>JAINEB010000015.1:23615000-33615000 GCA_022840565.1 Eubasilissa regina | reverse complement strand
AACAATATTTTTCGATAAAATTGATTTTATGTGTATATCTTTCTAATTAATATATTTAATTCATGTTTATATTACTATTGGCAGCAAAGCGTCCACTTACTAGGCAACAGCAATCGGCGAAGCAGTGTAATGCTAAATTGATTAAATTTGTTTACGTTTATGTTAGTCTACGATACTTTCAACATACGACGTCAATACCACATCCGAAAAGCTTGGTGCACCTATAAACTCTAATCATCATCGTCTTCAGTTACGTAACAGCTCAGTGTGAACCCTGGCCTCCTCAAGTAAGTTTCGCCACGTTTCACTGTCCTTTTCCAGTTCGCGATACTGATTGCACGAGCGTCCTGTGTAACGCCATCCAACCACAGCGGTTTGGCTCTTCCAACGCTCCATAGATCAGTAGGCTTTGCATAAAACTATAATAGTAGATATAAAACATATGTACTCTGTTTCTATTTGTAATACTGTAACATCGTTTATGGTCAACCCGTATTTTTGTAGTGTGATCATAAAAGGCGAGGTCGGCTGTACAAAACAATATATCGATCCGATCGTATTGTTACGACACTGGAATTATTGGTACCGGTACGTGTGTAATACCTTACCTTTTTATAATTGGCTGCACAAATTAGGAAATGTGTAATATCCAGACGGGAGGCGGTGATTATATTATTAGTCATACGTTGCGTCTAGACATATTTGTTGGAACAAAAAGTTGTCAGAATGAAATACCTATATTTATCTATTAATAGCAATTCTTTGTCGAGAAAACCCGGTATTTTCATGATTTTTCGCAATCTCGAGTCCCTAAAATTTAAAAAAATAAGAGACTCGAGACTCTTAGTTTTTTTTTATATTATTCATTATAAACCCAGTAGTGACCCAGCGACGAGCGGTGCATGTGAAAGTAATTTAATTTTTTAAATGGAAAGTTTCCTTGATTTATTTGTTGATTTATAATAATAATATTTACTACTAAAAAAAAATGAAGGAAATGGTTTTGTCGATTTGTTCAAACAAGGGATTATGTTTCATTGTAAAATGTGATATTTTATCTTAAGGATAATTTTTTTTTTTTTTTAAATAAAGATGCGTACACGGAATACATGTTACATCAATATTCATACTATTTTCAAACTAAGCTAAACGCTTGTGCTATGAAAATAGGACTAACTTGCTGGTGTCCTGGAACGAGGTGCGAACCCCCGACCACTAGATCACTAGGCCAACGTCTTGACCACCACACCAATAAGCTACTCAAATTCATGTCATCTTAAGAAAAAAAAAATTGTACGGCATGAAATTATTTGAAAATTTTTATTAGGGGACTTCAGTTGACTTTGGCCAAATACATAACGTTCTGGTCATCCGATATGTTTCTTTATTAATTGTTATTTTTTTGAATTATTAAAATTGTTTGTGATTTATAATTTTAATTAACTAATGTGTTTTGTATTCAATGTATGTATATGTAAACTTAATTTCATTTAAAAATGAGGGGGGGGGCTGACGAAAATATATTACTGTATTTTCGTCAGGGTTATCAAGTATATCTAAGGAAAATTTGAAACTAATGCCATTCAATCAATACAAATACATTTATATCCATATCTATGTTTTTCGCGGGACCTTTATGAGTCAATATGCAAATTTGGATTGGATAGAATTCAATATTATATAATTTACAGATATATCGGTAAGGAGATAGGGTGACCGGGGGAAGAGAGGAGGGTGTCTAAGTTTTGCGCAGTCTTAAATATATATACGAGTATATCGATATGACTAGTAGGTAATAATACAAAAATATTGCAGTTCGAAACTACGGTATTCGAACCACTTATCTTTTTTGAGAAAATGTCAGGTTTTGGAATACTATTCGATATTTTAATCATATTGGAAACCTTAATGCATTTTAAACTATACTATGCTATACCCTTATACCCTTCTTAAACAGTATATTTCAAAAAAACTGCTTAATAACTATAAATTGGTATAATTTGGACTCATACAATAAAATATCCATCCAAATTATATACAATTTTTTTAATAAAACAATATTTAAGTATTAAAAAAGAGTTGTTCTATAAAATTAAATATGAGAACTGTCACCTTGAACATGTGTGTGTCAGGACAGTGGTGGGGATCAATGATTATAAGAGGCCGTCTCTGAGAGAATGGGCCTCTTTCCATCGCCACATCTTCATAATTACTAGTCTATCTCTGAATTGTATAATTATAAATTACTATAAATACTTATTATAATAAACGTGTAATTGTTACCTGGACACTGAGTTATTATTGCATGGAACTGAACCCAAGTAACTCAACAGTAAAGAGCGAATAGAATACCGAACGAATATCTAGTGGTTCTACAAAAGTTATCACAGTAGCGCAGCCTATTTGGAATAATTATTTTAGCATCTCGGTACATACATCGAGAAGCAAGGCAAAAAAATATTTAGAAAATTGCTAGGGAGGAAGCGGTGCTGATCGTTAGGGAAAGGACGAGAATACCAGGAATGAATCCTTAAAATGTATCTATTGAAACATATAGTTATCACCGGGACTTTATCTTGCCGAGGGAATGTATTGTGGTAAGCATTTACTTCACGATTGTTATTCTCGACAACTTTGAAGAGTGCCACAGCGCTGAATAAATGCCTTACAACTAGCTGGAGAGTCCCTAGAGCCAGCTGTGTGAGCGACCCAGGACCAAAACTTCTGGAGGTGCATTACAAGCCGAGTTTTATTCTGATTGCAGTCACTATGTGACAATATTGACATTAAGGAAGAAAGAATAAAACAATTGAACTTTCAGGTCAAATTTTCAATATTATATGTGTTCCTTCTATTTTAGTGAGATATTTATTATTTCCTATTATGTATATGTTAAAAATAAACTCGTAGCTTTCCAAAACCTTGAACAGATTCCGCCTCACAGTTGAGATATTAGGCGTGGGTCATCATGGCTATCGGTCTGTGTAATAAAAAATAATCATTAATCTACGCGTGGGAGACAGAGACAAACAGCCAAGCCCTAATACGGCAGGCCTTACCTACCGTCATAATTAATTGCATTCAAATAATTACTCCGGTGATGAAATATCGCCATTGAAAATTAAAAATACGTGTCATCAGTGCACAGCCGATCCATCTGTATTTGAAAGTAAGCAACGCAAGTCAGCTTGTAAAGCAAGGTGAAAACAGAATGAATGAAGTGCAAATGTGAACATTAATTTGAATTAATTGAATAATTTATGATTCATTGAATTAAATGCAAAAATACATTTATTAACTCGATAATCACTTTATTTTTTTCAATATTCCCAATAAAGCCCATAAACCCCCCTGCTTCTATGTCCTGCCACTCCACCTGATTTAGTCACTTTCCGAGTGTATTTTACATTTACTTAACACTTACACATGTTGATGAGAGTACACCTCTCGAAACTACAGTCGTGACATAATTTAACATAAATATGTGTGTACTCCAAAGTTTAATTAATTTAATTTTCAAAGACATTTTGATATCGATGGTGTCGAAATCAACCTAAAAAACGAATGAGACTTTTTCAAAGGTAGGTACTGAAATTATAATTTAAACAGGGTGACAGAATTGAAAACCCGATTGTATTTTAAAATATACATATTTTAAGGGGACTTCATAAAGTTACTAATTTAATTTAATTAATTTAAAAAATACTATTTATATGTTTTAGTACCTTAGAGATAGCTAGGTAGATTGGTTATGTGAGATTATGGTCCAAACAGAACTTGTCATGATAACCTCCAACTACTACAAACTCGTTTTATATTGCAGAAAAACAAAAAACAGTCAAGTTTTACAAAGTACAACTAAAAGTTTTTTTAATTTCTATAATTTATTTTAAATACTCAATTCCCGTCTTAGCGGCAATAGTAGCATCGATCGCTTCTTCAAGTGTATTTGTTACGGTCGTTGTTGCAGGTTATTTGGGCGTTGATGCAGGTTCTTCGGGCGTTGTTGCAGGTTCTTCGGGCGTTGTTGCAGGTTCTTCGGTCGTTGTTGCTGGTTCTTCGGTCGTTGTTTCTGGGGGATCCAGCCAATCCACGTAAGGTGCTACATTGGTAAATATCCACGGAGAATCGGGGGTGCCGCAATCAAAACTCCATAGAGTGATTCCCAAGAGAACCCCGTCCACCACCAGAGGGTTGCCGACGTCTCCGAAGCAAATGTCTTCATCGTCGACGTCTTCTCCAACATCGGCGCAAATGACGTCTTCCGGGTAAAGCATTTTGCATCGTACCTGATCCGACAGTGGAATGATGAACTTGAGCAGATTTTCCGACTTGCCACCAGTTGACTGCACAAATATATGTTTTATTAATTTACACCGTTTATCATAAATCATTACCAGTGTAAACCATTTAATATGTAGAACAATAACAACAACAAATAATAAAGGTCAAAAATCTTAAATACGAATAAATAAATAATTTTCTATTAATTATTTTCAATATTTAAAAAAATTATAAAGGTGTGCTTTTACGAGAGGAGATTAGAGGCCTGGTATTCATATTTGCCTAGAAATCTGACAATTTATTGCTTAGCAGTGGTCAGTGAGTCATTACTATAGAATTAAATTACAATTACAATTAAATAAAAATTAAATTAATCAACTAGAAAGATATACGGGAAAAATTAATTTATCGAAAAAATATGTAGTTGCTACGGGGATACGAACCTGAACCTCTTTTCATCCGAGAAAACTCTTTCTCCATTTTCGCTATAGCAATCGATTACATTTTCAACCATTTTTTAGCTTATATTCTGTAATATTTCCAATTGATACATTCCATTTTTAAGAGCAATCAAGTTTATATAACGATATAAAGAAGAATCGGAAGAGAATCCCGGTAGCAACTAAATATTTTTTCGATAGATAAATTGTTTTCTGTATATCTTTCTAGTTGATTCATTTCATTTGTATTAAAAATACCACAGAACTATGTTCTGAAAATACAACTTCACAATAAAAATGTGTTTTCTTTAATAAATAATAAATTGTTGGGAAAGTCTATCGAATAGACTGTGATAACAACGTATAAGAGAAAGTGAAGTATGAAAATATATCATAGAAGGTGCTATAGTTTGAGCAATGTAACTGAATCCCTTACGAGGGCTCCCTCGCTCCGTTGCTGGGAATCTCAACTATCAATGCACAAAGAATGAGAAGCAGAAGAAAACTATAATTTTCTTTACCGTTTTGCTCCATCCTGTGAGTTCTCCGTGAGTGATTTTTACAGTCGCATTAGGATCAGGTATTTCGTATGGCAACACTACAGGAGCCGCTACAGAGCCAAATTTAATGTCTTTTTCCAGGATAATAATACCGATGTTGCTTTTATAAGACTCGTGGTTGAAATCTGGGTGCAGTATCATTTCCTTCACCCATATCTGCTGCCCTCCAAATCCGTGGAAATTTGTTCCAGCCTTCACCATTGAACGGTGAGGATATTCACCGGGAGGTATAGAACTAGAACAAAAGCAGAATTTAATATGTTCATTATTTATTTGCATAATTCATTCAGATATATATTAAATGATTGATGATATGTAAGATGTCCGACTTATTTTAGATTAATTACCAACCTTGGTTTAGTAGAGCACCCAGCGGACGTGGTAATAACAAAGTTAAAAAAAATGATAATAGTTAATACACTTTTTAATGAATTGCAGTTATAGAATATAGCTCTATGATATTTTTAAAAAAGTTCATGGAAAAGTTTCGGGTTCGTATTACGGTGGTAACCAAACATTATTTCTTTTTAACTTTGTTTCGTTAACCACTTATCATTTTCTTTTTCAGAATGTCAATAACTAATCAAAAACATATGTTATTGTTTCTTTAACAGAATCTATTTTTAAAAAACAGTAAATTTAAAAAAATATATTTTAGTACCTAACTCAAATTGTTACTTGATAATACAAAACTATTAGAATAATTTTCTAAGTCAAAAATAAATATAATGGATTTTAACCGCAAAGTTAATTTTGCCAATTTTAAAAATATAAAAACAAATACTTTTTTGATAGATTTTTTGCACATTCTTTTCAAATTGATTCATCTAATTTGTTTTAAATATCATAAAACTATGTTTCGCAGCGTGTCACGTCAATAATTTAACTATTTTCAGAAAAAGTTAATTCTCGTACTAATGTTCCATGTGAGTTGCGCGCGCAGTGCTCTTGACGATGGCGCGTACCTGAAAATATCTCATAAATATCCTTAGTTAATTATATAACTAATTTACATTTACCTATGTTTTAATAAGATTTAGATTGAAATATCGATAAATGTGCCTACTTATGTTAAATTAGAGAAAATATGTTATGTGATCCATTATGTTAAATAAACTATAATTATTATTATTAATACATAATTCATAACACAAACAAATTTGTGTCGAAAAAATTACTCATAAGGATTTGCTTTGCTCGTCTCCTATTTCTCAGTGCATGTATTCCGATCTTAGAGAGAATCTTCGCTTGTACCACGAAAACAGGACTAACTTGGTGAATTGATCACTATCATACCAATTTTGGGAAAAGTATTTATACAAATGTTTGATATAATTAATTAAAAGTAAGCCCACTAATATATGCAGAATCCTGATGTAACGATCGTGTCCTGGCGAAGGATGCTTCCGCCACAATGATGACGGGTGGTTGTTTCCACGACATCGAGGATCGCTACATTGAATGGAGCCTCCGTGATGTCTATAGGAACACCGCCAATTGTTGTTCCATTATTTTCCCATTTAATCTTCAAATCGGGAACTGGGGGAAGAACAGCGGCTAAGGGAAATATAATATAATGTGTTATATTTTAAACGATAAAAATAAATATTGATCGAGTGTGTTATGAAACAAGTCATGATTAGAATGGAAATAGAATATCGATAGTCGCTTAGCCACTATAATAAAATGCTTTAATACAAATTTATATGCAACAACAAAACAGCGATGTCGAGAATATAAGATTTTCTCAGATTTTTACAAAAAAAATATTTTCCTGTAGAATTGAGTACCCCGATTTCATTAAAATATCCGGTCGCAGGTATTTCAAAAGTTATTACACTAGGTTTAAAAATTTAACCTAATAATTTCTGACATTTGAAACACACAAAGTATTGTTTCCAATAAACTATAGTGAAATAAAATAAATATATTATAATAATAATACCGTACCATAATCAAAGAAAAAATACGAAAAATACACACCATCATCAACATATGTAGGCATCATCGGATTTTAAAATTGAACTAACAAACCGAACCAACTAATTAACGCAAGTAGTATAAAAATTTCATTCTATCAGAAAGCGTGCATTTTGTAAAAAAATCTCAGAATTGAATATGAATTTATCATCTTTCTGACTTGTCCGTAGTTTGAGTGAATTTGTTTTATCCACATATAAAGCGTTTCATATATTTTATCAAAATGTATACTGAAGGTTTGAAACTTTAAAATATAATAACTTTTTAATTGGATAGACTAGGATTTTTTTTACGTATTTGAAATCAAGACATTCAATTCTAAGGGAACATATAATATTGTAAAAATCAAAGAAATCTCCATATTCTTGAAATAACAAGACAAGACATTGAATAAATAAGATATTTGTATCAATCACTTAAAAGTTAATATCTGTATAAAGCCACTATTGGTCTGATAGTATGGATATGCGTTGTGAAGAGGGAAGATAACATAATTCATAAATCCATGAGTATCGAGACCGATAGGAATAAATCTGAATAGCTTCAGTCAATCGCAATCTGAAGATTTAACGTGACCAAGGATGCACCTCAAAACAGAACAATGTAGAGTAGAATAATATAAATTAAATATATTAATTAGAAAGATATACATATAAAATCAATTTTATCGAAAAATATTGTTGTTGTGCCACCGGGATTCGATCCTGGATCTCTTACCAAACCGGGGAAGGTGGATTATCCAACTATGCTAGAGCGACGATATTTTTAGCGGCAAATTTTCGAACCAATTTCGCTATAACATAGTTGGATAATCCACCTTCCCCGGTTTGGTAAGATATCCAGGTTCGAATCCCGGTGGCGCAACAACAATATTTTTCGATAAAATTGATTTCATATGTATATCTTTCTAATTAATATATTTAATTCATATTTAAAATCTCACAGAGCTATGTTCTGAATAATTACAACTTCACAATAAGAATGTGTTCTCCTAATAGAATAATATAATCAGTCAACTCCACATGAACGAGGACAAAAAGTAATAAAACAAGAACAAATTAGAAAAGAATAAGGCAAGGATAAAGAAGAATTATTTAAAATATATGTAAGTAATATAAATGTTATCTAATATTTAGATCTAATGGAACTAATAGAAAATGTGAAGTAGAGATTAGAATTCTCGTTAAAATGGCATAATCGGCGATGGCCAGTCTGAAGATGTGGAAAAATCGTTCCATTAAAAAAAGAACCAAAATAGTGATAGTACTATATTTAATGGACACATAGACAGTGAGAAACAAGTAAATGAATATGCTGGATATCTTCAAGATGTAGTGCTCGAGACAAAGCTACACGTCCCGTAGACCGCGAGGTGAATAAATGTATGAAATCCTCCAGGTGTTAATGATTACCAAAATGCATACTTTACGTATGTTGCTAGAAAGAACGATGAATGTCTCGGGAAACTCGTAATCATAGGGACAGATGATGTAAAGCGAGCAAGAGGACAATACAATCTCCTACAAATGGGTAGACCTAATAAAATTACTAATAGGGCCCTCTTTAAACATTGCAATCGACAACAATCAAAAACGGGAAAAATGTAGATTTATTGTTCACCGTGTTGCAGACAATCATGATAGTTAGTATTGAACACACGATGAAGAAATATCAAGATACATATGTATGTGAATATATATAAGTTGTTGAAATGTTGAAATACTTATAACGTTCAATATTAGAAATCGATTACAAAAAAGTAAATACCGAGAGCAAGTTCTATTTTATGACATGTAGAGTATTTAAATATAAATATACACATATTACAGGTATTAAAAAATAATTAAAAATCAAGAGTGTTCGAATAATCAGTAGAAATTAATTTTAATAATCTTACCATAAACAGAATGAAGGACCAAAATTGATATTATGTGAAATAGCATTTTGTAACGTGGAATAATATATTATTACTACGACTATTACAATGTTGTAATTTTTATTACTACACGGTTTGTGTTTTTATGTCGGTTGCTTCGTAGATAAGCTATCATTTACCATCTATTTTTTTAAGATAACTGAACAAGTGATACGAAATATTTTATAGATTCAAATTAACGTAATAAGTTTATAATCTGTTGTGGCCACCATGTAGCATTCTTCATATAAGGTAATGTATTTGAATCTTATTTTGAACTTTTCTTATTTATACCTAATTTCTTTACGCCATTGAGAAAAAAATTATTAAATGAAAGGCAACATAATGACATAATAATAATGATCAATTTCATAAGTAGCAGAAAGTACAATAATGTTGAATCTATTGACTATTTTACTATTATTTACTGACATATTTTTACATGATTTATATAATGAGGTAATTTACCGTTCCGGCAACAGATAATTTTGGTTACTTACAGTCTTGGATGAATTTAAAAAGTAAAAATAGAAACAGCTGGCCAGCCCGGGATTTGATTCCGCATCTCCAGAGAGAAACTCAAACAATTTAACTCATTCAGGTACAGCCAGTTATACTATATTTGTCAATATTATAAACGTACAAATTTACACCATCGTATAACATGGGTGGTGGTAACTAAAGGCAAGTATAATTAAGTAAATTATAAAAATATATATATTTAAAATCGTACGTAATACTGATTTAATACGTTTGCGGTGTGTAAGATATTAGGTATATATGTACGAGTATGACACTCACCTAGTATTTTAGCAGCAATCTTTTACAGGCACAAGAGTTTAGTTTAGTGTGAAAATAGTAAGATTACGGATGTGCCATGAATTCCGTATACATATCTCTATTTTTCAAAAAACTTTTTCTCAACTAGTATATGCGTTCCGGATTCGTAAAACATATTTTTACCGTGTTATTGATACCTTTTCCCCGTCCAAATACATCTTTCCTTAATGCTTGTCTTCAGTGTGAATAGTGACCATGACGTCAGCAGACGTCAACTAGACCGATATTTGTTTGATCTCGACATCGCGATGTGGTGTCGAGTTTGATCTCGACATTAGCGGTGTGGATTTATTCAGCTCAGTGTGCACAATGATTGTCAATTGTTGTTTTGTGTGCCGCGGGTGAAGCTGTGATATCGCCGTTTTCAATCAGAAACGGAGATCTGCCCATCTGCGTGCCGTTTGTGTGAATTTCGGCGGCGACTGCGGGTGACGGAGGCGTCATACACGAGGTAAGGCGAGCAGTCCATCCAATCCTGGTTTCCCGAGATCCACTGGTCCTTCGGCTGGAATCCCTACCCATCATCGACCCTTATATTCCAGGTTCCCTTATTTCCTTCCGACACTTACCCCTCCCCCAAACCCCCTTAGGCGATTCCGATTTTTAATATGACTTTATTAATGGAAATAAGCACCATTAGAATCAACATATTTTTGCCAATTGTAGAACAAATGTTTTAATTCAGTCGTACGGCACCCATTTGTCAACATTTTTTGATTTTCATTAGTCCATAATTGTTGGTTAACTAAAGCCTTATGACACGTGGCATTCTGAAGCACTCACCTAACACCAAGCATCGCGTTAGTCGGGCGTTTTGCCAGGCGTCACTTCTTCATCGGACGTACATCGGATCTGGACGACAGCCACACTCTCAAGTGCTCCATTTCATATTTAATTCATATTTAAAGTCGAATATAATATTGTAATCAGTAGGTTCTCAATAAATCTAGATTTTGGATTCATTATTTATTACTCAAGGTAAGCTTTCTTTATTATTTATATATTCAGGGTATGATGAAAGTAAATATAGATTTGTGAAATAACATTCTGCCTACGTGATGAGTGTAAAATTGCATTAATAAATAACCAAAAATTGTAATTAATATGATCAAATCAACTAGACTGTTTTTGTTTTTAACAGATTAATCATTTTCACATTTTTGATATCTGTTTGCATTTATCACTAAAACTGATAAATGCTGATTATATTTTAGACTTCTTTAATTATTATGTAAATATTTAGCCATTTTCAATCATTCAAAGCATAAATATATTTTTGGAACGGTGATATGAAGCATTTAATTATCGCGTTACAAATCAAGATAACGTTGTCAATAGTAAACTGGTGATAAATACGAGGAGCTTATTATTATTAAATAGGGGAAGTCCTTAAATAATGACATATTTCAAAATTTTAATATTGTGTTGTATTGATGCGTTTCATGTATTTTTTATAATTTAATGTAATTGTATTCTATTTTATTATTTGGTATGTTCATGTTTGCAGTATTTATTATTAAAAACAGTTTATAAAAAAATCTTGAAATCCCCTTAGAAAAAATCCGCTCTAGTATAATATCTCATAGCTATATTTACAGGTAAGGAAAATCGGTTAAAAGAATTTAATCAAATACATTTATCATACCACTATAGTACATATTTTTCTGATTCGAAAAAATATTTATAAATTTAGTTAACCCTCCCAGCTGGTATGCGTACATTTATAATATAACTGATACGCACACGTCTCTCAAACGTATGTTTTCAACTTCTATTAATTTCTATACTTTATAAATCTATCATAAAATTAAATAATACTAAATACTTGGATAATGTTTACGCGCCTTTGTTCTTTCGATTGGCACACTTCATTTCTTGTTGTTGCTATTGGGCGTTTATTTGTAAGAATATTGTCGCCCTTTTTGGAGATTGAAGAGCGTGCAAAACGACAAGATGCATTTACATAAAGAGATCTCAATAATCAGTGTGCATTTCGGTCGATCGGAAATCTACTCATAAGGAGAACAACAACATGGGACCAGCTACGATGCCAGAGCATCAACGAGCTCAATCAAAAGTTAGTGGTAGTGTTCATATTTCATATCAATAGGAAACCCGGAAATCACAGCTGTCAAAGGCATTTACGGGAACATAATTTGGTCATTCGAGCTTAAAAGTAAGAAAAAATTGGTTATTATTGCCGTAAGGCTCATGAAGAACAAAAATATTATGAAGAATATATTTTGCATATTAATAATAAAGGCCTTAGATTAAATTATTCAGAAATTCAAGAAATAAACTATCCCTCAACGCTAAGTCTAACCTAATTAATAACCAATTTAATTTAACAAACTACCCGCTATTTAACATATTTCTTATTTCAATGTCTTCTTGTCAATCACCTCCCCATTCCTACCAATACACTGCCCCTGTCCCATAATTTATGTCGTTTTAATATTTTATTTTTATGAAATAGTTTATTTATACGCTGGTCTTAACGAAAATACGTTAGTATCGAAACTGTTTGATGTAAAAATAAATTACAGTGGTTTATACAAAGTTAAACATAGACACAATTATTATTTATGTCTAACCACAAAGTTAACGCTACAAACATCAACAATACAAAAATATATTGACCATCACTTTTAAATCTATTTACGCTGTCACCAGATATATATATATATATATTTGACAGTTTATATAGAGCGTAGACAATGTTGGTCTTGATTATCTATATTACTGTAATTGTCTTTGATCTTACGCAAAAAGCTAGTGATCACGATGTGTTCATTGAATCATGATGAGATTGTTCTTAGCTAAATCAATACAAAGGACAAATCTATATTTATAGAGCATCAAATTAGATAGAACAAACATTACATTACTCATGTAGCTCAATTGGAATAGCATTCTATCAGTAATATAAATGTTCTGGGTTCATGTGTCAATGACAAAATAAATATTTGTCCTTTTCATTTTTTTAGTGATATATTTACATTCGTTTAATTCTCAATAAACGATGTGTTCAGAAAAATCGCTATTGCACCAATAAATTAGAATTTATTATTTGATGTTGACCGTGTACCTATTATATGGCGGCATACATGGTATAGAACGCTGAAGAAAAATCTTTAATATCAACTTGTTGAAAAATGTGACATCAAAGTTTCACGTTCCGTCAAACTCTCATTTTTATTATCATTGTTTATTTTTAGTCAGTTTAGTTAATATAATGATGAAATTTCATTTTCTTGGGTGTCAAAAATGTTGGTTACAACAATTTTACTTTCATCCTTCAAAATATATTCTGATTTTTTTTTGTTTATGAATCCTTTGGAATGTTTTCATTATAAATACTACAATCTGTATTACTTACGTAGTTTCATATTTACACAAACTATATAAAATGTAGGATCAAGAATGTAAATCTTTAATTGTTATTAAATAAGATATTTATCAATTAATTATGTTAGTTGTTTCTTTACATATGATACATGTTTTATTTTTTTTCTTTTGTGCACCATTTTTGCCTTCACATGTTCGATGAAACTTTTATTTATCAATAGCTATGACATCACACATGTTCGTTTTGAAAAAAAAACATTTTTAATACACAAATCGAGAATATTTAAAAATTATTATATAAACATTTGTCAACTATTTTATGGTTCATAAATGATTTAGTAAGCATTATAAAGAAAATTATTTTTAATAACAATACAATTTTCAGACACAAAAATATAGATATTCAATTATACTGGTATTCTCAGAATTAAATACATTATTTAATTGTTCTTTATTCTTCATTACAGTTGTTTCAACATTGTAATTCATCCATAGATTATTATCACCCTAAATCAAAAGATAATATTTACTATAGACAAAAATATTCCAAAATCAACGTTTACTCGATATTTTTATTGTCAAATTATGTTGCTATATTATTTTATAAAACCGTCAACAATTTTAAGTTCTATAATTAGTCTCTGGTCGCCTTTATAATAAAACGGAGTCTATCCAATCTCTTCTAGCCGAGACTTGCATAAAGGATGGAGTGGATTCGTCAGGACAGCCAAGTGGATAAATGCTGATACCAATTAGGGTCCCGTTGATCACGAGAGGACCGCCAACATCAAACTCGCAAGGACTTATGACGATATTTTCATTTGGACTCGAAGCACAAAACACAGTTTCAGGTTGTACTGTCAGCATGCAGCGATCCTTAGGCCAGATTTTCATGGTGGCTCGTTTCAAATTCATTGGTATTGTTTGGGATGTCTGAAAATATTATATCAAATACTATAATATAAACCTAAATTATTGAAATTTGCATAATTATGAGTCACAGAAGAATCATAGAATCAAATCTAACATTAAGTACGATATTGAAAACTTTTGTTTGAACATTCTTTCATTTAATTTTCTTATTTTTCTTACTCCTTCGAGAGAAGAGATAGTTGTCACTCTTTTCATTGTTTTCTACACAGCTTAAAATGAATCTTTTTTACCAAACCCACCCTGTATCGCGTTATTGCATTTAATAATTCAAAGAAAACATTTCATTGGTTCAATTAACTTTTTGTTGTTACCATCTTAACCATTGTTGATTAACTATGTGTTTTCCTAATTAATAAAATAAAAAATAACGAAATTATGTAAAAATATATTTTCAAATCACAATGTGAGTATTTCGTTTTATTTTAAAATTGAAAAAAGTCAGAGAGTCAGCCATTAAACATATCTTCTACGGGGGTGAAATAATAAATGATTCCGGTACGTGTAACTGTTGTTTTATATGGACATTGTGGGATGAAAAAGCCATTTTATGTCTTTTCAAGTTAAACGTTCACGATCATGATTACGAATGCAAACGGTCAGATATTTTCGATATTATTTGATGGAATGAAAGCATGAACACTTACTGAAGAAATGATAAAACGACTTATAACATTTAAAATGTATTTCTGCAAAAAAGTGAATGAATAGAGTTACGAATTATGACGGATGTGTATTTAAAACAATATTCCTGTCGAACGTTTATCTTTCTTGAATTAAATAACACCACAACTGCACGAAAAAAACTGTATATTTTAACACAGAGAGCGGTCTAGCAAAGTAGTCGGAACGATTCTGTATATATCAGAGATGGAGTCTACTCCATTGCGCACAATAAACTATAAACTTAATTGCAATATTATGTTTATCATGTTATATGATAATATATTCACCTCTGTTACAACAAAAATATGTATGTTAATAAAGTCTAATAAATAAATAAATAAATAAAAATTCGAAAACTTCAATATCTTGAGTACTTCTAGAGATGTGTGAGATCTTGCACTCCATAATACAGAGAAAAATTACTGGAAGTAAGGGCCCTAGATAAAGAAGAACATCATGGCTGAAAACTAGTTTGGCTAGTTTACTGTAGACCTTTTCCGGACTGCAGTAAACATAGTGATGATGTACATTCAATAGATAAAGCACGAAAAGAAGAAGAAGAAGAAAAATTTACAGAACCAGCAAACCAAAAAATATAAGTAATTACGTCATAATATCCCCATCCCGTAAATGTTGCATCGGAGCCATAAGGAACAATCTCTCCTTGTTCTGGTAAAGCCAATGGTGACGCTTTAGGGCTGAATATTATGTTACCAGCCAATAGGAGAAGGCCAATGTAGTTGTTGAATGGATCATCTTCAAAATTGTCGAAATATTTCCTCACATCAATCAGCTGACCGCCGCTTCCGTGGTACGAAGATCCAGCTCTTACGATGTACCTCTGAAATACTTCAGAATAAAACGATTTTTAAGTTAGTTCATCGACAAGATTTTCATTTTTGGATCGCATATTCTGAATCCATATTATCCGTAAAATAACTCATGAATCAAACAAAAGTAAAACAGTAGCATCAATAGCTACTAATTTACTCATAAATTCTAAAGACAAAAATGTTAAATTTAACAATTCTAGTGCTTATAAAAACGTAGTTGTAAGGATTGTGCTGCTTTTTATATTAGTAAAACAGGTCGAAATTTTAATATAAAAGTAAATGAGCATTTGAAATGTTTGAATAATATTGGTTTTTCAGAGTTTTCTCCGGGAAGGATCAGAAGATTTATTAGTACTGAGTCTTGTAAAATAGTTTACAACTCTATTATTATTCCTCACATCAACTAGTGCAGCAGCATTTTGTTTTTGGCTAACGAAGAAGAAATACAACAATTGTCAGTGTTGCAAAATAAAGCTATGAGAATAATACTCAGAAAAAATAGATATACTCGGATCAGTGCAACGCTGAAAACCAATGCTTAAAAGCAGAAAATATATTTTAACACGATGGTATTTATTTACAAAATCATCAATAAGAAAATATCAGCGGAATTCACACGAAAAATTGATGCGAATCAACATGAGCACGAGCATTGTACAAGGGAAACGGATAGACCAAGACTGCCATTCAGGAAGAAAACCAAATTTCAGAAATCGATGATGTATAGTGCGATGAAATTTTTTAATTAAATGCTAGAAAATATAAGAAAGGAAGAGAAATTGAATAGATTTAAAATGAAACTGAATAAATATATAAAAGATAAATTTTAGTAAAAGAAAACACTGTAATTTTGTTTATATTAGAGCATATATAAGGAGTACTTATGCATGCACTATGATAAGAATTAAATAAATAAATTTGTTAGAAAATAATCATACTTTTGATAAAAATTTGGGATTGTCTGTTTTTACATGTAAACGGTGTTGGTCTTAAATTAAATAATTTGTAATTATTAGAAATAAATAAAGCATGTAAAACTAACCAAAATATTATGAAAAATCAACTGAATTTAACCGCAAGTCCCATTCTAATAATTTTGTTTCAACAATTTAGATTCTGTTAAATAAATAATATAACATATGTTTTTGATAAGTTAATGACATCCTAAAGAAGAAAATAATATTTTTCGAAACCAGTAGTTGTATTTTGCTAAACTTAAAAATAAAAAAAATGTCTTGAAAAAACGTTCAATTAAAACTTCAAACAATTTTCATCTTGGACTAAGAAACTTTAAGGAAGTAAGACAAGAACTTTAGTTAAAATAAAAATTTTGAAAGATATTCTTTTGGATTCTAAACACAAGACCATTTTATAATCATTTATAATTTTACTAACCTAAGCACCAGGCTGATGTTGCAACGAACTTTGGGGTGATGATACTTCCACCACAGCGAAAACTGACTGTTGTAGATTGGACGACTTGAACTGCTACAGTCCACGGGGCTTGCGTGATGTCTATGGCTGCTCCTCCAAATATTCTTTCTCGTTGATCAGGTACTACAGGAAGAACGCCAGCTGGAATTTTTTTTTTTTAATTTCCCGTATTCTTTAACACCGAATCCGTTCACTGAGATCTCCAACTCTATTTTTCACCAAGATTTACAAGACCACTTTGGTCATGTGTTCACATTGCACGAGTTATATTTATATTATTTTGTATCACTCAATAATTGTTCATTCATTTATTTTTCTTCTCTATTTTCTTAACTGTTTTAATGTATTCTTTAAGTTTTACTCAACCTTCACCGTCTATTATAGCTTATTGTCTATTATATCTTAACCTTGTTATTTAATATATATTTGAATTCGAAGAATTATCTATAAGGGAGGGTCATTGAAAGATGATTGATATTTTTTTAAATTAAAATACAAAATATAATAGTTTGCATAATACACAGGTAATATTACATTTACGAGTACGTATACATAGGATGCTTTACGTCATATGCATGTTTGTAATTTTCTAGAGGTAGTAAGTCTGATATAGGTGAAAAAAAAACTAAATGCTGTTAACAAATTGAATAGTGTTATGAAAGGTATACTTACTAAAAACTCGCAAAATGGTGTAAGACAGACATGACATTTTTATTTTATTTAGGGATGTGAAGCTTGAACTTTGACACTGATGCGATACTGCGTGTTCTTTGTACTCTTAAATGAAAAGGAATCATGGACACGCACTGGAGCAATACCAAAGCGACTTGAAGCACTTGAGATGTGGATCTAAAGACGACTACTAAAATTAAGCTGAGTTGATAGGTTAACGATGTGTTGATTCGGATGCGAAAGAAGAAAATATCTATTAAACAATAGAACATAAAAACCCGAAAATTACAATACTTTAGCAATATCATATAGAATTTCAGATCCAATATTTCATTATGAAAAGCAAAATTACTAGCAGAAGAGGCTCTGCAAGACGGAGAACATTCTGACTGAAGAGTCTACAAACACTAGAAGAAGAAGAGAAGTTTGAATTGGAATAGGTACTGAGGATATGAATGATGCAGAGCTGATACTTAAAAATATTGACATTGCACAAGACGTAAGCCATTCAAAAATTATCCCAAATCAAGAGATTATATAGGACATTACTCATTGTATTAAGGAAAGTCTTTAAAATATCGTAGGAAGGAAACTAATTATCAACGTGTCAAGAAGTTTTTACGTGAAATAGTTAAGTGGTGAGGTTGAGGCCTGTCATATAAGACAAACAATCAAAAAATAAGGATACCTCATTTCAACAATTACGAGATGTGAATTTAGATGTGAAAAAAATTCAAGTGATGTTGCATAATATCATTTAGCTTGTTTTCAATCTATTGGTAGTTCTTGAAAAATTAACAATTATACAAATAAGTGAACCGCGTAGAATTGATAGAAAAATAATTAAAATATTTTAATAATTTGACCTTACCGTAGGCGTGTTGAATACAAAACAAGACAAAAATAACCAGCATATTGACAGTGGAATCAAATATTTAATTATACATTATTTATCAAAGGCGAATTTATTAATGATGTTGCTTTTTAGGCACAATACATTTTTCAGAATCTTTGAAATTAGCTGATAAATTATTGTGATACAATCGATATGATAATTCGGGTGATTGTGGATACAATTGTAAGCGTATTGTACATTCGAGTATAATATTTCAGTAAGAATATTATCTCGAGTTTAATATTAATATAAATGTTCTCAATATTTATGTTGTCCTTGATGAACGACTCGATATATTTGAAACATTGATGGTGCTGTATACTCTCAGAGGCGGAACAGACTTCCTTGTTGCAGGCTCCTTGAGCCTCGTACGAGTGACGTGTATTAGAGGAACATAGCTTGTATATTAGCCCCCTGCAGTTTTGTATTGTAACACTGGTTCATTTACCCGATAACGTTAAAAAAAATCATTCTTGAAAAAAGCAGCCAATAGTCATTTAGCAGCGAACTAGAAGAATATTTGGTTAAATTTGCTGCTAATGAAAAGAAATGTATACTTGATTTTCTTTGTCACTTAAAAAAAGTTATTGGTTATTTTTAAATCTCTATTATAATATAATTTGTAGCATTTAGAGTTTATGAGAATTGTGATATTATTGAGCAATTCAAATGAACAATTTTTCGACACAACATGATTTATTGTGAAAATATAAATCATAAAATATATCTTAATTCTTCTGTATATAACGGGGCAGATTAGCCCAAAAAACTGTATACAGAAGAAAACGTAAGAACATACCTAAAATCGACGGTAAAATGCTGTCATTACATTTTCAAATATAAGTTAAGTTATATAATTATTTTAAATCTAAAATACAAATTAATATAATGAAAGATATTAAGAATTTTGCGTTAATTAATATTGATTATAAAAACAATAAAAGCGACATTTAAAAACTCTCAAATAAAATGTCTGAGTTACTCGATATCTAATATCAATTATAAAAGGTTTAAATAAATGATTTTACTGTAGTTACAAAAATAATTTCATTTTATTGTTTTCAACTTGGTAAAAATGTTATCAATTTTTTTTTTCCGAAAACAATAATAACTAAATTAAACTGTAGTTTTGTCATGCACTTGACGAAAACAATTTACGGACTTAGGACCCTTTAAATTATTATGAAACAGTATAATTGCATTAAATTATTTTTTGACTCAGCCATATCGCAAAGTTACTACACAATCAATTGAAAATATTTAACAATTAAAAAAATATTCATATACTTGAGTACGGGATTCAAATGATTCTAAGAGTAAATATTCGAATATGTCCAAGAGCACACACTTACTGGATTTTCACTTACAAAGGCACTGTTATTAAACAAATAATAGATATCTCATAGAGACGAAGCTATTTATATTATATTATATGAAAGTATGGGTTGATTGGGTGGAATGGTGAACGTTACATTATGTAAAGTGATCACTTAAGCCAGCCAAAGACAGATCATAAGCCCTGTAATTGGCCATACTTCCATATTTTTCCATTAATAAAAATAGCTTCGTCTCTATGAGATATCTGATATTTGTTTAATAATTAGTTTTTTTAAAAAGAAACGTGTAGCCTAATAATGACATAGACGACCGTTTTAAGGCTTCATTCGAATACTTTCCATCGAAAAACACGAGGAGTTTGCACCCAATCAAAGCAATTTGTGGAGTAAGGGTCCAAATATCGACATTCACCGTTCGCAAACCCTTTTAATATGGGCGGGGTGGGAGTGCGAACTCATTTGCATCTAGATGAATCTTGTCATAGCTTCAGACAACTACGTGCTGCTACTCGACACGACCTACACTGCCTCAGAGCCGGGTTCATATCAGGGGACATCAATCGCTTGTTGAACATGAAGTTTATTCAACACCCTACATTCAGCCCCGAGAGGATCTTCCGTCAAGCACTCGGTAAAAATAAGCTAAATTGACATTTCGCACTTTGTTCAAGCTTACACTAGCGACAGAGCTGAAGATGATCGATAGGCTTGAGCAGAGCTTGTAAAAGATTTGAGAAAAACTTCCACTGGAATCTAGAAATCGTAAAAGTGAACTCGACACCTATCTAAGGTATCAACATTCACTCGTATATTAGTCAGTTACCGATTTAATTACAGAAATATTTTATAAATACGTAGTTCTCTTTAAAAAGTGTGAGAAACAAGAAAATTAATTTCATTACCTCTGTTTTGATTTTTTTATTTTATTTGCTGACAAACAAATGATAGATGGTTAATAATAAGAAAAGTTAAAACGACGCCACATGAGAAATGAGCCGTCTCCAGGTGCGTGTATCATCTTAGTAAACAAAAACAGATGGGTTTCATAGTGTGTGCACACAATATCTTCTGGTTGGCCAATCGCACGCCCGCTAAACGGTAAGAGTCTATTATTATGACAAGATAGCGGACTGTCACTTTGACTGTTGCGGGCCATGATCAAGAAAAAGAGCTCGCAAGGGCCGAGATGAGTTGTCTGGCGTCTTCAGCCCAGATGGAGAGAGAATTTGTTGGTGAGTTTTACCCGACTATCCAGGCAAAACTTCTGAAATATGGCGAGCGATCTTAGAACAATAATCAATGACGACTCAATGAACCGAGTCCACTCTGGGTTCAGCTGAATCTCAAGAGCATTTGACAAGAATAATGATGTAGAAAAAGAAAGAAGAGGGAAGGAAAAGTGCAATGGACATGAAAACCAAATAAAATAAGTGAAGTTAAATAGGACAGTTAAATAGGAAATTTGTAGAATTACAATATTTTATGTTAATAATTCGTGAATTTGTGCATTCTCCCTTCACATCAGACAAAAAAGAGCTAATATTAAGTAGACCATAGCCCTTACCTGGCGAAAACCCACGCATACAAGTACCAATGTAGGCTAGCTGGTGACATCAGGTCAGGAGACCTAACGATGCCAGGCCAGCCTGGGCTGCATGTGACTACATATAATGAAAAAACATCAATTAAAAATTACCTAACATTACAACAATAATTATCGATATGGTAAAAATAAGCTAAAATACTTGTTCAAATTTACCCAAACATAACTTAGATTTCCTTACTAAGTTTTATTTAGTATGTATATTATTACTGTCAAAAAATAAAATTGTGCATTAAAAATAAATTATAGATCATTTCAGTAATGTAGATTGATATAAATTAAATATGTATAGTTCGGTAACTAAAACTCAGTGTGAAAATATTAATATTTTTATAGCAATATCTAATATACAAAAGCTAAATATGTTCGGAGCATTCTTTAAGCAAATCGTTTTAATAAAATCGACCTCAATTTTGTTTTATTATTATTAGTATAACACGCCCTATTCAGGCATTAACATAATATGTAAAATAACGCAAAATTTCATCAGAAGTGCAATGCACAAAGAAAAAAATTACATAATGTCAGCATGTTATTTCATAATCAAAATAAATGTAAAATGTGAAGTAAAGCAAAGTATCCGTCACCATTGAGTTGAGACACAAAAAATGGTAATAATGTAGTCCTATAAAGAGTTAAATTTACAATAAACATTTCGACTACCTCCGCGTATTCATTCCCCAAAGAATGAATTCTGGGGACTGCAGAGTTAGCTAATGCATGAGTTCTGACATTACCACTGTAATAGAACAATGAATTGTAGATAATCATAATTGACATTCTCATAGCGTATATTTAATTTTAAATTAATGAATCTTAGAAACTCTTTCTGAATTCTTCGATTGAAAAATGAAGTGTGGCGACCATATGACCGAATTATATTCTACATGAGGTATGAACTAGAGAAGTGCAATGGACTTTACAAGTGTGCAGGTCTGAAAAGTTTTTTGCAGTCCGCAAAAAAAATCGCAAAACACCAAATGCTGGATGATTAAAAAAGTCCACTGCCAACGCATGCCAACGAGGTGAAGATACTATGCTGGGTCGGAGGTGTAACAAGACTGGATCATATAAAAAACGAATGTGTCAAAAACATGCTTAAAGAATCCAAACTTTCTTAGAATGGTCACATAATTACATTAAAGAGAACATTAACATTTCAACATTAGTCTGTATCAAAAAATTTACTTTGTTCAATTTACTTATTATCTCTACTGGTCTCCTTTTGATTTTTCTGTTTTTTACCATTTAGTGTAATTTGTTACCTCACTTTTAACCTATATTCTATCTTATGAAACCTTATGGCTGCCTACCTCAGAACAGGTACTTTATATGTATCTAGCGAGGTAGGAAGCGGCCAACAGGCTTGCATGTAAATGAAATGAATTATAATATTTGTACTAAGGATTTTTATATTGATACAACCTATAAAAAGAACGTTGTTATAAAAATAAACCCCGATTTATCGGCACTAAAAAAAAACACCGATAAGAGAAAATAGATGCCTTCAGGTAACATAGTGGAGCAGAATACAAAAAGGTGTTACAGAATAACCATTTTAACCAGAAAATGTTGCTGTTCGTGGCAGTGTTAGTAGAGCCGACCTCAAATATGAGGAGTAACAAAGAAGAAGAATAAAATACACATATTATACATAAGAAACATAACTTCTAAAAAATTTGAAAAGGGTTTATTACGTATTTACGTATCCAAATAAACGACACGTATAATGTGTTAGTTTTTTTGCGAATCCTAAATTGAGAGTCCCTGTTTAGAGTCGGGGCGATAATGTATGCAAGATTGCCTCCACCCCTGTGACCCTGCAAACAACCCCCGTAAGGTTATTTCACTGAAGATTTTTCCAGCCTCTGTTCTGACTTAGAAATGTACGAGATTCTAAACGACCATTTTCATAACATGTAAACAAAGAGATTATAAGAAGATAAACAAGAAACGTACATTGATATTTTTGGTCCTAGATGTAAGATGCAACGTTAAGAACGGAACATAAGGAGAGATATTTTTTTTAATGAGAAAAGGTACTTTTTAGCACCATATATTTAATTACGAGGAATGTGAATAGAGAAAGTAGAGAGAATTAAATAGAGAGAGACGAAACGAGATTCGCTTTGCAGATGTCTGCAAGTGTCATGGAACCCGGCGTCCCGGACATCCCGCAACGACTATACACAAGTTGTGCACGATGAAACGTCGGGACATGGTATTGATTTGGACATGGTAATGTATATGTTTTGCGGCTGCCATATACTCCAACTAGAGCGCAAAAATGGCGGAAGAAAAAATGATTATATGTATATAATATTTACATATTTTCATCAGTCGTTCAAATTCTGAATATTTATTTCCCAAAGTACTTTTTTGAACAATGTATTTAAGTCGTATTTAACTACTATTACACTCCTATAACTTCTTACAACGCTTAAGCCTTTGGGTAAATAGACATAACTCACTAACCATAACGCCGTTTCACCGCAGGGGTAGGCAGAGAGGATAGAGCACCACACTTGTCTGTTCTGACACACAATTCTCGCCTTATCTACATTCATATATATTCTCATACATGCTCGTTGATTTTTTAATATTTTAATTTTGATAAATAGACTATAATAATGACAACATTTAATATAATCATATAATACTAGAGAATATGCCGAGTTTGTATCCCGGTGGCGACTAAATATTTTTTCGATAGATTCATTTATTGTATATATTTTTCTAGTTGATTCATCGAATTTTTTAAACCAATTAAAACAAATAATTGGCGGTGAACTTTTGCAAGCCTCGACGCCCATTGCCATTGACTTTAAATGAAAATTGGGGTATAGAAGATGCTTTTAAAGTATAATTGTATGGCATTAATATTTATTTAGGGTACGTTTATACACTTGTATTTTATTTATTGAAAACCCTTCGTCGAAAAGCATCGCACGCCACTGCATCATATAAATAATTTAAAAATTAACACGTTAACTTCAAAGTAATTATTTGTAAAAATTCAATGAATTTTTTCTCTTCATTTAGAGGTAAACTAAAGGGCAAAAATAAAAACGATCAGATGTTTTCGTTGTAGGTACGGTCATTTGCAACGAGAGGCATGTTCGATTAAGAAATGAACTGGTGGGCAGATGGTTTTCAGACGGATGTAGATTACGTCATCAAACAGGTGGAATGCCACGTGTCGAGTCCAACCCGGAATTATACAATGCCGCCGAGAAGAATCAATTTAATTCATTTCGGTACACAACGGTATTGCGATACATTCAAAATCGTATTATATATATATATATATATAATACGATGTATAATATATGTATAATACACACACACACACACACACATATATACATATATATATATATATATACCAGCATTTATAAATAAATATCAGTACTTACGTAATATTAACCTAAGCTAATGTAACTTATTAAATATATATATATTTTTTTTTATTTATATTGACCAAAAATTTCATTGGATACTGATATTTAAGGACGTTCCCAAAAAAATCGCTTTTCTTACGAACACTTTTGAAACTTTGAATAAACATACCTATGAGTGTCTTTTATACGTAGAAATTTTTTTCAATAGTCCTTGCGATAGTAAATTTGTAAATATTGACTATTAAAATGAGCATATTTAACATACGAACCATACCCCGATGTTGTAGCGCACGTTTCATTGAATAGCAATAGTAATTTTCTTACCATTGTTTTGGAAAACTGAGAATCATTAATTGAAAATTTAAAAATATCTTTCTGCAAAAATAACTAAAACAAGCGGTATTCGTTTTGTTATAAAAAATGTTAAAAGTGAGCTACTTTTGAATGGTTTTGACGTTTCCTTTTATAATTTGAATATGTGAAAGATTTTTGAACTTCTGCGAAAAAATACACTGTACCTCAACTGTTTTTTATTCTATTCATAGTATTTTACATACGGGGGAATTTTCTTGAAGATTGAATACGACTGCTCTTTGGGAACGTCCTTAATTATTTATGTTTTATATATTGATTATTTATTATTATATAATACTGACTAAATAAAAATAAGTATTATAATATTATTTATCGTATTCGGAAAACGATAAAATATGGTAATTTCAAAACGACGAATAATCCTTTAAACTACGTACTTTAAAAACCACAATACCATATTAGAAATTTTCATGTACAATTTTTAATAATAATGATTTTATCAAAAATTATGCATCAGTATTTGACGTTTATAGAATGACATCTCGCATACATTCAAAAATACGATTGTACGCTGATGCCGTGTCATTTCGCGATCTCAACGATCTTTTCGGCGAAGGAACGATTAGCGAAAGGGCGTGCCGGAAGTTGTTTGTTCGCTTCGAAGCTGGTAATACCAGCTTAGACGACAAGTCAGCAAAAGGTCGATCTTCGGATTTTGATGACCAGGTCCTTCTGGCGACTGTGGAAGAGAACCACCAGCACACTGGCTGAGAACTTGGACATCGATTAGTTTACGATTGTTCGTCATCTCACAGAACTCGGCAAAGTATATAAATTGGCCGGATGATAATTGTACATAATATGTTTTGAGTTTGTTTTCGTTTTTGGTTATATTATAATTAATATTTTTAAAACGGTGGATACATGAATCTAATGTATTACTTTACATAAAAGCAATACAGCAACTGGTACCTACCAGAAATTTTGATGCTCACTTAATCCCGGGTTAAAAACAGTACTTCAGTACAAGAATTTTAATATTTTGTCTGATGTGTTTTGTTATTTAACCTTAATCCTTCAGGATAATGTGCCTGACCCGCTTTTTTGATAACCAAACCCTGGATCTGACCCTTATTTAAAACGTGTCTTTCTAAAATTCTAAGGGTTGAATATTGAATCACACTGATATACAAACCCCTCGACTCAGTGCCCACCCCGTAATCAGCGCGCGCTGAAATTGGGTCGGTGCCCGGAGATCAATCTTAAGCGTGGTCTTGTAGTCTAATAATTAATATCAAAATCTTCCCAAACGAGAAAGACCGTCACGTCTTTTAATTATTCAAAATAATGTAATGTGACCTTTGCTGTATATTTCAAATTTACATTCAGTGAAAGGATATTCAAATTAAGGAAAGGACTTATTATAATATCTGGTGGCGGGCTGCGCATGCCATCTGAACCATTGGTAAAAAAATGATGTCAAGAAAGTGAATGTATGAGGTGTAACAATACATGACCCGGAATGCATCTTAAAAAAAATGTATGTGAAACTGTAGCTTTGTATTGTCACGTTTTCAATGTACTCCCATTGTTCTTCCCACTTCTAAAAGCCATTATCTTATAGAAATTAACAACTTGCTGTTTGAATTTTACGCACGTATTAGTTCAAATATATTCAAATACGAATACTCACGCGATTTTGATACAATTACGTCACGGTCGACTACGCGACCATTCCTAGGAACCTCGTACTATGAAAATATATTATAACTTCACACCCCTCTTGGAAGCGAAAATATTAAACATATTGTGATAAAGTAAATAAAAATAATTAATAATTTAATTACTAAACACCCTTACATTAAAATTAGTATATATTTATCTTAGAACTAATGGCTGAAATAAAATTTGAATGGTTTCAATAAACCCGAGCATGATTAGGTTTTTTACTGTCATGGATCCACTATCACCATTTTATAATATCAACCGATTACGTTTTCGACAAATTTATATTATGAAGTCTAAAAAAATTGAAATAGGTATTATCATCGCGTATAGTATTCCGGGGAAGAGGTGAAATTTTTTATTACCTTTTTATAATTATACGCATTAATTGTTTAAAAAAAATCGAATATTACTTAATATACTTATATTTTGTAACAATACGCAATATAATTATTAGCAATAGCAAAAACATGTATTTACCTACCATAGATTGCAAGAGTGAAGAGTTCCAAGATTGACACAGAAATAGATATCTACTATTCTTTTCGTTCCAATTCCTTGTTTCAAAACAGAATGCTGGATTAAAACTGAAGTTCTCCATAGTAAATGATAATACAAAGTAATATATATTGTATAAGAAACTGTCCTTCTCAAAACTGCACAATTACGGTAAAAGGAAAAAACGTGTGAAGTATGTAGGATAATCGTACAAAGCATCGTTCACAAAAATGTTGCGTTGAACATCTGGAAACAATATATATCAAACATCGGAGTTTTTAAGCATTCTTAAACTATAGACCAAAAAAATGTTGCGTCTCTATCATTATGCTCCCGAAATAAATGTACTTTATGAGAAATTTCAAAAAGCAACAATAATTAATAATACATTAAAATCATCTACAGAAATTGTAGTTAGGAGCCGATTTGATATGAGAATATAGTTTTGTCTTAATTCAACAAGAGGTTCGCGTAAGCACCACCGAGCTTCTTCCAGCCCACTTCTTCTATTATTCCATTTTTAAAAGTGAAATATTACATTTTAAATGGTTGATATTGCATGGCGAAATGGTAACACATTTTCCCTGATAAGAAAAGTTCGTAACCCTGTTCCAACAAAAAAAAATCAAATTTCATTATTATTTCATTCATATTAATTTAATCTGTATTATAAATATCACAGAACTATGTTCTGAAATTGCAACATCAAAACAAAAATGTATAATTTATTCGTTAAAATTAATTCATTAAAATATATTCATTAAATTTAATTCATTAAAAAATAAATATCCAGCTATGCTATATTTATGCACATATTTATTTTACATAAAATTTGAAACTTTTTATAATATTTAGGTAATATAATTACTTTCATAAAATTATACATTTTTGGAAAAAAATTATAACAAGCGTTTTACAGATAAAGAATTATTCATCTTCTCAAAAGATGAGTAATCATTCTGTCAAATATTTTCCAGCCCTCTGCCATTCGGAACACACCTTCGACACCTGAGTCAAGAAATCCTTCTTCTACCTACACCCATTCGACCACCACGTGGAAGCACCTGTACAAATAAATGTTCCTTCTAAGCCATTAAACGTCACCTCATTAAATGTGGCCTTCGCAGAGTGCCATGCAAGCTCCGACTAATTAAATAAATTATTCATATTTTATTATTTTTCTTCAAAAGTTTTATAATAAATGTTCACAAAAAAATAAATTGTTTTGAATAAATTTAAGTATGATCATCTTTACCCTGGACTACAACAATTAGTACCTACATCCGTGTGTTTGGAACATCGTGTTAAAATATTTTCGAGGTTCGGTACCTAATAAGGTATATTGTTTTTATTATAAGTAAGCTAAAATCCACACTCACAATTTTCAGATCATTCTATACTTATATCTTAAAAAACATATAAAGCTTTGCCGCATAGATATACCGCATAGTTTTAGGCACTACACAAATCACTAGACATACACTAGACAAATCAAATTTTCGCGTTTTTTACGAAAATGTGGATTTTTATTTTTCATTTATATCTGAAATTATACACTAGATTTGACTGCTTTTAAACTATTACTTAGGACCTTTACACTCATTTAAAACAAATAAACTGAATATTATTTGCCATAATTAAGACAATACAAACATTATAAGAAAGATCGCGACCAGAAGATTCATTTTACAAAATTATACTTACTTAAAATTAGTACTTCAAAAAATTATTTAATTTTCAATTGATTAATTTAAGTTAGAACACATATTTTTATTTCATTCCATATGATTCCATACATCAATATGAAAAATGGTGGAAAAGACTCCAGACACGAGTTATTTTTGACACTTGTATCGAATGCAAAAAAATCAATAAATTTTTTGTCGTCTCTTTCTATTGCACTCTTACATGATTTACGTAACAAATAACGTCATTTATTATTTCTCTGATACTTTTACATTTCTCGAATTTCAGACTAAATTATTAAATTATTGGTATGCAAAAAAACATAATATGCAGCTTTTTTCGTTTAAATTTTTTAGGAGCTCTCTCTTATTTTTGTGCTTCCTTAAGTAGTAGTAGAATTTAAGATTTGATCTGATGTACGATCTTACTGATATGATTTTGTGAATGTATATATTTTCAGTCTTTTTTTAAATAATATTTCTGACTGTTTCTAAGACTGCTTACCAAGGAAAACAAATTACACATATTTGGGCCTGTTAAAGGAATTATCCGTTGACTGAATTTGATTTTCTGTCAATGCTGGTGGTTCTACAACTCTTCCTGCAACTGAATTACTGCTGAAAATACATTTTGTCATAAAAGAGAGTATCAATAACAATTCTAGTTTAAATGATAATATGTATTTTTTTACTTTCTAAATTATTAAATTTTTAATCGGACCCTTTATAGAAAGCTTAATAGAATGCAAATGCATCTGGGCTAGCTCCTAACGGAGTCATAGTCGTGGTGCATTGTCCTCGCGGGGTATTCGTTTCATATTGTCCGCTTAACTGTTGAACAATACTGCTCTCGGTACCTACTCGAGATTTACAAAAAATGTGCAACTGTGCCGACACGAAAATCGAATAAAACATATAAAACAATAAAACATAAACATATGTTTATAATATCTGCATATTACGCCCTTTAAAATACAGTTTATTATCTTAAATTTACATCAAACTGAGATTCATAGTTTTAATAATTATTTTTTTCCATTTCTCTGGCGGAGTTTGAGGGGGTGACATATATAGTTAATATGTTGCTTCATAATTTAGAGTGATTAACCCTTCCCAAACCGTGCTATAACATAGGAGTACCATCATAATTAAACCTGTAATGTTTCGGTAAATACATGCAACATAAAATGTACATTTTAGATAATCCTAAAGAAAATATTAGCGCTTAGGAATAACTAGTGACAAACCTATTATGAAAAGAGAATCATACAAAAACAATTATTTTTTCCATTCAATCCGTTGTAAAAATACAATTTGTGATATGAAAGACAGTGATCACACACTATTTTCACAGTGAAAAGAACAACAATGATACAAATATATTTGTCTCTTTCTCACTAATTAAATGAAGAAAGATAAGAAGTCAGGACACGTTGTATACGACTTAATGAATGCTCATAATTATGTTATTAATCATTTTTTCAAAATTGAATGTCCAATATTTAGAGTAAATTTGTATCATTAAAGCCATTTAAGCTAATAATTTTTTTTTTCTAACTGTTATTTACGGTAACACGAGTTGATAGCATGGCTGCATTCGGGTATTTTATGTCATGGTATGGTAAAGGTTAAGTTAACTAAAGTAATATATTACATTTGTATTCAAACCAACAGTTATACAAATATTATAATTGTTACCTCCTAAATAACTAATTGTGAAATATTTATAATACAGTTTGACCTGCTTAAGATACTCGCCCATTGATCCAGTGGTTTGGGGTTCGAGCTACGTTCTAGGAGACCAGCAAGTTAGTCATATTTTTATAACACAAGCGCATAGCATAGTTTGAAAATAGTAGATAAGAATATTGACACGTATTCCATGTACGCTACTATCTATTTTGTTTTTTAAATAATAAAAGTTTTATATACATTTTTATTAGCATCTCGTCGTCTTCCTTTTTGACTTGTGCCAGTATTTATTTAAAATGCAATTATCCTCATTACACGATCATATTACCTTAGATTGATCTCTTCCATCTCTTCTGTGATGGGACAGGCCAGTTTGAACTTCCCAACCATAAAACTTCCCCTGACGTATTTATTTAGAAGTCTTTAGAACTTTCTAGGTCGTTCGTTATAAGGTAAGGAATCAAAGAGTTTGAGCTATCAAAACTGTGATTAGTTTTATTCATTTGTATTTTTAATTAATATATATGTTTGTATACCTCGAAATAAACTAAATAATATAAGTTGTCTTATATACTCGAATATAACGATCCGAATATTAGTCGAAATCAAGTTCCTTAAGGTGAGCATCAGAAATTAATGAAGAGATAATAACGGATTGATCTCCCTCTCTGCATATTCCATTACCTACAACATAAAACCGACTTCCTAAGAAATTTTTTTTATTTTGAGTTTACTCTCTGTCGTATTTAAATAATATTTTTTAAACTTCGGTAAAGATTTAAAAACAAATTGTGCGACTCTGCTATAAGTCGAAAAAAAAAATTAATTTTTACAAATATTAAAGAGATAAACTCAATTTCTCGAAAAAATATTTTAATTGCCACTGAGATATGAACCAGAATCTTTTTCTTTCCAGCGAAATGCTGTATCCAATTACATTACGTTGATAGTCAACAAATTTTCGAACTTATATGTTGCAGTAATTTCAAATTGATTCTTACGTTCATTTATTATAAAAAAAAAATGTATTGTTTTAAACCAACTGTTAATAATAAAACATTTTTATACATATGAAATGTACGTATTTCATTAAAGATATGCGATTTATATTTGAATTTTTAAAGACTAGCTAAAATTTAGAGACTTTGGTGGAAAGGCTTCACTTACTATGCAGAACCTCTGAAATATAACTGCACCAGCGACTAAATTAAAAATGTGCAACGTTTTGCTTCCAACGGTGCAGAACAATTGGTCACTTTACTCTCCTTGGATAAAACAATATGGAGAAGATATATAGATATTTTGGTAAAATAACAGAACTGGAATGTAACACTACTTAGCATTTATAACATTGTATTCTAAGTAACCATTGTTTTGCAAAGATTCACAAAGAGACTTAATTAAAAATATTGCATTAAATAAAATAACAATCAGTTTGTATGAAACCACGAAATTAATTATACGTCAACCGGTATCGCTTATCTCAAGCTTCATCAGGACGGACTTATAACTGATCACAAATATTTAATAATAAACATATAAAAGTATATTTTCCCCACCCTTAATGTTTCACCTATCTGTATATGTATTCTGTCTCTCTCTTTCGCACATAATTTTATATTCTGTCCCTCTCTTTCACGTTTAATTTTATATTATATCTCCCTCTTTATGTATATATAAGTGCACTCTTTTTATAATTATGATCAGTTTTAAATACGTCCTGATGAAGCCTGAGATAAGCGAAACTAGTTGATGTATAATAATTTTCGTGGTTTCATACAAACTGAGTGTTATTTTATTTAATATATATAATATGTTAAATCACAAAGTGATTTCTTTTTTACGAAAATATAAAAATATTGCAATTATATTTAAACAGTGGGAGGTGACCCATCACTTACTTAGAACCGTTCTGTGAGCTGATGCTCCCATATCGGCTCTTCTCATTCACCGCCAGATTAGAATTTTTTTAATGCAAAAAGTCAAACATGCCCCACCGTAATGCTACATGGTAATATAGAAACGTTACACGACTACCAAACAAGATGAACCCCTCACCCTCTCTCTCTCAGTCAATGTGCTCGTGCTAGTAGGCAATGGTCTACTTCTACAGCGCAACTTCTACTTGCCTCCACTCTTTTCGCCACTTTCATTTCTCGGACTTGGTCTGTTCATTTTGTTGACGATATACCTTTTGTTCTTCGCTTTTTTGCATTCCCAGAGATTATTAATTTCTCCAGGCTATCTCCAGCCTACATAGCAATGTGCCAAAAACACGCGAGAATTATTTACATGTAAAGGGTGTCCAGCGAAAAAATTTCAATATTAAATTATAATTGCTTGTAAATCATCAGGGTGAGGTAAGTGGGAGGGGTTTTATTCGACGCGCGTGATTTGCGGATTTGCCATTCGCAATGAGTCACTAGTCGGGGATGCACCGCGCATTCGCAGTTGAGCAATATTTAAAGTGCGGTGATACGTTGGTTCGTGCGCGTCGCGCTTTTTGTACTCACTTTAATATTCGACGAGTAAGTAATGGGCCGAGCACACAACTTATCTGGTGTTAGATTCAAAAGTTCAGGCAAGAAGGAACAATGGTTAACCAAACTCCTCCGGGACCATCAACGTCAACAGCAGCGCCAGAACATATAGCTCAAGTTCGACGTGAAATTATGCGCAATCCACATTCATCGATAAGGAAGATTGCAGCCTGTACTGGAATAAAAAAATCAATATGAAAATGACTATTCTTTACGGGAAACCGAATTATCGACGAGTTTTTGGTACCGCAATTGCAGCTGTTTCCCAGGTTCAACAACATAACATAATTTCAGCAAAACGGGGTCACTCCACACACCTATAATTTCAATGGAGAAGCTGAGGGGAATTTTTCCCAATAAATTAATCAGCAAGTACGGAGCACCTCGGTCACCGGACCTTACACGGTGCTACTTTTTTTTTGTAGGGATACCTTAAGTCGAGAGTTTTCAGTAACAATCCTTGAATAATTCAGGCCCTACAAGAAAATATCCGCCATGAAGTTGCTGCCATTGAGCCAACGCTTTGCTCTCGCGTGTTTGCAAATTTAAGAGTCCGATTGCAAGTGTCTTGAGAGAAATGGATGGTATTTAGACAATATTGTTTATAAAACGTAAAATCCGTACCATTAAACTATGAGAATAACATTGTAGTTTTTTTTAAATTTAATATTGAACTTGAAAATTTTCCTCTGGACACCCTTTATGTTGTGAAAAGCCTTTCTACAGTATGGAGTTGCTGGAGAAGATGATATATGCTAGAGATGTCATTCGTCATTTTTGTCCCCTAAATGATGTTCTTTAGTTTCTTTATTTCTACTTATGATAGAGTGAAGATTAATCATTAACATTTGTATTATTTTTAATGTTTGATCAGTGACTACAAAACACCATGATATTCTTATTAATATGCATCATATTCTACAGTAGAAATATATCTTCTCTATGTATTATTATTCGTTGCTAAATATTTCCGCAGAATTCAATTATTCCACAGAATAGAATTACATCTAGTACTTTTGTATGTTCTCTTATCAACGCGTTTTCTATCTCTTTGGGTGATGCCCAATATGTATCTGTCCATGCCTAAATTTTTGGACCTCTCTTTCTAAGTCCGAATGCGTTCCATACCAGCTGTGTTTTTATGTTTGTCTCCTACTATGAAAATTTGTTGTCATTGGTAGACATAATTATCGATTTTTTAAGCTTTAGTCTTTGAAACGTTTATCTTCAATCCTTCTGATATTTTCAATCTATTTCGATCGTTTAAGAACATCAAAATATAATCTGCAAAACGTTAACGGCTTGAATATTCGTAATTTAAGCAAATTTATAGTTGCCTCGATACATTTTCAAGAGTAGCCGTAAATAATTTAGGTGAGATTGTATCATGCCGTACAACTTGATCGGGAATCTATAGGGAGATGGCCTATAAAGATTAACGGATGCTGTGGCGTTACTGTACATTTTACTGATCATGTTTACACACAGTTTAGTAAGACCTCGTTTGTTGTGGTCATCTATTATATACCCATTTTCCAAAGAAGTTGATCTAGAAACAAGATCAGTCAAATTCTTACAAGAAATGTTGAATATGTGGAGATCTATCGCTTCCATCTCTTATCTTTACCGCTCAGCGATACTGAACGCACCCTGCAATACCGATGCCTGAAACAAAACTCCTAGCAGTCGTAAACACATCCAATACCGACGTCGTGTAGCAATACTAATGCGACCAGCAACCGCCAGGAAGGCCGTCTCTCGAACTCCACTTTACTTACCTCCACTTTTCCAAAAACAGCTTCTCCAGGAATCGCCTCCGTAATCTATTCGCGCGTAGTAACCATTTTGTGCCTAACAATAAATCAAGTGTCAACCGTAAGTTTTCATTATCTGCTCTAGCGTCATAAACAATACATTTCGCGACTATTAATCGGATAAGAGAGCGGTGGATGAATATTGGGCCATCCACCTCTCTCACACGATGCACGTCTCATCATTCACAACATCACCTGCATAATCCTTCTAATACTACATATACCCACACGCACACTCCATTAATAACCCCATAGTGGTGATATCATCGCATATTCCTCTTAACCCTATAAGTTCATGAATGTGTCAGTTTTTAACAGTTCATATATCACATTCAAAAAACTATTAACTCGTATTAATCAATCATAAAAAAAAACTATAATTTATAAACCCGAAATATATCTAAACAAATTAAGTGAATAAGTATGTATCTACAGCATAATAATTTATTCTAGGTACGTACTTAAGAGTAATTCTTATTATTTGAGTTTCTTTTAAGGGGTCGAGAAATTTGTGAGCGTTTTGCCCTTTCATTCCTTTGGAGGACTTAAAACATCCAGTGGCTGTGCGTCACTTGAATAATATCTTATTCAATACTATTATTTTGTATCTTAATGATCACTGTACACTTGTAGTAAGTCGGCGTTTGTTCATGGTTGATTGCCATATGATGTTAGTGAGTGAGTTATTGCAGTCCGATAGTCCCAGAAATATTTGTGTCACTGCCTATCATGTCGCCCTTACTGCAATAGGGTAATATGTAAGCTTTTAGTTGGTCGAAGTGATGGTTGTATGGTCCGCATACTATTGACAGCTATACCTACACATGTATCTATTCTCCAGCAGATCAACATCAAAGTCAGACTCACCTAGAAGATGAATATTGTTCTATTTCGGACTCGTAGTGAAGATAGTCTAGAAAACCGATGATATTCGCCAACATCAAGAGCAAGAGATCTAGCGTGCGATCTTCTACAAGAAGGGCTGAACAAATAAAATCAATTACATATTATACGTAGCCATGCATGCAGCAGAAAACCAGGAAGAATGGAGAAGAGTAGTCAACGAAGCCACGAGAGTACGATCCCGTATAAGAAATTAATATATACAAAGTTTATTTACTAAATTATTTTGTTTTATTCATATATATTTTATTACATCATTATAAGCTAATAATAATAAATAATAAAAAAATTACAAAACAATAAATGTATGTTAATTAAAAAATACGATATTATTAAAATAAATAATTATTATAAGATAATAATCAGTAAGGTCTGCAAAATCCATATCACTGACAAATAATTGCGTTACTTCTTCAATATTTGCAGAATTACTCTGTGGCCTCATTTTATATTAATAATTATACAAAATTCTTTTTTTAAACCACTATTTATTAATTATTCTACATGTTTCGATAGTTATGGTATCTTCTCAAATAGACAGGTTTAAACAAAATACTTTAATTATTAATGGGAAATGATTTACATCGAAGTGAAATGTCATTTTTGGTTCTGAGCTTGGCTTAAATGGAATGTATTTAGAAATTATTTAAAAAATTTAATATTTCTCAATTTTGACACTTCAATAATGTAAGTTTGCAGTTAATGGTGGTTTAATGTTAAAAATATGGAAAACGAATCTATTACGACACGTACCCCCATTTATAAGGAATCTAAATTAATCAAAAACTATCAAAGCAAATTTATGAAACCAGATATAAATTCCATTTTTATTTGATTCATAACGTCCAAGAACACGCTGTCTCTATAATTATAACGCTAACTACATATATTAGAATTACCAGTCAGTCAGATTCTAAAAGATAGGCACCACATCTTAAGACGAACTAATTATATATCTAGTTTATTTTATACTATCCTAAAACAAAATTCAATCATTTTGAATCAATTTCCACATCTTTCATCATCGTTAGATACTACTAAAATAATAATTAATTTTTTCTAAAAATTGATTTTGAAAATATTAGAATATCGTTAGTTTCCTTGATATCCTGATGAAGGAAAATGTATCTTCCGAAACCGGTTAGTGTATAGTTAACTCAAAAAAGTGGCTTAAAAACAAAGTTAATAAAAAATTCAATATGAATATTCAATGATTCAGCTCTCTGCATATCCTGATGGACACATTCTATTAGATGGATTATAATTCTAATATAAAATAAAATTAAAGTAAGTGAGGAGTCACTAATATTGTTCTGTTTTCTCAACCGCTGCCCTGTATTGGTGTCAGCTGCCTAATTGTAAAAAACAATACTCAATTGTCATAAAGCGGAACACTCGTTACGCCACTGGCCGAAAACAGGTAGCCTTTGTTAGGTTTTTATACCATTAGCCAGTAACCCAGATATACCACGCTATACCTGGGCAGACGGTCGGCTTCTTCGGCTTTCTTCGCCAAACTTCGGCGATCTTCGTGCCCCGAAATAATTAGTAGGACGGTGGATATTGTGGTGAGCCTGAATAATGGATCGAAAGGCACAGGAAACACATCTGGCGTAGCCAACACGTGACTTTCTCGTAAGTTTATTTATCCTACAATGTGTCACAGATAAGGATCTACTTTATCTGATGTTTTGCATACTGAATAAAAAATGTTTTTCCGTTTTTCGTAATGTTTTTTACGTGCTGGTTTTGCCATTTTCATTTGATTATGTAAAATTTAATGAAATAAACACAGTACGGGATGCAAGATATATTCAGGATACACTCGGTCAATGAAGAAAAATTCGGGTTCTTGTAAGGCTGATTTATCAAAGACAATTAAATTTAAAAATGTACAGTGTGCCTTTTTATATATACAGTGAAATCTCAATCGATCGTTCTTCGAATAATCGTTTTCCATGTATCGTTTATTTATATCGGTTTCGAATTAATTTCATACAAAACACCCAAAAACAGATCGCATGGATCGTTCCTATAAGTAACATTTTACCGCATTATTCGTTTAAATTACGGTGAATAGTTCGTTTCAATTAACGGCACTTGTAAACAATAAGCGGAACATTCGAGAGAAAGAGAGAGAATGCTGCTGCTCACTGCCGCTTGACATTATACGACACAAAGTTTGATTTCTAATTATGTATTTATTTAAACATTTACTTACATGTGAAATATGTATCATTTTTAGAATATGTGCTAAACATTTAAGTATGAAAAATATTACTTTTTTCCATAATCGCGCATTTATTGTATTCCCGCATTCGTGGTTTAATTTAATAGGTCCATTAAAAAACGATTGATAGAGGTTTCACTGTATATGTATATGTTGTCCACGTGTTATTTACTCAGCTCGCGTGGTATCCGATAAACGTGGTAAAAAAAATATATGTACATGCAAAAAATAATTGAATTAATGATGAATAAATACAAACTCGAACGCGTCTATAAATAACAATGCATTATTTACTTCTTCCACTTGTTCCTCATTTGGCCGTTGGCCATTTCACCATGAATAGACTTACGCCCGAATAACGCTTGCTAATTGTGCAAATCTATTTCGAAAATCGTGGTTCAGTTCGCGAAACTTGCCGTGCGCTACCTCCATTTTACGTGTGTTTTATGGTCGACATAATCGTTCGTTCGAGCAAGTAATTCGAATAACCATGGATCGTTTTCGCACCACGCATACCCTAATTGATAATACGCATCCGCAGAGATATCGTACAGTGCATACCGTAGAAGAAGAAAAAGAAGCAGTAGAGCTTAGTATTGAAAAAGACCCGAATGAATCGATTCGCTATCGTCCACAGCAATAGATCCATGATTACTGACTTTTTCCTTCCCCAATTGAATGGCATCAATGTGGAAGAGCTGTGGTTTCAACAAGACGGCACAATATGCTAAGCAGCGCGTGCCACAATCAATTTATTGAAGGAAACATTCGATAAACGCATAATTTCGCGTAATGGACCAGTGAATTGGTCTACAAGATCGTGTGATTTAACATCTTTCAACACGTTGTATGAAGTCGCTAGTATACGACGATAAACCAAAGACGATAGTTGACTTGTAAACCAATATTCGTCATGTATTGCCGATATACGTCCCAGCTACTCCAAAAAGTGGTCGAAAATTGTACTTCCAGATTTCCCTTTATTCAAGTCAGCCGCGACACCCATATGCGCAAAATCATATTTAAATACTAATGGCATAAAATTATATTTCCAATAAAGCCAATACCATGGCCACTACCGCGATTTGTATGTGTTTTATTTTATTTTAAAGTTTTATACATCTAAAAAAACACCCTTTATTATACATTTTAATTTATTTTTTAATATATTCTGAACTAGGACTATTTCCTGTGCAAATATAAAATTTAATACAAAATAAAAAATAACAATGGTGATTGTGCAGTTCTGGAGATCTTATCTTATTCTGTAAGCGAAGTTATTTAGGATCTGAATAATGATATTGAGAATTTTTAGTTAGTAGAAGTATTTTCTACATAAAACATGGCTACGTTTTACAAGGCTTTATTGTACGAGAAAGTTAAATTAAGAGGCACAACGGATAGGCATGTGCGTAACAACACCTTTCAATAAGATGGGCATTGTTTTTTTCTTTTCAATATTAAGGAAACGTCAGTCGTATGTATGTACATACATATTTGTATGTTTGTGTGTAAAGGTAGCCAACATATGAAATGCATATCAGTCAATTTCCGGTGCGCTGGGGTGAAATGTGGCACTGACAAGCTGTTCTTAATTCAAACCGTTAAATATCGAGCGGAACTCGTGTTAGGAGGTCATTTCATAATGTGAAGGAAGAATTAAAAATATATCATTCATAACTCCAAATTCCAACAAAATTGTAACAACAATAACCGTAAACGATACTTCTTATTTTTATCTTTATATCAGTATCGACGTATAAGTTTGTAGAGATCGTCTAGATCCTGGACTGCCCTCATATCTAATTCCAGGGTCTCTCCAGTCAGATTCAACGCATCCATCCTGGTTGATGGTCAAGAAGATTTTAAAAAATACCTCGAACCGTTGATTTTTTCAGATTTTTACAGATCTACTGAAAGAAACAGAACAATCTTGTGCAACTATAATTTTTCGTAATATATATATTTTTTATTGTTTTGAAATATTTACAATTTTTCATAGTATATAAATTAGGTACATGAGCATTTTACAAAATTAAAATAGTAATTATATGTATATTTTTTAAATAGCTTAAATAGCGTTAAAATATGTATATTTTTTGAATAGCTTACCTCTCCAAAAAATAGACTAGCCCTTGTCCTTGGAGAGGGACTTACACTGTAATAATTTATATAGAGTTAGAAGTTATACATTTTTAATCTATAATATTAGTAATGATCTAATTGTGCACTTCTGAAGAATTCATTTAATTTCTTTTTTAGTTATTTTATATCCTGTATCTCTTTAATTTATGTGGGGAGCCAATTGAAGTCTTTATCCCTAAGTATATGAAATTTTGCTGATAGCTTTTGGTGTTATGATTATTCATGTATATATTTCTAATTTGTTTAAATTTTAATGGAACTATGTTCTGAATATGTAGTATATATTTAAATTAAAATATGTATATCTTTCCTCTATACAATCCTGCACCCTTTAATAGAGTTAAACCTTACTTACTTACTTACTTACCATCGCGCCGTTTCCCTGCGGGGATAAGTAGAAAGGATAGAGTGCCACACTCCTCTGTCCTGACACACAATTCTTGCCTCATCCACATTCATACGTCTTCTCATACAAGCTCGCCGATTGTTGAGGTTTCTAACAGAACCATCCTCCATTATGTGGTTTACCTGATCGTGTCAAGTCTTTCACGGACGTCCTTTGTTTCTGGTGCCATCAACACTTGCGTCATATATCTTTCTTACCATTTTCTTCTCATTCAGCTAAACCTAATTTTTCATTATTACTCTTTAGGATCCCATAAAAATATACATCCTCCCCCTGCCACCTGGCTATCTTCAATTTAAATATGTTCCAAATTTTTCTCAGTTACATTCTAGGATCTCGAGGTAAATTTAGTCCCATCCACCCTACCGAACATCTCACCCTTCTGAATGAAGTTTTACATACCAACGTACTCTTTAAGGCCTGCGTAAAACAAAGTAACCTCCTTCCCCCACCCCATTTCCACATAATTTAAATTATAACTGAATCTTAATCCTGGACATCAAAGATACGGTCCGCTAGTCAAATATAAAATATGATTTTATTTATATAGGCTTATATACTCACGCTTATTATATAAAAATAAACATCCCAATATTAAACAAAATACGTATTATATATTTCAGTGTAGAATTTTTTCAATCCTTTATGTTTATACCTTCTAGCTCCAGAGTCTACCCCCGGCGCATTCAATACTGGTCCATATAACACAATACCAGCTGAAGATGCTGCAGATGACGTTATCAGATGAATTCCTAGACACAGATTCCCATCCTGCCTCCGTCAGAGATCAGGGGATTCCAATCCTCGATCGAAATAGTTATAGAACTTCTCTGTGCAGCTTAGGACAATTATGCAATTATTCCTCTACTACATGCATTTAAGTCAAATACTTTGCTAAGATCGGATATGCAATGATCTAATTAACTTCTAAATGAGTCAATATTGCACAAATATTATTAAAACTCGTTTCCGTTGTATACATAAATTCATAAGGCTAATCTTAAGTGGTCAAACTTGAAAAGATATCTAACAGAAACAGCTGAAAAAATATGTAATATTCTTGGCCCCAGTAGCGTGCACTGGGCATGGACTCAAGTTGTGCTGCTAATAACGATACTATCTAAGTATGACGGCTGTATTGCCAGCAGAGATAAAATTTTTTTCAATTAGGGGCGCTTTGCCTGGGTAGAAATACAAGGCAACTAATGACGTCCACGCTTTCGCGGGCCTTTACCTTGCACAAACAATCAAACCAAATATTAGAAGAAACATGCGTGATAATATTTATGGAAGACAAGAGTGGTATGTCAGCATACAGTTATCCTATTTGCCTATCTTGTGAGGAAAAGGCACAACTATAGTGACCTATGTCAACTGATATTTACTCATTAATGTGAATGTATTTTAATAAAACTTACAAGCGTGAGTAATACAACACTGCACCACGTGATAACGTCCTAAGGTTCGTCAACTAGAGTAAATCATCCAAAATCGACAAATGAAACGATATCATGTTACGGAAGTAATATCATATACCCAGGGGCGTGCAGTGCACACAAGCAAAAAAGCTGTGCATTACTAAAAATTCTGGGAAACAAATATAAATTAAATAATTGGATTAGTATAAACGAAAACATTATATTACAATTAGCGCCACCTGTGTACCAGTAGAGACTTTATTTGCTTAGTTCTAAAAACTACCAAGACAACTCACTGCTGTACCCATTGCGTTCTTTTGTATTCGCCGCATCGAACTATTTACATTAGTCTGTTCTGTCTTTAAACTAGTTAATTAGTCATAAATATAATTGGTTATTTACTGAATTAAAAATTTATTTCGGTTGATCCGTTTTGTATGGAGTCGTTACCTATGCTGTTTTTAACAGAATAACATTAGAAAGGCAGAAAACTGCGTGCAAATCATTGAATTGTCTACTTCCTCTTTTATTAATTCGCGAATTTTACTATCTTACTATTTTAAACGTGTTGATTTCATGATTTTTCTTTAAATTTGGTGCATGGATTGGTTTTTGATTTGGGAAAAACAAAAAGCAATTCGAAGAACTGTTTCCTAAGTTAATCTTTAATAAAAATAATTATTTCCTTTAGTTATTACGTGAAGGATTTTCAAACAATAAATAAATCATGTTCAATCATAGAAAGTGTTCTTAAAAAGTCCATACATTTTTTATATGGGTAATTGAAGGTATTATTTTACGTTAAAACTTCAACTTTAAAAACGCTATTAATAGTACTCTAAGATTACAAATAAATACATGGTAGGGCTATATAAAAGATGGATTTATTTTGTCTAAAGAAGTTGGTTAAACGAAAGTATGTATATTATATATGATTGTATAATGTCATTGGTAACAGCATAACCTAAATCTGTACCTAGTGCACGCCACTGCATATACCTCTCATCAAGCGCGCTACACGGCAGTAGGAGCTTATTAATGACGCACAGTCGTCCAACGCGCGACTGCAAGTGTACATTTGAAAACAGTGCATCTAAAAAATTAAATCCACCATTAGAAAGTTATACAAATATAATCAATTTATATCGAAAAAATATGCATATCTTTCTTATTAATGCATTTAATTTGTATTAAAATATCACATTAAAAATCCTTATCCATATCCTAAAAAATTTAATAAAACACAAAAATAACGCAACATTTGTGTTTACGCACATGCACACTATTAGTCTACTTACTTACTTGCTTACTTACCATCACGCCGTTTCCCCGTGGGGGTAGGCAGAGAGGATAGAGCGCCACACTCTTCTGTCCTGACATACAATTCTCGCCTCATCCACATTCATACATCTTGTCATACAAGCTCGCCGATTGTTGAGGCTTCTGACAGAACCATCCTCCATTATCTGGTTTACCTGGTCGTGCCAAGTCTTCCGCGGACGTCCTCTATTTCTGGTTCCATCAACTTGCGTCATATATCTTTCTTACCATTCTCTTCTCATTCATCCTTTCCATATGACCAAACCACCTAAGTGATCCTTTCTTAATCTTACTCACTATACTAACATCAGCTTTACATTATTTTCTTATTTCTTCATTCTTTACTCTGTCATAAATAGATTTGCCACAAATACGTCTAAGTGATCTCATTTCCACTGCATTCAGTCTACTTTCGTTCCTTTTCTGCCAGCTCCAGGCCTCACTTCCATACATCAGTGTCGGTACCAGGATTCCATTGTGCACCGCTAGTCTTGCATCGGTTGACATATTCCTGTTAGATATAATTCCATTCAAAGCACCGTTTACTTTATTTCCTGCAGTCACCCTCCTTTCGATATCATTCTCAGCCTTTCCGTTTCCATCAAACATACTTCCCAAATATATAAACTCATCTACTTGTTCCAAACATTCATTACCTACAAGTATTTTGCATGGTGTCTTGCTTTCCTCCTTCTCAAATATCATCACTTTCGACTTGTTAACATTCATCATGAGGTCGCTTTCCTTAGTCTACATAGTTATAATATAGATAGTCTAGATTAGTAAGTATATTATAGTTAGTCTAATTTAGTAAATATATTACAGTTAGTCTCTGCTACTATCAGCAAGATTTCATCCTTTTGTAGTTATTCTGTATAATAATTGAGTGAGTGAATTAATACTGCATTGTTTAGATACACGTTGACGACCCCTGATAAGCGCAGACATCAATAATATATTCCTTGACAGCCTCTCGCTGCAGCGGACCACACACAGATTCGTGTGCGATCACCTCCCCAATTAGTCACAATTTTATCACTCCCCGTTTCATTTCTCTGCGATGAGTCAAAAATACCAAAACTCCGATGAGTCGAATAACAAAAAGGCACTCATGCTAAATCTCCGATCTCCATCCATTCAACGGTACAAAAAAAACGTATGAGAATAAAGAACAGCTTTCAATACCATTTTGTATGTGTATTAAGCGGGTTGCGGGGAACTCCTGATCGCAGGCAGTCTCCACAATACCCGAAAGTTTTAAGAAATCGTTAGTATTTTGGCGAAAGGGTATAACCCACAAATAATTATAAATTTATTTTTGTATATATTTATATTATTTTAAACCCTCGTAACAAATGGGATATTTTTAGTTGTTCTAGTTTCGAATGTTTTTGATACAAATATTATTTATTATTTAAATTCATATCCGCCCCCTCCCGCTCTACCCGTAAATACCTAGTTACTTGTATGTCTACCACCTAAGCCTTGTCTCCTATATTTATGTGTAGTTAGTTTAATACTTCACATGTCGATGAGAGTTACTGTTTCTCTCGAAATTCGAGTAGTGCTAATAAACTCAAGTAGAGTTACGAGTATAACGTTGTTTCATTAATATCCATCCATTATGATGAAACTCTACAAAATTAACGCCGATTATATCAATATATTCTAGTGCTCATTTGTATCACGGAGTATGGTGCGTAGTGCGTATTGTGGCTAGTAATTGTGTCAAAATATGAGGATGAATATACTCGTAGATATGTGTGTATCGCAGGTGGCAGGTTACAATAATATAAACAACTTGTAGACTGCACTGAGTTTATTAAAGTTACTTGTATAAAGTTAGATGTTAACTGTATAAATAAGTTATTGCTAAGTGCTTGAATTATTATTGGAGGTGGCTTCTTGGCAGACGTTGATAGAAAAAGTGATCGTGATTCTGCCCAACTGAGTGCTGCTGGTCGCGTCTGTATTGCTGTTGCGCGCCGTGGGTACTCGGTATCTTTATGGCTGACGGAAGCTGATGTGAGTATGCGTGACGCTGGGCGTTCTCCATAATCCTCGTAGTTCCAGTCCTACCTCGCTAAAATAACATTATTATATGACAATTATGATATTGACCGGCCATTGCACACGCACCCGCGTTTCGAGATCTCACATTAGCATTGTTATTTTCAAAATACTGTTCTAGAAAGAACGATCAGTAGAGACATTTTAGTACGCAGCGGCGGCGGGATCCTTTTGGCATTTTTTATTCAATCCAGAAGGGCACAGACATTTCTAGACGATAAACCTAAATGCCAAAACCTTTTTTTTTATAATTCGTCATGGGATTTTTTGCTGCTGTGTTAGAGGGCGTGAAGAAAAATGATAGAATACATCGTACGAAAGCAAACTCTTCTAAAAAAATAAGCTTCTGATGTTCTCGGATGTTCTTCGATGTTTTGGATAGTGACTTCTTTTTCGTCGCGTATATAAATTCGTTCACGAAAACGAAAATACGCCATCCACATCTGTGGCTGTGTCTACAATATCCTCATCCTAGTCTGTGGCAGTAGCTTGTCGTGGCAGATCGTACTGTCGTCCGCAGTGCTATATATCGAACCAATCAAATATCATTCATCTTATTCTTTCATCGAACTGATCTAAAAATATTAGATCTGTCTGTTATAAAACAATGGCTCGTATTTCAACTGGATCTTCTTATTCCGTGGATTCTTATTCAGTGCTAAGTTTATTATTTCTCGGTATACCTTCTACAGCTCCACTTTTAGTTTTCTTCAGCTGTCCTCTGCTTCGTCTTCTTTCTATCTTTCCAACGATGTCGGAAGATATGACCATTACATTTACAAATTATTATTAAATTAAATAATTATTATACTCTATTTCTTCTAGGATTAATAATCAGACGGTAAATAGAGTCAAGAGCGTTTGGAGCTACTCTTGACCTATATTATGAGGTGACCATTTTTGTTATTTGAGTTTTTGTAACTAGTTTATCCATAAATTTACTGTTCTTTTATTTATATATTTTTTTTTTGTATATCTATGTATTTACAGCCTTAATTTTTTTAATTATTGTAACCGTTGTTTTCACTCCACTTTTCTAATTGTTTTATTTTTTTTATTTATCGTGTTCTATAGTGTATGTCCATATTGCTTGAACTACTGTAACCGACCTATTGCAAATGATAAAAAAGAACAAATTTAAATGATATAGAGAGAAAAAATATTAATAAAATGTAAATTTTGATATGTTACACTATATATATATTTTCTTACTAAAGTAATTTAAACGATTAGTCGTTGAACAACAAAAATGTTTTGTGCTAATTTATTTTCTCTACTGCTTAAATCCACCAATCACCCCACGTCCACGTTGGCGTGTGTTGTACAATTATCCAAGAGAATAAATATAAGGTAACATCAATAAATTATATAACCTGCCATGGCTGAGTGAGCCAAGATAGTTGAATTTCCCTTTGAGAGCGTTCTAATCCCCACCCGGTTAGTTTTTTTTCGACTTTTATCGGCCGTTAACTGATTACTAGTCAAGTACTAAATATCATCCATTTTCACGATAAGCAATTCTTATAAATGTCATGTTCTGTCAAATTGAATATATCAACCAAGTTCGCCGTGAATTGACCAAAATATTAACTGTCTTCGCGTCCTAAAAGATATCAGCAAGTGACAGCCTGTTATTTCTGTTATTCTTCTTCTATTTTAGTAACCCCATGGGATCCGGAAGTTCATGATCACAATCATTACAAAGCTCTATTCGTCGCCGTTATGATAGTCGCTGGGCACTCACTATCCACGTCACGGTCTTCCCCACTGTCTTGATTCTGTGACGTGCATAAGAGTCCTTTTTACATATCACGGTACTCATCTACTCTCGCTACATGTCCCACTCACTGTATTACCATCTTCCAGTATCCGGTTTACCTGGTCGTGCCAAGTTTTCCGCGGACATTCTCTATTTCTGGTTCCATATATATTTCTTACCATTCTCTCCTCATTCATCCGTTCTATATGACCAAACCACCTAATTGATTATTTCTCAATCTAGTCACTATCCTAAAATCTTAATTTCACTATCCTAAAATGAGCTTTATATTCTTTCCTTACTTCTTAACTCTGTCATAAATGGATCTGTCGCATATACGCCTAAGTGATCTCATTTCCACTGCATTCAAGTCTACCTTCGTTTCTCTTCTGCCATCTCCAGGCATCAGTGTCCATACTAGGACTCCATTGTTTACCGCTGGTCTTGCATCGGTCGGCAAGTTTTCATTAGCTATAATTCTATTCAAAGCGCCGTTCACTTTGTTCCCTGCAGTCACACTCCTTTCGGTATCTCTCTTAGACTTTCCGTTTCTATCAAACATACTTTCCAAATCCACAAACTCATCTACTTGTTCCAAACATTCATTACCTACAACTATTTAGCACGCTATCTTGCTTTCCTCCTTCTCGAATACCATCACTTTCGATTTATTGACATTCATAATAAGATTGCTGTCCTTGCATACATCTTACATTCTACTTACTTGTGGTTTCCATTACTATAATAATATCGCTGTCCTTACATACGTCTTACATTCTACTCATTTGTGGTCTCCAATAGTATAATAAGATCGCTGTCCTTGCATACATCTTACATTCTACTTACTTGTGGTTTCCATTACTATAATAATATCGCTGTCCTTGCATACGTCTTACATTCTACTCATTTGTGGTCTCCAATAGTATAATAAGATCGCTGTCCTTGCATACATCTTACATTCTACTCACTTGTGGTTTTCATTAGTATAATAAGATCGCTATCCTTGCGTATATCTTACATTCTACTCACTTGTGGTTTCCATTAGTATAATAAGATCGCTGTCCTTACATACGTCTTACATTCTACTCATTTGTGGTCTCCAATAGTATAATAAGATCGCTGTCCTTGCATACATCTTACATTCTACTCACTTGTGGTTTCCATTAGTATAATAAGATCGCTGTCCTTGCATACGTCTTACATTCTACTCATTTGTGGTCTCCAATAGTATAATAAGATCGCTGTCCTTGCATACATCTTACATTCTACTCACTTGTGGTTTCCATTAGTATAAAACAATATTTGTATCATCATCACTAAATGAAGGGACATCATACGGCAGTGAAGACATCCAGGTGTGTAGATCAGCAGACGAAGTGCGGTGGAGTGTGTAGGAGAATGTTTTATATCCATTTTGGCTGGCAGTCCTTTGAGAACACGTGTGTTGGGGTGTAATTGTTGTGTGAATACCAGACCCTTTGTTAGAAACTTCTGGACCCACTCGGGATGGTTAAATAATAACCCGAACCCAACTTGTGAGCCCGGGTTTGATCTCTACCCACGCTACTTTGTGTGATCTTTCCGAGATAGTCGCTAACCGCTAAGGCGTGACTTACACATGGGTATTCTGGGATTTATTTTTAAACCACACGAAGTAAACTAAACTTTCTCTAAATGAAAATTTTCTCCTAATAATTCACTCACTTTGTCGCAATTTAATTAAATCGTGAAATTACTTTAGATTAATTAACCTATTTATAAAACATAACATCCCAAATGTATTAATTTGTCATGCGTGGATTAAAATGATTAAAAAAATGAAACTTCGTTAGGCACAGTGTAGAAAATGAATCGGTTCTGGAGGTCATTATCACATGGATTTAAAATGAAAATAATATCGTATTGTATATTCAAAAACATTAACTAATTATTGCGTTCGTTTAAAAAATTCACGTCGCTCAACGTCATGAAATATTTCAAATCCATTTCTATAATCGTTAAATCGTGAAACCAAAATATTATTTCTACAAAAAATTTTTTGTGAGTATCCGAAGGCGCTTCTTACGTTTTGCCTTCAAAATTTCTCCACAAAATCATTGAAACTTTTGTTTGAGGAAAATGGTCAAACATATGAGTAATTTCATAGCGTTTTTACAGGTAAAAAATAAAAAATATGTATAGTAATATGATAGTACTTATGGTAGAACTGAAGTCAATATGATACTAACCTTATAATGATACTAGTATTAGTTATACTAGATTGATTTATGGTGTAGCGATGAATTGTATGGGACAGAAATTAGTTTATTATTATGTCGTGTAATTTCGGCTTTATATGATGCCAAACCGTGGCTACCTCTCAGGATGCAGGACACTCTTCTGTAGTGCCTCTCACACACAAAGATGTGTATATTGGATAGGTATTCTCATGAAGGATCTTTATTTAAGATATCTTGAATTTAGAGTATTATTATCTGTAACAGGTTAGTTTTCATTAGCTCTTCAAGGCATGCTTAGTCCTATGTAGTCTCAAAGCAGTATACTTATACAAAACATAAAATTGAATGTCGGTCGGTTTGTCTGTTCTCTATAAAATCGTACACCCTTTGACCGATCTAAATCAAACTATGCATAATTAATCTTTAGGACCCTGCGCACAACTTAGATACCATCGTCTCTTCCACTGCTCTTGTTCTTCCTTTCTCCACAATACAAATATATATTATTAGGAGAACACATTCTTATTGTGAAGTTGTAATTATTCAGAACAGACGGTCTGTGATATTTTAAATATGAATTAAATATATTAATTAGAAAGATATTCATATAAAATCAATTTTATGCGGGATTTGAACCTGGATCTCTTTCCTAACCGGGGAAGGTGCAATATCCAACGATATATTTTTATTTTTAGCGCTAAATCTTCGAACCTATATGTTACCTTTTTGATATTAATACGATTAATCATTCCATTATTTGAAAGAGCCAATGTTTTAAATAATTACAACTTCACAATAAGAATGTGTTCTCCTAATAAGAAAGTTGTGTAAATGCGTCCAAAATTTAATAAAAATGAATTGATGGTTCTGGCGTTGCTATCAGATTACTTAAAGGTATTTGATATTCTGTAAAAATAAGGTTTTGATTCTGTAAATATAAAATAAGGTCGAAAATTCGTCGCTAAAAATATTGTCATTCTAGGAAAGACATTCAGGTTCGAATCCCGGCAGCAACAACAATATTTTTCGTAAATATTGATTTTATATGTATATCTTTCTAATTAATATATATTATACAAAATGTTTAGTTGCGCTCTAAGATCATAGACTTTTATGGACATCTCACCTTCTCCTGCCTGGACCAAATTTTGTATATATCGAAATTAGATATTTAGGTAAATATATTCATTTCGTTGGTCTAAAATAAACTGAACTTTTTGAGGTTGGTTTTCAATATATAATATACCGTATTAAATACCGAACCCCTAAAATATTTTGAAAAATAGTTCCAAAGCTTTGATATAAACTACTTATACTATTGATATACATAGAGCATATGTGTAAACGATTATAGACTATAATAATCTTTTTTTTTTCTGTTTTATTGTTATTTAAATGCATTATTTTTAATGCTGGAATAAACTTTTAATAATTAAATATATATGTATGGTGATAATTTTCGAACACTCCATTATCAATTTCTGGCCCTGAAAAGTAACAAGGATGAGGACTAAATATTTCAACGTTTGACCAGAATTTGTCACTCTTTTCATTGTCTTCTACACAGTTTAAAATTAATCTTTTTTACCAAACCTACCCTGTATCGTGTTATTGTATTTAATAATTCAGAGAAAATATGTAATTGGTTGAATTTACTATTATTTTTGTTACCATCTTACTTACTTACTTACCATCACGCCGTTTCCCCGTGGGGGTAGGCAGAGAGGGTAGAGCGCCACACTCTTCTGTCCTGACATACAATTCTCGCCTCATCCACATTCATACATCTTGTCATACAAGCTCGCCGATTGTTGAGGCTTCTAACAGAACCATCTTCCATTATCTGGTTTACCTGGTCGTGCCAAGTCTTCCGCAGACGTCCTCTATTTCTGGTTCCATCAACACTTGCGTCATATATCTTTCTTACCATTCTCTCCTCATTCATCCTTTCCATATGACCAAATCACCTAAGTGATCCTTTCTTAATCTTACTCACTATACTAACAGCTTTACATTCTTTCCTTATTTCTTCATTCTTTACTCTGTCATAAATAGATTTGCCACAAATACGTCTAAGTGATCTCATTTCCACTGCATTCAGTCTACTTTCGTTCCTTTTCTGCCAGCTCCAGGCCTCACTTCTATCTTAACCATCTTAACCATTTTAATAATATCGCATGGCTTCTTCAGGGTCGACATCGATGTAAGATGGTAGACAACTGATGAGTGGCTGAATGCGGTATACGAGAAGAGTACCTCATTATATCCTGATACGTAAAAATCTAAACAAAAATAAAATATAAAACAAACCAAGATGATGATGGTTCCGCCACAAATAATATGTTTCTATATTAGTTTGAACATCAATTATTATGTAAATGCACTATGTAGGCAATCGCTTCCATTTTCTTCATCTAGAGGTCGCACAGTGAAGCCTAACGCACCCAGCAAGGCGGTACTTGACACACGACTTCCACTAGACATAAAGACGTAGGGTACCGATGGCGTGTAACAATACTAACTCGGCAAGCAACAGCGTTTTCACACCATTTAGCTTTATTTTTGGTTTCAAAAAATATAATTTCCTTCATCAGGATGTTAAATTAACTGACCAATACGATATATATTACGTTATTCTAATGTTTTTAAAAATCTATTTTGAAAAAAATTAACACTTTGTTAAAAACACTATTTATTGATAATATCGATGGTCCCTAGATTTTAAGATTTTTCATTCTTCAGGGTACAATGTATTCTAAAAATAAAAATACAAGCATAGGTAAAAAACAAAAATATTAATATAAGTGATGGGTGACTAATTAGGAACTAATGTGAAAACATATTTAAAAGGTAACTATTTGCAAAAAGGATTTGGTTATTTATAATGTTCCGTTTACTATTAACACTTTATTTAACAGTAAAATTATGGTATTTGTACGTAAAATTTCTAAACCCTTATAAATGTCAAAAGAATAATTTGTTTCCAAAAGATGACTGGAAAATTCAGAATTTCTATTTAAACATCTCAAATGCTCCTTAATTCTAATATCAACATTTCTGCAAGTTTTACTTATATATATATATATATATATATATATATATATATATATAAAGTGTTACGATGATGTAAGATGTGAAAATTGATTTAATGATACAAAGTTATTATAAATTTGTTTAGGAAATAATTCTAGAAAAGGACAAAATTAAATAATATAAAAATGAATATTAATCATAAAGTTGAATCTGAAAATATTAAAAATATCATCATTATATACTATCGTGAGTCGCAGTCACGTTCAAAGCCATCTATCTTTTCCCGGTCTTTCCGGTCTTCTCCTATCTGTCTCGTTACTTATAGTTTTATGAATCATGTGATCTTCGTCATATTACGTGACGTCATAGCATATGAATCTGCCTTCATTTATTTAATCGTGTAATAGAGTCCATCATAAATTTTTTCATTCTACAGGAGCTGAATATCAAAGACAGATTCTCAACCATTTTCCTGGGATGAATCCTTAATTTTTTTTGTGAATCTTGTGAGGAGGTAAAGTAACTTGGAGAAGCTTGTTGTGGTGGACCACATCGAAGGACAGAGAGGAAGAGGAAAATCCCCCCACCAGTTGGACCGACCGGGTGGAAAAGGCAACAGGCACTCCTCTGGTGACAGCTCTAAGATCTACAAAATGCCGAGAAAAGTGGAATACCATAGTCAAAAGAGCAGGAATTCATAGAGATCATCATGCTCGGTCATAAGGGACCGACATATATGATGAGGGTCCACCCGAAAGAATCGCGCATACCTATAATACAATCTTTGGAAAAAAATCATTAAACATAAATGTCGATCGTGATAATCATGTTTATCTTTTTTTTAAAATAGAGATGCGTACACGGAATACATGTCACATCAATATTCTTACTATTTTCAAACTAAGCTAAACGCTAGTGCTATGAAAATAGGACTAACTTGCTGGTGTCCTGGAACGAAGCGCGAACCCCCGACCACTAGATCACTAGGCCAACGTCTTGACCACTATACCAACAAGGTTCTCAATTTATGTTACTATTTATATATAAAACTATTATCTTTCTTGAACCATACTAAATCTATTATATTTCTATACTTTCCCACCCCTTAAATAACCCCTCCCATCATTGTTGTAATTCCTGTATAAGTACTGACACACTGAGCTCCACATCAGCCATTGTCAATAATAACTATTGAAGCGTGATTCTTAACTGGTTTAAAAAAAAAATTGAGTATATTATTGTCCCGAACAATAAAAGGTATCTTAAATAAAGCCTTTGTGTTCACCGTGTACCGCCAGAGTGTTTGTATTTCCTCCCGGTAATCTCACCCTTAAGCCACAAATGTATATAAAACTAAATGGTATAAACAAACAAACGGAGTCAAATAGTTATGTTTTGTTTTCTGCCTGAAAATTAAATTTCTGAATTTTCTCTCCCGCGCCGAGTGGGAATGTTGCTATATGTTAATGAGAACACCGTTTGTGTATGTGTGCGTGTGTAAAACTTTCGACTTAACTTTGTATCAAAAGGATTACTGTAGCAGTATGTATTATTAGGGTTTTCTAGGGTAACCTTTGGGTATATCCTCTAACGATATGAAGGACGAAATTAGATATGTGTGTATATATATGTACGAGATCTAAGATCGTAACTGGTAATATTTAAAATATTATTTTAAGCATTTAGTATTTCGATACCTCTGTATCGTATTTTAAAAATGACAATTTTATCGAGGACAGTGATTTAGAAACTGTCAAGTTCATTGTAAATCCTAATTTAGACAAATTTAATTCAAATTTACCGTAAATGTTTATTATTGTGTGTATTGAATATTGTATTACTTATATATGACTATTAAAGCTAAGATTTTTAATTTTTTTTTAGTTATGAGAGTTACATTCGGTAATTATAATTAAACTATTGTATTATTAGGAAAACATATTCTTATTGTGAAATTGTAATTATTCAGAAAATAGGCCTGTGATATTTCAAATACTAATTAAATGTATTTATTAGAAAGATATACATATAAAATCAATTTTAACGAAAAATATTGTTGTTGCTACCGGGATTCGAACCTGGATCTCTTTTCTAGAGTGACAATATTTTTAGCGACGAATTTTCGAACCTATATGTTACCTTTTTGATATTAATACAATTAATCATTCCAATCAAAACGTTGTTGTTGCGCTATCGGAATTCGAACCTAGATCTCTTTAAGTTGTATCAATGTGTCCAAAATTTAATAAAAATGAATTGTTAATTCTGGTGTCTGCTATCGGTTTACTCAAAGATATTTGATTTTAGATTTCGTAAAAACAAAGAAGATGGCTTTCAAATAATGGAACGACAGATGTATTAATTTACAAAAGTGTAAAAGTACTGATGCTGTAGCACGGTTGAATAATGCTCCTTCCCCGATTTGGAAAAAGATCCAGGTAGCGCAACAATAATTCTTTTCGATAAAATTGGTTTTATATGTATATCTTTCTAATTAAAACATTTAATTAGTATTTATTACTATTGTATTTAATACTCAATAAATATTATCATGCATAAAAAGTGTAATTCAAATAAATGTTAAAGTTAAATAAATACTCGCAAGATATAAAATTACCAAATACCCTGTATGAATTTATGACATCGCTATCCTGTAAATACAACTTTTAATTATTTTTTCAGGAATGCTTTATGGTTGGCTGCACTGCGCGAAGCTATATCGTTTCTAGAGCTAAATCACAAATTACTTTAGATAGTTTTATTCACTTGATTTTTATAGAACAGAATTCTGTTTTTATAAGTTAAAAGTTTCGTTCAACATAATACCATAATAATGGTATCCATTATTATGGTATACATTATTTCTGGAGATGTTCCCCAAAAAAATTGCCAGTCAATTAGCTAAACTGATATATGTACGCGATGACGTAATAGCTTCCATGAACGTCCGTTTGCATGTACGTACAAGTTCCAATCTATGAAATATTATGTAGTACAGTAGTGTATCACTTTATGTTGAACAAATTTAAAATATTTATTATGCTGTGTATAAAAAACATTGCCGGTGAGTTATAAATAAAAACAATGAAACCTTTTTTCGATCGTTCACAGGTAATTAAATTTAAAATATGACTAAGGTACTAATAAATTCCTTATTTAATTCGAGGGTCTTTATCAAAAGATTTTAATAAAAATATACACTATACATATATCAAAGAAGTACCGACAACCTTTAGGAATCATCTCCACGTCGCTTTGAATTTATTACAGCGAGGAGTCAACTCGTTAAAATGTTTGTTTTGTCAGGTTTTTAAAAGATAAGGTGAGCTATAATTGATTTTCCCTTTCCGACAAACGCTCACGTTTTTGTTTTCGTCACGGCGGATTAACTAACTGATCTGAATATATGTATAAAAAAGGTCTGTTATTCTTTCAAAATATTCGGCAAATGCAGTGGTTCTTTTTAGTGAGAACCAACAATTTACCTTTTCAAAAGTAATTAATGATTTCTTTTATACGATATGAACCAAAATAAACCTTATTTTCTGCAAATATAATATATTCTATTATGGACATTATGAAACACGAAAACCGAATAGTCATTTCATAATCGCACTGTGGTACAAAAAGTTTTTATAGTTTAGATGCATGTAAAAAAAAACATATATATATATAAATCAAGTAGACTCTAGGCAGGGTAACTAACTATCTAATATTTTGTTGAAATTCACAGTAACAATACTATTAAACTACACTTCATTTATTGAGTAAACAATGTGCATATTTAAAATAGTAAGTATTATATAATATTAGTATAATATTAAAATATATAATATTACTATTTTAATACTATTTTAATATTATATATTAAAATATATAATATATAATATTAAAATAGTAAGTAACATATAATATTTCCTTCACTGGTTAATACCCATTCCGAGAGGAATATTTTACAACATATTAAAATGTTCAATTTATACATTCATTTAAATGATATTTGATTTTCGTTAAATTCAAATTTCCTTTAAACCATCTTAAAGTTGTGCCGACGTATATTATTTCAAATAAATGTTATATCTAAACAAATAAATAAAATATTATGTACTTATATGTAGATACTTTATGGAAAAAAATGTAAATAACTGATTTTTTTTAGATAAAAAATTCATATCTAGGAAATAAACCTAACCAATTCTCTATAATATTATGTAGGTATATAATTTCCTTGCGTCCGTCCGTATTGCACGGCAACACAAATCAAACAAGATTTCCTGTTAATTTTATCACGTAAAAATGTGCAGTTATCAAAAGAGTAAATTATTTTGCTTTTGTTATTTTCAAATAAATTAAGTACGCATATTATATATTTAAATAAATTAAGTAAGTATATTAACACACCAACAATTATTCGTGTGAAAAATGTTTAAACTATCACCCCGCACATAAATCTAATAATGTAATACATTTGAAAGTAGACGTTAGCGCCATCTCTCGGCGTCATAATAACGCAGGGCGTCGCGCTCCCGCGTCTCAACCCCCTCCCTGTCCGTCCCACGGTCCCGACCCCACCGCCATTCCACCAGGAGCATTAATAAAACAATAGGAGACTTCCGCTGTACAGTAAATTTCACAGAAGCCATATTCAGCCCTTAACCATCAAATAAGCAAAAGGGGTTGATTAGATGCTTATGATAAAATTATGAAATTAATCAGATTAATTATGCAAGCACTTTAAGTGAAGGGAATTTGTTTTAAAATAAATATAAAAAGAAATGGTGTTACAAATTATTTTTATTTATTTTAAATTAATATTATTTATATATTTGTTTGTACTTAATTGGCAGTGTGAATGATATTAAGTAAATAATAGAACGATTATAAGTTTTTAAAAAACTTTGTATAAATCTCATTAATTATTTTAATTTCAACTGATTTCGATGGTATATCATCGGATGGACGTATACTAATTTTTAGATATCGTACATCGTATGTTAGTTGTAATTAGCACACATTCGTTCGTGGTATCGAAACCGGTCGACGTTAAATTAATCAAAGTATTGACATATAAAGCTTGTTACTTTTTTAATGCATAATTATATCAAACTTCAAAGTTTACACTATAATAGTTAATACAAATTAAATCAATCGACTAGACAGATATACAGAAAAAATCTATTTATCGAATATGTATTTAGTTGCTATCGGGTTCAAGCCTGAACATCTTAACGGGAGAAATGCAACTTCACAACAAAAATATGTTCTCCTTAAATATATAATAGTTGAAAACGTATTGTGTATTATATACAAATACCCCACAGAAGCAGTTTCTTCAAGTCACTATCTATAAAGAAGTAAAACGAATTGTCAATTTTATGTTTACTTCATATTACATTTATCATGACTCAGATCAACTGTTTATTTCCAACACCTAGCTCTAGTGATGAGAAAAAATGCTACTCTTGACTCGCTGGTGTGATTGTGATTGGTATTCAATAATATCAGTGATTAAAAACTGTGACTGTGATCACAGTTTCTGATATCACAATACTCGAAATACGCGTTAACAAAATAAGCGTTTTTATGTATATCATTTCATTTGCGTAAAAAACACATGCTAAGATATAGAATTAGAATAATTAGTAGAAAATTGTTTCACATACCTACATGGTGTAAAAAACAAAATTAAGTTACCAACAAGCTAGCATGAACATTACCAACAAAAACAGATTCCAATAGATGGCGCTAATCAAATTACGAAAAATCCGGTAGATGGCGCTGATTCAAGTGATAATCATAAAATCAATACAATTTTTAACAAAAAAAATATTTGAATTACGAATCACGATATTCCCAGATATTCAATCACTGATAGTGAGCGTGACTCAAAGATATCAGTGATTAACTCACGGTTCATGATTTTGAGCTCATCCCTACCCAGCTCCCTTCCTCCCACACAATACAAGATACATGGTAGACTGATGAACTTCACCCTTATAGGGAAGTGATACCTCTCGATGCGCACAAATTTCAATCATTGAGTAGGAACCATTTAGACATGACTGAATGTATACCGTTTGTATACTGTGTCTAATTCTAAAAGTGTTCGATCAATGCGTACTTTCAGTGCTTATGTATGGCTGCAAAACTTATGTATGACTTTAAAGAATAGTGATTAAAAAACATAATAATGTAAATGCAAAGAGGCTAAATGTATATTGAACATCACACAAAGAGACAGGAAATGAAACATGTGTGGAGAATACGATAGAACTTGATATAATTAAATGTGCCAAGATAATGAGATAGCAATGGACTAACAATCGTTGGACAAACGCATTTATCCAATGATAGGTACTCATAGGAAATTAAGACAGGCCATTCTGAAACACGCTGGACTAACAAAATCATCAAACTAAAGCGAATAATATTGAACAGAGAAAAGTGGGAAACAGCTCATCTAGTAGTAGGATATAAAACGGGTGATGTAGAATGTCAAAAGATCGACAACGAACGAAAAGTGACCACAGAATAGAACGGAAATTACTAATGAAAGCATTTGATAGGCTTGCAGAGGGAACACCGGGAAGTGGATTGCAACATTTAAGGTTAGCAATACAAAGTGTTATAGATATGTAATTAATTAATTATATTACATATATAAGTAAAATAGAACTTGAATGGTCGATAACGGAATCCAACTCCTGACTATTGGTAACAATGTAAGCTGATCAATTACTGTATAAGATCACTCCGGCAATAACCTGTGTATCGATTTTGGGTAAATCTGAGTTACGAATGCCACAATATTGTATATCTTCTTGGGCATCGAATCGTATATTAATACAATATTTTGAGTATGTCCAAATCTTTGTAGGAACTAATTACTGGGTTTTATCCCCTAGGGGATTGCCATCAAGATTACGATAGATGTAGTAGCGTGGGTAAATAGGTGAACGTTACATTGTGTAAAGTGATCACTTAAGCCAGCTGATGATAAGTCGTAAGCTCTGTAATGCCCAAGACTTCCATACTTCTCATATAAAAATAATAGTTTCGTCTCTGTGAGACATCTTAATCTTGGTATATTAATAATATTATTATATATTACCGACTCGAATGATCTTCCTTGCAACAACACTGTATATCGTCCAAGTCTGTCAACTTTTTAACAAACCGATTAACAGTGTTGTTGCAGGGGCGATCTCGTATGTTGAATGTACTGAATGACTTTCATAATTATAGTAAGTACTTATTCTTGTGGTAGATTTGGTGATCTATTTATTCTTGAAAGATCTCTCTGTGGAGGTCAACTGTCGGCCATTTTTATATATTTGTGTGGTCTGCCCACCGCTCTGTCGTGTGCCAAAATGCGCGCCGTCAGATTCTCCGCCGTCCAATCTGCAAGGTATCTCCAGTGTTAGGTTCTGCTTTTGCCACACCATTTCAATCATATCATATCTTCCACTTACGTTTTTCTTACAACTGTGTTGCGATTCTGTTACAGAGAAGGATTTTAAGAGATTTCTGACGTTCTTAAAGCAGATTTAGTTAAAAATAATCTTAATTTTTTGTTCTTTATTTACAATTTATTTACGCAAACTTTACGGAAGCCAAGCTCGTCATGAAAGACTTGATAGGCAGAACCATGAGTGATGTTCAAAAAAGACGCTACCTCACCGATGGTAACTCGCCCATTCACTAGAACCATTTCTCGAGCTTGCTGTATCTTGTTGTTTGTGGTGGAGGTTGTCGGGCGTTCTACTCCCTCTTCGCGTGTCACACTCGTCCGGCCACTTTCAAACCTTTCGATCCACAAAAAAATACTTTTACGTGATAAAGCACTGTCCTCGTAATATAATAAACGATACGATGAATTTCAGCCAGCAGTGTGACAACCTTGAAGGTGTGTTATGGCCAAAGTGTAGATAATTTTTGACCTGCCGTCATACATATTATTTAAACGTTCATTTGTATGTTTGCATAAGTGATATCCTCAGCAGACATTTTTCATGGCAAATTCCGTAATATTATGAAAATGTGTTATTTTTTAACTTCTACTCCAAGACTTCACGACTCATTGAGAACTTCGCCTGATGCACAACTCGGCGACAGGCGACATTTTTTTTTCCTTACTACCTTATAATCTCCGTGCCAGCCTCAGCTCGCGCAGCTTTGAAACGTAGTGAGTCTGGCTGTTGTTTGAAAGAATCAACAGAAATTTTACCCAAAATTGCCTTTTTTGTATCATAAGTTGTCATTTTACAAGTTTTATTTTAGTAGTACTTGTAAAAGTTTTTACTATTGATTTTGACTACAATTAAAACGTATAAGAAATCTGCTATAGATTTATTGTATGTAAAAAATAATCCATGGACGATGAACCCAACTCTGTCGAAGAAATTGAAATAATAATATTCAAAACTTGGAAGTTTTAAATCTCAGTTAAACAAATATTAGATGATATCTTGTTGCTCCAAGCGCACTAATTGTGTACAATACAGCCATAGCCTAGCTCCCCACATGGCCTAGTAACATGCTTTTTACTATTAAGGGCCGATTATATGATTAGTAGTAATCTTTTACTATAGTAAATTTTTTTACGAAAACGGGTTGTATGATCGTTAGTAAAAAAATATTTACTTCTCGAAAGTACATCCCGTAGTAAACTCATTTTATTCTACGATATCCGATAGTAAAAACCAGAATCGATAGTTAAATATGGCGGACTTTTCACAGCTGTTCCAAAAGTCATCTGACACATTGATACTTTGAAAGTTTTAGTATATAATTAATTATTCAGTATCCCGCTATTTTAGTGATGAGAGGTCGTCCGATGATGATTTCGTTGTTAAATATACATTATTATACATAATACGAAAAAATTTCACCACCAAAGTGACAGATCGAACGCCTAGGCGAAAGAATCCGTAGATAATGGATAAAGCATACTTCATGATTATTTGTCACATCTATAGACATCTCCATCTATACTTTGACAATAGTAAATTTGATATTCGAACAACCCGCAAACGATTTTAACCAAGGGCGTTAGTAAAAAGTTACTACTGATCACACAATCATTGATTGGGTATATTACATTATTTTATTTAAAAAATCCTTAATTTTGAGATAGCGATTTTATTCTGTACGTTAGCGGATATAAAAATTTAACGTAATATACACTAACAAGGAATGATTACAAATGTATGAAAATATGAAGGCAAAATGTTCACAGCTCAAAAGCGAATGTGTTATTAAACTCATTAATTATGAATAATATCGCGGCCGCTGCCGGGTTAAGGGATGGGCAGGCCAGACCTCCTGAATATCCGCTTTTCTCAAGGGGCGCCTTAACCCGTGAAGGGCGGGGGTGTTAGTTAACCCCTTCGACGCTTCGGGCGTATTTGGAGAGGAGCTTTCATACTAATAAATTAAGTGAGAGAAATTAATTTCTTAGTTATTCCTAAGTTACACCCTTCTGTTTCCATTCGACGCGAAACATTTTATAAATATATATATATATATATATGTATGTAAAGGTCAAAATGACACGTAATTATCAGATCTACAATTATGCGCTATTAGGGTGACATTTGTTTATAGTTTATCGAGATTTTTATTTATTTTTTAAGTAATGTCAATAAGTGTGATATCCTTGGTATTGTAAAGTTGTGTGTGTATGTGTGAATACCGCACCGCCGGCGCGTATGTGCGAGGCTATAAAAGGCGGCGCGCGGCATGGCGCGCTCTCTCTCTCTCTGCGTGTCCATTGGCTTTATCGTTGACTTATACTACTGATATACCTTGTACTAATGTATCAAATTGTAATAAATGTATAATTGTTACAAAGTCTATTGCATGGACCTTCACATTACGAGGTGTACACTAAAGACGTACTTAGAAGACAAGTACGTAACAATTTGGTTTGTTTGATTTGATGATAATATTATAATTTGATCGGTTTTCAATACTAAAAAGTCAAGTTATATTTCTTCATGTTTGATTCGTTTCAGTAGAAGTTGGGTATTAAAGTGTTTTTAATGTTTCATTAATTTAGAAGGCAGACGATCTAGTTCAAAAAAAATAAATGCGATGCTTTGTTAAAGAAACAGCAAAAATGACAAGCTCGATAAACGTAAAGAAAATGTTGATAAAATGGTAAATCGTCACGCCGATTAAAAAGGATAAAACAGATGAAAATTATGTGTTCTCTACCACGTATTAACCTAACCTAAGCATTCTATGTATATTAGCATATTAGTATATCACTAGCTTATTATATTAATTATATAATTCATTTTTTGAACGAATAATATATATTTTTTTACTTTTAAAATTAGCAAATTAACTTTGTGGTTAAATTTCAACAAAAAATAAAAATAAAACAAAGATAATAAATAAAAAAAAATGTTTTTGTGAGAACTGTCACTTTGTAAATGTATGAGTATGTGTGTGTATGTGCCATGAAAGTGAGTAGATGAGTGGTGGAGAACGAACATTATAAGTGGTCGTCTCTGGGGGAACAGCTCTCTTCCATCACAGCTTCTTCAGAATAACTTATATATCTCTGAATGTATAATTTATATTACTGTACAACGTGTTGTAATAAACTTATAATATTGTTACTTGGAAAGACTGAGTTTCACTTACAATTAATTGGAATCCAAGTAATTAGATAGTAATCAGAGGATAGAACCCCAAGGAAATCTGGTGGTAATCTAAAGGTTTATCACAGTTTTCATAAATTGATATGAGATGCACAGTAGTTTTGTAACATTATCATTCGTTTACTTACTTTCTTGCTTACTTACCATCACGCAGAGAGAATAGAGCGCTACATTCTTCTGTCCTGACATTCTCGCCTCATCTACAATCATACATCTTCTCATACGAGCTCGACGATTATTGAAGCTTCTAACATGACCATCTTCCAGTATCTGGTTTATCTGTTCGTGCCACTTTAGCTGAGCTAATTCATTTTATAACAATTGTTATGTATTTCATATTCTCTAGTTAAACATTTGACAAGGTTTTTGAAGGTGTTTTTTTATTTGGTTTATTTGGAATATTAATTTATCTGTAATTGCTATGCTATGAAATATATGAGACTCTTAACTCCTCTGATGATAGCATCACCATTATACCGCGCTTCTCCCGCCCAACGTTAGACAGCTATTTCGCTGATACGTTTCTATACATATTTATGCATTTTCCTTTAGCAAACTCGTGTGTGAAATACGAAATAAAAGTGACGAAGGGCGTGAGGAAATTCTCCAGGCAAATATAATAATATAATGTAGGTGGTAGGTGTACCGCCTGGCATAAAGACATCCCCGATACAGCCAGGGAGCGACATGCGTAGAAAATAGAAATGGTGTTAAACCATGAAACACGTGGGAATAAATAATTAATCTTATATCAAAATAAAAATAAACAAAATATCATAAAAAAACTCTCAAAATCTCAAAAATCATTTAGGTCACTTTCTTTCAATAACATACTAATTTACATTACATGTAGTCAGGTAGGTACTAGAAATATTTTTTAAATAATTTCAGCACAAGGATAGGTTTTCAATACCCTGATGAAGGAAAATATTTTTTCGGAAACTTGTTGGTTTGACCTTGAAATAAATATTAAGATAGTAATAGCATAGGTATTTGCCTCTCAGTCAATATGCTCATGACCTTATCATGGACTTTTCTATGCGTCAACAATATCTGCTTGCCTCTAGTTTTCGCGATACTGGGTGTTGTTTAGTGAGACGCGTACCAAAACTCCTGTCATGTCTCGAACTTCGTGTGTCCATCGTGATAGATATTATCCACTCACTATATTTCTACTCGCACCACTCCTATACTCTCACATAACCCCGATCCCACGTATTTATTCTTCTAAAAAGAAATCATAAATGGGATCATGGATGAAAAGCAGGAATTATTCATATCTTACTTTTTTAAACCGAGCTAAGCGATTGTGATATGATAAATAATGTAACTTAGTAGTGTCCCAGGATGAGGCTAATCTAACACTAGTCGTACGTGCCATCATCATACCATCATTAAGACAACATTTAGGATAATATGTTGACAATCTTCTTCTTATTGAGGGGTAATCCTTTGTCGCAGTAGTTTCTCCATTCTTTTCCTTCTCATTAGTTTTTACATCAGCTCCACCCCAGTAATTGGCCATGAATATTTTTCTTCTTATTCCTCTACCAATAATACAAATAATTATTTGAACAACAAGAAAACACTGTTTATTAATAAATCAACATGTTTTAAGACCAAGACCAAGACCAAGACCAAGACCAGGTCCCTTCTTCAAAATACAATGGAAACTAAAATTAAAAATGCAGGCATAGACAAAAACAAAACTATATATATATATAAGTGGTGGGTTGCAGTGTTTTCTTGTTATTAATTTAATATGTTGCTATGCTACAAAGAAACTTTGCAATTATTGAAGAAGCTAATAATTATCGGTTTCAATGTTGTAAATTATATATTTTTTAAATAGTATAGTTACTGTTTAACATACACCTCGGCTTTTCATCAAAATTACATGAATCTAAGTCGAGCGATGTTACGCTCACGCTACGTACATTATTTTTTACCAAAATGGACCAATACCCTCGCTGCTGAACTCACAGATTGAGGGTAGACGGTGTCATTCCAGAATCAAACCACGTGTCCCATATTTCATCATCACCCCCGCACGGAGGGGTGCAAGGGCAGGCGGCGGGCGGTGGGGGCGGGTGAGAGGGGGAGGCCTGAACCCTCCGCCCCTGAGGGCCGCCGGGTAAAGAAAGTGCGAGAGAATCTTGCTAAATATAATGCCGTTTCACGACCGAATTTTACGATGTTGTAAACACATTTATCGAAAAGCAAACATATTTTTAATGACGTCCTTCAAACATTTTTTGAATGAAAATTGAAGGAAACAGGTTGAGAACATAATAATAATAATAATTTGCTAAATGACTGGATAAATATTTAGGTGGGTGGAATTGAAGTATAGGCGCTGGTGACTATGAGTGGAAAATGTTGTCGAATACGTGTGCGCATCTCTGTATATAGTTTTAACCCATATCACGCATCGGTCGTCCATCATTTAAAATCTATAGTTGACTACTTACGTTCTTAAACATCATCAAACAAATATTTAATTTTAATGTTGATTTGGCTCAGCAATATTGATTTTTCTTTGTGTGTCCTTACTTCAAATCTCATATTCAGCGTAAGGCGTTTTTCACTTACACAATATATTTTCTCCATGTGTTCTTTAAAAGTATATTTTTTAAATTCTTTTTTCTTATTAATCAATTGGTAAATACGGAACAAACAATATGGCGTCCTGTCAAAGCTCCATATAACCAATGATAAAAATAATGTTGCGATCTGAAAATAATCGCGTTGACCTAGAGATTCCAGACAGAATAAACTGTGCGAAGTTTGTGACGCCAGAGCTTACTAATCAAAAGTTTTTGCTACACATGTTCCGTTATATAATTTAAATAAACAATTAATGGTGGAAATATAAGTAAAAAAGGAAGACACTTACTTTTCGTATGTTGAATGCTGGTTCATTCATAGATTCATCACTATCTCAAGTACAAGCGTCGCGGCATGTGTAAAAGGAATGAAAAAAGAATTATTATATATAATATAATTAGTATAAGATTATTAATAACAAGCGAAATGAAGCGATGGTAGTGTTTCCGTATAAAGTTCTAAAGAAGACTTTAATCACTGCGACATATTTTCTCTTCCTCGTGCTTAAGGTATAGGGATAAGTAAGAAAAGTATGGATATACGAAAATTAAAAATTAGGTAAATAGCGAACTGAATACATAAGACAACGAGTCAAACGCCAAAAACTAAATAAAATTTAATTAATTTTAAACGGCGCTAACAGTTAGTTAAGATATTTGTGGATACTTATTATAGTAATTTATGTTTTTTTTTTAAATTGGTAAAATAAAAAAAAACAATTTATTGCTTAATCAATTTATTAATAAGTAATATTCCGTTCATTTTTATTACGAATAACAAACGTAAACTAATAAGTGATTTATTGATAAAATTGTGCTCTATCCGTTCAACTGACGTTGACTATCATGACTTTATTCGCTGCGGCCCGGAAAAGACTGGCCAAACCATTGTTTTCAGTCTGTCATTTTTTCAGCCATGATGTTCTTCTTTTTTCAGGGCCCCGACATCCTTGAAACTTTCCCTGCATTATGAGGTGCAAGATCTCATACTTGAGATATAGAAATTTTCGATTTTTTATTGTTTTAATTACTTATGTTTCTTTTTTCACCCGAACTATAACATCTTCATTCGTAACTCTATCCATACACCTTATTTTGAGCATTCTTCTATCGAACCACATCTCAAATGGTTCATGTGCTTTATCGTTTCTTCGGTAGGTGTCCATGCTAAAATCCAAAACATATACCATCTGACCATTCTCATTCGTAATATAAGGTAAAGATCATGACTGAAGAACATCTTTTTCATGCGGATAAAGGTTGAACGAGTTTTTTCAATGCGGCATTTGATTTCAACAGAAGAATCCCACCTGTCATTTATATTGCAACCCAGGTATATAAATCTTTTCCAACTTACACATTATACATTTTTACACTAAATTAATTACATATAAAAATACTTATTTTAAAACACTGAAGGTGTCGACATAAATTAATATTATATGTAAATTTATACATATATTTATATATATATATATATATATATATATATATATATATATATATATATATATATATATATATATATATATTGTTATTTTTTTTCATTACAAAATTGTATTTACAACACTGCGTACCTCAACTGCAAGGGTCAGAAAAAACCAAGCAGATGAACGTATCAAAGCGTTTCCATTTCAAACAAGCAATTACCTCCGTAGGCCCTATTGTAGACGACATAAGGGTGACATTCCGGTGGCATAGACGAGGCGCTTAGCTGGTTCCGTAACAATACCCATACAAAACGGGGGAAGAAGACGGAAGGATAGAGAGAGAGCACAATTTATATTACGAATTATCCCGTTAGATGGATCTGACCCGAGACCAGTGCGCCGATGTTTTAATAAAAATATTATTTTATGTAATTTTCTCATTTTATTTACATCGTCTTACGTTATTTAATATCATAACAAAATTGCTATTTTTTATTTATTTCAATTGCAATTCTCCTACTTAGTGTGCTGCATTGTGAAAATTATATTACTGTAAGCATCTATCAGAATCAAGAATGAAAAGAAAATATGTTTTTAAAACTGTTATCATCACACATTTTTCAGAAAAGAGAGAACGCCACGTAGGTACTACTAACTTATCATACCATTTTTGTTTCATAATTCAATTTCATGCGACGTCTCGCTCATTATTGTTTTTCTTGATCGTGCCATGTCTTTCGTAGTATCTCCAATTACACTTTACCACCACATATACTTAATTTATCATCATCTCATTACTCACACATGGTTAATAAGTCGACAATATCATCTTTATTCGATTGTCATTTGATTATTTTTTAGACTATATTATATTTCCATACGCCCCTCTACGCGATCATGAATACAATTATAACATTTATAATAACCATTCTCATGTATTCAGAATCACTCAAACTAAAATCAAACGCTCCAGTAGCTCATTACTGCCGTTAATAATATATTACCTTTATAAATACAATTATTCGCGCGTGATTTTTATCCACCTACGTCTTGATATAGAGCTGAATAAATAATAGTGAAGAATTTAAAATTTTGTATCAGGGCGGTATTATTGTATTTAATACAATTTAATACTAAGAAATTTAGATAAAATATGTTTAAACTCTGAAACCGTCTACGGTACGAATTCATCATCTAATTTTAATAATATAATTATTGGGATTTGTCAACTATAGATTACCCACTTGCCTGGAGTATTTTTACAAATCAGACAAAAATTGTTGATCAAAGAACATGTATAATGAGATTATTATTTTTAGTTAGTAATTTTTATTTAAAATAATGGAACGCGTAATTAAACTATTTGCAAAAAATATAAGATCTAAATTATTAGACTTTATTAATTATCAAAATATGACTTATATTTTTGTACGAGACCTACGAAGTACGAAGTGAAATTCGAGAAAAGTCAATTTTTATGTTGAAGAAATAAATATTTGAAAACCAGCAAAAAATAATTTAAAAATACAATCTTCCCTTATTAAAAGAGCCTTCTCCCATTCTCCTTTTTTTAAAGCGTATATAGTCCCAGCCAAATAAACATTTAATCTGTCGGATGACACCCCTCGGCACCCGGGCGACTGTATCCCCCGCCATAATAAGTATAACTCAATGTAATTTCCCAGCATCCCTTAGTTTACCGGTTTCTACTCGACCCACCCCCATCCCCGACCCACCGCCGGGGCCCGAGGCGTCTCGACGCCGGCGCGGGGCGCGGGGCGGAGCGGCCTGCGGGGGCTATCGTAGAGTGACAATGCATCTTACTCTGATCGGACAATAAATGTGAGTGCTCAAATATTATTTCAACTGAATGTCACCGGATGACTCGCCGAACAAAGAATGACAGATTATTCAGATTCAAGGTGTCTAGACAAACAAAAATGTTTGATGAGATTGTTGTTTATACAATTTATTTATTTATATATTTATTTATTTATTTATTAACATACATATTTTTGTTATAACAGAGGTGAATATATTATAATATAACATTGTAGTATGTTTATTGTGTGGGATAGAGTAGCTCCACCTCTGATATATACAGCATTGTCCTGGCTATTTTGCTAGACTGAAGTCTGTATTAAGTAGCCAGTTTTTTTCATGCTGTTATTTAAAATTCGATAGGAATAAAAATAGAAATAAATAAAAAAAAATAAAAAAATAAAATATATATATATTGAATAAAAGAAAATGAAGTAGGAGTGTTGTAAAATTAGTGTATTATTAGTGTAGGCACTGTATAATGGTAATGGTATCGAATGTTGGATAGCCATACTTCTGATTGATCTCTACTCGATTGTATCATATGTTGGGTCCATATTTGTGTAATCTTATTAGAGTTGAACGATTTCTGAATGTGTTGTACAGTTTGGGAGCTAAGAACATGTAGAATCTTTGATAAAATGTCGTTGTTGCTCTCGGAACTGGCGTGTAGATGTTCGTTGTTTGTCTTATGTTGTGTCCGTAATTTATCGCTTGGGATGAGTTGTTGTTAGCATTGAAAGCAATAAATGATTTTAGTCTACCGCATTGGAGAAAACTATACCTCAATGTTGCTATTATTTTAATGATGAAATCTATGTTATATGCAGAATAAAGAGTGTATTTCCTTGTTGTCTCTATCTTTTTCAATCTTCATATCATTTTAACTGACTGATGATAAATATTATGAATGTGGACATTTAGTGGGTGTCATATTTAATGGAAAAACACAAAACGTGCACTCGAAAATCCGACCAATTCCCACATTATTTCATATGTAGAATTATGTCCTTATATATGTTACGTCCACCATACCCTAGTGAATAGCACGAAGGCAGAAATTCTGTCTAAATGTGATGCCTGAATGATGAAATCGTAATATATAACCTTTACGCATGTGTATACAAATAATTATAAAATATTAACATTCTTATTGTGAAGTTGTAATTATTCTGTGATATATTAAATAAAAATTAACTGTGTTAATTAGAAAGATGTCCATATAAAATCAATTTTATCGAAAAATGTTGTTATTGCTACCGGGATTCGAACCTGGATCTCTTTCAATCCGGAGAACGTGCATTATCCGATTATGCTATACCAACACAGTGAAGGAAGGATTGAAAGAGATCCAGATTCGAATCCCAGTATATTTCTACGATATTTCTCGATAAAATCGATTTTATATGCACATCTTTCTAATTAATACAGTTAATTTGTATTTAATATATCACAGACCCTATATTCTGAATAATTGCAACTTCACAATAAGAATGTGTTCTCCTTAACAATACATAAATTGTATCAATGTGTCCAAAATATAATAAAAATGAATCGTTAATTCTGGTGTCTTCTATTAGTTTACTCAAAAGTATTTGAGATTCCGTAAAAATAAAGTAGATGGCTTTTAAATAATGGAACGATATATGTATTCATTTGCATAGTGTAACATATAGGTTCAAAAATTTGTCGCCAATAATTTATCGTGATTAACAAATAAGTCATTTTTAGTTGTTCTTTTGTTCCACTAACATTTGATACATGTTTTAACATATAGTAAATATATTTTTAAATATTATGTTTAATATTACGTAATAACAATTACATAGGAGTCGAATAAAAAAAGATCCGCAACCAATGTCTAAATGAAAATATAATAATATAACAACCCTTAAAAGGGTCGATTGATATTACTTTTACTTACTACAGATATTGAGACAGCTGCAGGGTAACTAATAGCAGTGGCCTATCTCGTAATATTGTCGTACCATGAACATATTATTTCTGATTCTGGTCGCCAGAATCACATAGATTTCATATGTGTATGAAAGGAAAGGATATTTCTTATTTTATGGTATTCCATAAGTACTTTTACTTTTTTCTCTTTTTATGATTTACGAATTAACAAAGATTTTAAACAGTCGCTAGTTTGAAACTGACGGATTAAGCTGACTAACGATCTTAGCCGAGATGTTTCAATTTTTGAGATAAGTTTGATCAAAATCTGATAAGAGCTACGAGTGTTTGTCGTTTATTAGTATAGTATCTCTATCAAAATGTATTATACAATTTAAGATGATGTTTTTTTAAAGAAACACCCTAACATTATAACTTTTATTTCCCGGAACTGCCGCGTCAACGGCGGGTCATCCCAGCCCAACCCTTATCCGCCGAACCTTCCAAGGGTGAGAACACGTACACACACAAGGGCAGGGGTGCAGAAAGCTCGCCCACCCCAACAATATGATTCATTTTAAACCACACTGTCAAGTGCGGGGCGGAGAATTATCTCTTGTTAGACCGGAATCAATTTGACTTTGAGTATTTGAAAAAGGTCATGCTATTTTATTGGTAAATATACATATATACTTTTAATATATGATCCATGGCTACTTTCATGATTATCTGTCCAAATCAATGTCAATCTTTAACTATCTAATAAAAGGAGTTAAATCATGGCATCGCTAGAGTTGAAAGATTAAATTACAAATAATATAACCTTTAAATCTACACAAATAAAAGATCATCGTTCGTATACAATATATATATTTTAGAAATATTTATAAAAATAAATCTCCTAACAATTATTTAGCCAAATATATCCGGTGGTAACTATATATTTTTTCGATTAATCTAATTTGTTTTATACATCAAAGAGCCACGTTCTAAAATTGCAACTTCATAATGAATAAAGTATGAGTTTATTTAAAAATGTATTTATTATTGGTGATTTATTATTTGTGTAATTTACTTTTCAAAAATTACGTAGTGTATGAAAAATATACAAACGTCATAATGAACTTTATAAACATGAAAATTATTAAGCAACTGACGTATTGTCAAGACATAAAATCTTCACAGTGTATAATATTTTATGTAAAATTAATTAAAAGAAAAATTTAGTTCATTTAACGTATATATTTTTTAAATTGGCAAAATTAACTTTGTGGATAAAATTCATTATTTTTATTATTAACTTTGTTTTATTAATCGCCTTTATTTTATAATTTCATGTTTTTCAGATGAAAATGAATTTTTATTTATAAAGTATTTACTTATATTTAAAAAATATATATTTCTCAGTTGACATTAGTAGTATTACAATTACTAAAATTAAATCGCGGATAATTGTAATTTAAATTTAAAAGTATTTTAACACAATATGATTTAATTATTTTTCGGTAGCCGTTCATGATAAATCATTGATATGACTCCTAAAATTATTTAATTACAACTAATTAATTAACTAAACACCGCGCTGTTTCCTCTCAGGGGTAGTCAGAGAAGATAGGATACTACTCTTTTCTGTCCTGCCTTGTCCGTATTCGTACATCTTCTCATGCACGTTATTCGGCTGTTGAAGCTTAAATATTTTTTTAAATACTACACCTGTGTAGTAAATTTAATTAGTAAAATAAAAATATTGAATTCTACGATGTAATGAATAGTACAATAATTAAAATGTACTTCCCTAAAATATGACCGCCCTCTCTGGCGAACACATCAAAGCAGTGAAACTATTTATTTCTGACTTTGTGGTACTTATTATAGACGTAGTCATTTTCGTACAAAGTACTCGGATGTAGGAAACAAAGGTTTGATATTGTGAAAGTTCGTCGCGAGCGATAGTCGCCCCTGAGTCCGGGGGCGCAGGGCGCTCACTCGGACGGGGGTTGCGGGGCGCTTGCCGGGTAGCGGCTCGGCGCCGGCAACACCAATATTTATATAACAAAGTTTCCAACTCCTAACGCGGAGTTTAAATTTGTAAAGTATTGCCGGCGTACCGTTTTATGACGCCATGTTGGCTCACCTCATTTGCAAATTGTTTGTACCATCTATTCAGGGATGATACATTAATTAATTATAAAAATATATGCGTAAGTCTTGGCACTGAGGATTCTGAAATACTATTAAATGTATCCATATATTATAAAAAAGACTACATTCAAAATTTGTCATTCCAAACTACACTAAATTCAAAATTTGTCGAAAATGTGATCGATCGATATGGTGAAATGGTAACGAGTTTTTTAGTATAGAAAATGTTCACAGTTCATTTCCCGGTAGCAACCAAAATTATTTTTCGACTAACATATTATTAATTAAATAAATATCAGATATCTCATAGAGACGAAACAATCTTATTATATTTTTAAAGGAATGATATATAGAAATATGGGGGGGGGGGGTAATTACAGAGCTTATGACCTGTTTTCGACTGGCTTAAGTGATCAATTTATATGTATATATATATATATATATAACGTTCACCAATTCTCACCCCTCAATCTCCATATTTATCAATTTTTTTTTGAAAATTCTATATATGTTATTACATGGACTCGCTTCAAGTACTACTACAACATCGCCATCTATCGACTAAATTAGATAATTATTTTTTCCTTGCAACAACATATTATGTCAACCAATGAAAATCTGATTTTTGTTTAAACTTATTTAAAGCAATATTCTTTATCTGTAAAACGTTTTTTAACACATCATACTAGAATATGCCTGACTAATCAATATTTTCCAATTATTATTAATTGTACATATATCTTTGCAATTGATTATTTTAATTTGTATAAAATAATAACAAATCTTGAGAATTTTTTTTTTCTCCTTTACATATTACTCTTTCTTATTTATCTTCACATGCTTGAAACAAACTTATCATAACTAATATTTTTATTTAGGTAAATAATCGATTTTACACTTTCAAATAATATCAGTCTGGCGTGTAACTCCAGCAATTAAATGTAGGTATACAAATTTTACCCTGAGACAGGTTAGACCCAGTAAGGTGGACATGGATTTTTTTTAATGTAATAATATATTAAATTTCAAAAACATTTTTGAATATATGAATCGCATAAATTAGAGCGAGGAATAAAAATAATTTAATATTTTTATATTGCTTTATTATATGTACAAATATCATCACATGGCAGCTAATGACAATTTACAGAGAAAAGTGGGGAACGCTTGAGAAGCTTTCATCCAGCTAATAATGATTTGGTGATATAATTAACAGGTAGCAACTGCCTCTTGCCGGTTGCCGTGTCTCTGAAATTGATAAAGATATTATTAAGGACACATTCTTATTGCGAAGTTATAATTAATAATTTTCAAGTGGATGTATTAATTTGAAAAGTGTAACATATGGGTTCGAAAATTTGTCATCAATCCATTGTGTTGATATAGCATAATCGGATAATGTACGTTCCCCGGATTGGAAGAGATCCAGGTTCGAATCCCAGTAGCAACAACAATATTTTTCGATAAAATTGATTTTATGTGTATATCTTTCTAATTAACACAGTTAATTTGTAAATAAGATAAAGATCTCTTTAACAATTAACAAATCTTTCAGCGGAAATTCATTCAGTGCCTACATATTAAAATATTAGTTGACAATTACTTCACATTATTTTCAATTTTGTCTATGTATATCTTATTTTATTCTATATTGAGTAAGTTGTTGGTCTAGTGGTCAAGACGCCTAGTGATCCAGTGGGGTCGAGAGTTTAAACCTCATTCCAGTATACCAGAAAATTAAGCAAAAAGCTATTTTAGAAATAAAAATATATATAACAGATTAAATAGTGTAATAACATACAAATGACATATTATGTAAGGGTTATATAAAAAAAGTATAAATCACGATTTCCATATGTTTTTGTATGTCAAAAATCCATGAGTTTCCGACTGGTACTGCTTTTGTGTGGAATGACTAGCCGTCGTCAATTCATTTTGGAAACTAAAGTGATTTTGTAAAATGTTATATCTAGCGATGTTTTCGGTGCCTCATATCAATTTCATCTTATATTTATTATTAACAAGCATTTTTTACTTAATAAATATTATTTGAATGGAAACAAAATAATGGTTCGATTTAACAACCAAATCGTTCATGAATGTAGCAGAAACAATTACTGGAGATCGTCACGAGATTACAATACTCGCTGTAAACGTAGGTAGGTGTGTTATCAAATAATTGAATCACGGGTATATGAAACAAAAGTAATTATGTAAAAATTATTATTACAGAGAAAAGGCGTTTCATCATTCGGAAACGAAATGTTTTCAGGAATTTTAACTCGCGAAGGGATGAGACAATTTTCGTTTCGGCGGGCAGCAGGGGGAGGGATGGCTCCAGGAGGTGGGTGGGGTGTGGGGTGACATCTCCCGCTCAATATTTAAATTCACTCGAATCGAGTGTTCTTTAGATGAAATTCCGTTAATTAAAATAAGAAAATCGGGCGGTGGGCTAAGTGTCAGACTGCTCTAAAGGAATCTAATGGACGGACCAATGGAATACTTCAAGAGATTATTCACAATCCTGCAACCTAATAATTATTGCCTTTTAATTTTATATTCTTTGTTTCAGTATCAGCAGGAGTGTAAAATCTTCCTTTGAACACCCCTATTGATAACAAAAAACATTTTAGTTCACACGAGATACCTGCGGACTGGAAGGGTTACTCCAAAAAAATTTATAAAATTAAATTGTATATATGTATAAAATTTAATATCTATATATTCTCTATACAATCCTACCCTTTGAACGATGTGAACAAATGTTGCGAAGTTACTCTTTAGGATACTGTGTCAAATAGGGATATCTTTGGAAAGTCCTTCAGGAAATAAGTGTTCCTTCATAAAAACCTATTTATATGTACGCGATACCACGACCGTAAGGGTTAACAACTTTTCATCGCAACCCTTTAAAGTGTACAATGGGGTCCGACATGGATGTGTGCTGTCTGCATATCTCTTCAGTATCTATGGGGAATATATAATGAGTGCGCTAGACGGATGGGAAGGAGGAGTTTCAATAGACGGGAAAAAGCTTTCCAACCTTTAATTTGCAGATGATACCACACAATTGCGACCAGTGAAGACAAAATGACAGGACATCCATAAGATCGAGGAAGAGAGCTCGGTACTGGCTCTTGAAATATACAGAAGCAAATTAAGAGTACTCAGAGGTCACTTTGATCAAATGCCAAGAACTAATGTTCTCAATGTCTACTAAGAGGTCACTGATTTTATATATCTGGAACCTATCGTCTCAAGAAATGGAGAGTGCAAGGCCAAGGTCAGAAGGAGAAGTAGAAGGGCCAAGTCTGCTGTAACAAATATGACTAAAATTTGGATGAACCACTCCATCTGAAAAAACATAAAAATGTAATACATTAATATCCATACACACAATCATTCAAATATAATGAATTTCATACTAGTAATGACTTTAAAATTTAAATAAAGAAAATAAATAAATGCAAATAGCTTCTGATGGAATGGCTCATGTAATATCAGATAAATCACGTGCAGCAAATAATTTACACGGAAACACTAAATATTTCTTGATTAAAGCAAAAAACTCACTCCATTTCACAAAATTTCACTATAAAATAACATTACTTTCCTGAGTTTAAGAAAATTCAGCTCAATTCCCATCAGGAGATGACATTGAAGGCTTACAGTTGCATTAGTAACCCGCACCAAAAGATCACATCAATAATAATTATATTATGTGATAATATAACATCCGTGACAAGATTGATGGATGCAATAAAATTCTCCATCATAACTTATATCAAAATCATCCTCATCATAATATCGGTAAAATATCGGTAAAAAGATGCCCTTTCAAAATACACTAATGTCAAAATTATAAAGAGAAACATGCGCATTTCCTAGAATATAGAATTACACAATGCAGATTAGACACGAATATTTGCCACATAGTACAGTCCATAGCTCTGAATGGAGTCAAAATCTTATCCATAGAGATAGATCTGATTTCTGTAACAGCAAATGTATTATTTTCAGGTTCTAATAGAGTGTTGAATAAATAATAGTCACAGGTGAAAATTTTATAGTGTCTTGGAATGTCAATTGTCAGGGGGAATTTTATTTTCATTTTTGAGAACACGTACGCACATTTTTTGTTTTGTTTTGAAAAGTTATAAAAATATACTTGACGATTAACCGTGCATGTCAAGGGTAGAATTGTTTTAAATTTCCTATAAAAACCTGTCATATAAATGTATTGAATGATCACAATCTTAATGTGAATTTCCAATTTTGGGACATACGTCTTTAAAAATAAAAACAAATTAGATGAGCCACAATGGAAAGATATACAGAAAAAATCTGTCTACCAAAAATGTGTATACCCAGTTACAACCGGTACTCGAACCCACCAGAATTTTCACTTTCCGAAATAATGAATTACTAATTACACTATGTTCCGTATTCGTAATTAATTAAGTTAATTGTATTTTTTAATATAGATAAACACATATACTTTCAAACATGACCCATCCCTTCCGATTCCACTTGGTGACCGGCGACTTGCGTCGGTCGGTCACACACTATCTTAATCATTCAATTTTATGTAGAATTTTCGATTTTATATGCGTTCTTTCTATTTCATTAATTGTTCCTGTATATCTTTCTAAGTAATTAATCTATTTTATTTTGATAATTATTTGTATTATTTCCACATATTATGTTATGCACTATATCACTTGATTATATGTCAAATAGGCATACACTATTTATGTGATATAACGTAAATTAATCATATACATGTTCTTGTACATTAAATATGTAAATATTTATACAAGTGCACTACATATTTGAAAACCTTACGAGGTACAAGTTTTCATTTATACTGTAGGTTGAAGGCACACGATTCATTTTAAGGGAATATCCTTAATTTCCCCACAAAACCCGTACCCTTTCGCCGAAAGTATATCTGCTCCGAAAGTATAGCGGCCCTAACAGGGATGAAAGGGGATGATTATTGTCCTTATTGATGTTGCTGGGCCGGGGCGTGCCCCTTCTACCCGGGGCCCGAGCCCGCGCGGTAAATCAAGCTGAATTTATTTCTCGGGGATGCCATCAAAAAACTTGAAACTCGCTCGCTTTTTACCGGCCGGGAGAAAGGGGTTACTTTTTGGAGAGATTGTTATTCAGATTATAGGAAAATTGCCGTGCGAAGCGGACGGCCAACTTAGGGGTCGTGCTCGTGCTTGAGTTACGCCTATCTGAATTACATTAGTACTCCCCCGGACCGACCTCGCGACAACACGGGTGACGCTTGAGAGATTAGACTGCTTACTAAATGTTTTCTTGGGTCCCAAAAAGTTCAATCACTTAACTGATGAATTATTGCGTAACAAAACAGAACAACCATTATTCAATACCTTTGTTACCGAGTTCATGTTTCTTGGTGAAAATTGTGTAAAGGGTGTCCCAACAAGAAGTAGACGGGTAACCCGTGCACGGTCTGTTGGCATCAATTGTTATATAATGTATTGTGGTATTTGATAGGTTGAGTTGTTGCGCACTGTGTCTGATGGAGATAGTGTTGTCTGCAACCACTAGAAACTAGAGACATGGCGCTAATTTCAAATCAGATTTCCAGAAGGTGTTCGTATTTCACAAGAGTGATCCAAATATATGGAATTGCCTATTAAAGATACGTTTCAGTCAAGAATACAAAAATGTTACCCATTCAATCGAGGCAAAACTAAGTGGGTTGACATATAAACATTACACATATAAACAGCACTTATAAGGAAGCCCTGTAGCAAATGCAAAACAGGTTGTAATATTCCTTCAACATTTTGGAACATATATTTAGGAGGCTTTTGATTATGATAATAAAACGCGGGGTTTGGTGTAGAGTCGTTTATTGGAGTCAGAGACACAGTACAGAGTACAGTATACAAGAAAGCAGAGCATGTAGAATGTTAGAGTGAAGAGTCGGCTATGCTCAGTCTCAGCGAGACGCATCGTGGTGGAGCAAAGGAAGTGTTGTCGAAGAGCGATCAGGCGATCGGGCCAGACTGGGGACGGTTTCTCTCCGCTGAAGCCTAGGACCTGAATGCAGATGTCGCTCGCATTACACGTCGATCTCCGTCACACGCCCAGCGTCCCTTGCATCGTGAAAGCGCTTTGGTGCGTCTACCATCAAGTCGGATCTCCGTAAAGGTAAGCAGAGACGATAAAACACCGCATGCTTCTTTCTTAGGATACTTCGTCCGCTTTCTTATTATTCCACTGCCCTTATTTGCATTCTCTTCGATTTTTGAAGTCTTTTAACTGAGTCCCTTTCTAACATTTGGTTTAGCTAATCATGTCAGGTCCTCCGCTTCTGTTGCCATTTTATTCTCACTCATACGTTACATGCGACCAAAATCATCCAAACGACCTTTTTTTAATTCTATCGATTATGCGATAAACTGATCTACATTCGCTCCTAAATTATTCATTATTTACTCTATCGTACATAGTTTTTCTGTACCTTTAATTCCTACAATTGCCCTTCTTCTGACATCATTCTCAATCTTGTCATCCCTAGTAATCAAACTTCCCAAATGCGCTAACTCATTAACTTGTTCTAAACATTCATTAATTACCATCACATCTCAATCATCAATCTCAAACTTCCTAAATCAAACAGTTATAATAAATAGGTTATTAATAAATATAGAAGCATGTAGATGATGGGTAAAGAAATCTATGACTTATTATGGTAATTCAATAGTGGTGGAAATATGCGGAAGAAAGGAAGGCACTTAATTTTCGTCTATTGAATGCTGGTTTTTTCATAGATTCCTCTCCATCACAAGTAACAAGCGTCACGGTGTGTATAGTAACACTCGCGTGAATAGGATTATTGAGTATAAGCGGAATTAAGATAACATTATTAATAAGCATTAGCGGAGTGAAAATTCTAAGTGCACTGAACTTGCTGTAGTTGATAGATTTTTAATCACTGTGACATTCTCTCAGATGAATATACGCGGATTAAAAATTGTTAAATTTGATAAAATAAAATTATTTAATTTAAAACGGCGCTAGCAAATAGAATGGTTATACCGTATTAAAATGCAGCAAAAGTGAAAACACAGCGACCTGCAGGTATTCAACTCATTGTGGTATTACAGAAAGTGCGGTTAACTGTGTGGATCTCGGACTGGACGTAATACTGGATGCTGCATCTTAAGGTCAACAATTAAATAATTATAATAATGTGCAGTGCAATAACTTACATGCACTAAAGGGGCTAACTGGACTGACTAATCATTTGCCTATGTAAGATCTGAAAGTCTAGAAAAGTATACAAAATATACTACTTTTCTTTTCTACGTTGTAATATGTACGTTATAATATATACAAATAAAAGCGTTCATCATCAAAAATTATTTACCATCTGTGGCCTCGGACAACCTAAATCCGCCACTGTTTAAATATTTAAAGTTACACCGTGTTTCGATGTATTGTTTACGCGTTATATATAAAATACGTGATTTAATTAACTCGTCACAATTGAAACGAGAAAAACAATCAATTATATTTATTTAATTTTGCTTAGCCTGTCCCTGCTTCCAATAAAACTGTCGCCTTAACTGACTCGATGGAATCAGAGCAGTCCCATTGAGGTCACAACGGAGGTCACATGTCGGAGGTCACATTTGTAAGTGGACCGGAAGTTAATAAATAATTCTGTTTCCGATTCAAGGACGTTTGTTTTATCGCGATCGTGTTTGTAATTATTTTCATAATTTGAGAAAATCGATAAGTAGTGTACACGGTGGCCGAAAAATCACGAGAAAATTTCAAACTGGTGAAAGACCACTATTCCGTTAACTATCGAGAGATTACATGATTGTGATAATGACATTGTTAAGTTTATTAAATACATAGGTGATACCTACAGCCTTCGTAGCAGTTAACATTCTTACAGCCTTCTTCTTCTTCTATAAAGTTCTATGGTAAGCTGAACCTAGGGCAATATCCACCATCTATGTAATGTACTGAAATTATAAGTTCTTTGTGGTCGTTAGCGCGCGACTCACCGGCGCGCACCATAAACAGACCGGTCGGGCGTTCCGTCGGCTCGTTTTGTTCGGCGCGTCACTTTATCATCGTACCTCATCTATTGTGACTTCATTCGTATTTAAAACAGCGTATTTATTGTATAAACTCGTGAACAAACATTGTATTGACATAACATGATACTTATTTATTTATTTTTATTAACTTATAATTTATTGACATACATATTTTTGTTGTAACAGAGGTGAATATATAATAATATAATATGATAAACATAAGATACAATTATATTGCAATTAAATACTTGTAGTTTATTGTGTAGGATGGAGTAGACTCCACCTCTGATATATACAGCGTTGTCCTGGCTACTTTGTTAGACTGAAGTCTGTGCTAAAGTAGCCAGTTTTTGTGTGGTATTGTGGTGTTATTTAATAAAGATTCGACAGTAATGAAAATATATATTTAAAAAAAAGGAAGAAAAAAAATGTAGTGGGAGTGTTGTAGAACTATTGAATTATTATTGATAATGTGTAATAGTAATAATTAATAACAATGATGAAATACTTTTAAAATTAGCAATGTTAACTTTTCGAATCAAATATCCAAACACTTACCATGAAATATTAGACCGGCATTTTATACAAATAATAGTAAATTTACTCATAAATTCTAAAGACAAAGATGATAAATTTAACAATTCTGGTGTCTATAAACTTAGTTGCAAGGATTGTGCTGCATTTTATATTGGTAAAATGGGTAGAAATTTTAATATAAGAGTAAGGGAGCATTTGAGATGTTTGAACAATATTGGGTTTTCAGAATTTTCCAACCATTTGATAGAAAACAGTCATGGTTGTGATAAAAAATTGGGATTGTCAATTTTCCATATAAACGGTGTTGGTCGCAAATTAAATAATTTGGATTCGTTGGAGATAAATAAAGCATATAAAACTAATCAAAAAATTATAAACAACCAACTAAATTTAACTACGCGTCCCATTCTAAAATTTTTTCCTAAAAATTATTCGAGTAAATTTTTGTTAAGTAACAATTTGAGTTAGGTACTAAATTTATTTTTTAAATAATTTTTAATCATTTTTTTTTAAGTAGATTCTGGTAAAGAAACAATAATATATGTTTTTAGTTAGTAATGACGTCCTGAAGAAGAAAATTGTATTTTTCGAAACCAGTAGATGTATTTAAACTCAATTAAGTAGTTTATAAAACAAAAATAATAATTAAATAAATGATGAAAATATCAAAAATCTTAAAAATGAATATATTAAAAGATTGACAAAAAATTTAACTCCAAATGTATTTCTGTTATACTATTTCTGTGTTTTCTGATTCTAAAAATTTGTAAAGACAAGCATGTCATAAGTACTGGATGCAAGAGGAACAGAGAACGTCCGCAAAATACCTGGCACGACTAGCAGGCTTATTACAGGTTTACGTGAGCAGTCCATGCGTCGATTACCTAACACAACATTTGACAGCAAGCTCGTACTGCTCACTTTAACGGGGATTGTAGATTGTGTTTCTTTAATTGGATTGACGTGTTTGATGGTCTAACGATAAGAAGACCTAGTCTAGAATATCAAGTGATTGGAGTTCAAGCCTCGTCATAGGAGACCAGCAATTTGGTCTTAATTTCATACTACAAGCGCCTTGCTAAGGTCAAAAATAGAGAATATTAACGTGACACTTATCGCGTGCATGCATCTCTATATTTAAATATGGATGTTAGGTTAGATGTTGGATTAAGTCGATTAAATTATTAAGTGTTTATTATAATTAGATGATTGTCACATTTTGACAAATGGTTCTACAGCATGATATCAATTTATGTGGTTACAATGTGCTACAGGGCGATTTTTTACTCATGGTACTGGACGTTGCTTTTTCTGTTGCTTTTTTTATTCTTACGTGATATACACAGGTAAACAATTTTATGCGCCTAGCTATGAATATAACTTTCTTTAAATTTCGTCCCAATTTATGATTTTTATCAATTACAATTCTAAAACGTTATCCAAATAAAATAAATCCAACTGAAATACGACATAAAACAATACGCTGCGCGCGGTATACACAACTGATACCAAGCGTCAACTGACGTCAAGTGCGTTGTCACATTACTGTCTAGCATGAAGGGGTTATATAACTTTGTTGCTTTCTCGCTTACATAGCGCTCACACATTCTTAAAGTGTCATGACCAAAAAATCGACCTGTAGTGGTTATTAATCGACCGACTGCCTAGGAAATTTAAATTGGAAGTAAATCTAAATTGTTATAAAAAGAGGTCCTTATCGCTAAAAGGTTTATAATGTAAATTTAAAAATGTATATTTTTACTCACTTCCTACCGTTCAATATATTTTTTTCATCTTTTTGTTTATATTCGAAAGTTTTCAAATTTGATTAATTAATGTCAAAGCCAGCCCCATAATTCAAGATATTCCTTTTTTAGGGGTGCATAAAATTAATGTTTTTTAGTATTTTCTTAATTTATTTACTTGAAAATCTGTACTTATCGTGTATTATTCTCTTTTGACATCATTCATCATTATATCATCAAAAATATAATCATATGTGTATAATTAATAAATAGTATGTTAATATTAATTATTCAAAACATTGTTTTTAACCACTTTATGAAATAAATTTAATACACCAACCGGTTACGGAATATACCGTTTCCTTCATCAGGATGTCAAATAAACTAACTAAAATTATATTTTTCAAATTTTTTAAAAATATATTAGGACCTAACTTAAATCGATACGATGATTATAGGTGTGTAAATTGACTTAATTTTACAAAATTATTGGAATTTTTTTTAGTGCAGTACGTGTGATTAAATTTAATTGATTATTTTAGTTAATTTTACACGCTTTACGTAATTTTATTTGTTTATATATAAAACAGATGATTCCAAATTTTTATCAGAACTATAATCATTTTCTAATAATTGATTAGAGAATTTTGAAAAATTATTACTATTTAAACATCTTAAATTGACTTATGTTAAAATATCGATCTATTTTTTCAATGTATAAAGCAGTACAATCTTTACACCGAAGTTTATAAACACCGGCATTATTAAATTTATCATCTTTGTCTTTGGAATTTATGAGTAATGTATACCTGCATTTTATACAAATAATAATACAGGGAAAAAATACCACCCTCTTGACGATGCTTTTCAACTCTTCTCGTCATCTTGCAAATCTAAGGGCTGTCAACAGAGAAGTGGCTGTTGCTTCTTCCACTCAGTTAATACAACGAGTGGGTATTTTCATCTTCCTTTCCGTCCTTCGACATGGCCCACCACAACAAGCTTAAAAATTTAAGGATTCATTTAAGCAAATAGTCGAGAGTCCATTCTTGATGTTCAGCTCCTGCGGAATGGAGACATTTTTATGTTTTGCCATACACACAGCATATGTCTCCAATACTATATTTCAAAAGCGTCAATCCATCTTCTCTCCTCTACCTTCAGAGTCGATGATTCCATACCATACAGAAATAATGAATGTACCAGAAACTACACACGATCACGTGTGATTTATTATTACTTTATTATATTTTTATTTAAACAATACTATAGTGATAAGTCCATTTTACATTATAAATAATGCGAATGTGTTTTTAAAGTATCATCCCAAAATCCTGCAAAAAATCGTCCTTTAAGTCTTCATAGAAATAATGGCAAATTTGTTCCTCTTCTAGACAGTTTAAGCTCTCTTCCTGGAGCGTCTGTAGTCCCAAGACTCGGAAAGTGTAAGAAAATTTGTAAAAGTCACTTAGGTGATTTTTTTATTTCACGGAAACATTACACGGAAAAAAAAAATTTCATAACAAATTATTAAAAAAAGAAAATATATTAATTATTTATATATTCGTATGAGTATACTCGCACATATAGATTTCAAATAAAATTTAATAAAATTATAAATTATTTTTTTAATATTATTGGATTTAATGGTTTCGCTTTGCCGTTATTCATTATAAACGAAATTAACAAAAGTTCACTTTGCTTTACTGCTTTATTTTTGGTATCACCAACCGGTTTTAAAATCACCGTTCCTTCTTCAGGCTAAACTACTAGATACTAACTATCATAACAGAATATGGGCAATCATACACTGGTGTCGGGTGTTAAAGTGGGGGTCGGTTGGTGGTGACCGGTGAGAGAAGGGAAAGAGACTTATTTATAATAGGACTGTTGATTAGATTTTTTTGATTATTAACTATATATTCATTCTTATTTATGATGTTCGATCTTTATGATTATTTTTATGTATGTCCTGGAGCCAGAAGATCTGTAGATCCAGTAAAAAATTCAGATACATAAAGGAGCATTTCACGGGTGGGTCGTGTTTTCTGGTTCTGGGTGGTTCTTAAACCATGCACGTTTCCTAATCCTACCTTTCTCCTAAATTTTTTCCCACACTTCTTACGTCCTGTATTTCTACAATCCCCTTGTTCAGACATATGTACTTCTTGATTTCTAGGGCTTGAAGAAGGAACGGTAATTCTGAAATCAGATGCCAAAAGTAAATCGGTATAAAATATTCAAATATTTAATAATCATGTGAACATCTTTATATGCTTTAATTTTTATATTAAAAATCACAATACTTTTGGATGCTATATACTTTTAAATAATTGTAAATAACTAAGGGACTAAGCCCGGCATAACCAGGGACTCGGATATATTTATATTAACACAAAATAGAAGCCTCTCCAGATATATTTATATTAACATAAAAGAAATTTGATTTTACGTCAGTGTAGTGAAAAGACAGACATACATTCAATTTCATGTATATACGATAGATGCCATCTCAAAATAATACTTATTGAATTGAATCATTCTTATTGATGTTTACACTATCGGTGATCGTCTCGGTTTCTCAGTGAGCTTTTCACAAAAATTCATGATTAATTCATATTAAAAAAGCTATTTGCCTTGTCAGGCATTAAGTGCAGCAATCTGTAGTAGAAAAATAATATCGATCCAATTTATTTAATAGCCACTTACGTATATGAATTAATTAGTGTAAAATACATTTATATTATAAACATAAATGTACAGATATTCCCACAATTATTAAACTCTATTAAAGATGATATATTCAGTTAGAAAAGACAAAAGATGTCAATAAACGATTATTTTCTTACGCCATTTCTTCATAACATAAAAAAGAAGGAAAATTGACATTTCGCTTCAACTTTGTCAACCGCTTTGTCTGCCGAGTTCCCCGGAAAGGATAATTCACCTAACCGTAGTCAAACGACGTAGCGAAATCAGACGCTATATAATAAATGTATAAAGGCTAAATTCTCTCGATTTTAAATTGGCACTTGCGTCATACTTCGACGACGAAATCACTCCTAAACCCTTAGCGTTGCGACGTAAAACGGGCAAACCTTACTTCTGTATCCATACACCATTAATGAAATATTACTGAAAACACACGCAAGTACCTCACCTTGAACACGCCATTCTGACCTTTATTCAGTTGTAACGCAAAACTTTTTTCACTTTACACAAAAAAATGTCGATGTCACATTCGGGAATGTTTCATTCGAGTACGTGAGCCGGTGGCTACATTTCACCGTAGCGGAGATCGCAAGGTCGCAAGTGCCAAAGGCGGTAAGGTCGATTTTCCGCATAATTTGGTCGGAATTTGACCCTTAAAGAGATTCGTCGGGAATGAACGAGCTTTAACATTCAGACTACTGTTCATCTAATCCGCTGTTTTTTGTCCCGCTCGCGCGCTAGGGGTGCGAGAGGGAGGGAACGAGTTCAATTACAAAGTTGACGGGTAGACTCGTGAAAGTTTTCCGGGAAAATAGACCTTATACGAGTACATCAAAAGGTGAAGAGTCGTAGACGTGCTCGAGGAATTTCTGTGTAACAATAAATATGGAATGTGGAATAGTTTTCTGAAAGCCTGAAAGTGATCACGTGATAATGCCGTGAGAATTTTTTCAGCACTTTAGGCGGGAAAATGACATTTGAAGTTCATTAATATTTAAGCGGGCTTATTTTTATGGCGACGTAACAATTCAGGCCGTCTTGATACTGATCTAATTATTACCCTCCATATTCTCCAGGGAAAGCGAAAGGTAAGCAAATAATATTTTATAACTTAAATTAAGTAAATCTGTTAAAAAATACAAATTCATTTTATATGGATAACATTCATTTAAATATACCATATGTATATTCGTTAGTACAATATTATATGTCCATTATTATATGTTTAATGGCGGGAAATAAAAAAATTGAAATAAACTAATTGATTTTTTTAAATTAACGAAAATATAATAACTAAATAATTTTAATATTATTTAACAATTCCTCTATAAACTATAATTTTTTTCTTTCATTTATAAATTTTAAATAGAATGTTAAATTATAATATCGCAAGTATCTACTCAATTTTTATGTCGATCAACAATATACTACATTCACATATTATTGTGACTATTTATAGTAATATTATTGTAGGATAATTTCGTTGTTGTGTGACATTTACGAAAGCGTATGCGCGAAATCGCGAGTATTATGAAGTATTGTTTTGAATTGTCCAGCTGAAATTGAAAAAATATTATTTGCGCAACAATGCTACACACCATACGAGACAAGGGTTGTGTTCTCCTGTTGCGTCTACAACGGCGCACTTAGCTTCTAAATTTCATCATTTCAAAATAGACGTTGTCATGGTACATCTACAGTCAAAACTGATAGTGGACTATGCACTAATGATTTACGCAGTAGACTAACCAAGGTCTCTTTCGGTGTCTAAGAAATACAATGAGTGTACAAAGACCCATCATAAAGCTGCCATAATAGTTTAATTAAATTTTCTAACTATTTTCATTTAAGACAATTTATTCTCCAATAAATAAATATATCCTCACAGTATACTAAAAATCTCAGTTTTTAACAAAATTTAATTGTATTCCATGTTAAGGACTAGAAAAACTTTATTTGGCGAATCAATACAGAGCGTAAATATTTTATTTAAGTAGCCCAGCGCTTACATTTTGTTTTTGGATTTGTTCGTGGTCCGTTGAAATCCTGTAATTCTGCATAATTATACGCATATACAGGGTTCATTTGGACCACTATTTATGTAAATAGTGGTCCAAATGAAAACCATCGAGAGCTGAGACCATGCCCTATCAGAATAACCCATTATAGGTCAAATAAATCTCACACGATTTTCGAGGTATTTCAATTTTTGAATAATCGGTAGGTACCCTTTGTTATTTTTGTTGTTTTTGAAATTGATAATTGAATTTCTGAAAATGATTTTTTTTTATATAAAATTTTAATAAACCAATGGTCACTTTTTAAATTACTGCACATTTTATCATTATTGCAAGTTTGCACCAGAAGCAAGACCTGCAATTAAAAAAAAATATCTTGAATTTTTTCACAAAATGCCCACTTTGGCATTAAAATTGCAATAACTTTTTTCTAAGTAAAAATATTCATTTTTATCCTATTTTCCAAAAAGTTGGCATTAAACGTAGAAGTTTTTAAGTTAACGGGCACTTTTGATCATTATCCTTTTTTTACACTACAGCGCTTTAAACTTTGTTGAATATCGTTAAATGGTCCGAATTCACATTTTTAAACATTTTTCCTGGCAAAACTATGTTTTAAAAAAAAAAACAGTGACACACATTACATAAGAAAACTTATAAGAAATAATAATCGACAAAAATAAAGCGTTATTTTTTTAAGTTTTAGAAAGATCATTAAAAAAAGTAACAAAGGGTACCAATTATTCAAAAATTCATAAAAGTTCAAATATCTCGAAAACCATGTGATATTCATTAGATCTATGATGGGTTATTACAATTGGGTATGGTTTCGGGTATCGATGGTTTTTATTTGGACCACTATTTACAGGACACCCTGTAAATAATTGTGTATAATTATGCAGAATTTTTTTTGTTAATACTTAAGTATTTTTTTTGTTAATACTTAAGTTGTTGTACTTAAGTATTTTTATATATTTTTACTAGAACTTATCTTTCATATATTTGCTTAATTTTATTTTGATTCTATGTAGTTTCTCTTCCTTTTTTATGTTTTCAAGCATTTCATTTCTGAGATTTAACCTTCTTCCTAAATGGCAGTCTCAGTGTATGTTTTCCTCTTGTATGATGTTCGTGCTCACGTTGATTTGCATCAAGTTTTCTTTTAAATTCTGCAGTTATTTTCTTAGACATTTTATGTATAAATACCATTGCATTGAAATATATCTTCTGCTTAAACGTCATCATATTCAGTTCATTCAGTATTGCACTGATTTGAGTATTATTTTCAAAACTTTATTTAACAACACTTAAAATTGTTGCATTACTTCTTCATTAGCAAAAAAAAATCAATTAAATAAATATATTACATATAAAACAATTTTTATGGAAGTGCTAATTAATTAACTAACTTAAAATGTGGAAATCTCTTTAATTTTTCAAAAATAACAAATAAGGATTTTATTTTTAAGAATATACCGCACAAATTATTTATTCGATTAAGTGATCTAAGTGCGCCCTTTTCATTATATTATAGTAAGAGTATTTCTGTTCATTCACTGATTACAAGAGTCAGGTCTGGGAACGAAATGGCCCATCGTTGCTCTGATCGTCGAATGTCGTCCAGTGCCAGGTGCATGAATTTCTCACGCTTAGGAACTACACAATTCAAAAAAAAAGTTTTTTTTTGTTTTCGCCTCTCGCGCTCGCTGAGTGATAGATACGGCGATGTATCAATGATAGGACCAACTAGCTGCTCGAAAAAAGTTACCCTAAAACACGAAAGTAAAGTATTGTAGAGTGTATTGTAGCTTGAAGCGACGCTAGGGTCGGCATCATTACGACCTTTAGTTTTGTTACATTTTGAGCCGTATTTAGACTAAATAAATATATTTTTTTTATTTATTATCTTAGTTTTATTAACCACAATTGAGTTTAAAAAACATCTACCGGTTTCGGAAAACACCTTTTTCTTCTTCAGGATATCATAACTAACTAAAAATATAGCATTGTTTCTTCACCAGAATCTATTTTTAAAATTTAAAAAAAAAAACAACAATTATTTAAAAAAAAAAAAAAAAATTTAGTACCTAACTCAAATTGCTGCTCAATAGAAATTTAGTCGAATAATTTTATAAGTAAATAAATATATATTTCGCCACACTGTGCTGCCTTAGAATATCATTCTTTCCTCGTATACCTGCTCATATTATTAATTTATTTATTCATTGATCATCGCCCATATAGGCTTCAACTGAATAAACTTTTTTTTTTAAATTTATACGTACAAACTACAGTTTAATTATCAATAGCTTCATGATTTATTTTTGATGATATTCTAATTATACTAAATTTATGCTGATTATTAACATCCCTATTTAACTTCAACATATACACAAATATACTACTAACTATGGTTATTATTTCATTATAGCAACAAAAATATTATATTTATATCTAAGCGTGGAACTAAAAAAATATCAGTAAAACTAAATTAATCTACAAGTCTGTGAAGTATTGGCGAAATAATATCATAATAATTATTATTATTATGCTACAATAAGGATTAATTCATAGCTAAATAATATTTTGCGTTGTTAACTACTTAGTTAATTGCTTAATTCATATAACGTGCATAAATATTGTTTTTGAATAATCCATGCACGGCAGATAGAGGTGACCTCATTTGCTTCGTACAATCATCCTATAGTTAGATTAATATAACTTATTAAATGTGCAAAATTATACTCGGTAAACTTTTCTAAAGTGTCGCAAAGAGAGGGTAAATACGTGTGGCATAATAACCTGGTAATAACTTAAATTATGAGCTCTAAATCATGAACTGTAAGTTTGTCACTGACGCGTATAAGTCACAATCACTAACTGTGATTGAATATTTTAAAATAGTGATTTGTTATATTTTTATTTATGCTAGGAAATTGAATAAATAGAATATTATTTACGTCCTATTTTTCATGAATGTATTGGTATGTTGTGATATTATCATAAAACAGTGATCAAATACATCATATAGTGATTTATCTTTTCACTATCGTGTACCACTTGATGAATCAATATTACAGCCGGGAATCCAAGATCTGCCCACGTGGACCGCCTCATTTCCCTATCACTCCTCTGTTTATTCTCCGTGGCGAAGAGTGAGAACAAAGGGCGGTCAACAAATGTTCATTGTCAACTGCCTACCCCTACCGCAACCCCCAAACATGAGGGGATGGGCGGTGCGACGCAGAGGGAAGTACGCCCCAGACGCACGCCAGAGAGGGACGGATAGATATCAGACTTAACTTTAACTGAGCGATCAATATCACAATGTTGTGGTATATCGTATTCAGAAACGCTCTTAGCGGGGGTTGACTAAACTTCCAACCGCATCAAACAGAAAGATAAACAACGATACAAGTAATTCTTGAACACCACACAAAGTCTAGTTAATATTTACTCACGAAATTATCAAAGAAATCAATGAAAAGTAATGCTTTTCGAAAAAGTGCTTATCTCATGGACGAATTTTTCGAAGGTTTTAATACTGACAAAAAGCTCTGACTACAATTCGTTAGGAGTCTGTTTGTGACTCGGAAGTCCTGTAAAAAGCGCGTTTAAATATTACTCTTTTTAACAAATAACACGGGTAATTGCTCAGGCTGTTTTGACGCTCGGGTTAAATTTGATTCGCGAATTTTCTTTACGTATCCCGTGTCGGATTTAAGCCACATTTGGGAGTTGGTTTTACAGATTCCCGGTTTTAGGTTGAAAAGGTTTGTCCGTGAATCGAGGGTGTGGAAGTCGAATAGCTACGAAAGATTCTGTCGAATATGTGTCAAGTATTAGATTCGCATTGAAGTCTTCCATCTCGCTCCGGTGTTAGGGCATTGGGCGGCGGAAAGGGTAAGAAAATAAATTGATTTGATCAGAATTTGCTTGAATAAATGTTCTATTAATAGTTATGAAATTGTAAAGAGCGATATCGAAAGATTTAACAGTTTAATAAGACCATATTTGAGAAATCAGCAGCCAATCTACTGAGCCGTAATTAAATTAACTAAATATGTGCTTACATTTATATATATTACTACATCATATTTAGTCGTAACAGGGTTGTCAAAAGTTTCAATGTGCAGACCAAATCGTTTATTCATTTTCTTTTTCTTTATTTGATGGAGTTAGACACCGTTTAGGTCTAAGACCAAAATCTCGACTACTCAGCAGGTATCCCGGTCATAAATTAATTCGTTTCAGCTAGCAAAGCGTTGCATTGCGTCTTTTTTTAAATTGTCAGCATGCTCGTACGAGGGTGTGCAAGAGATTTCGGGCTTTCCAGAACTCCTTAATATATTCCATTGGAGTTGTTCACCCATATGACGCGACCAACACATCATCTTCTTCTTAACTACATTACAACAAGTATATTTGACTGTACAGTTCAACTTTTTTTTTGCATCATAACTAAGCTGCACGCCTCCCTAAAGTAAGACTACTTTTTGTTGGTCACGTTGTATACGGGGAAATACAATTCCTAAGAAAGCCACTTTAAAAACCAAAACTTCACATACAGAGATTCAGAACAATTTTTGTGTTGTATAGTTATATTAAATAATTTACTTTACCTTTTGACAGAAAAAAAAAGATAAATTATTTTTCTATTTAACACAATACAATTTATTTCCTTCTCTGTATACTGCCTATAAGAACCAATACATTATTATATTAACATCAAGTCGGTTGTGAGGATTTGATAATATTTAATGTATTTATTTTTATCACAATTTTTTTGCTTTATTATGTTTCTTAAATAGATTTTTTTAATTATTATACATCTACTTTAATGCAATATTTCTCACCTTTTTATAGTATGTCCGTTTCGTGAGAAATTTTTTTTTTTAATTTATGAATAATATGTACAATAAAAAAAAAAATACCTTAATCAGAAAAATAATACGAAATACAGTGTGTAACAGACCTAGTCCACAATATTTTATGGGTGGATTCCTGACAAATTTATGAGTAAAAAATATTCAAGAAATATAAACCTAATCTCAAGTGCCCAAAAATCAATTAATTGAAATATTTTATTGATTCCAAATTATACATTGAATACAAAAAATTAAAGATAATCGATTTTTGAGCGGCCATATATTTTTTTGTTAGATTATTTAGGGCTTAAAGCAAAGATGTAGATTAATAATTTATAAATTAGTAAATAACGTAGACTGAAAGTTTAACATGAATGTAAAAATTTTGAATTTCAATATTTTCCGTAACGGTGCAGAATTTGCACACATTCCTAGAATGTTTTCAACTTGTTATTTAGTTAAGTATCGAGCCATAAAATATTGTGGACTAGGTCTGTTTCATCCTGTACATATGCAACTTTCAAATAATTTATTAACATATAAAATAATAGATTTAAAACAAGCGCTATACCTCTATCTCACATATACGATGTAACAAAATTCAGTATACAATATTTAAGTGCTAGCTATCTTTTCTATTCGATAGTGTTCGAGCTGCATATACAAAATCTCAAACGTATCAGAGATGTAATAATATTATCATTTAATTGACATAAATAAACTCGATTTCAAATTGTACCATAAAAGCGATGAATGTTGTAGAATAAGGTCTACATACATGTATATAAATATTAAATTCATATTAATATATCATACATTTTTCGGAGATTTAAAGCAAAGCTCATTTCAATTGTTGAACTTATTTTTTCTCGAATATTCCAATAAAAAAATATATAACTATCTTCAACATAACAAGGAACACCCCAGCGTGTGAAACACTGTTCCTTAGCGGTGGCTATATATGCTGACCTAAGAGCTCGTAGACAACCGCGAAAACTGCTTGGAGAAGCTTTCTAAATCAGGTATTGTGGCCACCAAAGTGCCAAAAAGAAACAATTGTAGAAGAGGTGCGTTACCCTACGATTGAAAATATTTAATTAATAGACTTAGTATTCTATTCTAATTTCGTGTAACCAATGACAATATATGTGAGGATATGTGCGAAAATATTTAATACATAATTAATAAGCAGATGGATATACGAGTATGCATATATAAGGGAACCTATACCAAATATACACCCCCACCACTGAATGCCATCCGTTTTAAATTTTATTTTTGATGCACTCTAAGACTAGGATAAAAATATTATATTCCCGTCATTATTAACCGGTTAAGAGTTTATGTACTTTTAAATATGTACTATATAATAATTAATGATTATTATAGTTTTGTGTTTGTACTATTTACATTGTTTACGTATACAATGTATCTTTACCGGCCAGTTTCTTTAGTTCGTGTTTCTTGCCATATTTATGTTAGTTACGTAAAGTATAAATATAAAAAAATACATAGGTAAATGTTTTTGAATATAATCATTATCCATACCTTTCCCGTGACGAGTAGCCAGGCTACCAGATAGCGCACTGAATGTCCCCGCGCCCACGGTTGCAGCCGCCACACTCCGTACACCACGGCGCACGCACACCGCCGCGGCCGAAGCTGCTCCGTAGACGCTACGCGTAGCCAGCCGTTGCCCGCTACGGCGACCGGCGTAGCGCGTGACGTAGTTGCCATGGCGACCGGCGGCATGCGCCCATCTCCACTCAATCTGGGTGTACACGGTGGGTTGACATGGCCGTCTCGTATTTGTTAATTGCTTTTATTTTAATATTTTACGGTTTTTTTCCATCTTGCATGCATTTGAGATACAAGCTTTATTTATAGGGTCTTGGTTAGAATAGCAATGTCATCACTCCATAAACATTATTAGTCAACGGATTAGAATAGAGAGAAATATTTAAAGTTTGAAAAATATATTTGCCCATTTCACCCCATCTCATCTACATAGATAATTTTTAAGAAAAGTTTTATGATTATTTACAGAAATATACATTGCATTTCATAAAGCAGTGGTGCCTATTTATAAAAAGATAAAAAGGTCATGAAATTATAATAGGTAAAATTTTTATTTTAAATCTATGTTATATAATTACTTATTATAATGTGGAACTATATAATTAAAAATTAGATTGGATGATCTATAACAATTATGTATATTGTATTCACTAATTTCTCCATCCTGTTGGAGCTGAAAATTTCTGACAGGCTCATAACATACTTTTCACTTAAAAATTACTTAAATATGAAAGAATCAAGAGGGACTGGTAGATCCTTTATCTGCTGGACCGACCAAGTAATGACTGCATAAAAAGTAACGCTAAGAACTGTCTGAAGAAGTGGGATGCGAAGACTCCGTCATGTAGCAACTTGACTAGAACTAGACTTGAATGAAAGTAAATGATTACAGACATACGTCGATTTATGGTGCTCCGCTTTACGCCGCTTCGCCAATACGGCACTTTGAAATATTTCATTCATAATTATTATGGCTCTTACGGCGCAATGTTCACGCTGCGGCGCAGTGACTCGGTTAAAGTACACTCAGAATTTCGCGTACCTCGTGTCTTGAATATATTTCAAACATTATTATTTATTTATTGTTTTTTTCTATATGTACATCAATTTTTAGACCAGAGACTTATTTCGCACTTAATAAATGATAGTATAAATGTGGTTCGCTTTTCGGCGATATTCACACTTTTCATTGATAGTCTGAAATCTGGAATCGATGGTACTGCTGGCTAGGTATGCCTGTATAATATTTATTTATGAAATTAAAACAGTACCATTTTAAAATATTTTCCATAAATTTGTTCAGCTCTGTTGACAGACTCTTTTGGAAGAGAGAGTTAGTTCCAAAGACGGTCAGATAGAAAGCCAAACCGACTAATAGTAAGGGCAATCCCAAACCAGCTGACATACAAGATCGATTAACAACTGTATTGCTCCAAAAGCGTTGATGAGATTGTTAACTTGTTATGAAAACAATATTGGTGTATTCCGTATTGCGCTTAAAAATGTACTCCGAGTACATTGCAGGGTCGACAAATTTAGCTATTTGAAATTATACAATTTAAGTGATTTTTCAATATTTTAGATTTACAAAAATTAAATCTGTGGTACGTTTTTTATTATATTATTATTCATTTCAGTTATTAATGAACCCACATCAAATACACAAATTGAAATTTGGAATTATTCTTGGAATTAATTTTTCTTTTCTTATGAATAACATGTGTCTTCATTCATTCATCATACTCCGTTTACAAATTATATTATACGATGTTAATTTATAAATTCAAAAAAAAAACTGTAAGTGTCAATATGACATCTAATTTGTTGAATTGCTGCAAGAAAGAAAAATGTGAATGCAGTAATGAAAAATAAGGGGAAAGGGATCTGACTGTATAGATCTGATCAGATTGTAGACCAAGTATTAATAAATATTTATTTTTTTTGCAGCAAAAATAGTACATATGAAAAAATAAAGGTACTTACTTTACTAGACGTGGTCTGTTCTAAAGTAATTACTTGTACAGTTTTTAAAAGTTGTAATTGTTTAGAGATAAGTAAGTTATAAAAAGTTAATTGAAAAAAGTACAATCTGAAGTTATAAAATATTATTGTCTGTAATATACAATATTTGGAGACAAAAATGTGTAGGTAGTTAGGTTAGCACAAATGACAAATTAGATTCATTTTACTTACTACCCACATCAAGCAACCGCTTTGTTATTTTTGGTTTGAAGTCGTTAATCACTTTAGACCCTTTAAGGTCTAGTGGCAATTTGTTCAATATTAGCGGAGCACAAAATAAGAAAGTTCATTGAATGAATTTGGAATTAAATTTTGGCACTGAGGACTAGTTCAGTTAACGTTTGCTATTGAAGTGCGTTAGACTATTAAGTTGACAAGTTATCTACTTCTTAGTCCTGCCGTGTGGGAATGATAAGTTGAACTGTAAAGTTGACGTCCTGCTATCGAACTCGTCAAAATTTGTTAAGCGTCGTCCTGTTATGTGGGTTTCATAATTGAACTGTTCATCTTGTTCATATGTAGTGCAGGTAAAGCTCACTTAGCGCTATCAACGAAGTGTTTGAATTCAAAAGCGCATCCTGCGGATCTACGAAATACGTTTTTTTGAAGCCAGAAGATATGTGGCTACAGTGAAGATAAATCCAGACAAAGGATCATCTCAGATTGTTCTTCCTAATGTGTTTTGGTCCTTGAGCCCCTTGTTTCCTATTTTTGTTCCTGTCCCTAATTCCTTCCATCCGTCCTCTTGCTCGTATTTCTATCCGGCGCATGATCATCAGGAGTCGAGAGGAGATTGCACTAACACACATTTTTCTAGGTGTTTCTAGGATTTAGACGATGTAGGTACTGCTGAATTAATTCAGCATCACCTTCAATTTATCTTTGTTAAGAATGTTTCTTAACATACGTAAACTTAATTTAATTTGACCTGCCACGTGTAGAGGATAATTTTCGATCGTTCGATTTTGACGTAATTAATAAGTCTAAATAATTTTATAATTAAAAAAGATTCTACACGTATTTATAGCTTTGATTGCTTAAAAAAACATACTCTAAAGTATTTTTTGAATAAAATATTTAGCAGAAAGCTGACCAACTTCGCCACCTTTGCTACAAATAAAATTCATTCACTATTATTATAAATGTTACTATTAATATTAATTGAAGTTTCGTTTGCTTAATAAATATTTGTGTTTTGTGTGTTTTTATTAATTTGTACTGAAATTGTCGAGTTGTTGATATGCCAGCGCAAGAAGGTTCGACTGCCCTGATTTAGAATGTCATTTGCAGAGTTATTTAGTTTTATGAACGTATGTACTGTTTTTATTTTATTTATTGGGTCGTTACACATTTTTTTTCAGAAAATACAACTACTAACATGCCATCACACGAAAGGGATAGATAATAGACTGAAAGGTAGATAGAGAGCCATGTACTTCTATCCTGTAACACAACTTTTGACTCTACCACATTAATACATTCTCTTATGTATGTTCGTTCAGTATAAGCTTTACCTAATCAACCTTTTGTAAATTTTATCTATTTTCTTTTTAGATTGATTTCTATCGAATTTACCCTCCATTCAAATATATATATATATATATATGAGACATAATGTATTTTGTAACCTAAAAAATTCGTGACTTAATTAATCTCAGACATAGAAAAGAAAAAATATAATGCCTTCCAACACAGGCCGAAAATTTGAAATTTAAAAAATCTACATATAATATTTATTGTGTATGTATATATTATTTGGATGGAATAAAACACGAGAATAATGCAACAATATTTTTATTATATTAGAAGAAAGTGTATTTAAATGTGAGACCCTTCAATTTTTTTTCAGAGGATTTTAATAATCCTACTTAAATATGTTTTTAATTTAAGTAAAAAATATTAGAAAATTTATTTAAATTTACAATTTCAAGGCCTATTAAATGTTAATGTCTGAACGCAGAGTGCTCGCCAATATAAGGCAGCAGGCATATTCATCAATCGCTGTTTCAATCTCACGTTCGATGCCTCGGTAAAAGATTCGCTCTCTTTTCTTCCCAGCACACAGCAGCTAGATTAATTAGGTCTGGCTTAATCAGAGCAGCGCCCTGCGTAGAACCCATATAAAAAGTCAGAATAATAAAAGTGGTTTGACTCTAAGTACAAAATTCCGAAATAGTATCCCTAGAAGATTTATCCCGACATCCTCGCACACACACTCCCGACGATGGCGCAGCACGAAATAATAAAACAGAAATAAAGTAAAAAAGGACGAGCAAGCCTTCAAGAGGGAGAAACGTCGGGTGGGGGTGAAAGAGGGTAAGAAAAACGTTCAGATATAACCAACAAACAAAACGTACAGCATGGCACCTAACAAATAAAAAAATATCAGTACTCGCAGTATTAATTTGTTACCCAAAAGAAATGCTCGTTTCTGCGCCGTATCTCTGTTTTGCTGGATTTTTTCTCCAGGATCCGGTGCTCCGGAGAAAAAAGACGGATTGGTATGGCGCGGCGTGGTGTACAGTGTACACAAAGTGACCTGAAAAGGGAACACAACGAGCACATCCGTAAGTGTGTATGGTTCCTTGTTTGTGTGGCAAACACTAATGGCGGTCCACGCGTTGTCATGTACACCGACACGCAAGTGTAACTGTTCGACTGAACTACGACATGTCGCACCCCGCATTAATACTGTCACATTTTAAAATGTGCGGTATTTGAGGCGCGTCTGTAACCGTGTATATTATTTTAGAATAGTAGGATCTGTCGACTGCGAAATGTATTTTCCTTGGTAAATTTCTCACGTTTATGTTCAGGCAATAATTGAGCATTACAATAAAATATTTTCGAATAAATCAATTCACAATTGGCACCGGTTTTTACAAACTGGTTGGTAATATTAAAATCTCTCACAGAATCATTTGCAGCGGAATATTTTAAATAAAATCAAGTATTGAAATACATATATGTTTCATGACATTAAAAATTGATGTTTATTTTGGTATATTCAATACAAATTCATTCAATTTTTAAAAATATTCATGTTCAATTGTGAAAAAATTCTAACTTGTGACATTTTTTTCAACAAAAAAAGACATGCTTAACATGTTCGGGAACAATAACTAAAATTATTATTTTTTTTGCGGGGGAGATACATGAGCATTAACCAAAATTAAAAGCCAACCGATTAATTTTTTTTTTCAAATATTTAATAGTCGATTTTTGCACGTCGCGGATTAAACACGCGGTTTTTAATATCATCAATTGGAAATAATTCTACTTTCCCACCTTTTAATAGAAATTTGACGTACTTGATGATCTGGTGGTTAAAACACTCTAGTGGTCTAGTGATCTAGTGGTCGGGGGTTCGAGCCTCATTCCAGAAAACCAGCAAGTTAGTCCTATTTTCATAGCACAACCCTTAGTAAATAAATAGTAAAAATATTGTTGTGACACGTATAGATATACATTTTTAATTACTACCTTAACCACTTTGGTGACCTCCATATCAAATATCATTCGCAGTTAAAGGTTAAAAATTCCGTATTTTAAGTCTATTTCTGTTTTATGTTCTGCTTACCCGATTGAATAGTCATCTGTCATAATAAACAAATCATTATTTTTTGTATGAATATTTATTACTAAAATCAAAATGTACTGCACTGCTTACTGCAAAAGAATAATAATTTAGGAAGATAGGTAGGTACATTGCAACAAAAATGGTGGTATCATCAAAAATATTCCAGCACAATCAGGATTACTCTCAGACGAAACATGCTCCGTTGTTTCTAGAAAACAGCCATTTCTAAGCCGAAAACTAATCAGTTCCGCGTGGAACGTATAACCAACTGTACTCGTATGTATACAATAAAATATGGTTATGGTAACCATTGAAATAGCTATAATGCCACTTTTGTAGTTTGATATTTAACCTCAATTTTTTTTATTTAGACACATAATATTATGTGGTTATATATATAAGTATTTTATAATATTATATGGTTATATATATATATATATATAAGTATTTTACAGTTTTTTACACATATTTAACAGATACAACGATAGTCCGCCTCATCTATAACATGAAAATCATATTATTTTGAATCTTTTATTCTAACAACTATTATTTTACACTTTCAGTTGCAACATTCTGAAAAATTTTGCCTTTGTATGGATTTCATTATTTTGTTGTGTTAATATATATGATTTTTATATCAATATACGAGGTGATGCAGTTTCCTACAGACAATATCTCGATAAGGTTCTATACAGAAACGCATGACGTTATTTTTACTGATAAGAACACAATCCTAATAAGAAAGAATAATAAATATAAAGTGTTTCTTTGTCTTTTCTTCTATCATTTCTAGACTCTTAAATCATCCCATCAACTAATTGTCTCCCTTTTCCGGGAAAATTCACCTTTTCCGATTCGTAAACTTTGTTCTCTGTAGAAGTTTCTCATCCACCCTATAGCGGAACGGCCTCCCGACATCCCTCACCCCCGGCCCCCCTCCCCACCCACAGACTAGCAGAATGTCCGACAGTACCGCCCCAGCCTTTTCATCCCTTAAGTTCATCCCCAACTGCGCGTGAAAAGAAAAACGTCTTGAGACAAGTAAAACGGAAGCTCTTTAAAAAAGGTACATTCATATCCTGGCCTGTGATATTTACCACGCTAGTTCTAGAAATATCTTTCACAAAGTGGACATGCTATATTTGATTCTCGAATGGTTCATCGCGATTCTCTTTCGAGACGTAGATATGTCATGAAATTTCAAATAAAAATGAAAAATAAAGTGAAAGCATAAATAATCCTCAAATCTTAACGATTTTTATTTATTCTGACTCCATCTTTCTAATAATTATAAATTCAATCGATAGACAAACTAATAAATCTTGTAGATATAACATAATTATTTTTTTTGGTAAAGCTCAAAGTATTAAATATTCACTGCGAAGTCACTTAATTTTGTTTTATAATAATTTATATTAGATATGTCACTTTATCTATTTCATCCGCTAAGATAATGTATTATAGGAGATATAGATTGTCTATTGATAAAGCGACATTTTGATGTTGACAACTGATTGATTACTGATACACCTCATCTAAATTATGAGGCTTAACCTCGGGTGGATTTTAATATCGTTTGGCGACCGAGCAAACCATGGGACCAAATCAGCTGTTTGACACTAATTAACTCTAAGATAGGTACTCGAATATCATCCCTTCAAACACGGTTAACAAGAAAGCGATACATACAATTAAGTCAATCTTGTAAAACGATATAAATTTATATTTTACTGGTATGAATATCTTACGTTTATGTAAGCTTTTTAATTTTTTTACATATATATATATATATACATATATATTACACTCTTTAATTAATTGATACTCAGTTAAGTAATCACCTATCTCGTAGTGAATTAATAAATGTTAATTTTATACCTGTGCAATATTACAAAATAAATTTGGTAAATAATAAATAATTTCAAATAAAATAAAGTATAATAAATAACCCAGAACCGGGATGCTTGAAGAACAATCAATATATTTCACATATGAAAAAGAAAACATTTGTTTTTTAGTTCTACACGTTTAATTTCCGTAAGACGCGTTTCGCCTTATAAGAACATTATCAATCTAACCATTTTAAATTCAACAACTTCTATTTATACGAAATCTATTAAAAAGGGACAGCTATGTATTTAATTTTAAGTACTTAATGGGAATTTTGGCTTTTTATATTTTAGCACGATTCTAAGAAAATATTCTGTTCAAACACTGTTGATATTTTAATGTAATCTAATATATAAAATAGAAAAGCTATACAAGTTTATATAAATGAGGTAGATATAATATTATTCATGTTAATTTTTAGGGTTTTCTTACAGGTGTTTTTGTATGATTCTAGTTAATAATTGTATTGGAACACTAATGCTATTTTGAGGATGCAGTCAGTAGTTTAAAATTGCTGTTTCAGCTGCTTTCTGCAAAATTACGTCCCGTTGATGTTTTTGTTAGATATCTCTGATATGCCCATAACAAAGAAAAAAATTACGGCTGATCAAATACTAAAAAAGTATTTTTAATCTCAGGTTTTTAAAAATATTAACTAAAGGGGAAACGAAAATTAAACGAGCAGAACTAAAAACAATTACCCATACTTCCATATTTTTCCATTATTAAAATATATTTTCATCGATATTTGATGATGATCGATGTGATATCTATTATTTGTTTAATATCAGTGCCTTTCTAGATGAAAATTCAGTAATCGTTTGTTCTCGGACTCTTCAAATATTGCTAATAATTCTGAGAAAAATAAAAAAATATATAAAAAATTTAAAATATTGATTTTTCAGCCGTATTCTAGTATAATGTGTTAAAAACATTTTACATATAAATAATATTGCTTTAAATAATTAATAAAAAATAATAATTAGATTCTCATTATGACATATGTGCTGTTTCAGGGAAAATTAATATCAAATATAGTCCATAGATGGCGATAGTGTAATGATATTTGAAGTGATTCCATATATTAACATATACACAACTTGATTGGATAGATGGTGAACGTTACATTATGTAAATTGATCACTTAAGCCAGCCGAAGATATGTTGTAAGCCCTGTAATTACCCATACTTTCATATTTTTGAACTAATAAAAATAGCTTCGTCTCTACGAGATTTCTATTATTTGTTTAAAAACTAGTGTTTTTATTTTCATACGTGTAATTATGGAGTTCTACAATGTCCGAAACAGTAAATTTAGTACCCATATTTGTTTTTCAACACACAAGTGACCGGGGGCGAAAACATATAATTCAGTCATTTAAAAACTGTAGGATCTAAAAAAAATTGAGCGGCGCGAATGAATTTTTGTAAAGATAAAAAAAATAAAGTATTTTTTACAAAGTGGAAAACTATTTAGCAACCTTTTCTCCTTGATTGCAGGTTTTCAGCATTCTTCTCCCTTGTCCTCTCGCTGCGTCTCTGTTAATAATTGAAACTGTGTACCCTCCCCCCTCGCGCCCTAGTCGTGGGAAGCGTCCCCCCCCCCCCCTCGCCATTCCAGATTATTTTATTTTCCCTTCTCATAATACTTCTTTCGCCGATTTTTTTCAGCCGTTCTCCTTGAAACGAGTTTGTTTCGGGCGTTTGGCCCAACTTGTTCAACGCTCTTCAGTCGAAGCGATGCGAAAAGTTTAGATTGTTTTCATTTTTAGAATAAAAATATTCCCTTTCTTTTTATTCTCGTAAGTCTTCAGAAAGCTAGTCTTCCTTTTTTTATTACACGAATCGATGCGAGGGCGGGCTCGGATAACGTAACATTATTTACAAACAAACCTTTTCATTTTTAAATCATAAAATGATTAAAAAATTATACATAATGATATGAGAGCTCAATTCGGGCAACAAAAACAATTAATTTTTTTTTGTTCCCCGTCATGAAACATTCTAACCATAGCAAGTTCAGATTGGAATTTGACATTTATTTATGTTATATTATAACATGTGACGTTTATTTTATTCATACAATATCAATGAGTTCATGTTTAGATACAAATTCTATAAAATAAATTAATTGAGTATGCATAAAAAAGTTTTTAAATATTTTTGAAAAAAGAAAAAAAATTTCTTTCTGTTTTGATTTAAGATGTAATCAAATTTTTTCAAAGATTTGGCGTAAACCTTGCTTGAACTGTAATCTCTTGTATAAAACACGATGATAAATATTATTTTAACGTTCATAAATAATCGAAATATTCATTACGCCTTACGCGAAAACATAGGCCTATTTAATTCAAGCATAAAAAATCTGCTCCCGCTCCGAAATGGCGTAACAAAAGGAATAAAAGTGTGAATTTCATAGTCTGAAAATTCCTCTCTTTTCCCGCCATTTCTCTCCGTCTCCCTAGCCCTTCCCCCTGCCCCCTCCGCCGTCCCGGCCCCCGGCGACAAGGCACCAATCTATAAATGTAAATTTCACCTAAAATAGTCACCCTTCTACACCGCTCTAGCCATCTCTTTACATATTTCTATTTCATCTCACAAACAACCGTGCATTATCTGGTCCCGCCGAGGGCTGGGACTTTCAACCCTTAAGATATGCTCCGTAATAGGATTGCTCGGTTTATTGTTTAACTACTAGTGTCTCATCCTAAAACTCGTCCTGTCACGTATATAATTGAAATGAATAGTTATTATTGTGTAGCAATACAAGGATAAAACAGATAACTATTACAAATCATAGCGTTCCTACCTTCAGAATTGAGGTTTTTAAGACAATATGTACGAAAGTGAAAGAGTACCTACCCTACGGCTAGCAGAGATAACATATAATGTTTTTTAGATACAAAATACTAGTAGTTTACAGTTAGATTAATTTGAAATTTTAGAAATAGCAAATTAAATAGTATAAATAACTAAGTCCTTTTTGCAAATAGTCACATTTTAATTTGTTTTCATTAGTTACCCACCATCTACACTTTTGTTTTTATATATGCTTGTATTTTTAATTTTAGTGTATATTGTTTCTTGAAGAAGATACCATAGGTATCGAAACATGTTAATGTATCAATAAATAGTGGTTTTATACAAAGTGTTTTTCTTATTATCTATATAATATGTTGCCACAGAGTAATTTTGCAAGTTATTTTTAAAAGTGCAGATGGACAGTGGCGTGCACTAGGCATGAACTTAGATGATGCTGCTAATAACGATCAAACACTCTTTCATAAGTATGTTTTTTGAAACTATACCTGCGTGATATTATTTCCGTTCTTGAAAAATATCAATAATATTACTATATTCTTTGAAAATTTTTCAACTTGTTAAATGAAGAACTTAAAATATTTTACAATATAAAAAATATCACGTTTAAAGTGCGTTTAAATGCATACATTCAAGTCCGCTTCAAATATACACTTTCAGCGTTTTGGAACAGGTCTGTTTAAACGAATACGTGTTCCAAACACCGCGCGGCGCGAGAGTTGCGTTTAGTTCATATACATTTGGGGCAAATTTTGCGAAAAAACACATGCGCATCTTTATTTGTCAATTGTAAATTCTTCCACTAGCTATAAGGTTCTAGTTAACACATTAATACGAGAACATTGAATTATTTGCACGTAGATCTATATACTTCATACATAATATATCAAATAAATATTTAATTTAGATTTATATCGCAGAAATTATAGTTATGCACAGCTTTTTTGTTTGTATAGAGTGCACGCTACAGAGTGATCAATGGCTTTTTAATTCGCGCACTATTGACAATGCGAGATTTTCAGTCCTACGAATCTTGCAGAGTACTTCAGACTGTGTATCCTCATAGACAACTGACAATCCCCCCCCAGGAAAGTGTAGATTTTGTTTTCAAGTGACAATTCTTGTGATTTGAGAAATCCTACGAGAATTTTAAGCTTGAAAGTAACCCACTAGATGATCACTTCCGATTCCTGATAGTTGGTCTTTTTTTATTTGTAAATGTTATGTAAATGCCCTCGATAGCTGGTTCCCAGGTTTCCAATTAATAATAAGCACACAGATGATATATGAACTCCATCAACCTTTTTATTTTTTCTGTCTTTCTGGTGCGATTTTATGGTTCTCTTAGCTGGGTTGTCTTTTTTAGATTTCGACCGACCGAAGCAAGCACTGGTAGTTTATTTGAACCTCTGGACTAGTTGAAGCACGAGATGTAATTAAACGCCTGTCGTTTACCGCCTTTTTAGCTTTCCGAAAAGAGGGCGGCAATACTCATTTACACAAACACACATGTACATTATTATAAACCGGGAAGCCCATTGGTGGCAATCTAAATAATAAAGCGCGTAAACACTATTAGTAGCAAGCCAAATAAAGGGTATTATGGTATATTAATAGAATAATTCACAGAAACGGTTACGAATAGATAAATGTATACACCTTAATATCTGCCTACGTATTCTTATTATAATACATTACAATTATAGTATAATACAACTTCCATTACTGTTACTTGCTTTGTTCTTTATAAGGGTCATAAGATAACGTAGAGCCTTCAATTATTTGTATTCCGATGAACTTCGAGATCAACAAAAAGACAATTGAAACCCAAAAAATAAACAATATGTGAATATAAAAATTAACGTATATACGCTCAACGAACGAAAAAAATATTTTCCTGTATTTTGTGGAGAGCCTTTATTTAGTACAAAGTTCCTAATGCATGGAAACTTCTCGCAGTTCATGGTACACGCAACATACGATCCCATCACCTCCCTTAAGATAATCAAAAAATCTCTACAATTTCCTTCACGAAGAAGAAAATTATCTTTCTAGATATATAAATAATATATAAATCTTACATGCTTCGTAAAAAATACACCATTTGATTAAATTATATATTTTGCGGCATCCGAGGCGAATAATGTACGAATCGTTGTTGGGAGTGACATTAAAGTAACGTAAGACCAACAAATACGTAAATTGATAACCCTGTTCGCCTATTCAGATTCATCCCCTGAATCCGTCCATCCCTTGTTGCCTGCCTTCCTAACATTAGGGGTGAGGTACCTCTGTCCTCTTCTTATCCTTTGTTACTTTGGAGATTTACTCCTGCTTTTTCATACATGAATTTTACTTTTTGCGGAAGAAATATTTTTACTATTAGCTCCTGCTAAACAATTATTATTAGGAAAAGTGCACTTACAACAGTACAACAATTTTTTGTCTGCAATTGCAATTATTACAATACTATATATATCAATTAAAAATTAATGCTAATAAAAAACTAATAGCACTAAAAATAACAGTATTGCAATTATTTGTTATGTTCAGATATAGTTTATTATTAACATAAAAACAATCTATCCAAAACTTCGTCTGAACTGAAAACAAATATTCAATTTCCCTAATAGCGCATTATTATCGATTAATACATAATAGTTTTAATTGGTAATACTAACGTGTGTAACATTATTTTCATTTCCATCTATTGTACTGATATAGTATGAATAAATAATTCTATTTTTGACATATCGCTATCATTTGATGAGTCGGAGCGGTATTGTTTTATTTAATGCGGTTTTTTATTGAGAAATAGATTTGATTTGGTTAAAACCATGAGATAGTGTGCACTCTCTCCTAATAGATTACCACACTGTATTTAGTTTATCATCTGATGATGAGAGAAACTACATCTCTTGAAACTATAGTAGTGATAATAACCCAGCGTGTGTGTAGTACAACGTTTAGTTGTGAAAATTAAAATAATGGAGTTACGTTTTTTTTGTTACGTACCGTTATTTTTGATCAAAGAAATTGTATATATTAAAATTTTTCCTTCATTTTCATAAAATAAATGAAATACTAAATTAATGTATTAATTATATGTATATATTTATAATTAGTATTTAAAATATCACAGACCGTCTGTCCTGAATAATTACAACTTCACAATAAGAATGTGTTTTCCTTAATAAAATAAATTATTATCATATTGTTGTGCACCAAATAAAAACACATTAGCTATCATTTCGATTCGTGCTGCATTCATTGTTAATATATTTCATTATTACCGTTATTTTTTGATTAATTATAAATAAAAAAAATATTTATCTGAATTGTGAGAACCTGTGGTTTACGCCGTAAAGCTTTTTTATATTCCTTTTACGCTCTGTTTTGGCCTTTCATACCTCTGCTCTGCACCACAATTTTCCGACCGGCGGTCGATTTCGACAGTGGTCGTTTTTCGGTAAGGAATGCGAGCCCATTTGTAAAAGTGTAACACTGCCGAGTTTCTCGCGGGAATTAAAGCAACAACATTTTTGACCAAGTCCCCGCTGATATATTACGTTTTAAATAATGTATAAATTCAGCGACAGAATGAAATAAGAATAAGAATATGCCTTTTACCATTTTCCTTTTTAAGATCAAATATATTTTCAATGATTTTGTTTCTTCGTATTTACCACAGTATTACATTATAATACTTCACTACAATAAGAATTGTATGACATATGATATATACAATCTTGAATGGTCAACAAGACCTAACCTGCACATGACAGTGGAAGATGGAAGCACCTTGTTGACGTTTTTGGTCTCTAGGATAAGGAGAAGAATATTATGATTATAGAATTTACATTTAATTATAAAATCAAAACATACAAAGTGTTAAATATTACATAATTATTATTATTACGTAAACAAACAATTTAACAATCAAATGTTCTAAAATTAGTATTTTTTTCAAATCACAGTATATTTACTTTTTTTTTCTTTATTACCTATTTCAAAAATAACTACCAAAACTTTATCTTTACTTTTTGAACCATCTTTGTATTATTAAAGTACAATTTAAAAATATATATTTCATCATATTAACTTGTTTTTATTATTTAAAATTTCTATTTTCTGATATCAAATTACTCATGTTTTTAACACTTATTTTTATGTAAATTAATTTAAAAGACATCGTGGTAAATTAAAAAATATCATAAATTAATATTTTTGCATCGTAAGTTTTTCAAGATCAATTTTTTAATTTGTGATATTATTATTCTTTGAATATTCAGTAATACCTTGAATTTATTTCACATCTCTATTCATCAACAGTATAAAATGTTTGCGTCAGAACGGGAGATGCCCAGTGTGGTCGGAATTAAAATACTATCCTATTTATAAAGTGTGATACCAGTCGATCAATTTCAAATACACCGATCGCCAATTGAAATTGATATGAATGAAGTACAATCCACTTATCATGCGTTCTCTTCGTGAATTAGATCAATTCTCACAGTGAATTAGGTAAATTCTCACCGTGAATCAGGTAAATTCTCACCGTGAATTAGGTCAATTCTCACCGTTAATTAGGTCAAACCTCACCGTGAATTAGGTAAAATCTTCGAGTATGTAAATGATGTGTACATACATCAATATTATTCTGTATATGTATAATAAACTTCCGGGACGATGTCACGATGTGAACGTATGGGATGTTGTTTTTGATGTTATTGTTCGAATAAGTGTTTATTGGTGATTCGCCGCTCGTACGCACTCTATGTGCCGCCACTGTATGTGACCAAGAAAGTGAGTGTGATGCTCGTTCCGGAAAGTCGGGCGTTTCGCCGGTTTGTTCTGTTTAGTGCGCCACTTCTTCACCGCACGTTACCACTAAATAACTTCATCATTCATTATGGAGACATTTTTCTAACAATCCTCCTGATAAACTCTTTACATAACAATTGTTCACAAACTTATTCATATGTTTTCATAAATACCCGCAATATAAAATTATGTTTTTTACTAATCCATAATAATTTTGGCTAAATACAAATAGTAAAAAACTAATTAAATAAAATATATTAGTGATGATAAAATCGTAATTTAATCCGTTATTTTAACTGTTATTGTGTTAACGTAATTCTTCAAGCAATGACTGGTACACTAGGAAGTAAGTCTCCGACAGTTAAATCTTATCTTAAAAACCGATCATCGTTAAATCTCAGTTACCAATCATCGACACAATCACAGCCACGTAACGGTTTATCATCACTAATACACATCCTGCTTAAAATAACTATTTTTTATTTAATATTTATAAGATGGATGTAGAATGTAATTAAAAATTCAATTCGTAATTGAACAGAGAAATCACACATTAATTTCTCAATAAAAAGAAGAAAAACTTACGAATACAGAAAAATTCTCACAGTAACGTCGTGGTAAGGGTGAAAACATTAACTACCTATCTAAAAAGATTTAATAATAATTAAATCAACGAATGTTATTGGCTATCAAAGCACCCATCGAATTTGTTTAGCTAATTAATTATTTTTAAGATAGCAGCACGAGTCCGAACCGAATGAATCAATTTATCCGCTTAAAGAACAGCCCCCATCAAAGATTGAATGTAAACACGGCAATAAATTTAACATACAAACTGCCCCTAACACTCGGCAAGCACCATCGGAATTAGCATAGAAACGAAAGTGTGAAATCAACAGGTTATATTAGCATTTTGTTTGCTCCGTAGATCGCGCCGGAGATCTACTGCGATCGGCGTGGCCTCCCTGAACTACCCACCAGCTGTTAGTCTGATTGGCTGATTGGTCATCAATATTGTTAAAAATACTCCCGTTATATGGATTCCTGTAACCAGAAACAGTGAAGATAGTCAAGCGTGCGAATATATTCAGCAGCCTTCGATACCTTGAACGTATATCGACAACTGAACCGATTATACGTGACAATTTAGTTAAAATTGTGATTGTAATAATTCGGGAGACGAAGTAAAGAAAGATGCTATGGACCTGCTACTGATTAGTAATAGACAATTGGCAGCAGAAGGCGAATGATTAAGTAGGCCAAAGCTCGATTTGGGCTGCAGCGCCATTAAAAAAAGAAATAAACAGAGAAAGACTTTTATAACAATAGAATGACCAAAAAATAAAATTCGATGATACTCCGATGTTCTCTATAAGATAAGATCTATTTAAATTAATGAAGAAGGCTAACGTTCCATTCGTAATGATAGAAAGGCCATAATTCTCAGTTAGAAATAAGATTGTGAACTTACCTGAAGCTTAGTTTCTTTCAGGACTGGACATCATCATGAATTCTGAATCATCTAAGGCAGCTCCTTGTGTAACATATCAGCGACCAGTGGAGCTAACTATCGTCTCAAGTTTTTATCTCGAAATATGTGGAAGAACTTATGTAGGTCGTGAAAAATATAAGCTTAATACTGTTATATTTTCCATAATTCTGAATGAAGAAGAAACGTAAACATTAGGAAAAAACCTAATTAATTTATACAATGTCATTAATATGTGGTGCAATTTTGGGTTGGACTGCAAGTTGAATGAATACCTCCATTCTCCACGAACTATGTATATCTTAAAAACAGACTATCGGTAATATGTTGAAACAGAATTCTTGCATCAAGAGTTCTTGAAGAAGTTCTTGTTGCTTCAAGAATCTTGCACAGGGGATGTGGATCGAGAGTCTTCGATTCATCAGTCAGTGTTCATCAGTCAGCATTATAAGCTGGAAAGCTGGTTCCCTGACCAGAGAATGACAGCACCTTCAAAATAGCTACATATACAACAATGGCCGTGACTGAAGTAAATAGTTATATATGTAATATTTATATTTTGTGTCTATATATGTGTGAACTTTCTACTTTTTATTAACTTTTTTTAATTATTTTTTTATTTATTAATATTTTCCTTGGTTTTATTTTTCATAGCATTATATTTATTTCATAACCTTTAATGTATAACGTAATATGTATTATCTTTATGGCGAATCGGGTTAAAAAAAAAACCTGATCGCGCTGGAATAAACACATTATTATTATTATTATTATAAGCTCTTGATTGCACTAGACTGGTGACAATGGGCACGCCAGGAGATGGTTCAAGTCCTTTATGACTTTTCTACTTATACTTGTTTTTCAGGTTCCATGGTAGACTGTCTTGGTGGTCTTCTTATCGCTATCTTCTTATTTGCCAGCCGCGATCAACGACTGAATACCTCCACACCTTGACTTTTATTGTCTTCACTTTTAAGTCAATAATCGTTTATCTATGGTCATGAGCGGGTTGTTGATTGTCGCATATCTATTGCTGTCTCAGTTCACCGCTCTTTTTATTTTGGTTTCGGTATCAAGTATCCCATTAGTTCTCTGTTTGTCTCATTTAGATGGGATACTTTCTTGGATTGAGCTGATAATTTAATGATGGACTTTACCGGACATACATATACTGCTGCGAGTACCTAAGTAGCAGGGGCGTGCAGTGCAAAAAAAACTGTGCATTACTAAAAATTCTGGGAAACAAATATAAACTAAATAATTGGATTAACATTATTTTACAATTAGCGCCATCTGTGTACAAGTACATGCTTTAATTGCTTGGTTCTCAAAACTACCACGACAACTCACCGCTGTATCTATGACACTCAAGTGAATTCGCCGCATTGAGCTGTTCACGTTATTCTGTTCTATCTTTAAGCTAGTGAATTACTCAAGTCATATAATTGGCTATTTACTACATTAAAAATTCCTTTTGGTTCATCCGTTTTGTACGGAGTCGTTATTTATGCTGTTTTTTAACAGAATAATATTAGAAAGAATTTCAACTGCATGAAAATCATTGAAGTATCTACTTCCTCTTTTACTAATTCGCGAATTTTACCATCTTACTATTTTTAACGTGTTGATTTCATGACCGTTCTTTGCATTCGAGATGCATTTGGTGCATGAATTTGTTTTTTATTTGGGAAAAACAAAAAGCAATTGGCAGAACTATTGCCGACGTTAACCCTTAATAAAAATAATTATTTTGTTTAGTCATTACGTGAAAGATTTTCAAACAATAAAAAAATCATGTTCAGTCATAAAAAGTGTTCTTAAAAACGTCCATATATTTTTTTAATTGATTTTTATATGGTGTGTAAGAAGATGTTTTTTACGTTGAAACAAACTTTAAAAACACTATTAATAGTAGGTACTCTAAAATTACAAATAAATACATGGTAAAGACGTTGGTTAAACGAAAGTTCATAATCCTATGTACAACATATATTGTAGTACATATATTATATATGATTATATAATATATAATATCATTAGTAACAGCATAACCTAAATCTAAACGTCATGCACGCCACTGCTAAGTACCAAATCAGTGGCCTGAAAGATTGAGGGTCTATTCTTCCGCTGGATTTTTCTTCTTCCTATTATTTAATGCATAGCGTATTTTCTACCAGTGGCTGTGTTAACATATTTCCTGGCAGTTTTGGGTTCATGGCTAATTTTTATATGATGCGTATTTTTGGCATACAACTTTTATTTTCAATGCATTAACAGTACGCTCGATGATTTCTCAGTATATTCATTGAAATATAAGGATATGGCGTTCCATCCTCTCTGCCTGCACTAAGTAGAAAAGGAATGATGATAACGAAATATCATTTTTTGGCCCAGTTCTTAATAAAAACCTAACTGGTATATCATCATGTCGCATAAATAATATTTACGTCTAAATATTTGAAGGCTTTTTACCCGCCTCGACTCGCCTCCATTAGTCTTCGGGAGCGCTCGGCTGGATCCGGAAGCGGAGGTAAAGTGTTCGGCAGGCCACCACCCCCGGGCGCCGTTCCACCGGTTCCTGGGAGGGGAAGTAGGCTTGCGGGGTGGTTTATTATGTCCGGGAAATAGCTCGATCTAAACAGGGAGAATTCGAGTAAACTTTCGTTTTTATGCCGGAATTTCTCCCTCGTGGAAGGCTTCACAAAACCTCAAGAATTAATTATTGTTATCACCTGAAATATGCTTTTAGAAATATTACACGTTGTGTGAACAATTTTTATAATTTCTCTCATAAATTTGTCACATATTACACTAAAACGATATGTGACCATCACACACTTTCCAAAAAAAAAATCACATTTTTTTAATGTAATTTAATATTATTTAAAAATTCATCACTTTTAAAATTATCATTGTATTTTAGAGCTTTTTTAAATACGAACCATATCCGCAATCTCACAATAATACATTTTTTTAATTGTTTTGGTTAACCGTTCAAAACAAATAAATCGCCATCAATCATTTTTATTACATTTTTTCAACATTCACGAAAACGCTTCTCAATTTCACGTAAAAGCTTCGCCGATTCCAAACATCACCATCTTTCTTGTTTCTCCCCCCCCCCCCCCCTCCGGCGGCGTATGACCTCCGGGTGACCTTCCCCGCCCCGGCAGCCCCACCCCGAGCTCGATACTTTTTCACCAACCTCTCGCTTCCAATCTCCTATCTTCCCTAATGTTCTTAAACTTTTATCACAATAATATCTACTGAATTGTTTAACCATTTTTATTTTTAGTGTAAGTACTGGCGTACTGTTTATTCAGTAAGTACAGTGGAACGTAAAATAGTGAATTTTTCAAAATATCGTTTAACATAAAATATGTTTTTCCGCGTTTCTTGTCTCAAACACTCTGCATATCATTTGTCATTGTGATTTGACAAATTATTATTAAATTCTAATCGAACTCCGGTCTCCCGAGTGACAGTTGGGGAATACTTACATTATATGTTGAAGTAAGATATGAAAATATTTTTTTTTACAAATATCTTATACTGGCTTGTTACAAAGTTCAACTGGGGTAACTGTTAAAATTTGACATTAAAGATTTATAAAAAATAATGATATAATACATTCATGTATTAATGTTCAGGTTCAAACACAAAATCAGTATATTAGGGGATTAGTTAAGATGACAAGAATATCTTAATACGTGAAAGGTGACGGGATTTCAAAAAAAATATGGAGGCGCTTGGTGTTGATCCCGATACCGGTAATGGTGAAAATAAAACATAACATAAATGTAAAAGTATATAAAAATGTATACGAAATCTTCTAATATATATTCACAAAATTAAGGATAGTTAAAAGGTGTATGTATGTGAGGTTCGATGATGGGAGCCTAATATAAGGACCTTAGGTATCTTCATAGACACCAACGAGAAATATTTTCACAAACAAAACAACACCATCTTAACTTATATTTAAAGAAATAAAAATACAATACAATGATCTATATGATCAATAAAACAAAACATATTATGTACAGGAGTAGTATGACACATGTGTCACTTTTTTTCTTAATAACTAATTAATTTAAATTCCACAACAAATGTAAATTGATTGTGAGTTGTGAGTAAGTAAGCCTTTAATATAATTGTAAATCAAACTAATTAACCGAAACACAAGGTAACCTGGAAAACAAAATGTTGATTCCCTACGTAGAAACAGATTTGCATAGCTACCTACACCGACGCACTCAACCCTTACGCGGGATCGTGGGGCGTTCCACCACCTTTCATTCCAATCATTTAATATGACTGCAACTCTAAAGATGATATTGACCGCTTACACGATTAAAAAATATCGTTTAGATGAGCATCTCATTAGGTACAATAAAAGAAGAACGAACCTTATCCCAAAGAAGCAGGGTGACCAAGAAAAAAGTGCTTACGTTTTGTGCAGGACCCTAAAAAGTAACTGTACCAAATTTGGTTTGGTTTGGTCAAAACGTGTAAGGCTAGAGAAATATCTGAGATGATCAACTATTTATTTTGAATATAGTGCATTCAAAAGTATTTTACATACGCTCTAATAAAGGATGTTTTTTTTAGAGGTATTGAACATTAAAATTAAATAAAACACATAAAAATCGTGGACATGGTATTGGTTTCATTAGAAAGTTAATTTTATGCCATTAGTGTTTAAATATGATTGCCGATTGATTATGATTTAAATATGGCACCTTGGCTGGCTCGAATAAAGCGCAATCTGGAAGTACAATTTACGACCACTTTTTGGAGCAGCTGGGGACGTATATCGCCAATAACACGACGAATATCGGCTTCTATCGTATCTGGTTTATCGGCGTAGACTAGCTACTTCACACACCTCTACAGAAAATAATCCAAAGGTGTTAAATCAAACGATCTTGGAGGCCAATTCACAGGTCCATGCGCTATCTCGTTGAAACCACAGTTCTTCCACATTAATGGCAATCAATTGGGGAACGAAGAAGTCAATAATCATGGATCTATGACTCTCTTCATTGACTGAAACATTCTAGCTGCCATCTTTTTTGAAGAAACAAGAGCTTATTCGGTGCGCACTGTACGACATCTCTGCAGATACGTATTATCAATTAGAGTATGCGCGGTACAAAAACGATTCATGGTTATTTGAATTATTTACTTGGACTAGTGATTATATCGACTATAAAATGGACGTAGCACACTGTAAGTTTCGCAAGCTGAACCACGATTTTAGAAATAAATTTACACAATTTAAGTCTATTCATGGTGAAATGGCATAGGAATCTGAGCACAAATCAGCTGTCAACTGTTAAATTGGCTATTGCTGGAAAAAGTGTTGCCAATTCGAAAAACAAACTTTACTGTATGAAAAACAAGATCTAAATTTTTCTTTTTAGTATAACTTATCTTGCACATATTTACTAAGTTAAATTTTGAATCCACATAATTCTTTTTTCTTTCTTATATAATCTGGTATTTCATTGAAAATCTTTATCGCACTGTATATCACCGAATTTTGAGATTCAGCCTTCTTCCTGAATGGCAGTCTCAGCCTCTCTCTACATCTTGTACGATGTTCGTGCATATGTATCGTTTATATTTTTATGAATATTTAAAAAACAAATACCTACCATAACATTGAAGAATATTTCATGTTTAAAGGTCATCACATTAAGATCTTTCAGCATCGTACTGATCCGAGAATACATTTGCAGTACTGATAATTGTTGTATTTTTTCATCATTAGCCAAATTAAAATGCTACTGCAATAGTTGATGTCAGGAATAATAACAGAGTTGTATACTATTTTATAAGACTCAGTACTAATCTTCTCTTCTGATCCTTCCCAGAAGTGAATTTTTTTAACAATCTTTGCAGTCAATTGTCTTGAATTTTGTGAAAAGTCGCAATTTCGAATCTATTGACTCACAAATATTTTATTTCAGTCACGTTCTTAAGATTTTTACCATCTATGATAATGCTGGTGTAATTGGTATTCTTTTTTTTACAATTTACAATTAATTTACTTTTGTTTACATTTATTTTCAGCTTATTTGTCTTCAGCCATATTGCTTTATTACTACATTTTATTAATACAGTGCTTTTTTATTAGTACAATTGTTGTTTTTTTCATATTTCATATATTATATTTATATATTATATTTTTATTTATATTTATATATTATATTTTTTTAAATAAATTATTTGTATGTGCCATTATAATTGAAATATTTAATGTAAATAAAATTCTATAATTCATCAATTAAAATAGTGGGGTCTTAAAAACCCAGACTGCCAATAATGGGTCACACTGTAAATCAGAACATTTTTTGGGAAAAAACTTATTTGATTGTATTCAGATACGTATTACGTTACATATTAAATCTATTGACACGATGCAAGGGCGAGAGCAAAGGCGAGTGAAATAGACAAACATCTGTTTTGTAATACGTTATTAAGTTAGGAAGTTACTGATACCTTTTTTTTAACCAGGCTAACCCGTGATTACCGTGTGATTTAAATGATTTTTTTTAACAATGCATTATAATTTCTGAACTGTTAAATTAATTATTAAATATTTGTATTTTTTATTTTTTAACAAAGAATGTGTTTTTGAAGAGGCTTCTTGGGTAAAGTATGTCACAAAACTGCGTTTTAAAAAGACCGCTAAAAAAGTGTGTAACTTTCTGTAGGAAGTTCACTGGGGGGGGTTCACAATATGTAAGAAAGTTGTTATAAATAATTAATATGTTAAATACTAATTAAATGTATTAATTAAAAATACACACATGTATAATCAATTTTATCGAAAAATATTGTTGTTGCAACCGAGATTCAAACCTGGATCTCTTTCCAAACCGGGTAAGGTGCATTATCCAATTATGCTACAGCGACAGTACTTTTGACGACAAATTTTCGAACCCATTTGTTACACTTTTCAAATGAATACATCTATCGTTGCATTATTTGAAAGCTATTTACTTTGTTTTTACGGAATCTCAAATACTTTTGAGTAAGCCGATAGCAGACGCCGGAATTAACAATTCATTTTCATTAAATTTTGGACAGATTGATACAACATATATGTAGTACATACATACACAAGGTATACACATAAAATCAATTTTATAAAAAAATATTGTTGTTGCGCTACCGGGATTCAAACCCGGATCTCTTTCCAAACCGGGAAAAGTGCATTATATATATATATCACAGACCTATATTTTGAATAATTACAACTCCACAGTAAGAATGCGTTCTAGAATGTTTGTTGACGGGGAAAAAATATTACCAAAAAAATATCTGAACTTGAAATAAAATTCAAACAATGTTTGAAGAGACCAAATGATTTGCGTACGAGATGGGGTGTGCTGAATCAGAAAACATACTCTGTGCAGGGGTGGTTTTTGATTGTTTTCAAGCAACCATTAACAGAAATTCAACAAGTGCAATTCTCACAATGCAAGGCCAGCATTTCTCTCCGGGTCGTCAGTCCAACACATTTGTGGCCGATCTCTGTTTCTACTAAGTCTACAGACCACGCTGCATGTCCAAAATAATCTCACTTTAGCTTGGCGACCGTCTGTACAAAGACGAAGGTTTAATAAACAAAAACTTATCGGCAATATTTGAATATGTCCAAGAATACAGAATTTCTGGATTTTTATCTACAAATCCACTGTTATTAAACAAATAATAGATATCTCATAGAGAATTACCAATACTTCCATATATTTCCAATAAATATAATAAAAAATAGCTTCGTCTCTATGAGATATGTATTATTTGTTTCAAAACTTATTGAATCAATGATTACTTTCTTTTACATGATGTGAACCCCACACTGACAAGAGAAACAGCAATTGGGATGTGAACCGGAAAGATTTGTTGTTGCATTTGTATGTTTACACTTTTATTGTGTTTTAAATGTACTATTTATAATATATTTTATCGATCACCTATATTTGCATTTTATAATTATATATACCCGTAAACCTCGTGCGTCCATAAAATTAATGTTTTAGAAGATATCTTCATAAACGATAGCAATACAAAGCACACACGCAGGCATATAAACTGTTTTAAAAAAAAAAAAAATTATGAAGCGTCGTGTTTTAGAACTTTTTTAAAGTTAACAAATATATCACGAAGGCAGATAAAATATTTTATTTTCGTTACCATGATTATGTGATGTTAAATTCGAGCTAGCCCGTATGGACATCGCATACACAGTATTGTTTATTGCGTTTATTGTATATAGCCTGCGCCTACTAAACTAATCGACTACAAGTAATAGGGATGAAACTCCTGGGATTATCGATTGCAAATTTCTCAAGTAATAATAAATTGAACACAACTTTGAAACTGTCAGTCTATAAACAGATTTCACAAGCCACTACCTATAAATAATAATAATCATAATGTCCAATTTTTTACTTCCGTACCAAAAAATGTCAACGACCATTATATTTAATTCCAATAGTAAATAGTATCGATACAATGCAATCGTCAAAAGATCTAGATTAAATTCGAATTCAACATTTTACATTTAAACCGGCGTATCCCATTAGTAGGGCAGTCAGCGTAGCACGTGACCGTTTCGACCGTGTGCGCGCGCACATGGCTCCCACCTGTAGGCACCTGTCAGTTCGGGTTCTGCGCAGCTGTCAGTCTGAGGTGCATGCGTGATGTTTTCGAATTTTTTCGGGTGCCAGGGGCGTATTCTGCAATGTACTCGCGACAACTGTTTGAATTCTTTCGTCCTTCAGTTCGATAATAATAAATTTGAAGCAATGTCGATATTAACTATTATAATTTTTTTTTTCCACGGAAAAAGAAGACAGGGTGGTCCGAGGAAAAAATTCAGAGACCCTAAAGGGGAATCTAAGGTGCGGCATGGACATTGAACACTGGGAAATCGCGCCTCGTGATCGAAGACCGTGTTGTCAAAAATTACATTGCGCCGGCGAAAATGCGAATGGAAAATAATAGCGCTCCTCAGCCACACTCGGATTCACAATCAATAAACCCTGGTAGGCGTCATCCTCTTAACGAGTGACAGCCAAATAAGAAAATGATGGGACTATAGTCTACCTGGGATGCAGATTAAATTGGACCTCTCTGTGAACGTATAGAACAAGCCGAAACTGCATTCTTCCACACAAATAAAGTATTGTTCAGTCACGATCTAAATTTAAATTTGGGAATGAGAATGGTACGATGCTAAGTATTCTCTGTGTCTTATGGAACGGAATGGACACTCAATGGAACAATACTAAACAGTTGAATAATTTAAGATGTGGATCCACAGACGACTTCTATTTTTACAATGTGATCCTTAAAATAATAAAAACTGAAAAATTGTAATATTTGGCTAAAAAATATCAGATCCAACAGTTCATCAAAATACCTAGCAAAATTCCTAGCAGAAGAGACTCTAGAAGCAAATGACACGCTACCTGAAGGATGTAAGACAATGATTGAAAAAGCCTACAGTCCAAGTATTTTGATCTGCTGTAAATAAGATAATGATCGCCGATATGGTCGTTAACATTCAATAACCCAAAAAGTGACAGAATAATAAAAAAATTTACATGTTTCATCTTCTTTACAAGCCTGACGAAATCAATGTAATACACACGTCACTTGTAATTCCTGCCGCCTAATCAATGTAGGACACACGTCACTTGTAATTCCTGCCGCCTAATCAATGTAGGACACACGTCACTTGTAATTCCTGCCGCCCAATCAATGTAGGACACATGTCACTTGTAATTCCTGACGCCCAATCAACGTAGGACACACGTCACTTGTAATTCCTGCCGCCTAATCAATGTAGGACACACGTCACTTGTAATTCCTGCCGCCTAATCAATGTAGGACACATGTCACTTGTAATTCCTGACGCCCAATCAACGTAGGACACACGTCACTTGTAATTCCTGACGCCCAATCAACGTAGGACACACGTCACTTGTAATTCCTGCCGCCTAATCAATGTAGGACACACGTCACTTGTAATTCCTGCCGCCTAATCAATGTAGGACACACGTCACTTGTAATTCCTGCCGCCCAATCAATGTAGGACACACTTAACTTGTAATTTCTGCCGCTTAATCAATGTAGAACACACGTAACTTATAATTCCTGCCGCCCAATCAATGTAGGACACATGTCACTTGTAATTCCTGACGCCCAATCAACGTAGGACACACGTCACTTGTAATTCCTGCCACCCAATCCGAACCTCTAATTTCTGAATCAAATTCATCATCCTCTCAATGTAATCTGTTGATTTTGTTGGAGAACTCGACTTCTTATTACTTCTTTGGCCTGTTAATGAATGATTCATCATCTCTTGAATCTTTCATATGTATTTTAATTTAAAATATTTAGATTTATGCTAATGCATGTTAAAGACAAAACAATATTTTTAATTTAACCATATCTGTTAAAGTTATTTTGGATATAAAAACTGACGAAATTCACAATACAAACAAATATAATACATGTTTATTCGCCAAGCTAATCATCATATGCTTTCATCTTCCTCTGTCTTACGCTGTTTCTTTATATAGTAACTAATGAAGACTCAATATGTATACATAAAATCTTTTTTGCTGTTTACGTCATCTTACTCTAGGGTGACTGTCATCCCTCCGGAGTTTTCAAGAAGATACCTTCTGGCAATCGTTCCCCTCCCACCTCTGTCTAAACCACTTCAATTGAAATCTTTCTAAATTTATTTATTAATATTTACGCTCTTACGGACTATTACAAAATTAATGTCTACATATACACGCAACTTATATATAAAAATACATTATAAATATAATAAACGAGAAGTACTTACATTTATAAATCAAATTTAATTATTAAGAAGAAAAAAAATTAGGTTAAGCACAGTATTAGAGGCTTCACGGCGAAGATCTTCCATTAAAATGCATTAATAGGGATGACATTAATTCAAACTCCCCTAAATATCTCATTTTTGCAACTTGAATTCTGAATCTGACTCTCTCCGTGAGAATCCATATTCGGTGACCATTACCGTTAATGATAGCATTTAGCAATAAATGATCATAAATTAATTCATTAAAAAATATGTACGTAAGAGTATAATTATATATTTCTTCGTCCTCCGCCCGAGCTCCGACCCTGGCGAAAGGATGACGATTGCTGTTACACATGTCATATTTGACACAACTGTAGTGGAGAAACTTTATTGCGTCTTGCTCCCGAAATATATAACACAGTGCCGAAGGTGTCTGGAGAGTCTTCGATTGCTCAAGAATTTTTTTCAAAACACCTGTTTCGCTCTGCCTTCGATAAGGCTGTGTCAAAAGACAGAAACGTGAACTAGTTCATATTAATTAAGAATTTGTCGGGGTAATTTGGTACGCTTATGTAACATGACATTTAATAAATATGTGATTATAAAAAACCTGAAAAACAAATTTGTCTCAATAATCAATTACACATTTATAAATGAGAAGGTTTTTGTCATCGAAAGTGTATTACCTTTTTCTGTAATTTAAGAAGACTAAAAAATTCAACCTAATCTTACCTATTCCAAATTAATTTTATCGTATGTCAGTAATACGGAAAAAGATTTTAAACGGACATAAAAATCTAATTTAGACGTGCTTATTGGTCTAGTGATTAAGACACTCGCCTAGTGATTAGATCACTGTGGTCGAGGGTTCCAGCCTCATTTCAGTAGTCGTTTGAAATATGTATGTAATAATATCGAAATGACACATATACATTTAAAATCTGAAAAAATTATTAGACATTTCTTTTTATATTGTAATCAATCTATATGTATATTTAGGACAGTTATAAATTGCGTAAATCTTAACTTAAAATAATTATAAAATATGTTATAAAGGAGAACACAATCTTATTGTGAAGTTGTAATTATTCGTAACATAGGTCTGTGATATTTTAAATACTAATTAAATGTATTCATTATTAAAACATACATCTTAAATCAATTTTATTGAAAAACGTTGTTGTCGCGCTACCGGGATTCGAACTTGGATCTCTTTCCAAACCGGGGAAGGTGCATTATCCAACTATGCTACAGCGACAGTACTTTCGACGACAAATTTTCGAACTTAAATGAATAGTACGCCAGTCAATTACGCCCGGTTGTGTGATCAGTAGTAAATTTTAACCATGGTAAATTTTTACTATAGCAACTTTTAACCATCGTCTGTGATAAAAAAATGTTTGCGAATTGTTGGTACGTCAAATTTACTATTGTCAAAGTCAATCCCGCCTAATAGTGTGGCAATTCGAATAAACAAATACATATCATTTTATACTTTATCTATGACTTTATTCACCCTTGCGTTCGAAATCTGTCACTTTGCTGGCCAAAAATCTTCTGTTATATAATTAAAACACCGATATCATCATCGGACGAACTCTCATCACTAAAATAGCGGGATATTTAATGATTCATTTTCGTATAGTGTAACGTTCAAAGTATCAATGTGACTAGTGACTTTAGAAACAGTTGTGAAGAATCCGCCATTTTTAACTAACGATTGACGATTTCATCATCGGAGAGTAAAATTAGTTTACTACTGGATGTACTTTCGAAAAGTAAATATTTTTTACCAACGATCGAACAACCCGTTTTCGCAAGAAATTTTAATTTAGTAACTTTTTTTACCACTGTAAAAACTTACCACTGATCACACAACATATCTTTGATATCTATATGAACATATTTGAAGTCGAGTTACATCCAGTGCAGTCATCCAATTACCGTTCACCTTTCGATATTTAACAACCGCATCATCAGATATTCCACAGCAGCCGACATCCTCACTCCGCACATCTCACATACTTCCACCGTCTGGACATTTTTTCAGTTTTATTTCTGTCAGCGCATATGCTATCCGGCACGTGGTACAAATCTCGTCCGGGAGCCGATCACTGTCGAGAAAAGCACAATGAAACGAGCAGAAATATCCTCGAATGCTCCTGCATTAGGGGAAATATTCAGCCTTTTTTGTAAAGTGGACATATTTTACTATTTCTTTTCATTAGTGTTTGATACCAGCTGTGCGTACGAATTCATGCACCGCTAACGCAGGGTGTTTCTTTTAAATGTTTCTCGATATGCACCGTCATTGTTGACGTCATGAAATATATCACGATCACGAGTGGTGACAACAGTTTCACAAACCGCGTCAATATTTAGTAACATTGTTATAAATAAACAATTCAGCAATTTAAAAACATAAAACATTCATGATAGAAGTTTTGCATTAACCTAATTCTTCTTTTAAATGGCAATCCACCCTTCAAGAGTGATTTGTGCCGTTAATCAAGTTAAAACTTTATTTTATAGAAAAAAGTACAATCGTATTATAGAATAGGAAATATTATATTGCAAGCCAATACCACTGTCGTTCAAAAAATTTGCTATTATATAGATTGAATGTGGCGAGTTAAGGGAAAGAAGATGACAAGTTAACCGGAAGTAGAAAATTACCATTGACGAGATTATTGTAAAAAAAACCTGTGATCCGCAATGGACAGGAAAAAAAGATATGGTCAAGGGTCTCCTCCTCGGCATCACACTCACATATTGGGGAATCTATTACGTTCTATCTGAATAAATGTGAGGCTACCTGTCAATGCCTAATTCTCATTCTAGAGATATTTGATATTGTTATTTTGAAGACCTTCCTTTTTGAGAACCGGGGAGTGCGGGTAATAGATATTTGAATTACTTTAAGCCGATTACCATATTAGGTCTGTCATATATCGGGATATGGAATTAATGAGGAAAATCTCCGGAAAGTGTGGCCTCCTTGGCCAGTTTATCAGCGCATTCATTTCCATGAATTCCCTTATGTGCAGGAATCCAAAACGAATGACACCTGTTTATTGTTGCTGTCCAATTTAAATAGACATCTTCTGATGGAACAGATTACCTAATTGTCTAGCCAAACCTTCATATTAGTAAAGAGGAATTCAAGAGCTGCTTGCGAGTCGGAGAATATAACATTATTATCAGCCTTATTGACATTCCGAAGTACGCAGATATCCAAGGCTTCTTTAATTGCCCAACATTCTGTTAAGAAAACTTGCGTTAATCTTTTAACTGCCAAAATCGGTACCGAAGTGACCGAAAAATATGAAAGTCGGAAGATGCAATGCCTGGTGAACATGCAGGATATATCAAAATCTCTCAACTGTATCAACTGTGGTAGAAGGTCACAAATAAATGTCAATAATAAATATGTTTTTATACACATTAATGTTTATTTTAAAATCTTTTCGACATTTAGTAAAAATCTTACAAGTACAAAGCCTTTAAAATCAGCACTGTATTGAATAAATCTGTGGATATTGTCACATCAGGGGTTTACATAGAGCAGGAGTAGAATTAAAGAGCGCTGTTGTAAGCTATCTACTAAAATCTGGGATCTTTTGTCTACAGATATTATAAAATGATTTTAAATGTACGATTTTGAAAATCTTTATTTAATCCAAGGTAGAAAAATGCATGCTATCACACTAATTGCTTTAGGTAACAGTTTGCCAAGATTATGATTATATATTATATGAGTTCTTTTATATGGAAGTTTTAACCTTATATTTTTTACCAAGCGATGTAAAATTGTGAATATCTGCAATTAAAAAACAAGGAAAAATGTGTAATTTATATCACACGCCGATATTTGTAAAGACTTCAGTATACAATATTTGTATACTGAAGTCTTTACAAATATACTGTATCTTAGTTGTGTTGGATTACTTGCGTTTTTTTGATAATAAATTATTTACAGTGAAATCTAGATCGATCGTTCCTCGAATAATCGTTTTCCCGCATGTATCGTTTATTTCTTCCAGTCCTGAATTAATTTCATACAACACACGCAAAAATAGACCGCATCAATCGTTCCTCTACGCATCATTTTCCCGCATTTATCGTTTAAATTACACTGCATATTTCGTTATACTGGTTTATTTTATAATTGCCTGCCTAACGGCATATTGATGTTAAAGAGAGAGTTTTTTTATGCACATTCTAACTGAGAATTACACTGTATTCAAGTTTGAAAAATTGATTTTACGGAAACATAGGCCCTAACCACTACTACAGTATATGTATCATTACATTAAGTATAATGATGATACAGTAACAATACACTGACAGCAACAATTTTAATTCTCTAATATCTAAAATGGTGCGAATGAGTTAAGGGCTTTTTTTTCGGTACTGCCGCCCGTGACGAAAATTTAAAAATCTCTAACTTGAATATGAAATTTCCATTCACAGGTATCGGCAAAATGTGACATCCATGCAGCATTCCTAAGGGCAGGGTAAAATTCAACGTGTTCCATAGTCGAGCCGGCGACTGTATTGAAACATTCTGTAGATACGGGGCGAAGTTTTTTTGGCGGGCACTTTTCCCGCCTTTTGCCGCAAGCTGCGCGCGCACCTGGTTTCGTGGCGGTTTGCGCAGACGGATTCTTTTTTATTCGAGAAGCTTTTGATACTGCATTTCACTCAACTGCACCTTTAGAAGCTGCGAGGGATTTTGAGCTCACGGGACAGCGATAGCTTTGCAGTATCTGGCGAGTTTTGACCACGGCCCGACGATATTCAAAGCCACACCGGGTTTGTTTTGTTTTGTTTTTTTTTTTTTTTGAAAACGAAAACAGCGTTAGACATTATAAAGGCAAATATTTTAAAAAACCATATCGAATACTTGGTGATTTTACTAAAATGTTGACATCATGCAAAGCATAACATGAGGTGAAAACCTCGATAAAGCTTGATGAAATTAAGTGAATTATTTCTGCACGGCATGATTTTAATATTTTGGGGTGACTTTCAACTTACCAACAAAATAAATAATATGCTTTATTAGTCACTCTTCTGATTCGATTGTCAAAGGGGGGAGAGATAAGGCCTGAGCTCTCTTGTCCCTGACATAGGAGGTAACAACAATGACGTAAGATTTTTTCGGGGACCCTATTTGGGGAACATGATCAAATTGTTTTTTTTTTAATATGAGGTAATTTTAACTTTTATATAAAACATTTCTTTTTTTTATATTTTGTTATTTCTTTTTTTGTTTGATTTTGTTGAATTTTTTACAAATTTTTATAATTTTAGTGAAAGCTATTATAGAATCTTTTTATAAATTTTGTTCAATAGATTCAAGAACAGGGTAAAAAAGTGAAATGGGACGAAGGTGATGGGGATCGGATGAGGGATCATACAGGCCGAGGGAGTTGGACGGAAATTAATTTAGAATAAAATTTAGACGATAAATTGTTTATATGTCATTTTAGTGGGGGTATGTTTGAATCTCTGTGAATGATGTGTTTCTGACAAACCGGGGTGAGTTTGTGATTCTCTTAAGGATGTAGTTTTGTTTGTATTCTAAAATGTTTGTGTTACTTGAACCCCAGATGGGGCTCGCGTATGTGAGTATAGATTCGGATGATTGCTTTGTACAAGAGTTATTTATTTTGTAGGGATAGTGAATTGTAGAAATTTAGGGCGGGTGTAGTTAGGAGGGTAGTAAATTAGGTACCCATCCCCTAAAAAATGTAACCATGTCTCAAACATGTGGTTATGCAAGTTACCATTTATTATGGTCCAGGATCATGAGACTAGTATTTCGGAGCGGAAGAGGACTTATATCCGCTGGACTTGTAGGCCCTTGAAAATGCCGCCTTACCGCGTGGTCAGGGACGGCCCTCATTTATCGCACTGCAACAAGAAAACCGCAACACGAAGAAGAAGAAGATTACGACAAATTCATCGAATTGCGTTAATGTCAAGATTGACCAGCGCAGCGTGCCATGAATTAGCGGTGACTCCTCTGACCGTACGGAGGCCAAGAGTCGGGATGAATTTGTTTACAGTCTCGGATGGAGAGCCACAATGTCATTGACTTGTATTTTATAAATAGTAGCGCAGGTCCGCACATTTTGCGGCACTTTGGCGTGCAACACCCGCCGGGCGCCGTAAACCCAGCACTCGCGTAAATTAACACGCCAATGTTGACAATAACATGTCCGCGAAAACGGCGACACGGAGATCGTCGTAAAACCGTCAGGGAGGAGAATGTTCACAGAAACGACAACGGAAATACACGTAAACGCAAATACCTTTCAACGCTGGTGTTCGTGAACGCGGAGACGATACCGCGGACAGCCGACACCGTGATTTATTATGGCAATCGAGAAGTAACATCTTACCTAAGAACTGCATAGACGCAAAGTTCAACGACTGCCACGCTAATGGTGATCTCGAACACTGAACGCGTATTTTTGCGATAGTGTAATAATTCAGTATTATCATCATCATCTTCGTCGTCTTATCCTAGGAGTACAGGGTGGCCAGCCTTGACACATTTCTGTATTCGGTGGTTCCCTCTTAGTTTGGTTCACGGTGTGCGTGCGTTATTATGTGTGCGCTGGCATAATGTAAAGCCTGGGTTGACCACATTACTAATGAATATGTATTAAGACACATAAATATGTCAAGATAACTAATAACCAGGGGCGTGCAGTACATACAAGAAAAAATAATGTGCATTACTAAAAATTCTGGGAAACAAATATAAATAAAATAATTTATAATATGGACCCTGTACGTATATTTACATATTTATTATTATTAGCGCCATCTGTGTACCAGCAGAAACTTTACTGGCATAGTTCTAAAAACTACCACGACAGCCCACCGCTGCAGCCGTAGCGCTTTTAGCTACAATCAACGCATTGAAGCTATTCACATTACTATGATCTATTAAGCTAGTGCAATACTCAAGTCACATAATTGGCTATTTAAAGAATTGAAAATTCCTTACGGTTGATCCGTTTTACATGCAGTCATTACTTATGTCCTTTTTTAACAGAATATAACATTTAAGGTTTACAACTGCGTGCAAATCATTGAAGTGTCTACTTCCTCTTTTACTAATTCGCGAATTTTATTATCTTACGTGTTGATTTCATGAGCGTTCTTTGCATTTGGTGCATGGATTTGTTTTTGATTTGGGAAATACAAAACACAATTGGCAAAACTATTTCCTACGTTAACCTTTAATAAAATGAATTATTTCCTTTAGTTAGTAATAACTTGAGTGAAGGATTTTTAAACAATAAAAGAATCATGTTCAATCATAGAAAGTGTTCTTACAAACGTCCATACATTTTTTATATTGATTTTTATATGGGTAAGAAGGTATTATTTTACGTTAAAACTTAAACTTTAAAAACACTATTAATAGTACTCTAAAATTACAAATAAATACATGGTAGGGTCGTATAAACGACGGATTCATTCTGTCTAATGACGTTGGTTAAACTAAAATTCATAATACTAATTAAATGTATTAATTAATATTTAAAACATCATAGACCTATGTTCTGAATTCACACAACTACAACAACTTCACAATAAGAATGTATTCTCCTTAATAATGAAAATTCATAATCCTATGTACATCATATATTGTATATAATTATATAATATCATTGATAGCAGAATAATCTAAATCTATACCTAATGCACGCCACTGCTAATAACAACTATCAAGGAAAGCTGCATGCATACTTGGACACATTCTCTGCAATGAGAAAAATCAGTAAGAACATAGAAAGCCGTAGAGCTAGAAGTGTAGATAGGAACAGATGATCTTGGCTGTGTAACCTCAGAACGTGGTTCAATGTCCAAAATGTTGATGATCTTAAACATGATAAATCAATATACTGCGACATGGTCACACACCTTCGATAAAAGGCGGCACATGAAGAAGTCTTGTTAAAAAATGTATGCGCGTTATATTTTTTTATGTTCGTTATGGTGGCAAATGGTGTGCGCGCGCACATCTGCACGCCTTTGGGAACATTTTTTACGACCCAATACGCCTTCATTAAATCTTTGTTGGTGTTTTTCCAAACTTAGTTAGGAGCGACCCGTCGAACGCCGAAACTATACACCTTAGTAATCGTTCCTCTAGCATGCATGTCCTCTAGCGAGACATGTCCAGGCAACCTTAATTTGGATCATTATTTATGTGAAAGTAGTGACGCTAGAGACACATGTTGCGCAAATCATGGATGGTAAGACGCACGTAGGTCTACATTCTGCAGGAGCTGAACACCAAGTACATACGCTCAACCACTTACCTGAGACAAATGTTAAATTTTTTTGGATATCTTGCGAGAAGGGAAGATAACTTGCTGTTGTGATGAGCCAAGCATCGAAGAAGAAGATTCCCCAACTGTTAAACCAACAAAGCGGAAAAGGCAACAGGCAGTTCTATGGTGAAAGCGTTAAGATCTCCAGTATACTTAGAAAAGTGGAGGGGCATAGTCAAGAGGGTGGGAAATAATGGAAATCACGATTCTCAGTCATGAGGGATCGACGACCCAGATGATGAGTGGCTCCATGCCGAATCTCCTTTATCGCACTAATTATCACTCAATTCAATAATGTTACTCCCATGGTACTCTCTTCATAAGAATTCATATTTGGTGATCATTTACCTATTAAAGTAGTCATTTTTGTCTTCACTTTTTTCTAACTTTGACTTGTTCTGGTTGCCCTATTTGGATGATGATCCTTCAACCGTTACCTCCTTTTCTGTAGTGCTAATAATCATCCCTACTTGAGTACACAATTCACTAAAGGAATGTACCATCTTGTACCAGCCTTGTTACATCAACTGCCACATCTTCCATTCTTACAGCACCCGTTGCATTATCAAAAAGGTTAGTAAAATATATTTCTGAATTAGTCATCTAAATAAATGTCAGTTGATACTTTGTAGTTACAAAGTCACGATATATCGAAGTACATGTTGACTGTCATCGACGTACAGAAAAATTATTCTCACGTACATCGGACATACTACCTGGAAAGACGTCCTCTGCTTATGTAGTAGGGGAGCAAGGGCACGGATTGATAGGCTTTTGTTATCCACCGTGAAAAGATAGTAAGCTCTTTACTGTAGCGGTACGTACTAGTATCAATAATGATGTATGGAAGTGAAGCTTGGATCTAGCAATAGAGGAACGAAAGTAAAAATGAATTCAAACCCACGATTGATTGGATGATTAGTCATGTTGAATGAAGGAATTAAGAGAGAAGGATAGTACCAGAAATAGAAGACGTCACCTGAAGACCTGGTAATTCCTACCTCCGTAGGGAAATGACGTGACGGCACGTAGAATAGCATACAGTCTTGAGATGCATTTTTTTGTTACCTAAACCATATACTCATATTTTCAATGACCCACGTCGTCCTCCCACATTTCTTCTACTCACTCCTCCATCCACTAAATAGGCTGGTGTTATCCGGCTAAAATATGACAAACCTTTTACTGCACCCATCAATATCGGTACCGAGACTCCATTGTGTACCGCTAGTCTTGCCTCCTTGATAGAATTCCATTCAATACGACGTTCATTTTGTTCCCTACATTCACCCTCCTTTCGATATCTTTCTCAGCTTTTCTGTTTCTATCAAACATACTACCCAAGTACACAAACTCGTCTTTTTGTTCCAAATAATTATTACGTACAAGTATTGTGCACGGTGTCTTGTTTTCCTTCATCTCAAATACCATCATTTTCGACTTGTTGAAATATATAACATGGTCACTTTCCATGCATATATCGTACATTATACTCGCTAGACTCTAATTCTTGTTCATTATTCGCCATTAATACTGCATCATCGGCGTATAATAACAGCATACAATCAAATCGCCCATTATCGCTCCCACATTCATACATTCCAGTTCTTTCACAAAATTATACATGTACATCTAAAATGTAATAACATGATTTTAACTTTTCATGTTGGATAAGTATGAGTATATATGTATACAGATTAACGGTCTACATCTAAATCATTAGTTCACCTTGTGTTAACTGTTTTCACCAAGAACATTACTGTTTTACTATTATAATTAATAGATAGATAGAATAGGCCAATGGATGGCACAAAATAGACTTACATTAAATCCACCCAACAGAGAACTACTATGGACAGCGACACCTAGAATGCAAAACTTAATAAAGGAATCTGCAGTTAAGTTGTTGGGCATGCACATTGATTCAGATCTTTCAATGAATACACAAATCAGTAAAACTGTCAGTGCCATCAACTGTGGCAGATTAAAAGTATTCGGAGACATCCTTTTCAGGCAGCCCGTTTACTTGAAAATGCATTTATGGTGTCTCGTGTGGATTATTGTAACAGCATATTTTCTGGCCTGCCAATTTTTCAGCTGATTAGATTATAATTCATTCTAAATACGGCTGTATGTATAATATTTGGAGTTTCAAAATTCTCTCATATAACATCTCTTTTACATCAACTACATTGGCTCCGATTCCCTGAAAGGGTTGAATTTAAATTGTGGTGGTTGATGTACAAGGCGACACATAACATGGCGCTTCTGTATCTTCAAGAACTTTGTATCCCAGACATTTTGAATGGTAGACATCAAACTCTAAGGTCAGCCTCTACTTCAGCCGCAGTAAGGGTTATAGAACTGACCAACCGTTGCCAGAAGTCTAAATTTAGTGAACGGACATTTGCGGTGGCAAGTCCAAAAGCGTGGAACTTTTGCCCTCCGTCATAAGAAACAGTGAAATCAGAGATTTTTTTAAAGAAGAAACTAAAAACGCACCTATTCAAAAAGTCATTACCATAAGTGAAATTAACAATTTTTAATCATGAAAACAAAGATAATTATAGAACTATAAACAGTTTATGTGTAAAGCGACCTTGAAGTGAAAGTATTTAGGAAAATACAAATTATCCATTATTATTATTAAGTATTATTAATTGTATACGAAATAATTTATTCTAAATTCCTCTAAAAATGTCCTCCATTGGTCGTCTTCCTTCCTGCGACCGTCAAAACTCTCACCCTTGTAATGGGGTAATAGTAATCTATCTCCTTCAGCCGACGTCACGCAGTGTTAATTACCGTGTTTTAACAACCCCACCTTTTTTGCCTTTACGGCCTCCCACCAATAAACTTGAACATTGTTGGACGCGACCGACTGAGAACATGTTTATGGACTTCAGGTGATGACACTACGATGTGAGTCTGTAATTTATTGTGCAATGCAGTCACTTAATAGCCCAATAATGTTTCGGTGTAAATTCGGAGAAAGCGCGTCATATTTTAGAGTTCGTTATGTTTTTGTGTTCTGCGTGTTTCTTTGGTTCCAATACGGATAAAGCTTATGATATTTTCTCTTCTCTACCTTTCTTCTTCTTTCTCGTTCTTTAATCTGGTCGAGTTGAACTTTCTAGACCATTTCTATGTTCCACCAGGTTATCCAGGTTACCATCCTCTCTGCGGATTGCGTGTCCGAGAAATTTGAGGACACTTCTCAGATACATGATGGACAGTATCTCCAATACTTCACTGTCCCAAAATTATGATGTTCTCTCTAAAGTTGAATTTAATATTAAAAAACCCTTAACACCCTAAAACCCGGTTGACTGATGAAATCATCAAACTCGTGACAGCGAATAACAATGAACAAGTTGGAGATATTTGGGAAGGTCTTCGTCCAGCAGTGGATATCACACAGCTAATGATGATGATGATAATGGCAAAATGGTTTCTAATACACACGTTAATGAAAATCGTGTTTAATTCAGTCTCTGCAAGACCTAAAAGTGCGTACAATAACGGTTATAGCTTATCGTGACATCCAAAGTTTACAAAATATTTAATATCTTCGAAAAATAAAACGGATTAATGGATAAACTTGAACGTAGAAACAAATTAAAACAGTCGTCTGAACGAGAAAACAAAAAAGTGTTGCTCAATAGATTTGTAGAAACCTCCAAATCAGCATATTGAACGACAAGAGTCCAGGTAGACTTAATTTAACCAAACACGATTAGTGTTACAAATATCCCAATGATTCGCATACATTAAGCATGACGTTCTCAATGGCGCGCTATAAACGCTCCGAGTCGACAATAAATAATACCAATGCCACCTACACAACCTCACCTGGCAACACCGAGCACAATGCTGCATCTACAGTGAAACAATTTCACTTAGCAACTGGACAACTTGGATATTGAGACCAAAACACAAATAAACACCAACACGAAAGAGCAGTTGATATACAGAGAGCACCTACAAAAAAGGGTTCAATCTCCAAATGCAAATTGTGATTACGTTAAGCGACCTTGTAACTCGGTGGTATTTGCTGACGGCCACTTATTTGCAAGACCGAGATAAACGTTTAAAACCTTTCCAGAGAGTGGAAAATATTTTGATCAGACGAATGGACACTTAGTCAAACCGCGTAATTAAAATACAGCTTTATTTGTTTGATACTAAAGAGTTGGCGGAGACTTTTTGGCAATGTGACTTAAATTGGGTACAATGCGTTGATTCGGTCCATACTTCTGAAGGTATATCCGTCTGTACGTTTATTCAAATCTTCCTCCCAACCGATTAATAGCCACTCCGAAAAAGATTCCACGCTCACATGTCACGCTCTCGTGTGGATGCACACTGCCAAGCCGAAATACACTTCGATATACACTGCATACAATAAAACCATCTTGCCCCGTCACAACGCGGGCGAAAATGGCAAGTAAAACGGACAATTGGTCAAGAATCCGCAGACACGCGACGAAACGCCAACAGAACACCGGAACCTCTTTACGACTTGTCGTCCAGCTGCTCGCGTGTATGGAGCAATACACACGGCTACTCTAAATTATTATTATTGTGAGAGAGTCAGAACATGAGGCCTAACTTGAGCGTCGAAGACACTCGATGCGGCTAATGTAAATGCGATCAACCGCGCTAAAAGCGACGATCGTACGCAGATCAAACGGCTCCATTTCTTAACGGTAGATTGACCTTTTTATAATGTTTCAACGCTGTTCACGTCTCGCCTGTTGAAGACCACGCTACAGTCGACCGCTTACATTCTTTCAGCCCACGTTTGTGTGGGTATCTTTTACACAATACGGACAAAGTTTACTATAGGCCTTACGCGAAGCAGTGGATTCTAAGCATTTACATATTTGTTGAAGGTGACGGAATTATAACAAAAAAAATCGTAAGAAATATTATTATAGAAGTCTGCTGGAAGAACCGATCGATGGATTACGTAAGGAGTTATAAGTAGAAATATAAACGAACTAAAAACACAAAGAGTGACGACAAAAGTGATTCGTTCGGTAGGTGCAGAACTAATTTTGAAGACTGCACTGATTCAAAATTTATACCGAATGATTTTAAGAAGAGCGAACTTCAAAATGTTTGAATGGTGTTTTGAATTCAATTATCGCCAGTGGGAAGACTAGCGGTGCGTAATGGAGCTATAGTGCCAACGCTAATGTATGGAAAGGAAGCCTGGAATTGGCAAAAGAAGAAATAAAACAGTGCATTAGCATAGTGTGTGCAAAAACTATGCAAGATAAAGTGAAGAATGAACAAATATAAATCTTATTAAGGGGAACATATTCTTATTGTGAAGTTGTAATTATTCAGAACAGACGGTCTGTGATGTTTTAAATACTAATTAAAAGTGTTAATTAGAAAAATACACATACAATTTTATCGAAAAATATTGTTGTTGCTTTTGGGATTCGAACCTGGATCTTTTCCAATTCAGGGAACGTGCATTAACCGAGTATGCTACAGTACACGGTACTTTGACGGCAAATTTTCGTACCGAATCTCAAATACATTATTTTAATTAGTATTTAAAATATCATAGACCTATGTTCCGAATAATTACAACTTCACAATAAATGTGTTTTCCTTAATAATATATAAGTTTTTTTAATGCGTCGAAAATCTAAAAAAAAATTATTGTTAATTCTGGCGTCTCCTATCGGACTACTCAAAGGTATTTGAGATTTCGTAAAAATAAAGTAGATGGCTTTCGAATAATGGAACGATAGATATATTAATTTGAAAAGAGTAACATATAGGTTCGAAAACTTGTCGTCAAAAGTACTGTGTGCTGTAGCATAATCGGCTAATGCGGTAGTATAATTGTGTGACATCTAAGCTAACCTAAGTTTTTTTTAACATATTTTGAGATAACTGAAGAACTGTGGTATTTTATTACTTTTGTAAAAACAATGTTTAAACTGTAAAATATATATATTATTAAAAAAATCCATTATGTATGTGTCTGAACGAAGGGGCTGGGGGAAATACAGGATGTGGGAAGGGTGGGAGAGAAACAGGAATAGGAAATAGAGGGGCTGAAGGACCAATCAGAACCAGAAAACACGACCCAACTGTGAAATGCTACTTTCTTGCACTGGATGTACAGGTTTTCTGGCTTCAGGACACGTACTCCGTTGTTCCGCACGAAGTAATATTGGACATGCACTTTGTTGATGGCGCGAAGTGTAACATAACAAGCACCATGCACCATGCAAGATGTAGCGAAAAAATGTCAGGGAGATAATTCACGCAATTTTCACAACATGCAATACCACTGATAAACGATTACTGTCAATTCAAAGTTTCAACTCATACTGATCATGTCCAAAACCATAGAGAACACCACAGAAAAAGTAGTGTTCTGGGTGTAGTGGGAAGGGTTAGTGGATAGGTAATAGACAGAAACCATTCTATAATATAATATAAGGTTCGAATCCCGGTAACGCGAGAACAATATTTTTCGATAAAATTGATTTTACATGTATATCTTTCTAATTAATATATTTAATTATTTATCTATAGTATATGTCGCATTCATATTGCGCGCAAACGTGATGAACGATCGCTGGACAGTCATAAAGATAGAACAGTATGTGTTAGTATAATATTGGTAGTTCGATAGAAAAAAAAGTTTTATGTATGAGTTGTAATAAAATGCGGTATTTCGTTCGCTTTTCACACACATTAGTTATGATTTCGGTACTTAATAATATTTTTTTGCCTTCAGAAAATGTGGTCAGTTTAACATTGGTCAGTATATTAAAGTAAAACTTGGTCACCATGCGCGATGGTCTTGTTAGGAATCTCGTGCGGAAGCTTTGCGAGTGTGGTTTAGGATTGTTTTAGTAGTTGTTAGTTTGTAACTTTATAGAGTTCCATCCTCTTTAGAGGGTGGCAAATGTTAAGTACGTAAAAAGCATGCAAATATATTATTTGTCTAATAAATCGGTTCGTCGTCCATTAAAGTCAAATAACTTTATCGCATGTACCGATGAGACTCGAACTCGTCAAGAGTTAAAAGTGGAGCAAAGATTCATTGCCAGTTATATTATGTACGCCGAGTAGAATGATAGGATAACGAGTCAAAAATTATGTTAACACTTTCTCTATAACACACGATTAAGGCGATACTGCCTTCTTGCGTGCTTAGAGTTGGTACTACTGCGGTCACGTGTGCGAAATTTGATCCCGATTGGGTAATTTGCCTTCCGACTATTAGAGTGTAAACATGTCCGCTCCGCTAGCAGTTTGCACAAAGGAGGAAGTAAAAAATGCATCGTAGACTTTTATCACAATACGAGGACGGTGCTTTATCACGTAAAAGTGTTTTTTTTTTTTTTGTGGATAAGAAGAGGGAGCAGGACGCCCGTCGACTTCCACCGCGGACAACATAATTCAGCATGCTCGAGAGATGGTAGCATCGGTGAGGTAGCGTCTTCTGTAAACATCAATCATGGTTCTGGCCATTAAATCTTCCACGATGAGCTTGGCTTCCGTCAACTCTGTGTAAATAAATAATAGAACGAAAATGTAGATAATTTTTGACTTTCATTGACCATTACTGACAAAAGTCTCATATTAATAAATGTGTGATAATAATAAGATAGATATTATTATAAATTTAAATTAATTAAAAATTTATTGAGTTTCCCAGCAGAGCGACTTTGACACACGACTTTTGCCTCGTTTACATTCATATATGTTATCATGCACGCTGGTCGAATGTTGAGACTTCTAATAGGACAATCTTCCAGTATCTGACTTACCTGATTATGTCGAGTATTCAGCGAACGTCCTCAATTTCTGGCTCCATCAACACTTGCCATTCTCTGTCATTCTTTCTAAGCTACCGTTTTTTTAAATGCACCCTGGATGGATGGATACATATCGCTACTTCCCTACATAATATCTAAATCCTCCTTATACGATCATTATACATATGAAAATATTTATAATTCATAAATGAATATATTAGTCCATGAGTTCCATAACTATTGATACAGCTGATTGATGTTATCTTATTAGAGTACATATATCGTGGACAATATCTGAAAAAAATTAAAAGCATTTTAATCGAATTCAATGAAAATCACTGACCTTTCTTGTTATCTGCCGCTACTTTGTTATTACCCCCGTCGCCGTGAACTACTCAGTTATTAATATTATCTTTTGTTCTCGTTCTAATACGGAAGATTCATTGTTTATGCACTCACTTGAAATCAGTAGTCCATTTTCTTGGGTTGGGTAAAGTTAAATTAGCTATCATTTTTTATACCAATCAGAACTCATTAAATTGTGGCAGGCATATAACAGGTGAAATCCCAAGTTACAAATTCACAGATGTATTTGTTTATATTCATTAAATAACACTTAATTAAACATCGCATACTAAACACCTCAAACCATTTTTTAGAAAGTCAAGAAAAATAGTTGCAAGTTTTATCTTTGAAAAATTATGAAATAATAATTTCGTATCAGAAATATAACTCCTAATTTAAATAATTATCTACCTGTAGTTCAGCAGCCATACGGTATTCCATTTTTCAAATTTCTGACAATGCAATTGTTTGTTGTACCTTCAGAACAAATTGGTCACATATTTATATTTCAAAGAAAATTGATGTCATTCTTTTGATACAATTATTTGATCTCCACTCTAATTTTATTGTAATTAGTTTTTATTTAAATTTGATAAAATTAAAAGTTTCAGTAGGTAATCTGTTATTAAACTGATCCTATATATTATCTTCATACTCTCTCTTTTTTTTTAATCCTATTAAAAAAAATAATATCCTTAAGTCCGTCCGCATCGCACAGCAACATAAAACTTGCTTATATTGAGTCACATGGCAACTTAAAACAAACAAGTTCAGCTGTCAATTATATCACGTGAAAGTGTGCAGTTATCGCATCGAACAAAATAAATTACTTTGATATAGTCTTTTCATTGACTTTTTTAAATAAATTATTAATTACTACATACTGATTTCTAGAGTCATTTCTAATTTTAATGTATTTTATTCAATGTATTATAATATATATATATATATATGTATGTATGTAATATCCCAATGTCCTTTATGTGTCACGCATTGGGAAATATGAAAGGAAACATTGGACAGAAGTGTCAATTTCCTTTGAAATTTACGATGTGGATGTGTAACCTTTTTGATTGATAGTCAAATAGAAAATAAACGAGACAATTTATATTGTAAAATTGGAACACTGTAATGTTGTTGTATTGTAGGTAGGCAATCATGTATATGATTACATTTTTTCGCAGAAATCGTTCTATGTACGTTTTGCGCGCTTAACACTATATTAATATTATTTGGTATATAATATTAATACTAGTGTTGAAGCGTTCTCAAACATTTGCGATGCGTTCGTATAAAATATATCGAGGAAGTCGGCTGCAATAAAACTCGTCACGTTTGATTTCTAGTAATGCAATTAATTCAATTTCAAATGCAGTCTCATCAGTTTTGGTATTCACAATATTAGCTCTGAAATTCTCGCCCGGTGATTTCAGAACCAAATATTTCAGTTATGCAGTGGGTACCCACAATTCCGTCCAGTGGTCTGATATCTGATTGTATATTATGTAATATCAACAATACCTGTAGACGTGCGTGCATAGTCAAGTATATAACGTTATATTGGACATCGTCTTTGGACGATGGTATTTCTTCTTCAGCTACTATTGCTAGACATTTGCTTATCACTTCCACAACTCCCGGTCTTGTGCGATTCTCTTAGACGGCCTCTACTTCTTCTGCCCATTCAGTTTGGCTATGGTCCGGTATAATTTACGCGACCGTACGTCCTGTTTGGAATAAAACCATCTCGTTTTTAAATTGCTTATCCCGTTGTCCCCAAGCACAGTTTAGGGAATGAAATGTCCCGTTTTCAGAAAAAGAGCAACCCACCGTTAACAATTTAAAAAAAGGCGCGAAAAGTAAAAAAAAATCCACAGTAGCGGCTAGTAGCGCGACGATAACGGCATGCGCAATACGTCTTACACATATGTACCTAATCAATCAGAACCCTACTAGATCGCTCTCTCCTCAGTTGCGAATACACGTAGACAGCTCACTCATATTTTTGACGATTGATATTTATTTTTTATCGGTGTATATTATTGTAGTCAATTTAAATTTCTTGTACGTCAACCATTCACTTTAACAATGCATAAACGCAGATGCACTTTTAATGTTGATTTATAAACTAAGTACAAGTTTATACAGCAAAGAAGTACTCCACCAGACGTCAGAAGTGAAAAGTGTCGTACAGAATTTAACGCAGTCCATGGGGTGGATGTCCCGTTTTGAGGAAAAAAATAAATGATCACGTTAGGTATAATCCCATTTGCCTTTGCTCTTTGACTCCTATGTGCGTTGCCAGTTTTGACACATTTTGTTATATCCGTGTTTGTAATCCATATATCGGAACACCTCGACATCGCTGCGAGGATGGCGAAAGGACGAAGTTGAGCTACTACAGATTTCGAACTGGAGTATGTTCATACTCTCCCTTTTTTTTTAAACCTTTTAAAAAATATATATCCTCAAGTCCGTCCGCATCGCACAGTAACATAATACTTGCTTATATTGAGTCACATGGCAACTTAAAACAAACAAGTTCAGCTGTCAATTATATCACGTCAATGTGTGCAGTTATTGCATCGAACAAAATAAATTATTAAGGAAAACACATTCTTATTGTGAAGTTGTAATTATTCAGAACAGTTGGAAGTATGCAGAGGCGAAAGATCTAGAAGGCGAAGACTCGACATGGGCAGCAAGGCCATTGAAGAAGAAGAAGAACCTTTAAAATTTGGTTAAAGTATACATGTTTCTGAACATTTTCTTCGGGCACTCCTTTGACATATGTGTGTGGGTTCTATTTGAACATTACATTTTGTTAATGATCATTTCTACGTTTATAATATGTCGTATTATCTATAATTCTTATTTGTTAAAATTTCACCTCATAGGCGATGAACCAAACAGCACCCAAGAAATTGAAAAACTAGTATTCAAAACTATTTCAATTTGATATAAATGACAGGTGATAGATACCTCATTGTTCCAAGGGCACGAATTGATATCCTACGAACGTATTATATATTTTACTACCACGAAGGCCAAACATAATAATGTATAGAATAACGGCGAATCTAATGAATTTTAATACTTAATTTATTTTGTAAAGTTTAGCATTTATTTGACGGTGTGGATATTATTTTTAAAACCTAATAAAAATTAAAAAAGACTCCGTCACGGATTCTTTAGAAATGAATGGTCAAATCGAGGATACGATAAATGTCACATTTTTATTATCAATGCTGTAAAATAATATAATATAACATTATTTTTTATGGTTTACCCACAAAATTAAATCGATAAAAAATTTTATGGTATTTTAAATTCTTAATAATTTGATGGCTAAATATCTCTATTAGAGAATTGTTTTTTTTATATAATCGATATGTAATATATCATATTTATGCGATCTTCAATCCTTTAGTTGATATAACAATTATTATAAAAGTTTGTAACAATTTGAATATATTTTTAATTAAATACTAAATTAATGTATTAATTATAAATATATACATATAAAATCAATCTTGTCGAAAAATATTGTTTTAGCGTCACCGGGATTCGAACCTGGATCTTCATTTCCAATCCGGGGAAGTGCACTACCTTTGTGCTATAACGTCAGTATTTTTCTTGACAAATTTTCGAACCTATAATTACAATAATAATTACAACTTCACAATAAGAATGTGTTTTCCTTAATAATATTTTTAATTGATTTCTCGTGCTTGGACAATACCTCCCCATCCCATCTGTCCATCATTAACATAGTTTACTTACTTACTTATTTACCTATATTACGATTTAATTCGACAATTTGCGGTCGACATATTTGATTATTAATTTTCTCATTATTTACATTTGGTTTTTTCAAATTATTGTCCAGAATGACAAAATTTGCGAATTTAAATACATTCGGGTGCTAGGAAAATGATCAAATAGTTTCAAAACAAAGCCTGGAGTATAGCTAGATATTACAGCATAAACTGTACATCACAGCAGGATGGAGCTCCATCTCACGCAGCCAGAAATACAATCAACTTTCTTCGTCGTGAGAATGTTAATTTCATCGAGCCAGGCATGTGGCCACCGAACAGCCCAGATTTAATCCGGTAGATTATGCAATATGGGGTGTTTTGATGATTTCTGATTAGCCAAATATTGTGCAAAAAATAATACATTAAGAATTATAATTAATTAATTATATGCGTTACGAGATGTTCTCACTTTTTTTGGGCCATCCTGTATATTATCTTATATATTTATTTATTACATCAATATTAATTTATTTCAACCTATTTTTAGCTTATTTAATTCCGTTAAAATAATTGCCTGCGATAATTCCCAAGTGCTTAATTCTAAACGTTTTCTTGAATGGTATGCAGTCACAAAGGCAATATTTCACCATGATTCAAATATGAACTCTATCTCAATCTTTCTCTCTCTATATATATATATTTCTTATAAAGAAGCCTCTTTGAATACAAATACCGCCATCATTCGATGTCTGTTACTTGTTTTTGTAATAAAGACTACAGCATCATCAGCTTGTATAGTATAGTATAGTCTATTCTTTCCTTCTCCGTTGAATTAATTCATTTTGACCATATCGTTTTAAGACGACCCACGCTTTTGCATCTCGGTCATCACTCTGATAGTCGCCATTATCACAGCTCATCTAGTCACTTTATCTGAGCTACTCTCTCTGTCACATCTGTTACTTTTATTTATTGTCTTATACATTTGTTTGTTTTGTGGTCCCAATACTCCCAACGGGATGTACCTAATGTAATTATTTGCATTTGTTGCTGGGGTACTCTTAACATCTGCATACATCGTTTGTTTAAGAACTGTTGTTCATCGAAAAGCTTTTCTTTGAAGTATATAGTATGTAAATGAGTTTTCCTAATTATATGTCCTCATAATTCACTAGCATGAATGAAAATAAGTTTTATTGGGTCTAGTCTTGAACCTTGAGGTATTCCGTATAATACAGGATGCCCTGCACTTGTTAACGTAGTTATCTTATTTATCCCATTTGTGATCTACTTTGCGATGTCTTTTGAACCTGAATCTGTTTATAATGGTTGATATGTATTTCTTTTTTTTCAGATACTGATAGTTAACTTGCTTTGTTTGCCTAATTAAATATTTTGCATATCCATAGTTCATTGCTAGGAGTTAGGAGGAGGAGGAGGAAAGATTATCATGTCCTAGACTGACATGATAATCTTTCCTCATTCAACATTTCTACATGCAAAACAGCATAGAGTATGGTCCAGACATTTATTTCATTTGGTCTGCCCGTCTTGCTGAAGATAGTTCTCTTGCCGTCAATGTTGCCGAGCATCACCAGTTTATCCACTATATCTTCCCTCGCTGCGCTATAGGTCATGAGTACTACAGTACTCGCCTTCTTTACACGGTGTTTTTAATCTTGAGCTCCTGGAGAACGGAGGTGTCTGTACGCCTAACCGCCCACACCTCAAACGCATCCAGTATATTTCTTTATTTCATTCTCAGGGACCACGTCTTTACACAGCATAGTGCTATGAAAAATTCAAGTGGGTTTATCAAACGCATTATCGTATTTTTCAAATAATTTGTCATAAATCAATTACAATTCTCTTTAATCATCTTGTACTAAAACTGCGCGTATTGCATACCTACTGTCCAACATTCATTTACGTATTTAAGTATCTCATGTTTTATGTAGGTATGTTAATAATTTTAAAAATATATTAAAAAACACTATTTTATGGTAAATATAGGTAAGTACATATGATTAATTATTTTAGTTTATCTTATCATAAGTATTTCAATCCACTACTGGATGAAGGGCTCCCCATGGCTCTGCCACTGTCTTCGATCCTCTGTTAATATTTTCCATATCACTCCCACTGCTCCGATAAGCTCATCTATCCATGGAGACTTTGGTGTATTTATAGTATATTAAAGAATTAAATACATTATAATATTGTTTTGTTGTGTTTGAGTATCACGTGATCATAAATTTGTTAATCTACCAGTTTTACAATACAATTTTTTTTTTATGGATGTCTATTTATCGACAGTTCTATAATGCGTAATCCAAAAATGGTATTTTTGGATTACGCATTATAGATACGCATTACAATTTACTCATAGTATTTTTTATAGATGTTTATTTATCGTCCATTGTATGGTGTAATTAACAGATGACATGGACCCCACCCTAACATATTTTTAAATAGATATTTTAAATACAATAAATACATATAAATCATTGTTTCTCAACAACACACAAGTGACTTCTAAAATAATTCAAAAAGATAAAATATAATTGAATTACTATTTATAAAAAAAGCTGTTCATAATTTGGGTTATTTCGATACGAAATAATATTATCCGATAGAACTTCGCCGCGAAGATGTCAAGCGCTATCATCAAATCAAATAAATTCAACATCTCGAACAATCGCCTATCCAACTTAATCCGCAATAATCCATCAGCTTATAATATTATCAACTCCATCTCGAATCTGTCAATAAAGCCAAGCGATACAGAAATGCAATGTCACCTATCATTTTCCCTCGCGTATACACACACACACACACACACACACATGCACATACACACTTCCACATTTCCCGCCTGGCGTACCTAACCTATGATAAATGTAAATCGGGCAACACCGCGAGCCCGACCTGTCAAACGTCGCGAAAGGCACCTCTACCGCCACCTAGCGGCGGTGGAACGTACCGCCGCTTCGGGTTTTAGAAAGAGTAAGAATCCAATCCAGCGCGCCGTCCCAGTCCCACGACCGTGGAACGATATCGCCGCTGTGGCAACGCCGCAGCTGTCAAAAAATTTCTCTCACACGTATGCCAGTCAATATTGGAGTATTTAAATACATTTCGTTGGGTATTGATACAATTAAACGCGTAATCCATTTACGACGCAGTTAAATTGGTGCGTAACAGAGCTTAAATAAATAAAAACACCTGAGGAGTGAAACCTCCATTTTGTACTAACTTTTATCAAATTTGTTTCGTAATTTCGCGCGCATAATTCAAAAAATATTTTAATTAAAATCATTAAATTTAATTTTAAAAATGTTGAAATAATTAAATATTTACGCTGAATTGTCAATTCAACGATTTTATTAACTTGATAAAGTAATATTTAATATTATTAGTAATTAAGTAAATTAATTAAATACATGGAAGCATTTTAATTAATATGTATAAAATGACAATTATATTATGTATTAATCAAATCATTATGCTTTTTGAAATCATGGTGTGAAGTTTTTATAATAATGTTAATTAATTTTATTTGAAAAAGCAATCAATCCAATCACAGAATATACGGTTCATTATTATTTATTACGTTACACGAACCAATATTGTATTATTGGCGGCAAATGTTGTCCATCTAGCGGCGACGGAGGTTACCAACAGCGGATATTAGAACGGGACGGCAGTACATGAGACAAACAGATGTAAACACAATTCCAACAGAAGCAAAGTTTCTCTGTTTATTTGTGTTGGTAAGCGTGTTTGCGGTATCTTATTATGGCCGAAATGCTCGACGCTAGTTGTGTCATTAAATATAAACCACTTTATAAAAAAAATACGTTATTTTTGTTCCCACAGTACTGGTTACACGTGATGCGTTGTAGCCTTTTGATAACGTGATGTCGAACTCTTTTAGCTAATGGCAAAGCGACGACGGGTCATTGTGGATGAATGAAATAGACGTGCGTCGGAAAAGAACAGCTGTATCGGTCGCCGTGTTGATCAGAAAGAGACGTAATTACCAGTGGAACGTATCTCGCTTATCGGATTTCGTCAGGTATCATCCCAACCCGAATGTTTTGACATGTGATAATCATAAGGTAATGAGTCTGTCGCGAGGTGCCGAACGGTATATATTTTTGATTCGGCTGAGGTCGGCTCTGATTCGGGCCGATCGCGAGCCGATGGGAAGATGGATGCCGCTTTTAGAACGTATCTATTATTTTTGTTTGTAAATTATTGGAATGGCGCGCATCGGAATCTTCGCGCGGGAAATATTTAAATTAGGAATGCGCGCTCGGTTATAGACACCGAAATAATTGATCGACGTATTATTTTTGTTGAGAATTAATACAAACAAACTTATCAATACTTTTCACAATAAATATATTAATACATTTTTATTCATTTTATTAATTAATTCATTCGCTTACCATTTATTTATTGAATTATGTTATTAGTTTCTTGATGAACAACACGATAAAAACATAAAATTTGTAAAAAAAAACGATTGAATACTCACATTGTAAACATTTTATATATACAGTTCACTGGGAAGGAAGGAAAGAATGAGTTAGTATTACATTTATTTTTAACATTTGAAATTGTATTAGTTAAAATTACTTTGTTTGGGTAGGTACTGCTTGGGTATGTATTTTTTTTTTATATATTTGAATTACTAAAAAAAAAATACTTTTATGAGTACTGAATATAATATGCGACACCACAGTAACGAGTATGACATGTTAATAATAATAGTAATCTGGTACAATTTTTTAATGAAAAATAAATTATTCTTTTTATATTAAATAATCTTTAAAAATGTAGAAAAGCTAAAGGATCTAATTATACGCGTGGATAATATACATGACATTACAAACTAAAATATTAATTAATAAAGAGATCAAAATAATATTTTTAATTGATATAATTAAATTAGATAACGGAAAGCGATATCCATTCTATAATTATCAGAAATTGACTTATTATAGTGTATTTAAATATTTCATTACAACACCTTTCTCTTCATACTTTGCCAATTAATAAAATTTAAATAAAACTTCAAGTATTGATGCGAGATTGTATCTTGCAACAGCCGGCGAGCCGTTTGCGGGTCCATAACGCAGTGCACTGCCATCTGTGGACGACCGGCCGAACATATTACTTATTTTCGGCCATTTGGCTATAAATAGAGGACGGCAATAAATTATCAGGTAATTCCGGTCGCGATAAACAATAAAATTGCAGAAATTGGAACACAAAGTTGACGACGCAAAATTTAAACATCGCGTGTTCCATTTCAAAATGGAATGTTCTTGTGGAACATCAAACGTAATTTTAGGACGTGAATAAGAAATAATATTTATCTAAAGATCGTTTCATATGTTACTTTTTGGAAACTAAAACAATTATCTTTGAAAATTAAATTAGTTTCATTAAGGTGGTTTGGTCATGTGGAACGAATGAATAAAAGGATCTGTCTTCTTCATCGTGTGTTCAATACTGAGTATGCATAAAGTTTTGAAAAATATTTATGTATTTATTATTATATTTTAGTTGTTACGTAAGGATTAAACGATATTAATTATGTAAAATTACACCACATTTCAAATGTATAGGATTATACATTCAAATCTGCATTAAATTCACATTTGCGCCGTTTTGTAACACGTCTGCTCAAGTGAAGACGTGTATTCAGAACATCGCCCGGCGTGAGAGACAGAAGTATTGCGTTTGGTTTGTATACATTCGGTGCAGATTAAAAAAAAAAATTATGCGAAACATATGCGCAGCTTTATTTGTCTTTTTTTACACTAGATGGTTCTAGATAAAACATTAACATACGAACCATGAATTATTTGCGTGAGAACGTGCACACTTAAATGAATAAATAAATATAACCTACACCTAAAGGCGAAAACAGGAAAAGTATTCCCCGAATATTTTCAAGCGTATTATTGATCCCTTTAAAAATGATCTTATCTATTTGATGATTGAATATTGCAACGATCGAGCTCTGTTAATTTCCGAATGTGTCACATATAACATCTACGCGAAAGGACAATAAAAAAAGCATATATACATCACGATTGAAGGTCACCTATTTGAATTAGGCTAGAACTGAACAAATTAGCAAAACTCTTAATTTTTCTGTTACCAGCTCGGGGCTAGGTGGAGCTGCACCCTTTGAACCTCCCTTAAACTACCCTGTTAATAAGCTCCTGATACTCATCGTCTGGTCTAAGATTCCTCAACCTTTTTCCGACCGATATATTCTTAAGTACCCCTTAATTTTGTCCATCTTTGCCATGGGGATCTGATCTCAACCGTAGATTACGAATGCGAATGGTCCAATACCAATGTATTCTCAGTATTATTTTAATTTACCGGAATAGAAGCATGGACACTCACCGAAGAAGTAATAGGGCGATTTGAAGCATTTGAGATGTGGATTTACAGAAAGATGCTTAAAATAAGTTGGATGGACAGAGTTACGAATGAAAATGATTCGGATGACTAAAAAAAAGCAGTATTTAAAACAATAAAAATTCGAAAACTTCATAAGTATCTTGCATCTTAAAACGCTGGGAAATATTTGTAGAAGTCAGAGTTCTGGAATAATGAAAACATGACTAAAGTACCTAGGGTAATAATAATAATAATAATAATAATAATAATAATAATAATAATAATAATAATAATAATAATAATAATAATAATAATAATAATAATAATAATAATAATAATAATAATAATAATAATAATAATAATAATAATAATAATAATAATAATAATAATAATAATAATAATAATAATAATAATAATAATAATAATAATAATAATAATAATAATAATAATAATAATAATAATAATAATAATAATAATAATAATAATAATAATAATAATAATAATAATAATAATAATAATAATAATAATAATAATAATAATAATAATAATAATAATAATAATAATAATAATAATAATAATAATAATAATAATAATAATAATAATAATAATAATAATAATAATAATAATAATAATAATAATAATAATAATAATAATAATAATCATAATAATAATAATAATAATAATAATAATAATAATAATAATCATAATAATAATAATAATAATAATATAAATACTTCAATCACGGACATTTTTGTATTCGTAGCTATTCTGATGTCGTTGCCATTCTCTGGTCGGGAAACCAGCTTCCATGAGAACGATGCTTGCACTAGAGAGTCGGTGCTGAGCTCCAGCCGCAGCTTTACGCCCGCAACCCGACGTGTCAGAAGCGGAACGAATCCATGTACACGGCCTTCGGCAAACATTGTAGATGCGCTGCAATAATGCGCCAATCCGAACAGTATTCTGTATGAGTTGTTGTACTGAATTCAGAGACGGTTGTACGTAATTTGCTTGTATTTCGACCAGAGCTCGCAGTTATGATGAAGAACGATTTAAACAGGATCCTCTTCAGTATCATCGGTAGAAACGCCGTGACAGCATATTTGCACGAACGCTCAACTGTCTCCTCTACCGTTCTAGGTCATCATCGTCTTGTCTATTTTCATTGAATATATGGCCAAGGTATTTCTCAATTTAGCCAGTTTACTGTAAAACTTCTCCGGGACGCAGAATAAAAAGTGATGTTAGCAATCGTTCGTTGAACGTATAATGCACAAGAATAGGATCACTTCGTATTTGGATCACAACATACCGTTAATAAGTCGGTGTAAATTCAAAGGTGGGCTGAAGGGGCTCGGAGGGGCTCGCGTTATATAAAGAAAAAAACATATTATCAGATCAAATCAGTACCTAACTGCAATTTCTGTAGATGGTTTAATTATATTATAAAATAGAAGACTTTGTTGTATTTTGAAATTTCTCGAAAAATACATTTTTTAGGGTACATAATAGAAGAGACCTAGCCGATTTTTGTCTATAGTCTAACAATGCTTAAAAACGGCTATGTTTAATATATATTGCTTACAGATGTTCAACGCAACATTTTTGTGAACGATGCTTTGAACGATTGACCTTCATACTTCACACGTGCTTTTTACCTTTTAGCGTAATTGTACCTATGTAATATACCTATACCTAACTTTGTACTATGATTTACTAAGGATAACTTCAGTTTCAATCCAGTGTTCCGTTTTGAAACATGGAATTGAAGCGAAAAGAATATTACCTATTTCTGCGTCAATCTTGTAACTGTTCACTCCTGCAATCTAAGGTAGTTAAATACATTTTTCAGCCATGGGTCATCAAACTAATAAAACGAGAGGCCATTTAGACATAACTTTGAAAAACTCTTTAAAACCTTTCAAATTTTGGATATAAAACAACTATTTACCAGATCAATCATAAAACTATTAAAAAAAACATTACCTTTACTTCCACGATCCGATCCAAAGGAAACTAGGAGCAAAACCTTTGGATACTTTTCAGTGCCAAAAATAAATACCAAATTCGGTCAACGAACTTTCTCATTTTGTGCACCGCGGATATTATCAAATTGCCACTAGATCTTAAAGGGTCTACAGTAATTAACGATTTAAAACCAAAAACAACTAAGTGGTTGTTCGATGTGGGTAGAAAGCAATAATGAAGTTAATTCGTCATTTGTGCTAACCTAACTACCTCAACATTTTTGTCTGCAACTGTATTAGACAAAAATATATTTTTTACAATAACATTTTATGTAACTTCTGATTGTAATTTTTTACATAACTTCCTTTACATTATACTTATTTACCTTACTTTATAACGATTATACCTTAAGAATTACAACTTTTAAAAACTGTGTAGGTAATTTCTTTGTAGGTAATTTCTTTAGAACAGACCACGTCTAATAAAGCCCTTTATTTTATGCTACAAAATAATAAATTTGATATTAATTATTTTATGGTACATAGCGTTAACATATGTATATTAATTAACATTCCATTGCTTTAATATTTATTGCGTTTAAATGTATAAGGGTGATTTAAAAATACGACCCTTCCCTGTAACACCGCGAATAGCTCTAGGATAGCCTATTGTTAACGTATTGGCAACCCACCGCTGAGTATATAATAATAATAATAGTAATAATGAATAATTTGTATAGCACCATTTTAATAAAAACTTTCACCTCAAGGGCGCTTTACACATAAACTGTTTATAGTTCTATTATTATCTTTGTTTTTTAAATTAAAAATCGTTATTTTCACTTATGGAAATGATTTTTTGAAAAGGTGCGTTTTTAGTTTCTTATATAAAGTCTCTGATGTACTATTCTTTATAACGGAGGGCAAAGATTTCCACGGTTTTGGGCCTGCCACCGCAAATGCTCGTTCACTAAATTTTGACTTCTGACAACGGTTGGTCGGTTCTACAACCCTTCCTGCAGCTGAAGTAGAGGCTGACCTGAGAGTTTGACGTCTATTATTCAAATTGTCTGGGGTATACAGTTCTTGAAGATACCGAGCGCCATGTTGTGTGTCGCCTTGTACACCAACCAGCACAATTTAAATTCAACTCTTTCAGGGAATCGGAGCCAATGTAGCTGATGTAAAAGGGATGTTATATGAGAGAATTTGGAAACTCCATATATTATCTGTGTAGCCGCATTTAGAATAGATTGCAATCTATCCAGCTGAAACATTGGCAGATCAGCATAGATGCTGTTACAATAGTCCACACGTGACACCACAAATTCATTTATAAATAGACGGGCTGCCTCAAAAGGAAGATGCCTCCGAATACTTTTAATCTGTCTGAGTTGATGGCAGCATGCACGGACAGTTTTACTGATTTGTGTATTCATTGAAAGATCTGAATTAATGTGCACGCCCAACAACTTAACAGCAGATTTAGCATTCGCAGACATTGATTCCTGTATTCTAGGTGTTGCTGTCCATAGTAATTAGGTTTTGGATGGATTTAATGTAAGTCTATTCTGTGCCATATTTTATCTACGCATCTTGCAATGCCACATTACAAATATCTCTATTTACTCACTTTGTTGATATTGAACTAATAAAATAAATTAAAAACACACCTTTTCTCACAGATGAAATGTTCCTAATTTTTATGATTAGTAAAGTAAATGATTTTAATCTTTGTTTTGGAATGCCTTTCAGTACAGCTGATTTTAAACCTCCACGCGACGTTCCTCGTTCTTCTAAAAGTCGATGCACCATCGCTGCTTTTCCCTTCGTAAAGAAAGCGGTACGGTACATGTGAATCTGTAAATAGACCCACACATTGAAGATTGTTCTCTACAGTGTAGAGTGTGGGAGAAACGTAAAACGGTTTGTTTAAAATCCACGCGGACCACGTGCATGTCACTCAATGGCAGCGATTGTCGAACTGTTCGAACGATGGAACCCACTCCACAGGAAGAAACGATGCTTATTTATTCTATGTTTATCTATGGATGTAAATACATTTAAAATCTACGCCACGAGTCTATAAATTCTATGAAACATTTACTGAAAATATGTGAAAAAAATATAAACTCGTGATGTCTTATCTAAAACATTACGTAACCCATAACTTGTGTTCATCTTTTAGACGTCAGTAAAATAATTTGTTATTATTTATGTTTAAATAATAAAAATGGAAACGAATGACATTAAAAAAAAATCGGAAAGTGTTATCAAATACAATTTCATTACTGTGCGGTATTAAAAAATCAATTTTACTTTCATGTTTCAATATGTTCCTTAGTCCACATAAATATTCCCAAAACACGATTAAACGTATAATCTTCTTCTCTAGGTCATGCAGTTCGTTTTTTGCTAGTTTATAATATTTATTTATTATTATACATGCCCTATTCAGGCATTACCATAATTTATAAAACAACAGAAAATTTTATCAGAAGTGCAATACACAAAAAAAAAACTACTACTCCGTATATTCATTCACCAAATAATGCATTCTGGGGACTGCGGAGTTAGCTAATGCGTGAGTTCTGACATTACTGACTGTAATAGAACAATGAATTGTGTCTCAATGACCTCAATGGTGCGTTAAAGTCAAGCAGACCAACAATCTGGGGGCAGTCTATTATTCCATTGATGACCCTATGAAGAAATATAAGGTCGGTCATCGTACGTCTCGCTGATGATTTTTACAATTTTAGACGGCTATGGAGATAATCGTAATTGATATCTTCAGAGCGTATATTTAATTTAAAATTAACGAATCTTAGAAACTTTATCTGGATGATTTCAACCACCGTCAAGTAAACAATGAAGTGTGGCGACCATATGACCAAATTATATTCTATCTGTTATATATAATCTGTTCAACTAAATTATCATTTAGCATTTTCATTCCGCGAATTTTCAAGATATTTTGTAATTAAAATAAAATTTTAAAAAGGAAGAACATCTAGTGGTTTTCAAGAAAATTAATGTGGTTTTAAAAATTAATCAAATTAAGACTGTCGAAATCAGGAATGGCGAAAAGTTATATTTCTATACTTGAACAAAAGACTGCGGTATATCTAAAGCAACCAAGGTCAGGCTTATGAGATCTCTGGTACACTCAATATTTTTGTGAAATTTGAAGGCAGGAGATTGACGCTTTTGAGATGTGGTACTGGAGACCTATGCAGCACATACTATGGACAAAGAGGCACACGAATGTCTTCATACTATAGGAACTACGCATCAACAAGGAGAAACTCAAACATTTGCGTAAGGCGAATATTTAAATTTTTTGAAGATATTGCGAGAAGAAAAGAAAGCTTGGAGAAACTTGTTATGGTACGTAACGTTGAAGGGCAGAAAAGAAGAAGAAGATATCACAACACTTAGACAGGCCAAGTGGAAAAAGTAATTGGTAGGGCTCAATAGGGTGGAAGTTCTTGAAAATCACGATCTTCAGTCACGAGGGACCAACATGGGTGGTGAGATCAGAATAGTTCTTGGTGTCACCACAAATGCAAAGTGTACATATTTAATGCAAACTGTTGGGTTGATGCATAATTATCCGCCGTTTTAAAAAAATATATAATGTATTATTATAACATCATAATTATAACATAACCAAAAATGAAAACAAACTCAAAATATATCATGATCACTGATCACTGATCGATGTTGAAGTTCTCAAGCAGTGTCCTAGTGGAGCAACTTCCATAGCCGCCAGAAATGTCTGGTCATCAAAATCAGAATATCGGCCCTTTCTTGACTTGTCGTCTAAGCTTTGAAGCGAACGAACAACTCTCGGTATGCTCTTTCGCTAATCGTTCCTTCACCGAAAAGATTTCTAAATGACTCAGCGATTTTTTACTTTTTCTCCAAGTGGTACAGCATAATATGGAATATATGTGGATGCTTTTCTAATTTCATAACCCTATTAAATAATTATATTATGACAAATGTCACTTAAATGTCAACTTCAAAACAATTTTCAACAGTTCATTATGTAATTATTATATGATTCGCATTTCAACGAATCTCATAGCCAATTCGTATGGTGTGGGTGACCTTTCCCAAATGTTAATTTTCTCTCATAATATGCACAGGTGTCTCGATTGAAGGGGATCGGTTCATCAGAGCGAGCGCACCACGGATTGGAAGGTTCTGCTCCATGGAATATCCGTTTGTTCCTCTCTCTCCATAGACAAAAGTAGACCACAGTCAATCAATAAGAAGCGCCGGAGCCATGTGGACTCAAATGAGGGGCCCCGGAACCGAAATAGACCTCCATATTGTGCCTTTACTACATTAGACATGGCATCGATGGATGTGGCTGCAGGAACCACGGTGTATAGTCGAAATGAAAGGTGATAAAGGTTTCGAACAAATCATTTAGGATAAAGAGCTATTTCAAAAAAATGTTTCAATTAAACTATAAATATAAATAAACTATAAATACCTAAATAATATAAATAGTAACAGTGTTTGCTGTAAGCTGTGCGGCTTCGCAATGTTGCCACACATTAGGTAGAATTATCCGCGCATCATTCTGACAAAATAAGTAAACACTAAAACGTCTCCAAAAATTTTCGGTAAGTGTACCTTGACTAATTAACTAACTTACCATCACACCGTTTTCCCGCGGAGGTAGGCAGAGAGGACAGAGCACCACACTCTTCTGTCTTGACACACAATTCTCGCCTCATCCACATTCATACATCTTCTCATAGAAGCTCAACGATTATTGAAGCATCTAACAGTACCATCCTTCAGTATCAAGTTGACCTAGTCGTCCCAAGTCTTCCGCTAACGTCCTCTATTTCTGACCCCATCAACACTTGCGTCATATATCTTTTTAACCATTCTTTCCTCATTCATTTGTTCCGTGTGACTAAACCACTTAAGTGATCCTTTCTTAATCTTACTTACTATATTAAGATCAGCTTTACATTATTTTTTATTTCTTCATTCTTGGATGAGTCTGCCGCATATGCGCCTAAATGATGTAATTTCCACTGCATTCAGTGTACTTTCTTTCCTCTTCTGCATACTCCAGACCATGCATCAGTATTTGTGCTAGGACTCCATTGTGTACGGCTAGTCTTGCCTCGGTCGATAAGTTCTCATTAGATATAATTTCATTCACTGCCCTTTTCACTTTATTCCCTGCAATCACCCTCATTTTGCTATCATTCTCAGCCTTTCCGTTTCTATCAAACATAGTTTCTGAATACACAAACTCATCTACTTGTTCCAAACATTCATTACCTGTATTTGCAGGTAGTATTTTGCACGTTCTTCATTCTTGAATATTGACTATGAACTAAAATGCGTTTCAATAGAAACATTTTATTTAGTGCAGCAAATATATATAAAATTTAGAGAATGTAACATTGCCCCCCTTGAATACTTTAAAAATAATAAAATAAATCTTTTAAGTTAACAGCAATTTTATAGGTTAGGTAATTAAACCCGTGAGAAACCCATACAGTAGAACGTCGGTGTATTATGGTCGGTCGGCGCGGTTGACACGCTTATGCTCGCCCTCATTTGACCACGACTCCTCGTGCCTACTGTAGTCTGCACCACAGTCCATGAGTCTTCATTCAATAACCAATAACACCGTCATACCAAACTTTCGTGCAAGTAGACAGCTAAGAGTAAAAGCAAGGTATTAAATAAAGGGTATAAAGCGAGGTAGTCAAGATTTATTATTTGTGTAAAACATTTAGTACACACTATTTTAGAGGAAACATATTAAAAATATGAGTCGAAATGTTCAAGATGCATGTGTTGCAATTCAACCATATCAGAGATATATGATTGATTCCAAATTATATTTTTAATACAAAAAATACTACTTTTTGTTAGATTATTTAAAATCTAAAACGAAAATCCAGAATAAAAATGTTTAAGATTAACATGTTTTTGAAAAATTCTCATACAATCAGCATTTTCCGTAACGGTATAGAATTTGTACATACTCGTTAAACAGATTCAACTTATAATTTAGTCACGTATCCGCCTATAAAATAATATGAACTTGGTATGTGGAAATGAACGTATAGGTAGAGTTTGATTTATTTATTTATAATAATATAAACTATTAATTACTTTGTTTTTTTAAATACAAATTAAACGTATTAATTAGATAGATGTACATATAAAATCAATTTTATCGAAAAATATTGTTGTTGCGCCACTGGGATTCGAACCTGGGTCTCTACCTATTAGGGGAAAATGCGTTAACCGATTATACTACACCAACGACAAATGTTTGAAACTGTATATTACACTTTTCAAATTGATACATCTGTCAATCCATTATTTGAAAGCCATTTTCTTCATATTTTACGGAGTCTCAAATACCTTTGAGTAAACCGATAGGAGACGTCAGAATGAATAATTCATTTTTATTAAATTTTGGACACATTGGTACAAGTTATATATTAATAAGGAAAACAGATTATTGTTGAGAAATTGTAATTATTCAGAACAGACGATCTGTGATATTTTCTAAATACAAATTAAATGTATTAATTAGAAAGATATATTGTACACATTATATTACAATGAATAAAAACCACAATGTGAAGTTTACAGTAAATATTAAAAATATTCATTTATAACTAATAAAAAGAATTGAGCATTTGGGCGTGTTAAATATTATACTTAGGCCACAAAACAGGAAGATTTTCCGACAGGCTATGCAGACTTGGTGAAGGCTTCGATAACGCGCCAAAACTACGACAGATCGAGAAAAATGGGTTAAATATTTACTGCTGCCTTATTAACAGCTCGCCCGAAGAGTAAATAATGGTAAATAAAGAAATATAATTACGAGTATTAAGGGAAAAAAACATTCTTATTGTGAAGTTGTAATTATTCAGAACAGACGGTCTGTCATATTTTAAATACTAAATTAATGTATTAATTATAAATATATACATATAAAATCAATTTTGTCGAAAAATATTGTTTTTTGGGTCACCGGAATTCGAACCTGGATCTCTATTTCCAATCCGGGGAAGTGCACTACCATTGTGCTATAACGCCAGTATTTTTCTTGACAAATTTTCGACGCAAAAACAATATTTTTCGACAAAATTGATTTTATATGTATATATTTATAATTAATACATTAATTTAGTATTTAAAGTATAATTATTACGAATGTATCAGATCAATCTTTCTTCTTGTCATACAGCTATAACTGGCATCTTGTCCCTGCAGCTCTCTCTACCGATGTTATGTTTGAAATTTATTATTTCGGTAGCTTTTGAGAACACGTTATTATTATTGTGAAACTGCATTTTACCTTTCTAATTGATACATTTAATTTGTATCAAAAATAATTCTCTTACTTAATTCCGATAATTTGTTCGTGTTGCATAACGAAATAAAGCGAGAGTTTCGAGTCGCGTGGCGACACGAAACAAGGAATCACGTCGAAATGCAAAACAAATCTACTGTCGATTTTATATATAAATACGTAATATAATAAACTTAAACAATTGTAAATACTAAATGAATGTATTAATTATAAATATATACATATAAAATCAATTTTGTTGAAAAATATTGTTTTTAGCGTCACCGGGATTCGAACCTGGATCTTCATTTCCAATCCGGGGAAGTGCACTACCTTTGTGCTATAACGCCAGTATTTTTCTTGACAAATTTTCGAACCTATATGTTACATTTTTTCAAATTAATACACATGTCGTTCCATTATTTGAAAACCATCTACATTATTTTTACAGAATCTCAAATACCTTTGAGTAAACCGACTTGCAGACGCCAGAATTATCAATTCATTTATATTAAATTTTGGACACGTTGATACAACATATATTATTAAGGAAAACACATTCTTATTTTGAAGTTGTAATTATTCAGAACATAGGTCTGTGATATTTTAAATACTAAATTAATGTATTAATTATAAATATATACATATAAAATCAATTTTGTCGAAAAATATTGTTTTTAGCGTCACCGGGATTCGAACCTGGATCTTCATTTCCAATATAATTATAATTAATACATTAATTTAGTATTTAAAATATCACAGACCTATGTTCTGAATAATTACAACTTCACAATAAGAATGTGTTTTCCTTAATAATTAAACAATTGTGTTTAGAAGATTCTAGACGTTTTTTATAATAGTCAAGAATAAATTCTGAAAATGTCAAACGATTACACAAACATTTTCGCGTTCTGCTTCGGCTCACTTTTTATAAAACGCTCTTCTGAATTCATTTTTTTCACAGTCGTGTCGTGCAGTGTCTAAATATGTTTTAACACTCTGTTTTTCACACTTGCGTATGTGAATCTCGTCAATGCCACTTCTGAACGAGCGTACGCCACTTCTGCACGAGAGTAAGCCACTTCCCGAAGATTAAAAATATATCAAGTATCTAAACAAAGAGCATTCCAACAACGCAGCGCCCCAATATGATGGCATTTCGTCATCGCGTCATCGCGATCGTTCCATTAATCATCGTTTACATAAATATCTCTTATTGGCAACATGGAAGCCGTTTCGAAATAACATATCTCATCAAATCTTGTTTTTTTTTTTGTGTATCACATGTCTGAAAGCAAATGGATATTGGGAAATCGAAAACAAGTACACACTATTAGCTGTCAATACATACTCGTATGTGAGCACGCGTGTTTGCCCTTTATAAACTATCATCCGACCGTATTACGTCTCTATCCTCCAGGAATTAAGGACTACAGAAAGACTTTTGACGCAACATGCAGGAGAATAATTCTTACGTAAGTAGTACTTTGAAATTGCTGCCAGAAGTAACGATGAGAGTTTCGAGAAGCTCATGATCACAGGCACAGTTGAGAGAAAGCGAGAAAGAGAACGGTCTCCAGTAAAATCATTATCTTCGTCGATCCCTTATGACACGAGGATCATCATCTCTTGACTATGCTTTTCTATTTTTCTCCGTAGATCTTAGAACTGTCGGTTCAACGGGTGAGAGATCTTTTTCTTTCTCTTCGATCTTCGATGTGGCCTACCACAAAAAGCTTCTCCAAGGTATCTTCGATGTCCAAAAATTGTAGCATTAATAGGGGCTAGGTGTATCTCGTGATGTAGACTCGGTCACCAATAGGGATTGTATTTATTGTGTGAGTCACTCGGATGTAGCGACTGAAGTTTAATGTTATATTGTATCAGAAGGATTGCTTGAGGTGAGTACTGAGAGCCCTATTCCTCCTCGAATTCTCACCCATTTATATGAAATGTCTCAGTGTATACTAATGTTACCAAGTGTGATAATGTCTCAATAGTTAAATGGTTAGATGTATAAATGGAGTGATGATGCTCAAAGATATATTATGTCAGAGATCCAAAACTGGAGAGAAACGACGCAAAACAGAGATCAGTAAAGGAAAACTCTTCAAGAAGCCAAGAACCACCAGGGGCTACAGAGTCAGTAGTGATGATGATGATGATAATATTCTGTCATCTGCTTGTCTCCTTAACGAAAATAAAAACACTTGTTTTTAGTTTCACTCGTTTAATTTTCGTGATACGCGTTTCGCCTCATAAGGGCATTATCAATTTAACCTTTCTCTCCCATATATTAAAATATTATTAGTGTTTGAACAGAATTATTTCTTAGATAGTGACAAAATATAAAAACCCCAAAATTCCCATTATTAACCTTAAGTAAGCTGCCGCTTTTCAATATATTTCATATAAATAAAGTTGTTGAATTTAAATTGATTAGATTGATAATGCCCTCATAAGGCGAAACGCGTCTCACGGAAATTAAACGAGTAGAACTAAAAACAAATGTTTTTATTTTACTTTTAAAATTAGCAATATTAACTTGGTGGTTAAAATTCATATTTTTTATTTATTATCTTAGTTTTATTAACCACAATTGAGTTTAAAAAACATCTACCGGTTTCGGAAAACACCTTTTCCTTCTTCAGGATGTCATAACTAACTAAAAATATAGCATTGTTTCTCCACCAGAATCTGTTTTTAAATTTATTTATTTAAAAAAAAAAAAAATACAACAATTATTCAAAAAATAAATTTAGTACCTAACTCAAATTGATGCTCAATACAAATTTAGTCGAATAATTTTTAGGAAAAAATTTTAGAATAGGACTCGTAGTTAAATTTAGTTGGCTGTTTAGAAAATTCTAAATTATCAGGAAATCCTGATTACTTTTACATGCTTTATTTATCTCCAACGATTCCAAATTATTTAATTTGTGACCTACACCGTTTATATGCAAAATTGACAATCCCAATTTTTTATCAAAACCATGACTATTTTCATACGTGTGATTATGGAGTTCTACAAACTTACCCCCAAAACAATAAATCAACGTGTACTTAACTGTAGCAACTCGAAATATTTGAACAATAGACTTCCCGAATCATTCATTACCTTAGATTCTACTAGCAATTTTGACTTGAATGATGAGGCACAGAATCCGATGTCATCACCAAAATAGTTTTTATTGTAAGTACAGTTATATTTGGCCCGCTCTGTCACAATTCTATAAAATGCCAGGTTTAATTAATACTCGGCGTGGTCCGTTTGGCGGTGTCTTTGCATTGGCTAGGTAAACCGCATTAATGGGCGAGGTTAATGAAGACCATATCTCCATCCAGCGAGTGCCAATATTTGACGGTCGTTTTATCGATTTTTAGACCAATTCTCGGTTTATTCCCAAAATCGTAAAATATTAATGATCTAGAAAGAGGAGCGCTGGCAGTGAAGAAATTTGCGCTCAGCGCTGGTCCCGTCCCCGTCCCCGTCCCCGTCCAGCTATTTTCATCAGCGCAACTTCAATATGCCGATGAGAAACAAATATTCGTATTATGGCACGTGTAACTCTTATTCAACCCTCTGATGACTAGAATATGTTCATTATGCATAACTAACATGATTTTTTTTTCCCACAATACCTACGCTAAATTCTGTACGACACTTTTCACATCTGACGTCCGATGAAGTACTTCTTTGCTTTGTAAGCGGGTACTAAGTTTTTCAGTTAACATTAAAAGTGCACTTGCGTTTAGGTATTGTTAAAATGAAGGGTTCAGGTACAAGAAATTAAAATTTACTACAATAACACGCGTTGATAAAAACATGAATCAATCGTTAAGAAAGATGTGAAAGCTGTTTACGTGTGCGAGCTAGCAGGTTTCTGACCGACTTACGTATGAGTGAGACGTATTGCGCATGTCTTCATCGCCACGCTACTAGGCGCTACCGTCTCATTTTTTGAATTTTCGCGCTTTTTTTAATAATTGTATCTTCGGTAAGTTGCTCTTTTTTTGAAATTGGGACATTTTGGCTAGCTAAAAACGGGATGGTCCCGTTGGAAACGGGACGTATGGTCGTATTCTTTGTAATGTTTTCTCCTCTACCTTTCTCAGCATCTGCAGGGCTGTCATCAAAAAAATTTCCTGTTTCTTTTTCTACTTATTCCTCTTCCTTTCATCTATCAGGCGTCCCCAAGCTATCCAAAAAGAATTCTTTTAAGACAAATGGTTGATAGTCTATGTTGATATAGTTCATGCAGAATGGAAATATTTGTGCATCTCCAGCACCATTTCAAAGTCGTTAATACGTCTTCTTTCCACAGCATACAGAAATTTTGAAATATTCATAATATCCCAAAATATATTTTTTGTGTTACGCGTAAAGAAATTTGAAAGAGGACTAATAAGATATTTGACAACATTGAAGTCCACTGTGAGAGATTTATTATAATATAATTAGATTGAAATTACTTGTAAATTGTAATTATATGTACATACATGTACGGAAAAAGAGGGAGATAGAATATAAAATTACATGTGAAAGAGAGAGACAGAATACATATATAGTTAAATAAAACATCAAGGGAGATAAAATATAAAATTACATGTGAAAGAGAGATGTTCTCTCTTCTTGTATTTATGATCAGTTTTAAATACCACCTGATGAACTTGAGATAAGCGAAACCGGTTGACGTATAATAAATATCATGGTTTCATACAAAGTGATAGTTATTTTATTTAATATAATATGTCAAACTACAAAATGATGGCTTTCTACCAAAATACGTTAGATTTATGTTACAATTATAATGAATTTAGATGAAAGCTCGTCAATAATGACAAGAAAAATTTAAATTTTAAGATTTACATAAAATAATTGATAGATAAAAGGATCTTAAAAAAAATGTAACATCCAGATAGCAGTATGTTTTCATATTCAGTCAATTTCATATCGTTTTATTCAAAATGCGCGCGCAGGCCTTATTAAAAAGTGTGATGTGCAATCGATAATAATTATTGTAATGCTAATGGTGTACACAGGTTTTAACTTTAAATTTATTAGTCAATTTATTAGATTTCTACGGGTATAAAAGGCATGGTAAAAATAACCCGGCCATCGCTCGCGGGTTAGATATGCCAGTGGATTAAGAATATCTCGTCAGTTTTCAGGCCGTCTGCGCCACGCTCGGCCTGTGATGTGTCATGCCACAATTTTTCTTTATCGACCACACTATAAGACGCAAACAGTCGCCGATAGCCTCGCGCATGTGTGTGTAAATTCGATGGAACAGGGCCGCCTCTGGGTTTCATTATTTCTGAAACACAGGGCTCTCTGAATAAAAATATTTATTTCACCACTATCCCGAATACATAATTTCGTTTTAATTCATCGATTTGTCCACCGTAACGTAGCAACACAAAACCGAGACTCGAAACATATATTAGTTGATCAGTCTAGTCTTTACATAAAATACAATAAACAATTAATGATTTTGGATACTAGGTACGCGAGTTTTCAAAAGATTGGAAAGCATGTAACAATTTAAACCATTATTTTTTTAAAACATAGTACATTCCTATTGTGATAAATCTTAGATTACTACCAGATTCTATCCTCTGATTACTGCCTAATTATTTGGGTCCCAATCTCGTGTAAGTGAAACTCAGTCTTTCCAGGTGATAATATTATATGTTTATTAAAACACGTTATACATTAGTATAAATTATACATCCTTAGATAGACTAGTCATTCAGAAGAAGCTGTGATGGAATAATGCTGTTCCCCCAGAGACGGCCTCTTATAAGATTCGTCCCCCACCACTCATCTACTCACTTTCATGACACACACACACATACACCTACGTGTACAAAGTGACAGTTCTAACACCTATCAACTGATTTACTTAGTATATTCAATATTTTTACCGTGTACAGAATAAAATATTTTAACGCGGTAAAGATGCAACCATTTTTTTTCTGCAAGTCTAAAATGTACACAATATTTCGAAGAGGTTTTTTGCTTATAAATAAAATAAATAATATCCATTTTGTAGGTATCTCACCAAAAAATATTTTGAAACAGAGTCCCTAACACATGGATGTAAGTACTAATAATTATGGTCCAGGATTAAGATATTCGTTCTTAAAATTCTTGGGAATAAATTTCTTAATTTTTTGTTACGTGTCATAAATTTTTCGGAGAATTTGATAAAAATGTTTTCATATTTAATTATTTTATAAAAAATGATCGGTGAATAATTATGTTTAGTGCGTGGCAATATTCCACCAGTTCAGTGGCTATATATTATATATCTCTCTCTGTCTCAATATCTGTAAGATCTTTAGGTCTCATTATGTCATGGCTACATTTTCCTTTAGCTGTTTTTAATACTCTGTGTTTCTTTTACTATTTCTAAAGGGTTTTTCATTGGGTACGCTTGAAATTTGTTAACTTATATCAGCTATATAGACAACGCCGTGTATTCGCTAATTGGGGTTTGGAGCAGTTGGAAGTTGACCCAAATTTTGCCAAAAAAATCATCTTTAGCGATGAGGCTCATTTTTAGATGAATGGATATGTGAATAAGCAAAATTGTCGAATTTGGGGTAATACCAATTCATACGAGATATACCAGTACCAAATGCATCCCGAGAAAGTTACCGTTTGGTGCGGATTTTGGTCTGGCGGAATCATCGGTCCGTACTTCTTCCAAAACGAAACTGGCGTTACCATATGCGTCAACGGCGAGCGCTACAGATCGATGATTAGTAACTTCAAGTGGCCTAAATTGGATGATATGAATACCGATAACATGTGGTTCCAACAAGATGGCGCAACGTGCCACACAACACATGCCACGATAGACATTCTGCACGAACGACACGGTTATCTCACGCGGCGGTGACGTGAACTGGCCACCGAGATCGTGCGATTTAACGTCTTTAGACTTCTTCCTTCGGAGCTATCTTAAATCGCAAGTCTTTGCGAATAAACCGCAAACAATTGACGCCATCAAAGTCAACATAACAAACGCCATCCAGTTAATTCAGCCAAATTTAGGCGACAAAGTCATTGAAAATTAGACCTCCCGAATACGTGGCACCGAGCAAAGCCGCGGCGGATATTTGAACGACTTTATATTCCACACTTAATGCCATAAAATATACAATCAAATGAAAAAAAAAATTGAGTGGACATTTCATACACAACTTGTTTTATGTACATTTTAAAATCTAGCGTTCTTATTGAAAGACCCTTTAGTATTTTCTCACTTTTATTAATTTTCGTATATTTAAAAAAAAAATTATCTAAAAATATACATAATTAAAATGAGCATTTTTTTTGGTTTGAAACTTTTTGGCGCAAAAAACTTATTACTATTCTTATGTGTCGATTGATAGTAGATTTATAAAAAAAACATTTTTTGTTTGTACAGCTCTCGTCCGTGCGATGATCAGTGCCACCCTGGTGAAACTATTTTAGCCGCGTCCATCGGGCGCCCGGAGGTGGTGCGCCGCGCGGAGACGCGTATCGGTGTATTTTGGGATTTAATTGAAAATGTCCTGTTTTATGTAATAGCCCGGGCTCGGAGAATACTGGACAAACATACCGACTGTCTGCTGTTTCGTCAACAACTACTTTAGCACGCGCAGCCGGGACGCGAGCCAATCAAATTGCACAGGGTATTGATGCATTATTTGCGGATTTGCTAATTAATTCTAACCTATCATTGACCTGGACGTGCCGATTTTAGATATTATGCTTCAGCTCGTATATTTCTTAGTATTAATATGTATGTTATTAAAACATATTAATATAATAGATAATATTTAAAATAAAAGTTGTTAAAAACAAATTCAATATTAATATTAAAAATCACAATGTAAATAAAGATGTTAAATTTTTTTGTTTTCAAATATTGTTTTACATCACTTTTAAAACCCGGCCTTGAACAATGTTATTACCGCAATTAAAATATTATTTTTTTTCTGTACCTGTGCATCTTTGGAATTGATTTAAAATCTAATCTATTTAATCTGTATTAAAATACCACAAAACTATGTTCTGAAAATGCAATTTTACAACAAAAATGTATTATTCTTAATAAATTATTTATAAATATCAAATAATGCAAGTATATCTGGATATAAAACGTTAATGCTTCTAGCGATGTGTGGATATTTTCGTTGATATGAGCACCGTATTTGAGCAGATACGTTTTATTAAGGAGAACATAGGTCTGTGATATTTTTTTAAATACAAATTAAATGTATAAATTGGAAAGATATACATGTAAAATCAATTTTATCGAAAGATATTGTTGTTGCTACCGGGATTCTCACCTGGAACTCTTCCTATCGAAGGAACGTGCATTAATTAATTATGCTATACCAACACAATCCATTGACGACAAATTTTCGAACTTGCACTTTACACTTTTCAAATTGATACATTTTTTTTTTTTTTTTATATTTAATTTAGCGAAAAAAATACATGGGCAAAATAAATTCAATTTTTAAAATACATGGTTACAAACATACATAAGGTTATACACATACATGGTGATTCTTTCGCTTACCTCTCCAAAAAAGAGACCAGCTCTTGTGCTTGGAGAGGGAATCATCTATCGTTCCCTTATTTAAAAGCCATTTACGAATTATTAATTCTGGCGTTTCCTATCGTATTACTCAAAGGTATTTGAGATTCTGTAAAAATAAATAAGATGACCTTCATATTATAGCATAATTAATGCACGTTCTCCGGATAGGAAGAGATCCAGGTTCGAATCCCGGTAGCAACAATAATATTTTTCTAATTAATACATTTAATTTGTATTTCAAAATTTGTATTTTTGTTGTTATATGGAACACATGTGAACTTGCCTCTAACTTTAGCTATTGTCTTAAAACATTAAGAAAGTAGTTAGTAGTTTAACATTTTAACTTTGAAATGCGTTTGTTACGAACAGAAGGAAATTTCTAATAATGTAAACAATGTTCTTGAAATAATGTAATTAACATAATGATAATGAAACAAAAATGCATAATATTTAAAATCAAGTATTATTGTTAGGAAAACACATTTTTATTGTGAAGTTGTAATTATTCAGAACATAGGTCTGTGATGTTTTAAATATTAATTAAATATATTAATTAGAAAGATATACATATAAAATAAATTTTATCGAAAAATATTGTTGTTGCGCCGCCGGAATTCGAACCTGGATCTCTTTCCAAACCAGGGAAGATGCATTATTCAACTATGCTACAGCGACGATATTTTTAGCGACAAATTTTTGAATGTATATGTTATCTTTTTTGATATTTTTATGATAGATCGCTATTTCAAATAATGCAACGATTAAAATGTACTAATATTTTATATGTATATCTTTCTAATTAATATATTTAATTCATATTTAAAATATTATTGTTTTTTAAATTTCTGAAAAACGTGCCCTCCGAGACATAGAAGGCCATTGGGTTATTCACATATTATGATATGATTAAAAAAATATACCAACTGTAAAATTAAAAATTAAGATGAAAATTTATGAATATAAATTCCACCAGGAGTAGAAAAGCAATCATCTTAACTGGATTCTAAAATCACTTGTTTACGTGCTTTCTGTGGATGAAGTTATTTATTAACGGTGTCCCGATCTATTTCTGTTGCGCGATGCGGAGCAGACGCGTGGACCATATCAACAATCGACTTTCCAGACGGAATCTGACGTGGAATGTTCCATTACAGGGTGACCAAACAGCAGTATGATAAACTCGAAACTTTAAATGATTTATTTGATCAGTATACAATTTGACCCAATCAGATGATTAATTTAGGGAACAGATTTGTCATCTAACTATTCAAGACGCAATTTGTATTGAGCTAGGAGAGATTTTAATCCTGAAATAGAAATAAAAAGAAATAGGTACATAAGTGAAATAAATATTTGTAAAATGTTGCATTTTTCTTATTTATTTTTCTGTCCATTGTGCATTTATACTTTTGCTATGTATTTGCTATTTACGATTATATACACATACTACAACATCGTTTTCTAATATTCTTCCACTCGTCCGTCTATGTATAAAATGTAAAAATATCATAATACTGTGTAATTATAAAACAATCATTAAAAAACAAAGTAAGCATAATATTTATATGAATCATTTTAAATAAAAACAAACTTCGAATTTGCAAAATAATAATAAATCGTTGATCGATATCACACTAAATAGATAGGTTTTATCTCAAAACTTTATTAATCTCAAAAAGTATCCATAGACGGAAAAAAAATTGAAATTTATCAAGCAATTAAATATATGTAAATACATTTTACTATTGCATTCTCGTTAAATTTAAAAAAATATAAAATCGTTAATATTATATATAGTTTTTTTTTAAATAGTTCATTGCACTTTAAAAAAAATTTACACCAGTTATATTAATTCTACCGAAGTTTTACACGATTTAAAATTTTCAAAATCATTATAATCGGTGTCGTATTGTGCATTAATTTTCTTTATCAAAAAAAATTCAACGAATTCATTGAACCGATAGGGAATCCGCTTTGAAATACTATTAATCTGTCATTAATGTCATGCCATGGGCGGTAGATGGCAGGATATCATCGTCTTAATGAAAGAATATCACTATCAAAAATGTCATCTTGCCTACATTTGAAACTATCTAGAATTTTCTCGCAATAATTCAACCTACCCATTCCTCTTCTCAGGTGTCTAAAGTAATCTGTCATGCCGCGCTACGTCGCAGCCTCACCCCTCGGGTAGTCGAAAATATTGTGATTAAATTAGAAATACTAAAAGCTGAGAAACACGATAAGTAATTTAATATCTTATTACATTATTAGTGAAAAATAGTTAAACAATACGTAATAAAAAAAATTCACCCGATTTTTTAAATGTAATAATTATAAATATATACGTATACACGATACCATCATGGGAAATGTCATACATAAATTAAAAATTACCCGAAAACCCATGGAAAAGAATATATTTGTGATGTGTTAATTTTGTCGTATTTTGCCTTCAATGGGTTTTGATTTTTTAAATGTATTTGTTTACCAATTTTCCCTAAAACAGGCTTGCCTAGTTGGGCAATGCATTTTAAAATATATGTAACAAACTGTATTTTTTTTTGCAGCCGTACAAATGTTATATATGTCTAAATAAATAAATATATGGCAACAGGTATATGAGAAGGGCTCACGGAAGAGCGTTTTAACACGCCAAATTTTGTATGTTATGTCAAGCCATATGCGTGATTACACGCACTTTTCAACCTTACAGAGATTTCATCATAGAGATTCTAGCACTCGTATTGAACCGGTGCAAATCAGGTCACCGTTCCGGTTCATGAGTTTCTTACAAATATAACTATGGTTTGAGATATTCTTTCAATTTCAATCACAGCATCTGTTCGTTATTGTGGATTTCATAAATTATCAATGCATATTAATATTTATCAATAAATATTAATATGCATTGTTCGTTATCAATGGTTAATTTAAGAACGGTAAAAAGGTGTTAGTCAGTCACCGACGCAACGCACATATATTCAATAAATATAAAAATATAGTAGTATTGTAACTCGTATGTGTATACTTTTCTATCAAAAATAAAATTTCGGATAGTATTGACGGTTCAGGTTCATTACATTTTAATTTCGACCTCTGCCATACTATATGGTGTCGCCCATATCAAACATATTTGGCAATTAAAATATTAAATATGTGAAGGGTTCACATTGCAAGACTGTTGAATGTCACTTTTTTTGTTGAGTTAAGAAGGCTATTAGATAGCTTAGTTTATAGAGCAACTTTGTTCATTTCTAAAATATTCAATATCGCTCACAGTCCCGAGAAAAACGGCTTTTTCTAGAAGTGACACACGGCTAGAATGCATGACAATTTAGTTTTTATTGATTGTATAATATATTTTATATATTTTTTTTATTGATAACAGTACTATTATATGTATACTTTATAAAAAAAAACTTTAATTTACTTCTCAACAGCTGTATTTTTTGCAAACCTTTTAAACCTTTAAATGCAGATATCTCAAAATCAAAATTAAATAAAAATGTACTGGATATTTTTTTAAATATAATTCACGATTTCAATTCACTTAAATCTCTTAAAATTTAATACACAGCTATATACAGTTCGTAGCAATTTAGAATATAACTCGACAATTTAGTCTCCATTCTATAAAGTTCATCAGTTAAAAATAATTATGAATGGTTCAACATAAATTTTTAAGGTTTATTAACTTCAAACTGTGTATACCCCTTGAACAAATAATTTATGATTGTCTAATGAGCTTTCTAAATTTAACTAACTTATGTAGAATAACTTGGAGTGATTTATTATTTTTATTTAAAATAGTAAATGGCAAACTTCACTATTACAACTAAACCAGAACGCTGACCCTGTTTGGGAACGATTTGGTCCTGTCGATATATTCCGATGTTCAATGCTTAAAAATATGAGAGTGATGTTTTTGATATTATATTGAGACAACGATATAATTGATCGAGTCGTTCTGTGTTTAATCAAAAATATTTTTTTGCCCCATGTTTTTGTTAATTTTCAAACCTTTTATTATTATTTTATTCTTAGTGATTAAATGCTATTTATAATATGTACAATCTGTGTTATGCAGATGATACCGGTACTTCTGGCAAGTAACATTGAAGATTTACAACTTTTGCTGAACCAAGTAGTGGACACATGTGAGACTTTTGGATTAGATCTTAATACAACTAATACAAAATATATGCTCATTAGAAAACATGATGGCAATGGAAGTTTGTATATTGATGGAAATAAATTCGAAGAGATACAAAGTGTTATATAACTGGGTTGCGATACAAATGAAGGATGGGACCTTTCTGTTGAAATCAAATGCTGCATTGAGCAAGCTCGTGCAGTCTTTATCCGCATGAAAAGATTTCTGATTTCCTTAGATTTCAATATCTCGGACACGTACTGAGACATTCGGAAAAGTGCGAGATCTTACATCTTATAATTCAGAGAAAGATTGCTGAAAGTCCAGGCTCTGGAAGAATGAGAACTTCATGGACGATGAACCCGAGGCAATGGTTTGGCCAGTCTACTATAGAACTTTTCCAGGCCGCAGTAAACAATGTGATGATAGCCAACGTCCGTTGAACGGATAAGGCGCAATAAGAAGAAGAAGAACGTATTATAATTAATATCTATTTTTATGTATAAGCTGCATGCATTTGTGGACATTTATGTTGTAATAGCTCATAAGGAGATACATATAAATAAATAAATATATCAGATCACCGAATCTGCCTGAAATTTAGCAGGTACGAAAGACGCTTAGAATAATAAATGTATCAGATCACCAAATCTGACTGAAATTTAGCAGGTATGAAAGACGCTTAGAATAATAAACCTAGATTGAATATTTCCGAGTAATGTCAGGTACGTGACACCGGTTGAATCTGTACAGAATGCATTTTTGTCACCGTTCCCTGCGACATGAGGTATTTTGGTGTTGCTATGGTGCGGTGAACCAATTACTCACCACGGTTGTGGGTGTGGAGTAGCTTCAAAGGGACATATTTTGGGCTAATAGGAATGAGCTATTCTTTCCAGATGGTGGTTAGGCTGGAGATCTTCTGACAAATGACACTTTAGACATTTACTAATACATGAGCAATATATTACAGCTCTATTTTTAGGTACCGCACTCGGGAGCTTTGACTGAAGTTCAAAGTCAACAGGACAGATAATGCATCAGGTAATTCTGTAATGTAAACAAATTTAGTTATGTTTAAAAATAATTTAATTTATTTTCACAATAATTATTGTTTTTTTTTTAAAATAGATTCCGTTAAAGAAACAATAACATGTTTTTGATTAGTTAATGACATCCTGAATAGGAAAATAATATTTTTCGAAACCGGTAGATGTATTTTAATTCATTAAGTGGTTAATAGAACAAGTTAACAATTTATAATAATAAATTTAGTTAAATGGTGTTATATTTCGAAAACATTATCCGAATTCAGTACAACAACTCATACAGAATACTGTTCGAATTGGCGCGTTATTGTAGCGCATCTACAATGTTTACCGAAGGCCGTATACATGGATTCGTTCCGCTTCTAAGACATCGAGTTGCTGGCGTAAAGCGGCGGCTGGAGCTCAGCACCAACTCTCTGGTGCAAGCGGCGCTCTCATGGAAAGCTGGTTCTCTAACCAGAGAATGGCAGCGCTTACAAAATAGCTATATATACAACAATGGCCGTGACTGAAGTAGTTATATATATATAATAATTATATTTATGTGTATATATGCGTGAACGTTTACTTTTTATTACTTTAAAATTATTTTTTTTGTATTAATTAATATTTTCCTTGGTTTTCTTTTTCATAGCATATTTTTTTCATAACGTTTAATGTATAACATAATATATATTATATTTGTGGAGAATCAGGTTTAAAAAAAAACAACCTGATCATGCTGGAATAAACACATTATTATTATTATTATTATACCTCAATTCCCTTATTCTCTTATAGATTATCTTAATTTTGTACCAAAATCACCATCAACTATTTTAAAAATACACTTTTATATAGGTAAATTGCGTAAATGATTTATTATTTGCATTTTTTTGTGGCATATTTACTTTGGTAAATAAATAATGGATTAGGTATGGTATGTACGCTCGACTGTCCAAATAATCTCTGTCGCGGGTGACAGTCAACCTTTGGCCATGAAACGCGACGCACTTGTGTCGTGTTTCCGTTTTAAATAATTTTAGAGTATGTTTGATCAGATTTGTTACTTGTTAAGTGATGATGAACTATGGTAAGCCACTTCTCTTTTTTGATAATAATTTATATTTTCAACAAAATATATAATATAAAATAAAAATTAAGAGTAATGTAATTTATTTTACAAGTTACTTGTGAGAACATATTTTAGAATAAGGCTGCATTATGTATAAAGTCTTCGCGCCTAGTTCATTTATAGTTAGTTTTTTTTTTTAATTGCAAACTTTTTTACCCGTCTAGCCAAATGCAGACATAGAGTAACTACCTGTAGCGTGTAAATGTCGTAGCTATATTTATTTCCTACATTTTTCCATTTGAAAATTGATTATCTACTTCACGTTTTTTTCAAATCTAAAATAATCTGTGACAAAGTATTTCTCGTTACTAGTACTTATCAAATTCTTATGTAGAGTTTTGGTTGTTATGTATAAAAATCATAAAAAGATATCTCTTAAATAAATAATACGTCATCAATTCGTCTGTCTTCATTTTAATCGGAGTCTAAATTAATAAATAGGATATTTTTTATTTTTAATATATTATAAAAAATTAATTCGATCTGGACCATTTGCCACGTGCAAGATTGACATCTTCACCGAGGAGGGCAAGGATTGCGAGAACTCTCACAAAGCGGTTTCCAGAAAGGAGAGTCAGCAGATTTGTGAAGAAAACCTTTAATCAAGTCCGCACTGAGGGGCTCCAGTTAAGGGAAGAACACTTTGTCGGTCCGTTTGCCAGGGAGATATTTCATCGGCCCTTTTACAGGGCGAATATGTCCATTGTTCGGAGGTCCCATAAAAGCAGTTTGAGAAAGGTTTTCAGTAAATTTTCACCGCTCTACTTTGGCTTCGGACCCGGACTCTCGGCTTTGCGGGATTGTGGAGTATCTTAATGTGTAAGAAGTACGTACAGTTTATCTGATTTATTTCAAAACTTGTGGGTTTTTATGGCCTAGAAACAGCAACGTCATCGTTCGCTCTTCATTATTTCGCCATTTATTTTAAACATCATACACTTTCAACATAAAAGAAAAAATATTACAAATTAGTCATTTTAAAGGTACAGAAAATTCATTTTAAATATCTTAAACAGTTATCTAACATTACTATTTTTTTTAATATAATATTTTGATCGGTATAAATAATTAAATATCAGTATAAAATTGATTTTTAGGTAAAACTAATACACACATATATACAATATATTAATAATTAGTATAATTAATAAAATTACAGTAATATTTTACGATATGACCTTTTTTGTGGGTTAGATTATGTTAAAATGGGTATCACAGTAATCATGGGGTGTTTCTCGTGCTCAAGGAAGTCTGTCCTTCACGATTATGGGTCCTCGGGTAGCTGAATAGTCTAATCCTGGATCCATAAATTTTGGGACATATCTTATAAAGTTAGGTTGGGTGAACTGCCCTAATGAAGGAACAGACGTTGTTCTAAAAACGGTTGGGTTTAAACAATAAAACTCAAATGGTTATTTACGAAGTTATTTCATATATGTAATTTAAATATAGTTGATTTTATTAAATATTCTGCATCAACAGCAAATGATGCTTTAAAACATAAGGAGTATAATGAAAAAAAATAAGCGGTATATCGGGGGCTTCGAATGACAATGGCAAAACTACAAAACAATGATTTTGAGAAAAACACATAAACAGTTTTTATTTCAAATGACTAATCTACTACAGGTAACAATAATTTTAGAGATATAAAGGCAAAGATACACTTTTGTCAACGTACACCGCTTTCCACCAAAAAAAGCGTTTCGTTCCTGTGTCTTTAAATGCTTTATTTAATTTTAGTTACATACGAACTTATCTTAAAAAAATATTATTATATGAATTTCATCTTTAGTGATAATAGAATTTATTTTTCGGGTGCCAATTGAATGCTTAACTCAAAACTGCGATTTTTATAGTTTTGTCCCTGTGTCCCTAAGCCACCGATATATACATGAAAGTATATATAATATAAATAAAATACATAAATAAGCTTTCGTCCATTTTTTTTAATTTTCAAAATAATTTACTTAACTTTGTGTTTACATGTTATTTGATTTATATTTATTCATTTTAACAATGTACCTTCACCCAATAAACACTTCAATGGTATATTTTGTATTTATGCTATTTTTATAACTTTTATACTATTAATATCTAAGTAACAACAATAATTATTGTTTTATAGAATACTGTTCTACGTTATCGCTGTGGCGATATTCATTTATCTTCTTTTATTTGTTCACAAAGTTCATAATTTCAAACTTCTTATAATTCTTAGGAGAGCACATTCAAACAGACGTTCTGTGATATATTTTTAAATACAAATTAAATGTATTAGATAGAAAGATATACATATAAAATCAATTTTATCGAAAACTATTGTTATTACTACTGGGATTCGAACCTGGATCTTTTCCTATCCGGAGAGCGTGCATTAATCGATTATACTATACCAACACAGTGCATTGACGACAAATTTTCTAACTTATATATTACACTTTTCAAATGAATACATCTACCGTTCCAGTATTTGAAAGCCATCTTTTTTTACGGTATCTCAGAAATCAGATTGCGTCGTGTTTTATTTATCGGTGGCATACACAGGTCGAACTAGGAAACGGCACTAATCTCACCTAATGCGTCCCGCTGCACAACATTTGATTCCAGAAGTTGCACTGGTTTAATCTACGTGCAGTTATTGACCCAGCTGTTAACCCGAGGGTGGTACACCGCCCTGCACCCGGCGCCCCCCGCGCCCACCTCGACCTGGAACTGTTTTGACAGTTGGACAGTGGTGGTGAATCTGAGAGTCAGAAGATATTCTTCTTTTTCACGACCAGTTCAATCTATACCATGATATTATTATTTTTACCATCTTATCGTGAATGGAGTAATGCTTTGACCATAAGCCGCGTGTGCTCTGTATTCAAAATTACAAGTTCAAATTTCCTTAATCATATATAGGGATAGACAACACGTAAATCGAAACGTTTATATAACGTCTTGTTTTGTGCACCGCGTATATTTATTTAATTTATTTAATTGTTAACATAGTGCATACATAAGCACTCCTATATATGCTCTAATATAAACAAGATTAAATTATGTATTTTCTTTTACTAAAACTTATCTTTTACATATCTGGTCAGTTTCTCCTCCTTTCTTATGTTTTCTGGCATTTCATTAAAAATCATCATCGATTTCTGAGATTTGGTCTTCTTCCTGAATGGCAGTCTAGTTCTATCCCTTCATCTTGTGCGATGCTCGCGCTTACGTTGATTTGCATCAATTCCGCTGATATTTTCTTACTGAGGATTTTATAAATAAATACCATTATATTAAAATATATTTTTTGCTTAAATATCATCATATTCAGCTCTTTCAGTATAATAAATTGCCGCTATACCTTAAATGATCTAAAGTGATTAACGATTTTAAACTAAAAATAACAAAGTGGTTGCTCGATGTGGGTAGAAATTAAAATTAATCTAATTTGTCATTTGTGTTAACCTAACTACCTACACATTTTGTCTCCAACTATATTATAGACAAAAATCTATTTATAACTTTTTTTACAATGACATTTTATAACTTAACTTGCTTTAAAGTAATTACTTTAAAAGTAATTAAAGTAAGTAAAGCAATTAAAGTATTTTCAAATATATGATTTATGATACAAAAATAAATATATCTTCTTTTTCTTCTTCTTCTTCTAGTGCTACCCGTTAATGGATACTTTCTATCATGTTGATTATTCGAACTTGCCCAAATAATGTTTAGATGTTTCTCCTGCTGTTGTATGTTGATTTTTTCTTGTATGACTAGATACAGTGTCTCATAAATCTCAGTCAGTCTCATGACATATCAAAAGCACATTAGTTTCCTTTTTTAATACTTAAGCTAAGATATATACGAGAGATTTTAGTAAATGATCATACTCGCGATTACTGTTCGTGATTACCCTAGAATTACACGCGAGTGGAATAGCGTACGTTCTGTGCTGTGAATTTTGCGAAAATACGTGACAGCAAATAACAATAGATAGGGGAGATTGGGAGACATTGGGGAGGCCTTCATCCAGCAGAGAATATAAAACGACTGATAATGTCTGTCATCAGGGAACTGTCTGTTATCTTTTCCACTCGATCGGTCCAACGGGTGAAAAATCTTCTTCTTCTTCTTCATCCGTGGCTCACCACAACACGCTTTTCCGAGCTATCTTCCTTTCTCGCTAGATGCCCAAAAAATGTAATGATTCGTCTCAGGTAAATGGTTCAGTTCCTGCGTCTCGTCATCCACACCATCTCCAACACCAATCTCAAAGTCATCAATTCGTCTTTTCTCGCTTGCCTTCAAGGTTCATAATTCCACACCATATAAAAATACAGAATGCACCAGAAACTACACAAGACTTTTCTTTATCCATCGCTATTACCTGCCATATATTACTACAGAGTTTGATGATTCATCGGTCCAGTAGGTTTTATAGCAGTCATCCTTCTTTGATTCTCCGATTGATGACTCGGTATAGTATTATTTTAGAGGCAACTTTTTTTATAAGCCTCCATTCCACGACATTTTTTCTTCCCCACCAACCACATCATTTAGTCATTTTTGCGGTCTATTGCAACAACTTCGTTAATTAATTGTGTGTTTTTTATATATTGTTCTTTAACTTTGAGCTAAAACACGAAAAATTAAAAATGCATTTGCAACCCCGCTCAGTTACCCCTGCAGCCGTCACCCTCCTCACCCTCGACTAACTCCGTATCTTCGCAACTATCGTCGTCCCGCTCTGTTGCGCTTTCCTCTAGTGAAAAGTTTCATTTTAATCTATTAACTTCTACTCAATTCTTAATCTTTCACTCATCACGTTATCATTGAATTATGAATGACTTTAATTTAAAACTAAGGCTTTGCGGATTTTTCGTTAGAAAAAAAAACGAATTTATTTGTATGGTTAATTTCACAATCATTACTTACTTCTTTAGAGTTCTAGCTTTTTTCCACACGATAAGTAGTATGCCGTCTTTCTAATACAGACGTATTACGATTTTATATATATACAGGGTTTTTTTTATCAGGATTTTAAATAAAAATGTCATGCTTCAGTGGCTTTAAGTTATAACGTGTTCTACTATTAAGAAACACAATGAATTACATGTACATGATTAACAAAAGTATTTTTCTTACTCTAAAAATGGTGGCTAATATCTAAAATGTGATGTTATTTCGGATTTTTACAAAAAATATATTATCGTGATTTAAAAAATTATCCGGCCACAAGTAATTAAAAAGTTATTATATTTAAAAGTTTTAAATATTCACCGTTCATTTTGACATATGAAACGCTTAATATGTTGATATGACGAATTCACTCAAATCATAGACAATTCAGAAACATTATGAATACATTTTTTTTACAAATTGCACGTTTTTTATAGAATTTTATTTTTGTACTAAGTGCTTATTTGGGTTAATTTGATTTGCTTTATTAGGTTAGCTCAGGTTAGGTTAGTGAGTTTAATTTTACAATTCAATGATGCCTGCTACATATATCGATGATGGTGTCTATTTTTTATTTAATTATGGTATTTTATTACTATGATTATATTAGGAGAACATTCTTATTGTGATGTTCTAATTATTCAGAACAGACGGTCATAGGAAAGTTGTATCAATGTGTCCAAAATTTAATAAAAATTAATTGATAATTCTGGCGTCTGCTATCAGATTACTCATCACGTAGTTACGCTTAATATTTGAATCAGTTATATATCGCTTTATCACATTAATTAAAGTAATCCAATTATACATTACTCCAGAAACGCAGCGTACTGGTACGCGTATGGTGTAGTCCTATTGTCCATGTCCACGAAAGAGATATCTCAGCAATTGTAATATTATACTAATAACATTTATATTATTTTAAATATTAATTAGAAATATATACATACGAGTATAAACTCAATTTCATCAAAAAATATTGTTGTTGCGCCATCTCTCTTTCCAAACCGGCGAAGGTGCGTTAACCAACTATGCTACAGCGACAATATAGGTCTGTGATATTTTCTGAATAATTACAACTTCACAATAAGAATGTGTTCTCCTAATAATAAAGTTGTATCAATGTGTCCAAAATTTAATAAAAATGAATTGATAATTCTGGCATTTGCTATCAGACTAGGTATTTAGATTCTGTAAAAATAAGGTAGATGGCTCTTTTAAATAATGGAACGATTATGAAATGTATTATTATCAAAAAGGTAACATATAGGTTCGAAAATTTGTCGCTAAAAATTTTGTCACTGCAGCATAGTTTGATAATGTAATGAAAGAGATCCAGGTTCGAATCCCAGTGGCGCAACAACAATATTTTCGATAAAATTGATTTTATATGTACATATTTCTAATTAATACATTTAATTCATATTTATTTTAATGTTATGGTTTTTTAAAAAACTATAAAGCGTAATAATTTTTTCATATTTTCGAGTGGTAATTTATGCTTAATTTTCAGTGGAACACTATATTAACAGTTAATTAGAAACTTTTGTTAGAAATCTGAGAAGCTAACCATAGAAAAAGGTGTTTAAAATCTCAGAAATTATTATTGTGAAATTTTGTAACTTAATAGTTTTTTAAATTCAGAGGACCTGAAAAATGTTTATTCTGAGAATCTTAGAAAACATCATATTCTTGATATATGCCTAAAATATGTTTTGGGAATAATGTAGATAAAACGAATTTAATTATTTACTTATTAAAAATATCAAGCAACATATTTTTATATATTGATAACAAAAATACATGTACACCTCTTTACAATATTCATTACTTGTTGCTCGTATATGGTTCTTACGCTGTTTGTATCGTAATCTAAAATCATTAAAATACACTACAAGATCATCTAGTCGTGATCAAAGTATGTCGCATGCATTGAAAATTTCCAAAAGTTGCATTATGAGGCTTTCTGCAATATGCAGTATTCCTATCAAAATCTATCTAAAATATGTAAATAAGTCTTCCTCAAAAAAATTTTACTTACGCCATTATAATATTTATTAGACTACTGTTATCACTTACACAACAATTAAGTAAAAAGTCACCCATCAATGACGCAGCAGTCCGGCGTGAGTCCTGGCTTCTTCGCCACTCCTATCACTCCTCTGCTGTCCTTTTCCAGTTCGCGATACTGACTGCATGAGCATCCTGGGTAACGCCATTAATAGATTTAAGCAATAGGTTTTTCATGAAAAACTTTCATCGCTGATCTTTCCACCCAACCAGCAACCCACCACTTACCCAGAAACGTTTTATGAGCAGAACCTTCTATATCAGTTCCATTCATTCTACTCTACAAGGCGACCGTGGCACGCAGCAGTACAGTATAACGGCAATGCAATGCGATATGACTCTCAGTAAAAAGTTATTCACTATGTGAATAGGTCAGAGCATCATAGGAAATGGTATAGTGGGCTGGGGTGGAGCCGCTATCACAATACTCGACTCACTGATTATAATGCAAAAAGCCATAATGATGATAATTCTCAATAAATCCTTTCAGAGCCCTTCTTCCAAACACTCAAGGTGTTAAATATCAAGCAATTATTCATTAGAACTCTGTTTAAAGACATATATGAAAATAGAACCCTGCGCCTTATCACACATTCTAAGTGTAGTCAGGCAAAAACTCTAAGAAAACTAGCTGTCTCGTGAATGAAAACCTCATTTACTCAAAGACGTACGTGTTTATAGGAACGCGGGTATACAATAAGCTACCACAAGAGATGGCAACAGTATCGAATCCTCAATTTTGCGTGCTTATAAAGAAATGGCGTAATTAAAATTGGAAGAATTTAGCTGGAAGAGTTCCTTAAATGATGAAAGCTATTCATTTTATGTAATTCTTTTTATCCTTACTTCCTATTTTGTTTGCTCCCTGCTTGTTTCTTTTATTCTACTTCTTACACGTCTTTAGTATGTATCAGAAATTTTACTTTGTTCATTTTACTTACTCTCAACTTGTCTCTTTTTTGATTTTTCTGTTTTTTTAGCATTTAATTTTATTTGTTACTTTACTTTAAACTTACATTCTAGTTTATGGAACTTTATGGCTACCTACCTCAGAACAGGTAGGTACTTTATACGTACCCAGCGAGGTAGTAAGCGCCCAACAGGCTTGCATGTAAATGAAATGTAGTATTAATACTTGTACTTTCTGGTGTATTGGTTACTTTAAGGATTTTTATATTGGTGCAAGCTATAGCAGGAATATTGTTTTGAATAATAAACTGAAAATGTACAGTGCAGAAAGTATTATTACATAAGCATCCAAAGTGTACAAGTCATAATAATTGGTATAACATCAATACATAAAAAACAATTTAACATACGCGACAAAACAATAATAAACAGATACATTTAACATACAATATACAAGAGCTTGGCATTGAAAGACAGCAAGAAGTTTTCCTTATATACTTCGAACCGTCATCCGTTGAACGTGACCAACCCACTTCAACCGTGCTATCTTGATAACTTTGGCAATGTTGGATTCAACTAATTTTAAGTCAATTCGGGGTTATAGCCTATACGTCATACCTCGTTTTCATTTTTAGCACTAAATATCCTTCTCAACCCTTTCCAAACCATGCAGTAATACAGGTCTACCATCATAATTAAACCTGTAATATTTCTGTAAAAATATATGCAACATAAAATTCATATTTTAGATAAACATAAAGAAAATATTAGTGCTCAGGAATGACAAGTGAAAAACCAATTATGAAAAGGGACTCGTAGAAAAACAATTATTTTTCCATTCAATCCATTGTAAAATTAATACGTTGATAAAAATACAATTTGTGATATGAATGACAGAGATCACACACTATTTTCACAGTGAAAAAAACAAAAAAGATACAAATATAACTTTCTCTTTCTCACTAATTAAATGAAGAAAAATATGAAGTAAGGACACGTTTTACAGGACTTAATGAATGCTCTAAATTATTAATCATTTTTAATCATTTTTTCAAAATTGAAAGCTCAATTCGTGTCATTAAAGCCAGTTAAGCTAATAAAAACATTTTTTATAACTGTTATTTACGGTAACGCCGTTTGACAGCGTGGCTGCGTTCGGGTATATTTTATCATGGTATGATAAAGGTATATATATATATATATGGATATCTTACGTTCAAAGACTAGCAATGAATTTTCTCTTTCTAACTGAGTATCCAGTACTCAGATCCATACGTAAAGACTGACCTCAGGAGCGTTTTGTAAATTTGAATCATAGTTTACCGGGTTAGTAGACGAGTCTTCAGATTTTTGCCAATGCAAAAAATTATAGCAAAAAAATTATGTTCATTTCACAGTGAAAAATTACAGTATTAATATTTTAAATACGTGTTTACTTCATTGCTTGTATCATCTTTTAATATATACCGAGGATGTAGTTAATTGGAGGATATATAAAAATAACTTTTACAAGCATAATTTAAAAGTAATAATAGCTTTGGTCTTTGGAGTAAAGCCACCCTTAAATAAATATAGACGCGAGGTACGACTGTAGGCGGTAGACAGCGCAATATACTCGTACTCCGAGCGACGAAAAGCCTACTCTGAACGCCTACGTCGCGCGTTGGCCCTACCCACCGTAGCGCGCGACGCAGAGCTAACTACGTGTCGAGCATTTGATCTTAACGCGGTACACATTTCAAGGGGTTGATTTAAAAATAAATGTAATAAAAAATACGTTTTTTATTATGTAATATGTATCTAGTCATGCACGATTCTAGAGTTTTTTTAACGTCGTAATGTCGGACGAACTTATCGATTGAGAGCTAAATGTCAAAACCATGAAATCTTCATTCGCATCTATTATTTATTCAACACTACATAAGGACGTAATTAAATGATTTCAATTTTATAATTACATTATTAAAGCCCGTGCCTTATTTCATTTTAAAATATATTAAATTATGCGACATCTGTTATACAACAAAGTGTGGCATGATCACAGAAATAAATCGATCAATTGCAAGTCGATTATTCATTTCATCCGTCTTCTGGTAAGGGAGAAAATAATTTTATAAAATACTAGCGATCCCTAACCGGCATTGTCCGGAGTTCAGATTTAGTTATAATAAAATAGGGGAGGGAGAAGGGACCTTTGTTTTGCGCAGGATACTAAAGAGTAACTTTAAAAAATTTGGACGGATGGCATTTAATTTAACGCACATTTACGTTCGGGGTCAGGGGTAGGAAGAACAGAAGTTCCAAAATGGTAACATTATAACGTTTTGAGCGTAACGTGACCAAGGTTCTCCTTGGTATACTAGAGACGATGTGTATATTTTTAAAAAGGGCAAAATTTAGTTTAAATCAGTCAAAGGCAAATAGAGAAACAATTAAATTAGGTCTTGACATTTTTAAAACAGGTATTACTTTAAAGCCTATTTTAGATCGTAAAGTTGAGTGAGTTGGTCAGTAGTTAAAACGATTATTTCATGATAGTCTAATGCACGCGTGCATGGGTGAGACTTGTCTCTAATGTCAGAATTCAAAATAACGCAACCTTTAGCGACTAGCATCTGAGACAAGAGATCAAAGTCCCATTTCACTTCAGACACATTTTAATTTAGACTGTTAGGTTACACGAGTACGTCAGGCACGTTTTACTTTAGGGGGTGTTGATTAGATCATAATTTCAAGCACATTTTAGTTCAGACATACAAAAAAGGTAGAATTTTCTGAGAACACTTTTTACGTTCGGGGCAAAGGGTAAAATCGTATAACCCCACTTCAAACAACTTCGATCATGACCTTTATCCCCTCTACAGCTTCCGGAGCGGAGCGGACCGAAATATAATTCTATTAGAGTAATCTCGATGGGTATAGGGATTTCTCATGGTTCTGTAAATTATCACCGACTATTTGATATTACCAAATTGATTTACTTTACCTAACGGTTAAGGCTTAACTTAATTATAATATTAAATAAGTAAATATGTATATATACGAGGGCAAGTCAAAATTTATCTACATTTTTCGTTCTACAATTTATTTACACAAACTTTACGGATGCCATGCTCGTCGTGGATGATTTTCAATAGTCGAATGGATTTCGATGGTTTGGGACGCGCTTCCTCCACGTTTTGAACTCGTTACTTATAATTCTTTGTCGCCGAGTACTGATTTGGAATGAATTGGCTTAAAGGCTCGGGTCATCCGCTACCCTTATCGGTAGATCATGGCCAGCGATCGGACACCCATCCAAAATCCGTTTACGACATCGTTCATCATTATTTCCGGAGTTTTTCATCCAGTACCTAAGGGAAAATATACTGTTTCCGCATAAGAGATGAATACGATGCAAATTAGGATTTAAGAGAGATTAGTAGAAAGTTGATGCACTAGTAATTGTGACTATTTTTCTTACCCAGTATCCCATTAAGGATGTATTAATGTACGAGTTTAACATAACTCGTTCGACAGCTGGCAGCGCTATTATCCCGGCTGCTGGCTAAAACCACCCGCGATTATCGTGGGCAACCACCGGGCCTGTCTCTATGCGAATGAAATCTCTCCGCGGCGCGCGGGCTTGACGCCCCGGTCTCCGATCGCGACAACCTACCGCGCATGTGCGAGAGTATTGGTATTCAAAATTTTATTACCAACCGAATCATTTCGGTTGGTAATAAAATGATTTAAATCGATGATTTAAATAATTTAATTTTACTAACATATTTATAATGTTACAGTTTATTATATATGGAACTGGCGTCTCTTCTAGGTTAGGTGGTGTTTTTTGTAGATGGTTTCCCTGGGGAAGCCCAGATGTCCAACCTATAAGATATGGTTCACCCAGTACAAGCAAAAAAAGTACTTCACAGGACTTGACACTAATTCATTCCGATAACCTTCGAATATCACAGAAATTAAATGAAAAATGATTGAAAAAATTATAACGCTCTTAATAAATCAACCCATAAATGGGGTACTTTTTTGAAACAATGCCTTAATAATGGGATGGGTTACCAAACCAAAACGTCGGCGTAGATTTTTACAAGGAAACCATCTACAAGGAAACCATTTACAAGGAAACCATCTACGCGATCTAACCTAGAAGAGGCGCCAGTTCCATACACTAGTACTTGCGGAAACCTTAAATTAAACATATGTATATATATATATATATATATATTGTAACATTTGAAATCACGCGCGCAGACCTAATGCGACATCTACTGACGCGAGCAGATGCGGCCGGTAGAGAGAGGTCGCAGAAAGGAGAGGGGACTTAGTTACGAGCGCCGAGAGAGAGAGGTCGTGTTGGTGGCGGACGCCCTGCGGCGCCATGCTGAGTTCGGCGGATTATTGTAAGGATCAAGCAATGGCGCGAATGAAGACGGAATTTTAATAAACACGGAAGAACAAGAGGTATTTAGGCCTTGTTCTGTCCGTGGGTATACCAGAAGGAAGGACTCTTCGCCTAGTGGTTCAGTCATGGCAGGAACAGAGGAATTTGGGCCTTGTTCTGCCGGTGAATGTAAATACAAGGACTCTCAAGAAGCTGCGAGCAAATGCGGAAGCGGGACGAGCACCGTCCGCGCTATGACGACAGGATTGGTCCCCAGGAAACTTCCCGACAGCGAGACGATGCTGTGGCCCGGCCAAGGAATGTTAAGAATCCCTTTGCGTGTAATGAAAGACAATTCTACCCTGTTGTGTAAATAAAGTGCAATTAATGTGATAGAGTGCTATTATTGTCTGAGATCTCCCCCACGCATCTGAGATAGGCATTCTGACACCAACCCTAAGGTACCCACAGACTGAGCTTAGCTGGTGGTGTTGTGCACCGGATTCCATCGGCGGATGAAGGTCACGGCATTACAATATATTGTGGAAGTAAAGAATGATGTTCTATCCTATGGTTATGTGGAATCGCTCACAGTTACATATTAGTAACGCTGGTCGCAGCAATTGAACCGCGAAAATCTGACAGCTCTGCCCTTGTAAAATAACCATAGATGGTGACAATTTTTTAAATTTTCAAAACAGATTGCAATTCCAATGTAAGGGCAATTATTTAAGATTTAGAGGTGCTTGACAATAAAACAAGTGACGGGACAATTTCTAACGTGATCCTAATTTGTAGTGTCACAATATAATATATATATATATATACTTATTATCAGACCATAAGAAAGAGTAAGGGCTTCTTAATTTCCAATAAATTGTATACACAAAAAACACATTACAAACCATCCCTGAATGCATCGTACAACCCTGCACATAATGTGTTTATGATTCGCAAAAGTATTCATAAATTAATTTAAATAAATAAAATAAAAATCTCTATGGCTGAGAACCGGGAAACCCTGTTTCTCGCTTGACAGGTAGAGTTAGTAACCATTGCACTACTGACGGATATGAATGAGATATAAAAATAGTAGATCACAGATATCTGCTTTTACAAAATTCACCAGTGACTATTTTTCAAATAAAACTCTACGTCAGTATTAAAATCTGAAATGAAAAATCTCTTCTGTTATCGAGACGTCAGTCTGAGTACTTACTGGAGGGCAATAAAATGCTACGTCATTCCCGTGCTGCTCTATGAAGTTAAGATCTGGACCTTAAAGAAGTCACGTAATCCACAATGATAAAGAAGCTCAAAAATTGACTCAATTTATAAAATGTTATACAAATCTAAGATCTTATATATCTCGCACGCGATTAATCAGCAAACCTACTATGAATTTGAAGTCTATTAGCATGCTGTACGCGCTTTCTGAGATATAGTCAAAAGAAGAAGGCTAGTGGAGATTCTAGATCTGGAGATCACGATTCTCAGTAATGAGAAATTAACTACGAAAAAGAAAAGAAACCTCTGTAAAATATTGATTTTAAATTTATTTTTTGAGTTGTAAATACCAGCTAACTCGCATAATGCAAAGTAACCATAACAAGAAACTACATTACATATTATACGGGTTATTTACATGCCACGTGTGTAAATAACATGTAATATATAATATAATTTTGCAGATGGTAAGTATATCATTATTTCTATAACTTTTCTAAAAAATCATTTAATTAACTAATATACTTGTAATATTAAACCGTATTTAATGACCCTGTGGAGTTCCATAAGTTACAAAAATGTGTTATTTACGTCATACAGTGAGTGACGTCACATCCGCGTGGCGCAGCGAAATATTCTAAAACCGAAAAGGACGTTCTTTATTTCCGTGGATTTTAAAGCGTTTCACTGGGTTGTATTTTTTTACATGCGTAGTATTACCATAAACTCAAAGTAAAATTATTCATAAATCTTTTCAATGACGTATGTTGGTAGACCAAACCATAGGATCATGTATATTCTTGTTAAGTGGTCATTGACAATCAGGCATTTTGATATATATCTCAAAAAAATTATTGCCAGGTAAAGTGTTAACTTTGCGTGGCTAGCCAGCCAGATTAAGGATTTTGACTTTACAGGGACGTGATCAAACACAAAAAAGGACTGGTATGCCAATTTATTTAAAAAATCGTATTTATGTAAAAAAAATCTTATCGAAAAATATATAATTATTGATATTAGGCACTTACTTGAATTCTTTATTAAAAATTCTTTTGTATATACCTACTACTGGAGTACCACAGATCAGGTGTCTTCACTCATAACACTGTCGGGCCAAAATTTCCTACGAACTGCGATTATAGCAAAAGACAAAAATTACAATATATCATAGCAGTAATATACGAAGTGTAAGGAACTTGGTTCACTTTTTTTGTATTTTTTGGGTAGATAACTGACTAAATTACTAGCAGAAAATGGTCAAGGAATATTTATTTATATAATTTCTCCATCTTTCTTCCATTTCATTATAAAATTTCATCGCACTGCACATAACCGATTTCTGAAATTTAGCCTTCTTCTTGAATGGGAGTCTCATTCTATGTCTTCATCTTGTATGATATTTGTGCACATATTGATTTTCCTCAGTGTTTCTTATAAATTCTACTGATATATTTTTAGTGAAAATTTTAAAAATAAATATCATAACAATTTTAGAAGTAGAAAATGTTCAAACTGCATGTGCCTAATATAAACTATGTCAGAGATATAAGTATTTTTTAAATGTTGTAGCTGTGCGATTATTTCAATTAATTGAAAAAAATATTAAATACTAATTAAATGTATTAATTAGAAAGATACACATATAAAATCAATTTCATCGAAAAATGTTGTTGCGCCATCGGGATTCAAACCTGGATCTCTTTCCAAACCGGGAAAGTGCATTATCTAGCTATGCTACAGCGACATTATTTTTGACGACAAATTTTCGAACCTACGTGTTACACTTTTTTAAATGAATACACATCTATCGTTCCATTATTTGAATGCCTATATGTATTCATTTAAAAAACTGTAACAATCCGAAAAATTTGTCGTCAAAAATATTGTCGCTGTAGCATAGTTGGATAATGCACCTTCCCTAGTTTGTAAAGAGATCCAAGTTCGAATCCCGGTGGCGCAACAACAATATTTTTCGATAAAATTGATTTTATATTTATATCGTCCTAATTAATACATGTAATTAGTATTTAAAATATCACAGACCTATGTTCTGAATAATTACAAGTTCACAATAAGAATGTGTTCTCCTGATAATGAAAAAAATATTGATTCCAAATATATTGAATACAAAAGAAAACTTAATCAAACTTAGACTGGCCAGACTATTGTTGTTAGATGATTTAGTGGCTGAAGCAAAGATGTAGAAAAATAATGGGTCAATTTCGCAAATATATATTTCGAAGTGTGTGAATTTAAAGCTTAACATGATATTTAGTAATATTTTACGTAACAATACAGAATTTGGAATATTTTTGACTCGTAGTTTAGTCAGGTATAGAATATATACCAATCCTAGTATTCCTGGCCGGAATCCCATGACTTCATCCGTGACAAATCCTGATACACAAATATTGCTTAAATCAATAATTATTTATACATCTTTACTGCTAATTAAAAATTATTTATAAAACGAAAAAATGTAATGGATACATATTGATACATAGTACCTATTTTTGTTTTAGATATCTGTGTTGCTGAAAAACGTGGGAGTTATGTTCCTGAAATCCTGAAACAGAACTGGGCAGATTGGATTGGACGAGAGCGTGGGTGAAAGGAGCCATGCCGACTACAGTTGGTAATATTAAAGATGATGGGATGAAACAGCCGAGTGGGAGTTCCTAACTTTAGATACTTAAGATTCAGAATAAAATAATAAAATAAATAATTTTAATATGTACAGCTCCCAGCCGTATTATTAGACTCTATATATTTCTGAGAAACCATCGATATTTAATTATTTATTTCACATTTATTATTCTATCAACACTTATGGATGAATTATTTCGCGCTAGTAAAGTTATATTGTTGTTTTTAATATTTGCATTGGTAGCAGTTTATCGATGTAGAAGATTTAGATTTTTTTCTATATTATATTTACGAGTATTTATATATTTACGTTAAAATTTTCAGGATAAGTATCGACAGAATGATTAAAAATGTAAAAGAAAAAAAAATTAATCGTAAATTATTTAAAAATGAATCGATTGTTTTTCAGAAATATATTCTTTTTTACGGAGTGCTTAATAATTTAGCAACGGGGTGTACTCATTGTAATTAATTATGGATGTACAGATTGATAACTTATTAACTAACTTACCATTACGCCGTTTTCCGCAGGGGTAGGCAGACTACTCTCGCCTCGTCCGCTTTCATTTATCTTCTCATGCATACTCGTTGATTGTTGAAGCTTTTGACAGGGCCGTCCTCCAATTTTAGATTTATCTGATTATATTTCATTCCTATTGCATTCAATACTCGCGTCATTTATTTTCTATACATCCTCTCTTAATTGATATTTGTCCCACGCATTGACATACACGCTTTTTAGCGGTGACAATAATATCTCTCTAATATCTCTGACACACACGTTTTTTCTTCTGTCTCTACGACTTGAGGGTAAATATTATATATGTACATATAAATATGTACGGTGATAGCATGACATCTAACAGTGGCGCACCGCAGCCATTACCGACAACGCGGCCAAAAAAAAATGTCTGGCCGTGCAGAGCTTCGGCGGGCCCGACAATAATCTCAAATGTTATTAACGCGAGTAACTCGTTCAATACTTTGCAAAACAATATATATCCTTATTAAATGAAATGACAATAGGCATACCACATCGCTTGGAAGACGAATGGATTCAATATAGTACCTGAGAGGAATTAGAGGCCAACAGGCCGCCGCACGACCCACTGAACTAACGAAATCATCAAATTCTGCGAAAATACATGGCAACGAATAGTAAAGGATAAAGAAGAGAGAAAGACACTCGAGGAAATCTTCTTCCAACATAACGCGGCTGATAGTGATAATTAAATGTAAATCATTAAAAACTAGACATTATAAATACTCTTTCTCTGCATACCCTTTATTTTACTTATTTTCTATTTGTTTCAGAGACAAAGTTATTGCAGTGTACAGATGACAGAAGTTTATGCCTTATGTAATAAGGCTATGGAAGTCGCTAACTATGTAGCTGCGTAATATATAATACAACCCCACACGTTTATTTATTTTTAATACAGTGCTTACATAAGTATATTTATATATACTCTAATATAAACATGATTCAAATGTTCCTTTTACTACAACCTATTTAGCACATATTATATTTCCGTAATGAGTTTCTTCTCCTTTCTTATATCTTCTGGCATTTCATTAAAGATCTTCATTGCACTTCATTCATCACCGATTTTTGAGATTTAGCCTTCTTCCTGAATAGCAGTCTCAGTCTATCTGTTTCTTTTATATAATCTTCGTAGTCACGTTGATTTACATCAATTTTTAAATATCTTTGAAATATATGCTCTGTTTACTTATGTATAATAATTGTTAAACACTACATTAAATAAGCATTCAGGATTTACAATAAATTAAATTAAATATATATCAATTGGAAAGACTACGAAATATAAGTTCAAAATTTGTTGAAAACGTAATCGGTCGATGTAGCGAAAATATAACGCATTTCCCAGAACAGGAAAAGGTCCTGAATAGAATCCTAGTAGATATATATTTTCTGTATATCTTTCTAATTGATTAATTTAATTAGTATTAATAAATAACGTACACCAATATTGTAAAGTGTGATGATGTAGATACCAAACGCCTTCCTCTCGGGGAATAGATACGCCCGTCAATTGAGTCGCGAAGCGGACACCAGCTGGTATTGAAGCGAAATCAAAAAGCCTTCAGAAAATTTAATATTTCAGGAGATAATTATTTTCTAATTCCTGGAAGACAGCGTTCCCAGGGGAATTTCCTGTTTATGTAATCAAGGGAGCAAATATAAAATAAGAATTTTCAACTTTCTCCGATGTTTCGATTAACTTTGAGAATGGCTCATTTAAATTCTGAGAAAGGAATGTTTTTTTGATTTACACAAAATACCGTCAGTTCTTCTTGTTGTAATGATGTAAAAATATTCTCAGATTTTCAAGACGGTTTAGAATATTATGTGTCAAGTTTTCTGGGTTGTTATATGGCAAAATAGACTAGAAAATAAGCCATCACCTTTAACCCGTATCCATCCACTCTTCCTTAAGTCATCGAACCGTAGAGCTGGTGGACAACTTCTACAACTTATTATTCCCGTTAGAGGTCTCCATTCACCGGCAGAATTTTCTTCTTCTTTTAAATAGGCAATCCACCCTTCAAGAGTGATTTGCCATTAATCAAGTAAAAACATTATTTTATAGAAAAAAGTACAATAATATTATAGAATAGGAAATATTATATTACGAGTCAATACCACTGTCGTTCAAAAAATTTACTATTATATAGATTAAATGTGGCGAGTTAAGGGAAAGAAGATAACACAAGTTAACCGGGAGTTAAAAATTACCATTGACGAGATTATTGTAAAAAAAACCTGTGATCCGCAATGGACAGGAAAAAAAGATTTGATCAAGGGTCTCCTCCTCGGCACCAAACTCACGTATTGGGGAATCTATTACGTTCGATCTGAATAAATGTGAGGCTACCTGTCAATGCCCAATTCTCATTCTAGAGATATTTGATATTGTTATTTTGGAGACTTTCCTTTTGGAGAACCAGGGAGTGCTAGGAATAGATTTTTGAATTGTGTTTATTTGAATCCATGTATTGTGCAGTCCAAATAGAATTCGTATATTTTTTTACCATATTAGATCTGTCATACATCGGTATATGGAATTGATGAGGGAAAACTCCGGAAAGAGTGGCCTCCTTGGCCAGTTTATCAGCACATTAATTTCCATGAATTCCCTTATGTGCAGGAATTCAAACGAATGACACCTGTTTATTGTTGCTGTACAAATTAAATAGGCATCTTCTAATGGAATAGATTATCTCATTGTCTAGCCAAACTTTCATATTAGTATTGAAAGATTCAAGAGCTGCTAGCGAGTCAGAGAATATAACAGTCTTATCGACGTTCCGGAGTACGCAGATGTCCAAGGTCGCTTTAATTATCTAACATTCTGCTGAGAAAACCGATGAATCCGAAAGCAATCGTAATTTCTCACTTATTAGGCAGAATTTTGATCTTGTAGATATATTCCGATGTTCAACATTTAAATATAAGAGTGATGTTTTTGAAGCTGTACTGAGTCAAAAGTGTCATTGATTTTAGTATTCAGACATTCTGTGTTAAACCTAAATTTTTATTTTTTCTGTGTTATACCAAAAATTTTATAGTTTTTTTTTTTGATTAACTTTCCATTTTTTTTATTTTAAATCAATTTTATCATTTTCTATTATATTTCCCCCTTCCCCGCACAAGCACATACTTTTTAGAGAAGTTGTAGATCTAAAAAAAACTAAAAAAAATATTTATCGTTTCATTAACAGAATAATAAATAAAAAATAAATATTGCATGCTTCTTGTGCAGACGCACATCTTTTTTTAAATAATCAATTTTGTAAAAGCTTATAAGGGTATGAATACAATATAAATAAAAAAAAATTAAAAAATTGATGTGTCCGGTCCATTGTCAATTCAGTTTGCACACTCTTTAAGAGATATAGGTGACTTTGGTTCTTACCACAACAAATAAGATAATCGAACCTTGTCAGATTAAAAAAATAAGCTATAAACGTACTAAGACGTGCACAGACGTTAAAAATACTAATAACAATAAAATTAATTTATCTGTTTAAATTATCCATTTCATTATGAAAATAAAAAAGTTTATAGTCCTCCCAGTAATTTTAAATATTTAAAAAAATACTTAAATATATATCCATTATCACTGTCCATGTGCAAGGTCGAATGCATTAAATAAACAATGGTTTTGTATTTCCCGCGGTGGACTATGACATATTACGTCGCTTCGAACGCCATAAATAAATATCAAACAAATAAATAAATTCAGTGAATGTTTTGCAATATGGAAAAAATATATTTCGAAGTTATACACAGAATACATACAAGTAACATCAATATTTTTACCGTTTTTCAAACAACACAATATTACTATTAAATAATCATTTTTTGAAATTTCAGTTCTGTGGCTTCGTAAGACTATCGATTATAATTTAGATAGTTACGATTTATAAAAAAGAATAGATGACATATTATTTGCACATTTTTAAATAAAATGAGACGCGCGCCGTAATAATTTTATTAAAAAATTGAAATCGTTTCTTTTATCTATCCTCGTTCTGAAGTAATATTGAATAAATAATAGTCGCGAGTGAAGATTTTATAGTTTTGACATTCAGCTATCAGTTGATATGACACGGGGCGGTATTGTTATATTTAATACGTTTTTTTATTGGAAAATTGACATAAAATATATTAACCCGTGCATGGCAAAGTTTAATAGTCTAAATAGAAATATAGAGGTTATTTTAAGTAGAGGTGAATTCATATCTCGTACGCAAAAAAACATTGAAGCCGGTTGTTGAGGTTGGCGGAGAAGAGAGTCGAGTTAGAGTTTAATGAACAATGTTTAGTACTAGTTATCATTTTGTATAATTTGACCACTTAAAAAGATCACTTTATTATATAATAACATTCCAATTGTTACCAACGAAGAGATATTAATGACTAATTAACGTACACTAATTCGAAAGTCATTTGTCACAAATTCGAGAGTCGTCAGCATTATTCACTATGACACTTTTACTAATTGCATTATTATTAAAACATCATATGTATTTTATATTATTACATAAATTGGAAGAGTAAAAAGTAGTGTAATAATGTACCTAGGCATGGACGTCTTATTCTAGAACAATTTCTTAAAAGTAGCATTACTCTTAAATAAATAAAATATTATTACATGCACTGTCTGCATCTCGGTCCAGTGAATCGAGTGCGTTGTTCTGCTTCAGAAAATAATTCCTCGATGGTCAATGTTTTTACCCGAAAGACATAAGACTAATATCGTTCTCATAAGAGCCGAGATTTCGGATGAGGGGATTATTGGGATTCGTGAAACCTTGCTGACAATTTTGCGATCGTGTTAACCTTGTGATGACGGTGTAATTTAACTGGAGAGTTTATATATGATTTTAATAGTATTGTTTTTTATAAATTCATCATTATCATCCACGTCGGTCCCTCATTATAGGGTGGTGATCTCCGTGAACTCTTGCTCTCGTGACACTCCTCCTTCACTTTTCTCGGCATTTTGGAGATATTAGAGTTATCACTAAAGAAGGGCAATCTCCGTTCTTCGATGTAGCCCACCACAACAAGAGTTTTCTTGATGTTCAGTTCCTGCAGAATGGAGGCATTCGCGCCTCTCACCGTCCATGGTATGCGCAACATGTCTCCGGCATCATATCTCAAAAGCGCCCATTTTCCTTCTCTCGGTTTCTTCAGGGTCTATAATTATACATTATATAAAAATATAATATACTGAAGACTACACAACGTATAATTTAAAACGTAGGTACATTTGTGATAGTAGATAATACTATACTGTGGTAAAACGCTCTAGTTTATTTATCCTCTTTGATACAAAGTACATATCGAGTTTTGAAGTACAGTAGATACGAGTAGTTACCAAGTCTCGTTTGATCTCACCGTTGCCATCTATGGACACAAAGGAAAAGTGAATTAGCCGCGATCGCCATCGGGAAGGCAAAAATCCATATTTCAATCATCCCTGAACAATACGGCGGAGATATTCCCACTCACTGTTTCTTGATAAGTGGGGGATGAAAGCCTCTTTTGGGGTGATTTCGAGGGGAAGAAGCGAGCCGTTGTGTGGGGAGAGGGGGGCAGCAACACAAATACAAGCATCCGTAAGTAACTCTGTCACCCATTTGTAATAAACTGCTTGCTTCCAAAACGCCTCCCCTAGCTTATTTCGAAGATGACCCGAGATACTACCCCTAAAATTTTGTGACTGATGTATCGAGGAGAGCGGATAATAGCGGATTATTTGGTAGGTAAGAAATTAAATTTAAAATGTATCAAGTAAACAATTTTTCATATACATGATTACATGTTTGATACATGTAATACTTTTTTTTTTATTAATTTAAGATTTTTTAAATAAAAACTTGGTGCTGGAAAATTCGTAGGAAATAGAACATGCAACACATACTGAGCTCAAATTTTCATGTTCACCTTTTTTTTTGCGATATATTTTTATGTTTTTTCCGTCGTCGTGGAAGCATATTTATGTGGAGAGAAATAATGGTTTATTGTAATATATAATAATAATAATTATTATTATTATTAAACACGCCCTATTCAGACATTAACATAATTTGTAAAATAAAAGAAAATTTTAAAATTATCTTACGGTCGTTCAGAATCTTATGTGTATAGTTTTCAGGACTAATCTGTCGGGTATATCTGACCTTTGTATCTGATCTCATTGTAGGTCTGATGTACACGATATATTAGCCCAGATAACTATACACAGAATAGAAAATTTCATCAGAAATGCAATATACAAATAAAAAATTATATAATATCAGCATGTTTTTTCATAAACAAAATTAAAAATAAATACAAAATGTGAAGTAAAGCAACGTATCCATCACCGTTGAGTTGAGACACAAAACAATTGTAATAATGAAGTCAAGCCTATCAAGAGTTAAATTTACAGCAAAAATGTCCACTACTTTCGCGTATTCATTCCCTACAGAATGCATTCTAGGGATTACGGAGTTAGCTAATGCATGTGTTCTAACATTACCCCTGTAATAGAACAATGAATTGTGCCTCGATCAATTGTGCGTAAAAGTCAAGCAGACCAATAATCTGGGGCAATCTATCATACCATTGATGATCCTGTATAAAAATATAAAGTCAGACATCGTACGTCTCACTGGTAATTTTAACAATTTCAGACAGCCAAGATAATTGATATCCTCACAGCGTATATTTAATTTAAATAATGCTTTTAGAATATTTATTTTTAATATATTTCCTTTATATTACGTAGTTATTCATTTATAACAATGGAAAAATCAACAAATGTTAGTTATAACTAATACATGAAAAAAATTTAAATAGCTGTATAGCTAGTGCTACCGATACTGCACCAGAAATGATTGAAAAATGTTAACATAATACTGTCTTATATATTTTTTTTTAATAGACTAAACAATTACTGCTCACACTGTTGTCACGACTACTGTTTGGAGAGGTGAAGATCGCCTTTCATCAATAGATGTAGATAACTGATAAGATAATAATGAGCTCAAAATCACGAACCGTGAGTGAATCACTGATAGCTTTGATTCACTCTCACTATCAGTGATTGAATATCTGGGAATGTTGTGATTCGTGATTCATTTTTTATTTTATTTATATTTGCCTGTGAACCGTGATTCGACGCATGTGCATATGGATCGAAAATATTCATGAAAGAATCACATTTTAATTCGTGATAAGCGCCATCTAGTAGATTCTGCTAAAACGATTTACATATTTGAACTGAAATGCTGAGAATTTGACCCGAAAAATAAAATCACATCAAAGGGTTTTCATTTTCTGATGTGATGATATTAAATTAGATATATATTAATTATATATGCTAGAATATGTTTTTTACGCAAATGTAGTTTGAATAATATAAGTAAATACGCTCAAAATTGTGTTTTAATTTATTTATTTTGTATATTGTGATATTGTGCGGCGCTCGCGTATTAGTATTGAAACTGTGATCACAGTCACAGTTCTCAATCATTGATATTATCTAATATCAGTCACAATAACACCAGCGAGTCAAGAGTAGCATATTTTCTCATCACTACTGACATGTGTAGACAACGTGACAAGATCAAGACGTTTAAGATCATTAAACTACAAAGATAAAAAAACACGAATAGGAAATATATACACAACGATCATATAAACAACAATACGATTAGGAGTAATAAACAATTATAATAAAGTTGCGATTGCCAGAATGACTGCTAACATGTATCTTAGACCAAGATGGACAGATTGTCCTGATTGGTCAACAAGTATCGAGGCGGTACGAGATAGGGGGAGATGGAAGCGCCTTGACTTGTTGAGAGTTTAAGTTACCGATCCTTTTAAGGTGTCTTAGGTAGATCATTGTTTCAATTCTAAAATAGTAATAATATTAAAATGATTCATTATCCATGAGCCGTATCTATTTAAATTTTATATATCTCAGACACATGTAATTATCATACCACCCCTGCATAGTTTTTAAACAACTAAAAACACAAATAGGTTTTTCTGATTCGCCATGTCCACCTTTAATAGTATACAGACCATTGTATTTTGTTTTGATCTCTTCAAATATGGTTTGAATTTTATTTAAAGTTCGGACGGTATTATTTTGTTTCGTGCATAAGAAAATGTACGAAAGTAGTCAAGAAAAAAGTGGTGTGTAGTATACTACACAATGTCATAGCATTGTATCCGTGAAACGGTGTGATAGTAAGTTAATTTTTTTTAATTAGGTTTATTACTTACTTACTTACTTACTTACTTACCATCACGCTGTTTCCCAGTGGGGGTAAGCAGAGAGGATAAAGCGCCACACTCTTCTGTCCTGACACACAATTCTCGCCTCATCCACATTCATACATCTTCTCAAACAAGCTCGCCGATTGTTGAGGCTTCTAACAGAACCATCCTCCATTATCTGGAATAATGAACAAGAACTACAGAATCTGGTGAGTAGAATGTACGATGTATGCAAGGAAAGCGACCACATGATGAATGTTAACAAGTCGAAAGTGATGGTATTCGAGAAGGAGGAAAGCAAGACACCATGCAAAATACTTGTAGGTAATGAATGTTTGGAACAAGTAGATGAGTTTGTATATTTGGGAATTATGTTTGATAGAAACGGAAAGGCTGAGAATGATATCGAAAGGAGGGTGACTGCAGGAAATAAAGTGAACGGCGCTTTGAATGGAATTATATCTAACGGGAATTTGTCAACCGAGGCAAGACTAACGGTTCACAATGGAATCCTGGTACCGACACTGATGTATGGAAGTGAGGCCTGGAGCTGGCAGAAAAGGAACGAAAGTAGACTGAATGCAGTGGAAATGAGATCACTTAGACGTATTTGTGGCAAATCTATTTATGACAGAGTAAAGAATGAATGTAAAGCTGTTGTTAGTAAAGTGAGTAAGATTAAAAAAGGATCACTTAGGTGGTTCGGTCATATGGAATGGATGAATGAGGAGAGAATAGTAAGAAAGATATATGAAGCAAGTGTTGATGGCACCAGAAATAGAGGTCTTCCGCGGAAGACTTAGGTTTATTATATTTTCATTATTTAGATTATCAACAGGTTTTTTTCGTATTAGTAAACGATATTATCCTGTGTACTCCGCATGTCCACCTGCGTAATATTTCGGAGAATCAGGAACTCCCATAACATTTTTATTTTCTTTACATTTTACGAACTAGTAAAAACCATCCGATTTTCAAATGCAAATGACTCCCCGCTGTGCTCCTTCGTGACATATTTTACCAGGGAAGCCTTCGAAAAACATATTCAATGTTAAAATATATATTATATTTTTTATTTATTATCTTAGTTTTATTAACCACTAATAGAGTTTAAAAAACATCTACCGGTTTCGGAAAATACCTTTTCCTTCTTCAGGATGTCATAACTAACTAAAAATATAGCATTGTTTCTTCACCAGAATCTATTTTTAATTTTTTTAAAAAAACAACAATTATTTAAAAAAATAAAACTAAGAGATAATAAATAAAAAATATGAGTTATAACCACAAAATTAATATTGCTTATTTTAAAAGTAAAATATATATTTGTAATATCAAGCAAAGGTGAATATTTCCAGACGAACTATTTTTTTTTTTTACGATTTTTAGTCAACCCATAGCACTAATACAGCGTAAAAAATATTTGATAAAGCTAAAAATATATACGTTCGTCACGACACGTGCCATCCGAAATTAGTTTTAGCGACGTAGGTTTAGCGCAAGGGGAATACGACCCGAAACAGTCGACGGTTTACTGGGGGTGAGCTCAGTTTCCCGTACACTGCCGTATTCGCGGTCTCGGAGGTCGCAGTCCAAACGCGAGAACTCGGGGGTCGGCCGCGCGAGGGGAGATTACGCTGTGAGTTTAACCGGCGCAGGGGTGAGCAGTCGACTTAGGGGATGGTGACACTTTATTTGCTCACATGTCAATGTTTTTTGTATTGATTTATAAGGCGGGATACATTCTGGTCGGTGAGTGCAGAAGGTGTACAGTCGCTTTATATATTATAATTATAATATTTATTTTGCAAAATATTATGTTAAGTAAAAAGGAATGTAACATTTGACAACGCTATTTTATAACTTTTGTTTTTTTTAGATAAATATGCGGATTGTGTTAAATAAAGATTTTCATGTTAACAATGATTTCTTATTCTTCTCTTTTAGCCTCCGTTCCTCCTTCTACTTCTGATCTACTCTATTCAACCATTAATTAAAATAATAATAAACGATTGCGAAATTTTGAAAAAAATCTATGTATACAAATTTGAACATCCATCTAACTAATATCTGTACAATCTTATGCACTATGCAATATAGGCAAAGTCCCCCTTCCCCTTTTTCCTGGGAAATCCACACCTTCCTAATATGAATATTTATTATTGTGAATATCAACCGTGAGGACCCTGAGAAAAATATACCTCACTCCCTACCTCTACCAAATATTGCTCAAATCACTTTAGGGCCAGCGACAAAAAAAGCCATTTCTTTGATCCACGATCTAATCCCTTATTTTAAATGATAACTAAGTGTGAAGCCAACGCCGGGCATGGTCCGCTAGTGTTCAATATTTTTATAAAAATAGAAAACTTAAGACAACATAGTTATAAAAGATAAACAGATTTAATTTGCACATTATTTATGGCAATTCACCCTCGCACCTTCTAAATGTACAATTTCGTAATTGCGCCAAAAAATGGTGCTAATTAACCCCCGGTGTACTGTCCAAAAAAAGGCTAACTCGGTTAACTCGAACACTTCGCCAACTCTTCACTCAAAGAGAAGTATTTTTTTGCACTGTGCCCTGCTACTATGGTAAATATTTTTAATACAACTCCTAATTTAAATTCAAATAATATGAAATTTCTATTAACATTATCATTTACAATTAGAGTAGATAAATCGAATCGCATTAAATATAACAATATTACCCCGATACATTGACAGACAGCAAAATGTCAAATCTATAAAATCTTCACAATTAAATTATAAAAGTGCGTTCTTCATTTTATTTACAGAAATAAAAATAATGCGACATCTGTTATTATTAGAAATATCTCATTTTATATCGGGCGACATATAGATTTTAATTTTGAAAATAGGCAGAAATCATAGGGAACCAAGTCAGTTGAATAGGCAGGATGACTTAAGTGCTCTAAAGGCAGATATTTGTAACTTTTCCGATTATCTGGCTATAACATGTTCAAATCGTAGTTTTCGATCCGCGTAGTCGCTCATATCGCAGTTATATCACGGGTGATATGAGCGACTGACTGCGCGGCCACTCCGGGAATTGAATTTACACATTTCGTACGTAATTTGTTTCAATAAATTTATTGGTACCTTTTCCCTTACGGTACTTAAAGCTTATTGCTCCAGCATCCGCCGCTGTTTCTCCCATATTTATTTATTAAGAGTTTATTGGTGCGAACTAATCATAATGTCTGTATAGGGCAGATTGCTCGGAGCCTCGGTATTAATACACTTCTTAGCCTGGCATTTATTAATTTGACCAATGAATGTGATATCCATAAAACAATAATCGTAAAATGGGTAATTCGTAATTCGTAATTCGAAGGCTAAATTTTGATCAAATAAAAAATGCGTATTGAGCGTAAATTTACGGTGATATATTTTTTTAAACTTTATTGAATAACGCCCATGTAAGCTATTACATTAATACATTTAACAACATGAACTGACATGGCAGTTACTTTGTTGTGTATCATGATTATTTGAATTATTATAATAATAATTGAATTTTTCAATTCATAGTTGTATTGTGTTATATTGTTATGATCAGATAACATTGCAACAAAGATAGACATATATTTGGGTACCCTGCCTGCTACACTAGTATTTTATTGTACTATGGCAGACCGTAGCTTTTCGGTATAGTAATAAACAAAGTGTAGTATTCAATGTATATAATATATACATATATATACAATAAATATATATAAAGAGTAAATCAAGATGCGATTAGATAGCATATATGTAACACACGTTGTGTTATTTTGTCACTACTATCGTTTCGGGAGGTTCAGTCTCTCATTATGAGGTTAAATATCACAATACGGTTTGGTGGCGACCTATTCAGATAATGTGGTGGATTATGGAAGGGAGGAGGATTTTGTTCAATCGTAAATAGGAATATGGACAGTAGGGGATTTTTCTCTGAATTTTTATTTTATTACGGCGGGATTTTTTAAAGTTATTCATTATTACACCATAATAGTGTGACCGTTCCTCTACGAGTACCTACTCGAACAGATCGACATAAAACTATCGTAAAACAAAATTTAGTTTAGGTAATAGGTAATCATTTTCATGATGAATTAGATGCCAGTGAAAAAAATTTTTTTTTCTACAGTAAGAAATATTTATATATATTTTACATCCTAATTAATAAATTAGAAGATACTAAATTTTCTTTTGACATATTAAATATAAACATAAAGTAATCGGTTTTCATAAATCTGTTCGACCTTTTGGTTTGCAACGCCCACAACACTGACTTCTGACATTTGACTCAAAGAGACATTTCAGAATTCATCATTAAATTGTTACACCTATATATATATATTCTTTCTTTAATAATTATTTTTTTTGTATGTAACATTTAGCAGAAGCGAGAAAAGTTACCTTTTTAGAAATTGCAATTTATTTTGCGAATTTCTCAAATTGCGGCCTAAAAATATATCGTGTGATAAAATGTGATACGATACGATCATTACAATATAATTTTTAAAGAAATCACTTTTTTTTAATTTTTCATAACGTTCGATTACTTCCAGTAACTATTTTCAAAAAATACTTTCAAACTCTCTAGCCAGCTAGAAATTAAAAAGTTCAAAGTGATATCATTAAAGGTCAGGGAATAACTAAAATAGATGCCTAATTTTTCACGATGTTCAGATATAATTATTTTTCTTCTAAGCTATTTCTCAGTAGATCGTTCTTTGTCAAATGCAATATTTTGGACTACCTTTCAGGTGATAGAATAGGGGCTGCGTTCAGTAAGGGAATTATTCATTATTAGCACATAAATGGTACAGTAGCCACTCTTCCACTTATAATACTAGATCTCTCAATATTCTCGATTGCACTATAATAACGCAATATAAAATGCACATTTCTCAAGATAGACATCGCTTAATTAAATATAAGCAGTGCTCAATTTTAATAAAATAGTTCAGACTCTCCACGTATGTGTGACTTTATTTTTATTGGAGTTGGTATTATATATATTCCTACCAGCATGTATACCTGCGAGCTCTAGTCAAAATACAAGCAACTAACGTACAACCGTCTCCAAATTCAGTACAACACAGAATACCGTTCGTATTGGCGCGTTATTGCAGCGCATCTACAATGTTTGCCGAAGGCAATATACATGGGTTCATTCCGCTTCTGAGACATCGAGTTGCAGGCATAAAGCTGCGGCTGGAGCTCAGCACCAACTGTCTAGTTCAAGCGGCGCTCTCATGGAAAACTGGTTTCCTGACCAAATCATCTATCATCATGAATATATCTTTCGTTCCATTATTTGAAAGCCATCTACATTGTATCAATTTAAAAAAAATGTAACATATAGGTTCGAAAGTTTGTCGTCAAAAATACCATCGCTGTAGCATAGTCGATAATGCACCCTCCCCGGATTGAAAAAGAGATCCAGGTTTGAATCCCGGTAGCCCAACAACAATATTTTTCCATAAATTGATTTTACACGTGTCTTTATAATTAATACATTTAATCAGTATTTAAAATATCACAGACCGTCTGTTCTGAATAATTACAACTTCACAATAAGAATGTGTTCTCCTTAATAAAATAGATTTAAATTTGTATTTCAGTATTTATATTGTAACGTATCTTAACGTACGGTAACTCATAATATTACTGCTGTAGTATCGCCATTATAGAACAGAGGTCGTAGTTCATCAATAGATGCTGTAAGACTTGTTTTTTAATTCCTGAGATGATCTTCATTACTTGGCTAAATAAGTTTCACGGTAAGTTTTTAAAGATCAATACATTTTCTCCGACGTTGGTCCATCGTCGTTCCAGATTATTATTACGGAGTTCTTAGAAATATGTCTTAAACAAAGTTCCCGGAATAATTCTAAGCCGAAATGAAAATTACTTTGAAACTGATTCTCGGTCTTTATTCTCGATTCTTTTCTAAGACTAATCGTCCTCTACGCTCTTTCAAGGATATAATTCCACCCTGTATATGAGTAATCTTAAATTTGTTTCCTCATATATTTAAAAAGGTATTTACATCCTACATCATTTTTTTTCTAAATCCAACGTCCAAAAATATATATTAAACATTTAAAGAATTGATATGAAAATTTAAAAGAAAAAGGATTAAATACTAAATTAATGTATTAATTATAAATATATACATATAAAATCAATTTTGTCGAAAAATATTGTTTTTGCGTCACCGGGATTCGAACCTGGATCTCTATTTCCAATCCAATAAGAAAAAGGATTACCTATTTTTTACATTTTTTGTTCAATTCTAATGAGAATCACGAAGATACGGTTGATATTTGAATCAGTTATATATCGCTTTATCACAAAAAGTAAAGTAATCCATTTATATATTACTCCAGAAACGCAGCGTACTGGTACGCGCATGGTGTAGTCATATTGTCCATGTCCACGAAAAAGATATCTCAGCAATTGTAATATTACGCCAATAACATTTATATTATTTTAAATATTAATTAGAAAGATATACATATAAATTCAATTTCATCAAAAAATATTGTTGTTGCGCCATCGGAATTCGATCCTGGATCTCTTTCCAAACCGGCGAAGGTGCATTAACCAACTATGCTATAGCGACAATATTTTTAGCGACAACATTGGTCTGTGATATTTTCTGAATAATTACAACTTCACAATAAGAATGTGTTCTCCTAATAATAAAGTTAAATAAATGTGTCCAAAATTTAATAAAAATGAATGGATAATTATGGCGTCTGCTATCAGATTACTCAAAGGTATTTGAGATTCTGTAAAAATAAGGTAGATTGCTCTTTCAAATAATGGAACGATTAAATGTATTAATATCAAATAGGTATTCGAAAATTTGTCGCTAAAAATATTGTATCTGTAGCATAGTTGGATAATGCACCTTCCCCGGTTTGGAAAGAGATCCAGATTCGAATCCCGGTGGCGCAACAACAATATTTTTCTATAAAATTGATTTTATATTAATTTTCTAATTAATATACTCGTATTTAATTCATATTTAAAATATCACAGATGACGGCATAAAAAGGGAAGTGACGTTATTTATTAATATGCTTGACTAACAAGTGTCCCAAATATTTTATAATTCAAAAAGTTATATGGGAACAAAGATCCGAGACTTTCAGAAAATTAGAATTAGTTAGTTAGAAAATTAGAATTTCAAACATTTGCGGAGGTCCATTGCCTCCACAGCCATCATTACCGCCGATGACCCTTTAACGCTTCTTATCATTTACCGGTGTGTACAACCAGAGCTCCTAACAGCTCGAGATATCAGATACGAGTAGCATTACCAGGAAACGCTCATCAGTGTAGACTTTTCATTGCACAGATATTGTAAATCTCTAATCATGACTTGTTTCAACCGTAAGTAGAGTTTCCATTTCTTAACCTGCTCTGGCCATACATACACTTATTCAATAAATGAACATGTGTGCGAGTGGATGATTATTGTGGCATTCGACCACTCACTTTACAACATGTCCTTCTGATTCATCTGCCATACGCCCAATCGAACAGCAATCCACAAAATGCTCATTCATTACACATACTCTTCTTTTATTCCTCAAACATTCATAAAAATGAATCATTAACATTTATATTACATACGTCACTCAAATATAATAATTTAATACCTGGTAATTAAAACCGATATGGTCTATAACAGCGCCATCCCGCCATTCACATCGCATCACAATGCGTTGATGGATATCATAAAGTGTACAAATCTGTTGAACCGATTAAAATCTGGGCTGTCGACGCGGCCGCTTGTGTATTTGTGTCAGCCCTAAAAAATGGATCGATTGATGCATAATGGAATATGCAGATGGACAAAAATATGCAGCGCTCGCTGTAAATAAGAGTCGGGGATACTTTTTGTGTGAGAGGGGTGATTTCAATGCCCCCTGACCCTCGCGGACCGAACCGAAACTGGCTGCACACCTAAATGTGGACCCGCAGTGGCGTTCGCAATTCTGGACTGAACCCTATACTGTATGGTATAATGTGAATGTGTGAGAGATGTGTGCATTTGAATGCATTTTAACACTGCTAAAATTCCCGCTTCATGGACGGGCGTTTAAAAGTGTATCGAGATATCAAAAAATAACCTGTTAGTATTGACGGCAAATTTAATTTATTTTTAAAATTAATAAATATTCAATAGCGAAACAACTATGTATGTAAATTAATATTGCTCCTTTAATAGTTGTTTGCGTACCTTGTTACTTCGGTTGGCCCCACTGGGTTTCCTGATTTATAGTAATGTAAATGTGTGTACGTGAGTATTGCCACCTTTTTTCAGAGAGCCAAGAACACGATAAACGACAGGCGATTCAATTACATTCAGTCAAGTCCACAGGTCCAAATAAACCACCAGTGCGCGCTTCGGTCGGTCGAATTCTATCCAGATAAAAGAACTACAACATCGGACCAGAAAGACAGTAAATACAATAAAAAGGTTAGTGCAGTTCATATATCATATGTGTCATTATTGTAAATCGAAAATCCGGGAACCAGCTATCGAAGGCATTTACATAATCAATAGTTTTTCAATATCTCAATTGTTAATAAATTACACATTTTTCCTATACATTTATAGATTTGGTAAATATGCAAGTCCCTACTTTTTTGATGTGCTGTCGATTAACGATACTCAAAACTAATGCAACAGGTTCGAAGTATGCTTTTAGTTAAAATATTATATTTTGCCAATCTTTTATATTTTTATTAGATAATTACGTTGTATTTTTTTTCTTTTTAAAAGACAAGTACGCCAAATGAACTGTGTTTTTAATTGTTTTATAATAATGCTCAACTTGAGGGTTGGGTGGGCAGACATGGGTAGAATAATTTGCTAAATTATATAAAATACTTAGTACTTAATACTTGACGATAATTATCAATTTTTTCAAAATATTTAAAAAATATTTTTATCTATACGTGTTATTCATCAGTAGGGTGGTAATCAATTATGACTAAGTAAGTCTATTCTATTGTAGGATAAATGTAAAGGGTAGGTTAGTGGCTTATAAAAAAAAACAACAAAATAATCACATTCGATGATAAACAGTTTTTTTTATCATGTCGTAAATTATTATTTATTTATATATTTAAAATCAAATCAGAAATTGAGAGGGTATGAAAGCTATGCGTTGTGACGTTACGAATTGAACGTCATGTTCGAAATCACCCCGTCGATATGCCAACCACATTTATAATTATAAATAACAATCTAAAGTTGGCATTATGAGCGAAATTCACTGCCCGATAAGTCATTTATTAAAGGATCTTAGATGTAAACGAAGGGTAAATGCTTTATTTATGTAGTTTCTCTATCTTGCTATTTTTTTACGGAATTTTTTGCTATCTATGTGCTTCTACCGCCTTCGGAATATAAGGGCATAACTATGTGACGATGGCGTCACTGCTAGACTTCAACATGCATGACAAGAGAAACCAGATTTAGGTGACAACGATGTAGTCCTCACCATCATGGAATCCGTTGAATACAATGCCATATTACACGGACGAGCCTGTATTTCAAGGTTACTCCTTCTTATTGTTAAATTTAAATCTTGCTGTAACCAGCCTGCACTGGAGCACATCGAATTCACGTGCAATCCGATGGGATTTTGTTTATTTTATTTGGATTCAAATCGTTCTAATTCAACTCTGTGTTGTATTCATGGTGGGAATCTATTTATCATATATTTTATTTTGATGAGTTTGATTTAATAACTGTTAATTTGTACTAGAGTTATAAATCAGTTTAACTTGGAATAGATCCTCATTTTATATATCACTCCAAGTTATCATTAATAAATGTTCCCAGTTTAGGATGAAGGCGGAATGTGACAGATCAAGGTTGGTATGGATTTCTGAGGTGGAGAACTTGCGATTCTTATGCTTTCCTCTGACTAGTCAATGAGGAGGCTAGAACGCCGCTTTCTACCCCCACAACGTACATATGTAGTACATAGAAGATTAAGTCATTCTTACAACCCTTACATTATGGTGATGAAAACTGAACCCTGAACGACGACGATGTTGGTATTGATGGTGATGATGTTGAGAATAATAATGATCTATTTAATAAAAAATTATAAATTAAATACAAACTATTCCAATAAAAATATGACAGTACATTTTAACGTTCGATGAAAGATCAAAGTGTCTTCTGGAAGTTCTTACGGGTGCGCATTTTACACGTGATGCGACCCTCCATACATCGCGCCACTGAGTAAGGGGATGAAATAAGAACTGAAGGGATGTACAAAGAGCTCTCAACCCTTTCAAGACGGATGACGTTAAAATAAAAGAGTTTGTGTATATTGCGTTCCCTGTATTATAAGTATATACCTAAATACAATAAAATGACACCCGAGTAACATTATTGTACAATATTTACAACGACCAGATCGAACAATTCGAATTTATTAAAAATTTTATCAACCGAAATTGGTCAGATGTTATCAGTAAAATCTAGATAAACAATTCAATTAACGGGAAAGTATTATAGTATTCTCTAAGAATTAACCTAAATTATTAAAAAAATCAACGAAAAATCAATCAATCAATCAATCTTTATGTAACCTTAATAATCGACGAGTTTGTATGAAAAGGTGGACGATGCGAGAATTTTGTGTCAGGACAAAAGAGTGTAGCGCTCTATCCTCTCTGCTTACCCCCGCAGAGAAACGACGTGATTGTAAGTCATAGATATAGTTCTCGTGATAGAATTGATTGTAGTTTGTTGTTTTACATTGTGTATTAGCATTGCTCGAGTCAGGTGATTATATTGAAAAATATAAATAAATGTTTCTAACCGTAGTATGGTTTTTTTCGAGGTTCCGTTTATTTATGCCTACCGTAAATCTTTCATAGTATAAATATTTTTAATAAAAAACTATTTATTATTTCGGAGGTGAGTTTAGAGAACTCCATAATCACAAATATGGAAGGCGAAACGGATCTCAATGTTTTTATTTTCACATGTGTATTTTTTATTTGTTGTCATCAAAACAAGTTAATTCCATCACTTTTTTATTTTTATTTTAAATAATCAGCATCGATACAGTTAGACGAAAGACATATATAGATATAAGAGAGATATATCATTGGGAGCTTTATGGGGGTGAATTTGTATTAGTGTGCCGCGATGTACTGAGAAGTGAGCGAGTTGGCGCTGACAGGGTTGACTGTCGGTGGGTGGTGGGGGTTGTTAGTTATGAAAGTGTGCGTCAGTCAGGGGTTGATTTTGGAACTAGTTCGATATTCAAATACTGAAACCGCCTGACGGATTTATGAGTGGGACGCCTCAAAGGGCTTATTAAAAAGGCTTTGAAAATTTCTCCGAATGTTTATTGTATTTTGTCATTTTGCGTTGTGAAAATAGAGATGGTTTACCTGAATCTAAGGGATGATGAATATTTTACCCCGAAACATGTGTAATAATGTCAAAGTAAAGGTTAATGGAGAGCGGAGGTTGAGTTGATTGAATATTTTATGAAATGCAAAAAATATGTTTAATAAATTATGTATCTTCAGTTGTTTAAATATTTATGCCATCTCAGATTTTTTCGTAGTGTACAGTACCTAGTACCAAAGCTGATAAACGAAAGTGATGTTTGGAGTTGGCAGAAGAGAAACAAAAGTAAACTGGATGTAATGGAAATGACGTAACTTCGACATATAGGTATGTGCCAAATCCATGTATGATGAAGGGAAAGGGTGGTTTTGTCATGTAGAACAAATAAGAAGAGAATGATAAGAAAGATATATAATGCAAGTGTTGATGGCACCAGAAATAGAGAACTTCCGCGGAAGATTTGGCATGACCAGGTAAACCAGTGAATTGTATATCAAGATAGGATAATGTGGGTCTCCATTCTCTCTGCCTACCCCTAAACGACGCAATGGCAAGTCAGTTAGTTAACTATACACTTATCTATATACAGACGTAAATAAGTATACACTTTAACTATACAGTTTAAAATATTTTGGGTACCTTGGGTAAAATTGGTTAAAGCTGTATGTGCAAAATTCCAACCGTTTTAAAGACATGTATTTTAAGACATTTCAGATTTAAAATTAAAAATATTACTTTGCAAATGAACTAAGTACTCAGTTTGAAAGATGAAAATTTACTACTGGTTTTAGAACATAAGATTCTATTAATGGTATTTGGTGTCATAAATGAATTAAGTTAACCCAACATTGTTTAAGTTATCAAGATAGCGCGGCTGAGGTAGAATGGAGGATAGAAAAGGACAAAGGAGGATAAATCGGTGAATACATCGGAGGACAGGTTGAAAGATGGATCGGAGGACAGATCGGGGTGATGAAGCATACTTAAGGAGGCCAAGGCCCACAACGGGCTGGTGCGCCATTGAGTAATGAATTCGTAAAGTAGTTGTAATAGACGTAGGCATCAACCTTGCCAATAACCATCAAATGCTGTAGTATGCATTTTAGTGTATTATAAAATTAACAAAAAAGTTTTTTCTACAATTCACATCTTATTCCTCAGACATAGAAAGAACCCCACACTTTTCCGAACCGTTTTTTTTATTTAATAATTAACGTAGTGCATACATAAGCACTCTTATAATATATGCTCTAATATGAACAAGATTAAAGTATTTTCTTTTACTGAAATTTATCTTTTACATATCTGGTCAGTTTCACTTTAGATCTATTTCTTTCTCATGTTTTCTGGCATTTCATTAAAAATCTTCATCGCACTATTCCTTATTAGATTCGAGTCCTTCCTGAATTGCAGTCTCAGTCTATTCCTTTCTCTTGTACAATGCTCATACCTATGTTGATTTGCATCAATTTTTCGTATAAATTCCGGCGATATTTTCTTATTGAGGATTTTATAAATAAATACAATTATATTAAAATATATTATATATAATATATTGCGCTGATCGGAGTATATCTATTTTTCCTGAGTATTATTCTCAAAGCTTTATTTTGCAACGTCGACAATTGTTGAATTTCTTCTTTATTAGCCAAAAACAAAATGCTGCTGAGATAGTTAATGTGAGGTAAGTGTTACAAGATTTCACTCATATACCGGTTCCTATCAACAAAAGCTTAACTCCCGATAATCTATATGCAATTATTCAAGATGTATTCTACAAAAAAAAAGACAAGATATTAGTTTGTGAATTTAAAAACTACACCTCTGGTGCTTTCTTTACTGGTATATACATATATAAATTATATAAAATATATAAAACAATATACATATATAAATTTAATTACAGTTCATAAACTTAAATAATATAATATAGCAATGTATTAGAAAAAGAGTTACCGATACAGAGTTAGTTGTAATACTGTGATTAAATATAATTCAAAGTTTATTACACATACATACAGAGTGATGTTATTACACAATGTATAATAGGGCAATCATAGGAGTGACAATTTGCGATACACTCCCTAAGCGAGAGAAAAGACAATACACGTGTACTTGTGTCAGACATCAGTGGAATTCACTGAATTCTTTAAACATGATGTTATCCATGTCAGGTCAAGTATTCACATATTAAAATCGAAATAGATACTCGATTTGATTAATTTTTGATTTTTTGGAGCTTTATACTGAACATAAACATATTATATTCATTGTATTATCCCCTCTAAAAAACTGGATATCCAACCCTAATAAAACAATAGTAGAATTGCGTAAACCCTCTTGTTTAAAGAGATTATATATATGTATATACATTTGCAGTCTGTGCCACGTTTGTCTATTAATACTAACCAAATAAACGATTTACTAAAGTGCTTAACTACCTTTTTTTATTTCACACAGTTTATTTTTTGCAGCCCTCATAAATCACCACAAAAAATGCATCATTTTTAAACCATACTAAAATTAAATCTACATCACTGCCTAACGTGTAAACATCTTAACACGCTCCCCTCTCCCTTAAAACGCGTACCATATGAAACTAAAAAAATGTGACGAAATCTGACCAAATGCATGCGTCATAGTTGCCATGGCTGTTACATATTTTATACAGTAACTACGCACAAACGTCAACTTACGTTTTGATACTTTATTAGAAATTAATATTTAGGATTTTAAAAAACATCCTCTCACGTCCTGATAGGTAATAAATAATTAATGAATTCAGTACATACATACAAAATTAAATAAAAAATATATAACATACCTAGTACATATATAAACTAAGTAACCGTAAAATTATACACAACACTAATCAACCGTTTTATAATAAATGAAATTTTAAAATGTTATAAATTTCATTCCTTTCTTCAGTCTCAGTGAATTGTACACATAACATACACACCCATAACCATGATAATTATAATTGTACTTATTCGATTTTTTTATTTATCATAGTAAAATATTCTGACAATAAATATAGAGTTAGAGCGGTCATAACTTTTTGACACATTAGATACTAACAGAAAGCAACCAGCTATCGTCGATTGCTCGTTACTAGGCCCCGCGGATTTCCGGAACTCGATAGAAAAAACAACGTTTTTGTTGTCTCATATAAGTGAACATAGAATTACAGGACAAAATATTTTTTTAAATATAATAAAATCATAATTGTACAATATCCGTAATAGTATTATTTAAACAATGCTGTTCTTCATTCATCGATACTTAAATCCGAGATAGCTGTCAAACACAACCCTAGAAAAATAAACCTACCCTAAAATATTGGACAAACAGTATCCTGTGCACATTACAGACGCACGACTGATAGCCATCCAGGGTTGCCACCCATCCTAATTACTTGAGTTTTACTTGTAGTAAGATAAAACGTCCCCAAATACAAAAAGCCATTTGAAATCCTATGTACTTTGGGACATGAAAATTGAATGTTAAATGTGTAGTGGAATGTTTATATTTCGTTACACCATTAATTACAATGGGAAAAAGAACCGCTCTGATGTGCATTACTGGATTGGACATGATTAAATCTGAATCATTTTGATTATAATATACGGGTGAAGGACCGCTCATTTTTTGTGCATTTTCAATCGATCGATACACTAATTAACAAAACGTATTACCTATTCGTAACATCGTCTTATATTCCTTAGTAACGATAGTCCATATCTTTCAGGACCTCTATTTCCATCCATATTAGTCATTATGTATAGTGCATAACACGTCCAAGATACTATAATCTTTAACTATGTTACGCTACAAACGCTAGATTGTCGCATACCATATGACACGGTGTTGTTCGCCATAGCGCACATGTGTTGCGTTGTAGCCGGAATGGTACGTACATTACGTATTTAACTAACAATATTTGAATATGTCCAAGAGCACACAATTACTGGATATTTACCAATAAAGGCACTCTTATTAAACAAATATTAATTATCTCATAGAAACAAAGCTATTTATATAATATTTTTAATGGTAAACAAATGAAACTATGGGGTAATTACAAGGCTTACGACCTGTCTTCGGATTAAGTGATCACTTTATATATATATATATATATATATATATATATATAGGTGTATATATGTTAGTATGTGGACTCACTTCGAGTACCACTACACTATCGCCATCTATGAACCAAATTTGATAATTCATTTTTTCTTTTTTTTAAACAGCGTATATGCCATCACTATGAGTTAAAATTAAAATTATTTTTTAAAACAATATTCTTTATCTGTAAAATGTCTTTAACATATTATACTAGAAAACGAAGACAGGTCGTAAGCCGTGTAAATACTCCATACTTCCATATATTTTCCATTTAAAATATAATAAAGAATAGCTTTGTCTCTATGTCAACTCATATTACCGTAAGAAATTAGAGTTTTTCGGCCTTTTAAATGTGAAAAATACTTTGATTAACTTAATTTAATTTAACTTTAAGGTTTTTAACGTCATAAATTTACTCAAAATGCTGAACGTTAAATATATAAAAAGATTAATATAATATTATAATTCTGAGCATTCATCAAGTCTTATATAACACGAACTTCCTTCTTATCACTCTTTAATTAATTAGTCAGAAAGAGACATATTATATTCGTACAGGGTTTGTGTATAGTAATTTATTGTAGAGTCAGGGACAAGAAAGGAGGAGTATAGAAGATAGCGGAACGTGAATTATGAAGAATGAGAGAACCGAGTCGGCGGCGCTCGGCCTCAGCTTCGTGGCGTGCGGCGTTGCGGAGAACTGTCGTCGGCAAGTGATCGGGCCAGACCGGCACGGCTTTGAAGCCTGAAATCTAGATGCAGATGTAGCTCGCATCTTTGATCAGCTGAAGACAGCAACGATGGCGGTGAAATTAAATCGCCGTCCACATTTCAAACTCTTTAAATCGGTTTTATTGTTTCAGTAGATATTTATACTCTTATTCCATATTACAATACAGAGAAACAATTCATTAATAATTTCTAAATATTAAAAAATTCGTCTGACATTGAAGTAGTACTCATAAATCAGGCTTACGCAAATTGAGCAACCCTGGTTACGGCCACGGTGTAATAAGGGGTAAATCGTTACCCCGTGGACACAGCAACCCCAGATGTTGAGAGCGAAAAGGGGTGAAGTATGCGAGGGTGAATCGTGCCATGCCCGGAGTACATAATGTAATGGTGGCTCGATCGACGCAGTTACCCTGCGTGTACTGTGTTGTGCTACATACGCTTGTACTCGCCAGATAAGTACGTTTCTTTTGAGCACGCGTGGGATCGCTTTATACCCGTTTTCATTAAGATTTAATCATTTTAATTTGCATTATGTCAATTATTTAATGCGGGAGCAAATGTAAAAAGTATGCCTAATTTAAGACGGAGAAACGTTTATCGCGACCGTGGGAATTTCATTTTATGTTGTGCTATATATAAATAGAAGTATTTTATTCAACAACAAGTGATATACAAATAAAAAAATTGTTTATTTTTACACATGTAAATCGCGTTATTTACTGGCTAGGTTACCGATCACAGCCACCATGATTTCATCTACCATTTGATTGTCAAATAACCTTCAAAGTATATTAATCTTTATTTGTCAGAGGAGTCAAATCATTACGAAATAGTTTTAAATTATTTTAATATTTTTCTGTCATCTTTATAATAAACTTCTGATATTTTCATATCACTGTCATATCTGTTAATTTAAATTTAATTTGTATTTGTATTTTACCGTACGTAACCAGGAGAAATTAGTGATGACTGGGAATATACAAGGACAGAGGGCGAAAGATCTATCTCCATCAAGGCGGACAAACCAAATTATTAACTAAGAGAGATGTTTCATCGGAGGTTCTTCTTCTAACATTTTATAGTAGGTTCGCGAGTGTGGACCAGCAAGAAAGAAATATAGGGTGTACAGCGGAAAAATTTCAAGATTGAATTGTAATTGCTCATAAACCAACAAGGTGAGGTAAATGGGAGGGGTATTGTTCGACACGCGTGACTTGTTGATTTGTCAGTCGCAATGAGTCACTGGTCGGGAGTACACCGAGCGTTCGCGGTTGAGCAATTTTTAAAGTGCGGTGATTCATTGGTTCGTGCGCGTCGCGCTTTTTGTGCTCAGTTTAATATTTGACGAGTAAGTGATGGGCCGAGCACGCAACTTATCTAGTATTGTATTCAAAAGTTTAGACAAGAAGGGATAATGATAAACCAAACTCCTCCGGGACCATCAACGTCAGCAGCGACGCCAGAACATGTGGCGCAAGTTCGACGTGAAATTATGCGCAATCCGCGTAAATCGATAAAGAAAATTGCAGCCTGTACTGGAATAAAAATTCAACAGTGCACGTTATTTTGAAAATAAATTAAGGTTTCACTCATACAAACTGCATACCATGCAGTTTCTCAACGAAAAAAACTATTCTTTATTATTTACGTGAAATCTTAGCGAGAACGATGCTGAAACATTTTGGAACAGCACAAACGCTTGGAAACATATTTTTTAGTGACGAAGAACATTTTCATATCGATGGCTATATTAATAAACAGAACATGAGATACTGGTACCCCAATAATCTAAGGGAACACAAACACAAAAACGACAGTGCGGTGTGCAATTTCATCCCAAGGTATAATTGGTCCTTATTTTTTTAACCAGCAAGAGATAGTCACTGCTGACGTGTATTGTCGAATGATCGGCGAGTTTTTGGTATCGCAACTCCAGTTATTTCCCGAGTTCAATAACAGAATACAAATTTAGCAAGATGGGGCCACTCCACACATAGCTAGACTTTCAATGGAGAAGCTGAGGGGAATTTTTCTCCATAAATCAATCAGCAAGTACAGAGACATACCCTGAGCACCTCGATCACCGGACCTTACACTGTGTGACTTTTTTTATGGGGATATCTTAAGTCGAGAGTTTACGGCAACAATCCTCGAACAATTCAGGCCGTACAAGAAAATATCCGCCGTGAAGTTGCTGCCACTGAACCAACGCTTTGCTCTCTCGTGTTCGTAAATTTGAGAGCCCAATTGTAAGAGTGTTTTGAGAGAAATGGACGGCATTTAGACGACATTGTTTATAAAACGTTAAATTAGCATCATTAAACTCCATTTTGTATAAATAAAATATAAGAATAACACTGTAGTTTTATATTTTATAATATATAATATAGTAAAATATAATATTAAACTTGAAAATTTTCCGCTGGATACCTTTTTATAGAAAAAAATGCATATTTACAATTTAGTTTTAGTGTGGAATCAACTCCTCGGGAAGACTAATAAACTGAATACTTGAAGACTGCTCACCCCAAACAAATGTTCTATAATACAATTACAAATTCGTTTATATGCAAATCAAACAGCAGTTCGTCGTCCGAACCACCCGCAGTCACTATTATCCCCCATTTACCATTTAATGCAGTGAATTTTATTTACGACACAATCAAAACAGATTTCGTCGCCGAGCCGACGTGACAATGGGCCGTATCGCGCGTGCGAATAAAGGTCACATTGTCGCGTCGGATTTGCGGCGGTTACGGTGCCTCGATCCCGGGTAGGGGTGGCTTTTTATGAATCGAATATTGAAGAGCAAAATTAAGGGGAGGCCGGGCGATGACGGAACAATTAAATGTTTATTCATTCAGTCGGCAAAAGAAGCACGCGCCTGAATATTGTTCGCAAATTACGGAGAGAAAGATCATTCTAGAATGGCAGGGCGATAATTCTGATTTTAATTGAAAAACTCTTAGCTATCAGATGGCATCCTCAAAATCATACGTTCAACGTTTTCAACATCCATGGTAATAATATCATCTTCTTTTTTTGTTTTATGGCCTTACGGGACTCGAAAGTCTTCGACCCCAGTCAATACAGTATCACAACGCCTTCCATTTGTTTCTTTATTGTTCTGGAATATTTTGTAATATTGCATCATGCGTTGAACCTACATAAAGAGCCCTGTGGAAGCGTCCAGATAATTTGATCTATTCCAACAAATTACAATGTACAATTAAAATATATTTATTTATTTGAGTCTATTCTTATATGTTCTTTTTTTTTCTCCTTTTGTCAGAACAGACTTCTCATACCGCGGGTTCCAGGTTCGATTCCCGGTGAGGTCACAATACATACGTCTATGTAACATTCTCAAGCCTGGGTGTTTTTTTCATATGTTTAACTACAGTAATTCGACTTCATGACCTAATATAGTGTTAAAAAATTAAGTATTGTTGATTCCAATTTTCGTCTCAAGATTAATATACAAAAGAGTTTGGTTTTAATTTTTGTTTCTGACCCGTTACGAAACAACCGCTCAAATTCTAAAGTTACTTCTAACAGTGTTCCAATTAATACGCTTGCATGATGACATATAAATCTTAGTAAAACTGCAACAGTTAAATAATCATTAATATTTGAATACGTTCAAGAACACACAATTACTGGATTTTCACTCACAAAAGCACTTTTATTAAACAAATAATAGATATCTCATAGAAATAAAGCTATTTTTTATTATATTTATTGGAATGATATGGAATTATGCGTAATTACAGGACTTACAACCTGTCTTCAGCTGGCTTAAGTGATAACTTTATACAAATATAACGTTCACCATTCTCACCCATTTATCAATCTTCATATCTATCAAATTTTTGGTAGTTGTATATATGTTATTATATGAAAACACTTCAAGTACAACTACACTATCGCCATTTATGGTCTAAATTTGATATTCATTTCCCTGAAACGGCATAGACGTCATAATGAGAATCTAATTATTTAAAGCAATATTTAATACTGTCACTTTAGTGGCAAAACGAAAGTGCCTTTCCGTCCATTCTGATTCCTGATAACAACAATACTATATAAACAAGGTACTTAGCTCTGTCTCTGATGTCACGATCCTCTCAGCCTACGTCTGCCGCTTCCTTGATCTTGGCCCCTGAAGTCCTACGCCTTCCTTGGTTCGCTACCTTCGTCCAGTGGCTGCCCTACTCCTTGAAGTGCTGCGCCTTCCTTGAGCTGTTGCCCTGGTTCTGATGGTTGTCCCTGCTTCGAAGTTTACTGCCTTCCAGAGTCCGACTGCCCAGCCTTGGTTTTCACACTCGTTTCCTGACGATCAGCACCGCTGTTTTCCACCGTCCTCCCTGGTCATTTACTAATTATTTGTTTCGACTGCGTCAATGTAGTAACTTTCCAATTTAGCTGCACCAGTGTGGTGCCTTTGGAATTACTATCACAGATTTCCTTTGGGGTTCTATCTCATACGTGTACTTCTTGAGATGCTTGTTTGAGTCCTTATAAGTGAAACTCAGTATATATATGTGACAATTATCTTTTATTACAACAATTTATTTACAGAATGTACAATTATAGAACTCAGATATTTATTACTATTATTGCAAAGGAACAATGGGATAAGAAAGCACTTTCCCAGTGACGGCCTTTTATATCCCATGACCCCCACCACACATCTCACACACACATACACACATACATATAAAAGTTACAGTTCTCACAATCTGTAAAATGTTTTTTAACATAGGTTAATCACAATTAATGATTATTTAAGGTTAATTAATTATAATTACATATCGTAAACCTTCTAATTATCCATACTTCCATATCTTTCCATTAAATATAATAAAAAATAGCTTTGTCTCTATGAGATATCTATTATGTGCTTAGTTAAATAATCGTTTAATCGTTTGAAATTTGAAATATCTAACACCAGTGTTGATGTTAAAAATATGAAAAATGTATATTTTTACGCACGATCTCGCGTTGTCGAGATGTATCTTCGAGACAGTATATAAATCTTTTCGCAATGACGTCACATTAATAAATAATGAAATTATCACATACATCCAGTGTTCAATTTGCCCTAATTATGTTTACTAGGTAAACCGTCTCAACGGACAATAGTAATTAATTACATCACCACCCGCACACATCCACACACCACGCACACACTTGCAGGCATGATGCAACGGTTACGTCACTTCAACCTTGTTGTGCGCTGGTCACGTGTAGGCATATATGCAACGTGTGTGCCCAGCCTCGCTAGATAGGTTCTGTGTCTGCATGCGTGCGTATGGGTAACTTAATGCACAAATACTACAATAGGCATATGCACGGGAGTGCTGCATTTCCACTACGATTTAGCTGTATTACGTAAGGAAAGGGTTCTCAAACGTTGCACTGCATCATTTCTAATTATGTGTTTCTATTTTATCAACTATCAAAAGATAGCACACAGCCCGGACCCCTTTGTACACTTTAAAGTGTTACAATTATAAGTGTTGTATATAGTTGTAAAGTATAATAACTTCCATTTATAGTTCTTACAATCTTATCAATCTCTATTTGGTACAGTCAAATTTATTTATTTGTCAATGAAAAATAATGACAGTGGTATTTGAAACTTGCGATTTTTTTTCTACTATCTGGCAAATGCTGAGCATTGTTCTCTCATTCCTTTTCTCTTCACGTATCCTGCATAATCAGCTGGTGTTTGCCAATCATGATACCGTTTCAGCCTGTGTTTGTAGCATGTAGCACGTCTTTGCTTGCATGTAAGATCAGTGACACAGTTCGATAGTTCTTTCACTTCCTACAAAAAATTTTTTTTATAGATTTTAAGACTTATTAAATGAATGGCTTAAAATAAAGTGCTAAACACAATTGCTTAGAATCCCTTGGACAGTATTGCGGATTAATTTTTGAATAATTAAGATTCCACGACCTGCCTAAGACACATTCTTTAATTTTTAAATACATCACGAACAGAGACGATGATAATTTGGAGAAGTTGGTATTGACCAGAAATATTGAAGTTCAGGAAGGATCTGCGATCTCTACTCGATGGAACGACTAGCTTAAAGGCTCTGTAAGTTATTCTATTGAAACTGCTGCAGACAAGAATATCAACAAATCACAACTCGGAGGTCATGATTCTCAGTAATGAGGGAATAATCTCGAGAAATTATAGACATTAAATATTGCGTTGGATGAGATGGGGACCTCCACCGACGGCTTCAGCCTTTTTGGGTAAGATTTGGGTTACTTTCTTAAATTAATTAATTAAGTAATTACTTCATTTATTTAATGCATATAATAACAGAGCTCTAACCAATCGTCTACAGTCTAGAACATAATATAAAAACTTATTTGGTATATATTACTTCTAAATATTGAGAAAGTAATACAAAATTAACACCCGTTCCCTCGGATGTCACAAACCAATACCTCTGATACGACGCAAGCCCCTAGTTAATATATTAAAAAATCATCCCTGGTCTTATTCATATCAATCCATGTTTTTTTTTAATGCTCTATTTTATACATATATTATATAATATATTATAATTCTCATTATTTTACAAACTGCAGAACAGTTTTACGGTAAGTAACTATGAAGTTCTATAAACTTACCTCGGAAACAGCAAATATATTTATACAGTAATCAACATGCTATTTTTTTGGTCACTTACCCATAATATATTTTTCTTTGATTACTCTAATACAATTTTTATTGGGAAGGCAGCGAGCTAAAATCGAGTTCTTCTCGTACGACCGATCATGTATGTGCATAGAAGTTGGGAAAACTTCCATCACTTTGAAACAATAAAAACTAAAAACGTTATTTTGTAAAATTTCACTGTTGAACTGATGCGTTTGAGAACCATCGGTATAGGAGTTTATATATCATAGCCATAGGTACATTGGCTTCAATAAGTTGAGGATAGGCGTACAGTCAGCTAAATAGAACAGCATAAACTTGTTTCAGAAATTTGTATTTTGACACAACAATTCTACATTTGGTCAAAGGAACTACAAATATTTTGGACCTACACTATTTGATAGAATGCTAAAAGACTTAAACCAATTGAATTGTCCCAAGAACATGAAACTATATATTAAAACTTGGATTCGTAATATGGGTAGAGCCAGTATTAGTGCACTCACCCAAACATATTGACTCATACCTATATTAATTATTGCTAAAGTGATCCAAAAATTAAGTCTATTTTAAAATTATTCTTCATATACACCTTTTATGTAGTAATAAATGTAATTCTATCTACTTGTAATTCTAATTAATTGAACAATTGCTTGTAAACTATGCCCGTCTCGACACAGAATTTCTCTAGTGAGATGGGCACAGTCCAAACAGATTTTTACATAGTATTATATAGTTACTAATAAAATTTAAAAAAATAAAAAACATTATTATTGCACTCAGTACTTATTTTAAGTGATTACTAGTCCTAATACCGTATTGAAGCTATTATTGATAACCAATAACTAGCCAAACTGCACCAATATATTCAATGTATATTACGATTCGACCATTCAGATCTAGTTCGACAACGATATTCTGTGACGATATTCGCAAAGAATATCTGTAAAAGTCATGTTAAATTTAATTCTGACTTCTTCGTTAAATGGACGTCTATAACATCTTATTTTGTGAGAAAATTGAACCAACTAATAGACTGGGATGGTATAACTGTAAAATAATCGTCATGGAATTGAAGATCTGAATCGAGGTGATGGATTATCCTTCGGGTGAATATTTAGTCATTGGTGAGCGGCCATATGGTGGTACCACCGTTGTTTTTAGACTTGATAAACAATCAAGGTAAAACAATCAACAATAAAAATTAACGTGTTCATGTTGATTTGCATCAATTTTTCGTGTAAATTCCACCGATATTATTTTATTGAGGATTTTATAAATAAATACAATTATATTAAAATATATTATATACAATACATTCAGCTCTTTCAGCATTGCGCTGATCGGAGTATATCTATTTTTCCCGAGTATTATTTTCAAATCTTTATTTTGCAAGTCTGACAATTGTTGCATTTCTTCTTCGTTAACCAAAAACAAAATGCTGCTGCAGTAGTCGATGTGAGGAATAATAACAGAGTTGTAAACTATTTTACTAGACTCGGTACTAATAAATCTTCTGATCCTTCCCAGAAGTGATATTTTCTTAGCAATCTTTTTAGTATCTGGTATTTTGCGATAAATTTAATTTTGAATCTATTATGACTCCCTAATATTTTATTTCAATCATTTCTTTTGGACTTTCACCATCTTTGATAATCTTTGGTGTGATTGGTATTCTTTTATTTCCAATGTTCATGAATTTAGTTTTAGTTTATTTTATGGAAAGCTGGCGGGTTATCGGGAGATAAAAGATAGGATGGCACTTACTTGTGGGTCTACGATCTCTGGAAGCTGGTTCGTTTCTCCCTGGTCCACCAATTCACAAGCGACGCAGAATTATGTCTCGTAATTGATGACACTCGCGTTAAAAAAGTAAATGATTTAAAAGTTTTAGCGGTAGTAAAAAATTATAAATTAGCGGTAATTAAGGTTAGCGGTTGTAAGCGTATTTACAGCGACGGCAACGTACCGTGTTCGATTTCAAAAGCGGGGTGTGAAATCTTCTTTGTCCTTCGTGCCTAGGGACTAGGATAGGACCAGAGTAAAAGGGAAAAGACATATTTCTGCAGTCCAATGAGATACGCACGCGTAGTACATTTGATGGCGCTAACATTTTACTTCAGCCATATTGTTTAAGTCATAGTTTAATTCCTTCGGTATAGTTGCATAACTGTCTTCTGTATAGTTGCATAATAGTTTGGCTCAATTGTAAACAGTACCGACTATAGAAAAATCGAAAATTTCGATTTACCAATGATGACTATTTTCGAGAGATAGTGTTTTTCCGTGTATCTTTCCAATATATTAATTTAATTAGATTTAATTAACAAGGAACTATGTTCTGAAAAATCTTAAGCCTACAAATAAAATGTGATATCATTAAAATGAATATTAATAATCAGTCAGCTGTTAAAAAAATAAGCCGGGATCATCATTAGAAGATTTTTGTAAAAAAATCATTGCAATCTAACTTGACGATAAAGATTTTTTTGACACATGCATATATGTGTACAAAAGATTTTTTTAATTATAGTTGGTATAAAAAACAATTAAGATTAATTTTAAGATGATGTTAAATAAATGTTTGGTAAGTTAGTAAATATTATATGATACACCAACAATTTTAATATATTATTTATATAAAAAATTATCTAATAATATAATCCTCCCGTAACTGACCCGTGGCATGGCTGTACGGAGTAAATATGTATGCAGATAAATTTAGACGCCACGTGATTCGCTGCATTTGAATTAGTTTTATAAAAAGAGCATTTATGTTCCTCTTCAAAGACATTGAAAAATACAAATTAAGAATAGAATATAGAAATTACTATTAATACCGTTAAAAAAAATAAGATTAAACTCGTGGGAAGGCAACTACGAAACAAATCAATACTTTTTTGTGTCATGCCTAGGTTAACTATTTTTAGAAATAATAAGTACCTGTATCCGTAATCCTTAAACTAAATAAAACATTATATTCAACTTTACATCGTGTATATTATATTTATATTCAACATATTTTAATTATTTATTTTTTAGATTTCATCAGCCTCTTCACCTATTCTGGAAATATTTTCGTGTACACATACGATTTAGAAAATACAACATTATTATTATTATTTTAAGGTTTAAATATATAATTTTCTACAGAAATAGAATATAAAATACGAGTATTATTCAATTATTTATAACACATAAAAGTTATGATGCGTGTACACAGATAAAACTTTGATAACTCGTCTCAGAGACTTGTCAATAAGGGTAAGTGAGTATTTGTTACATTATTACACTTTGCGTATAAAATACAACAAACATTGGAGACTTACGACACAAGTCTCTGAGACAACTCTCATCTGTGTATACGTGTCATTATTAATATGTTGTGTACTAATATCAAGGTTGTATTGGATATTAGATAATATGATCATAAATATAAGTTACAATATCATTACGTCTGTTTTTAGAAGTATCTCAATCCATACTATTAATAGAATTGGCGTTAATTTTGTAGAGTTTCATCATAATGGATGGATATAAATGAAACAATATTATTACTCTACTTGAGTTTATTAGCACTACTTGAGTTTCGAGAGAAATAGCAACTCTCATTGACAGGCGAAGTATTAAACTTACACTAACTTAAACTTACTTGAAATATTATACTTCACCTGTCGATGAGAGTTACTGATTCTCTCGTAACTTGAATAGTGCTAATAAATTCAAGTAGAGTAATAACATTGTTTCATTTATGTCCATACATTATCTCAATTTAATTCAATTGAAAGTTTGTTTGTCTAGGATACTCACTTAGTGTCCTGGTGGTCGGGAGTTCGGGCCTTATTCCAGGATGCCACCGAGTTAGTTCTACTTTCATAGCACATGCGTTTATTATAGCTTAGTTTTAAAATAATAAGAATATTGATGTGACATGCATATTTAAAAATAAACGAATAACCATTTATAGAGACTTCTCGCAAAGAATACTGTTCTATCATTATTCGAATTTTGTGAGGTATTTGATAGCAGGATCTGGAATATGCTGCAGTGGCATTCATGTTCTGCTGTGCTTATATTCAAGTATAGGTGCAAAAAAATGCCTGATGATGAAGAAAACGAAGATGTTAAATGTATATACGGCCACGATCCCAAAACGCCGAAATATCTTCTCAGCAAAAATGACAATTTTAGGGAAGTTTTAATAATGGCTAGTTTTGGAGTAGACATTAGACAGTAGACATTATTCTTGAGAAAGATGTGGGGATAAGGACTATCAATGTGAGTTCAATCAATAAATATAAATATAGAAATAATTGGTGAAGTCTGTAGCTATAATTAAGCTATTGTTTGCCTACCTTAGTTTTTAATGATCAATTTCTTTCGAAAAAGTTTTAGATAGAATAGATTTTGAATTTGTAAAATCTCTACTGTGGACACGAAGTTATTGCTTTTGATGAACGCCACGATCATTTTTAACAATTTTCAACGCAATTATTTTTTGACGCAGTACCTACATATATTTATAACGAGGCAAGAAAACTAGTATTTATGTATAATTTATTATGTTCACAAAATATCATTATTAAAACTCAACAGTGTGGTGTACCTGGGTGCTCTCATTTAAAAACAGGAAGTATGTGAAACAGAACTCTGAAGACGAATTGAAATGGAAAAATCAGTGATAACCAGTCTGCAAAGATATAGGGTGAAATCAGTGATAACCAGTATTTTCTACATAGAATGAAAACACTAATGATCAAAGTTAGGGATTTCTGTAAGAACAGATTTATCCATAGTTCTCAGTGCTTAGATAAATTCTAAAATATATTTAAAACATGAATATATGTGACCTGTTGCGTGAATGGTCAAGTTTTCATTTTTATACTCTTGTTGAAATTTCTAGAATATTATTAAAATCTAAAATTTATTCATTTATTATAATTGAATATTTTAGTTAAATCAGTAAATATATAATATTTTAATACATCAATTTGTCGCATTCCACCCCTGTGAAGCGAAACACGGCACACCAGTGACATCTATTGGCCGGGTATACAATCGCAAACCGAGGAACGGTGTTGCCGAAACGGATACATTGCGTAATTATGTACGCAATATAATGTCAAAACCCTTTTAGTGCCGAGTTAAGATTCAGCCAAGCGATAATAATTCCCACATTCATACGAATACAGCAATTTAAGGATTATTATCGCTTGTGGGCAACAACGACATTTCGCCGCTAGACGTTTTAAGGGTTAGGTACACAGTCCAGGTGCGTACCTGGGATTTGGGTTTTGGGGGGGCGCATATATGTTAATTATTCAGTGACCAGGGAGGGCGGAGGGGAACTGCGGCACCGGGGTAAATCTATGTAGACATAAGGGATGGAATCATATTATTATAAATGCTCGGGTTATAAGCAAATACCAAGGTATTATTGTGAACTGTGTAATATAATGCAATCATTGAAATGAAAAACTTTATTTGTAGTCACGATCTTGATATGAATGGTACTCCGATAAAATTTATTTATTCATTTAATTCTTAACATAGTGCGTACATAAGCACTCACATATGTGCTCTAATATAAACAAGGTTAAAGTCATTTCTTTTACTAAAACTTATATTTTACATATCTAATCAGTTTCACATTAAATCTGTTCATTTTCTCCTACTTTCTTATGTTTTCTGGCATTTCATTAAAAAATTTCAAGGCACTATACATCATCGATTTCTGAGATTTAGCCTTTTTCCTGAATGGCAGTCTCAATCTATCCCCTCCTCTTATACGATGCTCGTGCTCATGTTGATTTGCATCAATTTATCGTATAAATTCCGTCGATATTTTTTATTGAGGATTTTATAAATAAATACCATTATATTAAAATATATTTTCTGCTTAAAGGTTATCATATTCAGATTTTTCAGCACTGTACTGATCCGAGTATATCTATTTTTTCTGAGAATTATTCTCAAAGTTTTATTTTGCAACAATTGTTCAATCAACAATCTCGAAGCTTTATTTTGCAAATTGGGATGGTGTAACGTTTCGGAAAATTCTTCAGCAATAACAGGCAAGGCGGGAGTAGGCAGAGAGGATAGAATGCCACACTCTTCTGTCCTGACACACAATTCTCGCCTCATCCACATTCATGCATCTTCGCATACAAGCTGGACGATTATTGACGCTTTTAAGAGGACCAACCTCCAGTATCTGGTTTACCTCGTCGCACCAAATCTCCCGCAGACATCTTCTACTTCTGCTGCCATCAACACTTGCGTCTTATATCTTTCTTACCATTCTCTCCTCATTCATCCATTTCACATGAGTGATCCTTTCTTAATCTTACTAACTATACTAACATCAACTTTACATTGTTTCCTTATTTCTTCTTTCTTTACTCTGTCATAAATAGATTTGCCACAAATACGCCTCAGTGATCTCATTTCCACTGCATTCAGTCTGTTTTCGTTCCTCCTCTGCCAGCTTCAGGCCTCCATACACCAGTGTCGATACCAAGACTCCATTGTGAACCACTAGTCTTGCCTCAGGTGACAAATTCTCATTACCTATAAAGCACCGTTCCCTATATTCCCTGCAGTCACCCTCCTTTCGATATCTTTCTCTGTCTTTCCGTTTCTATCGAACGTACTTCCCAAATACGCAAACTCATTTACTTGTTCCAAACATTCATTACCTCCAAGTATTCTGTATAGTGTCTTGCTTTCCTCTTTCTCGAATAACATTACTTTTGACTTGTTGACATTCATAACAAGGTCGCTTTCCATGCATACATCGTACATTCTAATCACTAGCCTCTCTAATTCTTGTTCATTATTCGCCATTAATACTGCTTCATCGGAGTACAATAAACACCGACATATCATCAAGGGTGGTCACACGGCGTAGGCATCCACCATAACATCTCACACAGTTCACAATAAGCCGACGTACCTACACGACGCGATTTTCTTAACGTCTTACATATATTTGTATAATACGAGTAATGTATATAAGAACACTTATACAGTAAGTATTGTAATGCGGCAATACGTGTTTTGTCTTTTTTTGTAACAATGATTTTGTAACGAATGAAAATTTTTTGAGGTAGATATATTTTAAAAATTATGTTATAGTGGAATTATATTTTTCATAAAATATGTAATTCTATTATACATTAGACGAATAATTCTGTTCTATTAGTCACGTTATTATTATATTATTATATCACTCTACAAGAAACTTAAAGTTTCCGAAAAGTTGATAAATATGTCATCGTCATTACATGTCCATCCACTGCTGAATATAGACCTCTCCTAATGTTCGCCAGTCATCTCTGGTTCTACGCATTCAGCTACTCCCTTATGTCATCGGACCAACGCGCTGAAGGACAAGCCACACTTCTTGTTTCCGTTCGGGGTCACCAATCCAGCACTTAATTTTCCTAATATCTTTCATAATACGTCTTTTAACAATAAAATTTTAAATAAAAGAAACCAATGCACTACATTGGACTAATGTGCCTATTTTACATGTATATATATATATCATTTTCTTTTCGAGGTTCATTTTTCAAATAGAAAAATGAGTGACTTCATTTCTGCTGTCAGAAATTTCAAAATTAAAAATTGTTTTATGTATTTTACTATTTTATATTATTATGATATTTGTGCCAACTGTGAACTGAAATATTTACATAAATATATATTTTTTAAAAGTACTACACCGGTTATACCAAAATTCCTTGCGGCGTCTACCTTGAAAATTATTTCATCATTTGAAGTGGAAGCTCAAACAGTAACCATTTAACAATTCCAAGTAATATATAGTCCCAAGTAATATATAGTCCCAAGTAATATATAGTCCCAAAATAGACCTCAATTTTTTTTTTGTTTTTTTTTTGCTTCCCTGACTCTTGCGCTTTGCTTCCAATTTTGACCAACAACTTGCCTGACCATGACATTTTAGTACAGGTAAGTGGCTTCAATATTCAATTGTATGTGTACGCATATAGAAAGAGTAGTGAATGAAAAACTTGTTTATTTATTATAAACATAGCGCTAATCAATTGATCGACTTTTAACCTCCCCGAAATGAGCGGTTTCGCGCTCCCACGCGCCGTCACGCGGGCGTCATTTACCTTTGTTTGTAATGACGACAAAACACCCGGTTATCCCGCGTGACGTCACGCCCGCCTCCGCCCGTCCGCGAGCCGGATATTGATTATCCGCCCCCGACTTCCCCACGAGCCGCCCCTCCCTGGAGCCGCTCCACCCCGTACGACAAACAGGGCCGTGCCAAAACATTGAAGCGATTCGAATCGGATCATACGATTCTTCAAATTTCGACATTATTTTCTGGAATTATAATCTTTCGTGACACAATCAATGTATAATATGTCTTGCAAATACCATAATGAGAAATTTACAGAAATTGACTATTTCAACATTAGCCTTACTACGCTCAAAGTGTTATTTTTATGAATCACCTCAATCTTAATTTAAGCCAATCATTCAACCTATAAGCACATCTTGCTCTCCCTTTTCCGCAACAATAGTTGCAACGTCCCCACTCTTTCTCCCTCTTGTTTTCTTTTTATGTGTCTCTTCTATACAAGATTTATATCAAAAAATTACAAAAAATAAAATAATAATACATAAAATATAATCTCAAAAAATCGTTTAAAAAAAAAGATAGGTAGTCTGTCTTATCGTTTGTATATAAAGTTCATGTAATTGTAGTTTCATGGTAAGTATTGCAAACTTTATTCATGTAGTTTTATGGTAAGTATTGTAAACTTTATTCATGCAGTTTTATGGTAAGTATTGTAAACTTTATTCATGTAGTTTTATGGTAAGTATTGTAAACTTTATTCATTTAGTTTCATGGTAAGTATTGCAAACTTTATTCATGTAGTTTTATGGTAAGTATTGCAAACTTTATTCATGTAGTTTTATGGTAAGTATTGTTAACTTTATTCATGTAGTTTTATGGTAAGTATTGTAAACTTTATTCATGTAGTTTTATGGTAAGTATTGCAAACTTTATTCATGTAGTTTTATGGTAAGTATTGCAAACTTTATTCATGTAGTTTCATGGTAAGTATTGTAAACTTTATTCATGTAGTTTTATGGTAAGTATTGTAAACTTTATTCATGTAGTTTTATGGTAAGTATTGCAAACTTTATTCATGTACTTTTATGGTAAGTATTGTAAACTTTCATTTATGTAGTTTTATAGTAAGTATTGCAAACTTTAAGAGTGCTCCTGACAAAATTGGTATTTTGGATATATTCCCATTGTGCTATGTATGATGACCACAGCCTACTTTTTTTGTTTTTATTAAATGTGGCGTCTATGGTTTGATGTATGTCAAAGTTTGCGAAAATAATGAGTATGTTTGTGTACAAGCAAGAAAGAAAGGGTTACGCCGTTAGTTGCGCTCGCTCTACTCCGAGCCGCAATTCGGGATAAATCATAATATTACATTGTAATCTGTAATGTGTATAGTGAATAAATACTGTTTTATCACCAGAAAAATTCCTATTATTCCCGACGACATCGTTCCTGAGAAAGAATCTGATCGTTTGGGCTGGCGCCGTAAGACATCACAATTGGCGCAGCTGAATTAAAACTGCCGATATTGGTAAAATTTTATATTTTTTCGGCATTAATGATAAAAATCATGTAATAAAATACAGTGCTACATATATTTTCGGTATTTTGCTTTTTAAAGAGCAGCATTAAAGCTTACCGGGTAGGTACAGCATTAAAATGCTGTACCTACCCGGTAAGATTCCTTAATTATATAATTTTTAGGTAGAATTATAAATAAAATGAATTAGGTTTTAGAAAATGTTTATTCACATTTACTAGGGGTTACATAACATACCTCGCTTTACGGACCTTCACTTGACGAATACTCGCGAGTATAGACACATTGCTATTGGTACTCTTCCTGAAATTAGAAATAAAAAAGTGATCAAAGAATTATAAATTATAGCTGTTTAGATTCAAAACAAAATTATTACTTATCATTGCCCTGCGCGACTCAGCAGAGCTCCCCGCACATCCCTCGTCGCGCCAGGCCGTAGTACCGCCCGCCCCTACGCTAGTCGGGACGAGCCGCTACGGTGAGACCCACCCTCGCTCCGCGGCCTCTACGCCGCTACGCCGCTACGGCATACTGAAACAAAGTTTAACAATGAATTAGCGGGGGTTTCAACATTAAGTAAACTTTTTTTTAATTTTGTAATTACCCCGTTGTTAATATTTTTTTAACTAAAAGTATTATATTTTGATAAAATAAAACGATCATAAGAATGTTGCGTTGTTTTATTGTTTTGTTTTATAATCATCATAAGCTTACATATTCTTAATTTTATTTTTCATTAAATTGATACATAAACATTATTAATCACAGTTAATATACCATAAAACATTTTTTATTCTATTGTAATATAACGACATTATTACTATGCAAAGCTATAATCATATACTACACAAGCTGATACAGGTACTCTCCGTTGCACAGGTAGAAAATTTTAATTTTAAGAACTATCTAAAAATTTCACGAAGATTCTAAAAAAAGCTTCTTTAACTATATTTATTCAATAATTTTTCCATCACACCCTCCACTTTTGATAGGACTATATTATCAGCTGTGACACTTTTAGTAAGCAGCTACAGATATAGACAGTTCTACTGAAATTTGAAAATAAATATAAGATTTTTAAAAATCAGTTAACATTAAAGTCATTATACAATCAAAATGTAATAGATTTTGGATTGTTTAAAAGTATTTTAATTTTTATTTTTATTTGACTAGTCGAATAGATAATTTAGGAAGAAGATGCATGTATCAGATCTTTTCTCTACGAGTCATGACGGAAACGGTTTTATCGAAAAATAAAAAACTTTTTTGTTTTTGTAGATCTACAAAAGGTATATGATAGAGTTATAAGAGAAAGGTTATGGAATGTATACTCTGTGATTACATGGTGAATAGTAAAATTAAGGAAGTAAGGAAGTTCTGCGTGTTTAAGAATCAATGGAACATTCGCACCATGGTTTGACATTCAAATGGTGTCTAGCAGCCTTGTTTAATGTCTCCATGGCTATTCAATCGTATATGAATAATTGTATGAAAGAACTAGAAAGTATTAATATAAGAGTAATAACAGGCGATTTAATTGTATGCTGTTTATTGTACGCCAATGATGCAGTACTAATGGCGAATAATGAACAAGAACTACAGAATCTAGTGAGTATAATATACAGTGTATAAAAGGAAAGCAACCTTATTATGAATTTCAATAAGTCGAAAGTGATGGTATTCGAAAAGAATATTTGAAACAAATAAATGAGTTTGTATTGTTGTAAAGTATGTTTGATAGAAACGGAGAGGCTGAGAATGATATCGAAAGGAGGATGACTGCGGGAAATAAAGTGAACGGCGCTTTGAATGAAATTATATTTAACGGGAACTTGTCAATCGAGGTAAGACTGGTACCGATATGACAGTAAAGAATGAAGAAATAAGGAAATAATGAAAAGCTGATCTTAGCACCGGAAGAAGAGGACGGCCGTGGAAGACTTGACACGACCAGGTAAACCAGATACTGGAGGATGGTCCTGTTAGAAGCCTCAACAATCGGCGATTTTGTATGAGAAGATGTATGAATGTGGATGAAGCGATAATTGTGTGTCAGGACAGAAGAGTGTGGCGCGTTATCCTCTCTGCCTATACCCGGGGGAAAACGGCGTGATGGTGAGTTAGTTAGTTTAATATCCTATATTTACATAAACTACAAAAAAAAAATTATTTAGTCTTCAAATCTTATCTTTAACTCTCATTAACCAGTAACTATTCAACTAAAAATTTTGTCAAATTATAAAACTTCAAATCTATTGATGTTACGTTCTTGTCTTCTAACTACGTCTTTATTGTATACCTCGTAATGCAAAGGTCCAAGAAATAGACTTTGTAACAATTATGCATTCATTACAATTTAGTACAAGGTATATCACTAGTATAGGTCAAACGATTAAGCCGATGAACACGCAGAGAAAGAGGCCGCACCCTGCCGCGCGCCGCCTTTTATATAGCCTCGCACACACGCACGTCGGCGGTGCGGCATTCACACACACTCATACAATCCTAATAACATCAATATTAATATATCTATGTATAATCTTCTATGATAATCAGTGTTTGAAAATATTAATTGAATATAATATTATATTTTAGACTGAATATTACTTAACAGTGTCAGCTATCGTATCGGATAATTTTAAAGTATTCTTATTATATTTTTTTATGTTTACATTTTGTAGGTTTGTAGATCCGCCCCAATAAATATGGCATATCGTAACTAAATAAAGACCGTTTATAAATACCCCAATTAAAAGTTTATCGCCATCCTGCTGAACGTGTTAAAAATCACAATGTTCAAAAAAAAAATCTGTGTCCGATGTTACAAAGTATCTCATGTAAGATGGTAACAAATTAATTACTTTTCAGTAACTTCTCCATCACCCTACACTTGTGAACTTCCCCCCTCTCCGCCGCTTCCACGTGTCGCCCCCCCCGCCGCCCCGCGCGGCCCTGTCGCCGCCGCCGACCCCACCAGCGCACCTCTACAGGGCGAACCGAAAAACGCAACCAGATTGCTCCGGCGCGCCAACAATGACGCAGCCGTCAGATAATATGGACAGGCATAAACAAATCAATCAACAAAAATTGTGGGTCATCACTTGAAATGGAGCAGTATACCCGTTTTTCCAATATTTTCTAAGGGATATAAAAATATTTTTATCTTTGCATATTATATTAATATTTTTAGATACACAGTGCTTTTTACATGTTTATTTTTACAAATATCCGTCATGCTGCCGAAAAAAGCCTAGCGGCCTAACTACAAATCATGGTACATATCAATATTATATATTTAAAAAATACTCCTTAAACCCCGTCCTAGTACGTACGCCAAAAACGTACATAGGATAGCTGGTATGACATAGAACATCAGCTATACATTTCCATTTGCTCGTGACGATTAACCATTCTATCAAAATTTTCCCTGCAGTCTGTTTCATGTCGTCATTTTTTTCATATCTTTCTCTATCTAAGCGTCGCTTTTTCTGAACAGAATCGTCTTCCATATTAATAAAAAATGCACTTTTTAATATCCAATGTCAAGAAAATGAAATAATTATATTTATAACCTGGGTACCAACATTAATTTTAAATCTTTATTAATTTAAATCGTCTTACAGCAGTATTGTAATGTTATAATTTTATAAAATACTTGACAAAAATTTATTTGTTTATTTTATTTGACAAAAATGTTCCTTTGGAACCAAAAAGTTATATGTATACTCTTCTTCAATAAAAAGTAAGAATTTCTCATTCCATTGTCATTTGAAACGAAGGAGTAAAGTAAGGTTTTATTTATATTATTTATGTAAGATAAGATATGATTCTAAATACAACTAAACATTTTTTTGTGTGAATTTAATAAACTTTTTTTTTAAATTTGTATTATAAATTAAGAATTTAGATCAAAAAAACATTAAAGAAATAATAGATATCTCATAGAGACGAAATATATAGTGTAGTGGTATATTATAGTGTAGTGGTACTCGAAGCGAGTCCACATATTAACATATATACAACTTTCAATTTTTTTGTAGATTTGTAGATTGATGGGTGAGAATGGTGAACGTTATATTTATATAAAGTGATCACTTAAGCCAGCTGAAGACAGGTTGTAAGGCCTGTAATGAATGAGTAGCTTGTTATTGAGACGCTGGCCTAGTGATCTAGTGGTCGGTGGTTCGCGCCTCGTTCCAGGACTCAGCAAGTTAGTCCTATTTTCATAGCAGAATCGTTTAGCAATTGATGTTTAGAGCTTTGAGCTTAGAATATTGATGTGACATGTATTCCGTGTATGCATCTCTATTTAAAAAAAAAAAATTACCCACACTTCCATATATTTTCCGTTAAAATATAATAAAAAATAGCTTCGTCTCTACGAAATATCTATTATTTGTTTAATAACAGTTCCTTTATAGGTGAAAATCTAGTAATTGTGTGTTCTTGGACGTACTCAAATATTGTTAAAAAAACATTAATTGAAATTTGTTATTTTAAGCAGAAAGTTATTAAAACACTAACCAAATCTGATTCATCTTATTACACTTTGGGCCGTTTCGATCGCATCATTCAGAATAAGTATGTACAATCGATATAATAATTCAATTTACATATTGGGAACCGCTGCCTCGTGTCTGTTTCGCTCACTCGAATGAAAATTGTTATCGAACTTGTATCTCCGTCTCTGCCGCACTCGGGGGGAATGGGGGCAAATGTCCTACATGCCCCGGTGGGAAAGCGACACCCATCTCCGTCGCACTTACGGACAAATCATCCGACCGCGGGTACTCCGGTAGCTACGGCAAAGTTGTATTATAATATGTGGAGAAAATTTGTAAAGTTCGTATACGCGAGTTTGACAATTCAACGTTTGTTTATTTGCGTATAATATTAATCGACATTTAACTTTTGCTAGTGTGGAGTATTTTTCTGAAATGTTTTCAAACATTACTGGCCACTACTTAACATTAATTAATTTTTAATCAAACAACTTCTTTTAAATAGGCAATCCATCCTTCAAGAGTGATTTGTGCCATTTATCAAGTTAAAGCTCCATTTTATAGAAAAAAGTACTATAATATTATAGAATAGGAAATACTACATTACTAGTCAATACCATTGTCGTACAGATAACCAATACCGTACCAATACAGATTAAATGTGGCGAGTCAAGGAAAAGAAGAAGACACAGGTTAACTGGGAGTTGAGAATTACCACGGATGAGATTACTGTAAAGAAAGCCTGTGATCCACAATGGACAGGTAAAAATGATACGGTCAAGGGTTTCCTCCTCGGCACCACACTCACACATTGAGGAATCTATTAAGTTCACCTTATTATCTGAATAAATGTGAGGCTACCTGGCAATGCCCCATTCTAGAGATATTTGATATTGTTCTTTTGGAGAACAAGGGGGTTCGTGTAATAAATCTTTGAATTATTTTAAGCCGATTACCCTTATGATTATTTGGATCCATCCATTTTGCAGTCCAGATAGAATTCGTACGTATTTTTACCATATTGAGTCTGCCATACATCGGGATGTAGAACTGATGGGGGAAAAATCCGGACATGAATTCCCTTATGTGCAGGAATCCAAACGAATGACACCTGTTTATTGTTGCTGTACAAATTAAATAGGCATCTTCTGATGGAACAGATTATCTCATTGTCTAGCCAAACTTACATATTAGTAGAGAGGGATTCAAGAGATGCTTGCGAGTCGGAGAATATAAAAACCTTATCGACATTCCGGAGTATGCAGATATCAGATAAAAGCTTGAAGCTGGAAGACGTAAATGTGACAAATCCACTTATGATAGAATTATGAACGGACAAATTAGCGAGAATATAAAGTTGATTTCAGAATAGTTAATAGGATTAAAAAATGATCACTTAGGTGATTTGATCGTGTTGATCGAAGGAATGAAGAAAAATTATTAATAAAGATATATTACGCGATGCAAATATAGGACGTCTTCGGAAACCACTACTGGAAGCTGATCTTTTTAAAAGCCTCAACCATCAACGTGCTAGCATGAGAAAATACATATATTTAAATGAGAGGAAAAGTGTTAGAATATTATGGTGCTCTATCCTCTCTATTTATCTTCACAGGAATATGGCGTGATAGTAAGTTAGTTTGTTATTAGGTTAACATTTTAAACGAAGCATATTTTTATTAACATGTAGATACATTATTTAAATCAATTTTATTACAAAAATACTTAAAATACCCATTACTATGGTGACTACATATTTTAATAAGTACCCATAAAGATCCATCTTACGTTATCGAAATATACAAGATCGAAAATCCACAACACTCTCGTGTTCAAGCCTTAAAACGTGTCCTTACATGGTAATACCTATTTTTTTTAAATCAATTAAATATTACATACCTTGTACCCGTTTGCGCAAAGCACAATTCTTACTTAGCTAATACACAAAATTCTAAATTGACGAAATTAAATTTAAAAATTACTCTCATTTTTCCCAGTGAGTTGTAATGCTTAATTTTATTTTACATATGGATATATATACCTACAGATTTAAACTTATCTTACATATCTAATTTCTTTATGTTCATCCGTGCGCACGTCGAACAAACGTATATTGACAATTGTCAGTATCGTATGGCACATGACGCAAAACAAATAAGATCTTCTGTCAATTTTATCGCATAAAAATGTACAGTTATCACGTTAAACAAATTAAAAAATTAGGTTATTCAGCCAATATTATTAAATAAATTACTGCTTTAAAATCAGAAAACGGATGAATTGATTTTGACTTGATTTTCTCCAGCATACTAGACATTTATTTTAATTTTAAGTTATATATCATCACGATAGAATAGTTGTAGGTAGAGCAAAACAAATATATGTAATGTAAGTCGGAAAAAATTATATATACAAAAGTCCTCTACAGAGGATAGATAATAAGAGATGTACAAGAGAAAAGTGCTACAAAAAAATCCGTAAGAGTATATTTCACAGATTAACAAATAACTCGCCATTTTGTCTACATCCAAATTTTTGATAATTATTATTTTTTTATTAATATTAAAAATATAATACAATTTGAATAATCAGTGGATATATATATATATATATATATATATATATATCCACACATTTTATTTTATTTATTTAATTTTTTTATTTATTTTATTTTTTTAACATTTGTTTCTTCTCTATGAAAGAAAGACTCATGTATAGAGAAGGAGTATATACGAGTTAATTTATGTTTCAGTTAGTCTGTGTACATATTTTTTTTACTTCAATAACAAATTTATGATAGTCCGTAATTTTTCTAATTTTGACGGGGAGATTGTTAAAAAATTTGATCCCTTAATACATATATTGATTTTGAATTGGGATTATAAAATAATAATATATTATAAGGTTCGTGTTGATAATTATTTTTATAATTATAATCATTCGTCTTAACCTTCTAAATGCCACAAGCGAGTTAAATCGCCGTAATTTACATGTCACGTAAAACTACAAGCAAAATAATTCGCAGCACTCTTGTAGTGGTTTGCCATATTTGAAATAGAAACGTACGCACTCGAATATAAAGCGATTGGAGTAAGAGTCTAAGATAAGTTTTTCACATCATGGCAGCATTAAAAAAATAAACAAAAGGCATGTAAATATTTTTGTTGTTTATTATTAATGTTTATATACACTTAAAACATAATACGTTATTACTATTCCCTTTTACATCAGCAACATTGGCTCCGATTCCCTGAAAGAGTTGAATTTAAATTGTGCCCGTTGATGTACAAGGCGACACATAACACGGCACCTCTGCATCTTCAAGAACTTTGTATCCCAGACAATTTGAATGGTAGACGTCAAACTCTCAGGTCAGCCTCTACATCAGCTGCAGGAAGGGTTGTAGAACCGACCAACCGTTGCCAGAAGTCAAAATTTAGTGAACGGACATTTGCGGTGGCAGACCTAAAATCGTGGAACTCTTTGCCCTCCGTTATAAGGAACAGTGCATCAGAGACTTTATTTAAGAAGAAACTAAAAACGCACCTTTTCAAAAAAAACATTTCCATAAGTGAAAATAACGATTTTTAATTAAAAAAAAACAAAGATAATTGTAGAACTGTAAACAGTTGATGTGTAAAGCGCCTTTGAGGTGAAAGTTTTTACGAAAATGGTGCTATTCAAATTATCCATTATTTTTATTATTATTAGCGTTACGAACAAAATTAATTTTCTTTCATTATTAACAGAAATGTAATGTTTTAGAAAGTAAACATGTTTAACCGTCGTAGTAATGCTATAAACTTATTTTTTAATTTAAACATATGTTTTGTAGAGAGAAAAAAAATATCAACGTACGCATATATGTATATAAGGAAGTCGAACAAAAAAAATATTATCGTGCGCCCACGTAGCGTATCGCATGGAACGACAAAAGCATTAAACATCTTGTCCCGAAAAGGCGGTCGCACGCTCAAGTTGTGCAGAAGTGTCAGCTTACCCCGTGAGTCGCTCTGCCCGGCCTTCCCCCCGCGCGCATACACGAGGCCGGCGTGCATGTGTTTGTTTTGGCACAATGGCCCTGGTTTGGGGCAGATGGGGGTGAAACACACCCGTGTATGTGTTTATAGCATCCAGCAATGCTGTGATACTTGGGAAACAAATCTTCAGGGGAGGAAACATCTACCTTATTCCGTCTAAACCTTTCCTGGTAGGGTGTGGCGCGAGGTGGTGCGGAATCTATCGGGTCGTACATCCATAAGGGAGGCGTCCTTTTTTTTTTCTTCTCTCGCATGTACAAAAGCATTTTTACACATTTGTATTCCATAACGTATGTTGTCATAATTTATGATGTTAAAATAATTTAGATATATCACTTAGAAAAATACAAAGAAATAATCATTCGAAAAAATATAGTTACCACGTTTAAACGTGACCAGAAAATTTTATTTCCGGTAGAGTGCTTTATGTTATAACAATTATGTTATAACAATCTCTGCCGTTCTCATCAAATTTGATCATTACTTTTTAGTGAGACATCTATTATTTCCTTTGAAACTATAACTGGAAAACATTTTTTCAAAAGATCTTTGTATCATTCTGCGTCATATAACTAATGTTTGAATTATTAATAAATAATTACAACTTGTCATTATTAAAATATATATATATATATATATATATACATATATTATTATATACCTAAATTAGGATTAGGTATTTAGTTAATAAATTTGAAAGAGAAATTAATCATTTATTTAGTAAATGAAGAGAATAATTCTGAATGATAAAATGTCTTCTGCTAACACCCGCTACTTACTGTACTTGCTCTCTCAACTTTGAGATATGAGTCAGAGTAATATTATTAAGCCAGTTTATAAACAGTTACTAGTTAGGAGTGACGTAAGTTTTCCCGTCTTGCATTTTCGTTACTGGTCCATTTTACTTACTTCAGTCCGAAAAGTGTAGTGGGTGCTGCCAGTGATATTTTCGCATCGAAAATTTTACTATGGTTAAAGTACTACACAGCGTAAATATTGTGATATAATTAGAGTTTTAATAACTGCAGTTGCCTACAGAAGCGCAGCTGGGGGAAAAGATTAAACTTTAAAAAAAAAACTATTTAATTGTGGTTTTTAACGACAGCACTGACTGTCATGCTTAAATATTTCTATTTTAGAACTTGAAAAAAATTAAATTAAACAATAGGAGAATTTTATTAGGTACCTACTTACAAAATCACTGAAAATACAATAGCGAAAAAGTTTTTTCTTGACGTGATAACCGCACACTTACGCGTGATAGAATTGACAGCAGATCTTGTTTGTTTTATGTTACTAACCTACTCGATGTTATTTTTTGTTGCCGTACTGCTCGGCCGGGCGGGCGGACAAATAAAATGAAATTATATATATACATATATATATATATGCAAAGTTATTTTAAGTAATTATTTATTACTAGAATACCACGTGGACACTGAGCGTCTACAATTATAATGGTTTAGTGAGATGTTTTTATAAATAATAGAAAATCATTCATCAGTTCTCACAAAAACTGGTTCGACATTTATAAAATTTTCAACCAAAATTAAAAAGGCGAACAATATCTTACGTTTATATTCACGTGTCATCGTTTCCATGGGTTAGCGATCATACAGTCGGTCAGAGCGAATATTTACTTATTATCGATTGATAAAACAGTTTCCTGTCCGAAACGAACGTTATTAATTCGCCCCAAGGCCAAAACCTGTCGAAAAAATACAACCCTGAAAATAAACAAAAATATCATGTAAAAACGGGCACACGAAAAAAATCGGGTTTACCTTCTTGGTAGGCAACCAATTTAAATTTCACTAAGTTCTTAAGTATTTATAAAAAATAATATGGTAAAATAAAAATATTTTTGGTTGTTTCGAAAATAATGACCGATTTTAATATTATATCATTTTGAAGGTTCTTTGTTCATGATATATATTCATTGACTTGTTTTTGTTTTGACAGTTAGGGATCTGAAATATTTATTTATCGTGTCAATCATTTAATTTGTATCATTTTATTCCTTCAGAAATGATATTGAAAATGATGAATGAAAATCATTTTTGCATGGTTTTACACATTATATTAAACAGCTCGTAATGTTGACCAAGAATGGGGGTCATGAAAGATGAGGCGTCCTGCCACTATTGAAAACAGAGAATTGATAAAACACCCAGGACTTATTAACCGAAGAAGACCGTCCATGTTTTACGATATCTTTTACCTTTTCAAGCTTCTTGATAACTATTTATGGGAAAAAATCAATAACACAACAGTCTAAAATACTTTTAATAAATGTTTTAAATTTAATACGGTTGAGTTTTATTCTGCAGACGTAAAAAAGCTAGTAATTCGATGGAATTTTTTTTATTTATTTTTAAAATAATGTTTATTTACTCTAAATTTAATATGATAGTTAAAATCGGTCAATATGTTCAAAACAATCTAATATTGTGAGTAAATTTTGGTCTCAATTTTATAATAACAATATTGGATTACTTGTATAGCGCCATTTTCATAAAGACTTTTACTTCAAGGGCGCTTTTGATTCAGATTTTTAAAAAAACATATACGTCATCAAGCAGTCAAGAATGGCCAGCTTTTATTATTAACCTTTTAACTACTATAAGGCAGAGATCTTAAAAATAGGGTAGGATTCATATAAGGTAAGAATGTAGACTTAAGATGCATTTTATAAACTCTGAACATTTGTCAAATTCAAAAATGTGACCTTGAAAATCGTTTTTAATCCCGTTTGTGTAGTCAAAATATGCGTGTAATCACGCTTGTGGCATTTTAACTCGTTCATGCTATCTAAAATATTTTTACTACAATGAAAAGAAAAAAAAATGACCAAGATTAATTTTCATTGCCGAGACATTTCTCACAACTAGAACTTTTATTAGAACGCCTTTATTTGACAACAATTTCAATTATATTTGTTCCTTAGTTTATTTGGATACATAAATCCATCAGCGGAGATTTCCGATAGTGTTGCGTGAGCTGAAAAAGAATAAATTTTCCTATCTATTTTCCCACCCTTAAGCAGAGCCTTTTATTGGAAAGCAACCCCTTAGGACTGAGGGAAAAAGACGGAAATAAAGGAGCAGTCCGTCACACACACACATTACGTATACCGAACGATCGCTGTAGGAAGGAAACATTTCATTGTGGGTACGTAAACTACCAAGATTTTATAAAATTACTAAAACAACCAGTCAAATCATTCAAGAAATAATTATTTACAAATTTTAATTTATTTTAAAAAAACTACATATAATGTATTTCTTTTTAAACTTGTAATATCGATTAACAATGTTTTACATTGAAATATTATTGTAATAGAATCGAAATCTGCTTTTGTTTAATAATTACAAATAATAGTTCACGTTCTAACTAGGTCAAATGAATTTTATTTGATTTATGTTGCTATGTGATATTAATAGACAGGCGGATTACATAAGAAAACATATGTATGTAGGATTTTTTTAAATCGTCAATTATTTCATAATTGATTATTATAAATTTATATAATATGTTACCCTCTTCTTCTTATAGTGGTGTCACGAAACTAGACAATATAAGATAATGACTAAATTATAGATTTATTCAGTACAGTGTTGATTTTGAAGATTATGTACTGATTCACCGTAAAACCTACCCTGCTTAACATCTACCATCAATTACACACATAGTTTAGTAAAATTAATAAAATCAATGAATGTATGTATATAACACAGTTTTTTATAACAAAAAATATGTCCTTTAAACTTTTTCAATGACTTGTTTGCTTTGATAAACTTTTACACTTAAAAAAAATTATATACATAATTGTTCAGAATATATTCTACTGTACAACTGTGAAAAATTGTATTGTCAAATCCTGTTGATACAATAAATAGCTACAGTTTCCTTGTCAAGGGGCAATTAAATAAAGATTATTTCAAAGAGTAACAGATGGCTGAAGGATTCCAGTGTAAATTATCCTAATTGACTTTATATTAGTCGCTGGAATATTTCAGCGCCGAATCCCAAACTTTTCTTTGGATGGGTCTTTCTTTAACAATGATGTAATCATATCAAGTATGTCAGATGCCGAACCGAAAGATCAAATGAACTAAGTATAATGACTGTCCGATATTTTATATAGATATAACAGCACGGAGTTTTAATACTAGAATAAAATAACACTTAAAATGTCTTAATAACAATAACTTCTCAGAATTTTCCAACCATTTTTTAGAGATAGGCCACAATTTCATAAAAGTAAACGGCATTGAAATTTTACACATTAATAAAAATGGCTTTGAATTGGATGACTTTATAAATTAAAAAATCACTCTACACTAAGTCTAATATAATTAATTACCAATTAAACCTTTCAAACAACCCGCTTTTTAATATAATCCCTATTTCAATGTCTCCCTGTCGTCAATCACCTCCCTACTCTTACTAATACTCCGCCTACACCCCGCCGAAATGGATGCCGTTTAAATTTTATGGAATAGTTTAGTTGTGCACCCATCCTGACGAAGGTACGTTAGTATTAAAACTATTATTAAATACAGGTACAATTTTAGATTTGATAATTTTTTATTTTACTAAATTTAATAGTATAAAATAAATAAATACAATTTAAAAATATGTAAGACGTGATTGAAAGCAGAGCTAATTCCAATTAGTCAATACAGATGTTTATAAGAAGAGAAAGAAGAACTTAAATAAGTTTATTACTTCAGACAACTGCCGACATGGTATTGTATAAATAAAAGGAATGACAAGGATATAGCGGAAATAAGAAAACAAGATAAAGAAAAGAAACGTTAATCACCAGACAAGATGAAGTCATAGAGGATAGAAGAAGCTGAATATCTTTAATCTGTTCAAATATAAAACAAAACATTTAATAAACCGCACGCTTTCGTGTGACAGCAAATCTTGTTTTTATATTACCATGCGAAGCACACTAAGTTCGAATGATTCTGTATCGAGTTGTATGGGAAAGAGACATGGAGTCTAAGAAAAATATAAGAAATTGTTAGACTAATTCGAAACGCAGTGTGTTGGAGGAGAATGTTCTGCTTATAGAAACATATTGCATCGGGCATATTGCACAAAGAAACAGAGACAGTCTTGAGAAAATATTGGTCACTGTGTCAATGCAGAAGGGTTGTGAGCAAAAGGACAGTGGGTGGTCAGATAATCAAAGATCAAAGACAGTGGATGGTCAGATAATCAATGATCAAAGATCAAAGAAGAGTTTTACAAAATGACTGATCCAGAACCGAGGACAGTAGTGGAGAAAACTCCATGCAATTTCATTGAACTACAGTCCTCACTCAAACAGCAACGATAGCTGTCAATATATTGATTGTTAAGAGAAAAAAGTGGGTAATTAACTATTATTATTGAAAAAATTAGGATAATATGAATATACACGATTTCTTACATTTTGACTAACTATAAAATAATATAGTTTAATAATAATATAGTGATAACGATTTATATGAAAATTTTAAGTTATTTTTATATGTAAATGGCCAAAAAAATGACGATAATATAATTATTCATAAGTAATTGCAAATGTAAATGCAAAATTAAAGTGAACAAACTAAACTTAATATTGAAATTGATTTGTCTCAGAATAATGAAATTACAGTTAGCCACTTCTCTTTTTTAATCGACGATATATTTATTTTTACGTATTAAATTGATATAATATACGCAAAAATACATATTACATGCATTGTTTGAATCAATATTACAATACAGAATACTAGGTTGAGGAGGAACTTGTCCCGTACATCTCAAACTAATAATTACAACTCAAAATATTAAATAATTTTAAAAAAAAACGCAACCAAACAAGTTTTAATAGATTTTCTGTTTTAAATGGATCTTCCTTATACAAAAACACTGTTTTTTTTTTGGGTTTTTTTAAAGATGGCAAAATAAAAATCCTTCAGACTCGGAGCAAAACTAATGAACATATTGTTTTTAAAATGTTAAAATTTGGAATAAGACTTAAACATACATCATACATTGCTTCGAGAGTGTATAACTAACTAAATTAGCAGCAAATATAAATGTGTACAAAAAAGAGGTTCTAAAATATCTTAAAGGTCTTCAAAATAATTATATATTCGACTCTCTCCTATTCCCGATTTCTAATCTCATCAATTTATATAAATGTCTATAGCCACCCCCATAATTCAAGATTTTTCTAATTTGGTGGGGCTTAACTCTTTTGCTGTATTATGTTGTTGAACTTATACATACAAATAAATAATATTATTGCTGAAGAGATCGTCAAAAATAATCAAATTAAATATCTATTAAATCTATATCAATTCATATAAAATTATAACGGGCTTATATTTTAGAGGGTTACGTTTCCCAATTGCCGCCCCACATTTGGAGAACGCGCGCGCCCAAGATGAGCATCTCAGTGTTATGTTGTCACAGATGCTGCGGTGAGCTTTCACCAACTGTAAACTTTCAGTAATGGAGCTTTTTTAATACTTAATGGGGTGATTAAATCATCACTTGGGGATAAATGGCTGCGGTGATTCCTCCCAGGCAGTCGGCGTCGATTCTCCGACAATTCTACTGTAAGCTGTAAAAAAATTCAGATGTTTAACATTTTTTTCTTAAGGCTTTCATTAAAAAATATTTTATTCAGGATCTCAACTATTTGTCGATTTATTTTAAAAAGTTATGGAAGCGATCAGTTTTATTTTTCTATATATTATTTTGTATGCAAATGAGACTGCTTGATGTGGTAAAGATCGGTGTGTGACTACGAATGACAGCTTGCTCCGCGCTCAACTCTGTGCTGTCATTTACGCTACTTTCGAGACAAAACTCATCTATGTATGACACGATAAGCAATAGTTTATTAGATTACTCAACATAGGTATTAAAAAAATATTATTTTTCTCTATTTTTTTAAATTATACATTTAAAAAAATGTTTGAAAAAAAAAACTATTAAAACACGTATCACATACCTCAGATGCATATATCGTGTTACCCTGTATAGAATATACTATTTTATATATATGTTTTCCTCGTTAGAGTCTACGAATGTTAAATACCTATTATGGTAGTTATAACACACCTAATGCACAATATTTTAAGGGTAGATTAAAAATATATGTCGAAAATTTTCAATCTGCAAGTGTTTAATCTCAACCATATCAGAGATATAAGAATTTAATAAAAGTCGTAGCTTTGCGATTACTTCTATTAATTGAAATATTCTATTGATTTCATATTATATACTGAATATAAAAAATAAAAAGTTATCTAACTTCGAGTGGCCAGACCGTTTTTTGTTTTATGATTTAAGCCCTGAAGCAGATATAAAATAATAATGGGTCAATTTCGCAAATATTTTTTATGAAGTACCAACGTAGACTTAAAGCTTAACGCGATTTTGCAAAAATCTAGTACAATAATATTTTCTGTAACGACACGGTATACACATTTTCGACTCATAATTTAGTCAGGTGTCCACCCATAAAAAATATGTACTAGGCCTGTATATATCCCTATAAAATTTCCTAGTGCGCTATTTTTAACACAGTTTCATGACACATTTTACGCGAGAAGTCTCCGAGAAAAAACTTTATACATTAAAATAATGATTATTCATTTTACGAATAAGCGAAATTGATTTATTTTTGAGAACCAGTTGATAAAGTGTCGCCATTCTCAGCCGACCGTCATAAATCAAGTACCCCAAGACAGCACCGTTCAACCCCTGGCAACTCGGGCCGTCGGTATACACACAATGAAGTTCGAGTAAACATATTAAACACAATTCAACCACCAATCAACGGACAGCTCCGCTAATTAGTTGCACAAACTGTCGCCGGGAGCGCTGCGCGCATCCGAGAGTGGCACGGTTCGCGTCACGGCTAAATAACTACCCTCCAGCGAGGATTTGAACCGTTCCAAGATGTATTATCTCGTAGACCATAGAGGAGGGCGCACGGAAACCTACATATTGTGTGTGATACGGGTTAGTTCGTACTAATGGGCATGTATGTAGACACTTTTTGGCGTATAAAGAAATTTTTTGTCCAATATATACAAATACCGATCACCATAAAATAATGGGTTTAACTCAAATTCATTTTTTTTTTTTTTTTAAAAAAAAAAAAAAAATTAATTGCCTATTGTTATTATTATTATGAGTTTTCTGAAAATTCAGCGCATCAACGTTCAGAATGAAGAAATCTACAAAGTGGGGTTTATTAAAGGATTTGAAAAACAATGTATGTAGTTGTTCCAAATAAAAAATACATTTCAATAGTGACAGCTTAACGTACAGACGAAATTTGTTTCAATTTATTGTAAGTAGATAGGTACCTAATAAGAAAAATAACTATGTATTATAATGAAACAAATTTTTATTTATAAAAACAGACGTACCTATTAAACAATATTACTTGCATATCCCAGCAATTTATTATTATTGCATTCTTTTTTTTTAAATATTTTAGTGATAGTTTTATTTTTTTAAATACTAATTAAATGTATTAATTACATAATCGAAAAATATATTGTTGTTGCTACCGGGATTCGAACCTGGTATTCTATCCAATCCGGGGAAGGTACATTATATTTTTATATGTATATCTTTCTAAATAATACATTTAATTAGAATTTAAAAAAAAACTATCACTAAAAAAAAAAATTATAGTTGAATTGTGCGTCATCCTATCTTCTACATAAATAAAAAATAATCTGTATATCTTGTCCCTATACAATTCGACACCCTTTATCAATCTAAACTAAATTTTGCACAGTTACTCTTTAGAACTCTGCGCAAATTATATACAGTCTTCCTAATTCTCAATTTAAGTTGGGCGATCTGCGTTAATCCTGATTATGACAGCTATACCTAGAGTTTTCTGTGCTTCAGTGTAATGTGTTTTTGGATCCAATTACAGGATCTATCATCAGGACTGATGTAGTATATCAGGGACATCCTAATATTATAAAAAATTTCTATTTTTTAAATTAAGCAGTTTTTGATTTTGCTATCAAAAAAGCAAGCATAAAAAAAACTGTTTTCGTTTATGAAGTATTGAAACATTTTTGTTTCCTTTGAAAATACAATTAAAAATCGTAAACTCTTTAACAATACTTTCGAGGCTGTCGTGATTTCAATTAATCAAACGTGGATAAATTTAAAAATATATATAATGGCGAGCTTACACACCCATCTAATCAATTATACGCCACAATCAACAATACAGCCTTTGGCATTTCAGCCGTCGGGGTTGAAAAACTATCACCTTTGTACAATTTGACGGCCTCAAGATAAGCGATACTATTAACAAAGACAAACTTGGCAGTGCGTGCCTTTTATTTACAGAAATAACTGTGTCATTAAAAAGGTTTTATGCAAATTTCCACCAACTTTCCAACTTTGTTGGTGATAAGTTAATTCCGTATTGGAAACAAGGGAAAAACATCCAATTACTAGAGTCACGCACGGGGGTACGCCCCATCCCACGTGAACGGGGCGTGAATTGCGGAACATGGCATCGCTCGATCTGATGATTTCTCAAATATTATCATAAAATATATCAAAATTGTAGGGTGCAATGAAAGATAACGCAAATTAATTATTTTGATTAAAAAAATTAATTAAAGATAAATATTACAAAATGAAAGACCATTCGTTGAAAGCAATAAAATATTACGTGCTGCTCTATGGAGGCGAGGTCTCGACGCTAAAAGAAGTCGCCATTAAAAAACTGAAGACATTTTAGATGTACTACATCGCATGTAAAAAACAAAATGCATCAGTAGTTTTACAAATAATTACACAGGGGAAGATAGAAAGCAGCAGAGTCGTAGACATAAATCATCTTCCTTCTAAAGCAGGCCATCTACTTATAAATACATTTGTGGTGTCACGTGTGGACTATTATAACAGAATTTATGCTGGCCTGCCACTGTTTAAGCAAGATAGACTACTACTTTTAAAATTATCAATATTAACTTTGTGGTTAAAATTCATATTTTTATTTATTATAAACTTAGTTGCAAGGATTGTGCTGCATTTTGTATTGTTAAAACGGATAGAAATTTGAATATAAGAATAAAAGAGCATTTGAAATGTTTGAACAATAGTGGGTTTTTAGAATTTTATAATCATTTGATAGAAAATGGTCATGGTTTTGATAAAAAATTGGGATTGTCAATTTTGAGTATAAACAGTGTTGGTCACAAATTAAATAATTTGGAATCGTTGGAAATAAATAAAGCGGGTAAAACTAATCAAAAAATTATAAACAACCAACTGAATTTAACTACGAGTCCCATTCTAAAATGTTTTCCTAAAAATTATTCGAGATAATTTGTATTAAGTAACAATTTGGGTTAGGTACTAAATTTATTTTTTTAATAATTGTGTTTTTTTTAATAGATTCTGGTAAAGAAACAATAATATATGTTTTTAGTTTTATAATAATAATATAGTTTATAACATCTTGAAGAAGAAAATGGTATTTTTCGAAACCGGTAGATGTATTTAAACTCGATTAAGTGGTTAATAAAACAAAGATAATAAATAAAAAATAAGACAGACTACAATCCATTTTTAATTTTTAAGAGATTTTAAATTCTCTCTTAAATAGTTGAATTTAAATCGTGCAGGTTGTACAAAGTGACACATAACATGGCGCCTCTGTTTCTTCAAAAGCTTTATATTCCAAACAATATGAATAATATACGTCAAACTCTCAGGTCAGCCTTTACTTCAGCCGCAGGAAAGGTTGTAGAATTGACCAGCCGTTGCCAAAAGTCTATGTTTAGTGAACAGGCATTTACGGGGGCAGAACCAAAAGTGTGAAAATCTTTGCTCTCCATTATGAGAAACAGTGCTTCAGAGATTTTATTAAAGAAGAAACTAAAAACGCGTATTTTTTAAAAATCATTTCCATAAGTTCAAATAACAATTTCTAATTTTAAATACTGTAGATAAAGTAGGACTATTTAACAGTCTATGTGTAAAGCGACCTTGAGGTCAAATTATTTTCGAAAATGGGGCTATAAAAATGATCCAATATTATTATTATAAAAAGTTATCTTGGTTGCTTAATCTCAGAAAGTGGTTCAATTTCAAAAATATCATTTTATACATATATTTATATTTAAATATGTGAGACTAATCTCACAAAAACAAAAATACCTTCACTCGAACATTAATACAATAATTTAAGTAAATAATGTATCCTCTGGAATGAAGTTAAATAAATGGGTACTCGTTAAAATTTTTTTACAAGCATAATAACTTTGTCACAACACATTCGAACGTGTCATGTCTCGCAGTGCGCCAAATAGTACTATTGAGATAATGAGACAAACGCAAAAGGGAGACAAGAATTTATTTGATCCTTGAAAGCCTCCGCCTCCACTTGGTCGGGCGTCTAGACGCCTGTCGCTGCGGGCTCACCCACTCGGCGGGTCGTGCGTTCTTCGGATTCTCTCTTACACCAGACTCGATCAGATGTGATACCAGAGTCATCATCCTGAGATATGAATTTTATTCCAGCATTTTTTTATTTTTGCTTACGATATAAAACTCGAAAAAATAAATGGATAGCGAGGAGCCATTCAAAAATATATTATAATTAATCTGAACTCTAATAAGAGTCGAATTACATTCGCTCTACAAATATACAAAATAATACTTCTTTATATTTAAGAATGTTGTACTTGTCTGACATATCTTTTTCCTTGCACTCTCTCTAGAACCTCCTCCAGCATATTCTATGTATTCCTCTCCAGCACCACATCTTGAACGCTATTAACCTCTGGTTAATTGTCCAGAAAGCAAAATAATACATAATAATATAATAAAGAAATGTTTTTATACATAATTTCAATAACCAATAAAATAAAATAATTACAAATTGGTTAATACAAAAAAAAAATATTATATTTAATTCTAAATACTTATGAAATGTGTTAATTGTAAAGATATACATATAAAATCAATTTATCCAAAAATATTGTTTTTGCGGTATCGGGATTCGAACCTGAATTTCTTTTCTAATCCGGGGAAGGTGCATTACCAACTATGTTACAGCATTTGTTCAGACAGTATTTTTGACGACAAATTTTCGAACCTATATATTACACTTTTTCAAATTAATACATCTATCGTACCATTAATTAATATTTAAAATATCACAGACTCTAATGTTGTATATGTTCTGAATAATTACAACTTCACAATAAGAATGTGTTTCCTTCATAATATATTTAATTCAAATCAATTACATGAGTACTATCATAAGTATAGGTAACTACTTCGTTATCGATGTCATTCTTTGATTAAGAATCCAAGTCTTCAAGTAGCTGGTTTGGATTTGTTTCCAGAATGAGGCATTCGTCCGGGAATACACAATGCTCTTCTTTACAATACATTTCTAAGGCATCTATTTTCGCTTGTTGCTATCGCGGACTCTCCAAGTCACTGTTGTACACATAAAGATTGGGAAAACAATTAAAAAATATTATTTTGGTGGCTTGTTTGACTCTTGAATTACAAACAATATTATTTCTAAATACGGTTTATTTCTATGTCAACTTACTTAATTATGGAAACTGATTTTTTCTGAGACTATACCGTATTGAAACTTCAACTTAATACAATAATAATTAAACAATTTTCTTTTTCATAAAAGATCAAAAAGTCAACATTAAAATACCATAATTTAAATACTTTGAATTTTTTAAATGTACGAACATAAAAATTCAAGTGATTTATGTTTTCCAACCAGGTGAAAAGTCAAAAATATTAAGGGTTTTGTATATATAAATTTTGGTAAGTATAAATTTTTTTTCAAAACACATTTTAAATATCTTTATGGAAAATACACTTATTATATGTATTTTTATCTCAATTCTAAATAATTGATTTAGAGGTCGTCTATACGAGATATGACTGTTATATTTTTATTTTCATATGTCACCGGTCAAGGTTATAGCGTAGAATATATATTATATTCAATTTAATTTACTGACATTTATTCAAATATGTTCGACCAAATTAAATTAAATGCTTTTATGCATTTTATAAAGCTTCATATTTTTTTAAATATCATAATTTTTTAAATCATTTTCAAACATAATGTAATAAAATAAAACCAAATTTTTCAAGGTTTCGATTCCCAACGGGATAAATAAAATAAAATGTGCTTTTGCCTTATTGCCTTCATATTGACATATCAGCTAAATCCATGGAATAATTGAGGCGGCTCGTAATTATTTTTAATATTAAATAGAAATGTATTTTTCATATGTATTATTTTATTGTAGTATCTCACGTAAAACATTTAAAAAAAATTATAAATTTTTATCTTATCTAATCACAAGACATTAAGTTGGGAAGACTAACTGACCTAAGAAACTCCTTAACATGCAGAACGGAAGACCCAGGTCAATGTGATTGGATGATGCACAGGCAAACACCGCAATCTTAGACATAAGAAAATGTAGACTGGCTGCAGGAGATAGATAGGAAAGAGACGTTTCCTGGAGGTGATCATGGATTGTAGCGCCAATGATAATGATGATACCAATACTAAGTGCAAGATGCATCCTGGTATAATAATATAAACATAAAGTTAATTAATAACATAGCAAATCTTGCATTTGACATTTCCCGCACCCCTAATCGGCCGATCAATATAAGGGTACAAAAATACCGGAAAATTATAACAGCTCCGAAACTATGAAGGTTGTGTGACACCCTGTATATGGCACTAGCTTCCCCTCTCACTGGGTCGTGAATACTCCTAGGCTACCGGCAAAGGAAATAAAAGGCGATACAATAAATACTTGTGCGTTCTGTATAATACCTGGTTAGATTAAAATAAAACATTAAGAAAAATAATTTATAGTTAAAAGTAAAACACAGACCATATCTGACGACACTTTTATTATCTTGATAGTACAATAGAAAATGAAGATATAAAAGTAAGGAAATAAATATAAAAAAATACATGGTAGAAGCAATCTGTCTACAAAGATAAACAATTTTTAATATAATATAATTTATAAATATTCTTCTTCAATATTTGCAAAATTATTTTGTGGCCTTATATTATATAAATAATAAGACAAAACATTTTGTTTAAACCACTATTTATACTTTATAGTTTTTTTTTTATCTATGCTTGTATTTTTCATTTTAGTATACATTTTTTCCTGAAGAAGATACCATAGGTATCGAAACACGTTGATTTATCAACTGATAGTGGTTTAAACAGTGTTTTGTCTTTTTATTTAATAAATATTCTTATAATTTTCAAACTATGCTGAATGCTTGTGCTATGAAAATACGACTAACTTGCTGATTTCCTGGAATGAGCTTCAAACCCCCGACCAATAGGCGAGTGTCTTAACCACAGGACCAACAAGACAATAATTAAAGGAAGACTAGATCACGGTGTAGGTCCCGTTCATACGTTCCACATGCCTATACCTTATCTACATTGTAATATTTAATTTGGAAAACTCATCACTTAACGAGTGATAATTATATTGCGGCTGCAGAGATATGAGGTAGAAAATCGTCAACAGGTCACACATCTAGGGGATCACGATTCTCAGTAACGAGGGAACCGCCTGGAGAAGAAGAATTTGACGGAGATTCTGGTGATTATTCACATTGCCAGTCGTCTGAGTTTTGCTAGTAACGTGTTCGTTTATACCCAGTACCGACCCAGTCATGCTTTATTGTTTCCCATTACATAAATATGTTCGTGGCGTGCTCCGACCACTTTCCGGGGATTATCGGCAATGTCTACAATATACTTTTCGGCGCCTGTCTTTATTTATAGGAAGCTTTTTTCTAAATAAGATAACTACACACCGCAACTATTATTTCTGTATGCTTAGCTCAATTAAAAAAAATTGCTGTCGATGCTTTTTTCTCTTAATTATGACGATTTTTTTATAATTGTCTAGAGGTGTGAATATTAAATTAAAAGCAAACATTAAAATTATTTAAAATTCATACACCATAATTAGTGAAATAATAGCTGAAATAATCGGCTACTGCTAGTTATTATTAGATCTAAAAGTAGCCTTGGCCTACAACTTAACATGAACATAAGTCGCGATGTTCTTCCAAGATCTCGATTTCCATCAATCTTTCCTTGTATGGTAAATATTTTTTTGATTAATTAATTTATTCTTAATCTAGAGTTTATATTGGAGTTTATCTATGTACATGCTCTAACATAAACAATATCAATATTTTCCTTTCTACTTTGGAGGTTAGGTCGATGGTTAAATGAAAGAGTGATGATGGCGTGTTGGTGTTTATTGCGACAGTATGATAAAACAAAGAATTCAGAATTACGCCGGCAAAGCTGCCGTAGCGGAGCGGTGAAACAAAAGACAGATCGTCGGTGAGGGATCGGGCCAGATTGGGTCGCTAGCATCGATGCCGACTAAGATGGCGGTGAATTTTAAATCCTGTCTCCTGCACTACTATAACGTATCTTGTACATATTTTCGAGTATTTAATTTAATTTTGAGTTAACGTAGTTTCTTCACATTTTTTTGTATTATCTGTCATGCTCGTAATGTACCTCTACGCCTAACAGCTGATTCTCTAGCCAGATGAAAGGCTGCGTTTTGGTAATTTCCAGGTTTTATTCATCCTAAAATTATGTCCAATGCATTTTTCTTTTCTAGGTTTCCATATATATTTTTTTATTTATTATCTTTGTTTTATTAACCACTTAATTGAGTTTAAATACATCTACCGGTTTCGAAAAATGCCATTTTCTTCTTCAGAATGTCATAACTAACTAAAAACATATATTATTGTTTCTTTACCAGAATCTATTTAAAAAAAAAAAAATTTTTTAATAAATTTAGTACCTAAGTCAAATTGTTACTTAATACAAATTTACTCGAATAATTTTTAGGAAAAAATTTGAGAATGGGACTCGTAGTTAAATTTAGTTGGTTGTTTATAATTTTTTGATAGTTTTACACGCTTTCTACTCCAACGATTCAAAAAATTATTTAATTTGTGACCGACACCGTTTATATGCAAAATTGACAATCCCAATTTTTTATCAAAACTATGACCATTTTCTGTCAAATGATTAGCAAATTCTGAAAACCCACTATTGCAAGATAAAATAATAAATAAAAATATGAATTTTGACCAAGAAATTAATATTGCTAATTTTAAAAGTATTGTTCCATATATATTGTGACATTGCAAATTAAGATCACATTAAAAATTGTCCCATCACCTGTTTTATTGCCAAGCAACTCGAAATCATAAATAATTGTCCTTACGTTGGTATCGCAATCTGTTTTGAAGGTTATAAAAACGGTCACCATCTATGGTTCTTTTTCAAATCATCGAGCAGAGCTGTCAAATTTGCACGGTTCATTTCTACGACCAGCGTTGCTATGAGCGATCAGACGTAACCAAAGCGTAAATATTTTTATGTTATTCAGTCACTAGTGTATAATTTACTATAATTTATTGATCTTATGGTTAATAATCTTTACAGGAACGAGATGGTTAATAATCTTAATGCATGGTTAATAATCTTTTCAGGAACGAGATGGTTAATAATCTTAATGCATGGTTAATAATCTTTTCAGGAACGAGATGGTTAATAATCTTAATGCATGGTTAATAATCTTTTCAGGAACGAGATGTTTCCCTTTGACTACTTTAGCCTTGGTGTCATTATTATCATGGGCTATTTTACATCTGATCTTATACAATTCTGCATACAAATTTTATCGCGTCGGTCTGGATGCTAAGAATCAACTACGATGAATGGCCAAGGAGATGGGATGCTCGGATGGGCATAGACCAGAGTGATGCCATCTATTGTAACATCTGGTTGTCACCTGCCTTCATGAAGGATGTCGTACTCGCCATCCCGACGAAATGAGGATTTGTCAAGGAGAATTGTATTTAGATTTTAGCTTCCTTTAAATTCTTTTTATGATTAGACGCCATTTTTATAACGAATAACACCTTTTTATTTATCACCTTCAGGTATTACTTATAATTTTTACCCAGTTTAGCACGAAGGCAGAATGTGACAAAATAAGGTGGGTATGTGTTTCTGAGGTGAAGAACTCGCGGATCTTGTGTTCACTACTGACGAGCCGTTGAGAGAGTAGAACGCCGATCTTTACTTTCACATTATTACAAACAATTGTAATAATCTTTTGTTCACTACCGTGCGGAGATAGCTTACCACGATTTACAAGATTGTAGCCTATATGGCGTTGTGCTGTCCACGGCATATTCACCAGCAAAATAGGTTATTTTACACTTGTCACTATTGCAAACTGCCTCCGCTCTGAAAAGTCTTCGCTGCATGCACGAAGATTGAAAAGACAAGAGAGTAAACAAATGTTGATTGGTCGCTTAGTGTTTTCTGATATTCTTGTCAGTCAGTTTATAGCAACTTAAGCTACCTGATATATCTTCAAATTGACTGCCCACTTTCAAATAATAATCATTAGTGGCATTGGTCTTCTCCACAACTGCTTTCCGCCGACTTCTATCCGTGGCTGTTCTTCTCCAGTTCTCGAACCTTCCCATTCTACTCTAGTCCTCGGTCGCTTCCGTTGGACTATCCCCACTTGGCCATGATCTTTTGTGTCCCGCAATCTTCCAGCGTGGCTAGCCTATCGTAGTTTTTGCGACCCAAATAATCATTACAATATTTTGGGTATGTCTAAATCTTATTATTATTATATATTAAAAAGTATGGAAATATTGACCATTACTGGGCTTACGACCTATGAAATTTTTGGAAGTTGTATATATGTTATCATGTAGAAACATTTCAATTATTTATTACCAATTACCTGTCGCCATCTATAGTATTTTTACATTTTTTCATTTGATAATCATTCTCATGATACAGCATAGGTGTCGCTGAAGCTGAGACTCTTTTTTTTGACCGAAGTATGGAGCTATATTATTTATGTATACATATGAAATTCATTCGAATTATTAATATTTGATAGATTTGGTAACATGGGTAAAAAGGAGAACGTTACATTATGTAAAGTGATCACCTAAGCCAGCCGATGACAGGTCGTAAAACTTACATACTTAGCTTCCCGTGTAAATAAAAATAATGGCTTCATCTCTGAGACATCTATGTCCACGGAATCTTGCTCAAAACCTCGTGTCTTCAAATTAGAGGGATTCTTAAAAGTTACGCACAATATGACAATAAATTATGCACACAGGTGTAAAAAAAAAATGCAAACATATTTGTTGTTTTTACGTCGAGTTCTGTGACAAGTGTATCCGATCCGTGACGAACCGCGCTCGTGACGGACGCGCAGACACTTATAAAGTTCGGCAAAACAAAATTCTAATCAACATCAAATCTTTACGCGAGACACGCACTTTAATTAAATGAACCAGCGATTCGTTTCATTGACACAAGCGCCGTGGAAGTTTACAAATATCCCACGTCAAAAATAACCCGTAAACAGCTCCGGAGCTCGGGGGACCTTGGACTAGTTCTGCAGACTGACTATTGCGCTGAAGGGAATTATCCGTATAATCATTTTTATTTTCGTATGACGTGTTATTCTATATACATATAAGTGAGAAAACATCCTAATACGAACTACCCTAATACAAAATGATTTAAAAAATCATAATTATTATAATTACTAGCATTTTACCCACCCTAAGACGTGATAGGCAAGTTGTTGGATATGGCAATAGAAAAATATAGCGATCCGGCATAATTGAATCTATCACTAGAATTTTTTAAATCCGAAAAAGCGCTTAATCACACAGAGCAAAACATAAAAGTAGGTGTTTCGAAAATGTGGTGGAAAACAAGTGCTTAATATTTCAATGAAAAGCATAAAAAACAGGTTAGACAGTAAATGAAGAAGACTCTGACTGATTTTTATCTTTCACAAAAATTTTTAAAAACAAAAAATTTACTTTATCTCACAATGGAAAGCGTAAAAAAAAAGTGTGACAAAAAATGTTACACGTAAATGTCGCGAAATACCAGGTGCAGCGTCACGTGATCTGCACGCAGTCGTGACCGATAATGAAAAATGAGGTTAGATTTTTTTGTTGTAGTAGCATCGTTAATTTTTTAAACTGACAACATTTTAAAAAATCTATAAAAAATCCTCGAAGAATTATGTTTCGGTTTTCATAATTTTAAATAATAAATTACGTAGCAATCCTTTTAATATGTGCTGTTCGACTTTTAACAAGTTTCCGACATTAAAATTTCATGTAATTTCACGAAATATCATGCAATACGCCACACATCCGATTGTTTGAGATTTGCGTGGGTGGTTGGGCGGGCTCGTGGATACTATCGGTGTGGTGAACACAGTTTCAAGAAACTTGCATCAAACTTGAGCACACAACGTGGTGCATATTATATTCACCTGTGGGACTTCCCAGTAATTATTGGTTGCCTTACTAGATACCAATTTTGTATCCAGAGGTCTCCAACAATTATATAACTATTATTATTAGTATTAAAATAGAAAAAAAACTATTAACAGTGAAGTGTAAACAATTGATAATTATAATAAAATGTCTTGATGAACAGAAATACTACCGATTGCAAAGGGTCTCACGACGCAACTTCCGGAAAATTTCAACTCCTAATCTGCTGTTAAAATTTAATTTAAAATTGTCCCTGCAAATACATCAGTTGCTTTTGTTAACCAACCTGGACCGCCATATTTTTTAACTGGCGGATATCCAAAAATTTCATGTCGAACCAAGAGAAAAAAGTAAAACACTTTTAAATCTTCCTGATTATTGCGAATAGTGCCGAAAGGGTTTTATGCACGCGTGTAAGAGAACTAAGTTTGGCACCTTTGGATGGGTGGACTCATTCCTTCCTCCCCTATGTTGCCGGTAGAGAGAGAGGCCGAGGGGGTTGGATCATTTCGCGGTGCAGATAGTCTCGGGTCATAGGCAGTTTCGGAGCAAGCTATTTGATTCGGGACTAGTCCCTGATCCATGATGTACTTGCAGCCGAGCACATCCTCTGTTCTAAGGAACTCTGACCTACTCAAGGAACCTGGAACTATTCAAAGCCTTTGTGAGAATGTGGGTCTCTAGGTGGGAAATCCAGGGCGTACTGTTTTCTGGATAATATCTGCCGGTAGTGGTACTCGGCTAGAGAATCAATTTCACATCTTCTTTTTATGCCCGTCTTGTTTCCCGTGAGGGGGTGTTTTGCGTATTTCCCTAGTTGTTCCTCTGACACCCTCAAGACGAATCTGAGTAGATGTGGCATAGACCCTGATCACTGTGAAACCAATGGAGGACAATGGCGTCAAAAAGTGCATTGTGCGAAAATTTGCGAACAGAAGAGGGCTGACGCGATTACCGAAAAAAGAAGGAAGAGGAAAGAAAAGGAAGAAAATCCGTCACTCAGAACCCTCCTACTCGGCGGATGCGCGTTTAAAACACGTGGAAGGGTGTGCGGTACGAGATTGGACTCCTCAGCCACACTCAGACTTAATCGTTAACCATAGCAGACATCATTCTTGTAACGTAGGACCGCCGAAGAAGAAGTTGTCCCTCTGCCTCCCTGCTTTTGTATGTTATTACTGTATAATAAAAATGCATAGACGGAATACTTGTCACAACAATATTCTTACTAAACTAAACGCTGGTGCTATGGTAATAGGACTAACTTGATAGCCTTCTGGAATGCTCGACTACTAGATCACTAAGCGAGTATTGTAACCACTAGACCACAAGCACGTTTATCGGTTATGAGTTCGCGCATGCCTGAGGATTCCTATCCACGAACTGCATACCCTTCCACATATTGTGCGGATACATCCAGAGAGAACGGGTGTTCTAAGAGATCTTTTTCCTTTTTTTTTGTCTATCTCCTTTTTTCATTTATCGCGGCAACCTTCCCGTTACGTCTCCCGTGTCCTCTAGGCTTAGAGGGGCTCGCGCGAGCCCCTTGTTAAATTTTACATAGGCCGGCGTATTCTCAGATCAAACAGTAATTCATGTAGATGGTTTAAATGTATTCTGAAACATAAGGCTTTGTTGCCTTTTGAAATATCTCGTAAAGGCTAATTCCATTCAGTTTCATGCAAATTGCAGTATTTTGATGGAATAAAAAAAAAAAATTGGCTAAAATTATTAAGCAAAACCAAACTGGGCTGTTAACAGATAAATTCAATGTAAAAAGCACTAATTTAACTAAAGAAGTTTTAGGTAAAAATGTATTTAAAAATGTGCCAATGGAAGGTAATGAAATGCAAACAGATGGTAATGGAATTACCATGACTCATAGTACAAAATGACGTTGCAAAGAATTTCAGATTGTGGATCGACATAGTACAACACACCGGTGTGAAGCGAAACCTGTCCTCTACTTCCAACGAAATGGAAAGACTGAATCTCCTGGTTATACATTAAATAGTTTTTAACCGATGTATTGTGATGGAATTACATTTTTTAATTTTATAAATATAAACATTAAGATTTCCCAGGGCTATATTTCACGTATATAATTTTATAATCTTCAAATAAATAAAATAAAACATCGCCTTACAAAACCGTCCCCTTCCGGATTCGTATGATACGGAAGATAATGAATTTTACATGAATTAAATTTTTTAAGATAATCTACAATTAAAATGTGCGACACTGTGAATGCAATTATTATATTATAGATGTTACTATTCACATGAAAGAAATTATTATAAAAGTTTTTTTTTATTAATGTACTTACGGCTTATGACTTCGGAAGTGTACGGATGAAAATGATTTTTTTTTACTAAGATCGTCGACAATAATTTGAAAATAATAGCGTACGCCCTATTAAACGTAATTTCATGCGGAAGGCGATGAAAAAAACTGCGGACAAACGTTAAATTATTAATATTTAGTAAATGGTTTAATTTAATATTTATTGACATAGATTTAGATATAAAGATTATTCAAGCTCCGAAGTACAGAAGGTGAAATTCATTAATGTCTCTCTAGTTTATAAATAATTCATTGCCAAAATTCATAATTCATTTCCAGAAACTGGAAGGTAATGAAAATATGGGGTCTTTTTTGGGATGGGTGGATAATTAACAATTATTGTAATAATTTGTAAAATACTTATTTTAGAAAAAATAATAATGCATAGTTGTGTGCAAAACGAATGACAAAAATAAAGATGTTTCTGTATCAAAATCGCTTGGAAATGTGTTTAACATAAAACGACGGAATCACCCTAAAACACATTTGTGCATAATAAAAAAGACCGAGCCGGTTTTTGTTCATAGTTTAACAATGCTAAAAATGTCGAAGTTTGATATTATATTGCTTCTAGATGTTATTAGATGTTCAACGCAACATTTTTGTGAATGATGCTTTAAACGATTATCTTTCATACTTCATACGTACCGTAATTGTGCAGTTTTGAGAAGGACAGTTCTTAATATTTATTTCTTTTTACCGTCATTTGTAATGCTTGCAATCTAAGGTGGGTAGGTACATCATTTAGCTATTGATATATTTTATTTTACGGAATATTGCCTATTGTTATTATATATAATATTAGGTAAAACGGAAAGAAATGACATTTTTTCTGGCGCGTCACTTTAAAATTAGTTTGTCAAGGGTTGCCGTTGAGTTAGCACGTCGTGGTTAGTATCATTTTAAAGCTCTGTGTGTACTCTTTCCATTTCAAGATATATTTTTTTTTTTTGCCGTTGTAAAAAAATGGAGAAGCCTGAAATTGAAGAAACACATTTGCGCTATTTTAAGCTGTTTTTATTCGATAAAGGATTAAAACCAAAAGAAGCTGCGCAAACCATTTGTGACATTTATGGTGATGTCTTGAAACTTCAAAAGTGCTTTAGATGGTTTCAAAAGTTCAAAAGTGGTGATAGGGAATTAAAGGACAAACCAAAAACCGGAAGACCCCTCAAAATCGACGATGACGTCCTAAAATCATTGGTGGAAGCTGATCCTCGTAAAACATTGAAGGAATTGTCACACAACCTTGGCTGTCTAATAACGATTGTGCAAGATCATCTAAAAAGGTTGGGGAAAAAACACAGGCAAGGAATTTGAGTGCCGCATGATCTCTCTCAAACGGCCTTGGAGCAACGCGTGACCATCTGTGCTTCTGCTGCCAGGAACGCAACGGATCCATTTCTAAGAAGGATAATTACCGGGGACGAGAAATGGGTCCTTTACAGTAATACCAGAAGAAAAAAACAATGGCTATCACAATATCAAGTACCTGTGCCTACCCCTTGGCCAACATTGACGTTAAAAAAAGTTTTGTTATGTGTTTGGTAGGCTGTTTCGGGGATAATACATTTTGAATTGTTAAAATCTGGTCAAACAGTTACGGCAGAGCTATACTGTGCCCAACTAGAACGATTAAAAGTAGAGTTATTAAAAAAACGATCTGTTTTGGTCCATAACAATTGGCGGATTTTACAACATGATAATGCAAGACCTCATGCGGCAAAAATTACTCAGCAAAAAATAAGAGAACTTGATTTCGAACTTCTGCCACATCCTTCATATTCACCAGACATAGCACCTTCGGATTATTATCTCTTCAAGTCGATGGAGCATTCACTTCGTGACAAAAAATTTACAAATGCTGACCAGGTGAAAAATCACCTGGATTCGTATTCTGCCAGTAAGTCACCAGAGTTTTACGAAAAGGGTATCAAAAAGTTGCCTCTTTTATGGAGGAAGATAATAAAACAACGAGGGAAATTATTGAACAGAATAATATTGTATAGTTTTTTTTAAAATACATTTTTTGTTACACTAAAAAAAAATGTCATTTCTTTCCCTTTTACCTAATATAAGTATATTAAATAACATTCGATTGCTTTAATAATTATTGCGTATAATTATATTAGAATGATAAAAAAATCCACCCTTTCCCGGCACATCACGAATAATAGCTCTGAGATTAAGCGAGCCCCTTGTTAACGTATTGGCGTAAGAAGTATTGAGAGAGTCGCGACATCTTGGAATTATTTTGTTAAAACGCGTAATGTGACAGATCACACGAAGTAGATACTTCTCAACAGCATCGCATCTAGCGATCCGTATCATAGCGAGACTTGAGAGTAGATGAAACTGATGAAAATTATAAACGGAATTCTGTGATCATCAAGATAAATGTATGAGAATGCGGTGAGCAAAGATTTAGTTACGTAGTTGAACTGGTCATATTGAATATTTAATTGGATAGTAATATATAAGATATAAACAACGTTATGTAATTACCAGTATTTTCAGAAAATTTGATATATACAATTATGTTGAGGCGGACACAGAGTGATATCTAGAGCGACGGCGCATACACGACGACGACACAGTGGTGCGTGAATTCCGCATCTTGACGGCGTCGAAAATGTATATTTTTTCATTCTCGGGGTGCATATTTTGCACTCAAACAAAATAATATGTTCATATTATTTTAATACGTAAGTGATTTGAATTGAAAAAAATATTACTATTAAAATACTATTAAAAAATATATGTTTTAATGTTTACTGCTCTGCGCGCTACATAAAGTTCCCCGAGAAAATAAATCGTTTTCACAAAGTCGCATTAGAGAATGTAGTCCAGAATGTAGTGAGTCGGTAGCATTCCGCACCTCCAGCCCGGTGAAGTCTCCCTGCCTTTGTGTCTGCCTGCCGCGCACTGTATTAAACTTCTGCCGAAACTTGGGCTGGACTCGCAAGGGGTAGTTTCAGGGCATCAAGTGCTGGGAACCAACCTAGATTTTCCGGAATAAATTAGTCGATATTCGGTCGCTTCTAGCTGGAGAGTTGTGACCGTACCGCGTTTGGTCGGTAATTATGATGTGAAACGATTTAACCAATCCCTAGCCACGCAGTTACATAGGTCTACCGAGTCACAATGTAAAACTTACATTTTACCAGTGGCGTGCAGTAAGTATAGATTTAGGTTATGGTGTTACCAATGATATTGTGCAATCATATATAATATATGTACTACAATATATGTTATACATAGGATTATAAACTTTTGTTTAACCAACGTTTTTAGACAAAATAAATTCGTTGTTTTACGATCCTATCGTGTATATATTTGTAATTTTAGAATACTGTTAATAGTGTTATTAAAATTAAAGTTTTAACGTAAAATAATACCTTCTTGTTCATATAAAAATCTATATAAAAAAGTATGGACGTTTTTAAGAACACTTTCTATGACTGAACATGATTCTTTTATTGTTTGAAAATCCTTCACGTAATAACTAAACGAAATAATAATCATATACCGAACGGAAAGAACAGCCATGAAATCAACACTTTAAAAACAGTAAGATAGTAAAATTCGTGAATTAGTAAAAGAGGAAGTAGATACTTCAATGATTTTCACGCAGTTGTAAGCCTTTCTAATGTTATTCTGTTAAAAAAAACAGCATATGTAACAACTCCGTACAAAATGGACCAACCGAAAAATATTTTCGATTCAGTAAGTAACCAATTACGTGACTGAGAGTAATATGAATAGCTCAAAGCCGCGAATACATAAGAGCGCCATGGGTACAGTGGTGAATTGTCGTGGTAGTTTTTAGAACTAAGCAATTAAAGTCTCTACTAGTACACAGATGGTGCTAATTGTAAAATAATATTTCCGTTTATGTTAATACGATTATTTAATCTATATTTGTTTCCCGGAATTTTTAGCTAAGCACAGCTTTTTTGCTTATGTGCACTGCACGCCGCGTTGCATGCTAGCTGCGTTAAAAATACCACTTGTACTACGTAAAAAAGATCACATATTCATTTAAATGAAGAGAGATAAAAATGAAGATCATGTTAGAAGGGTCTTTTGACGAATGCGTTATAAGAATAACGTTTGGGAATAAACTGTACTTATTAAATTATTATATTTATCATTTCTCATTATATCTATGGTAACTATGACATTGAATATTTTAAAGTTATGAAATTTCTTTCAGTAACACGAGTTGACAGCATGGATGTAGGGTATTTTTACCATGGTATGGTAAAGGTTAAGGCAACTATAACTGACTCGAAAATAAGGCGTGCGACTCATTCTGAAGTAAATTCAATCCCAAAACGGGCCTTAAACTTTTTTGTAATTTTTATTCTACAAATTATTAATGAGTGTTCTCAGATTTTCACGGCCGTTAAAAAAAAATTGTGTACAATGTTCTGGGTTATTTTGCCTCGTGTTCCATACTTCTCAGTAATCCGGCAATAAATGAAACTCAACATAATTTGTGACAATACCAGTCTGCGATTCGATATTGCCACGAAATACGTAAACACAGACACTCTGCTTCCGGTACGGTATTGCAAGCTATACTTAATCATAACCTAATGTTACACAAGCGACATCAACCCTCACTTACAACGAAGAAAGTCTCTCAAATAAAATTTCGTGTCCTAAAACAACTAAATATCAAAACTTATATAATAAGCTTTATAGGTTTGAAAATGATTTTTGATTAAGTGAAATTTTTACTACATAATTTAGAATAATTAGATAAACTTATTCCTCGTGATTCAAATTTTAAAGAGAAAATTATAGTCAAAATGTTCATGCAATTAATTCCTTTAATATTGGATCTAGAAAAAAAGTAAAAATACGTACAAAATTGTTTGGAAAGTTCTGTTTATCTGGGTAGCTTTGAATAAAGCCATGATAGCCAACATTTGTTAAACAGACGTGGCTTCAAAAGAAGAAAATTGCGATTAATTTCTCGAGCGACATCCCTTTGGTGCAAATAATGACTCAGTGGGAAGAAAACGGTTCTTGGAACTCAATTTTATGACTATAAAATTTGAATAACTCTCTTGATTTTAAAATGATTGAACCAATGAGCATTCTAAAAGAAACCAGTGTTTAAAATCCGTCTTAGAACGTCAATCAATGAATTCAAACTCCTTTCATATTCTTTTTTTCATTTTCAGTACCGATAAATCGATGTTAATTTCTATAACAACATTCCTTTATAGCTTTCATCAATATAAACTTCCTTAGCACAAGTATGTATTAATTATAAATATATTCATATAAAATTAATTTTGTCGAAAAATATTGTTTTTGCGCTACCGGGATTCGAACCTGAATTTCCAATCCGGGGAAATACACTACCAATTGTGTTATAGCGCCAGTATTTTTAATGACAAATTTCGAACCACACTTCGTTACACTTTTTCAAATTAATACATCTGTCGTTCCATTATTTGAAAGCCATCTACATTGTTTTTACGGAATCTCAAATTAAATTTTGGACACATCGATACAACTTATATTATACATATGTGTTCTCCTTAATAAATATTAATAATACATTTCATTCACATGCAAGCCTGTTGGCCGCTTTCTACCTCGCTAGGTACATATAAAGTACCTGTTCTGAGGTAGGTAGCCGTAAGGTTCCATAAGCTAGAATATATGTAGGTGGTGAGGTGACAAATTGAATTAAATGATAAAAAATAGAAAAATCAAAAATGATACAAGTAGAGAATAAGTAAAATGAACAAAATAAATTTTTTGGTACAGACTAAAGACATGTAAGATGTAAAAGATAAGAAACAATCAGGGATCAAACAAAACATGATAAGTACGAGGTAGAATATAAGGACAAAAATAATTACATAAAATGAGTAGCTTTGATCATTGAAGGAACTCTTCCAGCTGACTTCTTCCAATTTTGAAAAGCCATTCCGCAGAATTGAGGATATTAGTCCAATACCTCAAATAATTTTTAAAAACCTACGTTTAGAAATATGAAATGTTTTAACTTTGAAAAACGATTGTAATGCACAGAAGGTCATTTTTAAAAATGCATCTTAAAATCATGTATGGTAGGTAATATATCGTGTAGGCATGTATATAAAATTGTAATATATTTCTATATATCACCCGTAAACACATTTATTGTGAACTTTCATTGATATGTGACCTTTTTGTCTTGAATTAACATTTTTCAAAATAGTAAACAAACAGTGTATTTTCAGAAAAAATCGAAAAACTGTTATGGTAATTCGTTATTTAAATTAACGATCGTTTATAAAGTTTAAACGTCAAACAATTTTTCTTGATGTTTCAAGACGATGGAATAAGATAAAGATCAAAAAAGAGACGCTCAAATGACATACTAGGACGAGTTTTAATACTAGTACATAAAATATTCACTCACCAACATAATATTCGCATCAGAAATATTCATTTTCTGTCGCGTCAGTTTGAAAGATGTACCTTAAGTACAAAAAGGTCACATGACGAAATGTGTCGAATTCCCCGCTTGTGACATACTAAAAGTCATTTGAATTTTGTATATTAGTTATATATAAATAAAAAAAATTGTATATACTCATATTTTTATAAATTACCGATACTGCGTAATAAAGTGAAATTTACCGCCATCTGTGGACGCCGGCTCCAAGCTGCGATGATTCGGCGCCCATTTTGTTAATTACAGGTTAATGTCTAAATGACGACAAAAAGAACCTTCTCCATTTCTAATATTTTTTGACACGTCAATCAAATATTTCCTATTTAGTAGCATTTAATTGATTTCGCCCAAATACGTTCTCGGTTCGCCGTTCCGACTATTATACGGGCGGTGGTTAAGAAATTAGAACCAATAATAATTAATTAACAGCGTTATAATCATATCCGATATATCGCTGGTCGTATAGCAATGGATAGGAGCCTTTTCAATCATTGGCTCATCAGTCTATTAGTCATAGCAAGATAACACAAACTAATAAGTTAATAAAAAAATATATAAAAATTCAATCATGTAATTAATTGTGACCCCCTTCCCACCGACACAAGTACACTAGATTGACAAGTTCTCGGCGTTTGGGATAGCAATTCAGCGCATTATTGCTTCTTATGTCATTCATTTCGTCTAAGTACCTAAGTTATTTCTTCGAAAAATAAACTAAAAAATGTATACTAAATATAAAACTGCACTATTAACTATTTCACAGTTAAATTACGTTAATAAGCTCAGAGCGTTCCCGACAGATCTGGGTGCTTATATACGAATTATCAAACCGTTACCAGAGTAAATTCTTGTATTAAAAATAATCAATAATAATTGATAAGATAGCTAAGATAAGATTTGCCATAACGTGTTCCAGAAAATCGAACATTGCAGATTTCTAAAAGATAATCAGTGAAACCAATACAAAATTATATGCTAAGTACACATTATTCCAAAACCGGTTGGTGTTAAACTAAATAAATATAAATATAACAAATACATTAATTTAAAAAAATGATTTACATTTTTAATGATTATGTATCTTTAAAAATATTTAAATACATACACCTAAAAGATAGATGTAAAAATTAAATAAAAATGCCTATTACTAGCAAAGTAGCCAGGACAACGCTGTATATATCAGAGATGAAGCCTACTCCATCCCACACATTAAAATATGTATTATGTATGTTATGTATCCACCTCTGTAACTACAAAAATATGGATGTCAAAATATATATAAATAAATAAAATAAAATTAATTTCCCCCTTTTTGCTTGAATCATGAGTTTCTAGACATCGTACATATAAATATAAAATTTCAAAACATTTTACAAATATTTTTTTTAGCTCATAATGGTTTTTAATAATATTGAAACATTAAATAAATAATATTATAATAAACGTTAAAAAATATAAACACAAATCTGTTTATGTATTGGCTCACTTATTCAATAACACGACATAAAGTGATAAAACCAATCTGCTTGAATAGATTCCATAGACAAAACTCGATTAAAAACTGCAAATAGCGGTCAACAGGTTAAACCTGCTAAACCCGACCTGCGCGTGTATACTAATTAAATAAATTAACCCTTCTAACATGTAACTGAAGTTAAACTCGGTATTAGTTAAACCAATAGCTATATTATTTATGCAGAGGCCGCAGTATTGCGAATCTAAACTACCCCACTGTGAATACGGCTGGTTTAAAGGTGAATCCCTAAAAGTGTTAAAACCTCCGGTCAAAATAGAAATCCGTATAAAAAAAGTAACAATCAATTATTTGTAACAAAAATGTAGAAATTATTTTGGTTTTACTCTTTTTTTAATGTGCCAAAATGCTTGACGTTTTCTTGTACGGGCTTCTGTGAATATGGTGGGTTTAACGCGGCTGAGCGAGAAAGGCCCTTATGCCGTCTGTGCATAAGGTCGGAAAATGTAGCCGGGAAATGTGATTTATTTATCAACATTTTCGTGTTGGTGTGAGTTTAGGGCGAGACTCGGGGCTTCTGTGTGTAGCTTTTGTTGTGACGGCGTCTCTTTCTGGCGGGCGCAGCGGGTCTTCAGGAAGAATCGTCACCATGTTAAATAATTAGGTACTTTAATTTAATGAAAATATTTGAAAAATCGTTTAAACGAAAAAGTTATTTTAATCATTTGATATTGTTTTAACTTGTTGAACTGATTAAGAAAAATCTTTTTGAGGTATTTTAAAGTTATTAAATTAAGTAGAGCACGTTTTTGTTGTGAAGTTGCATTTTCATAAAATAGTTATGTGGTATTGTAATACAAATTAAATTAATCAACTAGAAAGACATATTAACTATGTATCGAAAATATATTTAGTTGCTATCGGCATTTGATCCTGGATCTCTTCCTATCCAGGGATTTTTTCTATGGCCATTGAATACATTTTCGTCAAATGTTGAATTTATATTCTCTAATATTTCCAATTGACACATCTACTATTCCATTTTAAAAAGCAATCAACTTTTTACTACGGTGAATCTCATATAACTTTGAGTATAACTCGATAGGAGACGCCAGAATTAAATGAATTAATCAATTTTATTAAATTTGGAAACTTTTACACAACTTGTATATTAAGGACATGAAGAATTCTAATCCCGATAACATATAAAATCTAACAATAAAAATACAGTGGAACCAAAGAAAAAACTTATCTCGGTTTATAACCGCAACAGACCAATTGCTAAAACTAAAATAATGTGTGAAGAAGAAAAAAAATGTACGCGCCATAAATTACTAAACCACCCGGTGGCAGCAATAGCGACAGGGTGATCCAAAAGTGTTGGGTGTGTACAGTCACTGATTCTCATTGGCAAGAAAATAAGCTTTGTGTAAGTCCCAAAGGACGTAAGAAGGATGTATGTGTGTGCGGTGGCGAGCAGAGGAGGGTGGGATAGAGGGGTGGCGGCAGGGGTTGGCGAAAAGTAATGTCCCTCTTCATATTTTGGTTTCATACAGATCTAATAATTTTATTACGCACCCCGGGGAGAGGCTCAAGAGATGATAGGCGAAAAATGATTTGTGCCGTGTATTATTATTTTTTTACGCTTTTTAACCCTTTAGTACGAGCGTCGATTTTCGACATTTTTGTAAATGTTATCTTATAAAATATCAATAATTCAAAATGATAGAAATTTAGTCATTTATATCATTTTAAAATACGGGTGTGCGATTTTTAAATAAGAAAACAGAAATGGCAATTTGTTTTTCACTCAAAATGTACTATGTTTATTCATCATCATCGTCGTCATCAATGGCGCTGGCCCTGGGTGGGCCCCGGCTCTGATCTGTCAATACCAACTCCGTCAGCGTCTTGGGTAACGCCATCCAATCGCTGCAGCTTGGCTCTTCCAGCCCTCCTGAGGCCAATACATTTTGCATAAAACCTAGTCGTACTGAATCGATTAGGTGGACACGACCAGTCCACCTCAAGAAAACTTGGATATTATTGGGTTTATCTAATTCTTGATTATAGCCACACCACATCATATGGCTTTACTTTTGCCACCAAACATCATTCTTAGTATCTTACAAGTTTTGGTTATAAAAAATCCATTTTGGTACTGGCCTCAAGAATCAAGTATACTTTGTCTGTCCAACATTTAGAAACTGGCTCAGGCTGGCTAACGAACTTAGCCGAGATAAATTTATCAGATTTTTTAATATCAGAATCTAATAAAAACTCCAAGCGCAATCGAGATGAAAAAATATTAATATTCCATTGAACTTATAGATTTTTAATGGAGGTTGATTTAGAAGTCATAAAATTTATAAGAAAATTTTCCATTGAAATGTCTCATTCACAGAAATCTGATAATGAATTCATTTTATGAAAGACTGCCCAAACAGATTTTCTCATCATTGGATTAAGACCTGTAAGACAGGCCAGGAGAACACGTCAGAAGAGAGTGTGCGAAGAGAGATGGAACTATCAGTGGACTCAAATAATCAACACAGTAGAGGACAAAGAGTCGTGGAAGAGTGCTATCCAAAAGTTATGCCACGACCCGATTAGAATAAAGGGGATGAAAAGAAGAAGAAGTCATTTTATACACCTTTTACATAATTTTTCTGCCTCACTGTTATAGCATACAAGTCATAAACACATCAATATATTTGCTATGGTTAAGTTACTTACAGGTTAAGTTTTATTAATATATTTTCAGTACGTGTCCTTTGTACTTTTTAACCCTAAGATTAAATATTATCGATGAAGAATTGATATTTCGTTGTCTATCTTCTTTCTGCTGTATTTGGGAGCTTCTATTTATGGAAAAAGTTAAGATCTTTTTCAATAAAAATGTACCCTTATCAAGATTTGTTATAAATCATACACTCATTTTGAAAAATTGATTTATTTCTATGAAAGCAAAATCCTTTAGAAGAAATTCGGCATAGTATTTTTAAATACATAATATCTCAAATATAGCCTCAGACATATTATTTAAATTATTCATGTCTTAATATAACACGCTAAATTTTGCATTTATGTATTTTGAATAAATTATATTAAATTCATATTTTATTGATAAAATTTATATTTTGTAATATAATATTATAATTTAAAATACCAGTCTTATATTCTGAAAAATTGCAACTTCACGAACTTCAAAAATGTGTTCTCCTTAAAACTTAATATTCTTCAGAATGTATGATTAACTGATAATTAAATATACTCCTTAACAAATAAAATAGTCTCTAAAATGTTAAAGATGTTTGAGATGAATGATAAGCTGAAGATGACTAGAAAGGATAATGGCTGTTCTCAAATTAGATGGACTAACAAGATCAAAGTTACATAGTAGTACATTCCGTTCCCCGAATAATCGTTTTCCCGCATATATCGTTTATTTCTTCCAGTCCTGAATTAATTTCGTACAAACACGCAAAAATAGATCGCATCAATCGTTCCTCTACGCATCATTTTACCGCATTAATCGTTTAAATTACGCAGCATATTACGTTTTACTGGTCTATTTTGTAATTTCCTGCCTAACGACACATTGACGTTAAAGAGCGAATTTTTTTATGCATATTCAATAACTGATGCCGAAAAAAAATGTCATTTGCAACACCGAAAAAATACTGTTTACTTACGGCAATAATGCAACAGCCAAAACACTCGATGAAAGATTATGTATAATATAAAGTTAATTTTTTATTTATTTCTGTGCAACTTTTTAATTTTATTTGTATTTAAACACATTTATTTACATGTGAAATATGTATGTATGAATGTAACTTTTTTCTATATTCCCGCATTCATAGTTTATTTTATTAGGTAATTTCAAAAACGATAAATAGAGGTTTCACTGTATCTGAAATACTGGTTGCAATGAAAGTTGAAGGATATTTCTCAAGAACATCAACAGGTAATAATTTTAACTTCAAGATCTTTAGTAATAAGGAAACTGTATGTAGAAGAAGATATACATTGATTCGTAATGTACTAGTATTCAACAAAATATCTCATCTGAGATAGACGATTACCGAAAATAGAATGGTTCTTGGTTCAATTCCCGGTGGTAGCTTTATTTTTTTCGAAATTAAGATTTGACGTTTACATTTTTACAGTGGCGTATTTACTTGGGTTCACTTATATTGGCGTTAAAACTCACATTCCAATTACATGAGTCAGAGCTTTTATGAAAAATTTTAATATTAAGAATTTTGGTTGCGTTGTTTTTATTTTTAGTTGCATTGTCTAGACTTGACAAAATATGAAAAGACCGCAGAATTTCCAAATCAACGAAGATTAGGCATGTTGGTGCTGGAGACAAATTAATGTTGCTCATAGCATGGACAGCGAGACGCATAAATATCTTCATTCTGCAGGAACTGAACATCAGACTCTAAACCATTTGCCTGAGATGAATTTTTTTTTTTTTGGGAGAAGGGAAGATAGCTTAAAGAAGCTTCTAGTATCCCCCACCCGTTGGACCGACCAAGTGAAGAAGGCAACGGGCATTTCTCTGGTGACAGCCCTAAGACGCTGAGAAAAGTATAGAAACATAGTCAAGTGGGGGGTAGTTATGGTAGGTATGGAGATCACGATCAGTCGTGAGAGGAACCTTCAAGAATGATGTTTTGTATTCACACGATTTAAAATGTCTTCGATTCTTATTTTGTGTATCCAGCTCTTCTTGAGCATTATTTTTCACATCTTAAGTGCTTCAAATCAATCCTTTTATACTGCACTGATAAAGTAATCCGATAAAAAGTATCAAGACTATGCCGACTGCTTTGAAAGCTGTGTATAAACCCTCTTTAATATGTAGTCATTAAATATAGACCCTTACGGAAAGAGTAGCAAGAGTTTCATTATTGGACCGAGTGAAAATTAACGCGATACGAGAGACCCTCGGCATAGATACTCCACATCTTCGCATAGGAAGACCTCAATTGAGGTGGAGTGGAAATGTTTTTCAAATTTATGAAGACAAATTGGGTCTTCATTGGTCAATAAGAAGCGATAGAAGCGGCGCAAGGCAGAGGGAGATGGAAGCGAGCTCGTCGAAACTTAATAATGACACTGCACGCAAATACTATAATCAGATTTTCAATACTGTCACAAAAAGGAAATGTTACTTTTAATCTGAAATGAATAATTGTTATGTAAATATGAAGAGGATCAAATATGTAAGGTTTTAATTTGGACGCTAAACGCTTTTCAGCAATTTGATTAAAAACAGTATTAAAATTTCAATTCCGCGCGTAAATTTGACAGGAATTTTGATTGAAATATAATCGAATGTGATCTGTAACACTGCAGGCACAAACATTCTGTAATTACACCGGGGTATTTATTTTGAATTTTCACGTCAAATCTGACGCTGTGTGACGTTTAATTGAGGGTATCATTGAAATCGGCTTTCATCAGCAAAATTAAATTAAAATTTAAAATCCTTCTCGATAATTCAGTTCTCGATTAAATCATACGGATATCTAAAGAATGCCAGATGACGAGACACCCAAGATCATGGCCAGACTAAGGAAGAGGTGGGCTGACTGTGTGAAAAGGGGCTGGAGCAGGATATGGGGGTCTGGGAACTGGACAAGAACGGCCGAGCACAGGAGTCGGTGGAGAGTACTTGTTGAGGAAGCCAAATCCCACCCTGGGTTGAAAAAGAAGAATAATAATTAAATAATATATAATCACGATCACAAATTCTCAGTACTTCTCATTCATCTGTTGTCCTTCTCCTTCCATCATCTCTATTGCCACTCTTCTAATCTCAACTCTCCATCGAGCATGATGACGGCAAATGTTTCTTCTACCAATGTGAGGCCTCCATTCTAGGATCTTCCTTCCTCATCGTCCGTCATCTCTACGACAAATATGTCCAATATTTTGGGGAACATCTATTCTCTAGAGAATTTATATATAAAATACTCCAGGGATATTCCAATACAGTTGTTTCCATTGCTCGATGGTAACATTTAATTGATGTATTCAGGGTGAAGATCCAAGTCGCGGCTCCGTATGTCAATACTGGAAGCGTGCACTAATAATTAGGCTTTAGTATTTAGAGATTATTGTATTTTTAATATTTGAGGATGTGCTCTAGTATTCCAAAATCTGCCCCTATCCGGCTGAATACATTTCTTAATTTCGAGATATTATCTTGATTCTGACTCCCTAGTTATGTTATTTAATCGTGTTTCTCACAAAATTCAATTAATAATAAAAATACAAGTTTAGCTGCCGCCGAGTGTGTGGCGCAAATACTAATTTCCGTTTTGATGTCATCAATATTGTAATAATACCATTCGGACGGTTTCACAAATTCAATTAAAAGTATCGTAGAAATTAAACGATTATGTCTATCACGAGATGCTACGCTCATTTTAAAAATAAATTGCTAAACTTGTTGCATATTTATTATTAGTGCTCTGTTTTAAAAAATTTGTGCATATATCAGTGCTATATTTAAAAAAAATTCCATAACTACATTTTTATTATTAGTTCTCTATTTTAATATGAATTGCATAATCTATTGCAAGTTTGTTAATAGTATTCTATTTACTTAATTACAATCACGTAGTTTCCCCGCGGCGGTTAACGAGAGCACAGAATGCAACACTCTTCTGTCCTGACCACATTCATACATCTTCTCAAACAAACTCGTCGATTATTGAGGCTTTTAACAGAACCATCTTCTAGTATCTGGTTTACCTGGTCGTGCCAAATATTCTACTTTAATATGAGTTTCAAAATATTTGTTCTGACATCGCTGACCTTGGAACTCATGCACTTTGTACCTGTAAGGTGGATATAATATCTTGTTTCATCTCCTCAATTATCACAAAAATCTTTAATTGTATCATTTCTTATATATAATCTTTTCATCACTTAATTATTATTATCTTCGCATTGTACCTTAATGTGTCTCTGTAGGACTACCTCTCAGTGTCATTAGAGACCTGTCGAAGGTTTGTATATTATTTGTACATACCAGGAGCGTGCAGTGCATACAAGCAAAAAAGCTGTGCATTACTAAAAATTCAGGGAAACAAATACAAATTAAATAATCTATAATATGAATTTACATGAACGGATATTTTCGGATATATTACAACTAGCGCCATCTGTGTACCAATAAAAACTTTGATTTTTTAGTTCTAAAAACTACCTAACTAAAAACCACCCTCCGCTGTGGCCGTAGCGCTATTGTCGACGTAGCTACAATGCGTCGATTGTAGCTATTCACATTACTTTCTTCTGTTTTTAAGCTAGTGTGTTATTCAACTCATATAATTGGCTATTTACTGAATTGATAATTCCTTTCAGTTGATTCATTTTGTATGGAGTCGTTACTTGTGCTGTTTTTTTTTAACAGAATAACATTTTAAAAGCTTACAACTCATTGAAGTATCTACTTCCTCTTTTACTATTTCGCAAATTTTACTACCTTACTGTTTTTAACGTGTTGATTTCATGATTGTATGGATTTATTTTTGACTTAGGAAAAACAAAAAGCAATTTGCAGAATTATTTCCTACGTTAACTTCTAATAAAAAAAATTATTTCGTTTAGTTATTGAATGAAGTATTTTCAACAATAAAAGAATCATGTTCGGTCATAAAGTCCATACATTTTTTTATATTGATTATTATATGTGTAAGAGCTTTAACTTTAAAAACACTATTAATAGTACTCTAAAAATACAAATGAATATATGGTAGGGTCGTATAAACAATGGATTCATTTTATCTAAAAACGTCGGTTAAATAAAATTTCATAATCCTATGTACAACATATAATATATTTTAGTACATATATTATACATGATTGTGTAATACCATTGGAAACAGCATAACCTAAATCTATACCTATTGTACGCCACTGCCATATATTTATATAGTACTTTAAAATCAGTACAAATACTTTAATTCGGTAAATGAGTTAGACGTATTCTACAATTCATTACAAAACCACAAAAAAATTATTTTTCGTTTGTATATATTGGTGCTAAATATATATATTTTTTTAGTATTTTTGTGTACCTATATGTAACTATGTTCTTATGCATTATTTTATGCTTTTGTATATTTTGCATTGTAATTTGTTTAGATTTCATTTATATATATATATATATTGTTTTACAGTGTTGCACTTGACAATTGATTTGATAGCACTGGATATGCTATTTATTTATTAAAAAAATATATATTTCATTAGCAATGCACAATTCATACACATTGTAATATCCACAGATGCAATAGTACAGGAATTTCATCAAAACGTGGACTACAAGACGGGATATATTAGACAAATGATAACAAGATCGTGTCAGGAGAACGGGGACACTTCACTTTTTATAAGTCAAATTCTTAAAACAAACAAAATCGTGCATAACGCCGTTGGTCTGTATCATGTACTGTGGTGTGACGTGACTAGTACATCATTGTGTTTCGTCCAAATCCCTTCATTGGAGTGTATTTGATAGTTAGCCCTTTAATGGCTGTCTTTTACCCTCTGCTTTCTGTACTTCCGTACATAACACTTGATTATATGTTTGTTTGTAATGTTGATATACAGAATGGCCCAAAAAAAGTGAGAATATTTAGTAAAATGTGATATAATTACTTCAAAATTATTTTAACCACATCAACAATAGCTTAAATAGTTTACTTACTTTCCTATATTATGTTTTATTTTGACAATTTCCGGTCGCCATTTTTGATTATTAATTTTCCCATTGTTTATATTTGGTTTTTTCAAATTGTTGCCCAGAATGGCAAAAATCACTGCAAAAGACCGTATTCCGATCAAAAATTTGCAAATTGAAAAACGTTGGGGTGCTATAAAATGATCAAAGAGTTTCAAAACGAAGCCTGGATTATAGCTAGACATTTTAGCATAACTGGACATTACATTACAGCAGGACGGAGCCAGAAGTACAATCAACTTTCTTCGTCGTGAGAATGTTAATTTCGTCAAGCCAGGCATGTGGCCACCGAACCGCTCAGATTTAAACCCAGTAGATTATCCAAGATGAGGTGTTTTGATGATTTCCAATTATTTAAATATTGTGCAAAAAAACTTTAAGAATTATAATTAATTATATCATGTTTTGAAATAACTCATGAGATGTTTTCACTTTTTTTGGGCCATCCTGTATACCTGTATCTAAGAATAAATAAATATAGCACGTAAAAGGGCGCAGGAAGGTCTAAATCAAAATCGCTGTTCATTTTGCTTATCAAACTAAAACAAATTTCTTACATTAGCTTTTGTTTTTCTTCTTTTTTTCTTTTGTGTTTATTAATTGTAGTTTTCGCGTTTCTGTAGCATTGTGTGTGGAACCGATAAAATAAGTTGCAAACTTCTACAACGGTTCCGGGAAAGGGTGGGTCTCGCCCTTCTAGCGCCACTTTAAAAAAAAGTTGCAATAATATTTTCATTGGTCCTCAGATTCGAGAAATCTCGAATGATGAAGAATTTGAGGATAACCTTAACGTCGTAGACCTTCGTGCTTTGAATGTATTCCAGGTCGTATGCAAGAATTTTCTAAGAAATGAGGGATCACCTGACTATGCTGGACCTACAAGTTATTTGGGTATAACATGGGTATACAAATCTTGGTAATATCAGCGAAGAACACGGAGAACGACTTCATCAGCGAGGAAAATGGAGTCCAAGCATGTCTGCTGATTATTTCTGGATATTGAGAAGAGACTATCGGGATTTAAGCTATAAAAGAAAGTCACATGCCAAGCAGTTAGTTTTACAATTATTATAAGGTGAACTGTTACACACATGCGTTAGATTGTATTATTTTGAAAAATGAACCTTAAATATATTTGTATTTCAAAAACTGTATACGCTAGAAAAAAAAAAGATTTTGATTTTTGAAATAAACACTATCAAATTAATATAGAACACACATCTCAATCAAAAAAGTTATAGTGTAACTAAATATGATGAATAGCGAAAAATGAGTAGTGATATTTCAAAAACGGTATATGATAGAGATAAATGGTTTTGATTTTTGGAATCTGTACCATCAAATTAGTCAAGAACACATACTTTTATCAAGGAAACGTATTTTGTATTAACTACTGCTAGAAGTTATGTTTCACGCACCGGTATTAGCAGGGTGCGTTCAGTACAGCTAAGCGGAAGAGAAGCGATAGTAATATAAGTGTTATAATTGATGAAATGAATATCCTCTAGATAGAACGACTAAATTAAACATGAAATATCTTCCATACGAGCTACGGTGTCAATCAGAGCCTTCATTGTGTCAAGTCTGGATTACAAGTCCCAGTGTGAACTGCGGTCGCGGAGTGTGACGTCACACTTCCAACTACCATAAATATTTCATTTTCAATATTGAACATTTATAATGATATACAAATATAAATATTGCTAATACAAATATAAAGTTAATATTGCTAATTTTAAAAGTATTTATAATGATTTACAGGTTAAGATAAAACATAACAGGTAGGTACCTACTACTGATTTTATTTATTTTTCTGTAGTACTGGGGAGAGGATAATATCTTTTTAAATATTACGTGTACAGGATGGGCCTAAAGTCGCCTTACCATTTAAAAATTAAATTACTGTTTGTATTTTATTTCATTTCACTTGTCTTTTACAAACACTCGCTCCTTTAAATATCCCCACAAAAATAAATCTAGAGCTGTAAAATCAGAATTTTTGTAAATTATTCCTTTTCCTGTCTACGAGTATGTACTACTTATTTAGTGTGATATGGATAATTAATGAAAATGAGAATTTCTGGTAATTATTTCTTCTGTCTGTCATTACATACTACTTGTTTAGTGTGATATCGATCATTGATTAAAATCAGTATTTCGGGAAATTATTCCATCCTCTGTCTATAATTAGGTGCATGCTATTTATTTAGTGTGACGTCGATCGTTAATGTTTCGTTTGGTTATTGTGTCATTAGAAAGATAGATGGCAGCATTGTTTGCACAATAGTTTGGAAATTATCATAACATTTAAAATTATTATGGCTATAAAGCAACCTTTCCATTGGGCTAATATATACATAGGATTAAATATTTGCATTCTCCTCTTGCAGAATGCAACCTACATCATATCAAAACATCGATAGGACGTTCCAATGCCTGGTAAAGATAAACATATATATAATTTATCGAATATGAAAAAATAAATCTTATATAAGAATATTAGACGTTATTCGAGGTTGTGCACTTATATATACTTATATATACAAGTGTATATATATAATACATATACACTTATATATACAAGTGTATAGGTTAATTCTTTGCTTATGACACCTCAAGAATGTGTTATGTACCGATACACATCAATGTGTGCGTGAGCCCTATCTATGCGAGGAAGAGACAAAATTATATGTCCGCTTCACGCTAGACAGTAGTGCAACAACTCGCTTGTCGTCAATTGACGCATGGTATCGGTTGTGTACACCGCGCGCATTGTGTCGAACCTTTAATATACACAGAATAAAAATAAATTTATCACATTGATAGTAATTATTATTAAACTATTTTTAAAACTATCCGAAGTTTTTTGGTACCTACTGTTCACTCTAAACCTTTTTTTTTTAAAGGAGAACACATTATTATTGCGAAGAACATAGGTCTACAATTACAAAGATATACATATAAAATCAATCTATCGAGAGAGAAAACATCTCGGTAACAACAAAAATATTTTTTCGATAAATTGAATTTATCTGTCTATCTTTGTAATTGATACATTAAATATATATTTAAAAAATAATTATGGAATCATCATTACTATTATTATTAATATGTGATTTATAAAATAAATAAAAATTTTAATTGACTATCAATGGCCGACTTTATAGTGTCATGAGTAAAAAATCAATCTGCAATTATTTTGAATGAATTCGTGCGTACACTCCGCGTACATTTTTGAGCGATTTTTATGTTCACCGCTTGGAGGCGTACTACATTTTAATTATTAGTCATTAGTAACGAGAGCACATGTCAGTCCTTCACGACCGAGCATCGCGATCTTCATGAACTTCCGCCCTCTTAACTTCTCCACTTGTCTCTACATTATGCAGATCATAGAATCGGGTAGAAAATCACCCTTGTGGCGCATCACAAGCTATCTTCTCATGTCCATGGAATGCGCGTATAATATAATTTTAGAAGAGATAATATTAATGAAAATATGAATACTGACCCTCGCCATAGCTATTCTACCAAATCGTCGGGTCAAACCATGAGAGTACCGATCGCGAACCGAAAAACTTATTAAACAGTAAAAAAAATGATGAGACTCTCGTGACCACCTTAATATACAAAGTAAAATAACACATTCTCATTTATTAATTATTTATTAAGGAGAACATATTATTACAGTGAAGTTGCAATTATTTACAACGTAGGTCTGTGATATTTTAAATACTAATTAAATGTATTCATTGGAAAGATAAACATATAAAATCATTTTTATCGAAAAATATTGTTGTTGCTACCGGGATTCGAACCTGGATCTCTTCCAATCCGGGGAACGTGCATTATCCGATTATGCTATACCAACACAGTGGATTGACGACAAATTTATGAAACTCATATGTTACACTTTTCAAATGAATACATCTATCGTTTCATTATTTGAAAGCCATCTACTTTGTTTTTACGGAATCTCAAATATCTTTGAGTAAACCGATAGATTAAATTTTGGACACATTGATACATCTTATATATTATTAAGAACACATTCTTATTGTGAAGTTGTAATTATTCAGAACATAGGTCTATGATATTTTAAATATTTTCCGATATAATTGGTTTCATTTTTTTTTAATTGTTTCTAAAAACTCTTTAATTACTACGTGAAGGATAATCCTTGACGAAATAATGTTCTGCAGTTTGCCAAAAAAAAGTAATAAAACTGCATGTATTCCGCTTACATTTTTGAATGATTTCTTTGTTCACCGCTTGGAGGCGTACTGCATTAGTATGGAAACTCATTTTACATTTTAAAGTATTCCCATTTGCACGGGGGCATTTTTATCCATTCCTCTGTTGTATTCCGCAGCCGGTTTCAGAATCTCATCGGCCGCATCCGTCCCGACAAAAAAAAATCAAAATAAACTGTGATCGGTTTTCAAAATTTCACGAGAATGAACCCAATTTTTCCGCAGAGCGTCTGCCCCCCGCCTGCCCCACGCCCTCGGGCTACGGCGGTCGGGTCGAAGGGGGGGGACGAGGATGGGGGCGGGCGGCAAATTGACGTTTCCACTTCCAGCGCGCGGGGTTTGGGCAAACACGAGGGCGCGGGAGGGCGGGGTGATTCACGGGCCCGCGACTGGTAATACAGCGACTAAATCCGTCGGCGGGGTTTGGTTGTCGGGTGGCGGGCGGGGGGCGCGGGGCGCGCAGGGCTGCCGGGGGACGGCCGCGCACAATCGAGGGTGGTCGGCGGATGCGGAAATTCACTTAGTCGCGTAAGCGTCGCGTATTTGCGGCGTCAATCCGCTAATTACGCGTAATGAAAATAATCCCAAATCAGACGACATTATCCACCTGTACGGAATCTCATCACTATTGCGCTTGGAATTTCCTCATGAAGTAAAAATTATAGGCGAATTTAAAATATTTATATATATATATATATATATATATATATATATATATATATATATATATATATATATATAAGTATTTTTATTTTTAAGGTGGCCGATTTATCAGCAGGTTACACATTAATGACCCTAAGATACTTACAATATGAAGTAAAGTACAATTAGGTGATCTAAATATTACTACAGACAATTTTGAAAACAGATTATACAGTTAAAATTAAGGATATTAATACAAAGCATATAGGTTCCAAGTAGTGATGAGCTCCAAATCACGATCCGTGAGTCAATCACTGATCTATCTATGAGTCACGCTCACTGTCAGTGATTAAATATCTGGGAAAATTGTGATTCAATTTTTTTTTGTTAAAAATTTTATTGATTTTTTGACGCCGCTGTTTAAATCGATTATCACTTAAACCAGCGCCATCTATCGGATTAGTTGTAATTTGACCAGCGCTATTCAGCAGATTCCGCCAAAACGTTTTACGCATATTTGTTGAAAATTTGACCCGATAAATATTTGAATTCTCTGTGATGATATTAAATTAGATTTACATTTATTGTTTATGTTAGATGTTTCTAACGCAAAAGAAGTTTTAATAATATAAATAAACACACTCAAAATAATGATTTTTTTTATTTCATGCGCATTAGTAATTTAACTGTGATCACAGTCAAAGTTTTCAATCACTGATATTATTGTGATATCAATCACAACCACACCAGCGGGCCGAAAGTAGCATTTTTTCTCATCACTACTTCCAAGGTCAACGATATCGGAACACGTGACGCACGACAGTGCTCAGTTTTCAATAATGAAATAGTGCAAGCTGTACGATATATCTTTAATTTATAATTTTTTTTTTAATAACTAACAAAAGTATCTAAACCTGTCGACGATAAACGTTATTTATGAGGTTTATACAAAGTTTGTTAGTTTTTTTAACTGTAATTTTGTCCAACTACAAAGTATAAAAATTCAGTTTATTTTAAAAATAAATTATAGAAAAATAAAGATATCAAATAAGTAATCGACGTTTTGTTGGTTCAGAAACTGGTGTGTCTTATCTTTAAAATATGAATTAATTGTATTAATTAGAAATATATATATATATAAAATCAATTTTATCGAAAAATATTATTGTCGATAAAATATGTCGCTAAAATTATCGTCGCTGTAGCATAGTTGGATAATGCACCTTCCCCGGTTTGGAAAGAGATCCAGGTTCGAATCCCGGTGGTGCAACAACAACAATATTTTTCAATAAAATGTATTTTATATGTATATCTTTCTAATTAATATTTAAAATATCACAGACCGTCTGTTCTGAATAATTACAACTTCACAATAAGAATGTGTATTATGTTTGATAATTATAGATCAACAAAAACTCACCGGAGCCATTCGTTAGTTGCGTATTTCATTTAGTTTTTCTGTCCATAGAAAATTGTGCCGATCGACCTTCACAGCCACTCTCGAGACATCATTATCTCCGTTGATACGCACCCTAATAATTTTTTTATGTAGACCGCACTAATGTACGTTCTTATAAACTTAAGTGTACCTATGCATAATTCCTTTCTGATGCCGATTAGAGACGCCATAAACGAATTCTTCAACAAATAATCTGCTTCGGTTGTCATAACATTCAACAAGGATAGTTGTATACAGTTGTTAGAAATCAAATTATTTGAATAGAAATTATGACGCATGATGGTGAAACATAGCATCCGTGCCATGATGACAATACTCAACTTGACAATAATGAAGGGACCCACCGCTAACCCAGCAGCAAAAGCTCCTACATCTACCCTACTCATTCACCGTTAGGTTGACATTTTTTATGCTAAACAGTTCAGCGCATAAGCATCCAAGCAACGACGCACGGCAGCTAACTAAACCATCCCTCATTACACCTATAACCTCATATAAAAATCTTTATTGTATAAAATATATAATGCACGAATAACACAACAAATATACAGTAATAACACAGGTGCCGGGGGACAGTGGGGCAACTAGGGAAGTACGCAAAAACACTCCCTCACGGAAAACAAGACAGCCACAAAAATAAAAGACATGAAGTTGATTTTCTACCCGAGCACCACTGCCAGCAGATTTTATCCAGGAAGCAGCACACTAAGTTAAATGCGAAATATGTAGTATCTAAGTTTAGATGCAAGAATATTTTTAATAAAAAAATATACACTGTAACGTTATAAAGACGTTCTTATAATTGAATTATTCAATATCATCTAAATAAATTCGGTTGGAAAAAAACTATTAATAATTGTAACATTCTCGCACATGCGCGGTAGGTTGTCGCAATCAAGGACCAGTTCGGAAACGCATCGAGTGGTGCGCACAGCGCTGACGGGTGCGTTAACCTCGGCGTCTTGTCGCACTTTTGTCGTTTTGGCTCCGCCGATGCGTGAACTAATAAATTTATAGGTCCATAATGTAATACTGGGTAAGAAAATAGTCACAATTACTAGTGTATCATTCTTATAATCTCTTAATAAATTCTAATTTGCATTGTATTCATCTCTGCTGCAGAAATACTTTATTTCCCTCTTAGACCCGGGATGGAAGAACTCTATAATTAATGATGGATGTGGAAGGGAGTCCGATCGCTGGCCACGATATACCGATAAGAGTAGATTTGATTTTTTTATGTGTGCATTGTATTATCGACCTACCATGATGGCGGTTTCTTATTTTCAACTGGGGATATTCTGCGAAAAATTATTTTTGTATTATATTAAGTTGTACTTGTCATGATTGCTTTCCATTTCTTTTATTATAAACAGGTGTAGTTAATTGTAACTTCTTTAAATCAGGTAGATTAGATTCCCGTTCATCCGAATTACACAACTTATTATAAATGTATCACAATTGAAGGTAAGAGTCGTCAGCAAGGTGAGTTCTGAGTTCCCTACTCACATTTCATGTTTCTACACTGAATTAGCAGGTGAGTGTGAACGAGACTCGGGTCATGTACCTCACAACACACATACATATACTAGGAGGTCTGACTGACAGGCCTATTAGACACCCACCACAGCTGGCAACTTGACAATAGCGATTTTAACAACGCCCAAAGAGCCGTGAAGAAATCCATGTTGAGGATTTTACTATGAACTAAGTACAAATTATTGTAAATGTAGCCACACCGAATTCAAAGCCGGATAGACAAGAGAATACCAAATGTGACTGATTGGAAACCTCGTATCACCTGGACAGGCCAAAGGCCCGCTGTACCGGTGACTTACGATACCAGTAACAGAGAAGCTTGTAAGGAGGTGAGGAAAGCGTATAGCTGGTCTTAGGGCAGTTATTATTTAAACGGAGTTTTCGCTTGGCTCAGGTGGACCAGATACAGAAAAAAATATTTTACTCCAATATTCAGAATGAATTTACGGTATGATAATATTAATAAGCATACCTTGGGTCTTGTCTTGAAGTTTATTGTAGTCTCCTGGTCTAACAAAAATAAATTACAGAGTATCACAGTATAAAAAGACATTTTAAGAGATGCTGTCAATCAGCCGATCAAGTTTGCATGCAACCTGCTACTGGAGATGTATGTCGCGGCTACCGCCTCTGTGCCGCGTGACGCCAGATATCACCCTCTGTCCGCCTCAGGAAGTCCATTTTCCGCACTGATTGCAAATATGTTGAAAATGCTGGTGATAATATATTTTATGATTTATTTAGAACTATTTGATAGTATATTACTGCCGGCGTTATATATCTCCATTCTACTTTTCAATATAGTTACAATTAGTTAAAAAATTGATCCGGTATATATCTCTGCTGAGTTCGTTGACTGGACTGATTCGTATCTTGTTTCAAAATTGGGGCTGTTGGACCTAAAGAAAAAAGTAATACACGGACGTGTATTATTGTAGAAAGTACCTAAGTCTTATACAGACGAAAGTTACCTGATTATTGCGGCCAAGTGCTGGAAGAAATTATTTTTTGATCGACACATTATTTTTAATTTTTAACCATATTTTATTTGTTCATTTAACTCTTGTAATATCACATGTACATCCTATTTTAGATAATTTTTTATAAGACGGTTTTTTCAATATATTTTAATTACTTAATAATAAATTTTAACGTTAATGTATGTTAATAATATAATATTAATGAGAGTATTTTAAAAAATCAGACAGTAACTTAAACCACCTCGTATATTTAGAAACTAATCACAAACCCTTACCAATTAGCCCTTCTATTTTGAATTTGGAACATGTGACATCCTTAATCCTTGCGTGTGTGTGTGTGTGTCCCTCCAGAAAATAACTTTAATTACTTAGGATAAGTTAGCTTCACCCTTTGGTTTGGCTGCGAGTGGACCACGACGGGGGGTGGGGGTGGCGGGTAGTTTTGGCGGGAAACTGAACCTCAGCAAGGTGTTCCGAAAGTCTACGATTCTCAAATAATAATAAATGTCATGATAAATTTTCTGCGATCTACGACATTAAATCTTTTAGTTAAGTAATGACAGAGCTCATGTTTAAAAAAATATTTTCAGCTTCTGCTAGTATTTTTATGGTTATTACGTGGTTTTTAATTTAATTTTTATTTTATCTAGACCATTCTAGAAGTGTCTTCATCAACTCTTATTGAACTTTTAATAAAAGCTTAATATAATATTGATTATACCTCATTTATTGTAAGCTAACAGAAAAAAATTCAATAAAATCTTAAAAATTTCAGTACATTTACTAATTTCAAAATTGAGCTCATTAAAAATGTGGTGTTGGAGATGTGCTGCGCCCAACTAGTTAGACTATCTTAGTGGAAAAGCAACAGGCACTTCTCTTCTAATCTGCGGGATACCGAGAAAAGTGTAAGACATCTTTTCGATGTTAATTTAACCACCGTTTTGAATTTAACGTACGATTTTTTCCGACTTGCGCAACTTATTAATTTACTGGTCAGTCTCCTGATGTTGTACCGCAATGATATATAATATAACATAATTGTCTCAAAAATGTAGCTTACACTAATGAATTTTTTCATCGTTTTATATAAAAATGAAGCGAAATATCCAATATCTTAAATATATTACATTTACAATATATTATGTTAATTCAATCTTAGACCAATTTAGTCACGTGATTAGTGTACACGTTAACATATTTTTTCAAGTTATTCTTCTGAGTATTTAAGTGCGACGAACATGTCCAAGTTGTCAACAACTATCTTACTAAATGTCCACATATATACATAATTTCAACAAATACACACGCACTACCAAAAACATTCACAACGTCACGCCAAAATCTCCAAAGGAATAAGCAGTCAGAGCGACGAATATGAGAGTTGAGATTGTGGGTGGGATTTGATTTAGATAAGAATTTAGATGAGCATTGCAGACGGTTAGGCTTGTTCTAGAACTGTTACACTAGTTAAAAGAAGAAACATGAAACTAGGTCTATTTCTGTTCTGCTTACCACCAAGCTAACAAAACTTGAAGACAAAAAGACAAATGTAGACGATACTGCGAAACCAGTGGGCATTAAATCATTAAAACCTTAATGCTATAATAAGCCTTAATGCATAACAAGTTATACATTAGTAGAATTATTTTTGTACACATAACTCTACCAGATGTAATAAACAAATTTACATACTCATTGTGGTAATATATAACTTGATAGCACCAAAATTTTTCGCAACGTCACCAAAATCACCAAAAGAATAAGCGGAGATATTGAATACAGCCATCATCGTACTTCATAACAACTGTTATCAGACAGTGATGGATTGCAAGAAAGACAGAATTTTGTCAAGGTATGACTACTACAGCTGGTCTACTGTAACTGACGTACTGTAAGCTCTTACATATGGAAGCGAGACCTGGACGCTTATATCAAAGGTGACACAGAAGCTAAAAATGACACAGCGAAGTATGGAAAGATGCACGCATGAAATGCTAGAAGAAACAGAAAGTGGGTATGTAACTGAAACGAATGTTGAAGACATGATGATGATGACAATGATCATGACAAGATATGACGAGACTGCGATGATCATTATACAGGCAAACCAAATTCACGCTTTGTTGACGAAGTTATCTCTCAACAGTACTACGCATACCCCGATGAGTGACAAATTTAATATGATGAATAAGATTATGAATACCATCTGGATTTCACAATGGATTCTTCTTCTTCCACGACACTTCGTCCCAGGGTGGGATTTGGCCTCCTCCACAAATGCTCTTTACAGACTTCTATCCCTGGCCATTCTTATCCAGTTCCAGTTCTCGTTCACACAGTCAGCCCACCTCTTCCTTGGCCTGCCTCTAGGTTGCTTCCTCTCGGTCATGAGCTTTGGTATCATGTTATCTGGCATTTTTTCGACATTGTCGGCCCATTGCAGTATTTGAGACCTGCAGAATTTTATAATTGATTCTTACTCAATCTAACTTTCGACCTCACGATTCATTTTCATTCTATAAGTTCCATTTTCCAGTGTAGGTTCATAATTTTTGGGTAATGTTTTACTCTCAAAGACTGCTAAATTGCTTTCTTCGATTTGGATTAGACACTACAATCATGGTCTTACCATAGGTTTATACATTAGCAATTTGCTTCGATAACCCCAGCAACTTTACAACTAGAAGTCGGATCTTTAATTCATCAGTCGTGTGTTACCGTGTTCAAGTTAGACCCCAGATATGTAAAATAGCCCATTTCACAGTGGATGTATCCAAATAATCACAAGGGTAATCGTTTCAAAATCATTCAAAAATTTATTCCCCGCACTTCCTGACCTTCCTGACTCTACAAAAGGAAAGCCTCCATGATAGCTTTTACAAATATTTCAAGAATGAGAATTGGACGTTGCCTACTTGCCTCCCATTTATTCAGATTGAACTTATAGAAAATACATTCCCCGATGTGTGAATGTGGTGCCGAGGGGGAGACTCTTGATCATATATTTTTGGTCTGTCCATTGAGGAACCATATTATTAAAAAAGACCATTCTTTTAATAATACTACAGGGGTCAATATCATCTATAAAAATAGGTTTGGCCTCCGGTTGGACAATTTAGAAGCCCTTGTAATAATAAAGGCAATAAATAGTGGTGCGCCAATTTTTAATAATCAAATTAATTTATCCATTAGCCCCATATTAGGTATGTTTCCTTTAAAATCAATTTAATATCCAATTTAATAATTTATGTTCCGTCTATCTGTATATGTATTCTGTCTCCCTCTTTCACATGTTATTTTATATTCTACCTCTCTCTTTACGTGTATATAAGTTTTTAAATACATCCTGATGAAGCTTAAGATAAGCGAAACCGGTTGACGCTTGATAAATTTCGTGGTTTCATAGAAAGTGATTGTTATTTTATTTAATATAATATTATTATACTTATTCAATAAAATGTAGTTCATACTTGACAAATCTTGCACTCACTCTTGAAGGGCTGATTGTCTAAGTAAAAGAAGAAAAATACGACGTTTGACATCATTCTAGAATAGCCTAACAGCATGGCGGCAGGAAAAAACCCGTGAAAGCATCATCGAGAGGCCTTCATTCTACACTTAATCTAGTAGCTGACTAAGCATGTCTTTGAACTTCTTCACAAACCAGAAACGGATCTCTCATTAAAAATGTATTAAACAGATATATACATTTTTAACATTGTAATGCGTCTAAGATTTTCAGTTTCAGAACCAGTTCCATCAGATGTCTCTAGAATTTTCCGCTTACCCCTCCCCCAAGCCCAGCATCCCCGCTACCCCTCCCCCCGCGGCCCCAACCAAGTGCCGCCGGATTGCGCGGAATGAGAAAAGAGCAATACCCAAGGAGGTATACAGACGAGATGATTCGACGTAATAAACATGATAAATTCTTACCTACTCTCTTCTTGCTTTCTTCTCTCTTCCATTCTCATCCCACCCACTCCCGAATCTGCCGTATTTTCCCGGGAATACCCCCAAGCCCGAATATCTCGGCCCCATTACGACACAGTAATCGGCGAGGAACAGGCAAATTGAAGACTTTACTAAGGCGAAATGGCGCCACTTTCAAAAACGCAGCGAATGAAAAAATCTATGTTTAATTAATTTTTCTTGATCGCTTTTAATATTGAGTCGCACAGCGGCAGAGCGGCCAATCTGCAGACTGATAAACGGGATTGAAAATACGACCAAATTTCACTTTTTTTTTTTAAATGTATTAAAATCATTATAATTATAATGTGCTTCTATATATCCCTGCACATTAAATTAAGCCTATACAAAACAATTAATTTCGAGCGTATTAGAATATGTAATTAAAATTATTAAATTTTTCCCTTGGACCACTCTTATGATGTGCAATTCATATACAATACTAAAAAGTCAGATAGGCATAGCTTAAAAATGCTTTAATATCAATATCATTAGTTTCAGTATTCCCCTCAGGTAAAAATTATCCATCCTCCTGCGATGTGGCCTGCCTAATGCCATTTTATTTGTCTGGCATATTTTGACCAACATCTCAACATTTTAGATCTGATAAGTACGCATTTAAGATCTGATGCATATCTGTATACAATTATGTATCAGATCTAAAATGATACATATGATCAATACAATTGTATTGTATTGAAAAATTAATCACTTAGATACACTGAAAAAACTATGTTAAAAAAATATAGTTTCCATTGCTGGTAGAGAGCTTTAACCGAAAAATGACGTCATATTTATACGTTTGTTAAGTTATTAATCTATTTTTTCTGTTGTTGTCCACCTTTTTAAATACAATATGCATTTACGCAATAGATTTATGCATACATTTAGTAAACAGAATACACCATTGTAACAAATTAAATTAGTTAATGAAATCACGTTTTATTTGTAATGTTATGAATTTCTATAACATTCTAAAAGTAATAATTATACATTAAATAATTAATTATTTAAAAATTAAACTTTTTTTATATATTGAAAGAACTCTTCATGCAGAATAAAACATGAATACAAATTATGTAATGATAATCTTAAGTAACTATTATTAAAACATTATCTTTTAAATTGTCTAAGTTTTCAGAATTATAATTATGACTTTTCATAACTTACAATAGACTTTCGAGACGTTTCCATGGTTCAGTGATCCGTACGAATGTTTCTGAAAAACAAAAATTATCATATGTGCCAACCAACCTAGACTGTCTTTATCATCCAAACGTTTTTCTGTTAACCTATAATTAATAATTTTATTCTATGGTCAGAGATGTCGCTACTGTGTTATCATAACAAGGTCATATTGTTTCCATTCACCCCTGATCCATTTGGCTTCTTGAGAAAAATAGTGGTTGAACCTTTCATTTGTGGTAATATTTTTAACTATTCCTTGTCTTAACAGACATTAATATAAATACTTCCTATTTTTTTAAACATATTTTGATAGTTTTTTCATCTTAATGAAGAAAAAGGTAAAGGCAACAAGTACTAGTTGAGTAAACTTAAATAAGCTAGATTATGTTTAGTAAACTAGGGAAATAATTTTCACTTAAGTAGTAAAATAATGTTTAGTGAACTAGAAAAATAATTTTCAGTTAAGTAGTAAAATAATGTTTAGTGAACTAGGGTATTAATATTCAGTAAACTAGTAAAATTGCGTTCTTCAAACTAGGGAATTAATGTTTAGTAAACCAGTATAATTATATTATGTGATCTGGCGGTTTAATGTTAACCTAACAAAATAATGTATAATAAACTAGTAAAATATTTTTTATTGACTTAATAATATTAAGTAATATTCTGGGTATATGGGCCAAAGCTAAAAAAAATAAGAAAATTTTATTTTTAAATATTGTACAAAGTGCCCTGAAATACTTCAAGTACAACACAGCTTGAAATTTGTTTCATCTAAACGAAAATTCGTCGCAGCTTCAACATGACAAATATTTAAAAGTTCATAGCAATAAAATAAAGGAAATTAGTAAGACGTATCTCATGTTGATACTAGTATTGAACCACATCTGCGATAAATACGGTGCATTTTCGTGAAGTGCCAACAAAAGAAAGTTAGAAACTAAATCTTTGAGTAAATTTTGATGCAGCAAGGAAAATGAAGGTGTCAGTAAAAAAAACACGGTAATTGTACATTTTGATTTCGAACATAACAAACTTTTCGATGGAATGCACAACTGCTGACGTTGTATTTCCTCCAATCCTGGTCTTGCCTTTAGTCTGATAGTAATGACAGTTGGCCTTGAATGGAAGAGGGGAAAAGCTTCAACACTTTGGCTCGGTGAAAGATTCACAAAAAGCTAGTTTTTCAAAGGTCTTTCACGGCCAATGGGGAATATGTATCATTTCTAAAGTACCTCAATTACTCGCGTGACTTATTATTTATTAATATAGATTATAGCCTGCGCGCTCCATATAAAAATTAAAATAAAAATGGGCGCTTGAAAGCTTTTAGAAAACTCCGCTGATATAGCATTGTTTCGAAAAATAATAATAATGATTTTGGTTTCTGTGGTGCGTAATATTTTGGTTTCTATGGTGATGAAATAGACGTCGAAGTGTAATTTATGGAATAGGAAATGGTGTCGAAGTGTAATTTAAAAGTGAGATAATACGATTTATAATGAATAAATGGTGACAAGTATAGTTTAAAAGTGAGATAATACGATTTATAATGAATAAATGGTGACAAGTATAATTTAAAAGTAAGATAAGATAGAGTAAAAGTGAGTAAATAGATAATTTGCAAAAATATAATCTTGCGAGAGTGTGAAATACCGGAAAAACAATTTTATTGTTTTTGACAGATATACTATTTGATAGATATTTTATTGTTTGAATAATTTTTTAGTACGGACTTTATAATATTTTATTAATATTCTGTTATTATCAATTCTCTTTCAGGCATGTTTTATAAGAATTGATGAAATAAATTCTCTATTTAATAAGTAAATCTTTTTTTTTGTCAGAAAACCAAATTCTCGTTTTCACCATACAAAAATATAAATGTGAAAGTGTACAAAGAAACCACAACTGCGCTGTTTTCCGCTTTTTTTCAAAGCATAGACAAAATGTTTTAATCTTCTCATCTTTTTCAATATAATTGCAACATCGTCCCTCAAAACAATGTACTTAACGTTCACCTAGAACCATAGATACTATATATATATATTTCAATCTGATTAATAACGAACATTTATTTTAATTTAATTGCTACAGGAGATATTCAAATTCACCAAACATCAACAACATACAACAAGCATGAGGCGCAAGACAAAATGAAATCAAACCCATTCATTATGGCAAGTGGCGGGGGTTGAATCGCTTTGTCTCGGTGTGTACACGGTGGAACCGGAGAGTAGTCTACAAACAATCACACGAGCATATTCAGAGATCGGCTTAAAAATCTAATCCGTGGACACGCACCATAAAAGGAAATAGAGAGACACAAAGTAAACGCGAGCAGAAGGGCCGCTCGCCCCGATGGGGTATAAATGTACAGTGAGATTGTTTGACGGGAATGAAAGCGTAAAATATTAAGTGATCTCACGTCTCCCTCTTTTGTCCATATGTCTCTCTTTATCTCACTCTCTTCCGCCTCAGTCTTTTGCGAAATGGAAGATTTTTCTCACAAATTGTAGGATTAGAAGTGATTTTAATAAAAGTTTGAAAATATTTCCTCGAAAATTGGAATTTATATTGTTTTCTTATATTCTCTTATACTCCCACATTCGAGTAATAAATAAAAGATAAACTACAAGGTTTTATATTTATTTTAGCACCATTAGAAAATGGCCATCACTATTATTATTATTTTAGTTGTTATGCTAGAAATTCGCTCTTTTTACATACGGAAAAAGAAAACTTTTAATAATAATTACTACTGCTGTGGCGGTTTATGTTTTATATGGATTTTATAAATTATGGACATCACCGACGGATCCAGGAACTTTCCAGAGGGGTCGGCGATAAACGTTGTTTAATATATATTGTAAAAAACCCAACCCTTATTGCTTTTATAATACTTCCCGGAACCATTCGAGTACCCGAGAAGTAAACCTTTTTTCGTGCACTTGCGGTTTAGCTGTCTGCTGCCGTGACAGAAATATTTTAAATCAATATAAAAAACCTCTGTGGCGAGGCAATTAATACACCTTTTATTTTAGCCGGTGGAGGTCTGAGACCTCGTTCCGGAGAGCCCTGCGTCTCTGGTCACGTTATCCCCTCCGTGCGGCTGGCAGTAGCACATCATTGGGACTCGTCATGGTAGCGTCTACTAGAACTTTCTGTCAGTGGAATGGTACATATTTCCAAGAGGCACACCTCGCCACACCTTCATGGCCTGATGATTTTAAAGAGTATTGTGAATGAAAAGATCGAACACGTTCATCGTTTTTAATTCAATAGTAGACAACGAAAGAAAAAGAACTATAATAATCTAACTAATAGATCCGAAGTTATTATCTGCAATAATACTTTTTATAACATTAATTTATTTAAAAATAACAACGAAAGCACAACAGCAAAACAATATTTATTATTCACTTAATATTTATTTATTTAGCAATATTTGAACACACAATTACTGGATTTTTACCAAAAAAACTGTTAGTAAACCAACATCAGATATTTCATAGAGACACAAATATTTTTTTATTACATTTTAATGGAAAATATGTGGAAGTATGGGGTAATTACAGGGCTTACGACTTGTCTTTGACTGGCTTAAGTGACCACTTTGTATGTATATATATAACGTTCACCAATTCTCACCCATCAATTGCCATGTTATATATATATGTTAGTATGTGGACTCGCTTCGAGTACCACTACAGCATCGCCATCTATGGTCCATTATGTATGTATGGTATGTCATTACTATGAGAATCTGATTTTTTTACCCAATACTTCCACGTATTTTCCATTAAAATATAATAAAAAATAGCTTTGTTTCTATGAGATGTCTGATATTTGTTTATTTATTATTTATCATTATTATTAATTGCTTTTATTTTGCCATAATACACATAAATATCGTTTATATAACACGATATTTATAATTCTTTAAATTTACAATAAAATTAGGGAAAAAAACGATATTATATAAACAATTTTGCAAGAACACTGTTTACAATAGCAGAACTTTTTTGTTTTATAGTGTGTTTTTTGTTTCGTTACCATGTCTCAATATATTATATTTTTAATATGTTGCAATGCTACACAAATGAATAACATACCAACATAAGAAAGTTATAGGCGTAGAATTTAACATTAAAGTAGGGGGATACTTTTTCATATTATTAACCCACAAAATAACCCACTTTGTATCCACGCCATCCATGGATGGCTTTTTTTTGCTGTTTTAAAAAAATACAGATTGTAAATAGTACTAACCACATATGTCGTCACATCGTTCCACACTCATAATGCTGTGTGCTCTGTGGGTATAAATTACCTTTAAACAATTGGTTGTAAAACAAGATGAGCTACTCTCCTATGCAGCAAGTCCAACTCACAAAAAACTATGCCTAACCAATGATTTGCACAAGATACAGTAGCAGTCACAATAGTTGGCATGATGGCAATTGGCTCATCAGCAACATGCATGATATGTGGTGACGCGATTATTGGCATGGCAACTGCTGACAAGTAAACTAAGTAGCGACAGATGTCAAGCTTATTTACAGAACCGCACCATCACGCTTAAGCCCGTACACTTGGCTCGTCACCGATTACTACTGATGCTGCTCTGTTGTGATGACCGTTGATTTGTTTGACGTAGTGTATCACATTCCTCACAACATTTGCTTGTTAGATGAATTAGGTCTACCAATCAGCATCCCGTGCGTGGGACTATGTACATCTGCTGATCTGATGTAAACTGACTTGTTGCCTTATTATATTTATATTAATTTTCTTATCTTATATTTAGACATCATTATTGTCGCATAATAATAATTTAATTTTTTGATTCGTAGTACAGTACAGTGTGTTATTATATTGTTATAATGCAGTAAAGTGAAACATGTATTTCGGTCCCCTGCCTGCTACACTAGTATTTTACTGTATTATAGCAGACAGTGCCTTTCCGGTATAGTAATAAACAAAGTCTAGTGTTCAATGTACAAACAAATATAGACATATAAAGAGTAAATCAAGATGCAATTAGATGGCATATAAAATATATTTATAAAAAGTAAAATACAAATGCATTTAGATAGCATTCATTACCGGATATAGGATCCTATATCTCCGAAGGACTGCGATTTTTCTGTTAGCCTTTCCCTTAAACCTTGTAGATTTATAAGTTTGGTTCTCAATCTATCAGGCGTATTCCAAGTATAGCGCTCTCAATTGCTCCAAGGATAACTTTCAATTAGAATATGATAACTCATAATAAGGAGTGTTATTTTTAGAGGTATTGAACCATAAAATTAAATAAAAATCGTAATAATGGCCAAGGTATTGGCTTTATTGGAAAGATAATTTTATGTTATTAGTGTTTAAATATTATTTAGCGCATATGAGCGCCGCAGCTGACTCGAATAAAGCACAATCTGTAAGTTCAATTTTCGACCACTTTTTGTAGCAGCTGGGGCCGTATATCGATATTAACGCGACGAATATTGGCTTCCAAGTCGTCTATCATCTCTGATTTAACGACGTAGACCAGCCATTTCACTTATAGCCACAGAAAATAATCCAAAGGTGTTAAATCTCACGATCTTGGAGGCCAATTCATAAGTCCATCACGCAAAATTATGCGCTCATCGTGTGGCAGGTTGCACCGTCTTGTTGAAACCACAGCTCTTCCACATTAATGGCATTCAATTGAAGAACTAAAAATTCCGTAATCATGGATCTATACCGGTCTCCATTGACTGTAACCTTCTGCCAGGCATCAAACAACAGCTTCTTCGGTGCGCACTATACGACGTCTCTGCAGATACATATTATTAATTAGAGTATGAGTGGTGCGAAAACGAGCCATGGTTATTCGAATTACTTACATGGGCGCTTGATGGATGTAGCACACGATAAGTTTCGCGAACTGAACCATGATATTCGAAGTAAATTTGCAAGCGTTGTTCTGACGTAAGGCTATTCATGGTGAAATGGCAAAACAAATTGAGTTTAAATTAGCTGTCAGCGGTCGCTGGAAAAAGTGTTGCCAATTCGAAAAACAAACCTAAAAAAAAACAGCCTTTATGTACGTAAAATCTACGCACTTACTACTTTCACGTGTTACTGTCATGCTTCGTTTCAAAATATTTTAAGGATTCGGTACCTAATAAGATCTTTTGTTTATTTTGTTAGTATGCTGAAAATAATCAGACTTGCAGCGCGTAGAGTAATCTATATCTAAATACTTAAAATTCTCAAATCGCCATGTAGTGCGCGGAAATATTTCACGAGTAGTAGCTTGGGTGGTATACTATTGAAGATTCCATCTCATTTGGGTATATATTACCTTTACAAACACCAATTGTTATTGAACATCTACTGATTTAAGACTTATTAATTAAACATAATATTTCAAACAGGTATCTCATTATTTACACGGTAAAAGCTAATTTAAAACGATAATAAATAAACACGTTCGAGTACCTACGTGAACTATCCAAATATATCCGACTACAGCTGGAATAGTTTGGCAAATTTCCAATGATTTCGCGTTTACAATAACTCTTTGCATATTTAGTGGAAATTCTGTTACAAAATGTTTCGGTACCGGATAGCACGGCCTCTGACATGTCTCGCCATCTTCATGTCTTCGTGTCTCTGCACGTCTCCAGCCGACCACTCCGTAAACTTTGACATTTAACTTTTCAGTATTACATTTAATAATGCAAAAATACAGATTGCGACAAAAATACATAGGACAAATCACCAAAAACCTAAATGTGTAATAAAAGAACAATGTCGTTGTCTAAAAAATTATTTCTCAGAATTTTCTGATCAAATAATTGAAACTAACTATTATTTCGATTTCCATAAATTAAACTCCACTCGCTACCTTTAAAAGAATTAATAATAAATAGTCAGAAACCGTCAAAGTACAAAAAAAATATTTAAAAACCCTCCCCCCTTCCGTGTCCCGCCCCTCTACCCGAATGGGTTGGCACTAGCGATGGGTACGAAGTACTTCAATGGACTAGTTCTCTATACTCACACTTCGTAGTTCGCACGTTTTAAATCGTGCTGACGCTTCAATAGTTCAATACTTCACACTAGGGCTAGCAATTTACCGTCAAATTGCAATTACCGGTAAACGATAAATAATTCTTCCATTACCGGTTTACCGGTTATTTACCGGTAAATGAAAAAAAAATAGACGTAGATTACATGATTAAAGTATAACTGTATGTGGCTACTTTTACTAAATCGGTATCCTAGATTAAAACCTAAATACGTTTCAGGTTAAAAATGTCATATAAATACCTAAATACGTTTCAGGTGAAAAATGTCATATAAATATGTATATGATGTTCTTTTTGTTTTTACTGAGATATGGTAATGGGTGATCAGATAATCACTTATTTATATGGCACATCGAGCTCGGTTCATTTGAATTACGGCTGTATAATATTTGGTTTACCTGTCTGTGAGGAGTAAATATTATTAACTTATTAGCTTAGCCATTATCTTATTGATATTTTGTATACATCTAATATAAATTCGTAATTAAAATAAAATAATATTACAACTAAATGTTTTTATTGAATTTATTTAAAAAAATATAATAATTTTACAGAATTAAAATATGCTCTTATGAAACAAATTATATCAATACTTTCAACTTTTAGACTTGACCTGAATTGTGTACATATTTGTCCCGCAGATGAAAAAGCTCGTTCTGATTCAATACTTGTTGGTGGCCAAGTCATCAGATTTTGAAATCTAATGTTCAAATATTTACCTCGATTTTTCTCGAGTTCCCAATATATTTCTCTCTGAATAACAGTGAAATAACTTCCGGTAATTACCTATGGTGTATTTTGGTTGATTTACCGGTTTACCGGTAAACCGATAATGCAAGCCCTACTTCACACTAACTCAGTTGCCTGCAACGAATATCTTACTCAGCAACCCATACAATTAACTGCGACGTGTGTATGTATAGAGACGAAAGAGTTTGCCGGTAACTTCGTGTAGTTCATTGATGTGTATACTTTGCGAAGTATCACACTACACACTTCGCTTCGCACTTCAAACACTACATTGAAGCATTATTTAATAACGGTTTAAATAACGACTTAACCACACTACATTGAACTATATGAAGTACGAAGCAATTTCGACCTGCACCGGTACTGGGCCAACCAGTAGTACCAACATACTCCGAATGACGCTTCAAGTTGGTGAACGGGCATTTCGTGAAGCGTTCATTACGAAATGAAGTTTTGTCCTTCGCTAGATGGCACCCATCAGTATTTACTTGGGTATGTAAATATGAAACCGGAATTTTTGTATGGAAAACACACGTTTATTGTATGAAAATGAAACAAAATATTTTATTTTAAGTATTTCCCATCGCTAGTTATACATTTTTCCCATCTCTCTGACAATTTGTGGATACCACACCAAAAAAATTGTTGCTCTTTTGAGACAAACCAATCATTGAGAAATTTTCGTAAGAAGTGAAGCGCTGCTAAGCAAGTGTGCGTCCCATCGATGCAAATAAGTAGTAATCGGACGTAGCTAAGTCTGGTGAGTAAGCCGCATGCGAAAGTATTTCCCAACTGAACGCCTCAATCGTTTCCTTGACCAGTTTTACTGTGTGTGATGGTGCATTATCATGAAGCAAAATCACTTTGTGTTGCCTCTTTTGATTTTCTGATCGTTTTTCACGCAAAGCTTGATTTAAATTGATCATTTGTTGTCGGTAGCGTTCAGTAGTAAGTGTTCAGAATGAGTTGAAAATCTTTGCCAGATGACAAAACAAGAAAATGGCATCAATGACGCGGTTTGACGGTAACTACATTGACAACTAGGCCCATCTATGGGCAAATTCTGGTTTCATATTTATATCGTAAATTTGTTAAAAATTTCACCTGATGATAAGAGAGGCTGCACCTCGAAAATATCTAGAAAGTGGTAACTAATTAATATACCAAATCGGACATAATCTTAAAAATGATTTTAATAATCATGTAATTTACCGATCCAACAACACACGAGCCGCCTGGCGATAGATTATATGTCGGGTCCCGCCGCCCTGGCGACGATAATTTAAAGTATCGGTTTGTGTCTTGGATAAATACACAATATGAAAATAAAATACGCAGCCAGTAAAAGTGTCTCATTTCAAGATTGTAAGATTGACAGACTCAAAATTCTCAATGGTTTTCATGTATCTATTTTGAGAAATGGCATAATACGTGTACATGTATTATTGTGAGTTTTTTTTAACAGCTTTTCTCCCTTAAAAAAAATAATTAATACCCGATTTGTCCCAAATAATTCAATAAATAAAAACAACGATAAACAAATATAAATTGTGCAAATGCAAATACAATTGAAATAATTGTAATAAAAAATGTTGCAACAATCCAAAGTTATTTTCAATTATTTAATTATTTTTACATATTATGTAATCATTTCTTAATTCAGTGCATCTATTACTTTAACATGTTTTTGTATAATCGTTTTCCTTCTTAATAATTAGAAAAGATACGAAAAATATTATAGAATAGGTACGTATAATAAATTAAAAATCTAAATGTATAATAAATTAAAAATCTAAATGTATTATACATATTAAAAATCTAAATGTATTATATATATATATAAAATATAAATGTACATATAAATATACGTACATATGTTGTACTTTTTAAGTCCCATGTATACAAAAGTTATTTAAATAAAGTATATTCGACGGACGCGTTAACTGCCCGGCTAGCTCAGTCGGTAGAGCATGAGACTCTTAATCTCAGGGTCGTGGGTTCGAGCCCCACGTTGGGCGAAATACTTTTTATTTTTTTATATTGTATTAACTAATTTTTTTACTTAGGAAATATATATTTTATACATTGGTTTTTTAAAATTAGTAAACAAAAATTCTATCACTTTCGACTTAGACAGATCAAAATATTTTCTACGCCGTGACTCGGTTTTATAACTTTCCGTTTATACGATATTGTTTGATTTCTAAGCAGTGGCGTGCAAGCATAAATTTTAGTGGTGTGAACTTCCACAAATAACTAACGTAATAGAGATTTAAAATTACATTTTTTAAATCAATAATAATTTTATTTAACTAAATAATTATTAGTAATATTTTAGTCGTACATTTAGCTTATACATTGGATTATTCTTATTCTTTTCTTTTTTAGTGAGTATTCCATTTTGTTTTGGGGCCCTATGCCTTTTTTACATTCTGCATTGAAGTCCAAATTTGTTAGATACGCCACTGCTTCTAGCTGTCCTAAGCTCATGGAGAATAAAAGTGGAAGAGAATTGTCAAGGGTGTCAAGTTATTATGTTTTTGGTAAGATCCCAATCTTTTTTATAATACGTGCCACCACTGCGATGCCGCTGACGATAGTGGTTCACTTCCAGGCGTTACCCCAAGTAGGTCAATAGGAAGCAGGCACAATACCTATATAAGTAATATTGGGTCACCAATAACACGCGTTACTTTTTCCTCACCTTGTACTATCCACCAAAAACCATTACTTTCAAAGCATCAGCTGTTATTAAAATATAAGTTTTCGTGACGATGTTACGTGTGCGTGACTTATTTTCTGATATTTTAAGTATTTTTTTCAAAATTAAGTATGTAGTTGGCCACTTTTATAATTATCTTTGAATTCTTTACGTGATACGTCGAACAAAATATAAATATTCAAAAGAAGCTATTCAATTTGGAACATCGTCATGTAGCGGTAGTAATATTATACGGTGACCAATGTTTTTGTTTACATAGTACGATCAAATCATTTTTAGAACTCTAGAGTTACGTCCACTGAGGTTCACGGCAAGCGCGCACATTTAAATATGAAAGATTGCCAAAGAATATAGAACATAAAACAATTAAAATTTCGTAAATATGTATACGATTTTCTTTCAGAATAATCGACTATTAAGAGTCATCAAGAGAATTAAATGTTTATAGTTAAGATGAATTCCACATATCTTCTTAACAGCAATTCGCCAATCTGGAATGCCAAATTCACCACCCTCTTAACGTTTCCGGCATTAGTGTTGCAGTTGATAGCCTTCCACTACGAGGGTCGTCATCACTATCCCGCCGTCCACATTTAAACTCGGATGCTAACATTTAAACAGATCAAACTCTGACAATACTTCCAACATATCTTCAAAGATTTGTTTCCCTACAAAACTTGAGATAAATAAATGTTGAATCACAGAACACAGCTAAATATTATCCATTTTTATTGAACACAACATTCAAAAGCTGTTAAAAGCAAACGCAAATTTAAAATCTAAAAATTATTATCAAATTCATTATTCCCCGCACCCCTTGGTTCTCCAACAGGAAGGTCTCTAAAAGAACAATATCAAATATCTCTAGAATGAGAATTAGGCATTGCCAGGTAGCCTCACATTTATTTAGATTGAACTTAATAAACTCCCCAATGTGTGAGTGTGGTGCCGAGGAGGAGACCCTTGACCATGTCTTTTTTGCCTGTCCATTGCGGATCACAGGTTTTTTTTACAATAATCTTGTCAATGGTAATTTTCAACTCCCGGTTAATTTATGTCATCTTCTCTCCCTTAACTCGCCACATTTAAGCTATATAATAACAAATTTCTTGAACGACAATTGCCAAATTGTGACAATTATCTGCTGTTATACAGTAATAATACAATTACTGTCGTTTGTCAAAGCTCTAAATGGTTTTATTTTTCTCAGCAAAAATCCTACTAGTTTGTTATATAACATTAAAAAAACTAAAAACCTAAAAATAGTCATTGTATTTCTTTTAGATGCATATTAAAAACGTTTATAGTTTATTTATAATATGTTGTTATATTGAACTTTTGTGACAATCGTGTTGACATCGTCAGTTTAGGGGCAAAATTAGAAACAGGCCCGCAAATAGCGAGTCGCCTGGTCACCATACTAGTATCACATTTTAATGGCATTTAATTACATCTTAATTAGTGACCTTTAACATGGAATGGCCCACATTCTGTAGAATTACAATGACAATCAACTTCACTTATTACGTAATCATCGTGAATTACGTATAAAGCCGAGGTACGCATCAATAAGTATTTTTAAAATGGTTTGAGCGGGAAATATACAGCGATAAAAATATTCGTTTTACATTACGGAAATTCACGAACAAATACGAACGTCTCCGAATCCCGGTCGTATTGATTAGGTGCGGTAAGCCGGCCTCTGGAATCGAGCGCTCCTGTGTGGAAAATATGCGAGCTAATGTCGCTTTACAATACCAACAAACCGTCATATCATAAGGCGCATTATCCCCCGCGCTTTATCTATGAGTTATAACTTCATTCCGTTTTAATGGTTACAACATCCACTACCTAGTACGGAATTGAAGCTCCGTTCGTATTCAAGAAGAATTTTAATCGGGGATGTTTTACACGTTTTAAAGTTTAAATGTATTCAGACTTGAAATAGAGACAGATGGCGGTTTAATGGTCTCGGTTTACCATTTTTCCGCGCGCTTCGTGAATACGGAAATCGCGGGAAATGGTAGACAGGCGAATTTGCGATTCTAATCAACAGATTGCGTCTGTTTTAAGGTCTATTTTGGCTACGCCACTGCAATGATTTGTGAGGTTATCGTGTCGGAGCGTTTGATGCCGCCATTCCCATGCCCGCCGCCATTTTGGATCGCTGTTTTACGCGCAAATGTTTATCGCATGGAAAAAGCGGGAAAACGGGTTGACAGTACGCCATTGCGCGGCGTAGGTGTTGCCATTATAATGAATAATATTTCCATTTGCACGGAAATTTCACAATGTGCTGATAGATACGGGGGGTGGGAGAGTTTTTGTTTTCTACGTAATGCTCATACACACCGATGTCCTTGGAGGCGGACGATCGCGGTACAGAAATAAAGTTCTCACGTCGGCAATTTAAGCGGCCAGGTGGGTAGGTACCTAACTAATGGTTTTTCAAATAGGCAGGTAAGTACCAAATTATTATTTTTGAAATAAGACGGTAATATATTTGAGAAATTAGACAATTTTTGTTATGTTATTCACATTTATTAGACTGTAGTAAATATTTAATTGAAACTAAATTCGTAGGTACAAGAAAAAAAATTGTTATAAACAAAATTTTTTTGTTGTGAAATATTAATATTATTAAATAAAAATGTGTCCATTTCGAAAATCCAAAATCTTAAAAACAGTTTTTTATTTCTCTAATAAGACTGCTTTTCCTGAGGCTCTTGTGTATATTATAATTAAATTACGAATATAACAAAAAAGCTCACCCACAAAGATAAGTGTATTCCTGGATTGCTGCGAGTCACATGGACAGTTCCCAGAACAGACTACTCCATATTACAATATTTGTCTCTTGACCTGCAGAAACATAAAGACATTGGTCATGCCACAAACAGCACAGACGCAAAGGAAAGGGGAAGATACGTGGTAGAATAAAAAGATGCCGCCCTCGTGGAAGATCGCTGACAAGGTTAATTATTATTAATAAATCAACTTTTGTAAAAAGATGTATAGAAATTTATATCCAGTTGATTCATTTAATTTGTATTAAAATAATACCACAGAACTATGTTCTGAAAATGCAACTTCACAACAAAAATGTTGTTACGTCGTGCGCTGTCACCAGAGGATGGAATCCAGCGCACAACGCCACCAGCTAGACTCAGTCTGTGGGTCCATAAGGGTTGGTGTCGGAATGCCTATCTCAGATGTGTGGGGGAGGTCTCAGACAATAATAACATTTTATTCACGTAATTTACACTTTATTCACTAAACAGGAGAAATTCGTCATTGTAACACGTAGGGGGTTCCAGATCTTTCCGAGACGGACCAAAGCATCTCTCGTCTTCTGGAGGCTTCCAAGTGGACCTATCTTGACGTCAAGGCGTGGACCGTGCTCGCCTCGCTTCCATTCACGCTCGCAGCCTCCCGATCGTACCCGCGGAGAGTCCTTCCTTCCTTGACATTCATGGGCAGAACAAGGCCCAAATATCTCTTGTTCTGTCGTGAAAATAATACTATGTCTTATTCGTCGCCATTTCTGGATCTCTTACACCAATACTCTAATCTCAGCGGAGCGCCGCTTTGCGTCCCTCCACACGCACCGCACAGCTCAGGCACTCGCTACGAAGTCCCCTCCTACCTTCCTCCGACCTCGCTATACCGGCCGCGCCTGCTCGCGTCGGAAGATGGCGCCTTCGGTCTTCGCGCGTATTTTCGAATGTCACAATGTATTCTCCTTAAATATTATTAAGTAAATAAATCGCTTCGTAGGTCGAAACAGGTGATCTTATCAAAAGTGTAACATTGGAGAAAAAAAGATTTAAATAACTAAATATATTGAATTTTAAAATAATTATTCATCTTAAAATTCAAAACCTTCTTGATTTGTTTTTTTAACATAAAAAATACAGATCTATATACAGGTGCACAACAGACTGGATCATAAAAGTGAAGTCAAGCGATGATCCATTGTGATTGCCGTCATGAAATTCCGAGTCCGTGAGGCTAAAGAAAAAATATGGTTAATTTGGTAGTGCGTCACTGCGAGTTATACCACTATTACTATAAATAATGACATACATAATTATATGTTTACCTTATTATTTTCCCATTCACTTTGGGTGAGCTCTTATGAAAGAGCTGGAACACTCTGTCCCGACCATCAAAATGCTTAAGATCTTACTTTGTCTTCATGGTAGTATTTATTCTTTCGATGTTACGTATGGTTTTTTGGTATTCTCGTTACCTGAATAATTCCATCTTCACTTTGATGGGTTCAATTTTTAAATATCCTCTGAAATATTAATTCCGATCTCTATTTTGATCGCATTTTGAGTTCATTGGTACACTTTTTTTCGCACTCTGTAGTAGATCGTTCACTCTAGTATAGTAGATCGTACAGTCGTGTATACCGTCAATTTTGATCGGCATTTTTAGATCGCAAAGAAGCGATCGCCATTTTTGCCATCCACTTTGATATTCTAATACATAATTGAGATCAATCTCAATTTCTGACTTATATGTTATCATGAAGCCCAAGTGTTTAAATGTATAATACTTTAAAAAATAATATTACAGTAATAATTGAAGCGCACATGTTTTGTAGCTCAATATTGATGACCCCGACTTAGCGATGAAACTCATTTCGACTTTTCAGGTTATTGAGGCAGTGCAAATCTTCAATTGATACACCAATGACCTTTACACCCACGCAGAGTAACTGTATGGTGCGCCATATAGGCCAGCGGAATTATTAGGTCCTATCGATATTGATCGCTATGGTCACATGTTAGAAAACTTCTTGCTGGCTTAATTGGGTCAATTGGGTCTGCCGCATATATGGTATCAACAGGACGGTCCCACCTTACATACAGCCCGAGCTACGCTTGAAATTTTGCGAGAATTTTTTCCCAGCCGCATATTGTCAAAAAGTGGTGATATTGACTGCTCCCGACTCTTGGGTACCGTATTCTTCGATCTATTGGAGTACTTGAAAGAAAATATCTACGTCAATAAGCCAACAATTCCGATGCTACAGGATAATAATCAAAATGAATTTGCCGAAATAATTCGCAAAGTATGCGAGAATGTTATAAAAAATATGATTCAAAGAGCACGCAATTGTGCCACTGTCAGAGACGGCTACTTGGCCTATTGCGTATTATGCATAATTGTAATAAACTATATAATGTATAAATAAGTACAAAATTAATAAATTATGTTTTATTTCATAGTTATTTAAAAACAACGTCAGCCTGAAACATAATATTCACCCTGTGTACCCGAAAAAATCTATACTTATGTGAACTTCTATTCAAAACTGTAGAAATAAAATCGATTTATTCAAATTAACCAAACCATTATCAATATCTGAATAATTAATATTCATAAATCGCTGTAAAACAAAGTAAACATGTTAAACAGTCATTTTTCGTAACCTATGGAATTCTGCATGGTAGTGAAGTAGGCCCAATCTTTTTTCTAATATTATATAAATACATTTTAGATATTTACGGTATATAGGACTCGGTATTAAAGAACTATGTATTTGTTTGTGCGTGGCTCACCATACGTCTCTGTCCAAGACCCTATCCAAAAGTTGCCTGTAGGTATCTGCATTCATTACTCATTATTTGGTGATTGTATTTTCTTCCTTTGCGTTTTCCTCTTAGCGTCTTCCCTTATGCGTCTTCTTCTTAGCGTTTTTCCCTCAGTCTTTCTCACAAATACATTTTTGAGGTATGCATATCTAAGAACGTGCCATATCTTTTGATCTCTTCAAGTATCGATAGTATCTATTATAAACTTCTTTTCTTTCACTCTGCATACTCCTCATTTGCAATTCTCTCAGTCACATCTCGAATGCTTCAAATCTATTTATGTATCTGGTTAATCGTCGGAGTTCGCTTTCGTGAAGTGGGGCTTCTTTATCCAGACGTTGGTTTCGATTAATTATTATTGCGTCTTTCTGTTGTTTTTCGCGTGTATTATAAAAATGGTAAATCCAAGCTCAAAACGACCTCCTAAACATCCATAGAATAGTTCAGGAAATTTGAGTAACTTGTTGACCGGGTGGTTAAGGCGCTAGCCTAGTGATCTAGTGGTTGGGGTTCACACCTCGTTCCAAGAAACCAACAAATTAGTCCTATTTTCATAGTGCAAGCATTAAGATTAGTTTGAAAATGGTAAGAATATTGATGTGACGTGTATTCCATATACACATTTCTGTTTTTTATTTATTTTTTAATATATATGTATATATATTAATTACCTATATCCACAAATGAAGCACAGGAAATAAATCTTAGAGATTTAGTTGAGATAAATCTCAGTACCATGTACACAATGCCAAAAACAATGAACAAAATCAATAAAGACTTTTTAAACATTTAAAAAAATGATAATATCCTAACTATTTAAAAATGTTCTATCTAATCTAACTAATTTTTTTCAAATTGTTATATTTTAATTATAAAAAAAAGATGTATAACTATGTAAAAGGCTCTTCTTGCCGTAAAACTGCTATACAGTTTGGCAAAAAATAAAATTAAAATTAATATATGTGTAATAAAGAAGAAATAAAAATAAAATGTGGATATTTTGATCTGGAGATATACTCAGAGATTAGTTTGAGATTGATAGATTGAGTTAAAAATCCAAAATCGGATATACGTGTGTATAAACGTCACCTAAAACCATAGATACCAACAACTATTTACTTTGAAAAGTTAGATAACAGAAGATATTTAATCACAAACATTTGTTTCATTTTTACTGCTGCTGTCGAGATTAAAATTCAAGCAACTGACGAATGGAACATCAATGGTCAATGGACTGACATTTGACGTTAGTCACACAACAAGCGTAACCTATGAAAGTTGTCTCCAATAAATCACATGGACATAATCTAAATCTCAGAAATTGTTTCTATGCGTAATAATTAATAGAATTAAGTACAATTAACGATATTAAAAATCTTTACGCGCTATATTTACGTATTTAAAAAAATGTAGACACCTACAACAATGCTTGTAAATTTGGTGAAAACGGTTATTCAACACACCAACCAGACTGATATATTGAAAGTGTGTGTGTGTGTGTTAGGCGTGTGTATTGGTGTGCTTGTGTGTGTATACAACTTTAACGAAATATTATCTCAACTGTATTTCGGGTAACCATATATCACTAACAAAGTGAAAAACTATTAAACGGTTTCCGTAACATCATTGTGCGCTTATTTTTAACTGGTGGGATACAGCTGGCCTCACTAGTTGTTGCTGCTAGCCATATATAATCCATATTAGGTATCGTACAACCATCAATTTTCTTTTCATTCTAAAATAATATTCAATACATATACGAATACATACAAGTGAGCCATAAGTTTTTGCACTTTTTAAATCGTTTCTGCGCAGGAACCGCGCGAAGGAGGGGCACGCGGGCGACAGCGCGCGACAGTTTGGTCCTTAGAAATTTAATCGCAATGGATCGCTTCACGGAAGAGCAACGCGCGTTATTATTCGGCGCCTGTTTTGCGGTCACTATCTATAACACAGTGTGAATTAATGTCCGAGTGTTAATTAAATTAAATCGTGGCCCAGGAAGTTTGAGCAGACCGGTTCAACGCTAAATAAGAAGAAAACTGGGCGGCCACGGAGCAGGAGAAACGAAGAGAATGTCGCGTAAGTTAACTAGTATGCAGGCTTGGCGATACCAAGATCAACTTTAAAAATAATAAATGATAAAACAACCACAATAACCCAACTTAAGGCGAATATTCGTCATGTCATAACCAACACCCACGCGCTTTCTGTCATAGTGTTTCAAAGCCTAGGTGCTAGATTCGAAGAATACCAGCGGCGCGATGCTAGACATTTAAATCACATTATTTATTTTCCTAATTGTGCTCTTTCAATGAAATAAACATTAAACACAAAAATAACAATTTTACAATGAAAAAAGTATCTTTGTACGTGTTTATTTATTAATCTTCTTTTACAGTCTTGTGGAGTCCCATCCTTCCCTTGGCATCGCCATCGTCTAGTCTGCCGGGTACTCGCTTACTTGTTGCGGGTCCTTCCTGACAATATTCGCCCATCTACATCTCAGCTTTTTCCTATAGACTTAAGGCTAAGAGGGCTTAATACGTGTTATCGGATTCATTTACTCTCGCTACATGCCCCACCCACTACAGCCTTCAGGAAGTCTGCGGCATCATATCACGGAATTCCAAGTTCTTTATTCTTCTTCAATGATCCTGCAGCCTTGGCCTTTCAAATTTTTAGCCTCAATACACTCTAGTTCTCGGCGAATGTCTCTGGTAATCAGGAATCTGTAGCAGCTCTACTATGTCCACTAAATCGCCATAACCTGTATAGGTTTTAGTTCTTTTCTCCAATATGGTTAGGTCTGAATATTTTAGATTAATTTTCTTTTGAATACACGTTAAAATTAGAGCTTGTATTAAAAATATCAACAAACTAACTTACCATCACGCCGTTTCGTTTACGGGGATGAGCAAAGTGGATAGAGTACCATACTCTTTTGTCATGACACAATTTCTCATACAAACTCGTCAATTATTGAAGCTTTTAACACTTCCTTCTTCAAGTATCTGGTTTAAATGTTTAATAAAATGTTATCTTTTTCATAATTGCAAATCATTTTTAATGTGTCATAAGTTAGGGTGATTACACAATCGAATAACATTTATAGAAATACAAAAACGTGTTGAAGAAGCTTGTGTCGAATTAATTATTTTGAAATAAAAAGAAATATTCGATTTCAAGAATTATCGTTTCCGTTCATATAAAGCAGAAAATTTTCAAGTTTAATATCAAATTTTTAAAAAAACTACAATATTATTCTCATATTTTACTTATACAAAATGGAGTTTAATGATGCGGATTTTATGTTTTGTAAACAATATCGTCTAAATGCCGTCCATTTCTCTCAAGACACTCTCGCGATCGAACTTTTAAATTTGCGAACACGCGAGAGCAAAGCGTAGGTTTAATGGCAACAACATCACGGTGGATATTTTTTTATAGAGCCTGAATTATTCGATGATTGTTGCTGTAAACTCTCGACTTAAGGATCCCCACAAAAAAAAGTCGCACGGTGTAAGGTCCGGTGACCGAAGTACGCAAAATATGTCTCCATACTTACAGATTAATTTATTGGGATAAATTCCCCTCAGTTTCTCCATTGAAACTCTAACTGTGTGTGGAGTGGCCCCGTCTTTCTGAAATTGTGTACTGTTGTGGAACCCGGGAAACAGCTTCAGTTGCTGTACCAAAAACTCGTCAATCATTCAGCAATACATGTCAGCAATGACTATCTCTTGTTAGTTAAAACAATAAAGCCCAATTATCCCTCGGGCAGAAATTGCACACCACAACACAGTCGTTTTTGAACAATGCAAACGTTTTTGATGGCGTTCCTTTGGGTTATCGGGGCACATAGCCATCGATATGAAAATGTGTTTCATCAGTGAACAATGTGTTTCCAAGCGTTCGTGCTGTTCCAAAACATCCAGCATCGTTCTCGCTAAAGTTTCAAGTAAAGAATAGTCATTTTCGTTGAGAAACTGCACGATTTGCAGTTTGTATGGGTGAAACTGTAGTTTATTTTTCAAAATAACGTGCAATGTTGATTTTTATATTCCAGTACAGGCTGCAATCTTCTATTTCGATTTACGCGAATAGCGCATAATTTTACGTCGACTTGAGCCACATGTTATGGCGTCGCTGCTGACGTTGATGGTCTCAAAGGAGTTTGGTTAACCATTGTCCCTTCTTGTCTGAACTTTTGAACTCGTTGAATATCAAAGTGAGTACAAAAAGGGCGATGCGCACCAACCAACGAATCACCGCAATTTAAATATTCCTCAACCGCGAACGACCAGTGACTCATTGTGACTGGAAATTCCGCAAATCACGAGCGTTCATCAATACCCCTTTCACTTACCTCATCCTGATGGTTTACGAGCAATTACAATTTAATCTTAAAAATTTTTCCGCTGAACACCGTATATAATTTTCTTATTGTATTTTATCTGTCTTGTAAATTTTAAAAGTATAGTATTTGGATAAAACACAATTATTAGAAGAATCAACTTCAACGACAATCGCAATCACTTTGCACTTTGAAAAATAAATATACGGCACATTGTCAGTTTTGCTGGCTGAATGGTCTCCCCGCTAATCTATAAACTGACCTGTGATGCTCGATGCTGTAATTCTGTCGGAATCAGGGTTTTGAGCGGAGCCAATCGATATGATATTTGCATTCGCCAATTCTGCCAATTCCACCGGTCGCCACTCGCTCCTCGCCTGTGAAGACAGGAATAGTTCACGGGGAATGATGATATAAATGACTGTAAACTGTTTTTCTTGGAACTCGCGACTCGAGGTTATGAAGCTAATCATCATACTATATTATAAACTCGATGCAGTAAACAAACAGTAGGAATTCGTAGAAGACTTCGCACGTTTTGAATACAGCTTCGCTATAATTAGCTCTGAAAAATAAAGTATTATTAAGGCGCAACATTTATTAAATGTATTAATTAGAATGCATTAATTTTCATCGAAAAATATTATTGTTGCTACCGGCACTCGATCCTGGATCTCTTTGCGATCCGGGGAAGGTGCATTAACCGACTATGCTACAGCACACAGTACTTTTGACGACAAATTTTCGAACCCATGTGTTACACTTTTCAAATTTATACAATAATTACGTATAAATTGGACGAATTTAAAATGATTTGCATTTATGAAAAAGATAACATTTAAACCAATACTTCTAGATGTTAGAAGCCTCTGTAATTGACCAGTTTGTATGAAAAATTATGTCTCAAGACAAAAGAGTATGGTACTCTATCCTCTTTGCTTATCCCTGTAAACGAAACGGCGTGATGGTAAGTTAATTAGTTGACATTTTTAATGCAAACACAAATTTTAACGTGTATTCGAAAGAAAACTAATCTAAAACAATCAGACCTAACCATATCGGAGAAAATAACTAAAACCTATACGGGTTATGGCAGTTTGGAGGACGTAGTAGAACTGCTACAGATTTCTAATTACCAGAGACAATCGCCGAGAACCATTTTTAGTAAAGAAGTTAGTTTATTTGACATCTTGAAAGAAATCGTATTTTCTGAAACCGGCTGGTGTATTAAATGTACCTCAGAAAGTGATTAAAAACAAAGTTTTAAATAATCCATATAAAATGATTAACCACAACGTAAAGTTTATATATAAAAATATCTGTGAAATTCATCATCACTTTCGATCTACCGTTGGATGAAGGCCTCTCGAAGTGTCTTCCACTTTTCTACTTCGCTACTGCGTATTTCTGCAAAATTTTATAATTTCGTCAGTCCAGCTGGTTTTAGGATGGATACTTCTGAATAACTGCACTCGTCCAACAATTGTCCGCCTTTCGAGCGGTATGGCCATTCAATTAATTTTCTTGACGTTTCCAATTATTTCAACTACTCTTGTCTGTTATTTTATCCATCAACATACATACTTTGATACTTTATTGGACAACTTATTGGTTAACTTATTGGATAACTTATTGGACAACTTATTGGACAACTTATTGGACAACTTATAGGATAACTTATTGGAAAACTTATTGGATAACTTATTGGATAACTTATTGGATAACTTATTGAACAACTCTTCTGTTGAAAGACCACGTTTCACATTCGAATGCCCAGATATGTTCCCCGGAGATATGCCTCCTGTTATGCAAAGTCCTTGTCCAAGGCAGTCATAATTATTGGCAGGTCGGATTCCATTAACATGAATGGCTATCGAAAATACAAATTTAACATAATTGACGAGTCAAAGCATCACATTTTACTTATATATTTTAACATAGCGTAGAAATAGTGCGTCTACAAATTTTGTGACGTTTTAAATACTCTCGCTACAACCTTGTAAATGGTTTTTCATACATTATTTATTTGTTTACAGTAATCGAGAATAATTCTTTCCTACAAATATAAATATTCTTTAAAATTATTAAATAAAAATTTTTCATTTCTCAACTATAAAATAAAAATATCACCATGTACTTACTTCCTTACCATGACGCCGTTTCCCCGCGGGGGTAGGCAGATAGGATAGAGCGCCTCATGTACATTCGTACATCTTCTCATTATCTTGTTTATCTGGTCGTGCCAAGTCTTCCGCGGACGTCCTCCACTTCTGGTGCCATCAACGCTTGGAAACACCTAATTTTAAATAAATCGATTTTATATTAAATAATAAACTTTTTATAGATGTTTTTGTCTGGAGGACGCTATCAAAGCACAAATGAAACACAGTAGTACCTATAGTTAGGGTATCTCAAGTCCCATTACAATTTGCATCTGCGTCACTCTGACGCAGCTTTCACAATTATCAGGTGCGTACCTACCGCCAAAATATATATATTTTTTAAAGTTATTAAATATATCCAAATTCCAATTACTTGCATTTATATCGATGCCTGCCCCACTCTATTAAATTTATGGATACTAATTAACAGTGGCGTGCAGTAGGTATGGATTTAGGTTATGCTGTTACCAATGAAATTATACAATCATATATAATATATGTACTTTCGTTTAATCGACATCTTTAGACAAAATAAATCCGTCGTTTATATGACCATACCGTACTATTACTAGTGTTTTTAATGTTTAAGTTTTAACCTAATACCTTATTACCGATTTATTGTTTGAAAATCCTTCACGTAATAACTAAAAGAAATAATTATTTTAATTAAATTCCTGTTCTGCCAATTGCTTTTTGATTTTCCCAAATCAAAAATCAATCAATGCGCCAAATTTAAAGAACAATCATGAAATAAACACGTTAAAAACAGTAAGATAGTAAAATTCGCGAATTAGTAAAAGAGGAAGTTCTGTTAAAAAACAGCATAAGGTAACGACTCCATACAAAACGGATCAACTGAAAGGAATTTTCAATTCAGTAAATAGCCAATTATATGACCTTAGTAATTCACTAGCTTCAGAGTAATGTGAATAGCATTGCACGTCCCTGCTAATAAATGAACTACTCCAGTTTAACAAAACTAATTTCTTTTCATTTTTATAACTAATGTTTATACATACATGATGGATTATTGTCAAAACTAAAGTTTAAAGAGATGCAGTCCCTCGTCAGATGAAAAGTGATAAAAATTATAACAATCATGTTACACCACATTGTAACCACCGTGTCAATTAACGATATTTAACAAGTTAATAACTAATCTAATGTATTTGTACCGGTATTTAATCTAATTATTAATAGCAATATTTGAATATGTCCAAGAATACACAATTACTGGATTTTCACCTACAAAGGCACTGTTATAAAACAAATAATATATGTAATTATAATAGAGTCCACATATTGACATATATACAATTTTCAAAAATTTGACAGATATGGAAATTGATGAGTGAGAATGGTGAACGTTATATTTATATAAAGTGATCACTTAAGCCAGCCGAAGACAGGTCGTAAGCCTTGTAATTACCCGTACTTCCATACATTTTCTATTAAATATAATAAAAAATTGCTTCGTTTCTTTGAGATATCTATTATTTGTTTGATAATATATAATTTAGTAGGTACTGTCTATTTCCGTGGCGTATTCTTCTATATATATTTCATACATTTTACCATAGTGAATAAGATTAAAAAATAATGATTTGGTTTTTTTTGAACTAATGAATGAATAATAAGAAAGATGTATGTATGATAGAAATGTTGATGTCATGAGAAATAAATAATATCCCTGGATGATTTGGCATGACCAGAAAGGTGGTCCTGTCAGGAGTCTCAACAGTCGACGAGCTTGCACGAGAATATGTACAGGGATTGAAATAGTTTGCTTTTCTTTATGTGTTGAGTCACCGGTATGCGGTGACTAATGTTTGTAATTTATGAATATCAGAAGGATTTGTTTAAGGTGAGTCTGAGGGCCCTAATCCTCCTCAGATCTCACACGCGTATTCTATTCTCGCATGTTGCGGAGCGTGCGTATGAGTATAGCTGAGAGTGTTGGTGTTTGTGGCTAGATAAGGTTGATGAAATGAAACAGGACTTACAATTGGTTGGCATTTATTGTAGGATGGTGCACAAATAAACTTATTCAGGTCAAAAGTTAATGACTAGAGCCGCTCACTGGAGGTGGTTCCGAGAGGCTGCCAGGGAAGAAGTGATTACATCAGCTGGATTCTCGAACCGGTTGCGTTGCGATGTATTGTCGTCTAGATTTTCGGTCGGTACTGGACGGACTTGAATGGCTATAGAGCATATGGCTAAGCGACCAGGAACTGAATGGCGCGTTCAGGACCTCAACAGGTGTATGAATATAGATGTCAGTGATAGTAAGTTAGTTATTGTGAATAAAACTATGCAAACATGAGTTTTTTATTTTATGTACTGTGTGGTTACATTTAATATGTTTATAACTTTTGTTATTTGACGATAAATATGTATTATAAAAATCCATGATAATTAATTAATTAAAACTGTCTATTTCGAGCGCCTAAACTAAAGTTACGCTACTGCCAAACAAACATGAAAAAGAAAAAGAAAATAAACAATACACACCAACTCGCACAGAAATGAATGTTTGAAAAAAAATTCATTAGGTAGATCCAGTTGTAGAATAGAAACTTTTCTTATTAATTTTAAATAATAAAAAGTTCAACATGCTGATGCGCGCAGAAGTGAAAATAGTTTAAAAATAGAATTAACCTACGGTTGATGGTACGCGGTACGGGTTCAAACCATCGACCTTTGTTGGTCTAAGGTCGCCCACTCAGATATCGCCCTCAACCCTCAATTGTTTTGTTATTTGCTTAAATTGTATTTGCTGAAATATTATGATAGACATGATCCAGTCTTAAATATAAATAAAAATCTCAACGCAACTAACCAATGCAACGAAGATAAGATCAATTATTATCCTATACAAAAAATTATTATTTTTCGAAATTTGAAAAAATATTCTTAGATCACCTTGTGACGTGCCTTGTGCAATGTTCGCATTCCCTAAGCATTGCGTATTGAAACACACGGAAAAACATATGAAAACTACCCTTAACTATTTATTTATATATTTACACCTTTCCCGGAATCGTTTTGAGAGTTGTTTACTCTTTATCAGTTATTAACATCTTAACACCATCATAGGTTGGTGGCTCCGCTATCATCGTACCAGAGCCATACCTGTACAATTTGATTTGAGACTTGTTATCACATTAAATTCATAGGGCAGTCAGAGAGAAGCTATAGAAATCATGCACCCCCAAAAGGGGAGGGTAGACGTCACATTCACGTGTTGCAGTTGCAAAACTCAGTCACAGTCTGGCAGAAATTTACCCTGTTCAGGTCGCAAGAGTGCAAGAGAGAGCCTGAGAATGCTCCGATAGGTCTCTCTAATCACTGCCATTCCCGGTATCGTTCATCCCAACAGCCCCCAACGGAAGACCCACACCCTAATAAATTCCCGGAAATGTTCGAGATTCCTTTCATTTCATTCCTTCTAATCCCGTAATCATAATCTCACGTGCATCATTCATAATCACATAGTCCCAGAGGATCTACTCCGGAGTCTGCCTCACCTGAGTGCAAACACACCACGGTTCACGGAGTCCTAAGTCATAAGTCGAAGAGCTTACTCAGGAAATGTCTATGCCCCGAGATTATCTTTATCTTGTGGTGGTCCAGCGCTGGAGAACCGCCTTAACTATAAAAAAATATCCAGATGTGTTCTTTGAACAATGAGGGCGGACCGACCTCTTACTCAAGATCGACGCAATAAACTCAAGGTTCAAGCAATCTCGGTCCTACTCATTCGCCGCCTGGTTTGCATTTTTTAATGCTACTAGGCAGCTATTCGATAGCGCTCCGCATATTGACAGGGCGATACTGCACAACTGCTAAAACAAAATTTGCCCTCATTTTCCCCGGTTGACTCGCTTTATTAGTAAATAATATTTACAATAATATAATATAAAATAATACAATTAACAAGGCCGGGTATCAGAGGGGAAGTAAAGAGACACTCCATTCCGGGAAACGAGACGGCACAAAATAAAAACATATAGGAGACTCACCCTCCACGCACCACTGCCGGCAGATTTAACCCACAAGAACAATACATCACGGATCATATTTGGACATAATTATGAAGCTATTCACCAGTCCTCCGGAAGACCTTTCATCTGGAGACCCACACTCTAACAAAGGCCCTAATAAACTACAGATTCCTGCCAATAAATATTATAAAATATAAATATTACAAAAAAGAAATTATAAAACCTATTCAATAGTTTTGATGTTGACATTATTGGCAACGGTAGCGAAAAAACACAAAATATCCACAAAGTTTTCATACCGCGCTAATTGATTGAAATATATTGTTAACCTTTTTGGATAACATCAGGGTGACCTGTAGAATCGTTAGGTCACGATATTAAACTAGACACCATAAATAAAAAGGAAGGGCTTAGGAGCGGGGGATGAGACACACCCCCACACCCCCACATCCACATTCACACCCCATCGTTTGACATCACGACGCTAAGGGATTAACACAACCACACTACGTAGCCAGAAAGTAATGCACAAACACGTGTAAAAAGAGTAAACCGTTATACAATACAATGTATCTGTAGTGTATCACTTTGAAAGCTACATTTCAGTGAAGTGCCACAATAGTATAATTAAATATTCAATCATGGGTACTTCGTATGAATGTATTGGGTTATTAAAATATATTGTATAGCAAAGTAGTCAAGATAATGTTGAATTAATATAGGAGGTGTTATCTAATGTAGGTTAAAAAAGGGTTAATTTAAAATTTATACATATATATAAAAGTAAACAACTGTTATTATTTCAATTATTATCGACGGTAACGCGCTATCGGGGCGAGATGCGTCTTTAGAATTACGAGATATTGCAATATTTGTTTTTTAATAAAATGCTTCAAATATTTCAGATAGATGTGGTTTTTATACTTAATGTGTAAGTTTGTCAATAGAGCTTTATTTAAATACTAATTAAATGTATTAATTAGAAAGATAAACATATAAAATCATTTTTATCGAAAAATATTTTTGTTGCTACCGGGATTCGAACCTGGATCTATTTCCAATCCGGAGAAGGTGCCTTAACCGACTGTACTACAGCACACATTATTTGGAAGCCATCTGCTTTATCGAATACCGGGAGCAATAACAATATTATATTATATTATATTATATTAATACATTTAATTAGTATTTAACATGTCACCGTCTGTTCTGAATAATTACAACTTTACAATAAGAATGTGTTCTCCTTAATACAGCTTTATTTAATTTTTTATTGCAGTTAAGACGTTTTGTTTGCAGTTAAGATGTGACCCAAAGCAGATTATAATTGAGTGACCCATTTAAAATTTCTCAATTTCCCTTACTCTAGGGGAATTAATTTTACGAGTATAGCGAATATAACGCAAGGGATACGTATAAGATTCGTGTCCCGATAGATATCTGTATCGATGAAGTCATTCTTTCTCCTCGGATTGCCAATTTCCACAGAAATTTCGCCTATAAAAATATCTCGATTAGGGTCGGTTGTCTTGTCTATCGTAAAAGTATCTGAATTCGTTTAGATTTACGTATTAGAAAAAAATAAACAAGCGACAAAATAGTTTTCTATATTCTTATTAATGTACTTGATCAATAGACTGATCTATATAATAATTACTATGTATCAAACAAAAACTTTATGATGACAGATTGAACCTTGACTGGTTATCAAATACGGAAATGCGAATAGCCCTCGAACCGATTAAAATGATAATGAAGATATATCTCACAATTGCATCATAGATAGTAATATAATTTAAATTTAGAAGTTTTGTTGAAGCTGTATCATCAAGGGCGGTAAAGATTTTTAGTTTGTTTACTGAGTTCCATGTCCAAACTGCGTGCTGGAGGAGAATCGTCAAAGACATCAACAGGTCGCAGCCCGGGGGTCACGACCCTCAGTGATGAGGTAACCCTTTAAAGAAGAACATACGTTACAGATGCAATAAGCCCCATTACATTAATTAAATATTTCAAAAATTATAGTTTTCAGCATATATTTTGTAATTTTAATATTATATATTTTCTAAAATTATTATCGACTCGTATAATATGTTAATTTTCAGCTTCGATACGTTTTGTGATTTAAGAATTCGATTAAAATAATTAATCAACAAAATCAAACTTAAATCATTTGTTCTATGTTTATAAATAAATACTTTTTTTCCATATTTAGATTTATATTTTTTATGAACTATAAATACATATGTAATAATATCATTGTCTTATCTACATGATCAAAATATGTAAAAACTGAAGGAACAAATTCGCCTGTCACCATATATCTGCTTCAATATGTAAACGTTAACAAAATTGCGAAGTAGCCTACCTGAATGCATTAAAAATCGGTACTAAAAACGTAACAACTTTTTTTGGTGAATCGCATATCCACCTTTAATATTAATGAAAAATCCTCGCAATACTCCCACCCATAATATTTAGACTTTCCAATACATCGAGTTAGTAGGGCAGGTGTTTATGTAATGTGTTCTGTCTGAAGGTATTTCTGAGTATCCATCTGTTAACGACCTGCAGTAGGAACTGACTTAGTCTATGCTGCTACCAACGATGATATATGTCAACGATATCTGGGAACAAGCTGCATAATAATATACAGCGGCAACCAACAGTTCGAAAGCCAACTGCGTGCTGTAAACAAGAGAAGTAAAATAAGATCAAACAGGACATAAAAGTTAGCCTGCAGCCGATATCTTGCCATTCCAAGACGCCGTCCTCCTGAGGACCCAAAATCGTGAAATATAGCCGATGACCATCATGTAAATAATACAATTTCCTCACGTCCGTATTGCTTAACAACATAAACAAATATAATCTACGAAAAATAATTTTTCCTTATGTATTTTTTATATATATCTTTTTATAATATCTTGGGGGTGGCTTTCATCTTGCCAATAATCATTAGAAAAATTTATATTATTAGGTCACGAAACCCTAAAATATATAAAGTCCCCAACATATGGACCATACATGGTTTTGTATGTGTGATCGTATTGTTTATTGTATCAGATACTTAATGATTTACAAATACAGTGCTCGAAATGTGCCGGAATGCGCCGGAACTGTATTGCAATTTATCGCTCGGGCGTGTCATGTGATGCAACCGCGTTTGATAGCAGAATGAAATTTATTCTATTCATGGAACTAGAATGCCTAATCAAAATAATTTACTTTAATTTATTACATACAAGCGCGAAGCGTATGATGTAATTATATCACATTTTACGAAATGTTCTCACTTTTTTGGACCAGACTATATATTTAATATTTTCATATTAAGCCTGATTTATTTTGTTAATTTTTTTATAGGTTATTTAACTTTGTTTATAATAACCACTTAATGAGTAATTTTAAAATACCAACCGGTTTCGAAAAATACCATTTCCTTTTCAGGATGTCAAATTAACTAACCAAAAACATGTATGTCACGTAATTCTAACTTAATTATTATTATGATGAAATATGTGAAAATTAACTTGGTACAAAATTATAATTAAAACATTTTAGGATAAGAATTGTGATTAAATTTAGATGGTTATTTATAATATTTTAGTGAATTTTACATGCTTTATTTATTTCTAACGATTCTAAATTATTCCGTTTAAGGCCAGCATTATTTATATGTAAAACAGACAATTCAGAATTTTTATCAGAAGTATGATAATTTTCTAATGAATGATTGTAAAATTCTGAAAAACAATTACTATTTAAACTTCTTAAATTCTCTTTGACTCTTATGTTAAAATTTCTACCTGTTTTACCAATATAGAAAGCAATACAATCTTTACAGTTAAGTTTATGAACACCGGAATTATTAAATTTATCATCTTTATCTTCGGAATTTATGAATAATTTTCCTGTATTATTACTTGAATAAAATTCCGGTCTAATGTTTAGTGGTAGGAGATATTTAATTCATAAATTTATCCTACGCCAATGTAATTATTATTGTTAATATGTTTTATCTGTGAGCTATATATAAATTGACTAGTAATATATTATTTAAATTTATTTTTTTAAATCGTGTTATTAATTCTGTGTTGTTTCCGTTATTAAGTAATATAATAATGATATAAATACTGACATAAGAAAAACGATGATTTGTTTTAAAATATGCGTACAAATATTTATCATGCATGTCAGTCCCTCGTGACTGAGGATCTCGATCTCCACAAATAACCGCCCTCTAGCTATGCTCCTCCACTTTTCTCGACACCCTGCAGATACAAGGGCAGTCACCAGAAAATCGCCTGTTGCAAACACTATACGGTCGTAAAATCAATGTTCTTAACTAATTTTGAAGTATTTAAATAACATATCCTATTCAGGCTTACCTTTGAGTTTCAAAGAGTATCAACAGGTTCAATGCCATTCTTATCTCATATTTCCAGTGGAGCTATACTCTCTGGAAAAACTGGGTTTGGCTGAGCACAGATTTTTTAAAGTGCATATTAAAGGAATATCTTCAACAGTGTCCGGAACATTTTAAGTTTTTGATATTATATGTAACCTAAATAACATAAATAATATTGAAAGAACACGCAATTACTAGAATTTTACCTCCAAAGGCTTATGGATATCTTATAGAGACGAAGCTTATATTACATTATATGGGAAAAAATGGAAGTACGGGTTTACTTACGACCTGTCTTCGGCTGTAAACCACATTGTGTAAAGCGATCACTTAAGCCAGCCGAAGACAGATCGTAAGCCCTGTAATTACCTGTACTTCCATATTTTCCCACAGAATATAATATAAACAGCTTCGTCTCTATGAGATATCTATAATTTGATAAATAACATTGTTAACATGGCACACCAAAAGTAAAATGTCATGTAGGAGGCGCAATAATATCAAATTTTGTTGCTTACTTTGACATCGTATTATTTTGTTTAAATATAATTCAGATTAATAACTATGAAGAAAATTAATTATGATTCTGATACGATCGTCTATTACTTTATTTTGAGTAGCTAAATAAAAAAAAATATTTTCGGATGTTACAGAAGATATTTCTATATAATATCATAGGCACTATTATATAAAATTTTCAAGAGTTTGGAGTATATTTTAAAATGATAACATAGATAAGAATTTTGTTTATCAACAAAAAAAATGAGTGACCTAAAAATCACATAATTACTTCACTCATAATTAATTCACTTTACTATTATTAGATGAAAAAATCGCTAGACTATAAATAATAAATTCTTCTTCTAGTCATGCTCTTCATGGCAGTAGTCACCGTGGGGATGATGACCACCTATTCATGTTAGCAGCATTCTTGACAGCCTCCTAAAGTGCCAGTCGGCGATAGTCTGCGGAAGTGGAATCCCACGACTCTCATTTACACCAGCATCGGTATATGCTAAAGAATCATTGTACGCGCAGTGTTCAACATTTATTTTTTGAAAAACAGCGATGTGTTTTCTATAAGCTGGCCGTTAATTCGTAGCAGTAGTAAATAGTTTTAATCCGCAATACCTGCCCACCTGTCACACAGCCTAAATTTTCAATAATAAATGCACGAGGGTAACGGTTGATCACTGCAGCAACCGTACTCTTCTTAAACCTTCAACCTAAAACTTTATGATGGCTTCATCTGAATCTAACACGCAGCACACAACATACAAAACCTCCGTGATATATAGAAAATAAAATAATATTTTGATCGAAACCATCATTTTCAATCCGTTTCGCCGTTCCGTTTCGCGACACTTTACATTTGAAGCACTGCTTTCAAAATGCACCTAAATGCGATGCTGGTGTGATATTCGAAGATATGCAAAATTATTGTGAAGTTCACTCTTGATTTTTTACAGCTGTGTTGGTGGGCACCTACCCGTGGCGCAAACCGTATTCGCGCCTTTTTGTTTGTTATTTATTTGTCGTTTTTCTGTTTCTCCGTGACCTAACCCTCCCCCAACCTGCCCCTGGCCCCGCGGCCCCGCCGTACCCGTTCCGAGCCACCCTTCCTCGCGCCCCGCACCCTTCGCGCCCTCCGGCACCCGCTCGACACCCTCTCCGCCGCCCCCAGCTCGCCCCACCGACACCCGCTACTAGACACAACTCGTGGCGGTCCACTCGACCCGAATGAAAATGGGAATGTGAAAAAATGGGTTTGGATAGGGTGACCATTCGAGAGGTGCATGCGGACATTTCAACTAGAAATGTATTATTGAAATTTGTAAAAAATATTTATTCAATTAATCAATTCAACCGTTATTTATTTAAAAAAATTAATTATAGTTTTTGTTTTTTAAATTAATTGAAAAAATGTCGTACTTCAGATTTGTTTCAAATGATTTTTTTTGTATGGCTGTTAGCGGTTAAATCATTTGAAAATGTCTAATACACGATTATAAGTAGTGGAAAATATAAAAAAGAATACCTGTATGCATTGTAATTAAAATCAATTTAGCCTAGCAGTAAATAAATATATTTGTTATATGTACAACTGAACTTGAAGTTACAAAAAAAGAAAAAATTCGAATTAACTTGACTTAAACAAAAATTAACTTAAATAAACTAAGAAGGGAAGATTTTTAAAGTCCTCTACTTAAATATTGCTGAAGTATACTCGTATTATTTAAAAAAAATATATATATATATATTGTGACTTCGTTTATTGTTCACCGACTTGCTCAGAGTATATATAGCATAAGCTGCGTGGATTCGATGCACAGAATTCACCATTTTGCCTGCCGCTCACATTAGCCACCATTGTCGGGGAAAATAATAAGATTAATTTAAGTTTCATAATAACATATTTTTTTAATTAATAGATAAGAAAACACATGAATATTTTTAGTAGAAAGTAGTAAGAGATCCATTACTATGAAAAGATTAGATTGGCAATTTTTTCCTCAACCAAAATAATAAATTTTTTATTACCATTTGAATATCTAATCAACAGATTATTATACAAGTAATAGTGTGATAAAACACTTGATTCTTTAAAATGTGAAAATCTTCACCTAGGAAATAACATTACACAAATTTTATCACCTGACAAGTTTGTCAGGTTAAATATAGCAAAAAAAAATCATATCATATAAATTTGTTCAACACGATTAGAAAGTTATTAATTTAAAATGTAAAAACAAAAAGAAAAAAATAAAACTACAATACTCTCAATATTATCAATTCACATCAAAATTTATTTTACAATCATACTCGTGAGGTAATCGTCCATGCGGCAGAGATCCACAGTCTTCATCCGGATTTTATTGTCCGAGGCACCCGTAAATACTTGTATCTCTGACTAATCAGAACGTCCGGGAGGCTGGGTCATCTTCTTGCGTTTGAGCTCGCCATGAATTCCTTGCGTCATCTTCGGTTATAAAATAAATCCAGTTGTGAAATAATCAGCGGCAGAGATTAAATCGTATCCCCATCATTCATTCTTCAGGAGAAATCATTCCTGAAGTAGAAAGTATTGTCATCTCATGACCACTTTCCTATCATGTAAGAAAAGTCAAAGTAAGAAGAAAAAGTAGAAGAAGGTATGCGTCCATCCTGTAATTACACAAACAATTAGCCAATAAATTTTACATATGGTGCAGGATAACACAGATGCCAAATATATTTAATTACTCTCACCTTTCCTTAACCTATACGAAGTCACATCACTATTATTTTTGCATCGGAACAACCGCCCGTGCTCGTCAATACTCGTCAAAAGAAAGGATGGTAGCGAGAATTCTTTTCCTTACGCGGTCAGTGTTGCCAATTGGTAAATGTCAACTCCCAACATATCTCGTGCGCGGTAGGTACCAAATATAACGTAATAATATCTAAATCTGTCATTGTTGTCACTTAGCATCCGATGTTATCATTAGTTTTTTTAATTCGGGACAGTCTTTAGCAAACAAAATTATATAAATCACACCATGAATTCATTGACTACGCAGTTTTGAAACTATGGTGTTGTACATGGTAATTACACTATCTGTGTATTTTTGAAAGTTTGTTATTTAATTTCTTTAAACACTCTATTTAATACGTAATATATTAATTTATTTACGTCCAATAAGTATAATCTTTCTTCTATTAATAATTATACAAAATATTTTGTTTAAATCACTATTTACTAATTATTCTACATCTTAATTAGGAAACAATGTATACTGAAATTAAAAAATACAAACATAGATAAAAACAAAACTATAAAATGGTAAATTAGTAAGAATATGAAAACAAATTTAAAAGGTGACTATTTGCAAAGAGGATTTGCTTATTTATAATGTTAAGCTTGCTATTAACACTTTGTCTTATTTCTAAAATTTGAAATTTATCTAGCTAGTATTTGTACGTATAATTTCTAAACCCTTATTAATATCAAAGGAATGGTTTACTTACAAAAGGTGATTGGAAAATTCTAAATAGTTTTTGTTATTTTGATCATAGTGGTTTAAACAAAGTATTTTGATGAGATGTGGCTCGTAATGCACCTTGACAAGTCATGGTCCCGGGCCGCGTAGTTCCCCTTCAGATAGATGCAACGCATCCATTTATCGTTGAGGCACTATTCCGAGCCTTCTTCATCCTAAAGTTGTACCCAGGATCATATCCCTTTCTAAGGTATCATTTTAGTGCATAATGTGATTAAAAAATTTGAGCTTTTCGTAATTAGATTTGTTACAGTTATACGCTCATCGTACTGTCCACGGGTTATGTAATAATCTTCTCCAGTAGTACATTTGGAAGGCATCTAGTTTACACATTTCACTTTTGAGGTCTGAATTGTAGACATACTTATATACGTATAATTTAATAAATAAAAAATTCGCATTCGACGCACGAATGCCTCAATCCTGTAATAATTCCAGGCACAGTAAGCTTTATCTATACTAGTGAACAAATATTATACAAATCTTCGATCATATTATGCGACAAAGTGACAGCAGCCTAGAAAAGGAAATTATCCTGAGCAAATCTTCGGTCCGAAGATTTTTTTTTTTTAAAGACAGCTGGAGGGGGGGACCCACCCTTTCCCAGGACCGGTTTAGAAGTTAGGGCTTCTTTGTCGGTCCCACTCATCAAAGTAAAAAAAAATACGCGACTGTAATTCAATAACATATTTAAATATATATAAAATGAAAAAGGAGAAAAAATTCAATGTGGTTATTAGCAATTAAGATTTAAAATTTAGACCCCTAAGCCCTGTCTTTATTCATAAAAATCATATAACATAAATCCATAGAACATAGTTATACATACAGATGGAAAATTAAGGTGCAATAGTTCAAGGCAGACACTCAGGGATCTATTCATCAAAAACACTTCCAAAAGAGGGACAGTGGACGAGACACAAAATGGATTGAGTCACACTTACACGGACAGACTAACGAAGTTGCTAATTACAAGGCGTGGAGAGTGAGAGGTATGCGCGTAGGCGGAGTGCCACCCATGCAAGCCGGCCTGACTACCCACCTAAGGAGCTCCAACGAGTCACCCATACCCAAATAAATGATTATGTTTTATTTCATAACGTCCCAATTTCCAGCTGTCTATGGCCCCCCTACGTTTGTCGGTATAAAAATGTAAGAGGAAGATCATCCACCTCTGTTGGGCTGCGTGTGTTAGTGAGTGGGACGGGTCGAGGGGGTGTGGGGATAGGGGAGGCGGGCGGCGGTGGGGGTGGATGGTGATTTATGTATAGGAGTCGCCTAACGGGCTGGCTGCGACTATAGCGCCACGACAGACACCTAGCGGCGAACTTGGAAAGCTCTGCGGAATAATTTTCGTATGCTCTGTATTATTTCCACAAAATTTCTTCGGCGTTGTGTCAACTGAAGTGGGTGGCGGGCGCGGGTGGCAGGGGGGAGGGCGGGGTGTTCTCTTTTCGATTAAAGCTGTTATGGAATAATAGGTTCATTTCGTGTGATTTTCATTGTTTGCGGAGTTGATGCTTTCGTCGCGTTTTTAAATTATGATTTGATAGTTGTTCCATATTGTACGATGCGAAAAAAATAGCTTCTAAAGTAGACACGCTACTGTTCGTAGCATGCATATATTAATATTAATCATTTGTTATTACAAATATTATCACCGAGACACAAAACATGTTTAAAATCTTAATTCTCATTGAAATATATAATTATAAATCTAACTATCCGTTTCAGTTTTACATAAAAATGACAGGGGAGCGTGTTAGGGTAGCGGCAAGAGATTATTTTTCTCAGCGTCCTAGAGTGCAATTGAGCAAAATTCGTATCGCCGGCAGGAGAAGAACTGCGTTTTGCATAAATTAACTCGATTGATAAACTGTGTAAACCAAATTTTGCATTGTTACTCTTTAGAACCCTGCAAAAATCCCACCCGTTTCCTGAAAAATATGTGTTATTAATTGCATCTGTTTCAGTTTAACTCTAGGACCCTGAAGAAAATATAGTCACCTCACACTCTACCACCGCCTGGAACACATTTTTGTATCAACCCCTACCCCCATTTATGATTATAATTAAATCAGAATATCAAACAATGCCGGGTACGCTATGCTAATATTTTTTTGACACATATATCTATCAAAATATCCAGTATCGGTGTCGTAGATTATTCATATATATATTTTTTTAATTGTTAATGTGACTGTGTTACATTTTTTCATACCGATAAAAACGATTTTTATAGCATTTGTGCGAATCACATATTTTTGCATACATAAATCAAAAAAAAAAAACCTCCAGATTGTGGAAGGGTTAGGCGTGTACCACCGCTGACAGCTCACGCACCACCACTGTTACACCTCTGACCCCTTTATTCGACCAATAGGAAGGCTGGCGCGGGGGGCGCGAGCCTCAGACGCACGCCACGTAAGAATAATAAAGAAATTCGTTTTATGTTTTAGTTCATTTAAAAAATTTAAAAAAAAAACAATCATTGAACCTGCACATACGCGCGTGCATGCGTAATATGTGCTTAATAATATTAACTTCCTTATTAATTCAATTTTAAGGAGGGAATGCGGCCAGTGGGTCGCCTCGAACTAATCTGGGATAAACTGCGACAAGACAGATTGGGTTCTGATTGGTCAACAAGTACCGAAGCGGCTCAAGACAGGGTAAGATGGAAGCGCCTTCTCGAAACTTAGAAATTTTAATGTGGCAAGAGGCATTTATTAACATTTACTTTTATTACTACAAATAGCCCGTCAATTATGGCGGAGAAATATTTTTTTCTTAAATGATTAATTATTGTATATATATATATATATATATATATATATACGTACAATCTTTCAACTGTTAATAACTCTACTATATGTTTAACAATTTTAAAATGTATTTGATAATTGTTTTACGTAGATATGTACGTATTATGCACGTATTTATAATAATGGTTTATGTAAAATAAATGTTAAAAAGTTTAAATACTAATTAAAAGTATTAAGTATAATGATATACGTATAAAATCAATTTTATCGAAAAATATTATTGTTGCACTACCGGGATTTAAACCTGGATCTCTTTTCTAATCCGAAGAAGGTGCGTTACCAACTATGCTACAGCGACAGTATTTTTAACCACAAATTTTCGAACCCATATATTACACTTTTTCAAATTAACACATCTATCATTCCATTATATGAAAGCCATCTACATTTAAAAATATTTAAAATATCACAAACCGTCTGTTCTGAATAATTACAACTTCACAATAAGAATGTGTTTTCCTTAATAAGTTAAAAAGTTTAATATGTAATATTTCCTATATATCGGAAAATAAAAATGCCTGATGTTAGAATTAAAACGATTAAATATTTTCACACTGACAGTCGCCTACTGTATTATATAAAATAAAAGCAAATATAATGTCATAATAGACAAATCGACGAAAAGATGTATTTTTAAATTATGAATTAAATAAGTAATTAAATATGTATCTAATACAAGTCGGTCGTGCGATAATTGTACAGGACCAATGGTGACGTCATCCGTCCGAGACGTCCATCATTGGGCAGTCACCACACGTTAATTGTTTCAAGGGTCGAATAACATTTTTAATTGAACATGACACGAAGGTCGGGGCGACAAAAAAAATCAACAAGTTAAGTGATGATTTAGTCTCGGTGGGGATGACGGGCGGTTGCCATAGCGACCAGCAACAGTATACCACCCGCCCCACCCCTTCCCCCGCCGAGCCAGCGCCGCGCCGCCCGGAAGGCATGAAGCGCCCCCGCCGATCTGATTTGCCATATTATATCTCGCGTCTTGTTTTTTTCGAGAAAAATAATGACATAACTAAAAAGATGACGCGAATATGACGTCACATTGCGTGGTTCGGTACACTACCCTGCAGCTTGGTTGATAACACCCTCATCATCTGCTTCATATCCGTTTAAGACATCTCCAAGTGATTCCAACTTTTCTCTGTTCTAACTTAAAGTAAATATTACTTATCCCTAAATACATATTAAACTGTTATTGTTACTGTGATTGTATTAGTAACTGATTATTCGTATTTCTCAGAGTAATATAACTGTAATATACTACAAAGTAAACCTCCAATAGTTAAATCTTAGTTATCAATTTTCGTTACGATCAGTCACAAAACGGTGTACCACCAGTGGCGTGCAGTAGGCATAGATTTAGGTTATGCAGTTGCCAATAATATTATACAATCATATATAATATGTGTACTACAATATATGTTGTACATAGGATTATGAACTTTTGTTTAACCAACGTCTTTATACAAAATAAATCCGTCGTTTACTTGACTCTACCATGTATATATTTATAATTTTAGAGTACTATTAATAGTATTTTTAAAGTTTAAGTTTTAACGTAAAATAATACCCTCTTCCCCAAAAAAAATCAATATAAAAATGTATGATCATTTTTAAGAACACTTTTTATGACTGAACATGATTCTTTTGATTGAAAATCCTTCACGTAATAACTAAACGAAATAATTATTATGCACCAAAGAACGGCCACGAAATCAGTAAGATAGTAAAATTTGCGAATTAGTAAAAACGATTCAATGATTTGCACGCAGTTGTAAGCCTTTCTAATATTATTCTGTTAAAAAAAAAAACAGCATAGATATAGTCTCCTTGTAAAACGGATCAACTGAAAGGAATTTTCAATTCAGTAAGTAACCAATTATATTACTCGAGTAATAACAGAGTAATATGAATAGCTCAATGCGGCGAATGCATAAGAGCGCTATGGGTACAGCGGTGAGTTGTCGTGGTAGTTTTTAGAACTAAAAAATTAAATTCTCTATTGATACACAGATGGCGCTAATTTTAAAATAATGTTTCTGTTTATCTTAATTCATTTATTAAATTTATATTTGTTTCTCAGAACTTTTAGCATTGCACAGCTTTCTTACTTGTATGCGCTGCACACTCCAGTGTGCTGTGGGTTTTTTTTCAGCCCTTTGATTCCTCTCTCTGCAACAGTACAGCCGTCATCACTCCAAGTATTTTCTACACTTTCCTCTACACATTGTAATTAGCTGCGAGACATTTATGTGATGATAGCGTCGATTTAACTTTTAGATAACTACTGTATGATTGTTTGTCCTCCAAATGATATGGCTTTCCCACTACCATTTAATTTGCGTGACATATCATATTATATCGACTACAATTGTACCCTTATACGTACATTTATTTCCCTGCCTCTTCTTTTGCTCCTCGTTTTAGATCTGTTTGTTGAGAGTCCATGTTTCGTAGACATACATGAGCGCTGGATACATACTAACAGATAAAAGTAATCGGTGTAACAGAATACGCTAGAACGACGCATCCCAGTGGTATGCAGTAGGTATAGATTTAGGTTATGCTGTCACCAATGATATTATACAATCATGTATAATGTATGTAATACAATATATGTACTTTCGTTTGACCAACGTCTTTATATAAAATAAATCCGACGTTCTTACGTCTCTACCACGTATTTATTTATAATTTTAGAGTACTATTAATAGTGTTTTTAAAGTTTAAGTTTTAACGTAAAATGATACCTTATTACCCATACAAAAAATGTATGAACGTTTTTAAGAACACTTTATATGACTGAACATGATTCATTTAAATATTAACGAAGAAAATAGTTCTGCCAATTGCTTTTTGTTTTTCCCAAATTAAAAACCAATCCATGCATTAAATTTAAAGAACAATCATTAAACCAACACGTTGAAAACAGTAAGATAGTAAAATTCGCGAATTAGAAAAAGAGGAAGTAGACACTTCCTCTTTTTATATTATATGACTTGAGTAATTCACTACCTTAAAAACAGAACAGAATAACGTGAATAGCTCGATGCGGCAAATACACAAGAGCGCCATAGGTACAGCGGTGAGTTGTTGTTGTAGTCTTTAGAACTAAGCCATTAAAGTCTCTACTGGTACACAAATGACGCTCATTGTAAAATAATGTTTTCGATTATGCTAATCCAATTATTTAATTTATATGTGTTACCCAGAATTTTTAATAATGCACAGTTTTTTCTTGTATTCACTGCACGCCCCTGATGCATCCAATATACCTTTAGCGACTCTCAGAAATCAAAGTCTCATTGAGAGTTCTTCGTGAACACGGGCCATATATAAGAAAGATGAAGCAACACCGGATATATTTAAAAGATGCATCCTCAGAAGAATTTTCAGAGGTGTCAAAAAAAGGGACTATGTAGCGTAGGCAAAACAATCCGAAATTTTACAACCTGTATGATGACCCGAAGGTCACAAAAGTATGAAGGCTTACATGGCAAGGCCATATAGCGTGTAATAATAATACGCAACTTCCGAAATGGCTGTTTAATAATAAACCTCCAAGAAGATCATAATAACCTTGGACTGACCGGTGGTTGAGCGTTCGTCTCCTGACAAACCTCAAAATGGTAGCTCCAATTGTAATCTTCTTTGTTCTCGGGTTGGGTGGGTCTACATCATGTGCCAATAATTAAATACACGAGATACAATATGATATAAGTTTACAAGTTAATGTATTCACGTCGGAGCAGTAAGAGAGAGCTCTGACAAACTTAGCTTCCTTACTCTACATTCTCCGCAAACACACAACTATATCATCCAAGGTCACATACACTCACATATACAAACACAATAAACAAATCCAAAATGAGATAGCAAAACAATATAAAAACGGACTTTTATATTATTGGTGTCAGCAATAGGCGTAAAAACAGCCCATTGCAGAGCCCGATGTAGATGTATTCTTGAAGAAGCCAGGACCCGTACTGAATTTAAAAGCCAAATATGGTGATGTATATAGTAAACTACCAATTGAGAAATTGATTATGTATGTATAACGACCTCTGTGTGAAGTTCAACGGAATCTAAGGTCTAATCAATCAATTTGTTGTTGAATTATTATAATCAAGCATTCGGTGAAGCTCCTGACCCAGAATAAAGCCTGTTACTTCTTCAGTGATGCACTCACAGTGCAGGCAAATTCTGACGCCTCTTTTAATACGAATTTTATTTTTGAAGTGAAACGTGTTTAGATTTTCAAGACATACAGAATTTGAAACAAGCATTGGTATCTATCAGGATTACACACAATTGAAATTTTGAGTTGACTTTTGTGCCGTTGTTTAGTTCGGAGTAATGTCAAATGGATGGCAGCATATATTTTAATCAAATTTTAAATATAATGAGTTTTAACCAAGCATATATACAATCGACTGAAATTTCAATATGTATGTTTGATTTGACCATGATGTTCCACTCTTTCATTGACAGCAATATTTCACACATATTTAATTAAATAGGGATGCCAACACAGAATACATGTCACATCAATCTCTTCTGTCTATCTCACCTCACTTTTATCCCTCCCATTTGGAATCAGTGGACCAAATACTTCTCCATCTCTCCCGATTGTGATAATCGGCGATTGCAGGCTTAGTAGAGCTCCTGGGACCCTAGCCTCCGTGGCGCCCTCGCGCGAAATTTTTCTGGACGCCCCATTCTTCATTTAAAAAATCGATGGATCTGTTAAACCATTCTCTCAGATTCCGCAGCAACAACGTCCTCCTGTGATCAGACCCTCTGTACCGCACAGAAATTACTCGCCGAGGAGGCGCCATGTAATTTAAAGGTGTAATCATCGGTGTGGCGCCAAAAAAGTCGTGGAATAGATTTAGGAAAACATAGACGTCTTAGAAAAACGTCTCAAGCGGCGGGCTTTCGCCGTTTTAGGTACTGTATGTATTGTTATGAATTTGAATAAAAACAAGAGCAACCCACTGCGGCAGGCATTTTCGATTTCGCAGTCGTAGTGTGCTTATATTGAACATCTTTTGTGTTTCATTTCTTTCGACTTCATAATCATCATCCTCATCACCAGTTGAGAGAATCTGAGATCGGCGAATCACCCTTGTTTTCTTGTTTCCTGTACGTAACACCCTCTTTTTCGTGATTTAATCTTGCGCTGATGATAAGCTGGAGAATGTTGTATTACAATTGTCTTTCAAGTTTCGCTTCACACGGGCAAAATATTCCAGTTTTATTGATTTCTTAGCTCATTTCCCAGTTATTATTAAGATTACAGCTGAAGTGAGTCTTTTTTGACGGCACCCCATATTGTGGTACTGGATAATTAGCTGCCATTCTCCAGAGCAATACTACATTGGAAACGTTTGTGATGATATTTTAAGAAGCAGATGGATCTTCTGGATCTGTACGATGTTCGTCTTACTTTTAATGCTCATAATCTTTTTATTTTTTTCAAACTGTAGCCGTTTCTCTTTTTTTCGTTTTATATTTCGGCTTGTTCGGCGCCCTCGGTCAGGGCCTTGAGTAGAACATGACACCCTTCGCCTTCAGCCTCCAGCTATCCAAATGTCACATCAATATTCTTACTGTTTTAAAACTAAATTAAACACTTGTGCAATAAAAATAGAACTTACTTTGTGGTAAACGAATCTCGAACACAAGTCCACTTGGTATCTGGATCTTACCACTAGATCAAACATGAACTATGAAAATTCTCTTAATATGAATTGGTACTTTAAAATTTGATATAATATACGCTATATATGAAGGTGGCCTCGTTTTCATTGTCACTTGTAATTAAACCATTTATCAACCTGGTACAAGAAAACTACTATCTTAAATTTTGTCTACCAGGTTTCATTATACTTCTGTTGTTTCTCTACAGATACGTAGTGAGGAGTATGGATAAGAGTCAAGAGAAAATGAACTGACTTGACTTTGTCGGATCTCCGCTTCACTGCTGGTCACTGCAAGCTCAGGTCTTCTGGACTCATAACAAATGTTTGTATCCAAATATTGCTCCATCGTCCTCCAAATGTTCAGTTTCGTTATTTAGCAGAATTTCGAAATGGGTAATCAGTCTTTCTAGCGGATTTCATTTGTCTACACGTTGCTTTAATTCCATTTCCTCCACTAAAACATTCTAAACGAATTATACAATTGATTATATAACAGTCTTCAGCAAAAACAATAACGAAAAACACAACCAGTTCAATGCAAGCTTTTAAATAAATAATCACCTCTAGGGCGCAGCGAGTACGTCACTAATTAAGTAATTTTAAGAATGTATCTGATTGGGTATTTGTTTGCGTTAATTGTATTGTTGTAGACCTCTTTTCTTGTTTTATTAAATTATATTTTCAACATTGATAAATAGGTAAGTAAATAAAATTGGGGAGTAGCAGGAGTTACATTATTGGACCGAGTGAGAAGTGCCGACGTAACGCAGACTATCGGCTTGGAACCCCTTCATCTTCATATAGAAAGGTCGTAATTATGATGGCTTGGACACGTCTTTTTCGAATGCCAAAAGATCATTATTTACCACCTCTTTTCTTCTATTTTGTAAGTTTTCAATGCCTCTTTTTTAAAAACTTTGTTGTTTTGAGTTAAAATATTGGATGAGGTGACATTGTTTACATTTTGGAATTTTTTGATACTCAGGGAGTTCTCCACAGATCGAAAAAGATGATAGTCTGACGTAACATAGTCTGGTGAATACGATGGACGTGATATAATTTCACAGTTTAGTTGCTGGATTTTTTCACGGGTCATTCTTACTGTATGAGAGCGTGCGTTATCTTGTTGCAGTATTACTCCTCTTCGGTTGACTAAATTCGGACGTTTTTCTTCCAACTTAAGGTCGAGTCTGTCGAAAGGATACAGACTAACTCAAACTAGACATCTGAAAATAATGGCGAAATTCCTGGTCCCCCTAATATTTAGGCCCCCAACCCTCCTAAGGGGATGAATAATAGGTTTTAGTAAACACCAGCCTTTATATAGATTGATTTCTGCTAGTTTTTCTAAATGACTCCATTGTATATCTAATTATAACAATAAATTATATAGAAATATAACGAACGTCATATTTCTCCATATTATTAATTCTTTTAAAATTAGCAATATTAACTTTGTGGTTAAAATTCATATTTTTTTTATTATTTAGTAACAATTTGAGTTAGGTACTAAATTTATTTTTTTAAATAATTGTTGTTTTTTAAAAATAGATTCCGGTGAAGAAACAATAATATATGTTTTTAGTTAGTTATGATATCCTGAAGAAGAAAATGGTATTTTTCGAAACCGGTAGATGTATTTAAACTCAATTCAGTGGTTAATAAAATAAATATAATAATTAAAAAATATATTATTAATTATTTTTTATTAGGTATCATTAAGAAGCTGTTTTCGCTACAGCCCGAGGTGGTTCGGGTATACCAGATTACCCTAACCACTACACTACAGCCACTATTTATTATCCACTAATTATCTATTATACACTATTTCTCCTATTGAGAAGTTAAATTCTTAAATGTCGTTCCTAAAAATTTACAGAATGAGATAAATTACGTACCAAGTTTTCAGATCAAAAATTAATATATTACAGTGAGATATTGTATAAATTATAATACTAATGTTTGTATATTTTTTTATCTAACGCTTCTTGTTGTACTTTTAAACACGAAAACTGTTATTTCTATTGAAAGAGCTTTAATATACCCATTATTAATTCAAACAAATGAATGAAGTTATATGTTAAAAACAAATTAAATGTATTAATTAAAAATATATACACTCAAAATCAATTTTATCGAAAAATATTATTGTTGCTACCGGGGTTCGATCCTCGAATCTCTTTCAATCCGGGGAACGTGCATTAACCGATTATACTATACCAACACAGTGGATTGACGACAAATTGTCGAACCTATATGTTACACTTTTCATATGAATACATCCATCGTTCCATTATTTAAAAGCCACCTCATTTGTTTTTACAGAATCTCAAATACCTTTGAGTATTAACAAGAATCAACAATTAATTTTCATTAAATTTTGAACACATTGATACAACTTATGTATTATTAAGGAGAACACATTCTTATTCAACTTGGAAGATGGGTGATCGATATTACACTAGGTAAGAAGAAAAATGTGTAAATCAGTAGAGAAATTGATTAACAATAATAATTCAGACAATCTAATTAATTTTGATGATTTTTTTAAATAAATTGCAACTAAGAAAACAATTAATTTCTCGATAGGTTATATCCAGTAATATCATGTATCATTATATACAGGGTGTAACAAATCTAGTCCACAATATTTTGTGGGTGGATACCTAACTATGTTATGAGTTAAAAGTGTTCAAGGAGTATATACTAATTATGTGCCGTTACGAAAATATGATTGTGTGAGATTTTTACAAAATTATATTAAGCTTTAAGTCTACGTACTTCGAAAGAAATATTGCGAAAATGACCCATTATTATTTATCATACTTTGATGACCTTTTATTTTTTGTATTCAATGATAATTTAGAATCAATAAAATATTTCAATTAATCGAAATCATTTTTATGCTTATTTCTGAGATTAAGCACCCACAGCTTGAACTTTTTTGATTCATATTTTTAATACGTGCATTATGTGTATTATACTCAGTATATATTAGCAGTACAAAAAATCCCATAAAAATTTAATTATACCCGCAGGGCCTAGCTGCAAGCAATCGGCGATACTGGAATTGTATAAACGGTATTCTTACGTATCAATTTTGAATTATATAATATACATCTAATTAATTATTCTTCGTCATTCCACATAAAGACATTCTTGAAAATTTTGAGAACGTGTTTACATAAATAATTATTGAACAAACATGAACATTACCATCAAATATATGCACTGTCAAATGCGACGCAAGATGACAGATTATCAATACAGTTGCCAGTCGTAAAAATTCATACTATTCCGCCAATGTATGGTTTTTCTTACTCGTAATAGAGACAATGTAAAAGAGAAAACATTTAAGTAAACTTAACCTAGATATATTAAAAACACGTTCGACATATTTGCTGCTTTGGTGTATATTTTGATTTTTTTTTACTGGCAATGACATTTACATTGTTGCAAATATGGATCATGTACAGATCTAATAGCGTCGACGAAGTTATATATTTTGCGTCGATATTATTATATTTCCATAGAACACTTTGTATCGCCTACAGTATCTCAACCTCCGCGACCAGTGGCGTAGTTTACTTTTTGCGTGGCGCCGCATCCCAAATTTACTTACAAGTGAAGACTTCCACCCCCACCCTCCCCCCTCCCCCCCCACACCCTCGGCCTCTTATCTGGAATCCGAATATGCCGTAGAGTTCCATCATCGGTCCGTCCCGCTCCGACGCGTTGCTTCCAACCCTGAGAAACCATTGTCCGTCTCGCTCGCTGCCTCGCTTTGCGGGGGCTGGTGGGCCCCCTCCACGCCGAAACACATTTTGACAGAAACGAGTGTTGGATGGGAAGGGGCCAGGGGGTGGGGGTGTTTCAGTTATTCGGGGGCTATTCTAGCTCTAGCGATATTTATTCATCTTTGATATGACGTCACGAATTATATGAAGTACTAATTGGATTTTTTTTATTTTAGTACTTGTCTGGTTAGCGATCATTATTTTGTTTCTAGCAGCTCGAATGTCCAAGATGTCTGTCTTGTAGAGCCTCTTCTGCTCTCATGTTTGTCTTGAATTATGAAATGCAGGATCATCATAACTGAAGCACACAGTCACAATAAAACAAAGGTGGTTCGCCGATCTTCGCTTCAACGATGATGAAGTCAAAAGAAATAAAACACAGAAATATATTATTTCTAGGAACACTACGGCGACAGAATCGAGAATATGTTTGTGCACTTGGTTTTATTTCAGCTACAAACAATACTCCAATTCATTAATATTTTTAATGAAATGCCAGAAAACATAAGAAAGTAGGAGAAATTGAATAGATTTAAAATGACACTGACCAAATATGTAAAAAATACTTTAATCTTGTTTATATTAGAGTATATATAAGAGTGCTTACATATGCACTATGTTAAGAATTAAATAAATAAAACATTGTTACGTATTTTTTCCACCATTTCGGCGAGGTGCTAAACAGGCTCCAGCAAGACGTATTTTATCACAAAACGGCAGTCATTTTTTGTGCGAAAAACGTGAGATATATTTATCTCACGTTTTTCTGGCGCCCCGCCGATGATTATATATTAAAATTACTGCCTCGTATCCTTATTACATAAATATATTGGCGTCACTTCGGCGGCCTCTTAATCCTGTGCAATATAATAATTTATTTTTCTCGTAGACTCGTAGATCCCCCCATTCAGAAAGGTGTCCGACAAGGTGATACAATCTCATCTAAAATATATACAGCTACTCTCAAAAATTTGTTTAGGTTACAAAGTGGGGGGGGGGAAGTGCGATCTTCTGGAACGATCTAGACGATGGAATATAGGAATCAATAGCAGAGCAGAGAAGATAAATGTCTCAAAGTAATGATAAACCGCTTTGTTGACTCGATGATAAGCATTCATGTTAATGGAATCAGCTTGAACAATTCGATAATTACGTCTACCTAAGACAACGAATTTCTATAACAAGAGGCACATCGGATTAAGCTTGGGCTGGAGCAGACATCCGAATAAGCAGGGGCGTGCAGTGCATACAAGCAAAAAAGCTGTGCATTACTAAACATTCTGGGAAACAAATCTAAATAAAATATATGGATTAACATAAACGGAAACATTATCTTACAATTAGCGCCATCTGTGTACCAGAAGAGACTTTAAAAACTACCATGACAATTCCTTGACCTCAATAACCTTGACCCACTCATATTACTCTGTTCTATATTTAAGCTAGTGAATTACTCGAGTCATATAATTGGTTATTTACTGAATTGAAAATTCCTTTCGGTTGATCCGTTCGTTTTGTATGGAGTCGTTACCTATGCTGTTTTTTTAACAGAATAACATTAGAAAGGTTTACAACTGCGTGCAAATCGTTGAAGTGTCTACTTCCTCTTTTACTAATTCACAAATTTTACTATCTTACTGTTTTTAAAGTGTTGATTTCATGACCGTTCTTTGCGTTCGAACAATAAAAGAATCATGGTCAGTCATAAAAAGTGTTCTTAGAAACGTCCATACATTTTATATTGATTTTTATATGGGTACGAAGGTATTATTTTACGTTAAAACTTAATCTTTATAAATACTATTAATAGTACTCTAAAATTACAAATAAATACATGGTAGGGTCGTATAAACGATAGATTTATTTTGTCTAAAAACGTTGGTTAAACGAAAGTACATATATTGTATTACATATTATTGTATAATTTTAATGGTAACAGCATAACCTAAATCTATATCTACTACACGCCACTGACAAGAGTGATAAAAAAAATCTCTGAGATTAAGCGAGCCCGTTGTTAACGTATTCGCAGCCCACCGCTGGTGTATACCATTAAAAAAATCATAACACTATTCATATTGGATCTAGAGAAAAAAAATTGCCTATATTTTACGGCCATCGATGGAAAGATTTTTTTATTATTTAAAGACTTATTATTATTTCTTATTAAATTATTGTTAGTGATATTGCGAGTTATCTTCGGACAAGAGATTGTTTGCAAGAAATAAGAATAGCCACAATTGACACAAGAAGCGGGTGAGAGGCTGGTTTGGGTCATGGGGGGGTATTTCAGTTATTATGAGTATTATTCGGTCTGTGAGTTATACATTATTGTATTACGATGTGTATAAATTTCGGCATAGCGTTGAATGGCTTCCCGTACTAAATGTGTATCGAAGTACACAATAATTATAATATAAAATATTACTCTGAGATTATTGTAACAATACCGATAATCTGCTAAACTAATACCTTCTAATACTATTCTGGTTAGAATCATTAAAATACAACACTTTCTACTCATTTTTGATCGAAAATTACACACTTGCATTACAATACCACAAAATATATATTTACGTTTCATTATACAGGGTGTAACAGAACTAGACCACAATATTTTATGGGTGGATACCTGACTAAATTATGAGTCGAAAATGTTCAAGGAATGTGCGCAAATCTGCCCTGTTACAGAAAATATTATTAAACAAATATCAGATATTTCAGAGACAAAGCTATTTGTTGTTATTTATATATATAACTTTCACTAATTCTCACCTTTCAATCTCCACACATATCAAATATTTGAAAGTTATATATGTTAGTATGTGAACTTATATATATTTTCCATTAAATATGATACAAAATAGCTGTGTCTGATACAAATTAGCTTTAATAACATTGCCTTTGTAGGTAAAAATCTAGTAACTGTGTGTTCTTGGACAGATATTATTGTTTGAATTTTTTACAAAATCGTATTAAGCTTAGAATCTACGTACTTGGAAATAAATATTTGCAAAATTGTTCAATTATTATTCTATATCTTTTCTGCAGGCTCTAAATCATCTAACAAAAAATAGTCTGGCTACTCGAAATCCGATGACCATTATTTTTTTGTATTCAACGTATAATTTGGAATCAATAAAATATTTCAAATAACCGAAATATTTGCACAATTACAATTTTTTTTAAATGCTTATATCTCTTTCGTAGTTGAGATTAGGCACATTTCCCTTGAACATTTTCGACACGTTATCAGATATTCACCCATAAAGTACTAATGTTAATAACAGTAAGTAATGGCTACCTACCTCAGAACAGGTACTTTATATGTATGTACCTAGCTAGGAAGCATGTAAATGGAATATGGTATTAATACTTGTACTTTCTGGTGTATTGGTTACATTAAAGATTTTTATATTGATGCAAACTTTAAAGGAATGTTGTTTTAAAAATAAACGCCGATTTATCGGCACTGAAAATTAATCTAATAGATGGACCCCTCAATACAGTCACGGCACCAAAAGAAAGTTACTGTAAAATGTTAGTGTATTAAAATTAATAAATGCCATCTATTGTAAGGTAATTGCATTACTGTATTTCGTCTACTCGTTCATAGATGTCAAATACCCGTAAATTATACAGCTTCATACCACGTATGACGTATAATGAATTTAGCTACCGGAGAACTCATAGTATTATTGTTTAATATATTGTTAATTAATGTGCTTCTAATGAATTAACATTCACACAATTACAACATTATTAAAGTTATTTTGTAAAAACGTACGTACACCCTATCCTATCGGTAATATAACAATTATTTTATTTATCTCGATGAGCGATATTGCGCATAGAATGACGTGATGAAAGTAATGACATTTTTACAGAAAAATCTCCAATATTTTAACACGAGCCCCATATTAATTTAATCAAAAATTCATGACACAACAGTAATAGATATTAAAACACCCGACAGTGATTAAAGATTTTGAATACAGGTACGTCATTCGCACGTACACTGACAACTGTCATCATAACTGTTATCTTTAGAAAAATGAAATGGTAGACATTTATTTTCGTTTGCAATAAAGGAAATATAATATTATAGTAGAAGAAGTATGAATGTGAATGAGGCGAGAATTGTGTATCAGGGCAGAAGATTGTAGAGCTCTATCTTTTCTACCTACCCCCATGTGGAAACAGTGTGATTAGATATTAAATATTATCGTATTAATTTTAATTTAATGACAATTTTTTAAATTTTGAATATGTTCCATTGCTCTAATTTTGTTTTGATGTTTGTACACTTGTCCCTGACGTACCTTGACATTGGAAACCATATTGGACGCTTCCTTTATTGTTGGCTGTCGACAAGGTTACGCATGTTTTGATGTGCTCGGCAATATTTTTGAAAGAATTTGCATCAAATTTTGCTTTAAGAATTGTAAATGTTGAATATTGCTTTTGGTGAGTCTTCTATAAATAAAACACACAAGCACAAACGTTTCGAATACGTTGAAGATGACGAGCGCCCTAGACGCGTCAGCACATCAACAACCGATGATAACGTCAAAAAAGTGAAGAAAATGATTATGGACAATACCTGAATCACTCTCAGACAGGTTGCTGATAATATTGAAATATAATTTGGCTAATTCTAAGTAACTTTTTCGAGTGTTTGGGCATACGACGCGTGGCAGTAAAATTTGTTCCGAAATTGTTGAATTTCGACCAAAAGCAGTGTCGAATGCTTAGGAACTGCTAAATGAAGTCAATGACGATTCAGAACTGCTCAATCGGGTCATAACGGTGGTGAAACATGAGTGTATGGATATGACTTCAAAACTATGACCCAATTGTCCCACTGGAAGCTTTCTGAAGTGCCAAAACCGAAAAAAGCTCGTCAAGTTCGGTCGAATGTGAAGATTCTACTCACTGTTTTCTTCGATTTCAACGGTTTGGTGTACCTAAATTCTTGCCACCAGAACGTACGGTCAATAAAAATTGCTGATTAAAAGTTCTGCTCACACTCCTCTTCTTATTCGTAAATTTCTGGTCAAAAACAATACCATTATGATGCGTCAGCCTCCGTATTCTTCAGACATAGGCCCCTGCGACTTTTTCCTATTCCCAAAGATGAAAACAACCGTGAAAGAACGACATTTTGCCAACAGAGAAGATAAAGCTAGAATCGCTGAAGGAGCTAAACACCATACCGAAAATTGCGTTCCAGAAGTGGTCCAAAGATTGGAAAAAGCGCTGGCACTAGTGTATTTATCATATCTGGTGGAGATAATAGATCCCATCTTAGGGGACAAAATAACTATTGATGAATAAATAAAGATTTATTTAGTAAACCGAATTATTCATATAAACGAACAAATTAAACTTATCCCATCATTCCGGATCTGCATTGGTAAATAATCTCAAATCTTGTTCATGTTAATAACTCAAACTTTGCGACCGATAATAGCCCCTACGCGACCATTGGTGACCGCTGTGCGGTAAAGGCCTCAATAGAATCTATATTTCAATGATAGAGCTTTCCCAAAACAAACCACACGTAAATAGTGTAAGGATGTAATTAAAATTGTTCTATCTTTGTAAGTTAGTTGAAAAAACAAACAAAAATGACGTTCGTGGATAGACAATTTCTACGGTAAGTAAAATTTCTCCCTTACCATAGACAAAAGAAAATACGACAGATGTCAATATACGATTTCGCTAAAAAAATTTTTTTCTTTCTCGTAATAAAGACAATGTACACTTCATTTCAAATTGAATATATACTTACGTATTGTTATTGAAAACATAAGAGATGTTAAAAACACATTCATTTTTACAGACCTGATCATTTAATCAAACACTGTACAGCCATAATAACACTACATAATAGACGAGAAACGTAATATTATTATGGATATATCCTGCCCATTTATACCCTAAATACATAATGAATATTTGAAATAAATAATTTTGTTAGTAGAATATCCGTGAAATAATTGTGACTTCAACATTAGTACTTAGTAAAACAAAGGTAATAATAATATGTGTAAAATGCTGGCCATCTATGTCTCACTATGAAAGCTCAATTTTATCGTCTTTCTCCAATTGTTTTTCTTAGCATTATTACGTTAGCTCTTAAAAAAACTAATGACACTGAAAAGACTTTATTAAAATCATGTAATCTTTTATTAACAAAATCAGCATCAATAAATATAAACTTTTGACAAAAATTCATAAAATTTATGTAAAATATATGTAAACTTTTTTATTGATACAGTTGTGCATACATTAGCCATCTACCGCCAAGACGTTTAAACTTTTTGTTGATTTAGTTCGAAAAGCTTTGGATTCAAATTACTTTAATGATTTTGAAAGACAACCTCGTGATTATATAATTGTTCTACGATTCAATCTCAGTTAATAAATATAAAAAATTGCTTTTTAAATCGTAAAATGACCAAAAAGTATTTGTCAGAAGTGGGATTCGAACCCACGCCCACAGAAGTGGACTGCGACCTGAACGCAGCGCCTTAGACCGCTCGGCCATCCTGACTACGGTGCACTTTACCAAATCATTGTATATAAACAAATTTTGAAAAAACATTCTATAAATTGTGTATTTATTTATCTTTACCTATCAAAAATCTATTAAATTACATAATATGTATTTGTTTGATTATTTCTGAGTAATATTTACTAAACTTTCGGTAAATATATAAAATTTAACAAAACTGGCGAAATTATGAGGCTGTTTAGAGCTTATGCTTTGCACCCGTGTATTTGCCTGGTGCTTTCAGGAAGGGTGTTGGTTGTGGAGGCGACAGACCTCCACACATTTTTGCGCCATACAATACACTTTTGGCATTTATATCATACTTTGCCCAGTGGTAATTCTAAATAATATTTTTTTAAAACCACCACACCAAGAAATAGAATTATACAATTTAAAAAATATATTTCTCTCATGTATTACAAAAACATTATCTTTGTATACTGTATGATAATATGTACAGTTATGGACAATCACCATTAAATGAAGCAACAGTATAATTTCAGTAGTGACAACATTTAAATTCCTAAAACCACATTTTTACATAAGATATATTTTATATTATTTATTATTATTATTATTATTATTATATTTTATACAAGAGACCAATTTAGTACTTAATTTTCTTATTATTTTATACAATGCATACATACACAGGGAGTGTCTCCATTTTGTATTGGAGATCAATTATTTATTATTTACGTCACTGGTCAAAAAACATATTTATATGAAATTTTGAAAAAAAAATGTTATTAATTAGTGTAAAATTTTATTTTAAGTACATTTAAAAAAAAACTTTAATTAAAATAAAGAATAAGAATGAAACACAACACCAAAATCATTTAATTTTACATTTTTTAATCAGTTCTTTAGACAACACTGAATAAATTCTAAAAGAGTAAAATGTGGTAGTCCAGATATTTATTTTAATCCTAGGCTTTCTCTCATAGTCCTTATTAGAACGTTAGCATGTTCACCGCAAAAGCCGCGGAAGTCGTCAGTATCCAAAGTCCAAACCATAACTCCAGCCAATTTTTCTTCAACAACGAACTGACTCTGAAATTTTAAAAGTCAAGAAAATGTAAAAGGAAAAATTATAAATAATGCATTAATAGCGTAGAAGTAGGTGATTTCTGGATTTCATATAGCGGTACCTCTCACTCGGTTCATTAATGTCACTCCTACTACTCTCCTACATTTCTTCTAAATCTCACTCTCTCAGTGAGCGTTCATATTTGGTTACCATAATAATATATAATGTTATAAAATGAGCCTGAAAACAGCTTTAAAGACTAAACAAAATAATTGTGTTCTGTCAGTTTTAATTTGAAAAATATACAACACTCATTAGTACCTTTACGAGAACTGTCGCTTCGTCTTCATATGACAACCATTGGTCACCTTTAGTGGCATAGCTGCTGGCGTATATACCATCATTGGATACCACGTGCCAGTCATCCTCTTCAGCTAGCATGTCGCAAATCTCAAAGTATGCAAAGAATCCTTGGGAAAATACATGAGTTTAAGAGATAGACTAAATCACTTACAGTAACATAAGAAGTTAAGTTAGAATTTAACTAAAAGTTTAATAAAACAACTTAAACGTGTGGCATAATTAGAAATCAATCTTATTATTATATGCAGGTACTAAACATAATCCCATAAATCTAAAAACAAAACATTCTTTACCATTTATTTTCGTGTACGGTCCCATATCACCGGGTCCGCTGGCTTTTTGTCCAGGGCCATTCAGACTAGGATTTGAATTTGGAGATGCAAGGGTGTATGATCTTCCTGTAGTCTGAATTCCCAACACCAGCTTGGACGCTGGGCACCCGAGGCTTAGCCATCTTTGAACACTTTCTGCCTAAAAAATAACCAACAATTTTGCTGACAAAGAAAAGTATAATGGTGTATAATTTGTAAATATGTTACTGAAAAAACACAAAGGATATATTCGGGACTTGTTGAAATTGTTGATTGACAAGGTTATCAAGATATGGTTCATTTGAGAACCATATCTTGACAACCTTGTCAAATTTTGATGGTTTAATAACCCAAAAACCTATTTATAAATTGTCAAGTTTTCAGGAGTGAAAAAAAACAAGTTTATTTTTCAAGATTAAAGATTGCGTTTTAGCTAACTAAAAGTAATAATCAAACCAAATTGTAACAGATATATAAATGACATTTTCTCTTTTAGCTGAAATATACTGAAAAGTTAAACTTAACGAAGTACCGAGTGATGATAACAAAGTACTAAGTACAAAGTAAGAAGCGAAGCACCAAGTGTGTTAATTTGTTTTCATTGAACTCATGATATGAGATATGTTTTTAATTATTTCACTTCTTGTAGTTTTTGAGAAAATATTTATGTGTTTAGTGGATCAAATATATTTTTTTTAATAAATCTGCATACTTAACTCAGAAAACCATTTTTCTTATTAAATCGTTCTTATTGAGTCGATTACAGTATCAAATATTATTACACAAATTTAACAAGACATAATATATAGATGATTTATTTACTACTACCAAATAAAAACGTGAGATTGTCAAATTATGATAATCTTAGTTATAAAAATGCATATCTAGAATTATATATATATATATATATATATATAGATGAGTTTTTCGAGATATGATTCTTTACATCTTTATTGAAGATAATTAATCTATCATGCTATATGTATATTATAACAGTGCCGTATCTAGGCAAATGCAATATGTGCACAGGCATCAGCCACAGGACCCAGGATAAAGGGGGTCCAATATTCTTGTATATATATATTTTTTTTTTTGTAGCATAAATTACTTTACTGTAATTACTTTACTAGACGTGGTCTGTTTTAAAGCAATTACCCGTACAGTTTTTAAAAGTTGTAATTGTTTGGCGGTAAGTAAGTATAATGTTAAGTTAGTTATAAAAAATTATGTGAAAAAAGTACAATCTGAAGTTATAAAATATTATTGAAAAAAAGTTATAAAAATATTATTATCTGAAATTTACAATAGTTGGAAACAAAAATATGTAGGTAATTAGGTTAGCACAAATGACAAATTAAATTCATTTTGCTTTCTACCCACATCAAGCAACCACTTTGTTATTTTTGGTTTGAAGTTGTTCATCACTTTAGACCCTTTAAGGTCTAGTAGCAATTTGTTAAATATTTGCAGAGCACAAAATAAGAAAGTTCGTTAAGCGAATTTGGTATTAAATTTTGGCACTGAAAAGTATCCTAAGGCTTTGCTCCTAGTTTCCTTTGGATCGGATCGTGGAAGTAAAGTTAATTTTTTTTTTAATTGTTTTAAGATTGCTCTGGTAAACAGTTATCTTATATCCAAAACTTGGAAGGATTTAAAGAATTCTTCAGTGTTATGTCTAAATGGCCTCTTGTTTATTACTCTGTAGCGATCAAAATTCATATCCACCGCCATCTCAGTCGGTATCGATGTTAGCAACAGCACTGCTGGCTGCTGCTACAAGCCTGGCTCAATTATTCACCGCCAAGCAGTCTCTCCAATTTCATTGTTTCACAACGGCAGTCTTGCTGGCCCATGTGCACCGAGCGAGACCGCCGACTTGCTTCACTTTGAAATCCATGCACATCTTCACTCATCCATTATATTCATTCTCATTTATCTTCATTGTTATATCCATCACAATAAACACCTCAACACACAAACAACATTACATTCATTTAACCACCTTCCTAACCCCTAAAACTCTGATGACCCATTACTAAGCCTTAATTAGAGAATCCATTGAAGTAAGAGCTGCACTGCCCCATGCATATATTGCATAACTGATGAGACTGACAAAGTGAATAGTTTTCCGTTTTTAATAAAGTAATATTCATGGAGCTTCGTAAAATTTTGAAAATATAAATTAATTCTCTCACTTTGGAGCTTACTCGATCTATAAGAGGAACCCATCGTAAATTTTCATCAATTGTTAATCCGAGATAAATTATCTCATTTGATTTTTCAATGATGTCACAGTTACATATTTGATTTTAATCCAAAATGCGTGTATGTATTTTAATAGTATTTGGGACGACATGGTTCTCTTGTTATTTTAACGAAAAGGCAATAAAATGTTTTTTTTTCAGTTAAGTGTTAGTAGGTGATTGTCTAGAATGCTTTTGATTTCTGCAGTGGCTAATTCTGTCCTTTTAAATGTTTCATCCCACGTATCACCATTTATAATGATTGCAGTATCATCAGTATTATATAATACATATTAAAAATTATTTGTATTTTTAAATACATGTAAACAATTGCAGGCATTTCTTGTGCCCACAAAACTATTATTAATCCAGTATCTTAAGTTCATTATGAAAGGCGCTAAATATGAGATTACACCATTGATCATCCAAGGAAAAACCATTGGTAAATGAGAATGGAGAAGACGCCACATTTCCTGGTTGAGAAAACTGCACTAGCGATATGGCTGCAGTCAACAAAGAGAAAATTGCTGTGATGGTGGCCAACCTCCAATAAGAGAAGGCACCAGAAGAAGATTTTTTTTTTTTTTCAAAACAAATACTTTAGGATTCAAAAATAAAACCCTGTATAGAACACACGAAAGCTAGTTACGACTGTCATAAATATTATCAAATATAAAATAATTATATTCAAAGAAAACTAAAAAAGCATGCGAAAAATTGAGTGAATACAATTAATACCTTCTCTCATAGTTATATGTAAACATCACTCGAGTGTGTTAGGTGTACAGTTTGTCGGGAAGGAAAGAAGGAATTTTAATTTTAACATTTTAATCATTTGTTACAAAATGGTTGTTTAGCATTGTATTCTGTGTATAGGTACTAGAAATATATTATTTTTTTAATTAAAATATGTTACAATTACATAAGTACTGTGCAGATACTGAATTCAGAAAGGTGTTCTTTATTTACCTGAAGGGATGTGAAATGACATATTTTAATTTCGGACATCGTTTACTGTGGCTTTTTGAACATGTGGATTTCTATAATCATAAATTTGACATTTATGGGAACTGAATAAAATATGTAGTCACCATGGTATGGAATATGGTGCAAAATTTACAGTAGAAAGGGGGGTGGGCGAGCTAAAAATTTTACCCAACAATAAATTTTTACATACCACTGATCCACTATTGGTGTCTCCATTTACTCTTCTTAATGGAGCCATGTAGGTTGCGGTATCTTGGCTTTGGTAGTCATACGTCATTAGCAAAACATAGTCTACAATGCTAGATATAGCCTTAACATCATAAGCATCATCAGTTAGGTGATTGGCTGCACCAACTGCGATGCTCACCATCTTATTTCGTGGCGAAAGACGAGCTTTCATTTCTCTCAGAAGACTTACATGGTTGGCTCTATCTGCGGCGATGCCACCTCTCTGCAAATGTTGGAGTACATGTACGTAAGATATTATATACTAACTGAATAAAAACCAGTAGCAATTTATGATGATGTTTGCTTACCTGAGAAGGATATTCCCAATCCAAATCAACTCCATCAAAACCATAGTATATCAAAAATCTTAAAAGATGGTCTACAAATTTCTCCCTAGACTCTGCTCTCTCGGCCATCTAAAATAAAAGTGATATCGGTAAGAAACGAAAAAAAACTATTGTTTTAATACAGTATAATATAATATAAAACAGTTACCTACAAGGTGGCCCAAACGAGTACCTACAAAGTGGCCCAAAAAAAGTGAGACCATCTTGTAACACACAAGCTATTTCAAAATACAATATAATTGATCATAATTCTTAATTAAATTTTTTTTGCACAATATTTGGCTAATCAGAAATCATCAAAACACCTCATATTGCATAATCTACTGGATTTAAATCTGGGCTGTTCGGTGGCCACATGCCTGGCTCAATGAAATTAACATTCTCACGATGAAAAAGGTTGATTATATTTCTTGCTGTGTGAGATGAGCTTCGTCCTGTTATAATGTCTAGCTATACTCCAGGCTTTGTTTTAAAACTCTTTGATAATTTTCCTAGCACCTCAACGTTTTTAGATTTGTACATTTTTTATCAGAATATGAACTTCTGCAGTGATTTTTGTCATTCTGGGCAATAATTTGAAAAAACCAAATATAAACAATGTGAAAATTAATAATCAAAGATGGCAATCAGAAATTGTCGAAATAAAATAGGTAAATAGGTAAGTAAGTAAGTAAATTAGTAAAGTATTTAAGCTATTGTTGACATAGTTAAACTAATTTTGATGTAATTTGTTTCGTGAGTATATATATATATACGAGTATTATATCACATTTTAGGAAATGTTCTCACTTTTTTGGGCCATACTGTATGCTTTAGGGTTCTATACACGGATGAAATTTTACGTAAAGGACGGGACAATAAATATTGCATTTTGTCTGTTTCTCAAACAAGGCTCGATTGCAAATTTTCACCATTACACACATCCTTTGTGTTGTTCATTTGTTATATTATTCATCTGTCACAAATGCAATTCATCTAGAATTGTTGATATAATTGAATAAATTAAAAACCTTCTAAATACATTACATTTTAAATGAGCTTATATTTATTGATTGGTTATGACAGTTAAATAAAAAGAAAAACAAAATAGATATTGAGAATTAGTTTCTAAAGATTAGAAGATTAGTCAAACGAAAGAATTTGCTTGCTCTGAAACTGATCGGCATTAGAATGAAAACGGGTGTTTATTTAATACCTAGAAGTGGAACTACAAATTTAATTAATATTAAAATCATACTAAAATTTAGCTAAAAAAACATGCCTACAATCAAATTCGACACACGGCAAAAAAATATGTCATTATAATGGAAACCAGAAAACAACGCACCACAGAATACTTCTCAGATCCTTCATTCCAACCACCAATCGATAGCAGCATCTTGATGCAAGGATTTGACTCTTTCAAAGACCTGAAATAATAGAACTGCTGAAGCCCACCGTTCTCTGGGAGGTCATTGAAAGGGTCCAGTGCTATTGTAATGCCATCGAGACCCAAACCAGCAAAGCTGTAGACGTAATGGGTGCATAGGTCGGTATCGATGTTACTGATGTTGAAGGCACCGAATGATGGACGATAGACTGCCCAGCTTTGGTAATAGCAGAATAACACTTTCTCAACTGTAAAGATAATAAATAGCAATGCATGGCATGAAGACAATATCATTTTTGACCTTGCCATTAAGATAAATGATACCAAGTCAAAAGTGATTGATTGATAAAGATCAAAGGTTTTTGAGAAGAATAAAATTAAGACAACATTCAAAATATTAATAGGTAATAATTGGTTGGAACAGGTAGAAGAGAGGAGAACTACAGCTACTCAGGTGGACAGTTCACGTACAGAGATTACAGGAAATGCAGATTACAAAATGTATTTTAATGGATACATGGGTAGCAGGAGAAAAATGGAAAGACCCCGACTCTGCTGGGAGGATATAGTACAGAAGTATGCAGTAGAGTTGCTACAGACTCCGAATTGGAAGACAGTCGCCAAGAACCGACGCACGTGGAGGAGATAAAGTAGTATATTATTTAAAAGTATGTTTGATAGACTGAAAAAATATAGAAAGGAGAGTGACTGCACGGAAGAAAGTAAATGGTGTTTTGAATGCAATACTTGCCAATGGAAACATGTCAGCCAAGGTAAAATTAGTGTAATGCATATGAAAATGAATCTTGGAACCAGAAAAAGAGGAAAGAAAATAGATAGAATGTAATGAAAATAAAGTCACTCAGGCGAACATGTATCAAATCAATTAATGAGAGAGAAACTAATTTAGTAGTGCATGAAGACAATTGTGAAAAGGTCGTTTATATGGTTTGATCATGTAGAGCGAATGTATGAGAAGAGAATGGAGGAATGAATGAATGTAAATTAGGCGAGAGCGGGACAGAAGAATGTAGCTCACCACCTCTCTACCTATTCCGGTGATGGCGTCTTAGGTTAAGTATTTTATGGATGGCACTACGATGGATGTGATGGCATCTTAGGTTAAGTATTTTACCTGTATAAAGAATTATTATTAGATCAGACCATATCGTTTAGAATTTAAATTATTTAAAAAAAATGCACAATCATTTAAACACATTATAACTGTTTATAATAAGTGATGTACACATGCATACATGTACAAATATATATACACATATCAACATCATTATCATCATTATCACGTGGCTACGATCCATTGAGGATTTTGGGCTTCTCAAGCAGAAGTTTACGCTGTTGCTACATGAATATATATGTGTATATATGATATTTATATATATATATATATACACATATTATAAATTGAAAAGGTAATCTAAAGTGCAATGTGGGTGTGAAAATGAAGAATACGAGGGTAAGACTCATGTACGGATTAAAGGAATTGAGGCCCTAGCCAAGACCTTAAATCTGGGCTCAATTCAAATTAATTAAGTTTATAAAGAATTAATAAAATTGCTAGCAAAAATGAAATTTGACAGCCGGCAGGTCAATTATGAGTCCCTTAAAATTATGGGTTCTACACAGTTGCCTAGTCTACCTAGAACATAATCCCCCCTAGTAGGACTGGGTGTAGAGAAAAATTGGAAATATAACATATATTATAGATGGATTAATACATAGGCATAACTTGTAATTTTTAATGACTTTTATAATGGAGATTTAATAATACACAAAAAAAAATAGATTTTGAAAAATAGATATGTATTCGTAAAAATTTGTTTTTTATTTACCTTTTGGGCAGTCTGCTGCTAATGCAGTTCCAATTATGCCAAAGGAAAGTAATGACAAGAGAAAAATATAATTTACTTTCGCCATTTTGACAGGGAACAATATTATTTTCAGACTAAATGCTTACTGTGCGCGTTTTCATTATATAAAGCAAAATTAATGTAATCAAAGGAGCTTGATAATCTTATCAAAACAATTTTTTTAAATACAAATAGTTAATTGATAAGTCCAGGATACAGACACTTAAAAAAATATACAGAGTGTGACAATGTTTGTCTTAATGATATTTTATTAAACAAGCTTGTAATCATGTCTACCTAGAATAACAAATTTCCGTAGCAGAACAAATCAAAAGAAATTGTTTGCAGAACAAAGCTAGACTGTGGGGTGCATTTGGACATTTAAATATAATTTTAATAGTAATCTCCTCCTGTGTTCAAGTGTTCAAGCATACTTAAATTATTTATGTACAACAGGGACTCTCAACAATTTAGAGGTTAAAAACTTAAATAATGTAAAGAGCGCATGGTAATATGTATGTTGGGCATCATATGAAGGGAGAGAAATAGAAACGTGTAGATAAAAGAACAGGCAAGAGTACTTGACACAATTGAATACAGGCAGGCCACATTGATCGGAGGATAGGCAATCATTAGAGGAATGCAGTCATCCAGTAGTACTCGAGGCAAATCGAGAGGCATATAGGCCATCCTAAAGCTCCTAAATTCTGCACAAAAATGTGTATTTATGTAAATGCCTTCGACAGCTGGTTCCCAGATTTCCAATTAACAATAAGCACACATATGATATATGGACTGCACTAACCTTTTATTTTTGCTGTCTTTCTGGTCCGATGTTGTTGTTCTTTTAGCTGGGTTGTCTTCTTTAGATTTTGACCAACAGTGGTGGTCAAAATCAGTATTTGGACAGCTGGACTGGTCGAAGCATGGAATGTATTTGAATGACGCCTGTCGGTTACCGCTTTCTTAGCTTTCACTTACATGCACACACACACATGTACATTATTATAAACCAGGAAACCCAATGGTGCCAATCGAAGTAACAAGACGCGTAAACAACATGGACAGAGAATACTTAGAGGCACTTATTAAATGGGATTTAATAAATGTGTGTTTTCAGTCTTTCCAACAGAGATTCATGCAATAAATGTCCATGCGGCTCATCGTCACCAAATGTCCAAGTGAGGCCTGTAAACCCGCTCCCATTGACCCGGCGGGAAACGGGGGGCCTCACATATTCAGCCCAACCGAGTGCCCAATAAATAATGCGTCAGCGACAATAGAAAAGCATTCTCGCCGCTGCGCTCTTTAAGTCGACATTGTGTTTTATTTTCTCCATCACCTTACTTTGTTTTGCTACCACCTCGGATTGAACCTGGATTTTCTCAACTTTTGGCTGCTATATTGGACTGTTGCAGACATCTGAATCATTACATGAATTGAACTAGTGAATCACCCATAAAAATACAGTCTTGTTTCTTGAACAGAACATTCATTCTGATGTATCTAGATGACAAGAGTGGAGGCGATAGCCCTCCACAAGGATATAATTTGAATTACAGGACAGTTACAGTTTTTAAGAACAAAATACTTGAATGTCCGTGACTTTAATAATAAAAATCGATTTTAATAATTAATTCTGAAATATTACAAACTACGAGTATATCTATTACACCCTGTATATAGAGTGTACCAATAATTTATTGTTTCAATGACTCAAGAATTGCAAATTAGTGTTCCGTTATTTTTTACAATTATTGTCGATCTTTATGGTTTAATCTCTTGTATTAATCAATATTAAAAATATCTGATCATTTTTGTCGGTTAGAGATATGACTTTTTATTAATATTTTTATTACGTTAAGCGGAATTTTGGGTGTGCCGGTATCTATTCAGGGATGGACTAGCCACTTCAAGAAATGACCATATCAACTTCTCCTACGTAAAGTTTTATAAGTAAAAAATTCAATTTTTAATCATTCTAGTATTTCGCATATATTTAATACTTATTAACATGGCAGATATAAAAAATATATATATTGTATTCTATGATGTAGGTACTAATAAGCAAAATATTTAAAAAATTACAGTCATTTAAAAATGTATCAAATATGTGCAAACTATTAGAATGATGAAAAATGACATATTTAACTTACAAGACTTTACGTAGGAGGGGTCGATATGGTAAATTATTGTTTCATTTTTTTATAAATTTAAATGAAATAACATTTAAAACAAATTAAATGAATCATTTAGAGAGATATATAGCAAAAATCTATTTATCGAAAAATATATAGTTACCACCAGAATTCCAACCCGAAATGTGTTACCAATTACACCATGTTAACCAATTAATTTTACGTGGACAAGGATTTTTGTCTGCACAGTGCGGAAAAAAAATACATTTATTCAGTAATACAGAAATAAATCAAATGCACACAACAGTAATAGACAAAATATATGCACAAGAGGCACTTACATATATAGCAAATGGTGGTTCCTCACACACCCCTTAAAGGGAAAAAATAGAAGACAATACACAAAAACAAAAAAGATTCCTTCCGGCAAAGAGAAGCCAGAACTGACAGATATTATTACTAAGGTTTTTTTTTTGACCAAGAAGGGGAAGGGCAGATGGCTCTCACCCTTTTTCTAAACACCTGACCATCTCAAAATTTCCCAGCGAGACACCCACACAACCATTAACTACCAGAAAAGTCTGAAATTCCTTTCGTCCGGCTCGGAACGATAACCTGCCACATTCAATCCCGTGAGAATATCCTCCCCGGTGTCTTTCATAATCTCACACGGCCAGAGTATGTGCTCCGGCGTATGTCACACACGGTCACAAATGCACCATTGGTCCTCGGCGAGTTCCAGGTCAAATAATTTGGCCCAAAATTCGCCATGGCCCGAGACCATTTGCACCATATAATGATCACAAGGACAGATGAAGGAAAGCGAACATGAGGATGATTTCTAGCAAAATGGATAATCTAATTTAATAAGTTAACAGAGTCCTCAATAAAGGCTGCCATCACCATGGCTCAAGACCAGGAGGAATGGAGATGAATTATGCATCAAGAAGAAGATATCTCAAGCGACAACCGCAATTAAAAAATAAATAAATACATTTTTAAAAACTTATTAATTTATTGTAATGAAAATGAAACTGAATTTGTACACATCTAAGATAGTTATAAGTAGTTACACATGTTATAGAATTAATGATATAAATGATAAAAGTTTAATTAGTTATATTATTTTATTTGTTCAAAATTAATAATCCATAACTGTCGATATAATAAAAATGAAAAATAATTGAACAAACAGGAGTAGGCAAGTCAAAGTGATTTTGTTTTCATATAAATAATGAAGGGAAAATGTCCTCAAAATAATGAAGAAAAGAAGCGCTGAATGGGAGTTCTAAAGCCCTTAGTTCATGTAATAACAATCCTATACAAGTGCCCTTCCGTTATTCCATATAATTTGAATTCTGGTTTCCTCTTATTAGAGTATTCTTTGATATATATATATATATAAATATTCCATGAAGTAATAAAAATGACTTGAGAGTAAGTGAATGTGTTTTGAAAATAAAAGTCTTTTTGTCGATTCCTCAATCGAAATTAACTTTGATATCACAACCGTATATGATTTTTTTCAAATTTTCTTTGACGTAATATCACATTATATTTATATTATATTCTTTAAAACCACTGAATAATAAAAATATGAATATATCAATATAAGAAATTGCCCAAAAATGAATCCACAGGATAATGTACAGAAAGTCATAGTGATTGTATGTTAAAATATGGACACTATAACATAACTGAAACATAGAGTTTTATCTAAGGGTCTTACGAAAGTAAATGATATTAAGTTCTTCAGTAAATCAAAAATGAGAACAAACTTTGGTTAATCCTTCCACATGTTTCTGGACGTCAAAGTATAAATTACATTTAATTTGTCAAGTTACTATTTTTCAGAATCTTGCTATTCCTAAATGAATCACTCGGAAAGAAATCTATCATGAAAAAACAGTTTCCGTGTTGCCGCCCACCCAGTAATGTTATATGAGTTCGGTTTGACTATGTACACTCATTTGGCTTTTATATATTTTTATTTATTATCTTTGTTTTATTAACCACTTAATTGAGTCTACCGGTTTCGAAAAATACCATTTTCTTCTTCAGGATGTCACAACTACCTAAAAACATATACTATTGTTTCTTTACCAGAATCTATTTTTAAAAAAACAATTATTTAAAAAATAAATTTAGTACCTAACTCAAATTGTTACTTAATACAAATTTAATTGAATAATTTTTAGGAAAAAATTTTAGAATGGGACTCGCAGTTAAATTTAGTTGGTTGTTTATAATTTTTTGATTAATTTTACACGCTTTATTTATCTCCAACAATTCCAAATTATTTAATTTGTGACTAATACTGTTCATATGCAAAAAAAATAATTTTTAAAAGCATTTGTCTTTTCTTCACATAGCGAAATCCCCAACACGAATCTTTCCATGGTTCTTACCCATCATGGTGTCTTTGGGTGCCCATGTTGGCCAAGGCTGTTATCTTAAACAATTTCAAACATAACACTTTAAAGATTAAGCTTACCTATATCTTTATAGTGTCATATTTCATGTTTTGTATTATAAATATTACACTACTATTATCACGTTCTTGTTAATCAACTTCTGAATAGAGGTGTCCCTCATTTTCCTGGTACAAGAAATTGATAATTAATTGATTACCGTTTTATCAATTATTATTCAAATTAACTTGTTGTGGTACCATCTAGCAGCAATTAGTGAAAGCTAATTGCTTTTTACTTAGGAATAATACAATTTAAGTATAAAAACTAGCGCTATCTTTTTATTTCATATCAAAGTTCATTATTTTATTCGGAAACGGTTTATGCCATTACTAAAGTGTATGCGGTGTAATCTCGTAGATGTCGTGAACGTCATTTAAATTTATTCAAGAATCAACAAAACGATAACGCAAGTACAGCATTATTACAATGTTATATTATTCTGTAATAGTCGACGATCCATCAATGAAGATAGTAAAATAATGTTATGCGTAAGGAAAAACGTGACATTTGCTTTGTTATGTCGTAAAAAATACATATTTCCGCATTCACTACGATGAAACGTGCATTCAAAAATCAAAACTGCATGCGCAGGAATAATATGATTATTAATGCTAAATTCATTATGTACCGTTTTCATAAATACAATTGAGCTAGTTCCGGGTATGTTCATAACCAATACCTGGAGCACAAGACTATCCGTAGTGTCTCGAGATGAACGAATGAATATCTATTGTTCAGGAGCTCCGAACTAATGAAAGACTCAACAACGGCAGCAGGAATATAATTCTTTCATACTAGAAGAGACGGAGAAAGCCTGAAGAAATTGGTGATCACGGAAAATGTACAAGGACCGAGGGGAAAGCTCCAATAAAATGGACAAACCGAGTCCAAGATAAGACCGAAGCCTCGCTACGCGTCGCAATAAACAAGGCCCAAAATCGCGAAGAGCGGAGGCAAGCAGTTCGCACTGTAAAATAAAATTAGAGCACCACGATGCTCAGTCATGAGCACATCGAACGAGAGAAAGATCAATATAAAATGAGTGAACGTAGGTCTAGTTTGCGTTTTTTTCTATTTTTCTTGCGCGTGGCGATTTACCATTCTATCAATATTTTCCCAACGTAGTTCCGTTACTTTATCGAGGTCGTGCGTCGCTATTTCTGAAATGGATCGCCTTCCATATTATTCAAACATCATAAACTAAATACGAAAAACATTTTTTGATATCCAATGTTAAATGAAACATTAAGAAAATTAAATAATTATAATTAATACCTAGGTACCAGGGGCATGCAGTGCATACAAGCAAAAAAGCTATGCATAACTAAAAATTTTGAGAAACGAATATAAATTAAAAAATTGAAAGGAAAGCATTATTTTGCAATTAGTGCCATTTGTGTACCAGTAGAGACTTTAATGTTTAGTTTTAAAAACTCACCGCTGTACTCATGGCGCTCTTTTTTTATTCGTCGAATCGTGCTATTTACATTTCTTAGTTCTGTCTTTAAGCTAGTGAATTACTCAGGTTATATAAATGGCTATTTACTGAATTGAAAATTCCTTTCGGTTGATCCGTTTTGTATGGAATCATTGCCTATGCTATTTATTAACAGAATAACATTAGAAAGGGTTACAACTGCGTGCAAATTATTAAATCCTCTTCCTCTTTTACTAATTCGCAAAATTTACCATCATACTGTTTTTAACCTGTTGATTTCACGATTGTTCTATAAATTTGGTGCATGGATTGGTTTTTGATTTGAGAAAAACAAAAAACAATTGGCAGAATTATTTCCTACGTTAACCATTAATAAAAATAATTATTTCCTCTAGTTATTACGTGAAGTACTTTCAAACAATAAATTAATCATCTTCATATTTTTATTTATTATCTTTGTTTTATTAACCAATTAATTGAGTTTAATAATAAAATACAATTTACATTAGAAATGGAAAATAATTAATTTAATTTAATTTAATAACTAAATTTTTTGGATCTAACATTGATTAAATATAATAATAAAATTGAATTCAAAATTTTTAGAAAACGAACTTTTACAGATACTATCATACACAATGAATCTAATCATCCTTTATCACACAAACATTCAGGGTTCCACTCCATGATACATCGTTTAGTCAATATTCCTATGTCAACATCCAATTTCAATATTGAATTGAATACTATTAAAAAACTAGCAGTTAATAACGGGTGTAATACAAGTTTGATAGAATAAAATAATATAATAATCAATTTTTATATAAATCACAGATAAAACATAATGATAATAATGATTATTGGCGTAGGATTTTATACATAAATAACTTTTCGAATCAAATATCTAAATACCTACCACGAAATATTAGACCGGCATTATATACAAATAATAGTATAGGAAATTTACTCATAAATTCTAAAGACAAAGATGATAAATTTAACAATTCTGGTGTCTATAAACTTAGTTGCAAGGATTGTGCTGCATTTTATATTGGTAAAACGGGTAGAAATCTTAATATAAGAGTATGGGAGCATTTGAGATGTTTGAACAATAGTGGGTTTTCAGAATTTTCTAATCATTTGATAGAAAATGGTCATAGTTTTGATAAAAAATTGGGATTGTCAATTTTGCATATAAACTGTTGGTCACAAATTAAATAAATTGGAATTGTTGGAGATAAATAAAGCGTGTAAAACTAATTAAAAAATTATAAACAACCAACTAAATTTAACTGCGAGTCCCATTCTAAAATTTTTTGCTAAGTGTAATCGGCTTAAAATAATTCTAATATCTATTTCCCGCACTCCCTGGTTCTCCAAAAGGAAAGTCTCCAAAAGAACAATATCAAATATCTCTAGAATTGGGCATTGCCAGGTAGTCTCACATTTATTCAGATTGACCTTAATAGATTCCCCAATGTGTGAATGTGGTGCCGAGGAGGAGATCCTTGACCATGTCTTTTTTGCCTGTCCATTGCGGATCACAGGTTTTTTTTACAGTAATCTCGTCTATGATAATTTTCAACTCCCGGTTAACTTGTATCATCTTCTTTCCCTTAACTCGCCACATTTAATCTATATAATAGCATTTTTTTTTAACGACAATAGTATTGACTTGTAATGTAATATTTCATATTCTATAATATTATGGTATTTTTTTCTATAAAATAAAGTTTTAACTAATTTTTAATTAATGGCACAAATCACTCTTGAAGGATGGATTGCTTATTTAAAAGAAAAATAATAAAATCCGCGTCAAGACAGTGTCGTGACATTTCACCGTCGTCACATTATTGCGTTAATAAGCGAAAAATTCGATCACTAATGACCATTACGGGTCGTTAAATTATCTATTTCTCGTTCTGCATCGAGTCCATGTTTCGTGATATTTTATTTCTGTTACTCTACACGTTACGTGAATTTTAAATTTAAATGGACTCGCGCTTTTCGTTTGCATTAGTCTTACGTTTTCCTAGGCACCTCATGCATAATTTGAATAATATAGAGGCGCATGTTGACGTGTCGCGCCAGGATCGATGGGACTGAACAAACATAACGAACGAGTTCATACGAAAATACAATGTTTTATTTGGTGCTAATTACAGGCGACAGATGTCACCATGTTGGCAAGTCACTCGAGCAAAAGACGTGACAGAAATATCTAATGAAGTTGTGTAACTGTTGACTTTTCGCCTATTTGTGTAGAATTGATCGATGTATAAAAAGCGTAACGAGTAACAACTGAGTATATGAATGTGATCGTACATTAAATAAAAATATAGCATAGGCACCATTTACACGAGAAATGTGTCTTATTTTATACTAGCAGAAAGCACTGTAAATATGTGATGGTAATCGTTATATAACTGTGTTGGAGGTGTTTGCTTTCTAGTTGTTGGAAGAATAACGAATAATCAGTTACCAATCATCGTTACAATCATAATAAAGGTTTAAATAACGATTTAATTATCCAATAAAATTAGCCGACATTGATAATAGATAATAGATAAGTTAGCCTGTTTAACATTTCAATACCAGTTAAGTATATTACTTAAAACAGTTCTCACTTTTTATGGGCCATCCTGTACATAAAAAAGAGTGTTGGTTTGTTTGTTTTTTATTTTATATACAAATCTTCAGCTTTATTCCGAGCTTGATGAAACTTTGCACCCTTGACCTTCAAAACAAGAGGAAGGTCACTGTCCACAGGAGATTTCGAAAAACCACTTCCATCCCCCTTTCCCACCCCTTAAAGCAGAAGTTTTGGTACTTTTTGCACACTCGACTATCAAAATAAGAGTAAAATTGCTGTTTAGATGAGATTTCGAAAAATCGCTCCCATCCCCCTTTTTCACCGTTCAAAGCAGAACTTTAGCACTTGATGAAATTTTGCACACTTTACGTTCAAAATATGAGGAAAATTACTGTCTACATCTGATTTCGAAAAAAAACTACCCCCATCCCTCTAAATGAAGCCTTTTCACTCTGCGTTAAGCCCGGCCAACGCTGGATACTTCAGCTATATTATATATTTTCAAAATATGTACAATAATAGAATTGGCGGCAGATCGTGCTAGTTTCATGTTGCCGTGCGATACAGAGAGATGTTGTCATTGTAATGTTTGTTTTATGTTGCTACGCGTCACGGTCGAATGGACTGACTCGCATAAATAAATGTGTATACGGTATTCAAACCATTTATTTTTAAAATCGAACACTTGGAACCAATGTTATGGCGTTTCATACCCAACGTTGTCTTTACCAACCGGTTCTATTTCAATCCAAAAAAGTGAGCACGTCCCGACAATGATATTTACACATAAAAAAATAATGTTAATGTGCTGGTGTAGACTTATATAAATATTGAGGCACTCATCATGCTACAGAAGTTCTGTAAAACAATATTCCTTGATTTCCAGTCAGTTGCCTCAATATTGAGGGCCGTGACCTCCGTGTTGTGACCTCTTGATGTTCTCTGAGGTCTGAAGATACTCCTCCATATATGCAATAGGACAGTCAGTAACGTCTGGTCAGTTCATCTAGTTTGAGGTCCATTCTAATAACCATCAGATTTTCCCGATTATCGTCATCTCCGATGCGTTGAGTCGAATCTTTATTCTAAATCGCTAATTAAATATATATAATAATTTATTTATATGTTTACATAATAGGTACATTTTTATTAAGAAGTTACAATTTTAAAACATAGTTCTGAGATATTTAAAACAAATTAAATTAATCAATTAGAAGATTTTTAGAAAAAATCTATCTGCCTAAAAATATTACTCGGATCTTTTCCTAACCAGGTTATTAAGGTTTTTGGGATTAATTGCAAAATAGATGTATCAGACTATAGAATATACGTTCCAAATTTGTCGAAAACTTAATTGGTTGATATGGCGAAATAGTAACGCGTTTCTCCGGTAGGAAAAGTTTCGGATTCATATTCTGGTAGAAGCCAAATATTTTTGGATTGATAAATTTTTCCGTATATCATTTAAATTGATTAGTTTAATTCGTTTCGAAACTATCAATGTCAGCAAATAGTAATAAATTCGTACAAGTTATAATTTAAATTGCGTACTCGCATAAATAATAATAATATTGCATTTATTCCAGCGCGATCAGGTTTTTTTTTAACACGATTCGCCATAAAGATAATACATATTATATTATACATTAAAGTTACGAAATGAAAATAATGTTATGAAAAAGAAAACCAGGAAAAATATAAATAAATAAAATTCACACAATTATATAAATTTAAACAAAATATAAATACTACATATAAAAACTAGATTTTTTTTTGTTTTGTTATTAAAACCAGACCCACAATACATTTTCTAGATGTTTGTCTGCAGATACATTTATATCCATTTTATTATATTTAATATAATCAAATCAGAACAACTAATCGCAGTTTAAACAATTCATTTCATTCTTACAAGCAAGACAAATTATTTTCGATAAGCCACTTTTTTACCATTTCTTTCAAATTGGGAGAAAGCGCACTATTTTGTAAGGATCCAGATGTATTGACATCATCTGTTGGTTCTTATGCGTATAGTATAATACATTATAAAATAAATTCGTAAATCTTTTGTTATATATGAAGACTTTATATTTACCGTGCAATCAATGCAGTAACTGCTAATGTAACTAATGGAATAGGAATAGTGGTGGGTAATAGAGTCCTAGTACCGTTACGGAGGTGAAGCTTGCAGCAGTAGCACGGAGGTAACAAGGATTGAAAAAAGAGGAAAACTACATATATCGGATTGTTTCGTAAACAATCCTACCAGCCCAAGGTCATCATGAAACGAATACAAGACCAAAAGAGTTGGTTGAGAAATATTCGCCCTGGTGTCTAAGGTGCGGAGGAGCTCTTAGATAGGGAGATATTAGACTGACCGCCAACATTATTTGAGAATATGGTACCGAGAAGAAGAATAATAGTCTATGCTTATCCTAGTTAATTTATCAAAAAATGTATAAGTACCTGTCACAGTGTACAAAACATGCTTATCGTAATAAATAACAAAATAATATATAGTTTATAAATAAAAATGGTGATTAAGCCTCATTTATGTACGATTTTTTACTGAAATATAATCATTTTCCCTAAATTTGTCATCAATACTTTGACCTCTTTTGTTCAATACGACGTTTCAAAGTCTAATTGAATCTTTCATATGTCAAGTCAAATAAAAATAATATCTCTGTTAATGTAAATTTTAGAATTAAACTTCGACACCCGTACATTCACGAAAATCTATTAATTTTGTATACACGTGTATAGATCGTCCAGTAATGGATGACTGTACGTAAGACAGAATATAAAAGTGTCTACTTATTCAACTTAACACAATGCGTTACAATAATTATCGTCGTATTCTTTGATTGCGAGCGCGAATAACTACCTGGCGTCGGCCAAAAAGGGAATAAACGCTCTGCGAGCAGTCAGCGTGTCTCGTGTGACGGTGCCAACTAACCCGGTTACTCACCACTCTGTATTCACGTGTTCATACGAGTATATTCTATATAATTTGCAGCTCTTGTCCACGAAAATACAATTTTATCAAATAAAGGCACGTTTGCAGTATGCGTCAATCCAGCAAGCATATACAGGTATGGAATGTTAATTGAGAAGTTTAATGCGTATAATTCACCTATTGTTTGTGTGAAAACCTTGTGTTTCTTTGTATTCGCTAAGTCAAGATTGTGACATTTGACACAAAACGGTTGCAGTACAGAGTCGTCGGAAAATAAGTGGTAAAATACGTATAATATAAATAGATAAAAAGTATCCGTGGGTCGATGTTTGAAGTGTCACGCATGACTAGGCATCATTGATATCAGAACCACGATGTAGAATCAATTCGCGCAGAATGTATGACTGTTTAGAAAAACTCTCCCACTCAATATTATAGAAGAATTAAATAGTTTAAAATTTGGAAGGTTTCAGTAATATTCTCTTCCTCGATACGTCGAAGATCCGCTAATTTATTCTGTTCCAACCAAATAGGCGGCCTTAGATCTTTCATTTTTTGGTCGTGATTTGTGATTCACTCGAAAAATGATGGATTTTGTTCATTACAATGACAATATTTTTGTTAAAATAAAGAAGTTAAATGAGTATTTAATGCTTCAAAATATTCGGGTTGAAGTCTGCTATAATTTGATATTTCTCGCACATGAGATTTTTTATGTTTTTTGTTGTGTATTCTGTATTTTATGGGGTACGCTAGTCAGTGTAATCATTGATTCAGTACATATATATACACAGGATGGCCCAAAAAAGTGAGAATATTTCGTAAAATGTGATATAATTATATCAAAATTAGTTTAACTATATCAACAATAGCTTAAATAATTTATCAATTTACTTACTTACCTATTTACCTATATTATGTTTTATTTTGACAATTTCTAGTCGCCATCTTTGATTATTAATTTTTCCATTGTTTATACATTTGGTTTTTTTAAATTGTTGTCCAGAATGACAAAAATCACCGCAGAAGACCGTATTCTGGTCAAAAATTTGCGAATTGAAAAACGTTGGGGTGCTAGGAAAATGATCTACGAGTTTAAAAACAATGCCTGGAGTATAGCTAGATATTTCAGCATAACCGGACATTACAGCAGGACGGAGCTCCATCTCACAGCCAGAGATACAATCAACTTTCTTCGTCGTGAGAATGTTAATTTCATCGAGGCAGGCATGTGACCACCGAACAGCCCAGATTTAAACCCAGTAGATGATGCAATATGGGGTGTTTTGATGATCTCTGATTAGCTAAATATTGTGCAAAAAAAATTACATTAAGAATTATAATTAATTATATTATGTTTTGAAATAACTCATGTTACGAGATATTCTCACTTTTTATGGGCCACCCTGTATAAACTTAGTCTATGTGAGGCGTCTGTCTGATAAGTCCTAGGCTGAGTATACTATACATATAATTTCATATCCAATTTAGAATCTAAATAAACATCATATCTAAAAAATAATTATAATATCAAAATGTATTTTGACATAATAATTTATTTTTTGTCAAGTCACCCATCGATTAATACCGCTGTAATTTAAAAATGATGCGGTCTGATGACAGTCCAAATCAATATGAATTCAAGAATAATTGTTGTATGCCAGATTTAGATAAAAAGAGACAATGTCTATCCGCTATATAATTATATAAACGAATCTGAACTACGTATTGTTAGACAAAATACCAGTTGGGAAAACTGTTATCTCGCATGTTATATGGTAGAGTTTTTTTCGCTTCAGCGAGCAGAAATTGGTGTATTGTGGTTATATCATTATATTTACTGTAAAGCAATTCAAAAGTTCATCAAATACGATTTATTAACTAATGTTTTAAACATATTTCTAGAACGCAGTTTAAGCGTCGCTATTTTTGAACTGAATTTATGAGACTTACCTCACTTTATAATATTAATATCAGAAGTATTACTCCTAATTTGAGTAACTTATAATAGTACAGCAGTATTAAAGATTATTTTATTAGTAGTACAACAGTATTCTTGTTAATTTAAATAACAATTTAATAATATACATCATTTTTGGTTTACTCTTTTTAAAAATATCACGTATACGAATTTCAATGAAAGTTAACACTCACTCAAGTGAAGAATTGCATCAATTTATCTACGTGTGACAGTTTATATATAAGATATAAATGAAGGATTCTGAGAGTTTCCAGAAAATTCTATAACCATATAATATCACACAAGGAACCGGTTCAAATGCAAACACACGTCTAATTTCAATACCATTCTTACGATACGATTCGCCATGGTCAATAAGACTTTTGCGTATCTGAAGTAAAACAACAACATGCGAGAATTGGTATTTGCAATTTACTTCAAGGTGTAATTTATCAAGAAGCAATGGACAAATTAGTTAACGAGAGGTAATGGACAAACCAAGGTATGTTGGGCGAAAAGAAAGAAAAATAAATGTATGAACAAGAAAACAGACAAGACAAGAAACGAATGGACAAGACAACATACCCTTAAAATAAAAAGGTTCCAACTAACATTTTGGGCTAATTTAAGTAATTGTGTGAAAAGGGTTCCAAATGCATTATACTTTATTTCTTCCATACAAACCAACTCTATTTAACGAATATTAAAGAAAATAGCAAGAGCTGAAAGTTACAATTTCATCGGTTATTTATTTCAATTTTTGGATCATTATTGTTAATTTACAATGTTTTATTTTAATTTTGATTTCCCTCATACCACAGTGATCATTGATAATACTGAAAATTAGTTAAGACCTTAAAACTGATCATATTTGCATACTTCAAACAAAATATACATGAATATATGTTAAATTCAATCAACACTTTTCAGATCCATTATCTGAAAACAGTGTCAGTATCAGATGTAACCTTGTTATTCTGAGGGGTCGACTAGTCGATATGATAAAATATCTCGAGAAAATTAATTGACTATGGGCAGGAAACATCGTTCGGAAAACGGGGAAATCAACACCTTAAACGTGAACTGACGAAATCATCAAACAATGGACAGAGAAAATAAGAACATCATTGAAAGACCTTCAAGTTGTGAATAGAGAATGGCCGATGAGAGGGGAATCAATAGGCCGGAAGGCTGACTTCAAACGACGAAATCATCAAACTCTGCGCCACATATTTTAGCAGGCAGAAAAGTGGGAGTCACTTGCGAGGCCTCTTTTTGTAATATGATGTATATGACAAAAATATTTTTAAAAATTCTGACGTAATATAACCCTGTATTTTGAATAATCTAAAGAAACCCCCTTGCAGATTATTACCATTATTGAGAGTAGTGCCTAATTTAGACACGGTATCATATATTTCTGTGAGGCAGATAGTTAATTCATTATGTTATTCTTTCAGTCTTACATACAACGATATTGAAATAGAGCAAACAAATACTTTGATATTTTTGACAAAAAAATTACGACTGTATTGCTCGTATATAATTATAATGTTGAGTACACGCTACAATTTTAAAGCGCCTACCTTAATTTATTTAATTAACACTTTTAATTGTGACGAATTTTCAGAAGTTAGTCCCGCGATAATTAAAACAAATTAGTTGATTCACTTTTATTTCAAAACGTTTTAAACATTTATTTTTCATTTGTCTTTTTTTGTGTTTTTCTTTTTCTCCTCTCTCTCTCTCTCTCTCTTGATTTTCATTAGTTTCCCAATCTCTTTATTATTTAATTAGAATTAAACTTACTCGGCGTGACTATTTTAATCTAGAGATAACAAGTAATTGGCTTAACTGTTTGGTTGCTTTATTTATTACTGTAACTTGTATGTTTTCTTAATAAATTAAAATATAATGGAAGCTCGAACCGCGCTCAATTCTCTACTGTTTTCCTTAGCGCAATTTCCCGAGTCAAGTCCCATCCGTATACATTATACGTGCGAGGAATAGCTATTTAACGTAAATAGGCAATAATTATAATGTAGTTATTCAAGACACTTAACACTGACAAACGCAAAATAGTAATAAAAGGTAATCAAGTTGAATTCCTTGGATCATGCGACTTGAAAGAGGTTGACATTGGTCGCTCTCGTTGCGACGCCATTACCGTGAACCTGCGAACGTAGAGATAATATATACAATAATAATACGAAACACTAAACTACAACAGTGTACTTCAGAAAAATGCAACTGACTTCACCGATGCTAAAAGTTAATAAACTTACCTATGATAATTTAAATAATACAACGTTATTTATGGTCACGGTGACATATGCTCCACCTGGCGGCGATTATTTAAAATCCTGCTTTTAAATATTGCGCTAGTCAGTACTACAGACGTACGCCGACTAGAGCCTCTAAATATTCGTGATTCCAACTATTCGAATATCGAATAGTTAATGATAATATATTCGAATATTTGAATATATTCGTAAAATTTTTAAGAAAGAAATAATTTACTTTATAAATACATTCTATATATTTAAAAAAAAAAACACAATAATTGTAGAGAATTTATTTATTTAAATTTTTTAAATATATGTTATAAAAAAACAACAAAAAATATATTGAAAAATAATGTTAAATTTAGAAATACAAATTTAAAAAAAAACACAAAAAAAAATATTTCAATTTTGTAAATATACATATATAAAAAAAATAAAAAATAGTGAAAATTTAATTTTTAAAATCTAAATATAAAACAGTGCATAAAACTGTTAAAATTAATTTTAATTTTAAAAATATATAATAACAAAAACAAAATGGAAAATTATTTCAACAAAAAAAAAACATTAAAAATCAAGACAAAAATAATGAAATTATTTCAATTTTGAAATTACTTAAAAACACAATAAAATAGACGATTTTAATTTAAAAAATACACATTATGAAAACAAATACAGTGAAGAATTATTTTAATTTAAAAAATACATATTTTTAGAATAAAATTGCATTGAATGTGTCAAATTTCAAGCTTGTTCGAAATAGAAAGCCGACTCCATCTTTAAGAAAACAATGTATTATAAGTGCTTGTTGTTATAAAACCATAAAGATAAGCAGAAGACTTTAAAAAAAGGCAAATGCAAAAGATGTTCGACAAAGGCGTTTACATCTTTGATGTCCTACTTCCATATAGCCGATAGAGGTACTATGGAGAAAAAAATCGTATATCTGAATGAATGAATGAATGCTTGCATATGACTTCCAGGGTTCGTAAACCTTTGTTTCGTTTAGAAAAATATTAAAAATCTTATGATATAAATATGAGCGAATACTTTACTAATACTTTTTAAAGTATTCCAATAACGAATACTTAAAAACAGGCGAATATATTCGGGGTTTGAATATTCGAATAATCGGATTGGAGGCTCTAACGCCGGCTAAAACAGAGAGGGAAGATGTCACTAAATAAGTGACGCAACTAAACGAATTGAACCCCAATGCAAAATGAAAAAGGGTCCCCCTATGAATAATAACGACCTACGATGTTTATTTACTAATTATCAAAATAATTTTATTTTTTAAGCTATTTTAAAGGTCTAGCAGAAGATGTTAACAAATTTTAACTGTTATGAGTTTTTAGATGTTTTATACGGAGTGTAACAGACAAAGTCCACAATATTTTATGGGTGGATGGATACCTGACTATATTACGAGTTATTGGTTGCGTAATGATGATGACGTCTGTGGTCAACATTATCCGCGCGTGTTCGCACTCGATTCAATTTGAAATTTGAAATTCATATTTATCGTGATATCGTGAATCATAATCACATAAATAGCTCTTCCTAGAATGTGTCAAGTCGTCCGGTCAGATAGTATTATAATATTAGTGTATGTTTATACTTTTGATAAAAAATACGTGAAAAAATCCGAATTATCAGGTTCGTTAAATTTTCTATTGATAACCCTGGCTAGTACAACCACATAAATGAACTCTTATACGTACTCGTATGTATTACTGGTCGGAAAACACAGAGTAAATTGCAATTATTTATTATGTACGAGTAATAACAAAATATATGTACGTTACCTGCAGGTAAGCATCTAGATAAACCTTTGTGGATATATTTGTTAATTCAAGACATTTTTCGTACACATTATTTCATGTATATTTATTTACCCCACTGGAACACTCCCTTGCAACTATTTTAGATATACAAATCTGATTTTTAATTGATGTAATATTAAAGATAAATTACAAGAGAATCAGAATCTCAATAAATGAAATTGAATGAATTATTATTTAGACATTCATTATTGTGTTGAAAAGTTTATGTTTTATTGTAAAATTCTTTAATTAATATTAAAAATTACATTTTTTAAATAACATTCAATTATATAATAAAAACATTAGAACACCTTAAGGGTATGAAGAACTTCACGCAACTTAAGGGTATGAAGAACTTCAGAGATCACGCAAGATCAGAGGGTCATCGTTTCGCCCATGAGAACGTAAAAGTACTACATATATGCAGAAAGGAGAGAAAATTAAACATTTTAGAAAATATAGAAATTAATATTAACAATAAAAATATGCTTAACATAGACATAAACTTCCTGTTTATGTCTATGTTACATATTACATCTAGTCTCCTGTCCATATTAGCCCCGCCCAGTCTATCTTCTACTTTAAGCTTTAGTTTATTACTGACGATGACGCTGTAAGCGTTCACAATATTTTAAATAATATTTAATTAAAGTGTTGTATGAAGTAAGCGACGTTGTGTTTTATTTTAATAATTAAACTTTTTTTTTCAAAAAGTTAAAAAAATAAAATTATCTCTGTAATACCGATCTTGCCCTCGTCCTTAGTCAGATTCAAAAATGAAAGTTGTAATTTATAATTATTTTGATGGAAAATTCACGATGTATTGATAAGTAAATATTGAAACTCGAGATTTTAATTCGCGCTATTATCTGAAGGCAAACTACAAAAAGTCAGAGCTTTACAAATTTCCGCCGCTGGAGTGCATTAGAGCCACGTAACACTGCCAGTGGTCAGACCCGAGAGATGCAGTCAGTCTTTAGCCGTAGACGTGATGCGCGTTGAGTTAAATATACTTTAATACGTAAAGTAACCGTTCAATTAACAATTATTCATTTTTAATAATAAATGATTCACAAAATTTGAAAAAAACTAACTAAAACTACTTACATGTCAATTTTTTAATAAATTTAAAAATAAAATTAGGAAATTAAGTAAAAAATCATTTTAAAATAAATCTAGTACCTGACTAAAATTATTATGATGATGAAAGATGTGGAAATTGACTTAATGATCTGAAATTATTGGAAATTTTTTTAGGGTAGGACTTGTGGTTAAATTTTGTTGATCATTTATTATATTTTCGTTAACTTAACACATTTTACTTATTTCTAACAATTTTAGATTATGCAATTTAAGACCAACATTTATTATATCTAAAACAGACAATTCCACATTTTTATTAAATATTTGATTATATTCTAATATGAAAATTCTGAAAATCCATAATTATTTTAACATCTTAAATGCTATTTGATTTTTATATTAAAACTTCGACTTGTTTTTCCAATATAGAAAGCAGCATAATCTTTCTTGCTTATTTATTAATTTTATTTTTTCACAGTATTATTATGGCAATTTCTCACTTAGGCCGGATCCGAAGAAACCGTCTCACGTTTAAAAATAATTTATGTGTTTTAAAAAAAAATCATAGTATGTACGTATTATAAATAGAATTTAAAATAAAAATAGAAACTTATAAAATGACACCCTACATTTTATAATATATTTTTATATAATTTTATACGTAAGTACATATTAAACGTGGGTTTTAAAAAATATTAATATTAGAATAGTAATATTTATTGACAGCAAAAAAAAAACAATACTAATTAATTGATTATATATTTTCATAAAAATGAAATTTAAATCTTCTTGTGAATTACGTTCTTATTCATTTTTTATTTAGACTGCGCAATGGAATATAAATGGACAAACTGATATTTTTCTATTTATGTCATTTGCATTTTGTGAATTGTAATAAAAAGGTTTACATAAATACTATACACTAATTATTTCATCTGTTAACAATAGTAATCATGCAATAGACACGTATTCAAAACATACGTGATTTCATATAAAAATAATAAAAACACGCGATATAAAAATTCTAGTACCTGAGACTCGTCATCTTCACAACAAAAACAAACCAAAAAGCAGGTAACATAATGTAAGGCACTTAATCGAGAAAGAGCGGGTCATTGCCGTTGTTAAAAAGCAGCTTGTATCCGAAGGATCGGCGCTGGTGCCGCGTTGCCGTGCACTTGTTGCTCTTCGTCGCGCGTGTAAGGCCTAACATTGAATGGGCTGATTTCAAGTTCGAGGTAATAGAAGTATTACGCGAGGGTATGTGTTTTATACACGAATGTATGCGTGCTGTTAATTTGCTCTTTGCTTCAGTGCTACGGTCGTTCAGTCGGTTGTTCTATGTCGGTCAAGAAGGTATCTGCGGCCGTTATGTTGAACCTCTTACTGCGAGTATTTTCGTTGTAAACAGTGATTTCTATCTCTCCGGCATTTGCATGCGATGTGATATTTTATAGAAAATTATTATTTTCTATTTTCGTCGAACAAGCCAATGTTTTGTTTGCGATGTTTGCAGTATGTCAATGAACAAATCTTATCAAATTTATCTGTGATATTAAAAGTTTTATTCGACTAAAAACTGGTAAGTTGCATACAATTTTATTAAATGCCTGTAAAAATAGTTTCAATTGTCGTGTGACCCATGACGAAACAATTTGTCAGAATTGTAAGTCAAATCTATTTTGTAGGAAATTAGAATATTTTTAGAATGTCCGTATTTCACTTCCGAAATTTTTCATTTTTATCACAAATTTACTAGATTTCGAGAGACATAAATATAAAACACTGCCTTTATAAAAATAAATAGGAATATTTATTTCAAGTATATACGGTATGTTTCTAAAGATGTTTGGGTTATTTCACGAATACAAGAATGCTTCGCTTATACAAATACCTTACTATCACTAAAATGATTTGATTTTGTGCATAAAATTCGCTTAACCCAATTATACATATTAAATATTGTTATAAAAGCGATGTTCTATGTATTTGTATGAATAATGTAAATTAAATAATTTATTGCATCGAAATATCTCTGACTACACGCGCAATGCCTAGCGAGTTGAAAGGTTCTAAGGTTCAGTAAATAGCTTATTAGAGTAATATTTTTAAGGCGGAAAACTTTGATAAAGAGAAGAGGGTCATTGAAAACATTTTTGTAAATAATTAATTTTTTAGATGGTTCAAAAGGGTTTGTGAATTATTCTTTTTTACTCTTACAATGTCTGTCTATATCAGCTGGTAAAATATTTATCAACGCACATATGATTAATATTGTATTTCTTATTTTAAATTCTTCTTTATTAAGATATTTTAAAAATTGTCAATTTGTCTTTTTTAAGTTTATGTATAATATTGTATTTAGCTTTCTATAAAATACTATTGTGCGCTTAAGTTCTCAGTGAGCTTTTTAGGAAATAATATGATATATTAGTCAAATGTTTTTTTTAAATCATTGTTATGTAGCCCATAATTATGTATTTACGCATATATGTACACGCAAACAGATTATAATACAAAATTATATATTATAGGATAAGTGGCGATAGGCACTTTATCAGCGTGCTTTAGGTATAGATTTAGATTATTAGATATTATACAATCATATATAATATATGTTGTACATAGGATTATGAACTTTCGTTTAACCAACATCTTTAGACAAAATTAATCCGTCGTTCATACGACCCTACCATGTATATATTTGTAATTTTAGAGTACTATTATTAGTGTTTTTAAAGCTTAAGTTTTAATGTAAAATAATGCCTTCTTACCCATATAAAAATGTATGGATGTTTTAAAGAACACTTTTTAAGATTGAACATAATTATTTTACTGTTTGAAAATCCTTCACGTAATAACTAAAGAAAAAATATTATTAAATATTTATTAAAGGTTAACGTAGGAAATAGTTCTGCCAATTGCTTTTTATTTTTTCCAAATCTAATACAAATTCATGCACCAACGAACGACCATTAAATCAACACGTTAAAAACAGTAAGATAGTAAAATTCGCGAAATAGTAAAAGATGAAGTAAACACATTAATGATTTGCACTCAGTTGTAAGCCTTTCTAATGTTATTCTATTAAAAAAACAGCATAACTAACGTCTCCATACAAAACGGATCAACCGAAAAGAATTTTCAATTCAGTAAAGAGCCAATTGTATTACTTGAGTAATACACTAGTTTAAAAATAGAAGACAATAATGTGAATAGCTGCAATCATCGCATTGTAGCTACAGCGGTGGGTTGCCGTGGTAGTTTTTAGAACTAAGCCATTAAAGTTTTTACTGGTACACAGATGACGCTTGTAATAAATCATATTATAAATTATTTAATTTATATTTGTTTCCCAAATATTAAATAAAAATGTATATTTTGCTTGTATGTACTGCGCGCCCCTGCACTTTACAATATAGGGCCATAAAATGAAATGTATCTATATATAGGTATAGTGTGTGGGATAATAATAACGTGTGGGACTGTATCGGAACATCAATAAGACGTTCTATTAATTGTGTGAATTATTGTTGCGTCCGGTTAAGACGATTTCGCATACCTTTTAATCTGCTAACTGCACTAAACTGAACTAGAAATATTCCGTCAATAATAACAGTAAATTAATAATTTTTATAACCTTAATCCATTTTAAAAAAGGCAAAATAATTTACTTCATATGACGCGACCGACAACTGAACACATTCATAATTGATAGCGGATCTTGTTTGTTTGACAGCTGTCAGCACATGTTTGTTTTATGTTGCTAAACGACACATAAATGTATGAACGATAAGGAAATTATATATGTAGGATCTTACTTTGGGGGTATGCAGTCACGCAGCGAGCATAGTGAGCAGGATTGGAGGTGCATAACGCACATGTTTAAATAATTATAATTATTCGATACTAACGTACCTTCGTCAGGACTGACGTACAACTAAACTATTAGTTAATATTGAAACCGTTGATGTAAAAATCACTCACAATGGTTTACACAAAATTAAATATAGATACAATTTTTAATTATGCCTAACCATAAAGTTACGTTATGTAATGCAATATCAGTTTTCTGACTATTAAATAAAAATAAATGAATAAATATTTCCTGAGAAAGAACATTCAAAATGATATGTGTACGTAATACTAAAATCGGTTTTTGTGAACACGAGTCTACAATATTCTGAGTACTCTACGTGCGGCTACACCGCAAATGCATCAGCACTAATCGCCTTAACACTTTCACTAATTACCTTATTGTAAACATCAAGTGTTTTATATAATGATAATACAATGATAATATGATGATAGGGAGGCTAATATAAACATTTGATCAAAACTGAATACAGTGAGCATACGTCAATGATTCGTCGTATGTCTCAGTGTTAAACAAATTTGAATAATTGATAAATCAAATATTACCTGCAATAATTGGTTTGTCAAGAGGGATACAGATCACAATATGGTTTATCAAGGGGGATACAGATCACAATATGGTTTATCAAGGGGGATACAGATCACAATATGGTTTATCAAGGGGGATACAGATCACAATATGGTTTATGAAGGGGGACACAGATCACAATATGGTTTATAAAGGGGGATACAGGTCACAATATGGTTTATCAAAGAGGATACAGATCACAATATGGTTTATCAAGGGGGACAGATCACAATACGGTATACTCTCTTTATTGTATTGTCTCCCTTTTGTAAAAAGAAATTCTTTCTTTTCGATGTTACAAATAACGACTTTATCCCCATTTACGAGTATAATGTACACAATAGCTGGCTAAAAATACAGATAAACATTTCCAGTATTTCTACGGCGCGTAATTGATCTTTAATTAGTGACTAATCGATTCATTTCTGATATAACGCAAAGACTGATTTCATGACTTCTCATACTTGTTATCTAGTTATTATTATTGCGTTATTTTCATTTTCCGAAACGTTGTCTTGTTTGAAAAGTATTTGAAAAAATATTTTTATTTTACCGTGCGTTGTCTTTCGGCTGAATGCCAAAAAACATTTTGTCTATAAAATTTTACAGATGCATACATTTTAGCGGCTTTGATATAATGGTGCGTGCCCACATGACGACTATAAATTACACTATATGCAGCGACTGAGTCAATCAATTAAACGTTATCCGTATATTTTTTACGGAGAGAATATTAGACCAACCGATGTAGATAAACCTTTATCTCATTTTTACTGTTTCCGAAGTAAGTTTGTAGAACTCCATAATCAAATAGCGATACCTTAATCAGCAAAGCAGCTAACCCCACCCATGGTCAAAAAACCGTTTTTGATGCCATTATTTTCATATTTTATTGTTCTATGGTACACTGAAAGCCGAAAATTCCCATCAATTTTAAAACATGTAAAATCACGTATTTTAAAATAATTAATAAGTACTAGGTACTGAAAAACCTTACATTGATTCTTGTAAAAACCTTCAATACCTTCCCCTGACACAAGTGTTGATGGCACCAAAAATAGGGGACGTCCGCGGAAATCGTAATCATGGAAAATCAGCTAACTCACAATAATATTTTACAATTTTGGTAAAGAAATTCAGAAAAAACTCCAAATATTCCCTATAAGTACGGGATAAATCAAAATATCAATAAAATATCTCGACCACCCTATTTCTGCTTAAAAATCTACCAAAGTGTTCTTTGGAATTTTCGTAATCCGTTTAATTACAAAATTAAATAGTTTTTTGTTGCTCCTGAACATTTTAGAAAAATTGAGTTAGTTGCTTTGCAGATATGTATCGATATGTGAAAATAAAACACTTGTTTTTTTATTCCATTCGTTTACTTGAGACGCGTTTCGCCTTGTAAGGTCATCATCAATCTCTGCGTTTGGTAATGCCCGTATAAATAAATTTAATAAGTTGAATCAAAAAACAAGTGTTATATTCTAATATATGTGACCTTAAATTTTGTTTGGTATAACAGTTTTCATTCTTCAGCACATTCTTATTGTAAAGTTGTAATTATTCAGAACATAGGTCTGTGATATTTTAAATACTAATTAAATGTATTAATTACAAAAATATACATATAAAATCAATTTTATTTTTAAATATTGTTGTTGCTACCGGAATTCGTACCTGGATCTCTTCCAATCCGGATTACTCAAAGGTATTTGAGATTCCGTAAAAATAAAGATGGCTTTCAAATAATGGAACGGTAGGTGTATTAATTTGAAAAGTGTAACATATGGGTTCGAAAATTTGTCGTCAATGCACTGTGTTGATATAGCATAATTGTTTATTGCACGTTCCCCGGATTGGAAAAGATCCAGGTACGAATCCCGGTAGCAACAACAATATTTAAAAATAAAATTGATTTTATATGTAAATCTTTCTAATTAATACATTTAATTTGTATTCTAAAAAATAATAGTTTTCATTTAGGTTTTTAAAATGTTAATCATTTATTTTATTGCAAACAGGTATAAAACCACATGTAAAAAATTAGAATTACATGAAAAATAAATTAGACTAACTAAGATTAGATTAAATACGGTAGGAAGAACAATCAATACGAAGCTCAAATCCAAAAAATTTCGATTTTTTTTTTAAATGTATACGTTGAGTTTTTCATCATAATCTGTATTACAATGCCGTATATAAATTAAAACTTTCCTATTTTCACACACCATCGAAATTAGCAAAACGCCCGTGGAAGACAAACCGTTAATCTAAATGTTGTACAGATTGCTAAAACGAATTATAGTGAGCGCAAGCCATTCATATGTAATAAACATGTATATTTTATCCATACAGACTGACTATTGCATTTAAGATTATAGAACCATGAAAACGAAAATAAAATATTTTGACGCTTTTCAATTGCCAATTTTCATATCAAATCTATTTTTATTTTTTAATCATCATACATTTCCTTCCATAAAAATATATATATTGACTTTTTTTTCTGTCACTTTTTTTCAAAATAGTAAACAAAAAAATCTATTGTCAGAAATTTGAAAATTGAAACACTACAAAGCTGCTGTAGGCGATTTAAATTAGTTACTAGTAATACTATCATTCATTGCGATCAATTTCCATAATTAAAATGTCAAAGTATTTTATTTTAAGTTTTATTAATTTCATAAGAAATCGTTATTATAAAGTGTTTGTGGTGTTTTACTTATATGGTAGACGATCCAATTCGGAAAAGGCAATGCTCAGATAGAGAAGACAGAATGAAAGATGAGCATAAACGCAAACGTTTTGATCATTAACAAGTTTGTATGGTGTCGTGATATTTGATTAATATGGTAAAAGACGCAATTCAGAAAAAGTGACGCTGAAACTACGTCCCAGAACGAGTTTTAAATATTAGTAGTTGTTGACGAATTTTTATTACTTATGAAAAAATCTTCTACGGCCCGCATATTATAATATATTAATAAACACGCCTGACTTATTAAACTGCAGAAACGGTTAAATAAAAGGTAATTTATGTTTGATTCATTACACCAATTTTGTATGGATACTTGCACAATTGTAAGACTTTGAACTTGGCAGCAATTAATATTTCAAAACATAGATAGTGTCCATAAGATTATACGCAATGTTATTTTAGAGGTTTGTTTTTCGCATTGCCAATTTGACAGCTAACAACTGATTTGTGCTCAGTTTTTTTTGCCATTTCACCATGAGTAGGCTTATGCCAAATTTATTTCGAAAATCGTGGTTCAGTTCGCGAAACTTACCGTGCGCTACGTCCATTTTACGATGACATATTCGTCCATCCGAGCAGGTAATTCAAATAACCATGGATCGTTTTCGCACCACGCATACTCTAATTAATAATACGCATCCGCAGAGACGTCGTACAGGGTGCACCGAAGAAGCTGTTGCTGCAGTGGAGCGTAGTATTGAGGAGGACCCGAATGAGTCGATTCGCCATCAATTGCCATAATAAACCATTATTGAGATGCCGTTACATCCACAAAAAGTCACTGCATGGTTTGCTTTATGGAATGGTGGAATCATTGGTCCATATTTATTCAAAAATGATGCCGGCCAGAACATTACACTTAATGGAGAGGAGATGTATCCGCGATTACTGACGTTTTCGTTCGCCAATTGAATAGCATTAATGTGGAAGAGCTGTGGTTTCAACAAGACGGCACAACATGCCACACAACGTGCGCCACAATCAATTTATTAATGGAAAAATTCTATGAGCGCATAATTTCGCATAATGGACCTGTGAATTAGCCTCAAATATCGTGTGATTTAACACCTTTGTGATATGTGAAGTCACTAGTCTACGCCGATAAACAAGAGATGATAGACGACTTGGAAGCTAACACTCGTCGCGTTACTGCCGATATACGTCCCCAGCTGCTGTAAAAATTAAGCTTCCAGACTGCGTTTTATGCGAGCCAGTCACGGCTTCTATATGCGCGAAATCATACATGACATAAAACGCTAATGGCATAAAATTATCGTTCCAATAAAGCCAATACCATGTCAATTACCTCGATTTTTGTGTGTTTTATTTCATTTTAAAGTTCTATACCTCTAAAAAAACTTCTTTACATAGGTAAATACATTTTTAAATAAACACATTAATATTTCTTAATTACGCACAAATCATTATCACTCATTCTTATACATAAGGAATTTTAATTAGATGCGCCCTAATAATAGGAAGGAAAACCCAAACATTAAATCGCACACCACTACCTTTCTGTACAGCGTGGTGTATTAAATCCGAGACACCTTCTATGATAATAAGTGGGAGACACTTGAGAGACCTTTGTCCAGTAGTAGATACAAAAAGATTAATGATAATGATGACGTATAACATAATATATTGGATACTACGGATATCTATTGTATCTAATATATTATGACACGATAACTCTCGTAGTTTTTATCAGATTTTAATCAAACAATTCTGAAAAATTTACTTCATAAATATCTCTGTTATGTTTGGCAATGGCGGATGATTAAAAAATTACGTAATTTGTAATTTCGTTAATATTGAACCCAGAGAAAATTATTGTACTTTATTCGGAAAACATACAGTTTATCATTATATACGAAAATCATAATAAAAACAAAACAATAATTAAACTAGTTACATATTTTCTCGGAAGATAATTTAATATTTAAAGAGGACTATAATGCAGAAAAATGTGAGAGAAAAAGGTGAGAATAAAAATATAAACTGAGAGAAAAAAGTTATAAAGAGGACTATAATGCAGAAAAATGTGAGAGAAAAAGGTGAGAATAAAAATATAAACTGAGAGAAAAAAGTTATAAAAAAGAAAATATTCGAAGTGAACAGGAGGGTGAGAGGAAAAGAAAAGGAAAATGGGATAGGGAATAAAAATCTGTGTAATAAAAATAAAATGAAAAATAAAGGCCATTTAAGTTTATATATTAAATTTAGATTTAATTGAGGTAACTAAAGTATTGAAAATGTCTACTTCGTTTATGTGTGAATTGAAATAAACGGGTGCTCGGTAAAAAAATGAGTTTTGTTTGGCATTGGTGTTGCAACGTGGAAGATTAAATGTAAGATTAGTTCTGGTTGCCCTGGCTGGTACTCGAATGAATATGCGTCTGAGTAATATAGTGATAATAAAAAACACTTTCACGCACAGACGAATCTGATTCTTGCGATAACTGCTGGAAGGGATTTTTCATTTTGTAAAGGTTAAATATAGCCGTTGAAGATTTTGAATAAATAAAAAAATTGTAATTACGTAATTCGTGAAGATTTTAAGTCATTGTATTAGCCACATGCTAAATTATTCAATGTTCTATGTTCAGTTAAGTAATTTTGTATTATTTACGCTTCTATGGGTATATAATAATTTATGTTAATATTTTTGATACTGTTGTACTCTTCTATACGTAAACAAATTACTTGTGAATAAATGTACCTAACAGAGAATATTGCATCGTCTTTAAATACGTGTTGCCCTTCAAATACAAATGATCACAAATGTTCCTCTGTCTCTCGAGTGCATCGATTGGCTAATGATTTTTACTTCCATAATAGACATATTTAACTGACAACATTTTAATGTGTGTGAAAATTTTTAATCTGCGTGAAGTGTGTTACACAAGTTGAAAAAATATTTTGCATGCGGCACGTGACATTGTATACAATGGTTAATCTATAATTGTCCGTGTCTACGATGACCTCTCATACATGGAACGATAGACCTATTAATTTGAAAAAGTGTAACATATTGGGTTGTCAAAAATACTGTCGCTTTAGCATAGTTGGTAATGCACCTTCCCCGGATTGGAAAAAAAAACCCGGTTCGAATCCTGGTAGCGCAACAACAATATTTTTTGATAAAATTGATTTTATATGTGTTCCTTATAATTAATACATTTATTAGTATTTAAAAAATGACAGACCGTCTGTTCTGAATAATTACAACTTCACAATGAGAATGTGTTCTCCTTAATAATACATATTGTATATTTATATAAGCTTGTGAAGTATGTTGCGGGATTATGGTCTCGAAAACTATGATATTTGTCGTCATCTTGGTTGGTGACTCATCCCAGGGTGAGTCCTGGTTTGCAGGATTTGTCGCAATTTTCTTATATCAGCGGCATCACTATTTCAGTTTACCACCCCTGCAGTACGACACACTAACACAAAATCAGCCCTCTTAGGCTCGGTTGTGTAATCAGTGGTAAATTTTTACTACGGTAAAACGAGTCGAAATAACGAGTAAAAATAATTTATTATCGAAAGTATATTCGATAATAAATTAATTTTACCATCCAATATCGAATGGTAAAAACCGCAAATCGTTAGCTGAAAATGGCGGACTCTTCACTGTTGCTTCAAAAGTCATCTGACACATTAATATTTTGAAAATACTACAATAAATCATTTAATATCCCGCTATTTTAATGATGACAGTTCGTCCGATTTAATTAATTTTCTCCAGCAAAGTGACAGACTTTGAACGCAGGGGTGAACAAAACCATAGATTATCCATAGATAATCAATAATAATCCATAATAATCATAAAATTGTATGTATTGCCAATGGTTAATATTTAAAATAAATCAATTTTGGTAAAATTTGCAGATATTTGATTATTATTTGTTCTGCCACTATTATACGGAATTTATTTTGTAAATTTGATGTACAAACAACCCACAAACGTTTTTTTACCACGGGTAATTGTAAAAAAATGTATTAATAGTAAAAATTTTACCATAGTTAAAATTTACTGCTGATCACACAACTGGCCCTTAGTTTCGGGTTACCCACTCTCCTATCCCCTTGCGGATCACTGAACAGAATCTTATTTGTGGATTACTGGTTTTCTATACGACGCAAGGGCCCCAGCCGGTGTAGAGTGTATGGCCATTGTAAGAATGCGATTGAAATCATTTGCGCAGAAACGCATTTGATGAAGGGGTATCGCCTAGTCCAATGTGACACCGATCAGCATTCATTTAAATTATTCACGGCTTCTCTTGCAAGCGAGTACGACAGAAATCCCAACCGCATTCTTACAGTGGCCAAACTCTACCTCTGTTATCTTCACGCGTCATGATGTTCCGCATTACATGATTATTTGCACCCCCCCACGTGGACCCGGTACTCTGTAGACATCAGACCAAAGTTCAAGATTATTTCCACTCTCCAGTGTCATTTTCGTGGCCGTAAATTTTTCGAAAAAATTTCCTATCATCGTGTTTTGTTAGTCTCAAATGTCTCCTACGCATACAAGTACAAAGGTCTTACAAAGATTTCATTTATATGTATATATATATGTATATACTATTCATATATAAATTTATTACATGTAGTAGAAAATACGTGGAGCATCACAAAAACTATTTAATTTACTATAATTGCTACCATCAGTTTTACTATCTCGATTTCGATCTGTACATACTCGATAATTATTTTTATAAGCTTAAAAATTCTCCTCATAGTAATGTGTTCGAACGTTGACAACGACAAACAAAAATAATCAGCTAAATAAAAACATGTAATTTTTTTTTCTTTTTATATGAACAAGGCTTAACATTTTTATAATAAATTCGTTAATACCCGGCGACAGCACGAGGTGATGCAAAAAATAAGATTCGATATGATATATTACAATTCGCAGAAATGAAATTAATTTATTTATTGAGGAAATTTGACAGTTTTTTTTGATTCTGTAATATGGTATCGTGCAAAATATAAAACTTATTATAAGAATCCACATAACTATTTAAACATAAGTAATGTCATAGTTTCGATTTGATAATTAAATAATAAATATATGAACATATTATGTGTAACACACCTAGAGCACAATATTAAAGGGCTAGACACATATTAGACATAAAATAAGAGTCGAAAACGTTCAAGATGTATGTGTTTAATTTCAACCATGTCAGAGATTATTGCGATTATTATTGAAATATTTTATTGATTCCAAATTATATGTTGAATTAAAAAAAGTAATTATTTAGGTAAAGTCCGACCGAAGATTCGGCTTCGGCCACCTTCGGCTGCACATTCGGCTTCGGCTAATATCTGCCGAAGATTTGATATTATAAAACTTTGTATTTAGCCGCCAAAAACGCGCGAACTATTACGAATGACAGAGTTTAACTATATATATGCTAAAATAAGACAAAAATAATATTAATTTGATTGATAAAAGTTCTAGATATTTAATTAATCATATATGAGACATATTCTAATCTAACTTAGATTGTTACTTTTGAATTTTCTCATATATTATTTTTCATTGTTGCTGAGTAATAATGGCATTTAATTTAGTAAAATTTAAATGCTCCAAACTTGGTTTGGACTATGTTACTGTTGTGTTATTTGAAATAAATAACTTATTTCACTTCAATAAATAAATCTGCAACAATATCTAGAATGAGAATTGGGCATTTCCAGGTAGTCTCACTCATTCCTCATTCAGATTGAACTTAATAGATTCCCCAATGTGTGAGTGTGGTGCCGAGGAGGAAACCCTTGACCATATTTTTTTTGCCTGTCCATTGCGGATCACAGATTTTTTTTTACACATAATCTCGTCAATGGTAATTTTCAACTCCCGATTAACTTGTGTTATCTTCTTTCCCTTAACTCGCCACGTTTAATCTATATAATAGCAAATTTGAACGACAATGGTATTGACTTGTAATATAATATTTCCTATTCTATAATATTATTGTACTCTTTTCTATAAAATAAAGTTTTAACTTGATTAATGGCACAAATCACTCTTAAAGAGTGGATTGCCTATTTAAAAGAAGAAGAAGAAATAAATGTGAATAAAATTCAGTTTATCATTTCTGGAAAACTGCAATTTATTTATTGAATGGATATATTTACAATTATTATCAACACCATAATGCAGAAAATTAAATAACCGTATATTAGGTTATAGCAAGAGCCGAACAAACGGCTACAGCTTCGCCCAAAAAACTAACCTTCGTTCAGACACCAGATTTAAAGCATCTTATATATACATACTCATTGAACATTTTCGACTCGTAATTTAGTCAAGTATGGTAATATGATAATATATATAGGTAATAATGTGATAAACCGTGACCGTGATTGGTATTCAATTGTAATGATGATTGGTAAGAGTGATTTAATGACTGGACATTTAAGTTCTAGTATACTAGCAATTGCTCCCCGAATTAACGATAATTAGTCAATCGCATACATTCTCGATGTTATCTTATAAATATAAAGAAATATAATAAATATACAAGAAATAAAATAAATTTTATAATTTTTCACAAACAGACACTTAAAACTCATAAATATATATTCTTATAATATGTATAGATATATAGACAAACTTATCGGAGAAATGAATATAACACAGCATAGATTTCCAGACGATCGTATAAAGTGGCAGAATCGTGGAGAGGCCTTCATTCAGCAGCAGAAGGACAATGGCGGACAATTATGATTATGCAAAAATTAACCCATCGGGACCACGTGTCGAAAACGTTTAGTTTTGCAAGAACCCTATATATATATATAAAATAATAATCTAGAATATCGCGTCTTACAAAAAGTAGATACTCAGATATTTTAACAATTGTACTTGTTATTAGAAAAGTTATTTTGACATGTGTCAATGTTTCCATGGTTTCAACTATCTAAATAACCGTATAAATTATTTTAAAATTATTAGTATGTAATTTTAAAAAAATGTAAAAATGTATGATTTGATATTGCCGGACAAATTATTTTGTATTTGTTGACGTTTGCACGGTTCGGTGCCCACGCATAAAGTCAATGAGGAATTTTTTATTATACTTAATGTATATATATTATATACTCTTTGAGGTATAATGAATATGTGAAAGAAAAAAAATCACCAGAAAGTATATTCGCAAGGTTAATTGTTTCTTTTTATCACCTAGTTGCATCAATTTCACCAGTCACCGAGTGTGGCGAGGTGAGAGAAAGTGATTCACACACTTGTGCAGGAGACTCAGGATTATACGGGTCTACATTTATTTCGTTTTATCGGTCGCACGCTGAATAGACGTAATCAAAAATTTGTGCTGCGCGGTCAGGACCTCATCGGCTATCGCCGATTGCTTTCTGCTAGGCCCTGAGGGTGGATAGCTATTATGGCCGCTTCGCGGCTAATAGTGGCCACGTAGCAATTTTAATTTTTGCCTGTAATGTAATGCATAATAAAAGAGAAAACATTTAACATTGTTTTGCTTTTGACAGCGCTACCATATTCTTGAAAAAACTGAGATCATGTTTACATAAATGATTATTAAACACAGGCAAATATCAAAAATATCAGCATCGCACCATTCTTTGACAGTGCGCCATAGAAAAAATTCACGACTTCTATAATACGATACGAGATGACCATATAACATCATTTCAAATTTAATATCTATGAAAACATTTAACGCGTGCCATGATCGCGTTTCACAGATCTGGCCGTTTAACCAATAACTAAACAGCCACAATGACACCACTGAAGCCCGCATCAGAAAGTCATAGAAAATAGACGGGGACACGAAATATTATAATGGTTAATATTTCACAATTGAAAATTAATGCTATTTTTAAAAAACAAACGCTTTTAATAAAAATGCTCGGACGTCAAAGGGAATTATATTAAAAAGTAGTTTGATATATATTGTCATCGCAATTAAAAAGTTTTTGCAAGATTCTTAATTTAAAAATGACTTGTAATTAAATTGTATAGAAATCCATTGAGATTTTATATATGAGAATAAAATATTTATTTCAAAGGACTTATCTCAATATCATCCTGAAATATTCTAACAGTAGAATCTATACAGCGAGTAATGGGCTCACTATTGAACCGAAAGTGAGCACAGTTGTAGGTACCTAAATATGTATTATACTTAAGGCATGTATTTGTCCATGGCGTGTACCATCAAATGACTGTAATTAACGGGAAAAAAATGTGATGTCACGTGTCGGAACCTGTACAGTTTAATTAGTTTTTTCGCATTTTCATATCGTTGTTACTATTAGTAAAAAGAGTTAATTCGTAGCAAAATGATTATTTTTTTAAATGATTTAAATACATACATGCGTCCGATAGATATAACCGTTTTTTTTTTAAATATAGACAATAAACTAAAAAAACGTACAAAATCTAAAAATAAATAAAATTCTTAATATATTTTTATCGGAACAAATTTTATCTTTTATCTACGATGTATCGAAATGAAACGGTACATATGACGCCATACTGAGGATTATGGAGGTGATAACGAAAAATCCTAATTTCATAATACATACACGTGTTAGAGATACTTACATATGCACGAGAGTAAAGTTTCATCGGTGTACATACATATAGACATATATACAACTTTTCTAAGCGATCCAAGATTTGAGAGCAAAATGTACAGTAATAATAACTTAACATCTAATGAACTCCCCCATTACTGATGATGACTGTGACCCCCTGTTGATTTTCTTGACGATATTCCTTCACCTTTTCCTCTTATCCTCTGACTTTCCTGGTCACCACCAGCTATCATGTTCCCTGCGGACATTGTGTCAGAAAAATTATATGATCATGGACAATCTATTGTCAATACTTGATTGTACCAAATTTGAAACATTAAAGCCATGGAAGGAGACCCACTGAGATAATCTGAGATTTAGTTGATATACCATGTACATACACGTGTTGAGATTTTGATCTGGAGATAGTCAGTGATCAGCTTGAGATTGATAGAAAGATACAAAAACTCAAAGCAGAACAACGTTCGATTCGACAGAAAGATTCGACACGCACACATATACGTATCCTAAAACCACTTTAGATTCTTACAACTATCTATTCTGAAAAATTATGCACACTGCTGAGAAGATTAAAAATCATCCAACTGATGAACGACAATACCTATCCTTTGACGTGTGACGTACGATGAGTTAAACTGAGTCCATTGTCTTTAGTCGAAAAAATGGTGCGCACTGTTATCAAAGTAATTCTAATAACGTGTATTTAAATACCAACCCTATCGGTGCTGAAGGAAACTTCAATGAATGAGAAACCTTAGAAGTGAACAAAATTCTGAAGGTTTTATTAAATACCACAGGAATGAGTTCACAACCTGCAATAATTTACTTTAGACATTTAATGACGTAATGGAGTGACGAGCACGTGTCGCGCACGCCTCGTTGCGATCGCGTCACTTTACGGCTAAAAGGTTTTATGGGGATTATACTTCAGAAACAAGGCCAGAATGAAGTTAGAAGCTGATGAAATAGTGATACACTTCACGTACCTACCTATGTGATGCCCCCAAAAAAATTATTAACATGTTCGCTAAACTATTCATAATTTTGACAACCGTTCTCGTTTTGACTCAGTCCTCCGTGTACATAAAATGCTTATATAGTTATTATTTTTGACTGTGTTGAGTGCTTGTATATATTATAATATGGCTAGAGAAAAATTTCAAAAGAATTGCACAAGTCATAACTTTTGCAGAAGCAATGGTATCGAATATTAGAACTTATCCGATATCTCAATGCTTTATTTTATTATAAATATTCTATGGAGGAGATCACATTATTATTATTGTGAAGTTGCAGTTTCTTCAGAACATAGTTCTGTGATATTTTAATGCAAATTAAATGTATCAACTAGAAAGATATAGATATGGGAAATGTGAAACGCATTTCTACGGATAGGATTCGGGTTCGAATCCCGGTAGCAACAAAAATATTTTTTCGATAAATTGAATTTCCCTGTATACATATATATGTCTAATTGGTACATTTAATTTGAATTATTATAAATATTCAGCAACAAATGGTTCGATGGAAGAGAGGCAGGACATCTTGAATAGTGGTGTATATTTAAAGTGAATGTATTCAGGTAAAGGTATCGCAAAGATGTGGTATGTTGGGGATATTTTTCATTTAATAAAATCGAATATAGTTTTTCTTTTAATATACAGTGGAACCTCTATATTCATCATTCATCCGTTCCTGAGAGCCTAGGGAGAATAAGGAACCTCACGAATATAGAAACAGTTTTTCCCATAACAAATTACTGAAATTCTATTAATTCGTTTCCAGCCCCCAAAAAAAAATATAAATAAATTTTATGTCAAAACTTTACCTTTATTGTATTGAGGAGACATGATGATAGAAGCGGAAGAGAAGGAAACTTACTAATATTTAGAAGGAGACAATTTTAACATCACATAACTCTAATTCTGGTGGCGGTTTTCGTTTGCCCATGATTCAGCAGCACTCCATTTAACGAAGAACTTGCCCAGTGTTGCCAGTTTCTGTCTGTTTTATAAAACCTTCCTGAAGTAGTCAAACACATTACCATTGAATCCATTTATGTTTCGGTTGACTATGACAACGTTTAGGTGCCACTTTTCGACCATATTCTGCATTTTGGCCCAGTTAGACAGCTTTACCGGGCGGCGGAAGTGTCAAATGTATAAAATATTAACGAATATAGAAACATTTGTTTGTTATCAAAATGTGACGAATATCGAACCAGACGAATATAAAGGCTAATAAACAATAGCTGGAAGGGGGACCCACCCTTTCCCGGGACTGATTTAGAAGCTAGGGCTTCCTTGTCGGTCCCACTCATCAAAGCTAATAAAAATAGGCGATTTTAATTCAGTTACATTTTTACAATTACAAAACGAAAAAGGAGAAGTAATTCAATGTGGTTATTAGCAATTAAGATTTAAAATTTAGACCCTCCAGCATCCCTTAAGTGCTTGCTTTATTCATAAAATGTCATATAATATAAATCCATAGAATGTAGTTTTACATACAGATTCAAGTAGTATTTCAAGGCAACCACTCAGGAATCTATTCATCAAAAACATTCCCAAAAGAGGGACAGTGGACGAGACACAAAATGGATTGAATCACACTTACACGGACAGACTAACGGAGTTACAAAACACGAAACATGGAGAATGAGAGGTAGGCGCATAGGTGGAGTCCCACCGACGCAGGCTGGCCTGGCTACCCACCTATGGAGCTCCAATGTGTCACCCATACCTGAATAAATCCCTTATATAAAACAAGATTCATCCCATCAGTAATTAGGTCTGCATTCCTGCATCATCATACGTTCACGTGCATCTCTAAGTATCTCAAGTCCACAAAATATGGTCAGGTGTCTGTTTCACTCTCCCATACGTACACATCCACAAGTCTAAACTCAAAACAGTTTACTACCGAATTGTCCATGCCCCGTAATCTGCCATTCAAAATGATTTAGGTCTGGATCATGCGAATATAGGGGCTGACGAGTTTAGAGGTTCCACTGCATTAGCAAAACTTGTATAGTCCCACTGAAAGATACAAGGAGTCGAAATGGAGGGAAAACTTACGGAGTATCTACATATTTAGAACCTGATTTGGTGGTGATATTGGGATACAATATGCCTATATCTTGGTTAACTAAAGTGGGTGTATCAGCTAGTTATTAATATTTCAGTTCTGATATCCTATTTAAACGTGTTCAACCTAATTAAATGTATTGCTTTATTAATATTTCAGATTCAGTATGTTGAACCCGTTTATCGGTGGCTTCATAAAATGCTCCGTACGCGTGTTCGAATTCCTGCTCGTTCCTATTCTCTGGCTCCTAAACCTGGGGGAGTCGAAGAAACTCCCGCGAATGAGTAATCCTCTGCTGTTCATGAGCGCCACCAAGTTATCGCACATGATCAGAAATAAGCAGGTGAGATATGGTACCACGTCATTTGAGATTTCAATGCGGTCAGTTTAACATGCGATTTTTTGTAGTTGTGCCGCTCCCGTCATTGCCTTTTCAATTGCGAATAGTCCACAAGTCTGTTCTCTGTTTTTTATAGATTACAGTGACATCAGATTTTATTCAGAACACATTCTTATTGTTGTAATTATTCAGAACAGACAGTCTGTGATATTTTAAATACTAATTACATGTATTAATTATAAAGATATACATATAAAATCAATTTTATCAAAAAATATTGTTGTTGCTACCGAGATTCGAACCTGGATCCCTTCCAATCCGGGGAACGTGCATTAATAAGATATAAGTTGTGTCACGGTTAATTTTAGCGTCTGTTAAATAAAGTAGATGACTTTCAAATAATGGAACGATAGATGTATTAATTTGAAAAGTGTAACAAATAGGTCCGAAAATTTGTCGTCGATGCACTGTGTACTGTAGTATAATCGGTTAATGCACGTTCCTCGGATTTGAAGAGATCCAGGTTCGAATCCCGGTAGCAACAACAATATTTTTCGATAAAATTGATTTTTTATGTATATCTTTCTAATTAATACATTTAATTAAAATATCAGATTTTGTTACACCATCGTCTTGTTGAATTTCATCTGCTTGATGAACTGTAATACGTCCAAAATATCGAAAAATGCGCAGAAGGTTCTATATTTAATGGTCCGTGTCCATGATGAGACTTTTAAGAGATTTTCGACTCTAGACAATCTCGGATTTAATAGACGAATTTCGCTCCCATGAGATTCTTTGGAGACATCTCTCAGTTTCCATAACCCCCGTGTACACATCATATATCAGAGATTCGCTATCTCGCACCTTACTTCACTCCACGAATCATCTAAAATTTTGGTCAAAATTATTATTTTTTTTGTATACAAATTATATTTTGATTACAGTTTTCTTTTAAACATTTAAATTTTTCTAGTGATTTAGGTTTAGAAAACAACAAAAAAATAAATGAATATTTTAGTAGCACTATGCTTTTCTAATACTTTTTAAATAACACATATTGATTTGAATACAAACTCTTGCAGGTTTAGTTTATTACTCTTAATTATAAAACGTAATTTTTGTAAAATTTCACCTCATGACGCTGAAGAAATCGATAAATGATTCGATATAAATGTCAGATGATGTTTTCTTGTTCCAGGGGTACGATATGTTTATATACAAGTTTGAAAGAGTGATAGTATTCTTCAGTGTGCCGCGAAAATTTTATAATTTGAATAGTGTGCAGTAACATGAAAAAGGTTGATCCTCTTATTTATATGTCACAGCCTCCTTTGTCACTTACGGATGATCCTTGAAGTATAAAATCACTGACTTTACTTACGGCGACAGTTACAGACTCAATTATAAGTCTTTAATGTTAGAAAAGGTCATTGAGTGCGAAGCTATTCTATTTTTTCTTATACCAACTCTTGCGTCGACTTAAAGTGATTTCCTCTGCTATTAAAATGCCTCGTCAAATGCAAATCGAACGTTATCTACCGCATTCTTGGGACTCTGATTACAGTTGATATGAACAGGCGAAGACGAGTGCATAATTGTTGCAGACACTTGAATATCGGATTCTACGATTAAAACAGAACGACTTACGCCACTGATCTTCCACTCATCTTCTTAATAGTTTTCGTCATACACATAATGAAACCAGTTATAATCATGGAACTATGACTAATTGCGGATAGCGATAGGGATAATTCGCCACCTATTCCGGTCCGTGGAATTTCTTGTACTATGCGTAAAAGTTTTAATGAGTTCGGTCCATCATGTTGGTGCTATTTCACGAGATCTGATCATTTTCTCGTTGATATCTTCGTATCTGGTAACACGGCCAAAACATCGCTGCTCCAGAGACCATGTTTCAACATCAAATAGAAAGATCGGGAAGATAAGCGTTCTGATCAGTCTCATTTTTGTTTTCCTGGTTAAGCTTCGGTCTTCCAGATTTTATTGAGATTGTCCATGGCGTTTTCCACTCACTGGTTTACTTATTTCCTCACAGGTCACAGCGGAGAATGTCACAAAAGCTTTCATCGAGAGATGTAAAGAAGTCAATCCAATAATAAATGCTGTCGTGGAGCCAAGATACGAGGTGGCGCTGACTGAAGCGAGGAATATTGACGCCCTTCTGGCGACGGGTACGCACACAGTGGAAGAGCTGGAAAAACTTTTTCCTCTCCTGGGAGTGCCGTTAACGGTCAAAGAAAGTATTGCAGTAACTGGTATGACTCTTTTAATCTCTGTTTTTTTAAATTTCACGTATTTATAATAGTGTTCTTTATAATAGGCGTCAATAGCTGAGCAGGCAAGTAAACAAGGCTTGTGTTAGAGGAGAGCCGCACGGGACCGGGGGTCGTGGAAATCAAAAAGGGAGGTATATATCCAGCAATGGACGTAAGAAGAAAGAAGTTAATAGCGGAGAATTTGTGTATAGCATATTGTATTGTACACTTTAAAATTACATAAGAGACAATTAAATTAAGCGTACAAAATAATCAATTTTGTCGTAATATATTATGAATGATAAAATTCATTTTGTCGTATCTAGAATTATAGAATAACGTTTATGTCCTAATGGTTCATTTGTTGTCAATTTTCAAATTATGATATAAAAATATATTTCTTTGTTGTATTTATTTAGTGTTAATAATAGATATTTTAATAATTTATTTAAAATTATATATTGCATTACCCCTTAGATTTTTATATTTAATGCTAACCAATTTCAAAACGTATGTTCTCTCGCTAGGGCAGAAAAAGCTATTCAAACTATATACTATATACTCAAGTGATTTTATGTGCATATTTATGCATTTTTCTTTATTCGTTTATGTGACTTTTAATATTATTATTATTTTATTTTTACTGACCACGGCCAGTGTTTCCACAAAAACTATTTTTCAATGTTGAAATTATATTTGATCAAAAAAGGTAAGTGGTCTAAATACGTAATTTAGCGTTCCGGCAATATGACGTACAGATTATTCAAATTCAGCAAAACATAAAACGTATTATATTTTTTTGGGGTATCAATATTATGGCTACTTCTAGTAATTTTTTTCCCTTTCGGTACCGTCGGATTTTGGAACCTATACATGAGGTGGTGTGTCGACTTAAATATAATATGATTTCAAATACGCACGAAGACTAACAATTAAATTCGTAGAATATTTTTTGTGTCCATTATGTGGCAATACGGTAATTAGCTGTACGCGGAATAATACAGAAATTCATTTCCGAAGGACAAACTGTTAATACAGAATTCTCTTTGGAGGTAATAAAATGGTTACGAGTGCGCGTGAGACGTGTCCGATCTGGATTGTTCCAAACAAAAGCTGAATGTTACATCGAGACAATGCTCCAATACACACAGCAGTGTTGTGTAGAACTCTTTCGCCAAAAATGAAATCACCGTTTTGGAGCACCCGTCCCATTCACTCGATTTGATCCCCTTCATAAAATATAGAAAGATATGAAAGACCATCGTTGGACGGCACGAGCGGAGATGGAACGGATTACGACGCATCCATTTAATATGTATTAAAAAATATTATTTAATTTTTCTAACAATACCATCAGAAACGTGCTATGCATTGATAAAATTACAATGTGTCCGTTTGATTTCTGAAATTATATGTTGCAAATTCGATACTTATGTTGCAAACCAAGGAACAAGCGCGAACTTCTCTAAACCGATATTGTAAGAGTGGCGTAAGCCCCAAAATCACTAAGAAAATTGAAATAAACCAAAAATAACAGAAAAATAAATAAAATATACATTGAGACAAGCCCCCTGCACCATAAATCCGCCCCTATCTTGGGGTAGAGCAATTTAGCAGCTTTAATCTCAACCTTGACAACAAACATTAAAACGAATGTCAACGTGTCTTTTTCCTTATGTCAATAATACAGAGACCTGATAATTTATTAAAAATCTAGTCTTCCTTGTTATTCCACACAAAATATGTACCCACATTCCAGAAGCGAGTAATGCTTACCAACATAGGATGCACATATGTTCTGTAAAATATTTTTTCTACGAATTTAATTGTCGTATTTAATCATGTTTTCTCTCCCTGTTCGACTCGTCTCTGCGAGCTCAAAAACTGTACGAATTACGCTTATAGTATGACAATTCGTCACTATTGTGTGATAGTTGGTTATAATTGATTCGTTTGATTTGAAGGAATGAGCAATGCCGCCGGCTTGTCGACTCCCAAGCGGGCTCCAGCCGCCCGCGACGCCGAGTGCGTGGCGCAGGTCAGGGCGGCGGGGGCCATCCCCCTCCTGGTCAGCAACACCCCCGAGCTGTGCATGTGTTGGGAGACCTTCAACAATACCACCGGGACCACCAAGAATCCCTACGATACTCGGAGATCGCCAGGCGGATCATCAGGAGGAGAGGTACAACTCGATTCTTTGCCTTAGAAAATGTGATTATTTAACTACATTTCTCTTTAGTTCCACCTGTCACTCTAGAAGACTGATTAAATTAGCATTCACTGCAGAAATACAAAATTAGTGTCAGTCGGTTTCGATGACAATATTTATTATATAAAATTCTAATTCTAATATTCCTAATAGATGAACTATGGATTAAACTCTTCCTGCAAATATTAGGTTGATGCATAATTATCCGATGTTTTTTTGTAACGTTTTTCACCACCGCTACTGGTGGAATGACAATGATGAGCATCAGGAGTCAGGAGTGGGCAGAAATGGCCAAAGGCGGTACAGCATCAACAGCGACGTGTACCTGGCCCAGCTTGATCGCCTTTATACTGCCCTTCAGCTGAAAAGACCGCGCAAAACCCGTTTTCCACCGCGACAATACTCGCCCTCGTGTCGAACGCCATGTGATCGAATCATCAGAGATGAGATTTGCTCCTCCATCTGCCTTACTCTCCCACCGAGGCTCCCATGGACCACAACATCAACCGCTCTCTGAGAAATTGGCAGGTTGAATGCAGAATGATAATTGTACATAATATGTTTTGAGGTTGTTTTGGTTTTTGGTTATGTTACAATATAATAATACAAAATAACTTATGTTACAGTGTAATTTTTTAAAAATGGGGGATAATTATGCATCAACCTAATATTCCATGCATTTCAGTTTTTGTACACAGTAGTCAATGTGATTTACTGTACAAGGTAGTCATTGTGACGGAAGCCATGTTCTTGCCACCAGAAGACTATTACCACGCACATGGGTGAAACAGCCAGGCGGAGTGCGACCGAATGCATTTAAAGCGTCATTGCCTTCGCACCGGCCGCCTGACGAGCGCACCTTTCTCTTAATATATTTTCTTTTGACTATAATTTTAGTGTACATGTTTTGAATAAAAGCGTGATATACTAAATACTGTAAGGGTAAAAAATCGGCATTCTATCTCTTCACCGGCTAGTCAGTGGAGAACACAAGAACGGTGGATTCTTCGCTTCAGAAACGCATACCCACCTTAGTTTGTCACATTCTGCCTTCACCCTAAACTGGGAAAATTTATTATCAATCCTGGGAAAGATAAATGAAAATATGATTAACGTTATCAAATGTTAATAAAAAAAAACAGGTTAAATTAGAACAAATCGCAATCCAAATTTATAATCCTAATTTCGTCGGGTTAATCGTGAATTCGAAGTTCTTCGGGGCTGGCTGGTGGTAACACGATTTAACATGTTTCAAAATATGGCATAACTCCAAATCCATGCTCGTTCGTTAATTTTCCCAGCATCCCAAGCCGACGCAACAAGATTGGTTGAAAGAATTGTAGAATAATATTGTAATGAAACAATCTCGTTCTCCGAAAAGATCGTTCACCATGCGATTAGATAAAAAAAAAAATACAGCGCACAAGTCATTAAATTATAATCGAAGTATTTACTCTTCAGTTACATGTTGGATTCTTGATAAATAGCTTCACCTTCGTAGCAACTATGCCGCGTTTCTAACAGCTCCGAGCGAAAAATTAAATTAATCTCAACCATAGACTCCGACCGTTTACATAACCTTGAAACCCGCTCGCATTAACATCATGAGGGCGTTGTTCGTGATTACTAAAGTGATTGACATTAAAAATAATGATAGGGCGATTTTGAACGTGACATTAGTTTTGTAATTGTTGAACCTTGCTCTTGCAAATCACCTCGAGCTGGTGATACAATTATTGAATTAGCTAAGACCGCCAAATATTATTAATTTTTGTTTTTGTTACATATTTTATTTCATTAACTTCACTAATCGGCAAAAGCAGAATATTAAAAATATACGTGACTAATTATCGTTCGGTCACAAAGTCAACAATAATTATTAATAAACTCTGGTGATTAGCAACATTCAGAAAAATTATTCATGTGACCTATTTTCTGTACTCTAATAATTAATTATTGTCACGACTATCATTTGGATCATTAAAATGCTAGTGAAAACTACAAAAAAACTTGTAGCTGCGTGACATCAACTAACTTTATAATATCGAATAATTAAGACCGACTAAAACTACATAACGTCAATATATTATGTCAGGAAAAATGTGAAGAGTGTGCTATAATATTTGTGTTAAAATAATTCACCCGATTCTCAGATTGCAAGCAAGTAAGACACAAAAAATTAAAGTACCTAAATTAAATCTCAAACATATGTGTCATACTACTCGTGCATAGAATATGTATTTTTTGTTCTAAAAATCTCCCTGGCACCCCTCTTCCGTGTTTGATAGGGAGGTACTAACCACTATACTGCTGAGAAATCGAGTATGACATAAAAATAGTAGTTTACAAATATCTAGCTCTTTATCAACACTGTCTTATTACAAAGTTCAACAAGGGTAACTATTTGAAATTAAATATTTATTTTAAATTTGATGTAGGTATAAATAATAAAGTTAATCAAAAATAAATTAACGCGTTCAATTTCAACAGAAAAAAAACAGCATTACATATTTATATGACAATACGACCCCACAGTATACTAGGGGAGTAACTAAGGTGGCAGAGTACTGGCTTTGCATGTAAGAGATACCGGGGCCCGCAAAATATTTTTGATTTTGGAGAAGTCTGGTATCGATCCCTGCAAAGGTAATGGTGAAAAGTGAGATTATGTTAAAAAATTCCAACGCGCTATTTCCAATAACAAATATTTGGAGACTCACTGAATAATCATTTTCTATGTTTAATACTTGTTTCTAGTAATGGTAGTTGCTTAACTTTGTGAAGTAACTAAATACATACTTATTTGAGGCGTTAAGTGGAATTAATTTTACACTACAAGAAGCGCACTCGGAATTTAATTGAGAGTGGGAAGGGGAGGTTTGGGTAGGCAAAAATATTTTCTGTCCAAACCTGTTAGTGAAATTCAGTAGGCAATAATAAAAAAATCTGATTGCTTTTCTGTTTCGCGGTCTTAGATTTACAACATAGAATCTATAGGTACATACATGGTAACACAAAAAAGTGAGAACATCTCGTAAAACATGAGTTTTTTCAAAACATAATATAATTAATTATAATTCTTAATGTATTTTTTTTTGCATAATATTTAGCTAATCAAAAATCATCAAAACACCCCATATTGCATAATCTACTGGGTTTAAATCTGATCTGTTCGGTGGCCACATGCCTGCTCGATGAAATTAACATTTTCACAACGAAGAAAGTTGATTGTATTTCTGGCTGTGTGAGATGGAGCTCCGTCCTGCTGTAATGTTCAATTATACTCTAATGTCTAGCTATACTCCAGGGTTTTTTTTTAAACTCTTTGATCATTTTTCTAGCACTTCAACGTTTTTCAATTCGCAAATTTTTGATTAGAATACCTTTGTCATTCTGAGTAACAATTTGAAAAAACTAAATATATAAAAAATGGGAAAATTAATAATCAAAGATGGTGACCGGAAATTGTTGAAATAAAACGTAATATAGGTAAATAGGTAAGTAAGTAAATTAGTAAACTATTTAAGCTATTGTTGATATAGTTAAACTAATTTTAATGTAATTATATCACATTTTACGAAATGTACTCATTTTTTTGTATTTCAATTCAAAAATCCCTTATTATATTGCTTTAACAATACACCATGTAGTGTACTTTGTCTCTATTTCCAGTAAAAAAAAATTAATATTAATAAAATGATACATACTATTTACACATAGCTATTTTAAATTAACATGATTATCGTCAGAATGTTATTAAAAGCATAAAAATGAAGGATATAGTGAACTTAAAGAAATTAAATAATATACTCAGGTAAACAAATTAACTAAAAATCTTAAGTTAGTACAATATTTTGTATAAAACCGTTTTGAACTGCAATGCTAAAATGATCAAGTTAGAATTATTCAGTGTAAAATAAGATTGCGGATAGATATTTTCGTAAATATAAAAAAAAGAAAAACAACCCCTTTTTGGCCCAGCGTCGAATGTATCCGCTGCAAAAACTTTCTACCACGGTCAGCAACGTATTAATCCGTCACATCGTAATTTATTTTATCTGATTTGAACACCGATGTCCAGCAGAGTCCTTAATCAGTGACATTTATTGCACAATTCGAAAAGATTGTTAATGAATATTAATATTCATTATTATTTTGTATAAGTATATCATATAAGTCAATGTATCTAAATCAAATAAGTAGTGAAATAAATCATATTTGTACCTTCAGGCTGCTCTCATATCGTCAGGTGCTTCAGTAGTGGGAGTCGGTTCAGACATTGCCGGTTCTCTGAGACTACCAGCCCATTTCACCGGAGTCTACGGCCACAAGCCGACTCCTTATGCCGTATCCACGGTGGGACACATGCCAACTTCCAATTCGAAAGATTGGAATAATTTCTTCACTCTCGGGCCGATGGCGAGATACGCAGAAGATCTGCCGCTCATGTTGAAGGTACTGCAGGATCCAAATGGTCTAGAATTGCAGCTGGATAAGAAGGTATTTAAGAGAAAATTATTATTAATTTCTCTCGTTCGTATAGCAATAAATTGGATGTTAATTTAAACTATTAATAAAATCAGAAAATTTGAGTAAATATAATATATAATATTTTTATTTATTTATTTACTTCATACCATATGTTGTGTGTACATTTAGTATTGTAATATCTGCCTCACTGGGCATCACCTGTGCTGAAGCAAATATTTTACATTGTTAATCAATAATCATATTATACATAATTGCTATAGCAAATATAAATTGTAAATAACAAAAGTAAGAAGGAAATAATGTAATATTTAAACATAAGAAATATATAAGACAATACCTACCTGAAATATGTAAAGATAATACACATTCGTTTTCAACAAGTTTAAATAATACAGTTACAATTTAGGTGATGAGCTCAAAATCACAATCAGTTAGTGAATCACTGATATCTCTAAATTTCAAACACTATCAAAACACTAACAGTAATGGAGTATCTGAAAATATTATAATTCCTTATTCGTGTCTGAAAATATTATCAACTAAAATTAATTTATAATATATTAAAAAATTTAATTTGTTTATGGTTTTCTATCTCTATATTTAATTTTCATTTACTTATTTATGTTAGGAAACCTAAAAGAAATATACTTTTCACGTTTTTCAGTATAATGGTGGAATAGATTTAGTATATTGTGATATTATCGTAAAACGATGATCACAGTCACAGTCTTCAATCATTAATATCATCCAATACCAACCACAGTCACATAAGTGAGTCAGATAATTTAAAAAATCAGAAAATTTGCTAATCTTCATGAAAATGGTTTATCGGAATTTATTAGAGCTTATACTTATGCTAAATATAAAAATTTCACGTTTTTATCATCATTATCTCAATGAGTCTAAATGGAAATAAATCCCAAAAGAATCAACTCACTAATTTTTCAGCACTGTGAAATGTCACAAAATGCTAGCCAAAGGGCTCCATTAACCTTTTAACTGGTAACTTTATTTGAAATGGAAGACATCTCATAGAGTAAGGCTATGTTTAAGGGTCTCGACTTATCTATCAAAAGCTGGAGACCTGTCGTCCACAGATGGAAAAATGATTTAAAATTTTGACTTTAATCCTTGCAAGTTTGCAAGGTCCAAAAGTGCGTGTTAACACACTGATAGCTTGGCGTGACATACAAAGTTTTGCATGTTAATGCGCTCATGGCATTTAAAAGATTACGGATGTATCTCATTTACCATGAATTTAACTATGTAAAAATATGTAATACATAAAGTATATTTCAGGTGAACATCAAAGAAGTGAAGTTTTATTACATAGACGGAGACGAAATCTATCTGACGAAAAAAATAAATGATGATGTTCAAAATGCTTTGGAAAAGGTGGTCAAACATTTTAAAGACAAGCATGACATAAGAGTTGAAAGGGTAAATAATACTAATAATAATTTCTGTTGTATCTCCAACATATCGTAAAGAATCATAATCAATGTATAATTTTTAGTTATTACACCATTTTATTAAGTAATTTTTTAAATTGATTTTTATTTTTATTTTTGCAATTAAACTAGACCCACAAAACATCTTTCTAGACGTTTGTCTGCAGGAAAACTCATTTAAATTTTGAACTAATCAGTGGCACAATTTAACAATCCATTTCATGCTTACAAGACAAATCATAAGCCACTTTTTATCACTTCTTCCAAATTGGGAGAAAGCATATTATTTCATAAAGACCCGAGTTGTTTATTTTTTAGTGTAGAAACAACAAATTGTAATATCCTCTCGATCCATATTTATTGTGAATTGTTAAATTCAAATCAGTCACCCCTCTTGTATTTTTTCTGTGTGAAGCCACCCATTTAGAGCTTTGTTGTTATAATTTTCTTTTATTAAAAGGAACAGTAACAGCCCGTGTACAGAAATCATGTTTACGGAAGAATATAACAATCTTCGATTATGCCTTATGAATATATTATTAATAGAATCGGTGTTAACTTTGTAGAGTTTCATCATAATGGATGGATATAAATGAAACAATGTTATTACTCTACTTGAGTTTATTAGCACTACTCGAGTTTCGAAAGAAACAGTCGATGAGAGTTTCTCTCAAAACTGACAGGTGAAGTATTAAACTGACTATACATAAATATAGGAGACGAGGTTTAGGTGATAGACATACGAATAATTAGGTAATGACAGATGAAGGGGGAGGGAGCGGAGTTACCATTCCCGTTACAACCACCCCTCCACCGTCCACCAGTAACTTCCATTATGCCTCATGAAATACTTCCTGGCTTACAATTTTTTTGACTATGGCTGTTTGAAGATTTTGTATTTGTTTTGTGTTTAAGTTACGGGAGTGACCCAACGATCAGATACTATATCTTAATAATTACTTGACCAAAGAAAAAAAAATATTTATGAAACCGGCTTAGGAATTATGTAATGAATTTTGTAGAATCTTCCTAACAATGACCTAAGATTGAAGCAAATCTTAATTATTTGCAAATTCCATTTAAAATATTTATATGTGGAACCATAATACTACCGGATGTCATCTTCGGCTTATTGAACATTTAGCTATGCTTTCAGACGGAACTTCACTTCATGGCCAGTGCTTGGTTTTATTCTCGTAGAGTAAAACAAGTGTATTACAATTATGGTTTCTAGTTTGTACACCACGGATTGTTTACATTTTGAAAATATATCAATTTTGTAATATTTGATTTAATAACAATAATTTAATTTATTAACCCTTGTGCAAGCGGCCCAGATCAGAATTGGTCAATATTGATCACGTATCAAGCTAATGCGTCACAAATGGCAGCATGAGAGGGAGTTCAAGAGTTATAATTGTATAGTGGTAGGCCAGCTAGCTAAAGTTAATATCTTTTAACATACATATATGGAGAATACATCATGAGATATGCACTTGAATACTGGAATGGTGGAGTAAAAATTGCAGGAGGAAATATTTCTAATCTCAGGTATGCGGACGATACAACTTTGATTGCTACATCAGAAGAAGAGATGGCTACATTACTCTGTTGCATTAAATAAAAAAGTAGAAAATTGGACCTTGAGATAAAGAAGGAAAAAACAAAGCTAATGAATAATTGAATGACATACTAGCTTTCACGATAAGATGCCCTTTCAGACCTTGAAAATGTTATTATCTCGGGTCTATAATTACTGACGAAATTAAACGACACGTAGGTATGGCGAAAAGTTCTATGTCCAGACTTTACAAAATATGGAAAGATTGCACTATTTCCAAGCTTGTGCATTCTGATGCGATCTATATCTTTATATGGTGTGGAATCATGGACCTTCAAGGCAGGGGAGAGAAGATGGTTTGGTGCCTTTGGGATGTGGTGCTGGAGACACATGTTGCGCATACCATGGATGGCAAGACCCGCAAATGTTTCCATTTTGCAGGACTGAAGGTCTAAAGCAGACTCTCAACCATTTGCCTGAGACAAACCTTTTAATTTTTTGGGCATCTTGCATCTTGAAAGGAAGATAGCTCTGAGAAGCTTGTTGCGATGGGCCACGTCGAAGGACGAAGTGGAAGTGGAAGATCATCCACCCGTTGGACCGACCAAGTAAAAAAGGCAACTGGAACTTCTCTGGTGACAGCCCTATGATTTGCTGGATGCCGAGAAAAGTGGATGAGCATTATCAAAAGGGTGGAAGTTTATGGAGATCATGATCTTCAGTCACAAGGGACCGACATGGATAGACGCTTTCATCTTTCCAATTTTCATGTTTGCAACAAACACTCGGATGGTCAGTCAATGGATAAGTGGAAAATAGATGCCTTCAAAATATTTTTTTTGACAGCACGGTCCACAAATACCTTAATTCTACAATAAATCAAATCACGGGAAGCTCTACGTACTGTAGAGCACAAAAGTTTATTTCAATTTTTCAGCTATATTCTTTTCTAGGATGCCATATGCATCCGTACAACAGCCTAGAAAAAGAAATTATACTCGACACAACTTTGAGTCGAAAAAGACCTGGATGAATATGTACCACATTACAACATCTAGATGGGTGCATGCATGTGATGCCTTTAGTAGCTATGTGTCATCAAATTAAGGCCATCATGTATCGATCCCAATCAAGTAAACACCATTGTTATACAGATTAGTTTATTATCATTGGGGAGAAGCCACCGAGAGCAAGAAACGACACAGAATTCATGAATGACAGAATGGAAAAACGATGCAAGATTAATGGAAGGACAGAGTCGAGATGAACGTCCGCAATCTGATCGGTTCGGGTATTGGACGCAGTTTTCTCGAATGCATGTGTACGGTGCAGATGTAGTGCATGTGTGTCATCCCCACCGAGTGGCATAGCTAGGCCTCTAACAGACATTCTCATTTTGTTCGCGCCGGATGGCATATACTGAGAAATACGGAAGCAAGGATCATCTTGACGATGCACGCGCACCGCCACAAATTAAAGTAAACCGTGTCAGGGGATGTACTCTTGATGTATTAGATATATTTTTGACACCTTTGGGGTTAGGTCGGTGATTAAATAAAAGAGTGATGATTGGCATGTGAATGTTTATTGTGACAGTATGATAGAACAAAGAATACAAACTTACAGATAAAATAACGAGATGCAGAAGGTGCGCGTAAACTATGAAAACGTAGTAAAGCCAGTCGGCAGTCTCGCCCGGTACGCGGACCGGTCAAGACCCGCCATGGTGGGGCAGTGAAACAGATATTGAGCGATCGGGCCAGACCTATAACGGCACCCAGCAGTGCTATGTCGCTAGTATCAATGTTGACTGAGACAGCGGTGAATTTAAAATCCTGTCTCCTACACACCTAGTAGGCACCATTTCGAATAAACAATACGATGTTTAAAGTATCTAACATAATTTTTTTATGTTTTAGGCGCAGTTAAAAAATATTAAATTCATTTTCGAAGCATCAGTAGTGAGCATCTTCCAGTTGGATGGTGTGGAGTCCGTATACTCCAAGCCGGACAACCCCCACGAGTGGAATTCAATATGGCCCGAGTTCATCAAGAAGATCTGTGGGTTTTCCAAGTTCACAATGTTGAGCGTCTTATATGGACCTGCGAAAAAGTTGGGAGGCATGGTCGATAAAAAGAGAGTCAAGGAGGCAAAGAGGGTCATAACAGACCTCAGGGAGGAGTTCCTGGTGAGTTGATTTTTTCAAAGTTTATCTCGTAATCTCGTAATCGTAACATGAGGAATATTACAGTCAATGGACAGCGCTATAGATCCATGATTAGTGATTTTTTTGTTCCCCAATTGAATGGCATTAGTGTGGAAAAGCTGTGTTTTCCACAAGACGACGCAATATTCCACACAACGCGTGACACAATCAATTTATTGAAGGGAACATTCGATGAGAGTATAATTTTTCATAATGGACCTGTGAATTGACCTCCAAGATCGTGTGATTTAACACCTTTGGATTATTTTCTGTGGAGATATGTGAAATTGCTAGTCTACGCCGATAAACCAGAGACGATAGACGACTTGGAAGCCAACATTCGTCCCGATATTGCCTATATAATTCCCCAGCTACTCCAAAAAGTGATTGAAAATTAGACTTTCAGATTACGCTTTATTCGAGCCAACCATGGCGCCCATATGCGCAAAATCATATTTAAACATTAATAGCATAAAATTATCTTTCCAACGAAGCCAATACAATGGCCATTACCACGATTTTTATGTGTTTTATTTCATTTAATATTTCTATACCTCTAAAAAAAATACCCTATGTAAAAATATTCATGAAGTCCAGAATTTTATTGCACCAGAATTATTAAACTAATAATTAATTGGCAAAAATGTGTCGATTCTAGTTATTAATTATTAGTTGAGAATAATGTATTTAAATTTGAAAGTCATAAATTACAATTATTTTCCTACCAACCTAATACAGTCGATTCCGCTTAATTGGGCCAACGGTTAATGAGGACAGCTGCTTATTTAGGCAAAATCTCAAGGAACGGAAACCAAACCAAGGAACTAATAGTAATTTACATTGCTTAATTGGGACGACATTTCACATAATTGGGACAGCAAATTTAAGATTACAATACACAAAAGCCAGAGACTTAGTCCAAATATTTCCCTTTTGCAAGCAATATAATTTGTTGCTGACAGTTGGCGAGCTATAAAAATTAACACCATATAAAATCTTTAAACCTTTAGATATTTATGAAATTTTGAGCAATGAGGGAAATGAGGACATGTTAGAAGTTCTATTATTAATGGTCAAGAGTTTTCGACAATAGATAATAATTGACCATGTTACGATGAAAATAAAGTATGAGGATGCAATTGTTGAAGCATTAAATCGAAACATCAAAAATTAGATGAAGAAGACGTTGATGATTAATATCCAACTGTACCTGTAAGTAGCCAGGAGAAAAAAAATTATAACCGGGTTACAGAGTTATTTTATGCGGGAAGACAATGAAGGGAGCCCTACGTATTTAAAGAAAAATATTCATCATTTAATTTTAAGCTTACTTCGGTTAATTGGGGAAGCTGCTTAATTGGGCCAAACTTCCTAGTCCCGATGTGTCCCAATTAAGCAGAATTGACTGTATTTAGAAATTCCCTCAGTGTGACTACACAGAACCATATCTTCACTTTGATTACTTCACAATAATTAATTATTTTTATAACATCTGCTTATACAAAAGTCATGGACCAATCCCCATCATTGTTAAACCAGAAGTTTCAAACATGCCCCTACATATTACAGTAAAACCGCGATATAACGAAATCCAAGGGACCAAAAAATAAAAATTCGTAATAACGAATTCCCACATATAACGAAAAAAATAAAAAACCTACTATATGTTACGCGCCGTCGCAAAAAAATGTTGCGCGGCTTCAAAAAAGATCGCAAATTCTGCAAACAAAGGAGGAAAAAGGCCATAGGGAACTGAATACCTACATATTTTTAGTAGTTTTGTTATTAAAACAGATAAGCAAATGGATAATCAAAGGAATTAAATTAAGAACAGAATCTATTCAACACCAATTGGAAGATATTTTTGTAAATTCCAGAATATTGCAAACACAAAACAATATTTTAATTGTGTTTAAATGTAGAGCCGCTTCAAACATAGTTTTGGGCATGAAACATACAAAATAATTCAAAAATAACAATCTTACAGTTGAATCGCGGCATTTTTATAAAATGAGTCGTATATAAATTACGAAGGTATTTACCGGTAACGGCGGCAACCACTTCAAAATATATTTATAATCGTTGAAATTGTTCACTTAAAAATATATTTATAATCGTTAAAATTGTTCACTTAAAAATTATCGTTAACATTGTACACTTAAAATACACGAAAACAATAGTTAATAGAAATACAAAATACCGTACAAAAATAGTTCATAAAATATTTTAACGAATTATTTATATTATTGACGAGTTCACACGAAAACAATTGTCAAACGAAAATGAATTTATGTAAATATTCAGTTCGGTCATGCAATAATCGCGTTAAAAGCTGAACAAACTTAACTCTACAGAATGACATTTCCAATAAGCACATTCTGCAACTTTCAGGGGGTTCCTGTTAATTTTTGTATTTTACAGCTGTTTGGGTCTGGGTTGCAATCATATTAGAGACGTATGCGTACGTAAAACGTGTCAGAGAACGCCGCAAGAATTATGTCAAATGGTTTTATGGGCCTGCTATGAACCCAAGAAGAAGTTTGAATTGTTTTACTACCTTGTCGGCCGACCGCCGCGCACCGCCGAAAAGGCCATAAAACCGTTCGCATACGGCAGATGCATCGGCGCGGCTTTGTAAGTGCGAAATAATATTTTCATTTTTTAACATTTTTTTATTTCGTTATAAATTTACGTAAATGTATTGGCATTTTTTCGTACGGGACAAAAATGTTTTTGTTATACATATTAACGGGATTTCGTTATATAAATGCATTTTTGTATGAAAAATTGGTTTTAGGGACTAGATTTCGATTTTTTTTTTCGCTATATCGGGTTTCGTTATATCGCGGTTCTACTGTATATGACTTATGTGAAATTGAGTTAAGCATTATATCTTGGTGATAAGTTGTGTGTTATCACATTGCGTTTTTAGTGTCGATGCTTACGTAAGTGTTATGTCAAGATGTGGTCGAGATATCAGAAGGTTGTACTTTAGAGTGAGTAAATGAATGCCCTGTTATATTTCACCCATTCTATCACACAATCTCCTATTACGTATAGTTCCCTTTATATTTAAACATATTTACAACAGATGGAATAAACAAAACCTTGTAAACCTAGCACCATTACTAAAATCTTTTTTTTTTATTACATGTCTCTTTCTAGCAATTACTCGGTGATGATGGGATCCTATTCTGTCCCTCGTTCCATGAGCCAGCGCAGTATCACTACAACTACCTGCGGAATATCTTTGACTACACATTCATGTTAATGTTCAACAACCTGGGCTTCCCTGTGACCAACTGTCCCCTAGGCCTGACACCCAAGGGTCTGCCGGTCGGGATTCAGGTGGTGGCAAGCCCCAAATGTGACCGTCTCACCCTTGCCGTGGCCCGAGAGCTCGAAACAGCATTCGGAGGATGGGTGGAACCGTGATCTGTAATGTTTATTGTACCATTTTATTTTCCAAGAACAGGATACAGAATAAATAGAGCAATTTTAATTATAAATGTTGGATTGGGGAAAATTACATTTCTTAAAATGTATATTTATTTTAATAATACTTCTGTATTAAAAAAAATGAGGTGCTGTATTTAAGTAATGTACATATAAGATGTAAGTGGAAAATCTGGTCTCTAATTTTTATATAAATCTCCAGTAATTATTTTGTACATATAAATATATTAGTATTATTACAAATACCGAATACTAAATTAGTGTATTTAAAAAATAAATGTGCTTGTTTTATGAAAATATAACAAACTTGATGGTCACATGAAACGAGGCTTGAATATATGATTGACTAGGAATTTTTTTTTCATACACACATAATTATAGTTTTAATTTTATATTACAGTATATATATTTGAACATACCCATCACATTTCACATAGGTATGTTAGTTTTAAAAGCAAACAAACCACATCCACCATAACAAAGGCTGTGTATTTAATGCCCGTATATCTTTCTGCCATATTCACTATTATCTATGTATGTACATAGTATGCTTATTTAATACATTTATATAGGTACGCTTACCTACTTTTTAACCTATGACTAGGTAAGGTAGAAGTTGTGTCTTTTCAACCAAAATTGTAATTAAGCATTGAGTTTGAGATAGATTTTTTAATTATGCAGTTAAAACATAAATAAATTGCTCAAAATAAATAATAATTCTGCGAAAATTGATGTTTCTGGAACCATATAATATTATTATGAATATAAATATTGTATTATTAGGTTTAATAAATGAATATTTTTAATATTTTTTTTGAAAATTATTGCCGTTTTACTAATTTCTCCCAATTTTTTATCGGCAGAGGCGCTTATTCAAGTCTTGATATGTAAACATCTAAGCTCGTGCCCCCCTCAAAAAATGTTATATTAGAATAATGTCAGAAAAATATGTGACCAAATTTATAATGCTCTTTACATATTTTATACAGTACTCATAAATATCAAACTTACATTTCAACACTTTTTTTTAAAACTCACTATTTTCTTCTTTTCCAGTGAATTGTACAAAATAACACGCACATGAAATATTTTCACATATACTTGAGAGTGCTATTGTACTCACTCAATTATTTTGTTTTGTCACGTAGATAGAAACATAATGCAAACAGACTATTCTTGGTAAAGTGTATGACATACTAATTAAATATCTTGTCCAGACATAAACAATAACTCTGTGGGTTAAATGAAATCACCTTGAGTCAAAAAAACAATATTGACTATCTAGTCTTTATTATTTATATACATATCCAATTACATGTGTCGTGTACTGGCACTGGCATGGTTTCTTCTAGAAGTGGTATGTACTCTCAAAGATCAAACAGGCTTTATTTTACATTCTTCAGTGTGCCACGTTGCGAACAAGATTAGCATATTTTCTTACATCTGCTGAATCTATCAATATTATTTTTTTCTATTTTGTTAAATACAAAAAATAGAATATATATTGTTTTAGACTTTTCAGGTAAAAATGGCGTGAAACTGCATTACCAAAAGTATATTAATTATGTAGAGTAGTGATGGTGAATCTATGGCACACATGCCCAACGTGACACGTGGAAGAATTTTATTTACAAACAACTATTTTTGAATAAATATTAATTTTACAGAAGCACGAAAAATAATAACTTTTTAACAACAAGGCAAAACTACTTTAACAGTGAATATTGTGGTCAGACCACATTAACTTTATTATAGAAAAGCAAAGTCAATTAACAGATGTAGTAAACAACAAATTATAAACTGTGGGTATATAAAAAAGTTGGCACAAAAGTTAACACATAACGCAACTTGAAATACACACTTATTTTAATAAAATTTATTTTATTGGATTCATATCTGAATATGATTTTAAAATTATATACATCATCAATGGTGTCACAACTTTCGGTCACTCCGATCCATCCTCCGCTGTCCTTTTCCAGTTTGTGATGCCTGGTGGGTAACTGGGTAGTGCTATCTAACTACTGCAACTTGACTCTTCCAATGCTCCTTCAGCCAATGAATTTTACATCACTTTTTGAATACTTTCTTTGCTGCTCATTGTGAATGAACATATTGAATGTGACCTGCCTATCGCAGCTGTGCTATTTTGACAATATTGAGTTCACCAAATTATGCGTCTGATTCGTGGTTGTAACATGCATAAATATCCTTCTTAGAATCTTACTTTCGAAGACCAATAATATGCCTCAGGAGTGTTTTGTAAATCTGAATTTTAGTTTTCCGGTTAAGTTAATAAGTTTTCGGATGCCGAATAATTGATAGTTGAATTGTTATAAATTGTTATTAAAGCTTTATAAAGATAGATTTTTATTGACATACAAATATTTTTTTGTTGTAACAGAAGTGAATATAAACTATTATAATATAATAAACTTATTACAATTATATTGGTATCAAGTGTACTACTCGTAATTTATTGTGTATGCAGTAGGTATCCATCTCTGATATATACAGCATTGTCCTGGCTACTTTACTAGACAATTGCCTGTGTTAAAGTAATCAGTTTGTGGTGTCATTTAATTAAAAAGTAAATCAACAGAGATAACAAATCTAAAGTAAATTGTTTATGTATTGTGTTGTGATTAAAAGTTGCTTCTGACTCAATTAGATCATATGTTGAGTCCAAATTTTTGTAAGTGAACGATATCAAGCTAGTGTTAAGTGTAATTGTACAGTTTTGGAGCTAAAAACATGTAGGAACATTGAAAGAATATCATTGTTGCTCTCGTAGGTATTTATTCATTGTCTTGTGTTGACCATGATTTATTGTTAGGTGACAGTTGTTTGAATGGAAATATTGTACAAGTCTCAATATATAAATTTGTCTTATATTTAGAAGATTTGTACTCTTTATAGGAGATCGGATAGATATATAAAAGAACGACTATTTGTTACTCTAAGAATTGTCTTTTGTGCTCTTTTAGTTGATTCTAATACTGTTTTTTGCTGCTCCTCCCCAAATTAAAATCGCATAGATAATTAAGGAGTCGAGTGTAGAGTCAATTATACATTGTATTTCTTTAAAAAAGTAACTAAGTTTTCTTATGTGTCCAGCTAGGATCAATATTTGTATATTCCAGTTATCATCATCATGTACATTGATCAATACTCCCAGATATCGAATAATTCTGACTTATATAAATTTTTCACATTGGTTTGAGGAAGTCGTTTTCTAGTTTATTTGCAGTTATGTACGATGGGTGTAGGATTTTGATGTGGAGATGTTCATTCAATAATACTTTTTTTTTTTTGTGTGTTAAGTGATATAGGATTCATATTAAACCATTTTTTCACCTTGTCCAGCCCGTCCTGTTCAGGAGCATTGACCTCTTTCCAGGACTTACCCTCGAAGCAAAGCATAGTGTCATTCGCAAATGTGATTATTTTTCATATCATTAATTGACATGGCAGTTACTTTGTTGTGTAACATAATTATTTTAATATACACAACTAAACTTTGTACTACACACATGTTGGGTTATTGTCACTATAATTGTTTCAAGAAGTGCAGTTCCTCTCATCATCAGGTGATAGTAAACTAAATACAGTATTGTAGTCTATTTGGGTAATGGGAAGTGGCTTGGAAGAGGGGGAAGTTTCGGTTGCTAATGGTAATATGGACAGTAAAGGCAAAGTGTTAAGGAATGTTATGTTGTTAATTAGTGTTTTTTCTGAATTTAAATTCTTTTGTATTCCAACAGTTTCTAAATTGTTTGTTGAAATTCAAAATATAGCAAATTAAGTCCAGATAATTGTCTTAAAAAATATTCACTGTGCCTTATATAGGCAAATTTACAGTCTACATGTTTTTTATTTGCATGTAACAAATGTGATATAAATAGGACTTTATACATACTAAATTTGATCAGGTGTTCTTTTTAACATTAGAATTCAGAGGCGAGTACATAATACGCTATGTATATTAGTAGCGCACCCAGGGTAGTGGGAGGCCCAGGGTGCCCTGGCCTTCCTTAAAACAAAATAAGAAGTATGAAAATTTCCAACTATTTACGAATCCGTATATCTGAATTATGTTATAATTATACTCTTTTAAATTATGTTTAGACATTGTTGCTCTTGTTAAAATTATTTGGCTATGCTTTCTATTTCTGAAAAACAGTCTTCAACATTATTTTAAATTCTCATTTATGAAAGGTTGAATTTTATTTTTCAAATTATTAGCTTCAAATTATGAGTCAAAAACACACATAAAGAATTTAATTGAACTATTTTGTTGAAAAACCGAAAAAGGTTGATTAACGTGTTATTAACAATATTGCAGCTATTAATATCACCGATACCGATTTGGATTAGGTTTCTACAATTGCAATTCAGAAAAACCTCCTTCGGATCATCCAGATGAAAATACTTTCCTTAAATGTAAATAGTTTGAAAAATGTGTATGCAAATGTAATCTTGAGAGAATATCGTAATCATGGAGAATTTTCATTTGAACAGAACTAATCGCCAATGAAGGAAATTCATTAAACATTCTGCCAAAAATGCTACTTACATTAGCTGGAATAAACAATATCAAATTATAAATGCATCCAATGAAATCATTTTAAGTCGTTTAATCAAAAAAATAAATTTAACCGTTATACACATAAAGATTAAAGTAACCACGACCAAAGTAATTTAAGAGCATTGTAATAAGAGAAGAAAGGTGGATTTTATTACTTAATTATATTTTTCCAAACACTTGAAGAACTTTTTTGATTTTCTGATAATATTTTTTCATTCAACCTTTCTCTCCCCAAAACCAAACCTTAGATGCACCACTAATGTGTATCATGCTCGTGTTCTTAATTTGGCATTTGGCACGATAGATGCAATACATAGTTTGTGCATCCGTTCTCAGATAATATTTTAACACGTTTGTAACAACTTAGTTTACTCTAGGGTTCCATTTCTGAAAGAACTGACAAAAATAATCAAACTTAATTACAAAAGTAAATAAAAATTTATTTTCCAGGTTTCGAGCAAGGTCAAAGAATTTAGGATATCACATTACGTACGTAATTGATTAATTGAATTTAAATATTTTTGATGCGCCTGTTCTTTTTTCGAAACGTTTTGGGACGAAATAAAAACGTTTTTCTAGGCATACCTACTTGGTAGATATTAATAACAATGTCTTCTCTAACAGCCTAAAAAGTGTAACATTGAAAATACCAGTAATAGCAACACTGCGTTGACGTCTGTCATTTTTCATCTTTGAATTGAAAATAATGGAACGTAATATAAATGAATTTGGTTTGTTTGTTTTGAGTGGAAAAATGGATTCTATCCAAATGGAACCTAGTCTTTGGGGTAAATTTAGTTATTTCTCTTTGTTCACGTTTAATTACTATACGATCCCAATTTTTTTTTACATGTTTATTAACAATCCACAATTTCGAAATAATAACAAACATGTTATTTTATTGAGTTAATTAGTTTTTATTTGTACACCATTAAAATTGCAAGTTAATTTTTAACTACAAGTAAGAATGAGTATGTTTTGTGTGAAATTAAAATAATAACTTTTAGTTACGTATATTTGTCTCATATCAAATTATTGTTTATTTTGTCAGGTAAGATCACAACAGAGCAAAAATTCTGATTCCGTTCAGCAGAGCAAATAATACACAACGAAAATGTTTAATAATATTAAATACGAACTATTCTGCAATTGTTATTCTGTTAACAAATCGAAAGATGCTCTGTAAATAATTATTTACTTGTATATTCTTTTCGGTAATAATTTTCTGCCTTAAACAAACATATTTTTTACATATCAAAATTGTCATATTAGATGCAGAGATAATCTTTGAAATGTGAATTAATTATGAGACACTCTTGCCCTGATATCTAATATCAGAGTAGTCAATTCTAGTGTCCATACGTGTAAAACAAAAAAAAAATTGACCCCAAATAAACTAAGAACTTATTTTAAAAAATTGACTAAGAATATTGATTGGCAAAACTGCTAGAAAATTATATATGTAATACTGTAATTTATTTTTTTACTTTTGCTCGACGAAATACAACATTAAAGTAATCAGTGTGATTTAAAAAAGTTTTTTATTTGTTTAAAAAATAGTTGTTTAACTACTGCTAATTGCTACCTATAAGATTTTATCTACCTGTGCAAAAAACTATATTTCAATACTATCATGCCTATAAATTCAGATTGCTAGTTGTGATTTTAAAACCACTATTTTAAAGTCTTCAAACCCCCAAAATATTGCAACATTACGCACCCTCATTTTTTCATTAGTTTCTAAAATAAAGAATTTTTACAACTGCATCAAGTATTGTTTTTTTTACTCTTTGCAGTAAACCTTAGTCCATCAAAATTTTTCATCACCAGTGGAAATGTATAAATTGTTGAACTTCTTTCATTCTGCCTCAGAAGTCAATAATACTCAAAACGTAAGTGCATTCATGTTTATTTATGTAATTTTGTTGGAGAGCATTGCTTGCAGACACACAATATAGTTTGTTTGTTTGTTTCTTGTAAATATTTTCATTTTCAATGATAATTTTATTTTCAAATTTGCAACATGTTAATAAATCATTTGTCTTGGTAGCACACACCCCGATAAAATCAACACACATTTCAAAGTCGTTTTGTCATTCATACATAATATCATTTTTAACATATTTATTTTATACAGCAAACCTTGTAAATGGTAGAGGAACTCTGAAAGTAGACTGACCATAATGTAAATGGTAGTGGAACTCTGAAAGCAAACTGACCACAACGCAAAAGAAAGAAGAACTTTGGAAGTAAATTGACCACAATGTAAGTGATAGAGGATCTCTGAAAGTAAACTGACCACAGTGTAAATCATAAAGAAACTCTAAAAGTAGACTAATCACAATTTAAAAGAAAGCAGATTGACCACAATGTAAATGAAACATAAATTATGAAAGCAGACTGACCACATTATAAATCATAGAGGTAGACCAAGTGGTGTAAATATTATCAATCAAGCAATCTTCACATAGGTATCATTTAGCAATACTCATAGTTCTTACCTTTTATGGGGTATGGGGCACAAATGGTTATTTAAATTGTTATTGTCACAATTTGACGATAAAATTTAACTATCGGAGATTTAGTTTCTAGTGCACTGGTGATTGCTCGAAGAATTACGAATAATCAGTTACCAATCATTGTTACAATCAAACACAATCACAGTCACAATAACAGTTTAAACATTACTAGTATGGGAAACAAGATGAATATACAAGAAGACCTATGGAGGATTGGTGTATGTATAACTCACCATTCCACTAGCCATGTGGTCTTCACACATTCAGATCGACTCAACAATGGATAGGTATGGACAACACATAAATCAAAAATGGTGCTCACTCTCTTTTATTAGTCCCGCCCATCGATATTCGATTTACATTGGTGGTCTGAAGAGTAATCCATATTAGACAAGGTACGCTTATATACACACTGGTACTATTTTTTTATTATTATTTGTATTTGTAAAATAATTAACCGTACAAATAAATTAATATTTTTCCACTGTTTAGTATTACGTATATGTATGTAACAGCTTTAAGAAAATTGACCTTTGCTTTGCTATTTTTTGCCTTGCAGAATTTATTGAAGGTTACCTATTACATATTTACATTTTTTTTTTTGTTTTTATCTATTATATGTAGTTGTTCAACAGTGTAGAGAAATATATTAAAGAAAATGGAAAAAAAATGTTTTGCATCATTTCAGAATTATTCATTTGACATTGACCAATCTTCTTCATCTTTTCCTTTTCTCATTTATTTGGGGTCAGCTCTTCTCGTACAGTTGACAATATAGTTAACAGGTCTTCTCATTACATGATTGTGCGCTGTTTTATACATGTGCGGTGAATGACAACGACAGCTGTCATCGTCACTCAGCCAATAAACATCAAGTTAAGAGATATGACTTGGCGGCCATTTTCTTTCAAAACTGTTTATATTAATAATATTATCATATTAACTTTATACTTAACTGTGTGTTCAAAAGATGTAATAAAAATTATATCAGATTGAACTTTCGGACTGAAAATATTGATAATGCAGAGCTAAAAGAGGTTAATACAAATATTTTATGACAATTCAATTAGCATAATTAAATATAAAATCAAGCAATTAATTCAATGAACATACGAGGATTGATAACTAAGATACAATTAAGGATTGATAAGTAATTAGAAAAAAATTATTGCAATTAAAGAACATATCTAGTACATGGTCCCTTTCAAAACATGTAGTTTCCTCATAAAGCAAAGCACTTACGAGTATTTCAACATGTTTTTCACTGTAGGAAGCAGCATTCAAAGTAATTTACTGCGAGACTGTTTAGAGCAAGCGTCGTTATCCGTTTCACCACCGCTCGTGACTTCCAATTATAATTCTTCGTGTTTGTGGGTGACACCTGCCATTTGTACCTGACAATGGTCAGATGGGATTAACATAACTTAGACTTGTTTAAAATTAATAATTTAAATTTTCGGGTTATTTTTTTCAAAGTTCCGGAACTTGAGACAGCAAAAAAACCATGAGATTCCCGGGAAATTCACGGGTTGTCTCGACCTACCCTGTCCCTACTATAAATATATCGACCTGGAATTTATATTTCATTCTAACTTTAGACCTGTGGCATAAAATAAAATGAATTTATTAAACTGTCAGTGTCATCGCGGCTAATCCAATATTCTTTTCATAAATCTATTTTTATTTTCGGCGCAAATTCACGACGAAATAAATTATCATTTTTTGGTACGCGATGTAATACAAATCGGCATATCTGCCGTCCAAATAAGAAATATGTTTCTGAAAACTAATCGAATTTATCGATTTGAAGTGGGCACCTTTTGGAAGAACACAAATTTTTATTTTTACAATGAACAATTACACAAAAAACGCGTTACACGATTCATACCACCCCTGCGAAGAAGCTGTTTTTCTGATCGAAAAATTAATAATGGAATATCCATAAGTTCAGTTAAATAAATAAATAAAAATTCCGGTCTCCTTCGAGACAGGCGGGGATACTAACCATTACGCTACCGAGAAGTCAATGAGATGGGATAATAACAGTGTATAAGTATCTTAAGCTTTTTATTGAGGTCCCAAAAAATGCTTATTAAAAATGATTGTTAAGCTAAATTATGTAATATTTTATAATTCGAATTAAAGAAGATAATTTATTTTTAAAAATGTTTATCGCTAATATTCGAACCGCCTCCCATTCTGGTCCAGGCACTATTGATAACGCAAACCAAAGGAACTGCAAACATTTCCAAAAAAATTGAAAATAGAATTATCGCGTGGACTGTATGAAAGAAAATATGGAGGCAGAAACAGGATGACACAGTTGTTTGAAAACTACCACTCCCCTTTTGTAGTCCCGCCTCTCTCTCCACGCTCAGCTATTGAAGGATCCCTCGACGGATGCTGGGAGTCACTTTTAAGACTTAAGTTGATGTAAAGGGTGTCCAGCGGAAAATTTTCAAGTTTACTATTAAATAATAATAAAAAAACTACCATGTTATTCTCATATTTTATTTATACAAAATAACGATGCGGATTTTACGTTTTATAAACAATATCGTCTAAATGCCGTCCATTTCTCTCAAGACATTCTTGCAATCGGACTCTTAAATTTGCGAACACGCGAGAGCAAAGCGTCGGTTCAATGGCAGCAACTTCACGGCGGATATTTTCTTGTGGAGCCTAAATTGTTCGAGTACTGTTGCTGTAAACTCTCGGCTTAAGGTATCCCCACAAAGAAATGTTGCACGATGTAAAGTCCGGTGACCGAGGTGCCCAGGGTATGTCTCCGTACTTGCTGATTAATTTATTGGGAAAAATTCCCCTCAGCTTCTCCGTTGAAACTAGATGTGTGTGGAGTGGCCCCGTCTTTCTGAAATTGTGTTCTGTTTTTGAACCCGGGAAACAGCTGCAGTTGCGGTACCAAAAACTCGTCGATCATTCGGCAAAACACGTCAGCAGTGACTGTCTCTCGCTGGTTAAAAAAATAAGGGCCAATTATCCCTCAGGCAGAAATTGCACACCATACTGTCGTTTTTGGACAATGCAAACGTTTTTGATGGCGTTCTCTTGGGTTGTCGGGGCACCAGTATCTCGTATTCTGTTTATTAACATAGCCATCTATACAAATATATGCTTCGTCAGTAAACAATATGTTCCCAAGCGTTCGTGTTGTTTCAAAACGTTCCAGCATCGTTCTCGCTAATGTTTCACGTTAATAATAGTCATTTTCGTTGCGAAACTGCACGATTTACAGTTTTTGTGGGTGAAACTGTAGTTTATTTTTCAAAATAACGTCCACTGTTGATTTTTTTATTCCAGTACAGGCTGCAATCTTCCTTTTCGATTTACGCGGATTGCGCATAATTTCACGTCGAACTTGAGGCTCATGTTCTGGCGTCGCTGCTGACGTTGATGGTCCCGGAGGAGTTTGGTTAACCATTGCCCCTTCTTGTCTGAACTTTTGAACACAACACCAGACAAGTTGCGTACTCGGCCCATCACTTACTCGTCGAATATTAAAGTGAGTACAAAAAGCGCGACGCGCACGAACCAATGAATCACCGCTCTTTAAATATTGCAATAACAATACCCCTCCCACTTATCTCACCCTGATGGTTTACGAGGAATTACTGTACACCCCAACGGGAAGTAATAGTATTACAAGGCTTACGACCTGTCTTCGGCTAGGTTAAGTGATCACTTTACACAATGTAACGTTCACTAATTCTACCCACAATAAACCACCACATCTATCACATTTTTAGAAGTTATATATATGTATATATGTTACCATCTTACAAGTATTTAACTACAACATCTTGTTTTTGGACATACTCGAATATTGTCGATATAATTACTGTTTCGTTCATGATATAGGCGCTAATCGTATCGCAAAATTGTATTGTACAATATTTGTACCCGTTAAACCGATTCTCTTGACCGATGTGCCCATTGACTTTGGTTTTACGGTACGTGTGTGTATCACCGTGGCGCAACCGAACTTTCGAAAACAATACAATCAACGATTTAATACCTGATTTGTTCCAAGTTTTCTTCACCGTTGTCTAACAAACACATATCTGAGCCAAATTGATACCTATGTACGGTGTAAATACTGCAACAAATGAATTCTTTCCAGAGTGGTCAAAGCATTAGATTCCCTCTAGTCGAATTAGTTGGAAACCTACCTGCTGCGAGTTTTTTAAACAAACATCTTTAGCTCGCGCTCCCCTCTCAAAAATAAAATCATACTAGAATAATGTCAGATGAAAATATGTGACGAAAAAGTGACTAAACAAGTACGTCATTCACACGTTTTATTCAGTACCTACCGATAAATGTCAAACTTGCGTTTTGATACATTTTAAAAATACCTGTACTATTTTTGACAGAGTAAAGAATGATGAAATAAGGAAAGAGATGTAAAGCTGATGTGTTGATGGCACCAGAAATAGAGGACGTCCGCGGTAGACTTGGCACGACCAGGTAAACCAGATAATGGTGGATGATTCTGTTAAAAGTCTCACCAATCGGCGAGCTTGTGTGAGAGGATGTATGAATGTGAATGAGGCGAGAATTGTGTGTCTGGACAGAGGAGTGCGGCCCTCTAACCTCTCTCCACTCCACATACCACCAAATATATAGACATGAACTAAAGCAAATTCATTACCCTATATTTTATTTTGGTGTCGCCCGCGTGATCACTTTGGTACAACTTACACAATAAAATGACTCCGCGATTTTTTTTAAATGTGACTAGATTGGAACGAAAATTTGAACGCTGACAATATAATATGCTATAATGTAAAAAAAATACGTCTTGTTTACACAAAGATTTAATTTTCGAAGAGTAAATACTTTTACTGTTGCATAAATGTGTCATAATCTATCGGATTTATGTTTCCAACAAGAATGTATGTAGAATGGCCCTCGTCCCGCTACTAATGTTCCAAACCCCTCTCTTATATGTACACTTTATTTCATGTCTATTCATTTACTGGTCTATGTCTCACTCAGTTTTTTTGAAATTTTTATTTTCCCGAAAACGTTTTTAAATTTAATTTGCTTCTATTTTATAAAGTGCTAAAATTTAATTTTACGTATGGATACGTTAACACGTTCCTACTATTGTGCAATCTTTCAGACTTAAATACATAGAGACATCTATGATTTATTTTTCGCGTCTTTTAATGTTTTTTTTTTCCATTTATAAAATAGATTAATTCTATACCGTAAGATACGTGCTATGACAATATTATTTGATAATATGATTCCAAATATAGTCAAAAGACACTTGATACCGGCGGGCTGCTAGTACGACGATATTATATTTTACAGTACTGTGAATGTACATATTTTATACACGTTGTTCGTCCGCTAATTGGTTGTAATTTTTATTCTTTGGACGTGTTTAGGGATCGATTTACCATAGGGCTAAAAGGGAAACATAGGCAGGGGCCCCGGGGTCCGAAAAACTCAATAAATACAATTATGCGACACGCGCCGCCGCAGCAATGCCCGTGAATTTGTGGAGCCCGAAATCTATGCTTTATTTTAATAATATTTGTCATGTTCTTTCTTTCCAATGTCGATAGAGTTGTAAATATTAAAATTAATTTATTATAATCATTTTTGGACCTCAATATATATTAAAATTACGAAAAGACTGATACATTTTTGGAAAATAGGCACAGTGTCGGTTTTTTTTTGTTTTCATTACATTTACCTACAATTTTGCACGCTATATAGACGATGTTGTCATAATATTTGTGCCAGCTTATATACAAGATGTTTTAGAAACAAGTTTATATATATACTTATTCGTATATAATATACATAATAGTGAAGAAACCTTCTATTCCAAGCGCCGGAATGCAATGACGACCAGCGAGGATGGTACGGACTTATCCAGTCGTCTGATGGTACGTTCAGCTTGCTTGGATTTAATGGTTTACAGCACAGAAAGCATTCAAAATGAAACAATCTATTAATTTTTGAATATAATAACATTTTATTTGATAGCTTACAACGGGAAATATACAGTCTCACCAATAAAGTAAGACGTTTAGATCAAAATTTAACGATAATGGTAAGGAAGCAGTCTACCGGCAATAGAAAATTCCAGATTCGAGTCATGGTGGTAATTTTTTTTTTTTTCGTAGATATCTTTTCTAAAACAAAAGATTTTAACATTTTTTGTTAATAAAAATGTAACATTTTAATCATATATGTTTATTCAAAAGCTACCATAGTAAAAGTTGTAATAAAAATTGCATCGGAAATAGCGTGTTAAATAATTGGGAATAATTTTACATTCTCAATAGTGTTAATCTTCACCGTTACCTATCAGAATCGGCACCTGGTGTATTAAAAACTAACAAAATTTTAAAAATTGGTGGCACCAAGTATCGATCTCGTTACCTTTCATGCTAAATGAGCTCTCTACCATATTGTCGTTCTCTTATTAGTGGTGTTAAATTGTCATATACGCATATAATGCTGATTTTTTTGTATTAAAATGTGTTGTATTGATTTATATTTTGATATAGTTTACATTCTTCACATCAAATTTTTATTGCATTTTATTTAAGCCCGGGTGGACTTTGTGACGAGCTTATTTATTAAAGTGGTTATTAATAAAGAGCTTATAATATTTATAAACATCAGCCAGTACAGCGTTCTTCGTTCGTTTCTCTGTCAGGGTGATTTTTATTTCGACTTTATTTATTTAACTGAATTAATTAATATTTTCTGCATATGCTATGCACGGGTGGTTTGATACATATGTCTGATACATGTAACGCAAGCAGATTTTCGTTTGAGCTTCTGTAATGTTTTATAATTCAACATTAGAGACATCATTAAATTTATCACCTTTTTTTAGGAAATCGTTCTCCCTCTTTCCTCGTCTTAATTTAAGATACTTGTGGCAGCTGTGACGATAAGTGTTCCGTTTGAAGTCAACGGTGCTTACTTTTTGAAATGTTGATGAAGTGATTCTTATGTCCAACTCTCGCGCGTGTCCTTCATAATTCTGACACCTGGAGACGGCTGGACCTACTCAATTACATTACATTACATCTCCGTCTCGGCATCTCGTTTTGCAGACTGCTCGAGAACTGGCTGGTCGTAACCTGGCAATGAAATCATGATCATGAAAAAAAAAAAAACACTTATTCTTTATATTTATATGCTAGTAAAATATTGGTGGCCCTCGTAGTCTAGCGGGCATGACCACTAGTGGTGATTCTAGGATTGTTTCCCGGTGAGATCACAATACATTTTTTTCAAGCCTGGATATTTTTGTAGTGGTGGCCTGTTGTAGTGTTAAAAATTGAAAAAAATTAACCATTTGTTAAAAAAAAATATATTTATATATGTATCTCAATAAATTTTATTTCTTAATTCTTTTATTATACGAGTCCCAAAATTTAACGTCATTCCTTAAAGGACTGTTAGGCTAACTCACGACTGACCAGATATCAAAATATGATCTTAGTTAAAAATCGTTAGTTTTGGAGATATTGACACTTATATGAATTTCATGAAAATCGACACTTTAGATCAGTTTTTCGAGTGCCGCTGCTACAAAGTTCCATATTCTAAGATTCTAATTTTTGTTACACAACCCTGAATAGCTCTACTAAAATAAAACTAATAATGCTATCTATACCTACGGAAAAAATATGACATTTTTACCTGATTCGTGAGCTAATTTATTTTTATTAGCTAACTTCGACTCTTCATACTATAAAAAAAATGTTTTAACCTGGAAAATTATTTTAAAAAGTTGCTTAATTAGTGTACTTTTTAAAATGGTATTACATTTGCTATATTTTAAAAAAAAAACTTTAAAAAAATTTGCTATTTTAGTGCAAAATGAGCTTTTTGTGAAAATCGGCGGTAGCCGATTGCTTATCTTCTAGGTAGATTATTGCATTTAATAACATACAAGATGTTGTTGAAAATAAATCGATGCATATTTGTATTTCGAAAATTATTTTTATCTGATAAAAACCCGGGATTTTTACATTTTTGTTAGTTACGTTACATATATTTTCATTTTATATTTTTATTTGCGTAATTTGTTTTTCAAAAATATTATTATGTTCTCGTTATTGAGTTCTGAGAAGTATTATTTTATTTAATTAATTATTTTAATTATAAGAATACATGTTCATTATGTTCGCAATAATAATAGGAATATAAATATAATAAAATTTTTTATTATCTTAATTTATTAAAAAAGTCGACGAAAATACAATTACAAAATAATTTACTTTGACACTGTAACCGCATACGTTCACGTGATAGACTTAATATAATATGTTTGTTTTATGTTGCTACGCGACATAGATGAACGAACGGACGATCGGATAAAATAAATGGAGGATATTCTACTTGTATGATTTTCTATAAGTATGTAATTAATATCCAACTACATTTCAAATACTATTTTAAAACTTTTTTTTATTTAATAGATTTGTTAACAAACTTGGCAAAAAAAATAAATCGAGTAAGAAAGTAGTAATTTTATAATGAATACTCATGGTAACGTGTAAACATTGTCTATGTGAGTAGTTCACCGAGGAGGAAGGAAGGAATGAAAAATTATTACATTTATTTTTTGCCCAGCATCACGTACATAGGTACTAAATTCACAAATAAGTTCATTTCCTGACTATTGGAACGTGAAAGAATATATATTTTAATTTTCTAACACAGAGTTGTCGCTTTTCGAGTATTTGAATTTATAAAATGCTTAAAAATATAATTGTGATGTTTATGGGATATGTAATCACCGTGCTAATGTATTTATTTAGTCGCACATTTTTTAAAAATTTATTTAAAGTTAAAATAATGTACATTTTTTTTAAAATGGGTAATAATAAGTTTTTTCAACCAGTGCAATTCCTTGTGATACCTACAAAATGCACATAAATATTTTCCCAAAGCAAAAAAATTAAGATATCAATTATCACATATACATACTTTTAATTATTTAATACGGCGTAATCTCTGACCTCTCGGAAATTTTTTATTTTATATATTCTTATTAATACTTTTTTTTTAATTAGTCCGCATTCAGTGGTGGCAGTGCCTGTATGACAACATTTTTCAAAGGTACTTGTCATAGGTCTTATATTACATTCTGAATACTTATTATCAGTGTTGTTCAACAATATTCAGTCCAAAATATTTTTTAAATATATTTTATGTCATAACTGACGAAATCCCGGTTGGTATCAAGGTACAACCGTAAAACAGTCCACATAGTAAAATTCACTGCTAATCCTGTAATATTATTTTTAATTTTTCATATAAATCATTGTCGTAGCCGCTTCGTAGCCACGACCCACAACCAATATCTTTAGAAATGTTGTGTGCTATATCACTCACGCAAGATCTCACGAAAATATAAAAAAGCAAACAATCTAATTGCAGGTAAAATTAGATTTTATTAAATGACAAATATGTCGAGCGCTGTGTGACATGCAACGAATCACATTATTGAAATATGATCACCGTATTCGGTTGTCATCAAATGTTTGTAGGGATCCCAGTTTCACCTTCGTATTATCACTATCTGAAAATACAATCTGATGTATATTTTATATTTATATCTCGATTCACACGAATTTATCGTAAATTTTTTTTTTTAATATTCATTTTTTTTTTTTTAAATTAAAACTAGACCCACAAAACGTCTTGTTGAACGTTTGTCCGCGGGTACATTTATATCAATTTGTTACATTTAATAAAATCAAAAGCATAACAATTAATCAGTCACCGTTTAAACAATTCATATCATTCTTACAGGTAAGACAGGTTTTTATCATTAAGCCATTTTTAAAATAATTTCTTCTGAATTGGGAGAAAGCGTGCTCTTTTGTAAAGACTTAGGTAGTTTATTTTTTATTGTAGGAAAAACTACACACACTTTGAGCTCGATGCTATTCTAACCAATTACAGTATGTAAATAATAAAAAAAAACACTTCTTTTAAGCCAATATTTATATATTTTGTTTTATCAATATCCCTTCATCTTAAATAAAGTGGTTTTTTTAACTATTATTTATGTAATATGTTGCCACAAAGTAATTTTGCAAATTTTTAAGAAATTACATTGTGAATTGGATGGTGATCTGTAATAAAGTGTTAATCCATACTTAATTCAATGCGGGATATTTAACGTTAAAGATTTGAAACCTTTTTTATAAAACTTTTTTATTTATTTCAACTTTATTACAAACATATATATTATATTTTACAATATTTGACATTAATGCGTGCTTTACTGTGCAGTGTTGCTTAACCCTTCCCTAGCCGTGCAGTAACATAGGTCTACCGAACCAATTAAATCGTATTTCTATAAATATGCACAATGTAAAACTTACATTTTACCTAGTCCTAAAAAAACCATTTTCAATAAGAAATAAGTAGTGGAAAATCAATTACGTGAAGCGAATCATTTTTGAATTCAATGCTATATAAAATTGATGCGTTGCGTGCTATCTACGTTAAAAATACCACCTGTTCCACGTGAAAAAGATCACACATTAATTTTAATGATGAGAGATATAAATGAAGATCATGTTAGATGGGTCTTTTGACGAATGCGTTACAAGAATAATGTTTGAGAATAAAATGAACTATTTAATTATTATATTTATTTTTTCTTATTACATTTATAGCAACTGTGACATTAACTATTTTAAAGCCATTTAAGCTTGTAAAAGCATTTTATTCCCATTTATAGTGTTAAAAAAACTCAAATTTCTTGCGGTAACACGAGTTGATAGCATGGCCGCGTAGGGTATTTTTGGCATGGTATGGTAAAGGTTAACTGAGAGAATTATTTAAATAATAAAGTGATCATTTGAACGTTTGCTGGTTAATATTTCTGGATAACACATTTATCTTAATTTGCAATAAACATAATCTTATTAAACTTTTAAAATTAGCGATATTAACTATAAACTTAGTTGCAAGGATTGTGCTGCATTTTATATTGGTAAAACGGGTAGAAATTTTAATATAAGAGTAAGGGAGCATTTGAGATGTTTGAACAATAGTGAGTTTTCAGAATTTTCTAATCATTTGATAGAAAATGGTCATGGTTTTGATAAAAAATTGGGATTGTCAATTTTGCATGTGAACGGTGTTGGTCACAAATTAAATATTTTGGAATCGTTGGCGATAAATAAAGCGCGTAAAACTAATCAAAAAATTATAAACAACCAACTAAATTTAACTACGAGTCACATTCTAAAAGTTTTTCCTAAAAATTATTCGAATAAATTTGTATTAAGTAACAATTTGAGTTAGGTACTAAATTTATTTTTTAAACAATTGTTTTTTTTTCTGATTCTGAGATTCTGGTAAAGAAACAATAGTACATGTTTTTAGTTAGTTATGACATCCTGAAGAAGAAAATTGTATTTTTCGAAACCGGTAGTTGTATTAAAACTCAATTGAGTGGTTAATAAAACAAAGATAACAAATAAAAATATATTAAACTAATCGTTGGACGATTGTTGATTAATATTTTTGTGGTATCAAAAATAATTATCAGATCCGCTTGTACTAATGTTTGCAATTAAAGAATACGACTTGTCAACACACTGTTGCAGAACTTTCTACCATACTGATTATCTTCACACTGTGCACTCGCTCACATGTTTTTAACACTTTATTAATTTTGTACGTTTGGTGATGTCGGTCCACTGCCCAAAATGTCCTTGGTTGACGTTGCCGGGTGCCGCGATATTATTATTAATTATGGCGGGTGGGTGGTTACCAAGTGTATTATTGGTAGCCTGGCGAATCATTCAATTCAAATTGACGTTCTTGTCTTCAAACGGCGTAATGTTTTTTTATGGTATACGACATACATTTTGATATTAAAGTTCAAATTACGGCAAAATTGTATTATTTTTGCAATTATAACGCCATGTTATAATTGAGGAGAAAAAAATCTGTTTGGTGTAATTTTTATTGTGAAATTGATGCGGTTTTAATGTTAACACGTTATTAATAAATGTTATATATATATATATATAAATATACTTATTTAATTAATAACATTAAGTATTGATGCGTTAGAACGAATCGTTTTACCGAGTATAAACTTACTTCTGGAATACGAAACGATTTGCAGATTCCTCGTAATCCGGGTATTATCATATCGACCTCCAACATTCCCCCGCACTCAGGGGCGTAACTTAAAAAACACCAGTGGCGTTACTGAATAACTTGAATCCCAACGCAAAACGAAAGGGGCCCCGTGAATATGTACCTATTGTATTATCGAAACATAATTTATATCTTGTTTTCTATAATATTCACGTTTATATGGGAAATAAATATTATTTTTAATTTATTCGCACTCGCGAGTGAAGAAACATTTTAATACAAATCAAATTAATCAACTAGAAAGATAAAAAAAAAAAAATCTATCTATCGAAAATTTATTTTGTTGCTACCGGGATACGAATCTGGACCTCTTCCTATCCGGGAGGGCGTTCTCCACTTTCGCTATAGCACACGAATTCATTTTCGACAAGTTTTGAACTTATGTTCTTCAAATTGATACGTCACTGTTCCAATTTTAAAAGCAATCAAGTTTATATCGAGCTTAATATCAAATACATTTCAGTAAAACCCGATGGAAGACGCCAGAATTAAATTAATTAATTAATTTTATTAAATTTTGATACTTTAATACGACTAAAGGAATATTAAGGAAAACATATTTTTGTTGTGAAGTTGTATTTTTCAATTAAAAACCACAGAACTATGTTTTGAAAAATGCAACTTCATAACAAAAATGTGTTTTCTTTAAAAAAATCTTTTTTGTGATTTTCGCTTTGTTGTAATGGTCTGATCTCTTCTAACCATGTATATTAGTGGGGTATTATTTTAACATATTTTTTTAAAACATGCGAGAAATGATTTTTTGAATTTTCCATTTGTTTCCATTTCTTGCTGTGGTGGATTTTAATTTTTTTTTAGTCTATATTAGCGCAGGGAAAAATGTCTACTTTGCAAAAATACCTGTTGCAATTTCGGTAACCTCGATATTTTTTTATTTGGAGAAAAACGTGAAAAATTTATGGTAGCTCGAAGAACAATATATATATTAACTGTCTGCATACCGTGATAGAAAATGTCCGTACGCAGCCATAACGTTAACTTGTGTTACCGTGAGAAATGAGTATTTTTAATAAGCATTTTAAATGCGAAAAAAATGTTCCTTTATTAGTTTCAATGGCGGTAAAATATTTGTTATTATATTTTTCTATAAATATGATAATATAGCGGACCATTCATTGTATTTAATTTAACGGTGATAAGTATCGATCTTGCCGAGCGATAGATCTGTGTTACTGCATGACTATGGACAATCGCCATAATCTGCTTAAAAACACAACTTCTAAACAAACTAATTTCAGAATAGCGAAGACTACTATTGGTCGAATCTTAATATAAATGGCCACTGCCAATTACGCCACTGCCGGCTCATAACCCACCCGGGTCATGTCACGGACCCTCACCCTGATGCGGCCGGTCTCTGGTGGGTGTAAATATAAAACCAGACACAACGCCGATATATTTCTTTCCACTCGCGATCCATGGGGTCGTCACGTCCGTGACCTACGAAAATCATTGAATTCAGACAACACTGCGGGCTGAAGGGGCGTGGGGGGAGGGATGTGATATCGGCAATATCCCAATTGACATCCCATCAGGCATGCACGAGTACGTACCGATCGCAAAGGCTGTCCGCTCGGTAATCAGTCAGCAGGCAGTACTCGCCGTACTTTGTCGCCGTCCGGTCGATCGTAAACGTAGAAGTTAAAGAAATAATAGCGTTGCGGCATACCGGCGAATGCGAGTATTGTCGCGGTTAATTCGTTTCTTGATGTATACACCGCTCGTGTTCAAGAGTATTCGCGGTTCTGGTATAATCTCGAATATTAAGTTTTATATTTATCAGTCACTAATTATTATGTTTCATATTATACCGTGTTAGAATCATCAGTTGGTTGTTTTTGTTTTTGAGTTCACCTAATTAAAGGTGAGTTATGTATATTTATTTATTAGACTTTATTGACATACATGTTGTTGTAACGGAGATGAATATTATAATATAACATGATAAACATAAGATACAATTATATTTTTATTTTATTCTTACTTTTTTATTCATATTTGATTTATTTTTTATTCCAAATAACACCATAACAGCACGAAAAAAAAAACTGACTACTTTAACACAGACTTTAGTCTAGCAAAGTAGCCAGGACAACGCTGTATATATCAGAGGTGAAGTCCATCCCACACATTAAACTATGTATTATGTATGTTTATTATGTATCCACCTCTGTAACTACAAAAATATGGATGTCAAAATATATATAAATAAATAAATTAAGTATATACTCGTAGTTTATTATGTGGGATAGAGTAGACTCCACCTCTGACATATACAGCGTTGTCATGGCTACTTTGCTAGACTGTTGTCTGTGTTAAAGTAGCCGGTTTTTTTCGTGCTGTTGTTGTGTTATTTAATTCAAGAAAGATAAAGATTCGACAGGAATAAAAACAAAAATAGTGAGAGTGTTGTAGAACTAGGGAATTATTACTGTAGGCGGTGTATAATGATTGTGTTAGAATGTTGGATAGCGATGCTTCTGATTGATCTCTACCCAATTGGATCATATATTGTGTAATCTTATTGGAAGAAAACGATTTCCAGTTGGTGCTGAGTGTGTTGTACAGGTACGGAGCTAAGAACATGTAGAATCTTTGATAAAATGTCGTTGTTGCTCTCGAAACTGGCGTGTAGATGTTCGTTATTTATTTTGTGTTTGTGTCCATGATTTATCGCTTGGGGTGAATTGTTGTTAACATGGAAATATTGGACGAGTCTCAACATACAGATTTGTCTTAATTCAAAGGCATTGTACCCTTTAAATATAAGATCTGATGGATATCTAAAAGGACGATCATTTATTGCCCTAAGAATTGTCATACTTTTCTAAAATATAATATAACAATTTGTGAATCTTTGAATATACTTGATTAATACTTATATCTATCTTGGACACTCAGAACTGGAGAGAAACGGTGTATAATAGAGACAAAGTAGTGATGATGATGATGATTGCAAAGTTAATTATTTGTTCAAATTAATTATTTCTAATCACAAATGCTGTAAACATTAAATACGTAATATTATACAATATATTTACTTTGTCACGTATCTGACAATAATGACTTGTGCAGGTAGGTACCTACCTACCTACGTTAGAATAAAAAAAATAATACTATAATTTATGGATATTAATCGTTCAAATTTATCAAAGAAAAGTAAAAAAAAATATCAAGGAAATCAACAACATTTAGATATTGAAATTATACATAGATATAAAAATAGATAATTTACGTATGAACACCGACTTTGTTAATTTTTTATTCTCTATTTTTTATTCAATGCTTTTTTGCACTTTAATTTTTAAATACAAGAACTAATTTTTCTTTCCAAAATAGTATGCGTTAATTTTTACTGTAATTTAATTGTAATATAATATACTATATACAAAATGAAAAATGGATTGAAGTATAAAAAAATATTTTTACAAAACTGACTGTATGGTCAATTTTCCACTATATTGGTTCAATTTATCACAGAATTTTTATTTATTTTATCGTGTATTGTTTATCGAAGTTTATATTTTATGTTTATTTATTATACGTACTTATCTTATTTTTAATACTGATTAGAATGGTGGCATAACTACAGCAATAAATAAATAATTCAGTTCACTGACAAATACATATTTTTTAATGTCTTATCAGTGTTTGGTAGTTTATTGTTTTTTTCTGCCTGTGTGTAATACATAGATAATGTGTTTGATAGATGGTATTATAATTAAGAAATAATACATTTCTAAAAATATAATACTATCGCATTCAATAAAAAAATATATTGATTTATTTCTGTGGCCGATGTTCATTTATTATTTATTTATCAAGTGAATAATTATACCATAAAAAATGGATCTTAAAGAGCGTGATAACTGCTCGCCAGAAAACTACTTTTAACTTCTTCTTCTCATGACTAAGGACCGTTATCTTCATGTACCTCTAACTCACCTTTAACTAATAAGCGAGAATTATACGTACAGTTGTAAAATATATTGTATTAATTTAAAAGTACGTAGTAGATCCATTTACCTGTACGCTGAATGTAAAGGGCTAACTGCTTGCATTCGCCTTTTTATTATCAAAACAAAAACTTATACACCTACTGTATTTTTCATTTGATAAAACGCTCTGAACCATAATATTATTAGAAAAATATATTTTATTATACAAAAAAATAAATAATGAAATATAAACATCTCATTCACAAGCGAGCCAACAAGCACTAGTTTACGCCGATTTATCGGTGGATGTTAGACGTCTGTATTTGTTTTACGCGCCAAATGAAAACAACTATTCTATGAGCCGGTTGTGTGATCAGTAGTCATTTTTTACTATAGTAAAAAAAATTACTAGTTAAATTTTTTTCCAAAACGGGTTGTTTGATGGTAAAAAATATTTACTTCTCGAAAGTGCATCTCGTGGTGAACTCATTTTACTCTGCGATATCCGATAGTAAAAACGAGAATCGAACTTTTCACGGCCGTTCCAAAAGTCATCTGACACGTTGATACTTTGAAAGTTGTAGTATACGATAATTAATAATTCAATATCCCGCTATTTTAGTGATGAGAATTCGTCCGATGATGATCTTGTCGTTTAATATGCAATATTATACATAATACGAAAAAAATTCAGCACCAAAGTGATAGATATCGAAAATAATCCATAGATAATGCGTAAAATAAAGCATATTTCATGATTATTTGTCACCCCTATAGACATCTCCATCTATAATAATAATAATAATGGATAATTTGTATAGCGCCATTTTCGTAAAAACTTTCACCTCAAGGGCGCTTTACACATCAACTGTTTATAGTTCTACAATTATCTTTGTTTTTTTTAAATTAAAAATCGTTATTTTCACTTATGGAAATGATTTTTTGAAAAGGTGCGTTTTTAGTTTCTTCTTAAATAAAGTCTCTAATGCACTGTTCCTTATAACGGAGGGCAAAGAGTTCCACGCTTTTGGGCCTGCAACCGTAAATGCCCGCTCACTAAATTTAGACTTCTGGCAACGGTTGGTCGGTTCTACAACCCTTCCTGCAGCTGAAGTAGAGGCTGACCCGAGAGTTTGACGTCTACCATTCAAATTGTCTGGGATACAAAGTTCTTGAAGATACAGACGCGCCATGTTGTGTGTCGCCTTGTACATCAACCAGCACAATTTAAATTCGACTCTTTCAGGGAATCGGAGCCAATGTAACTGATGTAAAAGGGATATTATATGAGAGAATTTGGAAACTCCATATATTATCTGTGCAGCCGCATTTAGAATAGATTGCAATCTATCCAGCTGAAACAATGGCAGGCCAGCATAGATGCTGTTACAATAGTCCACACGTGACACCACAAATGCATTTATAAGTAGACGGGCTGCCTCAAGAGGAAGGTGTCTCCGAATACTTTTAATCTGTCTCAGTTGATGTCAGCATGCACTGACAGTTTTACTGATTTGTGTATTCATTGAAAGATCTGAATCAATGTGCACGCCCAACAACTTAACTGCAGATTTAGCATTCGCAGACATTGATTCCTGTATTATGCTTTGACAGTAGTAAATTTGACGTATCAACAACCCGCAAATGATTTTAACTACGGGCGTTAGTAAAAAGTTGCTAAAGTAAAAAGTTACTACTGATCACACAACCGGCCCTAAGAATTACAAATATCAAATTACTATGGAGATTCGATTGACTCGATGAAATATAGTAACCGAAATAAAGTATACGGGGTGATTTAAAAGTACGTGGGTATTAAAATAAAATACGTGCGTAGGTATAAAAAAATAATATTTATTTTTGCAGCATGAATTATTTTCTGCAGTGATCTATTACCTACCGTCTACCCTCGGGTCGTATGATGCAGCCTATTTTTAAGTCGATAAGTAAAATGGTCCGAAAAATACGGCGTACAATCGGTAACGGTCGGAACATGATTATGAAATGTTGTATTTATGATTATTATTATTTTTTGTTACAATGATATCAAAATTCGAGAAGCGGAAACGCCAAGACATCAATAGACACGCTTGACGAATGGCGTTTCGTGTACCTACTTATAAACTTTTAAAAATGCTTACATAAAAAAACGACGACATTTCAGCATTTTGGAAACGATATTTTTTATGATTTTTCACATGAGAATTTTTGGACTGGAAATCCTGGCACTACATAGAAGGTTCTACTTTAAAGTTTTTGAGGAACATTGTTATTAAATTGATGGTCGCTTCCAATGAGAAAAAATAGACATACTAATAAGATACATATGTAGATGGAATCTTATGATATCGTATAGTGTCTTACTTACTTACTCACCATCACACCGTTTTCCCGCAGGGGGTAGGCAGAGAGGATAGAGTGTCACTCTTCTGTCCTGATACACAATTCTCGCCTCATCCACATTCATACATCTTCTCATATAAGCTCGACGATTATTGATGCTTCTAACCGGATCATCTTCCAGTACCTACTTCTCCTCTACTTCTGGTGCCATCAACACTTGCGTTATGTACATTTCTTACATTCTCATTCATCCGTTCCATATGACTTAACTAACATAAGTGATTCTTTCTTAATCTTACTCATTATACTAAGATCAGCTTTACATTTTTTCCTTATTTCTTCATTCTTTACTCTGTCATAAATGTATCTGCCACGTATACGCCTAAGTGATCTCATTTTCACTGCTTTCAATTTACTTTCGTTCCTCTTCCTCCAACTCCAGGCCTCACTTCTATACATCAGTGTCGGTACCAGGACTCCATTGTGAACCGCTAGTCTTGCCTCAGTCGACAAGTTCCCATTAGCTATAATTCCATTCAATGTGCCGTTCACTTTATTCTCTGCAGTCACCCTCCTTTCGATATCTTTCTGTCCCAAATACACAAACCCATCTACTTGTTCCAAACATTCATCACCTACAAGTATTTAGCGCGGTGTCTTGCTTTTCTTTTTCTCGAATACCATCACTTTCGACTTGTTGACATTCATAATAAGGTCGCTTTCCTTGAATACATTGTACATTCTACTCATTAGCCTCTGTAATTCTTGTTCATTATTCGCCATTAATACTGCATCATCGGTGTACAATAAACAGCGTACAATCAAATCGCCCATTTTTGCTCCTACATTCATACATTCCAGTTCTTTCACACAATTATCCATATACAAGTTGAACAGCCATGGAGACAGTACACAACCCTGCTTGACTATAGCTTAATTGGTTAAATCGGCAAACTAAAACGGGTAAACCTTGGTTCAAGACTCGTGTGTGATAATATTTTTTCTGTAGATTTTTCCAATAAACCTTTCCAAGTAATTATTTTAATTTGTCTTGATAATTTATTGTTGAATTTCATTGTGACAACATTTTTTAGGTAGAACTCAATTTATGATAGGCTCGCATATGTAGGGATTTTTTTTTCCTATAAACATCATCTTTATGTACGTATGTTTAATTTCAAAAGTTATTTTACACTATTTTAATTAGTAATTCAATTTATTACCCAACACATGGTAATTCAATTTATTACCCAAAAGACGCAATAATAAAAATGTTAATATGATAAACACCCATGTCTTCAAAAACTTCGTCCTAACTAAAAATAAATATTGCAAAATCTCGATAATCTAATAATAGATTTCGCCCCAATATCGCATTATTGCCGATAATAATCTAAATAGTAATTATAATAATAACTGATGTCACATTATTTTAATATTTATAATAATTCCATTCATAAATAAATATTGAAATGAAAAAAAAATGATCTATGTTAATACTTTGTATAAACCACTGTAAGTTATTTTTACGTCAACCGGTTTCTATACTAACGTGTCTTCGTCAGGACTGGCGTAAAACTTGTATGTACAAACCACTCTGGTTTATAGAAAGTTTTAATATACATAGATACATTATTAATATAATATGATTATTGTTTTAACATATTGTCAGCTGATGTATTGGGGTGGACTATTTTTCCTTTTTGGGAATACATACATACATACTTTATTTGTTTGTGCTCAAGCACCGTTTTCTAACATAACAGTTTCGTATCAGTTCAGAAACTTTATAATAAAGCTCTGAAACAGTGCACGACACCGGTTAATTGTCTAATATGTTAATAGCAACCTTGGCTCTACCGAGGGGACCTTGCAATAATTTATAAAATCTGGAACACATTATATCTTCAATACTCGTATAAGGTAAATATGTATTTACCTAAGTCCACGACTAGACGAAGGCCAATGGATTGTTTTTGAATTTTTCATAAAGGTTGTAAAAACCGTTTTTAAATAACGCATTAGATTCAGATTTTTTAATCTTAAGTTGTGTAAGAGTAGTGTGATTTAATTATTGTAATCTTTCAAGATGAAATCGACAACTTTTGAATATATCAAGCTAGGGCACCTTTAAGTATGTATATGTCACAGTGGATGTGTATTACCAGTGAGAATATATTTTCACTGACGTTTCGGTGAAATCTTATCCGAATACGTTTCCACCAGTGGAAATATATTTCTACTGGTGGAAATATAACTTCTAAGCAAATGTATATTCTACCCTAACCTATAATTGAACCTAACCTAACTTATGTGTTGAAAAGGAAATAAAAATAGCTGAGATTATAAACACGGTAGTTTATGCAGTAAATAATTTTATTTAATATAAATGAAAATACTATAAGCGAATAAAAGTGACAGTTGTGAACGCCACCCACGCCACCTAACTATTTGTTGCCATGCTGAAGGGCGACACATCGACACTTAAGGGCAAATATTCCCGCGCGGCGAATTCTCACTTGTCAACGAATACAAACTCACTAAGTGTAACCAGTGAATTTGTATCTTTATTGTTAGATATACATCCACTGACCGGCTTAGCGAAAATATACTTTCACCAGTGAAAATATATTCTCACAGGTAATACAGATTCACTGTAACATATACAACAGAGGTAGCGAGCACCACGAGAACCTGTCACCGAGTGTTGCAGTAATAGATATTTAACCGAAATATTGACATTTTAAAACGGGTATATATAGTAAAGATGAAAATTGGTATACTCTTATATCACGAGTTAAATGCATCTGAAAAATAATCAACTATTTTTTGCACTCATTTAAACCTTTAAATTTTCAATTAGTTAATTCAGTATCAATTCATTTGGAAAATATTGCTATTTTTTTGTTGATTTGTTAGCCCTAAAGTTTTTCATAGCTTTTTGTGATTAAATTTATAAGTATATAAAACTCTCACTTATTTAAAAATAAAATTGATGGATTTAAATGGATGTAATGGGTATTAGGAAAATGTACAACAAAACTGTTTTCACTTTGCAAATTTAGCGGTTGCTGGTCATAATTATTATGTAGATTTTAATAGAAAAACTACCTTTTGCATAATTACATGTCGCAACATTCGGAAAATTTCAATGCACTCTCTCCGATCTCGACTAGGAGACCCCAAAACCTCCCTTGGTTAAAAAGTTTTAAATATCCATATTCTAAGTTCATTAGGAACCTTTTTTTCAAAATGGCCGCTGTTCGAAAACTTCGTTAATAAACCTAGAGAAAAATATTTAAAAAAAACATTTTTTACACACAGACAAAATCTGCCTGATTCTATCGGGCAGTGCCGGAAGGAATTTTTTGAAAAGTATACAGGTTGTAACAGACCTAGTCCACAATATTTTATCGGTCGATACCTGACTAAATTATGAGTCGATAATGTTCAAGGAATATGTGTAAATTCTGCTCCTTTACGGAAAATGTTATTGCTTGAAGTTTTTATAAAATCATGTTAAGCTTCAAGTCTACGTACTTCGAAATAAATATTTGCGAAATTTATCCATTATTAATATATCTTTGCTTTAGGTTCTAAATCTTTTAACAAAAAATATTTTAACCGCTCGAAATTCGATGACCTGTAATTTTTTGTATTCAATATGTAATTTTTAATCAATAAAATATTTCAATTAATCTAAATAATCGCATAATTGTGATTTTTTTTAACGCTTATATCTCTTACATGGTTAAGATTAGGCCATATTTCTTGAACATTTTCTGTTCGCAATTTAATCAAGTATCCACCCATAAAATATTGTGGACTAGATATGTTACACCCTGTATAACATATTATCTGTCATAAAACTGCATGGCGATGGGAACTTTTTGATGGATAACGATTGTAAAATTTTACCATTGAATATGCTTATCCAGTAAAATTTGTCACGATAACATTCTCACCTGTTTTATTTTCACATTTACCTTTACTGGAATCGATACAAAAATTGTAGACGCCGAGTATATCAATGTTAGTACATCTCAGTCCTTTGCCATTTTAGCTACTCACTTAATACACTGTGGTATCAAATCGTCATATACGTGTAATATCGTTTTTTTTTTGTGTTGGAACTTAATTAATTAATTTATACGTTCGATTTTCTTTATTATATATACATTGTTCACGTCAAATTTTAATAGTTTTATTTTATTTTTAAAAAATGATTAGCCCTCGGTGATGTCTATAGCAAGCCAGTAAAAGCGCTTAAGATATTTGCAAACTTATACTTTCGCGTCATGCTTGCTAGCTCGGCTTTGTAGTAGTAGATCAGGATTCGGTTTCTTTTTGCTAGAGACATTTTTATTTTATTTATTTAAATAAATTTTTTTTAATATTTTCGAACCATAAAACATTATATACATGAGTGGTATGATACACGCGTCTTAGACCTATAATACCTTTTTTACATTTAACTTGTGATGCAGAATAATAATTTCATATCTAATCGATCCTTCAGTATCTCGCATAACAAATGTAGCATATAAAGGAGATAATTACTTGCAACACCAAGTCGTTATTGCACCATTATCGAGCGATATTATTATTTTACCAGAATTTCACATAATGAAAATAAAAACCTCAGTGATATATTACATATTTCAATCACTATTTTCAAATTTATAACGATACAACAATATGTCATATTTGCTCAATTCGTATATTTAAAAATAAATTGACCCTTAAGTCCAATGTGTCAGTTTTATTTTGAATTTTCCTACGCACGACACAGAAGAAGAACATTGGGATACGTAAAATACGTGCTAAATAAGTAGAGCTGTCAAAATTGTTCGCTCTATCTCTCTTTGTTGAAACACGTAACACGCCATATCACATATCACATGTCAAGTGTCAAGTGTTTCGATTAGCCTCAGGAGCCGCGATCTTAATTATATTAAAGATACAATTATGCTTAAGATATTGTACGTCTTCCGTTCTTAATTTAAACAATTAGTTTTTATACGTAGTTTAAATGTTTTATTATCTTTCTCAACTTGACTCTTATATCCCAATGGCTTTACGTGGTACTTTAATGTCTTTGTAGATCTATCTATCAATAAGATACTTTAATGTGTAAATTATCGGTGAAATATTCTATATGTTATGTAAGTGACTTTATTACATTTTATTTTGTTTTATTATTTTAAGAATACATCTTCATCTACAACGCTACATCATTCTAGGATGGGATTTGGCCTCCTCCACGACTCCTCTCCACTATCTCCTATCCCATTTTTCTCGTTCCCGGATTTTCTCATCCTGTTCCAGTTCTTTTCTATATCCAGTCAGCCCACTTCTTCCTCGCTCTGCTTCATGATCTTTCTCAACATCTACACGCCAGTTCCGAGAGTAACAACGACATTTTATCAAAGATTCTACATGTTCTTAGCTCCGTAACTGTACAACACACTCAGCACCAACTGGAAATCGTTTTCTTCCAATAAGATTACACAATATATGATCCAATTGGGTTGAGATCAATCAGAAGCAACGCCATCCAACATTATACAATACCTGCACTATTAATTCACTAGTTCTACACCACTCACACTATTTTTATTTTTATTCCTGTCTTTATCTTTCTTGAATTAAATAACACCACAATAGCATGAAAAAAACTGTCTACTTTTAACAAAGACGGCAGTCTAGCAAAGTAGCCAGGACAATGCTCTATCTATCAGAGGTGAACTCTACTCCACCCCACACAATAAACTATGAATATTATACTTAATTGCAATATAATTGTATCTTACGTTTATCATATTATATCATAATATATTCATCTCTATTACAACAAAAACATGTATCAATAAAATCTAAAGTCTAATAAGTCTAACACCTTTTCAGGAACGAGAAGCGTGCCACCTTTCCGCACACATACATTTCTACGTATTAGCACCAAGTTCTACAAAATATTTGTTTTTGGTGTACGCTTAGGCAGGGCCGTCCACAGAAATTGCGCCGCCCTTAGACAAGCTAGAAAATGCAATAATTGAAATAAATTATTAAATTCTTGTGAGCTGTTATTTAAAATAAACAGCGATTATATTCAGATTCTTTTATATTTTAAACCATTTCTTAAAAAACTTTCGTTTTAAGTATTTCAAATTTCCTTTTTTTTCCCATTTTAATTTCCCGAATTCAAAAGAAATAATGAAATACTTTAAAAATCTAAAACTATTACACTTTATTAAGAAACTTTTTTATTTGTGTCCGTTTCAGGACTTGACTTTAAACTCATTGTTTTTAGTTCCAACGTATATTTCAAAGTTGTATGGCTTCTTGTAATGTTATTTATGTTTTACATTGCATCTACAGTACTTTTCAAGTCAGGAATCTTTAAAACAAAATATAAAATTACGTTCACTTTTATTCAAAATTTGCCATCCCTTGAAAGCGCCGCTGTAGGGCTTTGCCTTGCCTAGTTGCCTGTTGATTAAGGACGGCCCTGCACTTAAGTAAGCACGGTGTGGGCTGGTCGCCACTTGCTTATTGAAGAATATCCTCATACCAGTATTTCGAACCGATTGCCCAATATTGCGGGTTTGATAAGTTGAACAAACATTCCACCTTTTTAATAATATTTGAGTAAGAAGTGTGATTTTTGAAATATATCCATCAGAAAATAAACGTCACGAATTCCTCCTATGACCTACCAAACCACCTTGTATTTTTTGTCGCATTTTTTTTTTGTCTCTACTCTTTTGATACTTTGTTGTCTTCTGACGTGTTTACCGATTACAAAAACTACCGATTTGTCTGTTTGTTATTTAATAACATTTATCTTTTTTTTATTTCATTTATAAATTGTCCTTGTTATACAGTTGTTTTTTGTATATTTTTAAAAGTTAAATAAAAAATGCCATTATGATACTTTGCAAATGATCAAGAGTCGTGAATCATAAAAAGATTGATATATTGAGATATTCGTATTCTGAAGCCAGAAGACCTGTGGCTCCAGTGAAGAAAAAAATTCAAATATCTCAGGTGGGTCGTGATTCTTCCTGGAGTCTAGTTGATCCTTCAACCCCTCCTGTTTCCTATTGTTCCAACCCCTTGTTCAAACAGTATGTATTGTTTATTTTTTATTTTCTTAATTTTAGCGACTTATTAGTCTATCGTGTACTAACTAACCCATCATTTTAAAAACGTACAGCATTCGTTCAGTGGACGATATGGACCCACCCAACACATATGTGGATAGTTTTATAATATTTTATTTTTTAAAGATGCGCCAGTTATTGTGTTCGGTGGTTATTGGTACCAGCCGCGTATTGTGCTCTATTTTTAATGGACAGAATCAAATAATATTAAAAACACATTAATTTTTCGTCGCTTTTTAAACTAAAATTATTAGATTCATGATATTCAATAATGATGTGCATGTGATAACTCGCATTTCTAAGAATGTATGTAGCCAATATTTACCCTAATAAATTTTGAATTACAGACGTCGGCCGCCGCTTTCTTTCCTTTGCAATTGTATATATAACTTGATCAAATGCACAGCATTGTTTTATTAGAAGTCTTCGGTGGCGATAACGGTCGCCAGAAGTGTTGAGTTTTTTAATTTTTTTATAAAAATTGTCGACGTTTTTCTCAAAGATGAGCAGTATAAATTAGTTTGTCAAAGTTTGATAACTCGTAATGTTGTACGGTATATAAAATCGAGTTAATGTATTGTTTACGGACTTTATTAATCAAATTAAAATTAGTTACTATTTTAAACTAAACGGATTTAAAATGTGTAATTCTGTATTTATAATTTAATTTATAACAATAATTTAACTAACGTCACTAACACAAATTAATATTACATTCAATTGCGTCACAGATCATGAAACCACGGAAATGAAAATGAAAGATTTTATTTATTTTCACAATGTCAATAATGTGTTAAGCTATTGAGATACATATTTTTTTTTAATATGAGCGCGCGCTTCATTGTGGAGAGATTCACTTACATAACTGAGAGAATTATTTCATTAATGAAACACTGGAAAACACACATGTCTTAATTTGCAATAATACCTTAAGCTTTTTAAATTAATAGTACGTAACTCTATATTCCTTTGGACGATTGTCGGTTGTCATTATTGTGGTATTAAAAATATTTTAAAATACAACTCAGGCTGCTTAACAATTCATCTCCGATGATGTAAACTGAGTTGACATTGCCTCTAATTATGTGAATATCTCTGTAAATATACTAAATACAGAGTTCATATTTTAGGTATTCCTCCGTAATATATTTATGTATAGAATAAAATAATTAAAATATATAAGTATTTACCATACGCAACAATAAAATGTTTTCTCGAAGAACCTGACGTGAACTTGTCAATACGCGTATGTGTACGAGCGGGGCGCGGGGTGTCGGATGCCGATCGTCACTTTAATTAGTGGCAGAGCGTGCGCTGGGCGAGTTAGACGTGTCTCATGCATCTCTGTACTGTTGTTCCGTATGACCGATGTTTTTTCTCATTCTTAGCACTTTTTCACAATAATTGATATATATTGTTTTAATGATGAATATAAATAATTCATGCAAAATATTCATATTTATCAGACATAAAAATAGCAAAACTCCATGTACACTGAGTTTACAGCGCCGGAGCGCGCGTTATTATTTTAGCACCGTATGGGAAAGGTGAAACTATTTGTAAAAATAAATAATATCTGACTACAACTCATTTTTATCAAATTTGAAAATATCATCCACACACTGGTATGAAATGAGGGTATACAAGTTGCAAAATCAGCGCAATTTAATAATTAAATGAATAAATTAGAAAGATCCACTGAAAAAAAATATTTGACTGTTTCCTCGGTTATAAAATGTTCCGGGTTCGTGTCCCGATAGCAATCAAATTATTTTTTCTGTATATCTTTCTTATTGTTTCATTTTATATGTTTGTTTTAAATTTTTGTGATTCAATTCAAATCTTTAGAATTCAAGAATATAACTCCTCGATGGGAGAAATGATACTGTGCCGTACTGGTCTTTAACTCGGGTACAAATTCGCATACATTTAAAAAATTACGTCACAACAACATTATGGAAACAAAATAAAATATTAATCGAGAATGTACATTAGAATGTACAGTCAAGTGTGTTTACGTATAGCGCGACATTTAAATATCTCGCTATTTGATATCATTGTAATGTTCAAAATGAAAAAGAAAAGTTTTCTATAGGGTGGGTCATAAATTTTTGCACTTCTGCGTGGGAATCGAACGAAGGAGGGGCACGCGGGAGTTTGGAAGCGATTTAAAAAGTGCAAAAATGTATGGCCCATCCTGTATAACCTTCCAGTACGATGCAGCTTAATTAAATATATCTACAAATAACACATGTTTTAAATTATATTAATTGAAATGTAATTATTAGATTTCACTTAATTAGAACCAATTTAAAAAATAATTATTTTGCAGATTTTTCTAATCACATAATTAAAACTAACCGTTCTTTCTATCTACCTTATAAATAATTGAAAATGAACAACTTAGAAACCGTCGAAATACAAAAAAAAATTAAGAGGAAACTCTAATTAATAACATTCACATCCTTACTGTCCATATTCCTATTAACTAGAAAAAAAACCTTTTCAACACCCCGCCCCCCTGCCAGAAAAGGTCACCAATGAGATATATTTAAATTAATTATAAATTACACCCGCGTGCGTGTGTGCAGTACAATATTTAATTAAATAAAAAAATTAAAGGATCCAATTTAGCTCACGGTGATTGGATACACAACTAGATTAACCAACTACGTACATAATATTAAACGTTTCATCGATTGTGACGTACTCATATTTAATAGCCATGGAAGCAATCTTACAAAGAAGGAGAGAGCTATAGGGAAAATGTTATTAACTTTAAACATATATTTTTGCGCGTGCATTTAGCTAGAAGCTATGAACATTTTAAATTTTATGCTTGCGCCCGTTACTCACTCTACCATATCAACGCAACAAAATTGAAGTAAGCGTTAAAAAAAATATGACATATTCACTTTCCATTGACTTGTTAAGAAATAAATAAACATTTTTTTAAATGTTTAAAAAAATCTTATAATTAATTGCATAAAATTTTTAGTACATTTTTCTTATATTTAAAAAAAAAAAAACAATTTCACTCCGTCTTCGTGTAACGTTAAATCCAGGTCAAAACATTTGATTTAGCTATTTAGGTACATGTGAGGCAAACGAGCACCTGCACACAAATGCGAAATATTGACAGAAAATCGACACCGACACTGAAGAAATCCAGTTGACCGCATTCAAGTTGTTCTAATGATGATGATAGTGGCGTAATCAAGTATGGAACACGTGGAAAAATTCTCAGCGCTTTCTAAATTATAGCACAAACCGTGTGTTACTATAATTTTATACAATTTTCCGTAATCGTTTAAGGCTCCAACTATATACAGAACCTCTTCAGTTTGTTTATATAATATTTCAAAAAAAAAAAATTAAAATAAATCTGTTAGTACAATCAGTGCTCTCAAGATCACACGAAATGTGTATATGTTACGGATAGGAGGAAGGAAGGAATTAAATTTTATTAAAATACATACACTTTAGACATTTTGTAATTGTTTCATAACATTTTACTTCATGCAGGTAGGTAAGTATTAGGTGTGTGTTATTTTTTTAAATTAAATTTTTTATAACACTGTAAAGGTACTGAATAAACAAAGAGGTTCTTTATGTTCAACTTTTGAACATACGAACGTTGTGGCTTTTCGACCACGTGAATATCTAAAAAGTGTCAAAACTCAAGTTTTATCTTTATAGGTACTAAATTAAATATGTAGTCACCACGGTAATGGGTATACGAAGGGGGATGAAGAGGGAAAGACGTTGAGGTGTTTGTCGAAACCATTGGCTACAGTATGTATTTAATAGGTTAGACTGTTATTGTGACTGTGATTGTGTACAATTGTGATGATGACTGGTACTCTAGGAACAAAACCTCCAACAGTTATATCTCACTTACCAATCAACATAATCAATCGCAATCAAGTTCTCTCTAAAAAAAAGTTCGGCGACCATGTTGATGTATCCTGTATAAGATCACCAACATTTTGGATATTGATCAACTAGAAAGATATACAGAAAAAACCTATTTATCGAAAAAATATTTTATTGCTACCGGAATTCGAACCTGGACCTCTTATGACACAAGGAAGCGCGTTTACAGTATCGTTATAGAAAATGAATAGATTTTCGAAAAATCTTTCCAATTGATACATGTTATTCATGTTCATATCCCGGTAGCAACGAAATATTTTTTAGATAAATATTTTTTTCTGTTTATCTATAAAGTTAATTAATTTAATTAGTACTAGTATTAAAAAGCCTGGGGGGTCTCTCATTCTCTTCCAGCGCCACATTACGAATATTTACAGTCTCTCGTTGTTTCTCTTCGTTAGGTTCCAGCTTTCATGTCCGTATTTATTTTAAGCCGTAAGTAATTGTATCAGTTATTTTACTCTTATTAATTAATATAGAGTGACAATCGCGCGGGCTGCATAGTTTATCATCCACTGAACGGACCCTGACCATGGTATCACTGTAATAATACGTAATGATTTGATAAAATATAGAGAAATGTATAATATAATAATTATTCCTCTTCGTATTGTAAATAATAATGTGAGATCTGACTCAGGGTCAAGGCTGCACGATAAGCGTGCGGTGTAGGTTGAGTTTCAAACGATCAACTGCGCTTGTTGTTGTTTATCGGTGGTCAAGGGTTCGAATAACACCTTGCAAAAAATATATTTATAACAAGACGGTGGCAATTATTATATTTTAACTCGGATGATATTTATTCTCGCAGATCTCCCAGTAAAATTTGTCACGAAATAAATAACGCATTTGAAAATTTCGTTTTTTATATAGGTACATACTTTTATCACCTTTACAAGTACCGGGATCGGTATTAGGCGCTCCATAGATTTTTGAAGTGCCCGAAATGTGTCATCAGAAAGCTCTACCCCACCCCCCCCCAGAGAACACCGAATATATAGACATAACTAACGCAAATTTCTTATCCCAATATTTTTATTTTGGTGTCACCCACATTACGACTTTGGTATCAATCAAATAGCTCAAATCAAAAATATAACTCGATTGGAACGAAAATTAAAACGTTGGCAAAATAATATGCATTAATGTAAAAAATACGTCTTGTTGACACAAAGATTTAATTTTCGAACAGTAAATACTTTTATTGTTCCTATCGGATTTATGTTTCCAACAAGAATGTGAGTAGAATGCCCCTCGTCCCGCAACTAATGTTCTAAACCCCTCTCCTGTATGTTCTTTATTTCATGTCTATTCATTTACTGATTTGTGTACTCCCCTAATAGGCTATGGTGTCAAATTGTCATGTAAGCATTTAATGCTGATTTATTTTTTTGATATATTTAGGTTTCTTAATATCACATTTTAATATTAATATATTTTATTTTTAAAAAATGTTACCGCAATTGAACTTGGTTAGAAAACAGCATTATTAAAGAGTTAAAAGATATTTCTAAACCACTATTTCTGTTGCTTGATTCCTTGACATGCAATGGTTAGTATCCCCGACTGTCACGCGAAGACCGGTGTTCAATTCTGTATTGAGCTGTTACCCGCCAATTACTGGTGACAAGGATAGTCTTTATTGCGATATTGTCTTGCCATCTCATTTTGAGTCCACCTATTATTTTACTTCTTCAGGTTTTTTTATTGAACAGCCATTTCGGGGGTTTCACATCATTCATACTCTATATGTGGCCTAGACATCGGAGCCTCCTTAATTTTGTGACTTTCCCCTCATCATACAGGTCGTATAAAATTTCCTGAGGACCCATCCTTCTTTCATATACATCTAGTGTTGCTTGAATCTTTCTTTGTTAGTTTCTTTCTTAATTATTTATTTGAATATGTGTATATTTATTCGTACCAGAAAAATACATTATATGCAGGGGCGGTATGATACACGTATCTGAGACACACAACGTATTTATTTTTCTTGAAGACAACTAAACTATTGAGTCGTATAAAAGTGCATATTTATGGTAATTTTTCAAGAGCCTCGTTTTATCAGCGTCATCTTGAATATTGCATACGTGCAGTATTTTAGAGACTATAGAGATGGTATCAGGTTACTATCAAGATAGCATTATCTGCATTCAACGTCGTCACCGTCATAAAATCTCACTAAGCTGCAGAGATTATTTTAATTTTATTTTCATATTTCACCTGATGATAACCTAGTATTTTTAATTTTTTTATATATCTAATTTTTTTTATCCGACGTTTTTTTACTCTTCTGTCGAGTCATCATTCCTATAAAAAAACGTAACGAAGTAAATATTAAACTTTGGTAAACTCTCCTTCTTTTTCTTCTTTTTCTTCTTCTTTGGCATCAAAGGACTCGCTGTTGTGGTCCAGTCTATCGGGCATTCGTCTACCTCTTACAAGTCTATCTTGACATTTTCTTCCCATCTATATCTCTGTATTTCCCTAGGATATGACTAGGGATTCTGTGTCGAGACAACTCTGGAATAAAATCCCCGGAATTCCATAGTTGTTTGCTGTCACGAGTCCCGAATTTTATAGAAAATATAACTCTAAACTCGAGACTCTTAATTTTTCTGAATATTATTCATTTTAAACAAGTTGAATGAATCCTGCTGTCCATTGACACACATCAGGTTGTGAAATATGAAGGTAGTGAAGAATATGTTCTCCTTAATGATCTTTTTTTTTGCGGCAACTCGATATATTTGAACTGGGCTTCACGAACCATTGCCTTAGATTCTTTAGCTAGGATTTTCTTCATCTTCCAGGAACCCTTCTAATCGCAGTTTTGTCTTAAATTATTAGCAGGATTAGCTGCTTTTCTAGATGTGATATTGGTTGGTGTCCTCATGCCTAGTGATATAGGTACACCAAAATATTTGGGGATTAGGAGCCGTATAGTATAAGACAGACACTGCTCGATGTTTAATTCTTCTGCAATCGGCATTCGGTGCAGCGTCACGATTTAGAAGATGCGAACAATATTTTTTACAAGATTCGTACTCAGTAGTGTAAGCACTATTTAAATTAAACAAAACAATATAAAATTTGTCATTTGCTCGATAATAAATTAAGTGAAAATGAAAGAATCTAAAAACACTGCCAGCTTGGATTAGGAAATATTCCACGACATACTTTATTAATCGATAACTGAATAATACATAAATAATTTATTAAATTACCAGACCCCCAAAACCTGAAGACGCATCCACGAGTTCTGAAATTAACCAAATTTAAACAGAATAATATCGTAGACTCTGGACTGTGTAAAATTAATTATATTTCCTTCAATGAATCAAAGTGCAGCAGATAAAGCGGGTGTTTTATTTTCTAATCTATGTCCTAATTAATTTAATATTTATCTACCAAATAAGAGCAAGTGATGTTAAGCTTATTTCTGATTCATCGGTTTTCTCAGCAGAATGCTGGGCAATTAAAGAGGCCTTGATAAGAACTCGATAAGGTCGATAACTAAAATATTGCGATTTTTGAGTTTTTATTTTTTCAAAGATTTATTTTTCCTTTCGAATTTGGACCATATATATATATATAAATATATATATATATATATATAATATACAATTTTGTTTAAATTAATGAACTAGATGTCATGGTGCCATTTAGCAAATTTTCTTAAAATCAATTATATAGACCTCTCGCTAAAAGAATGATTAGAATATTAAGTAAGGTACTGTAGTTTAATTAGGAAGCACTGGAATTAAGTTCCGGGCTCATGTTCCGACAACGACTATATTTTTTCAAAAGATAAATTTGTTAATTGTATCTTTTAATTACGTAATTAATGTGTTTTAATTATCAAAGAGCTACATATATTCTGAATAATCGTAACTTCTAAAATAAAATGTTAATTAATTTTAATATGATTATCTACTGCAGTAAAAAAGACATAATTCGTGATCGATAAACGAAAATATTTTTAATTTATCATACACTAGTATATATGCATAATAGTAGAAGTACCGAAAATATTTCAGTCAGTTACATTTAAATTTAGCTGTATTTGTTTGATGGTATAAATTGTTTACAGACCCTAAAATAGAAATAATTATGTGATCGTCGAGACTGAGATAGTCTGGCCACTTTATTAGAGATGAGAACTCTAGAATCCTCTAGAAGGTCTACGAGGGAATCCCGGCCGGAACTCAAATACCTGCAATACTGAGAGCACTGGTAGTCACAGTGAAGAAAGCTACTTTTAAGTAATCCAATAGGAGTCGCTAGAATTAACGATTCATTTTTATTAAATTTTGAACACATTCTGGCGTTTCCTATCAGATTACTCAAAGGTATTTGAGATTCCGTAAAAATAAAGTAGATAACTTTCAAATAATGGAACGATAGATGTATTAATTTGAAAAGTGTAACATATAGGTTCAAAAATTTGTCGTCAATGCACTGTGTACTGTAGCGTAATCGGTTAATGCACGTTCCCCGGATTGGAAGAGATCAATGTTCGAATCCCCGTAGCAACAACAATATTTTTTGATAAAATTGATTTTATATGTATATTTTTATAATGAATACATTTAATTAGTATTTAAAATATCACAGACCTATGTTCTAAATAATTACAACTTCACAATAAAAATGTGTTGTCCTTAAGGACGTTCCCAAAAAAAATCACTTTTCTTACAATCCTTTTGAAACTTTGAATACACATACTTATGAGTGTCTTTTATACGTAGAAATTTTTTTCAATAGTCCTTGCGGTAGTAAATTTGTAAATATTGACTATTAAAATGAGCATATTTAATATACGAACCATACCCCGATGTTGTAGCGCACGTTTCATTGAATAGCAATAGTAATTTTCTTACCATTGTTTTGGAAAACTGAGAATCATTTATTTAAAATTTAACAAATATCTTTCTGTAAAAATAACTAAAATCGAGCGGTATTCGTTTTGTTATAAAAAATGTTAAAAGTGAGCTACTTTTGAATGGTTTTGACGTTTCCTTTTATAATTTGAATAGTGAGAGATTTTTGAACTTCTGCGCGTGTGGGGGGAAGCGAAAAAGTACACTGTACCTCAACTGTTTTTTATTCTATTCATAGTAGTTCATTGTAGTTTACATACGGGGGAATCTTCTTGAAGATTGAGTACGACTGCTCTTTGGGAACGTCCTTAAGAATAAATTTATATCTTATATTTGGATTGTTATTATTTATCGTCGTTTGCCTCTCGTTGTGGCGCAGTCGGACCTGAGAACTCTTGAAATGTCGAGTGGAATGCTCAAGGTGTCGAGTGGGGGTTCTAAAATTTCTTCACCGTTGTTTACACTACCTGAAATTATAACTTGAAAAATAATTATCATATTTCACTGTAATTTTTGCTACTGAAAAGTTGTACTCCGCAGTACAGCCCGACTTAACCGAACAATGCATACAAATACAATGCATACAGATATTTGCTGAAAATTTTATTCTGTTTGAATATTCGAGTAGAACATTCGAGCGTACACCACGTTTGATGGTTAACGCTCGACTGCGACATTTGCGGGCTGCTGACCGGCGCGACGCCTGTTGCCTCGTGACAGGATCGCGATCTTTATGTATCCTTACACTTTTTTCACTTAGTTTTCGTCCTTGGACGCACCTCACCACAAAGGCTTCTCCAAGCTATCTTCCCTACTAGCAAGATGCCGCAGTCAGTCATGGTTGATAGTCCCTGCACGTTTGTACTATCCTCGATAAACGCAGCGTATACCTCCAATGCCATATTTCGAATGAATCAATCCGCTAGCTTCCCATTGCCTTCAAAAATCCACACATTGAATATACCATAAACTGCACAAGTGAGTTGTTTTAGATATACCACGGTCTTTTCATACCTTGTCAAGTTTGAACAATTGAACGTTTGGACAAGAACTCTTCGCCATACCCATGTGTTGCACAATTTCTGGTTCGCAGCTATCGTCGTCAGCAGGGGCGTGCAGTGCATACATCTAAAAAAGCTGTGTATTACTAAAAATTCTGGGAAACAAATATAAATTTAATAATCTATAATATGGATATGGCACTATATACTGATTTATTACAATTAGCGCCATCTGTGTACCAGTAAAAACTTTAATTGCTTCGTTTTAAAAACTACCACGACAACCCACCATGCAGCCGTAGCACTATTATCGACGAGCTACAATTCGTCGATTGTAGTTATTCACATTACTCTGTTCTACTTTAAGCTAGTGAATTACTCAAGTCATACAATTGGATTGAAAATTCCTTTCAATTGATCCGTTTTGTATGGAGTCGTTACTTATGCTGTTTTTTTTATCAGAATAACATTAGAAATGTTTACAACTGTGAGCAAATCATATTGTCTACTTCCTCTTTTACTAATTCGCGAATTTTACTATCTTACTGTTTTTAACATGTTGAATTCGTGATCGTTCTTTGCGTTCGAAGTGCATTTGGTGCATAAATTTGTTTTTGATTTGGGAAAAACAAGAAGCAATTGGCAGAACTATTTCCTACATTAACCTTTAATAAAAATAATTATTTCGTTAAGGATTTTCAAACAATAAAAGAACCATGTTCAGTCATAAAAAGTGTTCTTAAAAACGTCCATACTTCATTATATGGGTAAGAATTTGCATTAAAACTTAACAATTAATTTAAAAACACTATTAATGGTACTCTAAAACTACAAATAAATACATGGCAGGGTCGTATACACGATGGATTCATTTTGTCTAAAGTTCATAATCCTATGTGCAACATATATTGTAGTACACATATTATATATGACTGTATAATATCATTGATAACAGCATAACTTAAATATATTCCTACTGCACGCCACCGGTCGTCAGTAATAGTAATACATACCCGAGATAATTAAACTCCTTGACCAGTATCAAGGTCTGGAAAGATATTCTTCCGGGAAAGTTGATTTTATCAACCAATGGTCATTAACTTTGCTATCTCCTTTGTTTACTGTAAGTGTGTTTATTTAGGGACCAAATTAAACTCTGAACCTCTAGCACTACAGATATTTTAAAAAATATATATCAAAAATACTTGCGAGGTACCAAATTTAGTAAATGTTGCGGTGATGTATTGTAATGTGACACTTACAAGAATCCCTGGGAAACGTTCGATTAGTACAAGGAACAACACTTTAGCGAGTGGGAAGTAGAATTACCACATGCCTAGAATGATTGGCTGAATTCTACATGTAATTGCCCAAAGTGTCTTAGAGATTACGTTTGTAAACATTTAGTTGGGTTAGGTTAGGTGAAAAATCTATGTAGTTATCATGTTGATTACACACACTAAAATTTTGTGAACAATTACTATTTTCGGGAAACGAAAGTATTTTTTTGTGTGCAATATTTCCATTAAATGTGTTAAACACAAACCTTTTATTGATAAGTTGTCTTACTTGAGATAGTTGTCGGATCGATGAGATCACCCGCGTGTCTATTGTCGAGACGGTTTGAAATCAGTTAGAAAGGAAAATTAACACATATAGTGAAAATTTTATTAACAGTTACGCAAAGAAATTATGGTAATATCGCCAAACCACGTGTTTAGAATACATCCAGCCGGATAATGGGGCCTTCATTTGTCTCGGTCGGTGCGGGCCAGCCGGAGGCATGTTAATGTTGGCGAATCGCCCGTAATTAGACATTAAATATTGCGATCGTCTATTTGGACAATACTAGTAAATATACCTTTCCTGGCACGCCGCTGCAAGCGTCCCATTGCAACACGCTATTGGCGCTTAAATTCGATGCCCGTATTGGAAATAATAATAATAGTATATTTTAAATATTACATATATGCGTACGCTTCGCCCGCTTTCCCGCTGTTGCAAACATTTGTGGGCCGGTGTGATGGGTGATCTTGCAGTGATCGGTCAGATATGCACGGCAGATTGGCCCAGAAAACTGTAGGTATACAGAAGATTCTGAACAGTTGTGTAAAGTCGTAATTTGTTTATTTACTATTATTATTATACACGCCCTGTTCGGCCATTAACATAATTTGTAAAATAATAAAAAATTTAATCAGAAGTGCAATACGCAAAGAAAAAATTATATAATATCAGCATGTTTTTTTATAAACAAAATTAAAAATTAATGTAAAATAAAGCAATATATCCGTCACTATTAAGATGAGACACAAAAAATTGTAATAGTGTTGTTCTATAAATAATTAAATTTACAGCAAAAATGTCGACTGCCTCCGCATATTCATTCCCCAAAGAATGCAATCTGGAGACTGCGGAGTTAGCTAATGCATGTGTTCTGACATTACCCCTGTAATAGAACAATGAATTGTGTCTCGATGACCTCAATTGTGCGTGAAAATCAAGCAGACCAACAATATAGAGGCAGTCTATCATACCATTGATGATCCTGTATAAAAATATAAGGTCGGTCATTGTATGTTTCACTGATAATTTTAACAATTTCAGACGACTAAGGAGATAATCATAATTGATATCCTCAGAGCATATATTTAATTTAAAATTAACGAATCTTAAAAACTTTCTCTGGATTCTTTCAACCGCCGTCTAGTGTAAAATGTAGTGAGGCGACCATATGACCGAATTATACTCTACCTGAGGTCTGACTAGAGATGGGTAGAGGACTTTGTAAGTGTGCAGGTCTGAAATGTTTTTTATAGTCCGCAAAACAAATCCCATCATTTTGAGATTTAGTTTATTCGGGAGCGTCGATCATGAACACTGATGATAGAGGGCAGAAAATTATATATGACTGATATGATAGAGGGCAGAAAATTCAAAAACGCTCACAACCAGTTAAAGTTCCAATGAACCAACTGTAGAGAATGAGACAAAACCAATAAACAAGCGACTCTCGTCTTTCCAATGTTCAAGTGCGCAACGGAGACTTGGCCAGTCGGCAGTAACGACAAGTGTAAAATAAATAGACGCCCTCGAAATGTATTGTTGTAGAATGTTACGAGTCCCGTGGGCAACACGACTCAGGAATGACTCGATCCAGCGCCGAATCTAACCGCAGCACGCCTTAAGTTAATTCTTTCAATATTTTATTTATTTATTTTTGTAGCACAAATAGTACATATGAAAATAAAGGTAATTAATTACTTTACAAGTCGTGGTCTGTTCTAAAGCAAAAACCTGTACAGTTTTTAAAAGTTGAAATTGTTAAGGTATACTCGTAATAAAGTAAGGTAAGTAAGTATAATGTAAAGTTATAAAAAGTTATGTGAATAATGTACAATTAGAAGGTATAAAAAGATTTTTGTCTGTAATATACAATAGTTGGTTACAAAAATGTGTAGGTAGTTAGGTTAGTACGATTGACAAATTAGTTTCATTTTACTTTCTACCCACATGAAGCAACCGCTTTGTTATTTTAGACCCTTTAAGGTCTAGTGGCAATTTGTTAAATATCCGCGGTGCGCAAAACAAGAAAGTTCGTTGAGCGAATTTGGTATTCATTTTTGGCACTGAATAGTATATTAGTAAGTACTAATTTTCCTTTTGATCGGATCGCCTGGAATATCCCTGGAAAGAAAATATCCTAGGACCAACGGCGAATAGATGCGATGCATCTAACTAGTCAGCTGTGAGGGCGACCCAAGACCGGGACGTGACATTATTATTTGGAAAATTAATCCAATTTTTAAAATTCTATAAACATTTTCTTGCTGTCTGTACGTCTGTCACAGCTTTAATAACGTAAGCGTTTATCACTTGATTTAATGTGAGATTTTTTTTTGTATATTCCATTTTTTAAATAAATTAATCAATTGAACCTTGCGTATCCAAACTACTTTCCATACCTACTTTTCCTGTATCGAGTAATAATTTAATTCAATTCTAGAAGATAGGTACCTACCCACTTGCCAACTATTATGTGTAAATACGATATGTTTTTTTCCTGTTATTATTAATGGTTTTTATGTATTTTTTAAGATAATAGTTGCGGCAGGAATATTATGAGATAATTATTTTGTTTTGCTTTTGACCTAGATATTGTAGCTAGATAGGGATCTCCCTAGTCAAGTATTAAATTCCTGTCCATTTAGTCAATAGTTGTAATTTATTTAGTTTTCAGTATCCCTTACTGTTTCAAGTCTAATATTTATTTATTTGAAATACGTTTCACATCAATATTCTTATTATTTTCAAACTAAGCTAAACGTTTGTGCTATTAAAATAGAACTATCTTGATGGCCTCCTGACCCTTGATCACTAAGCTCGTTTTGAACTCTATGAATAAGAAGGAATTCCATATTATTAGATGTAATTGATTTATTTATACGTATATTATATAATAAGCAAGTGACTGGGAAATATGTGTATGTTGTATATAGCAGGTAGGTATTTAAATAGATTTCTATATCATATAATAATAAAATAATAAAATAGTTTGACTGTTTATTTTAATGTAAATAATGCAGAAATAGTCTTAATTATTTATAAATATATCATTTTGGAATTGTTGTACAAATCGATGTCGATTGCATTGAGAAATATGTAGTCTTTCAAAATATTATTAATTAAAATAAAATAAAACTTTTATAAACCTAGATTCATATTATATAAATTGAATTGAATTGTTTGAGAGGAATATCGTGTACGTTGTACCTAAACAATTTGTGGACCCTGCGTTATCCGGAAAAATCATTAGGTATAGATATTGGGATGTAGTGTGTTGTAATAATACGTACATATATATATTTAAATAATATTATATTATATTTGAAAAAGGACAATCAATCCCTATGCTTAGTTTGACGGTCATACGAGAAATTTCAAGCTATCTGTGATCACTGTACTATTGAAAAATTTTAATACAAAGATAAATAATTCAGTGGATTTTCGACTTCTGTATTTCTTCTGCTAATCATAGTTATAACCGTTATAAATGTTGGTATAATGTCTGTATATAATTTTTTTTTATAAAAATTAATATTGTGTGAATATTATTATTATCTCGAAATGATTTTCCAAAACAATTAATATTTGAGACATGTCCACGGGTAAGGCTAGTTAAAATATTTAAATATCATAAAAATTCTTGTCGGCACTGGCCATTAAGAATCAGATAGATTTCGTATGTGTGAAAATATTTTTTTTCACATTTTTCTCTTTGACTATTAACGTTGCTACGTTTTTTTAAATTTTTGAACAGTAGCATTCTGTAACGTACGGCGAATCTGGCTGGCTAACGCACTTAACCGAGATATTTATCAGGTCATATTTTCAGGAAAAGTTTGCCCACAAAATTTGTCAAATCAAATATATTATTAGATTTGTTATATTATATAAACGGATGGTAGTTTCGGGGTATCTTAGTCGTGATCGAAGAAAGTGCATTGTGTGGAGAATAGGCATATTAATATGAGACCCGTCCCATGCTTCCTAAGAGAATATGTTGTCTTAATATTTATTGGCACTTGATATTTTAAACATGTACAAAATCTGTCGAAACCCCTTTTGTTATTAGTAAATTTCCATGTCCCGTAGCGAGCCATATCACGATGGCTACATCTCTTCGGAATTCCTACAAGTCGAACCATTTATGGATTACGCTCGATCCATTCAAACAGTTATATCTGAATTTCATTTCGATGAAGTAAAAATATTTTGACGTAGCCATTCTTATTTCTTTATAAATGACAGTAATAAGTCATATTTATAGAATAAACACACCTTACACTATCTTTAAATTAAAACATATGCGTAGAAATAGGTAAGATTGTTTTTTTTATCATTTTTCAATGGTGAAAAATTCCACATAATTTATGAATATGTCATCTACTGTAAAATCAACAAATTCGAGATACGCCTGTTTGAAAGATGGATGACGATTTGTTCGCCGACATTGATATATTTTCTAAATATATTAATTAGAAAGATATATATATATATATATATATATATATATAATTAATTTTATGGAAAAATATTGTTCGGTTGGGTTCGAATCCCGGTAGCGCAACAAGAATACTTTTCCATAAAATTATCTTTCTATTGAATACATTTAATTAGTATTTAAAATATCACAGACCGTCTGTTCTGAATAATTACAACTTCACAATAAAAATGTGTTCTCCTTAATGATATATTTTCTGTTTCATTATCAATATTTAAAAATCTAATTAAATTATTTTCAAATACTAAATTAATGTATTAATTATAAATATATACATTAATTTAGTATTTAAAATATCACAGACCGTCTGTTCTGAATAATTACAACTTCACAATAAGAATGTGTTTTCCTTAATAAATTATTTTCCTTATTTTTGTTTTTGTGTTCATAACTTTTTTCCATCGTATCTACAATGTTTTTTTTTCGTGTCGTTTTCTTGTACATGTGAAATATGATAGTATGTAAATAAAATGTCACAATTTTTTCCTCGCTATGTCCAATGCTGTTATATCTGTGTTATTACAAATAAATAAATATAGAAAAAACTTTTATTTTAGGTATCCCTCTTAGTGTTACGACACATGGGACAAAATACGCATTCTCCTTTTCCAGAAGTAGGATTGTAAGACCTTCTGCAGTAGGTTGTAAATCTAGCTAAAAATAGATGTGAAGTGACATTAGCGTTTACAACGTATTACGAATATTCCTTCATGTACGTCTATTTATTTATTTTATTCATTGATTACGTTATAGTTTAATAAAGGTAATGACGATTGCCGATCGTGACTTGACTCACTAGGGACATTCAGTCGAGTGCCGCTCCCATTTGCGCTCGTTATGCAATATTGATTGTTGAAAAATATTTACATAATAATAAATAGGAAAATAAAGTAAACAACAAGAAAATATATAAAATATATGTCGGTTAACGTTTCGATTTACGATTTGCCTGACGTCCGTCGTTCAATTAAGATTATATTTATATTAATTACCTTTTCGTATCTCGTACCTAATATAAATATTATATATATATATATATATATATATATATATACAGGATGGCCCCAAAAAAAGTGAGAACATTTCGTGTAATGTGTTATAATTACATCAAAATTAGTTTAAGTACATGAACAATAGCTTAAACAGTTTACTAATTTACTTGCTTACCTATTTAACGTATATTACGTTTTATTTCGACAATTTCTGGTCGCCATATTTATATTTGTTTTTTTTTTCAAATTGTTGCCCAGAATGACAAAAATCACTGCATAAGAACGTATTCTGATCAAAAATTTGCGAATTGAAAAAGGGTCGGGGTGCTAGGAAAATGATCAAAATTTTCAACACAAAGCCTGGAGTATAGCTAGACGTTACAACATAACTGGACATTACGGCAGGACGGAGCTCCATCTTACACAGTCAGAAACACAATCAACTTTCTTCGTCTCAGAATGATGATGCAATATGGGGTGTTTTGCAATATGGGGTGTTTTGCAATATGGGGTGTTTTGCAATATGGGGTGTTTTGATGATTTCTATTAGCTAAGTATTGTGCAAGAAAAATTAGATTAAGAATTATAATTAATTATATTATGTTTTGAAATAACTCATGCGTTACGAGATGTTCTCACTTTATTTGGGGCCCCCCTGTACACATCCGATAACGAATATATACAAAGACACCGTATTATTTTTACTTTTTCACTACAACGTGTATTTTTAAATACAAAATATAATATTTTTTAACGAATAAACATTTTATTTGTGAAGTTGCGATTTCATAGAACGTCGTTACCTGACAATTTGCAAACAAATAAGATAAATTAAATATTGGAAATATTTACCGATAAAATCATCACCGGGACCCGAACCCGCAACTTTATACTTCCGGTAGGACCACTTTACCAACTAATTTGATTAAATTTATCATCATATTTTATCTGCATCGGTTTTAAATGAGACATCACAGTTTTTTTTATGAAACATTATATTTCAAAAGATGATCGTTTTCAACGGGAAAAATAGTAATAACATATCACGCACTATGTACATTATTTTAGGCAAAAAACCGATTGGTAACGAAATTTCGAGACGAAAACGCTCAGTCTCTGACCTTGATGCTTATTATTGTTGATTATGTAGAGTAAATATCTGGCGTGACCATTAAACGTTACATCGTCGGTCGGTTTAAAAATATAAACAGATTTTATTTCTTTTTGTCATCTGTTATCGAATATTAAATCTAATTTGAAAATATACTTAACAATTCTTAAACGTTTTAGGATTCCTCTCATTTCTAAAGCCTCTTTACCTCGTCCGAGCCACCGCTGTTTTCACATTTAAAAAAAATTATTTTGGACGTAATGGTATTTTTTTGTAGTAATTTTTAAAAAAAACGCGTATTTACAAAATGCCAACCACGTTCGTTATTCATTACTTAGTATCTACATAAATATAAATCTCTCAAATTTATACGTCACATTTTAAATAGTGGCCTCCGAGCGTAAGCCGTATGGACGCATATTTCAAATAAAATAATTCTATGATCGTTTGGCACTCTATCATTGTTATATGACTGGATATGAAAAAATATTGCTCACTTAGCTTTGCGTAACTAACCTGGATTATTATCCATTTACCATGTGTTCGATAATATTTTAATTCGATACCGGAATGTTGGTAAGTACCTACCTACCTACCGAACATTTTGTTTAATTTATTTTTTTCTAACATTATTGACGATCTTTCTTACCTCGGCAACAATGTCGGTCCCTCGTGACAGAGGATAGTGATCAACATGAACTCTAGTCCTCTCGACTATGCCTCCCCCACTTTTCTCGGCATCTTGCAGATTTAGGGCTGTCACCGGAGAAGTGCCTGTTGCTTGTTACATGGTCGGTGCATCGGGTGGGGGATCTCCCTCTTCCTCTCCGTCCTCCTCTGTGGCACACCGCAGTAGCTATCTTCCCTTCTCGTAAGATGCACAAAAAATTTTCCCATGATGTTCAGCTTCAGCAGAATGGAGACATTTGTGCGTCTCGTTGTTCACATGTGTCTCCAGCACCATATCTTAAAAGCATCATTCTGACTTCTCTCCCTTGCCTTCAGGGTCCATGATTCCGCACCATATAGAATGCACCAAAGACTATACAAGCCTGACTGTTGTTTTGGATACACCGCGGATCTTTTTTTCTTTTTTAAATAGAGATGCATACACGGAATACATGTCACATCAATATTCTTACTATTTTCAAACTAAGGTAAACGCTTGTGCTATGAAAATAGGACTAACTTGCTGGTGTCCTGGAACGAGGCGCGAACCCCCGATCACTAGATCACTAGGCCAACGTCTTGACCACTACACCAATAAGCTACTCCTTTACTTTACTTCTTACTTACTTGAAGTCTTCACATAGAAATTTTCACCATCGTCTAATTTGTGACTCGTAGTTACCGTCGGTATTGAATGACAGGATATTAAACAATCATATAAAATAAATAAAAATACTATTAAATACAACTTCTATGTGAGCTTTCCTGTATCAGTGCTGTATGTCATCCAAGATGGTCGACACTCCGTCTATCTGTCAACATTTATGAAAACCGATACACACTGTTGTTACAGGTCTCTCAATTATATATATTCTGTTCATGTTCTTAATATACGTACATATTATACATTATAAACATTCTTAATCTACAAACTACATCTACAAAAATACATTTATATTTATTAATATATAAAAAATATACAAAAAAGGCGAACAAGCCTCATAATGTAAAATATGTTCACTATCTCCTTAAATAGACCGAAGTCTGTACTAAAGGAGACAGGTTCATCCGTTGTCAGTCATACAAATGTGAAAACCATTATTATTATTAATATTTATGTGTATATATATATATATATATATTTTATCTAAACCAAAAATATTAGGAATGAGGTAAACAGGATTTTAAAATAATTCTAATAACATAAATAAATAAGTAAAAATACTTAATTGAAACACTTGCAAAACAATATTTGAATATGTTCAAGAACTTCATACCCATACCCTTATATATTATTCATTAAATATAATAAAAATTATAGACTCGAGATAATTGAAGTCCTTGACAATATCAATGTCTGAAAGGATATCTGTTCGTGAAAGCTGGTTGTAAGCTGATATAAATATGTTGTATCGTACGCGTACCTGAGACTGTAAATCTTCAGTGTTATCAGAACATTTCTGCCGTTCATCGCAACGAAATTATGGAGAAAATCGCGTTTTTGTTACATTGATGTGTCTTATCTATGTATTACGTACAACATGGTAAAACACAGTGTACATATTTTAATTAAAACGTGTTATTATTACACTCGTGTTGTTTTATCTTTGTTCAGTAAACATCGCATATTTGCAGCTGGTAGCTGACGCAATATTTTTAATATTAATAATAATAATTATCACGTAGATAATCTACCACACACAAGTTTCGAAAACTGAAAATACTTATTAAAAAAAACACGTGAAATGTCTCAGACACAATGTGTTGAATACGTTTTTCTGTTTCGCCTCACCACATTCATTATTGCAGATTATTGTATTTTGTTTTGGTCTCTTCAAACATCGCTATTAAATATCCGTAACATACGCGAAACTTCTATAAAATTTTACGTAATTTTTGACGCACTTTTTTAACGCATTTTTTTTTTATTGACACATTTTATTCGGGAAGGCTCCGAAAATATATAGTTTATGTTGAAATATTCAACAATAAAACCGCTTATGTAACCATTGCCGTATTATCAATAAATGTCCAGGAAAACATTTCTTAAGTGCATAAAACAGCGAAGAATAATTAGAATAGATGAAATCAGGATGTCGTCATGAATATAAAAGTCATCAAAAATATAATTAGCCCTATTGGCTAAATTAATTAACCTATATTCTGACTAACTAAAAATTCTTCTGTACGTTTTCGAAAGTCTTTCTGTAATCTCTATTTTCTGGAGAATTAAGACATTTGAGTACCTTGCGGTCTACAGGGTATTTCCTTCCTACTCCCCGCAAAAATGACATATATATATATATATATATATATATATATATATATATATATATATATTTGAATTTATAAAGAATATACGCTCTTCACATTTTTTTATTTTTCTGTAAAACATACAGTACAATGATAATAGCTTATATAAAATATGATATATAAAAATAATACCAGTGAAGTTTCTTCGGAATCAAACAAGGAAGAGTATAATACAATCTAATAAATAGTGCATCATAAACTAAAGAATAGTAGATTTTAACAAAGTGATAAACAATAAGTGTTTTACACTAAAAAAAAAAAACTAACTAAAAAATAGTATTAGGAGAACACATTATTATTGTGAAGTTGTATCAATGTGTCTAAAATTTAATAAAAATGAATTGATAATTCTGGCGACTGCTATCAGATTACTCAAAGGTATTTGAGATTTTGTAAAAATAAGGTAGGTGGCTCTTTCAAATAATGGAACGATTAAATGTATTAATATCAAATAGGTAACATATAGGTTCGAAAATTTGTCGCTAAAAATATTGTCGCTGTAGCATAGTTGAATAATGCACCTTCCCCGGTTTGGAAAGAGATCCAGGTTCGAATTCCGGTGGCGCAACAACAATATTTTTCGATAAAATTGATTTTATATGTATATCTTTCTAATTAATGTATTTAATTCATATTTAAAAAATAGTATATATTAAAAAAAATGATAAACAAAAGAGTGTTTTTACACTGAACATGTAAAGTGGAAAGGTTAAGGATAAGAGGGAAATGGAATGCAATATATATTTTTTAAATATTAATATATATATATACGCATTCACGCACGTATATACAATTTATGTCAATAGTTATTAAAAAGTTGGCGTAGTTTAATTTCAAAGGGAATCAATTTATCGTTAAAAATTTCCAAGTTATTAGAAGAATTACACATACTGTTTACTCCGCCTATTTCATATGATACATAACTATTTTACCTACACGTATTCTAATTTATATTAAAATACATTCAGATAATGAATGTCTACAATAAAGTCGAGTAATTAGACTGAAGGCGTCATGTAATATTATTATCGATCAGTTGGATATAGGTATGTCGTTTGTCATCACCTTTGACACAAATAAACGTTTATATGTATATTAAGAGCTAACCCGTGGAGTCCACGCATTAAATTGTTATTTTCATCAACAATTAAAAATTCACAATTACAATATCAAAGCAGATATTTGAACTGTAAAAAATTGTGTCCTGTTTGCCGGTTGAAATCATTTTTTTTTTAAGTGAGCAAAAAATCTTGATTTATTTATTTCAGTACATGTATGTTCATACAATTACAATCTACGATTGCAGATACAATTATATTTTAAATCCATGTCCGCTGTACTAGGTGAACACCTGTCTCAGGCCAGACTTTGTATATATTTCTATGTAGGAATAACACAGTACCGATACAATCTTTAAATTCCTTTTCTGTGGTTCTACATTTTGTTGATTTTATTATATTTTTTATTTTTATTTTACGTTTAATATGAAACGTTAAAAATAATAATGTAAAAATTCATCCTTTGATTTTAGTATTTTTTAAATTTACCTAGATACATAGTATCTGTGCAATTTCTTTACTACTAATTATAACATTAAAAAATAAAAATAATTATTTTTATAGTAAATATTACCACCTAGGTTTATTCTAAAATGATAACTAGTAACTACGCTCGTTCTAAAATGGTAACTAGTAACTAGGCTTGTTCTAAAATGGTAACTAGTAACTAGGTTTGTTCTAAAATGGTAACTAGTAACTAGGCTTGTTCTAAAATGGTAACTAGTAACTAGGCTTGTTCTAAAATGGTAACTAGTATCTAGGCTTGTTCTAAAATAGTAACTAGTAACTAGGCTTGTTCTAAAATAGTAACTAGGCTTGTTCTAAAATAGTGCACAAAATATTATTAAAAATGTTATTAAGGAAAACATATTCTTATTGTGAAGTTGTAAATATTCAGAATGTCAGTCTGTGATATTTTAAATACTAATTAAATGTATTAATTATAAAGATATATTAAATCAATTTTATCGAAAAACATTGTGGTTGCGCTACCGGGATTCGAACCTGGATCTCTATTCCAATCCTAGGAAGGTGCATTACCAACTATGCTACAGCGACAGTATTTTTGACGACAAATTTTCTAACTCATACACTTTTTCAAATGAATACATCTATCGTTCCATTATTTGAAAATATTTACTCTTCAAAAATTAAATCTTTGTGTAAATAAGACGTATTTTTTTACATGAATACATATTATATTGTCAGTGTTTAAATTTTCGTTCCAATTAATTTTAAAAAATTCGCTTAGCTATTTGATTGCGTAAGTGGTACCAAAATGATCACGAGGGCGATACTAAATTTAAAATATTGAAACAAGGAATTCGCGTTAGTTCATGTCTATATATTTGGTCTGCGGTTAACACATGTAAAACATTGAAGTATATACCATCTTTTGTTTCAAATATTTTAGATAAAAAACATTCGTTCAACATCTCTGTTGAAAGTTAAAATATTATGTATAACATTACATGTGGAGACTTCTAAAATAAAATATAATAGTTGATATAGTGTGGGCATTGAATAAAGATATCTGAATATTACTTTTTGGTACTTCATCGATCTCAAAATTATGAATGTTTGATATTTTTTGTTTATAGTTTACCTCTTGATCTTGTTCAGTTATTTCGGGCCCTCCTGGGGCCCGGGTCCTGGAGCGGTTGCTCAACGTGCCCAGATGACAGTTACGCCACTAACAAAACTATTGTCGATCATTTCCAATTCGTTTGACAATTTCTCCCCTGTAATTTCCGGTCTAAAGTTATCAATTCAAAATGGCAAATTTCCCACCCTGCTCCCCTTAATATTCCAGGTAGCCTGGAAATTTTCCATTAAAACCCCTCAGGAGCATTTTAAATAATTAAACACCTTTTATGAGAACTAACGCCATCTGATGCGAAAACTGGGTACTGCGGTCTGGTAAATTGAACAGGCACATAGTTTCAACGTATTTCGTTGTTGGAAAAGATAATTTCAACACGTATTAAACTGTTAGACATTTCTACACCGCGCCTACATTTTACACGGTCGTGTATCTAGGATATTTGTACGGTTTTATGTCTGGGCATTAAACATGTAGAATTGTGAAGCAGTTGTATTCTTACTGCTGAGGGGAACACTTTTCTTTGTAAATGAAATTAAATAAATTATTATTGTACCTGGTATGGTATTAGTACGATAACGCGAGTTTTAAATATAAAAATATTAACTTTTTTAAATTGTCTACTTCACTAGGTACAATCTGGTATAATATCAACATATTTGACCGTGTAGATATTATCACAGTTTAACACGAATATATTTTTTCGGACGATTTCGTGTGTCACGAAAATGCGTTAAAAATAGCGCACTAGAAAATTAATAACATTTTAAGAAATTTTTATTTCTCCTTTTCAATATTAAATTAGGCAATTCATACTATTACTCGTCCTTATCTATATTCATACGCTTGTTACAAACTTATCATAACTACTTTTTTTATTTGTAATATAAATAAATTATTAAATAAATTTAAATAATGTCTGTCTAGCGTGTTAATTCTACAATTAAGTATATACAAAGTCTACCCCAAGACAGATGTTCACCTAGTAAGACGAACGCGAGATTTCAAAAAATATGTAATTGTATATGTAATTAATTTTCATTTTAAAATATTGTAATAAATTGTTCATTATAATTAGGTGTAGTATGGATATAAATAAATACATTTTATAGAAAGTTCGTGGGTAGTGTGGGGGCGGGGGGGGGGGGTAATATAAACACGGTGTAACAGACCTAGTCTACAATATTTTATGACTAAAGTCTGGTGTACATAATTTAATTTATTACATAATAAATGATTTTTTATTTTAATGCCATGGTGGATTTTTAAATTCGTTTATCCAAATTAGCATCGGGAAAATAATCGATACCAAATGCCTCAAGGTATCACATTGGAAGCATTGGCGCGGTTACGCCTCTGTTACGGCATTACAGCAGGTAGTTGGATGTTCTTCAGTTACGAATCAATAGGTACTTATTTTGTGAACATCGTTATATCATTATTAAATGTAAACCGTAAAATATACCATTTGTAAGTTCATTTTTACTACTTGATGTTGAGGGGATTCAACAAACCACGTAATACTAAAACTTTCTTGCTCGATTTTTTTTACACCCTCCTTACTCTCCAGACCTTGTACTAACAGATTTCTACCTGTCCAGGTCACTGCAAAATACTTTGAATGGAAAAACTTTTAGAAATGATATAGAATTTCATTTTTAATCAAATATTCCAAAACTCTTCGAGTGGTACTTATTAATGAATCGGGCCCCGAATGGGACCTCTGAATATGCCATACTCTGGCCAAAAGTGTAAGGAGAGGTTCCATTTAGGACCGGTTCCTATCTGAACACAGAACACTGAACAGAGTGCGTATGCACGGATGAGACTTTGCTCTCTTGTCTCAAAAATTTGGTGGTAAAACTCTATATTCATCAGTTAATCGTTCTGCTCTGCGTACAAATTACAATATACAACGAATGAGAGCTCGCTCCATGCTCAGCTATGTACTGTCCCTTACGCGAGACTCGACACTAGTTTCGAGACAAATCTCATCCATGTGCATTTACCCAAGTGCCATTCAACTATTTCTTCATAAGTGTTAAAATTCTGAAGGATACCATTTCATTCACATTTTGAAAAAATCTTAAGAGTCTCTTGAAAAATTGTATTAATAATTATTTGATTAATATTTGTACGTTATTCTTCTATCCCTAGCATGGAGATCGCAGTGTGGTTAGTCGGCATTTTGCTGAACATCCTCAGCTTTTGCACAACACCAATCTATTGGATGCTGTCCCGAAGACCCTCGCAGAGGTTGCCTCCCGTCGAGGATCAGCTGTTGCTGACCAGCGCCGTGGAACTGGCGGCGCTCATCAGAACGAAGCAGGTAATAAAAAAACATTTTTCAATCCTTGAAAGTATTTAGTACTAAATGCTTAGATCAAATTATTTTCACTATATTTTTTTTATTTGAATCAGATATTGGAATTTTTAAAAGTGTTAAAGAATCACTTGCCGTGTCTTGTATTACTGTGTTCCAAATAGCGCAAAAAGTGAAACTATTTTGGGTAATTACTAATTTTCGGAGATCCTAGTTGGCTTTGGTGGATCAGTCACAATTCTATAAATAGACTCTGGATCAAAAGGCTTTAATTAGGATATTGACATCAGGGATATGTTAATGAGAAATAATATACCTGTGATCTTGTCGAGATGTTTATTCCTTCGGCTTCTAAATGCACAACGTAAGAATACAGTAGTTATTTTTTTAAGTATAAAGCATTTAACTGAAATCAATCAATTATTAAACACTATGAAAGCGGCCTAGTCGGGTGAATGCCGGTGAATGGTGACTCACCGCTTGCCCAGGACCGATTTATGAACAAATAACGGTCCTTCACATTCACCGCCAGGTTGGCATTTTTTGACGCTACTTGGCAACCGTGCTATGCCGCAATGCAACATGGCACGGATGCCAACTAAAGACCATCGGTTGGCACTGTCACTGTCCATACAGTGCGGAAAAAACATTTATTCAGTAAAATATAAATAAATCGAATGCACACAACAGTAATAGACAAAATATATGCACAAGAGGCACTGGCAGGGGAAAGCAAATGGCGGTTCCTAAGTCCCTCTCACACCCTTTAAAACGTTAAGAAGACGTAAAATCCTGCGCCGATAGGATCTAATGAACGAATTCAAATTGCGCAATCTCCGGGTCGCACGTCCCGCGGATTATATTACGATGATTCCGGTCCTAAATCGGAATCGCCGCAGGGGTGGGGGGAAGAAGGAAATAAGGGAACATGGAATATAAGGGTCGATGATGGGTAGAGATTCTAATCGAAGGACCAGTGATTTCGGGGATCCAGGATTCGGAAGGATTGCTCTCCTTACCTTGTGTATGACTCCTCCGTTACTCCTGCAGTCGCTGCCGAGATTCATACAAAAGGCACGCGGATAGACAGATCTCCGCTTCCGATTGAAGACGGCGATATCACAGCTTCACCCGCGATGCACAAAACAACAAATGACAATCATTGTGCACACAAATCACAGGATCACAAACAATACAGTGTTGGTGCACGGGAGCTGAACAAATCCGTACCGCGTAATGCTATCGCGGTGTCGCAGTCGAACAAATATCGGTCACGTTGACGTCTGCTGACATTTCACGCTTTTAGCTAGCTATAATTTTTCTGATTATTATATTCAACTAATAATTATATGACCAGAAAAATTTGAACTGTACTAATCCACGAAAGCCGAAACAAAAAACATAATAATCCTAAATATTGTTGTTGCTACCAGGATTCGAACCTAGATCTCTTCGATAAAATTAATTGTATGTGTCTTTCTAATTAATACATTTAATTTGTATTAAAACATTACAGACTTATGTTCTGAATAATTACAACTTCACAATAAGAATGTATTTTCCTTAATAATAAATAAATTGTAACAATGTGTCCAAAATTAAAAAATATATATATATTAATTCTGACATCTCCCATCAGATTACTCAAAGGTATTTGAGATTATGTAAAAATAAGGAAGATGTCTTTCAAATAATGAAACGATAGATGTATTCATTTGAAAAGTGTAATATATGGGTTCGAAAATTTGTCGTCAACGCACTGTGGTGCTATAGCATAATCGATTAATGCACGTTCCCCAGATTGGAAGAAATCCAGGTAAAATTTATTTTATATGTATATCTTTCTAATTAATACCTTTAATTTGTATTAAAAACATCACAAATCCTATGTTCTTTATAATTACAACTTCACAATAAGAATGTGTTTTCCTTGATAATATAATATATTAGTTACCTCACGATAGCTTACATTCCTTGAAGGTTAAATTACATTAAATTATGTTGACTAATAAATTATGTTAAATTACTGGCTGCGGCAGTTATCATGGAAATCATTTTTTAAATATTATTTTTCATTTTAACTTAATGAAGTCATTTCAATTTTCAGGTTACTAGTCAACACATCATTGAAGTATTCATCGAGAGAGTAAAAGCGGTGAATCCTTTGCTAAATGCTGTGGTCGAAGAGAGGTTCAGCAGTGCCATAGAAGATGCAAAGAACGTAGACAACTTACTCAAGACCATCACTGATGAAGACCTGAAGAAATTGAAACGAGACAAACCATTCCTGGGTGTTCCAGTGACTATCAAAGAGAGCTGTTCATTAAATGGTGATGTGAATTTCTAAAAAAATTATCATTTTTGTTTATTTTATGTAGTCACATGGAGAATTCAAATTTTAACCCACGTTATGGATTCTTTTTATAATTATATTATTATTATTTTTCACTGCTGAATCGAATCTCGAAGAATCTCTATTATATATGTATCTCTCCAATTACGAATCTCTAATCTCTAATCTTTGAATACGTTATCACTCTACCTTTGACCTTCCCAAGCCTTCCTGCGCACTGATGGTCTTATGTTCATCAATGACTGATTGGTCAATGTCTTAGTTACTTTTTAGGACCCTGCGCAAATTTTAATGCATTGTTTACACTCTTTGGGGTCTGTGCAAAACCAGGGACCTTAACTGCAATAATAAGTAAAAATAATAAAAAATGCATATATCAATTTAGAGACTGAATCGAAGTCTCCAGTAGGTGTCGCCATTCAAAGCAAAAATAAAATATGATACAAGACGTGTTGATAAATAAATTACGTTACGATGTATATATTTGGCACTGGCCGTGGTGGAGAGTTTCTTGCGACGGATATATACGACACTAGGCTGTAGAGGAGTATTTGTTTTTTCAATCTGCATAACTATTGCATGAATCCTGTGTAATGCTGTCCAACCACCGTTATTTGAGTCTTCTAACTAAATCTAAGTCTAAATCCACCAACTCAGTTGGTATTCATTCTCAGCGAGACCATAGTTTTATTGTTATTATTAATTTGTACATTTAGTAGAATAAATTTATTTATATTTTATTTATTTTTTGAGAGGTCTTTAGTTCCTATTTTAATTTTGATTTTAGGGTGAGGGGCTCAACCTGAGCGGTTAATAGTAGGTATATATTTATTATTTTATACCGCATAGATCTCCTAGGTGTTGGCCCAGTTAAACATTTCAGCTCGCTTGAAATTTTGAGTCAATATTTCTGAACTGTAAATCAAAACGAAATTGAACAGAGTAAATGAAAAGATATATTAAAATACAAATTAAATGTATATCTTTCTAATTAATACATTTATTTAGTATTTAAAATATCACAGACCTATGTTCTGAGTAATTACAACTCCACAATAAGAATGTGTTCTCCATAATAAAAAATATATATTACTACGATTACGAGATTATACATTTTATAGAATTTAGTTAACATTTGTTAAATTTCTAATTTTCTCATACTGTATCCATGCCCGGCAATCGATTTTGCTTCTCAGCCTTTAAAGATATTTCCGCATCTCAAAATGAGCTCTCAATATACAGAGCTTCATATATTTAATAGCACCCTGTTAAATATTTATTCTGTTGCAGGGCTTTCCATCTGTGGCGGATCTCTTCCCAGAGCTAATATGAAGGCCAACCGAGACGGCCAGGCTGTAGCATTCTTAAAGGAGTCTGGCGCCATCCCCCTATTGGTTAGCACTACTCCGGAACTGTGCCTCAGCTGGGAGACTAATAACCTTGTCACAGGAATTACCCGGAACCCTTACAACCTTAACCGTACCCCCGGTGGATCTTCTGGTGGAGAAGTATGCCCAATATTTTTTCCATTTTTTAATATGTACCTACATATGTATTTATATCTTGTATTATATATTATATTACTCCAAAAACGCAAGTAACCACCACCACATATCATCAAATTGTAGAGTTCATTTCATGTAACCAGCCGCTACTGAATGAGTTAAGATGTCTTACTTGACATCAGATTCTGAGAGCGCTGGTTCGAATCTCCAGCTGGCCAATTTTTTAAACATCCTACTTTTATCTAGCCAAGACATAAACCGTTTTTATGGTTTTTAATCATTTTAAGAATATGATTGTTTTTGTATTTGTTTGTGTTAATTATACTGTGGTGAACGACTTACCTTTTTTGGTACATTTTTTTTAACAATACAATAGGCCACGAGGCCCATTTAGTGCGGCGAGTCATATCACAAAATATACAGATAAATCGAACAGGAACCCTCGGTTTACATTAATTTACTAATTTCTAGGTTAAAAAATAGGTTTGTGGTAAACTTTGTGGCAATTACCTAGCAAAAGTTTATATCTTATTTCTTATCATTATTCATGATTTAATATGTCAGCAACACCCATGTGGCATAACCATGTTTAAAAACTACGAAATAATGTAAGATCAGATTCACTGAGTAATTTATAAATTTCGCAGAAATAAAGTAATCCATGCATCTATCCTTTTGGATTGCAAATAAAAACATTTATATAATTACTTTTCACAGGCAGCACTCATAACTGGAGGCGCATCGATACTTGGAATTTCGTCAGACATTGCTGGCTCCATCAGGGTGCCCGCCATGTTCTGTGGCATATTTGGACATAAACCAACACCCGGTAAATTATTCATAAATTTATATTTTTAAAACTAAAATCTTGTGTTGGTGGTTCTTGAAGCTTTATCATATATAAAATGTTTTCAATATTAAAGCATTCATTATAATATAGCTTATTCCCAGTACGATTGCGATTATCCTTGCTAAGTTATTCTCAGTACTGTCATGTGTTTAATAAATAAATAAAAATATCCAATAATATAGGTGCGGTGAAAAACGTTTTAGCATAAAAAGTCAGTTAACGTGGAAAAATATTCCAGTCCCAAACAAAATGCTGTGTGATTTTACATATTTATTTTCTTGATGGAATTAAAACGTTTAAGATTAAAAAATATTGCACCTCGGAAGAACAATAAAATACACTGACCACCGTGTCGTCACCACATTGTTTACTATTTATGACTCAACATTCTATTGATTAGGTCGATGTCTGATAATTTTTAACAGGTACATGGAAGTCGCATGCCGCACACCACCTTTACCATTTTAAATAATTGGAAATACTGATCAGCCGCGTCATGAACAAACTGTTTATTATATTTTGAGTATGTCCAAATCTTTGTAGGAACTTTGTCATCAAGATATAATCAATCATCATACAATCAAAATATTGTGAAATATACTGGTCTAAATATGAAATTTAAAAATTGAAAAATACTGTCTTTTCAGACATAATATAGGTATATTAATAATTCAAATGAATTTTATATATACACATAAAGGATATAGCCCCATACTTCGGTCAAAAAAGAGTTTCAGTTTCAGAATGAATATCAAATTTAAAAAAAAAACCATAGATGGCGACAGCATAGTTGGTAATAAATAATTGAAAAGTTTCAACGTGATAACATATATACAACTTCCAAAAATTTGATAGGTGTGGTAGCATGGGTAAATAGGTGAACGTTTCATTGTGTAAAGTGATCACTTTAGCCAGCCGATGACAGGTTGTAAACCTATATAGGTGTTCCTGTATAAATAATAGCCTTGTCCCTATGAGACATCTATATCTTGAAAACTATTTATTGTTTATGACTTAACTTTCTTTTGACTAGGCCAACATCTGTCAATTAACAAATTGTTAACATGATGCAAAGAAAGATTACAGATTTTTTCATATAAATCAATCTACATTCTACAGGTTATTCAAAATAATGGACTCAATTTCATACTGCTATATTTTCTGAATTATTCATTGCGTGTGACTGATCTACATAGACTCACCGACAGTTAATGTGTTTTGTACCGAATCGCAAACAAAATTTTTAATTAAACAAAAAATGGACCATTATTTTTTGTGTAATTAAAAAAATGCAACATTTAAGTTCGAAAATTTATCATCAACTTACCATGTTGGTGTGGTGTAATCGGTTAACGCATTTCCCCGGATAGGTAAGGATCCTGGTTTGAATCTCGGTAGCAACAAAATATTTTTTGTAAAATTGATTTTCCTGCGTATCTTTCTAATTGATACATTTTTTCTTTCTTTTTCTTCTTTTAAATAGGCAATCCACCCCTCAAGAGTGATCTGTGCATAATTGAAACATTTCATTTGTATTCAAATTGCCAAATCAAAATTTTTGTGTGGATACTGTGAAATGATACAACAATGTTGCAAATCAAAATATATAGATATTTTCAAACAAACTAAAGTCCAATTTTTAGTTCTAAATGGATATGTTCATATTTGTTTTTCATTAGTGTCCATTTGCTCGTCGTACTATAAATATGTATTATAAATAATACAGCTTGAGAAAATACATTCCTCTCTTTCTTTTGCAGGTATCGTATCCATCGATGGTCACTTTCCATCATCAACGGATGAAAACTTTGCCAAATTTCTGGTTATTGGACCCCTCACCAGATATGCGGTAGATTTGGAACCCATGTTTCTGGCAATGGCTGGAAAAAATGCTAACCTTATTGATACAGATGAAATCATTGATTTGAAAGATTTGAAGGTACTAATATAGGTACATGCACAAGTACATATATATCATGTTATATGTATTTCCATACTAGTGTTTAAAACTCATCCTAGGATGGACAAAACAGACGTACACATGACTTAATCATTTCGGTATTTCAATTTTCAATTTTCTGACGATAAAAATGGATTTGTTTGAATAATGTATGACATATCCACTTAATTTATGTATATATTTCAAAGGAAATTATCTCTGCATCGCAATGTAGTGTATTTGTTTCCTTTCAAATTTCCATATATATGACTCGGAAGAATATTGAGATTTTAAATATAATTCAAATTAAATTAATCAATTAGAAAAATATACAAAAACAAATATATCTATCAAAAAAATATATTCCTATCCAGGAAAACGCTTTACCATTTCGCCATATCAACCAATTACGTTTTCTACAAATTTAGAACTTAAAACTATAACAAAGAATTATGTTCTGAAATTGCAACTTCACAAAAATATTGTATATTAGAATGAGTATAGAAAAATAGTGCACATATTACCAAACCCAGAACTTTATTTTGCCAGTAGAATTATTTACCAATTTAGCAATAAGCTGTCATCAAATTTAATCTGTACATTTTACATTTTTGGTGAGACATCTATCTTTTATTGCTGGAAATTATGTTCCGAAATCACAACATCACAATAAAATGATATTATTTAAAAACTAAATGGAGTAAAGGGCGAGCTTTCATTTTTCCAGTTTTAAATTCAAGAAATTATACACAAATTAGATATGTTTTCAAGATGACGCTAATAGTTCAATTATTTCAAGTATCAGATAAATAATTAATGATATTATTTGTTATGTAAATCATGCGAGAGAGGAAGGTTTGAATAGAAAGAGACGGCAATAAAATTGTTGATTTTCTCGCATTCGATGCAAGTTTCAAACATAACTCGTGTCGGGAGTATTTTCCACCTTTTTTCGTATTGATATATTGAAATCCTACAAATATGTTTGTTGTCATTTGAATTAATCAATCGAAAAGTTAATCATTTATTGGGTACCTAATTCATATGTATGAATATGTTTTGAATTGAGACAAATCTTAGTTATGGCAAATACCATTCAGTTTATTAGTTTTAAATGAGTATAAAGGTCCTATCTAATCAATAGTTTTAAAAAAAGTCAAATTTAGTGCATAATTTCTGATATAAATGAATAATAAAAACCCACATATTTGTAAAATACGCGAAAATTTGAATTATCATTGAAAGTAGTAATATTAGTTTTTCAATTTAAAAAGAGAACCAAAATGTTAAATGAAAGATCGAATATGTGGAAAAACATTGCGTGCTTAACAAGTACCCTGTGAAAAACTTATTTATAATATTATACATTTTATACAGACTGCCAGAGGTGTGCATTCAAAATGACACTAAATTGTTTTATCATGAAATTGCACTATTTTATTTTTCTTATGCAGGTATTATATATGTTGGACGCAGGAAACTCCATCGCCTTACCCCCAGTTCAGAGTAGCATCAAACGGGCTGTGAAGGATGCTGCCATTTACCTGAAGGAAACACTGTCCGCTAATGTCGAGCTGGTAAATATATATTTATCTTATTCTTCATTGACCGTAACTGCTTCCTAACTGGGGCTTCCCGACTGTTCCACAGAAGAAGACACCAAGTCCAAAATGTAACAAAATTGTATGTTTGCCAATTTCACATGCGTACATACAGTCATCGGTGTAATAATGCCAATGCAGCCAAAGCAGTGCATTGGGGCTCACTTTAGATAAGGACTCAAAAGGTTTGCGCTCTACGAAACTTGTCATCGATACTTTTCTGTATGGACTAATATTTTTTTAAATCCTCCACAGCTATGGAATTATAAAATTTAGAAAATCATTTCTCGTGTGTATAATGAAAGAATATAAAAACATTATTGATATATAAAGTAGTGTCCCGCTAATATGTCGGATTAGGGAGCAGAAAATATGTAAACGGGTGTCTCATAACTAGTAGCAAAAACTTTGGGGGAGTCTTCTTCATTCAATTTTGAACAGAAAATATTATTTACACTTTGGCAAAATGTTTACAATTAACAAGTTATGCGACTTCGAAGCTCACATTTTTTTTCAATATTTCTTACTTATCTTTTGTAAAACGTTGGACTACCATTAAAGTAATTCATATCAAATTTTATAAATTGATTCGCTGATTAATTAATTGATAAAACACTCAAAATACAATACTATAGAAATTCCTCCACTAAAATGTTAAAACAGCTGATTTACCTTACCTAAGTATGCCCTCATTAATAAATATGCACATGTATAGGTACTTACATAGCTTACCGAGCTCTCAACTTCCGCTGACTTAAAACGATGGTTCGCTCACTCATCCACCGAGCAAACTTTATTTAAATATTGCGTATATTAATGAAGTTCATAAGAATTTTTAAATAAACCACTGTATGTGTAAACCAATGCACTGTAAATTACTGAAAATAATTTAAGAAAACAAGGGAATCAAAATATTCAATAGAAAGCAAAATAAAAAAATGTAAATAGCTTACCTAGTAATAGAAAATATAGATCGGTATGTATGTTTGTACTTCTAATCTTGTAATATATATAATTGTGATGTTTACACAAAAATCCCTCGTAAATATCTTTTACACAAGGTTATGCACAATCTATGCATGTAAATAATTATAAAACCATCATTCATTTAAATAAAACGATTAAAAATATAATTTTATATGGAATTTATTTAATTTAAATAAAAATATAATTTTATATAAAATTAATAATTCTATATTTTAAGTTAATTATATTAAAATGTAAATAAGATTTTTAAAAAATAATAAAAACAACTAAAATGTTAAATTAAAAATGGTTCATCACAATTCGTAAAAGTAATAATATTTAACATAAATATGATTTATTGTAAATATGAAAACATTGTATGCTGTTTATTAAAATATATGTTAAAATGTTAAATGGGGACTTACGCACCTCCATACTTTAGAATCATTGTCAGCGCGAAATGACATTGTGCTTAGTAACGGATGTTCTTTATCGTAAGTGACATGACTGCATTCATGACGGCAATTAGCAGTCTTAGTCCCTTTTTACTTCGCGTATTAAAATTATATGGCGGAGCATAATATTGGATGGATGTTTATATTTTACAACGTACGTTGGTAAATATTGTAAACATTTTTATTTATATTTTTAAATGTCTGTGGAACGAAAAATATTTTAATGAATAAAAAATATTATAATTTAAATACATCCATTTACTAGAATGAGGTATTGTACTTTATATTAAGGTTAAAGAAATGCTCATATAGTGAGTAATGGGTGGTTAAAAATATTAGTAAATTTTTATTTATTACGTCTTACATAAAAATCTCCTTGAGGCTTAGGGAATTTCATTTTCCGATATAAAATTTTTAAAATGAAGTGAATATTATTTTAATTTCAACAACTACATAGGTACTTATTTATTTTCAAAAACCGAAAAGATGCACTTTTAAATAAAATAAAAACTACCATGTTGTCAATATCAGCATGTGGTAAAAGTTTCCTATACCGTTTATGAAGATTCTTTCCGATACAAATTTATGTTAGTTTGCGCTGTGTAGTAATGCGGTACTGACATAACTCATTTATTTACAATAAAGAAGTGATTATTTGATCAAAGATATTGTGTTTTTGTAATATTGCATAAAATGCCATACGAGTATAGTAATTCGGAGTACGTAGATATGATTTTGATTTTGGGGGAACCTACAATTTAAGAATACTTTATATTTAGCTTCAAATCGACTAACATATGTTTATCATGATTTTATGAAAAGTATATATTTTTTTAATCAAAGCATATTTTTATTAGGTATTTATTTAAAATACGCTTTGAATAATTTAAAAAATGGCTCTCGATTTGACAACACAAATTAAACAACTGTCCGACAGTAACTATAGATATAATTTGTAGGCTAATAAGCATAATACTTTCACAAATTTCAGATTTCAATCAAATCAAAGCTTGACGCAGAAAAATTTACGTCTTTTTTATTTCATTTCACGTTTTTACATATTTTATTATATTCAAAAATAAAATAAACGATCTTTCATTACATCTTACAATTTATAAAAAAATGTTTTCAACTTCGGTATTTTTTATGTTATAATTTTTGCACCCTGCAAATTCTAAGTCAGCGGGTCAGTATATGCTAAGGTCGAACTCTCATATATGGAATGTATTATACAATACTTAACCTTTTGAAAGCAAATTTTTAAAAATAAAAAAATAGAAAGTTGATAGTTCGCCAGGCAGGGAGAAAAACGATAAATTATCAAGAATATTTTTCGTTCTAAATTACTTGATTTACCTATTCTTGAAGTTTGGATAACTAGCTACGAGACACCTGTATAAAAATCAAAAACACAAAAATTTTAATGACTCGTCGTTTTTATAGGGCGCCAATGCAGGCCATATGTGCAGGGGAGTGCACTGCATAGAAGCAAAAAAGCTGTGCATAACTAAAAATTTTGGGAAACAAATATAAATTAAATAATCCATATGGTATAATTATGCTAGCGCCCAATGCAGGCCATATATGCAGGGGAGTGCACTGCATAGAAGCAAAAAAGCTGTGCATAACTAAAAAATTTGGGAAACAAATATAAATTAAATAATCCATATGGTATAATTATGCTAGCGCCCACTGTGTATCAATAAAATCATTAGTTGCATAGTTTTGGATGATACCGCGCAATGCCACCGGAGCGATGTAGTCCTCTACTTCATTTTTTGCTACTACAATTGCTAGCCACTATTTTAATCTATCTTTCTGTTCAAGCCATACAATTGCTACCTACTGAATTGAAAATTCCACTCAGTAGAGTCAGAAATGGATCAACTGATCCATGTTGTATGAAGTCCTTACTTATCCTGTTTCCTAACAGAATGACATTTGAAAGTTTTTGAATTTGGCTTAGAGCTGATGGAAGCATCTACTTCCATATTTACTAAATCGCAAATTTTGCTACCTTACTAATCGTGTTGTTTTCATGATTTTTTTTTTGCATTCAAGTTTAATGCATTTTTATTATAATGGATTCATTTTGCCTAAAGACATTGGTTAAATGAAAGTTCATAAGCCTACTTACTGTACAATTTGGCATATAGTATATTATATAATATTCTATAATGTTGGACACAAGTACGCTTCAACGATAACAAAGTGGCTGTCCAGTCACCTTATCGCTAGGGAACACCCGGATGCCATCGAACGCACTTTAAAATGCGGACCGGTCCGAGTGTTTCAAATTCGCCGGTGGTAGTACTCCGATTTGCTGTATTCGTATAGATGCGAGGCGTGCAGAAGGTGATGTGTGCCGGAGAGAAATAAAAGGCAGAGAGATGTTAACTCGGGCAGGCCGCAGCGAGAACTTACGGTTCTCAACTGCGGTACCCCCCTATTTATTAGATTTCATGCCGACATGGCCAGCTGTGATGGGGGGGCTCGCAACCCCCTCCTCCACTAGACCGCTGCGACGCAACCGCTACCATGCGGCGGTCTGTCGAACTACAGTGTCTGAAGCCAGACAGTGTATGGTTTTGACACCATGCCTAAGTCACTTTCCTTACCAGATATAAAAAATAAATAAAATACAAATAATTGTGGAATATCGCGAACAATGAACAAATACCATCAAGACCTACCTCGCGATATCCATAACATAATTAAGGCATTTATTGAAACAAAAACAAAACAAATGTGAAACATGGAATAAACAGGGGGAGGGGCTGATCGCCCGTAATTTATATAATTATTTTCAGTGGGCAAACACCCCATACAAGGACACATTACAAGTGTGTGGATATCGTGAGCATTAAAACGTTTATTACCAAGACCGGCTCACAATATCCACCACAAAATAGATTACAAGTGTGGGCGACCGTCCGAAATCTCAATACACAAAACAATTACCTTCGGTGGACGGTCGCCCCATACAAAATACAACTGGCGGCCCTACCGAGGACTGCCTGCGGCCCCACCATGTGCGCCCCGCGGGTCCATGGTGAGCAACAAACCGCTTCCTGTACACGAGTACAGGAAGCGGTTTGTGAGTGAGCGGTACCACGAGCTGGTATGTGATGGCTGGCCCCTTACGGAGCCTTCCACTGGCACTCATCATCCATCAGCCCGCTCGGTGCCACTGGACCGAAGAAGAAAAAGGCCCTTTTCAGGGCCACTAAATCGTAAAACACAAAAGAAGCCCATTTCAGAGCTCCCGATCGGGGAATTCGTCTCCAAGTGGGCCTTTTCGAGTCTGGCCGCTAGCACTCCGCGCGCGGCGGCTCCTCACGAGAAGCTGCTTACTGAGCCCGTCGCGAGGTGGAATCCTGTGCGCAACACATAATATCATGATAACAGCATAACCTAAGCTTATACTTACTGCACGCCACTGCTATGTATATAGAGGGCCCTTTTTACCATTTTGTATTGGGGTCTAACTTTTGTAGTTACGCTACTGCGTAATAATTAACAGATTTATATAATATGGTGCTAGTTAGTAAAATGTCAATGAAATTTTATTATCTTTCTCGACGATAATTTTGTAAACAAATATTTTATGCTCTGTTACCTCAGTCCTGTTTCGAATTAAATTTTGTAATTTGAGATTTTGTGTAGCGGTGTCATTTTTTCCCTCCTAGTATACTTATTAAACCACTAATATACTTATTAAACCAAAAACATACTAAACCAAGTCGGTGTGTTCTTTTTTGAAGCAGTTGAAATGGTCTGAAAATGTCTACTGTTAGCTTTTTTAAATGTAGATATTGAGGATGCATATATCAGAAGGTCAATGTGGAGGTGTGATGATGCAATATTTTAGTTATGGATAGTCCCAGACAACCTACCATAGCGTTCAATATTTAGATATTCAGATAGATTCTAAAATTAAAAATAAGGACAAGATTATGAATGACTAAAAGATACTTACTGTTAAATCACACGGTGTATTCAATATGTTTACAATTTGATATGCGAGTTAAATATGAGTATGGTTGTGAATGTCTACTCTTATTTTAGATTATTTAGTTTATTATTAATATTGTGTTATTTCTTGATTTTCAGTCATGCTTTGAAGAATTTGTGGATTCAGTGGAAATGTCAATATCCGTATTCTTTTCTATGAAGGACATTCCAAATTTACTTCAAGATGAAAATGATCCAAAGGTAATGTATTATACATATACCAATGTACTCATATAGAATATTATAATGTACAATTATCACTTTTGGAGATGCAAGCACACTGTAACATACAATATATACTAGCTAATGTACCCGGCATTCCAAAAATCCAAGAAACCATCTAAAAATTTCACAATACTTTTATGTACTCCCTTTAGAACTATACATTTTTAATAACTCACCCCGCATCACCTGTTTAATGCAATAATATCTTATATAAATGTATTATAATTATGTACATTCTAAAATAAATACAAGATTCATTTAATATTTATCTATTTTTTTCACAGATGAATAAATGTCTTCCTTTGGAGATTGTAAAATCTTTACTCGGTATAGGAATGTATTCATTGCCAAGTCTTGGATTTTGCGTGATTCGGGAGACCAACATTTTCATCCCAAGATCATCGACCAACTACTACAAAGAACAAGCTGCCCGTCTCAAGAAAAAATTAGTGGTAAGTTTAAAAAACTGCAATAATCGAGAACCTGAATACATAAAAATAAGCTTCTTGCATGAATTACTTATTACATATTTTAAATTAGTAATGTACCCAGTTAATGAAATGCAGTTTTTAATTTTAAAAGTTGTACTCCACCATGTGTTTGAGAATATTAATGAAATATTTTATTTTTTTCAAAAATATTTTAGTAGACTGTTTGCTTCACATTAAATTCGCTTAAATTGAATTTTTTTTTTCTCTGCATTTTCCATCAACATTAGATGGATCCCCATTCATTATTTTCTGTCTCAAAGTTTCACAAAAATTATGAAAGTTTTAGTGTATATATCTTTCTGTCTTTCCCAAGACACCTTTACCGGTGCCTATTTATATATGTAATTTTCGTACCAACAGTGCGAACTGTGACAATTTTAGCAAATTAAAAGAAGAGTTTAAGAAATATTTATTAAATTTGTGTAAGAGAGCCTACCTTGGTGGGTGATCGTTTTAACCAATTTATTTTTGGTTAGTTGATGATATTCTGATGAAGAAAATTATATTTTTCGAAACCGGTAGATGTATTTAATTCGTTGAGTGGTTAATAAAACAAAGTTAACAATATAAAAAAGAGTTGTTAATGAACAAATAAAACATATCTCATAGAGACAAAGCTATTTTTTTTTAAATATTTAATGGAAAGTACATATATGGAAATATGGGTAGTAGTTACAGGGCTTACGACCTGTCTTTGGCTGGCTTAAATGATCACTTTATATAAATATAACGTTCACCATTCTCACCCATCAATCTCCATATCTATCAAATTTTTGATTGTTATATATATGTATTTTAATATGTGGACTCACTTCGAGTACCATTACACTATCGACATCTATGTACTAAATTTAATAATTCATTTCCCGGAAACGGTATATATGTCACAATGAGAATCTAATTATTTTTTTAAAATTATTTAAAGCAGTTTAAGTATTGATTTGTACACAAATTTTTTAGTATGGATATGAACATTATTGAAGCCCCATTCCACTTCTGTGATATTCATATATCTTCAACAGCTTTCCAATGACCAAATATTATATTTCATACTTACTTTATTTTTCAACAGGATAGTCTCGGCACCAACGGAGTATTCCTTTTCCCAACATTCTCTGAACACGCCATATGCCACAACCAAGTGTACACTAAACCAGCTGGAGTCCTCTACACGATGATCTTCAACGTCCTGGGGATGCCGTCGACCCATGTTCCTTTAGGATTAGACTCGCAGGGATTACCAATAGGAATACAGGTGTGTAATTCACATAGGTTGTAAAAAAATTAATTAGGAATAAATGTAAAGCTGATCTTAGCATAATGAACAGGTATAAAAAAAATTTTTTTGATCATTTAGAACAAATGACGATAATAATGTATAATGTTAGTGTTGATGAACCATATACTAGAAAATGGTCTTGTTTGAATAATCTCAACAATGGAGAAGATGTATGAATGTGGATGAAGCGAGAGGTACTAGTACGGTGTTAATTTAGAAAAATGTGATGCACTATCCTCGCATTTCTGCCTCATTGACTGCCAGCTCTTTTCTCGAACATTAATTAACAAATGTCAATTATAAATTATTGCTTAAGCGCATATCCGCCACAAAAACTATACGTTATAGGGATTGTCGGCGACGTAGTGATGCGAATAAACATGTAATGAAATAGTCCACCATTGGCATTGGCGGTACCTAGCAAAACGACAACAACGCGGCGTGAGCGGCAGTCAATATGTTAATGATATATAATATTTCTCATTTGTTCCGTACAGGAATCAAGAACTGTTTTTTTAGGGTGGTTCGCCGGTTCACTCTTGTTGCTCGGGCCAACGATGTCTATGCAGCGATATGCAGGGTCCAATCCAGTCCAAAATCATAGTCCATTGTAGCTGCTAATAGTCAAATCCGTTTCCAAAAGTCCAAAGTGAAAGCAAGGTCAGACAGCGTAGAAAAATTAAAGACTGGCATGTTCACTACTAGAGCGTGGCGGTGAGAACGACTTCCCTTGGCTGCCGGCGCAGTATTTATTTCCCACAAGACGGGGCCGACTGCACCAGACATCCGTCTCACACCGGACCAATGGGAGTGGGCTTACATCCCTGGTCCTGCCCTCATTCGGCTCGGTACCTCCACCGACTGGCGGTCAATCATGGAAACTGTAGTTCACTCGAACAGTGCAGCACTCGGGTCGGCAGATCATACTTCACATTACATTTTTATTTAATAACAAACTTATTCCTATACCTAAGGACATCGCGGGCGTTTTATTCTTTATTACCACGTGTGGCCGCATGTCTTATATGTTACAAAGTCGAGCAATTGCCCAGGATTTATTTATGTATTCGGTTTACAAAATTACAAATGTACAAATCAGATTTACATTTAAAAACACACAATACATATCGCGCACTCCTGCACGGGCGATCCCCGTTATTATCAACGTTATCTAGTGTAGCATCGTAGAAGCTTCGTGCTCCCGGGATTCGACCATCCGTGGTCGCAGTTTCGCCAAAAAGGCTCTTTTCAGCACCGCATGCCGGCATAGCTCCCATGAGCATAATCTTGTGCGGCTCTCAATCTTTGTGAAGATTTTCTAAAACTGTATTGGTGCTTATATAATGAAATTTGTTCATCTTAATGTTTACAACATATATATGATGAATTTCCAATAAAAGTATTCTGTAATTCTTCCAGGTAATCGCAGCCCCACATCGAGACCGGCTGTGTTTGGCAGTCGCCAGAGAATTAGAAAAAGGATTCGGAGGCTGGAGTCCACCATTCGAAATAATCAAATAACATTAAATTATTTATTAAAATACTTTTAATATGTACATATATATGTATAACAAGCGCTATATTGGTCTAACTATAACATGTTAGCGAATAAAATTCATCCGAAACTCGCTTCAGCTTTTTTCGTAATGTTTTGCAGTTTTAAAAAATACTTTTTAATGTAAGAAAATCTTGACATACATTTTATTTTAGATATTCATGTTGGACATTGGTGTATGTAAGAATGTTTACATATTACATATTATCATTTTTTTCAATATGGAGTATTCCTAAATACAGAAATTCAACACAAGTGAGATCTAGAATCTAAAAAACATTTATTGTAAATTGCTGATCACTGAAGAGAAAAGTGATAACTTTAAACATAGTTAGATCAATCAAAATCAAGTCGATTGTATGCCAAAATGATGCATAATATTTTATAACTATTTTTTACCGTGCGACTGACACATACACACGTGATTGTACTGTAAGAGTCTACTAAGCAGTTTTTATTTATTTATTTTTTTTGTAGCATAAATAGTACGTATGAAAAGACGTGATCAGTTCTAAAGCAATTACGTGTACAGTTTTAAAAAGTTGTAATTGTTTAGAGGTAAGTAAGTATAATGTTAATTAAGTTATGTGAAATAAGTACAGTCTGAAGTTATAAAATATTATTGAAAAAGTTATAAAAATATTATTGTCTGTAATATACAATAGTTGGAGACAAAAATGTGTAGGTAGTTAGGTTAGCACAAATGACAAATTAGATCATTTGTTATTTTTGTTTGAAGTCATTAATCACATTAGATCCTTCAAGGTCTAGTGGCAATTTGTTAAATATTAGCGGAGTACAAAATAAGAAAGTTCGTTGAACGAATTTGGTATTAAATTTTGGCGCTGAAGAGTATCCTAAGGCTTTGCTCCTAGTTTCCTTTGGATCAGATCATGGAAGTAAAGTTAATTTTTTTTTAAAATTGTTTTAATATTGGTCTGGTAAACAACTGCCTTATATCCAAAACTTGTTAGGATTTAAAGAGTTCTTCAGAGTTATGTCTAAATGGCCTCTCGTTTATTACTCTGATGACCGTATGTGAATTGGTGATTGCCCAAGTTTCAAATCTTTGTTAACAATAATAAATTATTCAAGCCCTGATGAAACCTCCTTCAAAAATTATTATAGTTTTCATAATTACTAATGCTTTGTTTGAAAAATATGTTTGTTATAATAAATAAATAAAAATGAGTAAATATGCTACTTTATCATCACTCATTGTGTATAGCTATCTTGCTGTACATTCACAACAAATACGCAATCACATACTGTTATAAAAAAAACATTCATTACAAATTATTTAAAATATTTCCATTTTTTTTTTAAATGAAACGCGTACACGGAATCGTGTCACATCAATATTCTTACTATTTTCAAACTAAGCTAAACGCTTATGCTATGAAAGTAGGACTAACATGATGGCTCGAACCTCCGACCGCTAGATCACTAGACGAGTATCATAGCCACTAGACCACACATCACGTTGCAACATGCGTGTTGTGATTTTCTAAATGTTCTAAGAATTAAGAAAAATATAGACTTGAGATTACTTAACTGCTTTTGGATCAGTAGATTGTACAATCAGTGTGTATTATATGTCACTGGCTTCTTCAGAATCTTGACCAGCAGTTGAAAATGACATCTTTGAACATTAATTAAATAGAAAAAAATTAACTTCAGATACACATGTATTTCATCCTAATTATTTTAATGAATTTATAAATTGGCCGGTCCTTTCATAGTTGTTTATTTTGTATCCATATAAATAATAAAAAGAGTTTCCTACAGGATTATTTCATATTAAGATCCAACCTGTGTCAAAACCTACCCCAAAACCAACCAACTTGTGCGCCATTTCATAAACTGTTCATTCATTAAAAAATGCATCATTTTTGTTATTTTTTAACAGAATGTTAATGTTTTTTTCAAAACTTCTCTAGTAGATTGGGTCAAAAAACTGCATAAAAAATCTATTTAAAAAAGTGCATAAAATTTTATAGAAGGCTCACAAATGGGTATTTTGTATTACAGGGAAGAAATATTTCCACAAAATAAAAAAAAATCATCTGAACATAAAATAATATACAGTTTGAAGAGATCGAAACAAAATACAAGATCTGTATATGAAATGTGGCAGGGGAACCAATAAAAATAAACATGAGATGTATAACAAATTTTTTCTCTATAGCTAATTATAAACATTAAGAGGGTAATAATTTAATTCAGTTAATTTCAAAATTACTTAATATTTTTAAATAGAGATGTATACATGGAATATATGTGTATTATATCAGTATTCTTATTATTTTTAACTTAGCTGTATAAATAGGACTAACTTGGTGATATTTGGTCTAATAAGCGCGTCACCAAAAACAATATGTTAAAATCAAACAGATAAAACTAAATGGACAAGACAGGGGAAGCAGCAATCGATAAAATGAAACAGAAGATTCCCACGTGAAAGGCAGTTTGGATAAGAATGGCATGATTGAAATACCAGCGAAGAAAGAATAAGTGTTTGTGATATCGGTCTATCAGACATCTAAACTGGTTTACCCACCCATTAGAAGAAAATATGATATATCTGCTATTATACATCACTGCTGAAAATTAACACCACATTGTTTATACTTTGAATTGTTACTATTATATCATCATTAATGTCAAATTTTATCCTTCTAATTCAATTAAGAGTAAGTTTAGAACATGCTAGCTTTATTAATGAAAGTGAGAGCCTGCTGATTCTACTCACTTTTACTGAAGAACTACAAGCTTATTTATATACCTGTAAAATAAAACTCAGCCAGAATAGATACTTTATGTAGAGTAAACGTTTTATAACTTTGCACTCCAGCTCGAGGGTGACCACGATGCAATATATAAGATGGGGAAGTTTAATATATATATATATGTATTGATATCCCATGAGCGCTGATTTTCAAGGGTAATTATTTCTTCTGTTTCCTGCACTCTCAAAATAATACATAGGAATGTTATTGTTAATCAGATAAAGAATCAGAATTGCTTGAATTGATGCACATGAGGAAGCCATTGTAATCAACAATGACTTATTTTTCCTAATATTGTGATTCCGTTGCGTGACATGGCAGCAAACATTACTCCACTCATTGCTCGTAATTAAAGGCACTTGCTGTTGACCAACCTTTCAACAGAATTCAATGTTATATCAGAATTCATAGAACCCACATATCCCTTAATAGTAGCCCAAACTGGAAGTCGTAAAACATTGTGTCCGTAATCTTGAAATAATTTATCAATATCGTATTACTTGAACACACATTTGTGCATTACTATTAGCCAATATAATTCATTTTTTAAATGAAATGGTTAAGCCAGAATTATATCAGCTAATAGTAATGCACAAAGGTGTGTTCAAGGAATACGCTATTTACTGTTTCTGAGATAAGTCTGCAGAACTCCATAATCGCATATGTGAATACGCTATTGATAAATTATTTCAATATTACAGACTCGACGTTTTACGATTTTGAAAAAGGAATTAGGGTAACTATATTTAACAATATTTTATAACGGTTGCATACTGACCCGCACCGTCAACCTATGAGTTCAAGGGTAGCTAATAATACACAGATACACTCTGTGTATTATACACAATCATATCAGTGTATTAAAAAGTGCAAAGCTATGAAACGCGGACTCTACCTTATTCTATATTTAAAGGTAACAAAAATAAATTACAGTTACACTTAAATATTATTTTTTTCTATAAATCATTTTTTGTTAGTTTGGTCAACGCTGTCCGCTAGTGTGCTGGACAAAAAACTGCTTACAGTTGCTAGAGGGATGGTTCTTTTGCAATATTGATAAGTCGATTACAAGAAATCTATTGGTCTATTCTTAAATTTTAATACACCATCTTCTGTGTACAATTTTCTGGGTTAATCTGACGTTTTGGATCCCATTTCTGGGTCCATCATCAGAGTTGATATGATGTGTGACTGTTGGTATTATAATTAAGTATTGGCATGCAGTACCGTATTCTGAACAGCCGTGAAAACCTAAGAATATTTTTGAATACACGAATCGATGTATCTTAACGTGTGATGGAAATCGGAATAATTTTATTGTTTTGATTCATACACGGTTTTGAATTTTCACAGGTGATATGTAGATTATGTATTAGATATATAGGTGATATTCATATCCAATCTTATATAATCTTAAAGTTTTGTATTCCCAAACGCAGTGTGTTGCGTTCTTCCAAATATTTGTAAAGAATATTTAAATGATCTAAGTGCTTATGTAAAAAATTTTAAATTTGATGAATTTATCGGATGTTATTTTTCATACTTTAATTATACTTCTGTTCATTCCTTCTTGTCAGTATTGTCACATAGACACCTAATCAAATGAAACGCAGCTTGTATGTACCACCACAAGTCTCGGCTCTGGGTCGCCTTCATGGCTGAATTCAGAGTCTCTCCAGCCAAATGCAACGTATATTTCCACTAGTGATGAGAAAAAATGCTACTATCGACTCACCGGTGTGATTGTGATGAGTATTCAATAGTATCAGAGATTGAAAACTGTGATTTATTTATTTATATATATTTTGACATCCATATTTTTGTAGTTACAGAGGTGGATACATAACATACATAATACATAGTTTAATGTGTGGGATGGAGTAGACTTCACCTCTGATATATACAGCGTTGTCCTGGCTACTTTGCTAGACTAAAGTCTGTGTTAAAGTAACCAATTGTGATCACAGTTTCATTACTAATGCGCATGCGCCATACGATATATAATACACGAAAACATAATTTTGAGTGCATTTATTTATATAAATAATATTATTATTAAAACCTCATTTGCATTAAAAACATATTCTAGCATAAATAATTCATATAATATCATCACAAAGACAATGAAAATGATAAAAAATAAATGTAAATTCTCAGCAAATATGCGTAAAACGTTTTGGTAGATAGCGTTGATCAAATTAAAGAAAATCCGCTAGATGGCTCTGATTCAAGTGATAATCGATTTAAACGGCGGCGTCAGAAAATCAATAGAATTTTTTAAAAAATACATTATTTGAATCATGATATTCCCAGATTTTCAATCACTGATAGGGAGTATGACTCAAAAATATTAGTGGTTGACTCACGGTTTGTGATTTTAACCTCATCACTAATATCCACCACACCCAGGATAATTTAATTTTCTAAACTATCATACTGACGCTTAATGTGTTAATTTGTTGTAAGACTGAGGTATTTGCGTATTGCACTATCTGCAATATATGTAACATCCTTCTCCAGCAAAAGATTATAAAATCATCTATTTTCACCTTGTCGTTATTGCAGACTATCCAAGTCTTTACTTCATACATGAAGATTGGAAACCTAGGTGCGGTAAAAGTTAATATTAAATAAATTCTCTTAATTGAGATGCAACACTGACCCCAGATGGAAATTTTTTACATTTATATTAAGGATAGTAAGTTGTGTATATAACTTTGCCTATAATATAAGCTGCCTTGCTCATTTATTTACTGCCACTTCATAATATTTTATGTATTCAAATATATAATAAATTACTCATGGGACACAGGATTAATTAAATAAAATTTTGCTTTTGTGGAGCAAATCTGATTTATATAAATTATTGTAAACTACATTGTCAATTATGAATTGGATAGCTAATCTTATAATTTTTGTTTAGCCTACAAAATGATGTTTGATAAGAACTACTGACATCATATTCATTTAATATTCTCATCTAATATAAACTATCTACACACTGTTACTACTACTACTTTGTTCAATGTTTAATTCAATATTTCATTCACGATTCACGCAAATCTTATTTTTGTATTGTTGTGGTATACCTGTCTGCTATAAAGTAGTAGAAAACTAGTGTAGCAGACAGGTCAATGAATAAAGTGTTTACTTAATTATCAAAATCCTCATTAATAATGTATTTCACATATTCTCATGTAAACACCAATTAATTATACAAAAAATTTATAATACAAATTAAATTAATCAAGAAGAGTCATACGGAAAAAATCTATTTATTGAAAAGATATTAGTTTCTACCTGGATTCGAACCTGGACCTCTTCCTATCTGGGGAAACATGTTAAATATACTTCTATTCTACTGCAGAAAGCAGTAATTGGTCCTATTGAAAAGACACACTAGGTACTGTTCGCAGAGAACGAATAAACTAATTAAGTATAATATAGTTTTTATGTGACATAAAGAACCACACAACACTACTCACTTCACACGACACCTGTTTTCGACACGGTAGTGCAAGCCAGCACCTAATAAACGACAGACCCTGCTTTTGACACGGTACTGCAAGCCAGTACTTAACCACAACATTAACAGTCATACATAACATCAGCCCTGATGATGGACCCCGCAATGGGATCTGAAACGTCAGCCAGAAAGGTCAGACATACATGGCAGATTAGCCCAGAAAACTATACACAAAAGATATTAAGTTGGTGGGAAAGTATGTATTTGCATATTAGTCACGATGTACAGGAATCGCATAGCGATGGTATGGGTGTTTGTTATTTCCAGTTTACGGCTCACCTCCTTGGGAATAAATTTAATTTATGCTTTTTTTAAAGCGACTAAAATCACACCATGACTTTCTCTACAAAGATAAATTAAATACAATAGTATAACTATGCCGATAATTTTAAAAATTGTTACTCAAGTGTATTACAAAAACACGTGAAAACATTGATGTATATGTCGGTTAGGGACTAGACCATCGCCTTAAAGCAAATCAAGTGTATATAAACACCTAAAAGCACATTTTTTTTTTCATAAAAATATGAATATTATGATATATGAAACAAGTTACTAATTTTGTTCTTACTATATAATGGATAAACCATACAGTACTATATTTATATATCTTACGTACAATACTTATTTAGGAGGTCATTCATTTCATTTTACATTAAATTTTACAACACGGTGCCTGCGTGCACATTCTTTTGTAGGATTCACGGTGAGTCATAAACTGGAGATAACAAAAATACCCATATCAATACTATATGACCTCTGTACACCATTAACGTATATATATCTGTAATAATGCAATTACTTTCCTATCAACCCAATAATAAATTTTAGACATGACATGATTTAGGAAAATATGGACATCTTTTGACATGTTTCATGATTTATTGTAAATTTACACATTATGTTTGTAATACTATTATAAGTTATAAGCAAAACTAATTAACAACTAAGTCTAAGGTTTAATGAAATGATTCATTATTAATGAGAGTAAATGTGTCATGTAGAACAGCCAAAAACGTCACATGTTATGTTTAATAGCTATACTCTGGTATTTTTTCAATTTTGTAAAAAATTTTGATGATATATATTTTATTAGTTGTCATATCATTTCACTTCTTATAAATTACCAAATCCTCGTGATATCATGGATAGTGTTGAATTTGATTTTATGATTCACCATGTGATATCTAATGTAACAACAAATTTGACAACTGAGTTTCATTTGCATTCATGTAACAGATTTCCACAGGATGCCAGCCATTAAACAATAATAATCTTCTACGTGTGTTGCATAGTAATGTAATTTTGAAGTGTTTAAATATGCCTGTTTAAATAAATGTATATTATTTAAAGCTGATTTATATAAAAATAAAACAAAAGATAAGCAAGAATCGAATTCTGTGTTTTACTTATATGATAATTGGAGTTCCCTAACTACCAGGAACTGTCAGAGCGAGCTTTTCGTCATACGACAGTGCTGTTGTGATGGCAAGGGCTATGATAATGTATGGCAGTGTGCATACTGGAGACCAAATTTTCAAATGATAGAGTAGTTAGCGGCGTATCTGGCACAAAGAAGTATTGTATGACCAAAATTCCGATTTGTCATTTTTGAGGATACAAAATATTTTTTTTAATATCGAAACATCGAAAAACAAAGAATTTAAAACTTTATTTCACAAATAAGAGTAATATAAGATGTTGATGATGAAGAATGTCAAGAGAACGCCAATTAATTCTAAATTATTCTACCTCATGTTAGCCTGCAATGCTGCGCTGAAGTCTTTTCCAAAGACATGCTCCTCGGCAGGACGAAGTGGCATCGTCGGCGTCTGCTGATGGGTTGATTTGGCCAGCTGCTTCGAGGCTGACTTGGCGTCTGACTCTCGGACTAGTTCGACGACTGGCTATCAGGTTGAGTCGACTGACTGTTGGACTAACTTGGCGTCTGGCTGGTCTCCAGGCCTTTAGACTAGCTTCCGGGCTCTGTTAGACTGTGACTGATTCTTCCATGCTGCGGTCTGAACTACTTCTGGGGGCTCTGTCGCTGCTCGAGGGACTCTGTCGGACTACCTTCAAAATTTGAGACAAATTTCCTTGGACGACTGTCCTAACAGACTCTTCAGAGCTCTCCCGAATTTTGTGGCAGACTCTCTTGAAAAATGGTGTTCAATCCATTTTAAATGCTTGCGGCGAGGGAGTGCCTTCACATTTACTGAGGGATCAGCAACCAGTCCCATTGGTCTGTCCTCGATATTGAGGGCCATGTCCTCTCCCTGGGCCTAATTTGACCCCGCTTCCATTTTATAATTAATTATGATCATTCCCCTTTATAAAATAATTACATGTGTTGTCCATCTGATTATACTAATCACATAACATTGTTTAATAAAAACCTTACACTTTTGTTATTACATACATACACCCAGAGCTTTTTGAAAAAAAAAAGTACTCAAAAAAAGGTACCAGAATTCAAACCATGAGGGCACCAATTTCTAATTAATTCATATTTCTCATAAAAACATAATATTTTATCATTTGTTCGAATTATATCAATATGGATTGTAATTATGTACGCGCGAACATTGTTTCATCTAATTGGTTTTGAAACATTTAAAGTATATTTTAAAAAAGTGCCAAAACGGCTGTTCCTCACGGGAAACAAGACTGTAGATTTGCTAGGTGTGGCTCGCCGGTTCACTCTGGTGCTCGGACGTCGATGTCTGTAGCGGCGTGCATCCAGGGGGGTCCAAATCGTAGTCCAGTGTAGATGCAGAATCGTAGAATATTCCAAGATCAGTCCAAAATGTCACAGCCAAAGGTCGAGAATCCAGGAAGTCCAGTAGTATAGCAGGGATCAAAGCGGAGATGAATAAAAATACGTTTTCTTTAGAAGAGTCCAGCGGTGCAAGATGCAAACGGAGGGAATGCTTTTTGCAGACGCTGGACCATTATTTATTTGGTGCATCTAATCTTAGGAGCGTCAGGCCCCCTCATAATGCTGGGATCCAATCAGAGGGCGAGGACAGTCCCTACGCCACCTCGATTCGGTCCAGCGCCGTCACCACCTGGCGGCCAGACTCCGAAACTCGAGTCATTTTTTCCGCCGTCCCGTACGGGACGGCAGATTCCGATTTGCTCCGCAAATTCCGCTCTTTTATTTTTATTTTACAATATCCAGGCATCGCGAGTACTTTTTCTTATAGAATTTGGCCCTCCTCGCGATGCCTGGTAGATTTTACCTTGGGCGATGGCCCGGGGAATTAATTAATGCACCTTAAACTTTAAAAACCCATTTTAACAGTCTAAACGATTTTTAAGGTACATAATATTATCTCCGGGCGATCGCCCTCTCAAAACTCTCTTTATTATTTTATATTTTACGTTCATGACATTTTTCTAAATTAAGTTATTACATAAAACATTTGGCATATTTTTCCGTTGGCGCGCGGGGGCGGAGTCTCACCGCGGCCCGTCACCCCCCTCCCTTCGCCGGTCGCCGAGCGATTCAGCGGCGCGGAGTGCCGGCCGAAATATTCCCGTGAAGCGAAAAAGATAGACTTTCGCCCGGTGCCTTTCTCGAGCCGCGATTATCGCGCTCGCGAGCCCGTAGCTGTGGGGAACAACGGCATTCCACCGGGTTACATAACTATAAAAGCGCTGAGTACACCTATTGTTATTCCAGAGGAAGTGTATACTTTGCCCTATCAAATAGTTTCATTGTTATATTAACTCAAATTTCGAGTCCAGTAATAGCAATAATAATAATTATAATGGAAATCATTTTCCTTTATTTAATTATGATTAAACTTATCTCTATTCATTTATAATTATTATATTATATTATAAATATTATTATTATAATCAAAATGATTATATTGTTTATCAAAAATCTTACCTTTAAGCGCTATAGGGTATTTTTATGCGGTTTAATAATTTATTAAGTAATAATCAATTCACACATACAGCTGTTACATAATTTTTGCCATAACCTGCCCATTCATTAATGTTTGTCTTATCGCGATTCCTGTTTCCTATTTTCATTATGGTTAATATTATTTGCATTTACTAGGCGCTGACCAGCTGATAATTACGACCGTGTATTGTTTTCAACCTGGAGCTGACAGAGAACGAACAAATGCAGACTGAATGCGGTGGAAATGAGATTGCCCCAGCACACTTGTGGCAGACCTAATTACGATCGAGTAAAGATTGAAGAATTTTGGCGATTACGTTTTCAAAGACTCGTTTGGGGGATTTATACGGCAGTCTTTGGACACGTGTCCTCGCTCGGATTTAACAAGAGGCTGGTGTTTTGTTTCTGCATTTCATTTCGGATGAGCCCCCTTCATTCCGATGCCTTTGTTCCTAAGAAATTCGTCACTCAGAAACCTAGAGATTAGGATCTTCGGTTGCTATCTGTCATTATTCAACGTTTTTTATTAATAGTAATGGATGCGGTAGCAATTATACACGTCACTGTAATCAGATGGCCTTTGGCTGCTTTCACAATCGAACCCACACGTAGACGAGATAAATCTTCTAGGATAATGCGTCCAAGAAAGTGTCCAATTATTCACCTCGAGCTCACCTGCTTCTCGTCTAATTGACGGCTTTTTCGCCGTCCGGATCTATTGCAGCTGGCGGAAACACATGGCTCTTACGCGTTTGCGATGTTATTATTTAATTAATATTTTCGAATTAGATACGTTCACGTCACAAATCGATGTTGGGAAATAAAAATACGGAATACTAGTTCAGAAAAAGCAACGCTTAAATAGAGAAAGAGAGCAAAAATGACAAACTTGATAAAGTAATTAATGCCATTAAACATACTACGTAGAGAAAATGCTAATATAATGGTAAATCATCATATGCCAGAAAGATGGGAACAAACGCGAACTAAATGTGTCCACACCAAAGGTTATATGTACGTTTTTGGCGCTCATCCTAGGATGGTTTCCAAAAATCCTCTTAGGTAACAACTTTTTACATACTAAATCTTCATGCTAAGTACACTATTATTGAACTGCAAACTTAATTCAATTTATATTAATAATATTTATACATCGATGGTCACACGCAAGTTGTTTAATAAATTGATGAAAAAAAAGATAAAATGAATTGTTTACTAAACGATCTGCACCTGCTGCATAAACGCAGATACATTTTTTTGGTCTTTATTATCTGCTCGGATGTGCACTTCATAACTTTATCGTGTGACGGCTCGCGCGCATCGTCCTGATGTTCCTCGTTCTGTCATTTCTAGGTGTTGTGCCATCCCATGCGGACAAAGCGGAAGCGTTCGAGGAAGGCCGGATTGCGCCGCCCGGCAAGCATGACACACATGCACCACAAATGCGCACCAACGCATGCAACAGAGGAGGTGGTCTGCGAAGCAATCTGCGCCCAGTACCCGAACCGATCGGACCGCAGATGCACATCCTGACTCACCTTTCACTAACCGTGCATCGTTTTTCCATTGCCTTTACGTATTCTGTGTCGTTTCTTGCTCTCGGTGGTTTCTCCCCGATGAGAATAAACAAGTGTGAATCAAAATGGTTTTCACCAGAACACAACCAATCTTCCAACAATCGTAATAAGATTTTTTGACTAATATAAAACTAATACGAATGTATTTCTTTTAATATTTAATAAATTTTCCAGCGGTTGGACGTTTATCGTTTACTATCGGTATTATTAAAAGGTTGAAATGACAATATCTTTCTACAGCTACTGATAATGCCCGCATCCCCGATCTTTTCAAAATTTCAAAGGAATCATATTGAAATGAATAAATCACGCAACAAGTTCGTTACATTTATAGTTGAACCTCGGTTTTCGAATTTAATTCGTTCCATAAACCCGTTCAATAATCGAGTTGTACATAAACCAAAACAATTATCCCCAATGTATTAATCTGTTTAAGATCCCAAGAAAATGGCCCGTTATCATCTTTATTTTCTACTTCTTGTTTGAAGTCCTATAAAATCAATAAAAAATCATAGTTTTAACATAAAAGGAATTAAGAATCATAAAACGAAAAGAATAAACGTAAAAACAAACATTATTTTAACTAATCTTACAAAATATGTAGTAAAATGTTATTGTTTGGAAGAAAACTCTTCTTTTATGAAAACATTGGGTGCTTAAGGTTCATCAGGTTTCTGTCTGACGAAAAACCTACCCAACGATATTTGTTTCTGCTTGATTTTTATAATATTATCATTAAACAGATTTATAACACGATTTGACAAAGTTTTATCGGGGTAATATTTTCCCACAAAATTTGCACCTCGCTCTTATTTCAACCTCACTCTACTTCGCGCACATTTCGTGAATCGAGGACCTAGGGACATCTTTCATTCGTTCATCGGTCACTGAAAATAATATTTCCTCTGTCACCGTCTTTTACTGCTCATTAAAAAGCTGTTCCAATTCTAAGTAAGACTGCAAGCCTGTTCGTAAACCGAAATTATGTTCGCAAACTACAGTATTTTTTAGATAAAATTTTTGTTTGTATACAGTCGTTCGTAAACCAAGGTTCTATTTTATGGCCATATCAAAATTGATATGCCTAAGCGCGAAGTGACGCGAAGTTATCACATTTATTAGCCGAACAAATGAAATTAAATAAAGGCTGGAAATCGCGTCTCGCAAATACATGCAGTCGCTGACGGCAGGCCCATATAAACGGGACCAGATGTCTCTCAACAAAAAAAAACCTAGCGGTTCGTTCAAAAGCGAGTTGCGACCGTAGTGACCTCCAGCCCACGTGTTGCGCAATCAACGAAAAACAACGGGGGCTGAAGATAACGGGATTATGAAGGTTTCCTGAGAAACGATAGAAAATCTGTAAAGGCGCGCATTGTTTCGAGGAGACGCATCCTGCCGACAAATAGAATCGAAGGTCGTAGGGCCATTAAAGCTGGACCCGTTGTACCGGCGAGAATAAGGGATGCACCGTTACGTGCCCGTTAGCTAGCGTCCAGGGTTGAGACGTGACGAGAACAAAAGACGCCGTTTCTTTGTGCAATCTGCTCTTTTAATGCAACGTTGGACGAACCACATGGCTCGAAATGTAAATGAAAATTGCAAGCAACATTCCCACCAATTCAGTCTTTAGTTTAATTACTAGAATATGATAAATAATATGTTTTGACGCATGAATATGATTTTGAAGCGATGAGTACGAATCTAGATTGCTTAACGAATATGACAATCGATCACGGTGGGCTTAGTATTAAGTAGAATAAGAATAACTAAATGTGTAATATGTGTAACTAGATATAAGACTCTGTAGAGTAACTTAAGAAATAAATAAATAACTAAATTTAACTAAAGTGTAAATAATTAGAATATAAGATTAATTATAGTCAGCGATAAGACGAAGGAGGAGTCAGTTCGGGTTTGGATCGGGCGTGGCCTCCAGAAGAAGCAAATGGACCAATGGGATGGTGGCCCATCCCATGACGGGAAGAGGGCAGATCGGCAGATGGGAGAAAATCACAAGACTAGGTAGAATTAGTCTTAGATTAAGTTAGTTATAAGTATTCCACCTGCCCGCGAATGTAACTGTGTATTCAATAAATGTATAATTTGTGCATCTTCGTGTGTTCATATACACCTGTATCACACTTCCTATAACCATGGTACTGATGAAAGCGTGATACCTGACGGATTAGTAGCGAAGCGAACTTCCTTTTGAGTGCGGGGTATCGTTTTAATGAGCGACCAGGAGCATGGTTACGAATCATGATTCCTAGACAAACCCCGACTCGAGCCACATGGCGCACAACGTCGTGTCCCCCGTGTGTATCATATAACGCACCACCACTTCTTGTGTCCCCCCCGTGGGTATCAAAATCATTAAATAGTTCCTAAAAGAGTCTTTGTAAAGTTCTTACCATGGTTCTTACCTTGAATGTTTAAAATATAATTGTAATATATCGTTAAGTTTACTTTTTGCCGTCTGAAGTACGCCAAATGCAGCATTCCATAGAGAAAAACATTCATAGATATAGCCGTTAACGTTTTTCCGGCGTTGTGCGGCCGCCGCCAGAATTATTTTGTTTAATTTTGTGCAAGTTTATCATATTGTTTCGATTGTTGCATCTTTTATAAGTGTTTGGTTGTGATTTACTCGTTAGTGATTTTCTTATAAACCTTTTTAGTGCATCGAAAACATTTAAAACAAACATTTAATAATATGCTATTTTATTTTCAGCACAATGGCTGATCTCGTGGATAATATGACAGCCGCCGAATTGCGGACGAAACTAGCGGAGTACGGGTTACCCGTGATGCCGATCACGGCTTCTACGAGAAATCTCATGGCGAAGAAGTTGAAAATGGTCATGGAAAGTAAGGGCGAAACAAAATATGCGGATAGTCGACGTTCTCTCGCTAAATACTCGAGCGGCGAAGATTCTGACATGGACGTGAGTAAAGCCACTAAAGAGAAGAGTAAACACAGGCGGGCTACTGTCGGCGGGGCCATGTTGCCGCCCGTCTCCAGCAAGCTTCGCAAAGCGACACCCAAGAAGTCTGATTCTCCCGCCAAGCTTGACAACGACAAGGATTCGGAATCCGAAACCGAACCCGTCAAGACTCAGGAAGAAATTAAAACTGTCACAACTCGCAGGATAACTAGAATGTACAAACCTTCCCTGGTGGATCATGAAGAATATGAGACTGGTTCAGACAGCGATGTAGACAATGTTAAGTCATCCAACACATCTACCTACAAGAGTCCTCTGACTTCTTCGACTTCAACTTCAACTTCAACTTCAACTTCAACTTCTCTTCCTTATAAGACTCTCTCTGGTCGTAGTGATTACATATCGAGCACTCTACCTTCGAATTCTCTCAGTAGTGAACCGTCAACCTTCCCGGTGCAATCATATTCCTCGTACTCCTCATCGTCAGATTTAAATTCTATTCGCTCCCGCTTGGGTTTGTCTCAGCCCTACACTGAGCGACCTTCGCTCTCTACTGGGTACACATCCTCGTACACTTCTAGCTACAAGCCTGCTGAGTTGCCAGAGGAAGTGGAGAGTCCCTACTTGAGTAGTTTCACTAGAAGGTTGTCTGCGATCAAAGCAGAGTCCCGTAATTTACACAAAGACTCTGACAACACTAACGGTAGTAATAATTACACGCCGAAGTCCTTGTACAAAACGGGCTACAGGAAGCGTGGAGACTACGCTCCAGATTTTAAAACCGCCGGAGAAAAGAATGTCCTGAAGAACAACCTCGTATCATTTGCTATTGTCGGTGTTGGATTAATTTTTTTTCTTTGTGTTACTTTTTTATATTTAGGTATGAAAGGTGATGTAGCCTTACACATAGAAGATAAGAATATTGTTATACCTCTCTGTCAGAGCGTTCCTGGAATGAAACCTTCCGTAAATTGTGTCAGAAAAGAAGATGTTTCTAAGGCGACAGATCTTTTGAGGATTATTTATCCGGAACTGAAGTCTAAAGCTTTGGCTGGTGGGTGTGGAGAGAGCACTGATCCCATATACATGACTGACACGGATATTATTCAATTTGTGGAAAAAGATTACAAGAATGCCAAGATGGAGCAAATTGTGGAGGACCTGTACAATCTGCACGTTCTCATTTTAAATAATCCAAAATGGGGAATATCTATTCTAGCAATAGATGCCTACAAACAAGAAAAGTCTACAGCATTGAGTAGCATGGAATATGTGCTGCCAAAACGTAACAAAGGACAAGCGGCTCTGGCTTTGTTGAATCCCACCATTCCCTGGAGGTGTTCAGTCACTCGTGTAATGTATTATTTGTCATTCTTAATCTTGTCTTTAGGATCGGTTGGATCCATCGTACTCGTCTCTTATGTGGGGGTAAAGAAGTACAGAGACTACATTAAAAGACGTAATGATCAAATTTACTCTATGGTGGAACAGATTATCGATGTTCTTTCGCAAGAAAATGCGGAAGAAGGAGCTGATCCTGCCGGACAGTCTATGCCGGTGAGTCACGTGAGGGACATGCTCATTCCACCGCAGAACAGAGAAAAGTTGAATGACATTTGGGAGGCTGCTATTAAATTCCTGGAGCAGAAAGAGAGCCGCATAAGGTTTGAGGTGGAGAGTGTGGCGGGAGAAGAATACCGCTCTTTGCGCTGGGTGTCCCCTCAGGGTTCACCTCGAACCGCGCGGGGCCCGGGGGCTCGGTCCTGGCAGGGACAGGCTTTCGAGACCCAGGAAGGTTCCGTCAATAATCTTGCCGTTTCTCCTACACCCTGTTTGAAGATTAGACACATGGTCGATAAAAATGACAAAATTTCAAATCTCAAAGCTGTCATTCAGGATGCCATTTTGGAGAAGTGCGGTCCGCTGTGTAAGATCCTGCACATGGAGATTGACAAGGTGTCCTGCTGCGTGTACGTTAAGTGCGCTTCGCCTGCAGATGCGGGGATCGTGTACCAGAGCCTGCACGGCTGGTGGTATGAAGGAAACCTGATTACGGTGAAGTACCTCCGCCTGGAGCGATACATGGATCACTTCCCGTCATCCCCATCCAATGGGCCATATCTTAAATTGTCAAGCCATTAGGAGAACCGTTTCATTTGGACTTTTTAAAGTTTATAATTTTGTAGCGACCCAGGGTGTGGAAATGTGGCCCTAATGCGGAAGTGGTGTAAAATAATTAAATTTCTCATTTTTATATAGTGTTACATAAATAATGTCCTCGGAGTGCTACCTGACAGACTATTATTATATCCTCATTTTACACTTGCCTGACATGTACAGAGTACTTATATTTGGGTTAATCCTTATTTTCATACGCGATGGCAGCATTTTCTTCTATTAGTTCTTCTTTTGACTTATCAGCGACTGCAAATTATTACATTTCAGTATACTTGAGTACCTCCAATGTTTGATCGATGATCAATGTACCTTTTTGTAAATATATCTAAATTTTGGTTCACAATAATTTATGTTCTCATTGTAAGAAAATGGTCTGTTTTGACTCAATATTCTTGCATATTTCACTCGGATCTTCTCGTAAAGGTTCCGTGGTTTTTTGAGGCAATAAGAAATAACAATAACTTTGTATTTTATGTTCAGACTGACACATTACATATCTTAGATTGTTTGAGCGTCGTCGAGTGCCTGTTGAAGAAATGAGTGGATTTAACAGACTCATGACATTACTTACGATTATTCACTCAAATGCTAACAAATTAAATTAAGTACACGGTTTGTGACATACGAATAATGATAACAATGAATATTTTTGAAAATCTATTGACATATTATTTTAAGATTTTCGATTTCGTCATTAAGGCTTGCACTAGCTATTCATTTTTTATTACTCTTATTAAACATAAAATAATATTTCAGTCATCTGTCATTAATTAAATAATTTAATTTTAAACTTCGTAAAACTCGTAAACAAATCAATTTTGATTATTTAACCATCCATGGTTTGATAAAACTCTCGATAAACTTTTATTTTGCGAATGTGAATCAGTAAAATTGCAATAAGTAATACAATAACTCTTTTGTTTAATTCAAGTGGTTGAATTCAAAGTTATTACATGTTTATTATTCAAATATTTAACCACAAAGTTTTTACTTGAATTATGATATGACATTGAAAAAAATTGTTTCAAATGTGGGCCAAATGCATTTTAGCTTAGTTTTTATTTTGCATGTTGGATTTGATTTTTTACACCCTATTATAAAAGCCTACGGCTTATTCCGGACTCGTTTTCAAGTGTCGAGTAAAATGCTATTGCCAGTGCACTCCGAGTGTCGCATTTTCTCCGGCTAGTAATGATACACTTTAGGATACTGAATATGGATATGTGGTATTATAAAGTGGAGGCCGGAATGAGACCTCTGGTGTTGTCCCGATCAAATATTTTTCAAAACGAGTTATTCAATCATTATCACCACATGTTTATTTTTAAAGTATGATTTTAATTATTTTCTGCTGAAGCGCTAATTATTAATTTTCTTTAATCTTTGATCTTTAATGTTCGGAAAGAGACTTAATAAGATTGTTGCATTTTGAATATAAAATTCGTGTTTGTCAAAGATGTTTTCTATATCAAAAATGGAAATATTTTTTTTATATTGCGAAAATTAAAATACACATTGGTGATATTTCTTTGATGCGCGCACATTAGTTAATATTGTATTTAAGTTTTTTGACTAATTTATTAACAGTTATTCATATCTTTTTCTGGTTACTAATAAGTAGTCATAAGAAAGGTTTGGTAACAACAACACTTTTGTCATTAGCGTACTGTTTTATGTAATTGATTTTTACTAAATAAATGTGAAAATAAAATATTGAGTTTAATTTTATGAATTGAAATCAAAAATATATATGTATCTGTATAATGTTCCGGATCAATCTTCAACAATTATAATATGATATGTGTCTATAATAATGTTTTCTGCACTTTGAAATTATTCCAGGAGTATGAACATATCCCAGGGTTTTTATGTCTTATGGCCTGTGTTCATGATAATATCCCAATGATATTTTGTTCTCTGAGTGTTGTTATAGGTATGTGCTGGTCATTCTAATTCATTAGTAAAATGCATGGAATAATGATTCTTAGATTTTTATATGCTGAAGTTACTGTTTATGCGTACAAAAATGTCAGAGAGAAATCTCATCCGCGGACAGGTCATTATGTCGTGTACAGAGTGAGCTGTCATTTGTTGTACATTGTACACAGAGCAGAATGACACAACTGATGCGTATCCATGGGCTTGACTAAAGAGCAAAGTCTCATGCGTATACATGCACCGTTAGGTATAATTCCAAGGTGTATTTATTAATGGCTAATTTTTGCGAGTCCAAGTCACGTCTTTTGTCTAAATTCTGCCATGATTGTGAATGGTACTATTATTCTAGTCAATAATGATAAATTTTCAAAATAATGGTCCAATTTGTATTGCGAAGTAATTTTTCTCGTATGGTACTAAAGTGATCTATAATACTGCCGAATAATATAATGTTAGATAACATAAAATTAAAAAGATTATTGGTTTTCAATGTTATCTATTTTTATTTCGTAATGATAAGATAATCGGTGACATAATTTTTAAAATATTAAAATAACTCATTGATACAAGCATAATTCTAATATTTTTATATCAATTATTTTCTTAAAAAATAGTTTTTTTACAATTTCATATGAGGTTTATTATGCCTGATGTACATACATACAAAATACAAAGTTAAATATTAATGTATGTTATGTATATTATACAGTAAGAAAATTATAATTGTATATAAGTTTTTTTAACTCGTGCTGAGCTAGAGAAACGTTTGATAAATATGTACATTTCTTCAAAATGGCCTCCATTTAGTTCCATACTACGTAATAAAATATTGCATTGAGAATATTCAAGTATATAACAAGGCTTCTCAGAGGATTCAGATGAACTTCAGAACAGAATACAGAAATTATCAGAAGTCAGTGGCAGAGTAGGATTGAAAATAAATGCCTCCAAGACTGAACTAATGATGAACTGTTTTGTTGATTCGATAGACATTCATGTTAACCAACTTGAACAAGTTGATAATTATGTTTACTTAGGACAGAAAAATTGATGTATCTGAAAAAATAGTTTATAGAATAAAGCTGGGATGGAGTGCATTCGGATTATTTTCAGAAGCGATCTTCCACTGTGTCTTAAATGGAATGTGTTGAACCAATGTTCACATGTTCCTGCGAAACATAGACGCAACAAAAGGAAAGTAAAAATTTTACTCTCTTGGTCAAAGTGCTCACGACTAAGCATTGTAGTCCTTCATTCTGCTTCTACAGCATGAACTACTTGCCTCTTTGCGATCCTGGGTCTTGTTTAATGTGACGTGTAGCGAGTACCAACTGTCCAAAAATTTTGAATGAAAAGAGACAGGAATAAAAATATGTGAATAAAAAAACAGACAAGAGTACTCGATATAATAGAATATACCACATCGCTCGGAGGACATACAATAGTTAGACAAATGCAGTCAACCAGTGGTACCTGAGGGAAATCAATAGGCCGATAGGCCCCTCTAAAATCCGCTGGACTGATGAAATCATCAAACTCCGCTGGAATATGTGGCAGCGAATAACAATGGGGAGTGAAAAGTGGGAGACACTTGGAGAGGTCTTCATCCAGCAGTGGAAAGAAAACGTCTGATGACAATACCTACGACTAAAATAAAAATTATTACATTTCACGTTAAAAAATCAAAAAAAGTAACAAGTAACAAGAAAATAAAAAATCTATAGAGACAAAAAAAAGCCATAATTGTGTAAAAATAAAATAGTCCCTTGTTTCTGTTTTAAAATGTTTGTTTTTGTTTTAAAAAAAAGATTATGAAAGATTGTTTTGGGATAAAATTATTTTTCTTGCAAGTCTAAACATGTATAAAATAATTTATGATATTTTTATATCCATTTGCATATGAGTATGAGATCACGTTTAAAATCGGCGATGAACGCAATCTGGTTCTACATCTTTCTGAAATAAATAATGAAGCACACATTTTATATACCGCTAGTGACATCTATACGATAAAAATAGAAAGTTAAATAGAAGTTCTCACCTATGCCTACAATATTATAAACTTTTGATCACAGATGTCTCTTTCCAACCTTTGCTTGTTCCACCGCATGGAAGCGCTGATATCGGGAAAACGTGGAAAATTGAACAGGAAATTACGTCTGGCAGTTCCGGGACACAATTTTGCCGGTTAGTCTACGAAGGAATTTTGGGTTGATAACATCCCTTAAATCCCAGCACCGCGCGAACCGGTCATTTTGTGAATTTTTGACTGAAGAAACGCCTGTAACGCATTCGTGAAGGTTTATCGCAGAGTAACCAATATTCCAGAGATACACAGAAGGTCTACAGTATGATAGGTGAGTTGTTTTCTGTTTTTTTTTAAATAACGGAAACAAGTTGCGCGTCTGACTGAAACTTAGGTAGGTACCTAATAAAGAAAGTTACCAAATGAGGACACTGAAAATGAATGAAACATCGCTGAGGGTTTACGACATTTTGGAAATATGAAATGGTTTTATGTTGAAAGTGCAAATATGTTGTATTGTTCTTTCACTTTCACCCATCAAAGTGGGATAAATTTTAAAGACAATTTTAAACAGAATATGTACTGACTTGTTGAACACATTGCTTCGCAGTTCGTAGAACATACTCTAAAATACGCATACATATACAATTACTAGGTTACTAGTCTTAGACTGTATAAATATATATTATATTTGATTGAGAGTGTTTTTATCATGGTTTGTAGATTTCCAATATTCTGCAAAGTACATTAAATAAATATTTCGGGAAATAGATATGGGAAAGTAGTATTTTAAGAATGAAGCTTATTTAAATACAATTATCCGTATTTAATTATTCTTTCAATATTTGGATAGGTACATACATATTTTATTGTCTGGAGACTGAATCCCACAAGCGCGTTTGCAAGTTGTTCATTTTCAAGGAATGGCCGATTTGGACTACACAATGTGAAAATAGTACACTTGTATGGCCAGAGAATCTTGAAAATGTTAAAGGAAAACAAATCAGAATTGACGAAGTGAAAATGCAATTATTAAGAATGAAAGATCGAGACAAAGACATGTATAGTCAAGGAGCGCATACTAGACATAATAGAAAAGTAAAGAAATGATTCAAGCGTATGAACATGAAATGATCTACAAGACGAGTGTGATCATGGAAGATTTCACATGTTGAAATACAAAACAAATTGATAGAGACTCCACGTGAAAGATTAGTGTGATGATCCCGTCGGTGGATATGCAGAGCGAAAGGCACGTTGAATAATGTTTTTTACAAATACAAAATACGGAACCGAGAAGCCTGTGGTAAACTTGGTGGTCGTATGAGGGGCTGTTCATAATGCAGAGAAATTAAGACGCCATCTTTGGCTTGTTAGCCATGATGAATGAAGTTTTTTTTCGTATCTCGTAATTTAGTTATCGTGTTTCAAAAGTTTAGTAAGATGAGATGAATTCAGTTTGCTTAATTTAAATCAAACAGCGATTAAACGTATAGCCGTTAGATTCGTGTAAAATTCGCTGGACTGATGAAATGATCAAATTCTGTGGATATACCTATGTGGTAGCGAATAACAATTGAATGATATAAGTGGGAGACATTTAGAAGGTTCATCCAAATAATATCTTAGAAAACTAATGACTGATGATGATGTAGGTACATTATTATGTACATAAACAATTTATACTACTAGAAAAAAAGTGTAAAATTCACGTATAAAATTATTTCCTATATATTTTATTAAAACTTGATAACATATCTCAGTTTTTGTTAATATTACGATATGATGAAGAAATCTTCAAATTTTAAAATCACTTAAGTGTGTAAGACATATTTATCGAAGTGGACGAAATCTGAGAAAAGTAGAAATATATGAAATAAAGTAAAAAAAATCAACATTGTTCATTGCGATTGAAATATTCAGCGTCAATTTGTTATACTGATATATTCAGCGTTAATTTGTTATATTGTAATGTTATATTGATATATTCAGCGTTAAATCGTTATTCTAAGTGTAATTGTCACGATGATTGGTAGTTGATTATTCGTAATTCTTCGAGCAATGACTGGTACACTAGAAACTGAACCCCAAACTTTTAAATCTTAGTTACCAATTATCTTCCTAATCACAGTTACATAACGGTTATGTTATTAGTCCAACCTAACCTAATCTATCTTAAAGGAATGTAAGCTATCGTGAAATGAAGTTGTCTACGTGGGCACTTGTCACTGTGTTGCCTATATGTGCATCTATCTTGTGTGCAATTGTCCTGTGAGCAATTATCAGATGACACTGTTCGAATTACAATAGTCTTTAATTAGCGTGAAATCATATTTTAGTTGTTACTATTCTGTGATAATGAAAACTAATTTATATAAATTTCTTAGAAAAATACACAGAAAAAATCTGTCTATCCAAAACATAAAGTCGTCACTGGGACTCGAGTCGTAAAATTACAATTGCCAATTACGTTACAATGACCATAAAGTAAAATTACATTTCCAAGCGTTAGGATTAAATAATTTTTAGTTACGCTTGTATTTTCTGTTAATATTATAAAAATGACAAGTCTCACTTGGAAATGTACCTTCCCTATGTGGATGAAATTTAACCACTTTTTGTATTATATAATAGCTTTATCTACCAACTTTGTCTACCAACAATATAACGTTCCGGGTACGAGTCCACGTGCTAACTATATTATTTCGAAAGCTAGAATATTTCTAAGTGATTTTAAATATTTGTTTTACGTTATTCTTTAAATATAAAATTATTTATCGCTTTATCCCTTACTTTTTTTAACGTCTGTAATATTTGCCACGAGGTACACGTGTAGGTGAATTATATTTTTCTTTGATTACGTCTCTACAAGGTCGAACAGTGAAGGCGAGTAATCTTTTCATGCTATGACGATTTAACTCGCTCGTTGTATTTAAAAGGTTACACTCACCATCCACACTAACAGGCACTTTTGAGTATCTTAGCGTTCAGTTTTAATAAGTCTAAAGGTCTTAGCGTGATAGTAACATTTTCCTGAACAACCTGAACACTCTTCATTTTCATTCAGAAGCCTGCAAGTATGTATAAAGGTTGAAAACGAGGGAGAGAAGATCAGTTTGAGATGAGTAAAAAGAGACAAAACATGTGTACTACGTTCAACTTGATAGCGAGTCACAAACGTCACCACAGCTACACATCTACACACATCTACAACTATATTTTCTGCAGAAGGTATTAAATTACAAGACTTTATTCCGTTGTAACTGCAACTGGGGAGATTCTAACTGACCCAATTAACAAACGGAATATCAATGGTGAGACAGTGTATATACGGGAACTGTGAAAGCCGAGTGTCGTTTCTAAAGCATCATTCATGGGAGCATAATCCTTGTCTCGAGTTGAAAATCTCATCTGTAAACAATTTTGAATATATGACGTGAGTGTTGATGGCACCAGAAATAGAGGACGTCCGTGGTAGACTCGGCACTACCAGATAAACCAGATACTGAAAGATGGTCCAATTAAAAGCCTCAATAATCGACAAGCTTGTATGAGAAGATGTGTGAATGTGGATGAAGCGAGAATTGTGTCAGGATAGAAGAGTGTTGCGCTCTTATCCCCTACCTACCTCCGCGGAAAAATGGCGTGATGGTTAGTTAGTTAGTTGGACAATTTTCTTATTTTTATTTCTTCATCAGTCTTTTGGCCCATCTTTGAATATTGGCCTCCCTCCGTCCTTTGTCATGACCAAGGCTGGGAATGAAAAATTTAACGAACCGGAACGGTCGTTAATATCCGGGATTTTACACTTATTTTTGATTTACATTACAATACTGTAATGTATTATATTGTATATGTGATATATGGTTAGCCGGCTGACTGATACCCATTTTCCGTTCTAGGATGATCGATTTATGACTCGAACGGTATTAAAATTAACTCTGAATAACGATGTATAGGGTGTAACACACTTTATGCTCAATAATACTATAGAAGTAGCTAGCTACCAGGCACGTGCAGTCAGTTCATGGAAAATAAATGAAAATGCAATGTTACAAAGGATAAAATCTGAATAATATAATAATAATTGTAATAAGAATATTACGATATACATTTTCGTATTTTATTACAATTTATTTCGCAGAAATTCTAGATAAGTACAGCTCATATCAAAATACTGGTAGATACATCTTAAAAATATGAGTCGAAAACATCACATCAAAGGTACAAGCATTTTAAAAAAGTCATAGTTATTTGATTATTTATATTAATTTAAATATTTTATTGATTCCAAATTATCATTATTGATATCAAATAAAAGGTCACAGAACTTGTTTTTTGTTTGGTGATTTAGGGCCTAAATCAAAACATATAGGATAATAATGGGTCAATTTTGCAAATATTTTTTTCAAGTAGACTTTAAGCTTAACATGTAAATATCGTATGTTTGTATAGAGTTCATTAGGAAGGAAGGAAGAAACGGACGAATTCAGTTTTATTGCATTAATTTTTGACATTTTAAAATTATATAAGTTTAAAACATTGCAGTTTATGTAGGAATTATTTTTTAATTCAATTTTTTTTGTAGGTACCGCGTAGGTATTGAATTCACAATTAATTGAATTCTACCTGCCGGGACATGAAAGGTATTTAATTTTTCGAATATGTGAATTTCCAATAAGTGTTATCTGTACTAAATTAAATTATTAGTCACCATAACGCGTGTTTTTTCGTCACCTTTTCGTCACGAATTTTTCTGCACGAGTTTTGATGTTTACGTATTTATTTTATTAGGCATTATTTTTGATATTTATTACCTTCAATACATTCATTTAAATCGCGTCTGTTGTACAGCAATAATGCCTGAATAATTATTATAAGAACGGTGCAGAGTACCTAGATGAGATTGAAACTTTCCGAACTATTCAATAAGTTGCTTAATATTTTTTCTGGTATATTTGTATTGCGAAATGGGTTATTCAAATAACGCGGTCTCCAATAGAAACGGGGTCCCACGTTATATCTTCAGTCAGTTGACTAAATTCGATGAAGCGTAAATGTGAAAATGAAATTCTCGGGAGAGTTATATAAAAAATCTGTACCGTGTTTTGCAAATAATTCCTAAATTGTATATCTTTTCGAAAGAAGTGATGGAACGTTTGCGATTAACGGTAATTGACCATTATTAATATCTTAAATATAATAGGTATAGCATATAATTTAATATCTTAAATTATAAAACAAAATGGTTAACACGATTAAGACAATTAGTTAAAATGAAAAAATATTCAGAATCCAACGAAATGCTTTATTATTTTTTAAAATAGATGATTAAACTAATAATTTTTGCCGGAAGAATCTCAGAACAGGAAGGAAACTGGCACTCACCACAATCCGGATTCTGCTGGTATCTCCGAGGATGTGGACTGTATATTTTAAGTCACTATTTCGTCAAAGGTTCCGACACAAAGTATAGACGCGAAGTCTCGAATTAAACTGAATGAAATAGACGCGAAGACGCGAATTCTCGAATTAAACTGCACCGTACACGTATAACCGTACTGGCTCCAGGACAATTTTTAAAATCATTAGAAAATGTGATATATATAAGGTTTTGGTTGGTTACTTTGACATCCTGAAGAAGGAAATAGTGTTTTCCAAAACCGGTTGGTGTATTAATTAATTACGGGGTTATAACACCATGGGAGTCTGAAATTTAGGTAGAAATTGGGTGATTTTTTACAAGGAGGTGATCAATTATTTTTATTTTTTGTTGGCACTTGTTAATGAACCTATTAAGCTATTTGAAAAAAAGACACATCTTTGATCCTTCATATTTCGACAAATTTTCTGGAATTTTTTCATGCGAGTGTCCTTACATTGAACTTTCGATAAATGCAATAAAAGAAAAACGTGACTTTCTTGACATACGGATGGCGCGCAGCCGAACACCTGCCGTGCTGTCTTTAATCCTTCATATCTCGACCAATTTTTTGAATTTTTCCAAAAAAATATGCTTAAAAAAAAGTAAAAACATTAAACTTTCGAAAAATGTTAAATTATAAAAGCGAAGTTAAATAATTTATATAAAAATAAACATTAACCACAAAGTTGAATTTGCAAATATTAAATATAAACGATTTATTCTTTTATACTTTTTTTTAAACATGAAAAAAAAAACGATTAACATAATAGAACGTACGAGTCAGCAAATTATTTACTATTTACGACTTTGTGACTCAACTTTCTACTGACTAGGCCGATACTTGATAATTATTTTTCCTTCTTTCTTCATGTTAATATACAGTGTGCAATATATAGTGACTATCAGATGAAAAGCTCCATAATTCCGGTCTCGAGTCGCCCGTACAGCTGACTCCAGGATCTCTTCAGCCAGGAGCAATGCATCTATCTACTGTTGTGGCGCTCTTCCAGGTCTTCTTCGGCCTAAAGTTGTACTGTCACTTTAACGCACGGAATGGCCGAAGAATTGGAAAAATATTTTGTTGATGGCTGTAGATGAGACTTGTTGTGGTTGGATTTCTTACAGGATTGAGACAATAAACAATACGTACAAAAATGCAATTTACCGCAAACTACCCTTACCATTACATAAAAATTACCCGGATTGCGTCCCTACGTTATAAAGTTCTCTATTGACTCGGCTGGCAACTGTCATTTCTCTTAACATGAAATTCGTTTAACGTGAACACATATTTCGGTTTCCATGGTTTTATATTAAATAATTTCTTCGGTATATCTGTGACATGCCTGTAGCAGTAATATATTCGCATAATGATCAAACGATCGACGATTCGAGACACGTCTCAGTAAATTTTCATAGCACAAGCGTTCAGCTTAGTTTGAAAATAATAAGAATAACAAATGCATTATTGTCGATGGATAGCATTAGAGTAGTGGTAGTAACATGGCAAAGATCGAAAGACCGAAAGGTGCAGAGTATATCCTCCGTCCAGCAGTAGACCATCAATAACATCTTAACGTGGATTGCAACAATGGATTATACTTCTATGAGATTTAGAGAAAATTCTCGGCTTTCGTAATTCACAGTATATACACAAAGTTTCAGAGATTCGTCGTTTCACACTTCACTTCACGCTTATTGTACGTTAAACGTCGAAATGTCATCAATTGGATCAATTTCTCTAGTAGCAGTTAAAACGGAATAAATAGATCTTATATTTAAAGAGTACAATGCCCTAGACATAAGACAAATCTTTGTCTTATGTCTAGGGCAAATCTAACAACAACTCACCCCAAGCGATAAATCATGGACACAACACAAGACAAACAACGAACATCTACACGCCAGTTCCGAGAGTAACAACGACATTTTATCAAAGATTCTACATGTTCTTAGTTCCGGAACTGTACAACACACTCAGTGTCAACTGGAAATCATTAAATTCCAATAAGATTACACAAATATAGACCCAATCCAATTGGGTAAAGAGCAATCAGAAGCGAGGCTATCCAACATTCTAACATAATCATCATACAGTGCCTACACTAATAATTCACTAGTTCTACAACACTCCCACTACATTTTTATTTAATTTTTTTTTGTATCTCTATTTTTATTGCTGTCAAATTTTTATCTTAAATAACACCACAACAGCACGGAAAAAAACTGACTACTTTAACATAGACTTCAGTCTAGCAAAGTAGCCGGGACAATGCTGTGTATATCAGATGTGGAGTCTACTCAATCCCACACAATAAACTACGAGTATTTAATTACAATATAATTGTATCTTATGTTTATTATGTTATATTACAATATATTCACCTCTGTTACAACAAAAATATGTAGGTCAATAAAGTCTAAATAAATAAATAAATGCTTTCTACGAATATTTATTTAACTTATTAGAATAAATTATTGTAGTTGTCTATGATTCTCGGCGATGTTTGTACATGTTCAATCGAATGTCGGATACATGGGTTTGAGTTTCTGTCTCTTTTTACCAATTTCTGTGTTTATCTCCAGATAAAAATCTCAACACGTGTGTATATTTATCTCACCGTGTCTCATTCCGTGGACGTGTGCCATTAAATTTTACAGAATCTATCACATCGATAAAAAAAGGAACATTTTTATATAAAATTCATTTTCGAGATATAGAGAATGTCCTCAATTTCATCGATATTTCTCCCAACCGGGTGGTACGTATTTTCTAAAGGTCTTTGAGGAAATTCCCCGACATATTCCCTGTTAGATGCGTAACCCGCAAACAAGGTTCGACAACAAAGAACTCTTGATTTAAACTCCCCGAGCGCTCGAAAGTGACGAGATTGCAATTCCTGGATGACTTTAGATGGAATTTATATTATTGGAAGTTATGGCGAACATAACTACGAAGATATTTTCCCACTTCACGCTTCATGCTTCAAAAAACACGGTCTTAATTGCTAATCAACAAAGTTTTCTTATAGATACGAGATGCGGATTCAGAAATGCTTAATCTGCATTAAATTGATTAAAATAAGTTAAATTGTGTTTATAGTAAAAAATATTGATAATTGTGAATTTTATAAATTTTGGTGCATTACAAAAATTTAAATCATTTTCACCTAACTAACTTCATAAATAGAAATATTTTGGATATATATTTTAATTATAGCAAAGTATAACAAAAATAATATTATAATCATTTTTATTACAAACAGTAACTGGATATCCTTGAACCTCATCATTAAGACTTATATCTCGGCTCCTAAACTTTTAGAACCAACGGGGCGCTGTTCGTTCAGAAGTGGTTCCTTCACCCTAATCTTGATTAACACTGCGTACTGTTTAAAATGCATATAAATGTGCAATAAAAGTTCAACGGCTGCAATTCATTTTGTCCTGTTATAGATATGTAAGGTACATATTACACGTTCTAGGTACATAAAATTAATTTAGGTTAGGTTAGGTCATGTTGGTTAGGTATGATACATGGGTACAGGTTCTATTTCATCGAAATACTTCCAAAAATAAAAGTGACATTCATATATCATTTCATCAATTTTTGTCGCTTATCTTGTCTCTTGAAAAATTGATTCTGTATAAAATGATGTGCTTTAAAATGTCTTCAACGTTTCATGGTTTTTAATTCATAAATTTGCGTTTTTGCCTGTTTCTACCAATCTAGAGCTGTTTATTTCCAAATCTCAGACGTGTACACAGGGGCGTGCAGTACAAGCAAAAATGCATTATTAAAAATTCTGGGAAACAAATATAAATGAAATAATCTATAATATAGATTGACATGAACGGATATTTACGATTTTATTATAATTAACGCCATCTACGTACCAGTAGAAACTTTAGTTCTAAAAATTACCACGAAAACCCCCCGCTGTAGCTATAGCGCTCTTGTCAACGTAGCTAGAATGTGTCGATTGTAGCCATTCACATTAATCTCTTCTATTTTTAAGCTAGTGTATTACTCAAGTCATACAATTGGCTATTTACTCAATTGAAGGTTGATGCGTTTTATACGGAGTCGTTACTTGTGCTGTTTTTTTTAAACAGAATAATATTTGAAAGGCTTACAACTGCGTGAAAATTATTGAAATGTACTTCCTCTTTTACTAATTCACGAATTTTACTGTCTTATTGTTTTTAACGTGTTGATTTCATGGTCGTTCTTTGCGTTCGAGATGCATGAATTTGTTTTTGATTTGAGAAAAACAAAAAGCAATTGACAGAACTATTTCCTACGTTAACATTCAATAAAAAAATATATATTATTAGTTATTAGTTATTACGTGAAAGATTTTTAAACAAAAAAAGAATCATGTTCAGTCATGAAAAGTGTCCTAAAAACGTCCATACACTTTTAAAATTAATTTTTACATGGAACTATTCTACGTTAAAACTTAAACTTTAAAAGCACTATTAATAGTACTCTAAAGAAACAAATAAATACATGGTAGGGTCGTATAAACAACTGATTCATTTTGTCTAAAAACGTTGGTCAAACGAAAGTTACAGTATATGTATTATATATGATTGTATAATATCATTGGTAACAGTATAACCTGAATCCATACCTACTGCACGCCACTGCGTGTATATACTATTGAGACGTATCCCAATGAAGTTTTTGAGATTATCTCATCGCGTCTACTTCCGCGGACACGGCCCTTTATGTCCACGGGCGAGTAATTAGACCTATGTGTGTACGAGACAAGCAATAATTAGTTTTCCCAACGTAAATAAAGTCCTAGGGGCTCCGATCCGACGTGACAACTACCCGATACAGCCTTCGACAAAAACTTTCTTTTAATATATAAAATCTTTCTGTCACGCGATGCGGGGTAACTTTGACCAATCTATGGGAACAGAGACAGACGTTGATTGATCAGGGGACATGGAGAGATTCAGACCGATCGAGAAGATATATTATCAAAGTCTTAAATTTCCGCCCTTGTCGTGGTGAATTTTTTTCCGATCAATCTAATTTATTTGTCCACCGGCGAAGAATCCTAATACGTTAAGTCGAGGGTGGGATAATTAAATTTTGGCGAATCAGAATTTGGCTGCGGGGTTTATTATTATTTGATCCGACCATCATGTTTTTTTGACAAGTTGAGGCTGCGCCCCTCGTTGATGGAACGTCCGAGAAGCGGATGAGTTTTTTATTAACAAGTTTGTGATGTTTGGCCTGGTAATGTAGTCTTCGGGAAATTGTGAATTTTTTTTATTCATTTTGAAAACGTACAACAACGGATAAAATAGTTATAAAAATATAATAGTAAATTAAACCAACTACATGTTTTCTATAAGTTATCAATATACTAATAATATTGTGTAAATTTAGTAGTAAAGATTAACTTTACTCATCACTTATATAAGACGATGAAAATATTTAAAACTTAAGAGAAGGAAGATAAAACTAGGAAATTATAAAAAGCTGAGAAATAAAACCAAAAAAGAAATATACGACGACACAAATCTCAGTGATTCATTTGAGATAAATCTCAGTATCGTGTTGAGATTTATATCTAAAGATAAACTCAGAAATCAGCTTCAGATTGGTAGGAGACAAAAACCCAAACTCGCGTACCTACACGACGTTCGGTCTGATAGGGAAACGTGACGAGCGCAAAAATTACCTAGAAATATAGGTACCTAAAATTATTTATTCTGAAGTTAGACAAACAAAAGGAGATAAATAAATATTTCTCCCGTTTTAATTGCTTCAGGAGAGATTCAAATTCACCCAAATAATAAACGGAATACTGTATATACCGATATGCAATAAGCGTGACATGAGATGCGATACAGCGGATCCTTGGCATTTGATGTATGTACGATGGACTAGGAAAGGCAACAGTTGTCTCCAAAGAATCTCATGGGAACATCCTATCGTCGAAAATCTCATAATAATCTCATCCATGGATACGGGCCATTTACGGGATGGACAGATAACATCAAGAAAATTTTTGGTAAAATTGGAAGCAAAGCGCAAGTATCAGGGATATGTGGAAAGCTAAAGTTTAACACCGGACGCAGACAGGCAGAATAAGAATCCGCCCGTCTTAAGATGGGTAAAAGTTTGAGCTTCCACTTTAGATTTTTTGGAATTGGCCTGAAGCTAAATATAGTGATGAAGGATCTTAAACAGATATATAAACTAACTATTATACTAGTCAAGTCATTTTTATGAAAGCAGACTTATTTGTTTAATTCTCATAAAAATATATATTACAAATAACGTCTTATATAGTATACATATGACCTTCATACTATGTTATGCAAGCAAACTACCAATTAAATTTTTTTCGTATTTCATCGGTTTGTTTAGCGAGCAATAAAAATTATAAATTTTAATAACGAAATTATTTATATAGATGTAAAAGTGGGTTAAAATATATTTCTCTACCCGACATATTAACGCATGATCGTTAAAAATATAAATTATGCATTACTTAAAGTGGTAAATAATATTATCAATAATTTATTAAATTTTAGAATGGCAATAGTGTAAGTACTTAATAATACGCCAGGTGTCCACTATTCAAAGATCATGCTGAACATATATAGGAATTACACACACATATATGTGTGTGTGCATCGAGATAGATAAAATCTTGCATTTATGTATGTGACATATAGTATTAAGAAGAACGTATTCTTATTGTAAAGTTGTAATTATTCAGTACATAGGTCTGTGATATATACATTTTTTTAAACAAAAAAAAAATAAAGATGGCTTTTAAATAATGGAACGATAGATGTATCAATTTGAAAAGTGTAACATATTGTGGGGGTAGAAGACCTGCGTCCTTCTCTTTCACCGGCTAGTCAGTGTAGAATATAAGATCCGCGGGTTCTTTTACTCGAACAGTACATACCCACCTCACTTTTGTCACATTATGCCTTCATCTTAAACTGGGAAAAATGTATAGTAACCTGGATGCGATAAATAAAAGGTGTTATTCATTAAATAAGAAAGGCATCTAATCAGAATGAAACATAATAAATACAATAAAATAAAATCGACTTGACGAATCTTCATCTCGTCGGGTTGGTCGCGAGTTCGACGTCCTTCCTTGACAACCAAATGTCTTAGCTCCACATCATATATGGCAAGCAACATCCAGGCTGACGCGATCAAATTCTTAATGGAATTTGTTAAAAATTGATCATCATAATAACAAATGTCGCCTATAGTGAGGCGACTAACTCACGAGCGATATCCAAATGTAGTAATTAACATCATATACCAAAAGCAAAAACAAATATATGCACCAGAAACCAAAGGCATAAACCAGAGGCCAAAGGCATAAACCAGACGGAAACATCTTGTTTTCCTAAAGATTATTTACCATGCGATTAGGTTAACAAGTTAATAGTAAATTGTGCACTAGTGATTAAACAATAAAAAATACTTACCCTCTGGTTATAGTGAATCGCACACAGCTACATTTTACTCTGACAGCTTCGTCGATAGTTTTGAAAATGAACCACAGATGCAACTGTTTTTATAACCTTAGAAACCGAATGTGATACCAACTTAAGGGTTAAATCTGTGAATTGCAAGGTACTTGGCAAAAAAATAAGTGACTGGGTAATTTCGTACGTGACCCAAATTTATAACGTCATAATATAACTTTGAAAATTTGTCGTCAATGCACTGTGTTGGTGTGGTATAATCAGTTAACGCATTTTACCCGAATATGAAGAGATCCAGGTTCGATAAAATTGATTTTATATGTATATATTTCTAATTAAAACATTTATTATATATATAGTAGTTCATTAAGTGTAAATGGTCTACGCGTATTATTATTCGTATTTACAATCTGTAAGACACTTCGTTAGTAGTTTGTCTTCCACGAGCGCCGTAGTAGAAAAATTTTGACATAAATAAACTTAAGTGCTTTATTAAGTAGATTATAGTTCTGTACATTGTCCATGATGGAGAGGATGTTATTGCCAATTTTCTCGCGATGATTATTTAATATTGCAAGTGCAAAGAGCACAAAAGGCCAAGACCTATGTTTTGGCTAAGTCAATTTTTCAAGGTTCAAATTATAAATGAATCAAAACTAACCGCAGAATAACTAGATAACGCAAAAATACCTAATTTGACATATTCAAGGTGATTTAAGTACCTACATAATTTATCGTTTCGACGATTGTGACGCGTACGCACTACCGAAAAGATGAAAAAACCTGGGAATGGAACCTGAGCTCTTCTTCTTTTTATTCTTCTCGTACATTCGTAGTATTATGTTGGCTATCAGTACGGGAGATTGGCCAAACCATTGCCTTGGGTTCTTCGGCTATGATCTTCTTCCAGGACTTCATGGATTATGAGGTGCAAGATCTTATACTTCTCTGTATATCTTATTCCGTGTCCGAGATTAGTTTTTCCGTTATCGGATTTTTATTGTTTGAAATACTTATTTTTATTTTTTCGTCCGAACCATAACATAAAATGATTTCTCGATGGTAGTGAATCTACTTTTATATCACTTTGGACAATGACAGTATTATTGAATTCATTAAACAATTAAGCATTCATGAGTTCATGATCATATTTAAAAACGTGATGTGCTGATTAGACAAGTCTCAATAATTTTTATCGTTTCTTTTATTTTCACAATGTACTAAAACAGGCGTCAGAAAAAAGCTGTAAACAGTGTCACTTATTGTTTGGAGCGGGTGTCGATTTTTCACTCTCACGCATTCCGGCGACTGTACTATCATTTAAGATTTGATTTTATTACCTTTATGGTTGCTTTATGGCGCTCCCAGTATTTTATCTGACCGTTATTACGTTCTCATAGATAACACACTGTTCGAGAATTTTATATTCGTTTAATAGTTTGGCCACGTGTTTATCAACACATTGCTAAATTACAATTGTTCATTGATAAATTAATTTGCACTTCAGCGTCTGGATTGCTTCACAACCGCCATTTGGTTGTTATAAAATATTACATGCGAGAATGGCAGTAGTGCGGCAGATTTATATTTTTAATGTAATATAATATGCGATGAAACGATACCAGGCTTTACTAAGTGTCACTAATCTTGCTTCCGTTGACAAGTTCCCATCAGGGCACACCCTATATTGTGCCAATATTTTCAAGGAATCGAAATTTTAAAGCTTATTATATTTTTTCAAGAATTAATTATATTTCGTAGAATCTGATAATCGGATTGACGACAAAAAAAAAGGGTTTTGTGAAAATTAAAATCGATGTTTTTTTGGCTCATTTTTCTGGCTGACACGAAACGACATTTGAATTGAATTAAACAAAAGTTTGAAAATTTAATTAAGCCAGGCGGCTTAACCAAGTTGCTTAAAATATCTGAAACGAGAACAGATGGGGGAAGTTTTTGTACTAATTAGGATAGTTAGCTTTAGTGTTTCGGCCTTTTGGTAGTCGTTTGCGTTCACCTGCCGACTTTTCTATACACACAGTATGCATGTGAGTATATTGTGTTTGCATCCACATTCATTGATTACATATTTTTTTGATTTTGAAAAAAAAAGTGATGTCAAACATGGCGTACATTTAAATCCTTTTTAAATACTTTGGTGCGTGGTCGTGAAGCGGGTGAACCAAAAAGTATTTATTACATTTGGATTTCGAAAAAAAAGGTAATCTCAGAAAAATACGTGACAGAAAAATGCCTGACAAAATATAGCAAATATGTCATTCGCGTTACCATGGTGAATACATATTTTTTACAGTATTCACTTTTTAGACTTTAACTTCTTCAAATATTCAGTACCTAACCTAAAATCATAATTTAAAAAAACATATTACAACAATTTAATTTAAAATGTCAATAATATTCTTAATAAAATTTAATTCCTTCCTACAATAATACACACACACACACACACATTATGATTACATACAATCTTGAGTATATTAAATTGTGTTTGCTCGATTTTTTTGTTTAACAAAAATGTAACAAAATTTCATATTTTCTTAGAAAGCAATCGCTTTGTGGTTTGACATATTATATTAAATAAAATAACAATCACTTTGTATGAAACCACGAAATTTATTATACGACAACCGGTTTCGCTTATCTCAAGCTTCATCAAGACGTATTTGAAACAAATCATAGACAAAACAAATTAAGAGTGTACTTATATAAATACATAAGGAGGGGCATAGAATATAAAATTACAAGTGAAAGAGAGAGACAGAATACACATATAGTTAAATAGGACATTGAGGGAGACAGAATATAAAATTATATGTGAAAGAGAGAGACAGAATACGTATACAGATAAATAGAACATTAAGGGAGGTGAAAATACGTGTATACTGTAATAAAATTTTATTAATTCCTTACTTTACAGTAAACTGTACATATAACATACACACACATACACTAACACATACATACACACATACACTTTGTGCTTGAAGCCATTTTAAAAGTCTTTATCAAATTTTTACAATAACCACTTAACTAGCTAATGACAATAATTGTGTCACGATTGACAAGTAGGTAACGTTTTTAAACGGACAATAATAAAAAAAGATTTTCAAATAAGGAACGAAAGATCTAATTTTAAAAATTCGGTTTATAAAACGCGTTACACAACGTGACTCGCCAAATATTGGAAGACAACTTGTTGGGATCCTTTTGAATAATACTATCTTTGCGAACTTATTTATATGTTCCGACGTGTTCATTTTCTAAGATGATTTGAGAATTTGAGATACAGACTGAACGTCTGTATTTAAACAGCTTTCAAATCATACCGTTATTTTTTACAAAAAATAAACGTAGTTCTGCTATGATATTATATAATTATATATCTAAATACTAATTAAATATATTAATTTGAAAGATATACATATAAAATCAATTTTATCGAAAAATAATGTTGTTGCTACCGTAATTCGAACCTGGATCTCTTTTCAATCCGGGAAAGGTGCATTAACCAACTATGCTACAGCAGGCAGTACTTTTGATGATAAATTTTCGAACCCATCGATTACACTTTTCAAATTAATACATCTATCGTTCCATTATTTGAAAGCCGTCTACTTTATTGTCACGGAATCGCGAATACCTTTGATATCGTGGAAGCATCCTTAATTACAAAGTTAGCAACCTCCATTTTAACCTCGTTTCTAACCTTAATGCAGTGTACCTACTTCTCACATAGCTTTTGCAGATTATGCCAATTTGTTAACAATTAAATTTACCTCTTTTTATGTACATTGATAATTCAAAATCGATGTCAGCTGCAAAGTCGGTTACTTTTCCTCACAGCCTTATATATCATATCTTAAAATATCATATCAATATCAAATACGTATCTTAAAATTCAACCAAATAGCAACTTAAATGGCCACCAGTACGGAAACTAGTTTGCTCTTTAAACAAAGTGTTGCATTTATTTTGTATTTCAAATCAGATTATAGCAAATTAAATTTGTCGATTGGAAAGATACACAGAAAAAATAAATTTATCAAAATAATATTTTGGTTGCTACCGGGATTCGAACCAGTATATTTTCCTATCCGGGGAGATGCGTTACAATTACGCCACATCAACCGTGTAAACTGACGACAAATTTTGGAACCTATATACTGCAGCCCTTTCAAATTGATAGATCTGTTATTTCGTTTTTAAAAAGCTATCATCTTTTTATAAGTTGCATCGGAATTTAAAATTTAAAAAAAAAAGAAGGTATTAATTTCTGGTGTCTCCTAGCGCAAATTATTCAAAGGTACTCGAGATTTGTCGCAATAAAAAGGTGATAGGTTTTTCGTAAATTGTTACAAAATTTGTCGTCAATTTACACAGTTGATGTGACGCAATGGTAGCATACTTTCTCGGATAGGAAAATATCCTGGTTCGAATCCTGGTAGGAACCAAAATATTTATTCGATAAATTGTTTTTTTTTTTGAGTATCGATCTAATTGATACATTTAAACTGTATTAAAATAACAAAAAATTATCTTATTAAGGAAAATACATTCTTATTGTTAATTCTGGCGTCTGCTATCGGTTTACTCAAAGGTATTTTAGATTCTGTAAAAAGAAAGTAAATGGCTTTCAAATAATGGAACGATAGATGTATTAATTTGAAAAGTGTAACAAATGGGTTCGAAAATTTGTTGTCAAAAATACTGTCGCTGTAGCATAGTTGGATAATGCACCTTCCCCGGTTTGAAAAGAGATCCAACTTTGAATCCTGATACCATACGGATTTATTTTGTCCAAAGACGTTGGTTAAACAAAAGTATACATATTGTATTACAAATATTATATATGATTGTATAATATCATTGGTAACAGCATAACCTAAATCTATACCTACTGCACGCCACTGCCTGTAAGTACGCATGTTTACGCGCTTTATACTTCGATAGGTAGGCCTGATATAAAATTTTGAATATGTGTGTTCTATTTGTGTAGATTTGAAAAACAGAAAACAAACGCGATGCTGCTTCTGGGAAAAGAGTTATTGTGATTCGGAAGGACTTTTTACGGCGGCAATAATAAAACTTTTAGTATATATAATTTCGGATTATCGATTGTGTGAAGGTGTGAAAGTGGCTGACCAGCGTATTTGCGGACCATCAAGCTACAAGGATAGCGACGTCGGCCTTAACCAGCACAGGTTCGCAAAGGTTTGTGTAATTTGAATTTACATAGATTGAATAACTGTATTCATCATTACCAATAGAAAACCCAGAACTAGCTATCGAAGTATTTACGGAAACAAAGATATTAGTAATCTGATTTCAGCTGTGGTCGTACTTCAACACATTTAATATTTATACGTGAAGTGTTTTATGGCTTCTGAAGAAAAATTATTATTCATTTGAACCTCCCTCGAAAGAAATAAACAGACGGAGATCCTCGCTGGAAGGAGATCTTCGCTCCAAGGAAACATCCCCCTTAGTCACCCTTAGTAAACAAGCCGCAGTTCTTTCGGTGAAAATGTAAATTAATCTCGGGTGCGAGCGAACAAGTGTTTGGGCGACTCGAGAGCGCCCAGGGTAGTTACGTGCCGGGGTAGTTACGTGCCGGGGTAGTTACGTGCCGCCTGGACGGGTGGAATTTTTAACCGCCCTAACGAAGTAAAATAAATAAATATGAATTCTCCTCACACTCGAATAAGATCCCTTGACCAGTGATATTTAGTTGTACCTTATTAGTGTAATAATAATAATAATGGATAATTTGTATAGCGCCATTTTCGTAGAAACTTTCACCTCTAGGTGACCTTATACATAAACTGTTTATAGATCTACAATTATATTTGTTTTTAAGATAAAAAAATGTTATTTTGACTTATGGAAATGACTTTTTGAAAAGGTGCGTTTTTAGTTTCTTCTTAAATAAAGTTTCTGACGCACTGTTTCTTACGACTACGATTTGGACCTACCACCGTAAATGGTCGTTCACTAAATTTAGACTTCTGGCAACGGTTGGTCGGTTCTACAACCCTTCCTGCGGCTGAACTAGAGGCTGACTTGAGGGTTTGACGTCTACCATTCAAATTGTCTGTAATAGAAAGTTCTTGAAGATGCAGAGGCGCCGTGTTGTATGTCGCCTTGTACATCAACGGGCACAATTTAAATTCAACTCTTTCAGGGAATCGGAGCCAATGTAGCTGATGTAAAAGGGATGTGATATCTGTGCTGCCGCATTTAGAATGGATTGTAATCTATCCAGCTGAAGCGTGGGCAGGCCAGCATAGATGCTGTTACAACAGTCCACACGTGACACGTTCATACATATTAACAGATACCAAAAACATTATCATTTGTCATTTGATGTAATATTTTCGATTACCTGTTTTTGGTATATTAGATTATAAATACTGGCTTGTTACAAAGTTTTAGAGGGGTAACCATTTTTTAAATAAAATAAAATATATGTGTTATTACTTTTTTAAATAGAGATACGTACACGAAATACGTGTTCCATAAATATTCTTACTATTTATAGTGCTGTGAAAATAGGACTAACTTGATTGCCTTCTGGAACGAGGCTCGAGCCCCCGATCGCTAGGCGAGTATCGTAACCACTAGATCACAAGCAATTTGATGATAGGTATGTATAAATAATAAAAAATATCAAATATATAAATGAATACGTTAAATTCTAGTAGCATTATATATTTATTTGACAATTTGACACCACTAGCTAGTCTAGTGAAACTGGCGACACTCAGTAACATTGAAGATGAGAAATTCGCAGAAAAAACACAAATTAAAAATATTACCGTTAATTAGAAGATATAAATCATTACATTTGTGTTCGCCGAATATGAACCTAATATTTATTTTAGTGGTAAGAACTGACTGGCATTGGTAGAACGCTACTGATTAAGAATTATTTAGTTTTTTTTATATCAAATGTGAAAATTTTGTTTTCCCAGCATTTCAAAATAGTACAAACACAACTATCAGGCTACTATTTGCTATTAGGTACCTGTGTACCTGGTAGGTACATAGGGACCTTTTGTGGAATTCGTTAAAATAAAAATAGCCAATTGACAGACCGTTCGTAAGACTATTCTATATTTCGTGAATATTTAAAAATGTCACGGCTTTTATTACTAACTGTTAGGTTAATTAATAAGTAATGTCAAATTCTACAAAATATATAGTAGATCTAAGTATTGCGTTTATTTTATACTGATTCTTTATTTATATATCAAGAAATGTTGTTAATCTCTGAAAATATTTTAAAATGTACTATTTATACGAGTATACCAAATAACTATACCAAAACTATGTAAGCCAGTGTTCCGATGAAGTTAAAATGGAACGGATGAATGAAGAGAGAATGATAAGAAAGATATATGACGGAAGTGTTGATGGCACCAGAAGTAGACGCCGTGGAAGACTTGGCACGATCAGGTAAACCAGATACTGGAGGATGATCCCGTTAGAAGCCTCAATAAACGTCGAGCTTGTATGAAAAGTCATATGAATGCGAATGAGGCGAGAACTGTGTGTTAGGACAGAATAGTGTGGCGCTCTATACTCTCTGCCTGCCCCCGCGGGATACGGTGTGGTGGTAAGTAAGTAAGCACTTCACGACAATATAAATTCATAGTAATTTACATTGTAATTGAGGCAATTCATAGTAAAAACAGTAATTAAGAATTATCGTAATTCACATTACGCAATTGAAACCCAGTAGGCACATTAAAGGATATTATTAAATATTTATAGTTTGCAGAGTTAAATACGTGCAATGGAACATTCTCGGCTTAAGTCCCGATGGTGACTATATTTATTCGATAAATAGATTTTTCTGCGTATTTTCGTAAGTGATACATCTAATTAGATTTAATTATCGATAAACTATGTTTTAAAAAATTGTGACATTACAAATGAATTATGATTACATTAAAAATGTATTATTTTTCTGTTTTAACTTTTCTCGTAATATTATATATATATATATATATATATATAGAGATTCAATTTAATAGCTTATATATATAATAGCTAAATTTATAATGGCTTAATATCATCCCTTAAATAATAAATTTTATCTCGAGTAGAACCGACCGCAGAAGCGAAGATCGCGCCTAATTACAAAACGCAGAAAGTCTTTCTAAATAATTTGAATATTCAAATCGCTTAGTCCGCCGAGGGTTGGCAGTTGGCAGCCCTTAGTTGCCGGGCTGATTGCGCCCTCGGCACCGTGACGGCGCCGGTGGGTACCTACGCGGGCGTTTGTTCCTCTATTAGGGTGGCAGGGATGTGCCAGTGAGGGTAGGGCCCGACGAAAGCGGTTCTGGATCTACCACAACAATAGCTCCATTACGGCGCAGATTAGAAAATAAGTGTTTGTTATCTGGAGCGCTATTCTGACACATTAATAATTGGCCACGGTTTTGTTTTAATTTTGCCACGCAATCCTCGGCGAGGTTTTTGGACAAAAGCACAATGCACTCTGGAAATATGCTCTGTAACTTGATAAGATATATGTAAATTAAATATATATATATATATATATATATATATATATATATATATAGTAGAGCAACTTAACTAGTGATAATAAACTGTTATAACTGTGATTTTGATGTGATTTATAACTAAATTGTTGGAGGTTTACTTTCTAGTGTATCAGTCGAATAATTACGTTAATTAGTAATCGATTATCATTACGATCGAACACAATCTCGATCACAATAACGGTTATAACTATCACTAGTGTTAATATATCCATTGTTGAATCACGAGACTTTTTATATTAAGAATTTTGAACATGTACTTTTATATGTCTATATTCGCAGTTGAGAAACAATATAAATACGTTAAAATTATTGCAGTCTTAGTAATTTTTCAAATAATACAATATCTGTTAGGGGAAGATCTTGCAAACATAGTATCTAACTGCGAGTAATTCATATTACTATGTACAGGGGCTGGTTATCGTATTTAGTAGTAATTACCCTACAATTAGCCGAATATTACGCTCAATTGATCGTAATTATGCAGAATGTAGCTACTGTACAATTTAAAAAAACTTAAAAATAAATATCGTAGACTTTTACCGCTCAATGTACACCAAATATATTATAAGATAATAATACAACATCTATTATATATTTTGAGACTAGAGACCGGCGTTCTACCCTCTCACCGGTTAGTCAGTGGTGAACACAAGTTCCGCGGGTTCTTCACCTCAGAAAAACATACACACCTTAGTTTGTCATATTCTGCCTTCATCCTAAACTGGGAAAATTTTATAAGTAATACCTGGAGGTGATAAATAAAAAGTTGTTATTCGTTATAAAATGGCATCTGATCATAAACATAACATAAAGAAAGCTAAAATCTAAATATAATTCTCTCTAACAAATCGTTTCGTCGGCAAACGGCGCGAGTTCAACGTTCTTCACGAGGGCTGGTGACAACCGGATGTTACAATAGATGGCATCCGGACAACCGGATGTTACAATAGTAATAAGATCCGTATGCAGACTTGTAGAAGATTAGATGTAAAGTAGCCCGTGGCAATAAAGACATCAAGGCAAAAATAACCAAAGTTTCATGAAAAGATTATTCCTCATGCGATTAGATCAACAAATTATAGTACATTTTGCACTAGTGATTAAATAACATTAAAATATTTACCCTTTGGTTACGTCGGATCGCTTACAGTTATACATTAGCAACGCTGGTCGTAGCAATGAACCATGAACAGCGCAAATTTGACAACTCTGCTCGATGATTTGAAAAAGAACCGTAGACGGTGACCGTTTTTATAACCTTGAAAACGAATTGCGATACCAATGTATCAAATATTTGTGATTATGAAGTGCTTGGCATTAAAACAAGTGACAGGGCAATTTCAAACGTGACCCTAATGTCACAATATGCTACTTATCTGCTTGGTACCCAAATCGTTACGATAAATTTCACAAAATACGATCAAACGTAGTAAAAAAAGAAAAATGTTTTTATCGCATTTATCCGCACGTGCAGTTAAGTACCTGTTTATAGACTAAAAGCAAATGGCAGCGACGAGCGCACGCTCTGGCAACAGAATTCGACTTCTATTATGGAAAACACTTACGGTACCCGGTTTAGGATTATTATCCTCCACGTAAGCAAAAACTAGCAGAGGGTAACATTTATGAATGTTATAAATTAACCTTTAGCTACGGCATATTTATATACATAACTTATTATTATTGTGAACGTGTACGTATTAACTTTGTTATATTTATGTCATATTATCTTTTTAGGTAGATATCGATAAAATTACTACCTATTGTAGAATTTTGAGATTACTCCCTAAACTATTCCCCGTTAAAACTTGATCTTTACATATCACTATCATCGTCATCATCACTATTGGATTTACAACCCCTCGTGGATCTTGGTTTCCTCAATAACTTTTCTCTATTGACTTTTACGAGTCATTTCTTTCCACTTTTGGATTTAAAAGACACATGATTATGAAAATATTGTCACTCAATCTCAATTGTAGTCTTCCCGAGCTCCTGCATTCTGATAATCTACTCTTCAACACAGACTTCATGGCCCAACAACCGAAGTCTGCCATATCTTAATAAACTTTGAGATTCTTATCTTATTGAACAATGCTCGCTGTTGTAGCGTCTACGGTAAAATTCATTTTATAAAACCAGCCCAAAGATATTTGTATAGGGTGAGTCCGGAATAGTTGAATCACTTTTTACAAAAGTGGTTGTAACTTTTTTTGAAATTAATCTAAGTAAATGAAGTTAACACCTAAAGAAAGGTCGGTTATCAAGCTACTTAAATCAATTGAATCGTCTCAAGAACATGAAACTATATATTAAAACTTGGATTCGTAATATGGGTAGATCCAGTATTTGTGCACTCACCCAAACATATTGACTCATATCTTTATTAATTATTGATACAAAGTGATCCAAAAATTAAGTCCATTTTAAAATTGTTCTTCATATACACCTTTCATATAGTAATAAATGTAATTCTATCTACTTGTAATTCTAATTAATTGAACAATTGCTTGTAAACTATGCCCGTCTCGACACAGAATTTCTCTAGTGAGAGGGGCACAGTCCAAACAGATTTTTACATAGCATTATATAGTTACTAATAAATAATAATACAGTATATAACTTTCGTGTTTTACCACGTTTGTAAACAAAAATGTTGTATCTGTTTAAAAAAAAAAAGGAAAATGAGTCAAGTCTCTCCAATAGATGGGAGATTTGAACATACAGAAGAAAATGGGTGTGTATGGGTGGCGTGAGAATAAACGTTTTGGAATAATAACCGCTCATATAGAAAAAGATATTTGTCTTTTTCTATATGAGCGGTCAAGTGTCCCAGACTCCCCTCATTAAGGACCTGTTGATAATGTTCCCCTGGTTATATTTCGATTTGGTAAAACGTGTAGAAATTTTAATATAAGAGTAAAGAAGCATTTGAGATGTTTGAACAATAGTGGGTTTTCAGAATTTCTAATCATTTGATAGAAAATGGTCATGGTTTTGATAAAAAAATTTGGATTGTCAATTTTGCATATAAACGGTGTTGGTCACAAATTAAATAATTTGAAATCGTTGGAGATAAATAAAGCATATAAAACTAATCAAAAAATTATAAACAACCAACTAAATTTAACTACGAGTCCCATTCTACAATTTTTTTCTAAAAATTATTCGACTAAATTTGTATTAAGTAACGATTTGAGTTAGGTACTAAATTAATTTTCTAAATATATATTTTTTTTAAATAGATTCTGGTAAAGAAACAATAATATATGCTTTTAGTTAGTTATGACATCCCGAAGAAGAAAATGGTATTTTTCGAAAACGATAGATGTATTTAAACTCAATTAAGTGGTTAATAAAACAAAGATAATAAATTAAAATATAAAATAGTAATATATTTGAATACTACATAGTTGTCAATTTATTTCACTGTTATACAGCGCTATTATACGACGATTATCACAGTCACTGTTTTAAATCACTGATATCATCGAGTCAAGAGTAGCTACTTTACGAATCTCTTCATTATTATTATTATTACCTCTTGCTTGAAAGGTACAAAATGGTGAGATAAACATTTTGCATAATTTTTCACGATTAACCCACAATTTTTCGATTCAAACATTTAAATAAATCTTATAATTTCCTGAACCAGTGAAACAATGTATTGGCGAATCAGCATTTGGGTGAAGTGATTGCTCTCTAGAGACAAATAAAAGTACCCATAATTTCTAAATGGGCACCGTCACAGCAGTTAAACTTTATTTTGTCTACCCCGAGCAATTTTAACTATTATTAAAAAAATATTTGACCGTTTCTTCTGTTTGTAGGTCAGATATTCTTAAATTGTGCCGAATGCCATCAAGTGCTTATATATATTAATGCTTTAGTGTTAAGAATTATAGAGGTGGGTCATAAATCAATAAAATGTAACCGTTATTTTTATTAAACAATAACCATTTAGTTGGTATCGTTATTAAAGGTTAACTTAGGAGCGTGTTATAAGGATGGTTAATAACTGTGTATTATATAAAGTCCTTTCTGTATATAAACAAAGGATCCAAATATAATTGTTAATTTTTCAATTGTTAACAATACATACAATAATAAAAATAAATGTCAGCAAACCTTAGAACTCTGCTAAAAACATATACCGCCTCCTCCCTCTATTCCTGGCTATCCCACACCCTCCCCCCTAAATAAAAGTATATTGTAATGATTGTCATCCATTCCAAATTTTGCTTATTTGCATTTTAGGTCCCTCCTCCATATTTTGTGTGCATCGTTACTCTTTATGCATAAGAAAAGTTTTCCCCTCCCACCGCTCCAACTAATTTTAGAAATATAACGCATACAAATTTCTTCGTTTTCGTACTACGTTCACACCTATCATATTAAATATTGAAATCATGCATGGGTTAAAGGAATACAAAAATCATTTTTATTTTTTGAATTTAATTGAATACGTAATTCATTTTTTATTTACTACTACTATCATGCTTTTGAACTAAATTAAATTTATACATGGGTAAAATATCATTTATAAAATAAATCATATGTCGGAAGACACGTGTCACGTGCCAACCGATTAATAAATATCTCCTCCAATCATATAACATAATCTCATAATCTTGTTCATAATTATGAGGTTTCAGCGATATTTCTCTTCCCTATTTCGATATATTATATGTATGTATTATATTTGCCGTAAACGGTCGGATTATGGCCTAGGCATTTTAGGTCTAGGGTCAGGGTCTCGCCAGGAGCCCTAGCGAGAACTCTAGATGAGACATGGGTGTTTCAACAAGGGATATGCGATTTGTTTGCATTAATTGTTGGGTTTATTTTTTTGAAAATGAATATCTTTTGTTAATATTCAATAATGTAGTATTCGAGAAGTTCAGTTGTAGCGCACGGTGTCTGAGGAAGATAGAATTGTCTCCAGTCATGCTTACACGCTTAACGGGAAAAACATATTTCGCGATAATCTCAAAACAGCGCATTGGAAATTTAGTAACATTTTATTGGATGCTCGCTTGTAATAACATTGTTCGTTGACTTCGACAAGAATGAAATATAAACGAAAATGCACATTCTATGCGGGATATGTATGACACATGTGTCTGAGACATGAACATATAAAAATTGCCGACAGACAAGGCCGACACCTGTCTGCTGTTATTTTGTTCATGTATTGCATTAAATGCATATATTGCAACCTGTTGTTAAAATACATATGTATATAATATACAATATCAAATTTATAATAAGATACAATTTATCATAATTAAAAGACGATTTTTTTAAGGAGCACTAGGAAAAATAATTCCATGTAAGAGAAAAAAAAATATCAGATATCTCATAGAGACACAGCTATTTTGAATTATATTTAATGGAAAATATATGGAAATATGGAGTAATTACAGAGCTTACATGTCTTCTGCTGGCTTAAGTGATCACTTATATATATGCACCAATTCTAACCCCTCAACCTCCACATTTATCAAATTTTTGAAGGTTGTACATATGTTGGCACGTAGACTCGTTTCGAGTACACTACAGTAAATTTGATAATACATTTTCCCTTTTTTTTTAGACAGCATATATGGTATGTCATCACTACGAGAATGTGATTTTTGAAATTATTTTAAAGCAATATTCTTTATCTGTAAAATGTTTTTATAACATATTATACTAATAAACGCCTGAAAATCAATATTTTTCAATTTATTATATATTTTCTTATTTTGACCAATGTTAGCAATATTTAAATATCTCAAAGAACACACAATTACTATATTTTTACCTACAGAGGCACTGTTATTACATTGTATTTATTTAATAACACTGGCTTTGGGGGTAAAAATCCAGTAATCGTGTGTTTTGGACATATTCAAATATTCCAAAAAACAATTATTTATAATTATATTATCTACCTTTATATGACAATAAAAGTACCACCGATAAGAAGAAAAAATAAAGATATAAGAATGCGACGAATTCATTGTTTCAATTAGAATTAACTTTATTAATATTTTAATTGTAATCGAATTAATTAAATTAAGAAAATTTGTGGACTTTAATTTTTTGAGAGCTTTGGATTTAAGGTTTTGATCTCGGGTCTGAATTTTCGTAATTCAGCCCTGATGACATCTATACTATATTATATTTACCATGAACTACGCATTCACACGTGTATAATTGTACGTAAGTACGTATAATACTAAACCACTCTACAACGACACTATGGCTGTCTCGTGTTGGTTATAGGTATAATTTACACGCATACATTGAAATAGATAGCTACATACGTATACCATAGCATCCATTTTGGAAGTCCCCTGTTATACTATATATGGTATCTATAGTTATACTTTGAAATGAAGACGCCGAGCAATAAAGGTATAAGTCTTGTAATTATTATTTTTTTAAATTATCCAGTAGATAAAAAAATAATGTTGTTAGGTAGTATAATATAATATTATAAATGTAAGTTCCCTATTCCTGAAAATATAAAAGAATACCGAGATAGATGGAGGCAGGGGAATTGAGAACTAGAAAAGAAAGGACCAATCAGAAAGAAAAGAGAACACGACAATCTGTCAGTCGTCGAATTTTCCTTAGAACCACTTCGCTCATAAACACAAATTCATCACATTTATAGACGATACACCATAGAATAATGTAGTGTTCTATGGTAATGGTAATGAGAGAAAATTGTAGAACGTAGACAGGGACTATGATGTTTATTTGGGTGCGTTCAGGCGCGCGCACGGCAACCATGATCAATGGACCCATCATAAAGATCGAACAGACATGTAACACAAAGGAAGGAAATTCACGTAATTCATAAAACTATGAATGTGACCCGTATACTTCTAGTTGTTTTCCCTGTTTTATATTATACATGGCTAGCAGTTGATTAACGAACTTTGAATAATATTATTTTTTTGAGTGACGTGGAATTAATTTATATCAATTCATTAATTTTGAACATGTTTTAAGAGTATTTAAAATATTAGAGAAGAAACGAGAAAAAATATTACGAAAACTAGATGACCAAAAAATAAACTTATTAAGTAATAATTTTTCATTCATAATTTTATAATATATAAAGATATCTCATAGAGACGAAGCTATTTTTTATTATATTTTAAAGGAATGATATATAGAAATATGGGGGGGGGGGGGGAAATGATTACTGAATATATATAACGTTCACCAATTCTCACCTCTCAATCGCCATATTTTATCAAATTATTGAAAATTCTATATATGGACTCGCTTCGAGTACCACTACAACATCGCCATCTATCGACCAAATTTATAAATATTATAGTTTCGCTCACTACACATACTTCACTCAGTTGTTGCCTCGGCTATCCCCGTAACACTTACCTAAGTGCTCGTTGATGATGAGAAAGCTGCGTGAGATGAACGAGAGAACGATGAAAAATTCGCAGCCTAGAAAAACGCACTAGTCAGAGTCAATTTATTATTACATCGACAATTTGAATATTTTTATACATATCTAATAGCAACATCGGATAACACTTGGAATTTTCATTTACTTTTGATAGTTGTCCAAATTTTGTGTGACATTTTCATGAAAATTAATAAAATTCAGCCGAGTTGAATAATAAATAATCGAAAAATCTTTGCAGTAATTCCGGAAATGTGGTTGGAGTCTTCTCAGTAATAGGGTAGCCAAATTTATATGTAGACGACACCTGAATTTATTATTTATTTTCCCCTGACCATCAAAAATGTGTTGCGCGGATCAGTACTGCTAATTCACCACAATTATCGATTATTAATAAATGATGTAAAGTAGTACTTGAATCATTATTACCTTGAACTTCACAAATACACTTAATATAGCTGTGTGCTTCATCTAGCAAGCCGATAGAATCTAGGTTTCGGCGCTAGGGGATGTGGAATATGAAGTTCGAGAAGAAATGAGCCAGAAGCTACCCCTCCCTCCTACCTTCCTTACCACCTCCTGCCGCCAGCTACCCGTAGGCTGTTAATTCAGTGTGGGATTTATCTAACCCTCAATGAATCGTCGGTCATTGAGTGCTGAAGATAAAACGTTAATTATTTGGAACCCCTTAAAATGAGAAAGGAAATGAATTTCATTTGTTTAGAGTTTTCGGAATCTTTTTCAATTTAGTGGTCGATCAATGTCTGTCAGTTGGGGGTCTCAAAAGTGGATAGGCCCGGCGTGACACACGTCGAAATTCTGGTGGGTTAATGGCTTCGATATTTGTATTAATTAAAAAAAATAGTATGAAAAATCAGAGGATTCCGAATAAGCACTAACATTTATTGCATCCTAAAATAAACCAGTTATTTTTATAAAATATTGTACACGTACATAATTTAGAACCGGTTATTTTAGATTAGAACCTTTAATATATATGTTAGCAGAGATGCATGTTAAATGATATTGATAATGACGTCGTTATCTAATTGCTAATAGGATAAATAATGATTCTAAATATATTTAAAAAAATTATATGAACAGAGAAATACAATACTGATATTTGAATGATTGAGTGGTTTACTTCCAAACCCCTTTATAATCAAAAATGAAAAAAATGTATATTTGAATGCAATTTTACTAGGAAAAAATTATACTTGCGATTGGTCCAAATACTGTACCAAAAATAATAATTTAGGTAATAGGATGAACAAAAACAAGTTAAAGTTTCGTGAAAACCATAAAATACGCGTGTTGAATTTCAAACACCTCTATGGATGGTATAAAGTGGCAATAAATTTTGTAATTTCTCAAAATTGACAGCATATTTGTACTTTTTTTTTGCATTTCCTGTAGCATCGGTACATACACCGTATTTTTAAAATATCTATTGAAGCATTCAGATGAAAATTCTAATTTCTGGGTTTTGTTAAAAATCCGTTATAAAGGGGTTTGGAATTAAACGACTCATTTGTATGATGTTCAAATAGACAAGGCGGGTTTATTTTGTTTGTTAGACGTGTATTGCCTTTAGTGATGATTTCAAAATCACGAACCGTGAGTCAATCACCGATATCTTTGAGTCACATTCACTATCAGAGATTGGATATCTGAGAATATCGTGATTAATTTTATTATTTTATTTATATTTCGGCGCATGCTCATTTGAGACGAAAATATTCACGAAGAAATAACTTTATAATTCGTGATCAGCACCATCTAGTAGATTCTGCCAAAACATTTTACACATTTGACCCGAAACGCTGAGAATTTGACCCGAAAAATAAACTCACATTTTTTAAAGCGTTTTCATTCTCTTTGTGATGATATTAAATTAGATATATATTAATTATTTGTGTTAAAATATGTTTTTTTATACAAATGAAGCTTTAATAATATAAATAAATGTGCTCAAAATTACGTTTTAATATTTATTTCGTGCATTGTGATATTATACAGCGCGTGGGTATTAGTAATGAAACTGTGATCACAGTCACAGTTTTCAATCACTGATATTATTGAATACCGATCACAATCACACCAGTGAGTCAAGAATAGCATTTTTTCTCATCATTAATTGCCATCCTGTTACCATGTAGCATAGCATAGTTTTGGACAAGTAGTTGGTCACCTCTCATTGGTATGAATCGTTTTTATAATTATCTAAATCGTCAGTAACCTTATTAATAAAATAAAATAACAGTATCAGTACGTAGCACAGATAAAGCACTAAAGCATTCACGAACAATGTTTTACGAAAACGTTTCAAATTTGTGACCCGACTCTAAAACGTCGTCAACTAAGTGAACCTTGACCGGACGAAGATGAATTACAACCCGTACATTTAGAAGCCTCAACCATGAATGGTAGGTAGGCTACCCAAATCCTTTTGCAACCTTATATATATAATACTGAATATTAAAATGCAAGTTATTATTACATGTATCGTATTAAGTATTACCGACATTACATTTATTTTTCAATTTTTTTTTATTCGGATGACGCCAGGTTAAATTTGTCAGTCAACATGATGTAGATAAATCATTCCTCATTCCAACAGTTCTTATCCCTATAATTATTTTCATCAATTTTCACAATTTCCACTGATACTTCGTCATGCCCTTTCTACGACGTTTCATCTGCTTTTTATCTTCATCTATATATTTACAATTTTTTTTGGCATGTATAATTATTTTTATTACAAAATATAATTTTTTGTGAATGTTGAAAACATTTTACAGAAACGATTTACGTTGGTTTAAGCACGTAAATATTTTAGCCGATTTTAATCACTGATATAAATGAGAATAAATAATTTAATTAATTTGATAAACATTGCATGTACGAGTGATTGTGTCATAAGGGAACGTGCACGGATTACATGCCCCTATATGTAACTCTTGTACAGGATGTAACAAATGAAATTCATACAATTTTATATATGAATTAAATATATTAATTAGAATGATATACACATAAAATCAATTTTATCGAAAAATATTGTTGTTGCGCCACCGGGATTCGAACTTGGATCTATTTCCAAACTGGGGAAGGTGCATTATCCAACTATGCTTCAGCGACGATATTTTTAGCGACAAATTTTCGAACCCATATGTTACCTTTTTGATATTGATGCATTTAATCGTTCCATTATTTGAAAGAGCCATCTACCTTATTTTTACGGAATCTCAAATACCTTTGAGTAATCTGATAGCAGACGCCAGAATTAACAATTCAATTTTATTAAATTTTGGACACATTGCTCTCCTAATCATACCATTTTAACCGCTTGTTTAATTGAATAACTGAATTATTGAAAACACGAAATAAAAAGGGGACAATTTTAATATAGAAACAAAATTATTTTATAAATCAGAATACAAAATACAAAAATATATAAATATTGTATTTTAGCACAAAATTACTTTACAATTATCAACATCTCAAAATAAAGTATTGCATTGAGTATGCTATAAATTCGATGTATTCATTACCAAATAGATATATAGTCTGGGAAATAATAAGTAAGTGTGATAGTTAGTTCTTACATTTTCATATTAGAGTACAGTAGACTCTGTATTCTCTATATTCGTCTCGTCCGATATTCGTCAGATTTTGATAACAAACAAATGTTTCCTTATTCGTTAATATTTTCTATATTTGTCATTTCCACCGCCCGGCAAAGCTGTCGATACGATCATTTAAAGAAGATATAAAAACCAAAGGGTCTTTAAATATCAAAAATAAATTTTCACGATTGAGTCATAAATTGAAAAAGGGCATTCTAGCAATTTTCATATCTAGAACATTCTGTCACGTTCTGTGTTACGTAATATTTTTTGAAACAAATATTTTCTTTTTAGCAAAGTATTTAACTAAAAGGAAATTCGAACTAGCCCTTTGTTGGTTTAATAAAATCCCGGAAATAGGACACCGAGTCCAGAATGGATGCTGCCGTCGGATGTATAGGGATAATCCTGCACTTTCCTGCCAAATCCGCACACGTATTTACCTGACGGCCGCCGCCATTTTTTTATATCCATATCAAATTTTGGATCTTTTGACGTTTCCTCTTTAAACATTTCTTCCATTTGGACGGGTCAGGATTTTTGTTGTTAAATATTTGTAATTAAGTATTTACAAGTTGAAAAAAATTTGCTGCTTTATTTTTAAGTGGCATTCGTTAAGACATAATTAACCATGTTAATCAGATCTAGTCGATATTATACATCATTAAGTCATAGCCGGTTGCACGTTGCGCATGGCCACCTATCCAAAAAAAGTGTACGTTCGATAACGCTCGTCTTAAAATTTCATTTAACGGGTGAACAAACCGTGGGACAAAATATGCAGTCAAATATCTTACACGAATATACTAATCAGCTAACCTCACATTATGAAAATGAGAACATTTCTATAACTTAATTTCTCACTATACTCAGTCTGCTTTCAACTTTTAAATAAGTAAATTTTAAATGTAATAAAAATATTTTCTAAAAACATTTATGTCGGCTTTTAGTAGCGCCTTGTTTAAGTTAGGTGAAAATATGATTTCTGATGAATTTGTCTTATTTTTTATAAATAAACTTTCCTAAACCTTATATATAAGGTTAAGTTTAGTTTACCAGTGTATGATGTCGCACAGTTGTATATTTATATGTTACGGTAAGATTAACGCATCTACAAGAACAGGTCAAAACACGTTGAGCTACACTAGATTTAGAAATATGAATCAGATCTGGGAGTGCGGGATCGTACCCCAAGGTTTTAAAAAACAATTTTGCTAATTCACAAATCACTGTCTCTTTTTCTTATGACATATTTGTTGCTTTATAATCGCCACGTGTATCACTTGAACGATCAATAACGTTTTATTTAAATCACCCTTGCGACTTTAAGCATTTAAGTCTCCATAAACGTATGTGTGGATATAGATCCACACATACATTTATGGAGACGGTTTCTATAAATAGGATTGATAGTGTTACAAATGATAACGTGACGATTCAAATGTGAAAGGAAAAACAGAATTGCAATACTTTGGCCGTATCATGAGACACCCACAAATCTCTAATCATGATTACATACAAAAATTAGATGATACATTTATTCTTCTAATTGGTATTCTGTCTCTCGCCACATTTTTCAGAATATATATTTTTTCTTGCAAAACATATCACATACTCTGGTTCCATTTATATTAATATTTACGGAAAAACAATTGAATTAAATAATTCCACAAACGTGCCATTTTGTTATCCGAAACGATTTTGCTTTGCAATGGCTTAAATAGAATTGTTGTTTCGGAGGATTACAGCGGAATATTAATGGTTGGGACAGCGTTTGGTTCTAGTATTAATGTCGGTGCGTAACGGTACCTGATGCATTGTTTTATCGGGCCGGCTGGATATTTCTGCCATCATAAAAGTGTGTAGGTATAAAATGATTACTTTAAAAAATATATCGTTAACCTTTGACTTAAGGTAGGAGACACAATGTCTCAACACGGCAGTGGTGTCTCTGTCCTTCCCTGTCTCAATGGTTGCAGTTTATTATAGACCAAGAAACTTTTCACGCAGTTTGTTTTCCAATCTACTGAGTTTACTTTCTTCTTCTGACTTCTGTAACCACCTGGGTTTTCATTAAAAATTCTTTTTAAGTTCAGTACTTTCTGCATCTTTTGGACGTGATACGTCCATCTGAATCGTTGTAGTTTTATGCGGATGGAAAATTTAAGTTTTATGGTTATCTGTTTAAGTATTAATATTTCAGCGTGTTCGGCAGATGAATCAGAAGGATGTGTTTGATTGTGAAGCTGGGGGCCTCAATCTTCTCAGCGCTCACGGTGTTTGTTGTATATGATATCGCGGAGCTTGTATAGACGTGTACGCGAATACGTGTTTGTATGTGCGGCTGGAACAGTTAGATGAAATAAGATAATAACTTACAATTGATGGCGTTTATTGAAGTATGATGCATAATTTACAGTACACAAGTTGGGGTGAAATTAAAGATTAAGTCTATTGCGAGAAGCGTTTTCTGGAGGTGTTTTCTAAAAACCGGCCGAAAAAATGTACATAATTAAGGCTGGCTCTCGGAGCGGCTACGCTACGATGTACTATTGTCTGGTTCGCGGGTCGGTATCAGGTGTATCTTTAAGGTTAATGCGAGCCTGATTTTCCAACCAGGAAACTGTGAGGCGCATTCAGAGTCCTAAATAACTTATTGGGATTATTAATCATATTTTCTCCGTAAGGATCCATATTTTATGGCCATTATAAAATATTAAAGTCGGCCCGTTCATAGTTTTAAAAATAGTCAGTTTGGTCTTGACACTTTACTCGGATTTATTTATCACCATGAAGGGTAAACTGGAAAATTTATAATAGACTAATAGTCAATTTAGTTTTATTTAAATAAGTAAAACAACGGAATCACCTTCAATTATGCTGTGCAATGTACCCAACTGAAAAAGGGATGATTAAACTCTGAATTACAAAATAATAAATCTTAGTATTGTGAAATCTGAATACCATTAATCACCCTGCAAAACAGTTCCGGTCCATCACTCTCGTCTTGGATGCCGTCTCGACAGAAGATGAAAGGTTATCAATTGTGGCATTCGTCTCTTTTATTGAAGGCGTCTCATTTTTCATTTCGTGTATTACATTCAAACACAAATAATAATATAAATTAAATGAATCACTTAGAAAGAAAATTGGTTACCATTGGAATATTTTTTCGATAAATAGATTTTTTCTGTATATTTTTTTAAATGTCATTTAATTTGTATTAAAAATATCACAATATAATATAATAAAATGTTCTAAAATTGCAATTTTACAACAAAATTGTGTATTCATTAAAAAAAAATTCGCACGCTCTCAAGAGCATGAGATTAATTCTAGCGTTATATGTAATATATATATATATATATTATTATTAGCATTATAGCATTATATGTAATATATATATTATTACATATTATTTTATACATATTTTCCTTATAAAAATATCTCAATTAAGGTGCTTTGGATACGTCTTACTAATTCTCGATGTCGACCCACCAAGATGTATCTTCGTGGGTCGACCCCAACTAAGATGGGAAAAATAGCAACAATGAGTGTATGGAAACAGATTGGATCTGGATCGGTTAGAAAGTACTGAAGTAGCGCAAGACTGGGTAAGATGGAAGCGCTGTGTCGAGATAAGGGAATTCTAGGATAAGAGGACGCAAATAATAATGATGATGACGATGTAACAATATTTTTTCATTCGACTAGGTACATATATGCGCCAGAAAATTAAACTGGCAAAATTGTGAACATTGCATTCAAACGAGATTTCCGGTCCACGGCGTGTTCGCAAACTTGGGATGCAGGTCACATTTTTCAGTTTTCATTGGCGGAGATTAATTTAAACATTATTTTAATCCATTTCTATTGTATTTCCGATCGACATCTGAACCAGTCTCAATAGTTTTCGCTGGTACGAGAATATATACTTTTTTCATGTCTTTTAAGTCAATGAAATTCAAATCTTAGGAGCCAATATTTGAAAAGAATTCAATTCCCAGGAGTTTTCGGAAAACCTGAATGCTCTCTAGGTATTCCCCACCCCGTGTTGATCTTGCCAGCGAATAGTTACATATAAATTCGCATATATTCTGAACTGTTACGAGTATTATAAATCCACCCACAGTTTTTGTTGCTATATACAAATATTATATACTTCTAAATACGTACACTTAAAACGCAAAGTATATTTGCAAAATAGAATATTATTTGTTCATGCCTGATATATAATATAAATATTTTTTAACTTGACAGAATGACTACAAATATGTACAGACATGTACTGAATAAAATAAAATATTTTTAAATTCAATCTACTCGTGTATAGTACTGAACCTCTGTTATCCTATACAATTTGACAATATAATATCTTTTAACAGATTAAATCTGATTTTGGTATTTGGTTAACATGGTTAATCTTTAGAACGCTGCGTATCATAATCCCCCTTCCATCTAACCATCCCATCACCTCCTACAATGTGTATTATACTAAATGCTAACAGTTGCAAATTTTGCACAGATATCTATTCTTTAGGACCCCGACGAAGGTATCGTAACCCCTATCTTCCTTCAATTACTACCTGGACCATATTTGCATACATCGTTGTTATTTATGATCTGCTAAAAATGACGACACTCCCTTGAATTAATCTGAATGCCTGATACGGAAAAAGTTAATCAATATAGAGATAGAACCGAAATGCAGACAGATTGATTTATTATTTTTAGGTAACTAATTTTAACAAAAGTTATCTAATATTCCATTGACCATTTTCATTAGAGAGTATAGGTATCTGGGCATTAAGTCATTCACATTCAACTACCTGGGCTTTGTAATACCAACAGACGTCATAACAGACCTAGACCTAGAGCATGTAATGAACATAGTATGGCTCAAGCGGAGGCCTTTGTCTGGAGTCTTGTATGATGATAGGATTCCAATATAGACAAAGATTATAAAACGGATCAGAGTGTTGAGCGAGAATAAAGAAATGGATGAAAAACACAAAATGCGAAAAGTAGACGAGATATAAAATCTGACATTGGCTTGTGCAGTCACAATATTGGACAAAGTTTATAATGTTTTCATCCAGGGTTATTTAAGGGTGGCTCCCATTCAAATAGTGCATCTACCTATTTACAAGATAATTACTACATGGTGCACCACGTATATATATCGTGTGGCGGATTTAAATAGCTAAAAGAATATGCGAATGCTGCAGTGCTATATGCTCGAGTCGGAATTCTCAAGTTAAACCGTACTGTTCTTAGATACTGTATAACGGCCTATTTATGTCACGTCTGCCGCAAGAGTAAATAGCACGTAAGCCGTGGATCTGCCAATGTGACACGGTAAATATTTTAGCAGCGGTTCTCTGGAATAAATCTAGTGTGTAACAAAATGAGTTTTGATTGACGAAGTACATCGTGAAATCTTAATAGATAACCTTCACACATCTCTCTACAAACATACCAGTCAATTAAAATCGTATAACAAAAAAAGAAAATACAGTAATTGTTCCGTTAATAGTTGGTATGGAAGTTGGATGCCAAGGGACGAAGATCATATGATTTATAGAAATCAAGTCCGATTGGAGAAGCCAGGAAGACTACGAGCAACTTGGATAGTTTTAATTAGTGATTTAATTAAAGTTTTGAACGTGACAAAGGATGCAACTCTGGAGTGAACAATTAAAGCAGGATGGTATGCAAAAATTATCGATTACAGATAGACTGCGGACAATCTATCATTATTATAATCAATCCTCAACTATTCTTAGTTTCCTTTATTATTATTAACCTTAGTTATTCTTAGTTTTTCCTCCAGTAACACATTACAAACGTGTCGAGTTCCTTTTTCTCAATTGCTCTACTAAATCTTTCTACTCCATAGAAGATAGAAAATAAAATTAATATGTAATAATTCGATAAAAATAAATTGCGTTACATGTCTCAAATGCATGCATCATATATTTTTAGTTTCTTCAGTCATTTTATTCATTGCGGTTTCGTTTCACATTTTATCCGGGAAATCTCTGAAAATACACATTCTTCGTTAAAAGTGATGCGATGTTGCACAAAAACTTACATAATTTTCTCATTTCTGAAAAGCATGCCATACCACGGAGATGTTTTCAGTCACATCAGAAATGTAAATTCTTTCAGGAAATACAGTGGTGATTTTAATATTTGATCACCAGAAACTGAAAAGCTCTACATTTAAATTGTGTATAAATTTAATGTAATTTATTTTAACACAAAAATGGTTCAGTAACTCTAACAAAGGTTAATAAGAATTTTTATGGTTATTATTATTATTTCAAATTATATACATTTAACACAGATTATGTTTATTTTGATGTATTTAATCGCATTGCATGTTTTTTTCACATCAGAAAAACAGTTAAATCAATTAAAGAGAATAACAAACATTCAAATACATTTTTTCGTCACTAGATTTATGCACAAAAAGAAACTATTAAAATTCTTTTAAATAAAAATGTGTTCATTTTTAATAAATTTATTATTATATTTGTATTTGTGTATATGTAATAGTGCTAGCAAAATCACAATATATAATTAAACTAAATGATCTTGAAAATTAACCACTCCAGTTTTATTTTATGGTGCCGACTGCTTTTGGTGAAATCATTCTTTAATTACAATTAAGCGATCCTGATAAACAACTGAGTTCTCTTAATTGAGAAGGATTTTTTCGAGATACTGGCGAGTATTTACATGTTAAATCGTTATTTTTAACTGTGATTGTTAGTTTTGTACGATTGTAACGATGATTGATAACAAATTATTCACAATTTGGTTACCAAACACTGGTATTAGAAACTAAACCTCCTCATTTAATGATCATCTTTATAATCACATAACTACAGTAGTGATGAGCTCAAAGTCACACTCACTATCAGTGATTGAATATCTGAAAATATCGTGAATCACTGTATTTATATTTGATTGTGAACCGTGATTTAGCGCCTGTGAATTTGAAATGAAAATATTCATGAAGGAATGACGTTATTATTCGTGATCAGCGCCATCTAGTAGTGTCTGCCAAAACGTTTAGCGCCTTTGATTCGAAACGCTGAGAATTAAACCCGAAAAATAAACTTACATTCTTTTAAGCGTTTTCATTCTCTTTGTAATGATATTAAATTAGATATATATATTAATTATTCATGTAAGAATATATATTTTTATTAATTTCGTGTATTGTGATATTATGCGCGTGCGCATTAGTAATGATCAGTCACAGTTTTCAATCACTGATATTATCGAATACTAATCACAATCACACCAGTGAGTCAAGAGTAGTATTTTTTCTCATCACTAAACCAGTTACAATAACGGTTTAGTTTTAAAAAAGATAATTTTTCACCTTGGTGGGTAGGGCTTTCAATATCGAAGATTTTTCAGAACTGGGATTACGTTTCTGGCAATTTTAAATCCTGGGATATTTTATTTTTTAGGTATTAAACAAAAAATAGTAAAAAATACCATTTAAAAAAACTCATTCAATATTTTGAGATTTAAAATGCGACGTCAATAAAATCTAAGTGCCTAAGATTTCATCATTTAATGAGCATATTTAAGTCACTATTTTCCCATAACCCAAAAAAAAAACACGTTTAAATTCCACGTTGGTATGAGGTATTGATTTTAAATCTTCGCAGAATTTTTTTAGATTTACTCCATGCTGTGTTTCAAATTTAAAATTTGCTAGCTCCTTTTTAATAATGTTTGATATTTTTTTGTTCAAAGATTTTAGGCTAATTAATATCTCCAATCCAAAATTCCAAGAATCTTTTACAATTAGGCACATGGTACCTTTCTGAACGATATACTGCTAATGAAAAAAAATAATCCGATGGTTTAAACAAAGACGGTGAATTAACACAATAATCGCAGTATTTATACAAGCTCATCTTCGGGATTACGGTGCCTGGAAAAGCTCGGGATTGACTTTCGAATGATTTTCGAGACCTCGGGATTGAAAGCCTTATTAGTGACTCTTTATTACGTGCCTTTACTCTTATTTGCTTGTAATAAGGCTTACGTTTGTTACTTGTCTACGTCTCTGTACGGTTAATGGCATTTTATCCCGCTAGGAAGGCAGACAAAATCAATTTATATAATAATTGATTTCTCGAAAGTCGTTAGCAAATGAGGACGAACGCAGTCATCCACTTGTATTTGAAAGGATTCAAGAGGTTGACAGGCTATTCAAAAACTAGCTGAGTTGACAGATGAAATCATGAAACTGCAGAAATACGTGAGAACGTATTAAGCATAAATTTTTGGTGAGCTTAATGATAATAAATAAATATCAAATATCTCATAGAGACGAAGCTATTTGTATTATATTTAATGAAAAATATAAAGAAATATGCGATATTTACAGGACTTACGACCTATCTTTGTTTGTATATTATGTTATATATATATATATATATATATATATATATATATATATATATATATATATATAACATAATATTATCACTTAAGCCATATAACGTTATATATAACGTTCACCAATTCTCACCCCTCAATCTCCATATTTATCAAATTTTTGAAAATTGTGTATACGTTAGTACGTGGATTCACTTCGAGTACCACTACACCATCGCCATCTATAAACCAAATTTGATAATTATTTTTTCCTTGAAACATCATATATGTCAACTCAATGAGAATCTGATTTTTTTTAAAATTATTTAAAGCAATATTCAATATTGAGGAATGAGAATTGGTGAACGTCATATATATATATAAAGTGATCACTTAAACTAGCCGAGGACCGGTTCTAAGCCCTGTAATTACCCCACATTTCTATACATTTTTCATTATATATAATAAAAATAGCTTCGTCTCTGTGAGATATCTGATATTTATTTAATAACAGTGCTTTTGTATGTAAAAATATAATAATTGTGTGTTCTTGGATATATAAAAATATTACTATCATAGTCTTTATCAAGTCTACCTAGTTTCGGATCCGTGATAATATTATGTTATATTAGTTGACAATCCAACGTTTCTACCGAGTATTATTCCGTGATATTTTCTGAAGCTGATGATAGCCACACGGTGATTCATCCTGAGTAGCATTCGATGCAGATAAACGCTCCAGAATACAAAGCTACGCTGGGAAATGTCGGCGCACACAGTGCGCGCACCTGAACGCCGCTAGTGGTACCGCGATTTCCGCGCGGTCCAGCCAGCGCGCGACTTCCTTCCCGACTTCGGTCCTATCAGCAGCTTCCGCTTTTCACTCCGTGCTATCGCGTTTAATTAACTTTAATTAATTAGAATAAAAATTTTGTAACTTAAAGAAAATAAATTCAGGGCAAATTGAAAGCAGTATTTCTATTTGCTATTAACCTGTTATCTGACATTACTGCCTGTCATTATTTTATAAGAACAACCAGTATAAACACCTACAATATAACTACGAGTAGATACGAACACGAAGGAAACTTTAGGAGACTCGACTTCTGACATTTTTTAAATTTTTTAATTATTTTTTTAATTTATAACTATTATATAGTTATGTATATTAGAAATTTTGGTAACAGAATCGAGATCATAATGCGTTTTCGATAACTTGAAACCTGCCCGCATTATTGGAATTACGACCTTTTTTCATTTATTTTTCGTGAATATTAATAGGTTTCACTGAAAATAATGAACGAAAAATTGCCTCATTGTTTAAAGGCGGATGTATTTAATTTTGTTTACTCGCTAATTTGAATAAGGGAAGAATTTCAGATGACCCTCTTCATTAAAATGGAAATTTGTTGAATAACATGAATTAATTTATTTTGGGATGTGATTAAATATTTTAATTTGGTTTTTATTCCGATTGCCCCTTTTGAAGAGAATATAATACATTTTTGAAAAAACAAATAGGCGTTTGGTTATGAATTTATTATGATTACGTGAAAATGACTGTCATGTGTTACGCACATAAAGGATAATAATAGAAATGCGACAATAACGAGGATGCATTCAATTTCTATTTACATTTGTTTTAGGTGATCAAAACTGGTACCTTGTCGTACCAGGAAATATAATAAAATTATCCTCCACATTTTCGTCGATTTGCCATATTATTTCTTACGTAAATTTTCTTAATGTTTCGCATCATTCATAGCAAAAGTAGTCCCACAAAAGGCAAATATAAGTATTAGAGTTTAATATGCATGATTATGTCTGAAAACTCGAGGGTTTACACCCAAACATAGTGAACATTGTGGACCAGGTCTGAAGGGGTTATTTATATTTTTTATGGATAATTTAACTGTAGGGGTAGAATTATAGTGGCAACAATTATAAGAATAACTAAAGCTATTGTTTTTTAATCTTCCCTGATCAAAGATTATCGTATATGTCAGATTTGGGGTTTCTGCGAGCACTAGTATACGAAACTGGCATCTTTTCTAGCTTAGACCGCATTCTTCATAGATACCGAGCCAAAACTTCTAGGCCTAGGTTTAGGTCTAGGTTTCCCCAAGGAAACCATTAAACAAATAATACATAAAATGCTACCTAACCTAAAAGTGACGCCAATTCCATATATTGTGACATTAAACAGTGATGTCACGTTCGAAATTGCTCTGTCACTTGTTTTAATGCCAAGTACCTCGTAATCATAAATAATTGCCCTTACGTTGGTATTGCAATCTGTTTTGAAGGTTTTAAAAACGGTCACCATCTATGGTTCTTTTTCAAATCATCGAGCAGAGCTGTCAAATTTGCGCGGTTCATTGCTACGACCAGCGTTGCTAATATGCAACTGTGAACCATCCAACGTAACCAAAGGGTAAATATTTTTATGTTATTCAAACATTAGTGCATAATTTAATATAATTTGTTGATCTAATTGTATGGTGAATAATCTTTACAGGAAATGAAATGTTTCCCTTTGGTTACTTTCACTAATTCAGTTTTGGTGTCATTATTACCACGGGCTACTTCATCTTATTTTCTACAATTCTGCATATGAATCCTATTGCGTCGGCCTGGATAGTGAGAACTAACTACGATGATAGGCCATGGACATGGAGAGCTACGAAGAAATGTGCAGGACGAGCGTGGTTTGAAGATATGCAATCTGCGGTAACATTTCGATCTTGTTGTCACAACCCTGCATCGCATCAAACTCGCGCTCAACCTGACGAAATTAGGATTTGTTAAACTGAATTGTATTTTAATTTTAACTTTATTTACGTTCTTTTTTATGATTAGATTCCATTACATAATGAATAAAATCTTTTCATTCATCTCTTCCAGATATTATTAATAAATTTTTCCCAGTTTAGAATGAAGGCAGAATGTGATGAACTAAAATGGGTATACGTTTCTGAGTTCAAGAACCCGCGGAACTTGTATTCACCACTGACTAGCTGGTGAAAAGGTAGAACGACGACCTTCATCCTCATAATATATATTTAAGGGCATCATGCCCAACAGTGAATCATAACGGGAAAATGCCCCAAAATTTATCCTTTATGTGAAACATAATAGGAAATCCTGCGACTGATTTTTAATATTTTTTAAATATATACAATCATTTATTATATTACAAATATGCAGGTTAAAGTGTACCATGTTTATTTTATTTCAACTCTGGATACCAAAATAAAGTGAATTATACGTATATAATTGTGTATTCAAAATATAGTTAATTACATAAATAATTTAAAATATATGCGGGGAAAAGAGCGTCATGTGTCACACAGTTCATGAGATGTCCATTGTGCTCCAGGATTTATACTTTATACGCGATTAATCTAATTATTTAATAATATCCTTATCATCCATTATCAGTAAAATTATAGTATTGGTAAATTTTTAGAACTAAATTTATAAACGTGAAACTAAATAACTATATAACACTTTAATTACACTCCGCTCAGAGTGCCATTATGCTGTGTGCCACAAATATCTCGCGGAGAGTCTGCCGCGCACTGATGCAATTAAAACGTAGCCAAGGGTTGGATAGTCAGGACCTGTCAGGACTCTCCTATCCGTTAGCTTCCTGTGGCAGCACAGTGTCCGCCGGTATAACAATTTAATTATCCACCTTGCTGCCGGGACAACCACTGCAATGCAGTTCGTATTCGCAGACCAGCTTTATTTAGTTGTGAAAGTGATCTTTATATTTAGATATAGGTCTAGTTTGGGCGTAATAATTTACTCGCGAACTTAAAATATCTAACTATCACTGACTTGCCTGTAGTGGCGTACGCTAGGCATGGTCTTAGTTTATTCTGCTAATATCGATGCTATAAAACCGATGGGTATTGTTACTGAAGGTTGTATTATGGGGTAATAAAAATATATAAGAGCGTTAGTGTGGGTGTATGTTAATGTAAATACGAAGGATTTCGAAGATAATGAGAAGTGATTAATGGTCGACTTGTAGATGCCCCAATATTCATCCACCACTCTCGTGTTCGTTTGATAGTAGCGGGATGTATCATGTATATGTTGTTTGTTACCAGAGCAGGTCATGAGAATGATAAATTACTTACGGTTGACACTCGATTTATAGTTAGGCACAGTTTACAAATATGGAGAAGTTAAGCTACGAGTATATAAAGAAGGTACTAGGCGAACAGTTTTTGGAGATGATTCCGGGAACTGTTGATGGGAAAGTAGCGATGGAAAGAGTGGTGATCTTCCCGACCGCCGCTGGCCGCGATTGTGCTGTTGCATGACGTCGGTACTAGATAATGGACGGTAAGGCTGATGGAAGTTTCGTTTCATACACCGGTATTTGCAGGGTGAATTCAGTATCACCGAACTGTGATGATAAGAGAGAAGGCGATAGGCCTTCATATATACATCTGAAAGAAATTGATTGATTGGTGAAAGGCCTCATATTCGAGGATTCCCTCACCATTCCCTCTTAGTTGTGTTTCTCAATTTCTTCCTCTCAATCTGAAAAAAATCCACTCTTTTAGAAGTGTGTTTTTATGAAAGCATATTCATGTGAGTTTATTTACTTTCTTGAAAAATATTAATATTATTTTGTTATTCTTGAGAAATTCTTCAAGTTATTAAGTGAAAGACTTTTATAATATTAAATTATACAACGTTTAAAGTGTATTGAAATGCATATTATTTTCACATCTTCAAAAAATACACATTTGCGATATTTACCAACACGTATATTTAAGTGAGGACACCGCGCGGCGCGAGTTTGGGGCAGATTGTGCAAAAAACACATATGCAACTTAACGCATTAACAAGAGAACTTTGAATGATTTGGGCATGTATTTACACACTTACATAACATATCAAATTAATATCTAATTTAGATTTATTTCGTAGAATTATAACCATGGACAGGTTTTTTTAATTATATAAAGTGCACGCCCCTGCTACTGATAATATATTATAATGATTCATATCAAAGCTTGAATAATCTATTCAATACCATGTTGGTAAACTTTTTTTCAGTTATGCTAATGTATATTTGATTATATATTAAAATACACTATTTCTAAGAGAACAAAAAATTCTCTTAATGCGAAGAGGCTGACATTTGAGTTTCCTTTATTTAGAAAGATATATTTCATTTACTTATAAGACATTAAAAAACCTGACAAGCGAGTTACATGCGGGTCTGTGTCGTACCCGTAAAAACAGACTAGTTTTGCTGGGTCGAGGGTAGTTACAAGTGACTAATGTATCGAATTTATTGTATAGACAATAAGGGTGCTACTAATGGAACTATAGGAGTAATGTCGGGTATCTCTTTGTGAGATTTCCAACATGACTCGTTCCATGGCTCTCTCTAGTAACCGATCAACGATAATGTGGTTAATAAAGGGTGTTTTTTTAGAGATTTGTTTTTCGAATTGACAACATTTTTTCTAATGATAGCCAATTTGATATTTGACAGCTGATTTATGCTCAGTTTGCTATGCTATTTCACCATAAATAGACTTACATAAAAAAAACGCTTGCAAATAGTGGAAATTTATTTCGAAAATCCTGGTTCAGTTCGCGAAATTTACCGTGCGCTACGTCCATTTTACGGTCGACATAATCGTCCATTTGAGCAAGTAATTCAAATAACCATGGATCGTTTTCGAATCACGCATACTCTAATTGATAATAAGCATCTGCAGAAACGAAGTACAGTGCGCACTGAAGAACCTGTTGTTTCTTCAAAAATGATGACGGCCAGAACATTATAGTCAATTGAGACCACTGTAGATCCATGATTACTGACTTTTTCGTTCCTCAATTAAATGGCAATTATATGAAAGAGCTGTGGCTTCAAGAAGGTCATGCAATACGCTACACAGAGCGAGCCACAATCGATTTATTGAAGGAAACATTTGATGAGCGCATAATATCGCGCAATGGACCTATGAAGTGGCTATTCTACGCCGATAAACCAGAGATGATAAATGACTTGGAAGCTAATATTCGTTGCATTATTGCTGATATATGTCCCTAGCTGCTCCAAAAAGTGGTCGAAAATTGGAGATTGCGCTTTGTTCGAGCCAGCTACGGCGCCAATATATGCGCAATCATATTTAAACACCAATGGCATAAAATTTCCAATAAATCCAATACCATGGCCATTACCACGATTTATATGAATTTTATTTCTTTTTCAAGTTCTATACCTCTAAAAAAAACACCCATTACAAAGTCACAAAATGTGATTGAATCACATTACGTGACTTTGTTCACGACATGTGAGTCAATCACTGATATCTTTTAAGTCAAATCCACTGTCGGTGGTTGATTATCTGAAAACATGGTTATTCGTAAATTGTTTTTTTTTTATCATTACTATTTTTTTTTAAATTTGAGAATTTTAATTTGAATAGTGCCATCTATCGGAACTAACATATATACATCAGCTTGCTGGTAACTCAATTTTATTTTGTTAGTATTTCGTATCTTTATTTAATATATTTTTTAAACAACCAGATCACGTGATTTAAACATGTGTGTTGCTGTATTCCTTGTTCATGTATTACTGTTAATACTTACGCGCCGCTTGCAACACACAATAGATACACGCCTCCTGTACGTGCTATAAATCAGCCGCACTGATATTTGACATATCTGTCATTTGTTAACCATGATTTCGCACACGCGCACATAAAACATAAAAAAATATGAAGGAATGACGTCATATTTCATGATCACCGCCATCTAGCAAATTCGGCTAAAAAGCTTTATACATATTTGCTGGGAATTTGACACGAAAATTACACTTGTATTTTATTAAAAAGATTTATTCTCTTCGTGATGATATTTCATATAAATTTTTATTTATTTATTGTGCTAGAATATGTTTTTGCGCAAATTAAGTTTTAATATAATACTGTGTTCGATTTTATATATTTTTGATTCATTTTGTGTATTGTGATATCGTGCGGCCTACGGATCAGTAATGAAACAGTGTTCTCAGTCACAGTTTTCAATCAGCGATATTATCGAATACCAATCACAATCACAACCACGAGTCAAGAGTAGCATTATAGACAGGGATAGGGTCGGTAACGGAAGAGTATAGAAGATAGCGGACCGAGAAGTATGAAGAAGAGCGAGCCAGCGGCGCTCGGTCTTGGTCTCGCCGAGACTCGTGGCGGAGCGGAAGAAATGTCGGCGAGCGATCGGATCAGACTAGGACGGCTTCTCTCCACTGAAGTCTGGAATCTGGATACGGATGTCGCTCGCATCTAGCGGCAAATTTAAGTCGCCTTCCTCATAAATATAATAAGTACGTAATCAATCTTTAAGTGAGCATTGTAGTTCAATTCTCAATAATATTTTATGCCATTTCTATGGTGTGATTAGGTATTCTATTGTTTATAAAAATGTCTGTCAGTAGGTTCTAAGTTATAACTACTTCAAATCAATAATTTAATATAATTTCCAACTGAATTTTCTAGACGTATCGATATGATACACTTATTTAATTCAAGAATACCCTCAATTTTTCTACAATTTAAAAACATAAATAATTCGTTTAAACCTATTATATACACACGACAATATATGAATTGTATTATTATATTTAAAGTCATTCAGCGTGAAAATATATGCTTAACATATTGTATTTGGTAACGCATTCTTTCACCAAGACAAAGTTACGAGTTTGATTCCAGGCGGCAACTAAACATTTTTATATATATCTCCATCTAATTTGTTTTAATTATAAAAAAACAATGTTTGAAAAATATGCATCTTTACAATGAAAATGTATTTTAATTAAAATATAAATATATAAAATATTACAATACAATTATTGCACAATATTTTATGTGAGTCGAAAATGTTCAAGCTACATGTGCATAATCAACCACGTCAGAGATATATATACAAAATATCAAACGTCATCGAGCTTCGACTGAAAGATTATCACGATTTTCCCAAACGTTAGTGAATTTTTATACGCTCTTTGAACGAAATATAGTCATGTATCCACGTGTTATAAGTCTATTACACCCTGTATTAACTTAATTTATTTGGATAAAATAAATTAACATCACCTTAACAGCTCGAAGAAAACTAGACAGACGACGGTCTAGAAAAATAGCCAAGACACGACTGAATAACTAATAATACCTATTGCTTCCCATACACAAAGTTAATTTGTAATCTAAGAAAGCAATTTAGTTATTTGATTATATTATTATTATTATTTTAGTTTTCCTCGTATATAGAACGCATCAATCAAGTTTTTCCTTATCTTACTTAACATAACCTAATGTTAGAAACGAGTAAATTTTTTAATAGATCGTGTGACCTCGTGAAGTAATTTATTTATTTATGATTTATTTATTTACATTTTTATATTTTATTTAGTACATTCTATAATAAGATGAAACAAGCAAAAAATGAAACCAAATTGACATTGCAAAAAAATCTAATTAAAAATTAATTATGAGAAAATAAACAAGATATGAAAAATAATAATTTTGTCTTCACTTTATGTTTAATGTAAATGAATATATCTAGAGATTCTGTGTTCTCATCTTTTTTCAATTCTTGGGACTCGGGAGTCAAAATTTTCAAGCCCCAGTAATTACCAGAAAGAGAGACTATCAATTTTATTTAATTGAAAATAATAGATATTTGAATAAATATTTATAATATGTATAATGAACAGTAACTATTAATAATATTGTATGTGTAAAAAAATACGTTTATATTAATTTAATAAAGCAAATATAAACTATTTGATGAAATATTTATCGATTCATAATGTGATAACAGATTATTAAGGAAAACACATTCTTATTGCGAAGTTGTAATTATTCAGAACATAGGTCTGTGATATTTTAAATACTAAATTAATGTATTAATTATAAATTAATTTATTAATTATTAATTTTTTCAACAAAATTGATTTTATATGTATATATTTATAATTAATACATTAATTTAGTATTTGATAATAGATTTTTAAAATGAAATGAAACTTGAATCCAAAAACATGTATATCCAAAAAATTAACGAATCCCAACTAATTTTAATAATTAAAAAACTAAATAAAAAATATCCAAAAAAAGAACCGTTAATTAACGGTCACATCGTGAATACTGTGTGCTTTTACTAGTATATAAGCGGTGAAATGACATGTTTAAAATATGAAACAATCGATAAAATGTATTTAATTTTTTTTTATGAATTGTAAAAAGACCAGGGAGCAAGTCATTAAACATAATATTTGCAGGGGTGATATAATACATGTATCTAATAATATAAGCAATTTTTTCCTCCCTGTTTAAGGGCTATAACTCCATTACATTCACGACATTTTTGTTAAAATGTGCGGTTGTCAATAATCCTCCCGATTAATCTGGGGTCATTGTGTCCACCCCCCGAAAGGCTTTAGTTTACCGCAGGCGCGCGGGACGCGGGGTGGGAGCATATCAGCCTTTAATGAATCTGGTGCGAAGCCTCCACCAAAAGCTAATAACCTTTTTACAATGGATCAGATGTTGTTAAACTTTATTTTTATGGATAACTCCCTCCTGGAAAATAATGTTAATTAATTTCTCATTTCAAATATTGTTCTGAACTGAGTGTGTCGCAAGAGTTAGCAAAAAAAAAATATTTTAAGCAAATACTAAATTATTAAAACTATCATAATTAAAATATTATTTTTTTTGTAAGCAACGTGGTTTATTTTTTGTTGCAAATTAGTCTCAGCTCGATCGCTCCTTCTTTTGGAGAGAAAAAAAATGAAAAAATTCTTGATAAAATATACGTCGCTCTGACATCAAATCGATAGTCAGTATCGGGTATTAGCATGAAATGTTACAACGTTCATAACTTTAGTTCTAACAGTTCTATTATATGTTTTTTTTTTTTAAATTTACATGTTGAGTATGTACTGAAATTTCTAATTAATTAAATTTTTAACGCATTTTCTCTTGTTCTAAAACTCTGTAAGCCAATATATTCTCATATAAAATTAAAAACATTATTTTTTTGTGTTCCTAATTAATATTTAATTTTCTTTGGGTTCCTGACTTGACTCGAAACTTGCATTGGTGGTTAAAATATTATTAATCGAGTTTAATTAACTAATTAATTAAAACAAATTTGAACAATTAATAGTTTTATTGTTTAATGACTAAAAATGCACTGGCTCTCAAAATGCTTGCTTTCAATTACAACATTGTTTTATATTTTGGTATGGTTGTTCAACTAAGACATCGAACATATAGATGTACCAAGCTCGTGATAACATCCCATATTATAAAAGACTTATTTAATAAATATTTAAATAAAGTATTTGTATTTAATTATTAAATAAACAACTACGAGTGTACGAACAAATTACATTTTGTATTTGGTATTTTCGCTCTTTACATCATTGAATATTATTTGTATTATACGGCGCTAAATGTATATGTTAACAATTTTCTACCACCACAGAATTAACAAAACGCCTATGGGAGATAAATCACAAACGCAAGTGGTATATACTATATAGTGGTCGAATACGAATGTTAAATGCAGGATTAAATGTAGATTTATTTTGTATTTAAAATCACGGAGCCATGGAAATAAAAAAAGGATTTCATCTGTTTTCTAGATTTCATTTGCTTTATTTATTCTAGTGCTTGTCTTGTTGTTGAACGTTAGCGACCATTATTTAATTTGAAATAGTTTCACTGTGGACTTCTCGAACCGTTCTTAGCTTTATTGTTTGGGAGGTAAGTTTATTCAACTCCATAATCACACGTACGAATATAAAAACACTCGTTTAATTTCCATGAGACGTCATATCCATCTAACCGTTTTAAATGAAATCTATTGAAAAGAGGCAGCTATATGACAAAAAAGTAACATACGTTATAATATTCGAAGAGTTGATAAATAATGGAAATATGTACTGATCCTCACCATAGCTATTCAAACAAATCGTCGGGTCGAACCATAAGAGTACTGATCGCAAACATTGTGTACGGCGAGAGAACGAGAGAATGTGTTGGGTCAAGAATAATTAACAAAATTGATAAAGACCCATTGAATAATTAAAATTTTATATATTTATACATTGTTTATTCTTTCTATCTTTCTAAGTAATTCATCTAACATCTCCTTACCTATTTTTCCCCCTTGTTATATTTTATTTATATTAAAAAAATATTTAACTATGTAAAAGGCAATCCTTGCCGTAAAAAAAAAATATATTATTTTAATTACTTAGATAATGATGAAAATTTTACGGTTTTATAAACAATACTGTTCAAATACTAATGATTTTTAATGAAAGTTTTAATATATGGAAGAAGATAGGTATACAATTTAATGTAAATGAGATAGAGACAACATTATTAATGTTAATTCTGAGGGGTTTTTTATAATTCTAGTTAATAATTATGTTTGAACACTAATGATATAGTAATTGCAAATTGCTGTCTCGGTTGCTTTTTGCATAACTTCGTCTCGTTGGTGATTTTGTTCCATATCTCTGGTATGCCTATAACAAAAAAAATACGGCAGAATCAAATCGTAAAAAAACATTTCTAATTACAGGTTTTTAAAAATGTCAATTAGACTATAAATATTGACTTGTTCGTTTAGTATTCTTTTATTGTCTACTTCATGTTTGGTAATCTCTAGTTGTTCAAATAAATTTAAGTCTTTAGTTACCTTAAGTACTTAAAATTATATAGCTGCCCATTTTCAATAGATTTCATATAAATACAAATTGTTGAATTTAAAATAGTTAGATTTATAATGCCCTCATAAGGCGAAACGCGTTTCACGGAAATTAATCGAGTAGAACTAAAAAACGAGCGTTTTTATTTTTATGTGCATTATTAGATTCTTCTTCTTTCAGGGCCTCTTTGGCTCAATTTAAAAAATTACAAATTTAAAAATATATATTTATAAAGATATCTTCCAAAACAATTAAATTTATGGACAAGTGAGATCCATGGGTTAGTTGGTTAATAAAAAGATGACTAAATAGTTCATTACAAATTCGATGTGTTAATTATACAAAAACTTGTTTAAAAAAAGTTTCGTTTTTGGGTTAGGAATGCAGATTTATTCAGAATAAATGGTTCTATCCGTAACAAAAAGAAATATTTTTCCAAAAACTAGGGGTATATGTAGAAGAGGAAAAAGAATTAAAATGTTAGTAGTCAAAAAATTAACACAATGACGCATCACCCGTTTCACATTGTTTTGTTTATCTTTTTAGTCTAATTAAAAAATACTAAATGCCAAATAAAAATATGTTAAAATTAGTTTTGCGTATTATATTTCGAAAGCTAAAAATCAATCCTTAGTCTTGAAAGAAAACGTAACAATTTGTAGATAAATTTTATGCTCGAATTGATATAAAGAAATTTCGTTCAACATTTTTCTTCTATGATTATACATCATAATTCAAACCTATGTTGTCGACTCCGCATTTCCTAAAAGAGCGATCCAACCAATAGAAATTCTCTATTTGAGCCTAAACCGTAATCCTGTCAGTGGATCGGCTTTCATTAACGCAACCAAATGGCCTTCCCCATCTGAAAATGGGCATACTTTGGCGACCATTTTGCAGACTCGGCAATGTACGAGTATATCGCGTGAGGCACTCCAGGTGGCGCTTTAGTTGAAACTATAAACGTGGGCTCACACGTTGCTGTAAAACTCTTTTAAACGGGTTTATAAACTTTGATGGAAGTTTAGATGTATCGTGGATAAGAAACAGAAAGAAAAGAGAACCGAGACGCTTTTAAGTGTTTAGAGTTTTATTTGAAAACAATATTTTGAATAAGAAAAAAGTTTATGAATAAAATTAAGTGTTTGCAGTGGAGGATTGAGAAAGTTGGGGTTTTAAGTAAGATATTAAAAATGTTTATATGTATAAATCACATTATTAATACTGTTTTTAAAGATAATCAAACAAGTATGTCCACACAAGTAAATTCACACCTCTATCCTGTCACAATCCTATCTTATAGCAACACAAAACAATCATATATCGATAGTTACAAGATCTGCTGTCAATTCCAACATATGAACGTGTGCGATTACTGCTTCAAACAAAATAAATTATGTATTTTATCAATATTACATTTTTATTGTTAAGTTGCAATATTGGAACGTGGTTTTCTACTCAAAGATTTTTGAGCTTTGTTTCAAATAAAAATATGATATTATTTAATTGAAAATAATAAATATCTCAATTAAGAATTTATATTACATATGACATGGTAAAATTAAATGTTTAACGGATACTTGCAAAAAGGGAAAGTTCCGAGTTCAAGTCAAAATATTTTTTAATTAGTGATTCATCTAATTTGCTTTAAAGTAAAAAAAATTATAATATTATATTTTAATTGATTTTGAAAAATTAATTAATTTTTCATCAATCATGCACATTCTATTATCTTCTGATCAAATCTTCACACTTTATTCTATTTGGATACGCTAAATTCTAAATTACACTTGAAAATATTATTTAGAATATATATATGTAGTATATCTATAAACTATTTAAGATCTAATAATTTAATGCAGAAACGGAAAATGATCGTTCTGCGCCTGAATCCCTAATTGGTACAGAGAGATATGTTGGAAAACGCGAGGTGACGCCCGCGCCCTAGGCGAGCGCCTAATGTGTCTAGGCCGTAATCCGGCCCTGAGTATTTGTAATAATTTAAAACACCTAATCGCATGTTCTATTAGAAGAAACGTTTAGTAAATAAAGCGGTTTATAAACTAAAATTAGAAATGATTTCATAATATTTGTTCAATTTAATTAATTGTCACAATTAACCAATTCTGTCTAGAAATACCCCAAATCTTAGACAACAAACTAATGAATTTTGATATCGGACGCAAAGCTATCCCCTACTCTTATGTAAGAAAATATATTTTATCTGGAAAGCTAATAAGAAGTGGCAGAAAAAAGTAATTTAGTAGTACAGAACGTAATGAGAAAATTCTAAAAACATATTTTCCCGTAGGTAATATTTATAGTTGCCATCACTTAAGTCGTGTTCCGATCTAGACCCTAATTGGTTTTTTTTTCCTTTTATACTAGGCTGAATTCAACGATGAATTGTTTTTTTGCGTAAGTGAATGTAACAATTATTTTTTTCAATTCGTTTGATTGATTAAAGTCTAATCGGACAATTGACTGCCAATTTTTTTATACATAATTATTCTAGACCTTAACGGAGTTTACAAGTCGTTATTTTGACTAGTTGAAAATGTCTGAATATGATATATTAAGTTGCGAAAATCAAAGGAGGCGACTTCACTGGGATTAGATGTTTGATTAAGTGTTATTAACTTTATGTAGATTTTATCGCGGAATGTTGATACAGAGTAAATTTGGGTTAGGTTAAATAATTTTTATAAAAATCGTATTATACGTAGGTACATACACAATTATGATTATTAAACACAAGCAACTTTACTAGTTTCGCATCTAGCGTACATCGTGACTAACTTGTAAAGTATTCGGCAAGTAAATTGCACGAAAGCACCAATAATATGGTGGAATTGAAAAATCGGTTCTACCAATAATCATAATGCAATGCGCTGGCGCGCACGTTATTATTTCATAGGCATTGACTCTATTTATCGCTCATTTTCCTTTTTATCGATCGTTACATTAAAATCGGCATAACTCTACTTCCTTTGATTTTCACAATTTCATATTTTATATTTAAATATTATTAATCAGTATTTATTTGATATAGGGTGGAACTTGTATGAGTAGCAGTGGCGGTCGGTGACTTTTTAGTTAAACAAATGTAACAGGTAATCGAAGACTATTCAATGCTTCAAGTATTCAAGGCAAACTGTTAAAAACAAATTTCTCAAAACAATCCACACGTATCGTAACTTGCTCTTCTGTGCCCAAAGTCGATTTTTGTTCATTGGATGCTGTTAACGAATGCGTATACGTTGAAGACATTGACAGGCGAAACTTAACGCGCATGCGCGAAAGTAGAATACTTTAAAAACTATGTGGATACGGAACGAATGATAGAATCCACTGTTGCTGGAATCTGTGTGTTTACGCGATCCATAGATGTTCGAAAGTTGAGAATGTATATATATCTCGACTCGCTCCGTGCGCGCGCCGTGTCGTAGTGTTATGACTGGTCTCTAAAGGACGGCACGAATTTAATTACAGCAGTGCTGTTTTCGACTAGAAACAAAAAGTTCGATCCTTTTTGACTTTAGTATATAAGGGATGCGGAGCATCCAAAGCATATATGAAGCGACCGCGCCTGATGAGTAGATGCATGAATGTGGATGAGGCGAGAATTGTGTGATAGGACAAAAGAGTGTGACGCAGTATCCTCTTTGCCTACCCCCGCTACACAAATTTGAGCTTTTAAAATAAGTACTTGTAAAATACAATGAAACCATAAAACCATAGTTCGATCAGCCATTAATCGATCAAATAAATTGTTATACTTATTATTTTATTTTAAATAAATCATTATTTAACATTTTAGTTTTATCCGTTGAGTACATTAAATAAACAATCTAAATAATAAAATTTAATATTTATGTATGTGCAAATACATTTGTTTTTTCTCTACATTTAAATCTACATTTGATTTTTCCCAATCCATTTGTCTTTTAAGATTACTCTTACGTGACGTACGTAAAGAAGTTCTTCTTACTCTTGAAAAGGTAAAACATAATTCAATATCAAACTTTAACAGGAACTTTCTTTTGAAAAATAGACATAAAATGTTCCTTTAAAAAATAAAATCGCAAAGGACTTGAATTGAAATAACTATATTACAAAGTTTTTTGTTATAAAGAAAAACTGCCAACGAGAAATTTGTAAAGGAAGTAAATTGATTTATGTATGTAATATGTAAATTATTATAAGTGGGGTTTTCAAATATTATATTTGTTGATTTAGTACCTACTATGTTCCTGTTCGACAAATGTAGGTACCTGTTAGGTCGCTGACGCTGAACGCAGCCATACAAAGACTTCACAGGCTCGGGAACGATTTTAGTTATGTCATATATCTATATATTCCAAATGTCATTGTATTTTTGATGCTGTATTCAGATAATGTTGTAATTGATCAAGGTATTTAAGTCGTGTTTTTTTTGACGATATTTCATTGTCAATTTTATCTTATTAATAATATATAATATAAAGTGTACTCTGAATAGCCTATATTTATATACAGGGTGAATATTATGTTTCAGGCCGATTTAGTTTTGCCGCCATTCTAGTTTGGCAAATATTTCTCAGTTTACATTTAATAATCATAGAGACTAGTTGATTACAATTTATTATTAAGTATCTAACACCTCAAGAACGTTTTAAAGTCATTAAAACATTTTATCTAATTAATAATGCCAATACTGTAACCATTAATAGTGATCGCTATCATCATACGTTGGTAAACTTTTAGTAGTCGAATTGGGTCGATCGGGCCTGCAACACAGGACGGTACCACCTCCTCATACACATACTGTCTAGCACGTCGACTGGCCTCCTCGATCATCTGATTTGACGGCTCGCGACTATTTTCTATGAAAGTACTTGAAAGGAAAGGTTTAAGGCATTAAGTCAACAACAGTTCTGATGCTACAGGATAATATTTGAAATGAAATTGCTGAAATAATGCAAATGTTATGAAAAATATGGTTAAAATAGCATTCATTTGTATTGCTACCAAAAACGGCTATTTAGCTAATATCATATTTTATATATAATTGTAATAAACTATATAATTTATAAATGAAAATCAAATTAAAAAAATTGTTTAATTATTTATTTATTTAAAAACAACATCGGCCTGGAACATAATATTCACCCTGTACTATGAAGAATTTAAAATGAATAAAAGCCCAACTTTTAGTGAAATGTTATAGAAAATCAACAATTTAATTACTCCCCTCAAAAATTTTAAAATTGGAATTGTTTCCGGTTTTTGAAAACACTTTCATATTATTGTGATCCGTTCTGAATATTTTAATTATATGTACCTAATAACATTATAAATAATCGAATTTTAAAATGTTAGAAATATATATATTTAAATTTTTTTTATTTTTATTAATTTTAATATTAGAAGATATAATACATTTATAAAATAATCAGTAGGATATATACAGTAATACCCCGACTTACGCTACCCCATCTTACGCAAACTCAGAGTTACGCGGTTCGTTTGGCGACACTTGACGTTGACCATTAACAACACTGTCGCTAGACTGCCGCCCGCTATATTCAGTGTTTCTCTTACTGTGATACGCATTGGGTGTATTTCGCGAGCTATTAGATTCCCTTAGTCAGAAGCTAACAATCGATGATCTCATAGAGATGCGTGAGCAAATCGACAATGATGACACTTCAGACCCAATTTTACCAGAAAAGCTCATGACAATTGCAAGCTTGACAGAAGGTCTCAGCTCAATTGAAAATGGTTTAAAAGTTTTAGAAAACATAGATTCCAACGAAGAACGCGTTATAGCTACAAAGCAAGGAATAAAAAAAATATTAGCTTGCTACGAAGAAATTCTCCGTGAAAAAAAGAAGGCATTGTGCCGTCAGACGAATGTGTTAGATTTTATGAACCCATCGACATCGAAATGACTTTTACGTAAATCGTTTATTTTTTTAATATTTTGTATTAATACGTATAAATAACTGCAATTGAATTAAATATTTTTCTTCTAAACTAGTGTTTTTATTAGTCTTTGGTCCCAATTAAACAAAATTGTACATATTTATACGCAAAGTTGTGCCCCGACTTACGCGAATTCGAGTTAAGCGATTTTTGTCGGTCCCACCTATCGCGTAACTTCGAGGTATTATTGTGTATATATATATTTCTTTCAACATTTTTTTTTTTTTACGAGAGTAAAACTCGTGTATAGAAAAAAAGTATATACGAGAGTATATAATTAATGTTTCAGTTAGTCTTCGTACATATTTTTTGAATTCAGATACAAATTTATAGTAGTTTGTAATTTTTCTAATTATGATGATTAATTGTTAAAAAATTGTATGCTTTGATAAATATAGTGATTTTGAAAATCACATTTATAAATTTATTGTAATTATTTCATACTCTATCTATCTATTATTTATTCCTACTTTTCAATACAAAAATCATACTTTCTGGTCTCGTCAAAAATAATATACACATTAAAAACATCTCAAAGAATGACAACGCAATACTTTGAAACAAACAAAACACCATATAAATCGACCTTAATAAATAATCAAAATTAATGTGAAAATAAAATAAATTTACGTAATTAGTTGTTTTGTGGAAATTGAATTGGATTGAAAAGTGGCGTTATTGTAAGTAACGATCTTTATGTTCGGGTATATTCGAGAACTGCCTAACATCCCAACTGACGTTCTCACATACTACAAAATCTGGCTTTAAAATTTTTCTCAGTACAACAGGATAGTTCATCTCTCTAGATATAAATCTCTTTGGGAACTACACCTAAAATTGTATTTTACTTTGTTTATTTCGAAACTCAGAAGAAAAGCTTCTTCAATTTTGTAGATGAACTTTGTCTTTTCATTTTAACTTTTCAATTGCGATAAACTTTAAATCATCTTCAAATCATTGCTTCGAGCCTTTTTTATCCAGCGTTTAAAAGAGAGCAATGGGATGAGACCTATTCCAATAAAAATCGTATTAATAATTGTTTTAGAGAAAGTCATGACATTGAAATAAATATTTGGACTGTAGGAAGCAAAATAAATTAGTATTTTTTTTTCTTCTTGAAAAGAAGATGAAATATTTGTACTAGTACATTATCGCAATAAATTTTTAGAAAAGGTCTCTTTGAAATATTTTTAATTAAAATACTCTCTTCCCATGAATAGCTGAAAGGTTTTCTTCATAGCTTTTTTAATTTTTAGTTCACACAATTTTGCTCTTTTTAAAGTAATAGTATAATGAAAGTATACATTTTTAAATATAACGTAATTTTTATTTATTATTGGAATTTTATCTACATAAAATTCTCTAATCACTAAACTCGTTCATGAAGATGAAAATGGATGATGAAAGGTATTATATCTTTCATATAGACTGCTGGCTATGTTTCTACTCTTGCATCAATTTGTACTCTTTCAGGGAAACGGAACTAATAATAAAGATAAACCGTTATTTAAACTGTTACTGTGATTGTATTTGATTGTAACGATGATTGGTAACTGAGATTCAACTGTTTGAATAATCAGTTACCAATAATCGTTATAATCGAACACATATTAGTCATAATAACGGTTAAAATAAATCGTTAACCATCACTAAACGGAACCAACATAGCTCACGCAAAAGTTATCTTACGTGCAATAATGCATTACAATCAGACCATTTAAATGTACGATATATTACTGTCCATGCTGCGGCGGTCAGAATAGGTCACACAATTCAGCAAAAATATTTTATGCATGTATTAAAAAAATATATATTGAACGATATTAAAAAAGGAAATGGTGAAAATTTGTTGGGTCTTTAGATTGACATTTGGAGGTGGTACGTATTGGGATTTTCAAAGGGACAAAGGGGATAGTAATATAGTGATCGCTCTACTTAAATCACAATCACAATAAAATACAACACATGTATGAATTAACAATCACAACCAAAGGAAGCAACTAGATGCTTTCCTTCCAAACATATTACTGAAAAATAATGTGTGATGGAGGCGGGAATAGTAATCTAGGAGATATTTATTTGAATTACAAAAGTTTGTTCACCTATCTATATCTACTAGGAAAATCAAAAACATATCAAAAATGTAACAGATGGAAAATAGAGTTAAACAAGAGTTGAAGTAATATATAGATATCTATAAAGTAAGAAACTAGGACGAGAATATTTGATAATTTTTTAATAGGCTTGAGGTGGATAGGTAACGCCATTTATACCTCATACGGCAAATTTCGAACGACGATGAGGCTATTCTACTTTCGTGGTTCCAACAGCTTAGCAGAATTTCTTAGTGTTGATCTGTACTTACTTGCATTAAATTTCTGATCCACTTGACTTATATTGTACAACTTTGGAATAAACATCGAGACATGACACAAAATGTGAGTTATTTCTGTTACACATTCCAGACGTTTGCTTAACTTAAATAACTTCTGATATTTGGAGTCATAGTAATTGATTAAGTTAGTGGTCACCTGTGCCAAGTATTTGTCGTCATCAAGACCGCCGCCACACTAGCATTCATTGCGACCAAATTGGTAATTACCTCGCTGACCATCTACAGGCTTAATACAGCCCTGTATAAATGATACCGATAATGGAGTATATCGTGGACATCTGTCCAATGTACACAAAGTCAGGAGGTATTTTAGAGTTCCTTTAAGTAACACAGAAACGTAAAACTAAGCACAAAGTTTACTTGTTCCAATTAAAAATCTAGCGTCAAGTTAATAAATAGGTATGATTATAGCTGTACCTAATAATTTGTATTTCATTCAAGACGTGGTGTTGGATTCGTATACAATGGACTGCGACATGAACGAATTCTTCAGGAACGCCGTCTTGAAGAAATGCTCTCCATAACATGTAGAAAATTAATTCTTTCGTACTTTGCGCGTGTTGCTAGAAGAGATTGGTAATCACATACACAAAGACGAGAGGCGAGAAATAAACCTCCGATGAAATGAACAGATCAACTCCGAGATATGAGCGGATAAGGCCCATTATGCAGACTAAAGGACGATGTTGCTCTGACATGAATACATTGACTGAGTCTTTCTTTTACCTATTAAAATCCTTAATATAGATAGCAGCGGACGGAGCATCTGATAAGACGGAAAGACAGCAGAAGATAAAATGTTGGTAGACCAAAGGTTCGCTGGATGCAATACCAACAAGAGGGGGAGCAATTAAGAAACATGGAAGGTGTTTATTTTTTTTTAAAAGTCACGAGCTATTTAGTTGCGTGAGTGGTACCAAAGTGATCACGTGGGTGACACCAAAATGAAAATATTGAGACAAGAAATTTGCGTTAGTCATATCCAAGGGCGTGCACTGCATACAAGCAAAAAAACTGTGCGTTACTAAAAATTCTGGGAAACAGATATAAATTAAATAATTGGATTAACATAAACGAAAACATTATTTTACAATTAGCGGCATCTGTGTATTACAATATTATTGAATTAAAGAAGATAAATTGTCGTTTTAATATTATACGTCCTCGTTTATTTTAGAACCGCGATAAATATTTAGTTTTTATATTTTAAGCATAGCCTTAAACAAATTTTTCAATTGCGTATAATTGTATATGAAATATGCTTTCACAAAGGCACAAATTTGAATGTTACATCGACGATATTATTATATTATGAAATATTTATTTTGCCTACACTTCTTTACATCAAATATAGACTGTATTGAATTTGCTCGATTTGAATTGAATCCGTCAATTCCGAGAGAGGGGTTAAGTATATAATGGGTACGCCTTGAATAGAACCTCCAGATTTGGCAATTTTATTACCTCAAATTGCTTTACGGGTAGGTAAACATTTACACGAGCGTGAGTACCTCATTTCCTGTTGTGTTTGTTTCATCTTGTTTCTGTCGTTTTCTTCCTTTACGGTCATTTTCTTTTATCTTACTTACCTCCGAAGCTTTGATTGGTTTAGCAATTAGCTACAAAAAATGTGGCTCGGAAAACAACCGAAAGATAAATGGTTTGCGGAAAATCTCGGGAAAATTTCCACCTGGTCTCAATAATGAATACATGGCATATTTTACGGAGAAATTAAAGTTTATATTTATTTTATGTCACAAAATTATTACATTTTTGGCAACGGATTTCTTACAGTTGTGGTCTGGAATATATTAAAATTTTGTCTACTGAAATTCATGTTATTTTATTATAAAGCTATTTACCATATTTAACAATGCCCTTACGTTTTATATATGATTACAAGCATTTTTTTGTTGTTTGAAAGGAACTTTTGATTATTTAAGAATCTCTATCGTAAAATTAGACTTATTTATTTCATCAGCATCATTATCATCCCCTTGTACTAGAAGGATCCCGACCCAACACCCGGGTTCAAATCTCGATACGGCGCTTTCATCTTCCTCTGTTTTGCACAGCTTCTTGATGACCAATCAAGGTTCAATTGGCGTTCATAAAAATTAGTCTTATTGTGTGTGCATCAAACTTGAACATTTGCCATTAATTGAAATGATCATTGTATTGTTGATGTTTGTGGTGAGACATAATTTACAATAATATATATATATATATATATATATATATATATATAAAATTATAATTATATATTAAAAAGTTAAATATATATATTTAACTTTGTTTAGAGCACTGTAAGTTGTGAAAACCAATGTCAAATGATCATTTTCAAGCGGAATTAAAAATAATAAAACATATAACTGTTATGTTTTCAACGTTATAGATAAAATCTTAAAAAACATAATTCATGATAAATATTTATATCTCCCTACAGCAGGTAAAAATACTGAACAATGGCGCAGTATTTAAAACATAAACCAACTTTCGGATAAAAATATTACAAAATTATATTAGACCTGCGTTTTACACAAATAATAACTTGGATAAATTTCTTAAAAAAACTCCAAACACTAGTTGACCCGCTAGATCAATCCAGTATATATAGAGTAAAATGTTATGACTGTCCGACATTTTAATGCCTTAATAACAATAACTTCTCTGAATTTTCCAACCACCTTTTTGAGACAGGTCACAACCGTATAAAAGAAAACGGCATTGAAATTTTACATATTAATAAAAAAGACCTTAGATTGGTCACTCAACACTAAGTCAAATATAATTAATAACCAAATAAACCTTACAAACAACCCGCTATTTAATAAATTCCCTATTTCAATGTCTCTCTGTCAATTATCTCCTCACTCTTGCCAAGACTCCGCCTACATCCCGTAATGATTGTCGTTTAAATTTAATGGAATAGTTTAGTTGTACGCCGGTCCTGACGAAGATATGTTAGTATCAAAGCCGGTTGACTTATAAATAACTCACAGTGATTTAAACAAAGCTAAATAAGGTGTGACATTACAAAACTAATGTCACGTTCAAAATCGTCTTATCATTATTTTTAATGGCAATCACTGTAATAATCACGAATAACACCCTCATGTTGGTAACACAGGCGAGTTTCAAGTTTATAAAAACGGTGGAGTCTATGGTTGAGATTAATTTAATATTGTATTTTGCTTGGAGTTGTCAGATACGCGATTTATTTGCTGCGACAGCGAAGCTATTTATCAAGAATCCAACATGTAACCGAAGGGTAAATTCTTTGATTGTAATTCAATTATTAGTGCACTATTTACTGTTATGTTGACCTAATCGCATGGTGAATAATATTTTCAGGGAACGCGTTTGTTTCCCTTCGGCCTACATTCATTTCATTACATCATTATTCTACAATTCATTCTACCAATCTTATTGCGTCGGCTTGGGATGCCGAGATAACTAGCTACGACGATGGATCACGGATATGCTCTACTACGATGGAATGCACACGAACGTGCATAGATTTGGAGGTTATGCCATATTTTATAACATTATAAATATTGTTGTTGAATAACGTCGAACTCACGCTCAAACTAGGATTATAAATTTGGATTGTAATTTGTTCTAATTTAAACTGTGTTTTTTTGATTAGATTCCATTAGTTAACGTAAAACATATTTTCTTATTTTTTTTGTTCTTATGTTCTCCATTGACTAGCCGGAGAAGAGGATAGAACATTGTTCTTTACACTCACAATAGATACAATTTCGAATTGACTACACGGGTCAACAAATGAAAAAAAAAACTTGTCCCCTCAATAAAGGCTAAATATATTAGCTGTATTTCTAATAGATATTCTTTTATCTTTTAAATAGTGTAGTAAGTACAGTTTTTTATTTATGGGCTCATATAATATACAATTTAATATTATTAAGGAAAACACATTCTTATTGTGAAGTTGTGATTATTCAGAACATAGGTCTGTGATATTTTAAATACTAAATTAATGTATTAATTATAAATAAAATCAATTTTGTCGAAAAATATTGTTTTTGCATCACCGGGATTCGAACCTGGATCTCTATTTCCAATCCGGTAGTAAAGGTAGTGCACTTCCCCGGATTGGAAATAGAGATCCAGGAGAGGAGAGGAAACAGAGATATTTATAATTAATACATTAATTTAGTATTTATACAATTTAACGTTACAAAATCCCTAGTAGCTTAATATGTACTGAAGGTCAATATTTGTCAATCTTTAGGTATTTAAATTAAGTCTTTTTATTCATTTGGCAGTTGACTTGAGCTCGTGTACATTTGTGAAATCTCTTTGTGGTATCCAGCAATCCATCAATGCTTGCAGAAGGCTGCAAGCATTGATGGACTCCATTTTTCTTAATACCGTTTTTCCATACTGGCTACATCTTAATGAAAATGTTCAATATGCTCATCACTTACGCTACCAAGTAATCGAGTTATAGAAAAAATACGAATGGAAGTGCAAAAAATAATTTTTTAGAGTTTTTTACAGACTGTAATTAGATTAATGATAATCTTGATGTAGTCTTCGTATTTTTTGTTTCCCAAGAAATTTTCTACGACAAACTTGAAAGCTGATCACGCAGTTACTTCTATGGATCACAGTGGAAAACTGTTGATATTTCAAGTTTCCCTTATTCGTGGTCCTACACAGATTCCCTCTTTTATTTTAGCATCGCTTATCCTCGAAAACTTTTCCTTTAAGTACTTCAAACTGTCGCCATCTTTGTCTAGAGCCTTAAGGCTTACCTTTCAATAATAATTCATATTTCGTTTTTTTTTTCATATGGGTTTTTATTATTTATTTATATCAAAAGTTATACACTATATTATTATCTTAATATTTACACTAATGTTAAATTAATAAATTGAATGTTATTTTTCATAATAAAGAAAATACAAATATTATAAGAAAGACCGCGTCCATTAAATTCATTTTCCGCGTGCTTGAAAATTGCCTCAATATATAAAATTCTTATATATACGAAATATATTTTTTTATTATCTTGAAGCCAAGATTACGAAGACAAATCTGCATTGAAACAAATTAACAAAATGTTATAAATTAATTGAGTTTAACCATTCAGTTTTGCAGGACATTTATCAATTTACGATGTTTTTAAAATACTTTGTGTTAGTGAAAACAAATTATTGTATTTACTTAGATACTTTGAGGCTTTAGCTAGTAAGTTTTATATCAAAAACATAATAATTTCTTACTAAATAATATTTATATCGATCCCATTAATGGGTATTTTTTATGATTCTTTTTTATGTTTCATTCTGCCACTCGATCAGATAATAGCGGACGACGTAGAATCTGTCGCTTTCTTAATTTTTAGTTAAATACACAAATAAGATATATTTTGACTAAAACATGACATTCGCAACATGAGTTGCAAATTTCGTATATTAGATGGTTTTTTACTAATTTTATAACGTACTCAACAAAGTAAATATTTTATGTACGTTATTTTGTATGTAAGTCGTAATTGAATATTCCGTATATATGTAATACCATTGTCTTTTAAACATAGCAAAATACTACATAACAAACAGCTCACAAAACGGCAACGTAGTGTTTTAAATCGATAATATTAAAAAACCACCAAATGCATCTGACGTAATAATTTTGGAGGTGGATTTATTCAAACGACGTAATAATTTTGGAGGTAGATTTTTTCAAATGACAACATACATTTTATTTCATTCCATAATATTAATCTGAAAAAAGTGGATAAGACTCTAGATACGAGTTATTTTTGACACTTGTCTGAAATGCGAGAAAATCAACAATTTTATTGTCATCTCTATCTACCAAAACTTTCCTGTCTAGCAAAATTTACGTAACAAATAACGTCCTTTAGTATTTAGGTGACACAAGAAGTTCAACTATTAGTCCTGGCTTGAAAGAATATGTAATTCGCGAAGAATTTCTCGAATTTCAAACTGGAAAAATTAAAGTACACCCTTAAAGGCTTAAATTAATTATGTAAGGGAGAAAATACGAATTGAAACGATTTCATTTTTTATTTATATAAATTTTAATGATTTAAGTGATGGCGAGCGATTTCGAAGTAATTAATTACCTATCGCTATTGAAGTCTAAAATCCAATTGGTAAAATAATTGTTGACGGCGTCGCGTGAACTAGTCGCTTTTTGGATTTCAAAGTTAAAGTGAAATATATCAGACTCACTTCAGATTAGAGCAAAGCTTTGAATCTGTAAAGTGAATTACGTGTAAACTATGGAGCTTTCAGAGTTAACTCTTTGAATTCGAAAAGCTTTAGGTGTTTTTCGTTTGACGACACGGAAAAGTTTATTTATTATGCACATTATACTTAATTTTTTTACATTTTTTTTTCAGATTGTGCTCCAGATTTTGAGTGTCTGTTTTTGCATTTGACTATTTTTTCAATCAGTAACCGGTCAGTAGTCAGTTTTTTGTCAAAGAATTTTGGAGATTATTTATTGCACACATTGCGTATGAATGGATCGGATCAGACGGACTCTCATGTTGACTTATCAGTGTATCGGTATTCACTTTGGTTGACTTGATAGTAGAGGTAGATATTCGTAACTTACGTGAGCACAATTAAACCAACGGTATTTACGTGAAAAGTAGTGAATTCATAATTACAACGATGAGAGTTCGTTCGATGGTGATCTCGCTGTTGAATTTATATTAACACATAGACCGAACATTTTTCACAAGAAAAGTGACTGATTTCGAACACAGGGATGAATAAAGCCATAGATAAAGCATACAATTGTATGTAATGCCAATGGTGAATATTTAAAATAAATCAAATGTGACGTCATTCTCAAATTTTGATGATTATTCGCCTTGCGCTATGCCTACTAGGCCGCTATTAATTAACTTTGACAGTAGTAATTGTTGCGTATTCACAGAACATATTTTTGGTGCTCATTGAGAATCGATCGCGATCTATATTACTGACACCTTTCTACGTTCAAATTCTCACCCATCCTTTTTCCCTACTGCTTGTCTTTAGTGTGAATAGTTGCCTTGACGTCAGCAGACGTTAACGCGGTACGATACTTGTTCGGTATCACCGCGATTGCATTAGTGGTGTGGATTTGTTCAACTCCGGTGCATCAGTACTGTATTGTGATCCTGTGATTTGTGCACAGTGGTTATTGTGTGAGCTGCGGATGAAGTGAGTGATATCGCCGTTTTCATTTGGAAGCGGAGATCTCGGCTGCGACTGCGGAAGTAACGGAGGTGTCATATACGTGGTAAGGCGAGCAGTCCTTCAGATTCCCGTTTCTTCGAGATCCACTGATTCTTCAACTGGATCCTATTTTATCATCAACCCTTATCCCTGTTAATCTAGGTCCCCTTCCTTCCTTCCTTCCTTTCTTTACCGCCTCCCTTCGGCGATTTCAATTTACTAAAAGAATCATCGTATTCCAATCCGCAGGACGCGCGACTCGAAGATCGCGCAATTTGTTCGGTATATCTTATTTGGCACGGGATCTACGTTTTTTTTATAGTAATTATAGTAATAATTTATTATGGTAAAATTATATTACTAATCAAACGACTGCCCTAATACTTGATTTTAAGATTGATAATTTTTTTAAATAGATTTGCCATATTTGGCGAAATAAGCAACTCCCATAAGATATCTTAATTTGAAATCTGGATGCTTGGTCTCATTCTATTTATGTGATATATTGGTGACCATATATGTAAGTGTTAGTGGATCTGTACCCAGCTTTGATAACTGTCAGTTTAGTATCGACACTTAACTCGGAATTCTTTATCACCGAACGGTATATGGAAGGTAAAATGCTACTAGGAGCTCCGAATCCCATTTTTATAGATACCGACAGTAATTTAATTATTTATAAAAGCCTTGAAAGGGTCTTATGAAAAAGGTGCGAAAAAAATTCAAGTAACCTTTACGCCCTTATTATTTATATACGGTATATGATATAATATTTTACGGTCTGGTTATTTGAAAAGGCGCCTTATCAAAAATTGTATAAAGATGAAAACAGTTTTCTGGACAATTTCATTTAAAATGTACAAATGAAATTCCTTCAGAGTCCGGACTAAAGGGTTGAATGATACGCGTATCCTGACAAATCACCCTCTGACGGCGGTAAACTTTTATCGCCCCGTAAGGGAGGCCTTTCAGGGCGCAGCCGAGCGTCGCCTTAAATCATGATTAATGAATTATTCGGAAGGCTTTGATCCATTTTAATAATATTCATTAATCGAATTTATATAAACCATCGGGTGGCACGAGTTGTTGACGTGTAATGAAATTTTGAAAGCTTAAAAATTGACATGAAATTAAATAATTTTAATATTTCATACGCTCGTTTAAATGAGATGTAAGACATTCTAGTGACGAAGGGGTTAAACTCTTATTTCTTCAGAAATACTGTTTTTCAGCTCATGTAAAGATAGTGATTTACTGACAAACGCTCGCTCGAGAAAAATAATATGCAAAAATTCCGATTTAATTGGTAAGTGCGTTCCCCTGATCTCTGAGATAGTGTAAGGAAGGAGAAAAGAACAAACGCGTTACATTACATTATCCCTGCACAAAATGTTTTTTTGATTCGCCCCGCCCCATCATATATACTGATCATTGTATTTTGTTTTGTTCTTTACAAACAGTGTCTGGATTTTATTTACGTGTAATTTTTTGCGTGCATTTAAACTTGGGTACTATGCACATCAAACGGCAATATTAACCAATCACGTGATGAAAGAACCACTTCTGAGCGCACAGCGCGGCGTTGATTCAAAATATTTAGGAGATTTAAGTCTCGAGAACGTTCTACTATTGTTGAAACCGATGAATTGAATGCTTTAGTGGAAAAAAACACGCGCTGAAGAAAATAACTGTCACTGATTAATATATGCGGACCATCTCGCTTCACGATATTTTCATATTTTTAAGCACCACGATAATTGAGCAGAGGTATATGCTATTAAAGATTTCTTAGATTCTAATCCACCTTAGAGCCACCCTACAGGCATAAATACTTAGCTTGTAATTCGTTGGGAAAATTGTGTAGAATCAACTGTGATTAATTAAGTTTATTTAGTCTAAAGTTACTCTTTGTTCAGTTCGAAAGTTAAAATTGGCAATATTTTGGGAAAAAATAAATATTTATTAAAATAATTTTTAAATTTATTATTTGTTACTTAGTGGTACATATAGATGTTGATATATATTTTTTAAATTTACATACACAGTTCCAGCCGGTTCCTTTCAAAGTTGAACAACAAACAGTGGTAAGATTGTGTTTAAACGTTTAAACTACGTGTTTAAACCCCAAAAATTAAAAAAAAAAATAACTCACAGTTTTAAATTGCATAAATTCAAAACAATCAAGTAACAATATTTGAATATGTCCAAGAACACACAATAGTACATTTTTAAAATAATCAGTAGGATATATATATTTCTTTTAACATTTGTTTCTTCTTTATGAGACTAAGACTCGTGTATAGATAAGGAGTATATACGAGAATTTATATTTCAGTTAGTCTGTGTACATATTTTTTTACTTCAGATACAAATTTACAGTAGTCCGTAATTTTTCTAATTGTGATGGGGAGATTATTAAAAAAACTGATGCCTTGATAAATATAGTGATTTTGGGTTGCAGTATATTTTAATTTTGGAATATCAATTTGATTAAATCTTGTCGATCGGAATTAGTTTCTAATACTTAATTAATTTTTAATTTTGAAAATTTGGATTATTGAATATTTTTTGTATATGTATATTATTTTTGGTACTTTGAAATCTGTGAAGAGTTGTATATTTTTTTAGAATAATTTTTATTATCATTTTTTTAATGATTTTTAATTGTGATATTGAAGTTTTATATACTCCTGCCCATCCAATAATACCGTATTCCAAATGTGACTAGTAACGCGTAATATATTATTTTCTGATTTGTAAGTGATAAGATGTTTCTGAGTCTTAATCTTAAAAATATGTAGGCAGTTTTCCTTATTTTGTTTGTAAAATTTGTAATTTGTTATTTCCATTTGAGTTTGTTATCTATTATGATTCCTAGGTACTTGTTACAGTCTTTTTCTTCAATTGATGAACATTGATCGTAAAAATCTTCTCAATTACGGGCTTTGGTATGAATTTTAATATTAATTTCAGTGTTATCTTTGTGTTGAATAGCAAATTGTAAAAAGTATATTTTATCAGTATTAATTGATAATAGGTTATTTTTTACAAATTAAATACAAATCAGTGAGTAAATATCTTAACTACCCATATAATCATATTATTCCGACATGCTTACTTTATACAAGAATAAATATTAAAACACATAAAATATTTTAAGCTTTTATTTTTAAAAAAAGGTGTAGGGTTAAGGGGCTGTGCATAATACTGTGAAATTAAGGCGGTATTTTTGACTCGTTAGCAACGACGGAAGAATGATGATCCAGAAGATATTATATTACCATCTGAAAGACGTGAAAGCCTATTTGTGTTTATTTTCTACAAAATTATTTGCTCTCTTTCAAAATCTTCTAAACAAGGAGAAGATTTCTTTTTTGGTATTTTTTTCTGATCGTTTTTTCAGACTATATTTACCAAAACAATTCGTTCTCTCTGTTATGTGAGAACAGACGAGAATAATACCCTTACACTTTGAATAATGTTTGTATTTGAATAAACTACCTGTGGATCTTGCGTGTTGTGAATATCGGTATAAGAAAGTAAGATAATATAATATGCGGGGGCTTGCGTAGGTCACCAATAAAGTAGTTATTTAATATTGAATATTGTCTGATTTCTGATGAGTTTGAGTATTATTTGAATTTCTTATTTAAATGGTGTTCCAATAATCACCTACATCTTAAAACGTCCAAGTGCCAATCTATTAATTTTACAAAAAAAATATCCTGTAAAATTTTCGTATTCTATAAGCAACGTTGACTTGGTATCAGTTAGAGAGATCAATGATCTGGATCTAATATTTGACAGTAAATTATCATTGATTCAATAACTAATATAAGTCTCAAAATGTTGGAATTTGTTTTGCGGACTGCAAAATCTTAAAGTCTTAAAGTCCTCTACACTTCTCTAGTCAGACCTCAAGTAGAATATAATTCGATCATATGGTCGCCACACTTCATTGTTCACTCAACGGCAGTTGAAAGAATACAGAGAATGTTTATAAGATTCATTAATTTTAAATTAAATATAAGCTCTGAGGATATCATTTATAATTATCTTATTAGCCGTCTGAAATTGTTAAAATTATCAGTGAGACTTACGATGACTTTATATTTCTACACAGGATCATCAATGGTATGATAGACTGCCCCCAGATTGTTGGTCTGCTTGACTTTCGATCATCGAGACACAATTCATTGTTATATTACTGTGGTAATGTCAGAACTCCACATTCCCCAGAATGCATTCTTTGGGGAATGAATATACGAAGGTAGTCTACATTTTTACTGTAAATTTAACTCTTTATAGGACTACATTATTATAATTTTTTGTGACGGATAAATTGCTTTACTTCACATTTTATATTTATTTTTAAAAACATTATGTAATTTTTTTCTTTGTGTATTGCACTTTTGATAAAATTTTCTATTATTTTACAAATTATGTTTTTACCTGAATATGGCGTGTATAATAATAAAAATAAATAATATGTTTGTACTGTGTCATGCGATAAGGATGATGTATGTCAGAAGGTATGGTTGCGAAAGGTACCCGCCTCTAATCTCGGATTTATTCGGTGTTTGTTCGGTGAAGGTATGTCGCTTGTATGTACCTACTCGTAGGTGTTCGTGTGGAGTATGAAAGACAATAAAGCATCAAGTAATATATAATGAAATGATAATACTCACATTTTGCTTATAAATTTAACTAACTCGATGATGCAGAGTGCGGCGCGGTAGCCGCTGGCGTAGTCGATTCCATGAAGATAATGAATTAGGCGCCGTGCGCGGCTCTTTGCACATGCGCTCTTGTTATAGGATGGGTTCAGCGCGTTACGGAAGGTTCCATCAAAAATAAATTGTTTCTAGACTTTGCAAGTTTTAGGGAAAATAAATTTGTTGATATTTTCATTCACAAATAATTTAGTAAAATTATTCCTTGCACATATTTGGTTTTCTTTTACCTTGCCCTTGTTCATGTTATAGTTTTTCCTTTTTTCTTGGTTTTAAGATAATAGTATTTTATATTTAACTAGTGAGTAGCCCATCCCAGGATGGATGTTTAAGCTTTTAATAAATATACATATATTTTATTATAATTCTTCTTAAGGTCGAAAAAAAAACACGAAACCCGTTTACTGTGGATAATATTTTTTAATGAAGAAATAATCATTTCGAATTTCAAAAAGTCATTATTAATCGCCTGTCAATCAATAGGTAACTGCGTTATAGAGCACAAATACATTTATATATCCCTAGAATTTTATCCCTCCTGAGATATGATGATCAGATAACATCAGAAAAATTGTTGGGAAAGAATGGAATCAAAGTTCTAGAGATTGGGAGCTGTAAAAAGAAAAACTTGTACAAAGGATAGCATTCAACACTGTACGACGATCAAGAAAAAGAGAAACCATTAAAAAAATACAACAATTTTATTGTAGTCAGGATAAAAACCTTTGTCTTGGGATGGGTAAATAACTACAGATTAATTTTCTATTTTCAATTGAAAAATTATATTCATTAAGCTTAATATATTTGAAAAGGTGTTTGATAGTTGTAACCAAAAAAATACTTTTTATTATTCAGCAGTGTTACACATTGTTAGACATACTAAAATTATTCGTTTATAATATTAATAGCATTAAATTATTTGACACAGTTCTTAAAAAATACGAATATATATTTCAGTTAACAGTAAGTATAAATAATACGAAGTTGTGTAATTCACTATAAAATTATAACTTTGAAATTTATGATGCCAAAAATTAAATTAAAATTAATCTTCAAGACAAAAAGGTCACACCTAATTCGTATTTCAATGGAAATTGTATATTACAAAACAAAAAAATGCCTACTAAGGTATAAAAATGCGTTATTTAACAATAACCTTGCCCTTTATTTAAATATTAAAAATAAATACATAATTATAATTGTATTTAAATAATTTTCAATACTGAAAAATAGATTTCACGGAAATACTGATCAACCGGTAAATTTTTCTCTTTACTCATTGCTATTCATATATTCTGTATATTTTATCGCTTGATATTATTATAGAATGATTATTAATAAAAAATAGAACATAGTGAACATAAACGCCTGTTCAGATCATTATTATTGTTTATGATTGTATCATAATCATAATCAATAAGAATTTTTATTTTACTTGAAATAAGCGAGAAAAAAATATTTACGATAAACGTTATCTCCGTTACAGGCACAAATTAATTATACAAAGAGTTTGATCTTTGTTGAAAAATTGAATAGGTAATTTAGACACGTTTCATATAGATTGAAAAGGGGAACAATTAATTGTAAGATTTTTGGGGACCTCGCAGGAGATAAATCACTTCTTTAATAATTACGTGTACCAAGGGGGCTGCCAAGAATATAAATACTGTGAAAATCGACTATGATGAACGATGAATGACTTTTCACTTTTTGGCACAGATAATTTTCATATTACTTATGCTCGTACAAATTTATATTTCATGAAAACATGAAGAAATATTTGTTAAAATTTTTATTTTATTTTTCTGTAGGCAGGTATGTCTTCTGTATCTAAACGAAAGCGTGGCATGAAGGCCCTCGCGACAATACGAAGAGATGTTAAATATTTGACACTTGATTGACATGATGGTATTTCTTTTTATTTGTACGGTTTTTTATAAGATGTTGTTGCTGATTCTATACGCAATTATGCAATGCTTTTTATATAAAATTGATAAATTGTTCAAATTTTTGAAGATAAATATTTCTGAAACTAAGGGTTGATCCGGACTCGACCGTCATTTGAATTATTTTTTGCATGATTAAGGCCCTATTTTACCTAGGGTATTGAGCTTAAGTGCATGGATTATTTCTGAAGTATTAACGTAGACCTTATCTTTTACATAAAACTACATTACCACAAAAAAAGTCCATTGTCTTTAAATCGTTAAATCGCACGATGTGGGTGGCAAATTGATTTGAAATATCTGATATATTAACTCGATTGTTTTCCGACTTGTTTGACCGCCTGTTCTACTTTCATCCAAAAACAACTGTTGTTGGTTAAATTTTTCCATTATTACAATAAATTTTCACAATCTCAGTGCGCTGGTTAAAGTGTATCGACTTATTTTCGTTAATGGTATAGTTTTTATCAAAGGTCACATATGACGTTTCTAACAGTAAAACATTGAAAAAAAATAGTGATATTTGAAATAATGGTTGATTTTGGATCACCTATATAATACATAGAAATATAAAAGGTAAGATAAATTGAATATTTTTGAACATCTTGTACTTAAATTTAAAGACAAAGTATTGCACAAATTTAACATTCATAAAATTGAAGTTAATTTTTTATCATTGCTTTCACCTGTGGAGGTTCAAAATGTGGAAAATTAAATTGATTTAATATAAATAATAAGAAACTCAGAACAGGAGAAAATCTGGCAACAGGGACCCACAAAAAGGACAGATTTTGAACATTTACATGGAATGTATGAATGACCTTTCTGTCCAATGAAGTGAATTAATAAAAAATTATTAAAGCAAAGTAATGATATCAGATATAAAATTATATTGATTCGGGGCAAAGATTCAAATCCACTTTCAGCTGATCGACGATGCGGGCGACATCTACACCTGGGGACCAGGCTCCTGCCGAGAGAAGCCGCGCCCATATACGAGTCGGATCGAGCGCCGGTAACTCTATACGCTTAACGCTTTATCTTCGGCTGAATTTTTTACTATACCTTACTCAATACACGACTATACAAAAAAAACACGTTTTATTCCACCACCAACTTCAATTAATTAAATACTAAAATATAAATACATCTAGAGTGAGCTAACCCCTAATTTGACATAAATGAAAATTCTGTGACGCAACAATTTCACAGATTATTCATTATACACTTTGCATACTTTATATGTTTACGTGATTTCTAGGCTGGGATTTTTTTATGTGGGATTTTTTTATATGCAGCAGAATACGAGCTTAGGGGAGAGTGAGTTCAAAAGTAACAGGCGGTGACGAAAGTAACACTCAATCCTAAGCCATCTGTTTCATTCTGTGGGGGTTGTTTTCAAATTTTCGAATCCAATGGAATCTAGTGCTGGTGTACAGTTAATGTGGAGACTCGTCTTATTAATACTATACTCAACAAGCTTACGACTCTTTTTTATTAAAAAAATTATTTATTTAGAAATGTGTACAAATATGTAAATCCTTAAATCAATATTGTTAGATGTCAGAGATACAGATAAAGATACAAATTGCTATTGTATTAAAATACCAGAGAACTGTGTTCCGAAAATACTACAACTTTATAGTAATGTTGTGTTCCCTTAAGAATAAATATTATATGTTTATCAAAAGTAAACGTAACATTTAGGAGAGTAAGTACAAAAGAAATTATTACCAGTAAGTTTTGAATATACTAAAGATAACTTTAAATACCCATAAAAAACATTTTAAATTGATTTATTTAATGTAAATAATAAATTTTATAAGTAAAGATAAATAACACCTTTTTATTTATTTCAAGTTTTTAAATATTTTTTTCCCACTTTTATAGATTAATTTTATGATACATTCGTGTTCAATTACGTGTAATAAATCAATGAAATATAAATAAAATATTATAATAAATATATTTTGTGCCCGCTCTTCCCGATTCTATAAATGAATCAAATAAATAGCCTCCGTAGAAAATCTTTTAGTCAAAGGGAAAAGGCTCGCCTGAAAGGAAATGGAGTTTACTGAAATGTCACCAGGAGCTGCTTTTCCGCGTTCGGTTCGAATAATGATTTCCCTGGGGCTAGATGACGTCACAACCTGTCAACTTGAGCTCTGACTTGGCTTATTAAGCTGGCTCTGGACAAACCAAAGGACCAGTTCAAGTCCCGCATAAAAGTATTACATGCGAGTTGCGTCCTGATATTCTCTTCGTATTTTATAACAATATTATTCATTGAGCATTTTGGAATGCTTTAAGTACCTAGATCCGTTTTATTTTTATGCAATTAATTTTTAAGGAGAACACATTTTTATTGCAAAGTTGCATTTTCAGAACATAGTCTTCTTAAAAATGTAAAAGTGGTATCAAAATTTACCCAAATTTAATAAAATTGATTAAATAATTTAGTTCTGGCACCTCCTGGCGAATTTCACTCAAAGGTATTTGAGATTCGCCTAGGGCTTTCAAAAAGCCATCCGATAAAAAACGGTCTTCGGTTTTTTTCGGATCAAAACCGGTTAACCTGTTTTAACCGTCCTCGGAAAATTAAGATATTTCGTATGCTTTAAATTTTTATTTAAGAAAATAATTATGTAAATATTTCTGTAAAATTAAGGAAATTTTTAAATTTTTTATTGCTTATAAATATTGTATTCATGGTAAAATAACCAATAATAGATAATGAAATGCACGAAAAAAAGTGTGTATTATATTTGAGAATATATATAGCTACATTTTTTTAATTAGCATAGTAAAATAAATTATAAATTGTGAAACATTAGAAAAAAATCATTATATTAGACGAAACAAATTTATTAACAAGAAAATAAATACAAATGTATTATGATTTTATATATAGCTAAAATTTCTATAAAATATATTCAGACATGACGGCATTGACGGCCGTAGAATTTTGATTATTTTAATATTTACCTCAACCAGCTGACTACTTATCGGGTGTTGGCCGAGCCTTTCAGAAAAAAAAGTCCTGAAGACACCGCTTTATGGAACGGTTTTTCCGAGAAACGGCAGTCTTATCGTTCTCACTTCGCTTAGGAATTTATTCATCGTTTTTGTACGTTATAAATAATTTTTGAAAAGAAAAAAATATTCTTACTTTAATTAAAAATAATCGTAAAAAACTGGTTAACCGAGTCAAAAAAAAAAACGGTTTTCAGTTAATTTTTAAATTACCGAAAAACGGGTTAATCGGTTTCGGTTTTAAGCAGTTTGGAAGCCCTAGATTCACCCCAATATAAATTTGACTTTTAAAAATCGACTAATAAATGTATTAATTACATAAAGAATATAAGTTCCAAATTTGATGAAAATGTATTCGATTAGTATAGTGAAATGGTGAACGCGCTTCCCCGGATAGGAAAAGGTCCAGGTTTGAATTCCGGTAAAAATAAAATATTTTTTCGATCAATGGTTTTTTTCTGTATATCTTTTCTAGTTAATCCTTTATTAAATTCTTTATTTAATTTTAAATCTTTTATTTAATTCTTCCGCATATTTCTGGCATAAAAAACTTTACAGAGTTTCACCAAATGCTGTGAAACACTGCTCAATTAATAAACTAAGGAAATATCTCATAAAATCGCATCCGGCACGACATCTACCGGACGAAGCAATCCGGTAGATTTTGTATGTGTGTGAAAGGAAAGGATATTTCCTATTTCATAGTACCGCGCAAGTAGTCTACCATTTATTGACTTTGTTTCTCGAACCAATAATAACGAGGTTAAGATTTTTTTTTAAATTTTGACGTTCGCCATTTAAGGCTGGTTTAGCATAGATATTTGCAAGGTAATTTTTTTAGTAAATTTTGATCGAAGTCTGGTAATAACTACGAGAATTATCTTTCCACAAAAATAATTGTGTAATTAAACTTTTTAACGGAGGGTGGTTTTGGAGTCCATTGTCATTAGATCTTATGCAAAAGGATAGTATTTCTATCGAAATCTGTAGATAGATCTAAATCTAGGTAGAGAGGGTGTTAAAAAATAGTTAAACTGTTTTGAATAATGATAATTTACTTTGCTTAACACGTAGACATTGGCAATGACAGCTGTCATCATCGCTCAGCCAATAATTAACAAGTAAAGAGATGTGGCTCGGCGGCCATTTTAGTTTTAATATAATTGAACGGCAATAGAGTTCACGTTTTTCTTTTAATATTATATAAATTAAGGTATTGATACTAATTATGATCTTCATATATTAAACAAAGATCAACAATGGATGGAATAAATAAAACAATGTTATAACTCTTCTTGAGTTTATTAGCACTCTAGAGTTTCGAGAAAAACAGTAACTCTCATTGACGGGTGAAGTATTAAACTAACTACACATAAATATAGCAGACAAAGCGTTATATATGAGTGTGTAGTTAGTTTAATACTTCACCTATCGATGAGAGTTACTGTTTCTCCCGATATTCGAGTAGTGCTCATAAACTCATGTAGAGTTATAACACTGTTTTATTTATTCCATCCATTATGAAGTTAATGCCGATTCTATCAATATTATAAAAGGCAAGAATGTGACTTGTTGTACCTGACTTGTCACACAGCGCTCGACAGATTTAGAATTAATAAATCTAAACGTATTTATAATAACTTTATGCATTATTATTATTTTGTAATTTTTCTAATATAGGGCAAATCAAATGCTCACTTTACTGTTTCAGTTCCAATGACACGCGGTTGTGGTCACGTAATGACCACCATATGTCTGCACGGCAGCCGAGTCCTTCTGTTAGTTATAAATAAATTTAACCGTTTTAATGCTAAGTAATTTTCGATACAAACGATCGCAGCGCTTTTGCGACGCGTAGCATTCAAACGGTTAAAATAAAATATGAGAAGAATTTGTTTGATCATAAACTATGCAAAAATATAAAAAAACAGAAATTTGCTTTTGAAACGTGTGTAAAATAATATTGTTTGAATTTCGACCTTCATGAATCGCACACGTGTAGGAATTGTAATATGCTTCAATAGCTCACGCTTTGAATAAAAATAAATCCCCAGTTTTATACCAGAAATAAATCGGCTTTTATTGTGCTTCGAATGGTTCTCTTTGAGATGCAAAAATTTGGCGCACTTAGTGTAGAGTAACGTAAAGTAAAGTAAGGAAAGTATTGGGAAAGCGAATAAGAGATGTAAGGATAATCAGATCGAGAATGTATCTAAAATGTAGGTGAAGAAGACGAAGAGAAAGATACCAGTAACTATGTAAAATATCCTTTCGATGCGATGTTTGAAATTTATCGAAGCCAATGGATAAATATGGAACCATCTATTATTTCCAGCAAAATGGTAAAGAAGTAGGTATATATTATATAACGGAGCGTTCAATAAGTTATTATGAAGGCCCCTGAAGGTCAAAAAATTTCTTGAAAGCGAACCTTGAAATGGTCAACATTAAAGGCGAGTTGAAAATGGCGGGCCTTACTAAATGGTAATGGTACGCAGTAGCGGCCAAGATTTCAAAGCAGAACTCCAACAGTATGCTGCAGACAGGAAAATAAAAGAAGAGCAACCAGGATACATAAGTCAGCCTGCAGTCACTATCTTTTAATGTCCAAGATATTCCAAAGCTTGCTAATCCAGGATTATATATCGTATACCTAAAGCCAGTATATTGTGAAGGATAGTCTTCCTCGAATACAAGGGAAGGCCGATGATGATGATGATGATGATGATGATAATTCTGATAGCGACAAATCGAATTACTTTCTAGTAGTGTTGGTAAACCGTTATGTGACTGTGATAGTGACGTTGATTGGTGACTGAGATTTAATGATGATTAATAATGATGATTGGTTTACTTTCTAGTGTACTAGTCAGTGCTTGAAGAATTACGAGTAAAAATCATTGTTAAAATCATGGTTTAAATATCGGTATCGTGATAGTTTAGTGAGAAGTCAAAGATAGTATTTATTTTATGTGAAATTACGCAATACTCTATTGTATCCAAAGTACGCGAGAATTATTTTAAAGAACTTTTTATCACTACCGAGTTGCTGAATAACAGAGACATCCATGTGTGCCTACTTAGTACACAATGCCAACATCGCATCTTGAAAATGTCAAACATGTTTCATTTTTAGTTATTGAGTATTCTCCAGGAAATCCTGGGCTATAATTAATAATGGCCCGTGTCCACGATTGAGATTTTCGATTCAAGATATTCTCTGAAACAAGGATTATGCACCCACGAGATTATATAGAGACAATTCTCGGTTTTCGTAGTATATCGTGTATACTCTGTTTTAGAAATTCGCCACCTCGCGCTTTATTTCATGCTTGCTACACGAGGAACGTCATGTGTTAGGCCAATGATTTTGATGATGTTTTGTTTATCAGTAGGGTAAATTTGAATATACCCGGTAGCAGTTAATATATTTGTTATATAATGCCTTCTTATCTGACTTAAATAGTTTTAGATATACATGACAGTTTTGTCTTTTTTTACCGCAAGTCACGCTGATCTCTGATTTCATTTCAACATCAAAATACCAATAGTGTAATACATATTTTTAAAATTAATATCAATTATATCTCTGAGATTTATCTCATTGTGTTACATTTCGTAAGACTTTCATGTTTTTTTGAAATTAAGCGGATCTTTCAAATTAAGAATGAAGAATCATCTAGTAGAAAAATAAATAACTTATACATGACCTTTTTGAGTGTCGCATACATTTGATAAAATTGTAAAACAAATAATATTTTAAAATAAAATACGTAATTTTAATTGCATTTTGCCGGAAATTTTATTTGATGTTTCACCCTATATTTAAGTGTACCCAAGTATGGATCACGCTTGATGTACTCGTGAACTGAGTACACATTCTAGGAAAGCCAGAGTAAGTATCTCGAAATTGATCCAAAGTTTAGACATTGTTGGTTGCTATAAACTTTAGCGGACTTCGAAAGCAATTAAAGAGAAGAAATATTATTTTAAGATGAGCCGTTATACAAGTTTAGATTTATATTCGAAATTAAAATATTTTAGATTTTCGGATCTAGATTTAAAGTCTAAAGTAGCGAAATAAGATAAATTTTACTTGTACTGACTGATTTTAATTATTTATGTTTGTATGCATACTAACGTATATAATTTTCATATCACTTCATATATCGTATATTTAATTAAGTCCTCGAAGTAGTATCGTTAGTGTATAAATATACATTTTTTATTAATTCAGGGTAAATAGATTAAAAGCAAGGGAAATAAGGTGGATTAGTGCATTTAAGATATTGTGTTGAAGACATATGCAGCGTATAGAGATAGAGACACAATTGTCTTTATTGCAGATAGACTTTCAACCATTTGTCCAAGACGAATGTTTCAATTTTTGTGTCTCTTGCGAGAAGGGAAGACACATTAGAAAGGCTTGTCGTGGTGGGTAGGCCACATCGAAGGACGAAGAGAAAGAGGAAGATCTCGTTGGACCGACCAAGTGAAGTAGTCAAGAAGGTAGAAGTTAATGGAAATCACTATGAAGGTTAAATAATAGAAGTCGCTGAGCTATGACATCTGCCGGATGACAAATTTCGGAATGTGATCTAAAACTTCAGAATAGACCAAAAAGCTGTAAACAGACGATTCTGAACAGATGTGAATATCTGAGAGCGTGCGAGATGTTTTCTCCGAGAAGACGTATTTCAATTAATCTCTGTAAATGCAGCTGGTTCAAGGTTATCTACCTTGCAGAATTATTGATTTGACTCAATTACAAGTAACATTTAAAAACGTTATTGTATGTAATTAAAAGGTAATCACATCTATAATCACAAATGCGCATTCCCCGTGCGCTTATAGGAGCTTCCAATATGTATACAAAATTCTTTGGAAAAATAAATAAGACAATAAAAACTTGCGACAATTAGTTGTCTAGATAATTAGTTATTTAGATAATGTCATTTGCTGTTAATACATAAACAAGATTGTAGATTATGCCCGCGCGCTGCACCGCCATATTTCTTCAGCGTAACTGAATGCAATTTAAAATGTAATCTTTGTATCAGATTTAAAAAAAATGGGTGACTGATTACTAAAGGATTTGGAAGTTCGAAAGTCCTCCGAAAGTTTCCAATTTAAACTTGTAGTATTATAAGTTAATCATTAAAACATAATATACGTTGATATTATAAAAGTATGTGATATAAATATAAATGGGAATAAAATAAAACGTAGATAAAGAAATCGAAAAATATTGTTTTTGCGTCACCGGGATTCGAACCTGGATCTCTATTTCTATTCTCTATTCTGGCGTCTGCAGTCGGTTTACTCAAAGGTATTTGAGATTCTGTAAAAACAATGTAGATGGCTTTCAAATAATGGAACGACAGGTGTATTAATTTGAAAAATGTAACATATAGGTTCGAAAATTTGTCAAGGAAAATACTGGCGTTATAACACAATTGGTAGTGTACTTCCCCGGATTGGAAATAGAGATCCAGGTTCGAATCCCGGTGACGCAAAAACAATATTTTTCGACAAAATTGATTTTATATGTATATATTTATAATTAATACATTCATTTAGTATATAAAAAAGTTGATTATTGATAAAGATGGTATAATAGATGTATCATTTATAAAGATTACAGAATATAAGTTACAAATTTGTCGCTAACATAAATGGTTGACATGGTGATATGGTAACGCGTCGTTAATATTTTAAAGAAAAGGTTCCGGATTTATATTCCGTTGGCATCAAAATATTTTTTCCCTACATAATTTTATTCTGTATGTTTTTATAATTGATTAATTTAATTTGTTTTAATAATATTTCGACATAATTAAAGCAAGCCATTTGTTGGCTGTATAATATGATATATAATCTTCCAGAGATTTAGAACTTTTTCGAGAAATTTTATAATACTGTTGTTATATGCGCGGTTTTGTGATTTGCTAGACCAAGAATTGTGTTCCTGATTCATAATGAAGATTCATGCCTCGGCATAATGCAAGGGAATTATGCTTACACACATATTTTCGCGGACGGAAAAAATATTTTGCTGCTACCGGGATTATTAATTAATTTAATTCTGGAGTCTTCTAGCGTTTTATTTGTACTCAAAGATATTTGAGATTCACCACAATATAAAGTTGATTCCTTTTAAAAATGGAATAATAGATGTGTCAATTGGAAATATTATACGATATAAGTTCAAAGTTTGTCGAAAACGTATCGATTGCTTTAGCGAAAAAGGTAAACGCACTTTCCTGGATATGAAGAGGTACATCCCGGTAGCTACTAAATATTTTTTGATAAGTAGATTTTTTCTAGTTGATTCATTAATTAGTATCTAGGGCAACAAGTAAGCAATAAAAGTGATAATTTATTTAGAAAAGGTGGGAAATATCAAATCAATGCATTAATAATTAATAAATAATGTTAGTGGTCGTTTACGTTCTCTTTATAGTGCAGGGGAAGATAAATAAAAATGTTGTATCAAAATCAAGCAAACTATTTTTAATACCACATCTATATATCAAATGACCTCAATTAAGGTTGCTTGGACCCGTCTTACCAAGATGTAGACAACTCCGGAGAGAAAGTTGCTGACAGGTCGCCCCAGACTCATCTGGAATAGATTATATGAAGACAGATAGAGTCTTGGATCAACAAGCAAGACAAAGCAGTATACAAGTGCCTTGTTGTGGTAAGGGGATGAAAGTAATGATGATGGGGGGTAAATAATTATACCAACTATAACTAATATAATCCAAACGTGTATTCAAGTTAAACTTGTTTAATATTGTATTCATATTAAATTTTATCTAAAAAAATCTTGATTGATTACAAATATCTACATATTCAATATTCAATCCAAAATGGGAAATATTTCTATTAAATTTGTTATTATCATTCATTCAAAATAATATTCATCCATACTATAAAAACCGTGATACAAATATTTAAGAACACCTGGGATTCCTGATCAAAATATTTTTTAATAAGTATTATATGATACCATTCGAGAACAGGCAAGTTTAAAAGCGTTGAAACAGTAGAAAATATGACCCAAAAAAACTAAGTCTGAAAATCTACCCCATTATTTCCATCCAGAAGCATTAATGTCAAGCCAATCATCCCCCGTGAGCCATCATAGCCTTGTACATCTTTTCACAGCCTGGATAGTGAGAACATTCGCCATCTGTTCTACGTTCGATACAATAAATCAATTACTCGATGTAATGAAATATCGGCATTAGGATTCCAAAATTACCGTCTTTCTTATTGGTAATGAGAACAAATAGTTTGTTACAATTTTTAAAGAGTTATTTTATCTTTTGCATTTACTTTTTTAGATGGTAATTGGATTCTATGTATATTAAAATATTATTAAGGAGAACGCATTTTTATTGTGAAGTTGTAATTATTCAGAACAGACGGTCTGTGATATTTTAAATACTAATTAAATGCATTACTTATAAAGATATACATAAAAAATCAAATTTTCAAAAAATATCATTGTTGCGCTACCGGGATTCGAACCTGGATCTCTTTTCCAATCCGGGGAAGCTGCATTATCAACTATGCTACAACGATAGTATTTTTGACAACAAATTATATATTTTATATTATGATAACAGTTCTAAATGTGTATTTTTTATATTATCGTCTCATTTTTGAGTCAATAATTAATCAATTTTCCATAGAAAACTACTCAATGAAATGTTTATGAAAAACTTTTTTAATCTTGGCGACCAATTCTTTAATCAATGTCATCTCTCATGACTTAGGATCGTGATATTCATTAACTCCTGCCTTCTTGAGTATTCTTCCATATTTTGCAGATAATGTGATTGGTAACTGATATTTAACTATTGGACGTTTACTTTCTAGCGTATCAATTATTGCTCGCCAAATTACGATTAAACAGTTATCGTTAAAATCGAATATAAATCTCACTGTCACAATTGCGAATAATGCTTTAGCTTATCACTAGTTCAGAGTTTAACCAGCATTACTTCGTCATAACCGATACGTGATTAATGTATTAACGGTTATATCATAGAAGATTTTGGTTACTTTACCAGTTATACTATAACCGTTAAGTCAAACAAAATGCCGGACGTAAAAGGTTTACAGTACTTACGTTTGTCAATTATCAAAAAAAAGTTGGCACATAAATATTGAGTCTATGGTGTTTTCTGCATGTACGCATCTTAATTTTTTTATTTAGAGATGCGTACACGGAATACGTGTCACATTAACATTCTTACTATTTTCGAACTAAGCTAATCAGATTCAAATGAAAAAGGTGAGTTTGTCTGCAGTCTGTTTGATACAGACTGCCATTTCAGTATCCATGGCTATTTAACCCGTTGATCAACGTGTGTTTGCTGTTTTAGCATGCATTAAAATCTCAAAATCACCAACTGTGAGTCAATCACTGATGTCTGTAATTCACTATTATTAATAGTAATTAAGTGCTTGAAAATATCACGGTGACTATTGGTGAATATTGAACAGCGCCATCTTGAGGAATCTATTAAAATATGAATGCGAGCTTGCTAGCAAGCCATTTCTATTCTGTACGCAGTTGTTGTTTGAAAACGAATATATAATATTTATTTGCTCGACGGAAGCACGCGGTACACTAGAAATGATAAGTTTTTTTCAAAATAAATATGCGTACATAGAATTCGTACTATTTTTAAACTAAACTAAATGCTAGTGCTATGAAAATAGGACTAACTTGATCGTCTCCTGGAACGAGGCTTGACCCCCCGATCACTAGATCACTAGGCGAGTATCGTAACTACTTTACCACAAGTATGTCAAATTAAATAATAATAATTTGTAATTTTTTGTGAAGTGATGTTTTTCAGGAGAAGTTTTTGTTGTTGAATTGAATTATTTCATTTTTCCATATTGTTGACGTGTGTTATAAATTATCGTCAAAAGGTTTACATGTTTTTGAAAATTTTGATAGAACTAACATTTACACACGTCGTATACATGTACATAAATATTGTTAAATTGATTTGTATTAATTAGTAATAATTATAATATACACTCTAAATGTAAGATTCAATTAATCCGTAGATTATCTACCTACCTACACATATTTTCTATGAAATACAGGGTGAATATTATGTTCTAGGTTGATTTTATTTGACCGCTATTTTGGTTTGACCGATATTTATTAGTTTGTATTTGGTAATCGTAGATAGTAATTGATTACAAATTATTACACAATATCTAACGTCTCAAGAACATGTTGAAGTTATTAAAACATTTTATCTAAATAATGGCGATGCATTAATGTCACACGTTAGAAAACTTCTCGAAATTTTGTGAGAAATTTTTTTCGTTCGCATTATGTCAAAAATGACCTCTTCAATCACCTGATTTGACTGCTCCCGACTATTTTATGTAAAATTACTCAAAAATAAAGATATACGCCAATAGTAAATTATAATTCCGATGCTACATGATAACATTCGAAATTAAATTGTTGAAATAACACGCGAAGTGGGCGGAAATGTTATGATAAATATGGTTAAAAGAGCACGCATTTGTTTCGCTGCCAGAGGCGGCTACTTGGCGAATGTAGTTTTCTGTACATAATTGTATTAAACATAAATAATTGATAATAAAGATAAAATTAAAAAAGTAGGTATAATTTTTTAGTTTTTTAAAAATAATATCGGCCTGTAACATAATACTCACCCTGTACCTGAATCACACCTCAAAGGAAACATTTTAGATCTTCCAATACATGTTGCGAAGGTAAAACATCAATACACTGTTTGTACAGGCTTCCAAAATGTATTATTTTTTATTTGTATTTGTGATATCATTTTTTTGTTGCACATATTATTATATATTTTTGATTATATTATTAAAACATTTAACTAAAAATTAGATTACTTACTTGTTTTCTATGAATATTACATTTTATAGAATTATTTCTCTGCCAATTAAAATTATTGAACAATTTCTTAGTTAATTAAATTTAAGTGAAAGTTGACACACATCCCACCGTGCTTTGATTCTTACCGTTTAAATGATTATTTTTGATCTCATTTTTGGTACAACATTTCTATAGGCTTTGTTTGATTATTAAATTGAATTTCCTCCCTTGCATCGATTTTAGTCAAAATGTCTGTGATATTTTTGAATTTAAAAAAAAGCAAAATATATTAATTTTTTTCAACCAGTTTAATAGCCAATCAACTTTGCTTCCTATCTGTGACATCAGACAGATTTGGATAATTCCATAAATTGTCACTAATGAGATGGAAAAGCTTAGCCCCAGGGAGATGTCATTTCATATAAAGACGATTTGTTTCATCTGTTAAGATCCTGTAGATTCTGAGAGATGAAATAGAAGAATGTAGAAATATGGGAAGGGAAATAAGAATATAGGGTAAACCACGATGTTGTTGGCCCCTAGTTATTGGGACATTCCAATTCAAATGCCAATATAAACAATAAACAAAATGTTAAATCCGATAATATTTCTATAAGCTTGCATAAATATGTTAATATACTTTTAAATTATTATTTTTCAAATTGCTTTTACGTAATGCGCGTGATTCTGTGTTTTTCTTTAGAAATTTTTAAGAATCTAGCTATGCTATGCAATATTTAAAACAATTACTTAATATTGCGACATTTTAATAATTAATATAAAATAATTTTTTTAACAACCATTTAGGTTTTATTAAAAGACGGCGACCGGTTTCATAACGTCCGTTTAGGGCAGAAAAAACTGAATATATTTAGAGATTTTAAAATTTAACGACTTGTCAAATCTAAGAATCTTCTCAAAAAACATGACATTTCAGTTCGGTTCTGACTACTAGGCGCGCTTTCCACAATCCCGACGTCGCATGAAACTATTGTATTTTTAAATACTAATTTAATATATTAAGTATAAATATATGCTTTAAATTAGTATTTAAAATATCACAGACCTATAATCTTAATAATTATAACTTCACAATAAGAATGTGCTCTCCTTAATATTGTATTTTTCTTGCATACCTATATATATGGAACTAGTGTCTCTTCTGGATTACATTGCAATTTTCGTAGATCCTTAAAGATATCTAGGCTGAGGTTTCGGCACGGTTACATGTGCCATTGTTAAGGCCATTGTCGCCCAAAAGTTACAGTACAGTCACACTTGTTCGCGGGAGATGAAAATCTCCCATATTTGAAAATATACTTATTGGGTCACCAATTATGGGTTTTTATATGTGTGACCTGATGTTGTGAAGGAATGTTGATCAGAAGGTTATATGTGTGGAAGGTGGGGATCTATTTCTCCCAGCGCTCCACTCTTTAGTTCGAGGATGATGTGTGATGAGTATGTATGGGTGAATGTGGTTAGAGCAGTTGGACAATAAAGATCACTTATAGTTGATAGACATTATTTATGCACAAGTACAGATTAACTATATGCAGTTAAAACGTTAAGCGTTTGCTGGAGAACTATTCGGGAAGTCGGCTAAAAGAAAAGTGAAGCTAAAAAATCGTCTTGCTGGGCGGGTACCCGCGCATATTATTTTTGTCAATATTTGAGCGGTACCGGCGAGATTACGTTGCTGCTAAGAACTTACGGTTGCACCCAGGTATTTGCCGGGTACAGTAACCGTCAGCGGTATTGTTGGTTGTGGAGGTGATAAACATATATATATATATATATATATATATATATATACGTATATTGTAACATTACATTATGGTTATAAACGTATATTATAACGTTACGTTATGACATTTCCCCCAAAAAAAAAAAAATTTCTGCTAATAATTTTGTTTCCGCATATGGTATCGCCGATACGATTTTTGAGTCTATGCCTGTAGGGCGGTGGGCGGACGCGTAGAAAGGATCACTTCTCTCGCGTCAGATGTCTGCTGGTAGCCGAGGCAGTGGTGGCATGTATGCAGACCAATCGGCTATGGCAAGGATTTATTAAAATCTGTAGAAAAGTCCAATACTCGGACTTATAATTGTTGGAAGTCATTCTTGTGAGGTATTATTTTATGGCGCTCTAATGAATCTGTTGATTATTGGATCCTGGCAGAGGATTAATGGCTGCCAAGGTGTCTTGGACATTAGGGTGGGTGTTGGTACCCGCAATTTGAATATCTTCCTGCCTGTCCATAGATTTGGAGTAAGACGCACCGTATACTGATGTCATCCTATTGAAGCCAACTACCATGAACCACGGAGATGAAGCCATCGTGCTGAGTTCTGTATCTTGGCACTATGTAGACGATGAGATAGTCACTCTTAGACACTTGAAACGGAAGATCTATCTCCTCGACTATGCGAAATCGGACTACATATAATCTGCCAACTGGTCTGTAATCATTTTTGTTCGTGTTAATGTATATAAAACTCACGTAGAAGTAAATTATGATATGAAATTGGTTACAATTTTATAGTTGTTGCTAAGTAAAGTGCAATGTATTAAATGTTGTTCATTTGACAATCAAATTTTTATTTATTATAAAAAAACACACCTTTATCATTTTATTATTACAAATCATTCTTATTTTGCCTCTAGGGACGAATGCAGATGTGGGAGATCGTTGGTAAGGTAAGGAGTTCTGAAAGGTTTGGCTAGGTGGGATTCACATCTCATGTTTGCCACTGAACTAGCCGGTGGAGGTGTGGAACCTCTGGCTCCATAGCTCACAATATATATATATATATTACATAATTACTTTATATGTAAATATTAATTTTTGATGTATTTTTTAAATCTTTATTAGAGCTTTAGGAGGGAACTTATATTCACTTTAAAAAAAATTTTGGTTGTTTTTTATTATTGTTTATTTATTGCGAAGCTGTATATTTTACAAATACATATACGAAAAAAGATCAACATACAACAAAGAATCACCCTACGAGACATATTGAGATACTATATATTCAATATCATATTGAATAATTGAACGATTCTCTTCTTTTTTCAGGAATCTGGCACAACCACGACAACACAGTAGCGCTGTGCGGAGCCGGTCGAGGGGGCCGATAGTACGGGTGCGGGGGCGCGGGGGGAGGCAGGGGAGGCTCTGGGGGGCGCCGCCGCTCGTCGCTCGCCTCGGCCGCCGGCGCCATGGGGCGCGGGGACCGCGCCAGGCCGCCGCACCACAAGCCCGAAGGTGAGTACTTTACCCCACTCAGTTTTTCTTGTATACTTTACCCATTCAGTTTTTAAACCCTTACCATTAGTTGTAACAGTTTTTTTTATACACTATACCGATTCAGTTTATGAAGCTTCACCGTTAGTTGTGACAGATTTTCATGTCTACTATGCCCATTCAGTTGGCGAATCTTACAGTGAATTGTGACAGTTTTTCTTGTATATTACACCCATTTATGAAACTTTACGGTAAGTTGTGATAGTTTTTCCTCTACACAATACTATATGAGACCCCCCTGCAACAACACTGTACATCAGTTTTTACAAATGTTGATAAATTTTATATGTTTGTTTAATATGCCATTCGATGCCCAAGAAGATGTACGTCATTGTGGCTTTCATAAGTCAGATCTGCCCAAAACCGATATACAGTGTTGTTGTAGGGTGGTATTTGACTTTTCAATTTAAGGGAATATATTGTCGCTCATTTATCCACACCATTAAACCATTCCAACCACTCCCTTGAGGTGAAAGTTTTTACGAAAATGACGCTATTCTAATTATCCATTATTATTATTAATGATCAGTTTTTACAAGATAATTAAATAAAACATTTTTTTTAAATTTTTTTTTTTACTGTCTAAATACAAAGATATTAAAAATATATTACGTGTTTACCTAATTTGATCTACTTGAAAAGGCAAATTAAATATAATTATGACGCTGAAAACAAATTGCGATTAATTCAAGTAATTAACAAATTGTTAATTAACCAAGTACAAATAAATGTCGGTATTGACATTGATTATTATTTTATAAAAGTTACAAACAGAACAAAACCCGATCTTTAAAAATATCTTCCGTCCTTTTATAAGACATCACTTCATACTTTTAAGGTTGTTGTGTATCGGTGACAGTTTTGTCGAGGTTTGCGTCGTATCAGATGATACAGTTTATGTAGATGTTATAGACCAAGTAAATATTAGGGCATTATACATAGTGCGCGACAATTATTCATAAGGCTCAGAAAAGTCGGGCAAAGTTATGCTAAGTTATGTTAATATATGCTATTTCATCACGCTAACCAGCCATTACGCATAATAGATAGGCCAATACGCATCGAAGATCGTAAACTATATAATATAGCATTTTAATAACAAGACATATTAAGCCAATTATACTCAAGAAACTATAATTTTTAAATTAACTCACATTAATCACTCTGCCTCGCTTTACAAGGAATTATGAATAACATAGTAATTGGGACGTTGAAAAACTTAGATGAACGTTGATCTAGTTTTGTACAATATGTGCAGTTCGTGTTTTTCAAAGGCGATTAAGTATTTGTATAATAATAATTATGTGTTAGATATATACATCATTAATAATATCTCTGCGGTATCTCTCCAATACTTGTTCCTATAAGATCATCAGGAAAAATAACTGAAATACTACATTATAAATTGCAGTAAAAATCAATTTTACAATAACATATGCTTAGAAAAACACTGCAAACCTCCAATGCTCAATTCTTACTTCTAAACGACTGGCTAAGACAAGGATCGTCGAACATAACACAATCATATTTTTGAAAACACTCCGAGCTGGCCACCTTCTGGCCCTTACAGCATTCTTCGAATGCTTTTAAACAGGTATTTTGATTGTTTGAAATGTAGGGAGGTTCCGTCATCATTCTAGATGGTCTCTGCGTTTGTCTTGGAGAATTTTGAGGAGTAATGTCTTGATCCACATTTTCGTCATCAGAATAAGTATGCAAGGCGGGTGGAGGTATCATAGTCTGTTTTCTTAGAGGTTTCACAGGAGTAAGAGAAATTCCCGTGATTGTATTGTAATAAGCCGAGGGATCAATTTTCGGTTCGTCTCCGAATCTGGTACCTATCGTGACGTTTATGGAAGGATCAGGAATATCGAGATCAGTCATATCAGGAGCGAGGGTCGTGTCTGGAGTGACAGGAGCTTCTGTAGGAAATGGAAAGGCAGGAAAGAAGAATGGGAAAGGAAGGTACAATAACGGACCACCTATAAAAAATGGAGGAAAGCCTGCTGGAAAGAAGAGTGCCGATATATTGGTGGGATTTGAATAATAATTGTTCATCTGCGGTCTATTAGGTACGTGTGAATACTGGCCACTGAGACTCAATTCATTGTTCACTGACTGTCCTCTGAGTTGAGGTAAATCTAAATTGTCAGCACTCCGTCTTTTCGGGTGTGCCACGGAGGAAGTTAGGGGATTCGAGTATAAGTAATCTGTAAGTTGAGGAGAATCATTTCGTTTCGTTCTGAGATGTTTCGCTTTTTGTTTTTCATCGGAATTTTGTGAATGCAGTTGCGAGAGAGAAGGAACAGCTTCCCGGATAGGTCGATCTGCAGACTGCTGTGAGGAAATCCTTTCTTCTTGCTCTCTTCCAATAAGTAATCTGCGGTCACGACCGAATACTTCTACCGGTAGTGCGATGCAGAGAAGTGCCAGCCAACAAAGTCTCCAGTTAGCGAGCTGATACATTCTGTAAAAAAGATAAAAACGTATTTTTAATTTGATCATTTGAGTTCAAATTAGTGAAGAGATAAATTGTTACTGTTGAAATGGTATTGAAAGTATCCAATGATCGTGATCGAGCTGTGTCAACTGTGACTGTTAATGCCGTTTCAATACTATTGTTATTTACCAATTTATTTTTAGAGTTTTATTATTTATTCAAGACTTTCAATGTATTTCTAGTGTACAGATCACGTGCTCCCGTTGTGCAAATAAACATCATAGTTGGATGCCGCTGTTCAACATAACAATATTTTCAAGTACTCAATCACTATTAGCGATTGTGACGCACATTTTGTTTTGTGATTTTGAACTTATCACTAGGTCAAATGATAAATACCCTCATACTACATAGTTAAATGTATAAACTAGACTTTCTCGATCAATGTGTATAGAAAAATGTTACCAATGAACTTTACAATTTTTGACCACGTCAAATGGACAAGATGAGCAGAGTACACACCCCGCTGTTTTCTCGCGGGGAGGATGGAGTACCACACTCTTCTGTCTAGGTACACAACTCTTGCCTTATCTACATGCATACACCTTTCCATGCTTGCTCGACGATTGTTGAGGCTTCCAATAGAACTATCTTCTATTATCTGATTTATCTGGTCACGCCAAATCTTCCGCGAATATCAGTTATTTCTGGTGCCGTCAATACTCGCGTCATAATATATCTATCTTACCGTTCTATTATTCGTTCGTTCTACATGACAACACCACCTAAGCGCTAATTTTTCAAATCATTTAAACTATGGTAATATCGTATCTTTATCTATAATAAATAAAATGACGTTGCCACACGTACGCTTAAGGGCTAGTTGTTTAATCAGTGGTAATTTTTTACTATAGTAAAAAATTATAACTCGAAAGAACATTCAATAGTAAACGAATTTTACCCACCAATATCGGTTGGTAAAAATTGTAAATCATTAGATAAAGATTGCGAACTCTTCACAGCTATTTCCAAAGTCATCTTGATATATATTGATACTTTGAAAGTTGATACTTTGAAAGTTGCAGTGTACGACAATGAATCAATTATTATGAGAGTTCGTCCGATGATGGTCTCGCTGTCGAATTTATATTAGCACATAGACCGAAGGTTTTTGTCAGAAAAGTGACAGATTTCGAGCGCGGGGATGTATAACGTTATATATAAAGTATAAAATTGTATATATTGCATGTGGTGAATATTAAAAATAAATCAATTTGGTACAATTCTCAGGTATTTGATGACTATTTGCTTTGCAATATTTTTAGGCGTGATTAACGTTGAAAGTGGTAAATTCGACATTTAATCAACCTGCAAATATTTTTTACCACGGACGATGGTAAAAAGTTACTATAGTAAAAAATTACAATGTTAAAAATTTACCACCGATCAAACGACCAGCCCTAAGTGGTTTAATAGAAATAATCAATCCTGTCTAGAATATTCTTAATTATTATATTAGAATATTAGATATTGCAAATGATTGTTATTATTACCCTTACGAAAATGAGAACGATAATTGTCGTATATAGGAAACAAGACTGTAAACAAGGGTGGTTCACTGATCTCTTCAGCTTCTCTCAACCGGCGATGGTGATGATGATTATGAAGTCGAAAGAAATGAAACACAAAAGATGTTCAATATCGGCACACTACGGCGATACGACACAATCGAGAATAACTTTTCCGCCTGCAGAATACCCTGTTTTTATTTCAGTTACACATAATGCATACATTCATATAATATTTTTCCAATATATTTGCAAGTACCTACATAGCGACAGGCCGCCGCTGTGAAGTTTTTTTTATCAACAATGATATCCATCGTTTCCGAAATCTATCCCACGGGTTCTTCGGCGCCACGCCGATGATTGTACCTTTTAAATTACTGACACGTGTCTTGTCTTATTAATTACTTGGCGCCTCTGCTGCAACCTCGAATTTCTGTGCGATACAGTAATATAAGGGTGTGTTTCTGAAGAAGGTGGAAGATAAACTTTTACCAACGAATTTTTAATTAAATTAGTAACATAAAATATAGGATAATGTGTACTGGATACCCGAAGTGATATGACGATTTGTGATAGAAAAATACAAGCTTATTAGTAGACATAATTGGGATAAACAAAAACAAATATATTGCATAATTAGTGCTATTTTTTAATTTTTATCTATCGCCCTGCATACGTCAACCTTGATTCTTTCTGTAATGTTATTCTTAAAATCTTTAGGTACGTAAGGTCTGTTGAAATAAGCCAGGGTCTTAAAAAACTCCATAAATAAAAGTATGGCGTTGTAAGATAAGGCAATCTGGGCAGCCTATTGACGTCGTCGTTAAACTTCTACTTTTGACTTTATTTAATGTATACTGAAATAGGGCACACACGTTGATTAACTGGCCAAAGAGCCATGGATTTTGAAGTGGCAGTCTGCATCAAATAGACTGCAGTCAAACTCACACTCTCCATTTTATTCTGATGCAGTAGCGCATAAAAGGCTGTCAGTGACGTAGGACGTTACCATAATTGTTCTTTGGATGATCTCCTTTCTGATTCTATTCAATCTGGTGACGCCTATTGAACACCTTAAAAAGTTGTTACTATTTGCATCACAAAGATCAACATCCAACATCATATTATACAACGTGGCCGGTCTCACCACACTTTTGTAAATTTAACTTTTTAATTTAGGGGAACTTCTTGTCGCATATTAAACTAGTTGATCCTAACTCAATAATTATCACTTTTCATAAGGTAATTAAATAAAATACAATATATTTTTTTAACTTTTTAATTGTCTAAATACAAAGATATTAAAAATAAAATTACCATGTCTGCCTAATTTGATCTATTATACTTGCGATATCTATGTTGCAGCCATCTCCAGCGGCACTAAGCCCACTCTGGATACTAGGTATTCTGTGTCGAGACAATCTGAATATAAATTTCGGGAATACCATGGTTTTTTGCTGTCTCGAAACCTGGGAGTATAAAAAAATAATCCTAGACTAAATTTTCTGGATACTATAAGTTTTAAACAATTTGAGTTAATCCCGTTTCACCATTGTCGTACAGCAGATAGTGACAAACGATACATATGTAAGTATATAAATAAAAATATATATAGTTTCCATATTTCACACAGTCAGCCATAAAGATTTGCATTAAAAAAAATCTGATGTAAATGGTTTTGTCGGTTTGTTTAAACAAGGTATTATGTTTCCTCGAAAAATATGATCTTTTAAGATAAATTTATTTTATCTTTTGAAACAAAATTTGGAAAGGGTGAAATTAGTTGAAAATTTTTATTAGGGGGCTTCAGTTAAATTACTTAGCCAATTACATACGTTATTGTTTTATAGATTATTTAACTTTGTTTTTTAAACACTAACTGGTTCCGGAAAATACCATTTCCTTCGTCAGGATGTCGAATTAACTAACCGAAGCAATATCACGTTGTTCTAATGTTTTTAAAAATCTAAGTAAAAAAATAATTATTAAAATAAAATATTTATTATCTATCCACATCTTTTATCATCGTAACAATTTAAGTTAAGTTAAGTAGGGTTGGTTGGGGATAAAAGTGCCGCGGTAAGAAAGTTCCACTGCAAATATCTCATAAACGTTACATGTGAACGAACATGTGAACACCGCTTGATGTGGCGATATCCCCTCTGCCTCGCTTTGCACTTCGTCAGTCGAGTATATGTGCTAGTCGAAGGTGTACACGTCTATACTTTGTTTTTATAGTTGACGAGTTTAATTGATTTTGTGACTATATTATCTAGATTTACTTTAAATAATTAATATATATATATATATTTTTTAAATAGACTTTTAAAAACATTACAATAACTTCATTTATGATTTTGACGAAGGAAATAATATTTAACGAAAGCGGTTAGTGTATTAATTAATTAAGTTGTTAAAAAACAAAGAAAAAAGAACATTAACTACAAAGTTAAATTTGCAAATATTAAAACTACGTTTTGTCTTTCGATGGGTTTCTTAAATAATTATTTTTTATTTTGTTCTTAGAATTTTTTAAATTGATTGTGTTTTGTAACTTTTATATATGTGTGTGTTTTTGTATTCAATATATAAGTAAAATTAATTAATTTAAAATTACTACTACCACATTATGAATCAATAAATGTTTAAACAATCAGTTTTTATTTGTTTTAATAAATTAATATTATTGTATGTTATTTTACACAGATAATATCCTTAATATCTACTGCACATCATTCATATGAATATTTTTTGAAATATCTTTCCTTTTTATTAAATAAGATTTATGGTCACAATTACAACAATTCCTGTGACTTGAAAATTGAAAAATCTCCAGAACACAGAATCCCTAATGGATGCCTAATCTTTATCAAATACTTCTTTATGATAATTATAAGCTAAAGAATTACTCAATATACGAGATTATAGTTCAGGAAAAATGTAAAGAGATTGTGATATTATTTAGATATCACCAAAATATTATAAACATGAGAAGATAATTACTTGAGTTAAATAAATATGTTTTAAATTATAACATTTTGGCAGTAAACCGTTTTTAAAATTAAAATAAAATAATGAAATGAATAAATATCTCGGTTGCAGGAAAATTACATTGTTTTATTAATTAAAAATAATTATCACGTTGAAAACAAATTGTTAATAATTTAAGTCAAATATATAAATAATAAAAAAAATAATGAAACGATAGTTTAAAATATCATACATTTTTGACATGACATCGCTTATAGTTATCTATTCAATACAACTGTCGTTCTGGCCATCAAAAGTGATAATCTTTATAAGACTAATTTACCAGATGTAACAAAAATTTAATTGTAGCTAAAAATGTACCAGATACAAACATTTCATTAAGACTGTCGTAAAGACCGAGTTGATAGAAAACATAGTTTATTTTTAGTTTTTATTATGAATTATGAATACCACAGTGATAGGGACGTTGAAAAACTTAGATGAATGTTGATCTAGCCTACGCTATACAATATGTGCAGTTCGTATTTTTCAAAGGAAATCAAGTAATATTATATCAAGACATATTAAACCAATTTTATTCAAGAAATAACATACTAGTTGTAAAGGAAATTTTGTAGTCGCAGAAAAGTTACCAGATACAAAAATTTCGCTAAGACTGTGCAAGTTTTGTAGATTTTTAAATTAACTCACATTTCTCTCTGCTTTGCTTTGTGAGGGTTTATGAATAACATAATAATTAGGACGTTGAAAAACTTAAATGAACGTTGGTCTAGTCTTGTACAATATGTGCAGTTTATGTTTTTCAAAGTGGATTAAGTAATTGTATAATAATCATGAAGTATTAGATGTATACATCATTAATAACATCTCTGCGGTATCTCTCTGTTAAAACTATCAACGAAAACCGCGTAGTCTCGTCAGACGAATATTTGTTCCTATAAGATCATCAGGAAAAACAACTAAAATACTACATTATAAATTGCAGTGAAAATCAACGTTGCAATAACATATTCTTAGAAAAACACTGCAAACCTCCAATGCTCAATTCTTATTTCTAAAGGACTAACTAGGACAAGGGTCGTCGAACATAACACAATCATATTTTTGAAAACACCCTGCGATGGCTACTTTTTGGCCCTTACAGCATTCTTCAAACGCTTTCAAACAGGTATTATCATTGTTCGTTCCTTGAATTGATATGAATGGAGCTTGCGTCGTCGATCTAGATGGTCTTCGCGTTGTTCTAGGAGAATTTTGAGGAATAATGCTTTGACGCACATTTTCTTCGTCGTCATCAGAATAAGTATGCAAAGCGGGTGGAGGTATTATGGTCTGTTTTCTTAGAGGTTTCACAGGAGTAAGAGAAATTCCCGTGATTGTATTGTAATATGCTGAAGGATCAATTTTCGGTTTATCCCCAAATCTGGTATCTAATGTTACGTTTATGGATGGTTCTGGAATATCGAGATCAGTCATATCAGGAGCGAGGGTCGTGTCTGGAACTACAGGAGCTTCTGTGGGAAATGGAAAAGCAGGAAAGCAGAATGGCAAGGGAAGGTACAGTAATGGACCACCGATGAAAAATGGAGGAAAGCCTGCTGGAAAGAAGAGCACAGGTATATTGGGGGGATTTGAATAATAATTGTTCATCTGCGGCCCATTAGGAACGTGCGAATACTGGCCACTGAGACTCGGTTCATTGTTCACTGACTGTCCTCTCAGTTGAGGTAAATCTAGATTGTCAGCACTCCGTCTGCTCTGGTGGGCCACGGAGGAAGTTAGGGGATTCGAGGCTCGCCAAAATAAGTAATCTGGTAATTGAGAAGAATCACTTCGTTTCGTTCTGAGATGTTTCACTTTTTGTTCATTATCGGGAGACGGAGCAGTTTCCCGGATAGGTCGGTCTGCAGACTGCTGTGAGGAAATCGTCTCTTCCTGCTCTGCTCCAACGGGTAATCTGCGATCACGACCGAATACCTCTATCGGTAGTGTGATGCAGAGAAGTACCAGGCAACAAAGTCTCCAGTTTGTGAGCTGATGCATTCTGTAAAAAATAAAAAAAACATATTTGTAATTTGATAATTTAAATTTAAATTTGTGAAGAGATAAATTGCTTCTATGGACTCGGTGATGTGAGTATGGTTGGTATTGAAAGTATTCAGAGATCGTCATCAATCTGTGGTTAAGATACTCGCCTAGTAGTCTAGTGGTCGGGGGTTCGAGTCTCATTCCTGGAGACCATCAAGTTAGTCCTATTTTCATAGCACAAGCATTTAGTTTAGTTTAAAAATAGTACGAATTCTATGTACGCACCTGTATTTTTAAAAAAATATATCATTTATAGTGTATCACGTGCTTCCGTTGAGCAAATAAATATTATATATGAAAACAACAACTGCGAACAGAATAGAAATGGCTTGCTAGCAAGCTCGCATTCATATTTTAATGGATTCCTCAAGATGGCGCTGTTCCATATTCACCAATAGTCACCGCGATATTTTCAAGTACTCAATTACTGTTGATGATAATTACAGACATCAGTGATTAACTCACAGTTGGTGATTTTGAGATTTTAATGCATGCTGAAATGGACCAAACAGTCTTGGATACTGAAATGGCAGTCTGTATTAAACAGACTGCAGTCAAACTCACCTTCTTCATTTGAATCTGATACAGTGGCGCATTGAAAACAGTGAGAGCCCATTGGCGTACCTGTAGTTATTTAACAGCAAATACGAGATTCATCCCCTCTCATATTCACTGATAGTTCATAAATATTGTGAAAAGTTTTTAGACCATTTGAATGGTGCTACGTATGTCATATATGCCAAATCCACGATCTGCTACAAATATCGGCTGTTTTATTTGGTCATCACATTTTTTTATACCATAATCACCATCAGGCATTTTTTATTCACTGCTGGATGAAGGCCTCCATAATTTTTCACACTTTTCTTTGTTCGTTATTATTCGGTGTCACTTTTTTCTGATTTTCATTGGCCAGCACGTTCCCCAGATTTCACGGCTTCAGATTTATTTTTAGTATAATGTATTTTATTTTTATGTACAAGTAAAACAAATATCTATGCTATGTAGATCTATATATTATATAATGAAGATAGATTAAAATAATAATAAAAAATATTTAATTTAATTTTTTTGTGGTACGATGAATTTAGGCCCTCTCTGTAGTAATATTATAGAAAATTGAAATGTTATCCACTGATCTTTTATATTTTATCGCCAATTAGTTTTTGAGTGATAGGTTAACTGACTAATGTTGTCTTTGTTTTCAACTTTATTTGTTTAATATGTTTCATAGTTGTTTAATAAACCATTTTATTAATTATTGAAAATAGCACATTATTATTGTGGAGTTGCAGTTTTTTAGAACATAGTTATATATTAGATGTATTAAAGTCTATCTTAAATTTAATAAAAGGTAATTGATTTAATTTCTGGCACCTCCTAGCGAATATTACTCAAAGATATTTAAGATTTCCGCAATAAAATTGTGAATAGACGTATCGATTTGAAAGAACTACAGCATATAAGTTCGAAAATTTGTTGTCATCTTACTATGTTGGTGTAGGGTAATCAGTTAATGCATTTTCCCGGATAGGAAAGGATCTCGGTAGTAACAAAAATATTTTTTTCGATAAATTGATATTTTTGGTATATCTTTCAAATTGATGCATTTAATTTGTAATAAAAATAAAAAATTTATCTGCAATGTTACAATCATTAAAAAAAATCAAATTTAAAAATGTTATTCCTTTTTTGTCTAGGTCCTAGGTTTAATATTAAGGAAGTTATATATTTGAACAGCGGCAATTTCGAAATAAGACGACTGATCAAACTGGCTAACGAACTTAGCTGAGTATTTTTTTTAGGAAAGTTTTAATATTCTGTATTGTCCTCTTTCTACTACTAGGCTGTACAAACCCATCTGCTTGATCATGGATTCGTCAATCTTTGAACATCAATTAACGGTTTCAAAATGGAAGAAAGATTTTTTCACCCCTCGAACAAGTTGCTACAAACTTTTCTATTCCAAAATACATATTTATGAACCGATATCGGGCAAACTTGGTATTTACTCCGAGGATTGTATGTACGAGTACTTCCAGGTTGTTCGAAAAACTTCGTTTTCTTTCCAAAGATTTGGTTTTTAGTTCATTTTACATGGAAATAATTTGTTCCAAGTTACATATAAGCGAAATCGTTAAGCTTGTATTACAATGCATAATGTGATTTATTATTTATTTATTTTTCACGTAAAAGTTGGCTTATTTATTATTGCTGTTCTTATCGGGTATTTGCTTGTGTCTTGCGCACATTGGATACTTTGTAATGTGACAGAAATACCTTGTGTACTTTGTTGCGTTACAGCGACGCATTGTATTCTTTGTGTCGTAATACAATTTTAAAACATCGAAATCTACAGAAAAATAGTGTGATTATATTTAACTTTAACGATGATTGGTAACTGATTATTCATAATTATTCGACCAATGACTGGACACTAGAAAGTAAACCTCCAACAATTAAATCCCAGTACAATCACAGTCGCATAACGATTATCACTATATAAAAGACAACGTCTCTCTTAAACTTATATCTCGAGATCGATTAAACAGATATTGGTGAGATTTTCTCTAATGTGTTGTTCATTTCCTCAAATTGTTTCAAGCTTTATATTATCACGGTACGATATGAAATTCAAGAGGCTGAGCAGTGAAGAAATATGCTTAAGGAGAAAATTGACATATTAAATTTGATAGCAATCTTAAAGATTTTTATGGTTTGTGTGTACGAATGAGTCCTATCTCAGATATTTATAGAAAAAGATCAGTACGTATCACTTGCATTATTTTACTCTGCGTATAAAATAGAATAGACAATGAATGAAAGTGTGCTCCACGCTTAATTTTGTAGAGTCCATAACGCGAATTTTGAGACGAGTTTTCAAGAGAGGTCTCACCTACGTATATGTGCCGTTAGGATCTTACAATTCTACATAAATAAAAGCAAACGGGATAGATAGCTCAATTACTTTTTTATAAATTAAATCATCAATCATTTTTTCCCGCTAGAAAAAACATTAGTCTATAAGGTTGTTATGGTTACATTTGTAAACTTGAATACTGTCAATACAAAGTTCTGGATTCTAGACCCCAGTGTGACTATATTTTTTTGATAGGTGCATATTTTCTGTATATATTTCTAATTATGTATTAAAAAAAATTTTTAAATTATTATGTTCAGTAAAATTGTCCACGTGTTCTGTAAAATCCATCACAAATTAAATATGATTTCAATAAAATATTATTCATATATATAATCTAGGCCGACGTTTTCCCGCCATAACTGTGGAAGGATTATATCTCCAATGAACAAGTATTTCTGTACCGTAACTTTTGTGGCAAAGCCTTGACAATGACACGTGTCACCGCACTGAAATACCGGCCTATGTATCCTCAAGGAAACTATCTTGTCCACAAAAAAGGCGACCTAACTTAAAAGAGACATATATATAAATATATATATATATATATTTAAATACAGTAATTAACTAGACTGATAGGTCCATCTTTTATATCTAAACAATTAATCTCAATTATATTACAACTTGAAATATGTTAAATAATTGAAATCATAAAATTATTATAATACCTATATTATAAGTACAGTAAAAAATATAAAAATAAAAACAAAACACGTGCAATAAAATGATAGCATATGTTGAAAACTTTATTAAGGAAGTGTTGTGTTATAATGACCGTTCTTATGGCCAAATAAATTTATAAAAGGAAATTTTTAGTATTTAGTATATTTATTTAGTATCATAGATATTTCAAATACTAAAAGTTACATTTTTACTTAGTGCATTTATGTAAAATATAATACAATACGGGTGCTAAAAAATTCAACTTTTTATTTATTTTCCTACTTCAATATTTGATTATATTATTTTAGCTTCATTTAATGTAGATTAGCGCTACCATGTACGAGTAAAAATATAATTAAATCATTTGGAAAAAAACGTGTAAAAGATTTATTAATAACGTATACATTACCCAGTAAATATTTTACAATATTTTGAACATTTTACTCGCAATCAGCTGAGCACCGCTTGAATAAAATTGATTTATTAAATTTTTCGTAATACGTTAAGTTCGAAATTCGAAATTGGCGACAGTTCGTGTCTCTGCCCTTTGGGGGCGAGTAGGATCCATACTTTCAGTAATGTTTACAGTAATCACGTGCAGTCTTCTTTAACAGGTTTTTTTATTATTTATTTATACATTCGACAATAGAAAAAACAATAGTAGAGTTTATTTATATATTTGACAATAAAAAAAAAACAATAGTAGAGTTGTGCACCCCCGAATAAGAAAGATCTTGAATTATGGGGTGGCTATCAACATTTATATAATGCAAGATCAATATATACTAGACATAAAAGTTTGTTTAAAACAAATAAAAAATATATATATGTATACATACATCTATAATAATACAATATGAAGATTAACAGGTATTACTTTTCCTAATCATTGTAGTTGAAAACCTTTGTACATGTTCGTAGATCGTCTCTATAAAATAATTTGAAGCATTATTAGCGTTACCGATCAAGCTACACTTTGTTCAATCTTTATTTTTTATTATGTATTTGTAATTAAGTTTAACTCCAGTACTGAGTGACGTCTTCGTTAAGCGCAAGATGAGTGGCAATAATTACATTCTAGATACCTACACTAACTTTGTTAGACTTGCAACAAATTAAACTTGCAACCAAGCTCTCGGAACGGAACTCAATCGCATATAGAGGACTTACTGTACTGAAAATGTTATTGACAAATGTTGACCATACATATGATTTTATGGAATTCATAACATGATATATTTTCTACCTTTTAATCAAACTACCACCCGCGAAACAGCACCCATGGTAGCCCTACATACAGCTTTCCCAAAGATTCATTACCAGCAAAGAAAGTTTTTGGACACTATGATCTTGCAAAACAGCACATTTGTTTCTGTAATTTTTGAGACAGCAATGAAAGACAGCACAGGATGTTTAGCCGTAAGTGCTTCGATACCTAGTTCCGGGTTTTCTATATGTAATGTTGAATACATTAATTCAATCTATGCAAATTCAAAATACACCAACCTTGTGAACCTGGGCTGGTAGACACCAATGTCGCTCTTCTTAATTCTGCTGGCCAGCCTCCGAAACTTCACAATCAAAAACCGTAAATGTACAATACAAAATGTTTTTATATCGCCACCGTAAAAAGTCCGTCTGAACTGAAAAACTGTCTCTTTCCAGAAGCAGCTTCGCGCTTTTGTTTTCTGATTTTAAATCAACACAAATAGAATATACATATTCATAATTTTATACCAAGCCTACCTATCAAAGTATAAAAGTGCGTATATAGTGTTTAATCATTAGATGAATCCAGATAGTCTAAACCTTCATGGGTAGAAAGGGTTGCTACGACTGGTAAGCGTTGGGTAGGTCCAAGGTCTAGACAGGTTTACCAAAGATGTCAGTAATAACATCTTTATCTACATCTTTCATATGATTTTCGTGAGAATTTTTGGGGTTTGGAAGAGAATTCGGTGTACGTTGCTGAACATAGGGGCAGCAGAATGGAATATGGATATACTGGTACCGTTCGTTGATAAAAGATGCTGGATAATCATTTTGAAATTGTTTAAGAGAAATATGATATGGAACGCTGTAGAAATTGTTGACTTGAGGTCCATTAAAAATTATTGAGTTGTGAGAAACAGGAGAGGGAGCATAATATGGAAACCATGAAGACAGTTGCGGTTGAATAGATCCATATAAATATGGGTTAAATCCATATTGAGAATAACTGCTTGATCTTGAATTTGTCTCTTGTGTCTGTCTCTTTAATCTTACACGACTAATTGCACTGTTGTGTGGCACTTCACGTTGTTCCACTTGTGCTGACTTATACGGTTCTTCTTTGGGATATCGTTTGATACTATTGAAGGCATCTGTGAGGGCAGTCGCGTATAGGATTATCAGGAAGCATATTCTAATTTTTTCTCCTAGTGGCATTGCTGAAAAAGGAAACGATATAAACAAACTTTTGTTATTTTTGCTACTCTTTGTTTAACATAAATGTAAATATTTTATATATAGAACCATAATATAATATAATATTAATTATCAGTTAATAAAATACAATATATTTTCGATGTCATTTTTCCAAATGATAAGAAAGTTTTTCTGTTGTGTAAACATATCAGCTCACGCCCTCTCGAAAAAGTAACCAAAAAGTATATACTGTGGTGTATATATATATTGTATTCAGTACCCATAAGTGTCAAACTATATTCATATGTCATAAAGCTACAACAGTCACCTTTCGGTAAAAAACGTCTTTATAAGACCTCCAACCTAAAAATTTGAATTCAATAAATAACATATATAGTATACACGCCCACAAATTATAATGCTAAGAAACCGTTTTTCAACATAATAAATTAGTGTGTCCAGTGGGATAGATTTCAGGAAAATAAATAAGTCTTAGTAAAACATCACAACGGCGGCCTGTCGCCGAGTAGGTACTTGCAAATATGACTATATCTATTGTTATGTATCTGTATAAAAACAGGGTATTCTGCAGGCGGCAACCATTCTCGATTTTGTCGTCGCAGTGAGCCGATATTGAACATCTTTTGTGTTTCATTTCTTTCGACCTCATAATCATCATCATCATCATCGCCGGTTGAGATAAACCGAGATCGACGAGCCACCCTCGTCTACATCCTTGTTTCCTGTACGGAACCTTACATTTTTCTCAAATAACAGTATTATTTATAAATATCAATTAATTGCAAGTTTATTTGCCGGTGATGTAAAATTCTGCAGTTCTGGAGTTGAAAAAATCAACTAAAATATTTTAAAAATAATAACGGTAATAATTTTTCTACGAACTTAATATTTATATGTTATTCTTAGAGACCCACTGTTCTAGACACTTAAATAGGTATAAAATGTAATCTTATTTATTACATAAAATTGTAAAAAATATAAATATATAATAAGTAAATAAAATATGAGCTATACTTACTGTAAACCTATAGATGATTTTGGCAAATCTATTTCCTCTGTTACGTATTGCACAGTTTCTTATTTAATGTAATATTACTAAATATAATAATAAATTAACAATTCCATAGGTAATGTCAATTCATTGCACTGTATTTAAGCACAGGTGTTACTCTCAAATATGATATATTAAGACAAACTAAACGTTTAAATTATTTACACGTGAGATTTATATATGAGAATATACGATTTGTACCCTCCGGAGAATTGGAAGCGACTGTTCAGTACTAAGTAATTAAAATAATAAGTATAAATAAAATTTATTGAAGAATAGCACACTGATAATTGTCACGATTAACAACACGACGAACAAACCTTATCAAATTTGTATAAAAATAAATATGATTCAATTTTCGAGTTCAAAAAGGGTGAAAGGTCAAAGAAGAGTCTCGATTATCCGATAAGTTATTTTTTTACAAAATGATGATACATACAATAACAATGTATTTTTGTTAATAATAAATAGAAATGTATTCTAATATATATTCACTATTTTTAAAATAATCTAAATGTTTTACGCGCCTTGTTACTTCGATTGGCATCACTGGGTTTCCTGGTTTATAATAATGTACATGCGTGTGTATGTGTGTGCGAGTATTGCTGCCCTTTTTTCGGAAAGATAAGAAGACGGTAACTGATAGGCGTCATTCAATTACATCCCGTGCTTCGACTAGTACAGCCGTCCGAATAAACCACCAGTGCGCGCTTCAGTCGGTCGAAATCTAAAGAAGACGACCCAGCTAAAAGACCAACATCGGACCAAAAAGACAGCAAAAATAAGAAGGTTAGTGCAGTTCATATATCATATATGTGCTTATTGTTAATTGGAAACCTGGAAACCAGCTATCGAAGGCATTTTCATAAACACTAAGCAATTTTGATACATCAGAAGAATAAATAGCTACACTACTATGTCGCATTCAAGAAGAAAGTTGAAAATGATATTGATCATTGATTGATATAACCAGATGCCCTTCCAGACCCTGAATTGTCAAGGATTTCAATTATCTCGGGTCCATAATTACCGACGACGGTAGCTGCGAGCCAGAAATTAAATGGCGAAAACTTATGTCTCCAGTCTTAACAAAATATAGAAAGGCAACGAAGGTCAGGTTTTTACATTCTCTAGTGCTTTCTATATTTTTATGTGGTGTGAAATCATGGACTCTGAAGGTAAGGAAGAGAAGACGGATTGGTGCCTTTGAGATGTGGTGCTGGATACACGTTGCGCATACAATGGACGACGAGATGCACAATTCTGCAGGAACTGAAAATCAAAGACAGTTTCTCAACCATTTACTTGAGACGAATCCTTCAATTTTTGGGCATCTTATGAGAAGGAAGGATAGCTTGGAGAAGCTTGTTGTGGCAGGCCATGTCGAAGGACAAAGAGGAAGACGAAGATCCTTCGCCCGTTGGACTGACCAAGAGGAAACGGCAGCAGGAATTTCTCTTGTAACAGTCCTAAGATCTGCAGGGTGCCGAGAAAAATGAAGGAACATAGTCAAGAGGGCGGAAGGTAGAGTTAATTTGGTGATCTCCCGGGTCGTGGTACGATCTCCCGAATCACTTGGCCAAGTCACCGTTATACTAGGAGACGATAAAATGCGACTCGCCTACCGCATGAAACCCAGATGCTGCGTGTGACCCCCACCTACATAGTTACTATTTTCGTTATATCTCCCTGTCTACTTGACGGACTACTGCGAAAGAAAGACAATAATTTTTGACACTTGGTACAATTTTCCAGACTCATGAATAGTTAACTTAAATGTATTTGTAATGTATTATGATGTAGCGATTGCATGACGCGCGTAAGTTGGCAAGAATGATAGCGTGGAAGGAATAAAAGAGCGTCGCGGGTCTCTCTCTCCGGAATCGTAGATCAGAAGACATCTCTTATATTGCATTCATAATTGCGAGATCCGTAATAAACTGTATTGTTGTACATCGAATTCTTGACTACCTGAATTCCCGCACCCAAGAAAACATCATTGCTTGCAGCCGTAATAGTCGGATTAAGGATAATACAAGGAAGAATCAGCAACAATCAAGGTCGAAGGATAGTTTGGCCAGTCATTTGAATCCCTCTTCCGAGCAGCTGTAAATAAAGTCCTACATAAAATTACAAACTACCATCCACACACGTTCCGGACATATAAAGGCCCTTCCATTAGTTCATATGTATGTTTATTTAAACTTTATATACTTAAAGTATGTTTTTTTTTTAAATTTTAACCTTTTAAATGTCACGAGCGCACGTTAACATGTCAAACTTTATATGTCACGCCAAGCTATAAGCGTGTTAACGCGCACTTTCGGACCTTGCAAACTTGCATGGATTAAAGTTATATTTTTAAATCATTTTGCCATCTATGAACAACAGGTCCCAGCTTTTGATAGATAATTCAAAACCCTTAAAGCGTAATTTTAGCCTATGTGATCTTTCATTTCAAATATAGTTGACAGTTAAAAGATTAATATAGATACTTGTATATTATATATTTATTTTTTTAAATTAATTATAAGATAACTTTTTCACATGAAAATAAAATTATTAAAAACCAATCTTAGTCCGAGATAGTTTTCACATCATTTTGTACTACTTATAGTTATTATATAGTATTGTTATTAGTTATATAATACAAATTGTGTAGTATCGCATAATTGATTATTTTTTCTCAAAAATTTGCCAATCTCGGGCACTAGACGAGAGTAAAGAACTTTTACCTTTAGGAATACCGCCCCAGATAATCTGAGAAGATAAAAGTGAAAGAGACAGCGGTATGTCAGAACAGAATAATGTGGTATTCCATCCTCTTTGCTTATCCTAAGTGATGGGAAGTTAGTTAGATAGAGGTATAAAAAAATACATTTTTCTTAGTAAATACATATATTTTTTTGCTAAATTATATTAGTCACATATCGACTGTTGTATGTATTGATAGATTATATATATTAATAAATAATATCAAATGGTCTGATATATAATTTAAGACGATCCCGTAACATAATACGGTGGACATCTACATGTGACATACAATCTGTATGTTTGGTTACATAAATTATTCATTACCATTTTATCTGTAATGATTTGAAATTGAAATACATTTAGAAAATATAGTTCTATTGAAAAATATAAGACAAAAAGTGCATAAATTTAAACACAAATTAACACATCAAACATTAACGATAAACCATTTTAGAATTTTTTACTCTTACTTTGACACTTAAGTCCGGTTGTGTTTACTATGCTAAAAAAAGTTAGAAAAGTAATTTATTTTGTGTACGCGGTTTGTTTGATCGTTGGTAAAAAAAATATTCACTTCTCGTAAACGTAAATCGATAGTTAAATATGGCGGACTCTTCACAGCTGTTTCAAAAGTCATCTGTCACATTGATACTTTTAAAGTTGCAGTAGACGACAATTAATCATTCAATGTCCCGCTATTTTAGTTCGTCCGATGTTGATCCCGTTATTTAATATGGGTACATTAGCACAAAATTTGAAAAAATTTCACCACCGAAGTTATAGGTCTTGAACGCAAAGACGAATAAACCATAAAATAAGCATATTTCATGATTACAGTAGTAAATTTGACGTACCAACAACCCGAAATCAATTTTTACGACGGGCGAAGGTAAAAAATTACTATAGTAAAAACTTACCATAGTAAAAAGTTCCTATTGATTACAATTACATGATATCGTAGTTAATACCTTGCGTTTAATGTAAGCTAACCTTTAGGAAGATGTATTTTTTGTGAAGATTGTATTTCATCGGCATCATAAGAATGGTGAGGTGACGGTATATCCATCGTGATCGGTCTAAGTGGTTTCACAGGTTCTAGAGATATTCCCGTGGTAGTGTTATAGTAATCTTCAGGGTTAACTTGGGGGGTTTTGTCTTCATCGAGTGAGTTGCCGGTGTCAGGATCCGCATTTGAAGGCGTGGTGGTAGTTTTATCTGGGGCTTGCTGCGGACACTGACACGTGCAAAACAGACGGCTATTCCGGAATATGCCAGCGTAATAATAATTGCGCTTGAAACATATACGATTGGAGAATTGGGGATAACGGTACGGCCCGTGATATGAATACCTGGTGAGCAGTTTTGGCTGATTGGAAGTTGTCGGTCGGAAGTGTATACGTATAGTCTGCGTAAATCGTTTAGCGCGTGTGACTCTCTTATGTACGTTATTTTGTCTCACAGGATTTACAACATGATGTTTGCTTCCAATCCTCGACCTGCTGTTCATGGGGGAGCCAAAGTTGCGACGTTCTAATCGCGTGGAGTTATTTTCTTCTTCTATGGAAGACCTTTTCATGATACTAAAGGCATCTGTCAGTACAGCTGCAAAAATGATTAGGAATAATATTCTCGTTTTTCCTGCTAATGCCATTGCTGAAAAAAAAAGAATTCAATAAATATAAATACCAAAATTGATAAATATTCTCTGCTATTATTATTACAATGTAAGGATTCTTATCGAATTATTAGATTTTTCTTTAAGAATTTTATTAAAATGTATTCGCCGTATATAATATATAATATTTCTCCTATTACATTGAAATCGCTATCAATCCACATTCTTCCATTTACGCATATTAATATTTTTAATTTACTAGGTATTATAATCAATTTTTACCTCAAATCATAAATGTTAGATTTAATATAAAAAATATATTTAAAAGAATAGAGATATGTACACGAAACACAATTAAAAAAAAACTTCTAATATAAATAATATATTTATGTCCTATAGAGTTAAATACAGAACCATTCTGTGAACATCAAAAATGAACAAAATACACCCTATTATATTACTTATTATTATGATTATGATTAAATATTTGGTACTTAAATGGCAGTGACGTACACTAGGCATGGATTTGACTTAGGTTATGCTGCTAATACTAACGTTGTAAGAGTAAGATGGGAAGTATTATCACTAGTAATAGTGTTTATTATTTCTTGATAAATATTAATATTATTACTATTATTCTTGGCAAAATTCTTCAAGTTATTATGTAAAAAGCTTAAATTATTTTATAATATAAAATAACATAATGTTAAAGTGTGTTGGAATGCATAAATTAAAGTGCGCTTCAAATACTCACTTGCGTCGTATTGCAACACATCTACTCAAGCGAAGATGTGTATTCAGAATACCGCGTGACACAAAAGTTGCAGTATTTATATGTCACTCTTATAAATAACAATCATAAAAAATATTTATGGAATAAATACACCCCACACTATTTTTAAATCAAAAAATATCCGTGAAAATCGGTAAGATTTTTTAAAATCATTTTTCAACAGTGAAAAATTTCACACAACTAGTTAATAAATTAGAGGCAGGTTTTGCGAAAAATTATACGAAACACAAGCAGCTTTATAAATTTGTCATCTCAAAAAATTTCCGCTAGATAGCTTTAACTAAAATATTAATACAATAATTTTGAATTATTTGCGCGTAGAGCTACATAATTAATATATTCATATCAAATGAATTAGGTATTTCGCAAAAATTTTAGTAATGCACATTTTTTAATTATTTATATAGTGGGCACTCCTCTGCTAAATCGTGTCTATATGGGATAATAAAATTAATTGGTTTTGAATATGACTTTTATCCACAAAGTAAGGACTCTATGAATTTGAATTCAAATACATAACTTTCAACCAATCGCAGAGCTACCAAAAGTCAAGACATACGGTAAAATGATAATTTATACAAAAGTTAGATCAGCGTGCTCTGCTAAAAAAATAGTTTTAAACGATATATATAAATGTTTATATTTAAAATGTGCATAAGTATCTTTTCATTGAGTGCCACCATTACGAATCATTTTAAAAAATACTAGAAAGAGGTGTAGCAATTCTCAACCAATCAAATAATCCGTTGAGAACAAAAACAAACTATTCACACATTGGTATCAAACGAAGCACTCTGAATATGGAACGCAATCGGAACGTGATCTGTTTAAATTCTGTATAATGACTTTGCTTTGTATTTGAAAAAACAAAAATTCTCATATTAAAACCCAAACTCACTCCAAAAAACCCTGATAAACTTTGATTCAATATGAATTGTATTCTAAATAATATTTAATCCCTGGAGACAACCGCAGCCACATGATACAAACGCATGCCTCTAATCAGTAATTTAACATACACAAATAAACCATATATTTAATATTTTTGCAATATTTATGTTTAAAAGTGATGATATTTCATACATATCTCGTTAATTTATTTATCTGAAATTGCCAATGAAATATCAACAGAACTCCGCAGAAACTAGATGAACAAATTATTATTCAATTTAAATGAAGTTTTTAAATCACTGACATGTATGAAAACAGCGGTGCTCGACGGAGTACAAACCGGTTTAACTATACTCGTAAATATTGCTAGTTTACAAGATAGCTAGGTTTTAAATATTACAACTTCGCAAAAAATTCGCGCCAAGAAAAAAATCATTTCATCATTCGATATATTTAATATTATTTTGTTTTTAATATACAGACTATCAACAGGTCGTCGGTGACCTTGATAGATAGTCCTAGTGTGACATTGTGTTACAATATAAAACATTTAATTACAGAATACACTTTTACATTTAATTATTTAATTAATAAAAGTATTTTTACAAATTGATAATTGAGGAAATCAAATCTTAATAACCGTATAGTTTAATCAAATGACAGTCCTCAGCGTTTAAAAGGAAATAGTGTGAATTTAGCTTTCGGCAAGCGTGTATTACATTCACGTTCGAATAACTATACCACAAAATTAATAAAAAATACTTCTTTAATAACTAAAATTGAGTCATCCAGTTTCCAGTCATCATGCAAGAAGGGTTGAGAAATATTAATGAAGTTAATAACTTCTTCCTTCACGTTATTATTGATACATTTATCTTTAATCAGACGAGTCACGCCTAGTAATGCGCTTACGCACTTTTCGACCCTGGGTCGGCTTCACACCTGACTTCAGGGTCAGGTTCAAACATTCAATAATGTAATAACCAGTACATAGTTATTTTTAAAAATAAGTGTACGTTTAATGACACACACGGGCCAAGACACTCATATAATGTCCAAGCGAGTAATTCGAGTAATTTAGGCCTTCATCTAACAAATCACCAAGTTTGTAGTATTTTATAACGGACAAGATTGATGTGATATATATATATTGCGTGTACGTATCTCAAATTAAAATAAAATACAATATTTACCTTTATATAAGGGTCGGCATTAGTGTGATAGTACTATGTATGATTAAATGCAGATAAGACTGTTTGAAATTAAATTTAGATTTCAATACGACATTAAATTTAATATATTTATGCATATTATGCAACATTGAATTCCTAGTAAAATGGTGTTGTCATAATATATATGATATTTTTTAACATTTTGCGCAGATGTGATGATGTCGTATGTATGTGTATTGAGTTTTATAAAGTTTAAATATTATTACTGTAATATTAAAAATTTTTAGTTCACAATATGTAATTGAATTAATAATATACGTGTTTAATACTTACTGTGAAGATAATTTCAGTAAATCTGTATCTTCTATTAAGTTACACTGGCTTTATTTTCTCACTGTCTGTTCATCACAAACAACTATTAGTTGTTTTTAAAATTTCGCAAATTGGCAATAATAATCCTTGATATTCTACGCACAGGTATCGAAATATTATTATGTTAGTGTATATCGATAGTTAGTATCGTCCACACACTCCAATGGTTGTGAGGCGACTGTGAATGACACGATCACGGTTCTTAGTGTATAAATATACAAGTATTATAAATAACTCTCTGAATCCCAACATTTATCGTGATAACAAAAAATATTTAAAATTATATAAAATGCAATCTAAATAAGCGCTGTATTTAAAATAATGTTAGTAGTATACTATATTAAATAAAGTAATTGACCATTGCTCGAATAAATCTCTTTATTAGAATCGGCTAGAGTGAATATTTGAAATTGTTACGAAAGTGACACTGTACCTCTCACCAATCGCGCTACACCGTATGCAATGCTCCCGTGGTACAGCACTGCGTAGCAGTACCCTTTTATCGATCGCACATTTGTCTGACAGAGTGAGTGTAAAAATTAATTATTTCATCGCCAATAATCGCCAACATCGCTGTTTATGGTTCAATTTAGATAAAATAAAATGCATTCAACTCGTCTGACTACAATTGACTAACTCAATTAAAACAAATTCATTAAACGTGAACTAGTTTTCTTTACTTTTCTTAGTTAAACTCAATACTCTTTCATAGATAACATTATCCAATATGCCTCTCGCGCTGCTCAATCACCAGCGAGATGTTTTACATTAATTTATAGTTAGAAACGTAACTTTTCATACTTTTATTTATATATTTCAGCACACACTATAAATTCTGGATAAGCAATTGGCACGACCCAGTAATCGAGGGTTCGAACCTCATTTCATCTCATCAGGAGACCAGAAAGTTTGTCATATTTTCATGGCAAAGCGTTTAATTTAGTTTAAAAATAGTAAGAATATTTTTGGGACACGTATTTCGTGTACGCATCTATTTAAAAAAAAAATTTGCTCAATTTTTGCACCGGGTTTCAAAAGGTTAAAAGCCGATTGATGAGTCTGGGTTATTCCAGAATACAAAGAGATGAGACGATCACTGAAACTGGTTACCATATTCAGAGAAAATGGAGCCATAATCTTCATAACGTGCAGATCGAAGCGATCATTTTAAAATTCAAGCTAAATCGATTTATATTCCTTTTTTAATTACTATAATGGTCACTGTCATGATACACACTCCCTACCATTGTCTTGATATTAAAAAAATATATATTTTACGGCCCGAGTTCTCGGAACAGATTTTTAGGAGACTTTTGACTGGAGACAATCTCTGAGATACGGATTTTACTCCCGTGTGATTCACGAGACTTCATTCCCATAAGACAACTCTCAGCTTTCGTAATTCCCGTATACACACTATATATGAGACTCGCCGTACTTCATTTCACTTCACGCTTTTTTTTCGCTTCTTGTAATTCATAATTAATTTTTTTAAATTTTTCTATGTCTATTGATTTTTTCAAAATAATTTGACATTTCATTTAACGCTAGGATAAATACAAAAGTTCGCCAACACCAATAAATCGGCATAAACTGGTGCTCACCATCAACAAATCGGCGTAAACTGGTGCTCACCATCAATAAATCGGCGTAAACTGGTGCTCACCATCAATAAATCGGCGTAAACTGACTAGAATTTCTAGTAAATTAAATTTACATTTTTCTCAAAAAAAAATCTAAAAATTGTTTATTTATTTGGGTTATGAAGGGTTGAGAAAAAAGCCGCCACTATTCAAATTGACGAAAAATAAAGAATAACGTATTAAATGATTATCTGTAAATATTGGCAGTTTTGGAAATGATAACTACTCTTGGAAAAGAGTTTTATCAAAAGCGTATCAATAATAAAATCTCAATTCTGTCTATGAAATCAGTTACAAATACGTTTATCTCTATTTCGTTAGTTGGATTCGTTTTAGTTTCTAAACTTCTTAAATAAAACTGTTAAGGGTATATTTTTGGGGGTAATTTTCAATGTTTTAAATAACATATGCCAATCAGTAAGGGAGGGCGGGAGGTTACTACCCAAGCAATGACGGACATATGAACTAATTAAAAAAAGATCATTTAATGTGCCTTCGAAAGCACCGATTTCGGTTTTGCAGTTAACCTTTTAACTGCTAACTATATTTAAAATGAAAAACACCACATAGAGTAAGACAACACATTAAGGGTCTTGACTTATCTATTAAAAGCTGGGACCCATCGTTCACAAGGACCCATCGTTGCAAGTTTTCAAGGTTCAAAAGTGTGCGTTAACACGTTTATAGCTTGGCGTGACATACAAAGTTTGGCTGTTAACACGCTCATGGTTTTTAAAAGGTTAAGAGTAGGTATACTCTTATTATAACCAAATTGTAAAGACTAGAAATCCAAAAAATCGAATTTACTCGACATGGTAAGGTTTCTAGGTCTCGATTTTATATTCTTGAGATCTTCCATTGCCATTTTTGTTGTCATATTTCTCGCTTTCGATGTAAAACTAGTTAGAAAATGATTTTTGAAAATGAGCACTATACTTTGTTTAATGAGATAAACAAAGTAAAGTTTACCAAAATAGAAAGATCTGGGGTTGAGTCACATGGAGAAGATGACCGAACAGCATATACAGAAGAACACTAGTAATAGAAATGACGTGAATATAAATAGAAATATAGAGGAAGAAAACTCTTGCTAAGAACCATCAAGGGGTTGTGGAGCCAATAGCGATTGTGACAATTTTTTTTATAATATAGGGTGTCCAGCAGAAAAATTTCAAGATTAAATTGTGATTGCTCGTAAATCGTTAGGGTGAGATAAGTGGGAGAGGTATTGTTTGACGCGCATGATTTACGGATTTGCCAGTCGCATTAAGTCACTGGTCGGGAGCACACCGCGCGTTCGCGGTTAAGCAATGTTTAAAGTGAAGTAATTCATTGGTTAGTGCGCGTCGCGCTTTTTGTACTCACTTTAATATTCGACGAGTAAGTGATCTGATAAGTGAATTTATCTAGTGTTGGGTTCAAAAGTTAACCAAACACCTCCGGGACCATCAACGTCATCAGCGACGCCAGAACATGTGACTCAAATTTGACGTAAAATTATGCGCAATCCGCGTAAATCGATAAGGAAGATTGCAGCCTGTACTAGAATAAAAAAATCAACAGTGCACGTTATTTTGAAGAAAATACTACAATTACACCCATACAAACAACAAATCGTGCAGTTTCTCAACGAAAATGGCTATTCTTTACGTGAAACCTTAACGATAACGGAACGTTTTGGAACAGCACGAACGCTTGGAAACATATTATTTACTGACGAAGCACATTTTCATATCGATGGCCATGTTAATAAACTGAACATGAGATACTGGTGCCTCGACAACCCAAGGAAACACCATCAAAAACTTTTTCATTGTCCAAAAACGATAGTGTGGTGTGCAATTTCTGCCCAAGGGATAATTTACCCTTATTTTTTTAACTAGCGAGAGATAGTCACTGCTAACATGTATTGCCAAATGATCGACAAGTTTTTGGTACCGTAACTGCAACTGTTTTCCGGGCCACTCCACACATAGTTTCAATGGAGAAGCTGAGGGGAATTTTTCGTAATAAATTAATCAGTAAATATGTCTTTTTTTGTGGGGATACCGTATGTCAAGAGTTACAGCATAAATCTTCGAACAGTTCAGGCTCTACAAGAAAATATCCGCCGTGAAGTTGCTGCCACTGAACCAACGCTTTGCTCTCGCGTATTCGCAAATTTTTGAGCCCGATTACAAAAGTGTCTTGAGAGAAATGGACGGCATTTAGACGATATTGTTTATAAAACGTTAAATTAGCATTCCATTGTGTATAAATAAAATACGAGAATAAGATTGTAGTTTTTTTTATTATTTAATATTAAACTTGAAAATTTTCCGCTAACCACCCTTTATATTGTCGAGGGTAAGATGGGGGGTCTCACACCTCCACCATCGGCTTAAGACGTGTGGATCACTTTTCTCAGAATCACTTACTCACCTTTTACACCATACGTAGAACGGATGGCACGCATCAAAATAGTAAATACAAGTACCAGTATAACGTCACAATATATTTAGTATTTGAAGAGAGAACGAAAAAAATTTTGAATTAAAAACATTCTCTTTTTAATGTTTGAGGACAGACTGTTGGCTAACGTAATAAATTATAATACAATGAAAGAGAATTAAATGGATTTTCTGCTATGATTACCATGACATGGAAAAGTACAATTAATAATGGCATTTATTTACCTGACGGGCTTGCTCGTGCCTATGGTGACTCAAACATTTTTTGGTTTTGCCGAACTGATCTCTCAAATGAGAAACAATGCGCTGCTCAAATGCAAAGATCACCTCCGGTGCCGATTCCAGTCTATTTTTGAAAAAGACAGCGGAAGGCTGTCAACCGCGGTAATATTAAAAAGTTTGTATTGTAGGTCGACGAATTACTGTTATAGCGAGCGCACACCGAAGAAAAAAATAGCCATACGACAGTTCGCGATCAACGTTTGAAAAATTTGTGCGCACTGTCATACATTTTCAAAGTCTTCGCCATCACGACAGTACTGTCGTACGACAGAAAATAGAAGGTATGCGCTCGAACAACACAATACACACAACGAGTGCTTTTGTGTTTATGATTTTGTAGGGCATAGGATCGGAAGCACGCACACAAACGTTGAGAGATCTCAGTGGTAACTGATTAATTAGATACGCACTTCTAACATCTAAACAGTTTAGTTGAGTAGAAATAGAGGGGTTCATCGATTTTGACTCAATTGTTTAGTCGCGGTAATAATCAAGTGTATGTGGCTTGCCTTCATGAAAACAGCAAAAGATCTCATAAATTGTATAAAAATTAATGAAATTACTTTTTTTTATTATTGGCTTAGGATTTTATTCGTAAACAAATTTTCGAATCAAATATCTATCTAAACACCTAGCATGAATCAATAGACCGTCATTTAATTAATATAATAATATACGAAATTTCTCATAAATTCCAATGACAAAGATGATAAATTTAATAATTCCGGTCTATATAAACAAAGCTGTAAATATTGTACTGTTTTCTATATTAGCAAAACAGGTCGAAATTTTAGCACAAGAGTCAAAGATCATTTGAGATGTTTGGATAATAATGGTTTTTCAGAATTTTCCAATCATTTGTTAGAAAATGATCATAATTTTGATAAAAATTTGGAATTGTCTATTTTACATATAAATAATATTGGTCTTAAATTAAATAATTTAGAATCATTATAAATAAATAAACCATGTAAAACTTACCAAAATAATATTACCAATCAACTTAATTTAGGCCCATATTTAATTTAGGTATACATTAAATTTATTTTTTAAATAATTATTGTTTTTTAAAAACTTTAAAAAATATATTTTTTAAATAGATTCTATTAAAGAAATAATATAACATATGTTTTTGATTAGTTGATGATATCCCGAAGAAGAAAATGATATTTTTCGAAACCGGTAGATGTATTTAATTCATGAAGCGGTTGATAATGATTAATAAATTAATAATAAAAGGATTTTAACCACAACGTTGATTTTGCAAATATTAAAAATAGAAATTTACTTTAACTTCGGTTGTAAAAGTTTTCAGCTCGGTGGGTGCTAAAGATTTTGCCTTTCTAGCTTGCAGTTGCAATGCCATTGGCTTCCAATTGTAGATTTATCCGCCATATTTACCTGAGATGGCTCCATCAGCCTTCTACCTCTTCCGACATCCTAAAATAAATTTCGAGGGAAAAAAACTCGAACTATCATAGACAGACAATTAAAGACCTTGACAAATATTGAAACTCAATATCTTAAAATACGTATTAAACTTCTTTTCAATATACTCTTCGTTGATGTCCAAGCATTTTTAAGACGAGCTTGATAATACCCTTGTTAAGGAAGTCACCTGACTGACCTATTGTTGAAAGATGAAGATACGATTATCAGTATGGTGCCAGGTACAGGATGCATAGAAGACACTCTAGAAGCTTCCACCCAAACCTCTACAGATTTAGCCCTGTTTGAGGTTAAAAAACGAATCACTGATTGACGGCGGGATTCATGATAGACATGGTTAATAAAATGCTACTAATAAATTACGTCTAACCCATTGAAAATCTAGGAAGTTGTTATAGATAATTAGTTAATACACGCGAATGATTCTTACTTTAAAAATGATATACGTGTGTATATAATTGAGATATCGGTTTTGAAGCATTGTTGGGATAATTAAAAATATATTTAAAAATATTTAAAAATAAAATTTTTATAATAACTGTACTCCAAAAATATTTTCATTCGTGGTTGCAAATTTTTCAGTCTACTATCTTTTTCAGCGGTCCCCCGTTACGAGGCTGACGTCTGCCATGAGTATGATAATACAAAAGAGGAACCGAACCTTATCGAATCAAACTGCTTCAAAATAGAAAATAACATTACTTTTAATATAATTGTTACAATGGTCTAACCACAATGTAGAAATAATTTTGCTGAACTTAGATATCATTCGAAATGACTAAAGAAAATCAAGAAACCGGGTATATTATTTTGTTCTAACATAGAATGTATTTATTCAACGGGTAAACCAGATAAACAACGATTTTTTTTTACCATGTTTTATTTGTATCTTTCCTCATCATCCTCACTTAACAAGGACACACGTTGACTGTCACTATCTCATGCCAAAATAAAACCAAACTTTTGCACAAATACAGTCTAAATTCAGATGTGAAAAATTGCAACCATAGCCTTACATATGTTAAAGAAAGTGTAGTTCTGGCTCCACGAAATGGGGAGAAATTACACCCAAGAACTTTTATAAGTCCGAACATGAGATTAAAAGTGCTACAACAGTACCAATATATTGAATATTGCATTTTCAACTTTTCTCTGTAGTTGTGTTGGTATATTATTTAACTGAACTTTTTTCAATTTTTTTATATTGAACATTACAATTTTACATAAATTCACTTCATATTTGTATGTTATTTACTCTTACTTTACTTACTTTATTTTTGATACATTGAACATTGCATTTACTTTAAGTTTTACGTTGTATTTAAAGGTTATCTAATTGCATCTTACTTTACTCTTTATATATATATATATTTGTTCACTGAACATTACACCTTGTTTACTACTATATCGGAAAAGCGCTGTCTGCTGTAATACAGTAAAATACTAGTGTAGCAGGCAGGGTACCGAAATATATGTCTTACTTTGCTGCAATGTTATCCGATTATAACAATATGACACACTGTACTATGAATAAAAAAAAATAAATTATTATTATCTTTATCGGTACCACGAATATAAACCATTTTTGAAATCAATAATATTTCAGAGGGAACGAGTATCGATCCCGGTATCTGTCACCTGCTAAGTGGGCGATCTACTATTATATATTGATATTCCCCATTTAACTGCGGTGTCCGATTGTTTTAAAAGTATAAAATGATGATTTTTGATAATTTTGTATTTTCGTTTTCGTGTTTCGCGGTGTATATTATTTTTTAATATTATTTTGAACACATGGTGACCACATGTGAATACGAATAATTTTTATATCCCACACCTCGTGATAACATGTGGTGATTTGTCATTTTAAAGAGAAATATAAAGGGAAGGATATTTAAAAAAAAACTGACTATATGTTTTTTTTGGAATTGTACGATATACAGTATTCTAGGAAAATTTGATTAGCTCGAGTAGTGGTCTTTGTCGGAGTCTTACGTGATTATTGAATGAATAAAGGGAAATGATTAAAAAATAGCGGTTAGCTCAACTTGCCCTACGGGTCAGAGTGTTGGGTGAATATAAATAAATAAACGGAAAAGATGCACTTAGCTAAAATGACAACACTGAGATGTCAATGAAAAGCTGTTGGAGTCACAAGATTGGAAAAACCTAAAAATATTTGTTAATTCGGTTATAATAAATTTAATAATTTGTTAATAAATTTAATATTTAAATAATTAAATTTGTCATGAAAAATACTGGCGTTATAACACAATTGGTTGTATACTTTCCCGGATTGGAAATAGAGATCCAGGTTCGAGTCCCGGTGGCGCAAAAACAATATTTTTCGACGAAATTGATTTTATATGTATATATTTATAATTAATATATTAATTTAGTATTTAAAATATCACAGACCGTCTGTTCTGAATAATTACAACTTCACAATAAGAATGTGTTTTCCTTAATAATGAAAAAATAATTGTTTTTGTAAGATTCCCTCTTCATAATTGGTTTTTCACTAGTCATTCCTAAGCGCTAATATTTTCTTTAAGATTATCTAAAATATGAATTTAATGTTGCATGTATTTAGCGAAATATTACAGGTTTAATTATGATGGCTGACCTGTGTTACTGTACGGTTTGGGAAGGGTTAAGACAGATGGCACTGGCGCTGCGTGCGTGAAAAGGATTGCTTTATGTATTTTTATGTGTATATGAATTGATAAGAGGATTCTTAATTTACATACCTTTGAATTAATATTAAAGATGTTTTACAACACATTACTACAAGGGTAGATTGAAATATTTCCAGAATAGTCACTTAGTAGGTTCCATTTTTTCAAATATTATTGAGTCGTTAAAATAACTCTTTCACACAAATTGACTGTAAATTTCAAATCAATCTGTCAAATAGTCTGATTTTGACAAGCATTTAAATGAAACAACTTTGTTTTCAATTATCGGTAAAAACGGAAGTCAAGCGGTCAAGTTTTTTTATTTGACGGGAAAAACCAACGGAAATCAAATCCAGGTTAAATGCTGTTCTTGGAGATTCATCACCTTCATTTTCCGCTATCGGTTTTTTGACTTCTGAATTCAAGCGTAACCGTACACAATGTTCAAGTAATGAACTATCTACAGGATGTCCAAAAACGTGGATAAAATCCATAAAATAGTTTTGGCAAATAGCCGAGAAAAACGAGGGAAATTAGGTCGTGGGCATTTCTTGAATGAGAAGTTTATATTTTTACATAATGAAACTTTGTACAGGATGGTGAAACATTTGCTCAATCTGGAGTACACACGTATTCGATCCTTAATTTTAACCAATTATCTGGAAGTGTTTAAGAAAAAATCAATAATTTTTAATACACGTCCTGTATAAACAATAGATTGGACACGGTGAATTGCAGCCGAAGAAAACAAACACTATTCATATTCATTCGACTAGTAAGGTAATACAGTTTTTTGGGACGCTAATGAATTATTTTGTAAAGAAAAACTGTTACTGACTGTGAGAACTATCATTTTGTAAATTATGTGTATGTGTGTGAGTAGATGAGTAGTGGGGGGCGAATTTTATAAGAGGCCGTCTCTAGGGGAACAGCTCTCTTCCATCACAGATTCTCCTGAATAACTAGTCTATAGAATAGTAGATATTAATATTTAAAAAAAATCATTAGCAGTTAAAAAAATTGATTTATTAGAAGTTAATCTTGAAATATAAATAAATAGAACTTATCTCTAAAGTGTGCAATTATTATTGAATGTAAATACTTTATTGTAATAAACCTAATATAATAATACCTGGACTACTGAGTTTCACTCACAAGGAATCGTGACCCAAGAAATTAGTCATTAATCAGAGAATAGAACACTTAGGGAATATACTTGGATACTTGAAAAATCATCACACTGATCTAGATAATACATTTGGACAAGCTGAAAGCAGAAATTCAAAAAAATGATTAAAAAAAGCCTCGTTTCACCGCATCAATGCGCCCATTCATTCAAATGCAATCGTTCTGCAATATGTAAGTAGTATGTCTGCGACTAGTTGAGACAGACGCTGGAGCATATAATACGGAAGTGTCCGATTATGCATGACGCACGTGAGTCTATGACTAATGGAATAGTTATAGCGGGTAATCGCCCTCCAATGAACTACAACTTACTGCACAATGACATAAAATTTTTAGGGATTTTATCAGGACATAGGCGACTCGCTGGGTAATGCTAGGAAGGTATACGGGAAGAGAGAGACAGCAAACCATATAAATAGCAAATAATATTTAAATTAGAATATTTTTAAATTTAAGTCGTTATCTGTTACTGTCTTAATCTTCCTTCAAGGAGTGTCTTTATGATACTACTTACTCTATGGTAAACTTGGCTGCAACCTCTCTCTTTTGTAACTATAATACACTTGATCTACACCACTTGTATTTACAATTGTTTTTTTTTATTTTTCATGTTGCTAATCAATGTCTCAATACGCCTTTAACGTTAACCAAATGTTTTACTATTAACTCTTACTATGTATTTTTGTTTCTTAATAGATATCACTCCAATACCGCATAAAGCTAGGAGTAATAAACATTTAACTTTGAGCTAAAGTATTAATTTATACCGCATTCAAATTATGGTTACATTAGACCCGCGTTGCTTTATCGAGAGGTACTAACAATAGGTTCTGGAAATGGTCCTTTCTATTGTCATACCTGAAACATTTCAATTTATCTTCGTACTTATATAAACTGACGTTAATTGTCGTAGTTTATATATTTTCACAATCGTGAATATTTGTCGGTGGTTGATTTGTGAAATAATATCTCGAAATCTGTGTGAATTAATTAAAAATCCCTAGAGATACGATTGATCGAGACAATCTGGCGGAGCATTGAAGAAACGTTGAAATCTTTCTACATCAAACGTCAGGCGAGTTTTATCTCACGAAAGTAATTTTGATGGCGTTATCAAATCGACACGTTTCCGACAAAACATCGTATGAAATAAAAATAATAATATCAGTTGGAAATTTTTCACAAAATATTTTTTTGAGAAATTTGTAAATTCGAATGTGATTAAATTTATTTGTTAACCTTTACCATACCGTGATATAAAATACTCGTACGCAGCCATGCTGTCAACTCGTGTTACCGTAATAAATTAGAGTTATATTAGCCTTTAAAATGTTAAAAAATGGTTAATGCTATAAATTTACTTTAAGTATTGAGCATTAAATATATAAAAAATATGTAATATTATAATTCGGAACATTCATCAAGTTCTGTATAAGAGGTTGCTTTGTATAACGCAACCTTCCTTTTTTATCCATTTTCATTTAATTAGTAAGAAAGAGAAACCATTATATTTGAATATTTGTTATTGTTTTCAATGTGAAATTAATGTGTGATTTCTTTCTGCCTTGCCACAAATTGTATTTTTGTCAACGTATTCATTTTACAACGGAACGAATTAAAAATAATTATTTCTGTAGGATTCGCCTTACATAATTGATTTTTCACTGGTCATTTCTAAGTGTAAATATTTTCTTTCCAATTAACTAAAATATGAAGTGTATATTATGTATACTTACCGAAATATTTCAGATTTAATTAGAGCGGTATACCTGTATTACTGAATGGTTTGGGAAGAGTTAATACAGTAGGCGCCAGTTTTTGCAGTCTACATTAAATTGTTTATATTTATCATCAGATTTTCTAGATTCAGATTTTTATGTTTATCATATTATATTATAATATTTTATATTCACCTATGTTATAACAAAAACGTCAATAAAGTCTAATAAATAAATAAGATGAAGAAAATAAGTACGAGACATGATCCGAGCCTCGCTACACATCGCACTGAACAAGGCCCAAAATCGCGAAGAGAACAGTGGACCACGATCCTCAGTCATGAGTCGACCAAGAGAGGGAGAGGGGGAGAGATAGAGAGAGAGAGAGACAGGTATATAGGTAGAAGAGGGGGGGCGGTGATAAATGCCGCCAGGCGTATTAAATTTTTTGTTTTTTTAAACTTTTTTTGGCACACTCTTCTCAAACATTAGCAATTTAAATACGTACGTTTGATATATCAAAATGTTGTACGAGTAGGTACTATATGGAAAATTGAGTTAATGGTTTGTTTACAGACTCAAGCATACAAACTAAATTCGTTCAAAATGAAACGTTTTGTATTTGTTTTACGTATGTACAATTTATGTACATACGTAAATGAAACAAATTGTATTTGTTTTACGTATGTATAACAAATAAATAGTTTATTTTACTGTAGGTGTTATAAACATCCATATAATACATTTTAATGATACGTTTGTGTAGATCGTAGTTTTTTGATAATATAATTTTATTGCCGGATAAAAATTTCCGAGGACAAACAATGTAATCCCAATAAACATCGCCGTACATGGATGTTACATTTATTAAACGTTAATTAAACGGTGGACACTCCGCTAGACCTCTGGCCCGTTCTGAAAAAACTCAATGTTTACACAAAAATTCAAATTAATAAGCTAAATATTATTACAAAGAAACTCAATGTTTACACTGGTTCAAATGAATAAGCTAAATATAATTATAAAGAAACTCAATGTTTACATTAGTTCAAATTAATTAGCTAAATATTTTTACAATTTACATTACGGGTATAATTTGAAACAAATTAAAAATCAATCAATAATTTGTAAACAGTTTAAGTTTAAAAGCTAAATATAATTATAAAGAAACTCAATGTTTACATTAGTTCAAATTAACTAGCTAAATATTTTTACAATTTACATTACGGGTATAATTTGAAACAAATTAAAAATCAATCAATAATTTGTAAACAGTTTAAAATAAGGTTACATAACCCTAATGTCCAATTTGATTTAATCTAAGAGATTTAGTTGAAATACGTCTCTATACCATGTACATGTGTCGAGATTTTGATCTAGATTATGGACCAGCTTGAGATTAATAGAAAGAAACAAGAACTCAAACCGTTTACAATATTTAACACGTGTATATAAAAGTCACCTAAAACCACCGTAGATTCGTATAATTATGCACTCTGAAAAGTTACCGTAAGTAATTAAATATTCACATTAATATAAGGCATTTTTAATTTTTAATGAGAACACATTATTATTGTGACGTTGCAGTTTTTTCAGAACTCAGTTCTGTGGTATTTTAATACAAATTAAATGTATCAATTAGAAAGATATACACATGAAATCAATTTGTCGAAAAAATATTTTGGTTGCCAAGAACTTTTCCTATCCGGGGAAATGCGCTAACCATTACACCACGTCAACCAAGTTGAACAATTTTGAACCTATGTGCCGCAGCTCTACCAAATTGATACATCTGTTATTCCATTTTTAAAAGATATCACCTTTTATATCACTCCGACAAATCTCAAATACATAAATAAATTATAAATTTGTTTTGTCTGTATATCTTTCTAATTGATACATTTAATTTTTATTAACATTTATTTAGTTTTAACTACTGCTGTGGAGATTCAAAATCATTCAACGGATGAACGTGAAGCGAGGCGAATCTCTGAGACATGGTGTGTAAACGGGTACTTCAAAAGCTCTAAAATCTCTCATAAGAAAAAAATATGTATCTCACGTATAATGCAATCAAATATTATATTTATTTCAATATAGCTATCTCCACTTTATGATCAAATACACAATACTCGTTTTAATTCACTATGTCTCTTTTGCTGGTACGAGCGCAGTGATATTTTCCGACTAACCAATTTTACAAAAAATGTTAGTTACGATGTTCTGACGGGAATGTATCGCCAGAGATGAAATTAGATATTCCGCTTAAGGCACCGCAATGATGCCGCGAAGTTTACAAATTTGAAATTATTAAACTGCAAATAAAAGCACAAAAAACACGACGGCTGGCGCGATATTTCATAATCGCGGAGCATCACAAAATTGTCTAAAAACTGGTCAATAAAATATGTGAGTTTCATTTCCTGGCGATTACCGTGATAATGGTGAATTTTGAAACGTCTGTCAAAAGATACGGTTCTGTAAAGAATAGAAAAAGATTTTATGGTTCGACTTCAAGCAGACATACGAGTACGTGCCATTATTTTATCGAATAATCAAGTAAGATGTGAAAATAGCAGTTTACACAAATATTAAGGAAGAAATAAGGAAAGAATGTAAAGCTGATGTTAGTATAGTGAGTAAGATTAAGAAAGGATCACTTAGGTGGTTTGGTCATATGGAAAGGATAAATGAGGAGAGAATGGTAAGAAAGATATATGACGCAAGTGTTGATGGAACCAGAAATAGAGGACGTCCGCGAAAGACTTGGCACGACCAGATAAACCAGATAATGGAGGATTGTTCTGTTAGAAGCCTCAACAATCGGCGAGCTTGTATGACAAGATGTATGAATGTGGATGAGGCAAGAATTGTGTGTCAGGACAGAAGAGTGTGGCGCTCTATCCTCTCTGCCTACCCCCACGGGGAAACGGCGTGATGGTAAGTAAGTAAGTTAATGCTCTCCTTTCAAAACTAATTGTCTTACTTATGGCAAATATTAATCAGTTTATTAGTTTTACATACATTAGTATAAAAGTCATATCTACGTAATAGTTTAAAGAAAAGTATAATTTAGTGCATAACTTCTGATATAAATGAATAATAAAAACCAATATATTCTCAAAAAACTGAAATACATTAATAATGTTTGAAAGGAGATTCTTAAGCTCTTTATTAAAAATGGCTTATTACAAACTTCAATAGTGGTAACATATTTTAAATGTTACTATTAAAATTTGATATTTCATTTGAGTATAAATCAATACATTAATTCTAACACAAAAAATCAGGATTTTATACAATATCCATGACGATTTGACATTACAGTGTACGTATCGATCCCCGAATTAGTCTAGGTGAAAATAAAGTACTAAGTAAAAGTGGGAGTACATAAAAATGCTATGAAATTTTACTACATCTAAACTTATTGTACAAAGAAATTTTATTTAATGATATTAAAAAAATATTTGGAACAATACCACCCGCTAGAATATAAATATTTGGAACAATACCACCTGCTAGAATATAAATATTTGGAACAATACCACCCGCTAGAATATAAATATTTGGAACAATACCACCCGCTAGAATATAAATGAATGCATTTTTATCGCAGCCCAGTACTATTAAAAAAATAAAATTCTTGCAATTTTCCGATCTTTTTTCTATCAATAAATTTGGGACGTGCTTTTAAAATATGACTATCTCATTGATATTCTATGACTAAAAATGAGCGGATCTTTTCTTTTTAGTTTGTTTTTATTCTGGTTGGTAATCTGATAAAATCTTGTAATAGTCTCTTAAAAAATTGTTGAACCGTGACCTGAAACTTCGGAAGAGCCGTGACCTGTCTTGATGACGTTAATTATGATATTAAACATTACTGAGTTTAGTTATATATATATCTACTTCATATCATCTTACTACATAATAGAAACCCAGTGTGCAGAATTACGTAATACATTAATATATTGCTCTAACTACGAGGCAGCATATGCCCATCCAAGAAGTGTTTATTTCAAATCAGTGGGTACATTCTTGCTGCTATATAGGAACTATTATAAATCAAACATAATAAGTATGTAGTAGCTTTCATAGATAAATTACACAATCTGCAAATATGACAAGATTGACGGATGATTCCCACCCTTTGAAATTATAGTTATATAATTATTTTAACCCTTACCATACCGTGATATAAATTACTCGTACGCAGCCATGCTGTCAACTCGTGTTATCGTAAGAAATTAGAGTTATATTTGCCTTTAAAATGTGAAAAAATTGTTAATGCCATAAATTTACTTTAATTTATGTATTCAGCATTAAATGTATAAAAAAAATTAATATTATGATTTGGAGCATTCAAGTTCTGTATAGGAGATCGCATTGTATATATAATATAACCTTCCTTTTTATCTATCATCATTTAATTAATGAGAAAAATACACCATTATTTTCGTATGTTTGTTATTGTTTTCACTGTGAAATTAATGTGTGATTTCTTTCTGTCTTGCACAAATCGAATTTTTGTCAACGTATTAATTTTACAATGGAATGAATTAAAAATAATTATTTTTGTAGGATTCGCCTTACATAATTAATTTTTCACTAGTCATTTCTAAGCGTAAATATTTTCCTTAAAAAATATGAAGTGTATATTGCGTATATTTACCGAAATATTACAGATTTAATTAGAGCGGTACACCTGCGTTACTGCATGGTTTGGGAAGGGTTAAGTGCATTACAGGACTCGAATCTATCGAATAAACCTGCCACCAAATATAATTTAAATTGAAGAAAAAAAAGTTTTAAGTATAAGAGGTAGCGATACGTTCGTCTGCATTAAATATAAATTAATAACAAGATTGTCAATAACGTTATTTGTACTATTATTTTTCATATCTTGTTTATTTCATATTATTGTAGTATGTACTGAAAAATTATTACCGCAAATAAATAGGTAAGTTTACCCAAGATAAGTAATTATAAGTTTACCCAATTAACTGACAATGCTTTATTACAATATAATATGTTTATTTTCTGCTAATTTACAGTTATATTTTACGTACGTATTTTGTTTAAATAATTATGGATCCCAACATTGTAATGACAATGTCCCACATAAACGCGAGGTACGTTTTTCTTTTAAAAGAGAGGCAATCAGATATTACATAGATCAGTCCACAAGTTGCTGTGTATTTTTGTAATATTATGAAATAAATAAAACACATTCTATTATTTTAAATAATGATAAATTTTCCTTCACTTCTCATTGGTACATTTTTAATGGTATTTATATAGTGGGACTAAGCTGAAAATTGCTCTTTTGACGTCATTTTTATTGTTAATTTTTTTACACCTAAAAATTCTAAACGCTGTCAATAATATAGTGAGAAGGATGAAGCAGAAGTTATCAGTTAAAATCTTGAACTTTATACTGTCTAAGTTGTGCTCAATTCCGAGTTATCTTGGTGAAACAGAACCATTTAAATGATCACTAATCGTGGGCGTTTGTTTCAATAAATTCCGTGTTTGATGCTGATAGTTGTCGTTTATAGACATCTGTATATATCGCTGATAAGGCTTTAAATGGTTTAAAATAAATTACATCGTTCACATCTCACCAAACATTCGTTCGAAATGGGGCGAACAATGAACAGTAGAATACGCCGATGAGATAAAGTTTAAGTACCTACGGTGCTTTGAGAAACGCGTCGTTTAGTTTTGGCATACGCCGCTAGATGGCGTTGCCCAGTGAAAAGTAACCGACGTTTGACTTCGTCTAAATGAAATGAACTTGAATTACCTACCATAAACCGCAAAGGTGCGCAAGGTTCGTCAGCCTATCACTCTGTTTCCTCTGTTTTATTATTACTCCAATACATGTAGTCTTCGTCCTATAGATTTGTGTTTATTCTCTAATCCCAATTTCAGATTATAGTTTCATTTTACAATATTATTTTTAAATGCAGATAATAATCTTAATAATAATTTATTTGATTGGTATTATAGCAGACAAACAAAGTGCAATGTTCAATGTACAACAAAATATATATAAACAGTTAAACAAGATGTCATTAGATTAGATAAATGTATTGTTCAATGTATAAGATATAATATATATGTAAAGAGTAAATCAAGATGCAATTATATAACATATAATTACAACGTAAAACTTAAAGTAAGTGCAATATTCAATGTATAAAATATATATATAAAGAGTAGAATAAGATACATTTAGATAGCATATAAAAAATAAATATACAGAGTGTAAAACAATGCATACATGAAATGCATGTCACATAAATAAAAATAAATTGTTTCTAAATAGTTAAGTAAATCATTTGTGCTGTGAAGATAGGCAGCGGAGTAACTACCAAAATTGGGCCCCAATGCAGAATGGATAAAAAGGCCCCTAAATAAGTATTGTATATTAGTACCGCGTGGTTTATATATTTAACAAAATAAGTATCTTGTCTCATATAATATTCACGGTTTTAAAAAATAATTCCTTAGCTTTGAGACGATATTATCTTTACGGCAATAATCTGGTCCCTAACACGACATATAATGATTTCACTGCTGTATTATTCGATAATGATTTCACGTGTTTTTTTAATACGAGTGAGGAATGTTTTTTTTTTAACGCTGGGAAAGGTATTGCAAAAATATCAATATGTCAAATGGATCTCAAGGCGCTAACATTTTGGTCCCCTATCTAACGTGGGGCCAAGTTACATAAGTGGACATAGCTAAGCCACTGAAGATAGGATTATCTTTGTCATCTCGTGGTTGTTCACTACACGAAAAACGTAACAAGTACGTTCATCGGTATATTATATATATGATCCTAATATTACATTTTATGTAGGTAAAAAGATTTTTTTATGAAAATAACGTCTATAATGTATACATAAATTTATTTTTTATCCTAGGACGCAATCACTTTGTAATTTGACATATTATATTAAATAAAATAACAATACGTTTGTATGAAACTACTAAATTTATTATACGTCAATCGGTTTCGCTTATCTCAAGCTTCATCAGGACGTATTTAAAATTTGTCCTGTTTTAACTTTATATGAAACCACTAAATTTATTATACGTCAACCGGTTTCGCTTATCTCAAGCTTCATCAGGACGTATTTAAAATACGTCCTGTTTTAAACGTCCTGATGAAGCTTGAGATAAGCGAAACCGGTTGACGTATAATAAATTTAGTGGTTTGACACAAAGTTATTGTTGTTTTATTTAACATAGATTTTAATTTTGGACTGATCTCTGTACAAGCCTACAGCCTTTGACTGGTTTAAATCAAAGTTTGCATAGGGCTCGCGTAAAACAATGGAATGTCTTCCATTAAAAAATGTACTCAGTTGCACTCTAACACACTGAAAAATACACTCACCGTACCCCATTTCACCCCTCTGGATATCACATAATCTTATTTTCTAGACCAAATTTTGCATCAAAATAAAAAGGCTTTTATTTAAAAATCAAAATTCTATCCATTTATTTTTTACAATAATATAACTTGTCTGATTCCATTTCGGCCATGAACCGCGAGTGTTTATCTAAAATTATGGTATGTTAATTAAATTAAAATGTGTTAAGTTTTTTTTTGATTTATTTTTTATGATAAGAACTCGACTAAAAGATATTTTATATATTTTTCCATTCTGTCTCGCTCGGGCCTTTGACAATACCGGTCCCTAGGGGAATGTCTAAAAGACAGTACTCCGGTTCTGTTTCCACTTCAAAATCAAGATTAACTGGTATAGATACGAGTCGGTACTGAGAGTCCATTATGGACCGGTATTAGCATTATATCAAAATAATGTAACGATTGTATTGTACAGCCATTGCCAATAAGAAAAACATTAACCTTTTTGTAGAATCTAATATAAACATACTCGGATATGCTTTTTTGTCAATATACACACCGCTAGATTATTATTTAAAAGTAGGCTATCGAATTATTTAAAAGTAAGCTAATAATAATAATCGCCGCTGGGACGGCAAGACTAGTAAATTAAGCTATTACTTAAATAAATTACAGATTGTATCTGATTCGTTAAATTTTACTGCGATTGAGTGGTTTCTTTTTTTATATTAAATTATATATTTTTTAAATAAAAAGTAATTTTTCGGAAACATCTTCATTTATCGCGAAGCGACCACTACCTAGCAAAATTAATTTTCTTGCTTTCTGTTTGTAGTACGTTGAAATTGTAGACAATGCCATACCAGTCCGTTTTTACATTTGTTAGTATGGTGTAATATTTCCTAAAATATTATGAAGTGAATGATTATATTACATTAAGAAAAAACAAAACACAATTACACATATAAATATTTTTATTACAGACTTTCTTTTTTTAAATGTAAATTTTCATAACATTCAAAAACACATCAACAATATATGTTTAACGCTATTTTATAAATATAATACTTTTCGTTTAAATATAGAAATTAAACATAAGAAGCGATATTAAAAAAAATATATATTTTGAAAAAAATTGCCATAGAATCATTGTTATAACAGCAAAGTGTCGAAAACACCCTGTAGCTATCAATGTTCAAATCAAGCAACAGTTTCATTATAAGTACATACATATAGTATAATAAATATTTATCAATTCTTAAGAATAATTTAAAAAAAATGCATATCTTCTAACTTTTTCTGTTATATCCATAGAATAGATACTATTTAATAGATATATGGAGAAGATATGGTTTTTTTAATTCTTCCTTAAATCAAAATCTTCCAATCTACAACTATAATGACTAACTAAATCATATTTTCTGTGTACATATCCAAGTCAAAAAATTGGACGATTCGAAAATATGATCCACTTTTTAAACATTGTCTAAACCACTAAATGTGAACAAATTATCCTGTAAAATGAGAAATGCTTCAAAATTCTTGGTAAAGCATTTAAAAAATCTAATACTATATCACTGTCAAAATTCCGTCCACACAAATTAATTTCTAATATTATTAGGATCAATTGATACTGGGTGTTACCCCGATTTTTCTATATCGTTTATGGCGTGAAATTTCCTGGTCTTAGTGTTGGCACATTAAAAGATAGTAAATTTCAGGTAGTTAATTAATAATCTATTATACAATACTAAAATAAAAGCACGTTGGACTCGTTTAAAGGTAGGATGGATTCAATACATTATGCTAACTTACGTTTTAAAATATTCTTCGTTCAAACATCGGAGACTAAAAATAGAATTGAAGTCAAAGTTGCACTTGTGCATAATATCTTGTAAGGAACATCATCGCGTCACTTAAAGTAAAGCTGTCGCAAAGACTTGTTAATGATAGATCTTAAGATTCAGATTGACCACTTTACGCAAGTACAAATCCATCTTTTTGGAACTCAGAAGCTGCGCTGGAGACAGCTTTCCCAAATTGAGATTCACAAGGATTACCATCGAAGAACGCCCCTGGACACCTCAATCTTTCAAAACAGTTCGTTAAGTCTCGTCGCGAGGAATTAGCACAGCACTGAACGATAGCCCAGACACAACTGGACGGCCGGTTTACGGATGAATCGGGAACATCCAATCCTTGCAGCGAGTTTTCGGGTCTGCTGGGTCGAGCTGGAGGTCGCTGCGTTGTGCGTGGGCGGTTTGAGGCTTGCTGACTCACCGAATTACCGAAATTATCAGGAACATCTACTTCATCGTCGTCGTCGTACTTATGTTCAGCAGGGGGTGGTCGTATCGAGTTCGGCCTGAGAGGTCTCACCGGTTGCAAAGATATTCCCGTCGGAGTATTGTAATAGTCGTTAGGATTCACCTTTACATTCTCTTCTCCAAATCCGGCCCTGTTTGGGATGGTTACGTTCATGGTGATCATATTGAGATCATCGGAGTTATCCGGGGGTGGGGCAGAAGTCGGAACTTGCTGTTGGATATAGGGGTAACAGAATGGTATGGGGATGAACAGGAATTGACCGCTGACAAATGGTGCGGGATAATTGTTTTGATAGCCTGAATATTGAGGAGGAATCTGCGACTGTTGATAGGGAGAAACCTGGTGGTAGTAATTGTTGATTTGAGGACCATTAGGAACTATGGTGTTGTGAGAAACAGGAGAAGACGCGAAGTATGGAAGTCCTGCAGGTTGCTGTGGCAGCTGCGGTTGAAGATATCCATATGGATATGGATTATATCCATATTGGGGATAAACTTCCGACCTTGAATTTGCCACTGGGATCTGCTGATTCTGGTAATTGGGCGCAGAAAAAACTCTGCTCATTTCTGCATCTGTTTGCCAATCTCGACTATTTCTGTTATGCCTCTGTTTTGCTCGCCTTACGCGTCTAATGCCTTTACGATGCGGCACTACCGGGTGTGCGGGATCTATTAGGGGATGTTTGATGTCACCCTTCAAACTGCCGTCCGCGGGAACTTCGGGCTCAATGTCCTGAATTTGCGCGGAATCGTGAGCGTCTCCATTTGGGGACCTTTTGACGCTATTGAAGGCATCTGATAGTCCAACAGCGCAGAAAAAGATCAGGAAGTATATTTTTGTTTTGCCTTTTTGTGACATTTCTGAAAAAAAAAGAATAATTGTCAGAATTTTCTCATGAACCCGTCAGTAAATTAAATATTAAAATAAAAAAATCAGTAACAAAATATATTTAAAAAGATATTTATATAACTAGATCAAAGCCATATAACTACAATAAGAACACCGGAAAAAATCTTTCGTCAGTTTGGTCTGATAATGTCACAAGAAACGTATATACTTAAGATAAAAAATACTTTGCAATATTAAACTCCCCACAATTGTGTCAAAGTTGCGTCGCAACTAGATTAAGATTCAATGATTGCATAATTAGATGGAGACATACATTACACATGGGCACCTATTCTTGAACACTATTCGAATAAATTCTCTTGAAATAGTTCGGCAGAAAATTCACAAGTTATGTAACAGCGATTGTTGAAATGATCTGTGGTCAAAAAGTTTACAAGCCGAAAAAAAAAGTCATTTTTGTTAGGAATGTAAAAAGCCTGTTTTTCCACCTTATTTTATATTTAATGGTTAAAGTTGTAAATAATATCTATATATATATATATATATCAATTAACAAAACATTTTTTGACCTTTGAAATAAATTGGAAAAAAAAATTATTTAATTACTTTTTGTAAAATGATATAACCGGCTTTGCACGTTGTTGCTTTTTATGAATTGTTCATATTAATTAATACATACACTAAATACTTTTTTTTATAACCAACGTCTTGGTTATACAACTCTTTGCCACAATTATGCCAAAAAATAATTCAAATAACGGTTAAGTTTGGATTAATCGTTATTATACAATGAAAATATTATTGTTTTTGCCGTTTTGCTAAAATATGATATGTGCGTTGCGGCTTACCGTTATATTTTACTATCATCGGCTGTGATTCACTTCGTTGAAGTAGATCATATAAAAAATGAGTTTTTTTTTATTAACGACTTTGTATAGAAGCCGCGCGGTCAATGGCTTATGGTTTATTAGAATTATTCCTCCCACGCATCGTAGCGGCTAACCGCAAAAAATATAATATATTCTATTTAAGCTCCGGCATAGTCAGGAGTGACGAGTAATGATGAACGTGCCAATTTAATGATTTTAATTGAGGACAGAGTACAAGTTTAAGGTGGGTTTCTCTTATAGCCCGACACACATTAAACCTGTTGAGATTCGACATTTTTAGGATACGTACACTACTTATTCATACACATGACTCTCATGTCGATTTGAGAAGAAATCCGATACAGAATCAGGTGAATGAAAACTCGATCAACCAACACAAAAACAGAGTCAAAAATAAGTTTAAAATTTGACACGAATTTCAATGAATTCTTCCAAAAATAATTGTAAATATTTTAATTTATTAACTGTACATTTAATAAACATGTTAAAACAAATTAGATTAATCAATTAATAAGATATTCAGAAAAAATATATTTGGCAAAAAATATTTGGTTGCCACTGGGATATAAACCTAGAACTTTTCCCATTCCCCAATGGAATAATAGATATAACGGTAACGTTCCGGATTCGTATCCCGGTGATAACCAAATATTTTTTCATAACATAGATTTTTTTATGTAAGTATATTTTTCTAATTGATTCATTTAATTTGTTTTAAAATGTTACAAAAGTATGTTCAGAAATTGCGAGTACGCAATAAAAATGTGATTTTATTAAAATAATAAACGTGTACCGCTAATATTTATATCAAGTTTCCTCGCTTTGTCTTAGACTTTTCTCAGATTTGGCTATCTGTTGGCGATAGTTTGCTATCATGTTGGGTATTCGGATTTTGTTTACGTTGCCCGTAAAAGAGAATTAGATGTCTAGCTGTGCCATTGTCTAAGGTTCCATAAACTCAAAATAATAATTATTTGATTTTCCCACAAATATTCTGATAAAACTTAAAAAAAGCGTAAAATATACAGAAATAGCGCAATTTTTTCTCTTTACGCGATACCTTAATTTGATAAAGGTTGTAGCAAAACAACAAGTCGTACAAAACATTTTGAAGAAAATTTTGGAAACGGATGGCAAAGTACTATGTACTAATTATACTTTATAATTATAAAAAATATTTGTATGTGCGTGTGGGTACGTCTAAAGTACAAAATGTTTATATGTGACGTCAGCAAAACGGCATCGCGTTTATATATTTTTTTTGTTTATCCCTTTAATTAAAATATCTGTCAAGTGTATATAAAACACGCATTTTTATGACACAATTAATTTATCGAATTAATTCTATCGTTCATCTTTTATATGAACTATCTGAGTTACGAAACAAAAACAAACTATGATTAATTGATTAGCGTTTACGACAATGTTTACTGGCTTTATTTGGCGCCAAACACTTTGACGTCATTCACCAACACGTGGTCACGTGGTCGGTGTGTAAAATAATATTCTTGAAGTAGTATTTCTCGCGAGTTGTGCTGCAATAACAAATATAGACAGGAAATTACGAGTTTTCAAAATGTTTTAAAACACGTTTACATATGTTTGGACACCGAACACCGGTGTGATATTTGTAAACTTTTTAGTGCCAAAAGAAAAATTAATTAAATCTTTTAAATGTAAAATAATGAATTATTTTTTAAAACCTCAGGAGACTGAAGGATGCGATCCGCTCATCCGGACGTTTGTAAGCAATAAAAATATATTGCTTAGCCTTAACCTTTTATTTCTTACGTACGAATCAAATAAATTTTTTATCAGTTTTCTACCCAAATAGAGTTGTTAATTAAAATGTTTAACAGAAAACCAGTCACATTGTTGAGAAAATGAAAAATAATTTACACTGAGAAAAATATTACAACACAATTTGTTATAATTTTAATTCTCATATAACAAGATAGACGTGTATTTGTTTTATTTAGTAGGTATAAAAGCAGATAGATAAATATTATACTAAGAACGTAGGAAATTAAGGAAAACATGGACGTATACTAAGTAAATATCAAAGTATAATACCGATTAATCAATATTATTTTATCTTTATTTATTGTATAAATTATTATATTTATTTATCTCTTTCTGATATTTTTTATTCCATAGCAAATTCTGGCAAACGAGTAATTTACCGTACATGTTATATTGTGGTATTTATCTTCTGCGGTTGAATTGAGAATTTCAATTCAAATCTCAGAATTCTTGTGCATTCGGTGTTGAAATTATTATATTAGAGGAGCAAAGATTTGTGTAATTTGAAGCAAAGATTTTGTGTCACAAAAATTACACATTTAAAAAAATTATTGAAATCACATTTTATTTATGAAATATGATTTTTTAAAACATACATCCGTTATAATTAAAACAAATTTTAAAATATTTTTATTAAATATATTATTAAATATTAAAATGTCGAAACTAAGGGTGAAATGTGAAATACTGGTGTGAGACTTGATTTGCTCTATGGTTCAAAATTGTGGGTCGTTAGAAGTTATTACGAACAAGAGTTGCATGTTATTGAAATGAAGACGATGAGAAGATGAGCTAGGGGTATTACCGTCGAAGACAAGATAAGCGATCACTTCGTCCGATGCAGTTTCAAGATTGTCTTTATCCCAGAGCAAGCAAGAAAAAACTGACTGAGATGATATGGTCACGTTAACATGTAGGAAGATGACCAACAGAAAGTAATAGTTGGTTAAAGAAGGTGTAGAAGATAACCAAATTGACATCTTAAAAATTTTGAAAACCGTAGTTTTAACAAATGTGGTAAATCAAGATGGCAAGATATGTTGTATGCTAACTAGCACAGCTGATCCTAAATAATATAAACGAGCTAGCGAAAAGAAGAGAAGATATAAAAAAATATAACCTTATAATTATTATAATTATAAAAATATAAATAATAAGTTATTGCTTTAATATATTTTTTTCTTTTTTGTTTGCTTACGTAAAAATAATTTAAGCTCAATTATTCAATACTTAATTGTGTACTTGCATGCCGTCCCCAAGTTTAACATAATATCTCCATGTTTAAAATAATAGCTGACTCGAATTATTTAAATTTAAAGTAAGGGTGACTTTTCACCCACCAAAATCATCTTCAATACTAATATAACAGTATTTCTTTAAGTGTTCATTTGAGAATACAGCGTCTGTTTAGAATCACTATGCTGGATTGCTCAATAGCCCTTTTTGTAAATTGGGAATTTAACGTTTTCGTAATTAATGATAAATTTAAAACTTTTTAAAAATTCGCAGCTGAATCTCTTGATAAAAACCATCACCATGCATACAAATGAAGAAATTTCTCAACAAAGCATTGTTAAATTTTTGAACACTATTTTATCATGCACATTATATTGGCACACCACTCATACATTGTTAAATATTATATATTGTGAGGTGCACGCATGCAAAAACATATATCGTACATTAATTTATTTTTGATTAACAATACTATGTATGCATTTGCTATTAATGTTCAATATTAAATTTATAATCCGATTACAATTTAATGTATATTAAAAATATCACAGATCTATATTTTCAATAATTACAACTTCACAATAGTAATGTGTTCTTCTTAATAAAATAGTAAGTATTAAGTGAGCAGGGAAGGAATGGACGAAAAATGTGTCTTAAATATGATTGATGTACAAAATAAAATAAAATAAATATTTTTTAATGAAATTACATTTTTACTGTGAAGTTCCAATTTCAGAACACTGTTCTGTGTTATTTTTAAAATAAATTAAATAACTAACGAATAAATATATATTATTTATGAAATATTTTGTAAAGTTGCTCAATTAGACTAATATAACTTGTGCGTTCTCCTTGTGTAAAGTATTTCTTATTATGCATCATTGCAAAATTTTATCAACGTCTAATTATTTAAAGCCATAAATAAATTCAAAAATAATAATTATCTCATCCCTGTAAATCTTAAAATACACATAAATTAAAATTATTACAATATCTCAGATACTTACTGTATTCGATTATTTCAACAATTCAGTCTTCAAGTTTTCCCACAATCTTCACAGGCACTCGATTTTATATCACAAACGGTACACTTCGAAGCACAATTATTTTCGACACAATTTGACGATAGATTTAGAATGATTCGATTCGTTTGCACCCGTATATCGACTTCTGTCTATTCGCATATGTCAATAGAAGCACGCACATTAATTATGCCAATAATCGATAATAATGAACACCGTTAGTCGATTTTATTCGAAGCACAGACTATTTGTTATTCGTACAAATTACGATCGTTGTTCAGTCAACTGTACGACATTCGTATCGCTCACTCGAACGCTGAGAAGCGACTGCAACGTTACTTAATATACCCAGTGTATAAACGTGCCGGCCGCAGTCTGGTTTTTCGACAGTGGTTTCGCACGATTACTATATGTTTTCATTTTATTTTAAGACCACAATCACGCCAGCACAAACCAGTTAGTTGCCGACAGTTTTGCAAGAAAAACTTGTTTTTCTCCCGAGTTTTCACGGCCACTTGACAAATTATTTGAATTCTTTCAATAGATACTCTTTTGAATTTATTTAGGCTCTTGTCATCTCAAACTCAACTTTGTTGTTTTACAAACAGCAAAACCACCGAGAAACAAATCACCGAGCAGGCAATACGAGGTAGGAGGCTGCGATGCGCAAACGTCTCCGGGATAACGGAATTTTTGTGCGACTCCAACCTGTCGGAGCTCTGCGGACCGAGCTTGGAATTTGCTAGAAATTAAAATATGAAAAGAAAAAAAAAAGTAAGTGAATAAAATACATTTAACAAAATCATTGTTTTTATAAATATTAAAAATGAAATTGGGTTAGTTACGTTATAAAAATACAAGTTATTAAAAAATATTATAAAACGATAAATTACACAAAAAATCATTTAAAAGTTCAGGCGATAGATGCTGCAATCTGTTGAGAACCTGACAGACTGTAAAACATAAAATATGTAGTTATTTGTAGCTGTAATGCAAACCTTTAACGATCTAAATCGCGAGCAGTTAGTTACCTTTAATACTTATTATTTTTATGATTGCCAAACAACAAATCGTTAATAATGTTATTATTACAGTATTATTAAAATATTTATTATAATATAATATTGCAAAATAAAGATACAGTTTTTTTTATATAAAACATTAATTATTATTTTACTATGTAAATTACTTATTAAGTTTGTCAAAAAAACAATTTCAAAGTGGATTTAATACTGTGTATTAATAAAACATTTGTTAATACTATAAGGCCATTTTAAAATAATTATTTATATCTTCTAATATTAGCCGAATAAGCGAAAAAATAATAATCGTGATATTACATCAATCAAAAAAATATTTTTAATTTGAATCAATCTTTTGATTTCTGCGCTAACATCAATGTTTGTACGGTCTCGAAATCTTTCGTGATTTAAATGGACTGTGAGAACCAACGAAGTTTGAGAGAATTTATCTGGTAAGAAATACATAATTCATAAATAATTTTTAATGTTAGAAATATTACCTATTGCAGACGGAATCATGATGAAACTTCCGGAAAATTTCAACGTACTTTATACAACCATGGCCTGAATACCTTGAAATCACAATTTTGAAATGATTAAATGGTATATAAGGGATCATTTAGTGGACACAATAACATTATTAGTTCTTCAATTAGATTTCGATCCATAATTGATCTAGTAAATACATATCTTATCTATATTCATTAGCCGACGTGGTCGGCCAATCTGTTTAAAAATAGCGGCTGTTTAAAACTCCGTTAATATTGGAAAGGAAAAATTCAATTTAATACGCAGTCTACCTCATTCTTTTTGACAGCATTTTTTGGTCGTATGGCTCGCATAATTCATTTTCCAAGTCTTCGCATATTGTCGAATCTTTATGAGTAACAAAGCAATCCATCGTCAGGAGTGGACTCTGGCGTAAGACCATTCACTATTGAAAGTTGCTTATTACTAATTTCATAGTCAGGATTTTCATTTTCGAGTATCTTGTCTTCTACTACAGACCATAATATAATAAATTAAATGGATGGTGTAAGGTCGGTCTTACGTGCGAGTGATTGTGAATAAAAAATATTTTTAATGATTAATAAGGCTTTAAAAGAAGCCACCATTAAAAAGCATTAAGTTGTGGCTGTATTGATCGTATGATAAACGTCTCTCGAGTTAACCACATTACCAATGAAGATGCGCTAAGACGCATGAATAAGCCAGGAAAGCTAATAACAACTGAGACCTACCGTGCAACAACGCTGTATGTCGTTTTCGGACAGATCTGTGTTATGAATGCCACAACTTTGTACCTCTTTTTGGGCATCGAATGGTGTATTAAACAACTTTGTAGAATAAATAAAAGTACTATTAGACACAATTTCTAAGTGAGATTCGCTACAACAACACTGTAAATCATCCAAGATAGCTGACGTTTCGTCTACAAGGAGGGTATTGTTACACTATCAAACGTATGAAAGATGTGTACTTCGGATACATGATCTCTTACAAGCAATGGTCCCTCTAAGTTTAGATCACGACGTGTGCATAAAAAATCTTTTATGAAATTTTAATGAACAATGCTATTATTTGTGCGCTGGAAGAAAAATTTAAAAAATCATTGCCATACCAGTTGGTAGGACCGGAGTTGACCATGTTACTAATAAATATGTATTAAAAAACATAAATAAGTTAAGAGAACTAAAAACAATTATCAAGGAAAGCCGAACACTTCGAACACATTCTCCACAATGAGAGCGGACCCACGACATTCCCAGGACCGATTTAATAAGCTCATGCTCCTATTTTGGTCTTACTCTTACGCCGCCTAGTTGGCATTTATTTTAATGGTATAAAGGAAACTGTTCGATAGCGCCCCGCACACAGCGATAAGGCGATACCGAGCAACCTCCTATACCAAATTTGCTTTCATTGTACCCAACATTTATTCTATTTTTATTAAAATAATATATAAACATATAAGTAACATTATTTAAACACGATCATATAAATAATAATTAAATAATAATAACCTACAAACCATACGGCCGGGGAGCAGGAGAGACGTTATGATACACTCATTTCCGGGAAAAGAGACGGCACGCACCACTGACGGCAGATTTAACCCTCGGAAACAGTACACCGTGTATCATAGATTAGTTAAACTATATAGGTAAATATAATAAGGCTAGATTAATGACAAAGAAGAAAAAAGAAGAGAATCCAAAAAACGTTCCCTTTTTTTGTTCATTAGTTTGAAGTTCTCCGAATGATCTTCTATAGGGAGACCCATATTCGAATAAAGGCCCTAAACAATTTCAGATTTCTGCCACGCTTGAGTAGATTGGAGTTCCTAACGGTACTTTAATCTACTCCCTCCAAGCCTTCTAGCATTTACTCTCTGGCATCAGTCAGAAATACGCAACTCCAGAGAATATGCTCCAGCATTTGCCTCACTCAGCTGTAGGAGCAACCGGGTCCGGGGCAAGCCCAAGATCATATCACATATTCTCCGCAGTGAAAAATATGATACTTTACAACTCATCATGCAGGGGAAGATAGAATACAACAAAGGAGTAGATAGAACAAATTATCTTGAAAGATCTCAGAAAGCGATTCAATGTAAATCAACATGGTTGCTAACCATCGATAGAAGGCGGCACGTGAATTAGAAGTCTTATTAAAAAGTGTGTGCGCACTATATTTTTTTGTGTGCGCTGTGATGGAACATTGCTTACAACTTATTATCCATGTGTACGTAGAAACAGGAAATCTTGGCTGCGTATCCACAGAAAGTGGTTCAGTGTTCAGTACTCCATGGCTTCTTGGCCCATTGAAAGCCTTCACTATGTACGAATATATCTCTTTCTATCCTAGATCACATTCAACTTGAAGCCAGGAATATGAAGCGCTTCCAGATCTCTCCTGGGTCTGCCAAGAGGTCGTTATCCATTTGGATTCTCGATGAACATAGCTTACATAACGTTCCGTATTCACGCACTCCTGCCTATTGTATCCTTCGCGATTCTGTCACACCAACTAAATCAAGACTTTTCTATAAATCTTTTCATACTGAATTGATTAATTAAAGAATTTTAACAGTACAAATAATCATGAAGTTGAAAAAGATGAAAACCGACGGGAGAAAGGGTGGGAAGGTTAAAACTATGGTAAAACTTAAGGTAGAGGCTCTCTAACTAAAGCATTTATAATAAAATGGTTTTTAATGTAGTAAGGCCAATATTGAAAAAAAAAAATTTCTGTTAAATTCATATTATGAATGAATTTTATGCACAAAAGTTTCTACTTCTAGGAATGTGTATGTAGAATTGTAGGTGTCGATCTGGATGGAATATGGACAGATATATTTACAAATCTTCGTCGGCAACCTTCGATAGAAGATAGCACACACAAAGAAGAAAAAGAAGAAGAAATACATGATTTTTAAATTCTGTTATTTGGGAATTTCCTAACAAGTACGGTATATTATATTTCAAGAAAATGTCAAACGCAATCGGCATTTTAAAACGGGTTTCAGATATTTCAGGTCTTCCCAAGAATTTTTAGATACGCGGCGATGCTTATTTGCCGATGTAATATTTACCCAGACGCTTACTACAATCTCGGTCACATGGGTTGTTTCTGTTCGGATATTTTACTTTACATAAATTATTTAGTAGCATATTGGTATTAGTCTAAACATGTATTGGTGTTTCGATGCAAAACATAAACTCCGCTATCAGCCAAGATCAAACCGAGATAAGTATTGCGTAATAGAATATATAATAATATTATTACTAAGAGGTTTATTGATAATATAGTAAAAGTACACTCGGTCTCTAGTCAGTATAATATTCGTACTTTCATAGTAAATAAACAAAACTATGATTAGACATTTACATTGCACTCGCAACTGAAACAAATCTTGCTTCACTTTATGACGAATTTTACAAATGAGCAAGTACTACGAAAATCATTATTTTATTTTTTTAACTCCATTTTTAGCTGTCATAGATTAAAAAGTATCAAAACTCACAAAAGTATCGATATCAAATGTTTTATATGGTGTAGACCTTTTATTTACCTATTTAACGTGGGTCCCAATGCACCGCATTGGCTCGATTGACATAGTTACGCCACTGATCCCAAGCATAATTACAGTTGTAGTTTATATATATTTTGTTCTATAAAAATAAACTTCAAACTGTATGCGAATAGGGCTATTTTCAATATACTTACATTATTTACAATAGATTTTTTCATTTTGAATAATATAAATTTATTTTAATTGAACTATGTTCTGTAAAATTATTTGATTAAACAATAAAAATATTAACATACACTAAATATACACGTGAATATATTGGACTTATTTTTGTTTGTAGTGATTTTAAATTTTTTATTTTAATATAATTTTAATGGACATCCCTATATCCCTAAGTGATGATAGTACCTATCTCGTTATCAATAAGGTCACTCGTAAAACAGCGAGTCATCCAAGCTGCGTGAGTACGCACTTCAATAAATTTTCTAGATTATTCAACACATGTACATATTACCATTTTAGAATGACGAACCAAATATTCTAAAAATTAAAATAAGATTAGGAATGCGTATTAGTCCAGTTTCACACCGATAACATGTTTCCATTACGTCAACACAATGTTATCCGAAGGGAAAACAAAAATCCATTCAGAAAACACACATACCCGTATATATACGTCAAACTTTTAAATGATAATAGATCATTTAAAATTGATAACATATTTTCATTCATCAACGGTGAAAATTGAAAGGAAAAATTAAACGAGTCATTTACTTTCAAAGAATAATGATTTATACCACTTCATTATCTATTTAAATGACTGAATTTGCCCTTGTTACTTGTTACTAGATTCATCGTGAGCTCATAGTACAATCATATGTACTTCAATCTATATGTAATGATGGTGGCTAAATAGTACACTCATAGGTTTTCACGGCCGTGATAATTGAATGTATTCTGGATTCTTCTGGCATTCATAAGCTTGTATCAATCCTATGATGGGTCCTCTGAAATGCGTCGAGAAACGTCAAAATGTGCAGTAAATTTTTATATAACACAGCAATGACAACGGAGGCACTCGGAAGGATATCCCAGAAAATTGAATGGCCGCGAAAACATCTAGATTATATTACTTCTATATGTAATGGATACCTAGATTTCTGAGTGGCTCTAATGCTGGTGAGAAGGATGATTTTAAAGGCACAATATAAGGCAATACAGGTATTTTTATGAATTTTTGATTGAATTTTTCTAGCGTCAAATTATTCATATCTTCTTCTTCTCGTACCTTCTCCGTTGAACGAACATTGACTATAACTTTGTTTACTGCGGCCCGGAAAAGCTCTACAGTAGACTAACAACATCATCTTCGGGTTCTTCATGATGTTTTCCTCTTTACAGAATTGCCCGTTTACTTCATTTTAATAATTGCTGGCAATCTAGTCCTGATTACTAATAAAATCAAATTAGTATTCGGAAAGTTCTGGATTAGATTTGCTTATTTTGTTTAATGGAATTAAATGGTCTTTAACAATATTGATAATATAACATAACGGAAAAAATACATTTTTCATTAAAAAGGAAGATGTGTATTTGGTCATCTAATAAGTCTTAAATAATGGAGTGTCGAGTTGATAAAAACGAACATTTTCGACATACATGACTCAATTAGTCAAAATGGTCATCCAGGAGCTCAACTGGGAAATTTTGCTACATCCAAACTTCAGTCCCGACCTCGCTTTGTTAAATTATCAGCTTTGTCGGTCGCTCTCCAATCAAATGCATGGTGTAACGTTCAACAACGACGATGACCTCAGAAATTGGCTCGATAACTATATCGATACCAAGTCAGCCTATTATTATAGAAAAAATATAGACAAATTGGTTGAAAGATTGGATGAAGTCATGAAAATGGAGAATACATAATTAATTGAAATGTTGTAATTTTTGTTTAAAAATTTGATTTTATAATAAATAAGTAACCAAAACCGCAACGACTTGTTAGACAACCCAATAGATCAAAATCAGTCTAGCGGCAATATAATTTTCCGAGTTCGAGTCTTGGTGATGGTTCGATATATTTTTTCTGTATAATATATCTTTCTCACTATTCTATTTTATTTAATTTGTTTTATTCATTTTATATAAAAATAAATAATATAATATTTTTATTTATAAATAAAATATATGTATGTTATATTATATTTTTGTGTTTTTTGTCATAACTTGTTTATACAACATATATTTGTATACAATATAAAATACACAATTTCCCACGATCAATGTTATTAAATTCGCTTTTCTTTCGTAATGCTGCGATTCTTCGCAATCTTCAAATTGTTCTTTGATAATAACACCAAAAAAAAAAATATATCACTACACTAAAATGTGAAGGTCTTTCTTCAGAAAAAAAAGAAGTCTCATCAGAAATTGAACTCTATTTTTAATATAGAATATATTTTTCACCTTTAGAAAAAAAATTTGCGCTAGAGATAGCGCGTCAGAAAATTGAAAATTTTTGTTCTCACCTTTGTTTCAAAACATTCATTTTGATACACAGAAATTCTACGACAGTCTCGACAAATGCACAAATATATATATTTTCACTTTTTCAACTGCAGTCAATCAAGCAAATTTAAAAATTCTTGTTCTTTGTCCGTTTATTTGACGATACGAGAGCGGCATGACCCCGAAAAAGCATGTCAAATATCATCATCATTTATTCGGCTATACATTTTTTATCATACATCAATAATATACCATCATTACATCAACGAATGGTGCCTTGGAAACATAGTATTTACTTTCAAAATTAACAAAAACGAGATACATTTTTGTTGAAACTACGCGAACTCGCGTCCTACATTTTTTGAGAGTAAAATGTTATTTCTATCGATTTAGTAAAAATAAATTGACATTTTCTTAACAGTACGAAAACGAAACCTATACTACAAATACAGACGAGTCCAGCAAAGTAGCCAGGGCAAGGCTGAATAACTTAGTGTTAGAAGTAATACTTACCGCATCCGATACAAACAAATATTTATAATCTAAAATGACATTTTAATTCTAATAGTAAAAGTGTTATATGAAACAACAAACAATAAACTTGAATCCAAACATCAAACACAATATTGGTGGAAGGTGACGGTGCTCGAATCTCGGTGACTTGAAGTGTACACGATGGTCTACGAACGCCGAGAGCTGTCTCCAAATAAACTCATGGGAATTTAATCTCAGAGATTGTTTTAAGACGAAAATTTCATACAAATCAAATAGGACACAGGCCATAAGATAATTGAGATCACAAGCTCTCGAATGAATTAAGGAGGAAAGGATGGTAGGAAAAAATATAAGAGTGTTAATGTAAATATGAATAGATAGCATGATCGGCTAAGCCAGACACTGGATAATAGTGCTGTTAAAAGTCTCAACAATCGCTCGGGCGAGAAGATGCATTAGTGAGAGTTATGTGTCAGGACAAAAGGGTGTGACGATCCTGCCGTGAGGAATCGGCGATGATAAGAAGGTTAACACTTGATTTTATTGATGATAAGTCAAGCTCTCATTCAGACATCCACTTGAAGGTACGCGTAGGTAATCAAAAGGCCACCAAGTCATCCTGAAATTCACTGAATTGATGAAGTCATATCAAACTCTACGGAAATACGTAACAGAAAATAACTATAGATAAAAAAAAACGATACAGATGTCGCCCATGTTATCAGATGGGAGCGGGGACGCTGGTGGCAGATCTGAATCGCCGTCCCTACGTATATCAGATTGCAATAGCAATAGGCAGGCCATATCGCTCAAATAACATACAATCGTTATCCAATGGTATTCGAAACGAATCAAAAGAAAGAAAAAAGGCCATTGCAGTGAAACACTTGAGGAGGTCTTCGTCCAGACTGATATGTGGCTCTGATAATAAAGCCATGCTCAAAGTTGTTCTTTTGAACTTTGTCTTATACAGTCAAAGGCATACATTAGTCCCGTCGCCGGTTGCTCGTGATGCAATAAACCATAAGTTGACTTAATATAATGTAGATGTCATTATTTATTTTTGTATTAAATTTATGACTACTGTTGAGTCACTGATAAAGATATGTATTTAAAATGATAACGCTCTGCAATTTCTAGCAATCCGGCGCCTCGGGGTCACCTTCGTTCTTTATAAATATTATAATTTATATCAGGGATACTAAATATATAAAATAAGCTCCATGCACTCCATCGTTTTTATACGTATAGTACAGAGAAATTCAAGATTTCACACAATACGTCTTATACAAATATTTTATTATTTTTAATACAAACTAAATGTTTTAATTAGAAAGATATACATATAAAATCAATTTATCAAACAAATATTTTTGTTGCTAGCGAAAAATACATTAACCGATTATAGAAAGCGATCCCGGTTCGAATCCCGGTAACAACAATAATATTTTTTCGATAAATTGAATTTATATGTATGTTTTTCTAATTAATACATTTAATTTGTACTAAAAATATCACAGACCTATGTTCTGAACAATTGCAAAATCACAATAAGAATGTGTTCTCTTTAAAAATGTATATGTATTTTTAAATATTTGTATAAAAGATCCGTCAATTGTGACAACCTTTTATGCGTTTTCTATGCCGTTTATGCAATGGAAGGGTTGAATTTGACTGGTTGTAACCTGTTTGGCCGTTTACAGTATTCACGAATATTTGATCGCTTATTAACGTTAATCGTTATTTCAGCGTACATTGAAATAAACTCAGCAGTTGAAGTTCAACAACAAAATCAATTGGCTACCCAGATAGGATTTAATGAATAACAATTACAGAAGAAATTAGAAAAATAGATAATGAATATCTGCAAAGTATCATGAATAACTTTCATTAACGAATGTATCCAACGCCACGGTATTACAAATTGCACTTATACCACTTTTTTTTTGTTTGACACAACTATATCCGCTACCAAAACAATTTTTTTTTTATGCGCACCCGGTGTAATAAATAAAATAAAAATAACAAATTTCCAAGATGTAGAATGTTCACCCAGTACGGGTCACGTGCTATTTGAAGTGCTATTTATGTATATTTGTGTATTGAAGTGTTATTTGAGCTGGGAAAATTTAACCTTTAGATTTGAATGCTGTGTACATAGTGTATAAAGAAGATCGCTCAACGTGTTACCATTTTCCGAAAATATTCGCCATGAAATGATTTATTATAATTTGATAACTAGATATTTGATTCATTTTCTTTGTCTTCATTGAACTCTTCTATACTTTAATAATTAATGTTACTTTTCTAGATGGTTACAATCTTTTATAAAATAAAGATATTTTTGTATTAATAGATATTATATGTTTTACATAAACACTAGTAGAAAGCGAACGGCTTCGCAATCCAATAGATTCGAACGGTTTATGTTTTAGATAAACATTACATACCTCAATCAAGTTGTTTTCCGATAGTTAACAGATATTTAAATACTCTTTACTAAGAAGATTTGAAAATATTATTTATGATACCTACTTTAGATTAAAAGTTTTTTTTTCATTAAAAATGGCTCTTCTTTAAAAATTTTAATTTTACAAAACTTTTTCAAATTACTGCATATTTTTATGCAGTATTGCGAGATTGTACCAGAAATAAGGCCTGCAATTTAAAAAAGATTAAATAAATTTTTTTCACAAAATACTACCTTGGGAAATAACTTTTTTCTGAGTAAAAATTTTTTTTTTCCTGTTCCTAAATTGGCATTAAACATAGAAGTTTTCAAGGTACTTAGATCATGATACTTTTTTTTTATACCACAGTACTTTAAACTTTGCTAAAAAAAGTTAAATGGTCCGAATTCACATTTTTAAACATGTTTTCTGGCAAAAACTGTTTCATTTTTTAAAAAACAGTGACACACATTTCATAGGATATAGAAATAATAATCAATAAACAGAAAGCAATATTTTTTTATGTTTTAGAAATTACATTAAAAAATGAAACAAATGGTACCAATTATTAAAAAATTCACACAAGTTCTAATATCTCGAAAAGCGTGTAACATTCATTAGACTTGTGATGGGTTATTCTGATAGGGCGTGCTCTCAGCTATCGACGGTTTTCGTTTGGATCACTACTTACTGGACATACTGTATGTTAAAAAAATTATCCATTGAAAAAATATATACGTAGTAAATAAACCGGAATTTTCTCTTTCTTAACTAACTACTTTCATGTTGAATTTTCGATATTATATATATTCCTTCTGTTTTAGTGAAATATCTATTATTTCCACGTTATTAAAGCTATCATCTTTCATGACGTAAACGTACCATATTCTAATATTACAGCACAAAAAAAGTGATTCTATTAAAAACATGTATTATTAAGGAAAACACATTCTTATTGTGAAGTTGTAATTATTCAGAACATAAGTCTGTGATATTTTAAATACTAAATTAATGTATTAATTATAAATATATACATATAAAATCAATTTTGTCGAAAAATATTGTTTTATATGTATATAGAGATAATAGAGATCCAGGTTCGTATCCCGGTGACGCAAAAACAATATTTTTCGACAAAATTGATTTTAAATGTATATATTTATAATTAATACATTAATTTAGTATTTAAAAATATGTATATTTTTAGACTGTCGATTGTGAAGAAGACATTTAAACGAGTGTTGTGTAATAATTAAGTACCACAAAAATTGTTTTTCTCTCGGCAAACCTGTTTTAGTATTTGTGAATAAATGAAAATAATAGACGCGTATTGCCAAAGTCAATGTGTGCCAGTGGCACATTGAGACGACAGAATGACGAAAGTAGCAAGACAGCAAATTTCGGTCACTCAGGCGTGTGCAAAGTGCCATGATATAAAATGTGAAATAAAGTACAAATTCAATATACTTGATGTAACATACCTAGTGAATAATATTTTAAGGGTACATACATATTATATTAAATATAAGAATCCAAAATGTTTAACCTGCATGTACGTAATCTCAACCGTGTTAGAGATGTAAGTATTTTAAAAATTCGTAGTTACTTCGATTAATTGAAATATTTTATTGATTCCAAATTACTTATTGAATACTAAAAATTAAAGAACATTGAAATTCAAACTATTGGACTTTTTTTAGTTAGATGATTTAGGGCCTAAAGCAAAGATATATAATAAAAATTAGTCAATTTCACAAACATTTATTAACATCATGGTTTTGTAAAAATCTCATACAATAATATTTAAATCATACACAATCAAAAAGAATCATGAACTTAATTGAACAAGAAACAATCGCTTATGATTTCGACTTACGAATTACGTATTACGAATACGAATTACGAATCTTAATTCTATAGGTCCCAAAAACTGAATTTGAGTTGAGTTGATATAATGGAGACACCCCAGTGGAAGCGACCTAGAGACAGACCAAGGAAGCGGTGGGCTAAATGTGTGGAAGAAGACCCTAGAAGAGTCCGGGAATTGGATAAGAATGGTGAGGGACAGGAGTCGGTGGAGAGCACTTATGGAGGAGACCAAATCCTATCCTGGAATGTAGTGGAAGAAGAAGAAGAGCAGAATTTGTACATATTACTTGGAAAATTTACTTCTCGTAATTTATCAGTCATCCACCCATAAGCAGACCTAGTCCCATTTGATGGGTGGATAACTGACTGTATAACAAATCGAAGATGTTCAAGGAATATGTGCAAACTCTGTACTGTCACGGGAATATTATTGTTTGACATTTTTACATAATCATGTTAAACTTCAAGTCTGCGTCAAGTACTTCTAAATAAATATCTGGCAAATTTTTAATTATTAATCTATATATTTGATCTAAAAAAATAGTTTGGCCGCTCAAAATTCGATAACCTTTAATATGTTGTATTTAATATATAACTTGGAATCAATAAAATATTTAAATTAATCATATTAATAGTATGAAAATACATTTTTTGAAATGCTTATATCTCTGAGAAGGTTGAGATTAGGCAAATATTTCTTGAACATTTTCGACTCGTAATTTAGTCAGGTATTTACCAAAAATTTTGTCGACTAGGTTTGTATACATATCGTTTTATTTTTACATAATTGAAATAGAGCTAGAGTAAGTACTTAAATATATTCTACAGGGGTGATATAATGCGTGTGTCAGATATATGTAACCGGTTTTTTTCGGAAATGAATTTGCGTGGAAACCACAAGTCGAAAGTGAAAATACCTAACTTTTTCCTCAAATCGGCGGATGTATTGTTTCCCTATATTTGAATAGGTGTAAAATTGTATAGTATTCAAAAGAACTACGTCTCTGTCTCTTTAGAGCCTTTGATCAGTGCGATTTTACAATCCTTATATAATATCAGTGGCGTAACAAAATAAATCTGGTCGCAATGGAAAATGGAAAAATAACTGTAAATGTATGAAACATAAGAATAATATTAAGAAATTAGTAGTTTTATTTATCAGTTAGTAAGAATAAATCTATCAATTTACTTGAAACTAAATGAGATTATGTATGCCAAAATAAGAGAGTGGTGTTCTCTTTGCCTAGTCCTTTAGAAAAATAGCATCAGTTGCGTGGTTACAGTGGTAACTAAAAAAATTGGGACTCAATGCAAAATGGAAGGACCCCTTATGTATGTATTATATTTTATATAAAGTTAAATATGTACTCCGTGGTTTTAACAATAAATAATCAGAACAAAATTAGTTTCTGGTTTTTAGTAATTTTCACATTTTTAAGGAAAAATCTTGCAAGTAACATAATTCCTTCGCTTTATGACAGTTTTCACTTTGCGACAATAGTCAGGCCCCTAACCCAACTAGTGAGGTACTACACTGTGATTGATAATACTGATATATGTGGTATATAAACATATGTTTTTATGATTTATCTACATTTGATTGAATATATTATGTCAAAAAAATTCCACACATAATGCAACATCTCCTATGTCTTGCTGCACTATTTCGCACTTGTCAATGGCTGACAGATATGGGAGTCGTATACAACCAAGGTCATATTTCGGGAGCCTTGGATGAAACTGGATCAATAAAGGCTTGGTATGGTACCAGCTATAGCCGTCGTTAAACGAACAGTTGACTGAATGTAAAGCGGGTCAAAAATAGACATATTTTTAACAATATCTAAGTAAGTCGGTAGAGCTTATCCCTCTTAGGGTAGCCCTTAACCTTCCCCCGCTAATTGCGTGTATTATATATTTTTTAGCATAAAAAGAATGCATTTAAAATTAAGGTAATTAATTGCTTTACTAGACGTAATTCCTAAGTAATTTTTACAAGTTGTATATTGTTAAAGTAAAATCAAAATATAATATTAGATTATTGTTGTACCACTTATTATTTGGTCTATTTATACTTTCTTTATCTCGTACAGTATTGTCAATAACATTTTTTTATAAAACCTATGAGTATCTACTTTTAAGTTAAATTCCAAGTCCATTATTTCATTCTAATTGCATCTTTTTAGTTATATTCTTAATACATCTTATCATCATACTTTCTCTCTATAACGTTTTTTTTTGTTTTTAAAGAATGATTAGATTTTTGTTTCCTACTAAGATATGGGTCTGTATTCAGAATGCATCGGTAAAGGCCGCGCTTTCCTTTAAAATTCCGCAAACAAGTAATTTCAATTCAGAGTCGCACAAAAGTTCGCGCCCGACAAAGGTGTGACGTCACACGTTAAAGTCAACGCTCATCTTGAAAATTTGAAATTTGTCAATCAAAAAATTATCCAAAACTCTTCAGAAGTGTTTTTACTATGTTCTTACTCAGAAATACATACGTCAGTTATATTTTAAATTGTACGACATTATAAAAAAAACTAGTACTAAAAGACGCTCTGGTACGCCGACATCGCTCACGAAAAATCCGCAATCGGACGTACGTTTGAACTCCTCAAAGGGTTAAGGTATTTTTGGAGTCGAGTCCCGAGCGGAGTTGCTGAGATATCCCATGAAAGTGTCAACTTGTCACAGTTTAACACACTTTATACCGTTTGTTCTTTATAATATTTCATGACGAATGTTGCGTTGGTTATGATTGATTTATTATATCTAGTCACATCTTTAAAGTATACTATATATAAATTACTTCAGAGCTTGTGATCATGATGATATATTTGGGTCAGCATCACACTTTGCCCAGGTTGAAAATAAAAATATGACGACGACTGCGAAGAACGCTGCAATGTATTTTTGGTGTAATGATCGACTCAAAAATAAAATTACACTCTAGACGATCGTCGCGTTTACAGCTGACAGTTAAATTAACACAATTCATAGAAAAAAGTGTGCGTAACTCTTGTCGTCGTGGAATTAAATACTACGTCGTATCTACGGACGAAACTATTGTGATAAAGAAGAATAGTCAGTTGTGTGTGTTGTACAAAGTGTTCCAAGAAAAATTTTTTTTTTCAATATCTACCTTATTAATTTATTCTGTAATACAATTTTCAGTGACTTGGGGCCTATTGTGTTATCAGTATACCATGGCGATTTTTTACTACAGTAAATTTTTACCATTTATTACCAAAATTTTACTAAAAAACATTTTCCCGTTGTTAGTACGCCAAATTTACTACTGTTAAAGCTTAAATAAGAAATCTCGCTTCACAGCGTGGCAAGACAAATAATTATTTATCTATGACTTTATTCGCCTCTGCGTTCAACACCTATCTGTATATTAATATATATTAAACAACGAGATTATCATTGGAGGAACTCCCATCACTAAAATAGCAGGATTTCGAATAATTAATTGTAATAAATAACCTTTCAATGTGACGGATAATTTTTAAAACGGCTGTGAAAAGTCAGCCGTATTTAACCATCGTTTAACATTTTTACTATTGGATATCGGAGAGTTAAATTAATTTACTACTGGATGTATTTTCGAGAAGTAAATATTTTTTTACCAACGATCAAACAACCCGTTTTCGCATTTTTTTTTATTTCAGTAACTTATATTACCATAGTAAAAATTTATCACTGACCACACAACCCCTTAAGATTTTAAATTTTATTAGCAGTTAATGGAAGAAGTGCCTTGATCGCTTGCTACCACTCTTTATGTGCGGCGACCATTGAAAATAAATTAGATTTTTCCAAAAATAATGACCTTCAAAATCTAATTAGACTTAATTTTGAGTAAACAAAATTTTATTAATCAGGTAAGAGCCATTTGATTCTACGTATTTTGCCAAAAAATTACAGGCTTATTTATGCCTGTAGAATAATACTCAAATTAAAAAATTTTTAAAGGCAGATTCTTCACTTCTTTGGTATTAATTTTTTGACATATAAACGTAGGTAGAAATTATCGTAAAGCAAGATGGGTCCTTTTTATTTAATTAGTGCTTCTTATTTGTTGCCTATTTTTTGACTTTTCGATATCGCTCCTCTTCATTTTTAAGACGTTCACTCCGTTTCTAGAGTTTTCAAACCTACGCCACACTGTTCGTTCAGAACAGGTTCCTTCACACCATGCTTGGTTAATATTGTGTGCTCTGTTCGAAATGCACAATGAACGAGTTTTAATTCATGCAAAAAATTTAATGTAATTTTTATGTTTTTAATCGCATTTCTGAAAGATTAAACTAATGCAAATTAAACGCCTGACTCGATAAATAAATACAGCGGATTCCTTACATAATGTGAACAAAAATAAATGTACAAATGTTTCCTAGTATCTTTGCTATTATATTTTTAAAATTAAATGCTAAACCTAATATAATACTTTGTACAAGTGTTGTCATTATTGTGACTGATTGTGCGTTGGTAATTGATAATAACGATGATTGATAATTGTAATTTAAGTTACTAATACACCAGTGATTGATAGCTGAATTACGTTATGTCGTTACAATCAAATACAAATCTCACAATCACAGTCATAATCATGGTTGCAATAAAGATTAAATTGAAAAATTTTGGAGTTGTAAAATTAACGGTATTTTTAAAGTATCGGTAAAATATCTCTGTCAGTAAGATATACACTGAAAGCTGCAATAATTAGATACATTATTCACTGATTGATAATTTTCCAAGGATCATACATTCATTTACATATTGTGCATTATGGATAAATATGACGGAAGCACTTTCAATAAAACTAATCGATTATTCAAGAACAAGCACGTTATTTTATTCAAGGATATCCGTAGATAATATCAGACTGGGTTAACGACGGAAGGTGACGTAAGTATTTAACTTCAGATTCGTCAAACACATGAATATCTAGATGTCACAGATCATTAAGCATTGCTTCGGAAAATTAATGATAATTCATCTATTGTTCTCATCTCACGTTTTGAAAATTCCAGCGGATGTTAATGTTTAATGGAAATAACAAAACTACGAAGGAATTAATTTATTTGGTACAAAATCATGAGTCACGATTTTATGTGAAATAATAGGTATAAACCTAACGATAATAGACCTGTTTTGAATTTTATGAAATGTCATCTCGATGATGTTATAAAAGCTTCAAATGTTAATTAACATTTATATTTTATGTAAAGTAGTCACAATATAAGCTCGATTTATCGCCAAGCTGTACAGCCATGAAACGTGCTGAGATTATAGCTGTGTAATGTACATTATTACTACAAAATAACACCCCAGTAATTCTTGAAGGAATTTAGATACCAGTATGATAGTGCGGTCTCGGAAAAACCTCGCGTTCTCTGTATCATTTACGCAGAATCCAAAATATAACCAAATATGTATAATAAATATACAAAACGTCGAAGGAAAGAGAGTATGAAGTTAGACTTTGTCAGGAAATAAAATTTAATCATCACATCAATCTATGTTATGAACGCATGCTAATATCTAATTGAAAAACCAAAAATGGTGTCAAGTCTAAGTGTACAACATCTTTTAACACTGTTTTATGAATAGATATACATAAAAGTTTATAAGGTTTTATTTTCAAAAATCGTTATAAAAAGAGTAGTATATATGTATTTATTATTAAAACAAAAGATTTAAAAAAATAGGATTACAACCATTCTTTCCCTGTTTCGACTAGACTAAGCACCCTTTTTACCTGTTCGCGATTATTTCAAACTACCATTGCGCGGAATTCAGAATTCAGAATTCAGTTTTAAGCTTCGCCTATTTGACAAGTTTGTAGATAACAACTCTAAAATACTATATAACTACATCCAAATCTCACTTGACCCACGTCATTTCTTCTTTTTTTCATCATCTTTCTTCATCTTCTGGACTTCGATAACATTTTCTGACCTTCCCGAGTGATCCAAATAATACATCTAAAGATATATCAACATTAAATAAATGAAAAACTGAGTATTTTAATGATTATATTGCAAAAAATTACAATATATTATACTTTGTTACTAGACACAATTATTAATTTTATATCAACCGGTCTCAATCTCCTCCCACCAATACTGCCATCACACAGATAGTTATCTAATTATTTTCATATTTATGTTATGGATTACTTAGTGTACGTCTATCCTAACGAAGATACAATAGTATCGAAAATTAATAGTAGTCAAATTAATCAATGGATAATTATTTTTAAATGTAATATAGTATAATATTGCCCTGTTACACAAAACAAAAGACAAAGGGAATACCCCTATGAAAGTGTGGGTTACCGCAAATAATATAACATATCTTGTATGATAACGTGGCCAATCTACCCTCCCTTGGGAGCACTTCGGAGGTCCATAAGGCACACAGTCGTTGAACTGGCTGAGTCATTATGAACACCCTTACTTCTGTATAATGGTGAAAAATAAAGTTTTCCATCTCATATTTTACAGAATTTTGTCATATTTTTAATCACAATTTTATTTTAGTATGTTAACTTAATTATTTAAGGTTATTTGCATTATGGTGGAAACCTTAATGATAATTTATTGTTGTTATATAACAGGGTTAGTTAAACTTCATTTTGATTTTAATATTATTAGATCTTGATTGAATAATATATAATATATTTGAGAGAATTTTTTCTGAAATAAAATGCTTTAATTTTTTGTTTTAGATTTTTAAAAATCGAATGAATTTAGTGTTTCGATTGTGCGTAAATACGTGAAGAAATCCCTTCGGCACTGGCCTCTGGTAGATTTTATCTATAATAAAAATGTATGCTTTTTATCAATTATGTCACATTAACTTATTAATTATGAAAAAATAGTGATATAATTATATATACAGTCCACTGCACCCGAAGGTGATCAGGAGACCCAGGAGAAGTGGAATTCAGTGAGTCCCTTTTCCTATTTCTGTATTTCTGGCATCTAATGTGTGATTGCACCACCTATTACAGGTGGTGCAATCGAAATCTACTTAATCGTACGGAATAAAAATAATAGGTAAATGTACATATATTCTATATTATTTCATGTATTGTAAATACATAATATTAAATATAATAATTATAAATATAAATAATCTCTAAAAATATAATTGTAGGTACCTACCTAACCTAGCCGTTTGTGCACTGATGTGTGTAATTTGATGTAAAATGTTTTGTTTTGTACGATTTAATAAACGAGAAAAGTTTTGATGGGACCTCGCGAGGAGGAGACTAATTGGACCAGACAGACATTGAAATGCTTTCATGGTTAAGCTGACATCGAGTTGAGGGCTTTTGTGAGATTTATAGAAATGTTTTATTTTTTTCGACAACAATTAATGTAACGTATAAATAAAATCATTTCTCACCCCGTTGTATATTTGAATGAACATGAACTATGAAAATTATTTTTTGAGCAAGCACTTAACGAATTTTAATTTTGTTTTTTCATAACAAATCACTGAACTACGTTTGACAATACTGTATTTTTTTCGTTTCGTTGGCATTATCATAGCAGACAAAGAATCCTTATTTAATTTTACTCCGGGGCTGTTGTTGATTTTTTTCTATTACACACTTAATATTTTGTATTTATTTACAAGATAATGTATTCATATATTATTAACACTGGTGATTTATGTATATCTAGTGAAATATGTAATGAATAATAATATAACAATATAATTACAATGAACATGTATGATGTCGATCGAACACTCTTTCAAATATCTTCAATATCTTCAAATATCAAATAATTCATCATTACAAAAAGCTTTTAACCATTTTGTTATTTTTAATGATTTTTTCACTTTTTTATTTATACTCATTATATCATAACTAGCGTTCGATGGCCAGCCTTTCTCGAAATTTAGAGTTAGATATAATATTGATATACTTACCTACGTGTGTTTATTTTTTTTAAACTAACCGATAATAAATATGTGCTGTAGTGTGTATATAAAATAAATTGTTTACATCGGATACATAATTTTAGTATTTTTTGGAATAAATTTTCTTAATCAAACGTGCAGATTGACTAGAAAGTGTCTGTACTCGGTTCTCTATAATTGTTGTACCTGTGGTGAACTCATAGTATCCAGGTAGTGAAAAATTGTATCTCTTTTTTCTAAATCCTCTTCAATCCATAGGATTAAACTTTTGTCGTTTCTTTTTTGCACCTGGGTACCGGTGACTCCCTGGTACGTATAGCTCCTCTTGGCAGTTTTCTCGTTTGTCAACGAGCACACAGTTCATTGTACATGGGCATCGCTACATATACATGGAGATGGGAGTGGTGTTTAGCAGGTGAAGTGATTATTAATCATTTTAAAAAAATCAGATCTTCAACTGTTGATAGATCAAGTTGAAAAATATCAGGGCCGAAATTAGAAAATTGAGGTATTAGCTAAGACCTTAAATTAGAGTGCTTCTAAAGATAAAAATAATGACAAGTTTGTTATATTATATATTAATAAATTTGAAAATGAACGAATGTTTTAATTCTTCAGAAACTCTATACTGAAATAAGTCACTCTACAACAAGAAGTTAATTTTTTTTTTGACGTACTTTGGGAATGTTGCTAAAAGAGATGAAGATAGCCTGAATGAGTGAGTTATCACGAGTGGAATGTGCGAGGACGAAGAACGAAAGGTCGCTCAGCAACATGAACGCACTAAGTCCGCAAAAACATATACAGAGATATAAAGTACCATTTTAGGGATACATATCGTTTATATAAATTCACAATATTTTACAGTTAGAATGAGGATAAATTATATTTGTTATCCGCGATGTGATAGATTGCAACTTATTAGCAAAAAAATATAAATAATTTTACTATAATTATTGGCCGCGTACTCCTCATTGACATAAATAATATTATGTCAATGGAGTGCGCAACCAATTTATATTATAATGAATGGATATGACAATGAGGTTGGTATAAACAATTATTACAAAAAATTATCCACTCTTCTTTATTTAACTACTTAACTGTTTTCTCATCTAAATAGGTATTAAATGTGTCATTAATAAAGTTGCTATTAAAATAGTATTATTTTTATTATATAACGTTACTGTAAACAATAATATTTATTTATATACAGTCCACTACTCTACACAAGCATAGGCTGACAAGAGAAGCGTAGTACAAAAAAAAAAAAACTATTGTGCCAACCGTGAATATTGTATCATAATTTGAAAAATAAAATAAAAATATATGACGACGTCAGAGGCGTGGTGTAATTGTTTTTAAAGTTTTGAAAACGTATTTTATAAAATACGACAATATATTTCATCATATCCTTAGCGAGACTAGGACCCTCGGAGAGTGTGTATGGTACCTAGCCCATAATTCTACCCTTTTTACAACGCTTAAAAGTCAAATATTATACCACCAAGTCTGCACTTCATGTAGACTACACCACATCAGATTCACTTTCATTCATTCATTCAGAACTATCACTACACACTTTGTTTTTTGTGTTAGAAAATATAATATATCAGGGGTGTCAAAATGGTCGATAACAGCGATTTTTGGTCATTCGCCAATTTTCAAAAATTTAATTTTAGATAAATCAATTTTTTGAAAAAGTAGTTTGATATAATAATTTTATAATATTTTTAAACAAATTGCCGACCCACAGTTAAGCATGTAAATCAAGACACAATCCTAATCCCAAAAGTATAATTTTACCATAGTTTCCATATTAATTAAAAGCTTTTAATATCTAGTAGGACATCATTTTTTCAATATTTATTTTTTTCAGCACAAATAAAATGTACCATCTTTTATTTCATATTGTTAGCTAAAAGAACATAAATATGTTACATATATCTAAAGGTTGCATTTCAGGTACGTATTTGAGATAATAATACTAATTAAGATAATAATGAGGTAATATAATAGATGGCTTGGCATTTGGCATCGGCTTTAAAAATGAAAATTTTTGGTACTTTATCGGGTTAAAAATTATGAATGTTTTTAGATACACGGTGGATTTCTTATTTAAAAAAAAAGAAGAAGAATATATTTTTAGTTTTACTTGGTGATTTTGTCGTGGACGGATCAATTTCTGAAAAAGTAAATTGCAGAAGGATTTTTATGTAAAAATTAGTTCACTCCTCTAGTATCATATTGATGGCAAATTCCGTGGAGGAATTCTACGGTGTATTCTAGAAAAAACAGAGGAATGCAGATTCTATAGATTCGCTAGAGCGAACGTAAATTGAATTGACTCTTGGTTGGTCAATTGATTGGTCACTCTGTATAAATGAGTCGATGGAGACAAATCAAAATTTATGATTTCTCAAAGATCACAAATAATGTATATTTGATAGACAGCCTCGCTGAATACAGTAAACGTAATAAATATGCGTAAAATGACATCAAAAATATTCAGATGATTATTTTTTTAATTACCTTTTATAATGAAGCACATGCTACGATGTGGCCGTGAGTTTAAATCTTTAATAAAAATATTTAAATTTTGTGTGAACTATTGTACCATAACCGGAAAATTAATTAGCTTAGAGCTAGTGGTAAATAATACTCAACAAAATATTTGATGTTATCTTACATCGGTTTAAATTATCAGTAAAATATTTGACTTCCCTATCATCCACCATTTGGGAGATAAATGAGGTTATGTGCCAAAAAATACAAATTTTTGCTGCTCTTTACTCGGCTATCCCATTCACAGATGATGCAGCGAAATTGTTATCTATATCCTCTTTGGAGGTTGCTGAAATCGTAACTAGTACCCTCAAACATACATACATATAATTAATTCGTTTGCATTCATGTAGTCGAATGCCTTCCGCATAACAGACGAGTATCTGTATTTTTTGCATTGCTATTATTTTCCTGTAAGTTTCACGCTCGTGCCGGATAAACTCGTTGATATTAATTACATCAGAGTGTCCAATGTGAAAATACTTCAAGATAATTATAAAAGCATGAGACCATACTTGAATAAAAAATGAACATCATTTTTTGCTCCACCACCGGTTTTTTTTCAGATCATCTATTAAGCGCAGGGATTAAAATATCTTATGATTTTTTTTGAGTTCCTTGTTGTCACGAATATTAAAGTAACTTGAAGCACTCACCAGATAAGCAGTGAGTGGCTCTTGAGGTAAAAAAAAACATGAAACAAAAAAAAACTAAACCGTTTATTTTCTTGACATTAATGGCTCTCAAAGAGTTGATATATTACGATCGGCGATCACGACTACGATATGGCTTAAAGCGTATGATATTATTTGTACATTTGGCTTCAAAATAAGAAATGTTTTACAATTATTAAAGTATACTTTGTAATAAAGTTGGTGGACAATAAATATATAAAAAACTATCTATTATTTTCAATACAAGGATCACCTACAGCAGCTGGCTAAATGTAATACGATCTAATCCAAAAACAAAAAGTGTTACATGTGTGTCTCTCACCCTTGAATATAAAATTTTTTTCTGGTTCGAATAAATAGATAATTAAATTACTAGTGACAAGCAGGAATACTAACCATTACGTTGTTGAAAAGTTAATACAAACAAGTATCTTAGGTCATTATTCACACTAGTCTTACGTGGAAAGTTTTAGGTAGGAAAAACAAGAGCGTGAACAAACATAATTTTATAAATAATAAGAAAAAATACTTTGTACCACTATGTATTGATAAATGACTATTTATTGATAAATTAACATGTTTCGATATCTATGGTATCTTCTTCAGGAAACAATGTGTACTAAAATTAAAAATGCAAGCATAGATAAAAACTAAACTATAATAGTACAAATAACAAAATCGTTTTGGCACCTTTTAAATTTGTTTTCACATTATTTCGTATTAGGTACCCATCACTTACACTTTTATAGTTTTGTTTTTATCTATGCTTTTAATTTTAGTGTTTCCCGAAGAAGATACCATAGATATCGAAACATGTTGATTTATTAATAAATAGTGGTTTTTCTTATTATTTATATAATATTATATGTTGCCACAAAGTAATTTTACTAATATTGAAGAAAAAGCATAATTTTAGTTGTTTTCACTGTCTATTCTGTATATTTTCGCAAATCGGTTCATAGCAACATTAGCTGCTTGTATGCGTCTTAGAATTTCTTGCTCACTGTCACACGCGTTCGTAATCAGCGCTCCCAAATAAAATGCTTCTTGTACTGACTCGCATCCTACTATTTGAGAAATTCGTTATGATGTATTAGCATGATCTACAACCAAACTGCACAAGCCTGACTTTAATTGTTTTAGATGTACCGCAGTTTTCCACACCTCGCCATGTCTTCCACATCCACACAAAAAAATTCATTATGCATTTTTCTGTTAATTGCACGAAACATTACTTCATTATTTACTCTCTATTTCGAATGCCTTTCGCCGAATTTGTGGTTTCGCGGCTGACCGGCTGATCCCCAAAGGTCGCGGGATTGTAACCAAACAGAATTAACAACAAAGAAAGTTTTTTTTCCAATGAAATGTCTATTGGGTAATTGTGATTGTCTTTGTTGTATTTAATTTAAAAAGCATCATATTTGTTTCACAACATTAACAATAGGCTTATTAAAAAAATTGTTAATACAAATGTAATATAAAAACCAGCTTTATTTTATTAAACTACATTATTCAACTAGCTGATACATCCTGCATTGCATGGTATATCACCTCCACTATCTCTGGTAAACTTTTATTTTCCGTTATTAAAAGATACCCCTAGTAAGTTCTTTACTTTACCCTTGGAACCTTTTATCTTGCCAGGCATCACGTGCATGTAAATATGTAGGCCGACATAAGGCTTCTGAAAAATAAATAACAGTAGAAAATAAGGCACATGGAGTTTGTGACAAATTCGGTAATTTTTTTATTACATTTTTTTAAAACTAAAATACTCATAAAAACACACACACACACACATTCTCATCGCAGTAAACTCTCGTGGGAATAATATTTGTCATCTGTAGTCATAATAAGGTCAAGTTATTTATATCACAGACTGTTTCATATTTCAACCTTTGTTCTTTTGTTAACCTAACAAAAAAACAAAAAATAAAATCACAAACGTAAAAAGGCCATACAAGTTTAAAAAATAATTCGTGTATACAATTCAATCTGTATTCATAATGAAACCAATACCTGAACTAATTAAAGAGAAAAAAATCCTTCCGGAATTGGCCTCAAGAATCAGAGATATTTTTATCTGTATGTGAAAATGTGTTTTATATTTTTTTCTCTGCAACCAATATTAATGAAGTATTTTTTTTATTCTTGGATTACTACCATTTTGAAACAGAATGGCGGATCAGTCTGATTAACGAATTTGGCGGATCAGTCTGATTGACGAACTTTTATAAGATCTAATAATAATAATAATATTAGATAATTTGTATAGCGCCATTTTTGCAAAAACTTTTTATAGTTACATTATCTTCGTTTTTTTAAAATTAAAAATTGTTGTATTCACGTATGCGAACGATTTTTTGAAAAGGTGTGTTTTTAGTTTCTTTTTAAATAAAATCTCTGATGTACTGTTTCTTATGATGGAGAGCAAAAAGTTCCATACTTTTGAACCTGCCACCTTAAATGCCCGTTCACTAAATTTAGACTTCTGGAAACGGTTAGTCGGTTCTACAGCCTTTCCTGCAGCAGTAATGAAAGCTGACCTGAGAGTTTGACGTCTACCATTCAAATTGTCTGGGATACAAAGTTCTTGAAGATACAGAGGCGCCATATTATGTGTCACCTTGTACATCAACCGGCACTATTTAAATTCAACCCTTTCAGGGAATCGGAGCAAATGTAGCTGATGTAAAAGGGATGTTATATGAGAGAATTTGGAAACTCCATATATTATTCATGCTGCCGCATTTAGAATGGATTGTAATCTATCCAGCTGACTCATTGGCAGTCTAGCATAGATGCCGTTACAATAGTCCACACGTGACACCAGCATAAGGTCTGACAAAAACAACGGAAGTTATCTTGTCCACATAATTTATAAATATAGATATACTTTTTTAACTAAAAATGGTTTTTCGGTATCTTCTGATCATGATTGAAGAAAAAAAAAGGACTGAAATTTTCCGGATATTTCGTCATGAGACCTTCTATGAGAGATAATATTTTAACTGAAATATACCTTAAAGGTACGAATAAAAAATTCACACTAAAGTGTAAAACCGATCAGTAAGGAAAATGTGTAGCAAAAATTGATTTCACTTGTCGAAAAAAATGCTCAACGTGTAAGGAATATTTTTATTCGCAAAACCATAACCGCGTTGAAGCCAGTAATGTTTTCACATTAAATAAAATATTTTTCAAGCGTGCGGGATACGCAAGGCATTTGCAATGTAGTGTTAGTAGGATTTCCTAATAAATACAACATTGACTCAATGCTAAACATCCACACCGGGAGACTCGAATCAAGACAACAGAATGACAATTATTTTTTCGAAATGCACCTTACCAAGACGATAAAATAGGGAAATGTGCCTCTCAAATAACCTCGCTTTTTCATTGCTCACTGTGTAACAATACTTAATTATGTCCGCTGACATTTTGTTTCTATAAAAGAAAAATATATTCTTAACGAATACACGTTTTATGTAGTGAAGTTGCCATTACGGAACAAAATTCGGTGTTTTCATCAAAAAATTATTATTATTTAAAGTTTATTCAAATTTATTAAAATTGATTAATTTTATTCCAGTGTGCATTACTCAAAGGTGTTTATTTGGATATCATTGCAATGTATAGTTGATTAATTTAAAAAATTGAATAATAGATATATCAGTTATGAAAGAGACTACAGAATGTATGTTCTAAATTTATCTAAAACATAATCTTATCAATATTTGAATATGTTCAAGAACACACAACTACTGAATTTTTACTTATAAAGGCACTGTTGTTAAACAATTATCAGATATCTCACAGAGACGAAGCTATTTTATTATATTTTTTAAAGGAATGATATATATATATATATACATATGGGGGGTAATTACAGAGTTTATGACTTGTCGTCGGCTGGCTTAAGTGATCATTTCATATATATAAATAAATTAAATTTTTGAAAATTCCATATATGTTATTACATGGACTCGCTTCGAGTACCGCTAATAATATATCATTATTTTAAAGAATATAATAAAATAGCTTCGTCTCTATGAGATATCTGATATTGATTTGATAACTTAATCGGTTTATATGAAAAAATATTTTTTCGATAGATCTTTTGTGCATAGAGAATCACGATTTTTTCACTATTCTGAAGTATATATTCGGAATATGCAATGTATATCATGTTTGAAAATAATACACTTTGTGTAAACCGCATTGATTTATCGAATATTCAGTTTAAGTCCGCCCTGAGGAAGATACAGTGATATCTAAACTGGACGACGTCAAATTAATCAAAGCGGTTTATAATATAAAAATATAAATTTTAAAAATTCATCTTACAAAAGTATTCAATACGAAGAACCTGTTTTTCAACGTTGCATAATTTTTATTGCTTGATTTATTACCTCTGAAAACAACATCACCCCACTTCATATTCAACAGCTTGTAATTTTAAACAGCCGAAAATAGTGATTATGAGATCGTGGAGACAGATGGACTAAGACACGTTGTGTGGAGTTAAATTTTTAGATACATCCGATGAGATCCGAGAGACTCGGCTTGAGGGATGCTAGAGAACGTTTGGCTAGTTAGCCTTGAATCTGGATGACCTACAGCGCCAAAAATGATGAAGCTATTTAAGATATACATTTATTGAAATTACGTTGTTTTTAATGACAATTGATAATTTATTTTTATAAACTGTTTCTGTTTTCAATTGCACATTGTAATCTTTTGTATACAGCCACAGAGTTGAAATTTTAATAACAGATTTATAATGTTTAACATTTTATACTGGCTAGCCAATAATTACGTCTAATTGTAGAATCTAATAATATTTCTACCATTTTCCGTTCAGCATTTAAATAAATCGTAATTCCATCTAAGTTATGAGAATTTGTGTTCATTCGTATGAAATTACTATTTCTCTTTAAGGCATCACAATTGTGTGATCAGTGGTAATTTTTTACCTTATTAAACTTTAGTAAAAAAAGCTTGCGACAACGAATAGTCCGATCGTTGGTAAAAAATATTTACTCATCGAAAGTATATTCAATAATAAATTAATTTTACCGTCCAGTATTGGAAGTTAAAAACAGTAAAACGTTAGTTAAAAATGAGTGACAGATGACTTTTGAAATACAGCTGTTCAAAAGTCATCATCTGTCACATTCTTTGAAAATTGCAGTATACGACAGTAAATCATTCAATATTCCGTTATTTTAGTGATGAGAGTTCGCCCGGTGACGATCTCAATGTTGCAAGCAAAGTGACAGATTTCGAACGCATGGGCGAATAAAGCATATTAAAATATAACAAAAAATAACGAAACAAACGTATTGATACGAGTGCACCTCTCAGCCAACTCACGGATCCCGAACCCAATATAAATTATATCGACCTAAATAATAAAAATGTTAAATAATCAATTACAGAAAGACATTAAGTACCGAATTACTAAATTTATTGCTTAATGTTGAAGAGCTGAAATAAGTTACCTTAAAGGTTCACCTATTGTTAATAATGGATAGCCTAATAAAATTATAATGTACCTACTTACTTATTGTGGACGATATTAATTATTGTTGCGCCGTACTGTAGATAATGCCTAGATGTCGATAATAAATACAAATAAACATTACTTAATAATTTATTATTGTACTTAACTATCTGGATACTAAAATAAAAATTCGTCTGTAAAAGGATAAATGTTTTAAATACAAATTAAATGAATTAATTAGAAAGACGCCGACTATGCTATAGCATAATTCACCTTTCCCCGGATTGGAAAAGAGATCCAGGTTCGTGTCCCGGATAGTGTTAGAATTCCGCTAGTGCAACAACAATATTTTTGGATAAAACTGATTTTATATGTACGAGTATATCTTTCTAATTAATACATTCAATTAGTATTTTTTTTAAACATCACAGACCTATATTCTGAATAATTACAACTTCACAATAAGAATGTGTCCTTCTTAATAATATATAAGTTGTATCAATGTATCCAAAATTTTATAGAAAATCATTGTCTGTTATCGGTTTATTCAAAGGTATTTGATATTTCGTAAAAATAATGTAGATGGCTTTCAAATGGTGAAACGATAGATGTATTCATTTGAAAAAAATGTAACATATTGGTTCGAAAATTCGTCGTCAAAATTACTGTAGCATAGTTGGTAATGCACTTTACCTGGATTGAAAAAGAGATTCAGTTTTGAATCCCAATAGTGCAACAAGAATATTTTTTGATAAATTGATTTTATAATTTTGAATAATTACAACATCACAATTGGAATGTGATCTCCTTAATAATGAAATGTTTTGTATGGAAAGACGTGAATTATTAATAATGAATTATTAATCACTTTTTAACGTAACATACAAAAAAGCATAGTAGTCAAGAAGATATATATTTACAAAAGAAAACCCTGACAAAGAATTTGTTCCATGGTTTACGACATTGTACATAACTTTAGAATGCCAATAAGTTTATATTGAAGGAAATATAATATATTTTCATATTTCTTAATCGCTGGTAAAGTTCTTGGAAACTATTCATCGCGATAATTCGCCATTACACGCTTATTGCAGGATCCTCCTTGAGATTGAGGAGTGGCACTTGCGAGTTAATCTTCAATACCGACAAGTGTGACATTAAAGTTGATAAATGATATTAAAGCCACTCACATTAAAATTAGAGTGGTAGTTAAATTGATTAGTAGGAGAATCGAAGTGCTTTATTTTTGTGATATTTCATTATTAATGTAACATGTCCCCGGGAACTTTTTTATTTTACGATAAAGGAAAAGAGTACTTTAGTTTTTTTTAAATATATTGTGATCCAATATAATTGTATCTACATTATTTTTCAATTCACAGACACTTTGCTCTAAGCATATTCCGTGGTTAGATTAGACTAATAAGATAATAACATATAAATTGTGCTCTTAGGCTGCTAATTTTGAATGAGCGAAACTAATTGAAAGACATTAATATATCATAATATCAGTAACTGGAAAATATATTTAAATAGTTATGCCAACAAGGACACTGGGTAAAAAAAGTTATACAAATTAATATAAGATTTTCTTGAATAGTTGGACTAAATTATTTTATAGTTGGATGGTCACAAATAGATCTTAATATTGAGTCTTCATTCCCCATCCCCATTGAAAAATTATCTTATGTAGATACACTAAACATATAACGTTTTAATAATTCAAAATAATTGAATGGTTCACACATAAGTCAACATTTCAGACTGATTAAATGCAGGAGTTTGAGAAACCCTCAACTAAAATAGATCGATTATGTCTTCAAATACACATTTCAAATATCTTGGACACCTAATGAGACACTAAACGAACAAATAACTCAAGAATATTATGCAGCAGAAAATATAACAATGAAAGAAAATTGCGAAAATGTAAAAGTTTTGACAAAGAAACAGAAGGATCGTACGAGAACAAAGGACGGCATGGTTTACAACCTTCGTATATGAGAGTCAAGTAGAAGAAGAAAAACTAAAAAGGTTTAATAAACATATATTTTAAAATCGGTTAATTAGTACGATAACATCATGTATCAGCAATGTGACCCCATGATCTATGGTTTCGTAACGCCTCCAAATGCTCCTCGAAGTGTTTACGATATATTATTACATTTACTGAAGCCTAACTTTTTTATCGCTTTTAATGATATTTAGCAGTTGTAAGACATAGTAGCTCGTTGGTCTAATGGTTAAGACGCTGGCCTAGTGATCTAGTGATCTAGGGGTTCCAGAAGACTAGCAAGTTAGTCATATTTACATAGTATGACAGTATACCGTATACACATCTCTATTTTAACATTAAAAAAATATGACATTTGAATAAATATGGATACCAAAAATTTCAAAAAATAAATTATGATTTAAATTTATTTATTTATTTAGACTTTATTGACATACATATTTTTGTTGTAACTGAAGTGAATATTTTAATATAACATGATAAACATAAGATACAGTTATATTGCAATTAAATACTCGTAGTTTATTGTGTGGGATGAAGTAGACTCCACATCTGATATATACAACGTTGTCCTGGCTACTTTGCTAGACTGAAGGCTGTGTTAAAGTACCCAACTTTTTTCGTGCTGTTGTGGTGTTATTTAATAAAGATTCGACAGAAATAAAAATAGAGATAAAAAAAAGATTTTTTTAATAAGTAAAAATGCAGTCAGAATGTTGTAGAACTGGTGAATTATTAGTGTAGACATTGTATAATGATTATGTTAGAATGTTGGATAGCCTTACTTCTGATTGCTCTCTACCCGATCGGATCATATATTGGGTCCATATTTGTGTAATCTTATTGAATTTGAACGATTTCCAGTTGGTACTGAGTGTACCAATAAATCTATATTATTGATATCTTTATGTTGATGATTTAAGATTACCTACGTAGTTTTTGTGGATAAGATTAACTAAATATAATGTGATCGCGTTCATTACTTTGTAAATCACACCACTAGACATGAGATAAAAAAATGGAAAGCTTCAAGCGCCAAGCTTTCTGCGCACAGCTTAACGCGGTCACGCAGCGACTGAGACCCCGAGTCGGGTTAGCAGTGGGTGACGTCAGCAAAACGGGAGCAGCGTTGCATACCAAGCGGAAGTTTTATTCTCATGGGGAGGCGTTCAGGTAAACTCTCGGCAATGATCTGCACTGGTAATCTTGTCACGTGCATTACTACACTCTGAGCCACACCAAAGGGATGGTGGTAAGGTGCCAAACGTGTGGCTGAATACACATGTTAATGAAGTTAATGAAGGGTGATGTCATGATATTATTTCCGTTAAACATACCAAGTAAGATTGTGTTTAAAATCAATATTGTTTCAGATTAAAAATTGTAAACACGGTCTTACGTCACGTATGAGTACACGTTTGATCATTTTTTTCTGAGGATGGAAGTAAAATCGGTTGCTATAGACATTTATTTACTTACACCAGAAGTCACTCCACATAATAATGTTACTCTTTATTAATTAAAAAATCTATATTCGCTACAAAAAATGGCCACCAGTTGGCGTTTGCATAAATATTATACATATTATTCCAAAAATAATGGCCAATTTTATAAAAACCTTCAAATTTTGGCATTACAAACCTATTTGTGCTTGCAGAATAAATCTAAGAATTCATTTTCTATACTTCTCTGTTATTGTTTGCAGTAAATACCAGGGTGTTTAACAAGGCGAAAGTTGAAATGATGCAAGGTGTGTCCGCGTGTTTTTTTCCATTAACGTTTTTAATTCGTCCATTAAAGTCTCTACACTCCTCTTCACTATTATAATTGAAGTCTACGTTCTTAAACCTTTCGAACCACCGCCGCACTGTTCCTTCAGAAGTAGTTAATTTAGCGCATGCTTGATTAACATCGAGAGTCATTCAAGATACGTATGTTACACCGATTCATGATAAAAATACGCGTAATTTTTATTTTTTCATTTCATTTCTGAAGGATTAGAGTAATGTAAGTGAAATGCCTAAGGTAATAAATAAATATTATATTATATATCAGATTCCTAACAGTCAAACAAAAATAAATAATGGAATATTAAAAATATTGTAACAATTTAATCCAAACAAAATAACAATTTATATTATTTTTTATGAGATGAACGTGTTTTTTTAAGATGTTATGTACTTATGAATAACATAGACAAAATGTAAATAACAAAAAACATTAGATTTTAATTAAATTTCAATTTAAAAAATAATAATAATTTATGTTACAGGTAGGAATTATGGCATTAAAATATTAATCACATAGATAATTTTATTTTCATTGCAGAGCGTTGGGAGTTACCTCCTTACTTTTTTTATTAAAGTAAGTAATATGAAATTCTGATCACGTTTTAATTATAATATTAACATCAAACGGCACGATAACTCTTTCATATTTTGCCTTTGCCCGATTCATTATAAAATATGGTGTAATTAGTTGGGGTGAGGTCTTAAAATTTTCTTATAACCTTTAATATTCCCAAAGGCAAAACAAAATTTTTTTAAATTGTTTTAAGAATTAATCAAAATTATCAAAAGCATGTTTCACTGCAAATATACAAAGTACATTAATTTATATATCCTTGAGAAACTTTTTAACAATAGATTAACATCGGTCGGGAATATTACGATACCCAGACTGAAAACTAATACAGCCCAGAACTATTATATAATGAATTAATTTTTTTAATTATTTCCTTTCTGAAGATCGAGGTAAATTAAACAAATTTTAAATTCAAAATGAAAATTTTTCAATGAAATTGGCAATTAGATATTGACATGATACTATTGCATAACTACTGGATTTAATAACTTAATGGGTTTAGCAACGTGTATAAATGAAATATTTAACTTATTATCGCTAACTGTTTATGTAAATGCCTTCGATAGCTGGTTTCCAGGTTTCCCATTAACGATAAGCACACATATGATATATAAACTCCGCAAACCTTTTTAATTTTGCTGACTTTCTGGTCCGATGTTGTTGTTCTTTTAGCTGGGTTGTCTTCTTTAGATTTCGACCAACAGAAGCGCGCACTGGCGGTTTATTTGGACCGCTTGACTGATTGAAGCACGGGATGTAATTGAATGACGCCTGTCGGAAACTTACCTTCTTAGGATTTTTTGTCTGGATGGGCGATGTTTAACTATTTTAAATGATTTATTTATTAAACAAATAATAGATACCTCATAGAGACGAAGCTATTTTTTAATCACTATCTTCATAGCTTTCCGGAAAAAAGGACGGCAATACTCTTCAATTATTGTGTTTTATTATAATAAAATTAAGATTAAAAAAAATTTTTTTATTATTAGGAGAACACATCCTTATTGTGAAGTTGTAATTATTCAGAACATGTGTCTGTGATATTTTAAATACATTATCCAACTATGCTACAGCGACATTATTTTTGTCGACAAATTTTCGAACTTATATGTTACACTTTTTCAAATGAATACATCTATCGTTCCATTATTTAAAAGCCATGTACTTTGTTTTTACGGAATTTCAAATACCTTTGAGTAAACCGATAGCAGACGCCATAATTAACAATTCATTTTTATTAAACAATAATAGTTGGATAATGCACCTTCCCCGGTTTGGAAAGAGATCCAGGTTCGAATCCCGGTATTTGCGAATATATTAAATTAGTATTTAAAATATTTTTCACTGTTAAAATATATAAATCCGTTAATTTACTTATTTTATATATTGTGCTTCATTATTCTCAATCTTTATCGAATTATATCAATTTGTAATTAAATAAAAATTATATATATCTTCTGAGTTACGCCTGTATATTCCAATTCAAATAAAGACATTATTTATTTTCTGACTGCTACATTTGAAAAAATAAATCGTATTCTTAAAATATCCATTATCTTTTAATAAAAAAAATACATATAAAACGAAAATTAAAGTAATAATTATTATAATCTAACAATTTCAGAAGAAGACACGTAGTTATCATAATCATGCTCAGGAATCGGCGGCCGACGATTTTAATATCCTGCGGGAATAAGAAACGTCCATTAAATTGGATTTTCACAGATTTTGCGAAACTCTGCAATGGAGCACGTGACAGGAGAAACGCCATCTTCCTTGACGTATGCTAATATATTGGAATTCCAATTTTTCCGGAAGCCGGGTTTCCCGCCCGTACCGGACGAGGAGGGGGAATGCTCCCGCCGAAAGATATCAAAATTCTACATACGAGTATGATAATAATACATGTACACCTTCACGCGCGTTGGTCGTATTCGGATTACATTCACAAAACCGCAAATATTTGGAATCCCGATACAATGATAACAGACGAAGTTGTGAAAATCGTGGACATAACTTGCGTACATTACAAGAAATCTATTTGCGTTCATTGCTTTTAATTTACAAGTACTACCGAGACCGGAAGTGATTAGAACAGACATTTCTACGTCAACAATGAATTTAAAAAATAATAAATCAACGAAAAACACGACTTTTTATCTGGATGGACGATATTTAACTATTTTAAATCATTTATTTATTAAACAAGTAATTTGATATTTCATAGAGAGAAATATATTCAATGGAAATATATGGAAGTATGGATAAATTACTGAGTTTAAGACCTGTCGTCGGCTGGCTTAAATAATCACTTTACGCAATGCAACTTCCACCATTCACACCCGTTAATTAATCTCCATATTCATCAAATTTTTGGAAGTTGTATATATATATATATATATATGTGTGGAAACACTTCGAGTACAACTACACTATCGCTATCTATAGACTAAATTTGATATTCATTTTCCAGAAACAGTATACACGTCATAATGAGAATAAAATTCTTTTTTTGAAATTACTTAAAGCAATATTCTTTATCTGTAAAATGTTTTTATAATACATTATACTAGAATACGCCTGTAAAATGAATTTTTATATATTTTCTTATTTTGACTGGTATTTTATTTCTTTATTTATGTATAATTTTATTTATTTATTTATGCATAATAACCCATGTATTAGTCACACTGATATAGGTACATCAAAGTTTTATAATTTTTTAATCTCCCTTACCTTTAGAATCCCTTTTGATATTAATGCATCAAGTAGTATTTATCTGTCCTAATCGCGCTTTCCCCAAAACAAATCACACGTAAATAATATCTCGATGTAATTAAAATTATTCCACCTTTGTAAGTAGCAATGTTAGCTGTTAAAAACGAACAAAAATGACATTATAGATGATGATGATGTTAAGAATCGCGGATAGACGATAATAAACACAAAAAATGCTATGTTATCAGTTTAATGTGCAATAAAGACGGAATGAGATGAATGGTTTTCTCACTTAACCTTGAACACATTGAAATCTTTGGTAATGATGAATTATTCCCGCTCATAAACATAACCAATAATTACTTATCCATGACTTCTATGCGTACTATGTGAGACAATCATAGATATGAGATATAACAGCATAGATAAGAAAAGAATATGACAGATGGTCAATGACCCAAGTACAATACAGTCCAGTTAGTCATGGATAAAAGATGAGGAAGCGCAAAATAATTATAAACTATTGATAATAAATAAAAACGAATTGAATTGGTAATTATACGGCAAAGGATCTAACGAAAAAAAAAACTTTTGGGTTCAAAATATTGTATTTACGCATGTTATTACCATTGTTATAATAAACCTGATCTTAATTAAAATTATAATATGGCAATACGATCTATAGAAAAATCGATTATCTTTATGGTGTCTACTTATTTTCCCTACAGCAGGTACTCGGGAGTTCATTAGTTACAAAGCAGTATTTATTCTGTAAATATTGTTATAGTAAAGTATTAAATTCAAAATCCAAAATGGAAGAGTAAAAACTACATTTTTTGTCATGTAACCGATGGCCAGAGAAACCCGAGGATTTTTTTGATACCGACCTGATCAATTTTACCACACCCTTCCTATTCTCTGTATCTTGAATGGGAAAACTTTCCAAATGATGCTGAAATTCATCACTTTGTCAATTTTTTTAAAATTCTCTTTTACAAAATTCTCAGAAGGAAATAGTAAATTGTCATTTAAATCATAACAAATGGTTCTTAATAATGTTGAATACATTGCACAACAAAAAAGACGAGATATTAATTTGTGAATTTAAAAACTACACCTTTCAACGCTCTTATATGCTTTCTTTATCGGTATCAATATACATATATAAATTTAAATACAGTTCATAATCTTAAATAACAATTTTGAATACTAAAAGAGATATTGTTACTGATACTCGTATTTTTTGTTCTTGTATAAAATATACAACTTAAATAATTGCATATAGATTCTCAAGAGTTAAACTGAAAACTTATAAAACGGTTCCGGGAAAGGATAGGGTAAAAGGTGGAGAACTAATTCAACATTTTAAAACAATTTTATTTATCTTTAATGCCAAAACGGAAATAAACCCATTATTTAAAGATTAAAAAAGAATATGGAGAATCAAAAATACACGAATGTAATTTTTAAGAGATTTTGCTTCTATGAGATTTTTATGAGTCGACTCTCAGCGTTAGTATACGCCATATACACATTATATCACAAATTGACATTTGACGTTATAGGTCAAACGGAATAAATGTTTGTGATTTATTGATTTATATTACATAAATAATAAAAATCACTTTAAACCGTTTAAACTACTATTTATTGATTTATCAACAGATTTCAAGACCAATGATCCCTTCTTCAAGATACAACTAAAATTAAAAATATTTACAAGCATACAAAAAACAAAAATATAAATATAAGTGATGAATAAATATTTAGGAACTACTATGAAAACAAAATTATAAGGTAACTATATGCAAAAAGAATTTGCTTATTTATGTTTAATTTACTATTAACATTTTTTCTCTTATCCAAAATTTCTAATTTATCTAACTGTAAACCCATGGTTTTGTTTATAAAATTTCTAAACCTTTTTTGACGTCAAAATAATGTTTTTTTTCTAAAATAATGTTATAGTTATTGCTATTTAGACATTTTAAATGTTCATTAATTAAAATATAATTTTTTTCATGTTTTACCTATATAAAAATAATTATATGATTATTATTAAAAATAATTATATCTTTGCAAATTAATTTGTAGGCACCCGATTTTTTTTAAATATCTTCCTTATCATTCTTATATTAAAGTTAATATTTAATGACTTATGGCTAATTTTTCTAAATAGATAGATTTAAGGATCTATAGAGGTTTCAGGTAACGTTTGCGTGCACGTGTCAGATCGAAAGTGGCGTACACTGGTTCTCTTTCTACCCATCTCAAGCTGATCTCTGAGTTTATCTCTACATAAAAATCACGTGTACATGGCATTGAGTTTAATACTTCAACTAAGTCTCTGAGATTATGTCATCGTATTTTTTGGGTGAACATGAGCCTTAACAATAAAATTTAGATGCTCAACTTGTTGGGCGGACATGGGTTTATCCGTTAGGCTATCGATGTCATCTGGACTAATTTTGATCGCTTAAAGGACCGAGATTCCTTTTCGTACAAAAAAACTATCAGCAACCTTGAACGTGACCCTAATTCTGCCTTACTGAGGCAAAATTGAGGCCGGCATCGAGGGGTCTCCTAAAAAAACTGTTTGGTATTTTGATAATTCACGACCAGTAAGGTCATTTTATTTGAACCCGGTACAATTCTAAGTACGTATTATGGCTCATATACAAACCATGATTTTTCTACATGATATTAGATACAACTAATAAATACAACCAATAGCATCAGAATTAAAGTTAACATAGTATAAACAGTATCTATAATTCAGAAAAATTGTGCACTAAAAGTAATTTTTATTATCTAATGCAAATTAAATTAATCAATTAGAAATATATACATAAAAAAAATATTTTTCGAAAAAATATTTGGTTGCTCCCGGGATTCGAACCTGGACCGTTTTCGATAATTTTCAAACTGATATTATATATATATATATTTATAATTGATACAATTAATATTCCATTTTTAAAACCGTCAAAAACTTTATATTAGTCAAATATGTTTCAATAATATAGTCTAGGAGACGCCAGAATTAAATCATTCCAGTTCATTAAACTAATATTATTAGTTATTATCTAATTAACTATGGATTAAGTAAATGCATCTTTTCTTCTAAAAAAATCCTTCCTGCACTGGCTGCAAGAATCATAAACATTTTGTTTGTGTGTGAAAGGAAACGATTCTAGAGAATTTTTAACCATCTTCCAAAACATTCGTTATTTTATAACTTTCGATACTACCTATTCTGTAACATTACAGAATGCTCCAAATATATATTTTTTACTTTTTGCTCAAATACTGTTATTAACGGAGTTAAGAATTATTTCAGCAGTGGAAATAAAATGGCGGACACGGCTGGCTTACGAACTAAAACTTAACAAGGTTTACTTTTCAGAAAAATTTGATGGTATTCTAATATGAATTATATAATTTATAGTATCAATAAAACCCGTTATATTCCTTGTATATGCACATGTACCAGTGGATATCCAGATTTAGGTTATGCTGTTACCAATAACATTATACAATCATATATGATATATATAATACAATATATGTACTTTCGTTTAATCAACGTGTTTAGACAAAATTAATCCGTCGTTTATACGACCCTACCATGTATTTATTTATAATTGTAGAGTACTATTAATAGTGTTTCTAAAGTTTAAGTTTTAACGTAAAATAATACTTTCTTACCCATATCAATATAAAAAATGTATGGACGTTTTTAAGAACATTTTATATGACTGAACATGATTAATTTATTGTTTGAAAAATCCTTCACATAATAATTAAAGGAAATAATTATTTTTATTAAGGGTTAAGGTAGAAAATAATTATGCCAATTGCTTTTTGTTTTTCCCAAATCAAAAATCAATCCATGCACGAAATTTAAAAAACAACCATGAAATCAACACGTTAAAACAGTAGGATAGTAAAATTCGCAAACTAGTAAAAGAGGAAGTAGACACTTCAATGATTTGCACACAGTTGTAAGCCTTTCAAATGTTATTCTGATAAAAAAAACAGCATAACTCTATTCAAAACGGATCAACCGAAAGAAATTTTCAATTCAGTAAAATACCCATTTATATGATTCGAGTAATTCACTAACTTAAAGACAGAACAAAGTAATGTGAATATCTCGATGCGGCGAATACCAAAGAGCGCCATGGGTACAGCGGTGAGTTGTCGTGGTAGTTTTTAGAACTAAGCAATTAAAGTATCTACTGGTACACAGATGGCGCTAATTGTAAAATAATGTTTTCGTTCATGTTTTTCCAATTATTTCATTTATATTTGTTTCCCAGAATTTTTGCTTGTATGCATTGCACGCCCCTGACTCCTATTAACTTTTAACAGAGGATTGTTTTGGGGTTTCTGATATTGAAATTTTCCCGATGTTTCATTATGAGATCATCCGTAATAGGTAACATTTCTATTAAAATCTACCTAAAAGTGTTTCTGGTTTCAAAATCTTCATCCAGAATATGTATTATGTATACGTATTTATATTTTAACAGGGGTACAGTAATGTTGTGTTGTTACACATTTTCAGGCTATTATAAAAGTATATTCTTAAACCCTCCTTGATTTTCTACTATCTGGAATTCGATGACCAATTCGATGATGCTGTGCTTCTCAATGACACATAAAATCTTATGACTTGGGTTTAAAGATAATTCTGTATTACTTACCTTTTGCCGTCATTGATGAGAATATCGATAGACTCACGAATTCTAAAACGATGAGCTTGTACGCATGCAATGTTAGTCCATATAAAGAACTAGAAGTCTGGATGCGAATGGCCAAGACAGCATTGAATAATACGAAAAAAGTTGAGTCGCTCAATTGTTCTAAGAAAAAAAACAAAATGTAACTCAATTAAAGTGAGCGTCTATCATTGCCAGTACATGGTTGGAAATTTTGGCACCCGACTGCGCCCTAAATCAAATGTATACTAACATTAAAAATAAATGCAGAGAATTTTAGGCATGCGATGGCTCCTCATCGAAAGAAACACAGCGACGAGAAAAGATCATAGTAGCTCTTCAACAATGGGGCAATTGGTTTGATTGCTCGAGTTTTTTTGACAATCAACTTGACTTTTTTTGACTACCAAACAAATCATCAACAATACAGTAATTAAAAGCATTAAAAATATAATTTAAAATAATATTAAAAGAGAAGAGGTATATCACGACATAACTCAATCAAGAAACGCAAACCAATTCCATAATCACATATATATTTAAAATAATTTAAATAGTAATATAACTTAAAATTCCTAAGGCACATGCGCCAACTAGCAGCGATTATGATTATTAACCTGCTTTTAAATAACTCTATCGGCGTCTTAGATAAATGCCACCTCACCTTTAACCCAGATATTTACTAACATTACAGATAATTAAATACGCGCCAGTACAAAGATTTGAAAATACAATTAATGAAACTGTAGATGCTGAGTTTATTTATCATTAATTTCTCAATCTTATAATGGTTATTAGATTAATATAATTATATAGATAATAAACAATATTTAGCTACATTTGATAGTATAATCTACTCGTAAGACATATTTGAGACTCGATCGAAGCGTTGTGTTATGTGTTTTTTTCCTGATGGCTATAGCATAGATTCACCGCCATCGCCTACACGTGCTTTTGAGATAATATAATAAAGGGTGATATACACAAAAGATTGATGGGATTACTTGGCAATGTTTGTACCAGGAAGTGTATATGGTTATAGAAAAAGATAAATCATATAGAATTTATCGATACAAATGATATTATGAATTTGTAAAAGTTCAGTTGTGCGGATGCCATCAAGGAGTGGCGATTAGTAAAATTTTGTGAAAAATCGTGTGCCTCGCGGGCCTTCGCGCTTCATATCACTTAATTGTACATATATAAGGCCACAAAACATATTAAATTAAATACATAGTTATTTTGGTTGTGATTTGACTTTTAGGATGCCTGAAATTATAATAACACAGCAGGATACAGATGCACATGAAGATACATTAATGAACGCAAACCGCAGGTGTGTTGCGATCGATGGGCGGCGGCAATCACGGGTTGTTCCGTGACGTCAGTCAACAGTCATACGCTTCGTGAAGCGAGCGATATGATCTCTGCACGACTGTTCCCGGGTCCCGGGGTAACCCGTTTACTGCCGATAGCTTCAGCAAGCCGCACTGTGAAATACCAGCGGACATGGTCATTAGGGCGACGGTCATTTGGGCCAAAGTTATTTGGTTATTTGGGACGAATATTATTGTAGCATTATTATCACAATAATATATTCATAATATTTTGAGTATGTCAAAATTTTTGTAAGAACACAATTGCTGTATTTTTATCCTTAGAGGAATTGTTATCAATAATCGCCATCTATGGTTTGTAATTTGATATTCATTCCCCTGAAACGGCATACATGTCTCTTATGATAATCTTTATTTGATTGAATTATGAGAGCTATATTCTTTTAATCTATATATATATATATATATATATATATATATATATATGACGAAAATGGTTAACATACTAGAATACGCCTGAAAAGTCAATTTTCAATTTTTCATACTTCTTATTTAGACCAGTATATTTTAATATTCACAATATTTTGAATATGTCCAAATTTCTGTGAATTAATATCAAATTTCAAACCATAGATGGCGACAGCATAGGTGTAAAAATACTTTAAAGGATTCTATAAGGTAAAAACATATATACAACTTACAAAAATTTGATAGGTGTGGCAGTCGTCCATGGATAGAATTGGTGAACTTTACAATTGTATAAAGTGATCACTCAAGCCAGCGGTGGATAGGTCGTAAGCCCTGTAATACTCATGACTTCCATACATCCCATATAAAAAAACAATAGCTTCGTCTCTATGATATGTATAACAATAATAATGGTATACAAATAAATATGCAATGAAAATTTATTTTTATTTCAGATGAGTACATATTTTTTCAGATATGTTTTAAAAATTGGTTTCAAAAGAAAAATACTTAGTTAATGCTTTTAACCAGATTTATATTCTTCAGGAATGGATAATTTAAGAATATTTAGTCAAAAAGACTAGAAAAAATAAGCTTGGATTGGATATCTTTATGTTAAAGACAAGATTAACTAGGAAGTTTCGGTTCGAATTATATCGCCGAAATGACCATCGCCGAAATGACCATCGCCCAAATGACCATCGCCCAATTATTTTGTACCGTACTCCCAGTACCTACTTACCTACAGACCCTAGAAATGAAACCTCACCGTCAATATTTATTAATTTGTTCATTTTTAATGTAGTGCATGCTTAAGTGTATAATATGATCATCTAAATATCAATACTTTCTTACGTTTTTTGGTATTTCATTAAAAATCTTCATCGCACTGTATACCATTGACTTCTGATTTTGATATCGATATCGATTTAGCCTTTTTCCTGTACACGTACACAACTTTCCGTTGGTTCCGGGATCGATTCTCGGTGAGGACACATATAAATTATATATCCATGTGATTTTATGTTAAGCCTGGGTAATTTTACAATCTGTTTCATTACAATAATTGGACTCAATAGCCAATTGTAGTGTTAAAAAATAAAAATAAAGAAAAAAAAATTGACAACAAAAAAATATCATCATAATATTAAAGTTCCCAAAAAATTAATGGAAACGGCTATGATTGGAATATCTCCGAGAGTTCGAATATCTAATGTAAAAACTCACCAGAGAAGAGAAAGGCTGAAGACGTAAACACAGGCTGATGACGACGACTGTGAAATATTGAAGATATAGTTCCAGACACCTCTACGTACCGTGTACCACATCTATGACTCTGTTCCCTGAATGTTAATAATTCAGTGGATGTGCGACGGTTGAACAATTTGATTGGATAATTCAATTAGAGACGGTCTACTGCGGTCCACCAGTCCAATTCAATCGCTTTCTTTGAACAGTTCATTCACATTCAGTGACTTTCCAAATGATGTGAGGTTAACAGTTACTTGAACAATCAACGCGAGAAAGCAATAAAATTAAAAAAAACAATTCTTTGTAAATCGCTCTAAGGCGCTGATTGTATTATACTTTTGAAGGACACTTAACGCTGTTTGCTGTCCAAAGATAATATAAATTCCCTGACGTCATTCAAGGCATTATTACAAAGAAAACCCTCATAAAGTGTAATACAATCTGAGGTCTCAGTAACTTATGTGTACCCTTAGGGTGAAATATTACGATACTATGGAGAAAATTAATACATTTTATTCTATCAGGTGAAAAACTGAACCATAAAATGAATATTTTCAATATTTATCAATAAGTGAATAAAAAATATTGATTTTTTTTGTTATTACATTGTTTTAGTTAAGATACTAGAAAAAACCCAATATTAATGATGAGATTTTTTTTGTGACTTTAATTTACAAAAATATAATAGTTATTTTGGCGCATTGCATAATAGTGCTCGGCTACTCGACGACTCTAAATTCTCCTTGATTTCAAAATGATTTTAAAGGCGTCCGTTATCGTAAATCATACACAGGATACAAACTTAAGAGAATATAAGAGTGTTATGAAATTTTCTCACTCAGTTTATGTGACAAATTTTACTAGGGAAACATTCAACGTTAAGCATCGGTATCGTTGTAACTTCTCGGATGTGTTAGCTATCGCTTGACTGCTAAGCATGTACAAATGAAATATCTCTGAACTTATTAGTGATAGCTGTGGTCGCGCACTACGTGAATGATGCGAATCTATTGCGTTCTTGTCAACTTGACTGTCTTATCAAAATTATAGTCAGTATTCATGAACACTTACAAATAATCAAACATTCGCTTGTATAAATCATTGCAATCTTACTGAAAATAAGGACGAAAAAGTATGTTTTCAAATACTTTTATTTTAAAATGTCTGTATACACACTTTATTATATTTCCGGTAAGATAAGATAGAATACAAGGTTCTAGATTTTTTTACGGAAAAGGTCTAACGTGTTTCCGGCAAAGACGATATGTCATCGGAAGTCCCAGCGACTGAACGTGTTAAGAATACGTACGGTGGGAAATATCTCCCCTTCGATTAAATCATTTTTTTCGAGTATCGTCACCTAGAATAGCAATCGATTTCCTAATTAATATGATGACGTTTGAAAATACCTCAATGATAACATAATGAGATATTTGGGTAAAGCTTAAATTATGATGAAATCATACATCAAAATTATTCCAAATACTAAATCTGAATTTAAAATCGTCTATTATAAATTTGTAGGTATCCTTAATAATCTCCATTTTGAATTATTCATTAATACACAATACAAATTGTCTCATTACCTTAATTGTTATTAAAATTATTGGTTAATTATAGACAAAGGTCAAGAATTCACAATGAAATAATAACGAGGGAGGTAAAATTATATTTAAATACTAATACTCAATACGCAGCGTAGGAATATGATGATACAAATTTAAAAAAAAATTTCAGTGGCGTAGAAAAAAATTACCAGACCCTCGAGTAAAGATGATACCCAAATACGATACGAAAAAAAATACCCACCTCGTTTTTTATTAATTAAAAATAATTTTCACCCTTCTTTCATATTCAAAATTTACTACATAGGACAATACTCTAGCACATAGCTATTATTGTGAAGTACTGTTTCACCAAAAATGTAATCACTGTGTTGGAGCATCCACTTCATTCGATTGGATCGGATCGGAAAGATCATTATTGGGAGGATCATTATTGGGAGGCCACGAGCGAAAGTAAAGCAGATTACGACGCGTGCTCTAAATAATTTCATGGAGAATGACTTTGAATACTGTTTCCTGTAATGAAAAATGGTGAAATCTCTGGTATTCTCCGTAGCACTGTGTAGAATGGAAACATGACACTGAAAGAAGAAATGAATATGTTGGATGCGGTAGGAGTTAAGGATTATAGAAAGATTTTTAACGACATCCAAGAGAAGAATTTTCACATACTTTGGACATACGAAGGAACGATGAAAGTCTCTAGAATCTCGTGATCACAGGGACAGTCGAGGAAAAGCAAGCAATAAGAAATCTTTTAAAACTGAACTGAAACTGAAATATTACAGCAACATTTGAATATGTCCAAGAACACACAATTATTGGATTTTTACATATAAAGGCACTGTTATTAAATAAATATCAGATATCTCATAGAAATGAAGCTATTTTATTATATTTTAAAGGAATGATATATAGGAATATGAGGGGGAATTACAGGGTTTACGACCTGTCTTCGGCTAGCTTAAGTGATCACTTTATATATATAACGTTCACCAATTTTCACCCCTCTTTACATAATATAAGTTCAAAATTTGTAGATTATGCATTCGAGTGCTATAGCGAACGTGGAGAACGAGCTTCACAGGATAGGAAGAGGTCCAGATTCAAATCCAAACTAAATATTACTTACTAAATATTTTTACCAACTAAATATTTTTTCGATAGATAGATTTTTTCTGTATATCTTTAAATTTGATTAATTTAATTTGTATTAAATACATATTATGCATTATGTAGTAAATTACTTTTAAGCATATAAAATATTAGTTTTTCATGCTTAAAAGTAATGTTTTTTTCTATTTCAGCGTTATATTTTGTACTATTTGATGTGACTGTTTATTTTTTCATATCTTGCAAAAGTTTTAATTCGGGATTCGTATGTAAACATATTTACGTTGATTTGTAAATAAATTCTCGTAGGTGTGTTTATTTAGGAAAATACATTTTCGTGGGTTGGCAACATTTCCATGGAAAGGTATTAGCATACTTCGCGGGGGGCGGGCGGCATGCATAGTGGAAAATAGGGTGCGGTGTGCCTAACGTAGACACGTGTGTGTCTACGTGTATCGTCTGTAGCGGAGAAAATTAGGTTTCAAAGCTTCTTCTTCTCAACTTTTGTGAGGATTGTCAAACTTTTAAAATAGATCATTCGTAAATGTAATAAATTATTTTATACGTGCGTTAAAATTAGACGTGACATTCTAAAGTTATATGTAATATAACTGTAAATAATAAAATACAATCTTTTGTATGTTTTCTGCACATATTACGGCTTGATCTTCAAGTCTTGAAGGTAGAAACACAAGTACGCCATCTGGGCAACAATCTCCGACCTTCGTGAGTATAGATAACCGCGTTAGTAATACATATTGAATGTCAAGAATTTTATATTTGTTATCTTTACGCTTAAAGAATAATTGTATATTAGTCATGGAGTAATGTGAATTATCTACTTGTGGGTTTAGTAATCAGACGGTATTACTCGAATCTGGTTCATATTTATCTATTAAATTAAAGCACATAACTTTTTTATTATTAGCACTATAGACTAATAAAGTTCAATGCCGACTTCACATCTGCTCTAAGCTTAACGGGACACATAGTCTACGCCGCTGTCATAGCTTCCAGTACTGGCCCACATTGAAAGCGGAGGATGAAAAATATAATTTTAAAAAACCACTCCATACCACTTCACCATATCTTCCACTTCACCTTAAATCATTCAGGAAGGCTTTTTAAACAGGAAGAAGAAAAATAAATGCATCCAATGCATATAGTCATGAGAGTGTGAGAGATGTGTGTGATAAGATACGAACATGTAAAGTGTGGATCCGTTGATAGAGGAGCAATTTTTTAATATCTCCAGAAAGCTGGAAATGTTTAGGTGCTGAGAAGTTGGATTTGTATCCTAGTACTTGGACCTGCTAAATGAAAGATCCTACGAAGAAGCATATAACGATGGCAAAAGATAAAAAAACTGGTGAATATGAATTAATAAAAAAGACACATGGCTTCTTATTATTCATTTTATTTTTGTGAAAATATGTATTAAAATTAATATCGATGCAAAAATAAAACACCAACTACACGACTCCATGCATATTTTATTAAATGTATTACATAAATATAATATGTATTACATAATGCAAAATAGAAATGAAAAAAATTGCAAAAAATAAACCAAACATATTGTCCCGAGCAATGTTGAGTAATTCTGGAAACAAAACCTGAGGATAGTAAGATGTTAAATATGGAACAAATAAATAGAATAAAAGTAAAAATACGTGTGGAGGTTTTCATCTAGCGGTAGCAGATGAAAGCTTCCGAGGATTCCGGAACTAAGCGCGGAGCTCTGAAATAAAGGAATACAAATTGACGTTCTTCCGGGAGTCTTATCTGCATAAGACTGTCTAGACCTATTCTTCTGCAGACGCGAATTGTTGTAACTAGTCCATGCATATGTTTTCGCCTTGTGTGTTCTCATGCATATAAATATGTATACGGCTCATATGCAAATCTTCGTCTTAAGCTCCGCGCGGAGGCTCAGTTTCTAGTTTTGTCTCTTGTTGTCTAATTACACTTTTTGTTTCACGAACTCGGTGTACTGAAAGTGTTCAAGAATTCAGTGTACTGAATGTTGTACCTGTGCCATCGAAAAGTTTTAATAGTGTTTATATACTCAAAATGTTTTCCCTCGGAGTATTCCTGAGAAATAGTACAGAGAGACAAAAGCCGCGTTACTAAAGGAAGTGTGAGTAGGTACAATTAATTAAATTTCGAAGCGATAAACAAAATTTGACAAGAAATAATAGCACGAGTATTTAAGTATAAGAATCTAATCAGAACACACAATTTTGATTTCTTCATTATTGCTTTAATTCATTCTTTTTTTAAACAACCTTGATAAACGCAGCATCAATATTTTTAGATTAAAAAATGTAAACAAACAAAATAAAGTCTTGTAGTTTTGATAGCATGAATAATAAAATAGTAGATACTAACAAAACACCATCTGAACAATCATATGTTTTTAAATACAGTCGAACTCGGTTATATCGAGCACGGTTATAGTGAGATCACGGTTGTAATGAGGAAATACTTATTATTATTTTGATTCTCTTAATGTTCAAAAATATTGTTAACAAGTGAACAAAATACACTACGCGGTCTAATTATTGAGAAGTCATAAAATCGAAAGTAGCGTCTGCCGACGAGGTTCCTTATTATTGTTTACGATTCCTTTCAGGTTTGTGAATTCTCAGAAACAAACAATAGACCTTTATTTTGTGTGTGTGGTAAGTAGTAGTAGATTTTAAACTTTAAAACAGAGCAGTATTTTGAATTTTGTTAAGAAATAGTGTGATTGAATGTAGTAATTTACTTAAAAATGGTTTTGTTCATACAATTATAGATTTTTAATTTTTCACATGCTTTTAATTTTATTGGATATTAAATATTTTTTCTAATAACGAGTAACTGTTATAATAATCAAATTTAGCTGATCTCTTCATACTCGTTGTAACCGAGTTCCACTGTATTTGCTAATTATTGTCAGACATTTATAAATAAATACGTAATATAATGCAGAATAATTTGACATAGCAGATTCTGAAAGACTATTAAAAATGAGAATTTTTTAACTGGAATTGGAGAGAGAGAGGGATGGATACATTATCTTAATTAAATAAAACACAAATAAAAATAAATTTGTATCTAGAAGCTTAAAGAATAATGTAAAAATACAAAACAATAATTAGTTTACAAGAGTCCAATAATAAAAAATGACGAATATTTTGCAACAAACGAAAATGGTTGCAGTACCTCATCTGCTCGTTCTAGCATACATTGAAATTGAATTATTTAGAGGTAATCCTTTTCAAACCCATAGCCTAATACAAAGATACCAATCAATACAACCATTTTAACAGGAAAATTATAATACATTAAACAAAAATATAACTGTAATAAAAATAATTTATATAGCTTTCATAAATATACATAAATAAACCTTAGAAAAATACAAACAAAAATAAAATATAAGCAGGAAGACTCCGACACATCAATACGCCATTCAATGGTATTGATATATTCCCACGCTGTTCGTTGTAGCATCTGTATTTATTGTAGTGTCGTGACTTTGATGATAACAACTGTTCGTTGTAATATTTTTTAACTGTATGAACCAGTTTTACGAACAAATATGAACAGTGTTTACAGCGGTGATTTATAGATTTTCACACTTATTTTCGTAGATAAGTAGTAAAAATGTTACAAGACGTATCTAAACATTGGTTACGCTACAATCAAACACGTACGTACATTCATTCAAATGCGGTTAACGTTAAACAAAATTCAAACATTCTCCGTTACATGAATGAGAAGGTACTGAAAATACATGAGAAAAATGTTAGATACAGGCGGTTCAATATCAATCTCAATATGTGTTCTCTCTCACCTGAAGGCTTTGATATCTCCGAACCAATATTGATGATACGACGCCGGTTTTCTTTCGGGGTATTCTGTTGAAAAGAAATCAATATATTAGTTTCAGTGCTTTATGTACATTTATTTATATCAAGTTCCTGAAAATATTTGGGGTTGATAAATATTGGTAATACACGTAAAATAATATATAATGATAATATTATAAAATACACATATAAAACATTAAAGCGACGGATAAACCTATATTGTCATGAAATGTCCTGACGCATGTCGAATCACGTGGGAGACTAAAGAATTAATCATCTCGGCTATCTTATATATGAAATACTAATCTATTTCTTTGTGCAATACAGAAATTAATACACTCCATTGGTTTAAAGGATTAATTACATTTAAAATGTCAATGTGACCCTTTTGTCCCGAAGATAAATTTTTCAAAATAGTAATCAAGGAAGTCTTTGTCAGAAATTTTAAAAGTGTAATTAAATTAACAGTAATATTTACAATAAAAATAGTATGTAGATAGGTAGCAGTCGCGGTCGCTTCATACATACTTTGGATGCTCCGCATCCCTTGTATTCTAGAGTCAAAAAGCTTTGGACTTTTTGGCACTGCCGCAAATAAATTCGTCCTGTCCTTTAGAGACCAGTCATAACTCACACTACGACACGGCACTCGCTCGGAGCGAGTCGAAATACATATACAATACATTCTCAACTTTCGACAATCTACGAATTGCGTAAACACACAGATACCAGTAATAGTGGATTCTATCATTCGTTACGAATCTACAAAGTTTGAAAGTATTCGACTTTCGCGCATTTAGTTCCGCCTGTCAAGATCTATGAATACTGTATACGCATTCGTTGACAGTATTCAACGTACAAAAAGCGACTTTAATGCTTATAGGTATAATGCACAGAATAGTATACATATTATTTTGAGGAATTTGTTTGTGTGACCCATTTTTGACAGTTTGGCTTGAATACTTGAAGCAGAATTATTGAAACATTGAATATCCTTTGATTATCTATTGAATTCATTATTAACTTAAATATAACATGGATACTTTACCAACGTATTCTAACATTGTAAACGAAAAAAGTGAATTGCGTGAGCATATAACTGAACCATTCATTCATTCTATATGTAGATTTGTATATTTGATAGTAAGTTTAAACTTATTTTCCAGCATCCCTTCCACATAAAGTCACCGACCGCCGTTGGTAGGGAGGGAATTAATTATCATTAATCATCATTATTAGTCGTCTGTATCTATTAATAACACTCCCGCTGCTCCTCTAAGATATCTAATATCGACTGATAGTGATCGCGATCACATGTTAAAACGGACCCTTTTTCCACAGCTTAAAAAACATATCAGTTTGATATCTTTATCACCATCATTACATCCGTTTTCTATCCACTGCTGGATGAAGACTTCCCCAAATCTTCCACTATTTTTTATCCATTATTATTCGCTACCACGTATTTCCATAGAATTTGATGATTTCTCCAGTCCAGCGGGTTTTGGGATGGCCGATCGACTTCGATGCGGCCTTTCCGTTGCCATTTAATTTTCTTGGCGTATTCAATTACATTAACTACTCTTATGGATAAAAAAACAGACACAGTAGTTAAAATATGACATTATTTTTCTTAACGTTAATTATTTAAAAATATTTATGGTGTTCAGTTAGTTGGTGTTACGTTCTTTAATTAATGTGAAAAAATAATCGAATTTAGAAATATCGACGAATTAACATCGTAGGACAGGTAGGAAGACACACCTTCATTGTAACATTTTAATTCCAATGTAATTAATATCAATGTACAATTTTGTGCAGACTACGGTAGATTATAAAATTCTAAAATAAAGAGTAAATAATGAATTTGTACTCCTAGGTATATTAGAGTTGCTACTGAATACCAGACATGAATGTTGCGTCTGTTTCCGCAAAAGTATAGGGTGTCCAGCGGAAAATTTTCAAGTTTAATATTAAAAAAAATTTAAAAACTACAATGTTATTCTCATATTTTATTTATGAAAAATGGGGTTAAACGATGCGGATTTTACGTTTTATAAACAATATTGTCTAAATGCCGTCTATTCCTCTCAAGACACTCTTGCAATCGGACCCTTAAATTTGCAAACAAGCGAGAGCAAAGCGTTGGATCAGTAGCAGCAACTTCACGGCGGATATTTTCTTGTAGGGCCTAAATTTGTTCAAGGATTGTTATTTTAAACTCTCGACTTAAGGTATCCCCACAAAAAAAGTCTCACGGTGTAGGGTCCGGTGATCGAGGTGCCCATGGTATGTCTCTGTACTTGTCAATTCATTTATTGGGAAAAATTCCCCCCAGCTTCTTCATTGAAACTCTAGCTGTGTGTGCAGTAACCCCGTCTTGCTGAAATTGTATTCTGTTAAACCCGGAAAATAACTGCATTTGCGGTACCAAAAACTCATCGATCATTTGGCAATACACGTCATCAGTGACTATCTCTCGCTGCTTAAAAAAATAAGGGCTAAGTATCCCTTGAACAGAAATTGCACACCACACTGTCGTTTTTGGACAATGCAAACATTTTCGTTGGCGTTCCCTTGGGTTGTCGAGGCACCAGTGTCTCATGTTCAGTTAATTAACATAGCCATTGATATGAAAATGTGCTTCGTCAGTAAACTATGTTTCCAAGCGTCTGTGCTGATCCAAAACATTCCAGCATCGTTCTCGCTAAGGTTTTACATAAAGAATAATCATTTTTTGTGCATCAACTGCACAATTTGCAGTTTGTATGGGTGAAACCGTGTAGTTTCTTTTTCAAAATAAGGTGCACTGTTTATTTTTTTATTCCAGTACAGGCTACAATCTTCCTTATCGATTTACGCGTATTGTGCATAATTTCACGTCGAACTTGAGCCACATGTTCTGGCGTTGCTGCTGACGTTGATGGTCCCGGAGGAGTTTGGTTAACCATCGTCCCTTTTTTCTGAACTTATGAATATACCACAGATAAGTTGCGTGCTCGGTCCATCACTTACTCGTCGAATATTAAAATGAGTACAAAAAGCGTGACGCGCACGAACCAATGAATCACCGCACTTTAAATATTGCTCAAGCACGAACGCGCATTGCGCTCCCGACCAGTGACTCATTCCTACTGGCAAATCAGCAAGTCACGCGCGTCGAACAAAACCCCTCCCACTTACCCCATCCTGATGGTTTATGAGCAATTACAATTTAATCTAGAAATTTTTCCGCTGGACACCCTATACAACTAATCATAAATATCGTCATTGATCTGTCATTAGTGCTTATAGGAAGCGTAATACCATTTACAAACTTTAAACATTTTCGCGATTTACAATCTAGATCATTATTGTACCGGTTTTTATGTTTACTGGCTGGTAGGTATATAAATAAATATAATACACAATTTTCGTAATAGAATATTACACACGCAATAGCAAAATATTGAAAAAATATTTAGTTGCTACTGGGATTTAAATATATTTTTTCTGTATGTCTTTCTAATTGATTAATTTAATTTGTATTAAAATACCACAAAACTGTGTTCCGAGAATGTAACTTCATAGCAAAAATATGTATAATATTTAATATTTAATTTATATAAAAAATGTAATGCAGATATTATTGTATTACCTACTATATTTCTTTTTAGTGATGGTAAACGTTTTTAGTGATGGTAAAGTGACTATGATTGTGCCACTGATTGGTAACTGAGATTTAATAATAATTGGTAACAGAGATTTAACAATGATTGATAACCAAGATTTAACTGTTGCAAGTTTTTGCCTGAATAATTAGGTTAATCGATTATCAATCATCGTTACAATCACACACAATCACGATTTAAATAACGATTTTACCATCACTATTTCTTTTGTTTGTGAGTAACGATATTTTGGCAGGAAGTACAACAATCCATGTTTAATGCAAACTTATTTGTTATGTATAAAGACGACGCGCGTAACTACATTTCCTGGTTGCGTTCTCTGAATATTAGCAGAATTTAAAGTATGTTTGATCGCTTTTAAGGCATTACAACGAAATAATATACATAATGTATACTTACGAAGTAACCAAAATACATATGTGTGAATACGAGAGATGTTCGACATGATTTGTTATTTATACAGAGTGATACTTTGATAGGACCTCCTATGCCACAGGGTGGCCCAATTTTTAAAACAACTGTCGCTTTAGTGGAAAGTTTTCTAGATTATTCCGACCTCTCTGGCTATGGGATCCGAAATCTCCCATTGATAGTCTTGTATTAAATCTCCCAAAAGAAATATTTTTATACAAATTCATAGACCTGCATGCATTTTTTGTGCCAATTAATACCAAAAAAATATTTTAATACCATGTAAGTATGAAACACATATAAAGCTTTTACAAATTTTGGAAATATATGTCGCGAATTGGTTTTAATGGAGTTTAAATATGGAAAAGGGTCAGATAATATTCCTCCCGTGTCCTGGACGGGACGAAATTGAGCTTTCAAAAAAGGTCAAATACCTTTACCATAACTTCAAGGAAGATGGATAAGGATGATGACATCGAACAGAGAAAATTGCTAAACGTTTGTGCGAATATGCTATCACAATATTTCCACCTATGAAGTAATGTGGTGAAGAAAATCATTTTTAAATTGTTCTTCACCAGCATATATACCTACGAGTTCTGATCGAACTACAATCAAGTGATGTATAACGTACAAATTCAATATAATAACTCACACAGAATATTATTCGGGTTGGTGCATTATTGTAGCACATCTACAATGTTTGTCGAAAACTATGTGCATGCAAGTTGCTAGTGCAGCACCTACTCTAATGCAAGCGACGCTCTCCTGGAAGGTTGGCTCCCTAACCAGAGAATAGCGTCGACTTCATGTAGCCACAGATATGATAATAGCCGTAACTGAATTTATTTTAAATTTTTTGTTTATTTATATGTGTGTGTGTGTGTTCCTCTTTATTTTTATTTCTTTTCTTTTTTTAATATAAATATTATTTTGTAATTTGTGTATTATACATTGTATGTATTATTTATATAGCGAATCGGGTCTTGCATAAACAACCCGACCACGTTGGAATAAATATATGTATTAATTGTTATATTCGTAGTTAGTTACATCGAACTGATTTTAAACAGACAATATTTTTCTTTACGATTTGCCAAAAGAAGTTTCACAAAATTACATGTTTCTTATCACTAATATATCATTTTTTTATGAATATTGACCATGCGATATTAACCAAGACATTATATTACTTTACGAGAAGATGATAGGAGTTCATTCATTATTCATATTCATATTAAAATATAAAATGACTATACATTGATTAAAACGACACATGGGTTTTTTTTACCATATAACAATAGTACCTATTTATGCTTTCCCGTCACGTGATCCTTATCAAAAGTAAAAATATTTATGTACATAGCACAATATTCCAAAGTACAAAGGAGTACTTATGTTCCAGAGTGATGTCATGAATCATAAAATGAACAGATCATTCGAATTGACAAATTATCTCATGGGACAGGGAGGACAAATTGAGATATAAATAATCCAGACAGAAACTACATGACAATGTATTCATCGATGAGTTCATGATTGGCCATGTATTCTGTTATATATAATACATATTGACTGGCTCCGTTCCGTGTGCTTAGCATCCTGCTCGGTTTTAATAAGCCAGGCATGCTCGAGAATATATAAATAATAGTCATTGACATGTCGGATTGGCAGTTTAGATAAAAAAAATCATTAAAATTCACCCAGACACATCTCATTCATTTGTATTTACGAGTACACACATAGTATCTCAAAATGAATAAGTACACAGAACACAAACGACATATAAGCAATTTCCAGCATTAAATAAATTTAAAAGCTTATGTTTATATGAGTTTGTATATATCTTCTTCTTTTTCATTATCGTATGCTCAATGCTAAGCATAGCAATTCCCTGAATCCCCATTCCTTCCGGTCTTGAGCCATATTGATGCCAGTGTTTAAAGTGGACCCTGTTAACTCTTTTATTTGGTCTATGGTGGATATAAATATTTTTGCGCCTTACTACCCACGGGATACGCTGATAAATCTCGCTGGACTGAGAAAGTAATCGAATTCTGTGGAAATACGTGGTAGTGAGTAACAAAGGACGTAGAAAAGCGGGAGACACTTGGGGAGACCTTCATCCAGCAGTGGACAATTATGGTAACATTGTCAAGCTGACAGTTTTAAAGATACCTCCAGCTCTGCTTTGATATATAATCACCAAATTCTCACAAGAGATATCTTTGGGGAGAAGCAGAAGTGTTATTAATAGATCAAGTGAGAAGTACCGCGATAAAGGAGACCCTCGGGATGGAACCTTTACTTTTACATATAAAAAGATCTTAATTTAGGTGGAGATGCGTCTTGTAAATGCCAAAGGAATGATTGTCAAGATGTATCTTATTGCCAATTCGAGAGAGAATGCGGCCAGAGGAAGTTGGAACCAATTTTTTTCAGGTTGACGTATTTCCACCTATTAATATTATATTATCCAAAAATAATGGATTACTCTATCATTATTTAAAGCTTTTTCTTTCCTAGAATACTCTAAAATAATTAATAGGCACTAGTGAAAAAGCTGTTACAACTTAAATTGCTTTTGTTTCCATGGAGGATATTATTACAACAGCTTTCAGAACTAATTTTACATTCCATCATTTATGCGCGAGCGTTGCTACAGCTACGTATACACGGTGTTATCTTTGCTTTCACCGGCCGCTGGAGAAGACAATTAAAGTGGGTGAAATGAATTTTAAGCGGGACATTATCTAACAGCAAGGAAAAGTTTTTTTTAAATTACAAATTTTATTTTATTTTTTAATACATGTTAAGTTCTCGACAACAATTATGAATATTCCAAACGCCATTTTAATATAAGATGGGGAAAATATAAGTTTTTTTTTTTAAAGTTATAAATAAATGATATTAGGTACCTATTTAAACGTAATAAATATCGAAATGAACAAGATAAAACAAAATTTTACGGCAGTTATAATACAGTCAGATACCTATACGTGAAATCAAAAGCCTAGAATCCATAAACACACCTAGTACCGACGCTAGGTAGCAATACTAATGCGGTCAGCAACCGTCTGGAAGGCTGTATCTCGAGTTTCACTCTTCTATCCGCCGCCTTCGCAACGACAGCTACGCTTCAGTAAATTATCAACGCGCATTAACTTTAATTATACAACATAACTACTGCATACTTGCAACATGCTCTGACCATATAGACAATACATACGCAATATATACGCAACTATCGATCGGACACGTGAGTAATGGATAAATATTGGGGCATTCACCACTCACACATTAAGCAGTCTCATAATTCAAAACATCACCTGCATAATTCTTCTAATTCGCATCACAACTTATACCACACGCATATCCCTACAGCATCCATTCAATATGGCCAACATTCTTCTCTTCCAATCATACCCCATAGTGGCGATCCAATCATAACCCATAGTGGTAACCTTATACTTGTTCATACAACATATCGATATTGCAATCTCTGCAATTAGTGACACCATTTCATATGCCTTTTCTGCTTCAAAAAATAAATATTTACATGTATATGTATACGTTATTATATTATTTAGAACTTTATGTACATTTCTGTCATATTACGCTATATACTTGAGCATAAACTTCACTAAATATAACAAATTAATGGATTTTATAAACGCTAACTAAACTAGTGTTTGAAAAAGGAATTCTATATATACACACTTGAGATTTCGTTTCATTATTGTGTATAAATAAAATAATTAATAAGGTTGACATGTTTTAACGGCCATTCTGAATCTTATGTGTTAAGTTTTCAACAATAACCCTGATGATTGATCATACAATGGGATCCAAAACGTCGGCCAGAGATATGGCATATATACACATCAGAATAGCCAATAAATCTATGCAAAAAATTTTCTCTTTATATCATTATCGAGATAGAATATAAAATTACACGTGAAAGAGAGAGAGACAGAACACATATACAAATAGACGGAACAGTAAGGGAGAGGAAAATATAGTGTTGATGGATATTAAATTGATTTAAAAAGAAACATGCCTAATATGGGGCTAATAGATAAATTAATTTGATTATTAAGAATTGGCGTACCTCTATTTATTACCTTTTTTTATTTCAAGGGCTTCTAAATTGTCTAACCGGAGGCCAAACCCATTTTTATAGAGGATATTAAAATAGGTCAATATCCTCCATAAAAACGGGTTTGGCCTCTGGTTAGATAATTTAGAAGCCCTTGAAATAAAAAAGACAATCAATAATGGAATACCATTTCTTAATAATCAAATTAATTAATCCATTAGCCCCATTACTTCCCTAACCATCACGTCTTAGAATGGTTAAGATTCAATTATCTTATTACATTAAGATCTCACGATGCATTTTCCATAAAATTTCAAATCATTTTCTTTGATCACGACCGATATCCGAGGGGTTGGGATGAGGTGAAAATATTTGCTTAACTACTTAATTGAAATATTAAACTGTAAACAGAGCCTTGCGTTCTCGTTCATTGACTGAATGATACATATTTTTTTTAATACGAAATAATTTAAATATTTAATGAACCCAACGTCGATGTCAAATACGTTGAAGCATTAACTTCCCATATTTTATTATGCTATTGTAAAAAATACTGACTACTTTAACACAGACTCCAGTCTAGCTATGTAGCCAAGACAACGCTGTATATATCAGAGGTGGAGTCTACTCCATCCCACACAATAAACTACGAGTATTTAATTGCAATACAATTGTATCTTATGTTTATCATGTTATAATATAATATATTCACCTCTGTTAGAACAAAAATATGTATGTCAATAAAGTCTAAATAAATAAATAAATAAGTAAATATTTTTTTTATTTTAGAGGCAAAGATAACTGACCGCCGAGGTTTCGCTCATTTCGTAGTATGATAACGATAGTATTAATCGCGGGACCCACTGCATTCCATTTGCGGTCAACATATATAATAATACACGCCGAGTCAGTCTCCTTTGATGATAAAGATAATTTCATTGACTCTTCTATTAATTCACACGTACCTAATGCCCGCATGTTTCTTGAAATCGATACAAATTTCTCGAAATCGATACAAATCGCGTAAATACACATTACGGTGGCGCCTCGATGCGATGTAAAGGCAATACACGTCTCTATGTTATAAATTAACGGATTCAATGAATATTTAACACAGGATAACACGGTGGCCCAAAAGTTGCTTCTATTTAAAAATTAAATAACTCAAATTATTATTAAATAAAACACATTATTATTGCCAAGTTGCAGTTTTTCACAACATAGTTCTGTGATATTTTAATACAAATTAAATGTCCTTGGGATTGCTTAGTTGTGTGTGTGAATGCTATACCGCCGGGGCGTGTATGCGGGGTTATAAAGGGCGACGCGCATCAGGATGCGGCTCTCTCTTTGGGTGTCCATCGAATTTATTGTTTGACTTGTACTAGTGATATACCTTGTAACTAAATTGTTCCTTACTGTAATAAACGTGTAATTATCACAAAGAGTATTTCTTGGACTTCCACATTACGAGGTGTACACTGAAGACATACTTAGACAAGTACGTAACATCAAATGTATCAATAAAAAAGATATACAGGTAAAATCAATTTAACGAAAAAATATTTTTGTTGCCATCCGGACTCGAACTAGGAACCCTTCCTATTCGGCGAAGTGCGCTGACCTATTACATAACGTCAACGTTTTAGGTTAACGACTATTTTTCTAACTTATATGCTGCACTTTCAAATTGATACATCTGTTATTACATTATTTGAAAACAATACGTAGTGTAATAGGTCACCGCACTTCCCTGGATAGGAATGGTTCCTGGTTCAAGTCCGGGTGGTCACAAAAATATTTTTTTGATAAATTGATTTTATCTCTATATCTTTCTAATTGATGCATTTAATTTGAATTTAAACTTATATTATAATTTTTTAAATAGAGATGCGTACACAGAATACACATCATATCAATATTCTTACTGTTTTCAAACTAAGTTAAAACCTTGTACTGTGGAAATAGGACTGATTTGCTGATCTCCTGGAATGAGTTTTGAACCTCCGACTTTTAGATCACTAGGCCACCGTCTCGATTTTATTTATCTTTTTACTGTATAACACAAATTTTGTTGTTAATATTATAAATGATATTTCATCATATTTTATTGATTACGATAAAACCTGATAGAAAATCATTTTATTATTCAGTTTTATGGCGATTTTTTTGATAGGTATACAAGGGTGATATTATATTCTCGAGTGACAGAGATTTGATAAAGGTCGGAATCACTCGGTCGATCATTATATTATGCGTAAAAAATAAATCGAATGGCAGCCTTATAATTCTGTACTGAGCTTCGAGAGCAAAATGTCACCACGCACCTTTTCTACTATTGACGACGTGTGACAGAAGATATTGCCTGAAGAACAAAAAAATGTACTACATATATATTTATATACATACATATATTTATACTTCAGTCCACTTCCAACCACTGTTGAATAAATACATTTATTATCTTAGCAATATTTGAATATGTCCAAGAACACACAATTTCTGGAATTTACTTACAAAGGCACTGTTATTAAATAAATATCAGATATCTCACAGAGACAAAGCCATGTTTTATTATATTCAATGGAAAATATGTGGAAGTATTGGGTAATTACAGATTTACGACCTGTCTTTGGCTGGCTTAATTCGGTCCATAATGGCTATGGTGCAATGATACTCGAAGCGAGTCCACATACTAACATATATACAACATTAAAAAATTTGATGAGTGTAGAGATTGAGGGGTGAGAATTGGTGAACGTTATATATAAAGTGATCACTTAGTAAGCCCTGTGATAACCCCATACTTCTATATATTTTCCATTAAATATAATAAATAATACATTTATTATCGATCACTATTCCTCTCTTTCTCTGTCCTTCACTTTCAGCTGCTTTCTGTAATATTATTTATGCCATCGGCCCATTGGGAGATGACCTACGTTTCGCCTTTTATCGGGCTTCTATTTTAGTATATTTTTAGTCCAACTGTTATCATCCCTTCAGCTTTGTTATTCGATCAATGTTATTTATTCCGACTATGAATGTCTTCGTTTCTTCACACTCCGAGCACAGACTGTTAGATTTCTCGCTACGCTATTTGAACTTGTATGAAATAAGTATGCTTATTATATGTCTTTATAACCATTACTACTTGTATTTGCCTGCTAGGCACAGTTCAGAGAAAATGACTAAAAATAACACTTGAAGGAACCTAGGTATTTCCTAACTACTAGTGAACTTTTCCGTAATGTTAGTATACTAGAGATATAGTCTATTTACAAGAATAATGCGCCGCTGCAGATCCTTAAGGATAGATGAGCAACGAGTAATCAACCGAGGCCTTATAGATCATCAAAAACTTCGTAAATGTAAATAATGCTCAGCACCTCTCCCTAACCATACGATTTATTATTTTTAATACAAATTAAATTAATCAATTAGAAATTGAATCGAAAAAATATTTTGCAATATTTGAACATGTCCACACAATTACTGAATTTTCACCTACAAAAGCAACTGTTATTAAACAAATTATAGATATCTCATAGATACGAAGCTATTTTTATTATATTTAATGGAAAAATATGGAAGTATGGGTAATTACAGGGCTTACAACCTGTTTTCGGCTGTCGTTCTTTTAATTTTTTTTTATTAACTCAACAATATATTTTGATGCATATAAACTTACTGATACTCACATTCTCTACTTATTCCTTGATTCTTATGTGTTTACATTGGTAATTATGCAATATTAATTTTCTTTACATACATTGATTTTTGCACTTGTTTTTATCCTTTTTCGGTATATTTAACTTTTCCGGTCTCTTTTCTTCTCCTCTCACATCTTTTCGCTGTTGGAATTTTTTTTTTTTTTAACTAATTAACATTGGCTCTAAAAAAATATAAACTTACACACACTGATTCTTTATTGAATGACTCTGCGTAATCACTTTTTTAGTATTAATATTTTTTAATCAATCCTCACGAGAAGAAAAGTTTTAGGACCATTTTAATATAATATATTGATTGAGTATTGTAATAATGAGATAATATTAAATAATAATTAAGAGGAAAAATAAAAATTGGAGATTCCAACATTTAATCATACACGTGATATAAAGTTAAATCACGCAGATTTTATTATAATATAATTATTTATTATAAAGACAATGTTGAACAATATGTCGTATACGTTAAATCATAGACTATTAAAATATTAAGAATTCTGGAATTAGCTGGTTTTTAATCAGAATTTTTTTTTTTTGATAAATTTAACACAAAATAGGTTTATTCAACGGATACAAATACAGTATTTTGTAATATTTTTATACCTTGCGTTTTATTTTCAGATCCTCAAAAAACCTTTTGAAATAAAATAAAAATTGTGGGCGATTACTATTATATCAGCACATCTCTCCAAGATGTTCAGAGCACAGCTCTTTCCATTGATTTTAGAAAACTTTTTGGTATAACAATATTTGTGTATGACATTACCATTGATATTCATACATCATCTTCGTAGATAATCACCGGGAACACGCAATGGCTTAGTTTTTAGAGTTGAACATTAGTAAAACACAATATTTTAAATAAATGCCTCCCTTGCACAACACCATGCACACATTTCACACCTACAATATCATTCCTATCATAAATTACAAAATTAATTTTCCTAGAATTAACACGTAGGTGAAAATTATTACGCAAGTTTATACCCGAAAATTACCGGCATTACGGGTTTGTTCCACGTGAAGCTTTCAGTGATTATTTCACGGCTAATTTTTCCAATGCAACCAATAAATAAGTATAAAATTATAATATCACTAACTTAGATGGCAGCTTATATCGATTCCCTATAATTTATTAGAGACTGTATTAACCACTCGACTATATATAACTCAGCGATGCCAAAAAGACTACCGTTTGTTAGCTGTCAAAGTTTGGAGACTGATTTTAACATAAAGGTGTATTGTTATTTTGAAATGACATTAGCGGTTTATGATTTTTATGTGAAACTTTTTATATCTTCGTAAAACTTCAAAAAATGCTATTTTTTAACATACAATGGTGTCAACTCGCATTTTATTTATTTTGATATTTATAATTTTACAAAGAGACAAACGTACGTATAAAAGGTGTTTCAACGAGAGGTGTTATTTTGAATCAAAAATTTTTTTTGATAACTGATATTGTGAAGAAATTACATTTTATTAAGGAGAACACATTCTTATTGTGAAGTTGTAATCATTCAGAACATTGGTCTGCGATATTTCAAATACTAATTAAATGTATTAATTAGATAGATATACATATAAAATCAATTTTATTGAAAAACTTGGATCTCTTCCAATCCGGGAAACGTGCATTAACCGATTATGCTACAGCAACACATTGCATTGATGACAAATTTTCAAACATACATGTTACACTTTTTAAATTGATACATCTATTTTTCCATTATTCGAAAGCCATCTTGTTTATTTTTACGGAATTTCAAATATCTTTGATCCAGGTTCAAATCCCAATAGCGACAACACGCACGACCGGTCAAGATGCACAAGTGCATCTTGACCGGTCGTGCGGTGGAACCGCGTTAACTAACTGTCTTATGTATACGTTATGATGACATGATAGCAAGCTTTTATGAGATGATTTAATCGGTATCTGTCAAGAAGACATGTGGTTTCAGAAATCGGTGCAACCTGCAACACAGCGAGAAACACAATGCTCTAATTCTTGTTATTTTCCTTATGCTGTATCCATTTCATAGTCATTGGCTATCATTATTTTGTTTACTCTGGCCCAGAAAACTCTATAGTAGACTAACCAAACAATTGCCTTAGGTTCTTCAGCCATGATGTCTCCTTCTTCAAAGCATCAACTTCCAGAAATTTTTTCATGCATTATAAGGTCCAAGATTTCATACTTCTCCGTATGTCGCATCGTATGTCCGAAATATTAAAGTTTTTGGATTTTTATTTTTTTAAATACTTCGTGAACTTTGCGGGATGACCAAATTACTCATCGAGAATGAGTGATATCACGCCTTTGGATTCCTTTTTCCGGAGTATCGAGAAAGGTAAATCCTATGCCAATAATTCACAAATAATTGCATACCTTAAGAACGAGATTTGACACATTATTGAAAAAATAGAACCGCAATTGTGCAAAAAGCTATGACAAATTTTGTCGAAAATACGAGAGTCGCGACGGATGTTTGCCAGACATTGTATTTCATCATAAACGGTAATTTTTGCACTTTTCAAATGAATATTTGTACAGAAAGTATTGTTGTATTGAAATATTTAAATGACATCTCTTTTTGAGACACCTTTATATAGGTAGCTATTAGAGACTTCTTGGAAGCCGATATCCCCAGGTAATTTATTGTAATATATGTATCTGAACCTTTTTGATACGCCTGACAAGTTTATTTTTTTTGACATTAATACCTACATTTAATAAAATTAAATGTAAATTTCAGTAGGTCATTACAATGACATTGAAAATTTATATATGAATACACGTTTATTAATATATATATATATATATATATACATATTGGTGTATTGACTGTGGAAGAAGACTGGAGCAGGGTGGGAGCGTCCGAGAACTAGAAAAGAATGGACGGTAATAGGAGTCGGTTGAGAGCACTTGTAGTTGAGGCCAAATCCCGCTTTGAGATGTAATGATGTTGTAGAAGAAAATATAGATGTAAAAGAAGAGACACACACACACACACATATATATATATATATATATACATTTATATGTTAACATGAAATCTCAAAGGTCATATGGGATCACGTCATTAGCATTCAGTCCCAATCAGTTATCAGTCACTATTAATATTATCAGGGCACAATGTACACTGCGTGCCTCACAAATGAGTAAGGTGTAGAGCTGATAAGGACTGTAATCATAAATCCACAACGAATAATAACAAGGCATGAATCACTTCATTCAAGTGTCACATTCACGGGATTCGAGACCATAGTGGATCTTTACGTAACACAGGATGTATAAAGGTAGATACTAGTTATAAAGAAAACATTGATTGTGTGATTGGTAATTGTTGATTATAACGATCAATATAAACTGTGTTTTTACGTAATCGATGAACAATCACCGGTATACTTGAAACTAAATCTCCAATAGTTAAATCACAGTTAATTAATTGCAATCAAACATCAATCACAGCTTATCTCATTACTAGTAGAATGATCTATAAATAAACGGGCATAGAGAAATACATGAAGCGAAATTTCTTATCACATGAAGAGAAAAAGAACAACAGAAAACAAGAATATTCAATAGAATAGAATACGCCAAAAAAATAAATATCAATGAGCAAGTATGATACTCGGAGTGTTCACAATCGTTGGACAAATGCAATCATCTAGTGGTACTTAAGGGAAATCAAAAGAATGAAAGGCCACTTTAAAACACGCTGGGCCGACGATCAAACTCCGCGGAAATATTATTTTGCACTTGAAGACACATGGAAAGGCTTTCATTCAGCAATTGATAAAAATGATGATTCGCAATGTAGTCAATTATTATTTGTACATAGTTTGAGCGTTCATTTTGATACTTTAAACTAGTGATGAGAAAAAATACTACCCTCGACTCACTGGTGTGATTGTGATTGGTATTCGATAATATCAGTGATTGAAAACTTGACTGTGATCAGAATTTCATTACTAATGGGCATGCACCGCACCATAACAAAATAGATTTTGAAGGAGATGAAGAAAATTATTGGAGGAGGCTTATACTCTCCCAAGGTTGTGACGCAAAAAATGATAATGAAAATTGATGTACAAGGAAATCAAAAACTGTAATGTATACAGTGATGTCTATGGTTGATGTATGCGAGAGCTCGCGTGAAATGTTGGTACGATTGGATACGAGCGAAAGAGTTAAAAGCTTCCAGCCGCGATTCAGGATTTATTACTTAACTTGTAATTGTATTATATTCTGTGTCGTGAATAAAACTTAGTGTTATAGAATACACTGTTGTTATTCCGACGACATGTATTAAGAAGAATTCGATTGTCTAGTCTAGTCGATCCAGCTGGCACCAGAGTTGAGATACATCATTGTGAAAATATAACATATACAGGGTGTAACAGACCTAGTCCACAATACTTTATAGGTGAATACTTGAATAAATATTCAAGGGATATGTGCCTAATCTCAATCATATCAAATATATATGCATTTCACAAAAATCGTAATTATGCAATTATTTCGATTAATTATTATTTTATTGATTCCAACTTATATACTGAATACGAAAAATTAAAGGTCATCAAGTTTTGAGCGGTTATACTATTTTTTGTTAGATGATTTTGGGCCTAAAGCAAGGATTTAGATTAATAATTGAACAATTTCACAAATATTTATTTCGAAGTACGTAGATTTCAAGCTTAACACGATTTTGTAAAAATTTAAAACAATAATATTTTCTATGACAATGCAGAAATTTCACATATTCCTTGAACATTTTCGACTCGTAATTTATTCAGGTATCTATCCAGCCATAAAATATTGTGAACTAAGTCTGCACGCATAATATATATATATATATATATTTTTTTTTTAAAACATACTTTGCTTGGACGTGGTTAAGAGATTTAACTAACCAAAAGTTAATGAGTTAAAATTTTTTTTTTTTTTGTGTATAAAATAAAATTTGTTTTTTTCGCAATTCTATAAGAGATGAGGAAAAATTTTTTTTTTAAATCAAACTTCTTAAACCTGTCTTATAAGTATAGTAACATTTCATACTTCTAAGAGCACGTCTTGTCTGGAAGTGCGTATTCCGTAGACGGTGAGTGAAACGGCAATTGAGCGATTTTATTATCATTTATTGTTTAATAAATTTCTTTCCAATTTTTTCGAGAAGTTCTGGCTGCCCGCCTTTGTGAAACTCAGGTTTCATTGAGTATATATACGAAGTGTTATTAGAAAATATAAAAGTTTTTCCTCATGAATATAAAAAAAAAATTCACGCTAAGTGAATCTTAATAACACACTTAAGGTTTAAAAGTTGACATCTGAGAGGTTTTGATCATTAGGGAAGATCTTTACTGAATAAGGGATGTATAAAAAAATCAGTTTAGCTTTATTAGTGGTTAGTAGGTATATTTTTCTTTTAAAATACTCTATTTCTTAAATTCAAAAATTGCTGATAAATATAAGTTTATTAAAGACAATATGTATAGAAAAAGTTATTAAAACTAGTCAAGCAGAAATTATTTTTCGCCTTAAAGGATTCTTTGCACTATCAGTAATACTGTCAGTACTTGAGAGTAATGATCGTGTAAAATTTATATTATTGGAATAACGGTAAGTAATGATAAGTTATTAAGCATCATTACTCATCATTGAATTGCGGAGCCATGATAAAAGATTATATCACCAGTAAATTCTAAGTCCCGGGAAGCAAAGCTATTCTAGAAGAGACGAAAGTCTTCCTGAAAGAATTTTTCTCACTCGTTGTATATAAATCAAACAAGACGAAACTTGACTCTAGATAAGGTGTTAAGTATATGTAAACGGAACTGGTCTCTTTTAGATTAGATTGCATTTTTTGTAGATGGTTTCGACGTTTCGACACGGTAACACGTGCCATTGTCAAGGCGTTGCCACAAAAATTTACATTTTCGCTGGAGATATAAATCTCCTACAGTCGAGTCATTAACATTAAAGGTTAATGCACTAATTAATGAACAATTAAGTAAATATTATTAACGATTTTTCTTCGTTTATATCATCCATTGTATTATAAAACATATGAAAAGTTGTACTCATCATAAATTTAAAAAATAAATGCATTACCTATTTATTCATAATGAATTATTATCATGTCGCCAAAATGAGCGTGTCTGTCTTACAATATTCCATTTATAAATAAATTATTCGATTTAGCACTACCGCATGCCTGCGCGTGACAGGTAGTATAAAGGTAATAATCGGATAACGTGTAAGTGCAGTGTAAATATACAATGTCAGTATCACACAAATCAGAATTACTACGTGTCAATTTCAACGTAGTACCCTGTACTTGGTACACATCAAAGCACAAACGTATCTATATCATTAAACAAACACCTAAAGAATGAAATAAATTATGGTACGATGTATTTAAATATTACTTTTCAGTGTATTGATAAAAAAAAACGTTATATATCTCAGACACAATATATACCGTGCCATCCCTATCGTACTATTGAATATGATTTTCAGGTTCGAAAAAAATATTCACAAATTCACTTAAATATTTAATATATAAAAATTTTAATTTTCCCGGCAGAAAACCGAACCCTGACTACCTGCGCGACGGGTGGGGATACTAACCACTACGCTGCCGACGGATATGAATAAAACGTAAAAATAGCCGCTTACAAATATCTTATAAGCTCTTTGTTAGCTTGTTATAAAGTACATCAGGGGTAACTATTTTACAAAAAAAAATACACTAAGTATTTAAATTTGATGTAATAATGAATAAATAAATGTATAAATATATAAATAATCAAGAATATCAACATATTAAATTACATGAGACCACATGAGAGAAAGCGGGATCGATTCGTCGTTCAAATTATTATTTTTATTTCAAAAAGCTTTTAAAGGCGCCCCCGGTAAAAGTGAAAATAATATACAAGGTAAAAATTTTACCAAATTTTCTATAAACACGACATTTCTAAATCAATTTTCGTGGCAAACTTTACCCGCTGAATGTTCATTGTTAAAATCTGTTATCGTTAAACAAAATTAAAATATTAATAATTATACAAAACACTTTGTTTAAACCACTATTTATTAATTATTCTAGTACATGTTTCGATACCTATGGTATCATCTTCAGGAAACAATGAATACTGAAATTAAAAAACGCAAGCATACATAAAAACAAAAATTTAAAATGGTGAATAAGTAAGAACTAATATGAAAACAAATTTTAAAGGTGACTATTTGCAAAGAAGATTTGGTTATTTATAATATTAAGCCTGCTATTAACAATTTTTCTTATTTCTAAAATTTCAAATATATCTAACTGTAAACCCCTAGTATTTGTATGTATAATTTATAAACCCTTATTAATATCAAAGGAATTGTTTGTAATAGGTATCGAAACATGTAGAATAAATAACAAATAGAGTGAGAGGTGACCCACTACTTATCCAGTTCCGTTCTATGAGCGAATGCTCCCATATCGGCCCATTTCATTCATAGCCAGGCATTATTTTATTGCTATTATTACAGCGGGGTACGGCAACCGTACCCCGCTGCCGTGCTACATAGTAAACAGGGCGGCGATACACGGCTACCAGACAAAATAAATCCCTCACCGTCTCCCGGCGAGAAACTTCATTATTCATATAATGCTTGTGGTCTAGTGATTGCGATACTCGCCTACTGATTTAGTGGTCGAGGATTCGAGCCTCATTTCAGAAGGTTATCAATTTAGTCCTGTTTTTAAAGCACAAGTGTATATCTTAGTTTGAAAATTTAAAAAAATATTAATATTACACATATTCCGTGCACGCTTCACTATTTTTTTCTTAAAATAATACAATAAATTATTGTATTACAAGTGTAATGATTAATAAATAGCAATAAAAATTCTATGGTAGATTTGTATAATATTTATAATATACGACATGAGAAATAAACACAGCCATAGAGTTAACGCCAAGAAATAAAAACTTCTGAAATACACTGTTGACATAATAAACATAATAATAATCTTCATTCGCAATCTCATATTTGAGTTATTAAATCGTGCCTGTCTTGTATTATTGTTGTATTCGTGAAGATAACAAACTATATATGTTCATCGGAAATGATATAATTGAACTAATCGATCAATAAAATTATTTCATTACGCAAGAACAATACAAAGTTGTTCCGAAAATAATGTCTGATTTTAACAGTCAAATTCAATTTAACATAACTTTATAGTAAATATTACATCAATCAATATTAATCACAATTAATCTTCGTACTACACATACGTTGGGTTATTGTCACTACTATAGTTTCCAGAGGTGCAGTTCATCTCATCATCCGGTGATAATGATAGAAAAATCTTAATTAATTAAGAATTAGAAGCTTATGTATGCCTGTAGAATAAAATTTACAAAAATTATTTCAATAATTTTCTCTCTTAATGATATCTTTGTCATAAATCGTTATTGAGGTAGGTCTTTGTCAATAATCGTTATTGTCATAAATCGTTATTGAGGGAGAAAAAATGTCGTATGACATGTTTTTTTCCACTAAAGCATTCAAATCATCGTTACCAACATTAATAGGACTCTCTTCGTCATTAAAACGTACGTCTCCGTTCCCAATGCCATCCAATTCGTTCAGTAATGGCTCATTCACTCCGTATTTGATTCAAATTTCATGCAGTAGATGCATAATAAGGCTAAATTCGTGTAAAAAATACCCATAGTTCTTCTATTTTCAATCTTATTTCTGATTTTTTCCGTCAAAAAAAATCCAAATAGTCCTTAATAAAGAATGTTCAAATTGTATATTCTACGTATAAAAAATCTACGCATTATTTATAACCTCCTAATTAATTTCAGTGATTTGATCACATTATTAACAGATACACTAAAAAGTAAACCTCCAACTGTTAAATATTAATTATCAATCATCATTAAATCTCAGTTACCAATCAGTGACACAATCACAGTCACGTAACGATTTACCATCGCTAATATTTATTGTAAAATTAGTTTCACACTTTTAGTTGACGATATTTTATTGCACTAGATCGGCACTAATAAATAATATGATGTATTATTTATTGGTGCCGATAATATAGGACGAATAGATCGGCACTAATAAATAATATGATGTATTATTTATTGGTGCCGATAATATAGGACGAATAGATCGGCACCAATAAATAATATGATGTATTATTTATTGGTGCCGATAATATAGGACCAATAGATCGGCACTAATAAATAATATGATGTATTATTTATTTGTGCCGATAATATAGGACCGGCACTAATAAATAATACGATGTATTATTCATTAGTCCTATATTACAAATACAATTTTACGCATGACTCAACATACCATGAGCAATCATTCTTTAACTCTTTGAAATAAACTTCAATTGTTTCAATTGCCCATTATTATGATATATCTATTTACAGGGTTGTACATTACGAATCAATTGACCCCTGAAGGAGAACCGTTGAAATGTGCATAGCGATATGCAAATAGTGCGATTATAATATGCTATTTAAATTTTATTTTTTTATTTTACGAACGTATTCAAATATTGTTAAGAAATTAAGATACACATAGATAAGAAATAATGTAAATCGGGTAGTTAAAATAAAGAATGATTAATATAAAGATTCGGGTACAGTAAACCAATAACTGATAAATCTATACAAATCAGACGAATAATATATCCATATATGTACATAATTTTAAAAACGAGTTTATGAACGAGTTAAAATGCTTTGAATCAAACTAGATTCATATGTGGAAATAGATGGCTTTTACTCATGACAGTCTTCTATTATGTAATATGTGAGTACAGCACAATGGTAACTATAATCGTAAATGTAATTATCATATATTCGGCACATGGTACCAATGTTCTCTCCAAGCTGTGCGCATATAGCGTACAAAAAAAAATATAGCACGCACAAAATTTTTAACAAGACTAATTTCTTATTACTTCATGTATTGGTAGGAACCAGGTATGCAGGTATTATTTTTTTTAATCAAAATTAAGGTAGGTTCCGTGTTGATTCAGAATTAATAAATAAGTTCTTTAGTGATCTACGTAAAAACATATGTTTTAATTTTTAAACTTCGAGTGTTGTGTAGAATTTTCAAAAGTGTCAAAACGTAAGATAATTACGGGCACTGAATAAAATACATATTCACACATTCGATAAAATTATAAATGAAGTGCACATTTTTTTAAAATACATTCCTGTTTAAAATTAGCAAGACAAATCGATAACATTATCAATGCGCTATTTTTCTTTAAATATATTAACCCACGCTAGACCCCATGGGCCCATGGGACAGGGGACAGACGGGGAAGGGCCCACACTTGGAAGATTTATCGTTTTCCATTCATTGCTTGAAATATAGTTGGATTTAGAAATGATTCAGCCAATAGTGTCACCGCATTTCTATGAAAGCATATACATGATTTTGTTTCGCACTAGAATTATGTCATTAGAATTATAGGTGGGCCAAAATATGAGTCAGTTTGACGTAAGCAGATAATAAACATCTACGAAAAGATAAGTAAACACCGATGTATATAATGTATAATACATCTCTACCTTTACCTATAGTGTCAAGTACTTTTCATACACTTTATTGTACTTCTAAAAATGTTTATGTGTCTCCCACCCAAACGCCTTTTGAAACATATTATTCTTGAATTAAATAATATATATTATAAGAAAGAAGAAATAATTGCAGAAAAAGGAGAGAGACTTATATTAAAGCACTGAATAATGATGAATTGGATTACTGGGTCAGTTTTTTAGCGAAGTCACATCTCATCAGCCCTAACGATAATGAGACGCGAAACGTAGATTTAGAAAATCGGAATCACGTGGCAGAATAACCCAGAAAACTTCATACAGTAGAACGTATTCTGCGCCTACTGTGGATATTATTTTAATAAATCCTTTCTTGTGGATATTAATGATTTAAAAAATACACGCTACATAATGTTATATTAATAACGAAATATTAATACTTTATAATCTCAAATTTATTTCAGAATAAAGATTAAATAATGTGTTACAACATATTCTTGAAATTTTATTTATAATTATGTGCGGTATTTAAAATAAAACTGTCCTCTTAATTGAAGAATTTTCAATAAAATATACGTAAACTTCTTACCATTGAAATAATTATTTAATTGACTTGCACATTACGTAGGTAAGTTGGTATAATCAAATAAAACTGAGTAAGTTTCTCAGTTAGTATTGATTATATTGAAACGTGGTCTATTTCCATTCAGAGAGCAGGAAATCCTAACCCCAAACATCATCAAACTTCATCAATAACGTGATTCATAGTTTGTTTGAAAGTAGTACAGTGTGCAACCGCTCGTGATGCAATCTCATCTCAATCACCCCATGTGTGCAGACGAAGTTATTCACGCCACGTCATCAATCACAGTTGGCGATGCACTTTCTCGTAGACGGGAACTTTGGTACGCTGCAGTTAATTGCATTGACTGATTGTTCCAAAACTTGTGAGGTAATTGTTTTTCAACTTCCCATAGGCGATATAAAGTTTTACTATCAATTTTTTATTATTTAAAATAAAATTTAGATGCGTACACGGAATACGTGTCATATTAATATTTTTAATAATATCAAACTAAGCCAAATGCTTGTGCAATGAAAACACGACTAACTTTCTAGTCTTCTGGAATGAGACTCGAACCCCTGACTACTGGATCATTAGGCGAGTATCTTAACCACTACATTAATAAACACGTTTTAAATTTTCAACGCTTGCGACTCTTTTCTAGAATAATGTGTTAATTTCATTTAGATTTATTTATCTAAGCTTAGAGGAATCAGTACTTATTATAATTTTTTATTTAATTATCTGACAGTTTATTTGGTTCATATTTCCTGTCTTACTTTTCTGTAATAATTTAATATAAAACAAATCTACATAAACCACTTGTAAAGATGCACAGAAAAAATATTTTTTCCACCGAAACGAAAACCCGAAACTTACTATTGCCGTTAGACTGCATCAAATAACGTTCTGGTTACCAACATCAGAATTTTCCCATTGGAAGCGACCGTTTTTGAAATTGTAATGTTTCTCAAATACTTTTCAATTTTTATTAAAATCTGCAAGATGCCAAATATAATATTAACACATTACTACAACACTAAGTTACTAATTGTTATTAAAATTGTAAAGTTTTTAATGATATTGGGATTTCACAGGTTTTTTTTACAGTGGTCTCGTCAATGGTAATTTTCAGCTGCCAGTTAACTTGTGTCATCTTCTTTCCCTTAACTTGCCACGTTTAATTTATATAATAGCAAGTTTTTTGAACGACAATGGTATTGTCTTGTAATATAATATTTCCTATTCTATAATATTATTGTACTTTTTTCTATAAAACACAGTTTTTACCTTGATTTATGTACAAATCACTCTTGAAGGGTGGATTGCCTATTTAAAAGAAGAAGAAGAAGATATTGGGATTTTTTTAAATCATAGCTCCACGATAATAAATAATTAATACAAATTAAATGTATAACTTAAAACAAAAAAATTCTATCTATCAAAAAAACGTGGTACCACTGGTGACTATGTTAGGAATACAGACAAAATGTAATTTTATTAAAAAATAATACTCTATAATTATGAATGGTAGTTCCAAATATAAATAATAATAGCATAGCTAAAATTCTGAAAAGAAATTAGAAATATTTCATAACGAATATTTTATTTAGATGAACAAAATTGATTGAATATTTTTGTAAAATATTGCATGCCTACAGAATTTCATAACATTCGCATATTATACCAACACTAATACATGGATGTAAAAAAGCCTGAAACAGACAAAATAATAATGAAAATAGATTGAATGCAATGGAAATGCGGCCACTCTTAGGGTTGAAATTGTATATTGTGGAAATATAAAAATGTTATATTTGACATTTGTTGATCAAATATAAATGTGATTATATAGTAATCTATAGAATTGTTTAAAGCTTTCCTAGTTGGCTTATACATTTAGTACGAGCGATGACTATTGTAAATACAGTAATACCCCGACTTACGCTACCCCGACTTACGCGAACTCAGAGTTACGCGGTTCGTTGGTTGACGTTGACGTTGACAACACTACCACCCGCTATATTCAGTGTTTCTCTTGCTGTGATTGCTAGAAACTGATATCGCTCATGTGGTAGAAGTTGTTAAACTTAGCCAATAATTAGATTTGGAAGTCAATGCTAACGATCTGTTGGATTCACTGACAGAAGGTCTCAGCTCAATTGAAAATGGCTTAAAATTTAAAAAAAAACAGACTCCAACGAAGAATGCGTTATAGCTACAAAGCAAGGAATAAAAATATTAATAGTTTACTACGAAGAAATTTTGCGTGAAATAAAGAAGGCATTGGGTCGTCAGACGAATTTGTTAGATTTTATGAAGCCATCGACATTTAAATGACTTTTTTTACGTAAGTCGTTGGTTTTTTAAATATTTTGTATTAATATGTATAAAGAACTGCAATTTTATTAAATATTTTTCTTCTAAATTAGTGTTTTTGATAGTCCTTGGTCCCAATTAAACAAAATTGTATGTTTTTATATGCAAAGTTGTATCCCGACTTACGCGAATTTGAGTTTAACGATTTTCGTCGGTCCCACCTAACGCGTAACTTCAGGTTATTACAAGAACAAGAACAGAAGACCGTTGCAAAAGACGTTGCACGATCAGTCAAACCGGATATTGGAAGAACACCGTTTAAAAATGCTTCAACAATTGACGAGCGTGCACGTATTCCAAAACAGAAGAGCACAGAACATCAACAGAACAGAATTCTATCTACCTGGACTTGTAGGAAAATGGTGTTATGTTAATTTACTTAGTTAGCTAGTTACCTATGCGGTACAATGAAATTAAAATCAATTAACCATAAAGTTATTGTGATGTCCTTGGGATCGTATGGTTGTGGCAGGACGCGGTACCTTTCTCTGCATATTCATCGGCTTAATGGTTTGACTTATAGTAGTGATATACTTTGTACTCAATTGTATCGTATTGTAATAAATGTATAATTGTTACAAAGTCTATTTCTTGGACCTTCACATTACGTGGTGTACACTAAAGACGTACGTATAAGACAAGTACGTAACAGTTATTTATTTCAAATATTTCTAACATCGCATTACGTGTTTGCGACATATATTTATTTGTATATAAATATATTCATTATTGAATGAAAATAATACACTGTGGTATGGCTTCCCCCCCCTTTCCTTCTCCACACATCAACGAACCTTAAACCAGTACGGTTACAACGTGTATGGAATAGTTATTACTGTTATACAATCTCGGAACTTCGCGTCTATACGTCGGAAAATATACAGTCCACATTTTGGAGAATGCCTATTCCGTCATGTCCTGAGATTCTTGCGACATCTATGCTTATACGCAACATTATGTATCACTTTAACTACATCTATGCTTATACGCAACATTATGTAATCACTCTTTCGTTAATATTTATTTAATATTAATTACTTCTGATCAATGCGTTTCCTATTTTTGATTTAAAAAAACACAAACGTGAGAATTTTTCTTATTTTTGGAAATAGTAATGTTAGTATTCGAAAATGTATCATATTCTTGAACAAATATTAGTATGCCAAATTGCTTAAATTTTCAGTAAAAACGTTCCATGTCACATATTCTTAGCATGTTTTTTTTTAGTGTACATTATTTATTTTATTAATTTCTCGTATTATTTACGATAACATTTTAGAACCGTCTAATTGCCGCACTATAAACTAAACTATGTTCCACACATATTAAAGCCAGGCACGATAGGTAGCGTTAAACGCGTCGTTCATATCACTTAATTAACCCCCCGTTATATTCACCCTTAATGGGACCGAGAGCAAAGCCTTCATAACTCAATGATTTCATCACATTAAAAATTAGTTACACCCTTGTGTAAGGGTGGAAAATAAGAATCACCCAACGCCCAGTTTTATCAGTTTGATATGATTAAGTTTTATTCATTAGTAAATCTTTGAAAATATATCATTTTAATCTTAAAACTCTTAAGTTTAATTTCATATTATATATCATACATGAATAATGATAAACATCTAAATACAAGCGAAATAAAAATCAAATTATGTATTTTATATAACGCATTTGGATTTATTTACGATTACTGTAATGCATTATGCGTATTATAAAAATGTTTAATACTTGCATGTATTACAATGCAGTTTAATTATTGGATTCTTAGGAATGTCGTTTGTTCGCACAATTTTAATGATTTTTTTTCGATTTCCAGGTAAGAATATTTTCTATTCATGGTTGACACGCCACTGATACACGTAAGTAACATAGCATTAACAATTAGGAGATAGTTCAATATCTGTCTTGATAAAAACTACGGTAAAAATCTTTTTATCAAATTAATTAATCAAATACACATTATTTAGAGAATACATTCTTATTGTGAAGTTGTAATTATTCAGAACATAGGTCTGTGATATTTTAAATATGAATTAAATATATTAATTAGAAAGATATACATATAAAACCAATTTTATCGAAAAATATTGTTGTTGCGCCACCGAGATTCGAACCTGGAAGGTTTGAAATAAGTTTCTAATTAATATATTTAATTCATATTTAAAATACACATTACATTATTTATTTTGTATATTTGAATACGACCTACTAGTCCACCACCAATCTCAAGGCAAACTTTATGAACGTTAATTTGTAATTTGAATATTCATTAATGTGTGTTTAATTTAAGGTTTCCGCGTGCACTAGTGTTAGATAAGGTTTAAGGTGGATGATTTCCTCAAAGGAATTTATCTACAAAAAACGCGATTAAATCTAAAAGACACCAATTTCCATATATATTATATGTACATACAATTTTCCATCCATTGCTGGTATTTTTCACTTAGTTTATTAATTATATTTCTCTTACTTCTCTAAGGGCGACCAGATTAATGCGCAAACGAAAACTGCACACACAAAAATCACGCACATAAAAACTGCGCACACGAAAATTGCGGAGACGATAACTACGAACATAGATGATTGCGCACACGAACATTTTTTTTTTAAATAAAATTAATGAAGGGTTAGTCTATTCCATATTCTTTGAGTGTCTTCTTTAAAATCTTTGATTACACGTATTAGATATGATAATACACGATAAAACGTAATAACTCAAAAAATGTCAAATAAAAACAAGAAATTTAAAATTTAAAATAATGTTAATATGTACCTATGCATTCATAATATTCTATTGTAAACAAATGTACATCATATAAGACCGGTGCCTAGCCGTATAGCAACCAAAACCAGAATTAAAGGTTAGGTTAAGTTAAAACTAACTTTTAAATAGTTTTATTTTTAAAAAATGTTAAATTTTTGATTCATAAATTTGAAGTGCGTAATTTTCGTATGCGCAATCATCTATGTTCGCAGTTTTCGTTTCCGTAATTTTCGCGTGCATAATTTTTGTGTGCGCAGTTTTCATGTGCGCAGTTTTCGTGGGCGCAGTTTTCGTGTGCGCAGTTTTTGTGTACGTAGTTTTTGTTAGCGCCTAAACTTTAACCCTAAACTTTACTCTAAGATATTTCTTTTTTACAGTTTGGATTCTTAAGCTCAGTCTCTTTGTGAGAATTCATATTTGATGACTATATATTAAAGCAGGCACACAACAGTTAGTTTGATATCATTATCAACGATTCACTTGTTTTCTATCCACTGTCAATCTGAATAAAGGTTTTCCCAAATGTCGCTCACTCTTTTGTGTCCATTGTTATTCACTGTCAAAAATTTAATGATTTCGTCAGTCCAATGGGTTTTGGGGCGGCCTGTCGGCCTCTTGATTCCCCTCGAGTACCACTGGATGATTGCAATCCAATTGTCCGTCCTCCGAGCGATATGGCCTGCCCACTATCATTTCATTTTCTCGACGTAGTCTATCTAGTGCTCTTATTCACGCGTTTATTTTCCTGTCTCTTCATACATTGCTCAACAGACACCTTCCAACGCTTCTTTGCGTTAGTAAGTTCTCAAACCCCTCTTTTTTTAGAGTATTTATATGTAAAAGGTACCATACGTTTAATTTATTTGTTATGTTAAATATTACTTTTAAATTATGTAATATTTGTGTCATATTGCAAGAATAAGGGTTGCAAGACTTCAAAAGCGGAAATGTATAGGAGACTGTGTGGATGATTTCTTAAGCGGTGGATGCATCTAGTGACATTGAAGAGAAAAAAAATGTAGGTTAAAGATAAATCAAAATTGTATTTATATTTAACTTTGTTTAAACCACTGTGTTATTTTTACGTCAATCGGTATTCGATACTGACATATCTTCGTCAGGACTAGCGTACAACTGAACTATTCCATAACATTTTTAAACGACATCCATTACGGGATGTAGACGTAGTTTTGATACGAATGGGGAGGTGATTGACAGGGAGACTTTGAAATAGAAAATGTATTAAACAACGGGTTGTTTGTATGGTTTAATTGGATATTAATTATATTGGACTAAGTATTGAGTATTTTTTTTGATATGTAAACATTATAAATTATCTAATCTAAGGCCTTTATTATTAATGTGTGAAAAATTATGATTAGTTATTATTAACAAGGGTCCTTTGGTGTCCTTTTATTATAGTATTAAAATTCCGTGCCGTTTTACCAATACAAAATGCCGGACAGCCTTTACCGGTTGACGTAAAAAGAATACAGTGATTTAAATAAAGTCAAATATAAATACAATATTAAATTATGACTAACTACAAATTTAACATTACAAACATCAAAAACATATAAAAATAAATCTATTAAAAAATGTCGATTGAAATACATAATTTATTTTTAGATAAAATGAAGCAGTATCCTCACACATTTACATTATATATTTTTTTGAAATTTCTTGCTTCAGAAGAGACACGCGGAAAAATAGACTCATTATATAAATTAACTTTGACACGTAACACTTCATTTCGTGTCACGTGTCGTTGCCACGTGTACGTGACGGCGACCTCTTTACCCTTCGGTGCTTTTTAACAATCAGTTTTCCGGGCAAGAGCGATTGTTTGCGTTTCACCTCGCGTGTAATTCACCGAACACAACCTGCTACGTGGCTTGTGTAATAAAGGTCCCCTGAAGGAAATAATACTGGAACAAAATAAATTCCCAATATGATTAAAGATTTTTCATTATTTACATTATCTCGTATATCGATTTTTCGTATTATTCTACTTTTATGTATACATATTATAATAAACTGACTATTAATTGATAATTGACTAAGAAATTTCAAGAATACATTTTTACTAAGATTCGTAGAAAGGATTCATATCCCCATCTTTACTACCGACGACCCCTGAACACATCTCATATTAAACACTGTGTAAAATCAGGTTCTTAACTGCCATAAATTTGTACCAGGTACGGACTTCAAAATAAACATACGACAACAATAGCATACATCAGCAGCCGTCCGGGAGGCCGGCTCCCGAGCTCCCCTCCTCTCGCTGCCTATTTACAGACCATATCACCAAGAAACAATCCTCTGTGTACGCTTTACATTATACGGATATGGTATATTTCTAAACTATAACTGTGCTCATCACTAAACGTGTAAATTTTGCACAATCGTCAACACAATCACACAATCACAATTTGCAATAAAGTAATCTTTCCATAATCGCATATTCGTTTATCCCATGTAAGCTTTTAACACTAACAACTAATCATAAATCACATACACAAAAGGAATTTATTAAAATCTACATCTGGAGCATAGGACATTACGATAGCGATATTTAGACAATTACACATGAGAATATTCAGTAAAGAATGCAAGAATATCGTCCTTATCACCAAAATGTGACGTATAATCGTCATGATATGACGCCGTGTATGCACATCCACCGGCTTGCTCAAAGGATTTCATAAAGTGCGAGGGTCTGATTCACAGAATTCACCATATCTCCTTCCGCACACTTTAGCCAGCATTCTCAGGGAAATATAAAAAGATTATTTCAAATTTTAATCACAAAGTTTAATACAAAAAAAAAAACAAGAAAACAGAATATTAAAATAGAAATCATTGAGCGTTCCATCACAAAATGTAATGTGATGAAAGAGATAATATCAGCAATTTTGCCACAATACAAAACAGAAACGTAAAAAAATTCATTACAATCTTGTTATATCATTTTTTAAAGGCGCCACCCTGAGAATGGTGCTGTGTTGGTGAATTCTGTGATCAGCTGAATGTTCTTGAGCAAATACATCCAATATAAACTAATAGGCAGTTTCTGATTTCCAAGTCCCAAACGTTCGGCCGTCAATTATGTCCTTAATAGATACCGAATATCAAAGAGGCCAATGAATTGGACACATTCCTATATACAAATGCATGTAAGATTAAGTGAAGAAGACAAAGAGGAATGCACGTATAAAAATGCATTCACCAAAAAATGTAGCATCTAAAGACCACTTCAGGATAGAGACGCACAGACAAGTACATGATTATTGGCTCTATAATTATCTAGTAGGTCTCAAGAATTTCCCTCCATTAATCAATTGCGTTTGTCCCCAATTTTGAAGAGCAGCAATCTCTAAGGCAAATATGTACTCGTATGTCTTTTAGAATATTATCGCTCCCATCCTACTGATCAGTAGTGGCTTCGGTGTTTGCTGTTCGATTATCATCTCCACGTGGGCCAACCATCCAAGTTTTCCTATTTTTATAATCTTTGAGATATTCAACTCATTAAACATAATTATTATAGAGCGCATTATTCTAGAGTTCAAAATCTATTTTTTAAAACCAACCAATAGATACGCCTCAAAATTTTCCGTTTTTTAGTCGGAGTCCAGTAACATTTAAGTATTAATCTGATTAGCATTTTGTATACTAAGATTTGAACGATATCAACCGAGAGGATCTTGTTATGAATCCGCTGCTGTTTCAAATAGAACAATTTCAGCTATGTTGACTTGGACGTGACCCAGAAGAACATGATAAAAGCAAATGGAGAGACTCTGAGAAGAAAGATGGAACTATCAGTAGCCCCAAGTAGCCGATACAGCATACAGGACAAAAAGAGGTGGAAGAGTGCTGAACAAGCGTTAGAATAAAGAGGACGAAGAAGAAGATTTTGATGTTTCTGGACAGCAGCAGGGATTTTATTAGATATTTGAGGCTGAAATTTAGTGCGGTCACCACATGTTTTCTTCTTGTTTCTCAGTTCCATCTATAACTTGGCTACGATTTGAAAATTTAAAATTAGTTATCAACATTTTCGCAACAGCTAAAATTCAATATGACTTTTATGTTCATGTTAATGTTATGACTCATTTAAACAGATGTTATTCAACTGTTGTAGCAGATATTTCATCGCTAGCTAAATATTATTTGTTTGCATAACAGTCTGCTTTTAAAAATAATCTTATAAATCTATATTACTTAGTGTACGATAAATGAACCTCTGTAATTCGCTTACCAGTCCACATACAGAATTTTTGATTTCGGATAACGTCTCAGTTTTTTACTGTATATACATACATTATATATTGAACATGACATACATTGATGTATATAACAGGTGAGTACATACGTGGTATGTATTTATGACTCAGAGAATCAAAATATCATATATATTTCCTGATTTTATGAACGATTTTTTTTGATCCACTAATTCATTAAAGCAAAAGGCCATCTTAGATCTAGAAATAGTTTATCTCTATTGTTATAACATTACAATATTGTTAGCAGAAAGTAATCGACTTTAAATTTGCAGTCAATTGTGGCCACTGAGCAGCTTTGTACAAGCTAACAATCAAACACATTCTTCATTTAAATAAGTAATGTACCATTCCGGCGGTAATACAACATGGGTTCGCCACGTTTTATGGCCGCCATGCGTACGTAAGGTTTGAAATATGACTATTATGATTATAATTAAGTATAAATAAGATAACAGGTAAGAGTGGTATAATTAATTACACCGAAAAATGAAATAGCAATGGGTAGGCCATATTAATCAAAGATTGGATAAACACAGTCATCCGAGAGTATCAATAAACCGACAACCTATCCCAAAAGAATGAACATCGAAAAGTGGGCGATAGAAAACGGCTGATAATGATGACGAATAATGTAATTTTGAGTAGCTTGTTGGTGTAGTCGTCAAGACGTTGGTCTAGTGATCTAGTGGTCGGGGGTTCGCGCCTCGTTCCAGGACACCAGCAAGTTAGTCCTATTTTTTTACGTTTAGCTTAGTTTGAAGAATATTGATGTGAAATGTATTCCGTGTACATATCTCTATTTAAAAAAAAAAATGTAAATATTAATTTTAAATAATTCAGTAAGTATCTCGTTAAATTTAATGTTTTTACGATTATCTCGTATAATCAATGTGCTTGCAGCCAATCATAATGTGTGTTTCGGTTACTCCATCACCGAGCACATGTGTTATTTCGATCGAACGCTGTTTTTGAAAACATTACTATGTATAATTTATTTGGTCTAAACCATGGGTGGCCAACCTTTTAAGCAGCCGGGCCAGATTTTAGAAATGAGATTTTCTACCGGGCTGTAACACAAAATTTATTTTATTATTCAAAGCAAACGACGGCGTTGCGAGCTTGCCACAGATTGGCGGTCGCACGGAGCATCCCGCCCCGAATTCATGCTCACGGCTATCCACGCAAAAGTGGCGTGCGCGCTTTTTGAAATCAGCTTAACGTTGTGATTGTTTGTTAATAAGAATGTACCATAAAAGAAATTGTCACGATAGTTAAATCAATGTACTGAGATACTTCCGTATATGAGATATGATACGAACTACACACGTTGGAATGATTTTTTGGTGGTTTTAGGTACACTAAAAGAAAAAAATGTGTGCCGCAAGTAGACACTCAGCGGGCCGCGGGCCGCGGGTCGGCCACCCATGGTCTAAACGTTAATAACTCTTAAAAAGTTTCCTGCTAACGTAGGCGCCATACGAACGCACTTTTTGAATAAAATATTTATGTAATTGTCTGAGAAAAATTATACTTTTTTAATACTTGACTAGATATAAAAATTCAAAATTGTAATACTCGATGCGTACAGCCTAGTGTTGATGTTATACTAAATATTATTTACATTAACCGATGAAAATTTAAGAAATTGAAAGGCACGTTCTCATACTTCAAAAAATTGAAAGTCACGTTCATATATTTAAATAAATTGAACCGATGTATATAATCTATTGAGGAAAGTTTTTTAATATTTTTTGTAAAGAAATAATTGTAAAAAACATAAAAAAATAAAGTTTTTATTTGAAAGAGAACACATTATTATTTGTGAAGTTGTATTTTTTTCAGAACACAGTTCTGTGATATTTTAATACAAATGAAATGCATCAATTAGAAAAATATTATTATTATATATTTTTCGATAAATTGAGTTCATCTGTATGAATATCTTTCTAATTGGTGCATTTAATTTGTATTCAAATAAAGTTTGTGGTTGGAAGGTAGATTTTAACACTTCCGTTCCGGAACGGGACACAACATAACCCCAAAAATTTTATTTTTAGAACAATTAATTATTTTTTTATGATATTGAGCTGGTATTTATTATAATCCTCATAAATATACCAAAGAATGCATCGCGCAAAAAAATAAAACAATAAGACAGTAAAAAGTAGAGAAAATTATGTTTTTCCATAGACAATTGGGACCATTCATAAGTTAATTCCCCTCATTAGGTAACGGCAGGCATAACGTAAGTATTTGGATGAGTCGCGTATTACATCCCTTCGCTGACTTAGGACATGCACGTGCGCGGTGTGTTCGCGAACACGAAACGTCCGGCTGCGTCATCTTGCTCGCGTAGCTCCCGACGGCCGGACACTTATGAGTGATGACACTTCAAAATACTATGATTTTTTTATAAAATGACGACAAATTTAGTAGTATCTTGTTTGCATTGTACAAGAAATTTAGTTAAAAATATGATGTAACATGCTCAAACTATTATACTTCATTAAAACGCAAATTTGAATAGGATCACTTTGTACCTCGCTCCGGCCCTCGATCTTATTTTCGATCTTCCAGTACTCGAAGGTTATAGGAAGAATGCATTGAAGAGTGAAAATAATACTAGAATTTCAAAAATAAATTTTCAATAATTTTTTTTTTTTGAGATTGCGTAGCATTGTTAGAAAATATTTTATAAAACTGACAACTAGTGGCACTATCTGATCAACCTAGATTTCAACCGAACAAAAAATTATACAAGTTATATAAAAAAAATTAGATGGGTCCTTAGTCTTATTTTTTTAGATCTTTTTATATCTTTATTTAGATCTTAGATCTTTTTTTAGTCTTCTATTTTTACAATAATTTAACAACAATTAGCAATTCCTCCTCACTAGGACGGTTTAGAAGTTATTCCAGTATGACATCATTTATTTTATGCTCGTCGTTAGTCCCCTTTTTATCGCTCGTTCTCTAATTCTTTAATTAATTGTATAATTAGTGTCTTAAATATTGTTACATTTGCCGTATCTTTTATTTTCCTTGACAGTGTGTTGTATAATTTTGTGTAAGAATATTTGAACGTTCTACGACAAGAATCAAACAGAAACAGTATCAAAAATAAATATATTTTTATTATCTTTGTTTTATTAACCACTGAATTGAGTTTAAATACATCTACCGGTTTCAAAAAATACTATAAAAATATAAAAGATAACAAATAAAAAATATGAATTTTAACCATAAAGTTAATACTACTAATTTTAAAAGTAAAAATAAGTATCTTTAACACCGTGATATTATTTACATAAATCAAATTTAAAAGTAAAAAAAGGAATCCTGAGGACTTCTGAGATATAAATCCTTTTCACTTTATAAGTTTCTTTTATTTCTTTTTACATCGTGGCGGACTAAAATAATGCACGTTTCATTCTAGAGATAGAAGACACCTTTCGCCTTCTGCATCCGTTAAGGAAATACATTACACGGTTGGGCTGTCATCGCCGAGGGGATGGATAAATGAGAGAATGAAAAGGTTTTCCAGGAAATGCCTCGTCGTCCTGTCGGTCAATTTGCGAGAATCTCGCCGATGCGACGCCAGCTGTGCAACCAGGCGAGAGTAACTTTTGGATCGGCAGTCTATATAATATTATGTACCTACATGGTTCCTGAACGGATACAGTTTTTGCATTCGCACAGTCTTTCAACTGATACTAGTATTAAGGAATAATTTATAACGGTTAATTATTGGATTATTGGTAATAGCGTCTAAAACCTACTGTCTGTTAACTGAGTACATATGTTAATGTTTTTTTTTAATTTTCTATATGTATTTACATAACGTGGGTTCAGTTTAAAGTCGAAATATCTTATTTATAATCATACTTTTAAAATTAACTATATTAATTTTGTGGTTAAAATTCATATTTTTTATTTATTATCTTTGTTTTATTAACCACTGAATTCAGTGGTTAATAAAACAAAGACAATAAATAAAAAATATTATTTATAATCGTTTAAATATCTATTCCATTCTCCTTAACTATCAGATTGTAACATATATTTTTTTAATAATGTTTCAATTTTTTTCAAACAAAAAAATGTATTTTGTAACACGATATTTTTCATGATCTCAAAATGTTTCTATAATATAAACATTGTACTTTAATATAATTATAGAATATCGGAATTATTAACAACCTGTTGATAACTACTATATTAAAAATAATTGAATGATTGAATCGTTCTGACTTTTTCAAGGTCTATTATAATTATTTTCATTATTATATGATGTTATAATTGTTGGAATAATCCTTTTCAATATGAAAACTAACCAAAGATAAAGTGTTGAAATGATTCATTTTAAAACTACTACGGTAGTATACCTTTCTCTAAGGCGCAAATTCATTTACATTTTTCTATTTAATTAGCAGAACTATTTTATTATCTATTATTATTTCTGGTTTACGCATAATTCGATAACAATTGCACAAGACTATGTTTACGAGTGTATATTTAGATAACCATTATCAATTGCACAATTGCAAATAGCCGGTTGAAAGATAAGATTTACTAAGTCAAGAACTGCACCGGTAATATTTATCAGTTTTATCACTTGTAAGCTATTTATGGCGTACCACACAATACTCGAAAAAAACCACATTACATGTCTTAAACACATGCATCAAACTATAATTACATAAATTATATTTTACTTCTTCGAAAAAATATTCAGGTAATTAATTAATTAAAATAATGTATTACATAAATTCCATTCTCCCGTGCGACTACTACATCATAGAGAAAAATATAAGAAACACATAAAAATAGCAGATATCATAAGCTTTTTATTAATACTTGCCTGTTACAAAGATCACCAGGGATAACAATTGTTGTAGTTAAATATTAGTACACGTAATAAATTATATCAAAAATATAAATCAATTCACTTCAGTCTATTGCGGGTATACCTAAGATGGCAGTACACTCAATTAATATGAGAGAAACACCGGGATTGATATTCAAAATCAAAATCTATTGATTTCAAAAAAATTTGGGGACGCCTGGTATACATCTTTTTATCTAAAGCAATTTTTTGTAACATATTTTACGGGACTTAAAATATATTCTTTGTAAGTTTATTTTTATTGCCAATTTTTAAATCATTTATTTACGTATACTGTGTAGTATAGCTAGATACACTTGATGTAATAGCCTAAATGAAGTAGATATCTAAATAAATAAATAAAAATATCACTGACCAGATGAGTTTTGAACAAATTGGTAGTTTTATAATCAAATAGTAATTGGTTTATTCCTATGTAAATTGTCCCGGTGAAATTTCCGCCTGAATCATTAATTTATCTAGCACATGTTAAACGGGAGTAATTTACGTAATAATTTTTTACTATCCGTGTAGAGAAGAAAACAGTTTTAAATAGATCGCGCGGTCAACATACTGTTACTCATTATTTAAAAATTTGGCAAAATTTTCAAGAAATCCTATTGATAAAAAAAGTAATAACTCACGAAGCAAATTTATTTTAAGAACACGTCATTAATCTTGTTTTCCCTCCAAGCAGCTAGCTTGAAAATAGAACACTCATTTCACTACTAGTTCAATAATAAACTAGCAGTTTGACGACGCTTACTACAAGGTGGACTAAAATTCACGAAGGATTAAATGTATTTTTATTAAAAATATTTTTTTAATTTGTAAATAGAAAATATAGTCAAAATAAGTTAAACACATTCTTATCTAATTATTTGATTTCTCTTTTGTATTATATTTAAAAAAAACAAAATTATTGCGGAAAATTTTTTAGTATACCTTAATTTAATACGTTCATTACTTTAATTGAAGGGCAATTCTTGCCGTAAAACTGCTATGCAGTTTGGCAAAAAATAAAAATCAAGTTCGCAAAAGCTATAGCTGAAAAAAATATGTTACGTATCATGTGAACAGCATGACGTAGAAATGCCTCAGTTGGGCACAACTATATTGCGAAGAAGTCCTGGAAGAACAGGATCCCGGAGTCAGCTGTGAGTACGACCCGAGACTGAGACTTGTGGAGATGCATTACGAGTCGTGTCTCATCTGATCAAGGTTACTGTATATCAATACTAACTAACATGAAAGAGAAAGATGAGATGTATACAAAGTATTGTTAGTTAGTTAGTTGTTGCTATTATACAGCTAACCAAATGTTTAGTAGATCTTATAGCAACAAAATAATACTACGTAAAACACAAAAATAATCCTTTTCGGCAACAGCTACGAGAATTGTATAGATTTCATTTGTATACAGTGTCTTTTATTTTTCCTCTAGGTTTAATATTATTAACTAAATTATGAATTTGGTTAGATTTTTGAACAACCTCTTTTTTAAACAAGACGCTTGATCAAATTGGATTATTATCTCAGCTAAGGTATTTACAAAGTTAATTCTTTAGAAATGTTCGATTGTAATCTAATAAAAATTGAGTTAACGTATCAAAAAAATTCATATATCTACTTACGTATATGAACTAATTACCAAACTCACTTACCATCACGCTGTTTCCCTGTGGGAGTATGCAGAGAGAATAGAGCGTCACACTTTTCTGTCGTGACATACAATTCTCGGATCATCCACATTCAAACATCTTCTCATACAAGCTCGTCGACTATTAAGAGTACGTATATGATATCGAATAATGTACAGTTTATTGTTAAGGTTACCTGTTAGGTTTTTATTATATTTTACACGAATTTCTGCGCATGTATTGAAAAACTGAGTCTTTCGAAATGGATAAAATTTACGTTGTAAATATATATTTTAAAACAGATCAATTAAGATGTTTTTACACAGTTTTTATTCATCACTGTTGTCGTCTCGGCAGTATGATGTGCTAAATTACTTCAAATTGAGCCAAATTGACAATGACACAATTTTCTGAATACTTTATTACATTAAGAGAGAATTCGTTGCGTGTCAATAGGCAGTACGTCAGTCATGCAAAAAAATATTCATTTTTGTACAGTCTGTTCAGGTGAGTTTTTATCATTTGATATCAATTTTTTTTTTCTTTTTTCCCATTCCCTTCATCTAGTCGTGCTGAATTTGGATGAATAGAAAATCAATAAGCGGTAGCTAACGGTAAAGCCCTCGCCTAATGGTTAGATGGTTGACCCTCGTCTCGGAGACAACCGACATAGTCCAATTTTTCATAGCACATCATAGTTTGAAAAATTGTACGAATTTGAGATGTATTCCATTTCACAAGGCCTGAATGCAATCACGTGTTTTTGTGTGTCGGAAGTAGGTAAATTCATATATTTAATTTTTTCCTTTGAATTATTGTTATACGACTTTTTAGTTACGTTGAGATACCTACATTTTTCAATTCTATACCTCCGTCTTACTCTCGATGAGAGCAGTCATGATCATGAAACTGCGAGTAATTGCGGATGATGGATGGCACGAATGATCTGTCACCGCCTACATCGGTCCATGGCATTTCTCATGCCTTCCAGTTGTGGGATCTGTATCGAAGCTTTAACCAGATCGCTCCGTCTTGTAGTTAAGCAATTATTATTTAATACAGTCATGATTTTTAAGCTACTTTTTTAAGAAATCTCTTTCTATTCAAAACGTCAAACATTTTTTTTAACATTTTTGGACATTGGTTATTTATGATGTTTAATTAACATGGACAAATATTTAGTTCAGAATTAATTTATACACTAGTAAGTACACTAGTAATTCAAATAAAATAATCGACACATCAACATTAAACAAATATTTTATAGAGACAAAGCTATATTTTATTATATTTAATAGAAATATATGGAAGTATGGGTTATAAGCAGGGCTTACAATCTTTTTTCGGCTGGCTTCACATAAATATAATGTTCACCAATTCTCACCCCTACATCTTCACTTTTATTAATTTTTTTACACATACATACTTCCATATATTTACCATTAAATATAATAAAAAATAGCTTTGTCTCTATGAGATATCTGATATTTGTTTGATAACAGTGCGTTTGTAGGTAAAAATCCTGTAATTGTGTGTTCTTGAACATATTCAAATATTTCTAATAACATGACAAGTTTATTGAGAATATTTTATACGGGAGATGAACAATCATATAGTGATTCATCCTTGTCTTGGAAAATTTGTCAGATCTTTGTCTGTAGGAACACACATAGCATAAAAAAACTCACAGCTATGCTACATACTTTTACCTAAAATGTATCTAAAATATTTATTTCCACAGACCTCGGTTGTTAAAATGCAAATTAAAATATTATATTCCTGATTTATCTCAATGAATATAATTTAAATACATTACATTATTTTCGCGGTTTGTATAACTCCCCGTCTAAATATAAACAACCTCGTAAAATATCTTTTAAAAAGTTTAAAGCTTTTCAAACTTTGATGATTCTCGGCGTATTAAAATATTTTTTTTCTTCTATTTTCTCATACCGTAGGCATTTAAACGATATACAGTGAAGGCCATGTTTATATAATACCAACCTGTCTGTCGCTTCTCAGCCGTTCATTCATTTATAGTACGACAGTTGTTTAAACATTAAATATTTATCTATACATATTTTCCCACTGACATCATCAGTGTTATTCATATTACACATCATAATCAATAACCTGATTATTTGTTATCCTTAGAATTTCATGAAAATTTTCTAAATTAAAATACCAAATATTCAATATATCATTTTTACAGATTGGATTTTTAGTTGTTTTCAAACCAAAGGAATGTTTTTTATTAAATAAAATTTACTATTTTAGAATATATAGGAATTTTATTTTTGATAAAATGTCGTTGTTGCTCTCGGAATTGGCGTGTAGATGTTCGTTGTCTGTCTCGTGTTGTGTCCATGATTTATTGCTTGGGGTGAGTTGTTGTTAGCTTGGAAATATTGGACGAGTCTCAACATATAGATTTGTCTTATTTCTAGGGCATTATACTCTTTAAATATAAAATCTGATGGATATCTAAAGGGTCAAACATTTATTATCCTATGAATTGTTTTTTGTACTCTTTTAGCCGACTGTAATATTGTTTTTGCTGCTCCTCCTCAAACAAAAATAGCATAATTAATTAAATAGTAAAATATTCATAAAACCATATATATATATATATATATATATATATATATATATATATATATATATATATATATTTGGTATTTAAATATGTTTTAGGTTTTTTTAAAATTATTACATATTCTTTTATTATTTTAATAGTAATTTCGGTGATGATACGGCAAAAGGATCTATCAAAAAAAAACTATTTTTTTGTTCAAAACATTGTACATTGTCAAAATTACATTTCAATAAAAGAGTTTAACAAAATTTCGATTGCTTACATTAAACTTCTGCATATAATAAAATACTATCAAAGAGATTTATCATATTCCACTGCTGGATACAAGGCCTCTTCCAAGAATCGCCAATTTTCTTCAGCACTTCCCATGCATCTATTGCCGCCACTCTTCTAATATCGTAACACTTCTTCAACACGTGCAAGGAGGCTTCTACTCCAATGCTTTCCTTCCCTCTCTTTGACAAACATGTCTTTTCCATTTTCACTTGAATTACTTCGTTTAATTATTTTTTAAGAACAAAACATTATTATTGTGAAGTTACAATTTTTCATAACATACGTTTGTGATATTTAATACAAATTAAATATATCTATTACAAAGATATACAGATTAAATCATTTTTGGAGATAATATTTTTTTTGCTATCACGATTTGAACCTGGACTTTTTCCTATCCGGGAAAATGCATCAACTGATTACACTACACCAACATAGTAAGTTGACGATAAATGTGGTCTTTAAGATATGCTGCCCCACCCAAGAAGACGCCTCTTTATATCGCATTACTAATTTTACTTTCCCAGATGTTGACTTAATTTATTCGTGTTATTTATATAAACTTCAATTAATTTAAAAAAATTAAAAATATAACAAACCGGATTTAATTAAAAATATATAACATTGCGTAATGTTTGACATAATCTATATTACGTGAACTCAGGGATTGACGGATTTGTCAGACGTAACTAAAAATATTTACTGTGACATAAATCTTGCCTCTCGTGAGTTGGTCATGACTCCTAAAAAACAGATCTGTAGGTATTGTTATCATTTTGAATAGATTTTGAATAGCCACAGGAGCGTAATTCGACTTATTACAAAAATAACATATAACCATGTCAAGTGTTTTGGTGGTATAACTCATGTCTTACAACTACATACTTCATATCTAGCGGCACTTGTCTTACAACTACATATTTCATATCTAGCGGCACTTATCTTACAACTACATACTTCATATCTAGCGGCACTTGTCTTACAACTACATATTTTATCTAGCGGCACTTGTCTTACAACTACATATTTTATCTAGCGGCACTTGTCTTACAACTACATATTTCATATCTAGCGGCACTTATCTTTCAACTACATACTTCATATCATATCTATACTCGCTCATAAAAACGCACGGGACGTGATTAGTCGCGGTTATATTAAATATCATCTACTCTGTATCAAATATTTTATATTTTTTACCATTAAATTTACTAATGCTCGTCTATTCTTTAGTTTTATAAATCAATATCAATTATTATTATTCATTAAGTGTAATGATGCCGTGAAACCGTTGCGCCACTGCAACGCTCTCCCGAGAGGGATGCCAGCATAATACTATTTCGCACTCTCATCGTTCATTAGCTCTTCCACACCTCAACTTCCGCACAATACCGAGGAGTTTAATCGCACATTAGGCGGCAAAACAACAAAATCGTTAACCGGCTAGTTTGTTAAACGCCCGCTAGGTGTGCTGCTCCACCGGAAGCGGAGGCCTAGTGACGTCACATCTGGCGACACAAGGCGGGAGAGAGTCCGGGCCCGGAAATTGAGCTTCCCGATGAGAATTATTACCCTCCCGGCCTCGGAGGCTACAATATATCACTGGGAGCGAGTTAAAGCGGGTTCACAGTTTGACGGGAACGGGAACGCGAAATATTTCGCTTTTTAACTGGAAGCTTTTTTATAACTTTCACACTGACGATATTAATGATTTATGCAGGCCAATCGGATGCTGCATATTGCGAAGGACATTAGTGCATAACCCTACAGAGAGGGGATGATTTATTAACTAGAATATCAATGTAACAATAATACACAATATTTTTACGTTTTAAAATTAATTCAAGCGAGTTTCAATTACTTTTGTGATGTATAGTTACTTTATGAAGTTGTATTATTTTTATACTAATTACTAATTTTTAATGAACTATCTTGCTGCCAAACTGTTATAAATATTTAAATTACAAGCGGTCAGAGCCCGGAATTTGGATATCATTAAAATTTTAAATAGATGTAATGTTGGTTTACAAACATGATCCTTATAATAATATGAATAATAGTATCGGATAATTAACATAGTGTAATTTAGTAAAATTTTATCTTAGTCCAATACTAGTATTAAAAATGCCATGCCAAGTTATGGATATAATTTTGAAAATTTGTTGACCTGTCACTTAGTCTTCTAGTAATAGATGATAGGTTCTACAACCCTTCGAGCGATCGAAGTAGAAGCTTATCTGAGTGTTTCAAAAACCTTTTTTATTGAAAAAAAGATTTGGCCCTGGCAAAATAATTTGAGATGTCTGAAGAATATGTCGTGGTTATTCTTTTTTTATTAAATATTACATATTACCCTTTTTGTAGAAAAGAATAAATGGTTTGCGTTATATAAATATGTTATATTACATAATACATTGTATTTTCGACAGCTACATTTGAATTGTTTTTATCAACGCAGTACGAAACACCTGCACGATTTGTTCAAGACAATGTTTGAGGGCAATGACGTCAGTATCGTATTTACCTATCTAAAGGAGATACATAGTGAGTTTTTGAAATATTACGTAATACTTATAAAGAATTTAGAAAATGCCACAACTTTTGACAACTAGTTACGTGACAGTCCGCATATTATTTTATATTTTGTCAGCCATTAAATATTATGCTGGCGGCGTGTATAAAACATTCATTCCATCCATCATTCTTGATTGATAAATATTTTTTTCAAATATATGTTTTCTTTTGTAGTTGTGACTTATTCTTTTCCTGTTTCTGTTGACGTCGGACTGTAAGTCCGCCCTTACTTTTTTATACGAACATCCGCAATAGCGGTTAACATCAATTAGCTAAGAATCCAATTTCTGTGACAGCCAATGAGATTACAAAAAAACATTATTTTACCTTTGCCGTACTTTTAATTTAAATTCCATTTTATATTTACGGTGGTTTTAGCCTATTCCATAAATAACAACATTGTTAAAGATGCCACTCAAAAATTTACTGAATATATACATACACTTTTACAGTTTTCGTATAATCTTATAACGCTAAAATTGGTTCCAACACTATTAAATCTGAATTTATTATAATTGATGAAACTTTCAATAATATTACGTAATAGCAATCAAAGCCATCTTTAAATTTTCAATTAAAATGAGCTCGACTGCACTTTTCAATAGCCTGGAAATAACAAAAACAACAGAATCTTAGAGGAAAAAAAATCGTTTCGATACAGTCAAAAAAGTAACCTTTTGGTTGCATCAAGTTATGTAATTTACTCTCTAAATATATTTTAAAAATTGAGAACACCAGTCATTTCAAAAAATTCTGGTCGAGCATGTGTCCAAAATATAGTTACCCCGATAATCTGATAAATATCCAAAGACGGAGTAGGTAGTGTGTGTGATTGACATTGCCAGTGCTGGTATACTTTGGATAGTTATTTCTAAGATATTTAATATGATACGACTGATTAATATTGACTCGTATACCCATCGTTTAGAATTTCTGCTTTACTTCAACTTAATTTTTAAAACTTTTACTGTCTTAACTTGACAATTTTAAAACTAATGTGTTAACATATCATATAACACGGACGAGATTTTCGACCATTTCTGACGTACGGATTTTACGCTCATAAATTTGTTTGGAGAATACGGCGTTTGTAGATGTACACATCTTGTATCAGATGTCAGCGAATCGCGACTCACTTCCAAAAAATTTAAAATTTTCAGAATAAATAGTTGTAGGTATCTATGGTTCAAATGTGACTATTGTACGCATAGTTTTGCGCCTCGATATCGAATGTTTGGTGAAGATCAAAATCTTGGCACGTGCCCATTGTACTGAAATTTATCACATACTGTTTCATTTACGACAATTAATTAGGTACTTATAAAAATATAACCTTTTGACACGAGTTAAAATAACATATTAATCATTTTTCCTGTTTATCATTATACATTCGTACATACATCATTTTATTATTTTTAATTTCTTTTTTCTAATTATTAATTAACAATGTAAAACATTTGCGAAGCCTCGTGAGGCTAACATTAAAATACTTGAATGTTTACATATATATACTTCCAAGCTTTAATAGACCGCAAACGATTAGCGGTATTTTAGAAAAGGCATTATTAACAATCTAAATCCAACATTATTATTGCATATTTGATTTCAAAATTTGATAGTATGTATAATTTTTCTCTTTACAGGGAGTTTTTGTATTAATAAAAAACTTATTAAGAAAAACACATTCTTATTGTAAAGATGTAATTATTCAGAACATAGGTCTGTGATATTTTAAATACTAATTAAATACAAATAATGGAACGATGTATCTCTTAATTTGAAAAAGTGTAACATATAAATTCAAAAATTTGTCGTCAAAAATAGTGTCGCTGTAGCATAGTTAGTAATGCATTTTCTCCGGATTGGAAAAAAGGTCCAAGTTTGAATCCCAGTAGCGCAACAACAATATTTTTCGTTAAAATTATTTTTTTTGTGTATATCTTTATAATTAATTAATTTAATTAGTACTTAAAATAAAAAAAAATACTTATTTCGTTCTACACACGACAATACGATCAAGTGGAATGATTGGGTGTTAAAAATATATGAAAATAGTTGTTGACCAAGTCAAATACTCATTCCCTGTCCCTTTTGTACATTCAATAATCTATACCTGTCCCGTTCTGGCCAACCGATCACTTGCGATTTTGCCGACAGGGGGACATATTGCGCTTAGGATATTGGGCTTTTTTATGCCGTTCTACATCCGCGCCGTGCGTAACGCTGGGACCGCGAAGAGGAAGTGTATTCAATAGTTCTGGAAGTGTAGCAATCTCTCGGTTCTGCACCACAAACGTGCTAGTCAACCGGAGGGAAATACGACGCTCAATCCATCAGATCCATCTGCCCTTACGTTCCTTCAGACTTCCAATTCGGGTTGCGTCCACTGACTAATATTATTCTTGATACAGTCCACGGAATTTTATCCCACCAACAATAAACATAACGAATATTCACATTTTTATTTGTGTATTACCGGGCCGGCTGAATAAGTCATTTCTTATGAAGAAATTTGCATTTTTATGGCCTAATAAATTAAATTATATTATTGTTTCGCGAATAATACTTTTGTTATCATAAATCATCTTGTCAGCAGTTTTTCTATTACGTTAGATTAATGTAGTGATACTATTGTAATCACCAGTTTTTATGATTCATTTTCTGAACGACGTGAAAACTGCTATTGTTCCCACTGATTTCAATCATATACGGATACTAGGTTTGCGTTCGATCGGCGTGTATATATTGAGAACATGGTATTTTCTCGTATTTTTACAATAAATATATTTTCCTACAGACTTGAGTATCCTGATTTCAAAAATGAAAAAAAATATCTGGTCGCAAGTATTTAAAAAGTTATTACTTCATTTCACCACAATAATTTCAAACATTTCACACGCTTTGTCTATAATTAGTTAAAAATGGCACAGTTTCCAATTAACTACACACAGTATCCTACTTCGAAATAAGCAAAAATTACCCTTATGCCGATGCCTTATACTTTCGAGTTTTGTAAAAATCACAATATAACAGTAATAATACCACACCATAATCAAAAAGTTATCAAAAAAAACATCATTAATATGTGTAGGCATCGTAGGATTATTAAATTAAACTAACTAACCAATTTACCCCAAATATAATAAATATAAAATTCTATCAGAAAACGCATATTTTATAAAAAAAAATCACAGAATTTAGTATCTACATTTATTTATTAGACTTTATTGACATATACATTTTTGTTGCAACAGAGGTGAATATATTATAATATAACATGATAAACATAAGATACAATTATATTGATATTAAGTATATGCTCGTAGTTTATTGTGTGGGATGGAGTAGACACCACCTCAGATATATACAGCGTTGTCCTGGCTACTTTGTTAGACTGCAGTCTGTGTTAAAGAAGCCAGTTTTTTTTCGTGCTATATATATATGTATTCATTATGTTTCTGACTCGTCAATAATTTGAGTAAATTCATTATATTATATCATAACAACTTTTTTAATACTTGCTACCGTATTTTTTTTCCACTCAATTCTTCAAACACCATATTCGCATTAAATAAATATACAAACTATTTTTAAACCATTTATTAAAAAATAGATAAAACTCAACCCAAAACTTGTAATAATCTGGCAAATGTAGCATAAAAATATTCTCAGCTTTTTACGACCGTTAAGAATCTTCCACGTAAAGTTTTGTGGGCTATTCTGCCGTGCATATTCAATATCTCTGACAGACGTTTCAGATCGCATCGCGGACTCCATCATCGGGACTGACGTCGCTGATGCGATATGTGAGTAATGGTTTTTAATACCGTGTCAAAAGCAGATTGTATCTACAGAAGATTTGAATTGTGAATGCCACAACGTTGTATATCTTGTTGGACATCGAATGGTTTATTAAACAATCATAAAAATTAAATAAAAATAAATAAATAAATAAATAAAATAAATAGATGTATCATTCAGATGGCCGAAGTAATCCATCAAGCCTAGTGATGGACCCAACAATGACATTAGACATATCTGAGAAAAAAGTTCTACATAGAAAAATATACTATTTGTTAAGTAATAGTTAAATTTACAATAATCGAATGAATATTATTCATTATTAAGGAAAACACATTCTTATTGTGAAGTTGTAATTATTCAGAACATAGCTCTGTGATATTTTAAATACTAAATTAATAAATTAATTATAAATATATACATATAAAATCAATTTTGTCGAAAAATATTGTTTATGCGTCACCAGGATTCGAACCTGGATCTCTATTTAAATAATGTAGATAGCTTTCAAATAATGGAACGACAGGTGTATTGATTTGAAAAAATGTAACATGTAGGTTCGAAAATTTGTCATGAAAAATACTGACGTTATAACACAATTGGTAGTGTACTTCCTCGGATTGGAAATAGAGATCCAGGTTCGAATCCCGGTGACGCGAAAACAATATTTTTCGACAAAATTGATTTTATATGTATATTAATACATTAATTTAGTATTTAAAATAGGTATTGTTTGTTTTGTTAAATTTATAGTAAACTTTTATATCCATGATTATAATTGTACTTGTATACAACTTTTATTACAATATTCTCGTCGGTGTGCCACCCTCCATTGCCTCTGATATTTGTCGCAGTCGATGTATATCTTTGTCATTACATATTCGATTTACAGTATACGTTCTGTTTCGATTTTCGTCCAAATTTAATTATTCATTTTATCAAATTTTTGTTATGTCTCAATACGAAATAAAAAAATTATTTAAAATAAAACACTCAAATGTCCATTGCTGAAATGGTAAAATATTTGCGCACAAAGCCTGATCGTAAATATAAATGTATCCATGCCTGAAATGTGTCCGTTACACCCTTGTCAGTTAACAAACAATGTACACACTATGTGCATTATTCCGTCAACAAAACAAATAGTTAGTGCGTGTATTACTAACGAAGCAATTTTAACATAAAATATATTTACTTTTAAAATTAGCAGTATTAACTTTGATAAAAAATTGGGATTGTCAATTTTGGATATAAACGGTGTTGGTCACAAATTAAATAATTTGGAGTCGTTGGAGATAAATAAAACATATAAAACTAATCAAAAAATTATAAACAACCAACTAAATTTAACTACGAGTCCCATTCTAAAATTTTTTCCTAAAAATTATTCGACTAAATTTGTATTAAGCAACAATTTGAGTTAGGTACTAAATTTATTTTTTAAATAATTGATTTTTTAAAAATAGATTCTGGTGTAGAAACAATGATATATGTTTTTAGTTTGTTATGACATCCTGAAGAAGAAAATGGTATTTTTAGAAACCGGTAGATGTATTTAAACTCAATTCAGTGGTTAATAAAACAAATATAATAAATAATAAAAATAATAAAAATATATATTTATTCAGCCAGACAGACCTCCAGTCAAATTTGTCACCAAAACTGCTTTAAAATTGGTGTATTAGAAATTTTTCAGTGTACCGGTACTGAGATCGATAACAGACGCTTCCAAATTTTTTTTTGAAATCAAAAAGATGTGAAGATGCTGAATATTAATTCCAGTATCTTACAGGCTAAACTAGTACTCTGCCGGCTTAACTACTTCTCTAATACACATTGGTGTTATATTATCAAACATTATTGAACAAGGTCAACATTCAAGATATCTATTGGACCTTTTTTTTAAAGAGTATAATGATCTAGATGTAAGACAAATGTATATATTGAGGCTTGATGAGACCCAGTGATAAATAATGATCACAACACAAGACAACGAGTAAACAACTACACACCAGTTCCGAAAGCAATAACGACATACTATCAACTACTATTACATAATTTTAGTTGTAATTTTTCGAACTAGAAAAACATATTCCATGCAGATGTGATATGATACGTGTATCTAAGATAACATTTAAAGCGTTATTTTTTCCGCATGGCATGCTAAACAAATACGTATCTATGAATTGTGTATAAATTTAATATGCATTACTATCTAGCACACGTATTAGGTATAATAAACAAAGATAAATATGTGATTTATAGTATGACATTCCAATTGATTACTAGAAAGGCCTGAATTATCTGTGTTTTAATTACATACTCGTAGTTACGTTACAACGAATGATAACAATTTACGTAAACGTGAAACTTCATACACATTAACGTTCCATCATTCATAATTGAACAAAGGTGAGATCCGGATAATTTTCTTCGTTTAGACATTAAATTAAGTACGCTTTAATTGAAATTATTATTATAATTATTTTAATTATTTACAAACATTAAACAACTTTTTATGTGCGTTAATTTTGTCCAATTCATAACGCTGTAGATATGATAAAGTTACGAACCGTTCAATAATACCGTTATGGTAAATATTCACTAGAACTAGAGAATAAAATATAATACGACTGGGGAGATCTAAGGTTCTAAGGACATAGTAAAGGTCTCACTAGGGGTATTTTTTCATGAAACATGGATGACATATCCCTAACCAATGGGTTGCGTTAAGAGGAGGGTTTAGGAGGATATGTTTCATTTTTCTAAATTATTTTTTTAATGTATACTTTTTATCGTCCCTTATCATAGGAAAAATTTATAAATGAACATTTTAATGTATGATACTTGATTTACTACGACTTTTTAAACATAATTAGGTAACGACAAAAATAATAAATCACGATTTTTTATTAAAATTGGATATTATCTTTATAAATAACCAAAATATATTTAATCCTAAGTATACAAACGCAAACTTAAAGATTAATAAATTAAAGTTATTAATAAATAAATTTTTAAAAAATGTTTAAATTGCAGTTAGTCACTTATCGTTCTTAACTGACGAAATTAGATTTTCATCATTGAGATTGAATTTTTATAACGCAAAAAAAGTCCACTAAAATTTTTTTGCGGAAAAAATAAAAACTCCCTTTATTCTACTATTCATAAGAGCATTAGATCATATAAGTAAAATGTACTCGAACATGTATTTTTTGTAAAAGCTGTTGTGTATTACTTTATTTCCATTTTAGGCTTTAATCTTCTGCCCTCGGTTGCACAGATTCTTAAAATTGTACATTTTTTGTAAGGGCAGATTTGGCGATTCAACCCATATCATGTTTTTTATGGACACCGCTGCCAAAGTTTTTACACACACTTTTTAAAAGTAGTTCCTTGAAACATTATTTCTAAATTATATTAAAATAATAAAATATATTATTATATGTTATTGTTTTATTTTTTTAAAGAGAACACATTCTTATTGTGAAGTTGCGATTGTTCAGAACATAATAGGTCTGTGATATTTGAACACAAATTAAATGTATCAATTAAAAATTTTTTCGAAAAATTGATTTTATATGTATATCTTTCTAATTGATATATTTGATTTATTTTATATTATTTAGTTTGCTCTCGATTTTCCGAGTGCCCATAACCGGGGTAAAAAATATATTTTTAAATAAGTTTTCAAAATACTATTTATTAGAACCCCTGCCTTGTACGCTTAATTAATTAATTAAACAGTATCTATCTCATCCAATAACGCCATCCTAAATAAATTTCATACAGGTTCAGTTTAAAATCAAAATTGTATTATACGTGGATAATAGTCATTTGAACGTGGAATACATAGTTATCGTGAGCCAAAATCACGTGATTAGATTTCGTTTAACTTCACAACCATAGGAATATATATTCCGTAACATTATTTCCCTAATTATCTTAAAATATTTATAAATTATATCTCAATATAATACTAGAATAATGTAATACCAGTTGTATATCGATAATCTGTTTTTTAAAAGATAACATTAGAATAAAATTAAATTTAAAATTTTATTTGAAGGCTCGCATTACAAACGACTATATAACTGCCCAGCGGATTGTGCAGGTGGTTGAAAAATTGCCGGAATATATCGATACACCTTATAATCGAATATCTATTGCCCTTAAATATTATATTGTTACCTATCTATATGATATATAGTTTTCAAATGTCTTGTTATTATTATATTATCTCTAATTTTTAATTCAACTGTATATAACATAAGAAAATAAATTTGGCGAAATTGCGATAGGGTGATCGACTCAATATTCTTTGGAGGCCGGGGTGATCTTGATCGCACGTATTCAGCATTTACTTTTGAAATGATGCAGGCAAGCCTATAACGCTAAATCGTAAAAGAAATATATATATATATATATTTGATTTACGGTGATTATTTTCATTTTTATTATTCAGCAAAAATTTTTCCCTGAAGGAGAGTCTGCATTATCAAATTTTACAATAACGAATGAATATTCATACAATATTAGAGTTTTTGAATTTTCAAGGACTTACGCGGGTCTTGCAAACAAATGGGCGGCTATTTGCATTTTTATGAATCTTTTAGATGTTGCTGGTATATCTGGATACTTATGTATACAATTTTCATAAAATTTAACCAATTGGTGTAATGGAAGGCATGATAGTTGTAATAATTTTCTACAAAATTTGGGACAATTTTTTAATGTCATTTATTTTATTCAACCTCTTTTACTATCTGCTTTATTAATTTTTTGTATAATAAAATTGTTTTCATTTTCAAAATTATATTTTCGATAAATATATAAAATACGTAATATTGTAAGATTATTTTCTTATGATTTTCATATACGACGTAATCATTCATAGATATTTACGAAACACAGATTCAAGGCCTATAAAAAATCTTAGTGTAGTCAGCCATATTAAAAACATTTTCTAACATGTAAAATCTTTTTTAATTATTTAAAACTATACCCCTCACTAGGATAATCATGTGTCGAGGTGGGCTATAGTTAAAGGCTATTCAATTTGTTTATTAATATTTCTAAGAATAATTGATGATTTTTTTATTTATTTTGAGTATGTCTAAATCTTTGTAGGAACCAATTACTAGGATTTATCCCCCGAGTATATGTATTAATAATTCGGATGAATTTTATATATACACACAAAGAATTCATACTTCAGTCAAAAATAAGAGTCTCACCTTCAGCGACATATATACTGTTACATGAGAATAAATGTCAAATTTTCAAAAAAAAACTTTAGATGGCGACTGCGTAGTTGGTAATAAATAGTTGTAAGGTTTATATATGATAACGTATATACAACTATGGTAGTTGAATATGGGTAAATTGGTGAACGATACATTGTGTAAAGGGATCACTTAAGCCAGCCGATGACAGGTCGTAAGCCTTCCATACTTACCTTTCCATGTAAAATAATTAATAGCTTCGTCTATGTGAGAGATTTATAAATTGATGAGTTTTTTTTATACAATGCTCGTCATTAGTACTTTTAAAGCATTTTTTTGTCTAATTCCATTTTATAATTAGTTTCTTAAATATTATTCTATTTGCTCTTCTCTGTCTCTATCTCTTATCTTCATTGACAGTTTATTGTATAATTTATGTAGTAATAATATTTAATGTTTCTCAGCCCAAGTGTAGTTTTCGTGAACAATATTTTGTACTTTTTATTTTTGCTGTAAAAATATAATCAAATCTCTCGTCTCTTTCTCATTAATATTTATATTTAAAAAAATTGCGCTCGATGTGTCGAAATGATTTTAACTCTCATATTACGTAGCAGTCTGTATATTTGACTGATGTGATTCTCCTCGTCTCTTGAACGTCTGTAATTATCCATTTGAACCATAAAACATTAATTGGGAAATAAATATAAGTTTCCGTACAGATCTTTTAAAAAATAATATAAAAAATATCGGATAAATTCTAATGAGTGCAATTTTTCCGGATTATTAATTACGTTTGTTTGTGACATTTTTTTATTTTATTTCTCTTATTCTTTTTTTTCCCTTTTTTTCGTTTTTTTTTTTCTTTTCTTTTTTTTCTTTCTTTTCTTTCTTTTCTTTTCTTTTATTTTCTTTTCTTGCATTTAAAAAAATCATTATGCAGCGGCTTAATGATAATAATTCCCTCACCTTCGATCTATTAATATTATTTTCCATATATACGTATAATATATTTATTGCAACATTATAATAATATATCTTTTTTAAAAGATGTGTGCAGATAATTGAAGTACGGAGGATAGTACTATTTTTTTAATTAAATTAAACGCCTGTGTTATTGCATATTGAAAAGTCACTGAGTACTTTAACTGACGAGAATACAGCAAAAAGTCAGGGCGGTGCTGAATAACTGTTGAAGGTGATTACACTATTGCAGCCACTACAAAAAAAAAAAAAAAAAGTATATATATATATATATATATACATTTTAAAACAAATTGTATGTATCTTTAGATCTTTTATAAACTATTTATTTTGTTTCGGTTAACATAAAAACTTTGTTTTAAAGCGAAGATTTTCATGAGATCATTGAACTAGCTGGTTAATATAAATATCAACCATTCTATACTGGGATAAACAAACGAACCTTACAAGAATATATATGAAATTAAACACGTGTAAATTGTATATGATTTAATAAGCCTAGTATAAAGTAAGTAGCCGGAATCTGACATGTGAACTGTCATATATTTTCATAGCTTATCGCCATTAGGACAGAACTGTTCCACATCAGAAAGGCGTAGATGTTCGCTGCCTCTTAAATAGTATTATATATCTGAATGTTTTACATATCAATAAAATCATTAGTTAATACGTCAATAAAGTTTAATCTAATTAGATTAGCTTGTTAGATTTCCGAACAAGGTTTAAACCTCCGACCACTTGATCGTTTGGGAAATGTTTTAAGGCTGTACTATTTTTAAGACACTGTAAAATATTTACTTATATTTTTTTAATTTCAATTATCTAAATTAATTTTACTCTCTTTCATTAATTGCTTACAGATCATAATTTAAATATACTTTTGATCTTTAGAAATTATCGTATTTTCATTTGAATTTTTTCATACTTCTTTCTTCTAATTTACCCATTCTGAAATTATTTGTTTGTAGAAAGATGATTGGTAAAAATATTTACAGGTTTTAGACGAAATAAATTTTCCAGTTTCCGATATTGACTAGCAGAATACAAATTGGAAGTATTACACCAGCATACAGCGTGTTTGGAATGAAAATTATAAACATTTATCGTACGCATAATGAAAACTTTTAGGTGACATGTTTAAAGCCAAAATGTTAAAAATTATTATGCATGGGCACTGTTACGTATCTGTCAATATTGTAATTGAGGTAATTCGTAAACCGTATGAAATGCTACGTGAGGGGCATCCAATTAAAAAAGGTTCAATACTTCCTAGATATTTTTCCACAATTAAACATTTTAAATAATTAAACAATTAAATAAATAATAAAATAAAAATTACTAATTGTTATTTCTTTGATTTGTATTTTATATTATATTATACGAGTATATACTTAAAATCCTAGCTCAACACCATTTAGTTGTTAGCTAATGAGCTGGGTTAAAAATACGGTATGTGACAGATTTTTGTTTGTTCAATACAGAAATAAAATGAATGAAGGTACTATGTTACAATACAAAAATTCAGAAACATTGAGCGTTTACAGTTATATTACAGTACATGGTATTCAAGATATTTGTTTTAAAGGTATTATTTCGGATAAATATGTGATAAAAAAAAATACCTATTTTATATGTAAAAATTATTCTCATTTTTTTTTACATTTCATATAAAAAAAATTGTCTTAATTGAATTTTTACGTAATATTCATTATTCAATCACAAACATAAGTAAATCCTTCTTAAAAATATATTTACATATACGTAACACTCACATTAATGAAGAAAGGTGTTACGTTGCACCTTTGTAAAGTATATTAATTGTATAAGTATGTTTGAATTCATTATTGTTTCATATGTCCCAATATTAAGACATCAATAAGATGCATATTTTATAAATAAAATAACATTTATAATATTATATAAAAAGGTATCATATAGGTTCGAAAATTCGCCGGTTAGGAAAGAGATTCAGGTTCGAATCCCGGTGGCGTAACAACAATATTTTTCGATAAAATTGATTTTATATGTATATGTTTCTAATTAATATATTTAATTCATATATAAAATATCACAGACATGTGTTCTGAATAATTACAACTTCACAATAAAAATGTGTCCTCCTAATAATGATTCCGGAGATATGTTATACACCAATGAAACATTTCTTACATTCAGCACTGTTCATAAATAAATAAATAATATTCTTGACACGCAAATCGCGGATCACGGAACTAAAGGTGTTGTAATATTTTATATAACACACCTGGTCATTTAATTGTTCTCAATGATTAATTAATCTTCGCAATCAATTAAACTGACTCAATTAAACAATGCAGGTGTATTGACAAGGCATTTTTTCTTTTAGATGTAACCTATCTTGACGTGCCAATCAGGCGAGCTTTAAGATTACGGTTAAATGATTATCGGATGTGCAAGTTGCATAAATCTGGATGATGCTGCATACTAATGATGATATAACAGTTTGTTAGGTCAAAAGAGAATGGTAATCTAGGCAAAAAAAAAGTTATTGCCTTCATAACCAGAAATATTAATTATATTAAAAAAAATTATTATTAACTACGTACGTGTAAAAAACCTGTACACGAATAGATTTATTTTCATTTAGTCATACATTTTTTTATACCTTTAGTCATAGAAAAATAAAAATTATTGTTTTCTGACTGATGCTAATATACCCGGCGTCGCACGGGAAATAACCCCGTACTTAACCGCACCACCCCCCACTACAACACATCACCACATAAAATATTGTGTATTCCCATCTGTTGTTCTCTATAATATTGTTAATAACTGTTAAAATCCCTTATAATAGTTACTTAAATAAATAATATAAATGGTAAATAATTACTATTACATATACTAGAAATAATCCACCAATTATAACTGGAATTAAATAGTTGTTATAAACAATAACAAAATATTTCATTAAGAAGAACACATTCTTATTATTAAGTTGTAATTATTCAGAACAGACGGTATACGACATTTTAAATACTAATTAAATGTATTGATTGGAAATATATACATACAAAATCAATTTTATCGAAAAATATTGTTGTTACTACCGAGATTCGAACCTGGATCTCTTTTCAATCCGAGGAAGATGCATTAACCGACTACGCTATAGCACACAGTACTTTTGGCGACAAATTTTCAAACAATATGTTACACTTTTCAAATGAATACATTTTTCGTTACATTATTTGAAAGCCATCTACTTTATTTTTACGGAATCTCAAATACTTTTGAGTAGTCCGATAGGAGACGCCAGAATTAACAATGCATTTTTATTAAATTTTGGACATCTTGATACAATTTATACAAAAGGATAACACATTATTGTGAAGTTGTAATTATTCAGAACATAGGTCTGTGATATTTTGAAAGTGTAACATATAGGTTTGAAAATTTGTCGTCAAAGTTACTGCGTACTGTAGCATAGCCGATGGAAAGAGATTCAGGTTCGAATCCCGGTAGCAATAACAATATTTTTGGATCATATTGATTTTATTTGTATATCTTTCTAATTAATACATTCAATTAATATTTAAATTATCAACAATAATACCAACTCATAGGTTTAAGTGTTTATCAATTTTTCTGTAAATTATGTATTGTACTTCCGTTTATTTTTCTTCCGTTTATTTTTATTTCCGTTTATCAATTTTGATAGTTTGTGAATTTTTATTAAAAAAAATAGATAATGCAACTATGTATCTACTTTACTAGTATGATAACGATCAACAATTTTCCACATTCAAAATTATTGTGACATTACGAAATCTGCTTTTGTTTAAAATCCGTCACTCGCGAACGCGGAATCGCAGGTGCAGATGGACGTGAGGCTATTATTATGCATGTATGTAAAATCTCTGAAAAAAAAACGTGAACAGAGTACGAAAACTTATTACACTTAAGACAATGAATGGGTGCCAAAAGTAACAAAGCCGGCATCTTTTTGTTATTACTTAATAATTTTCAGAACTTTTGCTTTTTAAAAACTTTTCTTTTATTCCCGTCACGTCCGGGAACCTTTGGGATTTTGTATTCTGTTTTCGATTCACTTTCAGTTTTCACGGAATAAGAAAGTATTAACATTTGGGGCGTACCTTATTCTGTACTTTCAAAACACTGGACCCACATTTTTTAATTGGTACCTAAATCTAATAGGATTATAAAAGGTCTTCATTAATAAATAAAGATATTTTTTTAGATAATTTCACAGTAAAATTTGTGACAAGACTGCGTGTTATATAATTTCATAATATTATGATCCCTTCTAGAAACAGAAATAGAGACAATAGACATAGATCCGAATACTGAGAAGAAGTGAGAGGAACAGAATGCAGCTGCAATTTCTCATTAGGACGAGGGGATGAAAAAAGGTGTAGGTTATACTTCGGTTTATATACCTGCTTTATTCATATTTGATTTTTAATACGTTAAAAAATGTTCTTGTCTTGGAGATTTTGCGATAGATATTATTTTAGAGACGAAATATAATGAATAATGCACGACAGCTCGCTCTGCATTCAACTTTGTACTATCCTTTAGGCGACTTTTGAAATGAGTGTCGGGACAAGTCTTGTCCGTTTTATCTTATTTTTTACCCCAACGCGTGCCATTCCGTCGATTATTAACGATATCAAAGTTAAATAGATTCGTAAATATAGTTTGTCACTATTTATCTGCACTATCTTTTTCAGAACATTGAGCATTCAAAAAAATTCGGGCAATATTAACAAACCGCTGTTCAAACGGGATTTAATTTTTCAGTTTTGTTACATTTTTTATAAATTGTAATTTATACAAAAAGCCTTTGAGTTGGGTTCGTCAATGGCTATTACAATTCTGTAAAATGTGTGCTTTGTATTCAACGTAAATTCTTTTTACAGCGCGTGTTTGGCATAATATTGCTGTACCTACTACGGTGTGCGCTAACAATTAACCAAATTTTGGAAGGCTATATTATATACACCGAATAATAGACTGGTCCAATTCTCCGGGGTTTTTGTGTTTAATATTGTATTCAAAGGTGATCTTAGATAGCCAGTCGTAACAGTATGAGAATTGAAGCACTTGTACAAGTAGCCATTATAGTTGTATGAGAGTATCGAAAGCTCAATGGATTAGAAAAATTAAATTAAATAATTATCCGTCATTTTTCATACAACAATATATTTTATTTTAAATATTAAAAAAAAATTTATCAAGATCAAAATTATCAGAACATAGGTTTGTGATATTATTAAATACTAATTAAAATGTTTTAATTGGAAAGATATACATATAAAATAAATTGTATCAAAAAATATTGTTGTTGCGCTACCGAAATTTGAACCTGGATATCTTTCCAATCGGGAGAAAGTGCGTTATCCAACTATGCTACAGCGACAGTACTTTTAACGGCAAATTTTCGAACCCATATGTTACACTTTTCAAATTAACTCATCTATCGTCACATATTTTTCGATAAAATTGATTTTATACGTATATCTTTCTAATTAATACATTTTAATTAGTATTCAAAAAAATTCAATTCGTCTTATGAAGGTGTGTACAAAGATTTTTTTTTAAACTAGTTTTTAAAACCAATCTTAGGGTGAGAATAAATCACAAACATAGGAGAAAAATTAAACTATTTCGTAGATACCTATGTACAGTACAGCAGTATTATAGTGTTCAAATTTTCATGTTTATGACAGTAGAAATGTCGTTAATTTTCTATTTAAAATATGCACTTCCAGAAAAAAAGGTCACATATTCACCTTCTTCACATTGAATAAAAAAAATGGACAATTTGCTCCAAAGTAATGCGTAAATTTGCAATATTTACAATTTAATAATTTATTGGTCAAAATAATAAAATATATAAAAATTGAAAATTTTATTTTTCAGGCGTATTCTAGTATAATATGTTTAAAAAATATTTACAGATAAAGAATATTTCTTCAAATAATTTCAAAAAACAATTAGATTCTCATTAGTTGACATCTATGCTGCTTCAAGGAAACGATTATCAAATTTAGTCCATAGGTGACAATAGTGTAGTTGTACTCGAAGTGTTTCCACATAGTAACATTTATACAACTTTCAAAAAAAAATATAGATATGGAGATTGATTTATGGTTGAGAATGTTGAACTTTATATTTGTATAAAGTGATCACTTAAGCCGGCCGAAGACAGGTCGTAAGTTCTAGAATTACCCATACTTCCATATCTTTCTATTAAATATTTATAATAAAAATAGCTTAATCTCTATGAGATATTTATAATTTGTGTATTAATTTACTTTCAAATTTCCCTATGCGTGAGACACAGAAGAACATTAAGATATTATGTTCAAGGTAATATTTGACAGATTTATGCCTTTGAAATATGGTGCAGGAGACACACAGATTACGCATTCCATGGACGGCGAGACGCATAAATATATCAATGACAAACTCTCAACCATTGAAGAAGATAGCTCGGAGAAGCTTGTTGTGGTAGGCCACGTCGAAGGATAAAGAAAAGAGGAATATCCCTCACCCGTCGGACCGACCAAGTGGAAAAGCCAACAGGCACTTCTCTGGCGATAACCCTAAGATTTGCAAGATAAAGAGATAAATGGAGAAGGATAATCAAGAGAGATGGAGTTCATGGAGATCAAAATCCTTAATCATGAGGGACCGACGAGAATGATAAATTCGAGATAAGAACTTAATTCTGAGATGCATTATGATGCAAAAACTATTATATATCTTTAAAATGGCTTATTATACACAGGATAGAAAACCACAGTTTTCTTCTGTCATTTTATATTCTGAAAAACCATTATCACCTCCTTCATATATAATAAATACACCTTATCGTTATTAAGGCGAACACATTCTTGTTATCAAGTTGTAATTATTCAGAACATAGGTCTGTGATATTTTAAATACTAATTAAAAGTATTAATTATAAAGATATATATATAAAATAAATTTTATTGAAAAGTATTGTTGTTGCGCTATCGGGATTAATAATAATATATAAGTTGAATCAATGTGTCCAAAATTTAATAAAAATTAATTGTTAATTCTGGCGTCTGCTATATCGGTTTACTTAAAGTTATTTGAGATTCCGTAAAAACAATGTAGATAGATGGCTTTCAAATAATAGAACGATAGATGTATTAATTTGTATTGATGTAGGTTCGAAAATTTGTCGTCAAAAATACTGTCATAATAACTAGCATAATAATAATATGGTAATGCGTCTTTCCCGGATTGAAAAAAAATATGATTCGAATCCCGGTAGCGCATCGACAATATTTTTTGATAAAATTTGTTTTTATATGTATATCTTTATAATGAATACATTTAATTAGTATTTAAAACACCTTATCGTATACGTCAGTACACTGTTGAAGTTTCTAACCAGGTCATTTTCCAATATCTTCACACTGGGTTTTTCGCGGATTACCTTATCCTTTATGGTAATGGTTAGCGATAAAATTGGCGATAATGAATTTATTTGCGGCCAATCGACCCAATTGGAATGAGGACTTCCCGAATCACTGCCCGAGTTCTTTATCCAGGACTTAACCTTCTTTCAAGATCTTTTTTGGTAATAATTTTACCATGGATGATGAAAATTTTCAATCAACTAATGAAAGTGTGCAAAGACAGAGATATCAAACAATTAACCAAAATGATGTCAGTTCAAACTCTTGTTTATTCAATTTTTATGTATGCAGCAGTGACTTGGACAATACGCAATAGCGACAAGCGTAAAATAAACGCCTTCGAATGTGCTGTTGGAGAAGAATGTGACGTTTCTCGTAAACTGGCGAATATCTAATTCTAAAACAAATCCAATTACGGCAAGTTCTACCTACGATAGTTGATTAAACGAAAAATTCTTGCAATTTTTCAGCCACATTATGGGTCAAAATGACAGCATAGAAAATGAGATTGTCTCGGGCATAGCTTTAGAACGAAAAAGTCTCTGAAGAGTGCTGTAATGGCGGATGCACGAGTTGCATCTGGCTGCAGAGATCCTGCAGTTAGCTGTGAGGGCGACTCAAGACTGAGACTTGTGGTGGTGTGCTATCAGCCATTTTCTCACCTGATTTTTTTTAAATAGAGATGCGTACACGAAATACGTGTCACATCAATATTTTTACTATTTTCAAACTAAGCTAAACTCTTGTGCTATGAAATAACTAACTTGATGACTTTTTGGAACGAGGCTCAAACCTCCGACCATTAGATCACTAGGCATATCGATTGAGGCCACTATTCATCAATATTGATACGAAGGAAGAGTAAAAAAGATTTAAGTACATACATTGATCGTAAATAAAACCGTGTATATGTAAAACATAACGCAAAGCCATATAAAATAAATAAAAGTATGTTTGATTTTTTGTTTAGGGGTTCAGAAGCATAGCGGCCACTATCTGATTGACAAAAATAAAGGATAACATGAATGGATATAAATTAAACAATATTATAACTCTACTTGAGTTTATTAGCACTACTCGAGTTTCGAAAGAACAGTAACTATCATCGTCAGGTGAAGTATTAAGCTGATTAAACATAAATACAGAAGACAAGGCTTAGGTGGTAGACATAAAAGTAATTAGGTACTGACAGATGGAGGGGGAGGGGGTGGAATTATTGGTGGATGGTGGAGGGGTGGTTGTAACGAAAATATTGAGAGAAGAGGAAATGAGTCAGAAAATGTAATATTGTCTAACAGATTAATACCAGAGTTCAAATCTCAAGTAGAATAATAACATTGTTTCATTTATATCCATCCATTATGATAAAACTCTACAAAGTTAAAGCCGATTCTATTAATAATATAAAGGGTAAAATGTTTATAAATGAGTACCTGGCAATGGCGGCAGAATATTAATTGATAACCGTTCTTATGAATATGTTAATATATTTACAAGTATTTTATAAAAAGCATATCACCGCTCTGGCTATAAAATCAGTCACACATATGTTCTCAATTTCGACAATTGGACAATGGCGGTTTTGCTTCTGAACGCTTCATATATTCTACACATGTAGTAAATATTTACTACACATATGTGTGTATTTTATGTTACATATTTTTATCGATATCGAAAGATAGTAAAAGAAAATATTAAAAAAGGATTTACGACTCGTACTCGGCCTAAATCTGCTGCGATATGGTGTCACAGGGGGAAGTGCCACATTTCACGCCCTTATCAGCGGCGATATGACACCCTTCACATAATCTATGAATATAAATCACAGATTTTTAGCGTCAGGTACAACCGACGATGGGTACACATTTTCCCAGTTCTTTTTATTATTATTTTAATATCTCGAAAACAACATAAATCATCTGAAACTAGACTGAATATTTTTGCCGGTGTAAAATTTCGCGTCAGAAGAAAAATGTAGAAATTAAATTTTACGGGTGGACCCTGCTCGGCGGATATGGTGCGCGTATATTATAATTTAGCATTTTTACTCAAAATTTGAAATTATATGCTCCAGATTTTACAATCGTATATTATAATGTTACAGTTATGACTGTTTGCGCCATTACGATGTGCTGACATACGACACGTGTGTCCATTTTTTATTCAAGCCTAACTGAAATAACGAGGGTAGTTTTTTTCAAACATTTTACAAGCATAACATATGGTTCAAATATATATTTAATACAACTCGTTGCGCAATTACCCGAAAAGTACTTAGGTATACCGATTTTATCATGTCTTAAAGTACAATGTGAAGATAGAAATGAGATCCTCCCCTGTAAAAACACTGTATATTTTTACAAATATTGATAGATAAGCGGAATGTCGGTGATCTCGTATAACGTATAGTGTTGTTGCAGATTTATTTTATATGTTTTTTTTAATTAATATACTATTCAATGCCCATGAAGATATACAACGCAACACATTCATAACTCAGATCTGCCCAAAAACGATACACAGTTTTATTCCAGAGGTAGTTTCAGATTTTCAGTTAGAAATTAATTAATAAATACAATAAAATGTAACAGATTATACGTGACTATAGTTGAAAATACATTATAGAAAGATTAAAACGTATGAAGATAATAAACAAGGTATCGTAATTTTCACGCTATCGGTTATATTCGTATTATAGTATTTTATATATAGATATCTACGTGTTATATACTCTAAGTTTTATGTCTTTTTAAATATAATTCTCCGCGTCTCATACTTAGACGCCTATTGCGGAATTCATTTCTGATAATAATATATTATTATGTTTTGTACTAATTAAAACAAATAAATAATACATCATCATTAAACTCGTACATTGGTATACAAATAAATGGGTTTTTTTACGATAATTTCAACTAAAGAAACGTGCACGCGCGTTATTTATAATGACACAAAACAGATTTAATATAAGATAAGTTTGAAATAATTCTTTCATCTAATGTTTTACGATGATATTTAGATTGCTTAATAATGATAATAAACATACGTCATATTTAAAATTGTAGTATGAGTAACAATATGTTTTGATTATACTTTCATTGAGTTCAATTTATTTGAAAATTTGCTAAAAATATGCATTTTTCGGACACAGGCCAGTGATATTATAATGATATTGTAACTTTTTTCGGAAGGTAAAAAAATATGAATCTGCACAGTGATGGGAAAGTTATATAACATTTAATAGAATCCCATCGACATGAAACTACAGATGGGCGGGTCGAGTCCAGAGGCACTAATCCCAAAAATAATACTTAATGGACACCCAAGTAGTAGGAGAATAATGAGAAGATTATGATTGGCTTGGAATGACAACATAAAAAAAGAAGCACTAAAGCTGCTTGGTAATTTCAATTTGGAAGACATTCACCCAAAAATAGAACATAAAGCATGTGAAGATAAAAAATTCAGGGAGCCAAGACTCGATATGAGCTGCAGAGTAGTGATGAGAAAATATTCTACTATTGACTCACTGGTGTGATTGTGATTGGTGGTCGATAATATCAGTGATTTAAAACTGTAACTGTAATCACAGTTTAATTACTAATGCGCATGCGCCGCATGATATCACAATACACGAAAAAAAAATCTAGCACTAATAATTAATATACATATATCGTATTTAATATCATCACAAAGATAATGAAAATGCTAAAAAAATTGTGAGTTTATTTTTTGGGTCAAATTCTCAGCATTTTGGATCAAATGCGTAAAATACGCAGAATCTACTAGATGGCGCTGATCACGAATTATAACTTCATTCCTTAATGAATATTTTCCTCTCAAATGCGCAGGCGCCAAATCACGGTTCACAACCAAATATAAATAAAATAAATAAATGAATCATGAATCACAATATTCCCAGATATTCAATCACTGACAGCGAGTGTGGCTCAAAGACATCAGTGATTGACTCACGGTTCGTAATATTGTGCTCATCACTAATGTAGAGCCATTAAAAAAAAATTGAGATTTTCAAATCCAGTTACGTAAATATTATTAATAAGTTATTATTTATAGTGTGATTTGTGTGAAACTTGGTGCACAATACATTTGCACTCCTCTCAGTCTTGAGCCATATTGATTGCAGCGTTTTGATTCCCTCATTTGGTGTTCCTTTATTCATCTTGCAGGAGACCATGCTCTTACTGGCAATCCCTCAACTGTCCTTGGGATCGATCATTTCTTCTGGCAACATGCCCAAAGTATACAAGAATCTGTCTCTTGCATTTTGTCGAAAATCTTTTAGTAATACTTATCTCCTGGAGGATGAGAGATTTGTACTCATAGAATCGTGAATACGAATTTCACATATCAAATGGATACTGATACTCGCTATTGCAGCCGTGCTTGTGGTGACGCAAATATTACGAGTTTACTTAAAATAGATGTTACACGATAATTAAATACACATTTTTTAATAATTAAAATAAATACAGCTAACCGATTGTTATTTTTTTCAAGATCAATTTAATTAATCTATATATTACTATATAGATATTCTTATTATTAGAGTTTAATATAAATATAAAGAACTGGCGTGTCTTCCAGGTTAGATGGCGTTTTTTTTAGACTGGGCCAAAGTTATGGACGAAAACACGTGCCATTATCAAGGCATTATATCAAAAGACCTCACCACCTTGTTTCAACTATCATCTTTTTCATTGACAGTACATCATTTAGTATGCATGCCAAAATAATTTCCTCTCTGTATCGGAATTAGACATTGAAACTGTAGAGGAAGTCGATTTCAATCTGTCTCTACAAGAAAACATTAATAGAGCTATCAATCAGGAGCTTAATTCAAAAAGCGCTTCAAAATCAATAACAGCCAGACATATCAAACATCATTAAAAAGGAGCTGAGAAATTTTAAAATCTAAATTCGGCGTAGAGTAAATCTAGAAAAATTCTACTAGGATTTAAAATCAATACCACCTGCCATCCGAATCCGAATCCGGTTCTTTCGGGATATGAGAAAATAGCTACAATCATTACTAAATGATGAAACCTTAGACATCTTATTGAGGTCACATTTTAAGTCTCAATATATTTAATGAGCTTTTTTAATTGTGTTGTTTTAATTTTATTTAATTATAATATTTTTATTTTTTATTTATTATCTTAGTTTTATTAACCACAATTGAGTTTAAAAAACATCTACCGGTTTCGGAAAACACTTTTCCTTCTTCAGGATGTCATAACTAAGATAATAACTGAGATAATAAATAAAAAATATGAATCTTACTAATATTGCTAATTTTAAAAGTATAATATTTTTATACATTGAAAAATGCATTTACTTAAAGTTTTACAATGTATTTATCAAAATTTTTTTTGTACGTTGAATATAAGACATTGTTTACTACTTATACTGGAAAAGCACTTTCTACTATAATACGTATATCTTACGCACGTCTTACTTTTCTGCAACGTTATCCGATTATAACAATATAACACACTTTTATTTTTTTAGAAAGACAGCTGGGGGGGGGGGACCCACTCTTTTCTGGGACCGGTTTAGAAGCTAGGACTTCCTTGTCGGTCCTACTTTTCAAAGCTAATAAAAATACGGGACTTTAATTCAATTACATTTTTCCAATCACAAAACGAAAAAGGAAAAGAAATTCAATGTTATTTGTAATTAAGATTTAAAATTTAGACCCTCCAGCATCCCTTAAGTGCTGTCTTTATTCATAAAAATTATATAATATAAATCCATAGAACATAGCTTTACATACAAATGGAAAATTAAGGTACAGTAGTTCAAGGTAGACTCAGGGATACATTCATCAAAAACACTCCCAAAAAAGGGACAGTGGACGAGACACAAAATGGATTGAGTCACACTTACACGGACAGACTAACGGAGTTGCAAAACACGAGGCATGGAGTGTGAGATGTAGGCGCGTAGGTGGAGTCCCACCTACGCAGACCGGCCTAACTACCCACCTAAGGAGCTCCAACGAGTCATCCGTACCCGCCTAAATCCCTTATATAAAACAAGATTCGTCCCTTTTTTAATTTTGTGCAGTTACTACTATATTTGAATATTGTTAATACTTTATGATAATGTATGTATAATACTTGAAAAATAAAATAAAAACATTTGTTACAACTCTGATTTTTTCTAATAATTTAAATAGGTATTTAAATTCCCGTTGCCGGCACCAGGATTCCGAGATTGTAAATTACTAGCACCGTGATCCCGGTTCTGAAAAAAATCTCCGGGAATAAAAGCCCTAGGTACAACCACACTTGTTCGTGGGAGATGTAAATCTTCCACAGTTGAGTTGAGTACAAAAAACGCGATCTAACCTAGAAGAGACGCCAGTTCCATACACTAGTGCTCGCAGAAACCTTAAATTAAACATATATATATATATCATCATGAGCAATAAAATCTTCCACAACATTACCGCCCGAAAATTAAGTAATGCTAAATAAAAAATATAACAACCTCTAAGAAATAAACCACACAATTATTGTCAGGTCGGGAGGGTTGAAGCCGCCATTAATCAATTTCTCTTTTGTAGATTTTCATGTAATTCATTTTTTTACTCTTACATTCCCGCCAGTAATTTCTCACCGTTATCCAAAGGCAGAGAGGGGGAGCGAGCCTCATTTCACCGCCAGTGGGGGATGGGGTGAGATGCCGAGGCATCAAACACTCGAGGAATTTGTAGGGACCCCGGGACGGGATTAAGGCATTCATGCGAGCCTACTATCATATTATAAGTCTGACTGAAGGCTATAGAATATGAAAGTTCGTATATCGTATATTACACTGCTTGATATATTTTTTTTACATTGAGATGCATGTATCGAATGCACGCTGCATCAATATTATATCAATAATCATCAATAATGTTGGCTGCTCAGCACTACTTACCATAATATGTCATCATAATTAAGATATTAAAAAGAGCTGTAGCACCAAGGCTTTAATTATTACTAGCAGAAAAGCAATCGACTATCGTCAAATATATTCTTCGCAAAAAACTTTCCACCATGGCCAGCAACGTATTAATCCGTCACGACGTCATGTATTTATCTGACACGTCTTGTATATTTGTTTTGAATAGCGACACCTACCAGAAACTTCAAATTCAATAACAGATGATCGATAAACTTGCCAATCTAAAAAATTCATTGTTTTTTCTTACTCGTAATAAAGACAATGTACAATTCATTTCAAATTGAATATATATTTGCGTACTGTAATATAAATGTTACTGAATATATAAAAGAGAAAACATATAAGTAATCTTAACCTAAAGATATTAAAAACACATTTGACATACTCGCTACTTTATAGCTAATATGTCAAACGGTAAGCCACAATTATCATTAAAATTAACATATTAAACGTTTAGATTAAAATTTATAAACTGTAACATTTAAAATTGTAAACTGTAACATTAAAAATTGCAAACACATTAAAACAATAAATAAATCGTTGTAAATGAATTTAACATTTCAAATGTAAAAGGTTTTCAGATTATTAAAGTTTATAAATCGCTACTCCAAGTGATGAACCTCCTTGTGTGAAGTTTCCAAGCGTTAACTGACTATAATCGATCATTCCATGACTGTATTGCCAATACCGTTAGTCCCTCTAGATGTCTCTACCAAGCCCATAATGTATATTAGAAAACGCCGCTAACTTACCATCACCATGGTAACACAACTCTCTTATTAATGTTAACATTGTGCCACGTCGTAAAACATCAGATTACTTTATGAGTTACTCTGTAAATAAAAACAGGTTTTAAATAATAATTAAATATATTAATTAGAAAGATAACACAAAACGTAACAAATAGTAACATATAGGTTCGAAAATGTGTCGCTAAAAATATCGTCGCTGTAGCATAGTTAGATAATGCACCTTACCCAGTTTGGAAAGAGATCCAGGTTCAAATCCTGGTGGCGTAACAACAATATTTTTCGATAAAATTGATTTTATGTATATATCATTCTAATTAATATATTTCATTAGTATTTCAAATATCACAGACCGTCTGTTTTGAATAATTACAACTTCGCAATAAGAATGTGTTCTCCTAATAAAAACGGATTTGTTTTCTTCGATAAGGAATATTATTTAAATGAATAAATTCGTAAAATTAAGACGAATTTATATTATAATACATTTATGACGCTAAATTTTCGAGAACTTATGACTTAAATAATATTCATAAGATCTATATTTTCAATAAATTACATTATTAAAAATGTTCAATGGCTCTTGGACCATAATCACGACTATTCTCACTGAGATAGAGATAAAGCAATCTTCTTTTGCAATCTTAATTTCTTTGTAATTACCGTAAAAACTCATGATAGAATTTCCTAAAAAAGAGCTTAAATATGCTAGAATAAATATCACTGATTTTAGTGAAAAATTATATATTTAGTCTACACATTACCTAATAAACATCCACTTTCTGTCTTTCTGTATCGATTTGCTCATATCTAAATCATAGTCCTTTAGTCTGTTTCTATAGCGTGATCTGCTTGCCTTCAATCTTCGCGATCCTGAATCTTACTTAATACAACGAGTGGCGAAGATTATGGTCATTTCTAGAACTATGTCCATCTTGTTGTAACCTCACATTCTATATCCATGTAAATTCTCTATAATCAGACTCCTCTTATCTCTATCTCCTCTTAATAACATGCCAAAATTACGCAAGAATACTTTTCCTTCATGTCGTGGAGAGCTTTTTTAGTACGGAGTTCCTAAAGAATTGTAGTGATGGTTAAATCGTTATTTAAAAATTTACTGTGGTTGTATTCGATTGTGACGATGATTGGCAACTGATTATTCGTAATTCATAGAGTTATGACTGGTACACTAGAAAGTAAACCTCCAACAGTTAAATCTTAATAACTAATCATCGTTAATCGTCACAATCACAGTCGCATAATAATTTACCATCACTAGAACCGTATCTGTTCATCTCGCAGTCATCAACACCATATCTTGAAGGCGTTGAATATTTGTATTTCTTTCTCAGAGTCCATAAATGATGTAGTAATAACGTCGACAACCTTAAACGGTCGTTCGTTAATATTTAACTATTACGAGGTTATTAGAGCTTAAGTTTATTCATCATGATGATGCATTGTGCTGATGCTGTAGAGTGGAATAATATGCCCATGATTCGTGAAATCGACTTCAAACGGCTGTTCAATGGCAGGTCAGAGTGATGTTTAGATTATTATCTTTTATAAAATAAATTTGTATAGGTAGTTTGTGATGATAAAGTGATTTATTTTTCAGTTAAATAACGTATTATTTCAATTATCTATTTATTGCTTTGCAAAAGCTTGTAAAAATAAAAAATAAAAAAATATATTGTACGCCTCTTGTAAAATAAAACCTCACTATTGGAAAAGGACCTTATGATGCGTATGCATGGATATCATGTATATTGATATCATGTATTTTAATTTGACAGGAAAGGTCGGTATACCGTCATCATTGTCACATTATGTCACAAATTGGTTGATAATTTTTGGGGTATGCATATCGATCCTATGGAGAAAAATGTTAGTTATGTAATTATGGATAGTTAAATGAATCTGTGTAGATTAAGGGATGAATGTGTCGATGTATATGTATATATATACGAATCAGAAGTATGTTGCAAGTTATGTTGCGGATAACATGATTAATTTGAGCGTAATGCCCCAATATTTCATCCACCACTCCCATATTCGTTTGATGTTGTGGAATATACTCGTTTATGGAACATACTCGTTTGATGTGAATATGTGACTATGGCAGGCGGCAAGTTATAAGATTGAAACTATCTACTGTTTACGCTGAGCTTATTTTAGTCAAATTGTACAAAAAATAGAAGTAACTGCGCGTTCTCAGATGCGATCTCTGGAGCTGTTGACTGGAAGATAGCAATAGGACGAGTGAAGCTCGTGCGGCGATCTTCCGTAGCGCTGCTATCCGCATTGGTAATGCTACATATTGTCGCATAGGTAAACGATACTCCCATAAGCTTAACGGCTGATGGGAGTAACATTTTGTGCACCAGTACATGCTAAATATGCTCAGCTTCACCGGGCGGTGATTATGAGAATAGAAGCGATAAACCTTCACATATTCATATAAAATTACAGCTTGCTCCGCACTCAACTCTGTACTGTACTTTTCTCATACGTATGACATTACTGTGTAAAAAAATTCATGACAAAATCAAAAATCTCACAAAATTTGACAGTTGAAATAACTGACACTGATAATGTATAAAATAAAATAATTTTATTAGATTTGTCATATACGTAAGCAATAAAAGGATATTGGTTATATTACCTGACATCATTTTGATACTTCAAAGTAAATTACGGAAAATTCCGTTAAGTACATGATTTGGTTCCACATAATAAATATGCAGCGATTTTATCCTCATTCTAGCAAAAGTCAGCTGTAATATAATCGTATATTACCTACATTAAATAATGTAATGAGTGACTTGGTGATTTATTAATTCGATTTAAAATATATCATTTTTGTCAGATACGTAAATTGAACACATACTGAAAAACTACACATATTTTTGTAATATTAAGTTTTTTCAATACTGCTTAAAGAAGAATTGACACCAAATACTGGTTAATAGACAATTATTATACGCTGCACCGTGCATCTGATTTCTTAAAAATACAGTATTTTCACTATCGCACGTTGATTGTGCATGTTATAGAAGGTAGAGGTGTAAAGCAAAAAAATGGCCTGTAGAGAAAATTTTACAAATGATTGTATTTATTTATTTTATTTGTAACTATATAATACTGTGTAAAAATCTGTTTGGACTGTGCCCGTCTCACTAGAGAAATTCTGTGTCAAGACGGGCATAGTTTACAAGTAATTGTTTAATTAATTACAATCACAAGTAGATAGAATTACATTTATTACAATATAAAAGGTGTTTATGAAGAACAATTTTAAAATGGACTTAATTTATGGATCACTTTGTAGCAATAATTAATATAGGTATGAGTCAGTATGTTTGGGTGAGTGCACCAATACTGGCTCTACCCATATTACGAATCTAAGTTTTAATATATAGTTTCATGTTCTTGGGACAATTCAATTGATTTAAATCTTTTAGCATTCTATTAAATAGTTAAGGTCCAAAATATTTGTAGTTCCTTTGACCATATGTTGTATGTGCTCTTGGGGTTTGTAGGTTATTTATATTTGTCAGTGTGGAAAATATATTTCGAGTTGTTTTAAAATGTGTCTCTTTGTATTTATATATGTATATATATTATGATATATATGATGATAATGCATATTCAGGCAATTTCTCGTAATCGAAAATCTATTAGAAAAGACAAGGTTTCCATAATATAGTGACAACATTTTAATCATTGGATATGGGTATGCAATATTTAGATCAGACCAGAATTTAAGTATGATTTGATTGTATAGTATGGTTCAATATGCCATTTTATTTTTAGGATTCAATAATGTAGTCGTAAATACTTCGATAGCTAGTCCTAGGTTTTCTATAGGTAATATTGAATACAATAATTCAATCTATACAAATCCAAAATACACAAACCTTTATGAACCTGGGCTGGTAGACGCCGATGTCGCTCTCCTGGTAGTCTGGTGGTCCTTAACTCTGCTGGCCACCCTCCGAAAACTTTCTCACAACCGATAATCCGAAAATATATAATACTAATTGTTTTTAAATGTCCGATCCGAAAAACTGTCTATTCCAGTAGCAGCTTCGCTTTTGTTTTTTGTTTTTAAATCCACACAAAAAGAATAAAAAGAACATATTCAAATTTTGATATCAGGTCTACCTATCGAAGTATAAAAGCGCGTAAACAAATAACACACCAAGACAAATACGTAAACGTAATTTCATAAATTCGATAATCAGAATGCCTAAAACTAGACTATCGAAGGGAGTATGCAATAATAACTTTCCCACGGTAAAGGCTCATACAAGACTAAAAAAATATTTAACCTTCAAAAGCTCTATTTTAAGATCTTTACGAAGGTAATTACTATACGGTAGCATCCAATACTTTGAAGCAGAATGCCAATAGCGTGCTTCAATCAGGATAAGTAAAAGAAAATAAATACGAGAGCAAATAGGGCACAGAAGTCAGCCTGCAGCCATTATTTTCCCATGCTCAAGATATCCCAGAGCTTATGGATAAGGACTCACAACCGCGAAGTCTCGAATTGAAGATCTTCCTCGAATACGAGGAAAATCCTATAAAGATGATTAAATATAATTAAATGTTTTACTTAGCATTCATTATAAATGCGTTCTCAAATTTAATAATTTTATTCGATTTCCGGTTAAAATAAAATAACATTACAAATGAGAGAAATAGATTAATTTGTTTCCATGGAGATAGACAAAAGATGGATACAACCGATCCCTGAAATATTAAGAATACTTTCAATTCCACGAATTGAAAACGTAAATTCTTATCATGTGGAAAATGTATTGCGGGTTATAAGATGGCGTTTACTTTTTTAATGAGCTTGCTCGAGCCGTTTCAAAATAAAAGGAATTAAATTTTAAGCCATCGTATTCATATTCCAATGGTTTTAAAACAATTTTCTAGTTAAACCGTGGCGATAAAACATTTTATCATTTATTATCATATTTTATTACAAACAAACAATAACGGAAATATATATTTCCTATTGTTTCACATATCACAAGTTGGTTGCATAACGTTTTATCAGAATCTAAAGTAAATTACAAATTTTTAAGTTTAGTATTATACAATATATCTCTGGCAACATTACATGATAAACATATTATAGACAATTTTTATAAACGAACTGATTTAAATAAAAATTAACATATTAGTCAGTCTTTTAAAGTTTTCAACACAATATTTGTGTATAAGTTATCTTAATTGGCAAGAATTCAAAAAATATTTTTGTATACCATACGTGCCGCGTCACGTAAAAATATTTCACTAGAATATTTCAAGAATATGAGACTTATTGATCCATAAATATTTTTTAGAATTCCATTTTATGTGCCTGATAAATAAATTTAAACATAACAGGATTGGTTCTATACATTTTATTTAAAGTTTCGAAAGTTTTCCTCTTCTGGGATATTGTCAAACAGTGGTTTATACACATATTTCAATTTCTTGCTTATTTCAAAACTTTTTTCCATTTCCTTTCTTTAGGTAACAATAATGGATATATGACAAATTTGAATTTATAACATGCTATATAAAGTGTACGCACAAATATATATATATATATATATTTGAAATGTCTTTTTATTTTCCAAGTTATAATTAGTAATACAGTTTCGTGATAATTCAAACAAATTTCGATAGTTAGAATGAATCTCAAAAAAAATCTATCGATCGATAAAATATGTATGGTAAATAAAATTTATGATAAATTATCTTCGGTTAAATCTCTACCAGCAACGTAATGTTTGGGGTTTAAATCTCGGTGATGACTAAATTTGTTTCAAAAATATATCTATACACGTATCATTATATTTATTTATTTATCCATTATAAACATCTGAATTTATAATTCCAACCTCACTGGCTATGCCCGCGCTGAGTCAGATATTTTACAATTTTTGTATGTAAACGCTAGTTCATAAATTAAAAATTATATGTACCTGCATTTAAAATGCTCCGTTTAAGTCATTTAACGAATTAATTAAATCAATCAAAAATATTATACTGCAGTATCTGTCACGTTGGGGGGGTGACCATACTTTGGATGCATGTTCGATCAAAGTTTTTATCCATTTTTTGTTGCGTAATTAAAATGACTACTGAATATTTTTTTATACATTTTGGAAGCGAATTAAATATTTTAAGTTTTCTGTGGTTCAGGCATGTAATCTTAAAAGTCGAGAACGGCTGAAACGGCGAGAACGGATTTTAATGCAGCTTCAGCGTATCGAATACATGTTTGGAACATATATATCATCACGGTACGAATAGATATGTTGCGCGAGCCGGAAAAAATCATCTAAGACATATTTATATCGTTTCAGTGAAAAATATCGATACGGTATTTCCAGGTTATGACATTATGCATCTAATGCATTACTCACGGTAATATATTAATATTAATAAACTATATATATATAATATGTGGGTGCAGTTTGACTAAGAATCCATCTCTAAGAACGCTGTAATATGTTCAGCGTGAAAGATTGCCAGGTACAATAGTAACTCTGAATCATTTTATAGGCCATAACAATCGGTAAGATAACAAAGTGGAAAAACAGTTTTATTGCACCTGAAAACAATAGACCGACATATTTTTATGGAAGTTTAGAAATAATCAAATTAATTATATTCTACGACCACAGGTTATGACTGACTTTTATGAGCGTTGTGAGGCGCGTATTGTATGTAGACCATGAGTGAAAAACCACTTACATAATTAGATAGTAAACTAACTTAAACAACTTCAACAAAAAATAGATTTTGGTACATAGTGTTTGTAACTATTATTTTACATTTTTTAGAGCATGTATGTATAGTGATATTCCATGATGAATTGCATCCGATAACCAATCATAGTGTTAAAACTTTTAAATGTTCAGCATGATTCAAACACAGTTATTAAGGTACTTATGATTAAATCACACGGTTTAACCATAAAAGTTACAATTTGATATGCGATTTGAAACAAGACGCAATGTTACAAATCGTCGTTGACGGTGCTTGCTACATGGGACGCGGCCGTCCGCTTAGAAGCGATGGCGGGATCGCCGAAAATCTCAGTTAAAATTAAACAGCTTCCCTAACGATGGCGTTCTATGTCCATCTCACTTCTATGTTAAAGTTATTTTCAGTCTAAAAACCATATAATAGCTAGTATTTTGTTTGCAAAAATTTAATAAAATACTCATTAAATATTACACAACATTAATGCAAAAAACGAGTGTACACAAATGTCAAATGTGCAATTAATAATTGTAAAATATCGGTGGGAATATTAAGATTTATATTCATACTCGATGACCGGAATCTAATTTATTCCCGCTCTTTGGTGAAACATATATTATAATAATTTCAATTATAGAGACAAATATTATTAGTTTACCGCCGAAATAAACTCCAATAATTGCTTAGTGAGCATAACACCATAAGTCGGTTCGTTCCAATTATTCATAATACAAATAATTCCTTTAGTTCTGAAAACGCACACAATAAAAATAATGTCATGTTTAATCTCGTATAGTATAATACAAGTTTCATTTTATTTTAATGAAAACTTTGAAATCAGTGAAGTCTTTGATGGTAATTAAGCTCAACATAACCTAACTGAATTCCATCAACCTCACTTAAAAAACGATATCTTAAAAATGATTTTATATGGATTAAATACAAACATTACACTTTTGAGTTAGGCAAACTTTCTGTCTACCGTGTATGCCTATCTTTACATTGTATTTAAATATGTATCTGTATCTAAATTAGGTTTATTAATGGCCTGATGGTGTCTTGTAAAAATAAAATAATACTAATTTTTAAAACGGAATCAATTTTTATTATGTAGAGGTTTTGATGGTGGAGTGAATCATTTATTGATTAAGGAATAGAAAAGGAAGAGTACAAAAGCTGGCGGAATGTAGAGTATGAAGAAATAATGAGACGCAGAACAGAATTGTCGTCGATGCAAGCGATCGGGCCAGACTGAGCGCGGCTTCTCTGTTAAATGTTACTGGTATCGTATACAATTTTAGGACAAAATTCTTGACACTAGAAACAAATAAACCTACGGAAAAAGTATATGTCTCACTAAATAGAAACATATATAGATAAAAATTTGACGATAACTTACATAGTTACTATTGTTTATTTAGTAAAACAGCCGGTGATAACAATATGTTTTAGGTAAATGGAATATAGCGACATTTTAAATTCGATAACTCTCGTAGTTTTCATTAGATTACGACTAAACTTTTCAAAAAATTTACCTTCCATATAGACATCTTGGCTAAGTTTATTAACTAGCCTGATCAGCCATCTTGTTTGAAAATGATAACTATTTCAAACATTCATAATTCAGTTAATTAAAGGGAAAATAAAATAACACACAAAATTACACTAAATCTGTTTGATTCTTATAGTGCCAAAGATGATTTTTTAATAAATATTTAGTGATTCATCTAAACGATTTTTTATCAAAATACAGACATTAAACGTTTTGGCTTGATTTATGTCTTCTGGTAGTTTTTATAAGTAAGTCTATTTATTCGATTGTAGATGTTTATGAATTTTGTTTTTGTTTTGTATTGTACGAGTAGTTAAGTATCGCTTACAGATTAAAATTGAATTCTAAATATTCTATTATCTGTTGTTCATAATTAACGTAACTAATAATCAATATTTTATCTAGTCTGAGACGAATATTTTATCAACTGTAAATATTTAAACAGATCGAGAACGTAAAATAATTCGTGAAATTCTTAAAATATCGTGATAATATCGGGTTCGCGGTATTACCTATTCAATCTAAAAACAAGGTTACATTAAAAAGCTTTATATTTTGATAAATAGTATGTGCTTACAAATAAAATACAGTAATATATCTGTAATATTTAAAACTGAAAATTTCAAATTTTAATGTCGTTGTTTGAGATTTAGTTATCCAGTTATAATTTAATAAATATAAATTTGAAATATAATTATTTTCCTTAGTAGATACCTACTTTCACACATTTTTAATTTCACCTAATCAAATATATGAGCTGTCGAATCAATTTTTAAATAACATGCATGCATTGCTTTGTAAATCATTTCATCGTTCCGGATAATTTAATAATAATATTAATAATCTCCCCATACCGTTCGTACGCTACATGCATAGTTTGTGTGGTCAATTTATAGAGACAGTAACCCTGATTATGGATCCCACAATGGAATCCGAAACGTCGGCCACAGAGGTTAGATACACACGCCAGAATAGTCCAGAAAATTCTATACGGAAGATTTTAATATTTGTTGCAAATTTTACATTGTGGTTTTTATTAATTTTAATATAGATTATTTAAAACTTTATTTTTAAACAGTTAGTCAATTTGACATCCAGATGAAATAAATTGTATTTTCCGAAACCGGTCGGCGTATTAAATATAACTCAAAGTGGTTAAAAACAAAATTTTAAATAATCGATCATATTTTGAAACCTTTATTAAGTCTCATTTTTGGATTTCTGGTTACGCTTCGGTCTTACCGGACATTTTTAAGCTGCAACAGACTGTCATAGCATTCTTTCATTTCATCTGTACTTCGGTAGCTAAAATAAAGTTTTAAAAAAATGTGTATTACTGATTCCATTTCCAATACAAATATTTATATTTACATCCAATTTACAAGTATTTATTTTTATCTTTACGGAACAACTTCTTCATATGAAGACCTACAAGATAGTTTCTATACCTAGCACTCAAACTTTATACCATTTATACTCCTACGTTTTTCAAAAACAAAGTTGTTCAATGGCTCAAAAACCATATATACAGTGTGGTCCGAAAAAAGTGAGAACATCTCGTAATATATGAGTTATTTTAAAACATAATATAATTAATTATAATTTTTTTTGTAATTTTTTTGTAATGTAAGATTTTTATTAATTAAATTAGTCTCATTTTAAGAGTAAAATGAATCGCATTAGCAGCTGCGATCGTAAATCTCAAAAAAATGTTAAAGAGAGAGCAGATTATCCGACGTGTGCCGGAAACCAAATGAAAGAACCCTTTTGTGTAAAATAAACATGCGTTATACTAACATGTGCTGAAAATGATTAATTATTTCTCAGTCCACAGAAATAAAAATATTATTATATGCCTACGTCTAATATGAATATCGGTTTATATATTTAAATAGATCAAGGTTCCCGGTTCTATTAAACGAAAAGGTTTATGTTACATCCGAGAATCAAAATACACAATGCGTTTGATCTTTTTACTAAAGCCACACATTTGACTCTCTGCCAAACTTCTATTGTACACTAAGCTTTGAAATAATAATAATTAGATATGACACTCCTTAAAAACGTGACTCACGTGATGTAAGATTGATGAAGAGTGCCATTTTTGTAAATTTACAAACTTTGAGAATTTTTAGAACAAAAGTGGTGTAAGGTTCAAATTTGGTGTGTGGATATAACTTTTGACATATAAGTCTTCTTGCAAAAACATTCCCATGAAAATTGAACTTTTTTAAAACGAAAACTAAGAATTGAGGCTCATTGTGGAAATGCATGTAGGTGAAAATGTATGAAATCAATCTTGTAGCGTGTTTCTCATTGAACAAATTGCTTTTAACCGCATGCTGATGAGACAAACAGGAGCTGAGATATTTTAATTTCTGCAAACCGTTTGCATTGTAAAATATGCTACACCACGTAAAACTAATACGGCTGCTACGCAAAAACCAAAAACAATAAAATTAAAATAATGGTAATTATGAACAACCAACAAGTTAGGGTGATTACACAAAAAATATATTAATATTTAAAAATTGTCAAGCAACTATTTAATTAATTTCTGGACCATTTTCGTATGGAATGGCCCTATAATAATAATAATGTGTTTATTCCAGCGTGATCAGTTTTTTTTTAACCCGATTCGTCATATAGATAGTACATATTATGTTATACATTAAAGTTATGAAATAAATATAATGCTATGAAAAAGAAAAACGAAAACCAAGGAAAATATTAATAAATAAAAAAAAAGTTAATAAAAAGTAAAAAGTTCACACACGTTGTATATATATATATATATATATATACACAAAATATAAATATTACATATATAACTACTTCAGTCACGGCCATTGTTGTATCTGTAGCTATTTTGTAGGCGTTGCCATTCTCTAGTCAGTGAACCAGCTTTCCATGAGAGTTGGTGCTGTGCTCCAGCCGCAGCTTTACGCCCGCAACTCGATGTCTCAGAAGCGGAACGAATCCATGTATACGGCCTTCGGTAAAAATTGTAGATGCGCTGCAATAACGCGCCAATCCAAACAGTATTTTGTATAAGCTGTTGTACTGAATTCGGGGACGGTTATGTCACTTGCTTGTATTTCGACCAGAGCTCGTAGGTATACATGCTGGTGAAGAACGATTTAAACAGGATGCTCTTCACCTCCTTACTGCATCGGTAGAAACGACGTGACAGCGGATATAGCAATTGAATATATTTTAGACAAATTTTGAACTTATATTCTTTAATATTTCTAATTGATGTATCTACTATTCCATTTTTAAAAAGCAATCCACCTTTTATTACGGAGAATCTCAAATACCTTTGAGTTGAATGTCGCTACGCTTTCTTGAACAGCTTTGATGTTTTCATTTGAGCATTATCATTATCGGTTTGTAGGTATTCGTACATCATACACAAATATTTTTTTTCAATTTGCCGTTAAATGCTAGATTATCTGCTTAGCAAATGCCAAACGGCGACCGAAATTGCTTTTAATCTTCTTCATCACTTGACCGGATTTGATCAAATATTTCTCTCCGGGCATTCTATTATTCCAACACGACTACTTCCCATATGTTTAATAGTAATTTTATATGATTTTTTCCTTTCGTTATTGATCGGCTTTGTTCATTTAGATAATATATATATTTATATATAATATATATTTTTTAATTCGTGGTAATAAACATCCGTCAATTGACCGCACCAAAACTCCCATTGCTTTATTTATGCCACCAAACGAATGAAAGAACGCATTATTCAAAGGCATGCAAACCGCAAATACTTACGTTGGCTAAGTAATGTCATCAAATTTGATTGATTAGACATTGTTCATTATTAAATACAATATTTCTAATAAAATATTATCTAAGAAAAATGACTTATAGTGTTAAAATATTTTTTTCCTTAAGTAACGAATAGACGCGACAAAAACTGCGGAAAAAAATTATTAAGAAAAAATACCAACAATACTACTATACATTCAGTATATTTACTATATAAAGAACTGTCTTAATCAAAAAAAAAAATTACATACTTATTTTGTTTTACCACCATTGAGGTAAAGATATATTAATAATGTCTAGTTGAGTGGAAACCTCCTAATAAAGAAACTAAGTTACCATCATACCGATTATCTAGTGTAGGCAGAGCCAAGTTATTGAAGCTTTTAACTGGGCTATATTTTCTTTACCAACCACGCATATGTTCCACATGACAAAACCATCTTCGGGATCTTTTCTTAATACTTTAAACTACAAACACATCTACATTCGATCCTAAATTGTTTATTATTTATTCTGTCGTACATATATTTTCATGTACACACATGCATTCATTACATTGCATTTAGTCTACTCTCATACTTTTTTGGTAATTCCAGGCTTCATTAATTAGTGTTGGCACCAGAATTCTATTATTTACCATTACAACACACTTTCATTTCTTTAGAACATCATCACATTTTTTATGTACTGTTTCCGAGGTAAGTTTGTAGAACTCCATAATCACATATTATGTAAAAATAAAATACTTGTTTTTTTATTCTATTCATTTAATTTATTTGAGACGCGTTTCGCCTTGCAAGAGCATTAACAATCTAACAATTTTAACTCAACAATTTGTATTTATTACTATAATGGGGACAGCCATATAATGTATTACTTAAAATAAGCAGAAGCATTCAAAATGTATGGATAACCTCAGAATTTTAATGAATAATGTTGTCCTTTTTCATCTCATTTAAATAAATTGTATAGCTATTATTATAGTCATAATTATTATTAGTATTATAGTCATAAATACTAATTGTTAGATTGATAATTCCCTTGCAAGGCGAAACGCGTCTCAAATAAATTAAACGAGTAGAATAAAAAAAAAGTGGTTTATTTTCACATGTGTGATCTTCGCAATTGATTTGCTTTTGATATTCTTGTCACTAGGTACTAGTTATACTACAAAAAAGCGATAATTGTAAAAAAACTTTTTTATATTTTTTTGCATTATGCATATAGATAAAGGTAAAAAAAAAACTGTTTTATAAATTGCATAGTTCGCGAGTCATGCCTATGTGAATATTTAAAATTTAAAATCATCGTTTAAAATACACCAGCGCCATCTGAGTGTCGAATGTTAAACTATTATCTAATTATTGCAAATTTCTTTGGTTGAAATATTTGATCGCAATTAATAAGGCAAACAAGATGATCACATAGGTAAAATAGTTAATTAGAAAGTAAAATGAAGTAAAAAATAGTACATGCAGCTAGTAAACACGCGGTCCGAGTATATTACAAATTAATCAAGATTGAATACTTATTGACCTTATTGTTATGATGCGCGTACACCTATTAGAGCTGAGAGCGGAGCGAGCCATGGAATATTTTCTATTGCATTTTGCACGCAGAGTTGAATGACCCAACTGACACTACCGACCTTGACCGACAAATCTCTGAGACGAGAGATTGATGTCTCATCCGTGTACAAGATCCTATAAAACAAACTAGACGATATACCCGACGTTGCACAGATAGAAAATTGTGCCTATAAGGTCCCTCGAGAACTATTTGAAAGCTTCTATAAACTCCTTCTAGAACCATATATTTTCAATAACCTCCTATTTTCAATAATTAATTTATCACAATAGGAGTATCAATCACATTATAAATCGTATACAGATTATAAATCGAAATAGAAAAATTTACTTTTACGTATCAGTTGGAATTCATTTGTCAACGTACAGAGATCAATATTTTTTCACATTCAGCCAAGTCACAATGTGCCACACAGAATTATTTTATTCGAAATGTGCGCGCATACGGCTTACGTTGTTAAAGTGTGACCGACGTACATACGGCGAATTATTTTAATATTTATGTGAACATAATAATATACTGATAAACTGGTCAAGGAGGCCACTCGTTCCGGAGTTTTTCCTCATCTTTCCCATATCCTGATTAATATGTTAAAAAAACATGCGAATTCTATTTGGACCGCACAATAGATGGATCCAAATAATCATAAAGGTAATCGGCTTAAAATAATTTAAATATCTAATCCCCGCACCCCCTGATTTTACAAAAATAAAGTTTCCAAAAGAACAATATTAAATATTTTTAGAATGAGAATTGACCGTTGCCAAGTAGTCTCACATTTATTCAGATTGAACTTAATAGATTCCCTAATGTGTGAGTGTGGTGCTGAGGAGGAAATCCTTGACCATATCTTTTTTTCCTGTCCATTGCGGATCACAGGTTTTTTTTACAGTAATCTCGTCAATGGTAATTTTCAGCTCCCGGTTAACTTGTGTCATCTTCTTTCCCTTAACTCACCATATTTAATCTATATAATATCAAATTTTTTGAACGACAATGGTATTGACTTGTAATATAATATTTCTCTTTCTATAATATTATTGGACTTTTTTTATAAAATAAAGTTTTAACTTGATTTAATGGCACAAATCGTTTATTTGCTTATTTCAAAGAAGAAGAAGAATAATAATATCTCGTAAGATATTAACGATCTGAGTGGACGAGTAATAAATACGTGAATATTATTATATACCTAAATGTATCCAATGGTGGAGCAAAAATGAAGTCACCGCTGAGCTAGTGGTGCCTGCAAAATGAAACAGAGATCTGAATAAAACAAAAGAAAACAACACTAAACTTGTTTATGGACAACCAAACGGACATGCTATAACATCTTACCTTGCCATTTGAAATTGAGTAGGTATCAACCAGTGGCGTGCAGTAGGAATAGATTTAGGTTATGCTATTACCAATAACATTATACAATCATGTATAACATATGTAATACAATATATGTACTTTCTTTTAACCAACGTTTTTAAACAAAATAAATACATCGTTTACACGATCCTACCATGTATTTATTTGTGTAAAATAGTGTTTCTAAGGTTTAAGTTTTAACGTAAAATAATACCTTCTTACCCGTATAGAAAATGGACGTTTTTAAGAACACTTTTTATGACTGAACATGAATAATTTATTGTTTGAAAATCCTTCACATAATAACTAAAGGAAATAATTATTTTTATTAAAGGTTAACGTAAGAAATAGTTCTGCCAATTACTTTTTTTTTTCCCCAAATAAAAACACCAATCCATGAACCAAATTTAAAGAACAATCATGAAATCAACATGTTAAAAATAGTAATATAGTAAAATTCGCGAATTAGTAAAAAATAATGTAGATACTTCAATGATTTTCACGCAGTTGTAACCCTTTCTAATGTTATTCTGTTAAAAAACAGCACAGGTAACGACTCCATACAAAACGGATCAACCGAAAGGAATTTTCAATTCAGTAAATAGCCTTTTATATGACTTGTGTAATTCATTAGCATAACGACAGAATAGAGTAATGTGAATAGCTCGATGCGGCGAATACAAAAGTGCCATGGGTACAGAGGTGAGTTGTGGTAGTTTTTAGAACTAAGCGATTAAAGTCTCCACTGGTACACAGATTTATATTTAATTTTTATTTGTTTCCCAGAATTTTTAGTGATACACTTTTTGCTTGTGTGCTCTGCACGCCCCTGGTATCAACACATTATATACATTATAAGCGATAAAAATATTACAGTAATATCATCAAGTCGCTCTGCCGCTGGACCTTGATGAACCGGTATGAAAAAGATCAGACTAAAGTACGGTCAACAACCGTATACTTAACCTATGGATTAACAACTCAATACGTCAGCGTACCAGGCTATGGTTTTAAGTCAGACATGGGTCTGGTGTAATACAGGGGATTGTTGGACATGACGTGGAATACTCAATGAATGCGTGATTTGATTTATTAATCTTTTGAATTACAGATATTTTAAGTTTATGAATAATAATATTGAATTATTTAGGTACATACTAACTTAAATACTAATTTAATGTATTAATTATAAATATATACATGTAAAATCATTTTTTGTCGAAAAATATTGTTTTTGCGCTACCCGGATTCGAACCTGGATCTCTATTTTCAATCCGGGGAAGTACACTACCAATTGTATTATAGCGCCAGTATTCTTCATGACAAATTTTCGAACCTATACGTTAAACTTTTTCAAATTAATACATCTGTCGTTCCATTATTTGAAAGCCATTATTACAGTCTTATTCTGAAGTTGTAATTATTCAGAACATAGGTCTGTGATATTTTAAATACTAATTAAATGAATTAATTAGAAAGATATACATATAAAATCAATTTTATCGAAAAATATATTATTGTTGCTAGCGGGATTCGAACCTGGATCTGTTTCCAATCCGGTATTTTTCGATAAAATTTTCTAATTAATCCATTTAAATTATTCAATTTAAGACCAACATTGTTTATATGTAAATGATACATGTGTACAGGTACATTTATGTTAAGACTTTAGTGTGTATTCAAATATTAAGCTACGATAGGCGTTCGCAAATATGAATACTGACTATTTTAGTGATGATTTATAAAACGTATATTATTGGAAGTACTGTACATGTAATGACATAAGCGTCAAGGTCATTAAGTTTGCAATATTTTGGTAATCACAATAACACAAAATGATTTTAAACTTGAAATAATTGTGAAATTAACGTGTACTCATTAGTTACGATGAAGCTTGTTTAAGAAACTCGCCTAGAAAGGATAGTTTATGATAATTATTCGAACTTATGTGATATTCGAATAATGTTCAACCTGTATTTATAAATGAGAACTATGCTATAAATACTCAACCTATTGTTTTTTTTTTTTATTTGGCATACATATTTGGCATACATACACTGTGATAATGTAGCTACCACATAAATTACAAATATTTGTTAACAGCTAATTAAAAAAAAGTTATTTTAACTTTTAACCGGAAATTCGAAAAACTTCAAAAAACATTTAATTTTGGTTAACCCTGCTTGACTAGTTATGTCACTCAACCGTAGGCTTCGTACGATTACGGATATATTACTAGTAATCTATAAATCAATAACGATCAACTGTGATGTTTGCGGGTTGTTGACTGTAGCAACTGGAGATGATGAAACACAGAAATATGTTATTTCTAGGGACACTGCAGAAAGAGAATCGAGAGTGAATTCCCGCCAGTAATAAACTTATTTTATTGTTTAAGCTCGCTAAAAATTATTTTAGGGAGCTTAAACAAATGCCAGCAAGGGGTACTGTAAAAAAAAATTACAATCGTTGTTTGTTGAAATCTATCCCACGTTTGTCTGGCGCCCCGCTGATATCTCGCCGTTTTTATATTTTTAAAATACTGTAATAACCGCATCGTTTCCTTGTCACATCACTTTATTGACGTCATTTCGGCAACCTCTCAATCCTGTGTGATATAATCGTGTAAAAAAAATTAACGAATTTCTCTGACGCTTTCAGGTGCTTTGACTATGAAAGATTTAGTTTAGCTATGAATTCAAATACCAGATCAAAATCCAAGATGATTAAAGTTACGAAATCTGCAATTACCTGAGCTATTTCAGAATAATGTAGAAAGTTCTCGAGTATTCTCACGATGTTCCGCATATTTGTAGAGCGGAAATATTGCACTCTATACAAAACACAATGACAGTTTGAGATTATTCTAGAATACCAAATACAGGCAACGACGTCATTATCGAGTATCTGCGGATGACACTACATACAATGAAGGCCCCCATTACCGAGGCAAATAATAAATTTGAATCCATTAATGTTCCGAATGAATCCAAAAGTGGGCCCATTTAAATGAATTGTGTATTTATTTATTTAAAGTACATATATACGATGAGTGGGTACACAAAAATATTATTTTTCAATTTAATTTTAATAGTTTGTTTTGTGTAAGTATGTATAAGATATTTTCTGTTTCCTAACTAGACCGGAGACTGTGCTAAAGGAAACAAACTCATCTATTATTTTCAACAATGAAATGTGAACAAAAGCAATTTTATCTTAATTTAATTTAATTCATGCGTTTTTTTTTCAAAAATTAAGGCTTTATTGTGAAAAAATGGTTATACACTCAATGATCAAAGTATTGTCCATCGGAAGCTACAACATTTGCCCATCTTTCTGGCAGTTTGTGGATTCCATCCCAAAAGAACTTCTCCGGCTTGGTGGTGAAGAACAAATCAAGCCAATTTTTGATACCCTGTTCTGAAGTGAAGCGTATTCCGGTGAGGGCATTCTGCATTGATCTGAACAAGTAGTAATCAGAAGGGGCTATGTTTGGGCTATAAGGCGGGTGAGGTAGAACTTCCCACCCACTGTTCTCCAAATAGTTTTGAACCGGTCTTGAAACATGTGGCCGAGCGTTGTCATGATGGAAAATTATGGATTCGTGTCTGGTTGCATATTCTGGTCGTTTTTCCGCAATCGCTCTCTTCAAACGAATTAATTGTGTTCGGTAGAGGTCCCCTTTGATCGTCTGACCCGATTTCAACAGCTCATAATACAACACACCCTTCTGATCCCACCAAACACAGAGCATGTCTTCTAAGTTGAAATCGACACTTCTAAATCGTGCAAACCACTTCTGGCACGTTCTTTCAGCTAGAGCATGGTTACCATAAACCTCTACTAAAATACGATGACTTTCGGTAGCACTTTTCTTCATGTTAAAGTAATGAAGAAGAACTCCCCGCAAAAACACTTTTTCTGGCACAAAGTTCGACATGTTCAAATGAATAGAAAAAAATGTTGTTTACACTTCAATCAAATGACATATACTGAAAAAGACGCGCAATGACAGTAACTTTCAAATGAATATAGTCACGGATGAATACGGCGCGAAATAATACTAGTAACGCCCTCTCTTAGAAAACCGCATGAATTAATGCATACTCCCAATACATACAAATTACTAATTTGAGTAACCAAAAAGATAAAATAATTTAAATAACAAAATATCCTCTTTTAGATATGTTTAAAACATAATATAAAAAAGAAAAGGAAACGGAAAAAATAGATTCGGCCCATGTAAGCATATCCATTAATTTCTGTTTAGTTTCTTTACTGCTCATTCCCAATAACCAGTTATTGAAATACTATTCGTCAATAAATGTTTCTTATTGTTTGGAAAAATATTGTAAACAAGCTGTAGGTGGGAGAATTGACCAAAGCTTGTTCTCATTTTGAACCTATTTCCTTTTTCTCTCGTAGGATACTCGTGCAATGGGTTTTGATGATGCTCTATGCTACCATTAAAATAAATGGTTAGTCTCTTAATATAAAGCTGTAGTGTGTCATGATACATAGATCTTCCATTTTTAATATGTACCTATACAAGTGCTTAAATTTTTCTTACCTATTAATATGATTCATGGAAGACATTAAAGATCCTGAAACTCAGGATATTTTGAGGAAGGTTAAAACAAGAAGACAGTAGGCAGGATAGGCGTAATATGAAAAAACCCCTCATCAAGACGCAAATGGGCGGATAATGTCAAAACAGACTTTGCAGTCATGAGACTGAGAAGATGAATATGTCTTCATTAAAATGAAAAGTGTCCATTGTAGTCACGACTTTGATCTGATACTTCGAGTGATATTGGAGTGTCAGTCCTGCTGTATGATGTACAAATTTAGAATCTCACTGGAGCAGTGTTGAAGAACCTTGATGCGTTCGAAATGTGAGTTTACAGACGCATGCAAAAAATAAACTGGACCGATACAGTAAGAAATGACACTTTACTTAATAATAATAAACAATGACAATGACACAGTTTTTGATCACCCTGCTGAAGGAAAGAGGTTTTTTCCGAAACAAGTTTGTTTTTCAAAGAAAACTCACGTCTTTAATTGCGAGACACTGCATCTTGTCATATAAGGAAAAATAAACCGAACACAAGATCGTCAAATGTAACACAATGCAACGGTTCATCCAAACATCTGAATAAAGAGTTCGGACAACTGAAAATAAATTTGATCGCAAATATCCTTTAATAGATCACTAAAAGAAAAAGAAGAAGAAGAAGAAGAAGAAGAATGAAAACTCGCAATTATGTCAGATAAAAAAAAATGTTTGATAAAATCAAATGGAAATACAATAAAGCAATGAATATTTAAACAATATTATAATCAACCTCTTAATGTAAATGTAGGAGGAAAAATAATTTCTGTAAGGTTTATCGATTTATTTACAACGTCTAGTCATGTATCACATATTTGTAAGGTCACAAATAAAGGACATTTAAAATGAATGCACCAAGATGTTATTATGTGCAAACAAACTTAGTTTGTATAATTTATAACTATAGTTATACATGTATGCCGTTTTTTTTTTTACCATATATATTTTATGTATTCTATCGCCGTGTATATGATAGAAATTGTTTTTTTTTTCTTCTTTCTTCAAGAGTAATTTGTGCCATTAATTAAGTTAAAACATTATTTTATAGAAAAAAGTACAATCATATTATAACTTAGGAAATATTACATTACAAGTCAATACCATCGTCGTTCAAAAAAATTGCTATTATATAGATTAAATGTGGCGAGTTAAGGAAAGAAGATGACACATGTTAACCGGAAGTTGAAAATCACCATTAACGAGATTACTGTAAAAAAAACCTTTGATATGCAATGGACAGGCAAAAATGATATGGTCAAGGGTTTCCTCCTCGGTACCACACTCACACATTGGGGAATTTATTAAGTTCAATCTGAATAAATGTGAAGCTACCTGGCAATACCTAATTCTCATTCTAGAGATATTTGATATTATTATTTTGGAGACTTTTCTTTTGGAGAACCGAAGGGTGCGGGGTCTTATAGATCTTTGAATTATTTTAAGCCGATTTCCCTTATGATTATTTGGATCCATCCATTGAGCAGTTCAGATAGAATTCGTATGTTTTTTTACCAAATCGAGTCTGTCATACATCGGGATATGGAATTGGTGAGGGAAAACTCCAGAAAGAGTGGCCTCCTTAGCCAGTTTATCAGCACATAAATAAGGTTAAGTATATAGAGAAAAAATGGTTTATTGAAAGATTTTATGATTTTATGAATATTTATTATTAAAATATGACTTTTGTAATGTAAGTACAAAGTTATATATTTATAACAATGGAAAAACTAACAAACGTATTCGACTAAGACAAAATCTTGGTAATAATATAATAAAGACAAACTAATTTATTTAAAAAATTAACAGATATAAACATTCCTAATTTACAAAATTCAAATATTTCGCACATATTTGTTGTGTAAACCGTGTTTTTAATTAATTTCAAACGACAACCCCGCCCATTGACCAATTAAAACGCTAAGCGGCATCAATACACTATTACAATGTGCATATTACGTGTGATATCACTCACACTAGTACAATTTTTCTTTCTACTTATCTTTATACAATACATGCACAGCCCTGGAAACGTAAGTGGCATCATTCTCTCGCTAACTAGATTATCTTACTGCTTTCGTCGCTAGTCGTATAAGCAGAGAATTGCGGAACATACTAAAGTCTCTTACCTTTAGAAAGTCAACGCTGATTGTGTGATTTAGAATCTCTTTACCTATTTTAGAAATGTAGCGAATGATTTCTGTGATTATTGTTATCCTTAGTATATTTTCATTACACGCTTCAACTTATACTGATTGTGCATCTATGAAATTTTTGAAGAAAATTCTCAACTTTCTTAGTGCTCGTGTACACACTGTCTCAGATATTCGCAAACTTGCAATATTCCATTTATGTTAACCCCTTCAGTCTTATTTGGCCACACTTTATCTATTTGTCACAAATGAAAACTGAATGGGAAATTCATACATTTTACTCTCAAAGTATCAAATCTTTTAGAAATTTGAAAATATACCTTTTGGTTCTGAAGATATAATTAAAAAAAATAATAAATAAAGAAATCTACTATCAAATATATTGAATATTGTAACAATACAATGCTCTTGTAATATGATTTAATTTAATATGGATCTAAAATAATAAGATGATTTAAATTTTATGTGGGCACTCACAAAATAATTATAATCATTCATTTGACGTTGGATATAAAAAGTGTTTGCAATGTTTAGTTTGTGATATTTCATTAGCAGTGAAGATGATTCAGTTTAGAATAAAACGACGCTTAGATAGAGAAAGAGATCAAAAACGGCGAGCTCGATAAAGTTACGATGACTATTATACGTACATTTGTAAAGCAATAATAAAAAATTAAATTTAAATCGTATTGTTATGCTTTTAAATAAAATATATTTTTTAAATACGTTTGCATGCGGAAACATAATTACAAATACGTTTTGTAAATATCTCCTCAAGCCGTTTGCGCGTAGATTTGTTATAAGCAATATTTTATCAAAGGGAGCATATTATTGTCAGATCACGTAGATAATGTACCTACATATTTTATGTTAGTTAATTATTAAAGGTTGATTTATCGCAGTACATGAGTAGAATATTAACACATCAGCCATCTGTTGACAACCATCACGATTTGAACTAAATGCAATGGAAAATGTTTAACATGAAAATCGGTTAATATGAAACAACAAAAAAAATCGCATCTTAGACGAACAATAGAACGCACGTGTAGTCAAGTCGTCACCAAATTATTTACTGATTACCACTTTTAGACTAGGCCGACATCTGATAATTAACAGTAGACACATAAACATTATCCGGATTTCCTATCAGCCGCATCACTATCAATTATTTTACTTTCTGACTTAGCTTGTGGTATTAATTTAGTAGGCCGAGCACTTGTCTTTTCTTTTTACATGAACAAATATTTCAGTCCCCATGATTTCGTGTTATACGATTTGTACTGTATTTGAACATCATAATTTTTATATATACGTGGATACCTTGAAACACACAAGGTGTTTCAAAATGATGGACCCAATTTCAAAGCAGTATATTTCACAATAAAACATATTACAGATATACCAAAAGTTACAAATGATTTAATGAGTTATCAAGATTTATTAATCGTTTTATAAATGCTATGTGTACCCTTCACCTGCCATACGAATAATATCGATACGGTAGTTAAATTCGTTCCATACATCTCTCAAAGTGTATTTTTCAACTGAAGTCATCGCTACCGCGAGGTCATCCAAATTAGTGAATACAGTATTTAACGAAAGAAAAAGTCGCAGGGTGAAATGTCTGGAGATATTAGGTCGCCCTGTGCTCTTCGTAAATATAATATAAACGGCCATTTTTCTCAAATCAACGACAAATGCTCTTAAATATTGAAACGCACACTGCACCGCAATTACTGATCCAATCTTGCTGAAAAGCAGAATCTTGTATTGCGGGATCATCATCTTATGAATGACTGAGGCTAGAGGCTGTTTATACTCTGTGCAAGATATCTAGCGGTAATCAATTGAAACTCTATACTCTATCCGATTTAAATCGGGTCCATCTTTTTGAAACAACCTGTATAATCAATCATTCATTTATAAACAATGTAGTTGAAGGTTGATCGAGATTCGATATTAAAGTATTTAGAACAAATCATATAAACTAGTCTAACGCCAATGATTGAATTAAACATACTTCTACTTTATGGAAATAGAGAGTTTCATAGGTCCTCACTTAATTGGTCGGTTTCTCACAAGATTTCTGTGTCATGGGTGATTTATATATTACTGTAATGTTCGTATAATTAAAAGTGCACATTTGCAATGCAATATTGTGCAATATTCCTTCATGCATCCTCACTTTCTAATCATCGGCTATACGGTTGAAGTTCAAGCTATTTGTAAACAATGGCGTGTTAGATATAAAGCAAGACAAAAACAATAAATTATGATTTGAGCAACTTATACAAACGTAAGCCTCCCCACTTATACATAATTGTAAATGTTTTGGCATATTATGTAATGTGGGTATGTATTACATAGCTGGCAGCATAAATTATGAAAATATTAACATACCGTATGTGTGACTGGTTCTACTTATTTTCGGATAGGTGCATACATATTTAATAACAATTTAAATAATCAGTATGGTTTTCACAATTTCTAGTATTTGATTATCAGATTACAATTAAAATAAATAATATAATCAATTATTATTACTTGTCTATAATATTGTTGCAGTAGTTCTTATTATATATTTTTATTTATTTAATTCTTAACATACTGCATACATAAGCACTCCTATATATGCTCTAATATAAACAAGATTAAAGTGTTTTCTTATACTAAAACTTATCTTGTCAGTTTAATTTTAAAACTATTCAATTTCTCCATATTTCTTATGTTTTCTGGCATTTCGTTAAAAATTTATCGCACTATACATCATCGATTTCTCAGATTTGGCCTTCTTCCTGAATGACAGTCTCAGTCTATCTCTTCCTCTTGCACGATACTCGTGCTCATGTTGATTTGCTTCAATTTTTCGTGTAAATTCCAAAAGGATTTTGTAAATAAATATCATTATATTAAAATATATTTTCTACTCATCATATTTAGAACTTTCACCATTGCATTGATCCGAGTATATTTATTTTTTCTGACTATTATTCTTATAACGTATATCTTTGAAAAGTGAATATTTGTTTCTCAATATTTTGTACGAGTTTTATTACTTAATATGCATTATTTCTTAAAATTTTGGTAACAATGTTAACATTTTGTTTGTTATCCTATTTGCTACACTAACAATTCAACTGCGGACAGACAAGAGTTATTTTTAATAATTTACATACCTTGACGAAGAACTATAAAATATAATTAATAGATGATGAATCATCAATGATGATTCTCCAATCCAAATATTGGAACATTCGAACCCCGAATATATTCGCCTGTTTTTAAGTATTCGTTATTCGAATACTTTAAAAAGTATTCGCTCATATTTATATTATTAGATTTTTAATATTTTTCTAAACGAAACAAAGGTTTACGAACCCTGGAAGTCGTATGCAAGCATTCATTCATTCATTCAGGTATACGATTTTTTTCTCCAAAAGTACCGCTATCGGCTATATGGAAGTCGGACATCAAAGATGTAAACGTCTTTGTCGGTCATCTTTTGCATTTGCCTTTTTTTAAGTCTTCTGCTAATCTTTATAGTTTTATGACAACAAACACTTATAATACATTGTTTTGTCAACGATGGAGTCGGCTTTCTATTTCGAACAAGTATGAAATTTGACACATTCAATGCAATTTTATTCTTAAAATATGTATTTTTAAAATTAAAATAAATCTTCACTGTATTTCTTTTTCATAATGTGTATTTTTTAAATTAAAATCATGTATTTTGTTGTGTTTTTAAATAATTTCAAAATTGAAATAATTTCATTATTTTTGGCTTGCTTTTTTTGTTGAAATAATTTTCCATTATGTTTTTATTATATATTTTTAGAATTAAAATTAATTTTAACCGTTTTATGCATTTTTTTATATTTAGATTTTAAAAATTAAATTTTCACTATTTTTTATTGTTTTTATATATGTATATTTACAAAATGGATATTTTTTTTTTTTGTTTTTTTTTTTAAATTTGTATTTCTAAATTCAACATTATTTTTCAATATATTTTTTGTTGTTTTTTTATAATATATATTTTTAAAAATTAAAATAAATAAATAAATTCGAATATTCGAATATATTCGTGAAAATTCGAATATTCGATAATGTATTCGAATATATTATCATTAACTATTCGAATATCGAATAGTTGGAATCACGAGTATTTGGAGGCTCTAATTGATGATGAATCATCATTGATGATTCATCATCAATATCCTCTGACGCAACTGGCTACCTTGACCCAAGGCCGATTGCACAAATGTTCTGTCAATTCAAATGCAATCTATCTGAATCTTTTTTCACTGTATTCGCCTTCTTATTCCTCGTTGCCATCACCTCGGTCTCACCATCTATCACTATTTTTGACTATTTGAAAATCTTATAGAACTTTGAGTTAGTGCGAACAAACCATCGGTTATTTACTTTAATTTTTAATCATATTAGTAGATAACAAATTCATCATTTGAAAATTTATGGTTATTTTAAATATCATTTATTTTTGAATACGTATAAAGTGTGTGAGTTATTTTTCTTCTTCTTTAATGGAAATCTGAAGTCTACCATCGTAGTCACTTGACATCGCTTTTATGATCACTTGCCTTCTTCTTTCTGTTCTGATTCTATACTATTTTTTTAACGGCCGAATGTTTCAGGTTTATATAAATTCTAACATTACAGGAAACGTATTTTTAGTCCTTATGTATTTTAATTGATTGTTGGCCATTGTCTAGCCGGCTATTTCTCTGTTATAACTAATAACGGTTAAATCGTTATTTTGATTGTATTCGACTGTATATTGTATATATTGATTAGTAACTGATTATTAACAATTGTCAAAATTACAGTTACATAACGGTTTATAATTTATTTATAATTTGTAATATTCAAAAAAAAAAAAAAAAATATATATATATATATATATATATATATATATATATATATAAAATATAAATATATTCAAAAAATTATTTCGGCGTATCAACATTTCTATGGTAACCAGAGATCTTACTGATAAATTTGCACGACGAAATCAGTAATACATTTATACATAAAACGTGTAACAACTGACGCGTTTAAAGCTGATCGAATTAGCATACCAGATCTAGTTAAGTGGATCGGAAAAACAACCTTGCTGTATTGAGTGCGTGCATATATAATGGACTATAGCAATGATAAATTATAAAGGTACGATACTCTAATGAATAAATATTTTTAAGCAAATAAAAGTTACAACCTATTATTTATAATTAATAGTAACATTATAGGTTGAAGTTTTCTAGAATATTTTTCTCCTTTTCCAGAGATCAGAAGTTGCAGAACTATTATACTGTACTAGAGAAGTGCCACCATACAAGATAACCATATGTAAAAAATTCGTTAAACATTTATAATATAATTAAGTTTGTTGACCTAGTGATCTAGAGGTCAGGAGACCAGAACGTTAGTTCTATTTTTATAGCACAAGCGTTTAGGTTAGTTCTAAAATATTAAGAATATTGATGTGACATGTATTGCGTGTGCTCATCTCTCTTTTTTTTAAATATGAAGTAGCATTTTACCTATGTAATAATATTTGCATATAAAAGAAAATTATTATTATTTTTAAATTTAATTGGCTCATGACTCAAAATTATGTAGATAAATTTTATTTTTCGAGAGTACAAAATAATATGAAATATTAATTTAATCAAATGCTAGTCAGAGTTATTCTTATTTTCTTCCCATCACGTAGATCAATTATTGGGTAAAGTTCTCACTTCATCATTCCATTCGTCTCTATACTCTGTCCTCCGCATCCAGATGCTTCCTGAAATCCAATTTCATCGACTCAATGAGCTAGGAAAAGTGTATGTATGTGCATGTGCATGTACGTATGTACATACATTGTCAATTGGTTAAAGTATCTAGGTCTTTCAGCCCTATTATTTGGCAAATTGCATATACTTATCTACTACTTTGGTTCTACTACAAATTTCTTCATTTATTATTTTAATTCACAAGGATCCTTCGGGCATAGTCCGTTCCATTGTTGGCTCGTTGGGCTATATTAAATTTGTGGATGAGGCATGTTGAATCTATGTTTCAGTATTCTACTGTCACTAGCAGGACATTATATTATATAAAATTAAAGTTGTTTTCAGTCGATTATCGCGCTATAAAAGAAAATTACTTTTATTATATCATATCTATTTCCGGAACCAACATTACATTTATATGGAAAAAATCTAATTGCATTTTTCTTCTTTATTACACTTAAATGTTTTTCTGAAATACTATATTCATTTAACTCTAATTAAAATGAGAAAAAAAATCGTACTGACTACGCGATTCAGTTAATTTCGACAATGACGAGGGAATGTTAACGTCATTACCGAATTTATAAAATTAGCGTCAACGTATGTATAAAAACAATATTTATTGTATAAATTATCGAAATAATATATTAACACCTTCGATATGGTATCTACAGATAGTACAATTCTTAGATTTTTTACATTTTATATAATGAATAAAATACCCGTAAAGAAGGTAAAAAAATATTATCATACACTGATAAACTATCTATTCTGTAACCATACTACCTGTATTTTTTAGATTCTATAGAACTTTAGAACCTTAGATCTTGTTAGACATCGCATGCATATATATATATAGAAAGATAAATGACATCCTAAAATATATATGTAGGTATATAAGATTATTTAAACACTGAAATAACGTATGTATTATTAGAATACACCTTATCGTGAAAAGGAAACATTATTTTGACAGCTCGATGTTAATAACTTTATTTTTTTTGGGTTATTTCCTCGCTGTCGTCTGTTTAAAAAACACTGTGGCATTATCTGTATGCTAATCACGTAATCGTTAGATGTTACGTCTAGACTAAACGTTTAAACAAACGAATGTAATATTGTCAGTATTTCTATTGTTTTGCCAGGTTGACAATACACACGCACATGCATAAGTACTTTTCTTCAGCTGATACTATTTGCATTAATAAACAATTAAACATATCTAATCGCCACATTCTCGTACAGGAGCCGCTACGATGCGAGACGCGTCAATGTTTATTATGATGTATAAAATAAAATAGAACATGTGTTCATGTACATTTATGACTAAACATAGTAAAATGCGTACACTGGGGTAATTTACTAGTGATGGTAAACCGTTTCGTGACTGTGATTGTACCACTGATTGGTAACTGAGATTTAACGATGATTTTTAAGTAAGATTTAATTGTTACAGGCTTACTTTTTAGTGTACCAGTCATTGTTTGATGAATTAGGTTAATCAATTAACAATCTTCGTTACAGTCGAACACAATCAGTCACAATCACGGTTAAAATGTTAATTAAAACGATTATACCATCATTATATTTACCCAGAATGTAATTAATTACCCAGCAACGTTCGAATTCTCAAGATGGCAATACGATATTGCTTTGTGATATTTGAAGAAATTTTGTATTACATACTTTTTAAAGTTTTCTTTAATAATATAATATTTATGTATTCATGTAATTAAAATGTGTTTAGAGGTGTGATCCTTGTTACAAGAGACTGCGGAGGCCGATCGCCTCTAAAATCGCGTTGGTACTGATCGAAAAACTGACAACAATACAATGCGTCACACCGTTGGAGATTTTGACCACTTCTCTCGGGGCAGCCTTTCAAACGAGACCATTACCGAACGCTTCATGTTGTAGAACATTTACTGCTTATACATGTAGCCGTAACTGTGTTTCAATCATCAATAAACATCGATCTGCCATAAGAACTCGTTCTCTAACCTGATCTGGTCACATTCTGACATAATACGCTCATAAGCATCGTAACCGATTCCCCAAAAGACTATTTTTCATAGTAATAATATGATTTGAACAATAACAATAAATGTTCATATCAAATACTGAACGTAGAGTATATGTGTGTTAACATATGTCACAATTTTGTTTTTTGGAGTAAAGAATGCCATTCGATAGCTTAGTTTGTAGAGCAACCAAAAATTACCTTTTTTAAAAGCGACACACGGCTAGAATACTTATTACTTATTATATATATAAACATATATATTAGTATATATAAAAGCACTTCAATTCCATAACTTCCTCCCTGATCACAGGCAAACACCAGATACGAACCGCTATTTAAAAATATTATTTTTGCTTGTACTTCGTATATTATATTGATATAGGTTATAAACATAAAAGACAGGAATAATTTGAAAACATTTATATTCGCATTTGACGTAGCTCAACGTTTCAAAATCATTACCAAGAATGAGGCTGTGTTTCTGAATGCGGGCCTCGCACTTAAACAATCACCGTACTTAACAATTGGCCGGCTAGCTATCCAACTGTGTGGAGTATGTTCTATTCAAGAGTGAAGGTTGAAAAAGTGAGATAACCGATGTTTATGTTTCCCTCGGTGTGTATGTAGCCTTAATATGTCGCCAGGCGTACATTTCGCTCCGCAACGCGCTGCCGCCATGCAGATTTAATTTTAAACTGCGAGGACATGCGGTAGTGTAATAATAATATTGTATAAATATCTAGTAAATCAGAATGAAATGTTAATCGAAGTTAAATGAATTTTGTTTTTAAGTATCAATTCGCTTGTTTTATATGTCCTTGGCATTCTGATTTAGTTGTGATTTAAAATAGGAGCGTTAGTAGTAGATTAAGGTGATGCCTATATTTTACGCAGGTTCTAGGAAGTAACGATGTATGCGATATTTAGTTAAATCAAGGGATAGTGAGGTATACGTGCGAGTATAACTATAACCTAGAGTATAACTGAGAAAAATTGGAACGAATGGTGAATTGAGCAATAACCGGATCGCGCGTCCCGCGGAATGAAATACGACAATTTCTGTCGTAAATCGGAATCACCGCAGCGTAGGAGAGGGAAAGTAGAGAAACGTGGTACAGGATGAGGTCGGTGAGGGGATAGAGGTTTAGTCGAAGGCAGCTCGCCTTACATGACGCCTCCGCAAATCCCCATGGTCTCCGCACAATGGCACGCGGATGACATGAAAATCACACAATGGCACGCGGATCACTGATAATTGAATACGGCGATGTCACAAGTTCACACAAGACATAAACAAACAATATCACTGTGCATACAAATCACAGGATCACGAACAATACAGTGCTGGTGCAGTGGAGCTGAAAGTCCACACCGCGAATGCTATCGCGATGTCGATATCGAACAAATATCAGTAAAGTTGACGTCTGCTGGCGTCAAGGTCACAATTCATACTAAAAATACGAGCATGAGAAAATGTATGAAAGAGAATTTGAATGCGGAATGTGTCAATAACAGTGGTCGTGGCTGATTCGAAAAGACGAGCCAAAAGTGTGTTTACGAATTCGAAAGGAATGACATTTAATATAATATACACTTATCACAGAGAAGAGGCTTATGTTTAGCGCAGGGTCCTAAAGTGTAGCTGTGCAAAAGTTGGTTTACATTGGTCAAAATGTATAGGATTGTACTTTGCATAGACAGACATTTTATGTATTAGATTAATGTATAATAGATAATAATAGAATTGGACGTTTAATTGATATGTGTCATAATATTATTATTTAATAGGTTTAGGAAATTAGAAAAGCATCCTCGTATACGCCACATCATTATGTACCACTTGGAGAAAGGGTGGAAACCTGCTGAGTCATTTCGCCATCTCAACGATCTTTTAGGTGAAGGAACGATTAGAGAAAGGGTATACCTAGAGTGGTTTGTTCGCTTCAAAGCTGGTGATACCAGCTTAGATAAAGGGTCGTTCTTCAGATTTTAATGACGAGGCCCTTCTGGCAACTGTGAAAGAGACCGAAAGTTGCACCACCAGGACACTGACTGAGAACTTCAACATCGATCAGTCCACGATGACGGTGACTACGCCCCCGAATGATAATTGTACATAATATGTCTTGAGTTTGTGTTCGTTTTTGATTATGTAAATGTAATAATACAATATAATTTAAGTTGCAGTATATTTTTTTAAAAACAGCGGTTAAATATTAAATATATATCGGGATAGCGATACAATAATTTGAACCAAAAGCTATAAGTGAATTATGTGTTCGTATATTATTTAACGTTGTAAATGTGTGCATTAGGTAGAGTTAATTAAAGTTTGATTACCTCACTTTTTCAATGGTGGTTGCTGGTTTTTCTCCGGCAAGCAAATATGAAGTAAACAACGCCGTGAATAGTTTTGTTAACAATGAATAACCGAAACAATCTACCGAGGCCAGGAAGATGTATTGTTAAACCAACAAACAAAACGGAATGATGACGTGTTACGCGCATTCTAGTTGCCCGACCAATAAATTCTATTCCGAGATGAAGGTAGGGTTCCGCGAAGCGTTGCTACATAAAAGAGAACACTTCTAAAAATGCGTGGTTAGTGAGTGCAATACCGGTAAATCGGTATTTCATTATTGGAAATGTGCCAAATATGTTGTGACAGTCCAAATAGAATACAGTATTTTTTATTTGATGCATCTTATGGTCTAAAGGTAAGTGATATGTAATAATAGATCCGCGTAGAAAATAATTTAAACCACTTCTTCTTCTTCTTCTTATACCCTGTTCGTTCAACGGACATTGGCTGTCGTCACATTGTTTACTGTAGCCCGGTGCAGCTCTACTGACTGGCCAAACCATTTATTTATTTATTTAGACTTTATTTACACACATATGTTTGTTGTAACAGAGGTGAATATATTATAATATAACATGATAAACATAAGATACAATTATATTGCAATTAAATACTCGTTGTTTATTGTGTGGGATGGAGTAGACTCCACCTCTGATATATGCAGCGTTGTCCTGGCTACTTTGCTAGACTGAAGTCTGTGTTAAAGTAGCCAGTTTTTTCGTGCTGTTGTGGTGTTATTTAAGATAAATATATTGCCTCAGGTTCTTCAGCCATGATGTTCGCCTTCTTCTAAGGCTCCATGAGCATCGTGAGGTGCAAGATATAGCACTTCTTCGAATGTCTTTTTTATTTCTTCTTTATTGCATATATATTAATTTTTATTTTATTTTTTGCCAAACTGCATGGTTTTATGGCGGTCTCATTGCGTGTCCTTGATATTGAAGTGTTCGGATTTTTATTGTTTTAAATACTTATTTTTCTTTATTTATCCGAACCATAACATCTTTATTCGTAACTTCATCTATCCAGCTTATTTTAAGCATTCTTCTATAGATCTATATCTCAAATACTTCAAGTCACCTTAAAATAATAAAATCGAAAACACATAGTATCTGACCATTCTCATTCGTAAACTAACGTTGAGAACATGACCGCAAAACATATTTTTTCGGATAAATGTTCCACGAGCCTGTTCAATGCGGCATTTAAACTACTACCTAAAGGAATATTATACACGCATATTTTTTTATATCTATGCAAGTATCTAATTTTATTACTTACGTCTTATATACGATAAACATTCACTATTTTTACTTAATTTTAGTTACATCTGTACCTGTCATCTCTCCACATTAATGACAGTTTATTGAGCGCAAAACTAATATAAATAAATAGGCGTAAATTGGTGCTACTTGGTCGCTCCTGATTTTTTTATATAATAAAATATATTTTTATAAAAATTCTTTCATAAATTTGAGGTACGTTTTATCATAAAAAAATACAGTGCATTAATAACATTCAACACTTAAAAATTTTCAGCATTTTGAATAGAACTTCCTCCACTAATGTCGTAAATAAGCAAAACCAGTCTACTTATACGCGTCTAATTGTTTCAGTGCATTAAATGGTGATTTTTTACCAATACCGCAAGTCACAAATCGCTGAAATTCATTATAAATAATATCATTTTTTTCAAAACGAAATGAAAGGTTGTCTAATAATGTATTTACTATCTATGGCCAAATTTTTATTCGATTTCTTAAATATTATTACGTACCTATCTGGTCAACTAATAAGCAATAAAAAAAAAAAAAAATCATAGCTCCACAATAGATCGGATAAACTACAACTTAACAACGTCTCAGCGTTCTACCGTATCGTAATTTATGTCAGAGAGCACAGAAGTTGTATAAATTGCATAAAAAAAAATTCTGACTTTTTACGTAACAGGTAAAAAAATACGTTATAAATATTTTGATAGCAGAATTCTTAGAATGCTATTTTGTATTTAACATATATGTATATAAAAAAATGTGACGAAACCGATATACCGTTATTGATGCCAGAGTATTTCAATCCCTACACGTGAAACGTGAATTCTTCTTGGTAAATTCCTTGGCGCCCACCACGTGAATGGTTTAGATTGGCAAATCGCTCACGGCTTCGTAGAATTATATATAATTATAGAAAAAGATTCCAAATAAATGATAATAAAAATTTATTTCTATCAGAAATGCCTGTCGACGCTTGCAAAGTAAAGCAGAATAATTAAGTTGCATAATTTTCAAACAAATATCAGATATCTCATAAGGACAAAGCTATTATAATATATGGAAGTATGGAGTAAAACAGGACTTACGATCTGTCTTCGACTAATCACTTATATATACATATATATATATAAATATTTGATAAATGTGAAGATTGAGGTGTGAGCATTGGAGAATATATATAATGGGGTGAGAATTGGTGAACATTATATATATATATATATATATATAATATTCACCAATTCTCACCATATTTATCAAATTTTTGAAAGTTGTATATATGTTAATATACTCACTATACAATCGCCATATATATATATATATATTAATTTCTACTATATATATAATTTCTAATATATACGAGGTGCTTGCTTCATTAAATTAAAGTAGCAAAGAAAATCATTTCTATATTAAAATTTAAACATTAATTATTCTCATAAAAATATATTATATCGCATATTTAAGATTTTTAAAAAGTTTCGTACGTTTCCGGAAAACTTTGAGTTATTTTGGCCCCTTGACAGAATTGGCTTTACGTCGTACGTCAGTCATTTCAAACATATGTATGTATAATATAAGTATATATATATATATATTTACCAAATTTATGTACAATACACATACGGCACGCATTAATGGAATAGTTGCAATACTTAGTGTTTGAAACGATGAAAGCAGACTTGGCAATCGATCACGACGGGCAATGAACAGGAGAAACGGAGTGAATAAAACACGAGCCAATAAGCCGAATGTTTGTGAATGCTGTTGCGATGTCAATTTAAAATATTCAATTACAGGATTACAAGATTATAAAATATATTATAGACTTGATTCCATCAAAATATAATCCACATCATGATATACTTTTGGGGGTTATGTCGGTGGTTAAATGAAAGATATGTGATTGGCATGTTGAGGTTTATTATGACATTATGATGAAAACAAGAAAGACATAGAATGAAATGAATGAATGGAGGTGTAGAAGGTGCGTGTGTATTACGAAATGAAATGATGTGAAGCGGGTTGGCGGTCTCGCTCGGTTCTCGCGAGCCGGCAAGACCGCCGTTGTGAAACGCTGAAACTGGAGAGACTCCTTAGCGGTGAATTTCGAGCCAGGTTTGTAGCAGCAGCCGGCAGCGCTGTCGCTAGCGTCGATGCCGACTGAGATGGCGGTGGATTTGAATTCCGGTCGCTACATACTTATATTGTACAATATCGCCGGCACAGGAGATTGAGACTCCAAGTCAGATATCAGAATCAGATCCGGAGTAAACGGGATCGCACCCGGATAGATATTTTAACCCACCCATATATTCACCCATGCCGTTTCCCGAATATCTACCATCTCCCTGCATTATCAAAATTTTTCATTGCAATAAAAAAACTTTTAAATATGAATTAAATATATTAATTAAAAAGATATACATATGAAATCAATTTTATCGAAAAAAATTGTTGTTGCGCCACCGGGATTCGAACCTGGATCTCTTTCCAAACCGGGGAAGGTTCCCCGCTAACTATGCTACAGCGTGCATATGCATCCAACTATGCTACAGCGACAATTTTTCCAATCTATATGTTACCTTTTTGATATTAATACATTTAATCATTCCATTATTTAAAAGAGCTATCTACCTTATTTTTACAGACTCTCGAATACCTTTGAGTAATCTGATAGTGGACGCCAGAATTATCAATTCATTTTTATTAAATTTTGAACACATTGATACAACTTTATTATTAGGAGGATTCTTATTATGAAGTTGTAATTTTTCAGAACATAGGTGTGTGATATAATATGTTTAAATAATAATTAAATATATTAATTTGAAAGATATACATATAAAATCAATTTTATCGAAAAATATTGTTGTTGCGCCACCGTGATGTGTTCTCCTAATAAAAAAACTTTTCTTTAAAAAAAATAATCCGTCTATTTTAAATTATTACTAATTCTTTTTAAGTTTCTTATAAAATTGATTAGTAGTGATAAAATGAAATATTATATATTCAATATTTCTTCATGAATTCGTGACTTTGCTGTGCGAATCACGCTCCAACCTATCAGGAGTACGATTTTCATTGTACAACTTTAACACAAATAATTTAAAGAATTTCGTTTTACTCAGAGTACAAAGTACTATGTTACTTATTTATACATTGTGCAATTTATCTTAATGTCAGTTGTTGCTAGAATAGAACCTTTGAGACAGGAATCTGTTGAATAATGATTGTAATTTATTTATCAGATCTCGCCAGTAATCTCCTTTCATCCAGATTACATGCTACTCCTTGACACTTCTTTGCTCTTTATTTTAATCGGTATCCTTTATGCACTCAATACACTTTATTTTAAGTGACATTGAGTCATCATTTAACAAAATTAACAGTTCGAACAGCTAGAACTGCAGTAACGAGTGATGTAATGTTTTATGATCACAACCGATACTTATTCTACCGAAATTGATGAGGTAACAGGTAATGCGATTCAAGGTATAGTCGAGAATACTGACAATAAAAATGCATATCTTTCTCGCATTTGTTATTACGAATCGAAATAACTTTATTAATAATAAAAAAATACTTTGTTTATACCACTATTTATTGATAAATCAACATGTTTCAAGACCAATGGTCCCTTTTTCAGGATACAATGTGTAATAAAATTAAAAATTCAAGCATAGATAGACAAAATCAAAATAATAAATGTTAAGTGCTGGATAACTAATTAAGAACTATATACTGAGAAAAAAAATTAAAAGGTAACTATTTGCAAAAAGGATTTGGTTATTTATAATGTTTAATTTACTATCAATACTTTTTCTCAATTCTAAAATTTATAATTTATCTAACTGTAAACCCCTGGTATTTGTATGTAAAAATTCTAAACCCTTATTAATGTAAATAAAATGGTTTGTTGCAATATTATTCGTAATGTTCACTTTATATTTTTTCCAACGCAACAACAGTTATTTGATTTTTTTCAATGTTTGTCTACAATATGTACTTAATTTTATGTTCAATGCAGTATTTCCATTCCCAAGAAACAATTAAAATGTTAGTTAGTTTTTTAAATCTAAGTAATGTTTCACAACGCAATGATCTCAAACAGATTAGAAGATAAGTAAAGATATGCACAGTAATGCATTCGTTAGCAATTAAATAAATACATAAAATTTCCGAAAAAATATCTAATTAAATCTTTGTCTCGATCAGAGCATAACCAGAGGTTTCCAAACCGGTTTCATAATTATTTTTAAAAACTCCTAACATGTCTCAGTCACATGTATCATATAACTCCCGCACAAATATTTTTTTCCGGTTAAAAAAAAATCTAAAATCAGTTACATAAATAAAATTAAAATTTCCCCGGCGGAGATTCAAACAGCTGTCTCCCGCGTGACAGACAGGCGTAACTCCACTAATAACGGACACAAATTAGACGTGAAAATAGACGTTTATAAACATTTTATTAATAAGCTCTTGTTATAAAGTACACGAAGTGTAAAGAATTCTACAAATAAAATTTATTATTAGTATTAAAATTTGATACGCAATCATCATGCACTTATATGTAATTTGACACCACAGTCTAAGGGAGAAATAGCAAGATGGTAGAGCGCTTGCTTTACATGTGAGAAGCGGCGAGATTTTTATTCGAGATTTCTAGATCCCTTAACCCGTAAAGGTGTATATAAAAATGTTACGATTTTTTAAATGCTGTTTTTGTGATAAATTGTACTGGGGTACCCGCTGCTTTGTATGTTAATAAATTTATTTATTCTAAAACTGGACACTAACTTTTTTTCTCATATTATGCAGCTGAATTTCCAAAAATTTAAATTTGAGAAAAATACCGACGATCAATATTCAATCGAATGTCACATTTTTCAAATCCTTTTGAGGTTTAATTTCTGTTGTAAAGGTCAACTTTTTTTGAGGCACTTAGTGTCAATAAACACATTTGTTATATACATATGTATCTGCCATGATTTATTATGTAGATACCAAGATCTGTATTATATATATTTGTGAATAAGATGAGTTTGTATAGACTTATAATAAATTATTTTATAGACGTCATAGTTTTCATACACAAACAACAACACACACATTTGGTAGAATCGTGACATTTCAAATCATTATTTAGTGGTTTCTTACAAAATTTCTTAATTGAAAATGACTTATTTAATCACTTGAACTTGTGATTTTAGTGTCAGATTTGTTAGTACATATATCCTTATCATTGTGATAATGATTTTTAATAATATTAACCTGCTAATATTTATATATTATATGCAAAATTAAACTCCGCATAATATTTGTAAATTAAGTAAATCAATTCCATTAAGGTTTCTAAGGAACAAACAAATAAACAAATTGTAAGTACCGACTATAACATTACGTTTTCTGCATTTCATAAAATTTCAATGGAGACAACAGAAGAAAAATTGTTGCATACTTCATTTTTTCTAGAAAATAATTTAGAGAAGCTCGTTATAACAGGAACAGTTTACGAAAAACGAGCAAGAGAACTAGGACAGATTGACGGACCACGACGTTCAGCATACGAAGAAGACGAAGAATTGTTATGCATTTTCTTTATAGATGGATATAAATAAAACAATGTTATTACTCTACTTGAGTTTATTAGCACTACTCGAGTTTCGAGAGAAACAGTAACTCTCATCGACAGGTGAAGTATTAAACTAACTACTCGTATATGTAAATATATTATTGGAAACTCGAGTAGTGCTAATAAACTCAAGTAGAGTAATAACATTATTTCATCCATTACGATGAAACTCGACAAAGGTAATGCTGATTATATATATATATTTTCTTTAATATTAAGATTTTTAATTTATTAGACATGATTACGACTATAAAGAAATTGACAAGTTCATACACCTTCATAAATACATAGGTGTTTTCATTTCAAAATATGGAGGATATGAAGCAATAGTTAGAAGATAAATTGGGATGACAAAATCAGTGATGACCAGTCTAAAAGAAATTGGTCCACCCTAAAAAGAAGCAAAATCATCATGGAAACAAGAACATAAAAAAACAAGGATATAAGTATGTTAGATGTTTTCAAAATGTAGGATTTTATGTGGTATTATTTACTAACCTGTGTACTGGTAAAATAAAGAATTGTAAAGAATGTAAATAAAATTTAAGTTTAATTAGAAACATGGCCCTAGAGCAGTGATGACGAACCTTTCGGGCTCGGCATGTAAAAATTTGCTGGCGTGTCAATTTCTTTTGATGTCTTAATTATTTGTTTATTTCACGTACATATGTAATATGTACGTAGTAATAAATTAAACATACGAATAGATAAAATAACGAACGTTATTGTCGGGTAGACGTCTAACTGTCATCAGTTTCAACACAACACACTTCGCGACAAAATAACGAAACACGGGTGCAGTGATACGATACGATCAACTAGTCAATGTCCACTTAAAAGTATTTTTTTATAAATTCGACATTAGATATATAAATATATACTCTATTTTTTTAAGTATTTTTGATTGTCTGTTCTCTCTTTCATGATATAAAAAATAAGTTTAAAAAAATTAACTCGTAGGTCATTTAAAAAGCTTGCGTGGGTTAGTGTCTGACCCTCGGATCATAGGTTTGCCATCACTATCTCAGAGCATGCCCAAAAACAAAAACCGTAATAATACATAATAAATATAACCTTCACCTGCCGCCACTGTGAGAACACAAAGCCATTTAACAACTCCAGAGACTGGCAAACATCTTAATTCGCGGCAGAGTTAACAAAAGTGTAACAATGGCCAACTGGTTGCGCAACTACCTTTGCGTATCTACTTAATGATATTAACATCTCTTGCGTCTACTTCTTACTTCTTTGTTTTAATGTTCCAAATGAGATAACTCCAAAACTCCTTGTAGGTGTGTTCAGAACAAACAATGAGGCCAAGTTACTTATTAAACAATACTGAAGACCTTCAATTCAAACCTAAATTGTGCATTGTTAATTATTCCGTATTTATTGTATTTGGGTACATTCGCGATAGCCTAATGTGATATTGATTACAACATCAAATGATTTATATTGAGCAGTATTGTGTTACAGCTCCGCATTGTAGTGTGTGCAACGTGTTCATGACAGGGTAGACAAATGGCTTTGAGGGTGCTACTGTAACACAAGGGATCTTCGTGTTCTGCGGGTGACTCCGACGACTCCGATAACAAGGTGACGGTACCCAGGTCTCGGTTTCACTGTCGTCCGTTTGAGAATGGAGCACCGGTATTACTTCGCTAAAGGCTGCTGATAATGTTTTTTTTCTACTAGAGTATTATCATAAAAATAAGCGACCACAATAAACAAATACGTCATACTTGTAACCATGGTGATCACATATTTTATTCAGTATCCGTTAACTTATGTTTTAACACATTTTAGACATTCACGTGTTCAAGTATTAAACTATATTTTTTCACTTTCCGGTAAGTGGGTAAAGAATCAGTACCTACACAAAATGTACCTAAAAATTGTAATTAAAAAATATTTCATATCTAGTACCTACCCAAACATAGTACAATGTTAAGTCACCCTTTTCTATCAAATTGAAATTTAAAATAAACGTAATCAAAATTAGCAATATTTGAATGTGACCAAGAACACACAATTACTGAATTTTTACATACAAAGGCACTGTTATTAAACAAATATCAAATATCTCATAGAGTTTGCTTGTCCTCCCCGTTCCCCAGATTTGACCATTACACACAAAAAGTGCAGGTTCGGCACGCGCAGCGAGATACTGAATAAGTTAACAATTCATTCCCACGCGAAAAGAAGAACTTGGAGGCAGTCAACGTACCCAATGGTAAACGAATACTGTCAGTTAAAATTTCAACTTTCAACTAGTCCAAGACCATAGATAACAAAACCACAGAAAAATGTTGTGTTCTTGTATAAGGAGACGGGGTAGTGGGTAGGTAATGGACAGGAACCATTCTATATGTCGCGTTCACTGGCGTGCGAAACGGCGATTAGCGATCCATGAATCATAAAGATCTGTACACTTGACTAGGATTTCTTTATCATCGTACTATAAAGGTAACGTAAAATACCTTAATTGTATAAAATTTTAATTATTGTATTCAATCAAATAACCAATAGGTGGGTATTAAAATTATTATAAACGTTTCTAATGACATGCAATACTGTTTCTGGTGTCAAAAACAGAAAAGTTTTCAAAATGATTATGGGTAACTAAGGGCTCTTATCAACATGATATGGCATAATTCTGAGCTGCGGAATATATTAAAACCTAGTATTGAAAAATCATGTGCACCGTACTCAAAATATAATAAGTATTTAAGATAGAAACTAATATAGTATTAATATATAAACAATAAAACACTTATTAAGGAAAACACATTCTTATTGTGAAGTTGTAATTATTCAGAACAGACGGTCTGTGAACGACAGGTGTATTAATTTGAAAAATGTAACATATAGGTTCGAAAATTTGTCAAGAAAAATACTGGCGTTATAGCACAAAGGTAGTGCACTTCCCCGGATTGGAAATAGAGATCCAGGTTCGAATCCCGGTGACGCAAAAACAATATTTTTCGACAAAATTGATTTTATATGTATATATTTATAATTAATACATTAATTTAATAAAACACTTGCTTTTTTTTTATTATACTCATTTAAATTGTTTGAGATGCATTTTACCTTACAAGGGCATTATCAATCTCAGTCGCTTGATTGCAAATAAATTAATCGAGTAGAATAAAAAAAACGAGTGTTTTATTTTCACGAATGTGATTATGGAATTACCTCGGAAAAAACCAATAATATAGTATTATCATTTTTTAAATATTTTCATAATTAGTTACTGAGGGTACCAGTTGCAAAGTCAGCAATCTCTATTTTTTTAATGCAGCTGTCTTCTCATAAAGTTTTTTATAGAATATGTTAATTTATGAACAATCAAAATTAGCTCTTTTTGATGTAAATCGGTCATTCAAAATCGATGTTAGATGCAAATTCAGTCGCTTTTGTCCGCCGCTTATTTATATTGTAATTCAACCAAAAGCCAGTATGGAAACTAGCTTTATTTTTGAAGATGGTTTATTATTTTATATTTTAAACCAGATTATAGGGATTATTGCATTATTAAATATATTGTTTTTAAACCACCTTTTTTTGCAAATAAAAAAATACGACAGTTGTTGAGTTTGCAACTAGTTATCCTTAATTATGGCATTTTTTTTCAATTTACCAAATTTTCCATTAATTGTACAGATTTTTTTGAGATATACGTATTTTCAAAATCGCTTTTTTATTTATTGTAAATGTGAAATCATTAATTAAATAATTGAATATGAAATAATTTATTTTAAATAAACGAATCAACTTAATACGACTATGATTATGTCTTATAAATTTGTAATCTTTTTAGACATTATATTTATACAATTATTATTTAATTGTAGGTATGTTTAATTGTATCTAATGTAATCCAGTGCTCTTACCATCAAACAGCCCAGTGCACCTATATCTCAACCAGCTTCAGTAATTACAGATATTATGGCTCGTTAGTCAGCAGAACCAGGGAACAGTCATTTTTCGAATCATTTACAAATTACTTTTGGAGTGCTTTCGTTGACTCGAATTCAAAATGCAAGATTGTATATATGAATGTTTATTTATTTTATTTTTTGTTTATTTATTTATTTGTAACTATATAATACATATAAAAATTTGTTTGGACTGTGCCCGTCTCACTAGAGGAATTCTGTGTCGAGACGGGGCTGTTGTTGATACAATGTTGATGTTGATGATACAATGTTGATACGGGACGGATATTGATACAATGTTGTATATTAAATTTTTTTATATGCGTTAATTCAAAAAGTAAGTAAGTACTTCTTATTCTTCTTCTTCTCCTGCCTTAAAGAGTTCAACGGATGATGGCTATCGTCACTTAGTTTACTGCGGCCCGGAAATGCTCCACAATAGATTATTGGATAGTAGACGATAGTAGACCATTGCCTCAGAATCATTCAATCAAAAGCTCTACAGTAGATTATTGACCAATAGACTATTGTAGACTATTGTAGACTATTGTAGACCATTGTAGATTATTGTAGACCATTATAGACTATTGTAGATTATTGTAGACCATTATAGACTATTGTAGACCATTGTAGACTAAACAACATATTGTCTCAGGATCTTCAACCGTAATGTTATTTTCTTTTGCGGCTCTTATTTTAAGTAATCTTTCCATGTATTATGAAGATTAGCTACTTCTTGACGTCTGCTGCATGTTCGAGATATTGAAGTTTCCAGATTTTGAAATTCTTCTTTTTCAATGGCTCTGCAGCCCGCATCGACCGTTGACCTCTTAAACCTTTAGCCTTACGTACTATAGTTCTCCGCGATTTTCTTCCGTTTTCGTTATTGTTAATACTTTTTTCTTTATTCAATCATAAGGTCTTAATTTGTAACTCTATCTACACAGTTTATATAGAGCTTTCTTCTACAGATCCACATAACAAATGCTTCAAGTCACCTAATCATTCCTTCGACGCGTGTCCATGTTTCAATTTCATAAAATAATACTGACAATATGTAGCATATGATCATTCATACTCGTAATCTTAGATTTCGATCATGACCTTAGAACATAAGTATACACGTTTCACGAGTTTGCTCAATTTGGTATTTGATTTCAACAGAAATACAATAAAAACTTATTTTTAGCTTTGAAACACAAAATAAAAATAAAATATTTTCACCCATTCACTCTCCACATCTTCCGACCACTCAATTCGGCTGGTCTCAATAAATTCATGATAAAATAATAATAAATTCAATTGAGTCCTTTCTGTCTCGTGTTTCTGAGAAAAACATTCACCAAACTTCACAACACATCCTGTGGTCCTGTCCCTTCCTAATCATGTTAGAGAATCGGGTAGAATTGTTTGCAGCCCAGTGGGCCCCATCAATACGACGAAACTCTATAAACAATTGTAGAGCCTTCTAAAGGTTTTATAATGGCTGTATAAACTTTAAAAATGTATATACTAATCTAATTCTGATATGGAAATAATCAGTTGTAACTAGAGAATCTCGAACGAAGAGATACTGAAATGTGTGCAAGGTTTGAGTTCCATGATATTCATAGATACAATATACATTAAGACGGTAAGCATTAGACTGATAAATAACACAGTTCTTTAATATGAAAAATGAAAAATTTTGGTCAGTGAAAAAGTCGATTTTCTTCACTTCTTCACTGCCAATCAATTCATCATGAATTAGGTATATTTCCCTAACGACTATTCATCTTGCGCAATTCAGTACTTCAGATACCACCGTTAGAGCGTGCATTCTGATTTGCGTACCAAATATAATGCACAATGATTGATAGCTCAACTCTCTACTTTATGCAAAACCATGGTTATGTGAAGGTAAAGTTTCAATCGTGTACCACAGAAAAACGAAAGTTTAATTGTACCTATCTAAAACTTGATAAAACAATCACATCAAAGACGCTACTGGTTATTTGGTTGGGTAACGGCTCTTCGAACTGCTGACTGCAAAGAAAGATTAATGAGAACCGTCCCTGAAACTGACACCGATTGGAGATCACAATCCGGGGGTTGTGATCTTCCATAATGAGGGATACCTGAGAAGAGGCTTGTCTCATCATTTTCTGCAATCTTTAAAGATCTGGCAATGCTTATCGTTTCTCCTTTCAGATGAAAATGAGTCAACTCAAGGTCACCTAACTTACAGAGGACAATCAAAATTAATTTACATATATATTGAATTCTTCGTTTTTCGGTGATCGACCTGTTCATCCGGTTCTAAAGTGGTTTCCCCACATTCTGTTAATAAAACAAAATGTTGGTATTTTCTTCGCAGAATGCCAATATCTGCTAAGTGTACTGCTTGAGCCCAACGGTTCCCAACTAGTGTGCCGAGCGATTCTTAAAAGTGCCACTAGATAAAATTCAAGCCTTGCACGGTTATCTAGCAACCGTGATAGAAATTTAGAATGGAATTAAATTTGAAAAAACATCATTGATTTCTTTTCATTTCAAAGATCATTCGATGCCATTAACAATGAAATATAATTTCATTACAATATGTACAACGACTGCGTTTGATACAATGGATATTTCGGATCCAATTTTTAGCCACTCTTCAATAGAAATCTGTTGCTATTTCAACAATAACACGAATTATGTTGTTTTTTTAATTGTTCAATTGTTGTTGGTTTGTCAGTATAGCAAAATGATTTTACATATCCTCACATAAAAAAATATAACGGGGAGATATCACATGATCTAAGCGGCCAATTTACAGGTTGAATATTGTTTTCAATAAATCGATCATCTCAGTTTTAATAACTTGTAAACGTTGTTCTAATGCGAAACACTCCACGGTACAATGGCAGACTATACTGAATAAAAATACTAATGATAGCTGTCTTATTTGATATTTTATCATATTTATTGGATAACCCTGTAGTGTACGCTATTAACTGTTCTGGCACATACCATTGTCCCCCACCAACCCATTTCAAATGAGAACGTTTTGAGGAGTGTACAAGGAATGATATCCAGAATAAACACCATCGAAAATCAAAATGGCCGATGGATTGGAGACATTCTTGGATATGACGCAGAGCACAGAGATTAAGGTAATAAGGCATAAAGGAAGGTCCAGATAAAAATACACCATAAATAATGATTGAGGCAATTACAGACACCTACACACGACTTCTGGTTGGTGTTCAGAACATGTATGCTCATATTAATGATCATTAGTTAGTTATTAGTATTAGTAGTTGTTCGATGTTTATGATTCATGGATCGCCGGTTGCCGTCTTGCACCTCGAACGCGACACATAGAATGATTATTGTCTGTTACCTACCCACTACCAACTCTTTCTATACCCAGAACATAACTTTTTTTTGTGGTTTTGTTATCTATGATTTGGCCCAGTTGAAAGTTGAAGTTTGAACTGACAGTTATCGTTTATCAGTGGTACGGTAGGTTGTGAAAATTGCGTGAATTATCTTCCTGTCGTGTGAGAATGATAAATTGACGGATAGTGTACTGTATGTGTTCAGTTTCTCGCTATCGTGCTTGATTATTAATACATCTTTCTATTGTGCTTATTAAATTAAAGTATACTTGGCGCTATCTCAGAAGTGTAGTTTCCTAGACCCAGAAGACCTGTAAATAGACAGTGGAAAAAGAAAATCCAGATACCTAAAGAAGAATTTCTCGGGTGCGTCGCCCCCCCCCCCCCGTTTTCTGTCCCTCTCCCAAATTCTTTCCACCCTTCCTATATTCCGTATTTTCCCAACTCCTTGTTCAAACAATAGTAATAGAAGTTAAAAAGTATACAAGGTCATATACATATTTACCTACTGGGGTAAGTAAGTGCTCGTTCACTTTGTTTAAAATTGTTTATTGAAATATTGTTTTATAATTTTAATGCTGTATGTAACGCGCGGGCTCAGAATCGTGAAGGAACAGGCTATTATGTACGTAGAAATATATAATTCTATTACGAAAACTTACACGTAAAGAATCGCATCTGATTTTTTTTAATAAATTAGAAAACACGATAGATATCTAAAAGTATTCTCCAGTGTACCTCTAAATATTATATAATTTGAATAGCGTACATTGAGATTTGAACGGTTGGGAGCCACTGATCTGACTAGTTAGATAATTCCTTATATTTATTAATAAAATCAACGAAAATAGTATTAACTTGGTGGTATCTCACGACCACTCAGTTACCTACTTCAAATAACCACGTCAAGCCACCTACTTCGTATTAGTTATTTTAATTAATATAAAAAAAATTCATTAGTAATTTATTCTAAAATATCACGAATAAATAAAAAGACTTTGAAAGCATTTTTAATCTTAATTTAAAAACATTTTTTTAAATTTTGAATATTCAATAGTAAGAATAATCAGCAACAGGTTATTCAGCAATTTTATGGCAAAATAATTATAGCCACGTTGGCGATTGATCCCCGACAGTTGTACCCTCGACAGTTGTTCTCTCTGACAGTTGATCCATCGGACAGTTGATCCCTCGGGCAGTTGTGTCCCTCTGCCATTTATTCCTCCGAACAATTGATCCCCCAAAGCTTCTTCAAGTACCTATTTATATTCGTAAATACCAGCATCCGTAAATGTTATAAATAGGGTAGGAGCAAATTTATAAAAATATTTCTCTCGTACGAAATTACATATAATTCTAGATAATTAGGAATGTTTTCATATTTACAATAAATCGTTTTTACGTTAAATATTATTACTTTTACGAATTATTCTTGCAAACTTTTGATAAAATCTTACATTGGCTTGCATACTTATTTTCAGAATCTTTATTAAAGATCCGAAAACAAGTGTAATTTATCACAATACGAGGTTAGGTGAGGGTTGACTCAGGTTGTTAATTAAATCAGGTAACAGGTTTAAATGGTTTGAATAATTTTTCACTTTTTCAAAACGGGAACAGCTACCTATTAACGTTAAAAAATATCCTACCAAGTCTTTGCGCGGAATTTGATTAAAATCTGTGCATATTTTATTTATTTTTCTAAAAATTAATTAAGCTCATCTTTCAAAAAAATCGAACTCCCGAACAATGTTATCACGGGTGATTAATATCGTCTGCATAGGATTCATTCATCATATATAAATTAATTATGAATTTATGATAGTTTTATTTTACATATTTATTTATTTATTTAAATATATTCTATATTCACAATATTTTTAGTTTGTCCAAATTTTTGAAAGAACACAATTACTAGATTTATCTCCAGAGGTAATATATATTAATGTATTTTTTTATTTATTATCTTTGATTTATTAACCACTTAATTGAATTTAAATACATCTACCGATTTCTAAAAATTCCATTTTCTTCTTCAGGATGTCACAACTAACTAAAAACATATATTATTGTTTCTTTACCAAAATCTATTTTTAAAAAAACAACAATTATATAAAATAAATTTAGTACCTAACTCAAATTGTTACTTAATACAAATTTGGTCGAAAAATTTTAGGAAAAAAATTTAGAATAGGACTCGTAGTTAAATTTAGTTAGTTGTTTATAATTTTTTTGATTAGTTTTACACGCTTTACTTATCTCCAACGATTTCAAATTATTTAATTTGTGACCAACACCGTTTATATGCAAAATTGACAATCCCAATTTTTTATCAAAACCATGACCATTTTCTATCAAATGATTAGAGAATTTTAAAAACCCACTATTGTTCAAACATCTCAAATGCTTCCTTACTCTTATATTAAAATTTCTACCCGTTTTATCAATATAAAATGCAGCACAATCCTTTCAACTAAGTTTATAGACAACAGAATTATTAAATTTATCTTTGTCTTTAGAATTTATGAGTAAATTTCCTATACTATTATTTGTATAAAATGCCGACCTAATGTTTCGTGGTAGGTGCTTAGATATTTGATTCTAAAAGTTATTTATGTATAAAATCCTACGCCAATAATCATTATTATCATTACGTTTTATCTGTGATTTATATAAAAATTGATTATTGTATTCTTTTAATTTATTTTTTAAAATAACGTCTATCAAACCTGTATTATACCCGTTATTAACTGCTATTTTTTTAATTGTATTCAATTCAATATTGAAATTGGATGTTGACATAGGAATATTGACTAAACGATGTATCACGGAGTGGAACCCTGAATGTTTGTGTGATAATGAATGATTAATTTCATTGTGTATGATAGTATCTGTAAAATTTGGTTTTCTAAAAATTTTTAATTCAATTTTGTTATTATTTTTAATCAATGTTAGATCCAAAAAATTTAGGGTCGAATTATTTTCCATTTCTAATGTAAATTGTATTTTATTATTAAATGAATTAATGAAATTTTAAAATGTAGTTAACTGACGTTGTGGTTAATAAAACAAAGATAATAAATAAAAAAATATGAATTTTAACCACAAAGTTAATATTGCTAATTTTAAAACTAATATATTAATGTATTCATTATTTCATACATTCTTTACCCACTTCACTAGATAAGAGTCCATGTTGAGATGGGCAATGTAATTTTATAGTTGGCATATTTGATATATAAATGTGTGTGAGAAATCGATATTTTAATGATTTTTTTGCATAGCTAACATTTTCTGTCACTTTCTTTTAAATAAGAAAAGCATTTAAAAGTTACAAGAATTAAATAATGATGGAAACGTAGTTGAAATATAAAATGTAAGTAGATACTAGTATGGTCCTTTTCTCATAAAAATAGTCCATTATTTAGAAATTTTATTGTGTTTGTTTTTGACGAAGAGCATTTAGAGATCTCTGTCTAAGTAAAAAAATTCCAATAGACAGACAATAAAGTTTATAAAAAAGCGGTTAGACCGACCAAACTGTACGAGACAGGGGAACTGAGTGGCTGTAAAGATACAAACTGACAAGATGTATGGAGCTGAGATGATTTTTTTTAAATAGAGATGCGTACACGGAATACATGTCATATCAATATTCTTACTTTTTTCAAACTTGTATTATGAAAATAAGACTAACTTGCTGGTTTCCTGGAACGAGGCGTGAATCCCCAACCATTAGATGACTTGACCACTAGACCAACAAGCTACTCTCAAAGGAAGAAAAATCACTTGAATCATAGGACTACGAACAACATGAATAACTTCAGTCGAAGACTTAAACGTGACCGAGGATACATCCTAGTACAGAACAAAGTAGAGCAGAATGACAAGGGTAATCGACCCCAGATGAACGAGATACCTTGACATTGTAACAAGCCAGATGAAAATATTTTTTTTTGTATCTAAATTCTGACAATAATTTTCTTATTAAAGCTGCGGTAAATATGCTGGCGTCTCCTATCGGATTACTCAAAGATGTTTGAGATTCCGTAAATATAAAGTAAATGGCTTTCATATAATGAAACAATAAATAATATTGGAATAATAGATACAATTGAATAATAAATTATTTTTTCAATATTAGCAAAATTACTTTGTGCCCTCATTTTATATAAATAATTAGACAAAATACTTTGTGACCTCATTTTATATAAATAATTAGACAAAATACTTTGTGACCTCATTTTATGCAAATAATTTGACAATAACTCATACGCAAACAAATTTAAAAAATTACTATTTGCAAACCTAGTATATGCTATGTCACCTTTTAAATTTGTTTTCATATTAGTTCTTACTTATTCACCACTTTATAGTTTTGTTTTTATCTATACTTGTATTTTTAATTTCGGTATACATTGTTTCCTGAAAAAGATACCATAGGTATCGAAACATGTTGAATAATCAATAAGTAGTGGTTTAAACAAAGTATTTTGTATAATTATTTATTCGAATAATACATTAATTTTATCTGTTTACCTTTCTAATTGATATAATTAATTTGTATTCAAATATCACAGAACTATGTTTTGAAAATTGCAACTTCACAATAAGAATGTGTCTATCGTAAAAAAAAAAGTGTAAATTTATTGAAACAGAGCAAGATAATGAGAAACATCTCTGTGATACAGTTTAACATTTGAATACTAAACACAATCAACACGCTTATTATGTTCAGAAATTAAAACCGATAATTGTAAGGTTCGGAGTATTTTAATTTATTACGTAATATAGGTATTGAAGGCATAATATTAAATGTAGGTTTTCCATTATGAGCAAGGAGGCTTAATGTCAGAATGATGTAATGCGTCATGCGATTGATATTTAATTTATGGGATGTATAATGATGAAACACCACACGTATTTACTTAATAACTCAATTAATTTTGTATTTAAAAATATTTAATGACCTTGAAATCAAGAGAATAAAATTAATTTTAGCGAGTTCTTCACACATTTTAAGTCAGTTTAGTTTATTTTTTGATATCCATCTGCACGAGGAATCAGCGCCAACATCTCTCCAATCCACAAATTATGTTTGACAACACTGACAGTAAGTTGTCATTTTAGTCGGTATATTTATTACAAAAATCCGTATTATGACGTTTTTTTTCTAATTATTTTTAATGACATCAGTATTCACGTACCTACAAGGTGAAAAAAAAAACTAGATGCATCTGCACACATACGCGTTACAACTCGTCATTTCTAAATAAGTACTTATTGTTTTTTTTTATTTTACTATTTTTTTATAAATGCTCAGAAATGTGTCTGTCCTGTGATGCTGTACCTAGGTAAAATCTTAGACACCTCCCCTCCCCCCCCCCTGCAACAACACTGTATGTCAATTTTTACAAATGTTGATAGATTGATATAGCGTCGGCCATCTTGAATGATGTACAGTGCGGTTGCGGATAAGATTACTAAGAAATCGTCGAAAAATTCATAACTCAGATCTACCCAAAAACTATATACAGTGTTGTTGCAGGGGTGGTCTCGTACGTGTAACACTTTTCTGGCACACCTGTGTTTTATGCTTGTGATTAAACAATTTTTCTGGTTATTAAAATTCTGGTGTTAGACTAATTTCCGCCATCTTCTCATCATCTTCATCTTTTTCTGTCACTTTTTTATGCTTTTCTCTACGAGATTAAGTGTTTTTTTCTGTTTTTAACAATTTTGGTCATAGATAAAATTCTACCGCATGTTCTTCTTCTATCAAACCTGTTATATATACGTTTTTCTATGAAATTAACGCAATTTTCCGTTTTTAAAAATGCTGGTGCCATATTTTCTTCACTACTTATCTAATCATCACGCCTTAACTTAGGACTAATAAAATTGTAGTTTTTAGTTATAATGTAAGATTTTATATTTTCTTTTATTTTAATAGGCTTACTCGAATCATAATGTAATTCTCGGTAAAATATTTATTTTATTAATATTAATCTTAATATATAATATCCTAATGTCCTTCTGCGTGTGAAGAAAAATTTGGAAGGAACTAGTGGAAATTTCATAAGAATTATTGAGATGATTTACACATGTGGAACGTATAAGCGAGAAGAGGATTGTAAAGGAAGTAAGTGATGAGAGTTTCGAAAACATCAGGAACAGAGGGCGTCCGCAAAAGTCGTGGAGTAATCAGGTAAATCATATATTGCATGCAGGACGGCCCTGATATAATCTTTAACAATATACGAGCGCGCGTGCATATGCATGTCTACCTACGGCGTGATGGTAAATAAGTTAGGTAGTTTAGAAATAGCATGACATTATTCTGATTATTGTTTCATTTAAAAATAATTGCGAATATTTTCTCGTACGTGTAAAAAAAGGCGTATATGTAGAAGAATGTTTATAATTTATTTTTCTTCAATAATCTTTAAATTGCAAAATTAAAAGAAGCCTAATTACACATAACAGTTAAATTATGCTGTCTCTTTGATCAAAAGAAAATCAAATATTTATTAAAGTTTTGTGATGTTTAAATTTTATTGAATTTAGTAAATCGTAAAATTAAGATATTGTTACGGGTTCGAGTATCGGTGGTAAAGAAATATTTTTCAATAGATAGATTTTTTCTGTACATCTTCCGTAAAATGATTTATTTTATATACATGTATACATTTTTTATCACTATGCTCCTATAGATTATGCTGATGCATTCCGAAATAACAATATTTTAGGTAGTTCAAGAAACTATTTATTTAGGAGCGCTATTCATGAACACTGGTGACAGTGGGTGGGAAATTCGATGACATATACAAGCAGCTAAAGTTGCTATCCATCAAAAGACTGCCTTAATGCAAGCAACTAAAATTATACTGGTTCAATACAGACAAATGATATGTGTGGTTCACACGGATTATTAGTCTTGGCCACAACGGTGAATAAATGCGTTGCATCTGGCTGGAGAAATCATCAGAACCGGAGCTTGTAAAGGTACATTATGAGTTGAGCCTCATCTGATTGAAGTCACTTTACTTTAGTACTTTATGTTAGTATAGTAGAAGGAAGAAAAAATAATAAGCTCCCATGTAAAATTTCAGTTCTCTTTTCTCTACAACAGACGCAGACTTTCAGCTTTATTTATGAGGAGTTTTTCAGTTTAATTGCCATGTTTTTTATATTATTTTTATATGTAGGGTTACTTCCGCGACAAAGTGGAGGAAAGTAGGTGTACTGATTTATACGACGGTTAGTTGAAAGTGTTTAGAAGCGGTTCTTGAGCGTAAATTGAAAATAGATGACGTCTGTATACAGTTTTATTATGAGTCGTTTATCTTGGGGCTTTTCTGTAATGAAAAACGGTTTACGCGAACGCGTTACCGCCATGAAAGGGTTTCAGAAAATAATTAAGGCCAGCGTACACTCTGTGCTTCAACTAGTTTTCCTTGAGAATATGACTGTAATATTAAGTAAGCAATAAAAGGCATAATTATTTAACACTTTTAGATCATTTATATCATATTAACAAGACGTTGCAGTCTGAAAAAATACATTTACATTTGATGAAATTTTCAAGTTTTATATATAATATTTTGAATTTCTTTTTCTTCTTAAAAAAGGTTATTTTATTTTAATTTTAACTATCACTTTTAAAATGTTGTCTTTAGAAATTCTATTCACCGGTGAGGAAAAATATTTTTCCCACTTACACCGTTCTATCATAATAATAATTATTATTATTTATTTAAAATATTTTAAGAACATATATATAGTATTTTAATGTCTTCCATTTCCCGTGCTGAGGTAAACATTTAACGTAATTAATCGATAATCACATTTAACATTGTCGGTTCATCAAACCAGCAAATATTAATTGATAATAAAGAAGGAAAGAAGAAAAATAAATGGAAATAAAAATTGTAAACAATAAAAGAAAGAAGGAAGGAAATGATGCGAAATTTAAACATTAAAAATATAAAAACTGAAATTTGTCAATATATGTACTTTTAAATTGTGTTTAGTAACATTATTTTAATAATTTAAGATTGGAATTAAATCAATAAATAAAGTTCGGGTCCATGTAAACGGTGACGATCGTAAATTAAATCATTTGGAATCGTTGGAGATAAATAAAGCATGTAAAACTAATCAAAAAATTATAAACAACCAACTAAATTTAACTAAAACTCCCATTCTAAATTTTTTTCCTAAAAATTATTCTGGTAATTTTGTATCAAGTAACAATTTGAGTTGGCTACTAAATTTATTTTTTAAATAATCATTGTTTTTAAAAATAGATTCTGTTAAAGAAACAATAACATATGTTTTTGATTAATTATTAACATCCTGAAGAAGAAAATGATATTTTTTGAAACCGATAGATGTATTTTAACTCAATAAGTGGTTAATAAAACAAAGCTAACAAATAAAAATAATAAATAAATTATATTATTTTGTATAATGTAATATTATTTTTTAACAGATCAATGCTAATTCAAGATCGTATATAAAATACGCCGTTGTATATTAAATGTAAATTATTACTACTAATGCGATTTTGACATGTGACGTCCATTTAGTGTTGAAAAAACATGTTTTGAATTCAACTTTAAATGTGTTTAACGACAAACGTGTAAACTAATGGATATGTGCACTGTAAGGCCTCTCGAAGCCGCTAAGTTGTTCACAAAATAATTACTATTGATTTTTAATGATTCAGTGGGAGTGGTTGCCACTCCGTAGTATTAAGAATAAATTCTTTAGATAATTTTACGAAATAAAAAAAAATCTCCTAATCTCATTCCGATCTCATAAAAACACATATTGCCAGAATGAAAAGTACATACGCAGAGAAATATTTATATAAGAAATGTCTTCGTCAATTCTTTCATCACGGGAGGTCTGGAAGAAATTCGCGGGGGCTTGCGGATGGAGATTGCGCGTCCATAGGTTTTCCCTTTTAATTGTAAGTGTATCGATATATAAAAGGCCGTTATTGCAAAAAAAATCATAAAAAAGTGTGGTCGTCTAGCAAATATCTCTAAGTAAAGTAATAAAAATCAAGGTACTAAATAATTTCAACTTAGAATGCGCTTTCTAGCCAATTATAACTAAGCTACTCAGGAATCTCGCGATACGGTTATATTATGTTTTTATATAATGGATTTCCGGACAGCAGACCCGACTCTCATTAGTGCGAATATAGAATGAGATCGTTACTTTAATTTAAGCGTTCCGCCATCTCCAGGTGTCTAGAGCACTAATGCGTTAATATTAAAAACCACCGAATTAAAAAACAAACAGTATACAAATATTACAAACTGCATAATTTTATTTGAATAAGCCAACATACTTTACCGGAAGTCAAAGTTATCATTGTTAATACCAATAACATAACAAACACTAAAACGTGGCTGGGTAGTACTTAGTATCAATTAAAACATAAATTAGGCGCCGGTTATTGTGATCGCATTGGTGCTCAATGTTTTTGATTCTAAAATTTAGCTGTTTTATTATACTGAAACTACGATTTACACAAAGAAAATATTTACGAATGATTTTAACACCTCTATTGAACTAAACTATTGCTTTATTATACATACATAAAGCAAATACAATATCTCTCTTTCTCTGTCGACGTGCTCATGACTGAGCAACTTGGTTCTATTCTGCTTCTACAGCGCGAACTGCTTTCCTTCACTCTTTCTTGTTTAGTTTTGATGATTAGACTGTGATTATGTTCGATTGTAATGATTTGTAATTCATCGACCAATCACCGGTAGGTACACTAGAAACTAAACCTCCAACAGTTAAATCTCTGTTAGAAATCATTATTGTAATCGAACACAATCACAATCAAATTTACTATCACTATTGTTTAGTGCAACCTGTCCAATTTGTTGGAGATTGACTTTTCGCCTTCCATTTTAGGAGCAACAGTAGTTAAAAAGGAATAAATGTAATGCTGAGTTGAGCTGATCTCCGAGTTTAATCTCCAGATCAAAATATTAATATGTGTGCATTAAAACTTCCATAAATGTACATCATTAGTGAGAAATTAGGTTGAGTATAACCCTACTGCATGGTCACCTTTTTACAATGCACAATCTCATACATTTGAAAGAGTGCAAAATATTTTTTTGAGATTTGTCAATTATAAACTAAATATACCACGAGAACAATAAAATAATGATTTTTTCTTATGTTCAATGAATATAGCGGAGTGAAAGAAGAATTATTTTTAATTTAATGTCTATTTTAAATTTTGTATCATAAAATTGGTAGCCCTGATTTAATGCGGCTAATTTACTTACATGTACCTACTTGCCATAAATGCTAGAATTATTTTGCCATATAACTGTAACAATACTGGGACGGTTGCTCAGTTTAATTCTCCATTACACAGAATGGGTAACGAGTACGCGAATGTTTCTGATGTATGGAAATACCGAAATATAGAAAAAATCGTACATGTTGTTTATGACTGACATATTAGAGGAACCGATTTGAGACCAACACAAGTTACACATTGTTTTTTTATAATGTTTTGGTTCAATGTAGGGCATTTACTATATTTTTGTTTTTCTTCTCTGTCTTATCTCAATTATTTTTTTTACTTTTGAGTTAAGGCTCTTTTTGCTTTTATACATTATTATTAATGGTACCTGCTACTATGATTTGATTTGCTTAATATGATTCAAATAGTATGGTCGAAATTTTTTTTTTAAAGTTTAAAGTATACGAGGTCGGGATACATTCGTCTATGCCAAATATAAATTGAAGAAGGGATTGTTAATTACGTTACGTATATTATTGTTTTTCATATCTTGTTTACTGTCTCTTTATTAATTTTGAATTTGGTTTGTTTGCAATGTTTATTTGATTTCATTTTGTGTTTATTTCATATTATTATAGTGTGTAGTGAAGAGTTAAATATAAAAGTTCTTTGTATGGTAAATAAATTTGTACTGAAATTTATCCCAAACGGACATTACGGACACGGGTCATTAAGTTTTTAAAGTAGCGTACGCAAGTTTTGTATTCACATTGAATAGATTACGTCATTCATTATCCAGTCTATTCGTAAGCGAAACGCAATCAATATAGATTGTAATCGACTCGATATTTATCACTAAGATCGTAAACATCTTTAGCATGGACAAATGAACCAAAACAATGATACAAATATGGATATATGCTAATATACAATTCGGGTGGTCAGCTATCGCAAATAGCCGAGGCAGCGAAAATATTTGTATGAAATAACCTTCACAAAGGAGAATTTTATTTATTACTACCGGAAAATAATTAGCCAAGCCTGCACGTCCATGCCTAGTGTTTTCGCAAAACATATTTTTCAATGTTGAAAATATTATTTATTATCAAACGATGATATCTTAATTAACCCAGACAAATGCTCAATTAAACATTTTAAAAATAAAATAAAAATGCATTATTATTTATAATATGTCATACGTAAAATATCGTTTATGCAATGTTCCCGTTTCTCAGTTACCATCAATAATCATCAAACGTATATCCCTGGCCGATTGGCGCTACGCCTGTAGCAGCGGAATTAAATGTAACTTGCAGTAGCGCTTGCCGTAAAAAATCGCGCGAATCAAAATCTTTCTTTTTTTAAATCTATATTTTTATTCATCCGAAAAATTTTACCGTACAAAATAATGATATTTATTTCTTCATTCTTTACTCTGTTATAAATGGATCTACCACATATACTCTCATTTCCGTGATCTCATTTCCACTGCATTCACTCTACTTTCGTTCATCTTCTGCTAGCTCCAGGCCTCACTTCACGTTGCACTTCACTCATTTTGCACGTTGTCTTGCTTTCCTCTTTTTCCAGTTCTTCTTTCCAGTTCTTTCACACAATAATCCATATACAAGTTAAACAGCCATGGATACATTACACAACTCTGCTTGTCACCTTTTGTAATGTTAAACCATGGTGTGAATGATCCATTGATCCTAACACACGCAGAACTTCCTTCATATAGGGATGCGATTGCATGTATAAGTTTTCTATTCACCCTGTATCTAGATAGTACCTTCCATAACCATTCTCTTACAACTCTATCATACGTTTTTTGCAGATCTATAAAGGCGCAAAAAAGGTTTTTGGTTTTTCGCTAAAAACTTTTCCGTCGTCACTCGTAGAGAAAAGATCTGATCCACGAATCCTCTTCCACCCATAAAGGCCCCCTGCACTTCCAATACTTTTTCTTTCGTCATCATTCTTGCTCTTTCTATTAAAATTCTTCCATATAGTTTGCCCACCGAACTAATTGCCCAATAGTTACCACACTACATACGCGACCCTTTACCTTTATAGAGAGGCATAATAACTGCTCTCCTCCAATCTAACGTAATGTGGCTCTCCTCTAAACACTGATCGAAGAACGCATGAAGCCACGAAACAACTAATGGGCCACCAGCCTTGATGTACTCTGCAGCACAATTTATTTCTTCCATACTTATTCCATTCATATCGTTTTCGTCATTCATACTTACCCCAGAGAGCCTCTCGAGGGGTTCCTCATTTGTATTCTCTTCACTCTCATACGTTTCCTGGAAATATTTCATCCATCTATCTTTTATTTCGACCTCATTTATTAACATTTCTCCATTTACTGACTTAATAGCTTTCATACTACTGCTTTCAGCACCACACCGGGATTTTTTGATCGCCTTCCAGAAGAATTTTATATTATTCTGGAAATTCTCGGTCATTTTTACCCCTTCCTCTCTTTTCAGCCGCTCTTTCTTTTCTTGAACTTTAAAAAACGGAAGCATCTATCTACTAATAATAATAATAGTATAATTTTTAATATTTATTGCAATCTTTACATTTTGATTATTCATTTAAATATAAATTTAATCACTTTTTTGAGTTCACCAAATAATTTAACAATCATGTATCAATTTTCACATCGTTTATCATCGTAACAATTTAAGTTAGGTACTTGATTAATTTTTAAAATAATAATTATACAAAATTTAAGTAATTTCAAATATGGTTTTAGTTAGTTTATTCGACATCCCGATGAAGAAAATGGTATTTTTCGAAACCGGTTGGTGTATTATATTTAATTATTAAAATTATTAAAAACAAAGTTATTAATAATTTATATTAATAATCACATGCATAGATTAAAACTCACAATTACTGCTGTTTTGTAATAATTACAATTCATTTATATTCAGTTGTCCGCAGTGAAATTTACTAGTTTAAATAGACAATGGTTGAATACCAACTAACATTTAACACATACATATTTGTATGTATTTCAGTCAGCTAATACAGTAGATGAAATACAACTAGGGCACAACATTTTAAAGATATTAAACATATGAAGCGAAAATATTAAATCTGCGTGTGCATAATCTCAACCATGTCAGAATTATAACGTCATAGTTGTGCGATTACTTCGATTGATTGAAATATTTTATCGATTCCAAATTATATATTGAATATAAAAAATATAACTTGAGTGGTCAGACTATATTTTATTAAATGGTTTAGGGTCTGAAGCAAAGATATGAAATAATAATGAGTTAATTTTGCAAATATTTATTTTAAGTGCGTAGACATTAACGTCTAATATATTATGTCTTCGCACTTAAAATAAATATTTGCAAAATTACTTACTTACTTACCATTACGCCATTTCCCCGTGGGGGTAGGCAGAGAAGATAGAGCGCCACACTCTTCTGTCCTCACACACAATTCTTGCCCCATCCACATTCATACATCTTGTCATACAAGCTCGCCGATTGTTGAGGCTTCTAACAGAACCATCCTCCATTATCTGGTTTATCTGGTCGTGCCAAGTCTTTCGCGGACGTCCTTTATTTCTGGTTCCATCGACACTTGCGTCATATATCTTTCTTACCATTCTCCCCTCATTCATCCTTTCCATATGACCAAACCACCTAAGTGATCCTTTCTTAATCTTACTCACTATACTAACATCAGCTTTACATTCTTTCCTTATTTCTTCATTCTTTACTCTGTCATAAATAGATTAAATAAATTAACTCATTATTATTTCATATCTTTGCTTCAGACCCTAAATCATTTAATAAAATATAATCTGACCGCTCAAGTATATATTTTTTAATTGCTTAACTCTATTTCGTAAAAATCTTATATTATAATAATATTTTCCGTAACGTTACAGAATTTATACATACACTCTGAACACTTTAATACTTTTAGTAATTTAGTCAGATATCCACAAATAAAATATTGTGGACTAGGTCTGTTACATCCTATACTCGTATAGTCAGAGTGAAACTTTCAATGCTGTTCAGATAAGTTTTGTATTAGAATCATTTTAGAAAGTCATAATATTTCCTTGTCCTAGATAGTACATATATATATATATATATATATATGAGATGTATTATTATTTGTTCTTAATATAGTGCATATAAAAGTATTTATATATGTTCTAATAAAAACAAAATCAAAATCGATTATTTTTACTAGAACTTATCTTTCACATATATTTTTAGTTTCACTTTGAATCCGTGCAGTTTCTCCTCTTTTCTTGTCTCTGGAATTTCATTAAACATCTTCATCGCACTGTACATCGATTTCTGAGATTTAGCCTTCTTCCTGAATGGGAGTCTCAGTCTATCTTTTCCTCTTATATAATGTTCGTACTCATGTTGATTTGCGTCCATTTTTCATATAAATTTCGCCGATATTTTCTTAGTGAGGATTTTATAAATTTACATTGAATCTATTTTCTGCTTAAAAGTCGTCATATTCAGATCTTTCAGCATTGTACTGATCCGAGTATATCTATTTTTTCTGAGTATTATTCTCAAAGCTTTATTTTGCAGCACTGACAATTGTTGCATTTCTTCTTCATTAGCGAAAAAAAAATACTGCTGCCGTAGTTGATGTGAGGAATAATAACAGAGCTGTAGATTATTTTACAAGACTCAAGTACTAATAAATCTTCTGATCCTTCCCAGAAGTGAGATTTTCTTAGTAATCTTTTTAGTCACGTGTCTTGTATTTTGCGACTTTTCTAGTCCAGGTTTGATTTATTTAATATTGTAAACTAGAATATTAAAATATTATATAGGTACTGTATGTAAATATACTACATTCTATATTTTGTTACGTACTAGAAGCATTGCACAATGGGGAACAATTGCATTGCTGCGTGACATTTTCAGTTGTTTTTTAGAAAATTTTTGATGAAAAGTGATATTATAATACGTTTATAATACGTGGTATGATCGTAAAGTAATATATCAACATCATATCTAATTTACTTCTGCAATTATCTTATCTTTACCGGTCATACCGGTAAAACCGGTCATCTTTAGCAAGCAGTCCAAACCTTGCATACCTAGGACAACAACTAGTCGGAGTCGCTATGTTAATTACATCCCTGGCTAAAATAGTAACAGAAATAAGTCGTCATCATCATCATCATCATCATTATCAGCAATTCTATATTTACTGCTATCCAGCAGTAAATATAAAATAAAACCTAAACACTTAAAGAGGCCTTCATCCGAAGGCCTCTTTAAGTGTTTCTCACTTTTATCTGTCCATTGTTATTCGTTTCCATGTATTTCTGCAGAATTTTATGAATTCGTTATTCCAATGTATTTTAGGGCGGCCTGTTGGCCTTTTGATTTCTCTCCGGTACCAATCGATGATATAAATTTCTTCTAATTTAAATTTAAGCATATTTGCACGTACCTATCTTTCGGGTGCCGATATGTATATGGATACTTTCGGGAGTTTGTGAGTGTGTGGGTGTCCCACTGGGAGATTTTGAGGAGTACAAATGATGCGATTGAGGGTGAGGGTCACCCGACCTTTCCGTAATTAGTCTCGACAAATTGTTTTTTTTTTTGATCAGATATCTGGCGGTCCTGATTTCCTAACCGGAGGTAATTTTTTTTTTTCTTTGTACTTTTTTCACTCTTTTCTTTTCTCTATAGGGGGATGATGCAAGTTTTTTTTTTATCTTACCTGTCGTTTCTTCTGTGCATTGTAACATGCTTTTCGCTTTTAATATGTGTGCCAAATAATATATTTTTAAATGTTAATAAATTTTCTTGGGTACGAGCGCTGAATTGAATAGTGAATAGTGTTGGTTCGGTGTTTGTGCAACGCCTCCATTTTACTGTGCAGCTCTTAGACATAGCACGGTCGTTTTTGTAGTAGTAAAAAAATGTCAACTTGGCGGCAAATGAAAAGGACCAATATGGTAGCTTTTGCTCGTAGAGCGGTCCTGGATTCCATTTATTCACTATACCTATAAATTTATAAAAATCAGATTGAGTATATCACAACAGAATCTAAATTTAGATATTGTAACATATGATTTTATTCAACGCAAATGTATTAAGATAAATATTTGTTAAAAATGTATATATAATATTTCCTTACTAAACAGCAATTACGAGAAATGGTGCAATGTAGCACGAATTTTAAAAGCCTCGCGAATTTGGTTATTAGTATATTTTCAAAAAATACGTTCAGCAAACACGGTACCATAATATTATTCGAACTCGTTACTTTACAACGCAAAATGTCGGCTACCCCCATCAGCACTGAAAGAGCTCCCGTAAATACCTATTATTTTTTTAACCCTCCTTTAAGTCTGCCTAGTGCCTGCCTCTAACTCGCTAAATGTTTACTTGTGTTAAACATACTCTGAGTATTGGTTCGAAGGTTAAAACGAAGTTTTCTAACTTAAATTCGACTATGTATCTCTCTGCAATAGTTTATTGTATTTTCAAGAGTGTATTTAACATTACCGATAAAGAATCGGTAGTCGGTAGTGGAAATATAGTGAAACCTCGGTTTAAAAACTTAATTCGTTATAAATATGAATTAAATACATTAATTACAAAGATATACACATAAAATCAATTTTATCGAAAAATATTGTTGTTGCGCCACCGGTATTAGAACCTGGATTTATTTCCAAACCGAGGAAGGTTATCCAACTTTGCTACAGCGACGATATTTTTAACGACAAATTTTCGAACCTATTTGTTACCTTTTTGATATTAATACATTTAATCGTTCCATTATTTGAAAGAGTCATCTACCTTATTTTACCTTTGAGTAATCTAATAGCAGATGCCAGAATTATCAATTCATTTTTATTAAATTTTGGACACATTGATATAGCTTTATTATTAGGAGAACACATTCTTATTGTGAAGTTGTAACTATTCAGAACATAGGTCTGTGATATTTTAAATATGAATTAAATATATTAATTAGAAAGATATACATATATTTATTCATATTTAAAATATAACTTCTGAATAATTACAACTTCACACTAAGAATGTGTTCTCCTAATAATTAATTCGTTATATACATAAAACTGTTCGAAAACCAAGTTGTTCATAAACCGAAACAATTATCCACATAAAAATCAACGTAAAATGTATATATTTATTTAAGACCTCAAGAAAATTTACTTTTATCATATTTATTTACTACTTTTTGCTTGTAATTCTATAAAAGCACTAAAAATTCATGGTTATAACTTTAAAATAATTTAAAGTAATAAAATGAAAAAAATAAAAATAAATACAAATTTTATTTTAACTTATCTTAAAAAATATGTAGTAAAGTATTATTGTTTGGAAGAGAAATCTCACACCATGAACACATCATGTGCTTGAAGTTCTTCAGGTTTCAGGAGACATTACACAGATTTATAACACGATTAGATAAAGTTTTATCTGGGTGATATTTTTCCACAGAAATTTGCACCTCACTTCACTTCGCGAACATTTAGATGGAGGACCTAATAACATCTTTCATTCATACATCAGTCTCTGAAAATAATATTTCCTCTGTCACCGTTTTTCACTGCTTTTTACGAAGCTAGTCCAGTTCTTCCGTAATGAGTTCTGAGACTGCTTGCCTGCTCGTAAACCGAAAATCTGTTGGCTGTTGGTGAAGCATTTTTTCATCAGAATTTTTGTTCGTAAACTGAGGTTCCACTGTACCTTCTTGGTATCTTTAATCTTAAAATAATAGCCGTAGTCGTGATACTGCACGGCACGATAGCTATAAAAACCTGAAAGCTTAAAAGTTAGAAATTTAAAAAATATTAAACAAATAATAGATATCTCATATAGTCGAAGCTATTTTGTATTATATTTAATAGAAAATATATGAAAGTATGATTAATTACAAGGCTTACGACCTGTCCGGCTGGCTTAAGTGATCATTTTATATAAATATAACGTTTACCATTCTCACCCATCAATCTCCATATCTATTAAATTTTTAAAAGTTGTATATATGTTAATATGTGGACTCACTTCGAGTACCACTACACTATCGCCATTTATGGACTAAATTTAATAAATAATTTCCCTGAAACAGCATATATGTCACAATGAGAATATCATTTTTTTTTTTGAAATTATTAAAGCAATGTTCTTTATCTGTAAGAATACGCCTGAAAAATCAATATTTTTCAATTATATATTTTTATTTTATTTTAACCATTACAACCAGTATACCAGGTTAGGTAAATACTTTGTAAAACTTAATGTAAATGCATTATTCAATGTACAAAATATAATATATGATATATGTAAAGAGTAAAGCAAGATGCAATTAAATAACGTATAATTAAAACGTAAAACTTAAAGTAAGACCAATGTTCAATGTATAAAAAAAAAACAGTTAGATAGCAAATAAAAAAAGATACATAAAGAGTTATTGTAGCAGTTTTAATTTTATGTTTGGACCTTTAAATGTTCTTGGGCGTAATTTCTCCCCATTTCGTGGAGCCAGAACTGCACTTTTCGTGAAAAATATGCAAGACTATGGTTAAATTTGTTTGCATTTAGACTGTTGTATATTTTTAGTGCTAGAAACAAATGGAATCTTTGTGCAAAAGTTTTGTTTAATTTTGGCACAAGATAGTGACAGTTAGCCTGTGTTCTTATTAAGTGAGAGTGCGTAATTTGCTGGTAATATTGTTTATGCTAGTAAAAGTGTTTTAGTATACCAAGGATATACATTTGACGGATGTCTAGGACGTAACATCGTCATTTCTATGAGGTGTCTATAATATTATACATAACTACAATTATATAATGCAGACCATATGACAGTAACCGTAGGTACAGTGAACACATTTCTTTGCTATGCGATCCGTATTGATACGGTAATACGGATACCTTCATGAATAAAGATATGTACTAAGTACTGGAGTAATCCTAAATTTGGGTCTGAAGTATGGGAGGGTCGGGACTTGTCAGACGTTGTTCGATGTTCGAATCCCCAATCACTTTGCCATTACGCTTGACCAAACTGGCAACAGACCTAGAAGGTTAAACTCGTGTAGATAGGTACCTAAAAATATGTTGCCATGGATTTTATGAAGATATTTCGTTAGCGTAACAATGCGGGGCCCCTTCAAAAAAAGTATTATTTCGACATATTAATTATCTAATATTCTTCAAATTAATTTCCAAAATTTGTAAATAAATTCACTTTTTTTTTTATTAATATTCCATCTTAACCGACTACAAAACTATGTCTCTTCTGCGATAATATTTTTCAGTATCTATGTCCCTCAAAATATCAAAAACTTACTTTAAAAACACGCCTCGTACATTAATCAACAAAAGATTATATATTTTCGTAGAAAGCAATCACTTTGTGGTTTGACATATTGTCTCTCTCTTTCACATGTAATTTTATATTCTATCTCCCTTTTTATGTATTTACAGGTACACTCTTTTTGTATTTATGATTAGTTTCAAATATGTCCTGATGAAGATTGAGATAAGCAAAACCGGTTGACGTATAATAAATTTCGTGGTTTCATACGAAGTGATTGTTATTTTATTTAATATACGTCGTTAAATTTTAGTATTAATATATTCTAAATATCGAATACCACCGTGGTAATCTCTGATGTCATTGTAATAATATTAAGATTATTATTCATATCGTTTATAAAATTTCGTCACTGAGGTTTAAATATAAATAAATATTTTTCCACTACTAATAACGTTTTATAGATAGATAACAATGTAAACAATACATAGTAACTCTATATATAAAATAAACACTGGAAAATTGTTTTTTTTTGCATATTCTTCTTAGTTAAGCGATGGATAGCCATCAATAAGATAATAAATTATTTTTTTATAACTGTTTTTTATTTATTTCATCGGTTAACATTTTTACTAGCGTCTCTTAAAAATAAACGCACGCAATAAAATGAGCGGTAAAGAATGGTGAATGTGTCCGCGGCTGACGCATATTAGCGCTCGTTAAAATATGCTCAGTAAAATTCGTATCAAAATTTGTCGTGAAAGTCCACCAGCCTCCATAGCCAGGATTATCGTTCAAAGTTTTGGCCCTAGCGGCAACTTCCAAAGTTTCAAATTATTACATTAGGTTTTCGTGGCAGCCATGTGATGATATATTCTCATGTGGGTTGTACTGTGGGACGATTTTTATCATAGCCGACATTTCGGGCCACAGTTCAGTGACTCATCATCCTTCTTCTTCATGAACACATAGATATTCAGCCACTTTCTGAGGTTATGCGGACATAACAACCTCTTTCTTACAGTCTTAATCCCGTTCATGGTGCGTTGTATCATTTATTATTGTGGAGAACGTGCCAGAAATATACAACTTTCTTTAATATAATATTTGTTTTTAGTTCTTTATTAGCAATGTGGTCAACCCAGTAGAGCTCAAATATGTCGATGTAACCATATCTCAAATGCCTTTAAAAAAATTTTTTTTTTTAATGACCAGACCTTGGCTTGTAGAAAAGATTTTCCTTTTTCACAAAAGCGCTTCTTGCCATCTCAATTCTTATTTATCTAGGTTCCAGTCTTGCTTTAGAATCGTCATCCATTGTTTGTTTTTTCTAGAATCAGTACTGAATCTGTATTTATCGATACATCGAGAATTTTCTATCATAATAATAATATCCATACACACCTTCAGAAAAGTGAATTGTCTGGGTGAGATCAAATTTTCAGGCACACGAACGAATATTTTTATTTGGTAGAAGTTTGTCATCACCATGTATATCACATCAGGACTCGTGTGATACATCACTGACAATGGTCATTGATGATGATGACGTCATGGATATGTGTTAACAATAGAACACCAGCTCCGATGACACCATGCGATTATGACAAAAACCAAATAGCGGCGTAATAACTCAAAAGAAAATCTATTTCAAACTCATTTACCAAAGTATACCTATGTAAAAATAATAGCATAAGTTATAATTCAAAATCCTGCGTAATACTGGGCGTAACGAAGACCTGACGAAAATACCCAATCCGAGTTACTATTAAAATTACTGTGACACGCACGCAGGCGATTATTTAAAAAAAAAATTAAATAATCCAGTAGTGGGTGCTACGAGTCCACGCCGTAAAAAAGAGAGAGATTTGGCTAAATAAATTGGGTTTTGTCTGTGCTAATTAAAATTATTCAACTCCCTGATCGGGGTTCAATACCGTGGCCTCCGACTGTAAATCTGGAGTCTTAACATGCTACGCCCATGACCAGTTCTCATAAATGAGTCAATGTTATATATATCACGCAGGATTAAGAGGTTGCCGTAATGACGCCAATTAATATATGTGTTAAAGACACGAGGTTATAATTTTAAAGTATAATCATCGGCGGGGTGCCAGAAAGGCGTAAGATAGATTTCGGCAAACAATGATTGTCATATTTTGCATTATTATTATGCATTATTATCGGCAGTTAAGAGAAGCGGAGATCGACGAACCACCCTTATTTAACGTACGTTGTACGCAACATTGTATTAAACGATTAATGTAGAACTGAAGGAGATTATCAATCGTTTTCTATCCACTTCTGAATGAAGGCCTCCCCAAGTATCTGCCACTCTTCTATATCCATTGTTATTCGCTTCTACATATTTCTGCAGAATTTGATGAATTTGCGGCTCTTGATTCCTCTCAGGTACCACTGGATGACTTAATTCGACCAACAACTGTCTACTAACATTTCATTTTCTTGGTGTGCTTAATTGAATCACCTCTTCTTGTATGTTATCTTATCCACATATTTCTTTTCTTGTCTCTCCATATGATGCCCAACATATTATATCTGTTTATGCCTCTGCATCTGCAAAATCGTATTCTTGCTTCTTAGTGCACTCTAGTCCAGTTTTCTTTCTGCTTACAATTTATTCGGAATTCAAAATATATATATTCGTAACTGGACAATTTGTAATTCCCATTGGGTAAAAAAACGTCCTTTAGATCTTGTAAATATCCACATTTAATTATTTTTTTACAACTCAATTTATTTTACCGTGTGCTGACCGAGCTCCAAGGTAACTACGCGGCGTCTTTATCAATTTATTTATACGAGAAGCAGTAAAGAAAGATCGCTTTCTTATAGCGATCATTTCATCTCGAAAGCGGACCCTAGTTTTCTAAAGCAGAGTCTCAATATTTTACTCGGGTTTTTATCATTTATTTAATATGAAACGTTTCATGTAGTAATTTTTCAATATTATTTAATATATTTTTATTACAAACGTTATGTAAAAATTCCAATAAATCCACTATTTACTTACGTAAAACCATAGATAGCTTCAGTACGTATTATGCACAGATAGAAAAAATAAACGATTTCAAATTTATAATTAAATTATTACAGCGCGAGCCTCATTTTATTTCTTCTTTCTTTCTTTAATGGCCTCTTGTGTCTCGGAAATCCATGATGACAGAGGGGATAGAACGCCACACCCTTTTGTCCTTTTTTTTGGTACATTTTCATACACCTTCTCATGCATGCTCTTCAGTTGTTAAAACTTTTGACAGGACCATTATTCAATACTTAGTTAATCTGATCATGCCAGGTTATTTCGCGCATGCCCTCTATTCCTGTTGCTTCCAACACTCGCCTCATATATTTTCTTTACCATCTTCTTCCCGCTCATACATTCCACATGACTAAACCATCACATTAATTCTATTGACTACGCAACAGATAGGCATCAGACATTCAAAGAATTGAATGCTCCAGGTTTATAGAGTTCTGACATTCCACATGGCATATTTATAGGTATCTAATATATTTGTGTTGATTCTTTGCTATATTACCATTCTAATATTTACTTGCTGTAATATTTTATTTACATATCTGATGTTTTATTATAATAAAACAAACTAAATTAATTATCACAAATCGTTGTTTTTTTTTAAAACTGTTTTGCGCAGAACACGCGCTGTTGTGACTAAATTTCCATGAATCAAACTCCCGCGCGCTGTCGCCCGCGTGCCCCTCTTTTGCGCGGTTCACGCGCTGAAGCGATTTAAAAAATGCAAAAAGTTATGACCCACCTGTATTACAGAAATGTGTTATTAAATCGCAACTTTACAATAAAAATGTGTTCTCATTTTTAAAAAGTTTATTATATAAATACTGTTTCCACTCGTACTTTCCATTTCAAAAATATTTACTTGTATCAATTCTAGCGAGTCATCCTACCTATACCGAGTGATGAATTGAATGAACAGCGGAATCGCAATGAGTCATATTTTGTTCTTTGAAAAAAAAACATGTCGATAGATAAGAAAAAGAGTTGTATTCGTTTGTATCGTAAAACGTGTGACCTCCTGACGTGACCCCAGAAATGGAAAATGAGCATCTACCTACTTTTAAGCTGTATTCAAGAATGTTGATTAAGTGCTCCTTAGCTGTTAAATATGTGTAAATATTTATATGCTTTTATAAATAGATTTTTTCTATATCAACATCGCAACAAATAGATTGCGTCTTAATTAAACGGTGAAGTATATCGATAACATGGACCCTGAGAAGGAAGGAAAGGAACATGCTCAACGCCTTTGAGATGTGGTATGGGTGTTGCATGCTGCATATACCGTGAACTGCGAAACGAACGAATGTGTCTATTCTTCAGGAATTCCGCACTAAAGAAATACTCTCTGCAATATGCAGGAAAACAATTATTACATACTTTTAGCTTGCTGCTGTAAGAGGTGGAGTTGACCTGGAGAAATTGACGCTCACAAACGACATACAAGGGCAGAAGGCCTCCAATAAAATAGGCAGACTATGTCCGAGACATGGCCGGAGTCTCGCTATACGTCGCACTGAACAATGCCCAAGATCGCGAAGAGTTTACGCTGTGGAAATAGAAAAGAAGACGGCGATTGAACCTTATCTATACAATTACAAAAATGTGTTTTTAACTTTTATAAATAAAATCGTCAAAGGTGAAAATAGAACGCGAAGTTCAAACATTTCAATGAAGAGAATTATAAAATCCTTTTAAAAGTGTATATATTATATTACATGGCTATTAAATTCAGTTGGTTGTTTTTACATACTTTGTTTACTTCTAATGGTTTTAAGTTGTCCAGTTTAAGACTGCCTTTGACATGCAATCATAATCAGTTTAATCCGTTGTGTCATCCTTCGATGGGCTGAATTTTAAATGCTAATTAAAAAGTTAGCTAATAACTCGAATGAATCCATTCGACCGTCTTTCAGGAACTTATCCTTATACTAAATATAATGATAATTAAATTTAAAGTACAAAATTGTTTATCCTCAGTTTAATGAGTAAGTTAAATCTGCTCCCCTTAATACAAGGAAGTAATAAGTTTAAAACTATTTTAAACTCCATTAAACATTTACACTGCAATATAACGCTGGGGAAATTCATACAGAAAGCATTGCGAAGTTAGATCAGCTCTTTTATCATTAGAAAAGTGTTTTACCGTAATATTTGAATTAAAAATATAACTTTCCTCAAGGAAAAAAATTTTACCACAAGAGTACTTTACAAATAATTATTATTTAGTCTTATTCTAATTTTTAAACATAAGGCATTATAAACTGATGTCATGTTCGAAATTGCCCCGTCACTTGTTCTAATACCAAGTACCTCGTAATCACAAATAATGCCCTCAGGTCAGTAACGCGATCTGTTTTGAATGTTATAAAAACGTTCACCATCTATGGTTCTTTTTCAATTCATCGCTCAGCGCTGTTAAAATTACACGGTTTACTGTTGCAGCCAGCGAATCTACGGTGTAACCGTGAGCATCCAACGTAACCAAAAATAAATAATTTTATGGTATTCAATCACTATTGCATTATTTACTATAATTTGTTAATCTAATCGCATGGTGAATAATCTTTACAGGAAACTAAACGTTTCCCTTTCGTTACATTCACTACTTCGGTTTAGGTTTCATTACTACTACGGGCTACATTACATCTTATTTACAATTCTACAATTCTGTACATAAATCCTATTGCGTCGGACTGAATGCTGAGATCCAACTACGACGATGGGTCATGGAGATGGTATGCTAAGATGGAATGTGCACGGACGAGCATGGACTGGAGTTGTGCCATCTGTTGTAAAATTTTGTTGTAACCAGCTTGCATGAAGAACACGTCGAACTTGCGCCCTACCCGACGAAATTAGGATTATATTTTGTTCTACTTTTAATTGTATTCATTTTTGATTAGATTCGTTATTTAGTTAACGTTAAACATCTTTTCATTTATCTCTCCCAGGTGGGTATACGTTTCTGAGGTGAAGAACCCTCGGTTCTCGTGTTCATCACTGACTAGTGAGAGAAGAACGCCGTCCTGCATCCTCACAATATATAAATGTTAAATGTTAGATGAACTTATGGATACGATCTTGTCGTTAGTCATATTTGGAAAAAATGCTTTATTTCTTATAACTAAATCACATCAAACTCATGTTCGCTGACCAGTTCTGTAATTCTTCTTGCTGACAAGTGTAGAGGCTGACCTGGAAGTTTGACGCCTACTATTCAAGTTGACTGTCTATATAAAGTTTTTGAAAATACGAAACCGAGCAACATACAAGTTCACTCCAAATGATGCGAAACGCAAGAATTTGGATATTCCATGCTGTCGTGAACAGTCTACCTGAAACATCGATCTGACGAAACCTGCCAATACAAACAAAAACCAGTTTTTACTCATGGTCAATTTTATGTAAATAGATCTCTCATCAATAAGATTAAAAATTTGGAAATATGTTTAATTGTAAATACAAATTACTGAGTAATTAAGTGTTGTAACTCGCATGTTCGAGTAAAGTTGGTTTTTTACCAATAATTTAAATATATATATATATATATATATATATATTTGGTTTTTTTTTGTATATATATAAAATTCCCAAAATTAATAATAAAGATAAATGTTACGGATGAGTAGATTCGCCAAATATTTTACCGCAATTCATTTGTGAAAGGAATATGAAGAAAATCAAGGTTAAGGGGTCACCCTGGTTTCTGAAAGACATCTCGTTTGTATGCATATTTAATACACACTTATAATATTATATATACTTATTCATTTTATTTTAATTCATCAGCTATGTTGAATATTTAAATAATAATAAATTTTAAAATAATTTTCTAATGAACATATTATAAGAGGTAAAGACATGAAGAAACTTTTGTCTTGAGAACAGTTGCAAAGTTCAATATACAGTCTCTGCTGAGCCGTATATTATTAAACTACAATAATACATTTAATTACTACTAATACTTTTTTATTTTGATGCCGACTGGTTTCGGAATGAGCAGTTTTTGTTCTGCTTCCTCTCAAGGGTAACGTAACGCAAAAATTGTTTTTACCCTGATGCGGCAGCGGTTTGCACCGAAACGATATCGAACGCATCGATGTCGACAAATTATTAATTGGAATATTTGTAATTATAGATGCGTCAACAATTAAAAACTGCGTTATACATAAATTGTAAATGGAAAAAAGATTTAAAGACGAAAAATGTAACAATTTAAAATATCATAAAAATAGGCTTGTGACACCTGAAAATACAAATAGATTCTGAAAATAAATATTCATTTATAAGAATATTTATTTGCAAGCACAGAAAGTTACCGCGCGTAGATATTACGCGCTTTTACAATAGCTTTGTGTAAGAAAAATATTTTAAAAGAACAATTTTTTCAGTAATAAAATATAGGCCTTACAAGAAAGTCGGCATTTATACATTTTCAGTGGTGAATACAACCCATAATAGAAAGTTCAAACATCGATTGCTTCTCGGTTGACTAGTCTAGAAAACTAAGATGACAGTTGTTGTTGACCTTTAAAAACTTAGTGATGTTGTTCAAACCGGATGTGTTCGACTTAAATTGTATACATATATGTAAACACATTTATGTATCTATGCTGCAAGAAAGCGTTGAAGATCTTTCGTACATAGTATATTATTGCAAAGTACTAATACTTTATTAGTCACAATACTTCTGGGTTCTCTGATAATTATTGTTGGTATTTCGTTATAATTATTGATTTACAGTAGGTAGCCAAGATAAAATAAAATATTGACATATGTGTATGAAATCCACAACGTAGCTAAATCGGTAATTAGGCATGTGTAAATAAATCAATATGTAGAAATGACAAATATATGCGCGATGGCAAACATTTCTCGATTTCAAAATCGTGGATCAATACAGTACGACGGCAATGTGAACACTGCCAATGCTCCAATGCCAAATAGTAAACACAGCATCTAAAGTACGCAAGCTTGTACATACCCGATCAGCCGATGTAGCCGCGTCGACCTTGAAGCAAGTTGAAAATAGTAGTTATCAATCACACTAACTTATTGTACACAACACAGCGCACAGACGCAATTGGTGGACCGACGTTAACGGCGGTCAGAAACACTGACAACTGTCAGTAACCGAACAAAGCAAAATGGCGATGGACGTTCGAACATCGACCCAGCAGCGTTCTTTTATATTATCAAGCGAGCGACACAACTACGTTCACCGCTCGGCGCGATTTGCCGTCGACTGGGCGAGAACCGGCGATCCACGCACCGTTCGCGGTGTTTAAAATCAGTTTAACCCGATGCTGTTAAACTTGACACTTGAAATGTGGAAATAAAATGCACTGTACATATAGATGTTCTATAGATTTGCACCGAATTTCACGCGAAATTGACGCACGTTCCAATTGACAGCGAGCATAAATCGCGCCAAAACAGCTCAGGTATCGGACAGAACAGGTTGCCAGTTGAGAATTCTTAAGGCCGACGTGTAAATAATTAAGGTAGGTGGATACTCACGTACTTCGCAATACGACTTTCGATGACGTCATTGAGCATGTCGCAGTAGCGGAACACAACGTAGACACATTTTATACTAGCCGGTAAAGTGTAGGCAACTAAACAAACTATCTGGAAAATTTTTCAAATCCAAAATAAAATAAAGCGCATTTTTAAAAACTACTATTTAAAATAATCATTTTATAAAAATTGTTTTAAAAAAAAAAAAAAAAAAAAATTAATTTCTTTGCTTCCAATATCAGCAATCATAAGATGCAAATGATTTATTACTGTCATGATTACAAAATTAAATATATTGATATTTTTGAGTTGACACAAAGAGACGATAGGAACACTGTAGCAGTTCCAGGCGGAGACTGGTACGCGTTATCGCAACCAAGATGTTGGGGGCGGTTAATTCCGTCATCCGATTTCGTGACATACTGTAACATTCTACGAGTTTATTCAGTGCAGTGAGAAATTTGTAAATACGCTTGAAAAAAATAATTTTTAAACACTATAGTTATACTATGCGCACTGAAATATTTTGTTAAGTAAGAAAAACCTTTTTTTTTCAGCTTAGGATAGAAAATGAATACAGATAAAAATACTGTATTATAATTTGTATACAACGTCAATAGTGGTCCTTATACCTTTACTTTTATAGACTTATTAGCGCTATTACTACTAGCTACTTACGATTTTATAATGATCTTATTATTCTTATTAATTATTATAATTTATGGAAAAAAAGCCCTACATTTACGAACTTAAACCTCGTTGTCTTCCCCGTAATTGTAGTCTGAAAAAAAAAACAGTTTTCCTACTTATGTAGACAGAGAGGGTAGAGCACCACCCTCTTGTGTCCTGACACACAACATACATACATACATACATCTACTCATACATCATTGTCGATATCGTTAAGTTCTATTCAGTCTACTCTCGTTCGAAAGCCTTTGCACATTTACAATGCATAGGTATATACAGTCACAAAACAAAATGGCGTATGTTTGATGTACCTTTCTTACGTAAAGTCATCATCATCATTGTTATCTGCCTATATCTCTTCGCTGCTAGATACGGGTCTCTCTCAAGGATCACCAATTTTCTGACTTTCGCTCTTTTCGTCCATTCGTTGCCCACCATTCTTCTAATGCCGTCGCTCCATCGAGCTTGGGAGCTTATATCGTCTCTAACTATCTCTATCTCCAATTCATAGACACATGAAGATGCAAATCTTTTGTTCAACATCGGCAACTGTCATTTGGACAACTACCTTGGTTTTCTGGAGAATTTGTACGTTAGATACTCGATCTCTTAGAGATATTAGAGGCTTAATAGTCCGCTGTTCATTGTATTGTAGATTTATCATATATCATAAGAGGCTAACATAGACATAGAAACCAAGAACAAAATACGAAGTGCATGCTGCGCATTTGGCACGTGTGTTTGACAACCACGAGCTGCGCAAAGGCTTAAAGTGTTAATTTAACGTGCATACACTACTATACGGATGCGAATCATGGGTGTTAAATAGCCGCAAACTAAAGTCCCTGAAGAAATATCACAACAGATGCTTGAGAAACAGCTTAGATATAAAATTGGAAGAGCGCAGAATAAACTTGAGTATCCTGGCAGAAGAAAATATTTCCAGTATCAAAACTATGATCTTAAAGCACCAACTACAATTGACAGGTCAATGAGTGCGTATGGATGATTCACGGCTTCCCAAACAAGTTATGTTTGCGAGGTTATCTCAACAGAAGACAGGGTGGGCAAAGGAAAACTTACATAGACCCTGAACACTGAGAAACCGAGGAACATGATCGTTAATAATGACATCTAAAAGTATAAAATAGGAAAAAAAAAGGAAAGAAAAGTATCCCATAAATAACTCATATCCCAAAAAAAAAATTATTGTCACTTAAAAGTGTATAAACAACTAAAATTGTCACGATCTTTACATAGAAGGAGTCAAATTACACCTACCTCCTCTCTGCGATCTACGGCAATGGAATACGATCCAGTTTTGCACAGACGGAAACTGTCCCACGGATACCCTTTTAACTCGAGAGCGGGTGCAAAGACCAATTCACAAGTCTCCGCTTAATCACATTAAAATTCACTATCTAGTGTGCATCGTACGACCAATATCATCTGTTTAAGGTTTATGGTTCATCATTTTTATCATTGTGTCTGTAATTTTTGCATAATTTATTTTCCTACAAAATTATTTTTTTGACTTGCGTTTTTTTTTTTGAGTGCAGTTATCGCTAATATAAATTGGTCATCCGAAGCAAAACTATTAGTTGTTGTAGTATACATTATTAACGGTAAACCGTTATGTGACTATAATTGTGATGGTGATAGGTAACTGAGATTTAACTATTTGTTCCGTACAGGAACAAGACTGTATTACTCTGAAGGTGCTGGTGAAATTCGTCGCTGCTTCGTTGCTCGGACGACGATGCTCTGCCTGTGCGCAGTTGTCCAATGAGGTCCAAAATCGTGTCCAGTAGTGTTGCCAAATCGTAAGAGTTCTTCCGGGATCAGTCCAAATGTGCAGCCAAAGTCGAAAAGTCCAGAGGGAAGAAAGTCCAGGTGAAGGCAGGGTCAAAATAAAAGAGCAGGTCTAGTGGTGATGTCCAGCGGTGCAGGTGTTGCGAAGCGAGAGAGTGCCCTTGCAACCGCTGGACCGTTTATTTATTCATTAACCCTATTGTGCTGGAGCGTAAGGCTCCAGCAAACTCAGGGACCAATCAGGGGGCCAGGACAGGCCCCGCGCCACCCCGATACGGTCCCGCGCCGCCAGCGCCCGGCGGCGAAAACTGGCAACTGCGGCCATTTTTTCCGCCGTTCCGTAAGGGGCGGCAGAACTCCTTTTCGTCTCACTTTTTATTTCATAACTGTCAAACATGACATTCCCCAGGCATCGCGAGTATTTTTTAATATAAACATGGACCTGCCTCGCGATGCCTGGTAGTTTTCATAGCGGGCGATGGCCCGGATAATTTGTAAATGCACCTCAAACCTTGAAATGCTGTTTTTATTGCCCAAAAGATTTTTGAGGTGCATTAAATCATTCCCGGGCGATCGCCCTCTCAATCCTCTCTTTATTCATACAATTTTCTTATAACAAATAATTTTTTAAACCAAGATATTTGCGAAAAACATAATCTAAAAATACTGGCGGCGGCCGGGGCGTGGCCTCGTCCGCGGCCCGTTCACCCCGCTCCCCGCTCCCCGGCGGCCGCTCGCTGTCCCCAGTGGCGGCGATTTCCCACGGGCGTAGTGTGGTGACCGCGAAGATACCATGAAGCGGCCAAGTCCACGTCTCGGCCCGGCGCTTGTTCGGATCGGGGCGCTGCGCCCCCCGCGACCACCCGGCGGCGCGAAACCGCGGCCGGGTTTGCGTCTCGGCTAAATGCTTGCGCGGGCCAGGGCGCCGCGCTCTCCGCGGCCGGGTTCGGGTCTTGGCTAAAATATTGCCGCGGGTTTATCCGCGGCCGCCTTGCTGTGCGGAACACTATTGGATGTTTACTTTCTAGTGTACCAATCATTGCTCGATGAATTATGAATGATCAGTTACCAAACATCGTTATATTCAAACACATTAATAGTCACAATAACGGTTTAGCAAACGATTTAACCATCAATAATATACAATATTCTTCCAATTTTTTGGCCACATTATTCACCAAAGTGACAGCCAAGAAAAGAAGACATTCTGGAAACAATCTTTAGCTGGAGAATTCTTGGAAGACAACGGACCGTGGAGTTAGCTGTGAAGGCGACCCAGAACCGGAACTTATAGAGGTTATTAATATAAGCCAAATTTTATTTGATTGAGATCACTATACGTCGATAATGACATGAAGGATGAAAGAAGTAGTATACCTATATGACTCATTCACCATGTTTCAGTAAACCGCTTAATCCTGTGTAAGACGTAAGATCACCATCATTTTGAACATCGAGCCACTTTCATCTAAACTTCTTCTATCTGCTAATGCCTCTGCTGTGTTCTATCTTCCTCTGTTTTATGAGTTGTAAAAGATCTTATTTTTTATTGCAGATAATGTATCTGAAGTATGCAACTTATAGTACTTGTTCATACGTCTCGGTATCTCTGTATTGATATTGCAATCGATCAATCGATTAGTACACATCGATACAATCACATCTTAAATAGTGCAATTTAAAGCAACATGACGTAACAGTGCTTTCCAATGGGGACTGCAGCTTAATGCAGAAGAAATTATAGCGGTGCCTGATGGAGTATCAAGAGTGATGTGTGGAAGCGAAGCCTGGAAATGACAAAAGAAGCGCGAAATGCGGTCACTTAGTCATATTGACATATTTAGATATAGAGTGAGAAAAAAGTAAACATAAAATACGAGGTGGGAACAGATAACATCTGCGAAAGACCTAGTACGACCTCCAGTGTCCTATTTCTAGCAGAACATCAACTTGCAATTTCAGTGACCATGTTTTGGTGCCTTATTGTTGATACATATACCTTTTCAACAAGTTTTGTGTGGAATCTACCAGATAAGTAGAAAAATGCAGTAGTGAGTATAATGTACATAAAAGGAAATGGAGCCTACCTTAAGAAATATCAACTAGAAAAAGCGTGTACGCAACACTCACCGTTGATATTAATGGGTTAACCAAACTGGTGGTGAATTAAGTTCGTATAAAAAGTTTATTACAATTACACTATTATCTGGTCCCCTTCAAAATAGTTCCCTCCTAAAGCAATGCACTTGGTCCAACTCATTCTCCATGAGGCCTCTTGTTTAGAGCATGTGTCGTAATCCGTTCCACTTCCGCTCGAGACCCACAATAATAATGTATTCTTGATTTTAAAGAAAGAAAAAAGTTAGAGAGTCCAGGACGAGTGTTCCACAATACTTTCTTGTATCTGCAAAAACAGCTGCAAGCGACGATCAATTAAAATCCACTTACAACAATGTTGGTCTCAGCACGAATATTGATAAGACCAAGGTAAACAAGGAAAACCTTCTACCGACTAGAAAGAAACACAGCAAATTCAATACATCGAGCTACCTTGACCAGGTCATCACATTGAGACAGTAGTAAGAAGCGAACGACATTCTGCTTTGCAAGATTCTGAAATCCCAAGATAATCTTGCAACTCAAACATGTCACAATAGAAAAAAGTTAATATTTTAGCACTGGCGAATGTGTGTGAAACATGGACACTCAGGGATGCTGTAATGACAAATCTCAATAAAAGTATTTGTACATAATATTAAAAAAAAAAATTATCACAATTATATCTCATTACATCATGTGTCAATAAACGACTAAAACAATTACATGAAACATACAACTTCCCTGACTACATTTGAACTAAGACACGTTCTATACCTTGAATCCAAACTTTATAGCATTTTAGACTCCAACACAAACAAATTCTATTATATCACTCTACGTTTTTCATAAAGAAAGTTGTTGAATAGCTGAGGAACCGTGAGGAATAGTTTTTCCAGTGCTTATATACCAGAGTGATTTGAACGGAAATTATACTTTTGTGTTTTTTTCTGTTAATGCTATATGTTATTTAAATTTATTCCCTTAAACTTTGTTTCTATATTTCTATTTTTAGTGAGTTTTTTTAAATTGCAGAAAACATTGTGAAATTTCATATAAATTATGAGCCGGGAAGTGGAAAACTATCATAATATTCTTAGCAATATTTGAATATGTCCAAGAACACACAATAAATATAAATATTATAGAAAATATCTTTGTCTCTATGAGATATTTGATCTTTGTTTAATAATATTCTTGTTGAAATTTTCTGTGTACAAAATTACAGATATAATGAAGATGGTGTACTTAGACGATTCAGATATTAAACCATTGCATCATTTACAATAGAATTATATGAAAACTTATGTCATTTAAATTATTGCTAAGGTATTTGTTTAAAATATACGAGTAGAATAAAATAAAATGCTTGTGAATGATACTGGATAATACATATAGATTATAAACGATCGTCGACGGTACAAGAAGTCGAGATGTCCACAAAGTAATTGCCAAAATAAAAAAACGTTTTAAATTAGAGTTATGTCTGAAAACATATGATTTTGTAAGAAGATATGTGAATATGGAAGAAACCAAGATATGCATCAGAATGGAAGCATATTTTTACATTTATGTGGAGTTCTATTCTACTGGAACATAGTCGTTTAATCTTGTGTATTCTATTTTCTGGACTGTTCTACCATGACTCCGACATCTATGATATTGACACATTAGAGATGCATGAGAATAATACTCTAGAATTAGAAGAATATCAAGTTAACAGGAAAATTTTTATCAAAATAGTATTTGCAATATGTTGGTACGAATTTTGTCTAATGTATATGCACTTGTCAAGTCGTGAAACGTCTTCCCATACAATGTTTTCCGTAAAATCTATTTTGTACGAATATATTAACTGTGTTGCCACACATGCTTGAGTGGTGCCATTATTATTAATTCAACCGTTGTGTTGTGGTGCGCTTATCGTCAATGTTTACTTCATCTTCAGTTTATTTTTCTAAATTGACAATTTCAAAAGCCTTTATGTGCAAATTAACTTTTCAAAAAGTATGACATTTTGATGGGCAATTTGACGATTTGTGACTCAATATATCGCTTGGCGCATTCTAAAATGTATTTGTTGTATTAACTCATTAATTTTTTTAAATACACATTTATTAACGTCGTAAATAGATATTAATAATTGTTCACGTTACATTTTTGATTGATCGGCACTTACATATGTAAGATATTTTATTTTATGTGAAAACATCCTGGACTTGGATAAGATCCGAGAATATTTAAAATTGTAATACATTTTTTAATATCACATTCTTTTGTATATGTATATGGGAGAATTTTTTGGTGGTTTTTAAGCTGTAACTCTTTCACGATGAACTCAGCTGAAGTTTCAGCTGTTTTTGAAATATTTTTTTCAATACTTTAATACATTTCCAATCATCATCATCACCATCAATCCTGGTTCTGCAACCGGTATGGGTCCTGGTCTTCTCAAGAATACCTCTCCACCGATACGTTCATCAGGCTTCTTCTTCCTCAATTACTGACACCAGAAATGGATAGGTTTTTATTTATATTATCTTGCCACCACTTTGCCATTTTGGGAGTGGCGCATCATTCATACCTCCCTAATATTATAAATTTTGTGACTTTCAGCTCAACCTAAAGTTCCTAATTATAACGCCTGACCCACACTTCATATTTTATAACAGCACCGAAAATTCTCCTGAAGTTACATCCAATGTTTTGCTTCATCTTTTTTTGTTAGTCCTTTGTTTATTGAGTCCAGGTTTCTGACATCTTTGTTTTTTGGACATCATGTTCGACTTCAGTTGTTTTTGTATGCCGAAGTAGCAACGATTAACACTTACTTACTGTACGAATTTTGATATCTTTGTCAGTTTCTTTTAAGGCTGTTAATAGCGATCTTAGATATGTAAATTTATTAACAGTCTCAAAGGAGTAATTTCAAACAGAATTTGACTAATGCGCAGGCTACAAACCACCAGTAAGTACTTGGTCTTCTCTTGATCGTCTACAAAACACTAGACTACATAAAATATATTCTTAAGGAGAACACATTCTTATTTTGAAGTTGTAATTATTCAGAACAGACTGTCTGTGATATTTTAAATACTAATTAAATGTATTAACTATTAATATATACATATAAAATCAATTTTGTCGAAAAATATTGTTTTTGCGTCACCGGGATTCGAACCTGGATCTCTATTTCCAATCCCGGTGACGTAAAAATAATATTTTTCAACAAAATTGATTTTACATGTATATATTAATAGTTAATCATCATCCCCATCAAAAGTACGTGAAATATAAAAGCTATGAGTGTAGTACAAAAATAAGCGACACGGACTGGACTGGAAGGTGTGCGGTTAAAACCATGGTGTTCTACATAGTACTGATGAGAAAAAATGCTACTTTTGACTCACTGGTGTGATTGTGATTGATATTCAATAATATCAGTGATTAAAAACTGTGACTGTGATCACTATTTCATTACTAAATAAAATAACATTATTTTGAGCGTATTTACTTATATTATTCAAACTTCATTTAATTAATATATATCTAATGTAATTTAATATCATTACAAAGAGAATGAAAACCCTTAAAAAATGTGAGTTTATTTTTCGGCTCACATGCTTATCACGAATTATAACGTCATTCCTTCATAAATATTTTCATTTTATATGTACATGCGCTAAATCACGATTCATAACCAAATATAAATATCATATATATTAAAATAATAGACCCTATTTCGCGATGTTTATATGTTTATATGTAACCGATTTTGTCACACACGTTTTGGTTAATATCTCGCTTATTAGGCGTTCTATCCGCATTCTGATATTTTTCCCAGACGTCCGAAGGTTGACTGAGTCTTTACATCTTTTTCTTTTTATTCTTCTTTTTCTCCTCTATTTGTTACAACTGTTTTAGTTTGGTGATTTTTGGAAATTTTAACTTTTTAATTAGCCTAACTTTTTTTTCATTCGCTTATAACTCTGCGAGTTTAAGAGCTAAAATCATTTTAATATTTTTTGGCAATTGCCACCGATGAGTAGTATCGTTACACACTTTTTTTTAAATTCTTCGTCTTCTAATTTTCTTATGAAACCTGATTTAGTGAAATTTCGTATTTTTCAGCTTTTCTCTGCGAATTTACGACCAAAATATAATTTTATTACATCTGTGCATACATCACAATGGAATATAATTTATTTTCGTATTTGTTAGCTTCTATCGTTTAAAATTCACCTTTAAAATCTAAAAAACGCGTAATTTTTATATGAAAAATCGACGTACCTACCTACATACAAATGAAAGAAAATGAAAAAAAAGAAAAACCTTGATATTTTCTTAATAAACGCAACACTTCATATTTTCAAGCAGCAACCGTGGGCTGTAATTGGTCAATACCCTCATTGGTTACATTTCATACATGGCTGCCTGAAAATTAAATAAACAGCTGTTTTACCTGTCATTATTGCAGTGCGTAATTTTCGCGCAATTTTTTTTTTGACGTTTCAAATGTATGACTTTATTTCGACTCGGCATTGTAATAAACAGCTGTTGATTTTCGCGCATTTTTTTATGTCAGGTATCGACATCCAGATTTCACAGCTTGCAATAGTCATAGATATTTTATATTTTCCCGCACAAGATAAAATTGATGTTTTCACTCCGGAATTCGGTTAATTGTGGTGAAATACATACAATTTTTCTATACGTTTTTTTCGATTTTTATAGGTTAGGTCTAGAATGACACAATGATGATTTTTTAAATGCGTCATTGAATTAATTATTATTTCGCAGTTGTACACGTGACTTAAGTACGTCTGCCTTACTACAGACCGGTCGAAGGAGTTAGTTCTTTTACGCGTCTGTTATTCAATATTTAAATTGAATACTTCTGGTGATAGGTAAACCTGTAACTTACTTACTTACCTATCATCGCGCCGTTTCCTCGCGGGGGTAGGCAGAGGATAGAGCGCCATACTCTTCTGTCCTGACACATAATTCTCGCTCATCCACATTCATACATCTTCTCATACAAGCTCGATGAGTGATGGATTATTATTCTTCTCTTTTATTTTTCTTCTTCTTTTCCTTTCAAATCACTTTTTATGATTTTATCAATGAGTATTAACAAAATGTTTGTTTTTTTTAAAACCTGGAATGATGGGTTGGTTGTGTATATCGGCTCTGTTTTTTACAATTTTAGGATGCCGAGAATAGTGGTATTTTTTTACGTGGTAAGTAATCTAACCTAACCTTTCTCAAAGATCAACACGCCTTTGACCATCTCGGGTTGTTAGTTGTGTACGTCGGCTCTGTCGCTTTTGAAAAATCGACGTACCTACCTACATACGAATAAAATGTAGAACATTTTTTTCAGACTTATTAATCAAACGCAACCGTCTATATTTCAAGCGATAATCGAAGATTCTTATTGGAGGAGCTCTGATTCGTTGATTTAAAAAATGGCCGCCTGAAAACTGTGAATGATCAGCTGTTTTACCTGTGCCATAATTTTAGCGCGCTTTTTTGACGTTTTAAATTTTCACAAAATGGTCGCTGAATAAACATCTGTTTTATGTCATTCAATTTAACCTTAAGCTATGACTTTGACGTTTCTGGTCAGCCATGTTTTTTTTGAGCCATGAAATGAATTCGATAGAGGTTAGTAAGATGTCGAAATGATTTTTGGGAAACGTGTAAAAATTGTACACGTGGTTAATAGGAATTTGGTTAATTATGGTGAAGTCATACATTATACTTAGAAAAATTTTCTGTACGTTTTTTTGGATTTTTATAGGTTATGTCTAGAATGACACAATGATGATTTTTTAAAAGCGTAATTGAATTAATTATTATTTCGCAGTTGTACACGTGACTTAAATATGCCTGTCTTACTACAGACCGGTCGAAGGAGTTAGTTCTTTTACGCGTCTGTTATTCAATATTTAAATAGAACAGTTCTGGTGATAGATAAACCCGTAACTTACTTACCATCACACCGTTTCCGGGGTAGGCAGAGAGGATAGAGCGCCACACTCTTCTGTCCTGACACATAATTCTCGCCTCAACCACATTCATACATCTTCTCATACAAGCTCCATGAATGATGGATTATTATTCTTCTTTTTTATTTTTCTTCTTCTTTTTCTGTCAAATCACTTTTTATGGTTTTATCAATGAGTATTAACAAAATGTTTGTTTTTATTAAAACCTGGAGAGATGGGTTGATGGTTGTATATGTCAGCCCTGTTTTTTACAATTTTAGGATGCCGAGAATAGTGGTGTTTTTTTTTTACGTGGTTAGTAATCTTACCTAACGCTTCTCAAAGATCAACAGGCCTTTGACCCTTTTGGGTTGTTAGTTGTGTACGTCGGGTCTATTTTTTACAATTTTGGGATACCGAGAAGTGGTATTTTTTTTAGGTGCACGGGGTGAGTCTGTGTAGCTCCTGCACAATTTCTTCACCACCCCTTAGGTTGTTGGCTATGTACGTCGGTTCTGTTTCTTCCAATTCTGGGATACCGAGAAAAGTGTTTTTTTTTTTGTTGGGTGAGATTGAAAACAGAGTACTGCGTCTCTGCAGGATACGTCTGCTACCGTGCGGTAGCTGTGCGGGCATGCTAGTCATCATATATATTAAAGTTATAGGCCCTATTTCGCGATGTTTATATGTTTATATGTTTATATGTAACCGATTTTGTCACACACGTTTTGGTTAATATCTCGCTTATTAGGCGTTCTATCCGCATTCTGATATTTTTCCCAGACGTCCGAAGGTTGACTGAGTCTTTACATCTTTTTCTTTTTATTCTTATTTTTCTCCTCTATTTGTTACAACTGTTTTAGTTTGGTGATTTTTGGAAATTTTAACTTTTTAATTAGCCTAACTTTTTTTTCATTCGCTTATAACTCTGCGAGTTTAAGAGCTAAAATCATTTTAATATTTTTTGGCAATTGCCACCGATGAGTAGTATCGTTACACACTTTTTTTTAAATTCTTCGTCTTCTAATTTTCTTATGAAACCTGCTTTAGTGAAATTTCGTATTTTTCAGCTTTTCTCTGCGAATTTACGACCAAAATATAATTTTATTACATCTGTGCATACATCACAATGAAATATAATTTATTTTCGTATTTGTTAGCTTCTATCGTTTAAAATTCACCTTTAAAATCTAAAAAACGCGTAATTTTTATATGAAAAATCGACGTACCTACCTACATACAAATGAAAGAAAATGAAAAAAAAGAAAAACCTTGATATTTTCTTAATAAACGCAACACTTCATATTTTCAAGCAGCAACCGTGAGCTGTAATTGGTCAATACCCTCATTGGTTACATTTCATACATGGCTGCCTGAAAATTAAATAAACAGCTGTTTTACCTGTCATTATTGCAGTGCGTAATTTTCGCGCAATTTTTTTTTTGACGTTTCAAATGTATGACTTTATTTCGACTCGGCATTGTAATAAACAGCTGTTGATTTTCGCGCATTTTTTTATGTCAGGTATCGACATCCAGATTTCACAGCTTGCAATAGTCATAGATATTTTATATTTTCCCGCACAAGATAAAATTGATGTTTTCACTCCGGAATTCGGTTAATTGTGGTGAAATACATACAATTTTTCTATACGTTTTTTTCGATTTTTATAGGTTAGGTCTAGAATGACACAATGATGATTTTTTAAATGCGTCATTGAATTAATTATTATTTCGCAGTTGTACACGTGACTTAAGTACGTCTGCCTTACTACAGACCGGTCGAAGGAGTTAGTTCTTTTACGCGTCTGTTATTCAATATTTAAATTGAATACTTCTGGTGATAGATAAACCTGTAACTTACTTACTTACCTATCATCGCGCCGTTTCCTCGCGGGGGTAGGCAGAGGATAGAGCGCCATACTCTTCTGTCCTGACACATAATTCTCGCTCATCCACATTCATACATCTTCTCATACAAGCTCGATGAGTGATGGATTATTATTTTTCTCTTTTATTTTTCTTCTTCTTTTCCTTTCAAATCACTTTTTATGATTTTATCAATGAGTATTAACAAAATGTTTGTTTTTTTTAAAACCTGGAATGATGGGTTGGTTGTGTATATCGGCTCTGTTTTTTACAATTTTAGGATGCCGAGAATAGTGGTATTTTTTTACGTGGTAAGTAATCTAACCTAACCTTTCTCAAAGATCAACACGCCTTTGACCATCTCGGGTTGTTAGTTGTGTACGTCGGCTCTGTCGCTTTTGAAAAATCGACGTACCTACCTACATACGAATAAAATGTAGAACATTTTTTTCAGACTTATTAATCAAACGCAACCGTCTATATTTCAAGCGATAATCGAAGATTCTTATTGGAGGAGCTCTGATTCGTTGATTTAAAAAATGGCCGCCTGAAAACTGTGAATGATCAGCTGTTTTACCTGTGCCATAATTTTAGCGCGCTTTTTTGACGTTTTAAATTTTCACAAAATGGTCGCTGAATAAACATCTGTTTTATGTCATTCAATTTAACCTTAAGCTATGACTTTGACGTTTCTGGTCAGCCATGTTTTTTTTGAGCCATGAAATGAATTCGATAGAGGTTAGTAAGATGTCGAAATGATTTTTGGGAAACGTGTAAAAATTGTACACGTGGTTAATAGGAATTTGGTTAATTATGGTGAAGTCATACATTATACTTAGAAAAATTTTCTGTACGTTTTTTTGGATTTTTATAGGTTATGTCTAGAATGACACAATGATGATTTTTTAAAAGCGTAATTGAATTAATTATTATTTCGCAGTTGTACACGTGACTTAAATATGCCTGTCTTACTACAGACCGGTCGAAGGAGTTAGTTCTTTTACGCGTCTGTTATTCAATATTTAAATAGAACAGTTCTGGTGATAGATAAACCCGTAACTTACTTACCATCACACCGTTTCCGGGGTAGGCAGAGAGGATAGAGCGCCACACTCTTCTGTCCTGACACATAATTCTCGCCTCAACCACATTCATACATCTTCTCATACAAGCTCCATGAATGATGGATTATTATTCTTCTTTTTTATTTTTCTTCTTCTTTTTCTGTCAAATCACTTTTTATGGTTTTATCAATGAGTATTAACAAAATGTTTGTTTTTATTAAAACCTGGAGAGATGGGTTGATGGTTGTATATGTCAGCCCTGTTTTTTACAATTTTAGGATGCCGAGAATAGTGGTGTTTTTTTTTTACGTGGTTAGTAATCTTACCTAACGCTTCTCAAAGATCAACAGGCCTTTGACCCTTTTGGGTTGTTAGTTGTGTACGTCGGGTCTATTTTTTACAATTTTGGGATACCGAGAAGTGGTATTTTTTTTAGGTGCACGGGGTGAGTCTGTGTAGCTCCTGCACAATTTCTTCACCACCCCTTAGGTTGTTGGCTATGTACGTCGGTTCTGTTTCTTCCAATTCTGGGATACCGAGAAAAGTGTTTTTTTTTTTGTTGGGTGAGATTGAAAACAGAGTACTGCGTCTCTGCAGGATACGTCTGCTACCGTGCGGTAGCTGTGCGGGCATGCTAGTAATAAAAAAATGAAATATTCCCAGGTATTCAATCACTGATAGTGAGTATGACTCAAAGATATCAGCTATTGTCTCACGGTTCGTGATTTTGAGCTCATCACTACTATGTATACAGAGTAGAAACATGAGCCCTGAGGAGGAAAGAAGAGAACATGTGGTGTTGGCGTAAATGAAGAATTGATGTATGTTTGGGGGTTATGTCGGTGGTTAAATGAAAAATATGTTAGTTTGGCGTTTTGAGGTTTTATTATGTCATTATGATGAAAACAAGAAAGACATAGAATGAAATGAACGAATGAAAATGTAGAAGGTGCGTGTGTATTACGAAATGAAATAATGTGAAGCGAATTGGCGGTCTCGTTCGGCGCTCCCGGGCCGGCGAGACCGCCGTTGTAGAACGATGAAACTAGAGAGACTCCTTAGCGCTGAATTTCGAGCCAGGTTTGTAGCAGCAGCCGGCAGCGCTGTCGCTAGCGTCGATGCCGACTGAGATGGCGGTGGATTTGAATTCCGGTCGCTACATATGTATCGACACCGTGGAGCTGGTGTGTTGATAAATACAGATGAATGTACCCATGTGTTGTATTAATGTGTGTCAATGTCGCCGGGTGACATACATTTATTATTGAGCACAGTTACAGTTATAAACATACAATATCCGTACAATAAAAAGTCTACACAGAGGAACGTTTCCTGGGTATCTTATCTAGAAGGCGACATCAAAAGGAGTGGCGCACAGAAGCCAGGCTTCCCGAACTTAGGAACTTTGATTTTACACGCTGATAAATGTGAGATACGTTCAGCGATCATCGGTAATAATGATGGCTGTAGAGGATAAACTTTACACTGAACAAAGTCGCTCTACAACATCCAGGAGAATAATCTTTCATACTAATAATGTTGAGACTCTTCCAATATTTCCTTGCTAACAACAACTCACTCCATGCAATAAATCATGGATACAACACAAGACAAACAACGAACATCTACACGCCAGTTCCGAGAGCAACGACATTTTATCAAAGATTCTACATGTTCTTAGCTCCGAAACTGTACAACACTCAGCACCAACTGGAAATCGTTCACTTCCAATAAGATTACACAAATATGGACCCAATATATAATCCAATTGGGTAGAAATCAATCAGAAGCATCGCTATCCAATATTCTTATATAATCATTATACAGTGTACATTAATAATTCACTAGTTTTATAACAATCTCACAAGATTTTTTTTCTCTATTTTTATTTTTATTTCTGTCAAATCTTTATCTTTCTTGAATTAAATAACACCACAACAGCATGAAAAAAACTATCTACTTTAACACAGACTTACCTATAATATATTCACATATGTTACAACCATAACATGTATGTCAGTAAAGTCTAATAAATAAATACTTTGGGCGTATTGCTAGAATAGATGGAGATAGATAGATACTAGTAAAGGATCGATGGTGGGTGAGATATCGATCTACAATAAGACGAACGAACCATGTCCGAGACATGACCGGAGTCTCTCTACATGTCATGCTAAACGAGAGCAAGTGAAAGTAAACAATTTTCGTTGTAGACGTAGAATAGTGGACTATGATGCTCAGTCATGAACACATCGATCGAGCAGGGGCGTGCACTACATACAAGCAAAAAAGCCGTGCATAACTCCAAATTCTGAAAAATAAAAATGAATTATTTTATAAAAATACCCTGTAAAATTCTAACCGTCATTACCTGTAGTAGCGTAACCTTCTCTACAGCGTAACCCACGACTTTTATCTAGCCGTGGGTTAATCAGAAAAATTTCGAATAATTTATAAACAACTTCATGTTGATGATTGTAGGCAAATTTCCAGCACGTAAGTTAGTTTTCTATTTAAATTGTCTGTTCATACTGAACTAAATATTAAGGAAAACACATTCCTATTGTGTAGTTGTAATTATTCAGAACATACGTCTGTGATATTTTAAATACTAAATTAATGTATAAATATATACATATAAAATCAATTTTGTCGAAAAATATTGTTTTTGGGTCACCGGGATTCGAACCTGGATCTCTATTTCCAATCCGGGGAAGTGCACTACCTTTGTGCTATAACGCCAGTATTTTTCTTGACAAATTTTCGAACCTATATGTTACATTTTTCAAATTAATACACCTGTCGTTCCATTATTTGAAAGCCATCTACATTATTTTTACAGAATCTCAAATACCTTTGAGTAAACCGACTGCAGACGCCAGAATTATCAATTCATTTTTATTAAATTTTGGTCACATTGATACAACATATATTAATAAGGAAAACACATTCTTATTGTGAAGTTGTAATTATTCAGAACATAGGTCTGTGATATTTTAAATACTAAATTAATTTATTAATTATAAATATACACATATCGAATCCTGGTGACGCAAAATTATAACAATATTTTTCGACAAAATTCATTTTATATGTATATATTTATAATTAATACATTAATTTAGTATTTGAACTAAATATGTTCTTAGTGAACCTTTATTGGCGGCATATTTATGCATGTCAATGATATCTTCCACATATTTCCATATTTAATTTGCAAACTCCAAACAGACTAAAAGCTTTGTTTTCGTAGTGTACTCCAAGCAAATCCAACGTTATTGTGTCAACGTGTTTACATAGATATAATGAAAGTTATAAGTTATAATTGATTATACGTCAAGCAAGGGAGTTTGCATTTTTTGGGATATTATTACATAAGTTAGATTATTTAGTGAAATTAATATATTTCTGTTATGAGTTTCAGTTATGGTAATCTGTAAAGCTAGTTATTTAGTTGTTGAGCCCTTTCAATAAAACATTTTAAACCCGTTGTCCGAATGAGAAATTGTAAATAATATTTTAAGTGAACTCGAAAGCAGAGTACGATACCGAGCAACAAAAGATTTTGCCTTTTTTAAAGTAAAAAATTCACAAATATATTCTAAATTTAAAATTAGAATAACAATTTTTTTATACCTATTATATTTATTTATTTATTTACATATATTTTGACATCCATATTTTTGTAGTTACAGAGGTGGATACATAACATACATAATACATAGTTTAATGTGTGGGATGGAGTAGACTTCACCTCTGATATATACAGCGTTGTCCTGGCTACTTTGCCAGACTAAATTCTGTGTTAAAGTAGCCAGTTTTTTTTTTTTTTTTTTTCGTGCTGTTGTGGTGTTATTTGGAATAAAAAAATAAATCAAATATGAATAAAAAAGTAAGAATAAAATAAAAAAAATAAAAATATAATATAATAAAAATATGTGGAGTGGGAGTGTTGTAGGTCTAGTGAGTTATTAGTAAAAGAATTGTATACATTATAGTAAATTGTTGGATATCCATGCTTCTGATTCATCTCTACCTGATTGAATCATATACTTAGTAAGCATCGTCGGTAACAGCATAACCTAAGTTTGTGCCTACTGCAAGCCACTGGAATCAAGAGTGAGGTGGTTAAGTACGGGATACAGTCAACGTATTTTAGATCGTGACGTACATTTGTCTCGTGGTTGGGTACACATCATGTTAACTTTCACTTCGTGTATTCTATGAATAATACATTAATTGTCCAGTGACAGTATTCCCCTTAAAAGTAACCACACTATTCACCAAGATCATGCTATGACGCAGAAATGCATGACGTAATGGGATTTAGAACAGAGCTATTGATTTGATCAAATCTACGTCCACCATTTATGGTTTACCAGAGTTCCACGAATTTCTGCTGGTACCATCTAAATGTCAAACAGTTTTTTGCAGAAGAAAATATTTAATGAGTCATAACTGTTTCCATTGTCCTTGTTTTACCGAAGTTCGACGAATTTCTTGTTGTACCATCGTATCATTATCCAGTAAGTTTGAGTGGTTTCAAGTTTCTCATTTTCATTCCGTGAATTCACGTTTACATTTATATACCTATAATATGAGGAGCCTCATCGCAAAGCTGCGTCAGACTTCCAATTTAACCTTTGAACACGCTCACAAGAATGTAAGAGCCTGAAACTTTGTGTTGGTCTCAGCTTAGTCAAATTACTATCCACAGTATTTACTACAATCACAAAAAAATACAACACGAGTAGTTGATATCACAAATGAAAAAAGTAACTGAAAATACGTGCCACTCATGTGGTGATCAGTACTAAAAATAGCGAAATTTCACAACGAAGGGAAGGGGCAAACAATAACCTATTTTACTCAGTTTTTAGACGTATAGAAGCTTCTATTTCCAGGTATTCGAGGAATCGTCCACTATAAATTTGTTCCACTAGGTCAATCTGTAAATGCCGCATTTTATGTGGCGATTTTGGAATGTGTGCGATGTGCGTGATCTGTTTTGTGGGCGGAAAATAACTGTATCCCGCATCATGAAATGCACCCTATAAATGTAATACTATTTCCAACAATGTACAAATAAACGAAATAATTAAAATTAGATTTTTGGTATCAGTTTGTGCATTGTGCTTCAGCAAACCATCACTGCTTTTATTTGTCGAGTATTGCATACCTGCTGGTTGCATCTGCCATGTTGGGAGTCAGTCGAACGGATATCCTGCATACATACTGCCTCACAGCAGTTTCTCTGAATCATTCTTCATTGCGAATACCCTGATATGGGACAATGTAACGTATTTAGTAGTATTTTCTTATTTTTACAATACATACTACTTTTTTCAGCTTTCTACCACTCCGTGAGAGAAATTGACCTCACCCGAATTCTCAGAAATACCTTTATGTGGGCAGACAAATAATTAAATGTGGGTACCATGAAAAAACACAAAAAAACACTACTGGTCAGTAGCGTAACAGTGAACAGAATAAAAATAATAATAAAATATATATATATATATATATATATATATAGGCCCAAAAGTTCCGTACTCTACAACACTTTTTTCTATTCTGTTCATGTTCTTAATAATAATTAAAAAAATAATAATAATAATTATGTGTTATATTATAATCGGATAAATATTTGAGCAAAGTAAGACATATATTTGGGTACCCTGCCTGCTACACTAGTATTTTACTGTATTATAGCAGTTAGTGTTCTTCCGGTATAATAGTAAACAAAGTGTAACGATCAATGTAAAAAAATATATATATATAAAGAGTTAAACAAGATGTCATTAGATTAGGTAAATAATTTTTAAAACTTAATGTAAATGCATTATTCAATGTATAAGATATAATATATGATATATGTAAAGAGTAAAGTAAGATGCAATTAAATAACATATAATTAAAACGTAAAACTTAAAGTAAGTCCAATGTTTAATGTATAAAAAAAATAATTAGATAGCAAATAAAAAAAGATACATAAAGAGTTATTGTAGCAGTTTTAATTTTAAGTTTGGACCTTTAAAAGTTCATGGGCGTAATTTCTCCCCACTTCGTAGAGCCAGAACTGCACTTTTCGTGAAAAATATGCAAAACTATGGTTAAATTTTTCACGTTTGCATTTAGACTGTTGTATATTTTTGGTGCTAGAAACAAATGGAATCTTTGTGCAAAAGTTTTGTTTAATTTTGGCACAAGATAGTGACAATATACGTACATATTATACATTATAAACATTCTTATAAATATACAAAAAAGGCGAACAAGCTTCATAATGTAAAAGATGTTCACTGTCTCCTTAACTAGACCGAAATCTATACTAAAGGAGACAAGTTCATCCGTTGTCTATCATACAAATATGAAAACCATTATTATTATTAATGAATTAAACAGGGTTATAAAAGAATTTTAATAACATAATACATAACCAAAATACTTTCGCTATCCCATGATTGAAATACTACGCAAAATAGAAAGATGAATATAAAGAAATGATGTCCTGTTCGTGTGATCATTTCCATGAATCTTTCCTCAGTTTCCTTTCTGCCATAACCCAATAACCAGCTCCTGAGATGCTGTTTGAGTTTATCCATCGAGAATTGTTTCATACTGCTCGGCAAAATGTTGTAGAAACATATGGAAGGACTGACCAAAGCTTGTTTTCAGTTTAGGCTTCACGGTAAGCCTATTCTTTTTTGCTCTCGTAGCATAATTATTAGATGGATATTGTTGGAATGAAAATAATAGATCAGTATATTTACGTAGAGTTGTCGAATATTAAGATACTTAATTGATTAATACTTGATTCGATACTTTTCTTAATCATTTTTAAATTCACTACAGCAAGAAATGGAATTATAAAAAAGTATTTTAGGTGTATAACAAAAAAATATTATCAGCGTATACAAAGATCGATATCACTCATGGCCACAAAGCGAAACAAGAACACTTTTTTTAGTGCATACTTAAGTATGTATAAATATACCCAAAAATACACTTTTTTTTCATGAAAGTATGAATATTATAGGTGACAAGAGACCAATTTTGTTCTTACAATTTAATGGATAAACTGCGTATTAATAATATTTTTGTATTTACATATTTAAAGGTCCGTTCCGTTTTGCACTGGGGTCCAATTTTTTTAGGTACGCCACTGCCATTGATCGTTTTACCCTGACATAAATACGTAAATATATTAATGAATTTCTGCACTCGAAATTCCAGAACCACTAAAGAAGGTACATTAAAAATATATTTTTAAAATGATGTTTCACCTCGCAATGGTTCAAGAACCCATTCCGCGAAATAATCAAATTTTAAAAATACACATCAAGTAAACCGAATGATGCATATTTTATATTTTTAAAACTGACATGAGTGCTTCTGCTATGAAATATTGTAATAACTTATCAGTCTCCCTGGGTAGGGACGATCTAAGAAACTTCTCGGTCACGAGGTGAACGTCTTATAAAATACCTATATTGTTTCATTATACGAGTTTCAAAGGTTCGTGCCTCGTCCCACCAGATTAGCAAGTTGGTACTATTTTCATATCACAAGCGCTTAGGTATTATTATTTGAAAATATGTTTAACTAAACAAATAATAGATGTCTCATAGAGACGAAGTTATTTTTTTTTTAATGGAAAAATATGGAAGTATGGATAATTACAAGGCTTACGATCTGTCTTCGGCTGGCTTAAGTGATCACTTTACACAATTCGAAGTTTACCATTCCACCCGATCAACCTCCATATCTATCAAATTTTTTGAACGTTGTATGTATGTTAATATGTGTAAATACTTCGAATACTATTGCTATGTTTGGACTAAATTTGAAATTCATTTTCCCTGAAACAGCATATATATCATAATGAGAATCTAATTATTTTTTGAAATTATTTAAAGCAATATTCTTTATCTGTAAAATGTTTTTAACACATTATACTAGAATACGCCTGAAAAATTTATATTTTTCAATTTTTATATATTTTCTTATTCTAAGTAGTATATTATTTTTTTAATAACATACTAATTTTTATTATTGCTCATTTAAAATAATTTTAAATCACCATTACTCTATTATATTACGTGCTTTGCTTTCAATTTTTCGATATCACGTGTTGAGATGGGTAGAAGTGTATTATCTATTTAAATCAAATAATGTAACTGATTAAATTTATTGAAATGCAAATATTAAAATAAACAATGTGGGTGATTGTACCTCAAAATATGGCCATAAAATACAGCTTAAAGATCTGAAATCTAAAAATGTCCATCCGAAGTTTATATTCATCGTGGTACGTTTTCTCTTTCTATGTAATTAATATTATACCATTTCTAAAAAGCCGTCACCTCACAATCGACTGGAAGGGCTACAAATTAAGACTGCGTCAATAATGAAACGATAAAAATAATAACGCTAAATAATACTTCTTCTATTTGCAATATACGTCAATAAACATACTGAGGTTTTCTTCTTCATCAACCATTGTGCACCAGTCTCTGTATTTATTGTGCAGTTATCATCGATGCAAGACCGACATATTTATTGCCTGAGCTACATATATCACACCACTTCTGTATGGAATATATTTTTTTTTTGTTAGAAACATAAATAAATAAATATTTATAAATTTAGTCTCTCTCGAGATAGGCTGGAATACTAATCGTTACTCTGAAGATATTTCAACGAGATATAAAAATAGCAGTTTACAAATATTAAGCTCTTTATTAACACTATCTCATTACAAAGTTCAAACGGGGTAACTATTGTTTTTTAATATTAGTATTTAAATTGATGTTAAGAACGTATAAATAAAACAGCATATCAAAAATATAAATAAATTTGTTAAATGTTAATACAAAAAATAATCAGCTCTGTGTGCTTATATGACGATTTGGAACTTGAGCACAAAATAAGCTTGGCAAGTAAGAGGTACTGATACAAATACTCGGCGCCCACAAAAAAAATTAGCTTTGCAAAAGATTTTGAAGTTTAATAAAGGTAATTTTTTTTTTTTAAGTTTTAATAATAAAGAATATTCAAGATAATACATACTCAGCACGTTAAATTTAAACACAAAATTAGTATATACATATTAGGCAAAGTAGTAGAGCGCTCACTTAGCACGTCAGAGGTAGCGGGATCGATACTCGGCACCTTCCAAAATCTTTTGGATTTAAAAACGTTTTAGAGACGCGTGATATCTATCTCAGTGCCTGTAAAGATGAAAATAATAAAAGTGGGAGTATATTAAAATGTCGCGAAATTTTTAAACGCATTTATTTAATGTTAGAAATTCGCCAACGACTATAGTTTTTTGTTTTATTTATTTCAATTTTTAAGGAGAACACATTCTTATTGTGAAGTTTTTCAGAACATATGTCTGTGATATTTTTAATACAAATTAAATGTATCAATTAGAAAGATATATTTTTGTTGCTACCGGGATTAATTAATATGTTTTCGATAAATTTATGTTATCTGTATTCTTTATAGATTTGTTGATTTTATTTAAAATAAATATATATATACATATCGGTATATATTATATAATTATTTTTCCAAATATTGAATATTTATTGAGAAGCCACTTGAATCACAAGACGTTCTTCGTTATTGATACGAATACTCCATGTTTACGATCGGTCTGAATTTAGATTGTGACCTGAATTCGTATATCACGCCTCGGTGTTTCGTGATGAAATGATGGTTCTTATTTAAACCTAACCTAACCTAACTTCGTGCACCAGTGCCCATCGTGACTGATGACGATAGCACTGGATTGTTCATTCAACCACTTCATCTTCCTCGCCCTTTTCGTCCGTCTGTGATATTATTCGGTTAAATGAAAAACATTATTTATATATTTGTAGAGCATTGTGTCAAATTATGAATTATTTTTGTAGCAAGTTATATTTAATAAATATTTTTATACAAACAACTTTTTATTTAACGGTGATATTTTATCAGCGATGACCAGTCTAACCAAGGTACGTAGGAATCTGTCCAATCTACAAAAAAACCAAAATCCGCAAATAAAATGAAAGCGTGTAAGCTGTGTAAAATGGAAGCATTATTGCCAGTATGAAATTTTTTTGGTCAGGTGCGGGGAGTGAGCAAAAGGATAGATAATGTTAACAAATATTTATATATATATATATATATATATATATTGACATACGTATTTTTGCTTTAATAGAGGTGAACACATAATAAACATACTTAATGAAGATAACATAATTATACTCATAGTTTATTGTGTGGGATGGAGTAGACTTCACCTCTGATATATACAGCGTTGTCCTGGCTACTTTGCTAGACTGAAGTCTGTGTTAAAGTAGCCAGTTTTTTTTTCGTGCTGTTGTGGTGTTATTTAAGTCATCGACATGAATAAAAAAAGATTTACAAATATGCATAAAAAAGTAAAAATAAAATAAAAATATTATAGAAATATATATATTGGGAATGTTATAGGACTAGTGAATTATTAGTGAAGGTATTGTATAAATTATATTAGTATGTTAGATAGCCATGCTTCTGATTCATCTCTACCTGATTGAATTATATATTGGGTCCATATTTGCGTAATCTTATTGGAATTAAACGATTTTCAGTTGGTACTGAGTGTGTTGTATAGTTTCGGTGTAGAATCTTTGATAAAATGTCGTTGTTGCTCTTGGAAATGGTGTGTAGATGTTTGTTGTTTGTCTTGTGTTGTGTCCATGATTTATTACTTATATACAATGGTTATTCATTATTATGCGTTAACATAATAATTATTATTTTTTAAATTATTAAAAAAAAAATTGTTACAAAAACTGCCTTAGAAATAGCATGATTGTATACACATACTCTTATTTTGCATTTGTTATATTCTCAGCCTTACCGGTACCGGAATCTACAAAATGGTTTTGAATTCAAATACTATTTGCAGGCGCCGAGTATCGATACCAATATCTCCCACAAGCTATGCCAGTACTCCCCTAATAGTAGACTCTAGTGCTGTATTTTTATCTATTTAATTTAATGTGTTAATTTATAAATTTGATATACTTTTTTATTAATTTTAAATTTTAATATTATTTAAAAAAGTTACTCCTGTTGAAATTTATAATTAGCCAGTATTAATAAAGAGCATGAGATATTAAATACTTATTGATTCCTCGGTAGTGTAGCCCGTCACGCGGGAGACAGGAGTTATAATCGCCACAGTGATTATTATTTTATTTATTAAGGCTTAATTTAATTTATTATTCATTTTTAATATTTTGTTAATTTGATTTAATGCAGATTTATCTTCGTAATCTTAGCTTCAAGATTATAATTAAATATATTTCGTATATGCAAGAATTTTTTATATTAAGGTAATTTTGTGGCACGCGGAAAATAAACTTAATAAAAATAAACTTGTATTTTCTTCATAATTATAGGAATAACATTCAGTTTATAAGTTATACATTAGTGCTAAGATCTTATCTATGTAAGAGTTTAAAAAAAATCAAATCTAGTGTACTTCTGATATAAACGATTAATAAAAACTCACATTTTCGTAAAAAATGCGAAAATATTAATTATTTTAAAAAGCGCACCCTTGAACTGAATTTATGAAAAAAAAAATCCACCTAAATATACATGGTATGTAGAGCTGCTCTGCGTAATCTGCTGCGGGTACGATATTATGTACTTGAAGTGTTTTTTAAATTATGTTTTTTTTAATACTTTTAAAATTATCAATATTAACTTGGTGGTTAAGATTCATATTTTTTATTTGTTTTCTTAGTTTTATTAACCACAATTGAGTTTAAAAAACATCTACCGGTTTCGGAAAACACTTTTCCTTCTTCAGGATGTCATAACTAACTATGACATCCTGAAGAAGGAAAGGTGTTTTCCGAAACCGGTAGATGTTTTTTAAACTCAATTGTGGTTAATAAAACTAAGAAAATAAATAAAAAATATGTTTTTTTTTTTTTCAAAATTATGATCAGTTTCTATCAGGTGAGAAGTGATCTCAGAGAAACTGTTGGTGCTCAGGAATCTTAACTGTGCTTCACATAACTCTTGTGTTGAAATGACGGCACGATTTGCCAACATAGAAACAATTCTAGTTGGCATTTCAAGATAAAATACGAGAAGTTAAATATAAAGTTTATTTTAGTTTTATACACAAAATGTGTAATCACAAAATTATGCATTACAACATTAAAATGCTCTGATTGCTGTATATCTGCCAAATGTCATTTAATAATCATTATTTATATTACGCTCGAAACGGTAGTACCAGTGGAGATGATGTACATTGTATTTCCAGCAAGAAAAAACACCAAGTACAACGATGACGGTGCATGTCATATGTCACTAGATTGCTCTATAGATGTAAAACGTGGCGGACAACACTCATCGTCGGAACGGTACATTACGTATCATTTTTAGAATATATTTAATTAGGTACTTGTTCTCGTTAAATGAGAGAGAGTGAGAGATCACTTATTTTCTGATAATAAGTTATATTTTTAAAGCAGGAAAATACTGAAAACTCTGGCCATGGCCGCACATCGGCTACTATTGTACCACAATGTAAGAAACCCGTTAAAATTAAATACTGTATTGAATAAACTCGTAAAACTCGTAAAATTTCAACCTTAGATTACGAATGCGAATGGTCAGATGCTAAATATTCTCGATATTATTTGATGGAATGAAAGCATGGACACTTACCAAAGAAATGATAAGACGACTTGAAGCATTTGAGATGTGGATCTATCTTCTCTACTCTTCTAGAAGAATGCTCAAAATATGCTGGATGGATAGAGTTAAGATGAATAAAGAAAAAATAATATTTAAAACAATAGAAAACTCGGACATGTGACATTCGGAGAAGTATCAGATCCTGCACCTCATATTACTGGAAGTCTTGGCCCTCGTGATCATGGCTAATAAGGGGACCCACTGCTAACCTAGAACCGTTTATAAACAAAAGCTCCAATATCGACCCTGCTCATTTATTGCCAGGTTGTCATTTGTTATGCTAAACAGGCGACCGTGCAACGCAGCTCAGCGCATAAGTGTCCGAGCAACGACGCACGGCCGCCAACCACAACATCCATCATTATACCTATTACCCTATATAAAAATCTTTACTACGTAAAATATACAATTCAGGGAATTATAATACAATAAAGGGATAGAGGGGCAACTGGGAGAGTATGCAAAAAGGCCCCTCCATGAGAAACAAGACGGGCACAAAAATTAAAGACGTAAAGTTGATTCTTTACCCGAGCACCACTGCCGGTAGATATTATCCAGAAAACAGCACACTAGATTAAGTGCAAAATATGTAGTATCTAAGTTTATATGCATGATGCAAGATGCGTGATCATGGCTGAAGAACCTAAGACAATGGTTTGGCCAGACTATTAGACAATGAGGGCGGACCCACCGCTTACCCAAGACCGATGCAATAAGCTCAAGGCTCCTATCTCAGTCCTACTCATTTGCCGGCTGGTTGGGATTTTTTAATGTTATTAGGTAGCTACTCGATAGCGCCCCGCATATTGACAGAGCGATACCGCACGGCTGCCAAAATAAGATTTGCCCTCATTATCCCCAGTTGACTCACTTTTTTAGTAAATAAATAAATAATATTTACAATACGTGACATTAGATAATATAAAATAATACAATTAACAAGGTCGAGGAGCAGAGGAGAAGTGAAGAGGTACTCCCTTCCGGGAAACGAGACGGCACAAAAGAAAAAACATATAAGAGACTCACCCTCCACGCTATACTGCCGGAAGATTTAATCCAGAAGAACAGTAGGTAGAAAGGTAAAAAGATAGAAGGCCAGTCTACTATAAAACTTTTCCAGGCCGCAGTAAACAAAGTGATGACAGTCAACGTCCGTAGAGCGGATAAGGCACACGAAGAAAATGAAGCAGCCATTCGTATTATCGGCTATTGCCGATTGATATTTGCTAGATTAATTTATTGAGATGCTTCCAAAAACTGCCTTAGAGTCTCCAAACCTATATAATCTACAACCGTTCAACCGTAAATTTATTTACTTTACTCCGGATAGACCCTTGAAGACTTTTTTTTTAAATCCTGTCACATTTATTAAGAAATAAAACACGAAGCAAAAAATTTCCGCCTTTCCAAATTTGGCAGTCTCGGCTGCAAAGCCCTGCGGGAAATCCGCTGCCGATCAACAGGATATAATTTCGTCTTCAGAAAATATTACCCAAATATATTATCGTACCGGTTGCTTATGAAAATTGTATTTGAAAAATTGACATCTATATTTTCGTATGAAATATGTAGGTATTGACAAGTAATTGAAAAAAAAAATTGTGAACACGAGTATAAAATTGACATATAAATGGTGATTCAAACTCAATCGTTATTTTAATCATTTTTAGCATCATTGAGGTCTTATTTCACCAATAGTATCTTAAATGTTTGGATCGTTTGTGGAAAAAAGTTCAGAGGCATTAAATCACATGATCAGGGTGTCCAATTGATGTCTCCGAAACGAGAAATTTGTCATTCACTGTTTCTTGTTGCACGATAACGTTAACACGATAAAGCCCAAAAGACTTGATAAGAAACACAATAGATACTAAGGATACAAAAAAAATAATTAAAACAAATACAATGAACTATGATTATGTGCGACATATAGATGTTGAACAGGAACGGAAACGAGACGCATCTTTTGGATTTATTTGAAAGTTATACCATCAATTTATTATTATTTCTATCTGAGGTTTTATGAGTCGACGATTTCCCATACTGAACAATTTTACACTTTAAAATCAAATATTCGTTGAGTGACGCCATCGTTGTCTATTGGTGACATGTCTCTATTTATTTTAAGTTTCAATTTTTACTCAATATTTGCTCAATAATTTATACGCATTTAAAAACCGGAAATATGTATAGATTACGAATCCTAAAGATTCAAAATAAACACATATTTCTATGTTATTTGATCAGCTGAACAAATATTGATAATTAAAAAAAATAATCCGACAATCATCTAATTGTGGTAGTGTGGAATGCTTGGGTCTCGTTTAAAATATAATTGGCTGCTTAGTGGCCATCGGTGGTCACTATGCAACCACGGCTGAAAATAAAATGATTTTAATACGTGATGTACCGTCACACACTGCCTGGTAAGAGATTTGGGATTTCACTTAATCAAGTTATTAAATCATATCCAAATTATTTTATTTTATATTTTTATTTGTTAAATTTGTTTTATTAACCACTTATTGAGTTTAAATACATCTATCGGTTTCGAAAAATACCATTTTCTTCTTCAGGATATCAATACTAATTAAAAACATGTATTTTTGTTTCTTCACCAGAATCTATTTTAAAATAACAACAATTATTTAAAAAATAAATTTAGTACCTAACTCAAATTGTTACTTAATACAAATTTACTCGAATAATTTTTAGGAAAAAATTTTAGAATGGGACTCGTAGTTAAATTTAGTTGGTTGTTTATAATTTTTTGATTAGTTTTATATGCTTTATTTATCTCTAACGATTCCAAATTATTTAATTTGTGACCAACACCGTTTATATGCAAAATTAACTATCCCAATTTTTTTATCCAAACTATGACCATTTTCTATCAAATGATTAGAAAATTCTGAAAACCCACTATTGTTCAAACATCTCAAATGCTCTCTTACTCTTATATTAAAATTTCTACTTGTTTTACCAATATAAAATGCAACACAATCCTTGCAACAAGTTTATGGACATTTTAACCACAAAGATAATTTTGCTAATTTCAAAAGTATTATTTTATTTGAAACTACCCGGTGACCCCAGATTTGATTTGATTTTAGAATATAGGATCTCAGCCCATTCAGCTATAACCAGTAATACGAAGTGCGCCGATATTTCCGTATTTACAATAATACATACGCAATGTATGGCACTGGCACGTTACTCGCATTTGAAAAAATATTGTAATTATCATCATCACATCATCTAAGTTAGTTCCCCATGACTGAGAACGGTGATCTTCTAAAAACTCCTCCACTTTCTCGACATCTTTTGGATCTGAAGGCTGTCATTATAGAGGTGCCAGTTGATTTTTCCACTTGGTTGGTCTAACAGATAAGGGATCTTCTTTTAGCTACGAATATTTTCATAATGTTTTCATCTTAAGCAAACGGTTGAGAGTCTCTTCTGTTGTATGGAGACATATTGCACCATTGCAATGTGCATCCTGGAAAAAATAACGAGTATAAATGCATAAATTTAGAGCAACTCATTCTACAGCTTGTAAATATATATTTGAATCGCAAACTCGTCATTATATAACAGAAAAAGCATTTTTAAAGTTCACATTAAAAGCATGTAGCAATCTTCATATAAAACGTTTTTCCCATACAAAAATGTCACTTGACAATATGGCCGCTCAGTATATTTAACCAGTTCGTTGTGTAATTATTGTTACTATTTTAAATCCGTTAATTAACATTTTAAAACTGTGAGCCGAACAACCTAAAGGTAAGAATTGAGAAGATGTAGTCTGCAGAAGTCTCATAATCTAAAGTTCTAGAAAGGACGCGATGTCCCGAAAAAAATCAAGCAAAATCAGCAATCTTACATTTTGAGAGCAAAGGTAGCAATGTTGACATTTATAAATCAAATAATAAATTATTTAAATTATTTTTAATCCTCATTTCTATAATATGAGTATTAAAAATGGTTCTAAATTAACAATGAAATATTATTGCGGAGAACGCATTCTTATTGTGAAGTTGTAATTATTCAGAACATAGATCTGTGATGAAAGAGATGCAGGTTCGAATTCCGGTAGCAACAACAATATGTTTTTCGATAAAATTAATTAAATATGTATAATTAATATATTTAATTAGTATTGTTTTTTTAAAATTAATTGGTACATTTTATCAGTTTTCAGCGTATTTCTCAAATTCTGTCGTAGAAAACTGCCTTTGTTTCTAGATCTCTCATACAACAATAACGTTCATTATCCGTATGTAACACCTATATCATTATATTTGTACAATAAAATAAGTAATTACCTGAAAGCGTGCATGGATAGTATCAGTTTGATGTGAAATTCATGATGTATGTGATAAATACAAATTAAAGCTTTCGATACTGTTTCAAAATTTAATAAAACCCAATTACCGACGGCGATCCCCAATAACATGTAGTTCCACAAAATTCATCTGCTGCAGCGCATTGTGTGAATCCGGTCCAACAGTATCTTAAAAATGTGTTATTTAAGGTTTATTTTGGATAACTTTAATTATTAAGGAAAATACATTCTTATTGTGAAGTTGTAATTATTCAAAACAGGCGGTCTGTGATATTTTAAATACTAAATTAATGTATTAATTATGAATATATACATATAAAATCAATTTTGTCGAAAAATATTGTTTTCGCGTCACCGGGATTCGAACTTGGATTTTTATTTCCAATCCGGGGAAGTACACTACCAATTGTGTTATAACGCCAGTATTTTTCATGACAAATTTTCGAACCTATATGTTACATTTACATTGGTAGTGTACTTCCCCGGAATGGTAATAGAGATCCAGGTTCGAATCGCGGTGACGCAAAAACAATATTTTTCGACAAAATTGATTTTATATGTATATATTTATAATTAATACATTAATTTAGTATTTAAGATAACTTTAATATTTGTTTTGTATTGGTCACGAAGTGGCCACCATATCCTTGATAACAGATATGGCAGCCTAGGTATGCTAATAATATAATAGGTATTTAAATATTATATACATAATTTATTCGCTTTTTCTGAGGTAATGTTTGAAAATGTATAAAAAATCGATTATAGCATTTGTCAGATTCTACAACTTTCACGATCGCAGGATTCCACATTTATCTATGATTTTATAGAAACACCAAATTTCAGTAAAATCAGCATCATAAACATTGTTATCAACCGATTTCTATCCTATGTTGATTGAAGGCCTCCCGGAGTATCTTCCATTTTTCTCTGTTTATTGTTACCTCTGCCACTTATGATGGTTTAAGACGCCCTATCAGTCTCTAGATTTCCCTCGGGCACGACTGAATGACTACATTGCTGCATTCTTTCAATGATTGTCCTCCTGCTCATTGCCATTATTTTATGGACGTATACAATTATATCAACTACTCTTGTGTGCTCTCTTTCTTTTCCTGTCCCTTCGTGTGGCGTCCAACATATGTACATTTTTCTATAGCTGTTTACGTTACTATAAGTTTATTGATTTCTCTATTAATAGTTCACAGCCATACCATGAATACTAAAAGCGTGCATTGATGAACACTTTCGGTTTTAGACACAGTAAAAGATGGCTTTTGAAAATCATATTCAAACGTCTAAATGTATTCTGTGAACAATTTCTTTGAATATGCGTTCTGCTACGGAATTTTTTTGTCATACACGTCATGTATTGTATACATTCAGATGGAAATAACCTCATGGATTTGCGAGAATTAAGTTCAATATCATGTTAACCAGATTGAATGTAGAGGTTGATACCAGGAATGTGCTTACATATAGATGTATGATATTTATGTTATTATTCAGACCGGTTTTGAGAAAAGCTGGCGCTCAAGTTTCCAATGGAATCACCCAGTTTCATGAATGCTAATAAAGATTCTTCCTATTATGATTCAAATTACAAAACGATCATCTCTTAATATATGAAACACATGAGAGATAATCGTTTCAGTCGATGTGCAGGTATATATGACTAATTAGTGTAAGAACTATCAATTTATACATGTATGTGTGTGTGTCATGAAAGTGAGTAGATGAGCGTTGGGGAACAAACATTATAAAAGGCCGTCTCTAGGGGAACGGCTCTCTTCCATCACAGCTTCACCTGAATAACTAGTCTATCTCTGGAGTGTATAATTTATAATTACTGTAATACTTGTTGTAATAAACTTATTTTTTACCCGGACATACTGAGTTTTATGTTACAAGGAATTAGAACCCAAGTAATTAGTCAGTAACCAGAGGACAGAACTCCCAAGGGAATTTGGTGATACTTGAAAAGTCATCACACTTAGTAATTGAGGGTACTGGTTACAAACAGAGCAATCTACATATATTTTAAGTTTAAGTAATTTAATGAACAATATGTTTATTAAGGCACTTGTCATTATAAATTATATTACATATAATTTGGTTTAAAATTCAAAATAAATGCAATAGCTTCATTAAAAAAACAAGCTAGTTGTCATCAGTGATGACAATTCTCTATTTAAACCGTTATTGTGAATATAATTGCGTTTTGTTGTAACGATAATTGGTAACTGATTATTCATAATTCTTCTAGAAATGACTGATACAACCGTAGTCACATAACTGTGGCCATTTAAATTTCAGAGTATCGAAGTCAAATCCTAATATAAATGATAGTGAGAAAAATCATCTAATTTTGCAACTTTAACTGATTTTGAATGATCAATTTTCGATATCAAAGAGAACTATGTTTAGTTATTAATAAAATAACACAACGCGTAAAAACTATACAAGAAGACAGCAGCATTGAAGTTAGAAAAAAATTATAATAACGGTTGTTGACTTCGCAAATAGAATTCCTCAATTAATTATCTATATGTAAGCCATATGGTTATTTATATAAATATGAGGTTGCAGAAAAGATTTACATAAATTTAGGTATGAGGGGTGGCAATTTAATTCCCAGAATGGCCAGGAAATTATTGTATCAAAATCACGTAAGTAGTCATGTTTGAACGCGGTTGAATTAATACTTGCGTTCATTTCAAACCATAGAACCAGTTATTAGTTATTAGTGGGTTTGCACTTTGACATTAAGTTGGGTTATCAAAATTTAGAGCAGTCTATATCTGTGGAATTAGGGAATCTCTGTATCTTTATTGCTAATTCTTTAAAAATCTTCTAAATCGTCCACCTTCTAAATAACCCGTATATTCGTAAATCAAGATATCAGTAGTAAACCAATGATCAAAACATTAAATTCTGCATAAGGAAGGTGAAAGTCACATATTATATCAACACAAAAATCAAACCATATTCTCTTCCCCATAAAACTAGTTGCGACTACGTACACTGAAGTGGAGAGTGAAATTGTACTAACGCGCGTGTTTGAACATGTACCGAATCGAAATAAACTGATATTTTTTTCTGGTTTTCATTCCGACAAAAAAATTTTTTTTGGTTTTCAGTTCAGTTCCGGTTCGAAGCCTTGAAATATACCCAATTTATCACTCGGAGCTGAACCGAATACCGAAATAACTGAACTGATTTTTTTAATGGAACCGGAACGAAAACCAAAATGAAAAAAATAACAGTTCGAAGCCCTGGAATGAAAATAAATATTTCTACCATTCAACTCAATCTACACTATTTTTCCAGTCGATAATATTTTTCAGGCGTAAAGCCATCATGGTTTTTCAAGTGTTTATGTAAAACGATAAGAAATGTACATTTTAATTAATATTATAAAAGGATAAAACATTAAGCCTTATTTCTATACGAATGTGAAACCTGGAGTCTAAAGGAGAAGCAATTAAAAGCTATTCCAGTATTGAACAGGATTATTGTGAATTACTAAGAATTCTTGGATCAAGGATACGTAGAGCTTGTCGAAACCTTCCAACAACTAAATATCTCTGCAATATTGAAGTCGATAATATTAAAATTGGTAAGACATGTTGTTAGATGTGATAAGTCCAGAGTAATCCGTAATGCTTATGACAAAACAAAAAAAATGATCAAAAGGATGTAGTGAGACTACGAATTTCATATCGGAAGAACACAACTAGTAAAAATATACATTGTAGATGACGGTTGTGCATTTGGCTATAAACCTGAAAGAACTTAAAAGCCAACTGATAATAGAATAATAATTTTATATACTTATTTCTACGATCTCATGTACGAGATTAATCCAGTAAGTAAAGACCTTTTGCGCATAGTTGTTGCGCAGGTCATGCCCTCTTTCCAGTTTAATGTTGGTTCATCTGTTTTAGAGTCACACGTCTTAATACGTATTTTTGTAAATGTTATGCAACTTTATAATGAATTCTACTTTACAAAATCCCACCGACTGTTTATAACGGAATAGGGTCAGCACTGACGATTTTTCAAATATGTCAACTACGTGCAGGAATTGAGATTTGAGTGTATTATCTAATTTAGTGTTAACGGCATCATCTCAACACTCACTGTCTACTGTAATATTGTATAAGCTTTGTTGAGTAGATTTAGGAGGGAGATTTTTGATCATCCACCCGTCGTCGTCGTCGTGATATAGTCCGGTTCTTGATTTGAGCGATTTTCATCCATTTCTTTACTTTAAAGAATTCCTGGATGGAAAACGTCTTAGAGGTGATGGCAAATTGCAGCTTGGACTCAACAATTATTGGTTATATGTACTGTTGGTGGATGACTACAATAACGGGATATTAAAGTTCATGAAGAGATCTGTACTTGTATAAGTACTTAAATGTAAGAAGAGATTATGTAGAGTTTTTCAATTACCAATAGAGCAATTTTCTGATGGCCCATAATATTATTCTCGCATTATATACATCATACTTTTAATAAGGACTAGCAAACGTCAGCCATATGTTCGCGTAATAAAATAATTATATAATCTATAAATAAATAATAAGAAAAAACTCTTTGATTAAAACCATTATTTATTAATAAATCAATATGTATCAAGACCTATAGTACCTTCTTCAGAAAACAAAGTATACTAAAGTTAAAAATGCAAGCGTAGGCAAAATCAAAACTATTAAAATAAAAGTGGTAGGTAACTAATTAGTAACTACTGTGAAAACAGATTTAAAAGGTTACTATTTGCAAAAATTATTTGATTATTTATAATATTTAATTTCCTATTAACACTTTTTCTTATTTCTATAATTATAAAATTTATCTAACTGTAAACTCCTAGTATTTGTATGTAAAATTTCTAAACCCTTGTTAATGTCAAAATAATGGTTTGTTTCAAATATTGAAGAAATTCTATAATCGTCCAGAACTTGTCGCTTGATAGTGTACGAAAAAATTTTCCTCTCTGGATGTTCTATTTTTCAAATTAATCAACTGAGCTTTTCCCGTTGAATCTAGGTACCTACTTATTTTGTGATAATTAAAATTTTAACTCGATACCAGATGGAAGATTCGTGAAATAATGTTTTTTTTTCCTTATTGGCGGGTTTTCACCCAGTAGATTAATATGCATTGATTCTCTGGTGATTATGCACAACTCCAATATTTACAAAGATTATTAACATTAAAGTTTTTAATTATGCCTTGTCAGTATCTTGATTTTTCAGGATTTTGGCTCTGGAAATTTTGACCATGTATTTACATCTAAGATCTCACATAACAGAGTCATTTAACTTGAGAAGATATAATTGTGGTGAAATGATTTTTGAATACGGTATCCCAATCTCTGAGGCATACTAAAATGTAATACCATAAAAAAGATTCAGTTTGATCACTTTAATTGGGATAGATTTCACAAGTTCTTATTAATTATTATTTGCTTAAATATTTTGTAATTTGTATCTTGCACGAAAGTACTTTGCAGTAGTATTTAAATGCAAGTATAGACGTATCTTCAATACTGATTCCAAATAAGGGATGTTCCAATGCCAAGTATTATTTTGAATTAAATATCAATTTTTCTGAATCATTAATACTTTTTATAAATTAATCTTACATTTTTGACAGTTGTTATTGCGATGCACTGACATTTGAGTCATTGAACGACTTATGAACGCACATTTTTTAATTATTATGAAAGTTGTTTTCAGGATGTCAATACTAACTAAAACAAGAAAATGGTATTTTTTGAAACCGATAGATTTATTTATTTATTTAATTAGCGAAATACAATGGCAAAATAAATGTTATATACATACATGGTTTTTAATTCGCTTACCTCTCCAAAAAAGAGACCAGCTCTTGTGCTTGGAGAGGGAGTTACACTACAATAATTTATATGATAATTTTACATATTCTATTCATTGTCCCTTTGTGTGCTTCTGAAGTATTCTGTCATATTGTTAATTGTCCAATTATGTGTTTTTGAAGTATTCATTTAGTTTCTTTTTAAACTCTTTTATATCCTTTATTTCTTTGATTTGTGTAGGGAGGCTATTGAAATTTTTTATTCCTAAATATATGATGTATTTAAATTCAATAAGTGGTTAATAAAACAAAGTTAACAAATAAAAATAACCATAATTTGCTACTGAGATCGTGCAATTTCGTGCCTTTAAACCTCTTTATCTATCATAATCACATTCACAGTTCTTAAATTAGAACTAGAACCATAATTGTACGAAAACAATGATTTTTTGTAGAAATAGTGAAAGTATGCATGCAAAATGAAAAATTAAAATGAAACCTGTCTTTGGGGCATCCTTTACGTACACACATTTATAAGTACAAAAAAAATGTGCAAATGTTGTTTTGAAGGTCAGTTACTAAATGATGCATGCTTGATTACTTATATATTTAACATTTTTACTGGAGGCATCTTAAAATAGATAAAATACGATCTATGTAAGATCGAATGAAAGTCACTCAAACTTGAACTTTACAACCTCCGGGAGCGTTTTGTTTTGAGTTTCGCTCCTACATAGGCTACAAAAATAATATTATTTCACACATCTGTTTACATACAAACAAGTTAGCTGAGTCAACTGTCAAATGTTCAACTTAAAATCAAAACAGATTGTTTTAAAATATTTATCACATTCACGCCAACATTTCTGTTATTGTTTTCAACGTAACTCAAATTGTTTACCAAGATTATTTTTAAAAATTGATTTTTTCGTATATTAATGAGCAACAAAAAAAAAAATAAATCTAATTAGTGTTTTTTTCAGTCAAAATCACTAAGTACTTTATTTTAAGTTCCAACAATATAATTTGAAATGTTTACATACTTTAGGTACATTATATTTTTTTGAAGAATTTTATTTTTATGCTTTTCTAGCGACCTAACAATATTAAAATTCAAATCATAACTATCAATACTGTACTTCGAGAGGACTTAACTTAAGCGTTTTTTTTAAATTGATGAGAAATAAAACTATGTAGGTATATGTTATTGATTTGTACTATTCTACAAGTGACATTGAATGTTACAATAAAATTATCTTTTGATGTAACGCATGTACATAATAGATTTCCACAGGATGTCAGCCATTAAACATTTTCATTGTTAAAAGAACTGATTCAGATGACCGCTAATAAAATCGGACTCCCAATGCTGGATGCCTAAAGTGAGAGGATGTGACTTCTCAACAACCATATATAAGTTATTAATTTTTTCCAATTCTGGGATACCGAGAAAAGTGTTTTTTTTTTGTTGGGTGAGATTGAAAACAGAGTACTGCGTCTCTGCAGGATACGTCTGCTACCGTGCGGTAGCTGTGCGGGCATGCTAGTAAGTTATTAATTAAAAATACACTGTTTTCCACATAAACGACAGCTGGAGAAAGGTGAGCCCACCCTTTCCCGAGAACGGTTTAGAAACTAGGGCTTCCTTGTCGACCCCCACATCACATCAAAGCTAATAAAAATACGCAACTTTAATTCAATAACATATTCAAGTTTATGCAGTATATAAAACGAAAAAGAGAAGAAATTCAATGTGGTTATTAGCAATTTTCGGAAAAAAAAATTTAGACCCTCCATCGTCTTTTAAGTGCTGTCTTAATGCATAAAAATCATATATCACATATCTATATAACATAGTTTTACATATAGATGGAAAATTAATGGAAAATTAAAGTGCAATAGTCCATTCATCAAAAAACACTCCCAAAAGAGAGGCAGTGGACGAGACACAAAATGGATTGAGTCACACTTACACGGACAGACCAACGGAGTTTCAAAACACGAGGTATGGAAAGTGAGAGGTAGACACGCAGGTGGAGGAGTACCCACTCACGCAGACCGGCCCAACCTAAGAAGCTCCAACGTATCACCCGTACTCGAATAAATCCCTTATATTAAACAAGATTCGTTCCATTACTAATTAGGTCTGCATTCCTGGGCGGGCGGTGTCTAAGTCCAGTCAAGCCACCAATCATACGTTCACGTGCATCTCTAAGTATCTCACAATTCCACAAAATATGCTCAGGCATCTGTCTCTCCTACATTCTTCCACATTTCTCCACGGGAACGGGAGGAGATTAATAAAAAAAAATTCAAATATTTTTGGCCCCTTCAACGTTTCTGACCGCCTCGCGAATCGTCCGCTCACCAATTTTAAAAGATCAAGGTGAACGTTTTATTCGAGCTAATTGATGTACTTGACTCACTTCGCGAATCAGGTCGATGGATGCACTCGTTTCACAAGTCGTTAAGTTCAATGAACTGCTCAACTTTGCGAAGTTCATCAGCAGTTCATTGTTTGTGTCAGCACTGTGCATATCGCAGGGGCGGAGTATGTGTTATGTTTACATTCTATATATCATTAATTTATATCAGACACAAGTTTTTTAATATCACGTTTAATGACTGAAAAAGTTCAGAATCAAATCCATATTTTACACGAAATCGATATGTACTGCATGCTTGTATATGACTGTCGCGTGTCACATGGTTAGACTTCGTTGACCTTGGAACCCACATTTCTGCACCTACTTACGCGATAGTTTTTAATATTTTATTTCCTTTCCTTGATTATCAATCTGTAACATAACACCCATAAATTATTTTTTTAATGTTTCGACCCCTTAGAATAACAAGATTTCAATTAACATTTTGGGTTAATTAGAGTTATTGCGTGAAATGGGTTCCAAATATAGTATTCTTTATTTTTTTCATATTATTTTTTTATTTGTTATATATTTTATCTCACAGTGATTATTGATAATACTGAAAATAAGTTAAGACCTTTAAACTGATCATATTTGCATACTCAAATCAAATTATACATGAATATACGTTGAAATTAAATGAACACTTTTGAGCTCTTTATCACAAAATAGTGTCAGTGTCAGATGGAACCTTGTTATTTTGAGGGGTCGGTTTCTTATTTATCGACGATGAAATTTTCCCTAATAGTAATATTTTTTATTATTAGAACTATCTTTCAGGGTCATAAATGACATGTCGATAACGAGTATGTAAAATAAAAAAATAAACAATGATTGAATAACATGATGGAATGATGAACAATTTAATAAAATGTATGTATGTATGTACATATATTGTTTTATTTTTTAACAAAACTATAAAAACACCTGGGTACCAATCATTAAACATAGTCTCATGTAACCAGTTTTTTTTTCATTATCAGTTATCATTGATGAAGACTGTTTATTAAAAATATACTTTAATAATTATTATTGTTGTTATTTTCACTGTACGTTAGTTAATATGCGAATAAATTTAATTATGACAAATCTTAATACAAATTAAATTAATCAATTAAAAATATGTACAGAAAAAATCTATTTATTAAAAAAATACATTTAAGCTATCGGGATATTTTTTCGATAAATAGATTTATTCTGTATATCTTTCTATTATAGTTGATTAATTTAATTTGTATTAAAATACCACAAAACTATGTTCTGAAAATGCAACTTCACAACAAAAATGTATTCTCCTTAAAAAAAGATATCTTATGTACTTATATACCTATCAGGTTTTATTAAATATTAAAAACCAAACCATTATCTAAGTATACAGATTAATTAATATGATGTTTGATGTGTAAGCATCTCTCTTTTATTCAGAGCATACTCTTAAATTTTAAACTTACGTTTTGACAATTTTTAAAAATCCAGATTTTGAAAAAGCCACAACACTCACCTATTTGAAAATTAAAAAATATCATTTCACGTTCCAGTACATGTTTGTGAATTCAATACCTGAATTGTGAATTCCAAAAATAATGCATAACTAGTAAACGGGTTGAATATTATGTTCCATGCCGATTTTGTTTAACCACCATTATGGTTTGGCAGACACCTAACACCTCAATAACATTATAAAGTTATTAAAATATTTTATCTAAATAATAATGGCTATGATATAACCATTAATGGTAATCGCTATCGTCACATGTTAGAAAACTTATTGGTCGCCGAATTGGATTGATTGGGCCTGCAACACATGTGGTTTAAATAGGACGGTGCCACCTCACACATAGCCCGAGATACGATTGAAATTTAGCGAGAATTTTTTTCCGGCCGCATAGTGTCAAAAAGTGGTAATACCGACTAACCTCCTTGATCACCTGATTTAACAGTTCCCGATTATTTGCTGCGGGGATACTTGAAAAGAAAGGTCTACGCCAATAAGTTAACAACAATTCCGATGCTACAGGACAATATTTGAAATGAATTTGCTGAAATGTCATGAAAAATACTATTAAAAGTGCACGCATTTGTGTCGTTGCCAGAGGCGGCCACTTGGTTGATATCACAATTCCTTATATAATTGTAATTAATAAAAAATTGATAAATAAAAACCAAATTAAAAAATTTGTTTCTTTCTTCTTTTTCTTTTTTTAAACAGGCAATCCACATTTCCTAGTTATTCGAAAAAAACAACGGCCTGGAACATAATATTCACCCTGTACAACATACCCGCACCAAGTTCAACCGTTTTCTAACAAATGTTAAAAATAAATACAATGAATTTGCATTTCTTCCATTTTTCCCGGTGGATTTTTAAGGTTGTTAATGTAGACATTATTTTTCCTGCCACTAAAACATGCAACGAAAATATGCATTCTTAGATAACATTAAATATACGGATATGTTTTTTGATAAAAATGAAATTAATCAATTAGAAACAAAATATACGGAAAAAATCTATTCGAATATTATGTTATTACGTTCGAATTCCGGTAGCAACCAACATTGTTTTTTATAAATATATCTTTCTAATTAATTTATTTAATTTGATTTAAAAATACTACAGAACTATTTTCTGAAATTGCAACTTAACAATAAAAATATGTGTTCACTAAAAATAATTTTTGATTTCATAAAAATTTAAATGCTATTATATGTACCTTAACCTATTGTTTTTTTTTTTGTTTCAGGTATGTCTGTCTCTATTGGCCTATATGAAGCGTTTTATTAAGTAAGTAACTTATTATTTAAACAATGAATTGTACTTCGAATAATATTTACGATAGTATCTTAATAATTGATAATTGTATAACATGTATAAGTATCATTTAATAACTGGATTATTTTTATTATAAATTTGAGATACAAAATATCAACCAGAATACAACGATTGTGTGATCATACTTTAAAGCTTTATTAATTGAATACTATAATATTGACATTTATATAATCATATATTGACAAGTAATTCAATATCGAGCACCGTGTGTCCTCATCTATATGGCTCCTAATCCTCAGATATTTTGGCCACGTAATTAGTGGTCCAGGGTAGGGTAGATGAAATCAGATCTCGAGGAAGATCACCAACACAATGGACCGACCTGATTGGAACTCCGATGCAATACTACTTTGCTAGACTGCACAACTAACACTGGCCTAGTGTTTTCAATTAACCTCTTAATTCGACTAACCGGTATTCTGATTATGCGAATGCGTTTTTTTTAAACTCAGACATTTTTATGACCCTCCTAGAAGACGTAGCTTTAAGTTAAATATATAAATGATTTATGACGCAATGATTAAATCGCATCATTTAAGTAGTTGGGCAAACAACACATTGAACTTGATTTTTTCACTTTTTAATTTTCTTCTGCTGGTCAAATGAAATCTTTATAAAAAATTTTGTTATTTTTTACCTACAGTTACCTTTGTCTTCGATAAGGGATGGTGGATTATTTGCTGGTGATACGATTTATATCGGTAAAGGTTTCTTAGTTTATTAAGTATGTATGTATGTATATACAGTAATACCCCGAAGTTACGCAATAGGTGGAACCGACGAAAATCCCTTAACTCGAATTCGCGTAAGTCGGGGTACAACTTTGCATATAAATACAAACAATTTTGTTTAATTGGGACCACTATTTTAGAAGATAAATATTTAATAAAATTGAGGTTCTTTATATTTATTAATACAAAATATTTAAAAAATAAACGATTTATGTAAAAAGGTTATTTCGATGTCGATGGCTTCATAAAATTCGTTTAACGATACAATACCTTCTTTTTTTCAGGCAGAATTTCTTCGTAGCTCAAGCTAATCATTTTTTTATTTCTTGCTTTGTAGCTATAATACTTTCGTCATTGGAATCTATGTTTTCTAAAACATTTAAGCCATTTTCAATTGAGCTGAGACCTTCCATCAAGATTGAAATTGTCATGTTATGCTTTTCTGATGGAATTGGATCAGAAGTGTCTTCATTGTCGTTTTGCTTACGCATCTCTATGAGCTCATAGATTGTTACCTCCTGACTAAGTGAATCCAACAGCTCGTTGACATCGTTAGCATTGACTTCCAAATCTAATTGTCGGCTAAGATTAACAACTTCTACCACATGAGCGATATCAGTTTCTAGCAATCACAGTAAGAGAAACACTGAATATAGCGGGCGGCAGTCTAGCGGCAGTGTTATCAACGGTCAACGTCTAGCGGCAGTGACGTCAAACGAACCGCGTAACTCTGAGTTCGCGTATGTCGGAATATTACTGTATTACAGTTTTTTTTCTTATGGATAATGGATTCTAATAGCTGATCTGATGTGGATAAAAGGCTACGCCAATTACATGGCCGACGCTGGATGATCCACCAAACGTATCAAAGGTCACGACGTTTTTTTATATAAAATTATTATTGTCGTCAATGCCTTTCTTCACCAAATGTGTTATCACAGTGGGTGCATTTTAATCAACATGAGATTTTATTGTTAGCTCTGTTGTTATTAATATTTTATTTTTTTAAATTATTTTACGTAAGTTTATTGAGATTTAACGATTGATTATTTGATCATTTCTCCATCAAATATATTTTTTTCCCACATGATCATCTACTATTAAGCGATTTCACTGAGCATAAAAATATATAATCATGGTGATCCCTTTACAGATTAAAAACATGCATCACGTTTTTTTACCACGCTGTAATTCGTAACGTTACAATATATATATAATATAATATTTATACATCTGATGGATGTTCAGGTATGTAAAATTAGCTTTGAGGCCAATTTTCTTTGTTTACGCGATCGAAAAAAACAATTAAGAAATATATTGTTTGAATATTATTAAGTTTTTTGCTAGTTAAGTGAGGCTTTTCTTTAATTAAATTTTCCTGTATAAGTACTATTTTAAATAACGAATCTTTAAAAAGTAATATCCGTTCGTGCTAATACTTACGTAATCAATTTCATCGTCCAGAATCTTTAGATCATTAATCAATTACGGCAATATAAAAACTGTAATTATCTGTTTTTTATACATAAAGAAAATTACTTCCAAGAAACCAGTAAAAATATTTTACTATGCTTCTAAAGATTCAAAGTAATTAGGGTCCTGAAAAGATTAAAATTTATTATATTATACTTTTTAATTAAAGACGCCCGTTATACGACAGGGTCGATTCATTCATTAGCCCTTAAGTTATATACTATCATCATTAGTATTCCCATAAAGCTGCACTCAAAAAATATTGCTGCGCACTACCTTAAATTTTTGGCGCATTATTCTCACAAAATAAATAACCATCAAAATATGTCCTCGAATTTCTCCGAAACAATAACTTATAACACTTCAAGAAACGAGTTGTTTCCATGAACGAGTATATTGACCCTCGACCATAATCGCTTCAAAATATTTAAAGGGTTTGGTATTTAATTAGTTCTATTATGTATTTTGGGGTGCCGAAATCTTAGAGTACAGTTATAATTTATTTATTAGATGACAGACACATTTTTGTTATTATAACATAATAAACATAAGACACAATTAATACTCGTAGTTTATTATGTGGGATGGAGTAGACTTTACTTCTGATATATACAGCATTGTCCTGGCTACTTTGCTAGACTAAAGTCTGTGTTAAAGTAACCAGTTTGTTTTTTGTTCTGTTGTAGTATTATTTAAATCATCGACAGGAATAAAAAGAGAAACAAAAAAAATATGTATAAAAAATATGTAGTGGGAGTGTTGTAGGACTGGTGAATTGTTAGTGTAGGTATTGTATAAATTATGTTACAATGTTAGATAGCCATGCTTCTGATCTCTACCTGATTGGATCATATATTGGGTCCATATTTGTGTAATCTTATTGGAATTAAACGATTTCCAGTTGGTACTGAGTGTCTTGTATAGTTTCGGAGCTTAGAACATGTAGAATCTTTGATAAAATTCGTTGTTACTCTCGGAACTGGTGTGTAGATGTTCGTTGTTTGTCTTGTGTTGTGTCCATGATTTATTGCTTGGGGTGAGTTGTTGTTAGCATGGAAATATTGAACGAGTCTCAGCATAGAGATTTGTCTTATATCTAGGACATTGTACTCTTTAAATATTAGATCTGATGAATATCTAAAGGGACGACCAATTATTACCTTGAGAATTGTCCCTCCTATTACCTCCTCCCCAAACTAAAATAGCAAAATTAATTAAGGAGTAGCAGAGTACAAAGTACACCGATCTTAAGAATTTGCGGTCAACTATACATCGTATTCCTTTAAAAAAAAATCAATATGCATTTTTTTAAATTTATAAATTACTTAAATATTAAAAGTAAATTCCGATCTACAAGATTACAAGACCAAATAGATAATCCAATTACTATATTTATCAAGACATTATTTAATAATCTTCCTATCATAATTAGAAAAATTACAGACTGCTATAAATTTGTATCTGAAGTCAAAAAATACGTACACAGACTAACAGATACATATAATATATACTTTCGTATACACTCCTTCTCTATACACGAGTCTTACTATCATAGAGAAGAAATAAATGTAAAAAGAAAAATATATTTATTTGTAATTATATAATACAATGTAAAAAAATGTATTATATCTCCTAATAAAAAATAAAACAATCTGCTTCGTGATTTGAACCTTTTTGAATCAGAACATTTTTTGTATTATAGAAGGATGTCAAGATTTTATAATTCTTCAGTGAACGATGATTTAGGTTTTTGCAACAAAATACCGCAAGATTCAGCACAGTTAAGATTCTTTATTGACTCGTTGAGTTCAGTTTAATTGCTCATGTAATGTTCCGCAAATACAAATACAAAATAACACACGTTTCGCGATGACATGACTTCCTCATTCGGTTTAGTATGTCTGGGGCAGTCTGTGAACTTCTAAAATTCTTAGAAAATAAATTGGTGTTCACAATATCTACCGTTATTTAATGAACTCTGCACTTACACTTCAACGATGGCTTTGGGAGTTTACTTCTTCCTCTTCTTCCGACTCGGTTTATGACCGTAGTCACAACGGAGCGCCATATATCCCTTGACATCGCCTCCATGATTTAGACCACCGGGCACCTGCCTTTCTTGTAGGTTAGTCCTGATTCCTGACATCCGCTCATCTACGTTAAAATTTTGTTTTTCCCTTTGACAGTTTTAGATAGTTAAAAGTAACATCTGAAGTAAATGTGTATAGAGATCTTATCAACGTATTACTTACTTACTTATAATATAATACTAATGCACATGTTGATGCAAGTCCAGTACTCCCTGTGCATTCGTCTTTCTAATATACCTTTCCCGCTCTGGACAACTAATCATTTAAGGATTTCGCTGACGTGGGAAAAGATTGAATTTTTTGTGTGGATCGAAATTGTCGCCGTGTGTAAAAATCTGGACAACGAAGAAGCGGTATTCTACGCCATCCGGAAGTGCAGTGATATCTCCGTTTTTCACTACAAAAGTGCAAGTCAAGTGGATGTGCCCAGAACTTAGATCAAGGTAGGCCAGATCCATCTGCCATTATTCATTTCTGAATCCAATTCGGGTTGTGTTAACTAAACCATAACTTTAATCGATACAGTCCACGGGATCTTATCCCACAGCACCATTACGCCGTTTTTCCTCTTGGTTCGTCACCATTCTCTCTCATGCGCACATGACCGATTATTGTAACGAGGTCATTTCTAAAACTTGTTTTTACCTGATAATCGGGGTTATTTCATAGACGTTCTTTATTCATATTAAATTCAGCACACAGTCGCTGTGCCTACATAACGAAAATTCGACACTATATTAGTGGAACGATTTACAGATAATGAATCACATTAATTATGTATTTATATTTTTTATTTTGCAAATATAATGTACATCTATTATGTTAATAATATAATATTATATTCAACTTTTTAGAATTCTATGATTTTAGTGATGTATTCACTACCTCTCTGGAAGAGAAAAATTACGAGTTTAAAAGGAGATCGTTTGCTAACGTTTTGCATGACCACGGCCAGTGTTTCTATACGACCTGTCTTTAAATGTAGAAAATATATATATATTAAAAATAAAAAGTGACGAAGACCAATGCAAACATACACAAATTAGACGTATTGTTATGATAATTCAAATACGTAATTTACCGTTCTGACAATACGACGTGACACACAAGTACAATGCCACCTAGCGACAAATTATATTCTGGAACTCGATAAATAAAACGGTTTGAGTCTTAGCTAAATTAAAAACTAACAAAACTTAATTAGCGCAAACCGTTTTATTTATCGAGTTCCAGAATATAATTTTTCGCTAGGTGGCATTGTAGTTGTGTGTCGCGTCGTATTGTCAGAACGGTAAATTACGTATTCGAATCATCTTAACAAGTATTTAAGTATTTAAACCTGTGCAATTTAATTAATTAATTTGCGCATAATTAAATTTTAACTCAATAAGTATTTAAACCTGCGCTTTAGAATCTAATTTAGTCAGACGTTATAGTTCACTTAACCGCAGTTGATTCTTTCGAGACCTGTTGGCATTGTACTGTTCGTGAGCTCTGATTTCTAAAATAATAGAGTATCCAGATATTATATGCAGATAATTATAATAATAATAATAATAATACGATAATAAAATTTAATTGTAAGTATATAAACGATATTGCATTTTTATTTTGTTATGAAATAATTCAATATTAATACTTTTAAAATTAGCAATATTAACTTTGTTGTTAAAATTCATATTTTTTTAAATATTTATTATCTTGTTTTATTAACCACTGAATTGAGTTTAAATACATCTACCGGTTTCGAAAAATACCATTTTCTTCTTCAGGATGTCATAACTAACTAAAAATATAGCATTATTTCTTCACTAGAATCTATTTTTAAAAAATTAAAAAAAAACAACAGTTATTTAAAAAATAAATTTAGTACCTTACTAAAATTGCTGCTCAATACAAATTTAGTTTGTCAAATTTTATCGAATAATTTTTAGGAAAAAATTATTCGATAAAATTTAAATAATTGTTGTTTTTTTTAAATTTTTTAAAAATAGATTCTAGTGAAGACACAATGCTATATTTTTAGTTAGTTATGACATCCTGAAGAAGAAAATGGTATTTTTCGAAACCGGTAGATGTATTTAAACTCAATTCAGTGATTAATAAAACAAAGATAATAAATAAAAATAAAAAATAATTCAATATTAGTTTTTCGTGTTGCTTGTTTTATTGTTATAACTTTCATACAGTTATCCTACATTCATATAAAATATGTCTTCCAAATTATAATATATATTATAATTAGACGGTATTACATATGTTATATTAAAACGATAAAATATTAAATTCTTGCGTAATCATTCAATAAAATTTTGCAGAATTTTTATTACTTGTCGTTATTGGTATGATCGCTGACCTTGCATGGAAATTCCATGAGTTATCTATCACAATATTTATTTTTTGTGTGTAACATATGATTGGCAAATTATGAAATGTATATACTTTTTTAAAAGAGCACATTTTTTTGTGAAGTTGTATATTCAGAGCATAATTGTGTGATATTTTAATACAAATTAAAATAAATCAACTAGAATAAATCTACGTATCCCCCGTAACAACAAAATATTTTTTTGGTAGATAGATTTTTCCGCGTGTCTTTCTACAAGGTGAATTTTATGTTCCAGGTCAATATTGTTTTTAAATAACTAAAAAATAAAACACAATTTTTTTTTTTTTTTTTTTATTTATTGAATATATAATTTATTACAATTCGGTATAGAATATTATATCGGCCGAGTGGCTGCCTCGGCAGCTGCACAAATGCATACACATTTAGCCATATTATTCATAACGTTCTCGCACACTTGGCGTGTTATTTAGCAATTTCATTTCGAATATTGCTCTATGGCATCTGTATCGCACAGGAATCTCTCCGCCGAGCAGGCGCCGTATTGATTGACGCGATAGGACACTTAGAAGAACGTCCCAGGCGCCAGTTTACGTATGTACTTGCAAATGTGTACGCATTGTTATGAATATAAATAAAAACAGGAGTATTTTGCTGTGGCGGGCATTCTCCATTTTGTCGCCGTAGTGTGCTTATATTGAGCTTCTTTTGTGTTTCATTTCTTTCGACCTCATTATCATCATCATCATCGCCGGTTGAAAGAACCACCTTTGTGTTCTTGTTTCCTCTACGGAACGGCATCTAAATTGTTAACATTTTTTTTCAAGAACTCAACAGAAAATAGTCGGGAGTCGTCAAATCAGATGATCGAGGAGGTCAGTCGTTATCATCACTTTATGACATTATGCGGCCGGGAAAAATTTCTCGCAAAATTTCAAGCATAGCTCGGGCCGTATGTGAGAGATACCTTCCTGTTAAAACTACATGTGTTACAACCCAATCAACCAAAATCGGAGACCAAGAAGTTTTCCAAAATGTGACGATAGCGATCGCCATTAATGGTTACAGCATTGCCATTATCATTTAAATAAAAAGTTTTAATGACTAGTTAGATACTTAATAATAAATTATAATCAACTACTTACTAAGATTACCAAATTTGAACTGACAAATATTTGCCAAAACAAAATGTCTGCCAAACAACATCGGCCTGGAACATCAATAAAAAGTATCAAAATTTAAGCTTAACGTTTATAGACACCAAATAAAATATCTAGTCACTATATTATTTTTTCAGTCCCATTTTTATTACATATTTCTAAGAATTACTCTTGTACGAAGTTTTTTTTTGGTGGCGAGCTGAAATGTTTACACATCAAAAATGGTAAGGTGTAGTAAAATATGTTTTGTATGTATTCTTTAGGTATATGTATGAAATAAAGTATATTGTAATATAATAAAACTTCCGCGAATCATGTCTGGGTGTGTGCCGTGTGGTCACCAGATTTGTGTACAGACTGTTGCCCTGATTGAAAGATGTATTAAGTAGTTTATGTAGCTGAAGGTTAGTTGAATAAAATACAAATTAAATGTATTAATTATAAATATTTACATATGAAATCAATTTTATCGAAAAATATTGTAATCGCTAACTAAGCACACAGTACATTGACAACAAATTGTCGAACCTATACGTTACACTTTTCAATTTAATACACCTGTCGTTCCATTATTTGAAAGCCATTTATTATATTTTTACAGAATCTCAAATGCCTTTGAGTAATCCGATGGGAGACGCAGAATCAACAATTCATTTTTAGACACATTGATACAATTTATAAATTATTAAGAACAACATATTCCTAGTAACATATTGTGAAGTTGTAATTATTCAGAACATAGGTGTGTGATATTTTAACCGTCCCCGGATTGGAAGAGATCCAGGTTCGAATCCCGCTAGCAACAACAATATTTTTAGATAAAATTGATTTTATATGTATATCTTTCTAATTAATACATTTAATTTGTATTTAAAATATCACAGATGCATGTTTTGAATAATTACAACTTCACAATAAGAATGTGTTCTCCTTAATAAAGTTAATTCAATTTAATTCACTTCAGTATCGGTAGCTTGTAGTGCAAAAAATATAACTTGCATTGGTTAAATGTATAATTATTAATATAACCCGTTAATGATGAAGCAATTTAAAAAATTTTATAATCTTAATTTAACTATATCTGTATAAATTACACATCATTTCTTCTGCCTATGAATTTTGTTATTTTCAGCGAATTATTAATAAATGTAATCGCAATAATTTTTCTCATTAAATCTCCAATATGATATCGTTTTAATGTCAATTAATAAATAAAATATTGAATTAAGTGAAGAATATTTGGTTGAATGCCTACAAATTTGAAATAGTCGAAAACTTCACTTTAAAAAAAAATAGAGATGCATACACAGAATACATGTCACATCAATATTCTTACCATTTTCAAACTAAGCTAAACGCTTATACTATGAAAATAAGACTAACTTACTGGTCTCCTGGAACGAGGCGCAAACCCCCGACCACTAGACCAGCGTCTTAATCACTATACCAGCAAGCTACATTTTTTATTTGTAAAACAAATTGCTGCCGGAGATAATTTGTGTATCCAACAGTCACAGTCAGTAGATCATGCAGTATTACCGGTAAATTGGTATAGTCTGAAGTTTTTACCGGTTTACCGTTAATTTTCCAGTAATTATGGAGGTACTTAAAAATCATTGTTACATAAAATAAAAAAATTAAGTAAAGGAAACATTACAAAGGTTTTTTTGTACAAAATTATTTAAATTATTCTCATTTAGAATCTAAGATTTGGAGAGAGAAATCCAAAAGTTGTAGTTGGCGGTTGGAGCAGGTTATTCAAGGTGAGGTGTTATAAGTAGAGAAAAATTCTAAGAATTTTGTTTCCTTAAAAAATCATATACCGTACATTATCAACGCAAATTTCGCAAAAATTTAGAACATGCAGTATTTTGCAAGTAGCACAAGTTTTTACAGATTTGCACGTGACACTGATGCTTGGACGTTGGGCTCAATTGATATACAACTTTTAAATATGAATTAAATATATTATTTAGAAAGATATACATATAAAATCAATTTTATAGAAAAATATTGTTGCGCCACCGGGATACGAACCTGCATCTCTTTCCTTACCTATGTTCTGAATAATTACAACTTCACAATAAGAATATGTTCTAAATACTAATTTAATGTATTAATTATAAATATATACATATAAAATCAATTTTGTAGAAAAATATTGTTTTTGCGCTACCGAGGTTCGAACCCGGATCTCTATTTCCAATCCGGGGAAGTACACTATCAATTATGTTATAGCGCCAGTATTTTTCATGACAAATTTTCGAACCTATATATTACGCTTTTTCAAATTAATACATCTGTTGTTTCATTATTATAAAAGTGAAACATATAGGTTCGAAAATTTGTCATGAAAAATACTGGCTCTATAACACAATTGGTAGTGTACTTCCCCGGATTGGAAATAGAGATCCAGATTCGAATCCCTGTAGCGCAAAAACAATTATTTTCTACAAAATTGATTTTATATGTATATATTTATAATTAATACATTAAATTAGTATTTAAAACATCACAGACCTATGTTCTGAATAATTACTACTTCACAATAAGAATGTGTTCTCTTTAATAATAAGAATATGTTCTCCTAATGATATACAAACCTGACTACAATACAGAGCTCATTCAAATAGATAGCTATTATTACGATGGACTAGAAAATTTTCAAAGCTAATTTCAGTACTTACATCTCAATATAATTTTACATCAACAGTGCATTCAATATATTAACATTCTATATTATATTAACCTAGAAAACCACGAAACTTTGCGTAAATTGAAAATTTATTTTAAATACGGTAATATATATATATATATATATCATAATACAAGCTGAGTAGCCCTAAGGCATCTGACTTGCTGGCCAGTTTATTTCATGTTCTATATTCAATTTGTATATTTAGTCAATACAGAAACCGCTTTATCCCAAAAATACACGATAAATTATTATATATTTAATCAAGACTACCCCATACGCTTCAATGGCAATTAAACTATTTTATTGCATTTTTTTTTTGTTTTATTAATTCCTGAAATACTGGCCGCAGTCTCACAGCCGACACTAATTAGCTGACTCAACTTTGCCGATCGCTTTCTACTATTTCTTGTATAGAGAACAATACTTATTTTTTTTAGTATCTTTTATGTATTTATATAATAACAAAAATAATATAAAAGTATCCATGATTATGTTGAATTTACGCCCCTGGGTGCAAGAAACTATAGCTAGATTCACGGACTATCTGAAACATTGCCTACATTAAAAATATATATTTATGCAATTCGCTGATCTTTTATAAATTTGTCTATGTTTGTATCCTAATTGTGGATGTTGTTTATAGATCAACGACGTTCTATAATTCTAAATTATTGTTTTGAAGCTTGCTTTTTTTAAACTTATTTGTTGAAATTGATGTATAATTCCGTTGCTATGAGACATGCGCAGATGCGGATGAAGACTGAAATACATCACGTGCTTTTTTGAATTAGCACACACTCGCATGGTGGTTGGATTCGAGCTTCTTTCTGGAATACCACCAAGTTAGTCTTATTTTTCATACTACAATTGCTTAACATTGTTTCAAAAATATTGTTGCATTCAATATATCTAGTTTCACGGACTGTTGAAAACTTTACTCACATTTAAAAAAAACACCTGTGCAATCTGTAGATCATTTTTAAATTTGTCCATGCTCAGAAATTATGCATAAAATTGCCAATATTTATTTAATTAACTGTATATAATACATATGTATAACAGTGTTTGAACTGTGCCCGTCTCACTAGAAAATTATGTGTTGAGACTGGCATAGTTTACAAGCAATTGTACAAATAAATTAGTTCACAAGTATCAGACTGAACTAATAGTTACCTCTTATACATACATCTTATATATATTACAGTGGATGTGTATTACCAGTGAGAATATATTTTCACTGACGTTTCAGTGAAATCATATCCGAATAACTTCACTAGCAGGTTTTAGCAAATATATATTCTACCCTAACCTATAATTGAACCTAACCTAACTAATATGTTGAAAAGGAAATAAAAATAGCTGAGATTATAAACACGGTAGTTTATGCAGTAAATAATTTTATTTAATATAAATGAAAATACTATAAGCGAATAAAAGTGACAGTTGTAAACGCCACCCACGCCACCAAGCTATTTGTTGCCATGCTGTAGGACGACACTTCGACACTTAAGGCCAAATACTCCCGCGCGGCGTATTCTCGCTTGTCAACGAATACAAACTCACTAAATATAACCAGTGAATTTGTATCTTCGTTGTTAGATATACATCCACTGACCGGCTTAACGAAAATATACTTTCACAAGTGAAAATATATTCTCACTGGTAATACAGATTCACTGTAACATATACTTGAGGTGTATGTATAAAAAGCAAATTACAAAGTTGACATTTTCAATATATTATTTTGAAGAAATTTGTGACAGCAATTATTATAGATTTTATCAATATGTTTGGGTGAGTGCACCAATACTAGCTTCATGTCATAGGGATAATTCATTTGAGTTAAATCTTTCAAGATCCTATTAAATAGTTTAGGTCCAAAATAATTTAGTTCTTTTGTCCATATGTTGTATGTGCTCTTGAGACTTGTAGGTTATGTTTATTTGTCCGTATGGTAATTATATTTTGAATTGCTTTATTAGCATATATTTGTTTTACATCAAAAACATCGAACATCGAGTTGCTGTTATTGGTTTAATTGCAATCATAGTCGCTCCTCTTCCAATTATACCATGTTCTATGACTGATTGACAAATTGCGTAGTACACCGTTTTAAGAAGTTGTATCTTATGTAAATTTCTAATATTTCTAAAATATTACTGTACCTATGGTTTTTTTAATTTTATCTGTGACGAGTCGTGTGTAATGACTCCATTTGTTATCATTATAATTCCTAAGTATTTTATTTGGTCATTACTTTCTGTATAATTGTATTGACACATATCGCTTAAATCTTTGTTAGTATGTAACAATTTTTTAATTATATACATGGTAAAACCCATCACGGGCTTCTATTTTAGTGGCATGTAAATGCCGCCATTAACTAAATTGATAATGACGAGGTTCATCATATTTTAATGAAAATTGATAAACTTTCGTCCAAGTATTTTAATTGTTCAATTATGATCCAAAATGTAAATGACAAAGTTTGCGCGTGCTTGTGTGGGTGTGTACTTAATTAAATGTGTATATTTGTGATAGATATATTATATGTGAAAGGAGGAAATGAATTGACAACATTTTGGAAGAATCGAATAAAAATTCATTTATCCTGACGATAGCAAAAATACGCGGAAAATTATTGAGTCATATCTGGGTCACACCAGCACAACACAACTGTAACCATAGTAATAGATATGAAGATAGGAGGAGAAGAAAATAGCGAGGAAGACATTTTTGAAGCTATCGAAAAGCAGAATCTAATGGAGAGAGCTGCAGAGATAAGGGAATGCCCCGCAAGATAAATAAATTATTATCATGTCAGAATAATGTTAGGAAGTTAAACATATAGAAATCTCTAAATTAAACCGGCTTGGACACGTCTTGCGAATGTCAGAAAAACGACTGCCAAGATGTATATTGGCAACTCTGAAAGGAAGACAGCTCAGGCGGTTAGGTCGGTTAGGAAGCTGAGATAAATAGCAAAAAAGATTGTATAATGAAGACAGAGGCCTTGACTCTTCAACTAATGCCGAAGCAGCACAAGACAGGGGAAGCTGAATGTGCCTTGTTAGGCATTTGAGCTCCCGACCATCTTAGCATAAGGAGACAAAGATGATAATAATGAAGTAAAATAATTGAATTGATACAAGAAATACCAAATGACGGCATAAATATTGTACGTTTTAATATTTTACTTCAAAAATCTTCTGAAATAATAAATATTATTCATCTTATTTATTTTATTTTAAATTTCTTTATCGTTAAATTCTATAATTTATAATATTAAAAAATAAAAATAAATGAAAAGATAATCTTTCTACCGAAAAAATATCGTCACCACCGGAATTTTGAACCTGGAACAATCTATTCCCGGTTTTACAACTTTAATCAAATAGTAGTGACACTACACAATGTCGTCAGAAATATTCTAATTTCTTAATATTCTTGTACTGTAACACATTATGTAGATAGAATCTGACGGAAAGTGATTCGTGTAATTTATTTTAATAAAAAATATTTATAACAAATAATTTTTACCCTTCAATGTTTTAATATCTTTATGGAACAATTAGAAATACAAAAAGAACCAAAATTACAATGCACTCTTAAATGTTAAAACTATAGATATTCAGTCTTTAGATCTAAACTGACCATTGTTTATAAAATCAGGGCTCATATAATATTAACAGCGCTGTTGCAAATAAGGATAGCTAAATTATTTCTGAACCATGTTGCTTGTGGTTAAATATTTTATTGAGAAAATTTAAGAACAATCTAAGAATTTTAATCAAAATTCTCGGTACGTTATAACGTCGCTTAGTGTTATCAAAAATATTCCACTTAGGCGGTTAATTCAAGTTTTTCCAATGTATCATTATCAAAATAATTCTGTGAAATCGAAACGCTATTTCTTTTTAATTTAGAATAAATCAGTTACATGCTGTATAATCTATGTTATTTTTGAACTGGATACACTAATTACTTTGCTATGCAAAAAAGTGTGATTTTTTAAAAATATTTTTTTTAAATAATGTCCTTACCTTAAAGAGTACATTATCTTCTGTTACGAAAATTAAATCCTATTGTTTTTCGTAAACTCACCTCGATCACGAGATGCCCTTAAAAAGGTGGTTCCGCTCAGGGAGAGCAATGTGAGACAACTTAGGGCAGGGTCGGACATATATGACGTGATTGATTATTTTTATGATGGCGGTACTGCTCCATAGGTTGCAAAAGGATAACTTAAATGAAAGAAACTGAGTTGTATATTATATGCCTCATGGGCGATGTTTATTACAAAAGCCAACCTAACCTAACATAACATAACCCAACCTGACCTAACCTAACATGAGCTTATGCTCTAAATAATGTTTACATATCAACAAGGGTTACTGGTGACAAAATGGTGGTCTCAAAAGAATCATGCACTCAAATAATGTAATGATTTCGGAGAACGGTTGCCACTAACAAAAAGAAATGCGGTGTGAAATCCATAGGTGACTTACCGGAAAGGCGGTGCCACCTCAGAAAACTGGTTCGGTCCCTGGCTAAACAGTCGGGGCGTAGCAGTCGGCGGTCTTTCGAGAAGCACGCGCAGCCGTGATGAGAATATCGCGATGTGAATCTCGGATCTGAACGCCGGGTTTAGACACAACGCGGCAAGCGCTGTTCTTATCAGACGGTGCGTGTTGCGGTAAGGATATTGTACCGTTTCTTTTCGTGATTTCGTAAGTATCCGCGCCACCACTATCTATTGAGAGCGGTAAGTCTCTACACCAAAGATGCATTTACGCACAATCCTTGACCTAGCGTGACTGCCTCTTTCACTTTTTACCAACAGACGCGTCTGTGCTTAGGCACGTGATTAATTTGCGCCTGCGCAATAGAGCACAGATCGTCCAAACGAGATCTAAGCGCTGATGGCAAGAATCTGTTTCATAACAATTCTTCTTTTTTATTTACAGCGTCACGAGTCTCGGAAGTCCATGATCGCTGTCACTATTTATAGTATGTTATTCATCCCTTGACATTGTTATTATGGTCCAGTAAAAATACATCAGCTTCACCGATTAGTTTGCGGTCAATGTCAATATATCCGTAAAACATATTATTAACTGCGACGACGCATTTGGTAGATTCTAGATTTCACTTTAAAATGTTTTATATCCTGGGAAAAATATATAATTTTTTAAAACTGACTGACCGGTGAATTGAACCCACACTCCAAGAATTCTGTTTTCTAAATCTCGCGTCAATATTTATGAGAAGTTCACGAGTGGACGGTATATATAAGAACGTTTTTACGGGAATTTAATATTTTTGTAGACTAGCGAAAAAGAAATATCTAGGAAAAACATATTGTATGCAAGGGTGGTACATGCGTCAGAAATATAAATTACACTGTATTTTCTAAAAGAAAGAAACTTTGTGGACAACCTGTATAAATAAAATATAATAAAAATTATAATTCATAAATAGTTATGTATATGAAGTACTTATCCAACATATCGTATCTTTGGAACAAGATACCATCTGAAGAAACATGTTATCATCTGAAGCAACAGCAAGAAATCATCTGACATTTACATTAAATTTAAATATTAAGAATCAAAGTTTTGAATATTACTTTTTTGATTTCTTCGGCGGACTTTGGTTCCATAGCCCAGGAGTTTAAAGAGTATCGTTTTATAATTTAGAATAATTAAGTAAACTGACTCCTGATTTCAAACCCGTTATATTATTATTTCTTTCATATGTATTATTTCAAATCAACAATTGTTGTTTTTGCTCCAAGTTCTACTAAAATATGTATAGGTAACTTTGTTTTCTTGTTATATCCTCAACTAATGAGAATGTGAAAATTACTAAACAAATATCAAATATCTCATAGAGACAAAGCTATTTTTTTATTATATTTAATGGAAAATATATGGAAGTATGGGGTAATTACAGGGCTTACAACCTGTCTTCGGCTGGCTTAAGTGATCACTTTATGTATTCAAACTCAAACTCCACATTCATTAAATTTTTTAAAGTTGAATAATACATGTTAATATGTGGAATCGCTTCAAGTAGTACTACATTATCCCCATCTATGGACTAAATTTGATAATTCATTTTTCCATTTTTTTTAAACAGCATATATGTTATCACTATGAGAATCTGATTTTTTCGAAATTATTTTAAAGTAATATTCTTTATTTGAAAAAAAATTTTTTTAACATATTACACTTGAGTTCGCCTGAAAAATCAATATTTTTAAATTTTTTAAAAATATTTATTTGGTTTTAGCAATATTTGAATATGTCCAAAAACTGGATTTTTACTTACAAAGGCACTGTTATTAAATAAATATCATATATATTTTTTAAATATATATAATGGAAAATATATGGAAGTATAGGGTAATTACAGAGATTACGACCTGTCTTCGGCTGGCTTAAGTGATCACTTTATATATAATTAATATATAACGTTCACCAATTCTCACCTCTCAATCTTCACATTTATCTTGTTCTATGATCAAGAGTGACGATATGTCAACCAACAGTAGATAGAGAACAACCAACAATAAGAGATGATTAGCAGCTACCTCATCATCATAATTAGGTTGTCGACCTTACCGAATCATTGCTTTAGATTGTACAGCCAGGATATCCTTCGTTTTTCTGGGCTTCTTATGCTCGCAACTTTGCCTTGAATTATGGGATGCAGAATCTGATACTTTTCTATATAATAACATTGAATTTTTTATAGCGCCTTTTCCATAAAAAAAGTTCACCTTAAATGCGCTTTTCGCACAAACTATTCTACGACATCTTTGTATTTAAAATTGATTAATTAATTGTTTTTAAAAAGTGCGTTTTTTAATATATTTTTTTAATAAAATCTTTGATGCACTGTTCCTTACGACGGAAGGCAATGAGTTCCACACTTTTGGGCCTGCCACTGCAAATTCCCGTACTCTAAACTTAAACTTACGGCAACAGCTGGTCAGTTCAACCCTTGCTAGGTATAGTTTGACGCCTACCATTCAAGTTATCTGGGAACAAAGGCGCCATGTGTGTTGCCTTGTACATCAAACAACAAAAATTAAATTAAACTATTTTAGTGGATGTCTTATTATATGGACAATATATAGCAATTGTATTGTTACCCTATCTATTCAGGTTATCTTTGGTTGATCTGATTTACATCGACGTGTTTTATATTCGTCAGGTGTTCTAGAAAGATGAATGAGGAAAATTGATTCGGCACAATGCACTCGTTTGATAAAATTCATTGCTGTTGTTTTGTTATTAGCGGAAGTAGAGGGCCATCATTTTTCGATGAATTTTGTAAAATTCAGGCTGTGTTTTGCATGACAATACAATGCTGACACTGATTTCTGAAGTGAGGTTTTTTTGGAATGTTCCAATGTCCACTCGGTTCTGTTATATGAATGTATTTGTCGGATTAGTACTTGTACCCCACTCATTGACTGCTACTCCTCTCTCCCACTTACCTACTTAATCAATCGGCATTTATTCTACCTCGATTGACGAACAGATTTAAATAGATAGAAATAACGAGCCAAAATTGTTGGGAATTATTTATTTTTTATTTAACCAACTTACCATCGCGCCGTAGGCTGAGAACATCGCACGCTTCTGTCCTGGCACAACACTCTTGCCTCGTCCACTGGCATACGTCTCATCAATCACGCTTTTCTGTTGTTGGAGCTTCTAACAGGACCGTCCTCTAGTACTTGATTTATCTGATCATATCAAGTCTTAACCATTATCTCCGAAATAATACGTTACACATGACCAAACCATATCAGTTTAACATTCACTTTAACTTCCTTTCGATATATTATCAACTTTGCCGTCCCCAGTAAACGTACTTCCCAAATACTTAAACTCGTTTACTTGTTCTAACCATTCATTATTTACTGTTATATTACACTTATATCACTCTTACATCACTCTTTTGTCCCTCTCGAACACCATCACTTGAGATATTCATGAAGAGTTAAATACAACACACAAGATAAAAATACAACATTAAAAACTCCCGGTGGCGCAACAACAATATTTTTAGATAAAATTCATTTTATATGTATATCTTTCTAATTAATAAATTTAATTCATATTTAGTAAAAACTTTGTTTGACTATTACTACATTCATTACAATACAGGATAGTCAAAGTAAATCAGAATGGAGATGTAGAGAAGAGATAAGGTGAACGGTGTTTGAACACAATTATCGATATATAAATCCATATACCTATTTCTTTATTTCATAATATTTGGTTTACCTAGTAATGCCAAATCTTCAGTGAACGCTATTTATTTCTGATGCCGTTAACACTCGCATCGTATATCTTTCTTACCTGGTGCAGCCATTCCTCACACAGCGACCATCTTATTTAACAACCCCTCACATTTGCGACCTATATACCAGCAAATCTCTGCGACCCTTCATCCTTAACAAGGAAGAGGGATTTGATATTATAAGATGTGTCACATCATCTACCTCTAGCGCCAAGTGAGCGGCTGTCGAACTATGTTGATGGCATCATAAAAAACCCCATCTCCTTCCTTAATTTATCATTTGCGTTGCATATATTCAGCCAATTAGCCAGTGTTGACTGTGTCGATCGATCGCATGCCATGCTCAAATTATAAAACATAAAACTAAATTAAAGAGCACCTAAAGAAATTAACAAGAAGTAAAGGAAAGCTATTGAGATGAATGTGAAGATTATCAGCGACTACAATGATGAAAATAAAGTAAAAGCGACGGTGTATGATTTAAGCCTCTATTCCGTCGTGTATATTATGTTAAAAAACAAGGATGGGATCTGAGAAGTGCTAAATACGTCGAGTTTGTTTATTAACTAATTTTCTTTATAACCAGATCGGTGAAACGAAACCTGGTCGTTAAGTGAATACTCGTAAAACAGTTTTAAAAATTCCCTCTATTAATTCTTTAAACACGACGTCAATGCGTTGAAGCGTGATACGTCATCAAGTTGTGACGAATTGACGTATTGATGTATGATGATATACTCATTTTTTGCTATATGTAAAAACGACTCATGCAATGTCTATCAATTTTTGTGACTAAAAATAATTATTTGCAATTAATGAATTATTACATTGCATGAATATGTTTGTTCATGAGCAATTTATAAAAACGGAAATTCAAATTTCAACAGTTGTTTGCAAAAATATTCATTTAAAAGCTTTCACAAACAGTAAAAAAATTGTAAATATTTGATGTACAAAAACCAAATTATTTAATACAATTCATTTATTAACGTTGTACGTCGGATGTAAATTGTTTATATTTAATAAATCTCACAAATAAATCAAAATTCCAATTATTTTTTCATAAATCAATACACATTGCTTTATAATTAGACTTTTGAGTGAAATTTAAAAATACTGACGGGAGAATATCGATATCTTCGTAATTAAATTGTCTACAGTAAACAAGGTGAAAATTTGTACGTATCATTAGCATCAATTCATTTTTTATAAATTTAAAAAGTGTTTGTGACCGTCACATATAAGTCTACCTTGCATTTGAGTGGAACGTACCTCTGAATCGCCATGGTAAAAGCACAGGATCGATCAGAATCGAAATGTTACTTGTACTCTTATTCAGTGGCGTATACTAGGAATAGATTTCATTTTGTTACTGATAAGAATGCTTTAAAAGTACGATAGACTGTACTGTCACCATAAGCGAACTAAAGACGCTTTGCTTGGGAAAAAATAAAATCTTTATTATAAGTTAATCTTTATTAAAATAAAATTATAAGCGAAGATAAAAGTACACCAACGAGAAGTATTATTTTTTTATTACTAGTTCATTTTAATAAAATCACATATTTATTTGTGATGTTACGATTTTTCAGAATAATAAATAAATATAGATAAGTCACTTAAGAATACCAAAAATTATAATATATTTACGAAAACATGTCACCACCTGAACTCGAACCCGGAACTTTTTATAGCCGGAATACAGCTATAAAGACGTATAAACGACGAGAATTATATTAAGCAATATTTAAATACGTCCAAGAACACACAATTACTGGATTTTCACCTACGAAAGTACTATTATTAAACAAATAATAGATGTCTCGTAGAGACGAAACTATTTTTATTATATTTAATGGAAATATATGGAGGTATGAGTAATCAAGGCTTACGACCTATCTTCGGCTGGCTTAAGTGATCACTTTATACAAATATAACGTTCACCATTCTCACCCATTAATCAATCTCCATATCTATCAAATTAAAGGTGTATGTATGTTAATATGTGGAAACACTTCAAGTACAATAACACTAAAGCCATCTTCACATACAACTTTCAAAAATTTGATAGATATGGACATTGATGAATGTGTGAGAATGGTGAACGTTATATTTATATAAAATGATCAGTTAATTATCCATACTTCCATATATTTCTATTAAATAAAATAAAAAATAGCTTCGTCTCTATGAGATATCAATTATTTGTTAGAATTATATTTATTTGTGTCTATACACATATTTTTACGTACTTGTATTCTAAGTACGTCTTCAGTGTACACCACGTAATGTGAAGGTCCAAGAAATAGACTTTGTAACAATTATACATTTATTACAATACGATACAATTTACTACAAGGTATATCACTAGTATAGGTCAAACCATTAAGCCGATGAATACTTAGAGAAAGATGCCGCGCTCTGCCGCGTGCCGCCCTTTATAGTCACGCACACACGCACGACGGCGGTGCAGCATTTACGCACGCTCACACACACAACCATACAATCCCAAGGACATCACACGTATTTAATTACAGATACAATTATATATTTTTTGTAATAACATGTCTACCCTAATACGTGAACACTTGACTCAGGGCAGACAATACCCCAGACTAATATAATTTAAAAGTCTTTAATATTTCACTTATATAAATTATTGAAGAAATGTTGTAATTAGTTTATTTCAAGCATGTAAAGGTTGATAAGAATTAGGAATATGAAGAATAGACCAATTTAATTTAGAACAGGAGAAAAAATATGTATTGTCAAGATTTGTTATTATGTTCGAATATTTAATATAAGTTCGGAATATTTAGTGCCAAGATTTATTAGTGAAGACGCTGGTGAATCGTTCACCGAATTTAATTTTAATTTTTGGTACAGTAAATTTTAGCATGTTCTTTCTTATTCCGTGACAATGATTTATGATAGTAATATTTGTGGTTCCCTCCTATAAAATTTTGTAATAAGGCCAAGTAAGAATATTTAAATAAATTTCATTTCTAATAAAATATATCATATTTTCATATATGTGATTATTAATTTAATTATGTTTAGTTTAATTTGTATCAAAAATATATTAATTAAAAAGATATACAAATAAAATGAATTTTATCGAAAAATATTGTTGTTGCGCCACCGGGATTCGAACCTGGATCTCTTTCCTAACCGGGGAGGATGCATTATACAACTATGCTACAGCGACAATATTTTTAGCGACAAATTTTTGAACTTATATGTTACTTTTTTCATTATTCATTATTCGAAAGAGCCATCTACCTTATTTTTACAGAATCTCAAATACCATTGAGTAATCTGATAGCAGACGCCAGAATTATCAATTCATTTTTATTAAATTTTGGACACATCGATACAACTTTATTATTAGGAGAACACATTCCGATTGTAAAGTTGTAATTATTCAGAACATAGGTCTGTGATATTTTATATATGAATTAAACATATTAATTAGAAAGATATACATATAAAATCAATTCTATCGAGAAATATAGATCGCACTTTCAAATAATGGAACGATTAATATCAAAATGGCAATATATAAATTGAAAATTTGTCGCTAAAAATAATGTCGCTATAGCATAGTTGAATAATGCACCTTCCCCTATTAGGAAAGAGATCCAGGTTTGAATCCCGGTGGCGCAACAACAATATTTTTCGATAGAATTATTTTTATATGTATATCTTTCTAATTAATATATTTAATTCATATTTAAAATTTATTTTCATTAAAAAGTAACGATATTTTGTATTTATTTGTTATATGTACTTGGAATTGTAGCTCGACACGAGCTGCTCTTTGCCTAATGAGCTGGGTAAAAAATATCGCGGATTGTTTGACAGTTTTGATAGACAGTATTTTGTTTGTTTAATGAATAAAGTATCCACCACATTCATAAATATTTAGACAGGAATATTTTTAAGGCAATTCTTTTCATTAAAGTAGCCCTGAGCTCCATAGTTCATATTGGGTCCCCAAAAAGAGATTACTTTTTATACATGTTTTTTTTATAAGTTTTTTTTTAATACAAATTAAATGTATCAATTAGAAAGATATAAAGATAAAACTAATTAATCGAAAAAATATTTTGTTGCCACCGAGATTTTGACCAGGAACTTTGCCTATCCGGGGAAATACGCTGACTATTAAACCATGTCAACATAGTATGTTAATGGCAAATTTTCGAGCCTATATGCTGTACTTTTAAATAGATACATCTGTATCTATTTAAAAGTACAGCATATAGGCTAATTGATATATTCAAATTGATATATCTGTTATGATAGTTTTATGTTATTAAAAACAATGATCAATGTGATGCGCGAAGATGACAAAGAAGTAATCTATCGGGGTAGTAAGCAAATGTTTGACCCCGATGTGAAGCCAGCCGCGAGGGCCGCGACTGGGCGCGTCTCCGTGGCAGAGAGCGCGCCACCCCTGCCGAGCAAACCCTGCGGTGTACATATTACTTCCGTGGAGACATGACGCGCGACAGAAGCCGCGGGAATATTAAACCCGGGCCTGGAACGACTGCTGTGAGAAACTCCCTAATTGACCCGGTTTCGACAATTATTTCTGTCCCATCGTAATACGAGCAAGGTGGTGGATATTTGTCGCTAATTACTATTTAAGGCTTCTAGGTCCATCAATCAACTCACCGTATTATGTAATGCTTTTAATACTTTTAAAATTAGCAATATTAACTTGGTGGTTAAAATTCATATTTTTTATTTATTATCTTAGTCCTATTCTAAAATTTTTTCCTAAAAATTATTCGACTAAATTTGTATTGAGCAGCAATTTGAGTTAGGTACTAAATTTTTTTAAATAATTGTTGTTTTTTTAAAAAAAATTAAAAATAGATTCTGGTGAAGAAACAATGCTATATTTTTAGTTAGTTATGACATCTTGAAGAAGGAAAAGGTATTTTCCGAAACCGGTAGATGTTTTTTAAACTCAATTCAGTGGTTAATAAAACTAAGATAATAAATAAAAAATAATGCTTTTAATTTGATTTTGATAGAAATAATAAATAACTAGGTATAAGTATTAAAAGAATCACTAACGCTGATTAAATAAATACTAAGAAAAACACTATTTATTTAAAACCACTATTTATCGATGCATCAGCGTGATTCGATACTTACGGTATCTTAAAACTATAAAAGTATTAGTGGTGGGTAACTAATTAGAAACTGCTATGAAAACAAATTTAAAAGATTTCTATTAACAAACAAGTTGATGTAAGTTAAGTTAAATTTCATCATCAAAATCGGAAAGGATTTTTAATTCCAGTATTTCTCACATGTTAGCGTTCCACCATTTTAGCTAGTAAGTTGGCAACCCTTGCCAAATTGTCACATTAGAATATATGTTAATTTCTATACATACGAATTCGTAAATGAAGCCTAACCTAACCTACCTAACCTAACTTAATTTTACATTACCTATGGATGGACTAATGAACAACAACAACACTACAAGTGAGTGTATAAACAATGTATCTTCCATATTAGAACTAGAACAAAAGATAATAGTGCATTATACAATAGTAGTAAGATAAATAAAAAGTTGCGGTCAGATAATGATATACTTATTATTATCATAAATATGTAATTCTAAATATGAATTAAATATATTAATTAGAAATAAATACATATAAAATCAATTTTATCGTAAAATATTGTTCAATAATCACCATCGGGATTCGAATCTGGATCTTTTTCCAAACCGGGGAAGATGCATTATCCAACTATGCTACAGCGATGATATTTTTAGCGACAAATTTTCGAACCTATATGTTACCATTTTGATATTAATACATTTAATTGTTCCATTATTTTAAAGAGCTATCTACCTTATTTTTACGGAATCTCAAATACTTTTAAAAAATCTGATAGCAGACGCCAGAATTATCAATTCATTTTTATTAAATTTTGGACACATTGATACAACTTTATTATTAGGAGAACAAATTCTTATTGTGAAGTTGTAATTATTCAAAACAGACGGTCTGTGATATTTTAAATATGAATTAAATATATTAATTAGAAAGATATACATATAAAATCAATTTTTTCGAAAAATATTGTTGTTGCACCATAGGGATTCGAACCTGGATATCTTTCCAAACCGGGGAAGGTTTGAGCATAGTTGGATAATGCAACAATATTTTTCGATAAAATTGATTTTATATGTATATCTTTCTAATTAATATTTAAAATGTCACAGACCCTATGTTCTGAATAATTACAACTTCACAATAAGAATATGTTCTCCTAAGTAGAAGTTAAAATACCATTTTACTAAAGGTAATTTAAATTATTATATTAATTGTAATGTTTTTTGTATGTAAGTAATAATGTATACCATAGCGATCACTTTTCAAAATGTAATGTTGAACGTGACAGTATTTTACTTCTCGTCTCATTCGTATTCAAATATGTTCACGATGTTCCATGATAGACGATCCAGTTCAGAAAAAGTGACTCTTAGATAGAGAACCACAGCAAAAAAAAATAGTAAGTTCAACAAAGTAACGTCTATTGCGATTTTCGTCATTTAAAAGTCTTTGTGGTTTTTATTTAATTTTGAAGAAGATTCAGTTCAGAAAAAGTTATGCTTTAACATCGTTCTAAGACGGGTTTTAAACACACAATTAATAATAAAAAAACAAGATATCTTAAATAAATGTATTTTTTTTTATAAAAAAGTGAATCATCATCTTCGTCCCTTTATCTTAAAAGAGCCCTCGGATACCTGAAGACTTGACAAGGTGGTTCCATCTCCCCCTGTCTCACGCTATATTAGTTGACCAGTCAAAGCCCAATCTGTCTCCATCTGTCTTCCTATTTATATAATGTAATGTATCATGATGTAGCGATTGTATGACGCGCGCAAGTTGACAAGAATGACAGCGCGGAAGGGATAAAAGAGTGTCGCGTTCTCTCTCTCCGGGATCATAGATCAGAACACACCTCTTATATTCTATTATACTTGTGAGATCTGTAGTAAACTGTATTGAGGTACATCGAGTTCGTGACTACCTGAATTCCCGCACACAAAAATACTCCATTGTTTGCAGCCGTAACACGACTGTTAAAGATATAACATATAAATACATGTTTATAGAAGTAATTTAGATTAGATTAGAAGTAGATTATTTAATGTATGTATTGTATTATTGTGTTGGTTTCTTATTTGTTAACTGAATCAAAAATAGTAAAAAAATTTCAATGATGGGGTAGTATAATACACGCATTTGAGAGATGTAACGCTCTTATTTTAATTCAGATAAATCCCTGTCAGGCAATATAGGTTTATTTGATAATATCGGACAAAATAACACGATTCCAATTAATTCGTACTCATCCAGAAATTACTATATGAAAGGCATTTTAATGCATAACACAACGTACATTATACGATCCTGCTTCGAGGATTACCGAACAAGATGGACTACTATGGAAGACTATAATTGATGGCCCTAGTAGGGGCGCAGCGGTATTGGCAGAAGATGAATTAACGTGTCCATACAAGGGTTGTATCGTATCTGGACATGGAAGTGTGTTGTATTACACAATATAATACTCTTATCATCACTCCGTTTTTCCGTGGAGATAGCTCAGAGGCTAGAGCTCTTGTCTCAGACATATTGCATATGCCATCGTCGTGTTCTAAATCATAATTATCATATTGTACTATTTCATTATCAATAGTCATCCATACTAGAATGATTTTCTGCGAAAATAATTTTACGTCTTTGACACGTTTTTTACGTAGTAATGACGTAATATTTGGCGAATTATTCCTTATTCCAGAAAAAAAATCTCAAAATATTAATATAAGTCATTGTGTTATACATAATACTCGCGTATTTGAAAATTAAAATATGTCCTTTTACATCATATTAATAGGAACTACATTGTGAATTCAGTACTTACATGGTAGGTACCTATCTAAAATTAGGATTTAATAAGTAATACATACTTAGTTCCTAAATACGAGTATAATGCCTTAATATATCTTTCATAACATTTAATAAAAATTTTTTTTTTAAATTATAAAGTTCAATCCTTCATTCCTCCCTAGTAAACTGTACACAGCACACATACATATACGTATATCCACACATACACAAACAATTGTACTCACTCGATTTTTTTATTGTATATTAATATAATTACACATTTTCGACTTGTGCAACGTGTGTGTATATTTCAAAAAGTGAGAGCTAATATGGGAATACTAAATATTCATAACTACGTATTCTAAATATTCTACGATACAAAAACAGTATTTACTCTTGGATACCGAAACAAAAAACTAAAAACAGGATTTGTTATTTTATATTTAAAACAGATTCGCATTATCAAAATGGAATTAATTTCAATTTGTTTACGTACATCGATAATATCTCGTCATACAAATTGATTTAATATAAATTTATGTATTGTTTGTCATGACATTGAATAGCAAAAAAATTGCTAAATGAAATCGTTCATCAAAGCGATTTCATTAAGCAATTAATTATCCTCTCGTGATTGTATTAAAAATGCGATTTAAATACTAATTGAATATGAATTAAATATACTAATTAGAAATATTTAAACATAAAATCAATTTTATCGCGCCACCGGGACAAATTCACAATAAGAATGTGTTCTCCTAATAAATACTAATTGTTATTAAAATATATAATTATTTATTTCAATAGTTTAAGAATTTAAAAAACGCCAATCGTTTAAAGACACTTAAAAAAATAATGGAAACGCCTTACTTTAAATTGTCTTATAAAATGAGTCGTCTCACTTAAGCCATCACTCTACTGTGAAATGGATCTCAAGAGCCCTCGAGAACCATTCAAAAATTTCACGAAGCTTCTACATACTTCTTCTGGAACCGTCATCTCACCACCCCCTCTTGATCACCCTAAATCTTGTTATATATTTCTGCAATCGACTATATTACAATCCCAAATTTATCAGACCCCAGCAAAGATTTTTCAGTTCGCAACTACGTTATTCGCCTTGAAAAGATACCTCTAATAAGCACTTTACTGTCCCTTTACAACCTTTCACCTTCTCCTAATATACTAAAATATATATAAAGATTTTTTCAATAATAGTTTCATAGTAACTCATATTTTTGCTTAAACTGGTCATTCTGAATTCAAGCATACCAAAACCTATTTCATTATACTCGTAATTTTATTTATATCAATGTATGTGTCGATCTTTATGATTCTTGAATCGCCAATCACTGTGTTGCGCGCATTTAAACGCGATATAGAGAATGGTTACTGCATATTACCTCCTATTACCCCTTCCTTTATACTCAGAATTTTTCTATGTGGTGTTCTCTATGGTTTTGAACCAGTTGAGAAGTTTGAATTGACAGTAGTTTGGGTACGTTAAGCTGTGAAAACTGCGTAAATTATCGTCCTACTGTATGGAGCTGATTGCATACTGTTTGTGTGTTCGGTTTCTTACTGTGCGTGTCGAAACTTGTACGTCTTCCTATTAATCCTAACCTAAAGGAGCAACTCTTGTTAGTCTTTTGGTTGGTTCTTCAGCTCTTCTATTCCATATTCCTGTCTCTCTTCCGAATTTCTTCCACCCTTCCTTCATCCCATTTCAAATAGTATGTAAATGTTAAATTTTTTGTGAGTATGATTTTTTAGAGATTATGTTAAATAAACTGAAAATAAAAATAAAATCACTACAAGAAAATGTATGCAAAAAAGAAAAATGCTTCTTAAAAGGCATTGCTTGCCAATGCTACGTACTGAGGCCGAACAGATGAAAAATATTTTTGAACTTCACGAGTATTATCACCAACGCAATTAAAATAAATGTCAATACAGTTATTCGTGAAAATGAACGTAATAATTCAATGGTTTGAATTTTTTATCAACCTATGTAGGTGGTCATCTTCAGACAGTCATGCCCCGAGTTTAACTAATAGTTAGAACGTAGGTGGCTCGTTCTTCAGCCCACTCCTGCAGCATGAGCATGTTCATCCAATATGACTCAACCTTGATTGCCAGATGTTCCAATATCAAAGTTCAAGATCGTTTACTCGATTTGCACAAAATTTTTTCACCAGCTCTTATATAGTTTTATCAATTTTCAGTTGATTTTTTTTTAGTAAAAAGATAAACTGCTATTTCTGATTTGTGATTTGTATTTACTTGTAACGGTGATCGATAACTGTGATTTAAAGCATGGATTTTTAATTTTCGGTATATCAGTGATTATTTTTAAATATTTGTAAATTACGAATCACGTTATTATTAATATTTAATCGCTGATTTGAAGATTAAGGTGATTGACTACATTGATTCATGATTATGTGTGTCTATCACTAATTAATACAATGCAAGCAGGACACTCGTAAATTTTCATACATTCTGTTAGAGATTTTGATTATCTAATAGTCAATTTTGTGTGAGTAAAAACATATCTACGTGCTGTTTACTACCTATTGCCGAACGTCTCACGATGCAACTTCCCATATCATTTACTCTTAATTAGGCTTATTCTCTTGGTTGGTTCTCGTCTAATACAATATTCAGAGAGTTTGAGAGAATTTTCTGAAAGAGCTAAAATAATAAATAAAGTCCACTTCTTCATTATTTTTATGAAGAATGGATGCAATCTTTCATCCAATGTGGTTTAATTAAGATTTTTTGTATTAAAATTTATTAGAAAATTAAGTTATTTTCTAACATAACGTATCAACTTTCCGAATTTAACAAATAATTTTACATTTACAAAGAATTTAACATCTACAAAGAATTTAACATCTACATACTTTTTGAACAAAGGGTTGTAAAAACGGGATGAAGGAAGGGTGGAATAAATTAGGAAGAGGGACAGTAATAGGGAACAGAAGAACTTAAGAACCAACCAGAAGACCGACAAGAGTTACTCCTTTAGGTATCTGAGCAAGAAAAAAAGCAAGACGTACAATTTTCGACACGCACAGCAAGAAACCGAACACACAAACAGTATACTATCAGCTCCATACAGCGGGACGATAATTTACACAGTTTTCACAGCTTAACGTAGCCAATGGTAATCGCTAACTACTGTCGATTCAAACTTCTCAACTGGTTCAAAACCATAGAGAACACCACATAGAAAAATTCTGGGTATAAAGGAGGGGATAATTGGAGGTAATATACATAACCATTCTCTATATCGCGTTTAAATGCGCGCAAGACAGTGATTGGTGATTCAAGAATCATAAAGATCGACACATACATTGATAGAAATTAAAATAATATTACGAGTATAATGAAATAGGTTTTGGTATGCTTGAATTCAGAATGACCAGTTTAAGCAAAAATATGAGTTACGCCATCTATGAAACTGTCAATGAAAAAATCTTTATATATATATATATATATATATATATATTTTGAACATGTTTCTAATTACTTTGGTAAAAATTATCGATCTCGAAATACAATACTACTAGATAGCAACGTTCATTATGACTTCCGATGGCCGATGGCAAAGTGCTGCCGCCATAGACTAGCTCGATCGCTCACCGGCGACACATCTTCCGTTCCGCTGCCCCGCCATGGCGCTCGGGAGCCGGCGGGCCGACACCAAATACCTCCAACTCGCTTTCTATACTATATTTTTACACACATATCCTCTGTACTCTTTGTTCTATCCTCTACCACAATAAATGACTCTACACCAGCCGCACGTTTCCATTCCATTCTCAACACCTACCTAGAATATTAACTTATTTATTGATTAATTATGTATGTAATATTTATTGGTATTACCGTCTGCAACTTATTTATCGATTACATTGATAGGTTTTAACACAAATAATAATGCAGTTTCTTTGGAGTCATTCTACCGTGGGTGTAGTTTTTAGCGTTGCTAACGTTTCAGACCAGAAAATAGTCAACCCACGACAAAATAATCTACATTCAATTCTATTATCTTCTTGGTATTGAATCGAACCCTCGACTCATCGATGACGTTTCCAAAATTTTGATACTCTTTTCTATCGAAATGACAGTAATGCAGTCAGATGAATATTTTTGGTTTTTCTGGCCAAATTTCCCAACTCGATTCTTTTCATTTTTACCGCGTCACGAAATTGATAAGGGGACATTTATTTTGGTCCAAAACTATTAATTTCTTGGAAATGTAGTTTTTGGTAGATTTCGATAGAAACACTATCCATTGAGGAAGAATTTGTGACAAATCTTCACCGCATAATTAGGTATAATGAATAATGGGGTAAAATATTATACAGACAAAACTTTCTGAAAAAACTACCAAATTTCATTTAACCTACGATCTAATTATATACTAAGGTAAATTCATAGTAAGATCCATTGGCCCAATTAAATTATTTCTTAATATAAAATTTAATTGCATTGACTGTTCAACTTTATACATAGGAAAAACGGAACGCAGTTTCAATGTTAGAATAAAAGAACACTTAAAACGTCTCAGGAATAATAATTTATCTAGGTTACTCTTTTGAAGAAAGAAACGACATTATTCATAATATTTAAACAACAGAGGTCTTTTTCTAAATTTAGAAATTTAATTTTAATCCTAATATATTGAATGAACAAATAACCTGTTATTTAATATATTCAATTTTTCAATGTCAGTGTCCACTCTTCTCAGTCTTCTCACTCCCACCCCAACTGGGGCCACGTCCCCGCCCGGCGATTGATTTATCGTATTTACATATGTGCGTTCATCCTGACGAAGATATAGTAGAAATGAAAACGGTCGACGTTAAATTAATCAAAGTGGTTTAAACAAAGTTTCTCATGTTTTAAATGTATTATTATGTCCAACTACAAAGTCAAAGTTATAAATATTTTTTTTTAATCTTTATTATAAATATCATAGAACTAGAATAATCACAGTAAAATGTGTAAATTCAAAATACTTAAAACTTTGTTTACACACTATTTTGTGGCGATCTTCTATTATTCTCGAATTTGTCGACGATAATATTATATTATCGAGTTCTGTTATTCTTCGTTTATGTCGTCTTTGCTTTTAGTGATTACCCCATTGGTTGAATAAGGGTTGTGGTTATTTGATTTCGTACGTAGAATGTTTCACATTCAAGAAGAAGATGTATACGCAGCGTGGGGCTATATCTACAGGTTCTGATTCAATTTGATTAAATTAACTCCGGGTCGGATCCCGGCTAATTAATCAAAATATCTCTCGGAACAAAGACCTTCGCCTGATGACGTATTCCAAGATCACATATTATTCCGTGTGATTTATTATCGTAGGAGCAGTCTTCACTGTAAAACCCTTATTTTTTATAGAATCCCACAAACATGACCAGCCCCATGTTGGAGCGGCTCCATGTCATACGAGAGGTGAATGTTGTGAGAGAGGAAAGTAGGAGGAATATCAGAAAGGGCCAGTTAATCAGAGTTTTATCGAATTAACCGTGTAAGTACGCGGAACACGTGGTATTGTACTATACATAAACAGAACATTTTTTATTGAAATAACGGTAGAACTCACGACATAGCTGCTTGCTCGAAAAATTACATTTTCATAATAAATAAAGGATTTTCAAATATGATGAATTACTCTATTGAGTCTAGTAAGTTTATTATATACTTGTCAATGCTATCTACTATCAATTCTATAACTGAAAAATTCAGCGATTTATAAAGGCATTTGACATTTTACATTTGGGTATGTACTATTAAAGTATTTGTGTGTTTTGTACCAAAAACCCCCATTCGTGGAGGCCATCTTTATTCTGTATTTGACGGTACTTTAAGCGGTTCTACATCGGCAGGCCATATTTCTCGGAGGACGGACAATCTTTGAACAAACATGATCATCCAGTGGTTCCTGAAGAGAATCAAAAAGCCAACAAGCTATCCCAAAACGCGAAGTACTGATGAAATTAAACTATGAAGAGAAACGTGTCAGAGAATAACATTGTTTAAAGAAACAGCTGATAATGATGGATGAAGTACGGTATAAGGGTGTGTACAGAAGAAAATTTGCCTTCAGAGTCAAGTCAGCGTATATTAGTTGGTCATAAAGTACAAAACACAACGTTTTTACGTGAGTTTCGTAGCCAAAGTTACAATAAAAATGTGGAAAATGCAAATAAATTTCACATAGAATGAACCAGCTCATCACACAACTGCAATGTAAAATTTATTTAAATAATATTTTTTTCGCTCACATACTATATACATATTTATATCGTTTATGACAAATCGCTTTATAATACATAAAACTTAATAAATTTCGTATATTTATTTGTTTTTTTCAAATATCAATAACAATACGTTCTTAACAATCGTTGAATAAAAAAAGGGTAAAAGGGGTTAAATTAAACTAGATAGGTGTGTAGACTAATGTGTGTACAAAATAACAATGGCTGTAAGCAAATTTCGCTTAGTTAGCAATTACTACAATTTATATGACTGAAAAATGAAAGCAAAAAAACTCTCAGGAGTACCATTACAAAAATTGCATAAAGTGGATAAAATGGCAAAATAAAATATATACATTAAAATACTATCTGCATAAATATCGAGCTAGATAAATGAACACCAAAACGGAGTTACTGAATAAAAAATTATTAAACAATATCTCAGCACTGAAATTGCTAGTTACACGCAAATGTTAGATTAGAAGAGGCTTGATATATTTTAAATATATATTTGAATAAATATCTGAGAAGATCTTGAGATGAACCCGCTGCTGCTCCAAATAGAAAAATCTCAGCTAAGTTTGCTTGGACATATCTTTCGCGTGGGAAACGAAAGATTTAAACAGATTTTCTCATTAGTGCCAAAGAGAAGAAGACCTGCTAGATGATTCAGAAGAACATGGAGAAGGGAAATGCAGAGACAGGAAACTGGATAGAAAAAAAATGAAGAAAGAAGATTGAACAATCGATGGACCCAAGTAATCGACGCAGCGCAGGACAAAGAGCGGTGGAAAAGTGCTGTCCAAGCGTTAAAGAAGTTGTTGAAGAATAAGAAGAAGTAAACGAGACGGAAATTTTTGTTTTGTTTCATAAATGTTACATCCATTAAAAAATATATGTTTAATGGATTTTTGTTGAACCCTGTTTCATATATTTAACGACAAGTATTTTAATGTGTTTCCAAATCTTTTCTCATTGGAATCCGTACAATCGACATCATATTTAACTATTAGGAGAACACATTCTTATTGTGAAGTTGTAATTATTCAGAACATAGATCTGTGATATTTTAAATATGAATTAAATATATTAATTAGAAAGGCTTATATATAAAATCAATTTTATCAAAAAATATTGTTGCGTCTGCTATCAGATTACTATGTATATCTTTCTAATTAATATATTTAATCCATATTTATAATATTTAATATTCATAATATATTCGGTTCTCAAGATTTAACTTGTTTTGTTAAATTTGATGATAGTATGTGTTTTATCGGAAGCTCTCCTTGAACTTTAAACTTTTAACATTAAACTAATTTTATGACTAGATTGACAGATCTAGTCTGCAATACTTTAAGAATGAAGACCTCACTAAATTACTAGTAGAAAATATTCAAGAAGTTTGCACAAATTCTGTACCGTTACTGAAAATCTTATTGTAAAATGTAAATTTCGAAATAAATATTTGCAAATGGCACCAATTATTATTCCATACTTCAGGCCCTAAATCATCTAATAAGAAATAGTCTGAACGTTCGAAGTTCAATGACATTTTATTTACTCTCCATGACATGACTCTCCGATATCAGATAGTAAAAATGAGAATCAATAGTTAAATATGGCGGACTCTTCACTGATACATTCAATATCTTGCTATTTTTAGTGATGAAAGTTTTCGTTGTTTAATATACATTAGCACGTAATTCGAAAAAATATATTCACCAAAGTGACAGATTTCGAACGCAGAAGCGAAAAAATCCATAGATAAAGCATATTTCAAGATTTTTCATCACGCCTACAGTCATCTCATCTGTGCTTTGACAACAGTACATTTGACGTTCAAACGACCCACAGACGATTTTAATTTTTATGTAAAAAGTTACCACTGATCGTACAACCGGCCCTAAGTGAATCCACGATTCAGCAAATGCGCGACCATAATTTAAAATTGTTGGTGCTTGCGCCGTTTCGCGGGGTCAGTGAACTGTGAGAACGCCACCTGCTGATGATGCAGGTTGGATGCATTTTGAATGCAGTGTGTAAATGCAGTTTACATGAGCATTCGTGTAAAAAATTTTTGGTGAACGAACGCGTTCGCGTTTAAATTTGCTGTACAAAAGAAAACTATAAAAAATAACATTATCGCATACAGGTGTTTTAAACGAAACATGCATCGCCGTGATATCTATAATTCTAAGAATAAAAAAATGTTATATAAAAATTTGATCTAAAATATTATATTACCGAGATATAAAAGAAAAATTGTACGTAAAATAAATTAAATGCAAGAAATTACGTTCTGTTACTTCCACGCAATTTTTTTTTTGCATGTTTCAACATTTGAATTCTGTATCTATCCCAGAAAATTTTATTTTATCTTAATCCTATTCATCAGTTCTTATTTTATTATGACTACTTCAATCAATGCAGATGAATAATAATTAATTCTTCTCGTCCAATACAATTTTTCTTATCATCACATTTAGACCAAACTTTTATACGATATTTTTTGTTCAACACTTTATTATGTATGAATATTGAATGTTACACGAGTTTTGTTTAGAACACCATGTATAATTTCAATTGCACTATTTTTGTCTACGACATTTTATCACTCATAATAATTAATAGCTTCTGATATATAATTCAAAACGTATGTCATGACTAGCAATAATAATTCTAAGACAGTGTATTGTTTTTGTTAAAAATTCTTTTTAAAAATCAATGATCACAACATAACAAAAAAAAAATTTGTTACCTGAATAAAAGTAGTCAAACATCAAAACAAAAAATGAATCTTATAATAAATTTTTTTTTTAGCTCTAGTTTTGGAGATACACAACTAGTTTTCATATATATATTAGTGAATAGTAAAATTTCAACAGTATCATATTTTTATACTACTACAATGTAAATTAAATTAATTTCCATTAAATCAATCGTAAATAACACAAAATAAAATAATTAAACCATACAGGAATTGAATTTACTGAAATAGTGGCCTAAATCGCTCTAATGCGTCTTGTCTTTGCTTGTCGCCTGTAATCCTGTTCTGGGACAACTCTACTCAATGTCCAACAGTAGTCTGTAAGCATGGCAGAGTTCCACTGACCCTGATATCTTCGTTCCATTGTTGAAATATCTCACCATGCTCATCATTCACTACACCCCACTTTACTGGCAAGAAATGTAGATGAGACTGAAACAAGTGAATTTTGATACACGATGCGGCCAAATCGTTGATACTTGTCTAGAAAGTTGTTTACAAACTCAACATGATTATCAGCTCTTTGGTTACCCAATAAGTCACACACGATACTTTTAAAGGCTCGACATTTTTACATACTTTTCGTTTGAAGTAGAAATAATGATCGATGTGTTGAAAATTCTGCAACCATTTCCTACACAAATACCTCCAGTGATATATTTGACCATTAGGTATTATTGACGAACTATTTTATATGTACACAAACCGCTTTATTTATAACCAGATAATGGAGAACTTGGAACTTCGAGAACCGTAAACTCCACCAGTTATCCTGAAGATAATGAAAGCATGGAGGTTTCAGTGGGCGCGAAACATGTAACGAGAGCAGATGAGTCCTGTAATACTTACAAAGTCCTCATTCACAAGTCAGCATGATCAAGAGAAAGACCAAAACGTAAATGGTGGATAATGTAAAGTCAGACTTGCAAGAGCTAGATGAGTGACCAGCAACTGGACCATAACGATAGTATCAATAAATTAATGGCACCCTGTAGTGACTGCAGTCAAGGACAGTCAAGGACTGCAAGGAAGTCCCATGAGACCGCTAAAAAGAAAATCAATATAATCCATCAAGGGCTACCGATAAAACCTTGGTGGTGAGACTATACAATAATACATACCTTCCTTGTTATATAGTCAATAGTCACTATTCCGCACAGGAAACAAGAAAACAAGGGTGGTTTACCGATCTCCGCTTCTCTCAACTGGTGATGATGATAATGAGGTCAGAAGAAATGAAACACACAATTATGTTCTTTCTAGGGACACTACGAACCTACTTTTATATCTCTTTGGACAATGACAGTTTTATTTAATTCATTAAATAATTAAGCATTCAAGAGTTCATGATCATATTTAAACATGTGATGTGCTGATTAGGCGAGTCTCAATAATTTTTATCGTTTCTCTTATTCCCACGAGGTACTAAAACAGGGGTCAGAAAGACGTTGTTGTAAACAGTGTCACTTATTGTTTAGAGCGGGCGCCGATTTTTCACTCTCACTCATTCCGGTGCCTGTCTTATCATTTACGTTTTGATTTCATTACCTTTATGGTTGCTTTCTGGCGCCCCCGGTAATTTATTTCACCGTTATCGCGTTTCCAGAGATATCACACCGTTTTGAAAATTTTAGATTACTTTAATAGTTTGGCCACGTGTTTATCAAAACACCACATCACAATTGTTCATTAATCAATTAACTTGTACTTTGACGCCTGGATTGCTTCACAACCACTATTGTCATTAAACGTTCAAAGCGAGAATTGCGTGAGAATTCAATCATGTTCAATACAGTTACGTTGCACACGATGCACGTTAATACGTGCTTGTTGGTCCTGTGGTTAAGATACTCGCCTAGTGTTAAGATACTAGCCTTATTTCAGGAGACTAGCAAGTTAATCCATATTAATTATAATTTCCATAATACAATAATGATATTTCCATAATAAATCCTTAGTTTGAAAATAGTAAGAATTTGATATGGCACGTATTCCGTGTACGCATCTCAATTTAAAAAAAATGAATACACAATTCCTTATATATTGTACATATGTTCAAAAAGTAAAGGTATATGGTTACTACATGCAAAACATAAGCTGAAAGAAAACAAGTTTCTTCAATGAAAGCCACGATCAGGCCTCACAATCTAAAGGAATGTCGGCTATCCCCTGCAAGATAATAATAATGGATGACATCAAAAGAATGGTTGGGTTAAATTGGATACAGAAATCAGACGACGAAATATAGAAGGTATTGGAAGATAGCTATTCTATGCTAAATTCAACGCAGAACCTTTGTTGGTAAAGAAAAAGTCGCTTATTATTGTTAAAATCAAAATATTTATGTACAGGGACAAATAAAGGAAGTTAAAAATATAAACCTACCTAAAATTCTAATAATTCAAAACAGAGAAATGAGGACTATTTTTAGATGTAATAGATATATATTTATTTTGACTTTATTGACATACATATTTTTGTTGCAGCAGAGGTGAATATATTATAATATAATATGATAAACATAAGATACAATTATATGGCAATTAAATTACTCGTAGTTTATTGTATGGGATGGAGTTGACTCCACCTCTCATATATACAGCGTTGTCCTGGCTACTTTACTAGACTGAAGTCTGTATTAAATTAGCTAGTTTTTTTCATGCTGTTATGGTGTTATTTAAGATAAAAATTCGACAGAAATAAAAAAACAAAAAAATTTTAAAAGATTTTTAAAATATAGTGGGAGTGTAGTTGTAGATCTAGTGAATTATTAGTGTAGACACTGTATAATGATTATCTTAGAATGTTGGATAGCTATGCTTCTGATTGCTCTTTTGAGCATCTTTGATAAAATGTCGTTGTTACTTTCGGAACTGGCGTTTAGATGTTCGTTGTTTGTCTTATATTGTGTCCATGATGTATTGCTTGGGATGAGTTGTTGTTAGCATGGAAAAATTGAGCGAGTCTCAACATAAAGATTTGTCTAGGGCATTGTACTTTTTAAATATAATATCTGATGGATATCTAAAGAGACGAACATTTATTACATGTTAATAATTGTTTTTTGTGCTTTTTTGCCGACTCCAATATTTTTTTTGCTGCTCCTCCCCAAACTAAAATAGCGTAATTAATTAAGAAGTAGCAGAGTGCAAAGTACACCGATCTTAAGAGTTTGTAGTCAATTATACATTGCATTCCTTTAAAAAAGTTAATTAGTTTTCTTAAGCGTTTAGCTAGGTTCAATATATGTTCTTACCAATTGAGATGATCATAGATCAGTGCTCCCAGATGTTGAATAATATTAACTCGTGTCAATTTTTCATATTGGCATGAGGAAGCCATGTTTTTGTTTGTTTTTCAGTCATGTACGATGAGTATAGGGCTTTGATGTAGCGATGTTCTTTTGTTAATACAAAAACATACATATTTTGATTGTTTAATGTTAAGTGATAGGAGGTTCGTCTCAAACCATTTTTTCGCCTTGTCCAAACCATCCTGTGCACGAGTATTGACCTCTTCCCAAGAATTACCCTTAAAGCGAAGCACGGTATCATCCGCGAAAGTGATTATTTTTCCATTATTTAATGTTCCATTACAAAAGGTAATAATATATACCAGAAATAATATTGGACCTAAAATGCTTCCCTGTGGAACACCGTATGTTATCAGTGATGAATTGCTGTATTTTTCTTTGTTTAGGACAATTTGACGTCTATTTGTTAAGTTGTCCTTAAACTACTTATACGCTGTGCCTCTTATTCCTATTTTTTTATGTTTTTTTAGCAATAAAAAATGTGGTACAAATGCTTTTGCAAGATCAAGAAAAATCCCCACGCATTTATTTCCCTTGTCCAGATTCGAGACAATATATTTCACTTGAGACACGAGGGCATCTTCTGCATCGCGTTTTGATCGGAAACCAAATTGTTGATTGGATAGAGTATTATTTACATCTAGGAATTTGAGCAACCTCCGTTTAACCATTTTTTCTAAAATTTTTGAAAAAGAAACTTAAAAAAGAGATCTTTCTATAGTTGAATATATCACTAGGGTTTTCGCTTTTATAAATTGGGCATAACACCGAATCTTTTAGCACGGTTGGATAGACTCCAATTTGTAGACTCAGGTTAGTTATAAATGCAAATGGTTCGGTTACGTATTTCTTAATTTCTTTTACAAGCTTGGTTGGAATACCATCTTTACCTGGAGCACTGCTAGTTTTTAATTTTTGTATAACTGTGTTGATTTCATGTGATGTTATCGGACTTAAAAATATTGAATTCGATGTTTGTGAATTTAAGCGGACATTATTACATAACTGTAATTCACTTGTGTTCATTTGAAATGTTTTGACCTATTTAGAAGTATTTATTTATATAGTTTAAGATATCAGTCTGATTTTCATCAGTGTTTGGAATACTTTAATTATAAACTATTTGGAATACTTTATTACTTTTATCGATATTAGAATTGGTGAATTCTCTAATAATTTTCAAACATTTTCTTGTATTGGTTTTATTTTGTTCTACTAGATTTCTATAATATAGTATTTTCGCCGTTTTTGTTGTCTTAATACAAATATTTCTATATGATTATATTGGATTCGTACGTCTATGTTAAGAAGATGCTGCTGAACTTTTTTGTGATGTTTGTCGCGTTTTCTTATACTTGAAATTAGGCCCTCAGTAATCCATGGTTTTATGCTTTTTCTAGTAGAGTGAGATTTGTAATACTGGTTTTTTATAATGTGTTATTGCAAGATATTTTTTAATTCATTAAAAGCTGAGTTTACATCGTCGTAGTCATATACTGAATTCCACGCTTTCTGTTTTAGGTCTGTAATCAGTTCATTGTAATTTATACATTTTCTTCGCAAGTTATTAGTCTTGTGTGATTTGTTAGTATACTGTTAGATGCGCATCATAACCTGGAATTGGTCGATTATAGGTGTTTGACAAATTACTGCATGTATTGAATACTTAGACTTAATCATAATATGGTCGAGAAAAGATTTGTCTCGCGTAGGTTTGTTTATTGCTGAGAGGTATCCGTGGTGAGCTAGAACATCGAGGTAGTCTTGAGTGATAGTAGGCAGTGACTGGTTGATGACGTCAATTTAAAGTCACCTGTGATAATTATTTCCTTAGATTGTGAGAGAGTGGTGAGGAAAGTGTCTAGTGATACTAGGAATGTCGCGGCGTTCAGAAATGAAGGCGGGCGATATATCGCTAGAACATTAGCATTAGTAGACTTGTCAATGATTAGGTGCAGGCAGTTTGCGTCTTGTATAATTGGTGATTCTTCATTTGTGACATGTAAATTTTTATGGGGGTACATTACCACTCCGTCATTTTGGTTGAAATGTTTGGTTGTAGGGTGTAAATTGTAGCCCTCTATTTGCTTTGATACGTACAAGTTATTCAATCAATATTCTGTGCAAATGATTATATCAAAATTGATGTTAGTGCGTTGGAGTAACACTTGCAAGATTAAATTATATTTTAAAAGCTAAAACAACTAAAATTATGGACTGTTAAACAAAAAATTATACAAAATATTCTATTATTGATATACTAAATTAAAAATCGGTTATTGCTATCACACGGGAATAAAAATATAAAATTTAATTTTGAGGTTCACAGTTATCCTACTAGAAGTTGTTGGGAATTTTTGACTTCCACAATCAAATCTGGCAGGAACACTAAATATTTTATGCTATAAAAGTTTCAAACTGTTCAATTAACTGCCAGCAAATGTAAATGAAGCAACCAGTCTTACCACTTTTTTCAGGTTATGTGCAGAATATGTAATATCTATGTTTAATAACTGATCATTTTTTATGTTTTTATTTTCTTTTGTATTTATAATCTCTTTACATAATGCTAATTGATATACGATGAATTTTTTTTATGTTATGTTAAGTGTTGTATACTAGATATAAGAATATTATATAATTTTTACAACTAAATAAAAAATATACATACGTATATACAAAATTATTCGCATTATTAATAAATCCTGAGCAACGGGTACGGATCGCTACTAAGAAATAATTTTCTTCTACACAATGGCTCTCTTATTGCAAAGGATTTTGACTCCCTATCATTTCAAGTGATTCACCAGACATCTTCGTCCCACTAATTACTAGGCTGCGTGTTTTGTCTAGAAGATAAGGTAAGATCAATTTGTCAAGATGATTAATGTCACGGTCGCGGAGAATGTACATACTTACATACGTACGATAAATGTTGTCACATACTCCACACACAAGTTTCCGCGCACCATCCTGATATAAAAAAATTAAACATCTTTCCAAATTTCTCCGAAAAAATTGCGGCACTTCAAAAGTTTTTCCAAGAATTTTAAGTACGAATATCTTGACCTTGAACCATAATAATTGGTACTAACATCACCATGCAGCATCCATGTGTTTGTAAAAATATTATTTGTATTTATTTTATTGATATATATTATTGAATATTATTTGTATTTATTTTATTGATAATAAAATATTATTTGTATTTATTTTATTGATAAGACAATCTCCCCATCACAATTAGAAAAATTACGGACTATCATAAATTTCTAACTGAAATTAAAAAAATATGTACACAGACTAACTGAAACATACATTAACTCGAATATACTCCTTCTCTATACACGAGTCTTACTCTCATAGAGAAGAAAAAAATGTTAAAATATATAAACTGCCCCCAAAAAATTCCATTCATTTTTAAGCTGCAGCGCGCAAAAAAATTGATAAGGGCGGTTTACCACGCAAAAATATATTATTCCCTGCAGCAAGTGAAAAACTAACAGAAGGAATATTATGGGTATATATATATATTATAATAGCATTCGGATAAGAATCTTCTATGTAGATTTTCTAAGCTATTCTGCCGTATGAATCCGATCTCTCTGGCCAACATTTTATTAACAGACACAACATGCTTTCGGCACACATCGTATCGCACAAAATTACTCGCCGAGGAGGCGCCATATAGTTGCTACGATAAGACACGTGTCAATAATTTAAAGGCGCAATCATCGGCGTGGCGCCAAAAAAGCTGTGGGATAGATTTCAGGAAAACAATGACGTCTTAAAAGTTACACCGGCAGTCTGTCACAGTGTAGGTACTTGTAAATGTGACTATATGTATTGTTATGAATCTGAATAAAAACAGAGCATTCTGCAGGCGGAGGTTATTCTCGATTTTGCCACCGCAGTATGCCCATATTGAACATCTTTTGTGTTTTTTATTTCTTTCGACCTCATAATCATTATCATCATCGCTGATTGAGAGAAGCTGATTTTAGTGAACCACACTTGTCTACGTTCTTGTTTCCTGTACCGAAAACAATACTTATAATTATAACACTAACAATTAACATGTCATTATTCCTTTTATACAAGGCCATCATCCGACCCGCTCTCACCTGTACAAGCCTCACACAAGGTCACACACCACAAAAATACTGCAAATTTTGCAAAGATCAGAATCACACAACTACATCACGCCTCTGGCATTCCTACAGTAAGGGAATTTATCAAATTTGTCTGAGCTGCTGTGTTGGGATTCCTTCTCATCCAGTTCCGACGATCAATGTCCTCGCTACCTGCAATGTTGATTCTCTCGCCAAATGCAAAAGACCAAAAATGATCTTCCGTAGCGAAAAATGATTCTATCCCATTTTGCAGTGATATACGTAATACGTTAATAAAATCACCAACTCTTGACCCGCATTGGTTTCTACAGTAATATGGAAGAGCAAGGGGTCAGTCATTTAACCTTGCACTCTGTAAAGCAATATATCTTAGCCACAGTTTTACACGTCACATTATCTGTGAGAACTGTAACTTTGTAAATGTGTGTGTGTGTGTGTGTCATGAAAGTGAGTAGATAAGTGGTGGGGGATGAATCTTATAAGAGGCCGTCTCTGGAGGAACAGCTCTCTTTTATCACAATTTCTCCTGAATAACTAGTCTATCTCTGAATGTATAATTTATATTACTATATAACGTGTTGTAATAAACATATAACATTGTTACCTAGAAAGACTGAGTTCCACTTACAATGAATTGGGACTCAGGTAATTAGATAATAATCAGAGGATATAACCCCAAGGAATCTGGTGGTAATTAAAAAATATCACATTAGCAACGACCAAAGAGGACAGAATAACCCATAAAACTGTACATAGACAATGCATAGATCTGACTAATTACGGTAACCTCAGCCAATCACGGCTAACACGAGGACTATTAATATGAAGCGTTCTCTGTAGGTACACATAGAAATAATTATGCTGTTAACTCGCCAATATCGCGGATGCATCGGCTTGATAACAAGTTATATTTCGTTGATATTTTTCGTTGTAGGAGCATGCCTGAATTGAAGAAACATTTGAACAAATTAAATTTATTAATTAGAAAGATATACATATAAAATAAATTTTATCGTAGAATATCGCTGTTTCTACCGGAATTCGAACCTGGATCTCTTCCGATCCAGGGAACGTGCATTACCCGATTATGCTATAGCACCACAGTGTATTAACGATAAATTTTCGAACCTTTGTGTTACACTTTTTCAAATTAATACATTTATCGTTCCATTATTTGAAAGCCATCTTCTTTATTTTTACGGAATCTCAAATACCTTTGAGTAATCTGATAGGAGACGCCAGAATTAACAATTAATTTATATTGAATTTTGAACACATTGATAAAACTTATATATTATTAAGAAGAACACATTCTTATTATGAAGTTGTAATTATTCAGAACATAAGTCTTTGGTGTTTTTAAAACAATTTATTTTTCGATAAAATTGATTTTATATGTATATCTTTCTAATTAATACATTTAATTTGTATTAAAAACATCACAAACCTGTGTTCTGAATAATTACAACTTCGCAATAAGAATGTGTTATATTATACTTATAACACATTCTGTTATATTTAAATTAAATAGATTATTATTGTTATGTAAAAGCCCACAAGGACCCACAAGCAAATAAATAAATAAATAAAGACTGATATTTAAAAATATATTGTCACCCATATTCTAGTCGAGAGAAAATTGAATTACAGAATAATTTTATATTTACGAACAAAAACTACCGATTTGTGCTACTACTAGTATCATGAGGTCGCGGTCCAGCGAGTTGTTCCGCGGGATGAGTAACTCGCAGCGCAGCTCCAATGTGTTAAAGTTCATAGCCTCCATTTTAACAATTGATAGGCGGTCGTCAACACAATGCTCGCCACTCACTAATGATACAATTACGTATTTCACACTTTTATATTTATCATTTACGAATTATTTTTTTCTAATTAGGTAAATTATATTTCTCGCACCGGCGTAGGGCCGAATTGAAAAGAGAAGTGCATCCTTTGTACACTATGCAAGAGAAAATAATGAATTTTTTTAAGAAGAACTTCCCGTGACACACTCAAAACACAGTGATCAGCTAGCTATGGCTTCGGGCCTTTTATTATCTATAATCATTTGTTCTCGATTAATATAAACATTTTTTGTTTCAAGGGAAACTTTTAGTCCCAACATTTTTTATGGGTTCATTGAACCCGCTGGTTAACCTAAACACCGACCCTTGATATCTCAAGTTGACTTCCAAGTAACCGAGTTCATTGGCCTGACGAAGTAAAAACAAAAACGAATACAATGATAATATGTAGGTATGAATTGGACTAGTATAAATCGCATCTACTTTGATAAGCCGTAAAGTAAGTAGATAGTTATAGTATTATAAGTAATAGTATGAAGTAAGGAGTATAAGAAGGTAGGTAGCCAGAAAACAACAGGTATGTTTGAAGAATCAAACATATAAGTAGTTTATAAATAAGAATGCGAAATTTTTACGTTAAAAAGGCTGTTTGGATCAAAGCTGTAAGGTACAGAACAAATACTGTAGTTCCGTATTTCTGCTTGTGGAACTGCGGGTAAATTATACAAATGTTATTTTTAAGATGGCGTGAACTCTAACGCATCTGTATATAACAAAATATTATTAAGGAAAACACATTCTTATTGTGAAGTTGTAATTATTCAGAATATGTGTCCAAAATTTAATAAAAATGGATTGATAATTCTGGCGTCTGCAGTCGGTTTACTCAAAGGTATTTGAGATTCTGTAAAAAATAATGTAGATGGCTTTCAAATAATGGAACGACAGGTGTATTAATTTGAACAAATGTAACATATAGGTTCGAAAATTTGTCATGAAAAATACTGGCGTTATAACACAATTGGTAGTGTACTTCCCCGGATTGGAAATAGAGATCCAGGTTCGAATCCCTATGACGCAAAAACAATATTTTTCGACAAAATTGATTTTATATGTATATATTTATAATTAATACATTAATTTAGTATTTAACAAAATATTAATTAAGACAAATTATAGATATCTCACAGAGACGAAATATTATATGGGACGATATCGTGTGTACTCACACGACTGCGACAACTTGTATTATTTTTATCACAACGTTGAGAAAAAGTAATTCAAATATGTATAAAATATAAACGTTTGGAATTGCCATCAAAATGTCTATATTCCACCGTATAACCCGAAAAAATATTGTATTTAACGTACCGTGTTTTCAATCTCGCGTAAAATCTCGTCGATTTTTTCTGCCAAATGATCATGGTAGACTGTATGTACGTCGTTAACGATAAAATATACTGATTTATTTTTTTGACTAGACGGCGTGACTATTGCGTAGCGGAAGTGTATTATAAAGTAAAACATTAATAATAAAAATACAAAGCTCAATTCTTGAATTTAATAAAAATAACAAATTTGGTATCACTGGAAATGTTAAAAAAATGACAATTATGAGCTTTACAAAGGTTATTATAATGATAAAAATAAATAAATAATCTAAATTATATTTATAATCGTGTGTTTGTGATTTTTAAGACATTTAAAACAAAACGACGGTATATATATATATGTGTGTGTGTGTGTAGTAACTTTAGTATTACCACCAGATTCCCTTGATGTTTAATCCTCTCTTTTTGATTTGGTTATTTATAATACTTAACCTGCTATTAATGCTTTTTCTTTATTATTATGATGATAAAAATAAATAAATAATCTAAATTATATTTATAATCGTGTGTTTGTGATTTTTAAGACATTTAAAATTAAACGACGGTATTTATATATATATATATATATATATGTGTGTGTGTGTGTGTAGTAACTTTAGTATTTCCACCAGATTCCCTTGATTTTTAATCCTCTCTTTTGGATTTAGTTATTTATAATATTTAACTTGCTATGAATGCTTTTTCTTATTTCTAAAATTTAATCCTCTTTGCAAATATTCACCTTTTAAATTTGTTTTCATGTTCCTACTTTGTTACCCTCTTCTTTATAGTTTTTTTTTATCTATGCTTGTATTTTTAATTTCAGTATGCATTGTTTCCTGAAAAAGATACCATCTAAACATGTTGAATAATAAATAAATAGTGGTTTAAACAAAGTATTTTGTCTAATTATTTATAAATACTAATTAAATGTATTAATTAGAAAGACATACACATAAAATCAAATTTATCGAAAAATATTGTTGTTGCGCTACCAGGATTCGAACCTGGATCTCTTTTCAAACCGGGGAAGGTGCATTATCCAACTATGAGAGATCCAGTTTCGAATCCCGGTAGTGCAACAACAATATTTTGACAAACAACAAAATTGATTTTATTTGTATATCTTTCTAATTAATACATTAAATTAGTATTTAAAACATCACAGACCGATATTCTGAATAATTACAACTTCACAATAAGAATGGGTTCTCCTTAATAATTATTTATATGCACATTCGCTTCTAATTTGTTTCTTCGCTCTATCGTAACTGTGTTCAAATAATCCATTACTTTATTTCCTGCGATCAACCTTTCATCGATATTTTTCTTAACATCTGTATACAGGTGATACTTTGATATCTCGTCTCTAAGATTTGTCGATAATGGTCGATATGTATCAGTTGCGTGATTCAACCCTGCATTGAATTCGATACTGTCCTTTCGAAACATCTCCGAGACAAGTTTCATCTGTGACCACGAACCATTAGAGATATATTTATTCATAAATTTAATTTTTAAACACATTGTATATTTGATAGACCATCTGAGGCGCCATATTAACGTTCGTTTTAGTATTTTCCCGCCGCAAGAATTTACGCCTGGCGGAAGGATTTCGAATTACAATGTTAGTATGGCCATTAAAGTGGTCCATCTGACCTTTATAAACTATAAAATATAACCGTCACGCTATCCTGTCTCTGTATGGGGTAAAATAATAATTTTGGGCAGACTAAAAAATTAACAAACTTAAAATTTAATCAAATCGCGAAGTTTAGCCATTTGAAATGAAAGTGCTTCTCGAAACAATATAAGATATATAATAATTAATTACACTTCAAAGTTTACACAGTCATCAGATGATTGTGGAATTTATTTTAGGTTATTCTGTTGTGTGTCGATTTTTGTCGTAGCTAACGGGGCTACGACATCTGTTGAAAACGAAAAATATCGACCTACGAAAGAGTAACTCAGTAATTAATTGAATTTTTGGGCATTTTGCGAGAAGAGAAGATAGCGTAGAGTAACTTGTTGTAGTGGGCTACGTCGGATATCAGGGAGAAGGAGAAAGATCCACCACCCGTTGGACCGACCATGAGAAAAAGGCAACAGGTACCTCTCTGATGACAGGCCTAAGATCTGAGAAAAGAAAAATTGAAGAGCATACTCTAGAGGGCGGGAGTTCACGGGGATCATGTTTTTCAGTCATGAAGGACCGACATGAATGGTATTCGAAAATGAATGATAGAACCTTTAGAAGGATTCTTAAAATTAAAATGTTCACTCTGTAAATGCCGGATAAATCAACTAGTTATGTATTATACATATGTGTGTGTGTAAACACTACATGTAAAAAAATAACATTGATTATTAAATGATTTCAATTTTCTTCTTTATGAAGATATGACTAACTTCCTCTACTACTAACTAGAATCCTCAAATATTTAATCAAATGGCGATCGTTGTTTAAGAGCTGTTACGTCATATTCATGTACATAAATTTCACTAAATTAAAAAAGCGTCACTACGCTTAAATGTGAAGGTACTTACTTTGAATATAAAGGTTGCCATCTACATCAATTGCCTATTTATTAAACAATAAATTTAATTGAAAAGTTATTGCAATAATGTTGCTGTAATAAACTAATTTTAATACTGCAAAGAAAACCTACATTATTTTCCTTGTACCTGCACAAAAAAGGGTCGATAATTCCCAAAGAGAGTAATCTGCACATCCGGCGTCATTTGAGATTGAAAAGAAACGGAAATCGGGGAACATGCTGCTTCTACATTATCAATTCACCATAATGTTTTTTATTGGTCCTTCGAGCCGAATTTGGTTTGATTTCGACCGAAGCCGAGGCGACCCGAGAAAGGTCACCACCAATCTACCCCATCGCTACTCGGAAATTCTATCCGATGTCCTACAAAATAATATTTATTTGCTTTCCAATCGAATTTAGTGAAATTTCGAAAATTTGTCGTCAAAAGTACTGTCGCTATAGCATAGTTGGATAATCCCCGTATTAAAAAGAGATCCAAGTATGAATTCCGGTAGCGTGACAACAATATTTTTCGATAAAATTGATTTTATATGCATATCTGCAATAATTGAATTTTATCAAGTCTATTAAAAACGATAAGAAAGCATTTTGATGTGGGACATAGTAAAAAACAGATAGTTGAGGTTTGAACTTGAAATTACTCAAGCACGGCCAATAGCTCTATCAACCACCCTTGGAACGATAACTATATAAGTTATAATTTTTATTTCTTTTAAAATTAGCAATATTAAATTTTTATATTGGTAAAAAGGGTAGAAATTTTAATATAAGAGTAAGGGAGCATTTGAGATGTTTGAACAATAGAGGGTTTTCAGAATTTTCTAATCATTTGATAGAAAATGGGCACGGTTTTGATAAAAAAATGGGATTGTCAATTTTGCATATAAACGGTGTTGGTCACAAATTAAATAATTTGGAATCGTTGGAGATAAATAAAGCATGTAAAACTAATCAAAAAATTATAAACAACCAACTAAATTTAACTACGAGTTGCATTCTAAAGTTTTTTCCTAAAAATTATTCGACTAAATTTGTATTAAGCAACAATTTGAGTTAAGTACTAAATTTATTTTTTAAATAATTGTTTTTTTTTTAAATAGATTCTGGTGAAGAAACAATAATATATGTTTTTAGTTAGTCATGACATCCTGAAGAAGAAAATGATATTTTTCGAAACCGGTAGATGTATTTAAACTCAATTCAGTGGTTAATAAAACAAAGATAATAAATAAAAAATATAATTTTTATTTTATCTTATTTTTTTTAAGAATAGCTTTTAATTACTTATGGTTAAACGTTATTTATGCCGTTATTGAGACTGTAATTGTGTTAGATTGTAACTATGATTAGTAACTTAGATTTAATTGTTGGAGTTTTATCAAAGGATATTACATTAAAAACAATCAGTCTCTTTCGTTATTTAAACCCAAAAAAAAAATCGGAAGACCAATTTACCTAATTGTTTTAGTTCTTGCTCACTGAAATAAATTAATATTGGATATAATTGTATTAAAGATGTTAACTTCCTGAACACGGTGTTCCCTTCCCGCTATTGTCTCGGTGCAATAGTCTTAATTTTTCACGAGTTTAATGTACTTGAGGTTACGGAGACAATGGCTCATTTTGCGATAATTAAACAGTCACCAATTATTTTGTTATAAAAAGAACCCATCATTTTTGCTTAAGCAGCAATTAATTATAACAAAAAATCAGGAAATTTAGTACGGATGCGTCACTCAGCTAATCAAGGATTAATTGAAAGGTGTTGCTAATTATTATTTAATAGACTTTAGTAACTGAGAAATATAATTTCAGACTGCCATGTGCGCATAAAATAAATACCGGTATGTTTTAAATATTATTTTTTTTATACATATTGTCTCCTGAACTATCATATTCATACTTTTAAAATTAGCAATATTAACTTGGTGGTTAAGATTCATATTTTTTTTATTTATTATCTTAGTTTAATAACCACAATTGAGTTTAAAAAACATCTACCGGTTTCGGAAAACACCTTTTCCTTCTTCAGGATATGTCAAAACTAACTAAAAATATAGCATTGTTTTTCTATTTATCCAGATTTTATCTATTTTTAAATTTTTTCAAAAAAAAATTTTTATTTTTATTAAATTTGTATTGAGCAGCAATTTGAGTTAGGTACTAAATTTACTTTTTAAATAATTGTTGTTTTTTTTTTTAAATTTTTTTTGAAAAAATTTTAAAAATAGATTCTGGATAAATAGAAAAGCAATGCTATATTTTTAGTTAGTTTTGACATATCCTGAAGAAGGAAAAGGTGTTTTCCGAAACCGGTAGATGTTTTTTAAACTCAATTGTGGTTATTAAACTAAGATAATAAATAAAAAAAATATCATATTCATACTACGCACACAATCATTTGGTTTTCAGTAGACCTCAATCTTTTTTTATACCCCACTGCTCCGTCTAATATTACCAATTACTGTATTTTATTTTTACTTATTATTTACGCCTGTCGATAGGGACGTCTGCTCTTCCCGAATCTAGCCGTGAAAAAAAATAATACGCAATAATCGTGTGTAGTACAAAGTGCATCTAAATAATATTTTTTAAATAAAAATGTCACACCACGGAATATCTGCCAAATCAATGGAGATAACTTAGATTTCTAGCAGCTATATTCTACTAAAGTACTTACGATTGTACAGTCGATTATTCTAGAACGAACGTAATTGGTTCTAGAAATAATTCACTATAACATCACTTGGCTGTAGTATATAATTAGAATTATATTTAATTGTAATCCGTTCCGGGCCTATTCGACACAAAAATTAAAATTATAATTGAGTATAAATAAATTAATAAAAATATACATATATTTTTTAATAATATGTATATAAATCTATATATCTTTCCTTAGTGATAATATTAGTCATGTGTCAAGCGAAAAAGTCCCCACATAACGCACACTACATAGGCCCATGATATCCTGATATTATAAATATCTAAAAACTGTTCCTTGTAGAGTACCCAACCGAGTCTAAGTGCGTCCATTCTGAATCTCGTTTAAAAATTTACATCTTGATGATGCAAAATGAAATTTTAATGTAGGTGTATGGATATAATTGAAGACTTCGCCTATACAACGATATACATTTTAGTGATTTATATGAGTATATTATAAATTATAATTATATATATATTTTTAAATTACTACACCAAAATATGCGTAATGTGATCTACAACAATATTGCATACTTAACACCGCCCAAAATGTACCGTGCGTCGTTGTTCGGGTGATGTCGTCAATTATATAATAGCAACATTTAAGTCATTTTTTTAAACTATATTTCAAATTATCCATGCTTAAAATATTCAAACGTATCTATTTTTTTAAACCAAATCGCGTTCAATTATTTCTCACATGCAATTTGCTAACACGCTTCGCAAAAAATTGCTGGCACGGAGTCGATCAGCCGCAGGCGCTAAGGGCGGCTATTGACCGCAACGTTACCTGAAATAACATGCTCCCACCAGATCCGCCATTTTATATTTATACCTCTTGTTTAATCGAGAAATTGCTTCTACCCTTTAAATTGTTTTTTTTTTCTGATGTGTTCAATGTTGGTAGGTTTCTACCCTTTAAATTGTTGTTCAACATTGGAACGTTGATACGATATTAGATTGTAATTCCCTGATTCGAAGACCTTTATTTAATAATCAGATTTATTTAATATATAATAGTGATCAGATTGAATAAGCTTCTTGCAATACGCCTGTTCACAGGCAAAACACACTAATTCCCACAAAAATTCAATTCAATCACAAAATAATATTTCTTTTGAAATTAACAGAATTATTTTGTATTAAGTAAAAATTTGAATTAGATACTAAATTTATTTCTTAAATAATTGTTGTTTTTTTAAAAATAGATTCTGTTAAAGAAACAATAATATTTGTTTTTAGTTAGTATTGACATCCTGAAGAAGAAAATTGTATTTTTCGAAACGGGTAGATGTATTTAAAACTCAATAAAACAAACATAATAAAAAAATAATAATATTTCATTAAACCAATTTAATCAATTAGAAAGAAATACAGAAAAAAATTATTTATCCCGATAGCAACCAAATATTTTTTCAATAAATAGATTTTTTAATTTAATTTGTATTAAAAATAGCACAAAATTATGTTCTGAAATTGCAACTTTACAAAAAAAATGCGTTGTCCTTATTTATCGATATAGACATAATACTTCATTTTAGATATTCTTCGCTTCCTTCAGGATTGTTATTGAACAGTCGTCATTCATGCGCTTTATATAGCCTAGCCATCGAAATCTCTTTAATTTTATGAATTTTGTGAACATCTGCTCGTAAAGTTTCTAGTTATATTTTCTATTTTCTTTGACAGCTCCGAAAATTCTCTTAAAAATCCATCTTTTAAATACATATAGTGTTGCTTCATCTCTCTTTGTTAGGTTTAAAATTGAATGATTAAATAACGACGTAATAATATAATTTGTAATATACCGCTCCGAGCGAGTAATTATTTAAATTAGCAGTTGTATTAATATTATGTTTAATAATGATCATTTTGCAAAATAAAATCGTTAAACTTTTTTCTTGACGATTCAAAACTTTGATTATTATAATTTGTTTGTGGTGTTTAGTTTGTAATGCTATAGTGTTTAATAAATATAGAAGAAAACCCAGTTCAGAAATATTGTCAGTTAAATAACGTCCGATAATTGGTTTTAAATATTAGTGTATGTTAGCGCTGTATAAATGAATAAAAAAAATTTGGCGTTTTACTTATAACCTCACTCATGTATACATTCAATTCGCGATTTATCAAAATTTAATCTACGTATCTCCCTTTCTTTCCTAACCTATCCTTAAGCATAAGGAAGAAATAAGATGTCGCAGTAATTAACAGTCTCCAACTGCAGCGAGCTCAGTGCGCTTGGAACTTTTATACGGATAACAACCATCGCTTTACTCCGCTAATGCTAATTAGTTAATCTTACCACTTTATCCCGCTTATACATAACAATCCTTTTCGCAAGTGTTTCAATACACACCGCAACGCTTGTATTTATGGTGGAGAGGAATCTATCAATGAACCAGCATCCGGCGGACGAAAAGTAAGTGCCTTCCATTCTTCCTCATATTTTCACCAGTGTACATATAGATATATAACAAAAACGAATTAATTTTAAGAATAAAAATAATAATCAAATTCGATTTCTTCTGTTCACACAAATTATAAAAATTATTATACGATTTACATAACTTATAGAAATGTTCTTAAAATGTTATTATCGAATACTTTTATTGCTTATTATAAAGAATATTCATATTTTTAGGTACGTACATAATATATTAACTTTTGTACCATATGTATCAGCTATCATTATGTACTAGCGCACTATCTCATTTTTTACTGCTGTGATGACAATAAAACAAAAATTATAATATTTATGCCCTCGAGTAAATAGGCACTCTATAAAAAATATTTTACACACACTACACTGTGGTACACTCTAATTATAATGTGGAATGTTTCTGATTACACGACGCATTCGGAGACAACGAACACCTGCTGTTATAATTAATACAAAAGTATTCAACACGGTTCATGAAATGTATATAAAATCTTTAAATTCGTGTATTCAATGTTAAAAATACAAAATTACTCAGCCTTCAATTTCATATTTACGCGGAATAAATTTTGTATTTCTATCAGATATTAATTTTTAATTTATTGTTTTGACAAATTATATGGCATTTTTAATTAATCTCAATGATTTACAGATAGTTGTCCGTTGACTATACACATATATAAATATTGTGAAATTTCAAAAAGATGTGCGACAACACAGAGCTCCACCTACCAATCATCCAAGTAGACGCAGACGGTGTGGGAGAAGGGGGGACTCGGTGCGAGCGTGCGGCAGAGGTGGACCGCCGGGCGGCGTCTCACCGGGCAGAATGGCGAAAAGACATCGCAAACAGAAAATTGAATGAGGCGGTGGATCCAAGCGAGTCGAAGCTTTGATCTACCCGTGCATGAGAACAATCTCTTTGCTGGGACTGGGGGAGAGACTGCCTGTAAGCGATGGCAGACGGATGGACTCGATGGACTCCACTGTGACCAAATGGCTTCTGGGTAACCTTCTGGAAGAAGAGATCACTTCTGTTATGGGGCGTGGCGCCTAGACCGAGGCCGTGACAACCTCCGTGGTAAACTGGGCAGAAATCAAGGTGTGCTAAATCGGTAACATCGGTGTCCTTACTAGGAGGAGAGTTTAACATGAAAAAAGAAGATGTCAAAGACAGTTATCGTGCTTACAATGTTAGGTTGTTATGTTTTATGTGATTAAAGTGTAAATCATGTATTGAAATCAAGTGTTGTTATTGTCTGAGACCATTCCCATCCTTCCGAGATAGGCATACCGACACATTACCTTATCGACATACTGGGACTAGCCGATGGCGCGGTGTAACGTGGACGTAACAATATATATACAACAAAAAGATTTAAAAAAACGGAATTAGAAGAATGTTCGCTTTTTAATTGGTCAAAATAATCAAAGCTCTAACTCGACTCCTCTCCCCGCCCACCTCCACAGCCAGCTATAATTATGTACTGTATGCAAGAACTGAATTCATCTATAATTTATTAAGTATATTCGACATATATACATGCAAGCCTTGGCGATATGAAATGTAAATACTAAGGGTATCTTTTCACGGTGGATAATATAGATCTATCAGGGGGGAGAGACGAATGGTACTAGGAGGGATAGTGGTGGGGTGGAAGGTGGGAGGGACACAGAATATATTAGCCAGTATTATAAATAGATCCATTTTCATTACACTTTTTGTGTTTACAGAACATATATAATAGTTTTATTTAATATACGACTTCCATATTTTGAAAACTATTGTGTGTAAATTTGAAAATATGTTTTTTTTCAATCATTGACGGACTTTCATAACGTTATATAAAAAGATTTTTTCTGTATATCTTTCTAGTTGATTCATTTAATTAACTATGTTCTGTGGTATTTAAATACAAACTAATTAATAAAATATGTTCTGAAAATGCAACTTCACAAAAAAAAGTGTTCTACTTTTAAAAAAAGAAAATCATTTCTCAAATATTTTATGTAATTACGGTTTATTTATTTTTTTTTTAAAAGTTAATATAAATAGTTTTCTTAAATTTCTCGCGCAAATTATTATCACAATTATATGAAATGACGTCAACGATAAATTTATTTATTTTTCAAATTTACATAGAATATTTGACTGAATAGGAAAGATCGAATTAAATTATTATTGAACTCACGGGAAGTAGGTATTTACCTAGGTTGGATACGTTAAGTACAATTGATTCATTTATTTAAAAAAAGACCAATATTTTTTCACATCCAATCAAGTGACAAAGTGGCCGATGATTGTAGATAGAATTATTTTATTCGAATGTATGGCTTACGTTATTAAAAGTACAAACTGCGAGAATTATTTTACTGTCGATATTCTGTGTATTAATAAACATGTATAAAATTTGAATTTCTTATTTCCACTCGATATGTACAAAATATAAATATTATGTCATATTTTGATATCTTAGTCGCAATGAAAGTTTCCCTACGCACCGACCTATAATTCTTCCTTAATATAAGACTATTAATTTCAAAGATCTATTTCTCGCACCCCCTGGTTCTCCAAAAGAAAAGTCTCGAAAATAACGATATCAAATATCTCTAGAATGAGAATTGGGCATTGCCAGGTAGCCTCACATTCATTCAGATTGAACTTAATAAATTCCCCAATGTGTGATTATAATGCCGAGGAGAGGAAATCCTTGACCATATCTTTTTTACCCGTTCATTGTGAATCACAGGTTTTTTTTTACAGTAATCTCGTCAATGGTAATTTTTAACTCCCTTTTAACTTGTATCATCTTCTTTCCCTTAACTCGCCACATTTAATCTATATAATAGCAATTTTTTTGAACGACAATGGTATTGACTTGTAATATAATATTCAATACTCTATAATATAATTGTACTTTTTTTATAAAATAAAGTTTAACTTAATTAATGACACAAATCATTCTTTAAGGATGTATTGCCTATTTAAAAGTAGAAGAAGAGGCTATTAATACCCCATATTTAGCTGGACAATAATCTAGATTTATTTTATTGATTTACAAAGCAAAAAAATATATAGTCTTTGATTTATTCAATGCTTTCAGAAATGATAACGCGCTGATGAAAACAAAACTGATATTATACATGATCATTTTACATTGATTGGACGTGTAGTCACATTCTGACCACCGGAAAAATACAAAAGGCTGTATTCAAACCGCAACCTATTGTTAATCAAAAAAATATATTTATTACGCTCTTTTTACGACGTATGATAAATATGACCGGTCTCTGGTGCTTGAATGTTTTATTTCGAATTTTTTAACTTCCGTCTTTCTTTTCAACGAGAAATAAAAAAAAACAAGGCCATGTAAATCGTGACACATAATTTATTGTGCAAAATGTTTATATTGTACGGTCAGTCAAAATTGCTCATTCTATTCGAATAGTTACATTTCGCGATTGAAAGGTGGTAATATTGTAGGTGTGTGTGTGTATGTCTTCTCAGTGGCGTAGTTGTCAACCTGGGTAAACGCCCGGGGGCGCTGGACTCCAGGGGTGTCCGGAATCACTGGATAATTTCAACAATCGCAAAAATTACAGTATAACAAGTGATGAGTAGGTTATTTTAAAATTAATTATGAAATAATTTCGTGATATCATTAACGATTAGTATATTAATCTTCGAATCTCTAAACAGATAAACTCGATTTAGGACAGCAGTAGTAGAAATAACTATTTGTTATTTACACTATTTTAAAGGTGTGTGCTTAATAGTAAAAAATGTATTTAAATATTAAAATATAAATAAAATAATAAAAACAACAACAATAAGGTTAATTAGGTTAGGTATTTTTAATTGAACTAAGATATATTTATTAAATGTTCATTTTATATTATTGTAGTGCACCAACAATTCGTTTTATAGAACAAAGTATTTATTTTAATTCACTGTTAAATCGTTTCAGCGTGGTCTAATCAGTCTAAATTAGTAGAAAGTCATGCACAGCGTATAGAAGACCAGAATCCAAAGACGTTAAATAAACTAAAATGGAAGTCTAAGCAGTGATTTAGTTCCTAAGCGATGACAAATGAATATCGGATTAGACATCAGATTTATTGGTGACACGTTGTATAGTACTATTAGAATAAAGTGTGCTTTTTAAATGGTCAAATTATTTAAAATGATAATTTATGATGTTAAACATTCTTCATTAAACTCTAAATCGACTCTTTTCCCTGCCGTTCTCCTCAGTCGACTTCAATGTTTTACCACGTACGAGAGCTGAATTCACCTCTACTTTATTAACCCTCTTTGCCAGAAACAATCAAAGAACACTTTATCTAGCAACTCAAAAGGGTTTGCACTGATATCGAAACTGCCAGAACGATGTCATAACATGAGGGGAGCAGCCACGTGGGACAAGAACCGGTGAAGAAGAATTTTGCTTGTAGCTAGGTGTTCTCAACCCAATGACCTACTACGCAACAAAACAAAAGGAATTTTGAACTTATCCTGGAATTTCATCAAGGTGTGGGTGTTCCGTTGGATACTGAAGAGATCACTGCTGGAGAAGATTATAGGAGAAATCCTGCTGACTTTTCCCTATGGGCTATTACGATCTGGATAGGGCGAATGTCTTCCGGACTGCGGCCGCATTTCATCGTACTTCAACACATATCTGCGGCTTCCTTCCTCACCTTCGGGGGGTGTATGTTGTAATTGTCCGGCTGCTTTCAAATTTTTATCAGTTTTAGCAGAACCTTTGCGGAAGGAACAACTCCCATAACGGTTCCGAGAAATGATTGGCCCTTTTAGATAGTCATAACCCATGGCGGGATGTCTGACACTTGAAGCTGATGATGATACGATCTATTTTACAAATCTTGCATCAACGAAACATGAAGCTGGAAGCAAGGGGCTCATTAAAAACATATTTCATACGTTTATAACCCATTGTCTTATTCAAATATAGACTGTTGGAGTATTATTTCGGTTGATATATGTATTTGTTAAAATCTAGTAGAGAACTATGCCACTTGTGAGACAATGACTACCTTCATAAATCACTTACGTTAAAAAATATACAATACTCGTGAGAATATTTTTTGGTAAGTGCATCTTAACTTTACGTATACGTTGGTTTCGGCGACACAGAAACATTTGAATGTACACCGTCAATTAACCTTTAATTTGATTTCAAATGATTCGTGCCATTCTTTATTTTGGCAAAATACCTACTCATTACTTAAATAGTCTCCTTGAGCAGTGAGAGAACAGAAGCACACAAAAGGAGATTGTATAAATAATATAGACAATACTGAAGCTACACGCTTGCATATTGTGCAATTGCGCATATGCAGATGAAGCCACTAGGAGAGATAATTTTCTATAAATGCCTAATATTAAATGGGGAAATAAAAAATAATATACTTGTGGAGACCCTGAACGCACCTCACAGTTACTTGACTGTTAAACCAGGCATAAATTCTTCTGGTATCGACGTTAGGCGACATGCCATAATAATAGCAAGCAGCAACCATCGCGAAGCGTGTCACTGCCTACCTGCCATCTTCCCGACCAAAAGCTTCAGATCAGCCTTCAGTAGCTACTCGCACGCTACTTTGTAAAACAGTGTCGAATAAATCTAGTGACAACCGTAAATAGTCTATTTTATTACAACCTGCTCCAGTCTGCCAACATACATATTAATTTCTCTTACTCCGTGATCTCTCGAACATAGTGGAGAACTAGGAGATATGGGAGCCCCAGTTCTCGCACTTACAACCTTCTGATCAACACACATACACCCCGACATGATCCACACCAAACGACCCTCTAAATTTATTTATTTATTTATATATATATTGACATACATATTTTTATTCTAAAAGAGGTGAATACATAATAAACATAAGACATATACTCATAGTTTATTGTGTGGGATGGAGTAGACTTCACCTCTGATATATACAGCGTTGTCCTGGCTATTTTGTTAAACTGAAGTCTGTGTTAAAGTAGCCAGTTTTTTTTTTCGTGCTGTTGTGGTGTTATTTAAGTCACCGACATGAATAAAAAGAGAATTACAAATATGCATAAAAAATTAAAAATAAAATAAAAATATACATACTGGTAGTGTTGTAAGACTAGTGTATTATTAGTGTAGGTATTGTATAAATTATATTAGAATGTTGGATAGCCATGCTTCTGATTCATCTCTACCTGATTGAATCATATATTGGGTCCATATTTGTGAAATCTTATTGGAATTAAACGATTTCCAGTTGGTACTGAGTGTGTTGTATAGTTTCGGAGTTAAAAACATGTAGAATCTTTGATAAAATGTCGTTGTTGCTCTCGGAACTGGTGTGTAGATGTTTGTTGTTTGTCATGTGTTGTGTCCATGATTTATTACTTGAGGAGAGTTGTTGTTAGGATGGAAATATTGAACGAGTCTCAACATAAAGATTTGTCTTATATCTAGGACATTGTATATGTAATATAAGATCTGATGGATATCTAAAAGGACGACCAATTATTACCTTGAGAATTGTTCTTTGTACTTTTTTAGCCGACTCCAATATTGTTTTTGCTGCTCCTCCCCAAACTAAAATAGCATAATTAATTAAATAGTGGCACAGTGCAAAGATTTTTAATCAACTATGCATCGTATTCCTTTAAAAAAGTAAATTAGTAGAAGTAAAATATGTAGATGCTTTATTGATATTTATTAAAATGTCTAATGTTGTTACGATTTTATTGTTTCAAATATTGCAAATATCAAATTATTAATTTATTTTATACTTAAAATTAAAAGACCACGCAGTGTTGTGTTCTTAATCCTTTATACAAAATCATCTGTTTTAAAATAAAATACATTGGATTTGTGAAAACTAATACCTACGTCATAGTACGCTGTGGTGGGGGCATGGTTTCGAGCACTTGCAGAGCGGCTGAATGCATCCTTCAGAGTGGTATTCAGCCCCCGCTTACGTCATCCATATACCGCAAAGCGCAGGGCAGAACGCAGGCAGCGGCCACTCACCCCTCGCGCGGGTCAAGCCGCTGAATTGTCCTTATTATATCTTGCTTAAATAAATTCGGTCCCAGCTGGTAGCGTTTCTATTGATCATACCTGCTGCATATTTACACCTATGTAGGATGCAATTTACACAATACACTTCACGAAACAACTGAGCACGAGGTTCTCACTCTGTAGAACACTCTAAACTCTTGCTTAGAATAAATTTTCGGAGATCGCTTCACCCCACCTTGTATACATATCATTGTATTATATTTTAGTGTTTTAAAACATCTCTGAATAATATTTCTAGATTCAAATGGTGTTCTTGTTCTGTGGAGTTTATTTCTTTCTTGTCGGTGTTTACGAAGATATTATTTATATATTACGTATGAATTTTCTACCTGAGAAGCAGAATAGTGAATTATGGGCCTTGAATTGTATGCGCGATCAATTGTTTCGGCGGAATTATAAACGGTGAAAAGCCGGCGGTGAATAGCCGGCGATAAAAAGCTGACGGTGAATAGCCGACGGTGAACAGACGTCGGTGAATGTTTCATACACCGTTCCGTGAGTTTTTCAGTGATCTTTCGTTGAGATGCCGGTACTAAAGTAACTGCAGAATTTTAGATAACGCAAATTATCTGTCAATAGTAAAAAATATTTTAAGTATTATTTAGGTTGATAAAAAAATGCCCAATAATTTATTTAAAAATATGCGTCACGCTATATATTATTATAAAAAGATAAGTAGATAAATAGTCGAGTAAAAAAATATTAGAATTACATAGTGCTGACAAGGTCGCACGAATAACATAAGACTTACAGCCCGAGGGTCAGGAGGTGACCCGCAAGTTTGATTTGGTTGACCCGCAGCCCAAAATTAAACTCATTAAAAACTAATAAAATGTTTTCATAGAAAATAAAATGAACATAATTATGATAATTCATCAAAATGTAGATTATGTGTGGACATAAAAATTTATGAAAAATTTCTCATAGTGAAAAGGAATGATTAAATATCGTTCTACTGGCAATATAAAAATGTGGCTAAAAGCACGTAGTTTAATGTTTTCATTAGAAATTTTAGAAACAACGGCGGTGGCCGTTCAGCGGCCACTACCTAGCAAAAGCAGTCGGAACGGAAACACTGGCTGTGTCCGTAAAGTAACAATCGCCTTCGCTTTCATTTTATTACATGAAATAAAATTAATTTTATTTTCTTGGATCACTCTTCTTAATCGCTCGCGGCACACCAGTTTGGAACCACCGGGTAACCAAAATGTTTTAAAATAAAATATATCTTAGTCGCTTTACTTAAGCCGGATCTCACACATAAATACAGGTACAACGTTCATAATTTCTGTCAAAGATTGCGCGGTTTTTCCTTTCATTAGCAAATACCTAATTATAACTCATGGTAACCCTGAAACGAGTCTCGGAAAAATATGTATGATAAATTTATAAGAATGCCATAGTTATTCATGAGCTCTTATTAAGTAACTGGAAAAAATTTACATAATATATAATCGTAATAAGTGTTAATTGTTTTTTATATACTCTCTTTAGAAGAGATACTCAATATAATATACATTTTTGATATTATATTATATAGGAATATTCGACTATTGTGCATGTTATATTTTTATTGAGAACAAATTATTATTATGTAAGTTGTAGTTTCTTCAGAACATTGTTCTGTGGTATTTTAATACAAATTAAATGTACCAATTTGAAAGTGTTTTGGTTACTATCGGGATTCGAACCAAGATATTTTATCCTATCCGAGAACATCATTTAAACAGGTCAAAAAAATGTCTACTTTAACAGAAAGTAACAAAATAGCCAAGACAAGGCTGAAGAGGTGGTACCTCTACTCCTGCAACTCGTACAAAAAAATTCAATCTAAAAAGCCAATTTATTTCTAACGGCTATGTTATTTGATTGTATGTTCACCGCTCACGTAAAATACTGTAAAAAATTAACAATAATCTTTTATATTATTTGACCTTCTACAATGGACTGCGGGACAAACGAATGTCTCCAATGTTCGAGATCGCACTGAACAAAGGCTATTAACAACATTTAGGAAAATAACTCTTACGCGCTTTGTGTTAAAAGGAATGGAGATACATACCCTGAAGAAATTTGTTATCACTGGAAGCCTGCAAGGACGAAGTGGTAGTCGATACTTAAAAAGTGATTGTATCATTTATACTTAAAACAATTAAGGGCATGTAAACCCTAAGCTCGCGCATCTCCCCCGCCCCGCCTCAATACATTTTCATAATATAGTCATCTAAAAAAATAAAAAATTTGGGAAATTAGCTTGCATGAAAAATCGAAACACCTTTTTTTTGAAAATTAAAGTATTTCTTATTAGGATAACACATTCTTATTGTGAAGTTGTAATTATTCAGAACATAGGTCTGTGACATTTTAAATACTAATTAGATGTATTATATAGATATAAAGATATACATATGAAATTATATTAAAAAATATCACAGACCTATGTTCTGAATAATTATAACTTCACAATAAGAATGTGTTCTAATAATATATAAGTTGTGTCAATGTGTCCAAAATTTAAAAAAAAAAAAATAATAATTCTGGCGTCTGCCAAAGTATTTGAGATTCCGTTAAAATAAAATAAATAATGGAAAGATGGACGTATTAATTTGAAAAAGTGCAACATATACGTTCGAAAATTTGTCGTCAAAAATAATGTCGCTGTAGCATAGTTGGATAATGCACCATCCCCGATTTGGAAAGAGATCCAGGTTCGAATCCCGATGCCGCAACAAAATTTTTTTTCGATCAAATTGATTTTATATGTATATCTTTCTAATTAATATATTTAATTAGTATTTAATGTATTTCTTTTCACGTCCCAGTAGGTAAAGAAGTTGTTTGTGAATTCAATATCTACACGGTACCTACATCAAAATTAGAATAATAAAATATAGTACCTACCGATGCAAAATTACGTCTAATCAATTTAATTCATTCCCTTTCCCCGGTGAACTTTGCACATAATACACACGTGCGATGTAAACACTACCAAAACAGTACTAATTACACTCACTAGATTTGTTTGCAAGGTATAATTATATACAAAATTACTTAATCATTAAAATATGAGACTTACATAAATATGTTTTTATAACAGTACTATAAAAAAACGTAAGGCTTATAGGGTTTAATTTGTATGTAGTGTAGGTAATTTTGATGAATCCTAAAAGCTGTAAAAGACCAGTATACAAGCCCAATAATTGTCAATTAATATAATTTATGTGTCTGGTATTTTGAAAACAAGTAGTACACTAAGCTGGTCCTCATTTAGGAATGGTAATTCCTAATTAAATTGGAATCTATTTTCAATGTTCAGAGTATTAATTTTTCTGCTATGTTCTTATATTATTGCAAATATAACCTATAGAGTACCCGTCTGTTAAACCAGCGTTCAGTCACCGTTCCACATTTCTTAAACCGATATGAATTAGGATATTTTTTTAATTTTCACAACTAAATTTTGTACGACACACACATGTTATCATATCGTCCTCTCGAAACTATAGTATTGACAATAACCTAACATGTGTGTAGAACAAAGTTTAGTTGTGAAAATTAAAATAATTACGTTACACCACAATTAATGATATCAAATTAGAATGATCCAAAACTATTTTTGACCACTCTGATGAAGAAAAATATTTTTTCCGAAGCCGGTCGGTTTTTCAAAGACTCGTGTGGTTAAATATAAAGCAATTATATGATTTTATTAAAAATAATATTGCAGTAAATAAATAAATTTATAAAAATGTCTAACCTCAATATTTTTGCACTGAGTATTAAAAATACTATAATGCATTCACTAAATCTATCAATTTATTAGCAACATAAAAAATTACTTTCTACATACTTTAAAACACTTGCAAACATACAAATGTACATTTTTGTCTTATAACATTATTAAAATAATTTTATTTAATAACCTGGGTAATTTGTTACGTTCAACATGGCCAAGTGTTAAAATTTTTTAGCGATAAAAAGCTGGAAGACTTATTTTAGAAGATTTAAATAGCGATCTGTGTCATATCAATATCCTTAGTATTTTCAAACTAAGCTAAACCGTTTGTGCTTTGAAAATATAACTAACTTGCTGATTTCCTGGAATAAAGCTCGAACATCCAACCACTGAATCACTAAGCTAGTATATTATCCACAAAACCAATAAGCACGATAAATAACTAAGTTTATATAGATAACCACGTTAATTTATGATATAGTGATTAATGACAGGTTGATTTATGATATAATAACTAATAACCACGTTGATTTATGATATAATGACTATTTAACATAATCAATCTGGTTAATACAAATGTTGACTATATTTAAAATAATCATTATTATTATCCTTATTAAATATATACATATGTCATCATTATCGCAGCTGACTCTAGCCTCATAGAGGTCGTAGCCTCTTCAAGTTTACATCTCAATCTGAGCTGTTTCCCGCCAATTTCTGACACCAAAAATGGATAGTTCTTTGGGGGAATTGACGTTATAAATGACAAATATGAATCGGATCATATGTTGTAAGAATCAGAAGGTTATGACCGTCCGATACTCCCATGTATCACACCCATAGCTCACGTGTTCTTTTGAATATGATCGTGGAGTGTGTGCATGTGGGTATGTGTGACCAGAGCAACAAGGTTGAACAAGAGAAACCACTTACAGCTGACAGATGTTAATTGATGATCGTTATGCAGTTACAGTTAGAAGTACATGCAGTAAAAATTCTATAACTGAAGCATTTTCTAGTGTTCTGGTCGGGAAAACGACTATGAGAGAAGTAGCGCCCAGGGGCCAGCTCCCTGGACGGCTACCGACGTATGTTTTTGACACATGTTATCCGGTCGGTACCGATGGTGTTTTTTTGGCTGTCAGGAGCTCTGTTTTACGCCCAGGTATCTGCAAGATGTGTTCAGAGTCGTCTGCGGTGTTAATATTTGTGGAAACGATAGATTTCCACAGCTCTTTATTTATACTGTTCTCCCACCTTATTTTCCGAGGAAATATATTTATCCAATTTTTATTATTGCATATTCTTATTTTTTTTATAAATATTCATACTAGAATATAAACATAGAATGATAAAAATATTTATTTTATTATCAATATTAAAATTTCACTAGTGTACATAACTATAGAGAATACGCAAGATATAATTGATCAGTCTTTTGTGTTCTGTGGCTTAGTTACAATTTATATAAAATACAATATAATATACCTACATACCTATATAAATACGCATATATATATAAAATCAAATCAAGAAAAATAAAATCAATTTTGACTATATTATGACACCTTATTGTTCCGAGATAGCGATATTTAAATAGGAAAGAATTCGGAAACCACCCGTTATCGTAAAAACTCTCGATATTTGTAGTCTCTGGGCGGAAACTTTCACAATTGAAGCATCACGCCCGTTGTATTGACCCTGTAGGAATATAATACATTATGTACATTACATTATTTATTTAGTTAACACCTCCTAGGAGACGAGATCTGACTTAACCTTCCTAACTCACTCCGCGTCATCGTGAGCAAGCACTTAAACATTTAACAGAGCAGAAAAGAATTCGGTGAATTCGTAAAATTTGTTATCACCACAATAGAGTTACTGGGTTCCTTAAGCACGTGCTTAGTGTCTGCGGATTTGTTCTCGTTTCAATCTATACGGTTACATGATTAAATTACACGGGAAAATTTTTTTTTTTTGTTAAAATCAGCTATACAAAATTCGAGGCATTTTCATTATTAAGGAGAACGCATTCTTATTGTGAAGTTATAATTATTCAGAACATAGACCTGTGATATTTTAAATACTAATTGAATAGAAAGATATACATATAAAATCAATTTTATCAAAAAATATTGATGTTACGCTACCGGGATTCGAACCTGGATCTCTTCCAATTCGGGGAACGTGCACGTGATTATGCTATACCGACACAGTGGATTGACGACAAACCTATATATCTATCGTTACATTATTTGAAAGCCATCTACTTCGTTTTTACGGAATCTCAAATACCTTTGAGTAAATCGATAGGAGACGTCAGAATTAACTATTAATTTTTATTAAATTTTGGATAGATTGATACAACTTGTATATTATTAAGAAGAATACATTCTTATTGTAATATAATTTGAAAAGTTAACCAATATTGAATATTAAAATTTCCTTCAAAAGATTACTACTATTGAATGGTTTAACGCCAAATATTGAATATGAAGATAGATATCAGGTATATTTCAGAACATTGAAACGAGACTTGGTAACTTCAATAAATGAAGTGAATGGTACTGTGAAATAACTTCTTAATAACATATATTTAACTAATGTAACATTACAAAAAGAAGTAAACCTTGAAGTTATATAACAGTATCAACATTCGCATACATATATTATTATAGTTAAGATTTTTTTTTATTACTTTTTGTTGATATCTACACATATTATTATATTTTTTTTATAATTATAACACAGATACCACACTGTATTATTAAAAAATAAAATAAAAAATTTTAAGTTATTGTTTAAGTGTTAAAGTGATTAATCATGTAATATACATATATATGAAAGGAAACAATTTCAAATTAGGAGTGTAACATTTATAATATTTCAATAGTTTAAACACTTATAATGACTACTTTAACATAGACAAAAGTCTATCAAAGTAGCCAGGACAAGACTGAATAACTATCCTCTGATACCTGAAGTAAATATGACTCGAAAAAAATTCGTTATAATGTGTGGGTATATGAAATGTTATATGGGGTCACCAGTTATGAAGGTCAGAAGGATCTGATGTAAATCGTGACCCGCCGTCGGCTTATCATTCATGTTCATATCTACCGCGGTATTCACCGTGGATGGCTCTGTAGGAATGAGGTAGGTATTTATGATTGGGACAATCGATACTTACATGATGATACTGAATTTAGTATACAGTCGATTTCGCTTAATTGGGACACATCGGGACCAGGAAGTTTGGCCCAATTAAACGGCTCCTTCAATTAACCGAAGCGAGCTTAAAATTAAATGATGAATATTTTTCTTTAAATACGTAGGACTCCCTTCATTGCCTTCCTGCATTATATAACACTATAACTTGTCTATATTTTTTTTTCTCCTGGTTACTTACAGGCACAGTTGAATATTAATCATCAACGTCTTCTTCATCTAATTTTCGATGTTTCGATTTAATGCTTCAACAGTTGCTTCCTCATTCTTTATTTTCATAGTAACATTGTTAATTGTTATCTATTGTCCAAAACTCTTGATAACTTCTAACGTGTCCTCATTTCCCTCATTGCTCCAAATATTTATAAGTTTAAAGATTTTATATGGTGTTGGTTTTCATAGCTCGCCTACCGTCAGCGACAAACTGTATTGCTTGCAAAAGGGAAATTTTTGCACTCTCTGATTTTTGTGGTATTTATTAATAAATTTTAAACTGTTCCTATTACGCGGAATATCTTCCCAATTAAGCGACGTAAATTAGTATTAGTTCCTTAGTTTGGTTTCCGTTCCTTGAGATTTAGCCCAAACAAGTGAATGCCCCAATTAACCGGCGGCCCAATTAAGCGGAATTGACTGTATTATATTACAATAATTACTATACTATGCGAGTAAAATCTATACGATGGAATATATTATAGAGCTCAGAATGTAGAATGCTGTCGTATCAAATAGCGGGAAAAGAGCTAAGGATTGGTGGTAGGCGCAGAGCGCGCGGCGGCTAATCGGTAGCTGCGTTAGCGTATATGTAGCTGACGTCCCACAATGGTGGTTAGGCATTACTCCAACATGTTCAAAACTGCTTCCCGATCACCATATGGATATCACCTTTTATTTTTAATAGATACGTTATTTGATTAAATTGTTAATATTATTGTATGCTTCTCATGTAAAAAAACTATAAAAATAGTCAATGAACTTCTTTTGTCTTAGATAATGAAAGACAGTGTTCAAAAGTAGAATGGAAGGATCCCTGACGGGATTTTCCATGTACTCTGGATATATAGGGTGAAATCTTCAAAAAATAAGACATAGTTGATGGTCTCCCAAAACGAACATCGAACTCTGGACCACTCGATCACTTAATGAATATCAAACGTCAAACTATGTTGCATTTTACATATTATATTCTTGTAGTAGGTACATAATATAACCCGTCAATAATGAAGGGAAAATAATTTTTATATCATTAAAGAATCGAACAACATACATAGCAAAATAATTATAATATTTAATTTAACATTCAATTTCTCTATAAATTAAATTAAAAATTTCTTCATTTTATGAATTTTGAACTCAATGTATCAGTCAACGATTCTCCATAATCAAAATTAAAGTGACAGATTCGAAGTCTGCTTTCATCGTCATGCGACAAGCAGAGATACGGAGGGACCCAAGGGTATTATATTATGCTGGATATTATTATGTCATGTATTATATTATTATTATATTATAATTAAATAAATATATTTCCAATGTATTATATAATATATCGGTATCAACTGTGAAAGTAATAATAATAATGACATAAATTGCATGTTATATTTGGAAATACTTGGAATTAACTTTAATAATGCCTAACCCAGTCGATTTCTAAACATTGTTTGTAATATTCTATAATATCCTTAATTATAGTTGTTTATGACAGTAGATGATCGTGACCCAAAATTTGGAAATATTCCTTTCGTTAAAAGTATTAACTAGCTCTATTATTACACGAATTATTAATTTTAACAGGAGCAGCGTTAATTATTAATTTTAAATAGAGCATAATTTATTGTACATCCTGTACGTGGATATGGTGTAACTGTGAATACACTCAAAGTAGAGCAAGATGTCAATGACGGTTGGACTGAACCGTTAAATAACTGTATTTTAAAAAGAGTCCGCGCTGTTATTGTCGAAATTTTATTAAACTTTTTGTTCAACTAATTTTGCGATTTATGTTTTGCTATCGTTTCAACAACAGCAATTCACTAACTATTCAAATTATATAGTAAATAATATTTGTTTTTCACGGCAAAAATGTGTTATATGCCTCATACCGACTGTTTAATATCTAACGTATTTAAATATTCCAAAATTTCACTCCCTATCTGCATAGATCCACTATGTACAAATGTGTTATATTTACCGCGCCAATTGTCAAACGAGGAACACATGAACGAAGTAATTAATATATTGCAATGTCCTTGCGTTTAAGTTCACGCCATCTTAAAAAGAATACCAAAACTATTTACTATGTAGACGCTCCTACGCGCAGGTCTCTACGCAAGTCCACGTGTCTCCTGATATATATCTACCTACGCGCATCTCTATACTGCGTTTGTTATCATGAAATTCTACAAAATTCTATGAAGACAAAAACCAGACTCTGAAAAATACTACAGTGGAACCTCTCATTATGACCAATTCGCATAACGAGAAAGACAAATTTTAAAAAAATGACTCCGTTAACGAGCGACATTTCGCATAACGAGTGATGCGCTTGTTTACCGTTCAGAGACTCCACGAACCTTCAAGAAGTGTAATGTCCAAAATGCAGGCTAAATGTGATGTAAAGATCCAACAAGAAAGAAAGCTGGGGTGACACGTGACATTTTTACTGATTGGATCAATAAAGTGTTTGGTCTTTTTGTGAAAAAATATTTGCTTGAGATGAATCTGCCACTCCATGTCTTGCTTGTTGAGAGGACCCTCATTTCTGCTTGGAAGAAGTTTTGACCTCAGAGCGTTGTCGAATGTGACTTTGAGACCGTACCTGTGGAGTCTGTAGATTGTATCTTTGGCCAATATCATGTGACTGGAAGAGGATAATAATGACATCGATGAGCTTATGGAAGACCACAGCCAAGAACTGACCACTAAAGAGCCTATGGAGTTGAATCGTATTTCACAGCAATAAGCTGTGAAGAAGAGTTTGTCAGTGGAAGAGGAGGAGGTAGCAAAGCAACAATCTTCTGGCGCAATTCTTATTTCTCTTATTTATTTAATTATATCCCTTGAAATGCTGTGAAAGCATGGAAAACTGTTGCGTCGTATATTGAGAAGCTTCACCCTAATAGGGTGGTGGCTATGCGCGCTACAAATTTATTCAATGATAATGTTGTGTATAAGAAACGGATATATGTTTTCTGGTTCGGCACGCCGTATTTAGTGTTAGTTTCTTTATATATTTGAATTTTATTTCGAGTTCAGGTGACATTCCTTTATTTTGTGGAGAATAAAAATAATACTCTTACATTTTTTTTACTTTATTCCTTTGGATATTATTCTATAAAAAATGTACCGCATTTTTTAACACAGTTACGTAACACATTTCACCCTTTTAGCCTCTGAAAAAACATATATTTGTTTAAATTGATAAAGGATACTAGTAACATTAGTTTTTTATTCAAATCTGTTACTTCGTTTTGCAGGGATAGGTAGGATTGAGAGAAGAAATAGAGGTAGATACAAATAAGAGGAATATATTTATATAATCACGTTGGTGCCATAAATTATCCATTTTTTGAAAACATTTGTGTGTTGTACCGATGCTTAAATTAACGAAAGTATATTTTTTTATACTTACTATTACTTTTTTATTATGTATGATAACTAAAGCAAGTCGATAATTCAAGTACCTGGTAGTGGAATTCTGTAGCGACGAGAGACAGGAAGGTGAAAGAGGCATAGGATTAGGGATTGTTGGTGGGGTTTTACATTCCATTTATAGTGTAAAGAAATCAGAGTTAAATGTCAAAACCAAACTGGCACTGCCAAATATATATATATATATATATATATATATGGTCACCAAATATAGATCAATGGAAAATTAAGTGACGTTTATAAAAAAATATATGTGTTATGGATCGATACATATGTTTTAAGATTCGAAGGTTATGTGTGCGTATATACCCAGCACTCACGTGTTCTTTTGAATATGATCGCAGGGTGTGTTTGTGTGTTTGTGTGGGTGTGTGGTTCTGCAGCCAGAGCAGGTAGAACAAGAGAAACTACTCATGTTGCTTTAACATAATTACAGTCAAAAGAATAAGCAGTAAAAGTCCACACCGTAAAGCTTTGGCTTGAGATCTTGACGGGAAAACAGCTTCGAGAGGGTTGACGCGCACGGGCCGTCCTCCGGACGGCTGCGGGCGCATTATATTAGCATATATTAAGGTCGGTACCGACGTGTTTTTGCGACTAATGAGAGGCTAGTTATGGACCCATGTATCTGCAAGGTGCATTCAGAGACCGTCAGCGATGTTGTAGACGCGATAGACCTCCACAGATCTTTACGGAGAGATTGAGATCAAGAATCCAGTGTGCCGTAATGAATTATATTACGGGAGTAACGGAAGTATCATTATTGAACCTAGTGAGAAGTTCCGATGAACCCCTACATCTACATCTCAATTAAGATTGCTTAGATGCAAGATGTATCTTTAGGATAATCCCGGACTTAGCTGGGATAAACAGCAACAAACAGTGTATGAGTCTATAATCAGTGTATAATCTGTCTAGATTGGGTCTTGACTAGTTAAGTACCAAAGCTGCGCAAGACAGGGGAAGATGGAAGCGCCTTGTCAAGGCTTTAGGCCCCCGACCTTCCTAGGATATGGAGATGTAAATGATGATGACGATGTAGTATTTTGTATGAAAAGAAGATTTTTCTTTTTGCTACAGATGGGTTTAAAAAAATTAATTAGTGGGTTTTTAATTATTTGGTTATTTTGTTCAAAAATCCCAAGAATAGTTGCACTTGATGGATATCATTTAAAATGAAGAAATTTTTTATATTTTCATAATATCGTACTATGAAAATGATTTTTTACCAGTTTTAATTAAAAACCTTCCTTATTAGTTCCTAATTCTTCCGTCACAGGCCGCAAGAAATAGGTAGATTCTACTTATGTATGTATGTTTTTTTACTTTTTTCTCTACGACTAATATTAACGGAGCTAACTCTAATATTTGGTAATAAATGCTAAGTTAGTCCCCAATTCTTGAAATAATAGATGAAAAAGCAACGCATTGTTTATGATTGCATCGGATTACGGTTCAGTTAATTTTTTTTAATTGCATCGGCGGCCGCTTAATTTGTTGCTTTGTATTTGCCAAACCTTAAATTTTACAGTAAAATTATTATTTCGGAGTCTTTTGGTAGTGGATTGAAATATTCGGGCAGTTGAGTTATGAGATTTTTACATTAAGTATGCGAAATCTTATAAATAGTTTATTAAATAATTTAGTTATTTTTGTTAAATTCCAAGAATAGTTTCACTTACGATATCACGTAATTTGTAAGTTTATGATGATGATTCATGATGGTTGTAAAAAAATTTGTTCACATAAACAATTTAAAAAATGTTTTTTTTTTATTTTACCTAATGAAAAATAAATACTTCACAATCCTTAGTACAATTTTTTAACATATATGCAAATATGTACTTTGTGTTTTTTTTTTTTGAAGAGACAGCCAAACACGCATACTCGTACAAGTGCGCACTAATCTAACGCTTTGATGGTTTTGAAATTGTGACCGCAATACGTCCTCCTGTTGGAAAATAATATTTATGCGTCAATGCACCACAATGGAACAGTAAATTATGTTATGTCACGTTCTATCACTGTCGGCACTAGACAACATACATGGTCAACGTTTACAAAGCGTGGTGACTGCATTATTCACGATACTCATTAATAATTTATTACACTAATTAATATTATTTATTATCATTGATTAATTCGGCAGTTATTTCATCGTGTAACATTTTACCTTACAAATATAATTTTTAATTTAAACTTTATACTACACATACAATTTTTGAGCTAATAACACTACTCTAGTTTTGGGAGGAGCAGTCTTTCTCATCGGTTCCCTGACGATTGATCTCCCGACAATTGATCCACCGACAGTTCACCCCTCGGACAGTTGATCTCTCGGACAATTGATCCCCCGTACAATTGATCCCCCAAATCTACTATTTATATTCGTAAATACCAGCATCCGTGAATGTTATAAATAGAGTGGGAGTAAAGTTGTAAAAATATTGCTTTCGTACGAAATTACATATAATTCCAGATAAAAATTGTTTTCATATTTACAATAAATCGTTTTTATGTTAAATATTATTACTTTTAAGAATTGTAATAAACCATTTTTAATTTGTTGTTTTAAAATTTTAACTTAACTTAAAATATACAGCAAATAATTTTATATTAATTCCATACAAAGTTAAAAAAAAAATAACATTTTTTTATTTACAGTGTACATCAATACTTCCGAGATCACTGAAACTTAATTTAATATTATTTTTCATTACATATTAAATTAATCAACTATAAAGACACAGAAAAATCTAGTTATCGAAAAAAATATGTTGGCTGCTACCGGGATACGCATCCGGAACTTTTCCTATTCGGAGAAATTTGTGAAATTTTTTGATAAATTGATTTTTTCTGTGTATCTTTAAATTTGAAATTAAGTCACATAATTTTTTTCTGAAATTGTATCATCACAATAAAAATAATGTGCTTTTATTAAAAATATATGTTTTATCAAAGTTTATCCAAATTTAATAAAATGCGATATTAAGTTTATTGCTTTTAAAAATAGCTTTTAATAAGTGGATCAATGATAAAAAACACTACAGAATATATTAATATGATAACGCGTTACCCCTGGTATAAAAAGTTTCAGGTTCGTATCCCAGTACAGTATACTAAAAATTATCACAGAACTTGACAACTTCACAAAAAAGAGTGTTTTCATTAAAAATAGTATTATTTTTTGGTAGGGGATCGTATAAACTTACACAGGGGACTCGCCCAGCAATAGAGAATTAGGTGGGTTATGGTAGAATGATCAAATCTAACTCGTGCGTCTGCTTCCACTCTTCGAACATGCTGAAGACTCTCTGCACTCTTCGCCATATCAGTGCCTAGCATTTCATAAGCCATTAGAGAGATGGAATACCCCGAGTTTGATGACCAGATGGAATCTATAGGGACCTACATTCGAAGTCAACACAGGCAATCCAGGAATCAGAATAAATGGGATCTTCTTGAGTCACCCAAGTGTAGTGCTATGATGATGATGATAATAATAGAGTAGCTTGTTGGTGTAGTGGTCAAGACGTTGGCCTAGTGATCTAGTGGTCGGGGGTTCGTGCCTCGTTCCAGGACACTAGCAAGTTAGTCCTATTTTCATAGCACAAGCGTTTAGCTTAGTTTGAAAATAGTAAGAATATTAATGTGGACATGTATTCCGTGTATGCATCTCTATTTTTAAAAAAAATAAAAAAATATGTATATATACAATAATATTACGTAGGTACTCGTATTTTAGAGTAAAGAGTAGAGGATGAAAATTATTTATGTATTGTCCACGATTAATTTAATGTTTGGAAAAACATCGACATTTTACTATCCAAAGAATAATATTATCATTCTCACGAATTCTTGTTGATTCTCCGACTACTTTTAAATTAATAAATTAATTTATAATTCAATGAAACCGTGTCAATGATTTTATTATATTTTGTACATCTAAGAGCTCTATGAGAAACGTAATTAAATGTTAAATATTGACTTATTACTTTGATAACCAGAGGAATCAATACTAATTATAATATTATCTGAATACAGCGATTGATACAAGAGAGAGCGTAAGTTTCAGATATTTTGTTGAGATAAATATCAACACTTCGTATCGAATTAAATTTTAGCACTGCGTATTGAAATTTTGATTCGAAGATAATTTCCAAATTAACACTTGACATTAATTATTAAGCAGAACACATTCTTATTGTGAAGTTGTAATTATTCAGAACATAGCTCTGTGATATTTTAAATACTAAATTAATGTATTAATTATAAATATATACATATAAAATCAATTTTGTCGAAAAATATTGTTTTTGCGTTACCGACATTAATACCACGACGCAAATCTCAAAGCCGCTCAAGCTAAAACAGTATTAACAATTTATTTAATTTGAAACGTATTAACTGCTGAATGTTTTTATTTTAATTATTATTTAGATTTTTTATTTTTATTTATTTTTATTTATTTATTTATTATCTTTGTTTTATTAACCACTGAATTGAGTTTAAATACATCTACCGGTTTCGAAAAATACCATTTTCTTCTTCAGGATGTCATTAACTAACTAAAAACATATATTATTGTTTCTTTGCCATTATATTTAAAAAAAAAAACAACAATTATTTAAAAATAAATTATTAAAATAGATTCTGGCAAAAAAACAATAATATATGTTTTTAGTTAGTTATGACATCCTGAAGAAGAAAATGATATTTTTCGAAACCGGTAGATGTATTTAAACTCAATTCAGTGGTTAATAAAACAAACATAATAAATAAAAAAATATGAACTTTAACCACAAAGTTAATATTGTTAATTTTAAAAGTATAGATAATTTATTATTTTGTTTTGTTATAATTGACTCAGTATCTTTCAAGTTCTTGACCTACCGCACAGTCAGGCTTCTCTGTTTTAAGCTGTGAATTCTCAACAGGGAATTTATACCCTCTCATATTTATACCCGCCCATTTCATTCCGGGGTATGTTGGTATTCCCACAAATCTTACTGAGTGTTCTTGAGTCCCTACATCTGATAATATGTGTTGCTCATATTAGCGTTCTTGGGTTTTTGGAGTGTGTGTCGTATGCAGATATATATATATGTTAACTTCAGATCAGAAGGTTCGAAAATATGTGGTTTGTGTGAGATATGGATGCGCCAAAGTTCGCCTAATTCCCTCGTGTTCTTTTGTATCGCGGAGTGTGAAGTGTCTGTAATATATGTGTAAATGTATGTAGATATGAATGTTTGATAGACGGCAGGTTATGTACAGAGAAACTATTTAAGGATACATTGAATTGTACAAACGTAAAAGTTAATACTAGATGCGTGAACAAAGATCAGAGGCTGTTCCTAGAGCTGCCGCTTTGAAGACGTCAGTAGATACAGTGGCTCATCGTGTCTCTGCCCGGCTAGTGTATTGTTGCACGCAGCGGGTACCCTGCGTCTTTATGACTGGTAGAAGTTGTGTTGCAGATACCGCCTTGCCGACCGCGTTCAGCTTCGTTCTGCGGCCCCTAGATGATTAGAGTGAAGGCGACAGCCTTCCACAACTTCAACATTACAATATATTAGGATGTTGAAAGGTTTCAACTAGCTCGACGTTTGTACGGATGTGCCAATAATTTGTTTTTATCTTTAACTAAACCAAGTATTCTCTAGAAAATTTCCATAAAGCTTCACGTCTGCAACCATATACTACTATTAGTCATATTATATATGCGAAATAGACTTTATTCGCGTCTAGTTAAAAGGTTCAGAAACAAAACCACTACTATATAATTAACTAAATTGAGATAAACGTATTTGTAACTGATTTTTCAGCCAGCGTCAGTCTTTTGATAAAAGGCTTCTAAAATATGCAAACATGTTTTCAAAAGTAGTCGTCAATTGTAAAACTGCCTCAATTACCAGATAATCATTTTCAAAGACATCTCCATCTATTTTTTGTCATTTGAATAGTAATGATTTTGTGTCTCGGTTGTTCTAAATTCGAAAGACATCTCAGTTTTGTCAGATATCTTGATTCCTAGGTTCTTAAAAAAAGTTACTGTATTCTAAAGTTAATAATTTCAAACTCAGACCGCCAGGGGGATTATTGATTATTGATTTTATATTGGCGAAATATATGCAACATTTATCAGGGATCCCTTTTTAATGTTAGTTAATAATACAACGTCTTGTTGACTCGTTGCTGTACGAACTGAAGACACGATTGAACATGGAGTGCATTGCATTGTTTGAGTTCGCTAATGGCGCGTGAAATATTTGAATAGATCTCGTGCGCGTCTGAAGATCTCGGAGTTGGGAGACGAGTTCTCGGTACATCAATAGTTATATTTACATGGCATACTCCATGATAAATGTCAAGCTTACTAGTACTCACGATGTCAAGAGTATAATAGTCTCATAAATACTCTAAATTAAAGTTGGACGTGGTGGACACGCTTCTGACTGATGTGATCGTCGCAATGGCCGTTTATGAATACATAGATTATTTTCAACTAGCGGTCCGTGGCGTCCGTGCTCAGGATTTAAGGAGATCTTTCAGAGAAGTGGTAATGGGAGGGGGGTTTTTCTGTTTTACGTAGCTAAAGAGTAGCTATGTACGCAAAATTTGGTCCAGATATATGGGGAGGGTGAGATATAATGGACGATGCGGTGAGATAATTACATTTTCTTCAGGGTCCTAGAGTGCAATGAGAAAAAATAATAATGTACAATTAGTTTTCGGTTCATCATCATCAGTAATATTAATTCTAATTCATAATCTATGGCAATATATATGAACTGTCAAATCAATTTCACCGATGTGTTAGATTGAATTTAGGTTAGGGTTAGGTCACGGAGGAGATAAATTTAATATAAAATCAATCATTCTATGTATAAATAAATTAAATATTAAAAGCGAATTTCGATCTTCAAGACTTAGAGATCAAATTGATATTCCAAAAATAAAATATACCGCAACCCAAAAGCACTTTATTTATCAATGCATCAAATTTTTTTACCATCTCCCTATTAAATTAAAAAAATTACAAATTACTATAAATTTGTATCTGAAGTCGAAAAATTTTAAAAAATTGACAAAAACATAAATTATATGCTTTCGTATATACTCCTCTGTACACGAGTCTTACTCTCATGGAGAAAAAATAAATGCTAAAAGAAATATACTGATTATTTATAAAATGTATTATTTTATTTTATTTTTTTATTTATTTGACATTTTTACAATTTTTTATGAGTTAATTATTTCACATTTTTAAAATTACATGTTCTCCTCATCCTAGATCGTTTGGTATGATACATGCAGTCTGTGTATCAATTTTCAGAGTTACGCGCCAGCAAACTATTGTCAGGCTTGAATTTAATTTACAAGATGACATTCTACCGATAATATATAGGTAAACAATGAAGAAATCAATGAGGTTACTCTGAAGAAGGAACAATAATTATACAGGCATTCTATCTGACGTTTGGAGTCAAGATAAATCCTTGACCTCGATGGGATGATGGTACTCGGTCTCTGGGTAATGTTGTCAGGCTGATTTCATCTGTATTTTTATTTTAATTAGACATTTAATCGTGCGTCTTTAGCCTCCTTTCAGATCACGACGGAACATTTTTTTGTACATGTTATCATTGGAGAATCGTTCGACTGCTATTATTCAATTGAAATTATAACTAATTTATTTTTCCCACATCCGTGATGTGACGGAACCCAGTCTCGTCCGAGAGCGTTGTTGAAAAAACGTGACATTCACAATCAAACAATAATACCTATTTCCATGTAACGTAACACTGTAGTGTCGGGTGAGCGTTGTGGTCAACGTTAAAAAATATATCCTTTAAATTCTGCAAAATCACGCTGATGTTCAGTTATTTTAAAGGTTAAATAGTAAACAGGTTGTATTTCTGAAATACCCACCTGTTACACTTTAGACTATGTACATACTCTATTTGTTCAACATGCTAACTGGTCTAAGTACGAAAATCTGGACATTAAATTTCAGAATTACTTGTATTTTGTTTTCAGTGACATATTTTACTTTATAAGTACATAATATAATATAATTGTACGTCTTTAAATTATTAATATTTAAAAACATAATACAAATAAGAATTATATTATTCTCAAAATAATCTTACACCTGCGACCGATCTAACCCAAATTTTACATAGCTTCTCTTTAAGACCCTTCGCAAAACATAAGGACCCTCTCCTCGGCATGTGTTGTGGGGTAGAAGACCTACGCCCTTCCATTTCACCGGCTAGACAGATATGAGATCTGTGGGTTTTTTTACCTTGAGCACACATACCCACCTCATTTTTGTCACATTCTGCCTTCATCTTAAACTGGGAAAATTTTATAATAATATCTGGATGTGATAAATAAAATATGTTAGTCTTTAGTGAAAGTAAAACATCTAGAAAAATATAAGACTACAAGAAATAAAACAAATCCAGACTAAAAATACTCATCTTGACGGGTTTCCCATCTAATATAGATGGGAAAATATTTTGATATACGTTTTACATTGTGGTGCTCAGTACGCGTGTACTCTTGCCGGATTAGTTGCGATCGTGATTATATAATTACGTAATCTATATACTACTCTATTCTTCTATTAAAATAAATAATAAAATTGCTATAATTTTGCAGCATTTATAATTTAAATAATACTTTATATACAAAATGGCCAAGGATGCAGTCGGGAGACATTCAGATATACACCGCTCAGTAACTAAATTTATGTCCACTTGGTGTCCGCTTAGTCAGCGTTTTCCTCCCTTAAAATGATATTTCTTGCATATTCTAGCTGATTTTAATTTTAAAATCCGTAAAATGGTAGAAAATAAATATAATAAAATTATAGAGAACATAATTATTTTTGGTTTTTATTGTTTTTGGTTGATTTTAGATAGAAATATATCGCACTGCTAAAAGAACGATGAAACATCTTTAAAATTATTATTCTTAGTCCTGAGAGCCTGAAGTGATGAGATGAGACATTATAAATATTTTTAATATTTATTGCAAACTTTATGTTGTAGTTTTTTAAAAATGCTTTCTAATTTTTTCTTTACAATAATTTTGTATAATTAGGTCAATTTCCACATCTTTCATCATCTTAATAATTTATGTTAGGCACTAGATTTATTTTTTAAATCAATTTTTTTTTTTATTAATTATTTTTAAATAGAATTTAAAAACATCAGTACAATTACAATTTTAATCATAATTGATATAATTTAAAATCAATGAATCTTAAAACTTTTTCTGAATTCTTTCAACCGCCGTCGAGTAAGTAATGTAGTGAGGCGACCATATGACTGAATTATATTCTACCTGAGGTCTGACTAGAGAAGTGTAGAGAACTTAATAGGTATGCAGGTCTGAAAATTTTTTTACTGTCCGCAAAACAAATCCTAACATTTTGAAACTTATATTAGTTATTGAATCAATGATAATTTACTGTCAAATATTACACCCAGATCATTGATCTCCCTGATACCAAGTCAACATCGGTGATAGTACGAAAATTTTACTGGATAATTTATTTTTTTGTAAAACTAATAGATATTGCAGAAGGTTTCGTCACATAATTTGCGTATATTTATAAATCACGCTTCAGTTGAAAAAGTTTATTTATATTTATGTCGCACTCAATATGTGATGTTGGTGTCGCACGCTGCCTACACCGTGATCACGGACAACATACAAGGACGGGGGTCCTTCAATAAGATGAGCAGCCCACGTCCAATATATGCTACACTCTACATGTACCAAACAAGGCCCAAGATTGCGATGAGTGGAGGCAAAATAGAAGATGTTCAATCGTGAGCACGTCAACCGAAAAAGTAAATTCTAGAATTATTTATCAGCAAACTGATGGGATAATGTGAACAAGCCGTTCTGAAAAATTGTCCTTAATGTAAATAAATCGGCTATGTTTGTTTGCCAGCCTGTAAATATCTACCTGACTTACGATCAGTTACTTTGGCTAGTCTGAGTCCTATGTTTGTTTGAAGCAAATTTGTTACACAGAACTGATAGAGCCATTTTTCAGTTGACAAATTTGCTAAGGAAGTCAACTCGAAGAGAATTTGTACGGTGTTGACAGCAAAGCAGGCATGACAGTCGGATGCGCGGTGCACCAGGGTCATTAGATTAGTCATATTTTACAATTTAATTTCAAATGTTTTCATCAACCCACGTTTAAAACAAAAAAATCCCCCAACTCCTCGTACATCCGAGTGCTTACCCATCCGGTAATAAATGTTAAATGAAAGTGGTTTGCACATTTGTTATTATCTTTTAATTAATAATTATGTCTAACTACAAAGTTTACGTTATAAACATCGAATATATTAGGTAATTATTTTAACCGTTTAATTCTATTGCACCCTATTCTATTAAGACAACGTTAAATAGATTATTTTTTTCTATGTTTTTTTCGATTGTAAAAGGCCCTGCTCGGACCTCATAGACATGGCTGCGTAATGACGACATGACTCGACAGCTATTCAAGTCCGTCGTGTACCGCAATAATTCAGACAACAATACATCGCGACGCAACCGACGCAAGAAGCGGTGAAGCGATCACTTTTCTCAAACGCAACGCTCAGCACCGACTGCAATGAGCTCCGCTAGGAACGAACTCTAATCTACAATTCAACATTCGAACATAAACGCAACCAATTGAAAGACATGTTTCATTATTATCAACCTACTCTAGCCGCAACACCAACACACTGCGACATTCATATACATGCCTGAGAATCCGAAGAGGATTAGGGCCCTCAGTACTCACCTCAAACGATCCTTCTGATACAAATAACCCTAAACATCAGTCGCTCCATTCGAACGACTCCCATAAAACATACACATACAACATTTTAAGCTCCTATACGTTCAAAATGCGTACACGGAGAACGTCAATATTCTTACGATTTTCAAACTAAGCTAAACGTTCGTGCTATAAAAATAGACTAACTCTATGACCTCCTGGAACGAGGCTTGAACCCCCGATCACTATATCACTAGGCGAGTATCGTAACCACTAGATCATAAGCACGTCAAGAATGGTTTCATCCTTTTCGGTCCTTAGTAAAATAACTAATATACACAGCTTTTCCATACATAGACTCATTTAATGCTTATGCTACATAACTCGGGTTATGTTAGGTTAGGTTAGGTTAAACTATTAAACTATCAATTTAACTACCCAATTCTGACGGTACTTGAATAGGAGCCAAGAAGACGTCTCAATTAATTACTTTAATAAAAAAATGGAATCAGAATCGAAATAAACAATTTAAAGTTTGTAATATTAAACAATACAATCCACTGTTAGTCATATGCACTAATACGTAAAAAAGTATTTAGAGAATGACTCATTCCAACCATGACCTAGTACAACTAACATATTTAACCGCAAGAATATTAGTTCAATCAATAATAATCGTTTCTATAAATAAACATACACACCTCGCTTTATGGCGTTACGCTTATACGGCACTATTTGTAATTAATCATCGCTCTTACGGCGCTGTATTGATGTTGCGGCGCACATCACGTGACTCGATTGGAGTCACGTCATGTGTGATAATACGCAAGTGATGTGCGAAGTAAGTACCTACCGATATAGGTTGGATGCGCAAAGCTTAGCGCTATTAAATTAAATCAGGTATTAAAGAAAGTATTCTACTCACATAACAAAACTGGCCAAACATAAAAAAATATGTTATGAAATTTAAATTCTCACTTATAAAACTTCGTTGTTTATTTTCTGCAATAATATTTTTTAGCATCTACTTTCTTAAAAACATTAAAAAAATTTACTTTGTGCTATCTTAATTGATTATAAATATCGATTCAATTATCAATTTAATTCCGTTTTTTCAATATCAAATCAATTTCTTGGTCAATAAATAATATTCGCCTACACGTGGAACTTCATTTTACATCGAACTCGATCAAATTAAAAAAAAATTAAATGCTTAAGAGCGTCATATCGCAATATTTTTCAACATCCAAGCGAATAAGTTTTTTTTACAAGATTTTACAGGACTATATTTTTCTTTGAAACATGCGTGAAACATTTCGCAGGAAATTTTAAAGCGTTGTTAAGACGTCATTTTCAATAATATTTCAACTTTTTGCGTTTTTTTACGAAAATGTGGGTTTTTATTATGAATTTATATGAGAAGTTATACACCAGATTAGAATTTTTTTTATTTTTTATTTATTATCTTTGTTTAATTAAGCACTGAATTTAATTTTAACCACAAAGTTAATATTACTAATTTTAAAAGCATTTTTTTAGACAGGACCTTTGTACTCATTTTAAACTATAAGGGTACCCCACACGTATTGACGCATACTCGGAAAGCATGGTTTTAGATTAGTTGCATTCAGTCCTTTGACTAAGAAAGACGTATCCGAATATTTGGTATTATGTGAAAGGTCTTTATCTTCAGTTTGCGGAGAGAAAAATTTTTTTTACGTGTCCCTTTTAATAATGACAAGAGATATGTCCTTCTGAAGAACATTTGCAAAGCTGCGCGCTGTTTCAGTTTCACGTAAAAAAAAAAAAACGCATCGGAGGCAACAAGAAACATTTTCGAGATTTACGAAGGTGCATTAACCATAAGGAAATACCAAAAATGGTTTAATAAATTTAAATCTGGAAATTTTGATTTAAAAAATGAGCCGAAAAGTGAACGACCCCATGAAGTAGATGAAGCAGCTCTAAGTGAGGAAATCGAGAAAAATCCGAGTCTCACCATCGAAGAATTATCGAGTCAAGTCCGTACTTCATGGTCGACAACTTGGTGCTTGAAAAAAAATGGGGAAGATTCGAAGATCAGCTTTAGTGAACAGAAACTTCCTGCATGACAATGTTCGCCCGCCTGTAGCTAATTTGACCAAAAAAAATTTTGACGAATTGAATTTGAAGGCTTTATTGCATCCGGCCTGTTCTCCAGATCCAACTGATTATCACTTTTTTCGCCCATTCAAATATTTCTTAAAAGAAAAAAATTTCAAAACACATGACGAGATAAAATCGGCCCTTTCGTCCTTTTTGGACTCTAAACCTACAGAATTTTATAGGAAAGGATTTTTGATTTATTAAATAGACGGTGCAAAGTCATCGACAATCATGGGAATTATTTTATATAAATAGATTAAATAAATGATTTTAAAAATGAACTGAATGTTATTTGCCATAATTAAAACAATACAAGCATTATAAGAAAGTGTGCCACAAAATTGCCTTAATATGGAAAGTTCTTGTATATACAAAATATATTTTCTTATAATCTTGAAGCCAAGATTACTAAGATAAGTCTGAACTGAAACAAATTAAAAAATTTTTAAACATTAATAGAGTTATAAACCTTTAAATTTGCAGGACACATTATCAATTTTCGACGTTTTTAAAATACTTTATTTCAGTGAAAATATAGGTTTTTAAATAATATATACACGCTTTGAGGTGACAGGTATTATTTAAAATAAAGTTTTATATCAAAAACACAATAATTTTTTACTAAATAATATTTATAACGAACGTATTAATGAGTATTTTTCATTGTTTTTTGGTCAATTCTGCAATTCATGATGATATTAAATTAGCGCCCTGAATGTTTTCTCGCAAATCCTTGAAACAATATGAATTGATATTGAACCTATTCTAAACATAAATTATAAATTTCATATATTATATGGTTTTTCGTGTAGAATTTCTCAAATTTCAAGCTGTAAAAATAAAAGTACACCCTTAATGTTCTGACTAAGAAAATATAATACATATGTATTAAATTTTCTTGGTATTTATTGTAAGAAAAGGTGATACATGTAGGTATTATGCAGCCTATATAAAGTGGACGCAGACCCCGCGCACAGTAGGTTCAGGAGCTTCGGTTGTGCCTCACGATAACCCCAACGTCCTCGACCTTCGGCACTTCCTCCAGTACCATTAACCGCTTGAAGCTTTCAGACATTGTGGCTAATTGACCGTCCAGCAAGCAACTAATCCGCTTCGCTGATCCTAAGAGGAAGCCACCGGATAATTTGATCTCATTGTTCATACCCTCGTTGACAGGTCTCCGGCTGGACGGAGACCGGCTATTGTCACAATCATTTCAACATTTAACAATCTGATATACCCACGCCTCAAATTACAAGCAATTTTTTAAATGCTACAACAGCCTCTTCGCGACAAAAATGTATATTATTTAAAATGCCGTTCATTACAAATTTTGCTCAGTTGTAAGTACTCTAGGACCCTGAAAAAGTTTCTGTCAAAATAATAACCAGAAACGGTGTCCGGGGTAGAAGCGGCCTCATTTTTTCACATAAAGAAGACAGATGCTTCTGGTAAAGAATAATTATATTTTAATATTATTCCATTTCTCCAAGAGTCCAAGGCGGGAACAAAAATAATACAGTTGCGAATTGGCATAGGACGTTTTACACGACGCGACAATGTACGCGTTCTTCACAATGATCTTCTTTTTATTTTTCTTCTTCTTCTTTTAAAACCAGTCAATACGATGCGCCAATATTCTGAGCACTAGCCTTAGTGTTGCTGTCCGCCTTGATACACAATTAGCAGAATTTATTAACAGGTTGGTCAAATACCTCCCTTAACAACCACCATTCCGGTTTATCCTCCGTCTTCCGCATTCAGCTGCTTTCTGTAACCTTTTGCATGTCATCGGTCCAGCGAGCTGGAACACGACCTACGCTTCGGATTCAATTTTAATTTCAAGGGCCTTTCTATTTTGCTTCGAGCTTGTGCATTGTTATAGTTACGCCACTGCCCAGAAGGTCGGTAATTTTTTGCTACGCTACTGCCTATTAACAAAAATTATCATCTGACATCATGGACAATATTTTTTTTTTTTACAAACATGTCAAATTTCCTAGCACATAGTTTAGAAAAAATACAAGAAAGTTATTCTTTGATAACACTTGTAATATTTTCTAATTCGAGTACAAATAGAATGTATGAATAATATGCCCGTAATTACAGGAATCTGTTTACTTTATTACTCTACATTATGTAAAGTTTAGGTTATTTTTGAGAAACCTCATCTCGTGGTGATTTTATTACAAAAATGACGATGAACTGAACTCCGCTGAAAAATCTTCAAAACTCAATGAACCAACGAAAAGATGGTAAAAATTAACGTTAACGTTATCCAGTAAAATATACACATTGTATCCCTACGTAAAATGCTACCATGTCAATTTCATACGTTAGCTATCCTTAACCAGATCGAAATCTAAACTACTGAATGGGATGAATCAACTGTATTTTAAAAGGTAATTCTAACAATAAAAATTCACATTAATGGTATTATACAAACATTATTTTATAATATTTAAACTCTTGTAACCAAAAAATTTCCATTACCTCATCGCACCCACACAGAATGCGTTTAAATATCCCCAGTTAACCATTTTCTGTACCCTTAGAATCTTTCATCTCGACAAGCATCGCCTATACATTTATATATATATATATATATATTTATAAAAATATACAGATATATGAAAATGTATCTTTTTATATACTTATCATCAATTAATATTTTATGAGAAATGAGATCCCTTCGGCGTATATATGTCAGATCCATTTATAACAGAGTAAATAAAGAAATAAGAAAAGAATGTAAAGCTGACCTTAGTATAGTGATTAAGATTCAGAAAACATTAAAGTTTGGTTATCATTTTTGCGGAAGACTTGGTACGACCAGGTAAACCAGATAATGGAGGATAGTTCTGTTAGAAGCCACAATAACCTGCGAGATTGTATGAGTAGACGTATGAATGTGGATGCGGCGAGAATTGTGTCTCAGGATAGAAAAGTGTGGCGCTCTATTCTCTCTGCCTACCTCCGCGGTAAAAAGGCGTGATGATAAGTAATATTTTATTTTACACTTAATAAAGACTACCGGCATGAAATTGGAATGATTGAATTGAGTTTTTATTCAATTCTGAAATATTTTTTTATTTCCTGAGTGATATACAGGCAAAAACTTTATATTCATTGATTAATTATCAATTCATTATTCTGTTATAGAATGCAAATTTGCTCAAAATGAACAGATTCGCTATTTTCTTTAAACAAACCCTGCTACACAAATACTAAATTGATAAATGGTATTATTTAGCAGTGCGATAAAAATAATTTCCGCTACCCTTATGCGCGCTCTGTTTAAATACAATATAAATTCCAAACATGCCGCCGGGTAGGAACCGTTTCAATAACCACTCGCAAGTTCCCTTTAGTCTGGCCGCTCCAACTTTCGAGAAAGCTATCATCTTTTCCCTTCGCTGTCAATCACGTCATATTACGCAGAAAATTCTGGACGGCTGGAGATGTGGGTAAATCCTTTGTCGAAAGTTTTAATCCTGACTCCCAGAATTTGCGACACAAATGTTTATTGGACATGCAGATATATGTACACGATACGCGTGCTCCGTAACCCATAGGGGTAGGCGGAGATAATATCATTTTTCCACGCCAGACCCTCACGACTGAAGATCGTGATCTTCGTTGATTCCCGCCTTATTGATAATACTTCAATGCCTTTCTCGGCATCCAGCAGACCTGAGGGTAGTCACCAGAGAAATGCCTGTTGCTTTAGGTTAGTCCAACTGGTGGGGCATCTTTTTCTCTCCATCCTTCGACATGACCCTCCACTACATTCCAAGAAAATGATTGAGTATATCCTTAATATAAAACTCTTATAGATGGAGCTTGTTGTCTTCAACAAGCATCAATTCGTCTTCTCTTCTGGTTCACTATTCCATTCTGGAAAGTACAGCTACAAGAAAACAAGGGTGGTTCGCCGATCTCCGCCTCTTTCAACCGCCGATGATGATGATGAGGTCAAAAGAAATGAAACACAAAAATACTTTCTTTCTAGGGACACTGCGGCAACAGAATCGAGAACTCGTTCCCGCTCGTAGTGTTTCAGTTACATTCATTCATTCAATTCATTCATATTTTTCCCACCACTTAAGCAACCTTGAACAGGCTCCAGCATATTGTATCAAAAAATGACATCCTTTGTTTGTTGAAATCTATTTCACCCTTTTCTCGCCCCCCGTTGATGATTCTATTTTTAAATTACTGCAATAACAGCCTCGTGTCCTTATTAAATCACTTTATTGGCGTCACTTCGGTGCTATCGTACGATTTTTTTAATATATATATTCAATAGTAGAGTTTATTTAATAAATAAAAACAATAGTAGAGTTATGCACCCCCAAATAAGAAACATCTTGAATTATGGGGGTGGCTATCAACATTTATATAATGCAAGATCAATATATACTAGATGTAAAATTTGTTTAAAACAAATAAAATATATATTTACATACATACATCTATAATAATACAATATGAAAATTAATAGGTATTATTTTTTCTAATCATTATCTATAAAATAATTTGCAGCATTGTTAGCATTACCGATCAAGTAAAGATCATTTCATTTTAGTTTTTTTATAGCATGAATTTATTTTTACTTTTAAAATTATTGATAATTTTCAATAATAATAATAATAATAAAATTATCAATCAATGAATAACTTTGTGGTTAAAATTCATATTTTTATTTGTTATCTTTGTTACCTACCGCGAAACATTAGACCGGCATTTTATACAAATAATAGTATAGGAAATTTACTCATAAATTCTAAAGACAAAGATGGTAAATTTAACAATTCTGGTGTCTATAATATTAGTTGCAAGGATTGTGCTGCATTTTATATTGGTAAAACGGGTAGAAATTTTAATATAAGAGTAAGGGAGCATTTGAGATGTTTGAACAATAGTGGGTTTTCAGAATTTCTAATCATTTGATAGAAAATGGTCATGGTTTTGATAAAAAATTGGGATTGTCAATTTTGCATATAAACGATGTTGGTCACAAATTAAATAATTTGGAATCATTGAAGATAAATAAAGCTTCTAAAACTAATCAAAAAATTATAAACAACCAACTAAATTTAACTATGAGTCCTATTCTAAAATTTTTTACAAAAATTATTCGACTAAATTTCTATTAAGTAACAATTTGAGTTAGGTACTAAATTTATTTTTTAAATAATTGTTGTTTTTTTTTAAATAGATTCTGGTAAAGAAACAATAATATATGTTTTTAGTTAGTTATGACATCCTGAAGAAGAAAGTGGTATTTTTCGAAACCGGTAGATGAATTTAAACTCAATTAAATGGTTAATAAAACAAAGTAAGAAATAAAAAAAATGTCTTTTTGATTTGTACAGGGTTTATTGTTTTTTTTTTTTTTGTGTAGTTTTAGCATCTATGAATGGACCTACAGGGAAATGATTAGTAATTTTAGTATCAGGTATATATGGTTTCAGATGTGGATTATTGTTTGCTTTACATCATACAGGGTTTAAACAAATTTCAGAATTTTTCTTAATTCTTGTATACGTATTAATGCACGACAAGAAACCGTGCATTGCTAAGTGTGTCTTATATTTTTCTACTTGAGTTCCATAACCTAAAATAAATAATATGTCACCTAAAATAATTTGATTACGAATATTTTTATTCAAAAATTCATCTAGAGTTTTATTAAATGCATCTATTTTAAGGTACTATGGCCTATATACATACTATACATAAATGTCGAAATGCATCAGAAACTGCACGTTGAAGAACGTTGGTTATTTTGGATTTCCCTCGGTCTTTCTAAATCTTGCCTTGAACATATTATAACTTTGATTTTTGGTTCGTAACTACCGCTGTCAGTAATCATAAGAAACAATGTAGCATCACATATCTTATCTTGACCAGCAGCTAAACTAAAAAAAATAAGGTTTCAATGCAAATGGAAGGCAGACTACGATCATGGACTTTTGAGTACTAAAAGGCCACTAAAAAAAAAGGGAAAATAATATTTAACCCATAATTTGTTTATATTATTCTACTACATTTTAAACTTAATATAATACCATGTAAATAACGTTATATATGTTGAATCTATAAAAATGAATCATTCATGAGTTTAAGTTGTGATATTGGATTCAAGTAATAATATTAAACAGCGTTGCTTTGGACTGATCTCTGTCCATTTATATCCATATAAATATTGAGACCATGTTAAAATATTTATTTTGTTTGTGAACGATTTGTGTTGTGAACAAAGTGTGTTGAAGCTAAGAATTTACAGAAACGTTCATAGAAAGTTGCTATTGTTAATCTCGGTACCGATATGTGAATTTGGTAACTTTGTACTCATTGCCTTTCGCTATGACTGTGATATATGTTTATGGATTAACAATTCTTCAGCGCAAAGACGTACTCGTTTAATTCAATTTTCTTTGTCAAATATATTATAGATTAGTGTTATTAGTTAATTCTGATTATTACTAACACTTATGGTATGGCTTTAAAAACAAATCATCTTAGCATTTGAGAGGGTGAATAGTACACAGAATACACCACACAATGTACACCCTCTCAGGCACCCGGGGTTATCTCCTGCGCACAACACACCCCGTGTCAAGCTACATTATGTGAGGCTGTGTTTACACCCGCTCGCTAAGGGACCTACAAGGCTGACACACACTTCAACGACCAGAACAAATATTAATCACAAACTGGTGTCTACTAACTACACTTACACAGGTGCTTCTGTAGTTTACACTAACCACCATCTATTCTAAAGGTTTCTTTATTTTATCTATTTAAACAAATCTATTGTTATTAGTTGTATAAAACATACAGTACTAATTGAAACCAATGAATTTCAGCAAATTGTTTCGACCACAATGGACGCTCCGCGGTCAATGTTCGCTGTCCGCCAGTATTTCTATAAAACATTTTTCGAAGATGAAAAAAGATAGTGGTCCACCATAATACATTTAAATTTTTTAAGCAATATCTAATCATATGTAAATATTATTAAAATGAGTAGTATTACTTTTAGTAGTATTTTAATAAAGCGATCTTTGCCTATAATTAAAATAAAAAAAACATGGACAAAAATACGGTTATATATAACTAGTTTGTCTACAATAAATAAAACATAGATAAGCATAATATCTGTGAATTTACTTAGTTAAAAACTAGACAATAACATTATTTTATTTATTTAAAAATTGATATATATGTATAAAAATAGAAATTGATAAAATATATGTACATATGTAGCTTTAAAAAAAATAATTTAAAGTAAGCAAACCAAACAATAAAAATGGCAGTGTGTCAAAATCGATTATATCTTTGACTCAGAACAGCACCAAAAATATCACTCTTATATTTAAACTTTGAATATCGGAATATATCTACAAGATCAAAATCGTTCCCATGCCTGTGAAGTCTTTGTGTGGGTGCATCCTATACAAATTGTATATGATGAATTTACATAGAACAGCGCTAACGACCTGGTACTCCGCGCAGGAACGTGGTATACAATCAATTCAGTTAACTTAGGGGCGTCCAGTGTGCCATTTGTTATTTTAAATAAAAATAATAAATCACTTAAAGTTCTTTTACACGACAAGTTAATTAAATTAAAAGTTTTCATTAGAAAATCATAATTCAATTGTTCGACGGGTATACACAGTTTGAAATTAATAAACCTTAAAAATTTATGCTGAACCTTTTCTAATTTTAATTTGTGTGCTTTATAGAATGCAGACCAAATAGTTGAGTTGAATTTTAAATTATGAGAATAAAGTCAATTAAAATAGAGTGGCAGAATCATGGAGAGGCTTTCAACCAGCAGTGGACCGATTATGGACAGTAATAAGATGAATGGGTCCATCGCGAAGCTCTGATTATTTTTAAAGTGATCTGGTCAATGTAAATTTTCAACTCTCTACTAACATGTATCGCCTTCTTTCTTTAAACTTGTCACATCTGATGTCCGTAATATCAAAAAATTTTAACGAAATTTATATAAACTTTTGATTTTCTTAGTATTGTTGTTTATGGCATAAATCACTCTTTCAAGGGTAGACTGTCTTATGATGATGATCTATTTCATGCGACAATAAATTTTTTGATCTCTTTAGACATTATATTTTTGGCTGCATTAGCTAAGCCTGTGAAGAATTTTTCGACTTATTTTTAAAAATAAAATTCTGAATAGTCCAAATGTTAAATAGAAATTAAACGTGATACGTATAACCAAGGTTTTGTACTGTCACGTAGAAATATAATTATTTGTATAGCTTTGAGAAAAAACTAGACGCCAAACAATTTACCACAAAGGGGCGCGTAATATAATCTGTAACCTGATACGTGGAAATCTGTGGTAGCTAGGAGCTACTCGCATTCTTACCGAAATAATTCAAGTGGAATCTACTAAAAACATTTTAGTTAACGTGTACTTGATATCGTGTTTCTTGAGTCAGCAAAATTTTATTATTTTTCGTTTATTTTGGAGTGATGTTAATTGTTCTTAATTTTTTCTTCTTCATCATCGTGTATCGAATGGTTCATGCATTCGGACAAAATATATGGAATATGATACACAATTCGTATTCACTCCTCTCGGTCTCAAGCCATGTTGATCGTAGCGTTTCAAAAAGTCCCTGTTAACTCTATTTCTTGGTCTATCCAGCGGTGGGCTGCCAATACGTTAACAAGGGGTTCGCTTCATTTCAGAGCTATTCGCGGTGTTCCGGCGAAGGGCCGAATTTTTATCACACTAATACAATTATACTCATTGATTATTAAAGCAATCAAATATTACTTAATATACTTATATTATATAACAATACGCGAGTTATCGTAAAATATTTAATTATGTTTCAAAATAACAATAGATTGAAACTGAAGTTCTCCTCAACAAAGGGGTACTAGAAGGGGGGGACCCACCCTTTCTCGGAACCGTTGTAGAAGTTTCAACTTATTTTATCAGTTCCATACACAGTACTACAGAAACGCGAAATGTACAATTAATAAACAAAAAAGTTCTCCTTAGTAAATGATGGTACAAAATTATAAATATTAGGAACTGTCCTAAAAATTGGGCATAATTACGTGAAAGAGAAAAAAAAAGTACATGTATGAAGTATGAAGGATTGATCACAAAAATATTGCGTTGAATATCTAAGAACATCTGGAAGCAATATACATCAAACATCGCCATTTTTAAGCATTATTAGACTAGACAAAAAAAAACAGCTAGGTCTCTTTTATTAAGTACCCGAAATAACTATTTACTAGAAATTTCAAAATGCAATAAAGTCATAATTTTCAGAATACATTTATTTATCTGAGTTGTTTTTTCTTTATTTAACAAGGAGGTTGCGCGAGCCCCTTTGAGTCCCCTCCAGGCCACCCCTGGGTCTTTCCATCTTACAGGAGACTATCCTTTTGTTCATTTTCCCTCTACTGTCCCTAATAGTGATGAGAAAAAATTCTACTTTTGACTCACGGATGTTATTGTAATCAGTATTCGATAATATAGTGATTGAAAACTGTGACTGTGATCAGTTTCATTACTAATGCAGACGCGCCGCGCGATGTTACAATACATAAAATAAATAAAAATCATATTCTAGTATAAATAATTAATATACGTCTAATTTAATATCATCACAAAGAGAATGAAAAGGCTTTTAAAAATGTGAGTTTATTTTTCGGGTCAAATTCTCAACGTTTCAGATAAAATTCGTTAAACGTTTTGACAGAATCCACTAGATGGCGCTGATCACAAAATCTAACATCATCCCTTCATAAATATTTTCGTCTCAATTGCGCAGGTGCTAAATCACGGTTCACTACTAAATATAAATAAAGTGATTCACGATATTTCCAGATATTCAATCACTGATAGTGAGTGTGACTCAAAGATATCAGTGATTGACTCACGATGCGTGTTTTTAAGCTCATCAGTAGTCTCTATGATTATGAGCTTCTCGATACTCTCATTGTTTCTTTTAATAACATGGTAATAATCCTGTTTTTAACAATTTTTCTCCTACGTGTTGTCGAAAGTCTTTCGGTGATCCTTAACTCCTGAAAGATGGCGACACGAGTGCGCCTCGCGGTTTACGAAATACGCATCATCTACCTCCAGCACCACATCTCGAAGGCATCCAACACAGTCCTTTCCTTCTATCTTAATGTTTTTGTTTCCGTTCCATACAGTTTTATGGAGAATAGCGGAGATTTTCCCAAAAAGTTTTTTGTTCTTTTTAGGATGGACCGATTTCTCCATATCCTCATCAGACTGATCAGATCTGATTTTGTCACTCTATTGACTTATTATTTATTGTGATATCCTTGAGATTGTATATATGTGTGCGTGTGTGATGAGATAAAAGGGGCGACGCCCGCTAGGCGCGCTTTCTTTTGCGTTATCGTTTGGCTTCGATACTAGTTATATACCTTGTACCTTAATTGTGTTATTCTTGAAATAAATATTTAATAGTCATATAAGAATTTCTATTCGAAAATCAAGTACATAACATTTATTAACTACTTTATTCTCATTTATCTATTATTTATCAACTAGTATTTAAACGACATCCTAGGACGTCGTATGTCGTTCCTAGTTGATAAATACGTCATATGCTATTGTTGCGTACAGCCACAAGAAATCAAAGGTGGTTCGCCGATCTCCGCTTCTCTTAACCAACAATGAGGTTAGAAATGAAACACAAATATGTTCTTCCTAGAGACACTGCGGCGACAGAATCGAGAATGCGTTCCCGCTCGCAATTTATTTCGTCACAAAACAATATATTTAATTCATTAATTTTTTGCCACCACTCAGCGAGTAAACAGCAAAAGGCGCCTGCAAGATATATTTTATCAAAAAACAACGTTTTTTATTTGCCGAAATTTATCTCACGTCTTCTGGTGCTCTGCCGAAAATATATTTTAACGACTGCTTCGTGTCCTTATAACATCAATTGATGGCCGTCACTTCGGTGATCTCTCAATCCTGTGCAATATAACTTTGGTCTGAAAAGACAACTTAAAATTATATACGAGTATGTAGGTACTAAAAAAAATGATCTGCTTATAACTATGTAGAATATTAATTTGTATTAGAAATGCAATTGTTTTCCAATTCTAATTTCCCTACACCTCTGATGTTTGAAATTATATATAAAATTATCAATAATTAAAGGTGTCCCACTTTTCAGGGCGGACTCTGTCTCTCGATTCCCCTCGGTTTAATGACAGCATTTGTCCAAAGATGTCCGTTTTTCGAGCGACGTGGATTGCCCGTTTCTGTTTCATATTAAAGAAAATTTGCCAACCAAACGCTATTATATATACTTATATCTTTTTTGATTATAGAGTGTACGCTCCTGGTAAATACAGTTTGTAAGAATTGTAAAGGGTATGGTGGTTGAGCATGTGCGAGGGAGAAAAGTTTAAAATGTAATATGACGTGAAATCGGAGGCTTTCGGATTATTGGCGTGATATTTCCAGGAAAACCAAATGTTGGATGTTGGCTCTGTTAGCAGCTTCAACAGGTAGAGGGCGTTTATAAGAAAATGAAGGTAGACAAGGCAACAGTTGTTTGACAAGATAGAAGTATGAGTTATTCTGCCTTTTCTATATGCATTGAGAATTAATGGTTAACGCAAGTGCATAATATATTTTGTGAAAACCTGTGAGAGATTCATATCTTCTGTGAACAAGTACGGTTGTACCGTTTTTTGAGGCAACGCCTTGACAATAGCACGCGTTGCTTCAAAAAGTTACGATACAACCATACTTGTTCACAAAAGAGATATACATCGTATTAGACTTATTTTGGTATTTGACTTAGTTGTCTTTCGGTTGCTACCGGGATCAAATAAAATATTTTTTAATGTATATCTTTCTAGTTGATTCATTTAATTTGTATTTATAAAAATATATTTAATCTTTAAATGGTAAGGTGACCTTGGCTCAACATATATAAAAGGGTTTACATTCTGACTTTATGGTACACGCAACTTAACTAATCATGCATTAATTTTAACAATGGATGAATGGTACATATCCCACTTTGGACAACAAGATGGCCGGTTGCACTCCAGCGAGATGCACATATCCAAGTGCAATGCATTATAGATCAAAACTATGTCATTATGGCCCGTGTCCACGATTATCTCTCAATAACGCATGTATCTCTCCGAGAGTCGGTAGAGGTACGTATGTATTAGATGCGTCATTCTAATCCGTGAGCGAAACTCTGCATTGTTATTTAAGTGTACTCGAGTCTAATCTAGAGAAATCTCATCTGTGGATATGGGCCATTATATTGATATGCTTGTTTGGTTTAAGGGTAAATTTTATATTACCAAGTGTAGCGAGTTCAATCCTCGTCCTGGGAAACATTATTTTTAATAAACAAGTGCTTAAATTTTTTTTTAGTTATAAACTTAATAAACAATTTCATGATCAAAATTAGAATCATATTTTCAAATAAAATTGTTACCATATATTAAGCGCTTTGTATAAATAATGGTTGCGGGAAAATATTCAATAATACATAATTGTTTTCATCTGGCGAAACGAAATAAAAGAATGTTGCATTCTTTCGAAATTAGAATTGCGAGCGAGAAATCTGAACGGAATTCGAAATTCAAACCATTTCCCCCCGGGCGGGTTGGCAATAAAAAACCTGCGGTTCAAATCCGTTTAAGCCGGGAGAACAAGGAAAATAGACGAACAAAATATCCCTCGCGAGGACTACTGACGGAAGCCATGGCGGGAATATTTCTCAACCAGCTTTATAAAAACATTGCATCAGAATTTCTAGTTGCATCATTGTTTGATTAAGCTCACTGGAAAATGTATCTGATATAATCACGTTCATATAATCAATATTTATTTATTACAAATGTTCTTAAAGAATTTAGTGTGAAGCCCTTGATTAAATATCAACCCACATGTTTGTACGTCATACGTCATAACGTATCCAGTACACGCGTATCTTTAACGTCTCTCTGAGATCTCGTTGAGACATCATCCCGATTACTATTAATATTAAATTTATTGATTATAATTATATACATATAAAATCAATTTTTTCGAAAAATATTGTTGTTACACTACCGCGATTTGAACCTGAATCTCTTTTCCAATCCGGGAAAGGTACATCACCAACTATGCTACAGCGACAGTATTTTTGACGACAAATTTTCGAACCTACATGTTATACTTTTTCAAATTAATACATCTATCGTTTCATTATTTGAAAGCCATCTACTTTGTTTATAAGGAATCTCAAATATATATATATATATCTTTATGATTAATACATTTAATTCATATTTAAAATATCACAGACCTATGTTCTGAATAATTACAACTTCACAATAAGAATGTGTTCTCCTAATAAAATGTAATATTCCTGGAATTCTTTTATCTCCTATCGTATTATCAATTTAGGATTTAAAATAAATAAAGCCATACATAAAAACAAGCCTGTGACAGTACTGGAGTAACAAAACATAAAAAAAAAAAACTATAAAAATATGTAAAAATACGCAGACTTATGGGACAACCTGATATAATTAATAACGAATTAAATTTAACAGATAACCCATTCATTGATATTTAACCTATTTTAATATCGTCATCTCTTTCTCCACTCCCCACTAGGACTATATTTTATGGATCAGTTAGTGTGCCTGAGTGATGATGAACCGTTATGCGAATTTGACTTTGATTGGTAACAATTTTTTTTTTTAAATGAATACGCATGTTTTTTGGGATGCTGCAATTTCAGAACATAATTCTATGGATTTTTTAATTTAAATTAAATTAATCAATTAGAATTATACATTAATTATAAAATTATAGATTTAAGTTTTTAATTTGTCATAATGATAATCGGTTACTGTAGTTGAATGGTAACACATTTCTCTTGATAGGAAGTGGTCCAGGTTTGAATCCCGGTAGCAACCAAATATTTGTATTATAAAATAGATTTTTTCTGTATATCTTACTAATTGATTAATTTAATTTGTTCAAAGAAATACGAATAATAAGTTACTAATCATAGTTGCAATCAAACACAATCACAATGAGAATAATAGTCTAAATAATGATTTAACCTCACTAGTGTGCGACCATCTTGACAAGGATAAAATGGTATCGAAATCAAGATGGTTTATGCAAAGTGTGTTAGTTTTTTTTTAAATAAATTTTATTTTATTGATTGCGTTGCATCACATGAATGATTAAGGATGCATTATTTATTGTTTAAAAAATCAGAGGCATGTAATGCACTCGTGCTAAAAGCAACATGTTGAAATGAATATTTGAAATGTTTGACCTTTCTCACGGGAGATTTGAAGGACATCGAAGACATGAAACGCAAGAGAATAGAAGAGTCAAGATACATTAGGGCCAGATTGCTTTCAAGGTGATTTTAGTGCAGCAACCTCAAGAGACTGCTCTTCGGTACATACTGCATTCCGCTTCCGAGGAATAGCTATATTACATTACTGAATCCACTGTATCTCTGGTAGCTGTGATCGAAAACCGTGACTCTTCTAAATGTTAACAGATGTAACAGATTGCACATGTTGCGATATGTTAAGTAAACCTTCGAGCTTTAATAATAATAAACCCTGGATCGAAAAGATCAAGAAGTGCATACATTCGAATGTTTAAGTCATAAATTTAAGTAACAAATCTAGTAACAGAAATAATCATTACTATTATGTACACAATAAAGATTTTCGAATTCTTTCTCAGGTGATGATTTTTTTAACCTTCTGGATATTTAAACTGACTGACAACGATTTGTAGAGACGTTCGTGAAGGTTATATATATACTAAGATTTCAATACCTACTCCGTCAATAAAAACTCAAGTTGTTACAATTTGGATTTATTCAAGAGAACTGATTTTAAAATATTTCCGGCGTCTTATATAGGCAGATTTCCTGCCTACGTGTAACTTTTTACTTGCGGAGGTGACGCTAATAGACCGTTGTACTATGCGTAAGAACACCTGTTTTTAGATACGATGGGATAACGTGGGAATTGGTCACAAATGGAGTTTTCCGGTATTTTTTTTAATCATTGAATAATATATATATCTTGTATCAATTCCTTTGAGGTAGATGCACCATGTATGTACATGAATTCTTGAATAATATTGTAATTCACGTTCGTAAGACATTACATTATAGCATTCAATGGATCAATAGACTTTACCTACTCTGAACAACTATACAAATGAACTTCTAAATTGAAATGTCAAGTTCAATGCAGTTAAGAAAATGTCAGGTTATGTTAGGTTAGATTATCATCACAGGGATCAAAAATGACAGTTTAATAGGTATATATTTTTATTCGAATCGTATTGCAATATACATTCATTAAATTGTCAGAAGTTTAATTTATTACAAGGTTACATAAAACAGACGGTATGTACTACTATTACACATCAGAACGGGCGCTCGGTACTGGCTGGTGTGGTGCGTCTAGGTCGGTATGGTAACGAAATTGCATTGAGCATATGACCTTTTTTGTTCGCCGTCCTGTCGCACCATATCTGTATAGACAAAGACCTCTGGCGGACGTTTCTAGAGCTGCCATAGCGTTATTGAATAAGGCAAACCATTGTGTGTATATTAGAAAACTGAATATTAATAATTAAATGTTTAAATAACTTTTATTTTGATTATATTCAAGTGGCCAGCTTGAATAGACAAGAAATGATTAATTGAGCAATATAACTTATAAATAGATAATTTCTCAAAAAATAGACAATTTCTCAAAAAAAATTTACATAAACGTTTTTTTGTATTTTTCATTGCATTGTGTGTATGTAGCACACTTGATTTTTCCGTATATTTAGTAAGAGGTTTTAAAATAGAGATTGTAACTTAAAAATTAAATATTCGAAACGTAATCTAATCTATTTGTGTAATTTAAGAATTTGTACCTAGAGAAGAATGACTGATCAGTAAAGCGTGTAGTGCCCAAAATATTAGTCGTGAACCCCGGAATTAAAACAGAAGTGAATAAATACTACATTAATAAAACTCGACTATTACAAATAGATTTTTGTGTCTATTTTAATTATAAGTATTTTCATTGTCGGTATAGTTGAGTGATTAAATTACGTATCTGAATAATAATAATCAAATGATTGGTTATCTCCAATAAAAAAGTCTAGCCAAAATATTGTAGAAAATCATTTCCAAAGTTATCCGAAACTTTGTGTATATGTACAGCATTCTGTAATTCTTTATAAATGAGTGAAAATAACGTTGTAAATCCAAAAATCTCGGTTCATCATCGTTCACAGCAATCAGGCATTTTCAGAAGCTCCATGCTACCAATTTTAACCGAGGATCTTGGTCTACGCCATAATAGACCATAAGCTCTTTGGATATGATAAAATACGTATTATATATACCTATACTTTATATATATATTTATACTTGATTTCAATATTTATTTCTTGTATTTACTTTTTTCTCGGTATACTGTACATAACTATTTGCTACGATTTAAATTATTTTTTTTTAAATACTTTTTTCGATCATCTATTTCAAATAAAATTAAAATATTTTAACCTAAAGCGATGTATGATTATTTAATTGTATTTTTGCTATAATTATGTTCACAGTTACAAACGATCTTCCTTTATGAGTGCGAGATTTATTTCTTAAGCAGAGTTAGTATGTGTTTCCGTGAATGCCTTCGACAGCTGTGGTTCCCTATTAATAATATGGTCAGATATGAAATATGAACACTACCACTAATCTTTAATTGAGCGCGCTGATGCTCTGGCATCGTAACTGGTCCGACGTTGTTGCTTTTCTTCTTCTGGGTTAATTTCCGACCGACCAAAAAGCGAACTGATTCTTGAGATCTCTTTACCGTACGGTGTTCTGGACGCAAAGGCGTCTTGTCGTTTTGCGCGCTTGTCAATCTCCGAAAACGGCGGCAATATTCATACACATATACGACCAATAGTAACAACAAAAAAATAATTAATGTTGATTTATCAGTCTACATACTATGTCAAAGCAATGTAATATTTCTAAATAAATTAATGAATTGTTCATAGATTGGATCCTAGACATGATACTTAATTTTGTTGCTAAGATATCTTCACCGATATAGCGATATAGTGAAATTTCTAGAATGCGTGAAGAACGACCCTTACAACTGCAATCAAGTTACAGTATGGTATGCTTTTCTAGCATATAAAAATTATTTTTTGAAAACCTTAATTCAGAATGTATCACCATTTAAATATAATATATTACGCTTTAAAAAATGTAATGCCTAAAGCTGGTAACGGCTCGCCGTGTTTACACTCCAGATACACCCCGAAACTGTCAAATTATCCAAGATCGTGACAGATTTTCCAGGAAAACTTCCAGAACATTAAACCTGACAGCACAACGAAGCGTGATGTGAACGCGTAACAGCAATAGCACTCACACAGTTCACAACAAACACGTGTTTGGTCTTTTACTATTTCAGAAAAAGAATTACAAGATGTGACTGGCTTTTCTTTTAAACTTTTCTTAATAAAAGCTACTGAACCTTTATATTGTCATACATAAATTTTCAAATTAAATACCATAATATAAGATGCACCCCTATTTTTAATTGCCAATAACAATTTTAATAAATCATCATAGTATCTTTATTATAAACATGAAAATATAATGACAATAAAAAACAGTATTTTCAGATAGCTTTCAAATAATGGAACAATAGATGTATTAATTTGCAAAAAATACTATCGCTGTAGCATAGTTGATAATGTACCTTCCCCAGATTGGAAAACAGATCCAGGTTTGAATCCCGATAGCGTAACAACAATATTTTTCAATAAAATTGATTTTATATGTATACCTTTCTAATTAATACATTTAATTAGTATTTAAAATATCAGAAATCTATATTCTGAATAATTATTACTTCACAATAAGAATGTGCTCTCTTTAATACTTATTTATATAATTTCGTCTGTAATATAACCATTAGAGTCCGAATGTACTTTCCGATCTCTTCCGCACGCACAACCATTTTTTCTACACATTATCATAGTTTCATCTGTCGTGTCATCTTCTTGAAAATATTTGAAGCGTCAATTAAGGGCACAATTTTATTCAAACTCATCTTTAGGTAGTGGCGACTATACCTCAACCACCTACTCCGCCGCATCATGGAACAGGAAAAGGAAGAAAAAACATGCGTCTTATTTAATTAGTTCATTCGTAACACAGTGCATACATAAACACTACTATATATATTTTTTATTGATAATATTTGTTTTATTAACAACTCAATTGAATTTAAATACATCTACCGGTTTCGAAAAATACCATTTTCTTCTTCAGGATGTCATAACTAACTAAAAACATATATCATTGTTTCTTCACCAGAATCTATTTTTTAAAAAAACAAAAATTATTTAAAAAATAAATTTGAGTTAGGTACTAAATTTATTTTTTAAATAATTATTGTTTTTTTTAAAATAGATTATGGTGAACAAACAATAATATATGATTTTAGTTAGTTATGACATCCTGAAGAAGAAAATGGTATTTTTCGAAACCGGTAGATGTATTTAAACTCAATTAAGTGGTTAATAAAACAAAGATAATAAATAAAAAAATTATAATTTAATTTATTCATTTAACATATTGTTAACATAAAAATGTTTATTATCAACGAGTAGAGTAGAGTAAAAATAATAGATTTCGTCTTTCATGGGTACGTAACCTAATCAATAAATATATTTTATTTTAATGAAAACACATTTCATTGTGAATTTTTAGTTTCATAATGTAGAATTATGATATTAAAACAAATTAAATTAATATGGAAAAAATCTATCTATCTATTGTAATCATATTTGATTCCGAATCCGGGGAAATTTTCCCGGATAGGAAATGTTCCGGTTTCATATCATGATGGTAACCAAATATTTTTCGATAGATTTCGACACAATTAAATCATTTAATATAATTTATCTTTCAACAACTGTATTATGTCATCACAAATATATAAATATAAACGTGAATAAATTGTATAGAAGTACGCCAAAGATATCGACTAAATTTATATTTTTTATTTTCTTTCCGAACCAAAACATCTTAATTCGTAACTCTATGTATCCAGCTTATTTCGAGTATTATTTTATAGATCGCATTATCATTTATTCGTTTAGTATCCATGCTTCATTCCTAAGAATAATATTAAGTATACATAGCATCTAATCAAGATAATCAACTCAATATTAAAATTAGAAAAAATAATATTTGGATATATTCAACTATGACAACACTAGTATATGGAAGTGAAGCCTGGAATTGGCAGAAAAAAAATATTAAGAAAGCTGTCAGAACGCGATGGAAATGCAGTTGCTTAGACACATAAGTGGAAAATCAGTATACGATAGAGTAAAGAATGAACAAATTTGGAGTGAATGCACACAAGTCACCGAAATGGTGTGATCATGTAGATCGTAAGAGCGAGGAGAGAAGGTTAATAAAATATATGTGGCTAGAGTTGAAGGCGATAGGAGCAGAAAAATCTGGCATGATCAGATAAACGAAGTTTTGGAGAACGATCCTGTTAAAATCTTCAATAATTGAAAAGCGTGCATTAAATTAATGTATGCAAGTAAAGGGTTTTTCATTAAGGGCGCTTAAACTTTTTTTTAAAATAAAACAAAAACGAATGAATATATCTAAAAAAAAATTATTATGTTTTGAAGTACATTTAGTGGCAATTATGTATGAAATTCAATTTTTTCTCGCATGACCACCGCGGGCACGTTTGCAAAAGTCCAATCGTTGAATCCAATTTTCCACCACTTTTTCACATAATTCGGCCCGAATCGCAACAATTTCGCGTTCAATATTTTCTCTTAGCTCTTGTAACGTCGCCGGCTTGTTGGTATAGACCAAAGATTTAACATAGCCCCAAAGAAAATAGTCCAATGGTGTTAAATCGCATGATCTAGGCGGCCATTGAACTGGTCCATTTCGCGAAATAACACGCTCACCAAATTTGCTTTTCAATAAGTCAATTGTTGCGTGTGCCGTGTGACTGGTAGCGCCATCTTGTTGAAACCACATATTGGCCAAGTCCACACCTTGCAATTGAGGCCAAAAATAATTAGTTATCATGGAGCCATAACGATTATCATTCACAGTAACATGACGATTAGCATCATCAACAAAAAAATATGGTCCAATGACACCTCCGGCATGTAATCCACACCAAACAGTGATTTTTCCGGGATGCAATTGTGTTTCGTGAAGCACGTGTGGATTGGTGCCTGCCCAATAATGCATATTTTGCTTGTTTACATATCCATTGAGCCAAAAATGAGCTTCGTCGCTAAAGATGATTTTTCGATGGAATTCAGCATCATTTTCAAATTGTTGTGCAGCCCAATTGAGGAATTGGCGACGCTTCAAATGGTCAAGCGGCTTTAGTTCTTGTGTCAACTGGATCTTGTATGGATGTAGGCCAAGATCTTTTCGCAAAATTCGCCACAATGACGTCACAGAAATGCCCAATTGTTGAGAACGTCGTGTTAGTGACTCATTTGGGTCATCAAGAACAGATGCTCTAGCGGCGGCAATATTTTCCTCACTTCGTGCATTTCTTTGTCTCACTGGCACTGGAACATTGTGTGGCGACAATGTGCTTTCAAATTTTTGCACCAAACGTTGATTGTTGATGTGGCAGGCAAGTGATGACGACGATAAAATGGTCGTAATGCTCTTAAAGTTGCGGTGAGCGAACGCGAATTTTGGTAGTAGATTTGAATAATTTGCAAGCGTTGCTCCGGTGTGTACTACTTCATGATGATTTGCCAACTAAATACAAGTGTTAACCTCAAAAAAAATTGAAGAAATATGCCGTAGTTTTTTGTCCCTGTTGAAAGAAAGTTTGAGCGTCCCTATTGAAAAACCCTTTACATGAGGCAAGAGTGATAGCAGTGGCGTGCAGTACGTATAGATTTATATTATGTTGTTACCAATGATATTATACAATCATATGTAATACAATATATGTACTTTCGTTTGACCAACGTCTTTAGACAAAATAAATCCGTCGTTTATACGACTCTACCATGTATTTATTTATAATTTTAGATTACCTACTATTAATAGTGTTATTAAAATTTAAGTTTTAGCGTAAAATAATACCTTCTTACGCATATAAAAATCAATGTGAAAAATGTATGGACGTTTTTAAGAACACTTTCTATGACTGAACATGATTCATTTATTGTTTGAAAATTCTTCACGTAAAAACTAAAGGAAGTAATTATTTTTATCAAAGGTTAACGTAGGAAATAGTTCTACCAATTGCTTTTTGTTTTTCCCAAATCAAGAAACAATCCATGCACCAAATTTAAAGAACAATCATGAAATCAACACATTAAAAACAGTAAGATAGTAATTTTTGCGAATTAGTATAAGAAAAAGTAGACATTTCAATGATTTGCACGCAGTTGTAAGCTTTTTTAATGTAATTCTGTTAAGAAAAAACAATAGCCATTTATTTCAGTAATATAACTCGAGTCACTAGCTTAAAGATAGAACAGAATAATGCGAATAGCTCAATGCAGCGAATACAAAAGAGCGCCATGAATACAATGGTGAGTTGTCATGGTAGTTTTTAGAATTAAGCAATTATAGTCTCTACTGGTACACAGATGGCGCTAATTGTAAAATAATATTTTCGTTTATTTTAATCCAATTATTTAATTTATATTCATTTCCCAGAATTTTTAGTAATGCACAGCTTTTTTGCTTGTATGCACTGCACGCCCCTGAGTGATAGGACAGAATAGCGTAGCGTTCTATCCTATCTGCCTACTCATGTGTAGAAACAGCGTTATAATAAGTTACCGACTTTATTTAATAATTATTTTCGATATTCTTAAAATGTCCCGCTGATTTATTGAATATCCTGTCAGTGAGAGTATAAAAACAGCTAATTTGTAGGCAGTCTGTTAAACCTATCAATTATTATGATGAGGGTTTCCCTTTTATATATAGGTATATCATATTATACATACACACGATATTAGCTCGTTAGTAAAGATAAACTGGTATCTAAGTAAAGTAGTGAAGGTGAAAACTTCGCATGACAAATTTATGTGCTTAACTTTGTAACGTGTCAGAATATCTAAAATAAAGATACCTGTTGACCAGTGGCGTAACTACAAAAATTGGCCCCAATACAGAAATTAATATAATAAGTATTGTGTATGTTAACCGAATGTGTATTATCAGTGAAGTTCTATTTTTATTCATATAAATATAATTTCATGAACTCACCCAGTAAAAATATATTAAAGAATTGATTTACAATTTTTTTTACTCTATATCAGTGAAACTTTATTTGTTCATAAAACGATGACCGGTATACGCCGGGCGTGCGTTGGTATACGCTGCGTATGCGTTATGTGTTTGTGTCATTGATGCCAACTGACGTCGGAACATTTTAATTTTAGCTAGTGATGTGTCGCCCTATAACTATATTTTGAAAATTAATATTATTATTATTATGTATGTTGGTTGGTATTAATTTTAAAACTTTTATTTTAATATCGGTAAAATTGTATTGTTCATGTATTACTTTGTAATATAACTCAAATGGTAATATACAATACATATGATATTTAAATTACTGTGTGGTTTATTCATTAAATAGTAAGAACAAAATTAGTCTCTTGTCTTCAATAATATTCACACTTTCATTCATTTCATTCATTCACGCATATGCGTAAATATATTCAATAATATATTTACGCATATGCGATTGTAATTTAATAAAAATACTTTCTTCATTTTACAGTGACGGTCTGGTCCCTAACCCAACACGTTAGCGGAGCACTGCAACTGTATACATCGATATATTTTTTCTAGTATAAGTAACGGCTTTTTAATTTTTTTATTTCCATTTCTTATTATGGTGAATTTTAAACATTATTTATCCATATTAACACTTTGAAAGGTATTAATATTCAAGCAAAAATATCAATCTCAAATGGATTGTACGGCGTGAACTTTTTGGTCCCATATCTAACGTGGGCCCTAATGCATCGCAATAACATAGTTACACCACTGCTTACTACATTAAGCATTAAATTTTAGACTGAAAACATAATATTATCAAAAACATTGTTCAACATCAAAGTTTATATAGTACTAATTGATATACCCAGCGTCACACGAGTCGATTGGGATTTGAACTTCGTGTGAATCATCTAAAAATTGAAAAAAATTCTAGTAATTCATTTTAGTATAACCTCCCACCACCGCTAATAGTTAAAACTTTATACATTTAATAAAAACGTTTTTCCTTTTAGCTCCCTTTCTGATCGGAAATCTTAGTATTTTTCCATTCCCCAGTAGTTGCTATATATAACATCTTATCATATCTTCGCATCAGCAACTGTATCGCATAGAATTGCGAGGTCGCAGCCGAGGCGCCATATAATTTATATGAAATTTAAAGGTGTAATCATCGGCGTGGCGCCTAAAAACCCGTGATATAGATTTTAGAAAAACAAAACGTTTTAGTAAAACGCCACAGCGTTAGCCTGTCGCTGAGTAGGTACTTGCGAATATGACTGTATGAATTGTTATGTATTTTAATAAAAACAGAGTATTCTGCAGGCGGAGAGCCATTCTCGATTTTGTCGTGTAGCCGTAGTGCACCAATATTGTAACATCTTTTATATTTATCTTTTGTGTTTCATTTCTTTTGAACTCATTATCATCGCTGGTTGAGAGAAATTGAGATAAGCGAACCACCCTTGTCTACATTCTTGTTTCCTGTATGGAACAGCGACCCCTATATTTCTGTTTTGTACATCTCAAACACTAGCAAATATGTCTGTTCTAATATTGGTGCCGAAAAAGGGCCTTTACTATACCCTTAGAAGATTTTGTCTCGCTAAGCATTATAAATAAATAGCCAGATTTACCGACATTAATGATATAACAGTAGTTAACACCTCTGATTAAAAGGCTTCCGTTTTCCTGGCTATTGTTTTCATCGCTCAAATTTACTTTCATACTTGAGATTTTAGACTAAGTGCCTATTTTATAAAGCTTTTGAGATTTAAAATAAAGTAAACATTACTTGCCTCAAAGCAGAGCCTATCTTATCAAAAGAATACAAAAAGCTCCCCTCGAGGCACCCTACTCTTTTCAAGTTGCAACCGGGAGGATAAAAACGAAGTGAACTTCCATGTTTTTGACAGCCTACATACCGCACTATGTACTGCAGTTAAGTTTTATCAATCGCTATCGTAGATATATTTTATTTTATTGTTATTTTATTTATTATTATGAAGATAAACAAATGACGTGTAACAGATTAAAATCTTTTTAAATATCGCTATTAACTTAACATTCTACTTAAATACTAATTTAATGTATTAATTATAAATATATACATATAAAATCAATTTTGTCGAAAAATATTGTTTTTAATTATGTATTAATTTGTAAAAGTGTAGCATATAGGTTCGAAAATTTATCATGTAAAATACTGTAGCTATAACACAATTGATAGTGTACTTCCCCGGATTGGAAATAGAGATCCAGGTTCGAATCCCGGTAGCGCAAAAACAATATTTTTCGACAAAATTAATTTTATATGTATATATTTATAATTAATACATTAAATTAGTATTTAAAACATGTTCTGAATAATTACAACTTCACAATAAGAATGCGTTCTCCTTAATAATATTCTACTTAACATACAAAATCTCAATTTTGAGAATATTTCTAACTATTTTCCGAAATAGTTAACAATTTTCAGAACCAGATTTAGAGAATTGGGGCTCGGGCAAAGTTACAAATTTTGCTATGTTTAACACATAATTTTAATACATAATTTAAGTGTTATAAAAAGGTTTTCATATTCAGAATTTTCTGTTTTCCAAAATGCGTCTCCAACCTGTGTCTAACATTTCGGATCCCACTGCAATATTCATCGTCAGGACTGGTGTCACTGATGCGACATGTTAATCGTCAATCAATCCCTCACCCCCATCACGATTGCAGTTTTTCCGTCCGACAATGATTTATTTGCATATTTTTTTTATGAATGTGCACGTCCGTCCTTTCGAAGGAACAGTGGTGTGAAAACTAACCGACGTTAAATTAATTCAATTCGTTTATACAGGAATTGCTATTTTTTACATATATAAATAAAATATTCATAAATATGTACATTCTAATAAATCATAAAAACAAAAATTTCTTACTCTTAGGAATTGCCTTAAGATCTTATCGTAGCTCCTCACATTCCGGGTTGATGACGGTTCACATGCCCGATGTGCTGATGACATATTGCTTCAAAAAATGAAATTCAGGATAAATTAATTCGTAAATTTATAAAAGCATAATATTAATTACATAAATAGTATAAGGAATTAATATGAAGAACGTAATGACTTATATCGCTTTAGTTTATCTAGTAACTATGCAAAATTTGAAGTGGATGACATTCAATATTATAAACTCCACATTTATATCAAGGATGGGGTACCCAGAAGGAAGAAGAAGGATATATTAATTAAGGCATGGTCCTAAAGAGTTTTCATGCCAAATTTAATACGGATTGTTTAATTTATGTCATAAATTAGATTTAGAAACTAAATAAATAAATATATTACAACTTTTGGACGAGCATTTACTTTAATTTGTTTATTTATTAATAAGAAACCATTAAGTGCGTGCAAATTTGTAGTTTACTTTTAAATAGGCCGTTAAATGGTTTCATTAAACGGGGATGGCCCATTTAAAAACTAATTTCTCCAGCAATGTGTAAACACAAATAGCGAAATGTATTTCACAGCTGTAACATAATGAAATAGATAAATAAACCAACGTATAAATATATATTATAGATCCCAACTGTTGTACGTAGTATTTATAAAATCCGTTAATATCGTGTAACACGAAATTGTTTACCCTCGACGACTCTCGCACGCTGAGAAATATTAGGTTGTTAAAAAAATAATGGCCGATTTAAATATATATAATATCATTTTGAATCTTTTTTGTAAGGAAATATTTATTCATTTCTCTTTGTTTAATGGTTAAGAATCTGCTTTATTGATTTATCGAAACAGGTGTTTAATTTGCACTTTTTTTAATTCTTTAGAGATGGAATTAAAATAAGATTTACATGTATTTTTTTACATTTAGACGTATTTTTCTGTACAAATTTAAACATGAGCAATTAGAATTTAGACGTATATTTCTGTACAAATTTAAACATGAGCAATTAGAATTACTCAATGTTAACCGAGCGCGAACGAACGAACGAATGAACGAACCTCTTCTGAACGAACAGTGGGGCGTTAGTTTGAAATATTTATAATCTTAAAGATGAAAAGGATCGAGGAAATGAAGGCGGGCGAGTTGAAAGCTTTATTAGCGCTGATTAAAAGAAAAGAATCCATCTTACCTCACGATATCTTTCACCTTTACAAGCATCTCGATAACTATTTACGAAAATAAATTCAATGACAGGAAACCAGTATAAAAAGTCTTTAAAAATTTATTAGATTCTGATCCGCCTGCATTTTAATCTACACGTATAAACAAGTTTAAAATCGTTGGCAAAATACGAAGAATCAAAGGGTTTTTACTTTGATTAATAATGTTTTTTTTTTTACTCCGAAGTCATGTTTAATTAAATTCTAAGGGTGAAATCGGACGCTATTTTTGGAATAACCTAATAATATCATATTCAAAGAGATTTATCATCGTACAGAAAATATAAAAGGAATTAAACCGCGAACTTGAATCAAGTAAATTGGCGGTTAACGCGGGCCTCACGAAATGTAGAAATTAAGAGTCAAGTGATATTAATTACGGATTAATTAAGCGCCAAGTCGCGGCGGCGGCCACGATCCCTTTTGTTTCACCATAATTAATAAACACCCTCGGAATTTCAAAGCGAGGGGCCCGCACCACTTGGTGGGGGCCCTAACCAGGGGCCCGTGGTACCCGACGGAGGACCTTGGCGCCGTACGTCATACAGACAGAGGTTTCAACAGGAATTAATGGGGAGACCGCCTCGCCTTCTCCTTGAAATTTCTGAAATTGCAGCCGTGGAGGCTCTGTGGTATAACGTATTATATAGGGGTGGAAGCCGTTTGACTGCAAAACTCATCTCATCTAAAACACTACCCAGTTATTGCAAAAATACTGTTAATTACATAAGATCTAATATCCCAGAAATGTCCTATATTACGCGTAGTAAAATGAGAACGAAACGTAAAAGTGAAATTAGTTGAAGTTCTAGTGTACTCCATAGCTCTTATGGAATATGAAGTCAAAACATGAATCCTAAGAATGAAAGAAAGGAACGTGCTCGACGTTTTCGACATGTGGTGTTGGCGTCGCATGCTGCATATATTATGAACTACGAAACGAATGAATTCTTCAAGAACTCACATTCTCCACAGGCAAAGAATTATTTCATACTTTAGTCATGTTGCTATAAGATATGAAGGTAGCCTGGAGAAATTGGTGATCACTGAAAACATTCAAGGACGGAGGGCGAAAGAATGATCTCCAATAAGTGTAAGACCCGAGCGCAATCTCATGTTTATAAATGCTTTATTTAGTTTTACATAGTTTATGAATGAAAAGCGGTGAAGATAGCGTGCTTGTTTGCGTTTAGCTTGGCGTGAGCGTGCAAGTTCAAACCAGTTTGTGTTTTAACAGCGTTTATGATAGCGTTTGCGAACAAACATTATATGTAATTCAGTTAAAGCCTGAAATATGGATATTTTTTTGATAATAGTCAAAGGTCAACACTAACATTTTTGTATATTCGTAATATTTGGTTTCATTCAACTTTATATAATGTTGAAAATTCTCCAAAATCTTTAATTTATTTAACAATGACACTTGGACCATTCTTATTACACAAATCAAATTTAAAAAGGAATTTTCTTCCAAATATATAGCGATTACATCGTCAGTCGTGATCACATTTCAAATATGACCGTCTCTTCTGAACACTGTGTGTTGACCGGGGACAGGTTATGAACTCTCTAATGTCACACGCTCCGAACGCAACACGCCCCGCAGAACGCTTTTTCACTCAGACTTTAGCCTTAGATCAAGTCCAAGATATGACCGAGGCATCACTACACGTTGCACCAAACAAGGCAATCAGTTCGCGTTAAAAAAGAAGAATAAAAGATCACGATGTTGAGTCATCCGCGAGAGAGAAATCACGCGTAGGGAAATTTGAATGGACATTTCAGAATAGACTGAATTGAAGTGTCAAATTCCTGTGAATTGATGTAGGTATTTTGAATACTGAATGAATCAAGAAGTCTATAGTCCATTTCTACTGTCAAAAATTGGAATATTATTACTGTATGAATATGACACACCCGGAGAGCACGGGTACAAATTGTTAATTTCTAAAAACATTGAAAACTATCGAAAAAATTATTTTAACAACAAAATCCATTAATTATTTAATATATCGTGCCAATTACAAGTACCACATAATATCATATTAACATATCGTGACATAAGTATATAAATTACTTAGCGGCCTAATTTGTGGTATAATTAAGTAATTAAAAAATTGTATTTTAGAATTCAAAAATAATTCATTAAACAAAATTTATTTTACATACTGAATAATTCTCGTTATAAATATCTGAATCTAAGTTTTTAATTTATGAGCGAGTTTATGGAGGGTTAGTTTTATATATTTTTATGTAGAAAATAGGTGTGTCTTAAACGACGAAATTATATGGTTTTACATTTTGTCGGCACAATTATCATATTTTCATAACGTTAAATAATCCTAGTGGTGTACGTACCTTCCGATGTGTTATCTATTTTATTATAAATGAGAAATATTGTTGTATTGCCATCTACATTATCTAAGAGATGCGAGATATGCGACATTAAATTAAGGTATAATTATATCTTATGTTGTATATTATATAACATAAGAATTAAATACTTTCTAGAATTTAATTCTGAATTGATAAACATGTTAATATAAATAAACATATATACCTTTACGTACCTTTAAATACATTTTAGCGCTTATAAATAGATTTGATTTTTGAACTATTCTGTATATTTATTTTATGTAGATGTTTAATAGTAAAATTATTAAAACGCATATATTAAATAAAATAATAATAAAATGTAACTTATAACCGGGACTCAATCCCTCATCGCATCCCTATTGCTGGTAAAGATTCTCGATTAAGATATCTACCGAAGTCTCCAATTTCATTTCCATACCTTTGCTAAGTGTACATCTATTTTTCAAGTTATAAATGTTTTATATTTTTTATCGTATCATAAGTTCACAAATTAAATGTAATTTCATTAAAATGAATAAAAGTTTTGGTATCTTCAAGAACACATTTTAAAATGCAACAGAAAATATATTTTATAAAAATTTAAAAGTTTATTTTATAAAACTGATTTCTCTTGACGTCCATTTCTGGAATATTTACAGACATTATTCCATTTTTATACCATTCTGACACATATTTCCCTCGAGTACCATTTATGCTATGGTGCAAAATCACTTGATCTATTTTAGAGGAGCTAACGTTTAACGCAGAGCCAGCGATACCCGGCGCCAGCACACCAAGCCCCGGGATCTTCCGGGCTAATCCACCGGGATGAAAGGCGACACCCTGCATCCTGAATAAACCGAGACCGAGTGGCAGTCGCTACTGAATATTCAGTGTGTATCTTTATAATACATGTATCAGAAATACAGGGCCGTGAAAACTAAACATTGCAAAATACATATTTAATAATTTGCTTTAAAATAGCTGTCGATCAAATAGTTCAATCTGTCTACATATAATATGTGCTGACAGTGTACTGACGCTTATCGCTAATCTTAAAAAGACTAAGTATAACAATCACAATTAGTTTTCACCATTATTTTATCATTTTTTGATGAAAAAATACAGTTCTACCGTAATATTTGAGACAATTTCTTGACAATGGCATGTATTACAAAAACGCAATCTAACGTAGAAGAGACGGAAGTCCATATATAATTTGTAATTTTCTTAACCGTATGGATATAGGTACGTCAGGCTTTGGTCATGAACATTATTAGAACACATTCTTATTGTGAAGTTATTTGTGAAGGCCTATGTTCTGAATAATTACAACTTCACATTAAGAATGTGTTCTCCTAATAATAAAGTTGTATTAATGTGTCCAAAATTTAATAAAAATGAATTGATAATTCTGGCGTCTGCTATCAAATTACTCAAAGGTATTTGAGATTCCGTAAAAATAAGCTAGATAGCTCTTTCAAATAATGGAACGATTAAATGTATTAACATCAAAAAGGTAGCATATGGGTTCGAAAATTTGTCGCTAAAAATATCGTCGCTGTAGCATAGTTGGACAATGCACTTTCCCCGGTTTGGAAAGAGATCCAGGTTCAAATCCCGGTGGTGCAACAACAATATTTTTCGATAAAATTAATTTTATATGTATATCCGTCTAATAAATACATTTAATTCATAATTGTAATTGTTTGAGTTAATTGGTTAAGTTGTTGACAACTTTCCCTTTTTTAATAATTAATTATATTCTCAACATGATAAAATCTTTTGCGAAAACACTGGCCGTAATAGCGCAGCGTTAAACATTGGGCGCGAAGCGGGTTTTATAGTCACCCACGGGACTTAATAACAAAGGTGTACTTGTGTTCAATTAACTAGAATCATTATTTTTGTTAATGGCACCTTTCATTTCCTGTCTTGCACGTTGGCGGTTCAGGGTTGTTTTTTAACTGTCTTGACCAGATCTCCTCACCGTGTTAGGGGCTGATCCCACGACAGTGTACCCTCTTCATCGAATCGACAAGCCTCTTCATCGAAGTGTACTTCTAATTATGTAGCCAAAGGATTTCAGGACTCACAACTGTACTGATTTTCAGCTCCGTCAGGATTTAACAATTAGTTCGCTCTGTCCAGAACACTGAGCAATCGTATCATCAATCAACCTTTGTACTAACTAACAGGGTTACTCAGTAGAATGTGATGGTTTAAATGCTTTTTTTAACAGATCTTCCTCTAATAAAATCCAGAATCGCGGTGATTTACTACAGTACCTTCGTGCCTTTTATATTTTAGAACTGTTCGTAAATTTTTTGTCTATAAAGTGATATAAACATTCTCTTCACATTCTATTGAGTTTGTTTATCTTATGAGCTTTTCTGTAAATTACCATAAACAATCTCATACTTTTTTGTCCTATTGGATTAATCTAAATATTTATGTTTGAGTCGAGTACCTACTCCCTGAGCATTTTGTTCTTCCAATATATACCTGTCCCGCTCAGGCCTACTAATTACTGAGGTATTTCGACGACGGGAGGACAGATTGTCTTCTGAAACCGAACTGTCAAGATCTGTTTTCTTTTTTTACCGTCCAAAAGCAGCGCCGTTCGTAACACTTGAACCACGAAGAGGCGGTGTTCTAAGCAGTTACGGAAGTGTAGTGATATCTCGGTTCTTCACTAAAAAAGGTCCTAGTCAAAACGTAAAAACTACGTCCAATGCAGGATCGAAATCAAGGTAGGCCAGATCCATTTGCCAATATTCATCAATTCGGATTGCGTCAACTAATCGTTATTGTAATCGATACAGTCCACGGGATCTTATCCCATCAATGTACAATGATATTATATCAGACTTCTTGTCTCAGCAGCATAAGAATTTGTTATAATTATCCTAATTTGATACGCCATCTAAAACTAGCGGGGATACAGCACTAAGGCGTGCATCTTGTTACCTATCTAGAGTAAATTTTTGTGTTCTTTAAAGTTGTGCAGTATAGTGCATAATCTCAACAGATATTTGCAATCCCTTTGCACACCAAAAACACAGGTATGTTTAGAATTATTATGTGAAATGACGAACGAATTTCTCCATTTTTTTTAGAACTCTACACTAATTGGCTCTACAACACGCAGAAAAATAATTCTTTCATACTTTGGACATGTTACTAAACGGGATGGTGACAACCTTTAAAATTGTGAAAAAAGAGACAGACTAAGTTTAAGAAATTATTGGAGCCTCGCCACACGTCGCGCTAATTAAGGCATAATTCATGGGCACATCGACTGACTGAGACTTATGTTAGATATAGTTATTTGAAGAAAGTAACCTCATTTTCACCGTTAATAAAGAACAATACGGCAAATGTGTGGAATTTTCTGATGGCGCTGATATTAATAGTACTCTCTGGTTCCAGCTAGACCCTGCTACAGATCGATTTTTTACTCATGGCACTGTACAGTCAGTCACTGACGAAAATGTATATATGAATAGAATACATAGATTTGTTTTGTGTTTAATAATAATAATGACTCAGTCGATACGCTTCATCAGCTAAAACTAGTAGATAAAGTAAATATTTTTTTATTAAATAAAATAAAATACTGCCCGCGGTGTATACATCTGACCACGCGTCAATTGACGTCAAGTGCATTGATGCATTACTGTCTGGCGCGAAATGGTCATATAACTTTGTCTCTTTCTCGCTTAGATAGCGCTCACACACACATCGAAGCGTATCGGTACACAACGCTTCTTAAAGTGGCATGGCCAAAAGAATGTTTACATGTCACCTTTCCTGGGCATGTCATATCCCGATTTAAAGATTTCAACTGGGTCATAAGTCTCCTGACCTCACAGTTTCCGATTAATTCCAATGGAGTTAGTGAAAGGTAAAAGTCAACAAACCTTATTACGTCATGACTTAGAAATCCAAACAATGTACGTAAATATATTTGTCTTAAAAAAGGACTCATTTTATTGTGAATAATTGTAGTACATAGTTCTATGATATGTATTACTATTTGTGAAGGACTAAGTAAATACACGTGTATATAAATCTCAAATTTGTTATAAACTTAAATTGTTATTGTAGCGAAATGGTAACGCTATTTAATTTAGTGGTAACGTAATTTCCCCGATACGGTAAAGTTCCGAGTTCTTCTCCCAGTGGTAACCGAAATATTTTTTCCACACAAATTAAATGCATCAGTTATAGGGTTCTAATCTTTCTAATTGATTCATTCAACTTGTGTTAAAAATACCACATATCTATGTATGCGTTTTCAATAAAAATATTTATATGATACATAACCGGTTCATCTAATGTGTTATAAGCTTTAAAATTTTACTGCAAATGGTTTCTGACACAGAGATTGTTTCAGGTTTCTGGTACAGAGATTGGTGAGAGCCATTTAAAAAGTGTTGTTTTCAAAACCTACACAGATTGTACAAATTAATTAATTGCACAATAATACTAATTATTAAGGAGAACACATTCTTATTGTGATGTTGTAATTATTCAGAACAGACGGTCTGTGATATTTTAAAAACTAAATTAATGTATTAATTATAAATATATACATATAAAATCAATTTTGTCGAAAAATATTGTTTTTGCGTCACCGGGATACGAACCTATTTTTTTATAAAAAAAAACAATATTTTACAAAAACAATATTTTTCGACGAAATTGATTTTATATGCATATATTTATAATTAATACATTAATTTAGTATTTATAATACTACTCTTTTACCTGAAGTAGTTTTATTTATTTTATCCTTCTTCTCCAAAATATGTAGCTCTAAACATTTAGTGAATAATCCTGTATAATGGATATGATTAAATCATGTATTTCACACCGTAAAGTAAACAGTCCGATGCAATTCAAGGACTTTTTTCAAAATGTCAAGACTATTGTACGCCGCGCACGCCATTCTCACATTATTTCGCCGCAAAATGTAAAAATACGCTTCATACTAGCCATCCGGCGTCACCTTTAGTTCATTTAGAATTATCTTCCACGATTGATGATATTTGAATGATGCTTACTTTGAACAAGTAATTCACTAATAATCAATTAATATGCCCGTGTATAAAAAAATCTGTAAAGTAATTTATATTTTACAATAAAAATATAATATTAGCCTCATATATTAAGAATACTTTGAAAGGTCAACTATAAATACAATGATTAATATAAGTTCTTAAAAATGCTGTATTTTTTTCAATGATTTTTTGTGTAAGCTATAAACTTTTGTATATTATGTTTATGTACATTATTTATTTCATCTGATGAAATTCTGTTTGACAGAAGAGCAAATTATTATTTGACTGGCTAAGAGACTGTGTTACTTTCGTTAGGTAGACTATGAACTGTTTTATCTTTTATCTTAGAATTAAAAATTCTTAATCTGTCCATTAACGTTACTCCTACTACTCCCCTGAGAATTGAGAATTCCTCTCCATTTCGGATTCTGTCATATATTCAAGTAAGCTGGCGATCATCATCATCTAAGTCATAACTATTGACCCCTGGTACGCATTGGCCTTTTCAAGAATTTTTCTCCGTTGATCTTTATAACCAGAATTATCTCCATTGACATCTAAAGAAAATACGTTTATTATCTACAGAGTAAGGACCGTATTTCCTCGTTTCCGTCTTCTTTCTCAGATGCTATAGTTTTTTTAATCTTCTGAATATTTTAACTAACTGAAGGTTATATTATTACGATTTCAGGATGTACTCCACCAAGTGAAGTTGTTTCCGTTATGTATTCAAGACCTGGTCACAAAATATTTACCGGCGTCTATTTAGGCAAATTTCCTGCCTATGTGCTATTTACTCGTGTTTGTTTAGTTACTCGTTCGTAATATAAATAGGCCGTTACATTATACCAAAGGACACGTTTACCGTTTCCTAAGTAAATAAAACACTTGTTTTTTTATTCTACTCAAGTAAATTAAACGAATAGAATCAAAAAACAAATATTTTTTGCACATATTTGACTAAGGATACGTGTTCTTATATACGAATAACGTGGGAATTAGTCTCAAGTATGGCTTGCGGGTGTTCTTTATTTGCCGTTAAATGCGGCACATGTTGTACACGGGGCATCGTGTACGTACATAACTCTCGGATAATATTATTAACCACCTTCGTAACAAAGTCTTCGAGTACATTGTCATTCCACCTAGCTTTGGTTGTAAATTTTAGTTTACTTTACTATGTTACTTACTTAAGTTTTTATGCTTTTTGTACGTATACTTAACAATTACTTCTTATCTTAATTACTTTAATTGAAGGTCAATCCTTGCTATGCAGTTTACAAAAAAAAAATTGTTATGCATTGAATAAAAATAAAATAGTTAACGGATTTCAAAAATACAAAATTTGTTTGCATTACATTATTATTATTACATCTTATCATTATTACATCTTATCATTCCCATACTTATTATATACAGTTATTGCGATCAAGAAAATAATCCGATCATATAATTTTGATACTGCTACAAGTAACCAAAAATACACGTCATAGCATATCTGTTTTTTGGTTCGCCCAATCCCATCTTGTATACAGATCATTGTACTTTATTTTGGTCTCTTCAAACATCATGTTAATTTTATTTCAAGTTCACATGATGTTCTTTTATATTGTAAAAATATTTATTTCCCCTTTGGATCTACAAAGATTCTAAATTACTCTTATTAAACCTCCAACTGCGAACCTCTTATCAAATGTTACGCAATTTTAACACGCTTTCTTCATTGCAGTTTTGTAACAAATTTCACACGAAAAACCTCCAAGAAACGTTAATTAATTATTTCAGTAAAATTATAAAAAAAAATATGTAATGAAATTTATGTTAACTTCTTATTCTTTCAGACCAAAGCAGTCTTATAATAAATATCTTAAAATCATAAAAAGTTTCCATACTTTTATACTATCATCCCTATAAGTGTGAAATTTAAAAGGGTGAGGTGGAGAGCGATATAGAGGGTGTAACGGAACAGCGTTAAGAGTTGACATAAAACCTGTTGCAACCCCCGACTACTCTAGTGTACACATTTCCTCCGCAACTCCCTGGAAGCTCTGCTGGTTGAAATACTAAGTGGATTGTATTATTTTATTCGATTATTTTTTTATTTTAACTTTGTAAGTTTTATTTTTTAAAAAAATAATTCAATTTACATAATTTAAAGGTATCTAAGCCTCTAAAAAATTGTATCTTTCAAATATAATATTTATTATTTTTCTTTCCTACTTCATTTTTAGTATTGAGATAAAGTGGCCCTTGCGACTCGGCTCGTAATGCACAAGTCCAGTCCTAGGGTACCCTCACAGCTGACTACAGGGTGTCTCTAACCAGATGATCCACCGTTGTGGCACCTTCTAATTCTTCATTGGCCCAAAGTTTGGCCTAGGATAATCTCTTTTTAGGTCACTTTGACGCTTAATTTGGCCATACAATTAAAACATCTAACAAATATCAGATATTACATAAAGACAAAACCTATTTTTTATTATATTTATTATTTTAAAAATATATGGTGTTATTACTATTATTGTTCTAGTATAATATGTTAAAAAACATTTTATAGTTAAAGAATATTGCTTTAAAATAATTTTAAAAAAAAATCTGATTCTCATAGCGATAACATATATACTGTGTAAAAAATAAATAAAAAAATTTAAAAATGAATTATCAAATTTGTCCATAGATGGCGATGGTATAATGGTAATCGAAGCGAGTCGACATACTAACATATATACAACTTTAAAAAATTTGATAAATGTGGAGATTGAGGAGTAAGAATCAGTGAATGTTACATATTAATGTACAAATTGATCACTAAAGCCAGCCAAAGACAGATCGTAAGCCCTGTTATTACCCCATACTTCTATATATTTTCCATTAAATATAATAAAAAATAGCTTTATCTCTATGAGATATCTGATATTTGTTTAATAATAGTGCCTTTGTAGGTAATTGTAATCCACTAATTGTGTGTTCTTGGACATATTCAAATATTGCTCATTAAAATATCCTTTATTCACTGATGTAGATGGGACTTGCTGTGGTTGGATTTATTACAGGATTGAAACATTCGCGCATCGTGCAGTCTACGGGATACGTAACACCCTTTTCTAGAAATACATTTCGAAGACGTCCATTAAATTAGCAGTTTTTTTAAATATATACCACTGATTACAGAAGATTACCGACTTTTTGTACACGGTATCTCCCAGAGATCAAAGCTATTCTTCAAATTTAAATTTATAAATTAAGTTTAAGTAAGCAAGTTTAAATAAGTAAGGCTAAGTTTATTAGCCAGCCCGATCTGTCATCTCGTTTCCAAATGGTAAAAGCTAAAAAACTTTAAAAATTCGTAACTCCGTTTCCATCCCACGGTCGTTACACAGAGACAAAAAGACATAATTGACCAACTCCAATGTTGGTTCAAAACTTGGGGAATTGCCATTAACCCCTCAAAGAGCGCGGCTTTCTTATTTAACAGCAAGAGGCCCCGCGGTGGCCACCCCAGTGGGCATGTCAATCTCGTTCAAACCGACATTAAATGGCATCCCTCAGTCAAGTATCTCGGACTAACACTAGACCGTAAACTAAACTGGCGAATGCACTTGACAAATACTCTTAGATAAGCCAATACTGTGAGAGGCATCCTAAACTGCCTACTTAACAAACATAGCCCACTCCAAATATAAAACTCCTTATTTACAAATCCGTAATCCACCTAGTCCTAACATACGCCAACCCCATCTGGCCACGGCCACACACGTCAAAAATCTAGTCAGATTCCAAAACAAAATACCCAGATACATTCTCCAAGCCCCGTGGTTTGCGAGAAACACCATCATCTACCGGGATACCAACATACCTCAGTTAAAAAAACATATCATTGATTTCGCCACTAGGTTTTTTAACAAGATACCTTTCAACCCTAATTTCTCCATTGCCGTTCTAGGATTTAATAACCCCGATGCAGATTCATACGGAATCTTCCTCATTTCCCTCCTTTACAGTCCTCTTCCAGTCACCTGAAGAATGGCTGAAAAGAAGCATTAGCCCACCAAATTTTGCTTAACAGTATCCTGCAAGTACCCCATTCTTCAAGAACAATTTCCCTCTAACCCGCCAAATACCAGATTACGAAAACATGGAGACTCGATCCCTATCACTTCAAAAACCATTCATAGTTAAGAGGAAAAGTATTCTCGCCGCCGCGTTCTTATAGTAAAAACGCCACTCTTTTATTTTTCTAACTCGCCATGACTTCGCTTCTACTTCGGATTGGACCTGGATTTTCCTGATCACTGACTACTACCCTGTATGACGGTTTTGGATCGAACTGGAACCTGCGCACCGCTGCACAGATATCGTCTGCCCCACCACCAGAAGAGTGAACCGGCGAACCACCCCTGCATACAGTTCTTACTTTCTGTACGATACTGTATCCTTCCTTTAAGAATGTCGCTGGAAATGGTGACGTGAACTCGTTCACAATATTACAGATTACAATAGTTCTTAGTACCATCTGCGGTGAGAGCGTATTCTTCCACCGTCCACCATACTTATCACATTCCCTCTAACGTCCGTCCACACGAATGCATACACACATACCCATTTGTCCCGTACGCGCGTGCACCTATCATACTCTTATTCCAAAGACATTACAGTTTTAATCGAGAATTATTGTCACAAAATTAGACTACACTGTATACAGTAGCGAGAGTTGATGAGTCCCGTAACATCATACATACGCCAACAGGATCAAGATCTAGGAGACGAGCATGATATAATTGGGCGGATAAGTGCCTGGACTGGACCACAAAGGTGATGTCAAGGGATAGATGCTCTATAGTAACTGCGAAGATGTTGTGTGAAAATATTAATAAAACGTGATATGATACGGTCTTGTGTCAAGACACTATTTATTTCATCATTGTTCATATCATAAAAGATGAAGTGATATCGGGTATCCCGATATAGTCGTTAAAAACATACTCTTAACTAAATAATTTTATTATTAATATTCGAAAAAAAATTTGATATCGAATATGCGAATGATAAAAGCGATTACAGAGACTTAAATTATTATAATTTTCGCATTAACACGTGTAATTACTTTTTATTTACAAAACTAATTAACCAAAGCAAATTTGTAAACTATTAAGTAGGAATATCTGACAACTGTACTCGATTCTGGTGGTCATTCATGAAGGTAATGAGTAATTTTGTACTTTTAAAACAAAGTTAACAAATAAAAATAGTAAATTTGTAACACAATTAATTCCTATCAGTAAATACGTTTAATCAAAATTGGTATTTCATGTCACTACTATTCCGCACAGTTTGCTTCCAGACACAACGGTTTATTTGGGGGTTAATATAAATTTAAATAAGTCTTCTATATTTAAACTAGTGTTTAAAAATCATTATTGAACGGGCGTAAAAGACTTGGATGTTGTAATTACCTTTTTGTATTTTTAAATTTCTGACAATTTTGTTTTCTTTTTGAAAAATGTACATTCAGAATAAAATGATCTCGCAAATTACAAAGAAAATTGACAATGTTGTGTATTAGTTTTCTACGCGTAACGAACGAACATAAACGAACGTAGGGATATTATATAATGTATATGCAAAGTAACTATACTTAAACCAAAATATTTATTTTTGTAATTATTTGTCTTAAGTTGGTAGATGCATTTCGAATTGTGTGTAATTATACAGTATTTATTCTATGTAAGATTGAATGTACCTTTTACGTAGTGAAAATGCAGTCGTTGAGAAAAATATATGGGAAAATTATATATAGTTGAGTTAAATACCAAGAAATAGGCCAAGGTTTGGAAGTAGATAACATACTCACAACAAGGTTTGAAAGCAAATAACGTACTCACTACAAAATTTGTAAGCTGATAATATACTGACTACAAGGTAAAGAAATAGACAACATACTACAAGATTTGAAAGTAGATAACATAATCACAACAAGGTTTGAAAGCAAATAACGTACTCACTACAAAATTTGTAAGCTGACAATATACTGACTACAAGGTTAAGAAATAGACAACATACTACAAGGTTTGGAAGTAGATAACATACTCACAACAAGGTTTGAAAGCAAATAACGTACTCACTACAAAATTTTTAAGCTGACAATATACTGACTACAAGATTAAGAAATAGACAACATACTTACTACAAGGTTTGGAACATACTTACTGCAGGGTTTTAAAGAAGACAACATACTATTGCAAGTTTTGGAAGTAAACAACATAAACTTACAAAATAATGCAAGTTTGACAACTTAACGATTTGAAGGTGAAACGATTAACAAAGCAAAGTAGGCCATAATTCATTCGTGCTCTAATTTTGGTATTCCGAATTAATTCAAAATAATAATTCCGGAAGTTTCGAGATTGTTCTTACTAATCCCGGGATTCATAAATACTTCAAGCCGAGATTGACTAATATGTCGGTAGTAAATTAAAAATATATATCATACGAATAAAATTTAAATTTTTATAATATAATTCAAATAATCGTCTTCCAGTGTTGCTCACTGAGGAGATAAAATATTATATAGATTCACATAAGATTTTACATCTCAAAAGTTTCTTTAAAAGTTGTCAGATGAGAAAAGGGTGCGGAGCAGATTTTGCATTACACGCTTTGAAGGGTAAATTAAACCTCTTCAGTCTGGCGGACGGAAGAATGGGGTGAAGTTGGGGGTTGAAGCATGAATCGAAAGAAAACCGATTAAAACATTGCCGTAAAGCGACCCAGTGATTATAATTTCGAAGGGTGAAGCTAAACCATTGTAACAGATATTTTATTTTAATGAAAAAAATATTATATTAAACAAAATAAAATCACTTTGAAACCACAAAATTTACTATACGTCAACCGGTTTCGCTTATCTCAAGCTTCATCAGGACGTATTTGAAACTAATCATAAATACAAAAAGAGTACACTTATATATATACATGAAAGAGAGACAGCATACTTATATAGTTAAATAGAACATCAAGGAAGACAGAATATAAAATCATATGCAAATGAGAGAGACAGAATACATATACCGATAGACGGAACATTAAGGAAGGGGAAAATACAATATTGATGGATATTATATTATTTATCTAGTCATTTTACTGCATTCACTTTCATATATTATTGCATTATCATCATCAGCAGCAGGGCTGCTAGCAAGATTTGTTATTTATCATTTCCTTCTATCATCACTCCCAGAGCACAACAGTCCACTAACATAACATTACGCAATCTCAACTTCGGCTCACCCATTCTCCAACACTCTTGCGGATTACTAAACAAAGCTTTCTTTCTCAAAACGTGTTATTAACTTTCGTGATTTGACCACACTTGCATTTCTATACATTTCAAAAAACCAGATTAGTAATAGTAAAACTTTTGAAGACAAAAAAAATAGTAAAACCTACATCTGGAGCATAGTAATATACGAAATCCACTTGATGACAACTAACCAGAGAGAGAGAAATGAGTTTAAAAATAAAAAAGCGAACAAAAGATTCTTCCAATTCTTCGACAACCTGTGTAGAAAAAGAGATTATCCTGGGTACGACTTCGGGGCAAAGAAGACCCGGAAGTCCCACAATGGTAGATGATTAGCATTGAGGATGACCCGTGATCGAGACTCGTGGACTACGAGGCGAGTCTCGTCTGATTGATGGCACTATATGTCAATACTGACTTGGAGTAGGATAGAAGAATAATAAATACCATCGAAAATGGATAAAACAAATGCTTATATGCATACGGAAGGGAAGAAGATAAAGAGGAAGACCTGGACAAAAAAATATTCACTAAATAAAAAGACACATTAAACCGTCAAAGACAGTTCTTAAATATGAAAGAAGTAAAAATTCTACGAAGATTTTTCATTTCGAATGTTTTGTCAGTGTCCAAGTTTCCAACACGTAATAGCACAAGTCTTATGAGTGTCTTATACAGCGCAGACTCTATTATTTTTGCGAGATAAATTGCTGCAAGTAGAGTGTACTAAAAGCATAAAAGTACGACTCCGTGTAGTCGCTAGATTTACCGTGAATACTTAAGTCCGCCCTTACCGTATCAGCAGCCATCAGCGCAACGCGGGACAAAGATGAACCGGTCCATCGAGATTTTCAACTGATCTCTGCCAAAGATTCCGTCCACAACTTGTGAAGAAGAAAATCCGAAAAGGTCTCGACTCTTGACGAAAACTGAAAAGATTATATTGTACTCAATCAAAATCTGATAAAACTACTCTTTTAGACGGGTAGAAAATACTTTTAGCTTAATGGAACTTAAACAACGAATCAAATGGAGAACAAAGAAAAACTATCTAAAGTTTTGTAGAATATTTAATCTTTTTTTTAAACAATGTAACTTTACTGTTACTCTCATTAATGATTAGAGCAGTTTGTTTCACATATACGCTGCACCCTTGGCAATTAAGTTTGTAAACTCCATTCATTAAAATATCGTCTAGACTCCGAACACCCTTTTTACATTTCTGACACATAGCATATTTATATATCCCAGAAAAAATTCCATTACCAGCAACCACGAAGATTACTGTGTTATCTATTTTTATTTAGATAATCTACAAAATGCTTTCACCATCTATCAACTTTCAACGGTACATCATTATGAAATAAATTTATGTTAAACTGGACACAGAGTGGCATCTGTCAAATCAAAGCCAAACTAGCGCCACAACTTACGCGACGCGCCGCTAGAGCATGGTACACCGAGCGCAACAGACCACGAAGCGAGCCGGCCGGGTGTGTAGCCGGGCTACATCTAGCTACCGAGCTATATCTAGGTGCTATCTCTTCACACTCACAGCGCTCCTCCTCATTTTTAATTTATAATTGTGTTATACTAGGCATTTGGTTCGTCGAAATTTTTATTTTTTTATTTTATTTGCAGGATTTATGATTTTCTTTAACAAAAAAAAAATTGTCTATGCAGGGGTGGACACTGCGCCTGAGATATGTATAATATTTATACTTTTTGACTTAACTGGCTTAATTTCTAATCTAAATCATTTGTTTTTATCTTATATTTTATTCTTAAATAATCATCTTCATGTATTTAGAACCCTACAAGTTCTTACCTAACGATCTATGTATGTACGTCCGAATAAACGATTACTCCAAAAATGTAGTTTTGACTTGTAATATGTATATTTTTTTAAATACATCACGTACTTGATTTTCAATATATTTAGCGTGTCGAACGAAATGTTGTCGAAGATTCTGGAAGATTAAGAAAAAAATTACGCTTGAACAAATCGCAATAGCTCGAATAATAAAGTTCAACATAGTAAAATATTAGTAATTTATAACTCGATAAATATTGCGAAATTTAATAGTATTTTTGTAATAAAAATGTCAAGTTTTTTACGACTAATATTATAAATACCACCCTTCGTTGTCGTCTGCCGCCTCCACCGCGATTAGCACTAATATTATTCACGCGTTAAATACCTAACAATTCATTTTCGCTCGAGCGCTTCAGGGTCTTAGGGGTGCGTTTTATTTCATCTTCACATTTTGTTATTCTACGCAATAACTAAAACACATTTTTTGTCCATTCACACTTTTCACCCCCGCAGTATTCCCTAGCGCTATGAATTGTGGGAAAAGGGGCTCGGCTATATTTTACACTCGGATTGTTTCAACAGATGGCGTTTGCTTCGTTCCCTACCCACCACTTAATACCCTAAAACCCTCGACTCCAATCAGTACGCAATCTTCAAATTATGAATGTAGGTTATAGTGAGTGTGAATCAGATTGGTATACAATGATGATTCGTCTCCATAATTAAAACGCCAGAATAAAACAGTGGCGTGGCGTGAATAAAATAATATTTTTACACATAAAATCATTTGATTTATTTAATATCATTGATTCTAAACTACTTTTCATTTAGAAAGAACAATTATATTAGTACTTTTAAAATTAGCAATATTAACTTTGTGGTTAAAATTAATATTTTTTATTTATTATCTTTGTTTAATTAACCACTGAATTGAGTTTAAATACATCTACCGGTTTCGAAAAATACTATTTTCTTCTTCAGGATGTCATAACTAACTAAAAATATATAGTATTGTTTCTTCATCAGAATCTATTTTTAATATTTTAAAAAAAACAATTATTTAAGAAATAAATATAGTACCTAACTCAAATTGCTGCTCAATACAAATTTAGTCGAATAATTTTTTTCTTTAGTTATGACATCCTGAAGAAGAAAATAGTATTTTTCGAAACCGGTAGATGTATTTAAACTCAATTCAGTGGTTAATTAAACAAAGATAATAAATAAAAAATAATTATATTAGTTTGTGTAAGATGTAATACTTTATTTTAAATATTAAATATATATATGATGTCAGAAAACTCAATACATACAGAGCTTAAATTTTCATGAACACCATTTTTTGTGATAAAATATAATTTTTTTATGTTTCCCGTTGCCGTGTATGTGTGATGACAAAAATTTATTTTGAATATATAACTTTTATAAAGTATGTACATAGTTATATATTTATAACAATGGAAAAATCAACAATTGAATTCGGCTAAGTCAAATATTAGTAATAATACAAAAGTACAAAAGGACAAATAATACAATTAAAAATTAACACACATAAGCATAAACTTCCCTAATTTACAAAATTCACACATTACTCTAGATACCGTGTTTTTAACTAATTCCAAACAACAACTCCGCCCACTAACCAATTAAAACACTAAGCGGCATCAATACACTGTTACAATGTGCATATTACGTGTGGTATTACTCACTCTAATACAGTTGTTTTTTTATAAATGAAAAGTAGCATACGCGATTATAAATTAACAACGCGTGTAATCAGCCCGCTACGAAGCGCCTGACATTTCGGTGTACTACGCGTACCGGCAGAGGTCATGGTGATTGTGTAACTTTGATTTGACAGACGCTACTGATTATACATCAGTAATAATTGGTAGATTTTATATTAAACTTAGTAAAGAGTACTCATATAAAAATACTTGATTTATTCAATAAAATATTACAAGTAACAGGCGGGGATATTAATCTTCACGCTACCGACGTGAAAATACATATTTTCATTTATAAATTAAGCTTGTTACAAAGTTCACAAGGTTAAAATTTGATGTCAATAAATAAATAAGTAAGTAATCAAATATATACTAGCAGGTAGGCAATCGGCTCTGACATTGGCGCTGTTTTGTGCTTTTTACACTGACAGAAGCAATCGGCGATAACCGATATTATATGGCATTCTGTATTGCTGTCCATGGAATTGAACAAATTGTGTTTTTACGACATTGTACAATTGTACAAATTATTTTTTTAACTTTGAAATATATGTATCCACTTAAAAATATTCTTTAAAAGTCTTAACAAAACATTAATATTGTCATAATTTGACAGTTTTATCATAGATAAGAAACTGACCATAGAGTGCGGCGATATTATCATGAGTCATAAATGAAATAACAGGATGATAGATACTCAATATATTTGCCAGACGTAATACGATTCCGTGGATATATATTTATGTACTGTTATTGAATATATAAAAGAAAAAACATTTAACTTTTGATACAACTTATATATTATTAAGAAGAACACATTCATATTGTGAAGTTGTAATTATTCAGAACATAGATCTGTGATATTTTAAATACTAATTATGTGTATTAATTAAAAAGATATACATATTTAATCAATTTTATCGAAAAATATATTGTTGTTGCTACCGGGATTCGGACATAGATCTCTTTCTAATCTGGGGAAGGTGCATTATACAACTATGCTACAGCGACAATGTTACAATAAGAATGTGTTCTTCTTAATAATATATAAGTTGTATCAGTGTATCCAAAATTTAATAAAAATTAATAGGTAATTCTGGCGTCTCCTATCGGTTTACTCAAAGATATTTGAGATTCCGTAAAAACAAAGTAGATAGCTTTCAGATAATGGAACGGTAGAAGTATTAATTTGATGTGAGAATTTGTCGACAAAGGTACTTTCTGCTGTAGCATAGTTGGATAATGCACCTTCTCCGGATTGGAAAGAGATTTAGGTTCGAATCCCGGTAGCAACAACAAAATATTTTTCGATAAAATTGATTATATATGTTTGTCTACCTAATTAATACATTTAATTAGTATTTTTTTAAATATCTTAATCTTACTTAAAAAACACGTTCTTTTTACTCCTCTGACACTTCACAAACCTGGCTGTATAATCAAGCATTATATAGCCATAATGAAACAATATGCAAGACTTCCAAGAAAGTCATAGAAATATATAAAAATAGATGGGGACACGTAATATTATTATGGCTATAATAAGTAAGTGTGATCTCAAGTATGTGTAAAATTTATCAAAAATACAAATTTTAAAACAAAATGTAACATTATATACTTGTATGATAATTTAACACCATAATTTAAGATGAGAATAACTTCATTGTAGAAGGCTCGCTTAGTTTGTGAGAGGTAACACGATCTAATAATATTTTATTACCTGAAGTGAAACTTTAAATTGGTTTACATTAATATCTAATAATATAAGTGTTATTTGCACACGGACTTAGAATAATGCTTATGTACACTTAAGTTAAGGTAATATTAACTACAATTATGGGGAGTAAAGATAACGACCCTAAAGTCGTAGAACTTTGCCACGGTACAACCAATTTGAAAGTAACTTCATTAATATGTATGCAGCCTGATGTCAAAGTTAATGCTCCACTTGTGTTTTGCATATAAAACAGGTTGTTGACTTATTTAGAAAGTAAAATTCCACATAATAAATAAGAATATTACACATAAGAACCTAAAAGTATTTTTATTACGAAAAAATATTAATTAGAAAAATATACATATAAAATCAATTTTATAGAAAAATATTGTTGTTGCACTACCGGGTTTCGAATTGAATCTCTTTCCATACCGGGGAAGGTTCATTACAAGGTACAACTATGCTACAGCGACATTATTTTTGACGACAAATTTTCGAACCTATATGTTGCCTTTTTCAAATGAATACATTTATGTCTGCTATCGGTTTGTTTTACTCTAAGGTATTTGAGATTTCGTAAAAACAAAGTAGTTAGCTTTCAAATAATAGAACGGTAGATGTATTAATTTGATGTGAGAATTTGTACTTTCTGCTGTAGCATAGTTGGATAATGCACCTTCCAAGACATGCTAATCCAATAAATAAAAATATATTCATGATACAGTATTAACTTATATTTTCCCCTATAGGATTACATTTCGGAACTAACACACAAACTGTTATAACAAATCTTAACTAAAATTAAATCCCTATGGAAATCTTGGAAGTGACAATAGTAATAATATTCTGTAGTTGGCTTAAAAATGTGGGAATTCTCTTTGAATTTAATTAGAACCTGCGCTTACGTAAAAATGAGAGTAGTAAGTGGAATTTAATTAATCTGTTAGCTTTTACATTTAATAAATATCAAATCTTACTCAACGAAGTATCTTGTACTATGATAATTACAATTTTCTTGGAGCTGGAGTTATGGGAACAGTTATACAGGGTACCTGGTACTGAGAAGGTGCCAACTTGGAAATAGAATATCGAAGCATCAGTGGGTGGTGTAATGAACTTAAGTTATTTGACGAAATCTACTGGGCCACTACCAGTTTGAAATTATGACTTAAAAGGGAATGGCAATTCAGTTGGTTGTTTGTTTCATTCGAGCATTTTAACAGAATTAGTTAGATTAGCTGTAGCTTTATGTTTAAAGATAAACTATAAATTGTTCGGAGTAAGTAGGAGTAGTTTCTCTAGATATTCACTTTTTAAATGTTCCCGTGCCAAGATAATCTGATGTTATAATAATAATTGCCTTGTAATTTTTAGAGGTATTTACTGCGGAGTCGTTGTTATGAATTTAATTCTTTATTTTCACAGATATTCACTATTTAAATGTTATAATCGCGAAAAATTCCAATACGGGAGATAAGATCACTTGGGCACGACTCTTTCCTGCCGGGCTTAGCAATAGTACCCTGTTATTGCATACTTATTTGGGTTTCTAAACAAAATTAACTTTCGTAATTTTACGGAGATCGGAAATTTGTCAACACCACCTATTAATAGTCCGGCAACAATAGAGATCAGTCATTTCTACTGTCGCGATGCGTGTACTGTATACCTCGCGACCCAGATAATGACTGGCGTTTTAAAATGAAGCACGTGAATATATTTAAATTTGCACTTGGATATGAACATTTACCGCTTAACCTATTTCTAATACTCCGTAGTCAAGGATCAATATGGCGCGACATACATTGCGGGGAAATGAAGGGGGGTGAGGTAAACAGACAGGTTCATCTTTACAGTGACGAAGGGGTGTGTGAACGCTTCCGGGCGCATGAAGTACTTATTCTCCGTAGTGAGAGAAATTGCTGTATGGGTATTTGAATGAGTGGAATAGATTTTTTTGTTTGGAAGATTTTATTAAAAATGAGCGTGTATTATTGAGATAGAAATATATATACGACAAGATATATTATGGTTATCGAAAATTTCTGGTACTTTCGATATATTATATATTAGCTTCATTATTTGCATCTACCACCCTTAATTTACTTATGTATGTATATTTTAACGATGTTATCTTAATACTTTTTATCTATTAATCTTGAATAGAACGTTAATTCGTAACGGCATCTTTACCTACCGATCCGTGAAAATCTGCATATATCAAAGAGCTTCAAATCAGATACAGACCGTATATCTTGTCCAGAAAGGAAATACTGAACTTCGCACTTCGCACACTATATAGCATTAATGAGGTGAAGATACGAATAGTCTGGAGAACGGTTAATACTTGACAGTTTAAGGAAAGAAATCCAAACGGCGATCCCGTACAAAATCGACGGATTTAATTAAAGAAATGAAAATACAGCTGGAAGGGGTGATCCATCCTTTCCTGGGACCGGTTTAGAAGCTAAGGCTTCCTTGTCGGTGCCACTCATCAAAGCTAATGAAAATACGCGACCTTAATTCAATTACATTTTTACAATTACAAAACGAAAAAGGAGAAGAAATTCAGTGTGGTTATTAGCAATAAAGATTTAAAATTTAGACCCTCCAGCATCCCTTCAGTGCTGTCTTTATTCGTAAAAAATCATATAACATAAATCCATAAAACATTGTTTTACACACAGATGGAAAATTAAGGTTCAGTAGTTCAAGGCAGATTTTCAGGGATCCATTCATCAAAAACACTCGCAAAAGAGGGACAGTGGACGACACACAAAATGGATTGAGTCACACTTACACGGACAGACTAACGGAGTTGCAAAACACGAGGTATGGAGAGTGAGAGTTAGGCGCGTAGGTAGAGTCCCACCTACGCAGGCTGGCCTAACTACCCACCTAAGGAGCTCCAACGAGTCACCCATACCCGAATAAATCCTTATATAAATATTCTCCACATTCCTGGGCATTCCTGGGCGAGCCACCAATCATACGTTTACGTGCATCTCTCAGTATCTCCCGAGTCCACAAAATATGGTCAGGCGTCTGTTCCACTCTCCCACATGTACACATGTACCACATAGAGAGATATACTCGTAATATGTAACATGTACTATTTTCATCCATATATGACCTAATTATAACTACATACATATTTTTGTATTGTATCAATGCATCAACTATTCTTGTTATTTAGCTGTTTAAATACAGGCGTTGCCCAAAACTGTATTGTTATCGGTGCAGTCCTTGCTGTAGGTCTCTATTCTGAACTCTATCTAGAAGTTGTATATAGGTGTCTTCATTTGCTTTGCTCATTATCTGGTGAAAGTATTTTTATCTGAACCTTCCTCTTTGTCTTCATTTCTCAATTATATTTCTTAGGTATACTTCGTATCTAAGAATGGGTCCTATCGTTGACCCCTTTGTTTTCGATAATGTAGTTTATTTTTTACCCTTTTCTTGCACTCTCTTCAGAAACTCCTATGAGTGATTGCGACGTTATAAAAGAAAGATGGGATCGGGATCAGAAAGGTCCCCAATTATGGTGTCAAAGGCGTACAATTATGAAAATATTATATTATTACGATTTATTATTGTGGATCAAAAGAATCTGCTATTGTGTGAGACATGAGTGCCTCATATAAAACACCCATCGATCACGTGTTCAATCGCGGAGATGTGAGTATGTTGGAGAATAAAAAGATGAAACAACTTAGGGTTGACATACGTTTATTCTAGTCTACACAGAGGAGCATTACCTGGACATCGGCATCAAGAGAAGTAGAGCTCACAAGTGGGTCGTCTTTGGTTGTCGGCACATGTTTATTGGGACGTGTCGTCAGGAGTGCTGGTTTTGCGCACCAGTAAATCTCGGATTCGTTCATTTCTCTCTCTAGTTAATTATCCAGGATACACTTCCTATGATATAGTGCTCTCTATAGCATCATATCTCAAGTTACTTGTCGATAATATATTTTTTATTAAAATAAAATTCGTGTAAAACAGAGTACTCTACGAGCATGGAACATTATTCCGTTGACAACTGCAAAACTGTTATAAACCTGAAACAATTTAAACCGCAACCGTGCATACAGAACAAAGCTTTCCAACTTCAACCACATTAAATCGTACAAATCCCATTCTAAACTTTTGCAGCTTTTATCAGTTTACTAGTATGCATCTGATATTTAAAGTTGGCCAGAGCTAGGCTTTCATTCCCCACATTCAACCACATCCGGTGGACAATCTCGACAACTTCACGGAAGCGACGTCCACCCAATCACATCCTGAAGTTATTTGAAATGCTGCAGGAATGCATTTGGCACATCGTATCTACTCAATGCCATAATTGCTGAAAAACAAAGAAGAGTAAATTTGCGAAATGTTGGTAAATTGTATATGTGCATAAAATCCCAATGCTTTTCTGTGTGTCAATTATAAATATATAAGGAGAACACATTCTTATTGTGAACTTTTAATTATTCAAAACATAGGTCTGTGATATTTTAAATATTAATTAGAAAGATATACATATAAAATCAATTTTATCGAAAAATATTGTTATTTCACCACCGGGATTCGAACCTGGATCTCTTTCCAAACCGGGAAAAGTCCATTATCCAACTACGCTACAGCGACATTATTTTTAACGACAAATTTTCGAACCTATATGTTACCTCATTTATCGATTTAATAGAACTAATAGAATTTTTTAATTTCTGAATTGACTTAAAACATTATAACAATTTGACATATGGTTTTTAGTTAGTTAATTTTACATCCTAATAAGGAAATTCTATTTTATTAAAACAATCGGTGTATTCAATTTTTCATAAAGTCTATAAAAACAAATTAAAAATAATTATTATTAAAATGAATAAAAACCACAATGTTATTGTATTAAAAATAATATAAGTAATCTAATAAGTATATTTATATTTTAACATTTGAAGCAAATACAATGTATTAATATTGTAAATAACAATAACACGAGCACATGCCATATCAATTTTCAAAGAAACGAACTTTACAAACATCCTATGTGTTTTCGTGCTTTCGAATATCTAAACGTTTTTGATCGCAGTCAATTATTATGGAATAACCTTTTTATATTTCGCGTATTTTTTATCATTTTCGTTTGTTCCGTGATTACTGGCACTTTCATATGGCAGTTATTTCGTGCGCGCTTTTAGATGGTTTTCAACGGAATTTTTTATTGAAACGCAAACGATTTCTAGCTGTCAGTTTCGTGAATTTTCCGCGAAAATTTGCACGAGCGAAATACACAGATATCGTGAAAATACGTCCTGAAAGTACTTTTCGATAGTCGATGCTACATTTGTGGGTAGGTTAGTAGATAGATATATACCGTTTACATTTTTTTTTAATATAATTTCACACTCCCAGGATATTTGCAGGTTGTAATAAATACTGTTGCCTTTATAACAAATTGTACCGTGTAATTTTATTTAATATGTCTTCACACAAGAATAAAGTATCGTTTGATGTAAATTGTTACGTTACTATTTAATCTCTTAGGTTGCAATTTTGACAACTGGTCACATTGACACAGGAAGAGAGATAGGTAGGTCGGTCCGTCGCGGTCGCTGGCCGCAGGTAAATCGTGTACAACGAAGAGTAAGCGTAATATCTTTATAATATGGTAGTATCTAATTGTATTGTACACTCTTCCTATGCAGAAATACAATTTCCTTTCCTGGTTGCGAGATAGAAGCACTGGTAAATCTGGAGATTGGCGTCACAGGGCAGCTGAGATGTGCCATGATATTGTGTTACCATTTGGGGAATGAAGCAATGGGATGTACTCTGTCAATCGGTCATCGTGAATATCTAGATCCTGCATTTTGGGGGATCGAAACTATGAGTTGGTTACCGCGCACGGAATTTTAAGATTAAGTGATCATAATTATTTATTCTTCAGTGTCAAAGGGAATGACTCATTATCACCATGAAGGTTGGATTAATTTTGGAGTCAAATTTGTATGCTCTGTGAATTTCCCTTCGTACCTTCACTAGGTTTGGTGCATAGTTGGTTCACTTCGGATCCGAGAGGCTTGTTGCAGTGGATCTATTCAAATGTGCTTTAGTGTGATTCTTGAGTTTAATGTTTATATTTATTTAGCTTAATGCCTGAATGGAGAGGTTACTTGTAATCGGAAGATCATTTTATGTTAAAGTAAAAAAAATTGTTGTAAAATCAAATTATTTTATTAAACAGCAATAATTTCTAATCCGAACTACACAACACTACAAATTTACCAGAGGTGAAATAAAGGTCGTCGGCCGAAGGTAAGTGCCCAGGACTCTATTTCCAGCCGAACCCACACATTTCACGCAACCACTGTCTAGCCGGTGGCGGTGCCCTGGCGTCCTATCAAAATATATGTATTAATATATTATTTAAATTACGGTAAATCGTACTTCTCTGCACCTCACCTAGAGCTCAGTCGAAATCTAGGTGGGCAGAGTTTTTCTGATGAATAACATGAATTACAAATAATAAAAAATACAAAGTCAGTACATTCAAATATATACCATCACATTGTATTGAAAAGTGGAAGGCACTGAAGAAGATCACGTAACGTAACTTCTGGAAAATTTCAAAGGACTTTCTTTAGATCAGGTTAAAATCACAATATTCTAAGAAATTGATCTGGTTATATCTCGCCTAAGTTGGTTAAGCAATCTGATCGGCCATCTTATTTCAAAATGGCGACTAAATTTCGTAACTCCGTTCATATAGAACCATAAATCAGCATAAATCTAAATATAATATAAATTTAACATGAAATACATTAAAATTAAAATAGCTCAACCGGATATTTATATATCAGTAGTTCTGTTTGCAAGCAAAATAAATCTCTAACGCAATACTTTTATTACATTAACGAGAAAAGTTCCATATGCTCGGCTATTTGTTTATAACTGTTTGAAATTCAACGCGACAATAATTTTCAAAATGTTTTTTCCACTTCTGGATGTAATATGCGTAACGAACTTGATCAATTGTCTCTTTTGACTCCTGTTGTTTTACTTCAACCTGATCATCGGTAGATTAACCAATGGGAAATTAATGACTCATTTGATAAAACTTTATGCTCCAATCGGGATCACTTGACATTTTTACGACTTCTACAAAACTTCTAACGACTTCATTTCAAATTAAACTGTGTTTTCATACATAATGAAATCAAGCTAATACTTTTAATGTGTTTGCAATAATCTATTATAATATTACCCTAGAAACGCCAACAATCACCATCACGATGGTGCACACTGTATGCTTGGAAGATACATCTCCAAGAGGAGACTTGACGTGAGAGGTTAAGGTGTCTAACTAGAAATCAGTTTCTGAGGGAACATATTTTTTAAATTTTATTTTAACTTGTGTATTCAGTCAAGACATACCATACAAGACCACTTTAATGTGCTAATGGGAGATCTCTGTTATTTTTTTGTTTTATCAGTTTATTTTTGATGTGCTTGTTGGTCCAGTGGTTCAGTGATCGGGAGTTTGAGCCGCGTTCCAGGAGACAGCAAGTAAGTTCTATTTTCATAGCACAAGCGTATACCTTTGTTTAAAAATAGAAAAAAAAATTGACACATAATCCGTGTTTCTAAATAGATGCTTATCTTTATTTAAAAAATAAAAACGAAAACTATACATAGCTAACTGAAGTTTACCTTTATTTTATAAAATAAATTTTATTTTATAAATAAAATATAGTGCATTCATTAACAGTTTAATGATACGATACATGTTAGAATAAATGAGCCTCATTAAAAATATGATCATTAAACCTCTTAAAATGCGTTTACCCACCGTAGCCTACAGATACAGGGATGAATTGTGTATTAACCCTTCCCAAACCATGAAGTAACACAAGTCTACCGCTCTAATTAAATCTGTAATATTTCGGTAAATATACACAACATATACCTCATATTTTAGTTAATTTGAAGGAAAATATTTACGCTTAAAAATGACTAATGAAAAATCAATTATGTAAGACGAATCCCACAAAAATAAATATTTTTAATTCTTTCCATTGTAAAATTAATACGTTGACAAAAATACCATTTGTAGCAAGACAGAAAGAAATCACACATTAATTTCATAGTGATAACAATTAAAAACATACGAATATAATGGTGTCTCTTTCTCACTAATTAAACGAAGATTGATAAAAAGGACGGTTGTATTATACAATGCTATCTCCTATACAGAACTTGATGAATTCTTTCAATTATAATATTACATATTTTTTAAATATTTAATCTCAATACTTGAAGTAAATTTATGGCATTAAGCATTTTTTCACATTTTAAAGGCTAATAGAACTCTAATTTCTTACGGTAACACGAGTTGACAGCATGGCTGCATACGAGTATTTTATATTACGGTATAGTAAAGGTTAACAATGAAATGTGATATATATATATATATATATTTTTGTTGCCACCGGGATTCGAACCTGGATCCCATCCATCCGTGGAAATACATTAATCGAATAGGATCCAGGTAGCAACATCTTCCTGTATATCTTTCTAATTGATACATTTAATGTGTATTAAAACACCACAGAACTAAGTTCTGAAAAGCTGCAACTTCACAATAATAATGCGTTCTCTTTAATATATATATATATACATTGTTACGTAACGCAATGACACCGGTGGATCGAACGACAGCGCATAACGTAATCGGCTATGCTCAGTCTGTGGGTATGTGGATTGTGTAGTCTCAGTATAGCTGACTCTGATTGATGGGAATGGTCTAAATAAAGTGAAACACTGTAACGCATGATAAACAATATAATTTGTATAAACAAGAGTTGGCCCGACAAAGATAATTGCACAATTTGAGTTCTGATTTCTTTCACCATCCATTTGTCCAAAGAGTAGAGGACACTTTTAGTTATGATTTTGTCACACAAGTTAACTACGAGTATGGGGAAAGCTGGTTCGCACTAGATTACCAGGAGTCATGTGTGGCCGCCGCGGTCCCGGACGTCACAACGGCCTTACCAAAATTATTTTTTCTCTTCCGAGAAGTTCCAAGCGTCGCAATCTTCAGCCACTCCGAGGAGGATGACCTCGACTCGCTCTGCCGCCGCTCACAGGCAGTCTCCGCTCTAGTCCCAGCGAAGAGATTCTTTTCACGTGCGGGTGGACCAAGGATCACACTCTCTTAAATCAATCCTATGTTTGTGATATATTTCACGCCGCGCTCGCACGGAAGTCCTCTCCCCTCCTTCGTCCAGTCTTCTCTCCTACCGACTGCATCCACTCGGGTCGGTATAATAGCACTCGATGCCGCCCCTCATATTTAAAATGTCACAATATATTGTATTATATATATGTATTTTTTTTTAAATAGAGATGCGTACACGGAATACACGTCACATCAATATTCTTACTATTTTCATACAAAGCTAAACGCTTGTGCTATGAAAATAGGACTAACTCGCTAGTGTCCTGGAACGAAGCGCGAACCCCCGACCACTAGATCACTAGGCTAACGTCTTGACCGCTACACCAACAAGCTACTCAATTATATTTGAACAAAGTACATGAAAGCATAATATAATACATAGTAACATAAAAATAATTAGAAAAAAATATTTAGCATTTTTTTGTAGCTTAGTAATAAAATGTAGAATATTTCTAACTTATTTAACGTGTACAATCCATAAATTCGTATAATTTTATTAAAAAACTCAATATGATATGGTAGGCTGAACGTTTCATGACTTCTTAACGATCAATATACCACATTCTTAAAATATACAAGTGGTTTATTTATTTAGTTAGAAATTTTTTTTTACCGTCAGCACGTTTTTTGGATTTTTAAAATTTGAAGAGGAATACGAGTATATTGATGTGCCATATAACAAAGAAGTATAAATTTTTACAATAATTATTAAACTCATATCTTTAAAACACCTGAAGCAGGTGATTTTTCAAATAATTGTTAAAATATACTTTCTTAACCAACACCAAACGAATCGTCTTTAGAATCTTATTTTTTGTAGAATCGTTTTTTTCAATCAGCAAGTAACCGGGAAATTCACTAAAAAGTAAAATGGATTGAATGCGAATACAAGTAATTTGATATTCAAATAGCACATTTAACAGAATGATTGAATTTATTCAGTAATCAATATTCTCTTCTTCGTTCTATATATAATAAATTAATGCAAAAGATTTTACGTATTCTTTTAAGAAAAGAATTTTTATTTTTCCACTGTTATTTAATTAATCATTTTTATAATTTTACCTCAACTGAAAATATTTCAGTCTCTTTCCTACCTAGAAAACTGTGTAAAATTTGGAAATTTGCAATCAATATAATACATTTATATGTAGGGAGGCGATAGTGCGTGGCATTAAATTTAGTATATGTTTATATACTAAATCACCGCTTGAAACTGTTAGGACCTATCCGTGACATCGGTCGGTCCGATTTGACAGCGAGACTTGACACGTGCGTATAAATATCTGTACTCAAAGTAATTACTCAGAAAAGTTACATAAACAGGAGGCATTAAATTATAAACATTTATTCTGTTTTAACTGCCTCAGGGGATATTCAGATTCAGACAACTGATGAACGGAACGTCAATGTGATTATTGATTATTTGATATTTGACGTTTGATATACAATAAATGTGAAGTGAAGCGCGAGACAAAATAAATTTCAATGCCTATTTAGACGGCAAGTAGCATTTCTAGACCCTATGATACGGTGTTCTACGAAAACAGAAAATTATTTCCAAAGAATCTCATCGGAACAAAAACTCTTTCTCGAGGTGAAAATTTTATAAAAATCTCGTCCGTAGATAGGGGCCATAATGGAATAAAAGATTTTATTGAATATTGAATGGTTGAATGAGAAGTTTGATTAAGTTCAACAACAATGCTGTATTAGCATCATTTCAAAAACACTGAAAATAAAATAAATTTCTTTTGATATTTACATTTTCGGTATTAATAAGAACCGTTTTTTTTAAGTGTACAAGACTAAAAAGATTAATCGGCGCCGGTAAAAATGTTTTTCTCTAAAGAAATACTTCTATCAAGTAAATTCGCAAGATATTTAACAGCGGTGGTTTCAGGAGCTTTTGCAGACTTTCTTTTGCCACAAACTTTATCCATTGTGCCGTTTTCTTACGGCCGTTTCCTCGGAAAATAAGGCTAACTTTTTTCACCAAGTTATGATTGATGTAAAAAATATATGCGGTAGGACTATGTACATTTCTACAATCAACGTAATATTTCACACTAAGCCTAATACATTCAGTTCACACCAGATGGTTACACAACACGTAGTGAAATCACAAAATACAAGATACCTGACTAAAAAAATTACTAAAATAATCTCACTCCTGGAAAGGATCAGAAGATTTATTAGTACTGAGTCTTGTAAAATAATTTACAACTCTGTTATTATTCCTCACATCAACTACTGCAGCAGCATTTTCAGTGATGCAAAATAAAGCTTTGAGAATAATATACTCGGATCAGTGCAATGCTGAAAGATCTGAATAAGCAGAAAATATATTTTAATACGATGGTATTTATTTACAGAATCATCAATAAGAAAATATCAGCGGAATTCATACGAAAAATTGATGCAAATCAACATGAGCACGAGCATTGTACAAGGGGAAGGGATAGACTGAGACTGCCATTCAGGAAGAAGGCCAAACTCAGAAATGCCAGAAAATGAGAAAAGAAGAAAAGTTGAATAGATTTAAAATGAAACTGACTAAATATATAAAAGATAAGTTTTAGTAAAAGAAAATATTTTAATCTTGCGCATATTAGGGCATATATAAGAATTGCTTATGTATGCACTATGTTAAGAATTAAATATTATTATGTGAAAGTGAAATTATAATGTGCCAGGTTTAAATGGGCGTCAGACCGCGTTATGTGCACTTGCGTTATATGGCTTTGATTCTGAATGCTCTGACTGAAGTGCCCTACACTGCTAGAAGTTGAAAAACATTGATAAGAACCTACGTTTTGTGTTCCCTATTAGGTTATTAGGAAGTGGTTTCACCCAATTTTTTATTGAGAACGTACAAGAAGTGTTATAAAGTTTGGATGGTATTTTTGTTCTGACGCTAGATCTTGGATACATATCAGATCGTTTACAGTTTATTAAAGTATGACTGCCTCCAATCACAGCCGTATCCTCGTGCTCAGTTTCATCGCAAATTGTATTGCGGGAATGTATCGTGTAGAAGTAAACAGGCAACAGGAATAATCAAGATAAAACACTACTTACGGTAGCACCGAGTTTATTACAATCGAGTCTTAATTAAGCGAAATATATGATAATGAAGAGGCGACCCAAAGCTCGCAGTGGAAGATGGAAGCCACGTAGCACATACAGTCAATGTCTTGTGTAGCTATACCGTGCGTTGGTTGATGATCTACAGGTGGCGGTAGGCGTCTTCCTACTAACTATACATATTGATACAATAATAAATAGTGGGAACATATTTAATGATGAATTTGAATATCTAAATAACTTTCGTGATATATTTATATAAATTTTTATTATTCATTATAACTATTATAACTAATTCATACATAATTTTCTTCAACGACAATATTATAACTAAAATATTGTTTCATACCAATGAAACCCCTAATCACTAGTAATAGCCCATTTTTTAACAAAATATTACCGTGTATCTTCAACATTATTTATTCTAAAAAACGAGATTACACTGCAATGTGCCTACGAAATTTATAGTATTAGATAAAACAGATTTGATTTGTATTAGAGCCAAGCCCATTCGCCAATGAAAGAGAAGAAAAAAGTATAATTGCATTTTCTTGCTTAATGGTTCATCCGCGCTACGCCCCTGGGGAAAGTGGAACGGCAAGCTGGTATCTAAATTGTAATTGGTGGAAATTACAAGAAACCAAACACTGGCGTATCGTGTTTCGAGAATTTTTTAGGTGCTATTATATTATTTATTTCATTGCATAATCTTTTTTCGTGTCGGTCCCTAGGATAATGATGTTCATGAACTTTGACCACTTTGACTATATTCGAAGTTTTCTTGGCAGTCTATAGTTCTGAGAGCTGTCACCAGAGAAGCGTTTGTTGCATTTTCCACTGAGTAGGTAGTTTCTACAAAGGGAAATTATTTTTCCATCTTACTATCCAAGGTATGCGCAACAACTATCTCAACTACATCTCAAAGGTATCAATCCATCTTCTTTCCTTTACACGCTCACACCATACAAAAATATTTAATGCACCAGAAACTGCATAATGGATATTTTATATATACTCATACCACCGTCTTTTATAGTAATACACAGATGTATTCATACCACCCCTCCATCGCGAGCCCGTCAAGTGCGAATTCGTTATATCGCGATCTTTTTGCAATTTTTTTTTTTGTCTCGGCACTTTGACATATGCCGAGAATCGTCATAATGAGTGGTTATACGGGCATGCTATCCTTCTTCCTCGCTTACTTTCAACATATGTATGTGCATATACGTAAAATTACAAGCGTGAGTGAGACAAAAGAACGCCTGATTCGGTTGAGCCAGTGCATCATTTGGGTCTATCCTTCAGTGTAATCTTAACTGAAGTGTCAAACATACAATAATTAAATTGACAACTTATATATTTTTTATCTCTTTGTAAATTTTAAAATTTGTAAAATCGGTCGGCTGCAGGAAATGAACATAGAAATCTATTTACGTGTTCTCTCTACTGCTCAAGAAAAACAAACTTTAAGGCTGTATGTTACAAGTTTTTCAACAAAGCCTTTGATAGAATATTTTGCAATATATTATATTCCTTCTTTCCAAAACTTATTTTCCGTTTATTTATTAATCTCATATTTTATCAATAATACAAAGAAAATTTTTTTTAAATACAGTTTTGGTAGTATTTTTGATTGTATCATGCTAATATTAAACTAAGCAAACCAGTTCTTAGAAATTGTATTCTTAGTCAGATGAGTATGCGTATATGAATTTTACTTACTAGACTATATTATATCAACAGTATTAAGAATATTATTTAATTATTATCTTTGTTTTATTAAACATTAAACCGGCATTTTATACAAATAATAGTATAGGAAATTTACTCATAAATTCTAAAGACAAAGATGAAAAATTTAACAATTCTGGTGTCTATAAACTTAGTTGCAAGGATTGTGCTGCATTTTATATTGGTAAAACGGGTAGAAATTTTAATATAAGAGTAAAGGAGCATTTGAGATGTTTGAACAATAGTGGGTTTTCTGAATTTTCTAATCATTTGGTAGAAAATGGTCACGGTTTTGATAAAAAATTGGGATTGTTAATTTTGCATATAAACGGTGTTGGTCACAAATTAAATAATTTGGAATAGTTGGAGATAAATAAAGCATGTAAAACTAATCCAAAAAATTATAAACGACCAAATAAATTTAACCGCTAGTCCCATTTTAAAATTATTTCCTAAAAGTTATTCTAGTAATTTTGTATCATTAAGTAACAATTTAAGTAAGGTACTAAATTTATTTTTTAAATAATTATTGTTTTTAAAATAGATCCTGTTAAAGAAACAATAACATGTTTCTGATTAGTTATTAACATCCTGGAGAAGAAAATTATATTTTTCGAGACCCGTAGATGTATTTTAATTCAATAAGTGGTTAATAAAACAAAGTTACCAAATTAAAATATTGGTTTTTAACCACAAAGTTAATTTTACCCATCTTAAAAATATGTCAATTATAGGTTCGAAAATTTGTCGTCAATGCACTGTGTGCTGTAGCATAGTCGGTTAATGCACTTTCCCTGAATTGGAAGAGATCTAGGTTCGAATTCCGGTAGCAACAATATTTTTCGATAAAATTGATTTTATATGTAAAGGGTTTTTCAATAGGGACGCTCAAACTTTCTTTCAACAGGGACAAGAAACTACGCCATATTTCTTCAATTTTTTTTGAGGTTAATACTTGTACTTAGTTGGCAAATCATCATGGAGCAGTACACACCGGAGCAACGCTTGCAAATTATTCAAATCTACTACCAAAATTCGCGTTCGCTCACCGCAACTTTAAGAGCATTACGACCATTTTATCGTCGTCATCACTTGCCTGCCACATCAACAATTCAACGTTTAGTGCAAAAATTTGAAAGCACATTGTCGCTACACAATGTTCCAGTGCCAGTGAGACAAAGAAATGCACGAAGTGAGGAAAATATTGCCGCCGCTAGAGCATCTGTTCTTGATGACCCAAATGAGTCACTAACACGACGTTCTCAACAATTGGGCATTTCTGTGACGTCATTGTGGCGAATTTTGCGAAAAAATCTTGGCCTACATCCATACAAGATCCTGTTGACACAAGAACTATAGCCACTTGACATTTGAAGCGTCGCCAATTCCTCAATTGGGCTGCACAACAATTTTAAAATGATGCTGAATTCCATCGAAAAATCATCTTTAGCGACGAAGCTCATTTTTGGCTCAATGGATAAGTAAACAAGCAAAATATGCATTATTGGGCAGGCACTAATCCACACGTGCTTCACGAAACACAATTGCATTCCGGAAAAATCACTGTTTGGTGTGGATTACATGCCGGAGGTGTCATTGGACCATATTTTTTTGTTGATGATGCTAATCGTCATGTTACTGTGAATGGTAATCGTTATCGCTCCATGATAACTGATTATTTTTGGCCTCAATTACAAGGTATGGACTTGGCCAATATGTGGTTTCAACAAGACGGCGCTACCAGTCACACGGCACACGCAACAATTGACTTATTGAAAACCAAATTTGGTGAGCGTGTTATTTCGCGAAATGGACCAGTTCAATGGCCGCCTAGATCATGCGATTTAACACCATTGGACTATTTTCTTTGGGGCTATGTTAAATCTTTGGTCTATACCAACAAGCCGGCGACGATACGAGAGCTAAGAAAAAATATTGAACGCGAAATTGGTGCGATTCGGGCCGAATTATGTGAAAAAGTGGTGGAAAATAGGATTTAACGATTGGACTTCTGCAAACGTGCCCGCGGTGGTCATGGGAGAAAAATTGAATTGCATACATAATTGCCACTAAATGTACTTCAAAACATAATAATTTTTTTTTAGATATATTCATTGGTTTTTGTTTTATTTTAAAAAAAAGTTTGAGCGCCCTTAATAAAAAACCCTTTATATCTTTCTAATTGATACATCTAATTTGCATTTAACAATATTGTTATTTTTAGAATATAATGTGCAATATACTTGTTTTTTTAAATTATACTTGAATGTATAGTTTTCATAACTAATTTATGATATTGTGCATACGAATGCCTCAATTCTGCAACAAATACAATCACAGTAAGACCTATCTACAGTAGCGAACAAAAGATTATTCTTAGGAGAACACATTCTTATTGTGAAGTTGTAATTATTCAGAACAATATTTATACATACAATATTTTAAATATGAATTAAGTATATTAATTAGAAAGATACAAAAATTACAACTTCACAATAAGAATGTGTTCTCCTAATAATAAAGTTGTATCAATGTGTCCAAAATTTAATAAAAATAAATTGATAATTCTGGCGTCTGGTATTAGATTACTCAAAGGTATTTGATATTCCGTAAAAATAAGATATAATACGTTCAAATAATGGAACGATTAAATGTATTAATATTTTTTTAAAAAAAGGTAACATATGGGTTCGAAAATTTGTCGCTAAAAATATCGTCGCTGTAAAATAGTTGGATAATGCACCTTCCCCGATTCGGAAAGAGATCCAGGTTCGAATCCTGAAAGCGCAACAACAATATTTTTCGATTAAATTTATTTTGTATGTATATCTTTCTAATTAATATATTTAATTCATGTTTAAAAGATTATTCTTATTTTCGACCACATTGACTATCCTGGTTGCAAGTTTGCCCCGAAAACGACTTGGAAGATTGCCACAACAGTGGATAGATGTATTGCATCTAGCTAAAAAGGCTGTGGAGTCAGCTGTGAAGGCTGCTCAGGACCCAGAGCTGAGTCTCATGTGATTGAAGCCACTATATTATATTTTTACTGATATGAAAGAAGAAAGTCATCTCATTTTTATATAATGTATATATATATATATATATATATATATATATATATATATATATATATATTATTGCTTCTTTTAATAATTGAAATTATTCATTGTTTGATCATTTCTTCATTACTTTGTATTTAAATTCAATTCATTACAATTTCATCGATTTCTTAAAAGAATTAATATTTATTTTTCTTAAGTATTTAAGATTAAATTTAATAGGAAAGAAATCATAATTTATTGCCAATATCGGAAATGGAAATGTTTTATTATATGTACTTACGTCTTAATCAAAAATATTGAAAAATTTTATCTTCTAGATCTATGTAAATACATTTTATTTTTAAGATATTAATATAATTGTATACAAAATTGTAATTTCGTCACAATTTACTCGAAGAAAATGTGTTTCCTGGAAAAGGTAGAAACAGACCACCTACGCAGTGGCGTAGCAATAAATTACCGGCCCTCCAGGCAAATACGTATTGCGGGCCCCTAGAACACACATAGTTTTTTAAATAGAAAATAATTTTCATATTTTATTTATATTAGATGTAAATATGTTACTATTATCGCTATCTTAAAACGAATTATCTGGATATACGTTCAAAGGTTAATACAACTCATTTACTATCGTAATGTGATTGAACAAGGATCAATCAGAAACAACACGACTTACCCAGATTTCTTTCAATTATAGTCACAATCTCGTCAGGAGCAACTTCGCTGATTCGCACGAAGCACTGTGAACACAATAGCAGATTCGTCACGCACCGCAAGAAACCGAACACACAACGGCAGTTTCAACACGTACCGCGAAAAACTGAGCATACAATAGCAATATCAAATATATTCTAGATCAGCGTAACGAGCTCGTAGCAAGACGTTTACACTTCTAGACAGTTCAAAAATTCATAGATAACATACACAGAAAAGTCGTGTTCTGAGGTATACAGGGTATGGGGGGGAGAGATTGATATAGTCAACATAATGCAGCATGCACACACGCGCACGGCGATCGATGATCCGTGAACTTGTCATAAGTATAGAACATTATATATGACTTAAATCTCCACATCGTTGCAATTATTGAAATTGTTCAACAATTTTGGCCCCTCCTGGGATTTGGGCCTTTGGGGGCAGCCCAGTTCTCTCCATCGATCTTCATTCTGAACAAGGTCTTATGCTTCTCTTCTGCTTCTTATGAATTTATTATGGTTTCTTATCTAGCAGTAGAAAGAAATTATGATGAATTCTGCAGGCAGCCAAGAGTCGCCCTGGTGTAGCTGATGACTATCATCTGAACATGAACCACAATTTTCTGGGCTAATCTTCCATATCTAACCTTACTGGCTGACGTTTGGATCCCATTATAGGGTCTATCAGATATGCACGGCGGATTAGCCCAGAAAACTGTGCACAGAAGATTCTGAACGGCCGTGAAAACCAATTATAAACCACAATTATTTTTTAATTCATTATTCTTTTTTTTTTAATCTCTACAAGTCTTAAATTCATTAATATAAAATAATCTATTCCTTGTGTATATTCGATTTAAATAATTAAACTATGAGTATTTAAATTGATCGCATTTGAAATTATTACAATTCAATTTACGAGAATATAAAAAAATTCCCCTTCTCTAGTTGGCTGAGTGCGCGCAAAAAAGTCGTGCTGATTGCAACTCAACAGGCGCAGATGTGGTTCGCGTCTCTGCTAGCCTGGGGGTGGGGCGTAATTCAATATGACAGCATGGCAACGTTTCGTTTTAATGGAAGATTTACGACACACTGCACGACGAAGGCTGAAACAAATTTTGATTAAATATTTCTAGACTTCAGAAGCATTTTGTATGTATACTGCACTTCACAAAGCCGTAGTCATTTTAAATATATACCTAATACATTGATTCTCTTTTCACGATAAGCGAACGCGAAGAAAAGAGTCGAAAGATGACTTTGTAACATGGTATATAATAATATCTACAGACAGGGAAAACAAACAGATTTAATTTAGATGTTTATCCATTTAATATTAAATGGATAAACAAATATGAACATGAATGAAAATTATTTTCAAAGCAACGTTGTTTTTTTTAGGGGAGTATTGAACTACACCTGACAACACAGTATTTTTATTCGTTCCATTGGCTTCGGACAAAGAAACGACACTTTGTTTGGCACTGTGCTTGTATTGATTTTTCTCTATTACGCGTTTACTGTATTGTTTTTCTCTACAAAGTGTGTGTTTATTTTTATATTATTTCTCATAATTTATATCTAGAGAGACGTATAAATCAGATGTAAAAATCATTTCGTTATTGTATTTCTTTTGTATCAATCGAACGATCTTTAAAATAGCCAATATATTTTTATTAAGAAAAACACATTCTTATTGTGAAATTGTAATTATTCAGAACATAGGTCTGTGATATTTTAAATACTAAATGAATGTATTAATTATAAATATATACATATAAAATCAATTTTGTCGAAAAATATTGTTTTAGCGTCACCGGGATTCGAACCTGGATCTTCATTTCCAATCCGGGGAAGTGCACTACCTTTGTGCTATAACGCCAGTATTTTTCTTAAAACAATATTTTTCGACAAAATTGATTTTATATGTATATATTTATAATTAATACATTAATTTAGTATTTAATATATTTTTATGCATTTGCTTCAGTTATTTAATAATTTAGTCACTTTTCAATCGATATTCAATATATATCACCTGTACCATAACTAGTGGTCCCGGGTAAAATGTGTCACGAAACTGAGATTATAGAGCGCGTTAGAAGTTTGCTGTAAAGTTAGCTTTATTAAATGTATTTAGTACATTTGATCAAACGAGGAAGAAATAATTCCACAAACAAAACAAAACAGCACTATCTGGACTTGAAATAAAATTTGAAAAATGTTTTATGAGATCGAAACAAAATATGACGATTTATAAAAGAGGTGGGGCAGAGTGAATCATAAAATATTATCTGTGTCGCTGAGATAGTTTGGTCATGTGGAACGTATGAACGTAAAGAGCTTGATAAAAAAAGACAAGCTAGTTTTGAATGGAGCAGGTATAGAGGGCATCCGCAAAAGAACTGACATGATCAGATAAACTAAATATTAGAAGACGACTCTACGAAAAAATGTACGAAAGTGGGCGAAGCAAGAACGGTGTGCCAGGACAGAAGAGTGTGGCATTGTATCCTCTCCAGCTATCCCTGCGGGGTAATGACCCGATGGTAAATTAGATAGTTTAATTAGGTGATATGATACATATATATATCTGACACAAAAATTTTATTTCAAAAACATTTAATAATTTTTAACATATAACATAGATCGGAAAATATAAAATGTTCTGCAATAATGAAACAAAAATTTCGTTCTTAGTTTCAACTTCCCATTTTTATTCTCTCTTTTTGTCTTGCTTTTGTAGAAAACTGGTTACGACGTTCGCCTTTGACATCAAAGGTCGAAAAGTCTGTATCACGAGCAGGCATCCTAATTAGTTATGTTTTCATTATATGAATTTAAACGGAAGTTAAGCGCTTATGCGCTTAACCTCCGTTTAAATACTTATAATAAACAATACCGTATGCCTGTGGGTGCAGATTATTATAATCACAATGTTTCCTTATAGATTTTGATTATAATATCCGACGATTTTATTATCCGAAATCTACAAAGGCGATACGTGTGAATATTTTTAACACCTATATTTAAGTGAACTATTAATTTAATGTATTATAAAACTCAATTAAAAAATAAAACATATAAACATGTCTGGCATGGCTTCAGATAAAACTGTAAAGGAAGGAAAGCTGCAGCCACCGTCTATATTCCGAGATGGATGAGGGTAATTAATGACTATTCACATCCGGGAATTAAACAATATTGGTTAACACTACTATTGCTTAATTATTTATTTACTTTATTTATTTATTTATTGTGTTTGATCTGTGCCCGTCTCACTAGAAAAATCTTTGTGGAGACAGACATTCTCTCCAAGATCATACTTAAAAATAAAAGTTATTTATGAATATAATTATTTTTATAACCTAAGACTAAAAAGTGACTAAAAAACATATTTTTTTTACTTTTGATTCCATTTATTGAAAATTGAAACAATATAAAGCTGATTCAAGTACATACTATTTATAATTATTAGTTTACGATAATTAATAATTACGATAATTTTAAAAATCTTAATTCTAAAAAACACTCATCAACCATTACTATAATAAATGAGCTACTTCGTTTAACTAACCTGACGTGTAGTGATATATGTAATGCTTTTATACAAAATCAAAAGTGGCAAACTGGACATCCTGAATTTGAGTGCTCTGATACTGCACCGAGTGCCTACTCGAAGCGCTAGATCGTTAGCGCCATTTCACGTGAATGCATCGAAAATGAATTATTGTATCGCTCCACCAATCCAAAGGCTTCACAGGCTCGGGACCTAATTTAGTTCTGTTGTTATGTTCTGATATTAAATATACGTCAGATGTTTTGATGTCTATATTGATACAATAATGCCATGCTAACAACAACTCTCCTCAAGCAATAAATCATGGACACAGCGCAAGACAAAGCGCTTTTTTATCAAAGATTCTACATGTTCTTTGCTCCGAAACTATACAACACACTCAGTACCAACTGGAAATCGTTTAATTCCAATAATATTACACAAATATGGACCCAATATATGATTCAATCAGGTAGAGATGAATCAGAAGCATGGCTATCCAATATTCTAATATAATTTATACAATACCTTCACTAAAAATTCACTAGTCCTACAACATTTCCACTACATATATTTCTATTATATTTTTATTTTACTTTTTTATCCATATTTGTAATTCTCTTTTTATTCTTGTCGATGACTTAAATAACACCACAACAACACGAAAAAAAAACTACTGGCTACTTTAACACAGACTTTAGTCTAGCAAAGTAGCCAGGACAACGCTGTATATATCAGACGTGAAGTCTACTCCATCCCACACAATAAACTATGAATATAATTATGTCTTATGTTTATTACGTATGTTTATTATATATTCACCACTATTAAAACAAAAATATGTATGCCAACATATATATAAATAAATAAATATAAATATAATAATGTAAGTGTGAAATATCTTCAATTGAACAATATTCTCAAAAACTAACAAAATATTTTCCTCGTTGATTCTGCTTAAATAGGTAGTTTCCCCTATGTATGTTAAATTAGTTATTTACACCGGTTGTACTGTTGCACGTACGCTATGCTCAGCTATAAAAAGTACAAAATTTGGTTAATTCAAAAATTAATTAATCAACTGCGGTATTAATTAATGATAAAAAAGCCTAAATTTAAATAGCACCTGGCGTATATAGACTATTGAATAGTGTAATAAAAAACTGTCGTGACGCAATTTCATCTCCATGAAGAAATTTTAGACTTGTGAGTACTACAGATACTAATACTTCAAAAATAACAAATGAGAATATTTTTTAATCGGGAAGTTTTTTTCTCTTCTCATACGTATGCTGAAACAATATGAATTTTTGTTTTGAGACAATTTCTAAGGTTCTTTGAGATCTTGTACATCCAATTTGAAAGATTCGAGCACTGCCACTTACCAATACAAGGTTTGATATTTATTTTGTCTCGCGACTGACTTCACAATTGTTGTACATCAAACGTCAAACGTCAGTCCATTAGGGATCCATCAGTAAACACGGGCCAAAAAAAAACTTTTTTCAGCGTAAAGTTCGTCGTGATGTCGTCAGTCGTGATGATTAACCCGTCATGGGATTCGAAACGTTGGGCAGAAAGATAAGAGATACATGTAAAAATACCCCAGAAAACTCTATACACAAGTTTCTAAAAAAATAAGATTATTTTTGAGTGGTATTTTTTGCGTATCTAAAGACAAAGGAGTTTGTAGTTATTTAAATTAACTCAATTTTGTACGACACACACGTTGGGTTATTTTATCACTACTGTAGTTTCAAGAGGTGCAGTTTCTTTCGTTATCAGATGGTAACTAAACTAAATACAGTATCGTGTTGACCTAAGGACAGTAAAGGTGACGTATTAGGGAATGTGATGTTTTTCAATAATATTTTACAAATACTGATTTAAAACAGTACTGTTTCAATCATGTCGCGCCACAAAATAACCGCTATGTCAATTAAATTATAAATACACTTTGTCATGTTATAGTGTGTACCCAACAACCGTAATTCAATTCTAATAACGAGATAATGCGGAACCTGATTCATCACACCAGCATCCGACTCTTGTGGCTGCGCGTGGCACAGTTTCATAATGAATAATTAATTATTCACCATTACTGATGCATACCCCCGCGAGGCACAGGGATGATTTGGGTGAAAGGGTAGCTTCTAAAACTATAATATAATTAAACTTACTAGAATCACGTTGGCAATGGTGGGCCAAATTAAAAATGTCTTTCGATTACTCGATTAATAGCCTATGACGACGAGTAAGATTTTTAAAAGATTTTCGACTAGAGACAATTTCTGAATTTACGCAGTCTCCATGTACAGTACACACCGTGTTTCAGATATTTTTGCTAACTTCGCGCTCGTCGTGCATCAAATGTCAAATGTCATCATCATTCGTCAGTTGGATGATTTTGAAGAATAAATGTTAGTAATTTAACGGCATATATTAAAGTTAATCATTAACATTAATATATGCCATTGTTATGTTTAAGTTTTCAGAATATATAGTTCTAGGGGTCTACGGTGGTTTTAAGTGACGTTTGTGTGCATGTGTCGAATCTTGCTACCATCATGTTCACTGGCTTGGGTTTTTGTTTCTTTATACCAATCTCAAGTAAATCTCTGAGTTTACGTCCAGATCAAAATCTCACCAAGCGTATTGTATTGAGATGTATCTTAAGTAAATCTCTGAGATTATCTATTCTATGGGCATGGACCTTAAGAATGAAAGAAAGAAAGGGCCATGTTGGATGTCTTCGAGATGAGGTCTCCATCTTCCAGGAATATTGATTACCGAAAGGCATGCACGTTGATGCAGGAGAATTCTTCCATACTTTGGACATGTTACCAAAAGAAATTATTAGAGTTTCAGAGATCATGATCACAAGGACAGTTGAAGAGCGGGGATGGCCACAAATAAAAAAGTAATCAAAGCCTTCTTTAAACGCTGTCTTCAACATGACTCGTGACCGAGAGGAGACATGTTGCACACCAAGTTTCAAGCAGCACGATGCTCAGCACGGAGCATGCGGACTCGCGAGATAGAATATTAAATAAAGACATTCGCAGTAGGACCAAATAATATGTAACAAAGCTGAAATAACAATTTGCAACAACCTTTGAATAAAATAGTGCTACAATGGAGCCTCATGTGAAAACCGAAGCGTAGATCATTCTAGGGGATGGATTCGCTGGGCCAATGGCGCAAAATAAACAAATATGGCGGTCATTAAGATTGAACAAAGAAGACGATTATTATTCAAATACCGGTATTTTGATAATCCCGGTATTTGAATACCGGTATCTCGATTTGATATCCCCATTCGTGTATTTATTAAACCCTCATCCAGTATAAAATTATTACCTCCCGGCAACGAGAAATATTAAAAAATAAATACTAAATTAATGTATTAATTATAAATATATACATATAAAATCAATTTTGTCGAAAAATATTATTTTTGCGTCACCGGGATTCGAACCTGGATCTCTATTCCCAATCCAAATAATTTGAAAAATGTAACATATAGGTTCGAAAATTTGTCAAGAAAAATACTGGCGTTATAGCACAAAGGTAGTGCACTTCCCCGGATTGGAAATAGAGATCCAGGTTCGAATCCCGATGACGCAAAAACAATATTTTTCGACAAAATTGATTTTATATGTATATATTTATAATTAATACATTAATTTAGTATTTAAAATATCACAGACCTATGTTCTGAATAATTACAACTTCACAATAAGAATGTGTTTTCCTTAATAATATTAAAAAATACTTTTATTTTCAATCTACATTCATATCTCGACCGAGGTGAATTTCCATCAGCCGTTTAGACATTTACAAAGTACGAACGTCAATGAATACAACAAATCAAATTACATTGGAACAAAATGAGACATCATTCAATCGATAACCAACAGACCCCCAACTAGTTCTGTGCCTCCGAGCTACGGAACGAATTCGACAAGGTATCAATCAAAACGCTAAATGTTTACGATTTTAGAAATGATTGATATTTCTGGCGTATTGTAAAATAACTCACAAAAAATATCACCCTTTTTCATAATTATCAGATAAATTTTGTCTGCGTGTGTGTATGTTTTATACTTTTTTCTCTAGGTTTTATAATGGCCAATTATGCAGGTTAACTAATTTATCCGAAATATTTACCATATCAAATCTGATAAGAACTTCAAAAATTATCGTTACATAACAAAAACCAATACATCTATAGGTATGTATGTTTGCGTGAATATATATAATATACACATACATATTTTTAATTTAAGGTTTCCGCGAGCAATAGTATATAATATAATATAAAGAACATTGTAGATTGTTTGAGGCATTGGCGCGTCGCGTTGTCCGCGGATTACGTAACATCATTCTCCAGCAATACATTTCGAAGGCATCTAAAGGGTATTTTTTTTAGAGGTTTGTTTTTCAAATTGGCAACACTTTTTCCAGCCACGACCAATTTAACACCTGATAGCTGATCTGTGCTCAGTTTGGTTTGCCATATCACCATGAATAGACTTACGCCAAAACAACGCTTGCAAATTGTGAAAATTAATTTCGAAAATCGTGGCTCAGTTCGCGATACTTACCGTGCGCTACGTCAATTTAACGGTCGACATAATCGTCCATCCGAGATAGTAATTCAAATAACCATTGATCGTTCTCACACCATGCACATTCAAATTGATAATACATATCCGCAGAGACATCGTAGTGCGCACTGAAGAAGCTCTTGTTTCTTCAAAAATGATACCGGCTAGAACGTTACAGTCAATGGGGAGCGCTATGATCCATGATTACTGACTTTTTTATTCCTGTGTATTAATGTATAAGAGCTGTGGTTTCAACAAGACGGCGCAACATGCTACACAGTGCGCGCCACAATCAATTTATTGAAGGAAACATTCGATGAGCTCATAATGGATCTTTGAATTAGCCTCATTATATACGCCCTCAGCTGCTCTAAAAAGTGGTCGAAGATAAGACTTCTAGATTGCGCTTTATTCGAGCAAAACGCGGTGGCATAAATCATATTTAAACACTAATGGCATAAAATTATCTTTCCAATAAAGCCAATACCATGGCCATTACCACGATTTTTATGTATTTTATTTCATATTAAAGTTATATACCTCTTAAATTAAAACACCCTTTATTTTACGCTTGTAGCTATTACGGACTGTCCGAGTCTCCGCTACATACAAAAAGATTGGCAAGATAAAGTGTGATTATCTATAGCAAATAACTAATATTTTATCATATCTACTCTAACTATGGCTGTACATTGATAAGAATGAAATAAAATAAGTTAATTTAATTAATTGGCGATGATAATTAATTAATAAAATTGAATATAGAAAGAACAGTTTGAGAAGCGGTGACCAATATCAAGCGGCCGTGAAACGAAAATGTTTATCTCCCTACATAACACCTGGGGAGGGGGTAATTAATCTAACCCCCAACCGGTCCGAGCCTATTAATTTCTCCCCGTCACTGTTCTTATTTACTGAGTGTTCACTATTCCTCCCTTACTGTACACACGGGAAACACATTCGTCAGTCTCTTTATTTTATTTACGCTTATACCAGGCAGTGTGTAGGCAAATCTTCAGATATTTACACTTCAGCCGCTCGAATCAGAACAAATCATTAATTCACCAAATTTCAAATACCGAAACAGAGGATGCCAATAGCACGCGTGTTCTTAGTGAAACGTTGGTGTTTTCTCATTCTGTAGGTTTGTATTGATTTTCATCTCAAACGTATTTTGATTTTAATTATTTGAATTGAATGAAGGACGTTTGGCAGCACCATTTTGGATTTTTTTGCGTTATTATTGTTCATAGATTGAAATATATCAGTTAAAATAAGTGATGGCCACTATGAAGCCGCAAGTATTTTAATTGATAAAAATATTTTTTACTAAACGCTAAAAAAATACACTTGCTGTAGTAAAAAAAGTTTTACCTAATGCTACACGTGTGCGAATATAACTGTTACCAACAAAACAAAAAGTGGTCGCCTCAAATTCGCTTCCGCTAGGGGGCGAGCAGATTTCGTTCAACCAAAAGGCCGAGATAGTCTCACTCGCTCCAATTCGCCAGTGGTCGCGGATCCAAGAATGTCTCCACTGGACCGAGAGTCGAGCCTTGAAGGCGGCTGGACGGCGAGGCTCAAAAGGGAAGGGCGAGAAGAGAAACACTTGCTAAAGGTGTTGTCGCGGCGCGTTAATAATCCGTTACAACCAAGCTTTACAGTACTCACTGGCTCTTAATCTTCGTCGTTTTCTTTTTATAACTCCAGGCATTGATTGTGAAGAGAAGGGGCATTTTTAATGATTTTGACACTTAACTTTCCCGCGAGAACAAGTTCCGAGACGTCATTTTCTTGAGACGTAGTATGGCAGTCCATTTCATGCAGCCGACCGATTTTTCATATTATAAAAAATACGAAAGAATAAAAAATATGTAAGTAGTCAATTTAATAAGTATGCAGCTAAGATTACACTGAAGGATAGACCCAAATGATACACTGGCTCAACCTTACCAAAAAATTGTATCGATATAACGAATCCGCACTTGCCTGGGTCGCGATAAGTACAAGTCCCAAACTTTTTATTTGCGCTACAATTGTGACAAAATAAATTATTTATCATTATTAAAAAAATATTCGCGAACGTCTCACTAGTTTCAAACAATGGGAATTGTTTTATATTGTGAATTTGAAGGAAAATTTTATGACACGGAAGAATGTTTTAGCACCCCTATATCCTCGCTCCTTGAAAGCCTTCGAAGCGACACAATAAAATACCGTATAAAGATTTTATATTCTCATTTTATCTTTTCTTTACATTTTGTTATCAAATTAAAAAGAAAAACTGTAGATCATAGAGCGAGCCAAAGGTCAATAAAGATTTAGAAGTGAATTTAAAATGTTCTAAATCTTCTGGTAGCCACCTGGACGCGGGTTAATATGAATTTCTCAAAAGATATCCCGAAAATCGATTACATCTGATAAATTGGTAATACTTAATCTTTGGTTTTGGTTTAAATATGTTCTCAGTTATTTATTAACTATTTCTAGTCACATCGCTACTGTATTAGTATAATACAGTAATTTTTTTTTTTTCTCATATGCACTTTGCTAAAAGATTTCGTAAAGTTTTAGTATAATGGAACCTCGGTTTACGAACTTAATTTGTTCCCTAAAACTGTTGAGAAACCGAGTTGTTCATAAACCGAAATAATTATTCTCATAAGAATCAATTTATTATTATTATTAATTTATTTATTTTCTACTTTTTGCTTGAAATCCTACAAAAGCAATATAGTTTTAACTTAAAAAAGAATTGAATGTAATAAAACGAAAAGAATAAACGTAAAAACAAACATGTAGTAAAGTGTTATTGTTTGGAAGGAGACTCTACTTCCATGAAAACATTGGGTCCTTGAAGTTCATCAGGTTTCTGTCTCACAAAAAACCTATCCAACGATATTTGTTACTGCTTGCTTTCTATAAAGTTGAGGAAATGATTATTATTATTATTATTAAACAGATTTATGACACGATTTGATAAAGTTTTATCAGGGTGATATTTTTCCACAAAACTTTGCACCTCACTCCACTTCGCACACATTTCGTAATCGAGGACCTAGGAATATCTTCCATTCGTTCATTAGTCTCTGAAAATAATATATTCTCTGTCACCGTATTTTGCTGCTCATTAAAAAGATGTTCCAGTTCTTTAGTAGTGAGTCGCAAACCGAAATTCTGTTCGCAAACTGAAGCATTTTTTCATTAGTATTTTTTTTGTAAACCGAAATATTCGTAAGCAGAGTCTTTCGTAAACCGAGGTTCCACTATATACCAACTTTCACTTTTCCGGTACCGGAATCGATACAAGATCACTCCAAAATCTTTTTTGTAGAAATCATGTAGATATCTGTTATTTTTTACTTGGTACCATTTATTGAGCATAAAATACCCCAACATCTCGTCAGCTATCCGATCAGTGCCGCGTGGAGACGATCTTCCTGTACCTACCCCTACAGAGGTGTACAGTCTGCACCCAGATGAAGATGAAAACAGTACGGAGGTGACATCAGACCCATATCTTGAAGTCTCGAAATCACCGGATCCTGATTTCACTAGGTGAGCCACACAGGCTTACCCAAGGTAAACTTAGTGATTTAATTCGTGTTGTGCGTTGTTTATTGGGTAACCAAAGAGCTAAATGTTGTGTTGAGCTTGTAAACAACCTTCTAGAGAAGTATTCACAACATCTATCATTTGGTCACAACATCTATCAAAATGCACTTGTTCACTGGACTGCCCATGTAGATTTCTTCCCAGTAAAGTGCGGCGCAGTGAGTAATGAGCATGGTGAGACATTTCAACAATGGAACGAAGATATCAGGGTCGGTGGAACTCTGCTATGCTTGCGGACTACTGTTGGACATTGACTGGAGTTGTCCCAGAACAAGATTAAAGGTGTTCAATTTAAGAGAAAGCGCACTGGTTTAGTAGGCCACTGTTCCAGTAAGTCAAATAGTCAATTCAATTCCTGTATATTTTGTTTGTTTTAATTTGTGTTATTTACGATTAATCTAATGAAAATTAATTTAATTAACGTTGAAGTAGTATGATAATATAATACTGTTGAAATTTTGTTTTTCACTATTATATATAAAAGAACAAGTTGTGTATCTAGGAAACTAGAGCTAATAAAAAAAATCTTTTATATGATTCGTTTTTTTTCGCCGAGTTAGTAATATGTGGCTACTTTTATTCAGGAAACAATTTTTTTTTTTTTTGGTTGTGTCGTGTTATTGAGAATTCTAACAGAATCATCCTTCTGTATCTGGTTTACCTGGTCATGCCACGTAAGCGATAATGCCATCTGCTGCATAAGCGATCTCATTTCCACTGCATTCAGTCTACTTTCGTTCATAAGAATCGTTGTTTTTGTAAAACTGTTTAACGTAGAACGCGCGCTGTTGCCCCGTGAAGCGATCCATTGCGATTCAATTTCCAAGGACCAAACTCTCGCGCGCTGTCGCCCGCGTGCCCCTCCTTCGCACGATTCCCGCGCAGAAGCGATTTAAAAATGTAAAAACTTATGGCTCACCCTGTATTACAATAGAAACATTATCTCAAAATTATACATTAATTTTTAGGCAGCAAAAATAGTTTCAGAAATAACTATTTTTACTTTTTACTTATTTATAAGACATTAGGTTCTTAACTGTAATATAGTACTCGAATTTTAAAAAATGCTAATAAATTTAAACTGCCGTTAAGGGAGAGACAATTTGCTAAACTCGTTAACAACGCTGGGCAAAGATTTAACTGAGAAATAATTATTCAAGAATAAAAAAACTTTAAAATGGGTTAACGTTTTAACTAACTACTGTACGCTATTTCTCCACGGGGATTACAAGAGGGGATAAACTCCACACGCTTCTATCGTGACATACCATACTTACTTAGTTTACATTACATATATTGTTTATCGATTTTTGAAGCTACAAAACTTTTTGTTTTACTTGATCGAGCCAGGTCTTTCTTGGATACCATCATCGTTCCTATCTCTTTCAATGGTCCACTAATATTTTTTATTATTTTTACCATTCTCTTTTCACCCATACTTTCCTAAACACCCTTAGCGATCAAGTGTTGTTGATTGCCAGCGACCGCTAGTTACGACGGTTAACCTAAACTGTTCTTGGCAGCTGTAACTATATGATAAGAGTTTTTTTTTTACGAGGATGTACCCTATAAAGACAAATGCGTAGGCCACTGAAGAATATTACCTTCCAGCGCTCCACCCGGTCCACGCAGTTTTCTACCAGTCTGGATCTCCAGGGAGTCGCGTCATGAAATACTAGTGATTAAATTTGTAATTGAGTAAGTACTTATTTGATTCTTGTCTTGCCCATGCATTTCTATAGCCGATTGAATTGAGCATGCACTATTAAAAGAACCCATGTGACTTAAGGTCTGTGTCCACGATTATACTCCAGCGTACTGAATTTTCGTTTGATCTGTATATTTTTTATCTCAATCTCTAAAAGTTTATTATTATTTCCTTTTTTTATACATTAATTTTTGTTTTTGAATTGAGTAGAATTTTTCCGATGTTGTTGTTGGTATAAAACGAGGATTTTATATGCAATGGGAAATTATCAGTCGACTCGTATCTCCGAGATAAATTTCATCTGTAAACTGAGTAGAAGAAACTTTTTGACTATATAAATTATGATTTTGTGATGATTTTCTATGAAACAAACATTTAAACTCAGAGTATTATTTCGCACAGTCAATAAATTGTCGATCTCTGTCCAGCTCAGCGCATAATTTTCCTAGTGAGTTGTGACATAGTATTATTTTTAAAAAATTTGTAATGCGGCTGTCTTCGAGGGTGTATAATTATGTTAATTTATAAACCGTCAAACTTGTCTCTTTTTGATGTAAATTGGTCATTTAAAATCAAAGTTAGTTATAAAATCAGTCGCCATTATTACATTAGAATTCAACGAAAAGGATCTTCCAATAGGGACGCTCGAAATTTTTTAGGTTATAGCAGCCATGTTGTTAAAGTGACATCTGTCAAATTTGTTGTCAATTGTTTGGTAGAATTTGGCAAATCACCATGAAAGGTTATAGCGTTAAACAACGTGTGCAAATCATCAAATTTTATTATCAAAGTCACTGCTCTGTTCAAGAAACGTTCTGCGCTATACGTGATTTTTATCCTCGCCACAACCATCCTACCGAGTCGACTATTCGACGTTTGGTGGCCAAATTTGAGTCAACCGATGCGGTAAATAATTGGCCAACATCACGTATTACGTACGTGCCAAAGTACAGGAAAACCCAAGGCAGTCAATTTTTCGTCGTTCATAAGAACTTGGCCTTTCCGTGACTTCAACTTGGCGAATTTTGCGACGGGACTTAGGTTTGCACCCGTATAAAATTCAACTAATCCATGAACTTAAGGTAAATGACCATGACACATTGGGCTCTGGAGCAGTTGGAAGTTGAACCAAATTTCGCCAAAAAAAATCATCTTTAGCGACGAGGCCCATTTTTGAATGAATGGATATGTAAACAAGCAAAATTGTCGGATTCAAGGCAATACCAATCCATACGAAATACACCAGCACCAAATGCATTCCAAGAAAGTCACTGTTTGGTTCGGATTTTGGTCTGGCGGAATCATAGGTCAGTACTTCTTCCAAAATGAAACTGACATTACCATAACCGTCAACGGTGAGCGCTACAAATCAATGATAAGCAACTTCTTGTGGCCTAAATGGGATGATATGAATACCGATAACGTGTGGTTCCAACGGGATGGCGCTACGTACCACACAGTACATGCCACGATGGACATTCTGCACGAACGATTTGAGGGCACGGTTATCTCACGCGGCGGTGACGTGAACTGGCCACCGAGATCGTGCGATTTAACGCCTTTAGACTTCTTCCTTTGGGGCTATCTTAAATCGCAAATCTTTGCGAATAGACTGCAAACAATTGACGCCCTCAAAGTCAACATAACAAACGCCATCCAGCAAATTCAGCCAGTTTTATGCGACAAAGTCATTGAAAATTGTACCACCCGAATATGTGGCACCGAGCAAATCCGCGGCGGATATTTAAACGACGTTATATTCCACACTTAATGCCATAAATATACTTTCAAATGAAAAAAAAATTGAGTGGATATCTCACACACAACTTGTTTTATTTACATTTTAAAATCGAGCGTCCTTATTGAAAGACCCTGTATAAGAGTAGTTTGTTTTTGAAAGAAAGTGTTGTATTAATTTTATATTTTAAACCTGAGTATTGTGCATTAATAAATATATTCTGTTTTTATTGTGATTTTACAAATTTCATAATATAGTTCTGTAGTATTTTAATACAAATTAAATGAAGAAGTCCAGGTTCGTATCCCAGTAGTAACCAAATATTTCATTTATGTTAAATTTAATATATTGTTACTTAATTAAGCTCCTATCAGTTTCTCACGTTATTCTCCAAATAAAAAAATATGGAAGTTACTTACTCTGCAACTAGTACTCTCATAAATAATATACATTTTTATACCTGCATTAAACTTATTTGAATACTTTAAAAAAAAATCAAATACACGTGTACGTTTGTACCAGTTTGTATCCGCCAAACCCTTTATCAAAATGAAACCTTTGTTCAACGTGATATTATACGACGAGATAAAAACTCGTTGTAATCGAGTAGTCTTTGTACTCGTTATTAATCACTGGTTTCCGGTCAATACCGGAACTGGGTGCGGCGCAATTTTCACAACAAAGTGGTGTAGTCTTCCGGTGAAGTTTTGATTCGTGTACACGCTAGGGGTTGTTACGGGTTACCCCCTGCCATGCGGCCTGTTGTAGGTACAGCCACCTCGCCTGTGTGGAAAATTCATTGCCTGGATAGCACCACCCTAACAATACGTGAGGTTCAACTTTGCTGGAACGTTCGATAGACTGAAAAGTTTCCTTTGCTAGTGTTAAAAAATTTCTGAAAATGTAGATTATTTTATTTATAATATTTAACGTTGAATGTTTTAATTATTTCTATTCAATATCTTACGCATTTTCATTGTTTAAAATATAATTTATTAAGAATCAAATAATGTAGACTACCTTAATACATAACCAATTTATGCAAACAAATACCCGATCAGACATTTGCCTAATGTATCGTTTAGGCACTCCCATGTCTAAAACTTAATAATGATGAGTATCTTCGTATGCATCGTGTGCACAAATTCCGGTGTTTGTAACATATTATAAATGAGGATAATTTTTTAAAGTTTGTCGATCTATCCAACATAGCAACAAGCATGTAAAAAGACACATGGCAACATAAAACAAGCAAAGGCTTGGCAAAATAAAACAAACAACAAGATCCGCTATCCGGTAATGCATCAGATAAACAAATCAATTATTATTCTATATCATTCATGTGAATTTTTTAAATAAATTAATGTTATAAAAATTATTGATTTATCGTCATTATTCACGAGATATGTATAATATGATACTTAAAATTCATTATTTTTATATTTCAATTTTGTTTCACTAACCACTTATTGAGTTTAAATACATGTACCGGTTTCGAAAAATACCATTTTCTTCTTCGGGATGTCAATACTAACTAAAAACATATGTGGTTGTTTCTTTACCAGAATCTATTTTTAAAAAACAACAATCATTTAAAAAATAAATTTAGTACCTAACTCAAATTGTTACTTACAAATAGAAATTTACTCGAATGATTTATAGAAAAAAAATTTAGAATGGGAATCGTAGGTAAATTTAGTTGGACCAAAAGTAAAGTGACTGCAAGGAATAAAGTGACACTGGTGTATGGAAGTGAGGCCTGGAGCTGGCAGAAGAGGAACGAGAGTGGACTGAACGCAGTAGAAATGAGATCACTTAGACGTATACAGGGTGGCCCAAAAAAGTGAGAACATTTCGTAAAATGTTTTATAATTACATCAAATTAGTTTAACTATTTCAACAATTACCTATATTACGTTTTGTTTCGACAATTCCCAGTCGCCATCTTTGATTATTAATTTTCCCATTGTTTTTTTCGAATTGTTGCCCAGAATGGCAAAAATCACTGCAAAAGAACTTATTCTGATCCAAAATTTGCGAATTGAAAAGGGTTGGGGTGCTAAGAAAATGAGTTTCAAAACAAAGCCTGGAGTATAACTAGACAACAGCAGGACGGAGCTCCATCTTACACAGCCAGAAATGCTATCAACTTTCTTCGTCGTGAGAATGTTAATTTCATCGAGCCAGGCATGTGGCCAGCGAACAACCCAGATTTAAACCCAGTAGATTATGCAATATGGGGTATTTTGATGATTTCTGATTAGCTAAAAAATTACATTAAGAATTATAATTAATTGTGTTATGTTTTGAAACTTTTTTGGGCCATCCTGTATGTAGCAAATCTATTTATGACAAAGTAAAGAATGTAAAGCTGATGTTAGTATAGTGATGTTAGTTAGTATAGTTAGATGGTTGGGATATTTTATTTTTTTTTTTTTTATGGAACGGATGAATGAGAAGAGAATGGTAAAAAATATATACGACCCAAGTATTGATGGCACCAAAAATAGAGCACGTCCGCGGAAGACTTAGTACGACCAGGTAAACCACATAATGGAGGATGGTTTTGATTGAAGCCTCAACAATCGGCGAGCTTGTATGAGAAGATGTATGAATGTGGATGAGGCGAGAAATGTGTGTCAGGACAAAAGATTGTGGCGCTCTACCCTCTCTGCCGTGATGGTAAGTCAATTTTCGTCAGTTGACGTTTCAGATCACATATTTTAATAACATCAATTCTGAAGCATTAAACGAAAATCTGATTTTTAAAGAAAATTATTAAAACATTACATTAGATGTTAATTAAAGAGCAAAAAATATATATTATAATATGTGTAGTAATCTATAAGAAACAAAATAAAGAGCATAGATATTATTATAAAAATATAAAAATATTGGTCAAGACTCAAAATACTAAAAAAATATATTTATGAGGAAATTTAAAACAATTTGTTTGTTTTAAATAATTTATCATACAAATAAAATTTCTTCAAATACCTTTGCTAAATTGCCGACAGTATTGTTTTGAAATGTACTATGCGAGTATTAAATGGGCTCTTTCAAATAAAAGAAGGTTCTTTGGTGTTGCTAATATTGTCACGTGACAGTTTCCTGGAACACGGTAAGGGCGTTTCTTTTTAAGGTAACATTGCTCCTCGCGTTTTTATACCAATTTAAAAGGTTTCGCGAGCTTCATCCCCGGGATACTTATTTTATTTTCACAAGCACAAAATAAAGGTTCAAAAAACTTCTTGTAGTAAAAAGGGGGAAAAATTTGCTGAAGTGTACCGTAAAACATTTATCACGTACAATATTAATAAAAAATATTATGGCCGTACAACAGATACTTAATTTCAATTCATTTTTTGCTTCGCAATTATTAATTTATAATATTGATCATATGATTACTGCACTAAATGCCACTTGGGGAGTATCGTAAAACTATTATTTCAAATTGGCTGAACAAAGGGTATAAAACATCAAAAGTGTAAGTTACTCGTGGAAGTTGAAATTAAATTAAATTCAAATGATTACGATATGGAGCAAACGCTGCGAGCTGCGAGTAAAGCGCGTATTGGACGGAGGATTTACGCCGGAGAATAGAGGTGTAGAACCACCATTGATTAAAAATTATTAAAGTCGGGCCGTTATCATGAATAAGACATTTCTTGCCGGAGAATAGTGAGGGGTGTATTTTAGCTGATAATCGTGTATCGCCGCCCCGTCACCCCTGTACCTGGCAACAGGGCACGGTCGCCTTTTATGGTTGCGAATGAGACGGACCGATATGAGAGCATTCGCTCATAGAACGGTTCTGGTTAAGTGGTATGTCACCTTCTCATTGGTATCATGAAATTGTGAATATTTAAATTCTTTGATCACTTCGCGTAACCTGGAAGCTTTGAGATTCAAGGTAGACTAGAAGAATCCCGTTTTTGCGTCAAATCAGATTTCGTGAAGGGTTCCATGAATAGTCCACCTTAATGGAAGGAAGTACCGCGCGTGTAAGAATCAATAGATTATTCATACCATGGTTTTATTTTACAAAAGGTGTCAAACAGTCTTGCGTAATGGCGACCTGTCTTAGGACAATTTACACGCATTTACCTATACAAGAATACATTATGTCATATATTCTAGATGACATAATATAGAAACAAGTACGCTGGAAATAACTAGAAGAAACCAAAAAAAACACGTGGGTTAGAGAATAGATAAAGGATGTTGTAGGATAAGACCCCGTGAACTGTATCGATTTAAATTATGTTTTAGTTAACGCTACCCGAATTGGATTCAGAAAGAAATAATGGCAGATGGATCTGGCCTACCTTGTTCTCAGTCCAGGGTTGAACGATATTTTTTACCTCGACTTGACTCGCACTTCTGTAGTAAAGAACGGAGATGATATCACTGTACTTTCGGATGGTGTAGAACACCGCTTCTTCGTGGTCCGGATTTTTACACACGGCGACAATTTCGATCCACAAAAAAAGCCTCTTGACAGCTCCGCGTCAAAATGCAATCTGTTTCCACGTTGGCGAAATCCCTAAATTATTAGTTGGCCAGAGCGGGAAAGGTATATTAAGGTTATTGAAAAGACGGAATGCACAGGGAGTCTCGATTTGCGTCAACAGATGTCATTACAAAAAATCGTAAGTGGAAATGGGTGAGCCATATTTCAGGAGGCAGAAATAATTGTTGGACAAATAATATCACATGTATCATACCTGCATAGAATTTTTTTTTAATACATACTAGTTGAAGTTTACAAAGAATCCGTAGCAACGTTCTTATATACTCGTGTTATTACAGTCAATTCGCGAGCATCGTATTTAATGTAACGAATTTACTCAATTTTACATTCTCGATGGAATTATCGGAGCAGTAGAAGTAACAAGGCAAAGATTGTCAGAAGACCGAAGAAAATGGTAGAGTCAAGGGTAGGTTTTCATCCAACAGTGGATTGAAGACCCAATGTGGAAGTACCGTTTTCTCTTTGAAGTGTAATTTTCGTACCTAAAATATATGAATTTTTTAATATCGCAAAGATGTTTTACGATCTTACGCAGGTAATAAAAGTGACCGTAATTTTCCGTAAGAAAATGTACCGTAACAGGTTTAATGCCGGCCGGGTAGTTTTCCGGAACCCATTACATTCTAGAGATGTATTTCGCAAGAGCTTCGCTAAGTAAATAAGGAGTTGCCAAAAGCAACTTATCTTGATGAAAAAAAAAAAACACGAGATTCGTATAACATTACCGTGTCTCTGTAGTGGAGCTGATTGCTGAACGCACGCCGGAATATTTCAATAAAACAGTAATGTTACTTGAGTGCCAACGTTTATTCGTACTATTTAAATATTCCTTTGTTACAGACGGATTAAATAAACGTCGCAGAACGAAAAAAGAAAATGATTTTGACTAATTTTTGAAAATGAGGTGCCTCCGCACCTTTGTCGGGAATTTAACATTTCGGGATTTTAAATGTCAAGATATTGACTGTCAGGATTGTGACTGTTAAAATTTTGACACATTGGGATTTTAATTTTCAAAATTTTAACTTATATCCGTGCGGATTTTGACGTGTCGTAATTTTGACTGTCGGAATTATGACTGTCATGATTTTGACGTGTCGGCATTTTAACTTTTTTAAATTTTTTGATTATCAAGATTTTTTCGACACCCGTGAGTGGCAACAATGACTCTTGTAATATTGTGATTGAAAACAAAATAAATCTGATTCAAATTGTATTTGATTTTTCAACATAGAAGCTTCTAGAAGCTCAACCTTTTCCAACGTTTCTCTAACTTCTCGATTCCTAGCTGGAAGTGACTTTTTCTTCGAGATTTCAAAAATCATCGTTTACAGCGCCGATCACCTCCTCATTTGACCCAAATCTCTTTCCATGCACAATTTTTTGAGTTACAAGAGGTAGAAGTTCAAGGGAATCAAATCAGATAATATTTACCTGATTTCATTCCCTGTGGTTATAAAAGAATTTCAAACTTCGATTCTATCAATTTTTGCTGAACGACTGCACTTGAATGAGTAGATATATTTTTGCTATATAATCAATCAACAAAATTCTTTCGGCATCACAAAAAATTGATGCCATCATCTTTCCAGCCGATTCAATAATCTTTATCGACTTTGGAACCGATTCAACGTGTACAATCTATTATGTTGATTGCATTATTGTTTCTAATGCATAGTGGTCAATGCAAGTCTCATCCATGGTCACGAATCGTGTCTTAAAATTCTTTGGGTTCTTCTTAAACACTTCCAAACAATCGGCTGCAGTTCATTTTTGCTTTGGTTTGTTCAAATGCGGCACACAAATACAGAAAATATCTTTAAACACAATTCATTATGTGTATGCTGAGGGCATCTCTTATAAAGTACTCGTTTCTAAGAGATTCTCTCGATTTCCTCAATTTCACGGACTTTTATTCGACGATCTGTCAAATCCATGATATAGTTTTTTTCCATAATTACTTTTACACGCGCTTGAATTTCAAAACCGAAAAACTCACGATAGAAAATAATGGTTATGAATACCCAAGATCAGCATTGACCCTGAATTTGATTTCCGGAGTGTTTAATGGTTTTTTCCTGCAAATGAAAAAATTGTGATCCCTCAAATTTCGTTTTTATCTGTAATTCAAAACACACAAGTTGTTTGACTTGAATATTTGTCAAAACCAGATTATGACAGATCCATTTGACATTTGCAGTCAATTCATATAAAAGAGTGGCAAACATATCAACATAAAAAAATATTTGAAAAAAAAGCTATCTCAGCGGCGATTCTGAAATCTTTTCAATCTACCCTAGTTCGCATTTGTACATGTGAAAGACTTTTTCCAAATATATAATCTTTCAAAATACTAAATAATATTAAATCAATGAGATTTTACGAATTATCATAAACATGGATACTATTACCGCTTCCACCGTTACCGTAATGAGACAAAATATTTCATCCCTAGTTTTGACATCCCCCAGTCATAAATTAAAAGTCTATCTCTGCAATACCGTGCAGTAGTGTAATAATTTCCGCACTGTTAACCCCACCACAAGTCTGAATCCCATTATATTAATTACGTCGGTGTACTTTTACACGATGTTTTATATTAGTGCACCAAGTTGAACAAAAATTATAAGTTTTATTTTACAAAACCACCCCAAAGAAACGACTCTCCTTCATTACTTTCAAATTACTCTGAGAACAAAGCTTTTGAGCAGACGTTACTCGTGCCGGTTACTAGGGTCAGTTTCTACATTGTTTGTTTACATTTCATTTATTTTTACAGTCGTCATCATAACGTATCCGTAGAAATATACTATTGTATGTGTTTATGGATGAGACTTTGATGTCTCGTCTCAGAGATTATTTGTCTATGTGTATTGGCTACGTTATCATCTGCGAACAGAATGCATGCAGCAATGAATCATCGAACTCCTTTCGCGCTCAACTTGTACTGTCCTTCATGCGTTTTTCATATGAGTTTTCGGGACAAATTTCATCTCTATACGTTTGCCCTAATCGTGGATTCTAACCATGGTTCTATTCCGGTCCGTGGAATTTATTATGCAGTCCAGAAGCAGGCTCTGTATTAGGCTGCTTGTACATGAATGAGATTATTTCTCACATCTCAAAGATTTAGCGGTAAAAGTCGGCATACATATATTAGAGCGTCGTTCTGTTCTGTCGAAAATACAATAGAGAATTCTGTACTATCATTTATGCGTATGAGTTAAGTCTCATACATATACACCAATCCTTTGACTACCAATTTTGTTATGGTATATTGCGATAGTTTTAATATCAGTCGTAATATCTCATTTTAACTGTGATCTGTAGCATTGGTTTTTTTTTCGACTTCTTCTTCTTCTTCGTCTACGGCACTACATCCTAGGATGGGATTTGCCCTCCCCCTGCGACTCATATCTCTGGCCATTCTTCTCCAGTTCCCGGATTCTCCCATTCTGGTCCAGTTCTCTTCCGCACAGTCAGCCCACTTTTTTCTTGGTCTGCCTCTAGGTCACTTCTGCTGGAATATCCACTTGGTCACGATCTTCGGTGTTTTTCATTTGGAATTTTTTCAACTTGATAGCCCATTGCAGTCTTTAAGACCTACAGAATCTTCGATTATTTCTTGCTAAATTAAATTTTACGAGCTCATAATTCATTTTAATTCTGTAAATTCTATTTTCTAGGATGGGTTCATAAATTTTTAGATTAAATAAAATAAAATCACTATGTACGAAATGGTTTCGCTTATCTTAAGCTTCGTCAGAACCACAGAATACATATATAAATAGACGGAACATTAAGGAAGGGGAAAATACAATGTACTCTCTCTTTCGCATATAATTTTATATTCTGTCTCCCTTGATATACAATCTAAATGTATATGTATTCTGTCTCTATCTTTCAAGAGTATTTTTATATTCTATCTCACTCTTTATGTATATACAAGTGCACTCTTTTTGTATTTATGATCAGTTTTAAATACGTCCTGATGAAGCTTGAGATAAACGAAACCGGTTGACATACAATAAATTTCATGGTTTTATACAAAATGATTGTATTTTATTTAATGTAATATGTCAAACCACAAAGTGATTCCTTTCTATGAAAATATCATAATTTTTTCTTAGTATTTTACTTTCAAAAACTGCTAATTCATTTTTTTCGATTTGGGATAGGCATCATGTTTCGCAACCATAAGTCACAACTAGTCTTATTATAGTTATTCATATTAGCAGTTTACTTCATTAATTCAATATTTTTTATCTTAGCAGTTTTATTACAGATATAAAATTCATATTTCCAGCTAGAAATTCTGTAAAAATAAGGTAGATGGCTCTTTCAAATAATGGAAAGATTAAATGTATTAATATTAAAAAAGTAACATATAGGTTCGTAAATTTGTCGCTAAAAATATTGTCGCTATAGCATAGTTAGATAATGCACTTTCCCCGGTTTGGAAAGAGATCCAGGTTCGATTTCCGATGGCGCAACAACAATATTTTTCGATAAAATTGATTTTATATGTAAATCTTTCTAATTAGTACATTTAATTAATTTACTAATAACATGTCCAAAATATCTGTAGTTGAGAATACATGCTGCTTCATAATTAAAGCATTCGTTTTACTAGCTGTCCACGATATAGACCACATTATTAGAGCATCTATCTCTCAATGCCCATGTTTCAGCACTATATAGAAAGATTACGTAGTCAAGGGCTCTGACTAACCTAATCACATTTGTATTTGGTAAACTTTGCAAGTTACCTGGTTTTCAACAACCGTTAAGTAAACTTCGTATGTGGATATATGTACTTGGAAAGCTCTTACTCCCAAACCTTATTATCTTAAATTATGGACAACGACAATACTATAAAGTTTCGGAGAACCTTTCGAGTTTGATTTAAAGTTAACATTAAGTTTAATAACCACATGGAGGTAAAAGGTATGCAATGTCCAGCCTTGGTAAATATTTAATCGCGTTACGTTACCATAGACAATAATATTGTCTATTTGATAATTATTTTTATCGGTAAATCGAAAACATGCAACTGACTGTCACTCTAAAAACCATCATAAAATTAAACAATACTGAAAACTGATTAAAAAAATCTATCAATATTATCGGTTCACGAAAAAAGTCATATTTAAAAAAGTAAAATTTGTTTGCCTTAAGGACGTTCCCAAAAAAATCACTTTTCTTACAATCTTTTTGAAACTTTGAATACACATACTTATGAGTCCTTGCGGTAATAAATTTGTAAATATTGACTATTAAAATGAGCATATTTAATATACGAACCATACCCCGATCGATGTTGTAGCGCACGTTTAATTGAATAGAAATACCATTGTTTTGGAAAACTGAGAATCATTAATTGAAAATTAAACAAATATCTTTCTGTAAAAATAACTAAAACAACCGGTATTCATTTTGTTATTAAAAATGTTAAAAGTAAAACTTTTGAATGGTTTTGACGTTTTCTTTTATAATTTGAATAGTGAGAGATTTTTGAACTTCTGCGCACGTGAGCGGAAGCGAAAAAGTACACTGTACCTCAACTGTTTTTTATTCTATTCATAGTAGTTCACATACGGGGAAATCTTCTTGAAGATTGAGTACGACTGTTCTTTGGGAACATCCTTAAGCAATTGAATTGAATTCTTATTTTAATTTTCCTTTACATCTAATTGCACTATTTTAATAACATTAAACGCGTACTGCCACGTAGCACAGCACCATGGATGCAGTGTGTAGGTGATGTGCAGGTCAATCGATAAGTTCTGTGATATCACTTCCGTAACAAATTTTCGTTTCATCTGTTCACGTAGTACTTCCTGACATATTTCACATAAAAAAGAGCAGCGTTTTGATTTAATTCAATAAAAATAACGTGAAATGGTACCGGAGTTGATAAAACATCACACGCTCCAGTCGTTACCGTCCGCAACACGCGCCTGGCACAGACTGATGTTGCCCTCCGGCGAGTGCAAAAATACTATAATATTTGACATAACCTCACAGTAAGTGAAAAATCCATACACGTCCAGTTTTTAACTAGTACTGTAGTATATGGAGTGACCGGCAAAACCTCATTTTGAGATAACTTAAGTTCTGTTGGACCAATTCAAAGTGCAATGATATCTATTAATTATCACAAATTACTTATTTTATGTATTTCTGAAGATAAAGAAAAAACAATAAATTCAGGGATATTCTGATTTTATTGTTTTTTCCTTATATATTTAAAAAATATGTAATTTACTCCACGTTGGCAACATAATCAAATTAGTAAAGAAATGTTTGAGCTCGTTATCAAAGTAATTGGGAAAAGCTCGGACATAGAACCTTCCAACTATCTCTCCTTACAAAGGTTCTGGGAGGTCTTTGTTCTTTGTAGAATAATACGGTGGCACCGTATCTACGTGATGTATTAATCGTACGAGTACGTGGCAATGGTTTACAGACATTTCAACATTTGTGTTGAAAATTTTACACTGTCGCTCAACTACGCCATGGTTAATCAATAAAAATTGGTACAAATTAGAAGATAAATTAAACCTGGCTTTGTACGATATACAAACGTATTTGAACATGATTAAAACCCGTACACGTAGGCGAAAATGCGTCACGGAAACGATTACTACGTTCTATCTACGTTCACCGTTGACTGTGTTTCCATCCTCGTTCCTAAAAACTATTTAATTTTGTAATTAAACGGATTACAAATATTGCAAAACACACTTTCCTAGATTATTTATGCAGAAATAGAGTGGCCGAGAAAAATGTAAATATTTTGATTTATCTCGTACTTATGTGGAATATTTGGATTTTATTTGGAATTCCATGATAATGTAGTGCCACCATTATAATTTTCTTTTAACAATTCTGAAACATAATTAGATAACTAACTAACTTACTATCCCCGCGTGGGTAGGCAAAGAGAACAAAGCACCATACTCTTCTGTCCTGATATACAATTCTCGCCTCATCCACATTCATACATCTTCTCATATAAGCTCGCCGATTATGGAGGCTTCTAACATGACCATCCTCCAGTATCTGATTTACTTGGTCGTGCCAAGACTTTCGCGAACATCCCCTATTTTTGGTGCCATCAAGACTTGTGTCAAGTAAAAATTTAAGGTTTTTGCAAGAATCAATATAAGGTTTTTCAGCACGTAATACTTGTTTTAAATTGATTGGATTTTTTGACTTTTAGTGTTCCATAGAACAATAAAAGATGAAAATAATGGCATCAAAAATATATTTTTGAATATGGGTGGAGTTGGCTGCTTTGCAGATTAGGGTATCGATATGTATCGCATAAAAAATTTGTCGTATATCCAAAGATATTCTGTATGGTGAGTTTTGGGGTGCCAAGATGTCTCATGATAACCAGTATCTACATCTTCATTTTAATGACCCCACGCGCTAGGTTCTTGTGAGATTTTCGGCTTGAGACAATCTCTAAGATATGGATTATACCACCGTGAGATACTTTGCTTTCGTACCTCGGTTTTCTACTTTCCTGGTCCGACTCACGCTTCATTTCACTCTCGTTGTACGTCAAACGTCAAACGTCGGTCCATTTACCATTGATGTTCCGTTCATCAGTTGGGTGAATTTTAATCTCCCCCAATAGCAGTTTAAACGGAATAAATGTTTAAGTTTTTGGATAAATATGGCGTCTGATGCTGAAAGCCACATTAATAAATGGGAACACCATATGTTAATAAAGAAACAGTGAACAAAGCAGTCACCGAATAATGTGCTGTTGAACTTAGACCTTTTCTTATAAAGGATGTTTTTTTAAGATGTATAGAACTTTAAAATGAAATAAAAATCGTGATAATGGCCATGATATTGACTTTATTGGAAATATAATTTTATACCATTAGTGTTTAAATTTGATTTCGCACATATGGGCATCACGACTAGCTCGAACAAAGCGCATTCTGGAAGTCCAATTTTTAACTACTTTTTGGAGCACCTGGGACCGTATATCGACAATAGCGCAACGAATGTTAACTTCCAAGTTTCTAATATCATCTCTAGTTTATCGAAGTAGACTTGCGACTTTAGATATTCCTGCAGAAAATAATCTAAAGGTCTCAAATCACATGATTTTGAAGACCAATTCAGAGGTTCATTGCGCGAAATAATGCTCTCATCGAATTTTTCCTTCAATAAATTGATTGTGGCGCAAACTGTGTGGCATGTTACGCCATGTCGTTGAATCTACAGCTCTTCCACAATTGGGGAACGAAAAAATTAGTAAACAGCTTCTTCGGTGCGCACTGTACGACGTCTCAGCGTTATCGTTATCAATTAGAGTATGCGTGGTGCGAAAACGATCCACGGTTATTCGAATTACTTGCTCGGTTATATTGCTCGACCGTAAAATGGACGTAACGCACAGTAATTTTCACAAACTAAACCACGATTTTTGGAATAAATTTACAAACGTTCTGAAGTAAGTCTATTCATCGTAAAATGGCAAACCAAACTGAGCACAAATCAGCTGTCAGCTGTCAAATTGGCTGTCGCCGGAAAATAGATTTTTTCTGCATATCTTTTTAATTAATTCATTTGATTTACATTAATATTTTTTAAATGAAGTTTAATTGTATGCACCGTACTGTAGTGCTACATTTATCTTATAAATTCATATGTACATGGATATAGAAAAAATAAATTTATTTTAAATAAGTTAACATTTATCTTACATATTTTTTTTTTCAATATATTTGGCAAACAATATTACGATAATATTTATATAAAGTAGATATAATTCCACACCCTTAAAACCTACATAAATACCAAATAAAAAGTTAATGTCGAATGTGGTTGATTTATGAGCACGATTTTTTCTTAAATCTACTAAAAACTGCTTTTTTTGGATATATAACAACAGGCTTCCGTTAAATATTTTCCATGAAGTTTACATCGACAGCATTTACCAAGAGATAAAACCATGATAACATGGTTTTCCGCAGTGGCCGATTGGCGACCCAAAACAGGCTAGATAGATTTTTGAAACGACCAGCCCTATCAACATTTTTGAAATCGGTTACAAATAAAATTTAAAAATTGTGTTTATTGTAACATGTTTGAAAAATAAAACACTAAAAAAAATTATGATGAATTTAAAAGATGTATATCGGTTCAAAATTTCACTTTAATAACCTATATTTTTTTTAGTTCTGCACTTAGATAAACAAATACGTCATTATCAATCTAATTTAATATATATTACTAATACAAATTAAATAGATCTGGATCTTTTCCAATCCGGAGAATGTGCATTAACCGATTATGCTACACCAACACAGTGCGTTGACGACAAATTTTCGAATTATATGTTACACTTTTCAAATTGATACATCTATTGTTTCATTATTTGAAAGTCATATTCTTTATTTTTTCACGTACCCCGGATTGAAAGAGATCCAGGTTTGAATCCCGGTAGCAACAACAATATTTTTCGATAAAATTTATTTTATGCATATATCTTTCTAATTAATACATTTAATTTGTATATAAAATATTACAGACCTATGTTCTGAATAATTACAACTTCACAATAAGAATCCTTAATAATATTAATTCTCCTTAATAATACATATTTCTGATGACATTAACATAAAACCTCCCTCATTAATAGTACTTCGCAATCTTTTTTAACTGGCCTACACAGTCTACATTCTTTACATTTAGAATATTTTAGAAAAAGAATTAGTTTATTGCAGGATGCAATAATAGATAGTGCTTATTGGGAATTTTTTTTATAGCTAATTTAGGAGCTAATGATGATTTTTTTTAATCAATAACAATCGAAACCATCGACCCACTGGGATTTCTCCCAACATCCCGAAGGGACCTATCCATCCCTGACTTCCCCCACTTTCATCTGTTCCATACAGCAGCGGCGCCGCTAATACGCCCATAATATTCCCACTGGACCACGTATAATACTTTATCGTTTAAATTTTATGATTAATATTCTAGTAACCACTGCTTTTAAGTTTAAAGTTTTTCACGGTCATTTAACATTGATTAAATTGTTAAACAGTTTAAATTGGAGTCAAGAATTTATCAGACCCCCTAGACCGTTCATTTCTCAGAAAACAAATTGAACTAACGAATAAATAATAATTATTCTTCAGTTTCGGACGACAGATTTATTAAGTAGCGTAATGGGTGAAGTACCGTACATGATGAAACCAAATATTAAATATTAAATTAAAAACTTTCGATTGAAACCGTCTTGAGTCTGTAGCAGACAAGTGTAAACGGGTAACTAACACAAACGTCTTCTACCCTTGAAACTTTATTTCAATCAATTATCAAAAATGGATAAATTCCTTTAGTAAAGAGTGTATCTACTCAAATAGAGATGAAAATGGGAAAAAAATCCCATCTATATTTATTGTATATTTCTTTTTCTGTATCCCCTTTATCCTAACGCTTGCACAGCACTCTTCCTGCGCAGCGTCAATTACTGATAGTTCCATATTTCTTCCATTTTCATGTTCTCCTAGATTGTTCTACATGTCTTCGTCCTTCCGGCACTGATGAGTAGTATGTTTAGGCAGTCTGTCGTTTCCCGTGCGAAGGATATGTCCAAGCCTACGTAACTGAGATTTTTCTATTTGGAGCAACAGCGGGTTCATCCCAAAATCTCTTCTCTGGATTCCTCACCATCATCGACTTGTATTGTATTGTATGCAAGATTCAAAAATATTGGACTAGGCGGTTTTGTCCATTAAAGAGTAAGAACAAAATTGATCTCTGATTTCTTGTAATATTTATATTTTCATGAAAAAAAATGTGTTTATGAAAGTTAAAATTTATTTGTATAATTCCATTTCTTGCTGTGGATTAGCGCTGGAAAAAGTATCAATACTGACATACCGTATCGATTACCAAGAGTAATGTAGAGCGCGGATCTTTTGGGCCCCACAATACACTAACGTGTGACACTAACAGATACCGTGAGCAATGCATAATTAGCATTTTTTATAAGAGCGTGGCTAAAGTAAGTCAAATAAGATGATAATTACACATTTTTTAATGGAATAATTTGGGATGTTAGTGCTGATTATATATTTAAAGTGCAATAATAAAGAATTCATAATTAGATGCCAAGGCTAAACTGATTGTATATAAAGTTATACACGTGACCTTTTTGAGTTATATAACATCTATCAGAACCTCAAACTCCCCATCCACATGAAACGACAAAGACTCAGTTGGGTGGGTTACGTCCAGAGAATGCAAGTAAAACAGTCTGCAGAATACTCTGTTTTATTCAGATACATAACAATACATATAGTTATATTTGCAAGTACCTACTCAGCGACAGGCCGCAGCTGTGACGTTTTTCTGAAATCTACCCCACAGGTTTATTGGCCCCACCGCCGATGATTACCACCTTTAAATTACTTAAATATCAATTACATGGCGCCTCTGCTGCGACATCTCAATTCTGTGCGATACAGTCGCCGAGATCCTAAGCACGTGAAGATGAAAGATTCAGATGGCCAACACAGATGGGCTGCAGGACCACTCATAAAAAAGACATATGGTTATCAAATATGAATTTTCACGGAGAGAGTGAAATCAAGAAAATGACTGACGAAATGAGATATGTTAGGGGAGTAACAGGAGTAACATTATTGGACCGACTGAGAAGTGTCACGATACGGAAGACCCTCCGCGTGAAGTCTCTACTTCTACTATTGGGATGGCTTGAACACGTCTTGCGAATGGTAGAAGAACTTTTATCAACACGCATCCCCTAGGCAACTCCGAGGGGAAGACGATAAGTGAGTCGCCCCAAACTAAATTGAGATAACAGCAATAAAAACAGTCCTATACAAAACGGAAAAATACGGGAGCGCCTTATCGAGACTGCTTCTTTCCTATGATAACGGTATGAAAATATCAATAATGTTGAAATTTTCTACGATATTGCCTGTAATAAAATATACGGCCTTCCTATTGTTTGTTGAAACCTTAATGGCAAGATGGAGTCCACAAATCTAAGGGTTATAATATTATATAAAACTTACATTAATTACATAATGAACTTCATCTTCCTCCCGGAAAATTTGTGCTATACTAGGAAGTAAAATTAATTTAAGTTATTCATTACGTTTCTGTTTATTTAAGTTAATATCGTCAAAAATTTAATAACTTGTCTTTGTTAAAATAATGATTAGGAATTTGTAAGAAATGTTTTAATTACATTTTACGAGTTTAATTTTATTACAGTAATTAAATGTGACGTCTACGATTTGACGTACGTCAGGGCTATGAGAATGTTTGTGTGCGAGACAGAAAGGTAAACGCTAGTTACGCCGCGAACGCGCTCTCTCTCTTTTCCGAACCGCAAATTGGGACAGATTATAGTAATGATAGTATCTGTAAAGTGTATCATGAATAAATACTGTATTGTCACCAGAAGCATGCTTATAATTCCCGCCAACACTTGGAGCAGCCATTATTGGCTGGCACCAGGAGACACTACAACTGGCGTTGTAATACACTACATTAAATATTGTTATAGAAATTCTTTCTACCTGAACTTGAAGTTAATTCGCTAAACTTGTTTAATTCATGTCGGTACATAATATGAGGTAGGAGCAGTGGCGTAAATATCACCTGGGCAACCTGGCGACAAGATATAAAAGAAGCCCAAAAAATTGTAACAAAATATTACTGAGATATTTTAAATCAACTTGGATCACAACTCCAATCTCTTTAAAAGTTACTTATAAAGTAACAAAACAATTTTTTTATACATTTATTTATTTGCACTAATAATAATGTAAGTAATATTTGTATTACATTGACGTTACATAGATATACATATAATAATTTATTAATGAAGCTTAAAGATAACATTTCAATTTTGTAGATGTAAATAATAAATATATATATCATAAATTTGAACATAAAATAATTTCTTAGTAATATCTAGTAGTATTAACCATCGAACGTCTAACTAGATAAAACTGTTTTTGGACGTCAATTCATTTTTATTAAACTTTGGACACATTGGTACAACTTTTATTATTAGGAGAACACAAAATTTTATAAAAATGAATTGATAATTCTGGCGTCTGCTATCAGATTACTCAAAGGTATTTGATATTCCGTAAAAATAAAGTTGATGGCTATTTCAAATAATGGAACGATTAAATGTATTAATATCAAAATGGTAACGTATAGGTTCAAAAATTTGTCGCTAAAAATATTGTCGCTGTAGCATAGTTGGATAATGCACGTTCCCCGGTTTGAAAAAGATCCAGGTTTGAATCCCGGTGGCGCAATAAACAAAACGAAAAAGGAAAACAAGGGTGATCTCCGATTCTCTCAACGGGCGACGATGATGATGATGATAATGATGAGGTGAGAAGAAATATATTATTTCTAACACAGAAATATACTCTTTCTAGGGACACTGCGGCGAAAGAATCGAGATTGAATTCCCGCCCGCAGAATACTTCATTTTATTTCGTTACAAACAATACATTCAATTCATTTATGTTTGTTCTACCATTTCAGCAAGCAGCATTTTATCAAAAAATGACAGTCTTTGTTTGCCAAAATCTATCCCACATCTTTCTGACGCCCCGCTGATGATTCACCGTAAATACATTTTTAATAACTGCCTCGTGTCTTTATCATATCATTTTATTGGCGTCACTTCAGCGACCAGTCAATCCAGTGCGATAAAATCCATATTACAGGAGACCGTATTCTTGTTCGCTTCCCCTCAACTATCCCTATGAGCTTCTCGAGACTCTCATCGCTTCTACTGGCAAGATTTAAGAATGTAAGAATTTTTCTCTTACATGTTTTTGAAAGTCTTTCTGCAATCCTTATCTCCTGAAGAATAGAAAATTTGATACATACACGCCGTATCCGCCTCCAACACTATATCTCGAAGATATTCAACAAATTCCTTTCCTTCTTTCTTAGTGTTCGTGTTTCCATTTTCACCCCAAGCAGTAAAGTTTTTATCCTCTTTCACTATTTCATACATCAAAATTAGTACCAAAAATCTAACTGCCAAATAATATCTATTTAAAAGAAAAAATACATATTATTCTATCGTATAAATGAACTCGCAGACAGGCGCTTGAAAATATATGAGCGTATCTAGTTTTATTGCGTTACGTTGCATCTAGATTCAATAATCATAGATTTCCAATACCAGGTGAACAGATTTTCATTAACAGAACCTCATCGGTAAAGGTTATGTTGATTAATACCATACCGTGATATGAAATACCCGTGTGCAGCCATGTTCAAAATTACATTTTACATTTAAAACGAGAGAAAATGCTCTTACGCTTTAAATAAATGGTTTTAATGTAGTTAATATACTACATTTACTATAATTATTAAGAATTAAAGTGAAAAAATTATAAATATAATCATATAATTCATCCAGTCCCATTCAGCATTAATTGCAGAGAAACGTGTTTTCTTTTCACTGTGAAATTAATATATGATCTCTGATCGCAGTTGACATCCAACGTATCAATTTTACATTAAATTGAATTAAAAAATATTTTAAAAATTAAGATGTCTCACAGAGACGAAGCTATTATATTTATATGAGAAGTATGAAAAACTTGGACATTACAGGGCTTACGACCTGTCATCGGCTGGCTTAAGTGATAACTTTACACAATGCAACGTTCGCCTATTTACCCATGCTACCACATCTGTCAAATTTTTGGAATCAAGATGGAACATTTCACTTATTCCAATTACGCTACCGCTAATAATTAGTTCCTACAAAAATTTGGACATACTCAAAATATTGTAAAAAATATTTATTTCTGAAGGATTCGCTTAATGTAATTGGTTTTCTCACTCGTCATTTATTTCCAAGTGAAAATATTTTTCTTTGAATTAGTTAAAATACGAATTTTATATTGCGCGTATTTACAGGTTTAATTTGGTTAGTACAGTGAAAAGATGTTACGTTTTAGGTAGATGTTACAGATGTAGACTATATCAAGATTCAGGATAAAAGATAATTATAATATTAATAATACTCGTGCTATAATAATTTTGTTTACAAATTCTTTTCGTTTCGTAATATAGAAATTATTTTCAGCACATTAAGATATTTTTCATTCCCGAGATCAAATTCTACTTTGATCAAAAAACAATTATGATTTTAAATACAAAAATCATTTTCAATTACTCATAAGTGGAATTTTTACTGTGACTGTATTAGAAATAAAATAAAGAAACAGATGTTGCGAATTCTCATGGAAAATTGATATCTGTGAAATACTCGGAACTGTATTGAATGCGTAGGTAACACATGTCATGCGATATAGAGGAATGAAATACCAAATATTACTTTTTTTAGATTGATGGGCTAAATGTTTCGTGATTTCTAAGGGTGCTTGTGCTCATTTAATCAAGTTACAAGGTTACTAAGATAATACATTAAATGACTGGTTGCTAACAGGTGCCTGTATTCTGACAGCTTCCGACATAAATTAAGTATAGAAATACAATGTACATAAAGAAAAATGATATATTAATTAGAAAGATATACATATAAAATCAATTTTATCGAAAAATATTGTTATCCCGCCACCGGGATTCGAACCTGGATCTCTTTCCAAACCGGGAAAGGTGCATTATTCAACTATGCTACAGCGACAAATACCGTAATTATATTCCCATCAGTCAATTCAATACAGACAGAAAAATAAATCAATATAAACTATGAGTTATCAATATTCAGTATTAAATATTTACAAATCATCAGCCATTGTCAATCTACTGCTGCTACATCTACATAGATTTGACCAAATTCACCCAATATTTGTAGCAAAATATGTACTTTGTATGAAATATATATTTTAAATATTAATTTAATGTATTAATTATAAATATATACATATAAAAGCATTAAGGAGAACACATTTTTGTTGTGAAGTTGTAATTATTCAGAACACACGGTCTGTGATGTTTTAAATTCCGGTAGCGCAAAAACAATATTTTTCGACAAAATTGATTTTATATGTATATATTTATAATTAATACATTAAATTGGTATTTAACACATCACAGACCGTCTGTTCTGAATAATTACAACTTCACAATAAGAATGTGTTCTCCTTAATAAAATATATATTTTTTTAGTATTATTAATCTGATATTTTTGATGAAAGTACAATAATACAATACAATATTATTATTTATCATGCTACACTTCCCTTGAAACCATAATACGCTTGTATAAAGAAGTGGAGATATTGTTGGGAAGATTTATGTAATAATTTTAAATAAATACCTAAAGGTCTGTCAATATTATAGATCCACACATTTCTTACGCAATGCTACATCATCTCTTCTAATACCTTCCTATCTTCCAAAGGCGGCTTTTTAAGGGCGTATTTCTTGAACCTACAAAATTACGCGTAAAAACGTTTATTCGAGGGTCCCTAGAAATTCACGAAAATTCGCATTTCATTTCACAAAAGACTAAACCGCCCACTAGACGTACCGTTCGCTCGAGATTTACATTAAAGACCTGGACCCGTAGAAGAAAGGCACCGATAAATTATTTCATATTTATTCAACCGCAATAAGCTTGATCGCACCCTTTCGCCGCATTGTCAATAACCGGAATGAGTTGTTGAGCCGTCGGGAAGGGCTTTGGAGCCCTTTATGTACGTGTATCATTACGTTTCATATTTCAAAGTAGAGCGAGATATTTGTAAACGAAAATATTACAGCAATTTGAGACTAAAAGCTCTCAATTTCTCAAATATTTACATTTTGTTTCTCATTTCAAACGAAACATTTTGTTAATACAATCTTCTCTGCATGCTACATCCCTATCGCGTTTCTGTTTTTCTTGCGATCAACATCAAAATTCAAATCAAACAGCCACAAGAAAATAAGGGTGGTTTATCAATCTCTGCTTTTCTCAACTGGTGATACTGATGATGAGGTCAAAAGAAATAACCCCCAACCACTAACTAGATTACTAGGCTAGTGTCTTTTTCACTATACAACACGCATGTCATATTACAGTAGAAATATTATTTCCATTTAGAAGCAAAAAATTTATATTTGCAATGAATAGCTCATAAATAGAATTAAAAGATGTCTTATTCAAAAAGACTATGTGTTTTCTCGTAAGTCTAAATATCGTCGTAAATTTATATACTATAATGTAGCATCATGATGAGGCAAAGGTTCGTATCTCGTTGGTAATTAAATACAAGTGTATATTATGTTCCACACCGATATTGTTTCATTCATCAAAATTTCAAGTGTAGCTCGGGCTATGTGTGAGGTGACGTCCTGTTGAAACTATATATATTTAAGGTCTAATCGACCCAATTCGGCCATCAAGAAATTTTTACAGCATTGACCCTTCCATCCTGAAAGAAATAGTGACCAATGATTCCGCTGACCCACATGGCGCATCAAACAGTAACACTGCGTTGGTGCAAAGATCGTTGGTGGATCAATTTTTCAATGCCTCAATAATGGCTATTTTGTTTATTAACAAAACCCGCCAAGTCGAAATTAACTTCGTCTCTCGTCATGATTTTTTTCCAAAAGTCGGCTATGTGTTTGTTTTAAAGTTTTTATACCTTCAACACGCTGTTAAGACGTTAGATGCTTTATAATAAATTTTAATTAACCACTCTTTACGACTACTAAATATAAACTAACAAATATCTGCCAAACCAAAATGGCGACCAAACAAAATCTTGCTAGAACGTAATATTCACCCTGTATTTTATCGGCAGATAGATTTTTTCTGTACATTTTACTAATTTTTTCATCTATGCAATTTGTTTTAAATTGCAACAATACAAAGAAATGTATTTTAATTAAAATATATAAATAAATGTATGTCTTATAATATAATGAAGTAATGTACTAAATTATTCAAAGTTAATTCTAGCCACCATTCCACGCTCTAAATTGGAAACCACATCATTGCTCTCAAAGTAACGTCCAACAAATAATGTCTTGTTAAATTTTATGCCGCAGAATTGCAGATTTTTTTTTGGAATTTATAGCAGCTCTAAATTGAGAACAATGAGGCAGTTGTACCAACATGACGGAATCTCTTCGTTCGTTCTTGCCTAGAAATTGTAAATGACTGAATTGTTTCATTGTTCAATTTGAGAAGGTCAACCACGATGAGAGTAATGATTGCTAGACAGCATTAAGCTATTAATCAATTCGAATTAACAGCGGTTTTGTTAACTATGACTGTGACATCGTTTAGACAATGAAACATAATAGGAATTATTTTAACTCGAACCTATTGTCTGTTTAATTCTAACTACTTTAAGGGATATTATTATTTAATAATACAATTATTAAATATGAACAGTCTAATATAAATCAAATTTAAATAAACACACAATATTTAACCGAAAAAGAAGTTGGTTCGATTGAGTAGTTTGGTAATATGGCACGAATGAATGAGGAGAAAAATATATTGAAGTTAACCCCGAAGGGATTATTATTAATTAATATTTTGGATTAATTTCAGAGTGCCAAAATTAGATATACCTACATTAAAGGGTGAAGCACTCATTCAAGGTTCATAATAATTAAATTATTAAAGAGAACACATTCTTATTGTGAAGTTGTAATTATTCAGAACAGACGGTCTGTGATGTTTTTAATACAAATTTAATGTATTTATTAGAAAGATATACGTATAAAATCAATTGTACAGAAAATAAAATAATAATAATAAAAAAGATGGCTTTCAAATGATGTATTAATTTGAAAAGTGTAATATATAAGTTCGAAAATTTGTCGTGAAATCACGCACTGTGTTGGTATAGTATAATCGGATAATGCACGTTCCCCCAATTGAAAGAAATCCAGGTTCGAATCCCTGTAGCAACAACAATATTTTTCGATAAAATTAATTTTATATGTATATCTTTCTAATTAATACATTTAATTTGTATTAAATAATAAAATTGCTTTACATTCAAATTGTTATTGACAATCTTTATTATTTACAATATTTTGTTCAAAAATTTCATACTTAGGTACTTAAGCTATTATGTGTTTTATTGTAAAGTTGCATTGCATTATTGCAGTATAATTAATATTTAATATACTAATTTCGTAAGACTGCATGTCCAAAATATTTTGCAATCTTATATGGTTAATGTAGTTTCGCGGCAAGAAAATGTTCTGGGTTCGTATCCCGGAGGTAGCTAAACAATTTTTCGACACATAAATTTTTCTGTATCTATTTACAATTGATTAACATAGTATTTATTTATTATTATTATTATTATCTATGTATTATCACACAGCCGCAAGTTTTATGGCACAGGCGTTTAGCTTAGTTTGAAAATAGTAAGAATATTAATATGACACGTATCTCTATTTTTAAAAACATCCCTCGCATAAATTTTATTAGTTTTTTCTAACATTTTTTGTAAATGTAACATCACTGTGCAAACGACCATTTTCTAATTGCGGAACTGATTCTGAAATCATCTTAATCAAATCGCAAGATATATGATACGTTGTGTTGACATCACCATAAATAGAAAACACCCACGAAAGACTTGGGGCACGGTCAGGTAAATCAGATACTGGAAGATGGTCCTGTTACATGCCTTAACAATGGACGAACGTTCATAAGTAGACATATGAATATGGGTGAGACGAGAGTTATGTCAGGGCAGAAGAGTGTGACGTTCTTTCCTCTTTGCATTTCCCGTGGGAAACGGCGTGAAGTTCTTTGTAATATATTCTTCTGAAACAATTCGGATTATAAACGACGTAATTTTTTTATTACCATACAATAATGTAAATATACCTTTATGTATCAGGTTGCCTCTGGGTATTATTTAATATAATGTATATCAAAATTGTTTTGATATGAATTGGTACGAAAAAATGTTTTTAATATAATGTAAATATGAGTAAAATGCTCTCCTCTTCAAAATCTAAAGGTATTTTTTTAAATATTATTTTTTGCAAACGGTCGTCATGCCAGCAATGCTTAATTTACTTTCATCCCTAAATTAAAATGCCAATGGTACGGGAGATAAAACAATCCCAGTTATGCAAGGGCCAGATAATATCCCTCTCGTGTGGCTGGACGGGACGAAATTGAGCGTTCAAAATAAGGTCAAATACCTTGGCCATATATTCAAAGAAAATGGCCAAGACAATAATGATATAGAACGGCAGAGGAGATAGTTGAGCATTCGTGCAAATATGCTGTGATGCAGTAAAGAGGAGAAGAGGGTCCTGTTTGAATCGTTCTTCATCTGCATGTATACCTGCGAGCTCTGGTCGAAATACAAGCAAGTGACATATAACCGTCTCCGAATTCAGTACAATAACTCATACAGAATATTGTTTGGATTGGCGCGTTATTGCAGCGCATCTATAATGTTTACTATGATTTGCTCCGCTTCTGAGACATCGTGTTGCGGGCGTAAAGCTGCGGCTGGAGCTCAGCACCAACTCTCTGGTGCAAGCGGCGCTCTCATAGAAAGCTGGTTCCCTGACCAGAGAATGGCAACGCCTACAGAATAGCTACAGATACAACAATGGCCGTGACTGAAGTAGTTATATATGTAATATTTATATTTTGTGTATATGTTGTATGTGTAAACTTTTTATTTTTTTATTTATTAATATTTTCCTTGGTTTTCTTTTTCTTTTTCATAGCATTATATTTATTTCGTAGCTTTAATGTATAACATAATATGTATTATCTCTATGGCGAATCGGGTTAAAAAAAAAACCTGATCACTCTGGAATAAACATATTATATATTATAATTATTTATTTTTTCCATCTTTAAATATTGTCGAAAATAATCCACTGTTTGAAAACACTGAAAAGTATGTATTGAATATCCTATAGATTTTAAGAACAAATCTAAATGTACAAAATCAAAATTGTCTTTGCCTTTTCCTTATGTCCATCGTATTCATATTATGTTCACTTTATACATATACATATAATACTTCCTATTATCGAGTTCAGGTTTTACAATTTTGATAGCATAGTTGTATGACAGCTGCTTCTAACCTAAACTAACCTAACCTAACAATTTAGTTGTGTTTTGAGATAACTGAAAAGGGAATAAAGTAGATAATTTTCTAATCAAATGTACCTATTGTATTTGGAATAATAATAAAGTGTATGTAGAAATGTTTAAAAATATCAATTTTATGTCATTAAGGGGAACACATTCTAATTGTGAAGTTTTAATTATTCAGAACAGACGGTCTGTGATTATTTAAATCCTAATTTAATGTAAATAATGGTACGATAGATGTATTAATTTGAAAAAGTGTAACATATGGGTTCGAAAATTTATCGTAAAAAGTACTGTCGCTGTAGCATAGCTGGATAATGCACCTTCCCCGGTTTGGAAAAAGGTCCAGGTTTGAATCCTGGTAGCGCAACAACAATATTTTTCGATAAAATTGATTTTATATGCATATCTTTCTAATTTTTAATTAGTATTTAATTTTATATTATTTTAATTAACATAATATGAACAGTTTAATAAATCGTGAGATTTTTTATATCCCTTTTTCATACTTAATGGTGTCTGGTAACAATGTTTAAATCCTTAAATTTTAAAAAAAATTAGTTAAAGTCAAGATTCTTGTACGAAAAATCATACTCTTTTTCACAAAAATTATTTAATCAGCATAAATATTTGCAAAGTATTGTTAATACCGCAATAATATAAACCAACAATCGTCCAAAGGAACATTACATTATCTAATATAAGAAGCTTAAGATATAATTGCACATTAAGATAATTTAATATATAATCTTGTTTCATGAACAATGAGGACTACTTGAAGATGTATTAGATGTACAATTTATATTAACTATAATACAAAATTAATAAGCTATAATACAAAATTAAAAATCGATTATTGCCATCGCACACGAATAAAAATATTTTTAAAGTCCACACTTATTATTATTATATTAAAATGTAAATAAATTTTAAATTAAAAACTAAACTAAAATATTAAAACAATAAATTAAAAATGGTTTATCACAACTCATAAAAGTAATAATATTTGACATAAAAACGATTTATTGTAAATATGATAACGTATTTAAATATCTCGAATTATATGTAATTTCGTACGAGAGAAATATTTTTATAAATTTGCTCCCACCCTATTTATAAGATTCGCGGATTCCAAAGCTTCTTTTTATTTACGAAAATAAAAAGAAGCTTAGGGGGATCAATTGTTCGGGGGATCAATTGTCAGAGGGATCAACTGTTGGAGGGATCAAACGTCAGGGAATCCATTTTTCATGTGTCTATTATTTTCTTTTGTATTTTATAATTTCTTTTCCTAATGCTAATTGATATACGATGCAATTTCATATATTTTTTTATGTTTGCAAAAATGTTGCACACAGGATGTAAGAATATTATAATTTTTCCAAATAAATAAAAATATACATGCATTAACAAAACGATTCTCTCAGTTATACAACACTGCATAGTGAAGCATACACTCATGTACCTTATATAAAATAAAGATATCAATTTTTTAACTTTAAATATCTCATTAACATATTTGAGTATATCTAAATTTTTGTAAAAACACACAATTACTGTATTTTTACCTCCAGAGGTATTGTTATTAAGTAAATTATAGATATCACATAGAGATGAAGCAATTAATATTATATTATATGGGAAAATATTTAAGTATGGGTTATTACAGAATATAGCTTCCATATTTCTAAAAATAAGATTCTCATTAGTGACAACTATGCCCTTTTAGGAAAATGAATATCAAATTTCAGACCATAGATGGCGACAGCGAAGTTGTATTTAAATACTCGAAATATTTCTACATATATATAACTTTCAAAAAATTTGATAGATATGGATGTTGATTGTGGGTGAAATGATAAACGGTACATTATGTAAAAGTGATCACTTAAGCCAGACGAAGACAGGTCGTAAGCCCTTTAGTTTCCCATACTTCCATACGTTCCCATATAATATAATATAAATGGCTTCGTTTCTATGAGATATCTATAATTTATCAAATATCTCTGTTTGGTTTTAACAAAACACTTAAAGTGCTTTATATTTAATGCTAAACAAAATCAGCGCTTTGTTTATTATACTTATAATAAACAAATACAGTGCTTTGTTAATTATACTTATAATAAACAAACAAATACACACATAATATAATATAAATTGCTTCGTTTCTATAAGATATCTATAATTTATCAAATATCTCTGTTTGGTTTTAACAAAACACTTAAAGTGCTTTATATTTATTATACTAAACAAAATCAGTGCTTTGTTTATTATACTTATAATAAACAAACATATACACTGAGTTTGCCTCTAGAGAACCTGGTCGGTTTATTTATGGAACATCCTAATATTTATTATTTGAAATTGATCAAGTTTTCATAAGAGTAATACAACTTTTAATTACTATTAAAGTATCAACACGATAAATTTCACGAATCGCTTTCTTAACCGAAATGCATTACAAATACCCTGGGAGCGAGAAGTTGTGTTGTATTAATACAAGATATGAATGTAAAATTTTTGTTTTATTTCAGCCAGCACAAATCTAGTGGGAAAATTCACACAGAGTGTCAGGCGAATTGTTCAAGATGTAAAAGACGAGGGGACTTCCAGTAAGTTCTATCAAATTTATTACTATCCCGCGCAATGCATGCTAATTGTTTTTTGTTCAGAAAATCAAATGATAAGTTCTCTCTTTTTACCAATCATTTTAAAACCATTCTAATGCACAGAGTTGAGGTAAAAGTGAGAGTACAGTCACGCCTCGCTTAACGACCAGCTTGTTTAACGACCGCTCACATTTACGAACGTTATTGTACGCTACCAACGTTACGCTCTCTGCACGATAATCTTCAAATTTCTACATTCGATGTGTTGCGTCGTCTACTTCTAGCCCCAAATGTGCGTTCATCGAACCATGTCGATGACGTCAAAAAGAACACTACTTCCTTTATTTACAGTACGTTTTGTCTAAATACAATCAGTAAGTTAGTGTTTATCAGAACTTGGTCGTTAAGTGAGAACTGACTATGTGATATTACTAAATTACTAAAAAAATTGAGATTTTTACTGCCCTTGGTAATGCGACCCCTATAATCGATAGTCTACCATACTATATTAGTCATTATAAATTATTTTCTTTGCCCATTTGTAATGTATTTATTGAACTTAACTAATAAACCTAAAATATATATTTACCAGTAACTGGGATTCTGAACTATTATCGTTTAGTGTAATCCATATTTAAAAATAAAAAATTACTGGTAAGTGGGAAAGTGTCAAATGACTAAGATAAACAAAAATAAATAAGAATTGCATTATTTCTTATTCAGTTAGATGGCTATAAAATAATATAAGAGTGTGTATACACAGTTGAGACTTTAACTTCTCGTCTCAGAGATTTGTCTTTGAGATATAATACATGCTACAATTAATTATTCTGTACTGTCCGAAAAACCCGTCCGTGTGCACGCGCCACAATACTAATTTGTAAAATATAATTTAATGTTTACATAATTAATACTGCTTATTAGTTATTTATTATATCTTATATAAGTTTGTATTTATTATATCTTATATAAATAGTTTTTGTCTTATTTCACTCATTTGAAAAACAATTAAATTAATATTTTCTGAATTTACTGTTGGTCTGAAATATTATTTGGCTTCGCGAATAATGATCATCTCTCACGAGTGTATTATGTTCAATTACACACTTCTCTACGCAATGGAAATATCATTCCCTCTATTTTCATTCCTTGTTCCCCTAAATTAGAATGTCTCACAACAAGGCGTACTCTCATGAAATGTCACGTGACCCATTTTAAAATCCTAATCGAGGTACTGAAAATGGATTTCAATGAAATTCCTTCTCTCTGTTTAGCCCATTGCCCACTGCAAGGTGTAGCGGTTCTGGATGCTATCCCTGCTGTTTTAAAAATTCTTCTCCATTCTTCCCAGTCTTCTTCTGCATGGAAAGCTGCGTAGAATTATGATCTTCTTATTTATTTTATTTGATCTATGATCACCCTCCCGCTGTTTTTCCTTCGGTGATGCTAAGTATCACCAGATTCTCCATGCTATCGTCACTTCAACACTCTATGTATAATATTTTAATATTTTCGTTCTGGACAAACTGGACAGACATCTAGTCGTCCACATTATATGTATATCACATAGCGCCAGCAACCAGTGGCGTTACTTGGGCTCCAATGCATAATGGTAAAAGGGGCCCTATTTATCCATTAAATAGTAAAAACGAAATTAATCTCTTATCTCATATAATATTCACTCTTTCATGAAAAAAACAGACCTAAGTGTTCTTAGGCAATTTAAAAGAGACTTGCTTCGCGTCCCTAACCCGACATATTAGCAAGATACTACTGTATACATCAGTGATGGCGAACCTATGACACACGTGTCAAAGATGACACGTCAGTGTTTTGGGCGACACGCCATCGTTCACTAATATCCGAGTTACCAAAAAACACGTATCGCACCATCAGATGTCTGTCTACCTGACAAAAATATTCTAATTTATCACTACATATTACATTATTTATCATCCACAATCTCGTTTGGTTCTCTATTTTCGAAAAAAGAAATCAATTGAAATATAAAATATATATTTTCGTAGAAAGCAATCACTTTGTGATTTTTCATATTATATTAAATAAAATAACAATCATTTTGTATGAAACCAAGAAGTTTATTATACGTTAACAGGTTTCGTTTATCTCAAACTTAATCAGGATGTATTTAAAACTGATCATAAATATAAAAAGAGTGCACTTATATATATACATAAAGAGATAGATAGAATGTAAAATTACATGTGAAAAAGAGAGACAGAATTCATATATAGTTAAATAGAACATCAAGGGAGATAGAATATAATATTATACGCGAAAGAGAGAGACCGAATACATATACAGATAGACGGAAAATTAAGGGAGGGGAAATATAATGTTGATGGATATTAAATTGGATTTAAAAGAAACATACCTAATATGTGGCTAATGGATAAATTAATTTGATTATTAAGAATTGGCGTACCACTATTTATTGTCTTTTTTTACTTCGAGGACTTCTAAATTGTCTAAATTCTAAATAATTTTTGGGGGTGTGGGGTGACACGCCAGCAGAGTTCAGTTAGATTTTCCGCATTTTTGACACGCCGAGCCGAAAAGGTTCGCCATCACTGATATACATCGATAATGCTTTTATGTCTTTTCGTGATACACGTGGTAAACAATTTTTTTTAATTTGATGATCCCATTTCTTGCAATGGATTATTATTAACGGTGGGAGAGGTATTGACACGCGTAAAAATATCAATACGAGATATTTAGGGGGTTATCTAACGTGGGCACTGCATTGGCAGAGTTACGCCACTGCCAGCAACACATTTCAAACATGTTCAGCTTGTTTATTTATTTTGGACTCTTCTATATCGCACAGTGCTATGTAAAACACTTACCTTATCAAATGTAAATTTTTAACCAGGTGTTTCTGTATGTACCAGGTGGTCAGACAAAAGAGGAGGTGATTGAAACTAACGAACGCCTCCGCGCAGTGCGCATCAGGCTGGACGACTCCTACGACACGGCCAAAAAGTCTCTGGTCAACTTGATGGCCCGCTATGGAGACAGCAAGGCTCAGAGGAACGTCTTCCAGCGATACAACCTGCTCAAGTTAATGATTAAGGTAACTGTGTTTATGTCGATAAATAAATACTTATATAATAATTGTAAGGTCCAGAATCAAAACCAGACATTACTTGTTTTCGAGTAAAATGCAAAAAAACATTGTATCACAGCTGTCACATTTACATAACCAGTCACATTTACATAACCAGTCACATTTACATAACTATAGATCACGTGATCAAATACTGTCATCTTATTGTTTAAAAACATATATGTTTGGGTTTAAATTAATTATCTGTTGGACATGTCTATGACTGAAGTAACAAGCAACTTTTAAATGCGTTTTTATACGAAATTCAGCAATATTTATCTAATTTTAATAACTAAATTAATGTATTAATTATAAATATATACATATAAAATCAATTTTGTCGAAAAATATTGTTTTAGCGTCACCGGGATAGCAAGCGGGATAAGTTAAAACAATATTTTTCGACAAAATTGATTTTATATGTATATATTTATAATTAATACATTAATTTAGTATTTAAAATATCACAGACCTATGTTCTGAATAATTACAACTTCACAATAAGAATGTGTTTTCCTTAATAATTTTAATAAGTTAGTTTTGTAGACATTAATTTGCTTTATATTTGTACATACCTGACTCAAAAATTGGACACATCTGATGTTGATTCTATACCTCGCAATTAGAACGAACGAGCGTCGTAGACAACTCCTACGACGCGACCAAAAAGTCTGTAAACAACTTAATAAACAGATAAGTCAACAACAGACCCAGCAGAAAAGTATTTTATAATAATATTTAATAAAAACACGTTACGGTTATTCAATTTTAAATAATAAATAATTCATTAACCATGTTTTTATCACCCAGACGAAGGAAAGAGTATTTTCCGAAGCCGGTTGGTGAATATAATTAACTCAGTGGTTAAAAACAAAGTTAATGAATTATGTATTATTTTATAATGTTTTGAATGACGCCCATGAATTCCTTACAAATACGCTCAGTATATAGATAAAAAATATGATAGTCTACGGTATAAAAAATTGGTAGTGTGTATCTAGAGAATATACATTTGAATATATAAAATATAGTGTGTATCCAAACTATCAATTCGTGAACATACAGAACATAGTTCAAATATTTTAATACACATATTTATACATAGAATATAATGTGTTCAAACACACCCCATACAATTTTAATTTATATGATATAGTGCGTATTTTAACCCTGCAAAATTTTAATATAATATGGATTATAATGAGTACATAAAATAAAGAATATACCTAGTGTGTATTTGAACCCCGTACAGAATTGCTTGATTGATTTAAATAATTTAAAACACGTGTGGTTGAGTTTTATAGAAAAAAATCTACGTAAAGTAGAAATTTTTGCCTGTACGCCAGATATCATTAGTCAGAGAACTTAACTTAAACATTTAATATTATAAATGTGAACAAGCTTTCAACACTTTTTTATAAGAAATGATCCAGCATAAATAATTAAACAAATTACACATTATTAAAACCGTATTTATTGTAAACGGAAGTGTCCTATTGTTTTGTCCAGGTTTAAATTATAATTTTTAATACTCTCCTACGCGTGAAAGACTTTCGAATTGATGAAAAAAGTTAGATAATTTAATTCAAAAAAGTTGCCATGGCAACATGCTTTTCTCGGCCTCCTCGAGTTTGTCCTAATATTAATTCAATTTGTCTTCGCTTAGATTCAGTTCAAAGTTGGGAAGGTTCTATTGTTTCGGGAAAAGGGACGTCAAATTGGTCAAATAAACAAACTTCTCTCATTACTAAACAAACAAGCATTAAACAAAGTCCAAATCAAAGGGATGATTAATTACAATTGAATTTATTGTTTTTCCACTGATCGCTGATAATATCGCCTTGTGTTGCTTTATTTAAAAAACAGTAGAAAATTAATACGTAACAATAATATTACTTCAAGTTTCTCAGAATATATTATACTTAGGTGTACTCTTATGGAGTCCATAAATAATAGTATCAATTAGCCGTGGGAAAATAGCCCCTTCCAACTTTCCATCCCCCTTTCTTTTCTTCTTCTCTACTTTGTTCTCGCCTTATCTTTTTCAGATCCAAATTAATTCCCCTAAATGTAAAGAAAATATATTTCTTCATTACGTGTTTTTAAAAATTAAAACCTATTTCTAATTTTAACTAAATCTGAATCCCGGATAACATTAAATATTGACATTAAAAAAAACACAATATCGAAATTATTTTTTCACTTTTTTTTTTACATCATCTGACAGTTTATATATTTCTCTATATATAAATTATAGGTAATAATAACAAGCCTTCAGTATTTACACAATAATGAAAAATGTGAGATTCAAAAATCTTTCACTAGACTAACGAAACATATTTAAACCAGTTATTTAAAGCTTTACACAAAGGTTGATATTCAACAGAAATACGAAAGCTTCCGTAGCCATCCAATCGGAATCCGACGATAGAGAAAGTGATTTTTAAAGAACAAACTAATCACAGTCCTAAACAAAAGCGCAGTCCCAGTCGTTAATGCAGAAGTTGGAGAACAAAATTTAGTCGAATTTGACGTCCAACATAACGTCCACCTCAATTCAACAAGCACCAAATTACAGTTTGATTTCAAAAATTAAATCCGAAATTAAATTCTTTGAAGAGAATGGCGTTCGAGAAGTTTCGTTTTAGAATTCGTACACTCATTTTTGATTTTGATTTCACCAACAAGCGTCGAGGCGAGCGAGCGTTCTCAATTGCATGCAGCATTGGTACAAAAGTAGTATCGAGACTAGGGGACCAGGGGACCAGGGGATGTGGCTTTAAGTAATCTCTGCTTTCTCTTAACATATTTCAGGCAACAAAACAACAATGTAATTTAATAATATTATATTTATATTAAATGTATCAAGATATTCAGAACATATATATGTCTGTGATATTTTTAAAAATATAAATTAAATGTATTAATTAGAAAGATATAATGATTGTACATAACTTAAAATTTTGAAATTAAATTATATAAATATAATATTAAGGAGGACACATTTTTATTGTGGAGTTGTAATTATTCATAACATAGGTCTGTGATATTTTTGAAGATTAAGATTTCGTAAGTGCAATAAATTTATTATATTGCATGTACACCAATAATAGTTTGCTCTCGCTCCTCAGAAAGTTCGGCATGCGTCAATTGGTCATTCTGCCCTGGATACAAAATACAATACGAAACAAATAACAGCTCGCTCCGTTACCCAATTTTTTGATTAATAAAAAAATTCATAATGTAAAATTTTTTTTTTTTTTTTTATATATATATATATTACAGTCCTACCCCTTGGAGCCCAAGTAATGTAATATGTATATATCAATAAAGGGGTTGAAAGAAAATTTCGGCAGACGAACGCCCGAATAAATTGCGTCTACGTGATTCGTGAAGGGTGGCAACACGGAACAACGGCCAATGAAATGCTCGCTATTTTCCCGCGATAAAGCGGTTCGAAGAATAATGAACATTCGAAAATCGAAATTTATTATTCTGCATCAAGTATCTATCCACAGATCGAAGCCAGGGCTACACAAAATCTATTATTATGTATAGCAGAGCGGTTATTGTACTTTTATATCTTTAACACATCATATATATTATATTATAATATAATATTCTTATTTCTTACGCGAAGTTGGTCATTTTAACAAAACCTTGATTAAACCCTGCTTAAACCATGAAAAACTATCTAGTCATGTCTTGAAAATATTCGAATGTGAATTTCACATCATCTGATGATATTTCAATTAAGATTAGAACTTATCTGACCCATATTCATTTTATGATGGTAATAATTTTAGTTGGGTGTATGTATGTATTATTTTGTTGATGAATTTGTAAGTTACGTGTGTGAGCACTGGATGACCAATATAAGCGTTTACGCGTTCGTTTGATAATGATCACGAAAATGTATTCTGTACGTGTAAGATAAATGGTTGACACGAGTTTATTATTGATTGGGCACAGTTACAGTTTATATATGTATAATTAAAAGTCTATATAGAGGAATGTTTGCTGGAGAGCACTGGAAGCAGCAGCGAGAGGAGTGGCGCTCAGGAACCGGCCTCCAGGACGGTTGCCAGTACATGTTATTAGTTCCCGATGTCAGAACCGTAAATGTTTTTGCGGCTGTTAGGAGCGCTGGTTTATGTGAGGTGCGTTCAGGGGTCGTCGACAGTAATGATCGCTGTGAAGGCGATAGAACTACGCTGATATATTTTTTTTATTATTCTGTGCAAATGATGCAGTGTTACCATCTTATTAGTCAATATAAATTATAATACAAATTAAATGTATCAATTAGAAAGATATACAGGAAAATTTAATTTATATTCGAACCTGCAACCTTCCCTATATAGAGAAATGAGTGAACGATTACAACAGTAAATTGACGACAAATTTACGAACTTACGTATATGCTGTAATACTTGATTAAAATGATACATCTATTATTCTCAATTTTAAAGCTATCGCCTTTTAATACGAAAATCTCAAAACTCCTTTGAGTGATATTCGTTAGGAAATGCTAGAAATTATTATTATTTTTATTTTATTAAATTTTAGATAAACTTTAATATAAATTATATTTACCGCATTAAAAAATTGCTTTTGGTGAAATCTGAATACATTGTATAATACTTAATTCAAAACATGAAGAATATATCATCATCATCAGCCCTTGTCAATCTACTATTGACTCAGTCACCCCCATTGGTCTTCCGAGAATCTTCAATTATTTCGTCTATCCACCGACACTTTGGACATTCTCTAGATCTTTTGTCTCGCGGGTACCATTCAACAATATTCTTTGATCATCGATTATCTCTGCGTCTTGAAATAAGACCCGTCCATTGTCCAATTGATGGTTATGGGGAGGGTTAAGGGTTGGGATGAGGGGAACTATTGTATAACATAGTAAAACCTATGACAGATACTATTCCTAACTCGAAGAATTATTTAGTCTTATATAAAATTTCCTGTAATATAAATCGCTTATTTTATTTTATTTTTATTTTATTCAGAAATCATACAGTTTATCAGTAAATACGAGAATTATAATAAAAGCCAAACAATAATTGAATCAGTTGCATGTTTTCTCAGACGATACAAAATACTTTATACAGTGAGTATAATTTAAAATTTATGAAGGACTGTAAAGCAGAAAATGTGAAAAAAAAAGTAAAGAGTAAAAAGAATTTTAACATAGAGAAAAAATTTATAAAAAAGAAAGAAAGAAAATATTCGAGAGGAAAGGAAAAAATAAAAAGAAAAATAAAGGCCTTTAAAGTTTAAGTATTGAATTTAGATTTAGTTGAGGTAACTGAAGTATTCAACGTGAAATAAGGGGGTGCTCGGTAAAAAAATTAGTTTTATGTGACATTGGTGTTGCAATAAATCTTGTGATTAAATGTGAGATTAGTTCTGGTTGACTTGGCTGGCACTCAAATGAATATGCGTTAACTATTAAACGTAATATATTTAACTATTAAACGATAAGGAACTTTGTATATAACCGCTAATAGTTTTTGTTGACTATCGGTTTCGCCGACTGCTTCTTTTCAGATTACATATATTTTATAGACATAGCGTAAGAAAAAAACCGAATTAGAATACTGTACTATATTTAATACCTATCTACTGTCAAAAGAAAGAGTACAAACAATTATTACAAAACATGTTTGTTCTTTCAGGAATTGCTTTCTGTAGTTCCTTTCTTTCTGTCTACAAACATCCTTTTAGACTTTCGGGATTAGTCGGGTAATTTTTACCTGCCTCTTGAAAGAGGCTTTAGCGCGCTGGATACCATATTATATTTTAATTTAAAACCGCTATCTTTCGTCTTGTTCAGTTTCTTGTGCGATGTTGTAATACAGTATCATTCTAAATAAATTAACATGTATATTAAAGTGGGAAAAAAATGTGTTTACATATTGTTTTATTTTAAAATATCGCTTAATTACTATTATGAGTAGTTCTATCAAGATATATTTTTTTATTTATTTGTCATTTTTACATGAATTCGCTTACCTCTCCAAAAAAGACTATAATAATTTTAATAATTATTATTATTATATATTGTCTATTTGTGTGTTTCTGAAGTGTTCATTTAATTTCTTTATAAATTCTTTTATATTTTTTATTTCTTTAATTTTTGTAGGGAGGCTATTGAAATTTTTTGTCCCTGAGTATATAAAATTTTGCTGATAGTATTTGGTGTTACATTTAGGGATTTTAAAGTTATTTTTAAACCTTAATGATGTGCTTGTTTTAAATTTGACAGTGTTATTTTCTTTAATTAAATTGATTAAATGAGATTTTTTTGTAAGTGTTTTCTATTTTGGGAACTGTGAATTTTGCAAAATTACTTTGATTTTGCATTTTTTTAACATTACTTTGATGATTGTTCTCTGTATTCTCAAAGTAGAATAGTATTTATATTATTACGAGCTTTGGCACACTCCTGATTCACTGTTAGACCTCCCTTTTATAGGGTGCGATGTGTTTTATCGCGGTTCTGTAAATTTATTGCCAATGTACGATAGATTGTCATAAATGCATACATTACATGAATCTAAAATGTAATGCCGCGCAGTGTAAAAATATATTAAAGTGATAATGATAGAAATCAAGAATATTTCACGTTTTAAACATGACTGAAACAATGTCAACATTGTGACGTCACTAAGTTTAGTATAATACAGTCAGTAACACAACTATCATTTTTCATTTTCATCTCCTTGCCTTAATGACCCGCGTGCACTAAACTCTGAGAGTTTGTAAAGATACGTGTGCGAGGGCAGCGATTCAAATCCACCGCCACCATCGCCGCTCCTGACTAACCAACGACACTGGCGACATCTACCGAAAGGAGCCGCGCTTTTTTTTTTACTTAACTTAATATACGAATATGTAAAAACGTCTTTTTAATCCGCAACCAACGCACATGGAGTGATGATTCATTTTAGGCACACTTGAGTAGATTCTCAATCCAGAGAAATTTCATTATATACGAGCTATAAGAGAGCCGGGAGCCGTAAGTCGTCTCGACAAGACGCTTCCGTATTCCCCTACTGTACGCTGTTTCATAATTTGATGACAAATCAAAAATCAAGACTTTTTGTTTTTATTGCTAATTACACTCAGGTCTCTTTTTATGCGGCAGATACGTTCCACAGGAAAACGCGTAAAAAAAGACTAGACATACGTATAAAACTAAAGCATACGTTCCATAATTTTCTAAAATCGCATAAAACTAATTCAATAAGTTAAAATACACCAAAAAACACAAAAAAAAGTTTATTAAATTTCAGAAAAATGCAATCTTAACATATTCCTTCCAAATTTATGTATAAAAAAAGATTATCTTTTTGCATATTTTTTTCTTAAGAATTATCGCTGTTCGGCATAATTATATCCAGATATTATTAATATCCAGAAATGCAATTCTGAAGCTCGCGTTGAAACTTGAATGCTAGTTAAGAATTATCTTATTTTTCAATGAAATGGTTTGCTTATTTACTGCAAAGTTGAAGACCTTCTCGAATTACACTTGTAATGAGGGTGACTGGAGTTTCATTTTCTTCCGATTCATTTTCGTTTGCCTATTTTTTTCGACAGTATAAAGAGTTATACCAATGATATCATTATCATTATTCTCTCACTGATAATTTCTGAAAATAATGGAGGGAAGAAACGCATCCAGACTTGCCCAATTTCACTTGGTTTCAGCTGAATTATACTGGCACAGACTGTGTTTGCATGTACAGACAAAATTCTTCGAATTTTTAACCCTTTCAACATGTCAAATTGGTCTGAAACAGTTATTTAAAAAAAAATGCCTCTTGAAATATAAACAGCATAAAAAAAGACCCGAGTGTATCTCAACTTGGTCTGGGACGACTCACCAACTGTCTGCTATCCGAAGTCTATCTAGAAGAAACGCGAATAATCTTTTATTTTGCGTTTGACATATGCACTATATAGTGATTGAATAATAAAAAATACTTACTCTGACTATAGTGAATCGCACACAGCTACATTTTAAAAATGAAAATAAACATAGATGCAACCGTTTTTATAACCTCAGACACAGAGTGAGATGCCAACTTAAGGGTAATTATTTTTGAATTGTATGGTGCTTGACAAAAAAATAAGTGACGGGGCAATTTCGTACGTGGCCCAAATTTATAATGTCACAATATATATATGTGTATATGAGAGTAGATATTCCATGCCAAGAGTTTCTTTTATCACGGTGCTTGACCATTAATGTTCACTCATATTACTCTCCTTAGCTTAAAGGCTTGAATCCATATTTGTGTCGATATATTAAAATGGGTATGTACACAGCTTTAAAATCAGTTTGCTTTTAAAACTTATCCTGGCATATTTCTTCATATTCATAAACTCAGTTTGCCATTGTCAATATGGCCATTTACCATTTATTCATACATTTTTCATTTTTATTGAATACCGCTGAGATAAAAATAAAGGAGCTGGATAAAATTGTAAACTTTCAGAATTTTAAGTATACGACATCCATTTAAAAAGTTATTTCATAATGTGCAGTTTTACCAGTGGCGTAACTAAACAAAAGTTCCCTTAATGCAAAGTGGTTAAAATATGAATGGAGAGGTCTCCTGTATATGTATTGTGAATAATATTTGAGAATATTAAGTACTATATGGTTCTATACATTAAATAATATGAACAGAATTAGAGTCTTGTTTCCTATAATATTCACACTTTCAAGAAGAAGAAGAAACTGTATTTTTTGGCAACAGTGTCAAAACGTTAACAAGGGGCTCGCTTAATCTCAGTGCTATTCGCTGTATTCCAGGGAAGGGGCAGATTTTTTATCACTTTTATGCAATTATAAATTATGATTACTTTTTTCCTAATATACTTACATTACGTAACAAAACGAAATAATATCAATAGCTGAAAGATGTACTTCCCTACTAAGCTAAGAATTATAAGAGTGAAGAGTTCCAAGATAAGATTGACGCAGAAATAGGAATCTACTATTCTTTAAGCTCCAATTTCATGTTTCAAAACAGAACACTGGATTGAAACTAAAATTCTCTGCAGTAAATGATGGTACAAAGTTATAATTATTGGAAACATATGAAGCATGAGGGATAATCCTTCACAAAAATGTCGTGTTGAACATCTAAGAATATACATATTCATATCAAACATCGTCGTTTTTAAGCATTGTTAGACTGCAGACAAAAAAATAGTTAAGTCTCTTTTATTACGCACCCGAAAATTAATAATACATTTAACCATTTACAAATATTGCACTTAGTATTGATTTTATATGAGAATATAGTTCCGAGCTCCCTCCAACCCACCCCTATTTGTATGCACTCATAACTGGAAAAATTTACTTTACGACGATTTTCGTATACTACCGTACGAGTGTATATTTATAATATTTCATAGTACTATTGAGATATGATTTTTTAAATTTTATAATTTAATTTCTTACTGTTGTGGATTTTTAAATTCCATCTGTATTAACGCTAGATAAATACATCAATATCAAATATATTGTAACGAGTAGACCTATTGAGCCGTTATCTAACGTGGGTCTCAATACACCGCCTAGACTGCTTTAGTATAGTTACGCCACTGAACGTCGTCCATTACATTATTCAAAATTCTAAGATAAAGATAACGATCTCGGAGCTATAATCGTTATACCTAAGCAGTTCAGAGCGGTGCTCGAAATGTCCTCGCCGACCGTAAAACACTTTATCTCCCGGTTGCTGGGAATGCTCAAAAAATTAATAAATATATTTTTTAATCGGACAGGAAGTAAAAAAACTAATAAAACATTTTTATTTTGTGGTTATCTATGGATATAGTGAAAATTTAAAATCTATACAGAAAGATTCACTCAGAATTGTGTAACAAACAACAAAAACTAATATTGTATTATAACATATACTTATGCACGGTGTGAAGAAATAATTGTCAGAAATAAATACAATTTTACACGAAATTAAAAGTACAGAAAAAATATAAATAATGGTTTAGATTTAGAAATGTACATATATAAAAATGTATATACACACTTAGAACGTTAGAACAAATATGCGTTTTGAAAACTGGAAGCAACAATTATTTTTTAATTCCAACATGTTTGGATAATGAATAAGTAAGGTCATATTATCCGGTGAGCTCGATTCGTATGGTGTAGTTTTGGGCATTTTTGTTATTTCCGGTTTATGACTCACCATCTAGGTAATGAATTACACCATTATTAATTTCTGAAAGAGTAATACATCTAAAACATATTTTTTTTTACTTTTTTTATTTTAATATTAGAAAATATGACTTAAAAATAATTAGTAGTATATATACATGTATATATACATGTATATATTGGACAAATATATTTTTTTTAACATTTATTTCTTCTCTGTGAGAGTAAGACTCGTGTATAGAAAAGGAGTATATACGAGAGTGTTTAATTTATGTTTCAGTTAGTCTGCGTACATATTTTTTACTTCAGATACAAATTTATAGTAGTCTGTAATTTTTCTAACTGTGGTGGGGAGATTGTTAAAAAATTTGATGCCTTGATAAATATAGTTATTTTGGGTATATTTTATTTGGTATATTTTAGTTTTGGAATATCAATCTAAATCTTGTAGATCGGAATTCACTTCTAACATTTAATTTATTTTTAATTTTTAATATTTGGACAATTGAATTTTTTTTTGTATACCTGTATCTATTACTTTAGGTACTTTTAAATCTGTAAAGAGTTGGATACTTGGGTAGTCTTTTTTTTTTAATAATAATTTTTATCATCATTTTTGAGTGATTTCTATTTGTGATATTGAAGTTGCATGTGCTCCTCCCCATCCAATAATACTGTATTGTAAGTGTGACTACAAATATTATTTATAATTATTTTTAGATTTGTAAGTGATAAGATATATTTGAGGCTTAAAAATATATAGGCAGTTTTCCTTATTTTATTTGTAAAATTAGTAATATATTCATTACATTTGAGTTTGTTATCTATTATGATTGTTAGGTACTTGATACAGTATTTTTCTTCAATTGATGAACATTATCACACACAACTTCTCATTACAAAGGTGAGTTAAGCAATTTTGAATTTTACATGATGAGTACGCTTTCCCTACACTGTGATTCATAAACTGTAAATAACAAAAACATTCATTCCAACACTGTACACTTGTATAAAAAAAAGCAATTATTTTCCCACCAACATGACGTATCTAAAAAAATTGGTCCCCAATGCAATATGAAAAAAGGGCCCCCCTGTATATAAAATATGAGAATATTAAGTGCTAAGTGGTTGGACTCTTGTCTCCTGTAATATGCACGCTATCATTAAAGAATTAAAAGTTTGTTTTTAAGCGATCATCTCTCGCAACTGACTAAAATAATTTTCATTACTATACAGCAATTTAGTATTATTAGTATTATTTATTTACAGAACGTATTTATTAGCAGAATACTACTGATCATATAGGTAATGTTTTCACGTGTTGAGTCGTTTCACGTCTCAAATTATCTAAGATATCGAAAGTTTTATAGTGCGCGGACTTGTTGGATAACGTGGTCCCCAGTGCACGGTATTGACTGCATTGGCATAGTTACGCCACTGGAGATGGGTGACTTCTTCCAACCCTAATGTTTTAGGAATTTTATTATTTAACATCTGCATTTACTATTAAATCATATTACAAAAGCTATTTTGTTATATGATTTAATCCCATATAATTAATATGGCCCACGTCAGACAGAAGCCTAAAAAGTTCACGCCTACAATTCATTTGGCATTCATATTTTCAAGAGTATTGATACCTTCCGCATATAACAGCAGTACCTCGCTAATATATTGGGTTAGGGGGACCAAACATTCGCTGCAAAGTGCAAACCGCCTCAATGTAAAGTTAGTTTTTTTAAATTGCAAGTACACATAAAGATCTATGAACACTTTGTGTTTTTCATGAAAGTGTGAATGTGATAAGATTCTAATTTTTTTCTTACTATTTAGGGCCCAATTTGTGTAGTTACGCCACTGCCTAACTCAGTTATACTTTTACTCTGCGAGTAAATACTCTAAATAATGACAAACACTTTCATATTACGACAGTCTCACTTTTCAATGTGAGACATACATACATATGTATCTCCAAAAATGTCAGACAAGTGGGTACTCGGTAATATCACAGTTTAACATTGACAACGCAAGTAAATTCCAGTGGCGTATAGTGGGTATAGTTTTAGGTTAAGCTGTTAGCAATGATATTATACAATCATATATAATATATTCAATACAATATATGCACTTTCGTTTAACCAACGTCTTTAGACAAAATAAATCTATCGTTTATACAACCCTACAATGTATTTATTTGTAACTTTAGAGTACAATTAATTGAGTTTTTAAAGTTAAAGTTTTAACGTAAAATAATACTTTCTTATCCATATAATTATTAATAATTAATATTAAATTATTATTAAAATTTGTCATTCTATCAATTATCTCTCATTCTATTAAGCATAATCTCATTCAGAAAACGAGTGTTCCCATAAAATCCCCCCCTTTTAAATAGAAGATTTATGCTACCTCTACAAAATGTTAAATAACTTAATTAACTCTCCCTATTTATTAGAATAACTTTAAACTATCCCATACACCCAACACGATCAAATAACCTATGTTAAATTATTAAATATTTGTACTGTTTGTTTCTCACAAACAAGTAAATAAAATAAAGAAATAATAATAAATTGCTATATGTCTGTTTTTAATATATCTTACCAGCTTTGTTGTAAAATACCATAAAGAAGGAGCGGTTTTCTCCGAAACTGGTTGACACCAAATGACAAAATACAAAATTCAACAAGTTATAACTCTTCCTCATCCATATTTTCTTTGATTTTATTAAACTCTTTCTTATTTTATCCTTTCAGGACGTAATTCGTTTGGAGACTCAGTACTGGACGCTTGTGGACATTCCGAAACAAGAGAAGCAAGAGACCGTTCCAGCCTTCGTTCTGCGCGCGTGCGCCATTATGGAGAAGTCTCAAAAATCCGGCGAGGGGGTCAAGACGTCGTCCAAGCTGGCCGAGGAGGCAGCAGACAGGAGGGAAAGGATAGAAAGACTTACTGGTTATTATCAATTGATATTACTTGTAAGAAATAGGAATTGAGGGAACGTCAGTGGCTGTATGCGACATGCTCCGATCCACCATCCCGAAGTTATTAAAATTGGTCAAAGGATCGAACTCCTGAATTCTCGAAAGGATTTTTCAGTTCTGACTTATTATCTTTAAGAACACTTCTTAATCTGAAAGATCTATCTAATAAGCTATAATTTATATATTAATTAAATACATTAATTAGAAAGATATACATATAAAATCAATTTTATCGAAAAATATTGTTGTTGCGCCAACGGGATTCGAACCTGTATTTCTTTCCTAACCGGGGAAGGTGCATTATCCAACTATGCTACAGCGACAATACTTTTAGTGACAAATTTTCGAACCTATATGTTACCTTTTTGATATTAATACATTTAATCATTCCATTATTTGAAAGAGCTATCTACCTTATTTTTACAGAATCTCAAATATCTTTGTGTAATCTGATAGCAGACGCCAGAATTATCAATTCATTTTTATTAAATTTTGGGTACAACTTTATTATTAGGAGAACACATTCTTATTGTGAAATTGTAAGTCTGAATAATTACAACTTCACAATAAGAATGTGTTCTCCTAATACAATTTATATATTTTTACATTATCTTCGCTTATGAAAAAGCGTGTTTTACAGATCCCAATACCAATAATAGTAAGTACAGATAGTTTATACCTAATAAACAACTACAGTGGAACCTCGGTTTACGAATCTTCGATCCGTAAAACTGTTCGAAAACCGAGTTGTTCGTAAACCGAAACAATTATTCCCATAAGAATTAATGTAAAATGTATACATCTATAAGTCCCCAAAAAAATGGCCGTTTATCATCTTTATTTTCTACTTCTTGTTTGAAATCTTATAAAATCAATATAGTTTTAACTTAAAATGTATCGAAAGTAATAAAACGAAAAGAATTAACGTAAAAACAAACTTTATTTAAGTTATCTTACAAAATATGTAGTAATGTGATTTCATGGAAGAGGACTCTCCTTTCATGAAAACATCGGGTGCTTGAAGTTCGTCAGGTTTCTGTTTCACTAAAAACCTATCCAACAATATCTATTTCTTCTTGCTTTTTATAATGTTGCGGAAATGAGACAAGACATTATCATTAAACAGATTTATAGCACGATTTGATAAAGTTTTATCAGGATAATATTTTCCACCAAACTTTGCACCTCACCACTTCGCGCACATTTTGTGAATCGAGAACCTAGGAACATCTTCCATTCGTTCATCAGTTTCTAAAAATAATATTTTCTCTGTCACCATCTTATGCTGCTTATCAAGAAGCTGTTTCAATTTTTCCGCAGTGAGTTCTGAGACCTCTTACCTCTTCGTGAACCGAAATTCTATTCGCAAACTGAAGCATTTTTTCGTCAGGATTTTTGTTCGTAATCCGAGGTTCCACTGTACATCCTTACATACATCAGGCCACAGAAACGATAATTAAATATTTTATCGGTTTTTGTTGTTTTTTGCTCACTAAAAACATTTTCTATATCAAACATAACACTTTCAAAATTAAATTTGTATTGCCAATTTTTTACAGTTTAGATATCTGCATGTTTTGTTTTGATATTTTTGATAATTTTTTAATTTATGAAGATATCTTCTAAAGCAATATAAGTATTACTTAAATTTTGACATGCGGGGTTCATATTTCAACAATGTGTGTTACATATTGAATCATTATAAATTCAAATTAATTTAAACATGTACTCGATCGTAAACTTATTTTAGTTCTCGCATTGTTCACTTAAATTAATTGAGTTTCTAATAGACTTCTTCAAAGTTTCATTACCCTAAGGAAGTTGTTAATCATTTCTCATATTTGATCTTTGACTGCGAGATGCAATGAAACCAGTCACGCGAGATCTGTCTTTACAGAAGTTGGGTATTCTTCCTGCACAGCAATTCCCTTGAATCTTCCCCTGTAATATGATTTGTTCATTTTCAAAGTACGTCTTTATATATTTTAATAAAATCATATATTTGTTGTAAAATTGCAAAGAATTTATTTATAGAAAAAATGTTTGGTTTCTACCGTGGAACCTGGACCTTTCCCTATTCAGGTTCGAATCATAATAGCAATCAAATATATTTTCATTATTTTAGCTTGTTAACTTTGTTTTATTAAACACTTAATGAATTTTAAAAATCTAACTGTTTCGAAAAATATAATTTTCTTCTTCAGAATGTCATTAACTAATCAAAAACATATGTTATACTGTTTTCTTTAACAGAATCTATTTTTAAAAAACAATAATTATTTAAAAAATAAATTTAGCACCAAACATAAATTGTTATTTGATGATAGAAAATTTAAGGAAAGAATGGGACTTAAATCGGTTAAATTAAATTGATTGTTCAAATTAATTGAATTGGTTAATTTTACTCGCTTTATTTATTTCCAATGATTCCAAATTATTTCATTTGAGGCTAACACCGTTTATATGTAAAATAAACAATCCCAAATTTTTATCATAAGTATGATCATTTTCTAACATATGATTAGAAAATTCCGTAAAACCACTATTATTCAAACATCCCAAAGAAGAAAATGATATTTTTCGAAACCGGTAGATGTATTTAATTCATCAAGTGGTCAATAAAACAAAGTTAACAATCTAAAATAATAGATTTTAACCACAAAGTTGATTTTGCTAATCTTAAAAATATGTTTTCGATAAATAATGGGACGATAGATGTATTAATTTGAAAAGTGTAACATATGGGTTCGAAAATTTGTCTTCAAAAGTACTGTCGCTGTAGCATAGTTGGATAATGCACCTTCCCCGGTTTGGAAAGAGATCCAAGTTTGAATCCCGTTAGCGCAACTATAATATTTTTCGATAAACTTGATTTTATATGCATGTATTTCTAATGAATACTAAAATATCACAGACCGTCTGTTCTGAATAATTACAACTTCACAGTAAGAATGTGTTCTCCTTAATAATAAATATATATTTTCTATACATCTTCTAGTTGATTCATTTAGTTTATGTTACTTCTTCATATCTTTTCATGTCTTAAAACCCTTTCGTTTTGGACCCGGAAGATTTTTAATATCCTCTTGTAGCACAACATTTTGAAATCCTTCTTTCTTTTTGTGGTAGCTTGGATTAGTATCCATATTTCGACCTCGTTCTAATTAAAAATCTCAAATTCCAACCAAGAACCAAGCTCCTCTACCAAGGATGTCTATGTCCATATCTAAATTAGTATTTTTTATCATATCTTTTGATCATTTAACCAACATTGATGGACTCGTCCAATATTTTCTGTATCTATTTTCAGTGGAAAATAAATTTGATTTTCGAATAGCATACTCATGGGTACTTCAGTTACATCATACTCTTCTTATTTCTTTTTTCACGTCAGTATTGGCATATAGTGGCCTCAATCGGATGATACTCGGCTCGTAATGCACTTCCACAACTCCCGGTCATGGATCGCCCTCCAACTGACTCCAGTGCTTCTCCTACTAAATGCAACACATGTATCCACCGCTGTGGCAATCTTCCAGGTCTTTAATTGTGCTCAGGATTATCTCCTTTTCTATGCTTCCGAAAGAATCTCGTTGATAGGGCTAGCTTTGGTTGGATTTGTTGCAGAATTGAGGCATTCGTGTGTCGTGCTGTCGACGGAATACGTAACGTCTTTCTCCAGCAATACATTACGCTTGTCGCTATTGCGGACTGTATTGTACAGGATTTAAATTGAATTCCCACGTGATGCTCGCCGGGAATGTTTGGTAACAACAGAAATGCAAATTAATGTATGAATAAGTAATATTGTGATGAGGTGATTTGATAAAAACGTGGTCAAATCATTATAATAGTCTAAAATTATTGGACGATGTAATCTCTGGGAATGAAAATGAGAATGAGATGGTGAGGTAGCGCCATAGCAAATTAATTAAACGATGGGGCAGGCACCCGAATACGATAAAATGAAAAACCTGCGACTACTCAGACATGAGTGACACTGTCCACGACGGACGCCATTCTGACATATGTTTAAATATTTCGTTAGGAAAAGAGGGAGTGATATTGTTAGAATGTAGGAATTGTTAGGAAAATATCATATCGTGATCATGAACTAATGATTGATTAATTGTACTGTCATTGAACAAAGTGAAATAAAAGCAGGTTCACTGTGAGCAAAAAATCATTCTCTCGCCGCAGTGTCCCTAGAAAGTACATATCTCTGTGTTTCATGTATTCTGACCTCATCATCATCATTATCGCCAGTTGAGAGAAATGGAGATCGGCAAACCACCCCTGTCTACATTTCTTGTTTCCTGCATGGAACCGTGGACTGTCCAAGTCTCCGCTGTATACATAAAAATTGTAAAGAGAAGAACCAACACAATTTTAGTTTCTTGCTTTATGTCATTTCCACATTCTCGTAAGCTGTTCCATAGTATTTGAGACATATTGAACGAAAATAATGCGTAGTGCCTTCCCCCCCTTCCTTTTCCCTCCCGGCCTCGCCACCGACTATCTATTATCTATTATGGCGATCTTGAGCCAGTACAGTTATGCAATATTATACTAATCACGAGACTTTGTGTCTATTCTGTGTCGGAACCTTTAATGAAAAAGTGAGTAAAATATGCAGTCCACATCTTTGGAGATGTCAGCAGAATCCTGATTGTGATGAGTGCCAAACTCCTTCCTGTCCTGACATTCCTCCAGCATCTATACTTAAATGCAACACATACTTTAGCTAGTTGTACGCGTTTTCTAATTTTCTGTTCACTGTGACCAGTGATTGTGATCAGCGCTCCCAAATAAATTGCCTCTTGAACAACCTCACATCCTGTTATATGGGAAGTTTGTTGTGATGCATTAACACGATCGAATGCTTCAAACTTTAAAAAATGTATTCTGAACTTCTGGCACAAATTAATAATACGTTATTTGTATTTCCCAGACATGACTACTGCACAAATTGAAACTGAGAACACCCAGATGACAAATGACCTTTACCGCTTACTGAAGAAGTATTCCGGTCTCAGGAATCTCATTCGTGAACTCAAGGTATTTTTAATATTCGTTAATTAATTTAATTTAAATTACAATTAAATCTTTAACCAATTTTCAGAACGGGCTTGACCAAGGATGGCGAACCTTTGAGGACTTATGTGCCCAAAAATCTAAAATTCATTACATTCTACTTACTGTGTTTTTTTTTAATTTTATAATAATTTTCTGATCAATAAAAAAATATAATCCTTTAAAATACATGTATTCAAATAATACATGAGTAGTTATTTATTACAAGAAAATAATTGATAAAAATTCTGATACTAAAATAAAACTAATCTATAATATTTTTCGTAGTTTTTTGCGTCCGGCTTATAATTTGTCAAATGTAAGCAAATACAAGCGTCATTGTTTATCAATTTAGTTCTCTAATTTGACAATCTTCAAGTAAAATAATAATTCACAGGAATATTTGGTTCATAAAATAGAAAATTAATTGAAAATCGTCACGTCCCAATGAAATTCACGTGTCACGTTGGGTACCAGCGATATTCAGTCAGATAAGTATTTAATTCCGCTATATTTCCCAAAATATATTGTTTCGTACAGCTTATTTCAATGTACTGACTGCACGCGTCTATTGGGCACGCATGCCGTAAGTTTGCCACCTCTGAACTAGACTATAAATATAGTTTAACTAACATTAACTAATTGTTTTAGTTTATTTTTATATAATGTATTTAAGAAAATATTGAAATAAGATATTCTTTGGTATTTATGACAAGTTTTCGTTTAACATAAAATCTTAATTTCTTTGAAAAGATTATTAAATAAATAAAAAGAATAATTTTTTTTACTGATGTTTTTTAATCCTCCATTTTATTATACTATTAATTGTAGTGATGTCAAATAAATACAAATCACATAAATTCATTTTAATTTACCGTTTTTTTTTTTCAGTCCGACTATGTTAACTCCAAAGTCTACCCGATGTTCCCTCGTTATACAATGCTTAAAGACATGATCAAGGACATCATCCACGATCCAGATTATATGGAGGTCTGTCACGAGGTGGATTCCTAGTCTTCATGTGTGTCCACCGACAATTATAATCATCTGCGGCTAATTATATGCCGCAACGCATTCAAGTGGATTTCACGGAAACGTCCAAAATTATTATTTTCGTATTGCCATTTACAAAAATAACTAAGTGAATGAGGGTAATATTACTTAATTTTATGTCTACTTGTAACATGCAAATCTTTTGTTGCTTTTGATATGCCTGTAAACCACTTATTTTATTTATAAAGCAAATCTATTTATATATTTCACCTGTTATGTAGGTACCAGTTTAAAAATTATAATATTTAATATAATTTTGTAACAGTACACATTCTCGCGTTGTACATTTCCGGAATTCCGGCCCAGTTTACAGTATGTATGAATTCCAGAATTTTTATATAAAATCCTATAAAGTTTGACGAATAATATTTTGGATTAATTTTGAGGTACCAAATTTAGGTCAATTCTAAATGATGAAACAATCGATGCCTTGCTGTTGCTTCGGGCATTCTATTAATAATAATAAATTATTTCACATTTAATATTATTTGTCAATCATGCATAATTATTTTTGTTTTTTTATGTTTAAAGATTCCTTACTTACCTAAATATATATATATACATATATATTGTATTTATTCTTTCTGGTTGTTTTTATTACTACAACATTTATAAGCAGATGAACATTTTCGAATTCTGGGACTAATCCCGGGATCATCAAAATAGAACCTCGAAATCCCGGGATTGCAATTTTGGCTTGGGTTTAGATTCTGGTCATGTTTAGTGTATAGTTTTTTTTTATATTAGCTCTAACTTAACAAAATGATGTACTTACGAGTGCTCCAGCTAATGATGTTAATCTGAAGGACATATTACTCAATTATTTATTATTGTAATATATCCACAAAAAACATTCAGTATTCCTTGAGAAAGATAAAACTCTCATAACCTTAAATAGCACCAATGAAAGGACTTTATTCTGTATGATAAAACATTATTTTAGATTCAAATTAGAGAATTCAAACATTTTTCCGGTTTTCCAAATAATCTTACATTGCAATTCTTGGAGCCTGCAAACAAACTAAACATACTATATACTATTTACATACTATAATATTAGAATTTCTGCTAGATTATTCAGTTGTGGGTCGACTTTAAAACACGTTGGGTCAAGGTTTTAAACCACATTTCAGTTATCAGGTGTGATGTTATTCAGATGTGATGCTCAAATTGCCAGCTAAGACAATAATGGCAATAGGACCCACAGCAGAATAACCCAAAGGAATTACTATTCTGAACCGAACTGTTTGTGTTTTATTTTATTTTAATTTGTGAGGCAGGAATGTTGTTGCATGTCATTTTTTTATATAAACAAGTCAAATAAAATTTTATTTATTATATATTAATTATTATTAAGTATTATTTTTATATATTAATTAAGTGACTGGTGATTCATTCTGATATATTTCCAAGCGACTACTCCCTGAATGCAGAATATAAATATCATTAAATACTTTACTATTTGTCATGGTCACATTAATAACATCAATTATTATGTACAAGCAAATTCCTTTCAAATATTTATATACATATCTATAAACAATATTTCAAGTATTATTGGATTTGTGCAGAATGAAACTAGGAAGGGTGAAGAAACTAAGGGGTACCATACGCATAGCTTGAGTTTTTGAGCGCAACAGATCAGTATGCAATTCCCACTGAGTATATTTAAATTCTTTCTATTGTATTTCATGTATTCATTAGAAGATTGAACTGACCAACACGTATTGATCGTTACAACCAGTCTCTAGACAAAAATAGTCAAATTATTGGAAACATTTTGTAAAGACGAGTGACTACTTGCTAAATTATGTTATTTATATATGAACTTATTTCGAGAACTTCATTTAAGATTTTGTTAATTTTCAGATTATCTAATGTCAAACCTCCTTATTCACGTAAAAAATTTCATTCATTGTAAAAGATAAAAGTTATATTTTAAAGAAGAATCAAGTTTTGATTTGGATTATTTCAAAAACAATAATATAAAAATATTGTTGTGATTAATTTTCTGTTATTTTTTACATATGTATATATAATACTTATTGTAATTGTGCAGAAGATCATTGCAACATATACACCTCTTTGTATAAAAGCTGGATTACGAATTCAAATACATACACGTTTTGCATATCGGTGAGATACATATCTACATATTCTGGGTTATCTAATAAATTGTTTATACTTTTCAGGTATTTTCAGATATATTATATAACATATTTAGTATAAAAAATCCACTTTTCATAAATTTTGATTATTCCACTTCTGGATGGACATTATATTTCACACATTCAATAAAATTTACTTTTTTTAAATGTTGTCACTATCATAGTAATCTTTCCCAATTACATGGAGTCAGCTCTTCTTGTGCTTCAGAAAGCTCTATCCTGTTGCTCACACATACATTACAAAGCTACAATATGTCGATAACTACGCTTCGGTTGCCTGCGCAGAAGAAGACCTCCGAGAGTTCATCAGCGTCTATATCAGATGTTTGCCCTGGAAATAAATGTAAAGAAAATGTAAATATCGTCTTGAGGTACATCAGCGGCTGTCGCCAAATTAAATAATAGAGTCTTCAATAGCAGAGATATTTCCCAGCCTTCTAAGATATTGATATATAAAGTTATTGTTCTTCCTATACTTTTATAGGGCTACCCTACAGAAGACACATTAAGAGCCTTAAAATGTCCCATCGATGTTTCCTTCCCCGCATTCTGCAGATCCACTGGAGCGACCATGTATCCAATGTCACAGTTCTACATCGCCCTAAGTATTGACCTATCGAGGACATGATTGTGGAGGCGAGACAATGGCCCAAAGATAAATTCATCTATCCACCATCCATCCATTACATCCATCCAAAGATAAATTTGTTTTTTGTATCTTTCTGAATGATATACCTAATGAAATTTCATATTGACATATTTTTTAATTATCTGAAAATGTAATTATGACAGTTTAATTACCTGAAAAGTGTAACAATTCATCAGTTGAATCTGTATATCAATATGTATGTATTTTGGGAATCAGTAATTTAAAATATAAAGTATTTGAAGCTTGTATATCAAATTGCAAAAAAAAATTTATCCAAAAACAGACCACTTATCAAACATACTTATCATATTGGTCAAAATATCTTATCTATAATAAAACAATGTCATTTTAAGATAAAACATTTTATACGAACGAGAAAGTAAATACATTTGATATTTTTTGAAAAAAAAAACTTGAATATAAATTACGATATTAAGTGTATACAATATCTTTAAAATGGTAGCTAATCATTTTAATTTGACAGCATAGATATAAATTATCAACTTAAATTTGCTTATGTCTGTGTCTTTTCAGATTTAAAATATTTCAATTATCTTTGTTGAATTACTAACTAACATATATTAAAATCAAATATTAGAATGCCGGTAAGTCGCATAATGCCTATCTCCACTTTAAATAATTTTACATGGGACATAAAAAATGTAGTTTATTATTAATAGATAATATAATTGAATATAAATACAAGCCCAGGTTTGCATTTAATCCTTCTACTGTCGGAAATTTAAAAATTTGAAAACTTTATATTATTATCTTCGTACCTACTGTTCTTTTAAACTGAAACTTATACATGTATTTTTTACAAGCACTGTGCTGACTATTTTAATAATACAAACATTACACACTATCAAGATTAGTGTGTGTAATGCTAAATGATAGTTAAAGGTATCAAAATATTTTTTTGATAATAATCTCAAGGCATCTATCTACACTTCCATCATTTGAAGTAGAAGCTTAAAGTGTAGCCTTTCACCCATCCTAAGACAGGTATTTAAAATCATTCTTGAGTATTATTCATTTTCTAAGCTTCTCTTCTGCCGATCTGCGTCCAGTGCTAAAATAAGGTGACCCTCTTTTTGATTTCCACAGTTCCCTGTCCTTGAAATTATGTGACCATCTTTTATTAGGAATATGATAAATGGCACCAAAACATATTTGTCAAATGAAATTTGAGTTAAGCATTATACGACTTAAGCTGACCATATATGGTGTTTAGTAAGGTTATCTCTATAAAGTAAACTTTATAATAGAAAATAAGTATATTTATTATCTACGAACTGCTTTATACTCAAGCTTCTCTTTACAAGACCATATCTTAAAATATGTGATGTTCATTTTAAATTTAGGGAAATACTTGAGTTTAGGTATTAAGATATCAAAACATTGGAAGAGCTTCCAAATTTATCTACTTATGACCTGTGTTTTTGAGTTTTTACAAATCCTCTCATAGTTTATTTATTTGCGGCGTTATAATAAGAATAAATAAATACTGTGAAATCTATTTTTTAGATGTATTTAATTGGCGGTAAAGTCATTGTGCTCGCAAAATACCTTCGATAAATACCTGTGAATGCTTAAAATTATATTGTGTCTGCATTTGAAAAGCTAATGTATAGACTATAAGAAATAAGAGTGCATAAATTTTATTTTGTACTGCACTCCGCTGCTATTGATGGACAGGATTAAAAAGTTGGTTACTGTTGAATTAACATAATATATATTTTCATAGAACATACATTTGTTTGTTATAAAAAAACTTCAAAGGTTATTCATGCTATGTGTTCCCTTTTTCAGCTTTCTCTTAAGAATACATTACATGTATGTATACATAAAGAAGAAATTTGTATGTTAGTTTAATCTGAAATAACATAGAACATTCTGTATACTTATCATCGATTATGTGTTATTTAATATGTTTACAAGAAATCAAAATTAGTCTAATTATAATCAAGCAAGAAACCGCAAAAACTCTTATTAATGCTCTTTTAAATTATGTTTGTCTTTGCAGTGAAGTTTTCTTGATAACTTTAATTGTTCATGGCCAGCTTTGTTCTCTTTGCAAGACGATATTAGTGAAAAGCGACGGACACTGATATCTATAATAGACAGATAAATTTTATTTCAAATTAAACAAAGCATAATTACTTTTTAAATCTGATCAAATGTTTTATTTTTTTACCATGACACACCAAAAAATAAATTATACACTTACATAAACATCAAGGATATATAGAATTTTACAAAACTATACTAAAATTCTTGTTATTTAATGAATCATCCACTGCGTAGTAAAAAATATTACTAAATAACTAAACCACATATCGTAAGCTGTTTTTATACACAAAATTAATATAATATGAGAAAGCTGAAAGAATCCCATAGTTTCAATATTCATAGTTAAGTCTTGTTTACATAATTTTAAAAAATTGTGCGCAGAAACCTTCTATGTTTTGACAGTTCTCAACATGGTTTCTATGTGTCCCAGTAAAGCAGATTACTCTTATATAAATGGTACCCTAATGACACATAGAATCCTGATTTAACCATAGGTATTGGGAACATTCCTATGCAAGTTTTATCTTGGATAACTCAATGACTTGTTATACTAAATTTTGTAAGATTTTTCATTCCATTATTGTCTCTTTAAATAGTCAAAATATCTAGATTCTAGTAAGAAGGTATTAACAGTCTGCATTTAGTAATAGTACTCCTATAAAATAGGTTTATGAAGTATGTTGACCCAATCATTAAAACATGAATTGCCTCAAACATTATAAAAGAATTATCTTTAATTAAACAACCATTTATTATCCATTTTGTTATCAAATATTTAATATTTTTAAAGTGCTTGGTATTATATATAAAATGAAATTTTATATTTATCAATACATAACATTTTCATATTTTTTTAAGCAGAGATTTTCAAATTTGACAATAATTGTTAAAAGTTTAAATTATGATCATCTCCAGGTATTTTTAAATTTCTTTAGTAATCCACGGGTATATATTTTAATATATTTTACTGAATCGGTGTCACTATCTATTTAAATAAAACATTGGAACTTCGCAACAATTGTATGAATTTTAAGTTATTATTACTTAGTACTTTGCATAATATCTATACATTTTTTAATTCTATTGCAGTACTGATCTAAATCATATGTATTTATTATAATGATATCTTTTGAGAGTTGGACTACCAAAATCATATTTTTCCATGGGCACATTTTCACGAGTGTGCCTCGCACTCCTAGTTACGAAATATTTCAAATAAAATACCACAGAACTATGTTTTAAAAATGTAACTATGTAACAAAAATGTGCTCTCCGTTATTAATCAAGGAGATATTCAGTCCTGATACACAACTTTCACTTCATCAACATCTTCTCATGCTCATTGTTAAGGCTTCTAATAGGACCATTTTTTGGGTTCTGATATCTGGTTTGCCTGGTCACGCCAAGTCCTCCGCAGATATCCTCTACATCTGGTACCATCAACGCTCATGTCTTATAATATCTTCCTTTCTGTTCTCTCTTCATTCATTCGTTCTAACCGACCCTTTCTAATTCTGTTCGATGTACTGTGATCAGTTTTACATTCCCTTTTAATTTATTCATTCTTAACTCTTTCATAAATTGATTTTCCACACATACGTTTAAGCGTTCTCATTTCCACTGCATTCGGTCTACTTTATTCATCATTGCCCTTAAAATGTTGTATGCTACGCTTAGTGGCGTGTCATCATTATTTGGACTAACCATCTTGATGGAGACAGTTCACCACCCTTCTACATTTTCAATATGTCTCAAGTACTAGAGAATCCTTTTTCCGCATATCTTGATTTGTCATATTATTTAACTAGGAGTGTGATCTATGTACTAATTATCAGTAACGAGGTAAACAGTGATTGTGATTAGTGTTTAATTATAACGATAATAGTAATTGTCATTTAACGGTTGGAGGCTATGTTCCCTCTAATTTTGGATCAAATTGTAGGCATAAAAATCTTTTGTGCGTTTTTAAAGACCAATTTGTGTGCTGGGTAGTATAAGACTACTAGTAGGGTCAGGGTTGACTAAATTACTAATAAAGATGTGTCATAATGAATAAATAAGTCAAGAGAACTAATAATAACTATAAAGGAAAGCTACAACTCTGGTCGCACTCTCCACAATTCTCATTTTGCAAGGCAGCAGAGGCATAGGTAGAAAGATATAATCTTGGCTATGTAATCCCAGAAAGTGATTCAATATCCAAAATGTTTGTGATCTTATAGGATACGTTAATATACTGCAACATGGTCACCAACCTTTGATGATGGCGGCATAAAAAGGAGATTGCTCGCCAAATTATGAATTATTGCATTCACCAATTATTGAAATAATCAAACCTAATCACAGAAACTCTCTAACAATCGCAGTTAATCTCATCACTACCTATTATTATACATATTATCGTATATGGATTACGTTGTTATAAATATATGATATTATTTAAAACCGAAATGCAGATTGAAGATAAAAACATAGTGATGTGTTCTTAAAGTGTATATTAATCTCTTCTTAATAATATATAATAAATAAATCGTAAAATATATTCCTATACTTAATTCACTATTCATCATGATTAGTACCACATTAAAAGTTCTGTTAACTGGTAAACTAAATATGTATGTGAATTAATTGCATAATACATACATACGCCTAACGGTTATTGATGTTAATCCGCTTGTATGCCTGTAGACTAGAACTGCGTGCCAAATAAATACTATATGTGTTAAATGTTTAATGTATACCCTTTAAGTTTCTAAAATGCGCTGTTGCAAATGACTCAATATAATAATAATACTTATCAAGAGAACATGGCGTAGGTTACAGGGTTAGAACATGTTTAGTTTAGGTCCTATTTGGAAAACAATTTTAAAACATTGTTTGTCATGTAACTACTCGGTGTCGTTTATTTGATAATTATTTGGTGTACTAGGATGTGTAAGGGTTAGTGCATGAAGTACAGAAATATAGCAGATGGTTAGATTTAATTATGCAGAATATAGTCAATTTTACCACAAAATTTTCACTCCCACGATGAACATTAAATTCAATTCTCAATAATGTCTGGTTGAAGAAAAGCTGAGATGTCGCAATGAATCCAGATAATTTTATAGGACTTTCATGAAAGATATCATAAAATGTTGGAAAGACTATTTCAGAAAACTCCTGAATCATAATAATCATGATCACGAGGAGCAGGATGAAATGGTTTATCACACTGCCGAAGAATTTATTGAAGAACCTACTCTGACTAAAGTAAAACAAGCATTAAGAGGGTTGATATATAAAAAATTGAAACATTCCCCGGAACAGAGATAATAACATTCAAACTACTCAAGAGTGGTGGTACAGCACTAGAAACATATCTTCACAGACTAGTTATTTATTACAAATATTTGACACTGAAACATTACTTGAGGAATGGAAGTGCCTATTTTGAAAGAAGGATACAAAACAAGGTGTGAAAATTATAGAGGGATCACAATCCTAAATGCAATACACAAAGTCTTTTCCTCTATACCAGTGCAGTTTCCAACCCAACAGATCCACCATAGATCACATACATTATATGTGGCAAACCTTGGAAAAAGCATGTATAACATGCCACTTCACCATCTGTTTATTAACTGTAAACAGGCTGTTGACAGTATAAGCAGAGAAATCATGTTGCACACTCTAAAAATACTGGGCATTCCTTTAAAGCTAGTAACTCTAATAAGAACTGTATTCAAAATGTATCAGTGAAGACCGCGCTTTCCTTTGAAATTCCATAAACAAATAATTTTACACACTTTTACTTTACGTTACGTTTACTCACATTGTCAGAGTCTGAAGCAGTTCTAAATGTTCAGAATGAGCTAACGGATACTGTTGAAATTGAATCTGGAGTAACACAGGGTGATGCACTCTCTATCTTAGTCTTTAATCTGGTGTTGGAGGCAATAACTCATATGGTTAACATTACGGGCTGTATTAACTACAGTGCATCGCAAATGTGTGTTTATGATGATGATTTAATTATTATGAGTCGATCTAAACAAAGAATGATCGACCATGCTGCCATCCTGAAAAAGGAAGCGGAAAAATTTGGACTATGTGTAAACACATAAAAAACGAAGTACATGGTTGGTGCATGTGAACAAGGGACACCCACGATATGTGCGTAGATCACCATGTATATGAAGGGGTTAATAATTTTACATATTTGGGCTCTAACTTTAACATGTCAAATATAACAACAGATGAACTAAAAATCTGACTCTTAGCTGGAAATAGAAGCTGAGTCAACGAAACAAACTGCTAATATATAAAACTATAATAAGGACCAGTGGTTAAGAAAACAAATTAGCAGTTTTTGACCCAAAAATATTAAAAATTTATGAACCTACACTGGAAAATGGAACTTACAGAATAAAAATATATCATAAAAATTTTATTGAGGAATTGTAGGATTCTGTAGGTCCCAAAGACTGTGGTGGGCTGGCCCTGTTGAAAGAATGCCAGATGACAGGATACCAAAGATTATGACCAGGTAAATAGTGGAAGTGACCTAGAGGCAGGCCAAGGAAGAGGCGGTCTAATTGTGTGAAAGAGGACTGGACCAGGATGTGAGAATCTGGGAACTGAACAAGAATGGCTAGGGATAGAAGTCAGTGGAAAGCACTTGTAGAGAAGGCCAATCCTACCCTGGGGTGTAGTGAAGAAGAAGAAGAAAAAGAAAAGCATATATCACACACATAAGAAATTCAGTTATAGCAAGTAGAAGCCTATTAGCTCCAGACATATTAAATAGTCACTAATCCTTGATTTTTATATGTACATTATCTGTGTTAACACCACGTTTGGTCTTTCTTTCGTCCTCGTTGGTCCCTCATGAACTTGCAAGATTCACCAACATTCCTTTTCTCAACATCTACAGATCTGAGACCTTTCACTTGGTCGGTATAATGTGTTGGTGATTTTCGTTTTTCTCTTCATCATTCAACATGGCTTACCACAAGAAGATTCTCCAAGCTATTTTCCCTTCACGCAAGATGTTCAAAAAATTGGAAGTTTCGTCTCAAGCAAATAATGTGTAGTCCCTACAGAATGAAATTATTTGTGATATTGGAGGTACGTACTGTCTACAGTACGTACCTCCAATATCACATCTCAGAGGCATCAACCAACCTCCTTTTCCTTCTGACTCGCAATTCCACTGATCCAATTCGAGGCCCCATGTATGCATTGTGAACTTCAGGGATGTCACCACATGACATTAGACAAAATTGAGCAATGTCATTCACTGTCTGTATGTCACCACACTCATGTACTTAGTTCCGAATCTTGTAGGTCCCACATGTATTGCACTGACTGTCAAAGAGTACACATATATTTTCTAAATGTAATTACATGCAAGATACTTTTATTCCAGTGCACACATGCAGTCCCGTTGCAAATAACGCGAGTTACAAATAATGCAGTTGAAAAGAGAATAAAGCCCAAAGGGTCACTCCAATATAATAAAGTTATAACAAAAAATTCCTCTTAGAAGTTTGCAATGACACTAGCAAACGTTGGAAGCTCACACTACACACATTCCATAACAAGAATTTATGGAAAACAAATTAAAGTTATGCATTGATTAAAATATTAATGTGAAAATGTAAAGACATAGGTAATTAAAATTATAGACAAGTATATGTGCTAGGATTATCAATAGATTAATTTTTCATTTTGTATTAGCTTCCCAGGTATTCAAGTTACCCATTGGTTTTTTTTTATATATTTGAAGTTCTCCTCGTAAATGCCAGTCTAACTGCATGCAATGATTCTCATTATACACTCTTCAATCGGTCATATTACCATTATGAATTTCATTTAAAATATAAAGAAGGTGGGGCAGAGTTTTGTAAATATTTTCATATATTCACCGCATCCTTAGGCTTCTAAGATATTTAAAATACATACATTCATTACTAAAATTAACAATTTTGTGAACTTAAACAAATACTTGACAGCCAGGTATAGATGTCTGTTCGGTATATTCTGAAGTGTTCATACATATTGTGAATCCCAAGTGTTTGTTGAAAGTCAATATTGGTAAAGTGCATTGTCTAGTGTGAAAGTTATCTTGGTCAAGCCCAGCGACAGAAATGTTGGAACCCCATGCTCTGTTTTATAGCCCCCTAGATATATGTGTTCAAAGTGGTATTGTAAGGAGACTGGTAACATGTATATCAACTCTAAAATCGTATATTCAAAAACCTAATATATATAATCTTTTCTACAACTCTATAAATAATGAGCTATAATGCCCCAAAAAAACTATTTTGTTTATAATGAATAAGTTTATTAAAAAAAATGCAATTGCATATTTGCAGTGAAAGGAAAAAAGTCCATAACGTTATGAAAGTGAGTATGCAAGAAACCTGTATTTTCTTTGCAAACACATTTATATCATATAATCCGAAAGACCGACAGAATATAACTTGTATTATACATGGCGTAGTAAGAGGTCCCCTCTTGTCTACGGAGCCTGGTACAATTGTCCGCCCTATCACCAGGCCTGAACTTGGTAACTTGGTAAATCATAACTTTACCGCAAAAAATGCACATTGGCTGACACTCATTGATTAAACAGTAAAGTCTAGCTGTTAGTCGTGAATACTTCCTTAGAAATATTATACAATAGTCTGTCTTTTAATCCTGGATACTTCAATTAAATTGATACTTCGTTTACTAACAGTTCTTTTAGAAGAACTCTAGAATAGTGATGGAATAGATTTTGTCGTAGTCAACAATCGAGTCAATATTCTTAATTCAATAAAATATGTTGAATACCATAGAAATCATAAAGGGCGGACAAATTTTAAGAAACAGTACTTCTAAATAAAGGGATTAATACCATAAAATTTATTAGGTTCAGATGAATCAGTAAGAGATGACGAAATAGAGACAAGAAGAGACACATGGATTACTAAAATTGTTACATACAAGCTCAACACGAAGTATTATAAAGGTTGTGATATAATTTTTAACACGAAGCACGCGATTTTTATTTTAATAAATTTCAAAAAAATTGTTATTCTATTTATTAATTCTTAAAGAAATGTAAACATAACTTTTCGATAAAAATGTTTTCACGCCATTCAGAACCTTTTATGTTAAGTTTTTTGGGTTATCCTACCCTGTGTTTCTGATCTCTCTGCAAGGGGGTCCAAAAAATCGGCCAGGGAGATCGAAGACACATAGTTAAATACCCCAGAAAACTCAACACAGATACTTTTTGGTGTTCTGAATTAACCAAGTTCTATAAAAATATGTTCAAATACCTGTGTAGTGTTTTTTGGGCTACTCTGCCATGTGTCTCTGACCTATTAACATCAGCCCTAATGTTGGCCAGGGAAGTCAGAAACCGGGTAAAAGAGCCCGGAAAAGTCTACACAGAAAATGGTCTGCATTTTTAGCTCAAACATATTTATAGAGTTTGAGCTTGAGTTTTATATACATCCATTTTGTCCGCTTATGTTTATTTTTCCAACGCTACACATTTTAACATTAGATAGGTACCTTAAAGCAATGACCTTTGATATCTTTTCTATTAATTAATGAGCTAACTTGAAAATCTACAATCACAATACATCGGTACATATACACAAATGAGACATTTTTCTCATGTCTTGGAGATTTGGCAATAAAGGCAGGGCTCAGAATGGACCGAAGCAAACCGAAATGTTGCTCCGGTTCGCGGGATTCTTACAAATATACCTCTATTTCATGAAAATCACACAAATGTACTCTGGTTCGTTGGATTCTCACAAATATCAGCTCGTCTGGCTCGTGAAATCCTTTCATCATTATTCAGTATTTAGTTGACATCTGAGTAATTAATTAATAATACTAGAATGATATAAAGATGTTAGTCGACTGACAAAACAAAATATATGTATATTATCAATTAAAGTGTCAATTTAAATGTAATGTATATCGACCATTCCAGTTTGTTCAATTTTCAATTTCAAGCCCTAGATAAAGGTCGATATGTTATCAGTTAATCATTCTACTCTCAGATGACAGCTCAACTCTGTATTGTCCTTAAAATGACTTTCGACAAAGTCTCCAAGACATCTGTGTGCATTAAGAAAACATTAACAGTTCATAGAGTGTTTTAGAGAGATAGATATCCTATTTGTTTAACCGTTTTAGTGCTAAGCAATTTTCGATACAAACGATCGCAGCGCTTTTGCGGCGCGTAGCATTCAAACGGTTAAAATTATTTTAGATTATATACCCACCCCATACCTTTATCCAGTGTTAGTGTGTCATTTATGTATGTACCAATAAATGCTTCTTTCCATGTTTCACTTCCCACTATAAATATTAACATTCAATATAATGTTGCATATAATATTGAACCAATTCCATTTTAAACTGTGCTTAAAATTATATTAATGTATTTATATGTACTGTCATTACTATAGGGAATATCTGTATGTTTTGTATAGGCATTAAAATATGTTAACTGATGTAAAATGCTTAAAATTGAAATAAAATGACAATTTTGTGGAAATATTATTACTATTCTTTAAATCTCAATAATTTTGTTTCTAACGGCCCATGTTTACGGTGATCTCTCAATGAGACTTCTCTGAGAGTCAGTAAAGGTATGTATGTATTGGATGCATCATTCTAATCCGGGAGCGAAACACATGATGAATCATAAAACAATTCATACTGAATTCTGTACTAACCTCAACCTGCTTTCGAGATTACAAATCTCTTCGAGAATCTCTGAGAGAAATCTCATCCGCGAATGAGGGTCATAACATACCATATATTTGGAGACAGGGAAATAAGGAAAGCTGAACACACACGCAGGATAAAAATGACTATGGATATCATACATCTTTGGGGTTAAATGAAAGAGTGATGATTGGCGTGTTGATGTTTATTGCGACAGTATGAACGAACAAGGAAGACAGTTATTACGGATAGAATGAAGAAATGAAGAAATGCAGAAGATGCGTGTGTATTATTAAATGAATCGAGTCGACGGTCTCGCTCGGCACGCATAGGCCGGCAAGACCGCGGTTGTGAAGCGATAAAACAGGAGAGAGATCATTGGTAAGAGGTCGGGCCAGAACTGTAGTGGCAGCCGACAGTGCTATGTCGCTAGCATCGATGCCGCCAAAGATGGCGGTGAATTTGAAATCTGATCCCTACACATCTTTAAGATATCATTTTTTAAATGTATAAATATCTTTAGACATATTAATATGTATGAAATTTAATGAATAAAGGGCAGAATGACATGTTGAGTGTTGTCTGTATTCATGTGTAGTATGCTGGATACATTTTGAGTTCTGAGACAACCTTGCGATCATAAGTTCTTGGCATCAATCTCGTGCCATCATTTGAATATTCCCAAATGCTTAATCTCAAATTAAAATCATAAATGTTATGACTTGTGTACAGAACCCAGCTCATGAACTGAGTCATCTGGCATCAATATGCTGATATATAATAGACCAATACAATAGAAATCTTATGACTATAAATTTTAAATTACAAATTTATAGTCATAAAACAGTAATGAAATGGTGCATGACAACAAAATGCGACATCTTAAGTAGAACTAGTAGAAGAGCTATTATCTGCACAGTTATTTTCTAATACCGTGTTATAGTGCATGACTACGGAATGCCAGTATCTTTGAATTTATGTGAAGAGAAAATTAAACCGACATCGATCCACAATCAGACATTACACAATATTGTATTGAAGATTGTATACACACCACCCTTATATTCATCCTGAACTACCCTTCTATTAAATATGTTTTAAAATGGGATACAGGAACCTACCTTTCTTTAAAAATAGCACCAGTTAGTACTAAAACTCATACTTTAATAAAAGATAAAACTTTACTTTTGGAGATCAAAAATTTAAGATTGCAAGTTGTATAAATAAACAATTTGTATAATCTTCCCTCATTTAATAGAGGTAAGTAATGATCACAATTAGTGGTGTACCTATGCCAACGCAACCAATGCGGTGCCTACGTTGAATAGAGACCCAACAAATTTGCATCAAACAATCCATTTGGCATTGACATTTTTGTGAGTATCAATAGAATTCCTGGTTTTAATATAGACTAATAAGGTTCAAAATCCACCACAGCTAGAATAATTACATTAAAAAATCATTACCCTTGTGTATTAGGAAATCATTATTAATGTGCCTATACAGGTAGCAGTATCTCACTAATGTATAGGGTTAAGAACTAGATTAGTGATGGGGAACCTATGACACGTGTGTCAAAGATAATACGCCACAGCGTTTTGGGCGGCACCCCAGCGTTAACTAATATCAGAGCCACCAGACGTCTGCCCAACAACAACATTCAAATTTATTGTTACATACATATTATTTCATTTGGGTCTTACATTGTGAAAATAAGCAATTAATTAATTGTCATAGGGGAGGGGGCGACAATGCACGCCAGCAAAGTTAAATTAAATTTCCTTTTGAAACGCCAAGCCCAAAAGGTTCACTAAAACTGGACTAGACCATCGCTGCATACCGAAAATCGCCTTAAAGCGAAGCAAATATTTTTTACTTTTTCAATAATTGCAAAATTACTTTGTGGAAACATATATTATTAATAAGAGAACACTTGGTTTATACCAATATTTTTTAAAGTGATAATGCATTTTTTATTAATGCAACACACATTTTATTCGTAAAGTGTGAATATTATAGGAGAAAAAGGGACTATTTAATAGATAAGCCATACAGTATTAATATTTGTATATCTCAATACTTATTACGTAGAGCCTTTTTCACATTATCGTAGTTATGTAGGTAGTATAATTTGATTTTTATCACCTGTCAACAGTATCCAAAACTTAAATCAAGACATAACAAAACAGTTTTTGGTTTGAAGCTCGCCTAACTCAAGCTTACCCTGAACCGGCAACAGATGGCGATGCGAGACTTTGAAAGAATTCTATCGCACATGCTAGTTGCCATGGCTACAACAGCGCTTCTACCGGTGACCGTTAAAGTTTCCCATACAAACACCTATTCGAGTTATTCCCGCGCCGAGAGCGGGCCGGCTAGGTATTGCGTGTCGGCTATAGCGATGGCGGTTTTGATCGAACGAAACGTTTATTGTAAAAAGTTTTAAAACGAATTGCATCGACTACAGAATTGTGTGTAAAACGTATTATTTATTTAACCATGTAGTTGTATATCTCTGTGTTTGTTTTTAAATAGTTTTACAAACTTTGTAAAAAGTTTTGTACCGTTTAAGATGTGAATGAAACGAAACAGTGAAATGTTTTTTAGCGTTCTTAAGTGAGAACATTTAAAAAACAAGATTTCGTTTTATCGTATTGTGTGCTGTATGCAGTTCTGAAGTCTCCGCCGGTCTTTCGGACCCTAAGTCGTGATGCCGTTCGTTTTGCGAGTCGTGGAGCCCAAGTTCCTGTCGAGGACGAGTCTGCACGACGAGAACGGCGTGGCGAGGGTGAAGGATGACGAGCTGCTGGCCGTGACGAACTGCACCCTGAGCAACGCGCTGAAGCAGCTGGCGTCCCTGGTGCTGCTCGCCAATGACATCTTCAGCGACTTGACCAGCCAGCTGAACGAAGTGGGGGAGAGATCGAAATGTTTGCAGCTGAAGATCAACAGGGTGACCGAACGGGTGGACCAGTACGACCCTAAGAAAGTTACAGTCCGTAAGTAAATTTTATAATTATTCTCACCGGACTAGTAATGTTATAATAATATTAATTTTGATTTATTAGGTTCAACTATAGAGCAGTGACGTCCCTAGGTAAAGTGCCGCCCTTGGGCGAATTTCAGAATGCTATCTCTACTATTAAAAATGTGATATCGATCCACTAACCTTTTTTTATGATTACTGTATTATATATTAAGTGTATATATTAAGTATTTTTTAAATTGTATGACTCGGGCAATACATTTTGTCAAGGCATTTGGCCCATTGATATTTTCTAAACATTTTTTTTAATTTAAAAAAAAAATAGAGATGCGTACACGGAATACATGTCACATAAATATTCGTATTATTTTCAAACTAAACTAAACGCTTGTACTGTGAAAATAGGACTAACTTGCTGATCTCCTGGAACGAGGCGAGAACCCCCGACCACTAGATTATTAGGCCAGCGTTGTAACCACTAGACCAACAAGCTATATATAACTTAAATTGGATGTATGTGTTGGTTTATTTTCGCACAATTGTGCTTTAGATTTATTTTCGAGTTTTTTTTTGTTGTTACAAAACAGTAATATGTATTTAATTTATATAGATATATTATATATACTGTGTCGCCAATTTGTCGCCTTACCTTCCAACGCCCACGGCACGTCCCTGCACATGGGGCTATTTTAACCCACGGCCCTCAAAACGCAAAGGGCCCAGGTGTCAAAAAAAAACTAAACTTTACTCAACAGTAGATTCAGAAAAAATGTTAAAATCAACAAATTTTGATGATTTTGAATAAAGTTTTTTTTTGTCTATCAGCCTTCAACAGAAAACAAACCCAACGAAACAAGAAACCTGATAAGTAAGTACTATTGAGAACGTTAGATCAGGTTGAGCAAAGATTAAGAACCGTATCTGAATGTTGCATACCTTAATTCAAATTTCACACCTGTTTTGACTTTGACCAGTGACCGGAATTATATTACTTCCAGGAATACCTTTTCATCTACCTGCCAAAGAAGTCATTACCATCATAACTAATAACAGACCGGCAAATGTCCATTTTGCACGCAACTTTGATGATTACCGAACAATTCTCCAATAATTATATCCCAATGTTTTATAAAGGAAAATTTTTACGAGGAAACTTTCATTGTAATGTGAATCGTGTCAATTAATTCTGTATGTGTACAGGGTGGCCCAAAAAAGTGAGAACATTTCGTAAAATGTGACATAATTACATCAAAATAGTTTAACTATATCGACAATAGTTTACTAATTTACTTACTTACTTACCTATTTAGCTATATTACGTTTTATTTCGACAATTTCCCGTCGCCATCTTTGATTATTAATTTTTACATTGTTTATATTTGTTTTTTTCAAATTGTTGCCCAGAATGACAAAAATCACTGCAGAAAACCGTATTCTGATCAAAAATTTGCGAATTGAAAAACGTTGGGGTGCTAGGAAAATGATCAAAGAGTTTCAAAACAATGCCTCGAGTATAGCTAGACATTACAACAGAACGGAGCTCCATCTCACACTGCCAGTAATACAATCAACTTTCTTCGTCGTGAGAATCTCAATTTCATCGAGCCAGGCTTGTGGCCACCGAACAGCCCAGATTTAAACCCAGTAGATTATGCAATATGGGGTGATTTGATGACTTCTGATTAGCTAAATATTGTGCAAAAAAAATTAATTAAGAATTATAATTAATTATATTATGTTTTGAAATAACCCATGTGTTACAAGTGTTCTCACTTTTTTAGGCCACCCTGTATATAATTTGGTAATTAAGTAAGAAGTGAGCGGATCTACTTCACAGAGGTTCTAATTTTGAAATACATTATCATGTCCAAGTAAAAACTCTTTAGGAAGCTAGGTAGGCGCCTATTGGGTACTTACATTATTATTTTTCCCGAACATATCTACAAAATAAATGATGATAGATTTGTTGTCATACGCACTGAAGAATTAGTTAAACAATTATTTATTTTTTTATTTTCACATAGCAACATTGTGTTCGCAATCACGATCATTATTATCATCATCTTGAGGCTGTTATCGATCTCTTCCTCTGCCAGTCTTTGCCATGTCACCTCCGCCGCTCCGATTATTTCGTCTATCCATCAAGACTTGGGACATATATGGCAAGAATATTTTTGTCCATCGCTTGTATTATACTTCAAACGAACTTAGTTATGCGGAAAGCAGCCAATATACATTTTAGAATAAATGCGATATGGTTTTTATCAGACGCAATAATGTCATTCTATTATATACTCGCGCAAATATCATATTTGTCGCATTCTGAAAATTTTGTTGATTAAAAACTAAAAAATGTTCATAAACAACAAACATATTGAACAGACTTTATAATATTCTAAAAAGCTTTGAAGATTTGAGTAGAATCGAAGCGGGAGTGCACAACTCTCGTAACAATTCCGAGAAAAGGTGGAATCCTTTGGAGTTTCCTTGTAATATGTAAATATACCAAAATCCTCAAAAATCGTATAACATTTAGCTAAACGATTTATTAATATTTTAAAGGTAAAGAAAATTCAGGTTGTGTTACTCACACTTTTTATGTCCTTGTACGTTCCTAATGCTAAAGGATCCTAACGGAGAGAATAAGATCAAAAATACGAGCTGCCAAAATGAGTTACCTTAGGAGAGTAGCAGAAGTAGCACGGGACCCTTATTTCTAAATATAGAAAAATCTCAATTTTTAGACAAGTCGTACGACCAACATATATAAATACAGTTAAATAAATATTTAGCTACGTACGTTCGTGTATTTAGCTATTGTTTTAGCACACTCTTGGACGAGCTTACAACAAAAATACGTCACAGTTAAATAGGAGGATAGGGCATGGGAAACGGATAGGTGATTCTCTAAGAATGTGTCGTAACCCGAGTGGAAAAAACCTGTTTGGTGTTGATCGACCGGGATTCCACAGCATCATGGTCCAGCAGAAATGTTGAAAAGCTCCTATCTGGGAGAGAGTTGTTTTGCTTCCGATCCGAGCTTTAAAAAAAATTACAGATAAGATTAACGATCTGTGAAATTGGCCGTTTGCATAATGAGCCTTGCGCAAACTCACTTTACTGCTCAATCTCCCGGCCCCACGTGCGGCCGTTGCTTTGTAGATTAATTTATTTGCTTTTCGCCTCACGCTTTTTAATCAGTTTTCAGCTAAATATAATATTTTCATTACTGGCCTCGAAAATTATTATATTTATACACTGGCAGGGCCGGATTCACGCTTGAAAGGACCCTGGCCTAATACATATTGGGGCCCAAACACATTTTATTGTAATGTTACAATTTTAGAGCACAGTTTTATGATATTTACAATAAATTAAATAAATAACTCACTTACCGTCGCGCCCTTTTCCGCGGGGATATGCAGAGCGGATAGAGCGCCACACACTGCTCTCCTGACACAATATAATTACCCCGTCCACAAACATACTCATAGTTAATTATTGAGGCTTCTAACAGGACCATTTTCAAGTGTCTGGTTGACTTAGTCGTGCTAAGTCTTCCGTGGACGTCCTCTATTTCCGATGCCATCTTCACTCATGTCATATCTTTCTTACCATTTTCTCCTAATTCTTATCCTATTCACTTTACTAAGATCAGCTTAGTAGATTAGAAGAATCAATTAGAAATAGTTATAAAAAACTACGTATATATAAGTCTCAAAATATTCGTAAAATTATATGGTTACGTAGCGGAACGCATTTCCCAGGCAAAACAACCAAATATTTTTTGGATAGATAGATTTTTTTCTGTAGATCTTTCTAATTGATTCATCTAATCTAAATAATTTTAAATTAATAAATATTGTGTTTTACATTTCATACTCAATTGGCATTAGAGCAAGTGATCATAATACATACATGTAATAAATTTTGGCCAATGATGTTGCATAAATAATTTTTAATTTGTCACGAGCTAGATAATGCCCTTTTCCTTGGTAATTGTTTGCAGATGCAGAAAGTTTTTCATAGATTATTTCAATTTATTTTTCGGACCCCCAGATCCTACTAATTTGGCGGCTCTGTGTTTTAGCTCCTTCAACTCTGAATTGTCTATGGTGCTATTTAAATTGGTGTTGACCATGTTCAGAAACCTATAATACGTACAGGAAATGTGTATGTATATATAAAAATACCAAGAGACAATACAATGTATTGACAATTATTCATAGACAGCTTCTTTTCTAATTTTTTTGTTTTCTCTCGGTATGCGGTATCGTATCCTAAAAGCAGACAAAACTCTTAAATCTCTTATTTTTGATACACGCGTTTATTTTCTAAATATGTATTTCGACATCACCATCGCACTTTTTTTATTATTATTTTACTGTATTTGGTGCCTTCTTTTGAGAAAGTCAAAACAGCGCAGCGATTTGATTTCGACTTTCAAACGGAGTTTTGTTACGTACCAAGAATACAAACAACGGCACTGTTCAGCAGGGAGACGCCGGATTTTTTCTATTATTTGAAATTCTGGCGTTCTCTTGTTTCCGCTCTCGTTCGTCTTTTGTTTAGTGTGATAACAAAACAGAGGTGTGCACATTTCTCACGGGGTTCAGTATGCACATCCAAATGTATTTTTTACGAGTGACAGCGTGTGTTCGGTCGTTTTTCATGTCGGCCGTGTGTTGTGTCAGCGCCCGGATGCGATAGTGCCGCTCGAGGAGGCACCGAACACAAAGAGACGTCACCTGGCCTCGTCGAATGGCAGGAAATTGTAAACAATCGTGTTTTAAGTCGGGACATAGTCTTCACAGCGAGCGGGGCATGGCGATTTATTGCAACACGCTCCGACTCTCCGATGTGTCTGTCGCAGACTTCGGGAGGGCGGCGTTCAGGGGAGCGTGCAATTTTTGGTTTTCGGACCAAATTCGCGTGCATTGTTCGTTGTAGCTATGGTTTTTTATTTTTTTATTTGAATTTATTACAATCCGGTCATGGCCACTCGGTCCGAATACAGTTCAACGTTCTGGAACTCGCCTTAAAACGTTTAAAGAATATTATTAAGGGGAACACATTCTTATTGTGAAGTTGTAATTATTCAGAACAGACGGTCTGTGATATTTTAAATACTAATTAAATGTATTAATTAGAAAGATATACATACAAAATCAATTTTATCGAAAAATATTGTTGTTGCGCGCTACCAGGATTCGAACCTGGATCTCTTTCCAAACCGGGGAAGGTGCATTATCCAACTATGCCACAGCGACAGTACTTTTGACCACAAATTTTCGAACCTACGTGTTACACTTTTTCAAATGAATACATCTATCGTTCCATTATTTGAAAGAGATCCAGGTTCGAATCCCGTTTGCGCAACAACAATATTTTTCAATAAAATTGATTTTATATATATATCTTTCTAATTAATAAATTTAATTATTATTTAAAGAATAGTTTAGCTAGTTAGTGGAGCCGGATTAAGAAAGTCGGGGCAAGGTCCAGGGTCCTCGATATTTGGTGCAGTAACGTATATCGCACAAATAATTAACATTAAAAGAATGATAGAAGACTACATATTTTTGGCTTCTTCCACATTCATAGGTTTCGTGGACTTGATATAGTATGAACATCCTTCAAAATTTATTTTTATTTGCCAACCTTATTTTACATTTCTGTCTACGTTTCGATATAAATTACAACCTATTTCAAAAGTTCTCATTATTCAATTTTCGGAATATTTTAATGACTTTCCTTCGTTTGATAACTTATTCGTATATCTATGCACACATAACTCCCAGCAATTCGATAAATCTCGTAGTTCTCAACCTGATTCGTCATCAAAATGGCGGCTGATCATTTTTTTTAATTCGTTACCCCGTTAATATTAATGTAAGAACACGAAATATCTTTTTCTTTCGTTTTCTTTTTGCCAGAAGGGATTTTTTTTATTTGACGAATTTATCAATCTACAGGATTCTCACATTTTATTCAAAAATTTATACACAATGTTTCCTTTCTATGTAAATACATAAATTATGTAATTTCTTCTGACGGAAATGAATCGTTCTCCACCGGAAATACAGTAACTGTTGAGTTGGTGTGAATTAAAGACAGTAACTGTTGAGTTGGTGTGAATTAAAGACAGTAACTGCTGAGTTGGTGTGAATGAACGATAGTAACTGCTGAGTTGGTGTGAATGAAAGACAGTAACCCTTCAGGTGGTGATGTGTCTTAATTGTTTTACTCCATTTGTTTCTGTTCCTTGCCATAACTAGTAATTTTAAGCAGTAAAGGATGATGGTGTTATGTTACAAATATAAAGTTTTTGTAGTAAATTGTATTTAATGTTATTCTTCCTGCATTTTTATATATAACACTTTTATCCACCGAATTCGAACTGTAAATCCAGATCGATAGTATCCAAATGAAATACGCAATTTCCGAGTCGCGCGTCTCGCGGAATAGAATACGAAAATTTCGGACGTAAATCGGAATCAACGCAGGGTAGTGGAGGTAAAGTAGGGAAACGTGGTACAGGATGAGATCAATGAGGGGATAGGGGTTCTAATCGAAAGACCAGTTAATTTTAGGGAACCGGGATTCGGAAGGACTACTCGCCTTACCTTGTATATGACGCCTCCGTTATCCCCGCAGTCGCCACCGAGATTACACTAACGGCACGCGGATGAGCCGATCTCCGATCCCAATTGAATACGGCAATGTCACAAGTTCACCCACGGCACACAAACAAGAAACGGTGATACATAAAATTCATATATCCAACTCCTTACCTGACCACCGCGTCTAACGATGAGTAAAATTCTACCAGTTTAAAATAGAACTTAAAATATGAATACATCATTATTATCTGTTGATGTTTGTAGCGTTAACTTTGTGGATAGACGTAATTAAAAGGTGTTTTTCTGACGCTAGTCCTGACGAAGATACGTTAGCATCGAAACCGGTTGACGTAAAAATAACTCACAGTAGTTTGTACAAAGTTAAATACAATGTTTACATCATTATTTGTCAATAAAATAAGTAACTGAATTAATAATTATTTATTGTTATCTTTTGTAGTTTCTCATCATTTGTCCCACCTTTCCTCTTGGTTACTTGTTCCATTCTTCTTCAGGCGTTTTCGGTGTAGTAATATTAATCTTTTTTTTCAATTTGGTACCTACCAACTATTGCCCACTCTTAATTAAATGTATCGACCGTTTCTGTGTCGGTGATCGCGAGCGTTCTTGTGTAACAGATCTCGTGCGTCAGTCTGACAGTTCCTATGGTAATTTCCTCGGCCGAGGACCGGCGCGCCGAAGGCCTCGGACAAAAGATGCCGCGAGAGGCCGTACCGAAATCACGGCATTCAGATATATATAATGACCTTCAGACTTTAAACACTACAAAGGCTTATTTTTAATAAATGAAACCAGTTCCGTGTGTATACTGTGTTTGGTAACAGTGCGCGGCCATAACTAACGCTTTTGCCAGCAGCCTAGGACAGAGATGGCGAACCTGTGACACGCAAGAACTGGCATAATTTTATTTCAAAATGTATTTAAATTATGTATCCCAGAGTGGAATTTGATCTCCTCCACAAGTACTCTCCACCGACTCCTATCCCTGGCCATTCTTCTCCTGTTCCAGTCTTCTTTCACACAATCAACCCATCTCTATCATGGCTTGCCTCTAGGTCGCTTCCACTGGGGTATCCACTTGATCATGACCATCGGTGTCCTGTCATCAGGCATTCTTTCAACATCATTTAATTTTTAATATGTATACGAGTAAGTGTCAAGACCATGCACACATTTTTAAAACTGTGTATATATCTACTTTAATATATGAATCCTTACAGCGAGAGTAAAATCAATAATCTAGGCTGCCGAAATTAGTTAACTCAGGGGTGGAAAGAGTAGCATTAATAAACCGATCATGCCCGACCCTCCTTGAACAAGGGGATGGAAATGATGATGATTTACAGATTATCACTAGGTCCCTAATGACCCTAATAGATAGTCTAGAATGACTTTAAGTTACAATCTAAAAACATTTTATCACAGTAAAGGGAATAACGTAAGAGTATTAGATTATTATAAAATTGTTACGAATTTACTATTTTAGGACATTAAAATAGATATTAAAAACTACCGCACAAGTACAGGAGGGCGTTGGTTCCAAGGTCAATTAATCTAATCGCTTGACGTAAGCATGTACTACACGTTCTCTCTTTTCGTTGTTCTGCACATGGGCTGAGCGCCATGAACCTCTAGTCGCTTGCTCTACTACTACGTGATATTGGTGTGGTGTTCAATACGCAAAAACTGCGCATATTTGTTTATAATAATAATAATGTGTTTATTCCAGCGTGATCAGGTTTTTTTTTTTAAACCTGATTCGCCATAAAGATAATACATATTAAGTTATACATTAAAGATTATGAAATAAATATGCTATGAAAAAGAAAACGAAGGAAAATATTAATAAATACAAAAAAAAAAAAATTAAAAAGTTAATAAAAAGTAAAAAGTTCACGCAAAATATAATTATTACATATATAACTACTTCAGTCACGGCCATTGTTGTATATGTAGCTATTTTGTAAGCGCTGCCATTCTCTGGCCAGGGAACCAGCTTTCCATGAGAGCGCCGCTTGCACCAGAGAGTTGGTGCTGAGCTCCAGCCGTCGCTTTATGCCAGCAACTCGATGTCTTAGAAGCGGAACGAATTCATGTATACGGCCTTTATGATGCAGTGAATTTTGGCTAGCGGCAGGGTAGAGGGGGTGTCGGTGTCTTGATGTGACTTTCATTGTCGGCATCCAAACATTTGAATACTTTATCGATATACCTTTATCAAAATTTCTGTGAAAAACGAAAAAAGCGAAAACTGAGTATCAATGCGTATAGACGATTGTATTAGGAATATATAAAATATATCATGAAAGTGCTATGGCACGTACCTTAAATGTAAGACGTCATTTAAATACATAAAAATATATTTATTTTTTTTAAGAATTGGCCACATTATTTGACCCTCTTGTGGGAAAAGATTCGCCATCGCTGGTCTAGGTGTAAGACAGTCAGGTTTGCTATACATTTAAAAAATAGTACTTACTAACATTGTACACCCAACATTAAAAATATTATTTTAAACAAATAATAGATGTCTCGTAGAGACGAAGCTAGACGATGGAATAATATGGAAGTTTGGTTAATTACAGGACTTGTCTTCTGCTGGCTTAAGTGATCACTTTATACAATATAACGGTTCACCATTCCACCCAATCAACCTCCATATAAATAAATTTTTTGAAAGTTATCTATATGTTAATGTGTGGAATCACTTTGAATACCACAACACTATCGTCTTGTATGGACTATATTTGATATTCATTTTCCCTTAAACAGCATATATGTCACAATGATAATCTAATTATTTTTTAAAATTATTTAAAGCAATACTCTTTATCTGTAAAATGTTATCAACACATTATACTAGAATAGAGGTTGATTGGGTGAAATGGTGAACGTTACATTGTGTAAAGGGATCACTTAAGACAGCCGAATACAGATCGTGAGCCCTGTAATTACCCATACTTTAATATATTTCCATTAAATATAAAAAAAATAGTTTCGTCTCTATGAGATATCTATTATTTATTTTAGATTGTTAACTTTGTTTTATTAACCACTTAATGAATTAAATATATCTACCGGTTTCGAAAAATATCAGCTTCGTCTTCAGGATCTCATCAAAAACGTATGTTATATTGTTTTTTTAACAGAATCTAGACAGAAACGGAAAGGTTGAGAATGATATCGAAAGTAGGGTGACTGTAGGGAATAAAGTGAACGGCGCTTGAATAGAATTATATCTAATGTGAATTTATCAACCGAGGCAAGACTAGCGGTGCACAATGGAATCCTGGTACCGACACTGATGTATAGAAGTAAGTCCTGGAGCTAGCAGAAGAGGAACCAAAGTAGACTGAATGCAGTGGAAATGAGATCACTTAGGTGTATATGTGGCAGATCTACTTATGACAGAGTAAAGAATTGATAAATAAGGAAAGAATCTAAAGCTGATGTTAGTATAGTGAGTAAGGTTAAGAGAGGATCACTTAGGCGGTTTAGTCATATGGAACGGATGAATGAGGAGAAAATGGTAAAAAAGATATATAACGCAAGTGTTGATGGCACCAGAAATAGAGGACGTCCGCGGAAGACTTGACACAACCAAGTAAATCAAATAATGGAGAATGGTGGATGAGGTGAGAATTGTGTGTCAGGACAGGGGAGTATGGCGCTCTGTCCTCTCTGCCTACCCCCGCGGAGAAACGGCGTGATGGTAAGTAAGTAAGTAAGTAAATAACAGAATCTGTTTTTAAAAAACAATAATGATTTAAAAAATAAATTTAGTACCTAACTTAAATTGTTACTTGATGATAGAAAATGATTAAAATAAAGTTATCAAACTAAAATAATGAATTTAAACCACATTGTTATTAATTTTGTTAATCTTAAAAATATATCCATTATTTGTTTTATAAAAGTGCCTTTGTAGGTGAAAATCCAGTGATTGTGTGTTCTTGGACATATTTAAATATTGCTGATTATTTTAAACTATGAAATGGATCTTTCCAACATATCAACGTTATATGTTCGGATAGTTATCACATTGAAAAAGAATATTCCAACATATTTTATCAATAGTTTTCGTTAGTGATGACAAAAAATTCTACTCTTGACTCACTGGTGTGATTGTGATTGATATTCCATAATATCAGTGATTTGAAACTGTGACTGTGATCACAGTTTCATTACTAATACGCGTGCGCCGCACGATATCACAATACACAAAATAAATAAATAAAACATAATTTTGAACGTATTTGCTTATATTATTCAAACTTCATTTGAATAAAAAACATATTCTAATTATAATAACATATAATTAATAAATATCTGATTTAATATCACAAAGATAATGAAAACCCTTAACTCATTTTTTGGGTCAAATACTTAACATTTCGGGTCAAATGCGTAAAACGTTTTAGCAGAATCTACTAGGTGGCGCTTATCACGAATTATAAAATCATTCCTCAATTAATATTTTCGTTTCATATGCACATGCACCGAATTACGGTTCACAACCAAATTTAAAAAATAATCACGATATTCCCAGATATTCAATCACTAATAGTGAATGTGACTTAAAGATATCAGTGATTGACTCACGGTTTGTGATTTTGAGCTCATCACTAGTCTTCATCCGTAAAATCTATTTTTAAATGTCGAGACTATAATTCATTATAAAAAAAACGGTATGTTTATCTATTACAGTACAAATTCCCAATCAGGAATATTCTTAAAATATCAAAATACTAACTGTATCGTTCCGGCGGTGACACATTTCATATCCAAAGGGGACTGCTGTGCCGCCTGGTGCCATATTACATGCATTGGTGTTTTTTCTCGTTGGAAGTACAGTGTGTACAGGATTTATGCTATTTTTCAACGTTTGAATATTTTATCGGATATTTGAATGATCACTTTAAACATGAAATAATTCAAATATGAATTAAATATATCTTTCTAATTAATATATTTAATTCATATTTAAAATATCACAGACTTATGTTCTGAATAATTACAACTCACAATAAGAATGTGTTATCCTAGTAATGAAATAATTCATTTCCAATATTTTTACTAAACATCTTTACAAATTTTTTTCATATTTTAAGTGAATTTAAGTACTTACCACCCAAGAGTCAATCCATAAATTTATTTCAAGAATGAAACATTGACGTAGCTTGAAATTGCAGGCCCAGGGCGAGCGCGAAAGTCCTGTCAGAAAATATTATTAACATTACAAAAATTAATATCATTAGGCGAGCTAATTACGGAAATAATTTATAACCTCGGTAGGCCAGTGGCGTCTGTTATTCAAAAATTAATAATACCTGCATAGGTAATTAGAAGTAAACGTAATTTCATTCTAAATTTGATAAGTTTCTAATAATCGTAACAACTAAGCAGTAGATTTTTCATGTTGTGAGTTAATCAATTTTCTTTATATTGTTATGATTTTAAATAAACGTTGACGTGACATTTTTTAAATCTATAATAATTACATAAATGAAAGGACTTTTTAAAATGTATCCCAACAAAGTCTTTAATAAAATCATATTTATATCCTACATATATAATTATATTTTGAAAAATAGTTGTCTCTCTTAAAAATACATCGTAACCTTGAAACAACAAGGAAACATGTCAAATTTTCTAGTGCATACTTAAAGTGTCAAGAAAAGGAAGTGATATTTTAGTATGACTTGTAATATTTTTTAGTACTAGAACTGTCGATTTGAATACTAACTAACTTACCTTCTTCGCGGAGGTAGGTAGAAAGGACAGAGCGCTACATTCTTCTGTCCTGACACACAATTCTCGCCTCATTTACATTCATACATCTGAGTATTGAGTCTTATAAGAGGACTATCATCCAGTATCTGGTTTACCTGGACGTACAGAGTCTTCAGTAGACGTCCTCTACCTCTAGTGCCATCAACACTTGAATACAAATAAAATGCACGTGTTATTTTATATAATGATTTCTAAATCTTAAAATATTTACTTTATTATATAAAATAATAATAGACCAACCAAACTCCGTTAAAGATATGGAAAATTAATATTCAAAACTTTAAAGCTTAATATATGTCAAATGTTTGATGATTTGTCGTACTTGTACGTTATATAGATGAAATTTGACGACATTCTATAGTCAACATGTATCTTAATTGGTAAAACGGAGTACTGGCATTGAAAGTTTCGGATTATTGACTATTTCTTACAACAGATAGATTTTTATATGTAATCCAATGGATTTTTTTTTTTGTTTTATTATTTGATATTCCTTTCATTTCTGTAAAGTAGTAATGAAGCCTTTTTATATTGTACGCAAAAAAAAAAAACATAGTTTTATTTATTGATTGATTTGAAATTGAATAATTCTTATCTTATCTGCGTTTATTTTTTTTTAATTATAAGGTGTATACGCAGTGCGCATATATTTTAAGAACACGCCCTTATTTTTTTACTGACGTATAAAATACATGTTAGATTTAAATACCGTGATAATAATACTTAACATTCCTAGTAAAATGTTTCACAGTCGTCCCGATACGAAACGCAAATAGCGACGCATTCATCCAATATTGGATGTCACAACATATCCACGTTTAATCGGCATATGTGTCTATCATTTATTTAGTTAAATGATATATTGTACCTTTAAATTCGATGACCTCAGCGCACGCAACGGGACCCATAAAACGAACGATATTTTTCTTATCGTAATTTTAATAAATATCTCACGAAGAACGATCGACATCGTACAAATTCCCATTTGAACCTACCCTACACGTTTTATTCTTGATTAGGCAATGTTGCCACACTAAATTATTAATACATTTTTATTAAGGAGATCACATTCTTATTGTGAAGTTGTAATTATTCAGAGCAGACGGTCTGTGATATTTTAAATACTAATTAAATGTAATAATTAGAAAGATAATAATAATGGATAATTTATATTTATATATATAGCGCCATTTTCGTTAAAACTTTACACATAAACTGTTAATAGTTTTACAATTATCTTTGTTTTTTTTTTTTTTAATTAAAAATCGTTATTTTCACTTATGGGAAGGATTTTTTGAAAAGGTGCGTTTTTAGTTTATTCTTAAATAAAGTCTCTGATGCACTGTTCCTTATAACGGAGGGCAAAGAGTTCCACGCTTTTGGGCCTGCAACCGCAAATGCCCGCTCACTAAATTTAGACTTCTGGCAACGGTTGGTCGGTTCTACAACCCTTCCTCCAGCTGAAGTATAGGCTGACCTGAGAGTTTGACGTCTACCATTCAAATTGTCTGGGATACAAAGTTCTTGAAGATACGAGGCGCCATGTTGTGTGTCGCCTTGTACATCAACCGGCACAATTTAAATTCAACTCTTTCAGGGAATCGGAGCCAATGTAGCTGGTGTAAAAGGGATGTTATATGAGAGAATTTGGAAACTCCATATATTATCCGTGCAGTTGCATTTAGAATAGATTGCAATCTATCCAGCTGAAACATTGGCAGGCCACCATAGATGCTATACATATAAAATTCATTATACACCTTCTCCGAATTAGAAAAGAGAACCAGGTTCAAATCCCTACAGCGCAACAACAATATTTTTCGATTAAATTGATTTTATACATTTAATTAGTATTTAAAATATATTTTTGACTTTTTATTATTTTATAATATGTACAAGGTATTAACAGACCTGAACGAAAATATTTTTATGGTTGCATACCTGACTAATTTTCGAGTTGGAAGTGTTCACAATTTGTATGTAGAAATTATGTATTATTTGAAATTCCGTATAAATAATGTAGACGGCTTTCAAATAATGGAACGACAGATGTATTCATTTAAAAATGTGTAACATATAGATTCGAAAATTTGTCATGAAAAATACTGGCGCTATAACACAATTGGTAGTGTACTTCCCCGGATTGGAAATAGAGATCCAGGTTCGAATCCCGGTAGCGCAAAAAAAATATTTTTAGATAAAATTTGTTCTATATGTATATATTTATAATTAATACATTAAATTAGTATGAGAAAGAATGAAGAAATAAGGAAAGAATGTAAAGCTGATGTTAGTATAGTGAGTAAGATTAAGAAAGGATCACTTAGGTGGTTTGGTCATATGGAAAGGATGAATGAGAAGAGAATGGTGAGAAAGATATATGACGCAAGTGTTGATGGAACCAGAAATAGAGGACGTCCGCGGAAGACTTGGCACGACCAGATAAATCAGATAATGGAGGATGGTTCTGTTAGAAACTTCAACAATCGGCGAGCTTGTATGACAAGATGTATGAATGTAGATGAGGCGAGAATTGTGTGTCAGGACAGAAGAGTGTGCCGCTCTATCATATCTGCCTACCCCCACGGGGAAACGGCGTGATGGTAAGTAAGTAAGTAAGTAAGTAAATTAGTATTTAGAAATTATGTATTTTTACAAAATCATGTTAAACTTTAAGTGTACGTACGCACTTTGAAATCTGTATATACGAAATTGACCCATTATTATCCTAAATCTTCAGGCTATAAATCATTTAACAAAAAAACAGTCTGGTCGCTCGAAGTTCAATGACATTTTATTTTTTTTTTCATTATATAATTTGGAATCAATATAATATTTCAATTAATCTAAATAATCGCATAGCTACAACTTTTTTTAAATGCTTATATCTCTGAACATGGTTGAATGCAGTTTGAACATTTTCGGCTCATTTTTTTGATACGTACAATAATAATATGTTGAAGATTTGCTTCTGTGGCTCGTGCGGTCACTTTATAAGAACAGATTCTATCTAGCCTATTTTTTAAATAATATTATAATTGTTATACAGACACTCAAAAATAAACTGATGACGCAGATTTTTACACCCGTGTAATGTTTGTATTTGAATATTTCTAAACAAACCGCCATCTGTTAATTGTCAATATTTGTATAATAATGTCGGCAAGATTGGTTCCAACAATTGACGAAATGTTTAATGTTGTACAATAGCAATTAAAATATAATTGTTAATATAGGACTACTTGGCGGTGCATTTTTTGAGAATAAATACGAATATATTATAGATCCAGATCCATTTATGACAAGAGTAGAGAATGAAGAAATTAGAAGCGAATTTAAAGCTGATCTTATTATAGTGAATACAATTTTAAAAGGATCACTTAGATGCTTTGGTCACAGGGAATGGTTGAATGATAGGAGAATAATAAGAAAGATATATGACGCAAGTGTTGATGGCACCAGAAATAAAGTACGTCTACGGAAAACTTGGCACGATCCGGTAAACCAGATACTAGAAGATGGTCTTGTTAGAAGTCTCAATTATCGACGAGCTTGTATGAGATGTGTGAATGTGAATGAGGCGAGAATTGTGCGTCAAGACAGAAGAGTGTGGCGCTCTATCCTCTCTGACTATCCTCACGGGGAAACAGCTTGATGGTAAGTTAGTTAGAACCAGATCTGAGTTGCCAAGTTATGCTTACATTGTTACAAGTCGTGGATGTAACATGAAAAATGTATACAAATTTATCGTTTCAAAAGCAAGAACTCCATAATCACACATATGAAAATGCACAAATAAATTTTCACTATTTGTATGGTAAATTATAAGTTAAAGTTCGTGACTGGCGAAGCTCACTGGAAGCAGTGCCGAGAGATGCGTCCGCAAAGATTTCCAAGGGAAAAGTGATCGCTTCAGCTGGTTGCGTCGCGATGTATTGTCGTCTGAATTTAAAATGATTAGATTGATAATGCCCTCATAAGGCGAAACGCGTTTCACTGTAATTAAACGAGTATAACTAAAAACAAAGTGTTTTCATTTTGATACGTGTGAAAAATGTAAACATTTTGAAATTTTATACTATTAATGCTTACCATTAGGTGTTCTCCAGCAGTGCGTTACTCCGACCAGTAGAGCCGACAACACTGCAGTTCACGGTAACTGATGGGCCCTTCAATAGGTCCCAGATAATAATGAAGTACTTCCCTGGACCGGTCCCTTTGGTCCACCGTCCCCGGTCCTAGACCCGACAGGGCCCGCACAATCGCAGCCCCTTCATTATCGCGGTCGTATTAGTCTTAAAAAAAAGGTTCAACCCAAATCCTACCGTGGTAGGATCACCGGCATAGTTAGTGGACCAGTGATCTTCGAACTGTCCACTTAATTCTATTTTATACAACCTCTACAAAACTGCCATCCATATATTTATACTGGATATAGATATTCAAAATGTGAGTCGAAAATGTTCAATCTGTATGCGCCTAATCTCAACCATGTCAGAGACATGAGACATTTAAAATATCGTAGTTATGCGATTAATTGATTTCTAATTATATATCGAATACTAAAAATAAAAGGTCGTCGAACTTGTTAATTTTTTTATTAGATTATTAAGGGCCTGAAGCAAAGATATAGAATAATTGAATAATAATATGTCAATTTCGCGAATATTTATATCGAAGTACGTAGACTTAAAGCTTAATATGATTTTGTAAAAATCTCTTACAAATACCAATCAGTACTAAGCTATGGAATCATGGATTGGGGAGTGCCCTGAAAAATATTCACAAAAATACGAGGAATATCATTTTTCAAACATTTTTACACCCTATGTAACAACTCCTGAAATCACTTGAATTGCCTAAAATTCGTCAAATTTACATGTGGATGAAAATGATGTGATGATAATAACCTGAATGTTTTAACCTCAACCAAATTTTATGATACAATTCTAATAATTAATATATAACTTACTAGTAACCATGGTAGTAATATGAAAATAAACAAAACTATTTTTATACATATGCTCGCGTAACACTTGTTTTTAACTTGATTTCAAAAATAAATAAACATGTTGACAACCACTTCCGAAAGGAACCTTACTCAATATAGAAATCCCAGCGGTGCTCAACCCTTTTCTACATTGCTCTGTCATTCACTCATTTATATAGGAACACTAGTAGATGTATATGTAATATTCTAAATATATAGTATAAATCAATTCATACTTTCATAGTAGTTTGTATCATATATGCGGGAGTTTGTATGGGATGGGTCAAAAGTCACTTTACTATTAAAAAATATAATACTTTTTTGTATTTGTATATATATTATTTATCTTTTATACGATATTCTATATAATATGATTTTTTTCGTATACGTGTATAGGTTTAATATCATCAAAAATGTAAATAAAAAAATAACAAAAAGTTATTTCATTTTTAAATGGTAAAGTTACTTTTGACCCGACTGTACAAGGTTCAGTATCAAAATTAAATAATAGATATATTACGATATATTATTTCCAGTGTTCAGGGTTTCCAATACTGAAACCGGTACACCCAATACCGGTATAATTTCCGGTATTCACGTAGCTATTAATTTCATTTTTGGCGCATAAATCTTTATAATCTCCATGATGGTTAATTAGTTATTTGTATAATACTGGTACAACACATAATTTGGTTCAATTTATATAATATATTTACAAATCAAGCAATAATAACATGAAACACATAATATCATACTAAAAGTAAGATATCATGGAATAATAATTCTTACGTGCCAACTGAAATGGAATGTGTTTTAAGTGAAATATTATGGACTTATTGAAGGGAGAAATTAGTTACCGTAACTAATTTTTTTTTTGTAGCATAAATAGTAAATATGAAAAAATAAAAGTAATACTTTTATTTTTTATAGTTACTAGATACTCGTAGTTACTAGACGTGGTCTGTTCTAAAGTAATTACCTGCACAGTTTTTAAAAGTTGTAATTGTTTAGAGGTAAGTAAGTATAATGTTAAGTAAGTTATAAAAAGTACAATTTAACAAGTTATAAAATATTATTGAAAAAAGTTATTAAAATATTATTGTCTGTAATATGCAATAGTTGGAGACAAACATGTATAGGTAGTTAGGTTAGCACAAATAATAAATTAGATTCATTTTGCTTTCTACCCACATCAAGCTTACTTTGTTATTTTTGGTTTGAAGTTGTTAATCACTTTAGGTCTAATGACAATTTATTAAATATTCGCGGAGCACAAAATAAGAAAGTTTGTCGAGCGAATTTGGTATTAAATTTTGGCACTGACAAGTATCCTAAAGCTTTGCTCCTTTAGATCGGATCAATCAATCAATCAATAAATAATATTTGAACAGTAAAAAATTGTGTTTAGTAGATGGTCATGTGATCCGTGATGCTGAGTGCTGAACCGTGGAGTAGGCTCACGAACAAAAAATGAACACGAACGAACTCAAAATTCTTATATAATCATGACTAGATAGAGTTTAGAATTAGTACATTAGGAGAAGGGGAAGCGTGTGAAGGTTACACCTATCACAGAGAAGATGGTATAGTCATGCAATAAGGAGACCAGATGATCATATCGTCAAAACTACTATGAAACCACTCATCATCAACAAAGCAATGAACGAAACTCATATAAGTCAGGAGGCCATCCAAGACAGGGTGTTTTGAAGTTTTCGTGCAAACGGAAAACAACAAGAAATGTACATTTTTCCCACGCTTTAGTATTTCACCGAAATACCGGTATTGAAGAATGTGATCCGATGTTGCAGCCCTAGAAGCGTGTACAATAATGATTTGTAATTGTCGGCAACATTATCGTGAAACAATATGCCTAAATATTTCTGAAACGAAGGTTCTATCTCACTAATGTCTCAGGTTTACATTCTCCCTCGCGTGACACAAATTTTGTGTTATTTGTAATAAAAATACTAATAGCGTATTGTCTTCTTTATGGTTTTCTCAGTACCATACTGTGTTGACATAAACTACTGATGCAGCCAATAACAAAGTTGCCTTGTGTGTTTCTACTGCAGTTAGTGTATGGGAAATATGCTTGCTATGAATTACTAGATTGAGACAGGACGAATCAAATGATGTCGTTGGTAACAAAAAAGTAACGTAACTTTCTTGAAAAATATTAATATACATTTGCGTTGGGCAGTTGAAAACATAATACCGCGCGGCGCGAGTGAGTTCACTTTCGCGTTTAGTATACATTGCCATATATACGTTTGGGATAGATTTTGAGAAAAACACATGCACAGCTTCATTAATCATTTTTAGATGTTTCGAATTAACACACTGAAATGCGATATTTGAATTATTTACGCGTGGATACTTACTTAATATGATATAATGCTTCAAGTAGATGCCTGTGTTATTAATATTTATTTTTAAGGAGAACACATTCTTATTGTGAAGTTGCAATTTTTCAAAACATAGGTCTGTGATATTTTTAATACAAATTAAATATATAAATTAGAAAGATATACATATAAAATCAATTTATCGTAAAAATATTTTTGTTGCTACTGGGATTTGCACCTGAATCTCTTCTTATTCGGGGAAATGCATTAACCGATTATGCTACGCCAACATAGTAAGTTGACGACAAATTTCTAATTTCTAATTTATACATTTAATTTGTATTAATAATATTTATTTCGCAGAAATTAGAGTTATGCATATGTGTGAAACGAGAATTATCTGTCAAGACAGTTTTATCTGCCTGCTGCCACGGAGAATGACGCCATTATCATCAGCCTGTCTCTACTAGATACAGGCCTCTTTCAAGGGTCTATAACAATTTATATATTTTTTCACAAATTGACATCCAAAAGAGATTGAAAATCATACATATTATGTAAGTGATAAATTCGAACATTGACGTCTGGTGGCAAGACACGTGTCTGGTAACTGATATTAGTGAACGCTGGCGTGTCGCCCAAAACGCTGTGGCTTGTCACTTTTGACACGCGTGTCATAGGTTCACCATCACTACTCTATATCTTCAATTCTTTTCATCCATCTGTTGCCTGCTACTCTTCTGAAGTCGTCGCTCCATCGAACTTGAGGATGGCCGTCACTTATTCTAGCAGTGCGTGACTACTACTCCTTATTTTCCCTTCACCTGTCAGCTCATCGACAGATGTGTCCAGTTCCACTTGAGTATTCAGATTTTTTTGGACAGCTCGCTTTCGTCTTTGTATATACGTTCACCGTGTTCACCAATTTTTCCATCTCTTCTAGCAAAATTTTATTTTGTTTTTTTTTAATTAATATTAAAAATATAATGCAATTTGAATAATCAATATATATATGTACAAAGACTAACCGAAACATTAATTAACTCGTATATACTCCTTCTCTATACACGAGTCTTACTCTCATAGAGAAGAAACAAATGTTAATATATATATATATATATATATATATATATATATATATATATATATATATATTATTCGTGTATAGAGAAGGAGTATATACGAGTTAATTAATGTTTCGGTTAGTCTGTGTACATATTTTTTTTACTTCAGTTACAAATTTATGATAGTCCGTAATTTTTCTAATTGTGATGAGGAGCATACAACAGAAGCACCTCATTTCTTTAAGAGTCATATAGTATAACAACCTAGACAGATGTACATCTTACGTGTACATTGGTTATTGGTTAACTGGACACAGTAAATTCTTTTAGTAACCAAACAACCCATCGAGATTCCTTTGAATTGAAGGGTCCAATAACCACCCCGAGTGCCCCGGGGGCCGCACGGACCCCCTACGGAGTCTCCGGTAACCGTCGTCCGGTCCAGTGGACCCTTCGCTGAAGAGTCTGCCTGTCATGTCCGTGAAGAATTTGAATAGGAAGACGTCTTGAAAAGGGAACGTCTGGAGGGTCGGTCGAATTACAAGGCATTACAAAGCTTTATGTCAGTTCTCAACCAAATTCAGTCACTATTTTTCGAAAATATAATTGGCCATTGTATTTTAGCAAGATATTGACCTTCGTTTGTAAAGGAAATCCTGCGCCTTCAGCTATAACACTAAATAAATACCACACTATAAATTCACTATTCAATAAAATACGTAGGTCTGTAATATTTAAAATATTAATTAAATGTATTAATTAGAAAGATATACATATAAAATCAATTTTATCGAAAAATATTGTTGTTGCTACCGGGATTCGAACTTGAATCTCTTCCGATCCGGGGAACGTGCATTAACCGATTATCCTACAGCACCCAGTACTTTGACGATAAATTTTCGAACCTATATGTTACACTTTTCAAATTAATACATCTGGCGTTCCATTATTTGAAAGCCATCCACTTTATTTTTACGGAATCTCATATACCTTTGAATAGTCCGATAGGAGACGCCAGAATTCAGTTAATGTACGTTCCCCGGATTGGAAGAGATCCAGGTTCGAATCCCGGTAGCAATGGCAATATTTTTCACAACGCATTTATAGCCGACCTCTGGTCCTATTGCTCGGCCATGGGCGCCACTGCAAGATACTCCAGGTCCATCTCTCGTCGGAACAATATTAACCACTTTGATATACCATATGTGAGATATCCTGCATTGCTTCTTCCATAAGTGTAGCAGAAATAGTTTAAATATATCTCAATATCAGAGATTGCCTTTCTAACTCGACATTCGATCCGACAACGAGATTCGACTAGGGTTTCTGGACCTGACTCGATCCATATTGGCCTCAAAACCCGGATCCTGGACCCGGATTCTAAACACCCGGGTTAGGGTACCTAGAATTTCAAGTTTTAAAATTTGAAATATTGTTCTTTCAAAACAAACCTTATGTTTAGCTACACAGCTAGTGAATAGATTTTTCCGAAAGTCGGTCTCTGAAGTCAATTTCACGGACAATTTGCAAGTACCAATATTAATCGACTAAGATGAAACAGTATTAACAATGAAGAAAGAGTTAAACCTAATTCTAAAAAATGCAGAAAAACCTGATGTAATCTAAGCTGATTATTCGGAAATCTTCAACAGGAGAGAGGCTGTGTGACGCGCTATGCACAATGAAACCTACCAACGGACAATGAAAGAACATTCTTGGTGTCTACAAATTTTTGCACCAAACTTAGATCGGTATTGGGGGATAAGTCTTTTAATACTTTGGTGTTTCTTAAATATTATTATATCAGAACTAGTCAAATAAAATAACTTGTAAACTTAATGTAATAATAAATCTTTTAAAAAAGTAAAATTCGGATTTTTTAAGATAACTGATTTTGGACCCGGAATCGACGGGTTTTAAAAAGTCGGGTTTTCAAAAACCCTAAAATTACTATCTATTCTGAAATTTAGACCCAAGTTATTGAATATTAATACGTTAATATATCGCGTTAAATTACAATTGTTTGTTCCATAGTATCTGCTGCTCACGAGATAAACGATAATGACATTTAATTCATGCGAGGAGCGAAACGGCAAATGTCTAAGACATAGTATGTACACGGGGACTACGAAAGCTGAGTATTGTCTTAAACATGTCATGGTAGCAAAATCCTTATCTCCGAGATTGAAAATCTCATTTGTGCACACAGGTCATTAGAACCCATAGTTTAAAATAAAAAAATGAATTATTATTTGGCATTCTAAGTCGTTAAGTCAAAGCACATCCCCTGTGGCATCGCCCATTGTGACGTCGGCATCTATAAGGTGGTTTTGTGGTTTCGTTGTTCAACCTTTAACGTATGAGAGACGGGTTTGGTCCGTTATTAACCCGCTTCAATCCCTTTCTGGTCTTTTTTCATCTCACGATGTTGTTTGGAGATGCTCGATTGTAAAAGATTATAGGAATGTTAAAGGATGTAAATATAATGGTTGAGAATAATAACGATTTCAACCCTAAAAAATAACGATTAAAAATTAACATATTATATTACCGCACTGACCACATTACTAAGATGCCTGAATAATATTGAATACCTTGCCTGCTAGCTAAAGGTTTGGAAACCAGAACTCGAAATTGAAATAAGAATTGCGCTAGCGAGAAGCTATTTTATAAATATGGATAATAAGATTAAGAATTATAAATTAATGTTAGCGTGAATGATGTTAATGGAACGGATGTCGTATCGGAAAGATTTTGAAGGTTATTTGAAGTGATTAATGTAAGAGTAGTAGATGGCCCAATATTAATCCACCACTCTCGTGTCTGTTTGATATCTGCGAGACGTATATATTGTATATCTCCAGTATATCACACTTAAGAAATTAATCCGTACAACATTGTTGGCGATGGCGAGGCGATTTCTGGAATTGTTAATGGGTATGTGATGGCAGAAAGAGTGGCGCTCATGAGACGCCCTTCCCGATCATGGTATTGTTACCTGCTGTCAGTACTGGGTATCTTTACGCTGATGGGAGTTTGGTTTCACGCCCTGGTATTTGCATGGTGCAATCAGTAACGCCCGAGCGGTGATGATAAGAGTGGAGGGACACATTCTTCGCAATGAGGAATACGATCTCTTATAAAACATTATGCATGGAAAGATAGATAGGCAGCAGAAGCTTTGGTAGAAAAAAATGATCAGATCAGAAAGTGTTTTAATGTCCAAATGCCGTGATGATGATATTACATCTTGCAAGGATAAATTGGTTGCTAAGAAATAAAATACTTATATTATTGTAAATGCTGTTACCACACCATATTAGACTGTAATAATACTAATTTTATAAAATGGTCACTGATTAAATATAGTATAAGGCTATATTTGAATTTGTATATAAACAAAGTACTATAAAAAGTTTGTACAATGAAAATTAGTATACGCGTTATATTTTTTTATGTGCGCTATGTTGGAATAGCTTAGAAATAGCATTACGCCTAATCATAATGTTCCTGTTGCTTCAAGAGCCATGTCATCAATCGCATATCGAAATATATAATATCATTGAATCGTTACATTCTAACCACTTGTGTGTCCCACGGCCTCACACGTCACGCACTCATGATTGCTTATAATGGTTCGGTTTGTAAAGTGTAATCACTGTTTTAATATTTCCGAGTGGTAAACAGTCCGCTGGAATATTGCGCAATCATACAATTATATACTTTGTGTTTACTATTGCGCAGATAAGTACGCTATAGATTATTCATAGCAGGCCCGTCTTCGAGAATTCAGAGAAATTACATTTTATAAAAATAATTATATTTTGATGCAAATATATCCAATTTTTTGGACTGGAAAAATCCGATTAGTAACGATAATGCGTGACGTAAAGATGTCACAGCCCATCCAACTAGTCTCTGACCTTCTGCCAGAGGCGCTAACAAAGATTTCATCGATAAGGATATTAATACTCGTTCACCGGACTAACATCTAACTGCGGAAAGGGTAATAATACTCGTTCACCGGACTAACATCTAACTGCGGAAAGGGTATTAATACCCGTTCACCGGACTAACTTCTAACTGCGGAAAGGGTATTATTACCCGTTCACCGGACTAGGGTCTAGCTGCGGGAAGGGTATTAATATTTGTTCACCGGACTAGCATCTAATTGCGAAAAGGGTATAAAATACCCGTTTACCGGACTAGCGTCTAGCTGCGGGAAAAGTATTAATACTCGTTCACCGGACTAGTATCTAGCTGCGGGAAGGGTATTATTACCCACTCACCGGACTAGCATCTAACTGCGGGAAGGGTATTATTACCCGTTCACCGGACTAATGTCTAACTGCGGGAAGGGTTTAATACCGTTTACGTAAAAGCTTTTTTTAATTGAAAAAATTCAATTAAACTCGATCATTTCCTTTGTATATCACATTGCATTGTGTAGATAAGATATAAAATTAATATACAAGAGCAATATTTGTTTACCCTCATTACGTCACTAATTTGCCCGAAAATTACCCAACCGAAGTGTGTTAAGTCTATCATGACTATTAAACCCCGAACCCACTCTACGTTAAAAAAATATATTTATATATTACTTATGCACAAATACGAGATATAAAAGATTTTGTGGACACTTGTATAGAATTCGATCAAACTTTTCTGAAAAATTACATTTGTAAATATCTTCGGTTGGCCAGCCTGATTTACCATCATCTTTAAAAATGGCAACTATTTGAAAATCTAAAAATTCGTAGCTCAAATTATATTGATCCCAGAGAAAAAAATTAAAAAGGTAAACTTTTTACAGTGTACCATAAAACTGGAAATATTCTTTCTACTCACATGCCAACGAAATCTCCTCGATCTTTATTTTCTCGTAAGAAAACCTTTTTCAACATTTTCTAGAACAGTCCCTTGTGTATTTAATCTCTTCAGCCGACGTATTACTGTTGATGGACCCTATCACTGATGCGTAACGTCGCCAAAGGGTTAAATATGAGAATCCAAGAAGAATGGTCGCTTTGTCTTAAGTGTTGCAACACTATGAATGATATCTCAAGTGAAAGGTCTCAGTTGGTACAGTATTGATTCACAATACATAATATACAGTGTGTAGTGAAAAGTAGCATTCTTTGCTGGTATGTCGGTAGACTCTTCGAAGAATCAATATTTGTGTAGTTCTTCTTACATTCTTTATAAGAAGTGGAGCCGCCACAGCAATACTCGACCCACTGATTAAAATACAAACAGCCATAATTCATAACCAGTATAATTCTCAATAAATCCTTCTCGGCATGAATCAGAGCTGCTATTCCAAAAACTCAAGGTGCTAAATATCAGGCAATTATTCATACTGCTGCTGAAATATATATGTAAACAGAATCCTGCACTTTATCACAAATTCTAAGTGTAATAACTCAAAGATAACTAACTGTCTCGTTAATGAAAACTTCATTTGCTCAAAGAAATGCATGTTTTATAGGACCGCGAATATACAAGAGATGGCAACTGTACCAGAATGAAATGGCTTTTCAAAATTGGAAGAGGTTCTTAGATAATCAAAGCTACTCGTTCTGTTGACGCAAGTCGAGTACCTATTCCCTGTGTATTTGTCCTTCCAATATACCTGTCCCGCTCTGGCCGACGGATTACGCCGACGGGGGGACAGATTGCCTTCTGACACCGAACTGTCGAGATCTGTGTTCTTTTTCAACCGTTTTCACAAAGAAGCGGTATTATCAACAGCTCCGGATGTGCACTCGGTTCTTCACAACAAACGTGCTAGTCAACTGGAGGTGAAAACGACGTCCAACCCAGGACTTTAGAGCAAGGTAGACCAAATCCATCTGCCATTATTTTCCTTCATAAATCCAATTCGGGTTGCGTCAACTAATCAATACAGTCCGCGATACAGAATCGATCCACGGGATCTTATCCCACCATTTATCAGCACGTTCTATGTATTTCTTTTCTGTCCTTATATCCTACCTCGTACTTATCAAGTTTTGTTTGCTCTATTCTATTCTTTCTTGTTTCTATTCTAATCCTGATTTTTACCTTGCTTTTACTCTACTGTAATCTTTTTACCATATCTTTAGTATGCTTTCTTTCTTACTTGTTTCTCATGTTTACTTATTTTAACCTGCTTTTACCCTGTTGTCACATTTTACTCCGTTTCTTTAATATGCTCTTACTTTAATGTTCTTTACTCTCTTCCATACTTCTTACATGTCTTTAGTCTGTATCTAAATTTTCACTTTGTTGCTTTTAATTATTTTCTCTACCTGTCTCCTTTTTGATTTTTCTGTTTTTTACTATTTAATTAGTCCTACCTTACTTCTTACTTCTGCACCTATCAGTTTTTAGTAATATTAAAAACAATATTAAACAGCTAATGGAATCTAATGCTACCTACCTCAGAACAGGTATTGTATTATACTTCTTCTTCTCCATCGTGTGTTGAGTATCGTGGTCCCCTGATATATCAGGAACTTGGTGTGTAATACGTCTCCATTCATCCCGGTCTTGAGTCACGTTGATCGAAGCGTTCAAAGAGGTCACTGTTAACTTTATTATTTAGTCTATCCATCTTACAGAATACCATCCTTTTGCTCGCTCTCCCTTAACTGTCTTTTTGATTACGAGTTTCTTGAAAATCGGTTATCTTTATCTTCTGTAAGATATAGAAAAGTACCTATTTTATATATATTCGACTATATTATTTTCAAGCTACATAAAGAAGTAGTGAAGCATGTCAGAAATGAGCTTTTGTAATATGTTAAAAAAAACAGATTACCATGAATTTTTTCAAAATGTGCAATACTTTCAAAGATATTGGCTTTCAAAGTTGAATTTGTTGAAAAACACTTGGATTATCATTTCCGACGTCACATCTCTCATACGTACCGGCCAGTACTAACAATATTAGTACTAGTGCCAAGTACCAACTTGTCGATTCGGAAGATGTGACGTCATATCTCTCGTGTGGTATAAACCGATCGTTTTTAAAACACGCAACTTTGAACATCGGTAACTCTGCTATATTTCTAGTATCGAAAAAATTGTTTCAGTTTAGTAAATTAGATTTTTCGAAGATTTAAAAAAAAAAAGATTACTACCTCATTGTAACTTCACAAACGTGGAACGGGTTACACGATAAAGGTCTCTCGGCTTTCGTAGTTCAATAGGCATGACACTGGCTTTTCATCGGGGGTTCCAGGTTCGATTCCCAGTATGGTCACAATTCATGTATGCGATTTACTCGAGTCTGGGTGTTTTTGTGATGTATTTTAGTACAGTTATAAGGCCTCGTTGGCTGTTAATTTTTTTTAAATGCTCATTTTCGTTTTCCTGTAATAAAATGTTGTCGTGGAGTACATTATCCTCGGTTCGATCCTGTAACCCCCCAGTCAGACCTCGCCGACCAGATCGAATTACATATGAACGTATCGGAAACTTGATATTCGTTCTAGAAACTAACCAAGCGATGTGGCAATACTTTACAATCGTATAATTAATATGATTGCAATATTTGCCAAAGTGCTGCTGCAGTGCAGCAGCGGTAGTCCGAATTCAAGGAGTGTTGCATTTTATACAAAGTACCTGTCAAATTAGACCAGTCGAGGACTGCTCCGGCAAAGCCACCAACGTGCAAGGTTAGGTGGTCAGGTAATTCGAGTAGCCATCCACGAGAATTTATACAGCATCAAGGCGGCCATTGTCAAAATGAAGCTATAAGGAATAAGTTTGATCATCATCAAATTGTCTGGATACAAAGCTCTTGAAGATATATCATGAGTCGCCTTGTACATCAACCAGCACAATCTAAATTCAACTCTTTCAGGGAATCTGAGCCAATGTAGCTGATATAAAAGGGATGTTATATGAGAGAATTTAGAAACTACATATATTATCCATGCTGCCGCATTTAGAATTAATCTATCCAGCTCTATTTGGCTATCTATCTTCTCTATATAGCTATCTCTCTATCTATATAGCTAATTATAATCTATCCAGCTGAAACATTGGCAGGCCAGCATAGATGCTGTTACAATAGTCCACACGTGACACCACAAATGCATTTATAAGTAGACGGGCCGCCTCAAAAGGAAGATGTCTCCGAATACTTTTAATCTATCTCAGTTGATATCAGCATGCACTGATGTTTTGCTGATTTGTGTATTCATTGAACGATTCCTGTATTAAGTTTTGCCTTCTGGGTGTTGCCATCCATAGTATTGTTTTGAATGGATTCATTGTAAGTCTGTGTTGTGCCATCCATTCGCCTATTTTCTCACAATCTCATATGTATTATGGACTAACCCAATTCAATGGGTTTATTGCACTTGATAGGAAAATATTTCGACCATGCAGTACCTGTCTACCAGAAGGTGATTCATGCATTATCTGTTATGCAAATGTAGTGGTCTACATGCCACCCACACAGGTACAGACTGTATTGTGTTGTATCGACACACCTACACGACCGGGACGGATGCGTCTACTCGTTCATTAAATCTTACATCGAATATTCACAGAGCATGCCTTGATGGGCCCGTGCATTCTAAATGACCCAAGCCGTCTTATGTTGGATGTTGAAGAAATAATAAACCCGGCTTTAGGTAAGTTTGTATTAAATCATTGAGATTTTCAGACAGCCCAAAATAATACCAATTATATAAAGCGTGTTCTTTTTTTAGAGGTTTAAAATGAAATAAAACACATAAAAATCGTGGCAGTGGCCATGGTATTGACATTATTGAAATGATGATTTTATACCATTAGTGTTTAAATATGATTTTACAAATATTGGCGCCGCAGCTGGCTCGAACTAAACGCAATTTAGAAGTTCATCTTTGGAACAATAAAGGGTATAACGTTACATTCCAAGTCGTCTATAGTCTCTGGTTTATCGGCGTAGACTAGCGACTTCATATCCCCACAGAAAATAATCCAAATGTGTTAAAACACACGATCTAGAAGGCCAATTAACAGGTCCATTACGCGAAATTATCAGGTCCATTGCGCCAATTAACAGGTGCCATTCAATTTGTGAACAAAAAAAGTCAATAATCATGGATCTGTAGCGCTCTCGATGGCGAATCGACTCATTTGGGTCCTCCTCAACACTACGCTCCACTGCAGCAACAGCTTCTTCGGTGCACCCTGTACGACGTCTCTGCGGATGCGTATTATCAATTAGAGTATGCGTGGTGCGAAAACGATCCATGGTTATTCGAATTACTTGCTCGGATGGACGATTATGTCGACCGTAAAATGGACGTAGCACACGGTAAGTTTCGCGAACTGAAACACGATTTTTCGAAATAAATTTGCACAATTTGCAAGCCTTGTTTTGGCGTAAGTCTATTCATGGTGAAATAGTAAACCAAGCTGAGCACAAATCTGCTGTCAGCTGCCAAATTCGCTGTCACTGAAAACAGTGTTGCCAATTCGAAAAACAAACCTCTAAAAAAACACCTTTGAAACATCGGCGATACTGAGATGGGTTGGCCAAGTTGTCCAAATGGCCGCGCACTATGCATAATTTTCCACGCATCATTCCGACAAAATAAATAAACATTAAAACATCTCCCCAAATTTTTTTCAAGAATTTTAAGTACGAATAGATTGACCCTGGACCATAATAAAATTGACACTTGCATCATCATGTGGCATCCATGTGAGAATTCGATTCCAAATTTTTTAAAGGTTCAGTGCCTAATAAAGTATATTATTTATTTTATTTGCAACCTGAAAACCAGATACTGGATGACAATCCTGTTAGAAGTCTCAATAATCGATGAGACGAGAATTGTGTATCAGAACTGAAGAGTGTGGAGCTCTATCTCTACCCCCGCGGGGAAACGGCGTGATAGTAAGTAAGTAAAACCGCCCTAAAAATATTGAGTTTATTTTCAAGTAACGAAACAAAGATAGCGAAACAAGTAAAAAGAACTGATGGAAAATTGATGTCAAGACTGTAGATATATATGTTGTGACGCTCTATCCTCTCTGCCTACCGGTGTGATGGACATTAGTTCAACAACTGTATAATCTGCGTCTCCTAGGATGTTCGGGGATCCAAAGCCTCGTATGTTGCATCTACTAGTTTCCCTATTGGTAACCGTTCTTCTGACATTAGCGATATTTAATTGCGATATTTCGCGAATTTGCGTAACATATTATTTCTTGACTGTTGTACTGTTTTTTTTTTGTATTATTTTTAAATAATATCAGGTTGGATTTAAATAGTGCCTTATGTTTTCCGCGCAACGGAGAAAGCCATGTTAAACAATATAATAATAATGTTTGTCGAAAGCTCAACTATTTACTGAGCCATGAATATTTAGCGGCCACGGAGACGTGACGTCCATGCCGAGAGGCTTCTCATCAGTCATCCTTCATTCCCACTTCATTCTTCACATTACCAAACGTTTTGTGTTAACTATTAACGACATACTATTTCCTTTCCGATGACATCAATTTTTGTTTCAATACACATTCGTTGCAATCTCGATTATCCGAGGTCGCATTAACCGGGACAGTAAAAATATCATTGATAATTAAATTTTTTGAAATATAGATAATTTATATTTCATTAGACTAGTCAATATATGTCAGATAATTAAACTTAATTATTAATGTGGTTATTCATAATAATTAAAATTAACAAATATTCACTTTGTTTTAATCCACTTTATTTTTGGTGTCACCGACCGATTTCGGAACCACTGTTCCTTCTTCAGGGTAAACTACATACAAAATTAACATACAATACAGGAGTCAATATTCTCCACATTGATAATAAAGGTAATCGTTTAGATAACTTACAGGCCCTAGAAGTCCATAAATAATAATCAATTTATAATTAATAACGAAAAAAAATAACCTACAGTCCTATCTTTAATATGTTCCCATGTTCCCGCTCACTATATCATCTGTCTCTTTCCCTCCCTTCACCACTTATTACCCCCCTCCCCCCTAGTCACCTACCCACCCACACTTTAACACCTGACACTAATGTATGATTGCCCATATTCTGTAATATTAAGTTAGTATATCTAATTTACCCTGAAGAAGGAACGGTGGTTCCTAAACTATTTAGTTATACCAAAAATAAAATTTAGGCAAAGTTAATTTTTGTTAATTTCGATTAAATTATTTTTACACGCTTATATTGAATGATTACTATTGATTCTAGGGATCGGTTTATAATTGACTTTTTTTTTTTTAATTATTACCTAGATTAATTATTAATTATTACCTAGATTAATATGAATTTTTTAAACTTTCTATATTGTTTGGTGAGTTTTCGAGTCGCGGTGTCAATGTATTTTTGTACTTTTTTCGGATTTTTTTGTCAGATTGTACGGGTCATTTTATTTTCTACCACCCCGGATAATGGATAGTCTAATCTATTTATGTTTGGTTAGGTAACGCTTTTGAAATACGAAATCATCGCATCCCGGCATAACAGGCGGAGGGTCTTCTGCCAGGATTACTTAAATATCATCACGTTTTCCCGTCAAAAGGGTAGACGAGATGATAGATAAAACACTTTTCTGTTCTGATCCACACTCATATATCCTCACTCATCGATTTCAAGACTATGAACCTTGTCGTTCTTAACTCGTTTGTACAGAAAGACATTCGGAGTCAGTATGAAAATATTTAGAAAAGCATTAGAACGAAATGACAGATAATTAGTATAAATTATCAAATAATTAAGATTCTCTACGTCACTGTCCGACACTGTCTTTCTAGCTGATAGCACTGAAGGCCTACTATGATTATTAGAAATATTGTATTTGAAAACATTTCAAAATTTATATTCATTAAAAAAGGTTACAAGAATCGCTGGTTTCATTGAAAATAGGAACAAATAGTATTAAACTATGTTCACGTTGGATGCTGAATTACTAATAGGATCAATCACAAAAGATCAAATTCAAAATAGAGATGGTGAGATATACTGTTTTCTCTAAATGTGACATCTGTTCCGAATCGTAAAACACATTGTAGGTGCGTCTTTTTGATTCAGGGGCGACCATTGTTATTGACACATTTCCGCATCCAAATTCCCATCCATGTACTTCCTAATGCTCGTCTTGTCAGCGTGAATTGTGACCTTGACGCCAGCATGCGTGATAGCATTCGCGGTGTAGACTTTTTTATTTGTTTATTGCTTTGTGTGCCGCGGGTGAACTTGTGACATCGCCGTATTGAATTAGGATCGGGGATCGGCTCATCCGCGTGTCATTTGTGTGAACTCGATGGCGACTGCAGGGATTACGGAGGCGTCATATATAAGGTAAGGCGAGCCGTCCTTCCGAATCCCGGTTCCCAAGATTATGTTCCTTCGACTAGAATCCCATATCCCTCATCGACCTCTCCTGTACCAAGGTTTCGCTACTTCCCTCCCATACCTTGCGGTTATTCCAATTTACGACCGGAATTGTCGTATTCTATTCCGCGGGACGCGCGACTCGGAGATTGCGTAATTCGTTCATTTAGAACCTATCGATCCGGATTTACAGTTCGAATTCAAACATCTATTTTGTAATACAGACTGCTTTTACGATGATGAATACTATCATCATCATTATCCATGTCAGTGATCTCCGTGAATACCTGCCCTCTTGATAATTATATATTAAATTTAAATACATAATAAAAATATAATATGGTATGTATGTGTTTTGTATTAAATATTTTAATGTGAATAATGTTGGGTTGTGAAACTTATCATCTGAGTTTCCATTATTTTTTATGGCGAAATTCGCTTTGGATTATACGATTATAAATTATACGAGTGCTTTGGATTACGAACATGTTTCCGAAACGAATTATGCTCGCAAACCGAGGTTTTCCTCTGGTTAAGATTCAAGGAAAACGCGGTGCAGAAAAAAGACACATCTCCCTGCCAATGTTTCAGCTGGATAGATTACAACCTATTCTACTGCAACTGCACGGATAATACATGGAGTTTTCAAATTCTCTCATATAACATTTTTTACATCAGCTACATTGTCTTCGATTCCCTGAAAGATTCGATTGTGCTAGTTAATGTACAAGACGACACACAACATGACGCCTCTGCATCTTCAAGAACTTTGTATCCCAGACAATTTGAATGGTAGACGTTAAATTCTCAGATCAGCCTCTACTTCGGCTGCAGGAAGGGTTGTAGAACCGACCGACCGTTGCCAGAAGTCTAAATTTAGTGAACGGGCATTTGCGGTGGCAGGCCCAAAAGCGTGGAACTCTTTGCCCTCCGTCATAAGAAACAATGCATCAGAGACTATTTAAGAAGATACTAAAAACGTGCCTTTTCAAAAAGTCGTTTCCATAAGTGAAAATAACAATTTTTAATTTTAAAAAACAAAGATAATCGTAGATTTATAAACGGTTTATGTGTAAAGCGCCCTTAAGGTGAAAGTTTCTACGAAAATGGCGATGTACAAATTATCCATTATAATTATTATTAAAGAATTTTCGATACTAGTTCTAACGCAGCTGTCTCTGCGAAGTTCATGATGATTTCCAACCTCTGTTCAGAAGAGATGAAGAACATTCAGAAAAATTACAAACCGTACAAAAACTGCATATGTAAATACAATAATTAAATATGCAAGTCATGCGCCCTGCAAATCTTTCGCGGATGTCCTCTATTTTTTTGGTGCCGTCAGCACTCGCGTCAAGGTAACTATTAAAAATTAATAAAACGCCATGTACGTACCTAATTTGTCACGTATATCCAAACATCGGTATAATAATCGGACACAAGCGTACGACAGTGTAGGTAAGTACTTGAAATCATATCCACACTTTCACGTGGTTCCCCCACAAGAGATTTGATTTGATTTAATTGAATTAAGTAACGCTCTGATCAAATAAACGGCGTCGAAACGAAGATTTATAGCTTGCCTGAATTAACGCAACGTTACGAAGGATATTACGCAGCTTTAATTGGAATAAATATTCCACCTACTTCCGCAACCCGCGCCGCCCAACACGATCGAGAAATGATATTCATTAGTGAACAATTTTGCGAGCAGCTGCACTGGCAACATAATAGTTGGACTACTAAAAAATTGAGTTACTCGCATAGATAAGACAAATAATATATATAAAAGCTCCAAGGCCTATAGAATGCTAGGATTCATACTTCGAACCTGCAAACACTTCCAAAATCCATACTGCTTCAAAATACTATATAACTGTATTGCTTCAAAATACTATATAATTGTAGTCACTTAGAGTACGCTTCTCAAATCTGGAACCCATGGCAGATTACATATATTGCGAGATTAGAACGAATACAAAATAGGTTTATTCGACATCTGAATGTTAGATCTAATCTATCATTCGGCTCCTATTTAGATGCAGCAAACTTCCACAATATGATGATCCTAGAACATCGACGAACACGTGCTGACCTAATACTTCTCTTCAAATTACTGCAAGGCCACACATTGGTTGTCCCAGCCAATTGGAGTTAATATCTCTCCATGTGCCATCTAGATCAACCCGGCAATCCGTACTCTTCCACATTCCCAGAAGTAGAACATCTTACGTACAAAATTCATTCATTCACCGGTCATGCAAATACCATAATGATAAATTGACTTGTTCAACATTAGCCTTACTAAGCTCAAAGGGTTCTTCTTATGAACCACCGCAATCTAAACTTTGGCCATGAATGAACTATACCTATAAAAACCCATGTTGCTCTCCCTTTACCGCAACGTTAGTTGCAACCTCCCCACCCTTCTCCTTCTTTTATCTAAACATACTTTGTATCCTAATATTTTTTGTGGATTTTCTTTATTAGTATCGCATGTTAAATAATTATTATGTTTATTACAATATGTTTTCACTGTCAAAATCCCTTAATAATAAAAAATAAAGCTTGAAATATTTTGGCTATGGCTGTATAAACGAAAAACAGCGCAGTCGTGATTTATTTGTGAACTAAGTCGGGTTTTAGGGTGTCAAGTGCCATTTGTACAGTAATATTTTTGTATGCTGAAAACTAGAATAAAAAATGATTAGCTTATTAAAAAGAGAATTTATTCAATTTAATCCAATAATTCTATAAAAATTGTCAGAAAGAAAAATGATAACAGAATTTTTGTAAAATCTGCACTAAAAATGTTAATCTTTACGAACAATTTAACTCTTAATGATCCCGGTGTTCATGATTGTAATCACATATTATGATATAATTACCAGTCACTCTTTTCTTATTTGGTGAATTTCTATCTTAACGTCGTGGTTCTCTAATTCCTGTTACTGGTTACCTCTCAATCCTGTTGTTCAGATCTGAAGTGAGTCTTAAGTCATTTCTGAAACTTGCTCATCTTTTAATTATCAATCTCTCACTCTTTAATCTTTCACATTCCAATCGTGGTGGCTCCAGGCTCCTTTCATTTCTTTTTTCATTACGTCCAAAGTATGTAATAATTATTTTTCTACTTATAGCCTCGCAGTCTAAGTCTTCCTTAAGTTCGCAGTCTTGAAGGCATCGACCATTAAAATGGCTTTTGAGGAATATTTATTTTGGGTGTATCCAATATTAAAAAACACTTTTGTAGACAACAGTTTAAGAGAACATATAGGTGTATTTTTCAATTATTTTTGAATGAACATGTCTTCAGATTTAAATGTGTTTATGTAAATACCTTCGATAGCTGGTTCCCAGGTATCCGATTAACAATAAGCACACATATGATATGTGAACTACGCTAACCTTTTTAATTTTGCTGTCTCTCTGGTCCGAATTTAGCTGGGTTGTCTTTAGATTTCGATCGACAGAAGCGTGCACTGGTGGTTTATTTGGACTGCTCGACTGGTCGAAGCACCGAGTGTAATAAGAATAACGCCTGTCTGTTAGCGTCTTCTTAACTTTCCGAAAAAGGGGCGGCAATACTCATGCACACACATATGTACGTTATTATAAACCAGGAAACCCAGTGGTGCCAATCGAAGTAACAAGGCGCGTAAACAACATGCGTATTCTATTGAACTAAGCAACACCACATTTCTCCACTACAATTGGTCTGAAAATGAACCTCAATAAAGACCAAAGTTATGTATGGTCATGACCTAAATTGTCAGATAATGGTATTGGAGAATGTTAGAAAAGATTTATACATAGGACAAAGTCAGAAATTGGAGAAGGCGATTCAGATCAATAAAGTTGGAAACTATGTACAAGAAAGTGCATCAACATCCCCGAGTACTCATGTATCGTCAGTGCACCCTTCCTGACGTATGGAGCAGGGCCGTGGACTCTTACGCAACATATTGTACCAAAACTGAATTGATAGACAAAGATAGATACAAAACGATTTACGAAAAAGTGTCACGTTTTAAATATCTGTGCGTGAACTCTCATTTAGCACTCCGCGATCTTTCTCGCAACTAAATATTAGGTTGATGCATGATTATGATGCAACCATCACGCCGTTTCGTCGCGGGGGTACACAGAGAGGATAGAGCTCCACACTCTTCTGTCCTGATACACAATTCTCGCCTCATCCACATTCGTACATCTTCTCATATAAGCCCGACGATTATTGAGTATCTGGTCGTGCCAAGTCTTCGGCGGACGTCCTCTATTTCTGGTGCCATCAATACTTGCGTCATATATCTTCCTTACCATTCCCTCCTCGTTCATCCATTCCATATGACCAAACCACCTAAGAGATTCTTTCTTAATCTTACTTACTATACTAAGATCAGCTTTACATTATTTCCTTATTTTTTCATTCTTTACTCTGTCATAAATGGATCTGCCACACCTATGTGATCGCATTTCCACTGCATTCAGTCTACTTTTGTTCCTCTTCTGCCAGCTCACTTCCATTATATTGTAACCTAACCAAAAACGAAAACGAACTTAAAACTTATTATGTATAATGACTGAGAGATTATGCGAGACCCATCTGGTCAATTTCCACACCTTGCCGAGTTTTCTGAGATGGCGAACAATCGTGGACTGATCGATGTTGAAGTTCTCAGCTTGTGGTGTAACTTTCGTCCTCTTCCACAGCCGCCAGAAGGGCCTGGTCATCAATATCCAATGATCGACCCTTTCCTGATTTATCGTCTAAGCTTTGAAGCGAACAAACCACTATTTGCACGCCCTTTCGCTAATCGTTCCTTCATCGAAAAGATCGCGATATGACTCAGCAGTTTTCCACCCTTTCTCCAAGTAGTACAACATGATGTGGATGCTTTTCTAATTTCCTAGCCCTGTTATACAATTATATTATGACAAATGTAAATTAAACATAAAATTAAAAAACAAAACGTCGCGAAAAACGGGGGATGTATCAACCTAATAGTTGCTCAACTAATGTTGCCAGTGCGCGCTAGCACTAACAACGTTTTTTTTTATATTAGTGCTCTGTATCGTACCCTGGCGTAAAAGCATTTATTTAAATTGTAACAAAAATGTTTGTTTTAAAAGTTGTTATCAGCCTCTATATTCATTTATCTAACAAACTTGGCTCGGAAACGCTTTTAATGGCTTTTAGGTGTACAATGTCAAGGCGACTCCGAGACCTGATAAGGAGCTGCACATGATGATGGATTTCTTTTAAATAACGGCTATATGTTGTGCCTCGTGTAGTATATATCATTTGATTATCCGCTTTACGATTCCGAGAATCAAAGTAGAATCCGAGAGAAACGATCAGTGACGTTAGATTCTTGGTAATCTTTTAACTACGCCAACAACTCTTGCCTTGTTGACATTCTTCCATTTTCATAGAATCCTCTGTTCGTCTATTTTATTTATCATTTTTTTCTCATTCACCATTAATACCGTTTTTATATTGGTTGACGATGCTACTGAACATTTCTGATTTAATACAATTTAAATTAATCAACTAGAAAAATATACAGAAAAAATCTATCTGGATGACTGCGTTCTATGTTATCCGCAATTAAACGATACCCTAATAAGCCATTTTTTGTACCCCATTGGGAAAAATAATTTTATCAACCATTTGTAAATTTTACCTGTCTCAAAATTATCTAATGAGATATCTTCTGTCTTTACGTCCTTTTAAACAAACTCTTTATCTTGTTCTAAGTATTCACTAGATCACATCCTAATATACTAGTACATAATACATATATTATTGTAAACATGGTATGATGAACTGTTCCCAGATTGTTGGTCTGCTTGACTTTCACGCACCATTGAGATCATCGAGACACAATTCATTGTTCTATTAAAGTGGTAATGTCAGAACTCATGTCCCCAGAAGCATTATTTGAGAAATGAATATGCGGAGGTAGTGGACATTTTTGCTGTAAATTTAACTCTTTATAGGACTACATTATTACAATTTTTGTGTCTCAACTCAATGGTGACGGATAAGTTGCTTTATTTCACAATTTGTATTTATTTTTAATTTTGACTATGAAAAACATGCTGAGATTATATAATATTTTTCTTTGTGTATTGCATTTCTGATGAAATCATCTATTATTTTACAAATTATGTTAATGCCTGAATAGGGCGTGTGTAATAATAATAAATAAATAAAATGTTTAATGGTCTAGTAGTAAAACAATCATGGTCTAGCAATCAAGAGGTCGGGTATTCGACTAGCAACATAGTTTTACTATCATATCACAGGCGCTTAGCTTCAAATAGTTGACAATATTTATGTGATACTTATTCCGTGTAGGTATCTATATCTAAAAACAAAAACGAGGTCCTTCATTTTCTCTCCTAAAGTCATACTATTCGTCTCCTTTTGAAAATTACTATTTTACACACTTGGCCTGTTTTCTGGACCCCGTGTCGTATTTATTTTGTGTTGATCAATGACAGCTGCACATCGGAAGGTGAATGCGGAGTGAACTAATTAAAATCAACATTCAGTAATAAAGCTGTAACAAGAGCAGGACAACTGATACGCACATGGTTCTGTTCTGCACTAGTTATGATACCAGCATAAGGTATAAAAATAATCCATGACATACGAGTCTAACACAGGACTCGACAACCTTTTTTCAGCAAAGAATTATTTTTTTCAAACATGTTTAGAAAGCTACATATAGGGATGGTATTCGAAATGATTTTAGCCCTAGGGGATTGTCTAAAATCCTTACTATGGATAAAACATACTTCCAAATGATATTATTTTATTAACAATATTTGAGTATGTCAAAATTTTAATAAGAACTTACAATTACTAGAATACGCGTATTCTAGTATAATGTGTTAAAGATAAAAAATATAGCTTCCATATTTCTAAAAAATAAGATTCTCATTAGTGAAATCTGTGCCGTTTCAAGGAAATGCTTATCAAATTTCAGACCATAGATGGCGACAGCGAAGTTGTAGTTAAATATTCGAAGTATTTCTACATGGTAACATATATATAACTTCCAAAAGTTTGATAGATATCGAGGTTGATTGTGGGTGGAATGGTGAACGTTACATAATGTAAAGTGATCACTTAAGCCAGTCGAGGACAGGTCGTAAGCCCTGTGCTTACCTATTCTTCCATATTTTCCCATATAATATAAATAGCTTCGTCTCTATGAGATATCTATAATTTGTTTGATATTATTTTAGTTAGCTTTACTTATCTCACTCTCAAAATGTTTCTCTTATAATTCCAAAATATTTTATTATATCAAATAGGTTACTTTCATAACGTAGTAATTAGATATGGATTAGAAGTTACAGGAGTGACATTAATAGAGCTAGTGATCTCAGTTGTCTTGGATACATTTTGCGAGTACCACAGGAAGACGATTTCATTTTTAAATAAATACACTCAATTCTGTAGGCACATATTTTTTTGTGAAAATCTAAATATATCACATATTTTCGATATATGCCTTCGTTCTTCATAAAGCAGGTGGTATAGAACACACGAAATATCCTTTTTAATATTTATCAAATACATTCAGAGAGCTCGCAAGCCGCGCGTCGCCAACGGCTCGTGTTGTATCACCGACTGCATTGGCTGCGCTGACACCGCACATTTTTGTCGCTGTTTGTTTCTCGGATTCAATGACGTCATTCATTGATAATGCGACCTATTGAACCATTTACCGCACGTAAATTGAATTTCTTACTGTACACATGTTTATTTTAGATTATAGAGTATTACCTATATTCAGTGTTTTAATTGTGATGTTATGTAAATAATTTATAACTATAATTAATTTAATTGTTTAATGATTTAAAATCATACCACGTCAGAAAAAAATTTTCAATTCGATTCAGTTTTTATTAGGTCATCATCATCACTACTGGCTCTACAACTCCTCGGTCTCTTCGAGACTTTTCCTTCCTTGATTGATCACTACTACCAGCCATTTCTCTCCAGTCCTGAACTTCTAAGACAGGTATTGGAGGACATTGTCGCTCCATCTTAGCTTTGGTAATACTATTATCACAATGCTCCCACGTTGGGCGCCATTGTAATAAGGGGGGTTTGTTTTGTTTGAAGATAAGAGTTTTTGCTTTCGTCAATCAAAACACAATCACAATATTACGCTGTACCTGCCTACTGTTGTACAACGGGTAGGGGATCTTCTCCGCCCTTCCAAGAGGCAACTGATAAGCACTAATATATTACCAAACTGTGGCGGTGCGTATCCTCGAAGGGCAATTTATGCCGAATTTAATATCATTGTCTTTTTTTATGAAATAAGTTAAATCGCTTCATCTATCATATGGTTAAAAAGTTATGGAATGTACTCTCTAATTACGGGGTGAACAGTAAACTTATACACGCAATCGCATCCCTTTATGAAAGAAGTTCTGCGTGTGTAAGAATTAATGGAATATTCACACCATGATTGACATTACAAAGGTACTCAAGCAGGGTTGTGTAATGTCTGTTCAACTTGTATATGGATAATTGTGTGAAAGAACTGGAATGTATGAATGTAGGAGCAAAAATAGGCGATTTGATTGTATGCTGTTTATTGTACGCCGATGATGCAGTACTAATGGTGAATAATGAACAAAAACTACAGAGTCTAATGAGTACAATGTACGATGTATGCAAGGAAAGCGACCTTATTATGAATGTTAACATGCCGAAAGTGATGGTATTCGAGAAGAAGGAAAACAAGACACCGTGCAAAGTACTAGTAGGTACTGAATGTTTAGAACAAGTAGATGAATTTGTGTATTTCGGAAGTATGTTTGATTGATACGGAAAGGGTGAAAATAATATCGAAAGGAGGAGGACTGCAGGGAATAAAGTGAACGGCGCTTCGAATGGAATTATATCTAACAGGAATTTGTCAACTGAGGCAAGACTAGCGGTGCACAATGGAGTCCTGGTACCGACACTGATGTATGGAAGTGAGGCCTGGAGCTGGCAGAAGAGGAACGAAAGTAGACTGAATGCAGTAGAAATGAGATCACTTAGACGTATATGTGGCGAATCTATTTATGACAGTAAAGAATGAAGAAATAACGAAAGAGTGTAAAGCTGTTGTTAGTATAGTGATCCAGTGGTCGGTGGTTCGCGCCTCGTTCCAGGACTCCAGCAAGTTAGTCCTATTTTCATAGCACAAGCGTTTAGCTTAGTTTGAAAATAGTAAGAATATTGATGTGACATGTATTCCGTGTACGCATCTCTATTTTTTTTTTTATAAGAAAAAAAAAAAACATTAAGAAAGGATCACTTAGGTGGTTTGGTCATATGGAACGGATAAATGAGAAGAGAATGGTATGACGCTAGTGTTGATAGAAGACTTGACACAACCAGGTAAACCAGATAATGGAGGATAGTTCTGTTAGAAACCTCAACAATCGACGAGCGTGTACGAATGTGGATGATGCGAGAATTGTGTGTCAGGACAGTGGAGTGTGGCGCTCTATCCTCTTTGCCTACCCCCGCGAGGAAACGGCGTTATGGTAAGTAAATAAGTAAGTAAGCTTCATGTTACAGCCTTTGAAATATATATATAATATATACCGGATGTAACATACAATTCATATTATTTTAGGGGTAGATTACACAATATGTAAATTTATGAGTAGAAAATGTGTAATGTTAAATGACTAATCTCAACTATGTCAGAGATACAAGCATTTAAAAAAAGTCGTAGTTATGTGACTATTCCGATTAATTGAAATGCTTGATTGTCTCCGAATTATATATTGAATAGAAAAAGTAAATATCATTGAACGTCGAGCGGCCACACTATTTGATCCGTTAGATGATTCAGGGCCCGAAGCAAACATGTACCTAGAATAATAATCAGTTTCACAAATATTTATTTTGAAGTATGTAGACAAAATGGTTAATATGATTTTGTAAAAATCTTACACAAATATCAATCAAGCTATGGAGTGATAGGGCGGGGGAGTGCCTCTAAAAATAATCTAGACCCTCTTATTAAAACACAGAAATTAATAATTCCAATGATATCTAGGAAAACACCCACATTTTTACACCCTACAAAGCAACTATTTAATCACTTGTCTTGTCTGAAATTCATCAAGTTACTCTGGATCCGAATTTTTTTTTTCATCACAATGACACCTTATTACATACACTAGAACAACAACACAAAAGTTCCATATATGAAGATTACATTTGGACAAAGACACTTTTTATACCTAGCACCCAAACTTTATAATATTTTAGACACAATGCAAATTCTATCACCTGCATTTTCTAAAATTAATTCTAAAGTTGTTGATTGGATGAGAAATAATGAATAATTGTTGCTCCAGTGCTTATACGCCAGAGTGAATTTAAAGGGAAAGACTCTAGAGTTTATGTTATTTTTATTTATTGTTTTTTTTACTGTTGTAAGCTATCCTAGACCTAGCCCAAGTGGGAAATTGCCACAATATTATTGTAAAAAATTTGGTTGTCTGTAAAGTCGGTTTACGGACGATAGTTTAACGTGACAACGTCATAAGAAAACATTGATGAAATGATTGCATACTTTTATGAATAAAATGGAATCATTTTTATTGAATTATCATTATTTTGTATGGATACGAAGAAGGAGTGAAATGAAATCTACAATTTTTTATTGATATATTTTGATATATTTTATTCGCACTCATTAATTCAAATATGTTTATTACTTTGATGAACAGTTTATTTACAAGTAACAATGTGCTTTTAGCAATTTATTTACAACTTTTATACATGTGTGATATTTAACGTCTTCCAATCTGTGTTATTCTGTTAAAGATAGGTCGGTGACAGGAAAAGTAGGAAATGAATGGGAGTATTTCAACTGTAATGTGTCTCGAAAAAGTCAAATCAATGGTTGTTCCTCTCAGCGTTGTTGAATTTTACATCTGATGCGCAATCGAGATTGTACATATCTTTCATGAATTTGAGGAATGTTTCATCATTTTTCACGTTTATGTTGAAGTCGCCACAAAGAAGAATTGGTACATCGGTATCTTTAGGCGGTTCTGCGAAAGAAATCGTTGATAATTTATTGTTAAAAGTATATTTGTTATACGTTAATCAGATTTTTAATATGCAAGAATTGATTACCTTTATTGCCGCAATTGTTGTTGTAATATAAACAATGAAATCCACAAAAACATTTCACTTCACTTTATAAACAGTTGTAAACAGATCACGTGTAGGTACTGTAGGTGTATAAGTTGTGTGCTGCCGCTGTCTCTTTTCTACTCAGACGCATCGACCAATCGAGTGGAAGAGAGATAGATGCGGCACAATCCGAACGGTAGGCCGATCGTGCCTCTCTATCGCTTATCCGCGCTCTCGCTCGCACGCTTGCCTTCGGCGTAACGCAACAAACGTGACAACGCGACAAACGGGACAATGAGTCATGTTTTTTCGTACGTGCAGCGGGCGTTCATCGATTTATAAGACGTTGTCACGTCAAAAATAAATAAAATAATAATATTTTCGGTAACGTTACCGAAGTTGTACACATCCCTTGAATATTTTCGACCCATAATTTAGTCTGGTATCCACCCATAAAAGATTGTGAACTGTTTCTGTTATACCATGTATAGTCGAATTCAGTGGTGTAGTGCTAAATAAAAAGTACTTGGACTATATTTAATTTTAACCCCCCTCCTTTTCGTTATTAAGAAATGATGTTAGCCTTCATAAATTAGCTTTTGTAAACGCTAAAACAAAGCTTGTATTTAAAGAAACTATCGAGCATGTACGTTTATGGATAACTTTTATTTAAGATGAGTTCACACATTTCATCGGTCTTCACGTGTATGTAATCAATGGTTAAAAGAATTGGATTACATAAAAAATATATAAATTACATTATCCTATATATTATTTTATAATATGCGTCACCTGCACGATGTTTGATGTACTATGCGGAATATTTTGAATCAAAATATTTTTTTAAATGTACTTGAAAAGTAAGATCCGTGTTAAAGAAGTTGTCCTGGCTCGAAAATAAATGCCAGGGCGCCGCTACACCACTGGCCGTATCCACTGTCGTATCATATACATCCATCCCGACCGCAATTTTGCACACCCACCCGTTGTAAATTAATCCCCAACTTGCACACTTACGGTTGCAGCTAGTTGGCTATCGATCGCGCAACCCAATGCCTTATCGACTACACCTAACGCACCTATTTCCTATGGTTTCGCCACAACGTATACTCGTACCTGTGTATAGGCTCGCGATATCAGCTCGGATAACTTGAAACTAGACCTCAATCGCCGGTAAACAAATACGGTCCACAATAAAAAAGACAAATATCTTTATATTTTTATCATCAAAACCATCATTGTACGGAGTATACGTGTTATGTTCCGGCATCTTACTTGATCACTGGCTTATCAAATTAATAGATAAAATGTATACAAGTGTAATTTCTTACATATTCTTACTGTGTTTCTTTGATTTAAAAGTAACATGTCAGGTCAACGAACGTGTCATTTACATTTAGATCAAGTCCCAGCATATAAGAGTTATGTTGATATTCACCAACTAACTTGTTAGAAATAAAGCCTAAAAAGCTTCCCTTAAAACAAATAATGTTTATGATTGATAACCGAGACAGAGGATATAGTTAATAAAAGTCAGAAAACAGCAATAGTTGAATCACTGTGTTTTTGGTATCGATAACAGGAAGTTCTTCTCAAAAAAATAAATAAATTTATAATATTTTGAGTATGTCCAAATCTTTGTAGGAACTAATTACTGAGTTTTATCCCCTGGGGGATTGTCATCAAGATTAAGATGTCTCACAGAGATGAAGCTATTATTTTTTTATATGAGAAGTATGGAAGTCTTGCTCATTACAGGGCTTACGACCTGTCATCGGCTGGCTTAAGCGATCACTTTACACAATGTAACGTTCACCTATTTACCCGCGCTACCACATCTATCAAATTTTGGAAGTTGTATATATTAAATCAAGATGGAACATTTCACTTATTTATTACCAATTATGCTGTCGCTATCTATTGACATTTTTTGTAAATTTCAAATTCAATATCACTAAAGCCAGCCGATGACAGGTTGTAAGCCCTGTAATGCCCAAGACTTCCATACTTCTCATATAAAAAAATTATCATCTTAATCTTGAAATAAATTTATCTTGCAAGGTGCTGAAACCAGTTAAATTCCACACTACGACAATGAGAAATATAATTTGCGTTCTGGGCTCCTCTAGAATCCATCCACCGGTCTCAACCGTGACGCTAAGGGTGGATAAGTCTTTATTTATTTTGATCTGCCACCTTATTTTGGGTCTACCTATTAAGCAGCCGTATCGGAGGCTGCGCATCATTCCTATGCTCTATGCTATGACCGAGCTACCGAGGCCTTTCTAATTTTATAAATTTTGTTACTTTAGCCCATCAAATAGGTTGTAATTTTGATCATTTTCTTTGATAACACCGAAAATTTACTTCTCTGTTAATATGATCAGTTTTTTTTTATGTGCTTTATATCTTAATATTTATTTTTATTTATTTATGTGTATTTATGTGTATTTTTTATCTTAACTCCCCACTCGAAAAATTACGTAAACGTGCCTACATATTTCATTCAGTATCTATAAACGTCAAAATTATATTTCGATACCGTATAGTAGTTCACGTGTTCGAAATTTAACTTATTTCCGAGTTCAATACCTGTACGGTATCTACCCAAAAAAATTAATTAAAATATAGAAGAGTGCCTACTTACACAAAGTACAATGCTGAGCAACCGTTTTATAACAAATCAAAAATAAATATTTTATAAATGCATTTCTTCCTTCATTCCCAGTGAACTATACACATAACACACTTAAATAATCAAATAATCTAGAGAGTTCTAATAGTACTTACTCAAGTTTATTTTTAGTAAGTTTTCCCTTTCCCTTTTCCTCGAGCCTGGTTTTGTGCAGATGGAAGTATGTAAATTTGTTATCATTTTTCCTAACTGCGAATATTAATATTGATATGAAACCGATATGGATTCTTACCCATATTACAAAATGCTGTTTTCGTACCACGCCAAAATATACAAACCTGCGTGATTATTTAAAAGTAGGTGAATGTGTCAATAATGACAGGATAAGATAATATTTACTACACATTTATACAGAATAGTAGGTACCCGCCATCTAGAGTTGAATTAAATTATTATAGTTTTGTAGAGAAGAGTATAGTAAAGCATATATGGTACATGTTACAGTGAATGTATATTTCCAGTGAAGTTTTATTTTCACTACTTTATTTTTATTTTTATTAATATTAAAAATATAATACAATTTCAATAATCAGTGAATATATATATATTTTACCCTTTTTTTTCTCTATGAGAGTAAGACTCGTGTACAGAAAAGGAATATTTTTTTTACTTCAGTTACAAATTTATGATAGTCCGTAATTTTTCCAATTGTGATGGGGAGGTTGTTAAAAAATTTGATACCTTGATAAATATATTGATTTTGAGTTGCGGTATATTTTAGTTTTGGGATATCAATTTAATCTCTATATCTTGTAGATCGGAATTCGTTTCTAAAATTTAATTAATTTTTAATTTTGAAAATTTGAATTATTGAATTTTTTTTGTATATGTCTACTATTTTTACCACTATAAATATAATTTCACTAACTCTGCCACTTAAAATGTATCAAACAATACATGATTTACAATTTCACTGCTCAGTATCAGTGAAACTGTGTTTGTTCTCAAATGGATTGTTCCGATATACGCCGCGCTTGCGTTATGTGTTTTGTGTAATCGGTGCCGTCTGACGTCGGAATATTTTAACCTTAGCTGGTGATGGGTTGCCCTTCAACTGTGTTTTGATAATTAATTATGTTAGTTAGTTATTTTTATGATTATTATTGTCCATATTTAGATTAATAAATTTGGTTTTATTTAACCACTTAATCAATTGATGCACCAACCGGTTTCAAAAAATAGTATTTCCTTCTTTTTAATTTTTTAAAATAATTTTGTATCATTAAATCATTTAGTGAATAGTTAGATTTAAATGTATTGAAGTCTTTCTCAGTTATTGAAACAAAATTGATTGGTAATTTCATTGATGTGCGGCCCTGCCGTCATAATCAGCACATTGATGGTTGTACGTCCGTTATTTTTACAGGTTAATTATTTCGGCTTCTTCGCGGTTTTCATAGCATTTGATGCGTACTTCATTAACCTCGTTTTGGTACAAGGCAGTGCACAAGAAAGACACGCAATATCGCAGTTAATTACTCATTTTTATTTATGACTTATGAAACACCCAGTTTGTACACGTACCGTCGCGTCATTTTGCCGTTGAATGCCACACATTTCTTTATTGCCGCAAAATACTAGTTGCTTTGCTTAAGCAAAAACAAAACAGTTATTTTGCCGACACGCTCTGGCGTTTAGGTCGCTGTCAAAAACGAAATGCCGGCTCCATGTTTCGCCTGGCGTCTACCAAATTCTACAAGATTAACGACGTACAATTGGCAGATGGCACAAGATACGCCCGTTCAAGACGTGAACCGCGCGCGCCCGGGCGCATGTGTGCCCTGCTGGTTGACAAGTGCTAAGAATTATGTCGGTATTTTTCTGGTACTGCTCTCCCTAGGTAACTCTTGACAAGATTGAAGGGATGCTTATAATGGACTAGCGATGGTCGATATCGTCGATTTGCTAGAACACCAGTTCCAGTTCCGGATGAATATCGGATCATTTGATCGGCTACTTTTGGAACCGATTTTCAACTTGAATGCACGATCGATTTTGAACAGATAATGTTAAATAGAACAGCTTCTTCTTTTTATTGCTAATACTTCTTGTCACTGGGAGGGAAGGGGGAGAAGGGTGCTTACAGAAGTTTTGGAATCTCTCGAATTGGACCAATCCATCAATCATCGTCAATGATCGTCGTCGCCAAGAACTATTAACCTTTCAAATGCCATGAGCGCGTTAACACACCAAAATTTGTATGCCATGCCAAGTTATAAGCGTGCTGACACGCACTTTGAGACCTTGCAGACTTACAGAGATTAAAGTCATATTTTTAAATCATTTTGCCATCTGTAGACAGGTCCCAGGTTTTAATAGATAAGTCAAGACCCTTAAAGCCAAGTAATATTTTGTATTACATTTTACGATACTCCATAGATTCTGTGGAACCGGTTATTACGATATCGAGTAACTAGTGCCCCAAATGTCAACTTTCGCTGCTATGAACTAAATCTGCTTTATTTGGGCTTTGAATTATAGTTCATATCACCAGTAAATTATCCATGTATGCTAGGGGTGTCTAACTTCCTATAACCCGATGGCCGCATTGAAAAAAGTCATGTATAGATTTAAATATAAATACGTTTCTTCTTCATTATATGCTCATTGGCTGCAGTGGGTGGGACATGTAACGAAAGTAAAGTCCCGTATCACGCACAAAGCCCTCATACACAACCCAACAAGATCGAGACTGAGGAGAACACCAAGTCGTAGATGTCAACTGGACCACAAAGGCGATTTCAAGGGATGGCGTTCTATTGTGACTACTGTCATAAACTTCCAATAAACCGCTGAAGAAGAAATAATAATAAGAAATATCTAGATCAACTGCCGCCCGTGGGTGCTTTTCTAATTTAGCCCTTCGAACATATCAAACCTTCATCCATTCTTACAATATAGCAGTGAAATATCTCACGAGAAAACCTCATTCGATTCCTTCCCCAATTATATCCATAGTTTCTCCCCCTGCGTCCCAGAATAAAAGCAGGAATTCCGTATTGATACTCCCTCTACTTGAAGGAAGTTTTAAAAAAAGTATTATAAAAACAACCCCCAAATTTAAGACTAGTTGATTTTTTACCCCAGTTGAATATTTCTTGCTTTTATGACTGTTCATTTTTTACGTTTATATTTTTAGATATTTTTGACTGCTTATTGTTTGAAAACCCAGACAAAGGATGACAACATGTGGTAGAATGTGGTAGAAATTCGATCGTTAAGAAAAATGTGTCGGAAGTTTATAAATAAAATCTAACCGATGAAAAAATAGTCAGATGTGCGTGAATAAGATTGCAGACTGCAGGGTGTTGAACTGTAATCGAGTATATGTCAGAATCCTTAAAAACCAATGAGAGGATGTATATATGATGGTACGTAGACGATCGTATTGGGGTAAGAATATATGGAGCAATGTACCTATTATTATTTTTTTATTTGCGGTGTAGAATAAAATACATAGTTACATGCGGAAAAGTTACAACTGTTTTTTCATTTTCGAGCCAAATAAAAAATTACCTTATTAGGTATCGAACCCTTAAAACATTTTTTTCGGTGATTAGTACCAATAAATTATTATGGTCCAAAATCAAGATAATCGCACTTAAAATTATTGGAAACAATTTGTTTATTTATTGCGAAGTGGGAAGAGGGAGCTGTGAAGTTGTTTACCGCTATACCGGAAAAGCACTCTGTTATAATACAGTAAAATATTAGTGTAGCAAGCAGGGTACCGAAATATATGTCTTACTTTGCTGCAATGTTATCCGATTATAGCAATATAACATACTGTATCAAAAAAAAATTATTATTATTATTATTATTCATCTCTACGTGTTCTTATGGCTGTATGAAAGAAGCGATAGAGTAATAATTTAAGGTTATACATTTTTAACAATTACATATTTGACATTAAAAAGCTAGACACCTGGAGTGCCCGTCTGACCACAGTTATTCGTAATATTAAAATAATGAATACAAAGTAGGTATATCAGAAAAAAGTATAAAACAAAACATACTGGCAGAACATTCTACCGACAATAGAAAAATCTCATTGTCGTGTTTCGGTAGCTGTTCTATTTTTTTGAAAAAATAATTTGTCCTTTGCATTTTTTCAGTGACATAAGTTCTTAAAACATGAACATATTTATTTAAAACGTTAATTTATCATTTAATAATTATTTATGTAATATCTTGATGGTCTTCTATGAATCAGGCGTACGTTACATTGAAATATATGAATTCTGTTCTTAAGGTACATTATTATCGTCAGAAATTTTAATATTGGAAAACTAATTCTGCTGTATTTGTTGGTATTTTTTAATATTTTTAAATTTTTTTATTTACACCCTATCCTGAATCGTTTTAAGAGTTGTTTACTCTCGTTTAGATTAGTCATAATTACATTATAAAATTTATTTTATTACATTCAGTCATCATTAACATTATCATCATAATACCATCATAGGTTGGCTCCGGTATCATCGTACTAGAGCCATACCTGTCCAATTTGACGTGAAACTCGTTATCACATTAAATTCAAAAGGCAGCTAGAAAGAAGATATAGAAATCATACATCCCGAAAAGGAAAGGGTAGACGTCACATTTATGTGTTGCTGTCGCAGAACTCGGTCACAATCGGCAGAAATTCACCCTGTCCAGGTCGCAAAAGGTGCGAAGGAAAGCCAGTAGAATGCTTCGTTAGGTCTCTCTAGCCACTGCTCTTTCCGGCATCGTCCATCCCAGCAACCCCCAGCGAGAAACCCACACCCTAATAAATACCCAGAATGTCCGAGATTCCTTTAATTTCTCAATAGGTTATCGTTCCGGGGGATCTGATGAGCTATTCCTTCTAATCCCGCAATCATGCATCATTCATAATCACACAGTCATAAGTCCCAGAGGATGTCCTCCGGCGTCTGCCTCACCTGGGCGCAAATAAACCACGGTTCACGGAAAAGTCCTAAGTCGAAGAGTTTACTCATGAAATATCCATGACCCGAGTTCATGTACATCTCGCAGTGGTCCAGCGCCAGAGGACCACCCCTACCTTTCTTTTTCACCTCCACGAATATGTTTTTGTTGGTAGGTAATTATTTAAATGATGTCATATCTATATTTTTAGCGCCCATCCTAGGACGAGTTTTAAAACTCTATTATTAATTAATGCTCAACCCCATTATTTAGCTTTGCTAATTTAATATAATTTAAATAAATTAAAGCAAATTTTTATTTTTTTAAGATTCAAAACTGTTGCTGTTGACGTGTTTCGAAACAATTACTTCCCTTAGCATTGTAAATAAATGAGAGAACTAGGTTCTGCTATGAAAAGCGATCCACCATCCACTCCTTGAATTCTGATACAGTTATCATACATCATACCGGCATAAAGTTAGATAATTACCGATCGTATAACCGCCACGAGATTCGCCAACCAGCTGAAATAAATTATTGCAATCTGATATTTTTTCAATTTTGCAAAACCAAACTTTTTTTACTGTCGATGATTTAGTAGTTAACACTGAATCCTTTTGTTTCAGTGCCTCTGTTTCACCGGAGCTTCACTTGAGCCTTTGAAGCAAGTTGTCTCTTTTTTGCGTGACTGACCATCATTTGAGCCCATTATTTTAAGTACCCAACAGATACAAATTTGGCAACATGTACGAAAACAAAAAAAAATTTTAAGAGCCTTCGTGGGCTAACAACATCATTTTGAAAGATTGTGACCTTTTATTTTTAAATGTTGTGACAGAAAGTTTTCAAACTTATTCAATTTTTTTTTTAATACTTGGATTGTATTTACTATACTATAGTGTTTAAAATTCTTTCTGATTCTCTTACGTTTTAATCTTGTTACTAGCCGAGCTTGTTGCTAGATCGTGCGACCGGCTACAGTGATCACATTTAATATTTTCTTCACACGTAATATTTTCTCAACGTTGAAAATATTATTATTATTTTATTTTAATTAAAACACATTTTTGTTGTGATATTGCAATTTTAGAACATAGTTTGAATAAAGTTGATTGCTTTTAAAAACTGTATCATTAAATAAATACAGAACATATCTTTCAAATTTGTCGAAAAAGTAATTATTTGATATAACGGAATTAATTAACGAGTTTGTTTCCTTTTTTCTTCATTAATTTAATTTGTATTAAATACATAATTTATTATACAAAGGCACATGTGGACTTCTAGTACAATTTAACACAACTTATTTACGTAAACAAATACGCAATACAATTATTTAAACACGTAACTAAATATGTAATGTACCGTTCCGGTAGTGACACACGTTTCCCGACTGATACGCTGCTGGTCTTTAGATTATTTATTTTTGTGTGTTTTTTTCTTATTTGCAGTTCTACCACTGGTACTACTAGCATTTGTTTCTTCTTCTCGTGCCTTTCTGTTCAAATATCACCACATTTTGTAGACCGGCCAAACCATCGTATTTAGTGTAATATAATTAAGAATATTTGTATTTTATGTCGTGGTACGAATGCGTGCTTCGTTTTTTTCTTATTACTTTTATTTAAACGTAATATTTCTAAATGTGAATTAAATATATTAATTAGAAAGATATACATATAAAATTAATTTTATCGAAAAATATTGTTGTTGCGCCACCGGGATTTGAACCTGGATCTCTTTCCAAACCACTGAAGATGCATTATCCAACTATGTTACAGCGACGATATTTTTTGCGACAAATTTTCGAACCTACATGGTTACCCTTTTTAATATTAATACATTTAATCCATTATTTGAAAGAGCCATCTACCTTATTTTTACAGAATCTCAAATACCTTTGAGTAATCTGGTAGCAGACGCCAGAATTATCAATTCATATTTATTAACTTTTGGACACATTGATACAACTTTATTATTAGGAGAACACATTCTTATTGTGAAGTTGTAATCACACAGAACATAGGTCTCCGATATTTTAAATATGAATTAAATATATTAATTAAAAAGATATACATATAAAATCAATTTTTATCTAATCAAGAATCTACTGTATTTGATTTGATTGATATTTATTCAACACTAATAATTTTGAATTCGAATTCCGCCTCAGGTAGGTAATATAAAAATTTTTTAAAGATGAATATTTTCACAATGAAATACCCTATTTGTGGTCCAGCTGCCAATTTATGATATTACTCGTATATTATGCGACTCAAACTTTGAGGTAAAAAGTTTAAGGTAAGAAAAGTTTAATATTTCTTCCAGAATTACTATTTGAACTGAACAAAAAAGGTCATTTTAGACCTTTTAGTTAAAGGCTTTTTTAGTATGTTATGAACAATTCTCGAAAATCTCCGGTTATAAGTTTTATCGACTTTAGCGGAATCCAGCCGTTTGATAATGAGTTTTGTAACTTAGAAATGATTTTCGGCATTAATTTGACCCTCCCACATAAAGAAACCAACCAAAATCACGAAATAAAAAATTTAACGAACCGGACCGGTCGGCAAATACCAAAATATTATTCCGATTTTTGATCTTAAAGTAAACACTTACATTACAACACTACAATGTATAAACATATATCATCATAAATATTAAAGAAATAATCCTGAATTTTTTGATTTTATTGCTAAACATATTATTTATTTATTAATTATGGGCTTTGATTGATTGATTAAAAAAAACATGAGCAGTTGCACAAGTAGCATGGAATATATTGATATTACGTCATTACATTATAGTACCTATCCGCCGATAGTGCCCTCTATTGTTGGCATGTGATAGCAATGGCAACACTACTGCGCGAAAGAATCTTGGTCTAAGCATTTTCGTTGACGGAGAGCAGGAACGCTGTCGATATCTCGTAGAACGCGGTAAATTTCAACCATGTGATTCAATATTTGAGGAAGGGATGTAGTACCGCTTGAGCTGATTTTTTAATGCCCCGGATGAGAGTCGTGAAGGATTGCCCATGGACGGAGTAGGATGACGAACACGATTAGGATCCATCCGCTCGAATCATCTTCACATGGAAAAACCACGCTGTGAACGACGTCAATTTACAAGTAACCCCAAAACTTTGATATTTACCGGGCAGCGAAACTTATCCAGTGAAATTCAACCTGTTGACCTGCTAAAGTAAAATTTTACCACACAAGGATCGCTCCTTGACCGCTCATCAATTTTTTCTACCTACCGGCGGTATTTTCAAATAGAAATGAAAGTTAATTAAATTAGTTGTGTTTGAAGATGATGAATAAATTCCATTCATGCTGCTGATGGAAGTTACTTTGTGTATTAAAATGTAGTTTTACGGAGCGATTTCTCGCAAATAATTCGACAACATTTTTCTCTTCGTTTGTTCGTTTTCAATTGTATTATTTGTGTAAATTATGATGTTATAAAATCTATTTGTAATTTTATTTATATTCCCTTGAGAATGAGATAGAATAGCCAATTCTGTTCATAGTACCCACAAATCTCATCTTCTGTCTTGGGTGAAACCGGTGGACACGCTAACCCTAACACTGTCGTGTACGATATATGACAATATAGAAATGTGACAATATATAATAGCTTTAAAAAAAAAAAATTTAAATAAACAAAACAAACAATAAACATTTAGGTTTAACACAGAAAGGCTGAGTATCAAAATCAATTGTATCATTGACTCAGAACAGCATCAAAAACATCACCCTTATATTTAAACATGCAATATCGGAACAAAACCAAATCGTCCCCATGCCTGTGAAATCTTTGTGTGAACGTGGTATACAATCAGTTCAATTAAATTAAGGGCGTCCAGCATGCTATTGATAAACTTTAGACATTTTAACCATTTTCATTGAATACACAATAACGAGCCGGGGCTATATTCCGCTGTTGGATTTCAACCACGTCACACTAGAGCCACGTGATAGTGGCTGGACGCTTCCCGAGTCTGCATAGTTCAAGTAATTTATCAATCAATTGTCAGTGTCAAGTAATTTTTGTTATGTTGTATCAATTATTTATCTTTTACGTCGTTGTTACATACTTGTGAGGACTCAGTAGTGATGAGAAAAAATGCTACTCTTGACTCAGTGGTGTGATTGTGATTGATATTCGACAATATCAGTGATCGAAAACTGTGATCACAGTTTCATTACTAATACGCGTGCGCTGGACGATTCACAATACACAAAATAAATAATAAACCTTAATTTTAAGCGTATTTTTATTTATATTATTCAAACTTCATTTACGTAAAAGATATTGTCACGCCGTGACCTTCATCCGCAGATGGAATCCGGCGCACAACCACCACCTAAACTCAGTCTGTGGGTACATAAGGGTTGGTGTCAGAATGCCTATCTCAGATGTGTGGAGGAGGTCTCAGACAATAATAACACTTTAGTCACATTATTTACACTTTATTCACTTAACAGGGAAAATTATCTTTGTTACACGCAGAGGGATCCCGATCTTTCCGTGGCCGGACCAAGGCATCATCTCGTCTTCTGGAGGTTTCCTGGGGACCAATCTTGTCGCCTAGCGTGGACGGTGCTCGTCCCGCTTCCGTATTCGCTCGCAGCCTCCCGCTCGTTCCCGTGGAGAGTCCTTTTATTGACATTCACCGGCAGAACAAGGCCCAAACATCTCTCGTTCCTGCCGTGAATGAAACACTACGCGAAGAGTCTTTCCTTCCTGGATACCCACGGACAGAACAAGGCCCAAATATCTCTTGTTCTTCCGTGATTATAAAATTCAGTCTTATTTGTCGCCATTTCTCGATCTTTTATACCAATACTCAGATCTCGGCGGAGCGCCGCCTGGCGTCCGCCTCCACACACCCACTCCGCACGGGCGCTCGCTACCAAGTCCCCCTCCTTCCTCCGACTTCGCCGTACCGGCCGCGCCTGCTCGCGTCGGTAGATGTCGCCTTCGGTCTTCGCGCGTGATTTTACAATATATTCTAACATATCATCACAAAGATTAAAAAAGTGAGTTTACTTATCGTGTCGAATTTTCAACATTTTGGGTCAAATGTATAAAACTTTTTGGCAGAATCTACTAGATGGCGCTTATCAAAAATTATATCGTCATTCCCTTATGAATATTTTCGTTTCATATGCACACGCGCTGAATCACGGTTCACAACCAAATATAAATAAAATTAAAAAAAGAATCAAGAAGATTCCCAGATATTCAATCACTGATGGTGAGTGTGATTCAGAGATATCAGTGATTGACTGTCCGTGATTTTAAACTCATCACTACTCATTAGGACCGTACTCTTGGTGACTCTGCCTTGACTTGCTCTTGCAGTCGCACTCGGCTTTAAGTTCCGAGGTATTTGTTATAATCTTGACCTGGTCCATTTATCGGGTTAGGTTAGGTTAGGTTTTAGGTTAGATCAATTCAAAATTTCAGTTATAGGAACAAAATTGAAAATATATCTTCGACCTTCTTTACCAAATGTTAAAATTGTATAACATTTCATTTTATATCGTCTATATCATGGGACATAAATGACATACATATTTTTATCTCATGTACAAAAAAGAGGATTTTTTACATACACGCTGATGCCGTTTAAATGCAATGTATTTACTGTACTGCATTACGATTTTTCACTTTTAAAAGAAAAGAAAATGCGTAGGAAAAAAATAAAATTATATTCACAAAGCCCTCATTAAAATTTCGCCCAATTATTTGGATTTTACGGCGTTATTCTACCCTTTACATTTTAAAGCGAAAAACATTCAAACAGGCTGTTTTCAAGTTTCGTCCTGTAAACTTATTAACGCCATTAACCCGCACATTCGCCCCGTTACGTGACGTAAATATTTAAAGCCTTCGCAGCGCACAGCCTCCAAAGGGCTATCCCTTAAAGAAGAACTGCTTAAATTTCATATTGTCCTTGGTTAACTAAGGAGTCGAGTTTACGCCCCAACTTGGAATCCTTTTACATAACTATCTATTATAACACGATCTTATCCCCATGTTGGATGCTGGAACATATTCTTAAGTATATTATATGTTCCATAAAGGAATTCAATTATTCCTTTCTTACTTTTATTCTTCCAGATAATATTAGTTTACGCTCAACGTGCTCTAATAAATACGATGTTTAATCTTGATTAAAAGTATATAATATCAATACATATTATATAAGTATGTAGTCGTGAAATGCTTTATGTAACCCGAGCACGTAAAAACTTTTGGTTAAGTATTATCTATATGGGGAGTAGATTGAATCAAGTAATATTTTTATGTATTTATTTATCTGTTATTAGTATGAGTACAATGATACAACAACACAATAATTTTTTTTCGTGCTACACTTCTCTAAAAAACATATACTTGTGTATAAAAATGGAGTGTCTTTTATTGTTAACAATGACTAGCTTATAATAAAATTAAATATAATGAATTAATAGCGTTAACCAGCGTGTGTCCAGCGTAAAATTTTCAAGTTTAATATTAAATATAAAAAAAACTACAATATTATTCTCATATTTTATTTATACAAAATGGAGTTTAACGATACTAATTTAACGTTTTATAAACAATATCGTCTAAATGCCGTCCATTTCTCTCGAGACTCTTTCAATCGAACTTTTAAATTTGCGAACACGCGAGAGCAAAGCGTTGGTTCAACGGCAGCAACTTCACGGTGGATATTTTCTTGTGGGGCCTGAATTGTTCGAGGATTGTTGCTGTAAACTCTTGATTTAGGTATCCTCACAAAAAAAATTCGCACGGAGTAAGGTCCGGTGACCGAGGTGCCTAGGGTATGTCTCCGTACTTGCTGTTTAATTTATTGAGAAAAATTCCCCTCAGCTTCTCTATTGAAACTCTAGCTGCGTGTGGAGTGGCCCCGTCTTGCTGAAATTGTGTTTTGTTGTTGAACTCGGGAAACAGCTGCAGTTGCGGTACCAAAAACTTACGGTACCAATACACGTCAGCAGTGACTGCAGAAATTGCGCACCACACTGTCGTTTTTGGACAATGCAAACGTTTTTGATGGCGTTCCCTCGGGTTGTCGGGGCACCAGTATCTCATGTTCTGTATCGATATGAAAATGTGCTTCGTCAGTAAACAATATGTTTCCAAGCGTTCGTGCTGTTCCAAAACGTTCTCGCTAAGATTTCACGTAAAGAATAGTCATTTTCGTTGAGATACTACACGATTTGCAGTTTGTATGGGTGAAACTGTAGTTTATTTTTCAAAATAACGTGCACCGTTAATTTTTTTATTCCAGTACAGGCTGCAATCTTCCTTATCGATTTACGCGGATTGCGCATAATTTCACGTCGAACTTGAACCGCACGTTCTGGCTTGATGGCTGCTGACCTTGATAGCCCCGGAGGAATTTGGTTAACTATTGTCCCTTCTTCTCTGAACTTTTGAACGCAAAACTAGATAAGTTGCGTGCTCGGCCCATCACTTACTCGTCGAATATTAAAGTGAGTACAAAAAGCACGACGCGCACGAACCAATGAATCACCGCACTTTAAATATTATTCAACCACGGACGCGCGGTGCGCTCCCGACCAGTGACTCATTGCGACTGGCAAATCCGCAAATCACGCGCGTCGAACAATACCCCTCCAACTTACCTCACCCTGATACGAGTAATTACAATTTAATCTTGAAATATTTCCGCTGGACACCCTTTATATACGTCTATGCTAATCTTATCTTAAATACAGTATTATGATGTATAGGGTGTCTTTATGGATTTAATTCTTACACCAATTGAAGGTTATATGCCTTTAATCCAAGTTCTTATACAAAATACGGTGCAAAGTGCCACATGAATTACCAAATTGCTGTGCACGTCTTCTTATTGGTACATTTAGACTTTCGGCAATACTTTCAGTTCCAGCATAAATGTTTTCAGTTGATTTGGTTGGGCGAGCAATGTTTCCTGTTTTAACTTCAGCAACACATGCGCTGTTCAATCACGTATCGACTCAGTTTCGTTAATTGTATAGTTTTTATTTGACAGATGTCACATATGACATTTCTAACCCTGAAAGATAAACAAAAGAACGATATTTAAAATAACGGTTGAGTTTGGATCATTCTTTACAATCCATATAATGTTTTAAAACTAAATCGTATGTAGTTTTGTCATGAATCTGATAAAACCGCGTGTACACATATATCATCTCTTATTTAAACAACGACCTCTCAGTTAAAAGCGTAGCCTTTTATGTCCAAAGTGGACCCTCGCTACCCCCGAGGGTCGCGCGGGCCGCAGGCCACGGGGGTGGTCGCTATCTCCGTGGGAATACTAAGTGATACAAGATGCACGCGGGGACTATTAATGCTGGCTATTACCCCATTATATCATAAATACGAGAGAAGTTCTATATTCACAGTAATAATTATAACATCACATAATTTATATGGCGCTATTTTCGTGAAAATTTTCAACTCAAGGACGCTTTATACGTTAACTGTTTAATCGTATACTAGTATTTAAAATTAAATATTGATATTTGAGCTTATGGATATAAATTTGTAAAAGATGCGTTTTCAGTCTCTTTTAAATAGTCTGATGGGATAAGATCCCGTGGACTGTGTCGATTATAATAATGATTATTTGACGCAATTCGAAGTGGATTCAGAAAGGAAAATAATGGCAGATGGATCTGGCCTACCTTGCTCTAAAGTTCTGGATTGGATGTCGTTTTCACCTCCAGTTGACTCGCACCTCTTTTAATGAAGAACCAATATATCACTGCACTTCCGGAGCTGTTGAGAACATAGCTTTTTCGTGGTTCTGGCGTCATACACGACGCTATTTTTGGACAGTAGAAAAAGAATACAGATATTGACGGTTCGGTGTCAGAAGACAATCTGGTCCCACGTTGGCGAAATCCCTAAGTCATTGGTTGGCCATAGCGGATAGGTATATATATATATATATATATATATATACCTTAACAAGGACAAAATGCACAGGGAGAAGGTACTCAACTTGCGTCAACATAGTCTATAGTACTGTTCCTTATGACGAGTTGAAGGTACCACTATGAATTCATTTTTCTAAAGCTTTTTACGTTTTGCTTCAGTTATTTAATGATTTGCACTACCCTCAGTCTGAGTTCATCCCTCCTGTATCGCTGGTATATTTTAAATGTTAAACGACATATTAAGCTAGGTAATCCATATTATAATGGATCATTGATTTAGTTGCTAGATTGGTTGGTTCCGATATGATATAACCCTTCCTGTGGCTGAAGTAAAAGTTAACCTTAGAGTTTGACGTTTGCTATTTAAGTTATCTGAGATGCACACCTCTCAAAGGCACATGAGCGCCATGTTACGTTTCGCCTTGTACATCAATCAACACAATTTAAATTCTACTATTTTAGAGAAATGGATCCAATGTGGTTCACGCAAAAGAAATGGTTACGTAAGAGAATTTAGAAATTCTATATATTATGAACTATGAATCGTCCCTCTTCATAATAATTTCAATCATCGCAATGCTTTTGAAAAATTGTTACACTCCATTTAAATTAAATAATAAAAAACGTAATCGTTAGATGTAGTGGAATGTCCAAAAAGAGGTCCAGGTTCAAATCTCGGTAGCAAACAAATATTTTTTCGATAAATTGATTAATTTAATTTGTATTAAAAAATACTATGTTCTGAAATGGCAACATTACAATAAAAATATATTTTCATAAAAAAATAATTAATTGATTCATCGCACGTGCATTTCTTAGAATTCATTATTCACAGAAGTTCTTAGACGATATTATTGCCTCCATCATCAGGGCAAGTTTCGACCAGCTGTGCATCACAGGGAATTATTGATGACCGTTGGCACCGAATTTCTGCGCGGACTCCTTCCTACTCGGAACCTCTCCTGAATAATGCCGGCACGTGATGATTTCAACAAATTACCCTCCCTTGCGGCTTGTGGCACGATCAAAATTAATATTTAACCCTTTTAAACGGACCTTTAATATTTGGGATCGTCTACCCTTTCAAAATTTATGCTAATCGTGTTCCCGAGTCCAAAATATTTGACAGAAGTGTAATATTTTTTTAACCATATTCGTTTATTTCTTCTTTGTAGATTTTTTTAGATATTGTCTCATTTTAATGCGTGTTCTTCGCAATCACAACCAGGAGACTCGAAAACACCCTTTGTTAAAAAGTTTATCTATATATGCGATATAACATAGCAGGTTTTGTGGACACGATAACTCCCGTGGTTCATCATCAAATTTTGATCAAACTTTTCTGAAAATAATCTTTATCCAGGCAGGTATGCTTTCGGTTAATTAATAACCCTGAACGAGAAAATGGAATTTTCTGAAACCGATTGATGTACATATTTAATTTAATTAAGTGGTTAAAAAGTTGAATAATCGAAAAATAAAAAAATCACTTGTATTTAAAATGAAATTATCAGTGTTAACAAAAATCTTCGTAAGTGTCTATTCAGCTAATTACATGTATGTAATTAATATCCTGCATAATCTGTAATTATATATATGCTTTATATAATTACAGATTATGCAGGATATTAATTACATACATGTAATTAGCTCACACAAAATAATTGTAAAAACAAAGTAACAAACAATAGAAACAATAGTAAGTAAACAATAGAACGATAGTTGTGTTAATTTTAAAAAGTGTAACATATGGGTTCGAAAATTTGTCGTCCAAACTACTGTCGCCGTAGTATAATTGGATAATGCACCTTCCCCGGTTTGGAAAAAGATCCAGGTTCGAATCCCGGTAACGCAACAACAATATGTTTTCCTTAATAATATATGTTGTATCAATGTGTCCAAAAAATTTAATAAAAATGAATTGATAATTCTGGCGTCTGCAATCGGTTTACTCAAAGGTATTTGAGATTCTGTAAAAATAATGTAGATGGCTTTAACGACAGGTGTATTAATTTGAAAAATGTAACATATAGATTCGAAAATTTGTCAAGAAAAATACTGGCGTTATAGCACAATGGTAGTGCACTTCCCCGGATTGGAAATAGAGTTCCAGGTTCGTATCCCTGGAACAATATTTTTCGACAAAATTGATTTTATATGTATATATTTATAATTAATACATTTATTTAGTATTTTAACAATATTTTTCAATAAAATTGATTTTATATGTATATCTTTCTAATTAATACATTTAATTAGTATTCATCGCACTATACATTATCGGTTTCTGAGATTTAGCCTCCTTCCTAAATGGCAGTCTCCGTCTATCTTTTCCTTTTGTATGATGTTCGTGCTCACGTTGATTTGCATCAATTTTTCTTATAAATTCTGCCGATATTTTTTTAGTGATATTATAATTATTATAGTATTTTCATACACACTACCGTTTATTCTACCATACAGTACGCATCTTCCAAGTCGCTCTCAAATTCCTCGACTTATCAAGAACAATAGCTTACCAGTATTGACTTGCAGCACAATGTCGAGCTTACTCAGGCAGTTAATCCATTCAGACCGTACAGAACCGGTAACTCCTGTCCCCCTGAGCAAACATCCATTTACTTGTCTCCAGCCCCGTGCAGCTGGTGTGAGGTGATGCAGTGCAGTCTAGACGGTTCTCCTTTTAACCGTCCGATTGATCTTTCAGAAGCGACAATTTTCAAAGACTGTCAGCCGTCAAGATTGGTGATATCGGTATATGATTCTTATTATGTCCCGGACAAGCGCTAAATATTTAAGCGCCCCTGAGATAAACTTTTTGATAATTGAAACAAAATTATATGTGACGCGCTTGTGGTCTAGTGATTACGATGCTCACCTAGTGATCTATTGGTCGTTGGTTTGAACCTCGTTCCAGGAGGCCATCAAGTTAAAAAAAATCACTTAGAAAGATACGTAAAAAAAAGTTATGCAAAATATAGTCAATCACCGGGATTCAAACCTGAAACTTTATATTGCTGTTGGAGAGCTTTAACCTTTTAAGCTACAATGACGTGTACAAAATTTTCTAAATTTCATCTAAGTATATATATGTGTACTTTTGCTAAGTGAGTATTTTTTCCGTTGGATACGACCATTTTTTAAATGCAATGTTTCTCAAAAACTTTATAGTAGAATCTGCAAGGTGGTGCCAGGACAAAACTAATTATTTAAATTTTTAATGAAATCACATTTGTTTCAAAACATAGTTCCCTGAAAGAATGACTAGACGAAATAATTGGAATAGTGAGAGTGATACGGCAGACAGGCGGGGGCCTTCATCCAGCAGTCAATCGATAAAGGCCGATAATGATGATATTACTTGAAACTAAAAGAAGTTCCAAAATATAAACGGTGTAAGTACATACCTATATCGAGTGTAATAAGAGTTTTCGAATTATGAAAATCTTAGTTTGTATTTTAAAGGGTTTTGACACAAAAACGGGTGCTGTTATGATTTACAAGTTCGAATTCAGATAATTCTTTTTTACTTTTGAAATTTAAGGTGTCTTCACAATCGAATCATATTTCGTCAAACGGATTCCCAACTTCGAGCGTTTCAAAATAAAAGCTTTTCGTGCGCATCGAGCGCGCGCGTGAGGCGACATCACGTCGAGGTGCTGAACGCTGACTACCGTCTGCTTCACTGAATTTATCATGAAATGATTATGAAAGCTTATGTTTACGCGCTTTTATACTTCGATAGGTAGGCCTGGTACAAAAGTTTTGAATATGTGTGTTCTTTTTGTGTTGATTTAAAAACAGAAAACTAAAACGAAGCTGCTACTGGGAAGAGAGTTTTGCAATTCGGACGGACTTTTACGACGGCGATAATAAAAACATTTTGTATTATATATTTTCGGTTGTGAGAAGGTTTTCGGTGGTTAACCAGCAGATTTAAGGACCATCAGACTACAAGGAGAGCGACGTCGGCGTCTACCAGCACAGGTTCACAAAGGTTTGTGTATTTTGAATTTGCATAGATTGAATTACTGTATTCAACATTACCTATAGAAAACTCAGAACCAGCTATCGAAGTATTTACGGCAATAATTTGCGTTCCGGGACCGTCGGTTGTGGAGATCTATCTATTTAATATGAAACATGAAGTGTCAGGTGACGAATGTAACTCCACTACTGAGTCGCCCGACTCTGCTTCCATTAACGATTTCACTGAGAATCCACCTTTATTCAGAACGACACGGTTCGAGCGCGCCGAGCGTCAGTTCTCCGAATTTAATGTCTGTGAATTTGGCGAAACGTACGATTTATGTATCATTCAATGCACTTTAGGGTGCGTGTCAATAATAGCACTATGGTTTTTATTCGACCACAATAATTATGAAATTCGGCATTCAGCTGACAGACACAGAGATCGTAGCAAATGATAATTGTAAATTGACTACTGCATCGCATGTTCGTGGTGAATTTAACTCACGATCAGAATCATTACGCGTGACTCCGTGAGCATCCACGGTACAGCTAGACGGTCGATGATGACTGCACAGATTGCAGACTGTTACATTTTTAATAAGCATTTGTTGTGCAGAAAATTATTTGAACCGTTTATTTTAATTGCCTTCTGGAAATTTCTTTCGAATATTTAAGATATTATTCGAAATCACTACTAATTCGGAATGCTGCGCTCCGGCTGCTAACCCATTTAGCTCATTTATCTTCAGCCTATTCTATTCGTCTGGATGAAGGCCTCCCCAAGTGTATCTTATTTTTCTCTATCGTATATCTCGATATTCGTCCCATCTGCCACGTGAATCAGTCAGTCTCGTCCGGTGATTCAAAGCGCGCACATCAACTCTTGTTTACTACTTTATTTCTCCTCCTCTTCCAAAAAGTTAATATCTGGTTTGTATTTATATAATATTCATAATGATAAATCATTAACAAGTATTGATTAATACGTAATTAAAATGTATTTGTGATGATTTTCGAGTGAATATTTTTTTAAATACTAATTGTATGTATTAATTAGAAAGATATACATATAAAATCAATTTTATCGAAAAATATTACTCTTTCCAATCCAAGGTGCATAAACCAACTATACTGCAGCAGACAGTACTTTTGACGACAAATTTTCGAACCCATATGTTACACTTTTCAAATGAATACATCGGAAAAGTACCGTAGCAGTGAATGGATGCGTTGCGTCTAGGCTGTGAGGGCGATCCAGGATCGGGAATTGCGGAGGTGCAATTAGTTGAGGCCACTATATTTCAACACTGCCATAAAGGAGGAAAGAGGAGTTTTAATTCATTAAATTAATAGTTATAAGATATAACTCGTATCGTGCATCCTTAAAACAGGCGTTCGAATTATACTCAGAGCAACTCCGGTCATGTACAACAACTATGTTATATTATTATGTATATTTAGTACAATACAACACAACAGAGGGACGGCTACCTACATACTACACAACACCATTCATTATTTACATCGTCCGGCTGATACTTCCCTAGTATTCTTCCCCTAATTCCTGCGGTCAGGGGGTGACTCTCGGTGAGTAAGCTACCAGGCTACCCCCGCCCCCTGGTGGTTTCTTCACTCCTGACATAAACATTATTCTTCTATATTTCATTTATGTGAACGCCATAACGCACTGTACAATTCTACTTTTGTTTCAGTGTCCAAATGTGTGTGTGTGTGTATGTATGTATGTGTAAGCAACCGTCAGTTGTGCTCTGTTTACAGGTTTATTGATTTAAATGACACAAATGTACACGTGTCCGAAATTATATTATTTTATCACTGTTAAATTGTGGTCTTGAATAATACTTATGAAGATTTTCACGGATAGCCTTGTACGTATATGCTTCTTAAAATTAATATTTGTTTTAAGAACCTGTTTCTTATCACAAAAAATCGATACCAGAATATCTAACTTCATTTAATTGCTCATTAAAAATGATGCATCTATTGAATATAACAAGATAGAGGTGATGCTATTCGAGAAATAAGAAAGTAAGATAACGTACACAATACTTATAGCTAGTGAATATTTGATAGAAACGGAAAGGCTGAAAAAGATATCGAAAGGAAGGTGACTGCAGGAAACAAAGTGAACGGCGCTTTAAATGGAATTATAGCTATTGGGAACTTTCCCACCGAGACAAAACTAGCGGTACATATGGAGTCCTGGTACTGACATTGATGTATAGAAGTGAGGCCTGGAGCTGGAGAAGAGGAAAGAAAGTAGACTAAATGCAGTGGAAATGAGATCGCTTAGGCGTATGTGTGGCAGATTCATTTAAGAATGAAGATATAAGAAAATAATGTAAAGTTCATCTTAGTATAGTAAGTATGATTAAGAAAAGATCACTAAGGTGATTTGGTCATATGAAACGGATACATGAGGAGAGAATAGTAAGGAAGATATATGACTCAAATGTTGATGACACCAGAAATAGAGGATATCCGCGGAAGTCTTGGCACGACCAGGTAAATCAGATACTGGAGGATGGTCCTGTTAGAAGCCTCAATAATCGGCGAGTTTGTTTGAGGTATTTTGCAAATATCTCCAAACATGAAATTGCCTCGTTAATATATCGGTTGACTATCTTTGCAAGAGAAACAATTGTATAGTTGTTTTTTATCTGGTTGGTATGTTCGCCAACCTTTTTGCACTCCAGGAAATCGCTAACTAATTTAGCATCATCCCATTTACCTCAGGGATGAGCAGAGAAGATAGAACGCCACACTCTTCTGTCCTGGCTTGCTAATCTTAGCTCGTTCACATTCATACACCCCCCGTTCTCCGATTCCTGGTTTATTGCCTGTGACGTTCGCCATATATATGTATATTGAAATCGCCTCTTTAATATATCGAACGACTGTCTATAAGAAAAATAAACCGTTAATTATTTTGAAAGCTTATTATTAAAATACCACATAATAGTTCTAAAGATGTAACTTCACAACAAAAATGTGTTCTCCTTAAAAATAATTTTAAAATTAATACTTAATGCTTGTAATTATAAATCTGCCCTACTAGCTCGTATTGATCAACTGCAACATAAATCCGTACATTTTCCATATAAGTAATTTATTGTGTCTAGAATAAATTATTCGTAGTTACTTATGTTGTAATCATTTCGAAGCACGGTGTATTTTACTCGTGTACATAGTTACAAGCGAAATACATTAGAATTTGTGCTTAATGAATAAGTAAAGCTGACATATTGGATAGAGATTGAACCGGCAGATGTGATCTCACCTACGGGATGTGACAGGCTTTATCCACGATATTCATGGTAATTTCACGGTGAAAGCTGCAAATACTGCGCTTAAAATGTTGCTATGGAAATTCTTACCATCGGCATCGTGAATTGTAAATTTCTAATTATGATCACCATCAGACAGATTCGTCAAACATTTTTATATATAATATATATTTAATAACAATGATAAATATGATGTTTTTAAAAAATCGTGGGTCTACAGATTAATTTGCAATGATTGCTATCATTTTTATATATCTTGAAAGATTTTGATATTAGAATTAAGAAGCACTTGAGATGCCTAAATAGCAAAAACTATTCTGAATTCGCCAATTACCTTTTGGAAACAAACCATTATTTTGACATTAACAAGGGTTTAGAAATTATACATACAAGTACTAGGGGTTTATAGATTCATAAATTTGAAATTTTAGAAATAAGAAAAAATGTTAATAGCAAGCTATAGTTACCCTTTAAATTTGGTTTCATAGTAGTTCCTACTTAGTTACCACTTATACTTTATAGTTTTGTTTTTATCTATGCTTGAATTTTTAATTTGAGTATATATCGTTTCCTGAAGAAGATACCATAGGTATCGAAACATGTTGATATATCTATACATATCGGTTTAAATAAAGTGTTTTGTCTTATTATTTACATAATATGTGGCCACAAAGTAATTTTGCTAATATTCTTTATTCTACTATCTATTGCTTATAAATTGTTGTAAGCAATACTAGAAGAAGCAGAAAAATATGTGACGAAAAGTAACACTCGTTACCATGGTGAATACATGTTTTATTCAGTATCCATAAACGTTTTGACATTTTTATGAAATTTACATATTCGAAATGCCGCAGCATTCATGTGTTTCACGTCTCGATAGGCAGATAAAGAGCTTATTTATTAATTCAGTACTTTCACGGTAACCTATACTTAATGTTTACTTAAAAAATAATACATACCTAGAACCTTCTTACATAAGCAACCGTTTTCTTACTTTTTATATTATCAAATATAAATGTTATGAAATTCCATTCCTTATTTATTTTATCAGTAAACTGAACAGATAAATCTTAATTCGAACTTATTAACTTTACTTCAATTAATTAACTTATTGTATGTGTCTATTGTTTCAGGTAAGTATCCAGTTTTCCCATACGCAATTTCGTATAATTCACTTTGGTAAGTAAATCATTGAAACATCTACAACAAAATATCTTCTTTACAGAATATAATGCTAAGCAATAATTTACTAACAAGTGAAATTTTAAAATCACAAAAATAATATTTAATAATTCCTTACTTCTTTTCCCATTCCTTCACAAAGCACGCACGCACACACACAGAGACGTGCGCGTGATGTAACCTTAATCAACACTAATTATACTAATTCGATTATTTTTTGATATTCAATTTAGTTACGCTAATAACCATAGAAACGCAGCCTTGAATACTCGTAGTGCAAGGTTTAGGGTCGAATGTGTGATCAGTAGTAAACTTTTACCATGGTAATTTTTTACCATCGCCCGTGGTAATAAACGTTGCCGGGTTGTTCATCAACAAATAACCCCCGGCCGCTGGATCGCTAGGCGAGTATCTTAAACACTAGACTAACAAGCGCGTCAATTAATCAATTCTTTATTACCAACCAACTAACTAACTAACAAACTTGACATCGCGCCGTTTGCCCGCGGGGGTTGGAAAATGAGATTTGACGCCAAACTATTCTGTCCTAGCCTACCATTCTTGCTCGCCTTCTTTAATCTTACGGTTTCCTTGATCAGATCAGCTAGTCTTGTCATTTGATATTCCCGATCGTGCCCTGTGACAATCTTTGTTTCGTGAGACAGGACGTCCGCGACTTTGCACATACAGCTTAAACATTTTATGAACATAACAGCATGAACATGTTATTTTTAAAATGTCCAAATTAGGAATAGGACAGAGACATGCATCGTACATTGCTCCTAGCTGTATAACCAACAGCCAAAATCAAGCAAATATAAATGTGTACAAAAAAGGTTTTCAAAATTATCAAATAATTATGTATTACTTTTAAAATTAGCGATATTAACTTATGGTTAAAATTAATTAAAATTATGGTTAAAATTTTTTTTTTTTATAAATTTTAAAATTATAAACAACCAACTAAATTTAACTACGAGTCTCATTCTAAAATTTTTTCCTAAAAATTATTCGACTAAATTTGTATTAAGTAACAATTTGAGTTAGGTACTAAATTTATTTTTTAAATAATTGTTTTTTTTTTAAATGGATTCTGGTAAAGAAACAATATTGTATGTTTTTAGTTAGTTATGACATCCTGAAGAAGAAAATGGTATTTTTCGAAACCGGTAGATATATTTAAACTCAATTAAGTGGTTAATAAAACAAAGATAATAAATTAAATAAAATAATAATTATGTATTTGACATCTTTCCGAACCTCTAATCTGTTCAATTTCTTAACATTTTGTTAATTTTCACATTGTATTATATATATATATATATATATATATATATATATATATATATATATATATATATATATATATATATTTATTAGTTTGTGAACAATTTCTTACATCTAGTAGATCTTGATCTTGTTTTATATAAATGTCGATAGCCACACCCATAATTCTAGATCTTTCTTATTTGGGGGTGCATAACCCTATTGTTCTTTTATATTGTCGGATGTATAAATAAATAATATTTTCTACTCAAATTTGCTTCAACCGTAGATCAATAAGCCTTCACTTGTTTCAAAGTACAAATAATACTGTTTTTGACGATAATTTAAACGAATTAATGTAACACTGTATTTAACGATAATTTAAACGAATTAATGTAACACTGTATTTAACGATAATTTAAACGATGTGACTACAATTCTAACCTCTTCTGTACAATTGTCGCGTCATATGACGAAATTCCTTTGTAATACACTACACATTACACATACCATCCTGCCTCCGCCCGACCCCTACCTTTAATACACACAAGATTTCGCAGCCCACATTCCGTTGACAGTGTTAATAACAATTTATTTTGGATTGCGTTTGACACCCCTCCGAACAATTTGTGCCGCCATTTTATCGCTCGAACGCAGAGCCTTTACACCACCGACTTCCATAAACTATAAGACAACCCTCGTCCCCAAAATAAATGCGACTCCACCCGATGTGACCATCCCTCTCTAAAAATGTTGCATCTCGGAAAGTCGAGAAATGATAAAAGTAAGGGGTAACCGAATAAAGTGATGACATATAGATACGTGATTTATATCATACTAACTACGTACTAGGCAGTGAGGATGGAACGCCGCACTCTTTTGTCTTTTTGCTTCGTCCACTTTCAGATGCTACGTGTTCTCGATATTATTTGTGGAATGGAAGCATGGACACTTATGAATACTAATTAAGTGTATTAATTAGAAAGTTATCCATATAAAATCAATTTTATCGAAAAATATTGTTGTTACTACTGGGATTCGAACCTAGATCTCTTTCCAATCCGGGGAAGGTGCATTAACCAACTATGCTACAGCAGACAGTACTTTTGACGACAAATGTTCTAACCCATATATTACACTTTTCAAATGAATACATCTATATGACAGACCGTCTGTTTTGAATAATTACAACTTCACAATAAGAATGTGTTCTCAATAATGATGTTATGGTTCGTATGAATAAAGATAAACAATAAAAATACGAATGCTTCAATAATTAATAAGTATGAGATTTTGCGCCTCATAATGCAGGGAAAGATAGTTGAAATTCAGGGCCCTGGAAGAAGGAGAACATCATGGCTGAAGAACCAATGAGCCAATGGTTTGGCCAGTCTACTGTAGACGGGCCGCAGTGATGATAGTCAACCTCCATTGATCGGAGAAGGTACAAAAAGAAGAATTCCATTCTACATGACCAAACAATGTCAACAACTGTCTCTTAAATCTACCAACTATGCTTCAAACAGACCTACATTCATTGCTGATTTCTTCGTTCTTTACTTTACGCACATACGCCTAAGCGACCGCATTTTACTTACGTCTACTTTCGTTACTTTTTTTTTTTTTGCCTATTTCAGGTTTCACTTCCATACATTAATGTTGACACCAGAACTCCGTTATACAGTATTTATTCGTGTGACAAATTTCCGCTGGCGATACTTGCATTCAGAGCACACTGACTTCATTTCGTGTAGTCACCCTCCGTTCGACAATTTTATTATATCTCTAATATGGAAAATTGAATATGGTGGCTTATAATAAGATTATTTTCTTCCAATCCTTACATACGATAGTGAACCCTAGTTCTGATTATTAAGCTCTCTTATAAACCCGTTGCAACCACCATTACAATAACGAGTATAGAGAAAGATTATCGAATATTTGAATACAAATAATTATTTATAAGTTTTTGACGCATGTTTCAAGGGTGTTATAAATCTATTTATTAATATTCTTTACCCTAAAATTTGGCATTGTCGACCCCTCCTATTGCACCGATTTTTTCTACCCCCATCTGCTTTGATCTACCCTATTTCGTAGTTATAGCACGATTTCTTCGCAATTCTTTTTGAAATCAAAATATTAATCCTGTTTATTCTACGTACATAGCAAAATAAATTGAAATACATTGTACATATGTACATATATATTATACAATGCTTTAATATTTTTAGCGAAAGAAATATACCGTATATATTAATATATTTTGCGAAATATTCTTTGGATGGTTTACCCAAAGCTATCGTACAAGTACTTTCATATATTAAATTTGATTATACTGGCAATCTCTGCGAATGCAAATTGTGTACTTAATTCAAATCAGGCATATATGTGTCCATTATTATGAAAGTGGTATGAGTCAAGAAATTGAAAAAAATTAGTTTATCAATTATTTCGTGTAACATTATTTTAAATTAATATTATATGATGAATATTGTAAAAAATTATAAGTGTTATATTCGGTGTATTGTTACGGTATTCCACTAGTGTTTATTTTCGTAAGTCATTTCAACCTTAATTTTTTTTTAATTTCCATATAAGCAACGTGCAATGTCGAAATAAATTTTAAATCTAGTAAACTAAATAAATTTTGAAACATTGTGTTGTGGAATATGAAAATATTTTTTAATCAATTCAAACGCAAACCTTTAAATATCTCAAAACGAAAGAAACATGACCTAGACCACTTTCATAATAATTGGCATGCATATGTGGCATTTTTCACGATCTGTCCTCAAATTGTTCGGACATATCGCCCGCAGAAGAGGAGAGTATATAACTGATAGTCACTTGGAAGATTGAAAACCAGTGAGCAAGAAGGCGATCTCCATCTCGATGGACTGACTAGATCAAAGACCCGATGGCTATCCTACTTCAGATAAAGGTGAGTCGTCAATCAAGGATATCAGTAGATCACAACCCGAGGGTCACGATTCTCAGTAATGAAGAAATCGATTAGAGAATTGTTAATTTATTTATTTGCTGCGAAGTGGCTAAAATAGCCACCCGCAGGGACTAGCAGCAAGCAATCGGCGACAGCCGATGAGACCCTGACCCCGCAGGGCCTAGAAATAAGTATATCGATGTAACGTACTCCATCTCTATTTTTTTTAAACTAAAGAAATGTAACGCAATATTCAACACCCTGCCCAATAGTACATAAATTGGAAATTCGCCCTTTTCATAACAGTATAACGCCATCTATTGAGCTTTCGACTTATGTATGATAAGCTAACCCCAAACCTTCACGAAATTTGACGTGAAAAGCTCACTGATTACCGCCGCAGTGTGTTGATCTCAATGCGATCATTCGTTATTCATACCTCTACCTATCCACGGTCCGCGGAGGGTGTCGGCCAATCGAAAGATATTGGACTTCCGAATTATTGGCCAAGTATTTGATGAATTCCACTCTCGCATAATATTTACATCGCCTTTGGCAAAATCGTTGGTGTTTTATTTTGGGACTACCGTATGTTTGTAATTTTTACGTCTGCTGCACATTAACTGCAGTTCTGTAATGGAAAATAATATCCGGTTATTTCTAAAATAGTATTCAATTTGATTAAATATATTATGTAACTTAATATCAAATTAGTTTATCATGTAAATTTTCCTCATTCAATGAAAGGATCCAAATTGGACTTATTCTTATAAAGCTCTATTGACATCTTAATATCACAGATCTCCCGATCTGATTACTCTAAATCTCAGATTCCCAGGTTACTGACGTCACGACCGACTAGCTCAAAAGATTTCTTTCTCTAAGAAAAAACTGTATAAAAAGTGTAATCACACAGAGCCCTATTGAATAATATCAATTTTTACAAAAACGCCAAACACACTAAATACAAACTTCCGTCAAGAGTAAACAAAAATTTCATGCGATGTCAAATGTTGCCAACATGTCACGTTGATAAGCACAAGAAAGCTGTAAAGATAGTCTTCTTTCGGTATTTCATTTTGTAAAGTGTCCATGGCTAAAAGATTGGATAAACATTTTAAGACGCAGTACTTAAGTACGAACATTAGTTACAGGTTTGAACATCTGCGTCTGGGAGTGTTTTCGCTGTATATCTAGAAGTAAAGGTTTTTTTTTTTAATATACTGTCCATCATTTAGTCTGCATTCTTGAATCTGCTGAACTACGTCCAATACACCATGTATTTCCTAACTACCAATAGCTACCTAACTTCTAGAAAACTTTGTTAAAATTTATAAATCTTTTCAATTTGAAGCGTCCAGTGGGGTACCACAAGAGTCCCACCTTGGACCTTCATAAACGGCATTGTTGACATTTTTAATGGAGTTCGTGTTCTGTGGTTTGCAAAAGATCTTAAATTATATGAAACAATTTCTAACATAAATGACTGTATTACTTTGCAAAATAACTTAAATTTGCTTTATATGTGATGCTGTGCTAATGAACTATATTTTAATGTAGAAAAATGTAAACAAATATGTTTCAATGGAAGTAAAAATCAACTCCTTTTTTAATACAGCCTAACAATATTGATCTAAGTAGAGTCGCAGTTATACGAGATTTGAGTGTGCTCTTCGACCAAAAATTGTAATTTATTCAACATTACAACGAAATTTGTATTAAATCCTTAGGATTTGTGTTAAGGACTTTAATTCACTCCGCTCTCTGACAACTTTATGTACATCTATTGTAAGAAGTACGCTGGAATTTAACTCCACTCTATGGTTCCTACTATGGCTCACATATTATAAAAATCGAAAGATTGCAACATAAATTTTTTAAATTTATCAATTTGAAATTGCATATTCCTGCTTCATTTGAAAAAATTAGCCTAGATAAGAGATGTGAGCGATATAGTATATCTATATAAAATGGTCAATAGCATGTTGGACTGCCCTGAGTTTCACAAATGGTTTCGTATAAAGTACCAACTCAAACGAGACAACATGAAGTGTTCTCTGTAGGTACACATGTAAATTATTATGCTGTTAACTCGCCAATATCGCGGATGCATCGGCTTGGTAACAAGATGAATTTCATTGACATTTTTCGTTGCAGGAATATTAACTGCGTAACTTATACTTGGCTTTTTTTTGTTATATTTAAACTGTTATATTAAAAATGTAAAGCCCACAAGGGCGTTGATGGAAATAAATAAATTAGTCGAAAAATTAGTAGCACGTGTAAAATTCAATGGCGTGTATTAGGTGTGGATTTAGGTTATGCTGCTAATAATGATTTAAATACGATGTATAATATTGCCACTAGACGTGTATTTATTTGAACTGAAGGCGTTCTGCTTGTAAAGACACACTTTTTCAGAAGTTTTTTGCTGTACAAAGTTGTAGTATATGTGAGATATTTTCTATTATTAAATATTAACATTGTTGTTCTAGGTAAATTTATAAGTTATTAAATAATTGTGTAATGACGTTTATAATGTAATGGAATGAAATACATGCTCAGCTTAATGTGTTATTTCTAAATAATTCAAAAAAATTAATTTAAAAATACATTATTCAACATGTGATTTTTTAATTATTCATTCTTTCACATTAAGTAGTACATGAAACAAATTAATATCATTTAGATTTATTTTACAGATATTATAGCTATGAACTCCTTTTTTATTGTGATGCACACCCCTGGAATACATACACTTTGCCAAACACAGGCCTTCTCGGTTTTTCAATCTTCTAGAATTGCTTCAGTGTTTGATCTATTTGGACGTGTCGGGTTGTTTGTGATCCCTTTCAGCTTATTCTCAAATGCAAGCTCGCCTTCTTTATATGTCTGTCTATCTTAGTCAACCTTTCTTTTATTTCATCTATCACACTCACTTCGGCATCGTATAATTTTCGTATATAACGTAGTTTTAGTTTCAATAATAGAATAAAATAACAATTAAAATTCCTCAGCAATGACAATTTTTCTGAATTTTCAAATCAGCGCTTAGAGACATGCCACGATTATTTATTTATTTATTATTTATTATTATACAAGTCCTATTCAGGCATTAACAAAATTTGTAAATTGACAAAAAATTACAACATAAGTGCAACAAAAAGAGAGAAAAAAATTTCATAGTGTCAGCGTGTTTTTACATAATCAAAATTAAAAATAAATATAAAATGTTAAGTAGCAATTTACCGTCACCATTGAGTTGAGACACAAAAAATTATGAATTGTGTCTCGATGACCTCAATAGTGCCTGAAAGTCAAACAGACCAACAATCTGAAGGCAGTCTATCATACCATTGATGATCCTGATCGTACGTCTCGCTGATAAGTTTAACAATTTCAGACGGCTGAGGCGATAATCATAATTGATATCCTCAGAGCGCGTTAGAATTAATGAATCTTAGAAACTTTCTCTGAATTCTTCAACCGTCATCGAGTTTACAATGAAGTGTGGAGACCATATGACTGAATTATATTCTACCTGAGTAGTATAGAGGACTTTATATGTGTGCGGTATAATAAAGAAAACGATTTTTTTTTATACATTTTAATAAACGCCTGAGGTTAGTTAACTTAGAAATTAAAAATCACTAGATACAAAAGCAAATATAATTAATAATTAATTAAATCTACCACCACGGCACACTTCCTGTCCGATAGCTAATTTATTTTTGTATATATTTTATAGATTTGTTAATATACGTCCGTCATGTAAAAAAAATATTGATATAAAAAGCATTAAACATCAAAACAACGTCGTCAATACGTTTAAATGAATCATTATTTCCTTACAGCTTCCTTTCTCACGTGATCTATATTCTTCCCAAACGGTCAGCGGGTATTAAATTGATCATTTGTAAAACATCCCTCGCTGTACCTTTACCCCCCACTCTACATAACCTCACTTTTGACCGGAGTATTAGGCGAAGCCGATTCCCTCTCTCGCGGGAGAAAGTTTGATCCCGTAATCCCGGAGCCGAACCCGCAAAATCTAATTTGAGCCGTGACACGAACCCACGGCTATCCCATCGAATTAGGCCATGGAACCCATATTTACTCCCGCAGTATGACAGTACGTGTAGACTCTTTCGCCGATGATGGACCTTGCAAATTTGGGGAAACGAAATGTTAGCCAATGAGAACACGGATGCACTCAAATACATCGCTAGATATGGATAAAAAGTAAAATTAATCTAATTTGTCATTTGTGCTAACTAAATACCTACACATTTTTGTCTCCAACTATTGTATTATGTATTACATACAATAATATTTTATAACTTAACATTATACTCGTACTTACTTACCTCTAAACAATTACAACTTTTAAAAACTGTACAGGTAATAGCTTTAGAACAGACCACGTCTAGTAAAGTAATAATTACCTTTATTTTTTCATTTGTATTATTTATACTACAAAAAAAAAAAAAAAATAATACGAGGGCAAGTTAAAAATTATCTACATTTTTCGTTCCACAATTTATTTACACAGACTTTACGGAAACCAAGCTCGTCGTGGATGATTTGATGGGCAGAACCATGAGTGATATTCAAAGAAGACGCTACCTCACCGATAGTAACTCGCCTATTCGCTAAAACCATCTCTCGAGCTTGCTGAATCTTATCGTCCGTGATGGAGGTTGACGGACGTCCTGGTCCCTCTTCGTGCGTCACACTTGTCCGGCCACTTTTAATTTTTTCGATCCACAAAAAAACACTTTTACGTGATAAAGCACTGGTCTCCGTATTATATTGCGATAAAAGTCTACGATGAATTTCAACCCCTTTTACACCCTCCGACCAGAGAAATCGGATCACTGCTCCCTGTACCTCCTTGGTGCAAACTGCTGGCGGAGCGGACATGTTTACACTGTAATAGCCGGAAGGTAAATGAGACGATCGGGATCAAATTTTGCACACGTGATCGAAGTTGTACCAACTTTAAGCACGCATGTGCAGAAGGCAGTTTGACAACATTGAAAGTGTGTTATGGCGAAAGAGTAAATAATTTTTGATTCGCCCTTATAATAATTCTTGAACGGACAAATAGGCTAGCTCTGTTTGCCTTGTCGATAGAATTAGGATGTGAGGTATTGTTTTGGGATGTCGAACGTATAAGTGAAGAGGAACAAAGGACGTCCACGATAGGCCTGGAATGATCAGGTAGACTAACTGTTGAAGGCTGTGTTCCTGTTGGAAGCTTCAGCGCTATCGACGAGCGTGCATTAGAAGATACATGACAGGACATAAGAGCGTACCTTTCTACAATCTCTGTCTACAAACGTATCCGACAATTTATCTGACATTGCCGAGATGTTGATAACCTACAACGGCTAGTTGTAACTGGGATGGTGGAAAGCCTGCTTCGAACTCAATGAACCAATCAGATCAATGACGCTACTGGCTATCTGCGGGCTACGGAGAAGAATGAATGGAAGGAAGTCGTCGAGGATATCAGCAGTACGCACCCCGGGGGCACAAATCTCAGTAATAAAAATACCGACTAGTGAAGAAGAATAAAAAGTACATATTTTAAAGGCTAAACTATATAATAGCCTATCAAGTGATAACTGAACTATTTTTCACAAATAATAGATATTTCATAGAGACGAAGTTATTTTTGAATAGAAAATATATAATTAGATTCTCATTGTGACATATATGCTGTTTCAGGGAAATTAATTATCAAATTTAATCCATAGATGGTGATAGTGTAGTGGTACTCGAAGCGAGTTCACATATTAAACATATATACAACTTTCAAAAATTTGATATATATCGAGATTTATGAGTGAGAATTGGTGAACGTTATATATATATATATATATGTATATATAAAGTGATCACTTAAACCACCCGAAGACAGATCGTAAGCCTTGTAATTACCCATACTTCTATATATTTTCCATTAAAAAATATAATGAAAAAGAAGTTCGTCTGTATGAGATATGTATTATTTGTTTAATAGCTGTGCTGTAGCTGTAGGTGAAAATCCAGTAATTGTGTGTTCTTGGATATCACACTACACGAAATAAATAAATAAATAATAAAACATTTTAATATCACAAAGAGAATGAAAACGCGTAAAAAATGTGAATTTATTTTTCGGGTTAAATTCTCAGCGTTTCGGATCAAACGCGTAAAACGTTTTGGCAGAATCTACTAGATGGCGCTGATCACGAATTATAACGTAATTCCTTCATGAATGTTTTAGTATCAAATGCGCAGGTGCCGAATCACGGTTTGCAATCAGATATAAATAAAATTAAAAAATGAACCACGAATCATGATATTCCCAGATATTCAATCACTGATATTGAGTGTGATTCAAAATATCAGTGATTGACTCACGGTTCGTGATTTTCAGCTCATCACTAGTAGGTACTTTTGCGAAATACTGACCAAGTATTTTTAATAATACAGTGGAAGTCGGTTATGACGCGGGTTTACGGGGGGCGACAATCGTTATGATGTAAACGAATTATCAAAAAATATAAATTAAAATAAAGTACAGACTACATTTACAAATAATAGACTACATTTTACGAGCAATCGTCCACGATAATAAATTAATTTAGTAAAAGATATATTTTTTATTTCTTTTGCGATCTATTTTAATTTACCTTGTACGTGTATTTACGCTAGGCGCCTTAAAACGAAAGTGGCAAACAAAAGACCCGAAGTTTATCCAAATGTGGATTATAAAAGACGCATTATAACCGGCTTCTACTGTATTTTGTAATTATATTATACATTTATTATTCATGTTTATTTGGTTGGCAATCTCATATTTTACCGTACAGGTTAAAAGTGCTCACTTGAACAAAAATAAGAATGTCCCATGAACATTCCCCGTAGAATTCGAAAAAAATAACTTTTTGTTTACTCCCTGTACTTAAATAAGTTTAAAAAAATCCCTTTGTACGCCCTGTACCTACTTAGTAAGCACAGGACATACATAGAATGAGTTGTTACCCTGAAGTTTCAATGAGTAGTCAAACTTTTTTTTTTTTAAGGAGAACACATTCTTATTGTGAAGTTGGAATTTTTCAGAATATAGGTCTGTGAATTAAATGTATTAATTAGAAAGACATACATTAAAATCAATTTTATCGATTCAATCAATCTCAAATTGAGATTCCGTAAAAGCAAAGTAGATAGATGGCTTTCAAATAATGGAACGATAGATGAAAAAAAGTATAACATATAGGTTCGGCAATACATATAAAATCAATTTGTTCGAAAAATATTGTTGTTGCGCAACAATATTTTTCGATAAAATTGATTTTATATGTATATCTTTCTAATTAATACATTTAATTAATATTTGCAATATTTTTAATATACATCGGGGTAAATGTTGTAAATGTAAATAAAAAATATGAATTTTAACCACCAAGTTTATATTGCTAATTTTAAAAGTAAAAAATATAATACATGGTAACTCTTCCTCGTATCTATTTCACCAGGTACATTCTGCATTCTGCCTTTCTTTCATTCATTTGAATCAAATTTCTCCCATATTCACCTCGCTCATTCGTTAGATTTTTCTAACCATTCTCCAAATCCTGCTCTGTCTGCAAGGTCCCAATGCCTCGGTTTCATGCTCATTCATGCTCTGGTTGGAGACTAACTATCAAAGCTATTTAATTTTTTAAGAAATGGCTCCAATGGTGTGTGTTTACGGGTGAAAGATGTCTCTAGACTCATTTCGAAATCGAATAAAGGACAGCACGGAATTGAGCGAGGAATGAGCTATAATTCATTGTCTATTGTGTTTTGTAGCAGAGCAGAACACCCAACCGATGCATACTGATCTTTATCACCAAGTCTACGAGACGTGAGATCAAAGTTTCACGCATACTTAAACGATAGCGCGGAACCAATCTATTCAATCTTTAAACCAGGAAATACTTCTCATTTCCGTCCTATGCTTTCCTCAAATCCTAGTAACATTTATATAGCGAGATTGTAGATCGTTCAGACGGCATATAAAATTGAAATTGTTGCAATATTTAAATACATGTCTAGGTGAGAGTAAACATAGCTTTCATTTAGCATCATTGATTTGAACATTAGATACACTGCATTGCTGGCTACCGCATTGGCATTAAACAGTACATATTATGTAAATATATCACGTTTCTTTGTATCTCTAAAAGAGCTTTGATCAAATCATTAACATGCGGATACAGTGAAGAAAGATGCAGGTAAATTGCAGTGAAGAAAGATTGCAAATTGAAGAAATTTATCTCTAGATACTGATTCCTAGAAATATTTGTTCAGTCTATTCTCTAGAAATATTTGTTGCTTCGGGCCTTGACGGCGTCTTGCGTCAAATGATGATAATGTAGATGTATGTATCGGCGTCTTGCGTCAAATGATGATAATGTAGATGTATGTATGTATATTTTTATTTAGTTGTAAAAATTGTAATATTCTTACATCTAGTATACAATATTTAAAAAAAAATCTTTTTTAAATTTATTTAATATTAGAATATATAATACATTTTAAAAGTAATCAGTTAGATATATATATATATATATATATGTTTATTTTAACATTTATTTCTTCTCTATGAGAGTAAGACTCGTGTATAGAGGAGTATATACGCGAGTGTATAATTTATGTTTCAGTTAGTCTGTACATATTTTTTGACTTCAGATAAAAATTTCATGTCTTGATAAATATAGTGGTTTTGGGTTGCGGTATATTTTAGTTTTGGAATATCAATTTGGTCTCTAAGTCTTGTAGATCGGAATTCGCTTATAATATTCCATTTATTTTTGATGTAATTTGTTTACCTAATTCATAGTTATACGATGTAATTGTGTATATATATATATATATATATATATATATATATATATATATATATATATATATATATATATATTATATACAATTACATCGTATAACTATGAATTAGATAAACAAATTATAAAATACAAAGAAAGTAATAAACACATAACAATTTACAGTTACTGAACACAGATACTACATATTCTGCACTTATCTACGAAAAGTAGTTAGACTTGGTGCTTCCTTCCTATTCATTAGCAGTTCATTTAACAATTTGATACCTTTATAGTGATTATGCCAGCAAATCAGTCATAATGGCGTTCAAATATGAAAAAGGGCCACATAATATTTGACGGTTGGACGGGACAAAATTGAGCGTTCAAAATAAGGTATTGGTCATACATTCAATGAAGATAGACAAGACGATGATGACATAGAACGACAGAGGAGACAGTTGAGCGTTCGTGCAAATATGCTGTCACGGCGGTAAGGAGATGAAGAGGATCCTCTTTAAACCGTTCTTCACCAGCATGTATACCTGCGAGCTTTGGTCGAAATACAACCAAGTGATGTACAACCATCTCCGAATTCAGTACAGCAACTCATACAGAATACTGTTCGGACTGGCGCGTCATTGCAGTGCATCTACAATATTTGCCAAAGGCCGTATACATGGCCGCTTCTGAGACATCGAGTTGCTGACGTAAAGCTCCAGCTGGAGCTCAGCACCAAGTCTCTAGTGCAAGCGGCGCTCTCATGGAAAGCCGGTTTCCTGATCAGAGAATGGCAACGACTACAGAATAGATACAGATACAATAATGGCCGTAACTGAAATATAGTATTTCTATTTATATATATATATATATATATATGTGTGTGTGTGTGATATATATATATATATATATATGTGTGTGTGTGTGTGAACTTTTTATTTATTTATGATTTTTCTTTTCTTTTCATAACATAAATAATATTTATGGCGAATCAGGTTTTCATAAACAAAAAAACCGATAACACTGGAAAAAACGTATTATTAGGATTATAGTATAAACAATTTTGTGTTCCTGCCAGATTTGTTTGTGGAATTTATAATGTTGTATATCAATACTAGAACATTTTGTATGATTTTTTGCTTAACCCCATTAATTTTAGTTGTTTTAGCAGAGGTGTAATTAATTGTTGTATGTCTGTAACATCATAAACTAGTCCTCATTGCTTGTTGTACCACATTGGGCTAATTATAAGTTATTATAACAAAAGGCGTATATGCGGCAAATCCATTTATAACAGACTAAAGAATGTAGAAATTAGGAAAGAATGTATAGCTGAACTCAGCATAGCAATAATACTAAAAAATAATCGCTTACTTTTTTTGGTCATTTAGAGTGGATGAATGAGTAGAGAATAGCAAGAAAGGTATATGACGCAAGTGTTGATGGCACCAGAAATAGAGAACGTCCACCGAAAACTTGAGTTTGTGTTTGTGTAAATGCCTTCGATAGCTGGTTCCTAAGTTTTCGATTAACAATAGGCACACATACGATATATGAACTTCACTAACCTCTTTCATTTTGCTGTCTTTCTGGCCCGATGTTGTCGTTCTTTTAGTTGGGTTGTCTTCTTTAGATTTCGACCGACCGAAGCGCGCACTGATGGTTTATTTGGACCGATGGACTGGTAAGAATGACGTCTGTCGGTTACCATTTTCCTAGCTTCCGAAAAATGGCGGCAATACTCACACACACACATACACACATATTTACATTATTATAAACCAGGAAACCCAGTAGTGCCAATCGAAGTAACAAGGCACGTAAACACTTGGCATGACCAGGTAAATCAGATACAGAAAAATTGTCCTGTTAGAAACCTCAATAATCGACGCGCTTGCGTGAGAACATATATGAATGTGGATGAGGCAAGAATTGCGTCAAGGTAGAAAAGTGTGGCGCTCTCTCCTCTCTGCTTTCCTCCGCAGATAAACGGTTTGATGGTTGGTTAGTTAGTTAGTTATAACACAAAAGACAAAGAATTATTCAACTCTAATAAAATGTATTAATTAGAAATATATACATCTAAAAATAATTTTATCGAAAAATATTGTTGTTGCTTTACCAGGATTCGAACCTGGATCTCTTTCCAAACCGGGGAAGGTGCATTGTCCAACTATGCTACAGCGACAGTACTTTTAACGACTAATTTTCGATCATATATGTTACACTTTTCAAATTAATACATCTATCTTTCCATTTTTTGGAAGCCATCTACTTTTGATTTTATATGTATATCTTTCTAATTAATATATTTAATTCATATTTAAGTATTAATCTGATTACACACCTACCACCTAAGCCTTGTCTCCTATATTTATATGTAATCAGTTTAACATTTCACCTCTCCATGAGAGTTACTGTTTCTCTCGTAATTAGAATAGTGCTAATGAACTCAAGTAGAGTAACAACATTGTTTTATTTATATCCATCCATAATCGATATATTTGATCTTAATGATACTCATCTCTTGACTCCACATTTTTTAGCAGTCTTGCAAACTTTTTGGGCGATCAAACTAAAATAAGCAATAAAACTGAGCATGAAATTTACTTTGAAAGAGATATTGTCATTCTACCCAAAGTTCCCAGAAGAACCCTCCAGCTCTGTGGGGGCTTCGATTCTCTTTTGTTGGCGCACTTTAAGCTCGGCTTGACTTCTCAAAAAATGCGCTTCTAGCTTTGTTGCACATTGTTCAACGGTGAGATTCAATAAAACTGCTTCGAAACGGCGACACTGAAGGCTTCGACCCTTTTTATAGTTGTTCGGAAATTAATCGTTTGAAGAAATTTATCGATACGTTCGGAGCGATTTTCTACTCAAGTGGTAGTACTTCAGATCGCATTATTTAAGTTAGAATATTTTAAAACTTTAGCATGGTTTCTTTTCTTCCCACGATTTACATATGATACTAGTATGTTATACAATATAAGTGGTGAAAACAACCCTTGTATTACATGACATTGAAACGGTTTTAGCATAACTTGAGATTATGTAAACGGGAGATTGAGATCATGACAGCCGTGAGAAAGATTTTTTTTTAAATTGAGATAATTAAATGATCACATTTTTTAAAAATGGAAATATTAAATCGTCAATATTCTTATCATTTTCAAACTAAGCTAAGTGCTGTGAAAATAGGACTAAATTGGTGGTCTCCTAAGACAAATAAAATACAATACTGTTTACTAGGTGGGACGAACCAGAAAAAGGCATTCTATGCAGGCGTGGTATGATACATATGTCAGAGATATCTAACGCGTTTTTTTTTGTTGTTTTACCATCGTTATCATAAGCTGTAAATTGAGAAGACAGAGCGCCACACTCTTACGTCATAGCTAGCGTGCTATCCAATGCAACGCGGAATCTGGAATAAGCCTGGAACTATTTCTGCTGCTATCGTACATATGGTTCCACAAGATCAAATTAGGAAAGAATTTAAAGTTGATCTTAGCGTAGTGAACATGATTAAAAAAGGATCACTTAGGTGGTTTGGTCATGTTGAACGAGGAGGTAATAAAGTGTTAATGGCATTAGGAACGGAGGATGTCCGCGGAAGACTTGGCATGACCAGGTAAATCAGATACTGGAAGATGGTCCTATTAGACTCAATGACAAGCTTGCATGAAGGTGTACGAATGTGGATGTGGCGAGAGTTGTGTCCCGATGTCACGTGTAGCGCTCTATTACCTGCTTACAGGCGCGATGATAAGGCGTTGTTCGGTATTAATGACAGTTCAATGGATCGCCGATGGTCGTGCGCGTGTGGATGCTCCATCATGGTTACTTTACCTATCTATCTCTACCCATTAGAGCATGATTTTTTCTGTGTATTTGACTTTTGAACTATCAATGAAAGTAGATGTTGCTATGTGCTCGTCACTAACTTGAAGACGTTGTAAAGTTTACTTGTTGCTAATATATTCGGTTCCTCGCGTGTGCGTGCCCAAATAGCTATTGTGAATCACAGTGCTTCGTGCAGAACATCGAAGAAGTTCCTGAAGTTCAGAAACTGTAACTACATGAGAGAAAATCCAGGTGAATTGCGTTTCTTCCTGCTTGGTCCTTGAGCTTTGCCATGTCTCTCTTCCGAATTCCTACCAACCTTCCTACATCCCGTTTCCCCACGTTTGTGCGAACACTCGTTAATGACTTTTTATTTTTATGTCAAGTCCTTAATTGATCAGATTATTCCTTTCCCTAGTTTCTTATCAGATGGATCGAAATCTATAAGAGCATATTTCCAGGTTTGCGTGTTGCTCAATATCGACATGGGGTGGGTACTCAGTTGAATACTTTTCTATTCGTGTTCCTAATTACCTGCCTACTCTGCCACGTGTGGCTTGCTATTTTGGCAGTCCACTTTGATGCTGAATTTTGCACATAAATCGGTTTGATCACTCAGCTCTACTTCGAGTCCACTTCCTTTCACTTTTATGGTTCAAGTTTAAATGTTATGCGGTGTACATTCGGCGTTCAATAATAATTATAATAATAGATCGGTACTTAAGTGAACTTTTTATCCATTTTTTTTGTTAATTATTACTAATAACTACTTAGCTACTCTACATTTAACTTACTATTTTAACAGTTCACTTTATGTTGTTGACTAGTGCGTGGTCCACACAGATTGGTTCGACCGTTAAACTCTATTTCGAGTCAACTTTCATTCATTCGGAACATTGATTAGGTGAAATTTATTATTGTTCCTAATAACTACTCTGCATTTAGCTTGCTATTTTAATAGTTCACTTTATCGTGCTCATTAATGCGTGGTGTTCGACCGTTAAACTCTATTTCGAGTTCACTTTCATTCATTCATTGATGCTTCAACTTTAAATGTTAAATAGTGCTCATTCAATTTGACATTTTTTTTAAATTAAAGATTCTTACTCAGAATACGAGTCACTTCAATATTCTTACTAATCAACACAATAAATCAAACACGATTTTTTTGGTTCTATATTTAATTTTACCAAATACATAATTAAACAATCGTTTCGGCTGTCTAGGCCATTATCAACTTAAATATAGACCAAAAAAAAAAGTGTTTAATTCACTGTGTTGATTAATAATTGAGTTTGTTAAAATGAATACCGTCTGTATTAAAAAAATTAAATAATATTATTTTTATTTTCAAACTAAGCTAAACGCTTGCGGTATGAAAATGAAATAGGATGAAAATATCTAGTCTCCTGGAATAAGGCTCAAACCCCCGACCACTGGATCATTAGTCGCGTTTCTTAATCACAGGACTAACAAGCACAAGCATTCACTCTGTTTTCAAGTCAAATGAAGATTCAGTATAATTCCCGTCTCTCGTCTAGCAACGTTCACCTCAGATTCAAAACTGGTACAAATTCAAAACCTTCTAAAACTGATCCTTAATTTCCCTGTTTGAAACTCCACAATACTAGAGTTCCATCCTTTGGTGGTTTACCAATATTCCACATCCACAGCCACAGCTACATCCGAGTACAATTGAAGAGCCCGATAAAGTTTTAAATGATTTGCGTGAAATTATTTGCCCCCTAAGCAATGAATAGAGGAGAGGGAATGTGCCAGGTATGCGGAGTCACGTGGTATGTCGGCAGCTGATCGGAAGTTACCCTCGGATCCCCCCTCGCCTTCAGCCTTCACACTTCATTAAATTCCTATTAAATTTATAAAAGCGGTACACTGTTTTGTGTGGGTCTTCAACCACAATCATAAAAATAAGCCATAACTGTTTAAAGGTACACATCGATCCATTTCATATCGAATATAATATAATTCTTGCTCTCATATATTTCCGTACCATTTCGAAAATTGTCATTATATCAATTGAAATTTTGAATGATTTCTGTTAATTAATTGTCGGGACAATTTAAAATATCTGTAAAATTTGCAAATGAATCAAAATCTTAATTATGTAACATGGAGAATCCCATTTCATTGTCATCATCATCATCATCTCATCGCGAATAAGATGACTGGCACTCATTAAGTACAATACTCAACATGGACTTAGGACTTAAGAGAATGGTGATGAATGCCCAAGAAGAACTATCTTTGAACTTTAATTTGACGTCAACCGGTTTCTATACCACTGTATCTCTGTCAGGACGTACGTACACATAGGGCCAAAGTAATCAATGTGATTAATACTTCTTCTTCTTTCATATTTAAGATGTGTTCATGTTGGTGCAATGCTCGTCATGGGTCTATATTCTACATCTTACCCAGAAGTTGTCGCCTTGCTCATTATTTGGTGATTATCTTTGTATCCCTCAATAATATTTCTGAAGCATGCATGAAGATCGTATTTAAAAACATTTCCTGTTCATTGGTCGGATATGGTTAAATTAAGTAATTTGTTTATGTTGATAATTGTGCCTTACGCAATAAACATTTTTTTTTAATTACGCCCATAGGTACGGTACGCCAATATTAATTTTTATGTTTTTGTCAATATGTTCCTTTGCATGATTTGATATAAATATTCAATAGTTTATTAACTTTTTTTATAAATTTAACCACTAGTCCTATCCTTAATTATTATATCATTAAATCAATCATCGTAACAATTTAAGTTAGGTACTAGATTTATTTATAAAAAAAATTTATCAAGACCTTTTTGGTGCATCATGTTAGTTAGTTTTTTCATCCTGATGAAGGAAAAAATATTTTTCCGAAACCGGTTGAATATAATTAGCTCGTAGTGGTTTATGAAACAAAATTAATAAACCATTAATTATTAAAATGAACCACAGTGTGTTAACTTTAAATTTTAAAAATATGATATACATACTATATATGTATATCAGTGGCGATCGGTGACTTATTGTAGAAGGGATGCTGGAAACCTACTATCAAATATAACATATAATCGAAGGATATTCAATGTTTCTATAAAGCTGCTTCAAGTATTCAAGCCAAACTATTAAAAATGTGTCACGCAAACAAATTTCTCAAAACAATTTGCTCACTTCGTAATATGTACGCTATTTTGTTCATTATACCCATAAACTTTAAAATCGTTTTTTATACGCTGGATGCTGTTAACGAATACGTATACAGCATTCGAAGACAGCCGGAACTGAATGCGCATGCGAAAAAGTCGAATATTATCAAACTTTATAGATACGGAACGGATGATAGAATCCACTGTTACTGGTATGTATATGTATGCTATTGAGAATGTATGTATAGTCCAAAGCTTTTTGACTCTAGAACACAAGGGATGCGGAGCATTCAAAGCATATATGAAGCGACCGCGCCTGATGTATATATTGTATACAATATAAACATTTTTTTAAGGAGAACACATTCTTATTGTGAAGTTGCAATCCTACAGAACATAGGTCTGTGATATTTTTAATATCCCGGTAGCAACAACAATATTTTTTCGATAAATTCATGTTATATGTATATCTTTCTATTAATTACATTTCATTTGTATTCAATGTAAACACTACTGAACCAAATATCAACTGCCATGACCAATTAAATAAATTTTCTATAACTATCTCAAAAGTTACGAGTTTTTAATATGTTTAGTACATCCCTAAGAAATTCAAGTTTCTAGCATCGGTATTATAAACGATCCATCGTATTTAAATAGATTAAACTCGTGCGCAGTCAACACATGCATAAAAAGGCACAAATCGTACTGTATTAATTTAATTATAGTCTTTCAAAGGCGCGGAGATTTTTGATGTAGTGCATATATATTTAGCTGCGACTTGTCGAAATCTAGTTGAGATTTTTTCCTAAAAGCAAAACGGATATTCGAAATGCATTACCGGCCGGATATAAAACTTGGGTATTTTTTTGCCTCTTTTTGTTTCGCAGGGCTGCCCTCGGAAATACCCAGGCGAGAGATTTATCGCAGTCATCTGGAAAGTCATCCCTCGGTAATGGGGTAGTTTTTTTATAAATCCAACTCTGGAAGCCGCCCCTGTATTTGCGGAAATGCATTTAAATATCAGAATGTGAGTAGATTGTGTGGAAACGCAAACACTTACTAGCAGAAATGAAATAGAATTGTAGCGATCCATTATGGTATTTTAATGCCTACGTTAAATCTTTACATACAAAAAAATTTTGCATCTTCAGGTTGCAAGATAAAAATTGTCAGAATACAAATATTTCCAATATTTCTGCGTGGATTTGAAACACAGACTATGTGGTGCTGGCGGCTTACGCTGCAAATCCCAGGGACAGCTCTACTTTACAAGAAATTTATATTTTGGGTACTTTTTTTAAGTAACTAAAATTTTTAGGTCCTACACACGTGCTGTGTTATATTTTTAGGACAACACATTCTTATTGTGAAGTTGTAATTATTCAGAACAGACGGTCTGTGATATTTTAAATATGAATTAAATATTATCTATTATCAAGATCAGATTTTACGGAATCTCAAAGGTATTTGAGATTCCGTAAAAATAAGGCAGATGGCTCTTTCAAATAATGGAACGATTAAATGTATTCATTGTCATGACTATAATTTCGAGAAGTGCAATCCCTGTCATCAACAGTTTTCAAGTCATCAACATCAAGTTTATTTAATTTATTATTAATAATTTATTTGGTTGACCACATTACTAATGAAGATGTATTAAGACGCATACATAAGTCAAGAGAATTAATAACTACTATCAAGAAATGTTGCATATTTCGGAAACATTATCCGCAATGAGAAATATAATCTTTTGCAATTCATTATAGAGATTGAACCCAGCAGAGGCGTGGGTAGAAAGAAGGCTGTGTTATCTTGGCTGTGTAACCTCAAAAAGTGGTTCAATGTCCGAAATTATGGTGATCAAGATAAATTAACAGTAGACAGGATAAATTAACAAACTTCAACATGGTCGCAAACCTTCGGTACATGAAGAAGTCTTGTTAAAAATTGTGTGCACGTTATATTTTTTTGTGTGCACTATGATGGTTAAGCGTGTGCACGCTATATTTTTTGTGTGCACTATGATGCCTAAGCGTGTGCGCACGCACACCTGCACACCTTAGAGGGAAGATTGGTTTTGACACATCACCATGTTTCATCATGACACTACGCTAAATCGAGTATAGTGAACAATTAATAGCATTAAACTAGGTTAATATACACACCGTACATCAAACGAGCCATTGAGTTTAATTTAGCGTTTTCCGGTAATCGTACCTTCCCCAACCTACCCTTGGTACTATTTACAGCGCTTGCTCCGCGACGTGCCCCGTACAATAAATATCAATTTAACCCATTAAGTACACATCGAGGGTCTCGTCAGAGTTTACTCTAGATTGTCCTAATAGACATATTAGATTAACGTCTCGGCCCTTCGGCTCGCAGTCCAATATTTTACTAAAATGGTTTGTACTAGAAAAGCAAACCCTGAGGTAGCCATTTATTAGTATAAGTTAATTAGCTTCACCAAAGTATGTTTTCGGAGTGGTGCGTAAAGTATAATCTGGTGAATACCTTGGGTGTGAAATCTTTGAACTTCTTTTTATATTTTTAAGCATTTTTTTGTATATCTTTCTAGTTGATTTTTTAAATGTTATATATTATATTTCTAACGGCCCTACTCAGATTTAATTATATGTAATTTAAGATCATTTGGCGACCCTCATAGTCCAGTGGGCATGATATTGGCTTGTCATACCGGGGGCTTCAAGATTCTCGGTGAGGACATGATACGTCGGTCATTTTCTCAAGCCTGTGTGTTTTTGTTATGTGTTTCACTAGACATTTGGCCTGTTGTAGGGTTATTTTTTTTTAAATGCTCATTAATGCTGCTCTAAATGAATATGTGTTGTGAATAATGTTGTGGAGGCCCTAAGGTAACAATGTATGCGATATTTGGTTCAAACAAGAGGAGAGCGTGATTTCGAGGGGGGTAAATACCGAGTCTTAGAGTGCAATTGAGCAAAATTTGAAACAGACGACATTAAATACGGTACATATTAATATGTTAGAAAGGGTGTCTATGTTTTGCGCAGGCTTCTAAAAAGTAACCATGCAAAATTCGGCTTGTGTAGACACATTTTATGTATGTAGAATCTAGCTTGTTCAAGTGGCCAAAAATTGTTTTGCATAGCCGGTTATCATCAAGCCGTTTTGTCGTGGGGTAGGCAGAGAGGATAGAGCGCCTGACACACAACTCTCACCTCACAGGAATAACATTTAGTTTATCTAGTCACTCTTCATGTCACTAGTCATGTCTTCCGTGGACGTCCTGTATTTCTGATGCCATCAACCCATGAGCCTTAATATATATATATATATATATATATATATATATATATATATATATATATATATATATATATATATCTTTTATATTGTATACACGCCCTTGTGGGCTTTTACAAAATTAATTATAAAAAACATATGCAGAAACACAATTAGCATGGAATATATATAATACATAAATTGAAAGTATTGATTTAAAAGGGAAAGAAATGGAAAAGAAGCAAAAAAAAGATATAAATTTAGGTTTAATAGAATGGCTGAGTACCACAATCAATTATACCTTTGACTCAGAACGGCATCAAAAATCTCTTATATTTAAAGATTAAACATCGGAAAATATCTACAAGACCAAAATCGTTCCCAAACCTATAAAATCTTTGTGTGGGTGCATTCCTATAAAAATGAGTATATGGTACATTTACATGGAACAGCGCCGACGACCTGATACTCCGCACAGGAACGTGGTATACAATCAGGTCAGTTAAATTAAAGGCGTCCAGCATTTCATTTATTTTAAATAAAAATAATAAATCACTTAAAGTTAGTTACACGACAAGTTAGTTAAATTAAGAGTGCTCATTAGAAAATCATAATTAATTTGTTCAATGGGTATACACAGTTTGAAATTAATAAACCTTAAAAATTTATGTTGAACCTTTTTTAATCTTCTTTCGTGCACTTTACAGAATGGAGACCAAATTGTTGAATTGTTTTCTAAATTGCTACGAACCACAGCTATAAATAAATAACATTGGATAATTTATATAGCGCCATTTTCGTAATAATTTCACTTCAATGGCTAACTGTTAAGTCTTACATTATTATTCAAAATTAAAAAATATTTTTTTATGGATGTGATTTTGAAGTCTTATATTCGTTAAATATTACCAAATCATCCATGTTTCTGTATATCTAAAATAAAAAGCGTTCAACCAATGCATTCTTCCAGCGATTGCAAAACATGACTCCTCAAGGTTTTGAAACCGGTTGGATTAACAGATAAAATACCGGTGGTTCAATACTAAATTTAAAAGTTTAAAATATAAGTATCTGTTCTTAAAAGAACTCCAGCTGTTCTATTGTTCTGCACCATACCTGGAGGTGCACCTCGTGCGTGCCTACGGATCCCGAATCCTGCGCCATATGTTACATGGATACTATCAATCCTTCAATCGTCCCGTCGCGACCCGTTAGTTTCGGCTCAATGGGTTTTATTGGTAAAATTAAGGATGTTAAATATACTCATCTGTCATTGGTCAAAGCGTGCCCTATCAGATCAAAAGGAATGCCATTGTTCCGAGTGCGCATCTGACAAATTGTTGAACCGAATATCCGGTTTGTTGACAGTTGACAGTTGGAGTCAAACAGTATTATTTCATTCATTATTTCGACTGTAGTCCTCCAATATTGAGTCAGTTTTTCGCCACCATGCAAAATATTTGTTCTTACTTTTGCACGGAAAATGAAATTTGATCTACCGGACAACTTCCCGCAGACAGCACCTGCACAAAAAATAATAATATCTTTAATACAAATTAAATGTATTAATTAGAAAGGTATACATTAAAAATCAATTCTATCGAAAAATATTGTTGTTGCTACCGGGATACGAACCTGGATCTCACCCAATCCGGGGAACGTGCATTAATAGATTATGCTATAGCATCACAGTACATTGACGACAAATTTTCGAATTATACATTTTAAATTAATACATCTATCGTTCCATTATTTGAAAGCCATCTTGTTTATTTTTACAATATTTATCGATAATATTGATTGTATATGTATATCACAGACCTATGTTCTGAATAATATCAAATCCAGAATGAGAATGTGTTCTCCTTAATAATATCTTTAAAAAAAATTAATAACAATTAAAGAATTGCTTTGTTTCTCTTCGGTTATTATAGTCTTGCGGAATAAAAAGTTGTTTTCAAAGGAATCAACCCCCGAATTACACTAAGAAAACCGTATGTATATCTTCTGTTACAGAACAATAACCCTCTTCCGTGTAGAAGTGGGACGATTTGATAATCCCATAATTCAAGGGATAATTATTAATGGCCAGATCTTGCTTTAAATGAACATAAATTAAATTTACTAAAAGGTCTATGTATAATACTTGTACAATATATTAGGTGTATATTTATGATGCTTAATTGATTTTCCAATATACAATAGTGTGGTCCATCTGGAATCTATTTTATTCATGTCTTCAAATTATACTTAATTGCATTACTGTCGCTTGTAAAGTTTTCATTTAAATTATTCTAATACCGAACTGGATACACACCACCTTGAATTAAATAATTTCGAATTTCGCTTTTAATTATTACCAAATCTACGATGCATAAGATGTGTAAAAGTTGACAAGAGGAGAGTGCTATATTAGTATACAAAAATATGAAAATTGTCAGCTTGATTCATTGGTTCGTGCGCGTCGCGTTTTTTGTACTCACTTTAATATTCGACGAGTAAGTGATGGGCCGAGCACGCAACTTATCTGGTGTTGGGTTCTAAAGTTTAGACAAGAAGAGGCAATGATTAACCAAACTCCTCCGGGACCATCGACGCTAGAACATATGGCTCAAGTTCGACGTGAAATTATGCGCAATCCGTGTAAATCGATAAGGAAGATTGCAGCCTGTACTGAAATAAAAAAATCAACAGTGCACGTTATTTTGAAAAAGAAACTACAGTTTCATCCATATAAACTGTAAATAGTGCAGTTTCTCAACAAAAATGACTATTTTTTACGTGAAACCTTAGCGAGAACGATGCTGGAACGTTTTGGAACAGACACTGCTGACGTGTATTGCCGAATGATCGACGAGTTTTTAGTAATGCAACTGCAGCTGTTTCTCGGGTTCAACAACAGAGCACAATTTCAGCAAGACAGGGCCACTCCACACACAGCTAGAGTTACAATTCAACATTCCTAGAACAATTCAGGCTCTACAAGAAAATATCCGCCGTGACGTTGCTGCCATCGAACCAACGCTTTGCTTTCGCGTGTTCGCAAATTTAAGAGTCCGATTGCAAGAGTGTCTTGAGAGAAGTGGACACCATTTAGACGATATTGTTTATAAAACGTTTGTTTGTTAAACTCCATTTTGTATAAATAAAATATGTGAATAACATTGTAGTTTTTTTTTTTATTTAACATTAAACATTAAGTTAAGTAAAAATATCTCTTACAACATTTTTCCGCTTACTGCAGTGTATATGTTACATGACGATTAATTTAACCTTGATGCACCTTGTTAAATCCCACCCCGTTAAGTAAACTTGCACACGACACCTCCCCCACATCAAAGGCTTCTTTGTTACGTATCGAAATACACTGCATGTAACCCTGTACCCTGTACCGCTACCTTGTCCGGTACTGCCTGTACTATGTTGCCCCTTACGCAGAATAAATATTTAGGTGCGAAAACAATTCGAATTGTTGCCTGATTGAATGGCTAATTTTGTAAGGCTTTATCTTTCATTAAATCCACTTTTATTATTGTTTCGGGTTTCATTGTTAACTCTATTATACTTTAAACAATGAAATCTTGTTTGTGAATTAATTAACACATTTTTCATGTTTCATTCGTAAATTTCAGTGATATTAATTATTGATTAATATGATAGAATTTTTTATTCAACCATTAACAGAAGGCAATAGGCTATCGTCGATAATATATTGTTATATATTATATATAATGTAAACCAATTTCAATAACGCGTAGATACAATCAATTCCAACCCCCAATTAATTTCTTAATTTCATTAAGTCATTATTAAATGTTTGTAATTACGTTACTTTCACCTCTGTATTATCATTATTTTCACTATACTACAGATCAGTCTGGTATTAATGAATTTTATTCAAAATAAGTCACAAATTGTCACAATTATTAGAAAATTATCCACTCAAATACCTGCCCGTTTACATCCCTAACGTATTAATGATTGGCTGTGCATCGCACATATGCTATCATAAATAAAAATGCAACGTGCTATCAATATATGTGTTATTCGTTAAGCTTACTGATGTCGCTAATGTTGTTTTATTGTATTGCGTAGTCTCCCATTCGTATTAGTGAACACCTTAATAAACTGTCATCTTTCATAGAAAGGCCCCCTGAAGGGAGATTTGACAGAACATGGGCATAAAGATTTTGAATCTCGCTCAGCACGATTATGACCTAAAATAAAAAATATTCTAATTGAAAGATTATTTGCACAGAGACAACGGGGAGAGGGGGGAAGCAAAATGGTTTGCTGTCTCCCTGTTCCCGTCCGCCTTCCTAGTATCACCCAGCGGGTCACCCATATCTTGATAAAAAATGTATCCAATATTAATGGCAGCGTTCAATGAGGCGACTGCCTGTTAACTCCTTTATTTGGTCTATCTAAACTTGTAGGAGACTCCTCTTGTTCGATTTCCGTCAACTGTCTCTGAGATCACGAAGTTCTCGAGGTTCTTATCGTCTGTTGTGGCAATACGTCCAAAAAAGCGTAAGAATTCTCGCACTGTATAGCACAGGATTCTACGTTTCAGAGACAGACGCCAGCGACGGAGCGGTCCGGACACGGATTGGGGCGGGGAGCCGTGTCGGTTAAAATAACAGTTCTTTATAGAATAATATGGGGCAATCACCCGTGAAAGGATTTAAAATGCTTTTGTCTTAGTTTTATAAATAAATAAACCACGGCCAGGTGCTCAACCTTGTAGTATGTAATACATCGCGAGAAAACATGATATTAAAATATGTACGAGATTTTTTATAATTTAATAAAAAAATAGCCCAAATACCATTTCTGACGGCCAGTACGCGGCGACGTCAGACTGGCCGTCAGACGTTTGTGTGATCTGCGGTCCACGGGATACGCTTCATAAGCTTCCAGCACCGCATCTCGAAAGCACGCAACGCAGCCCTTTTTTGGTAGTGTCGCAGTTTCCATTCCAGAGAATACCAGAGATTTCACCAGACAAATTTTGGTTCTTTTTATAATGGACCGATTTCTCCATATCTTCATCAGACTGGTTAATGAACCATATTCAATGTTAATAAATAAAAGCATGTTACGTATTGATAAATTATTTCAAACCAATTTATTTTAATGATGCGTGATTGTTTTTCTTCGTATTATTACATTCGCAATCCGCTTTTGCAGTCGCACTACAGCCTCATAGTCCTTCAGGGGATTGTAAAGTGAACAGTTATTGACAATGCACTCCTTGGTTTGTATGTTTCCATAGTCACTTAGGGGAGAGTGAATTGGTTCTTATTAATGTTGAAAATATACACAGCTCCATAGGTAACTATTCAAGTCATTCTCTAAATGCATTTTCAACTGCTTCTGTTAATGATTTTTTTTGCCATAAATAGTGTTTGAGATGTTTGAAGTGGTGAAAGTTGTGAAGCAAGATGCGTCCTCTTCAGAAACAGCGTTGGTTATTTGTCGTGTGTTTTTTTCCACCGAAGCTTTCAAACGCCAGTTTCAACGCAGTTAGCAGAACGTCCTCGATCTTCTTCATCTTCAAGACTGAAGTGATTCGATTCCTTCACACTTTAAATTGCATAATGTCCGCGCTTAATTTCATGCAAAAAAATACATGTTTCTTATTTTTTCAACACCGTTGCTGAAGGGTTAAAGTAATGTTAATTAAAGGACTGACTTGATAAATAAATATAGCGGGATTCTAACCGACGTACAAACAAAATAGTAAATATTTCCTAGCACAGAAGGTTCAAAATAATTATTTTCGGAACAGTCTAATAATTCAACATTTACATATTTGTTTTAGTTTATAATCCCCCGGTAGCGTGTGTGTACTGTGCTACTCGTGTAATATTTTAATTAATAGCTTGGTACATTTACTGTAGATAATAATATCATTTTTTATTATTATCTTATTCATATTTTGTAGATATTCTAAGAATCCTCGGTGCGTCATTTTTCAAGCGAAAATAAACACAAGAAACATTTCTCTCGCTAGGCGTCATGGAATCTGGCGAGTTATTTTGACAGGATTCCTAGGTCTTTGGACATATTTTATTTTGGCTCTTGCTTAACGCCTCGAGAATGCCTAGAATTTTCTTTGTCTCGTATCGAATCAGACGTGATCGCCAATCCAATTCCGTTCAGTCTATTAATCTTTCAACTATTTCTCTGAATGACATTTAAACAGTTTTGTTACAAGAAATATAAATTACTAGAATTTTTCGTCGACTACCCTAGCAGAAGTATTTTTTATATTGTTTTTTAAATTAATGGCGTGTCACCATGACAACATTATAATATACATATTCAAATCAGGGCTGTCTCTAGATATTGTGCCGCCCTTAGACAAGTTATAAAATAAATACGCGCTCATATTTTTCACCATCGGCCTGTGTCTCTCCACTGCTAAACATTCCTCTCCCTCTCGGAGAATTGGTGATCCCTTTTGAAGAGCCCTTTTCATCAATCCTGTTGCGTACAAGCATAGATACCGGAAGAATCTCAAGACAGGAAGAAATTTGGCACTCACCAAAATTCGGATTCTCCAAAGATGTGGACTGTATATTTTACTCAATATTTCGTCAAGGTTCCGACTTAGTATAATATTGTAAACTGTACAGCACACGTATAACCGTACTGGTTTAAGATTGGCAATCGACTGCGGCGAGACCGAGAAGGAAATGGAAGGGGGGGAAGGCACAGTGCATTATTTTCGTTCAAAAATATATTTATATACACATAAATATATGTCCCAAACAAATTCTTTACCACTCTTCTAATGTAGTCACTCCATCTGTTTACGGACGATCAACTTCTACGGCAGCACGGATAATATATGGAGTTTCTAAATTCTCTCACATAGCATCCCTTTTAAGTGAACTACATTGGCTGAAAGAGCTGAATTTAAATTGTACTGGTACTTAACATGGCGCAAGGGTTATAGAACCGACCAGCCGTTGCCAGAAGTCGTTTAGTGAACGGGCATTTGCAGTAGTAGACCCAAAAACGTGAAACTGTTTACCCTCCGTCATAAGGAACAATGCATCAGACTTTATTTTAAAAGAGACTAAAACGTACATTTTCAAAAATCATTTCCATAAATTTAAATGATAATTTTAGATAGCAAAATAGTATAGGACTAAAGATTTTATGTGTAAATCGCCCTTGAAGTGATTTTTTTTACGCTATATATAATTTTTTTTAAGCTATATATAATATTTATCTCATGGTATTATTATTATTCTACCAGTGCAAAACCTTCTTTCCTTACCATCTATCATCTCTTCAACTTCAAACACGGTGTTTTTTTTAAAATTTATTTTTCGAATTGATAACATTTTTTCCAGCGACAGCCAATTTAACAGCTGACAACTGATTTGTACTCAGTTTGGTTTACCATTTTACCACAGATTTACGCCAGAACTATGCTCACAAATGGTTCTAATTTATTTCTGAAATCATAGTTCTGTTTGCAAAACATCCCGTACGCTATGTCCAATTGATAATACGCATTCGCAGAGACATCGTACAGTCCGCACCGAAGAACCTGTTGTTTATTCAAAAATGATGCTGGCCAGAACGTTATAGTCAATGGAGATCTATACTATAGATTCATGATTACTGACTTTTTCGTTCCCCAATTGAAAGGTATTAATTTGGAAGAGCTGTGGTTTCAACAAGACGGCGCAACATGCCGCACAGCGCGCGCCACAATCAATTTATTGAAGGAAACATTCGATGTGCGTATAATTTCGCGTAATGGACCTATGAATTAGCCATCAAGATCTTGCGATTTAACACCTTTGGATTATTTTCTGTGGGGATACGTAAAGTAACTAGTCTACGTCAATAAACCAGGGACGATAGACAACGTGAAAGTCAACATTCGTCGCGTTATTACCGATATACGTCCCCAGCTGCTCCAAAAAGTGATCTAAAATTGGACTTCCAGATAGCACTTTACTCGAGCCAGCCGCGGTGCCCGCATGCACGAAATTATATTTAAACACTAATGGCACAAAATTATTTTTCCAATAAAACCAATATCATGGCCATTACCACGATTTTTATGTATTTTAGTTCTATATCTCTAAAAAAACATTCTTTATATGTCCAGCAGATCTTTTTTTGGGTGATATCGGTACGTTAGGTTCTCGAATACCAAAAATGAAATACCAAGGTTAGCCCTTTCCATTGGTCATTCGGTAAAACTTTTTATTTATGTGTTGACGATAAGGGCTCAATATATAAGTACTGGAAGAAGGAACATGTTGTAGTCTTGCGTATAGAGATTGTGGTATTTTGGGTTTAAGCATATGCCCTAGTTTTCTAAGTTCTAGTTTTTATTATATTTTACGAACACAATAATAAAACAAAGTGCCGAGCGCTGTTCAACCTTTAAATCTTCTCTGCTCATTCTATCCGTTCGTCTTGTTTTTCTTACAACCCTCAACCCTTACCCGGTATGTTTTACGGCGATCGATTTTTCACGGTAAATTGCACAAACAAACTAATGAAATTATCGAGAAGTTTGTGAATAATGTTTACCTCGAATGCTCGGAGCTTATTCGCCGAGTTGTGGAGTAGGCGCTAAGGAAATTAGACCGTCTTTGCGAAGAGTTAAGACAATTGTCAGAATTGAATCAGACGAATTGATCAGAATTCTGTCACAACAACCGCCCACGGGCGCAGAATAGAGTCAATGATGAATGAGTCTATTTATGTACGCATCCGTATTATTATATAATGATTTAGTCGCGCGTTCAGAGGGGTTCAATTTGAATAGTAAATAACCAACAACAATATTCAATGTTTTAAATACATTACTAATAATATAAAATACTTTGTCTAAACCACTATCTATTAATTACTCTACACGTTTCGATAGCTACACGTTTGCAAAGAGGATTTGGTTATTTAACAGTCACCTTTTAAATTTGTTTTCATATTAGTTCTTACTTATTCACCATTTTATAGATTTACTTTTATCTATGCTTGTATTTTTAATTTCAGTATACATTGTTTCCAGAAGATGATACAATAGGTATCGAAACATGTAGAATAATGGATAAATAATGGTTTAAACAAAGTAATATAAAATGAGGCCACAAAGTAATTTTGCAAATATTGAAGTTTTTAATACAAATTAAATGTATTAATACATATAAAAACAATTTATCGAAAAAATATTGTTATTGTTGGTGTAGCATAATCGGATAATGCACGTTCCTCGGATTAGAAGAGATCCAGGTTCGAATCCCGGTAGCAATAACAATATTGATTTTATATATATATCTTTCTAATTAATATATTTAATTTGTATTTAATCACAAGGAGAGTTTAGTCAATTTTCGTGGCTGAATTTGAAGGAATCAAACAATCGCTAATTGTAAAAATAATGTTTATTTCATGCCTTAAAATGTTATCATGGAGGACGGCAGACATTGCGTTGTGAAACGATGTGCAATTTTCCAATCGCGTGGAGAAGGAAATTACGCTTGAGACGAGGACACAGCGCTTTCGGGGGGCAGACCTTCGCTCGCATCCAACCCGGCCAGGCGCACTCGTAAAAGCAGCCGAAGATCGTCGCTTGCACCTACAATCGAGACGCCGAACTACTCACTTATGGTCGACGGTTTGCACATTTTGGTAAATAAACGATTACAGGTTAATTTATTTTCATTTATTAAACCGATTGACTTTATTAAAATCGAATACTAGCCTATGTACAATTGGGTGTGATACACGACTGCATCATATCTGGAAAGTTGGCGGGTTCTCGGGAGATAAAAGATGGGATGGCACTTACTTGTAGTTCTCCGATCTCTTGAAGCTGGTTCGTCTCCCTGGTCCACCAATTCACAGGCGACGCAGAATTGTCTCGTACTGGATAACACTCGCGTAGAAAAGTAGATTTTTAAAAGCGGTAATAACAATTATTTTTAAATTAGCGGTAGTTATGATTAGCGGTTATAAGCGCGGTTTACAGCGACTGCAGCGTACCGTGTTCACTGTCGAACGCCGGAAAGTAGAAGAGACGGTCGGCAACAGCTCCTGGCGGCAACCGCAGATTACAGGGATCTGCTATCTTCTTTCGTGCCAAGGGATTAGGATAAGAAAGAGAGAGAGGGACAGAACACATTTCTGTAATCCAATAGAATACGCGCGCGTACATTTAAAAATGGCGCTAACAATATCACAGCTATAGTTTTATAAAAGTGAATTACTGACTCGATAATTAATACGTTGAAGTTCGTTACGTACAATGGCATGCGAAAATCCCTCCCGATTAAACTTTAAAATCTTAACTTCCTAAGGGTGCTTGGCTCGCCCGGGGCCAATACTATGTCAATTACCTTTTTAACTATACAACGTATAACAACAGTTATAAATAGCCCCACTCAAATTGCTGCGAATGTGCCTTTTTGCGGCGCGATATTTAAATAAAAAATAAATTACACTAAGTACACGAATAAAACTTCATGAAAGGTTAGTATGAAAGTGCACATAAAATATTATATTATTAAGGAGAATACATTCTTATTGTGAAGTTGTAATTATTTAAAACATAGGTTTGTGATATTTTAAATACTAATAAAATGCTTTTAAAATTAGCAATATTAACATTGTGGTTAAAATTCATATTTTTTATTTATTATCTTAGTTTTATTAACCACTAATTGAGTTTAAAAAACATCTATCGGTTTCGGAAAATACCTTTTCCTTCTTCAGGATGTCATAACTAACTAAAAATATAGCATTGTTTCTTCACCATGTTTTTTAAACTCAATTAGTGGTTAATAAAACTAAGATAATAAATAAAAAATACTAGTAAAATGTATTAATTAGAAAGATATGCATATAAAATCAATTTTATCTAAAAATATATTTGTTACTACCGGGATTCGAACCTGGATCTCTTTCCAATCCGGGGAAGATGCATTAACCGTAAAGTAGATGACTTTCAAATAATGGAATGATAGATGTATTAATTTGAAAAGTGTAACATTGGTTCGAAAATATGTCGTCAAATGCACTGTGTGCTAGAGCATAGTCAGTTCATGGACTTTCCTCGGATTGGAAAGAGATCCAGGTTCGAATCCCGGTAGCAACAGCAATATTTGTCGATAAAATGGATTTTATACTATATATTTATATGTACATTTTTCTTATTAAGGAGAACACATTCTTATTGTGAAGTTGTAATTATTCAGAACAGACGGTCTGTGATATTTTAAATTATTATTCAGAACATAGGTTCGAATCCCGGTGACGCAAATCAATATTTTTCGAAAAAATTGATTTTATATGTATATATTTGTAATTAATGCATTAATTTAGTATATTTTTCTAATTAATACATTTAATTAGTATTTAAATTATAATATTGTTGATCTTGGTTGGCGCGGAACTGCTATTCAATTCACTGCTGATTGTTCCTACTGATTACTGGATTTTCTTGGTGACATCATCAGACCACACACTTTTGATGACTTTTAAGGTTCACATTGTTAAATGATTGTTTTTATAACTTTCGTAACTGCAGTACCAGTGTCACTTCTTCACTTCCACCCTAGGGACATCTTGTAAACTTGAGAAATACCTCCTAGAAAAGCTTAGTTTGCACACTTATACAAGCACTCCTTTAAGAACAACAAGACGATTAAGGGTGTACATACTTTCATTTTTCCAGTTTGAAATTCGAGAAATTCTACGCGAATTATATAATCATTCAAAATGAGGTTAATAGTGCAATTTCTTATAATATCACAAAATATTAAAGGGCGTTATTTTTTACGTACATCTTGCTAGAGAGGAAAGTTATGATACAAAGAGATGACAATAAAATTGTTGATTTTTTCGCATTCGAGACAAGTGTCAAAAATATCTCGTACCTATCTAGAATCCCATTTTTACATCAACATTGGCAACTTCAAATGCCATTGATACTGTTCCATATCCTTCTAGGTCAGTTAAATGTGGGGTTCTCAGTCGTTGACACCTCCTAAAGTTCTTTAATTTTAATGTCTTCATTCTGTTATTTTCACATTTCATTTAGACCGAGTATGGATGCAATACTTGATCACCGTGAACTCAGAAAGGTGGAGATAAAATACGGGTGCCAATGTGACGTGAGTCTTAATGCTCTTTTAAATATCTCTTTTTCATTTCTGTATTTTCGATCGAAATCGTCAACATTTTCAAGTCTTCTATTAAAATATAAATAAGGTGAAATTAGGTAAATATGACTGTTGAAACGATTTTCGAAACGAAACACCAGCTAAAGTATTGGCAACTTTACAGAATTCTTTCTGTATTAAATTCGTACGAGGCTTGAATGGTATGTCAAGACAGAAACAAACCTAGAGGATACCCAAAAACTTGCTGGATAATGGCGAAGATTGGCGGAAGACCGAAGAGAGTGTCAGAATCATAAATTGGTTTCTTCTACTAGTTATATTATAGTTACTAATGATGAAGACGCATAGGCTTATGGCATACAGTTCTTGAATTAAGATGAGATGTCTTGGAGTGTTTTTTAACGGTATCAATATTACCGAGTATCGGCTTAATTATTTTTTTGTAAATAATTCATATTTAGTTTGGGAAGATTAATTTTTTTTTTTTTTTTAAAAAGAAAATAGAGATGCGTATACACGGAATACGTATCACATCAATATTCTTACTATTTTCAAATTAAGCTAAACGTTTGTGCTATGAAAATAGGACTAACTTGCTGGAGTCCTGAAACGAGGCGCGAACCACCTACCACTAGATCACTAGGCCAGCGTCTTGACCACTATACCAACAAGCTACTCTTATTAACAATACTCTACTAATTATTTTAAGAATTTGTCTAATTATAATGAATCTGTCCATTTCGTGGATATATGAACTGCCCATTTAATTATGTTTTCTGACATGCTTGCCAAATTTTCAGCATATTTATAATAATTTGAAGGATATTGATTTCTCTCAACTTTCTTCAGATGTTTTGATGACATGCGTGATCAGAGCAACGCTGTTGTCTAAAAATTTTTGTATATTGCGTTTCGCTATTTTGTTTCTTTATCTCCAGTACTAATAGATCATTATAACATGTTTTGATTGTATTGGAAAATGCTCAATATTTATGGTACTTTTTTAATTATTAAAAATCACAAATTACTGTGATCCAGAAATTTACCTTTTTCATCATCATTTTTTTTTACAATCGTCTTGTTTGTTTCAATCTAATTAGATTTTAACCTATTGTATTTGTCTATTTTTTCAGGTAAGTATCCAGTTTTCCCTTACTCAATATCGTATTGTTCACATTGGTAAGTAAATTATTTCAACTTTTATAAAATGATTTCTTTACATGCACGCTATCGTGTGACAAAAATACTCGGTGACCCCTGGAGCGTCAACATCGCGCCGCCACTGACGACACGAAATGTACGTTTTATCATTTAGTGCAATAATTATATCTGCAAACGAGCAATCAGATAACCGAGCCAGCCATTGGTCCGATTACAATGTCCACCATTTTGATTTGAATCTTTTGTTTTCCCGCTGGAAAACGATGCAAATGGACGATCGCAGATAATTCATTTCGAACATGCAATCACATTATGAATGGCGTGCTACGTTTAAATTGTGTGACGTGTCAGACTAATATAAACATTCGGGTGCATAACGTTGGTATTGTTCTAACATGTACTATACACACATATAGATAGATTTTTTTACCATGGCACTTCAAGAACGTGTTGTGTAGTCATTATTATTATTAAGGTGTGATTAATATTATTTCATTCCCTATCCATAAAATAATTAAACATTAAATAAATCTATGTAATATTATATTGTGGCTACAGATTTATTCGGTGGCAGACTATACAGTGCTGTGAGTAAAAAATCGACGTGTACATTATACTTAAAAAGATATAAATAAGTTTGAAATAAGAATCTTGCCGTAAGCTCTAATATATTTCAAAATTATTAGTTTAAATTTTTTTACTTTCCATAGGTTCTTTTTTTACCGTTGTTTTATTTTCATATTTACCGGTACCGGAATCGCCAACGCCTCTCACATGCTAATCCAGTGTTCTGCCGTATATACTCCCCTGTGAGACTGTGTCGCCAAATTGTCATAAAATTATATAATGCTGATTATTTTTGTGTTACAATTTAACGCATTGATTTATATTTTTAATCCTACTTTATGAAAATATTTATACATCATGTTACCCATGTTAAACTTTGTAACGAGCCAGAATTAATAAACAATTTAAGACACTTGCACTATACTACATAGTATAGTACTAAGCAACCGATTTATAAGTAATGAAATTTTAAATTGTATAATAAAATCTAATTCTTTCCTTCACATGCGATGTTTACAAAAAAATTGAGTAATTACCGATTGCACTACTGCGATTTTTTCTTATAAGTAATGCACGCCCCTGATATTATATATAAGTACGTTGTACGAGGTATGTCTCCCTAAACCATACAAATTTGGGTATCTTTTTTCAATGCGCGTGAAAGCCTACCTGTGTTCCGAATAATTTATGGGTTTATTTGTTTCCTTTACAAGGGAAAGCTTCGTACACTCAAAATATATAAAAATATCGCCGTAAAATACGGATTATTTTAATATCATTTGCTAAAAACTTAGATCGGTGTAATGTTGTCGTTCCAGCGTACAGTGGATGTTCGTTTTATAAAAATGATGGCAGATATTTGTCGCCGAAGTGGTAAACAGTGCATGGGGTGCCATTAATGGTGGCACGACATCCCTTATCGTTGGTTTTTAATCTATTATTCGTGATCGCGTTTTAAAACGATTTGATAATAAATCAATTTTTTTTTTTGTAGGGACTAATATAACTATAAAATAATTATTTTACGTTTTAGTAAGCATGCGTGAAATAATTATTTGCAATCCGTCCATTTTTTTTTTCGAGCGTCTCATAAAGTCTTGACATGTCTATCATTCAATTACCTCCAAAAATGAATTAATAAAAATATACGCACATTGCGTATGAATTAATTGTGATGTATTTTGCAAGGTGGGTTTTATGTTCAAGGCCGATTTCGTTTGGTCAATATTTTTGGTTTAGCAGACATTTATCAGTTGGCGTTTGGTAGTCGTAGAGAGTGGTTGATTACAATTTATTATACTTACTTACTTACCATCGCGCCGTTTTCCCGCGGGGGTAGGCTGGGAGGATAGAGCGCCACACTCTTCTGTCCTGACACACAATTCTCGCTTCTAACAGAACCAACCTCCATTATCTGGTTTACCTGGTCGTGCCAAATCTTTCGCGGACGTCCTCTATTTCTGGTTCCATCAACATTTGCGTCATATATCTTTCTTACCATTCTCTTCTCATTCCGTTCCATATGACCAAACCACCTAAGTAATCCTTTCTTAATCTTACTCACTATACTAAGATCAGCTTTACATTCTTTCTTTTTTTCTTCATTCTTTACTCTATCATAAATAGATTTGCCACAAATACGCCTAAGTGATCTCATTTCCACTGCATTCAGTCTACTTTCGCTCCTTTTCTGCCAGCTCCAGGCCTCACTTCCATACATTAGTGTCGGTATGGAGCATCTAATGGCCCAACAACAGTGTTGAAGTCATTAAAACATTTTATCTAAATAATAATGGTAATGCGGTAATCATTAACGGTGATCGCTATCGTTACACGTTGAAAAACTTCTCGGTGGCCGAATTGGGTCGATTGGGCCTGCAACACGTGTGGTTTCAATAGAACGTTGCTACCTCACACACAGCTCGAGCTACGCTTGAAATTTCGCGAGAAATTTTTCCCGTCCGCAGTGTCAAAAAGTGGTGATATCGACTGGCCTTCTCGATCACGTGATTTGACGGCTCCCGACTATTTTATGTGAAAGGAAAGGTCTACGCCAATAAGCCAGCAACAATTCTAAAATGCGATTGCTGAAATAATACGAAAACTGGGCGAGAATTGTGCCGCTGCCAGAGTGCTTGGCCGATGTCACGTTACACACAGAATTGTAATAAACCAAATAATCGATAAATAAAAACCATTTTAAAAAATAGTGTTTCGTTTCCTAGTCATTCAAAAACAACATCGGTCTGGAACATAATACATGTACTTTCAAATTGCTTTAGAAATCATATGAACGGATTCTGTAGAAAAAAAGGAGACTTCGACGGGCTAAAAAAAAGGAAATAACCCCACGAAAGCAACAGAGAGGTTGGAGCGTTACACTCTTGAGTCCTTATCCTACATGCGTACTTTTCCATTGTTGAGTCTTTTTACACGGCCATCGCCCGGTATCTGGTTTACCTGAGAATACCAGATATCGGTGACAAGAATAGCGGTACGTAATGAAATCGTGTATGGAAGTGAATCCTGGAGCTCGCAGAAAAGGAACGAAAGTAGACCGAATGTCGTGGAAATGAGATTATATGGCATATCTATTTATGATAAAAGAAAGCATGAATGAATTAAGAGAGAAAATATAACTGATCTAGGACCTTGTCTATTTCTGGTGCCATTTATATATTTCTTAATTGTCATTCTCTCCACATTTATTCGTTCCATAAGACCATGTTTCTACGTAATTCAGAATAAATATTTTTTTTTATTATATTTATTCTTACTTTTTTTTTTATAAACTCTTATTTTTCTTCTATTTCCGCTCCCTAGCTGAAGCACATGGTCGCCAAAAAACTCTTCCATTGATTACGATCCACACTCACCCCTTTCACATCCTCGTATGTCAACCCCATGTCTTGTGGTTCCGCCGAGTACAACCTGTGTTCGTCGTTGTGGGACGTTCAGAGTTTATGAAAGGCGCGCTTGATTTAGGCTTCTCGCAAGCATGCACAAAAAGTGTCCAAGTCATGTGAAACTTTTCTTTTTTATTACAGCGGACTTAGGTTACATTTAAAAAAATTAAAAGCAATGGAGTTAATCGTGTCTGAAACGTTCAATTTACACGATAGTCTAATCAAGACGTTGCGTCAACTTTCATCAGATCTTTGAATTAATTACAAACAATATCAGTAGATATCAACCCTGGTCAGAGAATAAGGTTTTGAGCTACTCCACACCGCACTTCATGACGAACGAGATTAAAATATCAGGATGTGTTAACTACGTCCAGTTTATTCCGTGTCTAATCAACTCTAACAACTTTGAGCAGTCTTGCAACTGTAAAGTGATCACTTAAGCCTGCCGATGACAGGTCGTACGCCCTGTAGTACCCGTACTTCCATACTTCCCATGTAATATAATATAAATTGTTTCGTCTCAATGAGATATCTATAATTTGTCTTAGTGTCAATATTTGTTTGTTATTTGAACTATACAATTTTTACATGTAATTGTCTCACCAGATAAAAATATGTCTTAACAGGCAATGTTTACAAGTTTACAATAAATTTATAAATTATTAATCTGTATTCGAACGCAATATGATTAAGTATTTAAAAAATATAAATGTTTAACCACCGATCGTGATTTAATTATTTTGCCGTTATATTTTTGTCGTTCGGCACCAATCTTGCTCAAAATTCAAACAAGTATTACATTCCTACCCTTTTTTTTTTATATCAAACTTCGAACAATGGCAGCGGCCGAACCAGTCTGTCAATTTGGAAGAGAAACCGTTATAATTCAGCCAATGGTAAATCTTCACCTGTCTACGCAAACCAGTTTGCAAACACGCGCTTAGGGGTTGTCCAAGCCCTCGTTTGATGAACGTCTCTTACTCAATGCAATGAAGATTTGGAAAAAAATGTGCGCGCTATCAATAAGCGGTATGGAGTTTTATGTTTTAAATTTATGTGTAGATGTTTACCATTTTTTACAAATAAATTAGTTAGCATTTACGAAAAATAATTCAATGTTAAATATTATCCAAAATAACTTATGTTACATTAAATTGTAGAATTACAAATTAGTTGATATTATAAAAAATGTCTCACTAAGTACCGACGGTGTTCAACAATACACGGCCTGCTCTCGACCACTCTACATGTCGACGTCACCCGAGCAATCTAAATCCGCACACCTAGTATTAAATTCAGTGCGACCAGCTTATATTCTGCCGCCTATCACGTATCCATATCCACATTCACTTTCTCATATATCTCAATACAAATACGAACAACATACAACACTCCGCGACACAAAAGAATCGAGGTTATTTGGATGAATGAATATTAGGGCATCCATACTCTCACATAAACCACACATCTTCAATTTACTGATCTGGAGTCAACATACACTCACACAAGCATCCATAGCTGTGGAAATATCGTCTCACCGGATATATATTCGATAAAAATTGTCAGTCCTCGCCAATTGCACTTTTCGTATATATAATCATATAAAAATAAATGTTGTTATTATATATACAGTGGAGGTTACCCGCCGCTTTTTCTGAACGCACTCGAAGCTGGGGTACTAAGAGATGTTAGTACACATACCTGAACAGAGCCAGCGGCCGCCGCGTGGCGCCCACGCCGCTCACGTCCATTCTTCTCAGGCCACTGCGTTTGTTCATAACTTTATTTCCACAGCGTAATTTAATTCACCATATTTTAACCAAACCTTTTGTAACTTAATTTGAATTAATTAACACATAACCAAAATTCGTGACAAATACCAACACAAAATGGTAAACTATCTTGGTGGCGCATTGCCATTCCCATATAATCCTTCTGAGATCGATCATTTACATCGCACATACCAACTCTGAATCCTCCAAAAACTAATAATTCACTTGAAATAATACATTTAAAGTTTCAACGTTGGCTTGTTTCCCCTAAACCATAATTTTATGTTCGCATCGTACAATTTCTAAACACCGTATGGTAAAGGTAAAATTAAACGAGTTTAAAACGTGCAAATTGTGCGTTTTACTTAAACCTTTGGCCGATTAATGAAGTATCGGAAGCTAGTTTCGACTTTTCCCTTGATCCCTTTCTAACTTTGAATCATCCTAACGTTACCTGCGTTATTATTTCTATTAAGTATCAGTTCGCCCTTAAACTTTTAAGCCGATTATAAAGCTCGATTTACAGGCCCTCGCACGGATGCCGCAGTAAGCTCCGAGAACCCGCTAGGCTTTGAGCTCGCTCAGAAGAGAGCGGATAAAGTTTCCCGCGCTAATAAGGCGAGAACTGCGCAGCTGTTAGTGAAAAAGTTTGCGGATTAATTCCAGAAATTGTGATGATTAAATGTTATCTTATACGCAGAGGTGGTAGTTATCACAATTAAATGACATTTGAGGGGTTCAGAATCAAAACCGTCCCTAACTGACGAAAATAGAGGGTGACTTTTTTGAAAATGATTATCTGGCGATAGGGATAGTTTTACAATTGTAACTGCTTTTGAAAACATGTTTGTATGTTTTAGAAGCTTTTTATCAAAAGCCTATTAATTCTGAGGTCTCTCTGGTTATGAAATCAGTTATAAACACGTTTATTTAATTGGATGGTGTTGGTATTGTTTCTGAATTCCTCTTTTAAGTGACTAGCGGTCCATGCTTCAGGGGTTAGGAGGCAGAGTAAAAGGTATGCCGTCGTTTCGCGCAGACGCGAGGTGGTGGGGAGTTTATTTTCTTCAAGAACCTAGAGTACTATTACTTCGTTTCTCTGCAGAAGTAAGCAGAGAAGAACGCAACAATATTCTGTATTAGCATATCACTCTTGCCTCGTCGTAGATCTTATGAGATTAAAATTCGTAGAAGATCCCTTTTGATGAAATCACATTCAGAAGTCCGTACGTACTCCTGCCCAGCTTTGTTTCTGCGTATAATTTCTTCAGGTATACCGTAATAATAATGCGAAAATGTATTGAAAAACAATTTAAAATCCTTCCTTTATATTTATATTAGAAAAACTCAACCTCTTTCGCAACACAGCCATTTTTCTCCAAGACTTCCTAGTTTTTGAACCTTAGTACATACATAAATTTTATATGCAGCTTTATTTCTTCCAGATGAACCCATCGACGTAACCAAAGACCCTAAATCCCTCTTGACTATCTGCTATTTTGGGGAAGGTTTAAAAGGTTTCCGGTCGTTTACAACACTCGCGCCTTTGTTTCGTGGGCACCGTACCGCAGTCTGCCTGTTTTGTGTACACCGAGAGGGAATATAAAGTGGTCTGTGTCCTTATCGCGACAAGTAGCTATAAACCCCGACAGAATAGCTGGATCATTTATACAGCGAAATGCTTAAACTAACTGTCGTTTTTCTATCGTGAAAACTAAACGAATCTGCAATACATTTCAAGTGTCACTGTTTGGCCGTATTCTCTACACTCGGTTAATAGCGACTTGTAGCTAGATGTATGCATCTTAGAATTTTCTGCCTTGAAGAGAACTAACAACAACTATCGAACGAGGGAAAGCTGCATTCTTCAGACACATTCTATGTAATGAGAAATGCGATATTTTACCAACTCATTATCTATGGGAAAATGTAAGTCATATAAAGAGGTTTTCTTAGCTGCGTAACCTCAGAAAGTGGCTCAATGTACAAAATGCCTTATACAGAAAAATATATTGTTTTTATATTGTAATTATATAAATTGCAGCCAACTTGAATTTATAGATTATGATCTAGTGGACGGGGAATGTACGGTAGAAGGTCCAAAGGAATGGAATTCTTTGCCCTCAGCAAAAACGCGCATTTTTAAAAATCATATCTATAAGTTCGAATAATATTTTTTTAATTTTAAATCCTAGGAGTATTAGTAGGACTGAATAGTTTAAGTGTGAGGTGAAATTTTTAAACGTAAATGGGACTATATAAATTATCCAATGTTATTAATATCATTATTAAATAACACACGTGACTTTTTACTGTATGCCCATATATACCACCACGTACAATCTAGCAAAGCAAACCATTACCAGAGTAATTTAAGTATCAAAATACGTCACACCCGTTACCGTGGTGACTACATATTTTATTCAGTACCCATTAATAAGTTACGTTCAGAAAATGTCCATTCACGTACCGGTAGGTAGTTACAAAACTTATTTCTGAATTCAGTACAAGATTTAAAAAATAATGCATACTTAGCATCTAAATATTCAAAGTAGGTACCAAACTAAGCAATATTTTTCTAACATATACAAGTTTATGCAATATGTAAAATGAAAAAAGAGAAGAAATTCAATGTGGTTATTAGCAATTTTCGCAAATTTGAAGAAATTTAGACCCTACAGTATCCCGTAAGTGTCTTTATTAATAAAAAACGTAAATCCATAGAATACATAGTTTTACATATAAATGGAAAATTAAGGTACATTAATTCAAGGCAAACCACTCAGGAATACAGTAATCAAAAACACCCCCAAAAAAGGGACAGTGGACGAGACACAAAATGGATTGAGTCACACTTATACGGACAGACTAGCGGAATTGCAAAACACGAGGTATGGAGAATGAGAGGTAGGCGAATAGGAGGAGATAATCACCCATTACCTACCCAAGGAGCTCCAACGTGTCACCCATACCCGAATAAATTCCTAACATAAAACAAGATTTGTCCCATTACTAATTAGAATGATTTCACGCCGGATGTTTTCATGTAGGGCCTGTATTGTTCGTGGATTATTACTGTACACTTAAGATTTCTGGTAACATTTGCAATTGCGGCACCAAAAACTCGTCAATCATACATACGGCAATAATCATCAGAAATGACAGTTTGTCTCTGGTTAAAAAAATTGAAAAATTCCCACTGGACACCCTATACTTTCACAAATTGTATGTGCAAGAGATTGAAAAATGCGAGCTATGCTATCATTTATAATTGTACATATGTATTATGTATGTTTAATTATCAGGCTCCTTAAATCACATATGATGCAGAACTGTCACGCACTCCAGAAATACACCACATGAGTCACGGAGCGAGTCTGGTTCATTCCCGCGTTAGTCATTCTTGGCTGTATTAAGTGGGCGTCTTCGCTATCACAACTGGTTTCTCCTAGACCCTGAACACTGAACACCGGCAGTTAGCGTGTAGGAAAATCTAAACGATGCAAAATTATTTAATTTTTAAGGTCGATTTCATTGTGGATTGTGGAATTCCCCCGGCGTTGTGGTGCTCGCCTCAGTGGGTCTTCATTATCGAAGATTTATTCGCTCATTTATTTTGGAGTTTCGTATTTTAAGCCCATTCGGCTTACACAGCCTGCCGCCTGGGCAAAGCCTAGATATTTCATAAACATAAGAATTTTAATATTTATGAGATTCGTAAATGTTGGCCCCGCATTTTTGTAATAACAATAAATAATTTGTGATGCATTGTTACCGTTTTAGTAGACGAAACCTAAATATTATATAATTTTTGTGTGTAGAGTCGCTGCCGGACACTGTTCAGTGCAGATCGGTTCTTGTTTGTCTATCTTCAATATTTAATATCTCTGTTGTTTTTCAACCTATAAGTTTACTTTTCATATATTCACTTGTGCTGAAAACTCTGCTATCTGGTGGTGTTTGTTTGACTTTATAACTCCTGGTATTAACCCCGGAGGAGTGCTTTTCTTTTTAATACTAAACAATTGCAGTGAGTGACCTGCGCATTTTCATCTATTTTTTATAATGTATAAATTATCATCGTTTCTTCTGGCAAGATGCCCAAAAAATTGAAGAATTCGTCTCAGGCAAATGGTTGAGAGTTTTCCTTGAAATTTAATCAACAATTGTAAATTTATCATCATTATCATACTTGTCAATCGTTTTCCATTGATTGTTGGTTCAAGGCCTCCCCGAGCGTCTCCTACTTTTCTATGCTATGTTTATCGCTTTCCAGTTTTACGATTGTCAGTCCAACAGGTTCTGTGGTAGCCTTAATTATCTTATCTTAATTAATATTGACAGTCGTTCATGACACATAGCAACATAAAACAAACAAGATCTGCTGTCAATTATACTAAGCGAAAGTTAAGGCGTTTATATGTAGGTAATGAGTAAATTGTTGGTCTAGTGGTTAAGACGCTGACCTAGTGATGTAGTAGTCGGGGGTTCGCGCCTCGTTCCAGGAGACAAGCGAGTTAGTCCTATTTTCATAGTACAAGCGTTTAGCTTGGATTGAAAATAGTAAGAACATTGAAGATGTGACGTGTGTTCCGTGTACGTATCTCAATTTTATATCAATTATCCAATATTATAATTTAGACGCAGCACATGACAATCGCGACACGATTTAGTTATTATTGTATTGTATGTGACGACGGATTACAACACTATCTCGACTATGCTTATATGTGTGTCCCTTAAGGCCAATGACACCTTGCCATTAGATAAGTGAGCGGTACCTCATCCAGGTAGCAACCCCCACCTCGAGCCAGGTGTGCTAAGGCACCCTTAGGATTACCAGCAGTGAGTACTCGAGGTTTACTAACACTCTGTGTTATCTGCGGCCTGCGAGATTGTGACATATTTACTGATTTAAGCAATCGTAAATAAATCACTTTTATAGCGTCACATTAAAATAATTCTCGTCGTTATAACGTTGGTCACATTTAACACATGGCACATGTTCGTATATTTCGAATAAAATAATTCATCGATCGTCTGGTACGAGATTTGAAAAAATTTCGCCCCCTGAATGTTTAATCGTTCGGTACATATGTACTTCCCATAATGTGTGTTGAAATATCTTTCTGTGTATGAACGACGCTTAGGAAAATTAAAAAAATATAATATATACGTTACATAGTTTGAAATAAAATTTCCTACGAATTGCCATTTACATGGATAAGTTCTGTTCAGAATGAACATTATTCGAATAAAAATATTTCTATGTTTAGATATTTTGACATTGGATAAATGTGGATTATAATACTCAAGATTTTAACAACCTCCCAATGATAATATTATCTCTTCTTGGTTATTCACTACGGGTCGGTTGCTATGCGTATTATTGAATTAAGCTCGAAATGTCGATTACGATAAAACCGAACTACGGTAAGACAACTCAAAAGAAATTACATTATACTTTTAGACACAATGGAATCCTGGTACCGACACTGATGTATGGAAGTGAGGCCTGGAGCTGGCAGAAAAGGAACGAAAGTAGACTGAATGCAGTGGAAATGAGATCACTTAGACGTATTTGCGGCAAATCTATTTATGACAGAGTAAAGAATGAAGAAATAAGGAAAGAATGTAAAGCTGATGTTAGTATAGTGAGTAAGATTAAGAAAGGATCACTTAGGTGGTTTGGTCATATGGAAAGGATGAATGAGGAGAGAATGGTAAGAAAGATATATGACGCAAGTGTTGATGGAACCAGAAATAGAGGACGTCCGTGGAAGACTTGGCACTACCAGGTAAACCAGATAATGGAGGATTGTTCTGTTAGAAGCCTCAACAATCGGCGAGCTTGTATGACAAGATGTATGAATGTGGATGAGGCGAGAATTGTGTGTCAGGGCAGAAGAGTGTGGCGCTCTATCCTCTCTGCCTACCCCCACGGGGAAAAGGCGTGATGGTAAGTTAGTAAGTAAATTAACAATATTACATATTTATGGCAAACATACCCCAATATATTTTAATTATTAGTGCTAGTGATAGTAATAGCGTTAATGCTAATTAAATAGTAATAAGTTGTATTAATGTTTCCAAAATTTAATAAAAACGAATTATCAATTACTCGAATTCCATAAATATACAGAAGATTACTTTCAAATAATGGAACGAGGGATGTATTCATTTTAAAGTGCAACATATAGGTTCAAAAATTTGTCGTCAACTTACTGTGTTGGTGTAGCATAATCGGTTATTCGGTAATCGGTTCTCCGATTTTATATGTATATCTTTCTAATTAATATATTTAATTTATATTAAAAATATCACAAATCTATGTTCTGAAAAATTACAACTTCGCAATAAGAATGTGTTCTTCTTAAAATAGTAATAAGTTTGATTATTATTTATTGCCTTATATTTGTGGTTAGACATTATAATGTATTAAACTGTGACCGGACAACTGCACACAAGACAGGTGTACACAAATTAATATAATATTGGGTAGATTAATATAAGTATTATGTTAAGTTGGGTTATTTAATTCAAAGTCGCGACAGCAGAGAAATACGCTAACTGTATGCAGTTGTCCATGTGCGCACATATCTTGTATGCAATTATCATGGAATCGTACTAAATAATGCTATCACAGGCAATGTTCCCTCTGAGGTGTGCGAATGTGCGCGCGCACACTATATAGCGTCATAGCGCACACAAAAAAATATAACGCCTATACAATTTTGAACAAGACTTCTTCTTCATGTACCGCCTATTATCGAAGGATTTGCCAGATAGATACTATCATGTTGTAGTGTGTTGATTTATCGTGTATAAGATTAGCAACATTTTAGATATTAAACAACTTTTTGGGGTTACACAGCCAAGATAAGATAAGATAAGATTCTGCTGCCTTCGAAGGGTGTCCCAACAGGAGTGGAAAATTTAAATTTGGCACTTTATTTACTTTTATGCTTTGACAGTCAAACAGTTCGATTGTAGACAGATATTATTAAAAATGGATTACAATTAGACACAACAACGCACTGATGCGACTACCACGATTCGCAAATTGCATATAATTTTTAGTAATCAAAATGTTCCAAGTCAGTGGCGTGCAGTAGGTGTAGATTTAGGTTATGCTGTTATCAATGATATTATACAATCATATATAATATATGTTGTACATAGGATTATGAACTTTCGGTTAACCAACGTCATTAGACAAAATGAATCCGTCGTTTTTACGACCCTACCATGTATTTATTTGTAATTTTAGAGTACTATTAATAGTGTTTTTAAAGTTTAAGTTTTAACCTTATACTTAAAATAATACCTTCTTACCATATAAAAAATGTATGGACATTTTTAAGAACACTTTTTATGACTAAATATGATTCTTTTATTGTTTGAAAATACTTCACGTAATAACTAAACAAAATAATTATTTTTATTAAAGGTTAACGTAGGAAATACTTCTGTCAATTGTTTTTTGTTTTTCCCAAATCAAAAACAAATTCATGCGCAAAAAACGACCATGAAATCAACACGTTCAAAAACAGTAAGATAGTAAAAATAGTAGAGAAAGTAGACACTTCAATGATTAGCACGCAGTTGTAAGCCTTTCTAATGTTATTCTGTTAAAAAAAAACAGCATAAGTATCGACTCCATACAAAACGGATCAATTGAAAGGAATTTTCACTTTAGTAAATAGCCAATTGTAATACTTGAGTAATTCACTAGCTTAAATATAGAAAAGAGTAAAGTGAATAGTTACAATCGACACATTGTAGCACATTGATAATAGCGCTACGACTGCAGCGGTGGGTTGTCATGGTAGTTTTTAGAACATTATTAATTAATGGTGCACAGATGGCGCCAACTGTAATAAATCCGATCATGTTATCTAATGTTGTTCAATCTAATCATGTTGTTCAAATATAGATTATCTAATATATATTTGTCTCCCACAATTTTTAGTATTGCACATCTTTTTTTCTCGTATGCACTGCACGCCCCTGTTCCAAGTGCATCAACCGTGAAGAGAATAATCGAAAAATTCGAAAAGACCGGGTGGACCGGCCAGAATGTGACCGAGAGTCCGGAAACATCCATTCGGCGTAGTGCTCAAGAATTAAATATTTCATGAATGGTATTAATCTCGAAGACATGCGGTTCCTACACGACGCTGCCACTTGCCACACATCACAGAAACAATGGAATGAGCTCGAGACATTCTTTGGTCGTGTAATCTCCCGTTTGGGCGACCAGAATTGGTCGCATGGATCGTGCGATTTAACACTTTTGAACTTCTTTCTCTGAAGTTTTTTGTTAGTCAAAAGCTTGCGTCAACAAGCCCACGATCACCCAAGCCTTGAAGGAGGAGATTCGACGCTGTATCGCTGAAATCCAACCACAGTTACGCCAAACCGTGATTGAAAATTTCGTCAAAAGAACGTGTTGTTCCATACATTATTCCCTCACGTCTACTTTATGATTAAATCAAAATATCGGTATTTTCTAAAAAAAAACTGTATTTTATTTAAAATTTAAAATTTCTTCTCTTGATGTTTTCATAGCGGAGAATGTGTTAGAAGTACGCAACTTACCCTGATAGTTTTATTAGTTCTCTTGACTTATTTATACGTCTTAATATATATTTATTAGTTATGTGTCAACCCTGGATCTACCGGTAGCCTTCTTTCTCTTAATTTATTCACTAGCGCACAAGTAATAGTATTGGTCCTTAAAATTGCATAAAATATTTTTTATCTGCACACCATGATCCGAACTTGGACGGAACATCGATCGGGAGGCTATTGACGTCAAAATTATCAACGTCTTTATAGTAAATAAATTATTAATGTAATTCTGATAAATCATTAAGAGCTTTCTTTAATCACTTCAATGGCTAATATTTAAATCTAATTTATTAAAAACTAATTAAAATGCATTGTACGGAATGTTTACGATCGCGCTGAATCCCCAGAGACTCGATAGAAAAAAATATTCAGTCACAAGTTACCGGTTAAAAATAATCACGCACAACAGTGGCGTAACTAAAGAATAGGGCCTTACTATATAACGGATAAAGTACAGTTTTATTCGTTATAGAGTAAGAACATAATTGGTTTCTCAACTTTATGCAAGTATATTTTTAGGAAAACACTTTTTTTGTTGTCAAGTTGAAAAAATAAATCTGTGATATTTTTTTATATAAATTAAATGACATGGCGAAATTTTGACGCGTCTCCCCAGTTAGCAAAAATTCCGGTAATTGTCTTTTTAATTGGTTAAAATAATTTGTAAACAAATATCATAAAACTATGCTATGAAATTGAAACGTCACAACAAAAATGCATTTTCATTAAAAATATATAAGTTTTATCAAAGTTTATCTAAATGTAATAATATGGAATGATTTAATAATGTATTAAATAAAATAACAATCACTTTGTATGAAACCACATAATTTATTATACGTCAACTGGTTTCGCTTATCTCATGCTTTATCAGGACGTATTTAAAACTGATCATAAATATAAAGAGAGTGCACTTATATACACATAAAGAGGGAGATAGAATATAATATTACATGTGAAAGAGAGACAGAATACATATGTATTTAAATCGAACATCAAGGGAGACAGAATATAAAATTATATGCGAAAGAAAGAGACAATACATATACAGATAGACGGAACATTAAGGGAGGGTAAAATACAGTGTTGATGGATATTAAAGGAAACATACTTAATATGAGGCTAATGATAAATTAATTTGATTATTAAGAATTGGCGTATGTATATATAAGTGCACTCTTTTTATATTTACGATTAGTTTTAAATACGTCCTGATGAAGCTTGAAATAAGCAAAATCGGTTGACGTATAATAAATTTCGTGGTTTGTGTCAAACCACACAGCGATTGCTTTCTACGAAAAGATATAACAATGCCTTCTAGCATGGATTACTTATAGGTATTTGGGATTAATTGTAATATATAGTTAATGTTAAAATTATAAAAAAGACAAAATATAAGAAAACGTGATCGGTTTATATGGCGAAATGATAACGCGTTTCTCCGAATAGAAAAGTTCTGAGTGACATCCAAAATATATTTTCGATAAATAGATTTTTTCTGTATATCTTTCTAGTTGATTAATTTAATTTGTATTAATAAATATTTTTAGACATTTGTATGGCCTTGCAACTGAAAAATCTTTGTTCTACTTTACGGCGATTTTCGCTTTGCGGTGATGGTCTGATCCCTAACCCAAAATACCAACTGGGTTCTACTATATAAGAATATACATGAGAAACGATTTTTTAAATTTAAATTTTTCATTTATTGCTGTGGTAGATTTAGAAACATATTAGTCCATACTAGCACTGGGAGAAATATCGAAGGAAGATGTATTGTGGGGCGCAGACTTTTTGTGCCCCTATCTAACGTAGCCCCCAATGCATCGTATTGGCGTAGTTACGCCTCTGACATTTTGTCTCGAGATTACGAGCAATGACTGTCATTTACTCAATGTTAATTCGACACCATAAATATTCATTAGCGAGGCTAGAAGCAGCTCGATACGTCGGCAACATTTTATAAAAACACATCTGGTAACTGGACTACTCAGACCCTCTGTCATTAACTAGTAGTTCGATTGTGACCGAGTCGAGATTTTTTCCTACCAGAAGGGCATAAACCGGCGTGGGTTGTGGTCATAAATAGCACATTTCAAGGGCGTGTAGGTTGGATGAATGATGCACTCGTGAGAGGCTAGGTATGTAAAAATCACATTAAGATAAGAAAATGATTCAGTGTGGAAGTTAAATGTATAAATTCTTCACTTTGGTACGAAAATACGTATAAACAATTTATTCTGAGGTGGAAATATGAGGAAAGAAAGGAAGGCACTTCCTTTTTCGTCTGCCGGATGCTCATTCATTTGTTTATTCCTTCTCCACCACAAGAACAAGCGTTGCGGGGTTACACAAACACTCGCGAATAAGGGTTGTTTTTATATAAGCGGAATTAAAGTAAGTATTGATTATAAGGGTTAACAGTTAATTAATAAGCGAGAGTAGTTAGTCCGTATAAAGTTCCAAACGCACACTAAATTTGCTGCAGTTGGAGAAAGTGTTAAATTAGCAACATATTCTTTCTTCCTTGTGCTTAAGGATAAGTTAGGAAAAAAAGGGACGGCGATACGCGGGCAAAATTTTGGGTAAATCGCGAATAGATGGCATGCACGAGTGAGGCAACAAGTCAAACGCCAAAAAACTTAATATAATTTAATTAACTTAACGTGTGTCGCTGGGACGGTAAATTAATTCTTGTATTGTATTGAATAATTTATTTTCTTGCAGTCTCCTCAGAACATTTTTCAGTCTAGCTTATCTATTCCAGACTTCTCTAGCATTACATCTCATTATGTTACTATTTTAATCATTTTAATAATAATACTTTTAAAATTAGCAATATTAACTTGGTGGTTAAGATTCATATTTTTTATTTATTATCTTAGTTTAATAACCACAATTGAGTTTAAAAAACATCTACCGGTTTCGGAAAACACCTTTTCCTTCTTCAGGATATGTCAAAACTAACTAAAAATATAGCATTGTTTTTCTATTTATCCAGAATCTATTTTTAAATTTTTTTTAAAAAAAAAAAAAAACAACAATTATTTAAAAAGTAAATTTAGTACCTAACTCAAATTGCTGCTCAATACAAATTTAGTCGAATAATTTTTAGGATAAAATTTTAGAATAGGACTCGTAGTTAAATTTAGTTGGCTGTTTAGAATTTCCTGATTACTTTTACATGCTTTATTTATCTCCAACGATTCCAAATTATTTAATTTGTGACCTACACCGTTTATATGCAAAATTGACAATCCCAATTTTTTATCAAAACCATGACTATTTTCTATCAAATGATTAGCAAATTCTGAAAACCCACTATTGTTCAAACATCTCAAATGCTCCTTTACTCTTATATTAAAATTTTTACCCGTTTTACCAACATAAAATGCAGCACAATCCTTACAACTAAGTTTATAGACGCCAGAATTGTTAAATTTATCATCCTTGTCCTTAGAATTTATGAGTGAATTTCCTATACTATTATTTGTGTAAAATGCTGGTCTAATATCTCGTGGTAGGTGTTTAGATATTTGTTTCGAAAAGTTATTTATGTATAAAATCCTACGCCAATTATCATTATTATCATTATGTTTCATCTGTGATTTATATAAAAACTGATTATTATATTCTTTTAATTTATTTTTTAAAATAGTGTCTATCAAACATATGTCTATTCTAAAATTTTTTCCTAAAAATTATTCGACTAAATTTGTATTGAGCAGCAATTTGAGTTAGGTACTAAATTTACTTTTTAAATAATTGTTGTTTTTTTTTTTAAAAAAAATTTAAAAATAGATTCTGGATAAATAGAAAAACAATGCTATATTTTTAGTTAGTTTTGACATATCCTGAAGAAGGAAAAGGTGTTTTCCGAAACCGGTAGATGTTTTTTAAACTCAATTGTGGTTATTAAACTAAGATAATAAATAAAAAATATTTTAATAATATGTCTGTTTGGGTATAAAATACATTCACAAAATAATGAATCATACAGACAACTTCTTGGTGGTGCCAAGACAGTGCCACGTGGCGAGGGTTACACTTATAAGAACATAGTTCTTTAATATGAATGAAGAAGTTATACTATGGCAGATCACTTAATATTAACATTTAAAAAAATGTTTTATGTAGATGCAATACAATATTTAAAATAAAATTCTTTGAACTAATTATGTAATAAACCAATCGGATTCCTCAGGATAGTATAAAAACTACGTTTCAACATTTTTGTTTTAGTTGATTATCTAAAAATTATACTTAAAAATATCCACATTAAACAAAAATTCCACTACCTGACAGTAGAAAATATAAATTAGTACCAAGTATCACGAGAGTTTTGGGAAAATGACCTTTATGATCTGAAAGTGACTCAAATGTCATGTTTATTGGGAACATTTTTAGAATGGGCCTGGTGAAGGAACGGTTGGTTTGTAATATAATTAATTCATGTAGTTTTAAGGTTAATTATTAAAATGTCAAACCGCAAAGTTATTAGTTTCGTGTAATATAAAATAAACGGAATATGCATGTTTCGAACAGTTTCATAGTTTATACATAGTGAATATTATGTTCCAGGCCGATTTTGCTTGGCCGCCATTTTGGTTTAGCAGAAATTTATCAGATCGTTTTGGGTGGTCGTAGAGAGTAGTTGATTACAATTTATTATGGATCATCTAACGCCTCAACAACGTGTTGAAGTTATTAAAAAAATTTATGTAAATAATAATGGAAATGCTGTAACCATTAATGATGATCGTTATCGTTGCATGTTGGAAAATTTCTTGGTGGCCGAAATGGGTCGATTAAACACATGTGGTTTCAACAGGACGGTGCCAACTCACACACAGCCCGAGCTACGCTTGAAATTTTGCGAGAAATGTTTCCCCGCTGTATAATGTCAAAAAGTCCTCGATCGTCTGATCTGACGGCTCCCGATTATTTTTTGTGGGAGTACTTGAAAATAAAGATTTACACCAATAAGTCAGCAACAATTACGATGCTAAAGGATTCAGAATGAAATTGCTGAAATAACACGCAAAGTGTGCGAGAATATTATGAAAAATGTGGCACACATTTATGCCACTGCCAGAAGTGGCCACTTGGCCGATGTCATACTATATACACAATTAATTGTAATTAACCAAATTATCGATAAATAAAATTCAAATTAAAAAATTGTCTATAATTTCCTAGTTATTCAAAAACAACATCGGCCTGGAACTTAATATTCACCCTGTATTCAGTATAATCTGTAATGAATGATTCTCTTGTACGTAAGTCAGTATATTGTTATTGATGGCAAGGTTGGGCATGAAATATTTTTATTATTATTTAATACATATTAAAATAGAAACTGATTAGCTTTCTCAATATGCTCGTAGAAGGTCGTTTCAATAATTCGTGTACTTGGTCATTGAACGATGATTGGCTAGGTATTATAATATATTTATTTATTATTTCCTGTGTTATATCTTTTTAGTCTTCTTCTTTATTATTGGTCTTGTAATTATCATCATCATAATTATTATCGTCATTAACCATTGTTAATCCACTGCTAGACTCGGCCATTCTCTTCCGTAAATCTTTGCCATGTCACTTCCACTGCCCGATAATTTCACTTACCCATCGTGACTTTGGTCTAGGTACGTTTTTATTTTGCAGATACCATTCAAAAACATTATTATTAAATTGTCAATTATTGTATATTATCAACAGAACTTATATTATATGTACGTAAGGACCGTCTACTTCTTCCATGTCCTTATAATGTCGTGTTTAAAAATTTAACGTAATTTTTTTTTTTTTATGTTTATTATTTCTGTGCATGTTTGTCACTTATTTTTTAAATATGTCAATGTTAAGTTATCTTGTATGTTGTGGTAAGTCATTGTGTAATTTTAATCCACTAGAAATGAGTCGCAATTTCCCTATTTTTATTCTAGCTGTATTCAATGTATTCATCTTTTGTCTTTTTTATGTTATCGATATTAAGTTGGTTGTGCTGTTTTATACACTGTTTCACTTGTGGCAAAACTATTTTAAGTATTTAATTTAGATTTGTTTTTTCGGGGTCCCCCAAAAAGCTACCTATCGTGTATCCTATTTTTCTCTTGACATGTACCTCGTACATTAGATATTTTATATTGTTTGGTAATTACTTATTCTGCCTGTACGCAATTTCCGCCACAAGCTGTATTTGTTTAGCTGTACAATACTTATAATTTGTGTCTACAACTTTTTCTAGAATTAAGTGTTTAACATTCTCCTCGTAACCTCTTAGCTTGCCAACATTGTTCCATTTTCCGACACATTAACCACCCAACGGTAAACTAGTACTCGGCTATGCCCAGTCACTGTGGATAATTACCGGACTGCGTTGATATTTGAACCATACTCTTGGCTGTAACATCTGAAACTGATTATGTGATCAAATGGCTTGCGTTAAATTTATGGTAACATTTCGCGGGCGAAATTTTCTACGTCATAATAATTATGATATTTAACAGTATATATATATATATATATATACTACTGATGGAAATAAATTTTAAAGGTCATCAATTTTCTCTGCCTTCAACCCTTCTCATCTATCTGTTGCCCTGCAATATTCTAATAAAGTTTTTTCATCAAGCTTGAGAACTGCCAACACTTTTTCTACAATGATTCCTCTCCAAGACTTTCTTTCCCCATCATCTCTTCGAGAGATCGAGTCCTCTTCCTCTCTAAAATATACTAATTAATGTTCGATATAACAATAGAATACTACGTGCTTGTTGGTCTAGTAGTTACGATACTAGCCTATTGATCCAGTTGTTAGTTCTGTTTTCATAGCACAATCATTTGGTTTAGTTTGAAAATAGTACACATCTCTATTTAAAATATATACGCGGTATGCCGCCAAGCGGTTTACATATAAAATCAATTATAAATATATGCGACAGAAAGTGAGCAACGTTTTGAAAAGAAATGGTCTCCCGGGACTCTGACCACTCGATCGATACCAACCAGCACGTCATAATCCTGGATAATAAGAGATTCCTTGTTCTTCATGTGTCTCTTCATCAATCAATGTTAATAATTCACCATATCTTGATGTAGTGTCACGGTAATATCGACCATATTCACATAATTTCTTTTGTATGTCGTTTATTGTACAGCGCCGCTCGCCTCCGCTATTCAAAGGTAGGTACTCAGAGGCACTTAATATATGATTCTCGTCTAATTTCAACATCCTCTAGGCAATTATAATTTTAATCGTGAGCTATGAGTTCTCAGAAAAAAGTTCGTAGAGAGCCATTAAGCGCAAGATATTTTATCAGATGAATCTGGATTGCTGATGATTAATTAGGCAGATAGGAGGGCAGAAGGCGTTCACCCATCCTTAGATGTAATTATTAAAATAGCGGCTGGACCGTCTCCTCCGGCGAGTATATTTAATCATTCTATGTACTACGTATATGATACTTCTATTGCCGCGATATTAATGCCATTTTGTATTCTCTCTGCATTCGCAACTATAGACTAACATGCAGGGGCGTGCGGTGCATACAAGCAAGATAACTGTGCATTACTAAAAATTCTGGGAAACAAATATAAATTAAATAATTGGATTAACATAAACGGAAACATTATTTTACAATTAGCGCCATCTGTGTACCAGTAAACACATTAAGTTTAAAACTTTAAAAACTATCGCGACAATCTACCGCTGTTCCCATATTGCTCTTATGTATTCGCCGCATCGAGCTATTCACATTACTCTATTCTTTCTTTAAGCTAGTTAATTACTCAAGTCATATAATTGGCTATTTACAGAATTGAAAATTCCTTTCGGTTGAAATGTATTGTATGCAGTCGTTACCTATGCTGTTTTTTTAACAGAATAACATTAGAAAGGTTTACAATTGCGGGCAAATCATTAAAGTGTCTACTTCTTTTTTTACTAATTCGCGAACTTTACTATCTTACTGTTTTTATCGCGTAGATTTCATGATTGTTCTTTAAATTTGGTGCATGGATTGATTTTTGATTCGGGAAAGACAAAAAGCAATTGGCAGAACTATTTCCTACGTTTACCTTTAATAAAAATAGTTATTTCTTTTAGTTATTACGTGAAGGTTTTTTAATCAATAAATGAATCATGTTCAGTCATAGAAAGTTTTCTTAAAAACGTCCATACATTTAGTATATGGGTAAGAAGGTATTATTTTACGTTAAAATTTAAACTTTAAAAACACTATTTATAGTACACCAAAATTACAAATAAATACATGGTGGGGTCGATGTATTTATTTTGTCCAAAGACGTTGATTGAACGAAAGTACATATTAAGGAAAACACATTCTTATTGTGAAGTTGTAATTATTCATAACAGACGGTCTGTGATATTTCTAGTAGTAAATGAATGTATTAATTATAAATATATACGTATAAAATCAATTTTGTCGAAAAATATTGTTTTTGCATCACCGGGATTCGACCCTGAATCTGTATTTCCAATCCGGGAAAGTACACTACCAATTGTGTTATAACGCCAGTATTTTTCATGACAAATTTTCGAACCTATATGTTACATTTTTTCAAATTAAATTAAAAAGTTAATAAAAAGTAAAAAGTTCACACATATATACACACAAAATGAATGATCCGAATTATAATATATTTTATTTTATATTTAATGCTCAATATTTATGGCATTAACTATTTTTTCACATGTCAAAGGCTAATAGAAGTTTAATTTCTTTCGGTAACACGAGTTAACAACATGGCTGCGTAGGAGTATTTTATATCACGGTACGGTAACGGTTAATGAATCGATGGCAATAGACAAATTAAGATGTGTCGAATGTACAATAGAAGGGTGAGAATTTTAAGAACACAAATATATGCTAATACTTAACTACACATATAAACACAAACACACATTTTAAAACAACTCAAAATATAATTACGCATAACCTACATGCCCCAAGACGCATACAATGGTTAATAGGATGCTGAAAGATTCAACTCAATTGAATTGTCCCAATAACATGAAATTGAAAATAAAAACTTGGGTTCTTAATATTGGTGCTCTCACCCAAACATATTAATTTAAACCTTTAATAATTTTTAATATTTTAATTAGAAATATATGCATATAAAATCAATTTTATCGAAAAATATTGTCGTTGCACCACCGGGATTCGAACCTGGATCTCTTCCAAACCGGGGATCCAACTATGCTACAGCGACGATATTTTTAGCGACAAATTTTCGAACCTATATGTTGCCTTTTTGATATTAATACATTTAATCATTCCATTATTTGAAAGAGCCATCTACCTTATTTTTACGGAATCTAATAGCAGACGCCAGAATTATCAATTCTTTTTTTTTTTACTTTAAGACTCATTGATACAACTTTATTATTAGGAGAACACATTCTTTTTGTGAAGTTGTAATTATTCAAAACATAGGTCTGTGATATTTTCAATATTAATTAAATATATTAATTAGAAAGATTATTTGAAAGAGCCATTTACCTTATCCCGGTGACACAACAACATTTTTCAATAAAATTGATTTTATATGTGTACTTTTATAGTTAATACATTTAATTAGTATTTAAAATATCACAGACCGTCTGTTCTGAATAATTACAACTTCACAATAAGAATGTGTTCTCCTTAATACTAATTTATTTGTACAATTTCTTGTAAACTTTGCCCGTCTCAACACAGAATTTTTCTTTATTTATATTATATATTATTTATACCAATAAATAAATGCTACAACAAATTCTCTCCAAAAATATTTTATAAATATTGAATATCATATGAAAATGATTCCTTTTCCAGCTTTATCATTTTTTTGAGTACTTTCACAATCTTTTATTCATACATTTTCTTCTTAATAAACCCAATCGCATTTTTAGTTCTTAGCTTAGAGAACACCTATCTATCTGTTCAAATTGTTACTCCTACATGCATGTACATTACATCATAGGCTATCAAGAATGCTTAGTAATAAATCTTACAGTTCAATTACATAACAAACTTACACAAGTTAAATATTACAGTAATGCCCACTAGTTTTACTGTTATCGCTAACTAGACTTTGGATGACAAGTTATTTATTCATATTATAACTCACAGGTAGCTGGTGGTAACAGAACGTAATAAAATTCCTCGTTAGATTATTATGAGCGATGGCTCCTGAGGCAGTGGCGTACAGCGGGCATAAACTTAGATTATGCTGTTATCATCGATGCTGACAAAGTGTACATATGTGTACATGGTGAGAATAATTATATATATATATATATATATATATATATATATATATATATATATATATATATATATATATTATAATACAGGCGCGTACACAGAATACATGTCAGAAGCTAAACGGTACGTTAATTTCGAAACTAATAGTGAATTCATTACTCCAAAATGGCAAATTATTTTATTACTCTGTACCGTTTTCTGTTTTCAATTTATTTTTTAGACAATGAATATTTAAGTTAATATTTAAGACTAGTCAAAAACTTATATTTATATAAATAGTTTTACAAAATACCATAACCGAAACTCATAACAGAAAGTAATATATTTCATATTTTCCTAGAAAGCAATCAGTTTGTGGTTTGACATATTATATTTAATAAAATAACAATCACTTTATATGAAATCACGAAATATATTATACGTCAACCGGTTTCGCTTATCTCAAGCTTTATCAGGACGTATTAAAAAGTAATCATAAATACATAAAGAATGCACTTATATATCTCCTCTCTTCTCGTTTATATACCTCTTCCTCTTTATATATGTATGTATTTCGTGTTTTCATACAAAGTGATTGTTATTTTATTTAATATAATATATTTCAACATTTAATATTTCTATATTATAGGTAAAATTAACTCAACACCATAAGCGGATAAAAATATATGGACTACGTAATGACGTTGAATACATCATGAGAAAAAGTGGTGTGTCTCTAGAATTAGTATAAGATAATCCCTTTTGAAAAAACAAAGCACAGGAAGAAAAAATGCCGAAAACTTCGGCAAATTGATAGAGGTAAAGATGCCGCTCCTAACATACACAGCTTCAGTACGTAAATATTTAATTCAATAAGATAGAGATATGACGTCGCGCACGGAAGAACTATCAGAATTAAAAACTCTAGCCATGGGTTAAGCTTATCTGTCCAATATTTATTTCCTAGAATCTTTAATAATGCACAGCTTTTTGCTTGTATGCAGTGCACGCCCCTGCATAATGGTTACCTGCGCGTATGGAAATTGAGCGAGTAGTTACCAACACTAACCTAAGTGTGGGTGTAGGGCATCGAGTCATTACAATACTCTGGTCACGTGCCCACGTATTGAATCATCTTAAATATTTTATGGGTGGTTATCCAACATCTGAATGGAAAATTCCAAGCTGTATTTAAAATGTATCTATAATATCCATATCCGTCGCTAGCTCTTCTGTGTTCACCCTCGTATCAGGTGCTGTTTAGCCAGAGCCTGTGTAGCCTTATCGTCTTCAGTAATGTTTTTACTCTTATGAGTGAGAATTTTACTTATTCTCTGTTCCGTTGGTCTCTCGCGTCTCACTGCGAGATGCCACTGTCGTGGCACTATTCTAGACATGAGGCATGGTTTATGGACGTATGACGGATGCAGAGACGTGGTGGAGTGACAACTTAAAGAAAAATGCAGGCTTTACATAAATGAGAGCTACAGAAGACAAATACCGATGGCCGAGATATTTGACCACTATTTACGCGCCCTGTTACTTCGATTGGCACCACTGGGTTTCTTGGTTTATAATAATGTACATGTGTGTGTGAGTATTACCGCCCTTTATTCGAAAAGCCATGAAAACGGTAACCGACAGGCATCATTCTTATTACATCCCGTGCTTCGACCAGTCCAGCAGTTTAAATAAACCACCCCTGTGCGCTTCAGTCTAAAGAAGACAACCAAGAAGATGTAAAATAAATACATTTTTTAGTTTATTTGTGTTTTACGTCCGTGAACATCTTAGTGTGTATTATTTTTTTCAAAAAAGTGCATGTTTTATAATACTTGTACTTGTTAATGGTAGAGACGTTATTTGTTATCTCTTTAGCATCGACGGTTTATAAGAAATATTTCCTACAAATATTTCTAAGAAATCTAAAGGGTGTTTTTTTAGAGGTATAGAACTCTAAAATGAAATAAAACACATAAAAATCATGGTATTGGCTTTATTGGAAAGATAATTTTATGCTATAGTGTTTAAATATGATTTCTCGCAAATGGGCGCTGCGGTTGGCTCGAATAAAGTGCAATCTGGAAGTCAATTTTCCACCCACTTTTTGGGAGAGCTGGGGACGTATATCGGCAATAACATGACGAATGTTGGCTTCCAAGTCGTCTATCGTCTCTGATTTATCGGCGTAGACTAGCGACTTCACATATCCCTTCAGAAATTAATCCAATAATCGATCTTGCAGGCCAATTCACAAGCCCATTTCGCGATATTTAATGTTTCATTCAATAAATTGATTATAGCGCGCGCTGTGTGGTATATGTATATTTTAAATAGAAATGCGTACACGGAATACGTACACACATCAATATTCTTGCTATTTTCAAACTAAGCCAAACGCTTGTGCTATGAAAATAGGACTAACTTGCTGGCGTCCTGGAACGAGGTGCGAACCCCCGACCACTAGATCACTAGACCAACGTCTTGACCATTACACCAACAAGCTATTTCGCCGTTTTGTTGAAACCCCAGCTCTTTCACATTAATACCATTCAATTGGGGAACAAAAAAGTGAGTAATCATGGATCTATTCGGGTCTCCGCAATACTATGCTCCACTGCAGCAACAACAGCTTCTTCGATGCGCACTGTACGACGTCTCTGCGGATGCGTAGTATGCATGGTGCGAAAACTATCTATGGTTATTTGAATTACCTGCTCGGATGGACGATTATGTCATCGTAAAATGGACGTAGCGCACGGTAAGTTTCGCGAACTGAACCACGATTTTCGAAATAAATTTGCATAATTGGCAAGCATTGTTCTGGCGTAAGTCTATTTATGGTGAAATGGCAAACCGAACTGAGCACAATACAGCTGTCAAATTGGCTGTCGCTGGAAAAAGTGTTACCAATTCGAAAGACAAACCTCTAAAAAAACATTCTTTACTTATGTCTTATGTTTATGGTGGGTTTCTAATAAAAATTCATTACGTAGAATGTATACATTTTTCGAAGTTATTCACATCGAAATGCGAACAATATCCACGCAAATTATATTCTGCTATCAGACGCGGACTGGCGAAACAAGACCGACCCGGAAAATTAACATTTTTTAAATGTCTAACAAATATATTTTTTAATGTTTTTTTTTTGTACTATGAAAATTAATTTTTTTAAATATTTTGTTCTATTTAAAAACTCGAAAGTATCAAAAACATATTTTTCTTTTGTATTTACAATTTAATCGATAATTGTGCTATTATCGATCTCATAAAATTTAATATTAATACCAAACCTTCTGAACACGTACTTGTTGGTTAAAATACTCGCCTAGTGATCTAGTGGCTATGGGTTCAAGCTTCATCCTAGGAGACCATTAAGTTAATCCTATTTTTATACAACAAGCGTTTAACTTAGTTTGAAAATAGTAAAAATATTGATGTGATACATGTTACGTGTACGAGTCTCTATCAGAAATACCTGTTGTTACTAGGAGTAACTAACTAACTAACTTAACTTATCAACATGCCGTTTTCCGCGGCGTACGCAGAGATGATAGAACGCCACACTTTGACATTTTGACACAATTTTTACCTCATCCACATTCATACAAGGTCGCCGGTTATTGTGGCGAAAGACAGCCCAGCTGAAAATGATTAAGAAAATCCACATTCCAACTATTTAGATCTACTGCTAATACTATCTTATGAATAAAACCTTAATATCCTTCTGTAGATAATGAAAATTACTTACTTACCATTACACCGTTTCACGCGGGGGTAGGCAGAGAGGATAGAGCGCCACACTCTTCTATCCTGATACACAATTCTCGCCTCATTATTATCATTGAGGCTTCTAACTGAACCATCTTCCAGTATCTGGTTTACCTGGTAGTGCTTAGTCTTCCGCGGACGTCTTCTGTTTCTGGTGCCATCAACATTTGCGTCATAAAACTTTACCGGGTGATCGTGGTGATTGTTTTCTGCACCTACAATAGTTTATAAAAATACATGGTTTATTGAAACTTTATTGAATTGCAACCTAGTTTATGATGAATAAAAATCGATGTCCGTCGGCCCACCGGAATTTCTTCCGGTGTCCCGCCGGGCCTGTCCGCCCCTGCCATCTAGTAAACAATTTCTCTAACTTATTTATTCTGTACGATGTTCCTTGCGGAGGTGTTCCAGACAAATGTTTTATTATTACTCCACGATTCATCTTCAAACGAGCTCGGCCGTTCGAGGCGATCTTCACCCCGAGATCGGGCGTTTGCTCTCAAAGGAGATGCAGGCCAGATACCGCAGCCATCTGTTATTTATAAACAGCATCTTCAGATGTCTCGATCCCAACTCGACCAGGTAATCGTTTCGAGCACATGACGGCATTTCGAAATTGTGCTCGACACTCGACTCGTGAACTTCACGCTGTTACATTAACATTTTTAACATTGCATGTTTATTATTAATAGCGCGTTAGAAAAATTTTGTATTCTCACATTTTTTATTTTGTGATTTATTTTCATCTTTACCAGTTCCGAGAAGCGACTCCGGTTCCGGTTCTAAGCGCCTACAAAACATTAAATATTTTGGAAGCGCCGGATATCAATCCCGCTACCTATCACTAATGTTTCCTGTATGTAAAAAAATATAGCGCGCACACAATTTTTGATAAGACTTCTTCTTTAAATGCCGCCTTTTACCGAAGTTTGGCGATCATGTTGATTTATCCTGTATAAGACCATCACATTTTAGACATTGAACCACTTTCTGAGTTTACACAGTCAAGATAATCTATTTTTTTACCTACACCAATTTTAATCATGCATAAGCTACCATCATGTAACAAGTTCATTCTCATTTAGTGTGTATACTTTTAATATTGTTACAATTGTAGAAAATGTTTAACATTTATTTCATCCCGATCGGATTTACGATTCACAAGCCACGACATCCCGAAGTCCCGACTGAGCGCGCCAATTCATGTCGCTTACATAACTCTCTCAAGCATGGCGCGAAGGAAGAGCTAGCGCGGCTGATGCTATCTAAAGAAATCTTACATCTGTTCTTAATCCTTTGACACCATTAACTTTCACCTGCATCGTATATTTTTTGAGATATAAGCGTTTAAAGTCTAATCTATTTTTATCTCAAACGGATTTTAAATATGTGTTCACGTCAAAATTATACTTTATTTATAGACTTTACGCATGGAAACAAATTATCATCTTTCTATAGCTCATTAGCAATTGTCACAGAGGACTGCTGCATACTTCGGCACGTTGACTGCGGCAAAGTTAACCGTAATTTATATTTAATAAATTCATTATACGTAACATTTTGTACAACATGTGTTCAGTTTGGAATTTGGTTTGAATGTTTATTGCAGAAAACGAAAAAAACATGGGCGGCTCGTTACGCAAGCGGGTTCATGTGGCGAGGCAAAAGTTCCGGGAAGTTATAAATGCCTTCGTATTTAATTAAACCCGTTCTGGTGCGGACTGCGGACACACCGGCTTTGTGCAGGCCGATCTTCTCGGGAAACCATTACAAGTCTTTGTGCTCCTCCGCTTCCTCGAGGAACCAATCATCCGTCACCATGCTGGTCGTAGAACCGCGATACACCAGTGACTTTTTGATGCTGAAAAAACCGGCTGGTTACTGAGGAAATTATTATCCAATGGGTGCAATGTCGAAAAATACTTGTGTGAAAAAATATCTATTTTAATATAATATGTGCATATTTTTAAAGAGACCCCCCTGGCACTGTAGCCATCGATTCTTATTCTGTGTCAGTTATTTAGCATTTATTTAACTTCTGCATCCCGGTTGGGTATAGTTGATTAATGTTTTTCTCGTATTCCTTTTATCTTTTCTTTTACTTTGGTTGCATTTTATATTACCCATACATTATTCGCTTTCGTCGTAGAAACATATTATTAATACAAATCAGAAGAATCAATTAGAATGATAAATAGAAATAATCCATCTATCGAAGAAATATATGTCTACTACCGGAATGTCTACTCGGAATATTTCCTATCTGGAAATATCAATTTAACCCTCCCCTACTTTTTTCTTCCGTGTATTTAAGATTAAAAAGAAATGATTTTAGCTAGTAATAAATTAGCTTTTCTAAACGCTAAAACCATATATATGTCAAAATAACTATCGAGCTATATAACGTGTAAATTTAAGGATAACTGTTTATTTAAGTTGAGTTTACATGTTTCATCTGTCTCCAAGTGCATGCGGTCAATGGTTGAAAGAATGGAATACCGCCGCGCACCTAGATGATCCAAATCTTAATGTAAAAAATTTCCTTTTTAATTTTGAAAATGCTCCGGTCCTATATATTTATTTCACGATATTTGATGTATAAAATTATACGCAGAATATTTAGTATCAACATATTTTTTAAATGTACTTGAAAAGTAAGCTCCGTGTTTAAAAAAAAAGTGGCAAGTCGGCACCCTGGCTCGTAAAATAGTGGCAGGCAGCCCCCTGGCCCCACTATACCACTGGAGGAAACGCGTTACCATTTCACCATATCAACCGATTAAGTTTTCGATATATATGGAACGTGTATTCCGTACACAGTTTTTTTTATAATTGATACATTTATTATTCCTTATTTTACAAGTATATCTTTCTAATTGATTAATTTAATTTCTTTAATAGTTTTCATTAAAAAAAAATATCTTTTATGTTATATTTTTTCCAAAATGCCATCATTTCATTTGTTTTGTGTCCAACTACTTTCATAATTCTCTTCCAGCACCACATTTCAAAATGTTTTATTTTTTTAGAGATAATTAATTATTTCTCTCAGTTTTTATCACTCTTCTACAATTTGCTCAAAGCGACGTATAACGAGGCTCCAAGCATTGAGTAAGAATCAATATGTCCTTGTATATTCCCAGTGATCACTATTTTCTTCAGACAGTCTTCATCTATTCATTTTTGCATGTTATGCAGAGCCTTTCTTTAGTATGAAGTTCCTGAATTAAGTGTAATATAGGCTGTAAGCGGCTCTAACAAGCTCGCTCGAGCCCCTTATTAAATTAAGAAAAAAATCTCAGATCAAATCAGTAGCTAACTACAATTTTTATAGATAGTTTAAATGTATTATGAAACATTAAACTTTGTTAACTTGTTTTCCTAAAATACATTTATTTCAGATGATAAATAAAAGACACTTATCTGTTTTTTTGTCTATAGTTTAACAATGCTTGAACGCCGAGGTTATATACATGTTGCTTCCAGATGTTCCTAGATGTTCAACGCAACAATTTTGTGAACGATGCTTTGAATGATTATCCTTCATACTTCATGCTTACCGTAATTGTGCACAGTTTTGGGAAGGACAGTTCCTAATGTTTATTACTTTGAACAATCATTTACTAAGAAAAACTTATTGCGAATAATTGTAATATATAACCGTATGTTGGAGTAATATTTTTTTTTCGTTACACATGTGCTAAAATAGATAACTTTACTAACTTGAGAAACAAATGAATGCGTATGTGTATCTTTTTTGAATAATTTACTAATAATATTTATAAGCTGGATTGACTGGGTCACTGACGATAACGTGTTGATGAGAGAGAAATACTCTTTCAAACAAAAAATAAACACTAAATTAATGTATTAATTATAAATATATACATATAAAACCAATTTTGTCGAAAAATATTGTTTTTGCGTCACTGGAATTCGAACCTGGATCTCTATTTCCAATCCGGGGAAGTACACTACCAATTGTGTTATAACACCAATATTTTTCATGACATATTTTCAAACATAGATGTTACACTTTTTCAAATTAATACATCTGTCGTTCCATTATTTGAAAGCCATCTACATTATTTTTACAGAATCTCAAATACCTTTGAGTAAACCGACTGCAGACGCCAGAATTATCAATTCATTTTTGTATATATTTGTAATTAATACATTAATTTAGTATTTAAAATATCACAGACCATCTGTTTTGAATAATTACAACTTCACAATAAGAATGTGTTCTCTTTAATAATAATAAAATTAACGATAATATGCAATGATCTGACCGTGTCATGAGAATCAGAAAAATATGACATGTTGCAAGGCAAAGTTACCAACAGAAAAAAACCCGGAAGACGTGGAACATCCTGGCTGTTAAATCATTGTTAGAACAATGGTTCAGAAATACCCACAGCTCAACTATTTCTATTTCTCTCTAATAATAATGAATCGCTATCGTTCGTCGAGCGGACGTGCAGTAGAACGAGAAGCAGGTATGCACGTAGGTCTATAATAAGTAGTCTAATCCATCAATGACCACAAAATCTTCGCCTCCTTTTTGCAGTCTGTGCCGACCGCAAATAAAAGTTTTACGACTTCTTGTGTTAGAGAATAAATAGTCAACAGTGGATGAGGACAGTCCGTCTGCATTGCGGTTTGTTCAGTGTTTAATTCAATGAAACCGCAACAGAAAATAAAACTTGAGAGCAAGGGAAAGTGCCTCGCCAAAAAGACAACTATGAATGATACATATATTAACCTGACTTAAGTCAGAATAGTGTATTATTCCAAATACATCTTCATTTATCATGTGAGATGTCTCAGTAGGCCGAATGCAATGGGCACTCAGGAATGTGTGTGGCAAATCTATATACAATATATAGTGAAGAATGAACAAATTAGAACCAAATATAGATCTAATATTTGCCAATTGAACTTTGTTGTTCATGTTCATTTTAATATAGATTATTTAACTTTGTTTTTAACCACTTAATGCATTATTTTAATACACCAACCGGTTTCAGAAAATAACATTTCCTTCGTTAGGACGTTAAATTCACAAAAAGTTTTCTAAAAACCGCCCATACATTTTTATGTTGATTTTTATATGGATAAGAAGGTTAAAACTTTTCATTAAAAATTACAAATGTATATATTATGGTTGGGTCGTATGAACGACGGATTCATTTTGCCTATAGACGTTGGTTACACGAATCTTCGTAATCTTATGTACAACATATAATACATATATTATGTACAGTAGCGTGCAGTAGGTATAGATTTTGTTTATACTGTTACCATGATATTATATAATACTATATAATATGCTACATACTACATTGTATTGTTCATGAACTTTCATTTAACCGACGTCTTTAAGTAAAATGGATCGAACGATAGTATAAAATAGTGGCTAGCAATTATAGTAGCAAAAAATGAAAAATAACCCTGTAGATGGATACTAGTATCATCCATAGTGGCATCCAGAACTTCGCAACTAATGATACTACCGACACACGGCGGGCGTTAGCGTAATTATGGATTATTCATATGGATTATTTAATTTATATTTGTTTCCCAGAATTTTTAGTAATGCACAATGCACGCCCCTGATTATATATATGATTGTGTAATATCATCGGTAACAGCATAACCTAAATCTATACCTACCGCACGCCACCGCTTACGAGAACACCGAGAGAAAGTGACAACTAAAATTATGTCGGTTCACACTCTTGTCTTTCCAATCTTCATGGGTGCAGCGGAGACTTGGTCAGTCCGCAATAGCGATGAGCGTAAAATAAACGCCTTCGAAATGTATGCCTTAACTCTGCAACAAATGTGAACTGAAATTCTTCAAATTCTTCGGCCACATTGTTGCGTACAAAGCATAGATGCCGGTAGAATGTCAGGACGGGAAGGAGTTTGGCACTCACCACAATCCGGATTCTGCTGGCATCTCCGTAGATGGGGACTGTATATTTTAATCACTATTTCTTCGAAGGTTCCGACACAGTATAGACGCGAAGTCTCGAATTAGTATTATATTGTAATCTGTACCGTACACGTATAACCGTACTGGCTCAAGGTCGCCAATCGACTGGGTGGGCGGAGAGGCTGTGAAGGAAAGGGAAGGGGAGAAAGCACAGTGCACTATTTTCGTTCAAAAATAAATATTTTTTTTATTTATTATCTTAGTTTAATAACCACAATTGAGTTTAAAAAACATCTACCGGTTTCGGAAAACACCTTTTCCTTCTTCAGGATATGTCAAAACTAACTAAAAATATAGCATTGTTTTTCTATTTATCCAGAATCTATTTTTAAATTTTTTTAAAAATTTTTTTAAAAAAAACAACAATTATTTAAAAAGTAAATTTAGTACCTAACTCAAATTGCTGCTCAATACAAATTTATTTAAATTTAAATTTAGATAATAAATAAAAAAAATATGAATCTTAACCACCAAGTTAATATTGCTAATTTTAAAAGTATAAAAATAAATATGTATTTATACAAATAAATATATGTCCCAAATACACATTATTCGTCAACGTGACCTATCCTGGGTACTACTTTGTTATAAAACCTGGAAGCATACCACAACGGTGAATAGACGCATCTAGCTGGACAGTCTCTAGAGTCAGCTGAGAGCGACCCAGAACCGGGATCTGTGAAACGAGCCGAATCTCATCTGATTGAGTCCATTATAATATGTCAATTCTGATATGAAGGATAAAAGAAAAACAGGATATTGTGATGTTAGAAAATATCTTTTCGGTGAATTGAAAAACTAGCCTAAACATCTCGCCTACAAATCTTGAAACATCAAACGAAATATGTACCGCATTAAAATTAATCCTTTTTTAATTCCCCAGTGAAACTTCAACTCCTCACTTCTCATTTTTTACGTGAACATCCGTACTGATGCGTCAAATTGTGTATTTTCCTTTGGAGCAACTCTCTTTAATTGCTTTGTTTTGTATAAAAAAATGTTTAGGGTAAATATAGACATGGAAGTAGCTATATATAAACGGTCGCCCTACGTGGCTGACGCCTCTTCCTTAGAGAAATAAACAATGTTTTTTTTATGTTCAATCGACCCACATGGCAACACTACCTCCGCCTTACAGACTCTTCGTAGTAATTTCGAGTGTTTTATTTAGTGATGCCCCTAAATAACGACGTACCTACTGATACTCGATCAATCCATGATGAAGGTTTATTTAAAATAATTATTAAGGAGACCACATTCTTATTGTGAAGTTGTAATTATTCAGAACATAGGTCGGTGATATTTATAAACACTAATTAAATGATTTTTTTATTTATTATCTTTGTTTTATTAACCACTTAATTGAGTTTAAATACATCTACCGGTTTCGAAAAATACCATTTTCTTCTTCGGGATGTCAATACTAACTAAAAACATATATTATTGTTTCCTTACCAGAATCCATTTAAAAAAAACAATTATTTATAAAATAAATTTAGTACCTAACTCAAATTGTTACTTAATACAAATTTCCTCGATTAATTTTTAGGAAAAAATTTTAGAATGGGACTCGTAGTTAAATTTAGTTGGTTGTTTATAATTTTTTTATTAGTTTTACACGCTTTATTTACCTCCAACGATTCCAAATTATTTAATTAGTGACCAACAACATTTATATGCAAAATTACATTCCCAATTTTTTTTTCAAAACCATGACCATTTTCTATCAAATGATTAGCAAATTCTGAAAACGCACCATTGTTCAAACATCTCAAATGCTTCCTTACTCTTATATTAAAATTTCTACCCGATTTACCAATATAAAATGCAGCACAATCTTTGCAACTAAGTTTATAGACACCAGAATTGTTAAATTTATCATCTTTGTCTTTAGAATTTATGAGTAAATTTCCTATACTATTATTTGTATAAAATACCGGTATAATGTTTCGTGGTAGATGTTTAGATATTTAGAGTCCCATTCTAAAAAAAATTCCTAAAAATTATTCGAGTAAATTTGTATTAAGTAACAATTTCAGTTAGATACTAAATTTATTTTTTAAATAATTGTTTTTTTTTTAATAGATTCTGGTAAAGAAACAATAATATATGTTTTTAGTTAGTTATGACATCCTGAAGTAGAAAATGGTATTTTTCTAAACCGGTAAATGTATTTAAACTCAATTAAGTGGTTAATAAAACAAATATAATAAATAAAGAAATATGAATTTTAACCACAAGTTAATATTGCTAATTTTAAAAGTACTAATTGAATGTATAATTATAAAGATTTCCGGAATTCGAACCTGATACTCTCCAATCCGCGGAAGGTGCATTATCCAACTATGCTACAGCGACAGTACTTTTGACGACAAATTTTCGAACCTTTTACACTTTTCAAATTAATACATCTATCGTTCCATTATTTGAAAGCCATCTACTTTGTTTTTACGGAATCTCAAATACCTTTGAGTAAACCGATAGCAAACGCCAGAATTAACAATTCATTTCTATTAAATTTTTGGACAGGACAACACGTGATGCGAGTAGACGATGTTAAAGAAACCATTTCTCGTTGTTGAGAATGTTGGAACGTACGTGAATTTTTCTACGGAAACTTATACGAGTTTGAAAATGTTGCTAAGCATGGTGTATTTTATATGACAATACATATGCTGTAACAATCTACAAAACTCTCGATGCGCTCATGACTGAGCATTGTGTCCTTTATTATGCTTTTTCAGCGCGTCCTGACGAGACGAACGAGACAAACTCCACTATTTGAAATCTTGAGCCTTGTTTAATGTAATGTGTAACGAGACTTATTGGAAATCGACCTCATTACTGTTCCTCACGTTGCTTTATCTATAATTATGCACGCGATTCCTGGCGATACGACAGGTTCTAAGGGCATGTTAAAGGGCTTAGGAATTAGGAATATATTTTCACGACGGATAACATAGACCTACCGGGAGGGGTGATATTTGTAAAATTTAATGCGTGTGGGTGTGCGAGCAGTGGTATATATAGTGCTAAATAAAAAAAGTATCAGGGTGGTATTTGAGTTTAACCCCCCACCCCCTTTCTTTTCCGTTATTAAGAAATGATTTTAGCCGTCAATAAATTAGCAGATAACGAATATTGCTTTAAAATAATTTTAAAAAATAAGATACTCATAGTGATGATATTAATGCTGTTTAAAAAAGGAAAAATGAATTATCAAATTTGGCGATGGTGTATCGGTACTCGAAGCGAGTCCACATTCTAACATATATACAACTCTCAAAATTTTGATAAATGTGGAAATTGAGGGATGAGAATTGTTGAACGTTATATATATATAAAGTGACCTCTTAAGCCAGTCGAATAAAGGTCGTAAGCCTTGTAATTACCCCATACTTCCATATACTTTTCATTAAATATAATAAAAATATCTTTGTCTCTATGAGATATCTAATATTTGTTTAATGACAGTGCCTTTGTAGGTAAAAATCCAGTAATTGTGTGTTCGTGGACATATTAAAATATTGCTAATAAATGCTTTTTTAATAGAAATGTCAAAAAAACTATCGAGCTATAACATGTAAATTATGGTATGACTGTTTATTTAAGTTGAGTTCACACATTTTATCTATATGTATAATATATCACTTAGATACAACATATGACAATAATGAACACAAATAAGTACATCCAACGGACTATCTTAACTGCGTATGTGTTATGTAAGAAGATACAGGGAGGCACGCAATTAAAATTCTAACTAGTTTAGGAGGTACTTTTCTGCTGCATGCTTAGGTGCTCACCAAACTATCCATGACGACTATTTTATCCGCCATATGACGCGGGCAGGGTTGCCACTTGCCACCCACCCACGCTCGCACGCTGCGCCCGTGGCTCGCACACTGCGCCGAGCGCCAGCACACGCCAACTTTTACCGTCATTTCGTGATAGAATACATTTTTTACTGCGGCAATATATTCTGGAATCTGTGACAGATTTTCTATACAGCTCGCGGCATCTGTCACCCGGTAGGGTGACGCCCCCGGATATGCGCACGGCCGCTAGTTATTTTATAAATTCTCTTTTCTTCTTTATAAATTCTTTTATAAACTCGTTAAAAATAACAAAGAAATTTTAACTACTTCGCTTACAATATCTCAATCTTCGTGGATTTCAAATATTACTGTACAGTTTATACTGTTTATTCGTGTAAATGTGAATGTCTACTACTTTGCCGTGGTAGAAGATTTCACATACCTTGAATCTAGTAGTTACATAGTTGTGAAGAAGACATAAATCCTGCGCCGATAGGATCTACCAAACGAATTGCGTGATCTCCGGGTCACGCGTCCCGCGGATTGGATTATGACGATTCCGGTCGTAAATTGGAATCGCCGCAGGGTTAGTGGGGGGAAGGTAGGAAGGAAATAAGGGACTTATATATAACCGATAAGGGTCGATGATGGGAAGCGATTCCAGTCGAAGGACTAGTGATCTCGGGAATAGGAAATCTGAAGGACTGCTCGGCTTATCTTGTATGACGTCTTCTCACCCCGCAGTCGCAGCCGAGATCACACAAACGGCACGGGGACGGATCTCTGCTTCCTACTGAAGACGGCGATATAACAATCACTTCACCCGCGGCACACAAATCAACAAATAATAATATCAATTCATAGTTTCACAAACATGCAGTGCTGGTGCACCGGAGTTGAATAAGTTCACACCACTAATGCTCTCGCGATGTCGAGATCGAACAATTTGCATTCTAGTTGACGTCTGCTGACGTCACTATTCACAATAAAGACAAGCAGTAAGGAAAAAGGATGGGTGTGAATTAGGACGCGAAAAGGTGTCAATAATACGGGTTGCGGCCGATAAAAATATGTTTTACGAATCTGGAACAATAGTTATTAATGATTTTAAACAAGTAGTCACATGAAATAAACATACTTCTCCCTTCTAACGATTCTATGATCCAGAAATTATCACAGTAAAAGTAGGGTAAAACTATAAAACAATTATCAGTGCAGTAGTATCATGTGGAGTATATTAATACTTGAGGTGACCTCACCGTCTTATGGTGAGATCATTTTCTTTTTGAATTTAATTTAATGATATCTATTTTGTTTCAGGTAAGTATCCAGTCTTTTTCTTGAACTATGCTGATCTGGTATTGGTAAGAAAATTATGTATTATTTTTAAAGCAGCAATACAAAACAATGTAAATAAAATTATACAGTATTGGAATATTTATATCAAACAGGCATCTGAACAATATTTCGTCGTACACATTTATGAATTTGTAAAAAAAATTTCGACCCCACAAGTAGACCGCACACGATCATTCAAAATGACATTCACTGAGAGTCAGTCATAATGTAATTCTGCTATGGAATGACGAAGAACCGTAGACTATCATTCGGAATGATGTTTTTATAGATCAGTTTACCTCAGACTATCGTGCTAAGTGGCTAGTTAGTCAAAATTATGATGATTAGTAAAAAGAAACTGCGTGTTTGGTAATTATATTAGCTCTATACACTTTAAGAAAAGTGAACCGTTAAATCTGAAAGAAAGAATGGCTTAAAATACGTAAAAAGTTCACACATTTGAACTTGCTGCGTGCGATTTCATAGACGTTGGCCGAAGATGACTAAGAACCATAGAAACAAAACGCTTTTTGAAAAATGACTCAAAATAGTAACACCACATTTAATTAGAAAAAAAACAGTAATAAGGAAATTTAAAATGAAATCCAAAAATGATCATTCTGGTTATTCTGGTTTCTTGCAACTTGACGTTCTTACGAACATCTCAAGTTTTCAGGTATAATATCTCCACCAACTATTTCGCAACCTTTAATGGAAACGTATCAATCAGGTAATTGTCTTAGTTCGTACACCCAAATGAAAAGAATGCTTTTATCTCTTTATTGAATAAAACAGTTTATATTTCTATAGTTAAGTTTACATTAATTTAGTTAAATTAATACAAAGAAATTAAAGATCGCTATAACTAGCTGAACACCTGGCAGGGCAAAGTTTCGTATAGTTCAATAAATTGTTCAACACATCATCTTCATAGAAGGTAGGATCGTTAACGTGCACCGTCCTCCATCATTGCGAGTTGATGCAAGACTGACGAGTGGATTGATGCGCCCCGCTATACGATCATTCATCCAGCATGATTGATGCTCGGATTTTAAAATATCTAAATATTTCTCATATCTTCAATCGTTACCATATACCGTCACGTGTGTACTTCTGTGCAATAGTTTTAAATATATTGTTTTTGTATTTTTGTTTATCATCACTTTTATTCTCATTTTTACAGTGTTATTAATTTGTTTAACAATAAAAACTTGATTTTGTATCATGTAATATCCCCAATTATCTTAAATATTTCTATATTGTACTACGAGTATAATGTCATACCTAGGATTATCTATCAATGTCCTTAACGATATGTTGATGTATGTATACGAAAAACAATAAGTGAGTATTATGGCACTCACCTAATCTCGCTGCATTTCTTGCCGTTTGAAGCCTCCTCATTTAATTTCTCCATTCTTCGGTTGGTTTATCTCTATTGGGCCGTTAATTTATTTTATAAGACCTGGACTCGAGTCCTATAAAAGCAAGCTTCTGGACCAAGCTACGAGACCAAGCTTCACATATATATAAAGCGAACGGTTGTAAAAAATATATTTGTTGTTTGAAAATAGTTAAATTTGTAGTAAAACTTTAATAATGGCCTGTATGTGGAAACCGCCTGCCCGCCTAGTGCGGTGAGTGACGAGTATTTTGATATTGAACTTCGCCCTAGCGGAGATGACGCCAAGTTTCTATTGCCAAAGTTCTGAATTTGAAAATACATACTACTCGTGAATTTGAATTCCTTTTACAAGGGGTTAAATATTATTGCATGAGTGGGGATGGATGGTGGCTTGTTGAATTTAAATTAAGAACACTTCAATGTGGAATTACATTTCAAAAGTGGACTAGCTGTCGTTTTTACAATATTTCATTTAACAGATTACAATTGTGGTTTAATGTATGACTATAGAAAAAATTAATTGTAAAATACGTATTTATGTTATTATTATTATACGTATTATGTTGAAATTTGGTTGATGCGAGAATTGTGTGTCAAGATAGAAGAGTGTGGCGCTCTATCCTCGTTGCTACCTCTGCAGGTAAATGGCGTAATATTGTTTTATTTATTTAAACCCAATCCCGAATCGTTTTGAGAGTTGTTTACCCTCGTTTCGATTCGTCATAATTACATATATTTTTATTTATTTTATTACATTCAGTCATAAATCATCGTAACACTATCGTACGTTGGCCCCGGTATCGTCGTACCAGGACCATACCTGTACAATATGAAAGACTTGTTGTCACATTAATTTCAAAAGGCAGCCAGAAAGAAGCTATAGAAATCACACACCCCCAAAAGGGAAGGATAGACGTCACATTTATGTGTTTCAGTCGCAGAACACGGTCACAGTCCGGCAGAAATTCACCCTGTCCAGGTCGCAAGTGTGCGAGGGAGAGCCAGCAGAATGCTCCGTTAGGTCTCTCTAGCCACTGCTCTTCCAGGCATCGCCCATCCCAGCAACCCCCAGCGGGAGACCCACACCTTAATAAATACCCGTAAACGTCCGAGATTCCTTTCATTTCATCGTTCCGGGGGATCCGATGACCTATTCCTTCTAATCCCGCAATCATGATATCACGTGCATCATTCATAATCCCACAGTCCCAGAAGATGTGCTCCGGCGTCTGCCTCACCTGAGCGCAAACACACCACGGTTCACGGACAAGTCCTAAGTCGAAGAGTCGAAGAGTAAATGGCGTAATAGTAAAACTTTTCAATAAAATAAATAAATTAGAAATCAAATAAAATAGTATCCATTCTCTAAATATTTTTATCCCATTATGAAACTCCCTCATTCATTTCAAACATAATAACAACCGCCAATAAAACATTAATTAAAATTTCCGCCAAATTAACTATCAATCAAATGTATATAAACCACCCTCGGGGCGCGTCCCACGTGTTTACTGCGACAATACGTTGCAAATTTCATACGCAACTACCCCACGGCGTGATGCCGCTTTCCAACCCCTAGCTCCATTGAGGCAGCTTTGTTAATCGGCTGATAGATGCGCCAGATGATTTTTTTAATCCCATAAATGTAAAGTATACGCGAGGGGGTTTAAAAGTGGCAAATGGTTATGTGATGCGGCCCACCTTTTGACGCACGCCACTGTACTGTGGTTTCCTAACTTTATATTATATTCTTTTGAATAGATTTGTAGATTCATATTATACCTAGAATGGACAGATTAAAATAAGATGTATGTATATCAACTAGCGGTGATTTTTAACCGGTTATCCGCATAGAAGGAAATCCTGAATGGACCCGCCCTATCCTGGCACTGTTATGGATGTTGTGCACTCCTTTTTCATTATACATAGTTTACGGATATACAATTTTAAAACGATTACCTGGGTGGTATGGTGATACGGAACGGGTGCGTGAGGAGAGAATAGTAAAGAATATATATGACGTATTGATGGCACTAGAAATAGAGGACATCCGCGGAAGATTTAGTACAATCAGATAAACCAGATACTGGAAGATGGTTCTGTTAGAAGCCTCTATAATCGACGAAGATGTATGAATGTGAATGACAATTGTGTCTACATAAAAAAAATTGTTGCTCTATCCTCTCTGCCTACCCTCGCTAGGAAACGGTGTGATGATAAGTTAGCTGGTTAGTTTCCATCAAGTTACCGGGACACTTAGTTACTTGCTTTCGCAATAACCGGTTCCACAGAATCGATTGAGTATCGTCCTATTCGAGAAATATCGGTGTTACAATTGAAAATAACAAATTCTTTATAAAGTTAATAAGTTCTCGGCGTCGACGACGGATCGGTTACTTTTGAAACCAGTTTCAACTTTTAAATTAAAATTTCCGTAAATTTATAATCTGACTTTTTTGCTGTTCACTATTTTTGGGACGAGGGGGAAAGCATTTCGAAAAAATAACCGAACAGATGGTCCGATATTCATATGGAGTATTTATTTATATTTCTTCTAGTATTTCGTATGTATTTAATATATTTTATAAAGGCGGTCATTTTATGTGTAGGTATATTGTATTGTAGTAAAATTTAAATTTATTGAAATACATTTTCACATTACATATAAAACCTAGTTCTAGTAGAATAATTTTATTTTGTTTATTTACAATACACATATATTATCGTCTAAAAATTTTACAAATATTTTTTATTCATAGAAAATCATATTGAAATATTCTCACATATTGGGAATCCTTTCTGTTATTATAGTGATACAATCTGTTCATTGGTTAGATGCAACTGTTACTCGTTCGAGGTTCATTGTATTAATTTTAAGGGAGGTTTTTATCACGCATATGGTTCGTTTTATTGGGGGTAGATCCATCAAATAAGCTGCACAAATTCTTTTGTGCTGTCTTTCTTTTAGAGACTCGTTCACCTTTCCATATGTTCAGTTCACCATGCATAATTATTAAATAACTTATATTTTTCTTAAGCATTGCTAACTGTATAGATAGACGTATGGTAATTAAATAAAGTTAAGAATTTTTTTATAAAGACGTATAAATGGAGTGCAAAACTATATGAATGTGAATATTTGAACCAAATGAAAATAATGACTAAAAGTCTTCGAATTATGTATCAAATAGAAAAATATATTACTTAGGACTGTAGTGAACAAAATATTGATGTCACATCCCAGCACAACTCGTGGGAGAAGGCAAAATAAAAGAAAGAAAATTAATGACGAGTCCATCTTATTGAAGATCATCTTTTCGGCCAAAGAAAGGATTTTACATGATCCTCTTTAAATGCTTTCATCAACATTGGGCACACAAGGAAGACAGAAACAGCTACAGCGACAAGAAACGAGATACGGACAAGAATGTCGGTTAAGAAGAAGATGAACTATTAAACTATTGAGACAGCATTTATGCCGGCCTGCCAAAGTTTCAGCTGAATAGACTACAATCCGTTCTAATGGCGGCAGCACAGATAAAATATGGAGTACTTAAATTCTCTCACATAACATCTCTTTTGCACGAGCTAAAGGGTGTCCAGCGGAAAAATTTCAAGATTAAATAATAATTGCTCGTAAATCATCAGGGTAAGGTAAGTGAGAGAGGTATTGTAAGACGCGCTTTTTGTACTCACTTTAATATTCGACGAGTAAGTGATGGGCCGAGCGCGCAATTTATCTGGTGTTGGGTTCAAGAGTTCAGACAAGAAGGGACAGTGGTTAACAAAACTCCTCCGGGACCGTCAACGTCATCAGCGACGCTAGAAGAAGTGGTTCAAGTTCGACCTGAAATTATGCGCAATCCGCGTAAATCGATAAGGAAAATTGCAGCCTGTACTGGAATAAAAAAATCGACAGTGCACGTTATTTTGAAAAATAAACTACAGTTTCACCCATACAAACTGCAAACCGTGCAGTTTCTCTGCGAAAATGACTATTCTTTACGTGAAACCTTAGTGAGAACGATGCTGAAACGTTTTGGAACAGCATGAACGTTTGTAAACATATTGTTTACTGACGAAACACATTTTCAAATCGATGGCTATGTTAATATTAAACTTGGAAGTTTTCCGCTGGATACCTTTTACTTTGGCTCTGGTTCTTTTAAAGAGTTGAATTTAAATTGTGCTGTTTGATGTACAAGGCGACGCGTAACATGACGCCCCTGTATCTTTAAGAGGTTTGTATTACCAGACAATTTTAATAGTAGACGGCAAACTCTCTCTTCAGCCGCTGAAGGATTATAGAACCGACCAGAAGGCTAAGTTTAGTGAACGGGAATTTGCGATGGCAGGTCTAAAAGCGTGGAACTCTTTACCCTCCCTTATGCATCAGACGCACTGTTTCAAACGCACCTTTTCAAAAAATCATTAACATAAGTTCAAATAACAATTTTTAATTTTAAATACATAGATAACGTATGACTATAAACAGTTTATGTGTAACGAGCCTTTGAGGTGAATTTTTTTACGATAATGGCGCTATAAAAATTATTTAATATTAAGTTATTATTTGCTTGTGTAAACAAGGCGTCAATTTTGTTACACAAACCAATAGCAATACTTCAAATTGTAACGAATATTTATTTTATTTGTATGTATTGTTTGTCCCGATTTTGAGATAAAATGCCGAGTTTTAGCCTAGGTATATATTACATTTTTTTGCTCTTAACAAATAAAGTAACTGTACACTTTATACAACATTGTTGGTTAAGTTTAATTTAAACTTTTTATCCCCCGACAAATGGCGACCATTGAACCTTTTTCGTGAAGGGTTTCATCGGGAAGTGGATTAATAAAGAAGAGAAAAAGTTTCCTCCCTTTTTGTGGTCCCCGGCTGTCTCGGCGGATTAAACGCCTATAAACTTCCCGACATTCTTCCCAGAAATCCCGCTTAATGTTCCTGAATGCAGAGCATTAATCCAGACTTGAATTATCGACCCGATTACAAATACAACTTAAAAGAATTTATGCAGTGCTTCTTCTTTTATTTCGATTCCATTAAAAAGTTGTCCTACTGAATTCTTTTTTGTTTATCGTTACGCTAGATGTCACCCGTGAACAACGACGGGAAACGAATAGTTTTTGTAATGTTTAATATATTTAAAAAAAATCAACGAACGTAAAATTGCTAAATAATTTCAATATTTATGGTCATATATTCCATTAAGTTCAGGTATTTCCATATTCACATTGAAGAATTAAATAAATTTACCCAATGACATGGCAAGAACAAAAGAAACGAAAAAGTTACAATGAATTCAGCTGGACCTCGCCACGCAGAGTTGCGTCCACTGTTAACGCCACTGTACCTACTCTTTGACGGGATGCGCGCGCCGTTGTGTCGTCCGCAACAGACGCGGTGATGTTAGAAATCCTTAATTTATATTGATGTTATTGTTTATCAAGTATGTAACTACTCGTTGATTGTGTCGATCAACAATGTTCCACATTTAAAACTATTATCTAATTATTTTAAGATTGTTATTGTACAATTTCAAGGCGTAATATATGTTCAGTCAAAAATAAAAAAAATATACCGTTGATCCGACCGAATTATATTTTGAATATATTTTGAGTCATACATATACTATATTTTTCATTACCATGCTTTTGGTTTTAAAGTATTTTATTTAATTTATTATCAAAGAATTACAACTGATAAATTAGACGATTATTTAAAGACATTGAATATTATTTTCCTGGGTATTAAAGCCTACAAACTTAGTACATTTTTAACGGTTTCATCAAAACTGTCTAGTAATTAAAAAAGTAATTTAAACTCTAATTATTATAATGGGACTTTACTGAGATTGTCAGCACTAAATAAATGGGGAAAACATCTCAAAGAAGACATAAATATGAACACATTATTATTGTGTAGTTATAATTTTTTCAGAACATAGTTCAGCGGTATTTTAATACAAATTAAATGTGTCAATTAGAAAGATATATATAGATAAAATCAATTTATCGAAGAAATATGTTGGTTGCCACCGGGGTTCGAACAATAATAATGTGTTCTTCTTAAAAATATATAAGTTGTATTAAAGTTTATCCATATTAAATAAAAATTTAATCTCTGGCGTTTCCTAGCGTATATTATCAAAGGTATTTGAGATTTGTCGCAATAAAAGGTCAGAGTTAAAAAAAAAAGAAATAACATGTATCAATTTGAAAGAGCTGTAGAATATAGGTTCGAAAATTTGTCGTTAACTTACTCAGTTGATGTGGTGTTATGGTTAGCGCATTTCCTTGGATAGGAAATGGTTCGAATCCCGGTGGCCAGACAGTTTTTCGAAAAATTTCAAAACCAAAACAGTTTTTCGAAAAATTGATTTTATTTGTATATCTTACTAATTAAAAAAAAGATACGAACCCATTAGATAAAACAAAACTTGAGATATATAGTGTCTATCGTGAAATCCCGGATACAAGCAATTCAGCAGCGGAAAACAAACGAGAGCCTAAAAAATAAAGAGCCTAAATAAATCTGAATGTAGGCCATGCGCAGTTTAAGCTGTTAAACTTGTAAAAAGGTCATGTTGTATATTATTATACATAGGATCTTTGGTCCAATTTGCGAAGATAATATTTGGCATCATTGTAACATTCAAGTTTATGAACTCTACGACGCGCCTGGAAGATAGACCTTCAATTCGTATATATCTGGCTTTATTACAAGAGTATAGACATTCCATAAACCAGAGAAGAGACGGAGCATTGAGTGACCGCCATTGCCTTGGCTGGACGGGACCTGAATATTCTTAGGGTCGATGTTTAGCGAAGCATGACTCAGAGTGGAGGGATCTCCTTAAGGCGGCGAAGGCCCTACCTGTGCCGTATTTCTACGACTAGGCGATTAATTATTACATATTATTAATTTTATTGCAAATAATTTACAGGTAGATATTTTTATTGTGTATTTGTATATTCAAGTAACAGGTATATTCAGTGGCGTGACTACGCCATTGAGGCCAGCGTTAAAAACTTTGGGTATCATTATTTTTGCTAGTGTCGATGTTTTTTAGCACTAATCATTTTTAATATCCACCATTTCTCATTCATCATCATTTGAGACGTGTGAGACAAAACAACATTATGGATTTATATAGTAGTATCACGTATATAGATTGTAACAGTGCCTCCAAGCTCTAGCGGATCGAACGCCAGAAAGCACTTCCACCGACTAGCTCAGTCTAGGTGCGGTGCCGAATATTTTTTTGGACTGGTGGTAATCATCTCTCCATTTCTGCCAGGCGATATTTCCAAAATGTAAATCAGAGCCCCAATAATCTCCTGATTCACCGCGTTTAATGTGACTTTCGGCGACCCGCCGACCGGCCCGAATCTCGCTGCCGTCCGCCCCGAAGTGTGTTCTCACATTCGCCGCCAGGGGACCGCTCCCTGCGCCTCGATTGTCGCGGAGGTTTTCAAATGTACCATCCACACGGCTACCGCGCGCATTTCAATCAGAAATTTTAAGGCGGTGTCCATTTGACGATTTGTCACGTGACAGGGTTTAGGATCTAGACCCCATATACACTATTTCTAATAGGCCGTTAAAACCGCTGAACCAATTTTCTTCTTAGTTTATTTGTATTGTATTGTAGTTGGCTCTAATGTATTTCAATTCCATGGCCGACCGCACAAGCATCCTCCAGACCTCTCTATTTTGAACTGTGGTCTGTGGTCTTCCAAGGAAATTTGTAGCTTCGTTGAATCCTTTTGTACATTATCCGCCCATCTCATTCTCGAAAGTCCCAGGGGCCAAGTTCCCGAAGACGTCCCCCCATAGACCTTACAGTTTTTAATTTATGATTACTGTTATGTTATGTATAGTTGGTGGATATACTGCAGATACAAGTATGTACTTAATATTTTATAAATACATATATGTCATTTATTCCTTGTAGCACTGGATGTCACTTTATGTCACTGGATGTACCACATTGAAAAATTATCATTATGTTATTGGCGTATTTCCAGATGTTGTTTATCTTGTTAAAATTACGTGTAATTCGTATTTAAATGGATTGAATCAGAAGGATTTAGTATGTGAATAATAATCCGTCCCCAAGCCAGCTTGTCTAACAAAATGCACCTTTAAATACTCTTTAAATGTATTAATTAGAAAGATATACATATATAATCAATTTTATCGATAAATATTTATGTTGCGTTAATATATTTAATTAGTATTTAAAATATCATAGACCGTCTGTTCTGAATAATTACAACTTCACAATAAGAATGTGTTCTCCTTAATAATTAATAATATACACCTTGTTTTTACCTTGGATTACTCGATAGTAAGGGGTAAGTATTCTTGACTGTGGCCTATTCAAAATATATACACAGACCAGCACATACATTAAATTACGACTGCTAATACAGATATCGGAACGAAACATTGTTGATCGGCTCATAAACAGCAAAATAGTGGAGGTGTGGCCGGCCGTTGTCGCGTTGCGTCGCGTAACTGACGTCACAAAGCGGTTATTAGATTTGCTCCGCCAGGTGCGTTCAGTACTGTGTTCAGCTATTTATCTGATTTTTAAATACATCAAGGGTGAAATGTGTAACACGTTCGTATTTACGTCGCAGATACGTAGAAACATTTCCTAACAATACTTTCTCTGCCGTCTGACTTGTTCTTGACCAAGTATGTACTGCGTGCATGGAATCCATTTATTACATTATTATTATGCAAATTGATTTATTGGCTGTAAGACCGGCGTGATCTGCTACGTCACGATGAAGAGGCTGGTTTCGAAGGCTCGTCATTAATATGCACGTTAAATCGATTAACTTTGATTTCCTCTCCGCATAGCTGATTAGCGCTGGCCCCACAGTCGGGCCCCGACAGATCGCATTGAAATACTTCCGCGATCCGTTCCACTGGTTTCATGGTAATTTGAAGTCTTTTATCCGTCCCAATCATCAGTCGTGGTTACCGCTGCACGGAGCAATTCCTCATCATTCTAGTGATACTAGAGTTTCTGTAAAGAAACTAAATTTCTGATAGAATTGCAATGTCAATAATTTGTAGTGCATTTTAATAAGTATTCAAATTCGATGAATATTTCATGATTAATATATTTCTAATCCTACATATATGTTTTTACTTACATCCATCCGCACGTCCGTCCACGTCACATACCAACATAAATCAAACATATATTGAGCCAGTTGGCATCATAAAACGTACAAAATCTGCTGTCAAATATATCAAGTGTGCAGATATCGCGTGCTAAAACATAACTATGAATTGTTCATTTTCCTTTAATATTGACGTGTTATTTTTAGTCAATTTTTTACTTATAAATATTTTAATTTAATTCTCAATAGTAAAGGATGTTACCAAGAGTTAATTAAATCCTTCTGACATATTATATTATTCCCGATTCAAAGCTAACTCACAAACATATTAATATATAGTTTTCAAAAAGTTACTTAGATGTTATATAAACACGATTAACGAATTTTTTCCTCCAAAGGGATTGTTTTTAAACGAATTATAGATATCTAGATTATAGATATTATATTAAATGGAAACATATGGAAGTATGGGTAATAAAGAGGGTAAAAATCCAGTAATTGAGTGTTCTTGGACATATTCAAATATTTTCCATACTGGTCTAAGAAGAAATATATAAAATTTAAAATTGACAGATACAAATAAAAAATATAGCTTCCATATTTTCTAATAAAAATAAGTTTCTCACTAGTGATATCTATGCTGTTTCAGGGAAATGAATATCAAATTTCAGACCATAGGTGGCGCTAGCGAAATTGTACTCGGAAGTGTTTCTACATGGTAGCATATATACAACTTCCAAAAATTTAATAGATATGGAGGTTGATTATTAGTGGAATAGTGAACTTTACATTAAGTCAGCCGAAGACTTGTAATTATCCATACTTCCATATTTTCCCATTTATTATAATATAAATATCTTCGTCTCTATGAGATATCTGTAAATTGTTTTATAGTAGTATTAATAGGTTGTGTAATTAACAAGCATCTACATTTTTTATTTCAACAATATATTGTTACATCCTGTAATAATATAATTTCATAATTAGATTTGACAATACTATATGTATTTTTTTTATGTGATATCTATTTCATCAATGCTTCATTTTTTTAAATTCTATCAAAACATTTTCTTTATTTTATAAGGTACATTATTTTTCTCATTCTGTAAAACACTTTTTTTTTCGAATATACTTTAGCGTAGATATTTTAATAGTGAAATTTAGAAATCAGTAATAATAAAATTGTAATTTTAAATACCTACTCGTCGGTTAAGTAAACGAAGGTTTACAAGGTGTAAGAAGTTGAACAATCAAATATTTTTTTATATGCATGTTGTTTCAAAGGATGTACATGTTGATGATGTGGGTAAACATGACTTAAATTTATTTTCTGTCGTAATTAAATTTATTTATTTATTATTTGGTTCGGCTGTTTATGTGTTGTTCATTCTGTGTTATGTATTTAAATAGAATTGGTGCTGCATTACTTTTGTGAACGAAGTCCAATTATTCCGAATTTCTATTGTCAATTTGAATTCAAAATGGAACACTGTTCGGCAAGACCCGAATTCAAACGGTCGCTTAAAACGATCATAGTATACCCGATTCAATTGGACAAGAGGCAAAATGAAAAAAAAAATCTGAGACTATACCATGATAAATTCACAAGGCGTGTAATTATAAAATTAATTAATTATATTTTCCATTACACGTTAACAAGCGGCATAATGAAACAAACAAATACACAGTGATAACATCAATATAAATATTATTTATTAAAATTAAATTAAATTAAAATTATTGTGTTTTTGATATAAAACTTGATTTTAAATAGTAACTGAATCCTCAAAGCATGTGAGTAAATTCAAAATATTATTTAAAACCGTTTATTTTCACTAAAGCTAAGTATTTTAAAATCTTAAATACTAAATTAATGTATATATTTATAATTAATACATTAATTTAGTATTTAAAATATCACAGACCTATGTTCTGAATAATTACAACTTCACAATAAGAATGTGTTTTCCTTAATATTTTAAAATCATCGAATATTAATAATATGTCCTACAAATTTAACTGTATTCATTTTTAACATTTTGTTAATTTGTCTTAGTTCCGATTTGTCTTCGTAATCTTCGTTTCAAGATTATAAGAAAATATATTTCGTTTATGCCAGAATTTTCCATATTAAGTCATTTTTGACCTTGACGCCACCAGACGTCAACTTGACCGATAATTGTATTGTGTTCGATCTCGGCATCGCGATAACATTCGCGCTGTGGCCGTTCAACTCTAGTATACCGGCACTTTATTTTGTAATCCTGTAAATTGTGTGCTATTGTTTGTGGATGCCGTAGATGCACAATGACATCGCCGTCTTCAGTCGGGAGCGAAGATCGTCACCACGGCGACCGCGGGAACTTGCGGAGGCGTAATACTCAAAGTAAGGCGTGCGGTCCTTGTGAATCCCGGTTCCTGAGATAATCGATCCTTCAACTAAACCCCAATCCCCTCACCGGCGTCTTACCACATTTCCCTCCCCTGCTCTGCGGTGATTCCGATTTACGATCGGAATTGTCTTATTTCAATTCCGCGGGACGCGCAAACATTCAGTTTATCAGTATTAAATTAATGTAAAGGTTCTATCTAAATAATAGGTATTTGAAAGTCTAAACTTCTCATATATATGAATAATAAAAACCCACATTTTAGTAAAAATCGTGAAAAGATTAATTATTTATTATTGAAAGCCTTATTAAAATTCAATTCCAGTTTCCAAGAAGTAATTCCACAAAATTGGTAGATAGGTTAACTTATTTATTACATATGTATGTATTATGTAGATATGAGTATACACACCACATACTTTGTACATTAACAAAAATAAAACTATATGTGTAAGATCATTTTCAAAAATAGTTAATTCTGCATTCATTTTTCATCCCCTGTTCTAAATTATGCATTTTTATATTTACAAAACAAAAATATATTTATATTAAAATATGTCATATATAATATCGTTTATGTCATACGTTACATCATATAATATATGTCACATGAACAATAGAGTTAAAATGAGCAAAGGGGGAAATGTAGATTTATTTGTAGCATTGTCGGTGAAATTAAGTAAGGGTCGCTGACACAGTTTAGGCATGTGGAACTTATGAATAAAAAAACAATAGCAAAAAAATGCATAGGATGCGTATTGAAGATAACAGAACAAAAGTCGTCAGACAAGCGTGCAATCTAGATCTAAAAGATATACAAGGACAGAAGAGTATGTCGTTCTATCCTCTCTGCCTATGTGATAAAGTTGTATGTTAATTAGTAGTCTCTCGGGACGAAGGCTCTAACCCTTGGTCACTAGACAAGTATGTTTTCGTTGAACCTATCAATCATACAATATATTTGAATATTATTATAGCTGTTGATTTTATATGTTTAACGATACTGGCCGCAAGAATCAGATAGATTGCTTCTGTGTATGAAAGTGCGTTTTTTGTCTTTTTTCTCTACGACCAATATCAATTAAGTTATGAATTTTTGAACGCCACATAACGAACTTACTCGCGATATTTACTAGGAAGTTATGATATCGAGGATGGTTTCAGGTTCTCCTGATCATTATCGAAGAAACTGCATTGAAATTTTGTGGAAATTGCTTTGCGATGAAGACCCCTGCAATTAGTTTTAAAATTAATTGAACCTTGTATGCCTGAGGTTTTCCAACTGCGACGCTCTCATGTCATGACTAATTATACAAATGTAATTAAAAAGGTCTCATTGTTATAATTTGACTGATGACTAGGAAATTACCAGTCTAATAATTGGTTACGTTTTGTTTTTTTGTCTTCCGGAGTGTATTAGTATAGTGACTTGTCATTTCAATTAAGCTAACTTCTAAATTCGCTTTGAACGGATGGCCTTCCATCCGACCTCTTCATATCTTATGTCTCTCTTTGAGTTCGCTCGTTTCACTCTAATTGCTTCGTTGGCTACGATTGGTGCGGTTTTATGCAGGTGCTCAGTTCCCTGCCTGATTGCTGAACTAATTTATTATAAGTATATTCCAATTTGAATGATGCAAGTAGTTTTGTAGTCGTTTTGAAAAAAACAGTTACAACAAAAAAAGCTCGCTTCAAAAGCAAACAGTGAATCTAAGCATATCCAAATAATACGAGACCTTCTTTCCCTCTCTTCGGTCCTCCGTTAGCCTTTGCCATGTCACTCCTATTGCTCAGATAATTTTATCTATCGTTCTAAACTTTGGGCGTTCTCTAGTTTTTTGTCTCGTGGATTCCATTCTATTGTTTGTATTTGAAACATGATCCGCCCTTTGCTATTTATATTTGTGTCGTGCATTTCTTTTTCTATCTCTTCTAATGATTCCCAGCGTACTTCTTAACATACCATGCTGCGTCATATGTAATCACAATGAACAATTTTCAATCTTCTTCTCATTCTGCAATGGGGCTGTAGTTCAAATCGAGCCATGGTCTCGTCAATCTTTTACCTAAAAAGAAAATAAATTAGTATTTTTTTAAATACACTATACTAAAAATGATCCACAACCTCGAAAATTCAACTGAGCAAGAAGAAAGGCTGTGATAGGGTGGCCATGCTGAAAGAATGGCAGATGACAGGTTACTAAATATCGTAACCAAATATCGAATATCCCAGTGGAAACCACTAAGCAAACCGAGGACTGAGCTGTTCTGAAGTTTGAATGAAGAAGATATAAAGAAAATACGCTGTCTGAACAAGGGAGTTATACGGGGTGGAAGGAATTTAGAAGAGGGACATGATTAGGGAACAGAGTGGGCTGAATGACCACCCAGAATCAGAAAACACAACCCACCTGTGAAATTCTTCTTTAGATATCTGGATCTTCTACTGGATTCACAGATCTTCTGACTTCAGGAAACGTACTCTGTACTCCGTAGTACTCCTATTCATTCACTTCCGTAATCGCGCGAAGTCCCATGCAGTAAGCACCATGCACAATAGCAAGATATACTGGATTCGGTACGCACGGTAGCGAACAAACCGAATACGGTCACTCTCCGTCACTTTATCATTCCCACATGGCAGGGAGATAATTCACGCAATTTTCACAGCCTACCGTACCACTGGTAAATGATTACTATCAATTTAAAGATTTAATTCCAACTGTTACAGTTGTATATGTAGTTATAAAGATCGAACATACGTATTTACAAATACTCACTAGCATCTTTCTTCATAGTGTCTCTCCAGTGTAGTCTTTGACGTGCAATCAGTAGTAATTTTCTATTTTTTTCTTCAATGTCCATAAAGAGTTTCTGCTTCAGAATCTTTCACGTCCTCAAGCTGTGGTTCTCGTTTGTTTGTCTCACTTTGTCGTCTCTCCGGTGTTGAGCTAGTTTTCGAGATTCTATTTCATGTTTCGTAACACCATTTGATCTACCAAAATTGAAGGTAACTCATAGTACCTGTGGCATTCGTTTACGAGAACACAAACGGAATCAATCGTTCGGACAACTTTGAATTACGTCACAATAACTGTTCAAATTGTGCCGGTTTCTGCGGTCAGAATTGGATTAGTTAACGTCATTGGTTCGTGACTGACTGACCAATGGAGACCCTCGACCGAATAGTGCTTATGTCACAAAACACCGGAAACTCATCTGTCGTACCGGGCAGCGTTCGATTAAGCTAGTATATTATACGTCCGCGCTACGCCCACCTAAGTCATCGTTGATTGATGAGTAGTAGTTGCAGCGGGCCAGTTATGCTAATACACAAATATTGTATCTGTTGATAGAACATAAAATTTTACGTTGTAAACCTTAATTTATTTATTTGTTTATACAGTTTAACCTTTCCTCTCCGGTGATGTAAACTGAGTTGACTTTGCCTTTAATTATGTGAACATCTTTGTAAATATACTAAATACAGAGTTCACATTTTAGGTATTCCTCCGTAATTTATTTATGTATAGGATAAAATAATTACAATATATAAGTATCTACCACACGCAAAAATAAAAAATGTTTTCTCGAAGAACCTGACTTGAAATTGTCAATACATACGTGCATGTGTATGTGCCGAATAGGTACGGATGCCGATCATCATATTAGTTAGTGGCAGAGCATACGCTGGTCAAGTTAGACGTGTCGTATGCGTTTTTGTGCTGTCGTTCCGTATGATCAATGTTTTTCTCATTCTTAGCACTTTTTTACAATAATTTATATGTATATATATATTCACTTATATATACATCAATTATTATTTTAACGATTAATATAAGTAATAAATGTAAAATATTCAATACTAATTAAATGTATAATTATAAATCAATTTTATCGAAAAATATTCTCGCGCTACCGGGATTCGTACCTGAATCTCTTTTCCAATCCGGGGACAGTGCATTACCAACTATTTAGAATTTACTGACACATATTTTATAATATAACACGATAAACGTAAAATACTCTGATTAAAGAATACAATACTGAATGATAGGCATAACTGTAACATAATTTAGTAATTGTTTAAAAAAAAATTATCTTGTGATAATAGATAAAAACGCGAAAAAATGATTTATTATTGAAAGCCCTTCCTTAGGCAGATGTTTTAAAAATACAATATTTTTTAATGGGGTTGTGCCGAGTACGCGCGTTCCAGATGAAACTTCTTTGCTTGAAAGAAATAACTTAAATAATGATCGACGAAATTATAATATATGCATAATATTGTATAAATCATTTAATTAATGTTATGAAATGGAGGTTTACATTTTCTCAAACTCAAAATAATCTTTCAAGTGTTTTTTTATGCACGACGAATTCGTGGCTTTATCAAGGTTATGTGTTGAAATCTGAAATAGTTTTACATTCTCGTCTAGACTGAATGCGATTGCTTAGGGGTATGTGTGAAAAATCTATGTACGATAGGAGCAAATTTAGATAGCTCGCCGAACTGTGAGTCAATCACAGATACATTTAAATCACAATCACTAACAGTGATTGGATATCTGAAAATATCGGTTTATTGAACACCGCCGTTGAGCGAAATCTACTAAAATATTTATGTTGTGTGATTGCCGGCGAGTCGTTTTTTTATTCTGTTTTCCGTTTCCGTATTTTATTTTGAGATTGTTATCATCATTATTTTGGCATAATGTTTTAACAAAGCGCTTCTATCTTTCCCTGTTTCGATACTTATTAGCCAAACGGGAATCAGTTTTTGTTGCTATTTATCCCATATTGGCTTAGGACTTGGCATTCGTTCCTCTGTTATTCGCAATACGTGTTCAAGCCACCCTAATTTAGATACTTGGAAACTAACATCGAAACTCAAATGTTATAATGAAAATCCATAATATAGTATCGAATTGATCATCCAATATCAATCACAATCACACCGGTAAACCAAGAGTAACAATATTCATCTTTTCATTACTCAACCCACCTCCAACTTCCTGTACGTGCTCAAACTTAATTGTTGCATTCTTTGTTCTCGGTCTTACTCCGCACGAGCGTTAATGAACTCCACCAATCGCGAGCACCTGTTCTTCCTACAGGAATTATTCCCGTATCAGATGATCATTTTAATTAGCGACTCTTCTCATCGCCGGAACGCGAACTTTGGCGCAGGCGCACCGTGCATCGCGCACCGCGCACCGACCTGCCCGCGTCCGTTAACTCCGTCACGAACCGAACGAGGCTCAAAGGAGCCGCTGAACAAACAAGGGAACTGGGTCCCGCGCCAGATAGCACGACCCGCCGCTGGCCTGAAATTACTCCACGATCCTCTGGTCTAGACTAGACGGGTATTTACTTAAATATTAGTTTGTTACCGATTTTGTAACGTGCATACAAAACGTACGATTCCACGCCAAATTCCGTGAGTATTCCCAAGACAGGCAAGCGGCAATTTTATACTTACACGTTAAACAGGTGAAAGCATATTTTTAGCGTAACAATAAAATAAACAATTGACTTTATTAGGTGCCGAACCCCTACAAATTGTAAATGATGTCCCAAACGCGTGGATTGCACTGCAAAAATTATTATGGTCCGGGGTTAAGATATTCGCAAGAAAGTATAAAAGTTATTAAGGAGAATTATAATTATTCAGAACATTGGTCTGTGATATTTTAAATATTAATTAAATGTGTTAATTAGAAAGATATACATATAAAATCAATTTTATCGAAAAATATTAATATTGCGCTACCGGGATTCGAACCTGGATCTCTTTCCAAACCGGAAAGATGCATTATCCAACTATGCTACAGCGATAATACTTTAGACAACAAATTTTCGAACCTACATGTTACACATTTTCAAATTGATACATGTATCTTTCAAATAATGGCGTCTGCTATATAATGCAACTTCCCCGGTTTGGAAAGAGATCCAGGTTCGAATCCCGGTAAAGCAACAACAATATTTTTCAATAAAAATGATTTTATATGTATATCTTTCTAATTAATACATTTATTTAATATAAAAGTCATTTGTTTATAACTTTTGAAGTGTCATAAACCTTCCGAAGAAATTTAGGGATGTGTTTAATATTTATTAATTTTACTAGAACGATGTGCGGAGAATTCTACGTAGTGTGCGGCAACATTTCAATGCGTTCAGCTTTAAGGGAACGCGCTAATGAGCGCCCTTGTGCGATTATGAGTACGTGTGGTTCACTGCACGTGGTTCGGGCGAGCGACAGTCTATCAGGATACATCATGAATTTTTTTTAAACTCTTATTTTCGGAAATTTTTAATATGATTAAGCCACCAAAATATTAAAGGTTTGGTGGGCTATTGCCCGTGTAGCCTGATGGGTGACATACATGGTTTTTATCTATTTTTGTAGTATTGTAAATTTACAGCGTCACGGCGCCAATATTACCATTTTTTAATCGTCAAATTTAAAAGTAGGGCAGTGTTATTATGACCTTGGCGCTGTCAGCGTCATACGACCTTGCCCTTATATAGACGGCGTAACCATGTAGTATAAAAATGCATTAATGTATTTGAATAATCAACAAACTCTATTCGAACTGCCTAATGTTACGTCTACGAACTAATCAATTTAATTAATTAATGCTTTTTGATGTAAATCCTTAAAAAACCGACAAATGAAACGAAATCTTGTTACTAAAGTGATATCATAGTATACACTGCACCCATAGTACAGCGCAGTACTGCAGTAAAATTACACGTATATCACTCCCATCGATCGCACGTTCGTTTGACGGAGTACCTGCAATTGTTTCACCACTAATATTATAATAGATTTAAGAAAATAAAACAATTTCAAATACAAATTGAATATATTAATTAGTATTTAAAATATCACAGACCTATGTTTTAAATAATTAAAATTTCATTTCTCCTTAATAAAATAATTACATAAAATGTTTATTAACTTGCTTTGTTTTGCCTTTCATCGTTGCTGGCGAGTCAAAGATGCTGTCTTAATGTCTCTAAAACGACATCAATCTCAACGTCAAGTTCACCACTGAATGCACATTTCCCGTATATGAAATTGCGCTATGTGCCACGTATCCTTCAGTGGGATGTTTCACATCAATCTATCGTGAGAAACAGGATATATCAAGATTTTTTTTTATAACTATGTACTTCCTACTAGCTACTAGCGACTAGTGATGAGAAAAAATACCACTTTTGACTCACTGGTGTGAATGTGATTGATATTCGATAATATCAGTGATTGAAAACTGTGACTGTGATCACAGTTTCATTACTAATACGCGTGCGCCGCACGATATCACAATAAACGAAATAAATAAATGAAATAGAAACATAATTGAGCGTATTTACTTATATTATTCAAAGTTTATTTACGTATTCATATTCTAGCATATATACATATTATATATCTAATTTAATATCACCATAATGAGAATGAAAACCCTTAAAAAATGTAACTTTTCGGGTCAAATTCTCAGCATTTCAGGTCAAATGCGTAAAGCGTTCAGACAGAAACTGCTAGATGGCGCTTATCACGAATTATACCGTCATTCCTTTATGGATATTTTCGTTTCATGTGCACACGCGCCGAATCACGGTTCACAACCAAATATTAATTATATAATGAATCACGATGTTTCCTGATATTCAATCACTGATAGTGAGTGTGACTCAAAGATATCAGTGATTGTCTCACGATTCGTTAAATTATTATTAATTTACACAAAAGGCACAGGACTCGTTCTTCATATACGAGTATGTACATCTATGAGCGCGACCTTTCTTACACCATATTACTACAAACTTATTTGTAAAAATGAACGAGACCGCCAAAACACGCAATGGACACTTGTGAATTTTTACAGCTAAAAACATCGTCATCAGTGCTACAACCTGAGTGCCAACTGAACGGCTATACAATCTCTCCTGGTACCGTCCCCTAAACCGACCTTTTAGCACCACTCTTCTCTCGGCTGGCTTCTAATATAGTTTGACTAACAGCAGCCTCACATACCTACTGCTTATATTTTATTTTTTATTAAGGGATTTTGACAGTGAAGACATATTGTAATAAACCTAATAATTATTTAACAAAAAATATTTGGATACCAAGTATGTTTAGATAAAAGAAGGAGAAGGGTGGGAAGGTTGCAACTAACTTTGCGGTAAAGGGAGAGCAACATGAGTTTTTATAGGTATATTGAATGACCAAAGTTTAGATTGTGGTGATTCATAAGAAGAACCCTTTGAGCTTAGTAAGGCTAATGTTGAACCAGTCAATTTCTGTAAATTTCTCATTATGGTATTTGCATGACCGGTGAATGAATGAAAATTGTATGTAAGATGTTCTACTTCTGGGAATGTGGAAGAGTACGGATTGCCGGGTTGATCTAGATGGCACGTGGAGAGATATTAATTCCAATTGGCTGGGACAATCAATGTGGCCTTACTTTAGTTTGAAGTTTATTTACCTGTACCTGTATCGATTTTACCATCACTACAATGCCAATACCAAATCTCATAGGCATCTTGCTTGATCCTTTCTTTGCATCTCATGGTTCATATTTTAATTCCGTGCAAGAGCTACGGAAAATAACCGGTTTAACACTTTTATGTTTTTTGAAATTCTTCCTATTATTCTACATTTCTACTTCTAAAACCATTTAATACATTATATATCGACACATTGTCATATGTTTTCTGAGTTTTAACGTAGCACTCAAACCGTGATGAAGACAGAATTGTATAACTTTTTAGATTTTCCGAGTATTTGTTACACAGAGTTTCTTCATTCAAAATGGAAGATAAGTATATATGTTCTAGCAGATAAGCAATCGGCTGGCACCATTGCTTGCGATGTGACAAAACATTAATTTGTCACATGGCCTCAATGCTACCATAGAAGAGAAATGAAACTGCGACCATACGACATAGACGAGATGACAAGATAACTGATGCTCAATATACTTTCCAGCCGTAATATGATTTCGCTAATGTATGTTTTTTTTACCCGTAATAAAGACAAGGAACACTTCATTTCAAATTGAATATATATTTACCTAGGTACTGTTATTGAATATATAAAATAGAAAACAATTAAGTTATCTTACTTAACCTATGGATATTAAAAATACTTTCGATATTTTCGCTACTATGGCGAATTTTTTTTTTACTGACACTACAGTCCAAGACATCCAATACAGTTATAGTAAGTCATAGATGAAAGATGGGGACGCGCAATATATAATATGGATTTCATATAAATATTAATTTTCAAATAGCCAATCAAAGCCTTTGGATTAGATTCACATCGAGTATGTTTGCATTTAAATCTAATCATTTTCCTTCGAAGTCTGCTAATATTCAGATTAATACAGAACTAGGCCTTCGCCTGCACTGCTTTGAGTAGTCAGTTATTATGAATCATGACTCGAGACGTGTTCTGTAATACGGCCCTCTGCCTGTTCTGTGGGAACTTCGTGAATGAGATCCGCTCTCCATTATGAGCGAGATAATTTCGCTGGCTTCATCACGTTTTCGATTCTAGTCTTCAAAATAGCCAGCAAAATTAGCATAATTTTTTTAATGGATGCTTTCTGGGATTTCCTTTATATCTCAGTCTTTTATATCTCGTATTGTAGATTATACTTTCGTAATCCGATTGAAATAGGTTTTATTTTTACGACCCGTGTCTACAGGGATTATGCTCCAATGAGATTCTTTGAAGTCAGCTCTCGCCATTTGTAGTCCGTCGTCCGCACATCAAATCTTATTAGCGCCTCACTTCACGCTTGTTGTACGTCAAACATCAACTATCAATCCATTTCCATTGTCCAGTTTGAATCTCACCAGCAGCCGTCAAAACAGTATAAATTCCTTCTGTCTTCTTATTTTCTATTCTTTCTTTCTTTCTAGAATAAATTGTTGTAGGTTTTGTTCTAGATCAGGGGTCGGCAAACTACGGCCCGCCGCCTGTTTTTAATCCGGCCCGCTATTGATATTGTTTTGAAGATAAATACGGTCAATTAAAATCATATGCATGGGGATTTAAATCTGTACTTACTAATGTGAAAGGACATTTTTGAAAATTAAGTTTATAAAATCGCAATACAGATTATTATTAACCTTGCATTCCCGAAGCGGGGTATTCACATTCCCCATAGATCGCTTTAAACTCGATGACTCAATAATTATGAAAACGATTTCATTATTATTTTTTGTAATCTTCCCGGAAATAGTGACGAAAATTTTTTCATTTTTTGTTTTTCAAATTTCTAAGCATATAATATTTAAAAATATTGTTTTCGGTCCAGCAATCTTTGCTCAGGTACATACACCTGCGCATGTCGATACCATACCCCTGTATCTTATCTTTAAGTTATTGCGCTTATTATTTGTTTCACTCTAACTAATGCACTGGGTAGCCCCATATCACAGATGCGAACGAGGGAAACTGCTATATCGCTTATCGCGACTCGTGGCATTCGGACAAAAGACGTCCAACGAAGCGGTTGATATCACGTCGCCCGTCTTAAATTAACTTTTTATTATCGTTTGTATGAATATGATCTGGGGTGTTTCTATACCCCGCTTCGGACCACACGGAAGTTCTGGCCGCTTAGTGACGAAAAGGTTAACAGATGACCATTTGCAAACAACTTTAATGATAGGAAGTACTAACCTCGAATTACAGTATGATGAAATATTATCTCAGAAAAAACAATTACATTTATCGTGTACGTACAAAATTTAACCAGTTTTATGATACGTTTGTTAATAAATGGAAATATTTTATTGTTGTTTTTTTAAGTGTCAGCATGTGTATAAATATTATGTAAAAATATCACTACCCAATAAAAAAAATTTTAACCTGTTTTTAGTTTTGTTTAGTATATGAATAGAATTACCTATGTAAATAAATATCTTCGAGTTTTCTACTTGGAGCCAAAAAATTTTACGATCTGCCCGATTCCAAAAAAAGTTTTCCGACCCCTGTTCTAGATGAACGTGTATCGAATATGGCTATGAAATACGAATTTGAATTTTATCTCATCCTGCAAATCTCAGGCCGGTCTCTAAGTTTATCTCCATATTAAAATCTCAACAGGTGTACACGGTACTGAGATTTATCTCATCGTGTCCCATTCCATGGACACGGACGATCAGTCTCTGTTAGAAATCTCTAGAATATTTCAGAGAGGGATTAATTACGCAATAAAAAAACTTACGATGGAATGTTCTAGCCAAAGAAACAATTTGACATTTAAAACGCTGTACATTTATCATCGGTTTTGGTATAAAGGAGGCCATACCTACTTATAGCTCTGAGTTAATAATCTTTACGACTTTCAAGGTGATTTAATTTAGCAAACTATCTCCGCGATTTCATAAATCATAAAAAATATAATTTAAAACAAATTAAATAATTGAATTAGAAATGTATACAGAAAAAATCTGATAACATATTTGAGTGATTGATAATTATATTTAATAAAATGTATTGTTTTAATTCTGGCCTCTACTAGCGTGTAGATAATATTTTATTAAAAATTAGGATTCATTGTGCTATAAAGTTGATTGCTTTTAAAAATAAAATATTAAATATATCAATCAAAATACTAAAGTATATAATCGGAAACACAAATGGTTGACATGGCGGAATGGTAACGTATTTCACCGGATTGGAAAAGGTTCGGATTCGTATCCCGGTCGCAATAAAATATTTATCCAAATTAATTTAATTTGTTTGAAATAATCACAGAAAGATGTTCTGAAAGCGGAAATTTACAATAAAAATATGTTTTCATTCAATTTATTCTTAATCCAGTCATCTCTGATGGGACATGGTCTCAGCTATCGATGGTTTTCGTTTGGACCACTACTTACAGGACATCTTATATATGCTCTAATGTATTTAAATATATTATATATTTTTATTTATTATCTTTGTTTTATTAACCACTGAATTGAGTTTATATACATCTACCGGTTTCGAAAAATACCATTTTCTTCAGGATGTCATAACTAAGTAAAAACATATATTATTATTTTTTAGTTAGTTATGACATCCTGAAGAAGAAAATGGTACTTTTCGAAACTGTTAGAGTTAAACTCAATTAAGTGGTTAATAAAATAAAGATAATAAATAAAAATATTAATTTTAACCACAAAGTTAATATTACTAATTTTAAAAGTATTTAAATTTCAATATTTCCCTTTTTAAAACCCAACGATAAGTTATTTTGGACATATTTACGTAGTTTGTTTTTGAGTTAAAAATCTTTATCCCACTGTACACAATTGTTTTCTGAGATTTGGCCTTCTTTCTGAATGGCAGTCTTATTCTATCACTTCCTCTCGTATGATGCTCGTACTCATGCTCATGTGTCTCTATTTTTTTTTTTATTAATTCTGATAATATTTGTTTAGCGAGGATGTTTTGGACATATATTTATTTGATGTATAAATATTAATTATTGAACGAAAATAATGGACTGTGCCTTTCCTCCTTCCCTTCCCCACCTGGCCTCGCCGCCGATCAGTCGATTGGCGACGTTGAGCCAGTGGGGTTATACGTGTACGGTACAGTTTACAACTGTTATGCCAGCAGTCCACTCTCGCCGAGTCATGGCGAGAGGAGCCGTGCACGAGAATGTACTGTAGCTCTCGGCTTGCATCGCCTATTCTCGTGTCGACACTGGTCGTATCGTGCAATCTCGCTTCGTCTTGCACGCCTTGCCTCGCCCCGTCCACGCTTCGTTCCGGTCGGAGCGTAGACGAGGCGAGGCAAAGTAAGGAGCCTCGGCGAGAGTGGACTGCTAGCATTATACTAATCACGAGACTAGACGAGACGAGAGAGCCTTTGATGAAACAGTGATTAAAATATACAGTCCACATCTTTGGAGATGCCAGTTTCCTTCCTATTCTGAATTCTTCTGGCATCTATGCTTGTACGCAACAGAGGATTTTAAAAATTAACACCACCATATTGAAATATATTTTCTGTTTAAAGATCACCGTATTAAGGTCTTTCAACATTGTACTGATCAGAGAATATCTATTATTTTGCAGTACTAATAATTGTTGCATATCTGCATTAGTCAAAAAAATAAAAAGTTGCTGTAGTAGTGTATGTAAGGAATAATAGTTCTCTGTGTACTATTTAATCTTCTAGTCCTTCCCACAAGTGAGATATTTTAGTCACGTATTTTGTATTTTGCAAAAAGTTCGATTTAGAATCTATAATTACTCTCAAATATTTGATTTTGGTCACCATTCTTTCACCGTGTACGCTAATTGCCGGTGTAAATGTTATTTCTTTATTTCAAATGTTGATGAATTTAGTTTTGATTAATATATAAAAATTATAATAATTCTGCGATACTGTTTTTGATTAGCGAGCGCCGTAGTAATTAATTCAACTATGTTGTTACTTCACAATCCATTAACGTACATTTCACGGCCCGATAATCCGACTACCGCGGTGGTACGTAGAATGGGGTCGGGGGTGACTTGTAGCGAAATTTTGTCCTCCTCTAGCGACTAGTGTTGTTTCATGCGTGCTTAATCAAAATTCCACCCATCCACGTGGCACTGATGTGGTTTGTTCAAAGCAACCAATCACAAGTCAGCGCGCTCCGTGTGATACCGCTGATTAACCGGTTTCACCGAACATAAGAACTGCTTTTTATATATTTTTTAATGACTTTATTGAATACGTTACGATCCAGGGTAATACACTTTTAAATGTGTTATTTCATTATTTATTTCTTTATATTCGATGCCCTTAACATTACTTCTTCTTAAAAATTATTTACTTTGGATATTACAGATGATTTGTCCACTTGTTCACAAGATAATAATCGGAGTATGTTTATTAAGGTCTTATTAAGAAAAGTTTTATACGAGTGCATTGGGGCTCTGAACGCGAATAGGAATATCAAGATTAGCGGTTGTTTATGTAAATGCCTTTGATAGCTAGTTCCGAGGTTTCCGATTAACGATAAGCACACATATGATATATGAACTGCACTAAACGTTTAATTTTGCTGTCTTTCTGGTCCGATGTTGTTGTTATTTTAGTTGGGATGTCTTCTTTAGATTTCGACCGACCTAAGCGCGCACTGGTAGTTTATTTGGACCGCTAGACTGACTGGTCGAAGCGTGGGAAGTGATAAGAATGACGCCCGTCGGTTACCGTCTTCTTAGCTTCCGAAAAAAGGGCGGCAATACTCACACACAACCACATAAACCAGGAAACCAAGTGGTGCCAATACTAATGTGTGGAAATAAAAACGTGAATTATTAAAAAATGAAAAAAAGTAGTTCGAATCTCGGTGGCGCAACAACAATATTTTTCTATAAAATAGATTTTATATGTATATCTTTCTAATTAATACATTTAATTAGTATTTTAAAATATCACAAACCTATGTTCTGAATAATTACAAGTTCACAATAAGAATGTGTTCTCCTAATTAAACTTTTATCAGTCAGTTTTGAGATATTAATTATTAGCAATATTTGAATATGTCCAAGAACACACAATTACTGGACTTTTACCTACAAAGGCACTGGTATTAAATATAAGATATGATATAATATCTCATAGAGAAGTTATTTTTTATTATATTTAATGGAAAACATATTGAAGTATGGGGTAACTACAGGGTTTAAGACTTGTCTTCGGCTGGCTAAGTGATCACTTTATATATATATATAACGTTCACCAATTCTCAATAATAATAGTATATTAAAGAACATTTTACAGATAAAGAATATTGCTTTTAAAATAATTTCAAAAAAATTGAATTCTCATAGTGATGACATATATTCTGTTTAAAAAAAGGGAAAAATTAATTATTAAATTTGGTACTTGAAGCGAGTCCACATACTAACATATATACAACTTTCAAAAATTTATGAATGTGGAAATTGAGGGGTGAGAATTGATGAATGTTATATATATATTAAGTTAGCCGAAGACAGGTCCTAAGTCCTGTAATTACCCCATACTTCCATATATTTTCCATTAAATATAATAAAAAAATAGTTTTGTTTCTATGATATATCTGATATTTGTTTATTAATTATTGTCTAGAAGAAATTCTCTATCCCAATTTCATTTACATTACATTATTACATTTATGTTTTACAATATATGTATTTATTTATGTTTCACAGTTACACAGAAGTGTGGTATGAAAAAAGAATGGAGTGCCGAGCACATGCTTTCTAAGTGATTCTCTTTTTAATTCAAATTTTAGTTTAATTTTTATGATTTTAATAGAAATTGAAATTGACTTTTGAGATTTTTTTGCCTGGAATATTTTTGTTGGGGTATTCTTTTAACTAGTGCGTTCAGATTGATGACATAAAATAAAGGTGGTTAATTTAAATGTTCAAGGAATATGTGCACACTCTGCACTGTTACTGAAAATATTATTGTGTGAAATTTTTACGAAATCGTATTAAGTTAGATGCCTACATATTTCGAAATAAATATTTGCGAAATCGTTCAATTATTAATCTATATCTTTGCTTCAGAACCTAAATCGTGTAACAAAAAATAGTCTAGCCGCTCGAAATTCGATGATCTTTAATTTTTTGTATTCATATTTAATTAATCGAAATAATCGCATTATTACGATTTTTTTTAAATGCTCTGACATGCTTGAGATTAGGCACATATCCCTTCGAACATTTTCGAGTCGTAATTTAGTCAGTTGTCCACCAATAAAGTTTTGTAGACTATATATATATATAGTATTAGCATACTTGTGAATTGGACTGAAATTCGGCAAATGAGGGTAATTACCTCGAGTATCCGACATTGCGCTCTCATTAAGTATCACGTCGCGTGTCGACATCTTGCTTACGGTGACACTTTCGCTCTGTGACGTCATCTTCCGTTTCCTGGGTTGTTCGAGGCGGACCAATGGGAGAAAAGGGTTTCTTAACGTCCCGCTTCCGGCTGTCAATTATTTTAAGTCGAGTTTCGTCAAAAAATGTCCGCTGTGTTCATTTCGAGATGTGTCTCTTCACGTGTACGTAATTAGCGTTATCTACTGTACCTACTGTGTAACCATATGTCTACCAATTATCTCGACAGGATTAGCTAATTGGATACTTTATACCGAATCGAAAATTATTGAATATATACATTGATTGTAACGTCCACTGGTCTCACCCAAGAAAGAATATGAGCTTTGTGGGTACTATGAACAGAATTGGCTATTCTATCTCATTCTCAATGAAATAAATATACATAAAATTAGAAATAGATTTTACATTATAATTTACACAAATAATACAATTGAAACAAATAAACAAAGAGAAAAACGCTCTCAAATTATTTGCGAGAAATCACTCCGTAGAACCAATTTTAATACACAAAGTAACTTAAGTAAGTTTAAAATTTTTATATGGTCTTGGTATTTATAGCTCGCCAACTGTCAGCGACAAACTGTATGGCTTGTAAAAGGGACATTTTTACTTTTATGGAACTTATTAATAAATTTTAAACTTATGTATTGTAATCTTAAATTTACTGTCCCAATTAAGCGATGTAAATTACTGTCAGTTCCTTGGTTTGGTTCCCGTTCCTTGAGATTTGGCCCAAATAAGCGACTCCCCCATTAACCGGCGGCTCAATTAAGCGGAATCGAATGTATATCCTACTGATTATTTAAAAAATGTATTATATCTTCCAATATTAAAATTAATAAATAAATGTATTGATATTTTTTAAAATTAGCAATATTAACTTTGTGGTTAAAATTCTTATTTTTTATTTATTATCTTTGTTTCATTAACCACTTAATTGAGTTTAAATACATCTACCGGTTTCGAAAAATACCATTTTCTTCTTCAGAATGTCATAACTAGCTAAAAACATATATTATTGTTTCTTTACCAGAATCTATTTTAAAAAATCTATTTTTAAAAAAACAACAATTATTTAAAAAATAAATTTAGTACCTAACTCAAATTGTTACTTAATAATAATTATTTTTTAATTAATTGTTGTTTTTTTAAAAATAGATTTTTTTAAATAGATACTGGTAAAGAAACAATAATATATGTTTTTAGTTAGTATTGACATCCTGAAGAAGAAAATGGTATTTTTCGAAACCGGTAGATGTATTTAAACTCAATTGAGTGGTTAATAAAACAAAGATATTAAATAAAAAATATATTGATATTCGGATAAACTAAAACGGAAAAAACGTTCAATATCAATACCAACGAGAGTTCACATCTCTCGTTCTGTCTTTAGTCAAGCACCTACCGACAGGATCACGAGACAATAATTGGTGATTAATATTCTTACATCCCGCTACGATTAGTCTGCCGGACACTGTCACGGACAGCTCGGAGGGACAGGTTACACCGTCCGACACGCGATCCGGCATTTTGTTATTATTATAACCGGCCTGTGGTGTTGGCGCGCAAAATACGCATCATGAGCTATGGCAGGAACATGGAATAATTGAACATTTTTTATAAGTAATCACTCGCTGGATAAAGTAGATCCGCACGGAAAATTGTACACGCTAAATAATTGCGTTCAATGTCGAACAATTTTTGCGAGTCGCGAAATTTATACGCGGTGTCACGTAACTCGCAAAACAACACGCTGAAATGGAGGATTAAATAAGTTTGTTTAATTTTAATGTCACGCATTTTGACAGTACATGCTGAAAATGGAGAACATTTTGATTACACAAATTGAATAACATGTTTTGATATACACATATTCAAATATACATACATTATTCCTTTGACCATTTTTTTAAGTCCATTGAATGTACTTCATGTCACTGCCACGACTGTCTTGACAATTTTTCTCAATTATTTTGCTTCATGCAAGGCTACGTAGAGTAAAGAGAAATAAAAATTTATTTCATTTGATCCATCTATCTCGCTCACTTCTCTTGGATGTTACACCACTGAGTGAGTATCATCAGATTAAATTGTTGGTTCTTTACTCTATCATACATTAATTTACCATACATATGTCTACGTGACTTTTGACAATTCCATTGCATTCAGACTAATTTCGTTCCTCTTTTGCCGGCTCCAGGATTCCGCAATGTACTATTAGTATTGCCTCGACTGACAAATTTCCATTATAAATTTCATTTCTTACATGAGAATAAATTATTTTAAATAAAATAGTTAGCAAAAATTCCGGTAATTGTCTTTTTAATTGGTTAAAATAATTTGTAAACAAATATCATAAAACTATGCTATGAAATTGAAACGTCACAACAAAAATGCATTTTCATTAAAAATATATAAGTTTTATCAAAGTTTATCTAAATGTAATAATATGGAATGATTTAATAATGTATTAAATAAAATAACAATCACTTTGTATGAAACCACGAAATTTATTATACGTAAACCGGTTTCGCTTATCTCAAGCTTCATCAAGACGTATTTAAAACTGATCAGAAATATAAAAAGAGACCACTTATATGTACATAAAGAGGGAGATATAATGTAAAATTATATGCGAAAGAGAGAGACAGAATACATATACAGATAGACGAAACATTAAGGGAGGTGAAAATACAGGGTTAATGGATATTAAATTGATTTTAAAGGAAACATACGTAATATGGTACTAATGGATGAATAAATTTGATTATTAAGAATTGGCGTACCACTATTTATTGCTTTTTTATTTCAAGTGTTTCTAAATTGTCCAACCGGAGGCCATTGACCCCTATGCTATTATTAAAAGAATGGTCTGTTTCAATAATACGGTTGAAAAATTCTGAGAAACCATTTCTGTTTAAATATTTAAGATGTTCTTTGACTCTTTCTTATTTATGATTAGTTTCAAAACGTCCTTATGAAGCTTGAGATATGCGAAATCTGTTGACGTATAATAAATTTCGTGGTTTCATACAAAGTGATTGTTTTTTTTTTTATTATAATATGTCAAACCACAAAGTGATCACTTTCTATGAAAATATAATAAATTATTTACCCTTTACTGAAATTTTTTAATTAAATTCATATCGCACCGTCAAGTATCAAACTGGATGTCAACCGAAATGCATACATCTCTTTCACAGCTGGTAAATGGAGTCTGGGAGATGTGACTTAATAGAAAAGGTGATGACGTTTGATAAGCTAAATAAATTAACAGGGGTATTATCTGATCATTATTGAATTATTCGTTGATTGATTTAGCCACCCTTATGCATGTATCTATCAATTTAAAAATACAGTGACATAAAATATTTTGTGATGCCTGTACTGTAATAATACTGCTAGTAATATTTTTAATGCTATACTTCAGTTTGTCGTCCTGTTAATATAACATGTATTATTGTATGTCTGTCGAACAACGACGCGTTTACACTCCGTCGTAAATGGGATATTAACAAAAGAGTTAAAGTTGGCACTAAAATATTAAGAACACCGCGTGGTGCACGTCTGTTTCCTCCCATTCCTTTCTCACTCCTCTTATCCTTTAGTTTCCACATTTGAGATGTAATCATTATTTTAATTTTTTTAAAGTAACACCGTTATTGATAGCTATCGAATAAGGTTGTCTTCGCTAATCTCTTCTATTTAAGGATCAGTCAGGAAAATTTGAACGCGGGGCCCCTTTTATTCTTTAGCGACGGTGGAGTAAATTCAATATGACTTCGAGACCACCGATTTGCAACGATAATAGATAATCAAAAATACATCTTAAAATATTTTCCACTTACGCCGTTATAATGTTGTGACATATTTCAAACCTGTGCCTGTGCGTGCCGTGTATTTCGTTTCTCCTGGTCACAGGCACGCTTACTTTTTTAAGTGAGTAGTATTTGCAAGATATTTAGATGGTTTTCAGTTAAAAATTGTTTATATCATATTTTAATAAGGATTAGCCAATTTTGGATTGTGAAGAAATTAATATGTCTGACTGAAGAAATATTATTTTTTATCTCTTTTGTTAACATGTTGTGTTTTATCGAAATAATAATAATCTTCTAATAATTCTAAATTATGTCCTCGAATCGTTTTTCGCTCCCCGTCCTAGAACAAGTTTGAATTATTACTACTTTTAAAATTAGCAATATTAACTTTGTGACTTTGTAACTTTGTGACAGAGTAAAGAATGAAGAAATAAGGAAAGAATGTAAAGCTGATGTTAGTATAGTGAGTAAGATTAAGAAAGGAACACTTAGGTGGTTTGGTCATATGAAAAGGATGAATGAGGAAAGAATGGTAAGAAAGATATATGCCGCAAGTGTTGATGGAACCAGAAATAGAGGACGTCCGCGGAAGACTTGGCACGATCAGGTAAACCAGATAATGGAGGATGGTTCTGTTAGAAGCCTCAACAATCGGCGAGCTTGTATGACAAGATGTATGAATGTGGATGAGGCGAGAATTGTGTGTCAGGACAGAAGAGTGTAGCGCTCTATCCTCTCTGCCTACCCCCACGGGGAAACGGCGTGATGGTAAGTAAGTAAGTAACTTTGTGGTTAAAATTCATATTTTTTATTTAAATAAAAATATGAATTATTAGTATTCTAAACAAAATTAAATGTAATGTATTTTTTATTTAAAATATAATTTTAAATAATGTTTGCTTTGCTTTCTTTATTGCTGAGATCACCTGATTACATTGTACATATGGATGACGTATTATACGAACGTTTATTGATATAGTGTTTAAGTCACTTGCCTAATGATTTTGTATTAAGGGGGTTCCAGACTTTTCAGGAGATCTTTTTTCATAGCACTTCAACTTAGTTTGAAAGATGTAAGAATGTGACACGTATTGATTTTTTTTTTAAATTATGAATATTATGTTTGGATGTTTATTTTAACTCTGTACATAATTATTAATAATATTGAGGTAAAATGTAGTTCTTTATTTTAGTTATTTATTGATTTATACTATCCAGACGTTTATGGCGACGCCAGCATGTTATGATGTGTGCTTAACGTCGATAAATGATTTACACCCAATGTAACAGTGTACCAGTAGGTTGGACGACTGTACGTATTTAGTTAAGCGATTTAATACTAAGTATTTCTATAATAAACTTTTGTCATTTGATTTTCAACATGTTAATTTTCCCATTTAGTAATACACTAACAACTCACCATCAGCGTGTCACTCCACCCCCCAAAGATCACCAATTTATTTTGTTCTCTTGTCATAATTTAGGTTACTTTTAAAATTAGCAATATTAACTTGGTGGTTAAAATTCATATTTTTTATTTATTATCTTAGTTTTATTAACCACAATTGAGTTTAAAAAACATCTACCGGTTTCGGAAAACACCTTTTCCTTCTAAAGGATGTCATAACTAACTAAAAATATAGCATTGTTTCTTCACCAGAATGCTATATTTTTAGTTAGTTATAACATCCTGAAGAAGGAAAAGGTGTTTTCCGAAACCGGTAGATGTTTTTTAAACTCAATTGTGGTTAATAAAACTAAGATAATAAATAAAAAATATAATTTAGGTTATTTTTTTGGCCAATCAGTTTCGATACGTCTTTTAAATCTTCAGAATTCTCACAGTAATTACAATATCATTTGCAAATTTGACGTGTTATTTGTTCTCTGTTTATATTCAGTCCATTTGAGTCCATTCAAAACATTCATATTTATTTATTATTTATTATATATTTAGTTTATTCATTAGAACATTCATGAACAATTTTGGCAATATGATGTGTTATAAAATTAATAAAACAAATTACATGTTTATAAAATACTGTTGGATTAGCCGAAGCTACTATAATAAATATAATATTAACTTACAAAGAAAAGTGGTTAACCACAGTACAATTTATCCTGACAAATTATCATAAACAAATAGTGTTATTAAAATAAAATACGGTAATTTACGTATTTACATAAAAGATATATAATGTACCGTTCGGGCGCTAACATAACGTACCTTACATTTCACGGTCATAGACCGACTGGAGTGTTTTGATCGACAATTTTATTTATTTATTAACGTGTTATACATTATTATACATATGCAAAGCGAACATTCAATGTAAGAGATGTTCACGTTCATGTGTGGCGGGATAAGATCCCGTGGACTGTATCGATTATAATAATGATTAGTTGACGCAACCCTAAGTGGATTCAGAAAGGAAAGTAATGACAGATGGATCTGCCCTATCTTGCTCTAAAGTCCTGGGTTGGACATCTTTTTCACCTCCAGTTGACTCGCACCTCTTTTAGTAAAGAACCGAGATATCACTGCACTTCCAGAGCTATTGAGAACGCCGCCTCTTCGTGGTCCTAGAGTTACGCACGGCGCTGCTTTCGGACGGTAAAAAAAAGAACACATCTTGACAGTTCGGTGTCAGAAGGCAATCTGTCCCCCGTTGGCGAAATCTCTAAGTAATTAGTTAGCCAGAGCGAGACAGATATATAAAGGAAGGTCCAAATGCACAGGGAGTAGATAACAGTGTGTGTTAATAATCAAAATCTCAAATGAATATCGAACATTTTAAAATATATTTATCAAATACCTACATTCTATATCACCTAATATCCGTGCACGGCTTCAGATACTAATAACTTTTCTGCACCCGTATTGTTAAAAATCTGACTGAGGATGAAGACGATATCGGTATAACAATTTTCTTATATACATATAAGCTAATTAGTTTTTTTTATAATAGAAACGCCCAAAAATGCGGGTCAGTCATACAAGTATGTATTGTGTGAAACACATATACAAAGCTCTTGGGAATAATGTCCGTGAATAAAGCATGATGCCATATCCGACGATCTACTGTCCTCTCCCATATGTTCGTAGGAACACGTCACTGCACCAGTGCCCATGCATGGGTACAGCTGTTTTTGGTAACGGAGGCGTAATTTTCGTGTCAGGGCGCAGTTCTCCGCCATACCTACCCTGATTTTAGCAAGAGTAGAATCTGTAGCATGTAAAATGCTACTGGAATATAAAAATACTCATTTTCTATTGAGAGAATGATTTTCTAGAAAACCGGGTCCACGGTAATACGTCGTAATATTACTAATGTGTAAAAAAATATCTAAAATAGTTTGGTCTTGTGGAACGTACGAGTGGAGAAAGAACAGTCTACCTTTTGCTTTTTTGTCAGAAATTTAATAATTAGAATAGTAAATATGTAATTATTATTTAATAACGAGTGTTTAAACCCCTCCGTATGAAAAAATATAATAATTAAAATATTTTAGTTTATTAATCAGCATTAATTGTTGTCAAATTTAATTGTTAACTATTTCGAAAAGTGTACCTTCAGACACCCAGAAATTCATTGGCTCTTTATATATAAGAATACCTCAATTAAAACGTCAAACTATTATTCTCAACCTTTCAATACTATGGCTGAAGTTAGAGACGAATTAAAAAACGGCGGTTTTAAAAACTATTAATTTAAATATTTACCTGCAATTTATAATTTTCTAGTCCAACTACATGTATTTTTATTTATATTTTCAGAACAAGAAGAAAAAAGTAATTTATTTACCTTATTCGTGTATTTCAGATGAAATTGATACTTCACCTTAGTTAAATGTATCAGTTTTCCTTTCAAATTTCCTCACGCGTAACACATTGGGATGTAATTTATAAAACTATGTTCAAACTCGTTGTACACGTTGTTTCGTAAAAAGTTTCGTAATTGATCGTTACAATTAAGTAGGTACCTGATGACTTAAGTATATAATTACAATTACGTAAGTATATAAAATATTGTGTTTTTAATTAATTTAAATCACCTGTAAATCAGCAACTTTGCAATGTTCCATTTTCAAATATTTGACATTTATATACACTTCTGTTCACAATTTCATACTATTGATAAGAAGGCCGTGTATAAATGTTCAAACGAATTTGACACTTACTTTCAATGATAATTAAAATTTTCGCTTTTTTTACGAAAATGTGGGTTTTTATTATTCATTTATACGTTTTTTTTTAAAATTATTATTTACATAGGACCTTTATGATAATTTAAAACTAATAAATTGAATGTTATTTGCCATAACTAAGACAATATAAGCATTATAAGAAAGACCGCGACCATTAGATGCATTTTCCGCGTGCTACAAAATTGTGGTAATATGCTAAATTATTGCATAAACGAAATATATTTTCTTATAATCTTGAAGCCAATTAACCAAATAATCAAAATCTTTGAAATTAATAGAGTTATAAACCATTCAATTTGCAGTACATATGATCAATTTTCGACGTTTTTAAAATACTTTGTTTTAGTGAAAACATACGTTTTAAAATAATATATTGTATTTACTCACATGCTTTGAGGCTTTAGCTACTATTAAAATCAAGTTTGATATTAAAACGCAATAATTTATTATAATTATAATATTTATATCGATCCTGATAATGTATATTTTTCATTTTCTCTATTAACTTCAGATCGCCGATCGACGGCGGCCGTAATGACGTCTAACCCGCGCTCCCCTAATTTTTTACAATCGGTTTGAATTAATATTGAACTTATTCACAACATTTGTAACAAATTTCATAAATTAGATGTCTTTTTACTGATTTTAAGGGAAAACAACGTTTTCTTAAACAAAGTAAACATTTTATGTACCTTATTTTTATGTAAGTCGGAATTAAATGTTTCGTTTATAGATAACACTGTTACATTTTAAATAAAGCTGTCTGTTTCATAAATTGTATGTAATTATGAAACAGACATATCACCAAAATGGCAACGTGGCGTTCTAAATCGATAATATTAAACAAAATAATAAATTGAAACTGTCATAAAAATTTTAAATTTAGAACATTGATTTAAGCGACCATATAAATATGCGCAGGTACTTTGTTTGATTTCAAAACAAATTAATATATATGAATTATGTACCCAATAAATGATTAACTTTTCGATTGAGTAATTCAAATGACAACACACATGTTTCTTTCATTCTATGTGATTCCAATATATCAATATAAAAAAGATGGAAAATACTCCCGACACGAGTTATGTTTAAAAGTTGTATCGAATGCGAGAAAATCAACAATTTTATTGTCGTCTCTTTCTATTCAAACCTTCTTCTCTCGCATGATTTACGTAACAAATACCGTCATTAATGATTTATCTGATTTTTATAACAATTTAACTATTAGCGTCATCTTGAAAGCATATCTAATTCGTGTAAAATTTCTCGAATTTCAAACTGGAAAAATGAAAGCTCGCCCTTGATGAAATGTGTGAAATTCCCATTCAATTTTCATTTGTCGAACAGAAGAACATTATTATAATTTAGACATTATTTATAAAATAATAATAATGTCTAAATTAAATCTGATTTCTTAACTGCTAATAAATTGCTTTGTTGTACATTCTCGCATCCACACTTTTCATTTCGCTCTCCATCTGGGCAATTTATAATTATTTCAGCTTTCGAGACTTGTTTCCTTTGTTCTATCTACTCTCCCTCCCATCCCCTAAACTCATGCTAAGATCTGCTCTGTATTTACTGTAAGTGGCCGCTTCTATGTTACAGTAATTTAACTGCTTTTATTACGTATTCCTTTTTTAATTTTTACACGAGAAAATAAACATTCGTTACACACAACGTATTGCTTTTTAATATATCGCTTATTTATGAATTATAATTTTCTTTGTGATTTTGGTATAGAATTCTGAAATTCCTGACTATTAAATTATACAAACTAAAATCTCATTCAAAATTACTTAATCGTATTTCGAATGGTTCGTTTTTCGCCGAAAATTATTTGCTATTTAATTCATTCTTATTTGCAATATAATGACTAGACGCAGTACCAATGCTCCACACACAACCAAGTGCGCAACGCCTCACCGCGATTATCGTTCATTATACAATGTACTAGCCCAAATGGCGCGTGTACACGGATGAGTCTTATCTCGGAGACTCGTCTTGAAAGTCGCATAAAAGACAATACAATGTATTGTATTTTGTATGCAGAATAGATTGACCAACTAACACGTAGTACTACATGTTTAATGCTGTTGTAATGAGAGTAGGAAGAATGACATAAATGGACGGAGTAAAAAAATACACTCGGTTAAAGCTTCTACTGCTAAATCTAGAAATATCTCATTTCAGGTGACTTGGACACGTCTTTAGAATGCTATAAAAACGATTATTAAGATACCTCTATTTGGCAGCTCCGTGAGGAATCATATTGGTATAAACAGCAACAAAGATTTTATGAAGACGGATTACATCTTCTTTAATCATCAAGTACTAAAACAGTACAAGACATGGGGAGGTGGAAGTATCTTGTCGAGACTCCCCGATCCTCCTCAAGGAGATGAAAATGAAGCTGATGATTCAGGATTAATACCGACGTGTATTTGTATATCTATCAGTAGTATCAAAATATTTATAAACATTTGAATCTAAATTAATCACACTTCCACTGAACAAAAATTCTTGTGACTAACAAATTCATGGAAATGATTGTTGAGAGGCATCACTTAAATTAATATCATATTTCAAAACGTGTTATAATGGATGACCCGACGGATTGACTCCCGGCACTCTAGGTTTCAAATTAAACGACAATCTGAAATTGATTTGACAGATGATAGAGTCGAACTGTCAGATGACGGTTCACTTTCACACAATACCAGTTTCGTTGATCTTAAGGGAACGAGATGAACCTCGCACCAGTTAATCGTTTCCCATTCAATCAATTTTAATCTCGTTCTGAACCAAGTCGGTTATGTCTATTTTTATTTGTCGTCTCATTCATCAGTGGCACTTAGAACGATATTCCATTTAAACTAGCTCTTGGACTAACTCCTCTGGCTTTTCTTCTACTGAATAAAAACGTTCGTTTATATGTCAGACCACGGCCCACACCGGGCTGTTCCGATGTATTTATTATTTATTTTAAAAAAACTGTTTTTTGTGTCATTATTATACAGCGATCCTCAGTAACACATAGTTCCGTAAAATTCCGCTGGTACCGTGTGTTGCCATTCGACGTCAATCTTTGCCGTGAAGCATGAAACACATCACTATTAAATTTCCATTTGTATTATATTTTAAGAATTGGATTAGTTTGAGTCGTTGAAAAATAGGTTTCATTGATTGTTAATTTCGTAAATCTCATCACAACAGCCTCGACCCGAGTGTCATAGCCTGCAGAGTTAGCCAAGTAGCATCTCAGTAATAAGTAATTTAATGGTTAGATTGATATTTTTTTAAATTATTAATGGACACATTTTCTGTTTTTTCCAGTGTAGTCGCCCATTAGGTTTAGTAGGATGAATGCTTTCTACTATTTTTAAATTAAATCCCTTTTTATTACACTTTTACACGAATCATTTAATTTTTTCCATCTAAAAAACGTATTGTATTTTAAACAGGTAATTAAATGGTGTAAGGTGTAAGGTGACATAAAACAGAATAAATACATACTTCCCAATTGCTACTTGGCGAACGAAAATATAATGTGGATAGATTTTAAATTGCGCATGCACGCCAACTTAAAGCTTCAAACGTGTCACTTGCTCTTGCATTTATTTATTTATTTAATTCTTAACATAGTGCATACATAAGCACTCCTACAAATGCTCTAATATAAGCAAGATCAAAGTATTTTCTTTTACTAAAACTTATCTTTTACATATTTAGTCAGTTTCATTTTAAATCTATTTAATTTCTTCTCCTTGCTTACATTCTCTGGCATTTTATTAAAACTCTTCATCGCACTAGCACTATACATCATCGCTTTCTAAGATTTGGCCTTCCTCCTGGACGGCAGTCTATCCCCCACGCTTGTAAGATGCTCGTGCTCATGTTGATTTGCATCAATTTTTTGTATAAATTCCGCTGATATTTTCTTATTGAGGATTTTATAAATAAATACCATTATATTATAATATATCTTTTGCTTAAGGGTCACCACAGATTATACAGTTGCACTGTACTGATTCTTATTATTCTCTTAGCTTTATTTTGCAACACTGACAATTGTTCCATTTCCTCTTCGTTAGCCAAAAACAAAATACGGCTGCAGTAGTTGATGTGAGGAATAATAACAGAGTTGTATACTATTTTATAAGATTCAGTACTAATAAATCTGATCCTTCCCAGAGGTAAGATTTTCTTAGCAATCTTTTTAGTCACGTATCTTGTATTTTGCGACAAATTCAATTTTGAATGTATTATGACTCCCAAATATTTTATTTCAGTCACTTCCTTTAGACTTTCACCATCTATGATAATTGTTGGCGTGTTTCCAATATTCATGAATTTAGTTTTGTTAACACTTAGTTTTAGTTTATTTTTCTTCAGCCACGTTGCTATATTATTTAAGTCATAGTTTAATTCATTCTCCCGCGATATATGTGAGTGCATCGTCTGCTAATAATTCACACATAGACCATTTCTCAATGGTACAAAATTTCAATTATTATTATTACAATCATTATCTAGAGACTAGCTACTTTCAGCTAGTCTATACAATATAATATTTACTGTTCACAAATCGTCCACAATATATGAATTGTCTTTCTCGCATCAAAATAATTCATCTCACCGTGTGGATAAATCCATTAACGCCCTGACCTATTTATGTCACTTCGTCTCCTCCTTTTTTCCGACATTTCAAATGGTCCTTTGTCGGTTGTATCCTCATGTATAAACAGACCGCTGACAGAAGAACGCTCAAAGGACTTTAATTACTTTTTTTACGTTCCAGAAATAATTTATGATCCGTCGGCAATGTGTTGCCGAGCATTTTGTACGTGTCCAAAAATACACAAATGTGGGAACTTTATCGTAATATTTTACGGATTAACACCAACTGGTCCAATTACGGTGTTTCAAATGAGTAAATCAAATTCGTCGTAAATTTTTAAACAACGAATGTGTCTGTATTTAAAAAAAAATAATATTTATATGATGATGATGCCAAATCATCAAAAAAATGCGCAGTACGTACTCATGTACTGGGTGGTCTAATAAGTCATTGCAGTTTTTTAAAAATAGTATTTTCCCGCTATTTTGTTGTTTTGTGACAAAAAATGTCATACTATTCGATAGCATATTCAAAGTCGCCTTTTTTTTTTGTATCTTATAATTTTTCTTAATTATTGGGCTTAAATTATAAAGTGTCAAGTTGAGAAAAACGAACATTTTTGACACATGTTTTTTTCGTCTTTAATAAAAACGTCATCAACTAGGAAATTCTGCCGCATCCAACCTACAGTCTCGATCTCGCTCCGTCAGATTATCACCTTTTTCGATCGCTCTCCAATCAAATGGTTGGCGTTACGTTCAAAACGACGATGATCTTAGAAACTGGCTCGATAACTATTTTGATAGGTACCAGATCAGCTGATTTTTATAGAAAAGACATTGACAAATTGGTTGAAAAATAGGATAAAGTCCTGAACAATAATGGAGAATGCATCATTGATTGAAATGTTGTAATATTTGTTTAAAAAATTGATTTTATAATAAATAATTAAACAAAACTATGAATAAAAACTTATTAGATAACCCATTATTTACTGTGCAGAATAAATTATTATTAAAGATTCTTGAAAATTAATAAAACAATAATATTCGATAGCTTTGTAGGTTACAGGAATTAGTTTAGAAAATTTGGGTATTCTATGTCTAATACTATTACAAGACGAACATTAACAGTTGTTGATCTTTAAACGTTTTCAATTAAATTAAGAGTCCCATTATGTTAATTTAATTAGTTTTGATGATTTATGTTTGTAATCTTGGCCTTACACGTATCATAAAGTCCATTCGCGTTTATAAAAAATTTCTTTCACTATGTAGTTTTCCGAACCTCTGAAATCATTTTTTAATCTTAATTTAATTTTTAAATTAATAAAAATATAGTTTGACGCGATAAACGCACCTTTTCATGTGCTAGACTAAGCAGCATATATTGTTTGTATTATTTTGTACTTGCGACTCAATGACATTTGAAATGTTCACGTATTGTATGTATTGGGATAATTTAAAACTGAGTCTTCGCCACGTAAAGTTTGGAAATTCAAACAGTATGTTTATATTTTTATGTTTGTTTATGTTTTTACCACGTCCTCCGTACTCTCCAAACGTTGCTTTAACAGAATTCTACCTGTTCATATCACTGCAAACACATTGAATGTTATATATTGTTGGATACGATCCAGCCACCAAAGGAGGCTGGACATTTTCCACCGGCTAGTCAAGAGAGAACAAGAGATACAGTGGCTTCGTCGCAAGATTCAGACCATCTCGTACGCCGTCTCATGATCATCATCAGAGGAATGTAGTTCATGGTGTGAACTTTTTGTTTCTTCGAGGGCAATCGGCGAATCATCAATTAGGCTGATCCATCTCGGACAGTCGTAATTCTCTTCATAGTGATTCCTTAAATTCCGTAATAATATCGGAACAAAACAGCTAACACTAGGCAGCCACCCCAAAAGGGCGGCCAGTGCGCGTCTATCCGAGCGAATTCCGTAGCCGTTCCAACGAACTCTTCTCCCCTCCCGTCGCCGCATTGGGCGTAGACTAGATATTTGAAATGGTGTTACTACAGAAATAAATAACAATAAATATGATGTTATTAAGAAGAACACATTGATGTTGTAATTATTCAGAACATAGGTCTGTGATATTTTAAATACAAATTAAATGATATAATTTTAATTAACAAAAAATCAAATAATATCATTATATATATATATATATATAATAAGCAACAAAACTGTCAATGTTAATTAATATGAATCTAAACTTCTCCGTGTACTGTCAGTGGTTTAAATACGCTTCAAGTTTCAAAGAAATGCAATTTTATTAGTTGTTACTCGTATATGTAGTTCTATTAGCTGTTAGTCGCTACTCTTCATAGGTTTTTCTTGTGTTTCAAAGCCGATTAATCGGCTGTAAATTTGGGCACGGTATTCTTTCCACAAATATTTACGTGACGCATAACGCGGACAGTAAATAATTGGCACGTGGAACTGACTGGTGTACGCATAGTGGAATTCCGTGTTTGGCTTGTGGAAGCAAGTATACACGCTGAAGCCGGGTTCGTGGAAATATAAACAATGCGTACCTGCGTATATATTTACAACTCTTTATTCAATTTATTATTATTTACAATTCTTTATTTAAATATATACCTGCGTATATATTTAACCTTTTCATTATAACGTTATGTAGAAAATTGATTTTCAATTTTCACCAATGTAAGTAAATAAATTGATTGCCTTGTATTTTTTAAGTCATGTTTTTGAAAAAACTGTATCTTCAGAAGTTTTTACGTTCTCTTCATTTTTTCTTTGTGACAAGGGGTGACGTCATTGATAATAATCAGTGTATAACACACTGAATATCTGACTAACCTTTTACTCATTCTAAGAAACTCAGATAGCATAAGGCAAGTTGTCGGACAAATTTGAAAGTAAAGCGCGAGATATAATAGTGAACTGTTAAAATCAAGAGGAAATCCATACACAACATTGGGCGCAAATAAGCCGAAGAAGAAAATTAAATGCAATGATATTTTAAATGCGCGATGATAAAACTTTTTTAACTTGTCGCCTATCCTGAGACGGGGACGAGTATTTTCATTAAAATAAATCAATTTATTCTAAAAATGATTTGTTACTTTTAACGATCTTTCAGCGACTTCATCAGACATACTAAACACATTTTAAGTCTATATAACGTGTTAAAATCAAGAATCAAATTCTAATTTTTAAATTTTTAATAGTAGAAATCGTGTAATTCGTTTTTCTATTTAAAAATTACTTTCATAACAAACTCATATTAACCTAATCATACTTTAAAGGATGTTTTAATTAAATTTTCATTTGGAATATGTATATCACTGAATCATCAAATATTATATCATAGTTATTTTAGTGATTGATATATCGAATATACGGCGCCAGGCAAATATTGATTACCCAGAAATTTTGATGATGTTTGGAGTGTGTGGGAATTGCAAATTGCTCGGTACATAGAGATTAGACGAAGCGACAATATTAATTGTTCATCTTAGTATTTTAAAGCGATATAAAGTAGCAGATAATCATTGAGTACTTTCCAATTCATATATATTATATACTAAGACTAATGCAGTTACCATGTAAAATAGAAAATCAAATAATAAAATAACTCCTTTAAAATCGTATCAAACCAGCGAAATCTTCCTTTAGGTTGGCACCAGTTGTTAATATTGGAAAACTTTCGCCTAACCGTTTGTTGCTGAAAGTTTATGATAAAATCGCGTCTTGAATTACCAGATATACTTCATAGTGTCGAGAATTTTTTATATCTTGGTACGTTCAACACCAAATCATTCGATAGTTCAGAACATTCAAAATCATTTCTTTTGAAATTATTTTGCCATTCTTTTATAATCTTTACCCGACAGTCAAAACATGATAAATTATATAATTTTAACATTATTCAGGAAACATAATATTAGTTGGGAATAACAACTAAAATGCGTTTAGTGTATGGTGGTGGGGGGATATGTGAGCGGTCACTAAAATTAGATAATTTTTTGGGTAAAAAAAATATTTTTAAGTTGAACACATTTTTGTTGCGAAGTTACATACTCGTAATTCTGTGGTATTTTGTGTTGTTGGAAAAAAAAGAGATGTATCAATTGTAAAGATTACAAAACATATGTTCAAAATTTGCAAAATGTTATAGCGAAAATAGTAAACGCGCTTCCCCCGATAGTCCAGATCCAGGTTCGAATTCCGGTAGCAACTAAATATTTTTTCGATGGATAGATTTTTTCTGTATATTATTATTATTTATTCTTAATGCAGTGCATATATGCTCTAATATAAACATAATCAAGATTGTTTATTTTTTCTAGAACTTGTCTTTCACATATCTGTTTAGTTTCACTTTGAATCTATGCAGTTTCTCCTCTTTTCTTATGGCATTTCATTAAAAATCATCATCACACTGTACATCATCGATTTCCGAGATTTAGCCTCGATATCTTGTTGATGATTCATTTAATTTGTAAAAAATAATATTTTTGCTTATTACCTACCGGTAATAGAGATGTCCGTAATACCGGTATGTAACAATAATGAGTAAGCACGTAAGGAACTCGAGTTGTAGTACACTCAAAGGAATTGAATTGAAAAAAATCTTTATGATAAAAAATATTACATTGTTACTAATTAATTAAAGATAACACATTAGTATTGTAAAGTTGCAGTTTTTCAGAACACAGTAACATTCCGGTAGCAAGAAAAATATTTTTTCGATAAATTGAATTTTCCTATATATCTTTCTAATTGATACATTTAATTTGTATTGAAAAGATTATAGTACATATATTGTTTAAATACAATATTGTTATACAGAATTTGATTAACTTTCTTGCCATTAGGCGTGCATACTTCTTGTGGTTGGTACCAGGAAGCCATATTATCAAAATTAAATCCTTTTAACGGGTCTTGCGAGTGTAGGGGAGTATTAAATTACCCACGTGTCGTTATTGAAGGATATGCGGAAGTTGCACGTGGCTTTGTATGAAGTGATGTTGAACGACCTAACTCATAATGCCTATTGAATCAATTTAACCATGGTTAACATATTATTTGTGAATGATTGAAATCACTATTGTGAGGATATAAAAACGATAATTTCATCAGGGCTTCTCCCTCCTGTCCTCCGATTTTATTGAAACTTCAGTGATTAAAGAATACGGTACATAATTAAATAAATAATGCTATTTTAATTATCATCAACAACAGCAGCAGTTTTATATCTACTGCTGGATGAGGGTCTCTCCAAACGTCTTCCACTTTTCTCAGTCCATTGGCAAAAGCTGTCACGTATTTCGCAAAGTTTAATGATTTCATTTTCATTCTGGATCACAAATCCATTGGCTCACAAATCTAAGGAAAAAATGAATTATATATATATATATATAATAATTTAAATTAGTTGTAAAGATTGTACTGCTTTCTATATTGGTAAAACAGTTCGAAATTTTATCATAAGAGTCAAGGAGCATTTGAGATGTTTGAATATTAATTTCAGAATTATTCAATCATTTGTTAGAAAATGATTATACTTTTAATAAAAATTTGGGATTATCTATTTTACATTTAAACAATGTTGGTCTTAAATTTAATAATTTAGAATCATTAGAAATAAAAAAAGCGTATAAATTTGACCAAAATATTATAAACAACTAACTAAATTTAACTACAAGTCCCATTCTAAAAAAATTTCCTAAAAGTTATTCTAATAATTTTGTATCATCAAGTAACAATTTAAGTTAGGTACTAAATTATTATTTTTTAAATAGATTCTGTTAAATAAACAATATAACATATGTTTTTGATCAGTTGATGACATCCTGAAGAAGAAAATGATATTTTTCGAAACCGGATGTATTTAATTCATTAAGTGGTTAATAGAACAAAGTTAACAATCTAAAAAATGGATTTTAACCACGAAGTATATTTTGCAATTTTTTAAAATATAATATATCTTCAGGTGAAAACGTATTCGGATATGATTTCACTAAAATGGCAGTGAAAATATGACTTCACTGTTAATGCACATTCACTGTAACATACATACTCTGCGCCCGAAGTAAAGACTTAATTGTATTGTTTAATCTTTTTATCTCAAACGTGGTCGTTTTCGGTTAAAAATGATATGATATTATTAATGATTGTAACTAAGTAACACATTAATATAACTCACAAAAGGCTGCCTCTAATTTAAACATTGCATCACACCATTCTCCACCTTTCGCTCAGATGACATCTGTCAAGAGTTCAAAAAGTGGAAGAGATTTACGACAAGTCATTACCCAGCATCCCCCTGGTCCCGTCGTCCCCCGCGCCACCCTCCCGGGCGTGCTGGGGGCGGCATTAACCCAGAAACGTTAGATTAAACGGTGTGAAATCTCCCGTAAGCCACGGGTTCATTAGGGCTTATGTTCGCCTTGTTTATGTTTTTCATTTTTGATGTTTTATTCATAGCAGAATTTTTCGCAACCCCTGATGCTGCCGTAGGTGGATTGTGTCGTTTGTAACGCAATCCCCATTCTAATCCAGATGTCCGGTAATACATTTGAATATATTTTATACATGTACAAAACGTTTTTTTTGTTATCTCTAAAAACTGGTCTCCAAAAGAACTGACATTTCGACATTAAATGAGACCAACTGCCTAACCGAGAAAGTAATGCTTCATATTTGAAAATTATATTATTCATGAATATTGACAATATTCATAGACCATTGCTAGTTTTAGTAATAATATTTTCGTCTTTCGATACATAAAAATTGCCAATTTTTATTTAAATAAAAATGTTTTTATAAAATCACGTTACATCGATATTACAACAATTTTCTAATTATTAAGGAAAACACATTCTTATTGTGAAGTTGTAATTATTCAGAACATAGGTCTGTGATATTTTAAATACTAAATTAATGTATTAATTATAAATGTGTACATATAAAATCAATCTTGTCGAAAAATATTGTTTTTGCGTCACCGAGATTCGAACCTGGATCTCTATTTCCAATCCGGGGAAGTACACTATCAATTGAGTTATTACATTATTAATACATTAATTTAGTATTTAAAATTTTCTAATTAATCAGCGTGGCCTTAATATAAAAATAATAGTGTTGTGAATAATTGTTAATAAAAATTAACTAAGTATATAGCGTTCAATTATATTTTAGTAGTATATACATTTTTAAAATGTGAGTCGAAAATGTTTAAGCTGCGTGCGCCTAATTTCAACCGTTTTAGAGATACATATATGCATTTTTTTAAAAGTCGTCATTAATTCAATTAATTGAAATATTTTAATCGACTCAAAATTATATATTGAATACAAAAAGTAAATGGTCACCGAACTTTGAGCGGCTGTTTCTTGTTCCACTGTTTTCTTCTTCTTCTTCTTTTAAATAAGTAATCCACCCTTAAAGAGTGATTTGTGCTATTAATCAAGTTCAAACTTTATTTTATAGAAAAAGTACAATAATATTATAAAATAGGAAATATTATATTACAAGTCAAATACCATTGTCGTTCAAAAAATTTCCTATCATATAGATTAAATGTGGCGAGTTAAGGGAAAGAAGATGACACAAATTAAACGGGAATTGAAAATTACCATTGACGAAATTACTGTAAAAAAACCCGTAATCCGCAATGGACAGGCAAAAAAGATATGGTCAAGGGTTTCCTCCTCGGCACCACACTCACACATTGGCGAATCTATTAAGTTCAATCTGAATAAATGTGAGGCTACCTGGCAATGCCCAATTCTCACTCTAGAGATATTTGATACTGTTTTTTGTTAAATAAAAAAAGGGTTTAAAGCAAAGATATTACAATACATGGTATCGATAATCGGTCAATTTTATCAATATTTATTTTAAAGTACGTATACATAATTTTGTAAAAATCTCATCCAATAATATTTTCCGTAGCGGTACTGAATTTGTAAATGGTCATTGAATATTTTCAACTTGTAATTTAGTCAAGTATCCACCCATAAAATATTGCGGACTAGGTCTGTTGCAATTTTTTTTGTGTTTTACGTTAGAGGTGAACTGAAATAATAGTTATATGTCAATTAACACATTTATTAAAAATAAAATGCCAGTTGATATAACAGATTATTTTTAGAGCATGCATAGATGCAGTAAATATTGTCTTTGATTCTGCATTGTCCCAGCTGCTTTACTAGATTCTCGATAATCAATAAAGAATGTACATAATACACATAATTGACGTAATTGAAATATACCACTATTTTTATACTAATAAACCAATAAGTACGATTATATGTAGATAACTAGTTAGATGCTTCCGACTGATTTTTGCCCATTTTTGTCATGTACCATATTATAATTTTATTTTTTTTGTAGCATAAATAGTACATATGAAAATTAAAGTAATTACTTTACTAGACGTGGTCTATTCTAAAGATATTACCTGTACAGTTTTTAAAAGTTGTAATTGTTAAGGTACAATCGTTAAAAATTAAGTATAATGTAAAGTAAGTTATATAAAAAAATACAATCAGAAGTTATAAAATGTTATTGTAAAAAAAATTATAAAAATATTATTGTCTGTAATATACAATAGTTGGAGACAAAAATGTGTAGGTAGTTAGGTTAGCACAAATGATAAATTAGATTCATTTTGCTTTCTACCCACATCAAGCAACCACTTTGTTATTTTTGGTTTAAAATCGTTGATCACATTAGACCCTTTGTGGTCTAGTGGTAGTTTGTTAAATATCCGCGGTGCACAAAACAAGAAAATTCGTTGACCAAATTTGGTATTTATTTTTGCCACTGAAAAGTATCCTAAAGGTTTGCTCCTAGTTTTTTAACTAGTTGTGAACAAACTCGTGCAACCTTTATCCATATGAAAAGATGTTCTGCAGTCTTATCTCAACCCCACATTATGAGTGCGAATTATTAGATGCTATTTGTTATTTTATGGATTGGAAGCATGGACGAAATGATATAGGCGACTTGAAGGATTTGAGATGTGGGTCTACAAAATAATGCTCAAAATACGCTGGATGGATAAGAGTTACGAATTAAGATGTTAAGGTTCGGATAAATAAAGAAAAATTACTATTTAAAACAATAAAAATCCAAATAGATCAATATTCCGGACATGTTATGAGACATCCAGAGAAGTATCATATCTCGCATCTGATAGCTGGAAATCTGGGCCCTGGAAGGAGAATATCGTGGCTGAAAAACCTAAGGCCAGTCTACTATGGTACTTTTCAGTAGGATGATAGCCAACTTTCGATGAACGGATGAGGTGCGAAAAGAACAGGAAGATAGTAATGTATTGTATAGTTGTGGAGCTAAGAACTTAGATATAAAGTTGTCGTTTCTGGTTGACACGACAATAGATGTGATGAATATGTACTATACATGTTACATGTGTAATAACATACACACATATCATTAATTGACATGGCGGTTACTTTGTCGTGTAACAAATTATCATGTTTATATTTATACGATAAAGGCATTAAAAAAGGCAATTTCAAAGATTCAGCTGTATAAAGACTGAAAAGTCACGAAGTGCACTGTTAAATAATACAGTGCACTACTGATATAATTCATACGATTATGCATTCTGCATCAAATTCACGAAACCTCTCCCCCCCATAAAACCCACCGATGAGTGTAAAACTTTTATTGCGTCAATTCCTCCGTATTTTACCGCCCTTCAATACACGGGTGAGGCATGAATTCCGAATTCAAACATCCCTTATTTCCGAGCCCGCCCGGGCACCAGGTGGGTGAAGGTTTGAATTTTTAATATTTCCTACAAATCGTGAGGGCGCATTTCCCCCACCCTCGAGAAATATCTCGGTTCTTTGTACAACAATCGTACCTGAACATTGGATTTAAATAAATCAAACTCTAGACATTTTTCTTTAAAGTTGAGAAAAGTTTTAAATTTTCCGTTTCTCAATTACTCGTCCTTTTGAAAATTGTTGAAGGAATTTTTGAAACAATTTTCAGTAACGGCGTACACTTTTTATAATATCTGTTGAAAGATTAAGTTGAAACCCGTCAGAACTTTCTTTAAGAGTTTAATCAATTTAAATAAGAGTTAGTTATGATTTTTTCTTGCTGATGAATATTGCGGCAGCTATCTATAATTGCACCACACCGATTGACACTTCCAGATTGTCATAATGTCAATGTACAATATGTTTTAACTTTAAAAATTAATAATATAAAACCCATAAAAGATTTATCTCGAGCATAGTAATATGTAGAAGGGAGACGTAGACCATAATTTTGTAATAATCTCTAAGTCTGAACACCAAGTAGATTATCTCTACGACGTTGTTGTATTACCGTGTGTTGTGTAATATATATTACATAAAAAAATTGTTATAATAATAATAATAAGATTATTCCAGAGTGATCGGTTTTTATTTATGAAGATACGATTCGCCATAAAGATAATACATATTATATAATACATTTAAGTTACGAAATATTATTTATGTTATGAAAAGAAAAGCAAAAATAATATTAATAAAGAAAAGATCGCACATATATATAAATATAAACAAAATATATATACTACATTTCAGTCACTGCCATTAGTGTATCTGTAGCCAGAGCTTACATTAAATAGTTGGTGCTGAGCTCTAGCCACAATTTTACGCCCGCAACTCGATATCTCAGAAGCGGAACGAATTCATGTATACGGCCATCGGCAAACATTATAGATGCGCTGCAATAACGCGCCAATCCGAATATTATTTTGTATGTGATGTAATGAATTCGGAGACGGTTGTACATCCATGATTATTGTACATCTATGATTATAAATGATCTATAATTATTGTTATTATTATTAATACATAGTTCAACATTTGCTTCGAAAAAAGATTAATGAACATGCCTCTTACTGTACTCTTAGATCCTTACAACTCACCAGGTGTGGCACGCGTATATATACTTCTAACAGGACCCTCTTTCAGTATTTGGTTTACCTGGTCGTGCCAAATCTTCCGCGGACGTCCTCTATTTCTAGTGCAATCAACATTTGCATCATATATTTTTCTTACTACGTTCTCTTCATTCATCCGTTATATATGACCAAACTACCTACGTGATCCTTTTTTAAAATCTTATTCACTACGCTAAGATCAGCTTTACATTCTCTCCTATTTCTTCACTCTTTACTCTGTCATAAATGGATCTGCTAGCGATCTCATTTTCACACGTCTACTTCCGTTCCTCTTCTGCCAGCATCAGGTCTCACTACCATACATCAGCGTCGGCACCATGTCTTCTTGTGTGCTGCTAGTATCTCCTCGGTTGATAAAATTCCATTAGATATTATTCCATTCAATACGTCGTTCAATACTTTGTTCCCTGCAGTTGCCCTCCTTTCTATATCTTTCTCAGCCTTTCCGTTTCTATCAAACATACTTCCCAAATACACAAACTCATCTACTTGTTCCTAACATTCAATACGTATACGAATTTAGCACGGTGTTTTGCTTTCCTCCTTCTCGAATATCATCACTCTCGAATTGTTGACATTCTTAATTACGTACATACGTACGTCGTACTTACTGCTCACTAGATCTGTAATTCTTGTTCACTATTCGCCATTAATACTGCATATACAATAAACAGCATACAATCAAATCGCCCATTTTCGCTTCTACATTCGTACATTACAGTTCTTTCACACAACTATCCGTATACAAGTTGAACAGCCATGGAAACATTACACAACCCTGCTTGACACCTTTTGTGATATCAGACCATATTGATTCTTCATACAGGAGTGACATTTAAAAATGCGTGTAAGATTAATATGTGTATGTCATAGATATAGTTTTGCAATGTGATATTTTTTCAAAGTTTGTTAAAGAAATATTCAACGTCCTTTTAACTTCAATTCTTTGTAGATATATAAAAACAAATCACAGAAGCATATCAAATTTCACATTTTTAATTTGATTTGTCTTCTCCGTATCGTATATTTGATACTGTAATAGTTATGTACGTTTGATGATATATCAAACAACTCCATTCTTCAGATCTGCTATCGCGAATTGTGTCTCACGCAATCCGATACTGCCGACTCTGTACTTGGAATGGACTCTAACGAAATACGTGGGTCATAAATACCTTTGTTTGTTATGCAGTTCATTGATGCATTGATTCATTCATTTAGCGTACCTGAGTCAGCGAATTATCACTGATCTGTCAACATTTCATTACGAGTTATGACCGTCTAAAATGGTAATCAGATACAGGTCGATTTTTTTTACTCATGACGCTGTACAGTAGAATAAAACAAATCCAACTGAAGTACGACATAAAACAACACACTGCGCGCGGTGTACACAACCGATACCAGGCGTCAACAAATGTCAAGTGCGTTGTTGCATTTCTGTGTAGCGTGAAGCGGTCATATAACTTTGTCACTTTCTCGCTTAGATAGCGCTCATCGACAACACATTCTTGAAATGCCGTGACCAAAAAATCGAACTTTATGTCTACTCAGAACAACTACACACGCGGCTACTTAGCATAAGTCAGTTACACGCAAGACAGTGCATACATAGACAACTGCACACAAAATAATAAATTATCAATTAGATTAATATGATATAAGTTACATCACGATAAATTATATTTAGTAAGAAAGTAGACTTAATGCGGTGGACATGAGATCTCTTAAGCGTATATGTGACAGATCCATTTATGACAGAGTAAAGAAATAAGGAAAAAATGTAAAGCTGATCATAGTATAGAAAGTAAGATTAAGAAAGAATCACTTAGGTGGTTTGGTCTTGTGGAACAGATGAATGAGGAGAGAATGGTAAGAAAGATATATGACTCAAGTGTTGATGGCACCAGAAGTAGAGAACGGCAGTAAACGGTCCTGTTAGAAGCCTCGATAATCGACAACTTTTGTATGATAAGATATATGTATATATAGAATGCAAATGAGGCTAGAATTGTATATCAGGACAGAAGGGTGTGGCGCTCTGTCCTGGAAACTGCGTGATGGTAAATTAGTTAAGTTAGTTTAGGTTATTAATACAATGTCACGGCATCAATATAATTAGCTGTCTGACCACTTGTCTACATGTGCCATTGTCTGTGTATGCACCTCTCTCCTATACAGTTGCCATGTGTGCAGTTGTCACAGAATCACTTAAATAGATACAGCCTGTTTGTAGGCAGCATGACGGATGTATATATTTTTAATTTATATATTTTAAATAAATTGGATGAGTAACTTATTTATCGAAAAAATAATCACCGTCGGGACTCGAACCTTGAACTTTTTACTGTCGGTAGTCAACACCGACCAACCAATTGAACTGCAGTGACATTATACAATGTCATCAGATTTCATCTGTACGTCTATGTTACTTTTTGTTTCGGTTGAAAGTGACCTTCTTTTTAATTACAATGTCTCACTAATGTGGTAGTATTCGTGTAGATAGAATGTGACACTATTCGCAATAGCTAAATTGGTTAATGTGAGTGCGATAAAACGTGCAGTGCGATATTATTGAATGCAAATGTACCCTACACATATAATTTCTTCATGTCTGCCTATACATTAAGAGAACACATTTGTATTGTGAAGTTATAATTATTCAGAACAGACGGTCTGTGATATTTTAAATACTAAATAAATGTATTAATTACAAAGTATACACATATAATGGAACGGTAATGTATTAATTTGAAAAATGTAACATATGGATTCGAAAATTTGTCGACAAAGGTACTGTCTGCTGTAACATAGTTGGATAATGCACCTTCCCCGGATTGGGAAGAGATCCAGATTCTAATCCCGGTAGCGCAACAATATATTTTTTTATAAAATCGTCTATATATGTATATCTTTCTAATTAATACATTTAATTGGTATTTAAAACTAAATCAAGCAAAATGTGCCGTAAATTACATCGCGTGAAAGTGTGCTGTTATTGCGTCGAAATAAATTTTAAATGACAAAGTAGTAAATAAATAGAAGTTATAAATAATATTAATTTCCCGTCATTATTGAAGGGTAATTGATAATAAATTTTACAATAAACTTGTGGTCTCACCCCGGCGTTGTCAGGGATTGAGATTTAGTTTAGATTTACAGAATGGAGTGGGTAACCTTTATTTTGTTTTGCCCTTAGTAATAACGATGTGTGCAAAATTTTATACAGGTAAGGGTGAGATATTCGGGAGAGTGGGATGCAGTAACTATATTTTCCTCAGGATTCTAGACTACAACTGAACAAAAGTTTGATGACGTTCAGTATTCTACACATTAACATCGCTGGCAAGGATGACCTGATTGATTTACTCAGGGTCCTAAAAAGTAACTGTACAAAATTTGTTTACAACAAACAAAACAAAAATACACTCTTCTTTATATATATATATATATAGATATACTAATTGAAGTACCCGACGTTGTTCGGACTGTACACAGAGTGAAAAGGCTTAATTTATGGTGATGGGGGTAGTTTTTTTTCTAAATCAGATGTACAGTAATTTCCTTTTCTTTTGAACGTCAAGTGTGCAAAATTTCATTAAAAAGTACCAACATTCTGCTTTAAGCGGTTAGAAGGGGGGATGGGGGTGGTTTTTCGAAATTTCATGTAGATAGTGACCTTCCTTTTATTTTGAAGGTCAAGTGTGCAAAGTTTCATCGAGATCGGAATAAAACTGTAGATTTGTATAAAAAAGCAAACAAACCAACAGACACTCTTGTTTATATATATATAGAAAGATAACTTTGAATTAATATTCGAATTTTACCATATTTTAGAAAACCTCTGCTCATTAAATTTCATAATAATTAGTTACGTGCGGGTGTGCGCGCGCACAAGATTTGGCATCATAGCGCACCCACAAAAGTATAGCGCACGCACAATTTTTATCAAGGCTTCTTCTTCATGTGCCACCCGCCATCGAAGGTTGGCGATCATATTGCAGTGTGTTGTTTTGTCCTATATAAGATCACCAATATTTTGGACATTGAACCACTCTCTAAGGTTACACAGCCAAGATAATACCTTTCTACCTACGCCTATACTGCCTAAAAATATCACATTTTTCATTGTGGAGAAAGTGTCTGAAGTATGCAGCATTCCTCCATAGTTATTATTAATTATATTGCCTTATTTATGCGTCTTAATGTGGCCCTACCAGTAGCTTTATAATGATATGTAAAGTTTTTATTATTGTCTCCCTCAGCTCATACTTAAAATTGCATAAAAGATTTGTTATACGCACACCGCGATCCAAACATAGAGGGAAGATTGGTCAAGATTATTTTCAAAATACGTCATATTAATATAGTATAACCTTCAAAAGAAATGTTTCTTCCATTGTAAAAACCATAGCAAAACATTGATTAGGTGTCTCGGCGCAACATTAATACAGCGAATCAACGTTATGTAAATACTTCCTTAATTAAATTTCCGCAATCGCACCCTTTCTCATTGTTTTTCCTTTAATCTTCCTCTTCCTTTGTTGAACATTCCATCCCATCTCAAACGAGGCTGGCCACTATTCAGATTTTAGATGCTCAAATATGCGTTCGTATTTTGGTGAATTGTCCGGATTTCTCTCAATAACAGCAAAATAAAAGAGGGTCTTTGGACCAAACGTTTTATTCGGCTGCTAAATATAATCCTTAAAAATCACATTTTTGCTTCATTTTTCATGATTTTTCAGCAAACAATGTATTGTTTGTTCCACTGAAAGAATGTTCTTTATACAATACAATCCATTTCTCTGCAAAATCACCTTCGTTTATGAAAATTTTGTACGTTAATTTTATAATAATCGATTTTACTAAAACTCCTTAATTATTTATTAAATTCCTTTGTTCAGCAATTAATCATATATATTTCGACACGTGTTTAAAACGTATTTTGTCGTTATGCAAAGGCCGAAGGTAATATAATTTTAATTTTGTTGTTGCAAATAGCACAACAGACAATTATCACAATAACATTACAGATAACCAGCAGAAAATAATTCCCGATTGCCTTTCCTCCGTTGTAGCCGATTTGCGGTTACGGGCGGTGTTTCCGTAAAAACTATTTTTGAATGTTGTAAAAAAGAATTATCGAAAAGGGAATAAGTCTACCGCAGCACAGTCCAACAACGCAAACAAATACACAATAAAATATATTCATTAAATTATTTTAATAATAATAACATAATTTACTATTCCCGTGACACACGTGACACCTTGTTACTGATTTTGTTTTAGGTAAATGTACACATACGATTCTTTTAGATTCTAAAAAAGACTATTTTTAGTGTTTTATCTTGATTGTATTGTAGTCTATATTAACTGTATGACATCTTATGGGCTACTTGTATTTTGTGAGGTGAGGGCCAAAATTTTCCGACCTGAAGGAGTTTCAAAATAATCTCCTTCGAGTTTAAATACAATTTGTTCTTCATTTAATTAACAATTCTACATCCTTATTAAAATAGAGCAAAGATTTGTGCTGGAAATGATCAATAACGGAGGTCTTCACTTCTTAGCAATAATATTAAATACATATAATATTTTCATCAAAGTGGAACAGATCACGAAATTTCAAGTAATATTCCAAAATAAATTGGTCTTGTTATTAATTTATGCACAAGGAAATCTTCAAAGTCAGTGAATTATTTATTATTCATGTTAGAATTTGTACTGAATTATTGATTGACGAAAATGGTTGGGGATCTTGGACGACCCGAATTAATACGGAGTACATATTCACAGAATAAATGTATACTGAAATGTTGTCCAATTGCGCCAACTTCGTGTGATATGCTAAATCACGCTTTAATTCACCGTGTGACGTACTTATCATCACAGGCTATTGTGATAAAGTGCCGGAGCACTCTAACAAAGGGATGCGAGACTCATTGTTTCTCAGAATCCTCTACATCGTCACTTAGCACCGGAGACCCTCTGATCCTCTGTTCTGAATAGCGTGTCTCTAGCAATATTGCCTCCATTTCATTTTGCCGATAAGCTTTTGAAAATTTGAGTTATGTGCTGTTGAGCAGGGTGTAAGTGAGTCGATTTCTGCAATGTCTGTTTTCTATTGATAACTATTAATTTTTGTTAGTAACATATTAGAAAATTTCGTCATTTTTTTTATTTACTGTCATTTTATTACGTTGTACGTTATTCTCACCTCTATTGGTTCCGGAATCGATTTTCGATGCCCCTCACATGCTAATTGAGGCAACTCTGCCATTTTAGCTACACCTTAGGAGATTTCCGTGCCATATATAAAGCTAACAATATCTATGAATTATTAAATTATTGTATTCATTTATAAAAACATGATACTGAAAATGTGTTTCTCCTTTAACATGGAATATATTTTATCGGAGGCTCCCCTAGAACGTTAAAATATCACCATAACACTAGCGCACGTGAAATATAGTTAGAAAATGTTGTAATCTTTTACAGGAGGTTCTCAAGTAGACTGTAATATTTTCGTACCAACATTGTTCCGGATAATAAATATTAGACACTGACTAGGAAGAAGTATGTTGTATACACATGTTTTAATTATATACGCGAGTCCTACTCTCATAGAAAAGAAATAAATGTTAAATGAAATATATATACATATATATCCTACTGATAATTCTAAAATGTTTTATATTTACTAATATTAAAATAATAAATAAAAAAAATATTTTTAAAAATAACCTCTGAATAATGGTACCTAGTTACCCCTTAAGTAATGTTTAGTGCCAGTGCTTAATAATATTCACGATTGGCAGTCAAAGGTCGACCGCAGGTGAAATACTGCCGAAGTTTATATTTATTATAGTTGTATATAGTTTGTGTATTTCTACAAGACTAATATACAAAGATCAATATTAAAATATTTTAGGTTTATTATTTAGATTAGATGAACAAGTCTCTGATCGTGACGAATATTTACGGTACTAGACGTCTATTTATCAACTTGGGAAGATTAACTTTGTTTCAATTTTCTTTGAGGCTGTAGTACTTGTAAATACTGTCTGTATTTTCTTTGTTAGTCAATTAAAATTTCATTAATTGTCAAGATTAATTAATTACCTTGTCGTGTTTCAACCCCATTTGTTATTTAATTATTACAGGAATATTCTGATAACAATTGTTACCAAATAATCTCAGGTCGAAAGGTTAATTGGATTATTTTGCGTGTTTTTGAATATCTGATATTTAAAAATGTTCTTAGGTTTGCACAGCCGTTTAGAATCTTATGTGTATAGTTTTCTGGTCTAAGCTGTCGTGTAAGGTCAGATATATACATAGGACACAGAATAATCTGATATTTTAATTTATATCGAAAAATAGTTAACCTTGATGAGCTTTGTAACAAGTCAAAAATAAAAAAATTAAAAACCTAAATGTTTCATTGTTATATAAGTATACAATGTTGATTATTTAATGTGTTAATATTTACTTTGATTTTTATTTTCTACAAACTTTATTATTTATAATTTTTTTTTACCATAGATATTTAATACTGTATTTTAACATTATAAAAAATTTGTTACCCTTGTTGAACTTTTTGACAAGCCATTAGTATTAATAAAGAGCTTTACATGTGACGTAAACTGCCATTTTCACGTGAATTCCACTTCAGTCTAACAACATGCAACTAATTAATTGTTTTTCCTTTAAAGTTCACTGAACTCCCAGATTTTCATTACACTTCAACAAAAGTTTTAATGGTTGATGCGAATATTCAATTTAGCGCTTGGAAAAATATTAATTTAGTGGAAATATGCTCCTTGAGTTAGCGAAATATCCCCAGTTGGTCTGTTTGTTTTATGCGACTTTAGAGGAGTCGACAACCCTCGCAGAATTAATTTAATCACCATTTTTATGACCATTCCACCCCCTTTTGTTTACCGTGTTCGTAATAAATTGTGTGATTTCTGTACACGTACCCTACGAATGGACTTTGTCCGAGATTTGATTTCTTGTATATATATTCTCTCATATTACAATGAAAAACGCTGAAAAAAAAATATGCTGATTATTTATTGGAAGCATGACCAACAGTCTCAACACATACAAATATTATTAAGGAGAACACATTCTTATTGTGAAGTTGTAATTGTTCAGAACAGACGGTCTGTGATATTTTAACTATTAATTAAATATATTAATTAGAAAGATACACATATCATACAATCAATTTTATTGTAAAATATTGTTGTTGCTACCGGTATTCGAACCTGGATCTCTTCCAATCCGGGGAACATGCATTAACCAATTATACTATACCAACACAGTTTATTGACGACAAATTATTATTTGAAAGCCATCTTATTTATTTTTACGAAATATCAAATTCATTTGAGTAATCCGATTGGAGGCGCTAGAATTAATCATTTATTTTTATTAAATTTTGGACACATTGATACAACTTATATATTATTAAAAAGAACACATTCTTATTGTGAAGTTATAATTATTCAGAACGCAGGTATGTGATATTTTTAATAAATTAATTAATGCACGTTCCCCGGATTGGAAGAGTTCCAAGTTCGAATCCCGGCAGTAATAATATTTTTCGATAAAATTGATTTTATATATATATATATATTTCTTATTAATATATTTAATTAGTATTAAACATATATATATATATATATATATTTTCTCCTTTCTTTAAAATTCTAAGCAAAGTGTCGAAACAATTTATTTTGTCTTTCAGTAGATTTAAATATTATTTTTTCGAAATTGAAAAATATGAAACATACAATATGTTGATCTAGAATTTCACGATAGAATAAGCTGTGCAAATATCATGACGTGAGAGTTCACCGTTCGAGTTTTTGCTGCTTCAAACATAAATTTTCTTTTTATATAATATAATATATAAGATAAAATGTTCAGTATGACGTAATTACCTAAACTCAAATTATTAATTGCGACTTCTTCAATATTTGCAAAATGACTTTATGGTCTCATTTTATATTTATTAATAATTATACAAAATACTTTGCTTAAACCACTATTTATTAATTATTCTACACGTTTCGATACCTATGTTAATGTTAATTCCAAGATTAATATTATAAATAACCAAATCCTCTTTGCAAATAGTCACCTTTTAAATTTGTTTTCATATTAGTTCCTACTTATTCACCATTCTACAGTTTTGTTTTTATCTATGCTTGTATTTTTTAATTTCACTATACATTTTTTCCTGAAGAAGATACCATAGGTATCGACACATGTAGAATAATTAATAAGAAGTGATTTAAAGAAAGTATTTTGTATAATTATTAATATTAAGGAAAACACATTCTTATTGTGAAGTTGTAATTATTCAGAACATAGGTCTGTGATATTTTAAATACTAAATTAGAACAACAAGTCCTTAATAATATATGTTGTATCAATGTGTCCAAAATTTAATAAAAATGAATTGATAATTCTGGCGTCTGCAGTCGGTTTACTCAAAGGTATTTGAGATTCTGTAAAAATAATGTAGATGACTTTCAAATAATGGAACGACAGATGAATTAATTTGACAAAGTGTAACATATAGGTTCGAAAATTTGTCATGAAAAATACTGGAGTTATAACACAATTGGTAGTGTACTTCCCTGGATTGGAAATAGAAATTCAGGTTCGAATCCCGGTGACGTAAAAACAATATTTTTCGACAAAATTGATTTTATATGTATATATTTATAATTAATACAATAATTTAGTATTTAATTATTCATATCAATTGCAACTTTACAAAAACGGCGTGTGTCGAACATACGCATTCTACGTGAATCTTAAGTGAACTCGATATACTGCACTGGACACGATAACGCGTCTAGCGCTCCAATCTGGTACGTGGGTGGAATAGAACCACTAGTAGATGAGGATAATGTAATAACTTCCGTGATCTATTGTCTTCTCCGTGAGCAATTTTTATGTAATATGAAAGTAAGTGTAATATGTTGCGGTAAGCGGCGACGGACCGCAGACTGGTTAGAACTGGGGCCACGTTTACTTTGATGATTGCGTGCAAACAATACAGGTAGAATAAATAGAAATGCCGGCTATCATAATAGTATTCTCCCCACGTATGAACACCTATACCCTAACGCGAAGGACTACACCGAAGGGTATCTGTCGCAACCCATTATTTCAAAATGGCGCCGTGTTGACTATTATTTCTGAATTTCATTTCACATGACGCTTAGTAATTCAATTTACAACCAGGTGTTTCCCCTTTTTTCGGTTTTTAAATAATATTTATGTTTTATTGCGTACCTGTCTGCATATGTAAATTATTAATATTAAAATGTATATTAAATTTAAAGAATGAGATAACTAACTAACTAACCATTTCGCTGTTTCCCCGCGATGATAGATCGTCACACTCCTCTGCCCTGACACACAATTCTAGCCTCATCCACATTCATATATTTTCTCATACAAGCTCGCCGATTGTTGATGCTTCTAATAGAACTATCCTCCAGTATCTAGTTTACCTGGTGGTGCCAAATCTTCCATGGACGTCTTCTATTTATGGTGCCATCAACACTTGCGTCATATATCTTTCTTACCATTCTCTTCTCATTCATCCGTTCCATATGACCAAACCATTTAAGTGAGATAATTTTTTTTAAAGTTATTCAGAAATAGCCATAAGCTCAAAGTCACGAACTGTGAGTTAATCACTAATTTCCCTAAATCACAATCGCTAACGGTAATTGAGTAGGTATCTGAAAATATCTGTAATTCGCGATTCTTGTTTGAAGATATTGTGAACTCAATTTATTTTATTTATTTATTTATTTATATATATTTTGACATCCATATTTTTGTACTAACATAGGTGGATACATAAAAAACATACATAATACATAATTTATTGTGTGGGATGGAGTAGACTTCACCTCTGATATATACAGCGTTATCCTGGCTACTTTGCTAGACTAAGTCTGTGTTAAAGTAGCCAGTTTTTTTTTTCGTGCTGTTGTGATGTAATTTGTAATAAAAAGAGAAATCAAATATGAATAAAAAAGTAAAAATAAAATAAAAATATATGGAATGGGAGTGTTGTAGGACTAGTGAGTTATTAGTAAATGAATTGTATAAATTATATTAAATTGTTGGATATCCATGCTTCTGATTCATCTCTACCTGATTGAATCATATATTGGGTCCATATTTGTGTAATCTTATAGTAATTGTACGATTTCCAGTTGGTACTGAGTGTATTGTATAAAATGTCGTTGTTGCTCTCGGAACTGTAGATGTTTGTTATTTGTTTTGTGTTGTGTCCATGATTTATTGCTTGAGGAGAGTTGTTATTAGTATGGAAATATTAAACTAGTCTCAACATAAAGATTTGTCTTATATCAAAGACATTGTACTCTTTAAATATAAGATCTGATGGATATCTAAAGGGACGACCAATTATTACTTTGAGAATTGTTTTTTGTGCTTTTTTAGCCGACTCCAATATTGTTTTTGCTGCTCCTCCCCAAACTAAAATAGCATAATTAATTAATTAAATACATATTTGTTTTATACGATGAAGCTGTGTGAATTAAATACAATGTAGATGCTAATTTTAACATAAAATATTTTTTATCGAAGACTTCCAGAAATTTAAAAATAGAAATAGCACGTTTGTAGTAAAGTTTCGTAACATTTTAAAGAAAGTTCGCGGGTGGACTGTAATATAATATGTATAAGCTTATTTTTACTAGTTTTTACTTTCTTCGTAGACATCAACAAAAAACTAATGTGTAGAAAAAACATGTTTGATATATGTATGTAACGCGTTTTCGTTAATTTATTTTTTATAGTTAAATATGTTAAAACAATAATCACAGTCATGACTTTCAGTCACTGATCTCATCAAATAGCAATCACACTCACGTCAGTGAGTCAAATATAGCAATTTATTTCTTCACCTTTCAGAACGCGATAATAATTTTATATTATACGTAATGCAGCTTTTCTTTATGTTTAATGCTTGTTATTAGTAACTATTTATTAACCAACCCAAGATATAGCATACGTCGATGGCCACATCTCAAATGCCTCCAGCCTTTTAATAGTGGCTTCTTTAAACATCTAGACTTCGACTCCGCAGAGCAGCGCGGGTACAACATAAAATTTTATTGCCCTCCAACGGGTGCTCAGGCTGTCTCGGTTGCAGATCTGATAATATATTCCGTCACTTTTAGATTTATTGTTTAAAGGCAATGAAAATAAATATTGGGTAAGACAATGGCACGAATGATCAGATATTGGATTATAACCCTTTTAAAACCCTCAGAACAATGGACGAGCGTACGTGAGAATGGTGTATGTGAATAAAACAATAATTTTATATTTTGATATTACCATCTGAAAGATTTGACGTTCTTTTCTACGTAAGTTAGTAAAGATGTAACATTTTTATTGAATTTCCATTTGATTAAATAATGTAGGGTCTCGTCCATCAAAATGAGATATGTGCTCAGCTAAAATAAAAAAATAATGGTATAGAGGTACCGGATTTGTTCAAAGTGCGTAAATGTATGTACATTTTATTTATGATTACCGATACAATTTATTACTTTCATTATTTTTTATGATGCATGATAGTCAGAGAGGATAGAGCGTCACACTCTTCTGCCCTGAAACACAATTCTCGCATCATCTACATTTATACATCTTCTCATACAAGCTCGCCGATTATTGAGGCTTCTAACAGAACGTCCTCTACTTTTGGTGCCATCAACACTTACGTCATATATTTTTCTTAACATTCTCTTCTTATTCATCTGTTCCATATGACCAAACCACCTAATTCTTTCTTAATTTTATTCATTATATTAACATCAGCTTTACATTCATTATTTACTTAATTTGCCACATATACGCCTAAGTGATCTCATTTCCACTGCTTTCAGTCTACTTTCATTCCTCTTCTACCAGTTCCATGCCTCACTTCTATACATGAGTGCGTATACAGAACACCATTGTGCACCGTTAGTTTTGCCTCGGTTGACAAATTCCCGTTACGTATAATTCCATTCAATGCGCCGTTCACTTTATTCCCTGCAGTCACCCTCCTTTCGATATCATTCCGTTTCTATCAAATATATTTCTCAAATACACAAACTCATCTACTTGTTCGAACCAATCATTACCTCCAAGTATTTAGCACGGTGTCTTGCTTTCCTCCTTCTCGAATACCATCACTTTCAACTTGTTGACATTCATAATGAGGTTGCTTTCCTTGCATACATCGTACATTTTACTCACTAGACTCTGTAGTTATCGTTCATTATTCGCCATTAGTACTGCATCATTGGCAATATATTTGCAATAAGTGTCATATGTTCACCTCTGATGTAAAAATATATAAATTTGACAAGAAAACTTACCATTAAAAAATAAAGTATTTTATTATTACATGTAACGAGAACCATAAACATTTTTACACATTAAAAATGTTATCCAGATGCTATTATATAAATGAAAAAAAATAACGAAACATTTGTTAAAAATTTAGGATGCTTTGGTAAACATTTTTATATGTAGGCGAATGTTGTAAAATAAAACATAACGTAATTATTCAAAAATCATAAATCTCTTAGAACATTAGGTAAAGCAAAATCTCGGTAAAATTTCAAATCTCTGTTTCCGTTCTAAACCCTAATGGTTGAGAGAATTATTACGTGATAAGTAGCATTATACATTCACATGAAATACGCCTTTGTTTACATGGGATCCAAAGGAATAATACCTGTTATAGTGAAAGATTTATTTTGTCTGAATTAAAATTGTACACAGTGGCCCATGATGGATTATTACCATAATCATCGGTTTTCCCTTGTGATTGTATTATAGCTCTTCAGATGCTGAAGTATCGGTGGCCACTGTACACCATTGACCTCTATTAGGCGTGTCTCCTGCAGCTGGTTCTTTAATATCCCTCTTAATGAGCTCTCAAGGTTCTTTAAAACCTTTGTTTGGTCCCTGCGAGAGCATTTGCCCTGGAACAGTTGAGAATACATTGTCTACTTTGGTAGTCTGATCAGGCATTCTGACCACGTGGCTAACCCATCAACGTAATCGCTGAATGATAATGGCTTCGATGCTCGTTAGTTTGGCTTCTTCAAGCATATCGTCAATTGTACGTTTGTCCTACCTATTTTATTTTTAGCATCTTTCTTAAACATCGTTAATATGAGAGCCTTGATATGTCTTCTACACGGTATTACGTTTTGGAGGCATACAATAATTTTTGTAATAGGACAGTTTTGTACATCTACATCTTGGTGTTATTGTTTGGGTCGTGTTTGTCGAAGATAATTTCTCAGTCACCCATTGCCGACATGACATTAAAATTTTTTTTTTTTTTAAGGAGAATACATTTTTGTTGTGAATTTTTAAAAATGGAATAATAGATGTATCAATTTTAAAGAGCTACAGTATATAATATAAATTAAATGTATCAATTAGAAAGATATATAGGAAAATTCAATTCAACGAAAAAATATTTTTGTTGCTACCGGGATTTGAACCTGGATCCTTTCCTATCCGGAGAAATGCGTTAACTGATTACACTACGCCAACACAGTAAGTTGACGACAATTTTCGACCTTATATGATGTAGTTCTTTCAAATTGATACATCTATTATTCTAAATTTAAAAGCTATCACCTTTTATTGCGAAAATCTTAAATACCTTTGAGTTTATATTCGCTAGAAATTAAATGAATTTATTTTTATTAAATTTTAGATAAACTTTGATACAACAAATATATTAAATAGAACACATTATTATTAAGTTGCATACAACTATGTTCTGAAAAACTGCAACTGCAAAAACTGTTATCTTTAACAGTATTTATATTCAAAAATTTGTCATAAACTTTCTTGATTGATAAAGCGGAATTGTAACGCATTTCCTCGGATAGGAAAAGGTTCAGGTTCGAATCCTGGTAGCAACTAAAGATATTTTTTTTAAATAGATTTTTTTAGTATACCTTTTTAGTTGATTCATTTAATTTGTATTAATTTAGTCTATATACTCACATTCTCTTTATAGCTTATAGACATGTATTACAATTTATATGATTCCTAAGTTGTTTTTCTGTTCATGTTACCCTTCGTCTGCACTGTATACAAATATTATATCTATTTGTCGTAATAATTGATCTGTTAATAAAATATTTGCTTTTGTTTTATCAAAGTTTCCCGCCCTAAAACAGAGGGGTGAATGTCCAGACTCTAGATAATACTAGGCAGAGCAAATATCTTCGCTGGCAATAAATCAAAGCCGAGATTTGTTCAGCTGTAGCGGCTTATTTACGAGGGTATTCGAATGTAAAGAAAACTTTATGGCTAATTATTTATCACTTTCATTTTATGGTTATTACGTCGACAGTAAACTATGTAATTCACTGTCCAGGGTGGGAAGATCAATTCAGTATAAAATATTCCATATTCTAAAATGTAATTAAATCTCGATGAAAAAGTAAGACTTAAAATGCTATTATATCTTTAATCGTTATCATTATTAAACTGGTGTTTAAACCCCGTTCAAAATCTAAATCTTATTCCATATTTATTAAACACCATAGAACAACGTACTTTAACATTTTAACTTGAAAATTGTTATGAAATCATAATTACCTACCTATATAAGTATTTTTATTAATTTTGGTAACTTACAATACAGCAGAACTACGGATTACGATATTCCGATTTTCAATTTTTTGACACTAGACTTGAAAAATGTACTTTCAGAACAAAAAGTTCACATGTCTTTAAAAGAAAATTAACACTTCAATTCAATGAAATGCATCAATTTCCCGACACACAGAAAGGCGTTGGGGTTTTATATATAATGACGTGTGATCAAAAAATTGTCAAACAAATAGAAACGTCTTCTGCGTTTTTAGGCTAGTGTACCGTATGTCTCCGTCTTCCATTGGATCCCACTGCAGGTTCCATCATCGAGGCCGATGTCGCTGTTGCGACCGTATCTATAAAAGGTTGTTTCAATGTACATGTGTCAAAGGCCGGAGTTATGTCGCCTGCACAGCCATCATTACCGTAGACGACCTCTGAACGCACTTCTCATTCATCAGTAAGTAAATCCAGAGCTCTCAACAGCGGCAAAATACGCCCGGTACCGACGACAACATATGCCAATAACATACACTCATAGCTGTCCGGGAGGCCGGCTCCTGAGCGCCGCTCCTCTCGCCGCTGTCTTCCAGTTAAGATCTCCAGCAAACGCTCTTCTGTGTAAACTTTTCATTGTATATTCTAAACTGTGACTGTGCTCAACCCACAATAAACGTGTGTTAAAAGTAAGTAGTTTATCTTTTTCAACCTGCTCTGACCACACATATTCAATCCTCCGTAATCATTGTCAAACGAACACATGAACACTGGGTGAAATATTTGAGGTACCCAGCTCTCACACACATAGTCTACATATTCATACAACATGTGTAGTCATCAACAAATTACGTTTTCCCCTAAACAGGTTACCGTAATTGATATCTCCATATAACTAAGAATTAAACCGTAAATTATTGTGGGAACTGCAATATATGAATTTGCACAGAGATAGGTAATTTTATAAATAATATCTACAATCATTTTCTCTAACACAACACAAAATACCTTTTTCTTTAATATAATACATTGTTTCGTTCATCCTCGTCATCTTTTTCTGGGACGGGTCAGAACGACAGCTGCACGAGGCTCCATCGTATATTTGGTTCTTCTGATGCCATCGATCCTTACTCTCGCTAGAGAGGAAATGCTGAATCCTCACATTTTCCAGATTCAAATATAATACGTGCCTTCTTCCTGTATGTCACTAAAAAATAAACATTTAAGCAGTTTTCTTAAAATACATCTTAATAAATATTGTGGTTTAGAAATAAAATTAATTCTTGAACAAATATCAGATATCTCATACAGGTAATTACAGGACTTACAACCTGTCTTCGGCTGGCTTAAGTGATCACTTAATATAAATATAACGTTCACCAATTCTCATTCCTCCATCTCCACATGTATCAAATTTTTGAAAGTTTTATATATGTTAATATGTGAACTCGCTTCGAGTGCCGCTACACCATCGCCATCTATGGACCAAATTTGATCATTCATTTTTCCCTTTTTTAAACAGCATATATGTCATCACTATGTGAATCTGATTTTTTTTAAATTATTTTAAAGCAATATTATTTATTTGTAAAATGTTTCATAACATATTATACTAGAATATCTAAAAATCCAGTAATGTATGTTATTGAACGGAAATGAATTATTTTATTACTTAACTTACTCGATCGACTAGATATTTTAAATTAAAATAATATGCTGAATTTGTTAATAAAATGATTTTTTTAATCATGATCGAATTTCCTTTTTATGTTTTATTTATTTTAACCTATGACAACAGCTTATTGATGTTTCAATAGCTTGTCATGGTCCTTTGATATATTCTTTTTTTTTCTTCAAGGATCAGCTCTTCCGACACGTGATGCCAGGAACTATGGTGTTTTCATACCTTTACCATGCTAGTCCACCATGTTTCATGGGGGCTTTATTGGTTCTTTGATATGATTTATTTTATTATAAATAGATATAAGACAACAAAAAAACAATTGTGTTTAAATAAATCTTCTAGAAGCTATGATATAAGTGATAGAAGTGACTAAAATACATTAAATAAACAATTTTATACTACTTTTAAAATTAGCAATACTATTTTTGTGGTTAAAATTCATATTTTTTATTTATTATCATTGTTTTATTAACCACTGAATTGAGTTTAAATAAAATAGGTAGGTTTCGAAAAATACCATTTTCTTCTTCAGGATGTCATAAAAACTAATAGTTAGTTTTTTGAAACCGGTAGATGTATTTAAACTAAATTCAGTGGTTAATAAAACAAAGATAATAAATAAAATAAAAAAATAATAAAAACAATTTTATTTAAATACTTTCGAAAGTTTATAATCTCTGATAAGCAATGCCTCATAACTTTCTTAGTGAGTGACTGCCTCCGTCTTCGCACACACTCCTCCGTTTGGTTTTTATTAGATAACTTCTGTCGTTTGTATTTTTAATGATTGCTCGCTTCCGTTTTCAGCATTACGAAAATATAATATTTTTCCCAGTTTTCTCGACTTAATTGTTAGCTACTGAAAATATAATTAAACATAAAAGCAATTTCGCTTAATAATAAAAAGTGTTTTCAAGAATGCAAAATATATTACATTGTTGTAACATAAAAAAAAAATGTTTTATGTAATGTTTTTTAACAATTTAATTTCTTTGTTTCAGGTAAGTATCCAGCTCATCTCTAGGCTTTTAAAGGGAATTATCTCTGTAAGAGTTTTTTGTACCGTGACGTTCCGTGAAGGTAAGATCTTTATTACGATTCTTTTTTTAATGACAAACTTTTTTACCATATTTTATTATTCAGTGGATTCTCCAGTAAAATTTGTCACTGTGAAAAATGTTTTAATATAGAAATAGCGCGATAGAATATTAAATAAAAAAATTATATTTTATTTTTATTTTTACCATTACTAGAATCGATATCAATCACGATACGCCAGTCACTGTCTCCGAACGCATGGAATTAGTGATGGTAAAATCGTTATTTAAACAGTTATTTTGACTATCATTGTGGCTGTGATTTTGTTTGATTGTAAACTAATTAACGCAATTCTTCGATCAGTGACAGGTACACTTGAAAGTAAGTCTCAGATAGTTATATCTTACCACCAATGATCGTTAAATCTCAGTTACCAATAGTGGACACAATCACAGTCACGTAACAGTTTACCTTCACTACATGAAATAACTTTATTATATTATATAATATCAATGTACACTGATTTACAATAGAATATAATTTAAAATAATGCAGGCTTATTGAGGATCATTACGAAATGAGTTTTTTCACTCCCTTCGGAAATTTTATCGTGATGGTTAGAATAATGTTACTAATAATTAAATAATAATTGGATAATGCAATGCACCTTCCCCGGTTTGGAGAGAGATCCAGGTTCGAATCTCGGTAGCTCAACAGCAATATTTTTCGATAAAATTGATTTTATATGTATATCTTTCTAATTAAAATATTTAGTTAGTACTTTTATATTTAGCAATATTAACTTTGTGGTTAAAATTCATATTTTTTATTTATTATCTTAGTTTTAATATAAGAGTAAAGGAGCATTTGAGGTGTTTGAACAATAGTGGGTTTTCAGAATTTTCTAATCATTTGATAGAAAATAGTCATGGTTTTGATAAAAAATTGGGATTGTCAATTTTGCATATAAACGGTGTAGGTCACAAATTAAATAATTTGGAATCGTTGGAGATAAATAAAGCATGTAAAAGTAATCAGGAAATTCTAAACAGCCAACTAATTTTAACTACGAGTCCTATTCGAAATTTTTTTCCTAAAAATTATTTAACTAAATTTGTATTGAGCAGCAATTTAAGTTAGGTACTAAATTTTTTTAAATAATTGTTGTTTTTTTAAAAAATTTAAAAATAGATTCTGGTGAAGAAACAATGCTATATTTTTAGTTAGTTATGACATCCTGAAGAAGGAAAAGGTATTTTCCGAAACCGGTAGATGTTTTTTAAACTCAATTAGTGGTTAATAAAACTACGATAATAAATAAAAAATATTTAGTTAGTATTTAAAATAATAAGGAAACAAATTCTCTAATTTACATAACAGATAACAGTTAATATGTATCATAAAATTATACTGATAACGGATGCGTATATAAATATGATGTCTTGGAAGTAAATCAAAATTAATATTGCAATAGTATGGTAAACCAATCATTTTAAGACATTCGTGAACGTTAAGATCGGGGGTTCGAGCTTCGTGCTAATAGACAAAGTTAGTCTTATTTCCATAACATAAGCGTTTAGCGAAGCTTCAAATAGTAATAATATTGTTGTGAGACATATTCCGTGTACGCATCTCTATTTGAAATTTATATACACTGCGAATAATAGCGTCGTTCTTCTAAGACGCTCACCCTTCACTCAGGCAGTCAAACATCACAAAAACACGAAAACATCTCTCGTCATGATGCGCAGGTACCATCTATTCACCGCCGCACAATCATCCTCCGCATCTCGCTAAAAGCCGACACACCCCGCCTAATTCACTGAAATATTTCAATCGTCTTCTTCATCCATCCATCAGGTAAGGAACCTTCGCCTTCATCATCCATCAGGCCTAATCCGCAAAGAGGCGCGCTCGCGAGGAACCGTTTTCTGGAGATACGATCTTCATTGCCCACATTATGGCGGGTTCACGACCCCTTTCTTAACTCAGCCTCCCTGCGTTCGCTTGTTTCAGACCGGCATTCGTTTGTTTTAATATGCGAGATAAACTTTTTTTGCAGCATGAGGCATGGGGGCAGTTGGAGGGTTTATTGTAACTCGTAACTGTTCTTAATCCGCTATTACACACCGTGACAGGGAAATGAGCTCATTAAGAAAAATATGCATTTTTCATAGTATTGATACATAGCGGCCTCAATCACATAAGACTTTTTTTTGTTTTAAATTTGTTATTTTAATATCAGAAAATATAATACATTTTTAGAATAATCAGTAGGATATGTTATATATATACATATATATATATATATATATATATTTCTTTTAACATTTATTTCTTCTCTATGAGAGTAAGACTCGTATATAGAGGAGTATGTGCAAGAGTTTGTTTGATGTAGTCTGTGTACATATTTTTTTTACTTCAGATACAAATTTATAGTATTCTGTAATTTTTCTAATTGTGATGGGGAGATTGTTAAAAAATTTGATGTCTTGATAAATTTAGTGATTTTGGGTTGCGGTATATTTTAGTTTTGGAATATCCATTTGGTCTCTTAATCTTGTAGATCAGAATTCGCTTCTAAAATGTAATTGATTTTTAATTTTGAAAATTAGGATAATTGAATTTTTTTTGTATGTATCTATTATTTTTGGTACTTTTAAATCTGTGAAGAGTTGTTTACTTAGATAGTATTTTCTTTAGAATAATTTTTATTGTCATGTTTTGAGTGATTTCTAATTGTGACATTGAAGTTTTATATGCTCCTCCCCAATAATACCGTATTGCAAATGTGACTGTACAAACTCGTATATTATTTTCAGATTTGTAGTGAAGATCTTTCCGAGTCTTAGGCAGTTTTCCTTATTTGGTTTGTAATATTAGTAATATGTTATTTCCATTTGAGTTAGTTATCTATTATGATTTCTAGATACTTGATACAGTCTTTTTCTTCAATTGATGAAAATTGGTTACAAGAATCTTCACGAGTACAGGCTTTGGTGTGAATTTTAATATTAATTTCAGTGTTATCTTTCTGCTGAATAGCATGATGCAGCTCTCGGTATTAAGCAGCGGCGTAACTACAAAAATTGGGCCCTAATGCAGAATGGAAAAATGGGCACCCTAAATAAATATTGTATATAAGATAAATAGTAAGAACAAACTTAGTTAAACAAATAATATATATCTCATAGAGTCAAAGCTATTTTTATTATATTTAATCGAAAGATATGGATGGATGGACAAAATTAGTCTTAGTTTCATGAAAAAATCACAAATATTTTTACATATTTATCTGCACTTTGCAATTTAAATTATTTTAGGCGGTTAATTTATTATTTTTATATTTTTATTTGTTAACATTGTTTTATTAGCCACTTATTGAGTTTAAATACATTTGCCGATTTCAAAAAATACCATTTTCTTCTTCAGGATGTCAATACTAACTAAAAACCTTCTTTACCAGAATCTATTATACGTCCATTTTTTTCACATATTTCCGTAATGCACTTCAGAAACTGTTTTAAATTACATTTCTTGCTGTGGTTTACTATTAACGCCGGGTAAGGTATCAATACTTGTAAAAATACTTATGCCAAATAGAATGTTGGCGCGAACTTTTTAGTGGGTATGCACTGCGTTGGCTGCATTGGCGTAGTTACGCCACTGATCCTGGGTCTTTTCAGCAAAACTCAACACATCCATCCGCCGTTGTGGTATTTATTCAGGTCTTCATCGTACATTATTACAAATTGGATAAATCTTATGTGCACTTCCGTAGATAGAGCTTGCCGTGATTGGATTTTCTGCAAGATTGAAGGTAGTCGTGCGTCGTCCACGGGATACGTAACATTCAGCATTACATTTCAAAGGTTTCTACTTACGTTTGTTGGTGTTTGTTGTGGTGAACCAAAGGAACGAACAATGGCAGGAAAATAAATATATAAGTAATACAAAATTTTATGATATTTTAGCTTTTACGAGATTAATAAAAACAGTCTCATTAGCAGCTATTTTAACATAAAATATGTTTTATCGGAGGCCTTCTAGAACCTTAAAAATAGAAATAGCGCGAACTAAATAGACAATTACGAACTTTTTTAAGAAGTGCGCGATGGACTGTAATAAAATTCCTTAATGTACTTTTTGATTTATATATATATATATATATATAACATATTTATGACATCAACGAAGAAGATATATATAGGAAAAACATTCTACATTGTCACTGTGGTGACCCTACACGCGCCACACCAACACGCGTGAGGGCTGTAAGGGCTCACCTATCAACCATTAGGGTCCGAACCAGAGCGACCAATAAGCAGACGCAAATAAACCATTAGCAACAGAGACTGATACTGCTCAAGCAACTAATTTCACTTCTCCGCAGACCGTCCTATCACCAACATCGCCATTCAACCGCACCTCCACCGAGCCACTCCAAAGTTCATCCGCGCATTTAAATTGTATTAATTCATCACCTCAATCATTTATATACCCTGCTCTAGTTACAACAGACACCCTACACTGCGACACAAAACCAACACGCGTGAGACAAGAAGAGGTTAGGAGGTTCTGTCTCACAGCATCTTAACCTTCTGACATAATCTCGAGTCAATCATAGTTTGAATAACTTCAACTAATTTTATTTTGTTTATTTCAATCTATAAACAGTCTACTAACTCTATTTTCAATACAGTACAACATTTTAAGTTATCAGATCTGCTTGTCTTTGAGAAAAACATGTTTTTTTTTTAAATACACCTATCTGGCGTTAGCTAGCGCGGCTAATGACTTCGGATAAAACTAAGACCAAGGTCAGAATAACACTAAATATAAACTGTAAAGGAAAGAATGAAAGTGGCAGCTAAAAATGAATTAGGTACCTAGAGTTAGGTGACACTATTATTATTTGTTATTTCATACTAAATGGAAAAACAAATTTAACCCGACTAGCGACAGTTATTGAGATCGATGATTTCGGTTGAAACTTGCCATCACCAAGGTCAGAACAATTTCAATCATAAAATTGTAAAAGAAAGAACGCTGCTAGAAAAGTAGAGTGATACTATTATTACTTGTTATTTTATTCCAAAAAGAGATTTCAGTAATTTAAGAACATCTAAATCTAAAAAACAATAAAAAATACTTGTGTTTTTGTTTTTTTGATACGGTATATTTAAAATTCAGCATAATATGTGGCTCATTCTAATAAATACTGAACCTAATAATCGGAGCCTGTACCTGCTTGCTAGTGATGAGCACAAAGTCACGAACTGTGAGTCAATCACTGATATCTTTGAGTCACGTTCACTATCAGTGATTGAGTATTTGAAAACATCGAAATTAGTATTTCAAATTTTTCACTAATTGATGCGCAAAATTTATAAAGGAATGACGTCATAATCATGGCCACCGCCATCTAATAAATTCTGTTAAAAAGTTTTACGCATGTTTACTGGGAATTTGATTAAAAAAATCTGATATTATATATACAAATAAAGTTTTAAAATTACGCTCGATCTATTTCATTTCTTTATTTATTTCTCGAATGCGGCGCATGGACATTAGTAATGAAATAGTGATCACAGTCTCAGTTTTTAATCACTGATATTTTAAAATATTAATCACAGTCACACATGAGAGTAAAGTAGCATTTTTTCTCATCACTACTGTTTACTTTATCCGAGATATTTCGCTGACTTCTCGAGAGAAGCGCCTCCGCTCGTATTATCTGTCTCCGTCGCACAACCGACAAAGCACGCCCCCATCGTGTCGTCTTTTAGCCAAACTCGGCGAACAAAAGAGCAGTTTTCATGCGGAAGTTGTTTTAAAATAACAAAAGGTCACACCGGTGTGGAAGCTATTGACACAGTCTGCGCCGCGACTCGCGGAGCACCCTGTACGTGAGGTCTCGGAGACGCGGCAGGATACCGCGCTCTAGAGAGGGAAGAGGGTACTGTACACCCACCGTGTATTTTTTTTTTCAAAACTCCATCATAAAATACGAGGTGATATGTGTTATTTGTTCAATTGTGACACACTAAATTTTTTGTCATAAAATAACTATAAAATTCACCTTACATGTCTCAGGCACATGTATCATATGTTTTATTTATGTGAAGAATATGTTTTACTAGTTCTATAAAAATATTCATAAATTATATCAATAAAATTCTATTAACAATAAGACAGGATACAATGTATGATACAAAAATTAAAAATGCAAGCATAGATATAGACAAAAATAAAACTATAAATATAAGTGGTGAGTAACTAATTAAGAACTACTGTGAAAAAATTTTTTAAATGTGACTATTTGTTATTAACCCCTGGTATTTGTATGTAAAATTTCTAAACCATTATTAATGTCAAAAGAATGGTTTGTTTCTAAAAGGTGATTGGCGAATTCAGAATAGTTGTTTCTATTTAGTGTTTCTTAATTCTAATATCAACATTTTTGCAAATCTTACCTATAAAAAAATAATTGTAAGCATTGCAAATTAATTTGTAGAGCCCTAATTTTTTTTAAATGTCAGCGGTATAAACAAAGCGTTTTCTTATTATTAATATAATACGTTGCCACAAATTAATTTTGCAATTATTGAAGAAGAAATAAAATTCTCCCTGGCGGGGAACCGAACCACTCTCTTCCGTATGACGGTCATGGATGCTTACCAGTGCACTGTCGATAAATCAAGCAAGTTGTGAAAATAGCAAATTATGAATGTCTAAACTCTTTACGAGTATTAGTACTGGATTATGAAGTTCAACAGGGGTAATTATTTTTAACAAAATTAAATATTGCCATTATTTTATATTGATTCTTGAATACTTTAGACGTGTTGCCAGAATAATTACGAGATACTTGTAGATAGATGGACAGTTGAGGGAAAACGAACAAGAGGGCGGTCTCCCATGAGATGGTGTTAAAAGATTCCTCTTTAAACACAACTGTCACTATGGTTCTAAAACATGAAAATATTGTACACTGAGTTTCAAACATATCAGGGGACCACAATTAAGTATTAAGCACACAATTAAATCGAAGAGATGTTAAATATAAACCAAATGATGAAATAAATTCAAAAATATAAAACAAAGCATTGAATTATAACGCAAATAAAATAGTATTATATGCTTACTGGGGGTGTAACTAAGATGACACAGCATTGCCTTAGCTGGTACCGAGATTGATACGGTTCAGTTTTGTTCCCAAATTATTACAAATTACTGGTAGTTTAATAATAACTAATAAATAATAATAATATACGGGACCTATCCTCTAGTTGTCTAATCTATCAAAATTGTTGTTATCTATACCTAACGTGATCATTTTTTTCTTCTCAAAAAAAGACATTTACTCCATGGGCTACACTAAATTCTGTACGACACTTATCACTTCTGTGACTTACTAATACTTCTTTGATTTATAAACGGATTCGTAGTTTACGTACTAGAAATTTAAATTGACTACAATGATACACATCGATAAAAAAAACAATAATCAATAGCTTCTGACCGACTTACATACGTGTGAGACGTATTGCGCATGACATAATCGCCGCGCTACTAGGCGCTACCGTCGGATTTTTTTCAAATCGTTACCGTGACTTGCTTTCGGTCTTAAAACGGAACATTTCGGCGTCAACGACGACAACGAGATAGGCTGTCTCCTAAAAACGGGATGGTCCCATTTAAAACGGAACAGGTTGGACGTGTTATATATTCTCTTCTCTGAAATATGTCCCATAGCCGTCACTTTTTCTTGTTTCAAAAATCCACCAAAATTGTTTTCAGGAAACGTACTTTGTGTGCCGAACTAATGCCTCTAATTTCACATTCGCTACGCAACCGCTCGTTTTCGAGATAATCTTTCGAAATGTTAATTGGATCTCTGTGAAATGTCTTTAGTGCACACTTAAGCGGCCGATTATTTGCGTTTACTGACCTTTTAATTCAATTGCCCCTACATATTATTATTATCTCCAGAACATGGAATGCCACCGGCCCTTCTACACACGTTTCCTCTTATCGAACAATCTTTCACGGCTTCCTCTACCTTTGCGGAGAAACTTTCTTGATAAGTTAACGAGTTTTTGTAAAAAGGTGTCAGAAATATACTTTTGTATTTCTTTATGTTTCTTATGGTGTCTGAGAAATATAGTCACATACTTTAATTATTTTTTTTTTTATTACTGTTCTTATTGCTGACTGGTATGATTGTATTATAATATTACATAACCGTCGAATAATACTTCTAAAGGGCGTCAATTTTGACACTTTTACTCTTTTTTTTTTTTTCTATATTCTACCTATACCAAATAGCTATATAAGATTCTACAATTTTATCACTGGTTTAAGGCAGAAAAAGACTAACAAAAATTATAAATGGCACTTGTTCGACAAAACACTTTATTTCAATTGCATTATAGTATACATCGACTAAATTGTCAGAAGTTTAAAGGTAGGTTACGCGAAATTATTTTATAATGTTACTTCGCGGAACGGGTGCTCGTGGTGGCTAGTGAAGTTTAACTACGTCGGCCGGGTGACGAAATTGCAATGAGCGTGCTTTCGCTCCCGTCTGTCCTCTGTGTGTGTACCTGTAAATAGTGACCTCTGGCGGACTATATACTTGGTTCTCTCTAAAAAGTAAGAATCGCGTATAATATTATCAAAAATTCGAACTCCTACAGATTTTTTTTAAATTTTAGCTTAAACTAACCAATTTATACGAAATCGCCCTCATTCGTTATTTTGTCGACGCGTGTCACCGTTACGATTAATTTATTAATTATTTAATTTTAATTTCGTTCTTTTTTATTTATTTGAAAGCTGGCTTTTGCATTTTTACGGCTGGAAACATTAGTTTGGCTGTACAGGGGACATCACTGGCTAAGCCATTATTTGAATAATCACAATAAACATTAAGTATGCCTTTTTATTGCATCGTAGGAGATGCCAATCATCGTGAATTTTTTTTAAATTTTATCACTTAGGTGAGTTATGGAATAGAAGGAACATCTTTGATAAGATATGTCAAATCATTGCTTATTTGATACTGAAATAGATATACACTATTTTTTTTAATGGACTAATCCTCCAATGCTCGACATAGTACAAATCCTTCAGTTCATTATATCCTCAGTATAAAAATGTTGACGTAGGATGTGATGGAAGCTTAAATAACAAACAAATGATAACTAGTCATATCATTATAAACCCACACACGGTACCGCCCCGAGCTAGGGCGAATCTTTGTTTACCCATAAGAGAGTGTTGAAGCTATTGATAAGGAAACAGATAATACAATTCTTTAAACATCCAGATTTAAGAACAAAAAAAAACGTATACTTTTTTCCACATCTCGTGCGTACTACTAATACTATCTTATGAATAAAATAATGAAAATTACTTACTTACCATTACACCGTTTCCCGCGGTGGTAGGCAGAGAGGATAGAGTGCCACACTGGTCTATCCTGATACACAATTTTCGCTTCATCCTCATTCATACATCTTCTCATACAAGCTCGTCAACTATTGAGCCTTCTAACAGAACCATCCTCCAGTATCTGGTTTACTTGGTGATGCCAAGTCTTCCGCGGACGTCCTCTCTCAACTTTCATGCGTTCCGTATGACCGAAGTGACCAAACCACCTAAGTGATTATTTCTTAATCTTACTCACTATACTAAGATCAGCTGTACATTATTTTCTTATTTCTTCATTCTTTAGTCTGTCATAAATGGATCTGTCACATATACGCCCAAGTGAACTCATTTCCACTGCATTCAGTCTACATTCGTTCCTATTCTGTCAGCCCTGTTCACTCTGTTTCCTGCAGTCGATATCTTTCTCAGACTTTCCGTTTCTATTAAACATACTTCCGAAATACACAAATTCATCTTCTTGTTCCAAACATAACCTACATTACCTACAAGTATTTAGCACGGTGTCTTGCTTTCCTGTCTCGAATACCATCACTTTCGACTTGTTGACATTCATAAGAAGGTCGCCTATCTTGCGCACATAGTACATTCTACTCACTAGACTATAATTTATGTTTATTATTCATCATTTAGTACTGCATCATCGGCGTAGAATAAACAGCATACAATCAAATCGCCCATTTTCGCTCCTACATTCATACATTTCATTTCTTTCACACGATTATCCATATACAAATTGAACAGCTATGGAGACATCTCACAACCCTGTTTAACACGAGTATGTTAATAAAAACAATTTTACGCCTTTATTAATATAATGGACGATTACCTATAAGTTTTAAGTATTTTATTTTATAATGTTAACCATTTCATTTTGAGTACCTTCTTACATTTAATTATTCAAATATATATCTGACACACCAATGAGTTTTGCTGTACATTGTTTGCAATTATGTATTTGTGTGTATGGAGTCGTATACCCCTTGAATACAAACTACTGTGTAATTTATTAAGTATGTATGTTATTGTATGTTTCCATTCGTTCTCTTATTTCCGCCACAATCTTTCATTGGTCGCCCTTTACATTCCTATTCTACGGCTTCTTTTTACGCCTGCCAATCTCCGTTCAGGCTTTTAGCACAATGCCGACGGTAGCGCGCCTGCAGCGATATTAAATGCAGTTATGCATTTATTTGACCCCCGACACAACTGCATGCAGGGTTGCTAACGATAAAAACCAATATTATGAAATGAAACGAAGGCATTAATATTTGGTTGGGTGTTCAATATGCAACCTTTTGGAAATTAGATAGAAAGAAATGGTACACTGATTTTTCAAAATTGATAGATACTAATTACATATTTTTTTAAAGTCTATTATTTATAGATTGTTTTGTATAATTTCTTTTTCAATGTCATTATTTTATATTCAAATTTCTACAGATCAATGCAATAAATACTTATACTTACATTTATTTACTTTTTGAAGAGATTTCTTGTGTTTATTTATGGAATATCGTGTATATATGGCTTAATCATTAATGACATAAAAATTACGAAAGGAAAGAGGAATATTATTGTACAATTAGTGAAAAAATAACATTACTTTTAAAATTAGAAATATTATCTTTGTTTTATTAACCACTGAATTACAAATTTGTATTAAGCAACAACTTGAATTAGGTACTAAATTTATTTTTTAAATAATTGTTTTTTTAAAAATAGATTCTGGTGAAGAAATAATGATATATGTTTTTAGTTAGTTATGACATCCTGAAGAAGAAAATGGTATTTTTTGAAACCGGTAGATGTATTTAAACTCAATTCAGTGGTTAATAAACAAAGATAATAAATAAAAAATAACATGTTTTTAACAAAGTATTTTTCTCCACACACCTCGCATCTGCGTCGCTTGAGGAGTCTAACTAAAAATCAAATTCTCTGTGGAAGCGTATTTTACGTTTTTTGTTTTACTTCTACATGATGTTTTTCAAAATTCGATTTATCTAATAAAGATCTGAAATTAATTTACGAACGTGCCAGATATACAAATTATTTATTTGTAATGGTAACGTTATTAAAAAATGGTACGATAGGTACTTGTAAAAAGCATACCTAGATATTAATTTTGGTTCATAATACGAATATTCAATTCTAAAATCCAGAAATTATATATGACTTTAAAATTTCTGATAGTAGAAATGGAGTATTTATTTGAAAAATATACATTCAGAACAAAAAGTCAACGTATCTACTTAATTTGTATTTCGAAGAAAGTTGCTACGTATCAACTTCCTTTCAAATTTACACGGGGAAGCAAGTATTAATACGTACATTAAAACAATTATTTGTGCAATAAAATAATAAAAATTTAACAAGGTTAGGTTAGTTATTTTTTATTGAATAAATATATATTTTAAATATGAATTAAATTTATTAATTATAAAGATATACATATAAAATCAATTTCATCGAAAAATATTCTTGTTGCGCCACCGGGATTCGAACCTGGATCTCTTTCCAAACCGGAGAAGGTGCATAATCCAACTATGCTACAACGACGTTATTTTTAGCGAAAAATTTTCAAACCTGTATGTTACCTATATATCTTTCTAATTAATATATTTAATTCATATTTAACATATCACAGACCTATGTCCTGAATAATTACAACTTCCCAATAAGAATGTGTTCTCCTAAAAAATATTTATTGGATATATTTATTGTAATGTACAAACAATTCGTTTTATAGAATAAGGTTTTTATTTAATGAACATAGATATCTCTTAAAATAATTCCCTGTTAAATCGTACTATTTTACATACACAGAAAGTATTAGTTAATACAAACACAAAATCATTTTATTTAAAAAAAATATTATAATGATTACTTTTAAAGGTCTTAATAATAGTTTTTCTAGAAGTGGTGTATCCTTTGAAATTTACTTACAAATAAAATGTACGTTCACACAAACACAGACTTGTTATATTAAAATCTACCTCTAAAAATAATAAAGCTATTTTTATTCAATTTTGTTTAAATATCATGTTCGGTATAAAAGCAATTTTAATAGAATTATTTTTTAAGAAAGGCTCATGTGTTGAAAATGATTTATTGATTTTGATATTCGATAACCCTCAACTCAGCACGCGTTGCCTGCTCAGGGTGCAGGTGTGTTTTTAAGCGGAACCAGCTACTCGTTGTTAACCCTTCAGTGGGGAGGGGCGGGTACTATGTGCTGACTATTAACCACTTCACGCTAAGGGAACAAACAATCTGTTTTAACCAAAATTATGATGTTTATTTACCGATTAATTGATAAGGAGGTATTTACGTGCCGTGAAAATTACCTTTTGAATATTATTTTTCGAATTTTCGAGATTTGTTTATTATTATTCGTTTTTTTTTTATGCAGTATGTCATATTAATTTGTTTATTTAATTAGCCATAGTTAGGTGAGTAAATGAACAAATTGTAAGTTTATCTAAAGAAAAAAACACATGCTGTATTATCGTGCTACTCTCTTTTTGTTTATTTGTTTTTTAAGTTTTTTGGTAAAGTTACTGATTTATTAAACAAATTAAAATTACTAGTAGTTTCCGGGGTAAGTTTGCAGAACTCCATAATCACATGTGAAAATAAAACACTTGTTTTTCGATTCTACTCGTTTAATTTACTTGAGACGCATTTCGCCTTGTAAGGGCATTATCAATCTAATAATTTAATTCAACACCTTGTTAAATATGAATTAAATGTATTGATTAGAAATATATACATATAAAAATAAGGTAGATGGCTCTTTCAAATAATGGAACGATTAAATGTATTAATATCAAAAAGGTAACATATAGATTCGAAAATTTGTCGCTAAAATATTGTCGCTGTAGCATAGTTGGATATTGCACTTTTCCCGGTTTGGAAAGAGATCTAGGTTCGAATCCCAGTGGCGCAATAACAATATTTTTCGATAAAATTGATTTTATATGTATATCTTTCTAATTAACACATTTAATTCATATTTAAAAATATCACATACCTATGTTCTGAATAATTACAACTTCTCAATAAAAATGTGTTCTAATCAACAACTTGTATTTATATCTATAGTGAGGGACAGCAATACAATTTCATTTGCATGAGACGAAAAAGGACAACATAATTCATTGGAATCCTGAGGATTTCCATACATTTTTGAATGTTTCTAATTATTCGAAGTGACCGTTCTGTTTCAACTCTAATGATATTTTAATGTCGTAGAATACCTAAGTATTCTGGGAAATACCTATATTGCACAACGTAACAGTGACGTATACAATCGATTTAAATCACAGCCACAAACTTCTGCCTCTCCATCAGGACTGAATCTTCCCAGAGTGGCAGACCCCAGCCGTCCCTCGAGGTTTAGTACCTGATCACGTTTCACCACTTCTTTTTTCATTTACTCCGAAACGTCCAGTCGGATATTTTTTGTTTCCGACCTCCGAAAAGTAAACATTCCTCCGGTCAATAACTGTTGGGTTTATTTTCCTTTCGTGATTTTAAGAAGAGGAATGCTTCATAAAGTATCACATTTCTGTGTGATTTTAAAGATTGATATATTTCTTTACGCTTCACACGTTTATTTTTATGACATTTATGACATCCTTCACCATTTTTGTGAACTTCTTGTAAATAATTCTCACATCTAAAAAGCAACAAATATATATATATACATATTTATACGTTTGCACATTTTCCCATTCCTTGGGGTCTGCGATACTCTGAATAATCTATACGCTATTCCACCTTTTTTCACTGTTCTTCCTTTTCATCTGACTTTAAATATGGATTCGTATTTTAATTTTATTTCTATAATAATAATAATAATAATAATGTGTTTATTCCAGCGAGATCTTGTTTTTTTTTTTTAACCCGATTCGCCATAGAAATAATACATATTATGTTGTTAAAGTTATGAAATAAATATAATGCTATGAAATAGAGAAAGAAAACCAAGGAAAATATTAATAAATAAAAAAATAATAATAAAAAGTTTAAAGTTCACACATATATACACACAAAATATAAATATTACATATATAACTACTTCAGTCACGGCCATTGTTGTATATGTAGCTATTCTGTAGGCGCTTCCGTTCCCTGGTCAGGAAACCAGCTTTCCATGAGAGCGCCGTTTGCACCAGATAATTGGTGCTGAGCTCCAGCCGCAGCTTTACGCCATCAACTAGATGTCTCAGAAGTGGAACGAATCCATGTATACAGCCTTTGGTAAACATTGTAGATGCGCTGCAATAACGCGCCAATCCGAACAGTATTCTGTATGAGTTGTACCTAAGACGGTTATACGTCACTTGCGTATATTTCGACCAGAGCTTGCAGGTATACATGCTGGTGAAGAACGATTTAAACAGGATGCTCTTCACCTCCTTACTATATATCCAAAAAAATATTTACATGATAATGTTCTAAAATTATTTTGCTTCTTCGAATAATTGTATTTTCTGATGACGATGATTGGTGATCTATACTTTTGTAATGTATGAAAAATCATATATTTATTCCATTCTCTGTTGCCTACAATCAAGGCCCTCACCATTCTACAAACGAAAGCTTCCATATCGGTTCTTCTCATTCGCCATTTTGGTATTTTTAAGCTAAAAGGCAACATGGCGACCATATACGGCTACCAGACAAATCCACTCCTCACTGTTCTCCGACAAGAGATCTCTTTATTATTAATTCAGTAACAATAATTTATTAAGGAAAACACATTCTTATTGTGAAGTTGTAATTATTCAGAACAGACGGTCTGTGATATTTTAAATACTAAATTAATGTATTAATTATAAATATATACGTATAAAATCAATTTTGTCGAAAAATATTGTTTTTGCGTCACCGGGATTCGAACCTGGATCTCTATTTCCAATCCGGGGAAGTACAATGGATAGAACATATCTGTCATAGAGATGACAGATGGTGTAGAAAGAAGATATTGAAGCAGATTTTGCACTCTAAAATACGCGTTGACTATCCCCAAGCGATAGAGCAGCGATTTCAGAAGAGTGGTGGCCAACAAATGGATGAAAAGGACTGAAGATAGAAGGAATTAGCGAAAATTTTTAGAAAAAAATTATATCCAGCAGTTCAAAGACAGGCCATTAATAATAATGATTTATTCCTTTAAAGAAGTCTCGCTCTAGCTTTTATCTTCCTCGGGACATCTGGGATGTCATACCATTCTTGGAGTTCCAAGTTCCTTAACATTTTTCATTCTCCAGTTAGGTTAACATGGTTATACCATAAAAGGTACGTTTCCCCATAAATATATTCACATAACATTACTCACGAAGATTATTTCATTTTATTGCTCCAATACACCCAATCGAGTGTGAGAACTCCAATACATCCAGTCAGTCCGCCCACCTATCTGCGTAGGTACTTATTAAGTTAGAACCCTTTTTGGTGTTGCTCAACACTTATTTATGTAATACACATCTTAAATATTCCCACAACCCTTCGGGTCGGATCACAAAACGGTACTCGCGCTCGATCTCCGGGACCCGACTTCGAAACGGCCGGGGAATCAAAAAATGGTCTAAAGCATGGCCCGCGCTTCAGTACAATATGAAGCGGGGCAGTCGAGGATTCTCGTCGAGAACCGGCTCTGGAAATTGAAAAACAAATCCCAAGTACGAGGCGCTCGGGTCGTGCATCATTTGGTACCAAAACTCTCAAATAAATCGTGGTAATGGCCCTCGTGTGAAAGACGACAGCTTAATACAGCCGCGTTGCATTTGTTTATTTTCCACATAATTTGGTTCACAAGTCTGTCACTAAATGTTATTACTTATTAGTGTTTTGACTTGAGTCATTTTTCAAGGCGAGCGGCGGTCGATCTGAGTTGCGCGCTAAGGAAATGTAAGCATTACACATGTTGTTTTCTTATTTTTCCTCTTCGTGATTCTTATGTCGAAGTTTAGCGACCATGTTGCAATGTGCAGATTACAAATACGACTGGTCAGATGCTGTGTGTTCTCCATATTATTTTATGGAATGAAAGCATGAACACTTGCCGAAGAAATGATAAGGCGACTTGAACCATTTGAGATGTGAATCTATAGAAGAATTCTTAAAATAAGCTGCGTAGATAGAATTACGAATCTAGATGTTGTGGTTCGGATGCATGCAGAAATTTTTTTATTTAATTCAATAAATGTGAGGTCCGGAATCAAAAGCAGACAGGTCCGCTTGACTTATTTTCGAGTAAAATGTTATATTTGGGATCACACTGAACATGACCAGTAGCCACTTGTGACATACTGTCGTCTTATACTTACTTATTTACCATCACTCCGTTTCTCCGCGGGGGTAGGCTGGGAGGATAAAGCGCCACACTCTTCTGTCCTGATACACTATTCTCGCGTCATCCACATTCATACATCTTCTCATACAAGCTCGACAATTATTGAGGCTTCTAACACGACCATCCTCCAGTATCCAGTTTACTTGGCGGTGCCGAGTTTTCCGCGGAAGTCCTCTACTTCTGCTGCCATCAACACTTCTGTCATATATCTTTCTTACCATTCTCTCTTCATTCATCCGTTCTATATGACCAAACCACCTAGTGATCCTTTCTTAATCTTGCTCACTATACTAAAATCAGTTTTATATTTTTTCCTTATTTCTTCATTCTTTCCTCTGTCATAAATTGATATGCCGCATATACGCCTGAGTGATATCATTTCCACTGCATGCAGTCTACTTTCGTTCTTCTTCTGCCCCCTCCGGGCCTCACTTCCATATTATCAGTGTCAGTATCGAGACTCCATTGTGAACCGCTAGTCTTGTCTCAGTTGACAAGTTGGGTTTAACTTATTTGTCTATTGGACATATCTGCGATAGAAATAACAAGCAAATTTTAAATGCGTTTTTACACGATATTCAGCAATATTTGACTGATTTCGACAGGCTAGTCTTGTAGACATTAATTTTCTTTATATTTGTACATACTTAACTCAAAAACTATTAAAACTGTAGATGTCTAATTTTGATTCTATACCTCACAAATATCCGAAAACTTCAATATCTCGAACATGTAATGAGACGTGAATGTTAATTATTAATTAATTAGTGAATTAATTAATTGAGTTAGTTCAGCTATCAGCGTTGAATTCCTTTAAGTCCACTTCTATGTGAGTTGACTTAAATAGTAAAAGATAGATAAACTTGCAGAAATGTTGATATTAGAATTAAAGAGCAATTGAACTGTTTAAATAGCAACAATTATTCTGAACTCGCCAATCATATTTTGAAAACAAACCATTATTTTGACATTAACAAGGGTTTAGAAAGTTTACATATGGTTTACAGTCAGATAAATAAGAAAGGTTGTAAATATGAATTAAATATATTAATTCGAAAGATATACATATAAAATTAATTTTATCGAAAAATATTGTTGTTGCGCCACCTGGATTCAAACCTGGATTTCTTTCCTAACCAGGGAAGGTGCATTGTCCAACACTGCTACAGTGACAATATTTTTTGCGACAAATTTTCGAACGTATATGTTACCTTTTTGATATTAATACATTTAATCGTTCCATTATTTGAAATAGCCATCTACCTTATTTTTCAGAATCTCAACAATATTTTTCGAATAAATTGATTTTATATGTATATCTTTCTAATTAATATATTTAATTCATATTTAAAATATCACAGACCGTCTGTTCTGAATAATTACAACTTCACAATAAGAATGTGTTCTCCTAATAAGAAAGGTTTTAATAGCAAATAAAACATTAAAAATAACCAAATCCTTTTTGCAAATAGCCACCTTTTAACATGACGAACATGTCGAGTTATCAATAAACAAAGTGTCTTCTTATTATTAATTTAAATATTGTTACAAGACGACTTAACTTCTTCAATAAAGTCCCCTCGTTTCGATGCTCATTATTTGACCAACGTTTGAGAGCACACCTCAGCGGCTTCAGATTTCGCCATGCATTACTTTAATATGCGGCCGCGGTCCCCGGCGCACCCAGCCGGCCGCTCGTATCGTCGTATCTGCATAACCGGTCCCAGGCCCTGCTGCATGTCCGCTCGGCCGCTCCGCGCTCGGTGCATTGTATGCAAGTTTTCGCCCATTCATCGATAAAGACAAAGCCGGCAGCGACCCCGAGCGTAATTTGTCGTCCGCCCGGCCATTAACTCGAGCGGCCTTGCGGACTTCCACACCTGGTGCATAGTACCTGGTCAACTAATGCTGCAGATTGTTACGTCTGAAATCTCGTCTGAAAGCTCCCGCTTCTTGTTTTTGGTTGTCATCAGGTTGCGTATTATCTGTTGACTTAACTAATTATAATCGACTATTTATATAAAATTGTATTTATATTTAACCTTGTTTAAACCACTGTGTTGTTTTTGCATCAACCGGTTTCAATACTAACGTATCTTCGACAGGACTGGCGTACAACTGAACTATTCCATAAAATTTAAACGATATCCATTACGGGGTGTAGGCGGAGTCTTGGTAAGTGCGCGGGGTGATTGACAGGAGGGCATTGAAATAGGGAATACATTAAATAGCTGGTTGTTTGCGGGACTGTAAATATGTTAAATGCTTTCGAGATAGGGTACTGGAGGCGAATGATACGTATCCTCTTTTACAGAAATTGAGGATTATAGAAAATCTTTCGACAGTATAAAAAGAATTCTTACGTACTTAAGACATTTTGCCAGAAGAAACGATCTCAGGAGAGCAAGAGTTCGTGAGGAAAATTGAGTCCTTTTTGAACGCTGCTATCAAATAGCTCAAGACCGGAGGGAAACGTGTTAGTACTTATATCTGTATATTTTTACAACTGATACATTTATTATTCCATTTTTAAAAGCAATCAACTTTAGCGTTGAATCTCAAATAGCTTTAAGTAAATCACGCTAAGGCACCAGAATTAAATTTATAATTAATTAACTTTGATACAACTTATATATTTTTATAAACACATATTTGTTGTGAAGTTGTATTTTTAGAACATAGTTCTTACTTACCATCACGCAGTTTCCCCGCGGGGGTGGGCAAAGAGGATAGAGCGCCACACTATTCTGTCCTGACACAATTCTCGCCTCATCCACATTCATACATCTTCTCATACAACCTCGCCGATTATTGTGGTTTCCAACAGGACCATCTTTATAATAATAGTAATAGTAATAATAATAATAATAATAATAATATTATTGGATAATTTGTATGGCGCCATTTTCGTAAAATATTCACCTCAAGGGCTCTTTATACATAAACTATTTAGTCCTGTACTATTTTTGTATTTAAATTAAAAATTGTTATTTTAACTTATGTATAAATGATCTTTTTAAAAGGTGCGTTTTTAGTCTCTTCTTAAATAAAGTCTGTTTCTTATAACGGAGGGCAAAGAGTTCTAGGCCTTTGGGCCTGCCACCGCAAATGCCCGTTCACTAAGTTTAGACTTCTGGTAACGGTTGGTCGGTTCTACAACACTTTCTGCAGCTGAAGTAGATGCTAACCTGAAAGTTTGTCGTCTACCATTCAAATTGTCTGGGATAAAAAACTCTTGAATATACAGAGGCGCCATGTTATATGTCGCCTTCAATTCGCTTGCGCAGACGTCCTCTATTTCTGGTGCCATCAACACTTCATATATTTTTTAACCATTCTCTCCTCATTCTTCCGTTCCATATGACCAATTCACCTAAGTGATCCTTTCTTATTCTTACTCGGCTTTACATTCGTTCCTCATTTCTTTATTCTATTAAATGGATCTGCCACATATACGCCTAAGTGATTTCATTTCCACTGTATTCAATCTACTTTCGTTCCTTTTCTGCCAAATCCATCGATACCAGGACTCCATTGTGTACCGCTTGTTTGGCCTCGGTTGACAAGTTCCCGTTAAATATAATTCACTTTATTCCCAGCAGTCACCTTCCTTTCGATAACATACTTCCCAAATACAAATTACAAGCTCATCTACTTGTTCCAAATATTCAGTACCTACAAGTATTTAGCACGGTGTCTTGCTTTTCTCTTTCTCGAATACCATCACTTTTGAATTGTTGACAATCAACAATTCAAAAGTGATGGTATTCGAGAAAGGTCGCTTTCCTTGTACATTCTACCTACTAGACTGTAATTATATATAATTCTGTGGTATTTTAATATCAATTACAATTTAATACATACTTTCTGCTTAAACATTTTGTTAATTTGGAGTTCATCCTCGCTTATACTGTACTAACTGAGACCTTTCACCATAGTATTACAACACTACGAACAAAACGGCAACCTTTTAAAGGAAAACATACACTTTATGTAAGTTGTGTCAACTTCTTTTGAAATACGTGAGTTTTTTATCCTGGAAGTACATACATATTTCGAATAGAAAAACGCACTTCAACTCGTTTCTGTACCAATAATTTAATAATTTTACCGTTATTTAGCTTCAACTTTAGTATATCTGACAATGTGTAACTCTGAAACATCGTTAAAAGTTGTAAAACATTTTTGGCAACTATTTTTTAGATACCAAACTTTCCTAACTTAACTTTATAAAAAATCATTTCACGCGGAAGCCCAAGCTCGACGTACTGCTTAGTTAACCTGATTTGTTAGCTACAAAAGTTTTGTATATATTATATTTTTAAAATCATTATAAAGTACTTTTTCACTTTCTAATCTTATACTTCTGCCGATCTGCGTTGTTGTGTTGAATATAGACCTAACTTTTATCGATTTCCTTAGCTCCCTGTCTCTTACGCTTTGCTTCCGATTTAGCCTTATAACTGAAGTAAGGTAGTATCAGACAATGAGCTTAGATTTTTAATAATTAAGTGAAAGCCTATGATATTGGCCGTAACTATACATATGTCTGTTTATTATAAATGAAAAATTGAATGGAAAATGCATTTCATTGAAGAGAATTGTCAAATTGATTTATACGACCTTTCTATTCTTAAGTCATATTTTTACCAAAATACTAAAAAAAAGTCAATTTAATTAGGGTAATAAATGGTCGTCAGTTTAGATATCCATCAGATCTTATATTTAAGGAGTACAATACCTTATACATAAGACAAATCTATATGTTGAGACTCGTCCAATATTTCCATGCTAACTACAACTCACCCTTAGCAATAAATCATGGACACAATACAAGACAAACAACGAACATCTACACGCCAGTTCCGAGAGCAACAACGACATTTTAAACTGTACAACACACTCAGCACCAACTGGAAATGGTTCACTTCCAATAAGATCACATAAATATGGACCCAATATATGATCCGATTGGGTGGAGATCAATCAGAATCATCGCTATCCAACATTCTAACATAATCATTATACAGTGCCTACACTAATAATTCACTAATTCTACAACACTCTCATTACATATATATATATATATATATATATTTTCTCTATTTTTATTCTTGTCGAATCTTTATCTTTCTTGAATTAAATAACACCACAACAGCACGAAAAAAACTGCCTACTTTAACACAAACGCAGTCTAACAATGTACCCAGGACAATGCTGTATATATCAGAGGTGGAATGAACTTCATCCCACACAATAAACTACGAGTTTATACTTATAATTGTATGTTATGTTTAACATGTTATAATATAAAATATTCACCTCTGTTACAACAAAAACATGAAAGTCAGTAAAGTCTAATAAATAAATAAATTGTCAAAAATTAGTTTTGCTGCAGTAATATTTCTGATGCGAATATTTTGTAGATATATAATTATGTTTTAATACATACATTATATTTTATAAATATTCTGCTCATAACGATCGTTTTTCAATTTTTCTCAATGTTTTACTGAGTTAGTTATCAAAAAATATTCATGGTGTTTAATTAATATGAGCAATATTTTTATAATAAAAATATTACAAAATACAGAATAATATCAGAGTTATAGGTACACTATAAAACAGAATGAAGAAAAAGATGGAGTATTAGATAAAATATGTAATTTTCATCTCTCTTAAGTAACATTACTATTTTTTTCTCTATAAATCATCTCATTCGACATTAACGCAAAACAGGTTTTCTTATAATGTTTAAGAATTACAATTATTTGAAAGATTTTTATCAAGACAGAACAATATATCTGTCTATCTGCACTTCACGATGCAGTTGAATTATTGTAAGCAAACAGTTGAAACTTCATTTTATAACCTTTATTATCACGTTCAGGCGCACTGGTTTGATGTTTGGCTAACCTTGAGTCGCTGATGAGAGTTCAAAAGCCACAAGGCCACGACGATAAATGCATAATCTAATAGTTGTTAATGGAAGTTGAACAATTCAAAGTGTTAAATTATGTGTCAGTACTATTTAAGTATTCAAACAATTAATATACTGAAATAAATTTGATAAATCACATTGAAATATAATACAAAAAAATATATACGCACTATAAACTGCTCATCATTTACGATGTAGTAGTAATATATAATAATAATAGCGTCTTCAAATTAATATATAATATTAAGGGGAACACATTTTTATTGAGATTCCGTAAAAATAATGTAGATGGCTTTCAAATAATGGAACGACATATGTATTAATTTGAAAAAGTGTAATATACAGCTTCGAAAATTTGTCAAGAAAAATACTGGCGCTATAACACAATTGGTAATGTACTTCCCCGGATTGGAAATAGAGATCCAGGTTCGAATCCCGGTAGCGCAAAAACAATATTTTTCGACAAAGTTGATTTTATATGTATATATTTATAATTAATACATTAAATTAGTATTTAATATATTATTTGTTAATGAGACATTTATTTAATTAAAATGGCTTATCGATAATAATCTGTCTTGCCTGTAAGAGTGATATAAATTCATTTAATTTAATTCAAGCCTGTTGACCGCTTAGCCATAAGGTAAAATATAAGTTGGAAGTAAGGTAACAAATTAAATTAAATGGTAAAAAAAAACAGAAAAATCAAAAGGAGACAAGTAGAGATAATAAGTAAATTGAACAAAGTAAATTTTTTTGATACAGACTAAAGGAAAAGAAAAGAAACAAGCAAGAAGAAAACAAAACATGATAAGTACGAGGTAGGATGTAATGATAAAAAGAATTTTAAATACTAAATTAATGTATTAATTATAAATATATACATATAAAATCAATTTTGTCGAAAAATATCCCGGTGACGCTAAAACAATATATTTATAATTAATACATTAATTTAGTATTTAAAATATCACAGACCTATGTTCTGAATAATTACAACTTCACAATAAGAATGTGTTTTCCTTAATAAAAAGAATTACTTATATGAGTAGCTTCGATCATTTAAAGATCTCTTCCAGCTGACTTCTTCCAATTTGAAATTGATTTTATATGTATATTTTTCCAATTAATACATTTAATTAGTATTTATTAAATAGTATAAATAATTGTATGAACCTCTATTTATTGATAAATTAATGTTTCGATACCAATGGTATCTTCTACAGGAAACTATGTATACAAAATATTAAAGAAGATACCATAGATACCGTATCGTAACATGTCGACTTATCAATAAATAGTGATTTGAACAAAGTGGTTTATCTCATTTTGTGGCCACAAAGTAATTTTGCTAATATTGAAGAAGTAATAGATAGTGGTTTAAACAAAGTTTTTTTTTCATTATTTATTTAATTTTTATTAATTAATATTCTGAATGAACCGTTATGTTTTCAAACAACTACCGTTTTAAATAAAATAGTAGATGTAAACCTTTTCTTATAGTAATGAAGTATGCGTCGGTAATTAATCTATGACACACTAACGTTCCTTACCAACTAACGGAATTATTACAGTGCACAGTACAGCAGAGACTCTTCATGAAAAACAACCACATTAATATGCAACAACAGCCTATCACGTGCCCTATTATTTACGTATCCGATAAATTAAACTAAGCTCGCGAATCCGCCACGGACTGTGTCGTTAGACTCGCAGATGTGGACGATTTGTATTCGTTTGTAATTACCTACTACTACAAATGATTCATCTTGTTCCTGTACGTCATTCAATTAACCCAGCATCTGATATCCCGTTTGCTATGGAAGCAGCAGAATAGCTCTTTAGTGTTATCTCGTTGCAGCTCTACCGTTTCAGCTTCTGAAAGCTGTTCTATTCCATCTTGTTAGTTATGGCGTTAGAGAAATGTAATGTGAATTCCACGGTAGGAATGGATATTTGAGGCAACAAGAACATCAACGATAAAATATCTGATGCGCCTAATGGGATATTTGGTATTCTCTAGCTTTACGGACCTTGGAATGTGTTTCAGAAATACCTCAACAATTTTTATAATTATTTTTTTGGGGAATTGCCGACGTTGTAAAAGAAATTATAAAAGAAATATATAATAAATTATGGAAGTTTTAAGAATCACGAGGTTACGTGTATGTGTGTGTGTGTGTGTGTGTGTGTGTGTGTGTGTGGCCAGAGCAGATTGAACAAGATAAACTATTTACAGTTGACAGAAGTTTATTGATGCTAGTTACATTTAGAAAATATGCAATAAATTGTCTACACCGAGGAACGTTTCCTAATGATTTTGACGGGAAGGCAGTCGTGAGAGGAGTGGCGCGCAGTGGCCGGCCTCTGGGTGGCTGCGAGCGCATTGTTTTAGCACGTGTTGTTTGAGTCGATAGCTGCGTGTTTTTGCGGCTGTTGAGAGCCTAGTTTTACACCCAGGTATCTTGCGAGGTGCGTCCAGAGGCCGTCGGCGGTGTTGCTGATTGTGGAGGCGATAGACCTCCACATTTTAATTTATTTATACCTAGTCCATATTTTATTATAAAAATATGACCAATAAAGTTTCTTAGGAGTTGTGAAAAGTAAAAATATCATACAAATTAATAAGCTAAGAAATAGTACTAAAAAACTGATAAACAAAAAGTGTTTTAACACTGTATAAAGCGGAAAGGGAAAGGGCGGAGGATTGAACTTAACACCAAATACTCAAGATTGAACACGAGGTATAAAGGAATTATAGGAAGATATAAGAATTCTTATTGTCATTTTTTTCTAATTAATCTATGCCATGAGCGAGATAACACGCCAGTCATAAGCATAATTGCACGTGCTTTTCGATCTTACAGTGACGGTACTAAACACTATTTACAATGTAATATATTTGAAATTATTCTGCCGTTTCTTGTTAAGAGTTTGTAACTTTTAAAATACATTGTAAGTCGGCACCCTTAAAGTTTCCGCTGCGCTATGCGGTGTCAAAAATGATTGGCAGTTAAAAAAATAATGTTTAAATCAACCAATGTCAGAAAATAATGGTTACAGCTGTAATTCAGTGGACTTTCAGTCGCTCAGGCATGTACAATATATGCAAAATATATTAGTGAAGAATTATTACATTACGATATTAATAAATTTGTTTGTAATATGGTTTGAGCATGTGGAGTATACGATGATGAAGAAAATATATGTGGCGAGAGAAGTGTTGGAGATTTGCATTGCTCGAAGAATTACGAATAATCAGTTACCGATCATCGTTAAAATCGAAAACAATCACAGTCACAATAACGGTTTAATTAATTAATAAATTACGATTTAACCACTATAAAATCCTGACTCAATAGATAACAACGAATAATTTTTAATATAGATTATTTAAAACTTTGTTTTTAAACATTTTATGACTTATATTTAATACACCAACCGGTTTCGAAAAATACAATTTCCTTCATCAGAATGTCAAATTAACTAACTAAAACCATAGTCATATGTCAAATTAAAACAAAACATTAGACCGGCATTTTATACAAATAATAATATAGGAAAATTACTCATAAATTCCAAAAACAAAGATGATAAATTTAATTATTCCTGTGTTTATTAACTTGTAAAGATTGTACTACAATCTGTATTGGAAAAACAGTTCAAAATTTTAACATAGGAGTTAAAAAGCATTTAAGAGATTCAGTAATGGTGTTTTGGAATTTTCTAATCATTTATTAGAAAATGATCAAACATTTGTTAAACATTTTGGATTGTTTGTTTAACATATAAATGATGTTGCATAGTTTAGAATCATTAGTAATAAGTAAAGCGTGCAAAATTAACCGAAATATTATGAATAACTAAATTTAACCACAATTTCTATTAAAGTTTTTTTTTATAATTTTGTATCATTAAGTATATTTCCACATCTTTCATCGCCGTAACAAGTTAGGCCCTAGATTTATTTTAAAACATTATAACAATTTGACATATATGATTTTAGTTAATTAATTTGATATCCTGAACCGGTCGGTGTATTAAATACAGGTAACCCCCCGTTGATTGCGGGAGATACGCTCTGGACACGGTCGCGATATGCGAAATTTCGCGATTTAAAAAAAACATTTTAAAATGCGAAAAAAACTCATAATTACTAAATCAAACATTATTAAAAACAACAATTCATTAATTTTGTTGCGTTTGTTGTTGATATCGGTCAAATAAGCCTTATTATTAAAACAACGCTTTACAGCACTCGCTCGCTCGTAATCTTCGTCCTTTTCTTCTAACAACTCCACTCATTGATTGTGAAGAGAATGGCCCTTTTCAATGATTTTGACACTTCACTTTCGCACAGGAACAGGTTCCGAGACGTCATTTTCTCGGGACATAGTATAGCAGTGCATGTCTTGCATTCATTAGTTAAGGGTTCGCCGTGTGATTTATCAGAGTCTGAATATCATCTAGCGTGCGTTTAACACTGCAGCTATTTACTGAAGGATAGGCCCAAATGATGCACTGGCTCAACCGTTCTTTTATCTCTCTCGCAACTTAACGTATATGTACGTCTATGATGTGAGTGAGCAAGAATGATAGTACGCACATTTCGACTACCATTATGACGATTCCTGGCATGTGTCAAAGCCAGACAAATGCAAATACTTTTTTTTTTAAATATCGCGATATCACGAATCCGCATGCGCCGGGGTCGCGATGAACGGGGGTTACCTGTATAACATAAATTGGTTAAAAACAATGTTTTAAATAATCAATATAATTAATTAATTAATCAAAATAACCAATAAACCGCAATGAAAAAATTACAACAAATATTAATCATTTTTACCCAAATGATGATGCAGTACTAATGGCGAATAATGAACAAGAACTACAGATTCTAGTGAGTAGAATGTACGATGTATGCAAGGAAAGCGACCTTATTATGAAAGTCAACAAGTCGAAAGTGATGGTTATCGAGTATTCGGTATACCTCGGGAGTTAGATGTCTTGTACTTTCCATCTCAGCTCCGAGGGCTCGATGATACGGAAGCTTTGTTAATTATTGCATTGATGTATTGGAATAAAACATGTAATGAATTTTAATAATACAAATGCAAATTAATCAACTTGAAAGATATACAGAAAAAGTCTATTCATAGAAAACTACTTTATTGCTAAAAATAATGTGTGTCTCCGGATTGGAATTAATTAATTAAATGTGTGAATGAACTGAAATGTATTAATGTAGGAGCAAAAATGGTCGATTTGATTGTATGCTGTTTATTGTATGCCAATGATGCAGTACTAATGGCGAATAATGAACAAAAACTACAGAGTCTAGTGAATATAATGTACGATGTATGCAAGGAAAACGACCTCATTATGAATGTCAACAAGTCAAAAGTGATGGTATTCGAAAAGGAGGAAAGCAAGACGCCATGCTGAATTCTTGTAGGTAATGATTGGTTGGAACAAGTAGATGAATTTGTGTATTTGGGATGTATATTTGATAGAAACGAAAAGGCTGAGAATGATATCGAAAAGAGGGTGACTGCGGGGAATGCTTTGAATGGAATTATATCTAACGGGAATTTGTCAACCGAGGCGAGACTAGCTATGCACAATGGAGTCCTGGGTACCGACACTGATGAAGTGAGGCCTGGAGCTGGCAGAATAGGAACGAAAGGGGAAACGGCGTGATGATAAGTAAGTTTACCCAGATTACTGATTTAATCTGTTTGTGCAATCTCTTATGGAAGCTACCGTTCAATTAACTTATTAAATTGTCACGTAAGATATGGCGAACCTACCGCGTGTATGACGCAACCCTCGGAGCTGCAGGAAGCCCAGATAATTACCGGCCGCTGCTGCATCGGACAATTTGTTTTCTGTTTCTGACGTTAACTGCCTCGTGATGGGGGCTAACCGGCGCTCATATTTCTTGCGATAGAGATTAGCAGTTGTTCGATATGAGACAGCTGTTAGTTACATTTCTGGGATTTCATCTGACTGCTCCGGTTTTTTATTTTCGAAATTTTTACTCTTTGGTATTAGAGTCACTTACGAGTATTTGGTATTAGAGTCACTTACGAGTATTTTCAAATCCATCTATGTAATTACAAATTACATATTACACATTCTCTTTTGAATGCAAAAACTGTATAATAAATTACAAAGCGTAGCATTACGAAGGTTTTAATAAAAAAAAAATTAAAAACTATGTAAATATCGGTAACACATGACAATTGCATACAGTGACAAGTGCACACATCGAATAATTAATTAACAGATTTATTTAAGTTTACTCCTTTAAAATATATTACGTTAAATTACATTAGATTAGATTATTTATCTGTATAAAGTCACAGCAGCAGAATAATAAGTTTACTGTGTGCAGTTGTCTAAGTATGCACTTGTCTTGTGTGCACTTATATTTTATTCGGTTATCATGGAATCATAAATATCGTATTAATATTTTTACTGAAAATGTTGTAATTATTTGTATATAAATGATAGGAAATTCATGATGGTTTGACAAGCTTTATGTATGACTCAATAAAAAATTTATTAAACGATGATTTATGCAGATACTATACTATAACAATATTGATTTATTTAAATAAAATGTTGTAAAAAAATAATGTGTGTGATTCGCACCATCGTATATGCATGACACACAGCCAATTATTAACAAGTTACAATCCCACTTTTGCAGAGTCAGTTAATCACAAGTTAGAGATGTACATGTACAATGATGAAATCAATATCCATACTAAATTAATTCGTTTTGTTGACGACGTTATGTAATTAGAGAGTCCATAACCGCGGTGACCACAGAACGCCATATACACCTTGACATCGCCGTGGTGATCTAGTCTACCGGGAGTTCGCCTACTCCAAGCCCGTCTTGACACTATCTACCCATCTACGTCTCAGCCTTCCCCTCGCTCTTGATCCTGGTGGCTGTGTATGAAGGCTTTTTGGAACTGACATCTCTTCTGGGTTAGATCGCGTTTGCTTTTTCTGCTTCTACAGGGTGAACCACGTGTATTTTACAGATAAGTAGATTAAAAGAAAAAAGATTGAGAAAATAATAACGCGTTTAATGAATCAACCGATGGCGTCAGTGTCAGTTCAGCTAAATTAAAAATTATAATTAATTTAATAAATCAACCCATCGATGGCGGTAAAGTCACTCGTAACGAATATATGAAGGAAAGTACAGAATTAGTTAATAAAGAGTTGACTTTGAATTAAAATAACGCAATTGTGGCATGTTCATATCTTCTGCGAAAAAGTACGGTTGTAACGTTGACAGTGACACGTGTTACCGTGCCGAAACGTCTGCCTAGAAACCATCTACAAAAAACGCGATCTAATCCAGTATAAACGCCAGTTCTATACACCAATGTTCCCGAAAACCTTAAATTAAATTATATGTGTGTGTGTGTGTGTATGTTTATACATTCCGTTTTATATTACCGGTCATGGCAGAGAGTGCTAAGAATCCTTATTACGGGGCAAGGCAATTTAAAATAAATAAATAGCCAAGACATGACCCACTTTATTTAGGGAAATAACTGTTACTGTATATTTCGTATTTACATCAATAGGTTTTACGGAAATAATGTCCACTATCTAGCATTTATGTATTGTATACTACTCGTATATTGATATATTTGCATACCTTTGTTAGAGGGTTCAGCTTCTTGGTATGAAACAGGAAAACCAATCAATAAGTTCACGTAGCTATTTTTTTCTCCCTTTAATGATATATTGAATTCTCCTTCGCGCTGAGTTTAGAATTAACATATTTCATCATTCTCATGAATAATGATTTTACACAAATACAATTTACAACGCATGGATTATTAAAACAATGGTGTTTTACTTTGAAATCTGTTGCGAACGTGAATGCATTCGGACAAAGTCGAAACATTTTGTCCTGAACTTGTTTGGGATAATTCCCATATGAAACAATGACCCTTGCGACGACTGTTTCGATGAGAAAAGTATTGTATAAATAAATTTAAATGCAGTTTTTATATGACGTCCATTACGTTCGCTGCAAACGAGGAAAATGTTTATGATTATTGTATTTTAATTGTCTGCTTCTCGCTTCGGACTGGCAATCTCGACATTTATTTTATTGCCTTCCAATAACGATCACGGTGCACATAAAATTGGCCTTAATGGCTTGTTTTACGGCGGTGTTTTAATTTTTAATCGCATACAACATTTCGGTAATGTCCTTGGATAATTTAACTCGGCATCTCTCCCTGCTTTGTATAATAATTTTACTTTTTTTCATTTTAAATTTATCTTTTGTCGTAAGCTGTTATCAGTTGTTTTTGGTATAATGCGACTCGGTAAGATCGTACTGTATTAAGAGTCTTAATTAATAAAACACTTTTCGTTTAACGATTTTGATTATTTTGGAGATATAATGATAAATGAGGTTGTTGGGAATAATGTAAACTGTACTTTATGTAGTCAACTTACTAACACAACAGTACAGTTAAAAGTTTACATCAAGATTACTTCTTTAAGTTATATGATATCGAAGAACGGACTTTCAGTTACTAACAAGGATAGAAATCTCTGGAGGACTAGTTGAATGTATGATTAGATTCTAGGGACGATATTGAAGTACAGAGGACAAAAAAGTGAAACCAGCGCCAGAGACCCCGACAGTTTGGCTCCATCTGTCATCCTCTTGTATTTTGAGCATTGCCATTTCAGTTTGGTTGCCCTTAGAGAAATATTAATCACTCTGCCTTTCCACGATTATACTAATTTAGTTAATGATATCTGGTTGATATACCGAGACTTTATCGTTCATATCGTATCATTATAGTGATCATTTAGGATTCGATTCCATGGTTCATTGTTAATAGGGCACCGATCATCCGAAGACCTTCGTTTTCGGGCGTTGTTGCATGGATGACGAGACAATAATAATGTGTTTATTCCAGCGTGATCAGGTTTTTTTTTTAATTCGATTCGCCATAATGATAATACATATTATGTTATACATTAAAGTTGCGAAATAAATATAATGCTATGAAAAAGAAAACCAAGGAAAATATTAATAAATAAAAAGTTCACACAAAATATAAATATTACATATATAACTACTTCAGTCACGGCCATTTTTGTATATGTAGCTATTCTGTAGGCGTTACCATTCTCTGGTCAGGGAACTAGCTTTCCATGAGAGCGCCGCTTGCACCAGAGAGTTGGTGCTGAGCTCCAGTCGCAGCTTTACGCCCGCAACTCAATGTCTCAGAAGCGGAACGAATCGTAAACATTGTAGATGCGTTGCAATAACGCGCCAATCCGAACAGTATTCTGTATGCCTCGCATCCCAACTTGATACGTCTTTTCTCTCCTCAAAGTAATTGTTGGGCCCAAATAGCGATAATACTTAATTACTTTTTCAGTTGGGTGTTGCCTATAGCCATGGAGGATTGAACCATACTTGCGTGACACTCACCACGTAAATTTTCGTGCACCATTTATATTGTTAATACCAGACTGGCAATGGTATACCAATCAACTGTAAGAAATAGACTGACTTGAATACAAACCCATATACAGGGAGATACCTAAATAATATTAAACGACAAAATCCTGGTGAAGGCAAACCAAGCACTGATCACGTCCCCTTTCCTGCACTTGTTTCCCACCCACCTCTAACCCTCTCCCCCTCCACTTTTCAACCTTAAGTAGCACGTAGTCATTTAGTCTTAAGTTTAGTATTTGTGACATTACTGAAGATGATGCGTCAGCATTGAATGGTATGAATGATACATGGCTTCCCAGAAGTTATTTTATGCCGAAAGAAAACAAGTGAAGAAAAATGGCATAGACCTTGAACACTGGGAAGCCGCGGTCCATGATCGAGTACAATGGTGCAAGTGGTGATGAAACATGCGAACGGAAGACGGCTGCCGCAATAACCGAAAAGAAAGGAAGAAGAGGTAGATTCATCCCTTAGAGCACAATCCAACCAAAATAGACTCACTATGGACAGACACCTGGAAGGCAACACTTAATACAGAACTAAATGTCTGCGAATACCAAATCTGCAGTTAAGTTGTTGGGCGTGGATATTGATTCAGATCTTTCGATGAATACACAAATCAACAAAACTGTCAGTGCATACTTTGTTCAACGGAGACAGATTTAAAGTATTTGGAGACACCTTCCCCCTGAGGCAGCCTGTCTACTTATAAATGCATTTGTGGTGTTACGCGTGGACTATTGTAACAGCAATATTTCAACTGGATAGACTACAATCTATTTTAAACGCGACAGTACGGATAATATATGAAGTTTTTAAATTATCTCATATAACATCCCTTTTGGACGAGCTACCGGTTCTCTGAGAGAGTTTAATTTAAATTGTGCTAGTTGATGTACATAGCGCCTCTGTATCTTCTGTGGAACCGACCAGAAGTCTAAGTTTAGTGAACGCGCATTTGCAGTGGCAGACCAAAAACGTTGAACTCTTTTTCCTCCGTCATACGAAACTTTATTTAAAAACCTTCGTTTTCATAGATTTTTAAAATTTTAAATCTACTATAATCCTGCAGTGTAAACGGTTTATGTGTAAAACATTCGAGGTGAATTTTTTTAAGAAAATGTCACTAAAAATGATTCAATATTATTAGATTGTATAGTATATAAGTACATATTACATTTTTTTTTATTAAATGTGTTCCACAATCTTCGTGAACGTTTACTTTATGTTTTAATCTACGGAAATGTCACCGTTTGATTAAGATTGATGCGCCCACACAACCGAACTATCGACGTGTCTTAACACGGTTTATCGTCGCACCCCTATTGATATTCTCCTCAGTGTGTTTGTCGATTCGCGTAAAATATATTACCCTATTATTAGAATCAGTTTCGGGCATATTTTTCCCATCCGCAGAATTCTACACCCATATTTTATCCGAGTGTTTTCTTTCTCATTTCGATGCCGGTCTTCGAATGATCGGACCCACCTCAGGTTTTACAAATTTTCCATTATTTGCGTTCAATATCACCACTTGGGATTTATTTACGTCGGTGGAAATATGTCGATGAAAAATATTTGACAATTTGTTATTTATGTTTTTAGGGGTTTTCCTTTTCAAAACTGAATTGCTTTATATATATCAGTATTGTATTTTAAAGCGAGTCATTTTTTACGTTCCGCTCCTCGAGTCCTACAAGACTGATAACATTCGTTTTCCATTTCGGAAATTCTCGCGTAAATAAATCGTTTCACTGCTCAATTAATTTTAAAACAAAGTAAATTACATGAATCACTTAGAAAGATACTATTGTTAGATAATATTGCTACAACTGGGGCGCGATTGTTTTTAAGCTATAGTGATACTATTTTTTATTTATTATATTTGTTTTATTAACCACTGAATTGAGTTTAAATACATCTACCGGTTTCGAAAAATACTATTTTCTTCTTCAGGATGTCACAACTAACTAAAAATATATAGCATTGTTTCTTTATCAGAATCTATTTTTAAAATTTTTTAAAAAAACAACAATTATTTAAAAAATAAATTTAGTTCCTAACTCAAATTGCTGCTCAATACAAATTTAGTCGAATAATTTTTAGGAAAAATTTTTAAAATAGGATAAATTTATTTTTTAAATAATTGTTTTTTAAAAATTTTTAAAAATAGATCCTGATGAAGAAACAATGCTATATATTTTAAATACTAAATTAATGTATTAATTATAAATATATACATATAAAATCAATTTTGTGTGTATTAATTTGAAAAAATGTAACATATAGTTTCGAAAATTTGTCAAGAAAAATACTGGCGTTATAGCACAAAGGTGGTGCACTTCCCCGGATTGGAAATGAAGATCCAGGTTCAAATCCCGGTGACGCTAAAACAATATATTTCGACAAAATTGATTTTATATGTATATATTTATAATTAATACATTAATTTAGTATTTAAAATATCACAGACCTATGTTCTGAATAATTACAACTTCACAATAAGAATGTGTTTTCCTTAATAATCAATTTATTCTTTAAATTAAAAAATTACGATGTTTAACATTATAAAGTAATTTTGCAAATATTGAAGAAGAAAAAAATGTGTTTTTAGATCTGGCTCTCCCCTTCTGCTCGTACAGTGACTCGGTGTAATGCTGAGTGACTGTATCACCTTGACTTTAACGGAACCTTTTAAAAAGAGCTTTCAGCTTTTATCCTCTCGAATACAGGGGGCGCTGCATTCCGTTTGTTGCACTCCAAGTCCTGCTGCAATCGTGGGGTAAAGAAGACAAAGTTCAGTCATGTTTCCCCTCCTCCCCGGGGCGCCGACTGTATTAGTGCTCTGCTCCATTTCTGTTTGGAATGTTCAAGATTAATGCTTTCTACTTCTTTAACCCCTTCAGTACATCACAGCCATGTATCGGCGCATCGGTCCAGTAAACGTATTTCTTGGACTGAATAATTTTATTTCTGAACTTTTAAACTTTGTTGATTCTACGTTACGCTTAAAAAACTTTCTACAAAGTAATCGTACCAAATTTTCTCAACATCTTCTCTCGCTTCCACAAATCTTCTGAATAGTACTATCCTTTTGGGAATCTGCCACATATATTTTGGTACCTCTAAATATCCCTTGTTTTTTTATTAAATTAATTCACATTTTACATTTATTTATAGTTCAAATAAAATAATCTTACATATAAAATTCAAATATATTTCTGCATGTGGAACATTGATATATTGTCAATTTTCTTTGATGAGGATATATGACGTTTTGTTTCTTATAGTATATTTAAAAAAATATTGTTGAAAACGTGTGTATTGTAATGTATGTTATTTAAATTAGCTCCAATATTTCTAAAACAAATATTATCTAGGTAAGTATTTATTATTTCTTTAACGAGGTAAAACGTTAAACCAACTTTCTTGGCGTTTCAAGATGTCGGGTATTAAAAACTGTTTCTCGTGTTATGGTTTGTGATAGTATTTAACACTTATAATTAATAAAATATATTTTTAAATACATTTTAAAGACACTTATGGTTTAAAATAAATGTTTTACCTATTTATATAAGTAATCCCGAGGACGTCCGCGAAAAACTTGTCATGACCATATAAATCAAATATTGGAGGACTCGTCATCAATCGACGAGCGTGTATGAGAAGATAATAGTGAAACGTGGCAAGTGTGTAACATATTATCCTCTCTGTCTCACAGCTGTAAAAAGTGATGTTGAGTCATGTAATCCTTTCTTCTTCCACTACTGTACATCACAGCGCAGGATATAGCTTCCTCCGAACTACTTTCCATTGGTTTCTACTCCTGACCATTCTTCTCCAGTTCTCCTACACATAATCAGCTCACCCTTTTCTTGGTCTGCTTCAAGGTTATTTTCTCTAAGCTACCTATGTGATTGTGATCTTTAATGTCATAACTGGCACTCCTCCAACATGGCCAACCCATCGAACTTTTAGGCCTTGTGTTTCATTTTTATTCTGTAGTTCCATTTTACAGTGTAGTTCTATAAATTTTGCGTATATATATTTCCAATTTATTTTTTCATTTTAGGTCAAGCACAACCACAACTATAAGTGACCACTGTTTTTTTTATTTTATGTGTTGGCAGATTGCTTCTACGACTATTTTCAACCCTAATGTATGCTACATACCCTATGCAATATTGATTTTTTGTGTTACTTTAAAAGTCTATAACCAAGATGTGTGTTGATTCATAGTTCACGTGCACACTTGCTTATTTTAATTCAGAAATATCTCAATTTTCACAAACATGACACCGCTTTCAGTATTCCTTTCTTACAACCCTTCTGTAACCGTACTCCCAAGGCAGCCCTAAAAGTTTCCCGAGGGATGGAAACCTTACGAATATTGCCCTTAAGAAATTTGGCTACGCAGCTATCAAAGATAATAACCATCCTGAAACGAGTTCGGTTTTAATATTTGCACTAACAATGGGTTCTAATAAAATCATAACAAAATAATTTCCTGAATTTCAATAATTGACTGGTATTACAATGCAAAATTTAGTGGGTTTTATATGTCTGATAAATGACTAATGATAAATGACGCTTTACGACGATGGTCATGAAAAAAAATGTATTAGCAAGGTATGACTGTATTTAAAAAAACATTAAAAATGAACGGCTTTTGTATTCAGTGTTATTACAGAAACAAAACAGTAGAAATATATATTTAAAAAAAATCTTTTATAGACATTAAACTACACGACCTGACCAAAAAATTTCCAAGAAAAACGCTTTTATTACGGTTTCAGTAAGCAGGTACTCTGAAGATGATATAATACAGTGATCAGAAACATATTGAAACAGATTTGAAAGTTTAACACATCGTGACTTTAGAAGAACAAGATATCTAAAATTTTGGTTAAAATTATCAAAATTCTGACAATATTTTTCCTTTTAAAACTTTTATAAATATGTCAGTAGCTTAGGAGTTAATAAGAAATTAAATTTTAGTAGTACTTGTAATAATTCTTTAAACAATAACTGTTGATATCAATATAAATATAATGTTAGTAATATTTGAATATGTCCAAGAACACACAATTACTGGATTTTTACCTACAAAGGCACTGTTATTAAATAAATATCAGATATCTCATAGAGGCGAAGCTATTTTTATTATATTTAATGGAAAATATATAAAAGTATGGGGTAATGACAGTGAGTACGACCTGTCTTCGGCTGGCTTAAGTGATCACTTTATATAAATATTACGTTCACCATTCTCACCCCATCAATCTCCAAATCTATCAATTTTTTTTTAAAGTTGTATATATGTTAATATGTAAGTTCCACTACACCATAGCCATCTATAGACTAAATTTGATCATAAATTTTTCCTTGAAACAGCATATATGTCAACTCAATGAGAACCTGATTTTTTTTTGAAAATTATTTATCTATAAAATCTTCTTTATCTGTAAAATATTTTCAACACATTATACTATCTGATATTTATTAAATATAATGAGTCGTATTATATATCACGCTTTAGATCAATAATCTGTACACTTTATTACTCCATGTAATATCGAGATTTTTGTAAAAAAATTTACCCCCTGGGCGATGAACTAAATTCCGTCGAAAAAGTCGAAAATTTAATATTCAAAACTCAATAAATAATGGACGATTTAAATATTTCATCATTTTTAACATTCTGTCAGGGCAAAGAACGAACAAATATTTCCTAAAATATTTGTTCGTTCTTTTTTCATTCGTAGTTTTTGTTTGACAATTAGGAGTTTTTTATTTAATTTGCATTATTTTAATCCTTCAGAATTTTTTGAATTAGAAATCTTAACGTTTCTCAAACATCACGGTTAACCAATTTATTTGAATTGATTTTATCTACTCGTTATATTTACTCTCCTTGATTCGTCTTATTCTTCAGACATTCGGAATCTGGCCGTATCGGCCGCGATTTACGGTCACGAAGCGGATCGTGACTCCGTCTCGCATCTTCCTTTCTTTCTCTGCGAGATTTCTCCTCTCGACTCCCCGGGCTGTGAGACGAGGTCCTCCCTATAAGGCCACCCAGTACTGCAAAGATGCTGTATCTCTTCTTGCCTGATATAGGTACACTGAGTCTTTATCTTACTCGATTTCTTGTTTGCGGTTTGAGTGTTTTATCATTATTCTTGATTTGTACTTTGCATACAACTGATGAGAAAATGTAAATAGAGTATCGCCTGATTGAGTACACTATATATCAATACTGACACGAACGTGAAAAGAAGAAGAAATATTTTATTTCCAGATTAAATGGAATCGAATGGAAATAAGTGTATTGAGAATCACTAGTAAAAATAGAAAAAAGAAATGTGTGAATAATAATGCAGACAAATTGCTCAAATTGTTAGTTATTACTCTTAGGCTGATGTTATGCAATTCTAAAATAATTAATATAAACTCTCTGAAAATTTATTCTATCCAGCTGTGAGTGCGCGTTCATCTGGCATTGTTGCGCTCGACTAGGGTTTGCAATTTACCGTCAAATTGCAATTGCCGGTAAACGGTAAATAATTCTTCCCATTAACGGTTTACCGGTTATTTACCGGTAAATGAAAAAAATAATAGACGTAGAATAAATAATTAAAATATAACTGTATGTATGTATGTGGCTACCTTTACTAAAAACGGTATCCTAGATTAAACCATGAATAATTTCAAATACGTGTCAGGTGAAAAATGTTATATAAATAATGTGACGTGTTGGGCGCCAAAATCTGACGCCGTATATGCATGTCCACCGACTAACTTAAGGTTTTGCATGAAGTGCGTGGGTCTGGTTCACAGAATTCACCATATCCCGTCGTGCACTGTTTAGCGGCAGAGATCAACTTGTACCCCTCTTTCATTGTTCAGGAGAAATCCTTCCTGCGGTCGAAAGTATTGTCGTGGCATGACTCCTTTCCCCGTCGTGTCAGCAAAAGTAGTTTAAGAAAAAAGGTGACAACAAAATAACGATTGAAGTAGAAGTTGAAGAAAGAGAAAGGGATGCGTCCATCCTGAAATTACACACATAATTAGCGAATAGAAAATTACATATGGTGCAGGACAACACAGATGTCAAACATATTTAAATATTCTCACCCTTCCTTACTTATACGAAATCACATCTTCGTTATTTATATATCGGACTTGACGCCCGTGCAGGTTGATATCTGTCAACCGAAAAAAACGTTTGCGAGAATTCTTTTCCTTACGCGGTCAGTCGGTCAGTGTGTCAGTGCACGAAGAGGAAGCAGGACGACAAGACTTAGCAGAGATGGTTCTAGCGAATAGATGAGTTAACATAGGTGAGGTAGAATCTTCTTTGAACATCAGTCATGGTTCTGGCCATCAAATCATCCACGACAAGCTTGGATTCCTTAAAGTCTGTGTAAATAAATTGTAGAACGAAAAATGTAGATAATTTTTGAATTGCCTTTGTATGATTATTAGCAGTGGCGTGCAGCAGATATAGACCTAGGTTATGCTGTTACCAATGATATTATACAATCATATATAATATAAGTACTACAATATATGTACTTTCGTTTAATCAACGTCTTTAGACAAAATAAATCCGTCGTTTATACGACCATACCATGTATTTATTTGTAATTTTAGAGTATTTAATAGTGTTTTTAAAGTTTAAGTTTTAAGGTAAAATAATACCTTCTTACCCATATAAAAAATATATGGACGTTTTTAAGAACACTTTCTATAACTGAACATGATTTGATTAATTTATTGTTTGAAAATCCTTCACGTAAAAACTAAAGAAAATAATTATTTCTATTGAAGGTTTTTCCCAAATCAAAAACTGTCATGAAATGAAAAAAAAACAGTAAGATAGTAAAATTCGCGAATTAGTAAAAGAGGAAGTAATAAACACTTCAATGATTTGCACGCAGTTGTAAGCCTTTCCAATGTTATTTTGTTAAAAAACAGCATAGGTAACGACTCCATACAAAACGGATCAACCGAAAAAAAATTTCAATACAGTAAATAACCAATTATATGATTCGAGTAATTCACTAGCTTAAAGACAGAAGAGAGTAATTTGAATAGCTCGATGCGACGAATACAAAAGAGCGCCATGGGTACAGTGGTGAGTTGTCGGGGTTGTTTTTAGAACTAAGCAATTAAAGTCTGTACTGGTACACAGATGTCGCTAATTGTAAAATAATGTTTTTGTTTGTGTTAATCCAATTATTTAATTTATATTTGTTTCCCAGAATTTTTAGTAATGCATAGTTTTTTTGCTTGTATGCACTGCACGCCCGTGATTATTAGATCGAGCATGATTTATTTTTATTTCTCAAAATTTCTAATTACGCGCAGTTCTATTGCTCGTATGTAGCATATGTCATGGTTTTTTCCATAAGCGTGCATGATGGTGTACGCGTTTGTACGATTTCAGTTTCGCGGCACCCGAAGAGTAGCTTGCTTCGCGCTGTCCGAAGTCTTCCGTACGTGAAAAGATCGGTCTGGCCGCTGTCCGCGCGCCCGATGCCCGGCGGTATTGTGTAGTAAGTGCATTGTGCGTGTCTGTGCATTCCTCACCGGTCAAGTTTGCTAAAGGTTTCTGGTGACATCAGGAAATGTCTTCAAATGAATTAATTTCAATCAGAGGCTCTCATCAAGTCTTTATTTTGGTGTTGAGCGACATATGGTCGCCGGTTGTATTCACAGTAATTGTAGGGACAAGAAGTAATAGGTGGTTAGAAAAAATATTAATATAAGGCATTATATGATAATCTACAAATATTTAACGCAAACAGTTGCGGTTCATTTTAATAATAATAATAATAATAATAGCATAGTTTTGAATTAGAAATATAAAATTTTTAAACATGATTTATCATTCTGCAGAAGGAAAGTTCATTTCCGAAACTGATTGATGAATGGTTTTAAAAATAAATAAGTATATTAAATATTCATTTTAATATTCTTAGAAATACGTCAAAAAATAACGTAGCAACATTTGAATAATCATTTAACAAATATCGTGGCGTTTCAAATTCTCGAGACGTCATTTTAATATTCTAAATTGCATATGAAGATATGTTTTACATACATTTTTGATAGTTTATCATAATACATATATAACAAATAAGTGCAATTAATAAAAATTAAATGTATCAATTAGAAAGATATACTAATAAAATCGATTTTATCGAAAAATATTGTTGTTGCTGCCGCGATTCGAACCTGGATCTCTTCCGATCCGGGGAACGTGCATTTACCGATTATGTTATGGCAATACAATCCTTATTCTTCTTTTAAACAGGCAATCCACCCTTCAAGAGTGATTTGTGCTTTTAATCAAGTTAAAACATTATTTTATTGACAGAAGTACAACAATATTATAGAATAGGGAATATTATATTACAAGTTAATACCATTGTCATTCAAGAAATTTGCTATTATATAGATTAAATGTGGCGAGTTAAGGAAAAGAAGATGACACAAGTTAACCGGGAGTTGAAAATTACCATTGACAAGATTACTGTAAAACACCACAATCCATTGACGACAAATTTTCGAACCTATATGTTACACTTTTCAATTTAATACATCCATCGTTCGAATCCCGGTAGCAACAACAATATTTTTCGATAAGAATGATTTTATATGTATATCTTTCTAATTAATACATTTAATTAGTATTTAAAATATCACAGACCGTCTATTCTGAACAATTACAACTTCACAATAAGAATGTGTTCTCCTTAATAGGTGCAATTATCTTTATATGATAAACAGGTATGTACTCGTATATTAATTCATCGTAACTGCCAACTACTAATTTAGTAAGAATTATTAAAGGGTTGCTGAGATGAAAGGTCAGTTTAGGCGTATGGAACGCATGAATGAATAGAGAATGATTAACCAATTAATGAGGCGAGAGCTTAACTGGCCACGATCAAGTAGACTAGATATTGGCGGCTTTGTTAGAAGTTTCGACAATCTACGAGCGTGCCCGAGAAGATGTATAAAAGTAGATGAAACGAAGCGGCATGTCGGGAAAAAGAGTGAAAATCTTGCGGCGGAACAGCGTGATAGTCAGAATTAAGGTAATTCTTCTTCTTCTTCCACGGCTACACGGTACACCTGGAGCGAGATTTAGCTTCTTCTACAATTGCTCTCCACCGACTCCTATCTTTGACCACATTTCTCCAGTTCCTGGGCCTTTATATCCTGCTCTAGTTCTTTTCCACACTGTCGGTCGATATTTTCCTTGGTCGTTTCCGCTGGGGTACTATATGGTGTCCTGTCGTCTGGTCCATCATCTTTACCTACCCTTTTGTAAAAATGTCGTGATGGTGAAGTTAGTTAGTTAGTTAGCAACTACGTACTAGCTGGCAACTACATCAGTATTACTTCTTCTTCTTCTTATAAATAGGCAATCCACCCTTCAAGAGTGATTTGTCCCATTAATCTAATTAAAACTTTATTTTATATAAAAAGTACAACAATATTATAAAATAGGAAATATTAAATATTATATTACAAGTCAAATACAATTGTCGTTCAAAAAATTTCCTATTATATAGATTAAATGTGGCGAGTTAAAGGAAAGAAGATGACACAAGTTAACTAGGAATTGAAAATTACCATTGACGAAATTACTGTAAAAAAACCTGTGATCCGCAATGGACAAGAAAAAAAGATATGGTCAAGGGTTTTCTCCTCGGCAGCACACTCACACATTGGGGAATCTATTAAGTTCAATCTAAATAAATGTGAGGCTATCTGGCAATGCCCAATTCTCATTTGATATTGTTATTTTGGAGGCTTTCTTTTTGGAGAACCAGAGGGTGCGGGGAATAGATCTTTGAATTATTTTAAGCCGATTATCTTTATGATTATTTGGATCCATCCATTGTGCAGTCCAGATAGAATTTGTACGTTTTTTTTTACCATATTAAGTCTATCATACATCGGGATATGGAATTAACGAAGCGAAGGATACTCCGGAAAGAGCGGCCTCCTTGTCCAGTTTATCACCACATTAATTTCCATGAGTTCCCTTATGTGCAGGAATCCAAACGAATGACACCTGTTTATTGATCAGATTATCTCACTGTCTAGCCAAACTTTCCTATTAGCAGATCAGTATTACTAGTATGTAAGAATTGTGTGCGGTTACAAAAGGTTAGTGTCTCTATCTTCAGATATTTCCACACAAAAATTGTTACACTACATTTAAGACGTCAGCATTGTTTGATAAATTGGATCCTTTCCAGGCTATCCATCAGTGTTTGCAATCGAACGGCAACTTAATGAGTTATGTGGAGTATGAAATTGCGGCAGCGTTTCAAGTTTCTCCATTAGCTGCACTAGTTTCCTACTTCCTTGATGGAAATAAATTGGATTTCCAAGGTATCCTTTATGAATTACAGTGCATTAGCTTGTTCGGTGAAAGTAACGACTCAGCTAATAGATAGAAAATCCGAGACCTGAGTGCGTCGTTTATTTTCCGTACGTATTCTATACATCCTCGTATAGTGTTGTTTCTCCTTATACGTCATACATCGCCGTCGTAACTTGTCTACATCCACAGGTCGTTGACCACAAATCCCCGTGAATCAGCAGAGCCTTCCTGCATATTTTCAAATCACCCTTATTTTCATTCTGAACAACTATCAATCATCAATATGTTTTTTATTATTAAAATATGGTAAATTCAAAATATTTAAACGTCATATTTATATCTCACATTCGGTGTATTCATTTTACATTCATTATATCATGATTTCTGTTGTATTCATTTTGTGCTCATTATATCATGATTTCCGGTATACTAATTTTGTGCTCATTATGTCATGATTTCCAATATGTTCATTTTGTGCTCATTATATCATGATTTCCGGTATACTAATTTTGTGCTCATTATGTCATGATTTCCAATATGTTCATTTTGTGCTCATTATATCATGATTTCCGATATACTAATTTTGTGCTCATTATGTCATGATTTCCAATATGTTCATTTTGTGCTCATTATGCCATGATTTTCGCTGTACTCATTTTGTGTTCATTATGTCGTGATTTCCGGTGTATTTATTTTGTGCGAAACTGTGTGTTCTATCTACTACTGGATAAGGACCTCCCCTAACGTTTCCCACTTTTCTCTATCCATTGTTATTCCTTGCATATTTCGGCAGAATTTGATGATTTCATCAATCCAGCTGGTTCTAGAAAAGTCTATTGGCATTTTGATTCTCCTTGGGTACCACTGCAATGTGGCTTGCCCATTACCATTTTATTTTCATGGCGTATTTTATTATATCGACTACCTTTTACTATCCTTTTCTATCTCTTCGTGTAGTACCCGTCTTCTATCTTTCATGTTTCTCGAACATTCGTAAGCACTGGAAGTATGCATTGTTTGACACGGTCTGCAGGAACACATATTGTTAATAATTCCATATCGATTCCATACTTACATATACAAGTTCCAACTAATTATACTTTTGAAATACACACTTTTAACATGATTCATCCATTTTTACATCACCATCATCATCATCAGCTATTGTTAATCCACTGCTGGATAAGGGCCTCCCCGTGACTTTGCCACTCTTATTGGTTCTCCGTCAATCTTTGTCGTGTTCTACAGCTTCGATAAACTTTAGATACCATTCAATAATATTTCTTATCTACGCTTTTTAGCAGTGATAATGATCTCTACGCTATAAACTACGTATTTATTTTTCTGTCTCTTCAAATGACTCCTAGCTTACTTTTTTCCATGTATTCCTAGTATTGTCCAGGTCGAGTCCAGGTATCTCTACCATATGTAAGGATTTGTTGAATGTACTGGTACTCATCCCTTAAGATACACTGGCATAGTGTTTTTTTAGACTATCTATCTTCCATACACTATCTTCCATACACTGAAGATTAAAGTGTGGAGAAGGTCCATTATTGTCCCAACGTTTCGGGGGATGTCTTATCGATGAAGTGTCGCTCGGAAATAATCATGGAATACACCTTTTCAGGCCGGAACTTCAGTGCTAAGTGAAGTCACTAATTTTACTTTATGTAATTAGGATGTTTACGACAAACTACTTGTTGTCCTTCTCGGGGCTAACAGACGCGGGATAATCAAGAATCTTCCTTACATTTATATACGTATGTCTTTCAAGAACTTCAGCATAAACTCAGAGCTGGCTGACCATGCAAGATCAGAAGGTCATCGTTTCGCCAATGACATCGTAGAAGTACTGCGTATATACAAAAAGAAGAGAAAATTAAACATTCTAGAAAGTATAGAGATTAATACTAACAATTAAAATGTACTTAACATACAGACACCCCCTATTACATCTCCTCTCCGCTCCATATTAGCCCCGCCCATAACCACTTTCACTTTTCTCCGAAACCCCCTTCTCCCCAACACCGCTCTCATACCGCCCCCCACACCCATTTAGTAGATAGCTTATCTTCTACTTTTAGCTTTAGTTTATTACTGACGCTGGCGCAGTAAGTGTTGAAAACGTTTTAATTAATATTTAATTAAAGTATTAAGTTAAATAATCGTTAAGTCTTATTTTTTATAATGATTTATATTAACTTCTTGGTTTTTTTTATATTTATTTTTAATTTAGCCACACTTTATTTCGTGAAGCTTCTAGATTTAGATACGCATAAGTATCTTATCCACTGTGGAAATATACATTTAGTACTCCTTTTACTGTGCCCTTAGAACCTTCATCTCGTCAGGCATCGCTTGTATACATAAAGTAAAAAACACGGCCATATAAGATTAATTGAAAAAACAGAATTTATCAAAGTATTTTTCACATCGCTTTTAATTTAAATGTCAGATTTTTGAATCAATCACAAATTTATTTTCTGTCTGCATAACGAACACTGGTATCAGTTAGACATATTATATTGTATTAATCTCGAATCTCGAGTGGTACATCTGTCACGGATACTCGCCGTGGAAGTCAGCGGTACTTGTCACGGGTCAATTGCTCACTTGCACTCTTGGGCCACTGATTAATGCATTATTTTATCTGTACAGTTTGTCACAAGTTTTTGACGTAAGACATGATAAGTGGCTTTAATTAAGAGTTAACTTAAAAATCTTCCTTTTGACTATGAATTGCGCAATCTTCGGGTCGCGCGTCCCACGGAATGGAGTACGACAGTTCCGGTTGTAAATTGTAATTACCGCAAAGTAGGTGAGGAAGTAGGAAAACGTAATACAAGATGATGTCGGTGAGAGGATAAGGATTTAGTCGAAGAATCAGTTAATTTCGGGAAACCGGGATTCTCGGAAGGACTGCTCGCTTTTGTATATGACGTGTCGCCGCCGAGATCACAAACGACACGCGAATGAGCTGATCTCCGATCACCCGTGGCATAAAAACAACAAGGATTACGTGATCAAAACACGATATCACAAAATACAGTGCTGGTGCACTGGAGCTGAAAGGTTCACACCGCGACGTCGAGATCGAACAAATATCGGTCAAGTTGACGTCTGCTGGCGTCAAGGTCACAATTTACATTGAAAGGAGGAAATGTATGGATGAGAATTTGGATGCTGAATGTGTCAATAACACTGATTGAAGCGGCTGTTCGAAAAGATACGCCAAAAGTGTGTTTACGAATTCGGGACAGACTACTTGATCCTTGCTCTGCTATGTTGAGGGTTCACTTATCTCTTGGAAGTATATCATATAAATTGTGAAAAGATACTATTGTAGTGATTTTATTAAAAAAATAAAATGTAAGTTGATCTTAGCGTAGTGAATACGATTAAAAAGAATTGCATAGATTTGATCATGTAGAACGAATGTATGATGAGAGACGCAAGTGTTGATGGCATAGATATAGAGGACAACCGCGGAAGACTTGGTAAGACCAATTAAAACAGATGCTGGAAAATGATCGTGTTTGAAGGCTCAACAATCGACGAATTTGCTTGAGAATATATATGATTGTGAATAAGGCTGAAGTTGTGTTGTCATGACAGAAGAGCGTGACACTCCATTCTTTGTGACTATCCCTGTGGGGGTGCGATATGCTTTCGAATTTAGAGTAAGATTTATTTATATATTTTTATTTGTAGCTATATATTAACTGTTATATTTAAATGTTAATTAAAGATGTACTGTTGTATTAAAATTTTTATTCTTATGTAAAAGCTCACAAGGGCCACCGATGGAAATAAAAATAATATATAACCTTAAACAATTAATTAGCATCTTCGATTTTCAACAATATCATAACTATGAACCTATTTTCTTGAATTGTTCTCGGAACCTCAATATTCGTTTTTCTCTTGTCCAGCTAATTTCTATCATCATTCTTCAGCACCACATCTTGAATGCTTCCAACCTATTCATCTCTCTGATAAATCGTCCAGGTTTTACTTCTATAAAGTTCTATGCACCTGACGTAGGTTTTGATGAATAAATTTTTCTTCTTTGTATTTATTTATTATTTGAAAGTTTATTTTTTGCGTTAAAGGGTTGTTTTGTCATTACTATTATTCAACATATTTATGGTGCTAATAAGTTAATGTGTTAAAATAGGAATAAGGTTAGATCATCTTAAACCTCTCTATCGACGAAATCAATTATTCTCAGTATGCGTGTACATGAAATGTTGCTTTCGAGTCCCGGAGATTAGATTTCAAAAGATCTAAATGCGTTTGCTCTTCGTATAAAATACATTAAAGTATAATATTAACTGAACAACTTGCTAAACTTAAAATACCCCACAATTTACTATTTTGTTTTTGAACTAATAACGACTGCCGTTTTTGAACTAATACACTGCAATAACAATGACTCACTATTTACGAAGACTGGCGGGCTCCGATATCAGGGGATTTCATGACGTTGCATATATTATTTAATGAGAATACTTTATATTCAATACAATAAAAGTTTACGCCTCACCGGAAACCACTAATTTATGAGCTGACGATACAAAATGTCAATTTAGTATGAATCAATCGGAATGACAGCAATCATGTATCACATTTATAAATAATACATGTATAAATAATTTAATTCGATACTGAATAAACTGTCAAGTTCGTGCTTGTTTTTAAAACAAATTAGAAAGAAATACAGAAAAATCTATATATATCCAAAAATCTTTTTCTAACCAGGAGAATGTGTTACCTGGTAAGAGTCTGCATTAGCTATTTACGTTTTAGATAAATTTTAGACATATATTATGTAGTCTTTTTTAATTACATTTATTATTATCATTTTTACTTAATAATTTATATTAGTTTTAAATAATTAGACAAAATATTTATTGATTATTCTACATGTTTCGATACCTATGGTATCTTCTTCAGGAAACAATGTATACTGAAATTAAAAATACAAGCATAGATAAAAGCAAAACTATAAAGTGGTGAATAAGTAAGAACCAATAAAAAAACAAATTTAAAACGTGACTATTTACAAAAAAGATTTGGTTATTTATATTATTATTTTCATATTAGTTCTTACTTATTCACCACTTTATAATTTTGTTTTTATCTATGCTTTTATTTTTAATTTCAGTATACATTGTTTCATAAAGAAAATACCATAGATATCAAAACATATTGAATAATCGATAAATAGTGGTTTAAACAAAGTATTTTGTCTAATTATTTATATTAAATGAGGCCACAAAGTAATTTTGCTAATATTGAAGAAGTACATTAGTTTTATTTAACATCGATGTAGAAAATTGGTACATTTATCTACTGTTATTAAATATACTGTATGTTGTGGAATAATAATTAATATCGCTAAAATATATATATTTTGTTCTGACAACATCAAGTTCCAAATATTAATCTCATTTGTCAAGGTAAGCAATTCCCACAGACGTTATGTGCCTTCAAAGTAAATTCATCAGCCACGTTGACCATGAAGTTGTCAAAAGTAGGGCAAATCTAACCGCAGGCTATACCAACTGGCATTAGCTAACTCATCATCATCGTCATGCTGTTCTTCCTGTACGAGAAATACTGTTCTTTATTGTGTATCCTCACCTAGTTGTATAATCCTAGATCCATAAGTTCTGAAGCCAGGCTTGAAGCTGACTTCCGCAACTTGTTTGCCGTTCCATAATCTTTGCGTCATGACCTGTTTGGAGCTTCCTGTTGGCATTCTGCTTTGAAGTGTTGGGTGCCACTGTACACTGTTGCCCTTTGGTTAAAACTATCTCTTACGGCTAGATATTAATTGTTTTCTTTTACAGGTTTGCTTTTGAGTTTTTGAAGTATTTTTTTTAACCCCCATATGATCGTTTTCATTATCATTACATTATCTCCTTTGGTAGTCTGGTTTAAGGCATTCTAACCGAGTGGCCAACCCATCGAAGTTGCTGCTGAATAATAATGAATAACTAACTAACTTAACATTCTTTCTGCCTACGCTTGCGGGGAAACTGCGTGTTATATACAGGAATATAAGGGATGTTATGGACACAATAGTCCTGGAATTAAAAACAGATTTTCGATCAAACTTTTCTAAAAAATGAATTAGCTGATATGATCCGCCACCTTGTTTCAAAATAGCGACTATAGAAACTTTAAAAACTAGAGACTAGGTGAAATCTATCTAAATATTAATTAAATGTCTTAATTAGAAAGATATACATATAAAATCAATTTTATCGAAAAATATTGTTACTACCGAGATTCGAACCTGGATCTCTTTCCAATCCGAGAAACGTGCATTAACCAACTATGCTACAGCAGATAGTACTTTGGATGACAAATTTTCAAATCCATATGTTACACTTTTCAAATGAATACATCTATCGTTCCATTATTTGAAAACCATCTACTTTGTTTTTACGGAATCTCAAATACCTTTATATATTCATGTATGTGTGTATATCTTTCTAATTAATACATTTAACTAGTATTGGAAATATCACAGAGCTATGTTCTGAATAATTACAACTTCACAATAATAATGTGTTCTCCTTAATAATGAAATCTATCTAATTCTTGCGCGGGAATTTTTTTTTTTTGTGTTTTACAGTGATTTGTAATCTGTTAAAAATTTTTAACTCCGTTAAATGGGATTTTTTTTCTTTCGTTTCAAAGTTTACTTCACGTGCTTATGGTCTAGTGGTTACGATACTCGGCCTAGTATTCTGGCGGTCGGGGGTTCGAATTTCGTTCCAGGAGGCCATCAAGATAGTCCTATTTTCATAGCACAAGCGTTTAGCTCAGTTTAAAAATAGTAATAATATTGTTTGACCGTGTATTTCGTGTACGCATCTTTATTTTAAAAAAATTAAGTATAGAAAGACGAGTTTCCAAAGATGGATTAGCTGTACGTGTCGTTATGCGAACTATCTTGCTGGCACAAGTGCATCGCATTCTCCGTCCGTCACTCGCCCGCAGACTAAACAAAAACATTAATCTTCAAGCGCGCCGTTCCATAAACTGGAATGGTATAATATCCTAGGAATGAGTAACTAGACCGCCGTGTTAGCTCCGCGCTCTGTGGGGAGCTGACCAACGTAAGGTGCAATAATTCCCTCTACAAGCACAAAAGTCAATCTCTTTTTTGGAGAGGTTTAGCGAAATTAAAAAAACGTGTAACTTTAGTTTGTAATAGAAGCGAGTATGAAACGCTACCCGTCGCAGAGACTGCTACAACGCAACTTCCAGAAAATTACAATCTTCGATTATGACCAGGAGAAATTTGACTTACAAATATAATATATACCCTAGTTCTTATAGTGCACAAAGTACAATGCAAGCTCGTTGATTGTTAAGAACCGTCATCTAGACGGGTGATACAGATGTATAAAAAAAAATGCAAGAAGCGTAGATAAAATAAGCGATTGGATGACACAAAATAGAAGGCAAAACTTGATATCTGAGAATGCTAAATCTGCAGTTAAGTTGTTGGGCGTGCACATTCATTCAGATCTTTTAATGAATATACAAATCAGTAAAACTGTCAGTGCATGCTGACATCAACTGTGACAGATTAAAAATATTCGGAGACATCTTCCTCTTGAGGCAGCCCGTCTACTTATAAATGCATTTGTGGTGTCACGTGTGGACTATTGTAACAGCATCTATGCTGGCCTGCCAATGTTTCAGCTGGATAGATTACAATCTATTCTAAATGCGGCTGCGGGGATAATATATGGAGTTTCCGAATTCTCGCATATAACATCCCTTTTACATCAGCTACATTGGATCCAATTCCCTGAAAAATTTAAATTGTGCTGGTTGATGTACAAGGCTACACACAACATGGTGCGTCCGTATCTTCAAGATTTTTGTATCCCAAACAACTTGAATGGTAGACGTCAACTGTTCAATTCAGCATCTACTTCAACTGCAGGAAGGGTTGTAGAACCGACCGACCGTTGCCAGAAGTCTAATTTAATGAACAGGCATTTGCTGTGGCAGGCCCAAAAGCGTGGAACTCTTTGCCCTCCGTCATAAGAAACAGTGCATCAGAGACATAATTTGAAAAGATACTAAAACGTACCTTTTTAAAAAGTTATTTCCATAAGTGAAAATAACAAATTTTAATTTTAAAAACAAAGATAACTAACTATAAACAGTTTATGTGTAAAGCGCCCTTGAGGTGAAAGTTTTTACGAAAATGGCGCTATACAAATTATCTATTATTATTATTATTAAGTATCTCGTTTACCTGGTCGTGCTAGTTCTTCTGCGGACATCTTTTATTTCTGGTGCCATTAACACTCGCGTCATCTTTCTTACCATTTTCTCCTCCTCATTCATTCGTTCAACATGACCAATCCACCTAAGCGACCATTTTTTAATCATGTTCACTGCGCTAAGATCACCTCCACATTCTCTCCTAATTTCTTCATTTGGTGATTTTATTTCCACTGCATTTAGTCTACTTTTGTTTATCTTTTGCCAGTTCCAGGTTTCACTTCCGTGCATCAGTGTTCGTACTAAAACTCCATTGTATACTTGCTAGTCTTACCTCGGTCGACATGTTTCTATCAGAAATTCAAATTTCATTCACAACATTCAAAGCGCCGTGCAGTTTATTCCAGCAGTTAAACCTTTATAAAGACTTGTTCCAAACATTCATTACCTACAAGTATTTTGCACGTTGTCTTACTTTCTTCCTTCTCGAATACTATCACTTTCGATTTGTTAACATTCATAATAAGGTCACTTCCTTGCATGCATCGTACGTTGTACTGACTAGACTCTGTAATTCTATAACTGGCAGGTAAAACTAGCACGATAGCCGATGAAATATGTATATTGCAATTTTCAAGATGGTATGATTTATAAGTTTATCTGTTTTTTTTATTTATTACTAGCTAAGTTTGTTTAGATTTATTTAATTGTATAGTATAATAGAGTTTTTATTGTATTATTATACATATATATTAATTGACTTAAAATCTAGTTAATAATTTTCAGGCGTATTCTAGTACAATCTGTTAAAAAACATTTTACAGATAAAGAATATTGCTTTAAATAGTTTCAAAAAATAATTATATTCACATTGTGACATCTATGCTGTTTCAGGGAAATTAATATAAAATTTAGTCCATAGATGGTGATAGTGTAGTTGTACTCGAAGTGTTTTCACATAATAACATATATACATCTTCCAAAAATGTGATAAATATGGAGAATGGTGAACGTTATATTTATATAAAGAGATTACCGTCGTAAGTTCTGTAATTACCCATACTTCTATGTCTTTCCATTAAATATAATAATAATAGCTTCGTCTCTATGTGATATATATTATTGTTTAATAACAGTGCCTTTGTAGGTGAGAATCCAGTAATTATGTGTTCTTGGACATATTCAAATATTGACTTAAAATCTTTTCACTAAGTGTTTTGTAACACATTATATCACCAATTGTCTTAAATACTCTGACTTACATAAGATTATCTATCTGTCACACGTTTATAAATGAAACATAAGTAATATACGCGAAAAAGTGTAGCTATTTTGAAATAAGGTGGTATTAATGTCTTATATTTGTCAAATCATGACTTATGAAGTTACCCGCCAACCATAGAATTTTTCCACTATTTGCCATTAATACTGTATCATTGCTCACTTTCGTCGTGGAGACATTACGCATCCCCCTTTTAATATGAAACCATGGTGTGAACGATCCATTGATTCTTACACATGCAGAACTTCCTTCATTGAGAGAAATATTAGATAAGTTCACCCTACAATCACACCTACAAACTTCCATAATATTTCGCTTATTCGTTTATCGTAAGCCTTTTGTAGATATACAAAGGCACAAAAATTTGTTGACTTTTCACCAAAAGCCTCACTCTCAAAGACTCCTTGCTCTTCCATTGACATTAATATTAGACATAGAGAGAAAGGTAAAAACAAAATTTACCTGATTCTTGCAGCCACTGCGGGAAGGTATTTTTTATATTTTTCTTGATCCATATTTTGTAAATTATTGTTTATATTAGGGACTCGAGTCTCTGAAATTCATAAAACAAAAGAAATCTCGAGTTCAAGGTCCCGCGTCCCTTGTTCACGGTCCCGTAAGAAATGCTGATAAAGGAAGCAGACAATATCAAAAATTTATGGCAGAAGAGATGAGATTTATTACATTTCAAATCCGTCCATTCTGTTAGCATCGTTACAAAAAATTGGCAAAGAAAACTTAACCAAAAAAGAAATTATGTTAAACCAAAGTAAACATAAAGGAATGTAAAAAAAAAAATCCGGCTTGCCTTTAGGGTATGAATCTGGGACCTATCTACTGCTGGTGGACTGCTCTTCTAACTGAGCTGTCAGTTTCGTTAATAATCTTTAGGTTTATTTTTGATGATTTTGTGCTTTTATTTATGTTAACAAGACTACAGTCAGAACACCTAATATTGTTGATATTATATTAGTAATATATTATTTACTTAAAATACATGCGAGTTTGTGTTGCATCATGTTCAAAAATATTTTACATACACGATATATGGAGAACATGATGTTTTCTCGGAATTTTACAAAAATATTTTTTCTTATTGTGTAGAATTCAGAGTGTCCTGATTTCAAAAATAAGAAAAACATACCCGGTCGCAAATATTTAAATAATAATTACACCTTAAAGTTTAGAAATTTCACCGTAATAATTTCCGATTTTTTACCCAATTTATCTATGGTTAGATTTCTCAAAAATGCCTGGTTTCCAGTAAAATACAGTATCCAAATTTTAAATAAGCAAAAATGACCACAAGTTGATAATATTAAAAAAATATTTGTCTTTAAAGTTTCGTAAGTCATAATAGATACCAATGAAAAAATTCAAAAACCTCACACCACCATCAGTACGTGTAGGCATCATCGAATTATAAAATTCAACTAACCTAAAATAGCCAAATTGAACTAACCAATTTAACCCAAATAGTATAAAAATTAATCGTACATTTTGTAAAAAAATATATCATAATATACTTATTTGTGTATATGATTTGAATGAATTCGTTATATCCACAGATAAAAAATTTCAAATGTCAAAATTTTTCACTCAATTCTACGGGAAAATATATTTTTCGTAAAAATACGAGTAAACACAATATTCTCTTTATCTGCTTTTTTTATATGTTTATCAACAAATTTGAAACAGATTTGAAATTTTAAAACAGTGAACAGTTATAAATTAGGGTGATACCACTTCAAATTACTTAACGCTCATCTTATTTTTCCATGTCTATGAAGACTCATGTATCTCAAGAGAGATGATCTTGTGTCTTGTGTAGTTTCATCATCATCAAGATCTCTGTGTTATCTAGTATTCGTCATACATATAAGGTCTTGCTCGGTAACACTGACATATTACTCTCGGCGTATTTGATGTCATATCAGCTCTAAAAGCCTACAGAGATAACATCAACCCAACCGTAACGCCCTGTAGATACACTCCGTTCTGGCGTCTCGCAATGTACGTTTTCAGTATTCGCGGTTTCGCATATTCGCGGTCGCCGATCTGATTAATTATTTAAATCCCTAAAATGGCATTTTGCAAGGCCACACTCTATCTTCACGACTGAAAATATGAACGTGGCTAAAAAGTTTTAATTCATTATTAATAAGGTTAAATGAGAATCAAAATGATCCCGAGGATGTGTATTGTGGCCTGACAACATATTGTTGTCAGGCCACAATTTATTAACATTTTTTTAAACGACAGGTTTTGAATAAAACGGATCCTAATTCTGAAGAAATATAAAGTTTAAATGGATTACTACTAAACAATTACTCTACAACTAAACATCAACTGTTATTTAAAATTGTATTTGGATATTTTAAATAATGAAATAGCCCGTTATTATTGTCGGGAAATCAATAGCTTTTATAATCTTAATTTATATTACAATACTTAATTCCTCAATAAATTACACATTTTTTCTTCTGTCTATAAATGTGTTTTGATATTAGATTAATCAAAAAGTATGCAAGTACCTACTTATTTAGTGTGATGTTGATCAATAATGTTCCACATTAAAAATGATTGAGGATTCAAAATGTACTTTCGTTTAAAATTAATGGTAATACGTATGCTATGTTCCCTTTTCTGATGTTTATTTTATTATTACATACATAGTGAGGATGTTTTGCTCTTCTTGAAAGACAGACGGTTGAGAACACTCCTGCACAATAATGTATATCGCCTTTGAGCAGATCTGAGTTATGAACGCCACAACGTATATTAAACAACACAATGTCTAAGTGAGCTTTCCTGCAACAACATTGTATGTCGTCCAAGATGTAAAATGTACCTATAAACATTTGTAAAAGTCGATATACAGTATTGTTGCAAATGGGTCTCATTTGTTGTTTATTTTATTTCGCTACGCAACACGGACCGGTTACATTTACGTTTTATTTTTAAACATTATATTATATTATATTGTGGCTAGTTTTTCTCGTGCATATCTTTCAAGCGAACCATTGTTGCTATCATCGTCGATGGCGCAACAGTCTAGTGTTGTCCCTTACCCCTCTGTTGGGTCCTCTGTTTCTATGGGTGCCATTAATCTCTCACTCGATCATTCAGTCTTCCTACACATTGTTCTTAACGATCGTATTTATCACTTTAATCCAGTTCAGCCTGCTCTATCGCTCATTTTACATTTCCAATATTTGCTGGCATACGTGAAGAATCAGTTACACATTAATATTAATAACCCATTATTATGAAAACTAATCCATTGTTGTTATCAGTTCTATATTTCCAATAATCAATCTGTTCTCTTTTTCAATATCATCCATCCATCTTTTTACACCTAGCAATACTTTGATTCATAAATTCATGTATTGTGAGGGTGAAGGATGGCGTTCTTCCCTCTCACCGGCTAGTCAGTAGAGAACATAAGAACCGCGGGTTCTACACCTCGGAAACGCATACCCACCGTGTTTTGTCACATTCTGTCTTCATCCTAAAATGGAAAAATGTATTAATAATACCTGGGAGAGATAAATGAAAAGATGTTTAACGTTAACTAAATAGAATCTTACCAAAAAAGAACACACTTAAAATTAGAATCAAAATACAATTCACATTAACAATCCTAATTTCGTCGTGTTGGGCGCGAGTTCGACGTTCTTCAATGCAGGCTGGTGACAACAAGATCAAAATGTTACGATAGATGGCATAACCTCCAATCCATGCTCGTTCGTGCACATTCCATCGTAGCATACTATCTCCATGACCCATCATCGTAGTTGGTTCTCAGCATCCAGGCTGATGCAATGGGATTTGTATATAGAATTATATAAAATAAGGTGTAATTTAGCCCTAGTAAACGTCTCGTTTCCCTTCGATTACGTTGGTTGCTCACGGTTACATCTTGGATTCGCTGGCCGCAGCAGTGAACCGCATAATTTTGACAGCTCTGAGCGATGAATTGAAAAAAAAAACCGTATATGTTTTTATAACCTTTAAAACCTTTGCGTTACCAACCTGAGGGCATTATTTATTAAAACATGTGACGGGGCAATTTCGAACGTATTACGGTATTCATTTTTTCATGGGTTTTGATATAATTAATAAATCGTCCTAATATTATTTATAAATTCAATAAGGAAAAGTAATATTACTTGATTGGAAATGGTGCTATGGAGTTTATCGTATATGGATGGTATACGAGTACATCGGGTTCGCGCCCTGGCTGAGCGCGCCTGCCTGGCGAATGCGTCACCAGATGACAGTATGTCCACAGTGTTAATGTTTCTTGAAATTACCATACGAAGAAATACAACGTTTATTTTACTTATTTATTTGGCTTTGTTTATTGATCACTCATCTTTCCTTAAGATGGTTCCGATGCCTAAATGACTCGCGGCTTGCAGTCAGTATTTTAAAATAAGCTTTATTTAACTGGAATTTCGGAGAAGTAAATCGTTTTAAAATATGTATCTCGTTATATTCTTATCACAATTGTTATCATATATATTCTGTCAGATACTTGTAAATACATAATTTCTCTTTGTTTCTCGGTGTATTTTGTTTCGTATAGCTTATTTCAATGTACTGACAGCTGACACCGCGCGCCTGGTAAATGCCGAGAAAATAACGCTACAAAATCACTTAATAAATGAAATATTTTATGATACATCTCCCGTATTAAAATGCACTACCTTATACAGTTAATTAAAAAGTTCCTGCGTAGGTTAGATGGTTGTCTGCCTAAGGTTGTGAAGTCAGAAAATATAGCTCGTGGCTTACCGAAGTATGAGTTAAGTATGATAATTAAGTGAATCAACCGCTGTGACCGGGCCTTGGACCATTACGCGAGCCCAGCTCGCTTGCTGTTGTGGGTGTCGGCGTTATAAATAATGCATGGAGCAGTCTCTCTCCTTTTCTTTATACGTTACCGCTTCAGATGCTTCTCAAAGCACCGTACTGTAACAATTTAAATTGTGATTTTATCATTTATTTAACAATCCTTAGATCCCGGTTAACTTCCCTAAGCATCGTGGAATTGATTCCCGGTGTGATGGACCAAGACTCACCTATCGAAGAGGTGGCTTTGATCATTTATGACACGTGATTTATTTAGTTCTTAATATAGTGCATACATAAGCACTCCTTATATATGCTCTGATATATACAAGATTAAAGTATTTTCTTTTACTAAAACTTATCTTTTATATATTTAGTCAGTTTCATTTTAAATTTATTCAATGTCTCTTCCTTTCTTATGTTTTCTGACATTTCATTAAAAAATTTCATCGCACTATACATCATCGATTTCTGAGATTTGATCTTCTTCCTGAATGGCAGTCTCACTCTATCCCTTCCCCTTGTACGATGCTCGTGCTCATGTAAGGAAGATACGGACAACACAAAATTAAAGCGATGCTTACTCAGTGATAATGCCAAAGCTCGACTGAATAAATAAAAATGCTGTGTAATCTGTGGTGTCTGTAGTTTGTGTCCTGATGATCGAGACTGGTTTGATGGTAGCGTCTGGTCCTGGATATCGATGATTGATGGCGTCGACCACTGCGTGCTAGTTCGTCGCTGCAATTCTCCACTTCCTAACCAGTTTGTGCCTTTCTGTATCTGTGTTAACTTTATACATCAGATATACAGAATAAACCATTTTTTCTTACTTTTGTTTAGTTAAACGCTTATATCCATTTCTTCCCCCCTGTAGGTCGTATTTACAAATTATTTTCAATCGAAACGTCATCTAACGTCTACTTTTTGATTTTCTCACGCATTCTAATTTAAATTTCTACAAGGTTCTTCAAATTTCTTCAAAGCCTTTATGAATGTTGGAAATCATCACCCTATTAGAACTTTATAAGCAGCTGCTCTAAATATGACAGATCTGAACCAGTTACTCCAGTTTAAGCAAGAATTGCGCCTCCTTCCTGACTTGCGTTTTCCTTGATTCCTCTCCTGTAACATTACTTGTATGACTTCCTACTTCTCACCTCTCATAACGTACCCAGGGTACTCAAAGATTCTCTTCTTGATAGAGATCAGCGCTCCTTTATGTTTTTTTATACGTCTTCGTTTCGCTCTTTATCTACCAGAATTTACTTCAGTATATTTATGTAAGACCGCACTATATGGTCAAAATAGATTTTTCTTTTCATTGAAAATTATTAGTAAGAACATGTTATTTTAAAATATTATTTTTTTGTTGCAAAACTAAATATAGTTAAAATATTATATTAATAGATACTATTAATTGACATGGTAAACCTAACATGATTTTTTTAAAGTAAACTAAACTTTGTACCAAGTGGTGGTTGGATGATGGATGGAATCGGAATGATGAGTTAGATAAGAAGTAGGGAATCGGAATGAGAGATGGAGACCTTCGATAGCCTAAGGACAGCTCAAATCACCTAGTTAATGACGCTGTCACGTTGCTCTTCCGGAAGTTCACCCAATGTAGCAATTGACACAGCACAAAACAACAAAATCACGTTCAAAAAAACAACCAGTCTAACCGAAGGAACAATGTGTACTAGTTTAGGAATAGGCTAAGGAAGTAGAAATAAATAAATACCTCCACAGCTAATAATCATTATTCAGGGCCCAGTATGTAAGTACATATGTTCAAATATTGTAGGTAAAAATCCAGTAATTGTGTGTTCTTAGACATATTCAAATATTGCTAATTATATTGTTCACCTTTAAAGAAAAAATTAAATTATTTATTAATACGAACACACACAAATGAGTTTTATTTTTATCATGATTATGATTTCAAAAGTTGCAGTGTACTATATGGGCGATGCAAATAAAACTCAATTACGAAACTTTGTGGAATTCCATGATTATTATGTAAATTGAGTCAAAAGTTTGTTTTATTTCACTACAGTTTTTATTGTGTCAAATGACATATAACGTTTTCGGGAACATCTTCCCATTATCTAAACTCCTCTATAGCTGAGCACGCAGTAATGGAGGGCCATTCATTTGATAACAGTGATTTACAACTCATACATAGTTGCGCCAAAAGACAAAAATTAGACATTTAAAAAAAATTTGAAATATGTAATAATAAACATAACAATTAAAATATAATAAATATTCAAATACCGCCCATTACACCCCCTCTCTTGTCGATTTTAACTCCACCCCCACCACCGTTAACTCCAAACACACCAAATATTACATTTAATTTTAGTTGATCTATAACATTGATAATGGGAAGATGTTCCAGAAAACGTTATACATCATTTAACACAATGAAAAGTGTTGTGGAATAAAACAGAATTTTTACTCAATTATGTGTAGTACAAAGTTTGTTATATATTTAAAAAAATATTTTGATTTGTTTTAATCTCGTCATTTAAATGCTTAAGTTGAACCATTATAACAGCATCAAATTTAGTCTTTTCACTTTGCCATACTTACTTTAAAATACATCACGACCCCATTTTCTTTTATAATTCTTTCATTATCTCCGTTAACTTCCCCAGTTCTAACTGTATACACTTTTTAATCGCGTCCATTTGTTATTTCATTACTTCCGTCTGAAGGTTCATGGTTTATCCAGCTAATGTTCTGTCAATAATGACACCCGCATGTTCACGCTCGTCAATTATTTCAACAGATGTTTTTACCACTGAAGTCAATGAACACGCTTTAAACAGTGCAAATTGATTTAGTCACGTGTTATTTTTTGACAAAGTGGAAAATTTACCAGAATTTTTCCGTGATTTTTAAACACACCTCGTTCAGTATTTTGAAAAAAATTCAATCTTTGTGTCCCAAAAAAATATTCATGATATAGCAAAATATATATATTCTTGTGTAACTACTTAAAATTCTATCCACATAACAATAAATTAAAAAATAGTAAAATAGTAGTCCATTAATATAATAAATAAATGACGATACCTTCTACAACAACTATGAGAGTCTTAAAAGTGACTTCCAGCTTCCGTCGAGGGATCCTTCAAATGCTGAGCGTGGAGAGAGCGGCGGGAGCACAAAGGGTCAGTGATAATTTTCAAGTATTGTGTTATCCTGATTCTTCCTCCATATTTTCTTTCACACGGTCCACTGTGATAATCCCTAACAATACATGTGTGGAGGTCTATCACCGGCGATGACCCTGAATGCACCTTCCATATACCAGGGCGCGAAACAGAACTCATAAGCACACCAGATACCGACGCCAGGCAACAATAACCGCGCGACCAGGAACTCTTCTCGCTGTTGCCTCCCCGACTATAGCTCCGGTACTGCCTAGTTCATAACCTGCTCTGGCCACACGCATAAATAATACATTCTGCGATCATCAAACGGACACGTGAGTGATGGGTAATTATTGGGGTACTTACAACTTACACCGATTAATAACCCCTCTTAATTTGAATCCCCACATGTTTAAAAATACTACATAGTGCACATGATCAAAAAAGGGGCTCTTCGTCAAGCGTGCGCATTATAAATGAAACATCTTTGCATCTTTTCATTCTGGGTTTTGATTTTTTTTCAACTTTATTATTATTGTTCATTTATTATTTTTTAGCGTTTTATTTTTTAAATCCACTCACTGGAATTTTACCTGCCTGGGGCAAGTGTACATAGTACAGATAGTGCAAGGGTAGGAATGAAAGCGGCGAAGATTTTTTTATTATAAATTAATGACGTGTCTCTCAGTAAATCGGTCAATCCCCTGTCAGCACTATATTGAAACAATGTTGAATTTAGGAAAAAATCAAAGGAAATACATCAGGCGTATTTTGGTTCACGTAACAATTTTATTTTACGTCAGGGTCACCACTAGTGATGAGCACAAAGTCACTAACTGTGAGTCAATCGCTGATATATTTTAGTCACACTCACTATAAGTGATTGAGTATTTAAAAACATCGTGATTCGTGAATTGATTTTTTTTTAACTTTCTGACAGATGGCGGCACTATTCAAATTTTTTACAAATTGATCTGCAAAATTTATGAAGGAATGACGTTATTCAGCGCTATCTACGTTTTACGCATGTTTGCTGGAAATTTGATCCGAAAAACACACTTATTTTATAAAAAGATTTCATTTTCTTCGTGGTTGGATTTTTATTTATTAATTATACTAGAATATGTTTTTAACGCAATTGAAGTTTTAATATTACGCTCGGTTTTTTTATTTATTTTTTATTTATTTATTTCAAGTGATCTCAGTCACAGTTTTCAATCACTGATATTATCAAATACCAATCACAAACACACAAATCAAGAGTACCATTTTTCTCATCATTAGTCACCACATAGGGTATAGTTAGGTCATGTTAAAATGTATTTTAAAAGCTAGGAACTGAACAGAATGATTTCAAATGTATGACATTGTAAATCTTTTTAATCTCCTCTCTGAATAGTCGAAAAGTACGGCTAGGCGTGATATGTAGTTTGATGTGTTAACTCGTTCAACTTTGTATTTACGGCACCGAAGTCCCTATCCAAATCTTGTTCCAATATCTGAAAAATATGTAATGCCTAACCAAATTAAATAAATTTTCTTAGTGGCGTTAATTTATACAGAAATTCTTTATATTATAAATAAATTATGTCAATTCGTTACAAATCGAAAATTAAATATAAATCCATACATTTCATTGAAGAGAAGTTCCAAATTAATTTACACGACCTTTTCGTTGTGATATGAATATACTATACTATATAATATATATTATACGACATTTTATCAAAGATTCTACATGTTCTTAACTCCTAAACTGTACAACACACAACACCAACTAGAAATTGTTCACTTCCAATAAGATTACACAAATATGGACGCAATATATGATCCAATTGGGTAGAGTTCAATCAGAAGCATCGCTGTCCAACATTCTAACATAATCATTACACTACAACTTACACTAATAATTCACTAGTTCTACAACACTCTCACTATATTTTATATTTTTTTCTCAATTTTTATTTTTATTCATGTCGACTCTTTATATTTCTTGAATTAAATAATTAATGACGGCAGTCTAGCAAAGTAGCCAGGACAATGCTGTATACATCATCGGTGCAGCCTACTCCGTCCCACACAATAAACTAATTTATTGCAATATCTTATGTTTATCACGTTATATTATAAAATATTCACCTCTGTTACAACAAAAATACGTATGTCAATGAAGTCTAATAATAAATACATTTAATACCTTCTTTTTTTAGAACTTATTTTCTCAAGTTTCAATACATTAGTTATGTATCAATAAGTGTTTATGCTGTTTATTAAATATGGAAGTAGATCCATTTCAGAAAAAGCGACCCTTAAACAATGTATGTAAATAACATCGATGTTTTAAATTACGCACAAAATCAAAATTTATAATTCCACTTAATCCAGTTTGCTTTCATGAGCACGACATGTAATCCCATAATGAAACATTTTATCTGTAAAAAATGTTAATTCAAATTTTCGACACAGCGCATGTGTACTAAATTTTAATCGCAGTAAATCCAAGTCAAACAAAGATTTGTGGATTATGCTCGTTATATAATCCACGATAATTTTATGATGTTAAATCATAGTTTTCAACGACGTTTTAAGCGTTGATCATAGCCGGTTTGAAAATATTAAATTCGAAATGTAAAAAACCAACAAGTTTAGTGCAATATTGTTTAATCTGTTACTGAATACATCTGATATTTTTAAACCCATTCGTGACATAGCCCTCGTGATAATATCGACACCTAATACGTACATTTCAAATTAAATTGATACTTCACTCCAATATAACAGTATAACGTACGACGTACATGACAATATTGGGATAACACACCTAATACAAATTAAATTTATCAAAAATAAAGTTATACAGAAAAAATCTATTTATCGAAAAATTTTTTGGTTGCTATCGGGATTTGACCCTGGATCTTTTTCTTCTATCCGTGTTACCATTTCACTACATCAACCTGTGTTTATAAATTTGAAACTTATACTCCGTGTATTTTAAAAATTGATGTATTTAATTCGTATTAAATGTGTTTTCATTAAAAATATTATATACAATATATATTATGATTATTTTTTTCGAAGAATAATTGTTTTAGCTGCCTTCTGATACCGAATTAAATGATTAAGAAGTAGGTGTAGTACCTGTGATAATTTTGTAAAAATGGAATATCCGGAATTTTTTTTTTCATATCTAGTCAAGTGCCAGACGACTAGAATTATTTTCTTTGATATACGGACGAAATGCGTGCGTACAACGTGCGTCAAACACGAATTATTTTAATGTTGATCATGTTTGTGTTGAAGTTACTTTGATAGCGATAATCAAATAAGTTGTGTAGATTCAACAGACAACTTCTAAAATTAAGCTGTATTAGTAGAGTTACAAATGAAAATATGATGAGATATCCAGAAAAGTAACAGACCTGCATATCATAATTTAAGGCGAAATTGCGAGCAGAAAAGGTCCTGGAGAACGAAAAACATTACTTACTTACCATCACACCGTTTCGCGGGGGTAGGCAGAAGGATAGAGCATCACACTCTTTTGTCCTGACACACAATTTTTACCTCATCCACATTCATACAAGGTCGCCGGTTATTGTGGCGAAAGACATCCTAGCCGAAAATGATTAAGAAAATCCACATTCCAACTATTTCGACCTACTGCAAATAAAATAACCCGACGAACACTAGAAGAAGTAGAAGAATCAAATGTAATCTTTTCTTCTCCCTCACAATTTGAAAATTAGGTTTTTAAGTTCAGCTTTGTGGCACTCTCTAAGCAAGCTGCCTACATCACGCTGGTCAATACTCCCTACAACACGCACAGCAGTGTCGTAACTACGCCCATTGAGACCCATGTTAGATAGGGCCCCAAATTATTTTCAATGATTTGTGTAGTTGTGAGTGCATATGAGCGCCAAAAACAAGTTTTTAATTTTAATAAAAGTGTAAAAATTTAAGAGTTCAATTTTTTTCAACTATTATTAGCACGTACCTGCTTAATTCCTAGGATGTGCACCACCTACGGGCAAAAAAGTTTTTGTTTTTGTAGTACCAAATGAAATAATTCTCTTCCTAAATATATAAAAAATATTCATCATCACAGATACTTTAAAGGCGCAATAAAATCCTGATTAAAAACTCAGATCGAGCATATGTTCATAGCACGGTCACCCCTTCAATATGAACACATGTACAGTGTGTTCTACAAGAAATGTACGTGAGAGTGAGCACGGCAAGATCTCAACCCTAACACCAGTGAGTGAGCAGCCCGTGCGTGTGTTTCACCGACCTGGAACATCTGTTATTAACTGAATACTCTCACATTTGAACTAGTATTATTTTAATTCCTTGAAAACGAACGTGTATTATCTTTACAAATTTCAAGTATTGTCTTATATATTCTTCATGATCAAATATTACATCATTTCCTTTTTTCTTTTGTTATTTATAATTTTTATTTCCCAATTTCAATTATTCTAAATTTATATGTTTTTAAATTCTAATTAAATTTATTAATTAGAAGGGGATATACATATATAATCAATTTTATCGAAAAATATATTTTTGTTGCTACCGAGATTTGAACCTGGATCTCTTTCCGATCCACAGTTATTCAAATATCACAGACCTGTATTCTGAATAATTACAACTTCACAATAATAATGTGTTCTCCTTAATAAATTTATATTTGCTGAACCAACTATGTATAATATGATTATTAATTAACAACGTAAAATGTTTTTATCATACTATTAAAATACATAGAAAATGTACACACAACATATGACATGAAATAAATAAAATACTTATATATCTTATACGTATACAGGGGCCTTTTTCCATTTTGCATTGGAGCCTAATTTTTATAGTTACGCCACTGACACACAGAAAGAGAGTCAAAAGGAATCTCGCATGAATACGCATGGATTCAAAGTATCCTGACATTTATTAATTCATTTTATTAATCATTAATTACATTAATTCCTCAATGTTCATATATCCATACAATTTTTTCTTTTGCACACATCTTTATCCTTTCGTCCGGTAATCTGTCTTGTATTATCACGTTGTACAATTACATTTACAGTGTTAGCTTTGTTGTGCTCTGAATGTAGCAACGAGATTACATTACCGCATCCCTTATTCTCGCTAAAGATTAATAAATCTTCGTGCAGTGTCAGTTCGGTTTGCATCACACAAAACGTATAATGTATCGCCCGAGTGCAAATTATCGTTGTCTAGGAAGCTTGGCTTATGAATTACAAATGAGTCTGAATATACGGATATTTTAGAATAGGTAGTTATGAAATATTTAGAAGTATGAGCAGAGATCATTAACAAACAATGCTGTCCAATTTTTCATTTTTTGAGATTTATCCCATGTATAATATATATTATTGATAGAAACAGAAAAGAAATGAAGAAGAAAATGATGTTTTTCGAAACCGGTTGATGTTTAAAAATTACTCATGTGGTTAATTATAAACAAAGTATGATAAGGAACATAATGATATCGAATAAAGTGATCATTTCTACTGGTAAATTGTCAACTGAGGCAAGACAAGCGGTACACAATAGAGTCCTGGTGCCGACAATGATATATGGAATATACTATACGACACTAATAAACCTACTAAGACCTGAAATTGTTCAGAGATTTTGTGTGAGTGTGGGTCTCTGGGTGGGAAATCCTGGGGAGACCATCTAAATATATCTGAGTACTTTGTCCGATTTTAAAACATATTCATATATATGAATTAGGTACGCAATAAATTATTTAATTTTCGATGGATTAATTCGATGACAACACGTTTGGAGTCTTGCGAGTTATTTTTGACACTTGTATCGAATGCAAGAATATCAACATTTTTATTATAGTCTCTTTCTATTCAAACCTTCCTCTCTTGCATGATTTACATAACAAATAACGCTATTTATTATTTCTCTGGAATTTATAAGAATTTAACTATTAACCTCATCTTGAAAGCATTCGTGTAGATTAAAAAAAGGTCGTTTAGGTAGTTTGGTCACGTTACTAGGGATTTTGTTTTCTCGACTTTTTTCAATTCCCGAAACTCAAGAGTCAACAACAGAGAACAAAGAAAAGAAAATTTAATTAATATCATGTACAGTAGTTGTATTAATGATATTATCTGTGTAAAAAAATGTACCTTAATGTTAATTTATTTTATTTTATTTATAAATAAAAACTATTTGATGAAATATTAATTTTTTCATAATGTGGTAGTAGTTTTATAAAATGAAATTAAGTTTACGTGTATACTGAATACAAAAACATATTCAACTATTAATATGACTAAACACATACAATTTAAAAAATAATACAATAATTAATTAAGAAACATACTGGAGGACAATAACGTATGTATTTGGCCAAGGCAACTGAAGTCCCCTAATAATTTATTGTTAATAATTTCATCCCATACAAATTTTGTTTAAAAAAATTATGTGAATTTATCCTAAACATAAAATATTACATTTTTCAATGAAACGTCACCCCCTGTGTGAACAAACTGTCAAAACCATTCACTTCAGAAATTTTTTTAGAAGAAGGTAAATATTTTTGAACTAATATCTCCTTATTACAAATATTTAAAGTATAGAAACTTTCATTTTTTTAAAAATATATTTAACACATGAACCGCTCGTCACTGGGTTACTACCTACTGTATGTCAATAGAGAATAGGATTAACTCAACTTGTTTAAAGTGAATAATATCAAGACAAATTAATAGTCACGAGTCTCGGATTTTTTTTTTAATTCCCTGGACTCGAGACAGTAAAAACATTAAATTCCTGGGAATTTATTCCCAAGTTGTCTCGACACAGAATCCCTACCAGAAACTGGTGAAGACAGTCGATTTTTGTGCTTTCTATATTGGCTATATTTTGCAACATTATTTTAATTGTTTTTTTTTAATTTTATTTTTAGGTAAGTACCAGTTCTTTTAAGACTACCCACCGATGAAAGACTAGCTCCGAAATAATGTAAGTTTTTAGTACATAATTTTTTTGTTATTGAATGAGTTGGCGTGCATTTTGATTGATTGAACTTCCACTGTACATTCATATCTATTTTAATAATAAACAAGCCACACCTCCGTAATGTTTACAAAATTTCACCGAAATAGCTGCCATGTTATGTTTTGATTATTTCCCCTAAAAGAACTTCATTGTTTACGCACGTGCCGTATTAGGATCACGTCAAGTGGCTGGTGATATAGAAGCCCACTCATTGGCGGCGCTTTGTACACGATCGTCTTTTTTTAAAAGGCTACGAAATTAATATAATTTTTTTACGCTTTGTTACGTTCCTCGAATTGAGATGGTCAAGTTCTATCTGCGCTTGGCCTGTAAACTTTCAAATGATCACACACTAATTAATCGAGTCGTGGAGACATGGCACGTACAGACACATTGACTGGAGATTTCGTCACTGGGATGTTCATTGCTTCATAAATATGATAATCTTCGATTCATTTCAAATTAACGTCACAAAGTAAGGTTTATTTCTTTCAAAATACTTTTTAATGTAGAAAATGCATAAAAAATATAATTTATTATTTAGCTTGTATTTTATTTTCAACTTTATTTCAAAAGAATATTTTCAGAATCAGACAGGCACTCGTACTGAATACACCACGCTACCAGTTCCAAGGTCCGCCAATTATATTAAATATATATATATATATATATATATAGATATCGATCCCAGTAATTTTCACATGGTATTCAAGCAATATAGTATCATTAACTACGCCCCAAGTTGGTGGCTCGTGTCAAATTGTCGTTTAAGAATATAATAATGATAAAAAATGTGGCTTTTTTAGTAAGAAAACGTTAATCAGCTGATAAAAAATGTTGTATCTAGTCTTTGTGCTGGTTTTTTTTTTATTCAACGACTCTCATACTGCTGACATACTAATAATAATAATAATAATAATGTGTTTATTCCAGCGTTATTAGGTTTTTTTTTTACCTGATTCGCCATAAAGATAATACATATTATGTTATACTTTAAATGTTATGAAATAAATATGCTATGAAAAGGAAAACCAAGGAAAATATTAATAAATTTTTAAAAAATACAAAAGTTAATAAAAAGTATAAAGTTCACACATATATACACACAAAATATAATTATTACATATATAACTACTTCAGTCACGGCCATTGTTATATATGTAGCTATTTTGTAAGCGCTACCATTATCTGGCCAGGGAACCAGCTTTCCATGAGAGCGCCGCTTGCACCAGAGAGTTGGTGCTGATCTCCAGCCGCAGCTTTATGCCAGCAACTCAATGTCTCAGAAGCGGAACGAATCCATGTATACGGCATTCGGTAAACATTGTAGATGCGCTACCATAACGCGCCAATCCGAACAGTATTCTGTGTGAGTTGTACTGAATTCGGAGACAGTTGTACGTCACTTGCTTGTATTTCGACCAGAGCTCACAGGTATACATGCTGGTGAAGAACGATTTAAACAGGAGGCTCTTCACCTCCCTACTGCATCGGTAGAAACGCCGTGACAGCATATTTGCACGAACGCTCGATTGTCTCCTCTGCCGTTCTATATCATAATCGTCTTGTCCATCTTCATTGAATATTTGGCCAAGGTATTTGGCCTTATTTTGAACGCTCAACTTCATCCCGTCCAGCCACACGGGAGGGATATTATCTGGCCCTTTTCCATATTTGAATGCCACTATGACCGATTTGCTGGCATTATATGAAATAATTGGTGGCATTGTACGAATGGGTGCTCTTATTTATAGCAGTCATGGTAAAATTTACAATGCTATCTTAGTATTACACTAGATAATTATTTTAATGTAGACAGTTGAAGATACCTAGTACTAGTGACTGTCATTGTGTTCGATTGTAACAATAATAATAACTGATTATTCAGAATTCTTCGAGTAATGCCTGGTACACTAGAAAGTAAATCTCCAACAGTTAAATTTCAGTTACCAATCATCGTCTCATAACGGTTTACAATCACTCACCACTCAGAAGATTAATTATGAGGAATATTTTATCACTAATTAATGTAAGAAGAGAATTATTTAAACTTGCGATTCACAGGGAGCGAATGTAATGGTTGAATCTTCTTTGTATTGTACTACCAAGAGTTCTTCATAGATATTTTGTTCACGTCTATATTTATTAGAAAAAAATACTCCACCATTTTAGTTCATTTGCTAGATTGCGTGTATTCGTGACTCGCCTTATTACGATTAATTAGCGTGTGATCAGCCTTACTTACAATTTAAATTGACACATATAAAGAAGATGTATTATTATGAATATTTTGTAAATTGAGTTGAAACACTTTGTTTTTATTCCACTATATTTTATTATATTTATTGTTAGAACGTTTTCGGGAACATCTTCCCATTATCAATAATGCAATTCAACTAAAATTAGAAACATTTTCAGACAGTAATTAAGGGTGTATCTGGAGCCAAGGGGGGTGGGGGTGGAAATAAAATATATAGGAGCGTTTTTAGCTAGGATCCCAAAACTCGTCAATAAATATTCTCCCACAAATGTATCTTGTTAACTCTCATTCTAAATATTTAAAATACTATTCTTATTGTATAGTTGTAATTATTCAGAACATAGGCCTGTGATATTTTTTAAAAATAAAATGGCTTTCAAATAATGGAACGATAGATGTATTAATTTGAAAAGTATGACATGTAGGTTTGAAAATTTGTCATCAAAATTACTGTGTGCTGTAACGTAGTCTGTTAAAGCACATTCTCCGGATTGTGAAGAAATCCAGGTTCGAATCCCGGTAGCAATAACAATATTTTTCGATAAAATTGATTTTACATGTATATCTTTCTAATTAATACATTTAATTAGTATTTAAAAAAATTTAAAATACTCTCTACCTCGTTTTTGCACACCCTCAAAAGAGAGCCAAGAGATACAAGTATATATAACTAAGCACTCTTTTGACTCTTTCTGTTACATAATAATTTATTGAGCACACCTAAGCACGGTTATAAAATTTATTTATTAAATATTTGAAGTAACTTTATGATTAGACGTTATTAATAACACTCATCATACTAGAAAGTTTTGCTTTTAACCGCTGGTGTTAAAATACATGGTTTATTCTAGTATGATACCACTTGTATTATAGTAGTGTTTTTGCGTTTGTGCATGACTTCTTTTTTTATCTAGTGAGACTCAATTGTTTTGTCTATTGAGATAAGTCATTTATATAACCTCTCAGCCGCTAAACAAGTGTACTCCAAGTGATATCCCCTGCGCGGGCCTATTTTCGAAAGTCGTAAATTTGGTTGAACACAACTTTTAAAATGACATTTAGATATAGATACGCGCATCTTGTGCATGATTTATCACTTGAAAATACTTAACCGATAATGTCGTTAATATAAACAATCAATTGAGATGTTCAAATCCTTAAGATAATATAAATATTGATCGAACAAAACAATGATCCCTAAAAATAGTCGCCGACTTACGTATACTCTCACGCGGTCACAAATACAGTCACGTTGTTTATACGATTATAGAGACCTCGTTGAATTGGATTGCTGCGCCGATATCTTTATTATGTACTTACGAGTATGCTTATATTTTTTCACGTTTGTTGAAGATATTTGAAAATAATGTTTACATTCTTATAAAGTCCTTTGGAATACATAAATAAACAAAAGAGCACAGATACGGCTAGAATAGTAAACATTAACATACCACATCAAGTCAAGTGTCGCATCAGAGATGTCCGCTCACGCGATAAATAATATAATAACAGCGGTACTTACCCGCTCCTTTGAGAACTGCGCCGTTATCTTCAATATAACAACACTCATACGTTTTCAATATCTATAGCATTTATTTTTAAAAGTTTTAAAGTGATCAATGGTTTGGAGAAAAAAAAAATTTAAGTATTTTCAAAATGTTTGTTTTTCGTGATAGGGCCTAAAACACGGCCACACACACAATGTCACATTACACTCGGAGCATTTATATTGAGACATTTTTCTAGTTTTGGAAGCGGCGCAAACTCGACAGGCTCTCTGAAGTCTTTGGGATTTATTTCCTGTTATTGGCTCAGGCATATGTTTCACTAATGCCCTAGCAGTTAGTCTTAGGGGCGAATCATGTAACGTACGGGGATGGGGTGCTGGTGATTGGTGTGTAATGTGATATTTTTCTAATAATTGTCTTATTAAGGCTAGTTGAAAGTCTGCTAAACTAATATTTTTTTTCGTTATCATTTTGTAAACTATTTTAGAGTTTAATAAAAATAAATCGATTATATGAAAAGCCACTTTCTTGTACCATTTTATTGTTTTTCGTAAGCAACTTAAACTACTCAACATCATATCCACTTTATCGACAGAACCCATACACTTATTATAGTCATTGACACATTTCGGTTTAATTATAGGTTGACCCGTTTTCCAATCTATTTTGCCTGTCGTACCCATGGAATCGTCATGCAAGGTTGTTAGCATGTGGACTTCTCTTTTATCGCGCCATTTTAATGCTAAAAGAGGTCCACGATGTTTGGCGTCCATTTCACCTTTTTTTAATTTACGAAATGAGGCCATACCTTTCCGTGTTTTCCGCACCGTACCGCACGCATTAGTCTTTTTCTCGTGCAGAAAATCAAATAAACGAGGGCTAGTGTACCAATTATCCACGAAAAGGTTATGACCTTTATTGAGGTAGTCTTGAAGTAATGTCGTTACCACCGCCCCTGTGACTCCGAGACATTCAGTGTCAGTTATGTCAGTCCCTTTACCACAATAAATAATGAAATCCAAAATATAATCTGTCTTGACGTCACACAAAACAAACATTTTAATTCCACACCGGTGACGTTTGGTCGGGATAAATTGTTTAAAAATCAAACGCCCTTTGAAAACAATTATGCTCTCATCTATACATAAATTTTCAAAAGGCATTAATGTTTTTTTGAAAATGTTTCGCGTATGGTCAACTAGGATTTTTAATTTATGAAGTCTGTCACCGGGGACTTGTGTGTCGGGATCTGAGAAGTGCAACATTCGCAGTAAAATTTCATATCGATCTCTGGGCATAGTTTTCCCAAAAATATTACTAGCGAGCAATGGGTCGGTTGACCAATGTTCCTCGATAGTAAGATGTCGATTTCTCGTCATTAACATTAATATTGCAAAAAAAACGTACATTTCTTCGACAGACGTGTCTACCCATCTACGAAGTCTGGATTTTTGGGAAGGTTCCTGTACTGAAACGGTAGCTGTGTAATATCTGTTAGTTTCGTCAACTATTTTTGTCATAATGTCTCTGTTCAAAAAGTATTCAAAAAAGTCGATTTCTGATGAATTTTCAGTAAATAAAGTAGATGGGTCTATACCTGACACAAACTCATCGAACTCGTGAATAACTGGGATAAATGGACCAGAGGTCCAAGAAGGCAAAAAGTCAGCATTTTCACTTTGATGTGAAGTACTTGAACGGTTATGAGATTGGCTTGTCCCAGGGGGGTTTGATTCACTTTCACTGACATCTTCATTCATTGTTTCATGTTGCTCATCTTCACTCATTTCTAAATCAGAGTCCACATCTAAAAATGTTTCTAATATTTCTTCCTCTGTAAGTCTGCGGCCCGCCATTTTAAAAGGTACACAATTTTTAAATTTTAATAATTATGATTATACGTAGCACAATACAAGCATCTGTTTTTAATAAACGAATATTGTCTTAAAATATAACCGATTCCCGAAACACAAATACAGTCAGAACAATATCAACATTTGAATGTAAACACCAATTTAAATAAGATCACAGTAATAATGAATGTCGTTTCCGATACAATATATTGTTTCAATTCCCCACAAAACACAGATCGCGATGTCAATATTTCGTATCAACGCACAGTTCCGACAAATACTAGTGACTTCGAACACACGACGAGAGAGGGATGAGTCGGCCCCGCCAAATTCAAATAAACTGAACGGCGTTTCAAGATGTCTTCGTTTTTAAACTGATTTATATAAACAAATAACAATATTTCACGTGACTAACGCAAGATGTCAGCAAAAGTATAGATCGAACTAATTTTTGGTATATTTTCCCGCCCGATTTGCCGCGCTGTCACGGAGTACACAACAAAATAAATTTAAAACATCATATGATGCGTGTAGCGTCTGAAGAGCGAATTATTCGCGCATCATATGATGTTCGTAGCGGCGGTCGGGATAATTAACACCCAGATCTTCCCGGAACACCTAATACTGAGAATTTTTTTAAAATTAAATGAGGCGCGTCTTTAAGTCCTGACTTAACTGAATATCCGCATTCAAAACATTTCCCAGTAGGGTTAGATGAGCGGGTACAGCACTACACTTTTCTGTCCTAGCATCTTGCCTCGTCTATTTTCACATATCTTCTCGTGCACTTTTCTTCGTTTTTTTTTTAAACTTTTAACAGCTTTTAGGTTCTTCTGGTGTAGTGTTGAATAAATAATTGTCGCTATTTTATAATTTTGATAGTCCGCTGGCAATTGATACGTCGGGACTGTATTGTCGTATTATAGCGGTTTTTATTTATTAGTAAATTGATATAAAATGTGCTTATTTAGTTGATTACAATTGAGTTGTGATTGTACTACTTGTGTTTCAGTTTTGAAATAATCTTGAGTTGGTACATTTAATTTATTATGTATAAGTCAATGTCATTTTATCTTGACGTTAACTATCTTGTGTACATGTTTCTAGTTTAATAAATTTCCAGTGATACTGTTAAACAGAATCAGAAATTCAACATTCAGTTGTCTAATTTCGGAACCTTCTAAGTTATCACCAAGATAGCCTTCATCGTGGGTTGAAAACTTACCTTCGCTTTCAGTACCTAACCGAATATGTATTGCTTCCTTTTACTTTATCTATTTGTCCTATTCCAATTTCTAGCTCTTTGAAATTAACCTACTTATGCACAGCCTTTACGGTTCGTTAACTTTTTGATTGTGTATTGATGAGTTGTATAAAGGAGTGTTCGGCAAGGACACTGTGTGCATCTCTATGGTATTGAAATTCCATAATGTTCTGACTGTTCTACCAGACGCGGTTGCTTCATACATGCTTTGTATCCTCCGCATCCCTTGTGTTCTAGAGTCAAAAAGCTATAGACTTTTTGTTTCTAGCCGAAAACAGCACTGCTACAAATAAATTCGTTCTGTCCTTTAGATACCTGTCATAACACACATATTATGCATTCTTAAATTTCGAACATATATGAATCGTGAAAACACACAGATACCAGCAACAGTGGATTCTATCATTCGTATCCGCAAAGTTTGAAAGTATTCGACTTTCGCGCATGCGTTTTCAGTTCCGCTTGTCAAGGTCTTCGAATACTATACACGCATTCGTTAACAGCATCCAACGTACAAAAACGGCTTTAATGTTTATGGGTATAATGCACATAATAATATACATATTACAAAGCGAGCGGATTGCATTGAGGAATTTATTTATGTTACGCATTTTTGACAGTTTGGATATATATTAATATTTAAAGCCGAATTATTGAAAAATTGAAAATCCATAGATTATCAATTTAATTCACAATTTAAATAAAAATGAATACAGAAAATAACATGGATACTTCACCAACGTGTTCTAACCCTGTAAACGAAAATAGTGAATTGTGTGAGTGCTCGTGGACTAGTCTATAGTTTTATATATTTAATAGTAGGTATAAACTTATTATCCAGCATCCCTTCTACAAAAGTCACCAACCGCCACTAAACCTTTATTTACTTGTAAATTTTTAAACCCTTGTTAATGTTAAAAAAAATGGTTTGTTTTCAAAAGATGATTGGAAAATTCAGAATAGTTATTGCTATTTAGATATCTCATATGCTCCGCAACAACGCTAAGCATTGAACACATGATGAAGAAAAAGAACAATCTCTCAGTGTTACCCGTTGTCGGGCATATTAAACTTGACCCTTTATAATGTTTATAGTATTACGAAAACCGAATGTAATACACCAAGAGACTATGTTAGCTGTGAGTACAGAGATGACGAAGAAGATTAAATGTCTATTTTTATCGTTGTCAGAAAATTCATTGTTATGGAATATCGTGTATCAATTGTTTTAAAAGTACTATTTTAACTGCCAGCTATACTCGACTAGGGCTTTCAAAAAACCGTATACGGTTTTTTCGGATCAAAAACCGGTTAACCGATTTTAACCGTTCTGGGAAAATTAAAATATTTCGTATATATATATATATATATATATATATATTTAAATAGGTAATTATGCAAATATCTGTTTAAAATTACGGAAAAAATATATAATTAATATAAAATATAAATATAGTAGGTATTCATGGTAAAATAACCAGAAACAGATAAAGAAACGCATGGAAAAATGTATGTATTATATTTGTGAGTATACCTACATTAATTTTTATTTTATTAATGTTTGCATAATAGGTGTACAAAATATATTATACATTAAATTAAATTTTTAAAAAAACATTATAATGGACAAAACACATTTTTTGACAACATATATACAAATGGATTATTTATTATTTTATGCGTAGCCAAAGTTTGGAGGAAATATATTTAAACATAATTGAAAGGGTACTTAACGGCCGTAGAATATACACTATTTTAATATTTACCTCAACCAGCTGACTACTTAGCAGGTATTGACCGAACCTTTCACAAAAAAAGATGACCTGAAGAACGGTTTTTCTGAGAAACGGCAGTCTTACGGCTGTCGCTGCACATCGATTTTGTGCGATATTTATAATTTTTGAGAGAAAATTAATATTCTTTATTTAGCTTTATTTGAGTAGTTTGTTGGTGTAGTGGTTAGTCCAGCAAGTTAGTCCTGTTTTCATAGCACAAGCATTTAGCTTAGTTTGAAAATAGTAAGAATATTGATGTGACATGTATTCCGTCTACGCATCTCTATTTTTTTTAAATTTCAAAATAAACGTAAAATCCTGGTTAACTGAATCAAAAAGCTGGTTTACGGTTTTTTTTAAATGATTGTAAATCCGGTTATTCGGTTTCGGTTTTAACCAGTTTGGAAGCCCTATATTTGACATGAGAGATATACTCGTGTATGTTTGTCAGCTATTAAGCGCAAGTTTTAATGCATTTTAATGTATGTATAGTGGATACAGCAAGAGAACGCAGTGGTACATTCGTAGTTTGTAATAAAATAATTTAGTTATATTTTCAGTAAAGTTTTAAATTCCTGCTGCGGACCATGGATTCTGTTTACCCTTTCTTCCCGCTGTTGATGGGATTTAATATACTGTTATTTCGTTCATCATCTGTCCATGTTTGTTTTCTAAGACATCCAGAGACGTAAAATGCTGGCCAGGGTTCACGATTTAATTGACCGTCTGTTTATGATTGCAAAATCAAACTCGAGACTATTTTCAACGGAAAACATTATCAGCTGGACACGTGTTTAAAAATCTGTTGATGCAGTGTTATACTGCTATGAAAATATGCTAGATCAACAATAGTTTCCGTACTAGCATAATGTTCAGGGGAACGTTTTTCTAATTTTCTAATAAAAACCACATTTTAGATATAGACTTTAGATAGAAGAGGATCCTGTTTAAATCGTTCTTCACTAGCATGTATACCTGCAAGCTCTTGTCGAAATATAAACAAGTGATGTACAACCGTCTCCAAATTCAGTACAACAACTCATACAGAATCCTGTTCGGATTGGCGCGTTATTGCAGCGCATCTACAATGTTTACCGAAGGCCGTGTACATGGATTCGTTCCGCTTCTGAGACATCGAGTTGCGGGCGTACAGCTGCGGCTGGAGCTCAGCACCAACCCAGGCGCTCTCATGGAAAGCTGGTTCCCCGACCAGAGAATGACAACGACTACAGAATAGCTACAGATACAATAATGGTCGTGACTGAAATATAGTATCTATATTTTATTTATATTTAGATATATGTGTGAACTTTTTATTTATTTATATATTTTTTTTGTTTTCTTTTCATAACATAAATATTATTCCGGAACTTAAATGTATTATATAATATATATTGTCTTCATAAAAAAAAACTGATGACTCTGGAATAAACCCATTATTATTATGTATAGATATTTTTTAATGTTTTTTTTTTTTTACTACCGAAAAAATAATATACGTTTAAACGAATCTTTAAAAATGTAATATATTGTATTCATAAGTCATTCTAGGTAAGTTGTGGATATTTCACTATTTTTTTAATGGTTTCCAGATATATATATATAAATAAAACTTTAAAATTGTAAAAATTATTTTAACCGTTTTAGTGCTAAGCAATTTTGGATACAAACGATCGCAGCGCTTTTGCGACGCGTAGCATTCAAACGGTTAATATAAACTATTTTAATGGAGCAGTGTCACTGTTTTATGCGAAATAGAAAACTATTCATTGAAAGTAATCTAACAAAATCGTAAAAAATGTATCGTTATTACCTTTCATTGCAGAAATCCGTAATTATTCATCAATATATGTGATGAATGTCGGAAAAAAATGCTCACTTATTGCTTACCTGTCTTTTTATAAATTTAAAATACGTGTACTTACAAAATATTGAACTAATAAAGAGCACTATATAGCGTATTTTGTTTTTTAATATACAGATAATATAGATCACACAGAATCATAGATACCTACAACTATTTTTTCTCAAAAATTATGTAAATGCAAAGATTTATTATACGAAACATATTCTGTTTTAACTGCTACAGGGAAAATCATCCAACAGACGAATGGAACATCAAAGATCAAAGCACTCATATTTGACATTTGACGTACAACAGGCACGAAGTAAGGTGCAAGGCAAGTTGCGGTGCTCAAGTCTATTTGATGTGTGCACAGTGTTTTTCCACACGGGCTATTAGATCCATACCTTGTATTCAAGTATTTCTAGACGTCAGAGCCAGGAAAACGACATCTGAATAGAAGAACCATGTTGCAAGATGTACCACAAAGATAACCACGCTACTGCGGCGAGTAACCGTACTGCATTTAGTTTTAACTAAATACTTCGTCTTAATATTTATACTTAATTACCTACCCACGTTTCATCTGCTCACATTTCATATTTGAAAGACATGCTGAATGAAGGTACTGTTGCAATAAATAGTTTTTTTGATTCGTCAAATAGTACACATGTCAAATTTAAACGCTCCAATCGTCCGCAACACCACTACAGTATGTGAAGGGTGATCCAAACTCTACCATTATTTTAAACATCGCTCTATATTTTTGGGTTAGAAACGTCTTACGTGATATGTATCAAATAAAAACTATACCATTCATTAATATGAGTCGATACACGGTTGAACAGCGCATTGTAATTATAAAAATTCATTACAGAAATGCTGAAAATTTCGCAGAAACAAAATTTGCTTTTGGACGATGTCTATTTTCAGCAGATGGGGCTACGTGCCACACAAACCGGAAAAAAAATCGAGTTATTATATTAGAAATTTCCTGGACGCGTTATTTTTTGTTTCAGAGACATTAATTGACTACCCAGATCGTTTAATTTTACACTTCTGGACTTTTTTCTTTGGAGCTATATGAATGATAAGGTTAATGCTCTAGAAACAATTCAAGCACTTAAGGTCAATATCCAAAGGGCTTCAATTATGCAAAAAAAAAATTCTAATAACGGTTGGGTTTGGATCACCCGTTGTGTACAGATATCGCACATTAAAAAAGTGACGCTATCTACTATGAATTCTACTATCAAAAAGTCTATTTTTTAGTATGAGCATTTTAATTTTTATAAATCATGCGTGTAAAAAATCAATGTAAACACAATATACTGTGTAACTAGATCAGTCTAGGTTTTTGCGTAACATTTAGTTTCTAAGTATAACAGAAAAATTACAATTTCGTAAATCGACAAATAGTGTCACTTTCGCTTTCAATGTGCGATCGATAATACCCACATGTAGCTATAAATTTCAGTATTGCACAACAAACATTTATATGCACATGTCATTATAAATATGTACACCCCCAGCTGGTTATACGCGGAATGTCAATATCCGAAGCGGCGAGGTTCAAAAATGAAATTATTCGTTCAGTTGGTAGGCTTAACCATGAGTAAATTTGTTCTGCATATTTGAAGATGACATAACATACATGTTCATTCACGTTTAGACATACTCTCTCGGTCGTGTACCGCAGTCCTTTCTTCTACTTCTGCAGCGCGAATTGCTAGCCTAACTCTTGAATCTTCTTCAGTGCGATGTATAGTGAAGGTCCATCTTTGCTATTGTACATTACCCGCCATTCTTTAAAATTTTCCAAAAGTGACAAAATTACACATAACACAACTCGTTTCACATAACACCTGTTTACGACACGGTGTAGCAACCAGGTACCTAAAAGCAACACACACTGCTTTTGACACGGTACTGCAAGGCAGTACTTAGTCACAACATCAGCAATCATAGCTCTAATGATGAAACGCCAGCCAGAATGTCAGATATACACGACAGATTAGCCCAGAAAACTACACAAGATTCTGAACTGCAGTGAAAACCTGAAAACATTTTTTTTTGACAAAGAACAAATTACTGTAAAAGACATGAATTATTCCTTGTGACATCGATCGCAAGAATCAAGTAAATTTTGTGCGTTAGTGTAATATATAACATAAATCTGTTTTATCTTATGCGTGTGTATATAATTAAATACATAATGGACTGTGCTTTCGAGGTCTCCTGGTCATGATCGAGAAATGAATTGCATTTAATTGTAAAAGTAGACGGAAAATCTTCCGTCATGAAACTTTCTATTTAATAGTATTTCTGTCTAATTCTAAATAGGTAATATTATAATTAACTTGAATATTTAAAAAAATCACGAGAGAATGCATCTCACATCATGAATAAAATCACAATTCCCATATATATGGAAATATTTACTGAGACTAATGATATGAACGGCTCCTAAATCAGCAAGCCTGTCAGCCACACTGTTTCACGAGCGATGTGCAGCGTAGTCATTTAAAATATGGACATTACGAACAATTACATGGAATATTTTTAGATCTGATCTCCACGTTCGATCCTGTACCAGATTGAAATTTGGTATCCTTACTTTTAATTCCTTTTATCGCTGATATTTTGCATCAATTTTGATGTATCATTGCTGTTGAATTATACATGTCGAATGGGCTGTGATTAACTAATCCAATTGTCATGGTTCTGGATCGGCGCCAGACCAAATTCCGCGCTACTATGTTACTTACAAAATGTACAATAGTATATCTGTTGCGTGTATCGGTGGTGTTTATGTAAATGGATTCGACAGCTGGTTCCCAAGTTTCCGATTAACAATAAGCACACATATGATTTATGAACTGCACTATCCTTTTCAATTTAGCTGTCTTTCTGGCGCAATGTTGTTGTTCTTTTAGCTGGGTTGTCTTCTTTAGATTTCGACCAACCGAAGCGCATACTGGTGGTTTATTTGGACCGCTGGACTGGTCGAAGAACGGGATGTAATATGAATGATGCCTGTCGGTTACCATCTTCTTAGCTTTCCGAAAAAAGGGCGGCAATACTCACTCACACACACATGTATATTATTATAAACCAAGAAACCCAGTGGTGCCAATCGAAGTAACAAGGCGCGTAAACGGGTGGTTTTAATGATTTAAACAAAATAATTGTTAAAAAATGAACTGTAGTTCGTAGTGATGATTTTTTCTGCGTATTATTTTCAAACACTGACAATTTTTGCATTTCCTCTTCGTTAGCCAAAAACAAAACACTGCTACAGTAGTTGATGTTTAGGGCCTAGGTGTCTAAAATTTATTTGTCCATACGTGATTCGCGCTCTTGGGACTTGAAAAGAATTTTTATTTCTGCGTGTAGGAATTGTGTTTTGAGTTTCTTTAAAGTGTGTTAATTTGTGGTTGCATAAGTAAGCTAAAACGGTTTTAGCGTAGATTTGTCTCACATTGAAAACGTCTAGTTTATTAAATATATCATGTCTTAGTAGTTATTGGCGTTTTTAAGATTATTTTTTAAATTGTTTTCTGGACAACAATTACGGGGTCAATTGCAGTCATAGTTGCTCCTCCCCGTGCAATTACTCCGTGTTCAATGATCGATTGACTGTTATTGTTTTCAAAAAATTTATGAAAATATGGAATGGAAACATGGGCATTGAGGAAAATGGAAGTAAACATCTTGGATACCTTCGATATGTAGTTCTGAAGACGTACAAATGTCTATATATTCCAATAATAAATGATTACCGAAAGACTTTCGACAACATGATAATTTCACATTTTGAGCATATTGGAAGAAAGTATAACGATAGTCTCGAGTAACTAGTAGTAGTCGTAACACTAGTTGACTTGATGGTGTCCTGGAAGACGATAAACCAAATTAAGGAAGTAACAGGGTATTCTTTAAACGCTGCGATCAACATGGCTCAATATTGGGAGAAATGGAGACATATTGCGCCAATTTCCAGATATTTCAAGGGACCACGACGCCCAGCATATAATGAAAAATAATAAAATTTAAATATTACACGACAAAAATAATCTGAAAAATGAAGTGTTAACACGGTTTCACACTTAAATTGATTATTTCTATAATTTTAAGATACGTCCAAATTAAAGTTTATTTTATGTTAATCTTGTTTTAATCCTCTTAATTATTCTCTACCGCAATTGATCCAGTGTACGTCTGGGCCGTGCCAGTTAATTTTAAAAGCTGTTCATTATTAACCGTTATACTACGTTAACGGCTTTGAATTTTATTTTATACCTTGAACTAATTGCGCACCGAAAAATATTATGATCACTTAAAAATTATTTTATGACGAGTTTCTTTTTAATGAACAAATTATTTGTGTTTAATTTTCAATGCTTCTTATGTACAATGTATCTTGAACACAGCTCTAATTTATAACGTAATACTCTTGTATAAAAAAATTGCTTCGACCAAAAATGTACGCTGGTACGTCATATTTTACGTTTTTTTTTAATAGAAATACGTGCACGGAATATATGTCACATGAATAATGTTACTATTTTCGAAGTAAGTTAAATGTTTGTGTTATGAAAATAGGACTAACTAAACTCGCACCTTCGACCACTAAATCTCTGACGAGTGAGCACGTCACGTTTTATCGACGGATCTTCATTTGAAGAGACATATTTTTCTCAGAACTTCACAGATCTGCCACCAGAGAAGTGGCTGTAGCTTTATCTATTTTTCTGTTCATATCCCGGCTCCCTCTTTCTCTCTACCCTTCAACGTGCTCCACCATTACAAGCTTCTCCAAGCCATTTTCTCTTATCGCAAAATGCCCAAAAATTAGAGAACCGCTTCAGGAAAATGATTGATAGTCTAACGTTGATGTGTTATGAACACATCTTGCTGTCTACGATATACACTGCATGTGATTTCAACCTTTCAATGCATCATTGTCATAACTTATAGATTAACACTAGATTCCCTTGGAGTTTTATCCTCTGCTTACTGTCTAATTACTTGGGTTCCAATTCCTTGTAATATAAAACTCAGTATGTCCGGGTACTATTACAAATATTACAGTAATTATAAATTATACACTTCAGAGATAGACTAGGTTATTCAGAAGAAGCTGTGATGGAAGAGAGCTGTTCCCCCAGAGATGGCCTCTTATAAGGTTCGTCCCCCACCACTCATCTACTCACTTTCATGACACACACATACACATACATGTACAAAGTGACAGTTCTCACTATCATCAATATACTCTTTTTCCTTGCTTTTAGAGCCCATAATTCCAAACTAGAGACTGCACAAACAAGTTTAATGTCTACATATTTATCAATGAATCTCAAGACATGAAAAAATATTTTCGTTTTAATCTCGACTGTTCGAAATCCTTTAATCTCTCTTCATCTCGGTCGTTAGGGCTGAATCCAAGGATGGGCTGCCAATAATATTTATATAATTATTATTATACACGCCCTATTCAGACATTTACATAATTTGTAAAATAACAAAAAATTACGTCAGAAGTACAATACACAAAAAAATTACATAGTTTCAACATGTTTTTACATAATCAAAATTAATAATAAATATAAAATGTGAAGTAAAGCAATTTATCTGTCACCATTGAGTTGACACAAAAAATTGTAATAATGTAAGCCTATAAAGAGTTCAATTAACAGCAAAAATGTCGACTACCTCCGCATATTAAATGCATTCTGGGGACTGCATAGTTCGCTAATGCATGAGTTCTGACGTTATCACTGTAATAGAACAATTAATTGTGTCTTGATGACCTCAATGGTGCGTGAAAGTCAAGCAGATCGGCAATCTGAGGGCAGTATATCAGTCTATATGTTGATATGGGGCGAAATAAATTTTTCATTACTTTCCCAATGTCTTTATGTAATACTTATGTATCAAACATCTTTAATTTTTTATATTATCCGATTGGTCGGGGTTCTTTAATTATGTGTACCTACAATAAATAGAGTATTTAATGATAAATTTTAATAAAATGAAGAAGTCTTATGTTCTACGATACTTTTAAAATACGTATAGACGAAATGATACTCGATTTATTTCTCTGATTCGTGGCCAAAACTTTTAAGGATTCACAGCTGGATCGCGCTGCTTCTTTCGCTCGGTCGATCTACCATATACCTAAAGGAAGTTCTGCTTCCTGGCACATTTCCCACCGAATAAGCTTCTCCAAACTTTTATTCCCTCTTTTTGAACTGTTGCCAAATTATTTGGCGACATACGCGTGGTTTTTTTTATTTAACTCTTGCAGTATGGATGCATTTGTCCTGGAGAATCGAAGCATTCTTCCCGTGCATCTCATTTCGAACACATTACTTTTCCTCCCTTCTATGAAACGTCAATGGCGACTAGAAAATCGATTAATATTCTTGTATTAGCAACCGACAAAATAACTTGCACCGAGTTTTCGTTGTCAGTTTTTCACCTGCGGTGCACGAGGGTTGGAGGAGGATAGGGGAGGAGCTACTGGCAAAGAGTTATTATATTTAATTCTACTGTATTTAATAAATAACTAACTTTGTATTGACAAACGTCGACACTAAATCTTTACTAATCCATAAAATAAATACGAAAAGATTATCCATCGAACGTGGTTGAATAATATATATATATATTCAGTATTTGCAAAATTATTTTGTGGCCTCATTTTATATTAATAATTAGACAAAATACTTTGTTTAAACCACTATTTATTAATTATGGTATCTTCTTCAGGAAACAATGTATACTGAAATTAAAAAATACAAGAATAGATAAAAACAAAACTATAAAATGGTTACTTACTCACCATAATTAATAAATAGTAGTTTAAACAAAGTATTTTGTCAAATTATTAAAATAATATTACTATTAAGTGAATTTAAATTTCACTCTAAAATTTCATAATTAAGATCTTAAATATTTACGAGTAATTTTCAATGCCGTTTCATTTAATAATAATTAGTTAATTTAGTTTAGTTAATGTTTAGATTATTCTGATGAAAATCTCTGGTATTGAAACTAACAATGTTAATACTTAATAAAGTTATTAGTTGTTATGACTGCGTCACTATAGAGCGCCTACCTCTTACAGATCTATTTTTATTAAACATTCGAAATCTCCAGGTTTACATGGACTTCTGACATTCCATGAAACTTATTTCAAGTCTTTATGTCTTTGTCTAGTCGTCTTTTTTTTTTGATTATTTAATGATATTAAAAGTTTTAAGTTGATGGGGTATCAACTCTTTGCACAATTCCTTAAACTATGTAACTAAAGTTTCATACTCTTACATGTACGCGACATTAAAAAGAAAAAAAGAGATTTGAAGCAATTTATTGTTACGCACTTTAGTGCTTTATCTACTAATTTAAAACATAATTTTGTATCAAAGACACGATCATTGTATCACGTGTACTTCTCTGTATATGATGTAGAATTTTTATTTTTGTATCTTTTGCCCAATAATCTTTTTATATTATATTTATTAACGTTCTTCTATAAAGTTAGACAAGTTAAAGTTACATTCTATCGCTTGAAACTTTCAACATAATCATTTTGTGATGAAATATCACTACCAAAAATCGCCGAATGCATCCATTTAATATATTGATGGATAAATTAAGTCTGTTCACAATATACAGAAAAACTTTTCCCCTATGTAACTCGCCGAAATGGAATTGTTTTCCTGTTCCCAGTTTTATGTGGGTTTAAAAATTTATCCACTTTGATTGTTCTTATCCCTGGAGGAATTGTCTGTCCTGGAAATCGATCTTCAGGCAATTTTCTCGCGCATCGATGTATCTAATCCACTTGTTCCCTGCAATCGTTCGAGTGAAACTAAAGTTTTGAATTTTTTACTTTTATAGTCTTATATATCATGATATGTAATAATATATATCATTTACGTAGATACATATAGGTATTATTATTTATAAACTTTTTAAAATACTATTCAAGATTATAAATGTTAAATGCGACATTGTCGTAGGCTTTTGGTTAGGTTAGATTATTTTCTGTATAACGTTTTAATTGATTAATTTAATTCGTATTAATTACATAGTTAATTGTTTCTAAATATTTCCTGAAATTGGCTGTAAGAAAACTGTACGATTGTATGTACATATTTATTTAAATGTTGCTTTTCATATAAATCTATATTTAAACTGAATATTATATATTATAAACAAGCATCTAGAACAATGACGGCGAACCTATGACACGCGCGTCAAAGGTGATACGCCAGCGTTCACTAATGTCAGAGTTATCAAAGAACACGTGCCCCACCACCAGACGTCTACCTGTCAACAACGTACATATTACATATGTATCTGTGTTAAATGAATTAATATCAAATCAAATACTATGGGTTCCATATTTTTCCATATGAGGGGGAGGAGATGACACGCTAGCAAAGTCAGGTTAGATTTTCTGAAATTTTGACACACCGAGCCCAAAAGATTCGCCATCACTGATCTAGAAGAAGCTTTGTGAATCGAACTATTAAGGTAATATTAAAAATATTTATTTTTTATTTTTTTAGTGCACTGAACAGTTTGTTTATTTCGTCTAATCTTTTCCTGTACAGCATCACACCAGAGGACACGGTCTCCAATATATATTTTTTAATTCATTCCAGTTCAATTTTCTTAATGACGTCACATGCACGAAAGCCTGCAGTTTACTGCGTCTTCTGAAGGTTTTGGTAATTGAAATTCAGCCGATGTAGATGCCGTGCAGGAAGAATGGCGGCGGGCGGCGGGGCATAACAGGATCATTTCCTTCTTATTTTTAAATTAAGAATCCTTCGCTGGCTAATGGCGTCTGGTTGGATGCACATTATATTAAATGGCACGTTAAATTTCGCATTCATACTACTTGTACGTATATATTATTTAATAATATGTTTTTTAATAATAGGGCTATGAGATTTCTTAGGGAAATATTCGCGATTTCTTACATCATATGTATAAAATATATTATGTATAATTAATAGAAAATTAGTAGATAAAATTATCGGTGTAGTGTAAGTGATATGGGAAGATTGAAAGCATGATAAAAAAATAACGATGATAATATATCGAGTGATGTTATAAGCATCACGAAGAATAGCTTAAGAATGTTTGAAAGAATAAAAAAATTAGGCCTAGATTTAAATCCAAAAATACTGGAAGATCCAATTGTGTTTGGCTGTCGTCGGGCATTCATGACTTCGTGTACGTTTGGTCTTTGTCGGGTCAACTCGGGAGCTCTAGACTAATCTGTTATCATCACCAAAAACAACTCGCATCTGGAGTATTTTTCATATTAATGTATGGAAAGACATAAAAACGTGTTATCATTTGAATTAATTCATCGAAAATTAAATAATTCATTGAGTACCTAATTAATATATATGAATATGTTTTGAAGTCAGAGTACCTACATATATTTAGATGGTCGCTAAAATCAATGTATTATTCTGTTTAATATTATCGATTTAAAACGCAACGTTGGCATTTTCGTGATATGTCTGTTTCATAATTACATTGTTAAAAATGCAACAGTGTTACATATAAACAAAATATTTAATTGCGACATACGTAAAAATAACGTACATAAAATGTTTACTCTGTTCAAAAAAATTTTGTTTTTTTTCAAATTTAGTAAAAAAAATATCTAATTTATGAAATTTGCTACAAATGTTGTGAATAAGTTCAATACTAATTCATACCGTGGGTAAAATATGCGTGAAAACATATATTTTCGCCATTTTCTAACGAAAATTGAGAGCGCGGACTAGATGTCATTACGGCCGCTGATGATCAGCGATCTGACGCTAAAATAGAAAATAAAAAATATAAATTATTAGGATCAATATAAATATTATTTAGTGAGAAATTATTACGTTTTTGATATTAAACTTGATTTTAAATAGTAGCTGAAGCCTCATAAGCATGTGAGTAAAAAAAATATATTATTTAAAAACGTATGTTTTCACTAAAACAAAGTATTTTAAAAACGTAGAAAATAGATTGAATGGTTTATAACTCTATTAATTTTTAGCCTTTTTTAAATTTAATTCAATGCAGATTTGTCTCCATAATTTTGGCTTCAAAATTATAAGAAAATATATTTCGTATATGCAAGAATTTTCTATACTAAAACGATTTTGTGGCGCGCGGAAAATTAATCTAATGGTCGCGCTTTTATAATACTTGTATTTTCTTAATTATGGCAAATAGCATTCAGTTTATTCATTTTACATTAGTGTAAAGGTCCTATCTAAGTAATAGTGTTTAGAAAAGTCATATCTATTGTATAACTTCTGATATAAATGGATAATAAAAACACACATTTTCGTAAAAACACGAAAATTTGAATTATTTTTGAAAGCGCGCCCTTAATGGTTTCGTCTGAAACATCGTCTATCTATTTTGTGATATTATATTCTATTATTTTATTAGATAGACCACTGCACCCTGAATCCGCCCCTGATTCGAAGTAGAAGTTGATGAAATGCGTGGCGGTCTCTCCATTGACAATTAGCAATTTTAAATCGTACGAGAATAAATTATTGATGCAGAAATTACTTTTTCTATTTAGATACAGTTTTTTTTGCATGTATGGATTACACGCCCCCAATACGAACCCACCGGTATTTAACCGGGCATGTCAATTAACGTCGCGTGTTGAGGGGGAGAAAGGGTAGAAACTAAGTGTGATAAGAGAATGTAATAGTATTTATCTGTGTAACGATAATGTCTACTTAAAAATTACACGAAGATAAAAGTTTAACAGGGGAATTTATGGCCGTTACCAAAATAATGGTAGGAGGGGATTCAAAAATAGCACATTATAGCGTGATGCATTAAAATATGGATAATAATAAGAAAAATATAATATAAAATATTATATTTAATTTTTACACAGCCTGTTCACGATATTTTCCACGTAAGAAATCACTGAAAGGTTTTACATGTATATATGTACCCCTATGAAATAATATTTCGCCCCAAATTAATGCACCGGAAAATTATGCGCATATGAAACTTGTATTATATTACATTTAAATATTATTCGCATAAGGTATCTTATGTATTATATACTTACAAGAGATATTCTATGAAGCTATTCAAGGGTAGTTTTTGATTTTACCAATTCCTGTTGATGTACCTCTATTAAGAAGCATTCTATATTTATTTAATGTGTTATTTGCCTATAGCTTCTAGAAGGACGCGTCTAATAAAAATATTACCTAGTCTAGCTTTGTATTATATATTTTATTAAAAATTATTTTTTCAAACAAAATATTGATCAATCAATACAGAAAATCACGTTGATATGACATTGTCATTTTCATCAAAGCAATTCGTCAGACTAGTTTCCGGGCCTAATTGATAGGAAGCTATGGAAAACACAAAATATGAAGGCCTCAGCACTGGATGCAGATCTTTAGAAGAAGGAGATTAAAATTTTAAAAGATTTTGAATGCACCTTCACCCTTGAATGCTCTGCACCCCCGTGTTAGAATTTGGTACAAATACAAATGCAACAATATTTCAGCGCTACACGTACTGAATTATCAATTCATTTTTGGCGTCTGCAGTCGGTTTACTCAAAGACATTTGAGATTCCGTAAAAATAATGTAGATGGCTTTCAAATAATGGAACGACAGATGTATTAATTTGAAAAAGTGAAACATATAGGTTCGAACATTTGTCATGAAAAATACTGGCGCTATAACAGAATTGGTAGTGTACTTCCCCGGATTGGAAATAGAGATCCAGGTTCGAATCCCGGTAGTGCAAAAACAATATTTTTCTGCTAAGTTAATTTTATATGTCTATACTTATAATTAATACATTAAATTGACATTTAATTGTTGGAAGTTTAGTTTCTAGTATAACAACGACTGCCCGTCGAATAATCAGTTAGGCTAGGCGCATACACTCGATTTTTAACGCGACTAAACAATTGAGTCGAAATTGATAAACCCCTCGATTTCTACCTAAACTATTTAGTTGTAATAAATATGCATATAATCAATCTGTTGCCAACGAGATCTGAACTGTTTAGTCGAGTGTATGCGCACGCCAATACACGGCAAGGTACATCGATGTTGACAGATGATTGTTCGAAGATTTTTGATTTTTATCAAGCAACTATCGGGGCGATAATGTACGTACTCCATATGATCCAATAGCCTTTTGACATACAACTAAATCTGTATGCCCCTAGCCTTACAATCAAAATTAAATCTTCACAATGCTTCATTAAATCCGAAAAATAATTCCTACAATAATAAAGCGTTAGCCACAGGTCTACACTATTTATGTGCGATAGAAGGAATATATTGTGTTCCTCTGTAAACATTATTTCCTTTACATTCTTCCTTAAGAAATAATTCAAACACGGATACTTGAGGTTTCCCCAGGATTTCGCCGGATGCACCATTCCCTTGATAACCACCCCAACCCTAACCCCAACCCTTGTCGTAAAAGTAAATGGATAAAACAAACATAAGAATGCAAGCCGCGTTCTTGCAGAGACAACCACTTTTATCAGAGGCTTCGTTCCACCCCCTTCCTGGAAATGCTCGTGCCCTTTATTAAAATCGTGATCTCGTATCCCTAGAAATCCGATAACACTTTGAATTTATCTAAACCATATATTTTTTAACATTTTGGCAAATTCTTTTTCTGGGAGATCGCCCCATGTCATTATGGAAATTTATGAATTTCTGGCGGATGTATTTTATATCTAAAGCTCTCAAGTTTTCGCCTTCCATAAAAGTGGGCTTACCTCTCTGTCTTTACGTCATAGTTGGTGCACTTTTGTCCGAAATCTGTTCCGTCGCTGGTTCGATATTACACGAAAACTTAGTCCTTTCCAAGTTAACAAGCCGCATTAAAACTTTTTAGTTTATAGGTGTATATTTTTATTTTTCTTCGAGCATCGCGATCCCCCGATGCGTCTGGAATTTAGTGCTCGTCTACATTCCTCCCGGTCCTCAGTTACGTTGTGATGCAACATGATAGTTTTTATTTTCCAATAAACTAAACTTTTTATTGCATGTACGTTGAGTTATTTTTTTCACTAAGACGTATTCAAATAGAAAAGTGGACAAAGAGATGAAGCGTTTTTTTTTTTTAGACATTAATGGGAATATGGACAGTAAGGGGGAATATTAGAAGACGTGATGTTATTAATTGGAGTTTTTTTTCCAATATTTCGAAGGTTATTCATTCATTTAATAATCATAAACTAAAACTTTTCGACTCAGTTCCTTACAAAATAGTAATAAGAATGAGAGGGACGGCACTTTTATAAGTTGTAGTAGCAAAAAATAACTAGACATATGTGTAATACAAAGATTAGTTAATTGAAAAATTAAAATTGACCCATGTTTTTGTAATATACTTCTAGGTACTCTTCATTAATATTATCTTAATACAAATTAATTTAATCAACTAGAAAGATATACAGATAAAAATATATCTATCGAAAAATATTCAGTTGCCATCGGGATTTGAACTTGAAACGCATTCACCATTTCGTTACAGCAATTGAATACATTTTTGACAAATTTTGAACTTATGTTCTGTAATCTTTTCAATTGATACATTTATTATTCCATTTTTAAAAGCAGTTAACTTTATCTTAATTACATTTAGTGTTTTAATGCCTCAGTTGACAAGTTCTCATTAGATATAATTCCATTCGAAGCGCCGTTTACTACGTTTCCTGTAGTCACTCTCCTTTCTATATCTTTCTCAGCCATTCCGTTTCTATCGACCATTCTTCCTAAATACACAAACTCATCTACTTGTACCAAACATTCATTACCTATATTAAGTATTTTGCACGGTGTCTTTCTTCCTTCTCGAATACCATCAATTTTAACTTGTTGACATTCATAATAAGGTCACTTTTCTTGCATACATATATCGTACATTCACTCACTAGACTCTAGTTCTTGTTCATTATTCGCAATTAGTACTGCATCGACGGCGTACAATAAACAGCATACAATCAAATCGCCCATTCTCGCTCCCACATTCGTGCTTTCCAGTTCTTTCACACAATTATCCATATACAAGTTGAACAACCATGGAGACATTACACCAACTCTGCTTGACACCCTCTATAATGTCAAACCATGGTGTGAATGATCCATTTATCTTTACACACGCAGAACTTCCTTCATATACATCGATAATGTTTTCATGTGTTTTTGCAGTACATGTGAGAAATAATTTTGTAAATTTATAATTCCATTTCATTCAGTGGCGGGTTGAAATTGAATATTTTAAAAACCTTAACCCGTATTGACGCTGTGAAAATTATCGATCAAACGCCACTGTTGGTAAGGAACAGTCTGCAGATTTGATTATAAAAGTGTTTTTATTACAGTTAGAGTTTTCTGCGGCTGGTTGCTTTCTGCGTTATTATATTCTAGTGCGTACTGCGCTTAAATAAAATAAAGTTAACATTTTTTACCGGGCGCATTACGAAACGCTTCAAATCAATTTGCCTACTAAACGTGGGAGGCCATGAATTTATAATACCTTATTCCCTTTATATGAAAGTAACTGGATCTTGGATCGTATTTATCGATAAATTCAAACCATAGCCTATTTATTATTTTTTCATCCTCCATTATTTCCCGTCATATTTTACCATAATTTACCGTTAAATCCGTTACGCGGGTGCCAGGAGCACACAGCGGCGAGGAGGTCTAATTTGGTCGGAAGTTTCCACAATTTGAGCCGTGATGAGAGGCCGGAGCCACCGGGGCGAGAGATAACAAGTTCTGCGATGACGGGGAGGTGTAAACTTTCTCTGCTCCACGCGCACAAAGGGAACAGGGAACAAGGAACGAGGATGCTAAATTTCCCATCTAAAAGTAAAACACCGAGTCTCGTTATTTTGTGTGTGCGATACTTTGATGGAAAATATTCCTCATTATACCTATATTATGTTGCGAGTTGATTGTTATGTTGGAACATTAGCACCAACTTGACTGAGCTATTAAATCATTCTACTAACATGGCCCGTCAATAATGACGGGAAAATATTACTTTTTAATATCGCAAATTAAATTAATCAATTAGAAATATATACAAAAAAAATCTATTTAGATTCGAATCTGACCCTTTTCCTACCCGAGGAAACGCGTTATTTCGCTAAATCAACGGAAAACATTTTCGGCAAATTTTGAACTTATATTCTGTAATCTTTCCAATTGATGGATATATTATTCAATTTTTAAAAGCAATCAACCTTATATCGCGATTAATTCGAAATACCTTTGAGAAATACACGCTAAGAGACTCCAGAATTAAATGAATCCATTTTATTAAATTTAAATAAACTTTGATACAATTGATATATTTTTAATTAAAACTAATTGATATATAAAACTGAGCATTTTAAAAGACCTAAATATAAGGAAGTCCAAGTGTTATTATTTCATTTTTAAAAGATTAGTAATTTATTTTAAATTAAATAAAACTGACCAAACTATATTTGTGAATGTTTGATAATTTTTTTGTTAATGTAATATTATATATTAATTTGTGTCTTTCAAATCAACATAAAGAATAAAGTGAATATTGTTATGTTAGAATTCAATCCTTCAAGTTGTAATTTTTACAACTCGCCACGTTTATATGAGGTAAACTCTGAATCGCTGATAAGTAGTTCGATCGGTGCCGACGCGCAAGACCGCTCGGCTCACACGAGGCGGCGTATTGCGCGGCCACGGTCGCAAATCTATTCATACACGATCAATCTTGTTGATACTAATGCATCATCTGTATAATATTGTAGTATCTAATTTGTATTGTACTCTCTTCCTATGCAGAAATGACTATTTCTTTTTTCGAGCCCCGGATTAAGGGCACCCAGTTTTAATCCGAAGTTGGTAGCTGGGATGTGCGATGGAAGGCAATCTTCATTTGGGATGGAGGAATCTTCGGCACATCCAGCATGACGGCCACGATTCCATAGGATGGAGGATCAAGTGTGTGCAGTAGTTACAGCGTTCGGATTTCGAGGTTACGTGACAGTCATTTTAACTTAGTTGCAATATCAAGAGAGAACGACAGTTCACCACCGGGGAGGTGATTGACGTGAGGAGGACCTTACGATGATGATTTGCTTTGCGTATTATCCGAGAGGCTTGCCACAGGAATCGAGTCAACGATGCTTCGGGTTGATTATTGTTCCACTTCCTAGTCAAATTGTGTTTGTGAACAGATGCCAGAATGGAGAGATCGATTACTTGATATTTATTTTGTATTAAACAATTTTGTTGTAAATTAACCTCTTTCATTTATTAGTTTTGTTTCCTAGTCCGAATTACACTACACTGAAATAAATTTATAAATAAATAAAATATATAAAACTTTTATTTTCAATTAATGTGCTTTGGTATGAGTGAATTTAAATAAAAAATCGTACGGTATAGGGTATATTTAAAATTTTAGGAATATTTTATAATTTTTTAGCTTTTTTAGAAACTTTTTAAGGGGAAAGTGGGCTAACAACTAACAAGGGGACCGACCCCGTCAGATAATCTGACATTATGATGGATGCGTTAGTCATTAAACCAGCCTCCCTCGTCGCTCGTACTTGAAGCCTGCGCCGGAGGCTTGAATTAATTATTAATCGATAATAAAGACAGTGAAGATTCCTTTAAAATCATCACGTGGTCGTCTGCGTTTATTTATATTAAATCAGCGTTTTCTAAAAGTTATCTTAAATTTTCTTTTATTTAGCGAATAACACGTGAACAACATTATTAATAATTAAAGAGCGACTTGTCAATGTGGGATTAATTAACAAAAATTACATTTAAAAAATTATTTATTTATATGTCAACGACCTTATGGGCTCTCTAATACATACACATACACAGGGTATCTCTAATACATACACATCTTATCGACTCTTTAATACATACACAGGGTGTACTCAAAAATAGACAATATGATATAGTACACTTGCACAATTTCATAAAAATATGACATTTTAGACGAAACTAAAATGTTAAAAAAAAAATGCTAATACAGCTCTGCTCTTTTTTAAAGAAATATTTTCAGTAACATTTTTGGTATTATTTCATTATCAACAAATTAATCAATGAAGTATCATAAAATTATTTATGTTAAAATACTCCAGCCGTAAGAAGGTGACACCTAGCAGGTTTCATCCAAACTTTATTAAAAAAAAAAACATTGTATTTTAAGAGATAGGTAGCTTACTACTGGAAAAAATAGGCGCGTAACCGATGTGGTGTGCTGAACAAATTTGGCAAAAGTAATAAGGCTGGAATAGCACAGCTTGGAGAGCAGTCTACCGGAAATATAAAGCACCCGGGTTCATGTCCCGGTGACAACAATTTTTTATCTAAAAAAAGCCTTGTTCTTTTCACCGACGTATTTGGTTTAATTATTATTAAATTCAATCGCTTAATATATTATACAAGTTCATAGTAACTTAGAGTATAATTTGACAATTTGGTCCCCATTCATCATTTAAAACTGAAAAGGATTTAAACATACATTTTATGGTTTATTAACTTCACACTATTTATACCCGTTGAACAAATGAATTAAAATGTCTTAATTTACCTTTCTCACTCTAACTAACTTAATTTAATATTATTATCTTACGGCCTCTAATTAATTAAATTTAATAAATATGCAGTTGACCGTTTTGTCATGTGGATCGAGTGAATGAGGAGATGATATAAGAAAGGTATGTGCTGCGAGGGCTGCTGGCACTGACTTGGTATGAACAGTCAACCAGATAAACCTATCTTTAAGCCTCAATGATCGACGAGCACGAGGCGAGAATTATCAAGAGTGTGGCGCTCTGTCCTTTCTGCCTATCCGCGTGGGAAACGGTGATAGTAAGTTATTTAGTTAAGATAAAAGCGATCATTCTTATGATGTGCATGGATATTTAGCGACGATGGAGCATATAACGTCATATAAAGTCCTAATGACGTTTTACCAAAGCGGATGCGGACACAGCGGCGCGCGCATCACACTAGGAATACGACAAGTCAGATTTTATTAATAATAATTTAAATTTGTTTCCATATTAGTTCTTATTTATTTACTCGCCATTTTACAGTTTCGTTTTTATCTATGCTTTTATTTTTTAATTTCAGTATACATTGTTTCCTGAAGAAGATACCATAGGTATCGAAACATGTAGAATAATTAATAAATACTGGTGTAAACAGAGTTTTTTGTCTAATTATTAATATAAAATGAGACCACAATAATTTTGTAAATACTAAATTAATGTATTAATTATAAATATATACATATAAAATCAATTTTGTCGAAAAATATTGTTTTTGCGTCATCGGGATTCGAACCTGGATCTCTATTTCCAATCCGGGGAAGTTATAAAAATGTTTATAACACAATTGGTAGTGTACTTCCCCAGATTGAAAATAGAGATCCAGGTTCGAATCCCGGGGACGCAAAAACAATATTTTTCAACAAAATTGATTTTATATATATATATTTATAATTAATACATTAATTTAGTATTTAAAATATCACAGACGTATGTTCTGAATAATTACAACTTCACAATAAGAATGTGTTTTCCTTAATAATTTTGCAAATATTGAAGAAGCCTTTCATTTCTCTCTATAGCCAAGGTGAATATCTAGGTACCCGAACACTTGTGATGATCCGAAAACATGCAGTCGAATCATCATTCTTCATGACCATACCTTTATATAATCATCGGGTACCAACTCAAAATTCTGTGTTGGATACAGTCATCTTAAATCGTGCTAAATGTAAACAGACGTCTTGGTTTTAATTGCGACTGTACCGCGACCCGGCAGCCAAACTGGGGCTCCATTAATTAAAAATTATCTCGCAACGTCTGCCGTTGTAATTGACCATCTAAAATTATATTCAAACGTTTTCTTCCGCCTGTCAAGACGCTTAATTCGTGGAGCATGCAAATTAGAAAATCCTGTAAAAATCTTTCGTTTTTTTTTTCTGTGCCTTCTCTAGAATAAAGGCACTTGCCAAGATAAAGAGTTTTATAGTCCAAGCCAGCAAGAAGCTCTTATGAAAATTACTAAGCACTAAAATTGTACGTGCGTCGTCTTTATTCGTCAATATGGCGGTGATGAACCGAATGATGAACAAATCCGGAGTAGTAGACTGGTACTTAACATCCGTGTTCTAATAAAAAAAAAGTCATATATAGTAAGCTTCTTCGGTGTGCAAGATACGAAAGCGGTTGGCGAACCGGCGCGCTTGTAGATACATTATATTCTAAAAATGAATTAAATACATTAATTAGAAAGATATACATATAAAATCAATTTTATCGAAAAATATTGTTGTTGCGCCACCGGGATTCGAACCTGGATCTCTTTTCTAACCGGGGAAGGTGCATTAACCAACGATGCTACCGCAACAATATTTTTAGCGACAAATTTTCGAACCTATATGTCACATTTTTGATATTAATACATTTAATCGTTCCATTATTTGAAAGAGCCATCTAATAACATATAGGTAAGGTTCGAAAATTTGTCGCTAAAAATATCGTCGCTGTAGCGTAGTTGGATAATGCACCTTCCATCAATCCCGTTGGCGCAACAACAATATTTTTCGATAAAATTGATTTTATATGTATAGATCTATGTTCTGAGTTATTACAACTTCACAATAAGAATGTGTTTTCCTAACATTGTATTCTAAATACCTCCACCTAGCATTAGTTAGCTGAACCCACCACTTCCCCTGATAGGCAGATAAGCTTTGAAAAGATTCCCCTGACAAGTCCTTTATTGTGCGTTTAGAACCTTTCATCTCGGCATGTATTGCATGCGTATGTGTGTAGACAGAGGTACATCATTTCACAAGCCCGATAACCCGGGGCGATTCACGGCTGTCACCAAAATTGTGGCTACTCGCCAGTTAATTTCCTTCATTTTACTAAAGTTCACGAGAACATCGTCCTGCCAGCGTATCGGTCTCATCTGACTCAACCAGCTTAGACATCTACCAACTTTGATTGATTGGATCCCGTTGACGACATCGTATAACACTTAAAATTCTGCAAGAGACATACGGATATCTTAAAATATATTTAAGTTTTTTGAGAAACTAGCGATACAAAAAACAGACGAATTATGCCGCCCCGTTGAAAAATACCTGACACGATAAACAGATTGGACTGCAAACAATGACTCGCTTAGGAAGCTGGATACATGTCCCAGATCGGAACGGATAGCGTTGGATAATTTTGTCTATAATCTCGCCACTATATTGAAGGAATTGTATGTGATGTGTTGAATCAGAAGGATTTTAATCAGAATCCATAGTCAGACTATCAATCATGTTCATGGTACTTATATATTCACTATGATTTGAAAGTTAGGAATATGTTTTAGGACAGTGTTGAAGCGTGAACAGAGAAACACCGGACTGACGCAACCCGATTTGGATTCAGAAATAAATAATGGCAGATGGATCTGCCCTGGCCTACCTTGATCTAAGTTCTGGGTTGGACGACAATTTACACCTCCAGTTGACTGGCACTTTTATGGCGAAGAGAGGCGGTATCACTGCACTTCATGGATGCTGGCGAAAATCGCTTTTTTGTGGTCTGGATTTTAACGCACGGCGATACTTTTGATCCACAAAACAGCCTGTTGACAGGTCTGCGTCGAAATGCAATTAGTCCGACGTCGGTCGAAATCCCTAATTAATTAGTTGGCCATAGCGGGAAAGGTATATTAAGGTTATTGGAAAGATGGAATGCAAAGAATCTATTAACCTCTCCGGGAATATGGCCGTTAGGAGTCAGCCGATCAAAATTTGTTACTAAGGAGTATCGCCGGACCTTTACGGCTGGGGCTGTCATTGTGGCATTTCTAGGTATATTCCATAAATATACATTCTATTGCCATCTATGGATAATTTGAAATAATTTTACGAAGAATTCAAGTAGATAAAATTTTTACCGACGTCACAAATTTAAAATCAAAATACACATGGCATTTTCAACAGTACACCGTCATTCGTCATTTTTTCCGTGGGCGGCGCTTTGTTTACGAATGTGTGTGATGGTTGCTTGCGCTGCGTTCAAAACACCAGTTTTTGGTGACAAATCAACTAAAAATGTTATTAATGTAAGTTTTTGTGATTTATTTATTTTCTTTTGATCAATTTTGAATGCGATCTAAAACAATGTGTTGATATTTTTTATGTTTTGTGTGAAATTAATTATTTATATTTAACTTGTTGTGAACAATATTAAACATTACGTTATTTTTCTATATATTTATTTCTAAATAAGTTTCATTTTCAGTGTTATTTATCATATTTTTATTGTTGTAAAAGAACAGTCACACAAAATAAACATGTCGCGCTCATTGAATGAATAAGACATTTCTAATTGTTTCAATGAAGGGGAAGATGAGGACGTATTCGATATAAACATAAGTCTACAGACTTTCTTTAGTCTTGTTGAAATTTTTCTTGGTAGAAATGATCTGCTTTGATGCAATCCACGGTTAACGCAACCTGGATTAGGCTTGCATATTATCATCACTAAATTACGTATATTGGTAGTGATTATGTTTTTTATTCATAACATGTATTTTTTTTGACACAAAATATTGTTTTCTATTAAAAAAAAGTTGTTATTTGAAAATCTAAAAATAATTCACTCCTCACATACATTTTTATTCCAAAAATCCACTCGCGGAGAGGTTAACCAAAAGTTTATGAAATTGTAGCAAACTATGGCCAGCAAAGGAGTGATCGTACAGCATTGGCTGGCCCCCATGTCATCTGACCCCTAGCGACCGTGCGTCCCGCTGATATTCCTACCGACGCGATTCGTGTCATCGTCACTAAATGCCATACTGCTCACCATATCACAGTTTTTACTTTTTCAAGATAAATCATAGATAAATATACATTAATTAGTTCTCTTACCTAGAGACATTAGATAGATACCTACAGCATGTTAGTGTACTCCTAAAGCTTTTATTAAGGAAAACACATTCTTATTGTGAAGTTGTAATTATTCAGAACATAGGTTGTGATATTTTAAATACTAAACTAATGTATTAATTATAAAGATATACATATAAAATCAATTTTGTCGAAAAATATTGTTTTTGCGTCACCGGGATTCGAACCTGCATCTCTTATATATATTTCCAATCCGGGGAAGTACACTACCAATTATGTTATAACGCCAGTATTTTTCTTGACAAATTTTCGAACCTATATGTTACATTTTTCAAATTAATACACCTGTCGTTCCATTATTTGAAAGCCATCTACATTATTTTTACAGAATCTCAAATACCTTTGAGTAAACCGACTGCAGACGCCAGAATTATCAATTCACTTTTATTAAATTTTGGACACATTGATACAACTTATATTTAAAATTATTAAGGAAAACACATTCTTATTGTGAAGTTGTAATTATTCAGAACATAGGTCTGTGATATTTTAAATACTAAATTAATGTATTAATTATAAATATATACATTTAAAATCAATTTTGTCGAAAAATATTGTTTTAATATTGTATAAATTGAGATCCAGGTTCGAATCCCGGTGACGCAAAAACAATATTTTTCGACAAAATTGATTTTATATGTATATATTTATAATTAATACATTAATTTAATATTTATTATATTTAAAATATCACAGACCGTCTGTTCTGAATAATTACAACTTCACAATAAGAATGTGCTTTCCTTAATAAAAGCCTTGTATCAATGTGTCCAAAATTTAATAAAAATAAATAGATAATTCTAGCGTCTGCAGTCGGTTTACTCAAAGGTATTTGAGATTCTGTAAAAATAATGTAGATGACTTTCAAATAATGGAACGACAGATGTATTAATTTGAAAAAGTGTAACATCTATGTTTGAAAATTTGTCATGAAAAATACTGGCGTTATAACACAATTGGCAGTGTACTTCCCCGGATTGGAAATAGAGATCCAGGTTCGAATCCCAGTGATGCAAAAACAATATTTTTCGACAAAATTGATTTTATATGTATATATTTATAATTAATACATTAATTTAGTACCTAAAGCTTTTGTTAGTACAAATAGGTATGTACTGACATTAATATTGTAACACCAATTTATCACTGTAAATATAGAGATACCAGTCAGTAGAACCGGTACTTATTAATAAAGCATACCTTGGAAACCCCCAAGCTCATTTTGTCAGTGACATCAACAAGAACCCACCATTGTAATTAATATAAACACACGTTCTACAGCCTGTCATTCACGTGTCCCTCTTACTCAAAGGTATTTTGTGGTGCGTACCTTGATGATGTGTAAATACCTGACGTTCAATCTTGTGAGATCGGTCCATTCATTTAAACTGTTTCATTCAGCTTAAATTTTCTTCAAATGATCTTAACGATATGTACGTATGTTAGGTTTACACTAGAAACAATCGAATTAGCTTTACAGCAATATGATTTCTAAGAATTAAATAAAATAATTAAATTATTTGATACAGGTGTTCAACGGAAAAATTTCTAGATTAAATTGTAATTGCTCTTTTACCATCAAGGTGAGGTAAATAGCAAGGGTATTGTTCGACGCGCATTGTATTGTGAGGTTGTAATTATTCAGAACATTGTAATTATTACAACTTCACAATAAGAATGTGTTCTCCTAATAATAAAGTTGTATCAATGTGTCCAAAATGTAATAAAAATTAATTGATAATTCTGGCGTCTGCTATGACATTACTCAAAGGTACTTGAGATTCTGTAAAAATAAGGTAGATGGTTTTTTTTCAAATAATGGAACAATTAAATGTATTAATATCAAAAAGGTAACATAGGTTCGAAAATTTGTCGCTTAAAATATTGTCGCTGTAGCATAGTTGGATAATGCACCTTCCCCGGTTAGGAAAGAGATGCAAGTTCGAATCCCGGTAGCGCAACAAGAATATTTTTCGATAAAATTGATTTTATATGTGTATATTTCTAATTAACATATTTAATTCATATTTAAAATATCACAGACCGTCTGTTCTGAATAATTACGTGTAATTATTTTATTATGTAATATTTTAACACTTCAATTAAAAACTCGAAAAAGAGAATTTAAATATTAATACTTTTATCAACACTAAATAATTCCCACACGTATACTTTTTGCAGCAAAATGCTTTCGAAAGATATTATTTACCTTTAATCTCATTGATTGATTCGGCAGTTACTTTGTGGTGTAACATTTTTATTAAAAATTATATTTTTAAATGAAAGTGTTTTTAGTTCATATGAATACAACCATCAGTGGCAATAAAGCCCCTACAACATTACTAACAGCAGCATAACCTAAGTCTATGTCGCAGTGTTTGTACATTCTTATTTGAGAGATGCGTTCACCTTTCCCTATTGAGAGAAGAAAGTTATTCAAGTTCTTGACTGGATGAATTGTAAACGTACACAGGCAATCGCATCTCTGTTTGAGGTAAGTAGTGCATGTGTAAGAATTAATGGATAAATATTGAGGAAGTCACCATTATGTGATTGTAGGTACATGCTTGTATGAAAAATTTGAAGTAGAGGCGAAATGAACGTCTTGATTGTGTCTTGCCTCTAGGTACTTACTTTAATATTTTTCTTTTAAAAATTCGTTGAACAGTACACAAATGTATATTCAATTTGGACTGCGACTGTCGTTAATGATTCTTGGTTAAGATTACTCGTACGTATATTTCTAAACTAGAATTAGTACGTAATTGTACTATTATTTATCAGATTTCTTCGTTTGTTTACTGCTAGGCCCTACGGACGGCTATGGTGGCCGCTTCGCGGCAACGCTGATAACGTCACGACGCGAAAAGTCAGTGACACACCATGGAATTGCTCAAAAAGGGACCGTAAGTTCTTAACTGTGCTTTTAAACTGTGACCAAATATAACTTGTCGCACTAGTACTGCACCAAGACTATTTTATACACATTTTTGATAGTGTAAAGTTGGGCCCTATTATTAAATTATCATGAGGCAAGAGTGAATTATGTGCAGACAGCTTTAGGTGTCTCCCATTTGTTTCAAGTTCAAAGAAGTGGCCTGTTTATCGCGGCGACGCGGCGGACCTAATGAAAATAAAAGATGCCGGCGTTCGTTTTGCCGCCAAAAGGTTATCTCACCGAGCAGGTGAGGTTTTTGTTTATTTTCATATTTAAAGAACCGAGTGTCTGGAGTGTGAGTTCGGCCAACAAATCACACTCGGAGATAATAATTCTCGGGCTTGTTTGAAAGGAAGCCAAGATGGAGGAACGTCCCGAAGGGATTTCGTGTTTCTTTTCATGACTCGAATCGATGTATTTTTGTTAGATGTATCAACTTCTTTCTGTCTGTATGTAGTTGCACGTTTTGTACAATGAAGTCACGTCTGACAGCGTTTGGTCGGTAAGTTATAGATATAAAATATTGGTACAACACTAAAAGCTATTTTGTACTTTTTATTATCACGTCTTGGTAAGATTCTCCTCATGTAACGAGTAGTGAAAGAAACTTTATCTCATATACCTAATTTCCTTATGTTCATTCACCTCACCACAAAGCAATATTAAAAAACAACTATAGTTGAAATGATAAACTATGTACGAGTAAGGATACGAGGAGTAAGGAGCATTAGAATACTTTTCAGTGTCAAAGTTGAATACGAAATTCGCTCAACGAACTTTCTTATTTTGTGCTCCGCGAATATTTAACAAATTACCACTAGACCTTAAAGGGTCTAAAGTGATTAACGACTTCGAACCAAAGTGGTTGCTTGATGTGGGTAGAAAGCAAAATGAGTCTTATTTGTCATTTTTGCTAACCTAACAACCTACACATTGTATATTACAGAATAATATTTTTATAACTTTTATTCAATAATATTTTTTAACTTCAGATTATACTATTTTACTAGTAACTACTACTAGTAAAATAATTACCTTTATTTATTCATATGTACTATTTATGCTACAAACAAAAAAGTGAAACAAGCGTATTAAAATACAACTAATCATTGTAATCAATCAGAATTCAAATATTTCACAATTTTTAATGTGGAACGAATTTGAATTAAAAGTGAATTCTTGACCGGTACTCCACTAACTTAGGTGGATGTTTACATAGATTTTAACTAAGTTCAAAACATATGCATAAACGTAGAAAAAAAATGTAAACTTTATCAAAAATGTCCACAATAATAAGAATAAATTTATCAATTTATATATGTAAATTATTTTGTTAATATTATATTTTTAATTATTTATCTCTGAGATTGATGTCATGTGGAACGTATGAGCGAGGGGAGGACGGTAGAGAAAATATATGAGGCGTGTGTTCAATTATTATGTAGGTACATCTTAATTATTTTTTTTAATATTTTTCCATTATCCCTGATTTTCTTAATTAAATATATCTTATTAAGGATAACACATTCTTATTGTGAAGTTGTAATTATTTAAAACATAGGTCTGTGAAATTTTAAATACTAATTAAATGTATTAATTAGAAAGATATACATATTAAATCAATTTTATCGAAAAATATTTTACTTGCTATCTGTTTACTTGAAGGTATTTGAGATTCCCTAAAAACAAAGTAGATGACTTTCAAATAATGGAACGGTAGATGTATTCATTTGAAAAGTGTAACATATGGATTCGAAAATTTGTCGTCAAAAGTACTGTCTGCTGTAGCATAGTTGGATTCGAAAAAGATCAAGGTTCGAATCCCGGGAGCGACAACAATATTTTTTGATAAAATTGATTTTATTAATTAATACATTTAATTAGTATTTAAATATATATTCTCGTTACCGATTTGTAAAAAACTAAACGTAACTAATTTGTTAATAAATTGTAAAATTAATTTGATTTATTATTTATTATAAGCAAACTCATAAATATTAGAATCACGCTGTATTGAGCTTATGAATTAATAATTGCTACCTACCTCAGAACATATATTTCATATGTAACTTGCTTGCAAACATTATTATATTGGCTATTTGTATTTTTTTGGTATAATTTGTTATGATAAGCTATTAAAATCGACCCTCGTAGCTAAGTGGTCAAGGCGCCGGCTTCTCATACTGGGGGCTCCAGGATCGATTGCTGACGAGGTTACAATACGGTTATGTGTTTTTGTCAAGTCTGGGTGTTTTTATAATGTATTTCGCTACAGTAATTGTGCCTCATAGTCTGTTGTAGCGTTAATAAATTAAATACAATTAATGATACCATCACTAAATGGCTACGCTCCATGCATAATAGACTACGTTGAACCAAACCCTAAACGACTTTTCTCTTTTTACAAAAGACCGTCGTCTTTTTTACTTCTTAATGATTGTATTATTTCTGACCCCCCTTTTCATTTCTCTGCAATTGCTGCAGTCCACCCCCTCGAATTTATTAAAATTTCACCCTAAACGCCAACAGCCCCGGCGGTTTCACCCGCAACAGACGTGCAAATGACCCACATTTAATATTGCGAAAGTGTGCCCGTCGCAAATGAATGCAGAGATATTGCCACTGGACGCGTTGAGTTATTTCTGGTGGGACGACGATAATGGCACCCCTATTATCATCAGAGATCCTTTCGCCTCGGCTTATTATTAAATTCTGCGTAAAATTTGCCCGGTCCACTCTCAGCGGGATTGCATTTTATGTCTCCGACATTAACAAGATTCTTGAAAGGCGTCGTTTTGTCACTGTACTGCCGCGCCACCAGCTGCATTCATCATCAGAACTTCGTCGTTTGATCTCCATCAGTTACATTTTTTTAAGATTGTCAAAATTAACTTTGTGGTTAATAATATATGAAATTTACTCATAAATTCTAAAGACAAATATAATAAATTTAACAATTCTGGTGTTTATAAACTTAGTTGTATGGATTGTGCTGCATTTTATATTGGTAAAACGGATCAAAATTTTAATATAAGATTAAAGGAGCATTTGAGATGTTTAAACGATAGTGGGTTTTCAGAATTTTTAAATCATTTGACAGAAAATGGTCATGGTATTGATAGAAAATTGGTAAAAAATTGATTTAAAAAAATGCGTGTAAACGGTGTTGTCATAAATTAAATCATTTGTAATCTTTGGAGATAAATAAAGCGTAAATAAAAACTAATCGAAAAATTATAAACAACCAACTAAATTTAACCACAAGTCCCATTCTAAAAATTATTCTAGTAATTTTGTGTCGTCAAGTTAGGTATTAAATTATTTTTTTTTAAATAGATTCTTTTAAAGAAACAATAACATATGTTTTTGACATCCTGAATTTAGTTCAATAAGTGGTAAATAAAACAAAGTTAACAAATTAAAATTAATTTAAATAAGAGAAATGGAAACGAACCCAAACCTTTGAGTGACGATTTTGGTTATTGAAAGATGTTTATGGTATTTAATTCACGTGAAAGAAAATCCTATTCAGAAAAAGCGACACTCAGATAGAGAAAGGCAGCAAAAATACTGGGTAAGGAAAATGTTGATAATATTCACCCTCAAGAAAAATGCAAACAAACGTAAAACTTTGAAACATGATTTTGATTATTAAAAAGTATCAATTGTATTTAATGTGGAAGAAGGTTCAGTTCAGAAAAAGCGACGCTCATATAGAGAAGGCATCAAAAATGGCGAGCTTGTCAAAGTAACGACATTTTAAACAGATTGCGAATAATGGGAAACAAACGCAATACATTGAATAACGATTTTTTGTTTGTGTTTAGTATTTAATTAATACAAAAGACGATCCAGCTCAAAGAACGTGATGTCTAAACAACGAGTTTTTAGCACTTGTTTCATTTTTTATATATATATATATATCATATCATATGATACATAGAAAACACTGTCCATCTCGATACGTACTCTGATGATGAGTTTGAGCAGGAAACACATTAAATATTGATGTTTTAAATAAATAAAAATCTAGGTACATATATAATTTCATTATATTAAATAAAATAACAGTCACTTGGTGTGAAACCAAGAAGTTTATTATACTTCAATTGGTTTCGCTTATCTCAAGCTTCATCAGGACGTATTTAAAACTGATCATAAATACAAAAAGAGTGCACTTATGGAGAGGGAGATAGAATATAAAATTACATGTGAATGAAAGAGACAGAATACATATATAGTTAAATAGAACATCAAGGGAGATAGAATATAAAATTATAAGCGAAAGAGAAATACAATACATATATAGATAGACGGAACATTAAGGGAGGGGAAAATACAGTATTGATGGATATTAAATTGATTTTAAAGGAATCATACCTAATATGGAACTAATGGATAAATTAATTTGATTGTTAAGAATTGGCGTACCACTATTTAATGCCTTTTTTATTTCGAGGGCTTCTAAATTGTCCAACCGGGGGCCAAACCCGTTTTTATGGAGGATATTGACCCATGTGGTATTATTATTAAAAGAATGGTCTTTTTCAATAATATGGTTGGAAAATTCTGAGAAACCATTACTGTTTAAACATTTAAGATATTCTTTGACACGAATATTGACATTACGAGCAATTTTACCTATATAGAACAGTTATTGCAAGTTTATTTATATATACCAGAGTGGCTTAATTTGTTATCTTTATCTTTTAAGTTTATTAAAAAAAAATTTAAATTGTTGTTTATGTAGAACGCTGGCCTGACATTAGAACGAATATTATTCACGCAAAGGGAAGAAAAATTATTAATATATAGAATTCTACGCCATTGGTAATGTTTTTACTGGGAGGACTAGTGAACAAGAAGTTATTAGTATTGATCTTCTATTTAACTATATGTGTATTCTGTCCTCTCTTTATGTACATATAAGTGCACTCTTTTTGTATTTATTGTATTTATGATAAGTTTTAAAAACGTCCTGATGAAGCTTGAGACAAGCGAAATCGTTTGACGTATAATAAATTTCGTGGTTTCATACAAAGTGATTGTTATTTTGATCAATATAATATGTCAAACCACAAAGTGATTGCTTTCTGTGAAAATATAATTGTATTGCTCAAAACTGGTCAACAGTTTTAAAACGTTCAGTACGGTAGTATCAAAACTGTTCATCGGTTTTGACACAACACTAACAAGCTGGTTTAATTTCAGTTATTTCCCTTCTCGATCTGTGTAAGTACACCAGAATATTGGTTGTGGTCAACGTCAGTCTTCGTTTTAGTTTATTCACGGATCATTTAACTTGACAAAGAGCTTTCCCCCGTACTTAACTTCTTCTCACCGCATGCCAACTGTTTTCTTGAATGTCGGAACATGTCTTTAATTTAATTCGTGATTACAAACACGCAATAGTTTAAATGAACTGTTGTATCTCGAATTTTTGAATGAGTCGTATTTCATTATTTCATTGTATCACAGATGTCATACCATTTAGTGCTTTCAACACCGTATTTTATTAGATTTTTTCTGGACCCTCGTGCTAGCGGAGGCGGCCTCTTTGACGATGCCACTTTGTATTCACCTTTCGTAAAGCCTTACTTAGACAAAAATAGAACCTTTTACAAGTACAGGTTACATATTATTATTTTGTCTCAATCAGATAAACAACAGATACAGAGTTAACCTAAAACGTTGGATACTTTAGTGAATTTACCAATCTTCGATAAGTTCTCAACAAAGTAGATCCTGTTTATATTTAAAACAGCTAGTTAGGGGGTGGGGGAGGCTTTGTTCTGTATAAGTCATAAAGAGTAATGATGTATGCGTAATTTGGTCCAGGCTAGGAAAATTTGGGATGTCCGGTTGGCAAGTGGGGGATAAATATATTTAAGGTAGTTATGCAAAAAGCAGTTTAGACAGCAATTTAGAACTACTGCAACTTTAAAGTATCATTAAGTGTTCGAACATAATTATTAAATAGAATCATACAAATACTAAATAAACCCTATGAATTAAAATTACTAATGTTGTTTCTGCCCCATTTACATAAAATTGTGTTGCTATCCTCTTCCATATATTACCTTTCATTAAAATATCATTAGTATTTGAACAGAATTGCTTCTTAAAATCGTGCCGAAATGTAAAAACCCAAAATTCCCATTATTACTTTAAGTACTTAAAATTATACAGCGCCAAGCATACCAAGCCCCAAAAATATTAACCTGTGTATAATATTCCAAATCTTACTACGACGACGGTCTATATACTCTGTCGTACGGCACTCGCTTTTTAACTATGATGAAACGTGTATCACCGTCGGAACGGTACGTTACGTATTTAAAACATGTTTCTTTTTAAGACGGTGTATATGTTTAGGTATCGCGTTAATTGGTTAAGATGCACTGTTGAAGACCACTTTATTATTAATTTTTTTGATTATATATTATATTCTCAACACTGAAAAATAGGTTTTAGCCACAAGAAAACAAGGGTTGTTCGCCGATCTCGGCTTTTCTCAACTGGTGAGGATGATAAAGTCAGAAGAAATGAAACATAGAAATATGTACTTTCTAGGGAATCGAGTATATTTTTAATTGTAATATAATTTTTCCACCATTTCATCGATGTGCTAAACGGGCTCCAGTAAGATGTATTTTATCATAAAATGACTCGCGTCCTTCGTTGTGTTATCACATCAATTAATTAACGTCACTTCTTGACCTATCAATCCTACGCGATATACCGGTCGTGACAGCCCACCGTCCACTGCGAAGCTGTCACTGTAACCACCCGCAGGTCCAAAAAGCAAGACGCTTTCTGCTAGTTATAATATGTTATTTCTCGTGACAACAGTACCAGGTACCGGTGAGTGATAATTAAGCAAATTAAAAGACATCACCGTGGTAAATAGGTACCTCTCGCTGTACAACAAAAATCTCCTAATGCAAAAGTTTTGTTTGTGCGTTCGAAGAACGATTGCGGTCGTCCTGGAGCAACTAATCGCCGGCAGCAAACAAGAGTGAGCCAACTAATTATTGTTGGCTATTGCAAGACTTTCCAACAACAGGGTGACGTGAAATAATTAGAACCATTTGTGTCTGCTTCCATTAACACCGCTCTGATGGATTGCACAATACCCTGTTTCTCCGTGTAACTTTGCGCTTTGTCTTGGCGTCCAACGGAATGCATTCGATCAATATTTATTTAGTAAATTTTTTTCAAAATAAATCAAATACTTGGTTGTAGAACTGATTTGTGAAAGAGATGAAATATTTTTGTGTTATTATCATCATGTCGTCTGAAGAAATAAAGAAATAAGGTTTAAAGGTAAAGAAGTCGTCAAGCCGATTTTGAAAAGCATCACAGCTATTTAAGAAGATTTCTCGAAGATTTTTTGATAGAGAGCGTAACATATGAAAATTTGATGGAGCAAGATCAGAAAAATGGGGCGGATGTGGAATAATCTCCCAACCGAGCTCTTGCATAGACCGCTTTTGTAATGTTAACAGTACGCGGATGGCCATTATCATGCTAAAAAATCACTTGATCTTCATTTCCTTGGTCGTTTTTCTTGAATTGCAGTCTCACGATCCCTAACAATCTTATGTGGATGGACAACAGCTTTTGCACGGGGGGTGTTTTATTTTGCACTTGACACTCCATTTTCTTTAACATTATCGAAACTTATGCGCTTATTGAATGTTTTCTTCAAAACATTGATTGTGGCACGCGCTGTGTGGCACGTTGCGCCGTCTTGTTGAAACCACAGCTCTTCCACATTAATGCCACTCAATTAGGGAACGAAAAAGTCAGTAATCATGGATCTATTGGTGTGCACGATGGCGAATCGACTCATTACTACGCTTCACTGCAGCAACAGCTTCCTCGGTGCGCACTATACGTCGCGTCTCTGCGGATGTGCATTATCAATTAGAGTATGCGTAGTGCGAAAATGATCCATAGTTATTCGAATTACTTGCTCTGATGGACGATTAGGTACGTTATAAAATGGACGTAGCGCATGGTAAGTTTCGCGAACTAAACCGTGATTTTCTAAAGAAATTTGCACAATTTGCAAGCGTTGTTCTGGCGTAAGTCTATTCATGGAAAAATGGCAAACCAAACTGAGCCTAAACAGCTATCAGCTATCAAATTGGCTGTCGCTGGAGGAAGTGTTACCAATTCAAAAAATAGACCTCTAAAAAGATATCCTTTATATCCCATTGCACGGAGGGTGTTTTGTTTTGCATTTGACACTACATTTTCTTGAGCATTATCATAAACTTTCTACAAATTGAAAATTTCAGTACATATTCATTAAAACCATACCATGGCATTAAACATTAAAAAAGTGAAACATTAAACGTTGCTAAAGTGAGAGACTAAACTTCACGGCCATATACAGCAATCGGTTGTTTTAGTGTCTTTAAATTCTTTGACAACAACTGTGATTGTATCCTGCTATTAATTTATTACTAGACATCATTATCATTCCTTGTTTCCATATACAGTGGAATCCCGATTTTACATTCCCGGAATTCACGTTTCCCCTCCATTTGCGTATTATTTCTGCACTCCCGTATCATTTTAGTATATTTAAAATCCTGTTTTACGTTTGTCTTTCCCGCGATTTACGTCTAAAGTTTATTTAAATTTCGATAAAAATTAAATACGCCCCGCGTAATAAAATTGGACGGAGTGGAAATTGACGATATAGTGGACAGTCGTATAAACGAAAGCTTGACCGAAGAAGAACCTTCCGACGAAGAAGAAGTGTCTGCTCGTATCATCAACCCAGTTTCTACAGAAGACGATATCATGAGGCATACTGAAGGCCGCAAAGCATATTTTACTAGTATTAGTAATTTACCACCAGAAACCTTTAATTTAATTTACAATATTGAAAGAACTATTCAAAAACAACATCGACAACAAAAACCATTGTTTCTTTTTTTAAGTAAAAAAAATAATATATTTTTCCGTTTTTTTAATACTCCCAATTTACATTTTCCGTCTGTTTACATTTTCTTTGTCGGTCCCTTAAAAAATTTAAAACTGGGGCTCTACTTTATATCGGTATCATCCATTTTAACACTTACTTATTCCAGCAACAAACATTATTCTTCACAATTGTTCTCAGTTTTCCCGATCAGTTCGGAATCATTATTCTGTCCCTTAATCTCCCGCTCTGGGTGGCCCCCCTTTGTTACCCACTTGACACCCTTGGCACTAAAACATACTTTATCTGTTATATTACACCGCGGCCGTATTGTTGTCGCACGGGGAGGGCTTTATAAAACTTCTCTTTTTTGTGAAGAGCCCATTAGGGCCGGAGAGATAAAGTGAGGTGCGATGTGGGCGCGATTGAATACCGTTTTCTTGTTTTCCGTTTTGAGTAATAAAGTACTCCTTTATGTGACTGACAGAAAACGGAAAGCATGAATACGGCGGGGTTAAAGCATGTCGACCGGAACGAGAGTGCCATCGTAAGATCCTGAGACATTGAAGACGAAACTATATACGTATACTTTTATATTTGTCTTATTTGTGAACAAACTATGTATTTATATATACCGCCCGTCTCGACACAGAATTTATCTAGTGAGACGTGCACGGTCCAAACATATTTTTACATTGTATTATATACTTTTGACAGAGTTGGATGAAAAAATAAGAAGAGAATGCAAAGCTGATCTTAGTATTGTAAGTAAGAGTAAGAATAAAAAAGGATAACTTAGGTTGTTTGGAGAGAAAGTGAGTTGAGGATAGAATAGTGAGAAAGATATATGATGCGAGTGTTAATGTCATCAGAAATAGAGAACGTCCGCAAAAGACTTGGCTCGACCAATTAAACCAGATACTGGAAGATGGTATTGTTAGAAATCTCAATAATCGACTAGCTTGTATGGGAAGATGTGTGATTCTTAATGAGGCGAATTATTTCTCAGGACAGAAGAGTGTGACGCTCTATCTTTTTTGTCCATCCCCGTGGGGAAACGGCGTGATGGTAACAAGCGATGATGTAAACAAGTTTTTTAATGAAATCTTTAAGTTTATTTATTACTGTGCCCTGTTGGCAGGTTAGTTGTGGCCATTGTCCATCGAATTAACTTTTGTATATCATTATATGTATATTTTTGTATGATATACAAGCGAACGTTTTTATTGTATATATATATATAATTATCGTAACACAGCATAGCAATGTTTAAACATCATAAACTCTTTAGAGAAGACTTTTATAAGGAATACAAATAAGAGAATGGTATTCTTTATATTATGATATCAATTAGTTTTAGTGATATAAGTTTGTTGTATTTTCGAAGATAATGTTTCCGTTGTTAATATGCAAATATTTCCATCCCACTTTAAATTTATTCATTTTCCCTGTTAGGTTTCCATTCGTATTCGGTGGTTCTTCATCATTATTTAGTTTCTCTTTTCTTCTCTCTCTTCCCGCAAGAACAACTTTATCAAATATTTGGTCATTATTTAAATTAGTTGAATAACTATACAGCTACTTATTTTTCAAATGAGAGGCTGTCGGTAATAATATGGTACACCACAAAATATCAAAAACTACCTTTTTATACAGCACTTTTTTTTTAAAGTTTTCCTCCTTCGTCAGTAGATGGCAGTAGCACATTATTATGATATCAATTGACTTCAAATTTATAATATATGTAGATACTTGTTTCTGAATTTATGTTGTTTTACACCATTTTGGTTTACTCTTGAGACAACAGTAAAAAAACACGCAAAGAACTACTGTCATGTCAATATTTCACAAATTCTTTTTAATATTTCAATATTTCACAAGCATCAGCAAACCTGAGCTGATCAAAATCATGGTTGACTGCTCAGAATGTATATATACTTACTGGTATTTTAAAAAAATAGTTTTAATAATGTATAATTCATCTTTCGCGTTTTATACGAAAATGGGGATTTGTATTATTTATTTATGTCAGAAGTTACACATTAGATTAGATTTTTTAAAAGCTATCACTTAGATATGACTTTCACACTAATTTAAAACTGATTAACTGAAAATTATTTGCCATAATTAAGACAATACAAGCATAATAAGAAAGACTGCGACCATTAAATTCATTTTCCGTGTGCCACAAAGTTGCTTTAACATGGAAAATCCCTACATATACGAAATTATATTTTCTTATAATCTTGAAGCCAAAATTACGGAGACAAATCTATTCTTATAAATCAAGAAAATATTAAAAATTAATAGTTACAAGCCGTTAAATTTGCAGGAAGTATTATCAATTTTCGTGGTTTTAAAATTACTTTCTTATTTATATTTAAGATTCTTGGCGGTATAATGCTTTCTGTGTGTCTTTATCTTGGACACTGTCTGGATGTAGTCTAGGTATCTCCATTGTTCATGTTTGGTAAATGTATTTTTGACTGTGTCTTCCTCTATGTCTTCTTCATTCAATTATTCTTCTAAGGTATGCATTGTGTCTAAGAATGTATCCTATCCGTTAGCTCCTTTGATTGTAGTTGGAATCAGTTGTAAACTATTGTATCTGCATTTCCCTTGCTCATAATTCTTTCCTCATTTACATTTTTCAGGTATATATTGTGTCTAAGAATGTGTTTTTTACATTGACCCCTTCGATTTTTGATAGTGTCTATTATGGACTTGTTTTTCTCAGAACGCCCTCATTTGTAATTCTCTCAGTCCAGCTTGTTCTCTCTGCCTTTCTCCAGTATCACATCTCGTTGTACTATTTATAATATAACTAACTACATTCAATAAACTGTGGATTAACTTTATTTTAAGATGTCTCACAATCTTCCAATAATGGACCGACTAAAAACGGTGAGGCCAAATGCTGTATACGTAACGTGACTATTTATATTTTTCTTCAAAATAGGACATATATTAATTTTTAGTGTCCTCAAAACAGTATATCTACTAATTTTTAGTGTCCTCGAAACGGGACATTTACTAATTGTTAGTGTCCTCAAAACGGGACATCTTCTAATTTTTAGTGTCCTCGAAACGGGACATTTACCAATTGTTAGTGTCCTCAAAACGGGACATCTTCTAATTTTTAGTGTCCTCAAAACGGAACATCTATTAATTTTTAGTGTCCTCAAAACGGGACATCTACTCCATGGGCTACGCTAAATTCTGACACTTTTCACATCTGACGTTCGATGGAGTACTTCTTTGCTTTATAAACGGGTACTTTGTAAGTTAATATTAAAAATGCACTTGCGTTTAGGCATTGTTAAAATGAAGGGTTCGCGTACAAGAAATTTAAATTAATTACAATAACACGCGTTGATAAAAAAAAATCAATAAACAATGGCGAGCGAGCGAGCTAACAGGCACATATTGCGTATTACGCATGCCGTCAACTTCGCGATTTTTTAATTTTTCTCACGCATTGTTACCATGCGTTGCTCTCTTTCTGAAAACGGGACATTTCGGCGTTGTTCCGAAGCTATGTTTGGGGACAACGGGATATGCTACCTAAAACGAAATGGTTCCGTTCAAAACGGGACGTATGGTCAAATTATGTACACCCGACTAACGGCAGTTAGATCATATTTATGACCTCCAGTATTATCTTACACGAAAGTTCAGGTGTTGGAGCATTATTCGTTTCTCTTACTTTTGAATTAATATTCAGTAAGTGTTTACCGCTCGTTCGAGGGCCGATTGACATTTACTCGCCTGTTACGTTCTCCGTTCGATCTTTACAGTTGAACATTTCTTAATATCCCGACCACCCACAGGAGAGAGCGAGCATAACAATGAAGTATTGTTTTAGCGCGACGTTGAAACGAGAAACCTTTCTCGCAAAGGTTCTCGGACGCGGGCGCCATCTTACGCTCGACCTCGATAATAAGCGGTACGTCACCATCTTCAATTGTAACATTGACGAGTCAATTGTTTCCAGGTACATCATCTATAATCATTCTGCATTTCTGCATTTATTAATTAAGAACAAAACCGACTGGCGACAAGTGGCTCTAATACACTGCAACAGCGCGATTTTGTGGAACTATGTGTTACATTCGAAATATGGTACCGGAGAAAGATGGAAAAAATAAGCTTTACTAAAAAAATTACAAATGAAAATGTTCTGAGGCTTAACGCATGTCTCAGAAATATAATTGAAGGAATGATTGGGAGATGAAAGATATGAAAGTCTTGATAAAAATACATCCACAAAATCGCACAATTATCATTGCACCGACAAGAACATTTAAAAAAATAAATTATTAGAAGATATAAATGAGATATATACATTTTTAAACATAATCAATAATTATATATAATATCTTTTAACATTTTTTCTTTTCTTTGAGAGTCGATACTTGTGTATAGAGATGAAGTATATAGTATATAATTTATTTGTTTCCTAGTCTGTTAACATATTTGTTGATTTCAGACACAAATTTGATGCCTTCATTAAATATAGCGGTTTAAGGTTGCGGTATATTTAAGTTTTGGAATATCAATTTGGTCTCTAAATCTTGTATACCGGAAATCGCTTTTAATATTTAATTTGTTATTATTTTTAAAAAGTTAGATTAATAATTTTTTTTGTGTATATCTAATATTTTTGATACTTTAAATTCTGTAAAGAGTTGAACACTTGGATAGTCTTTTTTTTAGAATTATTTTCATTTTCATTAATTTTTTGAGTAATTTCTAATTGTGATATGCTCCTCCCCATCCATAGTTCCTAAATATGAAAGAATAAGATATATCACTGTGTGTCGCCTTGGATAGTCAATCAAGCATAATAAGATCGCGTATGTTTTTATAGAAACATCATGAATTTCTCAACGTTACCACAAGACATAATACCAATAATATCTTTCATAAAATTACGGATTTTTTCGTTTAAATATCATTGAAATTTGTAATTAAAGTTTTATATTTAATAGATATGAATATAATCAATATATTCTTAGCCCGCGTCTGATTAATTATTTGGAATGGTAACGAATGTTTTAATTACGTCACTTCCAACTTGTTTCCAACCTTGAACTCGCTTTCTTTGTAATAAATGTTTTTAGTGATAGCATAGTATAATAAAATATTTTTGAAATTGTCAAGGGCTTTATAATTATTATTACTGTTTACAACAGAAATCAATTAATGGTGTAGTAAAAAGTAAGTTTAAAAAAAGTACAGATTTAAGGAGAACACATTCTTATTGTGAAGTTGTAATTATTCAGCACAGACGGTCTGTGATCTTTTAAATACTAATTTAATATATTAATTATCAATTTTATCGAAAAATATTGTTTTTGCATACGAACCGGCATACGAACCTGGATCTCTATTTCCAATCCGGGGAAGTACACAACCAATTGTGTTATAGCGCCAGTATTTTTCATGATAAATTTTCGAACCTATATGTTTCACTTTTTCAAATTAATACATCTCTCGATCCATTATTTAAAAGCCATCTACATTATTTTTACGGAATCTCAAGTACCTTTGAGTAAACCGACTGCAGACACCAGAATTATCAATTCATTTTTATTAAATTTTGGACACATTGATACAACTTATATTATTAAGGAGAACACATTCTTATTGTGAAGTTGTAATTATTCAGAACAAACGGTCTGTGATGTTTTAAATACTAATTTAATTTATTAATTATAAATATTTGTCAACAAAATTGATTTTATGTGTGTATTTATAATTAATATATTAAATTAGTATTTTAGTACAGATTTGATAAGATATGGAGAGACATCAGGCTTTTGAATCTCTGTTGCATTCAATATTTTTGTACAGTGTGGAATCATGGACTCCGAAGTCAAGGGAGAGGAGACGATGCCTTTGAATAATGGCGCTGGAAACATGCTGCGCGAATCATTGACAGCGAAACACAGATGTGTCCATTCTGCACGAGCTACATATCAAGTATAGAGTTTCAACCATTTACCTGTGAAGAATCCGTCGATTTATTGGACATCTTGCGAGAAGAGAAGATTTCTTGGAGAAATTCATTCATTGTGATGGGTCACGTCAAAGGACTGAGAACCCCACCCGGCCGAGCAGAAAATGGACTTCTTTGTGTGGAGAAGTATAATCAAAAAGGCGCGAGTTCATAAACATCGCGATCGTTAGTTATGAGGGACCGACGTGGTTCCATAACATAATCCAGTGTTCAACATAATTTAAATTGAGTAGAATAAAGTCCACACAGTATTTAGGTGCTTCAATTTTATTGCAAAGGGCGTATGATAGAGTTATAAGAGAAAACGCATTATTCACATCATGGTTTGACATTACAAAGGGTGTCAAGAAGGGTTGTGTAATGTCTCCATGGCTGTTCAACTTGTATGTACAGGGTGGCCCAAAAAAAGTGAGAACATCTCGTAACACATGAGTTATTTAAAAACATTTTTTTTTTCGTAGATAGCAATCACTTTGTGGTTTGACATATGATATTAAGCAAAATAACAATCACTTTGTGTGAAACCACGAACGGCGCGTTGGTCAGTAAATAATTTTATTGTACGCTAAAATATTTTGCGGCATACTTTGCAATCACACACCAGTGTGCCGCCGCGGCATCGTGGTTGGGAACCACTGGTAGAGAAGTTTTTTAAAAAAATCTAAAATCATTATTGAGGTTCCGCAAACATGTTTTTAAATTTTTCCTTTTGTTTTATTTTCAATTTGGATTGCACCTGATCAGAGTTAAGGACGGATTCCGTAAAACGCCTCGCTTGTGGTAATAATTATCAATAGCGCACAAAATGGCTGAAAATTGTTGCCCTAAGCTCACGCTGAGTGCTTTTTATTGAAATAAATGACGTCACGGCTTTGTGTTTCCCATTTTGGAGGGAAGCATTCTTTTGTCCACTCTTCCGTATTGTCTATTGTTTGTTTTCGATCTGTAAAATTCGCAACCGACGTTTGTATGATTCTGTATTGTACCGGCGCCGAACAATGCTCTGACCCAGTATCCAGCATCGTGCATCTGTACCGAGTCGTAAACACAGCGTGTCTTGTTATCGATGGTTCAATAATTTTTAATGTCTTCTTTTTCAATTTCCTTGACAATTTTTTGTTGCACATTTACGTCGCTTACTGTGTCCTGTAATCAAGTCATCATATAATAACTGGCCATGTAATAAAACATCTGACCTTTATTCTGGAGGCGCGGGATTGTGCACTTTTTATATTTACACTTTTTATATTTAGCCAAGACGCAACACACTTTATTTAAAAGTAAGCCTTTTAAATAATCGCAGCCAAGACATCGATATTCCGAATATAATCTGTTGACAGTAGGCATCGCAGTTAGCTATGTGCGCGTGTATTACTGGAACGGTATATTATGAATTTATATAATTTGAAGTATATATATTTGTAGATATTTGTTTTGTTTTAACTAGTTAAATTAATTTGTACTGTGGTGACCACTTTTTTTTAAATTATTATCATTTCATCATTGAAAATTTATCTTCCTTAACAATAAGCAATGAATAATAATGTTTGTAACTGTAATGTAACATTTTTATTTTGCTGGAATTATGATGTATTTACCAAAGTACACTGAATAATAATATTGACAGCAACAGTGATATTTCTAAGGTAGCAGTATTATAGTAGCAAAGTTTAAGGAAGAAATATTTTAAATATATGTACAAACAATATATGTGTATACGTGTGTATGAACAATGTTCCAAATTCGTAATTATTTTGGTGGTCACTTTTTTGCTACCTTCATGATTACTACTTAGTATAGTTCTCAAAATTATTGTCCTACCCTACGCCTGTCTTTTTAAGTAACGTAAATTTGCAAGGGGGTGATAATTGACAACAGAAAGTATCCATCCAAAAAAAAATCTAACTGAGATAAAAGATCTTTTATGAATAGAGCGAATAATCAAACCTACCCAACTACTTGAATGTTGTGTACTTATAAATAATATGTAAGCACCAAATTCTATGTAACTTTTAAGACAATTTTGGAATGTATTTTATAGATTTTAGTGCTTTTTACATATTATGAAGATTTTAAAATGGGGTTTTTGCCAGCAACAAATTTTTCAAAAGATGTTTATTATTAATACTTTAAAAATTGTAGACCGGCTGCTTTCTGCATAACAACCACATTCAATTGGCTACTCCCAACTAGTACTACAGTACCAACTTCGCCATAACTCCTATGTCTTGTGTTCGTGCAGTTAGATGGGATGTACGGTTGGACCATTCATTTTTATATATGTGACTGTTAACATTCGTGTTATAACCATGTTTATGTGAGTTCAAAGGAGAGATGTAGACCGGTTTGCAAAGGTTACAGCAGTGTAAGTCGAGTGCTCATAATGTTAATCTTCCTTTTGACTCTTAACCTTTGCCGATTCCATTACCTAAAATCACTTAATCCTGACGCGAATCTCTCGTAAATTTCCTACATTTCTGCACTTTGCCTTATGACGCCCTATATCCTTCAAACTGCAAAATGATGATGAAAAATAATCATCCTGTAGTGTGCTACAATAGAAATCAGAGGGGAATTTCTAGATGAAAGTTTCTGACTTTGGGTTATATAAACAAGGAATTCCTGTGTATCTGTGTGTAGATAACTTTGCCTACCGCAGTAGCAAGAATTCGCGTTCAAATGCGATTTTGAGAGGCAAGCTACTTGTATGGTGCTCGGTGTTTACTTGCACGGTGCTTCGCTCTCGCTCCTGATTGAAAATAATTAATTATTAATTATCCAATTTTGGATTGTTTTAACAAACAACATGTTTATTCAGCGAGTGCCCACCCCAGCAAAATTAATCAAGAGAACTTCGTTAGTAATAGAGCATTAAATTTTTTTAAATATTTTTTCACTTATCTTTACCGAGAGCGATTCCAGGTGCTACTAAAACTTTTTTTAAACCAAAAAAATTCGGGAAGTGCCGAGTATCGATCCCGTTACCTCTCGCATGCTAAGCGAGCGCTGTACCTCGAAGAAAACAAAGATGAATAAAGTGAAGAATTATACATTCAAAAATCAGTTAATTAATTTCATTGTAAAAATAAAATGCTCGTGCTTTTTTATGGCAATTACAATTTGTTACTTAATTTAACTACTTTCAAAAAGTTTATGTAATAGATTTGCAGATTTTTTAATATACCAAACTTTATACTACACACAAAACTCAGTATTATTTGGTGCAGTCAATTGAAATGAGTTGATGAGATGGACTGTACCTCTAAACTAGTCATGATAAAAAAATAAAAAAATGAAATCAAACACGTTGTGGCTTGACATTATAATTAAATTAAATAACGTTTTAGTTTTAAACCACTTTATTATGCGCTGTGCCGTTATAAATTGGGGTCACATTGGGGTGAAATTACCCCGTCACTTATTTTTTATCAAGCACCTTGGCATTCACAAATAGTTACCCTAGTTACATTCAGTTTCTGAGTCTATAAAAATGTTTCTATGGTTCGTTTTCAAAACCATCGACAGCGTTGCCAAAATGTAGCTGTGTGCGATTCACTATAACCAGAGGGTAAATATTTTGTACTATTCAATCACTAGTGCACAATGTACCGTTAACTTATTAATCTAATCGCATGGTAAATAATTTTTACAGGAAACAAGTTGTTTCCCTCGGGATTATGCCTCTGGATTTGACCTTCGGTTTTTAACTTTAATTTCTTCTTTTGGATATTACCTTGGAGTTAGTCGCCTCACTGTAGGCGACATTTCTTTATTATGATGATCATCTACAACCAATTCTGTTTGCGAATCCGATCGCGTCGGCCTGGATGCTGCGTGTCAAACGTGATGTGGCGCCAAGACATCTGGAACTCGCGCCCAACCCGACGAGATGAGGATTTGTCGTCTGGATTATATTTCATTTTATTTCTTATAGTCTTGTGTTTTTTTCTGATTAATTGTTTTTCTTTTTCTAATGAATAACATCTTTTATTTATCGCCTCCAGGTGTTACTTATAAATTTTTCCCAGTTTAGGATGAAGACAGAATGTGACAAAAATAAGGTGGGTATGTATTGCTCAAGTAAAGAAGTCGCGGATCTCGTGTTCTTCATTGACTAGCCGGTGAATAGGAAGGACGCAGGTCCCTACCACCACAGCACATATACTAAAATCAACTAGTTTCAGTTGGACTCAACTTTCCTCAGTCTATATACTATATTATCTTGAAGAAGGTTGGGTCTGACTGAAATTAGTTGACTTGTGCATAATAAAGTTGACTTGAGTATTGTTATTATTTTTTTAATAATAATAGTAATACTCAATTACAATATCATATTGCTTCACAGAGTAACTGCCAAAGAAATGCAGAATTTTTGGCATCGTGGCAATGGCTATTGGTTGATTTTCGCTACTGATTTACCCTTACCATCTCGCCACCCTCTCCAATATGTTACATTTATTGATTTGATCAAATATTTAATTGAATTATTTTTCATCCCCTAAATCCATTTCTAGAAACTGTTCAGGTGTCAGGTTTCAGACGAAAATCATTTTCCGCCCATTGCTTTTTTGATAGACTGAGAAATTGGTAGATTTATCAACCGGAAGTGAAAACTTGACTAGTATTTAGGGTGATGTTTGATTCTAGCTTATGTTTTCTGTATATATATATATAGGACGAAGGGATAGACTGAGACTGCCATTCAGGAAGAAGGCCAAATCTCAGAAATCGATGATGTATAGTGCGTTGAAGATTTTTAATGAAATGCCAGAAAACATAAGAATGGAGGAGAATTGAATAGATTTAAAGTGAAACTGACCAGTTATGTAAAATATGAGTTTTAGTAAAAGAAAAGATTTTAATCTTGTTTACATTAAAGCATATATAGGAGTACTTATGTATGCACTATGTTAAGAATTAAGTTTAAAAAATAATCTAAGTTTTTATCTAATACACACCACTAATTCAAACAATTTGATTTATATTAGTGATATAGGTATGTACATCAGTTCTTCATTACAAAAAAAAGCTTTATGGTTGTTTCGCCAATTCAAAAATTTACATTTTGCACACCATATATTCCATCTCACATGTTGTGTAAAAGTTTTTCCACTTTTTACGAAGGTAATCAGCGAATATATTCCGCTCAATAACTGCCCCTTTTACTGGGGGGCCTCAGGCTTAAATACATGGGCGTGAAATTATGTATTTTTACTGGAGGCTAAATTGAATTTTTATCAACACGAAAACGATGTAAATAATTTTTGCAATATATTTTATCGCATTTTAATGGTAGAAGTTAAAGATTAAATGATTTTTATATTAGAAATACAAATAATAAGATTTATATAAAGAAGATTTGTGATGGATATATTACTGGCATATGTTTGTCGCTAGACCCTGCGAGCTGCTGCTCCTAATAAATAAGAATAAATCTGTTTTAGTACAATTAAAGACAAATAAACGACGGATTAATTTTGCCTAAAGACGTTGGTGAAAGTAGTGTTCATAATCCCATGAACAACATATATTGTAGTACATATATTATATATGATTGTATAATATCATTGGTAACAGCATAACCTAAATCTATACCTACTGCACGCCACTGGTAGATAAGTATAGGTAGGCAGTAGCTGGCAGACAGTAATCCCGCGATATCAGCAAGAAAAAAACTAGGAAAGAGTTGGAGATATGTCTTGTACTGGATGCAAAGACGTTAAGGATTATGTTAAAGGATGATGATTTTGACTAGATAGATGATCACTAAATTCAAGATTAAGAGTCATTTAGATTTAGCGTAAACTGAGATTTTTTTCGTACGAGTTTTCATGTATATATGTAATCTAAAATCATATCGTATTTTTTTGTATGATTCTTACACTTGGTGACTTTCTGTAATGCCGGTATTACAAGATGGCAGCCCACGCATTGCGACACATGCACCACCAGGCATAACTTCAGGTACAGGTTTCTCACGATCGTCTGCAGGCTCAATGGAAGATAAATAATTGTAGTTGTCAAAAGAAATTTGAAATTCATTTTGAAAACCTAAACCAACTTTTATGTTTTATTTGTGAAATTCTTGACTCGAAACTAACGCCGTTGTTAACATTCGGACTGATGAGACGGTAAATTTTTTCATTGTCCTTCGTTTCTGTTATATTTCGAACCAACCGCTTGTCTGAGATGCTTTGCTGAGTGGAACTGATACGAGAGTATATATTGTTATATTAATCAACACAATTATTTGGTGTTATTAAATCTTTTTTATCTAAAATCATGTATTTATTTATTACATTTTTAATGAAAAAAAAAACAATAATATTTTCCAATATTTTGATTTCAAATATTCAAAATTAATAATGTTCCTAGGAACGTGGGTCAAGTTACAAGTTTTATCGAAGATGTGATAAAATAAAACAAGGTAGACAGACAATTTAATTATATATAGCACTTAGCGAAGTATTATATACGGGGAATAATAAAGCATAATAAACTTATTATTTTGGCACGTAAGTGCACCCCAATTTTATTCAATTTGATCAGTACCTACTAGCATCTATAAGTAAGTAAATTATCATATTTTATCGAATATTTCAAATCATAAATTATTTACACGAATACTTTTACGAATTTATTTACAAAACTTATTTCATTATTGAGCGAATACTGGTAAAATACTCTAATTGTCGTATTTTACCCGTCGTATGACGGCCATGATGGGTTAATTCTCATTTTCAGCTACAGATGTTTTGTTATTGTGCACTTTAAATATTTCACTTTTTATTCTTCTTCTTCTATCATTTTTTATCTTTCCACTGCTTCCCCTGATTTGCGTCTATTTTATCCGACGCATCTGATGTGATGTTATCTGACCATCACGCCTTAGATATGGATCGAACGCCAACGCACAACGCCACCGGCTAGACTCTGTGTATGGATAAGGGGTGTCGATATGCCTATTCCGGAAAGATGGAAATGGTCTTTAACAATAATAACACTGATTCACACATTAATTACACTATATTTACTCATAAATTATTATTACACAAATTGCTACTAACTTCCGACGACTTCGTTGTAGAATCGACTGATCCGGCGTCACGCAGTTACTTATTTATAATTTGGAAAGCACGGGTGATGGCGACGGCCATTGGGCAGCCGTTCTACGCCCAGTCCAGAACTCCGTTGAATCTGTGCCATCCATCCAGATCCCGGTCGTGCGATATTTTGCCTCGCCACGGGTCAAATCTGGCGCCTAGATCTCGTCGGAGCCATCCTGACATTGGCTTCTCTACATGTATAAATTGGCGCCTAAACTCTCTTAATTTACCATGGGTCTCCAGGCTTCATAATTCTGCGTCCGCCGCTATTGTTTTCTCCTGCGGCCCAGGCTCGCGCGCCCGACCTCCTCCGTCGCCTGTCAAAATGTTCTCCCTTCTCTCTCCTCAACCGCGTCTGCTCCGGTCGGTAATGCAGCGCTCAGTATGCCGCGCATTTTGAAATATAACATCACAATGTACATACATTTTTTCCGAAATTAATGCAGTCAATAAAATTTCTGAAGAACAGATTACATTAAATCTTGAAATTCCAATTAATTTTATCGCAAAATATTGTTGTTGCGCCACCAGGATTCGAACCTGGATCTCTTTCCAAACCGGGGAAGGTGCATTATTCAACTATGCTACAGCGGCAATATTTTAGCGACAAATCACTCAAAGGTATTTGAGATTTCGTATAAACAAGGTTTTACGGTATATTTTTTGATAAAATTGGTTTTATATGTATATCTTTCTAATTAATACACTTAATTCATATTTAAAATATTACAGACCGTCTGTTCTGAATAATTACAACTGCACAATAAGAATATGTTCTCCTAATAATTTATTAATTAGTTAAATTTAATAACCACTTGCTTAGTAGCCATTATTTTCTCATGTAGGAGCTACTTTCTTACCTTATCGAGATATGCACTATCCTTAATGATAATTCTCTTAAACGGTTCCATTTTCAATACAACCGGAGCCTCTGATTCTGAATTAAAATAAAACTAATTTGCTATAAATTGCGATCGTGTGTTAAGTTCCCTTTAATGAAAATCTTCCCCGAGGGGATGTTTTGTATTAAGGGGGCTGCTCTTTATAACTTCCGCTAATGGAACACGAGAACTGTTCCAGCTCTTAACTGCATTGGCTCAGATGGTTTCTTTTAATTACCACGCTATGGTCGTAAAAAAAGATAGGAATATTTTCGTTCTTTTATTTTTATGATTTTTAATTAATTCCGAGTCAATAGAAATATGAGAATGGCATTGATTATTTATGTATTATTTTTAATGTTTATAGCGTAAATTTAGTGGTTAGGAGGAAATCAATAGACCGTGCAAAATACTTGTAGGTAGTGAATGTTTGGAACAAGTAGATGAATTTGTGTATTTGGGAAGTATGTTCGATAGAAACGGAAAGGTTGAGAATGGAGAATGAATGCAGGGAATTATATCTAACGGGAATTTGTCAACCGAGGCAAGACTAGCGGTACACAATGAAGTTATGGTACCGCCAATGATGTTTGGAAATGAGGCCTGAAGCTGGCAGAAGAGGAACGAATGTATACTGAATTCAGTGGAAATCAGATCACTTAGGCATATATCTAACAAATCTATTTATGACAAAGTAAAGAATGAATATAAAACTGATGTTAGTATAATGAGTAAGATTAAAAAAGGATCACTTAGGTGGTTTGGTCATATGGAACAGATGAATGAGAAGAGAATGGTATGAAACATATATGACGCAAGTATTGATGGCACCAGAAATAGAGGACGTCCGCGGAGGACTTCGCACGACCAGGTAAACTAAATAATGGAAGATAATTCTGTTAGAAGCCTCAATAATCGTCGAGCTTGTATGAGAAGATGTATGAATGTGGATGAGGCGAGAATTGTGTTTCAGGATAGAGGAGTGTGGGGCTCTATTCTCTATGTCTACCACCGCGAGAAAATAGCGTGATGGTAAGTTAGTTAGTTAGTATTTTAAACAAATAACTAACTTTGTTTTGACCCCGTTCTGACTATTGTTTTACGCAGGTTCTAAATAATAATGATCTGTGCAATTTGGTCCTGGCCAGTGGTGAAGAGAGGGAATGTGGAGTTACTACATTTTATAACTATCAAAATTTAAAACTGTTAATTAGCATTCAATATATTACAAATTTATATTGGAAGGAGGTGGGGGGGTGGGGGTACCCAAGTTTTGCGCAATAACAATAACAATGCAAATGATTAAATTCATTTCCGCTTTTAATAAACTTAACACCTGAACTAAATAAGCGCATTTAACAAATAATAGGTATCTCATAGAGACGAAGCAATTTTATATTTTATTTAATGGAAAATATATGGAAGTATGAGTAATTAATTACAGGGCTTACGACCTGTCTCCGCCTAGCTTAACTGATCACTTTATATAAATATAACTTTCACCTTTATCACCCATTAATCTTCATATCTATCAAATTTTTTGAAAGTTGTATATATGTTAATATGTGGACTCGTTTCTTACTTCTCCACTACTCTATCGCCATCTATCGACTTAATTTGATAACAGCATATACGTCACAATGAGAATCAAATTTTTTTTTTAATCATTAAAGCAATTATCTTTATCTGTAAAATATATAATAATATGTCAAAAACACACAATTACTGGATTTTCACCTACAAAGCCACTGTTATTAAACGAATAATAGATATCTCATAGAGACGAAATTATTTTTTATTATATTTAATGTATGGTAGTATATTTCCATTAAATATAATAAAAAATAGCTTCGTCTCTATGAGATATCTATTATTTGTTTAAAACACATATTGTTTGTTCGTTTTAATATGTATTTGCAAATAATTATAACTAGATGGTGTTCTACTTTAAAGTTCTCGCAATACAAACATACAAAGATTTAAGACTTCAACAAACGCATTTTCCAGGCGAGACATCGTTCCTGAGATTTGGCAATTACTCCGGAACTTTCGTGTGAAAGTTCCCTTGCAGCACTCATCTCAGGTGGGTGACGTCATAAATAATTCCGGCTTTTAATTAGCGAAGCATTAAGGGCTCGTTATCTTGAAATTCGTGCCCGCTCAAGACAGAACAAATGTTATTCTGGCCAGGCCCCGCCGAGGGGGTTTAATGCCCAGAAAAGGAAATCGCTCTCAGGAAAAGTGAACCATGAATTATTTTTAGCAACTTGTTTAGCTAAAATATGGGCTTTTTGTAACATATTTCTCTATAAATGGTATCATTAATTATAGAAAAAAATATTTACAGGTTATAATAGACCTAGTCTACAATGGATACCTGGCTAAATGCGAGTCGAAAATGTACAAATTCTCTATCATTACAGAAAATATTATTATTATATGAGATTTTACAAAATCGTGTTAATCGTGATGAGAAAAAATGCTACTCTTGACTCACTGGTGTAATTGTGATTGATATTCGATAATATCAGTGATTGGAAACTGTGACTGTGATCACAGTTTCATTCGCCGCACGATATCATAATACACGAAACAAACAAATAAATAAAAAAAACATAATTTTGAACGTATTTACTTATATTATTCAACATAAAAAACATATTCTAGCTTACATAATTAATATACATCTAATTTAATATCATCGCAAAATGTGAGTTTATGTTTCGGGTCAAATGCGTAAGACGTTTTTGCAGAATCTACTAGATGGCGCTTATCACAAATTATAACGTCATTCCTTCATGAATATTTTCATTTCATATGCATTCCGAATCTCGGTTCACAACCAAATATAAATAAAATTAAAAAATTAATCACGAATTTTCAGATATTAAATCACTGATAGTTAGTGTGACTTAAGGATATCAGTGATTGACTCACAGTTCGTGATTTTGAGATCATTACTAATATTAAGCTTAAGTTTACGTACATCGAAATAAATTTTGGCGAAATTGACCCATTATTATTTCTAACACATTTTTTTATGTACATATATTTTTCTACATGATTCATTTAATTTGTATCAAAAACACCACAGAAATATTATTTTTAAAGCACTGTGTTCTGTTTGCTAACAAGAAACAGTATGGCCGCTCAATGTTCGATAATCTTTTACTTTTGTATTCAATGTATAATTTGGAAACAATTAAATATTTCAATTAATCAAAATAATCGCTTAACTACGGCTTTTTAAAATGCTTTTATCTCTGACAGATTAGGCACAATTCATGTAACATAATATTTTTTAAATATGTATCTACCCCTAAAATATTGTGTCCTAGCTATTACACCCAGTATATATCGTCCATCGCAGCAATCTTATAGCGATAGAGTATATAAACAAATGGAAATATGACTTGGCCATTAAGATCTGGTCACTAAACATTGCAGAGCAATCATTAATCAAACCGAATGGCGATGGTGCAGCAAAAGGCTACATGAGCATCTATCAGGGCAATGGAGACTGTATTTATAACCGGTGAGTTTACATGTAATAAAAATAAAAATACAAGACAGTTTTTTTTTTACGTAGGTATATCTTTTATATTTTAATGTTTATTAATAAATAACCAGTGGCGTGCAGTAGGTATAGATTTAGATTATGCTGTTACCAATGATATAATATTATACAATCATATATAATATATGTACTAAAATATATGTTGTACATATGATTATAAACTTTCGTTAACCAACGTCTTTAGACAAAATGAATCCGTCATTTTTACGACCCTACCATGTTTTACGTTTTAACGTAAAATAGTACCTTCTTACCCATTTAAAAAATGTATGGACGTTTTTAAGAACACTTTCTATGACTGAACACGATTAATTTATTATTTGAAAATCCTTCACGTAATAACTAAAGGAAATAATTCTGCTAATTGGTTTTCGTTTTTCCCAAATCAAAAACAAGTTCATGCACCGAATGCACCTTGAACGCAAAGAATTCAACTTGTTAAAAACAGTACGATAGTAAAATTCGCGAATTAGTAAAAGAGGAAGTAAGCACTTCAATGATTTGCACGCAATTGTAAAGCTTCCTAATTTTATTCTGTTAAATAATAGCGTAGGTAACGACTTCATGCAAAACGAATCAACCGAAAGGAATTTTCAGTTCAGTAAATAGTCATTTATATGACTTGAGTAATTCACTAGCTTAAAGACAGAACAGAGTAATATGACTCTCTACTGGTACACAGATGGCGTTAATTGTAAAGTAATGTTTTCGTTTATGTTAATCCAATTATTTCATTTATATTTTTTTTCAGAATTTTTAGTAATTCACGGCTTTTTTGCTTGTATGCACTGCACGCCCCTGGTTAATAGTGTAAACGTGTAGTTATCACGAATCATCTATGGATGGAATTCAATTCCATATTTAAAGGTTCTTGGATGACAGTCACGGCCATACGCTATATGTCTGCAATTAATCCGATAATAGCAGCTCAGAAAACTATTTTAAAAGTTATCCTCAAAACCCCAATCACATCGAGCACTGATAAAAATTTTAATAAATTCGATGTCTTTGATATAAGATAAATATATGCTGATACTCTTTAAGTACATATATAAATACAAACAAACATTTTAAAATAACTAAAAATATCATTTTTATACGGAGAAACACACATCACCTACAAACCTCAAGAGCATATACAACATATGGCCAAAGAAACAACAAATATTTTATTTATTTATATAACATGAAACTGAAAATAAATACTTGGATTCGTAATATGGGTAGAGCTAGTATCGGTGCACTCACCCAAACATAGTGATTCAAACCTTTTATAATTATTGCCACAAATTTCTACAAAATAATTTATTTGAAAGTCCACTTTAAAATTGTTTTTTCGTATACACATTATGTATTATATGTAAGGTAATAAATATTAATTCTATCTACTACTAATTTATTGTAGAATTACTTGTGAACTATGCCCGTCTCAACACAGAATTGCTCTAGTGAGACGGGCACAGACAAAAACATATTTTTACATTAGAAAAACAAATTCTTATTGTGAAGTTGTAATTATTCAGATCATAGGTATGTGATATTTTAAATATGAATTAAATATATTAATTAAAAAAATATACATATAAAATCAATTTTATCGAAAAGTATTGTTGTTGCGCCATCGGGATTCGAATCTGGATCTCTTTCCAAATCGGGGAAGGTGCATTATCCAACTATGCTACAGCGACGATATTTTTAGTGACAAATTTTAGAACCTATATGTTACCTTTTTGATCTAATATTCACATTTAAAATATCACATACCTATGATCTGAATAATTACAACTATACAATATTTTTCGATAAAATTGATTTTATATGTATATCTTTGTAATTAATACATTTAATTCGTATTTAAAATATTTTTACATTACATATTATATGGTTACCGATAAATAAATACCTTAGTTGTGTCGAAAGGACCAATTTCTCAACAATCCAACAACTCTATATATTCTTTGCTCAATAATAGCGATTTCTTGATGGTTTGTTCATGATAATTCCTATTACTTCTGTAGTAATAAATCTTTATTATTTTATTCCAAATTACATTTGTTCTGCTCGGATTGCAACAAGTTCCTCCGTCACGCAACGTTTTCCGCGGTCTTCAACTTTCGGAACGTTCGGTGAACTCCGATAAATAGAATTATACTACTTGCGCAAAGGTTACCGTACTAAAGTTATCGGACAAGGTTATGACAATTTTACTGCAGTCAGTCCCGCATGCGCTATCCTCGGCAGTAAACGTTTACGACCCGTGTGCCCAATACTTCCAAGATCACAATTGCACTGAAGTTCACATCAATTTGACCATTTATTTATATCCATGATGTCTCTATCTCTCTGTAGTTGGAAATGCATAAATCAAGAATGATGAACTACTTTGTGGCCTCGTTGGACATTCATGTAAATGGAACCCAGCTAAAAAAAATCAATGGATAACAAATTAAATGTATTAATTAGAAAGATATACATATAAAATCAATTTTATCGAAAAATGTTGTTGTTACCGGGATTCGAACCTGGATCTCTTCCAATCCGGGGAACGTGCATTAACCGATTATGCTATAGCACTACAGTGCATTGACGACAAATTTTCAAACCTATTTATTACACTTTTCAAATTAATACATCTATCGTTCCATTATTTGAAACCCGGATTGGAAGATATCCAGGTTCGAATCCCTAAAATTGATTTTACATGTATATCTTTCTAATTAATACGTTTAATTTGTATTGAAAATATCACCTATGTTCTGAATAATTACAACTTCACGATAAGAATGTGTTCTATCACGGTGACGCAAAAACATTATTTTTCGATAAAATTGATTTTATATGTATATATTTATAATTATTTAAAATATCATAGACCGTCTGTTCTGAATAATTACAACTTCATAATAAGAATACGTTTTCCTTAATAATAGAATGTGTTCTCCTTAACACAACACATTTCATTATTGGAGACATATCTGACGAAAGCTGAGTTGGAATACATGATGCCTGAACATGATCCATTTAGTCTAAAATGTGCCTAAAATGAAAAAGTTAAGCCTATGGGTACTTTCAGCGTTCGTGGCTGCGAAACAAGGATTTTCAACAAAAGAGGAGCGCAAATAGGAAAGAGAGAAAAACGAATAAAAAAAATAGATTTTTCATTATAAAACCTACAAATGAACTTTTTTAATTGACTCAGGAGTTTGATAAGGTGTGTAATAGCCTATTACGATCTAAAGACACATTACCAGTTTTATTGAAACCAGTATAAGTGTATTAAGATGCTTTTAGGGATAGCAGCTTCTTCTGAGCAACAGTTTTCTTAATAATATTTTCCTTATCGTATTTCAAATACCCTTGATCAGATGTGTAATTTCTCGGCTTTGTCTAATTGTCTACTTACAAGATAATAATGTATTATTTTTATTTGTTAACTATGTTTTATTAACCACTTATTGAGTTTAAATACATCAACCGGTTACTAAAAATATCATTTTCTTCTTTAGGATTTCAATACTAATCAAAAACATATGTTATTGTTTTTTTAACAGAATCTATTTTTAAGAAACAATAATTATTTAAAAAAATTAATTTAGTACCTAACTCAAATCGTTACTAGATATGAAATTACTAGAATAATTTTAAGGAAAAATTTTTAGAATGGGACTTTTAATTGGTTGTTTATAATTTTTTTATTAGTTTTACATGCTTTATTTATCTCCAACGATTCCAAATTATTTAATATATGACCAACACCGTTTACATGCAAAATTGACAATTCAAATTTTTTATCAAAACCGTGACCATTTTCCATCAAATGATTAGAAAATTCTGAAAACCTACTATTGTTCAAACATCTCAAATTTGGAATCGTTGGAGATAAATAAAGCGTGTAAAACTAATCAAAAAATTATTAACAACCAACTAAATTTTAACAATAATTAAGTTTGTCCAAATTTTAGTATGTACACACAATTACTGGATTTTTACCTCCAAAGGCATTGTTATTAATTATTATGAACCTCTGAATTGGCCTCCGAAATCGTGTGATTTAACACCTTTGGGTTATTTTTTGTGGGCTTGTCTATGCCGATAAACCAGAGACGATAGGCTACTTGGAAGCCAACATTCGTCGCGTTATTGCCGATATACATCCCCAGCTGCTACAAAAAGTGGTCGAAAATTGAACTTCAAGATTGAGCTTTATTCGAGCCAGCCGCGGCCCCCATATGCGCGTATCATATTTAAACACTAATGCCATAAAATCATCTTTCTAATAAAGCCAATACCACGATTTTTATGTGTTTTATTTCATTTTAAAGTTCTATACCTCTAAAGAAAACACCCTTTACTTATTTATTTACTTCTTTACAGTGTGTCAACAAAACCAGTTTTTATTTTAAATATTATTTTCCACATTAGATACCACAGAGTGGCTAGGACGAGCCTAGCTAATCAGAGCCTTAAAAGGAAAGCTCTGGTTGTATGAAGAACTAAACTGGAAGGATATTTTTTATCTTAGAAACTTGTTCTCTCTCCATATTTCTCAGGGCACATTCTCAGGTTCGTGTTTTACGTCTTCTTCGACCCACACAATAAACAAATAAACGACGACATGAATATTTCCAACTTAACGCAACATCATATCATAACCAATAGAGTCCATAAATAATCCCGAAACTCTTATTTTCCCGTCTAAATGGCCACAAGCGTTATCTTATATCATTTTCGTCCATCCCACAAGTTTACCTGATTTATCGGACGCCTCTGGGTATATACACTTATTTCTGTAGTTTTTCCCCCATTAGTTTATTAGATTATTCTTTTTTATTACGTATTGATTCTTATATAAAATCTGGTGCATCAGCTTTCTCTCTCTCTCTCTCTCTCTCGTTGTCCAATATATTTTAACAACAAGATATCACGTGATATTATCATAAAAATTACCTTTTTTATCAAAATTCTTACAATACTCTTCTCTTTAAAACTGTGCTACAGACACGTCAAATTGCAAATTGGAGATAGCAAAAAAAACATAGTTATATTTTTTAGGACAACTACTGTTGATTTAAATGCAAATAAATTATATTATATGAGTTAAATTATACGATACGTGGCCGAAATCAGAAATCAGTTTATTTTATTAGGTACTCCAAATTACATAGCGACATTTTCACCTCATGACGATAAATCAAACTCCGCCGAAGAAATCTAAAAATGAATACTTAGTATTTATATTTAATGTAATCTTCAGATGATACTTTGTTGCTCCACCACGCACGATATGTAAATGATTTTAATGAATAATGAATTAAAATTAGAATTATGTAGTTTTGTAACTTTATGGAGATATTTCATAATTATCTCAATCACCTTCTTCTTCCTCGTATTGCGCCTGTCAGTGCAGTGTGGCCACAAGTCACCTTGCAGGCAAGCTTATGACACTAAAACATATATTATTATCCGCTATTCGATTCGATCCATTGCATTTCTGACGTGTTCTTGGACTTAGCCTTTTATGGAAGCGTTCACCAGGTCTGTCCAGCGTGGGGCGACCTGCTGCACGAGAGGGATCCTTGCATTCTACCTTGGACTACCCGTCTCTCTATGCTATCTTCACACCGTGTAACGAGGTCATAGCATCTAAGCGCGCAATTACTTGCGAAGATATATGTACATTACTCAATTTTGATTTTGTAAAGAATTAATACATTAGTCCGCATTATGTATGCCTCGCCAAAATCTATTGTGGCATACAATTTACTGTTTCAGTTTTCAAACATCGAATGAACCGATAGACCCCAATGCAAAATGAGAAAAAGAGCTCCCTGTATAAGTTTTTAGCGATGGTAAACCGTTATGTGACTGTGATTGTAACGATGTTTGGCAACTGTTGGAGGTTTACTATCTAGTGTACCACTCATTGCTCAATGAATTGAGTTAATCAGTTACCAATCGAACACAATCACAGTCACGATAACGGTTTACATAACGATTCAACCATCACTATATGTATTGTACATATGTAAGATATACAAATATTATTAAGTATTTAGCTATAGTAAGACAAAACTAGTCTTTCGTCTCGTATCATTTTCACGAAAAGTGTCATTTCAGAATATGTTATTTTTGGTATATATTGTAAATTAAATATATGTACGCAACAGAAATAGAGGACGTTTTTGAAAGACCTGGCACCATCAGACATTGGAGAACAACTGACCAGACATTGGAGAACATTCAACAATCGGCGATGCATGAAAAAGAGATTGATATATTGGTGTTTCCTAATTAGATTTTTTTTTGTATTCTTGTATTCCAGCCTACGTAGGTGATACGAGACAACAAAGGAATTAATTCGAGTCGATTTGATGATTTTGAATACACCATTAAAATTGTAAACATTATCCGGTATAATTTGCGAAACCGATTTACGAAAGGGAGACCTCTGTAGTCTTGTCTAGAACATTACCGCTTTATTGAATTAAATTAACCTCGTCTTCGACATGCTGCGGCAATCCATCATCGTGCTGTATGCTTTTGTTCTCGGCACATCGCCATTTTGAAACGTGCCGAGAATTTCCTTTCGCTTGAGGGATTATTTTATCCGTGCGGTATAATCGACACTTTTCGACATTTTTTGAATGTCGAAAAATTTGCTGAGGAAACAATCTCGGAGATAGATACTACTAGCGAGATAATCTGCCATTTTTTACAAATATTTTAAATTACTTATAGTGTCTCCTCTATTTGGGTAGCGTTATTTCTTTAATCCTACATGTGACATAAAATTTATTAACACCTTATTAAAATAAAAGCTCACTAACATAAAATTAAATAAATTCATTCATATATATATATATATAATATCGGTAGTGCCAGGCGGAAAAATCAACGAAATTTCAGTACATATATATATTTTTTTTTAAATAGAGATGCATTAAATAGAGAATACATGTCACATCAATATTCTTACTATTTTCAAACTAAGCTAGACGCTTGTGCTATGAAAACAGGACTAACTTGCTGGTGTGCTGGAACGAGGCGCGCACCCTGGACCACTAGATCACTAGGCCAACGTCTTAACCACTACACCAACAAGCTACTCAAATAATACAATCTCCTTCAAAATCTATGATTGTTTACCGTGTTGTTCATAATTTTTTAATGCCAATACAACCACAGTTTTTAAAATCCCCTACATTTCAGAAATTTTGCGTATTCAAATATTGCTGCAATAAATATAAACATCTCTTCAACGATTTTCGGTAGATGTCCGATATTATCGATTCTTTATTTGGAAGGATTTCAAATTTAATAACCCCTTTAAAACACTACCTCACACATATTTTTTTAGGTGCAATCCGCCTCTGGATTTTATTTCTACTACATTTCCTTTGTTTCCCCATTTCTTTTCTTTTTTAAGTTCATTTAAGTGTCTTTAGAAAGTAATGAAAAATCACAATATGAATTAATTTATTACGCATTTAAAAAATAGTAATTATGTTAAATGGCATGCATTAACCTTTTAACTCCCATGAGCGCGTTAACACGCCAAACTTTATATGTCACGTCAAGATATACGCGCGTTAATACGTACTTTTGGACCTTGAAAACTTGCAGGGATTAAAGTCAAATTTTCAAATCATTTTGCCATCTGTGGACGATAGGTCCCAGCCTATTATTACCCTATGCGGTGTCTTCCGATTTAAATAGAGTTGGCAGGTAAAAGGTTATTGGCACTTTTTATAACTATTATTTCTTTATTCTGTTATGATTTAACAGTTTGATAGTACATCCTTTGTTTAATAATTATATATTATATTATTATGAGAACACATTCTTATTGTGAAGTTGTAATTATTCAGAACATAGGTCCGTGATATTTTAAATATCAATTAAATATATTAATTAGAAAGATATACGTATAAAATCAATTTTATCGAAAAATATTGTTGTTGCGCCACCGGGATTCGAACCTGGATCTCTTTCCTAACCGGGGAAGGTGCATTATCCAACGATGCTACAGCGACGATATTTTTAGCGACAAATTTTCGAACCTACATTTTACCTTTTTGATATTAATACATACAATCGTTCCATTATTTAAAAGAGCCATCTATCAAAATTTAATAAAAACGAATTGATAATTCTGCCGTCTGCTATGAGATTATTCAAAGGTATTTGAGATTCTGTGGTGCGACAACAATATTTTTCGATAAAAATGATTTTTTATCTATATCTTTCTAATTAATATATTTAATTCATATTTGTAATATATTATATTAGTAAAATGCATGAATTTTAATAAATTTTAACAAATTTTTTTAGCATTTCTGTAAATATAATAAATATGAAGAAAATCTTTTACATTATAAAACCGTTGAAGTTGTTATTTCCAAAGAATATTCAATAAAGCACTGCCTGTTTAGTTTTTTTTAGCACTTGTTGCAAAACTCTTCTTAGCATGGGATGGCACCCGACGGTTTGTTTAACCCTTTCAGCATCATTTGTTATAAAAAAAAGAAGTTAAATCTTATTAATATTATTATTATTCATTATCATATATCTGTATAATTTTTTTTATATCATTTTTACTCTATTTACATTTGAAATAAAAAATATTTAATCTATGAAGATTTCGATAGAAAAACGCAAAATTTAAATACACTTTTTTCGATCATGGTCAAGAGAGAACACCCATGCAACAACACTGTATACCGTTTTTGAGTAGATCTGAATTATGGATGCCACAACATTGTATATCTTCTTGGGCATCCAATGTTATATTAAAAATTATATAAAATAAATTAAAATACTATTACACACAATGCTTAAGTGATCTTACCCGCAACAACACTGAAAATCATCCAAAATGACCGACGCTCCGTCTATCTATCAACATTTGTAAAATATGCATATGTGCAGTGTTGTTACAGGGGGAGTCTCGTATATATATATATATATATATATATATATCTTCTGATCATGATCGTATTTACTCGTATGTATCCTGGACATTATTTGTTAAAATTAACGTTCTAAATATCTTCCAATTTAATTGGAAAATGGTGACTGCTTACAATCTTTCAAAATTATTTATTTTGAACCTAGAGAAAATAGTAAAAAAAAACTAACTTTTACACATAGGAAATGTATTTTCCAGTGCCGGAATATTTTTTTGTATTATAGATATATTTATTGTTGAGTACAACCACAAAAAAATAAGGGTGATTCGCCGATCTCAGAAGAAATGAAACATATAAATGTATTTTTTCTAGGGACACTGGGCGACAGAATCGAAAATGTATTCCCACTCGCAGTATACTTTGTTTTATTTCAGATACAAACAATACATTCAATTCATTCTAATGTTTCCTACCATTTCAGCGAGCAGACAGCAACGGGCGCCAGCAAGACGTACTTTATCAAAAAATTATAGTCTTTATTTTGACGCTTCGCCTATGATTATGATTCATATATATTTTTAATAACTGTCTCGTATCATTTTCATATAATTTTATTGGTGTCACTTGGGCGACCTCTCAATCCTGTGCGATATATTTACGATAGTAAAGAAATCATGGTAATTTCTCAATTACATTATTTTTTTGTCTGTGAACATCAACTGCCAGCCTCTTCGTCATCTTCCGATGAAAAAAAATATTAGCCTCATTACGACATATTTTAATTTGTTTATTTTATCTAATAATATTTTCAAGATTTTAAAGCGAACCCAAATAATAAAGCGTTTCTCTAAGAATTAGATATAAAGGGAGGTTTTTGTACAATTTCGTGCACGCGGTGTATTTGTAATATTTATGTACCGAGAGTAGATGGGTAGGTAGCTGAAGGGTTGAATCTTCGCGCCACGTGCAAGGAAAGATTTCATCTCTACAAATTGCAGAGGTTTTATTCTCCCAAAACACCCTCAGTCAAAAGTTTTCGGATAGAAGGCGTTTCATATTTTATTACTTTAAAGATTTACAATCAAACATTGAATAAAAGGATTTTGTGAAAAGTGTAAACAGTCAAATCTATACAACAATGTTGAATGTTTTTTACTACTAAATGATAAATAATGTATGACTTTTAAAAGGATTTGCGAATAAACTTTAGACATTTTAGTATTTTTACATAATATGTTTTTTTTTTTAAATTTGAAAATGGCATTTTTGCGATTAAAAAAATGTTCAGAAAGTGATTATGATTTTTTGCGTGAAAACCGTATATCTTTTTTTTCAAAATTGTGAATTCTATAACCACGTTCATTTATGTAGCACGTACATGCACACAGTTTGCTATATAATTTTATTATTTTCTGCTCAAATGTAGCTTTTGTGGACGATATTTTGTAATTTGAATTTTTTGTATTTCTCGTGGGCTTGTAGAGGTCCTAAACGCGTCGCACAGTTCTTGGCCATTTAGTCACGCGCTCTACAGCTGTTCAAATCCGTCCAGTACCGACCGAAAATCTAAACGACAATTCACCGCAAAGCAACCGGTTCGAGAAGCCAGCAGAAGCATTCGCTTTTTCCCTGGCCTTCTCGAAGCCACCTTCAGTGAACAGCTCTAGTCACTAACTTTCAACCTGTGTAAATTAAATTAATTTCTACATCATCTTACAATAAACGCCAACCGATTGCAATTCCTATTTCATTTTATCATCCTGCTCTAGTGGCAATTACCAACACCTATACTCACACTCACGCTCCCCAACATTTATATATATGTACTGCGACATTCGCATACATGCGTGAGACCTAAGAAGGATTAGGGCCCTCAGGCTGACTTTAAATAAATCCTTCTGATATTTATAACCTACAAACATCAGTCACCTCACACTGGTGACTTAACACACAAATCAAAGAAAACTCAGCCAATCCCTTGAGGCTTAAACTGTTTGGTTAGTTTTCGGAATTTTTATATTGATGCATTAGTAAAAAGTTAAGTTGTTATCATGTAGCTTTTTTCCACACACGGTGTGTTTCCTTACTGCCTGTGCAGTCCCCCTATTGGCAACATCCATCTCCCTCCCCTAACCTTCGGCTCAGCTCACGTAGATGGCGTGTGCTGTCGGCCGTTACGGTGTGCGCAGAGCAGCACAGACGCACCCGAGGATTAAGACATACCCGGAAGACTAATTAGCTTTACTTGCACGCGGAATGCGAGATGTGAACCGACGCTTTTCTCGAAATAATTTTCTTTTTTTATTTGTATAAATGTTGCCAATTAGCAACGCCGATTCCAATCAATGTTTATTTATTTTAGCATAAATTATTTAGCAGAAATAATACGCTTGAAAAAAAAACTCTTGGAAAATTTTGTAAGTTACACATCAACTCGATAATAATTTTCCTGACATTCAAAACTTATATAATTAAATTTGTTAAATCAAACATGAAGAAATGTTTGGTTTCCAGCTTGATAAATATTTAATGTAGTGACTTTCCAATTTGACTGCACCAGTGTGGTGCCTTTGGAAATACTATCACAGATTCCCTTTGGGGTTCTATCCTCTATGTGTACTTCTCGAGTTACTAGGTTGAGTCCTTGTAGTGAAACTTAGTAGATATATGCAACAATTATCGTTTATTCGTTTACTTATTTATAGAATGTACAATTATATAACTACTTATATGCTACTGTTGTAAAGGCACGATGGAAAAAGCTCCGTTCTCCGGCGGTGACGGTAAAAGTGACGGCCTCTTATAACCCAAGACCCCCACCACTCCTCAACACACAAATATAAAAGTGACAGTTATCACACCTAGTTTTTAAATATGAACCTATTAACCATATTTTCAATTCCAATTCAATTCAAATTACCATATTTTTCAAAATAGTTCATAACATTTCTATAAATAATACAAATATTTGTACGTGTGGCAAATTAATTTATGATTTTTTTAAATATAATTTATTAGTGAAATAACAATTTGAAAGTGAATTCAATATTGACTGATTTTGTGTAATAAATATGATTAAGAAAGGGTCACTTAGATGGTTCGCTCTCGTGGAACAAACGGATGAAGAGAGGACATGTGATACACGACGCGAATGTTAATAATACCTTCAATCAAAATCTTGCGAATACATATACCATAAGGGTCGGTTGTGCGATCAGTGGTAACTTTTTACTATGGTAAAAAAAGTTACTAAAGTAACATTTTTTTGCGAAAACGAGCTGTTTTATGTTTGGTAAAAAAATGCAATGATTTACTAATTTTACTCTCAAATATCCGTAAAACGTTGGTTAAATATGACGAACTCTTCACAGCTGTTTCAAAAGTCATCTGCCACATTGATACTTGGAATGTTGCAGTATACTGGACAATTAATCATTCAATATCCCGCTATTTTAGTGATGAGAGTTCGTCCGATGACGATCTCGTTGTTTAATATACATTAGCAAATAACCCGAAAAAAGTTCACCAGCAAAGTCACAGATGCCGAACGCAGAGGCGAGTAAAGCCATATTTCATGATTATTTGTCTTGCCACACTGTGAGGCGAGATTTCTTATCTAAGCTTTCACAATAGTACATTTTATGTACCAACAACCCTAAAACGTATTTTACCACAGGCGATGGTAAAAAGTTACCATGGTAGTAATAAAATTCACTACTGATCACACTATCGACCCTAAATCTTATAATCGATGAGCATGTGTTGTATGAGTTGCCAGAACAGAATAATGTGGCGCTCTGTGCACGTCTTACGGCGTACCGGGACGGCGTGGTTATAACAAATTTTATGTTTCCGTCAAAGTTTGAGCAAAAACGCATTAAAAACATTGTTTTAAAATACGCGTACGTTATGCATTAAGACGGCTTTAATTACAGAAACATTTTTATATCAGTATTTGTTTTAAAATTCAAGATTTTCCATTTCAGTCTGTTTAAGTGCCGGTGAGTCTGCCACAAGAGAGCGTTGTCCATACCATCGAAAGGAGACAGTCTGATGACATGATGTTCGGCTAATGTTTCGCCGTGCTGCACAGCCGTCAGAATTAACATATTCATGTCGTCGTCATCGTTCAGGATCGTATCATGACCGGTCACGCTTTTGCCTAATTAATACCAGCACAATCTCGTTTATGCTTGTTGTTTTATTTAACTGAGACATGACTTAAAGTCAGCCGAGTGGATTTTTTAAGTTACATAAATGCTACAGAGGGTTCTTTGAATTGTCGCAGTGGAAATTCTTGGTAGCGTAATTACTTTATGTCTTTGTTATCTTAGGTCGGTTGTGTGGAAACTAGGGTTTCTGACCCGGGTCGACCCGGGAATGGATTTCCGGTAATACATGGGGTTTTCTATGCATCGAGTCCCGGTAATGCTTATGTCGAATCTTGGGATTCGTAATAATTTTGAAAGAGTGTAAATAAAATAATTTCGTCCAAATTTTTTGTTTTACGAATGCACTTAAAAAGAAATGTTCGGGTCAAAACAAAAATAGCATAAAAATACGAGTACATACATGAGTGAGTGCTTTCGCTGAAACTAAATTTAATTTTTTTACCGAATTATGCCATGGCTTGTAACGGTTTTGAAGTCACTCGGTAATAGGAATTCTTAGCCGTCGTACTGTCGCAGCACAAATTTGAGAGTTTTTTCAATTGCTAGAAATTTATGTACAAAATCGAGAAGCAGGCTATCAGATGTAAATTTGAACATTTTGGTATTTTTATCTCTATCTACAATTCCAGTGATCACCATTTACAGATAGTCTCCATCTTTTCTAACAATGTATAAACATGCTCAACGTATGAACGAATTATTATCTTTGTTGAATTTGCTGAAATTGCTGAAAAATACAGACATTCGTTATTCTCGCATTCCTTGGTATACCTACGCATCATACAACGGCAACACCACATTTAGAAGACGTCTTTCTTCATTTCTTTCTCAAGGTCTATGCCAGAGGTCGGCAGACTTTCTAGTGAGAAGAGCCAAATATTAAGTAAACAGAATCTCAAATTTTTCATAGAGCCGCAAGGTACGTTTTCACTGTAGCTATATAAATTTAATGACGAAAAAATAATCAAGGTTTTAATTTAAAACTCAAATTCGCAATACAGTTGTGAGCTACTTAGAATAATAATTAAATAATGGAAATTATATGCTTTGCTCTACTTATAAAATAAGATAATTTAAATAATTAAACACTATTTAGGCATTGTAAAGTTTACTAATTAGAATAGTGACCTTGCAATGCTTTCGAAAGCTTTGCAACTCGTATGTCTGGCGAGTAACTACTTGTTCAATTTAAGAAATTATTGTAAATTATCGTGGTTTAATTTTCATCTTAATTTATTTTTTATTTGATTCATGAAAGATAATGTTTGTTCGCATCAATAGGTAGGAGCCAAGGATTGTGAGAAATGCGAATGCTGTTTTTTTTTTATTTTGTCATATATTGCAAGCAAACTACTCCATATATCAAATATGGTTGTATTTGAAAATATGAGCTGGAGTTGAAGAGACGCAAGAGCCGCACGTGGCTCGCGAGCCACGGTTTTCCAACCCCTGGTCTACGCTAAAGTATGGATAATGGTCCATGTCCATAAGTATGGAGAATACCTGGGTTTTGACCTATCGGAATTTTATTGTGTGGGTGTAGGTATGTTATTTGATTATATTACTAATTACTATTAACTATAATTCACTGAGGTCCATGGAGAATACTGTTATTGTATCTTACCTTATATGCAGTGGCGTACAGTAGGTACAGATTTAGGTTATACTGTTACCAATGATATTATACAATCACATATAATATATGTACTTTTCATATATAATATATGTACTTTTCTTTAACCAACGTCTTTAGACAAAATAAATCCGTCGTTTATACGACCCTACTATGTATTTATTTATAATTTTAGAGTACTATTAATTGTGTTTTTAAAGTTCAATTTTTAACGTAAAATAATACCTTCTTACCCATATAAAAAATGTTTGAACGTTTTTATGAACACTTTCTATGACTGAACATGGTTCATTTATTGTTTAAAAATCCTTCACGTAATAACTGAAGGAAATAAATTTTTATTAAAGGTTAACATAGGAAATAGTTCTTTTTGCGGAAATAGTTCGTTTTTCCCAAATCAAAAACCAATCCATGCACCAAATTTAAAGAACAATCATGAAATCAATGCATAGAGAACAGTAAAAGAGGAAGTAGACACTTCAATGATTTGCACGCAATGTAAGCCTTTATTATTTATTCTGTTAAAAAACAGCATAGGTAACGACTCCATACAAAACGGATCAACCGAAAAGAATTTTCAATTCAATAAATAGCAATTTATATGACTTGAGTAATTCACTAGCTTAAAGACAGAGTAATGTGAGTCTCTACTGGTACACAGATGGCGGTAATTTTAAAATAATGTTTTCATTTATATTAATCCAATTATTTAATTTATATTTGTTTCCCAGAATTTTTAGTAATGCACAGTGTTATGCTCGTATACACTGCACGCCCATTCTTGTATGGTGCTGTTCACCTTTCCCCCCAATCCTTACACCCGTGACCCGTTAATCCTGGCACTTGACAGAGGATGCTAATGATTAGTAGCTTCCTAAGGATCGTAATTACTGTGCGCGAACTCGTAAGACAAGACTACATTTGTTGAAGGGTCTATATTGCCTTGATGATGAAACCGGTTGTTAGAATATAAAAGTTACAACGTTCTAACCACATAGTTACTGCTTCAAAAAATTCAAATTTTTAGCATATGTGAATTATATAAAACTTCAGTGACTGTCGCATTACAATACGTATCAAGCTAGGTATTAATTTAAATAAGAAATTTTATTTTCAATGCTTTTATATTTCAACTATCTAATGAAGAGAATTAATATTATAGTTATAGTTAGTTATCTCGCTAAAAATATGCAACATAGTTCATTTTCTTTTTAAATTTAATTTAATAATGTTTATTTTGTTTCAGGTAAGTATCCAGTTTTTTGCTTGAACTACGCTGATCTGGAGTTGGTAAGAAATAAAAATTATTATCATTAAAAGGTACAAAACTATATAATTAACTCTACCTATAATATATTGTAAAATGTCAATAAAGAATACTAAACTGAACTTTTACTTTAAAAATACACGGAATACGTGTCACATCAGTATTCGTACTATTTTCAAACTAAGCTAAACGTTTACAGTCAATTCAGAGAGTCCAGACTCTTAATACACAAAAATCAAGAATCAGATAGATTTAGAATGTGAACGTATGTTTTTATTTTTTTCACTAGGTGCAATACAATACATGCAGTTACGAATTTTTTAAGGTTTTCTACAGCCGCTATTAATTCCGCTATTACCCAAATATATAAATAATTAATATCCACTGTAGTATCTTTAGGCTACGCTCAGCAGCCACATTACAGTGAACACATATGATAAGTAGATTCAATGACCATATTTTTAATGTAGCACATTGTATAATATAAAATATAATATACAAACTTTTTAATGGAGGGCGGTTCCGAAGTTTTCTACTCAGTATTAAATACAGTGCTTTGAAATTTTTCGAATGTTGCGTCATGACAATTTTGCGGATGTTGTAATAGGTTGTATTTCTATCGAAGTCTACCTACCTTAAATGCTGCCACTGAGATGGGTGGAATTCCCGAAAAGGATACTCGATGGAACTCCAGAGAAAGATTGATTTGAAGACCAAAGTTCTGCCGGGGAGACAATGTGAAGAAGGATATGGTACTGATGATAATTCGAAACGTATCATGGAGGCTGAAGATGACTCAAATTGGGATGTTGTATCATTAAAAAATAAGATTTATTAGGTGTCATTTATATATTATTTTAAATACTAATTGTTACGTACTTGTCTTCTAAGTACGTTTTCAGTGTACACCTCGAAATGTGAAGGTCCAAGAAATAGACTTTGTAACAATTATACATTTATTACAATACGATTCAATTCAGTACAAGGTATATCATTAAGCCGATGAACACGCAGAGAAAGAGGCCGCTCCCTGCCGCGCGCCGCCCTTTATAGCCTCGCACGCACACACAACCATACAATCCCAAGGACATCACACTAATTAAATATATTAATTTAAAAAATATACATATAAAACATACATTTCAAAAAATATTGTTGTTGCGCTACCGGGTTTCGAACCTGGATCTCTTTTCCAATCCGGGGAAGGTGCATTACCAACTATGCTACAGCGACAGTAATTTTGATGACAAATTTTCGAACCCATATGTCACACATTTCAAATTAATACTACTATCGTTCCATTATTTGAAATCTCGATAGTGCAACAACAATATTTTTCGAAAAAATTGATTTTATACGTATATTTTTTAATTAATACATTTAATCAGTATTTAAAACATCACAGACCGTCTGTTCTGAATAATTACAACTTCACAATAAGAATGTGTTCCCCTTAATAATATATATTATTTGTTTTTATCTATCCAATAATCTTCTCCCTAGTCGTTTGGTTTGTTGTAAAATAGTTTTCACATTTATCAGTGTTATTTTTTCTTTGAAAAAACTCGTTGTTTCAGGTACTTTTAGATTTTATTATCATGCCGCCATAAAATGTTTAATGTCAAAGTTTTTACAGCCATCCATTTGCAGTTTTAATTTTTGTTTCCGATGAGAGCCGCGTTGCTCCGTTTGGATATCGATATTATTTTTCCGTGTCATAAAGTTTTTATTCGCTTCAAAGGAATTAGTTTCATTGCAATTTTAGTGGCGCGATCGAAAAGTATCCCTGTTACAGTTTCTCGGTACGATCACTTGTCTTATTTTTTTTTTCTTTTTCGCGAATTTGTGGATATTAATTCATTTTTCGATTGCTTGGTTTTATTGTTTGTGTGTTCGGTTCTGTACTCGCAATAATTCAGGATAGTAAGGAAAAAGAGTGAGCTCGAATAAAAATACCCAGATAATCTCTACTAAAGAAAAAGGAAATAATTACAAAAACACAAAAATTGACACCAAACTAAAAAGTAAATAGTGATTCTGAGCACCCATAATAATTATTTTTCATTGTAGCAGTTTTGATTTATTTGACATATTAACATAGATAGAAGGCAGCAGAGGTATAGATAAAAAGGCTTTTTTCATGATCTTATCCATCTTTTACAAGATAAATTAGCATACTGCATATCTTCTATAGAAGGCGGCACATGAAAACGAAGAAGAAGCCAACAATTTCATCTGATGCTTATTATGTAGTCCATTGAGTAATTAATTTTAAATTTAAAATAATGCGTCAATTTTTTTTATATTAAATAAAATAACAATCATTTTGTATGAAACCGCGAAATTTATTATACATTTACCGGTTTCGCTTATCTCAAGCTTCATCATGACATATTTGAAACTAATCATATATACAAAAAGAGTACACTTATATATACACAAAGAAGGAGATAAAATAATATAAAAATATAATAATATATAATATAAAAATACATGTGAAAGAGAGAGACAGAACACATATACAAATAGACGGAACATTAAGGGAGAGGAAAGTAAACTTAAAAACAAACTTGATGTTCTATTTTTGAGAGACTGAATATATATATATTCTTTCACATGTAATTTTATATTCTGTCTCCCTCTTTATGTGTATGTAAGTGCACTCTTTTTGTATTTACGATTAGTTTCAAATATGTCCTGATGAAACTAGAGATAAGCGAAATCGGTTGACGTATAATAAATTTCGTGGTTTCATACGAAGTGATTGCTTTCTACGAAAATATATTTTTTTACTTTCTCGGTAAATTCGCAACCCGGTTAACGCGACGCGAATGTACGAGAATCTACTGTACATATAAATCTTCTTAATAAAAACTTACGTAATATATTTATACCTAAATAAAGCGAAAATTCAATATTCTCTGTCAAAACAATTTACAAAGTTTGAAAATCTTCTAAAATCTGCTCCGTTTTCGAATGACGCTACTTCACCTGGCTATCGGCAGTCGGCAGGTTCCCGCTCGGATGATGAACAGGTCTCTCGATCCACGACCTGGCGAGCCACGACGTAACCGACACGGAATATTTCCTCCGAAGACCTTGGCGGATGGAAGGGAACTCGTGACGTTGAATAGATGAGAGATAGATGCTCTCGAGTAATGGCCGCGGAGGGAACAAGCGCGGTAATGACCGTAATGGCGATGTTTACACGAACGCCGCCCGGCCGTAAAACCAATTATTGAAGGAGTCGCCCCCCGCCATTGGCGCTTAAACTGAAATTGGAAAATTCTGGAACCCTTTCCCGCGCTCGTGTGCTCCAAAAGTTCGTTATCTGATCTCCGTTTGTAATGATTTTATTACTTTTGCGCGGGGAATGTCATTCGCCCCCGACATGTATTTAAATCTCTTCATTTATACGAATGTTGTTTCGCTTCCTCTATTGTAGCTATGTAGAGAGAGGATATGTTATTGATTTGCAGGTGAAAGAGAGATGAAATGAGATGTGTGGTGTGAGCTAGCAGTAGGCTGAAATGGAGAATGACAGCCCGCCTTCAATACCGAATTACCATTCTGGTGTTAGTAAAAGTATGTTACCGAGTCTGTACTATTTAGTAACTGTAGTTGTTGTATGAGAGAATGACAGACAGTAATGGCAGAAAAGGTAATGTAAGAGAAATGAATTCTCACGATTTACATTTATTTATTTTCGTTAAATTAGCTTAGAAACTACAATGTTCGCTGTATAAACGTAGCCCGTACCAAATAATGCAAACGAGACGAGAACCAGTGAGAAAGTGACTCACAGCTTAGATCGCGCACGACGCGCGGTACCGCTGGCTACGTTCAGAGAGCACTGACGTATCCTTCACCTACGAGACGATAAAACAGATTGTTTATCATCCAATATTTTTTATGTAAAACATCTAGAATGAACCAAGTACCTACTAAATCATCGAAAATTGACAAATAACTAATTTCAGAATCACTTACCAATCGTGCTTTGCTACATAGCACGACTCTGAAATAATGCACCCACGGTATAGCTCTTCACGGCAGTACGTTTATCGCTCACGCCGATCGCACATTCGTCTGACGGTGTAACTGCACGACCGAATAACTGATGTCAAATATGCTATCTTAATTTCACAGTTCATATTATCCACTTCCCATCTAAAATGCCGAGTTCACCACTGGCTAATTTCCCACTTTGTATTAGTAAATTCAAATAGCAGTATTTTTTATTTAACCTTTGAATTATATAGGATCCAACGAACCTAGTCCTAAATTATTAATGGGTGATGCCTGACTAAATTACAAATCGAAAATATCCAAAGAATATGTACAATTTCTGTACCGATACGGAAATGAGAACTCATATGAGAATTTTATAAAATCATGTTGAACTTTCAATGTATGTACTTCGAAATAAATATTTGCAAAGTTGACACATTATTATTATATATTTATACCTCAGGCCCTAAATCATCTTAACAAAAAACAGTGTGACTGCTCGCAGTTTGACGCCCTTTATTTTTTTGTATTCAATTATCTATAACTCGGAATTATGTATAACGGAATCTCTGACATGGTTGAAATTAGGTACATGCATTTTCGACTGATATTTTTTTATATGGGCGATCGATGTTTACCTTTAAAATATTGTTAGGTAGGTATCTGCACTCAAAGAAGGGCATTATTGAACACGCATGACAATTCGCTTACAGCAAACTTTGCGCAAGCGACCTATCATCACTTCACACCATCTAACATGGTCTTCCATTGTGGTTCCACAATAAACACCTCGCCGGCCGTTTATCTCGATCGTGAGAGAACAGCCGTTGGGAGGAGGCAGGCTGGAGAGAGCTGGCTCCGCGGTCCACGGCAGAGGCAGGAATAAAGATGTAAGACGATAAACACGGCCGGCGGGCTAGCTCTCTGATAACTGTAATCAGGGTGATGCATGCCCCGTCGGCTGATCAAAAACAATGAACATCATCTGGTGGATACGTGTTTCGGAAAATACAAACGGCCTTTCCGACAACGCACCAAATGCTATTGTACGGTAAAATGTAATGTATGAAGTTCACGCAGTACTTGAAAACCGGTATTACAGTACTTGTAATGTTCTCACTTCTTTTCTACAATAATAATATTAGAAGATAATTTATTTAGCGCCGATATTGTAAAAACTTTACCTCAAGGGTACACTTTTTAATTTTTTTAAATTTATTCATTATTACATACATTGTGGGGTAAAAGACTTACGTCCTTCCATTTCACCAGCTAGATAGTGTAGAATATGAGATCTACGGGTTCTTTTACCTTGAGTACACATACTCACTTCATTTTTGTTACATTCTGCCTTAATCCTAAACTTGGAAAAATTTGTAATAATACCTGAAGGTGAAAAGATGTTATAAGACGTCATTAGTATAAGTAATATATATAATCAAGAAAAACACAAGACTACAAGAAATAAAACAAATCTAGACGACAAATCCTCTTCTCGTCGGGTTGGGCGCGAGATCGACGTCCTTCTTGTATGGGACACCAGACATCTTGGAATCACATCACGTTTTAGCACGCAGCGTCCGGGCCGACGCGATCAGATTCGTAGGTGTGATTTGCTGTAGATTATCATGGTAAAATTTTTCACCTTCAGTGAGGCGACTAACTCCAAGGTAAATCCAAAGTAGAAATTGAAGTTAAAAAACAGAGGTATGCATCAGTGGTATAAACCAAAGGCAAAAACCAGAGGTTAAATTCCATGCGATTAGATTAACAAATTAACATTAAATTATACACTAGTGATTGAACAATAAAAAAATACTTACCCTCTAGGTAGAGTGAATCATACATGGCTACATTTTAGTCTGACAGTTCTGGCAACGGTTTGAACCATAGATTTTAACCGTTTTTATAAACTGAGTCACCGAATGTGATACCGACCTGAGGGTAACTATTTGTGAAATATCAAGGTGCTTGACAAAACTAAGTGACGGGCCAATTGTGTACGCGATCCCTATTTATAACATCACAATATTTTTATTCATTTTTATTTTAGTTTTTGCCAAACTGCATAGCAGTTTTACGCCATTGATTACCTTTTACATAGATAAAAATTTTTTTGTATATAAATAAAGTACAAAGGGAACTTTAATACAAATCATTTGAAAGATGTCATATAAAATCAATGTATCGAAAAAATATTGTTGTTACTACCGTAAATCTTTCTAATTAATACATTTAATTTGTATTTAAAATATCGCAGACCCATGGTCTGAAAAATTGCAACTACATAATATGAATGTGTTCTTTTAAAAAAAAAATTACTTTCAAGACATAGCAAAGCTTTCGAAAACGATGCAAGGTATTAACTAGTAAACTTTACAAAGCCCAAAAAGTGTTCTGTTAGTGTTAAATTATTTAGGTTTTCTTGTTTTATAAGTAATGCACTGATGTACTGAAGCTTATAACTCCCATATATTATGTTCTTCTAAGTAGCCTTCGACTGTAATGTGAATTTGAGTTTTAAATAAGAAACTTAATTTTATCTCGTTTTTTTTTTCGACATTCGTCATGCAGTGCAAATGTATGTTGCGGCTTTATAGGTTGAGATTTTGTTTACTTCATATTTGGCTCTTCTCACTAGAAAGTCTGCCGACCCCTGATGTAGGGCAAAGAGTGCCACACTTTTGAGCCTGCCACCGCAAATACCTGTTTATTAAACTTCTGGTAATGGTTGATCAATTCTACAGCCCTCCCTGCGGCTGAAGTAGAGGCTGACCTGAGAGTTTGATGTCTACCATTCATTTTACTTGGAATGCAGACCTCTTGAAGATACGGAGGCACCATATTATGAGTCACTTGTACATTAGCCATGCATGATTTGAATTCTACTTTTTCAGGGAGACGGAGTGATGCCGTAATTACCTTCGATGGCTAGTTCTGAGTTTTCTATTTATATTGTTGAATATATTAATTCAATTTATATAAATGAAAGACACCAACATTTGCGATACTGGGCTGTTAGACGCCGATGGTCGTTCTCCCTGCTGTCTTGAATCTTCTGAAAACTCGGCTGGCCAGGCTCCGAAACTGTATAATAACCGATAATTTGAAAAATACAATACTAAATATTTTTATATATCACTTACTTACTTACCATCACGCCGTTTCCCCGTGGGGGTAGGCAGAGAGGATATTGCGCCACACTCTTCTGTCCTGACACACAATTCTCGCCTCATCCACATTCTTCTCATACAAACTCGCCGATTGTTGAGGCTTCTATCAGAACTATCCTCCATTATCTGGTTTACCTGGTCATACCAAGTTTTCCGCGAACGTCCTCTATTTCTGGTGCCATCAACTTTTGCATCATATATTTTTCTTACCATTCTCTCCTCATTCATCCGTTCCATATGACCGAATGATTTATATATCACCGTCGTAAAATATATCAGACCGACTCCGAAACGGTCTCTGAACAGAAGCAGTTTCGTATTTATTCCTGATTTAAATTTATATAAATGGAACGCACATATTTTTGTTGTAATAGCTTGTTGGTGTAGTGGTCAAGACGTTGGCCTAGTGATCTAGTGGTCGGGAGTTCGCGCCTCGTTCCAGGATACCAGCAAGTTTGTCCTATTTTCATAGCACAAGCGTTTACCTTAGTTTGAAAATAGTAAGAATATTGATGTGACATGTATTCCGTGTACGCATCTCTATTTAAAAAAAAAAAAATTCTAACTATAATACCAGGCTTACCCATCGAAGTATAAAACGCTTAAACACGGATGTTATGTGAGAGAATTTTGATGTTGCATATATTATCCGTGATGCTACATTCAAAATAGTACTGTTTTAGTGAGTTAAAGCGTGGACTTACAGATTATTTTTTTTATTGTTGATAAATCGATATAAAATATGTTTAAACTCTGAAATTGTGCACGGCACTGGTTGATTGTTTAGTTACACTGTGAGACTGTCCGATGTAATTTTATGGTTTAGGAATCAACCCGCAAGATATTCCAATTTGGACTATAGAGTTACATAATTGAACACTAGTACTACAATGTCTTAATAGGAAAATGATCAGCTATAGTCTTTGAAGGATTTATCTTAGCTAGTTGTATAACCTCTAAGCAACAGCACGATTACGTAATAAATAACTAACATCATCTTGAGTACCTATCTTAAAGACTTACTATTAAACGAAAATGGTTGTAAGTGCTCTAGATTCCCGAAAATCGATTAGAAGATTCTGGTATATGAATAATTCAAACATTAGGTCTACATAAAAAACCAAATCAGACCATCTAAATGTCGTCAACTACAATAGTGTAGACTGATAGAAATCTAAGCGAATATGTACTTCAATTAAACGCATAAAAAAAATCATTTCATTATAATTTCCTTCGTCTGAACGTTTGAAAGTTTCTTGCAAATATAAACAATATTTCGAATAATATTATACTTTGTCAACAATAATGTAATTTATGATTTAAAATCGCCTGACAAAAATTATTCTTTGTTATTTTATTTATTTTCAAATTACATGAATCGACGGTTCTCATATTTGAAGAAATTGAAAAGGAACATTCCCAATATTTCTTTAAATTGAAAAATTGAATGCAATCTGGTATCTTGTTTTTTGATATTGTGAGGGACGTGTAGAAAAAAATTAAGTATTTTGATGATTAAAATTTTATGACGAATTAGAAGGTATTGAAGTTTGTGGAAATAATTCATAAATTTCGGAATAAGTTATAATATAGTTGAGCGAGGAAAGAATGGTAAAAAAAAATATGAGGCGACTTGTAAAAGCAACAGGAATATAGAACATCTACATAATTTATGTGTCACTGAATTTAAAAGTCCGCTATAATACTTTCGTAACAAATTTGAGTTATATATAGGTATCATTGAATTCGCCATGTTTTTTTTTATCACAATGAAATTCAAAATGATTTTATTTTAGATGAAAGTAATTAATAAACTTTTCAAAAAATGTAATAATGCTTATTATAATAGTGTGACAGTTTTCCTTGATTATCTCGAAATTATGAAAACGTATTACAGCAGTTGAAAGTCGGCGACTCTTATAATAATCGAACAGCATTCATGAGAAGGTATATGAAAGTGAACGAAACAAGAATGGTATGTCATGACAGTTGAGTATGGTATTCTATCCTCTCTATCTACCCTTATAGGTGAAACTAAATGGTGGTTAGTTAGTTAGTTACTTGAATAATATACTTTCATGAGACCGATGGCTGGCGGCTCTATAAGACTTGACTCTATTTGAAAACGAAGCCAATGTAGTTCACGCAAAAGGGATGTCATTATTATTATTATTTAAGATTGTAATCTATCTTATTAAGGAAAACACATTCTTATTGTGAAGTTTTAATTATTTAGAACATAGATCTGTGATATTTTAAATACTATTTTAATGTATTAATTAGAAAGATATATATATATATATATATATAAAATCAATTACATCGAAAAATATTGTTGTTACGCTACCGGGATTCGAACCTAAATCTCTTTCCAATCCGGGGAAGGTGCATTATTCAACTATGCTACTGCGACAGTACTTTTAACGACAATTTTTCGAACCCATACGTTACACTTTTCAAATGAATACATCTATCGTTCCATTATTTGAAAGCCATCTACTTTGTTTTTACAGAATCTCAAATATCTTTGAGTATACCGATAGCAGACGCCAGAATGAACAATTAATTTTTATTAAATTTTAGACACATTGATATATTATAAAGGAGAACACTATCTTATTGTGAAGTTGAAATTATTCAGAACATAGGTCTGTGATATTTTAAATACTAATTAAATGTATTAATTATAAAAACAACGAAGATGGCGTTAAACAGTAGAACATGTAACATGTATTAATTTGAGAAGTGTAACATATTGATTCGAAAATTTGTCATCAAAAGTACTGTCGCTGTAGCATAGTTAGATAATGCATCTTCCCCATGTTGGAAAGATATGCAGGTGCGAATCCCGGTAGCGCAACAACAATATTTTTTGATTGAATTGATTTTATATGTATATCTTTCTGATTGAAACATCGGCTAGCCAGCATTAATACTATTACACGTGACGCCATAATGAGCAGACGGGCTGCCTCAGCGGAAAGTTGCATTGACAGTTTAGGCATTATGATGAATAATTCACTCTACATATACCATAAACGATCGTGTAACATATAATATAAAGTTTCTCTAACACTTTCAAAACCGTATCTAATTGAACCATTTAACATTTGCAATTCCATAGTTATCAAACACCGCCCCGAGAACCAACAAAATAATGCAATTGACGTCGCATTGAGCGTAATCTATCCGCAATAGAATGTGTATTCCGGCAGTAATATGGTCATTAAACAAAATGACCACCGCAGCTGTGAGCGCAAGGTTCCAGATTCGTGGAAGCAAAATACAATATTACAATAGAATCGGTTAATCTACACCATTAAACTATATCTGGATTAAATATTGAACTTCAGTAGAAAACATAATTGCACGATGTTTCTTCCGCAGTTCACGGAAATTGTTTCAGTGTTCAAATGAGTTTTTTATGTATATATATTATTATTATTATTTTTTTATTTTTTAAAATACTAATTAAATAATGATTTAATTAGAAAGATAAGATATAAAATCAATTATATCGAAAAATATTGTTGTTGCGCTACCTGTATTCGAACCTGAATCTCTTTCCAATTCAGGGAAGGTGTATTATCCAACTATGCTACAGCGACAGTACTTTTGACGACAATTTTTCGAACCCATATGATAATTTTCAAATTAATACATCTATCGTTCCATTATTTGAAAGCCATCTTCTTTGTTTAATCGAGAATTACGTTATCCAGCCTGTCATGCGACATGCGTCGCCTGCACCACTTTCTAGAACGTCTATCCTTTCGTTCTTTCAGAATTCATAAAGAAATATCGAGAAGACAAGGATTCTGACCAGTTTCATGCGAAACATTAGATCGACTAAAAATGATCCATTTAGTATATATGTGTCTATGCATGTTACGGTAACACTTTCTAATAAATGCGGTAATATTCGCACACCTCGCATCACCAGATATGGCACAGCGGTTAAGGCGTTAGATTAGAAATCAGGTTCTTTCTGTGAGTTTAGGTTCGAATTTGATCAGTTGTGAGTTTTTGTAAATTTGTTATTTCACAAACTTCACAAAATAATATATTTTATGAAGTGCTAAAATTTACTTATATATATATATATGTTAAAACTTTGATGACGGTCAGTAATTCGGAATGAAATACTAGAGACATCTATGATTTATAATGCACATGCATTTTATGATGTTTAATTATTTTTTGTAAATAGCGATGAAATATTTTTTAGATTGATTCCAAACCGGAAGTAGGTATAATGAAAATATAACGGAAAGGCACATGTTATTTGTCGAACAAAATGATTTGTCAACACCGGGAAGAGCTGGATTTTCTTCTAGACTGTATATATATTGTATATGTACCTAATCACTATTTGTAGAATTATGTAATAAAATACTGTGGGCATTTCCGTATAAACATACTCGTACAATATAGTAAACAACCGGATTTTGGATAAGACGCAAAGTTATTTATGTGACCTTCAAGGAAATGTTTTTAAAGAAGCTGTTTTCAGAAAATGTTATAGTAAATTATTCCTTTCCGTAAACTATCTGACCTACTATAAATTTGAGATATAAAACAAGTTCCCACAATATTTTCTCATTGGACATACATATACACGCGTACATGTGTATAGTCTGCTTTGTATATTTTCATTGTTAGCATCAGATCAGGCGTATGTGCAGAAAATCGTATACGATAGATTGGAGTATGGACAAGATTTTATCGAAGTTAAATAAGTATGCTGAAATTACTAAAAGTGACCGACAAAGAAACAGGTTGTCATCGTCGCTGATAAAAAGGACCATGAAAGAGCTATAAAGACGAAGAGACAAATAATATTTTTGAAAAACTGACTTAACTATGCCCAGTCTCGATAGATAAACGAAATTATTGGCGCAGTGCGAGGGATATGACATGATTTCTGGAGGACCGAAGAGAGCGTAGAAGAGTCTCAAGAAAGGCTTTTTTTCAGCAATGGATTGACAGTACGATGCAATGACAATGAAGAATAACGCAAGGCATGCATTGATGAGAACTGCACAAGACGGGGAGCGATGGCAGAGTATTACTCTCAAAAGTTCAAAATATCTAATGAAGAAGAAAAAGAACTCATATTTAATTCTCTCCAAAACGCAAGTATACAACAAACAAGCAAATACAGTTGTTATACAATACCGACGCTTCTGCGATAACCGGTCAAGATGCAATGCTCAAAATCAGAATCATATTCGAGGCGATCCAACCTCGGCCGTCGTTTAAAATTACTTTTTTAACAAAGACGCAAACCAATTTATTTAGCGAAATCTGCCTCTCCTTTTTCTTCTGGCGGCGATTATTTAAAAGCAGGCTCTTGCATTATCGCGGTCGTCGCCGCGCCGCGCTCAACATTGACTGCAATGTGGCCACTTCCTTTCAAAAGCAATGTAAAAAATACTTTCAATTTTGCATTATCGCTTGAACCGATTTACCTACTTACCTAATCTAACATGGATGTAAAGAAATATCTGTAAAGTATTTGAGCAATCGTGCAATAATTGCTATGGCGCAATCATTTATTGTCGCCATATCTCCGTTGAGTGTTTATTGCATCGCCTTGTGGGAAATATAATATTTTGTATATGTAATGCTTACGTACGGTGGCTGACAAACGTGAGAAACCCGACACCGAGAGTTTTATCGCGCGTGAAACAAAAGAACGGATAAAAACATCTAATCAAATGGAAATATCACATGGTCCGGCAATCTTATGTCTTTATCTTAAATCATAAACAGCCTGCCGGCCTTATCCGGAGAACCGGGTGCGATATTTCATGGCAGTTCAACATTTCTACGAATATTAGTTGTGTGTGTATCAATACATATCTATATAATAATAAAGCATAATCGTGTATTTATTTTTTCATCAAATTGCTTTATATATAACTAACTACTAGAGATCTGAAATCTTCTGTGGATTTTCAGATTCCAAAATATCGTAATACAGTGGAACCTCTATATTCATCATTTACTCCGTCCCCAAGGACCTGACGAATATAGAAACAGTTTTTCCCATAACAAATAACTGAAATTCAATTAATTCGCTCTCAGGCCCCAAAAATAGTACACAAATTAACAAATTTTAAATATGAATTAAATATATTAATTAGAAAGATACATATACATATATATAAAAAATCAATTTTATCGAAAAATATTGTTGTTGCGTCACCGGGATTCGAACCTGGATCTCTTTCCTAACCGGGGAAGGCGCATTATCCGACTATGCTACAGCGACAATATTTTTAGTGACAAATTTTCGAACCTTTTTTACCTTTTTTTGATATTAATACATTTAATCATTCCATTATTTGAAAGAGATTATTTGGAACGATTAAATGTATTAATATCAAAAAAGGTAACATATAGGTACGAAAATTTGTCGCTAAAAATATTGTCACTGTAGCATAGTTGGATAATGTACCTACCCCGATTAGGAAAGAGATCCAGGTTCGAATCACGGTGGCGCAACAACAATATTTTTCGATAAAATTGATTTTATATGTGTATCTTTCTTATTAAAATATTTAATTAATATTTAAAATATCACAGACCATCTGTTCTGAATAATTACAACTTCACAATAAAAATGTGTTCTCCTAATAATAAATTTTATGTCAAAACTTTTCCTTTATTGCACTGAGGAGACATGATGGTAGAAGCGGAAGAGAAGGAAAGTTACTAATATTTAGAAGGAGACAATTTTAACATCAGATAACATTAATTATGCTGATGATTTTTGTTTGCCTATGATTCAGTAGCACTCGATTTAAAAGAACTTGCCCAATGTTGCCTGTTTCTGTCTGTTTTTTAAAACATTCATGAAGTAGCCAATCATATTACCATTGAATTCATTTATGTTTTGGTTGACTATGGCAACATTTGGGTGCCACTTTTCGGCCATAATATGTGCATTAGCCCAATTAGACAGCATTGCCGGGCGGTGGAAGTGACAAATATAAAAATATTAACGAATATGGAAACATTTGTTTGTTATCAAAATGTGACGAATATTGAGGTTACACTGTATATAAAAGAACAATGCTATACAGGCCTCTCCTCGGGAGACAAAAAAACGAGTGGGTGAGAGAAATCCAAGGTTGCCGACGTTGTGCGAACTGTCGCCAAGTTAAAGTGGGACATGTCGGAGGGAGGCCTATATTCAACAGCGGACGCGTCATACTGAAGAAAAAGATTTAAAAGTCAATAAACGCACGCATAATTTGATTATGTGCCCGCCCGCTTGCATCAAATTATAATTTGTGAATGCATTTTCGCCCGTTTAATTTTTGGTACATATTATAAAATCTAATGAAAAATATTTTGAAATGTTATTTTTTCAACTCGGTTAATACGACCGTGGATAATCGAGAATATAATTTATATGTGTATATAGTAAAAATAGAGATGCGTACACGGAATACATGTCACATCAATATTCTTACTATTTTTAAACTAAGCTAAATGCTTGTGCTATGAAAATAGGACTAACTTGCTGGTGTCCTGGAACGAGGCGCGAACCCCCGACCACTAGATCACTAGGCCAACGTCTTGACCACTACACCAACAAGCTACTCAATAGTTACAATAGATAAAGAGTAAAGACAATAGCAAAGTATAAAAGCAAAGTGTAAAGTATAAAGACAATAACAAAGCAACACAGAAAGCACCTTTCCTTCCAAATTTGCTCAATAACTTACTTACTTACTTACTTACTTACCATCACGCCGTTTCCCCGTGGGGGTAGACAGAGAGGATAGAGCGCCGTACTCTTCTGTCCTGACACACAATTCTCGCCTCATCCACATTCATACATCTTGTCATACAAGCTCGCCGATTGTTGAGGCTTCTAACAGAACCATCCTCCATTATCTGGTTTACCTGGTCGTGCCAAGTCTTCCGCGGACGTCCTCTATTTCTGGTTCCATCAATACTTGCGTCATATATCTTTCTTACCATTCTCTCCTCATTCATCCTTTCCATATGACCAAACCACCTAAGTGATCCTTTCTTAATCTTACTCACTATACTAACAGCTTTACATTCTTTCCTTATTTCTTCATTCTTTACTCTGTCATAAATAGATTTGTCACAAATACGTCTAAGTGATCTCATTTCCACTGCATTCAGTCTACTTTCGTTCCTTTTCTGCCAGCTCCAGGCCTCACTTCCATACATCAGTGTCAATAACTTGTTTGATGTTATATCACCACCGCTTAAACGAAAGGGTTAAATGCGTATTTTATTTTATTAATCTTACTTATGTAACTTATGTCATTCTAATGGTCTCGTACACACATCCAATATGATGAAATAATTCTGTGTGGAAATTAGTTGTATCAATTTGAAATATAACCACTTTTTATGGTTCGGCATAGACAAGGATTTATCTATTTAGTTACGGTAGCTCCCCGTCGTGAAGTTATATTCAAATCATAGTTACGCACGAACCTAATGAAATTACACGACATCCGCTCACAATCAGATTCCGCCGCGATTGAGACAAGCAAGTCGAATAATGAAGAGATATAATATTTTTATTCCAGTGCATTTATTGAATGTAAAAATTCAACGTAATAAAAAATAAAAAATTTATACGAGAATTATACAAATTACTTAGAAAAATATTGTTGGCACCGAGAAAATAGATACTTTTTTATGTTAACAAACAGTTCATCAAATGTTAAACAGTAATTAAAGTAACAATAAATTCAACCAATTACATGTTTCGTCTAATAATAAAATACAATTTACATTAGAAATGGAAATAATTCTACCCTAAATTTTTTGGATCTAACATTGATTAAAAATAATAATAAAATTGAATTCAAAATTTTTAGAAAACCAACTTTTACAGATACTATCATACACAATGAATCTAATCATCCATTATCACACAAACATTCAGGGTTCTACTCCATCCTATGTCAACATCCAATTTCAATATTGAATTGAATGCAATTAAAAAAATAGCAGTTAATAACAGGTATAATACAGGTTTGATAGATACTATTTTAAAAAATAAATTAAAAGAATATAATAATCAATTTTTATATAAATCACAGATAAAACATAATGATAATAATGATAATTGGCGTAGGATTTTATACATAAATAACTTTTCGAAACAAATATCTAAACACCTACCACGAAACATTAGACCGGCATTTTATACAAATAATAGTATAGGAAATTTACTCATAAATTCTAAACACAAAGATGATAAATTTAACAATTCTGGTGTCTATAAACTTAGTTGCAAGGATTGTACTGAATTTTATATTGGTAAAATGGGTATAAATTTTAATATAAGAGTAAGGGAGCATTTGAGATGTTTTAACAATAGTGGGTTTTCAGAATTTTCTAATCATTTGATAGAAAATGGTCATGGTTTTGATAAAAAATTGGGATTGTCAATTCTGCATATAAACGGTGTCGGTCACAAATTAAATAATTTGGAATCGTTGGAGATAAATAAAGCATGTAAAACTAATCAAAAAATTATAAACAACCAACTAAATTTAACTGCGAGTCCCATTCTAAAATTTTTTCCTAAAAATTATTCGACTAAATTTGTATTAGGCAACGATTTGAGTTAGGTACTAAATTTATTTTTTAAATAATTGTATTTTTTTTTTTTTTTAATTTTTTTAAATAGATTCTGGTGAAGAAACAATGATATATGTTTTTAGTTAGTTATGACATCCTGAAGAAGAAAATGGTATTTTTCGAAACCGGTAGATGTATTTAAACTTAATTCAGTGGTTAATAAAACAAAGATAATAAATAAAAAATAATTCAATGATATACTGGTGATACTACTAGCGATACTATTATATATTACGACTATGTAGAATATATTTAGCTACTATTTGACTCCGCCGTAGTCGTGAACTGCAAAACGAATGATTGATAATGATGAATTTCATAATACTTCTTCCGTATTGTTTTTAGACTAAAAATGAGTCTACAGACAATAAGAAATGGACCAAAATAACAAAGCGGTTGGACAATATATTTCAAAAACCATTTTTTTATTTAGAGCTGTCACACGGAGAAATGCAAAAGAAGTCGACCGAAATAACGAAGCAGTGAGACTTCTTTTCTCACAGAAAAAAATTAATAGTCACGCTTCTTATTCCATCTAGTCACTTGCGTGTTATATTAGGTTGTTACGAAAATAATGTTTTAAAATATTGTTTTAAAAATAATTCTTAATTCAAATAAACTTTAGTATAAATGTAAGAATGATTTGATTCTACCCATTTTTCTGAACAAATTACAAGCTTATTTATGCCTGTGGAATGACTCAGCGAATTGGTATGCAATATTTTTTAAAGATACTTTCTGCTGTTTTCCTGTTATTGATTTTTTTTGCCAAAGGTGAAAGTAAGATGGGTCATCTTTTGTCAATTATCGTGCTTATTGTTTGTCGCGTATTTTCTCCCGCTAAAGCTTTCAATTCGTCATTTTCAATAGTAGCGAACGTTCTCGATCCTCGTCATCTTAAGACTCTTCGTTTATAAACTTTTCGAACTATGTTCTGTTACCATTGCGCAATATTTGTGGTTCATAATGCCTAAGTTTTTTCTTCTTTATGTCTCGATGAGAGCAGTCATGATCGTGGAACAGCGATTAATTGCGGATGACTGCATGAATTATCTGTCATCACATATTCCTTGCATTCCAGGAGTAGGCACTGCATGAAAGTTCTAACCAGATTGGTCCATCGTGTTGGCTGGATCTTGAACGAGATCTGATTTCTCCTACCTTCCCTTGAACCATCAATTATTCCATGATGTCCGCAAGTCTGATGACGCATAGTTTATTAAGATAGATGGCGATGTTGTAATGGTACTTGAAGCGAGTCCATCTAATAACATATATGGAATTTTCAAAAATTTGATAAATATGAAGATTGAGGGGTGAGAATTGGTGAACGTTATATATATAAAGTGATCACTTAAGCCAGCCGACGACAGGTCGTAAACCGTGTAATTACCCCCCATATTTTCTATATATTCCTTTAAAATATAATAAAAATAGCTTCGTCTCTATGACATATCTGATATTTATTTATTTTATAAGTCTTTCTTGATTTTGTTAATTATTCTTGGCACAACACATTCTCTCACCGTACATATTATTCGCGATCGGTACTCTGACCTGACGATCTAGTTGAATAGCTATGGTGAGGATCAGTATTTATACTTCCATTATTTATCAACTCTTCGAATATTATAGCATCGCAACATTCTAACTCAATCACAATACAATACACTTTAGATTTGCAACACGTTCGCTACATTTTTTTACTGGCTGTATTCTTTTATACATCATTCGAATCTTATCTTTCTTTTTAATTTTAATTAAATAACACAACAGTACGAAAAAAAAACTACTTTAACACAAACGGTAGTCAAACAAAGTATCCAGGACAATGATTTATATATCAGAGGTGGATACCTGCTGCATCCCACAGTCAACTAATAAATACATATATTGTATTATTGTATGTTCACTTCTGATATAAAAAAATATATATGTCAATAAGGGATTATCGTATCTTTCTCACATAAGTGTGACGTCTACCCTCCCCTTTTGGGGGTGTGTGATTTCTATAGCTTATTTCTGGCTGCCTTTTGAAATTAATGTGACAACAAATCTCTCATATTGTACAGGGATGGTTCTGGTACGACGATTCCGGAGCCAACCTATGATGGTGTTATGATGATATGACTGAATGTAATAAAATAAATTAAAAAATGTATGTAATTGTGACGAATCGAAACGAGGGTAAACAACTCTCAAAACGATTCGGGATTGGGTGTAAATAAATAAAAAAGTAAAAAAATGTCTTATCTTTCTTAGAAATAATGATATAATATTAAAATCGTTCATTATTTTCGGAACAGCGTAATATTTTGATATCTTTAAATTACCGTACGTAATTTGAATTCCTCATTTTTCCTGTAACAGTCTCGGAGGATGTGGCGGCTTACAATTTCCTCCGTTCGTTTCAAGCTTCTAATGTAATAACAGCGATTACAGACAATACTAATCTCACACAAACCGCACGATGGCCCTTATTTATTCATATTCCTATTTACACTCTCTGGGCGTCTTCAATGCTCTCTTCATTCCATCCCGTGTCTTTGTACTCTTCAACCAGTCAGTTGAATGTACCAAGTGGTGTTGCCTTTCTTCGTAACGGGTTTTGAACACAAATTATCATTATTTGTTTTTCAATGTCAATAGCTTAGGATATCTCACTGAGTTTACTAAGTAGGTATCCATTTTAATTTTAATGTAAATTAAAACACATTGCCCCACAAAGGTCCGTCTATTCTTATTGATATTTATTTTTGAAATGTAAACACCTTAGAAAAATATGCGATGAAAAAATGGCTAAATGAATATGTCACACTCCTTACCATAATTACTATTTTATTCATTACCCAGAAACGTCACATATTTAAGTTTTGAATTTTTTAAGAAATTCACTTGCATATTCGAATATCAAAAAATGTCCTTCCACGTCCCGGTAAGCAGGTAAAGGACTTCTTTGTGATTTCAATACCTAAAAAGTACTGTCTGTATATAAATTTTATTTAAAAAATAATACATATTATATCATCCGTTTTGTATTTAATGTAACAACATTTCATTCCTTCCTTTCTTCGCAATAAACAGTACACAAAAATTTACACATAACCACTAGAGGATTAATGTTAAATTGTGTTGGTTGGCCGCAGTTTTCCGTTATTTTTCTAATTAGTTTTACGCTTAAAGAGAAAAATTATACCTATGTAAAAAAAATTGTAAGTATCGAAGCATTATAATTTGTAATGTACAACGACGATTTTTAATTATTATAAAGTTTAGTGAAAAAATTCTAATTGTTCACCTTTGAATTCTATGAATTTTCGAGGACAGCTCAGGTTACATTTGCACGTTTGCGCAGGTTTCGGATAAAATTTCAAAATTACATTTAATTTTTCAATTCCTTTCAAGATTCGGAGATCGTCCGTACTTCTTATAGAAGTTTTGTGCCTCTTTTAAAACCGTACTCCAAGCGTGCTACTTTATACTCGCTGTACTTCCTTGTCGTCCTCAGTTATAACTCTAATTTTAAATTTTAACTTCGAAGTTCTAATTCTAATAGCGAATTGATTAGTGAATCTAATTTTAATAGTGAATCAACTAGACGCCGCTGGTTTCTGATGCCAAAAATCAATTGTTACACTTCTTTTATGATTTTCCAAGCGCTAGTCGCGATACGTTACTTTTCGGGTAATCTTCGTCTTTCTGAAATACTTCGTACTATTCATTCTAGAATTTACTCCTTTTTCATCAGAAATATTTGGTCTCCTTATTAAAGGTTTCAGTGAGCGTGACCTCTGCAGTGGCATTGCCTACTTCTAAGTACAAAATTACGTTATACAACGACTATTGCCCTTTTATTTTATATAAATAAATGCTGATACTAAATATCCTAAAAGTATTTTTAAATAAGATTGGCCATTGATAGTCACGCGGAACAGTTATCCTTAATTATTATTATTATTATCGACCTGTCCATACGATTTCTCATTCTTCAGTGTGTTAATTCATTTTATTTTATTGTGATATAGTGATGTGTGTATAATATTTCTACGTCTATTCTTCGTATCGGATCATTTCCAAAGGTTCAGAGATCACGATACTGTTAGGTCTTTCATCATGTGTCTACGCGGTAATAAACTCGCAAGATATCAGCAACACTGGTGAGTACCAGGAGTACCAGCGAGGAACCCAGGTGCGAGTACATCGCCATGTCGAGTCGATGGCACTGTGATGCATCGACTGACAAGCGTAGCCCGTTACTACCCAGACAACAATTCTCTATAAGGAAATGCTACTTTCGCAGGATGCCATCTTGGAAGACCACTATTTCTTGCTGAGGTTTCCTGTATGTTAAGGCAAAAACTGCTTCTTTGTACGTCTCCTTACGTAATGTCAGCTGCCACGGAGTGTCCCATTAAAAGTTCCAATAGTCTGTCACTGATTGATCTCAAGCCTTATTAATTCTCAATTAGCGGTTCAACAAGAACAAAAAAAAGTTTTTTGGTTCGAAAATACATTCATAAAATAAGTTAAATAAATTTAATTATTTCTCCCTGGCGGGGAACAGAGCCCCGGTGACCCGGAATGCCAACAACTACACTACCGAGGAATCAAATAACATTTGAAAATTGCAGTTTACAAATAGGTATCTTATACTCTTTATCGCTGGCTTGTTACAAAGTTCAACAGGGAGTAACAATTTTTATAAATAACATCAAAATTTGACATCAAGTATGTTAAAATAATAAATTATTTCATTACAATCCACGTCTCCAGTGGTATAGTGCTAAATAAAAAAGTACCAGGGCGGTATTTGATTTTTACCCCGCCCCCTCCTCTCCTTGCCTTTTTTTTCGTTATTAATAAATGATTTTAGCCAGTAAATAAATTAGCTTTTGTAAACGGTAAAACCATGCAAATGTCAAAAAAAAACTATCAAATTATAACATGTACATTTAGGGACGACTGTTTATTTAAGTTGACTTCACATATTTTATGTCTCCAAGTGCGTGTTGGAATCCTCAGAATTCTAATGAATAATGTTGTCCCTTTTCATCTCATGCAAATAAAATTGTATTGGTGTGCCCCACTAAATACAAGTTGTTGAGTTGAATTGTTAAATTAATAATCCCCTTACAAGGCGACACGCGTCCCAAGTAAATTAATCGAGTAGAATTAAACAGCAAGTTTTATATGATTATGGAGTTCTACAAACTTACCTCGGAAACAGTAAAAGTTCACTATAATAAAAATTTACTACTGATCAAACAACCGTCCCTTAGTGTATATAAATTATTTCGTACTAATAACAGAAATAATACCTAACGGAAGTTTTGCTCTTTCTCTTTTAGGGAACTTTTTTATCGAACATTTTTTTCAACGTCAAACTTAGCGGTTTGACAGAGACAGATGATGAAGTCTTGAAGATCTCTTGACCAAGAAACTTGCAGTCACGTGGCTTGTGCCTAGTCCAGTCCAGAAGAGTTTTAAGTACTTTTGCAAGAAGAGCAAACATGCTTCAGACTCTTGCCTATATCTACACACCAGCTATCGCATCTTAAGATGGATATTAGTAAACAACACAGTTGGATTTCTGTGGCGAAGGCGGTCAAACAGTTTATTTTATGTATCTTTATTTCAAATGCAAATGCTCTCTTTAAGGGCAGAATAAAACTAATTATTTCTCCTATTAAGGGAACACATTCTTATTATTAAGTTGTTATTATTCAGAACATTGCTCTGTGATAATTAATAATGGAATGATAGATGTATTAATTTGAAAAAGTGTTGTTGCGAACCGTCCAAATCTCCGCTGCATACATGAAAATTGAAATGACAAAAGTGTGAACCAACCTTGCTTGATATCACTGTCTTTCCATATTATTGTATGTCAGTTTATAGCAGTGAGTCCTAAATAAAAAAGTGCCCGGGCGGTATTTGATTTTAACCCAACCCCCCTCCCCATTTTTTTTTTCCGTGTATTCTCACGGAAATATTAAATTGAACATGTTTGAGGTTATATAGAAAACCAGTAGAGATAAATCGTGTTTTTAAATAATCTTAATTCAAATTCAATTATAATAAATATTCCAAATTCTATACAACCAGCTTTTTACACTAATAACAAATTAAATAACAAGGATAAGGACGATATTTAAAAAAATTGGGGTCTACAAATTCATTTGCAACGATTGCAATTATTTTTATATAGGTAAAACATGCAGAAATGTTGATATTAGAATTAAGAAGCACTTGAGATGCCTAGACAGCAACAACTATTCTGAATTTTCCAATCACATTTTGGAAATAAACCATTATTTTTATATTAAGAAGGGTTTAGAAATTATACATACAAATACTAGGGGTTTACAGTTAGATAAATTTGAATTTTTAGAAATAAGAAAAAGTATTAATAGCAAGCTAAATATTATAAATAACCAAATCATATTTGAAAATAGTCACCATTTTAATTTGTTTTCATATTAGTTCTTATTTATTCACCACTTAATAGTTTTGTTTCTATATATGCTTGTATTTTTAATTTCAGTACATTGTTTCCTGAAGAACGATACCATAGGTTTAGAAACATGTAGAATAATCAATAAATAGTGGTTTAAACAAAGTATTTTGTCTAATTATTTATATAAAATGTGGCCACAAAGTAATTTTGCTAATATTGAAGAAGTGAAATAGGAACGATTTTAACCATCAATAAATTAACTTTTGTAAACGCTATCGAGCTTATAACATATAAATTTAGAGATGACTGTTTATTTAAGTTGAATTCACATATTTCATCTGTCTCCAAGTGCATTTGGTCAATGGTTGAAATAATGGGATACCACCGCACACCCAAATCCCTTACAAAAAAAAACCTATAAATTTTCTCATATTGGCTTTCACGTTTTTAAAATGTTCCGGTTCTATACATTTTCGTAATATCCGTCCTCTGCGCGATATTTAATGTACAAAATTATATTTTTACTTTTTACTTGAAAAGTAAGGTTCGTGTCAAAAAAAGTGGCAGGGTGGCGCTCAGGCTCAAAAATAAGTACCTGGGCGCCGCCCCACTGGTTCGCATGGATTTTAGCTAGTCGTATGCGTCTCCACATTTCTCGCCTACGTTCCAGTGTTCGTGATTATATTTAAGTATTAAATTTTTTACTGCCGTCATATATTTTATTACATGATAATCCCATTGTTACAAATGGCCAGTACCTGCTGCGTGACCTGTGCGTCTCCAATTTTGAAATTTCCGCGTAGCTAAAACTGCGCATAATCTTATTTTAGATTTTTAATTACGCGTAGATTACGAAACCGGCCTTACCCGTCCGAGCACCTTTTTCTATCGACTCCTTGTACGAATATACTGTTGCATTATATCCTATTACATAAAGCCAGATGCCGACGTTAATGTACGTCTGTTCCTGAACGTACCGAGTACCTACGTATTACATCGTGAACCGCGTATTAAACTTTATGGAATATTTTCAAGATCGAGTGTTAGTTGGGTTGGTCGGAGGCGGCGATACGCTCTTTTTATAGCCTCTTAACTGTTAGCTTTTGGCTTTTAACTCTAAAGTATTATAACATTTTACATCTGGAATTATTCTTTCGGTTTTAGCCCATTTAAGACCATCATATCTGCACTGCAGTCGTAACTTTTTTATCTTCGGCCAAATTCACAAAATTTTTCTCTTATAGAGAAGTAGGACGACATTAACATTGAATTTTATTTGTCTAATTTTAGGTTCTCTTTAATCATGACTTTTTTCTTTTTAATATTAGAAAATATAATACATTTTAAAAATAATCAGTAGGATATATATATACTTTTAAAATTAGCAATATTAACTTGGTGGTTAAGATTCATATTTTTTATTTATTATCTTAGTTTAATAACCACAATTGAGTTTAAAAAACATCAACCGGTTTCGGAAAACACCTTTTCCTTCTTCAGGATATGTCAAAACTAACTAAAAATATAGCATTGTTTTTCTATTTATCCATATATATATATATATTTTAAATATGAATTAAATGTATTAATTAGAAAGATATACATATAAAATCAATTTTATCGAAAAATATTATTGTTGCGCCACCGGGATTCGAACCTGGACCTCTTTCCTAACCGGGAAAGGTGCGTTATCCAACTATGCTACTGATATGATATGATATATATATATATATATATATATATATATATACTATGTATGAATATTTTTAGTGACAAATTTTCGAACCTATGTGTTACCGTTTTGAAATTAATACATTTTAATCGTTCCATTATTTGAAAGAGCCATCTACCTTATTTTTACGGAATCTCAAATACCTTTGAATAATCTGATAGCAGACGCCAGAATTATCAATTCATTTTTATTAAATTTTGGACACATTAATACAACTTATATATTAAGGAGAACACATTCTTACTGTGAAGTTGTAATTATTCAGAACTTAGGTCTGTGATCGAATTCCGGTGGCGCAACAACAATATTTTTCGATAAAAATGATTTTATATGTATATCTTTCTAATTAATATATTTAATTCATATTTAAAATATCACAGACCGTCTGTTTTGAATAATTACAACTTCACAATAAGATTGTGTTCTAATAATATGTATATTTCTTTTAACATTTATTTCTTCTCTATAAGTGTGACTCGTGTATAGAGAAGGAGTATATATTTATGATATATATATACAGAATACTATCAATTTGTATCTGAAGTAAAAAAAATATGTACACAGACTAACTGACATAAATTATACCATAATATTGTGGTATAATTTATGTCAGTTAGTCTGTTTACATATTTTTTTTACTTCAGATACAAATTGATAGTATTCTGTAATTTTTCTAATTGTAATGGAGAGATTGTTAAAAAATTTGATGCCTTGATATATATAGTGATTTTGGGTTGCGGTATATTTTAGTTTTGGAAAATCAATTTTGTCTCTAAATCTTGTAGATCGGAATTCGCTTCTATTATTTAATTGATTTTTAATTCTGAAAATTTGAATTATTTAATTTTTTTTCGATTGAATTTCGAATGATTGGAAAATTCAGAATACTTTTCTCTTTACAATCTATTACAAACATACCAAGTTTCTTAGTAATTTAGGAAATAATAAGAACGCAAATTATATTTTAGTAGCGGCTGTAATTAGTCGGTTTCTACCCACTGCTGGATGAAGGCCTCCCTAAGTATCTCCTACTCTTCTATGTCTATTACGTATTTCCGCAACGTTTTTATCAATGCAGCAGATTTTGGGGCAGCCTGATGGCGTCCTGATTCTTTAGGTACCACTGGATGACTGGATTCGTATTCGTCCAACGATTGGCCTTTCTCCGAGCAACGTGCTCATTGCCATTTCATTTTCTTTGTGTTTTGCCAGTTTATACAGTTATTGTTTCTGTGTCAATACCATATATAGAGATGCTCTATATACTTGCCAGATGATTTAAAAGAAAGAAGCGTTACTTTGCGTACTGTAATTTATATGAGACACGCGATCTCGCTACTTTGGTGTTTTTTTCTTACTGTACATTCATACGTTAAGACAGTATAATATTTGATTATATATTATCATACAAATCACATTTGAAATTCTGCCTATTGGGTGCTGATATTTTGATAGGTTTTACTCGACTTTTATTAACGGTCAGGCGAAGGTGCACGCGTGCCCAGCCCGTCACGTGACGCAGGCGAACTGTGACGTACCACGCGATGCGGAGATAATCCACCATAACATCTTCCTGACACATGAATTATGCCCACCTAAATCAGTGTTTCCTCTTGTGAAAATTATTAAAATATATGTAGTTATAATGTAGTTTACCTCGGGTTAGACCAGTTTGCATTAAGAGAAAACAATTGTATTAGTGTGTGTAACAACCCGTTTCAAAAATATGCAACGCGTTTAAAAAATACATGGTGCCAGAAAACTCGTAGGAAACAATCAACACATACAGAGATTATTTTTAATATATGGCTTTTATAGTAGTTCGTAGTTTTATATTTATAACAATGGAAAAAACAACAAATGCATTCGTAATAATATAAAAATACAAAAATACAGTTAGACTGCTGATATATTAAAAAAATTAACAGATATACATATAAATATAAACTATCCTAATTTATAGAATTCAAACATTCCGTACATGTTTTTTGTAGATATTGGTGCAGAGCGACATCAATACACTGCTACAATGTGCACATTACGTATGTTATTACTCACACTAATACAATTGTTCTATCTAAATGGAAAGTAGTCTACTAGTGTGGTTTTACGTTCTCTTTATTGTGCTTTGGTATAGAAATGTTTCAGTGTTTTTGAAGCTTTCTAAGCTAAAGATCCTTGTGGAATATGGATCCTTGTGGAATATGGATCCTTATAAAATATGAATCCTTATGAAATATGGATCCATATGGAATATAGATCCTTGTGGAATACGGATCTTTGTGGAATACGGATTCTTATGGAATATGGATCCTTGTGAAATATGGATTCTTGTGGAATATGGATCCTTGTGAAATATTGATCCTTGTGGAATATGGATCCTTGTGGAATATTGATCCTTGTGGAATATGGATCCTTGTGGAATATGGATCCTTGTGGAATATGGATCCTTATAGAATATGAATCCTTGTGGAATATGAATTCTTATGGCTGCCGAATTAATCCAAGCTGCAGAAATTAATCTTAGATGAACCGGGAACAGTGAATCCGGGGAGTTGCAAGTGTATTATTGAGATGAATGGAAAGTACAGAGATAAGAGAGACCCTAAGAATGGAGCCCCTATTTCTTTTACGACACTACACTAGAGGGTGGGATTTGGCTACCTTCACAACTGCTCTCCATTATCTCATATCCCTGGTCATTATTCTGCACTTTCCGAACCTACCATCCTCCTCCAGTCCTCTTTCCTTCCTTGGTCTGCCTTCTTCATATAGAGAAATCGCAATTAAGATGGCTTGGACACAACTTCCGAATGCGTTTGGAATGACTACCAAGATGTATCTTCTTGATAACTCTGGAGGGAAGTCTGCCCAAGAGGGTGGAGAGGGTGTGTCGCCCCAGTCTAAGGAGGAATGAACAGCAGCAGAGACTGTACGTCTTGAATGATCAAAATGATCGAAAAACTTATTCTTCAGGTGCTTATCCGCCCGATGAACGATAGCGATCATTATCCAGTGCCGGCCTTAGCCTTTGTGGCGCCCTCGAGCGAAATTTTTCCCCCATCTTTGATTTAAAAAAAAACTATGTATGTGTTGAACCACCCTTTCAGTCCTCTTGCAGCCAGACCCTATTTTTCATGATTCAATCTTGCACTGATGATAAGGTGGAGAATATTGTTTTATACATATCTCTCAATTTCGCTTCACATGGGCTAAATATTCTGATTTCTTAGCTCATCTCCCAGTTATTATTAAGATTACAGCTGAGGTGAGTTTTTCGATCAGCCTTTTTTAACGGCACCCCATAAGCTGTAATTATTGTGATAATTGAAAATTAGCTGTCATTCATTCTCCAGGGCAACATCTGTGATGATATTTGAAGAAGCTGGATCTATGCGACGTCTATTTATTTTATTATTATTTTATTAACTATTTATTTTATTCAAACTGTAGCTCTTTCTCCGCTTTTTGTTTATTTTATTTCTGTTTATTCGGCGCCCCGGCGTGCACTTACCGAACAGTTGCCTTAGATTCTTTAGCCAGGATGTTTTCTAGGGCAATTATGCCTTTAATAATTAGATACATGATATGATAATAAATATTGTAATCTCTGGGTTTTTATTGGTTTGAGAATTTCATTTTATATTCACCCTTCTAAGTCGGCACTAAACTGTACTAAGGTTAGTTATCATTTCACCATCACCATCATCATCAGAGGGGCTACAGTTCTCGAAACTATAGCAAACGTGTGCGTAGTACATAGTTTAATTATTTGAAAAAATCAATTTAGATTATCAAATTATTCAATGAATCAGTGTAAATAACATTCATACTCGATGTAAAACATCTGTTTTTTCTTTGAATATTTATTGTACTTAAACCATTGCCGTTGATATTTTGAAGACTTATTTCTTAATACATAATCTCGCGTTTTGTATGATGAATCGACCCATGTATGTATTGTATTATAATAGTCGATAGATACGTTCTGTAGAGAGAGTAAAACATGTAAAATAATACTCTTGCATAATATGATTGATGGAATTATTTATTCAAGAATCAAATATCGTATGTTTGAATATAATCGATCAAATTTTGAAACTGAGACTAATTAAAGGTAGCTGTTTATATAATATGTACAGATATACGATATATTATATAATACACAGCATATAATAATTCTGTTACCCTGATTATTATTATTTGTGAGAAGCTTGAAAGCTTTCGACAACTTTGAAATCCTCGTTTTGGAATATATTCAATTCTAACTTTAAATTTGTATTGTTTTGTTCAAATTTACTAAGCTCTCAGATTACGAGGTAAATAGGTTGTATTATCGTTATTATGTACGTACTAATACGTTCTTTGTGTTACTAGATATAAAGGATTACTTGAAATTTTATTTGGAAAATAAGTATGGGCATTTATAATAATACATTAATTTCAACGTATAATCATCAAATATATAAAATTGCACTATTAATAATGAATTTTAAAATAAGTTAAAACACAGATCAGCTTTACTACCCTAATCAATTGTACTGTTGTATTAATACTATTATACTATTGTAATTTGGATATAACACAATTATTCACCAGATCAATCTTAAAACTATTTTAAAAAAAAAATTAATTTTACATCCACGATCCGATTCAAAGGAAACTAGGAGTAAAACCTTAGGATACTTTTTAGTGCCAAAAATGGATACCAAATTTGGTCAACGAACTTTCTTGTTTTGTGCACCGCGTGTATTTAATAAATTGCCGCTGGATCTTAAAGGGTCTAAAGTGATTAATGATTTTAAACTAAAAATAACAAAGTGGTTGTTTGATGTGGGTAGAAAGCAAAATGAAACTAATTTGTCATTTGTGCTAATCAAGTAGCTATTCATTTTGTCTCCAACTATATTATAGACAAATATCTTTTTTATAATTTCTGATTGTACTTTAACAATAAACAACTTATAAAAACTGTACAGGTAAGAAGACTGTGCTTTAGAATGGACAACGTCTAGTAAAGTAATTACTTTTATTACAAATGCATTAATTTTTGATAAAAAAATAAATAAAATACAGCATTATCTCTACATGATTACATCACCCAAGAGATATTTTTTAAATCTTATTCACTTTGCTAAGATCAACTTTACCTTCCCTACTGATTTGTTCACTCTTTATTCTTTTATATATGGATTTGCCACGTACACGTCTAAGTGATTTCATTTCCACTGCATTCAGTCTACTTTCATTCCTCTTTTGCCATCCTCAGTCTTCACTTCTATGCCTCGGCTGGCAAATTTAGAAATTACTGCATTCAAAGCGTCACTCGCTTTATTCCCTGCAGTAATCCTTTCGATATCTTTCTAAGCCTTTCCGTTCCTAACAATCATATTTCTCAATTACACAAACTCTTCTGCCTATTCTAAACATTCATCCTAAACTCATTTCGCGCATTTACTTTTTATTCCCGAATAAACCGAATTCTAACAACATTACGAATGCTCGCTTCACTGTACAAAATTGTTTTGCTCGGCTCCTAGTCTGAGCACCGACTCGGATGCAAGTTTAATTCTGTAATTCGACCATAACTCACGAGATGCCTATCTTTCACAAATACAGATAATATCGGGCAGATTTCCTTCTCTCTCCTCTAACTGCGCGAGAGCGGGACGGGGATACGATCTGGACCAATACGAATCTTCCATTAACTCGAGTGCGAGATCCTGGCCAGGCAGAATGGTGTTTGACCTCTCAAGGATGCTGCGAGACGTCTCGCTTCGGGCGCATTCTTGTTCACTGGACCGCTTTTGTAGTGAGATGAATAGGCTGGATATTGTTTGTGATCAAGCGCTCCTGCACGTCGTCATACTGGGCAGGGTTAGCATTGTTTAACGTTAACGTGTGAACCATAAGAATTATCGACATACTGTGACTTCACTTACCTTAAGAAAGTTTAAAAATTGTAACAAATATAAGTAGGTAAGAAGAAGGTTGGATTATTAGCATAGTGAGTAAGATTAAGAAAGGTGGTTTGGTCATGTGGAACGGATGAATGAGGAGAGAATGGTAAAGAAGATATATGACGATAATGGCACCAGAAATAGAGGACATCCGCGGAAGACTCGGCACGACCAGGTAAACCAGTTACTGGAGGATGGTCCTGTTAGAAGCCTCAATAATCGGCGAGCTTGTATGATAAGATGTATGAATGTGGATAAACCAAAAATTGAGTGTCAGGACAGAAGGGTGTGGAGCTAACGAAACGGCGTGATGGTAAGTTAGTTAACACATTCTTATTGCGAAGTTGTAATTATTCAGAATATAGGTCTGTGATATTTTAAATACATGTATTAATTAGATTTATTTTATATGTATATCTTTCTGATTAATACATTTAATTTGTATTTACAAAAATAATAGTTAATTTAACGAATTACTTGTTAATTATTAATTTATTAAATACGACACACGATACAGTGTGAGATTGGTAACCAAGATTAATATAAACAGTGTAAAAAGGTGACAAATGTCTATTCTATTGAAGGAGTAAAAAAACCGAAAATTAAGAGAAGAAAAAGATAAAAGAAAAATTTTCCGGAGGAAACGGAAACGAGAAGACGAAGAAAAATGGGATGTGAATTAAATTCTGTGCAACAATAATAAAATGTAAGGCCATTTTAATGTTTTTGATAATAAATTGGACTTATATCTTCCGTCAAAAAGTCAATTTCTGTTGAGTTAGCATTATGATATTTGCACGAACGGTGAAAGAATAAATTTTGGCCATCAGATGTTTTACTTCTAGAAATGTGGAAGAGTACGGACTGCCGGCTCGATGTGGATGAAATGTGGAAGGATATTTGTTAGCATCAATGAGAAATATACGGGATGAAATATGATGATAAAATCGCAACTTCACAAATTATATGTTTATTCGTTAAAAATTAATATATTTTAGTATTTAAAAATACACGTTGTAGTGAAAAAAGTAAAAATAATACGGTATCTTTGTATATATTCGTTATCGGATATATACAGGTTGGCCCAAAAAAAGTGAGAACATCTCAGTAACTCGCGAGTTATTTCAAAACAAAATATAATTAATTATAATTCTTAATGTGATTTTTTTGCACAATATTTAGCCAATCAGAAATCATCAAAACACCCCATATTTCAATATAATCTACTGGGTTTAAATTTGGGCTGTTCGGTGGCCACATGCCTGGCTCGATGAAATTAATATTCTCACGTCGAAGAAACTTGATTGTATTTCTGGCTGTGTGAGATGGAGCTCCATCCTGCTGTAATTTTGTCATTAGTGATTTTAGTGTCATAGTGATTTTTGTCATTATGGGCAACAATTTAAAAAGACCAAATATAAACAATGGAAAAATTTATAATTAAAGATAACGACCGGAAATAGATAAATAGGTAATTAAGTAAATTAGTAAAATATTTAAGCTATTGTTTATACTAATTATGACGTAATTGTGTCACATGCCTCTCTGTATATATATATAATACATACACAATTACATGTACAGCTAGGTCGATTCGCACTATTACCGCTACGGTTATGGGCAAGCATACGCGAGTTATCCAGAGTATTTAGCGCGTCGCGGTCTCGCCCTCCCTCGAAATCTCCTAACGATCTTGGACAGCATCCAAAGTCTGAATTTATCTGTCTGAGATTTGCACCACCACCAGCGCATGCGCGCAGTCACAGCGAGTCAATCGCTGCACTTGGCTTTTATTGCAATTCGTGCTGCCACGTGCATGTGCACATGTTCTTCCTGAGATTCGCCCGTCAGACCAAATTGGACGCTCGTCTGGAAGCTGTGACAACAGGGAGTGCCGCTGCTTTTAACATTTCCAGCTGTGACTGAGGCAAAATGGCTTCTTCTAAAAAATGTTATACCTTCAAGCAAATCGTTTTTCTATATTAATTAACATAAATTCAGATGTATATAAAGTTGATAACTCACATCCAAATTTTTTCCATTCGATACCCAGCCATAATAATATTTAATTTGAAACGATTAAATTATTAATGAGTTTGTGTATTTAGGAAGTATGTTCGATAGAAACGGAAAGGCAGAAAGATATTGAAAGTAGGATAACTGCAGGGAACAAAGTGAACGGCGCTTTACCGAGAGAATTTGCCAATTGAGGCAAGACTAGCGGTTCACAATGGAGTCCTGGTGTCGTCACTGATGTATGGATGTGAGGCCTGGAGCTGGCAGAAGAGGAACGAAACTAGAGTGAATACAGTGGAAATGAGATCACTTAAGCGTATATGTGGCAGATCCATTTATGAATGAAAGTAAAGAATGAAGAAATAAGGAAAGAATGTAAAGCTGATCTTAGTATAGTGAGTAATATTAAGAAAGGATCACTTAAGTGGTTTGATCATATGGAACGGATGAATGAGGAGAGAATGGTAAAAAAGGTATATGACGCAAGTGTTGATGGCAGCAGAAGTAGAGAACGTCCGCGGAAGACTTAGCACGACCAGATAAATCATGGTCCTGTTAAAAGCCTCAATAATCGTCGAGTTTGTATGAGAAGATGTATGAATGTGAACGAGGCGAGAATTGTGTGTCGGGACAGAAGAGTGTGGCGCTCTATCCTCTCCGCCTACCCCATCGGGGAAACGGCGTGATGGTAAGTAAGTAAGTAAGTAAGTAAATTACTAATTTTTCTGCATTACTTTTGATATGACAACTCGAGCCTCTCTCTAAAAAAATTCTCAAAAGCTCTTTGAAAAATATTCGACGAAAAAGTGGCCAAACAAATACGTCAAACTCATTACCATGGTGAGTACAAAATTTTATTCAGAACTCATAAAACGTCAAACTTACGTCTTGACACATTTTAGAATTTGACGTATTCAAAAATTATACGAACTTCTCTATGAATTTTTTTTAAAAATAAAAAAAAATTCAGTACCTACTTAGAGGTACAATGCTATGAAACCGTTTTCTAACGAACGAAATTTAAAAAGGTGAAAAAAAAAGTAATAATAATCCTTTTAAAATTAGCAATATTAACTTTGTGGTTAAAATTCATATTTTTTATTTATTATCTTTGTTTTAAATTAAACCTAAATTTACCTACGAGTCCCATTCTAAAATTTTTTCCTAAAAATTATTCGACTAAATTTGTATTGAGCAGCAATTTGAGTTAGGTACTAAATTTACTTTTTAAATAATTGTTGTTTCTCTTTTTTTTTTTTAATTTTTAAAAATAGATTCTGGTGAAGAAACAATGATATATATTTTTAGTTAGTTATGACATCCTGAAGAAGAAAACAGTATTTTTCGAAACCGGTAGATGTATTTAAACTCAATAATTGGTTAATAAAACAAAGATAATAAATAAAAAATATAAAATAATAATAATTAATTCCTTCCATTCTTCCCAGTGAACTGTACGCATAACACCAACCCCACACACACACAAATGCGATGTTTACACATATTTTTAAGAGTACTAATTATTTTACTCACTCGATTTAAAAAATATATATTATAATTAGGTACATTATTTTGCAAACACAAATTATACATATTTGAAAACTCTAGTGTTGTTTAAAGAATACTATTTTTATTATTAAAATATCTCTAACAAATCTTAAAAACCCCTCATTTATACAAGTCTATCACTGGCGAATAAGTTTCCAATCTCGGAGATTATTAGTCTGCGGTGTTATAGTATCATCGTTCTAATTGTAATAATTTGTGTTTTGGATTCTCGTTAAACTTATAGATTAATCCTGACAGACCGGAGAATTAGACTTGATGAATTAAATGTGGAAATTCACAATAAACATTTCGTATCGAACATAAAAAGTGACACTTCAATGTTTTTAATGTTTTTAAGTTAAGCCGATGCGCCTTATGGTATGAAATTGGGATTCATTAGGGACCCGGACCCCTGACCTTTGTTATCACAGGCAGACATCTTGATCCCTGGACTTCACACCCCAGATGTACAAACGTTACACGTTACAGATGCTTGTGTTTGTTGAAATGATACACCTTGCGATTGTGTAGTTCTCTTCATGTCCTTGGGAGTTTTCAATAGAAATATCATGATACTTTTAAAATTAGCAATATTAACTTTGTGGTTAAAATTCATGTTTTTATTTGTTAACTTTGTTTTATTAACCATTTATTGAGTTTAAATACCGGTTTTGAAAAATACCATTTTCTTCTTTAGGATGTCAATACTAACTAGTAATGTGGAATTTTTTGAAACCGGTAGACGTATTTAAACTCAATTAAGTGATTAATAAAACAAAGTTAATAAATAAAAATATAGAAATATTATGAATTGTAAGACAAGCTTCGTGACGCAATTTTAGAAAAATTTTAGTGTACTTTTTTCTTCCACTTCTTGACTTGGAGACCCCGAAACCACTCTCTTTTTTATGTATTAATGTTAGGCAACACATGAGGAAATAGGAAGAGAAATGTGTGGATAAGAGAAGAGGCGAGTCGATACAATAGAATCCGCCAAAAAGTGCTGTCATCCCTAGTGGAATCAGGAGGTCTACAAGCCTCTCTAAAATTCACTGGACTTAATTACCAAACTATTGGTAACTATTGGATAATTGTTGGCACGATAACCAGAAAGATTAAAAATTCGTAACTTGGTTAATGTTGCACCTAGAGAAAAATGTCAAAAGCTCACTTTAACACACAGACGAAATCTACGTTGTGATTCTTGTGGCTAGTACCGGAAGGGATTTTTTTCTTTATATTTTACAGTTACATTTTTAAAATGCTTCAGAATATACGTTATTCGCTCGCACATCCTCCTACCGCATCCTTTGAGACTGTTCTATTTCCGTGGCCTTCGCTCGTCTTATTGTGGAAGATGTCACTGTCAAGATGCTTTGCTCCTGTTGCGAGCGACCAAAATACATGGGGCTCGGTAAATGACATACCATCGTCGCTTGTACACTGACCGTTTTGTACATACTTGAACCTGCAGACTACAGCAGCTTACAAATCGGGCTGTCCAATAATTCTAAAACCATAGAGGGGTGCGGCTGACTGCTCGGCGGTCGGTCATTCAATATGTCTTTTTCTTTCCTACTTCATATCAACTGGTAGAAAGGAGCCACCTTTACTCGGAACTGTTATACGAGTGGTTACTTTCTTGCCAGTTTTTCTCGACAAAACAAATCAACGAAGTTCTAGTGTAACCGTAATTTAATTGTATAGATTAATTATTAGGAGAACACATTCTTATTGTGAAGATGTAATTATTCAGAACATAGCTCTGTGATATTTTAAATACTAATTAAATGTATTAATTAGAAAGTAATACCATATAAAATCAATTATATCGAAAAATATTGATATTGCGCCACCGGGATTCGAACCTGGTTCTGTGTTCTTCTAATAATATATAAGTTGTATCAATGTGTCCAAAAATATATTAAAAATGAATTGTTAATTCTGGCATCTGCTATCAGTTTACTCAAAGGTATTAGAGATTCCGTAAAAACAAAGTAGATGGCTTTCAAATAATAGGACGATATATGTATTAATTTGAAAAAGTGTAACATATAGGTTCGAAAATTTGTCGTCAAAAATAATGCCGCTGTAGCATAGTTGAATAATACACCTTCCTCAGTTTGGAAAGAGATCCAAGTTCGAATCCCGGTGATGCAACAACAATATTTTTCCATAAAATTGATTTTATATGTATATCTTTCTAATTAATACATTTATTGAATATTTTGATAGGTTAATTATTTACCTCAAAGTTAAATATTTATTAATCGTTTATACTACTAGCGTTCAGCAATATTTATCAAGAAGCAAAGAGTACATAGTAAATTTTAATAATAAAACATTTGGTTAAAGTGTAAAGCATATTGATACATTGGTTAGTTACGTATAATAAAATAAAAATTATAATTACAAATAGATATCAAATACCAATTAATGTGTAATTATAGTTTGAGAGAGAGAGAGATGTCCATAGAGTGTGTAATATTGAAGGGAGATTTGGACAGAACATGGACATAAAGATTTTGAGTCTCGCTCAGCACGATTAGGGCCTAAAATAAAAAATATTCTAATTGAAAGATTATTTACACACACGACGGGATGAGAGGGGCAGCAAAATGGTTTGCTGCCTCTTTTCGTCTACCTTTCTGTAATTACCCAGCGGGTCACCCATGCCATGATAAAATCCTTAAAGTCCTCCTTCGTATCAGTATTGTGACATATAGTGGCCTCTATCAGATGAGACTCGGCTCGTAGTGCACCTCCAGGGTTTCTCCAGCTAGGTGCGACGCACCTATCCATCGCTGTGGCACTCTTAAGACAATTTCCTTTCTAGGCTGTCACTTTGACGCTTAATGTGGTCGAAGAATTGGAAGAATCTTTCGTTCACGGCTGTAGATGTTTGTTTGCTTGTTGCAGGATTGATGCATCCTTCTCCAGCAATTCATTCCGCTTGTCGCTATGGCGGACTATACACGTCTTCGATGTAAAGAGTGTGATCTAACATAATTGTAGTTGCTTGCTTGATGTCACTGTCTTTCCGTATTCTCTACAGTTTGTTCATAGCCACTTTAGCTAGTTGTATGCTGTATGTCCACTGTCGTGTATGTCCGCTGTTCGTTATCAGCGCACTCAAATAAATTGGTTCTTGAACTACCTCATATCCTGCTATTTAGAATGTTTGTTGTGATACATTAGCGCGATCCACAACCAGTGTGCAATGTTTAAATGCAATTTCGATATTAAACTGAGCCAGTATCATATAGAGTACAACCAGGTTGACAATCAAATAATTAAATTTTCTTAAAGTAGGTACTTTAAAAAAATATGTGACGATAAAATGACCAAACAAATGCGTCATACTCGTTGTCATGGTGTCTACATATTGTATTAAGTATCCTTAAACGTCAAACTAGTGACTTTGTAACATTCTTTAGAAATTCACACGAAAAACTACAACACTGGCATGTCCGATAATTAAAATATGTCGCGTCCCGCGGTAGATACACAGATTGGTAAAAAAAAACTTATTTGTGACTTCAGTATCTACAAGGTACTTGCCTAAAAAAATATTTTAAAGTAAAATTACATACGTATATAAAGATATTTTAAAATTAATAAATGTAAGACTACTAATAGCTACTAATTGTTTATTTTTTCATAATAACTAACATTGTGTAAAATACTTTGATTACTTCGACGTCGCATGGTTTCTATACTATTGCATTATTAGTACACTAACTTAATGTTATGTTTCTTAATCATGTGGTTTATACAAAATTTGCTAATTTTGAAAATAAAATTATTTATTTTAAAAAAATACGGCTGGAAGAACATTCTATCAGCAAAATAAAGGTCTCGGTGACAACTTTGATTTTTCGGAAGACATTTAGTCTTTTGAATTTTTTTCAGTGACTTTTATTTCGGTCATTCTCAGCCATTTTGAAGAATCACAACTTTTCCAACAAATAAATTAATTAATCTCTGTTGTTATCCACATTCCGCATTATCCGGAGCCATCCCTACTGCACAATCCAGCCCTGGCCAGAAGTTCTCGCCGCCTGTACTCGGGCCACTCGAGAACATGACGGCGATCCGTTCCAGGATACGTCTACTTGCAGGCTACTCTTGTAATTGGTCACGTTCTACAGTAATAAGGACGATCTGCGATACAGGCTACGTCTTATTCAAGTTGAAAGACTTCCACGAATTCGTCCGATAAGCTCAGTCAATATGAACCCTGAACGAAAACACCAACTGCGTTTATAAAAACGACGAAAATATTCATAAATAAATAACGTTATAATTCGTGATCAGCTCCATCTATTAGATTCTGCCAAAATATTTTAAGCTTTTGACCCGGAACGCTGAGAATTTGACCTGAAAAATAAACTCACATTTTTTAAAGCGTTTTCATTCTCTTTGTGATGATATTAAATTAGATATATATTAATTATTTACGCTAAAATATGTTTTTTTACCGAAATGAAGTTTTAATAATATAAATAAATATGCACAAAATCATGTTTTAACATTTATTGCGTGTATTGTGATATCATGCAGCATGCGCGCATTAATAATGAAACTGTGATCACAGTCACAGTTTTCAATCACTGATATTATCGAATACTAATCACAATCACACCAGTGAGTCAAGAGTAACATTTTTTCTCATCATTATAATACACCCCATTTATTCAACCACTTGCAATAAGGCAATTTTATGCTTTATTTTATTACATTAAGTACCCATTTAAAAAAATCCCTTTCAGCACTGGTCGCACGAATCTAATAGATCTGTGTATGAAATGAGTTTTTTTATGAATGGTACTATTTTTTTTATTTTTTGGGGCGGTAAATCAGGCCAGCTAACGACCTTAGCAGAGATATTTATTAAGGTCAATTTTTCAGAGGTTCGATTGAAATCTGGTAAGAACTCTGGTAATTATCGTATCCACAAAATCCGTTGCGTCTTATGTATGATTCTCGTACATATACATACATACATATTATAGACATATAAACTTTTAACAGGGATGGTTTCAGGGTCTCATGAGATCTTTTGTTGTATTTCTATCGAAATATATATAAAATGTATATCTAATGCACCTAATAAACTTTCTACACCGAACGTGAATTCAAAACATTGTTCTACGAAGTTGTAAGAAAATATTCCTTATAACATCAGTTCACTTCTCAAGGAATTTTGATTGATAGTTATTTAGCTAGTTACGTCGTAACCGACACATTTTGAATAATTCACAGCAAAGGTATGATTACCGATTTATTATTATCTGGAAGATTGATTACACAGTTCGATTTTGATATTTTACGATAGATTACACGATAGTTTAATGATCGTGTCACGATTTAATTATTATAGTTTTATAACCACAGATTCGACGAATTTAATTTTATCATGTGTCTACTGTTTACACCAGGTATCATTATTGTTTTTGTCACGTTAATAATTACACCAAGATTATATCGTGTGTTATTGTTTTTACGGCGAACTTATTATTATTGTGAAGTTACAGTTTTTCAGAACACAGTTCTGTGGAATTTTTAATAAATATTATTATTATTTTCATTTCATTTGTATTAAAAATATCACAGAACTATGTTCTGAAAAACTGCAACTCCACAACAATAACGTGTTCTCCGTAAAACTATATAAGTTGTATAAAAGTATATCAAAATTTAATTCTGGCGTCTCCTAGTATATTTGAGTTTTCGTCGCAATATAAAGTTGATAGCTTTTAAAAATGTAATAACAGATTGACAATTTGAAAGAGCTATAAAATATAAGTTTGAAAATTTGTCGTAAAACTACTTAGTTGATACGTTGAAACTGGATAACACGTTTCGCCGGATTGGAAAAGATCTAGGTTCAAATCCTGGTAACGATTAATATATTTTCATGATAAATAGATTTTGTCTGTACATCTTTCAAGTGGATTAATTTAATTCGTATTATTATTATTGTTGCTATCGTGTATTTATTGTTAATATCGTGTATTATTTTAGTTATTATCGTGTTTTATTGTTCGCATCATGTTGTTATTGTTATCGTATATTTATCGCTTTTACCTTGTAAAAATCTATGTAGAGGGATGAATAAAGAAATTAGAAGTGAACAGATTTGTGTGTAGCATAGTCGGCAGAATTAAATAAAGATTGATGAGATGTTTTGGTCATGTGGAACGTGTAGGTAAAGAAGGATGGTAAAGAAAATGTACGAAACGAGTATTGAAGGCAACAAACAGCAACAGAGGATACACGATCGTCAACCAGATCTTGACAAGAGCGCATGAAAAGATGGTTGAAAACCTCCAAAACCAAACAGTGTGGATAAAAATAGTGTGATGATTCATTATATATGTCAACCAATTTAATAGTGAGTTATAGTATAGGATGTCCCAATAAGAACGCCAGATTGAAATTTTGCGTCATTTTTTGTTCCATGTGTCAATCTTGCGATCAGTAAATATGGAACGCTGCTTTGCTGACACAGTTCGTATGAATTACCTTGTGAAATGGTCCAAATGTGTCATCAATTCGAAGATTAATTAAAAAAAGAAACCAATTCGATTCTGGACAATAAGTAACGGTAACATATAGGTTCTAAAATTTGTCGCTAAAAATATTGTCGCTGTAGCATAGTTGGATAATGCACCTTCCCCGGTTTGAAAAGAGATCCAGGTTCGAATCCCGGTGGCGCAACAGCAATATTTTTCGATAAAATATATTTTATATGTATATCTTTCTAATTAATATATTTAAAATATCACAGAGCTATGTTCTGAATAATTACAATTTCGCAATAAGAATGTGCTCTCCTAACATATTATATAACTCTTCTGATTCATTAAGCATTATCAAAAGTATTTTAATTATCGAAAATTTATAGCATCTTATTTTATTTTTCTTTCATTGTTTTCGCTCGCAGTTTCGTCGTTTTTCCTTGAGTTTACGCGCTGCTAGAAAAGGACCTTAATTACTCCCTCCAGAGGGAAGATTTTGGAATAAATTTGAATAGTAATCAACCTAAAACCTCTCTTCGACCGTGGGTTGGGTTCTCTTGCATCCCGAGTTAGGTCGGGTTTAGCATTTTACTATTTATGCGCGGACCTGCAATCCATCACAGTCTGCACTTAACTTAAGCGAGGCTTAGGTCCGTTCGAGAATAAACGCTTACCACGATATTATTTCAATCACTTTACTTTCAATTTTGTGTGCTAAGTAAAAAATTTTATAAAAAATAATATTTTCACGTAGAGATAAAAGCATCCCTTTCACCAATAAAACATGGATTTAATATTATATTTGATTTGATTTGTGTCGCGAAACATTAATTATGAAGGTATAATGTATTTTAAAACATACTATTCCTTGATAAATAAACTAAATATATCACTGAAAAAAAGGAAAATATCGACGATAGAAAGATTTGATTTATTAGTAATTTTTTTTTTTGAACTACATTTATTTATTAACGATTATTATAATTATCTTATTGTGAAGTTGTAATTATTCATAACATAAGTCTGTGATGTTTTAAATACTAATTAAATGTATTGATTATGAAGATATATAAAATTAATTTTATCGAAAAATATTGTTGTTGCGCTACCGGGAATCGAACCTTGATCTCTTTTTCCAATACGGGGAAGGTGCATTACCAACTGTGCTACAGCGCCAGTATTTTTGACGACAAATTTTCGAACCTATATTTACATATACATTTAATTAGTATTTAATACATTTATCTAGATAAATCGATATCTATATGTTACTAACTAACTTACTTAACATCACACCATTTCTCCGCGGGGATAGGCAGATAGAGCGCCACACTCTTCTGTCCTGACACACAATTCTCGCCGCTTTCATACATCTTCTCATCCAAGCTCGTTAATTATTGAGGCTTCTAACAGTACCATCTTCCAGTATCCAATTTACCTGGTCATGCCAAGTCTTCCGCGGACGTCCTCTATTTCGCACTCGCGTCATATACCATTCTTACTATTCTCTCATCAATATCCTTTCCATATGATTAAACCACCTAAGCGATCCTTTTTGATCTTATTCACTATGGTCGTGAAATAAAAGGCGTATTCAATTCTTTTTTTTTTGTTAACTTTGTTTTATTAACCACTTAATTGAGTTTAAATACATCTACCGGTTTCGAAAGATACCATTTTCTTCTTCAGGGTGTCATAACTAACTGAAAACATATATTATTGTTTCTTTACCAGAATCTATTTTTAAGATAAAACAATTATTTAAAAAATAAATTTAGTACCTAACTCAAATTGTTACTTAATACAAATTTACTCGAATAATTTTTAGGAATAAATTTTAGAATGGGACTCGTCGTATTATTAATTTCAAATGTATAAGTATTTAATTCATTTGCGTGCTGCACATAATTCATAAAACGCAACATGCGACAACGTTATATCATCAAATACGTCCGAATCGTGACAGGTCAAGTCTATATGCCTTCTTCTTCATACTCTTAAAGCTTAATCTGACCTACCTCCCTCACGAGTGCGAAGAATGTAGATACCGTCAGCCGGAAAAGAATGCCGACGAAGAACGACCAAAGTGCCGCCCTCTGTACATATTTGCAGGTCGCGGTGTCTTTAAGGGTCTCTCCTAAGCTACATTCAGGCCCGAAGTAAGCCCTCGAGTTTTGATTAAAGTCCTTTGGAGATCATCCCTTTGATGTCACCACTCTGTATGTAAATGTTGTTCGGGCGAAATTCAAGATGGGCTCTTTTCAACTGCCTGAAAAAAGTAACTTATTGTTTATATAATGTAGTTTAACCACCTTATTAATTCTACGAAGTTTCCTTGGGAAGTGTTAAATAATTCTTTCATTTCTTTACCGAAAGATGGTTCAGTTTGACGTTGAAAACGTTACCTGGACTCGTTTTTTGTAATGTTTTTTTAAAAAGTGTTTCTTCTGTTGTATTTTTAACAGTCGGGGTTTTGGAGCAGCCACCTTTCTGAAACTAAATGGCGGATAATATTATTGATATTAGATAAGAACTACGAGAGTTAGTCTTGTCCGCAAAATCCATTATACCCCATCCATTATTCCCCATAGTTCAGACTTGACAAGACATGGAATAAACGCGGTGTATCTAAAACATCTATGGTCAAGCATGTGCATTGTCTCTGGTGTATTGGTGATACCGAAAAAGTGAAGAAGTATAGCCAAATAGCGTGAGTTCATTAAGATCATAATCCTTAGTAATGACGGACGGACGTGGAACATCCATATAAATATATATAAGCAATATTTGAATACGTTAAAAAACACAATTATCGGATTTTCACCTAAAAAGGCACTCTAATTAAACAAATTAAATGTATTAATTGGAAAGATAATTAGAGTAACCTGGCGGTCTATCCTCCACTGGCCAGATCAGCGGAGAAAACATGAAATGTGGGTACGGATCTCGGAACTCACCTTGCCGACGACTTTTCTCTGTGATAAATTTATAACAACTTGTGTAATTCGGATGGACAATCTAATCTACTAATCTACTCTACATTATTCAAAGGAGTTACTATTAATCACAGTGGTTTGTTACAAGGAACACAGCGATCATTGCAAATGCAGACTAGAGACAAATATAGTCTGTGTAGAATGTCCAAAGTTGAAGATGACAATCTAGCGCTGACAGAAAAAATGGAACAATAATAATAATACATGACCTTGGGTTTGGGACGCGATTCCTCCACGTTTCGAACTTATAACTTATAATCTATTATACATATATATATATATATATATATATATATATATATATATATATATATATATATATATATATATATATGCTGATTTGGAAGTAATTGGCTTATATTACTTCATATGTTAGTTGCGAATGACTTTATATAAAAGTTACAGTGAATCTGTATTACCAGTGAGAATATATTTTCGCTGATGAAAGTATGTTTTCGCTAAGCCGGTCAGTGGACGTATATCTAACAATGAAGATACAAATTCACTGGTTACATTTAGTGAATTTGTATTCGTTGACAACCGAGAATACGCCGCGCGAGAATATTTGCCCTTAAGTGTCGATGTGTCGCCCTACAGTATGGCAACAAATAGTTTGGTGGAGTGGGTGGCGTTTACAACTGTCACTTTTATTCGCTTATAGTATTTTCATTTATATTAAATTAAATTATTTACTGCATAAACTACCGTGTTTATAATCTCAGCCATTTTTATTTCCTTTTCAACACATAGGTTAGGTTAGGTTAGGTTCAATTATAGGTTAAGGTAAAATATACATTTGCTAAAACCTGCTAGTGAAGTTGTATTTCCACCAGTAGAAATATATTTCCACTGGTGGAAACGTATTCGGATATGATTTCACTGAAACGTCAGTGAAAATATATTCTCACTGGTAATACACATCCATTGTAACATATATAGTAACGATGGGTGGTTTCGAGGTCTTCTGGTCATGATCGAAGAAAGTCCATTGAAATTTCTGGAGGCCCTATGCAATATGTAGTATTTCTATCGAAATACACATAAAATTTTTAACTTTTTAACCATATACATTAAAATATTATGTAATACAATACAATACGTAAAGTAAAATGTACCTTTGTGATAGTTTTTATTACTCGACCCAACTCGGATTCCGCAAAGAGAACATTTTTTATCACTAAAACTAAACATAAAGCACACACACATATTTTGAAAACGAAAAGTCAATATTTGTCGGTACTGAAAGAGTGGTGGCTTAGCTTTAGTCACGAATATTCCAGTCCCCGTACGAATATCTCCGCGAGTTCAACAAATTTGTTTTCACCCCGTGACACGTATCAGTTGCAAGTTATTACTTTCAGAGGCGCGACAAATCTTGAGACTTAAGGGTACTAAATTCATCAAAGTACGTAGTTGTACTGTCGAGCTTACAGAGCTTACGGTGTCGGCGTATTTTAATATGTTATTTAAAAATGCTAAACACATTTTTACTTAACTTTTAACAAAATTGTTAACTATTGAAAAATTAATTAATTATTAAAATAAAACACAACGTTTTGTACTTCACACTATACTTTAATTAAAAATTTTAACGTTTTCGACGCTTACCGCGTCACCTTCAGTAATAAACTAAAGCTTAAACTAGAAGGTAAACTATCGATTACATGGGTTGGGGGTGGGTATTATAGCGGTGTTAGGGAGAGGGGGGTTTCGGTGAAAGTGAAATTGGTTGTAGGCGGGTGTAATATGGACGGGAGAAGAAATGTAATAGGGGGTGTTTGTATGTTAAGTATATTTTTATTGTTAATCTCTATATATTCTAGAATGTCTCATTTTCTCCCCTTTCTGCATATATGTAGTACTTCTACGTTGTCATAGGCGAAGCGATGATCCTCTGATCTTGCATGGTCTGCCATCTCTGAGCAAGATGGTTAATTACAATGGACTTCCACAAAGTTAATCACGAAAATTTTTGAAATATTACATATTTATTGTTTTCGAGGAATGTTTGTAGAACTCCTTAATCACATACGTGAAAATAAAATACTTGTTGGTAAGGGTTGCCTTATTACCTTCTTATGTTATAAAATTATGTTGCCATCCTTTTCTACATATTACCTATTACATTAATATATCATTAGTGTTGAAACAGAATGGTTACTTAGAATAATTAGAACCCTACAAAAATTTATAGAATTCCTCAGAATTTCAATGAATTATGTTATCTCTTTTCATCTCATGTTAATAAAATTGTATAGCTGTCCTTCACTATAAATTAACATTAATATAAATACAAGTTGTTGAGTTATGAAACCAGGAAGTTTATTATACGTCAATCGGTTTCCCTTATCAGGACGTATTTAAAACTAACCATAAATACAAAAAAGTACACTTATGTATACATAAAGAGGGAAATAGAATATAAAATTGAATGTGAAAGACAGAGACAGAATACACATGCAGTTAGATAGAACATCAAGGGAGAAAGAATATAAAATTATATGCGAGAAAGATAGACAGAATACAAATACAGATAGACGGAACATTAAGGGAGGGGAAAATATAGTATTGATGGATATTAAATTGATTTTAAAGGAAACATACCTAATATGGAATTAATGGATAAATTTATTTGACTATTAAGAATTGGCATACCACTATTTACTGCTTTTTTTTATTTCGAGGGCTTCTAAATTATCCAACCGGAGGCCGAACCCGTTTTTATGGAGGATATTGACCCCTGCGCTATCATTAAAAGAATGATTTTTTTTTTAAATAGAGATGCGTACACGGAATACGTGTCACATCAATATTCTTACTATTTTCAAACTAAGCTAAATGCTTGTGCTATAAAAATAAGACTAACTTGCTGGTGTCCTGGAACGAGGCGCGAACCCCCGACCATCAGATCACTAGGCCAACGTCTTGACCACTACACCAACAAGCTACTCAAAAAGCTCTTTTCATTAATATGGTTGGAAAATTCTGAGAAACCATTACTGTTTAAACATTTAAGATGTTCTCTGACACAAATATTGACATTACGAGCAGTTTTGCCTGTATAAAATGAGGGACTGTTATTACAAGTTAATTTATGAATACGCGAGTTGTATTGTTTATTTGATTGTATTTTATTTAAACCAAAAATATTACAAGTTTAGTCTAAAATGCTGATGAAAAAATTGGTGAAATTGGACGGACGACTCCAGACTATTTTCTGTGGGGGTACTTGAAAGAAAAGGTCTGCGCCAATAAGCCAACAACAATTCCGATACTGCAGGACAATATTCGAAATGAAATTGCTGAAACGCAAAGTGTGCGAGAATGTTTTTTAAAATATGGTTAAAAGAGCATGCATTTGTGCCGCTACCAGAGTCGACCACTTGGCCGATGTTATATTTCATACATGCTGAACTTAAATTGTAATAAACCAAGTAATCGATAAATAAAAACCAAATTAAAAAATTGCGTTTTGTTTTCTAGTTATTCAAAAACAACATCGGACTGAAACATAATATTCACCTTAATATTTGTAGAATTTCTTGTCACGGTGGAGTAATTATTTAACAATATTTTTTTCACATCGAAAGCTAATATGCAATTACAATCTTGGCTAAAATAACACCTTAATATTTTTAAAGATGGAAGATTTTATCAAATCTTAAAATTGAAAAGTACTTAATTAATAAATTAGGACAATTAAAATTGACCTTTCTCATCCCTATCAATTTCTTTTAAGTGCTACCAGCATGTTCTCCTTCATATTGTAGTTAGTATAATTGATTGTCATGGCACTTCGATGGTGGGGTGATCTTCATACCAGCAGAATCATTCATTTTTTTCAAACACGTAGATAGGTAGATAATTACAAATAATAAAATTCAGATTATTCTAAATTATTGTACATTTCAAGTTCCCGCGTATTTTGAGGTTGCTTCAATCTTGAAAAATAAATGTCTCACTAAAAAAGATCAAAATGTATGTAGAGTAAAATTTGAAAAGATTAATATGGGTACGCCCTCAGTAGTAAATTATTTTAGTTCTTTGGTTTTAGACGATACTTTTTTTTTTTACCAATATCCCATCTTGTCTTGTATGATATGTTTTATATTTTTTTAGCTAACGAATAATAACACGTTCAAGCTATATTGTATTTTTCGGATTTTAGTTGTTTTGATATTTGACTTTCTGAATGGCAGTCTTACACTAGTAGTAGTAGTAGTAGTAGTAGTAGTTCTTTTTATACCAGTACTCGTTTTAATTTACATCAGTTTTTCCGATGTATTTCTATAGGTGATTTTAATAATAAATAGCATAACAATAAAATATTTTTATTAAGGAAAACACATTCTTATTGTGAAGTTGTAATTATTCAGAACATAGGTATGTGATATTTTAAATACTAAATTATTGTATATTAATTATAAATATATACATATAAAATCAATTTTCTCGAAAAATATTGTTTTTGCGTCACCGGGATTCGAACCTGGTTCTCTATTTCCAATCCGGGAAAGTACACTACCAATTGTGTTATAACGCCAGTATTTTTCATGACAAATTTTCGAACCTATATGTTACATTTTTTCAAATTATATGTATATATGTATAATTAATACATTAATTTAGTATTTAAAATATCACAGACCTATGTTCTGAATAATTACAACTTCACAATAAGAATTCCTGTGTTTTCCTTAATAATATATGTTGTATCAATGTGTCCAAAATTTAATAAAAATGAATTGATAATTCTGGCTTCTGCAGTCGGTTTACTCAAAGGTATTTGAGATTCTGTAAAAATAATGTAGATGGCTTTCAAAAATTGGAACGACAAGTGTATTAATTTGAAAAAATGTAACATATAGGTTACAAAAATTTGTCATGAAAAATACTGGCGTTATAACACAATTGGTAGTGTACTTCCCCGGATTGGAAATAGAGATCCAGGTTCGAATCCCGGTGACGCAAAAACAATATTTTTCGACAAAATTGATTTTATGTGTATATATTTATAATTAATACATTAATTTAGTATTTAAAATAAAATATTTACCGATTCAACATTGTATTGATCCGAGTACACCTATTTCTTCTCAATAATATTCTCATATCTTTATTTTTCACATTGCTTATATATTGATACGGTTTTTTTTTAAATGTATTGATTGTAGGCATATCGATAATTTTACGGAGAACTCACCTTATCTTTGGTTATCTGCAATTTTGTCGATAATTTTCTGAAATTCGATTTGCTCGGTATGTTCTTAATTCCATGTAGTTATTATTCTACCGGCGTATAGATAATGTGCAGTTTAAACTGTTATTGTTTCATATAATTCAGTTATTTGATTATTTGTACTGATTTTAATTATTTAAAAACGATTTTTTGTTGTTTTTTACAATAATTTTTAAAGTGAATTTTATAATTAGAAAATATCGGGTCATGCATCCGGAGGAGGAATTCAAAAATAAAAGTAAATTTAAGTCATTTATTTATGATGAAATATTTTTTTAATTATGCTTTAGTACCTAAACCTACATATTTTAAATCGTTTTAAAATGTCAAGAACTTTTTTAAATTTGCTGAAGCGTTTATCCCTAATGAATCCTCGGATCACAAATCGTCTTGTGAGGCTGTTCCGTGTACCAAATAATGAATCCTTTGAGGAGCACCTTCACCCGTTTAATTAAATAAGCATCTGAAGATGTCTGTCTGCCAACTGCCAACATCAGGTTATCCTTGAACCGGTAATTTATTCATTAAATATGAAGCGACCATTCGTCTTTATCTTTACTTTATTTAATGCTAGTAGAATAATTATAAAATATGATTTCAATATTTCTTCTTCTTCTTTTTCCTCTCATCAGATAAGATAGACTCGTAATGCTCCTCCTCAAATCTCGATCCCGAGTCACCCTTACAGCTGACTTAGGTCCGGTTGTGTGATCGGTGATAATTTTTTACTAGGTATAGTAAAAAAAGTTACTTCAGTAAAAATTGTTGCAAATACGAATTGTTCGAACGTTGGTAAATAATATTTACTTATCGAAACTACATTTAATAGTAAACTAATTTTACTCTCCGATATCCGATGTTAAAACCGCCAATCGTTAGTTAAAAATGGCGGACTCTTCATAGCTGTTTCAAAAGTCATCTGTCTCATTGATACTTTAAAAGTTGCAGTATACTACAATGAATCATTTCAATATCCTGCTATTTTAGTGATGAGAGTTCGTCCGATGATGATCATGCTGTTTAATCCATATTACCGAAAATTTGTCGCTAGCGAAGTGACAGAGTTCGAACGCAGGGATATTATTAAATTATTTACATTATTAAAAAGTTCTATGGTCAAAATTTACTATTGATGCCACAACCGGACCTTGGGTCTCTCCAGATGCAAAACATTCATCCACCGTTGTGTCAAGGGATAATTCCTTTTCTAGACTGTCAAATTAACGCATAATGTTGCCGAAAAAATGGTGAACTCTTTAATATGGACAGTAAGGATGAAGTATTGGGTTATCCATTAGTGTTTCGGTAGTTTCTAAGTTATTCAATATTAATCCACGAAACCTCTAGCAGTACATTTTGAAGACATCTATTTTACGCTTGTTGCATACATAAAGATTAGAAAAACGATAGTGGGAACCAACGTATTTTGATTGCTTATTTGACGTCACTGTTTTTCAATATTCGTGATTTAGTCCATAGCAACTTTGGCAACCTAGTTGGATGCGTCTTCGGATTTCACCAGTAATTCTTAATTAGTATTTACGTCCAAAAAAATTGCCTCTTGAACCACTTCGCATCCTGCTGTTTGGAAAGTTTATCTTAATGCATTAGCACGATCCACAAACAATATGTTTGTTTGTAAGCCAAACTGATATATCGCTAAATATTTATCTCAGATTTTTGGAGTACTGTTAATCCTCAAAGTATCTCATACATTGTTTTAACATATTCCGAATTAAATTTTTTAATTTACCGTGATATATAGCTTCAAACCTTCCCAGAAATATATTCCGGATAAAACTGCGAATTTTTTTAAATATTTCTAAAAATCATAACTTCACTAATGTTATCATATACTTGAAAAATTAATAATCTTTATTACAATACTCTGGACTATGTAGTTATCTGTATTTAAAAAAATAAATGGTTGCTCGAATTCAATTACATAACTTTAGTATGATAATTATTTATTGATTTGTCGTTTATTGACTTGTTTAATTATTGATTGTTATTTATTAACTTATTTACAAAAATTACATTTTGTTGTAAACATAATGACAGATGATAATTTGAAGTGAGAGAGAGATTTTAATGTTATTCTACACCATCCACTAGTTACTGTGATTGTGTCGATGATTGGTAACTCGAGATTTAACGATGATTTATTTATTTATTTATATATATTTTGACATCCATATTTATGTACTAACAGAGGTGGATATATAATAAACATATATAATACATAGTTTATTGTGCGGGATGGAGTAGATTTCACCTCTGATATATACAGCGTTGTCCTGGCTACTTTGCTAGACTTAAGTCTGTGTTAAAGTAGCCAGTTTTTTTTTTCGTGCTATTGTGGTGTTATTTGGAATAAAAAGATAAATCAAATATGAATAAAAAAGTAAAAATAAAATAAAAATATATGGAGTGGGAGTGTTGTAGGACTAGTGAGTTATTAGAAAAAGAATTGTATACATTATAGTAAATTGTTGGATATCCATGCTTCTGATACATCTCTACCTGATTGAATCATATATCGGGTCCATATTTGTGTAATCTTATAAGAATTGTACGATTTCCAGTTGGTACTGAGTGTATTGGTAACTACGATTTACTTTCTAGTGTACCAGTTATTGCTCGAAGAATTACATTAATCAGTTATCAATCATTGTTACAATCGAACAAAATCACAGCCACAATAACACTTAAAATAACTTTTTTAATAACAATTTTATCATCGCTACGATCCAAACAACGAAGTTATACTTACAATATTTTAAACAAAAGCAGACTTCGAATGTCTCACAATTATTTTAAATGCGGAACATCGTCGATCGACATGAAGAAAATTAATTCATACTTTTTAATTATTGAAATATATAATTTATAGAGATATTGATAAACATTAATATCGTCCCTGTTAATTAATTGGTTCTACAACCCTTGGTGAGTTATACATTTAGTCCATTGATCCCTTTTACGAGCTATTTCTCTCACGTCCTGGATTTCCAAGACAAATCAATTTTTGAAGACTGTTGCTCCATCTTAGTTTTGAGCTTCCCCTCTGCGCTGTTGCTTTTGTGTTTAGCAATGTCTTCGTTTCTCATGCACGTTCGACAATTATTCATTATTCAACAGAACCATCCTTCAGTATCTGGTTAACCTGGTCGTTCCAAGTCTTCTGCAGACTTCTTCTACGTCTGGTGCCATCTACACTTGCGTCATATATCTTTTTTACCATTCTCTCCTCATTCGTCTGTTCCGTATGACCAAACCACCTAAGTGATCCTTTCTTAATCTTACTCACTATACTACGATCAGTTTTGCATTATTTCCTTATATGCCACTTCTTGCCACATATACGCTTAAGTAATCTCATTTCCACTGCATTCAGTCTGCTTTCGTTCCTCTTCTTCCAGCTCCAGGCCTCACTTCCATACATCAGTGTCGGTACCAGGATTCCATTGTGAACCGCTAGTCTTGTCTCAGTTGACAAGTTCCCATTAGCTATAATTCCATTCAAAGTGCAGTTCACTTTATTCTCTGCAGGCACCCTCCTTTCGATATCTTTCTCTGTCTTTCCGTTTCTATCGAACATACTTCCCAAATACACAAACTCATCTACTCGCTCCAAACAGTTAGTCAGTACCCTTGTCTTATATGCATATCTTATAAGCGTTTTGTACCTAACTCAAAATTTGCTATTTTTGGACAATAGTCGGGATCTTAGTAAATTTTAGATGCGAAAATAATAACTATTCGCGCTTACTCTTCTGTATTGTATTGTCATTTGTTACTATATATTAGGATCCTTCTTCTTCTTCTTATGCCCTATCCATTCAACTGACGTTGAGTCTCATTACTTTGTTTTGAAAAGCTCTACAATAAACTAGTCAAACCCTCCCCCGACTTCCAACAATCTTTCCATGCATTAGATTCCCTGCTTTCACGTGAAGGGATTTTTTGGATGCACCCAACCGCCATATATTTGGTTTTTTGCTGATTTACAACGAAATCTATATTTCGTGAATCTTTCAAGATTTATGAACGCATTTTGTAGGGCCTCAATATTATGTGTGCATTTAAATGTGTTTCTATCGTGTTTTCTTGAATTTTCTTAGTTAATTAAGGTAATAAAAACTAAATTAAGTCGTTTCCTGCAACAAAAAGAAATAAACCGGTTATATTGCACTACACATTACGGTCACCGTAATCCCCAATTGAAATGTTGGCGTTGCCCGGCCAGAGAGGAACACGGCGTCTTCTGAACTCGTAATCGAATTTATTATTATTTACGAACTGGAGGAGTTATTCAAATTTACATCGTTATTCTAAACCAAATATTATGTTTCCAGCTGAAGGGGACCTGTCCGCCTTCGCCCTGAGGAAGGAGCATTTCTCCTGCAAGAGTGTGCTGTCTTCCGGAATCTTCACCCCGGACACAAGGTACACACAACCTTTATTAATTCAAGAACAGAAATCACTCGTAAATTCTGCACGATCGCAAAATCTATCGCAGAAGATTAATTTTAAAAATACGTTCACAGAAAATTCTTGTTAAAATTATGCATATAATTTTAATATTTCACGGCGTTTGTACGTCGGTCACGCTTTTAATAACGTAAGCCATGCGCGGCCATGTTTCGAATAAAATAATTCTGCCGTCGTTACTTGACTAGATATGAAATTTCGCTCGCTGAACGTTCCATTTTTTCAAATTAATCAGCTGAAATTATATGGGTATTTACCTACTTCCCATGGGTTCAATAATAATTTTATTATATACCCACAGACTACTGTTTTTTTATCCGTCAATGTAGACCGACTTTCACATATTTTTAACTAAATTCGACAAATGAACGTCGTATTTAGTACCTAGAAAATCACTTTAAAAAAACTACATAAAAATTTATCCTGTAAACTTTAATTAAATGTTAATTTTTTAATAAAGTGATCAGTTTATTGACATGGAGTAATATCTCAATACATTGGTCACTGAAAGTGAGTGTGTTTTCTAGATTTATCATTAAATTATCTGCCCGTTGCTGTCCACTGACTCAGTTTACATTGTTATATTTTGTTCTCGTTCTAATAGGGGTGATTCATTGTTTATACACTCACTTATGTTCAATACCATTAGGCTAGGTGAGTATTTTTTGTTTTTATGTATGTTAAAAGTTGAATGAAAAGCTATTAGTAGTCTAAAGTGTCATTTTATATACCAATCTAAACCCATAAAATCCGAAAGGTATAATATCATCAACCATATCAAACACACGACTGGCTATCTTAACGGGTGACCGCAGAAAAAGTGGAGGATAATCATATTTGACATCAGCAGGGTGTCACGTTTGTCCATTCAAAAATTATCAAAATTATTTTTAACCGTTCTGGCCAAAAATATTTTTTTTTATTAGAACACATTATTTTTGTGAAGCTGTAATTATTCAGAACAGACGGTCTGTGATATTTTAAAAATAATGGAACGATTAAATATATTAATATCAAAAAGGTAACATATAGGTTCGAAAATTTGTCGCTGTAGCATAGTTGGATAATGCACCTTCCCAGGTTTGAAAAGAGATCCAGATTCAAATCCCGGTAGCACAACAACAATATTTTTCGATAAAATTGATTTTATGTGTATATCTTTCTAATTAATATATTTAAATCTTTTTTATTCGAAAATTTTTTTTTTGTACAAAATTTTTTAGATCAATGTTGCGTGTATTGCATGTCTAATAATTTTTGATTAATACAAATTAAATGTATTATTTAGAAAGATATACAGGAATATTCAATTTATCGAAAACATATTTTTGTTACTATCGGGATTCGAACCTGGATCCTTGACTATTGATTGCATTAGACGCCAGAAACTGAATAAATTTATTTTTTATTAAATTTTATATAAACTTTGCATTTTTAATACAAAAATTCCGCAGAACTGTGTTCTAAAAAACTACAACTTCACAATAACAATGTGTTCTCTTTAATAATTTTTAATTAATTATTTTTCGCATGAACGACAGCGAAATTAAAATCTGCTACTGCTGACTGAATCGATTTTAAATTCGCGGTGTTTAGGATGTTTTTATGTTTCAAAGGATTACTTTTTGATTGGGTTTTTAAACATCCTATTAAATAAATGATTGCCTACAAACAATCAACAAGTTTAATAGTCGCACTCATTCCTGAACATTAACACAAATCAATCTAAGTGTTTAACTTGCTTCGTATGTGTACAAGTTTCCCTCATGTGAGACAACGAAGTTCGCAGCAATTGCGATGCTAATTTATCGTATTTAAAACAGATTTCTATTAATGGTATTAAGCATTGACGTAGCAATAAATTGTCGAGCCCCCGATAAAACACCTGACCTAACCTCTTTTCATCAATTTCATGTTTTCATTGTTACCATTTTACTATCACGTACATATGTACATATATATGAATGTACTATGTATTTAGCATTAATATAAGTATATAATGAAATATAAAGATTGTTCACTGTCTCCTTATAATCTTGAAATATTAAATGATTTAAATAACAAAACTGATTAGTGATTCCGCGCCCCCTGGTGATAGCTAGCCACTGAACATTACAGCATACGGGATCTTTTGAACCAATGAAGCCGTAAAACCAACCCACGGCAAAACAGCCCAGAACCAACATGTGTGACATTATTAAATGACCGTCATGAAACCTCTGGATCTATTAAACTGATTATTAATAGTTTATAAATTGTTTGTCCTTAGCAGGTGTCTACACGTGATTGGGAGATTTTCTATTGAATTATTATTATGTTTTAACTACGTTTAATATAAACCAAAACGCTTGTGCACTGAAAATATTGAAAATAATGACATATACATATTAAATGTTCAGCTTTTCTCAAGTTAATACAATACTCAAAATATAATATAGATAAGAAGACAGTCAGTAGTGTCAATAATATTGATTCCGTGGAGTTGAGGGCGGAAAAGAGTATTTCAAAATTCGCGATAGCAATAGTTTATAGTGTCTCTTCCGAAGAAATTAGCCGTAACTCTGATCGTATCTGTACTTTATTTGATTGCATTCTCGGTGTGCTATCTGTTCTCGGAATCGTGCAGCTATCCGATTCGGATGGAAATAAATCTACAGCTGAGAAACGCGTAAATAAAACACCAAGAGACTGTTCAAAAAAAATTTAAAAACCTCGATAAGAGAGATTTAAGATCCTTTCTAAGGAAGTCTCTTCGTTTATTCCAATTTTTTTAAATACGTAGCCTCGGTCTACAGCGGTGCACAATCTGTTCTTTTCAATATTCATATTTTCACTAAAGCGACATACTCAACTCTCTGTCAAACTATCACGGCACACCAGGTATCGATATAATAATAATTGAACATAATTACGCGTAAGAATAATGTATTTTTTATTTATTATCTTAGTTTTATTAACCACAATTGAGTTTAAAAAACATCTACCGGTTTCGGAAAACACTTTTCCTTCTTCAGGATGTCATAACTAACTAAAAATATAGTATTGACTAAATTTGTATTGAGCAGTAATTTGAGTTAGGTACTAAATTTATTTTTTTAAATAATTGTTGTTTTTTTAAAAAATTTAAAAGTAGATTCTGGTGAAGAAACAATACTATATTTTTAGTTAGTTATGACATCCTGAAGAAGGAAAAGTGTTTTCCGAAACCGGTAGATGTTTTTTAAACTCAATTATAATATATAATAAAACTAAGATAATAAATAAAAAATATGAATCTTAACCACCAAGTTAATATTGCTAATTTTAAAAGTATTAAGAATAATGTTTTTTTTTTAAATTGTGTACTCCGAAGTGCGACTAGGAAACTTTGCAAATCCTGCGCAACTGACAAAGTTATCATTTCATTCAGTGACGCGCGCAGTTGGCAGCAATTCGGCTGTAGAGTACGGTAAGGCAGAACGGAAATTGAAAATAGATAAAAATAGTTTCTTGTGTATTAATAAATTGTCAAAAATGATCGCTTAGTTGCATATCTGCCGATCGTTAAAAGGTTTGACGTTTATAGGTACAGTGGAACCTCGCTTAACGAGTGATCCGCATTACGAGCAAATCAAATTGGAAAGGAATGACTCACTTAATGAGCGACGTTTCGCATAACGAGTAACGAGGAAACAAGGGGTCCACAATCAGTCTGTGTTTAGCGCTCATTCTGCCAGCATCTTAGTGTCGCTTGTAATCGTACTTTTTTTGCAATCTTGGGTAGACGCATTATTTGTACATTTTTTTCAGTGCAAAGTTAAATAAACCCTCGCAAGAATATCCCCGAGAAGCGAGAACGAGGCATGAGCGTGACTGACCTAGCACGCACATATAAACGAATTATGCTCGTTAAGCGAGGTTCCACTGTATAACATAAGTAAATTTAGCGGCACACCGTTTGAAAAACACTGGTCTACAAGAATAACGAAAACATCCAAGTCGGTTTATTCTTCTGGGTTCCAATTTGTTGACTAGTTTTTATCTGTTGGGATTATGCAAATGAAACTCTATCCGAAATTGTATCGTATTTCCAGAAACGCTTCGGTGAAATTGATGTGTCTACACCATATATTATCAGAAATACATGGCATTTGTGCGCGCTTTGTGGCTTCTCATATTGTCATCGTGCGTTAAAATATTTCTTTTACTTTCAGTACCGAGATCAAGCGTTTCAAAAAATGATTTTGAAATTTAAAAGATTTTGAAGTCACCAAGTATTCATGGCGGTACCTTTATTGATTTGACTGGTGTCATACTGTTATATAAGTACATATATAATGCTGATTTTTTTTATTATTTATAATCTCTTAACATTAAATAATACTAATGATTAATTTTATTCACCACTGGTGAAATTGGTAGCAACGTCGTATTAATTTAATGCTCAAGATATTTTTAAACGCCTATTTTAAGTATCCAAGCCTGTCAGGGAGATTTTAATTATTATTTTATTGATTTAACTGAATTTTTTTTTTCAAATCGGAAAAATATGTGATTCGTGTGTATGAGACACGTAGCATGTTTTTTTTCTTTTTGTAGTCCTAGATGTCATCTCACTCCCTTAACAGTCCTTCTCCGTTCTACCCGGTCTTCTGCTATATGCACGACTGCGTAGAGTGATCATCCTGTTATATATTTTATTCGATCTGTCCATTTTTTAGTGGATCGCTATTTCGTTTTTAACCTTTAGTAATGCCAAGTATCACCAGTTCTCCTTATCACACTACATGCCCGAAATACTTCAGTATTTGCCTTCTAGACAAGGTGGACAGTGGCTCTTTGATCTTAAATTCCTAAATAATAGACTAGTTTGTACGTCTAGCCGTCCACGGCATACGCGTCATGTGGCGCCAGCACAACATCTCAAGCGCATTTTTCTTTTTTGTTGGCGTGGTTATTGAGTTATCCTGGCTTTTCTTGTTTAACTTAGTTATATTTCTTTCGATTCTTTTACTACTAATTAAATGTATTCATTATAAAGATATTAATATAAAATCAATTTTATCGACAAATATTGTTGTTGCGCTACCGGGATTCGAACCTGGATCTCTTTTCCAATCCGGGGAAGTTAATTTATTATTTTATTTATTATTAGTATTTTGATAGATTAATTATTTAGTTAATTTAAAATGACAAATCCTTTAACCTCGTTCTAATTCCAGGCCGCAATGTCTCAAGGATCTGTACCTGACCGCCGGGCGCCTGGACTGCCAGAGCGGGCTAGGGGGCCACGGAGGCCGCAGGTCACCCCTGGTGCAGTGTACCCCAGTGCTGGGGGCGCGCAGGAGAAGGCTCAGAGCGAAGGTGGACGTGGATATTGAGACAAGATTGGTAAGATTATTCACTTGAGACTTAATCAATATTGAACTTTGTGAGCAATAAAATGGATCTATTGATTTCCCAGGATATGTACGTGTAATATTTCAAACCAAAATCCCATTAAACATATTTCAAGAATTTTATATTACGAAGAATGAAACTACTTTACAAATTCTCTTTCGCAGTGGAAAAGTACAAATACACACGGTACATAGATACACAGATACATGGCGTTAGAGTAAAAAATACACATACATATATATAAGTATTCAAAAAAATAAATTATGGTCACATTATCAACAGGTTGTTAATGCCCTAATAGATTATTCTAGTACGACGTTAAGGTACAATATAGAAATATATAAGACAATTAGTATTGCAATGTATTGCGAAACTAAAAAATTTGAATAAAAGTTATATATAAGCAAACTGATAAATATATACATAAAATATAGAGAATGAATAAATACGATGTATTGAATTACCTTTTTAATAATAATAATAAAAGCCACGTAAATACATGGATAAATGATAATAAATAAGCAACAGATATACTTCCCTTCCTTATAAATTGTCATATGCAGTGAAAAATTGTGAATAAAAGTAGAGAATAAAAAATAAAATAAAATATTATATAATATAAGTTTTACACAACAGTCATATATATTGACTCGTTCAATATTTCCATACTAACAACAACTCTCCTCAAGCAATAAATCATGGACACAACACTACACAAACAACAAACATCTACACACCAGTTCCGAGAGCAACAACGACATTTTATCAAAGATTCTACATGTTCCTAGCTCCGAAACTATACAATACACTCAGTACCAACTGGAAATCGTACAATTCCAACAAGATTACACAAATGTGGACCCAATATATGATTTTACTTTTTTATGCATATTTGTAATTCTCATTTTTACTTTTTATACATATTTGTAATTCTCATTTTTACTTTTTATACATATTTGTAATTCTCTTTTTATTCCAAATAACACCACAACAGCACGAAAAAAAAAACTGGCTACTTTAACACAGACTTCAGTCTAGCAAAGTAGCCAGGACAACGCTGTATATATCAGAGGTGAAGTCTATTCCATCCCACACAATAAACTATATATATGTATGTTTATTATGTATCCACCTCTATTAGTACAAAAATATGGATGTCAATATATGTATATAAGTTTTTTAAAACACGTATGATACATAACGGTATTCTTGTACCACAATAAAACGTATTACGTTCATTCGTCTTTAAACCATATATTTTGTAATAACTTAGTGGTCACGTAATTCAAGGGCTGACCACAAAAATGCAGTTCGACAATCAAAACCATTTATTATAATGCTAACCATTATGTATATAGTCCATCTTCAATAAAGAATTCCGTTTACATTGTATTGGTTCTTCCAAGTACTCGATAGGCACTGATCACTCTACCGATCTAATAACAGAAACCCTCAGCGATAGTCAGAAGATTTTATGACCAGGAATGCAGTGGAGCATGTCAGAAATGAGCTTTTGTAGTATGTAGAAAGAAATATGGAAAAAATCCAGATTACCATGGGTTCTGAATTTGAAATATTGGCGTTCAAAGTTGGGCTTGTTCAAAAACGCTCACGTCACATCTCTCGTACGTACCGGTCAGTACTAACAATATTAGCACTAAAATGTCGAGTACCGATATGTTGACCCGGAAGATGTGACGTCACATCTCTCGTGCGGTATAAACCGATCGTTTTTAAAACACGCAACTTTGAACGTCCGTAACTCTGCCATATTTTAAGATATCGAAGAAATTCTTTCTACGACCTCCAATATATAATCTATCTGAAAATACCAGGTCTTTTGCGAAAGCTCTCAGTTCATATTGTCTTCAATATATTCTTTCTCCATACTCTCCTCATTTAATGTTCCCCACACCCAAAAAATCTCAGCAACCCTTTTGTAATAATAATTCTGATGATATACTATTGTAATAAACACTTACAATTATTCATTTTTATTATTACAATTTTAAAACTCGTCATGTTTCAGACATAAGTTTTGCGTATTTTTCTATAAAATTTTATCCACTTTTTTTTAACATACTCCTTCGAAAAATCATATTCTATGTTAAAGCTATTTTTAGTTAACAATTGTTTAGCCTTAGTTTATACTATCATTATAGTCATAGAATATTTATTGCTTACGGATACCACCCATCGAAACCAGTTTCTTAAATCACACACTACGAACATTTTGGTGTGCATCGTCGCTCCGTCCGTGAGGATATTACCAACGGCCGATCGTAAAACTGCGTGGGCTTCTAGAACGCTTTTTGAAGCATGTTTTTTAATTCAATATCACACTTAGAGCCATAAACCTGTACCTGTGCACTGCGCACATATCGTCTAGGTCAGCCATGGTACACCTTTTCCGAACTAAATAATATAAATGCCGAATTCTTATGAAAATCTTCGCGCGTCAGATAAATAAAATAAAGTTTTTTTTATTTCTTAGGCACATGTGATATATATTATACAGTTAAAAAAAAACAGTCTATTACATATATTTTTTTAATGTATTGCCCAACTAGGCAAGCTTGTGTTAGGGCAAATTGACAAAAAAATCATATTTCACAAGCTAAATAAACCAATATATCACATTGAATACGAGACAAAACACAATTAAATAGAAAATGAAAGTATGTACATACAACGCAACTAAACGTGAAAATATATAAAATGAGCAGTGCCGGCCCTTAGCTTCCTAATTTTTCTGGGCGCCCCCATCCCTGATTTATAAAAATATGATGGATCTGTTGAACCATTCTCTTAGATTTCGCAACTACGATGTCCTCCTGCGACCAGACCCTCTTTTTCGTGATTCGATCTTGCGCTGATGATAAGGTGGAGAGTGTTGTATTACATATATCTCTCAAGTTTCGCTTCATATGAGCAAAATATCAAATACCCGAATCTTCATTGATTTTTTAGCCATTTCCCAGTTATTATTCAAATTACCGGTGTAAAAGTACCCCATAAACTGTAATTATTGTGATATTGGAGAATTAGCAATCATTCTCCAGGGCAACACTCTAGCGGAGACGTTTGTGATGATATTTGAAGAAGCCGATGTCTCTTCTGGATCTGAGGGCGCCCACCGACTTGCTCGGCGCCTCAGCTTGCTCGGCACCCTGAAAATAAGAGAATAAAAAACTAGTGTGCAATACAATATATATAAATAGAATGTAAGCACATACAAGGTAAAGGAAAATGTATAAGATTAAAAGTTAGTACATTTAAGAGTACACATAATGCAGTTATAAGAATTATTTCATAATATACAACAGTATCTGCTCTACCTAATTTTTACAACCAATTAGAAACATCCACTGCAGGTATAAATGTAGTAATCGTAAATAAAAGGTAAAAATCGATTAAATGAATAAATTAATTAAGGTAAAAAAAATCTACTTATTATAAAATATTTAATAATTATTTCAGTTATTTTGAGTAATCTATTCGGACCTGACAATGGAAGATACGACAAGACACTGATACAACCGATACAGTCAACTTCTCTACCTCACCATCTTAAATGATCGCGTATTGTTCATAAAATAATACAGTCGAACTTGGAGGACCAGGGGACCATCAAAACTTCCTCATGATTTCATTGCTGATATATAGATATTTTTCTTCCACAATGTTGAAGGTTGAAATTCTGCTTTGATGATTAAAGTTATTGTTTCATGAATGCTGGGAAATCCTGAAATAAATTTGAAGTTTGGCAAATACAAAGCAATCAATTTAAACGGCTACCAATGCAATTTTAACGAGCTCATCACTTCGATAATGACTTTCAAGAAAAATATCAAGCAAACCGGTATTAATTGGGCCGTAATCTGATCGAATCATAAGACTTTTCATGTTTATCTAGAATCTAGTTTATCTAGTCATTCTAAGAATTAGGGTCTACCTTAGCAATTTTAAATGTTTGCAGATTTCCACTGGGCACCAAATATTGTTCAATATTCCGTGAAGCATACTCGTTATATCCGTGAGCGAACAGGCCAACATATTTAATTTTTATTTTAAAAAATCTAACCAACTTATTAAATACGTTTGAAAAATGTTCCGCGTGTCATTGGTTTATCAACTCTGGTCTAGGCTGTACGGAGAAGAATGTGTGTAATGTTACATAATAGATACCTTGTGTATATCAATCAGGGGTATAAAACATGAAATTTTTATAGTACGCGAATTCAAATATGGTTATAATTAAGCATAAGAGCTTTGTGTAGGTAGGCATTCAGTTAATATTTTTCATGTACGCACAACGGTCCATATGATCTATGTCACGGCGGCGTCGAAATATAATGCACGTGCGTCATGCGGATACGTATTACATATTTAATCAATTGTGTGAGGGTGAGATGGGGGTCTCACATCTCCACCGACAGCTTCAACAGAGAGCATTTGTGGGTCACTTGCCTCAGGATTACTTACACACCTTTTGTCAATAAAGTTTTACCTCCATCACTTGTGGAATTTTTTATTTTATTAAATATGTGAAGATATGTTATAATGACTAACTTGAATGAAATTTAGTTTTAGGAAAATTTGTATATTATAAAATTAAAATTAATGAATTATCAAAAGAAAGGCAAAGTATTCGTAATCCTTCAATGATGAGTAGATTTCCTTCGATCCAGCTTCCATGAGGCACTTCATTTACCTTGTGGATCCATGATATCATATTTATGGCTTCCGCAACATTGGTCCTGAGTTTTGTACCTTCATATACATGCTGGTTCACCTGCATGAGGATCTCACAACTTCATTATCTTACCCCATCCTGCTTGTATAATTAAATTGGCATTAATACTACAGAACTGCCATCTAAATTATACCATGTGTAAAAATGCCATCAGTAAAAAAGGAAACTGCACGTTTCTAGAACATAATAATTTCACAATGCCGATCAGGGATGCATACACAGGGGCACGAGAATTTATATTCCAAGTATAAATACCCTTTTTTACAAGGCCGGAAGATAAACGATTTACATTTTAATAGAAACGGAGCGCACATATCGTGGACACTGCTCATCTGTCAAAACTGGAACTCTGCTCATCGCAACTCTGCACAAGATCTGGGGATACCATACGTAGAACAGATGGCGCGCACTAAAAAATAAGTGACAGCACCTGCGTAACGTCACAATATCTGATAAAGAAGTTGTAGAGTTGCCGTATTTCCGTAATGAGAAATCAGAAGAATGACATATTTAAGAATTAAAAAGACTTAAAATGTCGAAAATTTAAAAACATTTATTTATTTATTTGTAACTATATAATACAATGTAAAAATATGTTTGGACTGTGCCCATCTCACTAGAGAAATTCTGTGTCGAGACGGGCATCTTGAGTAGGAAAGGAAAGGCTAAGAAGGGAATCGGAAAGAGGTAAAGTAATTAAAGTGAATGGTACTTTGAATGCAGTAATTTCTAATGGATTTGCGGCATACAAATCAATTCTGGTTCCATCCCTGATATATTGAAGTGGAGCCTCGAGCTGGCAATTAAGAACGAAAGTAGTCTGAATGCAGTAGAAATGGGGCGTGCGCGTGTGAAAACTGAAGAAAGATAATTAATAGAATTACGAACGGTTCATTTGGGTGGTTTGGTCATGTGGAACGAATGAGTCAAAATTAGATAGTGAGAAAAATAAACGCGAGTGTTGTTGATGACACCAAAAGAGGAAGACCTGGCCCATCCACGTCAATCAAATATTAGAAAATAGCTCTGTTATAAAGAAGCCTTAACAATTGACTAGCATACTTTAGAAAACATATTAATGTAGATGAGGAGAGAATTGTCAATCAGGACAGAAAAGTGTCGTTTTCTATTCTGTCTATCTTTAAAACATTAAACAGCGTAATGATTTTATTGCTATGATTATGTTGGTATTGATTTAAAAAAAAATTAAGATTATACAGCAGTTCATTTCCCGTCATTATCGAAGGGTTATTTCTAGTATCTAATATTATGCGACTGCACAATGCAATGCACACGGAAGTGGCACAGAAAGCATCACCAAGAAAGGCATTGGATTATGCGCCATTAAACACCATGTGGTCCTCATCTTGATACCGTCCAACTGTTCTTCTGCGTCGAGGAAATGTCTCTCGTTTAACATGTTGCCATCGACGTTGTTTACCCGCTTTGTAAAGATTTTAAATTGAAGCAAAAAGGATCGAATCTTGTAAAACAAGAAACAAATACAATAAATTCTTTCATTCTTCCCCTTCACCTCAAAATCAACTATGATCAACATCTTCCTCGGCCCCCAAATAACAATGACCATGTTTATCGTGTAGAGTCGAATGCAAAAGTATGCTTACAATTTACGTTCAATTTCGTATGCACTATGTTTTACGTAGCTTCGCAAATACGTGTGGTAGATACATACTCGTACGTACTGGGATGGCACGAGATTTTCGACTTTATCGGTTATACTTTAAGGTTTATCGGCATACTTTGTGTAGTTTTTTTTTATCCATTCAGTTTTACTGTCCTATACAGTTATAAAATAATATGTCGTAGCGGCTAGGTCTCACTTACGTAGATGAAAAGGAAAAATCTATCTTTCGAAAAGTATTACTACTACCGGAACTCGAACCCAGAAATTTCTATTGCTTTCGCATTCAATAAACTAAACATTGTGCTACACACATGTTGAGTTATATTTTTGTCACTAGTATGGTTTCGAGAGGTGGAGTTCCTCTCGTCAGCAGGTGTAAAGAATAACTAAGCTAAATACTGTTTGGTAATATGAAGAGTAGGGATGAAGTATTTGGTTACGTGATGTTCGTTAATTTATCGTTCGTTTTTAGTTTTAGTTAATGGCTAACAAAATAATGATTAGTTTCAATTATATGATTTGGAAATTCCGAGAAGTTATTATTTTTTAGACTTTTATTCTCATATTTAGGTTGTGACAAATATATAACTCGACGTGAGTGTAGTACAAAATTTTAATAATCATTTTGCACCTCGTCACATTGATGCAACTATTGCAAGTTTAGTATTCTCGTCAAATTTGATCTTTATACGCCAAAAAAGTCAGATATAAAAATCAAATATAATGACGTAGTTATAATTTAGTTGGGAAAACACGCATAGTCTTATCCTTTGCATCATTCTAGCAGACACCTCTAATTTGTTTGTAGAAACAAATGTTCTACTAGAGGTCCCTGACGCCGTGAGAACTGCCCCCGAGTCGAGTAAATTTTTCGGACGTGCTAGCATCTCAAAGAACCGGTCGCTTTATACAATGTCGGGTGGACCCGTAATTTAAAGGATACATCGGTCCGCCTGTTGACTTCCTCCTTTACCGGCATTCATTTTTTATTCCGTTTTCTGGTCAACTTTCCGTATATGGCGATGCCTTTGACCACGCCAGCTTTCTGACGGCGGCTTTTGTTTTTTTTTCAAGTCGGTACCAACCTGGCGAACTTGTGTATGTTTGCCGCCAAATATGGAATCCGATTTTTCATTCCGAAAGTAACGGGCCGGCGCGGCGCGGATGTGTTTTTGTCCATTTTGCAGGAAAATCGACGACCGGTGTCAAATTTTTGATTTATTTTTTAATATTCGTCGAAAGACGATTCATTATTATACAACTATCGCATAAAGCCTGTCTTAGAACATCGTCCGATCGCCGCCTTTTCTGAACTGGATCTTCCATATTAATTAAATACCACAACACGGGCATGACACTGATTTCTCATACCGGGGGGCTCCTGGTTCGATTCCCGATGGGTGTTTTTGTGATGTTTGAGTCTTAAATATTATAAATAAATAGACACTACGAACATTTTTCAATAACCGACGTCTTGTAAAGTCAAGAAAAATAGTTTGACGTTTTAACTTTGAAAAACGATCGTGTACTGTCTGCATAATATTCGGAGGGAGAGATGACACCTTTGAGATGCGGTGCTGGAGACATGCTACCCGTAGCTTGTTGGTGTAGTGGTCAAGACGTTGGCCTAGTGATCTAGTGGTCGGGGGTTCGCGCCTCGTTCCAGGACACCAGCAAGTTAGTCTATTTTTTTACCGTGGACGGCGAGACGCACACATGTCTCCATTTTGCGCGACTACTGTATATGAAGGAGAGACTCTCAACAAGAGTCGCATCAACTGATGAACCCTGAAATGGGGTCCGAAACGTCGGGACACTCACGGCAGAATAACCCAGAAGGTTATGAACGGTCGTAAAATACCGTTTAGGAGCTAGCGTACGACTGGCTGTTTGACTGATGCGACACCAAGTGGCTCCAACAAACTGTTGCAGCAAAATTAAGTATAACTATGATTTACTACGGTCGCCAGCATATAATAGCGCGAAATGAAATCTCGAATGAGTATTGTAAATTTAAATTCGTATTTAATTATGTTTAATGTGAATTTCTCATCAAACTAATAATAACCAGGTGTACCTTTAGATTTTTCTGAAAATATACATTTTTCTGTTCAAATGTCATTGCAATCCGACTGAGGATAAGGGCGATATCTTACAGGCATATAATTAACTACAGGTAGGATTTTTGACTTGTTACCGATTCACTTTCCATATCAGAGCCTCGAGTCAAAACTTCTTTAACGAAAGTTGTCGAAAAAACGACAGATTGTTGATAAACAGGTTGTTGTTTAGTTTTCACGTTTTTTTTTCGTGGATGTTACGTACTACATTTTATTTACAAGGTACGTGATTGTATATTTAGGAAGTATGTTGTATGTTTGATAGAAACGGAAAGGGTGAGAAAGATATCGAAAGGAGGGTGACTTCAGGAAATAAAGTGAACGGCGCGACGCTTTGAATGGAATTATATCCAACCGAGGCAAGACTAGCGGTACTCAATGGAGTCCTGGTACCGATACTAATGTATTGAAGTGAGGCCTGGAGCTGCTATATGAGGAAAGAAAGTAGACTGAATGCAGCAGAAATGAGATTGCTTAGGCGTATATGCGGCAGATCCATTTATATAGAGTAAAGAATGAAGATATAAGGAAAGAATGTTAAGCTGATCTGTTAGTATAGTAAGTAAAATTAAGAAATGATCACTTAGGTGGTTTGGTCATATGGAACGGATGAATGATGAGAGAATGGTAAGAAAGATATATGACGCAAGTGTTGATGGCACCAGAAGTAGAGAACGTCCGCGGAAGACTTGGCACGACCAGGTCCTGTTAGAAGCCTCAATAATCGTCGAGCTTATGTATGAGAAGATGTATGAATGTGAACGAGGCGAGAATTGTCTCAGGACAGAAGAGTGTGGCGTTCTATCCTCTCTGCCTACCCCCGCAAAGAAACGGCGTGATAGTATAATTGATTTACAATAATGAATGATTATTTGTGCCAATGTCTTGACGGAAGAACAGCAATGAGAATGTCAAACATTTAAAAATCGCTTTATTTGTAAAAATAATCTTTTTATTGAAATATTCATATTTTCCTGGTTCCAAAAAAATAGTTAAATCAGGTGAAAATAAAAGTAAAGTCTCATTAGAAAACTAAACCCCGCACGGTAAGCGGAGATACTTACCACTATAGTGCTGAGGAAATATACCACATGTAAAAATAGCAGCTATCAAATATATTAAACTCTTTAATAATCTTTCTCTTTCTCGGTTCATGTTCTCATAACTAAGCATCGGTCTTTAAGTCTACGTCTACAGCGTGAACTGCTTGTTTTACTTGCCACACCTTGCTGCTTGAGCGACGTATAGGAAGGTTCCGGTCAGGTCTCGAACTTGGGTTGTCCATCTTGTTATAAGATCAATCTATCGTTCTTGTACATTTCCAATGATCATTAATTTCTGATGTCTCCATCTTTTCTAGCAACATAGCGTGATACCCACATTATTCTAGAATTATTTTCTTCCTTGTTGTGGAAAATAGAGAGATTCATTTAGCACGCAGTCCATAATACACGCAGTATACAATGCCAACACCACAACTCAAAGGCGTTGAGCACGTTTCTTTTTTCCTTCTCAGGGTCCATGTTCTGAGTCTATACAGAGCTATTGAAAACGCTAGAGTTTTACTGTATTAACACTAAATTATAAGTTAAAAAAATTTTTAATCAAATTAAATATTAGTTTTAATATTTGATATTAAGAATGTATAAATAATAAAGTTTATCAAAAATGTAAATTCTAACATAAAAATGTAAATCAACAAAATAAAATTAAAATGCTTTTCTGGATTGAATTGAGCGTCTCTATACTTATAAAGAGTATCCATAATAATATTGCGCTTCCCCATCTTTTATCTATGGCTTTCGGGATGTATTGGACTTTAGAGTCATTTGCCAGTAAGGAAAATTACGACATGTTTTTTAAATCTCTAGGTTAAGATTACTTTAATGTTTTCTTTTTTATATATTCAATAACATTACGTAAATATATATTCAATTGGAAATGAAGTGTACATTGTTTTTGTTACAAGTAAAAAAAAAGATACATTAGTGCAATCATATAAATTTTTAAGACTGGCAAGTATATTGAGCATCTGTCATCTCGCGTCGCATTTTCTTTACTTATCTGTGGTCCCATTATCGAATGCGACACGAGATGACAGATGAATGTTTACATTTGTTCAATAATCATTTATGTAAACATGATCATAGTTTTTTTAAGAATGTCTTTGTGGATATACATATTTCAAAGTTGATACGTAAGAATACCGTTTGTACAATTCTAAGGAGGGCATTAAAACAAAACGCATTAGCATAAATGCTACGAAAAGCACTGCGAAATTATCTAACCCAATTTTTGTGATAAATTTTACTGGGACAACCTCTAAAAAAATATATTCTATTTTAAATTTTGAAAACTTGACCTCAAACGTGTAGCAAAATCGTATTGAGCGTAGCATAATTGACAATTGGATTTACAAAGTATGACAAACTTCTTGAGGTAGTAATGAATGGGCTTAGTAAACAAAAAACAGTTAAAGAACCACAGCATTCCCCGGAATCCTTTTTTAATATTCTAATGGTAATCAAAATCCCATTCAGGTTGTCAGATCTGGGTGAAAGTTAATTGGGTTCCTCCCAGCTATAAACAACAAGGAAAAAAAATAGACCTTTAGCATCTACAGACATACATTGTACACAATATAAGTAAACTTTTTTTAAATATTTATTTAAACTTGTGATTATTATCAAAATAATTCAATATACTTCCTAATTGTATCACCAGTTTTGTAAAGTATTATTTTGAATACTTGAAAAATAAAGAATATAGTTAGTGGTCCACTGATACCATGTGCCTTTATATTTGGATATTTGTATTAATAAATAAAGCAGTTTATGTCTTGACTAAACGTACAAAGTGTACACTTACATTACTGTCACATAGCGTAATATGTATAATAATTGATAATTATGCAAATTAAACTTAGAAAAGATTGTTTGAACTTAAAGTAAATAATTCATGTTTGAGAAAAACAAAATTTGAATAAAAACACACATATCCAGTAGGATTCAAACCTATACTCCCGGAGGGGTCCAATTTCTAGCAAATGTGCCATGACTTTTGTCATGGATTTTACTATATTTATATTAAAATACTAATAATGTAAATTTAGCGCTTTTCTAGTATTATATGTAGTACTTTTTTAATTGTTAAATTATTATATTCTTTATCTTTCTATTAATAACTAATATATGCTTAAAAAATTACATCTCCTCTTTAAGTTGGACTGAATTTTATTACTTACTAATATCACTATATTCCGTTACATTTTCAGCCTGCTGCTATTGAAGAGCTCCGCAAATGGACCTCGAGTGAGGCCCTCGGGGACCTCACAGTGGCCCCAGATGGCTCAGCCAGGGTTAACGCTAACATGACCCTCGCCGACGTGGAATGTTCTGGAGCCAGCTCTGAGGAAGATGAACCCTTGGACCATAAACTACCCAGTCCAGAGGAACAATTCTGTGTAATAGCAGCTAAGTTAGTAATTTAATTATTATATTGTCAATTTTCAAAAATATTTTCATATGGGCATTTCCTTAATTTAATTTAATATTTATTAATTGTACAGAATATTAACATTTTGATAATAGAATTTATGAAATGATACAATAAAAATATGGCCATCACACTGCTCATTAATAATCATCATATGCATTAATTAAAAACCCATCAACACTTCCCTATAGTGTTAAAAGTCTAAATAAATTATTATAGAAAATTAAATGTTCAAGAAAAATACACAGAATACCTAGGAAACATGGAATATTATTTATCACCCATATAGTTTCATAAAAAAATGTTATGTAAAACTTTTTTATAACCAAATAGTCATTTTTCTCTTAACAATCGTCTCATTTAACACTTAAACCGTTATCATATACCAACACTACCCTTTCTCTATGAGAATCATCAAATCTCTGCGTCCCATCCTCGTAGGCATAGAAGAGATACTGAATGTTATAAATGTGTAATAAATCAACCCCTAGTGAGTGTCCGTTGAACTATGTTAATGAAGGTAGTGTCTCTTCCTTACAATGTGCGTTGCCTATATTCAGTTCAGTTTGTAGTCAATGTTCACTGTGTTTTCGATCGCACACCACAAATTATAAAACTACAATTTCACTAAAATAAAATAGTGAGGAATTCGTTTACTGATCAATTTGCTTTTCGACTAGGTCGGTGGAGCGGAACCCGGTCGTTAAGTGAGGACTGGCTATAATGTATTGTAGAATATATTTTACCTGGTGTTTGATTCAATTTTCTAATCTTAAAAGCCTGGTATGTTAACAGCATAGTTAAAAAAATAACATCATTTTGTTTCTTTTGAGGTACATATCACAACCAATGATTTTATGCCTTTTTTATTTGATTTCTTACGAATAAAGTGAAAAAAATCACATTATTTATAATAAATTTAAATGTCTTGGTCCTTGTATGATTGTTTTAACATATAACTTCAAATTCATTTCAGATTCCCTCCAGAAATGATTCCAATAGATACGTCAGGTAGAGGATTTGACAGAATGTGCATGTCTCGAAGGTCCCTACTCCACATGGACACAAGTGGCGACAGAACGGCGAATGGAGATGGACACACTGTCAAACGGAGAACCAGATCCAGAAAGCCGAGGGGTAAAAGACGAAATACAATCACTGGCACAGATCAAAAAGAAATTAGAGATGCAATTGCGGGGTAAGCTTCCTAGATGCTTTTAGTTATCACTAGTGGAAATTTTTATTTTGCCCAACTGTTAAACGGTTTAGATAAGGTTATCTAATTGCATTATTTGCTTGTTTTTCTGTCTACTTTGATTGTGATATGATCATATCACTATGATATAATAAAGGTTGGTTTCCATTAGAATACCGCCACTAAATCTCTTTATGTGTAATTCAATTAACTCTTGTTGCCAATGGCACTAATTGCCCTGCCCATTCGAGTAATTGTTAGTAAAATTATTAACGGTTGTGCAAAATTTGAATTGTACATCACATTGTGCATCAGTGCGAACAAACCACATTATTTAAAGGCTTTGCACTAAATGTGTGGTATGTTTGTTTGTTTCATAATCCATATTATGTTTTAACATATAACTCTCTCTCTCGCACGTCTTGAGCAAATTAAGATTACTAAATATTTCAATGTTTTATAAGCATTCACTTGCTTTGTATATGACAATGAACAATGAAGAATTGTACAGTTTTGTGTTTATTTATGGTAAAGCTATTTAGTAATTACATTCAGTACCATGCACAATTTTTTTAAACTCCTTTTTTGCTATTACTTATATTTTGTTATAAATCATAAAAAGTTTATGAAATATTTTAATAATCTTACAGAAACTTTTGTATATAATATATAAAACGGTTATAATTAAAAGTTAATTTTTTTAAAAAAGTTTATGCGTGGTACCGAAAGTCTAGCATAATAATAGTCATTAGTGTTCCTTACTAATCGGCTTGGTGTGTTTACCCCCTCCAGAGACGTCACTAGCCCCGCCGAGGAGACGGGAAGCCCCGACTCGGGGACCGTCGTGAGATCTCACTCCAGCGATCTCCTCAAGAGGAGTCCCTACGATATCAACACCAAGAAATCCCACTTCAACAGTCTCAAAGAGTGGGGTAGGAGCAGACTCAGGCTTATCAACCGTTCCCCCAGTGACAACGGGAGAGATTCTAACAGAAATGACAAACCTAAGGCCAAGTCGCCGACAGTTCAAGACATTGATGATGTCAATATCTATGAAACTGTTACAATGCGCAGAAGGAAGAATGTCACCAAACAGCAGGATAGAAAGATTTCTCACGAAAGAAATAATTCTTATTCCTCATCTGAAAAAAGTATGGGAATACCCATATCCATGCCTGTAGCGGGAGCGCTATCATTAGCCGTGAAGTTACGAGAGAGCAGCTCAGCTGGGAGACGAAGAAGGGCTGTAACAGGGACAGTGGGTCCTGTGAAAGAAGAACCCCATTCCTCCAGTGGTAACTGGTCAGCCAGCTCTGAATCTGGTAGGACAAGTATCGGATCAGAGATAACTTCTACCACAGCTGCCCCTAGAAGCTCTACTTCGGCCGCAACTTCGAGCAATTCTCTTAATATTCCTCACGGGCCACCCAGTTCTATTGTTAGCAGACGACGATTTCTCAATACGTCGGGGTCTGGCAGTGTCACCAGCGAAGGAACTCTCACACCTGACATCATACATGATCTGCATGATGACATGGAGACTAGTTCAGAATATTCATGTGATACTGAAGGTTACTATACATCATTCCACATGGACTCAGGTTTGAAAACTTTGAAAGAAGAAGACATAAGTCTTCCAATAACACCATTGCACACAACAAACACATTTACAAATTCATCAGGAAACCAAACCATTATGTCAGCTGAAAATGAATACGAACTGTTTGGCAAGGGATCCACCAGCACCACAACTAGTTCTGCGGGAACGGTTTGTACAACTCTCTTAGCTGCAGGAAGCGATCGTTCTTTGGTCCTGGGACCTACCGTTCCTGAGAGGAAAAGTTCTCTTTCAAAACTTAACAGAAGTTGGAGTAGTTCGACTAGTTCCTCTGTTAATATAGACAAAGGTTCCTCCCATAGTAGCATGGGTCTGAATACGGAACGAATTAATACCATTAAAAGGAACACTTTACCCAAAATCAGTATTCAAAATGTAACTGATTCAAATCAGAACAAAGCTAAAGTAATAAATAGTAATAATACAATTCAAGATTCAGTTGAAAATACAAAAGAAACAGTAGTCGCTGTAGTTCACCAAACACAAGTGGCGCAGATGACTAGTACAGGAGCTGAATCCCCAGATTCCGGCCACAATACTTCCAGTTCCCCAGTTGATGATTCCATGTCGAGTGCGCACGGTGGAAAACTATCGTGCGGAGGCTCTGAACTGGACTATTCAGAATCCTCTGATCTGGAAGGAGTCGATAGAATTGAAAGAATTAGAGTAAAAACAACTATAAACAGTTCAAGGATACCGTCAATGTGTGTTATTACACCCCACAATTCTGATGACGAAAGCATTAACAGCTCCAAACAAGATTCGCCAGAATTAATTGACAAACCTATCAAAAAAGTAGAGATGTCAACATTCAAACCTAAGACGACTTTGTCAGATGATAAAGATATTAAGCAGCGGATTTCAAATAGACCTAAATTAGATCTTCCTCCTCAAGAAACTGACTTGGATACGTTAGTATTCAATGACAAAGTCGTAGATATAAAAAACAATGATGTTGGACCTAGTACAATGCATGTAACAGATGAAGAGTGTGAATCACCAGAAATCAAACATTCCATTTTAAATAATATTTTATCAAAAAAGAAAACAAAGAAACAAGCATCCTCAAAGAGACCTGAATCACAAAAAAGTACAGAAAACAGGAAGTCTACTTTTATGCCTCTGAATAATCTAATGTGCAAATTAAAAGATGTCTTCCCACAAAAATTAAAGAAATCAATAAATAAGGATCTGCAATCAATTTACACAGATAATGGAGAATACGTTACTATTGCCGATGTCAGAAACAACAATCAGAAAGTGAATATTAACAATACCAGTGGAGTATACTACACTAATGACGTTGTTAAAAGAAACCTTCAAACAGTTTTGTCTGGTAAACTGCAAGAAACAGAATATGTTTCTCTCAACGAGTTGCCATCTAACATATCCAGCGAAGCAGCAGACACGTCCAACGACAGTCGTGGTGTAAATTTCGACAGTGCCTCTGAGGCAGCTAGACACGGAGCTAGAGTGACCTTGGACTCCGATGGTAAAGTTATTTACTCATCAGACAGTTTAAAGAGACGAAAAGGAGCCCACACGACATTTGAACCAGGTCCATTTGTTAAAGACGTGACAGACGGGCCATCAATTGAACATTCCGATTCTCAAAACGCCGCTTCATCTCCGAGTACAGCTACTGTAGACGTATTGAAGAACACAACTAATCAAAGAAACTCTCCAGTTATTGTGCCAAGTGACTCGCAAGTTAAACATAAGTCTATAGATAACTCTCGGCCTTTATCTCCTCAGTTGGGTAAAGTTGTTATTAGGGCTCCAAATGTAGCGTCCACCAACTCCGTTCTGACATCTGAAGTAGTGAGGATTCCACCATCCAATATAGTTACTCCCAACACTGTCATAAGACCAATGTCTCCCAGGGCAGTTGCTAAAGGGGCTTATGTTAATATCCAAGATGCTGAAGGAATCAGTCTCTCACCTATAAAAGATAACGACCCAGGTAAGGTTCAAAATGGACAATCCAGTATTTCAGGACAACCGGGGTGTTTGTGTACGCATTTTCATACAAAGTCTTGCATTAATTGTGTGTCTAATAATATGAAAATAACTTCCAACCAATCCACCACTACCCCATATCCCGCCCTTCCTGATAAATGCAAAATCAAAAACAGTTCCAAAAGTGCTGAAATACTCAAAATGTTCGGCTCCAAAAACTGCAATCATTCTGTACAACCTGAAAAGTTGATGAAGGATGAGATCCCAACTACAAAATTATCGGGTTTTTCTAAAGTAGTTATAAATTTATTGAATGATAGCAAGGATAGCTCGAATGTTAGAAAAATTAAACGCAGTGATAGTTATAAAATGGCAAACTCACCGATGATGCCAATCAAAAGACTTTTGAATGTAGAAAGCTTTGGACTTTCCAAAACCAACACAAAATCAATAGAGCTTATCGAATCGGAGATTGCCGCGGATTTACTACGAAATAAAATTAATTATCCAGCCACTGTGTCACCCAAGTTGTGCGAAAAGTTGCTTTACAATAGCGAACTCAATAATATAAAATTTAAGTTTAGAGATGACGTAGATCTAGATAAATGTGATAACTTAGACGTGTTTAGAGATCAATTTGAAACTAAGCTTACGGAACTCTCGCTCAGTCCGTTAAACAGCCCCCTCTATAGCCGTCCCAGAACACTAATTAAAGTGCAGAATGTACCTGAAGAAGTTAGTGCCGACGAAATGATGGATTCCGACTTTGAAGATATAGATACTAGACCTCACCCCTATCCTTATGTCGCATCTCCAAATAAAGTCACAATGCCTAATGACAGCTTCAAGCACCGGGCCAGAGTGCTTTCTGTTACTAGTCATTTCGATACAGAAATCTGGTAACTGACTCTTTGGTGAAACTTTTGTACATATTGGTTTCGGTTTTTGTTTCGCTGTGGTTGTTGGGCTCATCATCACACTGCCAGGTCCCAATAATGCCTACCATTAATCGCTCACAAAAATTTAACCATAACCCGGGAGTTTCCCTGATACGGTTTGTAACTCGTGGGCTTGTGACTTATACATTTGGACTAAGTATATTTCTGTGTTTATTTATTTCATAGTGTTAACATTGCTATCACCGCCGCTCTCAAAGCGATGTTATTTTTCTTTCTATATATAATGTAAGGATAAAGATTGTAAATATATATTAAATTTTTATAAAATGTATATAATTTTAAATTATAAAAAGATGAATTTATTTTTACATCGAAATATTTGGGTATATTTATATTTAGAGTCTTTTTTGCATTTTTTTAAAATGTAATTTCTAAAACTGCAAGCTTACTGTTCCTTGAAACGCACTTAATAATATCTAATTGATTTATTGTTGTATATAGCACAAAGTTTTCACCCTTCAAGGAATATTAAGTTTCACCTGGTGCATGGTCTCTTTTGTTCAGTAATCAGTCATTATCAGCGGCTAATTGCCATGATATGTAAGTGCATGAGTTTTATATTTCGTCTGTGTGTGTTTGTGTGCGTGTTAAGTTGTTGTAACACTAGATTTAAATAATAATTGCTAATGTATTTGTGTGCAAAATAGATTACACATTTTATGTCCATGTTTTGGTATTTTATTTTATTTCATGCACCCCTTGTAGCATGTCGCCAATGCTTCTAGCGCACCTGACCGCGGTGTCTACCCCTTCCAAGTCACTGCTTCATAGGGTTGCCAGCTCTATTATTTAATACCGCAGTATTCTACTAGACAAGTACTTACTTGTAGAATACATTCTCAATGATTGTAAAATCACATCATTTAAATTGCGATTTGTAGATTAGGATAGCTAGTTTATTTGATACAATCTCCATGCCAAAATATTGTGCAAACTGTCAATTTTCTTATTTTTCTTATAAAAATGTTATATTACATGTTACATTTTTTAATACAATCATATAACTTCAAAATTGTTGGCAACTCTATATGTTTCCTAATAATCCTATAGTTCATCCATTTTATTTTATCCCAAATGTCTTACAGCACGTTCCTTGCAATGTTTGCCGCAGCTAATAATTGTTCACATTTCAACATCTTCACACTTAACTATAACCTCTGCACTTCAAAAAGGTAGTATTTTTTAAATATTCTTTTGTAGATAATATTGTAAATATTTTTTTCTCCTCATGTTGCAAGACTCCAGGATTTATAATAATTTATAGTCTCAAGATTAGTTCATTATATTAGTATTTAGCTCTTTATCACAAATTTAATACTAGAGTGTGATCAAACGTAAATTAAAAACATGAAGATTTTAGTTAAATAAAATAATTTTCAATTAATATTATTTTCTAACTTCTATTGTTTCTGTTTTATAAATTGGAAGATGCATGACTCCATTTATTAAAAACATTATGTGAATTTTGAAAAGAGAATTTATGATAAAAATTACTTTAGGTATTCAGTACCTTTACCATTCAGTAGCTACTTGCTAGTTTAGTACCTAAATTTCATTGACAAAATATAATTCTAGGTATAATTGCCTTCTGTAATAAATGTATTTTGTAAAAAACAACAATATGTTTTAAAATAAACCAAATTTCATTGAGTTATATTCATTTTAATCATTTTGAATACTTCAAAACAAAATATATCAAAATAATAAATAATTAAATATTCATTTTTTTACACTCGAGAACATACATACTAAATATATTAAAAATCGCTATTGGGGAGTGAAAAAATTTATATAAAAATATGTACATAGTTTACTTAATAAAATTTAATTAACAACTTTGTATACTTTACAGACTATCGACATTCATCGGCTGACCGAGTGCATCAGAATTCTCCTGGACATCCAGTATATCTACCTCCCCAAATGAATCATCTGCAAAATCAACATTCTACTATTAGACGCGATCATCACATCCAACAAAGTCCACATTTGCAACCAGCTGTAAAGGTTTACAGTCAAGATGATATACAACAAAATATCCAATCCAGAATTTCAACAAATTCTCCCCCACAAAAGCAAGGTAGCGCATACTGGACTTTACAGCCAAAGAAATCCGAGGCTTTGATCGCATCAGATCCCAGAACATTCCAACGCTCAGTTTCTCCTGATATTACCAGGGGTCTCTATATGTATCCCGGTAATCTCCCACCAACTTTACAGCCAGGACCTAATTTCTACTCGCAAAAACAAATAATTGCCCCAACTGGTCACCCGCCCGTGGTGCAACAACCGTATTATCATCAGTTCAATTCCCCAGGGTTACAGTTACAAAAACCGGAAGACCTGCTGAAGAGTCACGGTTTTGTGCCACAAAATTATAACAGAAATCTCATCCCAAGTCAAAATGTGGAAAATTCTTTCCTTCCTATAGAAAATCGTCTAGATCTTTCCATCGGAAGGGTTATTGCGCATGATAATGAGTCACTCAAAATGTCCCCAATAGATCCACGAAGTTCGAGAAGATTCCAATCTTCGACGCCCACTCGTAATGACATCACCAAAGAACAAACACCAATGATTACGAGTCAAATAACATCTCCTGTAAAATCTAATATGTCTAATGAAGAATTGTACGCTGTGATTCATAAGAGCAAAAAGAAGATGAACATAAAAAGCCCTCCATTAGATAGAGCGGGATCTCCGGCCCTGTCTATCACTAGTCTCTCTCCGGGAAGTTCAGAAAGCTCCATCACAGGTCGCATTACGCCTGTCAAAATGCCCGAGACAGGTTACTTAAGCGATGCCCGCATGAGACACAGTTGGTCACCAAACGCCCAAGAGAAAAACATGATTTCCGCAGACATTAATCGAGCTCAAGAGTCAAGTTCTCCGAGACAAGACACAGGAATAAGGCAGAACATGACTTGTGCTGACCGCCTGGGACCCCCACCTCAGACATCCAGATTAGATTTTAAGAAACTTCTACTGCAGCACGGTGTCAAACTAAATATGCAATACACGTACAAACAACCTGCAAAAATATCAGCTGTCGAAAGACTTAAGTTATCCAAAGATTCTACGAGCATAGGCCCACCGCAGCAAAATTACAATATACCCAATGTCAATATTCTAGATCTCAGTGGATCACCTAAAACATACTCGCACAGAAGAGTTATGAGGACGAATAATAATCCAGCACCGTGCTCCCCATCACGAACTAATGCACTAATAAAAGAACATAAGACAACACCTAAAATACTACTTTCTCCTAAAACACAGTGGCGATTCTCTAGTCCTAGATCTGATGTTTTATCGTCACCGATACCAGAAGCATTTAATGAAGATGAAAGTCCAAGCAGTTCAATTGATAAAGATCACAGACAACTCTTGACAGATTTCTCAAATAAAATATCAGAAAATAAAGCGGTCATTAAAAATACAGAAACAAAACCGATTACTGGCGCCAGACGGAGCCTTATCCCTACAATTAAAGAAAATGTCCTCACGGAACATATCCATTCAGAGGATTATTTAGGAAACGTCACCCGAATTTTGCCTATGAAAGATAATATTTTCCTTGCCGCACAAGAAAATAATTTCACAAAACTGGAACAACAAGCCTTCAATACTTTTGGACAGACACAAAATAAATTAAATCTGCAAGGAAAGATTTCTAGGGCCGAAATGTTGCAAGCGCAAAAAGTTCAATTTTTATCGCAAGATCCACCATCCAACACAATGATTCAGAAGACGACTCCTACGTCTAGTCAATTCAAAAGATCACTGATGACTGACAACACAGGACATATTTCTCCAAATGTGTCAGACGTTCCGTTTAATTTTCCTGCAAATAATCAAAAGTGTCCGTCTCCGCCCACTTTAGAAACGGCATTATGATGAAATTTGAGAAAATTTGCCAATAATGTAAATAATGTGCTTCATTTTCGAAAGCTGACAAATGCTGCTAATATGAAATCATAGTTGGTGAACGTGACGAATACGCCTGGTGTGCCAGCTTCGTCGAAGTAGATTGAATTGAACTTCCTCGCCTTGAAAATTTTGTACAGTTTCACAATAGATGTGGTAAATTTTTAATGAATTTGTAGAACTATAAATAACAAACCAGATCTAGTCTTATCTGCATTCATATTTGTTATCTCTATCTTTCAATTAAGCATTAAATGGTGCAGTTATTTATCCAGTTTTTAATTTTAATTTACTGGGACCAATAATATATGGAGTATCAGCTGTAAGATCAACAAACTTAGATATCCCAGACTGAATTAAGAAAGTTCTTTCCACCTAAGTTAATGTTAATAATTTATTAATTAAGTTAAGCAAATTTGTTTTTTTTTTGTATCTTGATGCAGCTTTTAATTTATAAATAAATTAATATATTATAATTTACTTGTTATTTATTTCCTGCCTTAATATGTAATGGTTCTGGTACCTGGTGAAAGACAAATAAAGTATATGTATAAGGTAAGGGATTGGAAAAGTTAGGATTTAACAAAACAACTGAAGACAACAAATTTGAAGAACCTGTTTTAGAAATGAAAATAAAAATATGTATCCGGACAGATAATGTGCAATCTTGCATAATATTCCCACCGCAATGGAATTTGTCATAAATCTATTTTTGAGAAAATCGAAATATAATATTACCATATGAACTAAATACTAAATATCGGGTATGTCAGTTCTAAAACCAATTACATTTGTTGTAGAACCTCATACATACATTGAAATATATGTATTTAAGGTTAACTGTACCAGGTTTACCTCTAAACACAACCATTTTTAACAGGAAAAAATTATAATAATATCTTTTAATAATGTACTAACTTGATTTATCTATGGATACTTAGAACTTCTGTATTTTTTCCACTTCGTCGCTTTGAAATTATTTCCTTCTTGATAAGTAAGTTCACTATTTTTATACAGCATTTATCAAATAAACATTTTAAACTAATTGGTAAATGAAACAAATACAAAAATTTATATGGATAAACCCATTTATGTTTCTTGAAGAACTGACAAGTCATATGCATTTTAAATTTCCACCCTAAATATGTTATTAGAGTAAATAATAAGAAATTCAACAAATAAAGATAAGATCAATTATTATAGTTATTCTTGGAATAAATGGCTAATGGCCCTAATGGTTTTTACATTAGTAAGTATTTTCTAGTGTAAAACAACCCTACAAATGTATTCATAATTCTAAGTAATGCAGAATTTATAAATATGTCTATTGAATAGAATGTACAATGTGTGCAAGGAAAGCGACCTTATTATGAATGTCAACAAGTAAAAGTGATGGTATTCGAGAAAGAGGAAAGCAAGACACCATAAAAAATACTTGTAGGTAATGAATGTTTGGAACAAGTAGATGAGTTTGTGTATTTGGGACGTATGTTTGATAGAAACGAAAATGGTGAGAAAGATATCGAAAGGAGGGTGACTACAGGAAATTATATCTAATGGGAATTTGTCAACCGAGGCAAAACTAGCAGTGCACAATGGAGTCCTGGCACTGACACTGATGTATGAAAAGAGTCCTGGAGCTGGCAAAAGAGGAACAAAAATAAACTGAACGGATTGGAAATGAGATCACTTAGGGTATATGCGATAGATCCATTTATGACAGAGTAAAGAATGAAGAAATAAGGAAACAATGCAAAGCTGATAAGTATAAGCATTATAGTCATTAAGTAAGCAAAAAAATTTGTCAAATCTATTTTGCTTGTACAAATAAAAATGTTATGGGGTGGCACTGTAAAATAAATCAAAAAAAATAATAAAACAATATATTTACAAACCAAATGTTCTTTAATTATGTTAAAAATAGCCTAATTTTAAACACATCACAATCGCACAGCAATTAGCCGAGTTCTTTAAAACTATTCCAAACAGAAGTGTTAAGAATTCTTTATCGGAGGTCCATTCATCATTGGTGGTCGCATAGGTCCCATGGCTCCCATAGGGCCCATCATTGGTCCCATCGGCCCCATCATCGGTGGAGGCCTCATCCCCATCATTGGTGGCATAGGCCCGTGTGGTCCCATCATCATGGGCGGCATCTGGCCCATCCCCGGTGGCATCTGGCCCATGCCCGGCGGCACCCCTTGCGGGCCTCCAGGCGGCCTCTGCGGTGGCCCCAGGCTGCCTAGGTTGGACGGTGGCGGAATGGCCACCCCGCCTTTAGCACTGGCGAACGGATTCTGTGCGATCTTTCCAGCCTTGAAAGCAGCCGTCGTTGCGTCGATCAAATGCTGGGCTTGCTCTTCCATCCATTTTTGATAGTAGAACTTGACGTTATCCTTGTGTTTTCGACCCGTGCAGTGGGTTTTACGGACGCTGGGAGAATCGTGCGTCAAATATGTATCACAATAATCGCAATAATACTTCGGCATGTTTTTAAGTAAGGTAGGCAGATTAATATCGAATGATTTCACAGAGAAACTCCAATATCCTATTTATTTTTACAGTTAGAGGTTAGGCAAACGACAAGAACGGAGAACGCAAACTTCACGTCTCGCCCGTTTCACGTCAAAAACAAATGTGTTGCCATTAAGGTGGTTTATATCTCTTATCTATGGAGGTGGTAATGTAAACGATAACCATAGATAAGAACGATAACAGATTTGTTAAGTTGTTAAGACTGAATTGGACTGAATCATAAATTGTTTGCCAGTACAATAAATTTTATAAGTATGAATAAATAACGATTTTGATTTAGTACTTTCAACCCCATTAGTTTTCGTATTGTCTAAAACTATATTTTTTTAACGCGGATTTTTTCCTCCTAAATTTTTGACTTTGTAATTATTATTTCTAATCTTATAATAAATAAAAAATTGCTTTGAACTATTTCAGTGGACACAAGATTTGTAGGATTACAACAATTCTAGCACATTGCTTAAAAAAATGATAACTTTTTGTTCATTATCCAGGTTATTAAAAATTACGTCTATCCGATTCAAATCGAGATGCAATAAATGGAATGAGTAGTTGAAAAATTGCCTACGAACATTAGGTCTAGAGATAAATTAAAAGGTTTTTGAAATTTTTTACCAATATCATAGTCATCATCATATCAAGTTGTCATACTTACAAAAATACACATAAAAACCTTGACCAAACAAATAAATTTGGAGTAATAAATTGTAACAATATTTTAACCAATTCCAAATACTTACCTTTACATAAAACATTTAAGGAAAACTTAAACAAAGATTATTGTGGTAAATTTTGAGGAATAACTGAATTTTCAAAAAAAATATTTATTTACAATCAGCAAAGTGTTATTTGTCTAATTGTGTTAAATAATAGATATAAATTTACAACGGTAATGCGTTTTATTAGTACAAATATATTTACTATCATTCTATGATGTGTCTTTTTACTCGTACTAAACAAAAAGTAACTTATTGAAACAAAGTATTAATCTTGAAGTTGTAGGCATGATTAAAATATTAGACAAAGATATAGATTCATGAACATGTTCCATTAAAAGAATAGACTAAACAAAAAAACCAATGATAATTGATAGAAGTAGTGATAGTCGATACAAAAATGTATAATGAATTACCAGAAGATCAAAAAATAACCTCATTCAAAAAATAAATAATGTTACAATCATCATTTAACAGACGAAACGTCTAATGCAGTTCAAATCCACGCTTTAATAAAATATTAATATTAATGTGAAGTTTTCCATTGGTTTATTGGACCTGAAATTTAATTGTGACCAGCAATGGATTGTAACCAGCGATAAAATTGATCAATTTGAATCATTTGTTGGTGAATATTAGTAACAAAATCTACCATTGAAATACCATCACTGAGAATCCGTTTTTTTTTTGTATGTACAGCACCAAAATAATAAAACTTGAAGTTCGTAATATTCGAGAGCACCGCTTTTGAAAAATTTATCATTTGTATCATTATTTTTAAAATCCTTTTCAAAATAGCATAAATAATATTCTAGTGAATGGGAAGGGAGATTTTTTTAGCTATCTGGTTGATAATATTTTTTGAAAACATTGTCGAAAAAAGTTGAATTTACGTATTAAAATATGACGACCGAACGTATTCATCGATTATCAACCAGTTAGCTGAAAGAATATCCCCCACATTCACTAAAATATCATTTATGCTATTTTGAGAAGAATCTTAAAATAATGGTACAAGTAATAATCGATTCCATCGATCTTTTCCTGTACAAAGAAACTTTTAAAATGGTGAAAAAATATAAATTAAATTTTAAAATATACCATTGCCTATAAATTGTTAACGTCAAATATGTTAAATAATTCAAGGTGTATGTAAAAATTCTACATGATACAATAACTTTATCATGATATTTAAAAATCGATGCGTGTTTCTCAATGCACATATATTATTTTCAAAAATTTCCATTGGAGCCTTCATCACTATTACCATATATGTCGGCGTCGTCGACTGTTGGTACCACTGCATTTTGGCGGGAAGGGATAATTACGCATGATTTGACAAATGAGCAGAACGAATTGGTAAAAGAGGAAAGAGGATGCAAGATACGATATTGCGTTAGTGCGGAAAGTTCGCTGTTCTGACTGCGTTTTGACGCCGCCGCATTTTCGTGTTTCGAACTCAAACGCAATAGGTTTTTTCATCGGTAAAATGTGCGCACTCGCTAGCAAAATTTCAAACATGAAATATATTTTGGTTACTGGTGGTGTTATTAGTGGTATCGGGAAAGGTGTCATCGCTAGTTCCTTCGGAACTATATTAAAAAATTGTGGAATTAGTGTTACATCCATTAAAATTGATCCATATATCAATATTGACGCGGGCACATTCTCACCTTATGAGCATGGTAAGTCTATAAATTTAGAAAATTGTTTATTAGTATTACTTTTTAACATTGTTCTATAATAGTCAGTAATAAAAAAGTATAAACGTTTTGATTTGGCAGTAAATCAATTGTTTTATCTCGTCGGCCATGTGTCTACATGAGGCCATATTCAGTTTAGGTTATTTATATCAAGCTGTCAATGTCAAATAATATGACTGAAGTTTTAATTTATATAAGTGTATTATTTCTTGAAAATTTCACCGTACTGGTGTTTCTGATGGTACTTTCATTCAAACTTCATGACATTATTTTAAAATATCTTTAATACAGGTTAAGGAACATGCCCATAGTAAGATTTAGCGCTAACATCCAAATACACTCAGTGGTTAAATTTGCAACACGTGATCGCAAATCCAGCCTACCGCGTTCTATGTTTTCCTTACTTTAAATCGTAAAGAAAAGACATTTTGATATGGGATTTTAAAAAAAGTTTTATTTATATTACAATTTTTTTTAAATTTTAGGAGAAGTTTATGTTCTGGATGATGGTGGGGAAGTGGACTTGGATTTGGGAAATTACGAAAGGTTTCTGGATGTTACTCTACATCACGACAACAATATCACCACAGGCAAAATATATCAGCAAGTTATCAGCAGGGAACGAAAGGGGGATTACTTAGGAAAAACTGTCCAAGGTAAATAAAAATATTTTTTTTTTATGAATTCTAAAAAGGAAACCTTGTGGATATTATAATGTGTTCTGAATGCAAACAATAAAAATCAACGCAAAAATAATAAAAACCGGAGACACTTCTTTCTAATGACTAAGTGGTCTAGTATTTGAGCCTCGTCCCGGGAAATCAATAAGTTACATAGTCCTATTTTTCTTCATATGAACTCCCAGTATGATCACAAAAAACTGGTCGATAGGGTGACAAATATTTATTATGAGAATAAAATATATCTTCTTTCACAATATTTTTAATATCAATACATGAATTTTAATTGTATTATATTAACATATTAATAAAATTACAATTATCTAATTAAATTTTATTAGTGTTTTACTGTATGAAGATGATAATTTGTAAAAAAAAATGGTGTTCTAATTTTGATTATCTTGTTGATAGTATAACACAACCATTTTTTTTACAAATTATCATCTTCATACAGTAAAAAACTGATCAAATTTAATTACATAATTGTAATTTTATTAATATGTTAATATAATACAATTAAAATTCGGTATTGATATTAAAAATATTGTGAAAGAAGATATATTTTATTCTCATAATAAATATTTGTCACCCTATCATTTCTTCCTACCTCATTGCAGACTCGCTGTGTAAGTGTATTTTAAGAAAAGTGAAGTATACTCATGTCACTATTCTCGTAAGATCCAAGTTTTTTTAACATTATTCCACTGTTTTTTGTGTCTCTGCAGTCTGCTGGCCTAAATACATAATTTTTCTCTGTAATTTATGACAAGGCCTAGTTTATTACATCTCACGCTTTTTATTCTTGCACAACATTAAATTTTCATTAAAGCATTAAAAATATTATTATAAATTACTAATTAAAATTTAATATCTGACCTATCACAAAAAATCATTGATGCTAATTAATTAATATATTTCTGCTTAATAATCCCTCAATCAATCAATCAATGACATTTTAAAAATAGGGTTTAGTCATAATGCAGCGGAACATGTTTAACATGAAACCATGGGGACAGAGATATTTTTGTGTATGGTTATTATGTCGCGTGTTTTGGTGGCTGGTGTTCTTCTGAAACGTAAAATCTTTTCATGTTAAGCGTTTTTTGTTTCATGTTAAAAGAAAATAAATCTTTGAAATCACATAGCATTTGGTTGGGACCGGAATATTTTTTCACATTGACATTAGGGTTCTGTTTTTTTATTCTGGTATATGACAGCGTAATTTCTCCCATTTTTTTTTTGTTAATTTATTCATTAGTTACATATATTTATGATTAAATATCCATAAAGTGAACATTAAAGAATGTTCAAAATGTGATGTGAAATGTCACACTGAGAAATAATCATCAAGGATTTGTATAATAATTTTTCAAAATTACAAACACGTGTCTAAATTATCAACCGAGAAATGATAACAGTCCTTACTGTGAGAAATATTTTAAGATCAAGGATATCTCAAAATTGCATTTTAAAGTTTTATTGCTGCAAACAGAGCCTGCCTATTGTCCACATTCGCACACTTTAATCTCAGATTAATCTGAATAACTTGATCATAATCTTAATGCTTGTCTCATTTTTAAAATGAAACATTAATTTTTTTATGTTCAAATAATGATAAAAAAATTAAAGAGTTATACAATTTAATCAAAGACATACTACAAAGAACTTCTATTCAAATTTATCTCCAAAGTTTCTTCAATCCAAATACATATTTGTTTATTAATTTTCAACATAAAATTTTAATTTTGTACTATTATAAAATTTTTGAATCGAAAATTGGTTTTGGTTTATTCATTTAAGATTTACATATAGTAACTTAAAAAAATAAATTGAAATGCATATAATTAACATTCTTACTATTTTCAAATTAAGCTAATGTGAAAATAATATAACTAACTTGGTAGTCTCCCAACTCAATCACTTGATCTTCTTCTTCGTTGGTCCCTCGTTGAGAGGTCCTAATGTTGGGCCCTTCTATTGTACGTGGGCAGATGCACCCTCTGGACATACAGGTTCTAAGGGAGCACTCGATCATTAACCAAATGTCTTACCATTTGATCACTGGGCGAATATCTTATCGTTAGATCAAACAAACGACTAATTTATACATTTAAAATATATAATTAAGAATTGGCTATGTTTTTACCTGCAGTGGTTCCCCATATAACGGATGCCATCCAGGAATGGGTGAGTCGCGTGGCTCAGGTGCCAGTGTGCGGGGATGAGGAGCCGCAGGTGTGCATCGTGGAGCTGGGGGGCACTATCGGCGACATTGAAGGCATGCCCTTTGTGGAGGCGTTCCGTCAGTTCCAGTTTCGAGTCAAGCGAGAAAATTTTTGTTGCGCACATGTCTCACTGGTGCCATCGGTGAGGATCGTTTAAATTTTTCTACTCTGATAAATTTTTTTCTTTTTTATGTATTGGAATAAACACAGATTTAACTGAAATACTCGGTTTATACACATAATTTCTAAAACATTGTCTCTTACATATGTCATGTCTGTTAAGATGTTCATAGCTGACAACAATTCATTCAAATTCATATGTTAAACTATCAGAATGTAAATCTTTGTCAAACAATACCTCTGTTCTGAAACTTATAGGGACCTCCTGTTTTGCCACTCCACTATTTTGTAGTATGCGTAAATAAATTAATGGAATCATTAAACATGCCAGGTGTCTTTAGCACAGTGTTTACAATCAAGCCTCAATAGACATCTGCAATATAAATTATCATACCCAAGTTATTTGACAGGACAATATATATTTATTTAAACAAATAATACATATCTCATAGAGACGAACCTATTTTTTCTTAATGGAAAAATATGGAAGTATGGGTAATTACAGGGTTTACGATCTGTCTTTGGCTGGCTTAAGTGATCACTTTACACCATTCCACCCAATCAACCTCCAAATCTATCAAATTTTTTAAAGTTGTATATATGTTAATATGTGGAAACACTTTGAATACCACTACACTATCGCCATTTATGGACTAAATTTGATATTAATTTCCCTGAAACAGCATATATGGCACAATGAGAATCTAATTATTTTTTTGAAATTATTTAAAGCAATATTCTTTATCTGTAAAATGTTTTTAACACATTTTACTGAAACACGCCTGAAGAATCAATATTTTTCAGTAAATAAATTAATAAATAATAATAAGTAAATAAATCAATATTTATTTTGTCGTTTTTTATTGATGTAATAATATATCATATTCTTAGAAAGATGCAGTTGAAAATAATTATAGAAAATATTTAACATATCATCGATGTTCCATATAGGAAACAAGAATCTAGACAAGGGTGGTTCGCCAATCTCAGCTTCTTTCAACCGGCGATGATGGTGATGAGGTAGAAAGAAATGAAACACAAAACATGTTCAATATAGGCACACCATGGCGACAAAATCGAGAATGAATTCTCGCCCACTGAATACCGTTTTATTTCAGTTAACACATACATACATTGATATAATATTTTCCCACCATATTTATGATACAATACAGATATATACATGTATCATAAAGATAAGATTTTTAATTTTAAAAACAAAGATAACTAACTATAAACAGTTTATGTGTAAAGCGCCCTTGAGGTGGAAGTTTTTACAAAAATGGCACTATACAAATTATCCTATATATTATTATTATTATAAGGCAAAAAAGATGCTATTATTTAATAGAATACGTAAAATATAAAAATCGAGAATGGTACAAGGATATAAAATAATACACAGGGTGTAACAGACCTAGTCTACAGTATTTTATGGGTGGTCTATTACACTTTCTATATTGATGAATGATATGCCATCCTTTAATTTTTTCAGTTTGCTCCAATTTTATGAATTTAAACTTATGAATCACAATTTTCGCAAAAAAAAAGAAAATAAAATTTTTTAATATTGGATTACAAAAATCGTGAACCTTATACAGTAAAACCGCGATATAACGAAATCCAAGGGACCAAAAAATAAAAATTCGTAATAACGAATTCCCACATATAACGAAAAAAATAAAAAACCTACTATATGTTACGCGCCGTCGCAAAAAAATGTTGCGCGGCTTCAAAAAAGATCGCAAATTCTGCAAACAAAGGAGGAAAAAGGCCATAGGGAACTGAATACCTATATATTTTTAGTAGTTTTGTTATTAAAACAGATAAGCAAATGGATAATCAAAGGAATTAAATTAAGAACAGAATCTATTCAACACCAATTGGAAGATATTTTTGTAAATTCCAGAATATTGCAAACACAAAACAATATTTTAATTGTGTTTAAATGTAGAGCCACTTCAAACATAGTTTTGGGCATGAAACATACAAAATAATTCAAAAATAACAATCTTACAGTTGAATCGCGGCATTTTTATAAAATGAGTCGTATATAAATTACGAAGGTATTTACCGGTAACGGCGGCAACCACTTCAAAATATATTTATAATCGTTAAAATTGTTCACTTAAAAATTATCGTTAACATTGTACACTTAAAATACACGAAAACAATAGTTAATAGAAATACAAAATACCGTACAAAAATAGTTCATAAAATATTTTAACGAATTTTTTATATTATTGACGAGTTCACACGAAAACAATTGTCAAACGAAAATGAATTTATGTAAATATTCAGTTCGGTCATGCAATAATCGCGTTAAAAGCTGAACAAACTTAACTCTACAGACGTTACACTGAGACTGACATTTCCAATAAGTACATTCTGCAACTTTCGGGGGGTTCCTGTTAATTTTTGTATTTTACAGCTGTTTGGGTCTGGGTTGCAATCATATTAGAGGCGTATGCGTACGTAAAACGTGTCAGAGAACGCCGCAAGAATTATGTCAAATGGTTTTATGGGCCTGCTATGAACCCAAGAAGAAGTTTGAATTGTTTTACTACCTTGTCGGCCGACCGCCGCGCACCGCCGAAAAGGCCATAAAACCGTTCGCATACGGCAGATGCATCGGCGCGGCTTTGTAAGTGCGAAATAATATTTTCATCTTTTAACATTTTTTTTATTTCGTTATAAATTTACGTAAATGTATTGACATTTTTTCGTACGGGACAAAAATGATTTTGTTATAAATATTAACGGGATTTCGTTATATAAATGCATTTTTGTATGAAAAATTGGTTTTAGGGACTAAATTTCGATTTTTTTTTCGATATACATCATTTTTCGCTATATCGGGTTTCGTTATATCGTGGTTCTACTGTATATAGCAAACAAACTTTTTTCAAGATTAGTATTTTTATATTTTTCAAGTCTACCTCTGTGAATATACTGTGTATGGTAGATTGAAGAGAAAAAAAAACAAAACAAGCAGAACTATTTCCTATGTTAATCTTTAATAAAAATAATAATTTGCTTTAGTTACATATTACGTGTAGGACTTTAAAAGAATTATGTTCAATCATAAAAAGTGTTCTAAAAACGTTCATAAATTTTTATATTGAATTTAATATGGGTAAGAAGGTATTATTTTACTTTAAAACATTAACTTTAAAAACACTAAAAAATTACAAATAAATAAATGGTAGGGTCATATAGGGTTGAAAGAAGGAAGCGTGCTTTTGGCCAATATTCCCAAACATGTCTGGATACAAACTTAACACACAAAAATAATCATAAACAGGAATTAATATGTAAATCATAATATACTTGCATATTGTGCTACATTTCATGTATGATATTTATAAAATACACCTGTGTAATACGACTTGTTTATGGTTATATAAAGTAGGAGGTATTTCCTACTAAGTGTGATAACAATTAATATGCTTCAATTGCTAATGAATTATTCACGCATGACCATATTTGTCCACATTAGACTTGTTAGGTGGAAGCCAGGCTACAGATAGATTAATAGCAAGCTAATTCTTCAGCGGGAAACTATGTGTTGACTTATTCATTTTGGTATGCGTGAGCTCATTTATTTATACATGTTCATTTTCATATGTGTGGCACATATATTTAGAGGAAAATTTATCACGCTTTCTGTTTCAGTGCGAAATAAATGTTAATAATCTCTCAGATGATATGCTAAATTCTGAGCACCCTGGTCATGTGGTTTGGTTCGACAATATAAACTGCTCATTTCCACTTTTTATGTTCCTGGGCCTTATTAAATGTGACACGTAGAAAGGAGCCATCATTACTCTGAACTGTTATAGGCGTGGTTACCTTCTTGCCAATTCTTCTTGACAAAACAAAGCAACGCAGGTCTAATATAACCATAATTTGAATGCTATGTAGATTAATTCTTCAGATAATGTTTTTTACTCATTTATAGTTGCTTTCAGGGTATTTAGTTGCTATTTATTAAGAAACAAAGAGTACATAGTTGATTAGTCACAAATAATAAAAATAAATAACATTATTAAGGAGAACACTGAAGAAGAAAATGGTATTTTTCAAAACCGGTACATACATGTATTTAAACTCAATTCAGTGGTTAATAAAACATAGATAATAAATAAAAAATATGAATTTTAACCACAAAGTTAATATTGCTAATTTTAAAAGTAATAACAATTATAATTACAAAAGGGAATTTGCGGCCATGGCTGCTATAGAGTTAGTAGTATTATAGACTCTCCCTGAAGGGAGATTTAGACAGAATATGGACATAAAAGATTTTGAGTATTGCTCTTTTATATATATTTTTTAATATTTACACAAGACACAACAAGCAGAGGGGAGCATCAAATTGTTTTGCTGTGTCCTGTGATATGTAGCGAGGCTCCGATCATTTCTTAGATTTGGTTTTGTTGGAAATTAACCTCTTCGTCTATTTACAATTCTCATTGATCTCTCTATGTTGTTGCACATATAAAGTACGCCTTTCTTCAGTACAGAGTTCCTGAAGATTGGAGACCACTCATTCATCTTGCAGTTCATGGTTCAACATCGTGGCTTTCAAATCTGAAGAGGTTTCTTGTTGCATGACGACATAGCAGGAGAAGATGGTTGGTGATGGGATGGTGGTGGATATTCCAAAATATGGCTGTCTGGCTTATATATTTCTTTTTTTTTAGCCCCGTGCCACCGGAGAGGCCAAGACTAAACCTACTCAATCTTCAGTGAGGGAGCTGAGGGGCCTGGGCCTGACTCCCGACCTCATTGTCTGCCGTTCAGAAATGCCGATAGGGCTGTCTGTCAAGGAGAAAATTTCCAATTTCTGCCATGTCGCACCGGAGCAGGTAAATATCGAAAAATTGTATTTTTTACACTTCATTAGTATCTACAAATTAAATTGAAAGTGGATACAGCACAGACGAAAATAACAAAAGTTACCGGTAATGTATAACTTTATTCAAAGAATGTGTGTACGTTGTAAGATACGGTCCTGCCATCAAGGGAGGCTGGACATTCCTTACTGGTTAGACAGTGTAGAGCAAAAAATATAATGTGGGTTCGCTGCAAGATTCAGATCACCTACTCACTTCATACACCATCTGATTTGATCTGATCAACATCGGAGGAATGTGTGATTGTGTATGTAGTGCATGTGTCTGTGTGATGTGAAGGTTATTCCAGAATGAAAGCAAATTAATTGTAATAAATAAAGAATCATATATTCATGATAAAATTATAAATCGGTTAAATCTAGAAGAGATTCGTGTAATATCTTGCTTTATAAACAAACTTAATCTTACTCCTACACAAGCACAAGTTTAATTAAAAATATGAAGGTTGTTGTAAATTAACCGTGGAGGATTCACACTTATCTTTTCTTTAGTCACATCATTTTGCACTGCCCATAGTCCTTGTTCATTTGCGGGATCCAAGGTGAGAACTCGGTATCCCATTGATTCATCGAGCGTCCGTTATCTCATACATTCGGTCAGTGCCACCATCCATCCAACAATACAGTAGTGGGCAATATTTCACCGTCCTCAAGGGCAATCGGCAAATTGCCAATTAGGCCGGTCCATCTCAGACAGCCGTGATCTTTTTCAAAGTGATTCCTTAAACTCCGTAATAATAGTGGAATAATACATCTTGCACTAGGCCAGTCACCCAAAAGGGCGGCCAGTGTGCGTCTGCCTAGCGAGTTCCGTTGCCGTTCCAACGAACTGCTCTCCCTTCCTGTCGCCACATTAGGCAGACTATGAAATGGTGATACCATAGAAATAAATAACAATACATAATATATACATTTTTTTTTAATTCAAATTTCTGGAGTTGCGTGACGAAATTTGTTATGCCACAACATACAGTACACAACTATTTACAAAAATAACAATAATGACAAGCAGTGTTTCCTCAAAGATGTGCGTTTTTAACGAGACTTCATAGTGTGTCACCTTCTGTCGAAGATTGACAACCATGTTGCAGTAAGTTGATTTATCCTGTATAAGATCACCAACATTTTGGACATTGAACTACTTTCTGAGGATACACTGCCAAAATAATCTCTTTCTGCTTACGCCTCTGCTGCCTTCTATATTCCCCTGCATAATGAATTATAAAAGATCATATTTTTCATTGCGGATAATGTGTCCGAAGTATGCAGCTGTCCTTGATGGTTGCCTTATACTGGTGTGGTAATGTTTTTCTTATTTTCTCCCCCAGCGCAAAAATAGTATTGGTCTTTAAAATTGCACAATAGATTTTTTTTATGCACACACCGTGATCCAAACTTGGAGGGAACATTAATGGTAGGTAACATTTTTGGTCTGAAGATCTCTCGTAGTGAGCGGACTGTCACTGCAGATACAACAGCTAATTGGCAACTGATTCTATCAACTTAATTTATACGCGTATCAGTTCAAACATGAATACTCATAATACAGTTACATCCCGGGCGTCTATGTAGCCATTCCGGGAATTAAATTGTTACACCTTATTTTAAATAAAATTGTACACCAATTTGTGTAATTTTTCATTTTGCAGGTGATTTGCATCCACGATCTTTCATCCCTATATCACGTGCCTATTCTCATGGAGTCACAGGGGGTCGTGCAGTTCTTGTTTGATAGACTACACCTCAATGTTCCTATCCCACGCCCAGGGAAGTAAGTATTGCACCATTCATATCTCCAATGAAAAAACCCATCTTACTACAAAATGTCAGTTTTTTTATTTCACAAACCTGAAGCAGAGATTACTCTAATTTGACAATATACAGGAGTAACAGACCTAGATATAGAACATTTTCGACTCGTAATTTAGTCAGATATTCACCCATAAAATATTGTTGACTAGGTCTGTAACAGTTCATGTGACAGCTCTGAATAAAAAAACAAAGTGATATTATTATAAATTTTTAACACTTACTGTACACAATACTTTCCAATACTACGGACGGATTGTGTGATCAGTAGTAAATTTTGAAAATTGTAAGTTTTTACTATAGTAACTTTTTATCATCACTCGTGGTAAAAAAAGTTTGCGGGTTCATTTGTCAAATTTACTACTGTCAAAGCATAGATAAGAAATCTCACCTCACAGTGTGGCAAGATGAATAATCATGAAATATGCTTTATATGGCTTTATTCACCTCACGAAATTTGCCACTTTGCTGGTGAAATTTGATGAACTCTCATCATTGAAATAACTTTTAAAATATCAATGTGACAGATTACTTTTGAAGAGTCCGTCATTTTTAATTAACGATTTAAATAGTTTACCATTGCATTTTTTACCAACGATCGAACAACCCGTTTTCGCATAATTTTTTAACTTAATAACTTTTATTACATTATAAAGTTACCACTGATCACACAACTGGGCCTAAAATTAACAAGTTAAGTATCAAATAATGCTCTAGAAATGCATCCTATGCATATAGTGTACATTGTTTTCATTACATGTGAGAAAAAACACAAAAGTAACGCTTCGTTCTATTAAATCAGTAGCTTGTTTGCTACCATGTAAGTACTATTGTATCTCGACCATGTGTTTAGTGATTTTCATGGATAAACCAATATTTCAAATACAAACAAACATCTTTCAAAATTACTGGACTGAAGGATGATTCCAGCTCTATGCTTCAAAATTATAGCTCATTAACCTGTTAGCTGCCCAAAAAAAGTCTTATGTGATACAGCATCATACCACCAATTGGCGCCAAAATTCACAGGCTAGCCTTTACCGAATTTTATTTTTACAAAAAAACATTAAAATGTTGGTGTAACTAAAAAATCTAAATCGAACGCGAATTCGCACGGTTTTGAGCTGAAAAAAAGGAAAAATGAAAGTTTATAGTATCGCCAGGCCATAACGCGTAAGAAATTATTATTTATTTTGTATTTGTTTTTTGAATTTAGATTCAGATTTTATTGATACAACTATTGTTATATTTATTTTGATCTTTACCTAGAACATATCATTTACACTAATACTACTGTGTTGAATGTGATACTTACCTAAAACTTCTTCAGTGTGGTATGTTTCGAAGCACGGCAATATACTGATAAATTGAAAGCCGACTTTTGATGAGCAGAAGGCTTTCATCAATGCAGAGGTTTTTGTGAGTCGTTAAAAATTCTGCAAATTTTTCTTTCATTGCGTACAGTATAGGCCTGATCTTATGGTCGCCTGACATTTGAATTTCATTACAGTAAAACCGCGATATAACGAAACCCGATATAGCGAAAAATGACGTATATCGAAAAAAAATCGAAATTTAGTCCCTAAAACCAATTTTTCATACAAAAATGCATTTATATAACGAAATCCCGTTAATATTTATAACAAAATCATTTTTGTCCCGTACGAAAAAATGCCAATACATTTACGTAAATTTATAACGAAATAAAAAAATGCTAAAAGATGAAAATATTATTTCGCACTTACAAAGCCGCGCCGATGCATCTGCCGTATGCGAACGGTTTTATGGCCTTCTCGGCGGTGCGCGGCGGTCGGCCGACAAGGTAGTAAAACAATTCAAACTTCTTGGGTTCATAGTAGGCCCATAAAACCATTTGACATAATTCTTGCAGCGTTCACTTAGACACGTTTTACGTACGCATACGCCTCTAATATGTATTGTAATCCCAGACCCAAACAGCTGTAAAATACAAAAATTAACAGGAACCCCCCGAAAGTTGCAGTTTGTACTTATTGGAAATGTCAGTCTCAGTGTAACGTCTGTAGAGTTAAGTTTGTTCAGCTTTTAATGCGATTATTGCATGACCGAACTGAATATTTATATACGAGGGCCAAGTAAAAAATAAGGTTCCCTATGCTGTACACTCGCCATGCGAGATGCTAGGCGAAATCCGGCAACACTGCCTTGATTGTTGGTCCCTTAACTACATCCCCACTACCGGGAGCAAACGCTGTGACGCTCAGTAAAGGCCTGACAGTCATCCGCTATGGAACCCGCCATCGCCGTTACCGCCAGGTGTGAAATCCGTTCGGTGATTCGATTTTTAAACGCGAAGAAGCTTAAACCTGTTGAAATTCATCGACAGTTGGAAGAAGTTTATGGCACAGCTTGCATCAGCGTCCAACACGTCCGCAAATGGTGCAGGGAGTTCTCCGAAGGACGCACAGACGTCCACGACGAGCAAAGGAGCCATCGGTGTCGGACGAGGTCGTGGCGAAGATTGAGCGCATTCTCCTCGAAGATCGGAGAGTAACGCTTCGGGAGCTTGCTGTCCAGGTTCCTGAGGTTTGTGAAAAAACCATCGACAACATTTTGACCGATAAACTTGGTTATCGCAAGGTGTGCGCGCGGTGGGTCCCACACATGCTTTCAGAAACCCACAAAGACAATCGTGTCAAGTGTGCCGAGGGGTTTCTTCGAGAATGCGCCGAGAATACCGAAGAATTCTTGGACTCCATTATTACGGGAGATGAAACGTGGTGTCACTACGTCACTCCAGAAACACTTGGGTAGACAACGCTTCAATACAGATGAAGAGGTGAAAGAAGCGGCCACCAAGTTCATCGGCGGCCTAGTGGCAGAATTCTTCGAAGCGGGTTTTCAGAAGTGGATAACTCGTCAGGAAAAATGCATAGAAAAATCAGGAGACTATGTAGAAAAATAGAATAAAGTACAAGCTTTCAGATGGTTTACTTATTTATTGCAATAAAAAATACCTAATACCTGAAAAAAATGTAGGAACCTTCTTTTTTACTTGCCCCTCGTAAATTCATTTTCGTTTGACAATTGTTTTCGGGTGAACTCGTCAATAATATAAATAATTAGTTAAAATATTTTATGGACTATTTTAGTACGGCATTTTGTATTTCTATTAACTATTGTTTTCGTGTATTTTAAGTGAACAATGTTAACGATAATTTTTAAGTGAACAATTTTAACGATTATAAATATATTTTGAAGTGGTTGCCGCCGTTACCGGTAAGTACCTTCGTAATTTATATACGACTCATTTTATAAAAATGCCGCGATTCAATTGTAAAATTGTTATTTTTGAATTATTTTGTATGTTTCATGCCCAAAACTATGTTTGAAGCGGCTCTACATTTAAACACAATTCAAATATTGTTTTGTGTTTGCAATATTCTGGAATTTACAAAAATATCTTCCAATTGGTGTTGAATAGGTTCTGTTCTTAATTTAATTCCTTTGATTATCCATTTGCTTATCTGTTTTAATAACAAAACTACTAAAAATATGTAGTTATTCAGTTCCCTATGACCTTCTTCCTCCTTTGTTTACAGAATTTGCAATCTTTTTTGAAGCCGCACAACTTTTTTTTGCGACGGCGCGTAACATATAGTAGGTTTTTTTTTTTTTTTTTTCGTTATATGTGGGAATTCGTTATTACGAATTTTTATTTTTTGGTCCTTTGGATTTCGTTATATCGTGGTTTTACTGTATAAGAAAAATGTAACATCCTTAATATTATTTGGAACCGATTCCTTGATTCCGATTCCGTATCCGAGTAGATCGATAAATTCAGCAATGGATTTGTCGACCAATACTCTACCAATGTATTCCTAGAATTCCTGGACATCAACAAGCTCAGGGCCAAAAATACATATACTTCATCGCTTTTCAATCTTTCAGTCAATGGTATATTTTTTGTGGCAAATTTAAATTGGGGGTTTGTTTCATCCACAATAGTATCGACCACTGCTGTATTGAGATACAATTTAAAAAAAAATATTTCCCGTGCGTCTTCTCCAAGGTCCGAGTTTAAGACCAGGAGTGACCAAAATTTGATGTATATTTGGAACAAATTAATTATCTGTCTCCCATTCAAATTCTGCCCTAAATTTGTTAATAGCTGGTTTTCATCAACAGTATTGTCTCTTCTTCATCATACATGTGAACCTCAAAATAATTATCCTCAACGTCATTCTCATCATCCGACTCACCATCGGACTCTGCGATCATAACGAGCATATCAGAAATTTCTAGGAAGTCTGCAAAATCTCCACTAGCAAAATAGTCACCCTCTGCCATTTTGTAAAAAAATGTTTGTAAATGTAAAAAAAATCAAAAAGTTTTCAAAAATTAAATAACGAAAAAATATATATTAGCACTTCAAATGCCGTTCGCGCCAATGTCCAATATAGACACTATAATGAAGCACTCACTGTATTTTTATAGTAAAACGTGCTTACTAACTAAAAAATAATATCTTATTTACATTAATTATTTACTTACAAACAAATAAATATCGCGAAATAAGGGTACAATTGAAATGCTTATTTGAGAACCAACACTTGTCCATACACTTGGTACAATGGAATTATGAATGACACATTTTTCTACCACAATAGAGCTACAAATTGTATTTGAAAAAACTTTTGTTCCATATCCTGTATGGATTTTCTGTACACTTGAAAATAATGTTAGTTTGAAAAACAACACTTGTCCTGGACAAGTGTTGTTTCTCAAGTTAACTATTGAAGGCGACCATCTATGGAGCATCTATAGAGGTACTTCCAGTTGTCAGGAGGAGATCTAGAAAAGAAGGTGATGATAAAACCGAGAGTAAGCCCAGAACTTTATTACAGAATTACAGATACAACATAAATAACAGTATGCAAAAAGCATTTATAATGAATGATTCTTCTGGGAAAGCGCCTATAGATCAGGGGGGCATGAAAACAGCCGGCATCAGTTCTTACTAATGTTTTGCAGCATATCAATTCATATCCATCAAAGTGAAGTTACTCTTCTTCTCGTGAAGTGTGATATTTGAATGGGCATTTCATGAATAAACTATTTGACTTAGGACTTATCCGTGAACCGTGGTGTGTATGCGCTCAGGTGAGGCAGACACCGGAGCACATTCTCTGGGACTATGAGGTTGTGAATGATGTATGTGAGATCATGATTATGGGATTAGAATGAATAGGTCATTGGATCCCCGGAACGATGACCTATTAAGAAATTAAAGGAATCTCGGACATTTCTGGTCATTTATTAGGGTGTGGGTCTCCCGCTAGGGGTTTCTGGGATGGACGTTGCCGGGAGTATCGGTGGCTAGAGAGACCTAACAGAGCATTCTGCTGGCTTTCCCTCGTACCTCTTGCCATCTGGACCGGGTGAATTTCTGCCAGACTGTGACAAAGTTCTGCGACTGCAACACGTAAATGTGACATCTACCCTCCCCTTTTGGAAGTGCATGATTTCTATAGCTTCTCTCTGGCTGCCTTCTGAATTTAATCTGATAATGAGTCTCACATCAAATTGTACAGGTGTGGCTCTGGTACGATGATGCCGGAGCATCATATTGATGGTATTAGGTTGTTAATAATTGAATGCAATAGGAAAAAGTAAAAAATGTAATATTGACCAATTGTACTAATAAAGAAAAGGGGAAAAAAAAGTTAATATGAAGGGGCGCCATAAGATTTTAGTAACTAACTGTCGGAACTTAGCTAAACTGCTCTAACTTTAAAATATTATCCAAAAACAAGCTTTAAAATGATGTAAAATATTAAGCAAATGTAACTTTTAATTCTTTTAGGTTCATGCAGAAATGGAAAGACCTGGCCAAGCGTGTGGACTCTCTGAGGAGGGAGGTGAACATCTCTTTGGTGGGCAAATACACCAAGTTCCAAGATTCGTACACCAGCATCGCTAAAGCACTGCAGCACGCTTCCGTCGCAGCCGGGTACAAGTTAAATCTCAAGTACATCGAGGCCGCTAACTTGGAGAAGGAAATGAAGACGGAGAACCCTGTGTTGTACCACGAGGCTTGGCAGAACCTGTGCAAGAGCGAGTGAGTTAAATTTTATTTGTCAATGATATTTATTTAACAGGTTGCAGTATCAAACATTGTTTACTTGCGATGTAGAGAACAGAATCTACATATTTCAAAATGTGTGTGATCCATTTTACACAAAATATGTGTCACTCCTATTTGTTTACATTAAAATTGTTATCTGTTTGAAGGTGCATTCACTAGTGTATAGACTCATCAATTTATTACCCATTAATATGTAATTTGACTAAGTATTTTCATGTGAACAGGTTTATTCATATTTAATCGCATTTCAGATAATGTTATTTAAAATTTGTGTCTGATGAATAACCATCTAGGTACCTCAAATAATTTCAATGGTTCTCTGTAGAATATTATTTATTTGTTCTTAAACTAGTTACATAAGTATATTAGTCAAGTTTATTATTTTGAATGTAAATATTACTGAAAAGAAAGTTTAAATGTTACCAAAGAAAGACATGGCCAAAATTGTTAGTTTTCTTAATTTATATATAATATAGCTAGTATGTGGGGTTTTAATTTAGCGGATGGAATGCAATATCAATCAATGATGTTCCACATTCAAAGTTAATGACAGATTTGTTTTCTGCTTTTATTGAAAATGAATAAACACAACTAACTGTTAAAATTTAACTTCAACTCTTAGCGGAGTGGTGGTACCGGGTGGTTTTGGCCAGCGAGGATTGGAAGGAAAGATCGAGGCTTGTCAATGGTGCCGAGAGACCCAAAAGCCCATGCTCGGGATCTGTCTCGGTCTACAGGCAGCCGTCATTGAGTTCGCCCGCAATGTGCTGAATCTTCCCAATGCCAATACCACGGAGGTGGACCCCAACACCGAACACCCGCTGGTGATAGACATGCCAGAACACCACCCTGGACAGATGGGCGGTACCATGAGGCTGGGAAGAAGAACAACATATTTGAAACCCAGCATTTTAAGTGAGTAGAAGAAATTATTTTTGATTCATATAATAATAAAAAAAATATATATTTTTCAAAATTTGATTTTTTCGCGGGTCATTCTCACTGTACATTGAGGGCGTGCATTGTCTTGTTGCAGTATTACTCCTCTCCGGTTGACTAAATTTGGACGTTTTTCTTTCAACTTCAGGTCGAGTCTCTTCAATTGCTGACAATAGATTTCTGACGTTACTGTTTTGCCCCCAATTTCAATAATTCAAAGTGAATGATCCCTTGAATATCCCACCATATACACACAAGAACCTTGTGTAACATTAATCCTGGTTTCGAGGTTGGAATAGGCGTTTGGTTTTTCGAAAGCCATTGTTTTTTCGACTAACATTGTTGTACACTATCCACTTCTCGTCTCCGGTTACAAGTTGTGGCATAAAAGGGTGGGTTCTTTGTCGTGATAATAAAGATCTGCACATGTTCAAGCGTGCTTTTTGATTAGCTGGGGATAATCCAAATACCATCCGATTCACTTTCCTTATCTGATTTAAATAAAACTGCACTGTAGACCAGGAAGATCCGAGTTACTGACTTAATTCGTCGATGGTTTGAAAAGGATCAGAATCAATCAGAAATTTTAATTTATCTCCATCAAAATCCGATCATCGTTTACTTTTAGGAAGGTCATTCAGGCTCCGATTACCCGATTTGAACTTTCGAAATCAGGATCGACATCTGTTGACTTTTAGAACTTCTCCATAAAAATTTTGAATGGCTTCCGTAGCATCGCTTACATTTAGTCCTTCGTCGAAAAAAGCAGCGTGCAGTGATGCAAGTGTTTGTCGTCGATTTTGGGCTTAGATATTTTACCCTAAATAAAAAATAAGATTTTATGTATGAAAAATGAAGTCAACAAACAGTTCTACAAAAGAATTATCTCATAAAGATGTTTCTTCCACCGCGTATGGATACATACTGACTCAAACTAGACATCTGAAAATAATGGCGAAATTCCTGGTCCCCCTAATATTAAATTAACTGTTATGCAATTAAATATTTACTGCATGTCATGGCACAATTCAAATTAACTCCAATATATTTTATAATTTATGATTATACTTTCAGCCCAACTTTACGGTAACAAGGAATCCATTCAAGAAAGGCACAGGCATCGGTACGAAGTTAACCCTGTGTATGTGGATCAATTGGAAAAGGCTGGTCTCAAATTTGTTGGTATGCATAATTATTTTATAAATACATGCGTGGTGTTGTATCTAATATTTTCAAAACTTCAGATGGTCTTAGTAAATCTATTTTATCATTTGATCAATTTATATATACAGTAAAACTCCGTTAATTCGTAATTTACGGGACCGAATGTTAAAAAAATCCGAATTACGAATAATGAGAACAAATTTTTTTAAAGGCGATTAGAAAGAAATTTTGTGCGCGCTGCCGCTGTTGACATCGCAATTTTCATACTGAAACATGATGAATCTCCATTATTTCAGCTTCTTGTGTTTATGTTTAAATAGGTTATATTAAATAACCTATTTCTCTTGAATAAGAAAGGTGTGTGGTGACGCGGCGATTCACCACTTGATCAGTCACTTGACGCAACAAAATCACACACATTAATTTGATTGGCGATCGAACTCGCCTTTTCCATATTTCCATATTTAAAATGTGCGTGAAAAATAAGTAAAAACTTTTAAATCCTCATGTCTCGCTGGGTGGGATTGATGGTTGAAGTTTATTATTTTCCTGCGATTTTTCAAGTTCGAACCCAGAAAGGTATTCAGGATTCGATTTTTTTCTGCCAATTTTATCTTTGATACCTATCCATATTTTTGTCAGTTTTCAAAATAAGCTCCATTTTTCCAAATGGTCAAGGGTTTACACAAATTACAAGGTGTTGGTGCCATTTTAGAGAACAAAACGTGAAAAAAAAATGTCAATGTATTTAAACACGAAAGATTTAGTTTCTTTAGTACCTACATATGCAAATTGAAACATTTCATAAACCTAGAAACCAAATGATTCAATGAAAACATTATTTTAAATAACAAATCTTATAAAATGCACTATGGAATTTGATATACATACGGCTAAACTCAGTTCGCACGTTTTGTCACACCAGCGTGTCTTTATGCAAAAAGGAATGGCGTCGTGATTGGCTGGTAAGTAGGGTTAGCTGCAGATGTTTACGAAGGGATGAAGGTCAAATGCGTAGTCATGCGAGTTTAGGGATTTAAAAACATTTGCAAATATGCCAATTACGTGAACTTTAGGTGTAAAAACGCATACGAACTGCGAATAATCAGATTTTATGAATTATCAGTAGAAATTAGTATGAAATGTTATTTTCAGGCTAATTTTTTTTTAAATTGCGTATTCCGTGAAAATACGAAATATAGGGTTTACGAATTAACAGAGTTTTACTGTATTGGCCAATGTGAAAATGTGAAAATTCAACATGTTTTATTTTCATTATTATGGACAGCTATCTACTGCTATTACTTTCCCATATAACACACAGATCATTTTTAAATAAGATTATAGTGGTTTAGCGAATGAGTGGACATTAAAAGGGTCTTCAGTGACTATTGGCAAATGATGATTTTTTAATTGTTACATTTTAGGAAGGGATACATCGAACAAACGTATGGAGGTAGCGTGTTTAGAAGATCATCCCTACTACTACTCTGTCCAGTTTCACCCTGAGTACTTGTCCAGGCCCCTCACTCCTAGCCCCCCCTTCTTGGGCCTGGTTCTAGCCTCAGTCGGAAAACTGAAGTCATACCTTTCTAAGGGATGCCGCTTTAGCCCCAAAACCATGTCGGATGTCAGCTCAGGTGAGTATCTATTTATTCATTACAATAACTTTTCAGACATTTTTTTGTCATCACACAATACACTGATATATTTTCATCATATTTAGTAATTAGTCCAATGTTATATAACATATTGTTATACAGAAATATAACCACACAGTTGTTATTCATTCACTGCCACACATCTTCGTTTGCAAAAGGTGTTTATTTACACATTTTTCATTAGTCGATCAGGCGAGCGTTCAATAAGTTTTCATTTACGATTTGCATTTAGATAGCTTTTTGGAACTTACAAATTAAATGATTTCAAAATGTATTGATTTATTTTTGTAATTTTTTTACTGAGGTATTTGAATTACACAAAGTCAGCAAGGTTATGTGCGTAGAATACATTTTTTGGATAGTTTTGCTTGCACATTGACTTAATTGTCTCTATAAAGCGTAATGAAAATAGAACAAAGAACTGTCTTTGCAAGTGTGATGCTTTTTGCTTATATCGTAAAAGTTTTCCGTGGAATATTCATTGTGTTGTCCGGTAGTTTGTAGCGATAGGTCAGCAAGATCCAGGGTGAAGCAATCAGGTGTAGAGAAAAGGAAAATACCAATAGGATGGCCAGTCACAATGCAGGAGTTTCCCCGCGAACCTACTAGCCCGAACACCAAGGCGACTCGGAGGAAAAATTATTAAGGCGCGACTTGCAATAATAATTCATATTTTCGCGTTTTTTACGAAAATGTGGGTTTTTATTATTCATTTATATCAGAAATTATTCAATAGATTTGAATTTTTTTTCAACCATTACTTAGATTGGACCTTTATATTAATATAAAACTAATAAACTGAATGTTATTTGTCATAATTAATACGATACAAATATTATAAGAAAGACCGCGACCATTAGATGCATTTTAGGCATGGTACGAAATTGAGTCGATGGGCTGAATGTATGTATAAATGAAATATATTTTCTTATAATCTTGAAGCCAAGATTACGGAGACAAATCTGTAGGAAACCAAATTAGCAAAATGTTAAAAATGAATAGAGTTATAAATCATTCAATTTGCAGTACATTTAATGAATTTTTGACGTTTTTAAAATACTTTGTTTTAGTAAAAACATACGTTTTTAAATAATAAACTATATTTACTCACATGCTTTGAGGCTTCAACTACTATTTAAAACTAAGTTTAATATCAGAAACACAATAATCATTTTTTAAATAATATATTTTCCGTCTTATGAAATACGATATTATTAATTATATCTCACACTGTCAGTATGCCATTCAAATATGGCGGTGGCGGTCCTAATGTCCGCGCTCCGAAATTTTTTAATTAAATTTGCCCATAAAACACATTTTAATACAAATTTTGACTACAATATGAATGAATATTATACTTATTCTTGATATCAATTGCTTATTTTTGTAAATTGTATGGTTTTGGGCTGTTTTTATACGAAAACAGATTATAATTTTCAACATTCAACATTCGTCATTTGCCTGGTTTTAGAATCTGACAGCTCATACATGGTTAACGAATGCGTGGCCAGTGCATGATGGCTAACGAATTCGCGGCCAGTGCGTGGTGGCTAACGAATTCGCGGCCAGTGCATGGCAGCCAGCGCATGCGCGTAAATCAATTAATAATGAAATGAAAAGTCAATAATATATTATTATATACATTATTGTTCTGAAATTACTGCCTCCTGTGACTCAAGATGCCTAAGGTCAAAAAGTATCCATTGACACGCTCTAGGAAATGTTCCAATAAAATTTTAAATGGTTATAATAAGCTTCTTGAAAAAAAATCGCGACGTAAGTTGATAATTTTTACCATTTCTATAACAATTATCTATTTGATTTAACAATATAAATTACATAGTTCAATATACATATATTATGTAGTGCAGATAAATTATTTTTTATTGGAAATATATATCCTTAGAGATAAATTATTTTATCAAAAGAATTATATATGACAGACATGTTTCATTGATACAAATGTATTTATTATAGTCATATAAATGAATAAACACGTATTTTAATATTTTGTACATAAAAATACTGAATAACAATATTATAAATTATTTTCAGGATGTTCCCGAACTGAGCATTGAATGTGTGGACTCGTGTAAACTTCGTAAATTGGATGGCAAAAGAGTGGTCGACATACACCAATTCTTTTCTCAAATTAATCAAATTTACTCCCACAAATCGATGTTTGGGTGCACATGAATGAATATTGAATATGTGAAAGAACAAAGTTTTATTTCTAAATTCAGTTTAAAATGTAATCTGTGTTGACCAAATTTTGTTTTGAATACGTGTAAAATAAAAAACAACGAAATTCTGAAGAACGATAATATGCTCGATGAACAACTAATTATTTAACAGTGAATAATAATACTTTTGTCATATTTTCATTTATATTTTAATATTAAATATATATGTAATTTATTAAAACAATAAATAAATATTTAAAAAAAAAACAGTTTTTTTTATTACAACCGGAGTATGATTATTATATAATATTATCATAAATAGTTTTCTCTTCACAAATACAGCTGCTTCAAAAGTTATCAATATTATTTATCAGTATGAATTTACGTCAATTTTTTCTTTATAAATCGGGGCAAAATTGTAGTATTTTATAATCATATGTTTATCGACACAAACAATGGTTTTTATCATAAACATAACAAATTCTTGTGTTAGAACTTTAACAAATTATTTAATTTTCGCTTGATAATTTCAAATGGCAACACATATGTATTGTGAATGTTGAAGAAATGCCTATTTTCTGATAGCTTTATTACCTAGGAATTTAAGAAAACCAACAATTGTATACTTGTCCTTTTCTATTGATACCTTTCACTCTAGCAATATTTACGTAAAAAATAACGCACTTTTATGTTTACTTGATATTGTAAATGAATTAACTATTAGTTTCGTCTTGAAAGGGTATGCAAAGTGCAAAAATATCTCGAAATTCAAACTGGAAAAATGAAAGTAGCCTCTTAATATTACAAAAGTTTTTTATTACATTTTATTAATTAATAGGGGGCCCTTTTGGCTGACACTATCGCTCTCGAGAGCCCCTTGCACAGGGCTGTTCAGCACACACACTGTGCCAAAAGTATGCTTACTGTAAATTTACACATTCCCCCATTTTACATATTAGTTTAGTCTACAGAAAAATGTAGAAAATATAAAAAAATTAATTATTTAAAATCAATCCAAACAATTTACATAGTTCCAAAAAGTTAAAAGTGAATTTTTTTTTCAGACGAGGAGGAACCAAAAATAGAAGAACTAAGCATAACAAATGGCCACCAAGAGGAGGTGTCCAATGGTCCTTCTGAAACTAACGAAGAGATTTGGATTGCACTAGATAAACATAATGGTCACCACCATTAACAAATCTCTGTCGACACTTAGACGCGTCTCATTTAAAATATAATATTATGCGTTTGATAATTTTATATTTTAATGTTTTCCTACACATACAATTTTGTTAGAAAAATGTTACAATTTTGAATATTATTACATACTAGCAATAGTGTATTTAAAAGATAACTTTTTTTTTATTCGCATGTCTCTAGGGTTACAGGACCAGACTAGAGAGAATGAAATGTTTTTGGAAACCTTAAAATGCTTTTTATACTGTGTAAAGTAACTTACACAAAAAACAAATTTAATCATTTTAATAAAATATTTGTGCCATCTGATTTCTTGTGAAAATATTTTTTTTTTTAAGGAAAAAAATTTTACAGCTATTTGTGTTAGATTTAAGCATAATGATTTTATGATTAATTTACATTACTATTATTGATTCATAAAGTTTGATATTCATTTGGTGGTCGATGTGACAAGTGTATTTGAACAAGGTGGTATATATATAACCGAGAGTACACCTTGTCCATGCTTAATTCTTTATTTTATTATATATTAAATTTTATGTTATATTTTTCAGATTTACTTAGAATGCTGCTTATAATTATTTTTCCTTGATTTTTGACCCATATAAATGGATTTCTACAATTATCGCTTTCATTGAATTATTGATTCATTATAAAATATGCAATATATATTTTTAATTATACATATAAGCATATAGTGTATACTTAAAATTAGACATATTATTTTTTCATGTTCATGAACAATATTTTTAACAATATCATTAATTGACAAGGTGGGTTACTTTGTGGTGTAATATAATTATTTTAATTTTCACTACTATAGTTTCGAGAGGTGCAGTCCCTCTCGCCATCAGGTGAAGGACTGCACGTCTCGAAAGTAGTGACAATAACTCGACATGTGTGTATTACAAAGTTTAGTTGTGAAAATTAAAATAATATTTTTAACAGTCAATATAGAGGTAAGCAATTTTGATTACAGTAGACTCTCGTAAAATTGACCAGATAACTTCCGTGACTACATATTATGTAGTGAAATGAAAAATAATTTTTACATTTGACATAATATTTTGAAATGTTATTAAAAAATTTCTGAATTCTTGACTGTCCCGGTCAATTCGCAACCCTGTCAAGATGACCCTGGATAATCAAGAATACTGCATATTGATATGAATTTATGGACCCTGGAGATATTGTTCTACTCAAATCTGATATAAAATTTTAATTTTATTTAAAGATTTGTTAAAGAGTAGTTTGTGCAGTTTCTTTAGGGACAAAATTATTTCATAAAAAGTAAATATGTACAGTAAAACTCCGTTAATTCGTAACTCACGGGACCAAAATTAAAAAAATCTGAATTACGAATAATGAGAACAAAGTTTACTGCATCTGCGATTTTGTGCCACTGTTGGCATTGCGATTTACATTATTTCTTCTTTCATATTTCTCCTTAATACGAAAGGTGTGTGGTGATGCGGCGATTTACCACTTGACCAGTCACTTGACGCAACAAAATCACGCACATTAATTTGATTGGTGATCGAACATACCTTTTCCATCAGAATTGGAATATTTAAAATGCGCGTGAAAAATAATTTAAAACCTTTATATCTTCATGTCTCGCTGGCCTTGATGGTTGAAGCTTATTATTTTCCTGCGATTTTTCAAGTTCGAACCCAGAGAGGTATTCAGGATTAGATTTTTTCTGCCAATTTAATCTTTGATATCAATTTTTTGTTAGGTTTCAAAATAAGCTCCATTATTCCAAGTGGTCAAGGATTTATACGAATTACAAAGTGTTGGCGCCATTTTAAAGAACGAAACGTGAAAATAAAATATGTCAACGTACATATTTAAATATGAAAGATTTCGTTTCTTTAGTACCTACGTACGCAAATTGCAACGTTTCATAAACATAGAAACTAGATCAAGCGATTCAATGAAAACATTATTTTAATCATTTAACAATAAATCTTATAAAATATACTATGGAATTTGATGTACATATGGTAAAACTCAGTTTGGCACCTGTCGTGCTAGCGCACCGTTTTTACGATAAGAAACGGTGTCGTGATTGGCTGGTAGGCAAAATATTCACAAAGGGTCAAATGCGTAGTTGCGCGAGTAGGAATTTAAAAACATTTGCAAATATGTATGCGAATTACGTGAACAAATTATTTATTTTGGGTGTCAAAAACGCATACAAACTGCCAATTATCAGTAGAAGTTAATATGAAATGTTATTTTTAGGCAAAAAATTTTGAAAAAAAGTGCAAATTCTGTGAAAATTCGAAATATAAGGTTACGAATTAATGGAGTTTTACTGTATGTTTGGTCAGAGAAGCGGGTTTTCAAATTATTGTTGCATTTCAATTAACTTTAATAATTATTAGTTGGAATAAATTTATCCTTCATAATTATATTTTTATTATTTTTCTTTTATAAAAAAAAAAATTGTTTTGGTTATAATCTATAGGATATATAGGTACTGTGGATTAAAATTACATCTGAGATAATTTTTAAAATATTTGTATTGAATTTGATTTTCAATACTTGTATTGTAGGTAGCTTATTTTGTGCCAAGAAATAAATAGGTGTATTTTGGTGTACCTCTAGGGCTTATAATTTTTTTCTAAACTCATACACGGATGAAACCTGGCTCCTCATGTTGAGCGCGGAGCGAGCATCTATTGTATTTTGTACGTATAATAGAATGATCAACTAATACATTCAATCTTTATTGCCAAATCTTTTGAGATGAGAGATAAGTCTCATCCATGTTCGTGCGACATAACATGCAAGGGTAAAAAATGAAGTGTATTAATCTTAAAAATATCTGAATGTGAATTTTGTGCAATATTTTTCAATTAATTAATTAATCTTTAATTTATTGACAATTTTCATATTTTATTTATGAAAACTGATCCCAAGAGAAGAAATAAAACTATTATTTTCATTTAAACATTATGTCCAAAATAATTCAATTACTTCATTTCACACTTCTGTTAAGTTTCACAATTTGCAGTTAACGTCACTTTATTTTTTTTTACTTTCAGAATTAAGTTATGTTATAAGAATAAATATACATAAAGGGTATTTTCTGTGTTTTTATTTTAAATGGTTTTAAAAAAAAAATGGATGCGTGTTTTTAGGGAGTAAATTAATGATTGAAAGATTTCCTAATAATAGTTATTAAAGAGTACAAATTTTTTGCTGACATTATTACCCCTTGAGTGAGTTATAAAGTAAATGTATGAAATCGTTGCATTTCATTGATAAATATTTATTTATATAATTTACATCATTTGTCAAATTGTGCTGAACATTTCTTGAGTTTGCGTCTTGATTATATTTTTTCTTTCTTTTATTTCATCATTATCGATAGGAATAATTTTTTAATATTTATAATTTACGTTATAAAAACTAAGTGGAATAAAAATATTTGAAAACTCTTACGGGAATATGAAGATGATGGTTAAATTATAAAAAATATATAAGAAGACTGCTAGATTTACACAATTTCAAAGAAATGTAATAATCATACAAATTTAGAAAGATTGATTGATTATATGGAATGTTTGTAAAATTGCTACTTGTTAAAGTCACAAAAATGTAATTTAAAAAAATGATTTTCAGCTCTTTGATTTTAATTGGAATATAAGACATTTAATGACTAGTCAGTTTAATTACGTTTGTAATTTTCAATATTTGTGCTATTATTAAAAAGATGATGTACATACTAAGTACATAATATTACATTTTTATGCCTTTAACTCGGTAGATTAAGTTTAGAATACATATTAGATACGGTTGGCTTGTACGTAGCTTTCTTCAGTATCGGAATAAAAGTAACTCAAAAAATATATATCAAAAATACAATTTGTAATATTATTATTATTGAGAGTATTATGTAAAATTGAAGTTTAATAATTTTACTATAGTTTGTATTCACAAATATTAATTAAATATATTATTGTGGCTGGTCTGCAGTAGTAATTTTTGTAAATTATCTGTGTTTCAGTGCGGAGGTTTTTTTTAAATCAGCTTGGGATTATTATATTTAATATACCTTGTTTTTATTGTTCTGAACCTATCTATGATACTAAATTCAACAGATTCCGTGTCAAGAATCACACTGCTACTAAAGGGCACAGGTATGCTCTTGGGTATTTGCAGTGATAACTGTGCCATCTCCATTTCCTTGGATGTGGCCCTGCCCATTTCCTTTTGTCTTACCGAATCTCTAAAAACATTAATATTTTCCTTTCATCACATTTTTTACATTCTTCATTCTTGGTGAATTTAATTTGTTATATTTTTAATGATGGAACCTTTATAAATGTATATTAATTTTTTCATTAGTATCATTCCTCATTACATGTAAGGTAATATATAATACATCTATGCGTATGTAGTAGTACATAGTAGATACAAGTGAAAGTACTACCACCATAAGAAACAATCATTAATAGTGTAGTTATCACAACTTCATCTATGTATATGAATTATTAACCAATAAATAATATTTATCAGTTAAAAACAAATGCTGACTTTAAAGATAAAATTCAAAAAAATATTTAAAAAAACAGCATATGGTGAATATTTTTTGCTCTCTGTTATGCACGTGTACTTTTATTTTGTAATCTTCCATATAAAAACTCTTTGTTATGCTAATACTATGCGTTACAAACAAAAATGTACACAGAAAAATACGTTGAGTATGTATTATAATATACGAACATATTTGAAAGGTACATAAAGAAAAAAGATCTGTATTTTTTAATTTCAGTCTATATTTTTGTTAAAATTGAATATATTTTTATTAAAATCACCTTATTAAATATATTTTTTAAATGTAATGCACTTTTATTTTGATTTAATTTTTGCAATAGTCCAAAATTAGATTTGAATGGGCTGCCGTATTTTTTTAATCTGAACAAAAATATGTACATATGTTGCATTTAAAATATATTTTTTGTAATTTTTGTTTATGTTGTGTACCAAATTAGACTATTCCATATTATCTGCGTGTATTTTATTTTCTCCATATTCAAATTTATCAACCATTTTGATTAATCTAATAAATTTTACATTTAGTTTGGCGACCCCTAATGTGATGATTTGTTTATGTAAAAACTATAAAACATTTTTAGTCACAGACATGATGTTTAATTTTACTATTCCCCATTTCCTCAGATTGAATATGATGGCGCGTGGCACTAGGGCAAGACTCGTCTCGAAAATCACATAACAGACAATGTAGAGTAGAGCATGAGGTGAACTTTGGTTCATCACCTCATGGATTTTGTGAAATATGCACTGAGTGAAATAAAGCAACTGATACATATCAACCTTTACCGACGAATCTCTAAGAGGAGAGATTAAAGTCTCATCCATGTACATGCACCCTAAATGAGTTTTCACATATCTTTTTATGAAATGTTTTTTTCTTCCGAATTTCTTTATTTGAATCGCACAGCGGCATAGTGACTCAAGTGAAAAATTTCATATTATAAGTGAGATACACCAATATACTTAACATTAATTACATTTTAAAATTAAACTGGCTAAGGTTATGTTAGTGTTTCACATTTATACAAAACATGGCATTATTGCTTGCGCTTAGGCCACAACAATTTTTAATGAGCAATAGTGGCCTTGGGTGATTATATTTTTAACATTTAATACTGTTTTATTACTTGCATGCTTGAGTTTCTCAATTTTTTTCAAAAAAATCTTGAGATTAAAAGAGAATTACATTTAAGAATGGCTGAAGCAGCTAGAAAGGGAATGGAAGAGGATTTCAAGATTGAGTAAAATACATGAACAGCATTTGATTTTATGAAGACACCCATAAAAGTACACTACGAGCACCCAATATTTCCACTGGTGTCGTTTATTATGAAATACCATTTGGCATTGTCGATTTAATAACAAATAAAGCTTATATGTATCTAGAGGCGTGAGGGACTAGTTTCACGTGGTCCTTAAGAAATCAGATCATGTTTTTTTTACATTGTATTGAAAATTTTTTGGCAATAATAATACGAAAAACGACAACCAAAAATAATAATAATGTATAGTGACCAATGTGCTGGCTAGAATAGAAACATTTGATTAGCAGTTCATACATTGTTTTAAATAACAAATTTATTCCTATGACCATTGACTATTAGTTCTTATTCTCTGGTTATTCATACTTGCTGTGTTTAGATAGAAATATTTAAAAATATATATATTTTAGTGATGTGACCTGGTGATTGGGTAAAAGTCCTCTGCAAGAAAATCTGATAAATTCACTTTGACCAAAATGCTTTCTGAAAACTTTAAAAGTTTTGAAGGCCTTAATAACTAATTGAAAAAAGGTGTTGGCATAAAAATAGAGTAGAACCTCGAATTTTTGACTGTACAAAAAACAATAAATGAGATTTTCAGTAAAATTTCTTCCATCAAATATTACATTTGTAATATAACTGATGGATCGGGGTGTAATAGAAACATTTAAGCACTTATTACCTCGTATATTGGAAACAATGTCTTAATAATTATTGTTTGCAGATGAAAATAATGAAGAATCAGTCGTCAATTTCCACAAGAAAATTGATTTAAAGGACTGTTTCTACATGGCAGCAGAGTTAGAATTTTGTAGATGTATCAACATTGAAAATTTTTTGAAAAGATTTGTTACCGAGTTCCAGTAACAGTAATGCGACTGATGTTTCATTGTTGTAAGAGACATCACAGAAGCAGTAAAACAAATTTAAATATATCCACAGTGAATGTGATGTCAGCCAGTGGTTAAATTGTGACGCAAATGATCCTAGATTCCAAACGAAGAGGAAATAATTGAGGCAGTTTCTAACTTACCTCAGAAGAACATGACCAAGAACACAATGAGGAAATTGCCGAGGGGGGAGATATCGGTCCTACACATTCTGAAGCATTTCAATGCTTAGATGTTGCGATGAAGTAGTTTGAGAAACAGGAAGAATTTGACTCGAAAGTGAACATGATTTGACGGGTTCAAAATTGAATATCTCAAAAAACGGTAATATTTTGTAGGCCTATAATTACATATCATGTAACAGATATGTGAAGTTATATTTCAATCAAAAGTATTCATAATAGATTATTTTTTTCTCTTGATTATATGGAGTTAATCCCCAATTAGTCCGGATAATGGAGGTTCTACCGTAGTTGAATGGTTAAAAATTCAATAGTTAATATATATTGCAATGGAGCCATTCAAAATAAACTTATTTAGTATTTAAATGATTAATTTTGCACCATCTTATTGGGTTTATATAGGTAAAAAACATATTGATCTTCAAAAAATTGATTTAAAACTCGAAGAGAAAGAGCGATTGAAAATTTAAAGTATAAAAATCTTCAAGGACTTCTTCCATATATCCTTCTTATTGCATGTTATTTTTATAATAATTCACCATCTGATAATCAATCCACCAGCGAGGAACTAAATGACAACTTTGAAGTATCTGAAGAAGAATAATGACCTAAATGCAAAAGTGGTTTAAATGTTATTTTAATTTTGTTTTAAAAACTTTTAATTATTTGTTGTATTGGCTTAATTTAAAGTGCAGGAACATATAGAAGCATTCATATTATAAGAATGATGTTAATACATTAATTTTTTTTAATAAATAAAAATATGATACTTAGTTATTTTTCGATGCCTTGTATCTCCTCTGCATTGTAGATGGGCCACTCTGCCGCTGTGTGACTCATTTAATAAACATATACTTTCCCTCATTTGATATGGCAGGCTCCCTTCTATGAGCTTGATGCAAAATATGAATCACGGACTGCTTTGCCTTCCCTTATGGTATTACATTTCTTATCATTTAAAAAGATTAGAGTAAGGTTAAAAAAGGATCACTTGGGTGGATGAATGAGAGAATGGTAAGAAAGATATATGACACAAGTGTTGATGGCACCAGAAATATAGGACGTCCGCGGAAGACTTGGTATGACCAGATATACCAGATACTGGAGGATGGTCCTGTTAGATAATAATCGGCGAGCATGTATGAGAAGATGTATGAATGTGGATGGGGGGAGAATTGCATGTCAGGACAAAAGAGTGTGGTGCTATATCCTCTTCGCCTACCCCTGCGGAGAAACGGTGTGATGATAAGTTAGTTAATCATTAAAAAAAATTGACAACCTAAATAGATTAAAATTGGATAGTTCAGGGTCAGGAGAATATGGTAAGTGCCTAATAACATCAGTCTCAAATCAGTTCATTCAATGTCGGAGTGTTGGCTATGTCTGATATTTACTAGGTTAGCTTCTGAATATCGTATTAGTAAACAGTAGTAGAGCGAATGGAATGAATAGTCCACGTTTCATTGACTTTGACCGTTTGTTTGAGAAATTGCTTTAATTAGTTAACAATCGAGTTAACCCTTAACGTGAAAGTTTTCATTTCACATAACTGGATGAAGGAATGAAACAATGAAATTAAATAAAGATAATTTATTAAAACAACAACTTTTATTTAGTTCATGTTTTATTTCACTACATCTTAAAAATATATAATAGCTCCATATGAGAAAATCTACTGTTAATAATACATACAAGACAGTTAGAAGGAACATTATGAATGAAATTGTATGAACTAAAGAGAAAAAAAAAGTAAAACTAAACAAAAAATATTATGTACCTTTTCAATTAAATTTGAATTAATTAAAATGTTAATAAATAAAATTGTGAAGATAAAATGAAAAAACACTTATGATACAACAAATTGCACAATATTTAGGTACATAAATACATGTCAAATCTGCTAGGTATCTTTGGCAAGCAGTACATTCCTCTTTATAAATATTATTATATAAAACTAAACGGGGTTGGATTAAATGCTTAGAAAACATCAGCTACTTTTAAGGCAAATATATATTATATTGTTAATAATCACAGGGATACATATTATGCATTTGCACTCGCGTAAAATACAAAATATTAGCGCACATCCCAGACTTTCTAATTATTAAAATATTAATTTTGAAATTTTTTTTTACTAATGTATAAAAAATATTTTTATCAATACCGCAGTCGATAAATTAACAAATTATAATTGGCCTAAATTGAAATCGAAATGGATAACAAAATATGACTGTAATGGTTCCGAGATGTGTTTAATATTTTGTATTGCATGAGGATAAGTGAAGTTAATACCTGCACTGAATATGAATATTATTGTATACATATTAATTATCTTACAATTATTGTTCAACACTCCATTTGCTTTTTGCCAAACAATGGAAAAACATGTTTGAAGTGAAATAAAATAAAAGTTAAATTTGAAAGAAAATCTGCCTTGAGCGAGTCACAGCTCTGACTGGAAACCAATAATGGTTTAAATATTGTTCATATTTTGATGGCTGTATGTATTAAGGAAGGAAGAAATATGCTCACCTTAAATTTTTTAAATTCTCGTGTTATTTTGGTTTATTAATTTTGCCAATCTAATAATTGGGTCTGAATCCCAATACATCAATGGTGTATCATAAAATGTATCTAACATTTTCAATATTACAGAAACAGTAGTCAAATAATTCCTTTATTCCTCACAAAACTGACCATAACTAGTGCAAATTCACGTGACATTGTAAATCAACAATAAAAAGAACCATAAACAAATTATATTTTAATTAAGTTTCACTGAATAGTGCATTTACACAGATGAGACTTTGATTTCTCGTCTCACAGATTTGGAAGTAAAAATGATTCTGCTCCGCTTACAAAATATAATAGACAACGACTGACAGCTCGCTCCTCACTCGATTCTGCACTGTCCTTCGTACGAGTTTCAAAATGTGTCTCACTTACAGAACGGTGCAGAGTTGAGTACAGAGTGAGTTATCATTAACCCTCTGTTGTATTTTGTACTGACTTTTACGTCAAATCTCAGAGAAAAGTACATGCACCATTAGGATTGCTTACTTAAAGCAAACAATACCACCAATTGGAAATAAAACTACGATTTTTAAATCAATAATAATAGCGAGATTTTGATCTCCCTAAATGACAGTTACTAGTGTAATGCATTTCAATCTTTTAAATAAAAGTTTATGATTCTTTATCGTTGGATGGGTAGACTTTTTATTTTTCCAGAGATAAAAAAAATATCAGTCAGCTAATAAGCTATCAAAATTTTGTTTAAATATCAAAATAAATGTTCATTAACAACTAGATTAATGCTATTCCCTTGTCAAGGAACAGGCCATTTGGATATCATTAATTTTGAACATCTTTTTTTTCCAATCAGAGCTGTTGCTAACACTCAAATATCTAATATTTTCATTAATTTCTGACGTTTATTGTAATATTTATCTTAACCTTTTTTAAGATAACCGTGCTGTTATGCAATTGTGATATTTTCCTAACACATACACCATCAACATTTATCCATATATTTCCTGGGCCAAGAGCATTTCTTAATTTTATAATCAAGGAAATAAAACTGACAATATACTCAATGAAGAAGAATAAAATCGACGGAAACTATACAAAACGACGAAGCTATTTCTAATACAAATAAAATGGAAAGAAAAAATGATATCACATCTTTTAAATACTTAACATTATGATTTTGGCAAATTTATAAGTTCCTATGAGGACAATAAAATGTCAGCGTCAGAAGCGAACATTTTGGAAACTAATCGAGGATTGCTAAATTATATTTACAATTAAAATACATAGAAACGTAATACTGCAAACTAACTTTGACTTAAGCTAAATATTAGTGAATATAACTGATAGATGGGTAAAAAAAAATGTGTAAATGATTTCTGAAGCGACTGAAATTGAAGCAAACTGTATCAGAAATGGAATTCAATTCGTTAATATGTTTAAATAAATGCAAAATTTTCTATTTCAAATTGAAAGCAGGTGACTTTTTTCAGATATTCATACAAGAAATATCTATTGAGCGAGAGAGATTTGCATTTACGTGTAAGTAAAATAAATATAAAAATGCATAATTCATTTTAAAATCAAATGAAGCATTTAAATCCAAACATAGCGAGCAATGTAAAAAAAATTTTTTTTGACAAATCAAGATAATTTGTTACCCTTCTTTTCCATATACAGAATTACAATGTGTTTTTTTTGTACTGACCAAATTTATCATAGTCAATAATGTCAACAAATGTGTTCAGATTTCAGAAGTACTAAACTTCTTACCTCATTTTTTTAAATTTTGAAATGTTTACGACAGTGTTTGGAATTAGATGCTTCAAATAATGCAGAAATGTTTATTCAACATGATTGAATATTTCATTTTGGAATAATCAAGATTCAAATAAAAAGAATAATTAGTATAATACATACAAATATCGAATAGTAAATGCTGAAAGCAATAATACATTTTTGTAACGAGATGTTAATTTTGCTATTCTGTACGGATTCTCTATTCTGTACGAACAATTCTCAACATTTATTAGTTTGTGCTTGCTTGGAAGATGAAAATCTCAGTTCGTTATGCGTGGATCTCCGCGGGATCCCACTCACTTTGTTGGCGATTGACAATCCTATCACGGGCGGCAGTGATTTGTACCCGCTATCTGAATTTTCATCTGTATCTGTCAAGTTTCCATTACCATAACCGTTGTGAAGATTGCCATTCACTTTGAAATAATTTAAATCATTGTCATTATTTCCATTACTGGTTCCGTTGAATATATTAGTGTACGAAGTGTGATGTTTGGTTGAGCGAGACTCACTGCCATTTTGCGGTAATCTAAGATTTACTCGAGAAGTCTCAGTTTTGTTGTTGACGAGTTTGAATCCGTTAGTGTTATTGTCGGTGTTGCACAAGCTGTGATTTTGAAAGTTTTCTATAGATTTTGACCTAGAAGAATATAACGATCTGCTTCTTAACGATCTCTCGCACGGAGGGGACTCTTTATTTAATTTACTTTGCTTACTGGCTATCGCCTGGAGATATCTAGAACCGATTCGGCAATTTGTTTTCACTTGCACGCAGCTGTCTGGCACACCGGGGGTGGCCGAGGAATCATCGTAACTAGTACTATTAACGGATCGGCTGTGAGGAATTGGGATAGTCCTTTCACAGTCACTGGCATTGGGAGAGTTGATGGAACTGGAGAGCTGTTTTCTGATTCGTGGAGTGGAGATACTTTGTGGATGATTGAAGTCGCTCGGTGAAGATAGCTTGCTAGGTTTCCTCTGCTCATTCCAACTGTAAAATACATCTGATTTAATTGATGACATACATTTCAATTGACAATGAAATACTTATTACGTAAGAAAGAAAAAAAATATTGTTTTTCATTCATAATTATTTTTTTAAATATATTTAATTTATAGATTAATAGTACCAGAATCAATTTTCTTTGTACATATTTACATATTAGGGTAAGTTCTACCTAATTCACTTACCCTTACTGCCTTTAAGGTGCAGCGTGTAACACACAAAAATATTTCATAACCAAAATAATCAGTCTATAAACACTTCAAAGTAAAATCATTTACAAGCTACCAGATGTTTACACCGCTTAGATGTTCTGGGACATGTTTCGGTTAACATTTAAATTGATAAATACAAATTTTACATTATTAAAGCACCCTCAAACATAAAGTGACTGACTTATACATTATTATTCTGAGTTGAATGTCATTTAGTTAATGTAATTAACAAATGATGCGAAACACACAGCATGCTTGGAAGAAACAATTTATTTCTCAAATGTAATATGGAGAATTTTATTTATTTTAGCCTTATATATAAAAAATAAAATACCTAATTAACCAATCTAAAAATAACACATCATTAAAATGTTATATACAACAAATATTCAAACATATTCTAACTCTTAAATTGATAATAATACTGATATATCATATTTCTATCCCTGGAAGATAAACTTTTAAAAAACTGCTTTTAGCTATCTAGATTATTGATTCTTACAAAAAATACTAAATATTGTTTTAAAATCATCATGTGTATATATTCAAGTAACAGAAACAAAAGGCACCGAGGTTTCATTAATTCATTTTGTTACCTGATAATATTAGGTGAAAATAATGAAATAAGAAAAATGTATTTTTATTCCATTACAGGAAAGAATTTGATTCAATTATTAAAACATTAATTAATTTCCTTGTTGGTCCATTTAAAATCACCAAATAATATAGGAAATTTTTTAAGTGTATTATTAATATATTATGATAGGAATGCAGATTATAAAGATTAGCATTCATATTGATCTTGGTCGTATGAAAATTATTATTAATAAAAAACTGAAATATAATATTAATTGTATTACTTTTAATTCTGTGAACATAAGCGACAGTATTAAAAGAAGCATTAAGCAAAATAAAGCGATACTACAATAATAATAAATATTTCACAGATTTAGACTGTCTAAGAAGAAGAATCCAATTTCCTCAAAATGTCCAATGTGGGAGAAAAGTAAAAAGGTACACAAAAAATGCAAAGCCAATTAGTTTGAATTGTCACATTCCTTATAGCAAGTGTCTCTGTCTTTGAACATATTAGTGGAGTGATAAAAAAGATGCAAAAAACACAGAAGGTTTACTGAACATAGAAGGCAGACGGCCAGCAAGCAGTCTAGCCACTGTACCTGATTCATAGAACTAGGCCCGTGGATCCCTCTCGTTGAGCCATCACCGAGATGAAAACTGCCGGATCCATCAGTACCGTGTGTTTATATTGTTTCAAATCCCAACGTTAAGGACATCGATGCAGCGTGCGCAATAGTACAGGAGGGTAATTAATTCATGTGTGCGACTTGTATTTACATGTGCAGAAATATACGGAAGCCAAATATACATAGGATGAAAGTGTTAAGATGTTGGAAATTATTAGTTATATGATTAATAAGCGGCTTAGAGAGAAGTAGCTTGAAAGTGGCTCAAAACTTCAAAATCAAAATGGCATCCTGGGAATAAGAGACTGAATGTTAAAGGGAAGTAAATCAACAAATGAAAATTAATCCAAAGCCGATGAGATAAAACTACTCAATTGGGTGGCAAGCTCGTTACTTTTGCGAGCGATTCGACGAAGAACGTCATTCCTGGGTCCGATTATTCTCAAGTTAGCGGTGTTGTAACACAATAGAACACGGTAGTTAAGGGTGAAAAGGTGACTTCTGTTACTGGCGGAATAAGGGGCAAAACTGAAATTGTAATGAGGTAATGGAAAATTGGTGATGTGCCGACAGAATGAGTTGTGAATGAAATGATACGCCCGTCCAATCAACCTAAAATGAATTAGAGAATGTGCTTTACTCGGCGAACATGAGTGTGCTCGGCAGTATAGTATAAAAAGAAATCAAGTAACGGAAATAAAACAGGTAACGGGAGTGGGGGATTTATTTTAGAAAGCTTACACACCTGACTAGTCCCCCGGCATGCGTGTCAGAAGTGAGGCTGTGAAGAAGATTTTGTCCTTGTGAAAGAGGCCGCAACTGAAAAATAAAACCACAGAATGTAAAGCATTTGTACTCTGTACAAATCGTGTTTAATTATTGTAATATTTGCCTATGGTGACCCAATATAGGTATTAACTCTTTGCGTTCAAATTTTATATGAAATAAATATTTTAGGAATTAAAACAAAATTTTATAATACTTCTAATTAAAAGTTTTATAATATTTCTAATTATCAACCGGTTTCATTATAATTATAAGTTTCATAATATTTCTAATTATCAACCAATTTCACTGAAATGAAAAGGCATCTAAATATTAAGAAAATACATATTTTTACAAATCTTTATGATATTTTGAGAACCACTGTCTAGCAGTTGAAAAAGCAGTGTAAAACCATTTTGAAGTGCAATGCAAACATTATCGAGTAATTATATCCAAGAATTATTCACACCAGTTTTAACAAATATTTGGAATGAGTGACATCTATTGCATAATGAAAAGATTGTAAATGAACAATATTCATTATTTTTTTATCTGTACTATCATCTAGCAAATTTTTTAAGACTACTTTAAAAGACACTTACATATTATACTCATATTATTTATTATATTATATCTATTATTATTTTGGCTCCACAAAATGGGGAGAAATTACATTAATTAAATTAATTAAAACTGCTACAACAATACCAATATATTGCACTTTCTACTCTTCTCTGTAGTTGTGTTAGTATGCTAGTTCTAGAATCAAAAAGCTTTGGACTTTTTGTTTCTAGCCGAAAACTGCACAGCTGCCCTTTAGAGACCAGTCATAACACACACTATGACATGGTGCGCGCACGAAGCGACTCGAAATGCATATACATTATAACAGCTTACATATACATACCAGCAACAGTGGATTCTATCATTCGTTCTGTATCCACAAAGTTTGAAAGTATTCGAATTTCGCACATGCGGATTCAGTTTTGCCTAACGTCTTTGTATACTGTACACATACTCTTTAACAGCATCCAATGTACAAAAATGACTTTAATGTGTAGTGGGTATATGCACAAAATAGCATACATATTATGAAGCGAGCGGATTGTTATTATTATATCCTTCGATTATATGTTATATTTGATAGTAGGTACAAATTTGTTTTCCAGCATCCCCTTCTACAAAAAGTCACCGACCCGCCATTGCTGTTTAGATATATTTATAATAGTATTACATTACACAAACAAGTTTCACATATCCATCATATCTTATCTTGCTTTCCCACAATATCTCTGCATTGCATTAACCAATATCATAACCCTCATTAAATGTATTTGTCATTTTCAAGAATGACACTTAGTTTCTCTTTATAAATAACAGTTAAAAAATTTTGCAAACAGAAAATCTCATAAATGTTCACCAAAAATCTGCACTGATATAAATATTTACAAAATTATTTTAAACCACCAATATGTTAAATAATCATTTTTGAAACATTTAAACCAATCCAGATTTTTATAATATTAAATACGAAAATCTTGAAATGAAATAATATTGTTTTATGGAATATAATAGATTAATAAATATTTAATGTCTAAACAAATAATAAATGTCAGCAGCCAAGTTAAGCTGTTTATTAATATGCGCTTCCTTAAATAATTTCATAAAATCTTAGTCCAAGATATAAGATCTTTCGGGTTATTCAAAGGTATCGGTGTCAGGGCTGATGTATATAAATAACAACTCGGCAATATCATTCTGCTAAAAGTGGATCAGCGACAGGTACTTCAAAGCTTGGTGAGATCTCAAGCATAGACCAATGCCAGGAAGAAATTTTTAAAAAAATTCTGTAGTTTGTGTAACAAAATACATTTGTGCGATTATGCATATGCGTGGAAATTAGTGTATTTGATAAATTATGAAATATCATTTGTAAGGGGGGGCATCTTACCCTCTCTGTTTGCGTTGCGACATTGCACATGTCATCATTGTTTGTTGCGCCATTGCAACGGCTGTGATCTCCACTGCCATTGGGTGAATTGTCTTGCGATATCTTGCTCATCTGTTGTTGAAGAAGTTTTACCATTCTTTCCCTCTCTTCTAGTTGGCTCTGTTCAATATGAAAATTATTTAATAAATGTTAATTTTTATGATACATAGAAACATTTAATAGAAACCTTTGTTTCATGACCAGACTTCTCAAAACATTTCTCCGTAATTTTTTTTTTGTACACTTATACGTAAATATATGTGAGGTAATTTTGATCAAACTTTTCTGAAAAATATCTCGGCTAATCTAACATTATGTTTCAAAGTGGCGACTGTTCAAAAACTTGAAAAAACTCCCTTAATATTGATCCTAGAGAAAACAGTAAAAAAAATAGTAGACTATACTAAAGTAATAGGGTACCATTCTCGTAAAATGGGAAATGCCTTTCACAGAGACAAAATCTACCCGATTCTAGCGAACATTACCGAAATGTTTTGGCAGATATCACTGCCAGATTATCAAATACTCTATATTACAATAGGCCACCATAACACTACATAATTTGTATAATGAACCTAGTGGCACCATATTACATGCACATAGTCCAAGCAGTAAATTCAATATGGCAGCAGTTTTCAAAGTCAAATCTTCTCTAAATCTTAACAAATAACGTAAGGATATAATTTATAATTTTTTTGTCTGTGTTATATGCAGTAATATATATTTATTTAATTATTTGCTTCTTAAATTAAGTTTTTTCGGTAACAAAATCTAAAATAGATGTTTTCATTTGGAAGTTATTATTCATGGATAATTTGTACTTGTGATTTAAGTCTTCCTTTTAAGTTTCACTTCAATCAACACGTATTTACCATTAACTGGCATAGGGTGCCACTTATTGGATAAGTTATTTGCCAGGTATCGGGTATCCCAATGTCGCTTATGCTGGAGCTCGCATTGTTAAAAACATTTTTTTTTTGTGGCATAGCTCCCCGGGTGAAAAAAACTGTGAATTATGATCCAGAAGATATGAGAAAGTCATTGTTTTATTTTGTTATTAGACCAGCCTTCAGAAATGTATTGTTTATTTATTGGTTACAATTAATATCCATTATAGTCACCATGGAAGGTTTAACAACCAATGCAGTTTTTTTCCAGGTATTGCGTTTTTCACTTTATACAGAATTTTTTTTTTTACATATTTAGTTCAAGTGTAACAAAATATTTTGTAAAAAAAATATTGATTCATTTAAAATTTGTATTAAATGAAGAATTTTGATATTTCAACAGTGAAAATGTAATTGGAAAATCGAAATGACGAATAATGAGAGAGATAGCATTTCAAAGTCACTATCTTCTTTCATAATAATTATTATTTCTCACAATAAGTCTTAATATCTTCATTATATGATTGCAAATATTACCTGTAGGAAGACGAGCTGCCTTCTGAGATCAGCCACTTCCTCGTGAGGCTCCGGAGGTGGTGGCGGAGGAGAGGCTTCGCCTAGGTCACCCAGGAGATGGAGGGTCGGCCCGTTCTTCAGCGGACACGATGTTTGGTCGCGCTGAATATCCAACGGGTTGAGAGTTTCAGTCTGCAAAGCGACAACGATAATTAATTCATCTCTATAATAACGCTAATTAATCAAGTATCACATATCGGGTACATTTACATACAATAAAAGAGATAAAATATAATTAATAAATTGAAAACCAAAATTTCTAAAGTATCTTCGAGCATTGCCCAAAAGCATGTCTTATGGGTGGTGTGCTTTCAATAATAATTAATATTTTCACGTTATTTACGAAAATATTGATTTTTATTATTAGACTTCTTTTAAAACTATTACTAAGATAGGACCTTTACACTAATTTAAAACCAGTAAACTGAAAACATTATAAGAAATACATATAAAAAATTCTCGCATGTACGAAATATATTTTCTTGCAATCTTAAAGCCAAGCCGCATTGAACCAAATTAGCAAAATGTTAAAAATGAATAACATTCAACCATTCAATTTGCTGAATATATTACCAATTTTTGACGTTTTTAAAACACTTTGTGTTAAGTGAATACAAATTATTTGAAATAATTTATATTTACTTACAACCTTTGAGGCTTCAACTACTATTTAAAATCAAGTTTTATATCAAAAACACAATAACTTCTTACTAAATAATATTTATATCGATCTTATTAATGTGTTTTTTGTTGTTTTATAATCAACGATTTTAAATTAAAAAAACCCAAGGCAATTTTGTGGATGCGATCTTTCATATAATGATTGTATTTTCCTAATTATGGCAAATAACATTCAGTTTATTAGTTTTAAATTAGTGTAAAGATTTTATCTAAGTAACAGATTTAAAATAAGTCTAATCTATTGTATTTATAACTTCTGATATAAATTAATAATAAAAATCCATATTTTCGTAAAAAAAAAAAGTGTAAATATGAATTATTTTTAAAAGGGAATCCTTAATGCCGTCTATGTATTGGATTCCTTAAATAATATGCCATAAGTCTTGCATTTTATCGTCAACTGATGAGTTATCATAAAAAATTAATGCATTCAAAGCACCATTCACTTTATTCTCTGCGGTCACCCTCTTTTCGATACTTTCTCAGCCTTTCTGTTCTAATCAAACATATTTTCTGGATTACTAAAAATGAAAGACAAAACACTTCAAACATAGTTAATAGATAGATATGTATCGCAAAATGATGACATTTACAAAATAAATAATAAAAATTTAATAAAATTCTCACCCTCATCAAATTATGCCCCTCATCTGGCTGCAGGTGTTAACAGCGAACAAAGCAAAAACATGAAATAAAAACAAAAAGATAAAAAGATAAAAAGCAAATTATAAAGTTATAAGCAATTAAAAAATTAAAATTTTTAAAAAAAGACCAATGTAAACAAAATGAGAATAGAAAAAAAGTAATAATGAGAATAAAGTGTAACAAAGATTTTTTTAGTTAGAAATCCAAACCCGTGTAACTTAAATTTTTTATTTTATACACATTAAATTAAAATAATATTGAAAGTCACTCATACAGAATTCCTTAAATAAAGTTATTTATATGCCTGTATTTTGAACTATTTTGTTTACGCGCTTTTATACTTCGATAAGTAGGCCTGGTATAAAATTTTGAATATGTGTGTTCTTTTTGTGTGGATTTAAAAACAGAAAACAAAAGCGAAGCTGCTACGAGAAAGTTTTCGGTGGCTGACCAGCAGATTTAAGGACCATCAGACTACAAGGAGAGCGACGTCGGTGTCTACCAGCACAGATTCACAAAGGTTTGTGTATTTGCATAGATTGAATTACTGTATTCAACATTACCTATAGAAAACCCAGAACTAGCTATCGAAGTATTTACGGCAACTGTATCTATGTGATTCATGAATGTTAGAAATATGACTCGCTTAAATCGAGCGAATTAGAAAATCAACAGTATAATTATAGAAGTATTTAAATATTTTGTAAAATATCTCAATGTCTTCCTGCACCACGCGCATAAATTTTTTGAAAGAAAATTGATACATTTCATTGGAGTATCAATTTTCTTTGAAATGTTACATTTAGGTGGACGTGCAACCATTTGAAAAAGTATTTTTTAAACAGATAACAAACAAATTAATTTGAAATAAATATCAAAACGTGTAATGCTGTATAGTACTGTAGGTAGGTAATTATTTAAATGATGTCCAATGTATGTCTCTCGCACTCTTCCTGGGGTTTTAAAATCAAATGAAATAATATTATACATATTAATATTAAATCAAAGAAATGCACAAAATATTAAATCAACAAAAATCATAAATATAATACAATAACACAAAAATTAAACGGTAAAGCTATTATTAATGGCAGGTGACGCGACTTACTTCCTGGAGTACCCTTTTGAGCTTGTGCAGCATGGCCTTGATGGCCACTATGTCCTGTTGCATGCAGCCGTGCGCCGCCCGCTCCAGGCGCAGGGCCCCCTCGTCCGGCGGCGGCGGGGGCGCCCCGGGGCCCGCCTGGGCCCCCGCGGGCGGCCGGGGGCGCACCTCCGGCGTGGGAGCCCTGGAGCGCGACAGCAGGCGCGTGCGCACCGGCAGGGCGGCTCTGAGAAGAAAAATGTTTTTATTAGTTTTGATAGTCAGAAATACGATAGTTTGCTCCAAATTAAAATCATGTATGTCCTATTGATGCCTGCTATTGCATTAACATATGACCTATGATTTTGTTCAGTGGATGACAATTTTTCATTCTTGATGCGAAACATCGGCGCATCAGTAGATAAGTAGATCGAAAACCGACACAGGGCAGACTAAACTCTTCGAAAATAATTCAATAAAAGAAAAAACAAAATATATGATTTCGAAAAAAATCAGAAATAAAGCGTACAATAGTTTCTTCACTTCACAAATCAAGAAAGCAGGGTGGCTAGCTAGCTATGGTGGCTTCACATGGAAAAAAATACAAGAGGTGTACCTAATCTGAATTTAACAATTCCCAAAATCACCAATAAGTATGGATCGAGGACATTAGAATTTGTTGTTCCTACATTAAAAAATAAACTAACTGGATTTTTACAAAAGAGTACGCTTTCTTCCAATTTGGAAAAAATGATAAAAAAAATACCTTATTGGAATGAATTATTTAAACTGACTGATTAGTTGTTATGTTTTGATTATATTAAATGTAATAAAATTGATATAAATGCAGACAAATGTCTAACAAGACATTTTGTGTGTCTAGTTTTAATAAAAAATAAAATGGATAATAAAAAACACAACGATGCCGTCTTAATTTCTCGGTATCATGCACAGCCTCCCAAACTATATCAATCGAGTTTACCACCGGTTGCTCATTTCCCTCTTTCGTATTCGTAGACAAGATTGTCATATATATGACTACCGCGCTGCATGTTTCACATCAATGTATCACGCGATACGAGGTCTCTTATTCGTTCACACTTCGGCTACTTACTTCTAACCCTTGACGATCTAATACTATACAAAATCTAAAAAAATAATTGTGTATAAACGAGGGAGGTGTTTCTTCATAAAATAATACAAAATCACAAAGCAAAAAGTAATCTAACACAGTTTTTAAGTATGCAATATTTGAAATAATATAAATAAGTATTGGAAATTCAGTTGTGCAGTTTTTTTTTTCAGATCAATTAAAAATTAAAGGATTCACATTGGATACTTAAATTATAAACCGTTGTCACTATCACCATATTTTTACTATTATAGATTTATTTGTAAGGTAAAGTCGGCGTTACCAAAATGCAGACTGAAACATGCACTTTAAAATGATATTAACATGAACACAATAAATGACACGTTCATTAAAAAGAGAAAATTGAGGTACAAAACTGCAATTATTTCCCTACAAATAAATAAATATAATACTTTTTAAAACATTGAAAAATTGGAGTTAACAATGTACAGAGCGTATGGCTACGTAACCAAATGATATCTTAGCGATGTGTAATTTGGAATATGAGTGGACATTAAAACCGAAAGACCGAACCCGTTGTCAAATTAATTTTAACAATGATAAATGAATATAAGCTTTCAGAACTTTAAGTAGTATGCTTCAGGGTAGTTTTTGGTGTACACCTACTTAAAACTTGGTATTATTATTGCCAAGGGTAGATATCCGTTAGCTGAAGTTTAAACAACTCCCTCAATGCTGATTTAGTTATTAAATTTTTTTATGCTGGAGCTTATTAACTCCTTACGATGATGATGATATAATAACAATGAAACAGCTACCCGCTATTTTATTTCTTAATTTTATTGCGAATAGAAGTAAAATATTTCTGTGAATATATGTATAAAATACATATTTGTACGAAATTGTTCAATGTGTAGTATAGTACAGAGAGAAAATATTTTTTCCTAAAGTAATCCCATTTTAAAAAAATTGAAATTTTAATAGATATTTATAATCAGTCGAAATGGCATCGACTAAAGTTTTAGGTATTTTATTTCAACATAAAAAATAAATACATAGTAATAATACAGGGTAACTAGCGATCATTAGAACTGCAGGCATAGCGAAGTCGGTAGAACTGCTAGTCTGATTCTGGGTGAAATATATTTTTAAAATGAAGGTGAAATTTTACAAAAAAACATATATTTCAATTTTTCTATGTATCTTTCTATCTATTTTGTATCTAATTTGTTTTAATTACTAAGGTATGTTTCGAAAAATCGTAATTTCACAAATAAAATATATTATTAAAATTAATACAATATTGTTGTATTTAGATAAGGCACATCAATAAAGTTTTGGGGTGAAAAGTGGTGGATTTATGATCAGTGACAATAACACGGCAGATTAACCCAGAAAACTGTACACATAAGATTCTGAACGGTCATGAAAACATAAGAACATTTTTAATAAATAACATATATGAAAAGCTTTTCTCGAGATATCTTAGTTTTCCCCTGGTTACAACTCTGCGGTTATATTGCGAAAAAAAAATTGGGTTAGTTAAAAAATAAACAACTAAAAAAAAGTTGATCACAAGTGCCATGACCAAGACAGGTACTCGTTATTACAAATTTTATAATGCATTTTGAAATGAACAGAGAAAGTTTGGTAAGCCTTTTATTAATCAATCAGTAGCGCCAGGTAAATAAAAATAATATTGCAACAAATATTACTCCGACAAGGCTTTTATGTCATTGCGACGAGAGCTAATTTCGCGAAACATAGCTGCCGTGAATTTGCGAAATTTACACAGAGGGCGATAAAAATGCCACGGCTAGAGGCAACGGCAACCCCGTCAACCCCCCCCCAAACTCAGTGGCTTTAATCCCACGGGATCGTAGAGAAAAAAAAATTCTAATTTACATTGGGCCAAATTATTTTTCAGCCCTGAGGGTGTACGCGCACAGGGGTGTTTATATTATTCACGACGTGCGAGAAGTTTAAGAATATGATTTTAAAATGCGGGCGAAATTCAACTGCCTGCACATAATATTCATTTTAGTGGCTCTTTTAATATGAAACATATTTTCAACCGTAATGTCCACCCTTCTGAATTGTAGTTTCTTTGCTCGCATCTAATCAAAATTCTTACACAACTATAATTCGTTCACGGGGTCGAGAATGTGTCGCGAATTGCACCATCTACCTCCTCCGCTGGTTTAACTGTGTTTTGCTGGTTTTACGCCGACTGGTGCTTATTTTGAACGGTAGCAACAGGAGGGTTTAGCACATTAAATAATAAAATAATCATTATAATGCAAATCAATACAATTTGAAATGAAAATCAAAAGTACTCGTAATGACTAACGCGAGGAAGTTTAATTTAGAACATGCGCGTTTTATGCTGCTCCAGCACGAGACGTGTAGATCGCATTTCAATTATTGGTGGTGAGCTCAAAATCACGAACTGCGGGTCAATCACTGATATCTCTGTCTCAATCGCTAATTGTGATTGAGTATCCGAAAATATCGCGATTCTCGTCTGAAAATATTGTCAACTAAAATATAATATTTCGTTTGTAAGTGGTCTGCTATATTTTCATTTGATTTTTATTTAATTATTTGTGCTAGAAAGCTACTTTAATTGAATACTATTTAGGTACTAATTTTTAAAAATTTATTTCGTACTTTATGATATTATAATAAAACTGATAACAATCACGATTTTCAGTCAATTATATAATCGAATATCGATCACACTTACAGGCAAGTAGCAAATTGAGTACTTCAGCCTTTGTGCTGACTTTCTGAGGTGATCTTTTCTTCGACTCTTCCCTTTTAACCTCATTTTTCAAATCGAAAGTTTACAAAAAAAAAATTGTAATAAATTAGGTAAATATCGAATTAATATGAAAGGTTTAAAACTACTGGTTATATCACATTTCAGAAGCTATTCCCGAAGGTCTATTATGCATTTTTAACTCTGTGTTTTATGGTTTCGATATACCTAACTATATTCTACTGAATGGAAATAAACAATGCATTTATAGATATTAGAAAACGAAATCAAATTAATTAAATATGTTTTTTAAATACTAATTAAATGTATTAATTAGAAAGATATACTTATAAAATCCATTTTATCGAAAAATATTGTTGTTGCTACCGGGGAACGTGCATTAACCGATTATGCTATACTAACACAATATTGACAACAAATTTTCGAACATATATGTTACACTTTTCAAATTAAAACATCTATCGTTCCATTATTTGAAATCCATCTTTTTTATTTTTACGGAATCTCAAATACCTTTGAGTAATCCGACAGGATGACGCCAGAATTAATAATTCATTTTTATTAAATTTTGGACACATTGATACAACTTATATATTAATAAGGAGAACAAATTTTAATTGTGAAGTTGTAATTATTCAGAACATAGGAAGATATCCCAGGTTCGAATCCCGGTAGCAACAACAATATTTTTGATAAAATGGATTTTATATGTATATCTTTATAATTGATACATTTAATTAGTATTCAAAATATCACAGACGTATGTTCTGAATAATTACAACTTCACAATAGGAATGTGTTCTCCTTAATAATTAAATATATTAACGCAAATAAACCTTATAACGCGAATAAACCTTGACTCGAAACAAAGACAAACGGTGCACATTATAAAGTAATCAATACTTAATAATTGGTATCTAGATATTGATCGACGCAGGACACACGATGCCTCAATAGCGGAACAAATTCAACCACGGCAAGCTCTATCCAAACAAAATATTGTATTCATTTTTTGGACACAGCCTAGAAAAGGATTATATCTGGGGCATAATATAGGACGAAGAAGACCTGGAAGAATATCACAATCACATGGATGCGTCGCCTCTGACTGGAGTCAGACCCAGGACCGAAACTGAAGAAAGCCAATTTATAATAATGTCATCATAAAATAAGGTATTACTTTGATTAGAAATAAATTATGCAGAAAAGTCCAAATTGAAATAGATTTAATATTCTTAAATTAATTATTTTATTTTATATACAAATTTGACAAAAAGAAAAAAGTTTATTCTTTTTTTTTTACAATTACCGATAAAAAAATGCTAAAAAAATCATCTTATTACTCATAGTCAAACCAAAAATAACGTGTAAATTAAAGTAGATGCATGTATATGTAGATGTAAAATGCAAAAATAAAATAATTAAAATATTTCATTTATGCAATGTTTTAAGGCTTACCATTCAAAAATAAGGGTTTTTATTATAAATTTATATCAGAAGTTATGCAATAGATTAGACTTTTTTTAAAACAATTACTTAGATAGGATCTTTACACTAATGTAAAACTAATAAACTGAATGTTATTTGCAATAATTAATAAAATACAAGCAAGCAGACCGCGACGATACATTTTCAGCGTGCCAGAAGAAGAAGAAGAATTATATTTCGTATATGCAAGAAATTTCTATATTAAGACAATTTTGTGGCACGCTGAAAATGTATCGTCGCGGTCTTTCTGAAGGTCCTATATAAGTAATAGTTTCATAAAAAGTCAAGTCTAGTGTACAACTTCTGATATAAATGAATAATAAAAACCCACATTTTCGTAAAAAAGCGAAAATATTAATTATTTTTGAAATCGCGCCCTTAAGCAAAATTATTATTAAAAAAGGATCGTAGATGTTTAATGAAAAATATATTACTTTTTTCATATAACAAAAGTCCATAAAAGTGCGAGAAAAAATGGCAGAGGAAATATTACGAAAAGCTGGATTACATTTTCAATTTAAAATAATGGCCTCAAAATTTGCCTCGAGTCAGACTCTCTGACCTTAATACAGATCTATTGCTAACCTTATTCAAATGTAGGGTGCGTTATGTGTTGGATACTGTTAAAAAATATTTTATAATATTTAACAGTTAAAAGCAAAACGTAAAAAAAGGTGTTTTGTAATATCGGAAACATGGAACAAGGCATCATTTGATATTTTGGTCAAAAATGACATTTTAGAATCAAAATTTTTGCAATAATTTTATCTTTAAACTTAGGTTATAAACATGTCAAATGTTCTAGTAGTTTGGGAGGTAATAAAAAAACAATGTTTTAGTATCTAGTAATATTTTTAAAACAACTGTTGATTTGAATACAAATAAAATGTACGAGTTATATTACATAACATGACTTAACAGGAATCAGTTTATTGTGTTAGTCTGAAGTATATAAAGACATATTTGTAAAAAAAAAATCACCTTATGGGCGATGGACCAAACTCCGCCGAAGAAATCGAAAACTTAATATTCAAAACTTTGAAGATTATATATTATATTAAATGTAAATACCAAATAATACCTCGTTACAAGGGCACGATATGTTGGCCATTTTAAACATTGCTATTTTACACTCTTGATAAAATTAGTGGGGGTTGTTTAGGCACTCGTGATAAATGAAGTATTTAACGAGGAAATTCAGAAATGCGAAGATGTCTTTCTTCAACTTTCAACTTTATTTAATCATATACGATATCACTAAATCTACGTAAATAATAGTCTACTCGATTTATTTAGACTACAAACATTAGTTATTTTTTTGTTATGTCAACACTGCGGCAGGTGAAATGTCAGTTGCGCATTGTTACAAGATTAAGTTTGACGCGCTTGTATTCCTTGTGATTATTAATAGTTATTTTGATCTAATTTTTTTTTTCTTAAATTTCCAACTATTCTTTTAATGTTTTAGAATATTTCTTTCCTATTTTTTGTAAGGTGAATCGGGGTAAGAGCAACATATAAATCATCGACATAAACTTTGAACTGTTCTCAAACTTTATAAGGTTATGCTACGGCTTTGAAAACTTTGATAGAAGGTTCATTAAATATTTCCTAATTTAAGTCTTTAAAAATAGAAATGTAACCTTTTATGATAGCTGATAGTTATAGCATTTTATGAAAATTGGACGAGTAGATGCACTTACCCCAAATTTGGGGTAAGAGCATCTCGTTGTATTATTTATGACTTATTAAAATAATGAAAACGTCTTTACTGATCTGCTTAATGAATTATCATTGAGCAGATCAGCAATATTATTTACATGGAATTAGTTATTTTGGTCCTTAGTGATGGGTAAAACGTGAGTTCCAAAAAAATCTAGTAAAATTGCTTAGACGGGAAAAGTGCGACATATCATAGTGATTGTTTTAGAAATTGGTTAATTATTTTAAAAAAATAATGGAACTGTTCACACGTTACTAGATGAAAAAATTTCTATACAAAAATATATTAGAGTACCATACCAATCACTGAGTAAATAAATGCACTTCCCCCACGGTGTAAAATTTATGGGGTAAGTGTATCTGGTCTTATAAATCGTAATCCGCGGAAATAATCACAAAACTAATACATACATCACAAACTCACTCACGTGATATCAGCGTCCTGTCACAAAAGATTATGGAGATATAGGAAAGATTGAAAAGGCATACACAACTCGCAAGTTGACATCAAACAATTCTCGTAATTTGAAATGGTATTACAAGCAAACTAATGTTTGGATTTGCACCATCTCTGGACCGTCTTTTCAAATATTGATTTATAACATTTCTTAATAGATTGAGGCACTGGAATCCAATTTCTAACATTATTAGGAGACTTATATGAACTTCCCCCGACTCACCATACTATGCTATATTTTTTTTATTTTTTGTGTACGTCATGTAAGGTCTGACTGCTTATATGTAATTAAACAAATTATAATTAATAATATTTATACAGGTACCTAGTTTTTTTTTTTTAATTTTTCATCACAATTTGCTTATTTTGTGTTTGAAGAATACCTACTACAACAAATATAGTTGCTAGGCAGTTAAATTTAATAATTCGAAGTAGAAAGGGTTAAATTATAAACAGATGAAATGGCACTTTGATCTGAGAATATTGTATTTTTCTTATATTACAAGGCCCTCTTACACAACAAAACAGAATTTAAGTCAATCGGAAGACCGAGGCAAAGAATAATTAATAGATCAGCAAGGAGTGTGTCCAGCGATAGAATACAGTGATGGACTTTCGAGTTCCGCTCGGCCAAACATAGAGTTCGTCTTTGGTCGTTCCGTAGCTCGACCTAGGAACGATACTTCTGTTTTACGCCCAATATTGTACGTATGTACGTTTTATGACGTATGGATGTACGTCATAAAGCGTTGGATTTGTCGCAATAGCGGGCTTTTATCTTCGAACGAAGTCTTATCCCTGCCTCAGTGTTAGCAAGCGTGTTTTCTAGATAATAACGTCCATTTCAAGTGATAAAAATAGTCCAACGGCGTGTGGCACGATAAGTGGAAAGTGGCCATTGTGACTATTCGATAAGTAGGAAGACAAGATATGAGATAGAGTAAGTAAGAGGGAGAGTCAAGAAGATGTATCACGAGAAAGCCAAAAAAGAGGGGTTGAAACACCCGAGTACTGTTAGGTTAACCAATCATTACAATTACAAATAATTCACTATTATTAAATAATGTAAAGAAATAGCTAAATGACATTATTATAGCAGATAATAATCTAAAAAAAATCATTAAATAAATAACAAATAATGTGGACAAACGTACAGTAAAAAAATTATATGACAATTAAAAATAACAAGAGAGTGAATCGAATCATAAAATTAATACCGCTAAATTTTCTGGAAGGCATTTTTCTACATATTTATATATTTGATACTATTATATTATGTATTATATAATATTAACACCAATAGGTTATGAGAGATGTCTGTGATTATTTTATATATAATTTAAAAGTATGGTGATTGAAATTGAGTTTATTACTTGTGATTAAGTAATTTTTGAAATACTCCTACGTGAACTGTAATCTGCTAGAATATTCAGAAAATAGTCTACCACGGCTATTAAACTTAATACTTATTATATATTAAACGGTATATTATTTGAAAAAAAAAACAAATTCTAATCTTTCCTGCGGTCAACGCCACAAGGCGACTCTCATGGAGAATGTACAGAGGTCATAAAACGAGATGATCTGAAATTCCACCGTCATTGCCTACACCTTTGGGGATTTTGGTGACAGTATGAAAAAATAAATGAGATACGAACAAAGCAGGAAGGATTTCTTTAATAAATATTTATACCTAATATACTGTTGCGTCCTCTGACTCCTGGGCGATGAGGGACTCTCGGTCCTGGTGAGCACCGGCTCGTGGATGCGTAGATCCGTCTTCTGCCTCCTGGCCCCTAGTGGACCACTAACTTGTACATTGCCATCCATTCTGGATCTATTTATTTTATAAGGCACTCGAAGGATTTGAACACCTCCATTTAAATAATACAAAACTAATCGAGGTTTAAAAACTATTTTTAATTAGATTTTTCATTTCGATGTGAAAATCCAATTGTTCTTTGTAAATCAATTAATGGGCACGTGGTACAGAAATGCACACGGCTCCGTGACTTATCGGCGATAACAATACGAAATGTTGACATCACATTCGGAGTAAAATGGCAACAATTTTTATGCATTTGTGAGCGACAGACAGTTAACAATTTTATAAATAAAAATATATTTAAAACTATTTTACGCTTATAGAATGCACCACGTTTTTACTTACACACTTCAAACAATTTTAATATTAAAACACAATCTATATTAATGACCGATCACTTTATATTCATCGAACTGAATTTCTGACACATTATCACGCACAGAAAGATAAGATTAAAAATTAGTATATTAACATGACATTTAATGAAATTTCAGATTTACAAGTAATACGAAACACGACAGAATGTCGCTAATGTATGTGTTCGACTATCTCTTTGATCTGAAAATATTTACTAACATCATAATTGACTTTTCATCGGATGCTATAAAACAGGGTTACTTGAAACTGTGAGGTAAAATTTGACAATGTAAACCAATAGAGTAAAAAAATATATATATTTCTAAAAATGAAACTGGTATTCCGTATTCGCTCTGATAATTAGCACTCACTAATTTTATTATATTATAGAATATGTTTTTTTTTTGAGGTTTTCCGGATTAGATGTGATACAGAACTGCGTAATATTATCAAATTCATATTATCAAAACAAAATAATACCATCTGAACATGATTTAAATTAGGACGATGTTTGAATAGACCAAAGCAAAATACAACAATATGTATATGAGTCGGGATGGGGAGAATCAGAAAAACATATTCCGTGCAGAGGTGGTGTGATACATGTGCCTGAGACATGTAACGCGTTTTTTTGGCATTATCGGTTTTAGTTCGAGTACTCGTATTTAACTAAGAAGTAAACTAGTTGACATGAAATTATCATCAGATACAAATTTGTTTTAGATACTCGCCTAGTGATCTAGTGGTCGGGGATTCAAGCCCCGTTCCAGAAAGCCATCAAGTTAGTCATATTTTCATAGCGTAAACGTTTAACTTAGTTTGAAAAAAGTAAGAATATTGATGATATGATGCGTTTATATTATTTTTAAAAATACCTGTAAAGGTACTCGAATTCGTAGTGGAATTTGGTAAATATTGAATTACAAATTCACGGAACCGGTTAAATATTCACCCGGTAGTGCCCTAATTAATATGACGTCACCTGTAAAGATACCCCGATGGCAACGTTGCCCCGTCATACCGTTCACGGTTGAGGTTCGACAGTAATCGAAGCAGCCAAGAAAGCGTTGAAACCACAACAAACAATTTTCATTACAGAAAAAAAAAACAAATAATAACTTCTTGCAAAACACACAACTCTCTTACAACTCGTCAAACCTGAATTGATTCGATACAACAGCTGATTTTGATAAAACAATGTATTCCATGTTAGTCACCGATTTCAGACTATGACCGAGCTGATAATGTCATTGTTATTTGTGTATTGATAAAGTTTACACACGTATTGGCGATATGTTTATCAAAGTGTGTCACAATAATATTTTACCAGCAGAAAGCTGTGGGCTCCGCCGGTTGCTTTTGCTAAGTAGCTAAGTAGCAGCCACGGTCGGCGTATTTGTAAAATCTACTTTTCAATGTTGAAAGTATAATTTATATTATTATAAAAAGGAGGTGGTTTACCAAATTACAACTTGATTTAACCAATTAACGTAAGCAAAGTGAAAAACACATTCTCGTGTAATTATTTGTTTACTTTATATGCTGTATAATATATTTTATTTTTGTTGTTGATTACTGTGTGAAGGGTAATCCTTGTCGAAAAATAATAATATATATATAAGAAAGATAGAAAAAAAACCCAATCAGACATATTAATAAAATTATTAAAATAACTGTTTAATAATAAATCACTTAATTCACAACTGCATACAGATTTTTCATACTGAGTCATAAATTCATTATATTAACTTAAAATGTTAATTTCAAACTCTTTCCAACTCTGGCAACAACGTGTAAAAAAATAAATGTGAGAAGATACTCAAAAGACTTGGTAATAATATTTAAAGTTTTATATCTTTTCTGTAGATTATAATTCATCAGAAGATGCTCTAACTCACTTTTATTGGAGATTTTAACTAATTACTCAATAAAAGCATTTAATAAATTAAGTAATCGACAAAGAATATAATATTGGAAATGATTTATTCGCTTATAGTAAATGTGTTACGGGGTTGCTTTTGTTATTACAAGTACTAGACGAAAATTTTGTTTAAATGGTAAAAACATTTTTTTTTTAAATAGAGATGCGTACACGGAATACATGTCACGTCAATATTCTTACTATTTTCAAACTAAGCTAAACGCTCGTACTATGAAAATAGGACTAATTTTCTGGTGTACTGTAATGAGGCAAGAACCCCCGACCACTATATCACTAGATCAGCGTCGTAACCACCTCACCAACAAGTTACTCGTCATTGCTACAACATAAACGTACGCAATATGTAACTGAATATGGTATTTGTACAAATTGTCAACTCGTTCTTTATGCATGGGTTTTAAACAGCTATTTTCAAAACACCGTGAATTCAAAAGTATACTTAAAAAAATGTTTTTCCTTTGGTTCTAATTTTAAATAACATTCATGATGGTTTTTTAAAGAAACACAATGTTATTTTAGACATAATTTTATTTTAAATAGTACCCGTACTGTAAATTCTTGTTATATATTGTTTGTTAACTATAATCAATGTACACGTGTGAGGTTCTCCAGAGCAGGCGAAGGTCGTAGAGAAGAAAGAACCCACCGTTTAGAAAAATGTAATGTGTCAAAAAAATATTAATATCAATAAATTATCTATGCACCCATCACTTTCTCTTTAATTTAAAATGTGTATACATATGTGTGATAATATTATACTTCACACTCTTAAAGTTTATCAGTCAAACTAAATGTATTTCTACTGTTATATTCATAATTTTATAAAATTAATTTGATATATAATTTAATTGAAATTGTACTTATATTTTTAATTAGTAAAATATTTGGCTTAGAACGGACAAAGCGCAGTGAGGCTGGTGATATGAGTAATCGTTTGTATTAATAAATTGTTAAGATATTTTATAAATGTTATTTTTTTTTTTTTAAAGAAACGCGTAAAGTCAATTGTAAGCTCGTTATAAAATTTGAAACCATATTTCACATTTCAAATTCATTTGATCGAATCAGCTGATTTCGATACAAACAGTGGGCCACAGCCAAAACTCGAGCAGTGGGGCGACAACCAAAACTCAAACAAATACAATTTACAAGGCCGCAAGGCAGCATGCTACGAGATGACAACACACAGAACGCGGCTTTCTTAAATCCGCAGCTTACTCAGAACAAACATTAATGATTTAATCGCGAATTCAACAAGTACGTGTTGATTTCGCAGACGTAAACAGCGCACTTTTCGCGTAACGTCGGAAGTATTTCCGACGCCAAAATGGCGATCATTTTGGCGCTGGTCCGGGGAGCGTCTCGGCGCCGACTGACGGCGAGCAGAGTGGCGGGAGGGGCGCGGGGAGGGTGAGTGGAGGGGATGAGAACAGGATCGATTCATCAAGTGCATTACAATACATTATTTTACATGCTGCGGAGCGCGACATACGCATGGAAGGGAAAGTGAGGACTGTGTCAGTGTGTGAGCGTATCATGCCGCAGACGAAGAGAGAGGATATGACGCCAGATATTATTACATTTAAACGTATTAAGAATCGTAGCAAGAAAATTGAGGCAAGAAACTGATACATAATTGGAAGATACGTCCTGAAATATCGAAATTCGCCTAAGAACTAATATATTATAAATGTAGAATAAAGATACCAAAAGAACGTAGAAAATTGTTCCAAGCCAATAAATAATAATGAAAGAAAGAAAAATAAAACATTATATTTATTGGCAAAAATATTATTTTCGACACGTATGTACTTTTTAATATAAGTACAAAATAAATATTGTACATCCTAATTTTGGCTGAACAAAATACTTAAAAAAAAAAAGTTTCATGACCCGCTTTACGTCAAAATATAATATCATAAATTCTTCTAACAATTTAGACATTTTCAACGATAAATTGCTTCCATTCAAAATTAAACTACGCCAACTTTTTAATTACTATTGACATAAATTGTATATGTATGCCTATATATTGTACATATATGCAAATTATATATTTTTATCGCATTCTTTTCCATTTCCTCCCCATCCTCTCCTCTTCAGCGTAAAAACACTTTTTTGTTTATCTTTTCATTAGTATGTACTTAGTTTACTAATTTGTAAGATATTTTTACTTTATATAGCTAAGAAGAAACGTCACTGTCTTATTTTCATATTATGTAAAGTTATTATATATTTGTAATTTTTGTTTCTCATAAATAAATTTTTAAAAATAAAAATTATTTAGTTTATCCTTATCTTCACTTCTAACTTTTAATATTACAATATTTTTCATTCTCACTGGTTCGAACACCCTATCGTCGTCTCTAGAATCAATGTACACTACTAATTCAGGTTCATTTCGGTTAAGCTTTGTTAAAAGTTCTGTGGCCAATTATTGTATTTTTTTTTTTCTCTATTAAATAGGTAGCTATTGTGTCGCTATTCTCCCTCTCCGCCGACCTGACCTTTAGAGCGAGCACGTCGATCGAGACGGTGCACAGCAATCCGGGTCTCTAACTTATTAGGCAAAATTCATACACAGAAAATCCATGGTTTTTTAACAAGTGCACTCCGATCTATAATTATTTCATCTATTCCGTGCTGTCACGAGGCATCGAAACTTGGGACAATTAAAACAGACCTCGTTCACAAGTTCAAGGTAGCCCAGCGCGCCTTGGAACTGACTGTTCGAGTGTCCTTGCCAGAAATGAGTGTAATTATCAGTGAGACGTACGATGACCGACCTTATATTTCTATACAGGATCATCAATGGTGTGATAGACTGCCCCCAGATTGTTGGTCTGCTTGATTTTCACGCATCATTAAGGTCATCGAGACACAATTCATTGTTCTATTACAGTGGTAATGTCAGAACGTATGCACTAGCTAACTCCACAGTTCCCAGATTACATTCTTTGGGGAATGAATATGTGGAGGTAGTGGACATTTTTACTGTAAATTTAACTCTTTTGAATTTTGATTATGAAAAATCATACTGACATTATATAATTTTTTCTTTGTGTATTGCACTTCTGATGAAATTTTCTATTATTTTACAAATTATGTTAATGCCTGAATAGGGCGTATATAATAATAAGAAATGAAGACATGCGCAGCAGAACCAAAGTAGGAATAGTTCGCTGAATATCAAAACTAAATTGATGACCTTTGGGAAAAAAGATACTAGCATGAACGATCCGCACTGGAAGTCGTAACGTAGGTCGTTTCCCAGCTCACTGGGCTGATGATATAAGAAATATTGCAGAAAGCAATTGGATGCGGAGGACACATAATAAATAGGATATAATGGCCATTAATAGAAAACCTTTATCCAACAGGAGATGAAAGAGGGTTAAGGAAGAAGATTGACTATTTCCGAATATACGTAATTTCCCATCCTTTAATAGAGTTTTCTCAGCGGGAAATAAAATAGAATGGTGCTCTAAATGTATTTACATTCGACTAGCGGTGCATAATGGACCTCTGGTGCCGAACCTAGAGCGTGTAAGTGAAGCCTGGAATTGGCAAAAGAATAATGAAAAGGAATGCGGTAGAAATACGGTCGCTCAGACGCGTGTATGAAAAACTACGTACGGTAGAGTGAAGAATGAACTGTGATAGTTTGGGTATGTAGGACGTATGAAGAAAATATACGAGACCACTGTAGAAGGTGACAGGAACAGGGGGCATTCCCGAAAGTCTTGGCATGATTAGTTAGACTGGATATATTATATATAGAAGAAGAGTGTCAGTTTAAAAAAATAAGCACATTGAATATATTACACGTACTGTTTTTCAAATTAACTTTTTGTATTAGAAGTTATGATTAAACTGGTCCCCCGAGACAAGAATCGAACCCTCTACATATATGGTCACCGGGCGAACAAATTAACACGTCAATTGATTATATTAGGAATGTAGGTCGCCTCTATGTGTATCTAACATCCACAATCTATGTGATCGCATTTGCTCCGTGTCTACGTAAGACATCCCCAGTATCGATTATGTTCACCTCGGCTTTACATTATTTCTTTATATAATCTGTCATATATAAGAAGTCTTCCTGCACTTCATAATACGTGTGTACTTATGTTCTATGTCATGCGATTACATACTTATGTAAATGAATATAATGCTGGCGCATATGAGCAATTCTCAGCCAGTTTACAGTGACTGCCTACGTCAAAAACACCCGCGCGTAAGAAACGGAAAATAATTGAATACATTATTTCATATTATGGAATCAGTATGAAAAAATAATACGATGTTATATTATGTATATTGTATAGGTATGGCTTCGGTACGGTGATATCGGAATCAACCTACTACAGTAAATGACCAATTGGCAACTCAATTGTTCATGCCTATTGTAACTAGTATGTACTCGAAAATTGAATATCCATAATCTATGTAATTAAGAAAAAATTGTAAACTATAAAGGAAAGCGACAAGGTGTAGTTTAACTAACTGATGGAAGAGAACTATTTTTAAAATTTATTTATTAATCTGTTATAGTGCAATGATATAATACAATATTATTTTATTTTTTTGTGCAGCGAAAAGTATATAATAATAATTATTGTTTACAATTAGTTTATAATTAAATTAAATATTAAAAATTAATAGAAATAACGATATAAAAATATTATAAGTTTCGGGGTACATGTTTATCTTAATATTTATATTTATTATATTTGCATTGATTATTTCTTTATTTTCATTAATCTTCCTGATGTTTTCATCAAGAAGATTAAGATAATGAATTTCATCAGGAAGATTAAGATAATGAATTTCATCAGGAAGATTAAGCTGTTAATTTTTTTTCTAGGTGCGTATAGATGTGTTGTGCAAATGATGTGTTGATTTTTGAGCACAAAAATACAAATTTAAACCTAGTACGATTTTCAGTAATAAAAATTATATTTTTATTTTTTAATCGAGAACTCCTTTTATAATAATCTATATCCTAATAAGCTATGTAGATTTTGATAAATAATGTACGCGTTGCTTTGCTAGAATCGAAGCGGGAGAGGGAGCGGAACCCTTCAATCGTTTTGAAAAAGAACAGACGTACAAGAAAAAGCACTGTTTTTGATTGTTTTAAGCGGAGATCCTTATTGTCCAACATTCCTCCGGTGCAGTATATCCTGACAATGTTGTATTTTTATTTAGTTTTGCCGGATTTTTTTTGTAATAGTGCACGGAATATGCATCAAACATTAAATTTCGAAACATCCAATGTATCAACGAAATCATTGCTCGAAACATATGAGAAATGAAATGTTGGAAAGGCGCTTAAAAAGCTCATGTAAACTAAAATTAAACACACACTTAAATTAAAATAATTTATAATGTTAACAATAAGCGCATTAAGACACACCCTTTGAATAGCGTTAATTAAAATAATTAATTATCATGTTCTCATTAAATAAGAGAGACACCATCATTATAAAGTGAACCCAGAATAAAGTAATAAATGAGAGACGCACGAAATTATTGGGAGGTTGAAAGGAGGCTTGCACGATGATTCTTTGAGAACCCCTGTCCTATATTAAATGAGAGGGGATGCGGACGAATCGATAATCGCATCCGTGCCACCCCTTAAGTATTTTTACTTCCCTTACAGCTAGGAGATCAGCTGATCAGATGAGTAACAGCTGAACGATTAATGAAATAAGGGAGATTGGCACGGTGGTTCAATATATTACATACACAGTTTACACATTAATAGGTACGTAATATTTTAATATTAGTTCGTATAAATAATAAATTACCAAAATTATTATACTTTTTCGTATATTGAAGGTATTGAAACTTATTTACTTACTTACTTACCATCATGCCGTTTCCTCGCGGAGAAAGGCAGAGAGGATAGAACGCCACACTCTTCTGTCCTGACACGCAATTCTCGCCTCATTCACATTCATACAAGATCGATGATTATTGGGGCTTCTAACAGGACCGTCCTCCAGTATCTGGTTTACCCGGTCGTGCCAAGTCTTCCGAGGACGTCGGCCAAATGTATAATGATAATTGATATAGAAATTGTTGTAATAAAAAATATTTTAAATATTAATTTAATGTATTAATTAGAAAAATATACATATAAACTTAATTTTATCAAAAAATATTGTTGTTTCGCTACCGGGATCCGAACCAGGATCTCCTTTCAAACTGGGGAAGGCGCATTATCCAACTATGCTACAGCGACAGTATTTTTGATGACAAATTTTCGTTCGAACCTATATTTTACACTGTTCAAATTAATAGTCGTTCCATTATAAAGTAACACATTTAATTAGTATTTGAAATATCACAGACCTATGTTCTGAATAATTACAACTTCACAATAAGAATGTGTTTTGATATTGCGATAATATTTTAGTAAGATTAGACGATCGCGTTTAAAAAGTTACCACATTAATCAAGTTTAAAGTATTGTATTTATAATATTGAAATAGTTGTATTGTAAACCAAATCAAAGGTTTATAGGAAGTAAATTTATAAAAAATTATAACTTTATTAGACCTTCGATAAAAAGCATAAAACTATTCATAATTTAAACCTTAATATTATCTATTTTATATCTGACAACCCCTTGTGTATCTCACAAGCTATATGTTTAAATGTACTACTCCGGTCAATAATAATCCATGACATACTACTTATATAAATACATCAAATTCGTTTTTAACACTTGGTTGCAAATTGTGTGCCAGCTGCTTAATGGACTTGTATAGTACGGTTACACACGTGTGTAGTGTGTGGCAGCCGAGGGGAGAGGTTGCGCGAACCTAGAAAATAAACCAAGTACCTAAAATATTAATTTCATTCAATTCCCACGGTCATTAATATTAAATACTCGATATTTATACTTAACAATATCAATCACGGCCTAACTTAGAAATGTCTGTGAGAGTTTTGGCGGACAAAGATGATTTATTAATTTCTCCATTGTTATGCCTACCACTGTGCGCGTAATAATAAAATATGTATAGCAAGTTTATGTACCGGAGTTAGAACCCACGATTTGGGTTCGACCACCCAAAAAGTAAAATTGACACGCTTCTTGGTCCTGTGATTAAGACACTCGCCTAGTGATCTAGTAGTCGGGGATTCGAGCCTCATTCCACGAGACAATCATGTCAGTCCTATTTTCATAGTACACAAGCGTTTTGAAAATAGTAAGAATATTCATGTGACACGTATTCCGTGCACGTATAAATAAACCATATTAATTGATTAATAACCTAGTCTAACTAAATATTATTAATTGATTAATAATCTAGTTTAACTTAATATTATTAATTGATTAATTAACTTAGTCTAACTTAATATTTCATTTCTGTTTTATCAGCCATTATCTATCATCTGCCGTTTTCTGTCTACTGCTGCAAGAAGGCGTACCACTTTTATTTGTCCACTGTTATATTTACTGCCACGCATTTTCGCAAAATTAGATGATTTCGTCATTCCAGGTTTTTGGGCGGCCCATTAAATTTTACCGAGTACCACAGGACGACCGCGTTCAATGATTGTCAGTCCTCTGAGTAAAGCGATCTGCCTATTGCCATTTTATTTTCTCGGCGATTCAATATAATTTCATTATATTGAATCCATTCTTACCCACACTTTTCTTTTATCTTCGTGTGATGTCCGACATACACCTTTCTCCACTCTTTTTAAGAGATCATTTCGTAAGTACTGAAAATATGCTCTGGTTGAATACCTTCAGTGGAAGGTCAATTTAAAAATTATGTCCATACGTCCGAATAAACTCCACCCCAGCATTGTTCCGCGAATAATTTCATCAGATAGCCCCCAGTTACGGAAATGTGCTGTCCTAGATAAAGATAATTATCGACTTGTTCAATCTGGATTCTTAATATTTAATACTAAAAGATATAATATTACGACAGTTGTTTTTATAGATTTGGTCGGGAACATATATCTTATTTGAATTCGTTTCGCGGTTTGAAAATTGAACAAATTGAAACCTGATTGGCCTACCATTGTTCAATGTACGCATCACTGTACTTCTCGCCCGGAACTTTTTTCTTCTTCACTTTATTAGTAATGGACAATTTATATATTTAGAACATTCACTAAATTTATTTTTAATATAAATACGAATAAAACCTAAACATTGCAATGAATTAACGTTTAAAAGACCATGTACACAGATCATAGAATTTTGTCTTGGTCATTTTAAAGAGTAATTTTACTTCGAGTTTAGATGGTATTCTTTCGTTTTTTAGAAAAGAAAACGATACATATATATATATATATATATATATATATACATAATTTAAATACTAATTAAATGCATTAACTATAAATATATACATATAAAATCAATTTTTATTGAAAAATATTGTTGTTGCGCTACCGGGATTCAAACCTGGATCTCTTTTCCAATCCGGGGAAGGTGCATTACCAACTATGCTACAGCGACAGTAGTTTTGACGACAAATTTTCGAACTCATATGTTACATTTTTTAAATTAATGCATCTACCGTTCCATTATTTCGATAAAATTGATTTTATATGTATATCTTTCTAATTAATACATTTAATTAGTATTTTAAATAAATAAGAATGTACTTTCCTTAATAATATATATAATTCATTACATATTATTTTATAAAAAGTTAAACAGTTTCGTGACACGTTTTATCTGGAAAGCCTTTTAAAAATATTTTGTATGTTAAAAACAGAACTGTTCAAAATGATTCAAATATGGTTTTGCTATTATTTAAAAGGTAGAAATAATATTATGAAAGCGCCACATATTTTACAACATTCCTTACAATGGCAGTATTTCTAGAAAACCATAGATGTTTAGAAACGACCACTGTAAACTATAAAAGAGCTGCGGGACGAAGCATACATATGTTACAGTGGATGTGTATTACCAGTGAGAATATATTTTCAATATACGTTTCAATGAAATCATATTAAAATACGTTTCCACCAGTGGAAATATATTTCTACTGGTGGAAATATAACTTCACTAGCAGGTTTTAGCAAATGTATATTCTACCCTAACCTATAATTGAACCTAACCTAAACTAACCTATGTGTTGAAAAGGAAATAAAAATGTTTGAGATTATAAACACGGTAGTTTATGCAGTAAATAATTTTATTTAATATAAATGAAAATATGTACTATAAGCGAATAAAAGTGACAATTGTAAACCCCACCCACGCCACCAAACTATTTGATGCCATGCTGTAGGGCGACACATCGACACTTAAGGGCAAATATTCCCGCACGGCGTATTCTCGCTTGTCAACGAATACAAACTCACTAAATGTAACCAGTGAATTTGTATCTTCATTGTTAGATGTACATCCACTGACCAGCTTAGCGAAAATATACTTTCACCGGTGAAAATATATTCTCACTGGTAATACAGATTCACTGCAACATATACACTCGAGACTATAAGTAACTGTGTTGTTGAGTTTAGTCAAATTTATAGTGACCCTAACTAAGTCAAATTGAACCGCGATTAAATAAGAGTGGCTGGTTGGGCAAAATTATATTTGTTTCTTTTTCTAATTTCTAACATATTATTTTAGAATCGGGTTAATTATAAGTATTTATTCAGTACATAGGTATCAAAACATTCCAGCTAAGTATATAGTTCTTGATAAAGAACATGACGTCCTTGCATGTAAAAACGGAAATTAAATTGTTTAACGCGAATATTTAAACAGACTAGGTTTCCGCTCGAAAATGATTAGACCAGAAAAATGTGTAAAATTTAAGTTATTCGTGATAATTGCGTATAAATGTTGCTTAATTAAGTTTGCAGATACATAATGCGTGGGGGTGGTCGTTAATTATAAGGACAATGGTAGATATTATATATTATTTGTAGACAGACAGACAGTCACCAATTATTTTAATTTAATCATGGGATGTATTTGGTTAATAATGACTGATTGTAACCTTAAAATTCAACTAAACATAACTTAGAGTTAATAATCTTTATTGGGAGAACACATTCTTATTGTGAAGTTGTAATTATTCAGAACAAACGGTCTGTGATATTTTAAATATATTAATTAGAAAGATATACATATAAAATCAATTTTATCGAAAAACACTGTTGTTGCGCCACCGGGATTCGAATCTGGATCTCTTTCCTAATCGGAGAAAGTGCATTATTATTAGGTGAGATTGTGCAAAAATAAGGTAGATGGCTCTTTCAAATAATGGAACGATTAAATGTATTAATATCTTTAACATATAGGTTCGAAAATTGTTGCTGTAGCATAGTTGGATAATGCACCCTCCCCGGTTAGGAAAGAGATCCAGGTTCGAATCCCGGTGGCGCAACAACATTGTTTTTCGATAAAATTGATTTTATATGTATATCTTTCTAATTAATATATTTAATTCACATTTAGTAATCTTTATTAATTAAAGTAAAAACCATTTGATTGTAAGCAGTTTTGCCACCGAATTGAAAGCTTGTTTACTTTTATGTCTTCTATAGAATAAAACTAAGGCGGATTAATATCTAAGAATTCGTGAAAGGCATTTTCTACTGCTTGCTTGCCACAAATAGTTAAACAGGCGCTTGAAGCAAGATGTGATCTCTTCATAGTATATACAGCTGGTGACACCCCTCAGATTTGTGGGATAGAGTTGGAGTCGCATACCGTGGACAGCGAGACGCACTGACGTCTCCATTCTGCAGGAACTATGATAGGAACTGCGCACGATGAATCGTTAAAAATAGTTTGTTGTTTTAACTTTGACAAACAATCGTAATGAAGTAATATTTATACCTACCTTACCCTACCACAGGGAGAGAGAGAAGACGGATTGATGCCTTTGAGATGTGGTGCTGGAGTCAACTAAATATCAATGAAACTCTCAAACATTTTCCTAAGACGAGTCATTAAATTTTTTGGACATCTTGCGAGAATAGAAGATAGCTTAGAGAAGCTTGTTGCGGTGAAATGTGGAGGAATACGAGAAACCGACATGGAACAAACGTTTGAGAACCATCTTACGAAAATAAGCAATAAAAATGTTACATACAAATTTACCGAATAATCCATTTTCTTGCACGAGAATAATTTCGTATTTAAATTAACGCTTACATACTCGCATAACAATACGCAGCTTACGTAAGACGGATAAGAGAAATAATTGCGAGATTGATTGACAGTGAGCCTATTATAAATACATAGATATGTTTCTAACAATGAAAATTCATAGTCATTCGCTCCGGGCAATCTCGACACCGCTATGCAATTACTCTCGCAAAAAAAAGTATAATTGATTATTCCGACCGGCCGCCGCCGCCGCGCGCCCGGAATTTACAGTCGAATTGTAACGGTTAAAAGCTATAAAAAAAAGCTTATTGCAGGAAATTGGCAGAGGATGAGATGATGTCGTCATCGGTTCATTGCATTGCGAGATTATACGGTGTTTGATAATAACAAGTACATATTTGATTGATTAATAATTTTTAAATGAGATCAAGAATATTTTTAAAACATATATATATATTTTTTAAATTGATCAATCCGTCAAAAATAATAAACAAATTAAATTAATCAATTAGAATAATTTATAGAAAAAAAATACTTATAGAAATAAATCAAAAAAAAAATGGTTACCACCGGGTTACGAATCTGGAACTTTTCCTATCTAGGGAAACAACAACTTTATGACAAATTATGAACGTCTATTCTGAATGGTGAAAATGTCAACGTTAGTTTTTTAAAACTTTTTAATGCCATGAGCGAGTTAACACGCGAATCATTGCATATCTTGCAAAGTCATAAGCGTGATTCCACGTAGTTTTCGACCTTGCAGAGTCGGGCTAAACATGATTTTCAATGTCATATATCTTTTTTTATACATATATTTGTGTACACTGTGACATTACAAATTAGGGTCACGTTCGAAATTGCTCCATCACTTGTTTTAATGCCAAGCACCTCGTAATCACAAATAATTGCCCTTACGTTGGTATCGCAATTTGTTTTGAAAGTTATAAAAATGGTCACCATCTATGGTTCTTTTTCAAATTATCGAGCAGAGCTGTCAGATTTCCGCGGTTCAATTGCCGCGATCAGCGTTTCTAACATGTAACTGTGAGCGATCCAACATAACCAAAGGGTAAATATTTTTATGTTATTCAATCACTAGTGCATAATTTATTATAATTTGTTAATCTAATCACATGGTAAATAATATTTACAGGAAACAAGATGTTTCCCTTTGGTTATTTTCGCCTTGGTGTCTTTATTACCACGGGCTATTTTACATCTGATCTTCAACAATTCTGCATACGGATTCTGATTGCTAAGGATCATCTACGATGATAGGCCAAGGAGATGGGATGCTTAGATGGCATGGACCGGAGTGATGCCATCTATTGAAACATCTTGTTGTCTCCTGCCTGCATCGCAGAACGTCGACCTAGCGCCCATTCCAACGAAATGAGTATTTGTCAAGGGGAATTGTATTTAGATTTTAGCTTCCTTTATGTTCTCCTTATATCAGGACCATAAGCGACCTGTCTATTAAAAAAAAATATATATAGTTGTATGTACATATTTGATCACCCTATAGTACGACCGGTGTCTAAATTACACTTGGCTTTGCATTTCGTGGGCGAAACGCCGAATTTCGCCAACGAGGTCGAAGCTTGAAACATGAAACTATATATTTTCAAGTCTAATCATCGAGTCTTTGAAACTAGTTTGCAATAATTTATCGCTGATTCTGGAGCACAAATTAGATTCCGGTGTCTGCTATTCATCAGCGCGATTAGGTGTTTACAGTACTCTGCTGCTGAATCACCGTTCAAGAGAGAAAAAAAAACTTAAAAGTGCTACTGACGTGTAACAAAGAGTGAGGTGTTTAAAAACTCTTTCAAAATAAATGTGGGATAATTATTTACTAGTAGGGTATTACATTTGATATCATATTTTCAAATATTCACACCATTTATATAGTCTCGATGCCAGGTTTTATCGGCAGCACTTGACAAATAAATAAAGAGGATTGTGTCGTTGCTAAATATGCTGACGAAGTGTAATAAAATAAATTTTTTGAAAATAAATAATTGCACCTGGCGATCATGTCGCGGAAATCTTGTCAGTTCCTACCTATATGTGAAATAGTAAGAATATAAAATTACGTTATGTACCTCTTTAAAAGAAAATTTGTAACAACATGGCTAATAAATCTAAGCGCTGACAATTCTGGAGAATTGCTCCATGTTCAGACTTAATGACAAATTAAATAAATAATTTTTGAACACTAATAAACATTATTCTGCCGAGGAGGAAACCCTTGACCATGTCTTTTTGCCTATCCATTGCGGATCACAGGTTTTTTACAGCGGTCTCGTCAATGGTAATTTTCAGCTCCCGGTTAACTTGTGTCATCTTCTTTCCCTTAACTCGCCACGTTTAATCTATATAATAGCAAGTTTTTTAAAAGACAATGGTATTACTTGTAATATAGTATTTCCTATTCTATAATATTATTGTACTTTTTTCTATAAAATAAAGTTTTTAACTTGATTAATGGCACAAATCACTCTTGAAGGTTGGATTGCCTATTTAAAAAAAGAAGAAAAAGCATAATTCTATATTCCTCATTCACAACTACCTTTATATGCAAGCGCACATTAATTATTTTTTATTGAATAAAATAAAAAAATACATATATTCCTGACTAGTCTGACATAAAACACCTTATCTGACACATACTCACATAGTCTTATCTAGATATTTAGTTGCATAAATTATTCCATGTGTATAATATTTATTATACACATTTCTCACGGATTCAAAGCTATTTTGAATTATTAAGGGAAAATATATGGAAGTATGGGGGTAATTACAGGGCTTACGACCTGTCTTCGACTAACTTAAGTGATCACTTCATATAAAAAATTGCTTTTTCAGGCGTATTCTAGTATAATATGTTAAAAAACATTTTACAGATAAAGAATATTGCTTTAAAATAATTAAAATAAAAGATTCTCATAGTGATGACATATATGCTGTTTAAAAAAAGGGAAAAACGAATTATCAAACTTAGTCCACAGATGGCGATGGTGTAGTGGTACTCGAAGCGAGTCCACATACTAACATGCATGCAACTTTCAAAAACTTGATAAATGTGGAGATTGAGGAGTGAGAATTGATGAATATTATATCACTTAAGTCAGCCGAAGACAGGTCGTAAGCCCTGTAATTACCCCATTCTTCCATATATTTTCCATTAAATATAATAAAAAAATAGCTTTGTCTCTATGAGATATCTAATATTTGATTCATTTTACATTTTTCGTAGAAAATTCGTTTTTACTATTTAAGTTTTACAAAAGTTTGACACTGAAATTTCACCAAATGTAGTATATTAGGCTTAGTAACAGCAATCGGTGATGGCCGGTTACTTTCTGCTTACCAGCAAAATGATATAAAATTTGATATGTTTAAAACACAAGATCGTATATCACTTTTAATGATGCGCCCATGTTACACTGCACCCCGTTGTTCAATGACGCCACTGTCCGACAGTGCCCAGACGTAATTGAATCTCGTTATGTCTGTGTGCGACGTACTTTTTGTAACTTAAGACGCATGCAACAAGGATACAACCACATCACGAACGGAGACATACTTCGATGACTGAAGTTTGAAATAGAAGAAGTTAAATAATGTCACAAACCGAAACAAAATTTGACTCGTCACTAGGTTACAAAACAATACAGTAGTACCCCGAAGTTACGCGATGGGTAGGAGCGACGAAAATCGCTTAACTCGAATTCGCGTAAGTCGGGGTACAAATTTGCATATAAATAATACATACAATTTTGTTTAATTTGGATCAAGGACTAACAAATATACTAGTTTAGAAGAAAAATATTTAATAAAATTGCAGTTCTTTATACATATTAATACAAAATATTTTTAAAATAAACGATTTACGCAAAAAAGCCATTTCGAAGTCGATGGCTTGGCTTCATAAAATCTAACAAATTCGTCTGACGACACAATGCCTTCTTCTTTCACGCAGAATTTCTTCGTAGCAAGCTAATAATTTTTTTATTCCTCACTTTGTAGCTATAACGCGTTCTTCGTTGGAGTCTACGTTTTTTAAAAATTTTAAGCCATATTTAATTGAGCTAAGACCTTCTGTCAAGCTTGCAATTGTCACGTGCTTTTCTGGTGGAATTGGGCCTGAAATGTTTTCAATGTCGTTTTGCTTACGCATCTCTATGAGTTCGTCGATTGTTAGCTCCTGACTAAGTGAATCCAACGTTCGAATCGAAGTTCGTTGGTATCATTAGCATTGACTTCCAAATCTAATTGCCTGCCAAGATTAACAACTTGTTCTACCGCATGAGCGATATCAGTATCTAGCAATCACAGTAAGAGAAACTCTAAATATAGCGGGCGACAGTCAACGTCTAGCAGCAGTGTCGCCAAACGAACCGCTTAACTCTGAGTTCGCGTAAGTTGGGGTAGCATAAGTCAGGGTATTACTGTACTGCAGAAAGAGAAAATAGAAAATTTACGATGAAAGCGAGTTCATCACGAGATGTTTCCACAAAAGCAGAATAGACTAAATAAATAAAAAATGTTCTCACATCAGTCAAAGCGAGATACCCACTTTGTTTTAAATTTACGTATAATAAGATGTAAACTTTGATGAAAGTTTTGTCGAAAGCGAGAACTCGAGACACGCGACCACAGTTGTAAGTTGCTCTGTATAAATTGTTCGAAACTTGATTATGTATTTGAAATTGATTAAGGTGAATTAATTATTCGAAATAAATCGCTAGAAACCCAAATGTTCAACATAAATTTAATTTTTAAATGTATTAAACAACCATTGAGAAAGCTGGTATCTAACACAAAGAGGCTGGAAGCCTTCGAGTGGTGCTGGACCAGAAAGATGAAATGAAGATATTTTGGTATAATATAAGAAAATATAATTCGGCAAGCGCACAGACAACAAAGAGGGCACATTCTTAGACATAACGCGTACAGCCTACCTTAGAAGTGTAATTGAGGGTAAGATGGTGGGAAGAAGACACAAGAAGATAAGTAAATATAAAATGAATGCTATGAAATACAAATTAGAAAGATATATATATATATATATATATATATATATATATATATTGTATATAATCAATTTTATCAAAAAATATTGTTGTTGCTATTATGATTCGAACCTGGATCTCTTTCCAACCTGGGCAAGGTGCATCAACCAACTATGCTACAGCAGACAGTATTTTTGACGGTAAATTTCCGAACCCATATGTTACACTTTTTCAAATCAATACATCTATCGTTCCATTATATGAAAGAGATCCAGGTTCGAATCCCGATAGCAACAACAATATTTTACGATAAAATTGATTTTATATGTATATCTTTCTAATTAATACATTTAATGAGTATTTAGAATGTCACAGACCTATGTTCTGAAAAATTATAACTTCACAGTGAGAATGTGTTCTCCTGACAGAAATTGATCGGGTCAATCTCCTCTCCGTATAAAATACAATACATGGTAATTATTTGATACGTTTAATATGATTAAGCCTAATACTAACATTGGGAGGAATGAGCCGTTTAACAATACACATGAATGTTTAAATTTAAAAAATCATTTTCGGGTATAATTAAGGATAACCGTTTTATTATTTATTATTTTTGTTAAACGCTAAATATTTTTAATTTGGCTGCCTGTTTGCTAATTTGTCGCTTTTATCACACTTCTTCTAACTAATTATTAAATATGAGTGTTTGGTTTTGTAAAATATAATAAACATATATATTTGTTTTTTTACAGACCCTTGCGGATAGAGACCTACAAAGAAATTTAAATGAATGACTGAGCAAATACCGAGCAGAGGAGATATATGGAGGTATTCTCTAGACAATAGTTTCTATGTGTGCGGGTTACTTTATAATTCTGAACTGATTAATTTTTCTCCCTCGGTCAACGTCTATATTGACAATTTATTTGACATTTACAATTAATCCAATTTGTTTCCACGACCATATTGTTGCGCAACCGACTTTCGAAGAAAACCATATTTCTAAAATTTTAAATAATGTGTGTGTGTCGAACGATATGTCGTAAAACCATAACAGATTTATCCAGGGAAGCGAGTAATCAATGTATCATTAAAAAATATAAAAACAACGTTCATTTCTATCTAAAGGTGCGTTTCCACGTGAACGTAGCCACGGTCGACCATTATCGGTTTGTTCGGTATTCCTTCTATAAAAGCGCACTATACAAGATCCTCCTAATCATTCTGACAAAATAAATAAACTTTCATATTTTTAAGAATTTTAAGTTCGAATGTCTTGACCCTAGACCGTAATAATTGATACTTATACCACCATGTAGTACAGTGAAACCTCGATCGATCGATCCTCGAATAATCGTCTTCCCGCATGTATCGTTTATTTCTTTAAGTCCCGAATTAATTTCATACAAAACAACCAAAAATTGATCGCATGGATCGTTCCTCTATGCATCATTTTACCACATTAATCATTTAAATTACGCAGCATACGCAGGCACTCGTAAAAAATGAGAGGAACATTTGAGAGAGAACTAGGGAGAACGCTGCTCTGCTGACTGCCGCTTGACATTATACAATACAAAGTTAAATTTTTCAAAATAATTGTTTCTGCGCAGCTTCCTGATTTCATTTTTATTTATTTATGTGAAATATGTATCTCTTTTAAAATATATATAAAACAATTAAGTATGAAAAATTGAACTTATTTCTATATTCCCGCATTCATAGTTTATTTAAATAGGTCCCTTCAAAAACGATAGATAGAAGTTTCACTGTACTATATGGTGGTATAAGTATCTAAATATATATATATTAAGGGTTCAGTACCTAATAAGGGTTTTTTTTTATTGTTAAGGCTGAAAACCACCCCCAAAATATTCAGTCTACTTAAGATTTGTACCGTGCGAAAAAAATGTTTAGCAAATTAGTGATGGTTAAATCGTTATTTAATCCGTTAATGTGACTCTGATTGTGTTCGTTTGTAACGATGATAGGTAACTTCGATGATAAAATGATTCGTAATTCATCGAGCAATGATTGATACACTATAAAGTAAACCTCTAACAGTTAAATCTTAGTTACCAATCATCGTTAAATCTCGGTTGCCAATCACCGTGACATAACGGTTTCCATCACTACCGCAAGATATATTTTATTTCTCGTAAGGAGTAGAAAAAAGAGAGAACATTGGTCGGAATGTATTGATCAAATATCAAGACATTTTAAACATAGTGATCACCTGTATTTGCTTATACATATACGCATGTGTTTAACCTTTACCATACCATGATAAAATATTCCCGAACGCGGCCATGCTGTCAACTCGTGTTACCGTAAATAACAGAAAAAAGGTTTTTATTAGCTTAAATGGGTTTAATGGCACGAATTTACTCTAAATATTGTGCATTCAATTTTGAAAAAAAATGATTAATAACGTAATTTAGAGCATTCATTGCGTCCTATACAATGTGGCCTTACTTCTTATCTCTCTTCATTTAATTAGTGAGAAAGAGAAAATTATATTTGTATGTTTGTTGTTCTTTTCACTGTGAAAATGGTGTGTGATCTCTGTCTTTCATATCACAAATGGTATTTTTATCAACGTATTAATTTTACGTATTAAATGAAAAAATAATTGTTTTTGTATGAGTCCCTTTTCATAATTGGTTTTTCACTAGTCATTCCTGAGCGCTAATATACCGAAATACTACAGGTTTAATTATGATGGTAGACCTGTGTTACTGCAAGGTTTGGGAAGGGTTAACAATGCAACGAGTGTTCGCGATTTCCTTTTAAGCACCAGTCAGTGAGTGGCAGACCTTATTTGGCACCAGGGTCAATCCAATTCAGGAGTTTAATGGGCGTCTTGTGAGCAGTCGAGACATGTGGCCCTGCGGCAGAGCTCTGCACATTACTAGTAACTCGAGTCAATAGGAATAAATAATGCAAACGAGATAATTATTCTCACACATAAACGGCAACGTCTATTTGTAACCATAAAATTCGAGAACAGCCGAAACAATTTTCATGCGGTTTTCCTTCAGCAAGTTTTAAATTATATATCACAACGGTATAACATCAAGAGACATATCCACGGATGGGATACGACGAGATAAATCTCCGACTGGACTGAGGTTTGACATACAACACGCATGAAGAGAGGTGCGAGACGGCAACTTTCCGAGATTTGTGGTGTACACGGTGAACTACAAAAGCTGAGAGTTGTGTTCAAAGAATTTCACGACAGCATAATCCCTACCACAGACATTGTATAGAGTCAAATATATATATATTTATATAAAGAAAAGTCATTCGGATCATAAGACATATATCTAAACAATGCATGAGACTTTTAGGGTTTAATAACAATAACTAATTATACTTACAATCGACCATCAATCAACCAATAACAATTTACCTCATCACTACTTACTCGTATAACCCAGATCAATAGACAACTCACAATTTAATAAAAATGGTTTGTCTACACCGGCGACTAAAAATTTATAAACAAATCTATTTTTTTATATCTACTAGGTAAAATTGATTTATTTATTACGTAAATATGTATAATATCGAATTACCTCTGTCCACATAAAATACTTATAAGTAATACTCTTTAAGACGCCCCGTGTCAAATGCATCAGCAGTGGCGAAGAGGCGTCAATCTCACGAACCGTGAAACTTCACGCACTGATAAACGCGTGGATCATCCACATGTACACTGCACATATACAAGATCCACTATAATACGTCATGTGTGACAGCCGCTTAGGTGAGCAACTATTATGCGTAAGAAAAATATGTCCTGTTACTTGGATCCAAAAAATGCAGTTCAACAATGTAATTTCGTACCCTGAAGTTATTCTTCATTGAGTCTAAATATTTTTCATAACACAATTGAATTCTATTTCTCAATTTTTCTTTATAAATAATATTAAGTCACAGAAATTTATCTCTGTCTTCGACTCTATCTTCATGGATATATTATCTTCTTCTTCTTCTTATACTCTCTCTGTTCAACGGACGTTGGCTATCATCACTTTGTTCACTGCGGCCTCTCTACACTAGAAGGGCCAAATCATTTCCCCAGGTTATTCAGCCATGATGATCTCCTTCTTCCAGCAATCTTTCCCTGCATTATGAGGTGCAAGATCACGTACTTCTCCGGATGTCATCTGAGATACTTAAATTTTTATTTTCTTTATTCATCCGATTCATGACATCTTAATTCGCTATTCCAGCTTATTTTAAGCATTCTTCTGTAGATCTACATCTCAAATGGTACTTTTCGCCTTATCATTTCTTCGGTAAGTGTCCATGCTTCCATTCCATAAAATGAAATCGAGAACACATAACACCTGACCATTCTCATTCGTAATCTAAGGTTGAGATCATGACTGCGGAACATCTTTTTCATGCGGATAAAGGTTTCACGAGCTTGCTCAATGCGGTATTTGATTTCAATAGAAGAATCCCATTTTTCATTTATATTGGAACCCAGGTATATAATACTTTGTATTTTTTTCAATTTATTTCCAGCTATATAAAGAGTCAGCTGCTTTATGTTTGCTAATGATGATATTTCGTTTTAGTTATATTCCGTTCTAATCCAAAAGCCTCTCATGTGTTTATCACTTGGTTCAGAAAAAGTTGTAAATCTTCAATGTTACTCGCTAGAAGTACTGTAGCATCTACATAACGCAGATTATTCAGAATCTTTCCATTTATCAAGTTTTTGAGGAGCCTCTTGAAGAGTTTCATTGAATATTTCTTCGGAATATAAGTTGAACATCATGGGTGAGATACATCCCTGTCAGTACATCCCCATAATATCTCGGTAATGGAAAGTTTTATATTACACGAGAGCCTTATTAGAGATGTAAAACTCAATGCCAGGCGTTTCTGTCCAGAGCCAACACACTCAGAGATAAAAACATGGAGCGCCTCTAGGTCTCTCCTGTCTTAATCTGGGTCTGCCAAGAGGTCACCGTCTATTTGGGATCCCGCGATGAATACAATACACAGTAATGTATTCTGTCCATATTATGCTATGTGATTTTATCACACCAACTAAATCAGAATTGCGAATACGCCCACTGACCTGAAAATCTCTCACCAGCCCATTCAGGAGAACGTTCCTTCCAAAAATTTTTTTCTCAAACCTTTTGTTCATGTCTCACATGCATATTGTAACTGCAGGGTGTATTATTGAGCGGAAGAATTCAATTTTTAATTTGATCGTCAGGAGTTTCAATTATTGTGCCATTCAGGCAATCGGTCTTGCCCTGTGGTAATTCTACTTCCCACTCGCTAAAATGTTGTCCCTTGTACTAATCAAACGTTTCCCAGGAATTGCCGCAAGTTTCACATTGTAATGCAATACCGTCTTGAATTCTGTACCACCATTTTAATTTAATGCTATTTTTGGTAAACATTTATTAATTAATACCTATAAATAAAATAAACCATCTAAACTGGTTACTTATAATGCATGTTAAAAGATAGTTGCTATGTTCTGAAATTGCAACTTCAGAATAAACAGTATTATCCTTAAAAACATTGACTAAATTTGAGTTTAATTCGATTAATTTGTAATTTACAACTGTGCACTGGACAATATTGTATTTAACAGAATTTTATGTTATACCTGTATTCAAAGTTACACACGTTGCGTTTGGAGCATCCTGTAGGTTAATTATTTATGAACTTGAAACAGCGATACTTCCTCGTTATCGAAAGCGCACGATTAGGGGAGTAATTAAAATGCGGCACGTATCAGTGGGCACAGACCAGAGACCAGCAACTATTCCTTGGGGGGGAATTATCAAACTAGTCGACTCTAACCGAAACTGCAATTAGAATGTTCCAATCGCTCGGCTAACGCAGCCGGTGCTCTAGCAATACAAAAACACTTTGTCCCGAGACATACTGAAAAGGTATTTGTAATTTATAATAGAATTTTACTACTTTATAATTATATTCATAAGTGTTTCCTATTCCTTAATTAAAAGTAATTCTAATAAAAGAGACATCGTCTTCCGTGAGAAATATTTAAATATCCATCTTAAATTCAATTACTGATTAAAAATATAATTTTGAGAAAAAGAAATACGAAGAATGCAAATTTAAAAATATATTATTTAATGTTTTTGATATACTATTACAATTTCGTTGTGTTCTTCTCTGAATGTCTACTTGTTTTGTCTGTAATAATAATTAATAATAATAATAATTAATAATAAGAAACAGAAAAAAGTCGAAACACCATCGGATCTGACGAGTAAGTAACATAACGGGAAATAAAATAAACTTAAACAGACTTCAAAGGCAACAAAATAAAACACTGAAAATGAGTTGTAAACCATTTTCAGTATTTTTAGTATCAGATAGTTCAAGTTGTAATTTGAACTCGTTTAGAATGGATCAATATTATATATCGACTTACCAATAAGACAAGACGATTGAACAGACACAGATTTTAAAATGACAAACGTACTAAGATATACACAGACGTAACAAACAAAAATAATTGTTATTAAGGAGAACGCATTCATATTGTGAAGTTGTAAATATTCAGAACATAGGTCTGTGATATTTTAAATACTAATTAAATGTATTCATTAGAAAGATATACATATAAAATCCATTTTATCAAAAAATATTGTTGTTGCGCTACCGGTATTCGAACACGGATCTTTTCCCAAACCGAGAAAGCTACATTAACCAACTATGCTACAGCGACAGTACTTTTGACGACTGTACTGTCGCTGTAGCATAGTTGGATAATGCACCTTCCCCGGTTTGGAAAAATATCCAGAGGTTCGAATCCCGGTAGCGCAACAACAATATTTTTCGATAAAATTGATTTTATATGTATATCTTTCTAATTAATACATTTAATTAGTATTTAAAAATAATTGTTTTTTTTGTAAATTTTCACGTCTCTTATAAAGGTAAATTCTCACATCTCTTGTAAATATCTCAATATAGTCATACATATTCTCAAATACTGCTAACCATGTTTGCAATTTTTTAATTGTCGTATTTTGGTTGCAATTAGTACATTGCTATGTATTCAGATTAAATAGTATTGGAAGTAATCTTGCCGTCATAACGATAGACATATTGAGATTTGACAGATGGTAGTTTATTCCGAGATATTCAAATGTAAGCATTACACGGACAACTACATCCTCAGTCTATTTATGGGCGTTTAGATAACAATCACATCCTTAAGGATATTGTTATTTTCAAAATATTCAACTCCTGTCATTACTCGATAGCATACTCCGAGACTACTGAAAGAATGTCGCCAACCGTGCAAAACAGAGAGACAAATAATAATAATCTTGTGTCATAAGTCGCAACCGTGACCACTCAGGAGGGAATCGATGAATCCAGAAAGTCGGAAGTTTCATGTGTTTTTCCAAACTTATCTTTCTCGTTCTATCAAAACACTGAACTAAACAGAAGATTCAACAGGTGCAGTTTAATAAAAACTTAATCGATTCAACGAAGCAATAACTGATATATACAGGAAGAAACAAGCTACAACATGGTATTAATGTTTCTGACACGCATAGCAAACAAAGATTCTCAAATGTATATTAAATTCAAAATATCATCCGAGTCGCGCTGTATGTACACGAGTATATATCTACCGGATCTAACACAATGTTTTAGGTGTAGATAATATTAAAATATGAGTCGAAAATGTTCAAGCTGCATGTGCATAATCTCAACCATGTTAGAGATATAAGCATTATAAAAAGTCATAGTTAGATTAATTGAAATATTTTATAGATTCCAAATATTATGAATAAAAAAAATATTTCAAAGTACGTAGACTTGAAGATTTACGTGATTTTGTAAAAATCTCATACAATATTTTCCGTAACGATACAGAATTACACGATACGAACCTTGAACACTTTCGACTCTTAATTTAGTCAGGTATCTTTATATCTACAATTAAAACATTACGGACTAGGTATGTTACACATACGTACATTTGGTCACTTTAATTTGTTTTTTAATCAGTTAGTGCTGTTCGTTCCAGGCCCAAATTTGCAATACCATTTCATCATCACCCAGTATAGGACACAAGCCTGATCGACCCCTAAATTTTCCATCACAGATCTCTCCGTCATTCTTTGGAATATGTTCAGCACTGTTATCGTGGCATCCGAACCCGTAAGTCAGAATAGGCAGTGAGCATTGCTGAAAGACTCTCTTCTTAAAGTGAAATGTTGAGATTGACTTCTATCAACATTTCTTTGTTAAACGTGGTCATTTGACGAAGGTAGGAATGTAGTCGTCGACGTATTCAATCAACAGAATGCCCTGATTTGTCATTACCTCGGTCTTATCAAAAGAAGTTAATAAAATGTAAATTACGTTTTATGAAAAATTATTTTGTCTACCTTTAACACCAATTTGTCTTTTTTAAATTCGGTTTTTATTTGCAAACAGCATACACCTCTTAAATTTTTGCGAAATTAAAATTGTAGCACATATTGCAGATATAACAGTCCAAACGGTTTTAAGCTCGACGACCTAACAGTACTCATAACTTAAATTGACCGAAAAATTGAAAAAATTGAAAAAGTTAAATTTCAATAAGGTTACTGCGTGTGTGGTTTATCAACAGTTTAGTGTAGATCAGTGGTTTCCTATAAATTGTTTATATAAAAATTATAATTAAATTTCGTTAATCATTTGCTTGGAGTTGGAAAATTGTCAAGGTTAAACTGCATCCCAAAATGTATATCAAGGTTGTCTAATCTTGATTTAAAACAATTGTAGTTTTTGTAAAATGTTCCTCAAAATATGATATCATATTATATATATCAGGTTGATGCATAATTTTGTAGTGTTTTTGTCTTCCAAGACAAGAATGATTTAAAAAGATTTTTTTTTTGATGTATGTCAATGTCATTTTAAAATAAATTTAAAATACAAGATAAACGATGTTTACGCGTCTTGTTACTTCGATTGGCACCACTGGGTTTATAATAATGTACATGTGTATATGTAGTATTGCCGCCCTTTTTTCGGAAAGTTAAGAAGACGTTAATTACATTCCGTCCTTCGACCAGACCAGCGGTCCAAATAAACCACCAGTGTGCGCTTCGGTCGGTCGAAATCTAAAGAAGACCCAACCCAGCTAAAAGAACATCGGATCAGGAAGACAGCAAAAATAAAAAGGTTAGTGCAGTTCATAATATATATCATATGTGTGCTAATTGTTAATCGGAAACCTGGAAACCAGCTATCGAAGGCACTTACATAAACAGACGTATTAATTAGTGTGTATAAATAAAATTAAAAAAAGGAACTCAGTGGCAGTGCACTTCATATTAGTTGGGGTGTGCTGTGAAGTGCCAGTTAAAGTCAAGTCATACCCTAAGGGCCGGTTGTGCTATCAGCAGTTAAGCGTCCACGACGTAAGCTCCGGAAAATGTGGTTAAAATCATTACTTATTAGGTGGGAGGGGGGGGTTTAGTGTTTAAAAATAAGAGGGGAGCTAAGGGAAGGAATATTCCGGATAGAAAAATCAATCAAATAAAAGATAGATTAAAAAGCGTCAACACGAAGCGCAATATTGCTGATCTATTGCTTCTGTACAAGATTGTTAAAATCTGGTCGACAGCACACTGATCTTCGCTTAAGTATCACAAGGAAGCATGAAACATTCAGACTAGATACCTGCCACTGCAATCTTGCGTTCTTAAATCCGATTACACGAATGTGTAGATTGTGTAACGACATAAACATAGTAAAAGAGTTGGATATATTCTCCAATTCACGGTTAAGCTGTTTATGTTTATACATATATTGGTGCTAAATGTTCTAATGTATTATTTTATGCCTTCATGTATTTTGCATCGTAATTTGTTCAGATATATACTGTAATCTCATTTTTATGTATGTACATTAATTTCAGTATCAATGCTCACTTATATATTATCTTATATAACGTTTATACCCACTGAACGCATGTGGTGAACATTTTTAAGAGGTTTAGTGACCGTATTTTTAATTATAATATAAACTTTTTTTATGTTATGTCATAAATAAATAAATAAAAAAACTAAATAAAATTCGATTTTTGAAGCATTTTGTTTCAGCGTGCACTACGAATCACGTGACACCCGGACGGAATAATGCTAGTATCAGCGTACAATAAACGCGTGTAGCTACACCTACGTGAGAGAGCCGCAAAATTTAAAATAATGATTGCGCGGTTTTCAGTACATTTGGTAATCAACCCGTAGTGGATCCCATTTTGGGATTTGTATATTTCGATTCTTGTATAACAGAGACCCGACGGTTCGTGCTAACTTTTATTAATTTATTAATATCGTATCACATTTACGCGAAAAATGCAAAGTTTTTTTAAAATTAAAATCCGCGTAATCACTTAACGTTTCCAAGCGTAGAAATATTATGCGATACACCATCTACACACTGTATACGTAAGTTTACTCAGTTTACATACAAAGCAATTAGTGGTTGTTTGCATTACTTCAAATTAAAACAGGTACTTTATCTATATTTTAACCATTTAATATATATGCATATACATGATATTGTGTGGCGACATCAAAGGTTCTAAGGGCACATTAAAGAGTTTATTTACACTCTTCCACATTCCTAGAAGTAGAACATCTTACATACAAAATTCATTCATTCATCGTTCATTTGCTCTCCCATCACCACGACAATAGTTGCAACCTTCCCACCCCCTTCTCCCATCATTTATTGTATTCCCATTTTTTATTTTTTATTTTTATGGTTAAACTAATGTCTGATATTTTTCTGTCTTACTGCAAATACTATTTTTCCAACGTAGCAATTTTACTTGGAATTGAATTAAAAATAATTACTTTTACATAATTGGTTATAAAGTGAATCCTACACACCATTAGTCATTTCTAATCGTAAATGATTTTTTTAAGGTTAATTAAAATATTAATGCGTGTATTTACGGAAATATATAGGTCTAATTGGAGCGGTAGACCTGCGTTACAGCAGGCCAGCGATAGAGCAGTACGCCGAGTCCTGACGGGATGACAACACCTGACGAGACCCTGAATAAAAAATATAATCGTCACCTCCCACCCCCGAGAAATCTCACCCTCCCCTCGTCGCGCCTGAATCAAAGTTTGCACATATCGTACTCGTATCATACTCTCCCCAACCTCTATTTATAACTAAATCTGAATCATTAAAGAGCATTTTGAAAATAAATCGAGGTCTACCAGTATGGTGCACTGGTACGGTACTTTCACCTTTGTGCACTCCTCGATGTTGTATCCCAACACCTTTCAAGGTCATCATTTATTAGTCGGTCGGCTAGAATAACCACAAAAAAGTATACGCTGATGAAATTATTTGAACGTACAGATATTCCAACTAGGTAGAGACTTTGTATACATCCTCACTCGCTCGGTGTCACGTATAACGAGCGTCCCCGCGGCCTGGACTCGCTCTACGACTGTCTCCTCTGTGTGAACTGTGTGCACCTGGACACTTACCGAATTTCACTCCGAGAACTGCGTCAGCACGAATCACAACACGCCTCGCACAAAGCAACAGCTAAATGGTAAAAATGGGTTAATATCTCAATGTCACTGCGGCCGTTCACTTTGAATGGCTTCTTCAAATCCCCTTCCAGTCCTAACCCCTCAGCGCCTAGACCCGTATTGAATGTCGAGTAATAATGGAATTCACTACAATGTGTTTTACTAAATACTCGTAAGCTGTGACATCTAGCTAAATCGTATCATTTTCTAGCACTTTTATAGAACTTCCCACGCACGATGTGGATTCTTTAAATTTTAAAAATGGATTTACAATTGTAAATATTTCACAATGATAAATTTAGAATAAATATTGATATGCATTAAAAAAATACTGTTATACATTTTTAATTTTCTAAACCATTAATATACGATATATATATACGAAAAATAAATATCTATTATTTTCTGTGTTTGGCGATGTTGAGCAGTGGATCAATATTATTAAATAATAATAAAATATATTAAAATTTCAGCCACCGTGTGCTCGCGATTTTTAATATTATTGGCAGTTAATCAGTTGTTACTGGGAACGGCATACATGATTAACAAGTAAACGTTCTTACGCTAGATCAAACAAGGAATTATTTATTTATTTTTTAACATACAGATTATGAACAGGTGAGACTATGAATAGATAGTAAAAACTTTTTAAGACAAATAGGGAAATAACCTGTTACAGAATATAGATTATCATATCATAGAAACATTATGAAAAATAATGTTTCTACGATAATGTTAAATTAAAGTTAGACAAATTGATAATTAAGGAGAACAAACAAAATATTTAATACTATTACAAAGTACAGAAATGCGTGGGTTTCAAGGTCATTAAAAATATTAAAGTTAAAATACAACAATCCTCCAGAAAACAAAATATTTTATAACTGAGGAACGTGTGAAGGAAGCTGTATGTATGTGGAAGAAGCCAAATAGATGTGTGACGTCCTATACATGTTTAAATGTATTAATAATAGCTGTAATATAAATTAAATATATTCAAATTTTAAATACTAGACTGTAATTTATTTGAAACTTTATATACGAAAACACTTCGTAAAACTGATATTTTTTTGAAGATGTTGCCATTACAAGCAGTTATCCACTAGAAATTCTACTAGCTTTAGTATTAGTTCACTTTCATAATTCGTCCCCGAGTGTCAAGCCCACGCTAAAGATCAAGTGACACCTGTAATAATATGGCAGAACCTGCTTATTAGAGCAAAGTGTGAAGGGATACGATATATGATAAATAAAGCTTACTTTTGTGAAACCGACCTTACAATAATTAAATATACCAATGACCCAATTACATTTTGAAATATATTTACTATAATAACTCACCCATTCAATTCAACATAACCTAAATATTATATTTAATGTAATTATATCAGAGTATAATATTAAATATTTACGCAAAGACGTGTACAGTTAATAATAATACATTTATAATCATCATTAAATTAATTAATTTTCAAATTTTATCCCACACTGTTCAGTAATTATCCAACATCCCAAAGATCTGATCTTTGAGACTGCCGGATATAATCACATATATACATACTGTTAAAAGTCTGGCATTTTGTAAAATTTCACAAAATTTTGAAAATTGACATTTGTGACTTATATCGCGATGCTTGAATTAAATAAGATCAAAATTACAAGAATCATTATAATGTGATCACTTTTAGGATATTTTTTATACATTGGAATGAGCACGTTTAGACTTAGTTTAGACTTAGTTTTATAATATTAATAAAATAAACGACTAAACGTAAAGATACTTTTCAGTTATCATAAATTGTAAAAAATGTTGAAATACAATTTGGTTTAACAATACTGTCCTATTAGATTATGTACTTGCGTATATACTTTAAACCCACCGATTGTATTTAAATTTTCACATGAAGATAGTAATACATTATTAATACGTTTTAGTTATTTAAAAACATGGAACGACAGATGTATTAGTTTAAATGTGCAACATGTAAGTTGGAAAATTTGTCGTCAACTCGACTTACTGTTGGCGTAGCACTTCCCCGGATAGGTTCGAATCCCGGTAGCAACAAAAATATTTTTAGTTAGCCTGGTCTTTAGTAACATATTTGCTTTATACCTATTGCCCCGATACCGATAGTGGATATTACATTATCTAGTTCTGAGTAACAGTCGTAATAATATTCTGAAGAGCATTACAAACAGATAATAATACAAAGATTAGGCATATAAATTGTTCAGATCTAACGCAACCTACAGAAAATCAAACGGAGTTAAAATTTCCAGTATAACGATGTCAAGCCAAACACCATCGACCTGAAGGTGAAATTGGCATCCTAGGTAGATGTATTGTACAACCTTGATAGCGTCCAACTGCTACCCCCGCATACGCTACAGGTTATTGCCCTTAGAACCTATTGGACTCGATGCAAAGGAGAGCGGTTTAGTCTTATAAATAATTGAATATTATAAACAATTCGTTATCTTTGGAGCAACTACTGATTATTTTTATTCAAAATCGAGTGTGTATAATTAGTAGATTTATGATTACGTTTAAACATCGCGCGTGCAGTTCGCTGGGAAGGAAGGAGTTAAATTTTATTACAATTATTTTTGATATTTTAAATTTTCATTTGTTAGAAAACATTATCCTCTGTGTAGGTAGGTACCAGGTATGTAGTATTTTTTTAATTCAAATTTGTAGAAATTGAATTCGCAAAGCTCTTTACTCACACACTGGTAAGAATAAAATATACGTCACCATGGCAATGAAGGTAGCGAATTTTTTCGATCTCTTTTTCGTCGTATATTTTTGTGAGATTATTTCAGCATGAAATTTTTTGAAGGAAAGCGCGAGTTAAGCTGTGTACGGAGTGCACATCAAAAATACAAAAACAACTTGCAATCAAAAATAATAATATGGAATACATTGAAAACAATAAGTTTCTAAGATTCATTAATTTTAAATTAATTATCCGTCTTAAATTATTAAACTCATCAGTGAGACGTACGATGACCGACCTTATATTTCTATACAGGATCGTCAATGGTGTGATAGACTGCCCCCAGGATTGTTGGTCCGCTTGACTTTCACGCACCATTGAGGTCATCGAGACACAATTCATTGTTCTATTACAGTGGTAATGTTAGAACTCATGGATTCGCGAAATATGCGGTAGTCCACATTTTTGCTGTAAATTTAACTCTTGCTTTACTTCACATTCTGTATTTGTTTTTAATTTTGATTGTGAAAAAACATGCTGACATTAGGTAACTTTTTTCTTTGTGAATTGCACCCTTCTAATGAAATTTTCTGTTATTTTACAAATTATGGTAATGCCTGAATAGGGCGTGTATAATAATAATAAATAAATAAATAAATAATGCTGTGTGTATGTGTAGTATAGAAAGCCTATCGGGGATAATCGGTACGTATGACATTATTTGTCCATCGCCAGAGTTCACGTACAATTTTTCGAATTTATTTCCAACTAGAGCTTATTTCAATGAACTGGCTAAACGCGCCTAGTTCTGGTCTATTCTATATAACCGTGGTTAAAAACCTACGACACGCCTACAATCGCATTCGTCCACATTATATCCTCCCACATCGATCCGGATAGTTTTATGATTCGGATCAACCATTTCATCTTAACCCCTTCCTGCCCCAGCACCCTCTATTATCCGACATAGTACTCTTCCCGCGTGTAAAATTTACCCAAAAAAATCTAAAGTACAATAATAGTAATTATTATTATTATTCCGATTCCCGGTTGAAAAGTTTCCCAGTGCTGGAAAAATGGATTTTCCTGTGAATCATTAGTTTTGTTTGCAGCGCGTCGCTAGGCAACCAATTACTTACGAGGGTGGAGGGATGCTATCGACTAAAGCACGTACAGCTGAATAATGTAACCCCATCCCCGACAATATTCGCATTTTATTATACAAGTTTTCCGAGTCACATTGCAGGGGGTCCAGTGGGGGCTTTCTATTTTATAAAGCACTAAAATTCATTTATATATATTTATGTTATACCTATTAATACTTTATAATAATTACGGTAATATACACTCAATCGCATCGCCAACTGTGGCGTAGCGGTTAAGGCATCGGCCTAGAAATTATACTCTCTCTGAGAGCGCATATTCTAGACCTATCGGCTGAGAGTTTTTTTTAACTTTGATATTTTTTATTATCGTAATCATTTATTTACGCTTACGACAGAAATGGTGGTGTATATACTACGAATATTTAGCAACAGCATAAATAACTTTTTTTCTTCCAAATATCCGTCAAATGCTGCAAATGATGCCTGTGGACTACCGGTCTGATAATAACGTATGTCATGTAAGTATCGCTTTATATACTGAACCGATAATCTTACTGTTTACAAAATAAAATAAAGTCGGTTGCATTCGTAATAGAGAAGACAACGAGAAGCCGTACCGAAATGATACGGTTATAAAATGAGGATATGACCAGATGATTATATCGTCAAAACTGTAACAAAATTGAATAATGGCAAAAGAGAAAAGCCTCCAGTAACCTGATAGTCTAATATCGAGGAGATGAAGAACGCCCAAATAAGTCAGGAGACCAGGGCACATCGTCCTTCCTGGCTCTTTCGCACAAGAGCCGACCGCTAGTAAATGAGAGAAGGAAAAGATGAAATTGTTTAGAAAATAAATACAAAATAATTTATTAAGGAAAACACATTCTCATTGTGAAGTTGTAATTATTCAGAACATAGGTCTGTGATATTTTAAATACTAAATGAATGTATTAATTATAAATATATACATATAAAATCAATTTTGTCGAAAAATATTGTTTTTGCGTCACCGGGATACGAACCTGGATCTCTATTTCCAATCCGGGGAAGTACACTACCGATTGTGCTATAAGGCCAGTATTTTTCTTGACAAATTTTCGAACCTATATGTTACATTTTTCAAATTAATACACCTGTCGTTCCATTATTTGAAAGCCATCTACATTATTTTTACAGAATCTCAAATACCTTTGAGTAAACCGACTGCAGACGCCAGAATTATCAATTCATTTTTATTAAATTTTGGACACATTGATACAACATATATTATTTAGGAAAACACATTCTTATTGTTATCCCGGTGACGCAAAAACAATATATTTCGACAAAATTGATTTTATATGTATATATTTATTTAATATTACAAAATAATTTCACACGAAACAAATTTTAAACCAGATACGTTCGATTTACTAGCGAACAGTCGGGTTGTTTTTTTTTTTTAAGAGACGTTATCTTCATTAAAGTTTGACACTAAATGTCATACTTAAAGGTGTGTCCTAGCTTGGAAATTTGTGATAGTTTGGATAAATAGTATATTAGCAGAGTAGGCAGAATGCAATACCCGTAAACAAAACTCACAACGAATATCGATTATTTCAAATTTAAAAAATACTATTTAATAAGAGTTAATTATAAATCTAAATATAAAACATTGATTGGCCTGTCTCCAATATAAACTATAGTAGATACAATTCGTCAGATTTATCAGATAAAAAGAACGATAAAATTAAAATATTTTGTATTAAAATGCCCTACAGAGAATATTCACCAAAATTGATTATTTTTCTGTCTAGACGGAACGAAGCTTATTCCAAACAATTTAAACTGTGATGCTTCGCTTCATTTCGATGGTCTTTTTGCGCTGACCTCAGTTTTCACTGCTTTTCGCCAAAATTCTTATCGTATTATATGAATGCTATACATTTTATACATACAATTATATTTAGAATCATATTTTCAAATAATATTGTTACGTACTTGCCTTTAATATGGAATTAATCTATTTTATTATAAATGGTAAAAATTGTTCAATCGCCATCCACAAAAGAAAATTAAATATTATAAAAGATGTGTGTTATGAATCATAGATGTCTCATTCTGAATTACTAAACAATACGAAAATATTAACATAGAGTACATACATAAAAATAAATTAATAAAATAATATCTAATACCTTAAAATCCTAACCCAAGTGAAGCCAGTGAACACAAAATACTCGCTGCGATCTTTATGCGAAGTCTTAGCGAAACTGAGTCACGCTGCTGCGTTGAAGACAGACTGAATTCTATTAATGAGAGTTGGAAGTAGACTAGGGATACATACCGTTCCAAATTTACGATATACTATTTCTGTTTTCAAGGAAACCCCACAAGTATGCACATACTTCCACTAAATTAATTTGAAAGTACTATTTCTAGGTTTAGTGTTATTAAAATGAATCAAGTGGGTACTTAAGTAAATCCGTAACGAGCATAAAAATAATAAAGAGATTTACCCAGCGCTGTTGTTGTTCATCAGAGTCACCACCTGAGCCACCAGCCCAGGTGTGGGAAGAGCATCTCTCTCTATCGCCGACTGCTTCATTATATTAACAGAAATAACCTCCAAATACTTTAAAAAAATTTACGCACACCACAATGTTATATAAATAAGTAAGTCATCACAACACCGCCGATAACGTAAATTCACGAACGTCGGGTTCTTTTTCCCGCTCAGAGTTTGAAGAAAACATAAAAATGCGCTGCGTTCTATTTTCAAATACTAGAAAATTCTTGCCATAATAATAATTATTGTTTAAAATCAGTCTTGAAAACAAATCACTAAGTTTCTCCGTAATCATTCTTTGCGCAGCTCTATTGTTTATATTTTTTCAATAACAGTTCACGAACTCGCCCGATAGATTGTTTCGGTCGTTCTAACATCATTGTTCTGGTGACCTATTGTTGTGAAACGAAACGACAATAGTAGCGTATTCACAACTCGACCGACGGTAGTCGAAAATATTCGACACTGTTACTTCCTCCGGGTATTTGAACTGCTGAACCGGCGTAATGAGAGGATGGTAATAGCTCTTTCTCGTCAGGCATGAGGAAACAGAGACAATAAGAACCCGAGCAAGTCAGTGGGCGAAATATTTATTTCGCGGGATCGTGCAACAGTAACGGAGATCATTTAAAAGCACTCATCTGTCACTAGTTAACTTAAATGATTTTCTAATAAGATTCACCGGAGAAAACACTGTTTACTTCCTTGCACATCACATTGATCGCACGTCAACTGAATTGGTTGTAAATATTTTTAACAGTTTTACGAGATCATTCACACTAAATAGTTCAACGTCAGAAAGTTCACTCAACAACACAAAATACGATGAACCCGCGGAAAGCGCGAAATCATAACAGACGAACTCTCGGATGAACGCGATATCGTTACGCGGCAATAAGACTCCGATCCGTTCAAATCCAAAGGCGGGAGTAATCACCCGTGAAGCGTCAGTTTGAAAATGACGAAAACAATCTCGAGACAGCTGATCGCGGCAGCGCGGCGCAGCTAGCGTGGCCGGCCATTGATGTAACTGTTTATCAGCCGGTCGGTAGGCGACTAAAGTTCGCCATACACGTGCGCAACTGTGCGGGAGTCGGCTCGCCCCTCGCCCGCAGTTGCGAAACGACGGCAGATTGTTAAGAGGGGGGATGGATTTCCAGATAAGGCGTATAAAGAAAATAATTGTTCTGGATTTCAGGATTTATACATAAAATCAAGTTTAAAAAATTAAATCATTTTTATAGTGTACAAAATGTTTTAGGGGTATTTTTTTAAAGTTTTAATTAATACCGTGGATATTAATTTTTTTTTTAATGATATCAAGGGGTTTATTGAATAACAACATCGTAGCAGAGGCAGAAATGAAGGATCTTTACTAGCGATGAGCTAAATTATTATTGTGACAGTATAATGATGGTATTCGATTATAACAATGATTTTTAACTGAGAATTAATTGTTGGAGGTCTAGTTTCTAATGTACCAGTGAATTTATTACCGATTTATGAATAATCCGTTACCAATGAATGTTAAAATCGAACACAAATCTCACAATTCAAATAATGGTTTAACCCATCACTAGTTTTTACCCTTAAAATACGTAATAATTAATAAAATTTAATTAATTTTTCGAAGAATTCTACCACTGAAACAAGATATTATCAATATTAATCGAATACTGGTATAAAAAAATGTGCTCCATTATTATAGTTATTATTTTTACTCTATTAGATAGGTTTTGCTTTTAATCTGATACACCAATTTATTAAGGATCCTCTATACCAAATAAAATTAAATAAAATGTACTACTGAAAAATAAAAACCACATATTATTTGTCTACATAAAATTATACAGACAAGATACACACACCTATTTATTTGTACACACATCCCGCTAAAACTGCAGACGGCTATTAAAGTCACCCCATTGGACATCCCTGCATAAATTAAGAGACTGCTCGAAAACTGTACAAAATATCTTCTACTTCAACGAGAATGATTTCACTACATCCTCACTTATTATTTTAGTCATAGGCTCATTTGGAGCAAAGTCAAATAATATACACATTTTGCACAACATTTGTGTCCAGCTCGCGGCAATCTATAAATAAATAAAAATTAATACCGAGAAGCTGTAGAAGGCTGATGAAACGGTCCAGGATATTGGGAGAAAACAATAAACGTTTCTTTATCAATTAAAAAAAGATAAATTATATATTGCGCTTGATCACTATTGTAAACGCACATATTGCATCTGTTAGTGTTCTTAAGAAATCCGCTAGGTGGCACTACAGATTAGCAAAAATAATAATAAATATTATAATATTCATTAAAAATCTTTTCGAATTCTGCAATAAATGTCACAAATGTCTAATATTTGTAATTCAAACAGTTCAGTTTTACACAAAATATCGCAAATATTTTGTTTTTTCTTACTAAAGATTAAGATAAAGTACACTACATGGCGCATTGTAAAAGCAATATAATAAGACATTGAAATAAAGATTCTACGGAAATCCTGGCCGCAGAACGGCCATCACTAGCCACGTAGCGACCACAATAGTCGCTCGCAGGGCCTAGCAATTATAATATTGTGGCAATAGATATAACAATGTTGTATGCAAATAATAAAATAAAACAATTTATTTGATATACCTAAACACTGTGTCCAATCCCACAATACAACCGTAGCACCAAAATATCGAGTTAAAAAAATAATAAATGTCAGATTTCGTCTACCACCCAACGAGTCGAGCCAAAAATTACGATCTATGAGTACGACTCTTGCGGTATCGATTCTTCTATCTGTGTGTATGGATAACATTAAGGGGTACTGGCATCGTGTGCCAGGCAGTGCATTGTCCCGCTTTTTTGCGGTTACAAACTTTTCCCGCGAAATTATTCATGAGCTTCGAACGAACTTTTAAGACATTGAATCAATATATTTCTGACGTTACGGTACTATTCATACAGTAAAGAATTAAACTAAAAATCACTTTATTTTGAAGCACTGAAGATTCTTTTCTTTCACGCCAACCGGTAACGGTGCGACCGCTATTTTATCAGATCAGAAAAGAACTAAGTAGGTAATTATAATGTTTTATTTTGTCTTTTTAATTAACTGTTGGCGATTTAAAGAAAAATATATTTAGGATTGGTCTTATTCAACTCTAACAAAGGAGCGGTCGCTCTAAGAAGGTTTTTAATGATAAGAAAATACCTAAAACAAAATTATTTGTAGAAAAATGATTAAAGATACTAACATGGGATGAAGTAAATGTTATATATGAAAAAGCTAATTGTGGAATTAAAGCTACAAAAAACATTATTGATAGGACCTGATTTATTGACAACAAATGTTTCCAAAATATATTACTAATTACAAAAAAATAACAAATTTAATGTCGTGACGAAGCCGGTTGACGACAAATTAACAGAAGTGATTACTTATAGCATTATTGAACGTGATTCAGATATTTGACATTCTTGTTTGGTCTGGCGTTGAAACACTCGCCTAAAGATCGATCAGGGGTTCGAGACTCGTCCCGAGAGAATGACAAGTTAGTGTCTTGTTTTCATATCACAAGTTTTTGGTATGAAAATAGTAAGAATATTGATGTGACTGTATTCACCTCTATTTAATTTTTTTAATCAATTACATAGGTACCTACTTCTAGCTATTAATGGTAGTTTTCAAAATTTCTGACTAATTTATAAATGTTTAATTTTCATTAATTAGTAATACGCGGTTCCGAAATGTGTTTTTTTAATTATCTACCTCTTCCTCTCTATTTCTACCACTGTCTCTCTCTCTTTCTCCGCCTCTCTCGAGCAATTAAATTCTTCCAGGTCTCAGAACCGGTCAAACCATTAGGTTCTTTGAGATGATTCTTTAAATTTTGGTCATCTTCAACAAAGCAGAATTGGCTATACCAATTCTTCTATTTTATTATATTTGATATTGTTTCTAGATACTAAATGTTATCATAAACACCATCGAACTAAATGTCAAGATTATTTTTAATTTAAGGTTATAATAAAAGTGCAGGTCTTCCGTTTTTCTACAAGAGAGAATTATAGACCTATTAAACATTTTTAAAGCTCTTGACATATTTTAAGGCATAAGCTGATTAAAAATAATCCAGCTTAGCAGCAGAGTCTTATTGGATTTCAATAAGATTCTGAGATTGAGTAATTCTAATAAGCAAATTATTTTTAATGTGAAGTATAATTTGACAATTATTACACGCAACTATTTAACTGATGTTAAAAGACTCTAGATATATTTTTATCTCAAGCTTCACTGAGATACCGAAGTGAGAGAAAAACAAATTAAAATAGTTTTAGTGTCACGGATTCAAATTATAAATGAAACTCCCAGAGGTATTAAACACTAAGTACTAAACAGTGTCTGTACCCATTTCCCGTAAGCTGAATTAATTATTCAGTTTGTAATCGCAGTACCATATAATCTTGGGACGTTAGTTATATATGGAGAGGCGTGGTTATTTTTGTATTATGTTTGTGAAATTTAGAAAGAACTAAATGATATTTAATAAAAATTTAAGAAATTTTTATAATATTTTGAGTATATCCAAATCTTTGTAGGGTTTTATCCCCTGGGGGATTGCCATCAAGATTACGATAGATGTGGTAGCGTGGGTAAATAGGTGAACGTTACATTGTGTAAAGTGATCACTTAAGCCAGCCGATGACAGGTTATAAGCCCTGTAATGCCCGAGACTTCCATACTTCTCATATAAAAATAATAGCTTCGTCTCTGTGGAAATTTTTACATTTTGAAATTGAAATAAAAACAAATAAATAATTTTAGTTTTAACAGGTAATAGAGATCTACGGAATTCACTTTTTAAAGATGGTGTCGTCTAAGTGACGTCCACTTTTTGCAATACACTCTCTCTTAACCGAACCCTCATGTTGGCAGCAGATACGCGAGGAAACAATCTGGGTCGATTGCGGTGATTTCACGCCTGTAGGGCCTGTATTCTTCGAGGATTATTACTGTACAATAATACTGTATAATATTAAAATCTCATTTGCGTAAAGAACATATTGTAGCATAAATAATCAATATAAATCTAATTTAATATCATTACAAAGAAAATGAAAATACTTAAAAAAAAATTTGAGTCAAATTCTCAGCAAATACCTATGCGTAAAACGTTTTGGCAGAATCTACTAGATGGCGCTGGCAAAATTACAGAAGTTCCGGCAGACGGCGCTGATTCAAGTAATAACCGTCAAAAAGGCAGCGTCAGAAAATCAATAGAATTATTAACAAAAAAAAATAATTATGAATCACGATATTCCCGGACATTCAATCACTGATAGTGAGTGTGACTCAAAAATACCAGTGATTGACTCGCAGTTAGTGATTTTACCTGCGTGAGATTACTATTAAAACAAAATTAAAAAATGGGAAAATAATTGCCTATTTGTGACCGTTAAGCCAATGGTGCTATATAGACATGAAACCTGAAGAAACAATTAAAGGCTATCCAAGTATTATAAAACAAAAATTTTCAGAGAATATTTGGACCAGTTAAGATGGTGCACCCCGCGCAAAGCTGTGGAGGTTTTCCAACAATCGAGAAATATTGATGTCGTAAAGAATAATATGGCCAGGACACGTTGTCAAGGTCTGACGACTCCAGTGCACTTACGTACAGAGCACGTAAGATCTATGAGGGAACGCCAACGGAACTCGGCCCCTGGGACGTCCACGAGTGAGATGGGTGGACAATGTACGAAATGATTCAGCCACAATACAAATTCCCTCTTCGGAGATCACAACTCAAGACAGAGACAGTTGTGCTGTTGGCTATTGACTACGCTAAGGTACGTGAGATAAATTCTATCATAGATAAATATATTCAAGATAAATTCTTAAACGACAAGAAAATTATTTAAACGCGGGTGTTTTCTGTTAACGTCAACCGATTTCGAAACAAGCTCCATCTTGGGTAGAATAAAATTAATCTAATATATACTCATACTAAATTTCCTCTACTCATATTTAAGGGCCGGTTGTGTGATCAATAGTAACTTTTTACTATAGTAACTTTTTACTATAGTAACTTTTTACTATAGTAACTTTTTAATATAGTAACTTTTTACTATAGTTACTTTTTACTATAGTTACTTTTTAGTAGTAAAAATTATTTGTTGCGGGTTGATGATACATCAAATTTACTACTGTCAAAGCATAGTCCATAGGCGCGACAAAGAATCATGAAATATGCTTCATTTCATGCATTATCTACGGATTGTTTCGCCTAGGCATTCAAAATCTGTCACTTCGGCGGTGAACTTTTTTTCGTATTATGTGCTAATGTATACATTGATATATTAAACAACGAGATCATCATTGGACGAATTCTCATCACTAAAATAGCGAGATATTGAATGATTAATTGTCATATACTGCAACTTTCAAAGAATCAATGTGTTAAATGACTTTCGGAACAGCTGTAAAAAGTCCGTCATATTTAACTATCGATTATCGTTTTTACTGTCGGATATCGCAGAGTAAAATGAGTTTACTACGGGTGTACTTTCGAGAAAAAAATATTTTTTATTAGGAGAACACATTCTTATTGTGAAGTTGTAATTATTCAGAACAGACGGTCTATCAGATTACTCAAAGGTATTTGATATTCTGTAAAAATAAGCTAGATGGCTCTTTCAAATAATGGAACGATTAAATATATTAATATCAAAAAGGTAACATATAGGTTCGAAAATTTGTCGCTAAAAATATTGTCACTGTAGCATAGTTGGATAATGCACCTTCCCCGGTTAAAAAAGAGATCCAGGTTCGAATTCCGGAGGTGCAATAACAATATTTTTCGATAAAATTGAATTTATATGTATATCTTTCTAATTAATATATTTAATTCATATTTTAAAAAAAAATTTACTATTTTTTTTTTTAAATTTTATCAAACAACACGTTTAATTTAGTAACTTGTTTTACTATAGTAAAAAGTTACTACTGATCATACAACCAGCCCTTACATTAACTATAAAAACATATTATTTAATGATAGAGCAATTGTCTATTTACATATATCTCTTTGCAACTGCATATAAATATTTTTTAGCATTATTTGGGAATCTTATAGAAAATTACATACATATCATATATTGTGTTCCATTAAAAATTCTGAAGCCAAGAATAAGAATACAATAACTTTAAAGCTAATCAAAATACCGGGTGTAACACGCGAATGAAAAATATGAGTCGAAAATGTTCAAGCTACATGTCACGTAATGTAAACACGTAAGCATTTTCAAAAAGTCGTAGTTATGCGATAATAAGAACTCGCTACAATAGGTGTTACGAATAAGTTTTAAACATAACTTTTTGGAAGGCCGAAATATCGACGGAGGGTATTTCTCGCGAATATTCGAGGTCACTAAATATCAAGGGTTAACGTTAAATATTATGGCTAAATTGTATAAATCATCCATTAATGATAGCATTGCTTCCATAGTTTAAATTAGACTTAAACGGGTTTAGTCTTCGTTTTTAGTTTAAGCTTACAGTTTAGTTTAGCTTAGATTTAAAAGAAACGAAAATAGACTGAATGCAGTGGAAATGAGATCACTTAGACGTATATGTGGCAGATCCATTTATGACAGAGTAGAGAATGAAGAAATAAGGAAAGAATGTAAAGCTGTAAAGTATAATGAGTAAGAAAGGATCACTTAGGTGGTTTGGTCATATGGAATGGATGAATGAGGAGAGAATGGTAAGAAAAATATACGACGCAAGTGTTGACGGCACCAGAAATATAGGACGTCCGCGGAAGACTTTGCACGACCAGCTAAACCAGATACTGGAGGATGGTCCTGTTAGATATCCAATAATCGTCGAGCTTGTATAAGAAGATGTATGAATGTGGATGAGGTGAGAATTGTATGTCAGGACAGAAGAGTGTGGCGATCTATCCTCTCTTCCTACCCCCTCGGGGAAACGGCGTGATGGTGAGTAAGTAAGTAATAATATTATAATCTGTGAGATAAAAAATACCTTTCCCTCCGGTAATAAAAATTATCTCTCGCTGTGTTAAGGAAATAAAATGAAATTGTTTAAATGTAGAATCGATAAAATATTGCCGGTGTTAGCGTTTCGCTCGGCAGTTTGCGTGTTCGTGGAGTATGTGTACAGATAAGCTATCTGGGGATTATAAGATACATTATAATTTTCCTCGCTGTCTGTAGGACCCTTTATAACCAATGAAACTATTTGGGTATCTGATATAACCGTGGATTACATACCCGGCCTGAGGTGGTCGGTATTAGTGATGATCTCAAAATCACGAACCGTGAACCAATCACTTATATTTTTGAGTCACACTCACTATCAGCGCTCGAATATCTGGGAATAACGTGATTCAAATTTTTTTTGTTTAAAATTATATTGATTTTCTGACGCCGCCATTGAAATCGTTTATCACTTGAATTGCGCCATCTATTGGTAATGTTTATCACGCTAACTTGCTGGTAAGTTAATTTTATTTTGTTCGTATTTTATTTTACATTTTTTAAGTATGTGCAGTAATTTTCTACCAATTATTCTAATTATTAATGCTAGAATAGAATTTTTTACGTATTCTAGCATTAATAATTAGTTTTAATGAAGTTTTAATAATATAAATAAATATACAAAAAATTATGTTTTTTAAATTTATTTCACAAATTGTGATCACAGTCACAGTTTTAAATCACCGATGTTATCAAATACCAATCACAATCATATCAGTGAGTCAAGGTAGCATTTTTTTTTCATCACTAGTCGGTACATCTGTTTTGTTAATGTTCACAGTCCTACATGTCAATGGCGAAACTAAAAAAAATGTGCTCCAAATTCCTTTTATATAATATTACATGTCCATAAATCCTATAAATCCAACGAATATTTTGTATATTTGATATAAACTAGTGCATTTACTAATTACCTAAATATTTTTTACTTTTTAACTGTTTTTATGGCCTAGCGCTTTCAACATAGGTGAAAAATTTGAATCAAAAAGAAACAATTTTTAATTATTTCTTGCTTTAGTGGATTTGTAAAATTAATAGATACAAAAGTTTTGCATGGCCTTTTGGGAGTAGTTGCGCCATTAATTACAAGTATAACAAATAAAAATAATTTAATATTTATTGAATCGTCTATATTTACATAAATTTGTATTTTTAACTAACAGCTGTTGCTAGTAACAAAACAAATTTAAAAAAAAGTAATTTAATACCATTATAACATCTACACAATGCTCATAACATAATACATTATAACACAACTCGTGCCATGCACGATTTCAGAGTTTAAACATATTTGAAATCAATTTCTTAATAAAAAATCGCATTAAATACAATAATACCACCCCAAAACATAAAAAAAAAACTGATAGCGGAATGTTAAACCTATGAAATCTTCACTCGCGACCGTAAAATATAACTCTAAAGTAGATAAAAATAAAATATTTTAATCTTATAATAATTAAATTATTACAACGCGCACCTCACTTTATTTAAAAAAGTGAACGAATGCGACGCGACATCTTTAATTATATAGTTATCAGAACTGTCTAAATTATTATCGACAATACTGTTTTAGAGATTTTGCGATATTTATTTTCAATTTGGACTTCAGAGCGCTTCAGATAGATCTGGGTATTTATATCAATTGTAATCTCGTTTTTAATTTTTCATTTAAAGCCTCCATTTTTCAATGTGGCGTTGACATCTTCCGATGTATATACAGTAAGATATAAATATATATATTATTCAGTGGATACTAATATCAGCCGTACATTGTGGTCAATTTTAAATGGACGGAATCAATGATATAAAACATACATTTTTCCAGATTTTTCGTCTTTTTGGATTCAAATTGTCGGTTATTAGAATCAAGATATTCATAAATAACTCTTATTCTAAGTATATTTGAACGAAATAAATAATAAGCAACATTAGTGACGTCTAACCTTTGTAAGTACTAATTCTTTTTATAATTCTGGGCGGTATGTAGTAAATTTATAGTTACAGACGTCGGCCTCTGCTTTCTTTCCTTTATAATTATATGTTTAATATTGATCATATTTGACCTTGGTCAAACGCACTGGCAAATTTGTTTTATTTTTACTTTTTGGTACGTTCTTCTAAAAAAGAAGCCATCAGTGTTTGATTACTCAAAATATTATACTGTATTGAAAATAGAGTTAAACTAAAATTCAATTTTAAATAATACGATTATGAAATGAGTTTGATATTGTATTTGTTTTATGTACGCACAATAAATTAATAGTTTACTTAAATATGGGTGATAAAAACATTAATACATACTAGAGGTATTAAAAACACGTTCGTTTTTGCCCTACTAGCATCTCACAGACCTGTCCGTTTAACCAAGCACTATACAGCCATAATAACACTAAAAACTGAAACTGATACAGAAAGTCTGCAAGAAACCATTGTCATAATTGAAATGTTAACGGTAAAAAATTTACCAATCATCTTTACGTGTAAGAGTATCGAAAAAATATTCGGGTCTGCATTTTTCGAACAGCCCAATCCGCCACCGTTTACGATTGGTCTTTTTGTAATCGTACGGTTCTTTCGTTTTTTGTTGAAAAAAAAATGGTGGTGCTTATAATGCGCGGGATTTCCGGTTTGACGCTTTTAGATTAAAAGTCCCGCCATTGGCGGAAGCGAGAGATCTAAAACTGTGCAACCATTCATCGCAACGGAAATGAACGAAACTCACTTATCGGCATTCACTCGAAGAATTGATAAAAATAATACTAATTATGTAATTATTTCATCTGTTAACATTCTAATAACCGTCTAATACAAGATTCAATTTAAATTTTGTTATTGAATTCTGACTGCATTCAGAGCCGGATTATGGTTTAGGTCTTTAGGGCCCGGTCTTGCCAAGGGTTTCCAGTAGTTGCGTAAAACTTATTTTTAATGTTCAAAATGATTTAAATATGTATCATACCGATAACACACGTGTCGCCTGTCAGCGATTATCTAAAAAGTCTGCTTTTAAATAATCCAATAAAAGAGACTGGGAGGTTCGTAACTTCACTAATATCATACGAGTTACTTGCATTTTTTAAAGAATATAGTATATAAATTACGACCAAGTGATAAAACTAATAGTTAGAGAATTAAAAGATGTCAAATATTGTTTTATTATTAGTGATTCGTCATCTGATTAGACATATTGATTAACTAACGTGATTAACTTCGAAATGTCTTATAATCGCTCGCGTATGTTAATCACACCTACTCAAATATAGGGTGTTTTTTAAAATGAAATAAAACACATAAACATCGTGACAATGGTCATGGTATTGGCTTTATTGGAAAAATAATTTTATGCCGTTTGTGTTTAAATATAATTTCGCGCATATGGGCACCGCGGCTGGCTCGAATAAAGCGCAATCTAGAAGTCCAATTTTCGACCACTTTTCAGAGCAGCTGGGGTCGTATATCGGAAATAACGCGACGAATGTAGACTTCCAAGTCGTCTATCCTCTCTGGTTTATCGGCGTAGACTAGCCACTTCACATATCCCCACAGAAAATAATCCAAAGGTGTTAAATCACACGATCTTGGAGGCCAATTCGCAGGTCCATTACGCGAAATTATTCGCTCAACGAATGTTTCCTTCAATAAATTGATTGTGGAGCGCACTGTGTGACGTGTTGCGCCGTCTTGTTGAAACCACAGCTCTTCCACATTAATGCCATTCAATTTGGGGAACGAAAAAATCAGTAATCATGGATTTATAGCGCTCTCCATTAACTGTAATGTTCTGGCCGGCATCATTTTTGAAGAAACAACAGCTTCTTCGGTGTGCACTGCACGACGTCTCTGCAAATGCGTATTATTAATTAGAGTATGTGTGGTGCGAAAACGATCCATGGATATTCGAATTACTTGCTCGGATGGACGATTATGTCGACCATAAAATGAACGTAGCACACGGTAAGTTTCGCGAACTGAGCCACGATTTTAAAAAAAATTTGCACAATTTGCAAGCGTTGTTCTGGCGTAAGTCTATTCATGGTGAAATGACGAACCAAACTGAGCCCAAATCAGCTATCAGCTGTCAAATTGGCTGTCTCTGGAAAAAGTATTGCCAATGATGGTACATAGTTACATGTGATTGTGACAATAATTAGTAACTGAAATATATTGATGATTAGTAAATTAGATTTATCAGTTGGAGTTTTAGTTTCTAGTGTACCAGTCATTGCTCGAAGAGTTCCGAATAATCAGCTACCAATCATCATTACAATCCAACATAAATACAGTCACAATGGCGGTTTAACCATTATTACCACACATTCATACATTCTAACACATTTAAAATTTAATATGAACATGATGTTGATTAGATAATACTACTAGAAATTACTAAGTGTAGTACGATATAAAATTCGCATGTTATTTTATTGTTCGAGAGGTAGAATTTAATACCCAGGACTCCCAAATCTCTTAAATCATTATCTTCCTATCATCTTCATGATCCTACATAATAATCCTGATAACCTCGAAGATTATCCCAAGTATAATATGAAACTAGACCGTTAACTAATGCCGTTTACGGTTTTAAGAGTTCAAAAACATATTATATATACGATATGTTGATAATATTATTCAAAAATACCATTAAACACAACGATACCGCTCTGACACATCAAAAGGTGTTTTTTTTAGAGGTTTGTTTTTCGAATTGGCAAGACTTTTTTCAGCGACAGCCAATTTGACAGCTGATTTGTGCTCAGTTTGGTTTGCCATTTCACCATGAATAGATTTACGCCAGAACAACGCTTGCAAATTGTGCAAATTTATTTCTAAAATCGTGATTCAGTTGGGGAAACTTATCGTGCGTTATGTCCATTTTATGGTCGATATAATCGTCCATCCGGGCAAGTAATTCGAATAATCGTGGATCGTTTTCGCACCACGCATACTCTAATTGATAATACGCATCCGCAGAGACGTCGTACACACTGAAGAAGCTGTTGCTGCAGTGGAGCGTAGAATTGAGGAGGACCCGAGTGAGTCGATTCGCTATCGAGAGCGCCGTAGATCCATGATTACTGGCAATGTTTCTCAATTGAATGGGATTAATGTGAAAGAGGTGTGGTTTTAACAAGACGACGCAACATGCTAAACAGCGCGCGCCACAATCAATTTATTGAAGGAAACATTCATGAATAATGGACCTGTGAATTGGCCTTCGAGATTGTGTAATTTAACACCTTTGGATTATTTTCTGTGGAGACATGTGAAGTAGCTAGTCAACGCTAGTCCGATAAACCAGAAACTACAGACGACGTGGAAGCCAACGTTCGTCGCGTTATTGCCGATATACGTCCAAGCTGCTCCAAAAAGTGGTCGAAAATTGGGCTTCCAGATTGCGCTTTATTCGAGCTTTGTGGGTGAAATCATGTTTAAACACTAATGGCATAAAATTATCTTTCCAATAAAGCCAATACCAAGGCCATTACCACGATATTTATGTGGTTTATTTCATTTTAAAATTCTATACCTTTAAAAAAAACACTCTGTATACTGATTTTTAAATTTATAATTAAATTATTACAGCGGACACTTGTTACTATGAGAAATCAGAACTATCTAAATTATTATCAACAATAATGCGCTATTCATCTGTTTTTAAATTTTCGAGATTTCGAGAAAAGACAAATCTGGGTGTTTAATAATGGAATAAGTATCAGTAAATAATTAATATCTTATATATAAAACCTTGTCCGTTTTTTATGTCATGGGTAAAAATTAAAGATTGCGTGTGTGTTGTGCTTTACTCATAATACAATCGGATTGTTTTTTGTAAGTCCGCCTCTTTACAAGTACATCGTATGTTTACTTCAAAATTGCTCCGATAGTTTGTAAAGAATTGCAAACGAAATTGTATTTCCCATGGATTTCTGCATTGCGCCAAACGTTGGCACACTTCGCATGACAAAACATACTACATATACAGATATAATGTAACTTTGAAAACAAAAACATTGTAATTAGCGTAAATTTAACGGCAAGAAAGTGGACATTAAAACAAGACAAATCCTACATGAAAATGTTCAATGAGTACAAATTCTGTACCGTTATGGAAAATAATACTGTGTGAGATTTTTACAGAATCACGTTAAGCTTTGCGTACTTTGAAAATAATATTTTCGAAATTGATCCATTATTATTATTATATATCTTTGCTTCAGCCCCTAAATCATGACATTCGATGACGTTTTATTTTTTTGTTTAATACATGTGTAGAGATCCGATTTCAAATTCACCGCCATCGCAGTCGGCATCGATGCTAGCGAAAGCGCTGCCGCTACAGGTCTGGCCCGATCCTTCAGCTACGATCTGTCTCTCCTGTTTCATCGCTTCGCAACGGCTTCTTTTCATAATACACGCGCAGTTTTTTCATTTCTTCATTCTATTCGTAATATCTATCTACCTTGTTTTATCCTGTCACAATAAACATCAACACGCCAATCACCACTCTTTCATTTAACCACCGACCTAACCCATACCATACACAATTTGGAATCAATAAAATACTTAAATTAATCGAAATAATTGGATAACAACTGTTTTTGACATGGTTGAGATCAGGCATATGTAGCTTAAACATTTTCGAACAGTATTTTTAGTATGTATCTGCTAGTGATGAGGTAAATGTTATTGTGATCGTGATTGTGTGTTTGGTATTTATTTAATAATGATGATTGGTAACTGATATTTAACTATTGCAGGTCTAGTTTCTAGTGTACCAGTGATTTCTCGTCGAATTACGAATAATCAGTTTATAATCATCGTTATAATCGAACATTAATTTCACAGTCACAGTTACAATCACAATAACTGTTAAAATAACAGTTTAGCTCATCACTAGTATCTACCACTAAAATAATGTGCACTAGGTACTTATATAAACCCAGTTTATATACCTAAGTCTATATTATATGAAAGTATTTTAATCACATAACAAAGAAATCTTTTTTGAAATTTTAATAAAAGATTTTAAATTTTTTTTACAGAATTCGTGAAATTATTCCTATATCCTTCAAAATTTTGTATTAATATTCAACATCTATCTACAATACTTCATGTATTACGTCTGTTCTATAAGAATATTTTTAGTATCCCTTGTACTAACATCAAAAATACCAATCAATTTTTTTTTATTGAGATCAAATATCGATTCAATTTTCGATTAGATGAAATACGGGAACATTCCTTTACAATTTCTTAATTTTTGTTGTCGGTCAATATAAATAATATTCATCGAATCGACATGTGGGAACCAGGCTTTATCAACACGTGGGAACCAGACCATTAAGCATAGAGATCGATAAATTTTGAAAAAAAATACTTTTTCACATAAGTCATTATAGAATTATTTTATTCGAAAAAGGCGTGCAGAATATTATAATCTTACTAAATCAATTATAAAACTAGGATGTATAATGCTTAAATTGTACATAATACTAGGATGTATAATGCTTGAATTGTACATAACAAACAAAAAAAAATTGAAACGAAATTTGTATTAGAAATATGAATTGTGCAACAAAATTATTACTATCTTCATAATTCTAAGCTTGTCTTATATTATATAATGTATAACGTATATTGTACCTAATTGATAAAAATTAGTATGTTTTTACTAAATGATTTTGAATTATTTTAACCATCTCCATTGAACTATTTATCAAATATTTTATTTATTACAATTTTACTAAATTAAATAAAAATTGCAATGTTTTATTCCAATGTTATTTTATAATATTCCTCTATGATGTTCTAAACAAATCGTGCATAATATTTTTATATAGTTATTACATAAAATTCTATATTCGGAGTGAGTAAGATTAAGAAAAGATCACTTAGATGGTTTGGTCATATGCAACGAATGAATGAGGAGAGAATGCTAAAAAAGATATATTATTAAGGGGAACACATTCATATTGTGAAGTTGTAATTATTCAGAACAGACGGTCTGTGATGTTTTAAATACTAATTAAATGTATTAATTATAAAAATATACAAATAATGTAGATGGCTTTCAAATAATGGAACGATAGATGTATTAATTTGGAAAAGTATAACATATGGGTTCGAAAATTTATCATCAAAAATAATGTCGCATAGTTGGTAACGCATCTTCCCCGGATTGGAAAAGAGATCCAGGTTCGAATCCCAGTAGCGTAACAACAATATTTTTCAATTAAATTGATTTTATATGTATATCTTTATAATTAATACATTTAATTAGTATTTAAAAAGATATATGATGTAAGTGATGGTGTTACCAGAAATAGAGGACGTCTGCGGAAGACTTGGCACGACCAGGTAAACCAGATACTAGAAAATGGTCATGTAAGAAACCTCAATAATCGACGAACTTATATGAGAAGATATGTAAACGTGGATGAGGCGAGAATTGTGCATCAGGAGTGTGGTAAGTTAATTAATTAAAATTCTGAATAAGAAATGTTGTAGGCAAATGGGTCTAAAGTGCTCCATTATAGAGATGGATTGGACGAGGGCAGAATTTCACTATTCACCATGAAGTTTAATTTTTATAAGTTTAACATTTTCTAATCTAAGTGTGATGAAAGATGAATATGATGAAGAGCTTTATAAATAGAATAAATAATATGTATCTCAGTTACATTACGTGAAGTGTTACAAACTCAACATAACCCATGTCTTAAATAATATCAGATTAAAAGGTTGAGAAATAACAAAAGGAGTCCAGTATTTCATAATCGAGCAGAATAACATAACAATAATCCAAACTGATTAATGTGTTAAATTTCTGAAATAATATACTAATTAGCTTATAGGTATATAAAAATATCTTAAGAATGGCAGAAATTAGTGGAACGTAAACAAATTTTACCTAATGAAAAACAAAATTATGATCCCATTATAAAGGCAGTTAATCCACATATTTAAAATGTTTAAAATTCACAATGAAAATTTTATCTTATATAAAAAGGCACATACTCGTGTATATTTATATGGCATACAAATTCTTCAACTTCTTAGGGTATTGTTGTGACCGATATACTTTTCAGATTGTTAAGATGTTAATAAACATGTGAGGGATGGAATGGTAGATAGATTTTTTTGTAATTAATTACATTTAATATTCCTTTTTTGAAGACAACAAACAACTCTGTACACAAATAATTCTCTAAACAAATAACTTTTTTTTTGTCTTCATTATTAAAGTAGCACGTTCCAAAATTATATACAGTGGAACCCCGAATTTACATGCCCGGAATTCACGTTTTTCCTTCATTTGCGTGTTATTTCTAGTCCTTTGTCATTTTAGTACATTAAAAACCTTATTTTACGTTTGTCTTTCCCGCGATTTACGTCTAAAATTTATTTAAATTCGTTCAGCCAGTTTGCAATTCGCCATAGAGCCAAGAGTGTGTTGGTCATTTATACGCATTTTTCATTCTCATATCTACGTAATTTTAACGTTTCGTTTTTTTATTGTTTTTTACAAGCTGGAATCAGCAAGAAAGTTGCCTAGAAGATAGCATAGACAACATCGATGGCTGGGAAAGAAATTATGAATAACCTTTGCAGACTTACTTAGATGTTGACTATAACGCAATAACATCGTAGTGGAAATTTATGAAATAGTTGACAATCGTATAAACGAAAACTTCCTACGAAGAAGAAGTGTCTGCTCATCTCACATACCCAGTTCCTACAAACGATGATGCCATTGAATATGCCTCATTGAAGGCCTCAAAGCATATTTTACTAGTATTAGTAATATACCACCAGTTTAATTTATAATGTTGAAATAACTATTTAAAAACATGCAGCAAACAACATCGTTAGATTTTTTCATTTAAAAAAAAATTTAATTTGTTTTTTTAATACTCTTAATTTACATTTTCCGTCTGTTTATATATTTTTTTGTTTAGCCCCTTCAAAAACTTTAATTCGGGGTTTCACTGCATATAACTTATGTAGACATAATACTCCGGAACTTCAATAAAAAAGAAGCAGAAATACACTTACCCAATGTTGGCAATGCTGCTGTTACTGGCTGTCATAGACTGTCCTTGATGTTTTGTCGGAGTACCATTCTGTGACAGTTCACAGTTCATCGCGTTGTTTAGCTGCCTCTTGTGATTGATGGTGTACTTCATTAATTCCTCGCGTAGCTGTGTGTCTTCCAGGGAATTCAAACCGCTGCGGATGGAACTGTCGAGCCTGAGGAAAAATGTTATTAGCATTAATAACCAAGTTTTATCTTTTAATATAATATCTTTTAATTATTTAATATTCTTTTAATATAACCATAATGTCTTTTTTGTTAACATATAATAATGCAGTTTCCTGGATTATTTTTCTGCATATGTATATATTTGTTAGACTGTCTGGAAAATAGGGGAAAAAATACAACCTTGCAAACTCTGAACTAGAAGTTGACAACAACATAAAGATTTAAAATATTAAAGAATGAGGTTAATTAAAAAACAATAAAATGAATATTTAAATATCATTCATAATTTTATTAAGTTACATATTCATATTAGATAGAAACCACGTCTAAATGCAGCAGTCTTTTATTAATACTATTCTTCTAATTATAAGTTTTGCAAACAACATCGGACAAGATTGATATCAGAATTCGATCTCGGTTAATCTACAACAATTATTCATATTCAAAACATCTTCTTGCCTGTCAATATATTCATCCTGGCTGTTAAGACTGGTCAGTGAGTGATTAAAGTCCATATCGCAGATGAGATCGTCTGAAGCGATGCTGTCACACGGCGATAGCGTGTCCAGGGAGGGGGAGCGGGGTGGAGCACGACGTGAAAACAGCGGAGAGGAAAACATCTTCTGGGAGTTCTGCAGTCCTGTGGTACAGAAATTTTTAAAATATCTTTTTTAAGGAGGTCCAAGATTAGTTTTAGTCCAAAAAATTATATTCAATATACTTGTTTATTTTAATATGTATTATTAAAATGACATTAAGATTTTTTAAAATCAATACTATAATATTATCAATTATAGGATTTTAAAATATATAATAAAATTGTCATATAATGAACTTTGACAGTTTGAGAAATTGGTATCTGTGATCAAGATAAAGTAAATAACAAGTAAAGTAAAACAAATCAAAAGTGCAATTTTTCCTTTATAAATTGCCTAATTTTAATGTTTTGAATAGATCTCTTGATGTCTTAGCTAGATGTTTCTATAAATTAAGAAACAAATGAAATCAGTCATGATGAAGTATTATGAGAGTAAATAGCATCTAGTTTTGTAATAACTATTTTATGCCAAAAATAAATTAAAAATGTTTTGAACAAAATAAATTCTTACAGCAGCTGTATTAACAAAGCAAAATGGAGAGTGCAAGTATGTACATCCAGAAGGTAAAATATATGCTCGATTAAGAATTATGTATTGAGCCACAACCGTAATTTTCATAAAAAAATGATTTTAACTATAATAGATTCCTAAAAATAAATGATATAAATAAGCTTCAATATATAACCATTTCAAAACTCTCCAAAGTGATGCCTGTCATATAGGTTATATAAAGCATATTATATTGTATGTATGTCTATCAAGATGCAATTTTTATGCTTGATATGCTATTCAAATGGTTAAAAAAATCATCCCATCTACATTAATATTTTTCTGTAGCAAAAATCTGACATTCATAATTTATTTCAAAGTTCAACATTTTGGGCAGTTTTGAATTTAATCATCTAAAAAAAGCCTTCTCTAAAAATACCTCTGATAATGTAGAAAATTATTATAGCTAAGCGAAAGAAATACATTCAAGAAATTATGATACATATATAAGCAAATTATGTTTTGGAAATTTAAAACAATGCCATTGAAAGAATGTAGTCATATAAAAAATTTATTAATTATTGCCAGAAGTAAATATATAAAATGTTTCTTCCACGGTTCCAGTAAATTCAAATGAATAAACAAAATGATGTAAATTTTTCAATCATTGAAACAGAACCATTGCACATTCTTCGTCAATGATAACAACTGTCTGAAAACAAAGACTTTGAAAGACTGCGGGCATTGATTGTTCCACTTTGTGTCTTCAGAAGGAAAGCTATTCTAGCTAATCTACTATACTGGATGAAAGCTGAAGCTTCACCTCACCTTTATTTTTCTTAGTCACCAAAGGTGATTCAGTGGGATCCTGAAGAGTCACTGTATGGTCAGTGGCATTTAAATGGATTAACTGAAGCGAGGAGGTCATTTGTTCTGCGGTGCTGTTGGCTGCAAATATTTCACGAGTTGAAGTCAATGTTACGACATAAAAATACTAAAATACAAATCAATACTGAATTATCTGTGCTTGCGAATATTGAATATTACAATAAATATGAAAAGGAATCTAAGTCAAAGAAAACCTGTTCGGAGGTCTCTTGAGAGACAAAAGATTTGGGGATTTTGCTGTCCAGCGGTCTCTTGAGAGACCAGCATATTTTGAAATAAGTTTACCCTGATTTAGATGTCAAACTAGATAAACAATTGATTACAAAATTTAATTTATCGATAAGCTTTATGAGTCACATTTGTTTGTATATCTTCCTACTTGCATTCCATTAATGCAAAAACAATAGCGTATGTTTTTTACTTGTTAGACTTAAAACAACTGCAAGTAAAAATTATGTGTACAAGTGTTCGTCAATTGTTTTATTAATTATTTTTTTACTTGTTACTTGTGTTTACTTGTCAGATCTAACAAATGAAAATGAGACGATTTTTTGAACACGTGTCAATTTTATTATTTTTTATGACTGGCCAATCCCAGATGTTGAATAATTATAAAAAACATCAAGACGCCGTCATTTCATAGAGCGCGGACAGATTAAGGCTAATCTAAATAGAATTTCATTTTATTTATTTTGGTGTCAATTTCTCTAGTTTTAAATCTTTTGTCTTGCTAAATATTTTACAAGGAAACTATATTTTATTTTATAGATGTAAAAAAAGTGATTTCCCTATATATAAATAAAATAAAACTAGAAACAATCCTAGAAAAATTCCATATAAGGAGTTTGTTGTAATAATGCGATAAATCAGTATCATTTTGTATTTCAGGCCAAAATAAAAAAAAAGCAAAGATTTTGCAGCAAAACAATAAATAATTTGTGTGCTATTTTTGTAAAAAAATAGTTCAAAAATTGTACAAATGAAGAATATTCAAGGAGGACTGAAGCAATTGTAGCAATTTGTGTATGAAATTAAATAATGTTTACCTTCAAACATAAGTGCGGGCTGGTCAGCTATCTCATCATCGATTAAGAAATCCCTCCCTTCTGACAAGGATAGCGAGTGAGACGGCGTGCCTGGGGTGTGTGGGCTCTTATTTTGAGGTGACAATCTGTAAAAAACAAAACAATATAAAATAAATTATGTACAGTTTGGATCATGCGTTACATTTATCAATTCAGGTCAATGTATATAATATATTCGTTTGACATAATATATATAATACATTTTGTATATAATATATATAATACATTCGTTTGACACAGGAAAGTATGCATTTTTAAATAATTTATATTGTTTAGGCATTATACAAGCTTTGGTAGTCGACTCTGGTTTTAAAAAAACTTGAGTATAAAATCATAATGAAAGTGAAACAATAATTTAACCAGTTACACATTTTCTCTGAAATCACAGTATTCTTTGAACATCACATAGTCATAAAAGTACATTTTAAATTTTCTGAAATATTTGTACTTCTATTTAGAAAGTTTAATAAGCGTCGGGATGTACCAAGGGGGATATTTGGTATTCCAAGATAATTTTCTCAGTAAGATAATTTATGCATGTAAGAATGCAAATGCCGACAGCAGAACCTTTTGTGACGGCCTCGATTAAACATCTATTATGGCGGTGCATGCGGAGTACGTATTGAGAATTGTTTTCGTTGTCTATCGGATCATATTGAGTAGAGGGTTAGCCAGCCGGGAGTTGGAGAAAACCAAGGAGGAAAGATCAGATGACAGCAGAAGATCGCTGGGTGTGCCCGCAGATAGGGTAGGTGAGTGGTTTTTCTGCATAATTTGGAGTGACATGCTTAAGAATTATAACCAATAGAAAACCAGGGCTAGCTATCAAAAAAATTTACAGTGACACTTATTAGAAATTTGGTGTTTAGGAAAGAAAAAAATCCATTTATCTACATCTAAATATCGTATTTTCAAAATAAGAAATATATCGCTGGCTTAGGTTGAATGTTACACTAAGACCTCATACAATATTTTAAAGCGATAGGGTTGGACAGAAACAGTTTTAAAAATATAAATTATCAGTCAGTTCACTAGTGCTGTTGTTCTATTAAATTTGTTTTGAATGCCGTGTTGTATTATTTTTTTTCAGTACGCTCGCAAAGGAAATATGGAAACCAAGCTCATAACTAGTATCACCCTGGTGGTGTTTCATCAGGATGATACTAAATGATGATGTAATCCATAAGTGAGTGAGTTTTTAGTCAGTAAAATTTTATTTTTTATTTATTTTTGTAACATAAATAGTACATATGAAAATAAAGGTAATTACTTTACTAGACGTGGTCTGTAATTACCTGTACAGTCTTTAAAAGTTGTAATTGTTAAAGTACAATCACAAGGTGTACAATGTACAGGTAAAGAAGTTATAAAAAATTATGTGAAAAAAGCACAATCAGAAGTTATAAAATGTTATTGTAAAAAAAGTTATAAAACTATTTTTATCTGTAATATACAATAGTTGGAGACAAAAATGTGTAGATATATAGTTAGGTTAGCACAAATGACAAATTAGTTTAATTTTGCTTTTTACCTACATCAACCAACCACTTTGTTATTTTTGATTTAAGATCGTTAATAACTTTAGACCCATTAAGGTCTAGTGCAATTTGCTAAATATTCGCGGTGCACAAAACAAGGAAGCTCGTTGAGCGAATTTGGTATTCACTTCTGACATTGAAAAGTATCTTAAGGTTTTCCTCCTAGTTTTCTTTGGATTGGATCGTGGAAGTAAGTTAATTTGCACGGAGGAGTGAGTTTGACTATTTTAGTTGTGATTATCTAATATGTCATTCCTTTTGAGGAATATATTGTTTCACCTTTACTCCTATAAATGTTAACACGTGTTTCACATTTTTATTTGTGGTTTATGTGTACCTAATTCAAAATATTGTAGAATGTTTCTTATAAAATTTTTTCATACACAATTATTTCTTAACAACAATGATACTTATCTGGTTAATTATGTCTGACTGATAAAGAGCAGAGATAAAAAAATGATACTCATTGGATGACACTAAAAATTAAAAAAATAAAACTCACTATCTCCAAAATAAAACAAAAAAGCTGTACTAACTTTTCATTTGATCCATTTTCCTTCGTGTTATTTTCTTCACAAACTTCCTTTTCTTCTTCTTCCTGTTTATTTTCTTCATGTTTATTGTCGGCGGTGTGATACGCAGACGAAGACATGGTTGCGTCCTTTTCCAAAATCGGCATTTCATTATTTGATTCACTGCTGGATGAAATGAGACTGTCGGCCGGCGATGTTTCATCGTCTATCAAGCTCTGATTGGATGAAGCCAGAGCGGCCAACGCTGCTTTAGGGTCTTCAGTCAAAAGAGTGAACTGTTGCGAGTCACTTGTGCCGCTGAATGCTGACGATGACATGGAACCTAGAATAAAAGATAACGTATGAATGAATTACTGCAATGATAATATAAATAATGCTTCTGAGTTATTCTGCCACAGGAAGGTGATGACAAAAACTAATACACGATAGAATATTTCATTATCATCTGACAGCCATGAGTGTAATAATAAGCCTATATTCATATAGTTATATTTATCAGTAAATTTTTGAAATAGCGGAGATTTTTAAAATAACAATTGTATTACTTTGTAAAGACACAATGGCTTATATAGAGCAGTGAAACTCAGTTATAGTGATCCTTAAAATAAGGGTTTGTTTTCTATTTGAAAAATGTCCATTCATAACTCAAGATATCAACCGTATTCGTAATTCATAAAAAAAAATATATTTTAATTCAATGTAAGGTATCAAATTTTTTTCAAATTTCCTAGCACACCGTAAGACATTTCTGAGACATTTAAATAAGTAACTTAAATTTTTTAAGAATTTCATTGTATTATATAAACCTTGTTAATTTTTAAAACGGTCTACCTTGTTACAATGTTATGGGTATCTCATTTTAATTACATTATACGCGTGACATGGTTGACTGCACTTATATAATTTCTTAATGAATAGATACTCACTTGACATCAGCATGCTTTGAATGTTATTAGAGTTTTGGCTGAGTGTCAGGGATTTCAGCATCATCGGATGAGCCGTAAGTTTGGCATAGTCCCTGGGTTCATTGTGCACAATATCCACCCTGGTCTGGGCAAAGCTCGCTAAGCCTGATGATTTATTAAAACCCTTCTCTTCGTCGCAGCTAGACGACAGGCTCAATGCAGCAGATATGTCTTCATCATTTGATCTAAAAGAAATATGAGTATGATTGCAATTTTGACGATTAGAGTATTAAATAAACTATTATACCTACTACCTATGTAAAGTTAAAAAAAAAAGTACCTAAAAATGTATCAAATTTATGTGAACAATTTATTTTATTTTTATTTAAGAAAATCATCAGTGGTAAATTTTTACTGTCGTAAAAAAAGTTACATTAGTAAATTGTTTTGCAAAAAAGGGTTGTTCGATTGTTGGTATAAAATTATATTTATATACATTCAATAGTAAATTAATTTAACCATTTAATATTAGATGGTACAATCAGTAAATCATTAGTTAAAAATGGCAGACTCTTCTTAACTATTTCAAAAGTCATCTGTCATTGAAAATTGCAGTATAAAACAATGGATCATTCATTATCTCACTATTTTAGCATGAGACTTTGTCCGATGATGATCTCGCCGTTTAATTTATATTACTGAAGATTTTTTGTCAGCAAAGTGACAGATTTCGAACACGGGGGTGAATAGTCATAGATAAAGCATAAAATTGTATATATTACCAATGGTGAATATTTAAAATAAATCAGTATTATTAATTATTTATTTATTCGTATTGCCACACTATTAAGCGGGATTAACTTAGACAGTAGTAATTTTAACGTACAAACAACCCACAAACGATTTTACAACAGACGTTAGTCAAAATTTACTACTGATCACACAACCGGCCCTTATATCTCTACTCAACTATCTAGAACTCAAGTGGTCTTATTATTATGTGTTCTAATAATTTCTTTACTTTACACAATATTGGTATATTATTTCTTATACAAACAGATCCCCGTTAGATTTAATTACTTATATTAATTAAAACATTGTTTTGACTAACCTTAACGCCATAGATTCTCCAGCCGTATGATTCATCCACGCCTCTATAGGATCGCTACAACCACTAGCAACACTGTGATGACTTTCTTCACTCTTAGTTGATGGACTTGACTCTTTACTAGTCAACGGAGAATGCGAACTATTTGATGACATCTTCATGCAATCCTGAGAAGGTAAAAATAATTGTAAGCAGTCAATAAAATAACAAAAACTGTAAACAAGCAATCGCAAAAAGGTCTGCCATGTATACAAGCTGACAGTTTGTAATGGTGTTATGAAATTGCACAAATACGCAAAAAACATTCACCTACCTTGAATAATATTTTGTTTGGGTTAAAAATATTCAACGAGGAGAAAGTGATGCAGTTCTTTAAAATTGTAATGAGTTTCATAATACTATACAAATAAATTCAGTAGCGAGCTATTACATTAATTTATTACAAGATAAGAAACTAAGAACTGTAATGTGTGAGGAACGGCAATTATTTTAACCATTTATAAAATTATATTTATTAAGACTTTATCTGCGTGTGAAAGGAAAGGATATTTTAGTTTTTAACTTTTTTCTTCGGGTCCAATATTATTATTAACAAAGTTAAAAATTATTATTTTTTGAACACCACTATTTTAAAATAAGACAGCGAATCAGGCTAGCTAATGAATTTACCTGAGATATTTACAAGGTCAATTTTTCAGAAAAATTTCATCATCTAAAATTTAACAAGAACTATGGGAGTTATCGTCCGCAAAATCCATTATATTCCGTATATATACATACAAGAATATATAGAAACACTTTTAATGAAGGGTAGTTTCGGGGTCTCCTGTCGTGATTGAAAAAAGTGTTTTTAAATTTTCCATTCATCACGAAGTTTGGTGCAATGTTATTATTAATATTTTCAAATAAAAATGGGAATATAAAATATATTAAATATTTTAAAATTATACAAAAGCTCGTGCTATGAACTTGTATAATTGCTATTGAGATTCTTAAGACTGACTTTTTATATCGAGAGTTCGAATCAGATTTTAACCACTGAACTATCAGGTACCAAATATGCAATAAATCAGAACAATATTTTAATAGTGTCCCTATATGTAATGAATAATATTGAATTGATATTGTAATCCAAAAACCTTATTACCTGTTTTTCATTTTTTTCTCTCTGCAGTCTATCTCTGCAAACCTTTTCTTCTTCTTTATCAATTACATTGTCAGGTACTGCTCTAGCATTATCTGTCCATCTATCGCGGTCCCTGTTATTTCTATATCGCTCCAACGTTGAGAATCCTGGTCTATTTGGTTGGCTTTCACTCTCAATGCTGCTCAGAAGTCTGGAGAATCGGTTTGTTGGCGGATAGTCCGAAGCCATATCCGGTCTGTTGTCCTTGTCAAATGTGCTGGGCAGTTTTGGTAACGGTATGACATCCACATCGGTGACGATCGCCTCATCTACAAAATCATTCACTAATGCGAACGAAAAGTTTTAAACAATTTTACTAATGTAAAGCGGGGCAAATAAAATAACAAAGCTAAGCAAATTAATTTGATAAAATAATGAACATCTAATCCTTTGAATACAAAGTTAGGGAAATTAGGTTTTATATGAGAAATGTCGGAACAAACATAACTCTTACACGCGAGAAATTCTGGCATTCTAAAAGCAAAATGCTGAACACCGCTGATCTGGATATATGTAATACTCAGAAACAATTTCTCAGTCATGCCGGGCTGCCAATAACTTCGATCACCATTTGAATAAGTAAATGCAATGTACCCATGATATCCAGGTCTGACACTTGCAGTTCTCTGAGATGAAAGGAGTGCTCCCCTCGCATGACCATTTCTAGAGTACGGGGACGCCGATGCTGACGTTGCGAGGAGCGTGGGGACCATCCCCCTTCAGGAGGCTGAGGATCGACGTCTACACCCACTCCAGAGTCTTCTGTCATGGAACCTGTAAATGATTGCAAATTATAATTTTATAATTTCTAACACACTAGCATACTGTAATAAATTCTTTATTTTTACCATACTTGTAAGGACATAATTATTTTTATAATATATTTATATGGTACGCCTACCATATAAATATATTTAAAAAAAAATCCTTTTACGATAGAGTAAATAATAAACAAATTAAGAGTGAATTTTAGCATAGTGAATAGGATATAGAAAGGATCGCTTGGGAGTGTTGGCCACTTGGAATGAATAAAATTACAGACTTAATTAAATAACAAGTAAATACATCCTGACAAAGCTTGAGATAAGCGAAACCGGTTGACGTTCAATAAATTTCGTGGTTTCATACAAAGTGATTGTTATTTTATTTAATATAATATGTCAAATCACAAAGTGATTTAAATAGAATAAAATTTCATTTTATTGATGTAAAAGAGGCAAGGCATGTCGTGAGTGTGTGTGCACAGTATGGCGTCAGAAATATAGAATATCTGCGGAAACTTGGCATGGAGGATGGTCCTGTTAGAATCCTTAACAATCGACGAACATGTATGAGAAGAGAATGTAAAGCAAAAATTATCATTTAAACAACTGTCAAACAATAACAATATTTCTTTATCATTAGTTCTATTATTTTATGGCCTGTATCATTTGCCTCTGACAATCTTACGGAGCATGTTGTGATAAATGATCCATGCATGCCAATAAATTACATAAGATCCTAAAAGGTGCATTTTGTCTTCACATATTTTCGAATGTGAGGTGACCTTTTATTTTGATATAAACTTTAATTTATATTAAAAATAATACAGTATTTTAAAATTATATATAGTAATATGTAGTACATATGTGTACTTAAATTATAACAAAAATATGAATAATATAAAAATAATAATAATAGTGGAAATATAATATATGAATAAGAATTTTAATTTTGTTATTTTTTTAACACAGTTTAATTTAATTACAAAAAACTAACTTTTGTAATAGATAAATACCTTCTTTTGATGAGCCTTCAGATGATCCATATCCCTTTCTGGTATTGTTTGCCACCTTGAAATAAAATATTAATTTTAATTTTTAATTTTTACCAATAATATTTGACAAGGGGTACACCACGTAGGGTAGGGACAGGTTTTAAGGGTACAGATATAAAACATCTGTTAAAAGCTGAAAACTGTCAACTGCAAAATGATTTCTGATATGTATAAAACTTTAAACCCGTCTCTGCAAAGTTGAAAAGTGGGTACAATCACGCTTATGGCTTGGCGTATTAACAGAATTTAAAAGGTTTAAAAAATGATAACATTGTTACAGGTTTTGTTTTGCATATAGAATGAATAATAATTATAGTATTATATATTTCTCATAATCACAACCATATAATATTGAATTAATTGATTGATTAAACAATTAAATAATGTCTACAAAGATGGATTAAGTGATTTATCAACAATTTTGTGGTCACACAAAATAATAATATACAATAAAGACTAAATATAATTCTAATAATATATTTTGAATTGATGTTTTCAAAAACCTTATTTAATTAAAAATTAATTAATAAACCATTACTATACCATATCAATTTTCACTTGACCAAATAGTTCTTAAAAGTGCACTAATTTTACACAAAATTTGTATAGATGTTTAGTACAGTCAGTCAGCAGGTGTTTTCATAATGTTTACAAAACAATAAGACACAAATGTCTGCGACATCCTCACTGCTTGGTCTTTATGCAACTGGTCCAATATTTTTTCTGAGCAAAACGATCTCACAAATACTTCCCAAAATATATCAAGCTCATATTACACGCTCATAATAAAACATAATTTTAATTAATAATTTTTTTTAAATATAATATTTAAATTTAAATCACCCTTAATCATTAAATTATTTTAAAAACCTTATATTTATTTATTTTACCATTTAGTGTTAACAAAAATGAAAGAAATAAAATAACATTTTTAATTTTATTGAAGCCAAAATTAGTATCTAGAATAGTAAGTCTCGAAGAAAACAAAAATAAAATATTTTAAAAATATAAAAAAATATTTATGTAAAATTATTACATACATATGATTACTATAAATTAACCATAAACTATTTTATGCTTGTATTCTGTGAAAGCTGTATAGATTGTACCTATATTAAATTAAATTTATTATATATTATTTAAAAACTTTTTACAATAAATTTAAAAAACTATCATAGCACATGAGTAACATAACTTTGACTTTAGTAGTTGTTTAAATATTAATTAGAGTTTTGATTTCAATCAACAGAATGCATTTTATATTATATATTTAAAATAGTCATAAGATAAACTGTGATTGTCTGATTGGTGTTTGACTGTAATGATGATTGGTAATAATCATTAGTACACCAATTATAATACACAACAATTTAACACCATTCACAATCACTATCTCAACACTAATTTAAAGGTGAAATTTTTGTCATTGACTCGCATTGAAATTGAAGCAAATCTCAATAGACGTTTTCCTATTATTAAGCTAATTAGAATATCTTTTACAGTTTGTATGTCAATGTCATGTTAGGTAATAAATCATAGGAAAATTTCTCATTGAACAATTGCCGGTTGGGTAAGCAACGCAAAATATGAAAGGTTAAAGTTTAAATGCCAAAGTTATAGCACCTCATTCCAATTGCCAATATCAAAGGTCAGAGTTGAGCATTACACATGTAGACTGTTCACTTATTCATAGACTGGATGTTTTTGTTTTGAATAACTTAAAATAATAATAATATCACTTGTGAAGATAAATTATATAAATAGATAAAGATAAAATCACAATAATTCATTATTCATGTTGATTTATGTACATAAACATAATTGAAATCAAAATGAGTTCATTACAAGTTTACCAGAGTAATTTTGGGATATTTGTTATTTTGATGCAAGACCCCCATTTATATTAAAATACTTTTTGAGATATTGAAAATCTATCTATAAATTATATATTTACATCAAAGCGAGCCATAAAGAGTAATGATTTTCTGGAGGGGTGGGGTGACTATATTTTTCTCAGGGTTTTAGAATGCAACTGAGTAATATTTAGAATGAATTGCATTCAATAAAATGCACATTTATATCGGGGGAAGATGGTGGTTGGCCAGGGAGGAAGGGATACCTATATTTTGTGCAGTATCCTAAAGAGTAACTTTGAAAATATTTAATTTTACATTCAATATAATACACATTTATATCGGGATAAGACGGTGGTTGGCCAGGGGGGAAGGGGTGCCTACATTTTATGCAGTATCCTAAAAAGTAACTTTGCAAACTTTGATTTAGCTTAGTTAAAGGGATTGTATAGAGAATAGACAGACATACATATATTATGTATAAATACAGTTTTGATACGTTTGCAACCAGACATGCATGGTTATATTATTCGTACTTATCTAATCCCTAAATCCTTCCATATTTCTCTCACTTTAAAATGTCAACAAATGAATAAACTGAAAGAAAGAAAGATAAAATAAATAATATTCTATAAATAAGTAATAAAATATTTTGTGAAAATTTTATTCAAAACAGATGCTTGTAAGATGAGCTCTCAGTGGACAGTGGTTGAGAGATGGATCTCAAAGTAAAAGTGACCACACAAAAATAGACACCACTTCCTAGAGTCAGTTAATAGTGCATTACAGATTGCTGACATACTAAATATATGACACAATCATTAAATAATATTAAGTTCTCGGATTCGAGGAAGTATTTTCTTTTTGCTAAATGATTTCATTTTTATTTAACTAGTAGTAATTTGCAACCCAATTAATGAATTACTATCTAATTTAATTCTAAACCAGTAGCTGAGAAATCGCTTGCTAAAATAATAATTAGATTGGAGGTTATTTATTCCCAATGATAAAATAAATTGAAAAATGTTACTAAAACTCGTCAGTTTCACCTGTCAAATTTATCCATATTTTTAAAAATAAACTATTATGTAAATTTGTAAATATTAGAAAATAAAAAAGCAAACCAAGCGAGTACAATTAATAGGTACTCTAATGATAATGTGTAACATTGCTCGTTTGTATGTGTGTGTGTGTACAGTTCACTGGGAAGGAATAAAAAGGCACATATATTTTTGATATTTTAAAATCTCATTTGTTAGAAAACAGTTGTTTAGCATTATACTTTGTGCAGGTAGATGCATTATTTTTATATATGTATTATTTTTTAAATTCAAATTTTCAGATAGGTACCACATAAGTATTCAGGTACCACATTCACAAAGATAATATTACTTACCTACACACCAAAACGATTACTTAATTTTCAAATATTTTTGTTTTATTTATTATTTGTACACTAAAACTCGGTTAATTCGTAACTCGCGGGACTGAAATTTAAAAAAAATCCAAATTACGAATAATGAGAAGAAAGATTTTTAAAGGTCACATTAGAATTTTTTAGTTTACTGCGTCCGCGATTTAGTGCGCGCCGCCGCTGTTGACATCGCGATTTTCATACTGAAACATGATGTCTCCATTATTTCAGTTTCTTATGTGTCGAAATGTTTATCAAATAACGTATTTCTCCTGAATAAGAAAGGTGTATAGTGAGTGGGGACGCAGCAGTCTCTCAAGGCAACAAAATCACGCACATTAATTTGATTGGCGGTCGAACTCACCCTTTCCACCCGAATTGGAATATTTAAAATGCGCGTGAAAAATAATTAAAAACTATTAAATCTTCATGTCTCCCTGGTCCTGTTACCTGAAGCTTATTATTTTCCCGCGATTTTTCAAGTTTAAACCCAGAGAGGTATTCGGGATTCGATTTTTTCCACTAATTTTATCTTTGATATCAATTTTTATCGGTTTTCAAAATATGCTAAATTTATCGAAATGGTCAAAGATTTAAACGAATCACAAGATGTTGGTGCTATTTTAGAGAACGAAACGTGAAAAAAAAAGAATAAAATATGATTTATGTAGTTTCTTTAGTACCTACATATGCAAAAATCACAACGTTTCATAAACATAGAAACTAGATCAAGTGATTCAATGAAAACATTATTTTAACAACAACAAATCTTATAAAATGCACTATTAAATTTGATGTACATATCATATTATGTACATGACATAGGTCATACGGCAAAACTCAGTTCGACACCAGTCATGTCAGCGTGCGGCGTCGTGATTGGCCGGTAGGCGGGGCTAGTTTCAGATGTTTACGAAGGGATAAAGGTCAAATGCCTAGACGCGCGAGTTTAGCGATTTAAAAACAATGTCAAATATGCGAATTACGTGTATAAATGATTTATTTCGGGCGTCCAAAATGCATACAAAGTGCGAATAATAATAATCAGATTTTACAAATTAGTATGAAATGTTATATTCGTGGCAAATTTTTCCGAAAATAGTGCGAATTCCGTGAAAATACGAAATATAGGGTTATGAATTAACGGAGTTTTACTGTATTTATTTGTATTTCTAAAATGTTAACATTTATGGGTACTAAATAAAATATGTAGTCACCATGGTAACATAGGTATTTTTATTTGATGATTTTTATCATAATTTGTGGTCATTCAAATTGTTAGAATGTTCTAGAAAGCTACACCATGATTTTCAAAAAATATTTAATTGATCAATCAATAGATGTCAGTGTCGTAGTTTAAATAACAATAGTTTTACCACCAAGATGGTGCACTTATTTTAGTATGTATGATGGATTGAGTTATGTAATATTTTTATCTGTGAAATTTTGTGAAATTCAATACACGCTGCACTAATGAGCATCATCAGAATGACAGTGGGAAGTAGAAAAAACAAAAAGATGAAAGAGACATCAGCTGAATCTAAAAATAAGCTGGCTAAAGAAAATACACCTCGTTGTGCTATTTATTCATTTTATTTATCTGAGTAGGAAATGTCTGAGAATGAAAGAACTACTTGTGCTTGTTTGATTTTTAGATGAAACAGACTTGAGTTTGTTTTAAATTGGACAAAACAAATAATATTCATGGTCCAGTAACATTATAATATAAAGAATCACATTAACCTTTCCTCTCCGATGATGTAAACTGAGTTGACATTGCCTCTAATTATGTGAATATCTCTGTAAATATACTAAATACAGAGTTCATATTTTAGGTATTCCTCCGTAATATATTTATGTATTGGATAAAATAATTACAATACGTAAGTATTTAGCATACACAATAATAAAAAATGTTTTCTCAAAGAACCTGATGTGAATTTGTCAATACGTGTATGTGTACGTGTGGAGTGGTGTGGACGGCGCTGTGCTCGAGGCACAGGATGCCGGATGCCGATCGTCATTTAGTGGCAGAGTATGCTGGGCGAGTTAGACCTGTCTTTTGCTATCCTTTGTAATGATCAATGTTTTTTAATCATTTTTAGTACTTGTACACAATAATTGATATAAATATTTACTTTTAAATATGTCAACTATTATTTTAATGATTAATAAATGTAAAATATAAATTTTTATCCAACTTAAAAATCGTGAAAGTCTACATGTACACAAAGTTTACAGCACCTGAATGCGCATATTTATTTAAGCACCATAAGGGAAAGGTTAATATAATTACAATTAATTTGCCAAATTTACCAAATTCTTCTTAATTTTAATCATTTTGTAGTAGTCATACCTCGTTATTTGATGCTCTGTTAATCGACGATTTAATCAATCAACGCTCTCATATTATGTCACACCCCACTATTTGACTTCAACTTCAATTTCAATGTGCTAATTTCGAAGTTATACACTTAGTCTGCGTTACACGAGTGTGTTGGCTTGACATATGCTACTGTAGAGTAAATTTCAACCATAATATGGCACCTAACACAAAAGTAGCAAAGAAGCCTAGAATTGTGCTAATTGTGTATAGAATTTTTACATTTGTATATACATATACATATATATATATATATTAGGGATACTAAAAAAGAAAGTTGTTTTTATAAATAAAAGATTTGAAACCTTATAAAAAAAAATCTATCGCTAAACGGTCCAGTTGTTCATTTATCGTTTATTCAGATTTGAGAGCTTCAAAGAGAATAATATCCTTGCAGCCCCACCTAACAGACAAAAGGATTTTTTTTCCTTGTTCATTTTTTCATTCATCTAAAAGTTGTTCACATGCATCTATTCGATCGCCTAGGTGTTCTTCGCTTAGTTCGTATGGTATCCATTTTCCTTGTCTCCACAGCTTGCCGATTTTTTTAAGAAGAAGTTTAACACTTGACCATGAGTATCCGAATTTGTCCGTAATTTTTTCAATAGATAAAGTTGGATTGTTTGATTTCGCCAGCCACTATGACGTCATCCACTTTAATAGGTCTTTCAGGGCTATTTTTTAAATCAAAATTTCATGAATCATCTTTGACAATATCTAAAACATCTCCCAGTATATCACAAATATTTTTCGGGGCACTTGTTGCTGACCCTTCAAGAAATAATGAAACATCAAATTTTGAATAAATTCTTCGTTTGGTACAAATTGCTCCATTGTAAATAGGGTTGTTAAATTTCAGTTATATAAATAACAATTAACTCTTGGTATGTATATTCTTTTTTGGTAGACCTATTATTTTTATATGTGTAAGGTCCATTGCCCTTAAGCTATTAAGCCCTAAACAACAAACTTTGATTTAATAGTGTTGATTAACGGGGTTTGACTGTATTTTGAGATTGAATGCAAAATCTCTTCTATATAAATACTATTCTATTATATTATATAATAATAAAAACTAGCACAATTGTTGCATTTTTAAGCTAAATATTCCAGAATTTTAATGTTAGCTGTTAACTATGTACTGAATCTTTAATTCAAGGGGTCGATGACCTTTTATTAACTAAAATATTTACAGAATCATTCACAGAACAGATGTGGAAGTCTTTCAAATGAGAATACCACAGTGAAAGCTGCCGTTTTTTCATTGTCATATTCAAACAAGTCATAAGGCTCAAATTATTCTGTTGGTATGTATATCAAAAGGACACACAATTGCCTCTGGTTATAAAGGCTGTCATGTATATATCAAATAAATATGATAGTTTTCCAACTTATCCAACTATAATCTAAAAATTTAAACTGGAAATTTGTGGTGCGTGTGATTAAATCAACACGGGATAATTTCTTGGTGTTTGATGTAAGTAAATTTATATTTGTAGATGGTTAAAATATTAAATTCTCTTTTTTAGTTTCCAGTTTAGCAAATTGAAATACTGCAGCAAAAAAAATATTAATAAGTAGTACTGCAATTATTTATTGATGAAAGATATGGTTCCTCGCCATGGGGTGTTGATCCCTACTTAGGCTATGAATTAATTAATATATTTACCACTGACAACTACTAATAATTAATTAATTATTATTTCTTTTAAAATTAGCAATATTAACTTTGTGGTTAATTTATATTAATTTATTCACGGGTATAATACAGGTTTGATAGACACTATTTTAAAAAATAAATTAAAAGAATATAATAATCAATTTTTATATAAATCACAGATAAAACATAATGATAATAATGATTATTGGCGTAGGATTTTATAGATAAATAACTTTTCAAATCAAATATCTAAACACCTAACACGAAACATTAGACCGGCATTTTATACAAATAATAGTATAGGAAATATTTCAATAAATTCTAAAAACAAAGATGATAAATCTAACAATTCTGATGTCTATAAACTTAGTTGCAAGGATTGTGCTGCATTTTATATTGGTAAAACGGGTAGAAATTTTAATATAAGTGTAAGGGAGCATTTGAGATGTTTGAACAATAGTGGGTTTTCAGAATTTTCTAATCATTTGATAGAAAATGGTCATGGTTTTGATAAAAAATTGGGATTGTCAATTTTGCATATAAACGGTGTTGGTTACAAATTAAATCATTTGGAATCGTTGGAGATAAATAAAGCGTGTAAAACTAATCAAAAAATTATAAACAACCAGCTAAATTTAACTACGAGTCCCATTCTAAAAATTTTTCCTAAAAGATATTTGAGTAAATTTGTATTAAATAACAATTTGAGTTAGGTTCTAAATTTATTTTTGAAATAATTGTTTTTTTAAAAATAGATTTTGGTAAAGAAACAATAATATATGTTTTTAGTTAGTTATGACATCCCGAAGAAGAAAATGGTATTTTTCGAAACCGGTAGATGTATTTAAACTCAATTCAGTGGTTAATAAAACAAAGATAATAAATAAAAAAAATATAAAAATAATTATTATTTCAAATAAATTATACAACAAAATGCACAAACCTGCTTAGCACTCTTGCTGTCCAGCAGTTTGACAGAAGGGTATTGTGGTTTAGGCAGCTGATTTGTTTGCAATGTGTATTTATTAAGATTTCCAATTTTGAATCCTCCTACGTCATATCCGGAGCTAGTAGTGTAAGCCCTACTCGCTGAAGCACTCCTTTGATTTCCAGGATTGGGGTTGTGTGGTGCGGTCACTCTACTCGGGATCGCTGGACTTTTGCTCCTCAGATTGTGGCTGTTTTGAACGGCAGACGGATACTGTTTAGCTGAATAGGTTAAAATAATGGTTTGTTTGGTTTGGGTAGGTTTTGGCGGTGATGTTATGTTAGCGATGCCGTTTGGGCTGATCTGAGTCGGTATTAAGCCGAATGTGACATTTGATGGTCTTGTAGCTATTTTATCTGGAAGAAATATAAAAATGTTATTATTTTTTCACCAATAAAATGTTTATATTATTTTGCCTTTTTATACATTTAGTTTCATCTTTATCATTAATAACTGAGACAAAAATCAAATACATACTTTGTAGGCTACAAAAAAATATAGTAATCTTAAACGTGGTAGATTTAATTATTCTACAAAGAGCCTTCAAACTTGGTACATATAAAAAACATTTAATTCTTTTAAAATATCTAAAACTTTGATATGTACATATTTCCAAATATGTATTTAGTAGACATTTCATATTTGAGGAATTAAACTGAAAGTACAGAGAATCAAAAAAGGAATGATTCCTTTTAACCTTTCTTCTACGATGATGTAAACTGAGTTGACATTGCTTCTAATTAAGTGAATATGTTAAATACAGAGTTCATATTTTAGGTATTCCTCCGTAATGTATTTATGTATTGGATAAAATAATTACAATATATATTAAGTATTTACCATACGCAACGAATTTGACGTGAATTTGTCAATACGTATATGCGGAGTGCCGATCATAACTTTAGTGGCAAAGTGTGCGCTGGTCGAGTTAGATGTGTCTTATGCGTCTTTATGCTGTCGTTCATGATGATCAATGTTTTTTCTCATTTTTAGAACTTTTATACAATAATTGTTAACTATTATTTTAATGATTAATATAAGTATTAAATGTAAAATATTAATATTTATCCGACTTAAAAATCTCAAAAGTCTACATATACACTGAGTTTATAGCACCAGAATGCGGATTTTTATTTTAGCACCGTAAGGAAAAGGTTAAACAGCTACACCATGTACCACATAAATTTAATAATAATAACAGTATTTTAAAGATTTATTTTATAAATCAGATGAAAGTATTGACATTATGAATGTCATTGCACAAGTCAGAAATTATTTTTAAGCACAATAAAAGTAATGAATGATACACACCATTTATAAAGTTATTGTTTTTGGATTCCTGTTCCCTGTGATTTGCACTCAGTGCCTGTTCTGCAGACATATTGATGTCTGCAACCTTGGCTGTCTTTGCCATGGCATTCTGACGAAAACCAAACCTGCTTGTATGAGATAGAATCAATGTTTAGATATAATATTGATATATATAAACAGTAATGTTAAGAGTTTAAAAGTGTTTTTTGCCCGGACATGATATCAGATATTGAACAAAACATATTTTACTTCATTGGAGTAAGTTCACCTTACATTATTTGTTTGCAATTTGCATTTATATCTACCTATATACAGTGGTACCTTGGTATACGTCTGATGGTGAAATATTTTGTTTGGTATACGACCTCTGTGTGGTATACGACTTTTGTTTGGTATAAGACCATTGTTTAGTATACAACATTTGTTTGGTGTACGACCATTGTTTGGTATACGACTATTGCTTGGTTTACGACCTTTATTTGGCGACAACTCGCAAATAATAACTCGTGCGTCAAATGGTGCGCGCTTACGTCCTCGGTCTGGTTCGGCTAAATTCAGTTTATGGAAAAGAGGCATCTCTGCCACGACTGCCCACGAGCGTCAGTACGACTGTTTCTACCATTCAGTGAATAACGCGCGCTATAACTCTGTGAATTTAAAAATGGTCTGGAATAACCAGACAATGCCACATTTCCGAAACATTCCGAGGAGAAGGCAGAAGCAAATATCCTTTGGCAAATGTCAAACCTGATGATCTTCAACCTGTTAAATTTTTATTTATTTAATTTAATTGCTTTTGTATTTATATATTTTAGTATTAAGCAGTGTTTAATATATAATATTTTATACACCCGCATCAATGTAAAATATGCCAATACAAATAGAATTTTTTTTCACGGGAACAGATTAATCATTTTCCCCGTAATTCTTATGGGAAAAATTTGTTTGCTATATGTCCTGTTTGGTGTAAGTTCAAAGATCTGGAATAGATTAAAGATGTATACTGAGGTACCACTGTATATATATTCATCTACATGAAATCTTTGGTATTCTCCATAGCACTGTTTCCAGTGGTGTAACTGTGCTAATACAATGTATTGGGGCCCAAAAAGTTTGTACCTAACAATTCATTTAAGATCAATATTTTTGCTAGTATCAATACCTTTCCCAGCAATAATCGTAATCAACAAGAAATAGAATTATAAAATTTTGAAAATCGTTTTTTTAACATGTTTAACCAAAGCACTTGAAAATATTATTGATGCAGTAGCAGTACCCCACTAATATGTTGGGTTAGGGATCAGATCATTGCCATAAAGAGAAGCAAGGATTTTTAAAATTGTGAGTATATATATAAATGCTTTGCAAAATGTACATCTTATATTAGACAAGAGACTAATTTTGTCCTTACTCTTTAATGGATAAACCACGCAGCACTAATATTTGTATATCTTATACACAATACTTATTAGGGTCCCTGTATGAAATCGAAGCATGGACATTAATTAAAAAGGAAGGAAAGGTACATGTTGAGTACATTTGAGGTATGGTGCTGTAAGCGGTCGCTGTGTCCTGTAGACTGAGAAGTGCACAAATGTCTCTATCCTCCAGGAGTTAAAGATCACTAAGAACAATTCTTACAAACTTTGTACATGTTGTCAGAAGAAATGATAAAAGTATGGAGAAGCTCTTGATCACAGGGACAATTGAGGGAAAGCGAGCAGGGGACAGTATCTCTCACAAGATCGATAGATCAAATAAAGGAATTAACAGGGTCTTATTTAAAATGTGATCAACATGGCTCAAGATCGAGAGGAACCGAGATGTATTGTACACTAGATATATTAGGATATTGTTCTAGATATATTAGGATACCACGATGCTCAGCATCGAGCAAATGGTGACGAAGAGTAATATATTCGCAATATTTGAATATGTCCAAGAGCACACGATTACATTACATTACAATTACAAAACATAATATAATTAATTATAATTCGTAATGTAATTTTTTTGGCACAATATTTAGCTAATCAGAAATTATCAAAACAACCTCATATTGCATAATCTACTAGATTTAAATCTGGTCTGTTCGGTGGCCACATGCCTGGCTCGATGAAATTAGCATTCTCACGACGAAGAAAGTTGATTTTATTTCTGACTATGTGAGATGGAGTTCCGTCCTGCTGTATACTATAATGTCTAGCTATAATCCAGGCTTTGTTTTGAAACACTTTAATCATTTTCTTAGCACCCAAACGCTTTTCAATTTGCAAATTTTTGATCAGAATACGATCAGTGATTTTTGTCATTTTGGACAACAATTTGAAAAAACCAAATATAAACAATGGAAAAATTAATAATCAATGATGGCGACCCGAAATTGTCGAAATAAAACATAATATAAGTAAATAGGCAAGTAAGTAAATTATTTAAATATTTACACTAATGTCAATATAGTTAAACTAATTTTGATGTAATTATACAAATTTATTTTACGAAATGTCCTCACTTTTTTTAGCCCACCTGTATATATATATATTAAATCTAGTAGATTATACAATATATATATATATATATATATATGTTATATTCATATATGCTGTTTAAAAAAAAGGAAAAAATTAATTATCATATTTGGTCCATAAATGGCGGTGGTGTAGTGGTACTCGAAGCGAGTCCACATATTAACATATATACAACTTTCAAAAATTGGATAAATATGTAGATGGAGGGGTGAGTATTGGTGAATGTTATATTTATATAAAGTGATCACTTAAGTCAGCCAAATACAGGTCGTAGCTCTGTAATTACCGTATACTTCCATATATTTGTCTCTATGAGATATCTGATATTTATTTAGTAATATATTCATCTTATTGTATTAATTTCTAACTCAAAATCGAGTATGAAAATCTTTACCTTGCAATTCCAAGTATATTTTACTTCCTATACTGAGATTTCTTTGAAAGACATTTATTTCTGATAATGGAGAATACAAAAAAGACACAGTTGTAGCTAAAACACTAACACAAATAATCAGTCTACCTGCACTAAATTATTCCCAAGTACCTTAATTCCGGCATAATAATTTAACATGTGTATTTATCATACAGTTCAGTGATTCAATGTTACATCTCTAACGAGGCATATATTCCATTTGAATAAATAATTCTAAGTAATCTTCAAGCCTTGAATTTTGTTGAGTTAACATTATGTATATAGACCAGAAACCTACACCCATTTAGATGAGTACGGTGAGATGATATAGACCTGTTTGTGCGAAGGGGTTGTCCGGAAGCCTCTTTCCGCGGTCGCGCCAAGGGTGTGGACCTACCAGACATTACTGGACTTCCCGTGAATAGCTCTTCTGTCGACCCTGAAATCACCATTTAAAAATGACAATCTGAGAGATGTGCAACTTTAAAAGACCCAAAAAAGTCATTTTGTGTGATGCTTTTATCTGTTATCTATACTTATACATGCTTGTATCTTTTAGTAAACATTAACTATTAACTAGTGAATGTTTGTATATATTCCATAAATGCTTTAATCTTTTAGTGAATATAAAATATGAACTAGTGAATTTTTCTATTTGTTCTGTAAATGCTTGTGTCTTTTGAATTTCAGTGAAACTAGGTAGAAGTAGTTTGAATATTAACTACACACTGTTTCTATTTGCGTATTGTAGGATTTGCACAACAAATGCATTTAATTTTATGTGATTAATGAAGAAATAATCTAATAACTTGTAAAGTGCAACATTTTATACATGATTAGTGGTGAAACATTCAAATTTAACTAGGTACCAATGATAATGGATTTCATTTAATGATTTATAGTTTTAGTCAGTTTTAATGATTAAATAAAATAATTTAAGTTATAAAATTAGAGAGACACATTTATTTTTACATGTTAATACTACTATGTACAAAGATAGAATCGCTGGGCTCGACAGGTGACTGATGATGAAGCAATTTTGTTGTTGAGATGCGGGTCATTGATAGTTAAATTTTCTGAAATGCACAGCCATCTTGATTTCAGCTCCAGTTTGATATACAGTGGAACCTCTATATTCGCCATTAATCCGTTCTTGAGGGCTTGAAGAATATAGAAACAGTTTTTCCCATAACTAATAACTGAAATTCAATTAATTCATTCCCAGCCCCCAAAAACAGTACACAAATGAATAAATTTTATGTCAAAACTTTATCTTTATTGTACTGAGGAGACATGATGGTAGAAGCGGAAGAGGAAAGTTACTAATATTTAGGAGATAATTTAAACATTTGGTAACTCTAATTCTGGTGATGCTTTTCATTTGCCGATAATTCAGTGGCGTTTGATTTAACAAAGAACTTGCTCAATGTTGCCTGTTTCTGTCTGTTTTTTAAAACCTTCATGAAGTAATCCATTTATGTTTTGGTTGACTATAGCAACATTTGGGTGTCACTTTCTGACCATATTCTATGTTTTGGCCCAGTTAGAAAGCATTGCCGGGCGGTGGAAGTGACAAATATTGGACTTGTACTTAGATCTCATGTCTTGCAGAGTACCGGGTCTGGTAGACCCCTTGCTCCTTCATCATAAAGTATGCCTTAAGGGCCTGTTCAATTTTATTATTATTGAAATTTTCTGCGAAAGTTGGGCAACACTGCTAGCTCGTACAGTGTTATGTAACCTCTAAAGGAGGACGGTTTTGGGGCGTTTAATACGCGAGGGGATTGATATATCATAATTTGATAGTACGTTAATCATGGGGTTTTGGTGCTTGGGGAGGTCAAAATAAAAACGCTCAGAGAGGTGTTTCATGAACTCTTTTACGGGGAGAATGCCCGAATTGTGATGGAGTTACATGAACCTTATCCATTTGGGTGCACCTAGCGCAAGCCGGATGACCTTACTTTGGAAGATCTGAGGTTTATTAATGTGTGTCTTGACCGCATGACCCCAGACAGGGGCTGCGTAGAGGTGTATAGGCCTTAGGATGGACTTGTATAATAAGAGCTTGTTGTCGGTGAAGTGACAAATATAGAAAATATTAACGAATATGGAAACATATGTTTGTTATCAAAATGTGACAAATATCGAACCAGACAAATATAGATAGGGGCTGACAAATATAGAGGTTCCACTGTAGCTTGTACCCGACAGATGTCATTCTCGCCTTTATAGTTATATGTTTTGAAAAAAGATCAACCATTCAACATATTAAAGATTTCAACTTTTTTTTCAAACTAACTGACTAACTTACCAACATGTCATTTCCCACAAGGGTGTATAGAGAGGATAGAACGCCACACTTTTCTGTACTGGCATACCATTATTACCTCGTTCGTACATCTTCTCATGCACGCTTGTGCAGAGTCATCCTCCAATATCTGATTAACTAATGTCAGATCATTCACAGACTCTCTTTGTTCCTATTACCTTCACTCAACACACGCCTTATATATTTTCTTATATCTCAACCTTTTTTAATACTATTGACTATGCCATAAACAAACCTACTTTCACTTTTGATGCGTTCAGCACATAGATTTTCTACACATATGCCGGTGTGATCACATTTCCACTACACGCAGTCTACTTTAATTCTTCTTTTGTAAATTCTAGACTTCACTTCCAAAAAACTCTATTATGCATCGCAAGTCATGTCTTGGTTGACAAATTAAACAATTTACTCTATTTAACATACTTCCCAAATACACAAACTTATTTACTTGTATTGAGCATTTGAAATTCAGGTAATGTTATAAAATTTAAAATTGCTCTAGTTTAGTAGGTTTTAAATGAGTTTGTGCTAGTTATTTTACAATTTAGATTAGTTAATGTTGGTTACATCCTAAAATAAAATAATAAATTAGCGGCGATGTAGATTAAGTAATAAAATATGAGCCCAAGTTAATGATTAATAGTTTTAGTTTGGTTACTTTTTAACGGTTCCATTTTCAATTTTCTTCAATGGCTTCTGATTTTCTAATATCTCCATCATTTTACCTCCATTACCGTTCTTGTCCATGGCGGCCGAGATTCTCCCCGCGTCCGATGCTCCGCCGCCACCCTTGGCGCCCGCCTTGCGCCCCCTGAAGCCGAAGGACATGGCGGCGCCGCGACCCCCCGACGCGCCGGGACGCTTACTGCGCGCCCCCTTCGAATCTGATTGGCCCTGCGAACAAATGAAAACAAAAAACATAAATATTTTTTTTATATCCGGCTCGAAGGACCATACAACAGCATTCATAAAATTTGATTTTTAATGATTTTTATAGAAAATTCGAATGCTTACGTCACTGCTAATGAAAATGTCTCGTTTCGAATGATTTACATATGAATATAATGTAAACTGGATTGTTTTGTTCGCCGTGGGACAGAACCTTTCACAACAAACGTTACTAGTAAAATATTGAAAAAATAAAAGTATTCACAGCGTTACCACGATTTAGAAAAGAAAGGCCTTGGCCTTTAGCGGCCGATTTCAATCTTACATTGGCGATGCTAGCTTGATTGGGACGTAATAAGTAAAAGTTATTTATGTTTATACATTAAAAAAATGTAGCTACGATCATTTTAATTTTCTTGTTTCAAAATATTCAATGCGCTCAAAATTACGCGATTAATATATTTAAATATTCGTGCCGTTGAAAATTACTAGGCTATTATATAAAAGAAATAAAAAATTACACGACTACGAAGCACATTTTATTTTAATAAACGTTTAGTAAAACATTTTGCATATTAAACACTAAAACAATTTTATTTTAGAGATATCGAGTTACAAGAAAGATGTTTTTTTTTTTCAAAACGAGTAAAATTACCATTGGTTCAGAAATAAGATAAACGCGGAACTTCACGATTTAAAATGAAGAGGTCGTCAAATATTTATTTAAATTTGCTCATAAACAAATAAACGTACAATCTTTAATTAACCCATTCATACCTGAATTAATTCCATTAGATAAAAAAAAATATTCAGATTTGTGTTAGGGGAGGAAATATTAAAAAATATATTTTTGCTGTTTATTTTATAAGAGTTACACTATGCAAACTCAGATGTACAAAAGGTCTCGGGACACGGCCATTTTGATTATCAAGGTATCTTTTAAGGTACCAACTGAAGTAAACTTTTTTTTAAATTTAATCAATAATGTATAATCTTTAATTTAATCAATAAACTTTTAATCAATTATTAATAACACGTATTCGCAAAAGAAGAACTACACAGTTAATGTAGAAAAACATAAAAACTATAATATTTAAAATTATAATAATAATTATTAAAAAATATATATTTATCACAATAAATGGAAATGAAAAGAAGGAGAACCTAAGAAAATAATTCACATTATTACTAATTATTTTTAATTATGTATATATTTATGTATTTATCATTATGTTATAACAACGTAAAATAATCTTTATTTTAACCAATTTTGTTGGCAATTGAAACTGAACACACATTACAATGTGAATTAACGTTTATCATCAAATATTTGCTAGATTACTCGGTATGTTGGTAAAATGATATCAAAATATAGGAAATAAAGTAATATTTATAATGGATGTTGCATAAGTAATACATAATTAATGATCTTAATTACTGAAATGCAACATTTTTTAATTGTTTAATCTGTACCGTTTTTTCTTGGCGTTACCGTGTCGTCTTTTATGTCGTTTTGTTTAATATTTCATTTAATAAAAGGCCAAAATTGTCTCAAAAAGGGAATAAGTGTGAAAACTGTCACTTTGTACATGTATGTGTGTGTGTGTGTGTGTCGTGAAAATGAGTAGGTGAGTGGTGAGGGACAAACTTTATAAAAGGCCGTCTTTGGGGGAACGGTTCTCTTCCATCACAGCTTCACCTGAATAACTAGTCTATCTCTGAAGTGTATAATTTATAATTACTGTAATACTAGTTGTAATAAACTTAATATTGTTACCCGGTCATACTGAGTTTTATATTACAGGTCATTGGAATCCAACTACTTCGACAGTGAGCAGAGGATAGAACCCCAAGGGAATCTGATGATACTTTGAAAGTCATCACAATAAGTATCAGAGATTAAGATAAAACAAATTTCGTATACGGATCATCACTCAAATTTAGTGTATACTGTAATGTGCACCAGGTATGAAGCGGTTAACATACTCGTTTCTTCGTATGTAAAAATTCGATTAAAATAAAAAATAATAATAATTATGAATACTGATCTCGGATTAGCTTTACTTGTTGATGAGAAGGTTGGTATTGCATTTAACTCCTCATTATGCTTTCAAACGACTCCTGTACTTTTATATTTAATAAAACGTTTTTTACAATTTATTTGTATACATAAATATTTTTTTGAAAATTTATAAAATAGATTAATTCTATACCGTAAAGCGGATAGATTATCAATATTATTTGAAAATATGATTTCAGATATAATTGTATGAAGTGTGATGTATTGTAAATATGAAGCTGACTAAAGATGTGTCTACACTCGCTGATAAAATTTAGTTTGTTTGAAGCTTGATATTTTTTCACTGCCGACAAAACAAAGTATGATTTCCAAATGATTTAATAGCCAACCCAATATTTAAATGACGAATCATTAAATTATTTTTCCTCCTTACTCTTACTACGGACCTTGTCCTAACAGATTTATACTTATTAAGGAGAACACATTCTTATTGTGAAGTTGTAATTATTCAGAACAGACGGTCTGTGATATTTTAAATACTAATTAAATGTATTAATTAGAAAGATATACATGTTGTCGTCAATGTACTGTGTGCATAATCCGTTAATGGGCGTCCCTCGGATTGGAAGAGATCCAGGTTCGAATCCCGATAGCAATAACTTCCTAATTAATACATTTAATTCATATTTAAAATATCACAGACCTGTGTTCTGAATAATTACAACTTCACAGTAAGAATATATTATCCTTAATAAGTTAATTATAAGTTGTATCAATGTGTCCAAAATTTAATAACAATGAATTGTTAATTCTGGCGCCTCCTATCGGATTACTCAAAGGTATTTGAGGTTCCGCAAAAATAAAGTAGATGGCGTTCAAATAATGGAACAATAGATGTATCAATTTGAAAAGTGTAACATATAGGTTCGAAAATTTGCCGTCAATATACTGTGTTAACAATAATCGGTTAATGCACGTTCCCCAGATTGGAAGAGATCTAGGTTCGAATCCCGGTAGCAATAACAATATTTTTCGATAAAATTGATTTTATATGTATATCTTTCTAATTAATACATTTAATTTGTATTTGAATTAATTTCGTTAAACGAGCTTTTCCTCTATAGTTATTTTGGTAATTCTTATATTTGATATATTTTTATTTTCATTTGTGTTATTAATTATCCACGCACATGCTTATAACGGGTTTTTTATTATTTACATTTTATAAATAAAATCTATGTATTTAAAAAAAATCAACAAAATGATAATACACGTCTTACCTGCTTACCCATATAGAAATAAGGCGTGATGATAAACAACCATAAAATTTCGAATGTAGTACGCTACAGTGCATAATATAATATTGATTTTAAATGCATTTAATTTGTATTTAGATTTATCCTTGTTCAGATTGTTGAAAGATCCATTAAATGGGAAAACTTTCCGAAAATAATGTAGTAGTGTAGTAGTTGTAGTAGTGTAGTAGTAGTAGTAATGTAGTCGTGACACTCATCAAAACCTCAAAAATTCTTCGAGTAAGTAATTAATAAAATGCCGCTACGATGTACACCGACCCAATATTTATTTAAGTCTGCGGATCGCGTGTGAGGACGTAGCGGACCTCCGGGGAACCGCGGACCACAGGTTAAGAATCGACGAGCTAGACAATTAAATTAACCGTTAAAGAAAATGTATGACAAAAGGGTATTCCCATGTGACTAATGAATACGTACTCGACATGGAAGGTTTCAAAATAAAATACAATCGAAAAGAACACAGGTACCTACAGTATGGTCCGAAGTAAGATAATAGGTGTTCCCGGATTTATCCAGACGTAATCAATGAATTCTGCTTTTATTTGATTCATATTTTTTTGTATATTTTTATTAATTCAGCGTTCTAGGATATACTTACTCTTAACAATAGAATTACAAATAAATTAGATTCTAAAATGCACAAGATGGGCTAACTCCCTAGTTCGTTTATCGATGATTCATATCGTACTAAAAATCATTAAAAAATATATCTTCAAATATTATCAAAACAAATCTTAACAAGAAATTTTTTGATACCACAGAACTATATTCTGAAAATCGGCAACTTTTATCTTCAAAATCTTAAAATATTATTTCGAGAAACAAAAACAAAAACTATTCGATAAAAAAATACGACTTATATTTCTTCGTCATTTATAAATGATGTGAATAAAATAAAATATTACGTATTAACTGTATTATAAAGGTAAATAATGCAACAAATACTAAAAGCATAGATATAATATGACACAAACCGTGCCTAGTAGAGTGAATGTTAAGATAATTAAAAGTGTTAGGTGACACTTTCAGCGCTTTTTATCTCACTCCAAAACACTTAGAAAAACGAGTTATTTATGAATAGTTTGATTCTAATAATAATCGATAACCTGAATCTAAAAATCAAGTCAAAATTGGGCACAATATACGGCTGCTTCAGAAACCTAATAATACTCGGAAAAGAAAGGAAAAAATCTTTAAGAAAATGCCTTTTTCTTGAAAGCCTGAAAGCACTTCTGACGGTCCAAAATCAATAATACTGCTTCGCCGCTAGACAGCGCTCCCTTATCGCTTCAACATCGATCCAAAGCTTTCCCGATGCAGTACACATCGTCAGAAAAAAATCCGGTGAAGTTTGTCGCATAATAACAACACAACTGCTCCAAATCACAGAAGTCGAGCCAAAAAAGACCCATTGATCTGGGTTTTTATTTTGATCCACCACTGCGATAAAAGACTATTAATAGCACACTATTTTTTATGGCATACCATTTTCGTGTTCATTATTTTATTGATTTTCTTTATCGTGCAGTGGACACGCAGTGGGAACTGTATAGTTGTTAACTGCTTTGCGAACAGTTATAATACCTTCTCATATTATCTACCTACGTTATCTACTGTAAAAAAATTGGCAGTGGCGTAATGAAATTTTGCAATAGGGTTAATATAGATTTTTCATAAATTATATTTTTTTATTATGAAATAGTGAAAATAGGAACAAAAAATATTGTGTTGGCTAAAATTTAATAGAAATTGCTCGAAATTGTTTTCTCAAAATGCGAGGTCTACTCTGAAATATAAATTTTAATAGAAACCTAAAAATGTGCATTTTATCAGCAGCTGTTCGATAGCGCCCCGCATATTGACAGGGCGATACCGCACATCTGCCAAAACAAAATTTGCCCTCGTTGTCCCCAGTTGACTCAATTTATTAGTAAATATATTTACAATAATATAATATAATACAAAGATAATATAAAATAACACAATTAACAAGGTCGGGGAGCAGAGGGGAAGTTAAGAGGCACTCCCTTCTGAGAAATGAGACGACACAAAATAAAAACACATAGGAGACTCACCCTCCACGCACCACTGTCGGTAGATTTAACCCACAAGAACAGTACATCGCAGATCATATTTGGGTAAGATAATATAACTACAAAAAATATGAGCAGGAAGAATACGCATCTCTTGATTGAAGTGTGACTGGTAACATTGCAGCTCACAGCCTTTGTTCAGAACAGTCGCCTCGAAAGTTTAAATACCAATGTTGATTTTCAACTTCCAATGGGGTAGTAAAATTTTGAAGATGAAGAAAAACTACATTACACTACAACTACATAAGCAAGGTCATGTATAAACGATTAATTATATTTTACAATATGTATAAAAGATGCGTAACTTTTCACGGCCAACAGATAATGTATTAATATAAATAACCATCTGTATCGCATGTGTGATCTCTGAACCATGTGAACAAATAATTTGTCCACCTCTTTCAAACAATTCAATATGAGAATATTCGAATCGTTTTTGTTTTGGATAAATTCTTTTGTTATTGTTCAAGTGTCGACATTTTCAAGACTCTATTTAATTATAGAGTTTATATCTAGCGGTTTATATCTGGCGTTGCCCGGGATTCGGAGTTATATTTTAAGAAAATAATTTAGGAGGAGAGAGGTGTCATTGTTTGGGCGCAGGCCCTTAACAATAATGATGTATGCAAAATTTGGTTCAAGCAGAGGAAAGGTGAGATGTCCGGGGGATGGAGCAGGGAGATTATCAAATTTTTGTCAGGATTCTAAAAAAAACTAGCATTCAATATATAGAGGACGGGGAGGGGGAAGGATGCCAATGTTTTGCACAAAGTCCTATGGAAAATTTAATTTACGAAACAAGACCGATTTACTGAAAAATATCGTAATTATAACATCCCAAAGCATGAGTACGCACGATGCTGCATACAATCTAGGTCGCCAGACGGCAGTCTGTCTTTTCCCATGACATGTTGCGCAAGTGTGTCGTGTTACCGCCAGAACAGTAAATTACATATTTAAATAATATGTTTGTGTGGGTATTTGTTTACATCGGTTAGATTGTACTTCCCTTTTTTGATAATATGTTGTGTTTTCAACATTGAAAAATAGGTTTTAGCTATATCTTCCTGCAGAGCATAGCAACAAATAATCGTTAACAGCCGACTAATTGCCTATTGAAATTGTATTTTTGATCGTGCAATAGAAATGTGTATAATTGAACAAATACCATATATACATACATTTATTTTACCTACGCGTAAGAAGTAAGAAGATAATATTGTTCGTAGATACATTTCGCTTACTCAGACATTTTCCACCAAAATTACTTTACGAATACGTAATTAAAAATACACATTTTTTTAACGTTATAAATTGTGAAAAACGTAGAATAAAAGATTTTTAAATATTGAAAAATAAAACTACTGAAATCGGAATGTTAAACCTCCTCCCCCATCCGTGATAAAACGCATCCGTGCTTTTTGAACGGAATTACTTCGTTGTCCGCTTCCATGTATTACTGGTGTTCGGTTGTTATTAAAAAGCCACAATTTATTTATAAAATAGAGTTGCATTTGCAAGAACCATCACCGAGATGAATTGATCGATAAAATGGCAGTGAATTGGATGAAAGAGTGATTAAGATAATTAATAGCAATGGTCTCGGTTAGTTCGGCTGAGTCAAACATTAAGTCGTATGAATACAAATGTATGCATTTATAAAAGTTTAAAATACTCATAAGATCTGCCGTCATTATTATCAACGTAACCTTTCCCAATTCCTTCCAAACTTCTCTGTTGCTGGGGTCGCGGATCCACCGTAACAGATCCACCAGACCTTTGATCTGCCCGAATTTCACCTTCTGGTCGAAACACTCAATCATATTTTTAGCTTATCTATCCTCTCAACTCCATGACTCTTTGGGCCACGCTGAGCATTGTCATCATAACATCCGTACATACTTCCCACATGTTTGCAATAGTATCGGATTATGATTTCTTCGTGCACAATTTTTTATTTATACATGAGGATAGTTGCAACCTCCATTATTATTTTTTTAAACTTTTAATACAGTTGTCTTATCATAAAGTATTTACCAGGGGCGTGCAGTGCATACAAGCAAAAAAGCTGTGCATTACTAAAAATTCTGGGAAACAAATATAAATTAAGTAATTGGATTAACATAAATGGAAAAATTATTTTACAATTAGCGCCATCTGTGTATCAGTAGACACTTTAATTGCTCAGTTCTAAAAGCTATCACGAGAACTCACCGCTGCACCCATGGCGCTCTTTTGTATTCGCCACATCACACATTATTCTTTTAATAGTCTTTAAGCTAGTGAATTACTAAGTCATATAAATGGCTATTTACTGAATTTAAAATTGCTTTCAGTTGATCCGTTTTGTATGAGGTCGTTATCTTTGCTTTTTTTTAACAGAATAACATTAGAAAGGCTTACAACTGCGTGCAAATCATTGAAGTGTCTACTTCCTCTTTTACTAATTCGCGAATTTCATTATCTTACTGTTTTTAACGTGTTGATTTCATGATTGTTTTTTAAATTTGGTGCATGGATTGGTTTTGGATTTGGGAAAAACAAAAAACAATTGGTAGAATTATTTCCTATGTTGACCTTTAATAAAAATAATTATTTCCTTTAGTTATTACGTGAATGATTTTCAAACAAAAAATTAATCATGATCAGTCATAGAAAGTGTTCTTAAAAACGTCCATACATTTTTTATATAGGTAAGAAGGTATTATTTTACATTAAAACTTAAACTTTAAAAACACTATTAATAGTACTCTTAAATTATATATAAATACATGGTAGGGTCGTATAAACAACGGATTTATTTTGAATAAAGATGTTGGTTAAACGAAAGAACATATATTGTATTATATATATTATATATGATTGTATAATATCATTGGTAACAGCATACTGCACGCCCCTGGTATTTACACATTAATAATCAGACTTGGTTCTTTTTGATGTGAATTGATCATTCAAAATCAGTTGCTTTTTTCAATATAATTTTGTTTAATTGGGACCAAGAACTAACAAAAACACAAATTTAGAGGAAAAATATTTAATAAAATTGCAGTTCTTCATACATATTAATACAAAATATTAAAAAAATAAACGATTTACGTAAAAATGTAATTTTGATATCGATGACTTCATAAAATCTAACAAATTCGTCTGACACAATGTCTTCTTTTTTTCACGCAGAATTTTTTCGTAGCAACCTAATCATTTTTTTATTCCTTGCTTTGTAGGTATAACGCGTTCTTCGTTGGAGTCTATTTTCAATTGAGCTGAGCTTCTATCGAGCTTGAAATTGTCATCCGCTTTTCTGGTGGAGTTGTGTCTGAAGTGTCTTCATTGTCGTTTTGCTTACGCATCTCTATGAGCTTATCGATTGTTATCTCCTGACTAAGTGAATCCAACAGCTCGTTGACATCATCGTTAGCATTGAATTCCAAATCTAATTACCTGCCAAGATTAACAACTTCTTCTACCACATGAGCGGAATCAGATTCTAGTAATCACAGTAAGAGAAACACTGAATATAGCGGGCGGCAGCCTAGCTGCAGTGTCGCCAAACGAACTGCGTAACTCTGAGTTCGCGTAAGTCGGGGTAGCGTAAATCGGGGTAGTGTAAGTCGGGGTATTACTATATATATACAAATCTCTCTACTGCGATTATTATCAGTAAAGTCTACAAAATCATATGAAGATTGACAAAACCTATCATCTAAAAACATTACGAAAATCTGAAACAAAGTCTTTTTGTTCTATATTTAACATTATCACTAGCATAGTGGAGCTGTATTTTACTACGTATCCGAGACGTTCCGAATAGATTTAGATTGGGACGTTTTGGCATACTGTATTTTTTAAATAGAAAATATTACCCATAAGCCGTTATGTATGAGGTTGTATACATATAACAGTTTGCAGGCCGATCGAGCGATGATTACGCAAACGTCTGAAAAATGGCCGGAACAAAATGCAAGTTCATTGTAACGCCTTGGCATTTCACGGGCAGATAACGATCCAATCAGATGCCGGAGCGATAAATTAAGACGAGATGCTGTTAGCTTAAGGTTCCAAAGGTCGCGAGCTTAGCGGGAATAAACGCTGAACCACAAATATAAGTGCATTAATACCTTCATTAGTTGACAGTGTGATCATTTAACTGAAAATAATTTTATGATGCGTTACTTAATTTTATTACTTTGTTAGATACAGTGCAGCGGACTCTACAGAAATTATTTAACATCATCAGACGTTCTATACACTGTTGGACTAATAAAAATTAAAATATGAATTAAATATATCAATTAGAAAGATATACATATAAAGTCAATTTTATCGAAAAATATTGTTGTTGCGCCACCGGGATTCGAACCTGGACAACTTCACAATAAGAATGTATCCTCCTAATAATAAAAATTAAACTTGAAATTAAAAAAAAATAAAATGCCCAAGGTAAGATAATTAAATCTGTAAAACTAAATTCATAACGTTTTACCTTCCAATGCGATAGTCGTCTTTGACATCCTGCCGTCCGCGTTTAAATTCGGTTACCCACTTTTTTTAACCGTTTCACATAATGGAGCGATTTAACAATGCTTCCGACTTTTTTTGTTATTTATAAAAAAAATATTAAGCCCCCCGCACGCAGGGCAAAAATGCCAAATTTGCAAAATAAATACCTGACAAAATTTTTACATTAAGTCAATACGTACACGAAAACGCGTAATAAAATAATACAATGCTCGTCTTTAGAAGTTGTTCGTGCAAAGGAAGTGTTGAAAAGTTTAATCATTTCGAGATGGTAATAAATTACATTTAACCGGCATGTTATAACTGCGACCTAAATATCGAATCATTTGTTAAAACGCCAGTTTGTAAGGCAATCACCATAATAGCCTATTTTGGATAGTTCATAAAAGACGCAAAGTCAGGCAAAGTCACGATCAAACCATTTCAACGGCAACATCTATAATATAACTAACGAAACATCGTGACGCACTGTGATATAATGTTGTCGGAATCAATAAATGATATTCCAGCCGAACATTGTCGAGAAACATCACCAAGTCCACCAAGGTGAAGATTGTCAAAACAGCAAACTTGGACACTAATACTAGGTTGCAGGAAGATAGACCACTAGGAATGTTGTAAGCTGCGAATGTAAATATAAATGTAATATAAAAGTGCATTCTGAAAAATTGACCATGTGAAATATCTCGGCTAAATTCGTTAACCAGCCTGATTCGCAATCCCGTTTCAAAATGGCGGCTGTCAATAAACTTAATTCGTAACACTGTTAATAATTAATAGTTGTATTTTCTCCTCTTTAGAATTAATATCTCTCCATGTACCCTCTAGATCGACCCGGCAATCAGCACTCCTCCATATTCCCAGAAGTAGAACATCTTACGTACAAAATTTATTCATTCACCGGTCATGCAAAAACCATAATGAGAAATTGACTTTTTCAACATCCCTACTGCGCTCAAAGAGTTCTTCTTATGAACCACCACAATCTCAATTTTGGCCAATCATTCTACCTATAAACACATCTTGCTCTCCCTTTACCGCAACAATAGTTGCAACCTCCCCACCCTTTCTCCCTCTTTTCATTTATTTTCTGCATCTAAACATACTTATGTATCTAAATATTTTAGTGGATTTTCATTATTAGTGTCACATGTTAAATAGTTATTATGTTAGTTATAATATGTTTACACTGTCAAAATCCCTTAATAAAATTAAAATTATATACACCGATATGTGGATATTTCTACTTAATTTAATATAATGGACTTCTACAAAATAAAACATTAAAAAAATAATTCTTATACATATTTACATCTACTGTATTGTACTTTATATATATACTTCCTTCCTGTATTTAATTTTACTTTATTGTATTTAAAATCTATTTTATAGCCTATAAGGGCATAAAAATAAAAAAAATATAAATATAGAAAAAAAAAGAAATTGCACTTATACTCCGATAATATTGATCTCCGCGACAATAATAAAATAAACTTCTCGGAACAGGTGGAATGTTACATAATACTGTAGAAAGTTTTAGAATATCTAATCTAACTGATTCTTAGGCCAGTGTTGTAAGGTTTTCTCCTCTCAATATAAAATGCGTGGGAACACTCACGAGCGTTTTTTCCTTCATTTAAAAATTAATGCAATCGAATAGAACATGAAGTCGAATACACCATTAGCCAAGATATCCAAGTCCAAGTTGTGCTGATGACCTGACGTGTCGTAAAGGAAGTAACAGTTAAGGGTCAGGTGGCCATTAGCGTTCGACTATAAAAAATTACTGGGGAGATTCCATTTAAAGAAAAAATTCAATTAAAGAATTTAATTTCCATTTGGTATGAAGGCTAACGTTCAGTATTAATTCTTCTTTATGTTCATTTTTTTATGAAAACCCTTTATAACTCATTTAAACCAAGAAACAAATATTTGTTGTATTTAAAAAAAAAAAAAAATTTAACCTTTAACAGCTATAACACTAATTAACGCTACCAATTTTATAAAAGCATCGGAATTTTTGAAAGACTACGACCTAAGTGTACCTCACCAGAAAACTCTCTTTAGAAGGAAAATTCTTCCAAATTTTATTTGCATGTACATGGTCAACATAATAATGATGAAAAAATAAAACTAAACTAATCAAAATATTGAGAAAAAAAAAGCATAAGTAAGCTTTTATTGCATGGTAATGGTATAAACAGCAGATTTTATTGAATATTATATATTTACTTACATGCTTTACGGTTTCACCTACTATTTAAAACAAAATTTTATATCCAAAACATAATATTTGTTATTAAATTATATTTTTATCAAGATTAAGAGGTCTCACAGAGACGGATCTATTATTTTTATAAGAGAAGTATGGAAGTCTTGGGCATTACAGGGCTTACGACCTGTCATGAATATTTTTATCATTAAGGAGAACACATTTTTGTTGTGAAGATGTAATTATTCAGAACAGACGGTCTGTGATATTTTAAATGCTAATTAAATGTATTAATTATATAGATATACATATAAAATCAATTTTAATGAAAAATATTGTTGTTGCTCCACCGGGATTCGAACCTGGATCTCTTTCCTAACCGGGGAAGGTGCATTATTCAACGCAAATAATGAAACGATTAAATGTATTAATTTTTTAAAAAAAAGGTAACATATAGTTTCGAAAATTTGTCGCTGTAGTATAGTTGGATAATGCACCTTCCCCGGTTAGGAAAGAGATCCAGGTTCGAATCCCGGTGGCGCAACAACAATATTTTTCGATAAAATTGATTTTATATGTATATATTTCTAATTAATATATTTAATTCGTAATTATATATTTTTTATTGGCCCAGTCAATTGAGTTTAGACGGGCGGCTCGAACGGCCACGGTCAAACGTGAGAGCGGTTGCTCCGCTATTTTTAAAAAAAATCTCAACAAAACATGTTTGTGCACATTTTGGTTGTATTATGAAGTAATATAATATTAAATTTAAAAATTGTTGAAATTTAACGTATTTACATTAATTTTAATAAAAAAACAACATTTTCCAATTTCCAGTAAATATTTTTATAATATTTTGAGTATGTCCAAATCTTTGTAGGAACTAATTACTGGGTTTTATTCCCTGGGGGATTGTCATCAAGATTAAGATGTCTCAGAGACGAAGCTATTATTTTTATGTGAGAAGTATGGAAGTCTTGGGCATTACAGGATGAAATTATAATTAAAAATATATTTTACACCAAATACGCATATATTTAAGTCTGAATTATTTAATATGTATTTGTTTGAACTGTCATGGTGTAAAAAATATAATAATCTTTTAGGCACTTTCTATATTTCTTTTTACGCGTACTTAGGTTAATCTTTAGCTTTGGGAAGTCACGCGAAAATAATCCGATTACTTCACTAACTGGTAGCAAGCAGGGCTGCCCCGGCAATAATATTAGCCTATACCTCTAAATGTGTCCGCCCAGATTATTACGATAATTTTTAGTAGTCTAGATAACACGTTCTCATTGGTTGCACGCGACATACACAAACATTGCTTTTTTACCAACGTTTGCTTCAATGTCGCAGTATTTCAATTGCTCATGAATATTAAGAGAGCTGAACAATGAAGTACTAGTACCGACACTGATGTATGAAAGTGAGGTCTGGAACTGGCAGAAGACTGAATGCTGTGGAAATGAAATCACACAGGCGTATATGTGGCAGATCCATTTATGACAGAGTAAAGAATGAAGAAATAAGAAAATAATGTAAAGCTGATCTTAGTATAGTGAGTAAGATTGAGAAAGTATAACTTAGGTAGGTTTGTCATATGGAACGGATGAATGAGGAAAGAATGGTAAGAAAGTGTTGATGGCATCAGAAGTAGAGGACGTCCGTGAAAAACTTGGTACAACCAGGTAAACCAGATACTGGAGGATGGTCTTGTTAGAAGCCTCAATGATCGTCGAGCTTGTATGAATGTGGATGAGGCGAGAATTGTGTGTCAGGATAGAAGAGCGTGGCGCTCTATCCTCTCTGCCTACCGCCGCGGAGAAATACCGTGATGGTAACTAATAAACAATTGTTTAAAGAAATGTAGATGGATGACACTTCATAACAGTGATCTTCGAATTGAATTAAATTATTAAAATATTACCTTTCCAGTGTTTTAATGGATTTATCATATTAATGACGCACTTTTTAATCATCGATGAAAAATTTATTTATTTGTTTATTGACATGAGCATTTCTATAAAGTAATGAAAAAATAACTATTTAGCAATTAAAAATATTTAAGACAGTAATATGTGGGGTCGGCGATTCAAATTCACCGCCATCATCACCGTCCCCAGCCGATATCGATACCGGCGACGTCTATAGCTAGGGTCGAAACCCCGGCTCAATAAACGACTCTACATAAATCGTAATCCTTTCCTCCATAAATACAAGATAATAAATGAGATATTCTTGGAACTAAATATAAAAAATGGAAATGCGGTCTTTTTCGCATTAAAAAGCCAGTTTGGATATATATTAAGCATTTATAATACTAGTGTTAAGCCAAGAGTACCATATGAATGCGAAACCTGGAGCTTCACAGAGAAGCAATTAAAGGCTATTAAGAAGACAAAATTCTCCGTAGAATGCTTAAACAAGTGAACAGTTGAATAGCTTGTCGATGCCTGCCTTTCCACAACCAAATATCTCAGCAATATTGAAGTCAAGAAGACTTAAATGAGCAGAACTTGAGAGCATTCCGTAAGGTTTATGATGGAACTCAGCCCCTAGGACGCCCAAAAATGAGATCGGCGATCTATGTACGAAATGATGTAGCAAGGCTACAAATTCCCTGTTGGGAGACAACAGTTCAAGATAGAGAAAGATGGTTGTGCCTTAGTCGACCATGAACCTAAAGAACCCTTTACTACAACCAACTACAGTACATCAAAGTAATACGAAGGTAAGTCAAAAACTATGTACATTTTTCGTTCTATAATTTATTTACACAGGCTATGCGGAAGCCAAGCTCTATGTGGATGATTTGATTGGCAGAACCATGACTGATGTTCAAAGGAGACTTTAACTCGCATCTCTGGAGCTTGCTGAATCTTGTCATCCCTGATGGAGGTTGACGGGTGTCCTGCTCCCTCTTCATGCGTCACACTCGGCGCATCGAGATATTCACATTACTCTGTTCTTTCTGTCTTTAAACTAGTGAATTACTCAAGTCATATAAATGGCTATTTACTGAATTGAGAATTCCTTTCGTTTGATCCGTTTAACATTAGAAAGGCGTAAAATTTATTGCGTAAAATTTATTGAAGTATCTATTTCCTATTTTACTAATTCGCGAACTTTACTATCTTAATGTTTTTAACGTGTTGATTTCACGATTGTTCTTTAAATTTGGTGCATGGATTGGTTTTTAATTTGGGAAAAACAAAAAGCAATTGAGAGAACTATTTCCTACGTTAACCTTTAATAAAAATAATTATTTCCTTTAGTTATCATGTGAAGGATTTTCAAACAATAAATTAATCATGTTCAGTCATAGAAAGTGTTCTTAAAAACATTCACACATTTTTTATGAGTAAGAAGGTATTATTTTACGTTAAAACTTAAACTTTAAAAACACTATTAATAGTACTCTAAAATTATAAATAAATACATGTCAGGGTCGTGTAAACGGCGGATTTATTTGGCCTAAAGACGTTGGTTAAACGAAAGTACATATATTGTATAATATCATTGGTAACAGCATAACCTAAATCCTATCTAATACCTACTGCACGCCACTGGTACTAATGTATGTATCGATAATATTTTTAAATGTTTTCGTAACACACGTGAAACAATTTGTTAATTTTATAATTACAATTCTTGTGAATTTAAAAAATTATGTAATCAATATAGAAAAATATTGTTGGCAATAGTTTTTAAGGTGCAAACTTTTAGGTTCCTGTTTAATTTGAGTCCCAATGCGCCGCCCCGCAATAGCGTAGTTAGTAAAAAAATAAAATATAATTCTTGTCCATCGACACAATTAGTTATCCTTAATTATATCGAAAATTATATTAATGACTTCAATAAAAATTGCACACCTTAAGGTCAAACTCACTGGGGCTCGAGAAATTATCTCTCTTTGAAGAAAGTCAATGTGCAGTGTAACCCCTTGAAGGCTAGCTTATGATAAAAAAAAGTAATCATTAGTTAACACGTATAAAACCGGTTACAGTTCACTGATTTCAGGACTGTAGAAAAAAGATCGTAAAAAACGTTAGATACGGAGAATTAAATCTTCACTCTCATAAATGAAAAAGCTATGCGGTTGAGTATACTATATTCTCGCTGACCCGACTGGTGGAGTATACCATGTTCCGAAGTTCAATGCCATGCAAAAACCCAAGGTCTCTTAACTGTCCACTGACACGCGACAGCCAGGAGGTATTTCTAACAGCCAATACACTAGGGAATAGAAATTCGTGGACTTCCGATTCTTACGTCCAAAAGGAGTTATATATTTTAAGGTGTACTTTAATCAGACGTTTTATTCCCAAAATGGTAATATGTTAATATATTTTTTAGTGTTTTAAATATTATTTAAAAACACAAGTAAAAAAGAATATAAATGAGCACGAATTTTATCTTCAATTAATCTTGGATACAATTAAGTACAGCATTTAGACATATAAAATAATTTTTTGATTAATAATACAAAAAATAATGTTCTTAAAATTTTAATGACGAAAAATTTAATTAATTAAATATTATAGGAACTAGAAATATTATTAGAACAAATAACTTTAAACCGTCCCACACACCCAACACGATTAAATAATATTTTTTACCCAAATTTTGGCACAACTAATTACATAAAAAATTGTTTTGTGATCCGCTCTACGTCAAAATATAATGCCGTACATTCTTCTAATAACTTGGACATTTTCAACGATAAATTTCTTCCCTTTAAAATTAAAGTACGCCAACTTTTCAATAACTATTAACATAAATTGTATATATTGGATCATATTTCCCCCCACCCCTCATTTCCCTTACAACATTGTATGTTCAGTTTAAAAACACTCTTTCGTTTCTTTTTTCAGTTTTTTTTAAATATATACTTACTATTAGTTTATTATGTTTATTTTAATGTATTTTTGTTTATCAGTTTGTTTGAGTGTACTATTTTTTTGTTTATTATGTACTAGTTATTTAATTCCGAAGAAACTTCACTGGTGTTATTTTTATATATGTTATTATTAGTTATTATTGTCACACTGTTTGTTTCTCTAAAAATAAAAAATAAAATAGCATGTCAATACTAACAGGAAAATTATATAGTTTTTATAACCTAAATTTAATTAAAAGTTCATTAACATACAATACCATTATAATAGTAATATATGAATTAATTGAATCATCAGTTTCTGAATATATCACTTATTTTTTCTTCCGCCTGTGAATATAATATAATATTTAGAGATTAGTAAAAATATGCAAGAACCAACAAAAATATATTTACGTGGAAAACAGAATTATTGTCTTAAGGTGGTGTACCAAGGTAACACAAAATACAACTGTTTCGTAGTAACATTAATAATTCATTTAAAAAATAATTCAACTATTGCGGAAAGTCTACACCTTGAACACTAGTTACGAATGCCGCCACGGTCGCGTGTTTTGATATCGTTAACCTTGGAAACCATACGTTTTACATTGCAAGAAATGTATTTAAGATATTTTGTTCTTTGTTCATAATAGTAACACCGCATTTTAGGTGACCTCAACGTGGTACTTTTGCCCCGAACGGCTTCACCTATTAGCTTTTTGTCTCTTCTATCTTTAAATTGTATTTTAATATGCCTTTGCAGAACCAGTCATGAAGTTGGTCGCGATCAAAGAAACAAGGGATATATAAATGTTTGATTTTATGAAACGTAGATGGCGCTGGTAGGCTCGGTTTGCCAATAAACTTTACAATGCGAGATTATTTCCTTAGCTCTAGAATAAGCTGTTATACTATCCTAGTAGAGAAAACAACCAAAGAAAACAAATAAAAATATATACGCAATTAGATTAGGTTAAATTTGTTTTAACTATAAAGATAATAAATCATTATATTTAAAAAAAAAAATAGCATTGAATCACACGAAAAAAATATAATTTTCCCGGTAACTTTACCGTTACAGTTAATAAATTAAATTCTAAATACCACACATAATTCATTTAAAAATTCATTGCATTTCTATTTCTGTACAAATGCGAGTTTTATTATTCGAGCATAAAATTATTAGTATCAGAATAGGAATTATCTAACCTAACCCAACAAACACACCTTATCAAATAATACATCTATCTATCTCTTTCTTACAATAGCCGTATCTCTGTCTCACTTTATGTTATCTCTTTCAGTATAGAGAAACGTACGTCTGTTACAAATAAGCACACCTGCCTCAATCTCTCTCTCTCTCTTTCCAAGTATAATGTAAAAATGATTGATGTATTTGCATTAGACCATTGCATTGAGAGTAATCGTGTGACGCGATTATTAATGCGTATGAAATTGAATCGAAACACGTGAAATTTATACTATAAGGTAATTCAAATATAACGTGTTGAAAATGTTATTTAAAATTATTTATTAAATAAGCAAGATTACAGCTTCGCAGGCAGAAAATCATCTCTTCTAAATTGCATGCATCCAGAAAGCGACAGTATTTTTTTATTAGCGGCCGAATACCGTGGCGTTTTCAATTCTCGAGTTTTGAATATTTTAATATTGTCAATGACAAGATATTTTCTACAAATTTTTAGAACGATAAAATTAATCGATAATCATTTAATCAAAAGCGAAAAATCATTGAACAGAAAATTGTTTTAAAAATATATTAGGTACATACATATGTAAAGTCGTGTAATTTAGACCTTGATTACATATTGTAATTACTTGTCATTGAATCAGGGGCGTACACTTCTTACAATCAAAAAAGCTGGGCGTACCTATTTATAATTTTAAATTGACAATCACTGATATCTTTAAGTCACACTCACTATCAGTGATTGAATATCGTGATTCGTGATTCATATTTCATTTTATTTATATTTGGTCGTGAACCGTGATTCGGCGCACGTGCATATGAAATAAAAATATCATGAAGGAATTTCGTTATAATTCGTGATAGACGTTATCTAATAGATTCTGCCAAAACATTTTACGCATTTAATACAAATGCTGAGAATTTGACTGGAAAAATAAACTTTAATTTTTTTTTTTTACGGCATTCACTTTCTCCTACTTTCTTATGTTTTCTGGCATTTTATTAAAAAATTTCGTCGCATTTCATCATCGATTTCTGAGATTTGGCCTTCTTCCTGAATGGCAGTCTCAGTCTATCCCTTCCTCTTGTACGATGCTCGTGCTCATGTTGATTTGCATCAATTTTTCGCGATCGACTTATTTAAATGATTTTAGTTACTCCTTCCTCTATGAGTAATTAGGTGGTTTCGGTGGACCGATTTACATTAATATTTTTATTCTGAGAGGCACTACCGTATAACCATATTCAACTAGCAGAATACAATAATAATATTTATTATAATTTGATTTTTTTAAATTTAATTTTAAAAAACACCTAAATCGATGCCTGGTGCACGCCACTGCTTTGACGGAATGTTGTTGTGCATTGTATGCTAATGTCGACGATCCATATATGTTCCTAAGGAGAAACATGAAAAATATCCGTCTGCATTGAATTCATCAGAAAATGATCCCATCATAACTACGATAATTCACAACTAGATATAATATTATACTCTACAACGGCCTCGTTAAAATGGCTAGGTCATATTTTCTCTGAACATAAGGTAGTTCGATAATGACATTGAATGGAAAAGAGAAGACTATCAAGTGAACGTGCTAAAACGCCGTCAACCCGCTTTTACCGATGCAATAAGGTGATGATGAGGTGAAGAGAATCCTGTTCCAAGATATATCGTACCAGTATTTACCTGCAATTATTGGTTAAGTAGAAGCAAGCGACAAGCGATCCATAACTGCTACAAGGTATTCAAAAAAATTCCGGAAAATAGTTTTTATTCGTGCTGCGCACAATGCCTAGTTTAATGATACACATATATTTGTGTTCATTAATAATTTTGGGCGAGAAAATATTAAAGACGACGACAGTAATTGTGGAAGATATTTTAATATGAAAGACAGTGTTATTGCTATCTGTTTACTAATTGAAAACGATAGTTCAAACCCGGATAGAAAGTCCCGAAACCTCCATTAAAAAAAAATCATGTATAAACAATGAAATAATAATAAATCGACCGCTATGAACGCTTAATTTGGCATGATGAGTCCGCTAGCTTAGATCAAAAATAAACAGTGAATCTAAGCGAGTCAAAATAATAATTTGCGAACACGTTGCAATCTCACCAGTTCAATTTTCTGATATGTACACTTTATGTAGTCGAATAAAAAAAACGCGCACACGCCCCAGATACGTGTATCATATCGCTCCTGCATTGAATATATGTTTGTGTTTCCCCTCGCCCCACCTCTTAAACACAACAATTTTCCAAAAAAATGTAAATTTTATTTTAAATTCAGATAGTGCTCTTTTTTGGTGGAAATATTTTTTCATCGTTGTCGTCTATAAATGTATTAAATAACCGTAACAACGTTCTTGTATATTACGTCTCCAACGGTGAATCTTCTACAAAATGTTATGCAATACTTTATATAATATTTAAATATTTTAAATAACATTTCTGAATTTTTTACTGCCCCGATTAATCCGCAACGTGGTTAATACGACTCCGCATAATCGAGAATCTATGTTATGCCTATTTCCAATGGTTTAGTGCTAAATAAAAAAGTACTAGGGCGGTATTTAATTTTGATCCCCTCCCACCCCCTCCTATTTTTTATTCTTTCATGTATTCCCACGGAAATTTGAAATTGAATTAATTTGAGGTTAAAAATAAATGATTTTAGCCACCAATAAATTAGTTTCTATAAACGCTAAAACGATGCATATGTCAAAACAGCTATCGAGTTATTCGTAAATTTAGGGATGACTGTTTATTTAAGTTGAGTTCGCGTATTTCATCCGTGCATGTGGTCAATGGTTGAAAGAATGGGATACCGCCGCGCGCATTTCGTATTTTTTTGCATTCTCGTAATATCCGTCCGCTGCGCGTTATTTGGTGTACAAAATTCTACGCGGAATATTTTGTATCAGAATATTTTTTAAATATACTTGAAAAATATGATCCGTGTCAAGAAAGTGTCAAGGTGGCGCCCTTTTCCCACTACACCACTGCCTATATCATATATTATAAGGATTGTTACAACAGATATTTTTTTCTGATTCGAAATCTAAGAAGACGGTAACCGACAGACGTCATTATTTTTACATCCCGTGTTTTGACCAGTCCAGCGATCCAAATAAACCACCAGTGCGCGCTTCGGTCGGTCGAAATCTAAAGAAAACAACCCAGGTAAAATAACAACAACATCGGGCCAGAAAGACAACAAAAATATAAGGTTAGTGCAGTTCATATATCATATGTGTGCTTATTGTTAATCGGAAACCTGGGAACCAGCTATCGAAGGCATTTACATAAACACTTAACCGCAAAGGTTCCGAAGATCGTAAAATGAAATGTTGCCGGTGTCGTCTTACTGAACGTTACACATCACAACAAAGTAAGCTGCGCATGTCTCGGCTTGGATCCATCACCGAAGAATGGCGCCGTCTTCAGAACAGACTTTCTTTTCAGACGTATCATTTCATATCGTACGCGTGTAACCATTTTTTATTGTGTTTAATTTTTTATATCATTGTTGTTGAGTACGCCATTTACCAACAATTCTGAAAGCCGTTGGAACGGTCCTAATCTTGAACAACCGTGGAATATCTAAAACATTCTCGTGACAAATGGTGTATTTACCATTATCATATCATATTTGACGCTTCTAGAAAATAAAAAAAGGGTACATAAACGAAGAATGAACATGGCCGACGCCAAGTGGAAGGATACCGAGGGTGGAACAATACGTACCTACCAGAAGCGGACAGGACCGATGGGATACCGGAAGAAATGTCGGTGGCGTCGATTTTTGTTTTTATTTTACAGAATATAATTCAAATACAAATTAAATGTATTAATTAGAAAGATGAGGCCAGAAATTTTAAAACGTATATTGTTTTCTGCCGATGTAGAGGTTTGAGATGTTTCTTCTTAAACTTTCGACTATCAAGTTATTTTCTATTGGAACTGCTAGGTGTACATTTTCATGTATCGAAATCGCTCAACAGACACATAATTTTTTGTTAAATCCTTTTTTATGTTGCGCCAAAAAACAAGAAGGGTTATATCTTCCACGGGTCCACTCCAGACATTTTTACAGGACTCTAGAGTTTCAATAGTGTCTGTATTCTTGATTCTACTCATTTCAAAAAGGCTTTCAGTATATCTTGACTGCAACTAATGTCTATTTTTAATAAAGATACATATAAAATCAATTTTATCGAAAAATATTGTTGTTGCTACCGGGATTCGAACTTGGATCTCTTCCTATCCGTGGAAATTGCATTATCGGATTATGCTAAGGCAACCGAATCCCGGTGGTAATAACATTATTTTTCAATAAAATTGATTTTATATGTATATCATTCTAATTAATACATTTAATTAGAATTCAAAATATCACAGACGTATGTTCTGAATAATTACAACTTCACAATAAGAATGTGTTCTTCTTAATAATATAATATAATTAGAATTAAAAATCATTCCAAATAAGTACTCACTTTTATTGTATCCTACAATAGATCATTTATTGTTATAAAATATTGTAAGTGCAGACAACAATCAATGACTAATATAATATGTAGTGCCGGGTAAAAATAGATTGCGAAGTACCAGGGGCGTACATGTTATATTACGGCTACTTACGTGATAGTGGGCTTATCAAATTATATAATTAATACAAATTTAATTTTTACACTTTCTTATTGTGTTCCTTTATTTTAAAGTGACATGTCAGGTCAACGAATGCGTCGTTTACATTTAGATCCCAAGTCCGAGCATATAAGAGTTAGTGTTTACAACTAGTTCAATGAACTCATAAAAACTGTTTAGATTAGCCTAAAAATCTTCCCTTAAAACAAATAATGTTCCTGATAATCGAGCCAAAGTATACAGTTAATAAAATACAGAAAGCAGCAATAGTTGAATCACTGTGTTTTGGAAGTTCATCTCAAATAAATAAATAATTTTATCTCACAAAGTGTTTAAATCAATTAAATTCGACACTACATCGGTGTGAAAAATATAATTTGCACTCTATATAATAAAAAAGAGTTTTTTAAAACTATAATGTCTGCGAAATAAATATATTACGTATGAAGTATGTAGGTCCACACTAAAATAATTCGAAGTTCTCATGTTAATGCGGTAACTAAAACTGTTTAGCGGAAGATTTAGAAATGATAAATAAAGCTGCGCATATGTTTTTGCAAAATCTGCCCCAAATGTACATTAACTAAACGCAACTCTCGCGCCGAGCGGTATTATCAACACACGTCTTCGCTTGAACAGATGTGTTGCAAAACGCCACAAGTGTGTATTTGAAGCGGACTTAAATGTTTGCATTACAATATACTTTGCATGGTATCATATTATATTATTAAAATATATTTAATCCTTCAGTCAGTAACTTTCTATAAGAATTCCTCCAAGAACAGTACGTAGTAATATTTAAAAAATTTAAGAACGGAAATAAATTCACGCAGGTATAATTTCATAAAAACATGTTTTTGAATGTGTGTATTTCTTTCAGAACCTCTAGTAACAATACCCTTCGCTTTTGCAGTATCGATATTAGCAGCATAACCTAAGTCCATGTCTAGTGCACTGCGAAGAACTATTAGTGACGGTAGACTAGAAGCTTTTACGTTAATGCCAATAAATAGAGAAACATATTGAATAAGATTGATAATGACGTAATTATCGATATTATTGCAAAAAAAGAAAAGAAAATTCAAGAGAAAATCAATTTTTTGAAACTGGTGTTTTTTCAAACTGATCAAATGCGTTTTCTAGTAGTGATGGTAAACCGTTACGTGACTGTGATTGTGTCGATGATTGGTAACTAAGATTTAACTGTCGGAGGCTTACTTTCTAGTGTTCCAGTCATTGCTCAAAGAATTACGTTAATCAGTTATCAATCATCGTTACAATCGAACACAATCACAGTCACAATAACAGTTCAAATAACGGTTTAAATAACGATTTTACCATCACTATTCACTAGTAAAAAAAATATTATTTGCAAATCATTTTAAAAATGGTGATTGGTTGTCTCAAAAATTCTCGGGCCTGTATTAGGTCGTAAATCCATCCCTGCTACCCACGCTACATAAATATCGATATAGTTGCGCTCAGAAATATAAACGAAGATTTACGGCCCAATACGTGATAACTTAACCGGAGAATGGAGGAAGAAGCATAAAGAATTTGGAATTTCCGAAACGGTATGACTCCCCCTCCCGATATCCTGAGAAAGATGAAAGGATACAGTGGGCGGGCTGAGTAGCATGAGTAGAACCCTCGTACCCAAAGTAACAGGATCAAGACCGAGATGTCCAACAGACTTGACACTTTGTGTCTCGGTGATTTTAAACCGGCTACCGTCAAATCACTGGAACACCCAGTTTATTCGATGCAAGAAATATCGGTGTAAAAAGAACTAGTTTTTTAAAACATTAATAGTTCTCGGTCACGGCAATTCATTTGGTCGGTTACTTTTGGAACCGGTTCCAACATTGTCAAGAACCGGTTCCAAAAAAATGTTTTATTGCACAGTTATCAATTTCAACAGTACCTAACCAAACAAATAACTGATATTCATCTGGAACTGGAACTGGCGTTTCAGAAATCGTCGGTATCAATCTTCATAACCTACTCTGTAGTGACTACGGGACAAGGACGTTCGAGTCCCACGAGGGCGTAAAAGATAACAATAAATTTTAATTTTTCATTGTAGACTTAAACCATTAAGTGATCTCTTTTGTTCAGGAGCTTAAATTTAATATAACTAACAAATTTATTCTATTTTGTGTAGGCAGATGTACTGTATTTTGTTATGTAGCAGAACAGGTACTGTACCTGCAAGAGTAAAATAAAAATAATTTTTATTGTACTAAGTAGAATAGAAAACATGGTGTTGGTAGTTCTTCAGTTTAATAGAATTTCCATTTATTGTGACATTATGTTAATACCCGAGTATAAACCAATGCCTTCTACTTCTGGCCAAACAAATGCAAAACCTTTACTTTCTACTATACACTAACTATGTACTTATACACTAACTATATGAAATACAGTAGTACAAGAACCTACTGTTAATTAATTATTAGAAAACATTATTTTACTAAACGTAAAGACGGATTTGTAATTTGACGGCAACGAGTAAGTAAACGGTAGTAAAAAAGCCATATGTTGGAATAAGCATTCTTCGCAATGCGCCAACCGGTAGCGTTATTCCGGCGTCTAAAAATGAATGTCATTTAACATTTCAGTGAGCCAATCGAGATAGTATATTTTACTACGCCAAGACATTTCTGCATCGATGCCCACTTATATAACTTTAACCTATAAGTAGCTCCTTTGCCGAACGTTTAAAGCATCAAATAAAAATATATTTTTATTAAATCTATGAAATTAAATTGACTTATTCGGTATCTATTTGGAAAATGTACCTGCAAAAAAAAAAAACAATTTTTTATTTGTCATGTAAATAGGTCAACAGGTTGTTAATGACACTGATATGTCCTAGTATGACATTTAGGTAATTGGGGAAATAATATATTACAGAATACACTTTTTTGGTTAAGAAATTAATTGTAACACTAAAAAATAAAAGCCGGTGTATATATCGAAGTACATACATGTTATATTATATTTTATTTATTTATTAGATGACATATATATTTTTGTTCTAACAGAGGTGAATATATTATAACATAATAAACATAAGACACATTTAATACTCGTAGTTTATTGTGTGGGATGGAGTAGACTTCACTTCTGATATATACAGCGTTGTCCTGGCTACTTTGCTAGAATGAAGTCTGTGTTAAAGTAGGCAGTTTTTTTTTCGTGCTATTGTGGTGTTATTTAAATCATCGACAGAAATAAAAAGAGAAATAAAAAAAATATCTTTAAAAAAATAAAAAATATGTAGTGGGAGTGTTGTAGAATTAGCGAATTATTAGTGTAGGTACTGTATAAATTATGTTAGAATGTTGGATAGCCATGCTTCTGATTCATCATATACACTTACAATTTGGAAGCTGGCAGAATTAAACATATGTCCAATCCATCAATATTGAAGATTGTTTATAATTGGTTTCTCAAATAAACTTTTAACATACGTCAAAATTTCCATGGTTGCCGTTTGACTTTAAATTTTTTTGCGAAGTGAGCAAAATTATCGCGGTTCAGTGATTAGATATGCAGCAGCCAATATTATTGATTAGATTAAACTTCAGAAAATATTCGCAGGCGTTCCCGCGCCATTACCGTTCGGATTGCCGTTAGCGTCCGATGGTCATGAATCCGTCTTAACGTGGTAATGAATATTTAATTAATTCAAGATTGTTTTCATAGTGAATTTTAAACGAGAAATAACTGGAGGCACTTGTATTTCTCAATGGAATTATGGGCCTGCATAAATTGATATAATTTATGACTTACGGTTTCTTCCTCAAACACGAAACAAATCTTAACAAACCACTGAGCATAGAATTCATTGTGCATAGAACACTTACACAATAAGTTGCACGCTGCTCGATAGTTTTCTATGACGTACCGACTCGAATAAATCTAACAATATGGGTATATTTTATTTTAATAAGTTATTCATCTTCATGGTGACTGAGTTTCGCAGATGCAAAACAGCAATAATTTTAGTCAAAATATTTTATTTCTCGTAATAGGTCTTTCACTGGGAATTTTATAAACAATTTTATCCATTCGAGTCGAGCCTGGTTGGTTACTTCACCATTTTAGGGTTGTCTGTTTGATCAGTGATAAATTTTTACTATGGTAAAAAAAGTTGCGAAAGTAACAATTTTTGCGAAAACGGGTTTGTTGATCGTTGGTAAAAAATATTTACTCATCGAAAGTACACGCAATAGTAAACTAATTTTACCCTCCAATATCGGATGGTAAAAACGTAAATTAGTTAAAAATGGTGGACTCTTCACAGCTGTTTCAAAAATCATCTGTCAGATTTGATACTTTGAAAGTTGCAATACACAACAATGAATCATTTAATATTCTGCTATTTTAGTGATGAGTGTGTCCGATGATGATCTTGCTGATGATTTTATATTAAGATTTTTCGCTAGCAAAGTGACAGATTTCGATTGCAAGGGTAAATAACGCCATAGATAAAGCATAAAATTGTATGGTGAAAATTTAAAATAAATCAAATTTGACGAAATTCTCCGATATTTGATGATCATTCACCTTGCCGCACTATTAGGCGGGATTAACTTTGACAACAATAAACTTGACGTTTTTACTATAGGCGATGTTATACTAAATATGTTATAATAAAAATTTACTATGGTAAAATGTTACTACTGATCAACCGGCCCTTAGCGTTATTCTCCTGTTTCCTTTGGTATCCACTTTTCTAAGGACCGCATTTTCTTACAAATTTCTTTCGTTACTGTCTATGAATATATATTATATCCAAAACATCGAGGATACGCTGAAGACAGCATAGTAGACAGTGTATCTTTCTTTTTTTATTACTTCTTCAATGGCCCTGCGGTACATATCAAATCTTAGTCTCACGAATTTTTCCCCTCCACAGGACTTTTTTCGGTGACTGTCTTCTAGTTCGGCGTTTTTATGTCTTTCTCCTAGTGAAATTTATTACAAATCTAAAAATAATAAAAAATTGTTTGAGGTTTGTTTGCGCCATCCTGTATGTATTTAGTAACGGTATACGATCGATTTAAAAATTTCCTTTTCACATCGCATTAATGTTTTCAACAACTTTATTAATTCCCTAAGCTCTGCCCGCTAAATTACTTACCATTACGCATCATAGACCACCTTGATTGCAAGCTAAAGTTAACACAAATGAGGGACTTAATTTCTTCAGAATACATAATGAAGATTGATTGTCCAACACGCAATATATGCAGGTTTGATTTGAAAGAACTAACACAGAATTTATATTCATACAAGACACAGACTGTAAATTGTATAATATAACGTCTACCGCATTGCGTATGTGTCGTCAATCAGAAAATGTATTATTTTATATTCTATTCAAATTGTTCACAAGCGCACATACACATACCCACCGTCACGCAGTAGTCCCGGAGGACACACATTTTGTACCGATATAAATTTCGATTTGACAGTTTTTATTTCTCCCGGGTTATGTCCTGCTTTCCTTCAATATACGAGTATGCATTTGAGTGCAGCCGTAAATCGAAATATTCGATGAATATCGAATTATATAATAATAAGAATTATTACTTATCATTTTAAATGATAGATCATAAGGTATAAATATTACTTACTTATGTAACACATATGCCCACCTCGATAAGGATAAATTGATGAATTAAATAAATATTTATCGTTTTTTTTTTAAATTAAATTTAAAAAGTCAAATTATAATAAATATTATTATTGAATTCTGATAGTTTGCGTAAGCATTATTATATGTTACAGCTGTTTCAGCGGTTAAGGTCATTTTCAAACAGCGGATAAACTACGTACAATCGACTTATTTAACTGATTTTAGTTACCCCTTTCTCTATCCATGGGTAATTAGGTTGTTTCGGTAAAATTAATATTCTTTATTCTCAGAGGCACTACCTTATCATTAAAAAATTCCCGTTAATATGTATAACATCTATGTTTGCTAATGGTTAAGCTTAATTGTAAATTTTCCTATTTCTGTAAATGATTAGTTGAAATATTCTGTAAGTGCCTCTATTTATTTTAACTACCGAGATTACCCTGTTATGATTGGTTATTTTGCCTTAATTTTATGTTTTTTGAACATATTAAGAAGTGGGGAGAAGATAATTTTCTGTTGGCTATTCATTAAAGTTATATTTGGGTCATTTGTTATTTTGTTAATTTCTAATTGTTCAAACAAATTTAATCTAAAACCTTTGGTTTCTATATGCAAAGGTGTTGTGAAACAGCTGTGATATATAATAATGCTTAAGCAAATTATCAGAACTCAATAATAATATTTATTATTAAAAATAAACATGGAGTTCTACAAACTAGACACAATAACAATAAATATATAATTTATCGTTATATATGCCTACCTTTTTTGACCTAACCTAAACCTAAAAAAGATTTCAAGCTTTCGCGGCAAACCCCAAGAGATTGTACTTACATCTGTGCCTGCAATATTATCTCAACAAATTTCTCTTCATAAAATTCAATGTTATACAAAAAAAACATACAATTAGCCATTCATAAGAATTATTTGTTCGTGAAAACATTAATTGTATATATTTTTATTTATCGATAACATTACAAATAATACACGATATGCGCTGACAACATTTCAGGTGTGCGCTATCGTCAAGAGAACATTGTTTGTTCAACTAGTTATTTGAGGCGAAACATCCAAGATTCCTCCTACGACCTCCGCCCAGGGACAAACCTCGGCCAATTTATCCAAGGGCCATTGTATGGGACCTGGGAGTCGTGGTTAACTTTGTAATATTTTAAAAACGTTCTCACAGATAAGCAGACAGCTATGAGTACCTTGAAAATAAATCTCTTTGATTTTTATCTAGCATATCGCAATTTTTCTGTTAGTATACATATCTTTGCAGATTTTGGCTATTTTTAACACATATTATTCAATGTTGAGAATATATTTATTATCAAAATAAGAGAAGTGGTCTATCATAGCAGCTAATTAACTTAAAATATTATATTATTAAGAAGAACACATTCTTATTATGAAGTTGTAATTATTCAGAACATAGCTCTGTGATATTTTAAATACTAAATAAATGTATTAATTAGAAAGATATAAAATCAATTTTATCGAAAAATATTGTTGTTACGCTACCGAGATTCGAGCCTGGATATCTTTCCAAACCGGGAAAGGTACATTATCCAACTATGCTACAGCGAATGTATTTTTGACGACAAATTTTCGAACCTATATGTTACACTTTTTCAAATTAATACATCAATTACGATAAAATTGATTTTATATGTATAACTTTCTAATTAATACATTTAATTAGTATTTAATAATATTATATATTTCCACATATTAACATATATACAACTTTAAAAAAAATTATAGATATGAAGATTGATAAATGGGTGAGAATGGTGAACGTTATATTTATATAAAGTGATCACTTAAACCAGCCGAAGACAGATCGTAAGCCCTGTAATTACCCATACTTCTGTATATTACCATTAAAGATAATAAAAATAACTTCGTCTCTATGAGATATAAATTATTTGTTTAATAACAGTGCTTTTGTAGGTGAAAATCCAGTAATTATGTGTTCTTTGACATATTGCTAATTAACTTAGCATCACACCGTTTCCCTGTGGAGGTAGGCAGAGAGAATGGAGCGTCACTCTCTTCTGTCTTGACACACAACTCTCCTTTTATCCGCATTAATACATCTTCTCATGCAAGCTGTTCGAATGCTGAGGCTTTTGACAGGAACGTCTTTCAGAATCTAGTTTACCTGGTCACTATTTTTTTTGCGTATACACTCGCGTCATATATCTTCCTTACCATTCTCACCTCATTTATTCGTTCAACATATGACCAAACCACCTGAACAACTCTTTTTTCAGCTTTATATTAAATTATCACAGTACAACATAAACAAATAACACAAACATATATTCGATTAAATATATTCATAAAATAATCTTTCGTAATTAAATACGTAAAGTACCGTTCCGTCGATAGCGCGACACGTGTACACACCTCGACGGTCGAGTTTGCCGAACGAGCCGACAAAGTATACACCACAGGTTTCTGGTGTAATTTTTTTGCCTTTCTCCTTCCTATCTGAAAGTTTTAATTGCCCATTGAACCCATTACTTGGGGATTTGTATAATCGAGAAATATTACCAACCTTAAGAAATAAGATCACGATTTGATATCTGTAAAAGTGCTTTTACTAAAATGAAAAAAACTACCGGCAGTCGTGAGTTAACTGAAAAAAAAACAGATATGCAATCGTGAGTTAGAACCGTTTGATCTTTTCTATATTCTTCTGTATGGGTAGGAAGCTTGGATCCTCAATCAGTCGCTTGTGAAAAAATTAAACTCTTGAAATATGAAGTGACAAATGAAATGACGAATAATATAATAAAATTATGCTCACAGTAAACAAAAGAGCTTTAGAGTACCCCGTTTGTTACGAACGTGAATAACAATTATCCAAGAATTCATGTATATGATGCACCATGTACTATACCTACGTCACCTGCACTGTATAGTGCTATGTATTCGCGACCTAATTCCCATGTTATAGCGAACCTAAGAGCACGCGTTCTTACGTATGGTATAACGGCCTATTTATGGCACATCCGTCACATACACGTCAACCATGCATCTGCCTATATAAGGACACGGTGAATATTTTAGGATCAGTTCTCTGGAATAAATCTAACGTGTAACAATCTGAGTTTTTATTGACGGATACATAACCTTTTAAGCATCTCTTTACAATCATTATTAGTCCATAAAAATATTATGAAGATTGACAAATCTAGCACCTGAAAAAGATTACGATAACACGGAAATACTACCTTTGTTTTATACGAACCATCGTTCATGTCATGAAGGGAAATAAGAACAGTTAACATGCAACTTATCACGTGGGAAATATGGTCGAGAGAATGAAACAGACGACAGAATTTGCAGTTACATTGAATTTTTTGATCTGTTAACACTTTGACAACCTACATTAGGATATGCCAAGCAGAAAAGAATACATCGATGTTTCAATTTCTTGTCTTTCTTCATCCGATCATGCTCCGAATTTGTTAAAAACAAAAAAGATTTTCACCTTTGTTTATTTAAATCGACCATTGCGATCTTCTGACCGTGTATGGTATGTCCTTCAGACTTTAATATCATTTGAATATACAATTTCCTTTAACTGAAAGTTTTTCCCGCTTTCAATAATGGCCTGCAAACATAAGCCTTACGCATTCATACTTTGAATAAAATAATTATACCTATGTGTAATCGTATGACAAAAATTATAATTGTCACTTGTAAAAGGCCATTCTATTTATTAATTGAGATATGTGTGTACGACCAATCCCATGCCCTTTATCGTCTCGCCTTCCCGACGAACAATTAGACTAGATCCATGAAGTTCAGAAATTAGATGCAACACTAAGAGCAAATAGATCTGACAGCTTGGTTCCAGCTACCGAACATTTTAAATACTCTACTAAAAAAATATTCTGATTATTATATGTACATCTTCATGATTCTTGCACAAAAATATGAACTAAATAGTTTCCATATGATACAATATTAACACATTTTTGACTAAAAATTGGAGCTACCTGGTTCTTGCATCTAACCCTCTAATTTCTGCACAACTGTTTATTTATATTTATTTATTAGACTTTATTGACATACATGTTTTTGTTGTAACAGGGGTGAATATATTATAATATAATATGATAAACATAATATACAATTATATTGCAATGGATTATCTTGAATACTTTACTAGACTGCCGCCTGTATTAAAGTAGACAGAAGTAGTATTTTTTTCGTGCTATTGTGGTGTTATTTAATTCCAGAAAGATAAAGATTCGACAGGAATAAAAATAAAAGTTTAGACACTGTATAATGATTATGTTAGAATGTTGGATAGCGAAGCTTCTGATTGATCTCTACCCAATTGGATCATATATATTCGTGTAATCTTATTGGAAGTGAACGATTTTCAGTTAGTGCTGAGTGTGTTGCACAGTTTCGGAGCTAAGAGCATGTAGAATCTTTGATAAAATGTCGTTGTTGCTCTCGGAACTGGCGTGTAGATGTTTGTTGTTTGTCTTGTGTTGTATCCATGATTTATTGCTTGGGGTGGGTTGTTGTTAGTATGTAAATATTGGATGAGTCTCAACATATAGATTTGTCTTATGTCTAGGACATTGTACTCGTTAAATATAAGATCCGATGAATATCTAAAGGCACGACCATTTCATTACCCTAAGAATTGTCTTTTGTACTCTTGCCATGAAAACTTTCATGTTTCGATATTTTGATACCCTTATCGAACACTAATTCGATTCCCTCGAGAGGTACTCATTTCCAGTTTCGAACTTCAAACATAATTTCCCTGCTTACCTTTTATCTTCCAGGTCTCCCTTTTAGTTCCTATTAAATAACACTCTTTGTAGATCGTGCTAATGTATCATAACAAATTTACAAAATAGCAGGAGGTGACGAAGCGGCGCGCTGATCACGAACACTGGTGACAGTGAGCAGGAAATTCGAAGACGTATACAACTAACTGAAGTTGCTATGAACAATCTCTAGAGAATACGGAAAGACAGTGACATCAAGCAAGCAACTACAATTATCTTGAACAAATATCAGTTATCTCATAGAGACAAAACTATTTTTTTTTAAATTACATTTAACGGAAAATATATGGAAGTATGGGATAATTATATGGCTTACGACCTGTCTTCGGCTGGCTTAAGTGATCACTATATGTATACATAACTTTCACCCTTCAATCTCAACATTCATCAAATTTTTTAAATTTGTGTATATGTTAGTATGTGGACTCGCTTGGAGTATCATTATGGTGAAGTATATACTAACATATATACAACGTTCAAAAATTTGATAAATGCGAAGATTGAGGGATGAGAATTGGTGAAATTTATATATAAAGTGATCACTTAAGACAGGTCGTAAGCCCTGTAATTATCCCACACTTCCATATAGTTTCCATTAATTATAAAAAAAATAGCCTTGTCTCTATGAGATACCTGATATTTGTTTAATAACAGTGTCTTTGTAGGTAAAAATCCAGCAATTGTGTGATCTTACACATATTCAAATATTACTGACAATTATATTGATTCACTCTCTTATCTTTCCAATCTTCAAGTATTCAGCGGAGACTTGGACAATCAGCTACAGCGACAAGCGTAAAATAGATGCCTTCGAAGAATGTAAAATAGATGTAACGCTAGAGAATGTTACAGGATACCTCAATCCAAACCTTCCACATTATTCGGCCTAAAAAGGGAAATGACGCTTGCCTGAAAAAGGGAAGGGACCGGGACTTGTGGAGGTGCATTACGAGACGAGTCTCATCTGATTGAGGGCACTATATGGAAATACTGACATGAAGAAAGAAATAAAAAGAACTTAATTTGATAAACAGTCGCGTATGAAATGCAGTAACTATAGGACAATTAGTCTACCAAGCTCGGTGGGCAAACTATATAGAAGAATTTTAATAGAAAGAGCAAGAACGGTGACGAAAGAAAAAGTATTGGACGTGGAAAGGGTCTTTGTGAGTAGAAGAGCATGCATGGATCAGATCTTTTTTCTAAGAGTGATGACGGAAAAGTTATTGGCGAAAAACCAAAAACTTTTTTGTGCCTTTATAGATCTGCAAAAGGTGTATGATAGAGTTATAAGAGAATGGTTATGGAAGGTACTATCTAGATACAGTGTGAATAGCAAACTTATACATGCAATCGCATCCCTATATGAAGAAAGTTCTGCGTGTGTAAGGATCAATGGATCATTCACACCGTGGTTTGACATTACAAAGGGTGTCAAGCAGGGTTGTGTAATGTCTCCATGGCTGTTCAACTTGTATACGAATAATTGTTTGAAAGAACTGGAATACATGAATGTAGGAGCGAAAATGAACGATTTTATTGTACGCTGTTTATTGTACGCCGATGATGCAGTTTTAATGGCGAATAATGAACAAGAATTACAGAGGCTAGTGAGTAGAATGTACGATGTATGCAAGGAAAGCGTCCTTATTATGAATGTCAACAAGTCGAAAGTGATGGTATTCGAGATGGAGGAAAGCAAGACACCGTGCTAAATATTTGTAGATAATGAATGTTCGGAACAAGTAGATGAGTTTGTGTATTTGAGTATTGTATGAGAAAGATATCGAAAGGAGGATGACTGTAGGAAATAAAGTAAACGGCGCTTTGAATGGAATTATAGATAATGAGAAATTGTCAACTGAGACAAGACTAGCGGTTCACAATGGAGTCCTGGTACCGACACTGATGTATGGAAGTGAGGCCTGGATCTGGCAGAAGAGGAACGAAAGTAGACTGAATGCAGTGTAAATGAGATCACTTAGGCGTTTATGTAGTAGATCCATTTACAGACAGACAGAGTAAAGAATGAAGAAATAAGAAAATAATGTAAAGTTGATGTTAATTTAGTGAATAATATTAAGAAAAGATCATTTAGATGGTTTGGTCATATGGAGCGGATGAATGAAGAGAGAATGGTAAGAAAGATATATGACGCAAGTGTTGATGGCAGCAGAAGGCGCGATCAGGCATACCAGATACTGGAGGATGGTCCTGTTAGAAGCCTCAATAAAGTGTGGCGCTCTATCCTCTCTGCCTACCCCCGCGGAGAAACTGAGTGATGGTAAGTAAGTCACATTTAAACAACTTTGTGGTAAACGTAATAATTTAAAATGCTACTCGTTTTAAGTGCACAGCAGCATCCGCGAGATAGTGAGCACAACATTATTATTTGTTGTCTGGATACTGATACTGGATGCTGGTCGGATATCACAGAACCCTTCGGAATGTCTGCCTGAGGTCGTAAATAAGAGATAAAGACTGTATTACGATCAGGAAGCAGTAGGGAGACGCCTGGAGCAAGACATCGCACTAATCATACAGTCATATAAACTGGTTCTTATTTCAGTTGGAAATTCTGAAAGCCTCGGTAAAAGGATATTACGGGCAATTCTGTTTATTATATAATGGCTACCGTTGTTAATACTTCGTGTGATAATAAATAAAAACACATGCATTTGTTGATGCGGTACGAAACCAACAAAGAAATAATATTTTCAAGTTGAGATCTTAGATTTATTATGATGAGTACAATCGTGCAGTAAATAAATAATAAATATTTTAATTTTAATAAAATCACATTATATATATGAAGTTACGATTTTTCAGTACACACGAGGGCGAGTCAAAAATTATCTACACTTTCGCCATAACACATCATCAAAGTTGTTATACCGCCTTCTGCGTACGCGTGGTCAGAGTTGGTACGACTGCAGTCACTTGTGCGAAATTTGATCCCGATCGCGTCATTTTTCTTCCGGCTATTGCAGTGTAAACGTGCCCGCTCCGCTAGCAGTTTGCAGCAAGGAAGAACAACGAGAAGTGATCCGATTTCTCTGGTCGGAGGGTGTAAAAGGAGCTGAAATTCATCGTAGACTTTTATCACAATACGGGGGCAGTACATTATCACGTAAAAGTGTTTAATTGTGGATTGAAAAGTTTGAAAGTGAGAGAGCAGGACGACAAGTTCAGCAAACTCGAGAGATGCTTCTAACGAATAGGCGAGTTACCATCGACGAGGTAGCGTCTTCTTTGAACATCAGTCATGGTTCTGCCTGTTAAATCATCCACGACGAGCTTGGCTTCTGTAAAGTCTGTGTAAATAAATTGTGGATCGAAAAATGTAGATAATTTTTGACTCGCCCTTGTAGTTTGTTAATAATTAATACATTAATTAGAAAGAGACACAGAAAAAATCTAACTATCAAAAAAACATATTCAACACAGGGGACTTGAACGTTCTAATTATCCTATAGTATTGTCAAATTTCATCTGCGGGAATTTCGAGGAAAACGTAAACGTCTCACTAATAAGGTACCTATCATAATATGTCACTACAGTTCAATTGGTTAAAACTGTCTATCAGTATAGAAAGATTCGGGTTTGAATTCCGGATGTGACTGTGTTATTTTCTGTATGTATTTCTAAGTTATACGCCTAATTTATTTTGATAAACTTTTTAACAATTCAAATGTATTTTATTAGACTAACCTTGAACACGGTGCGTCCGTTGAATTAAATATTAATCTAAAATATCAACAGTCGGATTCGCTCCAGCGTCGCATATCGTTATTGTGAGCAGTCAGAGTGCGCTATCTATTGCTGTAATACGTTAGCGAGACATTTGGATTGCTCTTAACAAATAATGTGATTTTTTTAACATTACATGTCAACGCATCCGCGGTTAAAACAATAATAATTTCAATTTCAATTTTTTTTTTATAGTACTTAATATTAAATAAAGTAAGAAGACGGATCAATTGTTTTGTTTTTTGTTTACATTTTCATCGTTCAGTGATCGTGCATAAGGCAGCACGGAAGGTCTTTTATTGCAGAGTCCCTGAAAATATTAATTGTTCTCAACAATCCGAGAATTCATAGCATCTATGATCGGCTTTCATATTCAACATTGTTTTTCATTTGTTATTTTTAGATAAACAATAATAACTGATAATAACATAACATGTAAAAAATAACACCAGTGAAATTTCTTCAGAATTGTTGTACTTTTCCGTAACAACCAACAAAACTATTTTAACACAGAAGAATATTTTTATATATGTATTCTCATTTTACCGATTTTATCTTTTTGTAATTAAAAAGATTTTGTAGCCGCCTAGTATCGATCACGATACCTTTCACATTCCAACCCAGTGCTCTACCATTTTAGCTACTTCCCTAGTAGACTATGTACCAAACTGTAATTTAAATACTGATTTTTTTACGTTACAATTTAATGTAATGATTTGTATTTAAGACATATTTTTTTATTTATACATTCTTAACATCAAAATATACTAATATTTCATTTTATTTTTAAAAAACTACATAAAAAATTTCTCACGAAAACTGCTTTTTTAAAATTTTAATACTTTAACCTAATGTTATCTATCCATTTAATTAAATCTTCATCACTCTCCTAGTTGTTCCTAGCGTGAAATTGTCGTAAATAAATAATGCATTTATTTTGTGTCGAATTAAAAAAAAATTATTCTTGTCGAACTTTATTACAAGCCAATATTAAATGGCTGGAGATATTTTTAAACTGCTATTTTCACGCCTTGATTTCTTTGCAGTATGGTGGGAAGTATCCCCCCACCAGGGAGTTTTTTTTATTTTATTTACCTGAATTTATAAACATTTTTTCGAACCAGAAAACTATATTCAAAACTATATAACTAGGCGGCGATTCAAATACACCGCCATCATCGTCACTAGCTAATCAATGATGCGGGCGACATCTACACCTGGGGACCGGGCTCTTAACAGTTTCGAAACCATACAATAAACATCATTTCGTTCTGTCACCAACCTCTACATGTATGAGACACTTGATGAATTTTTATTACGAATTTTTTATAATGAGAAATTGTCAAAATCCATTTCGAACTAAACGTAAATTCGCAGACGTTACATAGCAGAGATGCTGTGTACGAGACTGGGAGAGCAACAACTAAAGAATGTACAATTAAACAACACAGATCAATTAGACAGACCGCTTGTTGCTCGTCTGTTTATCTAATTACTTTTCTCTTCAGGCATCTCTGGAATGAAAGAACGATCCAGTTAGACCTTGAAACAAATTGTTTATCTGTTTAATCCTTGAACGTGACATCACATTTAATCCACTGGTGGTGGCGGTGGATGGTTCAAGTCATTGATGATCATTACGGGTCTAGTTTCATTCGGCGTGAAGTCTGCCGGATCCGCAATCAACGAACAGTTCAGTAATTACAATTGAATACAACTTGTATGACCAGTGTTCTACCTTCGGTGAGGCGACTCCACGTTAATCTGATCAGAAAATTGATGAAACGAATTCCGAAAATTATCTACAAGTATAATAATAAAATAAAAAAAACGGCTTGAAATGTCTCAGACGCATATGTCGTACCACCCCTGCATAAATACAATATTATAAATATGAATTAAATGTATTAATTAGAAAGATATACATAAAAAAACATTTTTATCGAAATATATTGTTGTTGCGCCACCGGGATTCAAATGTGTTCTCCTTAATAATATAAGTTGTATCAATGTGTCCAAAATTTAATAAAAATGAATTGATAATTCTGACGTCTGCTATCAGATTACTCAGAGGTATTTGAGATTCTGTAAAAATAAGGTAGACGACTCTTTCAAATAATGGAACGATTAAATGTATTAATATCAAAAAAGTAACATATAAGTTCGAAAATTTATCACCTTCCCCGGTTAGGAAAGAGATCCAGGTTCGAAGCCCGGTGGCGCAACAACAATATTTTTCGATAAAGTTGATTTTATATGTATATCTTTCTAATTAATATATTTAATTCATGTTTAAAATATCACAGACCGTATGTTCTGAATAATTACAACTTCACAATGAGAATGTGTTCTCCTAATAAATACAGTGTGTTGGTATGGTGTATTAATTTCGGTTAAATTAATAAAATAAAAATTTCTCTTTAACCATTGCACTACCGACGGTTACGAATGAGACGCGAAAATATACGTTTATTTTTCAATCTCTTTATAACATATAAAACTTCACTATCACAATAAAAAATCAATAAAAAAAAAATTTGTTAAAAATAATTCTAAAAAAAAATTATTATTCAAGTATCCAACTCTTCACAGATTTCAAAGTACCAAAAATAATGAACATACAAAAAAATCAATTATCTTAATTTTTATAATTAAAAATAAATATTAGAAGTGAATTCCGATCTATGAGATTTAGAGACCAAATTGATATTTCAAAACTAAAATATATCACAACCCAAAATCACTATATTTATCAAGGGATCGAATTCTTTAACAATCTCAAATAATAATAAAGTAACAAATAATTAAGTTTTTTTTTTTGAAGTACACATTATTATGAAGTGGGAATTTTTCATAAAATATTTTTAATGCAAATTAAATGTATTAATTAGAAAGATATACATATAAAATCAATAAAACGAAAAAATATTTTTATTGCCACCTGGTTTTGCGACAAATTGATTTTATATGTAGATCTTTCTAATTGGTATTTAAATAATAAATAATTGTACATAAATGCTGTACATGAAGTTGGAACACAAAATAAAATCAGAAATACGTTTACGACAATTTGTACCGGGATCGATCAGCACATCCAAAATATTGTTGATTTCAAAAGACGCCTATCGATTCTGACACCGATAGAGGTGGAAATAAAACACAAGGTAAAAATGAGAGTACGTACATCAAAATATTGCGAAATTTGTTTAGGAATGAAAAATGTGCAGTATACAGTTAAAATTAATAATTATTCCTAAATTAATTCTAAAATAAATGATTAAATATGTGTTATTGTGTGACACCCGTATCAGGTTTGCTATCACCGCCACTGTTACACGTTAAAAAATCGATAATCATAAAATGCATCGTTTTGTTTGACTACACGATTTGTAAAATGATAAAAATATGTCCAATTCATGCCGCGATCAATATGCAAGTTCGTGAAAAAATATTTATATATTCTGAAAACTGCTGGCTATTCGATTCAAACTTAATTTTAATAATAAATATAATATTCTTTCATGCTGATTACAAAACTAAATGTTGGTTTATAAAGTTGGCAACTCTTGATATCGATTGAATTTCGAAAGAGCCAAATTGAGTCTCGATTGGTCATCAAGTTCTAGGAAGCTGGAGGCGCCTTGTAAAGACTTCGGACGTTGGACTAGGACAAGGGAATGAAAATGAATGAACACCTAAAGTGTTTATCACTAATTTGTTATTCTAGTAATATTTTAATATGTGTAAGATCACACAATTAGTGGATTTTCACCTACAAAGGCACTGTTATTAAACAAATATCAGATATCTCATAGAGGCTATGCTATTATATTTCATGGAAAGTATATGGAAGTACGGGGTAATTACAGGGCTTACGACCTGTCTTCAGCTGGCTCAAGTGGTCACTTTATAAATATATATATATAACGTTCACCAATTCTCACCTCTCAATCTCTACATTTATCAAATTTTTGAAAGTATTTATCTACAAAATCTTATGCAAAGAGTTCCACGCTTTTGGGCCTGCCACCGCAAATGCAAATTCACTAAACTTAGACTGCAGTCAAAGGTTGGTCGGTTCTACAACCCTTCCTGCGGCTGAAGTAAGTTACATTAAATACAAAGTCACGCCTATAGACTGATAAGCTGACCGTGCGGTTGTCTATGTCCGTGTCTGTCTTGTTTGTATCTGTCAGGCGCATCTGTCTTGGGTGCAGTTGTCATGGAATCGAAAAACATATCCTGTGTTAAAAATAAATGCTCTCTATGTATAATGAACGTAAGGTATGAAAATAATTGGATGCTATCGCATATAAACACATGAATGTATGTATTCATGTGTTTATATGCGATGCGGTACGTAAATTACCATGTGACCATTTACAGACATCGCGACGACAGCAGAAATAAATAAAGTTTTTGATATTGTTTAATAGTGGCACTAAATATTTCATGAGATTGTACATGAGGTTATTTTGTGAAATTCAGAGCTGGATTTCAGCAGTTGGAATATATTCGCCCTTGGATAGTCTTGTAGCGGAGCTGTTGTATAATCAATGTACAATTTTCAGCATTGCTGAAAACATGCGCTAATAAACACGCGATACTGATTCTAGTCTACTGTAGGTGTACAGCTCTAGTACTTGCAATACCATTATTCTCATAAACTTTATACTTCGTATGTATGTTTGTCAGACTGGCGTGAAGTCGGCTGCAAATTCATATCGTTTTAATTAATTATGTATAAATACGTTTGGCGCCAATTGCATGACTACTGTAAGCGAAACATTGTTACATCGTAATATAAAAAATAGTGATGAGATAAATGTTATCGTGACTGTGATGTGCGTTTGGTATTTCTTTTATAACGATGATTGGTAATTGATATTTTACTGTTAGAGGTTTAGTTTCCAGTATATCAGTGATTGCTCGCCGAATTACAAATAATCGGTTACTAAACATCATTACAATCGAACACAAATTTCGTAATCACAGTCACAATAACGGTTTAGCTCATCATTAATAAAAATATACAACTATACTTAGATTCAATAATAAATCCTCTGTAAAATAAAATAACAATTTGTTGCATTTTTTAAATAAAGGAATTTTGAACATTTATATTAATGTACCTACGCGTCAGAAACCTGAACTCTAACAAAGAAATATGAAACAGCACTAGATAAATTTGAAATAATGATCCTCTGGAGAATTTTCGAAGCTGTCAAAGATAATGGAGTATTAAACAAAAACCTGTATGATGGAGCTGAAAGTCACGAAATTCATAAAATGGTGGAAATGGTAAACAGACCTAGAGATGATAATGACGATATTTATGAATATAAGTAAACATATTCAACAAAACATTCAATTCTATGTACAATAATAATAATACTAAAATAGTATTTTAATGAATATCTTATAATAATTTTAATAAATAGTGTGACATTTAAATGCAGTGGTGCGTATCCAAAATGAAACATATAATATCATTATTATTAATGTTTTGAAACTGAGATAAGCGCTTGTGACATAATCAAATATTTGATATCTTGGACAGTATTTTAGAAATATTTAATTTAAATTTATTTCAGTTACACAAAAAGCACAATACATTTCCATTTCCATATTTTCAGTTCTGACAAGTACCCTGGGCCAGGTAAGGGAAATAAGGGTAGACATAAGGAGGGGATAACATCTAATCCAATTTTATATAGGGCTGGTCGTTACACTTAATTGGTTATTAACGACAATCCTGCCTTTTTATCAAAATTATGGTTAAATTCTATTCTATAAATGATTTAAATTTTATAATAACTAAATTATTACAACGCGCGCCTCATTTTATTTACAAAGATAAAAATTTAGATTTTTAGATATTTTTTCGCTTCGGGCGATGTTCAGGGCGAGAATTATATTAATTGTGGATTATTTTCTTATCATTATTTTATTATATTCTCAACATGGCCGTATTGAATACAAAACTTCTTCTGGTGAAGTATGTAATTGAAATGTCTAAATACAATTTTTGGTAGGCACATGAAAACGGCGTTCAGTTTCTTTTAAATTACAGTTATCTGTGTACGCCTTAGTATGTTTGTAATTTTTTTTTAAATATCCGTCAACCTTCAGTTGTCTTGTCTGTTGTGATGTGATAAGTTGTCGTTTAGTTTGTTACTAATTACATTTGCTCTGTTTACGTGGTGGTGATGAGTTGGTGATTTTTACGTGTTTTGTGTAATTTAATGTTTGTTTTTTTACAGTGGCGTGCAGTAGGTATAGATTTAGGTTATGCTGTTACCAATAATATTATACAATAATATATGTACTACAGTATACGTTATACATAGGATTATGAACGTTCGTTTAACCAACGTCTTTAGACAAAATAAATCGTCGTTTATACGACCCTACCATGAATATATTTGTAATTTTAGAGTACTATTAATAGTGTTTTTAAAGTTTAAGTTTTAATGTAAAATAATACCTTCTTACCCATAAAAAAAAACAATATGAAAAATGTATGGACGTTTTTAAGAACACTTTTTATGACTGAACATGATTCTATTATTGTTTGAAAATCCTTCACGTAATAACTAAACGAAACAATAATCATGTACCAAACGCACCTTGAACGCAAAGAATGGCCATGAAATCAACACTTTAAAAACAGTAAGATAGTAAAATTCGCGAATTAGTAAAAGAGGAAGTAGACACTTCAATGATTTGCACGCAGTTGTAAGCCTTTTGTTATTCTTTTATAAAACAGTATAGGTAACGACTCCATACAAAACGGATCAACCGAAAGAAATTTTCAATTGAGTAAATAACTAATTATATGAGTCGAATAATTCACTAGCTTAAAGATAGAACAGAGTAATATGAATAGGTCAAGTTGACGAATGCATAGGAGCGCGATGGGTACAGCGGGGAGCTGTCATGGTAGTTTTTAGAACTGAGCAATTACAGTCTCTACTGGTACACAGATGGCGCTAATTGTAAAATAATGTTTGAGTTTATGTTAATCCAATATTTAATCTGTATTTGTTTCCAGAATTTTTAGTAATGCACTGCACGCCTCTGGTCTTTTACTAGTATCTATCTAGCCGTGTATAAGTTACAGAGTTTAATCTTTATTAAATTATTGATAATTAGTTACTACGTTGTTGTTTACTCCTTTAAACATCTCTCATATAACATCCCTTTTGTTTGAACTACATCGGCTCCAATTCCTTAAAAAAAATTTACAAGGCGACACGTAACATGGCTCTTCTGTATCTCAGACAACTTGAATGGTGGACGTCAAAATCTCAGGTCAGCCTCTACTTCAGACGCAAGAAGAGTTGTAGAACCTACCAGCCATTGCCATAAGTCCCAAAAGCGTGGAACCCTTTGCTCTCCATTCAGTGACGTAACTATTCCAATGCAGTGCATCGGAGCCCAGGTTAGATAGGGACCCAAATTATTCGCGCCTTAGTATCGATACCTTTCCCAGCGTTAATAATAATCCACACCAAGAATCATACAATTTTAAAAATTGTTTTTCACGTGCATCATGATAACATTATCAATGTATACAGTAATGTCCTAGTATGTCGGGTTAGGGACCATTCCATCGCCATAAAGCGACGCAAGTATTTTTTAAGTTGCAAAGAACACTTAGGTATATTTTTTTTCGTGAAATATGTGAATATGATAAGAGACTAACGTTGTTCATATATACTGTTTAATGGATAATCCACGTAGTACTAATATTCATATAAATTATACACACTACTTATTTGGGGTGCCTTTTTTTCGTTCTGCATTGGGGGACAATTTTTGTATTTACGCCACTGCCTCCGTTATAAAGAACAGTGCATCAGAGACTTTATTTAAAAATACACTAAAAACGCATCTTTTCACAAAATCATATCCACAAGTTCAAATAACGATGTTTAATTTTAAATACATAAACAGTGCAGGGCTAAACAGTTTATGTGTAAAGAGCGCTTGATATGAATTTATTTTGAAAATGGCGCTATAGAAATAATACAATGTTATTTTTATCATTAATGAAGCAGAATTTTTCCGAAGATGTTCATGTCGACTCAATGGATGCAAGATACATGAAATAATACAGTTTATTACCTTAAATATGTCTAGACGTTGGAAGAAAAATCTTTCTTCTCCATTTTAGAACTACTCCGCCTCCGACGCAATAAATGTTGTAGGTCGATACGATGGACTACAAGGTGACGTGGTGACGTGACTCATTCGTGATCGAATACGAATAATAATATTATTGTTCGTGAATGCTGTCATGACAAAAATCTAATAAAAAAAATACGAACTACGGAACGATTTTCAGGCTATGGTGGCATAATAATGCAGATTAACTAGCCTTTATTCAACACTGGACGTAGATCGAAAGAAGATTACTTAAAAATGTTTTTAAATGCACAACAGTTTCCACTTCAAATTATGAAATATTTTTTAAAAAACTAAATAAATTCGTAGTTATTACAAAAAAAATGTTTAGTTACCATTACACATACTAAATCTGATCGTTCATTATATTTATGTAGTGTAAGGGCACGAATTGTACTATAAAAATAGTTAATTTTAATTTTGAAATTTCTGACAGTAGAATTGAAGTCGTTCGTTTTTATGTACGAAAAATCTAAATCTATAATCTTCAAAACAAAAATGTCGCGTGTCAAACCTACGTCAGAGGAAATTGACACATATCTCTGATTGTAACGGTTTCTTTTCAAGTTTGCATACAAAATTTGAGTTTTCATTTCAATGTTTCAGAAACAAGTTTTCATATATTTTTAAGTTCTAATATGAAAATTTAAATTGATTGAAAAAGCGACTGAAAATTTTTAACTTAATCATTAGTAATTGTAATTGTATTATTATACTTATTATATAACGTACCTATTTGAATCAAATTGTATGTGTATCCAAACAATATAACAAAATGTCAGTGCAGCTAAAACATAAGATCTATAATTGAAATAGTGTCAAGACTTTAGATTGACTAAAAGCAATCAATCAAAAGTTTCAAGATGTAAATAAACATAGTTAATTCTAACAGTAAAATATAATAAAATACAAAGTCTAATAATAAATGATGACTCAACAACTTCTACACAACACTTGCATACAATTCGCCCTCAAAACATTGCATCCAAATTCGATGACGTATGTAGTACTTGATACGTCATTTCACATAAAAATTCAGCAGCTTACCATATCACAATTTCCGCCAGTTTCGTCATAAATTAGATTACTGCATTCATCCATCCCTCAATTTTGTGGACCGGTGCGTGAGCCCTGCGGTCCAGGGAGCGTCGCAGGCCAGGATCAGGACGAAGACCTCCGCGGATCCTTTCCTAGGCGCCGCACGCCTCTACTCCATGGCCGTGAAAACACAGGGGTAGAATGACCTTCTTCAATCACTCCACACACAACGGAAAAACACAGAGTTTCACGGTATTGCGAGATAGCACGGCGATGACGAGACAATAGAAAATCTTTACAGCGTGCAACGAGGTTAACGTCGACTGTCGCAAATCTCCAATTTCAGACACGTACAGAAAGTGCAGTTATGTTCAGCGACGCAATAGTTTTTTTTTGTTGTTTAATTCGTTGGCAAATCTTGCGTGAAACGATTGGCGATTTCTTGGTCGAATTTCGATTATTCTTCAATCAGTGGTCGGATTGAGGTGGAAAATCGCACTGGAAAATTCGACCGACGACGCATTTGTTATGGCCGGTGTGACGTGACTAAGGCTGCCGGCGGGGGTTGCAGGCTGCCATCGATCCGCGCCCCGGCGCCTGCGTCCCGCATCCCCTTCCCGCCCCTTCCTCGTGGCGCCATGTTTGAAAGCGCCATTCGGGTGGTTGCATTCGTTTACCGACATTCCGAAAAATATCGAATTTTTTTAGCACGCAGCGAATTTGGCAGGTCCAATACACTTTATGGATTATCCGAAATTTGGCGCTTGGAAAAATAATACATTCGACAAAAGGTGTTGAAATCTACAGTGGGCTACACGCTGAAAAATATGCCATGACATATTCCGACGATTATCTATTACTCGTCTAACTTCTAATATAGAATTAATACAACCCCCAAAGGGAAAAATATTATTAATTACTTCTAATGTCTCATGTTAAAAAAAATTCAAATTTGGTCCATAGATGGCGATGGTGTAGTGGTACTCGAAGCGAGTCCATATCCTAACATATATACAACTTTCAAACATTTGATAGATGTGGAGAATGAGGGGTGATAATTGGTGAACGTATATATATATATATATATATATATATATATATATACGTTCACCAATTATATTCATTCACCAAGTGATCACTTTATATATATATATATATATATATATAAAGTGATCACTTAAGCCAGCCGAAGACAGGTCGTAAGGCCTGTAATTACCCCATACTTCCATATATTTTCCATTAAATATAATAAAAAATAGCTTTGTCTCTATGAGATATCTGATATTTGTTTAATAACAGTGCCATTGCAGGTAAAAATCCAGTAATTGTGGGTTCTTGGACATATTCAAATATTGCTCTTATATATTAATCATCTTAATCAGGATGTCTCTGTACTGCTGGATAACAAACCTCCTTCAAAGATCACCAATTCTTCTATCGTTGACGCTCCACCGAGCTCGTGAACGGCCAAAATTTATTCTACCAGTGGAAGACCTCCAGTCCGGGACTTCCTTTCCACATTATCATTTCCTCGCCAAATGTGTCCAACCCGTTGTTATTTGAGCATTTAGTTTTTTGGGAAATAATTTCTAATAATTTATTTATTTATTTATTAGTAACTATATAATATATATAAAAAATTTGTTTGGACTGTGCCCCTCTTACTAGAGAAATTCTGTGTCGAGACTATCTTGCTTTTCTAGCACAGCGATTTCAAACCTTTAGTACGCGTACCCCTGAGGATGCGTCGTGAACAGGTTAGAGATATGCGAAAATAATATTGATAATGGCGGAAAACATCAGAAAAGGGAGTTTAAATAAAAACACAAAACTAGGTTATAGAGTTTTGATTTACATAAAATTTAAAATCAAAAAATAAAAGCCTGTAAATATCATAAGGTTAATTTGATTATTTAGTTAATCTATTATTATTAATACTCGAGGTGGCTCTTCGAAAGACTCTAGCACCGAAACTACGATTACGTTGGAGATTGAAGGGGGGAGGGGTCGCCAAAAAAATATCGCACAAGGGCGCTTCCTACCCACGGCACTGGATGGATGTAATGAAGTGAGGGGGTAAACGTAAATGAAAAGTCTAATCAAGGGGTACAGGAGAGAAAAAATGTAGGGAACCGCTACTCTAGAGCATTGGCACTTTAGGTATACGATCTCAAAAGTTTTCCAAGCACTTTGGGTAACTTTTAATTTAAGTACTTATGACATTGACGGTCCACGTCTCGGCTCCTGGGAGCACGCACCGGTTGAAGCTTTTAGTTTTCAGAGATTGTGATATTTTGGGTTTTAATTTATATTTACATTATTTCAATTTATTCTTGGATGTTACTTTTGGCTAATTTTTTATTTGTCTCATTTGTGTACGATTTGATTACTAATTAATCACTAATTGTGCCAGCCTAATAATCTTCTACATATAGATAAAATAAATAAACATATTAAGCGGTTGGTTTGGTACCACGGTTTATATTGTTTGACCGACTTTGTATCGCCCCAGTGACAGACCATGTTACTATATTTAGTGACCAAATCTGATTAGTCATAAAGTATCCCCTTTCGCATTTCCCACTCATTCATCTCCTTTTCTGTTACCTAATATTTATTTATAGATGAAATAGATCAAGTATTAGTTGGCACAAGAAGGCGTATTCTGTTCTTTGACATAAAAAAATATATGTGTAAGAGATATCAATGACATAAATTGTTATTCTTGACAAACTGTTATGAGTGTGATTTGTATTGGATGATATTAGTGATTGAAATCTATGACTGTGATCACAGTTTCAAATGTTATCTAAAATACAAATTAAATGTATTAATTAGAAAGATATACATATAAAATCAATTTTATCGAAAAATATTATTGTTGCTACCGGGATTCGAACCTGGATCTCTTCCTATCTGGGGAAATGGCATTAGCCGATTATGCTACACCAATACAGTACATTGACGACAAATTTTCAAAGATATATTATTATACACTATTATATACTTCACAATAAGAATGTGTTCTTAATAATCAAATATTATCCATAGAATTATATTATTTATATTTGAAGCTTTCAGATAAAGAGGTGCCAAGTTACATTTTGCACCTTTATCAGGAAATGTAATTTAAACATTACAAGCCTTCAAATATAAAATTACAAAGTAATTGTTGGAATACACATTTAAAAATATATTTTCAATTTTTTTTCATAAATATCAAGAGAATGCATGTTAATCATCATAAAAGTCTAATTACCAACACCTTTTACTCCAATTTATATACTATACATAAATATATAATATACATAAAAGTTTTTAAAGTTTTACTTTCAAAAAATATTATGTGACACAGAAAAGAATTCAATATAATAACTGGATTGGGCTCATTGCTGTTTCGACTCGACCGAACAACTTTTTCCCATGTTCGTGATTATTTCAAACTGCCATTGCGTGGGATCAGCGCGTTTTAAGCTTGTTCTATTTGGTATTATCTATTTTTAAACAAATTTGAAGGACTCTAAGACCTCTAAAATAGTAAACAACTGCACTGCATCAAAACCTCACTTCACCTACAAAAGGTGCTAGCACCTCCTTTCACTGAACCCCTCATTTGTCAACGAACGTTTCAAAACCAAGCGAAAAAAATCGTAAACTAAACCCAGTCGATACAAGGTACGGTACAAGGAACACGTAACGAGCATGTTCAAATAAACATTAAAAAAAATCAAATTACAAACAGAATAAAAATGTTAATAATAAGAAAAAATACTTTATTTAAATCATTAATTGATAAATCAACATGTTAAATTAATTTTATTATTATTTATATAATATGTTGCCAGAAAGTAATTTTGCTAATATTGAAGAAGGGAATAGAAATGATTTATTTTCGTAGATTCTGCTAAAGAATCGCGATATTTTCGTGTATTCTATCACAGTTAGTAATTGAGACTTATAGATGTTGAACTCGTCACTAGTACGGGACACACTCTGTTCTAAAATATTAAATTCAATACTTCCGGTTTCTATACCAAACCAGTTAATTTTAGCTGAATGGTATAGGTAAACTACAAGGAAGTGATGAAAAAATTCATATAACATGTAGAGATATTGCAATATTGCTCGGTAAATTATTGTTCAAATAAATATTACCACTTAAAAGGCCTGGTGTGTGAATCATTTGGTCATAACTATTTCAAAATTACGAAGAAATTCTACAATTCATCGTCTGACATGGTGATTAGCACACACATGTTCTTTACTAGAAATGTTAGATGATTATTACGACACCGATATGGCTCGCTACCGGTTTGCAAGAAACTTCAATCTCCATTCATTCCCGCCTCGGAATCTTGTATAACCGAGAGATTTAACCTGGCTCGGTGCATCGCGTGCATTACCTGCACCTGCAGGAATACCTCGCATCACAGAAAGCCGTCCAACAACATCTGTGAACATGGTACCTGTTCTTTATTGGTAGCCATTCCAAACTAGAATATTGCCGTGTACTGCCACTGTACACAAAAATCATGTACAAATTCCGCTCGAGTTCAAGGAATCGGGGAAGAAAATAAGACAATACACAAATGCCAAGATCGTGAACAAAAAATATATATAATTAATCACATATATGAAAATAAAAACAATTGGGACACGTGAGACGCGTTTCGCCTTATGAGTGCATTATCTATCTAACTATTTTAAATAAAACAATTTGTATTTATATGAAATATATTGAAAATGGATTAAACATGAAGTAAACAATAAAATAATAATAAACGAACAAGTCAATATACATATATAGATCCACTCTAATTAATATTTTTAAAAACCTGTAATTAGAAATGCTATATTTTTTTTTGTTAAAGGCATACCACATGTATGATACAAAATCATCAATGGACGCAGTTATGCAGAAATCAGCTGAGACAGCAATTTGGAACTACTGCATTCTTAAAATATCATTACTGTCTCGAACGTTAACTAGAACCATACGAAAAAAAACATCCTAAGAATTAACATGAATAATGTTGTCTCTACCTTATTTACATAAAATTGTATAGCTATCCTTTTCTATATATTACCTTTAATTAAAACATAATTAGTGTTTGAACAGAATTGTTTCTTAGAATTGTGCCAAAAAATAAAACCACAAAATTCCCAATCCTGCAACAAATTTAATCGCAGCAAGCCAGTGAACCAGAGCGAGCCAGATTTTTCCGTTTCTTTTGCCATATTATGCGTCAATATGACAAACTAGAAAATGACATTATTCTGGGTACAACTTTGGCCTGAAGAAGACCTGTAAAAGTGCCACAGAAGTGGATAGATGCGTTGCATCGGGCTATCTCGATCAAATGAGACTATTGTGTCAATATTGTCATGAAGGAAGAAAGAAAAATAAAATCAATTTTGTCGTAAATACTACAACGATGAGTTCTGTAGTTTTGTATAATAAGATAAGCGTCTCAATGTGTACATACACATTTGCAATACGGTATTATTGGATGGGGAGGAGCATATAAAACTTCATTATCACAATTAGAAATCACAAAAAATGATAAAAATTATTTTTAAAAAAAGGCTATCCAAGTATACTTTTCATAGATTTCAAAGTACCAAAAATAATAGACATATACGAAAAAAAATCAATAATCCAAATTTTCAAAATTAAAAATCAATTAAATATATTTCAAAACTAAAATATACCGCAACCCAAAATTAGTATATTTATCAAGGTATCAAATTTTTTAACAATCTCCCCATCACAATTAGAAAAATTACAAACTACTATAAATTTGTAGAAGTAAAAAAAATATGTACACAGACTAACTGAAACATAAATTCTCGTATATACTCCTTCTCTATACACGAGTTTTACTCTCATAGAGAAGAAATAAATGTTAAAAGAAATTATGTATATATCCCACTGATTATTTTTAAAATGTATTACAGTCAATATAATCAAATACAAAACGTCGACCAGATATACACAGCAGATTATCCCACAAAACTGTACATAGAAGACTTTATTTGATATACGAAAATTGATATTTTTAATGAAAACACATTTTCATTGTGAAGTTGCAATTTCAGAATATATGTCTGTGATATTTTTAATACAAATCAAATTAATCAATTAGAAAGACATACAGAAAAAATCTATTTATCGAAAAAATGTTTGTTTTGTTACCGGGATTTGAACCTGGACCTCTTCTATTCGGGGAAACGTATTACCATTCCACTACAGCAATCGATTACATTTACGACTAATTTAGAACTTATATTCTGTATATTTTTATAATTGATACATCTATTATTCGTTTTTTAAAAGCAATAAATAATAATAAATATATATATATATATATATTTTCTGTATACCTATATTTCTAATTTGTTAATTTAATTTGTATTAAAAATGGATATTATCCAAGTACGTTAGACTCATTGAGTTAGAACATATGTATATACCCTATACATGAAAGTTTATTAATCTATTAACAATTTATTGATTAAACGATAGGGGATGTATCAGGTTTAACAGAAAATACGATTTAAGATATATGTATATAGTATTTATTACGGTCCATAATGGCATTCACCAACATACCCAAAGATACTCGTAAACTGAATACATTCATAATTCAAACATTAAGATAAATGTGAAAACTACGGACTGAATAAGATAAATATTTATTTTTTTAATATTACTAGCTACCCGGTTTTACTGAGAAATAGAACCGACTTTCTGGTCTCCCAGGACGAAGATCGTAACTCGTAACCCTCGGTCTCTAGACGCACGTTTACCGCTAGATCAAAGAAGCCAGTCGTATTTGAATGTGCAAAGGATATACCGTTGTATGATATATATTACATTCTGGATATAGCGTAAAACATAGTATGAAAAATGTTCACAAAAGTCGCAGAACTACGAGAAGCGATTACTAATGATTATTCGGCCGTCCGGAGGGATTAGCTGTAACAACCGACAACGCTGATGTTTTCTAAGAGCTGTTAATATTATTACTAGCTTTCACCCGTCTTAAGATACGACGATCACGTGACACAAGGTAAGTTGTTGGGAATAATTGGAAGTAAAGAACTAGAGACAGGAAGCTGTGACCTATATTCAACGTTGGATACAGATTAGTAGAAGAAGATAAAAAAATTAAAAGTTATTTTAAAATGATATCAAATTAATAACAACCGAAATTTTGTAATCTTAAAAATTTGTAATAAAGCAGATCGCCCGTCTTAGGACGGGCTTTGAAAAGGTTAAACAAATTTGGCTAGTTTGTTATCGATGGTTTATAATACAATATAATAAAATATTCGTTTCAGATAATAATAAATTGTGAAAAGAGTTGTAAAATCCAGAAATATTTAAATTTAATAATGCCTTTATTGTTTTTATTCATTTTATTTAATGTAATGTATTTAATGTTCAGAATATAATATATTACATAACAATATAAAAACCTGCTTATTTATTGTGTAATCGTTCGTAAAGATAAATTTATATAATTTGGTGGTTTCCACATTTTAATATCGATATAATACATTAACTATTTTCCAGTGATAGTTTTCTGCGATTATTTCATTTGATTACAACAAATCTTAGTCCATATTAACGAATTTCACTTCAAAATTATTTCAGTATACCAATGTTAAGTTTATGAATTTAATTATGTTAAGTTTATAATTTCATCATAAATGTACTCATATTGGAAGTATAGTTGTTAGCTATGTAACAACGATAATATGGTGTTAATTGCATTATAATAAATGCAATTATCGCTGAAGGAAGTGGCAGGTTTCTTGGCTGAGAACGAATAATCACAGCATCCTGTCATTTGACTGTGAGCAGGTTTTATAATTCTCAATCGAAAGTTTAATATCGTATTTTGGTCGGTGAGTGCTTTCACTGTTTCCGAGTGTCCGGTTTATTTTTATGACGTTCACAACATGATAGGTCGTAAACTATATTATGTTATAAAACCATGCTACCCGTGGAGTGTTCTGATAAATCTGAACGAATCAAACGGCTGGCTCAACCAGTTTTTGTATATTATTATGTTCAACTATTTGCCTAAATATATTTGATTAATAATCGAGTTTGATTTTACTCGCGTTCAAATAATTTGGTGAGATATATACAAATGTCACTCTTCTTGTGGATCTAACGACTCTACTAGGTAATGGCTCTTCTCGGATTTATGTTTTTTTTTTTTAGATAACGACTGTAACTTGTCCCGTCCCGCATCAAAACTTACCGCATTTTATAAAGCGAAATTCTGTTACAATAACATAATTCCAAACCAACTTAACTCAACTCCTCTATAATGAATTCAAATACTTAAATACATGTTATCTCGCTACTTGCAATGTGGTGGAAATATGAGAAAGAAAGGATGGCACTTACTTTTCATCTGCCGGATACTGGTTCATTGATAGATTCCTCTCCACCATAAATACAAGCGTTGCGGCGTGTATACTAACTAACTAATTAGCATTAGCGGAATGAAGAAACAGTAGTTGTCCGTATAAAAGTTCCAAGCGCACTGAACTTGCTGCAGTTGGAGACTGTTGATTGCTGCGACATCTTCTTTCTTCCTTGTACTTAAGGATAGGTGAGGAAAGAAAGGGAAGGATATACGCAGGTTAAATTGTGGTAAATCGCGAATTTAATGTATGCATGATGAGGCAACAAGTCAAACGCCAAAGAACTTAATAGAATTTAATTAATTTTTAATCGGCGCTAATACAATGCAAATTCCAATTTGAAGTTATTTCAGGCACGATTCTGACCGGTGGTGGGAATTTTCGTTCTGAATGGTGAACTATCGTTCATCAAAATGAACTGTATTTTTCCATCTCGCGGCCTAATATGAAAACAACGATGATACATCAAAAATATAACAAAATTGGGGGACTATTTTAAAAGCTAAGTTCAAGTTATTTTAAATATGTCCAAGAACACACACAATTACTTGATTTTTACCTACAAAGACAAAGGCACTGTTATTAAATAAATATCGGATATTTCATAGAGACGAAGCCATTTTTATGGGATAATTAAAAACATTTTACAGATAAAGAATATTGTTTTAAATAATTTTCAAAAAATCAGATTCTCATTGAGTTGACATATATGCTGTTTCAAGGAAAAATGAATTATCAAATTTGATACATAGATGGCGATGGAGTGGTGGTAGAGGTGGTGAAGGTTATATTTATGTAAAGTGATCACTGAAGCCAGCCGATGACAGATCTTAACCCCATATTTCTATATATTTTCCATTAAATAAAATAAAAATAGCTTCGTCTCTATGAGATATCTGATATTTATTGGACTATTTTAAAGTTTATAAAATTTACCATAAATCGCAGAAACTGTACATAAAAACCAAATTTTAGATAGACAGTCTGCTTATCTACCTTTAAAAAAAACCATAACATTTTAGCAAGATCGTAGACATGTAACCATTGTACTCAGTACGTAGAATCGATATATAACAGATAGTTTAGCTATATAATTATGTTATCGTGGTTAAAATATTTTGTATGTCAATGTATTACTAGTAGGTAATGTTGGCTATCGTAGTATTTCTTTAACCTTTTTATTTGGAGTGTTATGTTGCGTTACGAAATTATATTCATCAAATATTCTACTAGTCCTTCTATGCCTTATTCGAATAGCCATTCACTATAATTTTAAAGAAATTATTTTACTCGAGAATTTTTATTATTATTCTTTGTGCTATAAAAGTAATGTGACTCAGTCGGTACGTATCATTTGGTCCTTTTATCCTGCGTATAAAATACAATTTAACCATATAAATGTCAAGCCAAGCTATAAGCGTGTTGACACGCACTTTTGAACCTTGCAAACTTGCAGGGATTAAAGTAATATTTTTAAATCATTTTGCCATCTGCGAACGACAGGTCCCAGTTTCTGATAGATAAGTCAAGACCTTTACAGCCTAGTCTTATCCTATGCGATGTGCCCTCCATTTCAAATAGAGTTGGCAGTTAAAAGGTTAACAAGACGAATCTCCAGAAAGTATTTTTCAAGTGCACGTACTATTAGGTTACGTAATTTTTTGTAGGCTTTTTGTAGCGCTGCAATAATAATATTATATAAATTTTATTTCGTTATTACTATCGTTGGATAATTAGGACGGGTTAACGTTTGTCACGGATGACATGATAGTATGAAAACAATCTTGTCCCGGTCAATATTATTACTCACGGAATAAATTGATCAGTCAGGCGGAAAAGAAGCACATCCCGTATTGCTATCAAGGTCCTACAGACTTGTACGATACTCACCACAATTGGACATGTCTTGGACCGTTTGCCCACTACCTTAAATCTACACTTGACCACTTCCATACTGACCCGGTGATCGTTTTGGCCAGATGCATGTTTGCGATCGTATTTGCGAATTCTATTACCGCTGCCGCCCGCAGCGCGGCCTTCAAACGGTCGTACAAGGCGCTGCGAGCGACAATATTGAATTTTCAAAACAGGTGTGCCGGATCGTGTCCAAAGTGTAAAAAATATCTTAGAATATGATTATACTTTAATTGATTCGATAGCAATTTTGTGCAATATGTGCGCTAATTAACAAATTATTTTAGTAACTGACACAGAGATAAACAAATATGACACTGATAAACCAAGGTTATGTTGTTATCTATGACGGGTATACATACGTATACTAAAAATAATTTAAAAAAAAATTAATATTGAGAACAATCATATGAATTTATATTTATAAAATAATCGTGAATTCATTACTTTAAACAATTTATTTTATTGCTTCGTACCCGTTCTCGGCTTTCCATTTCGTTTATAATAATAAAGTATGATTTCTCCCTCGGACAACGGATATTTAAAAATGCTTCAATAAGATGGTGGTCTAAAACTTATTTTATTTTTTAATTGATTAACCCTACAACAGTCCGCAAGGCCTAATTACTATAGTAAAACACTCAGGCTTGAGAAAATCACATAGATGTATTGTGATTTCACAAGGAACCGAACCCGAAACCCCTGCGCCTTAACTACATGACAAATTTAAATAACTAGCTTTACAAATTACCATAACCAAAAATATATACTTATGCAGAACTAAATATATTTCAATATTATCGCTAAAAATCGACCCAAAATATGCAAACTCGCTCGTTTGACAGATAATTAACAATTATCACATGAACTATGAAATATCCAGTGATGGTAAAATCATTATTTTAACTGTTATTGTGACTGTGATTATGTTCGATTGTAACGATGATTGATAGGTGATTAATGTAATTCTTCGAGCATTGACTGGTATACTAGAAAGTAAACCTCCAACAGGTAAATCTTAGTTACCAATCATCGTCAAATCTCAGTTATCAATCATCGACACAATCAGTCACGTAACGATTTACCATCACTAGAAATAACGCTGCAATTCACCATGAAATAAAAACTTTTTTAATTTGTATAATTAGTAAAAGATATTAGCACTTTTCAGTCAAGATGATCCCATTCGAAAAAACGGAATAAATTTAGAAAAAAATGCTTGAAAACAGCAGATTCAGTCGGGAAATATTTAGTTCAGTAAGATTGTTATGCGGATTGAATAAACAAATTGAATGCACGCAATACAAACAAATTATCTCACAGCATCGGTATAACGTTAGAGCGAAAGGACTGCTGGAATTAAAAATTGTAGCCGTGGGTTACGCTAATCTGTGGAATAACGGCTAGAATTTTATAGGGTCATTTCAGAAGATAAAAAGTGTTTAATTTATTTCCCAGAATCTTTAGTAATGCACAGTTTTTTTTACTCTACCCTGCTATCAGGCGCGGTCGCTTCATACATGCTTTGGATGCTCCGCATCCCTTATGTTCTAGAGTCAAAAAGCTTTGGAATATTTGTTTCTACCCGAAAACAGCACTGCCGCAAATAAAATCGTCCTGCCCCTTGGAGACCAGTTATAACACACACTACGATACGGCGCGCTCGAGCGAGTCAAAATACATATACATTCTCAACTTTCGAATATCTATGAATCGCGTAAACACACAGATACCAGAAACAAAGGATTCTATCATTCGTTCCGTATCCACAAAGTCTGAAAGTATTCGACTTTCGCGCATGCGCATTCAGTTTTTTCCCAACGTATTGTAATGCTGTAAACGAAAATAGTGAATTATGTAAGTATTAAGGAAAACACATTCTTATTGTGAAGTTGTAATTATTCAGAACATAGGTCTGTGATATTTTAAATACTAAATTATGTAAGTGTATAATTAAATCATTAACACGTAAAGTTTTATGTCTCAACCATTTGCGGAGAAAGATCACATTCTGGATACTGGAAAACAGCATCCCTTCTACAAAAAGTCACCGACCGCCGCTGCCTGCTATACAGGATGTACAACGAAGGGGAAGATTGGTATAGCCAGCCTTTTGAAAGCTTGACCACAAATACAAGAAGATGCCTCAACCATCTCCGAACGCGTCTTTATAACCAAGTACATCCTTTCTGTACTAACGTACTAAGCACTGACAGATACAGCAGGTTGTATCAAAACTGGCTGCTACACGAAGAGCAATATTGGGTATCTCACCGAGAGTCAAAGACACACGAGTGACACGAAGACAAAAAAATGTTATGGTCATGGATTGTCCAGACGATTGCCAAGTTGAAGTGGAAATAGGCTGGTCATGTAGCGAGGTTTACAGATAAAAGATAGAGCTGGAGAATGGAGAATGAAGAGAAAGTTCGTTCTGAGCAGTAGAAATAGTGGTCATCCACACGTGCAATGAACATGACGATGGACTGACGACCTGAAGAGAAATACTGGCCTTATGTTAATGAGAACGATGCAAGATAGGAACCGGTGGCAGAGTTTGAGGCAAGCTTATGCTGAAGATAGGCGCAAAATGGCAGATGAAGAAGAAAATAGAGTTTTTACTAACTATTGACGTGCTTGTGGTCTAGTGGTCGGGGGCTTCGTAGCTTTATTCTAGAAGGCCATCAAGTTAGTCCTGTTTGCATAGCACAATCATTTAGCTTAATTTGAAAATAGTAAGAATATTGATGTGACACGTGCGCATTTCTATTTAAAAAAAAAATATTTACCATGTTAAAAATATAAAATCTTTAATTACTGCCTTGGAGCAGTCGATTTGTTAATACCACTTATGTACAACAATAATAAATTTGACAAATAAATAATGTATTTTAGCTCAATTAAAATTTTCATCTTTTCACTTGTGTTAAACAAAGAATTTTTTTACACAACATTACATTCCAAATACTTAACCATGGCTTTTAATATTTCCAATAAATATCACAAAACGCCTTCCCCCTTCCAAGTTCCGCTGACCTTCTCACAACTGAATTCAGTCTCGTGTATTTAATTTAGTTTGTCATTTACACCTGTTGATGAGAGAGACAGCACTTATTTTAGTTTGTTTAAAAATTATCATGTCAAATAATAATATTAAAAAAGACTACGAAATCACTTTTTTGTTATAATTTCGTATTTTTAAATGTTAGCAGAACCAGAAGAATGCTGACGTATCAAATCGCACTACCTACATAAGTTGATACGGTTATCCGGCCGGGTGAAGTTCATGGTTCAACATTTAAAATGTCGATCTTCCCGGAACCAACACAATGATACTATTTCTCTGCGCCATTTCTGACATTTTGTTATTAATACTTATATATATATATATACTAGCATGCCCGCACAGCTACCGCACGGTAGCAGACGTATCCTGCAGAGACGCAGTACTCTGTTTTCAATCTCACCCAACAAAAAAAAAAACACTTTTCTCGGTATCCCAGAATTGGAAGAAACAGAACCGACGTACATAGCCAACAACCTAAGGGGTGGTGAAGAAATTGTGCAGGAGCTACACAGACTCACCCCGTGCACCTAAAAAAAATACCACTTCTCGGTATCCCAAAATTGTAAAAAATAGACCCGACGTACACAACTAACAACCCAAAAGGGTCAAAGGCCTGTTGATCTTTGAGAAGCGTTAGGTAAGATTACTAACCACGTAAAAAAAAAACACCACTATTCTCGGCATCCTAAAATTGTAAAAAACAGGGCTGACATATACAACCATCAACCCATCTCTCCAGGTTTTAATAAAAACAAACATTTTGTTAATACTCATTGATAAAACCATAAAAAGTGATTTGACAGAAAAAGAAGAAGAAAAATAAACAAGAAGAATAATAATCCATCATTCATGGAGCTTGTATGAGAAGATGTATGAATGTGGTTGAGGCGAGAATTATGTGTCAGGACAGAAGAGTGTGGCGCTCTATCCTCTCTGCCTACCCCGGAAACGGCGTGATGGTAAGTAAGTTACGGGTTTATCTATCACCAGAACTGTTCTATTTAAATATTGAATAACAGACGCGTAAAAGAACAAACTCCTTCGACCGGTCTGTAGTAAGACAGGCATATTTAAGTCACGTGTACAACTGCGAAATAATAATTAATTCAATTACGCTTTTAAAAAATCTTCATTGTGTCATTCTAGACATAACCTATAAAAATCCAAAAAAACGTACAGAAAATTTTTCTAAGTATGATGTATGATTTCACCATAATAAACCAAATTCCGGAGTGAAATCATCAATTTTATCTTGTGCGGAAAATTAATATAGAGAAAAATGTACATGTCAAAAAATGTCAATGAACATATTTAAATAAAAATACTCTTTTTAATTCGGATTCGTCACATATTTCGCTTCACGGTGGTCTAATGAACCGTTACCTGTATTATTACAATTTTTTTTGAATCCGCTTAATAATGCATAGAGTGTAGAAACAATTTTCAAATGTTTCATTTCTCATGTGAAAATTGACATTTTTGATTAAAATGAAATAATATTGAAACATAATTTAATAAAAATACTATTTTTAATTCGTATCGGGTATATATTATCCTTCAGGGTGCATGGACACGAAGATACCTCCATGAATATGATCTTTTTAATAGACTGCTTCATACCGAATAGTGTACAGAGAACGTTTTCAAATCAAAAAATGTACATTTTCCCATGTGAAAATCGACATTTTTCATAAATCGCAAAGTTTGTCATTGTTTCGCCTGTCAAATATGGAAAAAACCGCATTCATTTGTTTTCTCCGGCGGTCGTGAGATTTCACTTTTCCGGGGTTATTTGTATCAGTTTTTTCGCATTTTCGGCGCATCTAGGTAGGTCCGTACATTTTTCAAAAAAAAAAATACGCGTTTTTTAGATTTTTAAGGTGAATTTTAAACGATAGAAGCTAACAAATACGAAAATAAATTATATTCCATTGTGATGTATGCACAGATGTAATAAAATTATATTTTGGTCGTAAACTCGCAGAGAAAATCTCAAAAATACGAAATTTCACTAAATCAGGTTTCATAAGAAAATTAGAAGACGAAGAATTTAAAAAAAAGTGTGTAACGATACTGCCCATCGGTGGCAATTGCCAAAAAATATTAAAATGATTTTAGCTCTTAAACTCGCAGACTTATAAGCGAATGAAAAAAAAGTTAGGCTAAATAAAAAGTTAAATTTTCCAAAAATCACCAAACTAAAAGAGTTGTAACAAATAGAGGAGAAGAAGAAGAATGAAAAGAAAAAGATGTAAAGACTCAGTCAACCTTCGGACGTCTGGAAAAAATATCAGAATGCGGATAGAACGCCTAATAAGCGAGATATTAACCAAAACGTGTGTGACAAAATCGGTTACATATAAACATATAAACATATAAACATCGCGAAATAGGGCCTATTATTTTAATATTAGGGGTACCAGTCGAAAATGTCGCATTTCGGTATGGCCCTTGTTTGATCCTCAGTCGCGTCCGTCTCGTCGAGTCGTCAGCACGTAATATATATTACTTTTGTTCCTTAACATTTGGAGATCATCTTTCGAAAGTTATTTTTATTTTTGTTAGCGATACATTTAAAATGGAAGGGTTTATACCAGATAAGAATTTTGTGCGCAATTGCTTGATCTACGAGTTCCACCAAAAAAACTCTGCGAGGAAGGCTGCAGAAAAAATTTGCAGTATATACGGTGATGTGATATCCATACGCCAATCGCAAAAGTGGTTTAAAAAATTTCAGAGTGGGAATTTTGATACGGAAAACCAGCCTCGAGAAGAAAAGGTCTTTAAAGTGGATGATGACATTTTAATGTGTGAAGTCGAAGCAAATCCAACAAAATCAATTCAGTAGATTGCAGACACACTCGGATACTCCTGGTCGAGTGTAAAAGCCATTTGAAAAAAATCGTCGAAATAAAAGTTAAGCGACCCAGAATGCACGCAGAACACAAAGTTTTTTTTCAACACGACAACGCAAGACCCCACACTGCAGCGATTACTCGAAAAAAAATAAACGCCTTTGGCTGGAAACAAATCGATCACCCCCCATATTCACCGGATTTAGCCCCATCAGATTACCATTTATTTAGATCCCTGCATCATTTTTTATCGGGAAAAAATTTCAACAACTTAAACGAAATAAAATCTGCCCTTGATGACTATTTCCAGTCGAAACCAGAAACTTTCTATTCAAAGGGCATAAAAATGCTTGAAAATAGATGGAAGACTGTATTAGAAAGTAATGGGGAATATATAATATAAATTTTTTCAAATAATAAATGATTTAAATTTATATTTGCCTTTTTATTTAAAATGCGACATTTTCGACTGGTACCCCTAATATATATAGATATATATATATATATATATATATATATATATATATATATATATATATATATATATATATATAAATCAATCGAGCGGGGCAAAATGGCACTTTTTGATACGACAACTAGGCGTAGATATGACGTTTAGTTTAAATTAAACAAATTCAAAATATACATCTCTCTCGTTCGGTCGATGTGCTCACAACTAAGCAAGTCCTCTATTCTGCTTCCACTGCGAGAACTGCTTGCAGTAGTGTAGCAAGGCTCCAGTTACGTCTCAGACTTGGTCTTTACATCTTATTAGTGATCATTATTTTTATTTGTTAACTTTGTTTTATTAACCACTTATTTTTGTAATTTCAAAAGTATTATTGGTGGTCGATCATCTCTTCTAGCAACATGACCAAAGTATGAAATAATTATTGTAGAGTCTTTCTTTAGTGCGGAGTTCCTGACCAATGGGGACATTCGTTCGTTTCGCAGTTCATAGTATACGCAATATGCGACGCCAACACCGCATCTCGAAGGTGTCGAGCATGTTATTTTCTTTCTTACTCAGAGTCCATGTATCGATTCCTTACAGAGTTATGGATTTTATAAATTGAGAGAAACGGCTGAAGAGAATTTAAGGACCTGTACGGTATGGGGAAGTTTGGAGAATAAGATACAATAACGAATTGTACAACATCTATCAGAATTCCAGTCTCCATTCACATGAAACTATGATGGGCGAGTCACGTCCAGAGGATGCAGAAAACGCGTATCCCAAAAATAATGCTTAATGGAAATCCAGGTAGTAGGATGGTGAAAAGAAGGAGAAAATACAGCTATTACAGATTCTAAACTGGAAAATAGTGCTCGAGAACTGGAGCATGTGGAGGCGAAAGATTTAGAAGGCCGAGGCTCGATAGGAGCTGAAGAAAATAGAGGTTTTGGTATTGGGAGATTTTAAAATCTTGTTTTTGGTTTTAAGAATACATTTGTCTGCATTTGTTTGGATCAATTTGGTTATAATACCACATCATTCCTAGTGAAAGAAATAAACTCATATCGGTGTTTTAATTGTTTACTAACAACGGATTGTAGTGTTCTGTTGCTTACAAAAATACTTATAGAAAAGACTAAATCTATTTTCTCATTGATAAACCTACGAAGAAAAACGTTGTTATGGTCTAGGTAGATAATAAAGCGCAGCTTGTTACAATTTTACGTCACCAGTATTAGAAACTCGCATTAAAATATCTACATGAATATTTATTGCGTTTAATTAGCACTTTAATTAATTAACAACTGATAGTTAATCTTTTAATCAATCTTAAATACTGATTATTAAAACTATTACAATACATGGCAGTGGTGTAGTGCTAAATAAAAAAGGACCAGGGCGGTATTTGATTTTAACCTGCCATCTCTCTTTTTCGCTATATTTAAACATATCTTAACAGTTAATAATAAAGCGTAATATCCGTCCGCTACACAATATTTGATATACAAAATTTTACGCAGAATATTTTGTAATAAAATATTTTTAAATGTACCTACTGAAAACATGAATTCGTTTTAAAAATAACTACGTTGTTTTTAGATGTTTTATTTTGCAAATGCGGAATTGTCGCGTATATCGATATCAACGTCTTAGGAAGCCATACGCATTGCATTGCAATAATTGTATTTGAGATCCTTTTTTAATACTAATTCATCTTTTAGCTTTTTTTACGAAAATTCATTTACATCAAAGCTAGGTTAGATTTTTAAAACAAATTAATTAGATAAAATATTTATACTACTGTAAATCTAATAAACTGTAAAGACATTACAGACACGTTATTTGAAAAACCTCGGCCTTTCAATTCGTTTTCTGTGTGCCAGAAAACTGTCTATTGCGGAAAATTTATTATATTATATATACAGAATTTGTTTTCTTATGAGTCTACACGTAGAGTTATTATTACGAAGATAAGTCTGTACTGTAAAGAAATTGATAAAATTTAGGAATTAATAGTTTTAAACTTAAATTTTTACGATATTTTGTCAGTTTTTGAAGTTAGTTTTAAAAGAATTAGTTTAGTGTACAGATAAATATTCTATTTTAATTAATATACCGCATTTACTTACGCTTTGCGGTTTCAATTAATTTATAAAACCAAATTTAATATCCAAAAACGTAATTTGTTACTTTAAAATAATTTTATCGGTCGTATAATTGAGTATTTTTTAAGTTAAGCAACACATCGTATCATCGACGTTAGCCCTCATGATGGACATTACAATGGAATCCGAAACGTCGACAAAAGAGTTCGGAAACATGCGGCAGAAAAGTTAATTAAACTCTCGAATGAATTTCTTTTTATTAGAATCAATCACATCAGAAAATATTAACTATAAATATATATTATTTTTTAAGCATTAAAGTATTGATTTTATTAGACCCCGGCAACAGGTCTGCGGACCAGTAGCGTAATTATACCAATGCGGTACATTGGGGCACATGTTAGTTGTGGACCCAAAAGATCCGTGCCCTACAATACTTTTGCGAGCACTTTTCTCAGCGCTAATATGGACTAATAATTTTTAAAATTCACCATATCAAAAAATGGAATTACGATATTTAAAAAAATCATTTCTCAACTATACTACGAAAACTCCTGAAAACATTATCGATGGAGGCAGTTGTACCTCGCTAATACATCGGGTTAGGGACCAAACTGAGCCATAAAACAAAGCAGAATTTTTTCAATTGTGTTTGTACAAATGCCTAAAAACACATTTTTGTTTTTTTTCTTCATAAACATGTGAAAACTATTGAAGGCAAGATATCAATTTTGTTTTTCTTCTATAGCTCGTATACACAATACACATGTAGGGAGCGGGCCTTAGAGTTAATATTGAACCTAATATGTTTAGTTACGCCACTGCTGCGAACTACAGATAAAGTACCACCTTCGAGGCCATTAAACGATTACATGAATACGTTATTTCATTAAAATAGCGTTTTGAATACTTTTACACCTTTCAGGAGAGACGTTGCGTACAAATGGCTTTTAAACGAGCACCAAAGCGTGGAAACCGTATCAAAAATGCAAAACAACCATTCTCGAGCCGTCCGAAGTGCTGCATGATGTACAGATGTGTCAAAAAATCCATTGGGAAATAAAGAAACAAATAAACAAGCCAAAGTGCCTTTTCTGTTGAAAAGAACCTGAAATAATGTGGAATTCAACATACGGAAATATTCGAATTCTCTGTTGTGAAATTCTCAGCGTGGGGGAGCCACATTGCCAATTCAGAACTGTCGGAGATTCTTGCAGGCGTTATAGCATTGCGAAGATGCGCCATTGTCTGCAGGGGTGTCGCATATTTTTAAAACTCAAGTCGATGACTCAATAACACGAAAACATATCTAACAAAAAATGCGTTTTTGAGTTAAGTATACACATTTATTCAGAATAAACAGTTCTATCTGTAACACAAATAAATATTTTCTCAAGAACTATAGGAAGTGAATAACCTAAAACACATCGTATGAGTTAAAAGTTTAAAAATTAAAGCAAAGGCACGTCATTACCCAATACATCATTTTGAAAAAATGCCGTTTAATAAATCCACAATAGAAATTAATAATAGAATTAATAATATAAAATAATAATAATAGAAATTAATAATAGAAAATAATTAAATAAATCCACAATAGAAAAAAAAACTTTCTTCTTCTCTCTTAAAATCTTGATAATTTGTATATACTGAGTGTAACACACCTAGTGTACAATAATTTAGGGGTAGCGACATATTAAAAATGATCAAGCTGCATATGTCTACGCATTTAAAAAATGTCATAGTTATGCGATTATTGTTGATTCCCAATTATATGATTTAGAACCTGAAGTAAAGATGTAGAATGGGTCAATTTTGTAAATATTTATTTACGTACTTACGTAAATAGTACGTAGACTTAAAGCTTAATATGATTTTGTAAAAATTTCATATAATATTATTCTCCGTAACGGTATAGAATTTGTGGCTTGAATTTGAAAATTTAGACTTATCGCTTATTCGGATACCTATAAAATATTGTGATTTGATACACCTGTATATTGTAAAACATAAAACTTCAGCTTTTTCGTGGAGTTATTCATAAATTGTATCCATTTTGAAGAGTTGTCAGTACACTTGGAACATACTTTTGATTTATACCGGATCGTCATTAAACGCGCAATATCACGAGGTATAAACAAAAAAAACGTGTAACATATCCCTGACACATACGACATATCATATTTTTTTCTAGTTCTTTAAAATATTCATAAATTCAGTTAGACAAATAATATTAAAGTTTCTCCGATCTCCCGCGTGACAGGCGAAAATATTAGCCACTGAACTGCCAACATATACGAATGAAACGTGATAATAGACGTTTAAAAATAAATTGAGCTTTTTGAAAATTAATCTTGTTACAAATATTACCGGGTATTACTACTTTTTAAATAATATATCAAAATATGAATCAATACCTGACAAAAAAAAATATAATACAAAACAATCTGACGCCAGTCAAATGGGGATCAGCTTTAAAATATTTTTGATTTAAAAAAAAATTTGAGGCACTCGGTATAGATCCCGGTAAAGGTGAAGATGAAGTGATTGAAGTGAATAGGAATTGTGAAGATATCGAGACGGCACTGGATACGAGAGACAGCTGACAGGAAGACGATTGGGATAGGCGATGTTCAATCTTGGATCGATGCTAAGAAAGAAAAAAATTATAGTACTCTGTTTAGATCCCGTATTATATTAACATCGTTGCAGACAGTAGCAATTGTAAACCAAGCCCTAACGGGAGGTTGTCCGCTTGATTGGCGGAGAAATAATTTATCTTAATGGAACTAATTAGAAGCTGCCTTTTCAATGTTAGTTGATGTTCGCGTTAGGAAGATCTGATTTTCAATCACGTCTATTTGGATAGATAATAAAAATGTAATTATATGAAATAATTATTGAGATACGTACCCCGTAATCATTTACAGAAAATGGGTGCCGGGTAGTGATGAGCCCAAAATCACGAACCGTGAGTCAGTCACTGATATCTCTGAGTCACACTCACTAACAGTGATTGAATATCTGGGAATATCGTGATTAATTTTATTTTTTTATTTATATTTGGTTGTGAACCGTGCATTAGAGGCGAAAATATTTATGAAGGAAAGACGTTATAATTCGTGATCAGTTCCATCTGTAGATTCTGCCAAAACGTTTCACGAATTTGACAAGAAACGCTGAGAATTTGACCCATAAAATAAACTCACATTTTCAAGAGTTTTCAAAGTATAAGAGTTTTAATTCTCTTTGTGATGATATTAAATATTCATTATTTATGCTAGAATATGTTTTTTAAGCAAATGAAGTTTTATAATATAAACAAATATGTTAAAAATTAAGCTCATTTATTTATTTTGTGTATTGTGATATCGCGCAGCGCGTGCGCATTAGTAATGAAACTGTGATCACAGTTTTCAATCACTAATATTATCGAATACCAATCACAATCACACCAATGAGTCAAGAGTAATACATTTTTTCATCACTAGTGCCGGACAATTCCCCGACAGTAAACTCCACGTCCGCCAGCTGCCTGATAGGCGACATTCCAAAAACTTCTCGACAACCCAAACTCATAGAAAATATGAAGTAGCGTGATCCATCTGAACCCTGCTTAAAGGTTCATACAAAAACAAGATGGAATAATATTTCAGACTAAAATATAACATTAACAGCAAGGACAAAAATCTTGCAAATAAATAAATGGTTCAGACAAAAACTTGCAGAATAATAAATCGGATAAAATCTTGTACATAAATAGCTCACAGAAAAAGCTTGCTCATAAACAAAACAGAAAAAAGCTTGCTCCATTAACAACTTAGAAAAAAACTTGCACGTAAAATAACCTGATATAGGCAGCCCCAGATTGGTAACCAATTCTAAATAAAATGCAATAAATTGGTGACCAGATAATTGCGCACAGGAAAACTGCCCATACGGCCGCACACAAGGTATCTCACGGATAGCTTACATTCCTTTATAATACGTTATGTTACATTAAGTCGGTTATGTTATTTAAAACAAAGTAATAAGCTGACTCTGTGCAGTCGTCATGGAACCAAAAGAATCATGCTTTTAAAATTAGTAAAATAATATAATAATTATTTTGTATATAAATCACAGATAAAACATAATGATAATAATAATTATTGGCGTAGGATTTTATACATAAATAACTTTTCGAATCAAATATCTAAACATCTACCACGAAATATTAGACCGGTATTTAATAAAAATAATAGTATAAGAAATTTACTCAAATTCTAAATACAGAGATGATAAATTTAACAATTCTGGTGTCTATAAACTTGATGGTAAGGATTGTGCAGCATTTTATATTGGTAAGACGGGCAGAAATTTTAATACAATAGTAAAGGAGCATTTGAGATGTTTGAACAATAGTGGATTTTCATAATTTTCTAATCATTTGATAAAAAATGGTCATGGTTTTGATAAAAAATTGGGATTGTCAATTTTGCGTATAAACGGTGTTGGTCACAAATTAAATAATTTGGAATCGTTGGAAATACATAAAGCGTGTAAAACTAATCGAAAAATTATAAACAACTAACTAAATTTAACTACGAGTCCCATTCTAAATTTTTTTCCTAAAAATTATTCGAGTAAATTTGTATTAACAATTTGAGTTAGGTACTAAATACATTTTTTAAATAATTGTTGTTTTTTTTTAATAGATTCTGGTAAAGAAACAATAATATATGTTTTTAGTTAGTAATGACATCCTGAAGAAGAAAATGGTATTTTTCGAAACCGGCAGATGTATTTAAAATCACTAAGTGGTTAATAAAACAAAGTGAACAAATAAAAATAATAAAATAATCATATTTATTATTATAATAAATAAAAAATATGAATTTTAACCACAAAGTTAATATTGCTAATTTTAAAAGTAATAAACTAATCATTTTCTAAATATTGTAGCTGTCAGGAGATGAAGTTTAACAGTCGTATCAATAAAACATTATTTTTTTAATCATAAATTTTGCTTGCTTATTGCTATACTATGCATCGCTTAATAAATTGCTATGCATTGAAAAACTGAGCTCGTGAGAGTAAGTCAGACCGGAAATCTTGTTATTCTTTAGACACACCGACGGATAGACTAATAAATCTTGTAGTTAGAATGAATAGCGACGGATAAGTATTTTGAACGCAAGTAGATTTATTTTATACATTTTCATATTTTCACACGGGTAAAAGATATCGTATGGAGACGTCGTATAAAAGGGTATTTATTTTTGTTCACATTGTGTATTCATTATTGTCCTTGTCTCTTCCACTTAAGAACTTATTCGCATTTTACATTTTGTCTGTCTCCTTACGTCGGTTATTTCTTACACTTTCCAAAACTTATGAGAATTTTTACTATTTCGGAAGGAAGTTTGTATTCTATATTGTCCTTGTATCTTCCACTTAAGAACTTATTCGCATTTTACATTTTGCTTTATGCTAAAATATAATTTTGTCTGTCTCCTTACGTCGGTTATTTCTTACACTTTCCAAAACTTATGAGAATTTTTACTATTTCCGAAGTAAGTTTGTAGAACACCATAATAACATATGTGAAAATAAAACACTTGTTTTTTTATTCTACTCGTTTAATTTACTTGATACGCGTTTCGCCTCATAAGTGCATTATCAATCTAACAATTTAACTCGACAACTTGTATTTATAACTATAATGGGCGACGTATATAAAACTTTATTTGCATGATATGAAAAGGGACAACATTATTCATTAGAATTCTGAGGATTTCCGTACATTTTGAATACTTCTAATTATTCAGAAACATGGCTATTCAATCATTATTCAGTGACTAATAATTCACTAGTTCTACAACACTCCCACTACATTTTTATTTTAAAAAAAAATTATCTCTATTTTTATTTCTGTCGAATCTTTATTAAATAACACCACAATAGCACGAAAAAACTGGCTACTTTAACATAGACTTCAGTCTAGCAAAGTAGCCAGGACAACCCTGTATATATCAGAGGTGGAGTCTACCCCAACCCGTACAATAAACTACGAGTATTTAATTGCAATATAATTGTATCACGTTATATTATAATACATTCACCTCTGTTACAACAAAAATATGTGTCAATAAAGTCTAAATAAATAAATTGAGTTTCAACACTAATGATAGTTTAATGTCACAGATAATTTGTAGAAAAGGACAGCTATATAATTTTACAATCTCAGAAGACAATACGGCAAGAGAATTTATATAATCTTTACATGATTCTAGGAAATAGTTATGTTCAACACGAATGATATTTTTTTAAATAAGAATGCGACTGGGATTTCTGCCACGTGCGTCCGTCTGATTGGGTTGAATATATTAAAAAGCGATCTGATACAACAAAATAGTCCGATTCCCTTGCAAGCCAAGCGGTGAATATAATTTAAATGAATGCTTATTGGAATCACATTCCACTAGGCGACACCCCTTCTTCAAATACGTTTCTGCGTAGATAATTTCAACCGTATTCTTATACTGGCCAAACTCTATCAACGAAGAACCCTGGATGACTTCAAAGAACATAAAATATTATGTCACCCTTGATTTTTCATTATTAACATTTGCGAAATCATTAATTGACTTATTATTTAAATTATTTTTACAATATTCTATATGGATGATATCAATCAAGAAATTATTCAAAGTTAGTCAACATCATCAGCATTTGTCAATTCACTTCCGAATGGAGGCCTTACGACTCTGCCATTCTCTTCGGTCCTCCGCTAATCTTTGTCATGTCATCCCACAAAGGTGATATCATAGGACACAAACTAACCCTTGATATCACCTTTGTGGTTCAGTCTTATGGGTACTCGTCTACCTCTCTATTTATTTATTCATTTCAATTAATTATATAATTTATATAAATCACTTTTGTTAAACGTAATATTATATGTTAATACCATTAAATAAGCCTAATTAAAAAAAACATGATGTGGATACGGTACTTATATTATTACTATAATCAACAAGCTTCTCATATATGCAAATAATTCATTTCGTTTTTGAAACGGCTGTCATTTTTCATGTTTTTTTGTTGTTGAACTCCGCCATAATAATAGTTTGCCGGTGCAAATCACCATCAGCTCAACCAGCCTCTGCCCCCGGCGTAGCGATTTTGCCATGTTTGGTGATTGGAGTTCACGAGCCAGGTGTGCTCCAATCTCTCTTTCTTTCTGTCATCTGTCAGTGCCGAGGAATAAGTACGCCCGAACCATTTATCTTATATACATACAAAAAATAATGAAGCAGCGTTAGAGGCAACCCTGAGAAAATAGCCGCGGCGCGCAGCGGTATTAGATACTTTTAGCTGATTGATTTTTTTATTATTAATATGATTATTACGGACCCTTGTAGATAATCCAATAAAGAAAATACGGACCTTTGTAGATAATCCAACAACAATCGACTATTGCCTTGTCGCTATCTGGTAGCTGCTTCGCGATGGTATTGAAAGTATTTCCAATTTTCTACGATTTTTATCTCCGAAATCTATTTTTAATATAAGCGGCCAACAGCTAGCTGCCAGCAACGCTGCGCGACTATGGTTAATGTTTCCGTAAAATATATATTTCAAAGTTGAATAGTAATCTATTATCAAATATCTTTGATTCCAGATGGCGTCAGTTCTTCCACACTATTTTATTTTATTTAACAGAAAACATTAACTCAAAGCAGACTATACTAAAAGACATTTGAGAATCATTACAAAAAAGAGGTTTTTCACTTTAAAAAGACGATAATTTATATACTGACATTGATTGGTTAAACAACCTACCGGCAATATGACGTTCTGGGTTCGAGTCCTTGTTGATAACTATATTTTATTACTAAATAGATTTTTGTGTATTTTACAGAGTAATTTATCTAACTTTGTTTGACTATATTTTATCACTATCTACACATTTTCTATCTACTGTTGGCTTCCCCATGTGTCTCCCATTTTTCTCTGTACATTGTTATTCTGCGCTATTTCAGGTACAACTGGACGAGCGATGTGGTCTGCCTAATACGTGTCACATCAATATTATTACTATTTTAAAACTAAGCTAAACACTTGTGTTGTGTAAAATAGAACTGACTTGCTGGTCTCCTGGAACGAGGTGCGAACCCCCGACCAGATCACTAGGCCAGGGTCTTAACCACTAGACCAACAAGCTACTCATTATATCGACTACTATTATATATTCTCTTATAAGTACGCTTCTTGCATCTTCGTGCGATGCCCAAGATACATTTTTATGCCAATGTCTCTCTTTCGTATCTTAAATTCACGTCATAAATTCAATTCATTTTAGAACAATTTTGCTTCAGATAATTTGTATATAATAAAAACACTGATTGTTGACACTCCTTATTATATAAAATATAATAATATATACGGTGGCGTGCAATAGGTATAGATTTAGGTTATGCTGTTACAAATGACATTATACAATCATATTTAATATATGTAATACAATATATGTACTTTCGTTTAATCAACGTCTTTGAACAAAATAAATCTGTCATTTATACGACCCTATCAAGTATTAATTTATAATTTTAGAGTACTATTAATGGTGTTTTTAAATTTTAAGTTTTAAGGTAAAATAATACTTTCTTATCCATATAAAAAATGTATGGACGTTTTTAAGAACACTTTCTACGGCTGAACATGATTAATTTATTGTTTGAAAATACTTCAGGTAATAACTAAAGGAAATAATTATTTTTATTAAAGGTTAACGTGGGAAATAGTTATGCCAATTGCTTTTTATTTTTCTCAAATCAAAACCAATCCATGCACCAAATTTAAAGAACAATCATGAAATCAACAGGTTAAAAACACTAAGATAGTAAAATTCGCGAATTAGTAAAAGAGGAAGTAGACACTTCAATGATTTGCACACAGTTGTAATCCTTTCTAATGTCATTCTGTTAATAACAGAGTAGGTAACGACTCTATACAAAACGGATCAACCGAAAGGCATTTTCAATTCAGTAAATAGTCTTTTATATGACTTGAGTAATTCACTAGCTTAAAGACAGAATGGAGTAATGTAAATAGAACGATGCGCGAGTATAAAAAAAGAGCGTCATGAGTACAGTGTTGAGTTTTTAGAACTAAGCAATTAAAGTTTCTACTGGCACACAGATGGCACTAATTGCAAAATAATGTTTTCGTTAATGTTAATACAATTTTTTAATTTATATTTGTTTCCCAGAATTTTTAGTTATGCACAACTTTTTTGCTTGTATGCACTGCACGCCCCTGAGTATATAATACTAAAAATATATAAATACTAAATGAATAATACTAAATGAATTATAATACTAATACTAATGAAAAATTTAACAAATATATCTGGAAACATATTTTTATGGATTAAATACGAAGAAAAATAGTAAATTATAAAAATATTGCTCAGCTAAAATCAACGGCAAGCGGCAAATTGAATGTGTATTTGGTGATTCTCCCGTGACATGTGTCAATAGAAATGCAACAATTGCATGCTAAATGTGTACGTGGACAGAATAGATGATTGCCATATTTGTTGCGGTAGTAGACGAGAAACGCGGAGAAACGACAGAATGTTACCAGACATTTGCATATGAAAGTAAAAATGTTCACTCCGCGAGCTGCAGCACCCGTGCAATAAAAATTGTGTACGTAATATACCTGCATATTAGAGCTGGCAACTGCATGTTTATTCCTTTACAAGAGAAGCAAAAAATATATGTTTATTTAACTTGTATATTATATTAATGAAACATATTATCAACATGTTGGTGAGTGGCCCTTATAAATAGCTCTAAAATGACATATTAAAGTACAAAGTGAAGATAGAACAGACAAAAAAAACTAATAAAAGTCATCTACATCTAACACCTAAAAAAACGCATTAAAATGTTAAGAAAACGAGTGTTACGAATTAGAAGAAACAACAAAATATATTAAATATAAATCATGTAATATAAAGCGCATGGCTTTCAATGTTAACGATATTGAAACACGTGACCGTAGCGGCATTCGTAATCAATGTTGACCACGGTGTCGACTTACCGGGATAGTTGAAATATTTTATTAACGTTGCTGTGAAACAGCTGTTTTCTTTTCCTACACGTTGTCGAAGATCTTTCGCTATGTGCTTGTTGGTCTAGATCTAGAGGTTAAAATACTCACCTAGTAGTCTAGTGGTCTGAGGAGTTCTAAGAGACCATTATGGTAGTCCTACTTTTATCGCACAAGCGTTTAGCTTAGTTTGAAAAATAGTAAGAATGTTGATGTGACACGTATTCCGTGTACGCATTTCTATTTAAAAAGAATAGTATTTCTTTATTTTTTCATGGTACACTTCTCTTGAAAGCATTTTTGTGCAGAGAAGTGGACTGTATATTAATAAAAAATATTGTTTACAATGACTGGCTTATTATAAAATAAAATATAATAAATTAATAGCAATAACGATATAAAAATAAGTTTATACGTTTCGGGGTAAATGTTGTATTAAAGTGTTTTTTGATAGCATTGATTATAATAGATTTCCTGTTTTCGGGTAAGCTGTTAAATATTTTTTTTCCTAGATGCATATAGTTGTGTAGTAAAACTAGTGCGATTTTCAGTAGTAAAATTATTTTTTTCTTTTAATATTTGAAGAATAGAATTACCTTTATCACAAAATGTTGGTACTTTGAATTCTTCAAAAAGTAATTTTGTCGAATAATCTTTTGGTTTTATTAATATTACTTTAATGATAAATTTTTATAGATGTTTTACTGGAATCCAGGCTAGTATTATAACTCTTGGAGATATTTATAAGCCTACATGTACATTATCTTTTAGTACAAGTTCGTTCACTATTTAGACTTTAAACCCGAGCTCTTTCGCGTAAAAAATGTTTGTTGTATGTCGTTAGTAAGACAGAATCCAACGTAAATCCATATATTCGTAAATTCACATGCTGATTCTCAGTACCTACCACGCGTGAAATTGTGTTATGCGTGGCGTGACGTAATCAATCGGATGGCCTAGCAGCAACCGTAATGTAAACAAACAGAACAACACGACCTTACATCACGATAGTATAATTAAGAGCGGTAAAAATATTACGATACCACAAAAGCAATTCAAACATTTAGGTATCCGCCATCTTTCACTCGCCATTTTGTCGCAAATTCCGGATATTTTACAATAATAATTGTGATAACGACCGCCGCAATCTGTAAAGTTTCATAATCTAAATTAATGGGAAAGTATGGCGAACACTTATATTGTGGCACTTCCGCCATTTGTTTGTGAAAATGGTTTAATTATTTTTGACAATGCGCGGCGCAAACAATCAAACAATAAACAATGGCGGCAACGTGAGGAAACTGAAATGCTGCATTGAAAGGATTCAGCTAAAAGTGTTCAGCGTTGCCCCGTCTTCGAAGCTTTGAGCTGTTTATGTAACATTGTTTATTCGGTCTGTGAAGTTTAACGAAAAGAAACCTACCGTGCACTCTGCCGCGTCGCCATCTTGGGGTACTTTCACATTTTATTTAAAATCTAAAAAAATAATGACACATAATTTTATGATAAAATCTGTACCGCTTTTAATTATACATATTGCAACACTTGATTTATTAATTTATTATTAAAATGTAAATATGTACATTAGAAAAAACTGTATTAATATACATCAATCATTGAAAAGATTATATTAAACTTGAAAATGACCATTCCAACATATCATCAATAGCTTATATAATATATTGAAACTTTTCACTTTGAAAATGATTAGTCAATAACTTTTATTTTTGTAACCGGACTTGTTACTATTAGCAATTTCGATTAAGTTAGGTTAAAATTCCGTAGCCGGAATTGTAAGTACAGTCGATTCCGCTTAATTGGGACACATCTGGACCAGGAAGTTTGGCCGAATTAAGCGGCTTCCCTAATTAACCGAAGCGAGCTTAAAATTAAATGATAAATATTTTTAATTAAATACGCAGGGCTACCTTAATTGCCTTCCTGAATAAAATGACGCTATAACCTGGCAATAATTTTTTCCTCCTGATTACTTACATGCACAGTTGGATCTTAATCATCGTCATCTTCTTCATCTAATTTATGATGTTTCGACTAAATGGTTCAACACTTGCATCCTCAGTCTTCATTTTCATCGTAACATGGTAAATTGTTATTATTGTCGAAAATTATTAATAATTTACAATAGAACTTCCGACATGTCCTCGATTCCCTCATTGCTTAAAATTTTGGAAATGTCTAAAGGTTTAAAGATTTTATATGGTATTGGTTTGTATAGCTCGCCAACTGTCAGCGACAAACATAAAAAATAAACATAAAAATAAATTTTATACTTATGTATTGTAATCTTAAATTTATTGTCCCAATTATGCGGTATGTCGTCCCGATTAAGCGATGTAAATTATTATCAGTAGCTTGGTTGTTGGTTTCCGTTCCTTCAGATTTGGTCCAAATAAGCAGTTTCCCCAATTAACCGGCGGCCCAATTAAGAGAAATCGACTGTATTAACAAATTCGGTTAGATTAAGATTCTGTAGCTGGAATTGTATCAAAGTATTAACAAATTCGGTTAGGTTGACCAGTAAGGTAAGTACATTTTTTACATCAGAGGTGAACAATAATAACAGATATCTACTAAGATACTACGGTTGACAGAGCAAACCGAGGTCGTCAGTAGTAAGAACTAATAACTACGTGATAAAAATTGTTTCAATGTGCACTTTTGTGTGCAAATCAATTATTACACGTGCGATTTAATTGTTCAACGCTTAAACATTTAATTGGATATTTGAATGATCACTTTAAGTGTGAAATAATTTAGATTATGTGCAATGTACATTTTTATTTATGTGATTATTGTCAAATTTAAAATGTATTTTTAATATTTGCAATTACATTGTGCTTAACGTTCATTTAGTTTTAAATTTATTTTTTAACCACTTAAATGTTAATAATACACCAACCTGTTTCGGAAAGAACCATTTCCTTCTATGTTTGTTAAATTAATATACTTAATTCGTTATCAGAAGAACACATTTTTATTGTGAAGTTGTAATTATTCAGAAGATAGGTCTGCGATTAAAGTAGATGGCTCTTTCAAATAATGGAACGATAAATGTATTAATTTGAAAAAGGTGTAACATATAGGTTCGAAAATTTGTCGACAAAGGTACTGTCTGCTGTAGCATAGTTGTATAATGCACCTTCCCCGGTTTGGAAAGAGATCCAGGTTCGAATCCCGGTGGCGTAACAAAAATATTTTTCGATAAAATTGATTTTATATGTATATCTATCTAATTACATAATAGTTACATTTAGTTAGTATACTTAGTTCGATTTCAAACATTAATTATCATACTTTAAAATATTTAAAACTATGACTACGAATAATGTCAGTGCACTAATGATGAAATAAGTTATTATGTGACAAAATATGATAAAATAAGATTCAAAAACTCTCTGAACAGATGGGGCATAGTCCCTAAACACTAGGAAGTCATGATCAGGCGCAACAGTGTCAAGAAATACGTTGCGCCGGGGAAACACGTGAACGGAAGGTGGAGAAAGAGAACCAGGATAAGGATAGGACAGATAAACCGTGACAGACGTCATCCTCGCAACGAGGGACCGCCGAAGAAAAAGAAGTCATAAATTAAATATAACCGATCCGTAAAGCACCATATTTTTTAAATGTACGCGAGAACGCATTGATGAATATCGTGGCATTTTCATTCATGGTTAGTATTTTTTAACGAATAAAATATGACTCGCATATAAATACCTGGATAACAATGAACAATGCCTTTTTAATGTAACATGTTTGCCAAATAACATTTATAGATGGGAGCTGTCTCGCAGTATGCATTGTTCCAAGACGTCAGACTGATGTGGATGGCAAATCCTCAAAACGAAGAATGTAGCCAGCAAATAGAAAGTTTAAGATCATTCTCGAAGACGCTCGTAACGCATAGTATCTACGGCGGCGAGAAGAATGTTATCAATCAAAAAAAAAACCGTTACTTGTCTCAGAGACGTGCATCATACCACTCCTGCATAAAATGTATTTTTTCTAGTTTTAAAAAAATATTCATAATTTCACTTAAACAAGGATATGCGAGGATAATAACCATCGCACTACCGAAGGATACGAATAAGACGTGAAAATAGACTTTATATACACTAAACTCTTTATTAATAAGCTCTAAATAATTAAGCATGTTAAAAAGTTCACCAGGTTTTTCAAATATAAATCAATATTTTAAGTTAAAATTTGATTTTAAGAATGTATAGATAATAAAGTATTCATAACATTATAACAAAAAAAATCAGCGTGTACACTTACGTGAAAAATTTACAGTCTAATGGTGCAATAGTAAAATGGTAGAGTGCTCGCTTAGATATATTCGATATTCGGCGGTCCTAAAATGATTTTGAATTCTAAAATGTTTTGGAGGCATTCGGAATCGATCCTGGTACGAGTAAAAGTGAAAATAAAACAAGGATACAAAAATTTTTTTACACGTAGTTTTCTAACTAATTTTATTGGTATCCCGCTGAATAAACATCTTAATAAATGTTACTATTATCAAAGCAAGTTGTAATGCCCGCTAATCTAACTGCTGGCATGTGTTGTCGGAGGTGGGCGTCCTATTCATTCAAACATATATGCTAATATATAATATATTATAGGCAGAAAATTTGATTCTGAAGTTTATACGACAGTCATAGATTTGTTGACCGTATTTATAAGATGTAACCCATTTCTCCTTAATCTTATATATCTACTTCATGTACATGGATGAGACTGATGTCTCGCGAGATTTGACGGTAAAGATCGGTAAGTGTCAATTGGTTATTCTATTCTGCGGCAGATAAAAACGGACAATGATGATAATAATGATAATACGGTGAAAAAGTAATGTGAGATTACAGTGAACATATGTACGTCAATAATGTGATTCGTTGTACGCCATGAGTGCTCGACAGATTGTAAATTTAATAAACATGTAAGGTATTATTTGTTTACTATTTTATAAATATTTTACAGGATCTTGCACAAGGGACACGGGACACAAAGTAGATTGTTTTTTTTACTACCTTATATAATATATCCGCTAACAAGTTTTCCACCACTTTTTGATAGTATTCAATATATAGAACAATAAAGTATAATTTAACTAACTGACAGAATAGAACTAATCAAGAACTCATTTTATAATAAGCTTTGTTGAGTGTAATCGATGCGAGAGGGCACAACTCCCACGATTTCGAGATAGGTTCTTTCATGTAATATATAGATAGATAATGTATTTTTTTTAAAACGATTGTCCGCTGCAGTTTGTTTAAAAATATTAATAAAATGCTTATTTTTGTTCAAAATTGAAATTACGGAATTTGATGTCCTCTAAGGGTCGGCTGTGTGATCAGTAGTAACTTTTTACCATCGCCAGTGGTAAAAAACGTTTGCGGGTTATTGGTACGTTAAATTTACAATTGTCATAGCGTAGATAAGAAATATCGCGTTAGTGTGGTAAGACAAATAATCATTAAATATGCTTTATCTGTGGCTTTATTCGTCTACGCGTTCGAAATCTGTCACTTTTCTGGCGAAATTTCTTCGGATTATGTGCTAATGTATATTAAACAACGAGATCATCATCGGACGAACTCCAATCCCTAAAACAACGGGATATTAAACGACTAATTGTCGTATACTGCAACTTTCAAAGTATCAATGTGACAGAGTTCGCCACATTTAACCAACGATTTTCGGTTTATGCCAGTTAACCATTGCATTTTTTACCAACGTTTTACAACCCGTTTTCGCAAAAAAAAATTTACTTTAATAATTTTTATTACCAGTTACCACAAACCCGGCCTTGAATTGATTCAGTTTTTCCTTATTCGTGTCGCTGCTTCACATCGACCCGTAAACATTTTAAACCAATTATTACGGAATTATAACTGACTTTAACCTTTTAGTATTGTGAAATATTGTATTTATCTCGAGGGCGTATACCACTGCTACTCTAACCTGGGAATCGGCTCACCTCGGCCGGGGTGATAGCGAGGTGCTGAAAGGTTATCTTCCATTTAATGTTTTGAAACTATGATTTAAAATGTTAAATGAAAAAGTTTATTACGCCTGGTTTAATTAATTTATAACTAAAACAAACAAATAACCGCTGGTCTCTAAAGACAAGGATCGAACTCTCGATTTCTTGGTCATTAGACAAAACTATCACAGCACTTTATATAACATACAATGTGAACTAAAATTAAGATAATTAATGTTCATTATTAGTTAAGACAACTACGCTCTACATGTCAGAGTGTTGGGCGAGTATAAAGAAACAAGACGAACAATATGCATGTAACTAAGATGGGATGGGGGAGTCAAAAGATTGGATAAAAAACTGTAATGCGAAGGAAGAAAGATCATATGATTAAAATATCATGAGTATCGAGACTGATAGGAGAAGACCGTAAGACACATGGATAGCTTCAGTCAGTCACGATCTTAAAGATTTGGACATGACCAAGGAGAGAACAGAACAAATTGGAGTAAGATGATTATGAGTATCCGATCAGTTTATATGGTATAAAGCGAGGACATAGAAGAAGATTTATTATTAGTTTTGTGCATATCTGATACTCCTAAAAAACAACTAACTGGTCGGAAGCTAATACGTCTAGCAGCGAAAAATTGGTTATCTTGGTGTGTTGAGGGGTATCAACGTCAACACCTTATAATAAAGGAAAAGATCGAATGCAGGGGAGTTGGCAGAATACAGGTTGACACAGGCATCTTGGCTGAGGAACATTCGTGATTGAACCGGAATCAGAAAGATGGTGCACACGATAGGGAGGTCTACGCCATGTCATGTCAGGGGGGGACCTGACATGACACACTAAGAAGGTCGAAGAATATGCAACTTCTAGCGACGGCGTCGTGTACCGCGTTGCTGGACACTAGGGACGTATAACAGAGACCCGGGGCTGACTTATACTCGCCTCCGACCCGAGCAGCCGAAGACCCAGAGCCTAGCAGACATGCTAAAGTTTCGAGTGTTAAAATTACCTAACTATTCATTTATGAATCGTATCTGAACTTACTTATTATGTTAATTTGACTAACTTGTCGGGTAGAAGAACTTTGAGTGATTTATTATTTTTGTTTGAAATAGTAAATTGCATGCTGGACGCCCTTAATTTAACTGAATTGATTTATACCATGTTCCCTCCCGCGCGAAGTACCAGGTCGCTGGAGCTCTTTCATGTAAATCCTTAATTTTTTTTATAGTAACGCACCCACAGACTTGGGAATGATTTTGGTCTTGTAGATATATTCCGATGTTAAATGCTTAAATATAATAATGATGTTATTGATACTGAGACAAAGGTATAATTTGTAAAAGCCCATAGAGGCGTTAATGTAATATAAATAAATAATTTTTACTTTACTTTTTCCCGTTTATTACATTGTATTTTAGTACCGTCTATAAAATAAACTTGGGGTAATCAGTATAACATTGTACTGAGTACCGCCTGTAGAATAAACCTGGAGTAATCAATATAACATTGTATTGTAGTACCATCTGTAAAATAAACCTATGGTAATCTGTTAGTAACTTTTGCTTTACGACCTGCTTCAGAAATTCATCTAATTCATCCCGTGCTAATTCGCAGCGGGAACACAAGGACAATATAGCGGGGAATTGCACTATAATGCAAAACATTCCACATAAGTTTACGAGCAAAGGACGAAGTTAAGATGGTTGAATTATGTCCAATCAGACGTCGCTGTCTCGGGTATTGAGAACCGGGTTGCAGCAGACAGACTGGAGTGGAAACGTTTTATGGAAATTTAATTAGTTTTTGTGCCATTTATTAGTTTTTTTAGTTATTAATTAGTTAGTTTATTAGTTTGTGTGCCACTAGACAGTTGTGTATAGTTCATTTCATAAAAGTATTTAATTAAAGCTTGCTAACTCTACCAGTAAATTCCAAACATAGTCAGTGTGAAATGCCGTGAGCGCCTATCTCAAACTTTGCCATTTTCAATATTCTTGTCATTCAACATATCTCAAACTTTGCCATTTTCAATATTCTTGTCATTCAACATATCTCAAAACTTTGCCATTTTCAATATTCTTGTCATTCAACATATCTCAAAACTTTGCCATTTTCAATATTCTTGTCATTCAACATATCTCAAACTTTGCCATTTTCAATATTCTTGTCATTCAACATATCTCAAACTTTGCCATTTTCAATATTCTTGTCATTCAACAGTGACTGCAGGTGATAAATCCAGTAAAGAAGGATGCATGAACTGTTTTCGTGGTTTTTGTATGAACTTTAAAAATATGTATGGTAAAATAACTTTTGTCTTTCAAACCACTATCAATAAAAAGCTAAAACTGAAATAATTCTTGACGTAAAATTGATTTGTAATTCCCAATTAAAGTACTAGGTTGCTGGTGACTTGAATCTTCACGTCACCTTTTTCTTTTTAGATACATTTACACAGAACGAAACACAATTTATTGTATAGTACTTAGAACAAAACAACACTCTTATAAAAGTATTGTTTTGTTCTAAGACATTGGCAGCTATTACCAAAATAATGATTAGTATTAGGAGAACACATTCTTATCGTGAAGTCGTGTCCAAAATTTAATAAAAAATAATTGATAAATCTGGCGTCTGCTATCAGATTACTCAAAGGTATTTAAAATTCTGTAAAAATAAGGAAGATGGCTCTTTCAAATAGTGGAACGATTAAATGTATTAGTATCAAAAAGTCAACATATAGGTTCGAAAATTTGTCGCTACAAATATTGTTGCTGTAGTTGGATGATGCACCTTCCCCGGTTAGGAAAGAGATCCAGGTTCGAATCCCGGTGGCGCAATAACAATATTTTTCGATAAAATTGATTTTATATGTATATCTTTCTAATTACTTACTTACTTACTATATTACTTACTTACCATCACGCCGTTTCCCCGCGGGGGTAGGCAGAGAGGATAGAGCGTCACACTCTTCTGTCCTGACACACAGTTCTCGCCTCATCCACATTCATACATCTTCTCATACAAGCTCGCCGATTGTTGAGGGTTCTAACAGAACCATCCTCCATTATCTGGTTTACCTGGTTGTGCCGCGGACGTCCTCTATTTCTGGTGCCATCAACACTTGCATCATATATCTTTCTTACCATTCTCTCCTCATTCATCCGTTCCATATGACCAAATCACCTAAGTGATCCTTTCTTAATCTTACTCACTATACTAACATCAGCTTTACATTCTTTCCTTATTTATTCATTCTTTACTCTGTCATAAATAGATTTGCCACAAATACGCCTAAGTGATCTCATTTCCACTGCATTCAGTCTACTTTAGTTTCTTTTCTGCCAGCTCCAGGCCTCACTTCCATACATCAGTGTCGGTACACACATCTTTCTAATTAATATATTTAATTCACATTTAATGATTAGTATGGTTGCAACTAACTTATCCGGCAAGTTTAAGTAGAAAATGTCCCTTTACATTGACAACTCGACCTGATTTAAAAATATCTATAAAGGAAATACTTGAAAGTTTCAAGAACTGAATTGTGCGTTAGACACATTATGTATTTGAAAGACATGACAAGTCTGCTTACAGAATGGTATGATGGCAGTTATACAAATCACCAAAATTTTTAATGTTGAACTTGGTTTAGATTAGGCATATCCCACACATGTTGTGACATCATTTTATTATTATGTACAAAGATTTAGTTTAAAAATTGCACACGCTTATCATACCTGAGTAATTGCTTTAAGTTTTATTATATAAGTGATTATTAATAAAGATTCAATTTTACACGCAGTCTGAATTCTTGTCACCAATGTTCATCAATTGAAGAAAAAGACTGTATCAAATACCTAGGAATCATAATAGATAAAAAACTAAAAACGAAAGAACATATTACTAATCTTACAAACAAAATAAGGAAAACTACCAATATATTTTTAAGACTTGGAAACATCACTTACAAATCTGAAAATAACATATTACGCGTTCGTACAGTTACAACTTCAATATCACAATTAGAAATGACTCAAAAAATGATAATAAAAATTAACAAAGATTATCCAAGTATACAACTTTTCACCGAATTCAAAATACCAAAAATAATAGACATATACGAAAAAAAATTCAATAATCCAAATTTTCAAAATTAAAAATCAATTAAAGTTTAGAAGCAAATTCCGATCTACAAGATTTAGAGACCAAATTGATATATCAAAACTAAAATATACCGCAACCCAAAATCACAATATTTATCAAGAAATCAAATTTTTTAACAATCTCCCCATCACAATTAGAATAATTACAGCCTACTATCAATGTGTATCTGAAGTAAAAAAATATATACACAGACTAACTGAAACATAAATTATCTCGTATATACTCCTTCTCTATACACGAGTCCTACTCTCATAGAGAAGAAATAAATGTTAAATGAAATATATAATTACAAATATATATATATAATTCTAATATGTGTTATATTTTCTAATATGAAAACAAAATAGAGAATATAAAAGGTTTGCCATTCTTGATCCAAGTCCATTGAATTAGGCAGGAGCACATATAACTGCTGTTAACATTCCTAAACATGAGCACCTACATCTAATCTTCAACACAAAATATACTCCATATATTGAAGTTTCAACTGTAAACTTCCATAGTTTGCTACGAGCTTGCACACAAAAAATACACCGCCAGCTGTGAGTAACTAATCATTCGTAAAGTTTTTTTTACAAAATAATATTTTATAAGAAGAAATAAGAAATATGCAGAAATTACCACACTGCGATTGTTTGTTCTCCGTTATGATAATCGATGCATCGAGTAGAGTAATGCAGTGAGACTTAACTTATTTATTGCGATTATAAATGCATCTCTGAGATAATTTAGCCGTGGGATAATAATACTGCGGTTAAAAAGTAGCGATTGTTACTGGTTCATTAAGAATATTCGTTCCCACAAACACTTTGCATTTACCAAGTTTCTTAACCCAACGCACGGGAGAATGCGAGCTGATACAGATAACGCGGGTACCTGCATGCTTACCTGAACAGATTATTCGTTCGACAAGTTAGTTGTCATTCTATGGATAACTATTCAATTATATTCTTTGATTCAGTTCTACTTTTATGTTGGATTTTCAACATATTTAGAGAAAATAAATTACATAAATAACTAGCGGTCCGTTTCCGAAGTTACCTGGGATTCTGATTCAGTCATAATTTTAAATAGAAAATAAGGGAGTGGCGAGAGGGGTTGCCATTGTTTTGTACAAAGAATAACGATGTATGCAAGGTTTGGTGCAGCCAGGTGGATATTGAGATGAAAGGGTAGGGTAAAATCCATTTTGCGTCTCGTCCACTGTCCTTCTTTTGGAAGTGTTTTTGATGATGTATGTCTTGAACTATTGCACCTTAATTTTTCATTAATTTTTCATCTATATGTAAAACTATGTTCTATGGGTTTATGTTGTATGATTTTTTATGAATAAAGACACCACTTAAGGGTCGCTGGAGGGTCTAAATTTTAAATCCTAATTGCTTAAAACCACAATGAATCTCTTCTCCTTTTTGGTTTTGTAAAAATGTAATTGAATTAAAGTCGCGTATTTTATTAGCTTTGATGAGTGGGACCGACAAGGAAGCCCTAGCTTCTAAATCGGTCCTGGGAAAGAGTGGGTCCCCCTCCCTCCAGCCGTCCTCTATAAAAAATATATATTTTCATCAGGATCCTAGAGTGCAATTAAGCTAAATTTATTGCGTGATACGCGTTCCGACATCGTTGACCTTGGAACCCATGCGCTTTTATACTTGTGCTGTGGTTTTAACACATTTTTAAATTCTTCATTTCAATTTGTAACAAATCTTTTTTTTAAGTGTTTTTAAATTTTCCACAACAAAAATCTACGAGATTTAGAGACCAAATTGATATATCAAAACTAAAATACACCGCAACCCAAAATCACAATATTTATCAAATTTTTTAACAATCTTCCCATCACAATTAGAACAATTACAGACTACTACCAAATTTGTATCTGAAGTAAAAAAAAATATATACACAGACTAACTGAAACATAAATTATCTCGTATATACTCCTTCTCTATACACGAAATATAATAATTCTAAAATGTATTATATTTTTTAATATTAAAATAAAAATAAAAGAGTCTCATTCCGCTTTTAGATTATCTAGCAGAGTTACATTATTGACCTGTCGACAACCTGAACATTAAAAATAAATATAAACAAACGTCATTGTGAGCAATACTTTCCGTATAAAAGCGGAACATTGGAAAATTGAATAAGAAAATGTAAACAACATTGTAATGGCCGATGAATTGCACAATTTCGCACACGGTGAATGGAGACTAATGCAAATGGCCAGTTAGTCGCAAGTCCGCGCCTTGCAAAATAATAAATAAGTAATGCTTTTATCACTACATAACTGATCGTTCTTCAATTACCCTAACGAGTGGTGCAATTTGTGTTTGGGTCAACGACTCGTATTATTTTGCTTTTTTATGCAATGTAAATATAGTCTTTTTACCATCCGCCATATAAAATTACTGCCCGTCAACTCCGTAACCACCGCTCTGTAAGCTCGCGGTAGAACAGCACGCAATGCCGCATTATAGCAGCTGCAGGTAGAAGCATCGTCAGCAGATGTTATAATATAATCTAGCGCCTACTCTCATTACTTACTTCTTTTTTTACCTGTCTGCATCTGCCTGTCCACTAGCAGCACATCTGACCATCAGCCATTAGTATTTCTGCTTTATTTTATTGACCCCCGCATTACTAATGGTAATACTAGTTCTGACATTCACGATGGTAGTGGTTTGAATAAAAGGTAACACCAGTAAAATGTTATTATTGTGCTTGATGAGAAGCAACTTGATTTTTTCCCATAGTCCAGTTACAATGAAATAAATCATCACACACCCATTATGCATGCCCATGCCCAGTATGCTTAGCATCTCTTACAAAATAAACCATTGCATGCCCATGCCCAGTATACTCAGCATCTTTTACAAACTAAACCACTGAGAGCCCATGCCCAGTATACTCGGCATCTCTTACAAAATAAACCATCGCGTGTCCGGTATGTTCAACATCTCTTACATAATAAACCATTGCCTGACTAATATGCTCAACACCTCTATATGCCTCATTCTCTCTGTAAGAATCCATATTTCTTTATTACCACTACAGACGAGCAATACGAAAATTTCACTATAGGGAGAAAATTCTACACTTATAGAAGAGAAACATGTAAATTTGAAATAAAAAGGAAATCAACAACAATAAAATAGCTGAATTTATAACACAGAGTAAACAGTGTAAGAAAAGGAACGGAAGTGTGGGAGAGAGAATGGAGTGCTGTGGATGATTCTACACTAAGATCTCCTGATTAAAGATGATATTATATGATAGCAGAAATGGATGGCGGAACTTTCTCACGGTATTGGGTACTCGTTCATACTGCGAAGCTGACTAACCGCTTGAAATGGTACAGCACGATCTCCTTTGACAAAAGAATTGTCGGATTCCACAAATAATCCATTTATTCACAATTAGTTTTCAGAGTTGTTAAATCAATCAGAACAACTTGCCGGAATTAATAGCAGTGCGACTAACACTATATTAGGAGAGTAAAAGCTAACCAATCGGCACACGCTATACATCTGTCCAGTAAGTGCATTTAAACAGTATCAACATCATCATCCCTATTGGCAAGTCTTGTTCTCTTCATAAATTATCTTCCTTTGATCCTATTACGAGCCATTCTTCTCTAGTCTAGGATTTAAAAGTAACCCGTTGACTTGAATATTATTTTAAATAATCATTTAAATCGTATGTGGTTTATTAGTTAACGCTATGAGAACACGGAAAAACAACGATATCAAGTAAGCGACTAAAATTATGTTGGTTCACACTCTTGACTTTTAAATATCTGCGTCAAGCGTAAAATAGACGCCTTCGAAATGTATTACTAGAAAAGAATATTACGCGCCCTGTGGAGATCACGGCACTGCAACAAATCAAACCACATTACGCCCTATTTATAGAAATGAATAAAATATTCTTACTTCTTCTTAAAGATTACGAACCGAGTTTCATCCGAGTGAAGCCACGCTAATATATGTCAATAAGTACCGACACGAAGGAGGAAAGAAGAAGAAGCACGCTAATAAACAGAACTAGGCCTTAAGAAACCTTAAACAAAAATGTTCAACCATAGATAAATTTTGTGTATAACCAATCGTTGAAATTGATCCTTTAGTTCCGAGTCTCTCAAACGTAGAATAGTCAAAACTAACGAAGTGTACAATAATATATAATAAAGATAACGACTTGATAGTTATCTATTTATTATTCCATCAAGACTCTTGTGGGGTTTTACATAAGAATAAATTTTTATTTATTTTAAATATAACAGTACATTTTTAATTGAAATTTCCATAAAATATAAAAAATAAAAATTAAGTATAATTTACATACAAATATTTCTTCAGTTCAAGTATGCGCCTGCAACGACAAATGTCAACGAAATTCAACTTGTTACCGAACCGATGCATCCGCGATATTGGCGAGTTAACAGCATAATTATTTATATGTGTACCTACAGAGAACACTTCATGTTGTATCGTTTGAGTTGGTACTTTATACGAAACCATCTGTATCAACTCAGGGCAGTCCGACATGTTATTGATCATTTTACATAGATATACTATTTCGCTCACATCTCTTCTCCGAGTTATTTTTTTCAAACGAAGTTACTGCTTAAATAATCATAATTTATATTTTTTTATCGGAATATGCAATTTAAAATTGATATATCTTAGAAATTTATGTTGCACTCTTTCGATTTTTATAATATGTGAGCCGTAGTAGGAAGACTACAGAATGGAGTTAAATTCCAGCGTACTTCTTACAATAGATGTATATATAATTGTTAAATGCTGTATTGAAAAAGAAGTTGATTTTTACTTCTATTGAAACTTATTTGTTTACATTTTTCAACATTGAGATACAGTTCGTTAGCACAACACCACATATAAAGCAAATTTAGGTTATTTTGCAAAGTAATACAGTCATTTATGTTAGAAATTGCTTTATATGTTTTAAGATCATCTACAAACAACAGAACATGAACTCCATTAAAAATATCAACAATGTCGTTTATGAATAGTAAAAAATAAAACAGGTCCAAGGTGGGACTCTTGTGGTATCCCACTGGATGCTTTAAATTGAAAAGATTTATAATTATGTATTTAAACGTAAAGTTTTCTATAAGTTAGGTAGCTTTCGATCCATATTAATGTGCTTATTCCCAGAGCTTTTCATTTTTTTAATAGTAGTTTATGTGAAACGTTGTCGAATGCCTTACTAAAATCCGTATATACCGATGATGAGAATAGGCTTAAATATTAGTACTTTCTTGATATCTATATATTGTATATTATTCGCGGCAGTCCTGAATTACATTAATGCATAATAATATATCAGTTTGAATTGAACCCTGCTCGTAAGAATATTGATTAGGAATATTGAATATTTGCAGATATTGTATATTACGTATAAGAATATTGAATATTGCAGGCACGCGCGATAATTGAGTTTCTCGTTAAACTTGTTCGGAAAATATGTGACATTGTAACGCCATTGTAGAAGTTTATGGGGATAATAGGCCAAATAAAACCGAATGAATAGATTAATTGTTTCGTTAGCGGGCGAAAATACTTCGAAGACAACAGTCGTTGTGGAAGAAAATGTTTTTCCTGCCTAATTGAAAATGATCGTCAAATCACGATGCATATAATAACTATTATCATGGGTGCCAAAATTATGAGACATGTTTAAACAGTTTAAAGACAATAGTGGGTTTTCAGAATTTTCTAATCATTTGATAGTAGAAAATGTTCATGGTTTTGATAAAAAATTGAGATTGTCTATTTTGCATGTAAACGGTGTTGGTCATAAATTAAATAATTTTTAATAAATAGATAGAAGGAGATAAATAAAGCGTGTATAACTAATCAAAAAAATTGTAAACAACCAACTAAATTTAACCACAAGTCACATTCTAAAATTTTTTCCAAAAAATTATTCAAGTAATTTTGTATCATCAAGTAACAGTTTAAGTTAGGTACTAAATTTATTTATTAAATAATTATTGTTTTTTTCTTAAATAGATTCTGTTTAAGGAACAATAAGATACGTTTCTGATTATTTATTGACATCCTGAAGAGGAAAACGATATTTATCGAAACCGGTAGATGTATTTTAATTCAGTAAGTGGTTAATAAAATAATGTTAACAATTTAAAATAAACATTTTATTAAACAAATTCAAGATATCTCATAGAGACGAAGTTATTTATATTATATAGGAAGTATGGAAGTATGGGTATTACTTGTCTTCGGCTGGCTAAAGTGTTCACATAATGTAACGTTCACCATTCCACCCAATCAGCCTTCATATCTATCAATTTTTTTGTAAGTTGTATATATGTTCACTGTCGCCATCTATGGTCTGAAAATTTGATACATTAATTGTGTTCTTAAACATATTCAAATATTGCTAATAAACATTTTATGACGATCACGAAATTTTTTAGACAGAATCGTCAGTGGAACTAGGATCTACCAGTTCCAAAGGTAAATCGGCTGACTGGATATATGTTATCTACTTATTAGAATTTTCAGAGTTTTTTTTTAAATTATTGGATTAGACGGCCACATGTTGAGCAGTAGCAGAAATATTTTCACGAAGCTCCCAGCACAGCCAGTACATGTATCCGCGTTGCTCCGCTACAATGCCAATACATTCCGAATTGAAGATTAAAGTCGTGATCGTCCATCGCGCATCAGGCGGAAACAGTTTTGGGAAGCCATATTTCCGCTTAATCTGCCAATACCCAGGATACAGGTCTTTAAGTATCCACCCATTTCTTTTAGACTGTATAATCAACTATAAATGTGTATAAATGGTTAAAAGATCTTCAATTTAAATAGATAAATAATGACTTCTTCAATATTAGCAAAATACTTTGTTTAAACCACTATTTATTGATTATTCAACGTGTTTCGATACTTATGGTATCTTCTTCAAGAAACAATGTATACTGAAATTAAAAATACAAGCATACATCCTGAAGAAGATACCGTAGGCATCGAAACATGTTGAGTGCTCAATATGAATGTTGTTTAAACAAAGTATTTTTTAGAATTATTTAAACAAATAGTTATGAGAACTGTCACTTTTATATGTGTGTGTGAGATGAGTGGTGGGGGTCATGGGATATAAGAGGCCGTCACTGGGGAACGGCCCTCTTAATTTGAAGCACTTAACATCCAGTAAATTGTCTAGAGGGTTTTTTATCAAAAAATTTTACCCTTCCAATTCATGTATTAATATAAAACACATGATGTTTATTACAATAAGGTAGTTAGTAAAAGTGTCAAAGCGATTAGCGCTGATGCACTTGTAGTAAGTAGATTTGGCGGTCGAACCGCATGTAGAGTACTCAGAGTATCGTAGGCTCTAAGGAATTGGAATTGGAAAAATTGGAACGGCTCTCTTAACCCATCGTTCCTTCGCATTAGCAATATCTGAGCAATATAATAAGCAAAATCTGAGTACATTATTGTTAATAGATTATTGGAATAAACAAGTGTTGTTACAAGTCACATACCGAGTTTTACTACAATCGACTTGAGTGTACAATAAGAGGAAATAACCCGAAGGAATCTGTGATAGTATTTCCAAGGGCACCACACTGGTACAGACAAATTGGAAAGTCACTACAATAATGCATCGCGCATTTTTTATTTAATCTTATGTTCTAATTTGATCAATTTCTTTATTGTACTAGTATTATACTAGTATAGTATTATAAATTTTGATTATGTTTTTAAATAAACGTGTAAGCCACTCCCATAATTCAACAACGTTATTACTTGGGGCGCACGGCACTAAAGTTGCTTAAAAAAATTTATAGAAATATTGTATTTTATTTTTACTAATATACGGAAATAAAAACAAAAATTACTTATAACATACGAATAAAATCGTATGCTATTGCCGACACTAACCACAAAAATCAGATAGATTTATTCCGTATATGTAAGTATGTTTTTTAATTTTTTCTCTAGTTTCAATATTACGAAACTTTTAGTATTTTTTTAAGTCGTCATTTTGAAATTAAATAATAAATCTGGCTGCCTTACGATGTTTGCCGGGATATTTGTCAGGTGTATATACAGATGTAACACACCTAGTCCACAACATTTTATAGGTATTTTATAGGGATACTTGACTAAATTACAAGTTGAAAATGTTTAAGGAATTGTCATGAACCATGTCAGAGATAAGAGCATTATATTATATTTTATTGATTCTAAATAATATATTAAATTCAAAAAATTTAATTTTATCAATTATATTATTTATTATTTCGAGCGGCTAGACTATTTTTTGTTAGACGATTTAAGGCTTGATATATCGATTAATAATGGAACAATTCCGCAAATATTATTTTCAAAGAACGGAGACTTGAAGCGTAACACGATTTTGTAAAAATTTCAAACAATAATATTTTCCGTAACAATATAGAATTTGCACACATCCTTTGAACATTTTAGACTTGTAATTTAGTCAGGCATCCACCCACAAAATATTGTGGACTGGGTCTGTTACATCCTGTATATATAAACATTTTAATGGATGATGGTTTCGAGTCTTCTGGTCACGATTGAAGAAAGTGTATTAAAATTTTCCGGAAGTTACGTCGCGAGACCTCTAGAAAAAAGTAGTAAGTATGTAAAATTTACTAAAAAGATCTTGTAAAGAAAGTCAGGAAGAAATGAGTGACTGCGTGTTACATGGATTAGAAGAGGAAGACAGCATCAGAAAAAGGCATCCAAACAACCCGATAACGCAAAAAGTGCAACCACCCACTATGCAGTGTGCATTGCTTCCTGCAATACTACCAAGACCGTAAATAGGCCGAGATAGAAAATAACTTCCGAGATAATATATTAGTATATTATTCGTTATCTGGTGTAATGATTATAATATAAGGCACTCAGTCCAATGTTATTTTCATTGCAGAAAACAGTATTTAAATCCATTCTCCGTGAGACTGTTTAGAGCACGCGTCGTAATCTGTTCCACCTTCGCTAGTACATAATCCACAATTATGTCTTGGTTTTAAGAAATATAAAAATGTCAGAGGGGGGCAGCTCGGGCGTGTTCCGGGGTGGGTGTTCCAACGCGGTGGTTCTTCACAACAATGGTTATGTGTGCTGGAGCCTTGTGCTGATGCAGCTTTCGTTCGCAAACAATTCAGGCCGGACAAGACAACGAATGTCGCCTTAACGATTTATCATTCAGTCTTCGTACTTAATTAAATTGAGATGGATAATATTGAAACAAATAAACAAAAAGTATTTTATTAAGGAGAACGCATTCTTATTGTGAACTTGTAATTATTCAGAACAGACGGTCTGTGATATTTTAAATACTAATTAAATGTATTAATTATAAAGATATACGTACAAAATCAATTTTATCGAAAAATATCATTGTTGCTACCGGGATTCAAACCTGGATCTCTTCCAATCAGGGGAACGTGCATTATCCGATTATTCTATACCAACACAGTGGATTGAAGACAAATTATAATATAATATAGATGTTGTATCAATGTGTCCAAAAATTTAATAAAAATGAATTGTTAATTCTGGCGTCTCCTATCGGTTGTTACGTCGTGCGCTGTCACCAGAGGATGGAATGCCAGCGTACCACGCCACGTCTTGGCGCGTATATTTGAAATGTCACACGGCTTACTGAAAGGTATTTGAGATTCCGTAAAAACAAAGTAGATGGCTTTCAAATAATGGAATAATGTATTAATTTGAAAAAGTGTAACATATTGGTTCGAAAACTGTGTTGGTGTAACATAATCATATAATGCACGTTTCCCGGATTGGGAAAGATCCAGATTCGAATCCCGGTAGCGCATCAACAATACTTTTCTAAAAAATTGATTTTGTATATATATATCTTTCTAATGAATACATTTAATTTGTATTTTCCTCACGCGTAAGTTAGTTGATCGGATAGCGGAATCTTCAATAGATGATAGAATACATTAAAACAATAAAATAATAAAATAGCACGTACGAAAATGGTTTTTTTCTGAGAAATAATATAAACAAACAAACTAACAATGGATAGTAAGGCCCGATGATGGTAAAAACGATTAGAAATTTCATCATCATTGTATTTTTGCGGTTCGCTTCCGGCGTACAAATCTAATGCATTACTTCTTATAAAGGCAATGGGAGGTAATAAAAATGTCTGATGCGACCAATTAAAATTAATGTATTAATTGTATGAAGCTTCAGTATCCGGCTCACGGGCGTAGCGAGAAATTGCCGGCACATGCAAATAAACCGCCTTCATCAAGAATGTGAATAAAATTGACATTCTATTTATATATAAAAAAAAAAACAATGTAATGCACCGACACGAAACTATCAGATGTTTGAACTAACTTACCATCACGTTCGACGCTGTCACGACACTCATAAATGTTCGTTGATTGTTGAGGTTTCGAACAGGACCGTCTTTACGCCAGCTATTTTGCAGACTTCTTCTTTTTTTGTGTCATCAACACTGGCGTCGTATATCTTTCTTACTATCCTTATCTCATTCATTCTTCCTTTTTCTTCGGCGGTTCTATCGTTGTGAGGATGACGTATTTTATATAAAGGTGTTTTTTTTAGAGGTTTGTTTTTCGAATTGGTAACACTTTATCCACCGACAGCTAATTTGACATCTGACAGCTGATTTACGCTCAGTTTGGTTTGCCATTGCTTGCAAATTTATTTCGAAAATCATGGTTTCGTTCGCGAAACTTACCGTGCGCTACGTCCATTTTACGGTCGACATAATTCGTCCATCCGAGCAAGTAATTCGAATAACCATGGATCGTTTTCGCACCACGCATACTCTAATTGATAATACGCATCCGTAGAGACGTCGTACAGTGCGCACCGAAGAATCTGTTGCAGTGGAGAATCTGCTGTAGTATTTATTGAGAAGGACTCGAATGAGTTGATTCGCCATCGTGTACAGCAATTTTTCGACTTATTCGTTCCCTAATTGAATGGCATTAATGTGAAAGAGCTGTGGTTTCAACAAGACGGCGCAACATGCCACACAACACGCGTCACAATCAATTTATTGAAGGAAACATACTATGAGCGCATAATGGACCTGTGAATTGGCCTCCAAGATGTGTGATTATTTTCGGTGGAGATATGTAAAGTCGCTAGTCTACGCCGATAAATCAGAGATGATAGACTACTTGCAAGCCAACATTTGTAGCGTTATTGCTGATATACGTCCCCAGCTGCTCCAAAAAAGGCAATTAAAGATCGAACTTCCAGATTGCGCTTTATTAGAGCCAACCGCGGCGTCCATACGCGCGAAATCATATTTAAATACTAATGGCATAAAATTATCTTTCCAATAAAGCCAATACCATGGCCATTACTACAATTTGTATTTGTTTTATTTCATTTTAAAGTTATAGAACTGCAAAAAAAAACACCCAGTATTATATGTTCTCATATGGTTGATGAGTTCTATCCTCAAACCGCATACCGTTTTACCTCAATCATGAACTTTTTGAAGCCATTAAAGGCCGCGGCTTCAAGGTGTTCAAGGTCTATGATACTTTTTCTTAAATACTCTGAAGACGAATTTGAAAAGTAGTACATTGCATGTATCATCTTGCGTTTAATTAGTAATTGATTCGAGAATTTTTAATTTTTTAATACACATTGGTCTATAACGTTTCTTAACTTCCTAACTCCTCGCTGATTTGAATCAAACTGTGTCAGTACAGAGTGTAAATGTAGTCCATCATTAATTTATTATTGTTATTCCGTTTTTAATGTGACAAATATTTATAAATTTGCAAATATACACCTGCATTAAATCGATTAATTGATAAATATCGCATATTTGTATCACATTAATTTAAAAATATCATATATTTGTATCATAATAATTGTACTGAAAAATCTGAATCATAAAACAATTCGCAGCATCAAACTTAGATATGAAACAGTTTTTTGGTCACTGTCATCTTTTGAATAATATTGTTGAAATCATATTGCGGTGTAGTAAAAATATGTAAACTGATATTTTTTATACTTTAACGACATAAAAACAATTAACATATATTAAGTTCCGATGGTGTTTAATGAAATGCATCTGTTTATGAATGGCGACATTAAAAATTATCCAGTTCTTGAGTGATATACTAAAACGGCTATCGATTACATAAATACAAGTTTTGGTAACTAAACATAATATTTTGTACAATACAGAAAAAGTGTAATCCAATACAGTGGAACCTCTCATAACGAGTAATTCGCATAACGAGCAAAATAGATTGTGGAAAAAGCGCTCCCTTAACGAGCGACTTTTCGCATAACGAGTGGGAAAGTTCCATCTTCACATCACTCACTTGTGAGCCGGGACTTCCGCGCCAGTGCGTCAGTCTCTGGTTAGCACTCGTTCCGCTAGCGCGTTAGTGTCGCATGTGATCACACATTTTTCCAAACTTGTGTTCAGACATTATTTGTAATTTTTTTTATGCAAAGTTTAATAACCCTTGCAAAAATTTCCCTGAAGAAGACAGCCATAAGAGAATAAAAATAACTGTAGAAATGAAACGTAAAATCATTGAAAAGCGAGAACGAGACGTGAGCGTGGCTGATCTAGCGCGCACATACAATCGGTCTACATCAACGATTTGCACTATCCTCAAAAACAAGGACAAAATTAAGAAGATAGATGCTTCAAAGGGAGTGTCAAGAATGACCACCAAACGGTTACCTATTCTTGATGATGTTGAAAGGTTGCTTCTCATATGAATAAACGAAAAGCATTTGCAAGGCGACACTATTAACGAAAACATTGGATACATTCCAGGTTGTTTACGCTCCTTAACAATTTATAAATATGTGATATAATTAGAATAAACGTTAAAAACATAAAAATTGCTTTTTTTGGCAGGAAACGCATTATTGTCATGTACGTTGTTTTGTATGGGAATAATTGTTTCGATTAACGAGTGTTTCACATAACGAGTAAGATTCTGGAACGAATTAGTCTCGTTATAAGAGGTTCCACTGTACATCAAATATATTTTAGGGAGCTCGTATACGTGTACCAATACATACATATTGATGAAATGAAGAAGAGAGGTTCTAAGGGCGTAGTAGAGTTCACACTAATGGTATATTTAGACAGTGGAGAGTCAGAGCGGGGAAAATTTTATAGATAATTCTCAAGGGTTCTTAAAAATAAAAATTTCTACTTAGTTAAAATCGGGTATATTAGATAATAATACATAATGAACGATAAAGAAGTACATTATTACAAAATTGTGAAACCCTATGTATACAAAGTGGCCCAAAAAAGTGAGAATATTTCGTAACACATGAGATATTTCAAAATATAATTTAATTAATTATAATTCTTAATTTTTTTTTTTGCACAATATTTAGCTAATCTACTGGGTTGTTCGGTGGCCACAAGCCTGGCTCGATGAAATTAACATTCTCACGATGAAGAAAGTTGATTGTATTTCTGGCTGCGTGAGATGGAGCTCCGTCCTGCTGTAATGTCCAGTTATGCTGAAATATCTAGCTATACTACAGGCTTTGTTTTGAAACTGTTTGATCATTTTCCTAGCACCCCAACGTTTTTCAATTTGTAAATTTTTGATCAAAATACGGTCTTCTGCAGTGATTTTTGCATTCTGGGCAACAATTTGAAAAAACCAAATATAAAAAATGGGAAAATTAATAATTAATGATGGCGACCGGAAATTGTCGAAATAAAACGTAATATAGATAAATAGGTAAGTAAGTAAATTAGTAAACTATTTAAGCTATTGTTGATATAGTTCAACTGATTTTGATGTAATTATATCACATTTTACGAAATGTTTCACTTTTTTGGGCCGTCCTGTATATCGCGTGAAAGAATGAAGTACCGCGGGTTTCGTAGAGCAGAATTTCAATATTGCCAAAAATCCAAAATCGCGTTGTACCAGCTGGACTAAAATGTAATTTTGTCATGTCTCCAGGAAGGCTCCAACATGATGACACAGAGTACAGCGGTCCATACAAAGAAAGAAAATATGAGGAAAATGTAATTATTTATTGATATCACATATTATATTAATAATAAGAAATCATTTTGTTTATAACAAAGCGTTTTCTTATTATTAATTATTTATTCGTATACGTATATTTGAAAGAAATAACTTGATTTGACCGATTGATTTCAGAATATTTAATGTGTTCCTTCGTATTGACAGTATTTATTCCTAAGTCTAAATATAATATTAAAAAATTCTTCGATTACGCTGATTAAACTCAACATTTTTAAAATCTGGACTATGAAACCCGGGTCCTGAAGAAAACATTAATGTATTATCAGAGTTGCGGGAAGCGGGCTTCAATGGTCCGAACCAGACTGAAATGTCATGTTCATCTGAAACCGTTAAATAATAAGTAATAATACGAAGTAATTTTATATTGATTATTAAAATATCTGACCGCAAATTCATTACTTCAAATACTACAAATATCATTAAGAAGAACGCATTCTTATTATGAAGTTGTAATTATTTATAACAAAGGTCTGTTATATTTTTAAATACCAATTAAATGCATTAATTAGAAAAATACACGTATAAAATCAATTTTATCCAAAATTATTGTTGTTGCTACCAGTATTCTCTTCCGATTCGGTGAACGTGCATTAACCGACTGTGCTACAGCGCTCAGTACTTTGACGATAGATTTTCGAACCTATTATATTAATACATCTGTCGTTCCATTATTTGGAAATAAAGTAGATGGCTTTCAAATAATAGAACGACAGATGTATTAATATAGGTTTGAAAATTTGTCATCAAAAGTACTGTGTGCTGTAGCATAGTCGGTTAATGCACGTCCCCCGTATTGGAAGAGATCCGAGTTCGAATCCCGGTAGCAACAACAATATTTTTCGATAAAATTGATTTTATATGCGTATCTTTCTAATTAATACAATTAATTAGTATTACAAATATCATTTCATGTGCAGTCCCCCTGGTACCAGATCACCCGGATAGTCGGTGCGCTACTGGTCCGGCTGAATTAAAGCAGTAGCACCGCAAGTCACAAAAAAGTTCTTTGACTCCTTCAGACTGAAGCTTCACGGGTCCGTAGTAAAATTACTAAATTACTCAATTAGACATTGTTATATTTTTATAATTGAGCAGTACTTACCAACAGTGTACAGAACGCCGACAAATGAATTAAAAAAACCTCTTGGTTATTTTATTTAAGACTAGCGGTCTGTCCCCGGCGTTCCCCGAGATTCAAAGTGATTAGAAGATAACATTGTTTTACGCGGGCCCTAAGGCATAATGATATATGCAAAATTTAGTCTAGGCGGGGGCGGCTGTAATGAAAGGGCGAGGGGTGAGGTGACTGTAGTTTCCTCAGAGTCCTAGAGAAAAACTGAGAAAAATTTGGAACGCATGGCACTCAATATAATACAAAATTTACATCAGGGAGGATATTTATTATATTCCCAGAAGGAGGATACTCGTGTTTTGCAATCTTAAAGAGTAACTAGACAAAATTATTATAATTCTGGCCGTTTGTACATCGGTCACACTTTTCATATGCGAGCGTAAGGCCATACGCACACTTCGAACAAAGTAATTCTATAAAATAATCGTCTGGCATTTTGTCACTTGGCTGGACATGAAAAATAAACTCTGTACGTCATATATTTTTTCAAATGAGCTTTGCTCATCAAATCTAGGTAACAAGGTTTTACCTAGTGCGTTAATAACAGCTTCGAATTTTGTAACATAAATATCTAATTTTGATTTAGTTCCCAAAAAATTCTAGTTGCCTACAAGCTATTTGAATGTATGAACTGCACGCGCCTATCTGCAATACACGTACGTTAATCACAGCATCCGTCTGAAATGCAATTCTATCTGAAATTATATACTGCTTCGGAGAATATGAAAGGCCGTTTGTTCTATTAATAGAACTCTGTTTAAATTGCACGCAACAAAAAGTCTACCATCGATGGTAAAAACGCTAAAAAAAACCACTTCCTCTTGACACAGTTTGAGACCAAAGAACAATGAAGATGTGAAGTGATTATAGAAGTGGCGGCGAAAATTTGAAGCTATAATAGATACTTCAGTCAATCAGTTGATCTGACGGCCTGGTGGGCTGAATTTTTCTCCTCAAGATGCTCGATAAGGTGCGCTAAGAATATGCGAGAGCTGCTGGGAACAATTTGCATTGTATTTCTAAACATTTCATAAATTATCGTTGGTGTAAATATAATATAACAAAAAATATGTGATTGTTGTACTTTCAAAGAATGATTTTTTTCCATTTTCCATTTATTGCCAGATGAATTATATTAACTATTTTTAGGCGCGTAGTGTCCGACGATAGAATCCAATTATTCAATCCAATCAGTACATATTATTTTTAGGAGAACACATTCTTATTGTGAAGTTGTAATTATTCAGAACAGACGGTCTGTGATATTTTAAATATGAAATAATTATATTATTTAGAAAGATAAATATATAAAATATAAAATCAATTTTATCGAAAAATATTGTTGATAATTCTGGCGTAAAATAAGGTAGATGGCTTTTTCAAATAATGGAATGATTAAATGTATTAATATCAAAAAGGTAACATACGGGTTCGAAAATTTGTCGCTAAAAATATCGTCGCTGTAGCATAGTTGGATAATGCACCTTCCCCGGTTTGGAAAGAGATCCAGGTTCGAATCCTGGTGGCGCAACAATAATATTTTTCGATAAAATTGATTTTATATGTATATCTTTCTAATTAATATATTCAATTCATATTTAAGATATTATTTTGGATTCATCCTACCAGTAATGCAATAGTTCGTTTGGATGTATGTACGAGCGATATCGTCCTCATCCTCAGTCTTGGAGTACTTGGAGATGTAACATATTATTATCGTATTAATTTTAAACCGATTCAAATATCATTTGATAAAAATTCAAATAAGAAATCTTTCTTCCGAAAAAATAAACCAGAACCCGGGACCTTTCTGCTTGCGGTAGAATACTCTCCTAACTGAGGTATATAACTATAAAATATGCTATTATTTGAAAAGTTTAAAATACAAAAACGAAAGCATATAAGAAAGTCATGCCAAAGAGCTTTTGTCATCACTTAAATTCAACTCAAATTAAATTCAACGATGACAATTGCAGACGCCTGTCGTAGCTTGATTCTTTACTTAGCGAGAATGGCGATAGAAATGTTGTTCAATACACGAACAAGAACTGTAGATCTGTCAGGGGTGGTTCGCCGATTCGCTCTGCTGCTCGGATGGTGATGTCTGCCGCGGCGTGCAGTGGGTCCAATAGATCCAAAATCTCCTTCCAGTGTAATAGCCAAGGTCGTGGAATAATACGGGGTCGATCCAAAAGTGAAAGCCAGGTCAGAATTCCAGAAGAAGCAAGTCCAGGGTAAGCAGGGTCAGAAATGAAAGTCTTGTTGTAGTAGAGAAGTCCAGCGGTGAAGCAAACGAGGCAAGTGATTTTTCAGCCGCTGGACCGTTTATTTATACTTAACATTTTATAATCGGAGCGTATGACTCCAGCAAACCTCAGGGACCAATCAGGGGGCTCAAAATATCCCCGCGCCACCCCGATACGGTCCCGTGCCGACACCACCTGGCGGCCAAATCCGGAAACTTTGCTCATTTTTTCCGCCGTCCAGTGTGGGTCGGCAGAACTGACTTTTGTCACACATTTTTATTCATTGCTTTTTTATTTTACATTTCCCAGGCATCGCGAGTACTTTTTATTACAAACATGAACCTGCCTCGCGATGCCTGGCATACTACAATGCGGGCGATAGCCCAGAGAATTTATTAACGCACCTCAAACCTTAAAATCCATTTTTTATTAGTACAATGATTTTTGAGGTGCGTCAAACTATCTCCGGGCGATCGCCCTTACAAAACTATATTAATTTATGGTTACATATAAGTCACAACAATTTTTTACAAGCAGTTATTGGCAAAAAACGAAAATAATATTTCCACGCGGCGCCGGGGCGTGGCCTCGTCCGTAATCCGGCTTCCCCCCTCTCCTCGGCCGCGCGGCTGCCTCAGTGGTGGCGATTTTCCAGGGGCTGGGTGTGGTGACCGCGATATTGTCGTGAAACGGCCAAGTTCGGGTCTCGGCCCGCCGCTCGCTCAGGCCGGGGTGCCGCGGTCTTCGCGGCCGAGGCCCGGACCGGCGCATGCTCGGGCCGGGGCGCCGCATTTCTCGCGGTCGCGCGGCTGTGCGGAACAAATGTCGTTCAACCATTTTGAATGGATATTTAAAATGAAATAAGCGATATATTGGTACCTTCTACCCTCTTCTTTTTTATATACAACATATGAGAATGAAACTATTGAAGGAAATATTTTAGCATTATAATTATCGTTAGCAACGATTCGTACTAAAACTCTCGTTGAGAAGGCTGTACAGGGTGTGACACATCTAATGCACGATATTTTAGAGGTAGATATTAAAAATTATGAGTCGAAAATGTTCAAGTTGCGTGGGCGTAATCTCAACCGTTCAGAGATGTTAGTTTCAACGCAGCATTAATAATATTGATCTAAGTAGAGTCTCAGTTATGGGGGATTTGTGTGTGTGTGCTCTTAGACGAAAAATTGAAAAATGTGACATTTAGTCAACATTACAACGAAACTTATAACAAGGCGATGTAACAGCCAAAATTTTTAACTCGCTCCGCTCTCTAACAACTTTATATACATCTGTTGTAATAAGTACGCTAGAATTTAACACCACTCTGTAGTCTTCCTACTACGGCTCACATATTATAAAAATCGAAAGAGCGCAACATAAATTTCTAAAATATATCAATTTTAAATTGCATATTCCGATAAAAAAATATAAATTATGACTATTTAAACAGTTAACCTCGATTGAAAAAATTATCCCGGAGAAGAGATGTGAGCGATATAGTATATCTATATAAAATGATCAATAGCATGTTGCACTGTCCTGAGTAGATACAAATGGTTTCGTATAAAGTAACAACTCAAACGAGACAATATGAAGTGTTCTCTGTAGGTAGACACAGAAATATTTATGCTGTTAACTCGCCAATATCGCGGATGCATCGGCTCGGTAACAAGTTTAATTTCGTTGAAATTTTTCATTGTAGGAGCATACTTGAACTGAATAAATATTGTATGTAATGAGTATATTTACTTAATTTTTATTTTTTTATGTTACATTTTAACTGTTATATTAAAATATCAATTAAAAATGTACTATTATATTTAACTTAAATAAAAAATGTATTCTTATATAAAAGCCCACAAGGGCGCTGATGGAAGTAAATAAATATTTCTTTTTTGTTAGATAAGATAGGGCCTAAACCATTAAAAATAATAATGGGTTAATTTCGCACATATTTATTTCAAAGTGCGTAGACTTAAAGCGTAACATGTAAAATCTTATACGATAAGACTCTTCGTGACGGTATAGAATTTGTACATACTCATGTACAAACATTTTCTACTTGTAATTCATAGGTATCCACCCATTAAATATTGTGGACTAGGTCTATTACATTATATACGTACGGTCTTATAAAAAAATAGCTACAAATCTTATCCATACATCTGAAATGCCTTCATTAACAAAATGTTATTGTTAAAATGCTCATAGGAAACTTTCATACGTGATGCCGATGTTGGCCAACAACAATGAGGTAGAAAATTCGATAAAATCAAATTGAACCAGTTATTGACAAATATGGTTCCAGTTCGTATTCGCTATCAACAACAAATCGTTATTTTCGACCACAGGTTATTGAATTTGTGATTACATCGCATTACGCAAGAGAATACTATGACTGCAGGTGCTCCATAACTTTTCTTGTTAAATCAAATTATTGCATTCTAAAATCATTTGCCTGCTCGTAAAGTTTAATTGTGAAACTACTAGCTCGTGGGCTCTGTGCCCCTGGGTTTTTATATATACATTTATATTTAGAATCATTATTTCAAACAATATTACTGTGTACGGTATGGAATTAATCCATTTTAAAAATAAAATAAAATATTTCATCGCCATTTACTTTTGAATAGATGTGCGTTATAAACATGTTTACTTTGTTATGCAATCTCCCCGTCAGGTTTTTTGATTTTTTTTTAAATTAAAGCGGTTTGTGTATCTGCTAAACATACACAGTAAATACTACCGTTACTGGCGTGTAGCAGCGTAATATGATTTGATAATAGATGAGTATGTAAATTAGATTTAAAAATGATTGCGTGAAAATAAAGTAGAGAATCTGAGAATCGAGGCTCGATTATTAGAAAATATCAAAATACGTATAAATATATTTTAAAATACGTATAAATATAATTTAACTACGAGTCCCATTCTAAAAGCACAAAATTAATATTGCTAATTTTAAAAATATATTTCAGTAATCAACTTCGTTGCTCACTGACATGTGGCTCGAAACGTCAGCTATTGTAAGTAATACTAACGCAGACATCTTGAATACCAGTTGTGTTGTGGTTGCAAATTGTGCAGAGGTGAGCGATGCAGGTATAACCGATTATAATAATACGGTGAGGTGATACAGAAATTCTATTTCATGTAATCAAATAACGGTATGGTCGCATGACGCTAGACACTGACAACTTCATCATCATCGTCAGCCAATGTCACTCCACTGCTGGATGAAGTCATCCCCAAGATTTCCATTATCTTTATATATCGAGCGAAAATGGCAAAAATTTTCCTCGTACAAGATCTAATGAAAAACACACATCCTGAAGTTGGTACCAACCTAGGTTGAATACCTAGATTAATTTATTTGGTTTAAAAAATGGAACGTCCAGAGAACAATATTTTTTACATTGTCATGTGACGCGAGTGCCAGACGATTGTAGAATTATTTTATTAAAAATGTGCATGCATTATTATTAAAAGTGTAATGGTAGTTTTCTCATAAAACAGTTTAAAAAATTAAATCGAGTTCGCGCTCGCTATGTACTCTACCGAATTAAACATAGTGACTGAGGAAGGAGAAGCAAAAAGGAACAGTAGCACATACTGTAAATTTTTCGTCTCGCGAATACATCACGATCTGTTCAAGGGTTTTTGGTGAAACTTTGTGGAATTCCATGATTATTTTGTAAATTGAGTTAAAACACTATTTTATTTTACTATATTTTTTATTGTGTTAAACGATATAACGTTTTCGGAAACATCTTTCCATTATCAATATTATAATTTAACTAAAATTAAAAACATTTTCAAACAGTAATATATACAGTGTGTCAATAATAAAAATAACAATTAAAACATAATAAATATTCAAATACCGCTCATTACATCCCCTCTCCAATCCATTTTAATTCCACCTGACTATGTGACCATACCATCTTAGCTTGGCTTTTCCCATCATTTCTATGATGTGTGTAACCTTAAAACTTCAGTATGTAATTGATTTGTAATGAAAATGGTGCACATTTGTATCAGTAACCGTTTAATTAAACTGTTTTTTTTAATGATAGCATCTAGATCAAATAGCTGCATTCAACAGGTGGTAAGAGATCCTCCTTAAAAACTGCATGCAGAGCCATCATTACAAAATTCCGCAACCCAACTGGCGTGGTGAGATGCAGATAGGTGTGTATAGGTGAGTCACGAGCGGGATAAGATTGGCATGAACGGAATCTGCGGAATGGCGAAAAGGTGGTGCCGAGTGCCGAGTGCTGTGTTCATACTTCGAAAGGAATGTGGACCAGGGATGTGGTTTCCGGACGTTAATGATATTTATTTTAGACCGTAATGGAGAGGTCCTACGGAAATATATGACAGTACGCATACTACATAGCCTTAGCCATAATGACAGAACTGTCGTAGAACATAAAGTCGTAGGTGTGCGTAGCTTTTGTACCTCTTCCTTTCACTTATCCAAATAACATTCCGAAACTACAGTAGATTAAAGGCACGGAATGATTGCATAAAAATACGACACTCTCGGTGTTGCATTTTAGATCTATCCATATTGTTAGGGAGGATTATGTGATCAATTTTTTACTATGGTAAAAAAAATTACTAAAGTATTTATTTTTTTGTGAAAACGGGTCGTTTAATCGTTGGTAAAAATTATTTACAGTAATAAACTAATTTTACTCTCCGACATACGATGGTAAAATCGTTAAACGTTAGTTAAAAATGGCGAACTCTTCGCAGCTGTTTCAAAAGTTATTTGTCATATTGATACTTTGAAGTTGCAGTATACGACAATGGATCATGCGATGTCCCGCTAGTTTAGTGGTGAGAGTTCGTCCGATGATCTCGCTGTTTAATTTATATAATCGAATATTTTCGTCAGAAAAGTGACAGATTTCGAACGCAGGAGTGAATAAAGCCATAGATAAAGCGTAAATTTGTGTGTATTTGATGATTATTCGCATTGCCATTATTACTATTAGGCGGAATTGACTTCGACAGTAATAAATTTGACGTACCGACATCCGCAAAGTGTAGAGGCGGCGTGGGATAGACATGTCACAATTTCACCTCCAAAAGAGGGCAACACATAATCCATGCTGAACTCGGCTTGTTTAGATCTACGAAAGGTTGTGCATAATATAGATAAATTGAGAAAAAATAATAATTTTCAGATAAATTTTTTTTTGTCTCTATTATATTTATATTATTATGTATCCAAATCGAACAACACACAGCGAACTTATAAACGTGGATGTGGTGTGTAATGGTAACCTTGAACTCTTCTGGGAATTTTTTAGGGTGTGGGTTTGTCAGCGAGGGAGAGCCGAGTGTCAATTCTTTATTTTCATTTTTGTCTTGACTTTTCGCCAAGAGGGAATGAGTTAAGTCAATACTCACTGTTCCCTGGTCCCCTGCACGAATTTGTATTATTTTATTAGTGACAATGTTATCTGTATATTTGTGTTTTTTATGTATTGATTTATTGTTGTGTACGTCATATCTGATTGTGTACTTTATTTTAATAATGTTTACAACAGTGAACGGTTCTTGGTTGGCGGCCATGCCGTGTTGCATTACAGTAAGACTGCACTAACAACATAGCAATACTGCTACGCGGCATTGATAAAAAAAAATAGAACGATCCTAGGAAGGTCACCATTCACTGTAATTGTAAATTAGTTGACAGATTTATTTTTTCCGCTTATTAAAGAGGGGGAAAAAAATTAAACCAGACAGCCATCGGAAACGTAGGACTGCGACAAACTAGACTAATGCAGAGCCGCTAATATGTTATAAATTGGGGCGGTCTACTAAAGCGCGTGTAAACACCATTTGATTCAATGCTAAGGACCCAGTGGGCCAGTGTGCCATCGCATCGACCGAAAAACCACAGCAAGATACAAAAAACAGACTGAGAAGATCGCCACATCGCATGTACGTACACAAACCACAGCGGTTCTTCTGTTAGGAGAGATTGTAAAAAGACAAGAATATAATATCAAACAACAATCTCATTTTATTGATAATACACTTGAGTCGGTTGTTTAACAACGGCAGCCCTGTTATAGAGCAAAAAAAAATATCATGGGTCAGTTTCCTTTCACCCGAAGACCGTTATTCCGCAGACCGAGGTGGAGATAAGATCCCGAGAAAAGGATGCCGCAAGTGTCTGTCGCACGTCTGCCGACTCGGAATCGGAGAAACTGCACCACAATGTTAAAAGGTGGGCGAATTGCAAAAACCCGGTTTCGAAAAGTCACTCCAACAAATTGAGGTTGGGCCCCGAACGAGGTTAAGAATGCAACTTTCCCGAAAGCGCAAATGTAAAGAAAGTCCCTTGATACGATTTCGCGAGTTCACCATGTGTCGGGGTGGGTATCAAGTTTGATGTGTGTAGTCAGCCTTGAAGACAGACAAGTGTTTGTAACTAATGATGCGAAACAGACATTCTAGAAAATAAATATCAAATATCTATCTCATAGAGACAAAGCTATATTTTATTATATTTAATGGAAAATATATGGAAGTATGGGTAATTACAAGGCTTACGTCCTGTCTTCGGCTGGTTTAAGTGATCACTTATATATATTCATTATATATATATTCACCAATTCTCACCCCTCAATCTCCATATTTATCAAATTTTTGAAAGTTGTATATATGTTATATACACAATCGCCATCTATGGACCAAATTTCAAAATTAATTTTTCCTTCTTTTTTAAACAGCATACATGTCATTACTATGAGAATCTGATTTTTTTTAAATTATTTTTTAAAGCAATGTTCTTTATCTGTAAAATGTTTTTTTAACATATTATACTAGAATACGACTGACAAATTATTGTTTTTCAGTTTTTTATATATTTTCTTATTTTGACCAGTATATTATATTATATTAACAATATTTGAATGTGTACAAGAACACACAATTACTGGATTTTTACTGCAACGGCACTGTTATTAAACAAATATCAGATATCTCATAGAGACTAAGCTATTTTTTATTATGTTTAATGGAAAATATATTCTAGGACTGTCGAATTTCCTAAGAAAGTGTACAGAAAAAATATAAGATCGGTAGAGGTCCATGATCGAATTTCGGTAGAAACTATCTTTCTAGTTGATTCGTTTAATTTATGTTAAAATACATCAGCACTATGTTCTGAAAATTATTTATTTATTCCAATGGTGGAAAATTCTCGAAACGCATTTTCGGCAGGAGCTTTTTTTTAAGATTTATCCTATAAGAAGTTCTCGAAATGCTTATAAATAAGTGATAATTGAAGGCAAAATGTCTGACGAGTATCGTGAATGACGCAATGTTTCATAGGCCCAAAGCGTAGAACAAACATAACGGTGATTTTTTTTAGTTTTTGTTCAGTTCGTGCGACACCCATTTGTGAAGCTATTCCGATTTTCTTATCCAGGATTACTGTTAGATTACTAATGTCTAACTTTTGTGCAAGCTACCAATATACCAAGTTACCAAAATATAGACCAATTACCGAAAAAACACATTAAAATGATATTAACATGAACATGATAAAATGACTTTCATTCAATATAATTAAGGTTATTATTTTCATAACAACCTAATATTCAAAACATTTAAATCAGCTGTAGAAAATTAAAATTTGTGAGTCAAAAAACAAAATTAAATTATTATATGAATAAATTATCTGATAGTAAAATATTAATATTTAAAAAATAATAATAATGAAACAAGATGAATTAAATAATATACGGCGTGGTTTTATTTCAAATATAACTGAGTGAGTAAGGGCTTCAACGGTCATTTTACGAAGGGAAAAATTCAGTCAAGCAGATAAACCTGTGGTAGGAAATTCTCTCATACCTTAACCCTACCCTTTGACGCGAGGTTGAATACGATTAAAATATTATATTCACTCATGCCTTGCTAAACTGTAACCTTAAAGGTCACTTGTGTTACATTACCTTCGGTTCATTCAAGCAAACTGGTATCCCGCAGCCGTTATGTATACAATTAGCGTCATAGATAACCGTACACGAATATATGTATGGATATATGCATGTACGTACGCACCGAAAGGTCGAAGGTTTGGAAAGTGGGTTCTTCGACTTCGGAGCTAAACCTCTATTTTGAAAGTAGAAAAATATACCTGCAAAGGATTCTTACTTAGCTGAAATATAGGTACAAGACTTACAACAAGCTTAAATTTTATACAAAATAACTTACAATAAGCTTAAATATTATACAAACTAGCTTACAATAAGCCTAAATGTTAAACAAACTAGCTTACAATAAACTTAAATGTTATACAAACTAACTTGCAACTAATATAAATGTTATACAAATAAACTCACTTAAATGTTATATAAACTTATCATCGTGCCATTACAAACAAGATAGAAGCCCACACTATCTATCCTGACAAACATTTCTAGCTTCATTAACATTCATACGTCTTCTCATACATGCTCATCGATTATTTAGGATTCTAGTGGGACTATCATCCAGTATCTAATTTCTTACCTTCTTGGGAAACTCGGAAGAAAGCCGGCCGATAAGTCATTCTAGATTAAGCCGGGATAAACAGCAACAAAGACTGATGATCAACAAGTACAAAAGCTGCACAAGACAGGGAAAGACGGAAGCGCCTTGTCTCTTGAAATTTTACTTTAAGGAGACAAAAGTGATGATGAAAATAATCACATTGCACCACAAAGTTACTCCCATGTTAATTAATGACAACAACAGATATTTAAATATCTGAATACCTTTCCTGGTGAGAAATTTCTCTCGCCGTGATCCATCATTTGTGAACTGTGACAGGCCAAGACAAGAGCGACTAAATGACGTTTAACCTTTCGGTCGTAAAGTTCAATAGATGGCAATACTGCAAGCAATTTGACATGAAGACTTCCACTGATCTAAAACGTCTCCTCTACCACTTTCAGTTTTGTTCCCATAAGGCCCGAGTTTCAACCCAATGACTTACATTATTATTATTAGCGCCATTTTCGTAAAAAAAAACAATTGTCTGCTATAAAACAGTAAAATACTAGTGTAGCAGGCAAGGCTCCGAATTAAGTGTTATTACTTTTCTGCAACGTTGCTCCATATTTTTGTAATAGTGCAACACACTCTGAAGTAAAACTAAAAAATAAATTGATTGATTTGCCAGTTACTTTGTGGTGTAACATTTTAATTTTAATAAATATATAATTTTTATTTTTACATTGTACTACACACACAATTTTTTTAAATTTGTATCACACCTAGTTTCGAGAAGAGCAGTACATTCCATCTACAGGTGTAAATTGAATTAAAATTAAATACAGTTGGCTATTGGGGTGGTGGGGTTGGGGCGGTGGGGTAATTATCTAACTATTTTTAATTTTAGTTCGATTCACATTGATTGTAGTTGGGAAGGACTGCTCTTACCGAAACTAGTCGTGATACAACTCAAAAAATTGTATATGTGTAGTAAAAGGTGTAAATAAAATTATTACTATTATTTACATTTGTTTTAATTATCACGGAACTACGTATGTTCTAAAAACTTTACAAAAATCTAAATAAAACCAATTAACGGTGTTGTCGCCTTGCTTGATTTTTTTTGGCTACTCGGACAAAATGTCGAGACCTTGATTTGTGATCGAGATTATCATCTATTCAACATTGGCGAAAGGGTGACCACAACACCGAACCGAAGCTAACGGGCCCGCAGGCAATCCTCTCCACCGCTCTGAAACCGCACCAGCACCAGCCACTCTTTAGCCGGCAGTCATGTGATCTAGCATTGTTGCAATTCATTAGACCAAGTCACGTTTTGCGGTGTGGCTCTCGGGTTGCTCCACCATTCATACGTCGTTGCGAGGTTAATTATCCTGTTGTCTCGAGATGTGTACACTTTGTTCTCTGTGTCACTATCGACCATCGATCATGTGGACAGATCTACTTGGAAGAACTAGCCAACTTATTGTAGTGAGTTTTTAGGTTTAGCAATATATTGATCTAAAAAAAAAACACAATTTATTTGGTTCTGTTTTTATATAGTATTGTCCCAAAAAAGCGAGTAACCCATACAGTGGTGTTGGTGGGATAAGATCCCGTGGACTGTATTGATTAAATTTATGGATAGTTTACGCAATCCTAATTGTATTCAAGAGAGGTATATTGGCAAATAAATTTAGCCTACCTTGATCTCGATCCTGGATTGGAGATCAAATTTTCACCTTCAGTTGACTCGCACCTTTTTAGCGAAGAATCAAGACATCACTGCACTTCCGGAGTTGTTTAGAACACCGCCTCTTCGTGTTCCTAGCGTTATGCACGGCGCTGCTTTCTGACGTTAAAAAAACGCAGATCTTGACGGTTCGGTGTCGGAAGGCAATCTGTTCCCGCGTCGGCGAAATCCTTAAGTTATAAGTTGGCCAGAGCGGAACAGGTATATTAAGGTATATATTGGAAGGACAAAATGCACAGGGAGTAACTTTTTCTAAATTTATTATAACTATGTTTTATAAAAATCACAAATATTTTTTGAGGTATTCCATTCCTGAGAAGTTGATATTTTCGACTTGCTAAGTTATTATGCAGAACAGTCGAATCTTACAAATGTTTTGTCTTTTATAATCTTTTCAACTAGTTATTAATGTCAATATTTAAATATGTCCAAGAACACATAATTACTCGATTTTTACCTACAAAGGCACTGTTATTAAACAAATAATAGATATCTCATAGAGACGAAGTTATTTTTTTATTAATGGAAAAATGTGGAAGTATGGGTAATTACAGGATTTACGACCTGTCTTCAGTAATTGTGAGTTCTTGGAATATACTTGTCAAAATAATAAAATATATAAAATTTGATAAATATTGATTTTTCAGGCGTTTTCTAGTATAATATGTTAAAAACATTTTACAGATAAAGATAATATTGCTTTAAGGACGTTCCCAAAAAGAATCACTTTTCTTACAATCCTTTTGAAACTTTGAATACACATACTTATGAGTGTCTTTTATTTTTTTCAATAGTCCTTGCGGTAGTAAATTTGTAAATATTGACTATTAAAATGAGCATATTTAACATACGAACCATACCCCGATCCATGTTGTAGCGCACGTTTGATTGAATAGCAATAGTAATTTTCTTACCATTGTTTTGGAAAACTGAGAATCATTCATTGAAAATTTAACAAATATCTTTCTGTAAAAATAACTAAAACAAGCGGTATTCGTTTTGTTATAAAAAATGTTAAAAGTGAGCTACTTTTGAATGGTTTTGACGTTTCCTTTTATAATTTGAATAGTGAGAGATTTTTGAACTTCTGCGCACGTGAGCGGAAGCGAAAAAGTACTCTGTACCTCAACTGTTTTTTATTCTATTCATAGTAGTTCATAGTAGTTTACATACGGGGAAATCTTGAAGATTGAGTACGACTGCTCTTTGGGAACGTTCTTAATTAGATTGTCATTGTGACATACATGCAGTTTCAGGGAAATGAATATCAAATTTAGTCCATAGATGACGTAATGTTTCCACATATTAACATATATACAACTTTCAAAAACTTTATAGATATGGAGGATGATTGGGTGGAATGGTACATTGTGTAAAGTGATCACATAAGCCAGCCGAGGACAGGACGTAAGCTCTGTAATTACCCATACTTCCATATTTTTCCATTAATAAAATATAGCTTCGTCTCTATGAGATATCTATTATTTGTTTAGTTATTATTGTATTTGTTGCTCAATCTTCATATCAAAATCAAGCCCAAATGACCGCCGCATAGCGACATTTAACATTCTCAGAATAATTGCAGTATGTACGAGTAAACCTGACTTGCATTTTAAATTTAAATAAAATGTTTGTATATTATGTATTTATATGATGTGGGCGATCATTTCACCTTGCATTCTCGTTTTAGATAAACTCGAATTACCTTGTACTTTAAAAAAAATCTAATTGAAACATTTATTTTAATTTAATTTGTACACTTTTCCTGATACACTCAATACTACCTAACTAGACTAATCCTATACTCGAAGTTCGCGGTGTATCTTCTACTGTGCTTTGCGACGTTACAAACTCGATAACTCTACAGTAATAATCTCTTATCTCACCTCACCCACAGGTGGCGATGGTCTCTTACCGATTTGTAAATATTCTTACTCGTATATTTTTAAATTAAATAGAAATAAAAATTATATTTCAACAACTCTATGATATAAATATTTTAATTACAAATCATTATAGTCTAAAGAAGAACAGCCAGCAACACCCGGTAGGATGCTCCCCCAGCTGAACAATATGTAATTTGTTATTTTAGAAAATAAAGATGTGTCATCTGCATATTTCAGTTATTACTTTGGTCAAATCATCAATCTAGCACACAACACATACGCATGTGAGACGTAGACTCCGTAGACATAGGTCCGCGTCCATGATATCTCTCAATGAGACTTTAATCTCTGAGAGTCAGTAAGGGTACGTGCGTACTGGATACGTCATTCAAATGCGCGCGCAAAGCATATGGATTGATGATCAATAATTTGTTTTACGCGAATTCGAGTCGAATCTCCGAGAGAAATATACAGAAGCCTCCAAAAATTCAAAAGCCTTAGTCAGGTCACCGGCGTATCCAAAGTTAAGATATTGTTACGAAAAGATTGAAAACTATTTTTGAATATTAATAGATGATATTTTAGAGTTCTCCAGAATAGATTCTCCAGATCAGTCGGTTCGTACTTTTCTCTGTTTAGTCTCAGGTTTATTCGTGTTTCGACTCAATATATGCTTTAGTGGTCTGGGACATGTAAATAAAAGATGTATGTACAGTTAGTACAGAATGACATATATTTCAAATCAAGTATCATAAAAAACATGGACAACATAATTACATAGAGGAATTTGGAAATTATGATTATTATTTTCTATTATTTATTTCGTAAAGGTGGTATGTTGTATAAGGAATAAATGTTTCTTTTACAAAGATTAAGTAATTTTTGTTGAATGAATTTGAAAGACGAGTATGTTGATTGCGATGAAATTATATCTATGACAAAACCCTGATTTCGTTTCGTGTGCTAAGATCGCGAATGAATACAGAACATGCTGTGCGCCGTATCCCAAATGGACGACGATCTCTCGGCAGACTCTGATTGCGATGATGCGACAATGTGAGGAAAGATTCGGAAGAGCTCCACGTTCGTCTCGAGTGGATTGTGTTGGGCCAAGATAGAGGCGCCTGGCGCCAAAGTGTACATCAATGGGCCGCGATGCCATGAAGCGGTACAAGTAATAATTAATTATCAAAAATGTAGTATTCTTAAGAATAGTAACTTCACCGGTAAAACATGAAAAAATCATCTCCTAGAGGGTTTTACTCAGAGATTGTTTTTATGGATGTATCAACTGGAAAAATTTTACAAAATATAAGTTCAAAAGTTGTCGAAAATATATTCGATTGCTATAGCGAAATGGTGAACGCGCTTCAACGTAGCGTAGCAACGAAATATTTTTTCGATAGATAGATTTTTTTGTATAACATCTTTCTAGTTGATTCTACGTTCTGGAAATGCAACTTTATAACAAAAATGTGTTTGCCTTAAAAAATAAAATTATGTTATGTTTTATTACAAAATCATTTAAAATTATTTTAGCTCGATAAGAAATACAACGGTCACATCTAGAAATAATAATTCAAAACTATTTATAAACAAATTATATATATATATATATATACACTGATCTAATGATGCATATTATCACATATGATTTAATTTAAACATGATCATTAATTTTAATAAAATTCCATTTTATGTGTCAAGTTACGAGTTTTCAGAACACAGTTCTGCATAAATAAAACAAATTAAACAAATCACTTCGAAAAAAACACAAAAAAAATCTATATTTTTTCAATAGACGGTCAGCTAGAAACATCTGTTATCTTGAGACAAAATTTAACTCCAAACACGAATCGCTAATAAAATGTTTGTATAAGTCATGAATACCATTTATCAGTAACGATTGACGTCTCGCTTCAACCTTGATTAACTATTAATAAATCGCGTATGCCTTAAATGGATCAAAAGTTCAATAAAAAATACGAGCCTTATTCGAGAGGAAACAGCTAACGAATAATACAGCAGACTCATAACAGTGACCGCTCGCAGTTCGTGACGAGAAATGAAATGTTTGCAATTTGATTTGACATCCTCAATATCTGAGAATAGAATAATTTAAAGAATGTACAAAAAAAATTCGATGGATTTAAACGCATTATCAATGAAAATTTAGTAAGAGGCGTGATTGTGAATAAATCAACAGATCTAGTAACAACTATCTAACAAGGGAGTGTCCCAAATACAGATTTATAATGCGATTTGGTCAGGAGGGGGGTGCCCGCGTTTTTGGCCGAGTCCTTGAGAGGTTAGGTTACAAAATGTTATTTAGTGCGGTCAAAAATAATGATTGTGTAGAGAACAGACACATACATATATTCAAGGTGTCCCGATAAAATGTATACACATGAGACGAGACTTCCAAAATCGAGCGACCATTGCATTTTAAAGTGAGCTAATTGGAAAAGTTTTACCTGATAATGAGGAGTTTTCATCTCTACTACGATCGTGATATGAGGACCTATGTTGATGAATATTTTACTCAACAGATACAGTTCTCCGAATCTCGCGTCATTACATACGAGGATACGTAAAAGGTAAGGTTGACAGTGCAAAACTGACAAATTAAAGAATTAAAGGTAGCTGCTAAGGTGCAATTTCCCTTACTCAAAAAAATCTTAGGTTTAATATCTGCCGGTCCTGGCTTCCCTCTACCGGAAGGAACCTTTTTTGTTTCTGTGTATTGCCTTTTTTACCCTTTAAGGGGTGTACGCGGGTCTTAGGAACCGCCATTTACTGTCCCTCATATGTCATTACATACGAGGATACGTAAAAGGTAAGGTTGACAGTGCAAAACTGACAAATTAAAGAATTAAAGGTAGCTGCTAAGGTGCAATTTCCCTTACTCAAAAAATCTTAGGTTTAATATCTACCGGTCCTGGCTTCCCTCTACCGGAAGGAACCTTTTTTGTTTCTGTGTATTGCCTTTTTTACCCTTTAAGGGGTGTACGCGGGTCTTAGGAACCGCCATTTACTGTCCCTCATATGTCATTACATACGAGGATACGTAAAAGGTAAGGTTGACAGTGCAAAACTGACAAATTAAAGAATTAAAGGTAGCTGCTAAGGTGCGATTTCCCTTACTCAAAAAATCTTAGGTTTAATATCTGCCGGTCCTGGCTTCCCTTTACCGGAAGGAACCTTTTTTGTTTCTGTGTATTGCCTTTTTTACCCTTTAAAGGGTGTACGCGGGTCTTAGGAACCGCTATTTACTGTCCCTCTCGGTGCCTCCATTTTTGTGTGTATACTTTATCTATTATTGTTGTGCATATTTGATTTATATCTGCATTATATTGTTTTACTGAATAAATGCTTTTTACTGTGCTGTACGTATAGTGAATGGCCATTGGTTGACAGCTATGTTGGCATTGCGACACGTGCATGGTTGCCAAGAGTAGTGTTAAAAAATTCCAATCTGGCGGTGAATGTGAAAGACCGATATGGGAACTTTTGCTCAAGGTGCAATACACCCAAATACAAAATGTTCGCCATATGGATTATCAAAAATGTCCAAATAAAAATAAATAAATAAATCATTTTTGATTTAAAATAAATAAATAATAAACTTAACTTAATCAATATCGAATTAATAACCCTTCAAATTTTTTTGGAACAACCTTTAATAATTTGGCATTCAAGTTTATAAGTTATTACCTTTTGGGGGATGCTGTAGATCTCGCCTCCTGTAATACCACCAGGGTTGAGATTGAATAGCCGTGTGGTCTGGTCATAGATTGTGTGAAGTGATATTACTTCACGACCCCCACAGCGACTCGGACCGCCTGGCCGTGACCAATCAGCCACACCGATACTAATCAGCCGAAATGAAATGAGAAACGTGATCACGAATAGCTGTTTTGTCGTGAAAAACATATCACATCTCTCGATTAAAAGCCGAAAACCATTTAGAGCTATATAAACTGTTGTAATAATAAACAGTTCTTCCGATTGGTTTCTTAACGGAACTGCAAATGGTAACTTCTCAGCGATTATTTAACATTAAAGTGAATGTACAAATAAAAATATATAAATCGTGTGACGATCAGTGCTCCCTCCAAGTTGCGCTGGGGCACATCATTCAGACAATATAAATAAGCACCAAAACATCTTCCCAAAAAATAAACTCGTATCTTGACCCTGGACCATAATAATTTATTGTTCTCTGTTCTGTGTTTCAAAATATTTTAGATGTACGGTACCAAATAATATATATTGTTTATTTTATTTGTCGGCTGCAAACTACCCTCAAAATATTCAGTTTATTTTAGGTTTTTATCTATAAACTAGCGAGTACCCGACATGCGTTGCAATGCCACTCAAAGAAAGAAAATGTTTGTATTTTAATTCTGATTATTGAAGTGCTTTTGGATACACAATATTTTTTGTTTTTCCGTCTGGTGCGTATACCAAGAAGTCGCCAGAAAAGGCGATAATTCTTGGAAGTTCGCCATAGAGAATCCTAAAAATAGCCAATCAACGTATCCGTATTTCACATTTCACGACATATGTTTGCCATGAAACTGATAGGCGTAGCGCGCAGATCGCTTTCTTCGGCGAACTTTCTCATTGTAAAATGGTTGTACTATTTCAGAAACCGCGGGCGTGCGCACAGCAACTCACCAAAGTTTCATGGCAACAAACTATATGAAATACGCACATTTGTTGAAACGACTCGCGCGCCATCTATTGTAAAATGGCTGTACTAATTCAGAAACCTTCGCGGGCGTGTACACAACTCACCAAAGTTTCATCGCAATCGGATGAACGGTATAGGAACACACACGATACAAACAAACATTCATATATATATATAGATTAGAGCGAACATCAATGACGGTTTATTGTTTTACATACTAGCAGAAAACAATCGGCTGATGCTGACTGCTTGTTGCTAGGGCCCTAATATTGAAAATATCATTTATTATCAAACAAATTAAATTACCGTTCCGGCGGTGACACATGTCCACCGCGTTATATATCCAAAGAGCAACTGCCTAAAATCAAGTATCTTCCACAAATACGCCAAAGAACCAAGGTAACAGATATTACCAATATTTGAATATGTCCAAGAACAAATATTGCTAATATAATATATTGCTTAAAATAAGAAAATATATAAAAAATTGATTTTTAAGGCGTATTCTAGTATAATATGTTAAAAAACATTTTATAGATAAAGAATATTGCTTTAAAATAATTTCAAAAAAATCAGATTCTAATAGCGATGACATATATGTTATTTAAAAAAGAGGAAAAATGAATTATCAAATTTGGTCCATAGATAGCGATGGTGTAGTGGTACTCGAAACGATTCCACATACTAACATATATACAACTTTCAAAAATTTGACAGACGTGGATATTGAGGGGTGAGAATTGGTGAACGTTATATATATATATATATATATATATGATCACTTAAACCAGCCGAAGACAGGTCGTAAGCCCTGTAATTACCCCATACATCCATATATTTTCCATTAAATATAATAAAAAATAGCTTTATCCATGAGATATCTGATAATTGTTTAATAACAGATATTCCCTAAAAAATCTGCAAGCTTAAGTGGCAGAAATAAAAAATAGGAATTTAATGACGGAACAAATTTGTCGAGATAGGTAATATTGCAGGCACGGATGTAAGTACCATATCGCGGAATAAACCGCGTAAGTTTGAAATCTTTTGTGGATTTATAACATTGTTGTCATTCCGACTCAAAAATCAAAAAAAGATAGATAATGTGACGAAAACAATTCAGGACAAGTTATTAATTTTTGACAGACCTTTGATTGGGTTCTCCAGCACCTACCTTTATTGAAGTTGCCACCTCAGGTGGATAGAACAGTTTTCTTTCGTCCCAAGTTTATTCGGAGTCCGACTTAATATACGCTTTTTGTGGTCAGGGTATCGAAATAAAAGGTTTATGTACAGTTAGTACAGAATGACATATATTCAAATTAGATATCATGTACAGTATAGCATTGAGATTTTTATGGTAACGGAAAATACTATTGAAAATTACATATGGATATATAGCATAATTTAGAAAACACAATATAAGGAATAGATATTTTTGAGTGTGCAAGTATTGAGGCCGTCACATCACATTTGCTAAAATTATAATATTAATAATAAACAGAATTCGAATTCAGAACGTGTTGTCTTTGGTTAAATGGAGAGTAGTATTTCTTTTCATTTTATTTTTAATTGAGGACTGGTTCATATAAAGTTGTGCTAGGTGTTATACCAGAAAATGGACACCGAGGAGACACCGAACGGATATTAAAATCATAGTCGACCGAGTCTAATTATTATACTAGATCAAGGGTTACCTCATCAGGAAATAAAAGTATGAGATGTTTACGTAACTAGAGATGGTCGAATATGGTTCTATTATGTAGGCAAGTTTGATCAGAACTTGCTTGTATGTAAGTAGCAGTGCTCCGGTTTACAAATAATTGTTAATTTTCTTTTTCTTATTGAAATTGAAAGAGACAAAAAGTTATAGACAACACCAGAGTCTAAGGTAGAAATATAATTTATTTCTAGGACGATCGAAGATAATTTTTCACTGTCAATTAGTTTTCTAAAATTTACATATGTAGAAAATTTGAGGAATCATCACTGTCCGCGAGAGTTGAAAGATCCAGAATAAAAGATTTCGACGAGGTGGAAGTTTACAGGAAACGCTGAACACTGAGGCACACAATACCTTTGTTGTAGACGTGGATCATGGTGACGGCGTATCTAATGACACGCGGAGCCTGAGGTCTTCAGATGGACAGAGGCGATTTTTCTGGATCTACGAAGCTGGTGGAAGGCGTCTGGGGTGACTTCTTGGTGGGTGTGAGGTCATTAGGAGCAATTAGGCGATGGAGAAGGTAGAAAAGAAAATGTATCGATAATCTAAGTAGTTGCGGCGGTCTTCATAAAAAAACGTCACATCTCCGTAAAACCCGGGTAGTTTACTGATGGATATTAATTAATTTATGGAACATTACGGCAAAAATTTGTATAAAACTATTGTATATTTCTTACACGATTTGTGAAGATAACTACCTCGGACTTCGGGTAAGTTCACTGCGATTTCTCGAGTAAAAGTTACTACCGCACATAGTTATGAATATTTCGATGGTCGAGAAATATTCTTGTAATATATTGTTTTAACGAGACTGATATATTTTAAAAGAAGTACCGGAAAACATCGTGAAGCGATATAATCTCACGGACGCGCCTCTAAGTCGAGTAGATGTCGTATTTATTTGCTGCGGAGACGAAAGTGGGGGTCGTTTATATACCCTTCCATAGAGTAGTGACGACCAAATTGATGGGAGAGGGAAAGGCTGGAATTAAGAAACACACTCTTAACACATACGGAATACTTTCATAGGGGGGAGATTCGCGACGCAATGTTTCTAGTTTTGTTGGAACGGCACGTGTGCACTCGGATATTCTATTTTTAGATCGTGTTTAATTGTACATACTGTTTAAGTGTGATTTTACCGGTGCTGGATGATGAAATTTGCACGTAATATTAATATTTGCGCGGAGTCAATTTGGAAGCTATTCAAAATTATTATTATTTCTTTGTGAAGATTTAGTAATTTATGTTAAATGGATTTAAAAGACGAGTCTATTGACTGTGTCGAAATTATATACATGACAATAAATACATGAAGTTTATATTTATACCTTATGGACTATCAAATAAAATTATCTGTAATTATTACATGGTTCAATATTAAGCGCATATGTTGCATTCGTGAACACTCGTGAAGAGTACCGAATCCTAATAATGTTGTTTACATAGGTCACACTTTACACATATTTAGTAAATAGGATAGTTTAAAGCTCTGGACTCACCCCATAGCAGTAGTCCTCGTAGGCGGAAACTGGCAGAGAGAAGCCGGAGAGGCTGGCGGAGTCGTAGGGGCGGACGGCGGCGTAGGGCGCCATAGGGTTACGGGAGACACATTGCCCCATAAGAAGTCACTACACCCCTGGAAAAGGCAGTCTGATTAAATTGAGTTGTAAGTCATCAAGAGAAGGTCAATTAAATCAAGTTGTAGAATATCTTCTGACTAAATAAATCATATTTTTAATACCCCCAAAATATTACGCACTAAGGGCGGATTGTGTGATCAATGGTAACTATTTACCATGGTAAAAAAATTACTTTAGTAAATTTTTTTGTGAAAATAGGTTGTTTGATCGTTGGTAAAATGTATTTACTTATCAAAATTATGTTCATCCAGTAGTAAAGTAATTTTACTCTCCCATATCCGATGGTAAAATGGCGGACTCTTCACAGCTATTTCAAAAGCCATCCGGCGCATGGATACTTTGAAAGTTACAGTATACAACAATGAATCATTCAATATCCCGCTATTTTAGCGATGAGAGTTCATCAAAGTGACAGATTTCGAACGCAGTGATGAATAAAGCCATAGATAAAACATAAAATTGTATATATTGCCAATGAAATACTTTAAATAAGTCTATTTCTCACACATTTCATGATTATTTGCCTTTCAACACTATTAAGCGGGATCGACTTAGTAAATTTGACATACGAACAACCCGCAAACGTTTTTTATCACGGGCGATGTAAAAAGTTACTATGGTCAAAATTTACTAGGGATCACAAAACTCACCCTAAATGTGACACACCCGTTACACGGTCCACACTATGTAGAATTCATTAGTGATGAGAAAAAATGCTACTCTTAACTCACTGGTGTGATTGTGATTGGTATTCGATAATATCAGTGATTGAAAACTGTGACTGTGATTACAGTTTCATTACTAACATGCGTGCGCTGCACAATATCACAATACACAAAATAAATAATAAAACGTAATTTTGAGCGTATTTACTTATATTATTTAAATTTAATTTGTGTAAAAAACATATAGACCAAAGGGTCTAAAGTGATGAACAACTTCAAACCAAAAAAAAATCAAAATGGTTGCTTAATGTGGGTAGAAAGCAAAATGAATTTAATTTGTGCTCACCTAACTACCTACACATTTTGTCTCCAACTATTGTATATTACAGACAATAATATTTTTATAACTTTTTTTAATAATATTTTTGTACTTTAACTTTTTATAACTTACTTAACATTATACTTACTTACATCTAAACAATTACAACTTTTAAAAACTGTACAGATAATTAATTGCTTTAGAACAGACCACGTCTAGTAAAACAATTACCTTTATTTTTTCATATGTACTATTTATGCTACAAAAAGTAAATATATATCTAATTTAATACATATCATCACAAAGATAATGAAAACCCTTAAAAAATGTGAGTTTATTTTTCGAGTCAAATTCTCAGCATATCGGGTCAAATTCGTAAAACATTCTGGCAGAATCTACTAGATGGCACTTATCACAAATTTTGACGTCATTCCTTCATGAATATTTTCATTTCGTATGCACATGCGCCGAATCATGGTTCACAACCAAATATAAATAAGAATCATGAATCACGATATTCCCAGATATTCAATCACTGATAGTGAGTGTGACTCGGTTCGTGATTTTGAACTAATCACTACAATTCATATTGTAGTATATGTTGGCTACAGTGAGTAGTTTACATTGCCATATTACCATATTTTTATTGTAACTCACTAATTGTTAATGTTTTGTATATTATAAAATAAAACAATCAGTCACCAATCAACGATGCAATCGAACACCAATCACACAATCAAAACAACACTTTATCTCATCACCACATTTTAGTGCTAACAGCCATATTCGAGTTCTCTTTTTAGTACTTATGAGCATGAATAGGTATTTTATTATTATGTATTTGAATAACACCGTATGGACGTGGTTCCTCAGCAACTCTCACCATGTAATGTATGTGTAATATATAAATGAACATCAATTTTGAGTATAAATCGGGCACGCATATTATGCACTGTAGCGTACTACATTCGAAATTTTATGGTTGTTTATCATCACGCCTTATTTCTATACGGGTAAGCAGGTAAGACGTGTATGATCATTTTGTTGACTTTTTGAAATACATAGATTTTATTTATAAAAAGTAAATAATAAAAAATCCGCTATAATCATGTGCCCAAAAATATTGTTGTTGCGCCACTGGGATTCGAACCTGGCTTAAGAGAACAATATTTTTCGATAAAATTGATTTTATATGTATATCTTTCTAATTAATACATTTAATTAGTATAGAAATATAATATGATTAATTCTAATTGATCTACCATAATAAAGTTGGAAAAAAATAGTTTAAATTACATTTGATAAAAAAATAAACATTAATTTTTACATAATTAGTGATAAACTATTTTTTGCAAAATATTGGAGGAACAATGTTTGAACAGAACTTTGATTTTTTAATTTAACCACGTGATTTACTATACCTGGCGATTCCTTTGGCATAATTTCGACACTTTTTTCAATATTCGGGTATGAAATAATAAAATTTCCTTTGTGCACTCCATGTGACCGAATCCTCGATCAAGTTCTTTTGCAGTTAACCGCTTCTTGTTCTTGGTTATACTCTTTATATACACCCTGTTCTTCTAGTTTGAGGGGATCATTATCGGTCAGCTCTTCAAGTGGAAGATAATCGTCCGTTTAAAGTGGGAAAGAGTGATAATGTGGATGTGCTCGTTGATTGATAATTGCGCAAATCGAATTCGAGTTAAACGAAGTCTACCTTTAGACAGTAATAATATTACAATTTAAACTAATTTCTCTTCAGCCCATGTCCATTCTCTGTGGGATAAACATCCTCTGTCCTCCGCATCATCGGTCCAGCGAGGATGGCCAACGTTTCAACATTTTATCATTTTTTACTCCCACAGGTATCGTTCCTTTGGTTGATGTACCCAGACAAAGTTTGTTATTCAGCAAATTGGATCTTCTGCGTGTCTTAATTTCTTATTCCACCTTGCAAAGACACTCTAAGCATAGTCCGTTCCGTGGTTACCTTTAACCCATGAGTGAAGAATGTATAATCATTAAGATTAAGAAAGGATCGCTTAGATAGTTTGGTTATGACCAAAATATATGTTTCCATACGTGGAACGGATGAATGAGGAGAGAATGGTAAGAAAGATATATGACGCAAGTATTGATGCCACCAAAAGTAAAGGACATCCGCGAAAGACTTGGTACAACCAGATAAACCAGATACTGGAGGATGGTCCTGTTAGAAGCCTCAATAATCGGCGAGTTTGTACGAGAAGATGTATGAATATGGATGAGGCGAGAATTGTGAGAGAAGAGTGGGGCATTCTGTCTTCTCGTGATGGTAAGTTATTTCGTGTTACGTAAATAATTTTTAATCCGTGATATGGAAAAGATCTTTCACCGTACCAAATGGCTGCAGGCATACTGAAAGTTTTTACTTGGATTAATTCAATTCATTTTTCGAGACTCGGGACCCTACTAATGTTGAAGCCTAGGACCCTGGACGTGGCAAGTGAAGACAAGATTCTTAAGAGTGAAGAACTAACAATCAAGAAATCTCTATCATGGTGCTAATAAAATAGACCATTAATTCCATGTCGGAGAAATTTTCCCAAGACCACTCGGAATTGAATTATACAGACGAGATATGCATCAGTTTTACAGAAGGTATTTTATAGAAGTCACGCCTCGTGCCTGCTGCCCTACAAAAAGGTTACTCCCTCGTGATTAGGAGCCCTTACAAATGCAGCTATAAATGAGAGCATTAAATAAAGGTACAAAAGAAAATATAGGTGTGATATATTCCCTCTAGAATGCTAACCTTTTATTAGGATGTTCCAAAAATAACTTTTGATTTCAACCTTCAAATTTAATCAAACATAACTTTAGAGTAAATAAACTTTATGAATCGAAATAAGAACGAAAACTTTGTAGTACACACATGTCGGGTGAGAAAAATGTGGGATATACAGAAATAACTTGGGGAGATTGCGACAAAAAACCGCGAGATACGATAATAAGGAATATTCGTAGATGTCTAAAAAATAATAACTTCTCTGAATTTTTTAATCACATTTTTATAGTCTTAAACTAGAACTTCTTCACTCAGTACCTTATAAAGAATAAGTAATGAGTAACTCAGAAACTCTACAAATATAAAATAGTTTATTTATGAGAAAACTTGAAAAATAACAACACTTAATACTTCATCCCTACTGTCTATATTCCCATTAACGACTGAAACCCTTTCCCTCTTTCACGTCTCACCCCTCTACCCGAATAGATCAACTGTACGAAACTGTATTTAGTTTAGTTATCACCTGATAATGAAAGGTCTCGAAACAATAGTATTGACATAATAAGAGTAGTGATAAAATAACCCAACGTGTGTACTAAGTTTGGCTTATGAATAAGTAACCGCCATGTCAATTAATAAAGTAAAGACCGTTTGATTCTACGCAGTTTGCCAGATTATTGATATTAAAAATGTTCTCAGGTTTTCAGTCATTCAGAATCCTCTATTTAAAGTATATATACATAGCCTTATACATAGCCTGTGATAAAAATGTTGTTAATAAAATTAATTTAAATTGTAAACAATTTATAAAGACTAAAGGCGAACCAACCATAATCGTGGATAAATGTTATTGAATATAGTTATTTTGAAACCCCTTCAATATAATTCATGTTAAGCCAGAGTACGTGTCTATTATAAGTGCACCATTCGCACACAAGCAACAGCTATCAAATATTATTTTTCTCGAAATAATGTCATTACTGTCAACAATAACAAGGAAATAATTTTAATTATTTGGTTATAAACGGGTCGCTTATTTATTTCACAAAGTCAATAATATTTTGCATGCGCGATACAGGTTTTTTTAATTACAATAAATACGTAGCTATGTATGTATGCTAAAATATAACGATATTTAAAGAATTAAGAACTCTCAGTTATTACTGTTGGTAAGAGTTAGTTGGCTACCACATATGAGTCATACATTTTCAAACCCCCCTAATATAATAAGGGGAGGGTTTTAATGAAATATTATAATTAGAGGGTTGCGTGTGGTGGCTTCCATTAAACAAACAAGTACCCACAAAGCCAGATATAAGATTTCCTTATCTGCATAACGAGTTATTCAGTACAGAATTATTTTATACAATGTTTTAAAATAATTGAGTTATTTGTGCAAATCGTGCAAATATTAATAATGAGATCAAAATCACGAGCCATGAGTCAATCACTGATATCTTTGAGTCGCACTCACTATCAGTGATTGAATATCTGGTAATATCGTGATTCGTGAATCATTTTTTTAATTTTATTTATTGATTTATGATTCGGCGCATATGCAAATAAAATGAAAATATTCATGAAGAAATGACGTCATAGTTCGTAATAAGCGCCATCTAGTAGATTCTGTCAAAACGTTATACGCATTTGACTCGAAAAATAAACTCACATTTTTCAGGGTTTTCATTTCTTTCATTTCATTTCATATCAGGGTTCTCTTCGTAACAATATTAAATAAGATGCATATTAATTATACATGCTAGAATCTGTTTTTTACGTAAATGAAGTTTAAATAATATAATTAAATACGCTCAAAATTATGTTTTTTTATTTCGTGATATCGTGCGGCGCACGCGTATTAGTAATGAAACTGTGATCACAGTCACAGTTTTCAATCACTGATATTATCGAATATCAATCACAATCACGCTGGTGAGCATAAGATACGATTTTGAGCATCGAAAGCATTATCATACAGCGTCAACTTCGATAGGTTGGCCAAGTAGTCGGAAACCATGAAAGCAGACTACTAAAGAGATAATGTATTCTTAACTATCCCAGGACAAACGCTCACAAAAAACCGCTTTAAAGACTCCCTGAAAGGGCCAATATTAAGAGCGATACTTGAGAACCAGTTGCAGTAGATAAGCTCGATTGGAAGGCGGTGATACTTTGAAGTAGAACATCACGCTGCAATCGGGAGAAGAAAACAAACAAAAAAGACACCGCCCGCAGTCGTTGTCTTCCCATCCCCAATATGTCCCAGAACTTGTGGATCCAGGATGCCCAACTTCAATCGTGAAGGATAGTCTTCCTCGGATACGAAAAGATGACAGCCGATAATTATGAAAATTTTTAATTTCCAGCAACAGGATTTGCGAATTTATTCACGACGCAAATAATATTTATGATGATGACATATAGTCAGAAGGAAGAAGCTTTTCTCATATAAAGTTAATTAAAATATATCTAAGGTCGATGACCTTCAAGAGATGGTCACTCAACAACCTTGAAAGTCCATTGAAAGTGATGAATCCAGAACATTAAAATTTGAAAAAATCTTGAAAGATTTTCTCGATAAATTAATTATTAGTTTAAATTAGTTTTAGAAAGTAACATGTCAATGTCATTTTAATAACCATAATATCGTTTTATTTAATACGTTTTGAATTTTTCATATTGTAGACAATTTACGTTAATTGTTGTCGAAAGAAAATGGTGTGACTAGTATCAAAAAGAGAATTTCCGATATATCCTTTTGTTTGAGTTTAACCGAGGGGTTAAGGCATGCATTGAATATTACTATGAAATACTGCTGAGGAGCTATTTGTGATATGAATAAGGTTTTTTAATTTTAATTTATTAAGGGATTTTGACAGTGTAAACATAATAAAACTAACATAATAAATATTTAACGCAAAAATATTTAAGTACATAAGTGTGTTTAGTAAGTATGTTATTGCCAACAACTCCGTCGCAACAATTCTAAATTAAATGACTGGGAAAACGGCATCAAGTGATTTTTCAGCACGATAATGCCCGTCCGCATACTGCTAACATTACATGTGCTCGATTGGGAGGTTAATCTACATCCGCCTAATTCTCCTGATCTTCCTCCACCAGGCTTTCGTCATTTCTGTTCTCTGTCCAACAATCTCCGAGGAATCTCCTTTAATAATGACGATGCTCTTCAAAATTGACTTGACGGCTTCTTCACCTCCTAACTACCGGATTCCTTCAGGCATGGAATCGAAAAATTGCCAGAACGTCGGGTGTCGATCGTCAAATCGCTACGAACTTATGAATCAACCCAAAAATAATAAAGAATTTAATAAAAAAATACGGTCTGGTGCAGTATATAATTTGAGAAAACTATTACATTGTCGTCATTTGACCGAGAACAGTATTTTTTCTATAGTATTTCTATTTCGTCAAGACTATTGACCAAATTAACGTTTGATTTCTAGAAGTGCAACCTCTTTGCGTTAAGATTAACTGACTTGAAGGCTGTGCGTTACTGTTTTTTACTCTTAAATGATATTACAAAATAAAATTGCGATTTATTATTAATTGACCTGCAATATCGAACGTATGTTCTTTTTTTGCAATCGACAACGAACTAATACTTCCACATTTAGTGGCCGACAAGAATTCTAATTCAAGTTACGCTAATTCTCTAGTACCTGTTGTAATTAATTACAAATACATACATTATTGAATAATTATTGAAAAGAAATGTAATGAGAAAATATTCAAATTTGACAAATAAATTGAGACATGTTAATGAAACTTTTACTAATTAATTTAATTGTTTAAATGTGGTACAGCATTTTTTATCTTTATTTACAAGCAACTTTATAATATATCTTACATATATAATTTCTTTGTGTCCGCCCGTCCATGAAGCATGGCAACATAAAACAAACATATATTGATAGCTGTCCTTGTCGCTTGCTAACATAAGACAAGATATGCTATCAATTTCATCACGAGAAACTGTGCGATTATCGCGATAAAGTAAATGATTTTCGTTATGTTTTTTAATGAATGTATTTGAATGTGCTAGGGGTGCGGGCTGCGAGTAGTGTGCGTTGTCTTTATTGCAAGAACTCTTTAAAAGTGAAGTAAAAATGTCGTCTTTCGATAATCATATTACTAGAAATGCTTCAAATGTAATGATTTAAGAAGAATCGCGGAAAGGTGAAAGTAATTGTTATATTATATTTTCGACATTAAAAAAAGAAATACCGTTCATTGGTCGCGAAGCGGCCACTACACTTCCTAGCAGATATCAATCATACTATTATTAATTTCCCATTATTAGTGGATTGTTTCAAGTTTAGACAATAACAAAAATAAGGTTTAAAAAAAGAGAAGAAAATAAAACGGTTTCGATTTAAGTACAAAAATCGCATTTGTATTTGGGGAATATCTTAATCTTAAAAGATTATTTATTATCTTATTATTGATACTTATAATTAATAATATTTCTAAGGAGAATACATTATCAACTTACACGGTCGATGTGGCGTAATGGTAACGCACTTCCCCGGATAGGAAAAGATCCTGGTTCGAATCCCAGCAGCAACCAAAATATATTTTTAATAATTTTTTTTTCTGTATATCTTTCTAATTGATATATTAATTTCTAATAAAATTTTGTTGGCAATATGAGGTCATATTAGGTTATGTATTATACGCCTTCTCCAGATGAGTAATACCGAAATTCAATATCGAAACTCGTTTGTTCAGTAACGACATCTGAATAGATAGGTCATGTTCCTTTTCTATATTCATTCGTCCCTTATTTGGTCAATTTTTCTTCAATTTCAACAGATCAAATAGCGTTTTGACAAGTTACTGTCAAACGGCGTGACGGTAACTTCCAACTTATATTCTAGCTTATGGAACCTTATGGCTACCTACCTCAGATCAGGTATTTCATATGTACCTAGCGAGATAGGAAGCGGCCAACAGGCTTGCGTATAAATGAAATGAATTATTATATTTATACTAAGGATTTTAATACTGATGCAAGATATAAAAAGAATGTTGTTATAAAAATAAACACCGATTTATCGACACTGAAATGAAAATGAATTAATTTCCCGTTATTATGAACGGGTTCCCTAACAACAATAATAATAATAATAATAAATGTCGCTTGTAGTAAAAAATTAATTTTGTATACGTTAAGCTAAAATAAGGGAAGTACCTATTTAGAAAGCAATTTTTGGCTTGTCAATGCATAACACAAATCCGTCTCAGCATTTGAATATCGAGAACGTGCTGAATATTTCCTCTGCGATTGCTTCCACGAGACACTTCCTAGAAATGCAAATGTCCGGTGTGCCGAAACGGACGGAATGCACTCGCGATGTTGGGCGAATATGAATTTTACCGTCGAGCAGAACATGTTCTAAACATTTCGACTTTCAGATCACAGACGAGATATGCCCGCTTCACGTCTCGTGCACATGTAGGCCCGGCTCCGGGCGCCGCTGGCCAGGGCCGGCGCGATAGTGACGATGACTCGACTGAAAAAAAACATTTTAAATGGGAACAATTGTTTCGATTAATTTAAATATTTTATTAATTTCAAATTATAGGCGTAGGTGATTGAACGAAACGCGCGGGTTGTGTAGAGTCGTGTATTGTGAAGTAAGAAGATTGGGCGGAGTGTGTCAACGACCTCGGTCTCGATCTGAAGATCTTCGGCGTATGCGGAGAAGCGGAAAAACTGTCATCGGCGAGCGATCGGGCCTGCACCCTGGATGTAGATGTCGTTCGCATCTTTGTTCAGCTGGGAACGACAATGATGGCGATTAATTTGAATCGCCGTTCCTACAAATCCAAAAATGAAACTATGATCGAATATAGAATAATAATGGGTCAATTTCGCAAAAAATATTTCATTTGAAATACGTAGACTTAAAGCTTAAGGTGATTTTGTAAAAATCTCACACAATAAAATATTTCATAATGGTACAAAATTTGTAAACACTCCTTGAACATTTATGGTCGCAATTTAATGAGGTATCCACCCATAAAAAATTTGGAGTAACTCTTTAAGATCCTATGCAAAATATGCCCTTTCTCATTCCTCTTCCCCTGGCTGCCCGACCCTCTCCCACTGATAAATGAGTTTTGTATTGAATGCTATTCACTCCAAATTTTGCGTAGTTACTCTTTAGGACCCTGTTCAAAGCATAGAAACCCACCCTCTCCCTCATCTGACCTAAATGTGTATTATATTCAATGCCACCTGATTCTAATTTTACACAATTGCCTACTCCCCGGGATACCTCACCATCCCTCTGCTTTAAAACATTTACGTATTGAATACAGAAAACAAAAAAAAGATTGTAAATATGTATAGCAAAAATAATTCTACTACTATTAATAACATGACCTTGAAGAAACAACGCTTGGCGATCGAGAACCAACGCGAGACTGACCACGTGATTCAGATAGCTCAGGACGAGTTATGTACGAATGGCGAGTCGAAAAGTTAAACGAATGGCGATGTTTCACTGTTATGTTATTTAATCCGCGTATGAGTATAATAAAAAACAAAGTAATTTACATTTTAACTTTGCACATCTGATGTAGAAAAAAAAAACGAGCCCTGTACGGGCCTGTCGTTACTATAGTAAAGATAACAAAAACATGATTATTACATTTTTTAAACGAGGAAAGGCGAAAGTGGGGCCGTGGGGCAGTACACATGTTCCATCGGTAATTAAACATGGGATTTAGTTTACAGTTTGAACGGAAAACAATAACGGACGCAGCAGACCGCGACGGCTCGGTCTTCATTTTCATTATGCTAATTCTCAAATGTTTTCGCTGTGTCAACTCTCTTCTGGTATAAACACTGTCGCGATTTTCCGACATCCACAGAAAAACAAAAACTGTTAAGATTTATCTCTCCCTCACTCTCATTCAATGATATTCCCGCTACTTCCCTTAAAAAAACTCATTTCAGCAGCGTGGATTCTCATCTTACTCTCTCCGCGAGGATGTATATTTTAAATACTAATTAAATATATTAATTAGAAAGATATACATATAAAATCAATTTTATCAAAAAATATTGTTATTGCGCCACCGGGGATTCGAACCTGGATCTCTTTTCCAATCCGGGGAAGGTGTATTATCCAACTATGCTACAGTGACATTATTTTTGACGACAAATTTTCGAACCTATATATTACACTTTTTTCAAATTAATACATATATCGTTCCATTATTATTGTAGCATAGTTGGATGAATTTTTTTATTATTTTGTAAAAGCCCATAAGGGCGTTAATAAATAAATATTGGGTATAAACCAATGCTTCTTCTAAGCTGCGCACGTAGCACTTGCTCTTGACAGCGCGCACCTGAAATATTGTCAACGTACACGTCCATAAATAAAAAAAGTAATTATCTAATTAAATTTTTCATAACAAGTAATATCTATGAGGCAAATTGTATGCTTTTTCACAAGACAAATTTGTCGAGATAATATTGCATGCACAGGTGTAATTACAGTCTCTTACGTGTACACCTTATGATCTATCAAATATAGTTATTATTATTAATAAATAAATCGTAACATTTAATAATAATTGGTGTCGAAAAAATCGCTCATCGGAATTTTTATTTTACCCAACTTGACTAGTGTTCCCATTTTAGAGAGAAGAGGAACTATACACAGTTTTAAAAAGTGTCATCGCGGTCTTAGCACTTGGCTCGGATTTCTTTATCGCCGGCACTATAAAGGGAACGTAAAACGCCGCCAGCAGCCCCGATTCTCCGTCTCTTTCACCATTCTAGAGAATTCGACTGCGAGGTGTTTGAACTTGTCAACTTCCTTTAGCTGCACCCCTTGTTTTCATAATTAAGAAAATTGGTATCTTTACTGGTACTTACTTACTCGGCACAATTTTCTGATATTAAATTGTTAATCTGATAGCAAATACCTCATTATTCTATTTTTAATACATTTTTAAACAGACTAAGAAATATAAATAATAAGATAAAACACTTTGTTTAAACCACTATTTATTGATAAATCAACGGGTTTCGATACCTATGGTATCTTCTTCAGGAAACAATGTATACTAAAATTAAAAATGCAAGCACAGATAAAAACGAAACTACAAAAGTTAGTAAAACTATTATACAATATGGAGTTATACGAGAGAGAGAGATGCACCGTTTGCTGGCAATACCTTACCATTGGTGATAAGCTCAAAATCACGAACCGTTAGTCAATCACTGATATTTGAGTCACACTCACTATCAATGATTGAATATCTGAGAATATCGTGATTCGTAATTCATTTAATTTATATTTGATTGCGAATCGTGATTCAGCGCATGTGCATACGAAACGAAAATATTCATGAATGAATGACGTCATAATTTGTGATTCGCGCCGAAATGCTGAGAATTCGACCCGAAAATTAAACAATTTTTCGAGGGATTTATTCTCTTTGTGATGATATTAAATTAAATATATATTATTTACATAATGTTAGAATATGTTTTTTTACGCAAATGAAGTTTGAATAATATAAGTAAATACGCTCAAAATTATGTTTTTTTTAATTTATTTATTTCGTGTATTGTGGTATCGTGCGGCGTATGGATATTATTAATGAAACTGATCACAGTTTCCAATCACTGATACTATCGAATATCAATCACAATCAGTGAGTCAAGAGTAGCATTTTTTCCCATCACTACTTACCATCTTCATCACACTGTACATCGTTGATTCTGAGCCTTCTTCTTGATTGGCAGTCTCATTCCATCTCTTCCTCTTGTTAATGGAAATATGGAGAGTAGTGGTGAAGTAATAGGAAACTTTGGGAACGAATTGGAATGAAGCAATAATCACATTGCACCACAAAGTGTCTTGCCTCGTCAATTAACGATATTATTGAAATAATTTTATTAATTATTAAGGGAAAACATTCTTATTGTGAAGTTGCAATTATTCAGAACATAGGTCTGTGATATTTTTAATACTAATTAAATGTATTAATTATAAAGATATATATATAAAATCAATTTTATCGAAAAATATAAAGTGCAACATACATGTTCGAAAATTTTACGTTAAAAATACTGTCGCTGTAGCATAGTTGGTAATGCATCTTCCCCGGATTGGAAAAGAGATCCAGGTTCGAATTCCGGTAGCGCAACAACAATATTTTTCGATAAAATTGATTTCATATTAATATCTTTATAATTAATACAATTAATTAGTATTTTAATTTTATTAATACAATTTGATTGAAAATTTATGATCATTTTGATAAAAATATGATAAAAAATTTAAATCTAAGTGCGCATTGGATATTTAACGCATTCCACTCGGTACCAACGACTTCGAGGACGATATACATTTCGGAATGACCGGTAACATCTTAGATAACTAATAATTCTATTGTATCCCGGGCGTCCAGAATTACGAGTAACTGAAGGAGAAAGCCTAAAAGTTTAATTTACGAAACGTGTCATGTGCCATGTCATTACACTACGCGATAATCATCTGTATCCGTGCAATGCCCGAATACAGGTCTGTCACATTCAATAAAAATATACTTCTTAAGTACGGTTAAGGCTTAACTAAATTATACTACGGAGGTAAGTCAAAAATTATCTACATTTTCTGTTTTACAATTTATACACACGGATTTTACAGAAACCAAGCTTGTCGCGAATGATTTGAAGGGCAGAACCATGACTGGTGTTCAAAGAAGACGCTACCTCACCGATGGTAACTCGCCTATTCGCTAGAACCATCCCTCGAGAATGCTTAATCTTGTCGTCCGTGGTGAAGACAGACGGGCGTCCTACTCCCTCTTCGTGCCGTCACACTCGTCCGGCCACTTTGAAACTTCTCAATCATACAAAAACGCGTACGTGATAAAACACTGCCCCCGTATTGTGAAATTCAGTCCCTCTCACACCCTCCGACCAGAGAAAGCGGATCACTGGTCGTTGTTCCTCCCTGGTGCTAGTGGAGCGGACACGTTTACATTGTAATAGTCGCAAGGTAAATGACGCGATCGGGATCAAATTTCGCACATGTGACCGCAGTCTTACCAACTCTAAGCACGCACGCGCAGAAGGCAGTATGCTAATCTTGGAGTTGTGTTATGGCGAAAGTGTACAAAATTTTTGACTCGCTCTCGTGCAAGTCGGAGCTTTGACCCTGACACGAGGCTGCCTGAATCTTCTGTCTTCACCGGTACTTGCCCCTACTGAAGATTGCAATCTATCCTCGCAAGCTTTTATCTGTCAGGTCCACGACCTCATTGACGCCTACATCATGAATCAACATCACTTCTTAAAACTCATTTTTAATTAATAAAACGACTGAATTTTTTTAATGAAATTTAACTGTATTTAAGTCGAAAGCCAAAAAATATATCTTTACTAAGAAATTACTACTTACCTTTAATGTGAATGTAATCTTTAATTAAAAATGTAAATACACAATATTTTAACATGTTACTGAAAAAATGCAAAGAACGAATATTTTTTTCGAGTGTCGTGCTTCTATTTTTTCTAGTAAAAAGCCTTAAATGCGATGTTTTTTAGATTAAACTTTGAACTTTAGGTGGCGCCAGGTTTTCCACTCCATTTAATTGCCAGACTATTTTAAGCAAACTAATTATTAATTATTAATTTACATTTTACTGATAGAGTAGCGACTCTTCAGAACATATCATTCCTTAACAATTAAAGCAAAATAAATATGTCAATGAAAAAGATAATTCTTCTTTACATGTGATAAAACAGTGCCACTGGGACTTTGAACATTAGTTTAATTATCAAAAAAACCTTGAATTCTGAAGAATTGCAATATTATTAATAAATCAAATAATTTATCATTTCACTGACTTTAATTAATATTCTAAATAAAAGTTTACTTAGGCCTCCACATAACAAATAATATTTTTTTACCCCCCCTCTCCCTAAACATTTACTTATCGAAAGTACATTCAATAGTAAATTAATTTTACCATCCAATATCGGATGGTAAAAAACGTAAATCGTCAGTTAAAAATGGCGGACTCTTCCCAGCTGTTTCAAAAGTTATCTATCACATTGAGAGTTCGTCCGATGATGATCTCGCTGTTTAATTTATATTAGCACATGGTGCGAAGATTTTTCGCCAGCAAAGTGATATATTTCGAACGCAGGGTTGAATAAAGTCATAGATAAAGCACACAATTGTATGAATTGCCAATAGTGAATAAGTATTTAAAATTAATAAATTTTGGTATTTGTTGATTATTCGCCTTGACACACTATTAAGCGGGATTAACTTTGACAGTAGTAAATTTGACGAACATACAATCCGCAAACTTTTTTTTACCACGGGCGATGGTAAAATGTTGTTGTAAAAATTTAACATGGTAAAAATTTACTACTGATCACACAACTGGCCCTAAATTAAAAATATGAAGTACACGACAGTTGACGGATAGATATTTGCGCTGGGCAACACCCATTTCCTTCCACTGTATGCTTGGCCGCTTGAAAGATTTCATCTCGTCTGGAATCCATTACGGGCAGTTTCAAAGGACGTACATCCTGCAATTCATCACCACATGGACAGGTCGGCAAGCCTGCTAATCTTGTAGAAAACAATTTAACCGCCAATTTGCTGCGGTCAGTAAAAAATGAACTAACCCGACGATCAGACGAGAGCCACTTTTGAGATAATCTTCTCGTGAAGACATCTGAGATGAATCGCAGACATGACTATGCGATTCAGATTATCCCGTAATTATTAATTCTAAAACATACTAATTGTAAAACTGACAGATAATCATTTTCAAACATTGTTGCTTTGTTTTGCAGTTTTTTTTTTCAAACCCCTCGAATATTAATAAGCTCTGTTGAAGTTGAAACACGGATTTACAAAAAGAAACATTCTTGACACTTAGAGGTGTGGTGGTGGCGTTGTACGATTATGCTGCGAATACCGTGGACTGTGAGTCGGACGTGTTTCCATTATTCAGGAATTACGTACTAAGACTTTTCACATCATGCACGAAAATAATTATTTTGTATATTGGTCACGTTGCTAGAAGAGATATATATACCTATATATATATATACCAAAGGACTAAGATGCGAAAGAGAGAGAGAGACAGAGGTATTCCATTTAGAACTGAACGATTTAGGTAATCTCACGAAGGAAGGGAAAAGAAACTGATGGAAGCGAACAAAATCGTTCACACCCAGGAAAAGAGACCCGGATAAATAAAATACAGGAAACGAAGATTGCCCCGCGCTGAGCGGTCACACAAGCTTCAACATTAAACTGATTATTTTTTAATGTTTCACAAATGATATACTATTTAGGTCCAACTCACAAAAGTAACTGATGATCCACGCTGTACATAATTGAAAATATGTACCTAACACAGGCAGCGTGATTATGATAAGTCATCAACACAAATTATTCTCAATTGTACACACTATTTCAAATGCGTAAAAAAATTTAACTACAAACCATCCAAATCAAATTTCACGAAGTTTCTAGAAACTCCTAGAACCATCATATTATGTTTAAAACTCCCTACTATTGACCACCCTGTCATCATCGGTAATAGTCAAAACCTACACGCACTCAGACTCGAGCAAAAATTTATCTGTTATGTATGTTATCCGACGTGAAAATATACCCCTATAGAACCTTTCATATCGCCAGGCATCTCTTGCATGTATATAGACAGATGTACGGACATTCTAAAATATTATATTTAATACATTAATTCTTTGAGCCGAATTAAAAAAAAATCTAAACATAGTTCTTGTATTCGAGAAATGTATGGATGACTATCGCATATTGCGAAGACGTTTGCTGATTTGCTGGCACTGTCGTGCGATACGTATTTTTTGCACATTTCCTAAATTAATTGAATTAAACTTTTAGGCCTTCATCTTTTGGTAATCCTAAAAAATCAATAGTAGTACAAGTATGACAGGTGGAAATACAAAAATATTTTAATGCGATAAAGAGAAGATAATATTATTTACTCACTAATTATATATTTACCAACGACGTTTTTAAACCCAAAATATCGCCAAGATTCCGTTTTACACAGTTCATTTTAAACTGACTGTAACAATGAGACATGTGATCACGAAGATAAAAAAAGTCTACATAATTATAACTATCATCTTATAATTTCACCAAACTGAAATAATTATTTCTTCAATATTTGCAAAATTACTTTGTGACAACATATTACATAAATAATAAGAAAAATATGTTTCGATATCAATATCTTCTTCAAGAAAGTATGTATACCAGTTAGTTAAACTCCACTTATATTTTTATACTTTTGTTTTTATCTATGCTTGCATTTTTAATTTTAGAATACATGAACATACAGTATGATTTAGTATACATTAGTATTCCTGAAGAAGACACCATAGTTATCGAAACATGTTGATGTATCAATAAATAATGGTTTTAAACAAAGTGTTTTTCTTATTATTTACGAAATAATTGTGTTTAAAATATCACCCAGCCGCCATTATTATTTTTATCTTTATGGATCTCTCACAAGATTACGAAATTCTTCAGGTACGGCATCGACATAGACCACATTATGTGCAAACACCACATATATAACACCGGCAATAACAATTGTACTTATATAATTAGATATTTATTCTAAATTATATCATACCAATAACATTAAAAATAATAAATGTACCACCTTGATTTGTAAAAAAAATATGAAAATTATTCTAACTAAAAACAGTCAGGTATTTATTCAAATAAAAAAACAAACATGCATCTAAGTAGAACGACGCAAAACCAAATTCTCATTAGAATATTCAAATGAATATTATTATGGATAATAATCCTTCACATTTTGTAGGGAGTCCTTGCAAATAAAGTTTTGAAGCTTACTTTCGTTTGAGACCAAATCCTTTTTCAATTTTCAAACTTGAATCCACTGCTCATTACACACCTCAGGACTTTTTCATTCATTGGAAACAATTTGTTTACATTTTAACAACACTTTACACAGGTTTTAAACATTCAAAAACACCGGAACCATGACACACGACAGCCTAACACACACACAACACAAAACTGACACTGACAAACAAACACAGCAGCCACCTGTCACTGATTCGTTGTTTGAAATGTGTATGAAGCGAGTAACGACAAACGTATGTTTTTTTTACAGTATGAACTTTAATTTGACAAGTAAAAACAACAAACATAAAAAGAATCGAATTATACATGAAAAGATTTTGCGGTGCATTCTAATCTTTTTGCTCAGTGCCATATAAGTATTTCTTGTAAGCTACAGACGATAGATTGGAACTGAAACCTTGTCTGGACGCGAACAATTTTTTTGTGCCGTTCATTGACTCAGCACAGGCGTAAAGCAAAAGATTACTTTATTTTCTAGATGCGTAATTCATTGTTTATAAAAATAAAGATATTTTTTGATTAATGGTTTTATATTACTGACCAATCTTTATAAACTTTAAGTAGTTATATGAGGAGATCTTGTCTACTGACGCTATTAGCTATTGCAGGAGGTCTTACTATAATCTATTATTAAAATATTTATTTATTAAAACATTATTATGTTATTACTGTCTAAAAGTATTTATAATGAAATATTAATATTCAAATCGAAAAAGATTTTTATCGAAATACTGATTTAATTAGTGTGGTAAAATCACCAAGGATAAGATGAGTAGAGGACACATTGACCAGATGATTATAGAACATGCTGTGAGTCTGGATTCCAAATTTAAATATTTAAAATAATATCATCGTAAGTAATTTGTTGATATCATTTTAATTAAAGTTAAATTTCATGAGCCAAAGTAATTATTTCATCTGATATTGCTTATGTTTCAATAGTTTCACTGACTAACTCATCCAGGCCATGCTACTCTCCAATATGATTTTAAAGTTAACTTTTTTGTATTGCATTAAATATAAGCCTCATGACTTCAAAATCGCATAAAAAGAGGACCAAGTGTACTTTTATTTCTAACCAGTGGTTTAATCTCATCCTAGGACAAGGGATCCTATTTTTCTAAGCTAAGTTTATATAGTATTAATATAAATATACAAGCAAAAAGAAAATTTTACAGTAGATTGGCCGGTTATGGCCCCGCAAAAAATTAAGAACCCTTGGCAGTTTGCCTAGTGAGGCTAGGACTAGTTTAACTAGTACCTATAATCTGCCCCTGCCTATGATGGGTGCAAAAGATGTACATGTGATGGTTTCTGTGAAAAAATATAAAAATCAGTAGCATCACAGTTTTGCATTTTTCTAAGACAATAGAAACATATTTTTAATATTTAAGGCAAAAACGTATAATTAACTTTATATTAATCTAAATATAACCTAATATTAAAAACCAACCATTTTGGAAAAATACTTTTAATTCATCGGGTCATGAATTATTATAAGGTTTGAATATTAAATTTCTCAGAGAACATTTTCTCATATTATAAGAAAATTTTATAGTAACACACTTTAAGGTTGTGCTTGACGGATTCCAATTAGAAGTCTTGATGTGTGGGATCCATAAGGTACCATATATATTCGTCTATAAGCCAAGGGTATTTTTTGACTAACGATTATGAAATGATACTTTTCACATTATCAAAATTAACTTTGTTGTTAAAATTCATTATTTTTATTTGTTAACTTTGTTTTATTAACCATTTATTGAGTTTAAATACATCTACCGCTTTCGAAAAATACCATTTTCTTCTTCAGGATGTCAATACTAACTAAAAACATATGTTATTGTTTCATTACTAGAATCTATTTTTAAAAAAACAACAATTATTTAAAAAATAAATTTAGTACCTAATTCAAATTTACTCGAATAATTTTTAGGATTTTTTTTTTATGAAATATGCTATGTCTCGTTGATAAGTCAATGGTAAAACTTGGGACTGAAATTCTGTGATTTTCATAATTTTGTCAGATTTTACCTAGAATCAATCGCTGCACTGTATACTAAACTATGACCGATGTATGATTGACTCCAGACGTATCATACCAGATGCTTGTATCTAAATCTCCACAAGTTAACACTCTGCAAACTACATATTAATGAGTTGTCTGAAAAATAACACAGATTTTTTTTAAAGAAACAACATCATTTTTGCAACACTTTAGTTTCTTTGGACCCTACACACCTTAACCTACTTCTCAACCTACTTGCCGCCATTATTAAGGCACTTGTCATAACTAGTCACTAATTTTTGTATACCTTCATCATAGAACGACACGCCTGGGATGAAACCCATGTCTGTACTTCGTCTTTGAGTTCATTATCGTTATCAAAACATTTGCCGTCAAAGAACTACTTCAGATGAAAGAAAATATAGAAATCACTTGGCACCAAATCACACTTGGCGATAAATGTCAGCTGGTTTCATGCTTTGTGCATTCGAGAAATGAATGGCGGACTGTATCTCACAGTCGGCGAGCTGATCTATTGCCTCTAATATTACAAGATAGTCACACTATGTGAATGTTTCTAATGTTGCATGTGGTGAGTCAACAGATGAAGAAACCATTTCGAATGTGCAACATCGCAACTGCAAAGCAACACCGGAAATAACCGGAAACGGTAGTTAAAAAACGTGTCTCGTATATCAATCAACAAGATTTTATTTATTTGTGTCAGATAAAAACTGGATGAAAAAATGACCAATCATGAACAGGAACATTTTCATGTATTAATTGTAGAGAATCCCTTAAATTTATTACAGGGAATTCTTATTCATGTTCTCCAAAATAACACAAAAATTGTTCAGCCTATTCAAATCCATCAAACTCTGACCCATTACCATCAGAATGTCCGAATAAATTATGAAACTGTCCTTCGGTGATGCTATCAATGTAAATGTTCAATGTACAAAATTCTATTGAAACTAGCACTGACCCGTGAATAAGTCGAATCTCCATTTTAAAATGAAGTTTACAACTAAAATTTCCAGATATATACACGAGTATATACAGTAACATAAACTAAAGAAAATATAAAAAATGTTTTAAAGATATCTTTACCTGAGAAAGTATGGATATAATTCATGGATCTACACCCACTAACTTCATCTTGAATGAGCTTGCCTAGACACCCTGGAGGAATAGTAAAATTTACTTTTACCTTAATACATACATAAGTTTTTCATGATTAAAGAACGGCTGTCAAAAATGATATTTGTATTCCAACTATGGGATTTACTTTCTGCTATTTGAAAGTCAATTCTTTTGTTGTGGTGTATATACACGGATGAAACTTTGACTCTCGTCAGTAAAGGTCGATATGTACCAGTTGTATCATTCTATTTTGCAAACAAAATAAAATAGCTTAACTCTGTACTGTCTTTTATGTCACTTTCTTTCGAGTATTCAGGATAAGTCTCATCCATGTATGTACACATGACATTATGGTTGGTGTCCACGGATGAGATTTTCAACTCGAGATATCTCACCTCATGCTTGTGCACATCAAATGTCAATCTATTGACCATTGATATTCCATTCACCAATTGGCTGAATTTGAATCGTCCAGCAGTAGTTAAAACGGAATGTTTGTAAAGTCATCTGCTTGTCTAACTTTAGAATATATAGTTATAAATATCTATGATTCAAGGTGATGCTTGTGCTTACATGTCGAGTCTTACTTCTTCTTCATATTCCCATCTCCCGCTTAATGAGGTCAATGTAAATACAAATTATTTTAACTATATATATATATATATAGTTATATTTATATAGTTATATTGTTCAAGTGAACCCTTGAAATAACTAGCTAAATTCTATTGCAATTATTCCAACATTTATAACCACGCAGGTGTTTGTAAAATAATCAGATGGTCTCAGTTAATTAACATTTTTTCACTCTCCGGTAGAGGACGATACGTTTCCATTCGAATTCTGGTAAGATAGTGGCAAGATGTCTGCCAAAATGGTGGCTGACCACTTCCTCTTTTCCATTTCCTGTGCCTGGCATCCATAGACATCAGCATGTTGCCAGGATTATACTTACATTAGTAATTTTGACAATTTTCCAAATAATAATGGAATACCTATTATTAAAATATTTGCTGTTTTTAAAAAACTTATTTGCTGGTAAACTAAGCACTTATAATGTTTAATCTGTATCTCATTGATTACTATTTTTTTAAATTTCATTTTGGCACACCACGGATAAATAACGTAGTTTTAAAATATTTCTTGGACATTTCAAAAGTTTTTATTTTTTGCCTACCTTTAAATATTTTCTTTTTCTATTTTTTCAGGAGAGATTTAAGAGATTGGTTCTTTGTTTACATGGACAGGATTCGTAGGCATAAGCGCACTCAAAATGTAATAAAGCTTTATAATAAGGCTGCAGGTGTGCGGTGGAGAGAGGAAGAACTATTGTGATAAAAAAAATAGATCTTGTTAATTATTTGCTGATTCTCCAAGCCCCTTTATTAAAAAAAATTATTTCATTTTATAAATTGGCCACCACTTTATAAATTATTCAAACTGATTTGTCAACATCTTTGACTAATATAAATTGTGAAAAATTAATTAATTTCAAAGCCTTATGTACAAGACTATTTTTCTACAGTGCACATTATTGTATAGTAAAAATATTGATACCCTTTTTATGAAACAGCTCCTAAAATACTGGTTATATTTTTAAAAAAAAACACATTACAAGTCACGACACCCTTGCATATGTTTTCTGGTTTGAAAAATAAAATTAAAATCTCTGGCAAATTGCTGAAAAACAATGTAAGATATGGAAATGGCCATTTACAAATTATTTAACCTCTTTATTAATATGTACTGGGTTTGTGATAAAGTTTCTTTTTTAAATAAAATTTAATATTGGAAATTGATTTAAGATTGTATGTATAAATAACAAAGTCTATAAAAAATAAAAAACAATGCTACAAATTCTAAGACAAAAAATCAAATATGCAGGTGTCTCGTAGCTAGTTGTTCAAACTTCAAGAATAGGTAAATCAAGTAATTTAGAATGAAAAATATTCTTGATAATTTGTCGATTTTCCCCTTGCCTGGCAAATTATTAACTTTCTATTTTCTTATTTTTCAAAATTCGCATTCAAAAGGTTAAGTATTGTCATACATTCCACACATGAGTTCGATAACCTCAATATGTACTGACCCACTGACCTAGAATTTGCAGGGTGGAAAAATATAAGATAAAAAATGCCGAGATTGACAAAATTTAAAAAAAAATTGTAACACGTAATGAAAGATCGTTTTTTTCAATTATTACCTTGCGATCTCATTGCTTATATTGTGAAAAGGATTATCTGAAATTTGTAAAAGTATTTTTACATTTATGGTTACTGTCTTTGGACGGTTGTTTAATTTGTGTTGTCAAATCGGTAGCCATTTTTTAAATTATTCAAAGCACATTTAAAATATGCTAACGCCTGATGGATCTCCACTGTGGAACATGCTGAAACCACATTTAAATACTAAGTGGAGTATCTTCCAACATTGAGGGTAAATCGTACTATAAGAATGATAAATAATTAGCACTATTTATTCTGAGTGGAAGAAAAAATGGGTCAATTATTTTATGATCTAAGATGCCAGACCATACATTCACCGACCATCTATATTGAAAATACGAGGCGCGCCACAGCACGAACATTTGACTGGAATCAATAATGACTATTTCGCGTGTTGAAGAGGCCAAATCGCGAAAAAGTGCATTTATCAGTCCACAGAACTTTTCTTACGAACTGATTATTTGCAGCATCCAAATAATATTCACTTGATTTAAAAATTTTAATACAGGAAATTGAATTATAAAGATGTGCCAAAACAGACTTCTTTTCATAAGTAAATACATTTTCAAAATAAAAATCCTTATCCTTCGATTCAATGACACAGCATCTGAAAAATGAATTGCCTAAGACTCGAGGAGATTTTTATTCATGACATAATAAATAAAAAATTGCTAATATTTTTAACCTCCCATTACTAGCTAAATGAGCTAACCTTAATGTAAAATACAATATCTCATTCTAGTAAATTGACCTATTTTAATAATATTTTTTATATTCATTTAAAATATTTTCCCTTCCATGGATATTTAAAAATAAAAATGTTTACGATACCATATACATGTTTATGGAGATCGTCCATCCAATATTTACCATATAATTTTGAGGCGCGAAGTAAAAAGGGACACACAAATTGGTTATCGTTGTACTTGAATAATTTGTCACTCACAATGAAGATGTGTGTTACTAAGTTCAATGAGTTTTTGAGCTACCTGATGGTTTTTACAATGATTTAAAAAAAAGGAGGCACGTGTGTTTCTCCGTATTTTAACATACATTTTAATAAACAGCATACAATGTTTTCATATTTACAATAAATCATATTTATGTTAAATATTATTACTTTTACGAATTGCGTTAAAGCATTTTTAATTTATTGTTTTAACATTTTAATTCAGTTTTTAATTTTAATCGTATTCGTATTTTAATATATCATAATTAACTTAAAATATAGAATTATTAATTCCACATTAAATTATATTTTAAATCGTTTAATTTAAATTATATTAATTCCATATAAAATTATATTTTAAATCATTTTATTTAAATAAATTATGGTTTTATAAAATCACGCAGATTGTGCGTAATTTTGTATAAAATGTATTTATGTGGGATTTTCATGTAAACATCATTTTTCATTTTGATGTTTATGTCATTAGTATTATATTCCGTGCGACATTTCTGTTCTTTCGATTTCTGAATATTACAAGATTAGGAGTAGTATTTGTTTTGTTTTTTAAATTATTTTTGGTAATTTACAGTGCTTGTGTTTATTTAAAAATTCATATGTACTTCATTAATATACGCAATATTTAAATAAAGTTTATTCAGTATTTGTGTTCTGTGCCGAGTGAAACAGCGCACCACCAGTGGCGGTCGGTGACGTTTTGTAGAAGGGATGCTCCAGAATGTGTTTTTTCTGCATTAATGATTCAATTATACACTCACACAATTCGCTATTTTCGTTTAAAGCGTTAGAATACGTTGGTGAAGTATCCATGTTACTTACTGTATTAATTTTTAATTTAAAAATAATGAATTAAATAGATAACTGAAGGATTTTCAATGTTTCAATAATTCGGCTTCAAGTACTCAAGTAAAACTGTCAAAAATATGTCACACAAACAAATTCCTCAAAACAATCCGCTAGCTTCGTAATATGTGTGCTATTCTGTGCATTATACCAATAAGCATTTAAATCCTTTTTTGTACATTGGATGCTGTTATCGAATGCGTATACAGTATTCGAAGACCTTGACAGGTGAAACTGAATGCGCCATGCGCGAAAGTAGAATACTTTCAAACTTTGTAAATACGGAATGATAATAGAATCCACTATTGCTGGTATCGGTTTGTTTACGCGATTGTGCGCGCCGTGTCATAAGTGTGTGTTATGACTGGTCTCCTAAGGACAATACAAATTTATTTGCAGCAGTGCTGTTTACGGCTAGAAACAAAAAGTACAAAGCTTTTTAACTCTAGAACACAAGGGATGCGGAGCATCCAAAGCATGTATGAAGCGACTGCGCCTGTGCACCACAGTTTTAAGTTCAGCGGGACTCTTAGCGGGTATCGGTCGATACGTTTGTATATTATGTACAATATTCATGTGCGTATTTATATAACTACACCCAGCTGTTCTAAAATTTCAAAGCGGTGGTAAGAATATAATGTTATCCAGGATTTTTAAATCTTTTTATTACAGATAAATATTTTATAACATTTGATATTAATTACTTTAATGGTAGTCCAATGTTTTACGAAAGATAAGAAATATTGAAAAAAATGCAAACTTTGATGTCGAATAACTCCTAAACTGTAAATATTTCATTTAAGAGTAATTCATATTTTCTGTTCAAAATTGAATGAAGAATACTCCCCCGAAGTTTTTGCTACTACCTATAAGACACCGGTATGACAAATTGGCACTAGTCTACTAGGGCAGTAGCTAAGATGGCAGAGCACTGATTTAACAAGTGAGAGGTAAGTGACCCGATATTCAGTGCTTCTACAATCTTTTTGATTCCAAAAATATTTTGGTGTCACCCGTAATCGATCTCCGTACTGGTAAATGTGAAAATAAAACATGCGGCGTGAGTATATAAAAATGAAATTTCCTAATAAATCTTTACTAGGGAATGTGCCGAATGAACATATTACATATATGTTAAAATACATTCATATAACCATTCATGTCAAATGACAATCAGTCTCTACATAAAAAATTTCAGAAGGGAAACAATAATTGCATAAAGAAAATAATGAATTGGAAAAGAAATTCTTTATTTCATGATTGATTTACAGGTAAAAACATCCATACATGTAAAAATTGTACAAACGATCGTTGTGGAAAAAATACATTACACGACATTTAAATTATCTTCTTTTTTTTTTGAGAGATTTTTAGATTATTTATGTCGCATGTTTCAGATTTTGCGTGAAACCCTCAGCTGGTTTCAACGTCGGACTAATACCACTGAAGGTAAATCAGCGGCACAATGTCCATGATATAATATACTTAAAGTTTTTTGGATGGAAATTAAAAACATTTTCAGACATTGATTATATTCATTACACATAAAATCTGCAAATTAATTTCATTTATCAATCATTTTCGTTATTATTGCACGGTGATGTAGAATCAACCACTGCTTAAAAACTAGAACATCTTAAATAGTCTTATAATACTGAAAGGTTGAACGCTTTACTCTGATCCCGATTTTGTCTCTTGAACATTCTTGTTTTGATGTTCGAGAGGTTTTGTTTCTTCATCGTCAACAATTACATCGATTTGATCCTTATCATTAATTTCTTTTCTTGCACAGCATTCTTCAACAGTCCTTAAAAAATGAATGAATGTTAGTTAAAACATGACAAAAAAATAATTGTTTTATTGAAGTAAATCTTATAAAAAGTTATAAGAGAAAAGTTATGGAAAGTACTCTCTGATTACGGGGTGAATAGTAAACTTATACGTGCAATCGCATCCCTATACGAAGGAAGTTCTGCGTGTGTAAGAATCAATGGAGCACTCACACCATGGTTTGACATTACAAAGGGTGTCAAGCAGGGTTGTGTAATGTCTCCATGGCTGTTCAACTTGTATATGGATAAATGTGTGAAAGAACTAAAATGTATGAATGTAGGAGCAAAAATGGGCGATTTGATTGTATGCTGTTTATTGTACGCCGATGATGCAGTACTAATGGCGAATAATGAACAAGAACTACAGAATCTGGTGAGTAGAATGTACGATGTATGCAAGGAAAGCGACCTCATGATGAATGTTAACAAGTCGAAAGTGATGGTATTCGAGAAGGAGGAAAGCAAGACACCATGCAAAATACTTGTAGGTAATGAATGTTTGGAACAAGTAGATGAGTTTGTATATTTGGGAAGTATGTTTGATAGAAACGGAAAGGCTGAGAATGATATCGAAAGGAGGGTGACTGCAGGAAATAAAGTAAACGGCGCTTTGAATGGAATTATATCTAACGGGAATTTGTCAACCGAGGCAAGACTAACGGTGCACAATGGAATCCTGGTACCGACACTGATGTATGGAAGTGAGGCCTGGAGCTGGCAGAAAAGGAACGAAAGTAGACTAAATGCAGTGGAAATGAGATCACTTAGACGTATTTGTGGCAAATCTATTTATGACAGAGTAAAGAATGAAGAAATAAGGAAAGAATGTAAAGCTGATGTTAGTATAGTGAGTAAGATTAAGAAAGGATCATTTAGGTGGTTTGGTCATATGGAAAGGATGAATGAGGAGAGAATGGTAAGAAAGATATATGATGCAAGTGTTGATGGAACCGGAAATAGAGGACGTCCGCGGAAGACTTGGCACGATCAGGTAAACCAGATAATGGAGGATGATTCTGTTAGAACCCTCAACAATCGGCGAGCCTGTATGACAAGATGTATGAATGTGGATGAGGCGAGAATTGTGTGTCAGGACAGAAGAGTGTGGCGCTCTATCCTCTCTGCGTGATGGTAAGTAAGTAAGTAAGTATAATATAATAAACTCACATCATCCATGATGGGCACATTTTAATATTTAAAGTAAGAGCTTACTTGGTGAGGTCTATTTTGGACTTGACTTCGGGATCATCGTATAAATTGGTGTGAATCACTGACTGCACCTTAATCTCGATATCCTTCAGGGCATTAAAGAATATTTTTGTACAAATCTGTAAGTATTAAAATATGTCAATTAGCAACTCTCACATAATAAATACATTTCAACAAAAATTCACAATTTGAATTGGTTCAAGAAAAAATATTTTTGAATGATTTGTGTTTTATTTTACAATAGGATTAGACTGAATCTTTAAATATAAGAAAAATTAAATAAAAATAAATTTACTGTATTTTCCTTTAAATAAAAGAAAATACAGTAAAATTACATTTATTCAAAATACAACGCAAGTCAAAGTTTTGGAGCAGAATGTGGTTCCTTTGGAAGGTTTTCAAACTAAATTATACAATTAAAAGATTGTTAATCGAAGCTATTTTTGATATTTGATTCTATGATGAGAATTTGTTGATGCATTTTTGCCCAATTTGTATTTTTTTTGTCAAATAATAAATAATCAAATCTTCTCTTTTTACAATGACGCATCAACTAAGCTCACATGTTTTTCTCTCTCGCTCGTTTTCTTTACATTAAAAAAAGATAAATATTATCCTTGTCTTTATATGTAACATAATTTTTCCAGCTGCGGGTTTGCGAATGTCAGTGGTTGGTAATCTTTGGTTCCGTATTACTCTAATTATTTCTGTTTCTATTGTGAAGATAATAGATTATTTATTTGTATTATTAGGCATTTTGTTAAACAAACACTAGTGTGCGGTTGAGTTCCTCAGAGTTTCCATATTTTATAAATAATTTTATTTTTATTAATTTAAATATGGACATTTTTTTCTATTTAAGTTTAGTGTCAAAAGCATTTTGAAAAGTGAGTGGTTGATGTTACTCAGATTTTCTCATATCTTGTGAATTATTTTATTACCATTGATTTATTTGTATTTCTCTAATATTTATGAGTTAGACATTTTGAAACTCCGAGTGCGTGGTTTATGTTCCTAAGACTTTTCCGTATTTCATTAAATTTAAATTAACATATTTTTGTGAAATTAACTAATAATTTTACATTCTCGCAAATAGCACTAATGCCAAACTCATACAAAACGGTAACAAGTGCTAAAAAAAAATTCAATTAATACAAGAGATTGACAAAAAATATTTAAAACATTCCATGTGATGAGTGAAAATACCCAAATAACATTATTTATTTCATTTTACCATAATTTTCTTCTTTTATTGACTTGTTATGCTTATTTTGGCAACTTGTTTGCTATTTTAAAATGTGCGGATATATATAATTTTAGGTGCAACTACATGGTCTTTATAATTATTTAATTCACAACATTTCAGCTACAATGAAGAATATTGTTTGTTTTATAATTATCTTTCACTCATTCCTGAAGGTATCGTAATAAAATATTGCTATCTGATTTCATGAGTTTTCATATGAATGAAAACCAAACTGAAAATTCCCAGATTATGAACTCTCATAATATTTTTTATTTAGAATAAATAGACATAGAAAATAATATAATCTCACTTTGTTCTTGGACAGGTGTGATTGTGTTTCCAAGAGTCTAGTTCTGTTTTCGTTCAGTTCACTGGTGAGGGTGCTGGTGAGCAGACCGGTCTTGGTTTGCTTTTCTAAAAGTTTTGCATTCTCGGTTTTTAGTTCCACCAGCCTGTTCTCCGTGTCTAGACGAGCCTGCTCGCTACGCTTCAGCTGATTTAATAACTTTTCAATGTCTAATAAACCACCTTTGTAACTAACCAAGCCTGGAAATTGAAATAAAAAATTATAAGAATTGGTTTTGCATTTAAAAAGATTAAAATTACAGCCAGAATGAAACAATAGGAAGAATCCGGGTTTAAAAACTGGGCACATAATGAATGGTAATTTTACTAAAATAAAATCTTACCTTCGAACGATTCTATTCTAGGTTTTTTCTTCGGGGGTTCCGAAGTATCACTTTGTGGAATGTCAGTTTTAAAAACAGGCAATAACTTCTTATTTCCGGCTGCCAACTCCGAGAGGTCGGTTTCTTTCATCGCTATCTCTACTTCAGGTTTTTTCTCTGAATCGACATCTTCATCTTTCGCCAAGAATACGTCCGTGATATGCCTGAAAAACAAAACAATGGTAAGTACACAAATTGATACTGTAAAATAAGATATCCAATGAGAATATTGAAATATGAAGCTCACCTGTAATAAAAGGAGTCACGAGTGACTACTTTAGCAACCAGCCTGCGAACTTGGGCGCGGGAGAGATTCAGGCCAAGGGTATAGAGGAGTTCTTCCATGTCCTTTTCAAATATGTAACCGCAGTGGGTCGTGTCAAAGTACACAAAGGACAACAGGAGAGACGGGTCCTTGGTGATGAGTTTCGGTTTATCCTTTTTATCCTTCATGTCACCTGAACTGGATTTTCTGTCCATGCTATTCTCATCTTCAGCCATACAGATGATCTCCTATAATAATTTCACACATTTTACGAATAACGAAAATAAATACAGTAGAGCCATTTTGATTCTTCTGGGTTCCACAAAAAATTATGGTAATTGTGAGATGATTACTTTATTTAATTCATTGCTTCCAAAATAATTATAGTACGGTGTGCAATATTCAACTTAAGGGCGCCCTATCAAAAATAATTCATATTTTCGTGTATTTTTATGAAAATGTGGGTTTTTATATTAATTTATATCAGAAGTAATACACTAGATTAGACTTTTTTTTAGAAGCATTACTTAGATTGGACCTTTACACTAATATAAAACTAATAAACTGAATGTTATTTGCCATAATTAAGAAAATAAGAAATTATAAGAAAGACCATGACCGTCAGATGCATTTTCTGTGTGCTACAGAATTGCCTTAATATGGAAAATTATTGCATTTACGAAATATATTTTCTTATAATATTGAAACTAAGATTATGGAGACAAATCTCGGTTTAGACAAATTAACAAAATGTTAAAAATTAACAGCATTATAACTATTCAATTTGCAGGACATATCAATTTTTCAACATTTTTAAAATACTTTGTTATAATGAAAACATACATTTTTAAATAATATATGTATTAAGGCTTCAGGTATTATTTAAAATCAAATTTGATATCAAAAATGCAATAATTTGTTACTAAATAACATTTATATCGATCCTAATAATGTGTATTTTTTATTTTCATTATTAGCATCAGATAGCCGATCGTCAGCAGCTGTAATGACGTCTAGTCCACACTCTCGTAATTTTCGAGAATGCGAGAAAATCAACAATTTTATTGTTGTTTCTTTCTATTCAAACCTTTCTCTCTCGCATGATTTACGTAACCAATAATGCCATTAATTATTCCTCTGATACTTATAAGAATTTAACTACTATCCTCATCTTGAAAGCATATCTAATTCACATATAATTTCTCAAATTTCAAACAGGAAAAATGAAAGGTTCCTTAACCAAACAATTTTTTTAAATTGATTTGAATTTTAAAATAAACAACTCTCAACTAACATAAAAATTAATTTCTTTAAATTATGTAAAAAAATAAAATACAAGACTTCTCAAAGAAAAATCAATTGTGAGCGTTTAAAATCTAACTAAATTGTGAATTATTATCATTAGAATTAACAATCTTGCACGGTATTGCAAACTGAAATAAACAAAAAAGTTTGTGAACCGCAAGGGTTAAATTTTATTTCTGTTATGTTGCAATGCACCAAGTTGCAGAAAATGTACCTTTGATAAGATGACTAAAAAATAATTACCTTTTTTTCATCCTTCTTGTTGTGAGTCTTTTTATAATCAGTTTCCTTTTTATCCTTGTCTCCGTCGCCTTTCTTATCATCTTCCAACTTCTTATCCTTACTGTCCCCTCTTTTCTTAGCTTCCCCTTCCTTCTTCTCTTCCTTGGGCTTGTCGGGAAGCATGTACAGAGCTTTGTATATGTTGAAGCCAAAATCTCGCATTAACATCTCGTTGAAGAGTTCAGCAAAAAGAGAAACCTGAAAAAAATACATTTTCATCAACTGTTAATTTTTAGAGTTACAGACATTTGCCATATGCAATGACTGGTTAGAATTAGAGACAAGCGATATATTGATACCGATGATATCATATTGATATTTACAAGTAACAGCCGCTGCTAGCTACTTAAATACAAAAGTGGCTGCTACCAACGATATTTTTTAATATACATTTGATTTGATTTAAATATAATATATTTGATCTGTTAGCATCCACTGTTAATAAATTACCAAGAAAATCTAAACTAATGAAATATTCATCTGGAAGAGTGTACAAACCTAACAAACCCTGTGGTAGAATGCGGAACATTGAATTCAGGCGGCGCTTCTAAACTTATACAGATCATCGTTCATTCCCATTTGTTTCAAACCTTTTTCTATAGTAATGCCAAATCAATAGTTATTCATTTGTCTTACGGCCTTACATGAACAATTATCCTTTATAAATAGTTATATATAAAACTATACAGTAGAACTGTGTTAATTGGAAGTTCAAGGGAGCAAAAAAAAATTTGTATTATGTGGAACCTCCGTTCTTAAGAAATTCAAGGGACCAAAAAAATTTTAATTTTACAAATTTCGAGATGTGATCGCGTAAAAATCACAATCATGAAAAACATCGCTAATTTTGTTAACTTACTTACTCACCATCACCAAATGAAGAAAGCTTACACGGAATTCCACAATTTTATACATATATATATATATCGTGATGTGATCGCGTAAAAATCGCAATAATGAAAAACGTCGCTAATTTTGTTAACTTACTTACTCACCATCACCAAATGAAGAAAGCTTACACGGAATTCCACAATTTTATATATATATATATATATATATATATATATATATATGTATAAAAGTGAGAAGTTAACAAAATTAGCGACGTTTTTCATGATTGCGATTTTTACGCGATCACATCTCGAAATTTGTAAAATTAAATTTTTTTTGGTATATATATATATATATACATAAAGGAGGTTGCACACAAAGTAAACTCAAACGAGCGTTGTATTGACAGGTATCGTAAAATACATAAAGAACGCTTCACACAGGTGTGCGCAGTCAAAAATCCATGCGCATTGTTAAATTTTTTATAACTTACTCAAAATGTTCAAATTATGTGATGTATTGATTGTATTGGTCTGAAAATTATTTCGTACGAGTTACCGGGGTTTTCGTATTTTGGTATTAAGTATGAAACTGACAATTTGGGTCTTAAAGTGTTTGAAAATTTCTAATAAAAGGGGTTTGAATTAACGAGGTTTTACTGTATTATAAATGTATACCGTTTTGTTACTACCATACGTATAAACAATACATTCTAAGCTGTTAATAGCAAGCCTAGCATACTTCAAATGAGTGTTCCTTGGAGTCTTCCTGCCTGTAGTCTAAGAGCAAAGACAGCGTCATCACAGTGCAGTCAAACTTCCCGGACTTGGCAGTCCTGGATGGATGAACTATCAAGTGTGGGCTGTCTGGGATGGAGCCAACGGCCTTCTGCGTCATCTTGACCTTCTCGGATTGTTTACTTTTGTCTTCATCCTGAAAAATGATTTGCAATTAATAATAAGTGTTTTAACTCAATTTACAAAGTAATCATGCAATTCCACAAAATTTCACCAAAAACCTTTGAAAAGTTATTATTTTAGTCACCTCAAAGAACTTATTCCAGAATAGAGTGACACTGCATAAGATATAAGATGAACCTAGTAATTTCTCCTTTTTAAATTACAGTAAAATGCTTGGAGGGATTTTTATTAGATTTTTTTACCCTTCTAATTCATGTGTATAAATTATTCATTCATGATATAAAAGATAGTTAGTAAAAGTGTCAAAGCGTAGTTCTGGTGCATTAGTAGTAGAATATTAGGCGGTCTTGGTATTGTAAACCCTAACAAGAAAAAAATTGAAAAAAACCCTGCTAATTTTTAACATTTCAAAAGCCTAAAAAAAAATTGTTCCCATATATATGTAGTAAGCTAAAGGAACATTTCGTATTAGCATTTTGGGAAATAACTTAGTTTGAAAAGTTAGAGAATTCCAGAAAATGTTTCTCTCGCTTTCCATTAATACCTTGGTTTCATCTCCGGTGGGTTCATCTTCTATGGTGATAACCTCTATGGCTTCAAGGTCACCATCATCCTCAACTTCCATGTCTACTCCTGACTTTTCTTTGGCTTCCTCTCTCTTCAGCACCTTGCTGAGCCGGGCTATCAGCTGAGACTTCAGACCTGCGGCGGAAAATTTTACTCTGCATGAATCGTAAACAAATTAATCAGAAAAAAACCAGTGTTGTTACATTTTATATTATTATAGAGACTTATCCCAAGATTATGGAACCACATAATCATTAAATACAAAAGAGCCTTTAGATTTTTTCAAATTGTTTTTCAATTAAAAGTTGGTGGATGATATTGTGAAAGAAACAAATGCTTCAGCCAGGAAGAAAATAGAAGAGATGCGTCTAACTAGAAAATCCATTTGACATTCGTGGGTCGATGAATCAATCTAAAATTTTAGCCTTTATTGGTGTAGTAATCAATATAGGAATAATGCCTGTCAAGAGTATCGGTTCACCAGATATAACAGTAGAATTCCTTTTTACTCTGAAACATTTACTAAGGATAGATTTATGCAAATATTTTGGATGTTACATCTGATATATGAATATCATTTACAATCTGAATATCATACCATCTGAATATTTGAACTTGAAATTTTCCAATTACAGTAGACTCTCGATTATCCGGGATGGATGGTAAAAAAAAATCCCGGTTAATCCAAAAACGTAAAAGAATGTTCTACAATATACAAAAATCACACACTCCGCGCATCTATTGACGTATGTGTGTATGTACTTACCAAAAAAAGGCGCACACGTGTGCATTGATGAAAAGCTCAAAGGGGATATTATTGCAGGGTTGTCAAATAACTTCCACTATATACATTATTTTTAAATTAAAAGTCTATTCATCACCATAAGTTCAATTAAATTCAAGTCCTTGTTGGCCACAAAATTTAACACAATATAATAATTTTAAAAATAAAATGGGTAAATAAAATATGGAATATTAGAGATTCCGCGTGATTTAAACCGACACCATGATTGATTTTTTCTGATGAATCAACTCATCTTCCTCTTCGTCATTATCAGGTTGCACAGTATCATTTGTCGCATGTTGTAAAATGTCTTTGTAATTTAATACTTCATGACCAGCCCCATTGTAATCTGCGTTAAGCCAATCACATACCGATTGCACATCAACATCCCCCGCACTCATCAATTTGTTGCAAATTTTTTACACTTCTTCGTGGTTTTCTTCAAATCTGAAATTATCATTATCATTTCCTGGCAAAATTTTATGCCAAGACCTTTTAAGAGTAATGCTACTTATAGACTTCCGCACCGCTGAGATTTCATAAACTGCATCCAAAACTGTCAGTTTTTTCCAAAATGTTAATAAGACAGTTTCATTTTCTATCACTAACTTAAGTTTCAAGTTTCTGTGATAGATCGCCTTTAGTTGCTGGATGACACCTTGATCCGTCGGTTGAATTAAAGGTGTCACATTCGGCAGTAAATATTTCACGAAAACATTTCTATCATCTGATCTTAAAACTTCCGCGTTTGGATGACACGGTGCATTGTCCAATAAATAAATACTGGCGCACTGATGGCACAAATTTGATTTTGAACCAACTGGAAATATCTTTGTCCATCCAGGCTGACTTGTTGTAGTAATCGACAGGTAAATTCGACATTGATATTTCTGAGAAAGCTCATGGTTTTTTTCCGTGCCGATTACACAAAGTTTCAGAAGATGAGATCCGGAGGCATTACCGCAAATAACCGTTAGTCGCTGCTTTTGAAGTTTATATCCAGGAGCTTTTAATTCAATCTTGTAGGCTAAAGTTTTCGACGGGAGACATTTCAATTCATGCTTGAAATTTGGTGATGAATTCTTGAGCAGCTATTTCATTACAGCTTAATTTTTTACCTTGAATACCAATTTGTTGGATGCCGTCACTCTGTTTAAACTGAGTTAACCATCCAGAAGACACGTTAAAATTGCCCTGCAATTTTAATTTATCGTAAAAATATTTTTCTTTGGCTGCGCAAACAGCCCCAGAGACAGGAATACCTTCTGTCCTTTGTTGGTTGAACAACGAAACCATGGCCTTGTCGAGATCCTCATGTGTTTACAATTTAATTTTTTTCTGCTGGTCATGCCTATAGCACTATCTGATGTGCCTGCAAAATCTACCAGTTTTCTCTTTTTTTTACGATGTCGCGTATGGTTTGGTCACCTCCAACATTATATTGGTTTATTCAAAATTTAATCATTGCATCATTTTCGAACTTTTGAATAATTGAAAGCACAACTCGTTTGCGTTTATCCATTATTATAAATAAAACACCTTTTTACAATAAAAAAAATTGTGACACCCCGAAATGAATATGAAGAAAACACAACGCCACTTTCGTAATTTACCACCACTCTATTGCAAACAAGTGACTTAATGACACAACCAGACACAACCAACCCCAATAAAGATTTAAAACAAACTGAAAGCTACATAATAACAATAAATGTTTTAAGACGCAATGACAGCTGATATGCTTGACTCTAAACACATGTTTAGCCCTTATGAGCATGTGAAACATTTTGGTTTTAATAAAAAAAATATTCAATGACTTTCGAAATTCAAAACATCCCAGATAATCGAGTCTACTGTATTTCATACTGAATAAAATTATATCTATAAATGAATCAGTTGTAAAATTCTATTTCTTTCACCTAGTTTTAGAATAATATATATTCTACAGTAGTGGGGAAAAATTGTGATATTTAAAATAAAAAATATTTAATCCAGCTCTTAATTTAATGAGGTTTTACTGTGCACCCATAGAAGCAATTTATACCTTTAGTACTGATGCTTCGCGCCCAAAGCTCTTTGCGGAGATCTGACACAGACATGTCCTTAGGTTCCAGTTCAGTATATATCGTCGGTTCCTTCTTTCCTGATTCAGTCACAACAGTTTTTTCAACCTGAAATTATACAACGCAGATTACAAATTATTCACACATAAGGAGTTCCATAAGCATATTATATTCTCCATTTGTAGTTGACTAAGTAAAAAGCGTAATTTCACTCATCTCCAAGTAAACAACTGCGTTCGTAATGTCAAAGGAACTCCGATTGTACAAAAGGAAAAAAAATATAATTAAAAACATTTAGGGTTTTCAGGTGATGTGATTCACTCAAAACTGTCGCGCGGAGATGATCAGATTGTCCCAGCAACATTGCCATCGGGTTCTAGAAACTGGACAACAGACATCAGGTCAGCCGGCACTTTGACCGACACCAGCGAGGCTCTCGGTCCGCGGAGGGCTGTGGGCTTAGTCTTAGACAGATACAAACAGTGGGCGGGGGATATGAGATGGATGCAGTGCCTGGTCCGTGGGGGGTGCGGGCGGCGGCTCGGCGGAGTAGCGCCCCACCAGCGAGTCCCACTCCAGGCGCGTGGGCAGGCAGCTCCAGACGTCGGGAACATAAACCACCACGGTCTCTACTCGCGCAGGAACCACCCGGCCTCGGTGCACGCTCTCAGCCCGCCGATAGTAGAGCTCCACAAAGCGGTACCTGTGTGTACGGTAAGTCAACTGTAATATACTGCCACAGGGAGCTGCTGGGTGTACGGATGCCCGACCACCCGGGACCCGGGATACACCCGCATATCATGCGCCAACATGTTCAACAAGCGAGTTCATTGCTCCATGTTGATCACCTCAAATGCTTTTTACATCATCAGGATTGTATTGCCGTCCTAACAAAGAAAGCAGTATGTGAAAATTTGGTTGAGTATGAGCTATATAATCAATTAACTGTCTGTCCACCTAACTGTGAATGTCACCTTCTGATTAAGCATACCAGTAAAATAAATATTACTTCATTGCAAAACAAATTATGTAAATGAAAATAAAAAATGATTTATAATTACATTTGTGTTATTGTTGGTATGAAAGGTAAAAGGGTGAGATGTAGTCAAGGGTGAAGGAGGGTGATCACCATAACATTTTTCAATAGTAAAAGAAGACCTCGTATCAAAGTGATACAGAACAACCTTTTGACGAACAATATACAGTAAAAGCTCGTTAATACAAACAACTTTATTTCAAAATTCGCTATAATTTGAAAATTTTATCCCCCTCAAATGAATTTTCATACAAAATTCTACCTTTAATTTGAAAAACTCAATAATTCATAACATGAAATAATTTTAAGACAAAATGTAAAAAAAAATTTGTCTGGTCATTATAAATCTGAACATTTCGGAGTATTTTACATCTGTGCCGACTCCACCACGGCCGGCCCTTTAGGATTAATCCCTATGGGGTTTGATCATTTGCATAACAGTAAATACACCCCCAACCAAGGCGACAGCCTGCACAATTTTCGAGTATTAAAGTTTTATATGTCTATCTTCGTGTTTTTCTACTTTTATAAGAATTCTTTGTTATTTTTGTGTCAAATGTTTTGAGAAAATATTACTATCATCTGACTGACATATTGACTCTATTTTATAATTTTATTTATGAATTTTATGAAAACTGACACTCTTTTGAGATTTTAGACTCTTTATTGAGTGTTATTTGAGAAGTGTGAAAAATATTGCATATTTTTATTGCATTCTTGTGACTTTTTCGTATTTTATTTTGCTTGAAGTGTTTAATTTTAAATTAAAAATGGCATTAGTATAAATATATATAGCGATACGTATAAAACATTAACAATTTTGAGGAAAATGGATTTAATTAAAGAGGTGGATGCTAAAATTGACAGTAAGGGAAATATCGCAAAAAAATATGGCATCACTAACTCGACCTTATCAACAATGTTGACAAATCGCACCATAATTAAAGAATCGTTTCATAAGTTAAAGGAAAATAACGTCCGCCAACGCATTCACTTGGCAAAACATGATTTTAAAATCAAATTGAAAGTTGACAGAGGTTTATTTTTATTACAACAACGGTGTACTTTGACAAAAATGAATGCAACATTGGCCAATACATGTATTTAAAAATGTTTTGAGAAAATGTATATTTGTAGTACACACCTATAAATGTTTAGAAAATACGTTGATGTTTTGAAAACTTTCTATGTTGGTCCCCCTTGATCTTGTATTAAAGAGTTTTTACGGTATTATCCTCATCAATTATGGGGCATCGTTCATTGATCAGACATTTATATTGTTAGACAGACGAGTTTTGAAGATACCAAGATATAATTCAGCTTGGAATGTAATAATATTAGTAAATAATTCCATGTTTTATTTGGAGAACTGCATCTTTCTTAGCAGGGCAGTGCAGCTGTGATGTATTCACATTAATACAAAAAAAAAATAATGAAAAAGTAAACCAAATCCAGCAATACCATCTATAATGTAAATATTATATAACAATGAAATGCAGAAAAATAAAATAATACCACACCTCCATCTCAAACCTTGTCGCCTCTCTAAAATAATCAAATGAGTAAATAATAATATACATATTACATAAACAATGGCTAATACACTACTGAAAGATATAAAAAAAAATGTTTCAGATATGCAACCATTTAAATGAACATTAACACAATGAAGGATAACCAAACTAACAATTAAATGATTGAGACCAGTCTTTTAATCACACATTTAAAGGGCATCAGACGAAGCCTACCATTGTGTGCAGTTAGAGAGATCGATCCCAGTGTGAGCCTTACAAGTCCTGATGGCGGTCTTTATCAGGACAGTGGGGTCAGACTCTGGGTTGAGACCGTCCAGTGAAGGACTCCACGGTCCGCCGATGGCCATGGTCTCATTCTTGCCCCTCAGTCCGACGAGGAAGCTGATCAACCGAGTGGGGTGAATGAACTCTCTCTCATGGTCTTTGTGCTTCTCCCCGGTGGCGAGAGAGCAGCACTTGCGGTAAACCTCTTCCAGCGTAGGCATACTCAGCAACATTACCTTGGAAACATTCATATTTTAAAGCAATAATTTTTGAAAAACAACTCATAGATTAACACATTTATCTTTAACCTGTTAGATGCCCAAAAAATTCCTAGGTGAAATGGCAATATTGGCGCCAAAATTCTTAAAATTCACGGACTAGCTTTTTATGAAATAACTATGAAAACATTGATATAACCATAAAAAAATATAGGTACTTCATCATAAGCGTCCATCAACCGCGATTTCGTACGGTTTTGAGATGAAAAAAAGGAAAAAATGAAAGTATATAGTGTTGTCAGGCATTAACGTTTAAGAAATTATTATTTATTTTATATTTGTTTTTGGAAGGATGACACCAAATATTATTAAAACGAAAAAATATTAGCACTTCACATCACAACTACGTACACATTATACAGCTACTATTAACAACATGCATAAAATGATGCTGCCGACTGCGATACACATATCATTATGGCTTTGTTAAATTTTAAATAAACGAGGAGTATCAAGATATAAAATGTTAAACTATTAACATACCTTGGCACTGAACAAATAGTCCACATCCGAAGGTTCCACAACTGAATCATTGACTTTTGGATTGTCAACTTCTTTGGGCATGACGTGGAAGAAACATGGTTTGTTTAGCGAAAAGGGAGAATTGGGAGGAAAGGCGTCGATCCAACGGAACTGTGTGTTGAAAAAATCTGATGGAATATAGAGATTCACATAGCGTCGCCTGATCTCTAAGACATCTGCTTCGGGTCTGGAAATAATAGGGATGGATTTAGATTTTTCACTGATTTATATTTTACACACACATACAACGCAAATTCAAATTAAGCTGCATTGTACAAGACATTACCTGTACGGTCACTCGTATTAACCATCCCGAGAGTGGTGTATTCTGTACTCTGGTTGCGAGACCACCTTTGAATATCAACATTTTATTTAGTAATAGCTTTTTTAATATAGGCACCAAATTAGAATAGCCAATTTTTACTTTTAATATCCCTCGATCTCGTAATGTTCTCTTACACAATATCTTATCAGATCAATGATATCAGATTAACTGTAATCAAATGACCTACAGATGGTTAAATAAATTACATACGGACTATGTTCAGGTCGAAGGCCTTAAATCACTAATGTAAGATTTTACAGCAAAAGCAACAAAATAACATTTCTTTAATCCATTTAATGAAGACTAATATGTATTTTTATATACAGCCATTCAGGCAGAGCACCGCTGTAAAGTAAAACAAATATCACAGCCTTTTTCCACTTGTCAAAGCATATAAAAGCACAGAAACATGTTTATACCACCATTTACGAAATGTGTAATAGCCCTAGATGTAATACCAGCATTTACGAAATGTGTAATTATTTTGGAATGTACATATAGGAAAAATAATATATGTTTAAGTATATTTAAGACACAAGATGTACAAATTCTGTATGTAAGTAAATTAATGGAATGTCATAAAACTACGCAAATAGTGTGACTCGATTGGAGTCACATAATGTGGACTGCAGAATTAACACTGCGCCGTAAGAGCAATGTAACTCTTAAAAATTCAATTTAAATTTTCAAAGCGCTGTATTAACGAAACACCATAAAGGTGAGGTATGCCTGTATTATTTTATTTTAGTGATGAGCTAAACTGTTATTTTAACAGTTACTGTGATTGTGAAATTCGTGTTCGACTGTAACGATGATTAATAACTGATTATTCGTAATTCGGCGAGTAATCACTGATATAATGGAAACTAAACCTCTAACAGTTAAATATCAGTTACCAATCATCGTTATAAAAGAAATACCAAACGCACGGTCACAATATCACTATTATATTGTATATATTAGTATACATTGCCAGTAAGTAAAATACCAAAGTAGCAAGATCGCATGTCTTATGTCAAACATGATTTTAATATCTCTAGGTTAAAAATACTCAAATATTTTCTCATTTATATATTCAATAACATTTTAATGCATTTACATTATACAGTAAAACCGCGATATAACGAAACCCGATATAGCGAAAAATGACGTATATCGAAAAAAAAAGAAGAAATTTAGTCCCTAAAACCAATTTTTCATACAAAAATGCATTTATATAACGAAATCCCGTTAATATTTATAACAAAATCATTTTTGTCCCGTACGAAAAAATGCCAATACATTTACGTAAATTTATAACGAAATAAAAAAATGTTAAAAGATGAAAATATTATTTCGCACTTACAAAGCCGCACCGATGCATCTGCCGTATGCGAACGGTTTTATGGCCTTCTCGGCGGTGCGCGGCGGTCGGCCGACAAGGTAGTAAAACAATTCAATCTTCTTCTTGGGTTCATAGTAGGCCCATAAAACCATTTGACATAATTCTTGCGGCGTTCTCTGACACGTTTTACGTACGCATACGCCTCTAATATGATTGCAACCCAGACCCAAACAGCTGTAAAATACAAAAATTAACAGGAACCCCCCGAAAGTTGCAGTATGTACTTATTGGAAATGTCAGTCTCAGTGTAACGTCTGTAGAGTTAAGTTTGTTCAGCTTTTAACGCGATTATTGCATGACCGAACTGAATATTTACATAAATTCATTTTCGTTTGACAATTGTTTTCGTGTGAACTCGTCAATAATATAAATAATTTGTTAAAATATTCTATGGACTATTTTTGTACGGTATTTTGTATTTCTATTAACTATTGTTTTCGTGTATTTTAAGTGTACAATGTTAACGATAATTTTTAAGTGAACAATTTTAACGATTATAAATGAAGTGGTTTCCGCCGTTACCGGTAAGTACCTTCGTAATTTATATACGACTCATTTTATAAAAATGCCGCGATTCAATTGTAAGATTGTTATTTTTTAATTATTTTGTATGTTTCATGCCCAAAACTATGTTTGAAGCGGCTCTACATTTAAACACAATTAAAATATTGTTTTGTGTTTGTAATATTCTGGAATTTACAAAAATATCTTCCAATTGGTGTTGAATAGATTCTGTTCTTAATTTAATTCCTTTGATTATCCATTTGCTTATCTGTTTTAATAACAAAACTACTAAAAATATGTAGGTATTCAGTTCCCTATGGCCTTTTTCCTCCTTTGTTTGCAGAATTTGCGATCTTTTTTGAAGCCGCGAAACATTTTTTTGCGACGCCGCGTAACATATAGTAGGTTTTTTTATTTTTTTCATTATATGTGGGAATTCGTTATTACGAATTTTTATTTTTTGGTCCCTTGGATTTTGTTATATCGCGGTTTTACTGTAGTATGCAAATATATGTTCCATTTAAGAAAAAGCACCAAAGTAACATCATTTATTTAAATCTACTGGCAAGTAGATTGTCCATCTCTTATCTGTGGTATTGACATAGAAACAACAGCTGTCAAAACATACATATACCCATTGATCGCAGGGGATACGTTCTGGACATGGTCACGATAAGCAAAAATTTCACAATCAACGGGGGGTTAACAAAAACATTTTATAATTCGAAAAAAAACTTTATTAATAAAACAAACATTATTAATTACAAAAAAAAATGTCAAATAACATAATTCATTCATTTTGTTCCGCGTTGCAAAAAAGAATCTAGATTCCCCTGTTTGGCCTCTAAGTTTATTATGAAAATTTGCCGATAATTGTCAAATAATCCGTTACAACCATACTTTACAGCACTCACTCGCTCGTAATCTTCTAACAACTTCATGCATTGATTGTGAAAAGAAAGGACCTGCACAATGATTTGGACACTTAACTTTCGCACAGGAACAGGTTCCGAGACGTCATTTTCTTGGGACGTAGTACTGACTCAACCATACCAGGCACCGGCATTCTTTTGTCTCTATCACACTCGTAACTTTACGTATATGTGTATGATGTGAGTGAGTGAGAAAGATAGCACGCATGATGATGAAGGAGCAAGGGGTCCGAAGTGACCCGGTATTCCAAAAGCCATTAAACCAAAGTTCAAAAAAGCTATTTTATCAGCGTAATACGCATTTAGGTAAAGACTGAATCATATGGATGGTTTTCTCAACTCAAACTAAGATCTTTGACGTTAAAGATATTGTGTTAATAAAAATACTTTACAAATGTTAAAGCTGCTTAAAATATTTTTACAAATGAAGAACATAATTTTTCATTCAAGAATCTGGCTGTAACTGATTTTTTTCAATTCTTAAGTTTAACGCATTGTAGAATACTAACCAAATATGCAAAATCCAGAATTATTGCATTTATGTTAACGACGAGCCTTCATTTTTCCAGTTTGAAATTTGAAGAAATTATAAACGAATTAGATGTGCTTTCAAGGTGACGCTATTAGTTACATTATTAACAAATACATATCAGATAAATAATTAATGGCGTTATTTATTATGTAAATCATGCGAGAGAGGAAGGTTTGAATAGAAAGAGATGGTAAACTATTGCATAAGCGAAATATATTTGCTTATAATCTTGAAACCAAGATTACAGAAACAAATCTGCATTAAACCAAACTAGCAAAATGTTAAAAATTAATAGAGCCATAAACTCACATGCTTTGAGGCTTCAGCTACTATTTAAAACTAAGTTTTGTATCAAAATCACAATAATTCGTTTTTAAATAATATATTTTCAGTCTTATAAAATACGATAACTTTAATCGTCCATCGAACTTTCAATACGCCGCTTGATCCGGCCATGACGGTCGTGGAATCCACGCTGCCATTATTATTTTTTTTAAATGCCGAAAATATATATTTTCACGCATATTTTACCCACGGTATGAATTAATATTGAACTTATTCACAACATTGGTAGCAAATTTCATAAATTAGATATTTTTTTACTGATTTTAAGGGAAATCAACGTTTTCTTGAACAAAGTAAACATTTTATGTACATCATTTTTATGTAAGTTGGAATTAAATATTTTGTTTATACATAACATTGTTGAATTTTAAATAAAGTTATCTATTTCATAAATAGTATATAATTATGAAACAGACATTTGAAATCGATAATATAAAACAAAATGATAAATTGAAGCTATCATAAAAATTTTAAATTTAGAACATTGATTTAAGCGACCATCTAAATGATTTAATTTTCGATTGATTAATTCAAATGACAATACACATTTTTATTTCATTCCATATGATTCCAATATATCAATGAATGTGAAAAAAGGTGGAAAATACTCCCGACACGAAATATGTTTAAAACTTGTATCGAATGAGAGAAAATCAATAATTTTATTGTCATCTCCTTCTATTCAAACCTTCCTCTCTCGCATGATTTACATACCAAATAATATCATTAATTATTTATCTGATACTTGTTAACAATTTAACTATTAGAATCATCTTGAAAGCATATCTAATTTGTGTAAAATTTCTCAAATTTCAAATTGGAAACATTAACATGTTAGTGAATCATAAATGCCTCTTTTCACTTTCGTTATTCTTTCTATATTCGAGTCCCGTTCTTCAAACCTTTTCAATCCCGTCATGTTCATTATATTGAATATTCATAAATCAAGAACTGCCTGTATGGTCTTTGATATATATAATAAAATAAATATATAATTGTTAATGATGAACTTGGCCATAGAAAGTAAAATAGAATACTTACATGTCAAGGGCAATCTTGGGAACCTGCACGAGGTATCTGACCACTGCTCCTGTTCTTCTCCTCTTCCTATTTTTGGAAAGACTCCGAGGTTTTTCCTTCTCTTCACTCGCTGGAGCTTTCTCTACAACTGATTTGTCCTTCTCTATGTCATTCCGCTTGCGATTTCGGTCTATATCGTCCTCGGGCTAAATAAACATAATAAAAAAAAAGTTGTGAAATAGCCATGGGAAGAGACACAAATAAAGATCAAGGAAACATCCATTTAATATTATTAAGTCAAGATGGTGGTGGCAGATGGGAACTGGCATTATGAAGAGTCTCAGTGGGAGGAAGTAATATAAACAGTTGATCAGTGGTTCTGCTCACAATATTATTTCTGTTTCCAAAATCTGTACTTTTACAATCCCAATAATCAAATACATTAGATGAAAAAAGTATCAGATTATGTAATAATTAAAGTTAACCACCTACATTATTTTGCTTGCCTACCTAACTCTACATATTTTTTATATCAACAATATACATTTTGAAGAATGCCTTTCTTTCATCACAATGTAAAAATGAATAAATAGAAATTAACGTCATAGAACCAGGTAATTCAAAAGGTTTGTGAGGTTTTTGGTAGGGGGCAATACAATAAATTGCTTTGTAGTGATATGCAAAGGACAGAATTTTACTTGCATCATGACTCACAAACAGCTGTCAATCGGTGTACTACTACTTGAAGTACTTCTTTTCGGTGAACCCTCCTAAGATGTTAATACAATTTTGTGTGGCTTTTAAACATAATGCAGTTAGTGAAAGCACCGCACATAAATCATTCAAAAAATTTACTTCCAATGATAAAACACTCAAGTTACACCACGATCAGAAAGATTACATATCTATCGATAATGCTGAGGTGTATGTTTTTGTTGAGACCAATTCCAAGAACTTGTTTACATATTTAACATAAGTAATGAAATAATTTGTTTACATGTGCGTCAACTGAAAAGACGTGGAAGCTGAGTGGGTTCTATGGAATCTATTAGAAAAGAATATTTATTTAATATGTTGAAAGATATCTTCAGCAAAATTACCTTTCTGGGTGTATTGGTTCTAGGTCTTCCACGATCTCCCCTGGGTGATTGCTGCTGTTTTCTATCCCGTGGACCCCGTGGTGAATTCTGGAAGTTCCCATTATGATTGTCCGCAGTGCTAGGCGGTGGGACGGCATTGTAATTGCTGTTGGCCATCCCAAAGTTTTTTTTACCAGAATCCCTGCCTACAGGAGTGCCCTTATTTGTGAGCAACACTTGAATACGAGTAGCGTTCCACTTGAAAGGCATGTTGCTATTGTACGATGCTTCAACGAGAACTCTATCCCCAACAACGGGATGTGAACCTTTCACACAGGAACTGGTTTGGAAAAAAACATCTTCATCCACAAAACCAAAGTCGTTGTGCGCCTTGGTCACGGTACCAGTGAAAACTCGTTGCTTCGGAGAATTATTGGGTCCCTGTTGGCCTTGATTGACGGCCGCTGAGCTGGTAAAGGCATTAGGGTTAAGAGCACGGGGTGTCGGATAGGTCACGACTCCCGGCTGGGAAAACATTTGTCCTTGGTTAAGCGGAGACATCCCCACACTATTTGATTGCATTTGCATTCCCAAGGCCATATTTTGTTGTTGTAAAAGATTCGGTTGAAATACGGACTGTGATTGCTGATACGGCAGCATCCCTGACTGGGATAAGCCACCCATATTATTTTGTGACATCAATTGCTGCTGCATGCCGGGAATCGCTTGAGCTGCAGCGTTTCGAGCCCATGGTGGATTTTTAGCAGCGCCATACTGCTGCATGTTACTCATTATTCAATGATCTATCGATACCTTTAAAAACGTAGCTTATGCTTTGTTTTGTTGCGTATGACAACTTCTCGTAATAAAAACTCTTAAAACGTATCCATCACAATAACATAGCAAAACATGCAAATGTCAATATTAAAAAATAACAATCGGCTTTGAAACGAAAATGAAAATCTGTAATGGTTCGGCCGGTTCCGGTTTGGGTTTAACCATAGAGAATTAAGAGATTTGTGTTATCTTAAAGACCGTACTCTTTGGATTTCATTTCTGTGTTTATGGCTTGTGGCATGTATGTATTTCTTTATACTTTCCTAAAGATGCTTAAAAGGTAAAAGTGTATAAATAAAACAGAGATGATATTTCAGAAACAATAGAATGGGAGCGCACACCTAGGACGCGCGTCGCGCAGTATCACGCGCCAAGGTGCAATAATTTCGATTTCTAACCGTCCTTAACGTGAAAGCAGTGATACTCCGGTACACAATAATAAATATAAACACCATATATATATATATATATATATATTATTATGGTTTTTTCTGTTAATATATCTTATAAAATAAAACAATATTATTCTATCCTTCCTACTTATCATTTTTTATTTTTTTTAATATTATTGAAACTTAGACATAGGTTTCAAGAACAACTTATAAATAACATCTTTCGAATAACAATGACAATGGTTTGGGCACATTACTTTAAATAAAAATTGCTAGAGTGGATGCCCTATCAAGAAATCCTCCAGCCCGTTATATTGATTACATACAAAGAATTACGGAAAGCACCTAGATGTGGAGAAGAAAGAAACGAAAAAAATTATGATCTTTGAAAAAGATTTTTATCCACCAGTGTTCTAATGAAGAAGAATTTCTCTATATATATATATATATATATATATATATATATATATATATATATGGTTACGTAACGTAATTATTGAAATTGTAAATATTAAGTTTTTTTTTAACCTATAATAATTTTATAAGCTAGCATATGGCTAGCATTGATTAGCATTAACTACCGTCTACGTACAAAAAGGATAACATATTTTCCTTAGCATGGGGAAATTCTAGTGAGGCTGGTGTTATGAATATAATTGTGTACAATAATCTATAAATAAGTAATTAAAAATAATAATAATTGTACAAATAATCTTTTATGTTCTAACTAGTATCGAAAAGTATTTTTATTTTAAATACTTGAGATGTTAACCGATATTCAAATTTATCGATAATAAAATCGATATTAATCGATAATAAAATATATTTTGCTGTTCGGCTTGCACTAATGTATGTGTAAATTCGGTCATCATAATCATTTTACAAGAACAAAAGTATATGTAATAATTATGTATGTAATAATAATGCATATGTAATAATTATGATAATTCATGAGCATTTTTTTTTTGTAGATACTTCTCTGATTTTTTAATTAAAATTGAATCCTTATTGTGTTTGTAATAGTGATGAGCTAAACCGTTATTTTGACTGTAATTGTGTAATTGGTATTCAATTGCAAGAATGACTGATAAATGATATTTAATTGTTGGAGGTTTAGTTTCTAGTATACCAGTGGTTGTTCGATGAATTACGAATAATAAGTTATTAATCATTATTATAATCGAACACGAATCTACCAATCACAATCACAATTACTGTTAAAATAATGATTTAGCTCATCACTAGTTTGTAAATAGAAAATAATAATTCATACTAAAAAATCGAAGTGAAAAATCTTAAGGAAGACAAAAAATGTGTGTTGATATTTTTTGGTTAGACTTCCCGAGAAATTATTTGTTACTTTAGATAATTTATCAGCATTTTGTAGGACCGATATGTATGAGTCTAAAGTTGATAATGTCTTCATAAGGCGAAACGTGTCTCAGATTAATAAAAACGAGTAAAATCAAAAACGAATGATTGTATTTTCATATATTTATTTTCTACATTTTTATTTCGGAAACAATAAATATCTATGAGTGAGTGAGCATAGAAAACTTTTCACAACCAGTATATGTAATATTTTAAAGAATATTGATGAAGATTCAGTTTTGAATAATCATTACAATTATTTTATATTCGACTTAAACACTGCTAAATATGCTCTTTCGCTTAACTTTAATTTCTTTACCACCAAAAGTACACGGAATGAAAGTACTGCACTTTCTGAACCTGTTTTACCATCTATTTGTTCGTACAATCATTAGTTATATTTTTGGTGAGCTAATCCTCATCCTTATGACAATTTCTGCTGATGCGGCATGAACCGATGTTTCCTAAGCGTGTTAATTGAAATTACTTGAAATAATTTTTAATTTGTCAATGATCATGTTTTTCTTTCAAAACATAAATATTAAGATCGCATTGAGTCTAGTATAGGACGTACGCCTCCCCAACACTCCCGAAGCAACTCTGTTGCTGGTATAGAAGGTTTACTGCTTTTAGAAAATTTTATCAACCTCGATCGAATTTGTGCACTTAAAATGTTAATATTGTGAAAAACATTATAAGCTCTTGTGATGACATTGTTATTAGTTTTAAGCGTATTGAATACTACTAATAATACTGATTCTTATTAAATGCATACGAAGTAAACTCTGACGTATCTACAGTATCTTAATATAATTGTTCGCAAATTAAAGCGTTTGCCGAGTAATTTCGGTTTAACCATATACTCGTACATACTGCTATGCAAATATGTTAATTTGTTTTTCAATGGAACGTGTAATTTACGCAATTGATTCTGTTTTATTAAAATAATTAGGTAAGTTTTAATCACAACAAATATATATATAATATATTACTTAGTTTATTAGTAATATTAATTTAAGTATGTAAATATAAACTATTATCTTTAACAATGATGCTACTATTTGAAAAAAAATTGTGTAATCTAAAAACTTATTTTAGTTAAAGTAAAAATGTGGAAGCCATTCGAAATAAATAAAACTAAAATAAGTGAAAAAATTGACGTGTGACTACTGAACTCGATATGATTACACAATCTTCCGAGCTGAGACAAGGCCTAAAATACGCGTGGGCCTCAAAATCTAAATACCAGTAACGGAAAGTGGGTAGCAAAGTATTTCAGCAAATAATTAAGTATAAACATTTTGTTATTTACATTTTTTTTTGCCAAGTTTAATAATGATTCAGATTGTCTGTTTAACATAAATAAGTGTTCAGTTTTTGATATCTTAAAATATAAAAAAAACTAAATACTTAGTCATATTATGTAATATTTTATAATTATTAAGGTTTATACGTTGTAAGTTAGTGTAAAATACAAATTAATTAAGTTTAAAAACAAATAATGTTCTTTTATAATTTTAACAAACTATGAACTACTTCAAAAATATGTTAATTTGTCATTATATAATTACAAGATAAAGCGAACATAAAAAATGTTATATCATGTTTTTATAATTAAGTACATAAACTTTTATTATTATTAAAATATTTACTATTTATAAGCACTCTACGAAATATAATATGTAATATATTTAAATACGATTACAAATTAGCCGCCTTTTGATATCTCATCATAAACTTTATTTATTAATATTTTAAAAGTTGTCATTTTGATTTCGATAGTTTCTACTTCCACTCGCCACTTCCTGTGGGATGGCTCTAGCGGTTCTCGCTCGGCAAGCGCGTTCTATTTCAACCCAGAGCGCGGCCGCCATTGTTGCCGGCAACCGGTATACGTTTAGTGTCAATACATTTCGCGAATTTGCCAGCAAGATGGTCTTGCCCCGTGTGTTTTTCGACATGACAGCGGATAACCAACCCGTCGGAAGGATCGTGATTGAGGTAATTTAATATAATTGTACTTTCAGTGTTCTGTGTCAAAAAATACTTCGCCCTTCTGCCGGTCACGCTATTGTCTCGCAGACTGATTAGTCACATTCATCAAGTCGAACCTCCCCGCTGTGATTACGACTTTAGTTTAATATTTAATGAGTAAAATTTTGCAGCCCGCTCGCATTAGCTGCGTTTTTAAACGTGGTTGCCCACGTGCAGCGTGCAGTGACTATTATAGTTATGCACTTGCGTGCGGCATGACCGATGACCGGCACATTGGAAGGTTCTAGTCTAGAATTATGTCATTATTCATGTCAGTTTGTTACGCGAAATCGAGCTGTTTTAATTATTTGACGAATGAAAATACAATGATATTCGTACTGGCGTGCGAGAAAAGTTTTTTTTTTTCCTATGATTTCAAATAGCTATTAGCGCGTTTTCTAATCTTGTTGTTTTTTTGCCAGTTGCGCTCCGACGTGGTTCCGAAGACGGCGGAGAACTTCCGCGCTCTCTGTACGGGAGAGAAGGGATTTGGCTACAAGGGCTCCACCTTCCACCGAGTGATCCCCAACTTCATGTGCCAGGGCGGTGACTTCACCAACCATAACGGCACCGGAGGCAAGTCTATCTACGGCGAGAAGTTCGAGGACGAGAACTTCAAGCTGAAGCACACCGGACCGGGTATCATGTCCATGGCCAACGCCGGCCCCAACACCAACGGATCCCAGTTCTTCATCACCACCGCTAAGACCACCTGGCTCGACAAGAAGCACGTCGTGTTCGGAGAAGTAGTCGAGGGTATGGATGTGGTGAAGAAGATCGAGTCGTACGGCACCCAGCCCGGCAGGACCACCAAGAAAATCGCCGTCGCCGATTCTGGTCAGCTTTAATCGTAACATTTCCGTTCTACCAAAAATATAAATATACACAACACCACGAATACCTTCCTTTGTTTTTGAACATCGCCGTGAAGAATGTCTAACGCATTTATTTTATGTTTTGCCCTGAAACGTCATTCCATTCTTATGTAGGGATTGCTCATTTTTAAGAATATTCAATACATGGTAATAAAAATGATTTTCTCATCCTCGAGTTTCTTCCTTTTAAAATAAATAAACAAAGCAAATTTGGTGTTTTTTTCTTATTCATACATGCAGACTATATAATTGTGATGTGTTTTTAATGTGCGCGCGTGAAGCCTGATCTGGAATCACGCCCGCGTGGGCAGGTTGAGGTCGTTTGGTTTTGTTTGCGTCTGGCTGGAATAATTTAATTTAAATAAGAATGCTCCATAATAAGATGCAGCTTGCGATGTTGGAAACGATTTAATGTTGAGTGAATTTTCTTAATAAATCAAACGACGCTTTTTCTATACGAGCACAGTATTCCTTCCCGATATCTTTATGACATCAGTGTCAATACGGTCGTTTTTTCTGTGCGCCTGCAGATTTCAAAGGTGGGGTCTCGTGGAAATTTCCTACGAATTTGAGATTTTTTTGAAGACTGCAGCGCCATCATGTGTTTGAAGATGTAAGCGATCTGTCGGCATTTTCACTTGCTGCTAGATAATGGTTTGCGCCAAGGATAGTTTTATTGTGGATACTGATATAATATGTCAACTAAAGAAAAAAATTCAGATATTTCGAGAGTATCTCCGGATTTTATACATTTTTATTGTTTCCAATGTCTAAATAAACTTGTTTTGCGAGTTAAATGATTTGTGTTAGTGTGAAGTATTTCCGCAAGATGTAGGTGCTCGCGGCGACAAATTTAAAAGCCACGCCATGAAAACAGAAGGCTATGACTTTCGAAATTAATGGTTAAATTATTCAGTATTTCAAGAAATGACGTAATCAATTGTTTTTTCTCTGTTTACTTGAAATGCTGATGGAGTTTCCGACTGCTTAATTAATCGTCGCTAGAGTGACTGTGTAAATGAATATTTTTTCGGGCTTCTCGCTTCATGACATCGCTGGACGACAGTGATTTTAAACAGTTACAATTTCCTGCCTTTATTTAATTTCTGTATGTTTTAGAAGTAAAACATGATTTAAGATATGGTTTCCTGTTCAAATGTTGTCCGTATCATGAGTAGGTACGTAACACAGAAGTTAATGGACAACGAATGAATAAATAAATTAAATTTTTAGATGTAAAACTCTTATTTTTCTAGGTTCGTAGGAAATATATATTTTTTTTATATATAACCGTCTAAATAAGCCAAAACCACAAATTGCTTGTACAACTTTAACAACAAAATAAATCAATAATGCGTGGTGTAATTATTCAAATTACACGGTAACATAAATTGGATTACTACTTTTTTAAAGTTTAAGCCCTCTCTTGTGGAGCCACATTTCGAAGGTTTCGATCTTGTTTATGGAACTGTTTTCATGTCCATGTCTCATGTACGTACCTCAATAAAGTCCCTCTGCGAATCTGCGCGTATCGCACAGAAACAATTCAATAAATAATTTGAAACAAAAGCGTACTTCGCATATGTCAATTTGAATATGAAACATCATTGATCGACATAATAAGCCAGCAGGTACGTACTAGCATACATTTAAAATTTTAGCTATCTAAATTCATAAGAAGAAGAAAGTATGCGAAATCGATAAACAATAATATGACATATATCAATTTTCTTTATTTAAAAAAATAAATTTAACATTTTTGTTGATGGATTACAACTAGTTATCCTAATAATAATAACATTGGGTAATTTTTATAGTGGCATTTTCGTAAAAAAATTCACCCCAAGTGCGCTTTACACATAGACTGTTTAGTCCTTCATTAATTTTGTATTTGAAATTAAAAATTATTATTTAAACTTATGGATATGATTTTGTGAAATGGTGCGTTTTTAGTTTCTTTTTAAATAAAGTTTTTGATGCCACTATTCCTTATGATGGTAAAACGGGAAAAGGTCCTGTGCCATCGTAAATGATCAAACGGATGGTCAGTTCTACAACTCTTTCTGCGACTGAAGCAGAGGCTGACCTAAGAGTTTGACATCTACCATTCAAGTCATCTGGGATGCAGAGTTCTTGGCATATTATGTGCCTTGTACATCAACCAGCGCAATTTAAATTCAATTCTTTCAGGGAACCGAAGCCAATGTAGTTCATGCAAAAGGGATGTTACATGAGATAATTTAGAAACTACATATATTATCCGTGCTGCCGCATTTAGAATAGACTAATCTATCCAGCTGAAACATTAGCAGGCCAGCATAAATGCTATTACTGTAGTCCACACGTGACACTGATAGTGGATTTATAAGTAGACGGGCTGCCTCAGGGGGAAGATGTCTCCGAATACTTTTTTCTTCGCGCCTTTGGTAAAGATGAAATAATTATTATCGATATGTAAATTTTATCATTCTTTTAGATACATATAAATTATTTTATTTTCGTAGTATGTATTTTCAAATTGTGTCAATGTATAATATGCTGTGAAAATAGGTTCAAATTATGACTTTCACGTGTAATCTGCAAGCAAATGCGCATCAGTCAGCTGCCAGTCAATTCGTCGGTGTGACTCGTTAGCTCTAGATTAGGTCCCTTGCGTTATTTCATTAAATCCGCTTATACTAGATTCGATTAAATTCGATATTTCTCTTTTCTATCTAGGATTCAATTGACGACTTTATAGAAAAGCATGGATATTAAAAAATTGATGGATAAAATTAATTTATTTACATGAAATCTTTTTTTTCTTAAGCGGTGCTTAAATATTACTATATTTTCAAGTTTCAATAAAGATTAGTTTATTAAAAGAAAAAAAATTAAAGGTGAGAAAAATAAAATTTGTTTTTTTTCCGCATTTAGTTGTGAACTACCCTGACAGATACTTAATTTTTTTTTGATATAACAACAAAAAATAGATAATTAAGAATTACTGGATGTAAGAGAATTGAGCAGATTGATAAACTATTCACAAAATATTATTTAAAAAAAAGGTAGGCTCAAAAAAAACTCTTAGGCATTTGTCCATTTTTGTTATCAATTAAAATATTTTTATTTCTACTAGCAACATCTGATGTCACTTTCAATTTACGATCACTTTTGTCAGGTGTTTGAATTTAGTGTTTGGCATTTTTGTGAAAATCATTATATATAACATATTTTCAATGTTTTGGTTGTTTCACAATGAGAGAAATGTGAACGTATAATTTATATACCCTCACAATTTTCTTGATTATCTTAATATAAGGGAATCTCAATTGCAATGATGATTATTTTGTTTAAGTTTTTATTTATTACTTCCTTTGGTGATTTTTATAATTTGTTAATATATTACAAATATACTTTATGTTTATTAATATTGTGAATGTATACTTTCATACATTCACAATATTGTCTCGATGTTAAAAATATTATTATATTACAATTAAGAGAACTGTTTTAGTACTTTTATCTTTGAAAATAGTAATGTAAAGTTTTGTTAAAATAATTTTAGTTGTTTTTTTCGGTTTTGGTCTATCATATTTGGTTATGTTATATTGTTCAAATTAAGAGAAATGTGAAAGTATAATATATATTTACGCAATTTTCTTAATAAATTCAATTAATACTTTATATGAATTGAAATATTACATTGTTTTTTTATTTTAGTTATATAATTTTTTTTTAATCAATCCTTCACTTATACTTCAGTTATAATTGGTATATTTTTATTTTACAATATAAATGTTCTTCTTCTTACTATACTATGTAATGTATGTTAATGAATGTGTTAATTATTTTTCAAAAATCAAATACTGTTACTAATATTTATTAATAATATTACCATGGTTATTTATTTATGTTAATTATTTATATATTTAAAAAATTGTATTATTTCATTTGTATATACTTGTAATGGCTAATTACGCCTAATTGGCGAAGGCCATAATAAAAAGAAAAAAAAAAAAAAAAAACATATTTTCAGCGGCACTATAAAATTGAATATTGTTTATCAAAGAGTTTTACACTGAAACAACTTTTTGAAGAGATGTCAGCGGTTAAAAGTGGGCAGTTCAGTTAAGACGCATACATCACCAAATGTAATATTTCCAGAAAACCTGTAAGCTAACTAATTTCGTAGTATTTGAACCATAGAATTGTTTAACGGTGATCAGTACCGTGTTTTGTGGAATAATTCTAGGGAGTTAGCATTTCAATGAACTGATGATTAGGTATTAAAAAAAAAAAAATTTATTTACGTACTGTAGGTATTAGTGATGAGCTCAAAATTACAAACCGTGAGTCAATCACTGATATCTTTGAGTCACACTCACTATCAGTGATTGAATATCTGGGAATATCATGATTTGTGATTAAATTATTTTTTTGTTATAAATTCTATTGATTTTCTGACGTCACTGTTTAATTCGATTATCGCTTGAATCAGCGCCATCTACCAGATTTTTCGTAATTTATATTTGCTGAGATTTGATCTGAGAAATATATTAACATTTTTTAAAGCATTTTAATTCTCTTTGTGATAATATTAAATTAGATTTATATTTATTATTTATGCTAGAATATGTTTTTTATACAAATTAGGTTTTAATATAAATAAATACGCTCAAAATAATTTTTATTTTGTGTATTGTGATATCGTGCGGCACATGCGCATTAGTAATGAAACTGTGATCACAGTCACAGTTTTCAATCACTGATATTATCAAATACCAATCACAATCATACTAGTGAGTCGAGAGTAGCATTTTTTCTCACCACTAGTAGTAGGTATGCACTTATAATTAAAAAGTTTTTTCCATCTTGTAATACAAAGAGATCATTGAATGCAAGTATGAAATTATTATGAATAGCTGTAAAAATGTATTACTTAAATTATTTTTTCCAATAATATCGTGCACGCCATTTCATTCCTGAAATTTTTGCATGTCTGAATTCAAACAGATAAAGTATTGCATGCTTTTTAAATATCTATATTTATATGAAATACGGAGGAATAAAAAAAATTGAGTCACGAACTCTTATAGCGGCTAGCGTTCGAACATGGCGTGTGTGACAGTTACGGGTGTAGGAAGAAATTATTTTACAAAAAAAATAAAAAAATACATAGGTAAATACACTATGTACATTTGAATTCGGTTGAAAATTTGTTGATTTATTGTTAAGTGTTCTGCAAAGTGCGATACAAATCTAAAATGACTTAATTCGTATTTACTGTTTACTGAATAAATATAATCGTTTGGGCTACGAGTAAACTCAATAGATAAATAAACAAGGAATTATTGTGTCTTTTATCATTATATTATAATGTACAAAGTCGCGCCATACCAAATAATCACACTGGCGATTGAGACTGCTATTCGGGAAGAAGGATCTTCTTCTTTTAAATAGGCAGTCCACCCTTCAAGAGTGATTTGTGCAAAAGGGGAAGAAGGATCAATGATGTACAGTGCGATGGAGTTTTTCAATGAAATGTCAGATGATATACGAAAGAAAGAAAAATTACATAAATTAAAAATTAAACTATGTTAATATATGCAAGATAAGTATAGTAAAAAGGGAAATATTGATTTTGTTTAAATTAGAGTATAAATATTGTACTATGTATGGCGCCAGCTATATTCCGCTGCGCCAGTAGTTGTATCTATTCCTCTTGAAGAATATAAGTTTACTAGCAGGCCCTGCGGGCGGCTATTATGGCCGCTTCTCGGCCGATAGTGGCCGCTGCGCGGCCGATAGTGGCCGCTGCGCGGCCGATAGTGGCCGCTGCGCGGCCTGAGCTACCATAGAACCTATATTTCAATGCGGAAATAATGTAACAGTAGTGGATTATGCATCTTTATTATATTGATTTAGATGAAATATAGATTCCTAGGAAGCCCTAGCCGCGCAGTTACTATCGGCCGCCCCTGATAGTCGCCCGCAGTGATATTTGATAATATATTATAATTCACTACAATCGACTTCAATGGCAAGAGTTTAGGTTATGTTGCTAATATCGATGTTGTAAAAGTACGAAAAATGTGAATTTTATTACTATTATTTTTAGAAAATTCTTCAAGCTACGAGGGCGGTTTGATAAGTAGTTTTGATATCAAAGAAAATAATTAATAGTTTTGTAACGTACTTTATTTTTCAATTCTAGTTTCGCGATTCCTTCGCGGAAATGAGTTTCTTGGAGGCTTTCAAAATACTCCTTTACTTTCTGTATGACCCCTTCATTTGACTCAAACTTTCGTCTTGTCAGAAAATTTTTGAGTTTCGGGAATAGATAGTAGTCCAAGGGAGCTAGATCTGGTGAATATGCATGATGCGAAAGCAGTTTAAATCACGCCTTGATAGCATCGGTGCGTGGTTATGGTGAAATTACACCTTTTTCTCTGCCATTGCCGCCTTTAATCGATCCAAAAATGATGCAAAAATGATGGTTTTCCCCTTTTCGAGGTAGTCAATTAGGAGAATTCCTTTCGCATCTCAAAAAAATGACACCATCACCTTTCTAGCGGATCGAACGCATTTCGCCTTTTTCGAAGCCGATTCGCCATGTCTTGACTGCTGTTTTATTTCCGGGATATAGTGGTGGTAGAATTAATATCTCTCCACGTATCATCTAGATCGACCTGGCAATCCGTACTCTTCAACATTCCCGGAAGTAGAACATCTTACATACAAAATTCATTCATTCACCGGTCATACCATGATGAGAAATTGACTTTTACAACATTAACCTTACTACGCTCAAGGGTTCTTCTTATGAACCACCACAATCTCAATTTAGGCCAATCATTTTACCTATAAACACATCTTGCTCTCCCTTTACCGCAACAATAGTTTTAATCCCCCTCACCCTTTCTCCCTCTTTTTCTCTTTTCATTTATCTTCTGCATCTAAACACACCTATGTATCTAAATATTTTTGTGGATTTACATTATTAGTACCATATCTTTAATAGTTATTATGTTTGTTATAATATGTTTACACTGTCAAAATCCCTCAATAAAATTTAAAAAGAAAAGTCACCAGGTTTCATTCACTGTCATAAAACGATGCAAAAACTCTACTGGATTCTTCTCGAACACTTGCAAATTGTCGGCAGATGTTCGCATGCGAATTCGCTTTTGCTTTGAGCGGCACCCATATTGCGTAAAGTTTTTTCATGTGCAATTCATTATGCAAAGTGAAGTGAACCTACTCAGTTGAGATGCCCGCGTACTTTCACTCGTCTGTTGGCTAAAACCAAATCACAGATTCGATGATTTCGGGTGTCACAGCTTATTTTGAGGCTCCAGGACGTGGTGCATCTGTAATGCTTGTTTTGTCACGCTTAAATTTATTTACCCAAAGTCGAACAGTTTTATAAGGACACGAGTCAACCAATGTAGGTAAAATCCTCTCATGAATTTCCTTCGCTGTTTTTTCCCTTCCGGAAAAAAAAATTGAATTAAAATTTTATCCATTTAACAAACAATGAATCGTTGTCAGAATGACTTGAGATCATAGATTATTTATTCATAAGAAGGAAATTTTATGACTACATATACAGATGACGTTAGCGCCATCTATGAGTATGCGAACCAAGTTAATTATCAAAACATCCATCTACGTATTAAGTGAAAGCGTAAAAATGTTATAGGATATAACAATACCACATAAGTATTGAGTTTAGCTGATATACACAAGCGCAGCTTTATTTTCATTTCTAAATTCTTCCGCTAGATGGTTAAAACATTAACAGGCGAATTATATTTGTTGCACCAGCCTAGTGCCGAATTTAAAGGAGAAGTGCATCCTTTGTACGCTATGTAAGAGAAAATAATGAATTTATTTAAGAAGAACTTCCCATGATCAATACTCAAAACAAAATGATCTACTATCTATGGCTTCGGGCCTTTTATTATCTATAATCCTTTGTTCTTGGTTAATATAAGCATCTTTTGTTTTAAGGGAAGATTTTAGTCCCAATAGTTTTTATGGGTTCATTGAATCCGCTGGTTAACTTGAACACCGACCCTTGGTATTTCAAGTAGGCTTCCAAGTAACCGAGTTCATTGGCCTGACCTGTTACTCAAAGTAAAAAACAGAAACAAAAACTAGTATAAAGTGCATGGAGTGCACGCCCCTGGAGCTAAGGTAAAATATATAAACCCAGTTTCATTAGTATCTTTGAAAATAGGTTCTGTTTATTCTGTGGTGTAAATAAATACTAACACAAATTCAACATCGTGCACTCCATGCACGCCCCTGGAACTAAGATATAATATAATATACCCAGCTCCATTGGTATCTTTGAAAGTAGGTTCTGTTTATTCTGTGGTGTAAATAAATACTAACACAAATTCAACATCAATTATTTTATTTTGTAATCTTTATTTTTCTATAATTTTCAAAATTGCAATGACCGGCATCTTCTAATATCTAAAATACGACAAATCGTAACACCAATATATAATATAATATAATCTTATTCGAATACAAATTATCCATGTTACGTTCTCTTACTTCAACATATTAAGCGTATAGACTCCCACATATTAGATATTTTTATTTTCCAAAGAGAACACTGACACTTTAAATATTTTATGGGGGGGCACAACACACAACGTGGAGAGACAGTCATGAATATTTTATTAAAATGTATATTAGTAATTCAAAAACTTTAAATTCTTATCTGACAACATTCAAATATTTCTTCCGCAACACTAGTAATATAGTGATGCGATATATAAATATGTAGGTATCTAATAATATATATTTGGTAACATTTCAATTGATTCTAAAATCAAATTTATTTTTATTGCCAATGGCATATTATGAATGTATATATATATATATTGAAAATCTTTCTCTTGAATCACCTTATAGGCACACAGTTAATCCTTCATTTGATATACAATAATTATATTATTACCAATATATATAAAATAAAACATCGAAATAAGTATAAATAAATAAATATTTTTAATAATTTAACACGATAATAAATAAAATAGCTCAAGAATGTTTTCATACACTAGATCGAATTATTTGTATTTTTTAATACTGTTTTGATACAATCGAACATTTTATAAAGCGCTAGAATTCTGTAAAAATAATATTACACAATAATACATAAACGAACTAAAATTATCAACAGTTAAATACGTCAAAATTATATTCTTTTAATAATACCAAAATATAAATAAAAAATAATAACATGTAATTTACTCGTAATTATTTTTAATAATATTTTACGAAACAAATATGGCCTTCATAATACAATGTCAATCCTGTCAATCGAAAACAATGGGGTTTCTACCTAGGTAAAGGACCGTATGCATATTATTTACAGGGGATTGTCTTTCAACATTTGTATTCTAAATTGTAACATTTTCAAAAAATTCAGAATCAGACGATTTTTAAATTATAACATTTTCAAAATATTCAAAATGAAACTTTGCCTCAACGGAAAAATTCAAAACGGCATGACAGTTGTCGCTAACAATAATTTTGTCATTGATTTGACGTTTTATCTGTGTCCTCTTCTTATACGAATTTCATTTCATGCACATGTAATAATCGAATGAGTCGAAAACAATTCGCCGAACTGCAATATATGTCGACCTTAAAATTCACCGAATATACATTTTTGCGATTTTTGTTCTTGTACTAAAACGTATCTGTATTGTTTATTATTTGTGTTTTATAATTTTATTATTTATATTATGAAATATTCAAGTTGAAAAGTATACATTCCTTGACAGGCATTTTTACAAATTTATTACTCAAAGATGAGATAATTGGCTGTATATGTATTATATCTCTTGCATGAGTCAATTTATGAACGTACACAATTAATACGCATTTAGTTAAAAAAATACTTGTATAATGAAAAACAACGATTGTGGTCGGATGATTAAGTGATGATATCTGTAAACAACTTATTATTTTTTTACCGCAGTTTTTCGTGTGTTAAAGATATAATACGTATATATATATTTAATCATACTAAAACTCACAAATCATTGTGCAGTTGATATCAAAATTGTTTTTAATAGAACAATAGCAAATTGTAATATTAAAAACATATTAAACTATGTAAAAAAAAAGCATTTTAAAGATAAACAAAAATTTCTACAAGAATTTTACAATATGGAATATTTTTCGGTGAATTTTATTTCGGAGAATTGTTTTCGGCAATTTGGAACATATTCATGATTTATTATTTCACTGTCTGTTAGAATTTTTAATTTATTATCAGGGTATCAGGGCCGCGTGAGCGCCCTCGTGAAAATATATATAATTAGGCGCCCTCAAATTATAAGAGTGTGGGCTTCGGGGAGTCGAAGGGAGCGGCAGTCCCTCAAGGTAAATCACGAATTAAAAAAAAAGTTACACTCTCCTGACACTTTTAACACTTTTAATAGAGTCAAGCTACCAAAGTATATATATAGATTTCTCAAAAGGATGTGCCCATGTAGCCTGATGGGTGAGAGATATAGAGCTCAACATTTTTTTTTTAATTCGTAAATTTAAAATTTAGCATTGCCTTTAGATCCTTGGCACCAGTACAACCTTACCCTCGTGGACGGCGAGGCTCTGGTAGATGTGGAAAATGTATTATTTATATTATGTAAAGTGCAGGTTGTCAGTTTTTGATCCCGATTTCTTTCTGAATGAATTACTTGGATACTCTAAATTTTTGGTTACACATATTTGAAATTTAAAAGGAATTTATTTGATATGAGAAATTAAGAAATTCACATAACGGTTTGTGTTCCCATATAATATATATTAAATCTGGTGTTATATACCTACATGTGTGTTTGTGATAGTTTTAACAATAAGTATATTGAAACATCGATTTAATACATGACACTATGACATTATAATAATATAGTACGAAAATGGAAATGTACATTATGAATTTTAAAAAGTAGACAAACATTATTTTCTCATACACTATATTATGTAGAAAATTTAAATAAATAATTTGCTGCGAGCGAAATATAAGTGAACGACAACAATTTAAATAAAAAATAAATGTATCGATTAGAAAGATATAATCAATTTATCGGAAAAAACTTTCCTTATCCTTGGAAAAGCGCTAACCGTTACAGCATTTAAATATTTATAACGCGAACTCTTCGTCAAATATTGTACGAAACGATCTTTTCATTCGGTTTTCGATATTTATATTCTGAATTTAAAAAGTAATATAACTGTTTAGCTAACTGACAGTGAAGTGAAAAAGTTAAATAATATTTATAAAACAACCAACTCCTTTTCTTGTAGGTATTTTATATAGAATTACTAAATTCAATTATAGAATTATAATTAAATGATATAGAATTACTAAATTCGACCCTTCTACGTAAAATAAACAAGTAACAAATATGTTATTTCGTATGTATTTGATACATTTTTACGTAGCAGTTTTTTTTTACACATTGTGTTCAATATATAACTTAATAGAATACAGAATATAAAAAAAGAATGCTACTCAAAATATGCGAAATACTAAAACAACTATAAATGGCCTATTGTTACTTACGATACTACTTATGTAGGAGGGGTCAATTGTGTTTAAAAAACTAGATTAGCAAATATAAAAATAATCGTCAAAACACTTTTCAAATGTTGTCATTCGTCCATACGTGTAGTAGGCTGTCTTCTTTGAGAGTGAAATGTGTGCGCGAGTTATCTCGCTCATCACGGCCTAGTCTCATATGTAATGCTAGACGATTTAACTCGCTCATGGCAAATTAAACGTGTATGATCGTGTTATGAGTTCTTTTGTCTGCTGTCAGTTTTGTAGTCTCAAAATTGAAATAGTAGGAGTTTATTTATTAATTATTTTCTCTTAAATTTGAATCTACTGGATATAATTCCTTTTACATATAAACATATGGAAATCGTTCCGCGCTCCATGTTGAAAACTATCCACAGATAATATGTTGGAGTTATCCTTTTCAATGTAAAAACTATCCAAATATAAGTTTTTGATGATATAATATGTTGGTATGACACATTTCAATGTTTAAAATAATGTTGGGTGTACGTACAATGAGTACGTTGATACACTTTTTCAAATATGCAAATATATTGGACGTATGTAACACATCTAGTGCATAATATTTTAGGTGATATGTTAAAAATATGAGTCCAAAATGTTGGCGCTGCATGTGCCTAATCTCAACCATGTCGGAGATATAAGTACGATATTAAAAAATGTCGTAGTTATGCGATTACTCGATTTATTAATTAAAATATTTTATTGATTAACTAAAATACAATCACTTTGTATGAAACCACAAAATTAATTAAATTAAATACGTCAAGCGGCTTCGCTTATCTCAAGCTTCGTCAGGACGTATTTAAAACTAACCATAACTACAAAAAGAGTGCACTTATATATATAAAGAAGTAGATAGAATATAAAATTACATGTGAAATAGAGAGAGACAGAATACATATACAGTTAGACGGAACATTAAGGGTGGGGAAAATACAGTGTTGATGGATATTAAATTGATTTTTTTTAAAGGAAACATACCTAATATGGGGCTAATGGATAAATTAATTTGATTATTAAGAATTGGCGTGCCACTATTTACTTCTTTTTACTCTTTTTGTATTTATGGCTAGTTTTAAATACGTCCTGACGAAGCTTGAGATAAGCGAAACCGGTTGACGTATAATAAATTTCGTGGTTTCATACAAAGTGATTGTATTTTAATTAATATAATATGTCAAACCACAAAGTGATCGCTTTCTACAAAAATATATAAAAAAAAAGTATTTCATTGATTCCAATGATATATATTGAATATAAAAGGTCGTTGAACTACGAGGGAACAGACTGTTTTTTGTAAAAAGATTTTGGGCATTGGATTAATAGGTCAATTTCGTAATACGTAGCACTTAAAGTTTAACACGAATTTGTAAAAATATGATGTTAACAATATTGTTTTCCCTAACGGGTACAGAATTTTTACAGACTCTTTGAACATTTTCGACTCGTAATTTGGTCAGGTATCCACCCATAAAATATTGTGGACTAGGGTCTGTTATATCGGTATAATATCCATTTTTTAAATAATCACGTTATGTAAACAATTTAATCTCTTTGAGCAGTTAGAGGTGTTAAAAATATTTTTACTTTCTTGACGACGTACGTTAATACATATTTATTTTTTAGAATTTAGCAAGTCATGTTTTTATTAAATTAATTAATTAGAAAAGCATTAATTGTCCCAAAACTAATTTCAATAAAGCAATAGAAACCAATTTGATCTGATACTAACAAATAATATACTATTTACACCAAATATAATACGTTATTTACAACAAATATATAATGTAGGATATTAAATTGTACACGGACTTCGCGAGTAAACTGACGAGCGATCAATATTCCTTCCGTAACTCATTTCCGCTCAGATTTAATAATGTGATAAACTTACAAAGTAAATCCTAAAATATAACAATCATAGTACACTCAAATCAACAGGTCTACAGAGGGTTGCATAAATTAGCACATTCCAGTCTCAATATAATAATTTACAAAGTCCAACCGCAAAGATATCCCTTCCTCGACCACTGCTAGTATTCGGTATAGATACAAAAGGATTAAATAACAGGAATGAAATCTTATTTACATGGAAATTTAACATCTCGAGGAGGAACTGAGGGAAACTTATTTAACGAAAAGATCTTTGAGGGTAGAACAGAGAGAAGTGTCGCAGGCTTCTGTTGAGTCTTCTTCCTCGGATTTGCCAGAGTACCAGTTCCCCTGGGAAGGGCGGGACTCTGTCTTCACCTTGGGGATGGCCCCCTGCGAGGGGGTCGGCGCGGGGGGCTGCTGCGTGGTGGGGGGCGCCTCGGGGCCGCCGGTCTGGCGCAGGAACACCTCGATGGCGCTCCCCAGCACCTGCGCGTCCACCACGGATCCGCTGGGCTTGTCCCATACCACCTTGGGGATAGTGGGAGGCACCTTTTCCGGCTTCCTAATGGAGCGGCAGCCGTCTTTTGTGAATGTCAAAATCGTCTTAGCGTCCGTATCGCTCATGTCCCTTTTTTTATTGGCGAGGGTCTGGTGTCGCTTAACGAACCAGCTGGACGGACTCACCGAAGCCCGATCTGCCCCCGTCCCCTTGGTGCGATTCACGCCCTGCAGCACCGACGCGTCGAAGCTGTTGGACCGACTGTTCTTCAGCTTGTTCCTCCGGGTCTCGAGAGTTGTGGACCTTTTATTGCCGTCGGACTTGGGCGGCTGCGGCTTGTCTTCGCAGCGGTCGATCTCCGTCGCGGAGGAAGTCAGCGAGCACAGGATGGAGATGAGGTCCGTGTTGGAGCACACGATGCCGCCTACCAGTTCGTGGGCTCGCGGCGGTATGGGCGGGGGCGCGGGCGCGGGCGGCTGCTCGGAGGCCCGGCGGCGCCCGGGGATGGGCGGCAGCAGAGGCGGCGGGCAGCCCACGAAGTCCGAGTAGCGTCGCCCGTGCGTGTACCGCTGCGGCGTGCGCGGGTCCGTCTCGTCCAAGGGCTGCACCTCGCACACGCGCTCGTCCGACGTGTTCCACAGCTTCATGCGCACCTTGCGCGCCGTGACAATGTCGTCCATGATGTCCAGTTGCAGGTTGTGCGAGCTGCCGCGACGGTCCGTGGCGGGAGGCCCCGCGCGCCCGCCGCGGCAGGGTAGCGCCGCCGCGGACTCGCGCCGGCCGCGTCCGAAGAGCGCGGCGGGCACGCGCGAGATGGTGACCACGGAGTGCCGCCGGCCGCCGGGCTGCGGCGCGGGCGTGGAGGACAGGGTGGCCAGGAAGGCGGCCTCGCGCGGGGACGGGCCGCTGCCCTCGCCGCCGCGCTCTGACAGGCGCCGCACCTGCGATGCCGTAATGCCGGAAGTGCAGGAGGGGGTCGGCAGCGAGTGTTTGCGGGTCTCGCGCGGGTCCCGCCAGGGGCTCAGCAGGTACGGGTTTTGCGGGGAGTCGATGTCCAGACTGCGGCGCGGGGAAGAGCTGTCGGAGCGCGGGTCATCCTCCTCCTGGCAGCCGGACTCCTCCACCACTATGAGCGGCTCCTGCCCGAGGCTGGACATGGGGGTCAGGGAAGCTCTCCTCATCGTGGCTGAAACGAACAGTTCCATCTGTTAGTAATAGTAGTCTTTAATAAAGCCTACAATTACACTACAAAAGGTACGAATAATTATACTAATATTGACATCATAAAATACACGTGAAAATGAAATAGTTACAATATTTAGTTAACCTGTCTGAGAATTTCGTGAAATATTTTTAAATTAAAATATCTGCTAACATACTTCTTACATATGTACTGTGGATACCAAAAAACAGATGACAACTACGAGTAAATAATATAATTAGTCTGAAAAATAAATTTCACAGTAATCTATTGTGCAGCAAATAAAGGTTCCTTGCATCAACGCGTTCGAAATATATATTCTATTACGAAAATACACGGACAAACTAACAGTCACTCCTCATTGCCCAGACTAAATAGACTTGACAATGAGTAGTCAATTTACTGACATATTTCATGAAAAGTTGACAACTTTTAAGATAAACTGGTTATCGATTTTCAGATGTTAATAGTTTTGTGTTATCAATTTTGTTTTCTGAGAAGTTCTGAGTGAAATGACTTCTTACTGAAAAAATACTATGTATTTTTAATAATGTTAGGTATTCTTTTATATATATATATCTTATCAAAATATTTGTTTTAAGATTTTAAGTAAAAAGGAGAGTTACGCAATATTTTTTAAAACATATTTTTAAATACTATGTACGGTTGCCTATTTTTTTATAAATATCTTTGATTGTAACTTTTAACATCTGTCTGTAAGAATTATTATTGTTTTTATAACCTTTTTACGAATTTATATTGTATAAATAGATATAAAACATAAAATAAATATCTCATAGAGACGAAGCTATTTTTATTATATTTTATAGAAAATACATATATAAAAATATGGGGTAATTACAGGGGCTTACGACCTGTCTTCGGCTGGCTTAAGTGATCACTTTATATATATATATAACGTTCACCAATTCTCACCCCTCAATCTCGACATTTATCAACCAAATAGACCAAATTTGCTAATTTATTTTTCCTTTAAACAGCATATATGTCAACTCAATGAGAATCTGATTTTTTTAAAAAATTATTTGAAGCAATATTTTGTACTGTAAAATGTTTTTAACAAATAATCCTAGAATACGCCTGAAAAATCAATTTTTATATATTTTTCTTATTTAGACCAGTATATTATTTTAGCAATATTTGAATATGTCCAAAAACACACAATTACTGGATTTTTACCTGCAAAGGCACTGTTATTAAATAAATCCAGTAATTGTGTGTTCTTGGACATATTCAAATATTGCTAAAATATAAAACGTAAAATCTCTATAGCTTCATAATGGTTTCTGAATAAAAGCTTCCATCTAATAATACCACTGAAACAGGAAAAGTAAAGAAAAAAATTATGATATATATACATCGGTTATTTCGTGACAATAATTTGTTTATAAACAATGATTATGTAACTCTTAAAACTGTTGTATATTTGTACTTTTTAACTGTTTATATACTTCAGGTTTTTTGTCATTTTTTGTCTCGTATATACTTTTCAAGAATATTTTTTGTCCACCGATTATTTGTACGTCTCGAAATATGACCGATTTCCGTTGCTATTCATAGTTTTTAGTAATAAAAATGGCTGCTGTAGATGTTTTTTATAGCTTTCCAGTGATGGACCAGATGAGTCTCAAGGTTAATATGCAGGGCTACACGTTCTTAACCGGAGCTGCGTATTAACGAATGCTAATATATCGAAAATGTCCAAGAGTTTATCTAAGGTCTATGATGAATGGTAATAACAAAGTCAGTGATGAAGTAACAAGATCATACAACATATTGGCACAGCATGTATTACTTTGGTTTTCAAATGTAAAGTCCACCCACATGTAAGTCACATAAAATCAAAATTCGTATATACAAGATCATCTAATAAGATTCTTATTAGACCAGAGTTGATATACGGAGCAGAAAGTTGCACTCTGAGCTAAGGTCGGATTCTGAATTTGGTGTGAAATATCTTCAGTCAAATTTGCGAAAATAATGTTTGGTATCATCACTACAACGTCTAGGTTTATGAGCTCTACGATGAGCCTGACGTCGACAAGTTAATTAACCTTTACCGTACCGTGATATAAAATACTCGTTTGCAGCCACGCTGTCAACTCGTGTTACCGTAAGAAATTAGAGTTCTATTGGCCTTTAAAAAGTGAAAAAATAGTTAACGTCATGAATTTACTTTAAGTATTGAGCATTAAATATATAAAAAAAATGTAATATTATAATTCGGAGCATTCATCAAGTTCTGTATAAAAGATTGCATTGTATAATACAACCTTTCTTTTTATCTATCTTCATTTAATTAGTGAGAAAGAGACACCATTATATTCGTGTGTTTGCAATTGTTTTCACTATGAAATTAATGTATAATTTCTTTCAGTCTTGCCACAAATGGTATTTTTGTCAACGTATTAATTTTACAACGGAATGAATTGAAAATAATTATTTTTGTAGGATTTGCTTACATAATTGATTTTTCACCAGTCATTTCTAATCGTAAATGTTTTCTTTCAAATTAACTAAAATATGAAAAGCATGTTACGTATATTTACCGACATATTACAGATTTAATTAGAGCGGTAGACCTGTGTTACTGCATGGTTTGGGAAGGGTTAAGGTCCGACGACTTCGATGAGCCAGTCATTTAGTTCGGATGGAAGAGTCTTCACCATGTGTGCACCTGACATTACAAAGATCAAGACAAAGACAGAGAGTCTCCGTTAGTTAGATGGCATCCAGAAGAATTTGGATGCTCTCGGTGTCGACGACTGATGAGGCAAGGCTCAGAACTAAGAGGAATGGAGGAATCTGCATCCCTGCAATATCATGGATTGGATAGTAGAGATTTAGGAAAGTTCACCGAGTTACAATTGATCGACCGGGAAATTCACCGATTCTAGAAATGATCGCCGGTGATTTATTCATAAAAAATTATGAAACGTGGAAAACTTTTTTAAGAACATTAATTTATTTCGTATCGTAACAAACAAGAACACGGCTTCCTCGTGCCAATGTGAAAAATTGACACGAGTCAAAATTATTCGACATCTGGGGGTACTGATCGATGATCATCTTAACTGGAAAGAACACATATCGAACCTAGCTAAGCGCGTAAGAAAACTAATTTACTTTTTAAAAGGAATACGATGTACAGTTGATTATGAACTCTTAAGATCGGTGTACTTTGCACTGTGCTACTCCTTAATTAATTAAGCTATTTTAGTTTGGGGAGGAGCAGCAAAAACAATATTGGAGTCGGCTAAAAAAGCACAAAAAACAATTCTCAAGGTAATTGGTCGTCCCTTCAGATATCCATCAGATCTTATATTTAAAGAGTACAATGTCCTAGATATAAGACAAATCTTTATGTTGAGACTCGTTCAATATTTCCATGCTAACAATAACTCTCCTCAAGCAATAAGTTATGGAGACAACACAAGACAAACAACAAACATCTACACACCAGTTCCGAGAGCAACAACAACATTCTATCGAAGATTCTACACGTTCTTAGCTCCGAAACTATACAACACACTCAGTACCAACTGGAAATCGTTTAACTCCAATAAGATTACACAAATATGGACCCAATATATGATTCAATCAGGTAGAGATGAATCAGAAGCATGACTGTCCAACATTCTAATATAATTTATACAATACCTTCACTAATAATTCACTAGTCCTACAACATTCCCACTACATATATTTTTATTTTATTTTTACTTTTTTATACATATTTGTAATTCTCTTTTTATTTCTGTCGATGATTTAAATAACACCACAACAGCACAAAAAAAAAAAAAAACTGGCAACTTTAACACAGACTTCAGTCTAGCGAAGTAGCCAGGACAACGCTGTATACATCAGAGATGAAGTCTACGCCATCCCACACAATAAACTATGAGTATAATTATGTATTGTGTTTATTATGTATTCACCTCTATTAGAATAAAAATATGTATGTCAATATATATATATATAAATAAATAAAATGAATCAATCTTTTAAGAAACAGAATAAGCAGAACATTTGGTGTAATGAGTTATGACTGCCATTTTGATTTTTAAATGTGTGCCGATGTTCTGTTAAAAAATAGAACCTGTACCCATATTCCTTACACGTTAAATAGCCCGTTTTCTTTTTTAATGAAAAACGGTTTTGTGATATGTTAAACACCGGCATTATAAGAAATTTTATGCCAGCATACAAGAATCGGTAAAGTTAAATAGTGAAAATAATCACGTTGCGGCACTTTCTTGTGACTAAATGCAAAACATTTATTTACCAACTATAGCTGTAAAATAAATGTTTTATTTCCATCAATTGTTACTTTCGCGTAGAGAAATTCACGTTGGATTTCTCTTGCCACGAATGATTGGCCATTAAAGGGCTAAATGAAGCAGGATATCTTCTACTCAAGTACATTCCGGAATATTAAAAGAATCTATAAATTGGGCGATTAGATTGATACGCCGATGATGCAGTATTAATGGTGAATAATGAACAAGAATTACAGAGGCTAGTGAGTAGAATGTATGATGTATGCAAGGAAAGAGACCTTATTATGAATGTCAACAAGTTGAAAGTGATGGTATTCGAGAAAGAGGAAAGCAAGACATCGTGCTAAATGCTTGTAGGTAATGAATGTTCGGAATAAGTAGATGAGTTTGTGTATTTGGGAAGTATGTTCGATAGAAACGGAAAGACAGAGAAAGATATCGAAAGGAGGGTGACTGCAGGGAATAAAGTGAACGGCGCTTTGAATGGAATTATAGCTAATGAGAACTTGTTAACTGAGGCAAGACTAGCGGTTCACAATGGAGTCCAGATATCGACACTGACGTATGGAAGTGAAGCCTGGAGCTGGAAGAAAAGGAATAAAAGTAGATTGAATGTAGTAGAAATGAGATCATTTAGGGGTATGTGTGGCGGATCCATTTATGACAGAGTAAATAATGTAAAGTGTAACAATGTAATGTACAAATAATGTACAAAATTCATGGTACTTTCTTTTAGCACTTTCAGCAGACACGTTTCCGGTTTGTTTATAAATTATAATAATTTTCCTTTAAAATGATTAAAGTTATATTTTGAAGAATGTAAAAAGAAAATCATGAAATAAATTTAAGGTTTGGCGAATACAAGGCGATCAGTTAAGCGGCTGCGACGTAATTTTAATGGGCTTCTAATAGAAAAATATCGGGAAAACTTCTGTTAGATTATTAAATGTTATTAACCTTTTAATGTTTGCCTATTATTCTAAGAATTGGGGAACTACTATGTTTGCAGTATTCCATTGGGTACTGTCATACAATAAATATTTGCGTCATTTCTTGTTAACTTAATTATCGATTATAAGATGGTAATAAATCTATTTCAACAGTTCAAAGTGACATCTTATTAATGTATCTACTACAATGGAATGTGAATAAACAGAATTTGGTAGAATTATGAAGACAATCACATTATTTTAGCATGTTCACAATATTCCACTGTGACGCGCACTGCGCTGCGCCCAAACCCACCACGAAGTTGAGCTATTTACATGGCCGTAGATTAAATCATAATTGCTCGCCGGGCATGGCCGCATGCAAATTTATACGCTTAATAATTACGATTGTTTGATGTCTGCCATATTATATTATAGGAAAGGTTGCCGAACACAAGAGGGTTATTAATAACTGCGCCAATCGCGAGGAGGCCGGTCGTTCGTCGAGATGGAAATAATCTAAAGTCAATGCAAAGATGCAAGATGCAAACATGTTGCATGCTGCGATTTTCGGTCACTTTGATGTAAAACAAAATTAATACATTTATTAATATTTGTCTGACAGTTAAAAATGCACGAATATACAACGGCTGACAGAGAAAAGAATAATTAAATAATTTTTAATTTATTAGAACACATTCTCATTGTGACGTTGTAATTATTCAGAACAGACGGTCTGTGATATTTTAAATACTAATTAAATGTATTAATTATAAAGAAAAATTAAGTGTTTAAATGGTATTTAAAATATCACAGATCTATGTTCTGAATAATTACAACTTCACAATAGTAATGTGTTCTCCTAGTAATATCAATGTGTCCAAAATTTAATAAAAATGAATTGTTAATTCTGGGTCTGCTGTCGGTTTACTCAAAGGTATTTGAGATTCTGTAAAAAAAAGTAGATGGCTTTCAAATAATGGAACAATAGTTGTATTAATTTGAAAAAGTGTAACATACAGGTTCGAATATTTGTCGTCAAAAATAATGTCGCTATAGCATAGTTGGATAACGCACCTTCCCCGGTTTGGAAAGAGATTCAGGTTCGAATCGAGGTGGTCCAATAACAATATTTTTCGATAAAATTTATGTTGTATGTATATTTTCCTAATTAATGCATTTAATTAGTATTAAATTTTTTAATTTAAAATTATAGGAATCTAATAAGAACTCCAGGAATCATTCCTATGATGATATTACATCAGGTAAGTCATTGGACAAACGACAGACTGCAATTTACAATTTACAATTTTTAATCTTATTCTTCTACTGTTCTGCGTCGTTTAATGTTTACCGTTCAACTCACTTTGTGTCATCTACATCAGCGGTTCCCTACCTTTTTTCTCTCCCTTACTCGTACCTGTACCTTCGTGCCCCTTGATTAGACTTTTAATTTACGATTACCCCCTCTCCCCATTACACCCACCCAGTGCTGTGGATAGGAAGCGCCCTTGTGCAATAATTTTTTGGCGCCCTCCCCCTAATCTCCAACGCAATCATAGCCACGGTGCTAGGGTCTTTCGAAAAACCACCTTGAGTATTAATAATAATAGGTTAGCTAAATAATCAAATTAACCTAATGACATTTATAGGTTTTTATTTTTAATTTCAAATTTTATGTAAATCAAAACTCTATAACCTAAATATTTTTGTGCTTCTATTTAAAATTCTATTTCTGATGCTTTTCGACATTATCAATATTATTTTCGCATACCCCTAACCGGTCCACCATATACCCCCAGGGGTATGAGTACTACAGGTTGGGAACCGCTGGTCTACATAAAAGATTGCAGATTTCGGATTGAAAAGATGGGACTCGAGACAGGGATACCTGAATAACGTTTGTGCAGTCGAATTTGGACCTGATGATGATGTAATTTAGATGACAGATTTAGAATACAATCAACCCTCACTTAACGACTATGTCATTTAACGACCGTTCACACTAACGACAGTTATCGTACGCCTACCGACTCTGTGCGAGAACCGTCAAATCTCTGCATCCTCTACCTCTAGCTTCAAGTGAGCGGCCGTCGAACTATGTCGATGGCATCAGGGAGCACTCCACTCCTTTTATTAATTTAAAATGCTGTATGTACACAGAATATTTTAATATCTGCCTCACTGGGTTTCGCTTGTGCTGAGGCAAACATTTTACATGCTTAATCAATAATCAGTAGATATATTATATATACATTATACATAATTAATTGGTTCAGCAAATTTGTAAATATAAATTGAGATCAAAAAAAGATAAAAGAAAAGATTAAGAAAGGATCACATAGGTGGTTTGGTCACATGGAATGGATGAAAGGTAAGAAAGATATATGACGCAAGTGTTGATGGCACCAGAAGTAGAGGACATCCGCGGAAGACTTGGCACGGCCAGGTAAACCAGATATAGGAGGATGGTTCTGTTAGAAACCTACTTTCTGATTACCCCCGCGGGGAAAAGGCGTGATAAGTTAGTTAGAAATAATAAACAAGAAATTATGCAATATTTAAACATGAAAAATATACAAGATAATACCTAAAATTTGTTCATAAATGTACATTTAATTTGAGTATTAAATCAGAATTGAAATTTGTAAGATGTTACAAAATTTACAGTAATATTCAGAAAGTGGGTCAGTGTTCCCTGTGTCGATCGATCGCACGCAGTGCAAAAATTATACAATCTTACATTTTCAATTATTTCTATTAATTTAATTAAATAGTGAAATGCTCGTTTACCGACCAATTAACCTTACGACCAGGTTGGGAAACGGAACCTGGTCGTTAAGTGAAAACTAGCTCCATATTAAACTATTTTTGGGCCAAAAAGTTTGTATCTTCTAAGTATATAAATAATTTTCATAATAAATAATACACACATTATAGAGCCCATCTCTCTCCTTGATATATTTTCACTTTTAGGTACATCACCAAAATATTTGTACAAATTATTATGTCTCTGAGAGTGTACAGCTAACGTAGGTCCTGACAGACAGTCATGAGCTGTCATATTTTCCAAGATGGAGATTGAGTGAGACGTTATGGCTGTTTGTTTGCCGGCCTATTTCAGTCCTTACAATTTCTGTGGTTTTGTATAATAATAATACTATATTAAAAAGGTTTGTCTTCACCCGGGCATAGACGAACCAAATTTTAAACAGGTTCGTATAACAAGATATATAACTGAAGTTTAAATTTACGTGATTCTAATTATTGAGGTTTCATGTAATGAAGTAAGAAATGCGTGAGGTAAACAAGATTCAAAGACATTTCTGTGAATAAGGTTAGAGTTTTTTTCTTCTTTTAAATAGGTAATCCACCCTTCAAGAGTGATTTGTAAGAGGTTAGAGTTACTGAAGTTCAAATTTCAAGGGATTTAAGGGATTCTATATAATAGCAAATTTTTTGAACGACAATGGTATTGACTTGTAATGTAATATTTCCTATTCTATAATATTATTGTACTTTTGACACACAAATTACTCTTGAAAGGTAGATTGCCTATTTAAAAGAAGAAGAAGAAGAAAATAGTTGTTCTTCTTTATTATTCATTCATCTGGTCCCTAAACTGACATATTAGCTGGGTAGGTACTATTGTATATATTGATAATGATATCGCATATTTTCCTAATGAAAGTGAGAAATGATTTTAAAATTTTATTGTTATATTTCTTAATGTGGTGTATTTTAAAAATGATTAGTTTCATATTTATATTCATGGGCCCCAATGCACCGCATTGGCAAAGCTACGCCACTGATGTACATACAAATAAGAGAAAAGTAATGAGGATAGATTTACTGAAGATTGAATTAATGTAATTCTAATTACTGGGTTTATTTCAATGTAAATGAAAGACGGGATCCTTTTGTTGAAATCAAATACCGCATTGAGCAAGCTCGTGCAACTATTATCCTCGTGTAAAAAATATTCTGCAGTCATGATTTCAATTTTAGATTACAGATGCGAATGGTCAGATGCAATGTGTTTTTGATATTATTTTATGAAATGGAAGTATGGACACTTACCCCAGAAATGATAAGGCGACATAAGTATTTGAGATGTGGATCTACAAAATAATACTCAAAACAAGGTAGATGGACAGAGTTACGAATGAAAATGTTATGGTACGAATAAAGAAAAATTGGTATTTAAAATAGTAAAAATCCGAAAACTTTAATATCTTGGACGTGAGATGAGATATTTAGAGAAGTACGCGATATGTTGGGAAAGATTGCTGGATGTTGGGGACTTGGAAGAAGGAGAACATCATGGCTGAAGAACTCAAGACTTGGCCGGTCTACTGTAGAGGGACCGCAGTGAACAAAGTGATGATAGCCAACGTCCGTTGAACAGATAGGGCACGAGAAGTAGAGTTATTGAAAAGATTGAGGTACGAATTAACGAGGAAAGAAATACATGAAGTACGATTCAATAAGGTTCGTATAAACGAGGTTTGGGCTGTTCAACATAATGATGTTCAAATTCAAATTGAAGGTTAATATTATAGTGGTTAATAAAAAGGTTAATATTCTATAGGTTCATATTCTAGGTTCATACGTAAGAGCTGATTTCTATTACCGGGCTCGGATAAGTGAGGTCCTATTTAACGAGTAACGTAAAAAATATACGACGAGGGTTGGATTACTGAAGTAAACCTTCCCCAAATTCGAAATAACGAGATTCGTATTACTAAAGATTGAAATAGTGCATACTTACGTTATAAGAAGTCCTTGATTTAGACTTTTGTTCTAAAGATCTTTTATATGTATTTTATTTTCTGTTTTTTATTAGAGCGCATCAGATAGAACTAAATTCATAAAAACGAACAAATCGATTATTCGGAATGCCGAGCACTATCGCGTGTCACGAGATTAGACTTCTTTGACCTTTGATACATGCAACTCTGTAGTTAGTGGTAGTTTTTAAATCTCCTCAATTATCAATTTATAACATAACATTTATTTTCATTTTTTTATAGTGATTCTAATTTCACAACCTTAAAAAGTGTATTCTGTAACATATTTTTAAAAAAAATTGCTTTTTGTGTCGTACTACGACTATCTATTAGAGTCGTTTAACGATCTGTTGATAATCTGTACATTAAGAATAAATAAATAAATAAACAAAATGGATCACGCCTGTCTGAGTTTTGTTGCTAGTAGAGCTGGTCCAACAGCATCTTGTAAATATGTAATTAGAAGCTTATTTTGGTTTACTTTATTAATAATTTTTCACTGAATTTTGCATAGGGGATAACTGATACGTTAATTTTATTTTTTTTGAAGCACATTTTTATTGTGAAGTTTCATTTTCAGACCATAGTTCTGCGCTGTTTTAACACAAATTAAATAAGTCAAGTAGAAAGAAAAAATATATCTATCGAAAAAATATTTTCAACAGTTAAAAATGACATATTATAAATGTATCTACTACCATGGAATGTGAACGTAGAATTACGAACACGATCTTATTATTTTAACAGATTCACAATATTTCACTGCGGCATGCACTTTCTGAAACAATATAACACATGTTTTTGATTCGTTGATGATATCTCGAGGAAGAAAATGATATTTTTCGAAACTGGTAGATGTATTTAATTCATTAAGTTGTTAATAAAACAGAGTTAACGATCTAAAAAATGGATTTTAACCACAAAGTTGATTATGCAAATTTAAAAAATAGAAATGTATCAATTGGAAAGATTACTGAATATGAAGAAAATGGTGAACGCGCTTCCCCAGATAGAAAGAGGTCCAGGTTTATATCCAGGTAGAAATTAAATATTTCTTGGATAGATTGATTTTTTTGTATATTTTTCTAGTTTATTTATATATTTATAATTTAATTTGTGTTTATTTTTCTGTTTTATCAAATCCGGAAATATTTACTGTGCCCGCACAGCGGCCATTGTTAACCGTCAGCAGGGCCTAGTAATGAGAATTCTGTATTTATAAATTGTTTTCTGCTTGTTGTCAAGCTTGTTGGTGTAGTGATTATGACACGCTGGCCTAGTGACCTAGTGGTCAGGGGTTCGCGCCTCGTTCCAGGATAGCAGGAAGTTAGTCTTGTTTTTATAGTACAAGCGTTTAGCTTAGTTTGGAAATAGTAAGAATATTGATGTGACATGTATTCCGTGTACGCATTTCTATTTTTTTTTTAAATAAAAAAAATAATAAATTGAAAAATTTTTGTAATAAAATATACTTCCTAAAAAACTCATCCGCGTAATTTTTCAGAATATTTCGTATTTTAAGTGTTGCGTTATACGAGTTATATTTGTATTTTATCAACGGTGTTCATTTGGCTGGAAGTGATTCGATTGATCAACTGAAGCGTGACCAATAAAAGCGATTGAAAACTGCAAAATGAGAAATTAATGACACAGGTGTAAAGTAACTCAGGTAAAACTGCGTAACGTTACATTATAAAGTACACAAGGAAAACTGCCTAATCGTAAAATATAAACAGAAATAAAGTACGCGAGTGAATGTGTTCGTTTATAGCCGAGTGCGAAAGTAATCGAGTCGAATGGAAAGACATTAATTTTATTTTATGGGTATTAAATAAACACAATTTTATTGTGTGAATATTACAACCAGTAGGAACTAAGATGTCGTAATTTCGCTTTGAAAACATCCATTTTAAAACCATAAACTCTTCGTGTAAGGATTATCACAAAATGCCGTGGGTCGTACTAATAAAGAACATAAGAAGTGAGCAATATATATTTATTTTAAAATTAGTTTTGTTATGTACTTATATTTCTATTTTTACTCTTGAAGAGTGATTTGTGCCATTTAACAAGATATAACTGTATTATATAATATTGATTGCGCATTTTACATGTTTCTGTTGGCAATGCTGTTTTCAAAATGCGAAGTGACAGTTTTGTGTGGGTATACCACAGAACTTGCGACGTCAACGGCGCGTCCCCGGAGTCAGAGCTAAACAAACTTTATGATAGCGGTGCTAATCGGACGCTCTCGGTGACGGATATATAACGGCGGTGCGCTCTAGATATAGATCGCTTATCGGCTTAGGAGTCGGAGATTTACAACCCAAAAGCACGCGGGAGACCATCACGAGATGACAGATTGCTGCCCATTAAACCGCATTCAGGCAAACTAGGTTAGTAGCGGCATTACATGCATAATCATTCTTTGTACGTTAACAATAGAAAACCCAGGATAAAACTGACTATGACGAATATATTTAAAATAAAACCGTTTTAAATTTTTGATATTATGGACATCAAATGTGACGAGTTAAGAGATAGAAGATGACACATGTTAGCGATCAACATTGACCAGATCACTGTAAAAAGAATTGAAGGAAAAAATGAACCAAAAGTACCGAATCGAAGAATGATTTAAAATGTTGACTAATAATGGCCTGAATCCAATATCTGTGATCACAGGTAGAACCTAAATATAGTGTTTATAAAATAGTATACTTAGTTGGGAGTAACAGCCACCATAAAATAAAGCTCATAAAATTAAAGTAGCTAGCTGGTTGAGGTTAACGTCTAAAGCCTGGTTTATAGTTGCAAAAAATCTATGAATTATATGTTTTCATTTATTACTAGCAGAAAACAATCGGAGACTATAAGAAAACAGTGTTAAAATGTCAATATTTTAGTCGATTTTATTCTCGGAGGTCACAATTATTGGAAAACTAGAACTATTTGGAATCGCAGAATCGTATATCTCAAAATTTGAGTTTTTTTTTTTAAATAATGCATGGCATGATTTACGTATTTATTATTAAACTATAACTAGCGGTCATTTATTACTAGGATTTAGATTTATTTATAATTTAAAGTAGATATAGTAGTGTGATGTAAAATTTCGCCTTGGTAGGGAAAGGGTGAGATATCCATGAAAATGAAGTTACTATATTTTCCTCTGGGTCCTAGAGTAGAACTGAGAAAAATTTGGAGTGGTTATCATTCAATTTTAAGACAGGGTAGGGTGGCCAGGGAGAAGGAGGAGGTTGCCTAGGTCCATCGCCGTCTAAGGTCTTAAAGAGGATCTATGCAAAATTTGGTTTATATCAGTCATTAGGATTGTATAGAGAATAAATAGACGCTTTCAACCCATTACTAAGAAAAGGATGGTCAGAAGGATTCACGATGCAAGGATTGATTTATTAAGGCTTTTATCCTTTAGGTTCACGACGATCTTTCAATGAGACTTTGATCTCTGAGAGTCAGCAAAGGTACATATATATACTAGATACGTCATTCTAATCTGCAAGCGAAACATTTGACGATGATAAATATTATATAGGTCACTTTACACTGAATTTCCTTCCGTTCTTTACGCTACATACGAGTCGAATTTCCAAGAGAAATCTCACCCCCTTTGCGCTATAAATTATCTTATTATATAACCGATAGATATGCGAATACATAAAAATATTTATTTTTATGAAATATATGATATATGGAGGATAAAGGTAAACTGAAAGGTGTATGAAAGAATGTGGGCGTGATGATATTGTATCATCTCTAATTTACGCATTTCCTAAATGCGTAAATTAGAGATGATACAATAAAGTATTTCTTCGTGTCAAAACATTTATTTGTCTTGATAGTTTTTGACACGTAGCAGGAAATTCCAAATGGCATACAGCTGTCCCCTCTGATATAATTGTTTTTCCCAAATTCTGAGTTCACGCCATAACCACAGATATTCTAGAATAATAAAGAATTCCAGAATACTTTATCATGCTTGTTTGTGTATCTCTATTAAATGAGAAAGTTATATCCATACGATTCTTACTATACGATTAGTCAAATCAAGATCTTTGGTAGTTTTTATTCTTAAATAATATAATAATATGTTATACTGTTAAATAATATTGGAGATCCCGCAGAAGTCCGACAAACTAATTGATTTTAATTTAACAGAAATCAATTGTGTTCGGTCACATAAATACTGAAAACTTACTCGTAACCCGTCACTGCTCAAGACTCGACATGTTTTTAATAAATTCGGAAGGAGTATAATATATTGGTGTTAGAAGTAGGATTTAAAAAAATTTATCGTCAAAGAAAGCGCGACGTTATTCTGATAATATCCTGGAATGTTACAATTTTTCAGTAATCATTATATTATGTCTGCGCTGTTTCTGTTCTGTCATTGTTTTATTCCAATACTGTTGTATTTATTGCGTCTTTGAATCATGTGAATATAGCTATCGAGTACTTTAAGAATATTCTATAAAATATAATTATTTATTATTTGGTTTGTTAAACAGTTCAATTTCGTTTATGTGATAATTAATATTTTTTATTTACTTTCGAAGTAACATTTTTAAGTAAATTTAATTAAATTATTTCTTATGGTCCATGGGAGAGCGCCTTCTGGGAGAGCGCCTTCGTTAAACGGTGATGTTTAATAATACTGAATGTCCAATTTTGTAATTGTGTTTCGATTTAAGTTAATTTTTTTTTCCTTTAACAATTTTGTGTACCTGCTTAAATTTACATCGTAATTGACCGCAATCGGAACAACTGACGTCTCCTTCGATTAAATTATGTGGTAACACTAATTTCTTTTCAAAGGTCAATTAATAAGGGGTATGTCTAGTAGTAATTGTAATTAGTAATTCAGTAGTAAGTAGTAGTAATTACTACATAATATTTTAATATTGCTTGATTCCTTTTAAAAGCCCTCTGTGGTTTTCATTTAGTTAATTTGGAAAATAATCGTAAGATTAATGTTTTTAATAATAATTTTTAATATTTTATACAAGGAAGAAAATGTACAAAAATTGAAAGAAAAATCATTATTCATATTAGTGAAACAGCTAACAACCTATATATAAATATAGGTTGTTATATATATATATTTTATTTTTTGACATTATGTATAAGTTTAAGGAAGAAAATGTGAACGATACTAAAACATATCCATCAGATGCATCAAAACAAACAATGTAGTATATAAGGAAAATAAACATTATGTTGACAACAATAACTATGATAATTCAACACTAAAACAATAATTAATTAAAAACACAGTTTCAAAAATTCAAGTAGTGTACCAATCTTAATATGAATTTCTTGAATTAAAGAATGTCTGTGCTTTTAAACTATTTAAAAAAAGCACATATTATTTCATTTACTTATTAAACCAACATTACACCTGTTATATACACAATTGAGAATTATTTTTATCAAGTTGCCCTCATCAACAGGTGTAAATAACAATAATTAATTAGAAATAATTTAAAAACTTTATATAAGCCATTTTAATTAACGTCGACCAGTTTCGATAATACTGTATGTTTGTTAGGACGGACGCACACTAACTGAATAAAAAAAGGAACTAAATGTATTAATTATTATTGTGAATTTCCAGTTTTTTCAGAACACAGTTCTTTGCTATTTTAATACAAATTAAATGTATCAACTAGAAAGATATATTGAAAATATCTATTTATAGAAAAAATATTTTATTTCAGGTTCGAATCCTGGGTGTAAATAAAATATTTTTTCGATAAATTGATTTTTTTCTGTAAGTATATCTTTCTATTTGATATATTTAATTTGTACATATCTAAATGTTATTTGTATCAGTGTCATCATCATTATGTTGATAATTGATACTATTCTAAGATGGTGGTATATTATTAGCTTAATCAGTAAACATATTTTTTAGCTATTACATTCAATTTTATATATTATTATTATCAGCCCAAGAATAAACATATGTAACCATACCACGTTTCACGAATACATTATGTAAACTTTGTGATTTTATCAAAAATTTATTGTTTTTTTTTTGTTTATCTTAGCAGCACAAAAGTATTACGGCATTGTGTATATTTAAGGGTAGAGATAATAAACTAGAGCAAAATGATGGAATCTTCGTACGTTTTTTATCTGGCGGTTAATAAGGCAAGCAGTCTGTTTTGCCGCGGGGTGGGAATTCGATATGAAATAATAATAACACGAATAAGATTTTAGATATGATTTTGGAAGTACATTTTTCTGATTTCAAACGGCCATTTTACTGTCGTATAAAATTGATGAAGATTAAATATTTATTCATATCTTATTTTTCTTGGTAAAAATATTTTTTCTTATTTAAGGTTCATTGAACGGGGATTTTATACACAATTTGTGTTAATTTTAATTTATATATTTTTCGGTACCGATGATTTTTCGTGCTACCTTTATTAGGTTAGAATAAAATAATTTTAAATTTATTTTTTATTATAGTTATAATTCAAAAACTTCTCCCTAGATGCTTGTCTGCTTTCAATTAAGATTGACTTTGAGGTTGAACGAGGAAAGAGAAAAATGAACAAGTAATAACCCCGCTTAGAATTTTTGTGCGGATAACTACCGTCGCCTCACTCCGCTTTACTCCGCTAACGCTTATAATTAATTTTACTTTAATCCCATTTATATATCATAATCCTTTTCGCGAGTGTTAACATTGTAGACACCCCACGACGCTTGTATTTGTGGTGGAGAGGAATAAACAAATGAACCAGCATCCGGCAGACGAAAAGTAAGTGCCTTCCTTTCTTCGACATATTTACCCCAGAAGTGTCACTAAAAGCTTCTCCAATATATATAAATTGCAGTATCGGAAATTGTTGAATATCTATCACTGATGTGTATTTCTTGCAGAATTGAGACATGTGTGTACATTGTTGTTTACTGGTGGTGATAAACAATTCTTTAAACCGTTATTATGACTATGATTGTGTTTGATTGTAACGATGATTCATAACATTGTTGGAGGTTTAGTTTCTACTGTACCAGTGATTACTCGAAGAATTACGAATAATTTGTTACAGTCACAATAACAGTTTAACCATCAATACTGTCCACAGTGTGCGTTGCGTTACGTACTTCACCTATTCCAGGGCAAACGTTCACATGGAGGTAAAAAAAATGCTTCAAAAACTACCAACTGTTCTCCAAAAGGCCTTTACATTGAGAGCGATTCTTGAGAACTAGCAGCAGGAGACAGTGAAAGGTGGCTCACCACTTATCCAGAACCGTTCTATGAGTTGATGCTCCCATATCGGTCCTTCTCATTCATCACCAGGTTGGCATTTTTTAATGCTAAAAGGCAACCGCGTGCTACTCGGGCAACATGGCGGCGATACACGGCAATCAGACAAAATATACCCCTTACTGTCAAAAAATCTTTTTATTACTTTATTAATTTATGCTGTGGGTGAAATTGTGTTATCGCCGACTTCAATTGGAAGGGGAGATATGCTCATCCGCGTGCCATTGTGTGATCTCGGCGGCGACTGCGGGGATTACGAAGGCGTCATATATAAAGTAAGGCGAGCAGTCGTTCCGAATCCCGGTTCTCGAGATCCCTGGAACCCTTATCCCTTCACCAATCTCATCCTGTACCAAGGTTTTCCTACTTCTTTTCCCTACCCTGCGGGGATTCCAATTTTCGACCGGAATTATCGTATTTCCATTCCACGGGACGCGCGACCCGGTGATCACGCAATTCCAATTCGTTCATTTGGATCCTATTGGTGCAGTATTTACATTTCGAATTTAACATTTGCTATGATGTTTCGGATCTCACGCGATGACAACGTGGTGGCCAAAAAAAACTCACTCCATAACTAGCTGCAGGAGACAGAGTTAACAGCAGAGCCATGGTGTGCAGTGGCACTCAACACGTCGAAGCAGAGCAGCATGCTACAATCAGGAGAAGAAAACAACCGTTGTCGTCCCATACCCAAGATCCCCAGAACTTGTGGATCCAGGATCAGCCACCTGAGGACTAACAATTGTAATGAAGAGCCTTGTTTAGACACGAGGGTCAACTGGACACGATGATGGGCAGATGTGTCTCGAAAATCATATCGATTTAGGAATGACTTGAGTGTTTCTGCTTTGCACTTTTGTTACCAATATACGAAAAGTTGAGTAGGTATCGCTAATAATATTTAGAGGATGGTTGGTGGGTTATAGAAAGTTCGCGAAGATTTAACCACTAATAACATGGTCCCATTTGTAAAGAGAGTAATGGTCCGTATTTTATATTCAAGCAAAAATAGTCCTTATCTCTTTTGCCCTCTGTATAGATAGATTTCTAAGAATCTGCCCCACTTGAAAATTTATTTGGTCTCCTTTAAGAAATATTTCACCGCTCAGAGAATTTTTATGATCGTCTTTCTAAGGTAAGAAGATGGTTTCTGAATTATTTAGGTGAATATTTGAGTACGAAATAGAAAACATTAATAATGACAATACTGATTGTCAATAATAAAACCGGCCTTGTGAGGTAGCTACACATTTCAGTTATTAAGGAGGACAGATTCTTATTGTGAAGATGTAATTATTCAGAACACAGGTCTGTGATATTTTAAACACTAATTGAATGTATTAATTAGAAAGATATATATATATATATCTTATCTATTGTAGTTGCTACCGAGATTCGAACCTGGATCTCTTCCAATCCGGGGAATGTACACTGACTGATTATGCTATACCAACATAGTGCATTGACGACAAATATAAGATCGAAAATTTGTCGTCAGAAAGGAACTCGTTCGATACCTTCGAGATGTGTTGGCGTCGTGTACTGCAATTCCGTGGACTGCGAAACGAACGAATGTCTTCATTCTTCAGAAACTCCGCACTAAAGAAAGACTCTCTACAACATGCAGGAAAAGAATTCTTTTATATTTTGGGCACGTTACTAAAAGAGATAAATGGAGAAATTAGTGATCACGGGGAATGTGCCGGAAGGCGAGAGATTGTTCTAGGATTGAATGGAAGGTAAAGGAAGGATAAAGGTAGTAAAAAAGAAAGAGCTTAATTGTTTTTGTTTTCATCGGATTATTGGAGCAATAGGATCTGGACCTCGGGTCACCACATTTTGCACATAAAATACCTACGAATCTATTTACCTAGTCAAGGAACTTTTAACCGAATTACCCACAATCGATTTATAAAGATGAATGTTTTTTTTACGGAGAACATTATTATTATAATTATATTATTTTTTGGATAAATAGATTTCTTCTGTATATCATTCAAGTTGATTAATTTAATTTGTATTAAAAATATCACAGAACTATGTTCTGAAAAACTGCAACTTCACAACAATAATGTGGTCTCCGTAAAAATATGTAAGTTTTAATATAATGTAATTTAATTCTGGTGTCTCTTAATGAGATTAGTCCCAATATAAAGTTGATTGCTTTTAAAAATTGAATAACAGATGTACTAATTTGAAAGAGTTATAGAGAATGAGTTCTAAAATTTGTTGTAAAACTACTTAGTTGGAAAAGTCCTGGTGGCAAATAAAATATTTTTTGGATAAATAGATTGTTTCTCTATATATTTCAAGTTGATTAATTTAATTTGTATTGATATTTGATCCTCCGAGAATTGTTTCAAGGTCAAAGATTAATAATAGGTTGTATTTCCAAGTAAGTATTACTAAATTATGGTCACGGCAAGTTGAATAATATACTGTTTGGTTCTGTTTTTCAATTTACGTTTTTTGATAATTCGTAGATTATCAATTCTATTTTGCATAAAGTTTTTTTTTGTCTGATATTTAATTTTAAGTAATTAGTTTGATAGACCTATATTATCTTCGTATAGTATTAGTCTGTAAATAAATGATAACTAAACAATATTTCGGCCCATTGCCGGACAGCGTAATAAAATTGTTATATTGTTTTATTATCTGTGTCTGGCTTTTGTAAAACTCTGTCCGTCGTAAAAATATAATCTGATTATTAATATAAATAAAACTTTTTTCAGCTACTGACAGAAATCGTCACATTTGATTAAAATTAAAATGTTCAATTATTATTTTTTTGAATTGAAATCTCTTCTTCTGTGAGCCATTGAAAGTTAGTAACAAATAGGAAATAATTGCATTTATCGATTTGTATGCTGCACACAAAATTAATAAAAAAGATTAATGTACTGAAGCACGCTATTCAGAACATTTTCACTTCAGATTACCAGATTAGATTTTAAATTTTACCATATTTAGGGTAATTTCCCCCTATTCCGGATCTTGTCAATCAACGCTGTCACTACGCCCTTATAATATTTTGTTGATTAATTTTGAAAATGGCAAATAAGTTGGTAAGATAAAGTTATGTTTCCTCAAGCCCTCAAGACATGTCTACAATAGAGATAAAGAAAGGTCTATCCATTCTGATTAAATCACGGACGAAACGCACAAATGTGTCCATTCTGCTGGAGCTGAATATCGGACAGACTCTTCAATCATTTATTTAAGTCAATTTTTAAATTTTTTGGGCTTCCTGCGAGAAAAGAAGATAGCTTGAAGAAGTTTGCTGTATTGGACCATGTCGAAGGACTAAAAATGAGTGGAAGATCCCTCACCCTAGGACCGACTCAGTCCTTAGACCTGCATAATTTTGATAAAAGTGGAGGAGCATAATCAAGGAGATCACGATCGTCTGTCACGAGGGATCGACGATAGCATTATCGCATTATCTACCACCTTTTTGAAACCCGTTTTGATAATGTTAAAAGTTATTAGACTGCATCTCTCGAAAGAACAGACGTGATAAAAATAAATATCAGTTGTATGTGTAGCACACAATTTTGTTTATTTAAAAAAATGTCTTTGTTTAGTTTAAAAATATACAAACAATAAAAGACAATCATTTTGTCTTCCCCGCATTTCAATGCTAATGAGAAAAAAACTGTTATTACAAAACTGTCACGACCAAAGAATAATTAAAACGTCACGTGTTACGTAAATTACAGAGAATTCAAGTCACAGAAAAATAAATATAATAAAAAGACCATCAAAGAAATAAATACACGACTCTTCGCCGCTAATGCGCCCTAATATCTCGTGCGCGGTAGACGTCGACGATACTCGTACAAAAGTGGGTGAAATGGAGTGAACAGCTCCAGCGCTGCCATTATGTCGCAAGTCCCCGCACTTTCAGCTGTAGTTCCGCTTCCTGCAGCTGGCGGGTTTGGCGCCAACAATTTATGACTCTTTGACTTTGGAACATTTTAAAAATACAAGCAGTGCAATAGAAAATTTATTACGACGATATTATTATGCTAGAGTTCCGAACACGTATTAGAATGAGGGTGAAACGGGTGTAAAGTGAGGGGTTTCTGTGAATAGTGTAATAATTTAAATAATTAGTACCTACCTACAGCACACCAACATTATAGCGTTCTAATTGTCTGACAATGCATATAATTTTTTTTTAAATTTTAAAAACTAACAAACCGTTGATTAATTTAACATCGACCGGTTTCGATATCACTATATCTTCGTCAAGACGAACGCACACTAACTAATCAATATAAATAATAATTATTGAGTGTATTCCTTATTTCAATGTCGTTATCTCCTTCCACCACTCCCACCTCGATTGAGACAATAGATTTCTTTGTATATTTTATTTTATGGATCAGTTAGTGTGCGTCCGTCTTGACAAAGGTCGGTTGGTAACGGAATTGGTCGATGTTGGTTAACTGTTAGTAATTATACACAACCAAGTGCTGCGATAGGCTGACCATGCCAGATGACAGGATACTAAAGATCGTAACCAAGTGGATACCCCAGCGGCAGTGACCTGGAGGCAGACCACGAAAAAGTTAACTGAGTATATAAAGGAAGACTGGAACAGAATAGAGAAGAATGATCGGGGATAAGAGTCGGTGATGGAGATCAAATCCCACCCTGGAATGTAGTGCAGTGGAAAAAGAAGAAGAATTATGTCTAACCAAGTTTTTTGTTTTAAGAATTTATTCAGTTTTCTTTCGAATTTCCCTACGCCTGATGACTCAGGACATTGGAATATTTTGTATAGCATTGAATAGCTAAAAAATAAAAAATACAGTTTGTTAGATATATTTTACACATATTTTAAAATGCATTGTCCAATTTACACATATTTAAAAATATTTTCAATATTTTACACGTATTTTAAAATGCATTGTCCAATTTAGGGTAAATTGGCAAACAAATTACATTTCACAAAACCAAATAACTTATTGAAGGCTAAACACAATCAAATAGAATACGAAACATACGAGGCAAGTAAACGTGAAAATATATAAAATGAGAGAAAAAAAATATCAATGTGCAATACAATATGTAAAGTGTAAGCGCATATGAGATAAAGAAAAATATGCAAGATTAATGCCATTATGTAGTCAGTACAATACAAAAAATGCAATTATAAGAATTATTTCATAAAACAAAACAGTTAACTCAAAACAGTATCTGCTCTACCTAATTTCAACAACCAATTTGAAACATCCCTTTTAAAAGTCTTAATGCCATTTAAAGTTCAAATATTATTTCCAATTTGATAGTATATTCTGGAAGCTTTAAAAGAGAATAATCTTTGACCAAAAGTAGTTTTCATTCTTGGAACGATTTTAAGATTATTTTCTCTTGTGGGATAATATTTTCAGTGCTCACAGATGGAAGGCTTATTTTCCTATGAAAGCTAGTTAATATATTCAGCACATATAACCTGAAATTCCCTAAAAAGTGGTTTTGAAGGATCCGAAAAGTCACGGCGGTGTATTTATGTAATGTATCATTGATGTATATCAAAAAAAGCAATGGGCCCAGTGTACTTCCCTGTGGGACTCTATATTCGATCTCTTTTTTGTCGCTTACTACATTTTCACCAGTTTTGGTAGTTTGTTTTCTTTTATCGAAATAACTTTTAAAGAACTCAAGAATCATACCGCGTACCTAATAAAAACATTTTCCTCAGAAGTATTTTATGTAACACCATATCAATTACAGGTACATACGTCATTATATTCCTAACAACATAAAGGATTCTGAAAAAACTTAATATTTTTGTTATTACAAACCTAGACGTGAAAGGTGCAATATATCCAAGTTCCATATTATATGTATAGAAAATAATTATATGTATAAGAGAGAATTAAAATAAAAAATAACTTAAAGTCACTATGGTTGCATTATCTAGAGCAAGAGAGTGAAATTAAAGAGGAGGGGGATTGAGCTACTTCGAGGCTGCCACAAAGACGGAGTTCTTCGATTGGTGCAGTTTGCACCGAAAGTTTCGCTCGATAGCGGGTTGTTATCGAGTTAAAGGAATGCACTCTAGCTTCTACAAACATCGCAGAGGCGCTGCGGTATCTAGGCAACTTAAATAGTTTTAGTGAAAGTTGAACACATTCTTAGGCTGTTCCATTATGCTGTCGGGTAGGGTATACGAGTATATATGATACATCAGTGGCGTGCAGTAGACATAAACTTAGGTTATGCTGTTACCGACGATGCTAACTATTAATTAACTTATTATATATTATATTATATTTATATTATTACTTATTATATTAATTAATTAGGTATACAAAAAAACGTGAGAAATATTCTATCAATTTAAATTTATAAAATATTTGTGAATTTATTACTTCAAGAAAGGCAAGTTCTTTTATTGCTCCCTATATGATTTCCCTAAAATATTTTGTAAGATTTTTCTTCGGATAACGGAAGATACTAATCTTCCATCTTATCTAGTCAGGGCAGGTTCTTCACATGGTTCATTGAGCGGGATGGAACTCGTCCTCTCCGACCTTCTATCTAATGATTTATTAACAAGCCTCTCCATTTTGTTGCTCACTGTTCTGGCTACATGTCCAAGGAATTGCGAAAATTTTTCTGTGTACAGTTTTTTTCGTTTACGACTGATCTGTTTTTGACCTCATTTTGGCGTGTCTGGACGTGTCGTTGTTTTTCTACATTTTCTAAATTCGAGATCACATTTTTTGCTATATCGGTTCTCTTTTTAACCTCGATTTCACACTCGCTCGCGTTAGTGATGGTTCACTCGAGGAAGTTAAAATCATATAGGTACCAAACTTTCCAAACCTTGTAAAGACTGTATTTTTATGAAATTGATTATTTCGGTCTATAAAAATTGCCTTGTACTCCAAAAGAACAATATCAAATATGTCTAGAATGAGAATTGGGCACTACCAGGTAGCCTCACATTTATTTAGATTGAATTTAGTACATTCCTCAATGTGCGAGTGTAGTGCCGAGGAGGAAACCCTTGACCATATCTTTTTTGCTTGTCCATTGCGGATCACAGATTTTTTTTACATTAATCTTGTCAATGGCAATTTTCAACTCCTGGTTAACTTGTGTCATCTTTTTACCATTAACTCGCCAAATTTAATCTATATAATAGCAAATTTTTGGAACGACAATGGTATTGATTTGTAATGTAATATTTCCTATTCTATAATATTATTGTACTTTTTTCTATAAAATAAAGTTTTAACTTGATAAATGGCACAAATCACTCTTGAAGGATTGCCTATTTAAAAGAAGAAGAATAAAAAATTACCTTGTATTTATTGTTTACTTTCTACACGGTTGAGTGAACACGGAAGTGATTTTTACGAAATTTTCAACTCAAGGCAATCTCCAAAATATGAATTTTGCTCGCATGTGTTTCTTTGCAAACAATTCTCGACTTTCTAAGTCCCCGTGTATACATGTCTCATTGCATGTCAAACATCAGTCTATTGATCATCAGTTGGGTGAATTTGAATATATCCAACAGCAGTTAAAATGGAATAAGTGTTTGTCAATAACTTTCAAAATAAATACTCGTAGGTATTTAAATATACTTTAAGTGACGTTTCATCGATCTTCCTATCTCTGAGTTTATCTCCAATTCAAATCTCGAAACATGTACATGGTTCTAAAATTTATATTAAGTAAGCCTCTGATATTTATCATATCGTGTCTCATTCTGTGAACATGGCCATAAGGGTGTTGTTATCTTCGGAGCGTAAAGAGTCTAACAAAGGCTGCATTACATACTAAATTTCAGGAGTGTTGTTGACGAGGGTTACAGTAATAAAGTCAACACTTAATTTGGTGTCCAGCTTGTTACACTTGTATTATAATTGAGCGCTTTTCCAGTATAGTATTTACTTAGCTAACAACATTATGATTTAGTTAAATAACTAATTAAAAATAGAGGCGGAAATAAATATAAAGTAAAGGTAAAATTAATTTTGAATGTAGGTATACTACCTTTATAATATGATAAGGATGAATAAGGAACGATTTACGTGGAGCTAGAACTTCACTTTTGTTGTAAAACATGCAAGGCTATGATTAAAATTTTTCACTGTTGCATTTATATATTTTTGATGCTACAAATAAATGAAATATTGACATGCGATAGTGTTTGCTTTGCTGGTGATATTATTTTTGCTGTTTATACATTTAAAAAATATCCAGGTCATAACATTCATTAATGAATTCATTTGAAATGGTTTTTTATTTTTTTTTATCAAAGTAACCCAGATTTGAAGAGCGATTTTATGAATAATTCTCAATATCGTTTTTCGCATTGCGACTCTTTATGAAAATATTGAATTTGAACTAAATAACTTACCATAACACACACCTGTCCTGTAACACTACTCTTGCCTCACCCACTTTCATATATCTTCTCATTCGCACACATTTGGTCCTGCCATGTCTTTCGCGAGAGTTCTGTTTCTGTTGCCTTCAACACTCGACTCTTACATTTTCTTTAGCATCCTCTCCTTGCTCATACGTTCCACGTGACCAAGCCATCTCAGCAACACTTTCTTAATTCTATCGATTGTATTACAAGCAGAATTATATTTGTTTCTAATTTATTTATTCTTTACTTTATTGTAGATAGATATACCACTGCATTTTCATCGTATTCAGTCTACTTTCATTTTTCTTTATTGCCAATTCCAGCCTTTATTTCCATGCATTAGCGATCCTATTATTCATTATTTACATACATTATGCACCGCTACTCTAGCTTAGTGTGACAAATCCCAATTGGCGATAATTGGTTTCATTGTATTTATGTCGCACTTATTCATGCGTTTCTTGTATTTATTTTATGTAATTGAATCATGGACTCTCACTGAAACCACGCTAAAGCGACTTGAAGCGTTTAAGATGTTGGGCTTCTAAAAACAGATAGAGTAACGAGTTATAATGTGTTGGTCCAGATACGAAACAAAAAGATATCCTCAAAACAATGAGACATCCAGAAAAGTACCAAATTCTGCATCTTATAATTCAAGGTAAAAGGAAAAGAAGAAACTGAAAAATTTATGGCAATGGTTCGGAATGTCCACGGTCGATCTATTTTGAGCTATTGCAAATATAAATAATTTTTAAATATTAGCATAATCATCTTTCTGATTAAAATTAATTTTTAGAATATTCAACTTTGTTTTTTTAACTACACTAACCAGTTTCAAAAAAATATCATTTCCTTCTTCAGGATGTCAAATTAATTAACTAGAAACATATATTTTAAAACAAATTAAATGTTTATTTTTTATTTATTATCTTAGTTTTATTAACCACAATTGAGTTTAAAAAACATCTACCGGTTTCGGAAAACACTTTTCCTTCTTCAGGATGTCATAACTAACTAAAAATATAGCATTGTTTCTCCACCAGAATCTATTTTTAAATTTAAAAAAAAACAATTATTTAAAAAATAAATTTAGTACCTAACTCAAATTGCTGCTCAATACAAATTTAGTCGAATAATTTTTAGATGTTTTTTAAACTCAATTGTGGTTAATAAAACTAAGATAATAAATAAAAAATATGAATTTTAACCACCAAGTTAATATTGCTAATTTTAAAAGTACAAATTAAATGTATCAATTAGAAAGATATGGATACAAATAAATTCAATTTATCTAAAAATTTTTTTAGCTGCCACCAGGATTCGAACCAGAATCTCTACCTATCTGGGGAAGTACGATAACCATTACAATATGTCAGTCTCGTAAATAGTTGACACATTTTCGAATTTATTTGTTGCAGTTATTTCAAATTGATACATCTTACATTCCTTTCATATAAAAGCTATCACTTTTTTATTGCGAATACCGTTGAGAAATATTCTAGGAGACGCCAGAGATTTCAATTTCATTTTATAAAATTTTTTGGATAAACAACAATCTTAAAGAGAACACATTATTATTGTTGTGAAGTTGTGATTTTTTTAGAACATATACATTTGTACTCCCGGTGGCAGGTAATTAATTAATTTTTTTTCGATAAATTGAGTTTATCCATATGTATATCTTTTTGATTGATGAATTTAATTTATATTAAAATATCACAGAATTATTTTCTGAAAAAATTACAACTTCATAAAAAATAATAATTATTTAAAAAATAAATCTAGTACTTAAATTATTATGATGATGAGATATACTTATTAACACAAAATTATAAGATTTTTTTTTAGAACACTTTTGGTTAAATTTATTATAATTGGTTATTTATAATATTTGGTTAATTTTACACACCTTATTTATTTGGAAGGATTCTAAATTATTTAATTTAAGACAAATATTGTTTTATTATGTACATATACCTATGTAAAACAGAGAATACCAAGTTTTTTTTATCAAAAGTATGATCATTTTCTAATAAATAAATATGAAAATTGTGAAAAACCATGACTGTTTGAACATCTTAAATGCTCTTTGACTTAAAATTTTGACCTGTTTTATCAATATATAAAGCAAAATTTCTCCAATCCTGATGATATTAACCCCCGATTTAATTATAATAATTAAATGACTGATTTTCACCTTAACTCTCGTAAAACCGTTGTCGCCTTGCTACGTGCTACCGCTCTAATAACCATTGCCGTTGTGTTTATTTATTACAGAATATCAGTAATTACGGAGCTATTATTGGAAATACTGGGGATCGCAATTAAAACTTCAACCGACGAACAATAATCCAATCAATACACAATCCAGTGTTACAGAACTCGTCCACGGTGGATATTTTAATCTCGAGAGCTTAAGTTCTGAGACTGTGATATTTCTCTAGTAGCCGTAAATGAGTTCAGATTATATGTAGATATAAAAATATGCACTCAGAGGTCGATGCAGTCAAGGCGGTGGATTAGGATCCATGTTATATAAGGGCTCGAAAGCTCCGCGCCCTACAATACATTTGATATTGATAATTTTCACAACGTTAATAAGGACTAATATAACATTCTTTTGTTTTTATCACGAATGTGTGAAGGTTATTATTCAATGGATGAAGGAAGATTAATGAACAGTGGTGTAGCGCTAAATAAAAATTAGCAGGGCGATTACCTCCCTAATACCTAATTAATTGATTACCTCCCTCCCTTTTTTCTTAATTAGAAATAATTTTAGCCAGTGTATGTCAAAAAAACATGCATACGTAAAACTGTGAGAACTGTCACTTTGGACATGTATGCGTGTGGGTATGGGTGTGTGTCAGGAGAATGAGTAGATGAGTGGTGGGGAACAAAGATTATAAGAGGCCGCCTCTGGGGAACGGGTCTCTTTCCATCGCAACTTCTCAATAATAACTAGTCTATCTCTATATTGTATAATTATAAATTACTGCAAATACTTCTTATAATAAATGTGTAATTATTACCTGGATACGGAGTTATTATTACAAGAAACTGAACCCAAGTAACTCGACAGTAAAGAGAGGACAGAACACTGAAGGAATCTGGTGGTACTATGAAAGTTACCATAAAAACTATCAAGCTATAACATATAAATTTAGGGATGACTGTTTATTAATGTCGAGTTGAGAACATATTTTATCTGTCTCCAAATGCATGTGGTCAATGGTTGAAATAATGGGATAATTCTTAACAAAAAAACTCTATCTCTCGTAACGACTTTCATGTTTTGTGAAATGCTCCGGCCCTATATACTTATATATTTTACATTCTCGGTATATCCGTCCGTTGCACAATATTTGATGTTAAAATTGTGTGCGAAGTATTTTGTATCGAACCCTGGCCCGCAAATGCCGCCCTGGTCCCACTACATCACTGCCTGTACGGGAAGGGGAAATTTGGAGAACTTCCCCATCCGACTTGTATAACATTTATCAGAACTACAGAATCTTCACGTGAGGGTTTTAAATGGGCGAAAAGACCTCTATCAAAGGTTGGCGACCATGTTGAAGTATGCTGATTTCTCCTGTATAAGATCACCAATATTTTGGACATTTTCTGAGGTTATATAGTCAAGATAATATTTTTCTACCTATGCCTTTGCTGCTTTTTATCTTTCACTGTATACTGAGTAGTAAAAATCGTTTTTTATTGCGGTGATTGTATTCGAAGTGACTTATTTATGTGTGTTCATACATCTTCATTGGTAATATGGTCAACCCAGGCCTTACCAGTAGTAGCCTTATACCGATATGGTACGTAAGTTTTTCTAATTTTTTCCCCAGAGCACAATTTTCTTAAAATTGTGCAAAAGATCTTGATTACGCACACCGTGATCCAAACTTAAGGAAAACATTGGCTGCAGTGCCAAGAAGAAGAAAAGGGAGAAAAACAAGAATAAAGAAATTCAGTGGATAAAAACTCTTAATGTTCTTACATATGTTACAGTTAAAATATTAAATTTCAATAATGTATAGTTGAATAACAGAAAAGAAATGTGATTAATCTTGAAACTTTGAGGTTATGTCGGATAACAATAATAACACGCACGCACTCTACAGCCGGTAATAATGTTGCAAATGTAAAATATTGCTAGGAATTACAATGTTGTCACATGTGTTAAAAAACAATAACATTGTTCTATTCATAAGCATATTTTTATTTAAAAAAATATTTTATATTCACTGAAAATAATATTGTTTTCCACGTTAAATTTTTCCCAAAAATATGTAAACACATTTTTTAAATATGGCAACTTTAGTGTACCGTACGTTAGGTGAACATTGTGAATATTTTGACAGACACCGAACAGTGAATCCCTTCAATAACTAGTTAGTGTTTATAATTTTTTTTGTGTATACTGTAACTAAAACCCATTGTTGGTGCATACATTAACTAGTTAATGTATACATTTTCGAAGTTTGTAACATATGAATTATATAATTATCATTATGACGTATATACTATGAAATTTTTTCCATGCGGCATTATTTTCTTTTTGCACATTTTTTTTAGTTACGCCCCTGTATAACATTTTTTTTTATAATTTATTAAAACATTTGACTGTAGCTCGCGTACCACAAGTGCCACAGTTTGTATACCCCTGATGTAAATTACACCAAGTCAGACAACACCACCCATTATAGAATAGTCTAGGAACATGAATATGTTCTCTTGCTGGATTTACCGACATGCTGTACATGCTCTAGTTCTCTGTTAAACTAGTTATCTAGATAGGTCTCTCTAATTAAAATTTATCAAAGTTCTTGGAAGAATAATTGATACAAATTCTCGAGAAAATCTGAACTACGTCATTGAAAGTAAAGAAACATTGATCTATATAAAGCAAAGCTAAAATTTTTAGACAGCTATGACAAATAAAAAAAATATTAGCTCGTGCTTTAATTACCGAATAGCCCAAAAATGTTTTTGTTCTCCTTGAAAATGATTCTAGTACTTCTTTAAATAAAGGATAATTACAATAATTAAATTTTTAGTAAGTTTCAAATGGAAAAAATAAACGGAGCATTGCAAATTTGGGACTAACAATCTATAAAACCAAGACTAAGTTGTAGGAGACTGTCCACCTACTAGGTGAAGCTGGACGTTCCTCACCAGCGAAACAGTGTAGAGTATGAAATTTACGTGAGTTCGACTCGAGATTTAGATCATCTACTCACCTCTTACTTCATCTGCTGGTCATTATCGGAGGAATGTGTAATTATGATATTAATTACGACGTGTGATATGTAGGTAAGAAGAGGGTTTCCAGAATGAAAGCGGACTTTAACTTTGAATACAATAATTATTTATTCAATATAACTTGTCAACTATCCAATCTTGACGAAATTAATGTTAAATTAAACTCAAAAATAACTATAAAATTCCATACTACAACAAAATACTAAAGTTCACGAGTTTGTTTGAAAAAGTCCCTGAGCGTTAATCAAACTTATCTGGCATCACCACGACCTTCTAGCCCCTTCCGAGGCCTCAATCAGGTCCTGGGATCCGAGATCTTATCTATTACGGTAGCTGGTAGATAGTCATCCATCATAGCGGGCTCAATCCATACAACAAAGTTATAAATTCAATTCAATTTACATAGAGGCCTGGGAATATTAAATCCTAATGCCAGCCAGAAGCTATCCAAATATAGCAAAGTTCCCGCAGGCGATTCATATGTCGGGATTTGGTGCTTCTCAGATCCAATGTGCCCAATAAATTATTTCGCTCGTGGCGACAATTACACATCCGAGTATCGGACATTTTCTAATGATTTTAATAACCCGACGCCGCAGCAGAGTGGGAGTAATAATGCCCAACCACTCCACTGGGCCATCAGTTGACGCCTGTTCTCTCGGAGCGAGCGCTCCCTGCAGCCTCATGCCGCCTTAAAAGCATACATTCAAATTTTACAATAATGATGCTTACTAAAAATATAATTTCATAATTATGACCAGATCAATATTAATTTTATAAATGCGTTACATTACTTTATAAGATCACAAAGTATCTTCTTCTTCTTCTTTTAAACAGGCAATCCACCCTTCAAGAGTGATTTGTGCCATTAATCAAGTTAAAACATTATTTTATAGAAAAAAGTACAACAATATTATAGAATAGGGAATATTATGTTAGAAGTCAATACCATTGTCGTTCAAGAAATTTGCTATTATATAGATTAAATGTGGCGAGTTAAAAGAAAGAAGATGACACAAGTTAACCGGGAGTTGGAAACTACTATTGACAAAATTATTGCAAAAAAAATCTGTAATCCGCAATGGACAGGCAAAAAAGATATGGTCAAAGTTTCCTCCTCGGCACCACACTCACACATTGGGGAATCTATTAAGTTCAATCTGAATAAATGTGAGGCTACCTGGCAATGCTCAATTCTCATTCTAGATAAATTTGATATTGTTTTTTGTACACTTTCCTGTTGGAGAACCAAGGAGTGCGGGGAATAGATTTTTGGATTATTTTAAGCCGATTACCCTTGTGATTATTTGGATCCATCCATAGTGCAGTCTAGATAGAATTGGTGCGTTTTCTCACCATATTAAGTCTGTCATACATCGGAATGTGGAATTGATGGGGGAAAACTCCGGAAGTCACAAAGTATCGATCGTGGCTTATTTCGATTAATAAATAAATAATTTGCTGAAAAAAAAGTATTTTTATTTAAAGGTCACAAACCGCAATTATTTTACTACAATCTTAATAATTAAAATTTTACTGCCTTTTGATAATTCCTATTTTAATTTCTTTTTAAAATATTTTTTAACTAGCTTGATGAGATTAATATTCTTGAAACGACCCACGTTAGTAAATAAATTGTGCTTACAAAACAAAGAGAAATATTAAATTATAAAATATGAATATTATTAAAGGAGGCAGTGTAGAGGCAAACTAATTATCTTGTCAGGAAAACTTTCATTAATGCCTACTTTCCCCATCTGTCTCAGGCATTTCAAATTACAATTCTAGCAAAACGCAAACAAAATTTGGAAAATGAGAAAACGTTCAAATCATAATCTGAGAACTTAACGAATAGAAATACACACAGAGAAAACGCGGTTAAATTAAGTGGGGATTCAAATAAAATTTAAAGTGAAAATGCTGTGGTGGATCACCAGCCCAGTTTTAACTACTTGAGACATCAGAAATGTGAGGAATACATAATTATTTAATGAATTCGACTGTTCTTTAAACATTTTCTAAGAAAAAAAGTTTTTAAAAAAATGTGTAAGTTTTCATTATCGTTACTTAATTTAAAATAAATTTTCCAATTTACATGTTAGTTACAAGTTGATGAATAATTCTTTTATATTTTGATAAATTACAATGTATAAATATTATCACTCATATTAATTTATTCTTTGACCAAATAATATAGTCTATTAATCGATAAGCTAATATAGACTAATGATTTGAAGGGTCAAAACGATTGGATTTTACATATAAATGCTTATAAATATTCAGTGTACAGTTTCACTGGTTATTAAGCTCTGTGTTTATAACCTCTGTTTGACGTTTCGATTCCCATTGTAAACATCGCCAGGGTGAGGTAGCTGATGTGACGTGTAAGAATTAGTGTTATGTTGAGTAACACCAACACCTTATGAGGGTGCCCACTGCTAACCCAGGACCGTTTTATAAGCAAAAGCACTTAAATTAGTCCTACTCATTTACTACCAGGTTGGCATATATTTATGCTAAACGCAGCTCAGCGCATAAGTGTCTAAGAAACGACGCCGGTCGTCAACCGAAATTACACTACCTCATTACACATATAACCCCATATAAAAATCTTTATTATGTACATTTCTTTAAATGTACAATGTACAGAATAATAATAATACAAATATACAGTTATAACACACAGGTGCTGGGGGATACAGGAGCAACTAGAGGAATACACTAAACTCACCCTCATGGGAAACAAGACGGGCACATAAAAAAGACGTGAAGTTGATTTTCTACCCAAATACCACTGCATGCAGATATTGTCCAGGAAACAGTATAATAAAAGGTCTGACTGGCAGGCCAATCAGACACCCGCCGCAGCAGGTTGACCCAGAATTTCCCACCTAGAGACCCACATTCTTACAAAGGTCTTGAACAATTTCAGGTTCCTTCTAAGTCGGAGTTCCTTACAGAACTATGATTCGTTCCCTCCATACCCTCAAGGATATCCTCTCTTGCATCAGTCAATAGAACGCAACGCCATAGGATATGCTCGGCTGCAAGTATGCTCGGGACATGGGAGAGTCCCAAATCAATGATTCTGAAACTGTCCATGACCTGAAACTATCTGCACCGCGAAATGATCCAACGCCGGAGGGCTCCCACGGCTTTTCTCTCTAACGGCAACAAAGGAGAGGAAGCAATGGGTACCAACACCTGACACAATATAACACTAAACCAAGTAACACTAACAATGACATACTCTACTCTTGGACAATGCAATGGAATCTGAAACGTCAGCAAGAGAAGTCGGAGACATACGGTATAATAACACAGAAAATTCTGTACGGCCGCGAAATCCCGACAAAACGTAACGAAAGGAGACAAAAAGGGACTGAGAGATGAAAGTTAGTTAAATGGAAAGGAAACGAAATCACGATGTTTAATAAAAAAAGATTTATTCTGATGACAGAAGCGAACAGACCCGAGAAATTTTTGAAAACATTTTTCCGGCACAAGATACTCGTAACCATAGTGATAAACTAATATATAGATTGTCAAATTTTCAGGACCGAGAAAAACAAGTTTTTTTGAAGATTAATTTTTAACTACTTAAAAGTTATAAACAAAATCTAATTTTAACAGGTACATATATAATATATATGACATTGTTTTTTTAAAATAGGCTGAACACAACGTATAAAGTGTATCAAGTGATGTTTTGTAGATAGATATTTGAATTATTAATCCATCGATTGTGCAGTGGTACAGTGATTAAATTCTTTTATAATTTGGTATCAACCCCTGGTACTGTAATGGTCCCAAAGTTATATAATTAATATCTTTTTCCTTCTCTTCTAAGTAATTAGTTTGAACACTAATTTGAAACCAAATATAATTTAAATTAATTAAATGTAATATTTCACTTACAGGATTGAACGTTTAGAATTCATTCCATTAGATTATAACAATAAATTTGAATGTGGTGCTATTCCGAATGTGAATAAATAAAATGTTTCTCGGTAGTTAAATCGAATTAGGCTCGTTTGAAAACAAAATTAATTTTCACCTTCCATTCTCCTGGCTACACGGAGATTTCTCTAAATTTCTCTACAAACAGCTATCCAAGTTTGTTTTATCTGTTCGTATCGGAGGGCAAACAAATCTGTGCGGAACCTTCGCAAAGACTGGAAAATGAAACTGGATTTTTTCAAACCGTGAACTCTAATCTACGGAAAATATTAGAAATATTAAACATCGAATTCCGGCTAAAATGTGATCCATAATGTCTTATTCAAATAATGTTTATGAATGGAAATAACAGAATGTATTTTCATTTTTTAGTGAATTCACAAAATAATGAGCAATTACAAACAACTCATAAGATTTAGGATATAGACGACAAAAATGTAGTTCTTTTATATGAAAAAAATATTATGGTGTCTTAATAGGTATTTAGGTTTTGTTTAATTTTGAATCAAGAAAATACGTAGCTTTATAATATTATATAAATAAATGTACAACTTTGTACTAATGGCGCGTATCTACGGATGAAATTTCGGAGATTTGTCTCGAAAGCAATTACATTTTTTTGGTGGGGGATATAAGGTATTAACAAAACTCGACTTCTCGGATCAATCGGTTTTGAAGCCGTAAGACGAGCCTCGATAATCGCATTCAGGAGTAGATTTATCTGTATTTCTTCTTTTTCAGTCCGTTTCATCATCACTGAGGATCGCAATAGCTTTCTGATATCCCGGATGATTTTTCTCCGTATTTAATAATCAAAAAGTAATATTTTTTATTAAAGTGAATACATTATTATTAGTTGCAGTTTTTTAGATCAAACATTTCATTTGTATTAATATTTTTTCCTAGAAAAACAACATTCTAAATAAAGCGGTATTTGAATGTTGAATTATAGCTCTAGAAATTAATAGGTAACATTTCAAATATTGCGACCGTGTGGCGATTGAGATCCGGGTCGGGTTAGCGGTGGATGACGTCAGCGCAACAGAAGTAATGTTCCATTCCTGTCGTATCTAAAAATGAAGTACACGTTTTAAGCGGCACAAAATTTTGAGTTTACCGCTAATGATGTATCGCATCAAAAATCATATAAATTTATTCATATAATTAAAAGACCTTAAATCAGTTTTACGTAGTACATACACAGTGAAATAGAATGCAACGGCCATGAAATATACTTATATAAAGTTCTGTAAAAAAATTAAAATATATATTTTAATTATTTTTCAGTTGTTTTTTTTTTACAAAGAGTTCTCTGGAATTATTTACACACACCACGTGTAAAAATTCGATTGTGTTCATTTATTTAAATTCTGTACTTGAATATTCGTTTCAATATAACGTGATACCAGTAAAACGCCTACCAAAGATAGGTATTTCCTTTTAGGTACTCAAATTTCAAAAAAATGTCAAAGTATTTTCCACCAGCCTTTTATCAACGATCGAACAATACGAGTTTAATACACAAAAGGGGTCGTTGAGAAATAATGTCTGAACTTCAATTGACAAAATATCTTCTTTATATTCGTACAAATGTGGTCGTTTATCTTGGGTGTTTGTGCATTCAACCATATAAAACTAACTATTCGGAAAGAAGAGTGCGGAGCGAGGTGTCATTCGTTTTTTATTGTATTTTGCACGCAGAGCAGAATTATTAACTTTTATGTATGTTATTTATGTACCGTCATCTATTGCATGTCATGCGCAATGTAAGGTTACGGAGTTTTGGATGTTGAACCACTTTTTGAGGTTACACAGCAAAGATTATCTCTTTTTTTCTAAGCTTCTGCTGCCTTTTATGCATATTTCATTCATTTGATTGTTATTGTTTATAGAAAAATTTCATTGTTAATGTATGAACATTTTCTTTGATAATGTGGTCAACGTGTTTTCAACAAATATCGAACCGCCAGATCTCAAATACCACTATCCTTTTAACGGTTCATTAATGTGCGTATCTCGACTCCACAGAGTAGTGGGAGTATAACGTCACATTTTATTTTCCTCCAACAGATGTTCAGACTTGTGCCACGATTGCAGAAGATTTGTGAACATTATGCATTTACGTAACTTACTCTCATGACTCTTATCGCCAAATCTCAGAGGCGCGAGAGCAAAGAGATTAACCAATGAGATTATGCTTTCTTAACCTCAAAAATTGTCATATTGCCTCTTTCTATTTCGCAATCGATGAGTTTGTCTTTTTCCTAACCGTAATCGATGAGCTTGTCTTTATCCTAACTGCAATCGATGCAATTTTTAGAAATTTGTTAGTCTTGTTTTTATTTCGTGTTATAATTATTTAGTGATTATTTTGAATTTGTTAAATAATTGACTGGTTTTTGTTAGAGCTTTTAAAATCTTAAAATCGGTTTCTTTCGTAATTACAATTTATATTTATCAAAACGTTTGTATCAACACGAACGAAGCACAGTGAGGTAGGCATAAAAAATACTAATTGTATACGTGTTGAAATATTAAATATCTATATAATTTTTAATGGGCTTTTTTCATTTTTGACACCAGAGCTCGAGAACGTTTCACCACCCGTCTAGCAGATATGGCGTGGCTGTATAACACGTAGTTGGGAATTGGGAGTGAAGAAGAATTTTCTCATATGGTCGTCTCCATGTCCTACAGGTCGTTGTTGTGCACATACGTCTCGCGCCTCACTTCATGTTTTGTTGTTCCTCGACCAATTTTGTTCAAGTTGGTTGATTTCGGAAAATTGTATCTCTACAGCAACAGGTAAAACGCAATAAATGTTTATGATTTAATGTTCTCTGCTTGTCAAACTTTTCATGATAAATTGTAATAGGTATTCATGGTTCTAGATGGCGTTCGTGCGCACTTGTCGATTTTCCCCGCCAAATCGAAAGTCATTTGAGTATGTGTCTCGTTCAATCAACAAAACTTAAACACTTGTACGGGTCAATAGAAATCATTTAATTGAACATCATCAATGAATCATTTAATTGTCTTTTGCACATTTAAAAAACCGCATTCACAAATGACCATGTCGTTACATAAATAGAATATGCACTTTGATTGATGACATGTGTTGCATTAAATATTCAACACGTGTTAACATCATAAACAGCCTTGAATTCAATTAGCAAATACGTTTAATTCCTCTCGGCGGTATCAATATCCATCACGGTTAGCGTTGCAAATACGCAGCTAATCAAGTATTATTAAATAACCCCTGTGACGTAGGTGCACATGACGTCAGTACTACCTACGTACAGTGTAATTCAGAAACAATTACTGGATTATAAAGTATATACATAATATTATAAAAGGACGCATACCGCGGATAAACAGCAAAACGAATTTATCTCAATTATCGAAGAACTAAATATCGAGCATAGCCTCAATCCTCACTTCGGTCATATAACAAGACATGTGGACAGCTTGGACAAATTGGTTTTATGCAATTAAATGCGTAAAAGGTCGCCAATATGATGCAGTTAGCTGGTAAGGACTTCAATGCAAGACTCGCTTCTGAACTTATCGGCGAGATGTCATCCTCATGTCATCTCTCGCAATATCAGAAATCAATATCATAATCACAATAAATAAGAAAACATTCAAACAGATTAAATGAACCGCTTATGTAAAAGAAATAAATTGTCATTACCAGGATTTGAACTCGGAAATTTCTCTTGCCGGTAGAATGAGTTATCACCATGGAGTTTACACCATGGTAGCCATATACATTCTCGTCGAATTTTCGAACTTACATATAATAGTGAGACTTCTGTTGTTTTTAAATAATTGAGACTCATTGCAAATGAAAAATATGACGATAACTTTTAATTGAAAATAACAGATGTCGCGTTATTGTAAATATAATGAATTTATCATTTAGCTTTGTGTACGTGTTTTCCGTGTATGCATCTCTATATAAAAAGAAAAAAGAATAATATATATATATATATATATATATTATTTTTTTAAATGTTAGAAAATTAGATGAGAACGGACATGGTTACCTGGTTCAGAAATTAAAAAACATTTTTTTTTCGATATGTACATTTTTCTAAGTGATTCATTTAATTTGTTTTAATTAACTAAATAATTAATTAAAAAAATATATTCGTAAGTTGAAACTTTCCAAAGTGTAATTTAATTAAATAACATAAAAATATATTAGGTAATTAAATAACATAAAAATATATGCTTGCCAAACGAATCGCCATAATGACACGAACGATCTTCGAGAATGACAATTAATGATAAAATGGTATTAAAAATAGATGAAAATAAATCTTCATACGGTAGTTTCAAGTAATAGGTATATTCAATTTACGAGCGACACACCTGAATTTCGCTGCCTTTAAAATTTAAAATATATAGAAGTTCTGGCAGCGCTGTAGGACTACAATAATTCAATTAATGGAAAAATTATTCATTTAGTGGTAAAATTCATTTAATGGTAAAATTAATTAAATGGTAAAATTCATTTAGTGGTAAAATTCTTTTAATAGCATTTTTATACTATTTTTGCATCATATATTTGGTTAGTGAAATTGGACACAGAATTGCTGACGTTTTGGTAGAATATCACACGCCATCTTTGGGAAAGATAGTAATTTTTTAAAAGTACGATTGTCTACGACTGAAAAGTACGAGTTTTATAAATGTACGTTACCTTCTTTTACTTTGTCACTCAAATATTCATAATCACCAAGAGTTTTCCTCATTAGTCTCTGTTTTGCGCCATATCTCACTTTTTCTATTTCTAACGCAGATTTATTTTAGAGGATTTTGTTGCTCAATTTTATTATAGGTCTTCCCAAAATCCTCGTGTCCAGTACCGTCGGTATTTGTTGTTCGGTCCTATATAAACATTGAGATGCTTGACTTATTAAACATGTTGCAGAGTTCATTATTGTAGCGACTAGGCCAAAATCAATTTTCTAAAATCGGTTCAAACATACGCCTCAAAAATTTTCCTTTCAAAAATGTCTAGATCGCGCTCATTCTTTATCTAACTTACTTACTTACTATCACGCCGTTTCCCCGTTGAGGTAGTTCAGTTCATCCATATTCATACATCTTTTCATACAAGCTCGCTGATTATTGAGGCTTATAACAGAATCATCCTCCATTATCTGGTTTACCTGGACGTTCTTTATTTCTAGTACCATCAACACTTGCGTTATACATTTTTCTTACCATCTCCTCATTCATCCCTTCCATACGACCAAACCACCTAAGTGATTCTTTCTTAATCTTATTCATAAACTAACGTCAGTTGTACATTCTTTCCTTATATCTTCATTCTTTATTCTGTCATAAATAGATTTGTCACATATACGCTTAAGTGATGTCATTTGTCATTTCCACTGCGTTCAGTCTACTTTGGTTTCTCTTCTGCCAGCTGTAGGCTTAACTTCCATACATCAGTGTCGGCTCCATTGTGCACCGTTAGTCTTACCTCTGTTGACAAATTTCCGTTAGATATAATTTATCCTATTTCATGAATCCTTTAAAATAATATAATGATATTATAAACATCACTTTCTGTGCATTTTGTCCTTCCAATACAAACCATAATATGTACCTGTTCCGCTCTGGCCAACTAAAAACTTAGGGATTTCGCCGATGTTGGAACAGATAGCCTTCCGACACCGAACCGTCAAGATCTGTGGTTCGTTTTTTTTAACGTCCGGATGCTAGGACCACGAAGAGGCGGTGTTCTAAACAGCTCCGGAAGTGCAGTGATATTTCGGTTCTTCACTAAAAAGGTGCGAGTCAACTGGAGGTGAAAACTTGACGTCCAATCCAGGATCAAGGTAGGCCAGATCCATTTGCCAATATTCCTCTTTTGAATCCAATTCGGATTTCGTCAACTAATCGTTATTGTAATCAACACAGTGCACGAGATCTTATCCCACCAATACAGTATTCGTTTATTTTTTCAAATTAATGTGTGTTTGAATAATAAACGAAAAATACGATTAAATGTGTGTATGTGACCTTTACATAAATATGCAACGCGAGTAATAACTAATTTTATGGCTGATGCAGTTTTATCACAGCGCCCAACTCTGACGCGAGAGTTTGCTAATTATTCTGCGGAAATTCAGCTTGAATGCATGTGCATTCTGCATTTTCATGTACATGTATTATAGAATGCAAGCGGAATCATAATTATACCTGTGGCGAGAGCGTTTCATTATTCGTAACATTAAAATAATTCAGAGCGAGTCTATCACTGACCTTAATCGTTAACTATTTGATTTGCGGAAAGAAAAAAATGAAATAATTAAAAACACGGTGATGCAATCTTTTAAAATGCCGCGATGAAATTAAGGTATGATATAAGAACGCGAAGACCGCAAGAAGAAAATGAGAATTTGTCATTTTTTGTCACCACCACTAAATAAAGAACTTGTTTTAAATTATATGATGCAATGTACGTATTTTATATATACCTAAACGATGAAAATTAAAATTTCTGTAACAGACTTGAATTTTTCAGTCATGAAAAAAATTTTACCAAAATCATTTTTAAAATTGGCCGATTTCTCAATAATAAAAATATCCATATCAAAATTGAATTGAACTGTCTGATTGTTATTATCGGTAAATTAAATAAATAAGAATGCTCTCATATTTTTACGGCTGTTAAGAACTTTCTGGGTTATTTTGCCGACCACTCTGGACAACGCTTTCGGATCCCAATGCAGGGTTCATCATTGTGTCAACGAAAATAGCCGCATTTCTATCTCTTTACGCTTTTTTTTTTTATGTTTTTAGTTTTTTCTTTTGTGTTTTTATTCTGGTGTTAGAAAAAATTCCATCTAATCGTCTTCTTTTTATATCAATGTTTTTTATGATTTTCTCTGTGAAATGAGCTTTTTGTGTTTTTAAAATTTTGGTGGTAAATAAAATTCTGCTTCTTTTTCTACCGAATCTGTTTTCTGTTTTAAAACATTCCATGGTATCGACTTTTTCTTTTTCTTACCACATTATCACATCTTACCTAACCATCATGTCTCAAGACGAATAAAATGCTAATAATTGAATGAATATATTTAAATTAAATGTGTTGTTATTTTTTTATTGCTGTTATTTATTAATCTCCATCTTCCCGACCTTTTAATCATATTACGGATTCCATCTTTACGGTTGAACAAGTGTCGCGCCGCCAACACTAGAAGTTAACCAGCCTTGTAACTTTAGTACATACACACGTGTATAACGCATATTGCTTGCATCTCAGAGAAATAGCTTTGTCTGAGTTAGCGTACTGTGAAGTACTTCAAAAGTGTGATTGTCTATCAGAAGTTTTGAAAACAAAATAGATTTATACGAAAAGTTAACAATTCAGCCAAGATTGAAATAGTCCAAGCGTTCTCGTATTGTCCCGTAATTTAGTTTTATACTTTAGGACTTTCCAAAGACACTCCGAGACTCAGGAGTCGAGACAAAAAGACATTATACTACTCAGCCAGAAAACTATCAAACTTAAAGGAAGAGTCAACAGCGGATTAAGATAAAATTCTCGACTTTGATGTTTATTTCGGTCTTCGAATAAAGATGTAAGACATATATATATATATATATATATATATATATATATATATATATATATATATATATATATATATCTTAGAAATAAAGTTTCTTGGTTAACCCGCGTCTGTTGGTCCCATTGTTGTTCTCGGGTAAATCTCATTACCTCATCATTTTCAGGGGTTGGTTATCGGGAAAGTGTCGCTGTAAAATGATCATGAAACACGCCTTTTCCGGCCGGCAGTTCAACGCTAAGACATATGCAAAATAACCAAGAAACCACCTTTTCAACATTGTTCTCAACCTGTGAAAACATCAAATTTAACATGTGTCTTTTTATGTGTTACACATTGAAATTGAAATTAATGAAATATTGATACATTTCATTGAAATAATCTCATATTTCTTCGAAATGTGAGAATATTTTGGTGAATCTGTTGTGTCATTGAAGTAAAGATAGAGAACTTTGACAGCGTTTGAAAATAAAAGAAAAATATGCTCGAGTGAACTTCTTTCGAAAAATATTTGAAAATGCGCTGAATCGCTTTTGCCTATGGAGGACCTGAACGCGCCTGGCTGTTAAGCTAGGCTTTTAACAGCCATAAACACTCCTGGTACCGACGTCAGGCGAAATACCACAATAATATTAAGCGGGAACTATCGGGAAGACTCGCTTACTTGCCGTCTTACCGACCACAGGCTTTAGATCAGGCTTTAGTAGCTACTCACTCGCAACTTTGTAAAATAGTGTCCATTAAATCTAGTGTCAATCGTAAGTAATTTCTCTTCATACAACCTGATCTAGTACGCTATCATACATATTCCTCACACTCTGCGATCACTCAAACATAGTGGAGAACTGGGAGATATAGGAGCCCCAGTTCTCGCGCTTACAACCATCTGATCAACACACATACACCGCGACATAATCCACACTTTCTTTCGCTACAACGCAATTAAAACACCCCATCCCTACGAAGACATGGTCCGATGGGGTGTATGGGTAATACCTAACATGTTTAATCTGGCCGGGTTTCCGCCCCTCGGTATTACTAATGGGGCCCGTGTACGCTTTAATAACTCCGTGTAATGCTGCGGGAAATTTTTGTGGCTTAAGGTGGCGTGCCCCATTTGGAAAATGGATCCAACGCGAACGGGAACTTACGTCATCATATAATGGGCTTCTCAGGATAAAAGCCTTTGTGGTGTTAAACAAACGCGAACGAGTACAGGTGTGATGTTACACGTGAATGTGTTATATTATATTTAGTGATAATTAACATATGAAAATATGATATACCCGGCATCGCACGGGTAGAACCTTTTCCTTGCGAACCATCTATTAATGAACTCCTAATCTAAACCCCATATCCATTTCAGAAAATTTATACACTTAAATAAAAATATTGCTTTTTCGTAGAAAGCAATCACTTTGTGATCAATCACTTTAATCACTTTGTATGAAACCACGAAATTTATTATACGTCAACGGGTTTCGCTTATATCATGATTCATCAGGACGTACTTAAAACTAATCATAAATACAAAAAGAAGAATGTCAATATTCGTGTCAAAGATCGTCTTAAATGCTTAAACAGTAATGGTTTCTCAGAACTTTCTAACCATATTATTGAAATACACCATTCTTTTAATAATAGCATAGGGATCGATATCCTCCATAAAAACGGGTTTGGCCTCCGGTTGAAGAATTTAGAAATCCTTGAAATAAAAAAGGCAGTAAGTAATGGTACGCCAATTCTTAATAATCAAATTATTTTATCCATTAGCCTCATATTAGATATGTTTCCTTTAAAATCAATTTAACATCTATCAACATTGTATTGTCCCCTCTCTTAATGTTTTGTCTATCTGTATATGTATTCTGTCTCTCTCTTTCACATGTAATTTTATATTCCATCTCCCTCTTTATGTACATATAAGTGCACTCTTTTTATATTTATGATTAGTTTCAAATACATCCTGATGAAGCTTGAGATAAGTGAAACCGGTTGACGTATCATAAATTTCGTGGTTTCATATAAAGTGATTGTGTTTTATTTATTCTAAAAATATTATTTAAGTATTAATAATTCATTTTAGTTACTAATATGGCGATAATTTTTCATTTTTAAATTCACGTCAAATGTTTAGAGAGTTTTTTATTACATTTTTTACCCTTCCAATTTATATATATACACATATATATACATATTAATATAAATAAAACATTTATGTTGTTCTTAAAAATAAGGTATTCAGTAAAAGTGTCGTAGACTATTAAGGAATTTGAAAAAAAACCTACTCCACATGGCAACATTCCTTCACCCCCCGTCTCATCTCCCACAACTCTCAGTCTACCCTTGATAGGTCTATGTAATCCAATATATTATTGGTTACTAGTTAAATGGTCATTAATCTAATACAAAAAAAAGTATTGTGCATGCCTGTATGGTCCATTGAGTGAAGAATGTAAAAAAATATAAGCACATATTATGAAAACTTTGAGGACCTTTGATTTTATTTAACCATCATTTGATAAACTAAGCATTACATATAAAAAATTAAATTTTTATTTATTTATTTAAAAATGTAACATTGCTCTGACATTATGTGTACGGATATGTATATTCTTAAATTAATATTGTTACAACACATGCTACCTCTTTATAGGAGATAAATCTCGTGCTTAGAGAGGAAGATTATTTAAACTGTGGTAATAATACAGTTAAATAATTATTCTTAGGAGAACACATTCTTATTGTGAAGTTGTAATTATTCAGAAAATACGGTAGATGGTTATTTCAAATAATGGAACGATTAAATGTATTAATTTCAAAAAGCTAACATGTAGGTACGAAAATTTGTCGCTGTAGCATAGTTGGATAATGCACCTTCCCCGGTTAGGAAAGAGATCCAGGTTCGAATCCTGGTGGCGCAACAACAATATTTTTGATGAAATCGATTTTATAAGTATATCTTTCTAATTAATATATTTAATTAATATTTTAAATAATTATTAATTTATTATAAATATAAAAAAAATTTAAATAATTTTATAAAGTATATTCACTTGGACGAATGTTACAATACACCGAGAAAAATTGAAATAAAGCATAATGTATAAAAATATAGGGATAATAAAATATTATATAATATCCAAAGTAAACAAATAACATTAAAGATAATAAGAATAGAAACAAGAGTACTGAATACAATGGAGATAACTTTAACCGCCTATAAAAATATTTTTTATATTTATTACATAATTCATTCCTTATGGATGTGAGGAATTCATCGGAATATTTAGTTTCCACATGACTATAGTTGTGCCGGCTCGTAGTAGTATAATCCCATAGTCTTCAATCGGTAATTTATTTAATATCCATCCTTATAATTATATCTTAATAGCATTATTTTTTTCACTAAGGTCGGCATACACCAGTTGGTAATTATGTTCCGCGTACAACATACAATGGACAACGAATAACAGCTCGTTTTGTGCTCATCTCTGTACTGTCTTTTACGTGAGTTTCGAGACAAATATATTCACCATAAAATGTGGCATAAAAATACATAAATTGTATGAGTAACAATTAATTATGAATATTCTCAACTTTAAGATATATTTTATTTTGTACCAAATTCACATAAAACATTTTGGAAAATAATATTAAAATTCTGAAAACATCTCAAATATCAAAATGTAACATTTATAATGAAAAGGTTGTTCCGTTAAAATATATTATAATAACAGCTGTGGGAGAGTTAACCCTAGATTATCAAAAGAGCCGGAGGCTAAAATAAGATTTACTTAGCTTAAGTTAAAGAACGTTGAAGGAATATCAAATGTATCCATTACAACAGTAATATTACCACAAACAGAAATGTGTGTGAAATTTTTTATAATCTAAATATGTCGTTTTGACGTCTGGATTTTTTGGATATAGGACCTTCTATTTATTTCTATTTATTCAATTCTGTCTATTTATTTATACCTATTACTAATGTAAAATTAAGTGTATAATATGATATATTAGGAACATTTGAGAAAAAGCGAACACGAAGAAAGTCTCCTACAAGATCCTCGGCGTCCTCTTTAAACGCTGCTGTCAGTGGTGTAGCGGAACAAAATATTAGCAACAAAAACATTGTTAGAAACAAAAAATGTATGTGTTTGCGTACATTTCAGGAATAGTGGTGTAGCCATGCCAGTTCTTTTTACGACGATTTCCCAAGAAAGCTTAAATTCTAAGCTGAACCTGAATACACTTTATACGGCAATAAATAACAACAGGTACCTATATTTTATTCGAAATATACTTTCACATTCTATTGTGTCGAACCTGAATGAGCTGAAATTGAAAACTTTAATATTAAGTTGAGTTTGGGGAGTTGATTTGTCATCACCTTACAAAGATTTTTCAGTCTTGTGGGTATTTATGTTCTTAACCTTTACCATACCGTGATATAAAATACTCATATGCAGCCATGCCGTCAACTCGTGTTACCGTAATAAATTTTAAATGTGAAGAAAGCTTTTATTAGTTTAAATGGCAAAAAAAATATTAATCTAAATATTGAGCATTAATTACAAAATGACATAATTCGGAGCATTCATCAAGTCTTATAGGATTCTATAGAATACTACTTTTTTTCTTATCTCTCTTCATTAAATTAGTGAGAAAGATAGATCATATATTCGTCTTTTTGTTATTATTTTTATTGTGAAATTAATGTACCACCTCTATTTGTATTACCACAAATGGTATTTTTTCCAGCATATTAATTTTAAAAATAATTATTTTTGTAAGATTCGCCTAAAACAACTTGTTTTTCAATAATCAGTTCTAAGTATAAACATTTTTCTTAGAATTAAGTGAAATATGAATTTCATGTTGCGTATATTAACCGAAATATTACAGTTTTAATTGGGGCGGTAGGCCTATGTCACTGCATGGTTTTGGAAGGGTTAACTACGTTTTCGTGTTACGACTATTTATTTGTGTTAAATAATTTTATTCTACTAAGAAGTAAAGACTTTTAAGTTATTACTTGTGGATTGATTTTTGTGAGAGAGATATTAGTGTATTCATTAATATTTGAAAAAATACCTATGCCCGAGAAAAGAAAACAAACATTATTTTTATTTAGTAGTGGAAGCACCGGAACGCTTCCCGTCCAAGGGTATAGTGTTTCTTTGCTTTTATTCTTAGCACTACACCATTGCCTGCAATCGAGATGACTCAAAACCTGGAGGAATGAAGATGTATTATACACCAAGTTCCAGAAATTTCAGGAGACCACAATACTCAGCATGAGCACACGATGAAAATGCTTATATTTTCATTCACCTAATACAGTAGCGAACCAAGTAAAACTATTCTGCTGTTTGGAAAATATTGAAAATTGTCATATATATGTACCTAATAAAGTTGTTATAAAAAAAATCGAATAATATATTAATATGTAACACGGTTCACGCGGTTTTGGCAAAACAACACGTGGGCTAGATAAATTTACTATGTAGAACTCTCTATTTTTTACAGCGCAGCTTTTGAGTGTGTCACGACAAAAGCTCCGCGGACTTTTGACACAGAGATCAGGCCGACTAAAACTCCAGCCGACTATTGATCCATGCGTCATTAGACCCGCCGACACACGGCCACTAACAAATTTTCAATATGATTTTTTTAAAAGAGCTTTCAAGAAATCGACGAATCGAGAGGTGACTGAAATATGCGTGTAATCTTTCACAGATTACTAATAATAATGTAACCTTATTAAAGAGAACACATTCTTATTGTGGGGTTGTAATTATTCAGAACAGACGGTCTGTGATATTTTAAATACTAATAAAATGTATTAATTATAAAGATATACATATAAAATCAATTTTGTCAAAAATATTGTGGTTGCGCTACCGGGATTCGAGTGCATTTTCCCCGGGTTGGAAACGAAATCCAGATTCGAATCCCGGTAGAGCAACAACAACATTTTTTGATAAAATTGATTTTATATGTATATCTTTCTAATGAATACATTTAATTAGTATTTAATAACGTAACCGATCAAAATTTACAGTGAGAAAGTGGAATTCTTGCAATTAAAAACGAACGTCATAATTATACAAGAAACATATACGATGCTGAAATACAATAAAACTTTATACTACCTTAAATATGTATCTCTAGTTTGCACGATTAAATCATAAATAAAAAAATGTTTAATCGTTGCTTAATTTTCTTAACAGTGTGTTAATTATGTTAATTCTTTCGATAGTTTATGGAATTTTATATGCGTCATCAATGTGTTAACCATTCTTCATCAACATTTTTTTTTGTAAACAGAACCCTATGAATAAATTAATATCTCTATCTACGCATTACTCTAGAACATTTATTATTTTTAATTCTATTATATTATACAAACACATCACAAGTCATACAAAAAATGGACAAAATCAGCATCTGAAAATACAAAGAGGAAATACAGTCTAAATAAGTTCTGTACAGGAAATAAGTTCTGTAGGAAATACAGTCTAAATAAGTTCTGTAGGAAATACAATCTAAATAAGTTCTGTAAGTGACAATACCTACACGTATTGTTGAAGTCAGGCCAAGTATTATTATTTATTTCATAAAAAATTGTCATCAAGAGGGGTATGGAATAGATTGATCACAGAATCCGTCACTTTCCAAGTGTATCACAAACTATACCTTAAGGGTGCGCTTTCAAAAACAATGAATATTTTCGCGTTTTTTACGAAAAGGTGGTTTTATATTATTCTTTTATATGAGAAGTTATACACTAGATTTGACTTTATTAAAAACTATTACTTAGATAATACCTTTACACTAATGTAAAACTAATAAATTGAATGTTATTTGCCATTTTTAAGAAAACACAAGCATTATAAGCACGACCATTCAATTTATTTTACGCGTGCCTCAAAATTGCCGTAATATAGAAAGTTCTTGCGTATACGAAATATATTTTCTTATAATCTTGAAGCCAAGCTAACGGAGACAAATCTGCATCGAATCTAATTAACAAAATGTGAAAAATTTATATAATTATAAACCATTAAATTGATACACATGATCAATTTTGGATAGGATTTGAGTTAGTGAAAACAAATTATTTGAAATAATATGTAATATTTAATTACACGCTTTAAGGATTATATAAAAAAAAAATATTTTATTACTAAATAATATTTGTGCGATTGTATTAATGTGTGTTTTTTTATTGTTTTTTTTATTTCATATCGCCGATTTTTTACAGGATCCTAAAGAATAATTGTGCTAAATTTGGTTTAGATCAATCAAAGAACATAGAAGAAAATAGAGACATTCAATTTTATATATGGTAAGATATTTGAAATCAGAAATCAATTTACTTTATTACTATGAATCAAAAGTCTGCACAAGAAATATATATATAACATAAAAAACCTTGAAGTTTCTTTTTAGTATAAATGATAAGTGATAAGTTGGTATTCCAAGAGTATATATTTAAAATATTAAATGTATACTTGTGTATACATTTTATATTTTAAAGTTTAAGATTTCGTTTCCTTATTTCTATCCGTGTCGCACAACAACTTAAAGTCAATATGTACGAAAGTGCGTCAAACAATGTAAATTATATTTCTAATATATTTATATTATAAGTATACATACATTATATTTTTAAAAGATTTTAATTTGTTGTTCTCCAATGAAATATAATATTAATATATCCAACAAAAAAATTGTTTTTGAAATAGAATGAGTGATGTGTCATTGAGTTGTCGTTCCAAGAATTTTTATTACGAAAAATAATTTCAAATTTTTGTCAAAGAAGAAATTTTAAGTCAAATTATTTCATAATTTGCATCATTTCAGTCTTAACATAATTTTGATAAAGTAATTAGAAGTTGTGTTTTCAGAAAGAATTTTATAATAAGAGGTAAAAATAAAAGATTCAAGAAGATTTAGTGATTTTAAGGATGGGTTCTATCTTGCGCACATCGCGGGACTAACCGAAGGGTTTAATCATCATAATTATCAATAAACTTTTCACCGAGCGCATAGAATCAGCGGTTACAATTTTGTAAAATCTCTTCAGCTAAATTTTGTCTGTCTGTGAAAACATAAAAAAATAGTCTGTTTGTTATTTTGTATCACTTAATATTACTGTTACTATTATACTGAAAAAATATTTAGTTGCTACCGGGAAATAAGTTCAAAATTTGTCGAAAATGTATTCGATTGCTACAGCGAAATCGGAGAACGCGCTTCTCCGGATATGAAGAGGTACAGGTTCGTATCCCAGTAGCGATTAAATATTTTTTCGATAGATAGATTTTTTTCTGTATATCTTTCTAATTGATTATTTTAATTTGTATTAGCAATTTATATAATTTGTCAAATATGTAGAAACCGGTCTTTGTTCCATTTGATAATCATGTGCAACTAGATTTTTAGTTTTTTTCTCTAAGAATTTAAAAAATTTGTGAACAGTCACCATTTTGAAACATGTTGGCTAACGAACTTAGCTGAGATATTTACGAGTATAATTCTTCAGTTTTATCTTAATCTGATAAGAATTACGGGAGTTATCGTATTCACATAATACGTTATATTCCGTATATTTTTTATAGTTAGCCTATATAATCCGTCACTTTCCAAGTACAAACCAAACCAACGCCGCAATACAATTTAATTTCACCCAAAAAGGTTTATTTCAAAATGCGCATCTATTTTTCGTAGGATCATAAAGAGTAACAACGCAAAATTTGGAACGGGTGACATTCCATATAATACAATACTAATTTATATCGTTGTGAGGAGTTGGGGTATCTGAAGGAAGGGAGTATAACCCTAATGTCTTTCTATGTGTCACTTATTAAAACATAATGAAATAAATGGGAAATTGATACAATTTATTCAATAGGTGTATAAAATTCCTTCGAAATGTGGGATATGAATAAGTACGGCTACAAGTTTTGAGGCAAAGCCTTGACAGTGGCACGCATTTCATTTTGAATTAAATGCCATTTTTTCTGTGACAATTGTGATTGTGAAGCGCTGACATTTTAGTTATAGAACCGCTACACGAAAGCACGCAACATAATTATTGTGAAAACTCATTACAAAAATTGAGAAAATATCACGGGAATACTTTCTCTGCAAACTATGAGAACATTTCGGCGTACATAATTCTCCATTACGTACGGTAATTAAGAATTTAATCAAAAAATTCTTGCGTACCGGCTCAGTTTCGGATGTAGGCACACCTGTGCATCTTAGAGTTGTGGCCATCTCTTGAAAACAGTCTCAGCGAGTGAAAACTGGGAATATATTTTCCGACAGTTCAAATACCTCCATACTTTGGAAATGTTGATGGTGTCAATAGTATGCATTATGGTGACATGGTATCCTAATTGGGTATCGATTAAGATGACATGTAGAGAGACAATGTATTTATTGCAATACTTGTTTTGGCGACCAATCTTGTCATATCTTGTTTTGGCGACCAAAATTGCCTCTCTTTACCTTCTTTCTCTGCAGTTTCACGTGTTTAGAGGGTAGGGACCTACAGGTTTCTTTCACATATAGACGAGGCCTATCTGATTGCTGTGGCAAGTGTCGATATGCCAAATATTTTCTTGATACTTAACTTATCAAATTAGATTAATTTTATACACAAATCCTGATTGCGTTTGTTTGAGCATATTAACTAGTCAGGTCTAGGTCGTGTAGTAGTTTGTAGGTCAAGGTCATGTAGTCATGTAGTCCTTTTTGGGATAAAAATGTCTCGAGACAAAGATATGGACGTTTATGTCAACCAGCCAGGTCAATGAATGCGTACAATTGTTTATGTTAGTCCTAAAAATCCTCCCTTAAAACAAGGGTTTAAATTAACTCCTAGACAAAAGATTTCTGATATAATAACACCAAAGTGGCGGTAGATGGAGGGGAGAGAAGTTTTTCTTAAACAAACAAATAAATAAATAAATTCTCTTGCAAAGTGTTTAAATAAAAGCTAACCTTTAAATTCGGCATTACGCTTGTGTGAGAAATGTAATTCGCGTATCTGATATTTGTGTATTAACTAACATCAGTATATATCGTATGTCACATTCCTAATGAATTATTTTCAATTTATATAATTAACTATTGTACGTATAATACAAGACGCTTAGTAATCACGCGAGATTTGGCATATAGCAAAGACACGATCATGTCTTTGTCCGGAATTACACGAGTTTAATATTCGCCTATTACAAATGTCAGATATTTTAAGTAGTTTCTCCGAAATAATACGAGGTTCGTCGTCCGTAGGTACTTCCAGAACACGCTTCTAGAATCCTATTGCTTGATGTGATGGGTGAATTGTGCCCCAGAAAATACGGTCGTCTCCTTAGATGTAAATCTCTGAAGACAATTAAGAGATCGACTGAAGTTATCTGCGGATCCTCGGAGCGAAAACGGTGGAAATTGTACCAATAAGTGAATTAGCTTTCCGAGTTCCACAAGCGCTGGGAAAGGCTCGAGGCGAAATTGGTTACGAATATAAGCTTCAATTTTACGTTTCCGGTATTCGATAGAATTGTTCAACATCTGAAGAGAGGAGAATGTAAAGATTGAGCGCGCAAGATATATACGAGTACTAACAATTAAGTTCGTTATCTGGTATACGAATTCTATTTCTTACACCGGTGTAGTGTCGAATTTAATGGAGAAATATATCCTTAATACACTTTGCAAGAGAAATTACCTAATTAATTTATTTGAGAAGGACTTGAAGAACACAGTTGCCCAAAACACAGTTATCTTCTAGCTATGACTTCGGGGCTTTTATAATCGATATTCTTTGTTCTCGGTTAATATAAACATTCTTTGTTTTATGAGAAAATTTTAAGTTTAATTTTTAAGGGTTCATTGAACTAGCTGGTTTTCAATGATCGTGTTCGTTGGCCTGACTACTCTAAAACAGATAAACAATAAGAATATGTAGGTATGAAATTAACTTGTATCTAATTTGATAAGCCGTAATGTAAGTAAATAGTTGGAATATAACATATGGTCCCCTTCAAAATAGTACTAAACTAATGGACTTGTTTTAATATTTTTTCTATTTTTCAGCCGTATTCCAAGTCATTTCTTGTGAAGCTGTTGGCATAGTAATCTGTTTCACCTCCGTCATGATTTATATTTATAATGTGCTTTTTTATCCTCGCTTTTTAATATTGTAGCACTGTGTTAATATTTAAAAAAATGTTTTGATGTACATATATATATATATATATATAATGGAATCCTGGTACCGACACTGATGTATGGAAGTGAGGCCTGGAGCTGGCAGAAAAGGAACGAAAGTAGACTGAATGCAGTGGAAATGAGACCACTTAGACGTATTTGTGGCAAATCTATTTATGACAGAGTAAAGAATGAAGAAATAAGGAAAGAATGTAAAGCTGATGTTAGTATTGTGAGTAAGATGAGGAAAGGATCACTTAGGTGGTTTGGTCATATGGAAAGGATGAATGAGGAGAGAATGGTAAGAAAGATATATGACGCAAGCGTTGATGGAACCAGAAATAGAGGATGTCCGTGGAAGACTTGGCACGACCAGATAAATCAGATAATGGAGGATGGTTCTGTTACAAGCTTCAACAATCGGCGAGCTTGTATGACAAGATGTATGAATGTGGAAGAAGCGAGAATTGTGTGTCAGGACAGAAGAGTATGGCGCTCTATCCTCTGCCTACCCCCACGGGGAAACGGCGTGATGGTAAGTAAGTAAGTAAGTAAGTATAAGCTAAGTGATATATATATACATCACTTAGCTTACTTAGCAAACATGTGTAAATTAAATTTTGTCACTTTTATATATGGCATCACAGCACAGTCAATTAAGGCTCTCTATTGAGAAGTTCCGGGTTCGAGTTCCGTTAATGATTGTTTGTTTTTATAGGTATTTTTTATCTCTCCTTTTAAGTGATTTATCTGATAAGTATAGTAATGGTTCGCCGTTGGTCAACTATGAACATGTTGAAAAAAGTAATTAAATATAATATAATAAATGTTTACGCGCTTTATACTTCGATAGGTAGGCCTGATATAAAATTTTGAATATGTGTGTTCTATTTGTGTAGATTTGAATTTACAGAAAACAAAAGCGATGCTGCTTCTGGGAAAAGAGATTGTGATTCGGACGGACTTTTTACGGCGGCAATAATGAGACTTTTAGTGTATATAATTTCGGATTAGCGGTTGTGTGAAGGTGTAAACGTGGCTGACCAGCGTATTTGCGGACCATCAAGCTGCAAGGATGGCGACGTCGGCCTCAACCAGCACAGGTTCGCAAAGGTTTGTGTAATTTGAATTTACATAGATTGAATAACTGTATTCATCATTACCAATAGAAAACCCAGAACTAGCTATCGAAGTATTTACGGAAACAATAATAGCAACCTCACCGATTATTCCACCTCCTCAGATGACGTTCTTCAACTTTTATATCTGAAAATAAAGAAAACACTCTCACATTAACATAATGTACTAATATAATTTAATAATTTAATGAGATTTGTCTTTTTATTCATGTGCGATGCTAATAGTGATTAAACTGAGAAATAATTCGATGATTAAACTGAGAAATAATTGGAATGCCTAAACCGAGAAATAATTCTAATATCTTTTGAAGCTTGTTCACATGCGTCAGAATATACTGTGATTGGATGTACACCCAAACAACATGTTAGAATTACTAATTAAATCCCTTTCAAATGAAGTTATGATCTAGAACAGTTATGGTAAACCTTTATTCACAAGTACAGGCCCAATTCTTATAAAATGCAATACATTCGTGCCAAATAAATATAATGAAAATACTTTTTTCGCTTCAAAATGACGTTAAATAAAGGATCACAACACTTTTATTATGAACAACAAAATACACCATTATTAAGGAAAACACATTCTTATTGTGAAGTTGTAATTATTCAGAACATAGCTCTGTGATATTTTAAAAATGAATTGATAATTCTGGCGTCTGCAGTCGGTTTACTCAAAGGTATTTGAGATTCTGTAAAAATAATGTAGATGGCTTTCAAATAATGGAACGACAGGTGTATTAATTTGAAAAATGTAACATATAGGTTCGAAAATTTGTCAAGAAAAATACTGGCGTTATAGCACAATGGTAGTGCACTTCCCCGGATTGGAAATAGAGATCCAGGTTCGAATCCCGGTGACGCAAAAACAATATTTTTCGACAAAATTGATTTTATATGTAAATATTTATAATTAATACACTAATTTAGTATTTAAAATACACTACTATTTTTTCCAATAGCACCGTATTTATGAAAAAATTCTTCCTGCTAGTCATCCACTTTCAGTGTGTGGTTCAGTATCTAGGTCTGGTTTTTTTTTTACAAACAAATGATTAATATAAGTAATAAATATAAAATATGCATACTTATTCGATTTAAAAATCGTAAAATTCTACATGTACACTGAGTTTACAGCACCGGAATGTGCGTTTTTATTTTAATACCGTAAGGAAAAGATTAATTATGAAACAGTGAATTTTGACTAATGGTGAGATAGAGGGGTGTCAGGTGTCAGTGCACTTTTCTATTGTGTCAGTGTCTTGAACAACGTAATTTGAATAACTATTATAGATATACCCTAAGTACTGTAGATTCAGTGTACATGTAGAGTTTTTCGATTTTTAAGTCGGATAAATATGAATATTTTTTATTTATTATTTATATTAATCATTGAAATAATAGTTGATAATAAATCAATTATTGTGTAAAAGTGCTAAAAATGAGAAAAAACATTGATCATCACAAACGACAGTATAAAGACGTATAAGACAAGTCTAACTCGTCCAACATACGTTCTGCTACTAAAGTGATAATTGGCATTCAACAGTCCCGTGCCCCGCGCACCTCGCCATCCGCATCTCTCAGCACGTACACATACCCCTATTGACAAATTCACGTCAGGTTCTTCGAGAAAACATTTTTATTGTTGCGTATGATAAATTGTTACATATTATAATTATTTTATCCAATACATAAACACATTAAGGAAGAATACCTAAAATATGAACTCTGTATTTAATATAGATATTTACATACTTTGAGGCAATGCCAACTCAATTTACATCATCGGATAGGAAAGGTTAAATGTTCAGAGGTTAAGATTTTTCCGATTCCTTGAAGTACTAGTAATATTTCTACTATACATACAGCTATACTGTCGAGTTATTGATACTTTTACAAACTTATATCTAGCCACAAACATCTTAAATATTCAATTTTTAACGAAAACCGTGATTTTACTCATGTGCATATTTAAGTGTAAATACGTTTTGCAAATAAAATTAAAACTTTGTCCGCGTGTCACCGAAATGATCTGAGTCTCATAGATTCGCCATCTCTGATCTAGAATAATCTGTTGATAAGTAACTTCCCACTGATACAAGGGCGTTCGGTTGATATATAATCCAAATTTACTCAAATGTATTTGATATGCCAAAATATTCAATTAGTTTCGCACAGTGCTGAATTATGGTAGGTATTCAAACCTTTGTTTCATACAAACACCTCAGTGATGGCATCTAAATGTAACATATTATTACATGATTAAATTCGTAAAGACGAAAATAATTGTGGCCATTACTATGAAAGTGGTCTAAGTCAAGAAATTGAAAAAAATTGAGTTTATCAATTATTTTGCATCACATTATTTTAACTTAATATAATATGATGCAAATTGTAACAATTGTTAAAAATTTGAAGTGTATTGTTACGACATTCAACAGTATTTCGCAAATGTTTATTTTAATAATATAGTGTAAGTCATTTCAATCTTAAAATTTTTATTTCCTTACGATCTACATGCAATATTCACATGCCGAAATAAATAATAAATCTAGTAAACTAAATCAATTTAAAAGCATTGTGTTGCGTGTTATAAAAATATTTTTAATCAATTCAAACGCAATTCTTTAAATATCTCGAAACGAAAGAAACATGATTTAGGCCATAATTATGACATACAGTCTCTATATTACAGTCCCTTATTTTGTGTCTATGGCCAGAGTTTATCTCGGTTATTGCATCTCCGAATTGAATTTGAAAAATATATATGCCGTTCATTTTCCAGGAAAAAATATGCAATATTTTTAATGTTTACTAACTTAAATTCACGGTTGTTTTATAATTATTAATTTAAATAAATAACACCAGCATTAATTACGTTGATTATTTTGATCGGTTTTGATAACACCGTATCTTCGTTTCGACGAACGTACGTTTGTCGTATTAATGGTATTATATCGTAAATATCGAGGGTTAATATAAAAGTACAGTTGATGAAAGCCATTTTTTACGTAAGCATTGCTCTAAAAATACACACAGTCAATAAACATACGGGCCAACTACCTTTTCAAAAAAATAACAAAACTTAAAGATACACAGAATGACCGTTTATTATCGTTCTTGAAAACTGATGAAAAAGTCGGTTACAATAATTTAACTTTCACTCCTTAATTTATAATGTTATTTTTTTAATTAATCGTGTATTCAGCAACCATTTTTCGATTAAGAAATATTAATTAATAACTTATAAATGCAAACTTTCTCGTGAATTGCGTGTGGAATCATGAGTTACGTTGGATCAATGTGAACAAGAAACCATAAAAGGGTCGCAACGTGACTTCAGTCAGATTTTGAAATAATTCTGAAACACCTACTCAAATATAATGAACGTATTACTCTGAATATTTTGTAATACGTAATAATTAATTAATTTTAATTATTTTTCAAGAAACATAATTTCGTGTGAATTTCATTACGAAATATACGAATCAGCCCCGAATTAGAATATCGGGTGAATATAAATACACCGAATTAAAATTTCATTACAGGTATGTAATTATAATCGACCACGGTTGCTACCCTAAAAAAGGAAACGGGAATATTCGGATTGCACATAAATGGCTCAAAAACGAAGTTCTTACATGGTTCATAATTTTCTAACTGTTGAGATATGAAAGAGCGTGTTTTAATATTCGAACATGTGAGTGTTGTGGCTTTTCTTGTATAAGGACACACATACACACACAGATACACAGCACTAAAGCGGTTTGCATCATAGCTAAATATATTAGATGAACATGACTAGTACTGGTGTACCATACAGTAATATCCCGAAGTTACGCGATAGATGGGACCGATGAAAATCGCTTAACTCGAATTCGCGTAAGTCAGGGTACAACCTTGCATATAAATACATACAATTTTGTTTAATTGGGACCAAGGACTAACAAAAACACTAGTTTAGAAGAAAAATATTGAATAAAATTGCAATTCTTACAAAAAAGTCATTTCGATGTCGATGGCTTCATAAAATCTAACAAATTCGTCTGACGACACAATGCCTTCTTTTTTCACGCAGAATGTCTTCGTAGCAAGCTAATAATTTTTCTATTCCTTGCTTTGTAGCTATAACGCATTTTTCGTTGGAGTCTATGTATTCTGAAATTTTTAAGCCATTTTCAATTGAGCTGAGACCTTCTGTCAAACTTGCAATTATCATGTGCTTTTTTGGTGGAATTGGGTCTGAAGTGTCTTCATTGTCGTTTTGCTTACGCATCTCTATGAGCTCATCGATTGTTATCTCCTGACTAAGTGAATCCAACCGCTCGTTGACATCATTAGCATTGACTTCCAAATCTAATTGCCGATAATAAATCTAAAGCGATATCATTTTCTTGCAATCACAGTAAGAGAAACACTGAATATAGCGGGCGGCAGTCTAGCGGCAGTGTCGTCAAACGAATCGCGTAACTCTGAGTTCGCGTAACTGTACATGATTATATAAAATTAATTCAAAAATAAAGTAAATAATTCGCAGCCGGTACGATTTGAACCTATGCCTCCAGAAGCTATCTAATTTATAGTCTAACGTCATAACCGCTCTACTGATGCAAAATGTGTTGCTAATACCGTAATATAATGAATGTTAACATAAATACATATATTTTAGTTCTTTATAAAATAAATTCACTACACCCAACATAATGATACTATTAATTTTATTTTGATAAAATTTCTGTTATCCAATTTAACTGTCTGTATTATAAGGAGCCTTGCGTTCCCATTATTTTTGTTGAGAACATTCTGAATGATGTCGTCTCGTAAATATTCCATCGGATAAACTGCCCGACCTTACGTCAACCCTTCATCAGGCATCGATCCGCGCCGACACGCTTTATACAAGTACTTCGCATTTTTTCACCCCATATTCCATAACTTCACAATCTACATGCAGAAATCTCATTTTAATTCTTTTGCTATTTATGTAGATAAATATTTGTTGAAAGATTTCTAATTGTATAAATTAATAGCTATGTTTATAACAATAGTTATTATTGATTACAAGGTCATGGGTACATGGACTGTTGTTTAAAAATATATGGAATGCTTGGCGATATTAAAGGTTTTAAGGGCACAGTAAAAAAATTACGAGGGGTGTCATCATTCTGAAAAGATCCTGTTGTTTTTTTGGAGTGTGCATTTTTGGCCAATACGAGTATTAAACATATCATATCAATTCGTTCATTGCAATGAGTAATAATTTACTCATATACAGATGAAAGTGAGGTTATAACAACGTTTTATGAACATTAAAAATCGTGAGGATATGTTAACGATGTGGATCGTTGTATAAAACACACCATTCGACGGATTTGAAATGTAATGAATATAATCTTATCTATATATAATAAATTTTTACATCAGCTAGTATATATATTGTGACGTGGTCGCCAATACGTGACTGGTAATCGTCAGGATAGGACGCCATGCTCTCACACCACCGGCTTGCTCAGAGGTTCACATGATGGGCATGAGTCTTCGGTTACAGAATCTACCTCAATGTCTTGCCTGTCATTTCAGCCATCATAATCAGGGAAAAATAAAAAATTATTACAAATTTTAATCACTCAATTTAATATAAAAAAACATATGAATAAGTAAGTAGAAAGCAGTAAGAGATCCATTACTAGAATGTGATAAGATAAAAAGATTAGATTGGCAATTTTTGCCTCAATAAAAATAATAAAATTTTACTACTTTTTGAATATCTAAATCAGCAGATTTTTGTGCAAGCAATAGTGTGATAAAAAACACTTGACTCTTTATAATGTGAAAATCTTCACCTAAGAAATAACATTACACAGATTTGTCACCTGACCAGTTTGTCAGGTTAAATGTAAGAAAAAAAATCATATCGTAAATTGGTTCAACACAAACAGAAAGTTATAAATTTCAAATTAAAAAATGAAAAGAAAAAAATATAAGACTACAGTACTCTCAATATTATCAATTACTACAAAAATTATTTTACAACCATTACACGCGAAGTAAATGTCCATTCCACAGAGATCCACAGTCTTCATCCAGATTTTCATGTCCGAGGTATCCTTCATTACTTGTATCACACTGGCCAGAACGTCAGGAAATGCTGAGATATCTTCTTGCTTTTTAGCTCGCCATGAATTTCTTGCGTCATCTTCGGTTGTGAAATTATCCCGTCGTGTACTGATTTGCGGCAGAGATCAAATCGTACCCCATCCTTCGTTTTTCAGGAGAAATCTTTCCTGAAGTTGAAAGTATTGTCGTGCCATGACCACTTTCCCGTCATGTCAGAAGAAGTATGTTAAGAAAAAGGTAACAAAATAACTAGGAAGAAGAAGATATATCTCCATCCTGAAATTACACACAGTATTAGCGAATTACAAATTTCTCATGATGCCAGACAACACAGATGCCAAACATATTTAATTATTCTCACTCTTCTTCTCCTCTACGAAGACACGTCTTCGTTGTTTTTACACCGGACTAACGCCCGCGCACATGAAGACCTGTCAACAGAAAAAAACGGTAGCCAGGATTCTATCCTTGCGCGGCCAGTGTTGCAAAATGGTGAAAGCCAATTCCCCACCTATTTCGTGCGCGGTAGGTACTAAATATAACGTAATAATATATATAATACAAAGCTAATACTACTTTTTGTGCATAATTAAAAATATATCTCTTCTTTTTTGTTAACTTATTTCCTTTTATGTTGTAGGTATACCATATCTAGGAATTGCACATTACAGTCATGTTGTTAGGAGTAAATAAACAAATCCATAATAATTATTATTAGGTACAGTGCAATTCCGTAATCATATTTGTTTTATATTTTATAATAATAATAATAATAAAACAATATATGAAATGTGTGCATTTAAAAGCGAACGTTAAAAACACATTACATATTTAGGTTTAGATTGATATTTACAAATTTAAAAAAATATATATGTTAGGAGAGTTGAAACTGATGATAAATAAAATATATCGTCTGAAATTAGTGTTTGGAATGGAATCTGGGGTCGAAGAGTTTTCTTTGTTAATATTTGTACGAAGGATATTACGCTGTGGCAATCTATGAAGAAGATTTTTAGAGTTAATTAATTCCCAGAGCTTTTTGGAAAACAAAATATTTATAAGGTGAGTTTTATTCATGTTATTTATTGTTCTTCATGTTGTTGGATTACAAATTCTTTTCGGTTTGGTTTAATGTATTGTCGAATAAGCAGTGACCCGTCAAATGCGTCCCTGCAAAACCGCCCCGACAAATGCCCCCCGGGCAAAACCGCCCCGGCAAATACCCCGCGGGCAAATGCGCCCCGACATGTGCGCCTGACAAAATAATAAATATTTGAATCGCATGGTGAATTGTATTTATATATTTTTAGTAATCTTTCATTTACATCTATAAAGCACTCGCGAAAGTATTATTTGAGTATTTTCTCTAGTGAGACAGAGATTTTTTTTTACAGCTTTTAAGAAAATTTGTACAAACCAGCGTCAAGGAAAAGTCTTCATTGTTAGATAATAAATAAATGAGTGTATACCCAATATAAGCAGTAGCGCACGGTAGGTATAGATTTAGGTTATACTGTTACCGTATATTACCGTATACAATCACATCTACTAACTAACATCTTTAGACAAAATGAATTCGTCGTTTATACGATTCTACTATGTATTTATTTGTAATTTTTAGAGTACTATTAATAGTGTTTTTAAAGTTTAAGTTTTAACGTAAAATAATATCTTCTTACCCATATAAAAAGGTGTGGATGTTTTTAAGAACACTTTTTATGATTGAACATGATTAATTTATTGTTTGAAAATCCTTCACGTAATAACTAAAGGAAATAATTATTTTTATTAAAGGTTATAAAAAATCCGTGAATTAGTAAAAGAGGAAGTAGACAGTGATTTGCACGCAGTTATAAGGTTTTCTAATGTTATTATGTTAAAAAACAGCATAAGAAACAACTCCATACAAAACAGATCAACCGAAAGTATTTTTCAATTCAGTAAATAGGCAATTGTATAACTTGAGAAATACACTAGCTTAAAGTAATGTAATAATTTAGTAATGCATAGCATTTTTGCTTATATGCACTGCACGCCCCTGAATGTTTTATATATCTTTATGGCAAATTAAATTTTAAAAATTAATGTTTATTGTAATTTTTAAACAATAAATTATTTAATAAAATATGTTTTATTCTTTACATTGTATAACTTTTGCCAAATGAAGTTATTGTATTATTAATTAAACAGAGTAAAATCTATAGTTTCGTTTATCTCTTCTGATTTGATTTATTAATTTTATAAGACATTGATGGCGGCGTCGCGTCACGTTAAATATATATTATTTAATCATTTTAGTTCGGACACATCATTTATTGGAGCGCGTATGTCGGGGGCGCATTTCTTAAGGGCACATTTGTAGAGGTGCATTTGTTGGGGGCGCATTTGATGGGGCGCATTTGTCAGGGGAGCGTTTGTCCAGGGCGCAATTGTCGGGTAACCCTTATAAGCATATCATCGTACAAATGCTTGGTGCATAAATTTCTTATAGTTAAATTTTTTATCATATAAGTACTGGCGTGTAAGTTTCTGTCATACAAATATTATCGTACGAAATTTCTAGAATCTTATATGAAACAAAAATTACCGATAGTTTAAAAAATGCTTATCAAGCAATCGATTTCGAAGTAAATTATTTATTTTGAGTATTTTTTCCAAGGGCAAAGCCAACCTTGTTAATTTGTAAACGAGTTCCGTTGAACGACAAACAACACGGTGAACAATATGGTGAACCTTCGAGACTTTGTTATAGGTTTGTCATCTTCACATCATTTCACTGTCACACGTGAACTATTTTTGGTGTTACTTTTTTGGTTTCTTTTATTGATCGAGCATCGCGGAGCTCCAGTTACTTACTACTACGTAATGATGGTGTGGAAATAAATATATATTATTAACCGTGCAATAGGTGAAAATTTATGTATGGTGCAAGGAATTTTGGCTAGTGTTGAAGAGATAAGTGTTACCATTACACTTTTCGAATGTGTAAGTGTCCTGTTGTGACTTGCACTGTGATTACGTAATGTAATTAGAATAATTATTGTTAAATATATCCTTATCAAAATGTCTGTGAATTAAAAACATAATATGGGTATTAAACCAATGGAAACCAAGGATGATTATATCAGGATGATTGGTTCAATGGTCCGTGTCCACATATGAGATTTCTCTCTGAGATTCGACTAGAGTTTGTATAAATGACAGGCGTTCAGCGTGTGCCTGGATTATAATAATGCATCCAGTACCTACGTAATTTATTGAATCTCAGAGATCATAGTAAACATGAGACTTAATAAACACAGTGTTATTGAAAAAAAATTGTGCATTTGAGAATATCAGAATGCATATCAGGCAATTATTCATAAAGACTCTGCTTAAAGATATACATGAAAACAAAATCCTGTGACTTATCACTCATTCTAAATGTACTCAGGCAAAAACTATTAAGGCAAAAAAAATTAGAAAGATATACATATAAAGTAAGTTTTATCGAAAAATATTGTTGTTACGCCACCGGGATTTTGAATCTCTTTCCAAACCGGGGAAGGTGCATTATCCAACTATGCTACAGCGACGATATTTTATGTTTATATGTTACCTTTTTCATATTAATACATTTAATCGTTCCATTATTTGAAAAACCCATCTACCTTATTTTTATGGAATCTCAAATACTTTTGAGTAATCTGATAGCAGACACCAGAATTATAATTCTGGCGTCTGCTACTTCCCCAGTTTGGAAAGAGATCCAGGTTCGAATCAACAATATTTTTCGATAAAATTGATTTTAATTATATGTATATCTTTCTAATTAATATATTAAATTCACATTTTAAACGAATTATAATATTTGTACTAAGGATTTTTATATTGATGCAAGATATAAAAATGATGTTGTTATAAAAATAAACGCCAGTTTATCGGCACTGAAATGAATTCAGAAACAAAACCGTTACTATTCAATTGACGAAAAATAAAATGTGATTGAATATGATTATCTGGCAATAGTGGCAATTTTACAATTGATAACTGATCATGAAAACATGTTTGCATATTTTAAAAGCATTTTATTAAAAGCATATCAATTTTAAGATCTCCAAACTGGCTGCAAAATCAGTTACAAATACATTTATCTTTCCTTATTTTGAGTTATTTGTTATCTCACGGACTTTCAATATATAACGTTATTTTGAAACGAAAAAATAGTTGGATTTTAATTTTATTTTTAATACAAATTAAATTAATTAAGTAGAAAGATATACAGAAAAATCTATTTAAAAAAAATATATTTTAGTTGCTATCGGGATTCGAACCTTGACCTTTTCGTATCTGGTGAAATGCGTTATCTAATTTCGCTATATCAACCGAGTAGGTTTACGAAAAATTTTTGAACATATATTCTACAGCTTATCTATAGAAGCCAGAATTAAAACCACTTTTATTATATTATACTGTGTCCAATTACAATTACAATTTTTATTATATTATACTGCGTTATATTTTTTTCAAGTTACAATTTTTATTATATTATACTGTGTCCTTAAAAATAAAAAAAATATTTGTCTAAAACGCGAAGAATTTTCTTTAGAATTAGGCATATACTTGTTATAAAAGGTTTGCTATTTAGTGTACATTGGAGGCTCTTTCAAATAAAAAATACCGCTGAATAAGCAAAAGCTCTTTCTCATCCTTTTATTAATTCAGTATTAATCTACAGGAGGAAGAATTATGTACATGAATTTTTCAGAACATAGAAATATACATCGAAAATAATCTATCTAAAAATTCCAGGCACTATTTAGCAGGTTTTATTCATATGTATTTGCAATTAAAAATACGTTTCACTAAAAAGAGAGGTATGTAGACGACCAAAATTAGATGACTGTCTATATTCATTTATAGCGTAATTGGTAAAGCAGTCTACGAGCAATATAATATTTTGGGTTCGAGGGTTGGGGGATCAAAATCTCGACAAGGTGTTATAGGTGCATATTTCTCTGTCTTGCGCCATTCTTAACAGTCACAGGATGTATCTTTGCCATCTTAATTAAGATAACTTAAGTAACTCGCCTATTCGCTAGAATCATCTCAATATTGTCGCCCGCGGTGGTGGTTGACGGGCGTACTGCTCTCACTTCGTGCGTCACACTCTTCCGGCCTCTTTTAAACTTCTCGATCCACAAAAAAAACCCACTTTTACGTGATAAAGCTCTGTCCCCCCCCGTATTGTGATTAAAGTCAACGTTGAATTTCTGCCTCTTTCACCCCCTCCGAATATAAATCGAATCTCTTCGTTCGCTCGTTGTTCCTTCTTGGTGCAAACTACTAGCGGAGCTGACATGTTATTATTTTAATAGCCGGAAGGCAAACTACGCGATCGGGATCAAATTTCGCACACGTGACTGCAGTCGTAAGCACGCATGCGTAGAAGGCATTAGATAACCTTGAAGGTGTGTCATGGCGAAAGTGTAGATAATTTTTGACTCGCCCTCATATTAGAGTATTCCCAATCGACCTCGCTCTATTACTATGATACATTATTACTGTTACTTTTAGCGATACATTATTACTGTTAAAGTTTCAGACGGAAATATTTTTTTTGTGTATCTTGTCTTATTTATGTTAGAGTATAATTTAAAATTATTTTTGTTTCAATATGGAAACGGTAATTACTTAAGGGAGTACTTCAAAACGGATTACATTCAAGATTGACTGAAATTGAACTTTAAAACTAACGAAGAAGCTTGCAAAATACTTTTTATCTTACTTTAAGATAATTAATCTGATTATTAGGAGAACACACTCTTATTGTGAAGATGTAATTACTCAGAACATAGGACTGTGCTATTTTAATTATGAATTAACTATATTAATTAGAAAGATATACATATAAAATCAAATCAAATCATGGCTCTTTCAAATAATGGAACGATTAAATGTATACATGTATATCAAAAAGGTAACATATAGGTTCGAAAATTTGTTGCTAGAAATATTTTCGCTGTAGCATAGTTGGATAATGCATCTTCCTCGGTTGGGAAAGAGATCCAGATTCGAATCCCGGTAGCGTAACAAGAATATTTTTCGATAAAATTGTTTTTATGTGTATATCTTTCTAATTAATATGTTTAATTAATATTTTAATTAATCTGATGTTGCGATTTAGGTATCGCTTTTTACAAAAAATTTAGAATTTAATTTTTAAACATTTATTGTTTACACAACCACAATTTCAAAAGAAAATGACGAGTTAATTATTTACTATTAAGATTTATTTATGTAATTAGTTAATTATTATCAATTAATGGCGAATGAAACCGCGAGACCTCAAGAAATATGTAATTAATGCCTACACAACAATTGATCGTTATGTAGGCGTGTTTAATAAACAACCTGATTCAATAATTGATTTTGAAATACATTAAATGTTGTGTAATCGAAGGAAACCATATTTTTGCATTAATACGTTTAAACTTTATGACTATTGGCCGCCTCCAAAAGATTTTGTATTGGAGTAATCTCAGAAAAACGATAGAGTGATTTATCAAATAAATTATATATATATATATATATCAAATAAATACGTCACACTCGTTAACATGGTGACTACACATGTCATTCAATACAGTAAAGATATCAAAACGTTAAATGTACGTTTGTAAACTAGTACACAGTAAAATTCACATGCTCGAAAATTAAAATATGTTAAATACTAAATTAATGTATTAATTATAAATACATACATATAAAATCAATTTTGTCGAAAAATATTGTTTTTGCGTCACCGGGATTCGAACCTGGATCTCTATTTTCAATCCGGGGAAGTACACTACCAATTGTGTTATAACGCAAGTATTTTTTCATGACAAATTTTCGAACCTATACGTTACATTTTTTTCAAATGAATACACCTGTCGTTCCATTATTTGAAAGCCATCTACATTATTTTTACAGAATCTCAAATATCTTTGAGCAAACCGACTGCAGACGCCAGAATTATCAATTCATTTTTATTAAATTTTGGACACATTGATACAACATATATTATTAAGGAAAACACATTCTTATTGTGAAGTTGTAATTATTCAGAACATGGGTCTGTAATATTTTAAATACTAAATTAATGTATTAATTATAAATATATACATATAAAATCAATTTTGTCGAAAAATATTGTTTTTGCGTCACCGGGATTCGAACCTGGATCTCTATTTCCAATCCGGGTTCTGAATAATTACAACTTCACAATAAGAATGTGTTTGCCTTAATAATTAACCGTTTGAATGCTACGCGTCGCAAAAGCGCTGCGATCGTTTGTATCCAAAATTGCTTAGCACTAAAACGGTTAAAATATGTATTTTTTCTGAATTCAGTACTAACATACTCACCTATAGTACCTACCAACATAAAGAACAATGTTTAGTAACCGTACAATGTAAAAAAATAAAGTTAATTTTATTCCCTTTTCCTTTCCGGTGAATTGTAGTATATACAATGCACGTGCGATTTGTACATAACCACGAGAGTATCGGTTTTTTAAAATCTTGTGGAAGAATTACGAAAAATAATACTAACGTGTTATATATTATATTAATAAATAATGTTTTATGTGTACTATATGTGATCACAGTAGAATTTTCTTTAAATTTTTGTAAAAGACGTGCTTGTGGTCTAGTGATTAAAACAGTTGCCTAGTGATGTAGTGGTCGGGGATTCAAGTCTCGTTCCAGGAGGCCATCAAGTTAGTCCAGTTATTATGACGCAAGCATTGAGCTTAGTTTGAAAATAGTAAGAATATTGGTGTGATATCTATCTGTTCCATCTACAAATCTCTATTAAAAAATAAAATAAATGCAATCGATTCAACATTATTTTTTATTTATTATCTTAGTTTTATTAACCACTGAATTGAGTTTAAAAAACATCTACCGGTTAATTTTAAAAGTACAATTCAACATTAATATTTTTTAAAACGTTCCAGTAGAACTCGAGTTTTTAGAAAATGAGGTGTTGTTGGCTAGTCACTCCACACGCAAGAGGTACCGTGTGAATTATAGCACGCGATGTCGCTGCCACTTGGTGGTGGGCGAAAAATATGTTAATTGGAACTGTAGAACTCGCGAGTAATATTTGTTTGAGAGCGCAAAAGAGAATCTTTGTGCAACAATTGTGACATTCGCGGAGACTGAATTAAAATGCAAATGACGAAAATTAAGTTATAACACAACCGTGTCTGAACAAGCACTCGTGTTCTAAGCTTTGAGTTTGGCTTTGAGTTTGATATTGTGATTATTGCTAGCTCTAGGAAGGCTTGCAAAATATGCTTCAAGATCTCAGGAGAGCGTCAAAATTTATTGGTCTAAAAATGAATTTTGATAAAAACTAACAGAGTAACAGAGAACTGATAAAGATGTGGGGGTTATTTATCGGCATCAGTTCAACAGTCGTCCTTAGTCCCGTGTGGCGCTCGGGCGAGTAGCGGGCAATAGAGTGACGATCCTTGGGAGAGGTCTACATAAACGATGACGAAAAAAAACTCTATATATCTTTGCTTAAAGTATGATTTTTTCAACATATTTCTTCGTTGGTGTGTACAAATGTACTAAATACCAATAACAACGTTCTTACATATTACAGTTTCAAAATAGTCTGAAATTTTTAATACGCTATTAAAGAATGCAGAATTGATTAATTATAACTAATAATTTATTTATTTTATAGTTATGAAATTTATTTTGTACTAAGCTTGTGCCGTTAGAGATATTTATGAGGAAAAGTTAATAAGTTATCACGGTATATTAATACACAAGCATAAATATATAATTATAATTGTATTTGGAATCTAATTTTCAAATAATGTTGTTACTGTACCTACCTTACCTAATCTAGTTTATAAAATAAATTTGTTATATTTTTTTTATGAACTGTGAGGGTAATCCTGAATTTTTTTTTTTTATTACACAAATTAATTTAAGTACCTTAATCTGTTTATTTATACACAACCCCACAACATTTAGGCATTTATCAAACTGTTCACAGACTTTAAGGTCCCGCCGTTGAGGTCGTCCAAATATATTTTAGAGCTTTATAAAATATATAGCGAACTGATTTATTGTGTGAGTTTGAGTATAAAAAATAATAAAATACAATACCTACTTCGCTAACGACCCATGCGGATTGCCTATAAATTTTAAATGGTCGGTTGAATCTTTCAGCCAGTTAAATAATAAATAAATAACACAACCTAATACACTATTTACTTTCGTAAAACAATTTAGCAGTGTGTAAGTGATCAAATCGTGACGACTCTCATCCAACGTTAATTTTTTAAATGCTTACTTACTTATTTACCATCATGCCGTATACCTCGCGGGGATAGGCAGAGAGGATAGAGCGCCACATTCTTTTGTCCTGACACAATTCTCGCCTTATCCATATTTATACATCTTCTCATACAAGCTCGCCGATTGTTGAGATTTCTAACAGAACGTCCTCTACTTCTGATGTCATTAATACTTGCGTCATATATCTTTCTTATCATTCTCTCCTCATTCATCCGTTCTATACGACCAAATTACCTAAGTGATGCTTTCTTAATCTTACTCACTATACTGACATCAGATTTACATTCTTTCCTTATTTCTTCATTCTTTACTCTGTCATAAACAGATTTGATACGCCTAAGCGATCTCATTGCAACTGCATTTATTCTACTTTCGTTCCTCTTCTGCCAGCTCCAGACCTCACTTCCATACATCAGTGTCGGTACCAGGACTCCATTTTGCACCACTAGCCTTGCCTCGGTTGACAAATTCCCGTTAGATATAATTTCATTCAAAGCGCCGTTCACTTTATTCCCTGCAGTCATCCTCCTTTCGATATCATTCTCAGCCTTTCCGTTTCTATCAAACATACTTTCCAAATACACAAACTCATCTACTTGTTCCAAACATTCATTACCTACAAGTATTTTGCATGGTGTCTTGCTTTCCTCCTTCTCGAATACTATCACTTTTGACTTGTTAACATTTATCATAAGGTCGCTTTCCTTGAATACATTGTACATTCTACCCACTAGTTCTTGTTCATTATTCGCCATTAGTACTGCATCATCGGCGTACAATAAACAGCGTACAATCAAATCGCACATTTTTGCTCCTACATTTATACATTCCAGTTCTTTCACACAATTATCTATACACAAGTTGAACAGCCAAGGAAGATTCAGATATTAACGGTCTCAAGCACCGTATCTCCTGATGGTCTTGCAGTTTCAGTATCCATGTATGGGTGTCAGGTCTTCGCAACTGTCTTCATGTTCGTGTAGTCATCAAGATTCGTATCAGATATTTTTTGCCACCCTTTAATCACTCACAACACTTTACATAACCAAACCACCTCAGTATTTGGTATTCTTTTGTTTTATATATATTTCTGACACTCCACGTAGTGTATTTCGAGTCCTTTATATATTTGTATCGGGCGTTTGCTTTTGTCTATTTCTCAGTTGTAACTGTTTTATGATGTAAACAAGTTGTACTAATGTTTAAAAATAAAAATATTTCTATGTATCGCTAGATTCCAGTGACGTAACTCAATATGACAGTTGGGTCCCAATTTGTGTTGCATACAAGATACGAGAATATTAAGTACTACGTTGTTAAAACACTGGAATAAAATTAGACTCTTGTCTGCTATAATATTCTGACTTTCTTGAAAAAAAAAACAAAAGTATGATTTTAAGAATTTATATGCACTCACAACTGAAAAATGCTTGTTTCGCTTTACGGCGATTTCTCTCTGTGGTTGATTTAAATAATTATTAATATATATTAGCGCTGGAATAAAAAAATTATTGTACGACTATTTAACATAGACCCCAACTCATTGATCGCATAGTTACGCCACTGCTTGGTTCAAATGATATTCAAAAGGTTCAATTTCGCGAGCTTATATATCTGAAAAAAGGAAAGTTGCTTCTGATCGAAACTAAATAGAATACGATCAAGTCATATTCCCTGTTGACTTTAATTTGCTGGAATATTTGCATGGAGTTTGAATACACAAGTTAATAAATTGACTATAAATTTAGTTTTAAATACACAATTTTGCTGTTCTTAATAGATAATGCAAAATATTTTTGTATATTTTCGATTTATGTCACAATGTGTAAGAAATGTATTATAAAATACTGAAAAATATCATACTTAAAAAATTATTTTCCACTTCAGCACGAAGATTAGTCCATCAAATTTCACGGAATACTTTAATTTTATATGATATCTTACTATTGTAGAGAAAATTCTTTAAAACTTTCAAAGTTTGAATAAAATGTCTTCAATTTAGAATTCTAAAATTTGTAAAATTAAAATTTTTAAGGGAAAAAAATAGTCCGAAAGTTTAAATAAATATTTTATTTGCTACGAACTTTTTCACATATAAATTTACACTAAATATTACTTCGCAGATACGCAAAAAAGACTCATTATAATACTAACAATTCACGACAAAATCTTCGATATTAAAATTCCCCTTTAAAACAACTAAGCAAAGGACGCCGAGAATAGCTGTTCCCAAAACCCTTAATACACTGTTCCTCAAAATGAGAAACCTTAACAAAATTTTAGATGTAAAAATACTTAAAAAATGTTATTCAACTAATTTAAGGTGTATATTTATGTACTGCTAAATTAAAGAAAATACTCTCTGTTGTGTTAATATAATGTTTTATATAAATGTATAAGAAACCCATTGATTTTATAATCTAAAAAGTATTTAAATAAAAAAATGTGTACGAAGAATAACATTATTTTTCTCATTAAGAAATATATATTGTATTAATCATAATAATAATAAACAGAGCCTCACTTCCTGTTCTAAATCAACCTTGTTTCTTATTTGTTCACATGGATTTCATTAGAGAAGAAAAGGATGCTGGAAAGATTAAACAATTGTTGACTAGTTTGTATTTCACCAAGTTCTTGATTGACATTTATAATTTCAATCATGTATCACAGAATTAAGGGTGTCCCAAATTAAATGCCGGATTTAAATTAGAAATAAAATGTCGTTTTTATTAATTTAATGATTGGATTTTTATTGAGTGTCGACTCTCCAATTAAATACGCAACAATATGGAGGACAAATAGTCACCTCGGCTTCGGCTGAAAATCTTGGTTCCTTTCACTAAATATTCGATTTCTATTTCGCTCAATCTCTGATTGAATTCATCGATATGTCGGATTGCTTTTTGAGGTTATCAATTATTTGTGAATTGCTGGTTTAGACTTTGGATTTCAAATAACCCCACACTTATAAATTGCACGATGTTAAATCACAAAATCTTGCTAGCCAATTGATGCCGGCATTGCGTGAAATTACGTGACCAGGAAATTGTTGGTGCAGTAAATCAACTGTTGCTCGAGTGGTATGGTAGCAATTGCCGTCCTGCTGAAACCACATTTGTTCAAGATACATATCGTCCAGTTGATGTCAAAAACTCGGTTACTATGTTACGGTGATGGTCGCCATTCACAGTTAGCGCATTAATCTTACTTTCAAAGAAGTACGGGCCTGCCCAAAATCTACACCATACAGTGACTCATTCTGGGTACTTCTCATGAATTATGAAGGTATTTTCCGAGCTCTAAATGCGACAATTTTATTTACGAAACCGTTGAGTTGAAAATGTGCCTCATCGCCGAAGACAAGTTTTCGACCAAATTGAGAGTCCACTTCATGATGCTCTGCAAATTACAGCTGGCGAACTCTCGGTATTAGGAATAGTCAGCAAGCTAATCGGATAATTCATAAATTACACAAGTTATTAACCGCAAAACTAAAAAATGAAGCGAAATTTAAATCCGTCGTTTATTTTGGGACATCCTTTATTTATTATATTATCAAAAAACTAAAATAAAAGTAGATACATACTTACAGTTACATTTATTAATATTTTCAATATCTGTGTAATGCAACATTCTATGGTTTTAATATTCTTTGAATAAGATCTTATTTTAAACCTGGGCTTTTTTCGGTAACTAGATTTTTTTTTTAAAAAGGGCATTTATATGCGAAATCTGGGATCATCCGGTAAAACCGGTATGACTCGAATACCTACTATAGTAGTAGTAGTATGTATTTCTTCTATAGTACTAAATCTATTGTATACATTTTATTAACTAGCAGAGCAACAAGTACAGTAAGAAGTACTTCGTTGTCCTTTCCCAGTCGACAAATGAAGATTTTAATATTCTCAAGATAACGCTTTCTACGTCACACAAAGGAATCCGCTGTAATCTCTTGCAGCATCTAGAAATGGAGCTCAGCAAAGACTCTTCTCTAGTTTAATAAAGTATAAAGAGCTGATGAAAGATTCTTCTTATATCTACTTTGTGAAATCCCTACCCCGAGCGCGGTACAATCAACTGACTGCTGTGGCTTCTACCAGTTTCATGTTTTTAATCGGGATTTCTCACAATAAATTATATACTTTGTGTTTTATTTCGTTCATTATAGCTAAAATTTGTATTTTTTAATAACAAAGAAAATAAAAAACAGCGTGAAGTCTGGAGAATGCACCATAAAAAGTAATTTGTCTAAATTTGTAATAAAATGTGCGCAATTAAGCAAATCTCTTCAAATTTTATGATGTACTTATTCAACGGAATTCACATATCAATTGTGTTGTAGATGTATGTAAAATGACACTTAAATATCATCATCCACTGTGGTCCCTCATGACTGAGGATCGTGATCTCCATGAAGTCTCACCCTCTTGACTATGCTCTTCCATTTTCCTCAGTATTTTACAGGTGGAGGATTTTCCTATTTCTCATCGTCCTTCGATAACATGCTTCTCCGAGCTGTCTTCCTTTCTCGCAAGATGCCCAAAAAATTGAAAAATTCATCTCAGGCATCCACTTCATGATGTTTAAGAGTCTGTCCTTGATGTTAAGTTCTTGCAAAATGAAGACATTCGTGCCGTCCATGGTATGCGCAACATGTGTCTCCAGTATCATTATTCAGAGACATCAATCCGTCTTCTTTCCCTTGCCTTCAGGGTACATAATTACACGATTTAATATTAACGTCTAAATAAAGCAATGCTAATGGTGACTACGCTACGAATGTTATAACTTAATTATGATGTGTTTGAAAAATTCTAGTCGCTGACAGTTTATTTGAACTGGACGCGTCTGCAAAGCATGTTCATTTACAAAGGGAAACATCAATTTTAAAATTCCAGTTCACGTGTGACGTATCACATATGTTCCCCAATGGGTATCTGCAGTTTAAAGTGCGCACAATTTTCACTGCGAGTTTTACTCCGAATGCACTTTTTTATTTATTTTATTTATGGAACGTGCAACAGAATCGGAAGTGCCGCCATTCGAATTGAACAAAGCGAATTTACTTTCAGCAAATTGTAAACACCGGGTAAAAAGTGCGCCCTCTTGTGCGGGAGGTGAGGGGTGTGATGAATTCATACACCTTGCATCCATTGGACACTCAACGAATATATATTAAATGTTGTGACCAACGTCTGGGGTGTACCCGTCTTGCCTTCGGCCCATGACATCGGAATCATCTAGAGGGGTGGACGTCGCGGGATGGCGAGGGGATGATCGGGGTTGGGAAGGAGGTTTTCGAGACAGTCGCGGGTAGTGCGTGCCTCACGTGGACAAGTCTACAACAAGGTTGATAATTTAATGTATAATTTTTTTCCACTTTTACATTTCAGCTCTATATAATTTCATACTCGACTTATTGATAATAAGCTCGCGCCGAGATTCACTAGTTTATATTCGCTCTAAAGCGACGTTTCGAGACTATCTTATCCAAAAGATTACGTTGAATTGAAGATAATAAATGGAGGAGGAAATTAAGGTTATAAAGAGTACGTTCGGGTGTTAGGTAGGAGTCTGGCCATTATTACAAGTACACAACGCAGGTGAATAGACTCCCGAAACTGCATTTAGAACTCTAAATTGATACAAAAAGCGTTAGTTGATCGCATTTTTAAATATTTACGTAATAATGCTTAATAAGTATGGAGGGTAGTAGTATGATCAGTATTTAAGCAGTTTGAAAATGCAAGATCGCGGGTCTTATTACGGACATAATGTGGAGATTTATCTTACCATTAGATGATTGATTGGCCAAATTAATATTAAGGTTTTGTAGAAACTGTCTACGCAGGGCATGAGGGCTGTCGAGGCCCATACTAAGAGTTACTGTATTAGTATTATTTAAATAGAAGATTGTAGAAAACTACAATCTTCACAGCGGTGCTCGCGACCAGGAGTAATTAATACTCTAACATAGGGGAAACGCACCCCTACAGTCGTATTGAAGATATTTAATAAAATACTATCTAATATTTACATGTATTGATATTTTAAATACAGAATTTATTAAACAGAACATTAGTATAAAACTCAGAATTATTTACAGGGGTGAGGGGTAGAGACCGTCGTCAATAATGCAGGACGATGCAATGCGCAAGTACTCACCTACCTTTTGGTGGACACTGCAGCATCATCGCCCATTGCGCCCACCGCGCTGACATGGAAACGAACATGGTATGGAAACTCAGTTGAGAAGTTTGTAACGCTATGTGATTCGACTCTTGAACCAGTTTCAAATGGTTACATATTTTCTCGGAAAACGATCAGAGCAGTCCAATTGTAGAGTTAACGGGCAATTTAACAATTTAGTGCATACAACTAGAAAATAATGGGCTATTTTTTTTCAGCTCAGCTATAGAGGCCACGAAACGAGTACTAATGGCCCGTGTCCTCAAATAAGATTTTTCATAGGAGATAATCTCTGAGATGCGGATTTTGCTACTATAAGATTTTTCGGAGACAACTCTCAGTTATCTCAGTTCTCGTATACACATCATGTATCAGAGATTCAGCCTATATTCGTCGTACGTCGAATGCTACTGTCATTCGTCAATTTGTTTGTAATTTAAAGCCTCATATTAATATGTATTCATACTAGATAGTTTGATGATGTTTGTATGGGCGATAAGGTGTCGGATCATTAGATTGAATATCATGTACACTGCTTTAAGCTTTTTGTCTCTTTCAACGATCTCAAGCTGAATTCTGAGTTTATTTCCAGAGAGTTTTGAGATAAATCTCTTATCTCATCGTGTTTACTTCCGTGGACACTTGTGTCTACTATCCCTTGTATACGGATGGTTGAGAACATCAGCTACACAACTGCATTGTGTTCCTTCTGTGTACAGTTTTCTGGGCTAATCGGCCGTGTATATTTGACCTTTCTGGCTTATGGCTTCGTTGGTCAGCTATAATTATTGTTATTAAAATTAGTAAATTATTACATTGCTTACATTAATTTCAACGTAAATTTAAATACGTACACAACGAAATTTATATAGTATAATGCATCTAGTCCATAATATTTTATGACTAAATTCTGAGCCCAAAATGTTCAAGAAATATGTACAAATATTGTACCATTACGGAAAATATTATTGTATGAAATTTGAGTCATGTTAGATTTTTAGTCTACGTATATCAAAATAAATATTTCCGAATTTGACACATTATTCTATATTTTTACTTCAGGCACAAAATAATCTAATAAAAAAATAAGCTTTCCGCTTGGTAGCGCCGTTTAAAATTAATTAAATTCCTTTAAGTTTTTTGGCGTTTGACTTGTTGCCTCATGCATAGATTCAATTCGCGGTTTACCAAATTTTTACCTGCGTATCTCCTTCCCTTTTTATTGTCACCTATTCTTAAGCACAAGGAAGAAAGAAGATGTCGCAATGATTAAAGACTTCCAACTGGCAAGTTCAGTGCACTTGGTACTTTTGTACGGAAAACTGCTTATTAATTAATCCCGTTTATACATAATGATCATTTTCGTGAGCACCCCGCAACGCTTGTATTTGTTGTGGAGAGGAATCAACAAATGAACCAGCATCCGGCAGATGAAAAGTAAGTGCCTTCCTATGTTCCTTACATTTCCACCACCGCTCGATACTCGATGACCTTTTATTTTTGTATTTAATGTATAATTTGGAATCAACTAAAAAATTAAATTGATTGAAATGATTGCATAAATACGACTTTTTCTAAATGATTATATCTCATATGTAGTTGAGATTAGATGCCGGCAGCAAAAATGTTTTGAATCATATTTTTAATTTGTATCTACTCCTAAAATACTCGTTCTGTGCACTAGATGTCTTATATCCAGAAAGACAAACAAATATATTGAAGTTCATTGTATTAATTTAAATAAATAATGTACATCGGTGAATATTAAAATATACATAAATTACTTAATTTTTAATTACATCATACTTTTTTGTGAGATATTATGATAAATCATAATTATTCCAATTTTCTGAAAATTAATAATTAAAATTTAAAGGAGGCGGCATTCAATTATGATCCAGAATTAGATTATTTAATCATTCCTTCGATTGTCTCTTTTTGCGATGCACTTAAGTTGAAAGACGATACGCCAGGATTATGCTGTTCCGCTGATAAGATTTTGCTGCCAGAGCTTCCAGAATTGAAGAGTGTTGTCGCCGATAGAAACAGAAATTAAAAATAATGTATACGACCAAGTGTTGTAATAATCACTTGATTTGTTTCAGTTTTTTTCTTTTTAGCGAGCATAATTTATTTTTCAGTGATATTGAGTTGTCTAATAAGTCTCAGCGGCTTTGTTCAATTATTTATTATAAAATAAAATTTTAAAACAAAAATTACAACATATTCGTTTTCAATCAATTTGCCAATGCATTTTCTATAAAAACTGGCTGGCTTGGTATCGATATAGTTATCGTGCCAATTTATAAGGTTATCGTCGTTGTTGAAGGTAACGGCACGCATTTGATTGGAGAGCGACCGAAAAAGATCTGACGGAGTGAGGTCGAGACTGTAGGATAGATGCGATAGAATTTTCATTTTGGAAGCATTAGAACCTTTATTAAAGGCGAAAAGAAGTATTACTTCTTGTATTACTTAAAACACTTTATTATTAAAGCCTAAAATTAAGAAAAACTATAAGGTGCGGGATAACTGAGACACTGATGTTTTAAAACAGAAAAAATGCTATAAGCAGTAATTTTTTTTCACAAAAAAACAAAATATTAACATTAAGGCAAATGAAATATTTCACATGTAGGTATTAGATTGATTTATATTCAAAGTCAATAGAGGGAAAATCGAGTCCCCTGAAACGTAAAATTGTGACGGTTCATTCGTGTGGAACGACTTGCATACATACACCCCAACACACACCCTTACACCGTACGTGTGACGCGGCCCATATTACATTGAAATCAAATGATTAAATTAATTTCGACTCGTTACACGCAAATAATCGCGTTAGAAATTACACGATTATTATGACGGCAAAACTTATTATATATATTAGGGGGTTGAATTAATTCTCGCCGTTTTTCTATAATAATAAAACAGAAAAAAAAGTTTTTTTTAAAAGTAAAGTTTTATTCAAAATATTGCTCTTCTTTTTCAATTACTTTTGCCCATCTTCCAGGTAAAAGCCTGATGCCTCTGTAAAAAAAAACCTTTTCTTTTGAAGCAATCCAATTCGTTACCCATAATTGAACTTCATGGTAACTATGGAAGAGTTCGCCAGATAGACTATGCTGCATAGAGCGAAAAAGATGGTAATCTGATGGGGCGACGTCAGAGGAGTAGGGCGGGTGGGGTAAAACTTCCCAACCAAAAGAATTTAGCTGGTCTTTGACCACTTTAGCCACATGGGGCCTTGCGTTGTCATGCTGAATAAGAATCGACTCATGTCTGCTTGCATATTCTGGTCGTTTTTCTTCAATCGCTGCCTTTAACTTGATTAGTTGTTCCTTGTAGCGCTCTGCTGTAACTGTTTCACCTACTTTGAGAAGTTCAAAGAAAATGACACCTTGTTGATCCCACCAAATGCAGAGCATTGCTTTTGACCCATGAATGTTGCGTTTTGGTGTGCTTGCGTTGGCAGAAAGACTCTGGCCTGCTCACCATAAGCCTTCATAAGCATTAGATGAGCAGCAGCAGCAGTTTTCTTGAGGTGGAAACAGAAAAGCAAGGCTTCCCGCAAGTTTTGTTTTGATGGTACAAAGTTTGACATGTCGCAAGTCGAAAATCTCGCCGTTTTGAAGAATTTGAGCGGTTGAAAGTGCCACGTGGAGCTTGCGCAGGGCAAGAAACACTAAAACAAAAAAAACAGCAGTAAAAAATATTAAGATTACGATTATTTCTTTATTTTTTTAGAACGGCGAGAATTAATTCAACCCCCTTATATATATTTTTAAATACACAGATTATCAACAGTTTCTCAATGACCCTGATATAAAGTTTTAGTTGTGTAATAAGGTACAAAGTATAAACAATGAAGCTATTATAGAATTTTTTTTTAAAAATACCCTATTTTAAAGGTTGAGAAATTAAAAATATCGTTAAAAATTAAATATAAAGTAATGTTACAAAATGTAATATAATGAACAAGATATTTAAAACTACTGTTCTGGTGTAGAATTGCGCGTGTTCTAAGGTCTAAGGTCAACGAACATTAATCACGTGACGCCCGACAAGATTACAATGATGCTAAGTAAGACGTGTATTATACGTCCGAATCAGCCATGTATAATACAGCTTCGCTTTAAAACAGTGCACAGGATATTGAAAAATACCGCGTAAGTACAGAAGTGCATCGGTTACAAGGCCAACAGAATCTAATTACGTGACATACGATAGATTATACGTTTGAATGACTATTAACCACGTAAATATTAGGTCATTCTATAAATAATTTTTATACTTCTGTTGTTTTTCAAAATTAAGATAAACAAAGTTATTTTCTAATCTAAAATATACTCTTCTTTATTTTCTAGAATGCTTTTTCATCTTTCTGGTAGACTTGCAAGGCCCCACTTCTTAAATTCACTTGTCCGTGACGAAAAATACTTCTCCAGTACTGTTCTGACCTCGTCTACAGAATTAATATATTTTCAGTCCATATGATTTTGAAGACTGCGGAATAAATGGAATCAGATGGGGCAATGTTCGTCGAATATGGTGGGTGTGGTGGGTGGGGTATCGTTTCTAAAAAAGGTTGAGACGGGACAGCAAAGAAAAGTGCACATTCACTCTCTGAACGCGATTAAATTCTGAAAGTTTGTGAGGAACCCATTGACCTAATTTGCCGACCTTTCCGATGGCACGCAGAAATAAATGGTTGAATGAATAAATCCAAGTTTCTCTGCTAGTTACAATGGATTTTTGTTTTACCAGAGTTTGCAGGACGTCCTCGTTGAGCTTTACAGATTTTACAGGACGAGACTCATCTTCTAGGCTGTAGTTTTCGGATTGGAATTTCTAGAACCACCGTTGACACTGAATTACGCTTATTATCCGATCTCCATATACTGCATTAATATTATTTGTACTTTTCCTTTTGATGTTTCCTTTATTGAACTCGTAAAGCAAAATATGTCAAATACGGTCCTTTGTCACTTCCATTATAGCTTTGAAAAAATAACTGAAAATCGAACCGCACTAAGAATAAGTTACTACCCGCTTTTATAGGAGGTAGTAATTTTAGCTGATGTAGGTAGTTTATTCCACCCTTCTTCGACTTCTAAGAATTTATTCAGAATAGCGTTAAAGGATAATGACTGAGTAAATAAGCATTCTAGGGAGCCGAGAGAAAATGTCTAAATTGGTATTATGTATTGAAGAGATCAAAAAATATTGTGGACTAGGTCTGTTACATGTTTATTTTTTTAAAGTTAAATTAAAAAAGTTACCAATTTTAAGTCAAATCAAATAAAATTCTAATATCTATTCAAGAATCGCAGCAAACTCTAGATTTAATACATGGATGACATTCAAATAAATTTTTAAAAATGTTTCATAAACCTGACGCTTTTTAAAGTAAAATTTTAAATAAATGTTTGAAGACGGAAAATAAAAATATTTCCACCCTTGAGGGGGGCCTTAATGGCGGCGGAAACTTTCCGGAAACGGAGCCTTTATCACCGGAAACCGACATCGTACTTGCCTGCCTGCTCAACCAAAATTGCCAACTCTTATCTGAATTGACGCCTGAAATTCTGCAAGTATCTTGGTGTTGGGACAAAGATTGATGTGATTTAAAAAAAAATTTAAATCATGGTATCATCTGACATTTATATCAAATATAAATATTGAACTTCAAAGTTTTGAATACTAATTATTTAATATATTCGGCAGTTTGGTTTATCACCCATGAGACAATTTTTTTTATAAAAGTTGTACTTTGATAATAATAATTATAATATTAAGAAATTAATATAGTGCTATTTTCGTAAAAAAAAAATTCACCTCAGGGGCGCTTTACACATAAACAGCGTTATTTTTGTATTATAAAATGAAAAATTGTTATTTGAACTTTTATAAAACGGTTCGTTTTCAGTTTCTGATGCACTGTTCTTTATGACGGAGGGCAAAGGTCCTGCCACCGCAAATGCCTTTTCACTGAACTTATAGTTCTGGCAACGGCTGGTCGGTTTGAGGTCTGTCATTCAAGTTGGCGCCATGTTATGTGTCGTCTTGTACATCAACCAACACAATTTAAATTCTACTCTTACAAAGAAACAAAGCCAATGTCTATTATGTGAGAGAATTTAAGCTATTGCAGTAGTTCACACGTGATACCATAAATGCATTTACGAATAGACAGGCTGCTTCGGGGAAAAGATATCTCCTAATACTTTTAATATATTGTAATACAATCAGCAGAAAGCATGCTTTATAATAAACCAATTACATTTTATAATATAACATTTAATCATACATTTTATTTGTATTCATATCAAGCTATTCTATAAAATATCATTGTTTTCTTGTTATCTCCTAAACTAGTATAGAATTTGACACGTTATTACACAGTTTTAAAAATAAAAATATTGAAGAATTTTGATGCTTTGCCTGTTGTTATGATGTTAGTTAGTTTGTTTGGTACTTGGATTGTTCTAAACCAAATCTTGCTCTTCACGAATTAACTATTAATAAATTAATGTTAGTCTGTTACTTAGATTGTTCTACATCAAATCAGACTCTTCAAGAATTAACCATTAATTAATTACTGTTAGTCCGTTTCTTGCATTGTTTTAAACCAAATCCGACTCTCTAGTACATTTCATTGGAGATACTGTCTTTTTAGTTAAATCTTGAAATAAATTATGCTAAATGATTTTGAATAATATGAATTTTATTAGATATTATAGTGTTTATTTTAAAAATCAGAAAAGTTGACATACACGACGTGTCAGAATATATGTCCCGGTACATAAAATATTTAAATTAACCATATAAAATATTAATTAAACATGTTTATAAACGATGCACCTACATTGTTGTGCGTAATTGAAGCCCTTAGCTGGCAGTAGAGGAATGTAGACTGGAAACAGAGGATATTAAGACATTCATCATTCTCATTCAAATTCATTTATGAGGATGGTGACTACGGGTAATAGTGTGAATTATGCTCTGAATGTATTTATTGCAAATATGAATTTATCGTCAGATAATAATTAAAGTGGCGCTAGAAGGGGGAGACCCATCATTTCCCGAAACCGTTGTAGAAGTTTCAACTTCTTTTATCGGTTCCACGCACAGTGGTACAGAAACGCGAAATGTACAAATAATAAACACATAAATGCTAATGTAAGAGATTGCGAAAACGAACAGAGATTTAAATTGAAACCTTCCTGCGCCCTTTTAAGTGCTATCTTTATTTATTTTTAAAATAAAGGTATATAACATTACAAATAAACAGATAATCAAGTGTTATGTACGGAAGTAAAGAAACCAGTGGATACAGCCATTAAAGGGCAAGCCATGAAGTATACTCTCCCATGAAGGGACTTGGACGAAACGCAATAATCGGAGCATAGTGAAGTTTTGGTGCCAACATTAATGTATGGAAATAAAGCCTGGAATTGGCAAAGCAATAACGAAATGCGGTCGCTCAAGCGCATTTATGCATATTTATGTACGATAATGGTGAAGAATGAACAAATTAGCAGTTAATGTAGATAACAGTTAACAGTATTAAGAAAGGGTTGCTGATGAAAAATGTGTATAACGCGAGTGTTGATGACACCAGAAAAGAGAACGTCCGCGGAAGACTTGGCATGACCGGGTAGAGCAGATGATCACGGTGTAGACGATAGTCCTGTTAGAAATGTCAAAAGTTGACGAGAAGATGAGGATGAAGTGAAAGTTGTATGTCCGGACAGAAAAGTGTGGCGCTCTCTGTTAAGCAAATATTATATAAACACAATATTATACAATATACTGTAATTAAAGTCGATATATAATACAAATATATTTGTATATATTTCTATAAACATTTATACGACGTGTAAATACCGTGTTGTTAAGGTCTTAACAAAAAAGAATACAAATATATCAACCTAGGTATTCCTCATTACTGGCTGGTAATAAATATTGCTAAACTATCCGATAAATCTACAGGAAAAGTCCGAGCAAAACATCAAATAACACGGGCCAAATAAATATAACCGGCATTTCTGTTGCCGGGCTTATTGGGAAAAAATACGCCGACATTGTTATCTCCGGGGCAGCGTGCTTGAGGGAATCTAAAAACTCTACTCAGAAGGGGGAGGTGTTTTATAGGACAGGCCAATCTAAAATATTTCATTTTAACCTACTTTTTCAATATTTGAAAATTTTTGTGATTAACTTAGTGGAAGACCATTGTAATTAACTTTTAAAAAACTTTTAAAACTTTTTAACAAACAAACGCCCCCTATTACATCTCCTCTCCTCTACATATTAGCCCCGTCCACAACCACTTTCACTTTTCACAGAAACACCCCTCTACCCATCACCGCTCTCATACCACCACCGCACCCCCCCGCATGTAGTCGATAGTCTATCATCTAGTTTAACTTACTTACTTTTCAAAGTTTTGGTGCTAACACTAATGTATGGAAATAAAGCCTGAAATTGGCAAAACAATAACAGAATGCGGTCGCTCAATACGATAATAGTGAAGAATGAACAAATTAGCAGTTAATGTAGACCATAGTTAACAGTATTTAGAAAGGGTTGCTGATGAATAAAGTATATTACGCGAGTGTTGCTGACACCAGAAATAGAGAACGTCCGCGGAAGACTTCGCATGAACGGGTAAAGCAGATGATCACGGTATAGATGATGGTCTTGTTAGAAAAGTTAAAAATCGCCCACAACTTCACTTTTCACCGAAACACCCCTCACCTTAACACCGCTCTCACACCACCACCGCCCCCCCACATGTAGTCGATAGTCTATCATCTAGTTTAACTTACTTACTTATTTACCATCACGCCGTTTCCACGCGGGGGTAGGCAGAAAGGATAGAGTGCCATTCTCCTCTGTTCTGACACACAATTCTGGTCTCATCCACATTCATTCATCTTCTCATATAAGCTCGCTGATTGTTGAGGCTTCTAACAGAACCATCCTCCAGTATCTGGTTTTCCACTTCAGCCGCAGGAAGGGTTGTAGAACCGACTAGCCGTTTCCAGAAGTCAAAATTTAGTGAGCGGGCATTTGCAGTGGCAGGCCCAAAAGCATGGAACTCTTTGCCCTCCGTCATAAGAAACAGTGCATTAAAGATTTTTTTAAGAAGAAACTAAAAACGCACTTTTTCAAAAAATTATTTTCATAAGTGAAAATAACAATTTTTAATTTTAAATAACAAAGATAATGTAACTATAAACAGTTTATGTGTAAAGCGTCCTTGAGGTGAAAGTTTTTACGAAAATGGCGCTATAAAAATTATCCAATATTATTATTATTATCTGGTTTACCTGGTCGTGCCAAGTCTTCCGCGGACGTCCTCTATTTCTAGTGCCACCAACACTTGCATCATATATATTTTTTACCATTCTCTTCTCATTCATCCGTTCCGTATGACCAAACCACCTAAGTTATCCTTTTTTAATCTTACTCACTATACTAACATCAGCTTTACATTCTTTCCTTATTTTTTCATTTTATTTTAGTTTATTGCATTTAAATATTATTTAATTAAAGTGTTGTGTGAAGTAAACAATGTAGTGTTTTGTTTTAATAATTCATTAATTTTTTCAATAAGTTAAAAGTGAACAACTTTTTCAGTGGAAAAAATTGTAAACTTAGTGCACAATATTTTATGGGTAGACACATTAAAATATGAGTCGAAAATGTTTAAACTGTGTGTCTCACCTCAACCATGTCAGAGAATTAAAGAATGTCGCAGTTGTGCGGATATATATCTGTGGTGAATCAACTCACGTAGGCCATATAATGGCACTACCGGTAGGCTCAATTACCGCCGCGTTAGTGCGTCAGACACCCAGCAGGGAGGCGTACCAGAGTGGACGCGAGAGGGCGCTTAAGCACCAGGCGGTGCACGGGGAGCCAGCTACCCACCAGACACTTCTTCCCCCGCCGTGATACCTACAGCAGCTACATGATAACCGTCATAATATTTGACGTTACCGGGAGTGTGCTAATCAGACAAGAATTTCTTAGCCGCGTGTATTATTAACTATTTGCAACTTATGAAATTCAGCAACCTTACATTGTAACAAGAGCGAGTTAATATATAACAAGATCAAATATCAAGTAAGTATTATCTATCTTTTCTTAGTGGTTCCCTCACCAGGCACGCAGCGGACGTTCTAAGGTTTTAATGAACATTGTGGGTCGGAAGTGGGGACAATGTTGGAAATTCTTTTAACACAACAACTAAACACAAATCACAACAAGTGCTCGTTTACGACACGAAACATAATCGTCGAAAGAGGTCTAACCTGCCAACCAAATATTGAATACAAAAAATAAAGGTTATCAAACTTCGAGCGACTAGACTATTCTTTGTTAAATGATTTAGGGCTTGAAACATTTATACATAACAATAATTGGTTAATTTCGTAAATATTTATTTGGAAATAGATAAACATAAAGATTATAATGGTTTCGTAAATATTTATTTGGAAATAGACATAAAGATTATCATGATTTCGTAAATATTTATTTGGAAATAGATATACATAAAGATTTTAATAGTTTTGTGAAAATCTCACACAATAATAAAAATATTATCAAGTTCTGTACCGTTACAGAAAACCGTTATAGTACAGAATTTGTGCATACTCCTTGAATATTTTCAACTTGTAATTTAGTCAGGTATCCACCAATAAAATGTTATAGATTTGGTATGTTACATTCTCTCTTTTACCTCTGTTTTATTTTCACATTTATTTGAACCAATATCGATATCAGGCGCTATACCGGTACCTATCATATGCTATTTTTTGTGTAACAATTTAATGCATCGATTTATATTTTGATAGGTATAATTTATTTTTTATACTTTCTCAACATCAAATTTTAATATTAATTATTTTAAATATTTTTCTGTATTGAACTTCATAGCGAGTCTGTATTAATAAGAAGCTTAAGATATTTGTAATCTGCCATAATCCCTGTAGTGGTTAGTATTCCCGCTTGTTTCGTGACAGTTCTCCGTCAGAGAGATTTTAATTTTATTAATTAAACTTATGATTTATGATATAATTTAAATTTATGATTTTTATTCGAATCATATAATTACATTCTACGCAGGAGTGATATATGTCGCGTTCACATTTACGCAAGACGATAGAATCTTGTTATAAAGATCGAACATGTGGTTTACCTGAAAGAGCCATGTTTCAGGTTGCGGGCCTCCAGTTGGACTGCTCTGTTGTCAGGTATTAAAGTGACAGATTACTCAGGGAGTTTGAGAGGAAGGGTCACCTTTCTCTGAAATCCGTTCGGGCGTCGCTGATGCTTTCAAAAGCCCAATAATGTGTCCTTCAAAAAAATGATTCAGGTAAAAAATAATATACTCTTTGTATACTCGTATATATATATACATTATCATCCCAGGATATTCCGCACGAAGCAGACATGTGAATTGACACATGTTTTGTTTGTTTTAAATGATACACTCTTTATACATTTTTACTCACACATCGATGTATTGTAAAGAACATTTTTTTTAAAAATAGATATGTATACACAGAATACGTGTCACATCAATATTCTTATTATTTTCAAACAAAGTTAAACGCTTATGATATGAAAATAGGACTAACTTGATGGTCTCCTGGAACTAGATCACTAGTCGAGTATAATAATCGCTAGACCATAAGCACGATATTTTATTTTATATTGTATAGAGCATATTGAGTGAATTCATATACGGATATCCACAGATAAAGCATTTCATATGTCAAAATACATGATGAAATCTGAAAATTTTAATATTTGTTAAATCCGTATCTATTAAAAATCTCATTCGCGAACACGGGCCATAATAACGGAACATGAGTACGGAGTAAATGAGTTAAATAAAAATATGGCAGTCATATCTCTTACAATCACAATTCTACCCTCCGTAGCCTACAGATATAATATATTAGTTTTACAAAAAAAAAATATTCCGTAAAATTTTCATACTCTATCAGCGATGTTGACTTGGTATCAGTTAGGGAGATCAATGATCTATCAATGAATATTTGATCTATCATTCATTTCACACATTGATTCGATAACTAATAAAGGTCTCAAAATGTTGGGATTTATTTTGCGGACGGCAAAAACCTTTTGAGACCTGCACACTTATATGGTCCGCTACACTTCTCTGGTCAGACCTCAGGTAGAATATAATTCAGTCATATGGTCTCCACACTTCATTGTACACTCGATGACTGTTGAAGAATTCAGAGAAAGTTTCTAAGATTTATTAATTTTAAATAAAATATACGCCCTGAGGATATCAATTATGATTATCTCCTTAGCCGTCTGAAATTGTTAAACTTATCAGTGAGACGTACGATGACCGACCTTATATTTCTATACAGGATCATCAATGGTATGATTATTGGACTGCTTGGACCCCCAGATTATTGGACTGCTCACGCACCATTGAGGTCATTGAGACACAATTCATTGTTTTATTACAGAGGTAATGTCAGAACTCATGCACTAGCTAACTCAGCAGTCCCCAGATTGCTTTATTTGGCGAATGAATATGCGGAGGTAGTCGAAATTTTTGTAGTTAACTCTTTATAGGATTATATTATTACAATTTTTTGTGTCTCAACTCAATGGTGACGGATAAATTGCTACTTCACATTTTATATTTATTTTTAATTTTCATTATGTAAGATGATTATGCTGAAATATTTCTTTTTGCGTATTGCACTTCTGATGTAATTTTCTGTTATTTTACTAAATATATTTATGCCTGAATAGGGCATGCATAATAATAATTAGATAAATAATAATATCAAATATTAAATGCTTGCATAAATGAGATGTTACTTATTACTAAGCACTGATTAGTGAGTTATATTTCAACACTCATATTTTTTTTATTTTTAGTGAGTTACGTAAATATTTTCTACAAAATAAATAAACCCCTTTCTCTCTCTCTCAGATGATGTACTCAAGCCTGAGCATCGTGACTCTTTAGTCTGTTTCTAGAGGGCGAACTGTTTGCCGCCACTCTTCGCCATCCTGGGCGACGTGTAGCAAGACTCGGTCTTTATTGTGGGGTTTAGAAGCTAAGGCTTCCTTGTCGGTCCCACTCATCAAGGCTAATAAAAAATACGAGACTTTAATTCAATAACATATTTAACTATATGCAAAATGAAAAAAGAGAAATTTAATGTGGTTATTAGCAATTATCGCAAAGATTTAAAAATTTAGACCCTCCAGCGTCCCTTAAGTGCTGTTTCATAAAAATCATATAACATAAATCCATAAAACATAGTTTTATAAGCAGATGGAAAATTAAGGTGCAGTAGTTCAAGGCAGACACTGAGGAATCCATTCGTCAAAAAGCGCTCCCAAAAGAGGGACAGTGGACCAGACACAAAATAGATTGAGTCACACTTCCACGGACTGACTAACGGAGTTGCAAAAAACGAGGTAGGTGCGTAGGTGGAGTCCACCCACGCAGGCCGGCCTAACTACCCACCTAAGGAGCTCCAACGAGTCACCCATACTTGAATAAATTCCTTATATAAAACAAGATTCGTCCCATTACTAATTAGGTCTGCATTCCTGGACGGGCGGTGTCCAGTTAAGCCACCAATCATACGTTCACGTGTATCTATAAGTATCTCACAAGTCCACAAAATATGCTCAGGCGTCTGTTCCACTCTCCCACTCCATCTCGGACATGGTCTGTACATCTTGTTATAGATAATTAAATAAACACCCAGATCTATTTGGAATATTAAACAATATCGCGCACAATGGTCGATAATAATTTGGACAGTTCTGATTTCTAATAACAATAATAGATATCACATTATTTTTATTTTATGAATAAAATGAAGCGTGCAATTTAATAATTATTTAATAAACAGTTCAGAAACGTCATAAATAAAAGGTGTGAAAACGCGCGAGGCGTGCGGGTTAGTCGTCTGGTAAAATAAATATTTATAAACTCCTTCAGATTTTCTTAGGTCTTAAACATGTCTCGTAATAGTGGTCCTAATATCGTGCCACCCTTGTGCGGTTTACTCCAGTCGCGTCGTTGGCCTTCTAGGGTATTCCGAAGGCTTCGTGGGGTTTTTCATTAGCGCCACGGTGTAACCGTAAACGAAAGACTCCACCGGGGGGGATTCCCGAGATTATGGGATCGACGATTTGTAAAGCAAGGTAGTCCCCTAAATCTCAAATAATAGTTCGATACACGTTCTCGTAAAATTTCTAAGAGGTGTGCAAATATCTGATTTAATTCGTGTGGTATACTGACGCGTTAAAGAGGAAAGCTGTCTGCTATTTGTTTGCCTATTCTATTAAGAGAGACAATTAATTTTTATTTATTTATATCTATAACCCGGCGGTGAGTAGTGCATGTCTAAGTACACATATAAAAAAAAGATGAGTTTCCAATTAGTGTGTGCATTTAGGAGAAATTAGAATATTTTTTATTACCCACAAATAATAAAAATATGAAATGAATAGTTTTGTCAGTTTGTTCAAACAGAGAATTATGTTTCTTTGTAAAATATGATCTTTTATATTTAAGATAAAATTATGTCATCTTTTGACGAAACAAACAAAGTTTTAACATGCCCCAAAGAGCCATGGGGCATTAACTACGAGAAAAATATCACTTTTTAAAAAGTTACACGTTTATAATTTATAGTATTATTTTATTTTATAATTGAATTGTAATATATCGCAGAATATTGTTAGGGTACAGATCGGCGTTCTATCTTCCCCACCGGCTAGTCAGGGGAGAACATAAGAAGTGTGGGTTTCACACCTCAGCGACGCATACCCACCTTGATCTATCGCATTCTGTCTTCGCCTTAAACTGGGAAAATTTATTGTTAATACCCTGGAGCGATAAATAAAAATATGTTTTCGCTATAAATAGAGAATCTATTCAACAATCAAAGTTAGTACAAAAGTTTGCGGATAATCGATCAACATACTACATTGATAACCATTTAAATATAATTGACATGTTTCAAATATTAATTAAATGTATTAATTAATATTTAAAACATCACAGACCTGTGGTCTGAATAATTACATCACAGTAAGAATGTGTTCTCCTTAATAATTAACATGTGTTCGATGATGATTCGTCGAACAGAAAATTGGATAATTTACCAATAAACTGTGGCTAACCTAAAATAGGTTACCATAAAAAATAACTCTTTGAAAATACAACAATATTATTCCCGCAGCAAGGATTTAAATTATAACCATGAATTTCAAAAATAAATTAACAACATAAGAGTGATACGAGTATAATGACTTTTTCCAGCACAGGCTTGTGACAACATTACATGGGATAAGAAAGGATCGGGTAACCTCGAACTCCGTGACCGACGTCGCCATTTCAGTTTGGTCCGATTAGCAATCCTTTGCTATGAGATCTCATGTTTGTTGCACCTGGGATCAACTCTATGAATCATCCCTCGCCATGAAATGAATATGCGTTGATCATCAATCGCCAAGAGACATGCTATACAAATCTGTCAACTTGGATTGCCCGGCAAGATCTCCAAATACACCATAGAAAAGAAAACCCAAGCACTGTGAAGATCGCGCGCATTGCAAAATGTATTGTTGTTCATGGCAGCAACTTCTTTGGCATAGAATAATCTGACGGGGTAATTTAGAACGTGATATTAGTTTTGTAATGTCACAATATACAATCTTAAAAATAAATAAATAATAATATCATTAAGGAGAACACGTTCTTATTGTAAAGTTGTAATTATTCAGAACATAGCTCTGTGATATTTTCAATACTAATTAAATGTAAAAATTAGAAAGATATACATATAAAATCAATCTTATTGAAAAATATTGTTGTTGTTACTGGGATTCGAACCTGGATCTTTTTCCAATTCGGGGAAGGTGCTTTAACCGACTATGTTACAGCACACTATAGAAGATGGCTTTCAAATAATGGAACGATAGATGAATTCATTTGAAAAGTGTACTGTGTGCTGTATCATAGTCGGTTAATGCACCTTCCCCGGATTGGAAAGAGATCCAGATTCGAATCCCGATAGCGCAACAACAATATTTTTCGATACAATTGATTTTATATGTATATATTTCTAATTAATACATTTAACTGATATAAAAAAATAATGTCTTTAAATAAAAATATATTTTTAGATTAGTAGCAGACCGGAAAGGGTTAAAGAGTTGAAAATTCCTTTGTTTCTCGGGAGCAAATCGTAAAATATTTACTCGCTTGAATAAACAACCTGTGTTGAAAAGTCAATATTTTTTCTGAGACGAAAGCGCGCAACGAGGGGTGGCCGGGGCTGGGGATAACAGATAGCGTATTCCAAACATTGTAAAATCTTGCGGGAAAACTAAATCCGGAGAGAAGTAATACACGCGAGTTTGTCGATAGAAGCAAATAACAATCTGTCAGATTATACTTTTCAATTCACAATGAACGATTGCGTGGAAGTAGATAAATGTTTCGAAAATAAAATAAACACGATGAATAGAATTACGGCTCCGTTTTTTTTCCTCCTTAATGTCAGTATTGACGTATAGTGGTTTCAATCAGACAGGTCTCGGTTCATAATGCACCTCCACAAGTTTCGATACTGGGTTGACCTCACAGGGTCTCTCCAGCCAGATGGGATTCACCGTTATGGGACTCGTCAAGATCTTCTTCGGCCCAAAGTTCGTTGTCCATCTTTCAAAGAGGCGTATCTCGAATTTGTGGAATTTTTCACTGTTGAAAAATGATAAAAAAAAATAATATTACAGTTTTTAACAAATATTTTTCGATTTAAAGGCAGTGTGAGGTGTACTTATTCCATAAATATGTCTTTTTGTGTCATTTGTAAGAATGATACATCTAAGTAAGAGTGGTTACTTCAAAATGTTTTTATGCGCGAGTAATTTTTATTTACTTATTTATTTACAACAACAACTGTTGATTTGAAAACAAATATAATGTACGAGTTATATATACATTCAACAACACAATACAACAATAGAGTTATGCACCCCCAAATAAGAAAGATCTTGAAATGTGGGGGGTGCACGATCAAGATTAATAATAATACAATGTGAAATTTAACAACAAAATAATAATTTTTTTTTTTTTTTTTTTTTTAAAAGTAAAATAATAATTGTTTACAAAAGAGTTGTGAAATTGATCAGATTAGAACTTGGGAATAAGAAAAACGTCGAACGCATAATTATTTTGAAGACCTTAAAGCCATTTTAGAACCATTTTTTTTAAACAGATTTATATTAGCAGGTAATTAATATTTTTTTCTAACTTTATTACACACATATATTATTAAGAATTGCCCTTCACATAGTATTTAAAAAAGAAAGAAACAAATATTTTTTTTTTCACTTTATATTTTAGGGTGGTCACTGATTGATTGATTTTGGCAGTTGATTATACAACCTAAGAGCAATGCACGATGCATTTCTGTCCTATTTCTAAATGGGACAATATTAGTTCATAGCAATATTTGAATTTGTCCAAGAATACACAATTACTGGATTATTACGTGCAAAGATACTGTTATTAAACAAATATCAGATGATCATAGAAACAAAGCTATTTTTTATTATATATAGTGAAAAATATATGAAAGTATGGAGTGATTACAGGGTTTACAGGTCTTCGGCTGGCTTAAGTGATCACTTTATATAACGTTCACCAATTCTCATCCCTCAATCTCCACATTTATCAAATTTTTTAAAGTTCGAGTAACACCACACCATCGCCATCTATGTATCAAATTTTATAATTATTATTTTTCTTTTATAAACAGCATATATGTCGCCACTATGAGAATGAATACTTCCATATATTTTTCATTAAATATAATAAAAAACAACTTTGTTTCTATGAGATATCTGATACTTGTTCAATATTAGTTCATTGGAATAAAATTAAGATATTCATGTTTGAATGGATTATGGGCATGTGTTTGTGCAACGTAACCCCAGACGTGACTCAATTTTAACAAAAAACGAGATACGCCCTTTTGAAAGATGAAAGATGAGTTGTGGTCAGGATAATCTCCTTTTCCGAAGAATTGGAAAAATATTTAGTTCAATACTGTAGACGGAGCTTGGTGCGGTTGAATTTGCTGTAGGATTAAAGCGCTTGTGCATCACGCTATCCATGGGATACATAACATCCTTCTCTAGCAATAAATTTTGAAGTCTTCTATTTCCCGCTTGCCTGATATTGATAATTGTCTTTTTTTATTATCGTAGGTTGGTTCGTAACAACTTTCGCTAGCTGTGTGCGTCATCGAATTTCCTGCCGACCGTCACCAGAGTTCATGATCGAATATAGCAGAACTTTGTTTTATAAACCACTGTGAGTTATTTATAATATATTTAGCCGGTTTCGGAAACATACCCTTCACTTTATCAGGATAAAAAACTGTGTTTTAAAATTCAATTCAATAAAAGTATTATACAATAATTTAAAAAATACATTTAATACCTAACTTAATTGTTACAATGATGAAAGACGTGAAGATTGATTTAATGATACAAAATTATTGGAAATTTTATTTTAGAAAAATTTATAATATTTTGTTTAGTTTTACATGCTTTACTTATTTCTAACGATTCTAAATTATTCAATTTAAGACCAACATTGAATATACGTAAAAAAACAATCTCAAATTTTTATCAAAAGTATAATCATTTTCTAATAAATTAATGCAAAATTCTGAAAAACCATTATTATTTAAACATCTTAAATGCTTTTTGACTTTTACATAAAAAATTTCGACCTGTTTTTCCAATAGAAAGCAGTACAACTTTACAGTTTGTAAACATAAAGGTAACATGTATATACTAGTGACGAGATCAGAAAATATTAAGGTCCTCAATAAGACTTTTATTTCTGAGAGTCAGCAAAGGAACGTGTGTACTGGATACGTCATTTTAATTCACGCGCAAAACGTATGGGACGTGAACATAAGTCACTTCACGCTGAATTCTGTAGTATCCCTTATAAATGCATTCCAGTTGAATCAATGAGAGAAGTCTCATTCGCGGATACGTCGAAATTTTTTAAGCTACTATGAGGAGGTCGGCGAGTTTATATATCTATGTGCTCTCAAATCTAAAGACGGAGGACGTGAAGCAGAAATCTAAAAATAAATTGCAAAGCACGGTATCCACCATGGTAACCAGATTTCCGCCAATAGCGGGCTGGGCGGCTCTCAAGGTCCTTTAGATACAAATCTCATCTTTTGTATTCCACCATACACACACTAAGTCTGAGAGATTCGCCGTTTTACGCCTAGCAAATTTTTTGTAATCTGTCTTAAGATCAATTAAAAATAATATTTAAAATTATCCATCTAAAATCCATCTAAAATCCATTTATAAATTTCCATTTTCATTAAACCAAATGATAATCTTTTCACAATAATTTATCAAATATTCTATATTTAACACATTGTTTTCTAGGTCTATTATTCAGAAAATTTACATTCAAAAGATAAAGGTATCTTAATCATAGGAGGTGGTATTTTTAATACTACATAAATTAATCAACTTGAAAGGTAATGTGACTTAAGGATACATGCGTCTACGTGTGAGTGCCCACCAAAAATATTAGATACTTTTGAAATTAGTAAAATTAATTTTATGGTTAAAATTCATTATTTTAATTTGTTAACTTTGTTTTATTAACCACTTATTGAGTTCAAATATATCTACATGTTTCGAAAAATACTATTTTCTTCTTCACTCAATAAATGGTTAATAAAATAAAGTTAACAAATAAAAATAAAAACATTGGATGTAAAAAGTCGCACTGCACACGGAACCGGCTGTAGTCTTTAATTGCTTTCGTTAGTCTAACTTTACAGAATAAATACTTGTAGGTATGATTAAAGGTAATGTTTGTGCGCATGAGCCAAATCTATCTGTTGTATCATAAATCATGTACACGGATTTGAGTTTTTGTCTCTTTCTGCAGTAGATATCTGAGTTTATCTCCAGTTCAATATGTCAACATGTGTAAATGCTACTGAGATTTATCTCAAATAATTTTCTGCAGATTATCTCACTGTATCGTTACAGTCATTACACTTGAAGAATATTATTTTCAAAACTTAATGAAAAGGCTTGAAGTTGATATAATAAATCCTTTTAAACTGCGTTCCATCAGAGGTTATTTCTGAAAAATGATTTATATAATGTAATAAAAACTGAAACCATGAAAACGTTCCCCCCACTTATCGTCATTTTCTTGCAACACGATTGTTAAATACACCAACCCCCTTCACCATACATCAAATTAGGGGGGTTAATTTGTGAACGCAGTTAAGGTTGATAATTCCAGGGAGGCAATTAATTTTCGGTCCCTTGTTGCGTCGATGTTCAAAAGGTATTTCAGGTTTACAGCGTTATTATTAAGACCGATACATTAAATTTTGGGGATAATTCATTCGGGAAATCATCAGGAGAAAGAGCGATTTTTTCCTTTACATTGGAGAACCTTTTTTTCTGAATAAGTCATTTTTTTATTGAACCTTTTTTTGTCTATTCACGACTGAACCATGAATTGAAATTTGACGCTGATAATTTGAAAGAGAACCCAACGCAAAAAAGGTATGGAAAAATGGGCGCCATATGAAGATAAGAGAAGTTGATACAATTAAGTACGCCAGTAACAGCAAATGACGGTGGGTAGGTCACATTGCTTGGATGACGGACAATCACCGGACAACAATGACGATTATGATGATAATGATGAATTTGAAGGAGTAGCGAACCACTCAATATGTTCTGTTTCACATTATTTAATTTTTTTTCTTTCATATTTAAGAACTGTGTTCTCGTATATCAATGGTATCAGTGCGTATCTAACCTAATTATGTACAGATAGATATATGTATGTACAATATATATGTATGTAGGAATGCTTTATTTGGTTCTAAAAATTATAATATATGCAACTAGTATGCAACATTATTGAAAACATAAAAAAATTGATATAAAATTACATCGCATATTAATTAGCATTAGATAAATAAATTATAAATTATAAAATAAAATAATAAACACATGAAAAAGATCAGCTATGAAGATAAGTAATAAGACTAGTTGTTTCCTTCACATTTACTGGTAGTACGAACACTGAGCAATTTGAAACTTTTATAGTTAAACTATTTTGTGTTCCTGCCGGATTTGTTTGTGGAAGTCTAAAATCCGATGGACTTGGCATAGGATAAGTGTGGACATTAAAATAATATCACATATTTTATTCATTGTGGACGTATTTTTGTTCATGCCTTCCTCCGTGTTGTCTTTCTTCAATGCTTCCATCTATTATGCTTTTGAGGTATGCATTGACTCTAGGAATGTGTAAAGTCCATTGGCCTCTTCGATTATAGATCTCTTTTCTTGCACTCTTTTCAGAAAATCCTCGTTTGTAATTTCCAGTTCAGCTTATTATTTCCATCCTCCAGCACCACATCTCGAATGCTTCTAATCTATTTCTCTCTCTCTAGTTAATTGTTTATTTTATTCAATTTCATGGATACGGGAATGGACAAAATCTCACGGTATCACCTTGCAAATAGTTGAATTTGTAGTGAATGTCGCAGTGTTGTTCGTTCATAGAAGCTAAATACTACAAGACACCCAGGGCATCTCAGGATGAACAATGTGCGCGTGCACCTTGCCAGGGAGTTACCAAACAACCTGCCTCCCAGCCCGGATATAACACGCAATCGGTCTCGATCACGTGGGCTCCAGACACATTTTACACATATCTAGAAATTAAAATTAAATTAGATATTATTGTTTAAGTAAGTTATTTAATATGATAGTTGTTTGAATAAAGAGAGACAGGAATTGGGGACAGAAGGTTTGAAGGACCAATTCGAATCAAGAAAAAACACGACCCACCTGAGAGTTGCTCCTTTAGGAGCACTACATATCTTCAGGCATCAAAATACATACTACGTTGTTCTGCACGAAGTTCTCTTGAACACACACTTCGATGGTGGCGCGAAGTGAGACACAATAAGCGCAAAAGCAAGATGTACAGGTTTCGGCATGCAAAGTGAGAAACCGAATACACAAAAAGTACACTATCGGGCCCACATAGCGGGACGATAATGAACAAGCCAACGATTCGTTTCCACACGGCAGGAAGAACTTGGTGGGAGTCAACGCACTTCAACCTACACGCTTAACTCAAAACTTCAACTCGTATATCATCCAAAACATGGTCAGGCATAGGGATACAGGATAATAAGAGATGTGATGGGTAGGAACTATAATATCAACGTATGTCACGTTCACAGGTGTGAATATGTTATAAAGGTCGAACAATAGTTAGTATTTTATACGAATAAATGTGCATTATTTGATATGATTTGAGTAAATACCGCTTTGATTTTGTGTTATCCATACCTTCCGTGTGTATCATCATATTGAATTAGTAAATCCGAAAACATATGTAGTCCATGCGGCATGCAGTGAGCCAAGCCACCGATCATCTTTTCAGCGAGTCTTATCCTATCAATATCAATTTTCAAAAAGATTTTTCCTTTCATTTTGGTTCTATGTAAGCAATATCATACACTACACGTTCAACATTCAATAATATCTAATTTCATGTAGAACGAGAATACGAGGTTGATCATTAAGAGAATACACATCACATAAATGTTCGATACATTAACTCTTGAAAATATCCCATCCACAGCATCTCAAAGTGATTCAACGATATCTTATTGCAAGTGCGTTCTTACGGCTCATGTTCATGGAATAACATACGAAGCGATAACTCTTAGAGATTTACTTGGGTTTAATCTCAATACTAGATACAGATGTTGAGATTTTGATCGCGTGATAAATTTACGTCAACAACGTTTGATTAGACAGAGTTTTGTACTGGATGGACAATTTTTGAAATCAATAACTCATTAAGATAGTTTAGAAAATGAAATGTCACGAATTATTTGGCGGTAAGAAAGGTATAAAACATCTAAAAAAAAGAAGTGTTGAAATTAATAATTGAGGAGAATTATATCTTGTTATACGTGTACTTTGGTGGATACAGGGATTTTCATAAAATAACACTTCTGTTGGTTCACAAGACTTTTATTGTTGATGTTACTCCTGCCACCACAAACGCTTCTTAACTATCGTATACCTCGGACGCCGACCTACTTCGTTCTGCCGCCTAATTCTCAAACGGCCCATTGCAGCAGGCGGCGCTGTGCGCGCACGACACCGGCGCGCGTACCTAACACGAGTGTATCAGCTTCACATATCTTCTATTTAGTTTTATAGCAATTAGTTTCCAAGGTCAACAACATTGGAGTACGAGACGCGCGATAATGCTCGGCGTACGCGTTTATATGAATTTTAGAAGTATTTAATGTGTTAAAATAATATATATTTTTGTTGCTACCGAAAAAAAACCTGGATACTTTCCTATCCGGGGAATTGCGTTAACCGATTATACCACACCATAGAGTAAGTTGTCGACAAGTTTTCGAACTTATGTGCTGCATTTCTTTCAAATTGATATATACAGGGTGTAACAGACCTAGTCTACAATATTGTATTGGTGGATATCTAATTTACGAATCGAAAATGTTCAAGGAATATGTGCAAATTCTGCACCGTTGTGTAAAATATTATTGTTTGAATTTTTTGCAAAATCATGTTAAGCCTTTAGGTCTCCTTTCTTTGAAATAAATTTTTACGAAATTTATCCATTATTAATCTAATCTTTACTTCAGGCTTTAAATCATCTAACAAAAAATAGTTTGGTCGCTCGAAATTCGATGATCTTTATTTTTTTGTATTCATTAAATAATTTGGAATATACAAGTATATTACATTTTTTCGAAATGATAGCATATTTATGATCTTTTAGAAATCTCTGACATGGTTGAGATTTTCCACATATTCTTTGAACATTTTGGATACATAATTTAGTCAGGTGTCCGCCCAAAAAAAAAAGTGGACTACGCCTGTTATTTATCGATACATACTTCAGTATCGAGCACGTCCTAGTATCAAAAGTTTTATTAACGATACTTACATAGTATTATAACTCTTCAGGAATTTAATAATAGAAAATATATTTTTTAAATTTTCGACAAGATTTAGTCAAGTGACATTCTGAAGAGATATTACAAAAGTACAACAATTTTCTTTGAAACTTCCTAACATGGCGTCTTTAGATAAAGTCTCCGGGGAATAATGAGGAAAAATAAAAAGTAATTGAATCTTTATCTTTACAACAAACAATTTGTTTTAATAAGTAAAGTTAGGTCTGACATTAAAGCAGCGTACAATTTTGTTAAGAAGTAATTATGAAGATTGAATTAAATGTGCTCATGAAGATTTATCATTTTAACTTTTTATTCTACATATATCTACAATTTTTATTATCCGCCCTAGCGCGCATCAACACGAAACATACAAGATCTGCTGTCAACTCTATTACGCGTAGTAATCGCGTCGAACAAAGGAAATTATTTAGCAATGTTTGAACATGTCCAAGAACACACAGTTTTTTACCTACAAAGTTACTTATTAACCTTTCCCAAACCATGCAGTAACACAGGTCTACCGCTCTAATTAAATCTGTAATATTTCGGTAAATACACGCAACATATAATTCATATATTAGTTAATTTGATGGAAAATATTCACGCCTAGAAAGAACTAGCAAAAAATCAATCAATCCTGCAAAAATAATTATTTTTAATTCATTCCGTTGTAAAATTAAAACGTTGACAAAAATACCATTTGTGACAAGACAGAAAGAAATCACATATTAATTTCACAGTGAAAACAATAACAGACATAATGGTGTCTCTTTCTCACTAATTAAATGAAGATAGTTAAAAACGAAGGTTGTATTAAACAATGCAACCTCCCTTACAGAACTTGATGAATGCTCAGAATTACAATATTACATATTTTTTTATATATTTAATGCTCAATGCATTTATGGTATTAACCGTTTTTTCACATTTTAAAGGCTAATAGAGAACTCTAATTCCATACGGTAACACGAGTTGACAGCATGGCTGCGTACGAGTATTTTATATCACGGCATGGTAAAGTTAAACAAATATCGGATATCTCATAGAGACAAAGCTATTTTTTAAAATATTTAATGGAAAATATATGGAAGTATGTCTTAGGTAGGCTTAAGTGATCACTTCTGTGTGATCACTTAAGTGATCATAAGTGATTCACCAATTCTCACCCCTCAATCTTCACATTTATCAAAATTTTGAAAGTTGTATATATGTTAGTATGTGGACTCCGTGCTACATCATCCGTGGACTTCGTGCTACATCACCGCCATTTTTGGACCAAATTTGATAAATAATTATTCCTTTTATTTATTTTTTAAATAACGTATATGTCATCATTGTGAGAATATGATTTTTTTAAAAATTATTTTAAAGCAATAATTCTTTATCCGTAAAATGTTTTTGAATATATATAATTATTTTGCTATTGTACACTAATGTATTTGTTATTCTTTTCAGTGCGTCTATTATTGTGTGCACATTCTATCTATAAATTTATTAGTGTAACTTTTGAGTGCATTTGATTTTTTAAACATTTTTTACTAACTAACTTACCACCACGCCGTTTCTCCGCGGGGGAGGCGGAGAGGATAGAGCGCTACACTCTTTTGCCCTGACACACAATTCTCGCTTCATCCACATTCATACATCTTTTCATACAAGCTCGCCGGAGGCATCTAACAAGACCATCCTCCTGCATCTGGTTTATCTAGTCGTGCTTCTGTTGTCATCGACACTTGCATTATATACCTACCTTTCTTATGACCATATGATCAAACCGCCTAAGTGATCATTTCTTAATTTTACTCACTATACTTAGATCAGTTTTACATTCTTTTCTTATTTCTTTATTCTTTAATCTGTCATAAATAGTCAGTCTATATTTATATTCTTGTAAATTGAATCCATGCTGTAATAACAAATTTGTGTTTCTTCTTTTACTGAATAAATGTTTCTACAGCACTGGTCATTGGTCGGCAGCCATGTCGTGTTGCGTTGCCAAATAGCGTTAAAAAATGTCCTGGTCCTGGGTAAGCGGTGAGTACTTAGATATTTTCGTTGATTTTTTAAATACATCTGGTTTTAAAAATTATCGATTTTTCGTCATTACAAGGCTATTTGATTTGCGTATAGGAGCAACATTTGAAACAAGCTATTCTATACATTGTAAAAATACGTAAGAATATGAGTTTGCGATTTTGCTTCTATTGTATATATCTCATATCTAGTGTAATATAATAATTTTTTGATTATTAATGAAGGCCCCGCGCCAGACCAATTGAAATTGTTTTTATTAAAAACAATTTCAATAATAATATTACTCAAAAGTATTTGAGATTTTCGTAATAAAAGGTGATAAATAGGAAATAGCAGATGTATCAATTTGAAAGAACTGAAACTTGTTCTGTTGGTGTGGTGTAATCGGTTAACGCATTTCACCGGATAGGTGAGGGTCCAAGTTCGAATCCCGGTTGCAACAGTAATATTTATTCGATAATTTAATTTTCTTGTATGTTTTTCTAATTGATACGTTTAATTTGTATTAACATTTTTTAAAATATCATTTATCAGCCGTTTTATATGATAGAGCCATCTACCTTATTTTAACGGAACCTCAATTACCTTTAAGTAATCTGATAGCAGACGCCAGAATTATCAATTAAATTTTATTAAATTTTGTACACATTTATACAAATAATGGAATGATTAAATGTATTAATATCAAAAAGGTAAAATATTGGTTCGAAAATTTGTCGCTAAAAATATCATCGCTGTAGCATAGTTGGATAATGCACCTTCCTTGGTTTGGAAATATATCCAAGTTCGAATCCCAGTGACGCAACAACAATATTTTTCGATAAAATTGATTTTATATGTATATCTTTCAAATGAATATATTTAATTCATATTTAGAATTGTAATCGTTAAAAACTTTTGCGATGAGACATATTAAAGTTATCGTGAACGGTATTGCTTAGAAGTAAGTTGTCAATATTTTTTCCAATAATGCGACACAGTGAAGATAATACAGAGTATGGAGAATCACCGACTCACGGAACCCTTACATCGTTATGGAACCATACGAATTCTTAAAAAATATCTAAATCAAACATTGGGAGAAAACAATTCAGATTGTAAAACGTTGACCCTCTAAGACGGTTCACATTTCGTTCAGAGTTTGATTTAAGATTTAAGAAACAGACTTTATCGGATTTGCGGTTGAGAATTTGAGAAATAACAAAACCCAGATGAAGCCCTCTTTGATCGTCAGATCTCTGACGCAATTCCAATAAAGGGGAGATACGAAAGGAAACAACGGAAATGAAGAGAAAAAAATGTGTTCAACTTATTAATAAACACATTGTTCATATAGGCTCTATAGTAAAGAAATCAATTGGTAATTTGTAATATAATAATTTATAAATAGTAAGATAAAACATTTTGTGTAAACCACTATTTATTGATAAATCAACATGTTTCGATACCTATGGTATCTTCTTCAGAAAACAATGTATACTAAAACTAATAATACAAGAATCGATAAAAACAAAATTATAAAAATATAAGTGATGGGTAACTAAGTAAAAACTACTATGAAAACAGATGTAAATTTATAATATATAGCTTGCTATTAACACTTTTTTCTTATTTATAAAATTTCATATTTATGTAACCGTAACCTAAACCCTTGATAATATCAAAAGAATTCAGAATAGTTGCTGCTATTTAGGCGTATTCTAATATCAACATTTATGCAAGTTTACCTATATAAAATGATGGCAACCCAACAAATTAATTTGTAGACCCCGATTTTCTTTCTTGTCCTTATTATTTAATATATAATTCTTTAATTTATTATTAGTGTAATTAAACTGGTTGTACAAAATTTGGGATATTTTATTATCAATAAATAGCGGTTTAAACAAAGTGTTTTATCTTATTATTTATAAAATATGTGGTCACAAAGTAATTTTGTTAATATTGAAGAAATATAATAATTCCCTAAAAATATTACCAAAGAAGTCACCAATGATTTTATGGTTAAACTAACTTTTTTTTTCATAATTAATCGTTGGTGTTGCGCGAGTAGACAATTTTTATTTCTTGAATCTTTGAGAACCATAATTAAACCCCCGCCTGAAACCCCCCTCCCCTCAAGCACCACCCGGCCAAAATTACCAAACCCTCGCACCATTCCTCATAACTACCAGCCCACCCTTGACAGGTCTACATTTTTCGCTATGAAAAAATACCTCTAGTAAGCCCTTTACTGTGCCCTTAGAACCTTCCATCTCACCAGGCATCGCATATGTAACTAACTTACCATCACGAAGAGGTCCTGAGGCACCACTTTTGTTTCGTTCATTTTCATACATTTTATAATGATCGTCTGTTTTGTTGGTCATGCCAAGTCTTTCGCGAACATCTTCTGTACCTGTTAGCTTCAACACTCGCTTCATATTTTCCTTTACCATCTTATGCTCATTCATTCGTTACTATCATACATGAATGTTGGCATCAAAACACCATTATGCACCGACAAGCAAGACTAACTGGTTCTGACGACAAATTGTATGAATGAGGTTAGATGTTTACACATCAAAAAAATTCCATCATGCCAGTTAAAGTGTTATCGCTTAAACATACATAAGAATGATATATGGCGGTCTATCACCTCTACTCTTATCATCGCCATCCGGCTATACTGAACGCTCCCTGCAAATACCAGTGTGTTAAACAAAACTTCCATCAGCTATAAAGACACTCGGTACTTACGGTAGCAAATTAATGCAGCCAGAAACTGTCTCTCAAACGACACTCTTTATACTGCTAACTTCTCATCAACAGCTCCAGGAATCATCTCCGAAATACCTTCGCGTAGTAACTATTTTGTACAGCATAACTGTCTCTTATTTGTAAACCGTGCCCCGAATAAATGAAATATCACATATTCTCGTCTAATTATTTGTTTCCTTTATATATGTTGTATGTTGATTACTACGTGAAGGGCAATCCTTTCCGCAAAACTGTTCTGCAGTTTGGTAAACGTTGAAAATTATAATATAAGATATGTATGGAGAAAACCTACTCTGCCTAAACTTAACCTGTTCTGGTGACAAACACAACATATACACAATAAATAAATACTAAATTAATGTATTAATTATAAATATATACATATAAAATCAATTTTCTCGAAAAATATTGTTTTTGCGTCACCGGGATTCGAACCTGGATCTCTATTTCCAATCCGGGGAAGTGCACTACCTTTGTGCTATAACGCCAGTATTTTTCTTGACAAATAACGACAGGTGTATTAATTTGAAAAATGTAACATATAGGTTCGAAAATTTGTCAAGAAAAATACTGGCGTTATAGCACAAAGGTAGTGCACTTCCCCGGATTGGAAATAGAGATCCAGGTTCGAATCCCGGTGACGCAAAAACAATATTTTTCGACAAAATTGATTTTATATGTATATATTTATAATTAATACATTAATTTAGTATTTAAAATATCACAGACCGTCTGTTCTGAATAATTACAACTTCATAATAAGAATGTGTTTTCCTTAATAATATACACAATACATCCCGCGACTATCAAACGGACACGGGAGTAGTGGATACATATTAGGGCATCAACTACTCTTATATTAATCACTTCACATAACCTTCAAAACCCTTCTGATAGGACGTACAACACACCCACACGAATCGCAATCCCCATAGACACATTTATTTGTCAATTTCTCTATTAAGCACCTAAAAATCTATTCAAAAATATATCTTGCATGCCTGTTAACAATTTCTCGTTTTACTTTATAACGTGTCAATTTTCTAGAGTGATACATTTCTCTAGACAGATTCATATATATATATATATATATATATATATCTACTTAGGTTAAATATAGATAATGACGTTGCATAAATCTTCGCACCTTCGGGACGATATTTCTTCAGTCATGTCGACCGGTAAAACCTGACCTCACGTCGCTATCATTTTTTAAACCCACGCTATTTTTTACAACAAAATATTCATTTTGGTTGGACAGGTCGACACGTTGCCACGTCATCGATAATTTGTGCAAGTACCTACCCACTTTTATCTTTTCGAGAGGTAGCATGCCACAATTTTTTTATTCAATTAAATTTATTTTAATAACTTTACATCATATTTTCAAAATAAATGCGCATAAATTAAAAAAAAATCTAAAATTCCTTATTATCTATTACTAAATAATTATATTTTATTATAAACACAAACTGTCTATAAATCATGATATAAATTGTATGTATCAATTAGAGAAATATACAGGAAAATTGGATACATTTAATGCGTATTAAATTACCACAGAACTATGGTCTGAAAAATCTGCAATTTTACAATAATTATGTATTCTCCTTGATAAATGATGTATTGTCGTATTATTTATATTAGAAATCAGATAAAATAAAAACGTATCACATAAAAATACATAGTTTATTTTAATTTATAACTTGGACGTACAATGTTGCATTTATTAAAATGTGTTGCATTTTTTACTCATATAAGTACTATATAATATTTGTGGTTTTGAAATGAGAAATCGACCGTCCCGAATATTCTACTGCTTTGACAAAGATAAACAAATTCCGACCCAAAAAACAATTTTTTCATTGGCACATTCCAAATCATATATTTAAAAAAGGAAAAAAAATGATAATATGACCTAGCCATTCTCCATCTCCCATCCCCGAAAAATAACCCAAAGAATCTGTAAATTGCTTTTTCAGGGGAAATATTTGCGGATATTCCAAGCGGGGTGGGATGGCTTCGTTTAAGCCAGGGGTTCTCATCTTATTTTCCACTGACACCCAGTGCTGTATCAACTCTCAAAGGGGTGAGCTAATTACAGAAACATAAAACTCATTCAACAATCTAACAAAACTTTGTACAATTATTGCGCATACCCTAATAAGTGCCGAAAAATGGGTTTATGGTGTTAAATTTCAAATATACATTTTTATTGTAAAGATAACTTGTGGGGTCTGTTTTAGAAAATAGTTAATAAGTAACAAAAAAGATTTCCTCCCTTAACAAAAAGGTTAAAATCTGACGTATATAATCGTATATAGGACGTTTTCTGTAAAAAAATTAAATTATTTAAATAATTGCCTACGTATTTTTGTACGACAGCATTAGTGTTCCAATATTCAAATTTCTGATAATAGAAATATACTTTCTTTCTATTATCAGAAATATGTTTTCTAATTGAATATATGAAAACACACACATATATATATATATATATAAATATATTTATGTTTTCTAATTGGAAAATGTACATTTCACTCCAATGCAATGTGTCATTTTCTTGTCCTACGTGTAATACACAGGACATTGAGAACTACAAGAGTTTAAAAAAAAAAAATCATTTACTAGTACTTTTTATGTATGATTGCTGACGGACTAAGTTCAATATAATTTTTTATGAACTTGACGAAGGGTGTTTTATAAACTCGGGACATCTGGCAAGGCATTATACATTTTAACTTTTGTGCCAGCAGTCCACTCTCGTCGAGGCATGGCGAGAGAAGCCGAGCACGAGAATGTAGTGCAGCTCTCGTGTCGACACTGGTCGTCTCGTGCCATCTCTCTTGGCAACGCACGCCTCGGCGAGAGTGAACTGCTGGCATTAGTTATCAAACATTAGAAATAACGTTATATGATATTTACAGGAGAGATTTTAAACGTTTCTGTAGCCAAATTAAATAACTGCAACAGTGGATCTAATAGGAATATACAAATCTAATACAAAATATATGTCGATATATAATATATGACAATTGTTAGATAAACTTGGTGAACTCCTGCCTCGAGGCAAACTTTGTCTACATGGAACGTCGAGTTTGTTTGGTCTAGTGGTAAGACTTAGTAAATCAAGTGATTCGAGAATAATCCCGGGAAACCACCAAGTTAGTCTTATTTTCATAGCAGAAGCATTTAGCTTAGTTTGAGAATATTAAATCTTTAATATTGTTGCATTCCATGTACGCATCTCTATATATACAAAAGAATAAATATATATGTTTAAATAATACACCAGATGATTAGATATTTTTTACTAGTGTACATATGTACGAGTATGTATGTAAAAAAGGATTATAACATACTTAATTTATTTTAAGCGTTTAAAGCCTTAAGTAAGAATGGGGTAAATATAAAAATTGCCTGGTTTGAATATTTAAATTTTTTTTTTTCTTTTCTGCAAATGATTGCTGTAAGTACTATCACTCTTATTATATACTCTACATATTGTATGTATTAAATTACAAATACACATAACTCTGTATAATGTATATTAATTTTAACGACTGTGTAAAGATATATTTTTAGTCCAAGTAAAACTAAAGGATATTTATCAAATTCATATTTAAAAATTTATTATATGAAATATTTATTTCACACCATCATTAAAATTTTTGGTTGATCAATAAACTAATCAGACTATAAAAACATTTATTTTATTTTATTTAGTTTTTATTTTCGAATCTACATAACCTTACTCTAATTAACATATAATAACAATTTAAAATCTGCAGGTACAATAATTAGATAAATTATATCTTACCAAAAGCAAAAATATATGAGTGTTTTCTTTTAATTATCTCTTAACCCTCGTAACCACAGTCTGGGAAGGTTTTGCAATAAACCTAATTCCAGCACCCGCCAGAGGGTGGTTATTTAAGGGATGGAATCCCATAGAATCAGCACGGGAGTATCTCCGCGTTACGTTGGCAGAATTTAAATTTCTCGCTACGACTTCATCAAGTGAAGTGCATACAAAAGATCTATTAAGATATTTAATAAAATGTAATGCCGACAAATTATTCAGCAATTTTAAAATGTATAATTTTATTTTTCAATGAAAGAAAAAATGTTATTTAATTTCGAAGGACCTTTATTTAAAATTTAATACGTTAATATCTGTTGATATTGACGTATTAGATCTGAATCATTTTTTGAAGTTATTTTGGCTAGGTGCGCAATTATCCCTTATTGTTGCGTAAATATATTTTATTAAATTATTTATTTATTGAAGAAGTCTAGTTTGTTAGTATAAAAATGCACAATTGAAAACGCCATCTGAATAACAAGGTACGGAACATTTTGGGCGGTGTCGAGTTAAGTATGTAATATTGTTGTACGCCAAATTAGGCACATTTTGGTGTAGTCCGTAGTTCGAAATTTTACTACCTGACGGAGTTACAGCACGTTAAAATACAAAATGTGAAAGATGGCGGACTTGTCAGATGTGATCCTCTTACCGATTGATCATTTATCATTACTATTATCATTTCTAATGTATTAAAAACACACATGGAATATTATTTTTTCCCATCATTAGATAAAATAATGAGTTTTTATCAGTTCCTGTAAAATCACCAAAATGTACCTTATATCGTTGTTTGGGTGACGTCTTCAATTGTCAAAATAAATCAAATGTCTCAAAATTTATCTTGAAAAGACAGACTATGAGTAATTTTTGATGAAAATTTAATAAACAACCTAGATTGTGTATTTCAAAAAAAATAAGTAAACTTAATATTTTTTCGAAACATCATGAGTCTAAAAATTATAAAGAGAAGTAAAATATGGAGTAGGTAGCTAATACATATATTGAACAACTAATCAGAGCATGAAAGGATATAATAAGTAATTCTCAAGATGCCAATTCGTATGTGTTCTAAAGAGATATTTATTAAATTAGTCCGACAGTCTTATAAGTATAATAATAAGTATATGCAAAAAATTTACTTATCTACCAATGTAAGAATTAAGAAAATTACCCAACCATTACTCCACAAATATTATACAAAATTATACAACAAACTGCCAACGGAAATAAAAGACACAACAAATGGAGCAATATTTAAGAAACTAATTGTAAAGTAAATTAAAGAATCAGACAAAGAAACATTAAAAAGGGTATTAACGACAGGTACATAATGTTAATAAAAAAGGTCATAAATTATCCTCAGAAATATTAACAAATATTTAAACGACCCTTAAACAATAACCTGGACACCTGGACACCTGGACACCTGGACACAGGATCATCATGGAAAAAATATAAAAAATAACGTATCGTGTAAAATTATAAAAAAAATGTATAAACAACACTATCGATAAGTAATAATTTTTTTTTTTTTTTTTAAAATAGAGATGCGTACACGGAATACATGTCACATCAATATTCTTACTATTTTCAAACTAAGCTAAACGCTTGTGCTATGAAAATAGGACTAACTTGCTGGTGTCCTGGAACGAGGCGCAAACCCCCGATCACTAGATCACTAGGCCAACGTCTTGACCACTACACCAACAAGCTACTCAAATGGATGAATATTATGCAAACCTAACAAAGAAACAAGACATTTTTTCTTCAAATTTATTTTCATTTCTCTACATAGTCTCCTTGTAACTCCTCACTTCTCCCAGCGATGCTCCCATCCTTTTAACCCGTCCAAATAGTACTTGGAGTGTTTCTCTGCAAAATAGTTATTTACGACGGTGATGACCTCCTCATTTGACGAAATCTCTGTCTTCCGAGTGCAACATTTAGCTTAGGGAACAAAAAAAAGTCGCTTGGGACTAGATCTGGTGAGTAAGGAGGGTGGTCAAGCAGTTTAAACCGTAATTCGTAGATTTTCACCTGTGCAACCGCTGAGATGTGAGACAATGTGCCTTAGTGAAACAATTTTTTTTTCTGTAAATGTGGACGTTTTTCCGCAATTTCTGCCTTCAGCCTGTCAAGTAATGACGCGTAGTACCCTCCTGTAATGGTTTTTCCTTTTTCAAGATAATCGATTAAGATAACTCAATGGCTATCCCAGAAAACAGTCACCATTACCCCAGCCCTCTTATATACAGGCGTATAATAAAATAATATTAAAGTAACGTCTTAAATGTAGGTAAAGGAGGAAAGGAAGATTGGGGGTGAGGAGATTGGAAGGGTTTTTTAAATTTAGGTGGCGAGGTTAATATTAAAAAAGTCAATTTCGCTGGAATTATGGAATTAATACGATCGCTGAATGAAGAATTTAGCAGACCTATTTTACTAGCGACATGACTGTGGTGAATTAGAATAAATCACGTATACGTAGGCATAAATCTATGAACCTTCTTGCTGCTTGCTGTTTAGTGAATTCTAGTCTTCTGGAAAACGTCCAAATTTGCATTTGATTCCTATTGTACTCATATGATGCCTGATAACGAATTTCTATTGATGATTCATCATCAGAAAGTATTAAAAAAAAAAAGATTTTGGTATTAGAAAAACAGGTCGCTATGCATGATAAAAAATTAAAAGAATACGTGCACAATGATTTATTGTTATTTTTAATTAATTTAATTAAGCTGATTCACTAATGATGATATAGCAGAAACTTTGGATATCACTAAAAGAAATACAACAAAATGAAGATGTTCATGTTTCTTGAATATCCATTTGGAAGCCGAGAAAATTGCGGCTGGCAAATCGCGAGTGAGCAAATCATAGTTTTTTTGCAATTACAATTTTTCAGTAATGGAAGTTCACACTTAATCTTATAAACATTCGTACACCACCTCTTTCAAGACTATTTTAATTATACCTCACAGACTGCCGATTCGTAATATTTAAATTCTAAATGAACTTTTCTAAAAATAATTTCACCCTGTTATCTGGTCCGCCCTGCATTGCACCGCCTGTGCAGCTCTCGGACGGAGGAATTCTTCTTATTGAGTTAACTCTGCCTTACTTGATAGTTTCGGGGAGTGTTAAGCTTAGTTTTCTTTGTTTCATCTAAATTTTATGATGATATTGATATGACCTTTCTTTATTTATACTATTTGTGATGTCATATTTACGTTTTATTATGTACTCCGAAGGCAAGATAGAGAAGACGCATTGATGCCTTTGAGATGTGGTGCTGAAGATATGCTACGCATAACGTGGACGGCGAAACGCGTGAATGTCTCCATTCTGAAGGAGCTGAACATCAAGGATATACTATCAACCGTTCGTCAAATTCTTAAACTTTTTGGCATCTTGCGAGAAGAGAATACAGTTCGAAAAGCTTTGTGCGGTGGGCACCTGTTGAACAGAGGAAGTGAAAAAATTAACGGGGACTTCTATGGTGATAGCACTCAGTTCTGCAGAATGCCGAGAAAAATGGAGAACCGTAGTCAAGAAGGCGGGAGTTTATGGAATTCACGATTTTCAGTGATGTGGATGGAGGTATTTTTAAAATTTTATGTTTTACGAAAAAAAAAAATTATGTGTAAGTATGGTATCAATAAAAAAATCTACTTAATTGATGTATAACTAAATAAACAAAGCGGCGATATTTGGTTTTGTTATAAAATGGTTGTATTTTTAATTTATTTAAGAACGTAATAAAGATGAAATAGATCGTATATCATAAAATAAACTTTAGATCTTCTTTTAAAGAACATTCATATTTTATGGTATTACTTTCCTTAATTATTAATTTAATGAGATACGCAACGAATAATTATCATTAAATTGTGGTCGTACTTTTAATCTCGATAATTACTGAAATTCTCCACCCTGTGAACCGTCGTCAGTCATCCCAAAGGCGTCCTTACAACGTTCTATATGCGTGGCATTACGGGAGAATTTTGCGAATGTATGTAATATACTTAAAAGGGTTAACCCTCTTCTAATCCTCTTTATAACGGTTTTTATCACTTACGGGTATGTTACACGGTTTCACTTGCGAAAATGATATTCAGGTAATCCGGAATCGCGACAAATTTATAATAAAAATGACAACGGATCGAGCCACACGAGTCGTTGTCCGAGCAATGGGCACGATATAAAAACGTGGAGTCAAAAAAAAACTCTCTGATCAAAATATATTGTCAATCAAATCTTTAAAATTTATTTTCCTGATGCCCCGTAACATAAATTAAATCTATAAATATTATTTAACTTTCCTTATGCCCTGTAACATTGATTAAATCTATAAATATTATTTAACTTTCCTTATGCCCTGTAACATTGATTAAATCTATAAATATTATTTAACTTTCCTTATGCCCTGTATCATTGATTAAATCTATAAATATTATTTAACTTTCCTTATGCCCTGTATCATTGATTAAATCTATAAATATTATTTAACTTTCCTTATGCCCTGTAACATTGATTAAATCTATAAATATTATTTAACTTTCCTTATGCCCTGTAACATTGATTAAATCTATAAATATTATTTAACTTTCCTTATGCCCTGTATCATTGATTAAATCTATAAATATTATTTAACTTTCCTTATGCCCTGTATCATTGATTAAATCTATAAATATTATTTAACTTTCCTTATGCCCTGTAACATTAATTAAATCTATAAATATTATTTAACTTTCCTTATGCCCTGTATCATTGATTAAATCTATAAATATTATTTAACTTTCCTTATGCCCTGTAACATTGATTAAATCTATAAATATTATTTAACTTTCCTTATGCCCTGTAACATTGATTAAATCTATAAATATTATTTAACTTTCCTTATGCCCTGTATCATTGATTAAATCTATAAATATTATTTAACTTTCCTTATGCCCTGTATCATTGATTAAATCTATAAATATTATTTAACTTTCCTTATGCCCTGTAACATTGATTAAATCTATAAATATTATTTAACTTTCCATATGCCCTGTATCATTGATTAAATCTATAAATATTATTTAACTTTCCTTATGCCCTGTATCATTGATTAAATCTATAAATATTATTTTACTTTCCTGATGCCCCGTAACAAACCTATTTGAACCGAAACTGATTATGTAACCGGTTATTTGGAGGTTTTCAAATTAACTGAAAAACGAATTTTTATTCGGTTAATTGCGTAAATTAATGAAATAAATGATACGAGTGATATTAAGGAAAACCTTTTTACACTCTACGGAGCAACTCTTCAAATATCTTGATTTGCCTAAAATTTATCAGCAATAATCTGTCGAAAATGTCAAAAAAATCAGTTGATGTGGCGAAATGGTAATGTGTTTCCCCGGATAGGAAAAGGTCCAGGCTCAATTCTCGGTAGCCACCAAATATTTTTTCGATAAATATTTTTTTCTCTATATCTTTTTAATTGCCACATATGTCACGTATGTCTTGGTTGAAGTATTTGCGTGACTGGTTCTATTCCAGCTCACAGTTCTTGTTCAGAGTAGCTACACATAAATTTGAAATAGCTGTGAAGGGGAGTATAGCTTTGAAGATATTATTCCATATTATTCCGGAGAATAATTAAAGAATATTTCAAAAATTATTTATACGTAATATTATTTTGAAGCAACAAGGTAACTGAGGTATATTGGAGACTGTTTTGATACATAAATTTCGCCTTATCTACAATACACACACACATTTTAATGAAGGCTCGCCTATTGTAGCGGCTTCTATTCTTCGAATAACAAGATTATCTGGTGTCAAATCAAAGATACAAAGTATAATAATTCGCCTGTATGTAAAATACAATAACGTCAATTATCGTAGAAGGTCCGAAAGAAGTGACTGAAATTAAATATTTAGGAAGTCATATTGGATTCTAGATTATACTTTTTTCAAAGTATAAGATACATGACTAAAAAAATTTCTAAAAAAACTCACTCTCGATTAGAAGATTCAATATTACTTTTTCTCCTTCTTTTAAATAGGCAATCCCCCCTTCAAGAGTGAGTTGTGCCATTTATCAAGTTAAAACTCAATTTCATAGAAAAAAGTACCTACAAGTCAATACTATTGTCGTTCAAAAATTTTCCATTATATAGATAAAATGTGGCGAGTTAAGGGAAAGAAAATGACATAAATTAACCGGGAGTTTAAAATTACCATTGACGAGATTACTGTAAAAAGCAATGGAGAGGCAAAAAATATATGGTCAAGCCACCACCTCACTCACACATTAGGGAATCTATTAAGTTCAATCTGAATAAATGTGAGGCTACCTGGCAATGCCCAATTCTCATTCTAGAGATATTTGATATTGTTCTTTTGGAGACTTTCCTTTTGGAGAACCGGGGAGTGCGGGGAAAAGATCTTTGAATTATTTTAAGCCGATTACCCTTATGATTATTTGGATTCATCTATTGTGCAGTCCAACTAGAATTCGTACGTTTTTTTTACCATATTAAGTCTGTTATTCACCGGGATATGGAATCGATGAGGGAATATTCCGAAAAGAGTGGCCTCCTTGAACAGTTTATCAGCACATTCAGTTCCATAAATTACTTTATGTGCAGGAATCCAGACGAATGATACCTGTTTATTGTTGTTGTCCAAATTAAATAGACATCTTCTGACGGAATAGATTATTTCATTGTCTAGCCAAACCTTCAAGTTAGCAGAACGGGATTCATCTAATAATGCACTAAAAGATTGCTGAAAGTCGGGGCCATGGCAGAAAGATAGCCGAAAAATCTAAGATAATGGTATGGTCAATCTACTGTAGAGTGATGACAGCCGACGTATGTTCAACGAAAAGAGCACAATAAGAAGAAGAAATGAAAATTATCATTACAGCCCTGTTTCTGGTGCCATAAATATTCATGACATATTCCTTCCGTAACATTAACTTCTAATTGAATAATTTTAAAACGTCAAAGATTATGATCAAACTACGTTATTACGTCTTAATCAGGTTTACGTTCAATCAATCCCAATTTGTACATTTTCCACCATTGTTTTCTATCATCTTCTGCTAGCTTCAGGTTTTCCAGTTTTCCGACTATCGCGTGTCTCTTATTTTAGTTGAAACAAAAGCATCAGGTTTTATATGCTATTGAACATATATTTACTTAAATTTCTGCTCATGTATTCAATTGTATTTTTCTCAGAAAATATAAAAAAAAAGTAAGAGCATATTTCGCTTTTTGGTCGTGAATCATGTGTAAGCCGGTATTATATGAAATATTCTGAATATTTGTGTAGAAAATATTCTCGTAGAATGGGTAAGGCTTGATTGTGTTATGTCTACAATAAATCTCCAAGGGCAGGTTTCCCTTGCTCGCGTAAACGGTGTTTCTTAAATAGATTAAATAAATCTTTGAAAAATGTATTAAACCACAACCGAAAATGATTTGCGAAACATGTTATTAAATTTCTGAGAGAAAACCATTTTTGCAGGGCCTTTAAAATTATTTTCGTATATATTTTCGCGGTCGTGGTAACGACTGGTCTTGATATTGGCATTGCTTAAACAAAATACCTCAAAATCAGCAGAAGACGGACGCCACCACCATTTCCGCCATTATTACGTACATAATAAAGTCTGTATTTCATTTTATTTATATTCTTTTTCTGGTGTTGATTTTTCAATAATAATAATAATACAACAAAATAAAAATTTGAGTTGGTTAGAACATATCTACCGGCATCTTTTATAGGCAGATTATTATTCCTGCCTATTAATTAAGATAAATTATCAATTAATTCTGGCGTTTCCTATCGGATTACTCAAAGGTGTTTGAGATTCCGTAAATATAATGATGACGGCTTTCAAATAATGGAACGACAGATGTATGAATTTGAAAGAGGTATAGGTTTGAAAATTTGTCATCAACTTACTAATCGTAGCGTAATCGGTTAATGGATTTCCCCGGATAAGAAATGATACAAGTTTGAATCCCGGTAGCAACAATAATGTTTTTCGATAAATTGATTTTAGATATATACATTTAATTTGTATTAATAAAAGATTCTATTGGCTATATCATGCGTCAAAGTGACAGTTTAGAAAAGGAAATTATCTTGAGCACAACCTTGAGCCAAATAAAACCTTGCAGAGTGCCACTACGGTGAATAGATACTTTGGCTAGTGTCGGTATTAGTTAAAAGCTACAGTGATGATACCCGGCTGATTCAGGTTGTACTAGCCAATAGCGAGAACCATGCCTTGGGTTTTTTTGGCTGGTTATTTATGATCCGCAGTTGGAACACACTACAAGGTACAGGTAGTTGTTCTGGTACTCTCGTCTCCAAGCCAGGGTCTGCCGGCCGCATCGCTTACTAACCCCACGCCCCTCTGTCGGTGGGTACTGTAAGCTCGCTGTTAACCGGTATGCAGTGTATTAACGAACTTCCGCGAACCACCGCTAGGTGGCACTATGAGTCCGCCACAATACGTTGCATCTGACTGAAGATATCCTGGAGTCTGCTGTGAGGGCGATCCAGGATCGGTACTTGTGGAGGTGTATTACGAGCCGAGTTTCAACTAATTGAGTCAACTATATGGTAATACCGACACAAAGAAGGAAAGTAAAACAATATTCAACAATAAATAAATAGGCTTCGACACAGAATTTAACTATTAAATTGTATTTAAAACACTGATCAACCGAGCGTTCTGTATATATAGGTGTGAAGCTTGGACTTTCACTTTAGCGCATGGAGGCAGGTCTTAGAAAATAAAGATTTGCGCGAAACTTCGGGAATAGTATGAAAGCTGTGACGTATTGAACATGAATATGATGAAAAAATTAAGTTCAGAATTCAAAAAACAACTGGGCTTTTAGGGTTGAGGGTATTTCATCAGTTTGGAAACGAAAGAGTGATGAAATGGGATGTGTGATAAATGCTAGAAAAAGACTGAGATGGAGAATGGGAGCCTAATTAATATCTGGTATTTATGTAGATATGTTATTGATTCTGGACTGGTAATTGTGTGGGAGGATGACAGACAGTAATGGCAGAAAAGGTAAATATGATAAAAACGAATTGTAACTAATTTCTCTGAATTTATCCTCGTTAGATTACAGTGGTTGGTTGGAAGCCACTGTTATAAATTCCGGGGTGGAGACGGAGCTCGTATCAAATTGCCATTGGCTGTGTTCAGGGTATGCTGACGTCTCCTAGAGTAGCGTGATTATACTAGAGCATTCAGTAGCAGTAGCACAGATTATTGCTCGAAACGACTCTCTTACAATAAAACTTTATTTATCAAATATATACCCATGGCTTACACACAAATACTGTTACAAAAAAATAAAATAAAAGAAAGTTAAAACATTGAACGGTTTTAATACCATAATCGATTATATTAATGTTTCAGTAGAACATCAAAAACATTACACTTCTATTTAAGCATTGGGCTAATTCAAATATCGAAAAAAAATTACAGGTAATGACAATTTTTTGTATTGGTGAGTAAATACAATAATTAAAAAAAAAAATACATGTACATACTTTGAGCAGGAACACGGCACGAAATTAAATCAGTTAAATCAGAAACGTCTGGCTTACGATTAACTATTTTGTATAAATAATAATATAAAATACTAAATTAATGTATTAATTAAAAATATATACATATAAAATCAATTTTGTCGAAAAATATTGTTTTTGCGTCACCGAGATACGCATATATATCCCGGTGACACAAGACAGGCTCACCCACTCGTGTTAGATGCGCGCCGGTGTCAACGTACATCTTTAGGTGCCAAAGTTATTGGACCTCTCTTATTGAACCATATTTGAGTACTTTCGTTTTACACACAGTGAGAGATTATTTTTTAAAATCATATTCAAACATTTGAACGCATTCCAGATCAACTTTGTTCTATTAAGGAGAACATATTCTTATTATGAAGTTATAATTATTCAGAACATAGGTCTGTGATATTTTTTAAAGTAATAATTAAATGTATTAATTAGAAAGATATACATATAAAATCAATATTATTGAAAAATGTTGTTTTTTCTACCGGGATTCGAACCTGGATCTGGGATCTGGATTTATAATTAATACATTAATTTAGTATTTAATATATCACAGACCTATGTTCTGAATAATTACAACTTCACAATAAGAATGTGTTTTCCTTAATAAAATAATAATATGTTAATCGTTCAAAGTTCTTCTACTCGACAAGTTAGTTAATTTACTACTTCTTCTCGGAGAATATTATTCAGTTCTGATAAACAATTCTTGATAACAATTCAAGCGAATATTAAATTTTTTACAAAATATACTCTGTGAAATATCAACAATTCTTAATAAAATAATAAATGATTTTAAGTTAACTTGGAAGTCAACATGATTAATGAACAATTTATTATAATTAATTAAATCGAGTTTATTCATACATTGTGACTTTGAAGGATTTCCTGAAATAACTTTTTTTTCAGTTCCAACGAGTAATAATGATACAAACAAGTTATTTTTGCGCAATTATTTCATGGAAAAAAGGTGGGCCACGTAAATGATTCAATGACATCCTGAAGGTGAAAGAATGTGGCATAAACTCTAAATAAGGGGATGGCACAGGACATGATCGAATGCAATGGTATCAATATTGTGCTGGAAAAGCATGTGAAAGGGTATGTGATTTGAGGATAAAGCTCCTCAAACACATGCGGACTCATAATCGATAAAAAAATGAACAAATATAATTAAGGTCACATTAAATAAATCTTTATTAAAAAAATATGATTAAGCTCGCATTAAATCGCAAAATTTATATAATAATAATTTGATAAAGGCTTCATTAGTGTGTTAAATTCAAAAAATGATGTAGATCACATTTATTCATTAATTATAATGATTAGAATCCGGAAAGATTAAAGTTTTGAGTATACAAGTGGTACGAAATCATCCCTTGAAATAAAGAGAGGGAGAAGGGGAGAGATTTTATTATTTATAGTGATTACTGTTCAATAATACTCCCAGTAAGTACCTACATATAATATGTTCATTTGGGTAGGTTCTGTGGCTTCAAAAGCATTGATCAGATCCCCAAAATAACTTTATTTAATTAAATTTTACAATCGTTTGGACTAATGTCTCCGAGACACCTGTATATAAATACAGTCAGAATAATTATTTTGTTCCTTACTTTACAGGATTGAAAGTCGTGCACTTAGGTTGATTAAAATCTTTGGTTTACAATTGATTAAATTATTAATTGATTAAGAGTTCTAAAATATACCGGTTAATAACGATGAATATAATTAATGTAATTATTTTCCCAATCAATCTCATCAAAGAGGATAGCGCCGAATCCGCAGTCATAAAACCTCGCGTTTAATTTGTCTGCAAGGGTTTTATAACCAAAATCGATTAGTGACCAATTAAATTAAATTGTCCGGCACCGCTATCATTGCCATTAAATTTGTTGTTTATACCGTGTATCGATTTGCCTCTACACATATTCGATATAAATATTATATGCGAGTATTTAACCTATGAACTTTTGTCGCAACAATGCATAATTATTTAAATAAATTCGCTTTTAGATGTTTTTACCTTAAAGCTTAAAATACTTTTAAAATTAGCAATTTTAACTTTGTGGTTAAAATTCATATTTTTTATTTATTATCTTTGTTTTATTAACCACTGAATATTCAGTGGTTAATAAAACAAAGATAATAAATAAAAAATAAAAAGTTTAAAAGGTTGAATGTGTGCAAAATAGGAGATAATGGAATTCCGAAGTTTTTTTGTTCATTTTTATAATATTTTTTTTAGAATTTATGTTTAATATATGATTGGTCGGTGCTTGGTAACGTGGTTGACGATCTTCAGGCCATTCCCACTTAGTTATGGCTCGTTTTCATGTACTTTCCGATCGGAAAACAGCTCAATTCTTGCCGATGTAGTCCTGTTGTGCCGGGCGGTTCTGTTGGCGCATGGTCGCGGCACGTTTATTCCATGCTCGTCTAGCTGTCGCGATACCGTCAGTAGATACTACTCTAGCTTCCACAATCTTAAGCCATTTGCTCCCGGTCCTCATAACGGGATCACGAATACATGTTATATGGGATACGGATACGGTAATGTTGAACACAATGATTAAATAAAGTCGTTAAATATCTCATTGTGACATATATGCTGTTTCAGGTATATTAATGATCAAATTTAGCCCATAGATGGCGATAGTGTAGCGGTTCTGGAAGTGTTTCCACATATACTATATAAAACTTGATAAATATATATATATATATATATATATATTGATTAATGGGTGAGAATGGTGAACGTTATATTTATATAAAGAGATTACTTAAACCAGCCGAAGACAGGTCATAAGCCCTGTAATTACCCGTACTTCGATATATTTCCATTAAATAGCTTCGCCTCTATGATATATTTATTACTTGTTTAATAGCGGTGCCTTTGTACGTGAAAATCCAGCAATTGTGTATTCTTGGACACATTCTAATATTCCTATAAACATTTCGTTTCGAATTCACTTTACTGACGAACCGAACATCGATTGTCAATGGATCGACATTTGACGTTTTATATACAACAAGCATAAAGTTGTGAATTTATGAGTCTCTCTCTCAGATTGTCAAAAATCACATCAACATGTTATCCGTAGATTCGGGGCATAAGTCAAAAAAGTTCAGGAAACCCTGAGATCTATAACATTAATATATTATTCTTCAAAGGTAATATATTATATCTCAATCTTAGAGACAATTGATCGATGGGGTATGGACCATTAAGACGAGCTAAGTCCCTAATTACTCGACACATTAAACACGGTACAGGGTGAGGTGATTGTTTGATAAAGGCCTGACCTCAGATGAATACTCGGAGGTCACCTTTAAACGGGCATTTCGTAATTAACGCAAAGTATGAGTCAGCAGGCTTAGAGGGTGTTTTATAGCCAACCATCATCGGAGTTTAAGAAGAGTCTGGGATAAGCAATTAACTTAGTTTGTATTTTGCTACGAATAATTGAGATGGTGACCGGGTCTTAATTGAAATGTAGTACAATAGGATTACAAACTAAATTATAATTTGTTAAAATCACAGTAGAAGTGCACACCACTGAGCATAAGGGTCCTTATTTGCTGTACAGCGCTAACAGTTTGTTTCCACTTTTCGTGATCCTGGGCCTTGTTTAGTGCGACGCACAATGAGTCTTCGGTTAAGTTTTATTCCTCTAAATATGTAATTAGGCCTTTATGCATTACCGGTTTACCGGTAAACCGGTAAATCAACCAAAACGCACTATAGGTAATTACCGGAAATTATTTTACCGCGAATCAAGAATAGATACAGGTATATTATAACGAAAGTTTATTGTAAATACTTTTTATTCCAGTATATATACATATACACCATTTAAAAATAAAATAAAATAAATAAACATGCATAAAATATATATTCACTATACATATATCCATATCAATAAATACATTCAGTTGTAATATCATTTTATTTTATTTTAATTACGAATTTATATTACGTGTATAAAAAGTAAGTATTCATACACCTAATGTATGTTTTACATACATCAATAAGTTAATGGATAAACTAATAAATTAATAATATTAACTCACAGACAAGTAAAAAAAATATAATACATTGTAATTTAAATTAACCAAACTCGATGTGGCATACATATAAGTGATTATCTGATCTCCCATTACCATATCTCAGTAAAAATAAAAAGGACCTTCATATACATATGTATGTATTTACATGACATTTGTTACCTGAAACGTATTTGAAATTATTTAGGTTTTAATCTAGGATACCGTTTTTAGTAAAGGTAGCCATATACAATTACACTTTAATCATCTAATCTACGTCTATTTTTTTCCATTTACTGGTAAATAACCGGTAAATCAGTAATGGAAAGAATTATTTACCGTTAACCGGTAATTGAAATTTGACGGTAAATTGCAAGCCCTATATGTAATATGAGCTCAACAGTAAATCTAGTGACAAATGTGGATTGTTTCCGTTTCTTAGCCTGGTCTGGCCACATACACTTAGACAATGCACTCCGCGATCATTAACTATGGACACAGTGAAGAATGAGTGATTATTGGGACGCCCATTGCTCACACAAGCAAATTCTTTTGATTCAAACATATCTCAATGATAACCTTCATATACGTACATCATATGTATTGACCTTTCATTAGCTCAAACTTATCTGGAGTTTCTGAAGAATGAAGACATTCGTTCGTCTTGCGGTTAATGTAACATGCAGCATACGACGCCAATACCACATCTCGAACATGTTTTTTCTTTCTTTCTTATGGTCCATGTTTCAACTTCTGTGGAGAATACTAGGACATTGACTAAGATAACTTTTAAGTTCCTTCAGATGAAGCGGTTCATCCGCATTTTGGTCAACTTCCACATAGTCCATTTCTTGAGACGGGAGACCACAAGGTAGATAAAATGATCTCTTCGCAGTCGTAAAGAGCATTAGTTTTAGATTTTTGATTAAGGCGATTTCTGTACCAAGATATTTTCGTCAGTCTTATGAATACATTCTGCCATTTCATGATCAATGATCAGTGTGGTATCATTTGTGAAACGAAGATAGGAGAGATTTTTACTGCCTATTGAAACATCTCCTTCCCATCCATTAAGTCCTCTTCGTTTAATAATATAATATATTCACGGTAGATATTGAAGAGATCCGTAGACAGCACATATCTTTGTTGGATCCCTTTGTATACTTTTATACTTTGTATACTTTTTTTTGTATAACAGGCTTACAATTTCAGTCAGCTCTCAACCAGTAAGGGAATATGAATATAAATAAAATATTATCGTGGAATTTTAAATATTAGTAGGATAAGATCAAGACACACTGTATTAGTGATTAGCTATTGAGACAATCACTGATACGAGTATCTTTAAGTCACACCAATAACAGTGATTGAGTATATGGAAGTAGCGAATACATGGCGACTTTTGAATACGAATTAAATGCATCGATTACAAAGATATACATACAGATAAACTCTATTTATCTAAAAAATATTCTAGCTGTCACCGGGATTTGAACCAGGATCTCTTCCTATCCGGGGAAATGCGATACCGAATTACATTGCGTCAGCCTTGTAAATAGACGACAAATTATCGAACTAATATGTTACAGCTATTTCAAAGATGTGGCTGTAGCATCGAAGTAAAAGAGATAACATCGAATTTTCATCAAAGCTTTTGGTAAAAAGTCTGTATGTATGAAATGATGTGAAAATTCAAATGTAATGTAGATTTAAGAGTCTTAAAAATTTACTCTAACTGCGCGTGTATACGGATAAGACTTGTCTCGGAGACTAATCTCAAAGTAAAGGACAGTAGAAAATTGAGTGCAAAGCGACCTATGTTTCATTTCCGCCTATATTTTGTACACCGTATCTTCGAGACGAGAGATTAAAATCTCATCTACGTGCACTCACCATAATAATGAAATTTTGTCTTATTTTATCAATATAAAAAACGGAACAATATTCACAACAGCGTATATTGCAGCAGAATTTTTGGATATATTTTCTTTGTCTCATTAAAAAAACACAAACGGTTAAATACAAAGTTTGATTATGAAATTTTGTTATTTATTTATGTTAAATTATTTAAAATTCCTCTAATCACAAAACAATTTCTTCAAACGAAGATATTGTTTTACTTCGCCGCGAACGATTCCATTTTATTTAGGGGATATGTTTACCGATGGCTTTATTACAGTGGTTATATTTTTTATATTAATTTTATTTATGTAAATTCGAATTTGGTATTCGTAGAAAGTAGTTGATTATAATTTATTATGGAGAATTTAACGCCTCAACAACGTGTTGAAGTCATTAAAACATTTTATCTAAATAATCATGACAACGCTGTAACTATTAACGGTGATCGCTATCGTCACACATTGGAAAACTTCTTGATCGCCAAATTGAGTCGATTATGTCTACAACACATGTAGTTTCAACAGGGCGGTGTCACCTTGCACACAGCCCGAGCTACAATTGAAATTTTGTGAGAAAATTTTTCTGGCAGCATAATGTCAAAAAGTGGTGATATCGACGGGCCTCCTCGATCACCTAATTTGATGGCTCCCGACTGTTTACTGATAAAGTACTTGAAAGAATAGATCTACGCCATTAAGCTAACAATTTATATGCAACAAAACAATATTCGAAATGAAATTGTTGAAATAACACGCGAAGTCTGCGTTATGAACGTTATGAAAAATATGATTAAAAAAGTACGCATTTGTGCCTTTGTTATATTTTGTATATAATTGTAATAAATCAAATAATCAATAAATAAAAACCAAATTAATTTTTTTTATTTCATTTTCTAGTTATTCAAAAACATCATCAACCTGTAACATAATATTCACTCTGTATATTATATTATTATTAATTTGAAACTTAAAAAAAATAAACTAATACATAATACAAAGTTGTGTGTAATGTTAAAAACGTTATATTATACACTTTTACATTACATTGTACATTATTACTAATGTTAAAAACATTACATTATACATATTAAACAAAATTCATTGGTATGTTCCAAAATTGAATGTAGACAATATGATAGAGTGTGAACCAAATCGTGACTGAATACTGTGATAAATCGACCGGTTATATTTTTGGCGTTAAAATTTTTTTGCTTCTGAACAGCGAGCTTTTTTCGAGTGTTAAGTGATTTTGATGGAGCAGCTGAAATTTTTACGAATAAATATACAATGGAGGTAGAAACGCCATCCTGTCGACTCGTAGAAATCGAATTAAAAAAAGCTTCAAAACCGATTAAATTTATTGTCGCACCGTTCCCCACAGATTAGTGGTTAAATAAAATAATTAAAAAAATGTCAGATGGATATTAACAGCAATCATCACGTAAGATAATGTTTGCACAAAACATACAGCAATATAAAAGTAAAAAAATATATATTACAATTACGTTAATTATCGTAGAAGGTCCGAAAGAAGTGACTGAAATTAAATATTTAGGAAGTCTTATTGGATTCTAGATTAAACTTTTTTCAACGTATAAGATACGCGACTAAAAGGATTTCTAAAAAAACTCACTTTCTATTAGAAGATTTAATAGTACTTCTTCTTCTTTTTTTAAATAGGCAATCCACCCTTCAAGATTTGTGATTTGTGCCATTTATCAAGTTAAAACTACATTTCATAAAAAAAAGTACCTACAAGTCAATACCATTGTCGTTCAAAAAATTTTCCATTATATATATTAAATGTGGGGAGTTAAGGGAAAGAAGATAACACAAGTTAACCGAGAATTTAAAATTACCATGATACAAAACCTGTGATCCGCAGTAGAGACAGGCAAAAAATATATGGTCGAGGGTTTCCTCATCGGAACCATACTCACAAATTGGGGAATCTATCAAGTTCAATCTGAAAAAATGTGAGGCTATCTGACAATGTCCAATTCTTATTCTAGAGGTATTTGATACTATTCTTTTGGAGACTTTCCTTTTGAAGAACTAGGGGGAGCGGGAAATAGATCCTTGAATTATTTTAAGCCGATCACCCTATGATTATTTGGATCTATTCATTGTGCAGTCCAGACAGAGTTCGTACCTTTTTTATCATATTGAGTCTGTCATACATCGGGATATGGAAAGAGTGCAAGAGTGGAAGATGGCCTCTTTGGCCAGTTTATCAGCACATTCGTTTCCATGAATTCCCTTATGTGCAGGAATCTAAACAAATGATACCTATTTATTGTTGTTGTTCAAATTAAATAGACATCTTCTGATGGAACAGATTATCTCATTGTCTAGCCAAAATTTAATATTAGCAGAGAGGGATTCAAGAGCTGCTTGCGAGTCGGAGAATATAACAGCCTTATCGACGTTTCGGAGTACGCAGATGTTCAAGGCCTCTTTAATTGTTCAACTTTCTGCTAAGAAAACCGATGAATCCGAAGGTAGCTTCACATTTATTTCTAATTCAATAGTACTTAGTTATGTGAAATAGTACATATTAATAATTGTTCCTCATAAACTTCAGCAGTAGCATTTTGTTTTTAAATAGTGAAGAAGAAATGCAAAACACAGATACTCGAATCACTACAATATTCAATGACCTTAATACGATGACCTTTAAATATAAACATATTTCATAATATGATATTTATTTTTAAAATCTTCACCAGAAAATATCGACAGAATTCATAAGAAAAATTGATGCAAATCAACAAGAGCACGAACATGATATGGGAGGAAAAATGATACTGCTATTCAAAAAGATGGCCAAATCTCGGAAATCGATGCAATGATGATTTTCAATTTTCAACGAAATGCCAGAAGACATAAGATAACAGAAATGACTAATTTTAAAATTAAACTTAGTAAATATGTACTGTATAAAGCAGATTGATTTAAAATAATGATGTATTTGTAAATGATGTTCGTATTATAGAATGTATATCTGAAATTTTTTTTTCAAAAACATTAGATTAACGTGACATGGTTTTAGTTAGTTAATTTAGTTATTTATTAATGAAATTGTATTATTCGAAACCGGTTAGTGTATTAAAATAATAGTGGTTAAAAACAAGGTTAAATAATCTTTATCGAAATGAACGTATACCACAAAGTTCAATTTGCAAATATTAAAAACAGAATTATTCTCTAAATAAAATAGATTCTTTTTTTGGTAGGCTTCGAGAAAGAACAGTAATAAGTCAAATGAAAAATGCTTGAAACGTAATCTAAATCATCAAGGCAGAAGGCATTATATTATCATCATCTGGACATTAATAAAATCCCATGTCAAAGGAAAAAAAAAATTTCCATTGTATTCAGTTATTCCACCCCACTGGCCGAGTATTCTTTATTTTCTGAAATTCTTTGGTGTAATGAAAAATTCCCTTTCGTAATAAAGTTGTGGCTTTACTAACTTGTCGGCCGAATTCCAAAAATGTTTAATTTTTCTTTACAAAGCTGATCGATCGAAACGCCATTATTGAATATATTTATTTCCAAAGTTATTCGATTATTGGAAACTCTTCTGCCGGTCTTTGCATTTCAAATATTAGGGTGCTACGGTTCGATAAAACTTAATTATTCTTGTTATTTGAATTATCATAATTAATTTTCACCACAATTAAGCGGAAATATTATTTATTAGTGATTTAAATAGAAGAGAGGGAGTATGGTGGCGTAGCAGGGCACAGTGGGGTAGTACTCATTTGCCATGATGGTGATAAATCAATTATATTTTACCAAGCACGTGAAATATACGTCTCTAGATTGTCTCATGTTATAACCATCCTTTTCTTATATATTTAATAAAAAATTGAGTTGAGTTTATTCATTAGAAGTCACTATTAGGGTCATTAATTATCTGTATATTCAAAAATAAAATGATTTCTTAATAAATGTATATGTGAATATTGGATATAAAATAGGTTATAGGTGCCAGAAAAAACAAATATACGTAAAATTTTACGATTTTCTAACACTTATGTTTTATTTTATTTCCAATATTCATGTATACCATCCACGCATGTACGCTAAACTAATACTAAAACTAACTGAATTTATTTAACAATCTTAAAGTGTTATATGTTGCCACACTTTTCTCTACCATTCGGAGCAAAGTGAGTTAAATGACTTTAAACCATATTTTGTTTTTACCCGTTGGTGCAACAGGAAGATAATAATAATTATTATATCGAACTGTGTATAACATTTTGGATGATATCTTGAATAAAATGGGCAGTTTGTTACGTACAGTACTAATACTGTAATTCCTTTTTGTTTTGCAGATACTGAATGAATAAAAATTCAGGTTATTGCACGGCAGATTTATCAAAGATTCTCACTCTGAAAATACTATGCATTCTCCAAAAGCTAGTAACACTGAAAAGACTCACATTGTCAGAGTCTAAAGCAGTTGCAAATGTTGAGAGTGAGCTAATAGATACTGTTGAAATTGAATCCCGAGTAAGATAGAGTAATGCACTATCTACCATGGTCTTTATTATTCATACATATAAAAAGAATTTTTTAGAAAAATATTGTTTTTCGATAAAATTGACTTGATGAAAAAGGAGAACACAATATTATTGTGAAGTTGTAATTATTCAGAACATAGCTCTGTGATATTTTCAATGCTAATTAAATGTATTAATTAGAAAGATATACATATAAAATCAATCTTATCGAAAAATATTGTTGTTGCGTCACCGGGATTCGAACCTGGATCTCTTTCCAAACCGGGAAGATAGCAGACGCCAGAATTACAATTCTCACAGATTACTCAAAGGTATTTGAGGTTCCGTAAAAATAAGGTAGATGGCTCTTTCAAATAATGGAACGGTTAAATGTATTAATAACAAAAAGGTAACATATTGGTTCGAAAATTTGTCGCTAAAAATATCCTCGCTGTAGCATAGTTGGATAATGCACCTACCCCGGTTTGGAAAGAGATCCAGATTCGAATCCCGAACAATATTTTTCGATAAAATTGATTTTATATGTATATGTTTCTAATTAATATATTTAATTCATATTTAAAATATCACAGACCGTCTGTTTTGAATAATTACAACTTCACAAGAAGTTGAGTGTATTCTCTTAATGATAATATTTGAATTTATTTTCATTTAAAATATATTTTGAAGATGCCGGGTATCGGTCCCGATATCTCTTGAATGCTAAGCTAAGGTAGTACCCCTTCTTAATTGATCAAGTTTTACGGTTGTGATGGCACCTGTGAATTATTAAATTAATTAGATTTTATTGCTTTAATTTTAATTTAATTAAGTTTCAATTAAAAAAATACGATACAAAAAATGTGTTGCTCTTTTAGCGTAAGTTTTACCGGAGATTTCATTAGAAAATTAAAATACCGACCGATTCCACAACACTTTATGGGTGGACACCTTAGTAAATTACTAGTCAAAAATGTTCAAGGAATATAATCTAACTATATCAGAGATATATGCATTTAAAAAAAAATCTTAATTATGCGATTATTTCGATTAATTGAAGTATTTAATTGATTCCAAATTTTATTTTGAATACAAAAAATGAAAGGTCGTAGGATTATGAGCGGCTAGACTATTTTTGTTAAATGATTTAGGGCCTAAAGCAGATATAAATTAATAGTTGAACAATTTCGCAAATATTTATTTCGAAGTATGTAGACGCTTAACACGATTTTTTTCGGTATGATACAATTTTTATTTCGGTACAATGCAGATTTCGCACATATTCCTTGAACATTTTCGACTCTTAATATAGTCAGGTAAAATATTGTGGACTAGATCTATTACATTCTGTATATAGAAAAAGCGAGCATGAAATAGAGTGAAAATTTGGAAAAATTTCATAAGCGGTTCGCGGTTGATTACATTGTTATAGATATTTAGTATTTTTCACACTAAGGAGAAAGACATACAAAAAAAAACATTCTTGGCAGAGGTGGTATGCTATATTTGTCTGTGTATTTTATTTTTAATGATTGGATTAAAAAATATTCTTACCCCAATAGATACAATATTTTTTACTTATTAACACAGATTATAGTTATTACAAATATTCATGTACACGAAACTGTAAATAGATACGGTTGTACGAATAAATCATGTCAGATTATTGGTTAACCAAATGCGAAATATGCCTAATGGAACTGTCAGCCCCTCGAGAAAGATGTCAACTTTCCTTGTCGATCCCACTGCTCTACTATTGATATTGCGTAGGGTTGAAGATGAAATAAGATGAAACTTACCCCTTTGCGCAGAACATTTATGTTAAATATTCCATGGCGTTAAATAATATATTTCTTAAAACAAATCAAGTGAATAACTTGGAAAGATACACTGAAAAAAAAATTAATATGTATATTTCAATTAAGAGAACGTTGTGTGCGTACACATTGGTACTGTTTACGCGCGTTTTGATTCCTTCGACTGGCACCCCTGGATTTTTTTGTTGTGGTATGCCTGTCTATGCATTGTGAAGGTCACTGCGCCAATTGCGGTCAGTAACTCGTCGGAAATGGATCTTTTAATAAGCGGCGCTTCGGGAGTCAATTATTTCGGTCGGTCGAAATAATACGAGGAGGCCGGTCCGAGCACATTCAACAACCATCAGATATCTAAGTACAACCAATATCTGAGATCCGCTCACCATCAGCGGAGAACCACAGCAACCATCAGTCCAGGTTAGTGGTGATCTTTCTTACTCTATAAATGGTCATATTAATAATAGAAAGCTCGGGGACAACATAAGCTATCAAATGAATTCACGAGAACAGTACAATGCGTACATTTTTTCGAAAAGTACATTTTTTCTTTATATCTGAACGATTTAATTATCAAAGAACTGGAAAGTTTTAATTAATGCGTATAATATATATTATTTTTCACCATTATCTCCGTCATCTACAGCCTGGGGTGACCCTAGACCGCCTCAAGGAGATCCCTTCGTTTTGAGGCTTGCTTCACGTGATTTCGAGATCATGTTAGTCCCACTGGATCCCATCTAGCCAATAGAAGTGTCGTCTACCAATATTCCGTCTTCTATCTGTTTCATAAAATATAAGCGTACATAATGAAGACTCATCTATTCGAACCAGATGACTGACCTATCAGATTTTAATAGATTTGACAGCGTCAAGTTTATCGTAGAGCTCATAAACATTAAGGTTGTAGCACCAACGCCAAAGTCCTCCTCCGTATATCAATACTGGTCTTATAAGGGTCTTGTTCAGACAAATTTTAGTGTTACGTAATACATGAATTGTCCTTAAGTGTTTCTGGAAACCTAAATAGTATCCATTCGCTGATAGAATCCGTCTTCTTAGTTCAATATGTTATATATGAGATAAAAAATTTCATTTAAGCCTTAAGATAAATAAAATAAAATCCTAATACAAATTAAATGAATCAACTTGAAAGATATACAGAAAAAATCTTTTAGTTGCTACCAAGATCCAAATCAGAATATTTTACTATCCCGGGAAATGCGTTAGTAATTAAAATATTTTTTCGATAAATAGATATCTTTCAAGTTAATTATTTTAATTTGTATTAAAAAATCATAGAACTATATTCTAAAAAACTACAACTTCGCAACAATACTTTGTTCATAGTAAAAAAATTTTTTATTATTCATTAAAATCTAAGAAACATAAATTTATAAACTTAAATAATATCTTATTTGTTGATAGCAGTGGGCATGGACTTAGGTTGTTCTGCAAATGTCGATGCTATAAAAGCGATGAATTTTGTCACTAGGGTTTGTATTCATCATATATTCTTTCAGAAGCTTTTTCCGCTCTATATACAGATCAGTAAATGAATAGACATAAAATAAATTGTACATATATGATAGTGGTTTAGAAAATAGTTGCGGAACGAGGGGCATTCCACACACATTCTTGGTTGAAACATAAATCCGATAGTTTATGATGCATTTATGCAACAGTCAAAGTATTTACAACAGTAAACAAGACGTATTTTTTACATTAATGCATATTATATTGAAACGTATTAAAAAAAAATTTGCGGAGCTTTTTGATTGGTAAGCGGTACCAAAGTGATCGTATGGGAGTTACCAAAATGAAATATATATTTTGTGGTCTATGGTTCTATAAATATTCTTCGTTTATTTTTGGGAAATTCTTCAAGTTATTAGGTGAATGGTTGAAATTTTTTATAATAGGTATAAAATAATACCACGTTTGATTATGCGAAAGAACACATTCACAACTTTAATTGTCATTTCTAAATTTTTCTGCTAGCTAGATGGTTCTAGTTAACTTACTGATATTAGAACTTGTAATTTTTTGTTACCTATTTTTTAGTAAATAATACATCCAAAAAAAAAAATATTGAATTAAGATTGCATAGATTTACAGAAATTACATAGTACATAGAGAATGCTAAATAATAATAGGATATGCATAACCTACTGCAAATATCTTTAAACAGTAATTTTCAATACAATTATAGGTTGTTCTTTATTTTAAATTTTAACAATCTATTACTATAAGTAAAATAATTAAATACTTTTTGTTTTCTCTTGGTATTATTCGTCAAGATAAAAGTTACTTTGTTTTATAGTCCAATGTATTACTCGTATCTTATGGTATTCAAAGAAAATAATGAGGCGAGCAAAGCGAGACTGTCAAGCTACAGAGAATAGTTAACCGGAGTTTTAGTCTCATGCGGATATGATTAATAGCCGGAATTGACCAAAATGGAAGTATCCCAGAAGGAGTTGCCACAATAAATCTCTTCTTTTGAAGCAACAAGAGCAAAAGCAATGCTAGTTACTGTCTTGCAATATATACACACAGTATTGAATAATACAATATTTAATAAGCATTATTATATTAATATTTCGTGTCCTCGTAACGACAAGATATCATATAACATTTACATCAAACAGAGATGTCGAACATCAAAGTTTTTAATATTTTAATTCGATTTTTTCAGCGGAGTTTGGTTCATCACCCACGAGGCGAATAAAAATGGTGCTTTATAATTTAGAGTAATAAAAATAACTTATTCCTGATTTCGGACACGTTATTTCGCTCAACATTAAATTATATAATGTACTTAATTTGTATTCGAATGATCAGTAATGTTTACTACTTCCGCAATAAGTTAGTAGAACTCCATAATCACACAATACATGAAAATTAAGCACCTGTTTTTTTTTTTAAATTTACTCGTTTAATTAAACGAGTAGATTAAAAAACAATTGTTTTATTTTCATATATGTGAGTAATGCCGTCATTCTAAAAAATACATTTGTTATTTTGTTATCTTCTAAACAACTAAAAAATTTGACGTATTTGAAGTATTTTGAAATAAAAAAGTAAATTTTGACCAGAATGTTACACAATACCTAAGGTCACGATTTATCAATATAAAATGTGTTATACAGATATTTTATTAGAAAATGTAAAAAAATGTTCGAATTAACATACGTTTTTTAAATAAAAAACATGTGACATGTCTCAGATATACGTATTTTACCAGATTTACTTAAAATATATTTATTTACTGTATTTGAAACAGTGAATGAATAAAATGTCCTTATAAATTCAACCTCCTATAAAGGATAACTGGCGATCATTGAAACTAGAGGCGTGGCGTACTCAGTGAAACACCAGTCCGGTTCTGGGAAAAATGAAATACTATATTTATACTATATAACTCAGTTTTGTGACAAATTTTACTAGGGCAGTCTCTGAAAAACCATATTCCATGTTAAAAAAGCATATGAAGATTGATACAATTTTGTTGAAATTTGGTTTAATTATTGTTGTGAACTTCAAAGGTTTTTAGTTGAAATGATTTACTTATACTAAAGAAATTAAAATATGATCATTTAGTTGTAAATGTAGATGTCTATTGTTGTAGTGGAATGGTCAACAGGTTTCCACGGATAAGAAAAGGTCCAGGTTTGGATCCCGGTAGCATCCATATATATTTTTTTCGATAAATAGATTTCTCTGTATACCTTTCTAATTGATAATAAATCAACCCATAGATGGCGGTAAAAAAATTCGCAACCGAGTACGGTTGTTTTGACAATGGCAAATGTTACCCCAAGGAAACCACGTATAAAGAGCGCAATCTAACCCAGAAGAAACACCAGTTGCATTATGTACGTATAAATGTATTTTGATAAAAATTACGGCCGTGATCACCCAGCGACCTGTATTGGCCGCCAAGCGACCACTACCTAGCAAAAGGAAGTAATGAATTATTCGAGAAGTTTGAAAAAATAGTTGACCATATGATGAATATGGAAGTGTATTAAAAATTTCCATTGTTCATACTAAATTATTCCGGCACCACGTTAATGGATATTTAAGCGACGTAACGACCAGTTCAGTTCTCATAACGAGCTTCCAACATGGTTGTTCGGTTTCCTGCAGAACTCACTCGCGTTCATAAATGATTGTGGCAGGATATTCCAAACGTATCGCCGCCGATGGAGCCGGACGATAGCGTGTATAATATATATATCATGTAAAGTACACGCATTGTTCTAAAATCATACTAGCCGGCAGATTGTGACAGGAATACGACATTTCCAAATTTCATTTGAAACGTTTAACTAGGTTTCATGGAAAACTAGGTACTCTGAATATATTTGAAACTGTGATATACGAGTATTTTAACGAAAAACTTTTAAGTAAATTTTTAATGAAAATACGTTTTTATTGTGCAGTTCCAATTTCAGAACATAGTTCTATGGTATTTTTAATACAGATTAAATTAATCTATTAGATTGCAATATACAGAAAAAATCTGTATATCGATAAATAACTTTGGATATAGATTTATTCTGTTTATCTTCTAATTGATTAATTTAATTTGTATTGTCAATCAAATTTATAACTTTCCATTAGGCTGATATTTTTTGACTTCATTTACAAAAATGAAGATTACAATCACGAAAAATGTAAATTACAAAATTTACATATTTCGTAACTCTATTGTGAAATGGAAAATGTATTAAATAAATTGAATTAAGCGAAATAAATTCAAAGTACTTTGAATTAACAAATAATTTTTTTTAGACCGATATCATTATGTCAGATGTATGATAGATAAGCACATAGGGATATTATTGTAGTAATACTATTTTATACAATGTAATACTAATAATCCGATTTTGGGAGCACATGTTCAAATCCCCAGATAACCAATGGTATAATCTCTTTTCGGACGGCTTCGCAGTTGCGTGTAGCGTCATATCGCCGGAAAGGTAAAATGAGTAAAATGATTTTAAGAATATGTCTAATGGGTATTTTTTTCCATTTTTCACTTCAATTTTTAAAAAATAATTATAATTTCAAAATTGAGAACTAAGTTCTACGTAAATACACGCAATATAAATATATTATATTATAAAGTATTAAATACGGTGGAAAATGATTTAAATTTATCGTAAAAAATAAGTTAAAATGAAAAATTATTCTTGCTCCCGCAACAATTTGCATTTACTGTCTTTTAACATGAAACAATAAATAGATGACAATACATATACCGGCCACCACATCGTCATCAAATTCTTTACAGTTTATGACTACATTACTCAATTATCTACTGACCAGTACGTTATCTGATAAAATACAAGGATGTCGCTTGCAGTATACAACACTTAATATATTACCCGAATTGACTATCGGCCGCAAAGTCACCGAACGCTTTGTGACTTTACGTTTTAATTTTCTATTGACATTAACATAACATTCTATTAACATAAAACCATGAGGATCGTGTTAAACGATTTCTAATGTGTATAAAAAATCTAGTAAAATATGTATTGTTGTATTATACTGTCGTATTTTGGATACAAATAAATCTAATTTTTTTCCATGAATTGTCGAAATTTTAACCAAGAAAGTTGTGAAGCAAATATGAAAACGTGTTGATATAATCCATCTCATTACCTTAAAGACACCAGGTAATATAAATTTCAGAGTTTACAACCCCTCGGAAACATACGGTAAGGCTTTAACCACGAATGGTTTGTGGAATTATGAGGCGTCACGGGTGCCGTTGACAGCTTTGGAGACTAACTTTGTAAGTACCGTACCTACTCCTGTATTATCCAGATGTATTATAGAAGTCAACAAGCATCTAGACAAGTTAATGTTTTAATCTCATAAAAATGTTCATTTCGCCAATTGGGTGTGGTGCCCGATAGTCAAAACTCCACCAGACTTGGATCTAAGGACTATCGAAGAAGATGTGGAGAAATTAATTTATTTTGTTGAAGGATCTTATAGTTCTAAGTGTATAATATCAAAATATATCGTATGCGATGTAAACTAAAATCCACACAAAAAAATAGATTCACAAATACATAAATGTAGTATTAAGTAAGTAATGAATATGTAGTGAAAGTGAAAAATAAGTGACAAGGTTATTGTGTTATATTGGAGAGAAGAACTGGGTAGAGAAAGAATGAGGAGGTTGTAATTAGGGTTGTGAGAGAAGGAAAGTAATATGATATGTGTGTAGATGAAATGATTGGCTAGGATTGATTGAGTGGCATATAATTCATTAGAGTTTTTTCAATGAAGTAAGGTTAATATTAAATAAGGTTAATGTTAATTATGTGAATTACGTTTTAAATTTATGCATAAGGGGTTCTACTTCTGAGTATATAGATGAACATGGTAAGTAGGGACAGTTTTGTTGGAACTTGAAATCAATTTTAAGGGTTAATAAATTGTCATTTCTAACTAATCTCGCTAGTGTCACAGTACGCAATGTAATACACCAGAAGCGGTTTAATAAATAATCGGAATACAACTCATTCATCGTCTCAATGCTACTAGTTCGCGGTGTTCGAGGGGGAGGAGATATTTTTTATCACTTTCTCAATATCTGGAAGTAATGTATATTGAACGTCGGTTCTTTAAAACATTGTTATATTATTCTATAGACAAATTGGTTAGGGATCTTTCATTATATGCACCCGCAATAAATGAAATATTTAAGGAGGCATATCAAAAATACAAAAAAGTCTTTTGTTTATTTATTTATTTTTATTAAGGTATATCTTTCTTATTGATACGTTTAATTTGTATTAAAAATAAGTTTTTAAGGCATCACATATTTTGCTATTTCTGACCATTGGTTCTGTAAAAATGTTTGTATCCCTCAGCCACCGAGTCGAATCCAATTATTATAATGTAAATAATAGGCGAAAAAAGATAAAGAAATCGTAAGCCTTCATTTTATTTTTTTATGTCCGAGAACGTCGAGCTGTAATGACTGGGTTTATGAATACTAATATTTGATTAATTTTTTAAATTAATTAAAAATGGTACCAGACTTGGATAACATAGAGCAATCAAATAAAATATTTTCACGTTCCGATCTGTTTAAAGAGAATTAGAAATAGGGGCTTAGATGAGAGGGGTCACTTTTGTGTGAAGATTCGTATTGTACCAGACCTTCCCGATAATCTTTGTCGTACTAGGCTCGAGCAAGTTTTTGTTAAAAAAATAGGCTGTCGGCGATGGCAAAGCACTAATCATTTCTTTTTATCATGTCATCAGATCCCTTTGGTGTCCTTAATTACTTTTTGTTTAATTATTTAATTTCATCAACTGTTAGACTGCTTTTAATTGATTCAATATTATTTACATTTAAGTATCTGACGGTACCTAGTAAGACGATAAGTTTGGTTATACACGTATATGTGTACATATTCATTTATGGACTGGTGTCTTTTATTACTAACCTTGAAAAAACACCAGTTTCGTGCACTGGTGTTCGCGAAAACCTTAAATTAAACTTGTAGGAATACGTCTATACACATCTCGCATATATATGGTAATGTACTCATAAATTCCATAGAAAAAGATTATAAATTATAAACATAGCTGTTAAGATTGTACTGCTTTCTATATTGGAAAAACAAGTGAAATTTTAATATAAGTGTGTGAGTTTAATTTAAGATGTTTATATAGTAATGGTTTTTCAGAATTTTCTAATCATTTATTATAAAATGATCATACTTTTGATAAAAAATTGGGATTGTCTGTTCTAAAAATAAACAATATTGGTCTTATATTGAATAATTTAGAATTATTAGAAATAAGTAAAGCGTGTAAAATTAACCAAAATATTATAAATAACCAATTAAATTTAACTACAAGACCTATCCTAAAAAAAATTTCATTTTCAAAAATCTCATTTAGTCCATTTCCACATCTTTCATCATGGTAACAATTTAAATTAAGTACTTTTTATTTATTAAAATGGAATTTTAAAAACATTAAAACAATTTGACATATGTGGTTTTCGTTAGTTTATTTGACAACCTGATAAAGAAAATGGTATTTTATGAAACCGGTTGGTGTGTTAAATTAAATTCATAAAGTGGTTAAAAATAACACTATTAATAATCTATATTAAAATAAATTAAAAACACAATGTGAAATTCGCAAGAAATATTTAAAATATAATTAGACAACGTTAAATTTATTTATTTGCCTATTTGCGAGTATGAATATAAAATATATTTTAAGCATACGTAGGACAAAAGTACAAAGCAGAATATTGATATTAATTATTTTACATCATTTGTAAGTAGTACCAATTTCAAAGGTTGTTCGTTGGGCTGGTCTCGTGTGACACGTTTAACATGCAAACCGCATCTTCGAACAAACCGCACTCCCTGAAACCTTTATTCGCCCGAATTAGAATTCACCCCTCTGCTGTGAGCGATTAATTTATTCATCATTGAAAATTTCGTTTCAGCGCTTTCTAATGTAATTAAGAAAAAATTAGAAAAGATTCTGGTTGCGAAATATTACTTGACTAAAAAATCAACATGAATTTGAGTCAAAATTTTTTGCAGTCCATTTCAATGATTACTACGAAAAGGGTGTATTTTCATTTTTCCAGTTTAAAATTGGAGAATTGAGTTAAACTTTTTATGTTCTTGTTTAAGTGTTACTTAAATATTATAGGACGTTGTTTGTTACATAAATCTTGCTAGAGAGGAAAGTTATAATAGAAAGAGATGACAATAAAATTGTTAATTTTCTTGCGTTCGAGACAAGTGTCAAAAATAAGTCGTATCTAGAGTCTTTTAGACTTTTTTTAGTATTAATATCTTGGAATGAAGTGAAATATATGCTATCATTTGAATTAATCCATCAAAAATTAAATAATTTATTGAAGTACCTAGTTTGTATGTATGAAAATATTTTGAAATCAGTGAAAGTAACTACATTTAAATCAAAGTTCTAAATTTAAAATTATTATGTCAGATGAATTTTGTGGTTTTGTTTAATATTATTGATTTAAAACATCACGTTACCGTTTTGCAAACTGTTTTTTCCATAATTACGTAGTATTTTGCTATGTTTAATAAACAACTGTGTTACATATATACGGAATTTTCAATTTTGACTTACATACAAAATAACGCATATAAAATGTTTTCTCTTAAAATTAGAAAAAAAAAATATATGAAATTTACAACTAACGTTGCGCATAACTTTAAGATTAATTCATTTGTGGTTAAAATATATCTAAAAATATGTTTTCGGCATTTTTAACGAAAATTATGAGAGTACGGATTTGACATCTATCATACCATCAAAGCATATGAATAAACATAATATGTTATTTTAAAAACATAGAAAATTGATGTCTCGCAAATTAAATGGTTTATAAGTCTATTAATTTTTAAAATTTTGGTAATTTGTCTCCGTAATCTTAGCTTCAAGATAATAAGAAAATTGATTTCCTATATGAAAGAATTTTGCATATTAAGGCAATTTTGTAGCGCAAGGAAAATGAATTTAAAAATGAAAAATAATGTTTGTATTGTTTTAATTATGGCAGATAGTATTCAATCTGTTAGTTTTAAATTAGTGTGAAAGTCTTATCTAAGAAATAGTTTTAAAAAAGTCGGCTCTAGTGTATAATTTCTGATATAAACGATTAATAAAACATGCATTTTCGTAAAATATGAATTATTGTTGAAAGGAAAGCCTTCGAAATTAACGGTATAATAAAGTTTATCCAATTAATTTTGAATTCAACCACGTGAGCTTTATATTAAAAACCAACAGTTTTCGGAAAAATCCCTTTCCTTCTAGAGTAATAAAAAAGTTTTTATTAGCCTGATGAGTGAAAATGATTTTTCCCAAACCGGTTGGTTTCCAAATATAGCTCGTCTGGTTAAATATCATAAAAAAAATTAAATACATTTTTGAGAATTTTTATATATTTAAAATATTTACGATACAATTATTTATTGTTAAATAAAGCTTTTTAAATTAATTTATAAGCTGGATGAATACAAGTATCTTATCAGTCAGTCAGTAACCAACTTAAGATATCAGAATGTTTTTGTTAGATGATTTAAGGCCTGAAGCATAGATATAGACGAATAAGGGATATCTTTCGCAAATATTTATTATGTTATATGCTGCCTTAAAGCTTAACATCATTTGTAAAAATCTAATACAATACTATTTTCCGTAATGGTACAGATTTTGTATATACTCCTTGAATACTTTCGACACATTTCGCGAATTAGGTCTGTTAAACACTGTTTTTCTTTTGATTTTTATGCCATAATGAATGAAATAAATTTAAATACTAATTTAATATATTAATTATAAATATGTATATATAAAATCAATTTTGTCGAAAAATATTGTTTTTGCGCTACCAGGATTCGAACCTGGATCTCTATTTACAATCCGGGGAAGTACACTACCAATTGTGTTATAGCGCCAGTAACAATATTTTTCGACAAAATTGATTTTATATGTATATATTTATAATTAATACATTAAATTAGTATTTAAAACATCACAAACCTACGTTCTGAATAATTGCAACTCCACAATAAGAATGTGTTCTCCTTAATAATGAAATAAGTTTAATTTGTTTATGGGTAACGTTCATTACAGTGCTTGTAAAAAGTATTAGTAAAAATAGATAATAATGACGTATTTCGCATTTACGCGAATTTTATCGTGTGTGGATTCGAGCTTATTGTTTTTTTTAAAATTGAAACCAATAAACGAGAAATCTCAAAAGGGAACATAATTAAATATTTCGTTGACCTTTCATCTGATAGATTTCCTTTAATGTCAGCGAACAATGGCTGCGCTAATAATTTAGGGCAGAGTACCTTCCTACATGTGCTATAAGTATGCATTACCAGTTTATTGTTTTTTTTTTTAATTTTTAAGCTCGGTTGAAACCATTTAAATTATTAAATGTTTCTCTTACGCTACGTAAGTCAAATACTCGTTCACAGTCGTCGAAATAAATATATTATTAAATAAGATCAGAAATAAAGACGAAAGTAATGTTTTTGAATTGATCAACTGCTTTAAAAGATAATATAACAAATGAAATATGAAAAGCTTAAGATGTACAAGTACTTCTACAGGAAGACTTTTTTAAGGATCCATACGAATGACTATTGATCTGGTATTTAAGGTTTTAAAGTTAGTTGATTAAGGTAATGAATTCATTCATAATCTTCTTCTTCATGTGTCGTTTTTTAGCTGAGATTGACGACCAAGTTGCAGTATACTGATTTATTATATGCAAGATATATAAGATCACCGATTTCTGAGATTATGCAGCCAAGGTAATCTCTTTCTACTTATGTCTTTGCTATCTTATAGCTTTTCCTACATTATAAGGGGTTTATATATATATTATTGATATAATACGTATAATATTTTTTATTTCGGAGAATGTGTCCAAAGTTTGCAGCATTCCTTCGATTCATATGTTTAACATTTTTATAAAATCAATCAGAGGAAATGTTTTGTTGGCGAAATAGAATACAACCTAAAATATAAGTGAGATTACAAATGTTTGTAATATCATACAAAATTGACAAATTGTAATTATTATTGTCTTATACAGCATTGTTCATCCATGATAAATTAGAAATAATACCATATTTTACATAAGTAAACATTTTCACATGGTGTACAAAGTAAAAAAAATAGCAATTATTCAGAATTTTCCAATCACGTTTTAGAAATAAACCATTCTTTTGAAATTAACAAGGGTTTAGAAATTACACATACAAATACTAGGGGTTTACAGATAGATCAATTTGAAATTTCAGATATAAGAAAAGTGTTAATAGCAAGCTAAATATTATAATAACCAAATCCTCTTTACAAATAGTCACCTTTTCATGTTAGTTCTTACTTATTCACCACTTTATAGTTTTGTTTTTATCTATGCTTGTATTTTTTAATTTCAGTATACATTATTTCCTGAAGATGATACCATAGGTGTTGAAATAATTAATAAATAGTGGTATTAATAAAGTATTTTAAATAATTATTAAAAAAATAAAATTAAAACATATTTCATTATGAAGTTGCAATTTAAGAACGAACTTCTATGATATTTTAATACAATTTATTTTACTTTTAAAATGGAATAATATATGTATCACTTATAAAAACTGCATAATAGGTATTGGTTTCAAATTTGCCGTAGCGAAATGTTGTAGTAACGCGGTTTACCAGAATAGAAAAAGTTCCGGGTTCGTATCCTGGTGGCACCAAATATTTTTTGAGAGACAGATTTTTACTGCATAGTTTTCTAATTGATTCATTTAACTCGTTTAATGTGAATTATGATATCAATAAACACTTTTCAAAATAATAGAAAAATCAACTATATCAAATCAATAAAAACAATAAGTTGACCCATTTGGAGCATGCTCATTTATAAAATTTATTTATTTTAATTTTATTTACATTTGCATTTACATTCTTACATATTATGTATACATTATAAACAATTCTTAAAGTATATAAAAAAGGTGAACAATCTTCATAATGTAAGTGATGTTCACTGTCTCCTTAACTAGATCGAAGTCTGTACTAAAGGAGACAGGTTCATCCGTTGTCAGTCATACAAATATGAAATTATTTTTATATTTGTATGATTTGTATTCTAAACAAAAATACACATGATTGAAACACTATGCAAAATGAAACAATGAATATAAAGAAAATGAATATAAAGAAATTATGTTATGTTCATGCGATCATTTCCATGAATCTTTACTCAGTTTCCTTTCTGCCAACGCCCAATAACCAGCTCCTAAGATGGTGTTTGAGATTGTCCATCGAGAATTGTTTCATACTGCTCGGGAAAATGTCATAGGCTTTGGGGGCCAGAAACATATGGAAGGATTGACCAAAGCTTATTTTCATTTTAGGCTTCACGGTGATCCTATTCTTTTTTGTTCTCGTAATATAACTTTGAGATGGATATTGATGAAGTTCTTTGTTGGAATGAAAATAAAGTATCAGCCTTTTTACATAGAGTAGTCGAATATCAAGAAGATGACATTCCTCAAATAATGAGTCAGAGGGAAACGTATATGGTTTTTTGTAGATGATTCTGAGAATGGATTTTTGTGTGATTACTAATTGGTAAAGGACAGTTTTACCAACTCCACCCCAACCTAAGATCGCGTAGCTAAAAAGGGATTGGCAGAGAGCAATTTATATTGTTCTCAACGTACATTTCTCTAGAACGTTCCTAATACATCTGAAGAAAAATGTCAGATTTCTTAATTTAGCGCAAATTTTATTGATATGCTCAGACCAGTTTAAGAGTTGGTCAATCCAAATGCCGAGGTATTTAATATTTTTTACTCTCTCTAGCTCCTTACATTTGCATGCTGTGTATGATGAGTATGATAAAGGTAGAGTAGTGTTAGTGTTACAATTATGAAGTTTTAATGAATTATTGAGATTTGGACTACGAGCCTTATTGATACTGAAACACAAGTATTTACTTTTGTTAATATTTAATGTGAGAAGATTCATATCTAGCCACGATTTGACCTTTTGTAATCCAATACCAGCATATCTGTAAACTTCATCCCATGTTTTTCCACGAAACAATAAAGCAGTATTATCAGCAAATGCTTTTCCCATTGTTGAGACTCAATTCACACAAATCATTTATATATAACAGAAAAAGGGTGGGCCCTAGAATACTTCCTTGCGGGACACCAAAAGTGATTTTAGAATACTAACTCGTTTCATTATCAATTCTAACTGCTTGCTGTCTTTCCGTTAGATAACTATTAAACCAATCTAGAGCTACTCCTCTAATATCCAAAGCTTCTAGTTTCCGCAGAAGAATAGGGAAAGAAACAGTATCGAATGCTTTGGCTAAATCAAGGAAAACACTAATACAATGCTCGCCTTGATCAAGACTGTATGTAAAATATTCAGTGAGTGCAATGACGGCATCGGCATTAGGATGATGGGGGCGAGTTACATTATATAGAATGGAGAAGACTATAGAAGCTTTAAAGATACATGAAAAAGTGCAGATCGAATTATTAAAATTGTTATAATACATGAAACTAGAATCCCATCAATAATAACGGAAACTCATCAATCACTAGCAGACAAGCAATCAGCTGCCGTTGATTGCTTACTACTAGGTCCTGCGAGCGGCTATTGTGGTCACTCCGCGGCCAATAGAGGCCGTTGCACGGTCAGGGTCTCAACAGAATTTATATTTCAATGATAAAGCTTTTTTCCAAAACAAACTACACGTAAATAAAATGTCAATGTAATTAAAATAATTCCGCCATTGTAAGTTAGATGTCAAAACGAACAAAATAACATATACGAATCGCGGATAGACAATTTCTATGGTAAGTAAGATTTCTCCTTTATCATAGACAGTATAGATAAGAAAACATGACAGATGTTAATATACTTACCAGTCGTCTCGTACCATTTCGCTAAAATATGTTTTTTTTTTACTTGTAATAATGACAATGTACACATTTCAAATTGAATATGTATTTAAGTACTCTTATTGAATATAAAAAAGAGAAAATATTGAATTAATCTTAACGTAGAGATATTAAAAACACGTTCGTTTTTGGTTTGCTCGCGTTTCACAGACCTGGCCGTTTAAGCAAGCACTGAAGCCGCTATATCTAGAAAGTCATAGATATAGATGGGGAAGCGTAATATTAATATAATAACAAAAATTAAATTAAGACAGTAATTTATTTTGACACGGTAACCGCATATTTTCTCGTGATAGAATGCGACAAGGACAACTGTTAATGTATGTTTGTTTATCACGCGAAACAGAAGGCAATAAATACAAATACATAATTATATTAACAAAATATAAAATGGTTACACCAAATGGTGGACTATGAAAACACTAATAATATTATTATTGATATATTAAAACATTTATTGGACTCATAAAGTGTAGAAATGGCTTATTGCTCTGAGGTAATATTTTCTATGTTGGTGAATGTGAAAGTTTTTCATTTTTAGCATTACCTACCTACCCTAACAAAAATGAAATCAAAGCAATGTAATACATGAAAGAAAAATACAATGAAAGAATGAAAGTATAGCAAATAAACTGCTGGAATACGGCAAGAAAATAAAAAAAATGTATTGGGCAAACCAAGAAATAAATATTTATCTAACAATACAAAGGGAATGAGAGGACAGAATAATTAAGAAATGGAAGCAGGGAAAAGAAGGTAAACAATTTGTATGGACGAAATATCTGTTTTGTAAAAGAATTGAATTTTAATTGCTTTTCCTGTATATTTAACTACCTAATGGGCAAAAAATTTTTTAAATTGATAAGTTATTAAATATATTGATTAGAAAGATATACATATAAAATTAATTTTATTGAAAAATATTGTTGTCGCGCCACCGTAAATTATAATGTTGTAAAAACTATTTCTAATTTTTATAAATGTTTCCTTGAAAATGACTGTCGGAAGCAGACGGGAGACAGAATAGCCAAATCTGTTCATAGTACCCACAAATGTTCTATTTTGGATGAAACCGGCGGACGCGCTGACACTCTATCGTGCACGTCGGAACGTACTAAATAAAATTTATAGAGAATTAATCGATGCAAATTTTAAACAGCAATACAGAAAAATGTCATACGAGTACGTGCTGCATTTTAAATAATTTATCTATTTATTAAACCACCGTGGAAAACAAATTAGCGGTATTCTTGATTTTTTGGTCACTCACAAATAATTGACAATTGCCATCTTTTAAAACCAAATTCTTATTTTTGAATAATTTAAAAAGACTGTATGTTTTTTTATATTGTTGATGATTTTTTAATTATTTAAGAAAATATTTTCCAAAACCATTATATTTATAAACATGAGCGCCCTTGAGGTGAAAGTTTTTACGAAAATGGCGCTATACAAATTATCTAATATTATTATTATTATCGGATCAAGAAGATAGCATGTAAAGGGTTTTTCAATAGGGACGCTCAAACTTTCTTTCAACAGGGACAAGAAACTACGCCATATTTCTTGAATTTTTTTTGAGATTAACACTTGTACGTAGTTGGCAAATCATCATGGAGCAGTACACACCGGAGCAACGCTTGCAAATTATTCAAATCTACTACCAAAATTCGCGTTCGCTCACCGCAACTTTAAGAGCATTACGACCATTTTATCGTCGTCATCACTTGCCTGTCACATCAACAATTCAACGTTTGGTGCAAAAATTTGAAAGCACATTGTCGCTACACAATGTTCCAGTGCCAGTGAGACAAAGAAATGCACGAAGTGAGGAAAATATTGCCGCCGCTAGAGCATCTGTTCTTGATGACCCAAATGAGTCACTAACACGACGTTCTCAACAATTGAGCATTTCTGTGACGTCGTTGTGGCGAATTTTGCGAAAAGATCTTGGCCTACGTCCATACAAGATCCAGTTGACACAAGAACTAAAGCCGCTTGACCATTTAAAGCGTCGCCAATTCCTCAACAATTTGAAAATGATGCTGAATTCCATCGAAAAATCATCTTTAGCGACGAAGCTCATTTTTGGCTCAATGGATATGTAAACAAGCAAAATATGCATTATTGGGCAGGCACCAGTCCACAAGTGCTTCACGAAACACAATTGCATCCCGGAAAAATCACTGTTTGGTGTGGATTACATGCCGGAGGTGTCATTGGACCATATTTTTTTGTTGATGATGCTAATCGTCATGTTACTGTGAATGGTAATCTTTATCGTTCCATGATAACTGATTATTTTTGGCCTCAATTGCAAGGTATGGACTTGGCCAATATGTGGTTTCAACAAGACGGTGCTACCAGTCACATGGCACACGCAACAATTGACTTATTGAAAACCAAATTTGGTGAGCGTGTTGTTTCGCGAAATGGATGCGATTTAACACCATTGGACTATTTTCTTTGGGGCTATGTTAAATCATTGGTCTATACCAGCAAGCCGGTGACGTTACAAGAGCTAAAAGAAAATATTGAACGCGAAATTGGTGCGATTCGGCCCGAATTATGTGAAAAACTGGTGGAAAATTGGATTCAACGATCGGACTTCTGCAAACGTGCCCGTGGTGGTTATGCGAGAGAAATTGAATTTTATACATAATTGCCACTAAATGTACTTTAAAACATAATATTTTTTTTTTTGATATATTCATTCGTTTTTGTTTTATTTTAAAAAAAAGTTTGAGCGCCTTTAATGAAAAACCCTTTATTCTGATAAAAGCGTATATGAAGGTATGAAAATTCAATTGAAATTTTTTTTTTATACACAATTTCTTTGTATATATACTATAAAAATGATCACATATGTATTAGATATACCTTGGTCGTCCATTAGATATTCATAAGATCTTATATTTAAAGAGTATAATGCCCTAGACATAAGACAAATCTATATGTTGAGACTCGTCCAATATTTCCATGCTATCAACAACTCAGCCCAAGCAATAAATCATGGACACAACACAAGACAAACAACGAACATATATCAGTTTCAAGAGCAACAACGACATTTTATCAAAGATTCTACATGTTCTTAACTCCGAAACTATACAACATACTCAACACTTCCAATAAGATTACACAAATATGGACCCAATATATGATCTGATTGGGTAGAGATCAATCAGAAGCTTCGCTATCCAACATTCTAACATAATCGTAATACAATACCTACACTAATAATTCACTTTCACTATATATTTTTAATTTTTTTTCCTCTATTTTTTTTATTCCTGTAATTAAATAACACCCTAATAGCACGAAAAAATCTGGCTACTTTAACACAGACGGCAGACTAGAAAAGTAGCCAGGATAATGCTGTATATGTCAGAGATGGAGTCTACTCCATCCCACACAACAAACTACGAGTATTATATTTAATTGCAATATAATTGTATCTTATGTTTATCACGTTATATTATAATATGTTCACCTATGTCACAACAAAACCACGTACGCCAATAAAGTTCATTGAATAAATATAGCATTGCTATATTTAGAATACTTTATAAGATCTGTTTATTCATTAATAAGTTACATTGAATCGCAATTAATTTGAAATTTATAAATTATATACGTACCTGGCTAACGTACTTGTGGTCTAGTGGTAATGATCGGAGGTTCGAGCCTCGTTCCAAGAGACCAGTAAGCTTGTCCTGTTTTCAAAGCACAAGTAAATAGCTTAGTTTGAAATAGTAAGAATATTGATATGCCATGTATTTTGTTTAATTTCTAACAAATCACGGATAAACATCGCTACATCAAAAAATAATTATAATTTGATATTTTTGTATGTTGACGTGACGTAATTTACGATTACCTAGTTTATTTCTGAATTACCTACTACATTTCATCTACATATATATTGTGTAAATTCACTGCATTATTTAATTTGAATATTACAACTATACTATCCAGTGGCCACTCGTATGAAAAGCCTTTGAAAAGTCTAGCTGTAAGTTTTAAGTTTTAAAAATTTTAACTAGAATATTACATGAATTAAAACGCTTGAAAAAGCACTCAAGATAGTTCTAGCATATTTCGTTACAATATTTGATAAAATAAAGTAGCATTGAAAATGGTAAAAGTAGTATTTATATCAATAGATCTACAAAGAAAATAGCGTAACATTTTTACAGACTAAAAAGAAAAAGCAAAACGTTAATCATCGTTTTCCGAACCCCTGGAAGCTTCTGGAAAACAAAAACAAAGAATGAAAGTTGAAGTGACAAGCGTCGGGGGGATGAAGTAATTATGAGGCGAAGCGAGGGATAAACTTAAATCGTATACCACCCCTGAAACCCAATTTAAATACCTTATCCTTCCGTCATCTCTTTATCATTTTCTGAAAGGGTGGCATTTTTTATTTTCATTCTATAACCCCCAGTCTATTGCGGGTGAGACACGGCTTACAGCGGATACATTTTTAATATGTTTTAAATAGAAATACATTTTTAATGCTTATCGCGGTAAGCTTTGTAATCAGATATTTTTAATAACCAATACAAAAAAAAGCTTATTTGAAAGTAATTAAAAAGAATATGATTTCAGAACAAGTTCATTTTTAAAAGTATCCGAAGAATAAATATAACTATATATCTGTTTTTTTTTTTTTTTTTAGCTTTTTTTACTACCTAACTAAACCAGGGTCAGTTCTTAGACCTATTATTTTCATTATCCATATAAACGACATAGTAAAATGCAAAGACATTACAAAATGAGATTATTTACAGACTTGCACTCATATACATCGTGGAAGATAATTGTACGTAACTTAGTCTTAAGAATTTTGTGCGGTTATGAGATAAAGTACCTTTAAAATACATACCGTAAAACGTATATATTTTACTTGGGACCGTATTACAATACTTTGACATTTAAGCAATTAACAAATTGTATTACCTATTGTGCAATTTAGGGTAAGATATCCGGGAGAGAGGAGTATATTATATTTTTTCCTTAGGGACCTAGAGTGCAAATAAGCAAAATTTTTAACGGATATTGAATCGATTCTATTTTAATGTTATGATGAAGTGCACTGTGAATGGGCAACCCGTTGATCCTACCTCCACCCGTCGGGTTTCCTGAAATAGTTATTCCTGATGACAAGCTCGTTTGTTCTTCCGACGATGGATCTTTCTAGAGAGAATACTATCATAAAAGACGCGCCGCCTTATAATCTATATACAATAATATTGAATGAATTAAACTATGACTTAAACAATATAACAATGTGTCTGAAGAAAAATAAACTAAAACTAAACTAAATTCATGAACATTGGAAATAAAAGAAAACCGATTATACCATCAATTATCATAGATGCTGAAAGTCTAAAGGAAGTGACTGAAATAAAATATTTGAAGTCATAACAGATTCAAAGTTGAACTATTAGTAAAATACAAGATACGTGAATAAAAAGTGCTAAAAAAATATTTTTAAAATCCTCACTAATAATATCGGCAGAATTTATAAAAAAAATTGATGCAAATCAACATGAGCGCGAACAACATAAAAGAGAAAAAGAAGATTGAGACTGCCATTCAGGTAGAAGGCTAAATCTCAGAAATCGATGGTACAGTGCGATGAAGATCTTCAATGAAATGACAGATTATGTAAGAAAGAAGGAGAAATTATATTGATTCAAAATGAAACTATGCCAATATGTCCAAGATAAGTTTTAGTAAAAAGGAACATTTTGATCTTATTTATATTAGAGCATATATATATATTTACACATGTATGCACTATATTAAGAATAAATAAATAAAATAACGCAAACAAATTCTTGATTAGAAATATTTTCAAAATAAAGTGTATTATTATTTAATAAATCATTTTATTTTAAATTATTACTTATGACCCATGTTCAAGGAATGAGACACGATGAGATAATCTCAGAGATTCAGTCAAGATACATCTCAATACCGTACCATACACGTGTTTACATTTTGATTCGGAGATAAATTCAGAGATCAGCTAGAGATTGATAGAAATGAATAAAAACTTAAACTGATATCCAAGATGTTCGATCTTGTAAGAATTGTCACTTTGGACATGTGTGTATGTGTGTGTCAGGAGAGGGAGTAGACGAGTGGTGGGGGATAATGATTATAAGAGGCCGTCTCTGGGGGAGCGGGTCTCTTTCCATTCCCACTTCTTCATAGTTACTAGTCTATCTCTGAATTGTATAATTATAAATTATATAACTGTAAATCTTCGTATAATAAACGTGTAATTGTTACCTCTACACTGAGTAATCATTACAAGGAACTGTACTCAATTAACTCGACAGTAAAGAGAGGAATAGACAGTAAAGAGTAAAAACAGAACACCGGGGGAATCTGGCGGTACTACGAAAGTTACCAGAGATCTGATAGCTAGCTCTCTGCAACTATTTATTTTGAAAGTCAAATATAAGTCATTAAACATTAAAATGAATATAAGGCTTTTAATTACAAACATTTACTCAGATTTAGTTAATGCTGGGGAGATTCAAAATCAATAGTCAAATGATATGTGACATGTGCCGTAGGTACGGCGAGCGCGAATCTTTGAGATATAGTGTGTATACGGGGACTACAAAAGCTGAGAGGTATGTATTTTTAAAAATTAAAATTTTAAATAGGTACTGTGTTGGTACTGAATTCACAAATAGGTTCTTTACCTGCCTACCGGGACGTGAAACGACATATTTAAATTTTCGAATACGTGAGTGTTGTGGCACATCGGGAGAATTTCTAAAATGTGTCAAAACGCCAGTATGGCGTTTATTGAAACTGAATAAAATATGAGTCACAATGGTGATGTATTTGTTTAGTTATATTATGCTGACATTGTATTACGGTACAAAACTTGCTGAATATCCTATAAATATTTAAATCAATATTCCAGACTTATTAAAATGCATAATTTTCGTTATTCAATAATATTTTATTGTCTTCCGTTGTCTGTATTTGAATGTTTTTAATCTCACTGAAAGCCCTTCGAAGTGTCTTCGAACAGAACCATGTTCATAATTTACAAAATGGGTGTTTCGGTCCCGTACATTAACGTCTCAATAGATTTTACAATGTTATCCAAGACCTCACCACGTACAAGCAAAGGCTTTTAGCTCCATTCAGTAATGGGGATGGTTTCAAGATTTTTCCAAAGATGTGGCTTTTATAATGAATTAATTCTTCCTTCTTTTTGCTTCATTGTTTGTCCGGATAAGATATATTATAAAATGCTTTGTCTGGAGTCTGAATAAATAGCCTCTTAGATTACTTCGAACTATTTTAAGAGGGTCACAGTTCCCGCTGAATCAAAATTTATTTACAATATATTATACTAATTAAAATATTAGCTGAAGCTACGGTCTTTTTTTAAGTATATGTTAAGTGATTAATTAAAAAAATCTCTTCCGGCTCTGGCTACAAGAATTACGTAGATTTAGTCTGTGTGTAAGTGTGTTTTTTATATTTTTCTCTACGTTCATGTTAATGAAGTTACGAATTAATGAAAGTTTTTGAACAACCGCTGCTTTAAAACAGAGTAGCGGACTAGGCTAGTTATATCTATTGAATGGTGCCGAATATGAACCCATTCTAAAACATGAAAGATGTGAAGTAGAAATCTGAAGACGAATTAGAATGGTAAAACCAGCGATTATCAGTCTGACAAAGACATGAAGAAATAGGTCCATTTTAAAAATAGCCAAAATTCATCTGATGAAATCTCTAGTATTCTCCATAACAATGTATGGAATAGAAACATAGATTAAGAATGTGTTGGATGCTTTCGAGGTGCGGTACTGGAGGCGAATGCTGCGTATCCCAAGATGGATGGATCAAGTAAACGGATTAACAGGGTTTTATTTAAACACTGTCATCGACATGCCTCAAAACCGGGAGTAAAAGAGACGTATTGTGCACCAAGTTTAAGATATTTCAAATGATCATGGTGCTCAGCATTGAGCATATGATGAAAAATACATTAGCTATGTCAGTTAACTTAGCTATAATAAATAGTATTTCTATCAAAATCTACATAAAATAAGCCGATCTCGAAACGTCGAGAGAGGACGATTTTAAATTTATTTATTCAAGTTAATATAAATCGATCAGTTTTAAAGCATCCTCGTTATCTAAACGGAATTTCGTTATATTTAAAATTGAATTTTAATGTGCTTAATTATGAAAACCGAGACCCTAGAAAAGACTTTAAATTTAAGCCCCTGACAAATAAAATAACCCATCTCGATGAGATTAACACATTAATGATTATTGATCGACATAATCTGTTATCCGGAAAAATATCTTCCTAAACCCTGAAATTGCTAAGGATTATGATCAAGGCTGTGAATCAGATATCAAACACACGGTGAAGGGTTCTATGTTTGAATAATTATACGAGATATGGAGATACCACGGCATAACTGAAATAAAAAATAACTAAGGTGGAACTCTGGTTTTTGACCGACCGACCATGTGGAAAAATTAAAAGGTGCGTCACTGATGATATATCTGGGGAGTATATACAAGGAAGTTTATGCCGATCGAGATATTTAATCTCGATTATATCTTTTAGCAGAAGAAGTTTGATAATTAAAGTCGTGTACGTGTTTTGCATAATTTTTTTGTAAAATCTGCCCCAAATGTATTCGAACTAAATGGTCTTCGGTCTATCGGGCCGCGCGGTTTTCTGAATACACGTCTTCGCTTGAACAGATGTGTTGCAAAACGCCGCAAGTGTGTATTGAAGCGAACTTGAATGTATGAATTTTATTAACTAATATACAACATTTTTAGCACTCCATAATAAATAACTTTCAGAATTTGCTCAAATAATATTTTACAAGAACGAAAATTTTCTCACACAGATATATAATACTTTCATAAAAACATGCTTCTCATGAACACAATCTCTAAAGACAATACAGCACTTCGTAATTTTATAGCATCGACATTTACAGCACAACCTTTAATTGCAGCATAAGTCTACACATAGTGCACGCCACTGGTATCATATAGTATGTGCATATCTTAATTAATAGCGTGTTTGGTGTGCATTTCCACGGGAAAAATGGAATGACATGTTTCGTTAATTAATCGATATGGCTGATCAAGTATTCAATAAGTTGAGCAATATTTGGCATCTTTTATCTCTTTAACTAATTTTTTTTTTAAATGTAAGTCCCTAGTTAATTAAATTACAAGAGTCTAATTGATTTAATAAATTCATCGCCGAGCGGCGGTAAGAGCAGAGTACCGTCCTGGGTCCATTAACATTTTTTTTCGAGATCTGAGGTCAGGGGCGTGCTTTAGTGTTTTTTTAAAACTTCGAAAAGGTATTTCATAAATTATTTAATTTTGTCTCGACCGGGCTTCTAACGAGACCCGGGCTTTAATTAAATAAGAATCTGAATTTCAGGTTCGTAGGATAGACATAAGGAAATACATTTCATAATTTGATTTTTGGGGACGATACAAGAAACATCATGAAGTCATTAATGGAGAATCCACTCATTGACTGCATAATATATGGTTTGGTGGATCATCAGGGTAGATCTTCTAAATTGTCATTCATAATATAATAGTTGTGATAATTCTCATTGAGAGTAAAATGAAGAAGAATAAGAATGTTGATATTTATTGTACATTTCAGATGTGGTGCTGGAGACACATATAGCGCATGACGTGGATGGGGAGACGCACGAATGTTCAGACTCTCTATTGTGAACATTAACTAAAGATAGTAATCAAACCGCTTCCAATTGGGTTTGATTACTAAAGATAGTAATTAAAACCTAATGCAGACATCTAGTATACTATATGGATACACACGGAAGAAGCAGCCTTAAGTCTACATAAGTTAAAATTTAGAGTATTTAATTTACTAAGGTATTTTGGTAGAGACGGGTACGTACGGAGAAGAGGTGTACAAAATTGTTCACGGTGTGAATCACAATTTGCCAGCCCATTGCTACCTGCTAAATTAAATTGAAGAGGGGATGGGATCTGAACGATTCGTATTCTGTAATTGGAGGATAGGATATGGAAGCAGCAGGTATTCGGAAATCTGAAAAATCAGAATAATCAGGGGATCGGGAGACGACTCTACAATACAATACAAGGATATACCCAGTTTATTGGCATTCAAATATACTCAAACAAATGTGAGTGACAGCCAGGCTAACCAAATTGCAACTGACATAAATCAAGCGCGTGTGGCGGAGAGGGAGGTAAATTACCAGCACGTTCACCAGTATGTCAGGGTCAAAGGTCATCAGTGATTCTGATAGATAGTTCTAGTATAACAATATAAAATGATTTTAAGATAATTCGGAAAATAACGTGTTACACAGAATACACTTTTTTATAGCTCAGAAATTAAAAGCAGTGTAAAAATTTAAATAAAAGTTATTTTGCGAATTGAAAAATGAGAAGAATAAACAATATATTTAAACTATTACACAGAAGTGCACGGGTTCCAAGGTCAACCAAGTCTAATCACATGACACGCGACAGACCTTGGTGTTAAAAGCGAACAATGCGAATGAATAATGATGATGATGATGATGATGATGACCTATACAGTTTTCATTTGTCGTTTCCAAAAATGTTGAGTTTGCTGAATTTACAAAAGAAAAATTTATGCGCATTGTATTTAAATTTCGCACGAAAACCAAACGTTTTATTTGTTTAGGTTTTAACCAAACGCCGCTCGCTGCATGACGCGACATTTTTCATCGCATTTCACCGAGTTTTTGCGACAAAATCCCTCGGAAATGCGGCCTTTGTCTCCTAAAAGCAAACCACTTTTTTCTGGAATAACCGCTTGTAAAAACCACTGTCGTTCTGTTTATATTTCTTTCGGTGACTAATGTTCTCCCTTTGCTGTACAGAGATGTATATTTTTAAGGAAAACTGTTATTTGAATGACTCTCTAAAAATAGAAAATTGCTTGGCGTGCCAATAGTCCTATGAAAATTCATGAGCGTTACTTGACATCCATGTCTCCTAAAAATAAGAAGTATACACAAAAAGCGAAATAATATGTCTCATTTTATGGTACCCTGAAGGTATTGAAATATTTTTCTATAAGGCGAGCATTGGGGCCTACATTAGAGAGGGGCCGCGCCCTACAATACTAATTACGGACTATTTTTTTAAAAACACAGCAAGAAATGGAATTTTAAATTAAAACAATACATATATCTCGCGCAGCACGAAAATACGTCATATATAATAATATTTACGAGTATAAGATGTAAGAATATTAAATTCTACCCGGTTTTATCCATTTAACGATAAAAACTAAATTGCTCTGTTGTCTCCAACAATATTTACACATTCCCTTTACGACGATAAACTATACGCCTACCGCGATATATTACTAATTTATACATCTATAATAGATGATTATAGATGTACAAATTAGTAATATATAATGGTGGCAATTAATAATATAGTAATGGTGGCAAAAATTTTAAAAATTCGTAACTCTCTTAAGTCGTCTTAAGCAGTGGCAAAAATAAAAAATTGGGCCCCAGTGCAAAATTTGGAAAAGATCCCCCTATGTGTAATAATATTTACGAGTATAAGATGTAAGAATATTAAATTCTACCCGGTTTTATCCATTTAACGATAAAAACAAAATTGCTCTGTTGTCTCCAACAATATTCACACATTCGCTTTACGACGATAAACTATACGCCTATCGCGATATATAATATTACTAATTTGTACATCTATAATCATCTATTATCGCGATATATTACTAATTTGTACATCTACAATCATCTATTATCGCGATATATTACTAATTTGTACATCTATAATCATCTATTATCGCGATATATTACTAATTTGTATATTGTAATATTATTATACATAGGGGGATCTTTTACAAATTTTGCACTGGGGCTCAATTTTTTATTTTCGCCACTGCTTAAGACGACTTAAGGGAGTTACGAATTTTTAAACTTTTGCCACCATTTTGAAACAGAATGGTGGATCAGACTAATGAACTTTACCGAAATGTTTCTAAATAGAAGAGAGCTCTTATCCTTTGATCTCATAAACGGAGTTGAAAATTTGCAGCTTTGTGACATTTATTTTCGGTCTTAAAAAAAATAAATTGTTACATGGCGGTGGGGTGGGGTTCACCCCCAGAAGGACATTTATGGAAGAAATATATATATATATATTTTTTCAATAAATATGCGTTCTGAAATACATGTCACATCAATATTCATACTATTTTTAAACTAAGCTAAACGCTTGTGCTATGAAAATAGGACTAACTTGCTGGTGTCCTGGAACGAGGCGCGAACTCCCGACCACTACATCACTAGGCCAACGTCTTGACCACTACACCAGCAAGTTACTCGAAGTTTTGTTATATAATTGTCTAATTAAATTATTTATCGACCCTTGAATTTTCTACTTTTTTAAATGAGGAAGAAAAATTGATCCCTAATTACTGGCGTTAAGATCTTATCAATTTAACCATTACTTTGTTATCAAAGTCGGTTGTTATTAAAAACTAATTAATATCCGTAGCAACATACAATAAACATATTTTGAGTTGCTACACAAAACAATAAGTTCTGGCACGATTAAGTCATCCGTCATTATCGACGGGTTATTTCTAGTACAGTCAACCCCCAAAAGTTGACATAAATTAGAGTATGTATTATGGTCCGAAGTTAGGTGCTAAAACAATTTAAACTATCAACATTAATATTATGTTCGGATTTATTATTATTCCAATACATTCACTTCTTTTCATTTACTATTATTAATTATTAATTTTCTATAAAATATTATAATATGATTTTTTTAAACCCATTGAATCTTTATATTTATTTGACATTTCATTTAGCGCTTCAAACAAATGGTATCATAGAGCAAACATATTGTTAGCCCGCAATTGTTCTCCTGGAAAATTGATTGCCATATATTTTGCAAAACATATTTTACATACTTTAAATATTCATTAATAATTACTTCTGTATAAATGCAGATGTGAATTTATAAAAAAAAACACAGTATTATAGAACATGAAATAAAACACTTATTAATAAAACAAAGTTCGAATGAATTGTAATAACTACTTAGTAAAACGCTAAGTAAAATATACTTATACAAAGGCTTCGGAAAAAATCTTAATTTATAAATTTTATGTTCAACAACCATTAAATAGAGTGAACAAATGTGGCAGGGAACAATTATAAGTAAACAACTGTAGGTGAACATTGTTCCTAGACCCAAAACAAACACAGATAATTACCGCCACCACGCGACACCAAATTTGTGCTCGTTGGGCCACTCGTGAATGAGATGTATATTTTTCTTTATATAATAAAGTATAAAGAGTGGCCCAAAAAAAATGAGAACATCTCGTAACACATGAGTTTTTTGAAAACAATATAATTAATTATAATTCTTAATGTAATTTTTTTGCACAATATTTAGCTAATCAGAAATCATCAAAACACCCCATATTGCATTATCTATTGGGTTTAAATCTGGACTGTTCGGTGGCCACACGCCTGGCTCGATGAAATTAACATTCTCACGACGAAGAGAGTTGATTGTGTTTCTGGCTGTGTGAGATGGAGGTCAGTCCTGCTGTAATGTTCAGTTAAGCTGTAATGTCTAGCTATACTCCATGCTTTATTTTGAAATTCTTTGATCATTTTCCTAGCAGTTTGAAAAAACCAAATATAAACAGTGGGAAAATTAATAATCAAAGATGGCGACTGGAAATTGTCGGAATGAAACGTAATATAGGTAAATAGGTAAGTAAATAAATTAGTAAACTATTTAAGCTATTGTTGATATAGTTAACTAATTATGATGTAATTATATCTTATTTTACGAAATGTTCTCACTTTTTTTGGCCAACCTGTACATTTTAAAATTATTCATTTAATTATGATTCAGTACATTTTAGCGCTTGAGTAATACTGTAAATATATTACGTATGTATTTTAGAAAAATTAAAAAAATTAAAAATTAAATTAAAAAATTTAAAATTGTAAATATATAAATATTTTTTTCAGTCAATTCTGTCATGTTTTCGTATTAAAAGTATATCAGTCTTATGCGTTTTAAAGTGCTTCACAGGTTGATTATTTTGGCACAGAATGTGGCATGTTTTAAAAGTGCATTTCGCATTAGACTCGCGACCGGTATGAAAACAGAGAACTGTAGAAGTAAAAAGCTTTGGCACAAAAGAGGTTTTGTTGAAAAGATTTTCCTTTCGAAGAAATATGCATCGTTGCAGATAGTCAACAAGATTTACAATCTAGTATGTAGAATGCACGATGCATGCAAGTAAAGTGATTTTAAAATGAATGTTAACAAATCGAAAGTCATAGAATTCGAGAAGGAGAAAAGTAAACACTCTCGTAGCGATGGATGTTTGAAATACAAAAAAGAGTTAGTGAATTTAGGATGTAGATGTTTGATTAAAACGGAAAGGTTAAGAAAGATATTAAATGGAAAGTGGCTACAGGAAATAAAGTGAATAGCGTTTTGAATACAGTAATTTCTAATGTAAACTTGTCAGCCGAGGCAAGACTAGCGGTACATAATGGAGTCCAGGTAACAATACTGAAGTGAGGTTTGTAGCTGGTAATAGAGGAACTAATGTTAGGTGAATGTATTGGAAATGATATCACTCAGGCACATATGTGGCAAATTACCTTGGGATATTATTTGATGAAAAACTATCATTCGTTTCACACATTAATGATATCACCAATAAAGCTATGAAATGTCTTGGTTTTGTATTAATAACGGTGAAAGATATCAATTCACTTATATCGCTTAAAGTTTTATACGCGGCTGTAGTTCGTAGCAATTTAGAATTCAACTCAACTATTTGGTCTCCATTCTATAAAGAGCACGAATTAAAATTAGAAAAGGTTTAGCATCAATTAAAAAGTTTATTAACTTCAAACTATGTATACCCGCTGAACAATTGAATTATGATTTTCTAATGAGCACTCTAAATTTAACCAACTTGTCGTATAGAAGAACTTTAAGTGATTTATTATTTTTATTTAAAATAGTAAATGGCATACTGGATGCCCCTAATTTAACCAAACTAATTGTATACCACGTTCCTGCGCGGAGTACCAGGTCGTCGGTGTTTTTCCATGTAAATTCATCATTTAATAATTTTTATAGGAATGCACCCACACAAAGACTTCACAGGCTTGGGAACGATTTTGGTCTTGTTGATATATTCCGATATTCTATGTTTAAATATAAAAATGATGTTTTTGATGCTGTTCTGAGTTAAAGATACAACTGATTTTGATACTCAGCTATTATGTGTCAAACCTAACATTTATTATTTTTTCCGTCTTGAACCTTTATTTTTTATAGTCTGTTTTGCTTATTCTATTCTATAATTTCTATTTTTTCTATTCAATTTTTATATATATATTCCATGCTACTTGTATAGCTGCTCATGTGTTTTTTATTATGTTTTATATCAAACCTATTTTGTAAAAGTCCATAAGAGCGTTAATAAATTAATAAATAAAAAAAATAAAATAAGAAATAAATAGAAAAATACAGCTGTTTTCTCATGCAAGTTAGTCAATTGAGAAACCATCTATCAGGACCATCTTCCAGTATCTGGTTTCTTAGGTCATACTAAGTCTTACGCAGATCAACATATTTCTTTACCGTTCTCTCCTCATTCATTCGTTCCGCATAACTAGTGATTGTAAACTGTTATGTGACTCTGACTGTAACTAAGTTATAATTATATTTTGAGTGTGTCGAAATCTTTATAGGAACACAATTACTAAGTTTTATTCCCAGAGGGATTGTCATTAAGATATAGTATAGATGTCTCATAGAGACGAAGCTTTTATTTATATGGGATGGTAAGTTTGGAAGTCTTAGACATTATAGGGCTTACGACCTGTCATCGGCTGGTTTACACAATATAACGTTCACCAATTCTACCTATGCTCGATTACCATGAGTAGAATTGGTGAACATGTAACTAATAGCTTCGTCTCTGTGAAACATCTATAAAGTATCTTAAAAATTAACTATTGGAGGATTACTTTTTATTAGATCAGTCATTGCTAGAAGAGTTACGAATAATCATTTACCAATCACCGTTATAATCGAATACAATAAACAGTGGCAATAACGGTTTAAATAACGATTTAACTATCACTACACATAACCAAAATATGCGACCTTCTTTAATCCTGTTCACTATGCTAAGATCAACTTTACGTTCATTACTAATTAGTTCATTATTTAGTTTACGAGTATAGATGTCTGTGAGATTTCATTTTCACTACATTTGGTCTACTTTCGTTCCTATTTTGCCAGCTCCAGGCTTCACTGCCGTCAGTATTTTTACCAAGACGTTACGTAGGTAATCAGGCTATAAATAAAATAGCATATCCTAATAGTAATAAGTGAAGTGTCGATTTCTGACATTTTTATGGAATTTTCTGTTACAAATAAGTTTTCTAGCGTTATGTGTAAATTTGACTCGAGTATTATTTGGTTATACGTGACTGGTTTTAATATAAATTTTTAGCTTAGCATGCTAACGATAATTCGAGTACAGTGCACTTCGGTGCACTTACCCACAATAATTAATAATTTCTCGCACGGCTCGCTGTTGCACATGCTTCAAGCTCTAAGGGTGCCATTATTTTCACAACGTGTTATTTACGGCGGGGGTGTAAATATTCTCTGCAACTTATGCGCACCCTGCGATTGTTATTTTATAATCTGCTTAATGGGGTGCTTTCACTGATATAGTGTATTATTTTAAGAGTTTGGAATTTTTTGAATGCAAATATAGGGTATGTTAGCGCCGTTTAAAATTAATTTATTTAATTCTATTAAGTTTTTGGTGTTTGACCTGTTGCCTCATGCATACATTCAATTCGATATTTATCATATTTTAATCTGTGTATATACTTTTTTATTATCTATTCGTAAGCACAATGAAGAAAGAAGAAGTCGCAGTGATTGAAATCTATTAACCCCAGCAAGATCAGTGCACTTCGAACTTTTTATGGATACACTAGCGTCGCTTTATTTCGCTACCGCTTATTAATAATCTTACGTTAAGTATATCATACTTGAAAATTCTTTTCGGGATTGTAACCATACACGCCGCGACGCTTGTTACTTGTGGTGGAGAGAAATCCACGAATGAACCAGCACTCAACTGACGAAAACTAAGTGTTTTCCTTTCTTCCTTATATTTCCACCAGGGTTTAAGTAAATATTGACTCTATTCCGAGAATTTAGTATGTGCTCGTATCGTGCTCACATAATATGAAACTCATACAAGGAACAATTTCGAAAAGTTCAACAAGGAACTCGTGCCATAGTTAAGGTTTGCCTCAAAGAGTTTCGCAACAACAGTACTTATTCGTGGGAGTTAATTCTCCCATAGTTGAGTTGAACTGTGAGAGTTTAATACAACGGTACGTGTTGCCGTGCTAAAATGTTGGCCTAGATTTCCTCAAGGAAACCGTCTATTGAAAACGCGATGTAACTTAAAAGAGATGCCAGTTTCATAATTCTATAGATATTTTTATACACGGTTTGGTCTAATTTTTTTTTATAACATTTTGATCTTCTAAATATCTCGGTTAAGTTTGTTCTGAATTTCTTGTTTTATAGAAGCGGCTATTAAAAAATTATAAAAAAATCGTAGGTCTGTTAATATTGGTCCTGGAGAAAAATAAGTAAAAAGCATGTTTTAACACACATTTGAAAACTACTAAATTGTTGTGATCAGTGCCGGAAGGGATTATTTATAATTGTATTATTTTTCTTTGTTTTTTTTTTCTGAAATATTTATCACGTTTCTCATATATAAGAATTACATGGTTGTATTTTCTCTACTGATCACCGAGTTAAGCCTCATCTGTTGAAGCTTTCGAGCTTTAAGTAATTGCCTTTGGAGACGGTTTGACGTCAAATTTCATGCAATTCCCATTCCCGAGCTATCTTCTCTAACTACTGCCTGTTATGGGCCATAAAATTCCGCATAGCATATTAAATAATAAAAGTCTTACACGATTTATTGAAGTGTTAATGTATTAAGAATATATTGCCGATGATTACGCGTTACATAAAATGATCTCTAATGAAGATTCATGATATTCGATGGCATAACTACCGAGAAATAGTTAAAGCTAAATAGGTTAATTGAACTAGAAGTAAATTTAGCTTCGGTACGCAGTAAAATATTGAAGCCAGTCGCGGAGGTCGGCGGGGAAGAGAGTCGAGTTAGTTTGATGAACAATATTTAACAAAGCTCAACATTGTTCTGTCAATATATTACACGAAAAAACATTAATTTGTCAAAGAAAAAATTCAAAAAACATTGTAAAATAAAATCATTCAGAATCAGATAGATCTTTCATATTTATCACATCATCATCGGTATGTCTGGGGATCGTAGAATTGTGCATATGTAACTAATCTATCCTAATGTAAATATCCGAGATGTTACCATGTGACGCATTACGAGTCTAGGGTGATTTTTGCTTATGAAAAAATCACTTCATAAATATCAATTTTAAACAATCGAATTTTTTTTTCCAAAATCTGGGCACTCAATTCTAACGAAAAACATGCCTTTTGTAAAAATCGGAATATATATTCGGATTTATACTTGCTTCCAATTTTACTTATTTCTACAGTATATTAATCGATTATTTTTGTAAACATTATTAAAAAACGATTTGTGATTTTATCTGAACCTATATTTAAAAATCTACCGTATTTTATTTGTCATCCGCGCTTGCTTCACACGAATACATTATAAAGGTGCATTTAGCAAATGGTATTCCACAGACCTATTAAATGCACCGATCGACAGCCTTACTGCACTTTGCAAGCGGGAGCTTTTAGTATTAATTAAAAATAATTCCTAGGCAACTCTTTAAAGTGCTTGCGATGGCAGTCGGTATTCAAAGTTTTGTCGTAAGCCAAAGATAAACTACCGCGACAAAGTTTACAAGGTAATACAAAACGTGCAAGTCTAATAGCGATTATAAGTTATCAACATGTTTTGAATGTCATTTATTTTTATATAACTTGTTTTGTAGAATGGTAAATTTATTAATAGCATGGATTAATAAAGGTATGGATAATGTATGAAACTGCTCTAGGGTGGTTATTCATATGACGTATGAAAAGCATTTAAACACTCATTTTTGGTGTCTGCGTGACATGTCAGTATTATTTTGTTAATTCTATGAGAAAAATATAGTCACCCTCCCGAACATCCCACTCCTTGTGCCTGGACCAAATATTGCATACATCATTACTCTTTAGGACCTTTGTAAAACAATTGAATTTCTTTCCCTTCTCTCTGTCTAATCTATGAACTGTCAAATGAATGAAAATAAACATATGAATTGTCTGTCAAATTCTTTTATACATGTTTTTAGATGTCGTCATACTGGATTACTCGGTGTGCTATATGCTTAATGTGTATATATCTTCTTCATATTTAACGATCTCATGGGACTCGAAAGTCTATAACTCACTCGCAGTCGTAACATCCATTGATACCCGCCTACCTCTTGTAGGTCTGCATTATTTATGCGTCTTGGTCATCCCGTCGGTCTCATCCATGATGGCTTATTATGCATATTACGGGATTCGTCTAATCTCGTTACATGTCCCACCCATTGCAGCATCCTTGCTTTCTTAGGATATCTGGGGTGGTACACCGTTCACAAAATTCCAAGTTCTTTAATCTTATTTATTCTCCGGTTAGGTTATTACCCATTGGGCCGTAAATCTTGCGCAAGACTTTATTTTGGAAGTCATGTAAGAATTTTTCATACGCTGAAGTGAAAGATATACACACCCTTACAAATTGGTTGTATCAATGGTTTTGGTCGTACTCGTGTAAATAATTTTCCGACTAAAATTTTATTTATGAGATAGTAAAATCAAAAATTACACATAAAACATAGGAAGTGCGTGAATGCATTTATTATTTAGCGAACTGTTTGACATCTTTACTGCCGAATATTACTGACGTTTCTTGACTTGAATAGATTTATTTACTGCATTTACCGCCCACGCTTGGACAACAATCCAGACGGCGATCTATTCGTGACTGAATGACCTTTGATTGGATACAATGCGAGGCAATGTATTGTGTCTGTTGTACACCACAACAAAGTCGGCATTGTGGAGTCGAGTCTTTATGAAGTGAAAATAGTATAAGATATATATGATTTCGATCCATTAGTCCGTGTTGTACACACTAACAGTATTACCACAACCCAATTTATTTAGTACACTCAAGTTAGGGGAATAATTAAGGAATGTGTGAAAATGGTAATTTTATTAAATTAAATTATATATTCTATATATTATATATTTTATTATATTATGTATATATTATATAGATTTTCTGATTAATAAAATATGTGAATAGAGATGAATCAGATAATTTATAACATTGCTTCGATAATTTTTAATTAACTTAGTATTACATTTTAAACATAAACACCAAATACCGTGTAAATTGATGTATGTCTCTCAGAAGCTGTCCTTTTTATGGATTCTTTGTTATTTGGACTATTTGGTTAGAATTTTTAGTCGTGTCACTTCAATGAACATGGCAATATCGTATCGATATTGCGACTCCTAGCGTGTATCAGGTATTTGGGATTCATCGCAATATAAAGCAGATTGCTTTTAAAAATGGAACAATAGATGTAACAATTAGAAAGACTACGGAATATGAGTTCAACATTTATTGAAAACGTGTTCGGTTATAGAAAAAGGGTCAAGTTCAAAACACGGTAACAACCAAATATTAAAAAAATATTTTATATAAATCTTTTCCATGTTTTGAATCCGTGATTAATTGCAAATAAATTAAATAAATTTTATTTATATTTTTTTATACAGGTTATTTAACTTAATATGAGATATATATGTTTTTGGTTAGTTAATTTGACATCCTGAAGAAGAAAATGTTGTTTTTCCAAACCGGTCGATGTTTTAAAATTAGCCAATAAGTGGTTATTATAAACAAAGAAAATAAATCTATAAAAAATATGAACGTAATAAGCCACAACGTTCAATTTGCAAATACTAAAAAAATTTTTGTTTTGTTTTAAAAAATATAAATAAATTTCGAACCAAAAGGTTAAAAGTCTATTTGATTACATATTTAAAAGGAAATTGACACTACTACTTGTGATGAATCAGTTGGCGTTCATATTTGCCTAAAATGTTTCCTTTCAAATTTTCCTGAGAAGTCACCAGCACTTATATTAATATTCGATTGTATGAGTTCAACTCCTGGGGTATCTTTTAATTATTTTGCTCACCTGCGGTTCCTTTCTGTTTTATAAAATCCGTAGAAAATCTTACTTTACAATGGTAAACTTAATCTCTCATATTCAAGAATATGAAGCAGATATGAAGCAAATTCAGGTGATTATTTATTTCACTCATTTTAAAATCTGTTTCCGCATTTTTTAGGTCCGATAAAAGTTTAGGGTATACGAGTACAACCCTTATTATAATTTGTTTAAGGGAAAGCATAATCAATTTTAATTTTCATAATTCTCAGTTTCAAAGGATCACGACCTTTGCTTGTCAGAAATGGTTCATACTTCTTGACATTTAAGAAAACTTAATCCGCGGACTTTGACGGTGTTGTTAGGATATTTGTTCTTGGTGTATATGTAGTTTGTTTTTAAACAGTAGAATATATTCTACTGTTATATATATATGATTTTTTTGGTCTAGTGGTAAGATTCGCCTAATGAAATGTCCTTATGTACATAAATGACTTTCTCTATATAGGATATACGAGATTATACATACATACATAATACATCAAAAAATATGTCATTACTTAAGTATAAATAATAAAAATAACTAAACCACTAATTTTATTACTTAATCCGCCATAATAAAATAATAAAATTATATAACTTTTACTGAGAAGGCAAAATAAAATAAAACTTTAGCTGTTAAGTTATGGTAACCGGCTTTCGTGGAAGGGTGAGTGGTTGAAAGTGAGTGAGTTTAACTCATCCCGAGTCCAACCATTGTCCGTCTGGCAAGACAATAGAATTTCTTAATCCCAGCATCCTGTCTTTTGTTCTAGCAGTCTTATGCCTTATCAGCATAGTGAAGCAATTTTGTCAATTGCCTTTGCGAGGCTGATTCACAGCCGATAGTGGCCGCTGCACGGCCAAGGTCAGTGTTTCCGTTAGCGTTAAGTGATCTATCACAGAACAACTTAACGCGACATACATTCCTACTTTTAATTCTGACGCCTCCTGGTGACAAATGATAAATTTAATATTAAACGTAAGAAAATAAAATTCACTGCCTGTAAGATCGGCTTATTAAGATTAGCTATTATTATTATTATTAAGAATAGCTTATTGCGCCACGACCAGTTCTCGAAGATGTGTTGATATCACTGTAATATAAATATTGTACTAGTTACTCTCGTTTTTGGCATAATATAGTATGTAGTAGTTGATTTAAGACAGCCCGTAATTCTCTTTTTGTTTTGTTATTCAATTTTCAATGTTCAATTAAATATTTATTTAGATAATGAAGAAGCAATAAAATATGAATTTAATATTTATTACTGTGATGTCTTTGAGATCATATATAAATGGGTGTGTGTGACAGAGCGCCGCACCGCCGGGCGGGATGTGCGTATGTGTGTATGTGCGGGGATATAAAGGAGACGCACGCGAGGCGCGGCTCGCTTCTGCGTTATCGTTTGATTTCGATACTATTTATATACCTTGTACTATCATTGCATTATTCTTGAAATAAATATTTAATTATCACGTAAGGGTTTCTTTTGGACTTTCAACAATAAACTACGAGGTACTATCTACGTAAGCACGTAATAATTATAAATATATGTTAATGTTAATGTGTTATTAAGAATATCATTGGATCAAAACTGTTGTTCCCTTTTTATATTTTCTAGATAATTCAGTATTCGGAGGTTGGAATGATAATTGAATGAAAGAGTAACAGCTGAGTCTTGCATGACAGCTGTCCACATTCAGTCTAAAAGTGGCATGGATGAAGATTAATTAATATCGAAACTACCTTAATTAATCTGAAAACGGTTAAACATATAGACACGAGCGTTAAAAATGTATTCTATTTTACATTTCAAATCATCACAATTTCACTTCAGAATAAAGTTTTTTCGGAAATTATTGAGAATTTCATATACAAGTTGTTATTGTATGGAAAAAAATATGGACATTTTTATTACTCTAGAGTCCACTACGTTATAATACATTACAAATTTATCTTGTGAATTTCAGCTTTCCTTTCAGCATTCTGAACTTTTCTGGTTTTGTAAAAAAATTATAGCCTTGAAAAAAAATATCATTTCGGAATATTACCTTTTATTGGTTTAGTTTTCTTTGTTACCTTTGAAAATTATTAATATTTTGTTGCCGGTTTATTCTACTATAAAAATAAATCTATTTCTAGGATATTCTACCATGTTATGACATTTGTGAAATAATTTAAAGCAAGAATTATGTAATACCGCAATAAAAAAATATTGTTAGTGATAATTTACTAGTAAAGTCGTAGCATATTTTTAAATGAAAAAACATATTATTATGAACTTGTAATTTGAACGTAATTTTATGATATTTAAACTAAAAAAGATGAATTAATTAGAAATATATATTGAAAAAAATAAAACAACCAAATTGAGACTTATGTACAGGATGGCCCAAAAAAAGTGAGAACATTTCGTAAAATGTTATACAATTACGTCATAATTAGTTTAACTATATCAACAATAGCTTAAATAGTTTACTAATTTACTTACTTACCTATTTACCTATATTAAGTTTCATTTCGACAATTTTCGGTCTACATCTTTGATTCCCAATGATTTTCCCATTGTTTATACTCGGTTTTTTCAAACTGTTGCCCAGAATGACAAAAATCACTGCAGAAGACCGTATTCTGATCGAAAAACGTTGGGGTGCTAGGAAAATGATCAGAGTTTCAAAAAAAGCCTGAAGTATAGCTAAATATTACAGCTCAATTGGATATTACAGCAGGATGGAGCTCCATCTCACACAACTTTCTTCGCCGCGAGAATGCAAATTTCATAGAGATAAACCCAGTAGATTATGCAATATGGGGTGTTTTGATGATTTCTGATTAGCTTAATACTGTGCAAAAAAAATTACATTAAGAATTATAATTAATTATATTATGCTTTGAAATAACTCTTGTGTTACGAGATGTTCTTACTTTTTTGAGCCACTCTGTATATGTTGATCGCTTTTAAAAATGAAATAATACATATATTATTTATACAAAAAGTACGAGTACTCTCCGTATAAATAATACATGTATTATTTATACAAAAAGTACGAGTACTCTCCATTGAAGAGTGATAGAACGACTTTATGATAATTATTACGAATAACAATTGGAAATACAATCTTTGTTCTGTAGATAATAAAGTGGTATTTTCAGTAGGATTATATTCTTAAATGCCAATTGGATGACTATGAGATAACCATGAAACAGTTTTTTGTTTATAATTTTGGACATCGAATGTGGACTGTATAGAAGTTATTAATATTTTGTTACGTTTAAAAATATACACTCGTGATTTTAAAATCTGTCATCCAAGTAAGGTTGGTATGCACTACGTACCTTTATGTTATAAGTTTTACCATAAAGAGGCTTTGTACACTTTGTGTTTAAGTTTAATGCTTATGGTAAATATTAACTGGAAATGTACGCAACCAGCTGTGACCAAACGACCCAACTTATTTGACATCTTTTAGGTATACTTTCTTTGGCTCATCTAGCTTAAGAAGTATTCAAAGTCAGTAATAAACGACGACATTTATATTTTAATGCTTCACGCGCACTCTGCTCGACGGACCACTCAGTGAGGTGACATTAGGCAGATCGCTGACTCTAGCTCACGTGTCGGATACGTGAAGGTCAGATAATCGATATTTAGTTTATCACGGTATCAGGGGCGCGCACAATACAATCAAAAAAGCTGTGCATAACTATAATCTTTGCGTAATAAATGTAAATTAAATAACTATTTTATGTATTGTGTATTACCTAAGTTTATCGATCGACGTGAAAATAATTTAAGTTCTCGTGTTAACTAGAACCGTATAACTAGCGGAAGAATTGCAAATTGACAAATAAAGCTGCGCATGTGTTTTTTCGCAAAATCTGTCCTGGAAGTATACGAACTAAATCTCACATCGCGCGGTGTTCTGAATACACGCCTTTGCTTTAATAGATGTGTTTCAAAATGTAGCAAATGTGTCGTGTCATGTTAACTAGAACCGTATAGCTAGCGGAAGAATTTAGAATTGACAAATAAAGCTGCGCATGTGTTTTTTTGCAAAATTTGTCCCGGACGTATACGAACGCAACTCTCACATCGCGCGGTGTTCTGAATAAAATAATTTTGCTTTAACAGACGTGTCGCCACGACGCAAAAAGCGGACTTGACTGTATGCATTCAATACTCTGTAAACATGGTCTTATTTTACATTACAAAATATTTTAGCTCCCAAGAATAACAGTAATAAAATGGATATTTTTCTAGAGTAGATAATAAACTTACCCAGGTTACTTACACAAAAATGTACTTCTGAAAAAGTGAGTGATGAACACAACCTCTGATGATTATATCCATCGATTTTACATTATCGATATTAGTGTGGTGACCCTGTACGCGCCACACTGAGATGGCCATATTGGGACGTACCCATATAGGGCTTGAACCAGAACAACCAATCAGCAGACGCAATTTAACATTATAAATCAGAGACAGTTACTGCCAAGCATATACCGAGCGCTTCTTCGCAGGCCGTCCCAACACTAGTACATCTACTCGACAGCATCTTCAGCGAGCCACTTCAGAGCTTAAACCGCGTATTTAAATTGTATTAATTCATCACCTCAATAAACGAAACCTTGTAAGTGTAAGTTATATACCCTGCTCTAGTTATAACAGACACCCTACACTGCGACACACGAGTAACACGCGTAAGACAAGAAGAAGTTAGGAGCTTTTGTCTAACAGCATTTTAACCTTCTGACACAATCTCGAGTCAATCATACTTTAAATAATTTCAGCGCACACCTCGACTCCTACATTAGCAGCATAACCTAAGTCCATGCCTAGTGCACGATACTGCACACTACGTACCACCTAAACTAACCAATCGGCGAAAACATATACTATTCTCAACTTATAATCTGTAATGTTATGTTCGGCGCTAACATGACATGCGTCACGTTTCGTGGCCAAAAGCCGACTGGCGGTGGTGACTGGTGACGCCAAGTAGCCCAAAAATATTGTAGCAGCAGCGTTTATATTATGACCGCTTTGTAAAGCATCAGCGTAGGTATATGTTATGACCGGTTTGTATAATAGTGCGATTAAAAATCAGTATTGAAAATTTTAATACGTATTTATAAACACAACATTTTCAATTTCCCATTAAAAAACATCATCAATCTACAAATATCATTGAAATCTGATTGCGAATGAGGGCGACATTAAATTTATAAACATACAAACGAATTAGTTTATTTAGTAGATAACTCCATTCTGCTTTTGCGTATATAATAAATATATTCTTTTACAAAATACTTATTTTGCTTAAAACACATCCGATTTCTTTGTAAAAAGGATCGGACCAAATTTAATCAAGAAGATTAAAAAGGATTGAAAAAGAGACGGGGAAAATTGGGTGAAGTAAAAGGTTTATTTTCAAGGAATGAGGGATGGTCAGACATTTACATTTTACAATATAAGAGTAAGTACGAACAGGCCAGGAAATATCAAAAGGAAATACAAAAGGAATCATATATTAATTACTACCAAGGCATGTTTCAAGGGCATAGAAAATAAATCGCTACATATTGTATTAATATTGCAAAATATTTTACGAAGCATATGTTTATAGATTGAACAGAATTCATGTGATTTTTTTCCCGCAGTGAATTTTTTTTCCACAGTTTTGTGTAAAGAATATTAGAAAGATATATCCAAACTGGTTAATTTACCCGCGCCTCGCATGGTTTTAGAATTTAAACAAATTTTGAATAAATTTTTCAATAAAAAAAATACAACAAAACCTCACCGAAACATCAACTGAAAAACTGAATGTCAAAACTCTATCATTTTCACTTGCAATTATTATTAATTCAAAACAACACCAGGACCTAGATAAATTTTATATATATTTTATAAATTAGATTTCAATTTTAAACATAAATTATTACACCGTGGGCCTTATTTTATCGAAGTTTTTAAATATCTAAATTATTATTGACAATAGTGTGCTATTGAGGTGACATCTGTTTTTAGATTACCGAGAATTTGTTTCCAATACGGACGATGTTCAGAATGTTCCGGACAGAACTGAACGTTTGTTATATTTAATTGTAAAGAAGAAACACAAAAGTTGGCAAAATAATAGCAAAATGGCAGTTCGCATGACATTCAAACTATGGAATCATATATTTTAACTGTTTGGATCAAATCATCCGTTTGTACGTCATGCCAAACTGTAAGCGTGTTAACACGCACTTTAGGACCTTGCAAAATTGCAAGAGATTAAAGTTATATTTTTAAATCATTTTGCCAACTTTTGATAGATAGCTTAAAGCCTAGTCTTACCCTATGTGGGGTCTTCCATTTCAAATAAAGCTGGCTGTTAAAAAGTTAAATTAATGTCTGGTAAGAATAATGAAATGAACGATAGATCAGCTCAACATTTTCAAATGAAACAATTAGATATATAATACAATTTGGAAATAACTTCAATTTCTTTGAGCTTTGTTAAAACATCAAAAGGGGATTGAAAAAATAGAAATTCAGAATGTCTTTTCGCAGAATTCATTACATAAAATTTTTTATTTAAACAAAAACGTTGTGGATATTTATTTTTATTTTTTATTCAATTATTTATCGATGCTGTTATTGTAATTAGGTTCCTCGTAATCGTAATTACTTCATTTTAGATCTAGATTGAAATAGTGGCAGAGCTGATTACTTCTGCACTTGTAAACGACCCCTCAAATACACACACACACATCATTCACCCGGTCACCCAGTAATTTATTATTATAATATGTGTAAATCAGGGTGTCTACCTATACAACATACAACGTTAAGAACTCGTTTTTTTTTTCCTACCCAATACCACGAAACGCGATGTTCGCATTCAACCATTTTACTTTTTAATTTTTTAAAAATAAAAGTGCGCAATAAAAATAAAACAAATAAACATCTACTAACTACTTGTTGGTCTCTAGGGACGATACTCGAACCCCCGACAGCTTGATAACAAGGTGAGCGTCTCACCGCTAAACCAACGACAGCGATTCTCGTCCCGGGAGGCAAATAAATAAGTTCCATTTTTCATGATAAAAGTTAAAGTTAGAGAAAAGTCCGAAATAGTTCATTATGTGTCTAAGATCCAAAAGAGCTTTCAGGTGAATTAGGAATTGTTCGGTCATTGGCTACTGCAGTCACGTGGGATATCGCTCAGAGCTTTAAGAAAACTTTTCCGGACCAAGTCAGATACGTCCCTGGAGCATTGATCTGAAGGCAATTGGAAAGTTCTAATTATTTGAGAACAATATGATATGATAAAAGTTTAGTGACAATTTTTTTTAGTGTTTTACATGCTAGGTGAACTAATGGGTTGATGTTTGAGTTCGTAGCATTTTTAATAAATTATTATTATTTTTTAAATAAATAAAATATATAAAGTATTTTTAATGAAATGTAAAAATCTAATTATAATAAATATTATTATTGAGTTAAACATTCTGTCAAAGTTTTTGGCATTCTATAATATTGTTATAATAAAGTTATTTTTTGGAAATAATATGGCTACGATGATATTATAATCAAATAACATATCTGTTAGAATACAATTTTCATTTTAGATTATTCGGCCGTATTTTGTGCACTAGGTATCAACTCTGAAGATTATTCAGCCTTATTTTGTTTACTTGGCTAGACATTCATCTATGTTAAAGTAGACATAAATAAAAATAATTTTAGATTTTATTCGTAAATTGTTTTTTAAAACTTTTTTTATGGTCTATGAATTATATTAAGGCGGATCTCGCTTCGCCGTTGGGTGCACATTGAACGTATAAAAGGGGATTACAAGAGTCACCTCTGTGCAGTTCAAAGCCCCTCAAATAACGGGGCATAATATCATAGATACGTTGCCTAGTCTATGCTTTTTCAGAAGTCTACACGGCAGAGGCTCGATGCAAAGCCAGCTTGTGCCCGTGTCCTGCAACTTTAAGGTCCGCGTCCACGACGTTCTCTCAACGAGACTTTGAAAGTCGTCAAAGGTACGTGTGCATTGGATGCGTCATTCTAAACCGCGTGCGAAACATGTTGACTCGTGATTCATAAATCGGGCCATTGCCGCCATGCTAAGGAGAATATGATAGTCTAGCAACAAACAATCACAGATAGGCCGCACGGGTGGCTAAATGGACAATGTTTCCGTAGTTGATAAAGTAAAAATAATAGTTTTGTCTCCGTTATTCTTTGTGCAAAGTCCAGTGAAAAATGAATGAAGAAGTAAACTAAAATAATCTTCCAATTACACCTTGATATGATACTATTGGGCTAGTTCATGCATTTAATGAATGTAACAATTAATAAATGTTTAAATTATTCAAATATACAATGTACCGTTCCGGTAGTAACATAACAAACACAACAAACACAACAGACGTGCGTCACCATGTTTTCAGAGACCGGAAACCATTGTGCCTCGTAAGTATTAAAAGTATATGATTGGATCGATAAGTATACATGATTAGCTCACTTAAAAACATTTTTGGAATCATAAAGCGTTATCATCGGAGCAGTTATGTATTATGATTATAGGCAGACACGACAGTCGGAGATAATGTGCTCATGACCCCAACAAATATGGATAGGGGAAGTTTGCCTCCACACCATTTTGCTGATGGACGTACGTAATGTACGTGGATCAGCCCCACTGCTCGCTTCATTGACGTAGACATACAATTTCCACAAAATACCTCCCCTAATACTACCTAGTATATACGGAACGCCCCTCACACACATTCTCAATCGAACAGTTAGTAAATTATTCAGTGTTATTACCTTTTTAATTTATTATAAGAATGCAGTAGCAAACTGATTAAAGTATTTTAATTAATAATCGTTAAATTACTCTTTTTTTTCATCTACGAATACACCTATTAAAAATAATGAAAGGACCTACTTACTTGTATTTATCGTGATGTCAATCAACGACTTTCAAAATAATTATGCTAGTTTCGAAGTTTGTTTCATATTTGCATGGACAGCTGTTGTTTGTTTTATGTTGCTTTGCGACAAGGACGGACGTAAGGAATTTATATATTATGGATTTTATGTAATATTATTAAAATAATAGACACATTCATGAATTATTTTTATAATATATATATTTAAATTCTCACATATTATACATGTCACATCAGTTACAAAAAAACAAACAGGAATATTTATAATAAAAAATAATAGAAATAAGTATATACAGAAAAAATAATCGTTTGCTGCCGTGATTATTTTTTCAAACATATTTATTTATTCTTAATATAGTGCTTACATAAGTACCTATATATGTTCTAATATAAACGAAATCTAAATGTTCCTTTTTACTTTAATTTATCTTGCACATATTTGCTTAGTTTATTTTTGAATCTGTCCTCCTTTCTTATATTTCTCCTCCTTTCTTATATTTCTCCTCCTTTCTTATATTTCTCCTCCTTTCTTATATTATCTGGCATTTCATTGAAAATCTACATCACCGATTTCTTAAATTAAACTTTCGACCTGAATGGCAGTCTCAGGCCATCTAGCAATAAATAAAATGAATAATAATATTAGATTTTTTTTTCGATATATGTATACTTATATAATTCTGTATGTCTAATGTAAGATAATTTTATTTACGAATAAATATATTTATTTCAGATTCCTCCGTGCTATATATATTGTGACATTACAAATTGATGTTATGTTCTAAATTACCCCGTCAGATTATGGGAACCTATTTTAAGACATTAGGGGACGAATCATCGTCGAACATTTCTATTTCAATGGTCATCGATGTTATTTGTTGATCGATTTAACTGCAAATTTTGTATTAACTATAAATTGTTGAATAGATTCTCTGTTTATACTGAAAATATCTTTTTATTTATCACTCCAGGGTATTAACAATAAATTTTTCCAGTTCAGGACGAAGACAGTATGTGGTAGAAATAAGGTTTTTATTCATTTCTGAGATGAAGAACCCGCGATTCTCAAACGCCGCCTTATACTCTCAGTATATATATTACAGACAAAATACTTGTAATATATGTGGATATATAATTTACGTAATCAAATAGTCTCTATTTACCCCATTAACCCCAGTAGCTCCAGTAACCCCATTAGCTGATCAGCTGTCTCAAGCCAGACTTATTGAATATTAGTTCGCTTGATAATTATGTATTATTTATTAGTATATAGGTATATGTTTAATAAGAAAATAAATAATTAGAGCATTGTAAGCGTACGAGAATAGACGAAAATATTTATTTACGTGAAAAAAATTCTCAATTTTTTTATCAATTCTCATTAATTGAAATATCTCTTACTATCGATCAGCTGTTGTACAGGATGGATGCCAGAAATCAAGCATGCCATTTGCCAAAGTTAGTTTTTATTTTGCGTCATATTACCGAATCTAGTCGGCAATTAAACCCATGACAAATATATTTTCAAAGTACCTATATTATGTTTTTAATAAAAACTTGTTTTAATTGTAATTAAAGCCGTAAAGCATGTAATAAAATACAAAATTTTGCGTACAAAGCATAGATGCCGGAAGAATGTCAGGACAGGAAGGAGTTTGGCACTCGCCACAGTCCGGATCACTATTTCGTCGAAGGTTCCGACACAGTGTAGACGCGAAGTCTCGAATTAGTATTATATTATAATCCTTTTCTAAATGTATAACCGCACTAGTCAAGGTCGCCCGGGTCAGATCTGACCTACCACCGCAGACGATGCGTTAACAATATTTGAATATGTCCAAGAACACACAATTACTAGATATTTATCTACAAAAGCACTGTTATTAAATAAATATTAGTGCCTTTGTAGTTAAAAATCCAATAATTGTGTGTTCTTGGACATATTCAAATATTGTTAAAAAAATTTACTGGTCAATATAATAAAATTATATAAAAATTGAAAAATATTGATTTTTCAGGCGTATTCATGTATAATGTGTTAAAAAAATTTTACAGATAAAGAATATTACTTTAAATAATTTTCGAAAACATCGAATTCTCATAGAGTTGACATATATGCTATTCCAAGGCAAAATGAATTATCAAATTTGATCTATAGATGGCCATGGTGTAGTGGTACTTGAAGAGAGTCCATATATTAACATATACACAATTTTCAAAAATTAGATAGATATGGAAATTGATGGGTTGAGAATGGTGAACGTTATATTTATATAAAGTGATCACTTAAGCCAGCCGAAGACAGGTATAAGCCCTGAAATCATCCCGTACTCCTATATATTTTCATTAAATATAATAAAAATAGCTTCGTCTCTATGAGATATCTGATATTTATTTTATGTTCAGTTTATTTGTATAATGTGAGTATAAAGGTTTTATCTTAGTTATTGTTTTTAAAAAAAATTAATAATGTGTAATTAATTCTGACATAAATGAATAATAAAACTGGTATTTTCGTAAAATAAACGTGGAAAGAAAAATTGGTATTGAAAGACCTTCCCGTAATAAAGTCGTTGGACGACGAATCCGAACACAAATTTCTCATTATATTGTCAGACCTACAGGGTGGCCCAAAAAGCGAGAACATCTCGTAACACATGAGTTATTTCAAAACATAATATAATTAATTATAATTCTTAATGTAATTTTTTTGTACGATATTTACTTAATCAGAAATTATCAAAACACCCCATATTACATAATCTACTGGGTTTAAATCTGGGCTGTTCGGTGGCCAGGCTCGATGAAATTAACATTCTGACGACGAAGAAAGACGATTGTATTTCTGGCTGTGTGAGATGGAGCTCCGTCCTGCTGCAATATCCAGTTATTCTGTAATATCTAGCTATACTCCAAGCTTAGTTTTGAATCTTTTTGTTCATTTTCCTAGCACCCCAACGTTTTTCGATCAGAATACCGTCTTCTGCAGTGATTTTTGTCATTCTAGGCAACAATTTGAAAAAACCAAATATAAACAATGGGAAAATTAATAATCAATGATGGCGACCGGAAATTGTCGAAATAAAACGTAATATAGGTAAATAGGTAAGTAAGTATATTAGTAATTATTTAAACTATTGTTGAAAGAGTTAAACTAATTATGACGTAATTATATTATGAAATGTTCTCACTTTTTTGGGCCATTCTGTATATAAGTGATAATGGATAACGGAGAATTTACTAAAGTAAATGAAAAAGAAAATTAAATAGAAGATACATTAATTCCTTTTTGTATTATTCCTGAGATGTATAGGTGTGTCTCTTTATATTTATAAGTTTTCTTGAAATTTTTATTTATAAAATACTTTGAATATAAATAGAAATCTATTCGTTTTATTTAATATAAATACAGTATTTATATTATTAAAGAAATTTTTTTATTGATGATGAAAAAAAGCCTTTGCTGGAAAATTATATAAATAAACATTTTTAAATGTTACAGATTATAATTAATAAATTTTCTCTACGATTTTGCTTGAAAATTCATTAGTTACATCAACACATACGTGTTCACTAAGACATTTAAACTGAATCAGGGTATGTAAATACCGTATAGATTATTGGGATTCAGTTACGGAGGGATGATACCTGGTTTCCGGTGAAAGCCGGATCTGACGGTCGCCATTGGGGATGGGGAACTGTGAGGATGTCAGGTTGAAATTTATTACGTTTAATATGTACGGTGTTATGTAACTAGCAACATGGTGAACTCAAAGCACAGCTTGCATATACACATAGACAAACATGTGCGGTGAAGATGAATTCAAACCACAGCATAATATTTCGAATTTGACTATAAATTATAACGTCACAAAACTTATCGACATTTCCGTATTGTTTCTGTAACTTGTTCATAGGGACCAAATATGTAGGTATGTCGTGAAATTATTTAGTTGGTTTAATGGGGCTGGGATGTGAACCCTCATCATCCAGGACGTATACATGTTAAAAGTTGTCCAAATAACAATGGAAAGAGCTATCGAGTACCTAACATACGAATTCGCAAGAGGTCCAAGGCAACATATGTTTCTATAAAGTCTGCAAGCTAGAGTGATAATGGCTTTGATATATTTTGTCGAAGAAATGATGAACGATGGAGAAGAAAGATCCTGGATTGGAGGCTTTGCACTAGTAAAAGAAGCGTTGGCCGTCCTCAAGCTTGATAGAATGATGACATAAGAACAGTATCAGGCAACAGATTTTTGAGGAATACTGAGGACTGAGATGATTTGCAATTTTTGGAAGAGATCTACGTCCAGCGACAGAGAGATATAATGATGATGATGATAACAGTTTTTAGATATGACATTAGCATTCGTAGTCTATCGTGTAAGTCTCAGATATTTGTGTCAAAATTCAAATATTCCATTCACGAGTAAATTTGAACCTCTCGTTCCTCCCTTCTGAATGACCACCATTTTATAATAAATAGTTGTAGTGGCCAAGTGATATTTTTTATTCAAATTGAACGAAGTTTATACGGATTGGTCCCACCAATCTCAAGCGGTGATCGCTGAGTTTATCTCCAGTTCAAAATCTTAACACGTTTATATGATATTAAGATTAAATTTATCTTAACTAAATCTCAGAGACATGTTATATCATGGACACCAGCCAAAATACCTTTTTTATTCACTCTTCTTGCAAAAAAATATAGATGAACTATATTGAGATGCCGTGGATGTAAGATATTGTTCAATATTATATTATATTTATGTTTATTTTTGTTTTTTGTTTAATTTGTAGTCACAGTTCAATATGGTATTATTGGATGGGGAGGTGCATATAAAACTTCAATGTCGCAATTAGAAATCACTCAAAAAATGATAATAAAAATTTTTCCAAAAAAAAAAAGACCACCCAAGTATACAACATTTCATAGTATAAAATTATAGTACCAAAAATAGTAGACATACAAAAAAAATTCAATAATTCAAATTTTCAAAATTAAAAATTAGTTAAATTTTAGAACCGAATTACCATCTACAAAATATAGAGATCAAATTGATATCCCAAAACTAAAATATACCGCAACTCAAAATCAATATATTTATCAAGGTATCAATTTTTTTAACAATCTCCCTATCACAATTGAAAAAATTACGGACTATCATAAATTTGTAACTGAAGTAAAAAAAATATGTAAACAGACTAACTGAAACATAAATTAAATCAAATATACTCCTCTATACACGAGTCTTACTCTCATAGAGAAGAAACAAATGTTAAAATATATATTATATATATATCCACTGATTATTGAAATTGTATTATATTTTTAATATTAATAAAAAAAGAAAAAAACAATTTTTTTCAAATGATCAACTTCATATTTTCGTTCTATTATTGGAATTAGATATCGTTGAATAGTATTGCGTCTATTATGGTTGTGTTGAAGGCTTACTGCAGTCTAGAGTAAGGAGGAGCGACATCTATCATCCATTCGGTTATCTGAAATGACGCAATTGTTTGATACCAGTAGACGTCTATTGATTATTGGGACAGGTTGGCAGTCATTCAATCATAATACGTTATAATACGTTAACACTAATGAAGGAAACTCCAAAGGATTCCACCCTATCTCGGAATCGTTCTGAAAGTTGTATACTTTCGCTTCGATTTCACTCAACAAAGCAACGCGTGCAAAAATTTACAAAATCTTCAAAGCTTTTTAGGATATATTTTAAAGTTAGATCAATTAGTTATATTCTGGCAGTTAGTTACTAATATGGCTTTCCTTCATTTTTAACATTTTTTTTATTATATGGCTCAATTATTAAATTTTTATTACATCTTTACATTAGGTCATTAGCTGATATAGGTTAATTCCGATGCCTGTACAATATTTATCTGTATCAATTTGACGCGAGACTAAGATTTGTACGATTTCAATTTGACGCGAAGGCTCATAACATTGATTTCAGAAGCTATGGAAGTCATGCACCTCCAAAAGGAGAAGGTAAACGTCACATTTATGTGTTTAAGTCCCAAAACTCGGTTACAGTTCGGCAGAAATTCATCATAGCCAGGTCGCAAAAGGGTGCGAGAGAGAGCCAGTAGAATTCTTTGCTAGGTATCCCTAGCCATCGCTCTTTCCGGCATCGTCCATTCTAACAATCCCTAGCGGGGACCCATATCCTAATAAATTCTCGGAAAAGTTCGAGATTCCTTGACCGATAACATATTTCTTCTAATCCCGCAATCATAAATTCACGTGCATCATTCATAATCACACAGTTCCAGGATCTGCCTCACCCGAGTGCAAACACATCACGGTTAATGGAGTCCCTGAGTCGAAGAGCTTACTCAGGAAATGACCATGCCCCGAGATCATCTGTATCTCGTTGTGATCCAGCGCTGGAGGATCACCTTTCATTTTCACCGCCACGGAGGGAAGAAAGGTGTATTATAATACATATATAGTTATAGTGTTTATAGTTCTACCTTCTATAATACATATATAGTTATAGTGTCTATAGTTTGTACCCAAGTGTTACTTCGTACCGTATAAATAAATAAATCAGCGTTGAGTCTCGCTATTAAATCGAACGTTGTATACACAGGTTTGAAAAATGTGAGATTTATCTCATCATTGCACTCGTAACGTTCTTAAAAAAATAATATATATAATATAATAAAGTGTATAAGTGTACAAGTGTAAATGATGTATGGAATTGAAAGTCGAGCGGACACCATCAGAATCTGATTTGCATTAAAAACGTCACAAATGAGAAGTCCTCGCTTCATATAAGGAATAACGCAATACCGCTTGTTGCAATCGCACCATAGGTGCCAGAAAATACAGAAATAGGAAAAGGGACTCACCAACCTCCGCCTTTTTTGGATCTCCCGATCACCTCCGGACTTAGTGGACTGTATAAAATTTTCATACACTATTTTGCCAAAGGTCGAACATAATAGACTTAGTGTTAGAGAAATTTCCTAATCCCGTTATAGATCCCGTCCAACTTCCAGACACATACTTGTCACTACTAACTCGCCTATTTAGCGCGGCTCAAGCTAATTTGGTCACCGTACTACATCCTGTGTACCTTTTCGAGTACGCGCCGGTCATCTACCTGCATTGAGCAATATCTGCAAACTGGCCGACGGTACTTCCTATTTCGAGTATTTTAAAAGTGATTCCCAGCATCCATCGAAGGATTCGTCAATACTGAACGTAGAAAGAGAGGCGGGACTACTAAAGGTCAGTGGTAGTTTTTAAAGTACTGAGCTATCCTGTTTCTCCCTCCATATTTCTTTCATATAGTCCACTTTGATAATCCCTAACACTTACAAAGTCTCCGAGATTGATAACAGCGTTTGAACTATTCTGATTCAAGATCGCCGATCAACTGGCCAATATCTAACTGCGGGGAAGGGAAGGGGAGGTGAGAATCACTGAACATTAGTTCGTTCAAAGTATCATAATAATAAGTATAAGTTTAAAATACCGTAACAAAAAGAGAAATGTGTGACTTGGAAGATATCGTGTTGGATGATGGGACAGAAACAAAATACAATACTAAAGAAGATAGGATGGCAAAGATTGAATGGCTATCGTAGCACACGACCAGTGAATTCAATTCTTAGACATCATTGATTCGATTTTGATGATTAGAATGATTGATTAGAAAATATAAAAAAATACCCCAAAGAACAAACACAGTTTATGTGAGATATAATATATATTCTGCGTGTGTAAGAATCAATGGATCATTCACACCATAGTTTGACATTACAAAGGGTGTCTAGCATTAATTATATTAATATTAGGTTGTGTAATGTCTCCATGGCTGTTCAACTTGTATATGAATAGTTAGTTGTGTGAAAGAACTGGAATGTATGAATGTAGGAGCGAAAATGGGCGATTTGGTTGTACGCTGATGATACAGTACTAATGGCGAATAATGAACAAGAATTACAGAGTCTAGTGAGTAGAATGAACGATGTATGCAAAGAAAGCAACCTTATTATAAATGTCAATAAGTCGAAAGTAATAGTATTCGAGAAGAGGGAAAGCAAGACACCGTGCAAAATACTTGTAGGTAACGAATGTTGGGAACAAGTAGATGAGTTTGTGAATTTGGGAAGTGGATATGGAAAGGTAGCTGATTGCAGGGAATAAAGTGAACGGCGCTTTAAATGCAAGTATACTAAAGGGAACTTGTCAACTGAAACAAAACTAGCGGTACACAATGGAGTCCTGGTATCCTGTCCTGGTAGTCCTGGAGTGATGTATGGAAGTGAGCTTGGAGCTGGCAGAAGAGGAACAAAAGTAGACTGAATACAGTGGAAATGATTTCACTTAGGCGTATATGTGGCAGATCTATTTATGACAGAGTAAAGAATGAAGAAATAAAAAAAGAATGTGAAGCTGATCTTAATATAGTGAGTAAGATTAAGAAATAATCACTTAGGTGGTTTGGTCATATGGAATGGATGAATGAGGAGAGAATATATATGTGTTGAAGTAGAAGTAGAATATGAAGACTTGGCACGACCAGGTAAACCAGGTACTGTCCTTTTAATAGCATTAATAATTGGCGAGCTTGTATAAGAAGATGTATGTATGTGGATGAAGCGAAAATTGTGTTAGGACAGAATAGTGTGGCATTCTATCCTCTCTGCCTACCCTCGCGGAGAAACGGCGTGATGCTAAGTTATTAGTTAGTTAATATATAAGTAAGTAAATTTGGAATCATTGAACAAAAAATAATGTACATAATAATGCAAGATTAATAAATAGAAATTAAAATATGCAACAATTTTAATATTATGATTAATATGCCAGAAACAAAAACAAAGGAACAATGCAAATTAAATCAATCAACTAGGAAGATAAACAGAAAAAATCTATTTTTTGAAAATTTTTTAACTTGCTACCGGGATTCGAACCGAGACCTCTTCTTATCCGAGGAAGCACGTTCACTATTTCAATATAGTAATCGAATACATTTTCGACAAATTTTAACTTATATTCTGTAATCTTTCCAATTAATACAACTATTATTTCTATTTTAAAAGAATCAACTATACATTGCGATATATCTCAAACACCTTTGAGTAAAAGCCGTGTGAAATATATACAATTGCAATATAAATAATATAAGTTATATTATATAACGTATCGAAAAGATATTACAAATATAAACAACGACATTTATGTATCTAAATTATAAAGCGACATTTTTGTGGGCAATGAGCCAAATTGAAATTGAACAAATTAATATTCGAAACTTTTAAACACAAAATCTTAGTTAATACCAAGTTGTTACAAGAACATTAAATGGTAAAAGATTTTAGAGTGCTGTCTACATAAAAAGAAAAACATTAAATAACATAATACTAATAGCTGAACATCATTATAATGAGATTTAAATGATATAAATGAAATAAATAAGATCTAAAAGTTTCAGGAAAATTTTCCATATCCAAAAGTTTTAGATGACAGAAAATTCAATATTATCTTTAGAAGTTGTCTTTGCTCAAGTCAATCTATATAAAATTATTCTGAATCAATCCTTGAAACGGAAATAAAACTCCAAAGTTTTATCTAATATAGTAAAGAATTATTATTATCTCTTGCTAAAAGATTCGCTTTCCAAAAATCCTTAAGTAATAGGGTCAACCCATATTTCTTACGAACCAAGTTTGCGATATTCCTGGTTAAGTGGATATATATTATACATTCATCGGTTTTTCTCTAAGCCCCAACATTTTTACCGTTTATGTGGATAAAAAAAGGACGATGTTAATAAAAGTCGATTTAAATATGTTAAACGGATAAAATAGAGTTAGTCCGTGATATTAGGCCTTAAGCACTATTTATAAGTGAAAAAAATTATTTCAATAAATCACTTAGAAAGATGCACGGAAAAATTTATCTATCGAAAAAATATATTTATCTCTGGGACTCTAACCTGGAACTTTCCACTGCAGGTAGATTTCTACACCTGTTAGAGACACTTGGTGAATGCAAAAATGTTTCTATTCTACAGGAACTACACATCAAGGAAAGACTCCAACTGTTGACGCAAGCAGTCCGTCCTCTAATGACTCCGCGTGCAGTCCGTCTATCCAATAAACTCATTTATACCTGTCCTTTTCTGGCCAACTAATCACTTAGGCAATTTGCTGACGTGTCAACAGATAGCATTTCGACGCCGAGCTGTCAACACACGTGTTTATTTTAACGGTTGAGAGTAACACCGTGCGTAACATCCGAACCACGAAAAATAAGCTTGTGTCTTCAGCATCCGGAGGTACAGTGATATCTCCGTTCTTCACTATAAAAGTGTGAGTCAAGTGAAGGTGAAAATTGACGACCAACCCAGGACTTTAGATCAAGGTAGGCCATATCTATCTGCCATTATTTTCTTTCTGAATCCAATTAAGGTTGCGTCAACTAAACAATATATTTAATCGATATAGTCCACGGGATCTTATCACACACTAACCATTTGCCTTAGACAGATCCTTCAATTTTTTGAAAAGACAACTTGGAGAAGCTCGACGTGTTAGACCACGATGAAAGACGTAGTGGAAGAAGAAGAAAAACTTTCACCCATTGAACTGAACTAATAGAAAAGCAATCGGAACCTCTCTGGACTAATGGACAGAAGTACACGAAGATCACGATTCACAGACGTGAGGGACCGACGTAGATGATGATATTATTTCATTAACAGGCGTTTCTCAATTTACGAACGAGTTCTATTTCGTGAGGTCGTTCGTCATATGTTTTTGTTCATAATGTGTCAAAACATCTAAATATACATTTTTTGCGTATAAGTTAGAGGTCATTTTACATTTGAATAGAATTGTATTAAACATCAAATGTGTACGTTTTATCATAAAAAAAAAGTTAAAAAAATTAGTTGCAAGGATTGTGCTGCATTTTATATTGGTAAAACGGGTAGAAATTTTAATATAAGAGTAAGGGAGCATTTGAGATGTTTGAAAAATAGTGGGTTTTCAGAATTTTCTAATCATTTGTTAGAAAATGGTCATGGTTTTGATAAAAAATTGGGATTGTCAATTTTGCATATAAACGGTGTTGGTCACAAATTAAATAATTTGGAATCGTTGGAGATAAATAAAGCATGTAAAACTAATCAAAAAATTATAAACAACCAACTAAATTTAACTACGAGTCCCTTTCTAAAATTTTTTCCTAAAAATTATTCGACTAAATTTGTATTAAGCAACAATTTAAGTTAGGTACTAAATTTATTTTTTAAATAATTGTTGTTTTTTTAAAAATAGATTCTGATGAAGAAACAATAATATATGCTATTAGTTAGTCATGACATCCTGAAGAAGAAAATGGTATTTTTCGAAACCGGTAGATGTATTTGAACTCAATTCAGTGGTTAATAAAACAAAGGAAATAAATAAAAAATATGAATTTTAACCACAAAGTTAATATTGCTAATTTTAAAAGTATTCGTTATTTTCACTTGCGTGTCAATTTGTGCAGTCAAGGTCGAACTTTCGATGAAACGGCTGCGATGGACTGGTTGGTCCATTCTTTTAAAATACGTCTTGATGGAAAATTTGACGGTTAGTTTATTTTTTTCATTAAAAATCTCTTTATAACATGTCAGTGAAACATAAACGCCTCTTTTGACTTTCACAATTCTCACCATATTCGAGTCCTGGTCTTCAAACATTGACAATTCCTCAGATATTAGCATAAAAGCTGCAGCCATTTTCTGCGTCGTAGATGTTCTGGAATGTTCAAGTTTTTCTTGTATTCTTTCTATGTTTATATTTGCTCCTATTAACTCATCAGTTGTCAATTTCTCAGAATATGATTCCAACGACTCTTTTACATCAGTTGAGTCAAGTTTAAGTTCCATTTGATTACCTAGTTCGACAACTTCGTGCGTTACGTAAATAAATAAAAATAGTGATGTTCGTTATAGCGAATGTTCGTACATCAAGAACTCCATGTATTTTATCAAAAATATTTGACTACTGCTCTGCTTATATGGAAATGTTGCAATAATGTGTTAAAACGGTATACTATTTATATATTTATACGATGAATAATTTCTTCTAATATCTGCCAGTGGATTTCTTCATTTACTTTTTTGGAAAAAATGTGCTTCTCAAAACATAATACATAACACTTTTAAAAAAATTGGACATATATATTCAATGAAATGTATGAATTATTAATTTATTTGTGAAGAACAAAGGGACATTAGGGTTTTATTTATATCTCACGAGTGATGGACGTAGATAAGTCCTACGTATATTAAGATTTTGATCTATGTGTATATCTCATTAAGTACCGCGTAATTGTTGAAGCAGTCTACCAACAATATAAGATTTCGTTTGAGTCCCGATTCTCCTTAACTATATTTTTTCAATAGATAAATTTTTCCTGTGTATTTCTGAGTGATTTATCTAATTCGTTAAAATTATCAAGCGACTATTTTCTGAAAAATTCCTACTAATTAAATTGTTTATGATTTTGCTGTCGATATGATATTAATACACGATGTACGTATCTCAATACAGTAATCTAATTACGCAAAGATATCCGGCATATAATGACTTTCAAATAAATTATATTGCACAATGGCTCATGTAAAATACAGATTATCTTACCCTTCGGTACATTATTCCACAGTGATGTAGAACAATTCACCTGAATTTTCCAGATCAGTAGCTAGCCGTCCGTTCCTCAAACGAAATTCTCACTATAATTGGATCCTGCATGATTTTGGGCGCTTTAAAAATCGTTCGTCTATTTTTGCTTAGTACTTTTCAGGAATCTCATGACACGGGTAATTTGTAAGCTGCGTAAGAGATATTGGCTTTTTTCTCCAACGCTGAAAAATTCCTTTACACATATTCTCGGTACAAATTGCTTACGGCGTTTCGGACAAAACTGTCAGATTTATTAATCAAGGACTGAGATAAATTTGACAGCGTTTGGCACTAGGTATCTAATGAATTAAAAAAAGTTGTATGGGGTGGTGCATAAAGAACAGTCGTGGCTAACTTTTAAAATAAGTGTGATTGCATACAAAAGATTTGGATATCAAATGTTTATGTAGGTACTTAAATATAGGTGTTCTTTTATTTCTGTACAAAATTGTTAATACTATGGTAGACTGATCAGATCATTAAGAAAGCATAGAATGTTCATACAGCTTGTACTGTCACATATATATATATATATATATACGTATTATATTAAATAAAATAACAATCACTTTGTATGAAACCAAAAAAAATTCTTAATGGAAACCCAGGTGGTAGGAGAAGAGTGGGATGACTCCGGCATCACTGGGAGGATGGAGTAAAGAAGTAGTGCTGTTACAGATTCCAAAATGGAAGGCAACGAAAGAGCCAAAGATCGATATGAGTTGCGGGGCCGTTGAAGAAGAAAAATAGCACTAACTAACTAATTTATCATTACGGTTTTTTTTGCGGGAGTACACAGAGATAATAGGGAGATAATAGGAGGGCTGGGGTAGAAACATATATTTAATCCAGTTTCATTTTTAGATTTCGCTCCTTTTTTTCAATTAAAAAGTGATAATATTTCTATCGTAGGTAAGGTAAGGTAGACTAAATGACAGCATAAATAATAATTTAAAATGCTAAAATATTTATATGCATGCCCAAACACAACTCAAATGCTTACAATGAACAGAAAGTTGCGGACTAGACAACGTGTTCAAACTTGATATGAATGGCCACAAAAGGCCACAAAGCAGTCAGGATGAGCTAAAGTTCAGAAAAAAGATGAAAGGAAAGCTCTTTATCTTCAGATTTATTACTTTCATAGTTACATAAGTGCACACACACACACATATAGCTTTGTTAAAGCCCCTTTTATAATTGTCGGATGAACGATGGTTACTTGACTTTTAATTTAATATTTTTTTACTAATAAATAATTCTATCTTTTTACCGGAGCATTAAAATGAGGCTTATAAAATAGGACGAAGAAGCTAGAGAGAAATAAGTATGAGGCTTTATTGAAAAAAATACTAGTTTTTCAATTTCAGTTAAGCTAGAAGAAAATAAATTACATATTATGTCATTTATAAAATGAAGAGAATAATTTTTTCCGAAAATAAATTAAAATTGGTAGAAAAACTTTTCAATCCGTGACCTTTCTATTCATTATTTCCAAATTATTATTAATATTAAATGCGAAGGTATTTGATAGAGAAATAATTGCGTAAAATATTTCAAAGGAGTCGATTATATGTGAAATATGTTCGGAGAGAACGAAAAAATACTTTGACAAGAAGATGTGCATTCAAGCCGGCAAGTAAGTCACAACTCTCTGACAAAGATACTTAGATAAAAATTATCTTCAGAATTCCAATGAATAATGTTGTCCCTTTTCATCTCATGCAAATAAAATTGTAATGCTGTTCTCCACTACAGATATAAATACAAGTTGTTGAGTTAAATTGTTAAATTGATAATGCCCTTACAAGGCAAAACGCGTCTCAAGTAAATAAAACGATTAGAATTAAAAAACAAGAGTATTTCATTTTTACATGTGTTATTATGGAGTTCTACAAACTAACCTTGAAAATAGTAAAATATTGACGCATTGGATGTATCCCCAAACTAGCACCATCTACTTATCATTTGTTTGGATGTATGCAGTATTATTTAGGTGGAAGAAGATTTATCACTGTTAGTAAAGTAAAAATAACCATACCAGAGTATTTTGCATTGAAGCTTACGAGTTTTTATAAACGAGGAATCAAAAACTTGCTCGAACGATGGAGGAAGCTCGCATCTATCGACGGAAAATATATTTTAGAATAATGTTGTTAAAAATTCTTTTCATTTCAACGAACTTTTATTTGAGTACCCCTAATATTTACATAATACGTATGTATATTTTTTGGTAAGTTATCAGGTTATTATATTTGGACGACCCACACATCATGGTGTTGCATTTATGAGATACATGTATTTTAACCCATGTATATGATATGTCTTTTTGATTCAAAAAAATATTCATAAAGTCAGTAAAGTAAATAAAATAAAAATAAGAGAACTGAACCCCTGTCACTAAATAATAAAAATCAATGTATTAAAATCGAAGATATAAAAATGAGAATTTTGAGACACCACAACCAATTAATTTAGTATATGAGAGATAATGAGACCAATACTCGACGCATCTGAAAGATTTTTGATTTCAGCAGGCCTTTAGTGGCACCTGGTATCGATCCCGGTACCGGTGTAGTTGATAATAGAACACAAGATAAAAATGAGAGTATAAAAATGTTATTAAATATTTTTAGTGTGCTATTTCTAATACTGTTTTTATGACAAATTTTACAGGGTTACTCGATGAAAATATATATATTAAAAATATGTTTAAAAAAAATTTGCCATTAAATACAATTGTATATCAAATACCTACTTATTTAATGCCTAGATGTTATTTTTTGTTCAAATTAGGAATTGGAGAGAAATGCCTCGTAATAGGGATCGAAGGGAAAATCTTAACTTTACAACTAATATGTGATGTTATAATTAAAAATAAAATGGTGTATTGTTGAGAAATAGGGGATACATAGGTCATTGTCAGCTCTTAATATAATTTTGTAAGCGAGACAATGAATTCTGATGCCCTGGCATTTCGTGAGTAGAATGCTCTCATGTTTCGTAAGGGTTCTAATCCTAGGATAAACATCTAATTCCTAGATTAGTGATGCCGATTGTCATGACAATTGACGGTACATAGACGAGAAGAGACTTAGAGATTTAATACAATACGTAATTGAACATTTGCAAAAATTTCGAATATATTTAATAAAATTAATTGAAATGAACCAAAATTTACTTTGTTTAAAACTATACACAGTGAAACCCCGATTTTAAGTTTTTGAAGGGACCAACTAAAAAAATATGTATAAAGTGAAAATGTAAATCAGCGGTACTTATTAAAAAAAATCCTTTGTAGGAACCGGGTTATTGGAATGAGCAGACACTTTTTCTTCGTAGGAAGGTTCTTCTTTTGTTTTTGTAGGTTTTTGTTTATACGACTGTCCACTATTTCATCAATTTCCACTATGTTCAATGTTATTACGTAGGAGTCAACGTTTAAGCAAGTAATAAGTCTGCAAGGGTTATTCATGAATATCTTTCACAGCCATCAACCTTGTCTATGCTATCTTCTACGCAATTTTCTTGCTGATTCCAGCTTGTAAAAAACAACGGAACGTACAAATTACATAGGTATGAGACTGAAAAATGCGTATATACGACAAGCAAACGACTTTCTTGGCTTTATGGTGAAAAGCGAACTGGCAGACCGAATTTTAATTAATTTTAGACGTAAATTGCGGGAAAGACAAACGTAAAATAGGGTTTTAATGTACTAAAATGACACGGGATCGCAGAAATAATACGCAAATGGAGGGAAAACGTGAATTCCGGGAATATATAATCGGGATTCCACTATATATCTATCTAATATATTTATCTATGTACCTTATCTATCTAGTTTGCCCTGAAGAAGGAACGGTGGTTCCGAAAACGGTTGGTGATACCGAAAATAAAGTAGTTTTGAACAAATTGAATTTTAGTTAATTGAAATTATTATGAATGACCACAAAGTGATAGCTGAATACAAGAGTATTAAATTTAACTTTTAGTTTAAATTAGTTTCAAAATATAAATCCACTCAGAATAATGACTTGGTAAATTAAATATGTTAAGAGTTTTGATGATTTTGCAATTATTATTCACTGATTTTAAAGAACCGAGCTAGTCATAGAGCTGGTGAAATTTCGAGATAAATTTATGACCCTTGAAGGATGAAGCAAATACACGTCACGTGACTAGAGAGAATAACTTTGATATAACGCTAATTGATTTAGCTTTTTTTAAAGTGAAGCATTGCCTCCACCTTTTTGCGAAGCTCGATATTCTATTTCATTTGAACATTTTTTATTTTCGATAAAATAAATGATTTGTGAAGCTCGTACTATACACACAATGAATGCCGAGATATAAATTGATGGTAATTTTCAGAGATGGGGTAACTGAGATATCGAAATAGTTTGGTAGTTATCATTCGCCTAATTGTAGTGTTTGATGAGACTCAATCAACTGAGATTAATAAAAACTCAAGATTTTAGAGTTATTTACCATTGCGAGATAGTTTCTTTTGGTGTGTACGAAATAGTGCACGAAACTATAAACTGATAGGTTAGGTTTTAATCCCGTAGTGTAAAGTGATTTGTAGGGTTTTAATCCTGTACTGTAAAGTTATTGGTTAGGTTTTAATCCTGTACTGTAAAGTTATTGGTTAGGTTTTAATCCTGTTATATACTGTTAAGATAAAAAAAATATTGAAATATCTCGAGGTATTTGGGTTGTAGCTAGTGCAAGATTATCTGAGAGAGCTAGAATAAAAAGGTATCAAGATGCACGCGATTTCCAAATTCACAACTCGATCCTTAGTATAAAGTTGCTCGCGTTTAACTTCCACGTTTATATTCAACTGGAGATGTATTATCGTATGTTACTATTTGGCCATTCCGGTATAGAAATCATTCGCAACATCCTTTAAAGTAACAGAATAGGGCTCTCACTCTAATGAATAGAAAACAAAAGAGATAGCTATACTGTCATTAAGCAAACGCCAGGATGCGATTAGAATTGAGCCCCGAAGAGATTTTTAAATATCGATCAGTCCAGTTTAGAAAGAGCCTGGATCACTACTAGTTTTGGCAAAGTTGGAGATCTTTCTTCAAAGTGGATTCGGTTCGACGCCTAATAATTTTGTGTATTATTGTGTATATTACGAGTCAAATAATTAAAAGATAGTGACAATCATGTTATGCGATAGTGATAGTTTCATTCGATCAACTAAATCTCGAGGTGTTGATCTCTGCATAATTTAGCGTCATAAAAATCGGGAATCAATTTCCGATTTGGTTCAAACCAATCTGAATAAGATCCCTAAATTCAGAAGATATGTGTTAGTGTTAATTTTGGGGAACTCACGTACTGGCAAAGCCTTAGTATCTTGCCCGAGGAAAGTGCTAATGATCAAAACTCCAATTCTTAAATTACTAGGCGAGCGTTTACACTAACCATTGTTAATACAAATATACTTCATAAACCTAATTCATTAAAACCGGATTCAAATTAACAATATGAGTACTTGTGTAACCGTCATCATCAATGTGGCAGCCTTCGTTACTCCATGCACAGCTGATACTACAAACCAAAGTATCGAAAAACCATTTATTATTATGATTGCGCGAAGGCATATCTCTTACCTGATCCAATTTCATCTTTTGTCTTTCATAATTAACCATTAAAGCTTTGTTTTACAATAAAATAATAATGTTCACCTTTGGAATATTATTGAGGTACTTGATCTGAAGATCAAATCATTCCATTATATATATATATATATATATATATATATATATAGTGTTAGTTAAGGTAAAGTTAGTCTAGTGTGCAAATATCAAATTCACAAATGTTGTTGGTTCCTCATATTGGAAGATTGAGATAAAATTCTCTGAATCATTAACAGTAGAGTTGATTTACCAAGGGCATAAATCACGAGAATTCTTCCGTCGTGTTGTGTACTGACATATCTGTTCTCTCCTGCTTTTTACTATATACTGAACTGCATTTGTAAAACCTTTAATTTACTATTGTTTAAAAATTAATAAATATGAATACTGAAATAGTTTGGTTTTCATTTCAAAATATATTCTCCTCGCTTGATGCATCTGATCGAATCTATATTTAAGATATTTTCAAGCTCGGATAAAACGACATTAGCATTAATTATATTTTGAAGTGTTCGGTAAAGTAACAGTACGTAAAGTGATTGGTTAGGTTTTAATTTTTTTTTATCATATCTTTACTATGCTTTTTTTTACTTGTTTCTGATGTCTACTCATTTTAACCTGCTTTTACTCTGTTATTAATTTTTACTCCGTTTTTTTAATATGCTATTACTTTAACGTTCTTTAATCTGTTCCTTACTTTTCAAATATCTTTAGCCTGTATCATAATTTTTACTTTGTCGCTTTTACTTGTTGATTTTTATATTTTTTAACTATTTTTTTTTTACTTATTTTGATTAGTCCTACTTTACTTCTTGCTTATGCACATTGCAGTTTTCAGGAATATTAAAACAATAATAAATAACTAATTAATCTAATGATACTTTATATGCATCTAGCGAGGTAGGAAGCGGCTAACATGCTTGCATACAAATAATATTTAATACTTATTTTATTTGCTGGTGCACTAATAATGTAAAAATGTTTATATTGATGCAAGCTTCAAAATAAAGTTATTTTGCTAATAAACGCTGATTTATCGACACTAAAATCAAATCAAATAAAAAAGTTTGAACTGTAGAGTGGTTGGATTTTAATCCTGTACTGTGAAGTGATTAATTATTTTTTAATTCAATCAACGGACATTTCACGGAGTAGGGAACATGATTGGAGTATAGTCAATTTTTTCACGTGTATATAGATTCACATGTATACAGTTCCGAAAAAAATTGTTAACAGGAAAAAGTTTTTTTAAATACAAATTAAATGTATTAATTAGAAAGATGTACATATAAAATGAAATTTATCTAAAAATATTGTTGTTAATGCACGTTACCCAGATCCAGGTTCGAATCCCGGTAGAATAAAACAACATTTTTCAATAAAATTGACTTTATATGTATATCTTTCTAATTAATACATTTAATTATTACTTTAAAAAATATCACAGACCTATGTTCTGAATAATTACAACTTCATAATAAAAATATGTTTTCCTTAATAGAAAAAAGTTGATCTGGAGTGCGTTCAAATGTTTGAATATGATTTTCAAAAATAATTTCTCACTGTGTGTAAAACGAAAGTACTCAAATATGGTTCAATAAGAGAGGTCCAATAACTTTGGCACCTAAAGATGTACGTTGACACCGGCGCGCGCATCTAACACGAGTGGGTGAGCCTGTCTTGTGTCTCACATTAACTCTACAGACATTACATAAACAAATAGGAGAATTAACACGTAAGTAAGAGATCATATGCAGTTAATATATTATAATTGAGTACGCCAACAAAATGAAATGGTAATATGTAGACCGCCTGTACAAACAAACGGGTTGGACTAACTCGGTCATCCAGTGGAACACGAGAAGTATCAAGAAGCCGAAAGGTTGCCCTAAAATGAATAATTATTTATAATTGTTCTAAACAAAACGTGCATAACTTTGAATATAAGTCAGTGGCATAATTACAAAAATTAGGCTCCAATGCAGATTGGAAAAAAGGCCCCCCTAAATAATTAACGCCAATTCTTAATAATTAATTTAATCTATCCATTTTGTTTCCTTTAACATCAATTTAATATCCATCAACACCATATTTTCCTCTCTCTTAATGTTCCTCTATCTGTATATGTATTCTGTGACTTTCTTTTGCATATAATCTTATATTATATCTCCTTCTTTATGTATATGTAAGTGCACTCTTTATATATTTATGATTAGTTTCAAATACGTCCTGATGAAACTTGAGATAAGCGAAATCAGTTGATGTATAATAAATTTCGTGGTTTCATACAAAGTGTTTGTTATTTTATTTAATATAATATGTCAAACCACAAAGCGATTGCTTACAATGAAAATATAAAAAATACTGCTTTTAAGTATATAAAAAAATGTTATTTTTTTACGGTGATGGTCTGGTCCGTATTCCGACATGTTAGCGGAGTACTTCTGTATACATCAATAATATTTTCACGTATTTTTGTAAGTATTATGCATGGGAAACTTTTAAATGTTATAATTCCATTTCTTGCTGTGGATAATTACTAACGCTGGGAAAAGTAACGATTCTTGCAAAAATGTCGATTTCAAATGGATTGTAGGGCGCGAACTTTTTGGGCCGCTGTCTAACGTGGGCCTCAATGCGCTGCATTGGAATAGTTACGCCACTGATACATGTATAACATAAAATTCTAAATAGTAAATACATTTATTTAAAATATCTTGTTTTCTTTGGGAAAACTTAAAAAGAAAAATCCATTTAAAGGTACTCGCTACAAAAGAAGATTATATAAAATAGAATTAAAATTGCGGAAGATGACGAAGACTAAAGTTAATAAAGAAATACTCTACGGTGTACAATTGTTAAACGCGGAAAGTGTACGTCACAAAATGATATTATATTTTTAATGAAAACACATTTTTATTGTGAAGTTGCAATTTTAGAATAGAGTTCAGTTATATTTAATATATTTATTCTGCACATCTTTCAAATTGATTAAATTAATTTTGATGTAATATACCCAAATATATTTTAATTATTTTACCTTCTTCTTCTTTTAAATAGGAAATCCACCCTTCACTAACGATTTGTGCCATTAGTCAAATTAAAACTTTATTTTATAGAAAAAACTACAATAATATTATATTGCAAGTGAATACCATTGTCGTTTAAAAAATTTGCTATTATATAGATTAAATGTGTCAAGTTAACTTGACAAGGAAAAGAAGATAACACAAATTATTCGGGAGTTGAAAATTACATCGATGAGATTACTGTAAAAAAAATCTCTGATCCGCAATGGACAGGCAAAAAAGATATGGTCAAAGGTTTCCTCCTCGGCACCACACTCACACATTGGGGAATCTATTAAGTTCAATCTGAATAAATGTGAGGTTACCTGGCAATGCCCGATTCTTATTCTACAGATATTTGACATTGTTCTTTTGGAGATTTTTTTTTGGAGAACCAGGGGGTGCGGGGAACAGATCTTTGAATTACTTTAAACCGATTACCTTTACGATTATTTGGATCCATTCATTGTGCAGTCCAAATAGAATACGTGTGTTTTTTTTTACCATACTAAGTCTGTCATACATCGGGATTTGGAATTGATGAGAAAAAACTTCGAATAGAGTGGCCTGTTTATCGACCTATTCAGCGGGCGTTGCCACAATTAATAAGTTATATCCAAACATCAATATTTTAAAATCGCCTTTATTTTAAATAATGATCTTATTTATGTTTATGCCATTATTTCTTGCATAAATTATTATGTGAACGAAATAAAACATAATTAAAAATTATTCCCGAGTTTAAATATTTCCTAACTAACGTATCATCACGCTGTTCTACCTCGGAGTTAGGCAGACGATACAGCGCCACACTCTTGCTTCAGCCGATTCAAACATTATTTATGAAGCTTGTCCGTCTATTGTTGAGACATCTTACATCATCTTATAATATCTGGTTTACCTGGTCATGTTATTCATTAATAAATATTTTAAATATACCTATTTACGTTGAATATTATTTTAAATTATAATAATTTAAACATGGTAAACTTAAAAAAGTTTATTATTTTAGTACATATTTCTATTATGATGGATTTATATGGCATGAATATTTATGCTATGAAATAATTGTATTTTTATTTTTTCTCCAAAAATAACTTTGTATTATAACATATGATATTTGGCTCTATATTTTTCATATATTTCCTGCGTTACATTCCTGTAAAATAATATTGTCTACGTACCGTTAGATGATGTATTCACTAGAATATTTACGATATTATTAACTATATATGTATATATATATTTTATTAGAGGCAAGGCCTAGAATAATATTTCTAGGCATTTCATACATTGTTCAACAATTTAACAAAATAAACAAAATAAAATTTTGATATTACATGAAATAGAAGCCTAGGCATGATAATTAATTAAGCTTAGGCACGATGCTTAAGAATGTTCAACATAACATTCATATTCTGCTGCCCATTTTAATTATTGGTTTCCATCGAGTATCCTATTTCGGATTTTGAGATATTCTGCCCATCTCATCCGGAGCATTTTATATATTTTGAGAGTCTGCGCTTTTTGTATACAACGTATACATTATGTGACGATATTTGATAAGTAAGATAAGATTTAACGATGATTGGTACCTATTAATTTATTACGTATGTAATAAAGACTGTTTTTTTTTAAATTATGTTTATTATGTATATAATAAAGACTGTTTTTCCTCGTTCTTTCTCTGATGCTGGTTTTTTCAATCTTCTGGATATTTTAACTAACTGATAATGATTTTGTAGAGAGATGCGTGAAGATTATGTATTAAGATTTCAGTATGTACTCCGTCAATAAAAACTCACGTTGTTCCACATTGGATTTATTCGAGAGAACTGATTACAAAATATTTACCGACGTCTTATATGGGTAGATTCCCTACTACGTGCTATTTACTCGTGTACTGTGACGTAAATAGGTCAATATATTATACATAAGAACATGTATTTTCACATACGAATAATGTAAAAATAAGTCGCAAGTTGAGCTTATAGGTGTTCTTTTTAGCCGTTGATTTTATTTATTCATCATTTTTGAAGGTAAATGCACTATGGACACGAATTCTTGGATAATATTGTTATTCACGTTTGTAATACTGTTGGAGGTTTATTTTCTAGTGTATACACAAATCATTGCTCGAAGAATTACGTTAATCAGTTACCAATCACTGTTTCAATCGAACACAACCACAGTTCCAATAACAGTTTAAGTAACGACTTAACCATCGTTTCATCCTCTATCATTTATGGAACCATAAATATGCAGCAAGATTGCCCTTTCCAAATTATCATTCATTCTTCGCCGATATATTCGATCACTTCCATAAGATACTACTGAATCGACAATCGTTTTATACATAATTATCTTAGTTATTTGTGTACATTTCTGGATTGTAGAATCTGTAGAAGAAAAAAATAAATATTGACTTATTTTTATATGTATTTACATTGCAAAATTTCCTTTTTTACGCTTATCGTGACTGACATGACTTAACGAACGTTACTGCTTGAATTATTTGGTACCGTCTGCTTCGACTTGCGGTATTTCTGGCTACTTCATGAAACGAGTCATTGGTTGCGGACTCTGTTAGATCTGTTTATCTTTTCGAGGATATACCCTACATTTTACCATCCGTTTAATTGGTTCCGAGTTTCATTAGATTTGTCTACATTTTCTGCAATTCGGTATATCGCATTACACAAGGATCCTGATCCATATTTATTGATATGATAAAGCTTACTTAGCTGTACAGTACGAGATAGTCACATTTGTTTCTTACAGTATGGAGATGTGTGTTCTATGATTTGCTTATGGAATTGCCAGCACCATGTATCCAGAACTTCTGTTCCCATATTGTCTTATTGTTCATATTCAGATCTTTACAGACAAATTTAAATGTCGTGAAAAGTGTACTGATGACTTTTTACTTTGTGACTGGTAATATAATTATAATTCACAATATCTAAGCATACAATCGATTTTCACGTATTTAAAAAAAAAGTACCTATTGAAAGTTAAATTCATAACGTTTTAATCAGTAACCAATCGGCCTAATGAATTAATCAGGCGAAGTATTTATTGAATACGTATTTAGTTATTAATTTACTTTCTTAGTCGATATAATTATTGGATAATAACTTAATTACGCATTTGTACTGCACGCCAAGAAGTCTATAACAATTAAATAATTAATCAAAACGTAATATAATATTAATTATTGTTATTTGTTTTCTTTTGTAAATAACTATTACCTATTTGCAATGATAGTTAATTGCAACTAGAATAAACAGGGTCGTTTCTGAATTGATGCCATGCAAATATAACTTTTCGGTTAAATTGGCAATATACGAAAATATTAATTAAATTGCTTTATAGTGTACGAGGTAAAATTTTTAGTGCCGATAAATCAGTGTTTATTTTTAAAACAAAATTCTTTTATAACTTGTATAAATATAAAAAGCGGAAAACCCCTACAGTAGATAAGCCAAACCATTGTTCTCTTTCTTCCAGAGCCCCGACTTCCAGCAATCTTTCCCTGCATTATGAGGTGCAAAATCTCTAACTTCTTCGGATATCTCAATACATGTCCGAGATATTGAAGTTTTCAGATTTTTATTGTTTTAATTAGATCTTTTTCTTTATTCATCCGAACCACATTGGATAATTAAGAATGCCTATAAATCATAAAAATCGCTTATAAGTTAGTTTAATATAATTAATAATTAATAAAACTTTATAAACAACCCGCTATTTAATAAATTCCTTATATCAATAGCCCCCTGTCAATCGCCTTCCCATTCTTACCAATACTCCGTCTACATCCCGTAATGGATGTCGTTTAAATTTTATGGAATAGTTCAGTTATACGCCAGTCCTGATGAAGATACGTTAGTTTCGAAACTGGTTGACGTAAAAACAACACAGTGGTTTAAATTAAGTGAAATAAAGATACAATTTTAAATAATTTGTTGTTACAATGGAGACTCCCCCTACAATAACACTTTATAATTTTTTACGAATTGTTGGCTATCTTGGATTATAAAGTATTGTTGCACGGAATCTCATTTAGAAAATTTGTTTAATAGTATTTATATTTATTTAATATATCATTCGGTGTCCAAGAAGATGTGGCATTCATAACTCCGAACTGCCCAAAACTGATATACAGTGTTATTGCAGAGGTGGCCTCTCTCATCGGTGGTGGTTTAGGAATGATTGGAGTTCAAGTAAGGTGTAGCTTATTCGCTTTGCAAAACATTTTCACAGAATTTTCCATTTACCTACGTGATTACCTAACTGCCAATTTAATTAAAAAGTTGTGTTGTTGCAGGTGTGATCTCAATTGTAATGAACAAACACGGTAAAATAAAACGAATCACACAAGCATGCATGAACAAATACAGCAAAATAAAACGAATTATTCAGGTATGCATGAACAAATAAAGCGAATTATACAGGCAATCATGAAAAAATAAAAAAACTAATTTGATGGTGAACCAGTAGTATTCGTCAGGTCAAGTCAGATATATGTCAAGGTAGAGAGAGAAATCCGAACTAGCTTCTCAAGTGACATAAATTACATAGTTCAAACTTGGACAATTATAGAGATAAATGTTCGAAGCATTTGTTACATTACAGAATGAGCTGGACTGAAAGAATTACTAAAGGGGAGGTTCTGAGAACTGTGTAAATAAAGAGGTGCATAACAGATAAAAGCAAAGAGGCCAATGGATAAAACACATCGCAAATTACGCTTTTAACCAGGGGCGTACAGTGCATAAAGCAGTGCATTACTAAAAATCTGGAAAACAAATATAAACTAAATAATTGGATTAAAATAAACGAAAACACTATTTTACGATTAGCGTCATCTGTGTACCAGTGAAGACTTTAATTACTTAGTTATAAAAAGTACTACAACTCACGCTGTACCCATGGAGCTCTTTTGTATTCGCGGCATTGAGTTATTTACATTACTCTATTCTGTGTTTAAGTTAGTGAATTACTCGAGTCACATAATTGGTTATTTACTGAATTGAAAATTTCTTTCGGTTAATCCGTTTTGTATGGAGACCTTAACTGTTTTTAACAGGATAACATTAGAAAGGTTTACAACTGCGTGTAAATCATTGAAGTGTCTATTTCCTTTTTTACTAATTCGCGAGTTTTACTATCTTAATATTATTCAACGTATTGATTTCATGATTGTTCTTTAAATTTGGTGCATGGATTGGTTTTTGATTTAGGAAAAATAAAAAGCAGAACTATTTTCAACGTTAACCTTTAATAGAAATAATTATTTCCTTTAGTTATTACGTGAAAGATTTTCAAACAATAAATGAATCATGTTCAGTCATAGAAAGTGTTCTAAAAACGTCCATACATTTTTTATATGGGTAAAAAGGTATTATTTTACGTTAAAACTTAAATTTTAAAAACACTATTAATAGTACTTTAAAATTACAAATAAATACATGGTAGAGTTGTATAAAGAAGGGGTTTAATTTGTCTAAAGACGTTGGTTGAATGAAAGTACATATATTATATATGATTGTATAATGTCATTGGTAACAGCATAACCTAAATCTATACCTACTGTACGCCACTGATTATAACTACTTCAGAAATGTAATTGAGGGAAAAATATAAATACGAATACTTCTGATGGTGTCCGGGACTTATGGCAAGTTTTGATCGGACAAGAACACAATATTTTTAATTATCTATATTTTTAAACCAAACCAATAAATTTTCATTTAACATTAAAGTGTTCATAATTAAATATTTTCCATTTCCTAAAGGTGTAGTGTATTCAATCAAATTTATATAGATGGAAACTTCAAAACTTTTAAAGGGTAAATGGTTTGCGAACATTCCAGCCAGAAATTCCAGGTTTTCGAAAATTAAATTAAATATTTTTTAGGAGAACACATTCTTATTGTGAAGTTGTAATTATTCAGAACAGACGGTCTGTGATATTTTAAATACTAATTAAATGTATTATTTAGTAAGATATACATATAAAATCAATTGTATAAAACTTATTGTTGTTGCGCCATCGGGATTCGAACCTGGATCTCTTTTCAAACCATAAATTTAATGAAAATGAATTGTTGATTCTGGCATCTGCTATCGGTTTATTCAAAGGTATTTGAGATTCCGTAAAAACAAAGTAGACAACTTTTAAATAATGGAACGATAGATGTAATAATTTGAAAAAGTGAATTAAATATGAATTAAATGTATTAATCATAAAGATATATATATATTTGAGATTCCTTATAAACAAAGTAGATGGCTTTCAAATAATGAAACGATAGATGTATTAATTTGAAAAAGTATAACATATAGGTTCGAAAATTTGTCGTCAAAAATGATGTCGCTTTAGCATTGTTGGATAATGCACCTTTCCCGGTTTGGAAAGATATCAACAATAATATTTTTTTGATAAAATTGATTTTATATGTGTATCTTTCTAATTAGTATATTGAATTATTATTTGAAATTAAATAAGTTTTAAGCTTCCTCGATCTGCCGTATGAAGATGGCCATTGTTGTATCAATTCTCATTTTTTTTAAATCCGTATTCGGGACTCTCCTATGTGTGATTGTCAACTAGAAGAGAAAAATTTAAATCATGTTTTTTAAAGATGTTCTATCAGTGATCTTTTCCCAAATTTAATCCAAGATCTTTCTAACAACAATATTCCACTCCCCATCAATATCCCAACTTTGTTATCATCTAACAATCAAATCATTTAAAAAATATTAAAAAATATTAAATAGTAAAAATTAAATGCATCCAAAAAAAGTTACATATTAAATAAAATTACCTAAAGGCAAGAACACTCCATAGCGGGTGAAACGACAATAATTTTTATTATTTTTATTTTTATATCGAATTTTTATCACTTTAGTTAATTGGAAAAATGATTTAAATTTAGAATATTTAAGTTTAAATGTAATTATTAATTTATAAATTAGTATCTACATATAAAATGTGTAAAATGTTTGCCCCAGCATGAACAAAACCCAATAAGGCCACCTTCCCCGGTTTGGCAAGAGATCCAGGTTCGAATCCCGTTGGCGCAACAATAATATTTTTCGATTAAATTATATCTTTCTAATTGATGCATTTAATTGGTATTTAAAATATCAAAGACCTATGTTCTGAATAATTACAACTTCACAATAAGAATGTGTTTTCCTAATAATTATAAAATTTGTCAGTAACTATTAATTACGTAATAACTGGTTACACAGTCAGAAAATAGATTCGCTGGATTCTCCGATAGTTTAATCTGTATTCAGCATCGTCGGCGTTTCTCTGGCTCATCTCTACGTTATCCCCAGAGGCGGCATCCGACGTATGTCGGGAACTAACAACATTTATAATAGTTCCATGAGTTTTGTTCATTAGTTTTGATTCTCCAGATTCACTTCAAGCTTTGAGTAAATGCAGTGATGCATTAATGCAGTCTGGCAAAACTATTTTTGGTGTAAATAGAAACTAAATTTTATATTTATATCTAAAAAAGTGATTAAAATAATAGTATTCTGATACCTATGTATAGACTTTGAAAAGCAAATAAAAGAACGAGCTCGACGCCTTTGAGATGTGGTGTTGGCGACGGATTCTGCGTAAACCATGGACTGCGATGCACCCGAATGTCACCATTCTTCAGGAACTTCTTAGTAAAGAAAGGCTCTCTGCAACAAGCAGGAACATATTTCTTTTATACTTTGGGCATGTTGCTAGAAGAGGTAGATATGGTCTGGTGAAATTGTTGATCACGAGGAATGAACAAGGACGGAGGATGAGAGATCAATATCCAATAAGATAGATAGACCAAGTCCGAGTCTTGACTGAAGCTTCGCTACACGTCAAATTAAATAAGGCCCAAGATCGGAAGATGGAGGCATGCAGAACAGAGAATCATAACTGAGAGAGATATTACAGGGTAAATATTATGTTCCAGGCCGATTTTGTTTGGTCACCATTTGCCAGTTCGCATTTAGCAGTCGTAAAAAGTAGTTGATTATAATTAATTACGTATTATTAAAACATTTTATCTAAATAATAATGGCAAAGCTGTAACCATTAATAGCGATAACTATCGACATATATTGAAAAACTTCTTGGTGTCCTAATTGGATCCACTGGGCCTGCAACACATATGGTTTAAACAGGACGGTACCATCTTATATACAACCCGAGCTACGCTTGAAATTTTGCGGTAAATTTTTCCCGGCTACATAACATCAAAAAGTGGTGATATCGACTGGCCTCCTCGATCACCTGATTTGACGGCTCCCGACACCAATAAGCCAATAACAATTCCGATGCTACAGGACAATTTTAAATGAAATTGCTGAAATAACAGTGTGAGAATTATAAAAAATATGATTTTTTTTTTTATTTATTATTATATTATTTATTTATTATTAAATATTTATGTATTTTTGTCGCTGCCAGAAGCGTCTACTTGGCCAATGTAGTATTTTATACATAAATGTAATAAACAATGTGATTGATAAATAAAAATTAAATTAAAAAAAATGTTTAAATTTTTTAGTTATTCAAAAACAACATTGGCCTGGAACATATTATTCATCCTGTATTATGAAGTTTCAAGTTACGCGGTAGAGAAAACATAACACATAATATTGCAACATTTTATTCTTATCTTTAAAAATAATTGAATCACTTCAATTCGTAAAAAATTATCCACGTCATTCCCTTATGACTACATGACTCCCGCTCTCTTGACTCCACTCTTCTACTTTTCTCGGAATACTGCAGATATGATCATCTATCACTATCGCCAAAGAGGTGTCAGTCATTTTTTCCACTTGTATATTAAAAATTAGTTTTTATGGAAGCTCTAGCTGTGGCAGCGCAGCTCTGTCTAGTCGAAGTTTTGTTAATTTCTACGAATTTGCCAAATTTTATAATTGTACATGATGCATTAAATTATTCTAGATTATTCTAAAGTAGTATGAAATTGACACGAGTTAAAATTATTCGACATCTGGGAGTACTGATCGATGATCATCTTAACTGGAAATAACATATATCGAACCTAGCTAAACGCGTAAGAAAACCAATTAATTTTTTTAAAGGAATACGATGTGTAATTGACTATAAACTCATAAGATCGGTGTACTTTGCACTGTGCTACTACTTAATTAATTATGCGATTTAATTTAGGAGAAAAGCAGTAAAAACAATATTAGAGTCGACTAAAAGAGCACAAAAGACAATTCTTATGATAATAAATGGTCGTCCGTTTAGATATCCATCAGATTTTATATTCAAATAGTATAATGTCCTAGACATAAGACAAATCTATGCGTTGAGACTCATACAATATTTCCATGCCAGCAACAACTCACCCCAAGCAATAAATCATGGTCACAACACAAAACAACGACATTTTATCAACGTTTCTACATGTTCTTAGGTCTGAAACTGTACAACACACCTAACACCAACTGGAAATCGTCCACTTCCATAAGATTACACAAATATGGACCCAATATATGATTCAATTGGGTAGCGATCAATCAGAAGCATCGCTATCCAACATTCCAACATAATCATAATACAATACCTACACTAATAATTCACTAGTTTTACAACTCTCAGAACATATTATTATTTTTTTTCCTTTTGGATCTTCATCTTACTTGAATTAAATAACGCCATAATAGTACGAAAAAATTTAGCTACTTTAACGTAGACGCCAGTCTAGAAAAGGAGCCAGGACAATGCTGTATATACCAGAGGTGGAGTCCACTCCATCCCACGCAATAAACTACGAGTATTATACTTAATTGCATTATAATTGTATCTTATGTTTATCATGTAAATTTGTATTCACTTCTGCTACAACAAAAACATGTATGTTAATTAAGTCTAACAAATAAATGTACTGCAGAAGGTTCTTCTTACATTATCCTAGTAACATCGCTCATGAATTATTACAAAGTCATTATCATTTATAAAATATTACATTGTTTGCGAATGCTACGAAATTTTCACTATTCTCAAAAGGGTAAAATATCCGAGAGAATTATTTCTGAACATTATTTAAGAACGAATCGAAATAATCATCATTTACAAAAGGTTACGTTGTTAGAGAATTAATCACGTTGTCCCGATAATCCTGTTTAAACAGCCAAATTAATTTTGCGGGATTTCACCATCCGCAAACAAAGATTTATTGTTGTTTGGAGATAAATGTTAAAAGTGATTGTGGAAATTCGTTTCGTGTTTAAACTCACGTAATGTTAAAATTAAGTCGGTCCAAGTTCACAAGTTTGGCATTAAAGTTTACAGATAATTTAGCGAGAAGCGGCCTTCTCCGCTTGGGCACAAAGGACGCCTTAATTAAAGAGAATGTGTTTAGTCGTTCAGTCAGCCAGGAGCAGAAGACGATAAGGGAGGGGTCCACGTTCCGAGGCTTTTAACATACAATGCACCCTTTTCAGTGTACTCCAGACAAATTAAGCGAGTCGATGGAAAAATTAAAATAAACTTAATTACTGTGAAGTTTTCATGTAAAAAAAAAATAATAATTCTACAACATTAAACTTTTTAAAAGTGTTATTGTTTTGATAAATGTATTTTATGTAGTGTATTAAAATATAGTTAATATAAAGTAGAATATACAATGTTTAAAATGAAAGATAATAAAATCATTTTGGATTATAAAAATCTTTTGTATAATTTTTAGGAATTTTCTTTGTACGCTGGGGGAGAAAAAAAAAACATTAACTTACAAATATAAAGCTATCGGTTGGGTAAAGTTAGCGTCTTGTAGTTTTATCAACGCACTAAAGATCTTTTAAGTTAACCGCATTACTAATGAAAATATATTAAGACGCATAAATAAGTCAAGAGAACTAATAACAACTGTCAAGGAAGGTTGCATACTTCGGACACATTCTCAGCAGTAAACAGTATGATATTTTACAACTCATTATGCAGGGGAAGATAGAAGGCAGCGGAAGTCTTGTGAAAACTTCTGCGCGCGTTATACTTTTTTGTGTGCGCATTGCTAGTTAGGTATATATTATTTATTAAATTCAAATTTTTAGGTAGGTACTCTGCAGGTAGGTGATGGATTCACAAATAACTTGTTTACCTACTTACCGGGATGTAGAAGGACATATTTTTATTATCGAATATGCGAATTTATGAAAATTATCAAAACGTGACTCCGAAGTTTATGGACACTAAATAAAATATCTATTCACCATGGTAACGGGTATGACATTTGATTGGTAGCGTGTTTTTCTGATACTAGTATAAATATTTTTGGGGGAGTGCGGGTTAAGATGTTTACTCATTAATAAAATTATATCGATAATAATCACTTCTAGGGTCTAATGGTACGACGTTCGACCAACGGGTCAGGGTTTTGATCTTCGTCTCGGGTGTCCATCAATATTGTTATCGTATTGTTTATTACTTTAACGTTAAGCTTATATTAAAAAAAAAACTTGGCACCTAATTCGGCCCTTACACTGCGCTCAAATAGATTATTAAAGAAAAATATGTACAATAAACAAAAAGCTAAAATAAGACGAAACCATTGGCGAAATAATGTTAGGTTGAGATACCAAAAACACATAGTGGTAAAATTTAAAAAATATCTTAAATATAATTCGTGCACTGCGCAGCACACATCTTTCAATGTCATTGTTATCGACACACGTGATGCGCGACGGAGTAGCGCGAACTTGGCTGTATGATATCAATACAATATCACTCAAAAAATATACATCGTACCGTATCAAATATTATATAAATAAATTTATAGGCAATTGCTAATGGAAATTCATGGAAATAAATACTAGAAAGTTTCATTTATACAAATTGACTTCATATGTAATGTTTTCGACATCGTGATTTATATATTTTTTGTACTTGGAAATAAAAATATTTACTATTTAATATGACACGAGACATTAATTGAGAAATAGAAAGAAAGTTTAACATCAAAGGGCACCGAGCGAGTTTGCAAGTGTAACATTAATTTAATAAATCTTTATAAAGCGATGAAATAATCTGTAGAATACAGCATGACGTTCTCCCACAGAGCTTATACAAACCATATATATATATACTAGTATATATCATTTTCCGTTTATTTTCCAAGCAAACGAAAGCTGGCGAGATTTCGCAATGTCAGGAGAAATCAGAAAAAATGTTCTGTAGTTAGTTATACTTTTACTAAGCTGCCTTTCTTCGCTCGGTACTACTCCCTCTGCATAGCTAAAAATATTTTTTTGCAACCACACTGTACATTTTGATTTTTGACCTCTGGGTAAGGTAACAATGATTTTATTTAACTAAAACTCGTAATGGATCTTCTACTCCATGAATTAAACTAAATTTAATAAATTATCAATTTATTTAAATTGTGTAATTATTAAATACGTATTAAATATATTAATTAGAAAGATATAAAATCAATTTTATCGGAAAATATTGTTGTTGCTACCGGGATACGAACCTGAATCTCTTTCCAATCCGGGGAAGGAGGATTATCCAACTATACTACAGCAGACAGTACTTTTGACGACAAATTTTCGAACCCATATGTTACACTTTTCAAATTAATACATCTATCTTTACATTATTTGAAAGCCATTTACTTTGTTTTTACAGAATCTCTAATACCTTTGAGTAAACTGATAGGAGACGCCAGAATTAACAATTCATTTTTATTAAATTTTAGTCACATTGATACAGCATATATACTATTAACGAGAACAAATTCTTATTGTGAAGTTGTAATTATTCAGAAGAGACGGTCTGTGATATTTTAAATACTAATTAATACATTTATTTGGTATTTATTATTTACTTAATTAACATTTTAAGGTAGGTGTGTAGATGTGAGTATTGAAATAATAAAGAATTTTCTTGCCATTGTAGCGGGATGTGACATGTTTGATGTGAAAAATTTAATTTACGAACATGAAAACTTTTCTAGTATTAAATGGTAGGTTTAACGTTTATGGGTACTGAAAATAATATGCAATCACCGTTATAACGGATATGACGTATTTGTTTGAAATATTTTTTTGGCACATATTTTATTGGTACATATTTAATTTTTATGTTTACACATCGTTCAAATTGAAGGATAATGCACTTGTTGGGTCTAGGGTTACCAGGAAAATTCAGCGACGAGTGAATAGAAGTCATGAAATGATGTTCATAATTAGGAGATCAAAACTATGTTACCCGACGTTTCATGAAGGGACATGAGTAGAGTAACAGCTCTCATAATGAAAAAAAAATCTGTGAAAAAAGAAGTCAAGATAAAAGACGGAATTCCTGGTTGAACATTTTAAGGGACTGCTTTGGGTGCAGTTCCACTGAATTATTTCGCGTCACAGCATCCAAAGTGAATATCGCCATGATGATTGCCAACCTCCATCAGGAGATGGCACTCGCAGAAGAACATAGGGCATTCTGGTTCATAGTTAATATCTGATATAGTAATTAATATTTTTATTTTATATTTTCGCCACAGCGCAATTGAAATGCCTAGATCTGATGACCCTATATCTAGCGACATACATAATACTTATGTGAGCGTGATTATACATACAAATAACGAACCCTCTATGTCGTAACTCTACAGTAGTACCCCACGAGTATATCGGGTTGAGGACGAGACCATCGTTGTAAAGCCAAGCAAGAATTTTTTCATTTCAAAAGAACCTTCGTTTTTTTCACGAAGCTCTTATTATTACAAGACACAAAAGATGAATTTTTTTCTGGCTATTAATAGATAAAACCGCAATGTTCTTAGTATTTTTACATTTTATATACATAATTGTACAGGGGGCTTTTTTTCTATTTTACATTGGAGTCCAATTTTTTTAGCTACAGAGCTCTATAAAAGTACGGGCTCCATGCCGGGAGGTACAGAGCCCCGGGAACACCATTGTAACGGTATTTCTCACTTGCTTCAATAATCCTTAAATATTTCTTTTACATCTCTAAGACAACTAATTTGGGTAGCCTCACTTTCTTGGTATGAATCCATATTTGGTGACCACATATTAATGTTGCCTTTACACAGCTTTAAAAATCGGTTTGGTCGTGACACTTTCTATAAATGATACAGTGTAGTGAGCGTATAGTATCGAAACTAACATATATATCAATTTTAATAATTCTTCGCGTATATTTGAGACCTATTTCAAATTAAAGTATTTTTTTAAATATTGATATCCATTACCTTCTATTTAACACATATTAAAAAAATAAAGTCACTTAAAAATGTATCAATTGCATGCAAAATATTAGAATAACTAAAAATATCTCATTTGTTCGCATGTACGTAAAGATGTTGGGTAAAAATTTATTAGACTTCTCTTCGTAATTATGACGTTATGAGGACCTGTGAAGCCGTTTATGAAAATAATTTAGTAAATTTGTTAAACTTTATTAAGAGAGTAATACATCGACATTATTTACATCCAGGTTCTCTGTATAATTCAACATATTTTTTCTTTTTCTCCTTCTTTTCTATCATCTGTTTTTTGACCTTTCTATAATATACAATCTCCACCTCTCAAATACCTTTTCCATGGGTTATCCAACCCCCTTCGGATACAAATAATCCCTATTGGTGACCCTATAGATTTTATTATAACTAATAAAGACAGCCCCTAAAGATGTATAAATTAGAAAGATACAGATTATAAGTTCGAGATTTGTCGAAAATGTTGCTATAATTGATTGCTGTAGCAAAATTGGTGAACACCCTTCCCTGGATAGAAAAAGGTAGCAACTAAATATTTTTCTAAGTGATTAATTTAATTTGTATCAAAATAGCATCCAACTATGTTCTGGATAATTAGTATTTGGATATACCTTCACGATTTAATATCTTTTCTTTAAATATCCATTAAAACATCAAACAATTCTTTTAAACGTTTCAAGACTTTGGTTATTAATAAGTTAGTATTTGAGGCATTTTATTATTATGAAAGAAGATTTATATTAGAAAAAATGACGCTTAAACGACGACTTAAAACGAGTTTTAAATACTAATTTAATAAACAATGACGTCAAGAAGAATAGGAAAAATTCACATTATTAAAATAAAAAGTATTTTGAAGGTATTTTAAAATGAAATACTTTCTTATTCTTTTACGGTAATTTAAAAGAAATCATTACAGACTATGGCGTAAATAAAATGATGAACAAAAAATCGGCAGCCAACATAAAATATCACTTTCAATGAATTATTCGCTTCGCAGCGCAGAAAATTTATTCCGCTGAAATATTTTCTTCGATCGAAGTATGATATTGGTCACAATACTTCTAATAAAATAAAATGTACATCTAATGGTGTAATGTAAGAATTTGTTGCGAGAAAGGACGGAATAAATTGATGAAAATTACGTCAACTAGCGTTTCGCGAATACAATCATTATTGAAAAAGTCGCCACACCAATCAGTGAATTTGTGTAATAATTTTTAAAATAAATCATTTTTGTAATGAGTCCGACTTCTCTGGCAAATAATATTAATAAAATATAATAAACACACAACCACAACGATAATGACGTTAACATGAAAGATAAGACTGTTAAAAAAAGGCTTTCAATTAGGTAGACTTCGATAGAAATATTACCTATTGGAGACGTTCTTACCTTCGGAAAATCAGGAGACCTTATAAGCATTAATCATTAAAAAGTTAATCTATACCCATATATTTTATAGGGTACACCGGTTTATATATACGATATCCGTGGTTTATGTCAAATTTTAGTATTTTTTTTTGTAAAAATTAATCTAGATGTTTTTTTAAGAAGAAAACATTATTATTGTGAAGTTACAATTTTTTCACAGCACAGTTCAATGGTATATTTTTTCTGTTTTTTTTTTCTAATTGATACATTTAATTCATTTTAATATAATTTTTCAAATATAAACTAATCAAGATAATTTTCAATATAACCTTTCAGAATCGAACTCGTTGTTCTTGGATTTGGCACTATAATTTAGTAAATAAAAGCTGTTTTACTAAATTACAATGCTAGCTTTGTTTTTCGTAATTAAATAAAAAAAACAATATCTTTGTAGTGTGACAAAATTTTGAATTTTTGACAAAATCTTAATCAGTTGCCTAAAGCCTTAAAGTAAAAACAAAAAAAGGCTAAATTTAAATACGTAAGTACACATCGGTCTCAGGGACAAAAAAATATTTTGAGCGTATAATTATCATTAGGTAATCAATAATAAAGGTGGAAACTTGGGCAGTTAATAATAACAGTGGAAAAATAAATCTAAAGAGATTGAATGCAATAAGTAGGTACACAACTATGATACCTTAGGAAGGTCGTGAGTGAATTTGTTCTCTCCTTAAAAAATATATCTTTAGCTACCATATTATTATTTTTTGTATGATCTACTAGTAGGTATATTATAATGTACGTTTCAGGTAAAAGATTGGCGTTTTAACAGTACTTATTTGAAAATGAAGTGAATGGTTGTCAAAAGATTGTAAATACATGAAGTATATATTTTTATTACTGCCTAAAAAAGACATTTTCGACTTGATTTAGCCATTTTATTTTTATAATCGATCATGTATTATCATATAATAGGTGTTTGGGACATATATTTATTTGTTAATTGCTTATTTATTCTAGAACGAAAATAATGTACTGTGCCTTCCCCCCTCCTCCCTCTCCTCACCAGGCACGCTGCCGCCCAGTCGAATGGCGACCTTGAAGCGGTGCGGTAATTCGTGAATCGAATAATATTATTCAATTGAGACGTCGCGTCTATACAGTGTATTTTAAAGGACCCTAGGCGAAGATAGTGATAAATTTACAGTTCACCTTGGAGGTGTCTGAAGAATTGGATTGTGGTGAGTGCAAACCTCCTTCCGTACATTCTGTTTTCTTCCGGCATCTATGCTTTTACGCAACAATGGGCATTGTACTTGGCACGTGTGTTTGAACCATATTCTACAATGTATACTACAACTTGATAAATAAGAAAATTTTGATTGATTTTCAAGGATAAAAGGTCCAATGATTTCCGCAGTTCACAAAACACACATTCACGTATCATTGAGCTGAAAATCTGAAATCATTGAAAATGAGTTTCTTGCAGGTACCAAATAGCAACCGCTAATTGAACGCCATCTTTTTTTAGTACCTACAATTGATCCGTTACTTTTACAATAAGTAATTGTTGCTGAGTTCTGTTATGGCATACTATGTGTACGATAGTTGTCAAGTATTAACTTAACACAGCTATAGGAACGCGGGTAATTTTAAAACACCCTCTATATGTAAAGTGAATGAAAAAATAAAATTGTATTGCACATTTCCTGCATATGACATATAATAGAAATGGATATATCAATACATTTTGGTGTCTCTTTTTGATCCGATTTGATTAAACCTCTGAAAATCCGCCGATAGTTTCATATATATGTAATATAGGCTTAACTCGACGGTCAGCAGGAGGAAGGTAATGGCAGGGAGGATTCTAGGTTGATATGGCAAGTCAGAAATGAGCTCTATTGTGTGAAATATAATTAAAGGTAAGAGACATATTTAAGTTATTGATTTAAAAAGTTTGTGTGGGATGACGTTAATATCATTACTTATAATTGGTGAAACAGTTTAATTTCAAAAGTTTGCATTATTAGCTGGACGAAATGGGAAAGGCAACGCCGACATTGTAAGCCCTGAATTGTTTCATAGCTTTGGCGTAATCTCCGAATATTTTACGGACGAGAAGTTTCCTTGCTTCCAAGTTCGCTTTACTTAAGTAAGTCTTGCCGTAATATTTTGAAAATTAAATTAAACAATCAATTATCTTTATTAAGTTGTGATCAGATTGAAATAATGGTTTATGTATTATATTTATACAGATATATCGTAAAATTAAAAAAAATCATAATTTCCTTTTAAGTGGAACAATAATCTCATGTCTCATTCAAAATTATAGGTATGGAATGCATCCTTCATCTACGTCATCACAATAGTAGTGTAGTGCATTACAATAGTAGTGTAGTGTATCTTCCTGACCAACAATATGCCGCTGTCCCTAGAAGATGATTCTCGGGTTTTCGTGTCGTCAGAAAGATAAGAATCTTGCTCAAGTGATAATGTAGTTTATTCATGATACTTTACAGATAATATATTTACAAGTTAATAAACAAATCCATCCGGATCGCAGCTGGAAGCAGAGAGAGCGCCCAACCGTGGCGTAATTCATTTTATCTCTTTCGCTCGCACCCAGCTCTCACATACGTCAACCATAGATATCATAATATATAAATGAATAAAGACCTTGTGATGTATCTGACGATAGAGAAGCTAAGTTGTAATCTAGGTAGGTGGGGGTCCAGGTATGGGGTTCAGGTTTTGTATGAGTCCGCAGAATTCCCCAAAGAACGGATCATATCGTGGATATGTTTCCAATATATTCTTGCCCAGAAGTCCGTAAAATCTAAAGGCGGTAAACTACAAGAAATCTATAACAACAAATAATTCTATTGGTGTATGTTATGACTAAATTCAAATGGAAAATTAATCAGTAATTCAGAAATCTAGATCATCGTTGTTTTCTACTTCGCATACGCCAACAATAAGGTCTATTCCTCAAATGTCAACTTCTATCAAGATCTATCCCTCGTATGCAAAATTATATGATAAAAAAACTCATGATAGATGTCTCATAGAGACGAAGCTATTATTTATTTTACATGGGAAGGTATGGAAGTCTAGGGTATTACAGGGTTTACGACCTGTCATCGGCTGGCCTAAGTTATCACTTTACACAATGTAACGTTCATGTTACCCATCCTCGACTATAATACAAATAAAATTTTTGTGTAAGTTGAAGAAACCTTTAAAATATTTATTACCAACTACGCTGTCGCCATCTATAGTTTAAAAATGTGATATTCATTCTCATGTAACAGTATAGATGTCACTGAAGTTGAAACTCTTTTTTGACCGAAGTATGGGGCTATATTTTTTAAGTGTATATATGAAATTCATCCGAATTATATTCTAGAATACGTCAGAAAAGGCAGTATTTTTCAATTTTTAATCTTCTTATATTTAATCACCATATTTCACAATATTATATTATAAAAAAACGAAATAGCGGGAAAACAGTATTTAAAAAAAAACGCAAAGACTTATAATTGCCAAAAATGTATATTGTAGATATAACAAATGACAGAAAAATATCAAACATTAAATAAAATTATCATCTGTGCTGTATTAATGTGAAGCATGGGCAATCCGAAGATTGACGAATCAAATCAGGAGAAATGTTGGAAAAATAAGATAAAAAAAATAAGATATAATGATGAGTATAGCGTTCATCAGAATCTTAACTCTTCATCCACATGACTCACACGGCCGGTTCATAGGATTTCGTAAATATGGATGTACAGCGTAACCTCGACTTACGAGTAATTTGATTTACATGTATTTCGATATACGTACAAAAAAACGTATTGCGTAATAAAAAAAAAACAGTGAAAGAAAAAACAATGCCTGGTCATAGAACCCATGAAAGACCGTCTCATCCTCTTGATGTATGCTAATGTAAGCGGTGATTTGAAAGTTAAGTCCTTGCTTGTGTATTATTCCGAGAATCTACGAGCCTTCAAGAAATTCAAGGTACAGAAGAGCCAGTTAAATGTTATGTGGTGATTCAACGGCAAAGCTTGTGTTATTCGTATCTTGTTCATTCTGTGGATACCTTTTGGAAAATTTTTTTTCCACTAAAAGTCTTTTGGTTCATGGATTAGGATTTTCAACAACAATGCAATGTCACATTTTCATCAAATCCTCAAATAGAGGTTAAAGCGAGTGTCAATTGATAGGTTGCTGGTTTTAAGTTCCACGAAAAGAAAAATATTTTATTGACCTGACTTTTATTATAAATTTAAATATATAATAAAAATAATATATATGTATTTTGTATAAATTATTTTCATATGAATATTTTTGGATCTTGGAACGAATTAATTGAATTTATTTATTTAATTTTGCTTTGAAATACGAGTGTTTTGAGATACGAGCACGTTTACGGAACCAATTATGCTCGTAAGTCGAGGTTCCATTGTACTACAAAATGTAAAAAAAATGGAGATAAATCAAGGAGATTGCGGTGGAGAAGGTGTACAGACGAGACTCTAAACATATATTAATGTTAAGATAATGGATAAAGATCAAAGGGAAGACCGAAGCGAAGATGGATGAATAAGATTTAGGCAGTTCCGGAAAAGGGGAACGAACTACAATCTTCGGAGTAGAAGTCACTCGATAGTAACTGCGGTCGCTAACTTCTGTGATCCCAATGAAGGTGCGCGTTGACGAATCCTTGAGACAAAAAGCAATTTTGATTACAAATGAGGAAATTATTTGATTGCACGCAAAGTGCATACACGCATAATTTGATTGCATTTAAATAAGTGTGCCGCGGTGTGTACTATGTCTTGATCACTGCCTTTCGTGGACATGCACAATCTTAATTCATGAAATTTGGTGAAACAATCGATGAATTATTTACTTGAATAAAAATGTTTTATTTTTATTAGTATCATCTACCCCTGCGTTAACTGTTTTTATGGTTCGAAAAAATATACGTAAATACAGTTAAATAAATCTAATAAAAATTTACCTGGCGGAGAACCAAATCCCAGTCCCTCAAGGATACTAACCACTATGTTACCGGGAATTCAAGTAAGATGTGAAGTAAAAGTATACAAATATGTATAGCTCGTCATTAATACTGGGTTGTTACAAAGTTCAACGGGAGTATTATTTTAAATAAAATTATACATTAGTATTAAAATTTGATGTTATAAATAAAAAAAAGTATACGAAAAATATAAAATAATGTAATAAACTAAGCACGGACAATTGTTTTTGAGGGACCGACTGTAAAAAAAAAAACATTATATACATACGTATGTTAAAAAAAAAAACTAGTTTCTTTTATTGCATTCTTGATTGGTCGATTTTAGAATTAATTACGTTGCAATTTAAACAAATACATGTAAATTGCATATAAAAGTTTGAATATCGTTTTGAAATACAATAGAAACAGAAGTTTCAAACGATACAGTGTTTTGTTCAGTTTTTCCCCGGTGTAATGAAAACAATAAAACAGTTTATTATGTTTCGTTATCTTTGAGAAACATAATGCGAGATACTTTTTTTTACGAATGAATACACCATTTGTTTGGTTCTTGGAATTGATTATATGAGACTAACTATTATATAACTTAGTATAATATAACTAGTGTAAACAGATCTCGGTCTTCTGTAATTATATTTGGCACGTATGATATCGAATTATTATTTTCTTTATTATTTATCATTCCGGTCGTCGCCTTGGGTAACATTTGGTCTTTATGAATTGGGATTAATTATTTCTCTTCACAGGTTTTATCTCATTTAGAAAAAGTGATAAAAGAAAATTATTTACTTACTCGCATTTATATACCTACTTATATACTCGTAAGAAATATTTATATGTCGTAAATAGGAAGTAGATGTTTGATTGTGTTTTAAAATTATAAAATAAAATGTTGTCATTAACGGCGTGATTGGACACAATAATTTTGAAAAACTAATAAATGTTGTATTATTTTGATTAATTTAATGTTAACCGGTTTCAATACATAAATTCAATTCATAAATAAAACATTATAACATAGTTTTTAAAATTAAATAATTTACAGTTCTTCTCCTTTTCAAATAGAATTGTAATAATATAGATTTGTAGTAGTCTGATTTATCTAATTTCCTAATTAACGTATCTTCGTACATATTTAAGAAATGCTCGCCATGCGTCTTTGGATATATAAAAGTTTTCTGTAGGCGTCAACATTCGCCTTACTTATTATTAAAGCGATGTATTTTGTTTAGACCTTCCTCTCTGTCTTCTTCCCTTAATCTTGCACCACATCTCGAATGCTTCCAATCTAATACTTTGTGGAGGTCCTAGATACTAGATAACTAGATACTTTACAGTCATTCCTCGCCGCCTAGTACCGCCAGAAAATTTAGACAACAATAGATCGCAACGCAACCGGTTCAAAAAGCCAGCTGAAGGGATCACTTTTTCCCTGGCGAACTTCTCCGACACATCTCTCGGAACCACCTACAGGGAGCTTTGTTACTCATGAACTTTAACTTGCAATTTAACCTTCAAACAGTGTAGATTTATTTACGCATCATTCGACAGCAGTGCCAACCTGTTTCATTTGATCAACCTGCCCTAGCCGCAACACTAACACTTATACTCACACGTACGCTCTGTAACATTAATATACACTGCGACATTCATATACAAGCGTGAAAATCTGAGGGCCCTAATCCTCCTCAGATTCTCACGCGTATATATGAATCAATATCGATGATAGCCTTTAAATATCGGTCGCTCCTTCCATGTGATTTCCATTTTACATAATCTATATAATCCATAAAACTCTCTCTAATTAAATATACAGGTTTGTAACCAGCTCGGCGATTCCTGAGGATAGAGCGCCACGCCACACCTAATACACAATCGTATCTGGTTTTGTTTCTCGTATCATCAAAGCGTTATTTATTTTTCACTTTATTCACCTTCTTTTATTTGTTCCACAGAATTGAATCACCCATGCAACCCTTTTTAATCTTTCTTAATCCTAAAATCTGATGTACTCGTACATTGACTTCTAATTTATTAATTTTTTCATGACCATTGACAATACCATTTTTGTTATATACTTTTGTTCATATATGAATATCATATGTGAATATTTCTTATACGTAATGTTACAGAGAAGTCCACAACAAAGACGTAATAAATAAGAAAGGAAAGGTGACTTATTGTTGTTGATATATTGTTTTTTTTAGTAAATTTCTCTTATATTAACTCACGATTATTTATTTTATGTTGGAGAAAACATTTACCTGTAAACATATTTCATTGCAATCGATGTTTGATCAGATCCTTTTATCTATAAAAGCTATATTCATCGGAACGAGAGCTTCACATCTTTAGGAAGGTAAGACTATTGTTATATTTCCCATAAAATATAAATTCCTTTTCGATATCCGAGTTCTTCTTATTGAAGGTTACTGGAGCGAGGTATCGTATTGCCAGTTAAATTTCAGCGATGGTTCCCCGCTCTGAGAGGAAATGTTTATTGCTTGCATAAAAATAGAAATATCAATTTCGTTTTGATTTAAATTATTGTACGAACGAAACGAAAGTACACCGAATGCAGTGAAAACGGGGCTACATATAGATATACATGTAGCAAATCAGTGTTTTACTGGTCTAGCGTTATTACTAAATATTGTGACCCCTGGATTGTGACTTGGTGATATCGTTGACCTTTCTCTGTAGCCAGCAGTTCAGAGAGTCGTGACCTCATTGATCTGGTCGGTCAATCAAGTTTCAACTTTTCAGTCACTACCAGATTCTTCAGGTTACCATCTTATCTGCGAATGATGTGTCCAGAAAACTGGAGGATAATACATTATTCTATTTGGTGAAGTTAAAACCATTTTCTTTTATTATAATAACAGTTATTATTTCATTATTGAATGTCTCTGCTATATGAAATGCTGAACAATATGGTTTCTTAAATACTTTGCACCTCACCTTATCTTACTCTGTTTCTTATATATATACATTATACATAAAATGCTATAATTATTTGTGTATTGATACTTTTTGTTGTAAATTTTGTAGAGTATACCGTACAAAATTTATTATCCCCACACCGTGATCCAAAATTAATCATGACTTAGGTAAATTATCAAAGAATCTTATGTTCTGCCTCTGAATAGTTGCCATAGGATAGAACACTATGCTCCTATTTAAAGGTGAGCGTGCTGTTCTAGCACAGTTGGCCTTACCTAATAATAATAAAAATAATAATGGATAATTTATAGCTCCATTTTCATAAAAACTTTCACCTCAAGGGCGCCTACCACTACTTTCATCTAACCAATATTCTTAATTAATCTATAATCTGAATACTTTAACTAATCTAACCAACTTTACTCGCTTTACCCGCTTATTGGTCTTTACGAGCTTTACTCGCTTATTGGTCTAGTGGTTACGATACTCGCCTAGTGATCTAGTGGTCGAGTGTTTGAGCTTCGTTCCATGAGGCCATCAAGTTTGTCAAATTTTCATAACACAAACGTTTAGCTTAGTTAGTTTAGAACATTGATGTATACGCATCTCAATTTTTTTTTAAATACCTTATTATATTATTCTTAAGATAAGATGGCATGACACAACAAAATTTTATTTTGTTTGGTTGGTGTGCACAACCGTTAGCAGAAACGTTGATTAAAATTTTAGCATTTTTGCTTGTGCATACTTTTTTTAATTACATTTCATTGTTTGCGAATACATTTACTTATCAAATCGGTTTGTATAAACGTTGACTGGTAAGTGTATACATTAACTGAAATAACACATTTACTTGTAGCACATTCATACAATATAAATAATTATTTGTTTTCCAGTGCTGTACGCAAATGCTTGGTTCTCTAGAATAAACGATGAATTTATGTTAATCGTGTTATTTATGGCCGCACTTTAAAAGAAAAGGTTTTCGTTTATGTAAATAAAATATATATTTAACCCGCTAATGTTTTATGCGTGATATCGTGGATGAGTGGATACAGTTTATTATGATTAGAGCGGTTAACCGTGTGGTCTAAACATCTGCAACAACGTCATAAAAAAAGAATTCTTCCATTCAAGTATTCATGTACTGAAGTCGAATATTTGGTATCTTAATTCATCCCTAGCTATGCAGTAACATAGGTCTACCGAGCCAATTAAATTGTATTTCTATGAACGTGCACAATGTAAAATTTAAGATTTTACCTAGTCTTAAAAAAATCATTTGCGCTTAGAAAACCAATTATGTAAAACAAATCATAATAAAAATAATAATTTTTGAATTTTCAAATTGAATATAAAATTGATTATTATTTGTAACACGTTAAAAAGATTACACATTAATTTAAATGAAGAGATATATAGATGAAAATCATGTTAGATGGGTCTTTTGACGAATACGTTATAATAATAACGTTTGAGAATAAAATGAACGTATTACACTATTATATTAATTATTTACTATTATTAACTACGAAATTAACCATTTTAAAGATATTTAAGCTTGTAAAAGCATTTTGTTCCCATTTAAAGTGCTTAAACAACTCTAATTTCCTGCGGTAACACGAGTTGACAGCATGGCTAGGTAGGGTATTTTTAGCATGGTATGGTAAAGGTTAATCTAGTGTGTGATTTACACGATGTAATTAATTATTATTTCTCTACTGAAAAAGTCCATAATTAACCCCTCTCTCCCTGCAACAATACTGTATGTATATCAGTTTTTAAAAATGTTGATTGATATTTTTATTTATTTAATATGGTTTAATATACCATTCGATGCCCGATAAGTTATACAATGTTGTGCCATTCATAGCTCTCATCTTCCCAAAACCGACATAAACTGTAGTTGCAGAGGTGGTCTCATTTATGATATATGTACATGAAGTAAGTAGGTAGATTTCTCAATGAAAGTAGATTTGAACTGCGCGACATTTCCGGGGATTTTATTTATGCCACTTTAATAAAATTGTAATTATAATTCTAATTAAAGAAAACTTACTTCTCCTCCCTGAAAAAGGATTAAAATTTTCATATTTGATCATAAAGATATATTTGTTAGAAATTAAAAAATTAAATAAGATTTTAACGAATTTTCATGATGTTGAAGATTGAAATAGAAACATGGATTCCTTTCAAGGATAACGTGGATCGCCCCCTCCTTCGGTGCTCATCTGAGATGGAGTACGTATGCGAACAACATTAAATTTCTTTAACGGTAATGGAATGAACTCTCGAAAAGATTACTTTTACAGATCTCTTAGCAAGTTGACAAATAAATTATTCCAGGGGAATTATTTGAAATGGGATATTGTGCATTTAAATAATTTCCACAATATAATTAAGAAACATAATGCAAAAGATATTAAATTAATTAAAGTGACGAGAAAAATGTTGAAAAAAAAACGAGTAGACAAATTCTGAAAGAATATGAAGAAAAATATGCGGTAAGATAAACTCTAAAACAAGATAATCTTAAAAAAATATACGTAAAAATATGGTAAGATAAATTCTGAAACAAGATAATATTTAAGAAAAATATGCGGTAAGATAAATTCTGAAACAAAATAACCTTTAAGAAAAACATGCGGTAAGATAAATTCTGAAACAAGATAATCTTTAAGAAAAATGTGCGGTAAGATAAATTCTGAAACAAGATAATCTTCAAGAAAAATGTGCGGCAAGGTAAATTCTGAAACAAAATAATCTTTAAGAAAAATATGCGGTAAGATAAATTCTGAAACAAGATAATCTTTAAGAAAAATGTGCGGTAAGATAAATTCTAAAACAAGATAATTTTTAAGAAAAATGTGGGATAAGTCAAATTCTGAAACAAGATAATCTTTAAGAAAAATGTGCGGTAAGATAAATTATGAAACAAGATAATTTTCAAGAAAAACATGCGGTAAGATAAATTCTGAAACAAGATAATCTTTAAGAAAAGTATGCGGTAAGATAAATTCTAAAAAATAAAATTTATAAGGAAAATATGCGATAAGACTAATTTTGAAGGAAAACAATCGTATTACCATTAAATTTTTCTACACTGAAATATCACAGCAATTTTAAAACGATCCCATGTTTTCATGACCGTTCAGAATCTTTTGTGTTGAGTTTTCTGCCATGTCTCCGACCTTTCTGGCTGATATCAGGGTTGTCACTGATGCGACTTTTGAGTTTGGGTGTTTTGTTATCTTGCAATATGGTGCCATAAATGATACATACAGCTATAACAGCCATGATGATGGGCACTGTAGTGGGATCCGAAACGTCGGCTAGAATGATCAGTTGCACATGGCAGAATATCTCAAAAAACTCAATATAGAACTGGAATGTTATTTCGTAAAGATAGACTTGCATTCAGATTTATTGACTTAATTATAAAAAAATATTTTTTCATCTTACAGGTATGTCTGTAACACATATATCGCCTCATCCTCAGTCGGATTGCAATGTCTTTACAGTTTGTGTGTTAATGCAGAATGTACATACAAAGAGCGTAAAATATTGAAGCTGTCATTATGTATACAACCGAGTATAATAAATGTAATGTTTTATTAATTCCAAAAACAATAGTCGAGGCTACATAGCTACCCGCGGGGCCTATCAACAGAAATCTGCAAGAGGCAATTATAAATAATTTAAATAAATGTAATTTACTTGAGAGATTTTGAAAATTATTCTCGCTCGTCATTATATTTATTGATATATATATATATATATATATATATATATATATATATATATATATATATATATATATATAAATACTTGTTCACGTCAGATATATGAGGGAATATTATTGAAACTTGCGAATAAACCCGTTAAATCTCAGCCTATTAAATCTCATACGCCGGTCATAAAATGAATGTTTCATTTTAGCAGATTCATGACTGTAAACATACACATCATTTCCTCCGTTTCCAGAAAGTTATTTCGTATGAAAATCGGTCTTTTTAATACTCGTACATGATCCTGCCCCGAAGGCCTTAAATATATGAATCTAGTTCCATATTTTAAAACATATACAAAACAGAGTTAACATTAGGTTGGTAGAAAAATAATTGTGATTTTTGTTTTCTCATTTTATTGTCATTTCATCGTTTTCAAATTAATAATAGAATTAAATATTTTGCAGTGGATTTTTTATTTTTAAAGAAAGGAACATGCTCGACCCCTTAGAGATGTGGTGTAACATGCTGCGTATACCGTGGACCAATGAACAAATGTCTCCATTCTTCTGGAATTTCGTACTAAAGAAAGGCTTTCCATAACATGCAGGAAAAAAATTTATTCATAATTTATTGATATATAGAAGAGATCGAAATATCCTGGATAAAACGGTAATTACGGGAAAACTACAAGGTCAGAGGGCGACAAGTAAGAGGTCAGTGAAATAGGACCGTTTTATGAGCAAAATATCCTGTATCGGTTCTTCATTTACACCGCCAGGTTAGAATTTTTAAAACTGCTTGGCAACCATGCTATGCCGCAATACCGCAATTCCGGCAATGTAAAACAGCATGGCGTTACCATTTCGTCACGTCAATCATTTGATTTTTCGAGAAATTTGGAACTTATTATTCCATTAAAAGTAGTCAGTAAATCCTTGCAATGAATCTACTGCAATGAATCTCATAAATCTTTAGGTAATATACTCTACGAGACGTCACAATTAAATCAATCTATTTATTAAATTTGGATAATCTTATATAAGTACATGCTCTCACTTTTACTTTGTAATTTACTTTCACCTTTATCGGTACCAGGATCGATATCAAGCGTCTTCAAACCTTTTTCACATCAAAAAGATTTAGGAGCCGATTCTGGTACTTATTTCGTATGATAAGCCAGTACCAACTAAAACAATCCTTTAATGGATTATACTATCAAATTGTAATATAAGTAAATAATTAAGATTTAATGCTTTTATTTATATCTTTGATACATGTACTTAGTTTTTTTTTGTACATTAATAATATATCGGTAGTTTTTCGGGGTTTGAATATGTAATCTATAGCTCATGATCCACACCTCTGCCTCTCTGTCACGTCGCTACTCTTCAGTAGTATGAATTATTTAATGTATTATAAAATGGACAATGTGGTTTAATAAAACGGATGAAAAAAACATTTTTCCATTATTAATACAATTTCAATATATCAATTAAAACACAATTTTTACAAAGATTAGAAACCACGTAATATATATGATTTAATTGGTTAAAAATAACAAACATTTATTTACGTAAGAGTATCTAATGTCAATTCAAAAATTATTCGCCACTGAAAATACTTTTTCACTGCTATTATTGAAAATTTTTTCAAAGTTAGGAGTTCAATTCCCAGCTGATTAAAATAATTTGAACTCTTTGATTAACTCCGTTTAAATTTATAAACGGATAACTCAATAAAAATAACCGGTTTTAAATTATTTAGAAATTGTTCAAATAACCGGTTTGGAAGCCCTGCTCCGGCGTGATCATTTGTATTTTATTTATTACGAGGGTTGGAATCGTTTCCACCGTAACGGTGATGTAATTCCACGTACGGATTATATGAATTAGGTCACTGCAGCATGCGATACGTGACACTGAAAGCGCATTGATTTCGCGAGGAGCTTTAGTTCAAATCATCATCAGAAATAAAATAATCTCAAATGAAATTCAATTCTATTGTGCTGTCAATTTGTTAATAATAGTTATTTGATTGACTGATTGAATGATAAATATTTCTATATATTTACATATTTGCAATTAATTATATATTTATAATATATATTTACAATTAATTAAATAAATATGCATTAATTAATGATTTATGAATAGTTTAAATAATGAGTATCAATTTTATGTCTTTTTCATTTTACTCTTTCTATCAATTTAATTTACATCCTGTTTCAGTTGCCGTTTCCATTTTTCGACCATAAGATTTGTCTTATGGTCGAAAAATGGAAACGGCCACTGAAACAGGATTATTCGACTATTATTCCGACATTTGTGTCGCAATAATAGTCGAATGTCCATGATCATATACACACAATCAATGGGAAGATTTTTCAGTTACAATTAATTAATGAAATCCAGATTGACAAAATCAAAATTATATATAAAAACCTGGTAAATAATTTTTAATATAGTGCATACATAGTTAAATATATACTATATATATATTTATATAATGAATCTATGAAATTTCTCCTCCATTCTTCTTCAAATCTCCATAACACATCATTGATTTCTGAGGCTTAGCCTTCTTCATGAATGGTATCTCATTCTATCTCTAAAGTAACCTAACCTAACTAACTTACCATTAAGTTTCCTGGCAGAAATTGCTAGAGAATAGAATGCCACATTTTTTCTTCATACACTTTCATATATTTGATCTAACAAATCAAATCATGTTAGGTTTTCAACACCCGTCTGATATATTTTCTTTATCATCTTTTCTTCACTCCTACGTTCCACATGCTCAAACGATCTCAGTAATCTAACCAACCGCATTTCAATATGATTAATTTTTAAGGAGAACACATTCTTATTGTGATGTTGCAATTTTACAGAACATAGGTCTGTGATATTTTTAATACAAATTAAATGTACTAATTAGAAAAACACACATATAAAATCAATTTTATCGAAAAATATTGTTGTTGCTGCCGGGATACGAACCTGGATCTCTTTCAATCCGGGGAACGTGCTTTAACTGATTATGCTACAACACACAGTATATGGACGACAAATTTTCGGATCTGTATGTTAAACTTTTCAAATTGATACATCTATCGTTCCATTATTTGAAAGCCATCTACTTTACTATGTTCAGAATAATTACAACTTCACAATAAGAATATGTTCTATTTAATAATATATAAGTTGTATTAATGTGTCCAAACTTTAATAAAAATGAATTGTTAATTCTGGAATCTCATATCGGATACTCAAAGATATTTGAGATTCCGTAAAAATAAAGTAGATGGCTTCCAAATAATGGAACGATAGACGTAAGCGTAAATAATGATTACGTTAGTGATTAAGTTAAGATCTTAAAATATGTACATTAATTAAAAAGAAAAATATTCTCATACCTAACAAGTGTCCTCTATTAAGAATTATTTACAAATGCTTGAAAAACTATTCCTTCACGTGAATTTAATGTCAGTACAGTAACTACGTCAATCCATTCATTAGTATACGTTGCATGACCATCGTAGTTTGGCAAAATTAAAAGTAAAGCGCAAGACACGTAAGTAGTAGAAGGTAAAAAACCGAAGCCTAAATTCAACCCTGGGCGTTGATTGGTAGAAGAAGATTAAAATGTGTTATTTGCCCAATAACTTACCTAGCGTAATCTGACCATCGTGTTTTACATATTTTTTAAAGCTTATACAGCCACCCTAGGACGGGCTACAGACTTAAATATTATATAATAGTTTATTTTTATTTATCATTTTATTAATTTTTTTATCGCGAAGATAAAAAAATAATTACTAGATTTTGATGAAAGATAAATATAAAAAATTAAATGGTGGGTGAAATACATTTACTTAACGAGATTTTCAGAAAATATATTGTGGTAAAAAGTAAATCTTTCTAATTATTCTTTTTAGATAGGTACGAAATTAATAGTTATTTAAAACATAAATAATACCTCCCTGTAGTGTAAAAGCCTCAGAAAAAATATTTTAATAAGATTGCTATTTTCTAAGGTCTCATCATGTTGGGCGGTTTTACCATAGATTTCGGACTGATATCAGAACCTAGATGAATCAGATGAATTTTAATCCGTAATAATTGTTAAGATATTTTGAATCTGCATTTTTGAGTCATTATTAGATCATTTTAGAGTACAAGATAGGGTAATGTTACTTGAAGGATCGATTTTTTAAGCATATATTGACCTTGGATAGATCTAGCATAAAGGTCAAACTGAAAATGGTTAGAGTACGTTAATGGGTAAGCTACAACCTGATTTTATAAAATATTTTCGAAGAATGGTACAACGATTTTTAGATGTATCACCGGAAAATTTCGTAATTTATTCGATTTAAATAGCGTTTTGAAAACCTAAAAATTGTAATAAACAAAAAACATCGAATATTAAATAAAGTATAATATTATAATTAAAAAATGCACTTACCAATTGGCTTGAAATATCCAATCAGACGACGTTTCGTATCCTTTGGAATCTGTTCCTTTTAGCACTGTTTAAAATATTATATCTAGAACACTGAAAGAGAAACATAAATAAAAGCTGAAGATTGTCTCAAGAATGATTAGACAAAGGATCAGTTACATAGAGCGCTATTTAGGAAGCCAAGATTGTCGGGCCAAGAATTCAACTTGTTGCTTCGTAAAATACAGGCCATATTACAAAGCAAATATATTTTTGTACACGTGTTGTTTAACAAAAGCATACCTGTGATGAAAGGTATTAATAAATTTGAAATTATTATTGATTAAATTGGAATGTAATAATTTACTGTTTATAGAAATAATTTAGTAAAAGATTTAATTATTGCAAAGGGATAAAGTCGTAAGTAAAGTTAAAAAATAAATACATATTTGAATTTTAAAATTGTATATAATGTAATTCAAATTTGAATTAAAATAATCAAATTGTAGTTGGTTACTTCCATTGTATTTGAAAAAAATACGCCCGAGTTCTGGCAAAAATGAGTGCGCATTGACATGCGCATGAACTATTTCGTTGCTTTGTGATTTATTTGAAAAACTACGTCGTAATTATACACAAACAAAATTAAATGATTAATTTCGACACTTTTCTTGCACAAACAATCTACAGTTACAAACAAATAATTAATTTGTTTTTTCAAAATATACACACCGTTTCGCGCTCTTTTCAAATACCGAGCGATTTGTCTTTCAGTGTTTCATGAAAGTTTTACCCTTTTCATGAGATTCTGCGCGGGGATGCTCACGGTTCAGACGCCGGACCGCTACTGGAGGCTGGATCCCCCCTCTTCCCGTGTCTCCCCCTTGTCCCATTTCCCCTCTGCCCAGTGTCGTTGGAAAGCTCCGGGAGCTACGGCGCTCTTAAGCTCGGTCCAGAAAAATTAAATTGCTATCGGAGTTTCTGCGAGGTAAACAAAGGTTGCTTTTTCAAAACAAGGTATTTTTAAACCACATTGCATAACAAAAAATTGTATATGCGGTGAAATAGACCATCATCGTTGAACATATTGAGATAAAAATATTTAAAAAATATCAATTCCATTCTCTTGATATTTATACTGATTATGGCTGACTGTATTACGGATTATTCGGCATAAAAATGGTTATATAAACTTCGCATGTGTTGCGTGATAATTTTATTATATTTATTTTTGACGTATTATTTTAAAATTTCATTTATTAAAAAAAAAAAACTTCACATTGTTCTTTGAGCAGGTAGATACTAGATATTTATTATTTTTTTAATTCAAAGTTTTTGATGGGCACTGTTGTAGGTGCTGAATTTAAATATTTAAAATTTCAAACACCACGTGAATTTCTAAAAAGTGCTTAAGTGGAAGATGCCATTTATGGGTACTGAATAAGTCACTATAGTAACGAATGTGATGTATTAGTTTGTTCACTTTTTATCACATTTTTTTTTGAGATTACTTGATTGGGGAGGGAAGGGAAGTTATTTATATAATACATCAAAAACGGAGTACACAAAAAAATATATATATATAAAAAAAAATTCTGATACAATGATTAAATAAGTATAATCTGTAAAATAGAGTAGATATATTTTATTATAAATAATACATTTTATAATTATTTTACATTTAAACGACCAATTAAATGCAGAATTCAAGTATACCTAACTTTAATAAAATATGTAGTATTAATATTAACAAATCACTCCATTATAAATATTTGCACAAATATATAGTCAAATAATAATTTTCAATATAAATTTGATTAATCGACTGGAAAGATATACAGAAAAAATCTATTTATCAAAAAATATTTTAGTTCTGATTCCGGTAGCTTTTTTTCTGTATGTCTTTCTAGTGGATTGATTTAATTTGTATTAAGAATATCACAGAACTATGTTCTGAAATTGCAACCTCACAACAAAAATGTGTTCTCTTTAAAAATAATTTTCACATTTTTGTTTTATGTATGTAATACAAATATATATATATATAATATTGTGTCGTCAAAGTTGAAGTCTCGTAAATGGGATTCCGGTCCAACAGAAGTTTTTCGTCAGATCTCATCACACTTGAGATTTTGGTCCTTTAGAGAATAATGTGATTGGAGATTTTCAAATCTTTTCCGAATATCTAAGGTAATCGTGAAAATAAACTTCTTTCGTCAAATATTTTCAGAAAAGCGATCATAACTTTCAGTTTCTGAGCATATATTTCTTTAGTTTTTCTTTAATACTTGGTTTCTTTTGGGAGACATCCGAAACACGGGACAAAAGGCACTTAACTAAATATTACTAGTTAATTTGTCAGAGAGCTTAAAGGAAATATTTTGTAAAATTAACTATAAATGATTTAGTCGTCTAAAATCAAACAAATTTTACTGTTGATTGTATAAATAATTGAATTCGGGTAAACTTGTAACTTTGAAATAATTTACACTTCTCTGGGGTTCTTCCTTCCTCAGGCAACATGGTACACAGTTTTGAAGTACTTACAATGTTTACCGAAAATAGTTTGCATAAAGTTAAACAAATTGAATGTTACAGGTCGCCACTTTAATACACGGTAAACATAATAGTTTGCCCGTTTGATTCAATTCTCTTAATCAAATACCTCTATTTACTACTCCAAAATTCTAATAGTTGTGTATAAACAAATATTAATTATTAAGGAAAACACATTCTTATTGTGAAGTTGTAATTATTCAGAACATAGGTCTGTGATGTTTTAAATACTAAATTAATGTATTAATTATAAATATATACATATAAAATCAATTTTGTCGAAAAATATTGTTTTTGCGTCACCGGGATTCGAACCTGGATCTCTATTTCCAATCCGGGGAAGTGCACTATCTTTGTGCTATAACGCCAGTATTTTTCTTGACAAATTTTCGAACCTATATGTTACATTTTTCAAATTAATACACCTGTCGTTCCATTATTTGAAAGCCATCTACATTATTTTTACAGAATCTCAAATACCTTTGAGTAAAGCGATTGCAGACGCCAGAATTATCAATTCATTTTTATTAATTTTTTTGGACACATTGATACAACATATATTATTAAGGAAAACATATTCTTATTGTGAAGTTGTAATTATTCAGAACATAGGTCTGTGATGTTTTAAATACTAAATTACTGTATTAATTATAAATATATACATATAATATCAATTTTGTCGAAAAATATTGTTTTTGCGTCACCGGGATTCGAACCTGGATCTCTATTTCCAATCCGGGGAAGTGCACTAGCTTTGTGCTATAACGCCAGTATTTTTCTTGACAAATTTTCGAACCTATATGTTACATTTTTCAAATTAATACACCTGTCGTTCCACTATTTTTAAAAGCCATCTACATTATTTTTACAGAATCTCAAATACCTTTGAGTAAACCGATTGCAGACGACAGAATTATCAATTCATTTTTATTAAATTTTGGACACATTAATACAACTTATATTATTAAGGAGAACACATTTTTATTGTGAAGTTGTAATTATTCAGAACATAGGTCTGTGATATTTTTACAATATTTTTCGACAAAATTGATTTTATATGTATGTATTTATAATGAATACATTAAATTAGTATTTAAAACTCCAATTTTAGTTGAAATTTTTTTTGGAGGCTTTAAGAATCAAAATATTGCCAATGTTTACCTTTTAGAAGGAAAAATAATGGGAGTTTTCCAACGGTAACATCGTAAGCAGGTAGCTACGGGCAATAATTTTTTGAAAGATATTTAAGTAAACTTACTATTGCTTTATATATTTAGGTGGTTAGTAAATATTACATTGCTAGAATAAAAATTGATGGTTTTGCTTTATGGTTGACTGACTACCCAATTAGCACATTAGTGAATGGAATTTAAATTATTTTAATATATTAAATGTGTCATATTACTTTAATTACATTAGAAAAGTATTCCCTTTTGACATAATTTAAAACCATACATCAAATTAACCAATTTTCGTGTTTGAGCATAGAGTCATTTTAATTGAATTATTTTAAGTTTATATATACTGATTATTGATTAACTATGTTAATGTCCGCATTTAAATACGTATTTATATATTATATAACATTTAAAATAAATAATAATCATGTAGGTTTCCAGATTGTTTATCTGAAACTGTTCTTCTTCATGTGCCATCTTTTGTAGGAGGTTGGCGATCATGTAGCAGAATGCTGATTTATCCTTTGCAAGATGTCTTAGATTATCAGCAGTTTGGACCATATCATGGAGTAATCTGTTTCTATCTACGCTTCTGCTGCCGTCTATTTTCCCTACATTGTATGTTGTTTAACGAGTTTGTAAGATATCATTTTTCTTATTGCGAAAAGCGTATCCGAAGTATTGTGTTGTTGTTAGTTCTGTTATCTTCTTCATATTTTTTAGTTCATTAGTAATATGGTCAACTCGGGTCATATGTGACTCTAGCTTCTTTACTACTGAGACAACCTTAAATTATTACAGTTGAAATGAAAAATGTGAGTGTGGTGCCGAGGAGGAGACCCTTGACCATGTGTTTTTGCCTGTCCATTGCGGATCACAGGTTTTTTTTTACAATAATCTTGTTAATGGTAATTTTCAACTCCCGATTAACTTATGTCATATTCTCTCCCTTAATTCGATGCATTTAAGCTATAAAATAGCAAATTTCTTGAACGACAATGGTATTAACAGGTAGCGTAATATTCCCTATTCCATATTATTGTTGTACAGCTTTCTATGAAATAATGTTTTAACTTGTTGGCACAAATCACTCTTGAAGGGTGGATTGCCTGTTTAAAAGAAGAAAAAGAAGAAGACAAATTGTTAAAAAAATTCTTTGCTAATCATGAAATACGTCTTATGTTGCAATGCAAATTATAAAAGCTGGGATGTGGATGTGTCGGAGATAATACACAGATTAGAAAATTTTGTCTGCCACATATGCACTGTTTACAACATCGTAATTAAGTATATAAGATAATTTATAATAACTCGTAATTTTTCATTATTTAAATTAAAACGTTAAAAAACTTTTAAAACGCTCTGTGATTTGATCTTTCAACTCGCACACGAGGTTGTGTCTATATTAAAAGTTATGTTACGTAGGAGAATTCTGAGGGAAAAACTTAGTATTCCTTTGGTGAAAGACGGCGTTGCTTAAATATGCGATTGCTAAAAGAGTATATTTTGTGATGAATAACCAGCTTTTATTTTTCACAGTATCTTAACAGACGAAATTTATTTTGGTTTAATGTTAAATAATATACTTAATATAAAGTTTACATGTGATGGAGAAGTAGAGGTGATGAGACCCCTAACTAAGGAATAGGAAGACTCAGAAACCTTATTGCCATTAAGGGTACAGTACAAATATTTAAAATTGTGAAGCCATATTGTTGACATATTTTTGTTGTCAATTATTGAAATCAAGAAATAAAATAAATTATTAATCAAATTTTGTAAAACTTATAGTCCACGAATCAGTCGAAAACTATAGTACCTACACCAGAAATAAAGGGTGTCTTTTTAGAGGAATAGAACTTTAAAATTAAATAAAACACTTAAAAATTGTGGTAATAGCCATGGTATTGGCTTTAGTGGAAAGATAATTTTATGATATTTTATGTCATCAGCATTTAAATATGATTTCGCGCATGTGGGCGCTGCGGCTGGTTCGAATAAAGCGAAATCTGGAAGTTCAATTTTCGACCACATATTGGAGAAGTTGGAGGCGTATATCGGCAATAACGCGATGAATGTAGGCTTACAATTTGTCTATCGTCTCTGGTTTATTGGCGTAGACTAGCGACTTTACATATCACCACAGAAAATAATCTAAAGATGTTAAATCACACGACCTTGGAGGCCAATTCACAGGTCCATTACGCGAAATTATGCGCTCGTCGAATGTTTCCTTTAATAAATTGATTGTAGCGCGCGTTGTGTGACATGTTGCACCGTCTTGTTGAAACCACAGCTCTTCCATATTAATGCTATTCAATTGGGGAACGAAAAAATCATGAATCTATAGCGCTCTCCGTTGACTTCTGTAGCGTTCTGGGCGGTATCATTTTTGAAAAAAACCACAGCTTCTTCGGATGAATTCTGATTCTCTGCGGATGCGTATTATCAATTTGAGTATGCGTGGTGTAAAAAAGATTCATGGTTATTTGAATAAATTGCTCGGATGGACTATTATATCGACCGTAAAATGGACATAACGCTCGGTAAGTATCGCGAACTGAACAACGATTTTTGAAATAAATTTGCGTTGTTCTGGCGTAATGGTGAATGATAATTTATGGTGAAATGACAAAGCAAACTGAGCATAAATCAGCTGTTAAATTGGCTGTCGCTGGAAGAGTGTTGCCAATTAGAAAAACAAAGTTCTAATAAAACAACCTTTAGAACCCTGAAAAATAACAAAAATATGCGCAATTAATATTAAACGTCGCCTTAATTAATCAATTAATATTAATTAAATTATTTCAGACTGAGTGCAACAAATATCCTCTGCATGCACAACATTACCGACCTCTGATGTAGATGATTGTTTTTGAAGGATAGAAGTCCCATTGAGAAGTATTACCTAACAATTACATCACAGCTGAAAGACTGCTCATGACAATGAGAAAGAGAACGAGAACAAGTTAGAATTCTATATAACAGAATATCATCCATGTCAATCCCCTATGAGTGAAAATCGTGATCTTCATGAACTTCCACCCTTAATATTCTTTGCACAGGCTGTAATTAAAGAAGTGCCTATTGTCTGTTTTACTATGTAAGTCCGACGGATGGGGGATCTTTTTCTTCCTATTCTTCGTTCTTCGACTTGGTTCACCACAACAAACTTTTCTGAGCCGTCACTTCTGACAAAATAATAAAAAAAATTGAAGGATTTGTCTGAGGCAAATAAATGGTTGAGAGTCTGTAATTATGATGTTCAGCTCTTGCAGAATGGAGAAATTCGTGCGTTTGGTCATCTAAGATACACCCAGCATTAAACTCCGTCCTTTCTCCTTTCAGGATCTATGATTCCACCCCAAGTGGAAATACAGAATGTACCAGAGACTGTACAAACACGTTGGTTGTTTTGGATGAACTGAATGATAATTACTGTTGATCTGTTTTAATGTTATAGGTCCAAATAAAAAAGATCGATTTTTGTTATAATTAAGGATTGTTTGATTAACTAATTGTATTGATGGATTGAGTAAACTTTACTCTATACTTTGTATTGATTGCTATTGTTTGTCTAATGTGTGTGTTCTAAATTAATTAATTACATCAGGTTTATTTTGTATTCTTTCCCACATGTGCCGAGTGTTAAGTGTTATTAATTTGTCTACATAGTTCTTGTTCGGAATTCGTAATCACATTTTTGGTGTGTCTTTTCGAATCAGCCGCAACCGTTGATATTGACACAATTCCGCATCCAAATTCTGATCCATACATTTCCTCATGCTCGTCTTTTAAGTGTCAAATGTAACCTTGACGCCAGAAAACGTCAACCTGACCAATATTTGTTCGATATCGGCATCGCGATAGTATTCGCGGTGTGGACTTTTCAGCTCCAGTGCACCAGCACTGTATTTTGTGATAATGTATCTTGATCATGTATTGTTTGTTGTATGTGTGCCGTGGGTGAACTTGTGGCATCGTCGTCTTCAATTCTGAAGCGGAGATCGGCTCATCCGCGTACCATTTTGTGTGATCTCGGCGGCGACTGCAGGGATTACGGAGGTATCATGTACAAGGTAAGGCGAGCGGTACTTCCGAATTCCGGTTCGCGAAATTATTGGTCCGTCGATTAGAACCCCTGTCCCCGCACCGACCTTATTCTGGACCACGTTTCCCTACTTTCCTTCCCTACCCTGCGGTGATTCCGATTTACGACCAGAATTGTCGTATTCCATTTCGCGGACGTGCGACCCTGAGATTGCACAGATCAGTTCTATTTTATTACATTTTCCATGAAGTTTGTAATTCAAGTAACTCTCATATTCATATTTAATGTATTTAAATATTGGAACAAGGGACTGTTTAGTTTTGCAAAATATAATAAATAATTACATGGGATTTAGTTTCTAACTTTTTGGACGTAACATAAGGTCTCTAAAGGAATTAAGCCTACACAAGTTCTATAGAGGATGAGGTGAATCATCTCGTCTTCCACATGGAAAAAATGTTTAGATAACAGAGAAATTATTTTATTTTTTTTCGACACAAGTCGGTATGGACAACACAAAAATTGATAGCAACACTTAGTTACAAATACGCGTTTAATCACTTATGATATAAAATAATATTAATTTGATAAAATAAGTCACGACATTCTAACTGCAGCCAGACCATGACTGCTTGGTAAATCCGTCCGGTCAGGTAAGAGAGTATTGTCAACCGTCGCGGCAGAACCCCACTCTGCTGTCAAACGATCTTTACGATCCTTATAATAATTCATTTGGAGATGTGTACTTACTAAAAGAAAAATAATTTGAAAAATTATGTATTTTCTCAGATAATTCACGTCAGAAAAAATTGGTTTATAATACAACGAACGCAGGGCACCATTCAGTAATCACATCGTAACTAAAGCATGCCATGATTAATATTCCCATGTTTGAATCATGATGTGCGTATAAAAATCCTATTTTGTCGTGTTATTGTTAAATGTTATTTTTAAGGAGAACACATTCTTATTGTGTAGTCGCAATTTTTCAGAACATAGTTCTGTGATGTTAATGCATTTCCCCAGATGGGAAGAGATCCAGGTACGAATCCCGGTAGCAACAACAATATTTTATATGTATATCTTTCCAATTAATACATTTAATTTGTATTACCGATACTATTATTTGTGCGTAGAAGGCGAAAACAAGTTACCATAAGGCTACTTACTAATGGTAAGGCCCGGATTTATCACATTTTTAATAAAAATGTGATAAGTAGTGATGAGAAAAAATGCTAATTTTAACTCACTGGAGTGATTGTGATTGATATTCGATAATACCAGTGATTGAAAACTGTGACTGTGATCACAGTTTCATTACTATTACACGAGCGCCGCACATTATCACAATATAAATAAATTAAACATTTTTCAAACTTTATTTGCGTAAAAAACATTCTAGCGTATATAATTAATATATATCTAATTTAATATCATCACAAAGATAATTAAAACCCTTAAAAAAAGTGATTTTATTATTCGGGACAAATTCTCAGCATTTCGGGTCAAATGTGTAAAACGTTTTGGTAGAATCTACTAGATTAAAATTTAGATTAGAATGATGGATTGACCTGTTATTGGAACACTTATCCAAACTCGAATGTTGTTTCCCAGGTAATATATTATATTAAGGTATTTAATGATTCCATACACGATATGTATATATTTGTGGTAGAATGTAGTCGACGAATCATCAGTTTTTATTTAATATATTTGTGTTGTATGTACTTGCATCAAATTAAGTTTTAATTTTAAACATTGCCTGTCTTACGCAGAGTTTTCTAGTAAGACAGGCTTTGTAAAACTAAAGCATAATTTTAAATATATTAATTAGAAAGATATACATATAAAATCAATCTTATCGAAAAATATTGTTATTGTGTCACCAGGATTCAAACCTGGATCTCTTTCCTAACCGGGGAAGGTGCATTATCCAACTATGCTACAGCGGCAATAATTTTAACATATAGGTTCGAAAATTTGTCGCTAAAAATATTGTCGCTGTAGCATATTTGAATAATGCAGCTTCCCCGGTTAGGAAATAGATCCAGGTTAGAATCCCGGTTGCGCAACAACAATATTTTTCGATAAAATTGATTTTATATGTATATCTTTCTAATTAATATATTTAATTCATATTTGAAATACCACAGGCCGTCTGTTCTGAATAATTACAACTTCACAATAAGAATGTGTTCTCCTAATAAAACATAATTAGATGTGAAAAATGCATAGCATTGGAATAAATAAATATGAAGGTGGTTCGTCATTCTCAATATAAAACTTTCAGATTCAAAGGTCTCTAAAGTAAGGCAGACCAAACTTTTGTCTTAAATGTTTAAAAATTTATGGAAGTAAATATAATAATGCTGTATAGTTGCCCACTCAGACTGCCCATTGTAGTCTAGACAATTAAAAAGAAAACGTTCTATTTCGATCAGTTTGAATCGGTTTTCCAAACAAATGAAACAGAAGAACCTTATTTTTTTGCAGATTGAGCGAATTACAGTTTATATTGGTGAGGCATTTTACCATTTTGATTTCGCTGGCTGTAGTTGTATGCATACGTAATGTTTCAAAGGTCTGCCTTCACCTCCAGATGGTGCCGTCTCACCCCTCGCGTTGAAGGGTAGCAGGGCCACCCAGCTACCCTTAGGGAATTAAAAGTAATTTACAGCATCACTAAGCTTTCATTTGCTTCGTTTACCTGAATATATTGCTTGAGAATTAGAGTTTAAACTGGAAAATAGTGTGTTAAGCAGCTGTTTAGCAATAAAATTGTTTTCGGTGGTCAAACAATTATACAAATGTCTTTCTTAATTTCAGAAAAATTCTTAGAGCATTTTTCTTGTCCGTGATCAGTATTATACCTATATGAATTATTACTTTTTATTTCAAAATTTAAAGCAGAAACTTTTTGATTTGAATTATAACGAGCTGAATATATTAAAACACCTGTTGAATCAGCACCAAACTAATATCGTGTTGCGGACGACACAGCGGTGTGCGCATCACGCCGGAAAGTGGGCTCGACGAAAAGCTTCGCGTGACGTATTACATTTCTACCGGGCTCCAGCGAGACAACATCTTTCATTACACTCCACCTCGTTAGTAATTTGTAATCACGCTTTTCATTGTAACTTGTATCTATGTAAACACATGATTTATTTTATCATGTGTTTCGTGTAAGTACCTTTTTCTCACGTCACGCCATTGTCTCCATTCCTTTTGAATACAGAAATATCTGAACTTGAATAATCACGAAGACGAATCATCATCGTATAACCTTTTGATATATTCACTGATATAATCTACCTCCACGGATGCATAAATAAAGCTAAACGCAAAGAATAATATAGGAGGAAATGCTGGAAAAGGTAAAAAGTAATAAATGTTAATCAAAGAAAAACAGAAAATGCAAGTGGATGGATATGAATGAAAAATATCAGACATATACAGTATATAATAGTAAGAATAATAAAATTGAAGAAGATAGCAAAACCAACTAATGCCAGAGGCAAAAGAGGTCTCAGAAGGAACAAAGACAAATAGAGGAGGCGAAAAATAAATTGCAGCCTTCTTTCTTATACCAAACAATCGGTTCATTCAGAATTGAAATGATATAAAGAATTGTAATCGTTTTAACGGGAACTTATCAACCGAGGCAAAACAAGCGGTACCCAATGGAATTCTGGTACCGACACTCTATGGAAGTGAGGCCTGGAGCTGGCAGAAGACGAACGAAAGTTGACTGAATGCAGAGGAAATGAGATGGCTTACGGGTATATGCGGTAGATTGATTTATGACAGAAAAAAAAATTAAGATGTAAATAAATAATGTGAAGCTGATCGTGGTATAGTAAGTAAGAAAAAAAATCACTTAGGTGGTTTGGTCATATAGAACGGATGAATGAGGAGAGAATGGTAAGACAGATATATGACGCAAGTATTAATGGTACCAGAAGTAGAGAACGTCCGCATGACCAGGTTAATCGGATACTAGAGATGGTTCTGTTAGAAGCCTCAATAATCGGCGAGCTTGTATGAAAAGATGTATGAATTTGGATGAGGCGAGACTTGTGTGTCAGGACAGAATAGTGTGGTGCTCTATCCTCTTTACCTACCCTTGTAGAAAAACGGCTTGATGGTAAGTTGGTTAGTTAGTTGTAAATCTTTAGATTGTGACAGTAATTTAATAGGGAAAATTAAGACGCGTTTCCTAATTCTATGATTTTTTTGGTTGTCATTTGATTATACACTATTAGATCGGTCCTCTCAAATAGATATACATATTTTTCTTAAACGTACGTATACTTTAAAAGGTATTTGGGTTTTCACGTAAATAAATACACCTCGCTTCTACGTTTTATTTTGTGTTGATTTGATCTAATGTATGAAATGCACCTAACATTTTATATTTAGTTATTATGGAAGTGATTTTCTGTACATTTTTATGAACCAAGTGAAATTTAAAAAATGTTTAATAATTTATTATATTGAAAATACGCTGTGTGTAAAATATAAATATATTTCTTATATAATAAACATTATTCATTTCGAAGAGACACAAACAAACAAACATTAAATATTGTTTTATTTAATTTATAAAATTATCCGTGGCTTCATAGTAATAATCGCTGTGAACATGTAGGAAATATCAAATCAATCAATGTCTAAGTTTGCTCAGCGATGGTCACATAAGGTAGAGAGTTAGATTATTGTATTTGCAGGGCGGGCGTATTTAAAAGGACAGCTGGACGGGGGGGACCCACCCTTTCCCGGAATCGGTTTTATTGTCGCGATTCCACTCATCAAAGTTATAAAAAATACGCGACTTTAATTCAATAACATATTTAAGTATATACAAAACGAAAAAAGAGAAGAAATTCAATATGGTTATTAGCAATTATCGCAAATATTTTAAAATTTCCCAGCGTCCCTTAAGTGCTGTTATTATTCATAAAAATCATATAACATCATCATAAATCCATAGAATATAGTTTTACATACAGATATAAAATTAAGGTATTGTAGTTCAAGCAGACACTCAGGGATTCATTCATCAAAAAACACTCCCAAAAGAGGGACAGTGGACGAGGCACAAAATGGATTGAGTCACACTTACACGGATAGACTAACGGAGTTGTAAAACACGAGGTATGGAGAGTGAGAGTTAGGCGCGTAGGTGGAGAGGCCGGTCTAACTACCCACCTAAGGAGTTCCAACGAGTCACCCATATTCGAATAAATTTCTTATATTCCACTCTCCCACATGTACACTACGGATTATCCACAGGGTGGGCGTATTGTAAATAATTTTAATGTAAGTTTCGCCTATATTTATTAATTATTATTAACACTTATTCAATACTAAATATTATTTTTTTCAATGTCCTGTCAAGGTCGTCATTTTTTGTTCAGCGATTAAATACACAGTAATAAATATACAGTAAAGGGTGTGCAAAATAAAACAAACTAACGATCTGCAGTGGGCGTCGCTAGGGATTCATATTATATTTAAGATATGGGTTTGGGAGAGAAGTGTTTTTGTTTCGTGGAGATTTTCAATAGTAACGACATATTATGCAAAATTTGGTACAGAAACGGGAAGATGAGATGTCCATAGTGTCTTAAAACATGAACAATAATATCAAAATATAAAATATGAGAATAACAAATAATAGAAATAATAAAAACAAATAATAGATATGTCATAGAGACGAAGCTATTTTTTATTATATTTAATGGAAATATATGGAAGTATGGGTAATACAGGGCTTACGACCTGTGATATATATGCTGTTTCAGGGAAATAAATTATCAAATTTAGTCCACAGATGGCAGTAGTGCAGTGGTACTTGAAGTGTTTCCACATATTAAAACATATATGACTTTAAAAAATTTGATAGATATGGAGATTGATGAATGGGTGAGAATAGTGAACATTATATTTATATAGAGTGATCACTTAAGCCAACCGAAGACAGCTCGTAAGCCCTGTAATTACCCATACTTCCATATATTTCCATTAAATGTAATAAAAAAATAGTTTTGTCTCTATGAGATGTCTATTATTTGTTTAATAAAAATGCCTTTGTAGGTAAAAATCTAGCAATTGTGTGCTCTTGGACGTATTAAAATATTGCTACTAAAATATTTATTGTATATCTTTCATATTGATTAATTTAATTTCAATTTAATCACAGAATTATATTCTGAAAAACTGCGACTACACAACAATAATGTGTTCTCTGTTAAAACAGTAAGAGTATTTATTTATTTTATTTTATAGAATATTAACAATTTAACGCTACATGACGATACAGAATAGGTTTGAATAAATCAGCTACAATAAAAATGGTCATTAACCTATTAAAAATACTCGTCAAATGTTTTACTATCCACCGCAGTCTATAAATACGACAGTGCGTATGAATTATGCGTTAACAAAGAAATATAATATATTACAGCATTATTTAGCACCAACATGTACTAACTTAGTTTTATGAAAAAGTGTCCTGTAAACGTTTTTTTGTAGCTTAGTAATGGATTAGAGAATATATCTAATATATTTAAACATTTGTGAAATCAGGTTTAATAACGAAATATTGCTGTGGTAGGCATCTAGTCTGAACGGTTTTTTGTTTTCTTACCACTTCGTACTCCCGTGAAGCTTATTAATAATATGGAGTATGTATTCCGTGCATGCCTATTATTAAAATTAAAATTAGCCAACTCATCACCCTTAACATACTATCCATAATCAGTTAATTGCTTTTAGCTAATTGGAACGGCAATGAAAGTGTCGACATTAATTTAAAGCTTTTATGATCACATCTAATGACCGGCTGGTGAGTTAACCTATATAGCCATCATACTACTTTAACAATTACTACATAAATCACCACCGAGTCAAAAGATACGGAAGTTGAGTGGTTTATTGTACCTTTCAGTCATGTGCCTACATTCTAGAATTCTCACTGGTATTCACAGTGTTTATAGTATGTTAACTGATGTTGCCTTTACTGTTTCTGTGGAATTCTTCACAGAACAAGAATGCTTTCTGCAAAATTCCGTTCGTGCTTACACGACATCGCTATTATTTGACAGGCGTGTCAAAGACAATTAAAAACGCTATTATTTGATAGGCACGTCAACGAAATTATTATTTGATAACTGTATCAAAGGTTCAAAAAATTCATAAAAGTGTAAAAAAAAATTCACGCGTTATTACATATTTGATAGTTGTGTCAAACACATGGTGTTATTTTAAAGGTATGTCAAAAGCTTTTACACACCCTTTTATTTGATAAGTGTGTAATAACACACGGTATACTTTGATAGGTGTATCAAATTAAATTGATAGTCGCATAATTAGTTTGATGGTCACGAACAACTATCAAATGATACCGTTGGCGCAACTATAAAATAGTAGCGAAAAATAGATTAATCGAATTATAACTATATAGAATATATAATAATACCAAATATGAATTAAATATATTAATTAGAAAGATAAACATAAAAAATAAATTTTATCGAAAAATTTGTTGTTACGCCACATATTGTTGTTGGTGCATTATCCAAATATAACTACACATGCACAATGCACATGCAAAACTTAATACAGGATTCAATGTCTGCTAATGCTAAATCTGCAATTAAGTTGTTGGACGTGCACATTGATTCAGATCTTTCAATGAATACACAAATTAGTAAAACTGTCAGTGCATGATTTTATCAACTGAGACAGATTAAATGTATTCGGAGACATCTTCCTCTTGACGCGGCCCGTCTACTTATTTGTGGTGTCACGTGTGGACTATTGTAACAGCATCTATGCTGGCCTGCCAATGTTTCAGCTGGATAAATTATAATCTATTCTAAATGCGGCTGCACGGATATGGAGTATCCAAATTCTCTCATATAACAACTCTTTTACATCAGCTACATTAGCTCCGATTCTCTGGAAGAGTTGAATTTAAATTATGCTGGTTGATGTGTAAGGCGACACATAATATGGCGCCTCTGTATCTTCAAGAACTTTGTATCCCAGGCAATTTGAATAGTAGACATCAAACTTTCAGGTCAGCCTCTACATCAGCTGCAGGAAGGGTTGTAGAACCGACCAACCGTTGCTAGAAGTCTAAATTTAGTGAACGGGCACTTGTGGTGGCAGCCCAAATGCGTGGAACTCTTTGCCCTCCGTTATAGGAGACAGTGCATTAGAGACTTTATTTAAGAAGAAAATAAAAACGCACCTTTTCAAAAAATCATTTCCATAAGTGAAAATAACGATTTTTAATTTAAAAAAAAACAAAGATAATTGTAGAACTATAAACAGTTTATGTATAAAGCGCCCTTGAGGTGAAAGTTTTTACGAAAATGGCGCTATACACTTTATGCATTTTATTATTATAAATAGATTTATTTAAAAAAATGAAAAATGCTCCATATACGAAAATCTCAGCCAAGAAAACGAAAGACTGCCTAAACAGATTGTATTGTGCCAGAGAAAAAGAAGACCTTTTGAACGACTAAGGAGAACATGCAAAAGGCAAATGGAAAGAGTCCGTGAAGAAAGATGTAACTATCGGTGGCCCCAAGTAATCGACAATTCTTTGGGTCTAAATATGCTCAAACACAGTTCTCACACAAATCAAGTTTGTGTAAATATATATGTTAATATAACATTGTTATCAATAAAGAATACAGTAAAGCTGTGTAAAATGGAAATTTTCTTGGTATCTAGTATTTCCGGCAACGGACTTATGCATATTTAATATTGAGAATATTGGTTTATGTTGCGGCAGCACAAGTGGGATTAATCCCGTTTGAAAAGGCCTAGGGGTAGTATTGCCATTGGCAGAGCAGTCGCTTGTTGTAAATGTCTGTAGAATTTAATATAAAGCTTATTTATCATTCCGTTTCATTTATGTTATACGGCAACTGTGGAATATATTATGATCTAAATGATTATTACTACATCCCGACCTAATCCCTGGATCAGAAAACAAATAATTTACAGCTAGTTTAAAGGGTCGCCAGTTTCATGGAACGATGGAACTGTTAATTGACTTCAATAATTGATTTTTATATAATTTAATCAGGCGAATGAATTATGTAATATAATCTTCCTAGAGTTATGGATTACAGCATTGGGTTATGAAGAAGGAAATATAATCATAATGTAATATAATAATAATTTTACACAGAGTTTATTCATTAGGTGTTGTAGAGCTAATACTTATTAGCTCTACAACACTTAGTGCGTCGTGGTCTCTATAAGAGTTTTCCTGATTTTTTCTCCAATTTTAGATCTACCACGCAGATATGTTGTTGACAACATTGTCGCTCCTTTTTACCTTAGAACTTCCTAAGCTCCTACGTCTTAATGGTCTGGTTTTCAGCAGTGATGTCAGTATTTACTATTTGGTTATTCTCTTCATATAGCCCAACTTGGAGACGTTTAGCTCATTAATAATGTAATAAAACTCATGCTACGAACTTACTACGCCAAAATCAATTTTCTAAAACAGGCCATTAATTTTTCTTTCAAGAACGTCTAGTGCAAGCTCGTTTTTCTTAGTCAATGTTCAGATCTATGACGCATACCTTAGTACTGATCTGATAAGCATTTGTGCATGATTTTGGTATTTCTGAGTAGCAGTCAGGATATTTTTTGATTTTCGGAAATAACAATGATTAATAATATAATTATTAATATATGTAACTGAGATACTGGCTAAGTGAATAATATAATCACTCACAAGAGATCGAAATCAGAATAGAGATGGCGCTCGAGGGTATCTTAAAATGCGAGATTTTCTCTGGGATATATATCATAAATATCAGAAATAGAAGACTTGGCACGACCAGGTAAATCAGATAATGGAGGATGGTTCTGTTAGAAGCCTCAACAATCGGCGAGCTTGTATGAGAAGATGTATGAGTGTGGATGAGGTGAGATACCGCACATCGCATTTCTTCTCTTTTTTCGTTTTGCATAAAATTGAATATGTTATTGAATTAAAGTCGCGTATTTTTATTAGTTTTGATGAGAGGGGCCGACAAGGGAGTACTAGTTTCTAAACTGATCCCGGGAAAGGGTGGGTTCCCCCCCCCTTCAGCTGCCTTTTATAAAAAATATATTTATTAAAACTGCTTTTTTATACGAATACAAAACATATTAAAACCATCAAAAACTTAAATAATAACTTGCAAATTTAGTAATTTATAATATTCTGGTACACTGAAAACGATTTTAATGGTCTTTCTTTTTTTGACGTGCGAATAGTCTAGTGGCCAGGGATTTGAGCCTCGTTCCAGGAGGCCATCAAGCTGGTCCTATTTCCATAGCACAAGAGTTTAGCTTAGTTTGAAAATTGTAAATTATAAAAAAAATATATAATTTAATGCCTGTATTGTTCTAATTATTACAGATAATATTAATTTTATTAGATTTATAATAGATAGTAAAAAGGTTTTGTCATATATACTTATCGTTTAACAAAAATTAATATGGTGTATAATTTCTGATATACATAAAATAATAACAAAAATACACATTTTTGTAAAAAAAACAAAAATATAAATTAGTGTCGAATCTTAAACCCCCTTAAACAAATAATTTTTTCGATATTCAAGTATTTAGCTATTGTTTTCGCATGTTCTTGAGAGGAGCTTCCTAGCTAGTTTTTGAATAAATTAATCAAATAGTGTTGTTTTTTTTAAACAATGTAATTATGTTGTAATGGATATTACTGATGTGATTATTGACTAACTTCGTGGATCGTCCCTTCCCTCGACAAGGGTTGGTAATTAGAAAACAATACCATACAATTTATAGCTAATACATTATATTATATTATCATAATTGGCAGAAAAGGAACGAAAGTAGACAGAATGCAGTGGAAATGAGATCACTTAGACGTATTTAACATTTACAAAAAAACCTCAATCAATCAATTAATTAAAGAAAATATCACTAGAAAATTTGAAACAAGCACATCATTAAGATTTAAAAATAACTTTAAAATCCCTAAATGTAACACCAAACACTATCAGCACAATTCTATATATTTAGGGATAAAAAATTTCAATAGCCTCCCTACACAAATCAAGGAAATAAAGGATATAAAAGAGTTTAAAAAGAAACTAAATGAACACTTCAAAAACACATAATTGGACAATAAACAATATTACAGAATACTTCAGAAGCACACAAAGGGACAATGAATAGAATATGTAAAATTATCATATAAAATTATTGTAGTGTAACTCCCTCTCCAAGCACAAGAGCTGGTCTCTTTTTTGGAGAGGTAAGCGAAGTAAAAACTATGTATGTATATAACATTTATTTTGTCATTGTATTTCGCTAATTAAATAAATAAATAAATAAGTGCAATACACAAAGAAAAAAAATATATCGGCATGTTTTGTCATAATCAAAAAAAAAATATCGGCATGTATTTGTGGCAAATCTATTTATGACAGAGTAAAAAATGAAGAAATAAGGAAAGAATGTAAAGTTGATGTTAGTATAGTGAGTAAGATTAAGAAAGGATCACTTAGGTGGTTTGGTCATATGGAAAGGAGGAATGCGGAGAGAATGGTAAGAAAGATATATGACCCAAGTGTTGATGGAACCAGAAATAGAGGACGTCCGCGGAAGACTTGGCACGACCAGGTAAACCAAATAATGGAAGATGATTCTGTTAGAAGCCTCAACAATCGGCGAGCTTGTATGACAAGATGTATGAATGTGGATGAGGCGAGAATTGTGTGTCAGGATAGAAGAATGTGGCGCTCTATCCTCTCTGCCTACCCCCACGGGGAAACGGCGTGATGGTAAGTAAGTAAGTATAAATTTAATTACAACCTTAAACTTACCATACCTAATGTTATTATCGATTCGTATTCACAGAATGAGATCCGATCTCTTGTGAGCAAAACCCGTATCTCAAAAATTGTTTAGAGTCAAAAATCTCTTGAAAATCTCATCCGTGGATACAGCGCATAATAATGAGATGCAGCACACTGATGTAAACATACACCTGTAGGCTAGTTGCTAGATGACACATCGGATGACATTTAAAATTATTAACTCAATAAAATATTCAAGAAGTCAAACTTCATTCTACCTACGTATTCTAGCATTCATTTATTTTATTATTTTTTCAAAAAATCATAATTTCTATAATTACCGCAACATTTGTTTTGTTAAGGATTAACAATCGGTTGGGGCAAACACTGAACATACTTTCAACATCACACATAAAGAAGATTCGCGTATTTACCATTTCGTTTCAACGGTAATTCAGAAATCCAAATAACGGAAACTGGTAGGAAATGAAAGACATAAATTATTCAACAAAAGCATCAGACTTGTTTTTCATTCGAGGAAATAAACTCAAGCATATTTTTGAATTTTTGTATAGAGTTTTATTAGCCTTTTTATATTTTTTTCCTTGGATAATACAATATTGTTACTTTGGCACCAATGTGTGTCCTGGTTTATAATAATGTAGATGTGTGTGTGTGTGTGAGCATTGCCGCCCTTTTTTCGGAAGCTAAGAAGACGGTAACCGATAGGTGTTATTATTATTAAATCCCGTGTTTCGACCAGTCCAGCAGTCCAAATAAACCACCATGGCGTGCTTTGGTCGGTCGAAATCTAAAGAAGACAACCTTGCTAAAAAGAACAACAATATCGGACCAAAAAGACAGCAAAATTTAAGAGGTTAGTGCAGTTCATATATCATATGGGTGCTTATTGTTAATCAGAAACCTGGAAACCAGCTATCGAAGGCGTTTACATAAACAGTCAGTATTAAATAATAGGTATGTTCAATCCAGAAAATACGGAAAAAAAAATCTCTTTCTCTTGTCGACTGAGTATAGTGGTCCTCTATTCTGTTTCTACAGCGAGAACTGCTTGACTTCACTTTTTGCGACCTTGGGTCTTGTTTAATACGACGTGTAGCGAGGCTTCGGTTATGTCTTGGATTTGGTCTATCCGCCTTGTTATGAAAGGAATTTCGGACTTTTCTCGGAGTTCATGGATATGTGGGAGTCTCGCTGCGAGATTTTGAGACGGTCAGGTGTTTAGAAAGAGGACGAGAGCCGTCCGCCCTTCCCTTTCTTGCTCGAAAAAGAGAACCTTAGAGTTAATATCTACCGGCCCAGGCTTCTCTTTGCCGAAAGGAATCTTTTTTATTTTTGTGCATTGTCTTCTTTTTTCCCTATCCAATAACCATCCAACATCCAATAACCAGCTTCCGAGATGATATTTGATCAGTATTGTACATCGAGAATTGTATTACATTATTCGGCAAAATGTTGTAGAATTTGGGTCCAGAAACATATGGGACGATTTACCATAGCTCGTTCTCATTTTAGCTTCATGGTGAGCCTATTCTATTTGGTACTGTGATGGATATTGATGAAGGTCTTTGTTGAAATGAAAACAAAGAATCAGACTTTTTACATAGACCTATCGAATATCAAGAAACTGGCATTCCTCAAACAGTGAGTCAGAGGGAAACCTATTTGGATTTCTGACTACCAATTGAATGATTTAAAACGCGCAAACAGTGTTAACATAGATATAAAGTTAGCGCTATATATAATAGATTGTTGGCGCTCTCTAAGTAAGTAAATCGCTGTGAAACTTGAAATTTAATAAACTACAAGCGCGACAATATTTTATAGCGAGTATTTTATTTTGCGAAGGAGCTGGCACTGCACGTGTAGATGATAATATCTACCGAGGCTCTCAGTCGTGACAAATTGTGTGGTGCATTTTACTTTGTGAGAGATATACCGAATTGGCTACGTGCGCGCGTCACATATTTTTCAAATTGCAAGAATTGAGTTTTGACAAAAAACTGTTTTTGGTTTACTTTTCGTAGAGGTTTCATGTGTAAATAAATCGCTAGTAACGGTAACAACAAATGGAAATATCAATAATTATATTTAGTTCCTCTTTGAATATCTTATTAAAAGTTCTATTGGTTTTCTATTAACTCTAATTTTAAATAGTCTTAGGAACATTTCGATGGAAATACTACCAATTAAAGAAAGTTTCGCGACACATTATTTGGAAAATTTCAATACACTTTCTTCCATCATGATGAGGAGAGCTTGAAAATAGCCTTTTTGCTCTTTTTAAAAAACAATGATCTGAAATGAACAACTGTTGTTTGTTTTATGTTGCTGTGTGACATAATGAAGGATGAATGGACAGTAGAAAAATATGCATAAAGAAGAAATAATTATTAAAAGAAATATATATATATATATATATATATATATATATATATATATATATATATATATATATCCTACTGATTATTCTAAAAATGTTATATATTTTATAATATTAATATAAAATAAAATGAAGTTCTAAGATTAAATTATTATTACATAATACTTAAATTCTAATTCGTTCGGAGGTATAACGCTTGGTTAGCATTCTTTCACCGTTCTCTGTCCTGCGCTGTGTCTATTGTCTATTACTTGGGACCACCGATAGTTCCATCTTTCTTCGCAGAGTCTCTCTCTTCGCCTTTTCCAAGTTCTCCTGAGTCGTCCTACAGATATGATGAGCACTAATGAAAAAATCTGTTCAGGAAGTCTTTCGTTGCCCATGTGGAAGATACGTCCAAGGTAACTTAGTTGAGATTTATCGGATGATGTCATTCCTGATTTGATCTCTTAACGTCACACATGTTACTTTTATTAGGTATCTCATCTATGCAGCCTGAATTCTTGACTGATTCCTCTTCGTCAGCATCCAAAGCTCCAGTTTTTTCTTATTGTTGAGCTTTGCTTTCCTTATTACTGAGCTATACTCGTTTATTAATCAGTGAGTAGCTTGCTGGTGTAGTGGTCAAGACGTTGGCCTAGTGATCTAGTGGTCGGGGGTTCGCGCCTCCTTCCAGGACACCAGAAAGTTAGTCTTATTTTCATAGCACATTCGTTTAGCTTAGTTTGAAAATAGTAAGAATATTGATGTGACATGTATTCCGTGTACGCATCTCTATTTTTTTTTAAATAAAAAAAGTTATTATAGATTCATGTAACTTTTGTAATAACCCGTATTTTAATAAAAAAATTGTTGGTGTCAGTACACAATATATAAAGATTACTAACATTACTAACAAGTGCGGGTGTAAAGCGAATTTATTTAGCGCCATTATTAAACACAGTAAAATAATGTTTCACAATTTTAACGGATATTATTTAAGCTATCCATATGGTGTCTAGACCAAAAATTATGGATGGAGATGTCGGAGGATGAATTATTTAAATACTAAATGAAGTAAAAGTACAAGGTCAAGGAACTGGAGGAGACTTGGCTGCCCCTCCTTTCAGAAATTGTACCTGTGAATATCAAATTTGAAAGGGTGGAATTATAAAATATTATTCGCAGCGAGCGATGAAATAAGCAAGTGGCTTAAAATTGTCCGCGTGATAAGAATTTATTTTATTTTTCAAAGCTGATATTTATCATCTCAAAAAAAAAATATGTATGTAAGTAAAGCAGAACAATTACTTTATTTCTTTATTACTACTTTATTTTTTTTGTAGCATACATAGTACATATGAAAAAAATGAAAGTAGTTACTTTACTAAACGTGGTCCTTAAGCGATTACCTGTAGAGTTTTTAAAAGTTGTAAATGTTTAGAGGTAAGTAAGTATTGTGTTAAGTAAGTTATAAAAAGTTATGTGAAAAAAGTACAATCTGAAGTTACAAAATATTATTGAAAAAAAGTTATAAAAATATTATCGTCTGTAATATACAATAGTTGGAGACAAAAATGTGTAGATAGTTTGGATAGCATAAATGACAAATTACATTAATTTTGATTTATACCCACATCAAGCAACCACTTTATTATTTTTGATTTGAAGTTGTTAATCACTTTAGAGCCTTAAGGTCTAGTGACAATTTGTTAAATATTCTCTGAGTACAAAATAAGTAAGTTCATTGAGCGAATTTGATATTAAATTTTGGCATTAAAAAGTATCCTAAGGCCTTTCTCCCAGTTATCTTAGGATCGGATCTTAGAAGTAAAGTTAATTAAAAAAAAAAGTTTTGTGATCGCTCTGGTAAACAATTGTCTTATTTCCAAAACTTGGAAGGATTGATAAAAGATCTGTATAACAAACCAAATTGTTATTTAAAGCGTTATTGTGTTCGATTTTAACGATGATTGGTAACTGATTATTCATCATTCTTCGAGTAATGACTGGTACACTAGACAGTAAACCTCCGACAGTAAAATCTTAGTTACCAATCATCGTCATATAACGGCTTACCATCACTAACAAATAGTCAGTGGACTCAATCAGGTGAGATACGTCTCGTAATTCATCTCTACATGTCTCGATCCTGGGTTGCTCTCACACCTGACTCCAGCTCCAGGGTATCTCCAGCTAGTCTACCTGGTACTCTTCCAGAACGTTTACAACCTAAAGTAGTGCCCAGGACAATCTCCTTTCCCAGATTATCACTTTGACGCATAATTTGGCCGGAAAATTGGAGAAATAACTGTTTACTACCGTAGATGCCGTAGAGCTAGCTGTGGTTGAATTTGATGATAGATTAAGGCATTTCTGCATTGTGTTGTCCACGGGATGCGTAACATAATTTTCCAGAAATTCATTTTCAAGGTGTTTACTTTAAAATAAATAACATAAATATTATATAATAAAATTTTATACCCTTGCAATTTTTGTTTTCATTGTGAATTTCTTACTTTTAACCCACTTTATGAAAGCGATTAACCTTATATTTATATCAAACTAACTAATTATCTATAACAGAGAAGATGGAGTGCCATATTAATTCTTAAAATTCTTTCGTATTGTTAGCCAACCGACATTAACAGCCTATATATAACCTTCTAGTTTCCGCATTCCACTCGCGACCGAGAAGCATAATGTCAGTTCTCCTCCAATCCAACAGGCTGTGGTTCTTCTTAAAACATTTTTTGTAGAAGTTACAAAATAAGTAATAAGTCACCAGCCTTGTTATACTCGACAGCAATGTTATTATATCCCACAGCCTTACCTTTCATAATATTCTTTATTACACATTTTATTTCTTACGTACTGATTCCATTCACATCGTTTTCATCATTCATGCTTACCCTACTAGGCATTTCGGCAGATTCCTCACATTTTCTTGACTCTTATACATTTCCTGGAAATATTTCATCCATCTATCTGTTATTTTGTCATTGTACTTCTTCTTTCACATATTTAATTTCTTTATCGATTACTAATCGCTTTTATTGTGCATTATGTTTTTAACTTGTATTTAATATATTTACATTGCATTTATTTATCTTTAGTGTGTAGGTACTATTTCTTGTACCTTGAATATGTTTGTATTTTTTACGTATTTAATGTTTTGCGTTTACCGTGTATTATTGTTTTAATCATGAATTTTTGGATTTAAATCGGTATTTATAGCATTCTTAAATTTTTGTTTACTTTTGTTATTTATTTCACCATGTATTTTTTGTTTTTACTACGAAATACTTGATTTTACTTTGTATCATTATAGTAACGATATATTTGTCACGTTTTTATAGATTTTTAGTGTTTATTGTTTCCCTATACTTTTCCTCTATATACTTATAGTTCTATTATATTTATTATTTTATTTTACTTTAAAATTAAATTCTTCTTACGTGTTAATTATTTTAAAATCTGGTTTAAATTAAAAATATACTATAATATCTTATGTAAATGGCCAACTGAGCTGTAGATTTATATAAGACTGAAAACAACAAGAAAGTTTTTATAGAATTGAGCATCTACCAGTCTTCCGGAAAACAATTGTTGATAAATAAACAAAAAAAGGAATAAAATAATATTATTTATAAAAATTAAAATGAGTAAGAATTTTCAACAGTGTGATTAAGAATTAAAAAACTTATGATTCCATTTTGATCGTTTTATTTGTAGAAAAAACGTGGGAGTTATGAGAAATTTTGTTTTATTTAACCAATCTAAAGTTGAACGAAACTTCTGGAGTTACTGCAGCATCTGATCTGAGAATGTTCCGCAATGTAACAGCAATCATATTGATATGTTGGGCTGTTATTTTTAGTTATCCCAAAGGTCTTTCCTGAGACGTCACGTGTTCGTTAAACGGAGGAAATCAGCTGAAAATTTTTTGCAGTTCATCGTCCAAAGGTTGGTTAATACCAAAATATTAAAGTTAGGTTAAGTATGATATGTTAGGTTGTCATTGTCGTCTCCAGTAACACTACTACAGCCTACTGAAGTCGAGTACAGAAGGGTCTCGATGTTCGCTATCGCGTCGCGCGTAGACCGCCTCTGGCGTCTGTTCTGGTTTGGTTGGTAAATCGCCACAATATTGCAAAAAATAACTAATCCTAAAACCGTTTTAGATACTTTTAGAAAACTCCTCAAAAGGACATGAAGTTTTGTTCTAAGAATGAATAAATAATTTTTGTTACTTTAAATAGATTTTTTATTTATGTAATTATTAGGGGTTTGTAATTTGTAATCTATTTTATATAGAGGTTAGGCTGTCCCAGAATATTGTAATTAATAAATAATATTGGATAATTTTCATAGCTCCATTATCGTAAAAAATTTCGTCCCAGAAGCATTTTTCATTTTTGTGAAAAATAATTAATCAAATGAAAATAGAATTCATATCTAATTCGATAACTAATTCCTGAATAATTTAAATTTACATTTCAAACATCTCACTGAATACTACATTCTGTATAAATTGTTCGATATCTTCCAAAAGTCCAAAAGTTATCATTTTTGTGTGATCTCTTTTATCTGAACTTCCACCTAGTTTGGAATTCTTGACTGTCACATTAATGAAAATGGCAACGTATCACATTTTTTAAGGGTTGAAATTAAGCAATATTTTATATTTAAAACATTACTATTTCAAATTCATAACATTAGTTACACATCGTATTTTAAATTAAATATATAAGAATATAAAAAGATATACATAACTAATTGGTGAACGTTATATATATAAATATATATAGTCGTATATGTGTACATATATATATATATATATATATATGTATATATATATATATATATATATATATATATATATATATATATATATATATATATATATATATATATATTGTCACCCCCCAAACTCCACATTTATCAAATTTTTGAAAGTCGTATATGTGTTAGTATGTGGACTCGCTTCGAGTATCACTACACTATCGTCATCTATGGACCGAATTCGATAATTCATTTTTCCCCTTTTTATTTTTTTAAACAGCAAATATGGTATGGTATAGATATGTGAATGTAATTTTTTTGAAATTATTTTAAAGCAATATTCTTTATATGTAAAATGTTTTTTTAACATATTATACTAGAATACGCCTGAAAAATCAATATTTTTCAATTTTTTATATATTTTCTTATTTTGACCAGTATATTACGTTAGCAATATTTGAATATGTCCAAGAACACACAATTACATTTTATTTATAAATCATCGTCACAATCATATACACATACAGATTTACTGATCACAATTTTTGGATTTTTTTCTATCATTAGGTAATTGTACTTTTGTATTCTAGTGAATCCAAGCCTGAGCCAAAATCACAATATCCCGGGATTCAAATTTGATGGTTCCGAGATTCCAGAACCATTCAGGTCTGAAATACAAATTTAAAAATAAAAAATGCGTAATTCCGTTAATATTGAACCTAGAAAAAAAGTAAAAAAACATACAGACAAAATTTATCTGACTCTTGTGATTTAAAAAATTTATTAAGTGTTAAAAAAACCGTGTCAAAGGCTTTGGCAAAATCGGCTTAAAAATTGGAAATTAAATTAATGTTATTTAAAAAAATTCTATATTCATCACCAGGGTAGTACTTATATAATATTTATATATATCCAAAAATCATTATACTGCGTAATTTATGTTATATTTTTTTGTTTTCTTCTTCTCGGAATGAAAGCTGTACGATTTTCAAATCTTTCTTCAAGGCAGCTCGTTGAAGTATTTCATGGTTACGTAAAATAATATTTTCGTCACGTTTTCTTCAAGTCTGGAAAACGTATAAAGATTTCATCTTTGTGAAAAGTTTATTGAAGTCCCACCTGTATTGTACAAGAAAACGTGAGAAAATTTTCCAGGCTAATAATATTCACCTTTTTATATTTCTCGAATGCGAGGCAATTCGGTCGGGCGGTAACGATGATGTGCTCAATTTCGATTATAATTTTATACATAATACATTAAAAAATGTAGCAGTATTAATTTTATTACTGGCATTCATGAATTTACTGGTATCCGCAAATTTGGTCGATTATATATATAAAGTTTATACTAGTACCGGACCATTGTAAGGCCCGTGTCTGTGGAAGAGATTTTTCTCAGAGATTTGCCTCAAGTTTGCATAAAGAACAGTACAGAGTTCAGTACGAGGCGATTCATGACGACTCGATGCCTATCACATTAATAATAACAAATTGTTTAACATAAAAATGAACTCACTTAATTCTGGCGTCGCCTAGGGTATACTACTCAAAAGTATTTGAGATTTATCGCAATATAAAGTTGATTGCTTTTAAATATGGAATAACATGTGTCAATTTTAATGAGTTACAGAATATATGTTAAAAAAAATTGTCGTAAATCTACTTAGTTGATGTGGCAAAATTGGATAACGCATTTCCTCGTATTGGAAAAGGTCCACGTGGAAACTAAAGATCCCGGTAGTAACTAAAACATTTTTTCGATAAATATTTCATATCTGTAAATCTTTCTAGTTGATTATGTTTAATTTGAATTGAATACTACAGAAAAATGTTCTTAAAAACTGCAGCTTCACAATAAAAATGTGTTCTCCTTAAAAATGACTTTTATATGTATTTCCATAAACATGTATTATTATTTTACTTAATATAATAACCGCTTTATTTATTATCTAAATGTCGTGTCACCACCTGAACGGTACACATATTACGAATTGGTTACACTGTGGTAGACCTCTACCCTTTTTAAATATAATTATATTTTATATTATTACGTTATAAAAATGAATACAATTAATTTTTAATATAAGTAATGTAAGACAAAAATGAAAATAAATATCTCTTTCGGAATTCAATAGTGCGCCACTATACATAATACATGATAACTAGCGATCAAAAGAAATGGTGGCGTACTGTATTCAGTTGAAGCGCTTGTCTGATTACGAATGACGGTAAATATATATTTGAAATAACATAACGTAAAAGTAAGAAATAAGCAGAAATGTTAAGCGCCCGTGAGGTGAAATTTTTAACAAAAAGGACGCTGTATCCAATGTTTGTTAAATGTTGCGATACTTTACTGTTTACTGAAGAGGCTTCTGAAAAAACGTATCGTACGTAAAAAAAATCATTTATTGTTTCCTTCGAGTGTATATTTGACCACGAAACATTTAAAGAATCTATTTTCAATATTTTATTTTGCTTTGAGAATATGGTGAAAACTTAACATTAATTACAGTTGTTCCATAGATGTTCTCCATATTTAGAATGTTTCGTATTTTTTCTTTACTTGTGAAACATGTAGAGTGAAATTTTAGATGTACATGTTGTACTAAACAAAACTTGTATAACTTTGAATAAATAAACAAAATGTAATATATAACTTCAACTAAAATGCTCCACAACTGAGATGATAAGAAATAAAGACATACTGAACGATTAGTAAATAATTGTTCTTATATTAAACATAAAGTGATTTTCTATTTTTCTACACAAAATTATTGTATTTACTTAAGAACTTCGGTATATACTGTGACATTTCAAATATACGCGCCAAGACCGAGGGCGCCATCTACCGAGGCGTGTAGGCGCGGCCGGTGGGAGGAGAGGTCGGAGGAAGGTAGCGGGAGACTTCGTAGCGAGCGCGCGCCGAAGGTAGAGCGCCGTGACGGCGTCTCGCGAGGCGGTATGGCGAAATTAAGGATAAAACACAAATCTTGGACGAGGCGTGGTGAATTAGAGGGGTCGAAGCATCGATCTACCCGCGCGTGACCGGGTGGCATCGGGGTGACCTTTGGTAAGAAGAGATCACTTCTGGAGCGGAGCGTGGTAAACTGGGCAGTTGTCGAATCGCTAAATCGGTGACACGGTGTGTCCCCACAAGGAGAAGAGCGTGACGGGAAGGAAGGAGATCTTAAAGACAATAACCGTGCTTACAGTGTCGGGTTTTGTGTTTTATATGTGAATAAATTGTTCAAAGTGCATAAAGCGTTTCCATTGTTCAGACCTCCCCCATCCATCTGAGACAGGCATTCCGACACCAAACTTTATTGACCCACAGACTGAGTCTAGCTGGTGGCGTGGTGCGCTGGCATTCCATCCTCTGGTGACAGCGCGCGACGTAACAATAAATAACAATTTTGTTAATTTTTTTATCTTATCCATGTACTTACTTGTATTTAAAGTTATGTTCGTTTTATTTAGAATAGTGGTTGTAGATGATTTTTGTTTGATTAAATATTTATTCGGTACCTATTATTATTGAAAAAATTATTATGATTTTATGAGTCCAACTATATATTTGTTTTGATTTTATTAACAACTACACGAAATAAATATTTTTTATTTGAAAACATTGATTTACGTGAGAATAAAATAAATTCAAAAATTTTTATTTTTCTGCTAATTTATTTGTTCTTTTTTAGAATCTTTTATTTCATTCAGCTAGAGTATAGGCAGTTATTAAAATATTTTTGACCTTTGCAACTCAATAATAGATGACGAAAATAAGTTAGAAACCGTAGTTACCTTAATTATGTTAACAATCAAAATATCTGTGCTTATGTACGCATTGGAAACTTAAATTCTGATAAATACTATAAAAAGACTCCAGATATTTTTGAATATAATAATTCTCCATAGAATTTACGGTTTCGTAAATAATAATGGTATCTGCAGACAGACATATGACATGTATAGAGATGTTAATGAGGTTGAATCGATTAAAATTTAAATATTAGACTGCTTATTGCACTTGCAACGCATAGAATACGTTTTGTTCAGTGATCCGTAAGGGTGCAAAAGAGTGGGTAGGTTGAGGTAGTTTGACGGTATCGTAGTAGACTATCGTGCTCCGGGGGTGGTCTAGAAAATGAATTCTTTTTCTACTCGAATCTGGCCGTATAACGGACGTTGGCTACAATATTACTTTGTTTGAAAAGCTCTATAGTAGACTGCCCATACTGTTGCCCTAGGTACTTCAGTCATGATGTTTCGGCTCTTTCAGGTCTCCAACTTCCAGCAATCTTTCTCCGCATTATAATGCTTTTCTGGATATCTCATCACGTATCACGTATTATTATTTTAAAAACTTATTTTTCTTATTTCATCCGAACTATAACATCTTCATTAGTAACTAGCTTATTTTAAGCATTCTTCTGAATATAATCATCACAAATATTTCTAGTCGTCTTATTGATAAAGGTTTCATGAGCTCGCTTAATGCGGAATAATTTAAATATTCAACAAAAATGAATAAAGATAAGAAAATAAAATAATTTTCACACCGCACGTTCACTTATTACTACAATAACAATTTTCAAACGTGATATTGTAATATATGAATTTTCGTTTCGCCTTCGCAGGTATCTGGATACTACCTGTGAACGTAATGTGATAATATTCTCAAACTCGCATAAATGAAAAATGAAAATTTCGGGGTGAGAACGTGAACTTTCAGCTAGATCAAGGAATAATAACATCTACGCTGGTCGGCGCAAAACTGGTTTACTTTTGAATTTTCTCTGAAATTTTAAAATATCGTGGTTCATCCAAGTTTTATTCAGAAGTAGAAAGTTCTTACCTACAAAATTAATTAAAAAATCTTTTTAATGAATGTTTCTTTTTATTGTGAACTTTAGTGTGAGCCAAGGCGCAAATCATCTGTTGGGAAGATGTTGTGTAGGAGGTGAGAGAAGTGATCTGTTGCGTTAGTTGGTGTATTAAAATAGGAAACATTATTACTGAAAGGAGATAAAGAAGAAGGCAACAGTGATGCAAGCCACGAAGAAAAATATTTTCAATATTTTTAAAATATGCAAATATATTCTTATCGAATACTCAGGAATGTGCCCTAAGGCTATTTTAGTGGCAATATCCAATATTAATAAAAAATATTCATGTGTGTACTACATAATGTACCTATAATGTATTAAAGCTATTAGTTGAAACATTTTTTCAATGTGATAAACATAATTTATATTTTTAAGAACATATTTTTGATGAATTGTGTATGTGTTCTCCTTAAAAATATATAAGTTGAATCAAAGTATATTCAAATCTAATAAAATTAATTAATGAATTTAATTCTAGCGTCTCCTAGCATGGTTTACTCAAAGGTATTTGAGATTCAACGCAATATAATGCTGATTTCTTATAAAAATGTAATTATAAATGTATCAATTGTAAAAATATGTATAATTTGTCGTAATCCTAATCGGTAGCAACTAAATAATTTTTTAGATAAACAGATTATTTATGTATATATTTCTAGTTGATTAATTTAAATTGTATTAATAATTTATTTTAGCTAATAACATTGTAATACTGCAGCATCTGCACAAAGTACTCATGATATAATCAAACTTTCACCTGACTAAAATTATTACCATCATACAATGAATATCAGTGGCCTATTGAGAAGGTATCTTAATTGGAATATCATCGGATTACTGGTTCGTTTTGCTTGGTTTAAGTAGGGTTTTGTTAAACCGACCAATGCCGCTTAAGAAATAAGAATATTATGCCTATATATGAGTGAGGAGAGAATTTATAAGAAATATATGGTTGATGGCACCAAAAATAGAGAACTTCCGCGAAAGTCTTGAGATAACAAGGTATGGTCTTGTCAACAATCGACAATGAGGAGATGTATAAATATGGATGATGTGAATGTTATATGTCAGAGTAGAAGAGTGTGATGGTCTAACCTCCCAGTCTCCCCTGTGTAGTACCGTATCATACTATGGTAGATCATTTCCTTTTTAAAAAAATAAATTATATATTTTCAACATTGTAAAATAGGTTTTATGAAAACATCGACCGGCTCCCACAGTCAGCATTAATTTCTTGCTAGTGGTAAATATTTTTTTATTATTTTGAATGTCTGAAAGACACTTTAATTAACTTGCAATTACTCCTAGAAAGACAAGTTCAGTAAAGCCATTTATGCTAAATTACAAAATGCACGGATAACTGTACACATAGGAATGCAATTTACATTTCCTGCACTTACTTTTAAGTAATTATCTGAGAGAAAGACTACAGATATTTAATATATATTTATAAGTTATATACTCATTAATTAATGAGGTTATAATTCAAAGTTAATTGAATACGTACTTAATTTATGTATTAACGATAAATTAACGAATCATCGAAATCACTTAATAAATAATAAATAAAATTAAATCCCAATAGCAGCTAAAATACTGATTTTTTCTGTACATCTTTCGAGTTGATACATTTAATTTGTATTGTAACCAAATTAATGTTATAAATTGATGTATTCGTTTAGTTTAAGTTTAAATTTATAAATTTAAACTTAATTACAAAACTTCATTGCTATTTTTTTTAACAGAAAGCGTACGTGGAATTTCTGTCATTTTATTCACCATAATTAAAAATTAATATAAGATCGAACCTCCTAACTCTTTGTTAATAAGCGAGTATCGTACTACTAAATCAAACACGCGCGTTTGTTTATTTTTAAAATATCTGAATTTATTAAGAATAACATTTATAAAAAAATGCTAGAATTAACTAGTAAATAAAGATGAGAAATCAAACTGAGTAAAATTATTTAAATATTTAAAATGGTATATATTGCGATGTTGGAGTCAGATGCTGCCCAAAAGCTTGTTGTGGTGGGCCACGACGAAGGTCGGAGAGAAAGAGGAAGACCCCCACCCATTGGTCAGACCAAGTGGAAAAGATAACAGGCACTTCTCTGGTGTCAATTCTAAGATATGCAGGATGCCGAAAAAAGTGGAGGAGCCTGGCCAAAAAAGCGGAACTTCAAGGAGATCCGACGAGTATGATATATCGAGAAATACTTCTTAATTTTAATAATAAAGAATGTCCAGCGGAAAATTTCAAGTTTAATGTTAAATAAAAAAAAGAAGTATAATATACAAAATTGAGTTTATCGATGCTAATTTAACGTTTTATAAACAATATCGTCTAAATGTCACTTGCAATCGGATTTTTAAATTTGCGAACACGCGAGAGCAAAGCGTTGGTTCAATGTCAGCGACTTCACGCCAGATATTTTCTTGTAGGACCTGAATTGTTCGAGGATTGTTGCTGTATACTTTCGACTTAAAGTATCCCCACAAAAAAAAGTTGCACTGTGTAAGGTCCGATCCGGTAACCGAGGTGCCCAGGGTATGTCTCCGTACTTGCTGATTAATTTATAAGGAGAAATTCCTCTCAGCTTCTCCATTGAAATTCTAGCAGTGTGTGGAGTGGCCCCGTATTGCTGAAATTGCGTTCTGTTGTTGAACTCAAGAAACAGCTGCAGTTGCGGTACCAAAAAATCGTCGATCATTTGGCAATATACGTCAGCAGTGACTGTTTCTCGCTGGTTAAAAAAAATAAGGGTCAATTATCCCTCGGGCAGAAATTGCACACCACACTGTCATTTTTGGACAATGCAAACGTTTTTAATGGCGTTGCTTGGGTTGTCGGGGCACGATTTGCAGTTTGTATGGGAGAAACTAGTTTCTCTTTCAAAATAATGTGCATTGTTGATTTTTTTATTCCAATAAAGGCTGCAATCTTCCTTAACGATTTACGCGGGTTGCGCATAATTTTACGTCGAACTTGAGCTACATGTTCTGGCGTCGCTGCTGACGTTTATGGTCCGGGAGGAGTTTGTTTAACCATTGTCCCTTCTTGTCTGAACTTTTGAATACAACACCAGATAAGTTGCGTGCTCGGCCCATCACTTACTCGTCGAATATTAAAGTGAGTACAAAAGCACGCGCACGAGCCAATGAATCACCGCACTTTAAATATTTCTCAACCGCAAACGTGCGGTGTGCTCCTGATCAGTGACTCATTGCGACTGAAAAATCAGCAAATCACGCGCGTCCAATAACACCCCTCCCTCTTACCTCACCCTGATGGTTAACGAGTAACTACAATTTAATTTGGAAATTTTTACGCTGAACACCCTATTACACACATTTACGTATAATTATTGAAATTAGTTCGAATCGATTAGACTCTGGAAATAGATGATCGTATTAATTCAACGTGTTTCCACGTCATCAATTTTAATTCTGTCAAATTTATCAATGCTATCAACTTAGTAACTTTGAAAACACCGCACGCCTTCAGGACTTCTACAGTTTGTGAATCTTGCCTTAAACTTGTGACTAAACTACGAAGATTCAACTTTGCCGAACGTAAACTTCAGTCTTATGTTGGACGGGAATATCGGGAACAGTAAAATTTTGGTGAATTTGGAAAGTACGCTGTTCGATCATGTTCTTCGTAATGTTATCGTGAATTATTTTAAGTCTAATATCTCATGTAGTGATGAGTTTAAAATCGCGAATTGTGAGTCAATCACTGATACCTCTAAATCATAATCACTAACTGTGATTGAGTAGGTATCTTGTCTGAAAATATTGTCAACTGAAATACATGTCTATTTTATTAAAAAACTTAATTTTTTAGTGGTTTTCTATCTATGGCGGAGAGGAAACGCCATCTTTGGGGCGAGCGGTGAACTCGATTTAGCTACGACATTCAGATTGATAGCAGCATGTGGCGAGTGACCGAGAGCCTGGACCAGACAGTTGGAAGAGGAAATCGCAGTTCGCAATTTTAGTATTCTACTCTCGTGGCCTACGCAAGCCAGCAGTATTACTTAGTGTTTCTCCTACTGTAGTGATTTCTGTTTATTTACGTAGAATTTACAACCAACCTGAATTACAATCGAGACAAGACTCAAGGCATGAGCTATTTCTTAAATTCCTTCTGATATTTGGAGTCTACCAAATTGGTATCTGCCCTTCTGACCCAACTACACTAGCGAACAAGACATCAAAAACACCCATGTGTATTTTGATTGAATTCAATTCACATAGCTTGGAAGCTATGTGAATTGAATTCTATTTAGGTGGTGATTTTTGTTAATTCATTATATATTGTGATATTATCAGTAGTGATATTAACAGCGATGGCAGTTTTCAATCGAATACCAATCATACTCCGCTATTTTGCTTCTAATGCGCGGACTGCTTACATCTACTCTTCACGATCCTAGGCATTGTTTAGTGTGAGTATATCGAGTCCCCGATCGTTTAGAATATGCGTCTTATTGAATATCGCTCTCTGAACTTATACATTCCCTTTAATCACCAATTTCTTCAGGCTATCAACACACATAACGGAGGCACGTTTTTTCTTTCGACTTCATAAAGAGCTATAAAGAACACTAGTCACAATTTTATGTTCCTTCAGCTGAAGCATTTCTTCCAATTCCATTTGGGTCAACAAAGGTCAAGAACAAAAGTATCAAAGTATTAATATATCTTTTATTTAAATAGACTTGTCACATTAATATTTTTATTATTTTCAAATTAAGATAAGCTCTTGTGCTATAAAAGTAAGATTAAGTTAATGGTCGTACAAGAATGTGTTGCGTACCGATACACGTCAATGTGTGCGTGAGGGCTGTCTAAGAAAGAGACAAAGTTATATGACCGCTTCACGCTAGACATTAATGCAACAAAGCACTTGACGTCGGTTGACGCATTGTATCGGATGTGTACACCGCACGCGGTGCGTTGTTGTTTTATGTTATATAAAATTTATTTTCTTCTCCTTTTAGTTTCATCCGATGACGTGATTAATATTATTTCATTCCCTATCAATGAAATAATTTAACATTAAATAAATCTAAATAATATTTTTTTTAAACTTTTAACCGATTCGTGAGTGGCCGACTGTAGGTGAGTGTTTTAACAGCTAGACCAACAAGCATGCAATTATTATAAATAAAGTAATGAAACGTAAGTGGGTAATGAATGAACAAATTAGGAATAAATGCTAAGTATAATGAAACACATTACGGCTAATATTCTACTATAAGTTCCGGGTAATTAGCGTAGACAGCTGTCTAGAGGGTAATTTCATTTCCCAATACACAGACCGTAGCTGCCTATGCAGCAGCAAATTCATCAGTGAACCGCGTCGCTTCAGGAAATGACACGTTCCACAAATCAATCGAGAATTAAGTTAAGGTGTGTTACGTTATTTCTTCTTTCTGCCTCGGCTTCATGTTCAGGGGAGGCATGTAGCCTAACTGGTTCTTTTTTAAATGATTATCAAGTCAAATGGTTATGAAATGAAAATACAAAATGCCATTGTTTACAATTAAGTTAATTATCTGTTTTGTGACTTGCATGTATTAAAAGTAGAACAAAAGCATTTCACCTAATTACTTATTAAGACAATTCAAAAATAATTATAAGTTAATTAACATTATATATGTGCCCATCATGCCAACATAAAGTTAACTACCAAATTTTCTGAGTCGATTCTTATCTGATGTTGATTATTCAGGTCCCTCAAGTAAGGGATTACCTTTTAGGAGACGCCTTCCACGTGTAAATGATGGTCCTGGAAGTGAAGTGTGGCCGGGAGGTGAAGTGTGGCCAATAGTTGCGGTGCCAGGACGAGTGACGGAGTTCAGGATTGACCACCAGACGATGTCTAATTATCCAGGCAAACCGGGACTCTGGACGCGATGTTCTAAATTACAATTTGCGCGTGCCGTATATGATATCGTCTCTTTTGATAGCGATTTGTTCTCACTGCATCAAATTATGTTGATCGTTTTTTCTTTATATATAAATCCACCGGGACCCTTTTTATACTTTAACATCAACGATTGAACACAGAGAACATCACAGTTCAAGCTTTATACTCGAGGCGCACAGTTTACCTTTTCCCCGGAATCACAGATTACAAACGCTCGCTTAATATTAGAGACGATACTAATTTTGTTTTCTAATTGAAAACTATGGAGCGATCTCTCCCGGCTGGTATTGGGAGAGAAACTGACGCATGAGGGTGATGCATCCCTTATGCTGCATTTGCCTACGTGACTAAAGTCACGCACGCCAAAATTTTTATTGCCGTTCCCACGCCGCATCGTCCATCTAACAATACCGACGTTTATTACCCTGTTCCTTACTTCGACTAAGTGCTTTTGTATCCTTGAAAAACAAAATATTGTTTCGGATAAATTTCCATTCTAACAGGTGATAGGATTTAGCGCATGATTCTTTGATTGTTAATACTAATTTAGCGGTATGAAGTTCTGGTAATAACACTAACGATCGAATCGAAGGTAAATAATAGTGAATATAGATTCATGGGGAGAAGAGGGTGCGGTTATGAAAGCGTGTTTACTGTTAGAAGGATATATTGTAGTGTGAGTGATGAGTACCCCGATAATCACCCATTCACCTACATGTTCGTTGGAATCGCAAAGTGTATTGAATAAGTGTGTGTGGCCAGAGCAGGTTAAGAAAGCGAAACACTACTCACTGTTACAGTTGGGAGATGTACAATCATCGAACAATGAAAAGTCTACACAGAGCAGCATTTCTTGGAGATCTTATCTAAGAGGCGGCTTGCAAAAGGAGTGACGCAAAGGTGCCGGACTCTCGGATAGCTACCGTTCGCATTGGTTATTGTCGCATGTCGCATTATTGTGGCGTCGGTACCGGCCGTGTTTTCGCGGCTGTTAGAGGCTTTGTTTTTAGGGATCGTCAGCTGTGATTATGACTGTGAGGTCCACAGATTGAATGCGGTCGCTTTAGCATATGTGTACTACATCTTTAAACAAAAGATTAAAGAATGAATACATTAACTACAGTAAATTTAAAACAATTTAGAAAGATATACAGTAATCAAAAAAATATCTAGTTACCACAGAGACTCAAACCCGGAATTATATCGAATGCATTACCATTACACCACGTTAACAATTTTTTATAAATCACACAAATTTAGAATTTATTTTTAAGTAATACATATATCATTTCCATTTAAAAGCTGCACAATTATAAGTTTTAAATATCTTAGAACTGTATGTATTCTGAAAATTGCAATTTCATAATAAAATGTGTTTTTATTTAAAAAATTAATACATATATTCTTTATCATAATTTTATCACGTCTGAAGATTCAAGGAGGGTTCGTGGGGTTCTCAACGATTCAACAACAAGGGTAAATAATAATTAACGTTATTGTTTAACAACAGCAATATATCTTGAAATTATAGTTAGGACTACCTCTAAATTATAGTTAGGCTAAAGCTGAACCCGAAATAAGTTAGCCGCTTCGATTGTGTATATTAGTAGTTGTAAAAATGAAGAGTAATTATAAACTAGAGCTATTTATCAGAATAATTTAGATTAGTGTTTGGAGTTTAGAGTTAAGTGTGAAAAAAGTAATTAAAATTATTTAAAAAATTTAAATACTAAATATTTGAAATTTTTTTTACAAAATATTATTTCCGTTAAAAAAACCTGAGAAATCCCGTTTCTTGTGGTATAAAATATCTCACTAGGCACGTAGGATAACATTGCTTACGAATACGAAAGAAGGAAATGAGCAGCCGGTGGTGAACGCTTTATCGAACTTGATGACGTCGGGGCTAAAGAGGCGTTAGAAGAAGAGGGAACTGCCTTTATGTTTAAAACTTACTACGCACACAAAAAAACACCCATTGTTTTTTTATAAGAACTCACAAACCTGAAAGGAATCGTAAACAATAAGGAACCTAGTCGGCAGACGCTGCTTTCGATTTTATGACTTCTCAAGAATTAGGATTTTTAGACTGTGTATTTTGTTCAACATTTTTGTACGTTATATCAGCGAAGCGAGCTCACTATAACAGCGAAAAGTTGAATGAAAACAGGCCTGAATCAAAATAATAATAAGTATTTTCTCATTATAACCGTGATCTCACTATAACCGTGCTCGATATAATCGAGTTCGACTGTATATTATTTTATCTTCTTTATTTCGAGAGTATAAGAATTAATTGCAATTAATTCAATTTGATAAGGTATCTGATAAGAAAGTAATAGGAATATAACACGCACTGGTTGTAGAGTTTAATATTAACATATTTTAATTAAAGGGGGGCTAGAAGGGGGGGACCCACCCTTTCTCGAACCGTTGTAGAAGTTTCAACTTATTTTACCGGTTCCACACACAAGTACTACAGAAATGCGAAATGTACAATTACTAAACACAAAAGAAAGGAGATAAACAAAAGCTAATATAAGATAAGATAATATAATATAAGAGGTTGCGAAAACGAACAAAGATTTTAATTTAAACCTTCCTGCGCCCTTTTAAGTGCTATCTTTATTTATTTTAAAATGCAGGTATATAACAACATTACAAACAGATAATCAAGTGTTATGTATGGAAGTAAAGAGACCAGTAGATTGCCATTAAAGGGCTAACTATCAAATACACTCTCTACTGTACTGAAAGGACTCGGACGAAACACAATGATGCATGAGTCACCCCACCCCACACTACACATGGTACAGGTACAGGCCAACGGAGTTACGCACGATTTTGTTTGTTTTGAGAATTTGACTTATGAAAAGTGAAGTATCCGCGTTCTCGCTGAAACGATCCTATTATCATTTGTCTAATATACCCCATCTCGTAGTCCACGTTTTGATGAAATTCCTACACAGCTTGAGATTCCTTGCATTACTAATGAACGTTTTTGTAAATTATTTTTTGTATCATGTAAACGTGTTGAATGAAGTTTATTTTATCCAAATCAAATCATTGATAATGAAGTTATATTTCGCAGTCATTGGGTCGGACAAACAATCGGTGATCGGCGCGAGCGGTAAACGCGTATCGTGGAAGCAGGGCAGGTATGATATGTATTGTGTAGCGCGATTGGTGGGATAACAATTACGAATAAGATTTCGAATTATTTTTCGGTTTCCAATGATTTATTTCAATGGTGCGCTCTAGGACGTTTCACGTAAAAATATAATTTTGGGATATTTTTTTAATTACGTTTTATTAAGTACATATTATTCTGTTTTTGAATTGAGTTTTTTGGTAATTGCGTGGTGTCTGGGTGTTAAGAGTTTAATTTTGTTTGAATTATTAAATATTTTCATTTACAACCCTCTCACCACGGCTAATTTAGTCAGAGTTATAATAATCTTCAAACTTGAAAATATACATACAACCACAGTGGTGTTTTGTTTTGTTTTCATAAGCTCCGTGTGGTTGAGTGGATGCGTGAGGTTGTTGGAAGGGAATGAATTATCTGAGTCTCAAAAATATTAGATTACTTAACAAATCCACATCTAGCGACATGGTACGTACTATACGCAAATAATCAGAGGTTCCGTTATCGTGCGATTGAAGTAAATTGTTAACAGATGCTAGACATGTGTTGGGCACATTTTTTTTGAGAGGCACTGCGCTTCGAAACTCTTACTTGAAAAATAATATATTGTATACATTTATGGCTGATCTTAGGGTAGTTATTATTTAAACTGTGTACTCAGATGGCTCAAGTGGACCAGACACAGATATAATTATTTGACTCGGCTACAGTGAAGCTAACATTAGGAATATGCTGATATAAATAAGCATACTTTGGTTCTTGTCTTGATGTTTTGATGTTACAGGTACATAGTATGTGAATTTGAATACAAAAAATTACAGATTATCACAGAGTAAAAAAATAGGAGATGCTGCCGGTCACGTCCCTATTGACCGACCTCTGAAGGTATCGGCACTGCCTCTACCGGCTGCACCTTCAAGTTTGCATACGACCGTGTGCGTGGCGCCAAATGTAGTTCTCTATCCGCCTCATATTCTGAATGGTTAGTATTATAATAAGTACACTCTCAGTAATTTATTAGAAGCATACTTTTTGGAAAGCGTTTTTTGGACATCTTGTGAGATGGGAATACTGATTATGGGATGATAGAAAAGGGAAGATTCCCACCTGTTGGATCAAAACTGATGAAATTAATGTTTAATTTGTTATTAACACTTTTTCTTATTTCTAAAATTTCTACTTTATTTAACTGTAAATCCTTGGTATTTCTACGTAAAATTTCTAAGCCCTTGTTAATGTCAAAAGAATGATTTGTTTCCAAAAGATGATAAGTGAATTCAGAATAGTTATTGCTATTTTAACATCTTAAGTGCTCTTTAATTCTAATATCAAAATTACTGCAAGTTTTACCTAAAGATGATTGATATCATTGCTCTTTCTTATCTTCTCCTGCCATTTATATTTACAGTTCTGTTTATGACTATACTTGCAGTTTTCATTTTAAAATAAATTGTATCCTGAAGGAAAGACCATTGGTTCCAAAACACGTTGAGTTATCAATAAACAGTGGTATAGTCAAAGTGTTTTCTTATTATTAATATAAAATGTTGCCACCAAGTAACTTTGCAATCATTGAAGAAGTGAATATATAAATAATGTTATTGACATTAAATCAAATCCATCAAAAAATATCATCAAAAGTCGTGAGTTTTAGTTATATTAAAGTGCCAATCATGACGTGTATTTGATCCATGTTATAGCTGGGCCATCCAGTAGTGTACTATCTCGATTATCTTCTGTGAAATATTATTTTATCGTCGACAAAATATAAACAGAACCGATTTGAGTGTAAATTGGGGTAACCCAATTTTATCTGTGAAAGGCTCTCGATGTTGTCTATATAAAGAGAAAGGGGTCGATTGTTAATTCGCAACGAAGCATCCCCGAGCCGAACCCACCCCGAAATACCTGCCCTATAATTCAAGGCAACGGCGCTTTAAGGGCGAAATCTGAATTAAAGCGATCAATGCAAAGTCACGTATGGATCAGTTGAGGTTGTGTTATCATGTAAATATGTACCTTATTTCTTTACATGTTAATTCGCAGCCTGAGAAATGGGATAATTTTAATTCTCGTTCATGCGGGATAACTGTTTTCTAGGAGAATTATGTTTTGTGTAGGAAGATGTAATTTGAAATAAATATACTCGAGGCGTTATTACGAACGTGTTTGATCATTATTCAAAAAATTATATTTATTATGCAGACGTTTATCTGCAGGTACATTCATATCAATTTTATTACATTTAATATAAGACACTTTTTTTATCATTTTTTTTAAATTCGGAGAAACCGTTCTATTTTGTAAAGACCCAGATATCTGATTTTTTAGTGTAGGAACAACAAATTTTAATGTCCACGATCCATACTTTGGGAATTGTTAAATTTAGAGTAGCTATACCTCTTGTATTTTTTCCGTGTGAAGCCACCCTATTTAGAGCATCATTGTTATAATTGTATTTTATTAAAAAAACGGTAACAGCCCGTGTACAGGAAAAACGTTTACGGAAGAATATAAAAATTTTAGATTATGTCTCAATTTAAATGGTTCCAAGCTTACGATTTTTTTCACTTTGGCTTCTGATATATGACCTAGAAGCATCTCTACTGCGTTTATTATAAATCAAGTCTCAATCAAATCATACGAAGATTGAAAAAAAAATCACCTGAAAAATATTACAATACAGAAATAGTCTTTGTTCTGTGTGTAACGAGGGTGATGAATAGATTAAATAAATTTTCTTTATCTATCCAAATACATACACTTCATATTATTGGTTTTTCCAATTATTTATTACTAACCGAAACCAGAGTTCATCAAGAGAAACGTTGTTCAATTTCAGGATGCTTGAGTCATGTATTTTATGAAAGTATATTTTTGGAATCATGTTTCAGCACCGTACATCGGAAAAACAATTTGTAATAATGGGAGATTTAACTTGTTAAATTTTTATAATATTTTTCCCCAGGTATATTTACTCAAGATTACGTAGAATTTTGAATGCCTATGTTTATACAACGAAAACTTATACGCTAGCATTTATACGAGTGGAAATTTATACACCAAGCACTTTATACGCCAATAAATTTGTATGTATAATACCTGCATACATATAATGATACACATTATTCGATGGTATATTTTAAACAATATATTTTGTACATTCCAATATTATGAAGAACATAAAAAATGCATTATATGTCTCAGACATATGTAGCACACCGCTGATTTTGTTTTTTAAATTAAGGAGATCGCATAGTTCTGCTGTATTATAATACAAATTAAATGAAACAATTAGAAAGATATACAGAAAAAATCTATCGTTAAAATATTTTAGTTGCTACCGGTTCAACTAAGTAGGTTTACGATAATTTTTTAAATTAAAATGGATACATCTGATATTCCATGTTTAAAAACAATAAACTTTATATTGCCATAGAAGACGCCAGAATTAAATCAATTCATTTTTACGTCCAATAATTTATTATTATTACTGTGGTAGACATCAAGTCTAAAAGTTTCACGTTTTTTTAATGGTCCGTGTACACGATGATCTCTCAATGAGACTTTGATCTCTGAGAGTCGCCAAAAGTCATCATTCTGACGTGATAATTCATAAATCACCTCGCACTGAACTCTGTACTGTTCTTTATGCAAACCTGAGTCGAATCTCAGAGATAAATACTGGTAGGAACATTATATCTATTTTCGATAGACAGATTTTTTTTTGTATATATTTCTAGTTGATTCATTTAGTTTGTTAACACATTATTATATTTTGTTTTAGTATCTTCAAACGTCTGAATTTAATTGAAAGTTCAGATGGTATTCTTATGTTCTGTGAAAAATAAAAACAATTTATATTATATGTCATCCATTTGTTTTATTTTATTCATTGCATATTATTCTATAAATTATTAAGCAATTTTTTGACAAACTTACGTGACACTTGAAAAACTCTGAAACATATAATAATCTTTCTTTATTACTTACTCTGAGAATTACATCTGTAGCAAAAATCTTCTAAAGAAAATAAAACATTGAGCTTACATTTTTAATCGGTTATTTTTAACGAGGAAAAATGACATTTTAAAATTTGCACAGAATAATTGATTGGTAACCTTGTGATACCAAACACGTGAGGAGTAACCCAGCTAGGTTGGACACGCAAAGCTGTTGTTTCATAGAACGTTCGCAAATTGAATGTCCAATCAACTGACAAAGTGCCAGGCAAATAGCCATATAGATTTATTAAAATTTATTCAAAATAATAATAATATTTTAATTTTGTGGTTCATAGTACAGTACAGTAGTTATATTGTTTTAATCAGATAACATTGCAGTAAAGTAAGACATATATGTCGGTACCCTGCCTGTTACAACAGTATTTTACTGTATTATAGCAAATACTGCCTTTTCGGTGTAGTAACAAACAATATTCAATGTACAAATAAATATATATAAAGAGTAAATTAGATGCGAATAGATAGCATATAAATATAATACATTGTAAAACTTAAAGTAAGTAAATGCATTGTATATATGTATATAGAATAAAACAAGATGCAATTAGATAGTATATAAAATATATGTATATAAAAAGTTCAATGTATGTTCAAAGTATATAAAAAGTAAAACAATATTATATATAGAGTAAAACATAATGGAATTAATAGCATATAAATGTAATGTTCCATTTATAAAAAATTAAAAAACTAAGAGTAAATAATATACAAAGAGTGTGTAAAATAAGTAAATAACATACAAATATGAAGTAAACTTAGGTAAAATTGTAATGCTCTATATAAAACGATTGAAAAAAGTTCCGTTAAATATGCGTACACGTTATGTAATAAATATGCGTACATTTCGAATAAACCGTGACCGACGTACGGATAACCGTATTTTTTAAATTGTTGTTCATTGATCATGAAGAAAACCTCGAAAGGTCTCACCCTATCCCGGAACTGATGTGGGAGTTGTGCACTCCCGCTTTGATTCCACTCAACAAAGCAACGCGTGCATTCATTATTAAAATCTACAAAGCTAGTAAGTTTTCTGTTCCTTCAGTTAGTTGAATTATACCTTACGGCTTTCCTTCACAGTACACAGTTATTTTTTTTTTTGATAATTGATAATGAATTACACGTCAAGACAACTATGTGATATGATTCGTACAAATCAGATTGTTATAGCTTATGAATTGTCGTAGAAAGTACAAATATTTGGCGTATAAAGCGATATAAATTTCTGCTCGTAGAAAATTGCGCTCACGAAATTGAACCTAGGTGCATTATTACATTTTCTAGTTCATTGGTTTTTATGGTGGTGTTATCGTTAAGCGATATTTTAATTGATCAGAAGCGTTATCGTTCATCGAGTCTAGTCATCATTTTCATAGGTTGTCATACGTTCACGGATGACGCCGTGCGTTGCCTCACTGCGCTCAGCGATTATCATTTTGTATCATCACATTTCTCCACGGTGGCTTTGACCAAATTTGCGTAGCCAAGTTAGGTTAGGTTAGGTACATTAATTCTCTAAAATATTTGTTACCAAGTACTAATTTACTCGAGTCTCCACAAAATATGGAATAGTGTATTTTATGGGTGCAAGACAGGTGCACACGTAAACAACTGCACACAGTGACGACTGCACATAGTCAGTTTACAACTATGCGGGGCGTGAACGTTAAACAGCCAGTGATGCCAGTGAAAAAATCGACAAACCTTGTTTACTCAGGTAGTTCAGCAGTTGTCACCAAGTTTTCTCGGGTCTTTCTCAATATCTAAAACAATAAAGCTTATTTAAAATAATTAACGAAAATATAATAGCAATTTTTTTTTGTGTTTGATGGGATAACAATACTTTATTACATAATAGAATTGACAGCAGATTTTGTTTGTTTTATATTACTAAGTTGCTATTCGACTCGGACGGACGGTCAGCCGAACATAAGAAAAATATGCATTATGCAAATTATGCATACAGAACATATTCCAAAGCTTTATAAAAATGAATTGATAATTCTGGCGCCTGCTATCGGATTACTCAAAGGTATTTGAGATTCCGTATAAGTAAGGTAGATGGCTTTTTTAAATGATGGAACGATTAAATGTATTAATATCAAAAAGGTAACATATAGGTTCGAAAATTTGTCGCTAAAAATATCGTCGCTGTAGAATTGTTGGATAATGTACCTTCCCCGGTTTGGAAAGAGATTCAGGTTTGAATCCTGGTGGCGCAACAACAATATTTTTCGATAAAATTGATTTTATATGTATATCTTTCTAATTGATATATTTAATTAATATTTAAAATTTATTATACGTTTCCCTTATCTCAAGCTTTATTAAGACGTATTTAAATCAGTTTTAAATACCTCCTGATGAAATTGAGATAAGGGAAATCGGTTGAAGTATAATAAATATCGTGGTTTCATACAAAGTTATTGTTATTTTATTTAATATAATATGTCAAACCGCAAAGTGATTGCTTTTTACGAAAATATAAATAATAGTTATTACAGCTTTTTTAGTTATCATCGAATATTGTATATAATTCATCGAATGTATATTTATATAATATCCGATGAAATCCGGAGAAATCATTCACGTTGAAATGATTATGCTTCGATAATATCATCATTTTTAAAGACCACCCATCCATCCTATTTGTGTGAGATTTCAGATCCTTCAGGATCACTTGCATGATTTGCTCTAATCACGTCCTGCTTGGTATATCTATTCTGGTAGTCTTCTTTGATCAAACTAGCTTCAAATATCTTTCAGGCGATCTCAGAGGGTACGCTTAAAAACCAACGGGGTTGAATGAAAATGAATCCGTGGAAAATTCGTGCGAAACCCAAATTGTAATGACAGTAAGTAATGACACGGTGCAAGAGAATTTTACTCCAATAGGTTTTAGAACTTTTTTAATTTGATTTATTTTTAACAATTGTAGGTACACATAATGATAATAGATGGATTTCAATTATATCACAAAATAGTATAAATTTTATTAATTAATGAAAGATATGTAATTTCTTTTTAAAATGGAAATGATATTTATTACATAATTATATTATATATAGGAAAAAATTACACACGGCATAAATTATACAAAAAAAAGTTATGTACATTAAAAATTTTACGTTTAAAAAAGTTATAGTTTTAAATTAGAATCGCAAATTTCATATATATGTAAAAACGCAAGTTAGGTTTTGTTAGGTTAGGTTATGTTAGGTTAAGTCAGATTAGGTTAGGTTAGGTTAGGTTAGGTTGAGTTAGGTTAGGTTAGGTTAGTTTAGATATGATCCATTATTTCGAACCTATCCTAACTTGTGTTTTTAGTTTTCATATATATTTTTTACAAATTTAAAATATACGTTTGTACAATTTGTATTTTTCTACCGTTGTATTTTTTATACAAGGTGTAACCGACATAGTACACAACCTGGATACCTGACTAAATTGCGAATCTAAAATGTTTAAGTAATGTGTACAAATTTTGCACTGTTACTGAAAATATTAACGTTTGAAATTTTTACAAAATCATGTTCTACGTATTTCGAAATTAATATTTTTAGAATTTATTTATTATTAATCTTTGCTTTAGGCCCTTGAGTCTGGCCAGTTGACATTCAATGACTTTACATTTTTTGTATCAATATATAATTTGTAATGAATACAATATTTCAAATAAACGAAATAATTGCATAATTATATATTTTTTAAATGGTCATATCTCTGACATGGTTGAGATTAGGCACATATTCCTTCAACATTTTCGACTCGTAATTTGGTCGGGTATCCGCCCATAAAATATTATGGACTAGGTCTGCTACACTTGTTTTCTACTTACTCCCGACTTATTATATATTTACTATAGCCATTATATAATATTTATTATCCCTGTAGGTTCATATTGTTTTTTTCACTTAATGCATTATTGATAGCATCTCTTTTTCTTGATTTAACTTTTTTCTCGATGTACGTAACTTTTGCCTATTTATTTTAAAAATATTGTGAAACATTTTAACAATAAATACTAATTAAATGTAATAATTAGAAAGATATACATATAAAATCAATTTCATCGAAATTTATTGTTGTTGCGCCATCGGGATTCAAACCTGGATCTCTTTCCAAGTCGGGGAAGGTGCATCATCCAACTATGCTACAGCGACACTATTTTTGACGACAAATATTCGAACCTATATGTTATACTTTTCAAATTAATACATCTATACAGACAATAATATTATTCGATAAAATTGATTTTATAAGTATGTAAGACGACGATGATGATGATGATGCTGATGATGATTGACGGTGAAGTTTCCCATTTCGGCTCTGTAAGTTAGTACTGGATATTTTAGTCTCAGATATTGTGAAACAATGGGTCTATTTTATTTTATTGTATTTTTTTTGGGGATTAACTATGTAACAATTTCTAGACATTTTGTTTTGAAGAGTTTATTTAACGTACATTTGATACTTATTTCGTATCAAATACGCTACTGGTTTCGACACGTCCGTATCATTTATAAGGGTCGTTTTTAAAATTTAATATTTGATACACAATAAGTAATGTATGTGTTCGTTTAGTAAACTCTTCAAAATAAAACAGTCTACTTTAATTTACACCGAAAATATTTTCCATAAAACCTTTAAAACAATAAAACATTCAGACGGAGAAATTTAAATGTGATCTTGTGAGCCAGATTACTGGAAGGGTATTTGGGACCTCGGACCTGGGTTGGGAGGGTGAGATTCTCTAGGGAGGCCTCCCTGGAGAATCTCACTTAAATTCAAAGTAACAATGAAATTCAATACTCTTTTATACGTGTTGTGAAAATGTGTCCGTTGGAAGTAATTATTGTGAAACGTTTATTCACTTGTAGCAGAGTAGCTTGTTGGTCTAGTGATTAAGACGTTGGCCTAATGATCTAGAGGTCGGGAGTTCGCTCCTTGTTCCAGGAGACCAGCATGTTAGTCCTATTTTCATAGTACAAGCGTTTAGCTTAGTTTGTGAAGCTAGCTATTTAAAAAAAGATTCGCTTATTGGAATTATGAATTTTATAAACAATTTGTATTTATAAGTATGTTTGAGAGTGAAATAACAATACTAGTGTTACCCAACCATTTTGGGTACTTAATTACTTGTGTAAATTCCCTCTATTTGAGTAGATGACTTTCAAATAATGAAACGATAGATGTATTAATTTAAAAAAAAACATATACGTTCGAAAATTTGTCGTCAATCCACTGTATTGGTGTAACATAATCGGTGCATTTCCCCGGATTGGAGTAGGTCCAGGTTCGAATCCCGGTAGCAACAATAATATTTTTAGATAAAATTGATTTTATATGTTTATCTTTCCAATTAATATATTTAATTTGTATTTAAAATATCACAGACTATATAATTAAAACTTCACAATAAGAATGTGTTCTCCTTAATAACAAAATTTGTATATTAATTGTTATTATGTATTGTTTAACGAAATCTTTCAAACGACGCCTGTCAAAAATGTGCACTTAAAAAAAATATGTATTTTGGTACGTCTTTGATTTTAAAATAGAATGACATATTCATAATATTCATGTGTTTAAGCAAATGTTATAATTTTAAACAATAAAGTTAAATCTAAAAAAGATATACCATTTTTTTTTCAATTAAATAAATTATTTGCTACCCAAACAATTTTCATTTCGATATAAATTTGATTATATTTTCAGGCGTATTCAATTGCACAGTTCTTGTAAGCAAAATGTTTGAAAATTGTGAGTAAATTTGTTAGGGAGCAAACTCATAAAATATATTTATTAAAAAGAAAGCATATTTGTGAATTTCATAATATTCCCGCGAGGGTAGTTACTTATTCCATTCGCAAGGGCACCCTTAGATCGCATTATGTACATTTCAACACTGTAAATTTGTTAAGTAATAATACACCCAAGTTATTATTTTATCATGTTCAGCGGGTACCCCTGCAAAATTTGTCAAGAAAATTTGTGTTAATTTTTTTAATATATTGTTACTTTTACCTTGCGTTTCTTTTTAAATCAAAATATTGTAGAGGCGCCGAGTATTGATCCCGGTACTCTCTACCCGTTACTAAGCTAGCCCTCTGCCATCTTAGTAACGCTCCACCAGTTGACTTACGTGTCAAATTTTCATATAATAATACAATGATGATGAATTAAAAAAAAACATGATATTAATGAGTACTTTTAACACTGAATATGCTTACCGAAAGGTCAATAGAACAATATTAATAGTATGCAAGAAACAGAGTTAATTAGAGACAATTTTCGGAATATTTCATAGGAAGTTTGTGGGTGGACTGTAATGTATAAAAGTATAGAAATATTGCGCTATCGAGGAATAAATAAAAGTATGCCGACAAGAACAACATCTAATATTTATGAGCTAGTGTTTAAAACCCATTCTAGGATAGGCGCATAGAAAGGATTCTTTGAAAAACATAATTAATTAAATTCTTACATTCCTATCAGAGTAAAGCCTACCGAAATTACTGTTATCAATTATTAGTTTTGTGGACTTGTTTATTTTCTATTTGAAAAATATATCTTTAGAATAAATTCTTGAAAATACTTGAAAGCAAATTAACTACAATAAAATGTATCAATTTTATTTCAAATTTTTCTTCGTTTGACACACAACATGACATTGGGTTATTATATCCATGTATATTATTATAAAAATGATCTATGTATATTATTTCTCTCTGACTTTTTTATATTCTCCTAAATTGAGAAATAAAGAAATAAAGGTTCTTCTACGAGGATCACGAGCGGAGGTGGAACGGATTACGACGCATGGTTTAAACAGTCTAACAGAGATAAACTTTGAATACAGTTTCCTGCAAAAGAAAAAAACGTTGAACCAAATGCATTGATTTAGGAAAAGACTATTTTATACCAGATAACAAATAACTATATTTTTGAAAGGCTTTTTTATTTTGGAATTACAACTACATCAAAAATGTTTTAAATCATATAAATTTAATAAAATGATTGATTTAATTTTTGTGTACCCTGGCGCGTATTATTTCTTTAAAAATTGAATAATAGATGTATTATTAATTATTATTAATTCAATTGTAATGGTTGTCGTGGCAAAATGGTAATACGTTTCCCCGCGTAGAAAAAGATATTTTTTTCAAGATAAGTACATATTTTTTGTAATAGTAATAAGTATTCATATATTTAGCTCGAAATTTGTTTTAATAAATACTCATTTAATACGGTTTGCACCGAGATGCATATATGTAATATAAATCACGTTTACAGCTTTTCTGGGACATGGATTGAACTTCGACCTTTTGGTCACCACCAGTGCACCAAACAAAGACATTTATGATAGTAAATATCCACAGGGCGAAAATTTCCATTTACCAAGCGGTCGGTTTATAAATTCAGGATTACATAAATTTCTATAATTCCATTTAAAGACTAGCAGCTACCAATTTTAAAACGATAATTAATGCATGAGCTGGGGACTGAAAAGCAGCGAGCGGAGGACCAATTAACCATAGTCGGTCTGCTAGGTGATGGTAAATACACAAATTCTGGCTTGGGGCCCGGTCTAGATTCTAGTTAAATATAATTATTTGCATATTTCAAGTATAAATTGTATTTTAAAATTTGAACTGCATAATAAGTTCAAATTTGATATTGAAGAAATATTTTTTATTTAATACCCTAATATTAAAAAATAAATAAATTTAAAAACATAAAATCTATTTGAAATATGGTTTTAGTTAGTTTTTTTAATTACCCTGATGATGGAAAAGGTATTTTTCGTGGTTGGTTAATTAAATTCATTTAATTAATTCAGAGTGGTTTAAAACAATGTTAATGAATTATATATTATATGATAGATTATACTTCCGTAATGATCATATAAATAGTTTTATTTAAAAAAATATATAATAATACATATTTTCGGATACGTCATTGTGTATTTGCATCGCTGTGTATTTTAATGTAAACATTTAAATAAATATCACATATCTCATGGAGACGAATCTATTTTTATTAAATATGAATTAAATATGTTAATTAGAAAGATGTACATATAAAATCAATTTTATCGAAAAATATTGTTGTTGCACCACCGGGATTCGAACCTAGATCTCTTTCCAAACCGGGGAAGGTGCATTATCCAACTATGCTACAGCGACAATATTTTTAGCGACAAATTTTCGAACCTATATGTTACCTTATTGATATTAATACATTTAATCGTTCCCGGTTTGGAAAGAGATCCAGGTTCGAATCCCGGTGGTGCAACAACAATATTTTTCGATAAAATTGATTTTATATGAATATCTTTCTTATTAATACATTTAATTAACATTTAAAATATCACGGATCTATGTTCTGAATAATTACAGTTTCACAATAAAAATGTATTTTCCTAAAATATTTTTATTATATTTAATGAAAAATATATAGGAGTATGGGGTGATTAAAGGCTTTTTATGTGTGCAAGTACATTTTATGCCGTTTTTGTTGGTCATTGATGAATTTTGCAATATTTTTATTCACGAATTTATATATCATTGTACCAATATGCGTCTATATCTTAAATTATACACATTACGCTATAAACGTCGGTTGGTGTACATTTTAGATTTACAATATATCGCCAGACAATACCGCATGGCAGGACAGCAGGATAACAATCATCCTTCGCGAATGAAACGTGGTGGACATGTGCTACCGCCGGAACGGTACATTACAGAAAAATATCTGATTTGTCATTTTTTTGTCTGAATTGGTTAAGTTAACTTGTAGTATGAAAGACCAACTAAATATTTAACATTTATTTTTATTAATTTTTAAATTAACAATTTTAATTAACTTTTGTATTTATCTAATTATGAATGTCCTCGTAAATTATTTCAATGACCTGTTTTATTTTCGAAATTTCTATTGATAATATAATATGACCATCAATACACTAACCTGGACTGGTGGTTGCTGTAGTCTTCGGCTGATGGTGGGTTGTGCTCCGATGCTGGTTGATCTTAGATCTCCGATGTTTTGTTGTGCGTGCTCGAACCGGATTATTTCGACCAATCGAAATAAGCAACTCCCAGAGCGCCGCTTGTTAATTTTCCGACAGTTACTGACAGTTACCGACCGCAATTTGCGTCAGTCGCAGAAAGCGGCGACCTTCAAACCGCACAGACAATCATACCATAACAAAAAAACCCAGGAGTGCCAGTCGAAGGAATCAAAACGCGCGTAAACAAAGACTATATCTTGTTCCGAAGTAGATACATCTCAAATTAGTTTTATTTTAATATAGCTTGTTGATTTTATATAAAACAGAAGATCATTCTATAGAAAAGGACAGAGAGAATAGCAATTGAAAATAGGTTTTATGGAATGAATGACACAGTGATCTGGTTATAAACAACCGGAAAAAGTCAAATAATGTGTTAATTCTGCATATAATATTTGTTTGACTGTCATAAAAAATATTTTTTGACCTTATAATATCTATTTTATAAAAGTTTAGAATTTTTACTTTACTTTTAGAGTTTCAGAATTTTTTAAAATTAAATAAAACACATAAAGATTGTGGTAACGCCCATGGTATTGGCGTTATTGGAAAAAAAAATTATGTCATCAGTGTTTAAATATGATTTTTCGCACATGGGCGGCTGGCTTGAATAAAGCGCAATCTGGAAGTTCAATTTTCGACTACTTTCTGGTGCAGCTGGGTCCGTATATCGGCAATAACGCGACGAATGTTGGCTTGCAAGTCGTCTATCGTCTTTGGTTTAAAGGCCTAGTCTAGTGACTTCACATATACCCACAGAAAATAATACAAAGGTGTTAAAGGTCAATTCACAGGTCCATTATGTAAAATTATGTGCTCATCGAACGTTTCCTTTAATACATATGTAGTACATTGCATTGTCTTGCTGAAACCATAGCTCTTTAACATTAATGCCATTCAATTGAAAAACGAAAAAGTTAGTACTCGTCGATCTATTGCTGTGCACGATGGCGAATCGACTCATTCGGGTCCTTCTTAATACTACGCTCCATTGCATCAACAGATTCTTCGGTGCGCACTGTAAGACATCCTTGAGGTTGCGTATTATCAATTAGAGTATGCACGATGCGAAAAAGATTCATGGTTATTCGAATTACTTGCTCGGATGGACGATTATGTCGACTGTAATGCTTTAGCGTAACACTATTCATGGTGAAATGGCAAACCAAACTGAGCACAAATCAGCTATCAGCTGTCAAATTGGTTGTCGCTGGAAAAAGCTTTGCTAATTTGAAAAAGAAATCTCTTAAAAAAACAACCTTTCGCATAAATAATTTGGATCTTGATATTTTAGTAATGTTTTCACAAAATTATGTACCCATACCCAGCGTAAGGTTTCTGTATGGAAAGCCCGGATTAAAACTACTCTCCGCTGTTCCTTTAGAATAATTTAGTTAAATTTTCTAGGTACCTCGCTGAACCGACATGTCTGTTATCGTAACTTTATTTTTTAATTAGTGTAACTATTGTATTTTGCCGGCAATAATTAAAATCATCATTCACGGAGATGAAAATGTGTTACGAAAGTTATGTTATCTATAATATTATATCCGCTGAAGGTTTTATGTCCACCTTGTACCAGCGTGTGACGTTATCGTCTCCAGTGCTGTTTATTAAGCTCTGTCCGATTTTGAAAAATATATATACATATTTTTTTTTGAAGAAGTGAACAGTATCGCAAAAAATTACAAAGAAGACAAATTCAGAGAGAAAACGAGACCAAATGAAAAAAAAAGAAGTTGGATATTTTTCTAATTTCGTTAATTAACAGTTTTAATACTCGAGTTTTCAGCAATTTACTAGTTTTCAGGAATAAAAATGGTTAGTATTTTATTAATGTAACTAAAAGTTAGATTGAAGTCTCCCAGGAATTTTCTAATTTCTCTTTTCAGATTAATGGTTAAAATTTAGATTGTTCCGAAAATAATGGATGATTTTAATAATATATTATTTTATACATTTTTTTATTATCTTTGTTTTATTAACCATTTAATTGAAATCATCCAATTTCAATATTGAATTGAATACAATTAAAAAAATAGCAGTTAATAACCGGTTAATAACAGATTTGATAGACACTATTTTAAAAAATAAATTAAAAGAATATAGTAATCAATTTTTATATAAATCACAGACAAAATATAATGATAATTAATAATCACCTACCACGAAACATTAGACCGCCATTTTATACAAATAATAGTATAGGAAATTTACTCATAAATTCTAAAGACAAAAATGATAAATTTAACAATTCTGGTGTTTATAAACTTAGTTGCAAGGATTGTGCTGCATTTTATATTGGTAAAACGGGTAGAAATTTTAACATAAGAGTAAGGGAGCATTTGAGATGTTTAAAGAATAGTGGGTTTTCAGAATTTGCTAATCATTTGATAGAAAATGGTCATGGTTTTGATAAAAAATTGGGATTGTCAATTTTTCAAATAAACGGTGTTGGTCACAAATTAAATAATTTGGAATCGTTGGAGATAAATGAAGCATGAAACTAATCAAAAATTATAAACAACCAACTAAATTTAACTACGAGTCGCATTCTAAAATTTTTTCCTAAAGATTATTCGAGTAAATTTGTATTAAGTAACAATTTGAGTTAGGAACTAAATTTATTTTTTAAATAATTGTGGTTTTTTTAAAAATAGATTCTGGTAAAGAAACAATAATATATGTTTTTTGTTAGTTATGACATTCTGAAGAAGAAAATGGTATTTTTCGAAACCGGTAGATGTATTTAAGCTCATGTAAGTGGTTAATAAAACAAAGATAATAAATAAAAAATATGAATTTTAACCACAAAGTTAATATTGCTAATTTAAAAAGTATTATATATCATTTTGAATATTTTTTGCAAAGAAACATTTACTCTGTTATTATTTGATCGTGTAACAATTTTTACTGGTTCGAAAAGAAAAAAAAGAAGAAATTTTCTTAAATATAGTTAATAAATAAAATAAAATTCTCATTGTGTCAAATTTACTTACATTTTGCTGGTTGACGTTTTGGATTGATTTTCAGTGCTTGTTATCAGAGCTGGTGCCGATGACAACTGGGCTCTGAAACGTCGGTCATAGAGGTCAAAGACATACGCCAAAATAGCCCAACAAACTCGAAAATAAACGATACAAAAACTTCAATATACTTAAGATTCGTATAAAAAATAATATAAATGCATTATGCTGAAAACACCTGTTGGAACTCCTTCATTTTAATATTCTAATATGTTAACATTCCTATATCACTATATAATTTTTATATTGAGCTAAATAGCACATAATAATGGGTAAAATACAGAATTAACATAAACGATTTAAAAAAATAAACTAAAATAATATATTATTATTCAATTTTTATGTAGCTCACTGATAATACATAATATTAATAATGATTTTAGGCATTATTGAAGATTTTATTAATAAATAATTTTTCAAATCAGATACAACAAAACAACAGACTGGAATTTTTCACAAATACAAATATAGGAAAATTACTCATATATTCCAAAGACAAATATGATAAATTTAATAATTCTGATGTTTATAAACTTAGCTATAAAGATTGTACTGCTATTTAAATTGGAAAAATAGGCCTTAATTTTAATATAAGAGTCAAAGTGTATTTAAAATATTTAAATAGTAACGATTTTTCAGAATTTTCTAATAATTTATTAGAAAATGATCATACTCTTGAAGAAGAAAAAAACGGTACTACAATTTATCACGCAATGGCATCTGTCATTGTTACGTACATGAAAATTTTATAATATTTTAAAACATAATAATAATAAAATAAAATATTTCAAATGTTGGGAAGGAATAATTTATAAATGGATTTAAATAATTTAAATGTAATAAAATACACTTAAAGTGATATAGTGGGCCTGCTTTGAATTTATAGAGATGTGATGCTCTAATAGCGCCTTCCTTTTAATCCACAGCAGTAAAACAAAGTACATAATTCTAACTTTTAGTTAAGTTAGTTTAGTTCTTGAAATTAATTTAGTTAAGTCAGTTCAGTTTTAATTCACAACACATTTAATTTATTTTTAATTTAAACAATTATCATTATTGCAGTAAAAAGGGCATTTTGCACATACGCCTTAATAGTAAAAATATCTCAAACGTCTTCCCATTATTGTAAAGATGTTTGTTTTTCGAATTGACAACATCTTTTCCAGCGACAGTCAATTTGACAGCTGACTTTTATTTGTACTCAGTTTGGTTTGCCATTTCACCATGAATAGACTTCCGCCAGAACAACGCTTGCAAATTTACTTCTAAAATCGTGGTTCAGTTCGTGAAACTTACTGTGCGCTATGTTCATTGTACGATCAACATAATCACCCAATCGAGCAAGTAATTCGAATAACTATGGATCGTTTTCGCACCATACATACTCTAATAGATAATACGCATCCGGAGATATGTCGAACAGTGCGCACCGAAAAAGTTGTTGTTTTTTCAAAAATGATGCCGGTCAGAATATTAGTCAATGGGAGCGCTATAGATCCATGTTTACTGACTTTTTCGTTCCCCAATTGAATGGAATTAATGTGGAAGAGCTGTGGTTATAACAGGAGAGCGCAACATGCCACACAGCGCGTGCCATAATCAATTTATTGAAGAAAACATTCGATAAGCGATAATGGTAAAGTTCGATAAGTTCACATAATGGACCTGTGAACTGGCCTCGAATATCGTGTGATTTAACACCTTTGGATTATTTCCGGTGGGAATATGTGATGTCGCTAGTCTACGCCGATAAACCAGAGACGATAGACGACATGGAAAGTGGTCTAAAATTAGACTTCCAGATTGTGCTTTATTCGAGTCAGCCGCGACACCCATATGCGCGAAATCATATTTAAATACTAATGGCATTAAATGATTTTTCTAATAAAGCCAATTTACCACGATTTTGATGTATTTAATTTAATTTTAAAGTTCTATACCTCTAAAAAAACAACCTGTATTAATATTAGTGTGTGTGTACAGAGACCTGGTGAGGATGGACGTAAGTTACGTTTCATTTTCTCTTTATTGCTTCTCCCATCTCGCAGTGAGAATAAGTTTCCTATTAAATCCAAGAAGGGACCCATGCGGAACGTCCACGATATTTTCTTCCTTATCGTCACATACTTGTCTCCTAAGTACGTCTTCAGTGTATACCTCGTAATGTGAAGATTCAAGAAACACTCTTTGTAACAATAACACGTTTATTACAGTAAGATACAGTTTAGTTACAAGATATATCACTAGTACAAGTCAAAGGAATAAAGCCGATGGACACGCAATGAGAGACGTGCGCCTGGCATTCGTCGCCCTTTATAACCCCGGACACACGCCCCGGCGGTGCGGCATTCACATACATACTCACACACACACTATACAATCTCAAGGACACATGTGATAAAAGTTAATTGAAAAGTTAAAAATACATTACATATGTAAATAAATTTTCATTTCGGCTTCACATATTCCAATATTTAACTAAAATAATTGTGTATTAGGATAATGTCCGGTCTGTTATTATATTGCCGGTAAACAATCATCATTTTGGTTTGATCCCACTTAAGGGCGAGATCCGTTTCACTACTGCCTCTTTCTTTAGTAGAGACAGACATATTTATAATGAATGAGTATTCCATTAATTCACAAACTGAGTCGCAAACAATTTTCTTTCGCATAAAGGTATCAACCTTGGTAATGGCTGGGTAACACACGGATCAGTGAGCAATATTGTATCGCTCAGGTGGCTCGGGAGGTGAATGATAATTACTTATTTATATCGCGGCGGTTCTGACGTAATGCGATGTGAAATAAGGGTTGTAATCAATAAATAATATAAAAAACCCATATTGGTAGCACGGCAACCATACCATATAAGAAAAAATGATTAATTCACGAACTCATCGTATAAGCGAGTAAATTTCGCTGTAGAATATTGTGAGGGTAAAGAACGGCGTTCCATCCTCATCACCGGCAACTTAATGGAGAACATAAGAACGGCGAGTCTTTCATACCCCAGAAACGCATACCAACCTTGATCTGTCACATGCTGGAAAAATTTATTATTAATACCTGGGAGAGATAAATGAAAATATGTTTTACGTTATAGAATAGAATCTAATCAAATAAACAGGTTAAGTTAGAACAAATATAATTGAAATAAAATAATCAAAATTCCGCCATGTTAAGCGTGAATTTGACGAGCTTCAGTGCAGGCTGGTGACAACAAGATTAAAATTTAACAATTTTTAACTTGTTAAAACCGCGCGCATTGCCAACCTCAGGGCGTTGTTTGTAATTACTAAGGTAGTTGGCATTAAAAATAATGGGTTTTGTAATGTCATATATTAACTCGCTTCAGCTATGTAATAAATGATATTTTAATTAAAAACTACTTTTAAAAACCATCACATAAGTTTAAAATACATTAGAAACATTAACCTGATTTTTTAAAAATAATTGTGTAATTAGAAATTTTTTTTTTAAATCTTCAAAAAAAATTTAATATTCACCAATTTAATATAATTCTTGTAACTCTTATAACATTATCTATTCAAATCAAACCGTCATTTAGTAATCACACTATATTAATATTTTATATTTTATTTTTAATTATTTATAATATTTATACAATCATAAATTCTCATTGAAATACCTATGCCTAATTCAACTTATCACTAGAATAATCTATGCTGAGACAAGAAAACTTTACAAGTAGTTATTTAAATTAATAAATGCAATAATAAATAATAAAAAAATATTGTGAAAGAAAAATGTAACTAATAATAGTAAATATGACAGTGATAAGATTATATATACGTTAATTATTCATAAAAAAATTGAAACATTAATTTTATTAAGAGAAATCAAAGTTATTCATATTGTTTCCTCATTTAAGAAGTATATAAAGGTATACAGTTGGTAATATAATTCAAGGTAACAATACAAAAATAATAATATTGGCGATTTGATTAATTTTAAATCAATAAGTTTTGACTGGAATTCCTAATTTCACACTACTCTGGGATTGCTTCTACTCCTTAGTCCGCTTCAACCCAAGATCTATTTGATCTATACCAAATTGTTAAAGGATATAATATGTGAGGGTTGGTGTGAATGAAGAACAGAGAGAAATACGAAAGATAGCCGAGCGTGAAGATGAGGAGTGGAGAAGCGAGTCGGCGGCGTTTGGTGTAAAAATATACATCATCGGCGAACAATCGAGCCAGACTGAGGCGGCTGCTCTTTGCTGCAGCTTGTGTCCTTAATCCAAGTGTCGCTCGCGTCGTTCGTCGGATGCTGGCGGTAGATTTGAATCGCCGGCTCATACAAATATAAATATTCTTCGTCTTTGTTCACTCAATAAATCGTTTTATATTATAGATTCATTTTTAAATCCATAAGATATTGAGGTTATATGAAACTAAATTTTTTTTTTTTAATTTTAAATAGGTAATCCACCCTTCAAAACTGATTTGTGCTATTAATCGAGTTAAAACTTTATTTTAAAGAAAAAAGTACAGTAATATTATGGAATAGGAAATATTATATAACAAGTCAATACCGTTGTCGTTCAAAAAATTTGCTAGTATATAGATTAAATGTGGCGAGTTAACGGAAAAAAGATGACACAAGTTAACTGGGAGTTGAAAATTACCACTGACGAGATTACTGTAAAAAAACCAAAGGTTTCCTCCTCGGCACCATACTTACACATTTGAGAATCTATTAAGTTCAATCTGAATAAACGTGTGGCTATTTGGCAATGACCAATTCTAATTCTAGAGGTATTAGATATTGTTCTTTTGGAGACATTCCTTATGGAGAACCAAGGGGTGTGAGGAATAGATCTTTGAATTATTTTAAGCCGATTACCCTTATGATTATTTGGATCCATCCATTGTGCAGTCCAAATAGAATTCGTACGTTTTTTTTACCATATTAAGTCTGTTATACATCGGTATATGGAATTGATGAGGGAAAACTCCGGAAAGAATGGCCTCCTTGGACTGTTTGTCAGCACATTCATTTCCATGAGTTCCCTTATGTGCAGGAAAACTAAATTTCAATACACTTCCTAAATAAAAATTATAGTGAGCACATTTTGTTACCACAAAAAATAAAAATTATAGTGAGCACATTTTGTTACCACAAAAAATAAAAATTATAGTGAGCACATTTTGTTACCACAAAAAATAAAAATTATGGTGAGCACATTTTGTTACCAACAAAATAGTGAAACCAACCAATATAATTTCAATACAGCTTGTAACGTTGTTTTCATTTTAACTGAAAAAGGGTACATTAAATATCAATCAGTGTTAACTAACAATTCGAAAAATGTTTTCAAATTCCGTAACTTTAACGGTACTGTCCATCAAAAAAAATCTCGCTAATGTTTAGGCACGAAATTTGTAATCTAAACTTCGGGAGTTATCGTATCCACAAAATCCGTTATATAATAATATAGTATCCAATAGTATTTCTATCGAATCTAATGGTGTGAATAATCGAACAGTATATTATCATATTTTTTGGTTCATTAAATTATTATTAATTCTAAATAAATGGTATTTGAAATGAGTGAACATAACGACAGTAATTATATGTAATTAAATATTACTTAAATACATTGTTTTTGAACTGATTCCTTTTTTATGATTTTATTGGAGTCAAAATCTCAGAACGTCATTCATCACTTGATATCGCTATTTTGGTCTACTCTGCTGGGTATTCGCCAACTCTTTACAATTTCGTCTTTATATTATATGTCATGTTTTTCATGTTACGGGAGTCATCTTCATTATTTCTGGGGTGTCATACCGTCCCGAAAATCCAAGTTCTTTAATCTCTTCCATTATCCAGTAATGTTATTACGTATTGGTCCATAAATCTTGCCTAAGACTGCATACGAATTTTTGAACAATGACCAAGATAACTGAGATCTATGTTAAGTGCATTTCTTTTGTTAAGGTTATGCACCTCTCGGGCCACACTGTACTCACTGTTAGGAAATCTCTTAGACGGTGAAACTGATGGACCGAGTGAATGAAACAGCAGAAGAAACACTGCATTGAATAATCTACTTTATTGAGGACTGTAAAAACAATCTAATGTTATATTGCTTTACAGACGCGAGTAACCGTCACGTACCATCGCACGATGCATTACTTTTCAGACGATTTAGCCGAGACACAAACCGCTCGGTCCCCTTTCGGCCGGCAGTCTGCCTTAGGCTGCGGGAGGTAGTACAAAGCGGCCGTTATAACCGAAAGCAATTTGCGACAGCCGATAGCTTTCTGCTAGTCAGTATCGATTTAGAAATATTTTAGGAAAAACATAAATAACTGTTTGGTTTGTAAAAAAAGTAGGGTATCGGTAAATTACTTGAAATTAATCTCTCGAAAGACTGCTTTGCTAGACAGAAAATACATGTTGTAAATAATGGGCTAAGTACTTTAGTAATATATAATAGTAATGTAGTGAAAATATTGAAGGTTATGTAAGGTTTGGGTGAAGCTGGGTTGGCACATTTTCTAGCATGGTAATAATTTATTTTTGCTGAGTTAAATGTTGTTGTATGGAGGAACTTAGGATTGAAAATTAAAATTTTTGATTTCAAGTTTTAAGTTAAGTTTTAAGACCATTACACTAATATACTACTAATAAACTGAATATTAATTGTCATACTAAAAACAATATAGGCATTTAGGGTAAAGGTTCTAACTAATTAATAATTTAAAAATAAGAATTCTGATATAAATAAATTATTGGTATTTTACATCGGACTGAATTGAAAAACAGTTATTTTTATAAGATTCACTTTACATTTGGTTTTGGTTTTTAAAATAAATTTTTTGTTGTGTTACTGCAATGCTAGGGAAGGATTAATTTTAATTACTTTGTCACAATACGAAAGAAGAAGAAAAGCAAAAATGACAACATTGTAAACATAGTAACACTAAAGTATATACAGAGTTTTAAATCACGCATCTCATCATATTTTTGGCTTATTTTCCATGGGTATAACTACCGCTGAAAACATGAAAGCTGTATATTCATTAAAGCGTAATATAATCCGTATTTAAAAAAATCCCTCTACAGTGGTTGCCAGAAATTGGTAAATAAACAACAACAAAAAAAAACACTAAAACGGGACTTGGTTAGTAATCAATATTATTATTTGAAGGTTTATAAATAATGGTACGAAGAGCTCCCGACAGAAACACAATGCCTTAATAAGCAATTAAAAGAAAAGTAGAAAATCTCGAGAAATTGGAATCGGGCATGAAACCTTTTGAAAAATAAATATATTTGATAACAAATAATGGAGCGTTTATTTCACCCTGAACGAATTTTTTTTAACATCAATGAAATATTTGTGCCAATACTACAATCTATTGGTATTATACATAGCTTGGCCAAAAAACACTTAAAAAAAACAAGCATTAGAAAAATAATTTTTTATTATAAAAGGGGATCGGCGCTGTTTATATGTATACAGTTGTACGTTTAAAACTGGACGCAGATCGGCAGAAGTAGAAGATTAAAAAGTACTTTTGTTGTTTGAAAATCTTAAAGTTAAACATATTCGGAAATGTAGGAAGTAATACAGAGTTATCTAACATGGGTGATATAGCTTTAAAATGGTATTAAATTTAAAAAAAAATGTTTGAAATCAATTATTTTATTTTGTTTGAAAGATAATTTGATGCCATTAACAATGGAATATAATTTCATTTAAATGTGTATCACGACTTCGTTTGATACAATGCATTCTTCAGATGTAATTTTCAGACTCTTTTTTTACATAAATCTGGTGCAATTTTACCAATAACACGAGTTATGTTGTTTTTTAGTTGTTCAATTATTGTTGTTTTTTAGTTGTTCAATTATTGTTGGTTTATCAGCGTAACTAAGCGACTTTACGTATCCTCACAGAAAATAGTCTAATGGAGAGATATCACACGATCTAGGCGGCCGTTTGACAGGTCTACTTCCAGAAATGAGTGAATCGACCATACAATTCACGAAGTGTACGTTGAGTTTGCCGAATCGAAGACTGATTTTGATAACAAGTTTTAATAACTTGTTAACGTTTTTCCAATATGAAACGCTTAAACAGGCTATACTGAATTAAAATAACAATGACAGCTGTCAAAATATTAAATAACAATGACAGCTGTCAAAATATTAAATAACAATGACAGCTGTCAAAATATTAAATAACAATGACAGCTGTCAAAATATTAAATAACAATGACAGCTGTCAAAATATTAAATAATAATGACAGCTGTCAAAATATTAATAAACACGGCTTCTATTCATATTTGAAACATCACATTTATAAAATATGACGACACATTTTTTGAAAAATTTAACAATAATCAATCGGCAACATAAAATAACACGCAGACGCTTGAAGCTACGACCACATGCTACACTAAAATATAGCAAAAATAATAATGAGGTTGTATAAAATACATTTAAGTAATTAAAAATAATCAATTTTCGGTTATTTTGAAATCGTCCAAATAACAGATTTAAACTGGTTTTTAAGTCTCTATTTATGGATTATCTTAAAATTCGTTAAGGCAGTAAAAGAATATGAAGTATGAATAATGCGTATGTATGGAGAAAGAAAAACGTGTGTCTCAGTGTAGAATTTTGTGGTAGCGTATATTCCTGAGGGAATATGTCGAGAGGTTCTGTACATTAATTGTATCGTAATATCACATTTCTCAAGATCTTTGGTTGTTGAATCTACGTATGTGTAATAATGTGTAGCTTTTTCGTGTACGCATAATTAAATAATTAATTTAGCTTCTTTTGTTTAGACAAGGATTTGCGGGTGATGATACCGCAGGTAGATTGGGGGGTGCGGATCCTTGATATTAATTGTACGTAACATCTATATTCTTGTCAAAATAATAAAGGGAGGTTGGATTTCCTTCGTACGAATCTTGAAAGGATGTATATTATGTTCTCACTATGATGAAATGTGACTTTATAGTCCTCTCTTTAATAACAAAACTGTGTATGTGTATAGGCAAAATTATTCAGGTATATAATAATATTGAAAATGGAAATTACGATAAAACCTTACGAAAATAGTGACGAATATCTGCTATGAAATTGATTGAATTTAACTATTTATGTTTGTTAGACGCAAATGTTAATTAAAACAAAAGCCTCGTATAAACCACACTGATTATTTTGACATCGACCGGTTTCTATATTATTATATTTTTGTCAGGACGATTATTGTTGGATTGACTATGTTTTAATACAATCAATAATAAAACAAATTAAACGAATTAATTTGAAAAATATACGGAAAAAATCTATTATCGGGATTCGAACCAGGACTTTTTCCTATATGTGGAAACGCGTTACAATCATTTTGCGGATGGATGCGGACGGATGGATGACTCTACGTGCGGATGGAGTGACATTCTATCATGTCTACTTTTAATATATTTTTTAATAAATTAAATAAAATAAAATATTTAATAAATTAAATTAAATAAAATATTTAATAAATAAAATAAAATAAAATAAAATAAAATTAACTAAATATTTTGCAGGTGTAGCCTGCCGACCTGATCAACTATATCCTAGTTGTAAATATAAAATTAAAGCTCAACAAACTGAGGAAGCTAGGAACAGTTATGGTAGAAAATATCGCATGTTTCAGGAACAGATTCCAAATCAGTAATCAGATTTTACCAGCAAGATGATTTCACAAATTCAACAAGAAGTTAACTTGAAGTTAAGAAGAAACTTGGTAGTTGATCGGGGAGTAGATGATGCTATAAAGAAGTGGCATTAGTAACCAGTATACCAAAATTAGTATGCGAAATTAAACTAGGAGTACAGAGGAACTGCACAGTTAACAAAAATTGAATAACATGTCGTAGTTGAGATTTATTCAAGAAGGTTAATCCATTTTCAAAAGATTTTGAACCAACACTTGAGCCATTGACGATTGCAATGGGACTGTAATCGATGAAATTCACGAAGTAACTAAAATGTAGCAAGACTATTGTGCTGATTTGTTTAAACACGGAGACAATATACCGCTGATGGATGGACATATTTAAGACAAAGTCAACATAGAATTGGAAATTCTATTAACTGAGGTTGAAAATGCCATTCAGAAATAGACAAAATTTATTTAACTCACTTTATATAAAGATTGTGTGGGAGTAAATTTCTTTCGACAGAAGATTCTGATCCTGGGTTTTCTATTGATAATAAGACAATATTATCACTTAAATAAGATAGATCCCCACTAACCTGGACTTCTTGCTGGTTAATCCGTCGTTGTTTCCTGATGATTTCCGCTGTTGTATATTAATGGTCAGTCTTTACAAATTTCTCGCGTGCACCGAATAAAATTCCTAGAGAGTTTCTTGATAGCGGTTCAATTCCGACGACGGTTAGATACCTTCTGGTCAAGTTAAGTGGCGCTCTGTTCACAAAGCAAAAACAAGCATACCGATAACATAAAAACCCAGGGGGCTACCAATCGAAGGATATCAACATACACAAATAGATTGTTCAAAGACCTGGTATTCTCCTTAATTCGGAACGAAGTCGAAATATGGATCCTACGAAGGAAATAAAGAAATATGCTCGTCGTCTTCGAGATGTGGGGTTAGCGTCGAATGGTGCGTATGCCATGGACTGAGAGACGAACGAATATTTCTATCCTTCAGGAAATCCAAACAGAAGAAAGGATATCCACGTCATGAATGAAAGAAAAAAAAAACAGTTATGAGTAATTGATGATTACTAGGGCGTATATACAAGGGCGAAGGTAGAAATAACAAGATGGATAGACCGAGTCCGAGACAAAAAAGGCTAAGAATTGCGAAGAGTGGAGACTAGTAGATCGGACTATAGAAGCACTCAGACCACTTTGCTCAGTCATGAGTACATCGACTGAGAAAGAGTCTTCAAAATATTAAAGTTATTTACAATAAGTAAATAAACAAATTACATAAAAATATTGTTTTTAACAGACGCCTTATTGAATTTTATTGTACGTCCGTAAAAATATTTTAAAAATGTTAGTGAAAAAAACTTTAAAAACTTTAATAAAGGTGATTTCTAAAATAAGGTATCTCTACAGAAGCACGGGGTGGCGTCGACTTTATAAAGGTTCTCAAAGTCACCTACCTCACACCCCCCACCCCTCCTCACATGACGTTTATATCTTATCACCCATCCCACCAGCGTGCGAGCTCACGAGTGTTGAAGAAGTTAATGAACGAGTCACGTTCGGGAACTTGATGGCCTTCATCCCGAGTGGACGTTTAACAGAGTTAGTGGCCAATGACGTGAAGGGGAAGATTTTTTAAGGGTTAAGGTGATGGGGTGGATTTATAATAGTTCCAAAGTTAAATAACAGCGACAAATTAAGCCTTAATTAATTTTCTTTCAAGGTAAATTATTTTGTTGTTGTAAATTAAGTTTATTTAAAGGTGAACTAATTATTTGTTGTTTTGAAGAGTATTTATTTAATAAGTTATAATTAGTATTAAAACTGTTATTATAATTTAATGAAAATCGTGACTAACGCAAAGCTATTTAAGAAGAGTTTAATTTAAAATGACCTTTATCTGCATAGATAAATAATATTAAATTAAATAAGAAAAAAAACAGGTCAAATACCACTATAGCTAAATTCAGGGGACCGAAAGAATTATTTCGTTATAGTGAATATAAATAAAAAAACTTATACCTACTGTACTGTACTGTACTGTATATGAAAAATATTTTCAAAATACTGTAAAAAATAATAAAGGCATCATGATATAAACACGTCGCGTAGACACCATTTGGTCACCTAGACACAGCATTAAAATAGTGTTCGTTAAACTTTATAGTCTTCCAACGGTCTATCAAGCGTCTTGAATTTTTTTTCGATTCTTCAAAATGGTCAATAATGTAGATATTGCAATGCTAAGTTCCTTGGCAACGTCACCTTTTTCATTTCAGTCTTTCCTAGTAGGGTTAATTTTTCCTTCAGCGTAAACCGACGTCGTTTTTTACTTTTGTCCATTGTCACACGATGTTTGAAAAAAAATCAATAAAAAAAGTTTAGTGGTACGTCTATACTCTCCACACAACCACTGATTACATCTAACCACGTGTACGGCGAGAAGTACTGAATGCGACGATTGACGGCCAGCCGTTGAATATTTTTTATGCCATCAAATTGACGAAAATTTTCGTTATACTGATATTTCTATTCGAAAATTCATCCGGTCCATTAAAAATCTTCGTTATTCTGAAAATTTCTTTATTTTGGTCTTCGGGATTTGACCTGTATACTGTTGATTATATTTTTTAATACTGCGATGCTCATTGTTTTGTTTAGGAATAAAAAAAAAAGTGCATCGATTTTTGGGTGTTCATATATCATTGGGTTTAAATATTATTATAAAATCGAGTAATTACTGAGTTTAGTAAACTGCCATTAAATACCTTAATATGTAGATTAGTATCTAATACAGAAGCTGATCTGCAGTGCATGGTGAGTAGGTTGTCTAATGTGCGCAAGATGTGAAAGTGAATTTCTGAATTTTAGCCAATTGAAAGTATAGGTGTGCGAGAGAGATGATGAGTGTGACTACGGCTGTAACTGTAATGTAATAGTAATTAAACAAAGAGAGAAGTGGCCACTTATGTGGAATTACGGATGGTAAGTAATTAAATAAATAGTACAATGTGTCAAGACCAATAATTGATTAAAATACACATGTCTCTATATGGAGCAAATATATAAATATAAATGATTCGTTTTATCATATATCGTTTATCAAATATCACAGACCTGTGTTCTGAATAATTACAACTTCACAATAAGAATGTGTTTTCCTTAATAATATATGTTGTATCAATTTGCCCAAAATTTAATAAAAAATGAATTGATAATTCTGGCGTCTGCAGTCGGTTTACTCAAAGGTACGAGGCGTGTCCGTAAAATAAGTTCCACGAATTTTTTTCACATAAAAAAACTGGTTTAATTTTAAAGAAAAGTATATTTTTGGAAAGTTCAGTCCTTCTTTTATTTTTCTACATAATCGCCGTTGCGTTCTATGCACTTCTGCATTCGAGGCACCCACTTCTTTAAACCAGAGTCATAGAACTCTGCCGCCTGTCCGCGTAGAAAACTAACAACCGCATTTTGTACCTCTTCATCTGTCTTGAATTGGGTTCCGCCAAGGTTTTTCTTCAACTCGGGGAAGAGATGGAAGTCACTTGGTGCTAAGTCTGGACTGTAGGGTGGGTGAGACACCATTTTCCATCCAAATTTTTCGATGAGGGCTGTGGTTCGATAGGCGGTGTGCGGTCGGGCGTTGTCATGGTGAAAACGCACTCCTTTGGTCAGCATTCCTCTTCTCTTGTTCTGAATTGCACGTCTAAGATTTTTCAAGGTCTCACAGTACCGTTCAGCATTGATTGTTGTCCCGCGAGGCATAAACTCGCACAACAATACGCCCTTTCGATCCCAAAAAACGCTAGCCATAATTTTTCCGGCAGACAGGATTTGTTTGAACTTCTTTGCTCTTGGCGAAGAAGGGTGCTTCCACTGCTTCAATTGCTCCTTTGTTTCCGGTGTGGTGTAGTGTACCCAGGTCTCGTCGCCAGTAACAATAGAGTCCAGAAATTCCTCTTCGATTGTTCCGTGAAAAGCGAGAAATTCTTGGGCCGCTTCAACCCGCTGCCGCTGGTGATCTGCAGTGAGCATTTTTGGTACCCATCTTGCGCAGACCTTTGAATAGCCTAAATGTTCAGTCAAAATCTTGTCGATTGTGGTTTTGCTGGCCTCCGGAATCTGTTCGCACAGCTCCCTAACTGTAATCCGTCGATCTTCGAGCATTGCCGCTTCGACTCTGGCAATTGTTTCGTCGGAAACCGATGGCCGCCCTGCACGGGGTTCGTCGTGGACGTCCGTTCGGCCATTTTTAAATTCCCTGACCCATCTGCGCACCATCCCGGAGCTCATACACTCTTCTCCATACACTTCACAAAGTTCTTTGTGAATTTCCTTCGCCGATTTCTTCTTAGCGGCCAGGAAACGAATAACAGACCGCAACTCGCAGCTGGCGGGAGACGCAAGAGGAAGCTCCATCGTTGACGGCTGCTGGGCCTAGACTAAACGTCGCAGCGACGCTGGCTTGGTGAGGAATTGTAGTGGGGGAACCAAATAACCTGCCTCTGCTGTCTGGTCGCGCATAGAAACGATCCTAGCGCCAGCGGCAGTCCGTGGAACTTATTTTACGGACAAGCCTCGTATTTGAGATTCTGTAAAAATAATGTAGATGGCTTTCAAATAATGAAACGACAGGTGCATTAATTTGAAAAAATGTAACATATAGGTTCGAAAATTTGTCATGAAAAATACTGGCGTTATAACACAATTGGTAGTGTACTTCTCCAGATTAGAAATAGAGATCCAGGTTCGTTTCCCGGTGACGCAAAAACAATATTTTTCAACAAAATTGATTTTATATGTATATATATATTAATACATTAATTTATTATTTAAAATATCACAGACTGAATAATTACAACTTCACAATAAGAATGTGTTTTCCTTAATAAATGATTCCATAAATATAATGTATATGTCGCGTGTAAGTATAGTAGCTAAAATCATATTAAGTAAACGGTGACCTTAATCATAATGAACGAAGAGGACACAATTCGTAAAATAGCTGGTATACTGGCAAAAGGTTTTATTTTGCTGCAGTAATTGAGGGAGTGAGTGAGTGAGTGAGTGTTCACATGTGTATTTTTACCTTTCCTTATCTATACTTAAGTACTGAGGCGTAGGAAAACATTAAAAGTTGCGTATAGAAATCCAGAAATCTTCCAGCAGTGGCGTGAAGTAGGCAAAAACTTAGGTTATGCTGTTACCGACGATACTAACTAAGTATACAATAGGTAGGTATACTACGTATCAAAATAAAAAAATATTTTTAAAATTCTGAGAACCATTAATTCTATCAATTTTAAAATAGACTATAATTGTAAATTTATTACTTTAAAATAGGCAAGTTATTTTATTGCTCGGTACCGTACTCTGCTTTTGATTTCACTTAAAATATTTTCTACGATTTCTTCATCCGATAACGGATTTAAAATGTTTCATTAACACAGTTCAAAAACATTTATTTAATTAACTAACTTTACAAATTAGCACAGCCAAAACTCACAACAGAAATAATTGTATTTTGACATTTAATTTAATATTGGTAATAATCTAATCTATTCTGAAAAATGCAAATTCGCTCGCTCGACAGATGATAAATAACTTTCAATTTTATCTACGCAAACACCGAAATATGGATTCATAGGTTGGAATACACGAAGAACATAAAACGTTTAGTCTGTCAAGTAAAACAAATACGTAGAAATGTTATTTTACGCAGTTTTCAGTAAGGATTAATTCCTTTCGAAAACGACAGCCTTAAGCAAAATTGTTTGAAAAATGCTGACAATCCGCAGACGTCAAGAAGCCGACATAGATTTAGTAAAAAAATATTTAGTTCAGTACAATTATTCCAAGGATTGAAAAAACAAGTTAGGTTCATTAAAGACATAAGTGCTAGCAAATCGCGGAGCAGAATGCACATGAAGTTGTTACACATGGTTTGAAAATAACCCACGGCTAGACGTAGGTTACGTTATAGACAAATTTTCGCTAATCTGGGTAAAAATGGTTAGAATTTTATGGGGTCATTTTATAATAATTATTAATTTATTTTTATTTCCCAAAATTTTTACTAGTGCATAGATTCTTTGTTTGTTTGCAATGCACGCACCTGATAATGAGGTAGTGTAGTACGAAATAAGTTCCTAGAGATTCATCTTGTCTTCCACGACATGGAATAGGGAAGATTTTGGAGCAGATGGAGAATCCAAAAACACAAGATAATTCTGACAATTTGTAAGTGGATTAGTTCTAGCCTCACATAATTATGGAGTAAATATTTAATATTTTTTAAGGTTATCATATATCTACAATAATTTTTTTATCATACAGTATTCATCAATATTTAGGCATGTTCTTAGGTTTTTACGATCGTTCAGAAACTTCTGTGTTTTCCGTGTTAATGTGCCATGTATATCTGGCCGACATTTCGGATCCGAAAGACATTATCGTAATGTATTGCAATTTCGGATATTTCACTACATATTTTGTTAATTTTTAATGAAATCACATTTTATTTGTGATGTTACGATTTTTCAGATCATAGTTTCTTGATAACAACTTGCGATCCATTATAAAGCCCTGTTATTTTCCGTAGATCTATTTGAAGTCGAATCCTGAAAATGAAGGAAAGGAATATGTTAGACGCGATCGAGATGTGATTGTTTGCTATGGACGGCGAAACGATCGCATGTCTCCATTCTTCAGGAACTCCGCACTAAAGAAAAGCTTTCTACAAGATGCAGGAAAATAATTATTTCATACTTTGAGCGTGTTAAGAGAGAGAGAGATTTATATATTTATCATTGCAAATTCATTTTAATCATTTGTTAACCAATACTTTATTTATTTATTTATTTATTTGTAACTATATAATACATATAAAAATTTGTTTGGACTGTGTCCGTCTCACTAGAGAAATTCTGTGTCGAGACAGAGATTTACTCGTCATGATGCCGTCAATATACTGTAGGCCTTCTTACACAATATACTGATAGCCATTTCTTAATTTCAGCAGTTAGAACCGAACCATTACCTTACTTTTTCTCGTTTTATGAAAGAGAGAGACTGTCTGACTCACGTGGCAGGTGGGACGAGTATAGAGTTTTCGGGCGAATATCAAACAAAAATTTTAAAGAGAAAATAGGACGATTATCAACATGGACGAGTATTGGGGGTTCATTATATATCTTTTAAGATGATTAATTTACTTCGTAATAAAAATACACAAAACTGTGTTCTAAAAATGCAATATCACAACAAAAATCTGATTTATTTAAAAATAAGAACAGTTTGTTTATATCTTTTTCTTCAATGGCCTTGCAGTCCATATCGAGTGCTACTTCCTGATTCCTTGACATCCACATACTCCGGCTCTCGGCGACTCTCAGAAGAATTCTTAACATAGTGCATACATAAGCACTTCTATATATGCTCTAATATAAACAAGATTAAAGTATGTATTTTCTTTTACTAATACTTATCTTTTACATATCTGGTCAGTTTCACTTTAAATCTATTCAATTTCTCCTCTTTTCTTTTGTTTCTGGCATTTCATTAAAAATCTTCATCGCACTATACATCATCGATTTCTGAGATTTGGCCTTCTTCCTTTTGTACGATGCTCGTGCTCATGTAGATTTGCATCAAATTTTTCGTATAAATTCCGCCGATATTAATTATTTTGGTTACGTTTGTAAGAGATGGGTGCTTCATACATATCGCCCAAAATTCGGAATCTGTAGCAGCGTCCTTCTTTACGGTCATTCTCTCAGCGAAGTCGGGTCTTCCGAAGGATAATTTTTGGGATCCACGCTTGCTGCATCCTCTGAACGTGACCCACCCACCTGAGTAGCTGTAGTTGGTACAATTAAGAATTCTGATAAATGTTATCCAACTCAACATTCTTATTCTTTAAAATTTCCATCGTTTCATTTGTATATATACAAAATATTAATAAGAATTAAGTTTCTTATTAAATTTTTATGTCATATTTTTTTGCGGTTAGTAAATTGGGTGCGCGAACACGGTTTAGAGGAAATATTGGACGTATTATTTATTTATTATTATTATAAATTTAAATCATTACAATCAATACGAAATAATATAATATTATAAATTAAATTAAACGACTTGAAAGATATGCAGAAAAAATATATTTATCGAAAATAATATTTTAGTTGCTACCAAAATTCGAACATGGGCCTTTTCTTATCCAGTTACGCCATACCAACTAAGTAGATTTACGACAAATTTTTCAACTTGTATTTTATAACTCTTTCAAAATTTTACATCTGTTATTTCATTTTTAAAAAACACTCATGTATGCTACAGAAGTTCTGAAAAACTATAATGTGTTCTCCGTAAAAAAAATACATAATATTAATTAAATTGTTAGCATTTCAGCTAAAACATTCAGTTTCGAAGGGAATTTTCCAAAACTACTAGGAAAGAAACATCGATCAGACTGTCATTCAAATACTATTAAATTATATTGGAACAAATAAAGCGAAAGCCCTGGCGGGTGATTGACGATCGGTAAATACAAAATGATATTTGCTTTGAAAAGCGCACGTTTTGCGTGACACTGTACTAGTGACGATGGCGTCACGTGTTGGAACATGTCGGTATTCAAATAACACTTGCAACTAGCGTACTCAAATGTCATAAAAATGACACGATTTTAATAAATTGCCTCAGAATTCATCATTCTCTATCATGTCGAACGATTATTACAATAAACTCGTTAATAATTGTAAATGAATTATTTAAAAAAACTTAATTTATTAAAAAAATATTAATATACGATTGTAAAATAAGTATTTCAATTGAATATTTAAAGAGTTATATTATGTAATGATATTGTTTTTTCAATTTCTCAACAAATTAAGCAAAGTAAGTTTTTTTCACGTTTATTATGGCTTTCGCTAAAATTAGGCATTACAAGTGCATACAGATATAATATAATAAATTATATGTAACAAAAAAATTAACATAAATTAACAAATCACAAGAATTTTATAAATTTTAGCATAAAATAAGCATTAAATAATATTATTAGGAGAACACATTCGTATTGTGAAGTTGTATTTATTCAGAACAGACGGTCTGTGATATTTTAAATACAAATTAAATGTATTCATTAAAAAGATATACATATAAAATTAATTTTATCGAAAAATATTGTTGTTGCGCTACCTGGATTCGAACCTTGATCTCTTACCAAACCGGGGAAGATACGTTATCCAACTATTCTACAGCGACATTATTTTTGAAGACAAATTTCAAATAATGGAACGATAGATGTATTAATTTGAAAAAGTGTAACATGGAGGTTCGAAAATTTGTCGTCAAAAGTACTGTCGCTGTATCATAGTTGAATAATGCACCTTCCCATCAATAATTACAACTTCATAAAAATAATGCGTTTTCCTTAATAAAAAAATAGGTGTTTAATTTTCTAGTTCTACTAACTTATCTCGAAAACAATTAGTTATTTGTATAAATTAATAATTATTATACCTAACCATAAATATAACACTAAATAGCATTAACTAGTTTCACGTTTTAAATAATTTATACGAAAATATTCTGAATAATTATTATTAATACAGGCACTATTTTTATGTTGTGGTACTTAAAAGAGATTGATTACGCCACGTTCCGGAAACCAAGACTCGTATTGTTCGCTATTTTTATGTCATTTTTAATCAAAAGAAAAGATTTTTCTTTGGTTATACAATCGTGGATTTACACATGTATTTAAGTATCAGATTTATAATGATACAACCAAAAAAATATTAAACTTGCTCATTCCAGAAAATAATTTCGTACTACAGTAATCACAGAAAAATGTGTGACAATAAAGTGACCAAACAATTAAGTCAGACTCGTTACCATGGTGGTTACATAAACTAATAATAAAAATTTAACGTTTTGAATTTCACATATTTTTCGAAGATTAAATATGCATGTCCTTTCATATTCCAGTAGGTAGGTAAATAACTTATTTATGAATTCAGTACCTACACGGTAGCTACCAAAATATTTGAAATACTATTAAAATATCTACCTACCTGTACTTATCTATACAAAGTATTTTAATTAACGTCAACTAATCGTTTTTTACAAATAAATTTTTAAAATGTCTAAATATTTGTAAAACAATTTCATTCCTTCTATTCCAGCAAACTGTTTACACACGAGTTAATTAATTTTTCATTCAATTGTTTAAAAATCACACATATTAAAATTATATATTGCTCGTCTTAAATCCATATAAAAACACATTATATTTGAACAAAAAATAACTCGTTAATAAGGAATTTTTTTATCATTAATTTATTTAAAAAATCACCATAATTCAACAGAAAAGAAAATTATTTGATGGGTGTACTTAATCACATAAATGTTTATTTACCTACTAATTTTCGATAAGTTGCACATTTTTTTCTTTCGTTTATGTATGTGTTTTAAAATTAATTAAAAAGTATACGTAGGTACTTATTTATTTAGTGTCGAAACTTTAAAAGCATAAAGTAGCGAAATTCATTTGACTCATGAGTTATAAAAAAATAAACAAATAAAAAAACAATTCCAACTCGATCACCATTGCCAAACACCAAATAACGTACAAGCAGACAATTTCGCGTTGACAAGGTTGCTAATGCCTGAAATGTTTTCAGTTTGATGGTAAATTCATACGACAGATGTGTGTTCCATTTGTATGAATCATGTTTGTTGCTAAAAGCCCCAGATTATCGAACTTCGGACGTAAGAGAGTCCCCCCTGGAGGTGATATTTTTATTTTATATATATCATGTAGGATTGGAGGAGATTGAGACGATGCATTACGGGGTGGAAATGTCGTGGATTACTTTCAGGTTTATTATTTATTTACCACACACCTAAAACGTTATTTTACATGTTTTAGTAGAATCGTAAATGTAAAGTGTTTTGTTTTATATCACGATTCAATGAATAAGGTAAGAAATATACAACAATAATCTATCGCAAAGCAATCAGTTTGAGAAGCCAGCTGAAGCGGTCACTTTTCTCCTGGCTACCTTTTCGGATGCATCTCTTGGAACCATCTCCAGTGAGCTTCACTATTCACGAACTTTAACTTGTAATTTAACCTTCATTTACATATATTTATTTGTGCATCATTCGATAAGATACGCCAACCGATTGCATGTTCTGTTTCATTTCATAAATCAGCTCTAGCCGCAATACCGACACCTATATTCACATATTCATATACATATCTGAGGAGGATTGGGGCTCTCGGACTCACCATAAATAACTTCTTACGATATTCATAATCTACGAACATCAGTCGCTTCATCCGAGTGACTCCTATAATAATACATAATCAATACAATCCCTGAAATACCATTTCAGCCAGGTTTCTTCTCTTCTCCTTCTAAAACCTTCTCTGTGTTGCTTCAGTGTGGAACTTTAAAACTTTTCCGATTTACTTCAGAATGACAAACTTTATCCACTATCCACTCCATTAACCCATCTGAGCATTTTGAGTTCTAAAGTGAATCTATTTTTCTTATAATTATTGAAAAATATGAATATTTAATAATAATACATTAAATAATGCTGATTGCTTGCTAACCGATTGCTTTTCTGCTAGTGCATTCTGTATTGCCCTCCTTGCAATTGTATAAACGGTGTCTTTACGTATCAACTTTGAAATATATTGTGACGTACGCGACACACATATGTCAATGCGTTCACCGGCTTCACTCAGAATAGAGCATAAGATTGGTGATGGCTGTGTACAAAATTGGCTATTAGATCTTCCACTTGCCTTCAATAGTCACATTTAAGGAAAAATAAATAACAGTAAGAAAGAAGTTAACCACGTTATAATTCAAAAATATTACATGATTGAAATAAATTAGAAATTAACGTTAATGTCATCATTGATCTAATAATAAATCGCTTCGTTAAAATTGCATGAAATCAAAGTAATATTTCTTCTGCCGCATGGAGATAATGTGGAGCAGATGGGATCGAAATCATAATCTTCCACCCTGCCCTTCCTCTAGAACTTTTTCTCAAGCCATTAGATTGCGAGATAAAGTAATGACACACGGCACAAAATGGCGCATCCCTTGAGTGGAAGCCTATCGTCAGGAAGGGATTACATTCTACAAGAATAATCAAAATAACATACATACTTTACAGAACAACGATACAACGTAACACGGATGCATAATGCTAGATATAATTATCCTTACCCTTCCTGTTAAATATTGAATCATATTTTTATAATGAACTACTTTACTTGAGACGCAGTTCACGCTTCTGCGCCTGTCTGTCAACGGAAATGCATAGAGAAATCTCCTTTCGTGCGGTGAATGTTGCTAGTCTGTAACGCGTTAAGTATTGAGGTCACTGTCGGCGAGTAGGTACTATAACATAATACTATATATATATGAAAAAGGAAAAAACGGAGTTTATGTTAACATAAATGATTATTGAACAAACGTAAACATTACCATTTGTCATCTTGCGTCACATTTAATAGTGCGACCATAGATAAAAAGGAAAGTGCGACGCGGAGAGACAGATGGTCAATATACTGGCCAGTCGTAAAAAATAGTACGATTTCACTAATTTATGTTTTTTCTTAATCGTAATAAAGACAATGTACACTTCATTTCAAATGGAATATGTATTATATTATATTTATGTACTGTTATTGAATATATAAAAGAAAAAACATTTAATTAATCTTAACCTAGAGATATTAAAACGTGTTCGACTATATTCGCTATTTTGGCGAATTTTGTCTTACTGGCTACTATACTTAAGTTTTATAATCTGCATGTATAGATCCAAACAAATTACATATCTAATAGCGATAGCAACGAAGTCATAGATAAAAGATGAGGAAGTATAATATAATAAATTTTTGCTCATAACCGATATAAAGTGTTGTTGCAGGGGTGGTTTCAAATAATGATTTTCATTTGATGCCCGAGCTCTAGCTATTTCTACTCCACGTTTAAACTTCTGGTATTGGTCCCAGTTCTCATACAATGTGCAACCCAGATAAGTCATTTCCATTTATATCACTCGTTCCATATATATTTAACGAGATATAAAGTATTTGCATTTATTTTTTACGTATTTAAAAAAAAAATATTATTTGCCTTACGATTGATAGTTTATATTATAATTAATAATTTTATAACCAACTTACTAACCATCATGCTGTTTCTCTACGTGGATAGGCAGAACGGATAGAGAGCCAAACTCTTCTGTTCTGACATACAATTCTCGCATAATTTATTCATCTTCTCGTACAAGCTTATTAAAGCTTTACAAATAATTTTGTAGTTATACTGGTCACTTATCATATCATTAATGGATAAATTACAAAATAAATAAATTTAATAAAATAAGATATATTCAATTCGCAACTAATAACTTATTTTACCACAGCCAAAAATTATAGAAATTTTTTTTTAAAAATAAAATATTTTTAATATTTATTTATTATATTTAGAACATAGACATAAAGATATAATCAGGAAATTACAGTAAACAAAAGAAATAATAAATAAAATAATAATAATTTTACAAAACATGCCAAAAACAATACTGATAACAGATTTTTTTTGATGCATTGCTCAACTAGGCAACCTGTTTTAAGGTAAGTTGGCAAACATTATCACTTTCGTTCACACTGCATACTCTTAATATCCATACACTTATAAACACAAGATCACGTATATATATAAATTAATTGAATTTAATTATATGGTTTATACAAATTTCAATATCTGCTGTGTACAGTTTTCTGGGCTAATCTGATGTGTATAAATGACCTTTTTCAGGGCTGACGGGCTGTGTGACTGTTAGTGTTGTGATTAAGTACTGGCTTGCAGTACCGTGTCGAAAGCAGGGTGTGTCGTTTTTAGGTACTGGCTTGCAATACCGTATCGAAAACAGGTGTTGCGTGAAACGAGTAGTGTTGTGTTATGTGTAAGTTTCATCTGTTCAGACTATTCGACTCCTTTGGATTTGAAGGGCCGGATATCATGATATCCTATAATGAAAATCTACGAACATATCAATATCTTTATATTCTATCTGTCACATGAAAGAATTAAAGAAAACATTTTATCTTTTATAGTTTTCGTATTACACTCGTCAGATTTTGGAGTGATACCTGTATTGCAAAACCTTAAATTCAATTTCCTTTAGGCACTAAGTAGCACAGATTACACGATTTCCATGTTAATATCTTGGTCAAGGTCTGATGAATTTCTAAACCGCACACATGCATTGGATGGGATCGGTCCAGTGACCGCATCAATACCACATTTGCGCCCGCGCCCCATCTGAGCGCGCCGCATGTGTTAGTAATCAGCGAATCACAAACTTTGTAACCAAGATAATTTTTTATTGAATCTTTGGAATTTTGAGATGTTATAAAAGAGAGACGCGGTCGGTTTGAGTGAATGCTAGATCGATTAATATGTTGTATGAATATGGAGATTAAGGTTACACATTGCGAATGTGCGTGTGTGGGTTGATGTAGGTACATGTTGTATTAAAATGATTTAGTAAATTGTGTGAAAAATGAATTTGCTTATATTTGACACATAGTATATTATGTTACAATGTTGTACAATGAATACTTTACACTCGAAGAGTCATAGATGCGTTTCGTGGAGATATTATCTGGAAGGCGGCGGTAAGAAGAGTGAAGCTCGGTACCGGGAGCATTTAAGGCTCTGAGCTTTATTTTACGCACAGGTATTCTGATATGCTAGGTTCGTACAGAATCGTCGACGGTGATGATGATATTGGAAGCGATAGACCTCTGCAAGTCTAAAGTCACAAATTTACTTAGAAGTCGTAGAAATTAGAAAGAGTTCACAACAGAACATATAATCTATTTCGCATTACAACCAATTCTGAAATCGAAAAATATGTCCACGGGAAAATAAAGTAAATTCGATATAATATCCTCATCAAATTGTGAGAAATGTAGAATAGTTTTAAAAGAATAGCTTATGCAAAATTTATAGACCTGTATGGTATGGCGAAGTTTGGGAAATAAGGTACAATGACGAGTTTAATAAAATTTATCACAATACTAAACTGTGGAATCGGAACCGTAGCATGTGGAGCGGAAAGATTCAGAAGAATATGGGGCGCAAGGTCACTGAAGAAAAGTAAGTCACAAATTTATCATAGTTCAATTCTATTCAAGCTAGAATATATCCACAAAAGCAAAATTCCACATTATGTTAAGATTAAACTCTACAACCAGTGCGTGTTATATTCCGGTTACTTTTTTATCAGATACCTTATCAAATTGAATTAATTGCAATTAATTCTTATACTCTCGAAATAAAGATGATAAAATAATATACAGTCGAATTCGGTTACATCGAGCACCGTTAAAATGAGATCACGGTTATATTGAGATCACGGTTATAGTGAGATCACGGTTATAGTGAGATCACGGTTATAGTGAGATCACGGTTATAGTGAGATCACGGTTATAGTGAGATCACGGTTATAGTTTTCATACAACTCTTTATTATTATAGTGAGCTCGTTTCACTGATATAACGTACAAAAATATTGTTAACAAGAGAACAAAATACACTACACGTTTTAAAAACTCTCATTCTTGAGAAGTCATAAAATCGAAAGCAGCGTCTGCCAACGAGGTTCCTTATTGTTTACAATTCCTTTCAGGTTTGTGAATTCTTAGAAAAAAATAATGGGTATTTATTTTGTATGCGTAGTAAGTTTTAAACTTTAAAACAGAGCAGTATTTTGAATTTTGTTAAGAAATAATGTAATTGAATGTAGTAATATACTTTAAAATGTTTTTGTTCATAAAATTATAGATTTTTGTTTTTTCATATGTATTTGAATTGCTTTTAATTTTATTGGAAATTAAATATTTTTTACAATAACGAGTAACGGTTATAATGAGCAAATTTAGCTGATCCCTTCGTACTCGTTATAACCGAGTTCGACTGTATTTAAAAAAATATATTGATGCGTACACGGAACACGTGTCAGTTTAATATTCTTTCGAACTAAGCTAAACGTTTGTGGTATGAAACAGGACTAACTCGGTGGTCACAAATACTGGGATCAATAAGCTACTGAATGTTGCTATTATTTAGCTATTTATTTACTAGAAATACAATTACTTTGAATTAAATATGATTTATTGAGCTGAATATAATTCATATAAATGAGAAATAACATTTTGTAAATAAAAATTATATAATGAACGCGACATAATTCTTACTTTTTTCAATCTGAACTGAATACTTGTAGTATGAAAATAGGACTAACTTGCTAGTATTTTAGAACGAGGCTTGGACCACGACCACTAGATCACTAGACCAAGAAGCACATTTTACTATTGAAAGGAAATTGACATATCACTTTTATTCATAATTTCCTTTCAAACTCATTTACGTGTGATACACAAAAGGATATTGTGATATTATATATATCATCATCATTAGCAGTTTTCTATCCACTGCTAGATGAAGACCTCCCCATGTATCTCACACTTTCCACGTATTTCCTTTTCATCAGTATGTACAGCGGGTATCAAAACAGCCTGTCAGCCTCTTGGAACCACTGAATGGCAGTGTTTATCCAACGATCGTCCATCCTCCGAGCAGTACAGCAGAGGTATTGGTGTGTGATATATATATTGGATAAATAAATGTGAAATTAACCCCTACAGGGTAAGCCGCATTTATATTTATTTAACAAGATAATCATATTTATTTATCTGTCTCACAAATTTATTTAACTTGTTAAACAAATTTGCAGGTTTAACAAATGTAGTAAGTTAAAATGAAAAGGTGTGTATTTTTAAGTGAAAATATACATCACGACGAATGTTTAAATTTACCCGCCAGGTCAATTCACTCATAAAATTGTTTTAATTTAGCCTTACTTATCTCTCTGAAACAAATGTATATTTATATTTATTTATAGATACACAATTTAGGGTGTATAAAGCACAAGGGCGTGTTAAAATTATTCACAAATAAATTATCTTGTAAAATGTATAAATAATATAACTTTTTCAAAACAACTAAACGCTTTCAGTACCTATCTAGCCGAGATCCAACCCTCTTCGTCAATTAAACAGGTTAAAAGTTACCCAAAGATCAATGGGAAGGTAATCTCTGGAGAGTAATGGAAAATATGTAAGGGAATGCCCTTGGAAGATCGAGTACCTAATGTACAAATTCGCCAGAAAACCTTCTTATATAAACCACATATGTGGCCCAAAAAAACTATATGATAAAGTTGTAATGGGCTGGATATATCTGTCGATGAGATGAAGGACGGTGGGAAAATAAATGTTTTGAAGAGGCTTCGCACTGCTAGAAGAAGTGTTGGACGAAAGGGTGGCGGGCATCAAATGAATGAGAAGTGAATTAACGAACCTTGTAGGCGCCCACGAAAAATAGATATATTTTTATTTGTCTTGGGCATGTTGCTACTCCATTACACAGTAGTCATAATATTTATTTAATTAAATTTTTATATCAAATGAAAAAGATTATATTTATTTAGTGAAATTATTATCAAATGAAAAAGATTATATTAGACTTTAGTGATTATAAAGACTCATTAAAGTAAACGTAAAGGTAGACTGAACAAAAAAATTAATATTGATAAAAAAAAAACTATTGGTACGTAAGAGTCGAGTTGAGATAAAACACATTAAAGTTGTAAACACAATTTTAATGTTGTCGAGAAAAAACATTTAAAATCTTAAATACATTTTTAATGAATACACACTTTTGATGTGAAGTTGCAATTTCAGAACAAAGTTTTGTGGTATTTTTAACACAAATTAATTGAATCTGTTAAAAAAATATACAAAAAAATCTAATTATATAAAGATGACTACTTTTAAAAATGGAATAATAGATGCATCAATTATAAATGCCTGCAGAATATAATAGAAAATGTGTCGAAAACTTAATTGGTGAATGTGGCGAAATGGTCACACGTTTCCCCGGATAGGAAAAGGTCCAGGTTTGAATCCCTGTAGCGACCAAATGATACCAGTGTTTATGGCTGTTACAAAATATTGATCAGATGTATCAGATTTCCTTTAAATTTACCTATGAAAGAAAGCGTTTTATTTAAATGCGATACTCTGTCATTTGCATTACCTAGTGAAGTATTGACAGTAGTTTGTACTCAGTTGACATCAGGAGATGAAGGTAGACGAAATATCATTTTCACGAACAAAGAAGGAACGTTATTTCTGGTTAATAACCAATTATCGCGCCTGTTATGCCTCAAGCGGGGTGGTTAATACTGGTTTTCCCGTGGAGAGGGTGCGAAGGGTGAGCGATGTCGAATCGAAGGTTGAACGAGCATTAAGAACCTTATTAGATCATTGTCATCAGAAAATGATCTAATAAGGGAAGGAGTGTTATAGACACCTAAATCAACTGTGATGACAATTTTTTCACAGAGCAGCGGCTCTTTCGACCGGTCCAAATATTATTTAAACATTATTAAGGAGAACACATTCTTATTGTGAAGTTGTAATTATTCAGAAAATAGGTCTGTGATGTTTTAAATATTAGTTTAATGTATTAATTATAAATATATACATATAAAATCAATTTTGTGGAAAAATATTGTTTTTGCGCTACTGGGAATCGAACCTGGATCTCTATTTCCAATCCGGGGAAGTACACTACCAATTGTGTTAATGCGCCAGTATTTTTCATGATAAATTTTCATGATATATTTTACACTTTTTTCAAATTAATACATTTGTCTTTCCATTATTTGAAAGTCATCTACATTTTTTTACGGAATCTCAAATACCTCTGAGTAAACCGACTGCCAGAATTATCAATTCATTTTTATTAAATTTTGGACACATTGATACAACTTATATTATTAAGGAGAACACATTCTTATTGTGAAGTTGTAATTATTCAGAACAGACGGTCTGTGATGTTTTTAATACTAAATTAATGTATTAATTATAAATATATACATATAAAATCAATTTTGTCGAAAAATATTTAATTTATTAATTTGGCGTCTGCAGTCGATTTACTCAAAGGTATTTGAGATTCCGTAAAAACAATGTAAATGGGTTTCAAATAATGGAACGACAGATGTATTTATTTGAAAAAAGTGTAACATACAGGTTCAAAAATTTGTCATGAAAAATACTGGCGCTATAACACAATTGGTAGTGTACTTCCCCGGATTGAAAATAGAGATCCAGATTCGAATCCAGGTAGCGTAAAAACAATATTTTTCTACAAAATTGATTTTATATGTATGTATTTATATTTAATACATTAAATTAATATTATTTAAACGGTTCTTTATTTGTGAATATTGGTTAAGGACGGCAGCTGTACACAGAGTAATTAATAATCTAGAAAAATGTTGGTTGAGCTCATGTAGATAAAGTAAGAAAATTGTCGATTTGATTAGGGTACTAAACCAAAATAGATTTAAATTTAGTAGAATTACACAAAACAATTCAGTGAATAATAAAATGTAACTTAAAGTTATATAAATAAATTAATATAAAACAGATTTTATACGTACATTATATAAATACTATTGCTATTGCTAGGTCCGTCAATAATGAAAGGAAAAAATCATATTTTCAAATTTAACTCGATATTATGGTATTGAATTAAATTATTAGTAAATACTTGAGAAGTAGGTACCTACCTAGTATGAATGTGCATGGCTTAGTTGGTTCATTTGAAAAAATATAACATCAAGATAGCAACATTATTTCATATCAAGTCAGTGACGAGGTGCTAGATTATTTTGTTGGAAATACGCGTGCATATGACGTACATTTTTAAAAGTGTGACCGACATACAAACTGCGTAAAATATGATGTAAAAATATTATAGACTTATTATGTTGTAAATATATTATAGACTTAGTTATTCTACTGAATCAAACCGTACTGCCAAATCCAATTTATTATTTATTAATTAATTAACTTTCTACATTATGTTTCGATGTAATCTTATTAAAAGAATTGTACATTTTTAATATCGTTTATTTTATTTTTTCCTCTAAATACAATTAATAATTTATATTTAATTGAAAATTGAATTTATTATGTGTTACTCTACTAAATAATTGTCATGAACAGAATCTTTTATATTAAATATTATTTTTATGTCATTAATCATATTTTTACATTGAAGGAAAATGTAAAAAGAACTTAAAAAGTAGTGTAATGAAGAATAACGATCCATTAGAGAGAAAAAAATGTTAGACCAATCATTTTTTAATCCCTTACAGGATTGATTAATTAATTATCAAAAGCAGGAGGGAAATTAATCACAGGTATAAATATTTTCAAGCCATAATATGAGAAAGTTCTACTTTCCACCTAGTAGCACTCACCCAACTGAAGCTACAAGATATTTTTCAATACCAATCTATCCCAGCTGTCAGATTGTATTATCGTTAGTTGGAAACTTGGTTAGTAAATATTTCAACAAGGGTTCATATTTTTTATCACGTGAGATCAGAAAATTGGGGAGGCTTTTAGTTTTCCCGCAAATCCACACAGCGGGGGATGAAAATACCAAACAGAAAATAAATGTTATGCATGACGTTTTTTTTTCAGTATATTTTTTCTGCGCCATATAATGCCAAATCTATGTAGAAAAAATATGTTTGGATTAATATATATGCACTCATTTCATATACGTACGTCACGCTCTAGACATCACTCAGAAGTAAAGAGATCAGCCAACGTTTCATGTGTTTTTTGATTCGTAGGTTATATGTACAATACAACCAAACATGAATGGAATAAAAACATTTCCAAATGCTTGTAGAAGAGGAATACCTGGAGGCTGGTTGAAGTGGGTCGAGAGAAATCGGAGCCGCTCTTGACCCAAATTATTTTAATATTTTGGTTAGTATTATTAAGTTTTTGGTTAGTATAATCATGAGTTTAAGAATTCTTTCTTTAATTACTTTATATTAATTCGACAGATCTAGAGTAGATTTTATTTAATTTCTTTATTTTTACGTAATTGCACAGAGTAAATTTCAACTCACTAATCTTTAAAATTCACTTTTAATTTCGTTATAACTCATTATTAATTAATTTCGTAATTTTCTGACTCACGAAAAGCATTATTTTTCTAGTAATACAATATATACTTTTCTACCAAGTACGATGATCTACCTCAAAATAGGTACTTTATATGCCTCTAGCGAAGTACGAAGTAGCTAAAAGGCTTGCATATATATATATATAACGTCCCAAAAAGCATTTTTTTCTCATCTGGGATATATATTCCGTGCACCTTTTTAGATTATATAGCATCCGTACATTAATCAGCCTAACTACTTCAGGATGAGCAGCTATTTTTGTTATAGGACAGGGTATATATTAATTTAAATTTATTTTGAACAGTAAACTATTTAACATTCAACATGTGTTTCTGAAATGCTGTTGATGCAATAGTATTGGAACTTCGATATATAAAAATATATTTTTTCGGTTTCAGGAATTTGTCTGTCTTGTTTAAGAAATACTATTTTTATTGTAGTATTTTGTCTAAAATTTTTTGATAAAAAAAACGATGACTTCGATCAATTCAGTATTTGAAAAAATTATATTAAATTTTCCAAATCAAAAGATTTTTCAATATTTTTTGATGAAATTTTTGTGGTGTAGAGAACTGATACCGGCAGTTGAAGGATTAAACAAGTGACATCTGGTATTGCCAGGTATTGAATGTAAGAACACCTTATTCCAGGAAATAGGATATTTTTACACCCATATAATTTTTGTCGTTTGATTTTAATACGGACGTTTTCGTATATATAGAGTGGTTTTACATCAAAATCATGTAGTCTGGTACAAATCGTCAAAATACGTAAAAATGCATATTGTGGAGGATGGGGTGTTTTTACAACCATGCATTCATTTATACTATTCAATAATTACAAATAAATAAAGAATTATTATAACTAACCTTCCAATTAATCTACAGCTTTGCTTTATATATCGGTAGTAGAATCTTTGTCCATTTATCATCTTAATATGTTAGTCACCCCTGAGTTGGGTTCTAAACGTCAGCTAAGGAGTAATAATAAAATAAATAGATATTAATCAATGTTCTGAATCAGGATGACACTTAAGAATATTGCGCTCAGGTCAACTGATGGGTATTAAAACGAACTGTAGTTCTAGCTATATATACAAAATCTGAATCGTTTTAATGAATTAATTAATATGGAAAACTTTAATTAATTTGAATTATTATTTGAAGGATACGTGTATATTCAATACCGAAGTAGCAGAGGCGGGGAAAGAGGTTTATAACCATCAGAAATCATATTTTTTTATTGCCTTTGATTTTTAGGAATTCTTTTTCTGTTAAACAATTTAATCATGATTTGGTGACATTCATCACTGATATGACATAATATAATATTAACAACTGTAATTATTTTAAATACCTGTTTTTATGTAATGCTTTTTGAAATTTAATATTGTAATATACTCCGTTTTTATTAACAACATTTTTTTTTTTAAAAAGAGTATGTGTTAAAAGATATGTCTGTTATTCCCAATGTTATTAAAAATTGTATTTAGATTATTTTTTTATATAAAATTTAATAAATTAAATTTAAATTAATATTATTACTGAGTTCTGCTAGTTTCAATATTATTAGTTAGTTATGCTATTTATTAAAATTAGATTTTTAAAATTTCATAAATATAAACAAACTCAACATAATAACATTAAATATATTATTTTCGTTGCACGCAATTTTCATATAGCTGTTTGAATATTTTTCATTTACTGAAAGCTTAGGCAGAATTTCCCCTTTTAAATTTTCTGTTAATATAGGAAAGATTCGTTGGTTGGATTATGTAAAGAGGATGGCCGAACAGAAAATACCGAAGTCATTAATTACTTCAAAGATGACCGATGCTAAGGTGGCGTGTATTCAAAGACATATCTGTCTTCATAAATATATCTGTCTTCAAAGACATATCTGTTTTAGATATTCAGGACTGGAGATAAACGGCATGTAACAGAGTTAAATCAAGGAAATTTTCGACGAGTCAATATTCATGATTATGTCGACGTCTCGTAACTTTGAGCGACCCTCTGAACTAAATATATCATTCAAACCGTAAACAGAAAATAGGAGACCTTCCTTGTCGTTTGTTATAATATCATATTTTTTAAAGCGCTTTTTTCAATTAGACAAAATTGAAATATTTCTTTGAATAAAGATAAAACGCTATCGCCTTTCAATAAATAGATAAATTTTTTTTAGAAGGAGATAATAACCGAAAATCATTTATAATAGTATAGGCAAAGGGGATATATGACCAGTTAACAAAATATTACTTCACAAATATTTTCAAAGTTACATTGTGGCAACATATTATATAAATAATAAGAAAAACACTTTGTTTAAAACATCTAAATCAACATGTTTCGGTACTTAGGTATCTTCTTCAGGAAACAATGCATACAAAAATTAAAAATGCAAACATAGATAAAAAATAATATAAAAATATAAGCGATGGGTAATTAATTAACTAAGGAACTACCGTGAGAATAAATTTAAAATGTGACAATTTGCAAAAAAGATTTGATATTTATAATATTTAATTTATTATAAACACTTTTTCTTATTTTAAATATTTCAAATTTTAAGCCTTAGTATTTGTATGTAAAATTTGTAAACGCTTGTTAATTTAAGTTTGTTTCCAAAAGGTGATTGGCGAATTCAGAATAGTTGTTGCTATTTAGATATTCAAAAGTTCCTTAATTCTAATATCTGATTTAAGTATACGTTGTTTCGTGAAGAAGATACCATAGGTATCGAAACATGTTGATTTATCAATAAATAGTGTTTTTCTTATTATTTATAATAAAATATTAGCTTAATGAACTGGTTGGTACATTTTTGCTACGCACCATATATACACTATATCGTACCAACGAACATCTGAATTTAACATACGTGCATTGATTTAGAATTTAAAATGACCATTAATATTTTCAATTTGTATGCAATGTTATAGACTACTTTTGTACAGCAATATAAGTGGTATAATTCTGTTTTACTAAGGATGCAAAATAATTATTACACATATCTTGGATATTTTAAACAAACTAAATTATTTAATTAAACCGCCCGTAAATTAAATGCCAGGTGAAAGAATAATAATTGCTCCCGTTATTAATATGCTGATATTTCAGGGTAAAGGATGACTCGCTCCCGACGGAGCATAGAGCGCCGCACAGCGGAATTTTCACGAATTTTCCACAAAAACAATTCCCCCAGCTATATTCTCTCGAAAAACGAATTATTTCGAAAACTCAAGTAAAACTTACATCCTCAAAAATGAGGGTTGATCTAATTCAACATACGCGACTCTCTATAAGAATCCAAAGAAATATTTTTTATAAAGTCTCTAAATACTGAAATAAAACACGTCTCCGTAGGGATTTGCATACACCTGAGTACCGGAAGTAAGAATTCGCCGTCCCTTTCTCCCTGGGCGGAAATCAATATAAACGCGAGCTTCAAATGTCTACTTTGGAGTAGAGTAAGGAGAATATTTATAAAATGTGTCCAATCAATTTCACTCAAGTTCAAACAATGTTGCTCAAAATACACTGTCACTTTTTATTAAACTCAGCAAATTTATTTGTATTTATCAATGTACGAAATAAAATCATACTTTTTTCATCAGTGCGCGACAGAGCATCAGAAAAGTGGCACTTTGTAAATGTAACGATTTTTTGAGTCTTCTGTTAGTCTGCATCTCAGTACATGCAATTAATGCTTTTTGCTCGGTGGTATAATTATTGATACGTCTAAATGATTAATATGTAAATTCATATCGTTAAAATTTTTTGTTCATTACGTGAACATAAATTATTATTTTTCTTCTTAAGGAAGGTTGCGCTCTCTTCAATGATTTTTATTCTGAGCTAGATCTTTATCTTCTCGTAGCTTCCGCATCTGCATCGTTTTTTTCGTGAATGTTTTCCTCACCCTCACATCCCTCTTAATTTTCTTTATATCTTTTCTTCTATCACTCTGGTAATGAATGTGTTGTGCTGGAAGGGACCCACCCTTTCCCAGAAGGGTTGCAGAAGTTAAAACTCCCTTTATTGGCTCCACATAGTAACTTAGGTTACGCGAATAATTAATTTAAAATTACAGCTAAAGTAAGAAAATAAATAAATTTTATATTTAATCTAATTTATAAGCAAAACGAACAGATTTAAATTTAGATCTTTCTGCGCCCTTGAAGTGCCCTTTAAGTGAAACAAACAAGGCACATGTGAGTATTATTAATGACAATAAAGTGTAAAAATAAATAAAGATCAAATATCCAAACATATTAAAAAAAAGATGTATGTAATTGATATAAGGAAGGTAAGAAGCGCGGAGGTGCCGGAGCTAACTGCAGGGCGTCAGCAATACCGTGTCGAGGGTGATGCACCCGCTCACAGCGCCCGCAAACTTCTCTCCCTCTGGTTACTACAAAACAGATGTAAAAAACAAACAGTAAGTGGCACAAGGCAGTCATTAAAGGGTCAAAATAAATCATACACTCACAAATGGTAGAATGACGAGACACATGTTTGCCTTGAGTCTCGCCAAATCACGACACAGGTCATCGCTTTTATGTCCACATCATACAGATTATCAGCTACGCATGTGCCCGAAAGGCAGAAGACATGCATATCAGCAAGCTGCAATTCTGGCACTATCATTAGGAGTTTAAAGTGTATAGATTCCCCTGTATTTGACAGAGATGTGTCCGGAATGTATTGTGCCGGAGAATACAACCCAAACTGATCATTATCACAGTGGACTGTATGAAAGAAAATATGGAGGGAGAAACAGGATAACACAGTACTTTGAAAACTACCTCTGACCTTTTGTAGTCCCGCTTCTCTTTCCACGCTCAGCAAATGTAGGATCCCTCGACGGATGCTGGGAGTCTCCTTTTAAGACGCTCGAAGTAGGTACGCACGTAGAAATTACCGTCAGCTACTTTGCAAACTAGTTTGCGAGACCGTGTATTCGAAAAAGGTACAGGTTGTAATGCTCACGGGACGGTGACCAAATTAACACTATTTCAAGCAGGTAGAACCAAATATATGTCGGAAGGTTGGAAGGGATCTATATCGGTATTAGGACACAATTTCTGTAACACAAACATTTTTCCTCTATACTTGCTATTATCCTCAAGATAAATCTATAATAAGTTGAATATAGTGCGGCTCCTGGCGGACCAATACCAAACCAGCACAGTGTGGCAAAACCGTATCTCTACTGGCACTTGTAAACTGATCAACAGTTTCAATACAACTTCCGTATTGGTATTTCACCGAATAAATAGTATCCGCGTTATCATTGTAATCTCAGTGCTTCCCGTATCAGTATCGTTTGTTTCATTTACTTAAGACACTGTTTGAATACCTTCTTCTTCCTATAAAATAAACAAAGATGAATACAGACATGTACGAAACATAGATCCATCCATGGATCTGATCTGATTCAAACCTCATACTTCCATCTAATATTTTCTTATTTTTCATTCTTCCAAATTGTCATCATTTTCTTTCCTCGAATACTACATTTAACGCTTCTATTCTCTCTTTAACTTTTTTCATAAGGTTCTAGCAATCATCCAAATAGTACTATGCATCGTATGCATGCCTTTGTAAGATTTCTCTTAATACAATATAAGTGTCTATTCGTTGTAAATTTAATAGGATATACTAGAAAATAAATTTGACGTATATTACGATACTAATACGATCATATATAAAATGTGCGTGTCAATGTGTTTAAATTGTAGAATATTTAATAGCTTAGAAGATAATTCCCAACATAAAATTGCTACAGTGTCGTGTTTAATGGGGATCGTGGAAAAAAGGAAAAGTCGACTTCGCCAAACATAGTTAAAAAGCTCAACTTTCCAATAATATTCATATTTATTTTATGAGATAAGCTTTAGGTATGATTTTCAAAACGCATCTACTAGTTTTTCATACACATCACTTGAAGAGATGTTGGCGTGAAGCTGGTGATGAATGAAAAGGGCCCAAGGCGAGAGAGAAAGAAAGTGATCTCCAACTCGATGGATCAATCAGATCAAAGCCGTTACTGGCTACCCTATTGAAGATATATATTCCTAAAGGATATTAACAGATTACAATCCAAGGGTCACGATCTTAAGTAATGAGGGAACCAATTGGAAAGTAAGTTTATCAACATTTTAGTGGTTTATCCTTACTTGTCAAGGAAGAAAAATATATTATTAAGGAAAACACATTCTTATTGTGAAGTTGTAATTATTCAGAACATAGGTCTGTGATATTTTAAATACTAAATTAATGTATTAATTATAAATATATACATATAATTAATACATTAATTTAGTATTTAAAATATCACAGACCGTCTGTTCTGAATAATTACAACTTCACAATAAGAATGTGTTTTCCTCAATAATATATGTTGTATCAACGTGTCCAAAATTTAATAAAAATGAATTGATAATTCTGGCGTCTGCAAATCGGTTTACTCAAAGGTATTTGAGATTCTGTAAAAATAATGTAGATGGCTTTCAAATAATGGAACGACAGGTGTATTAATTTGAAAAATGTAACATATAGTTTCGAAAATTTGTCAAGAAAAATACTGGCGTTATAGCACAAAGGTAGTGCACTTCCCCGGATTGGAAATGAAGATCCAGGTTCGTATCCCGGTGACGCTAAAACAATATTTTTCGACAAAATTGATTTTATATGTATATATTTATAATTAATACATTAATTTAGTATTTAGAAAAATATATGTATTTAAAAAATAATGTATCGTATTAGGTAATGTGTTGTATTGCATTGCTGTAGACCACATCTCTTTGTCTGATAATCAATTATGTTTTCATAGTTGAGTCGCAAAGCGGCAGAGTAGCCCATCTGCAAAATGATCAAATGGAGATACAACGGATAAAAAATAAGGCAAAATTTCATATTTTCATTTATTAAAAAACACTTGTTAAAAATAACAATTTATTTAATTGAAATAAAACAGTACATTTTTAATATAACGTTTTAATATAATAGTTTATTTATAACATTGAAAAAAAAACTAAGTATAATTTACGTACAAATATTTCTTTAATCCTGTAATGAAAATTGTCAACGAAATTCAACTTGTTACCAAGCCAGTGCATCCGTCTCATTGGCGAGATAATAGCATCATTATTTATATGTGTACCTACAGAGAACACTTCGTGTTGTCTCCTTTGAGTTGGTGCTTTATTCGAAACCATTTGTGTTAACTCAGGGCAGTCCAACACGCTATCGATCATTTTATGTAGAAATAACTATATCGCTCACATCTCTTCTCAAGGCTAATTTTTTCAAATGAATTACTCGTTAAATAATCGTAATTTATATTTTCTATCGGAATATGAAATTTAAAATTGATAAATCTTAGAAATTTATGTTGCACTCTTTAGATTTTTATAATATGTGAGCCATAGTAGGGAGACCGCAGAGTGGAATTAAATTCCAGCGTACTTCCTACAATAGATGTATATAAAGTTGTTAGAGAGCGGAGCGAGTTAAAATTTTTGGCTGTCCTTAACACTAAAGGATTTCATCATCTTATTACAAATTTCGTTGTAATGTTGAATAAGTGACAATTTTTGGTCGAAGAGCACACCCAAATCCCGCTTAACTGCGACTCTACTTAGATCAATATTATTAATGCCGTATTAACATCATATATATGTATATTAACTTCATTATAATAATATAATGATTCTATATATCCCTGCATATTAAAGTAATCTAATATAAATCAATTAATTTTGAGCGTATTGGTGTATTTAACATAAAATATGAATTTTTCACTTGGGCCACTTTGTCATTGTGCGACTCAATTGAAAAATAGGTTTTATTGATTATTTGCCTTAGAAATTATTTCTTTGAAGCAGTAATAAATTGACATATCTAGGAATTCTATTAACTTATAAGAAGACAAAAACTGGTACAGTGGATCTTATTCGGTGCTACTTTGGCGTACGAATACAGCTAAGGTCGAACGTGATGTCTAGAAAAACAAAGTGAATGTCGTATAAAACTGTGATAAAACCAGTGCTTACTTACATATGGACTATAACAAAATGAGATGAAGCAACATTAGATATTTTTTTTCAGAAGGATCATTAAGAAAATTTACAGAGCTTAAAAAAAAATGGAATTCTACAACTTGTATGATGAGCCGAAAGTCACAAAATTCATAGAATTAGAAGCTTCGATGGTTTGTCCATGAATGATGCGCAATCCTGGCAAATGGCTGTTTAATAATAAACCTGAAAAAGGACGAAGAACATGAGGAGGGAACACAATATAAATATCGATTCTTGGCGTCAGTAATTGGTGAGTAGCGGCCCAATATATTTAGTTGAAAAAGCCAGGATCCATACCGGGTTGGAGAGTCAGGGATGATAAGATCCGGGTGTTATAGTCGGCGAAGCTTACCCATCTGTGTCTTATAAATGTGTAATTTGAAGCATATTTTAGTTTAATTTATTTTTAATTTTTTGCTGAACTTCGAAAAATGGATAACAAGGAATAAACATGAATTGTTCCTTTTTATGTTTTAACAATTCAGGAAACACCGACCGAGGCCGTCATTGGCCACCGAGCGGATACCACAGTTCCCCGCAGGGCCTAGCAATAAGCAATCAAAAGCATGTAATAAACCTATTGCTTTTTGCTGGTAATATATGTATTGATATTGAAGTTTAATTAATATGTATATTTAATATTTACCAAAACGCAAATGCGCGAGTAATGACACTTTTCGACTGTCGAATTGAATGACATTAATTTTATTTCTATTTGTATCAATAGATGTCGTGTTAAATCTATATTCCTTATTTATATATCATATTTCCTATACGGTTTTTACTTTATAATTTGCTCTGACCACCTTCCACGATATTAATGTGTATTATATTACAATTCATTGAATCCAATCCATCCCGAAATTCCATACCTACACTTTATAACCCTGAAAAAAACATGGTTACTCTCTCCCATTCTATCCCCACCCACTATAATAAATGTATATTATGTTCAATGTGATTCGAAATTTCAGTTGTACCACATCGCACTCTCGCCCACATCACTGTATTTCTGTCTGTACCAAATTCTTTATTCACTGTAATTATTTAGGGCCTGCACAAAATAATGACACTCCATTCTACCGTCCCCCCAAAGCCCTATTTTAAATTAAAAATAAATCAGAATCCCGGACAACGCTGGGTAGGGACCGCTTGTACATCATACAAAAGAGTGGTGGCTCAAGATACCTTCTCCATAAATGTATAAGTGGAGAACTAACCCACTTATGGACTACCAGGATTATCTGGTTCTTAGAATTTCTGTCTGCTCCAAAATACTCTAATTCTGAGTTGTAAAAGAATGTTCTTCCTTCTAAAAACATTTCAGTCCCTTTGCTGTATGTTGGTAGCTGGAATGGTTGACAATTATGGTGAAACGAAACGTAGGAAGCTTAGAATAATTGATAATACGAAGCATTCAAGTGTTTTAATGGTGATAATTTTAAGTAGGTGCGCGATAGTAACGTGCGACATCAAAAATATATATATGTATATTGTATCGCACAGAATTGCGAGGTAGCAGCAGAGGCGCCATATAATTGATATGATAAGACATGTGTCAATAATTTAAAGGTGTAATCATCGGCGTGGCGCCAAAAAACTCGTGGGATAGATTTCAGGAAAACAAGGACGTTTTAGTAAAACTTCACAGCGATGGCCTGTCTGTGAGTAGGTATTTGCGAATATGACTGTATGTGTTGTTATTATCTGAATAAAAATAGGGTATTCTGCATGCGGGAAGTCATTCTTGATTGTGTCGTGTCGCCGTAGTATACCGATATTGAACATCTTTTGTATTTAATTTCTTTTGACCTTGTTATTATCATCATCGCCGATTGAGAGAAGCTGAGATCCACCTTTGTCTACATTCTTGTTTCCTGTACTGAACAATTGTATTCTTTGATGCAGGTTCTATGATGATATTTAAAAAATTACAGCCATTTAAAAATTCATCATTTACGTGCAAAATACTAGAATGATTAAAAATTCAATTTTTTATATATAATAATTTACGTAAGAGGGGTCAATATGTACATACACATGCGCGTAAATATTTTAAAATTAATTTCTATACCCGTTTGATTTACTACGAATTTTTTTTTTTCATTTTTGTTTGTCTGTATCTACAGCAAGTGTTACGATATATAAATTAAATGAAAAGAGTTTCTGAATGTAGTGATAATGATAATAAAAATGTCAGTAATAATGAAATTATAGTTTCTCGTAATCGATGCTCGCTTATTTACAGCATTTTTATATTTATAAATGAAACGAGGACAATACTATATAATCCAAACAGCAGCCATTGATGTCAACTGTTGCATATCAGGAATTGCTGTTCCTGGACAGTCAGACTGGTTACCTGGTGATAATCTATAGCGAAGCTCGTATTTCCTATTAAACGGTCTAAAATTATTAGAAACAAATATAAGAAAATAATTCATAGGTTACGCTTTAAAACCCTTAAACATATATAAATGAGTTTTATATTGAATGCCCTCCACACCAAATTTACATACTTACACTTTTGGATCCTGCGTAAAACATATAAACATATTAGCCTAGATCCGTATATAAAGATTGAATTATATCTAAAAAAATTTCAGTTGCACTTTGGGATTCTGAGGAAAATATAGTCACCCTATATATATATTTATCTCACCCTTTCCTGCCTGGACCAAATTTTTGCAGGCCTTAAAAAATACATCGTCATTATGACTACGCAAAAGATTAAAATTAACCTCTCTAACCCCATTTCAAAATTTTAACTAAATCCCGCAACGCCGGATAGCGATCGCTAGTATTACACCATACAAATAATGTGTACGCAATTTGTAAAATATACTTTATTTTACATCTTTATGCTGCAATTTATATATTTTTTTCATACTTAGAAGCGGAAAATACTTTGATGCTTCACAACATTATTCAAGGAAATATAGATATATACACTTTACATTCGGAAAAACGTTTCTTGCATTTTCTCACTTCAAAGTGAGTTTGTTCATTAGTCAAAGTATGTCAAGGGTTTAGCAGAGACTCACTTTTGTTTTATTTGTTCAACTTGTCGAGAATGCCGTTCTTGGGCATAATCTCAACAAACATACTTAGTGAGGATCTACTTTTCTGTTGAGCGAATACTTTTATTAATGCCACAGCTTAAAGTGCTTAACTTTTCTTACATATAATATATATTATAAGATCGTTCGTTTGTATGTCTGTAATACCCATATCGTCCTCATGTTCAGATAAACTATTATAATATACACATTATGAAATACCTAGTCCACAATATTTTATGGGTGAAGACCTGACTAAATGTAAACTTGCGGAGGTTGTACAGCGTGGATATGTCTCCTTCTCAATATGACAAGTTCTTTTGTATTCTGTGTGTGGGGCGTTCATTCAACTCATATCGGGTGACAATACATAGCAGTTTATTATTCCACTATAAACATAATGCTATTTACAATTTAATATAATGAGTTATTCATATATTACGTCAGAGCAGCAAAAGGAGAGAGTTCGCATTCCCGTCACGCCTTGCACATAACACACACACCTACTACTTCGCCCACGCACCGCGAACCGACACATACACACACACACACACATGAACCCTTGGACATCACACGAAAATGTTCAAGAAGTATGTACAATTTCTGTACCGTTACGGAAAATATTATTGTATGAGATTTTTATACGAATATTTATATGTATATTTTTTTACGAATATCTAAATACATAGATACTTCGAAATAAATATTTGCGAAATTAACCAATCATTATTGACATTTGCTTCAGGACCTAAATCACCTAACAATATTGTCTGGCCGCTCGATGTTCGATGATCATTTATTTTTTATATTCAATATATATATAGTACATAATTTGGAATAAATAACATATTAAATGTTAAATTACTGCTTTTTAAAATGTTTATATCTTTGCCATGGTTAAGATTGGTGACAAATATTTTTGAAAAGTATATTTAATTTATTAAATATTCGTGGAAAAATCAAATATTTCGATTGGTTGTGGTCAGTATCTATGCGGTTCAACTCCATAACCACATGAAACAAACATTCGACCGTTTGATGTTATCGAACATGTTGTAATGTCGCGCCACCCATATATACGCAAGGCACAGCCAATTATTGTTAATGTAACGACGGTAAATTTGCAAATTGAATTATTTTGAATAATTAATTATGGTATTGATTTGTTAATGCTTCTGTTTCTAGCAATATTCTATAATTGGGTTTACGCTATGGATTTTACAATTTTTGTTAATTTAGGTTACAAAAATGCTACGTCTGGTTTTCCAGCACTTTAGTTAATAGGCTTGCATTTAAAAAATTATTTATTGCAAATTCTTTTTTTTTTTAGTTATAAGGGAGAAATTGGATGTAGAATTAATTTTCCGTATTTATGAATATGAATGTTTTATGAAACACATTTTTGGCGCATCTTGAGAATCGGCCGAGACCCATTTTATTGACACCTTTCCGCGTCTTAATTCATACACATAATCTTTCCTCATGCTTGTCTTGTCAGTATGAGTAGTGACCTTGACATTAGCAGATATCAACGTGACCGATACTTGTTCGAGCGCGACATCGCGATAGTATTAGCAGAGAGGGTTTATTCAGCTCTAGTGCATCAGCACTGTATTGTATGATTCTGTGATTTGTGTGCACAATGATATTGTCATTTGTTGTTTTGTGTGCCGCGGGTGAAGCTGTGATATTGCCGTCTTCAATTGGAAGCGCAGAGCTGCCCATCCGCGTGCCGTTTGTGTGATCTCGGCAACAGACTACAGGAGTGATGGAGGCGTCATACACAAGGTAAGGTGAGTAGTTCTTCCGAATTCCGGTTCCCCGAGATCCACTGGTCCTTTGACTGGAACCCCTATCCTATCATCGACCCATATCCGTTATATCCAGGTTCCCTTATTTCCTTCTTTAATTTATGATTACGATTACGATTTACGACCGGAATCGTCATAATTCAATCCGCAGGACGCGACACGGAGATCGCGCAATTCGTTCGATGGATCCTATTGGTGCAGGATTTACGTTTTCTTTTCAATTAATATTTTGTCTATATTCTACGGAGGTAGTTTGCAGGCAAAATATTAATTCTACTAATTTCTTGGTTATCCCGCGTTTGTTGGTCCTGTCTTGAGGATATTTGTTGTCCCATAGTTACAGGTAAATCTCATTACCCATATTTAAAGAGATGCCTTATCGGTGAAGTGTTCGGAAATGATCGTAAAACATTTTTCAGGCACCGGCCTGAACTACCGAGTTTAACGCTAAGTGAGATCGCTAATCTTTACTTCGCATACTTAATTAGAGTGTTTACAACCTAATGTTTGGCTTATGGTATTTCTATAAGATAAAATATTAAATACTAATTTAATTAATTATTTAATATATTATTAATATTTAACATTTTTCGACAAAATTTATTTTATATGTATATATTTATAATTAATACATTAAATTAGTATTTAAAAACATCACAGACCTATGTTCTGAATATTTACAACTTCATAATAAGAATGTGTTCTTAATAAAATATTATAGTTGTTATTTATTTGTGCGATAAGTGTCGGAACTTATTGAAACATTTTTTCCAACATTATACTCAACCAGTGAAAGCCTAAATTTTAACACACATGTACGAATATATACAGAGTGTAACAGACCTAGTCCACAATACTTTATGGGTGGATACCTGACTAAATCACGAGTCGAAAATGTTCAATGAATATGTGCATGATGAATCTCAATCATATCAGAGATTTAATCATTAAAATAAAATTGTAATTATGCGATTCTTTCGATTAATTGAAATGTTTTATTCATTTCAAATTATATATTGAATACAAAAAAATATGGTCATCGAATTTAATAATTTCGCAAATATTTATTTCAAAGTACGTAGACTTCAAGCTTTACATGATTTTGTAAAAAAATTCAAACAATAATATCTTCCGTAACAGTGCAGAATTGGCACATATTCCTTGAACATTTTCAACTCGTAATTTTGTCAGGTATCCACCCATAAAATATTGTGGACTACGTCTATTACACCTGTATATACAATACTTTGACTGATGCGAACCAAATTTTGTATTTTTAGTTTTTACCGCCCTGCGCATAATACAGATATATTCCCCTACCCCTCGGCTATCTCACCCATCTCGAAGATGTAGATATATAGATATAATATATTATATTGAATGACATATGTTCTAAAGTTTGCATACTTACTAATTAGGACTCAGCCTAAAATACTCAATCCCCTGATCACCCACAATTTCTATCTCAGTATAAATGTTTATTATGTTGAATTCCATTCAAATTTTGTTCTCTCACTCTCTAAGATACTGAGTGAAATATAGTCAGTATCCCACTCTACTCTACCGGATATCTTACTTCCCCCTTTGCTTGGACATAATTTTGCATACATTGTTATTAGATATTTAGGGCCTGCACAAAATAAATTCACACATATTTTAAATAATAATTAAATCTGAATCTCGGGAGCAGCGACTACTGACAGTAAGGACTACTTATATTGTATATATTATACGCATTATTATGTAATATTTTTGATGCTGCGTAGGTATATTGAAACAATAATATTGCGGCATAGGGTATTTAAATTATCAGTTAGAATTTATTTAAATGTACGTATAATGTTAATGTTAAAATATTAATTTTCATGTGGTCGTTGATTAATGAATTAAAAAAATATAAAAAATCATTTTATTCCCACCACACATATATGTTACACCAGATATGATAAAATGACGTCATTGCCACAACTCCTTCCGGCCCCTTTCTGCTCGTGTCATGTACGCGTCGCCGGGTATAGCGTTCACTTTCATCTTCCACATCCGCTTTGTAAATTTGTTTCGCTTAACCTGTTGGAGACACTCGCTTTGCCTATCCAGAACGTACATGTGAAGATCTCAGTGTCCCTTTAATGTCTCATCGATTATATCTCGAAAGGTCAGGGTTGATTTTGAAAATCCAACACGCAATTTTATAAATGAGATGTACACGTAATTAATCATATCTACGTAATAATAATACATACAATAATTAATACAAATTAAGTAAATGTAACACCAAAAACTACAAGCAAAGTTTTATATATTCAGGGATAAAATATTTCATTAGCCTTCCTAGACAAATTAAAGAAATAAAAGATATAAAAGAGTTTAGAGAGAAATTAAATGAACACTTAAAAAATACATAATTAGAAAATAAACACTATTACAGAACACTTCAGAAGCACACAAATAGACAATAAATAAAATATATAAAAACTGATATAAAATTATTATAGTGCCTCTCCATGCACAAGAGCTAGTCTCTTTTTTGGAGAGGTAGGCGAAAAAAAAAATGTAATTTTAAAAATGTAAAATACTTGATACATGTTATAAAAAATTGTAAAAATGTCAAATAAATAAAAAAAATAATAATTTTTTTCTACAAGACAATATTATGAGCATAGTAACGGGAATGGCCACAATAGCCGCCCGCAGGGCCTAGAGTCGATTGTTTTTCTGCTAGTGCATTCAGTATTGCTTTTTCTGGAATTGTACAAACGTTGTTCTTAAGTATCAATTTTGAATTATATGTATATCTATTTAATTATTCTTCTCCATTCTTCATAAAGACATTCTTAAACTGAGATTATGCTTACAGATGATTGACTACGCGAGATAACAGATGGTTAACATACTTGCCAGTCGGTAAAATTCATACGATTTCGCTACTATACGCGTTTGTATAGATAAGTGTTATAATTTATTATATGTTAAGCAAGCGAGTTTGCATTTTTTGGAATATTATTAAATTTAGATTATTAAACGAAACAAATTTATTTCTGTTATGTATTTCGTCTATGATAATTTGTATGGCTAGTTATTTAAATATATATTTTTGAGCACCGTTAATGAAACATTTCAAATCCATTGTCCGAAGGATATATATATATATATATATAGTATCGAGATATAAAAGATCTTGCCTTTTTTTAAGTAATAAATTCATAATCACATTCAAAATTTAAATTGATAGAATTGTTTCGAAAATTATAATAATTTTTTAAACATTTTTTTGATAATATTGTATACTTAGTAAGCATCATCGGTAACAGCATAATGTAAGTTTGTGCTTATTGCACGCCACTGTAGTTTATATATATGGTAGGGATGATACATCGTTAATATTGCGTCGTCTTCTTTTAGCTTATAGCTGGAATCAACCTATAAAATAACATGTTTCTTGAAGATATTAATATAATATCGAAGAATAAATACATAAACCCCTCTTGGTCGAATTTATGACTTATGTCATAAAAAATATCAAAGGTATTAAATTCCAAGGATCAGAGTTTCAATATCAGGCCGACCATTAAAATGACTCCTGTGCCAGGAATCACTATAAGGATCAGAAATAGAAACACGTGAATTATAGCGAAAACAGAGGTAAAGGACCTCATTATCACTGCTAAAAATTCCTACTGGTACTATCGCAAGAATCAGGTAAATATCGTCTGTGTGTTAAAGCGTGTTTTTTTACTATTTTTTAGATCTAATGGATTTATCATTTATCAGATCTTAATAGCCAGACTGCCACCTTTTTCACATTTATGCGTCCAAACATAATCGTTAATTAAAATATAGTTGTATTTCTCATCATTTAGGAAAACATATTCTTATTGTGAAGTTGTAATTATTCAGAGCATAGGTCTGTGATATTTTAAACATGAATTAAATATATTAATTAGAAATATATACATATAAAATCAATTTTATCGAAAAATATTGTTGTTAAAATATCACAGACCTATGTTCTGAATAATTACAACTTCACAATAAGAATGTGTTCTCCTAAATAATAAAGGTGTCCAAAATTTAATAAAAATGAATTGATAATTCTGGCGTCTGCTATCAGATTACTAAAGATATTTGAGATTCCGTAAAAATAAGGTAGATGGCTCTTTCAAATAATGGAACGATTAAATGTATTAATATTTAAAAAGGTAACATAAAGGTTAGAAATATTGTTGCTAAAAATATCATCGCTGTAGCATAGTTGGAAAATGCACCTTCCCCGGTTTGGAAAGAGATCCAAGTTCGAATCCCGGTGGCGCAACAAAAATATTTTTCGATAAAATCCATTTTATATGTATATCTTTCTAATTAATATATTTAGTTAATATTTAGTATTTATTATCTTTCGGTGTTACGTCTTTGTTATATGTAATGTATGTCAATTAAAAACTATACCATTAACGAAAATCGGCATAGAAATTTTAAAAATTTAGTGAAAAAACCTTTCTTATGTTTTCCATGTGTTTTCTATGATTCAGATGAATGGGTAAAGCCTAGAAATAATTAAGTTATTATATTAGAAATTTCTCGTTTCAAAAATATTAGACGCCTCTGGATTTTTTATTTAAGGTCATGTGAAAAATAAAATTTACGCTAATACTCCAGGAACGATCCAAGTAGCTAATTATCTGGTATCTAAGTGCTTTTATCTGAGCTGCTATTCGTAAAATAAGACCTCAATTATGCAAAAAGTAATTCAAATAACGGTTGAGTTTGGATCACTGTATATATAAGATTACCCGTATTAAAATTTAAGAATAGCCCTTGCGGTGCCGGCCCCAATAATCTGGTAGATTTCATCAGTGTGTGATGGATCACCCTATATTAGATTATCCTTGTTAAAATTTAATAAAAGCCCTTGCGGTATCGGCCCCAAAAATCTGGTAGATTTCAGCAGTGTGTGAAAGTGTGTTTTTTAACTTTTTCTGTCTTATATATGATTTTTAGGTACAATAAGATGGTGGATTAGGCTGGTTAACGACTTTAACCGATATACTTATTAAATATTTTTTTCTGAAAAGTCTGATATGAGTGTTCTCAAAATACCTTTAAAAATTATAACCTTCTTAGCTGTATATGGATAAACCTTTTTTCGGAGGATTGGTTTCGAGGTTTCTTGATCATGATCGAAAAGCGTGCATTGAAATTTTCCGATAGTTGCATCGTGAGACCCTCTGCAATAAGTTGTATTTCTGTCGAAAGCTACCTTAAAAACGTAAATGGCAAGGGGCGAGCCACGTTTCAACACACATAGATAATCAATGTATCTATAATGAGTATTCCTGATTGGTGTCGATCAGACCGAAGGGAGACCCTCGATACGAAGTCTACTTCTATTTATCTCATTTGAAAATTACCTTGATTTTTTTTGGCAACTTCAGAAGAATGGATCGTCCCAGGTAAAATGATGACAGATTGGGTATTAATTAGTCACCAAGTACTAAAACAGCACAAGAAAGGAGAAGATGGGAGCGTTATGTCTTTGGAGACCTTTAGGTCCGCGACCCTCCTACGGTTTATTAATGCTATATAGCTTCCATAAAATGTAATGTTCCATATTGGAAGGAGGAAGGTAATTGCCGATATTAAATACTAATGAAACAAGTAAAAAGATTATGACATAATAACTCGAGGGAAATTACAAAATTGAGCGGGAAAATACGGTAATTGGCAACTCCGCCCTAGAATCAACCGTGCGCCAATGCGGGTATTGCGCATGCGCTGAAAATCTGCATTACCGCCATATTGAAAGCATCATGGCGGCCCCGCACGCGGACTACTTGACAGCAAATTAGTCCATCTCTGCGGGCAGATACTATGTAATCATTCAAGTTCTGCGTAATTATGGAGTAAATTAACCGGAAATGTCCGGTTTCGTTAGGTGAACAGTGTAACGCGTGTGTTTGTCAATTATGTTGTCGGTTCAAATGTTATGTATCGGTTATTGTGTTGGGCGAAGATAAATGTCATCCGTTGGTGTTTTTCCGATCGCGTTTAAGATCGTGGATTACTGGATTTGAGATGATAACAGCCTTGGGATTCTGTTTTCTGATCTTTTACAATGTTCCAACAGGTTTGTAATCAATATTTTTCATTTAATAAGTAAGGGTGCAATAGTTTTGTGATTGATTCGTGCGAAACATGATACGCCAAAATGATGTTGATCATAATATTTTTCTACCATTTTTATTCATAAAAAATAAACATAATATTTTATTTTAGTTTTTATGTAAATAGAGCAGTTATGTAATGGATTATTTACACTATGTTTCTACTTGTTTATGTTTTTAATATCTTTTAATTTTCTTTAAATGATATTTGCAATGCTTGTTCAATAATCTGTAAGAATATTATTGTTTTTATAATATTTTTGTTATCTGTTTATTTAATGCAATTTATTATATATATTCATACCACATCTAACAGAAATGCTTTTTTTTATGTGTTGCATTATGCGTATATACCTATATATTATTTTAATTATTCTCTTTATGAAAAATGACAAATCTCGTCGACACATAGGATACGTTTTTTGTCTGCTAGACCTTAAAACTCCTTAACCTTAAAAATATAATGAACTAAAAAAACTCGTATTTAGGAACCAAATATTAATGTCGGCCTGAAAAATCTATTACTCTATCTATAAACATAGTCAATTTGGTTATTGAATATTAATAAGAACAATTAAATAAATAAATAAAATAAAATAACGTATACGATTGCTATAGCAAAAATGGTGACGCGTTTTCCCCAGATAGGAAAAGGTCCAGGTTCGTATCCCGGTAGCAACTAAATATTGTTTCAATAAATAGATTTTTTTCTGCATATCTTTCTGGTTGATTAATTTAATTTATATTAAAATATTTTTTAGATAAATAGATTTTTGCTGTATATCTTTCTAATTGATTAATTTGATTTGTATTAAGAATTCCACAAAACTATGTTCTGAAATTGCAACTTCACAATAAAAAATGTGCTTTCATTAAAAATATTATATATTAAGTATGTACAAATATTAATTTTTAATGGTATCGTCGAAAATGAGTATTTTTACAGTTTGTTTATTTATTGGTAACTATATAATGGATGTGAAAATGTGTTTGGACTGTGCCCGTCTCACTAGAGAAATTCTGTGTTGAGACGGGCATAGTTTACAAGTAATTGTACTAATAAATTATTATTACAAGTATAAAAAACAATTACAAAGTGGACTTTCAAATAAAAGAAATTTGTGAAAACAATTATTAAAGTTTTGAATCAATATGTTTGGGTGAGTGCACCAATACTAGCTATACCCATATTACGAATCCAAGTTTTTATTTTCAGTTTCGTGTTATTGGGACAATTCAATTGAGTTAAATCTTTCAGCATCCTATTAAATAGTTTAGGCCTAATATATTTGTAGTACCTTTGGCCATATGTTGTATGTGCTCTTGGGGCTTGTAGGTTATGTGTATTTGTCGGTGTGGTAGTTATATTTTGAGTTGTTTTAAAATGTGTCTGTTTGTGTGTATATATGTAGTTAAAAGTAGTATTAGCATATATTTATCTTATATCAAAAACATCGAATTTATTAAAAATTTCGTCAGTGCTCGTTGTAATTGGGGTTTTGAGGATAAATTTAAAAATAATTTTCTGAGCTGTTATTATTGGATTAATTGCAGGCATACCATGCTCTATAATTGATTGACGGATTGCGCAGTACGCCATTTTAAGAAGTTTTATATTAAGGAAATTCTAAATATGGTTTATTTTATTTTATTTGTAATGAGTTGTGTATGGATGACTCAATTAAAGTAAGGATCAAATATAATTCCTAAGTATTTGATTTGATCAGTACGTTCTATATAATTGCATTGGCACGTATCGTCGTATGAGTTGGAACAATTGTGAATTTTTGTTTTGTAAACATACGAGGGTTGCCCATTTTCTTTTATGCTCGAAGTTAGGTATTTAGTTTTATTTGTATTAAGTGTCAAGGTGTTTAAGTCGAGCCATTTTTAACAATACTTATATCTTTCTCGGCTTTTTTTAAAATACTGCCGACCATGTATCAACTCGGAATTGAAAAACAGTGTCATCCGCAAAACACATATCGTTAAAAGAGATATTGCATAGGTCATTAATATATATTAAGAATAGTGTTGGACCTATTACGCTACCCTGTGGGACCCCAAAGTCAGTGGTATGAGAATTGTTTGTGATATCTTTAATACGAACTCGTAGATTCCTGTCCGTGATGTAACTTTTAAACATATAAAATTCTTTACCTAAGATACCAGTTTCACGATTAGACTCGAATGCGAAATTGTACCAAAGCCTTGGTGAGATCAAGGAATATGGATATACATTTATGGCCTTTATCCACTTTGTTAGTAATGAAGTCCGTGACACGGGCAATTGCTGTACCCATATTTGCCCTAAAGCCGAACTGATTTTCAGAAATAATTTTATTACTCTCAAGGTATTTTAGAAGTTGATTTTTTTTACTTTTCTCTAGAATTTTCAAAAGGGAATTAAGTAGCGTAATTGGTTTATAGTTGCTGATGTCACTTTTATTTCCTGCAATATGGATTGGGATAATTAATCCTCGTTTCAATTTAGTAGGAACGTGTCCAAGTTTTAAACTAAGGTTAATAAGATAGTGTAAGGGGATTAGCAGTTGAAAGTTTCGTCTCAATAAATGTACATTCCTACCTTAAGTAATAAGCGATTCTTGAGGATCTAGACTTAAATTTACTGAACCATCTCCAGCTTGCTTTATTTTTAATATGTTTAAGGTTTACAGTTGATTTAAAAAAATATCCCGTAAATAAGTTGTATTTCAATAACTAATAAGATAATGACGATATTTCACGTACTGGCAAGATGCGAGAAGCTTATGAAGATTGATGCACATATAACATATTATTACATAATAACTATTTCAATTAACTGAATGCCAAGTTGTCATACACACAATACTATAAAATAAACAAGATAATTAATGTCTCACATCAGGTTACATAGTTTCGAGAGCGACATGTATATAAACATGTTTCTATTTCATCTTGTTTAAAAATAAACAATGGCCTAAAATTGTTAAACTCATTTGATATGTATTTTCTATATTATTTTATGGAATTGAAGCTTGTATACTCACTGAAGAAATGATAAGGCGACTTGAAGCATTTTAATTATGGATTACAGAAGAATACTCAAAATAAGCTGGATGTTATGGAGTTACGAATAAAGATGTTATGTTTCAGATGAATAAAGAAAAAAAAGTATTTAAAACAATACAAACCTGAAAACTTCAATATCTCAGAAATGTATTGAGACATCCGGAGATGTACAACATGTTGCATCTCATAATGTAGGGACAGAGACAAAGAAGAGAGTGTCGGTGCCCTGGAAGGAGACAATATCTACTGTGGAACTTTTCCGGGCGCCCGCATTAAACAAAGTGACGATAGCCAACTTCCATTGAATGGATATGGCACAAGAAGAAAAAACTCATTTTACATCACAGTAAATATCATATTTCGTGTAAATTGTTGTCCTTTTTATGGGTTTTCTGTCATCTGAACTATCACTCGGTCTGAACCTCTTGATCTAACGTATCACATTAATCAAAATATCATACACGTCAATTAGATTTTTTATACTTTAAACCTCCGTGATTGATGGCAGTAATAAAACAAACGTAAGCTTTAAGTATTCATGTGTTTCATATATATTTCAAAGGAAATTGACACTTCACGCAGATGTAATGTTTTAGTTACCTGTCAAATTTCCCTAAAAAGTAAGTGATTAACCCTCATATTAAAGGTAATAATTATGTTAGATTAATTTTTGAATTTATATTCTGTAGCTCTTTAAAATTAAAACGTCTGTTATTCCATTTTTAAAAGGAATCAAATTAATATTGCGACTAATCTCAAATACCTTTGAGTAATACACGCTAGAAGACGCCAGAATTAAATAAATAATTTTGATTTAATTTTTATACAACTCATATATTTTTAAGAACACACTTTTGTTGTAAAATTGCAGATTTTCAGAACATAAGTTTAAAAATTTGTCGTATAACTACTTGGTTGATGTAACGAAATTGGAATACGCATTTTCTCGGATAGAAAAAGGTTCAAGTACGAATCCTGGTAGAAACTAAAATATTTATTCGATTAATAGATTTTTTTTCTGTATATCGTTGTTGTTGATTAATTAAATTTGTATTAAAAATTCCACATATTACTATATTCTGAAAAACTGCAACTGAATGAATGATGATGTAAGAAATGCACTGTTCTGATTTTTAAGTTTAATGCCATTTACTATTTTTAGATGGAAAAAAGATTCTGTTTTGTGTAGTATGCGATCCACATCTTTAAAAATACATTAATACTGGCTCAGACTCTCTTCAAACAGGAGCTCTTTATAACTTATGTATGTAGATATTTCTTAAGAAACTTCTTCAATATATTTAATTCTCCGTCCTTTAGGTATATACAAAGTACGCAAGACACTTTCTTATTAGTTTTTATTCAAACTTTAAAGTTACCCGAGAGGACGGAAATTTAAAAACACATTTTGGATATCTTTTCATTACACGCTCGGTTTCAATATCTTTAATAACAGGAATTTAAAAAATGTCCTAAAAGAATATATAAATAAAATTTGAGTAAAAAAATTTAATCTTAATTATAAAATAAATTTGTCGAATCTGACTAAGATCCGAATCGAGGTGGGCCGATTTGATTCGAACTGATCTATTAACTTTTTTTACCATTATATATTTTTTATTATTGTCTTATTACTCGCATCTATTACTCTTCTACACGCGAGATAGTCTTAGCGATCCACAATTAACTTCTTCAATATTTGCAAAATTACTTTGTAGCCTCATTTTTAATTAACCCTGTCGACTATGTTACTATTAGGTTTATACATGTTTCTAAATTGTTCAAATTTAATTCGATTTTACTCGCTTATAATAAATAATGGTATAATAAGAACATTGTAAAAATAGTCGTTACAATTTAACATTGAACACTTTTAGAGACGAAATCTTTCTTGCCTTACTCGGTCGAAGTCTGTAATAAAAAAGACGGCCTTATGTACACACTATTAGCATTTAAATTGAAAACACAGTACCGAATAATTATAAAATAAAGAAATTTCATTAAATATATAGAAATAAATTAAGTTTAAAAAATACGACGTAATGATAATAGCAAAAATTCTACATATATAATTTCCTCTTGTTTGTCCTTAAATAAAACAAACACTTATTTACAGCTGTCCGTGTTACATGCACAAGTAAAACAAATAAAATTTTCCGTCAATTTTATCACAGGGAAGTGTGCGGTTATCGCGTCTGGTGACGAACATGTTCTACTGTTACGTATATTTACGTTTTAATACCATTTTGGCCACTCGGTTTTTGTTTATACATTAGTTAAATTAGCAATATTACTTCTTCAATAATTACAAAGTTACTTTGTGGCAACATTTTATATCAATAATAAGAACACACTTTGTTTATACAATTGTTTATTGATAACTTAACATGTTTCGGGGCCAATCGTCCCTTACATAGAAAAGAAAATATTATTAAATAAATTCCAATAATGATTATAATATTAAATTAATAGATAATTTGTTAAATAAAAAGTATATATAAGAAAAAAATTATCAGATTATATAGTGACCCACCTATTGGTAGTGAGAAGCAGTGAAGAAAAATCGTTTACATACAACGGTTTTACGGTTAGATAAATTAGAATTTTTAGAAATAAGAAAAAGTATTAATAGCAAATTAAACATTATTAATAACCAAATCATTTTTGTAAATAGCCACCTTTTAAATTTGTTTTCACAGTAGTTCCAAATTTGTTACCCGCTCTTCTTCCTTTCCCCCCTCTTTCTTATTTTTCCCACTACTTATTTTTACATTTTTTTTATGTCTATAGTAGCAATTTTAATTTTAGTTACACTGTGTCCTGAAGAAGGGACCATTAGCCCCCAAACATATTGAGTTATTAATAAACAGTGATACGAACAAAAGTGTTTTTTATTATTATTAATAGTAATATTAACTTATGTTCATATTGACTGTATTAAAATAACCATTTAGTATTAACTGCGGTAGTGTTTTAAGAAGACATAGTTAGAGAATTTCCCCCCGATAATTCGAATAAGCGATTAGTTTATTTTCAATGCTACCTTGGGGGAAACGGAAACAGCTCCAACAGGCCAGCATTCACCCGCATTCAGGTCAGGAGGTCGATTCCCCAGGCAGCAAACAATCCGTAACATTTCCGCACAATTATTTGCGCACTGCTCTAACCCTTTAACCCCCTTCAATGCCGTTTCGATTGTGTTCTGACCCGTTTAAGTATTTACGTATTCCCACCGGGGTTCAAAGAGCGAATAAAGAATTCCACATTCCTATAATTTCTCACAAAGAAAACATAAATGATTGTAATGTAGGTTTAATTTTTAATATTTTGGTACAGTTCAAGGTAGCCCAGCGAGCTGTAGATGAACTATGCTTGAAATGACCTTGCATTAAGCGAATCCACGATATCTCCGAAACTGTTGCGGTTTGAGGATGAGGATATTGGTAAAGCAATCCGATGTATTTATTTCTGTAAAAAATTAACATGCAAGATAAATTAAGAAATGAGAAGAGAAAATTCAGTCTTGATTCTCGCCATTTGTCGATCTTTACACCAATACTCAGATCTCGGCGGAGCGCCGCAGGGCGTCCGCCTCGACACACCTCTCTCTCCGGGCGCTCGTTACGAAGTCCCCCTCTTTCCTCCGACCTCGCTCTACCGGCCGCACCTGCTCGCGTCGGTAGATGCCGCCTTAGGTCTGCGCGCGTGATTTAAAATGTTACAATATATTAGCTATTCACACATTAGACTGTGGCGTTAAAATTTCATAAAATACAATACATAATGCTGCTTTGTTTGTGTTGTACTTTATATCTTTATATTATATTTTTGATGAACTTTATTATTTCTAAATTCTAAATATTCAATACTAAAATTTAATTTAATTTAAAAAAAATAGTTATGTTAAGGGCCACTCGTCATTGAACGTCAAGGAAATCTTCGTAATGAAACAAAGAAAAAGAAAATAGGTCAAATACCTATTTACTGTACAAACAGTAATTTGTCAAAAATGATAATAAAAAAGCAGATTTTTGTCATTTATGTCTACATTTTTTTTAGCAGGTTTGCTACATTAAAATATTTTAGGAAAACTGCATTAGAAATAGCGCATTACAAATATTTCGTAACATTTTTGTACATTCTCACTTTTACGTAAAATATTCAGTAAGATTATTTAAATACATAATAACATGATTCAAAATCTGTTAACAACTTAGCTAATGAAAACAAAAAAATGTACATAGATACGCTTTTAAATTTATGAAAATTTTTGAAATATATAATATACAAAATGTTATGTATATCGGCCATTATCTCAATTTAAACAAAACCGCAACGTTTTACTCCCCCGTCATAGAATTATCATTAGGAGAACAAATTATTATTGTAAAATTGTAATTATTCAGAACAGACGGTCTGTGATATTTTAAAATATATATCCGGTGGCGTAACAACAATATTTTTCGATAAAATTGATTTTATGTGTATATCTTTCTATTTAATATATTTAATTCATATTTTTTGTAGAATTATCATGTTCAAATTTGAAGATGATGACGACAATATTTTGGATACATTACTAACTAAAAAATTAGGAAGTAATTGATGGTTTGAAAGCTGTCGCGGGTTTAACGTATTGTGCCGAATGACAGAGCGTTTCAGTTTCTTTAGTTTTGACTCGCATTTACATTCAAAATTATTAATGAAAACATGATTTTTGTAGCTTTTCAGAATGTACCACGAATCAGAATAGTTTACTTTACAAGTTACATGTATAGGTGTACAGTAGCTGACTGGTGTGGTTTGTATGAAAATTGGTTCAGTGTACGCGATGTACAGCCCGCAGTGTGCAGATGGATGTGCATTAAAGACGAACCGCCCGTTATAACCAAACTTCCGCGCACCGGAAGTAGAAATGTTATTTAATCAAATTTCGCAGCTTACTACGAATTAGTGATTTTCTAATCAAGGCGCTTCCTCAAACAATGTTAACTATAAAATTAATGTTTATAAACAATCAGTACAAGGACAGGTCCGAAATACTGCTTTGTGATTAAAAAAATGCAATTACATGCAATAATTTTTAGGTGTTACATGTTATATGAATCGTGATGAAATATAATGTTTTGATCAAAAGTAAAAAAAAAAAAATGTTTGTTGGTCTAGTAGTTAAGACACTCGTCTATTGATCCAGTGGTCAGGGATTTGAGTCTCATTCTAAGAACCCAGCATGGTAGTTTTTTAAGTATACAATTTTTTAATGGAGGATGGTTTCCGGGTCTGCAGGTCATGAAACGGAGAAAGTGTATTGACATTTTATGGAAGTTAAGCATTCTGAAATGAGTAATTTTTCTAACGAAATCTACCTAATTTACATTGAGCCCTCTTTTCTCGGAACTGTTAAAATAGTGGTTACTCTCGTGTCAGTTCCTCTCAGAAAAACATCCCGTGAATTTCGGTATAACCATAATTTGATTGAAATTAATTTAATTGATAGTTAAAGTTTAATTATTAACATATAAAAAGAAACTATAAAAAAATCTTTTTTTTCTGACTAATATTTACTGCCATTAGAGTTAGTTACATACTCGTAGTTATTTTGTTTTACTATTATTATTTAAAATAAATTAAATGAATCAATAAGAAAGATGTACAGAAAAAATCTATCAATCGCATATGTTTAAGACTTATATGTATACTATGTCTGTGCTTCCCACCCCCCTTCCTTCCCCCGCCGTTAATGATCGTTAGTCGACCGGTGATCGGAACAGTTAAAAACGCTGTATTAATCTCGGAGGTTTCGTAAGTCTTTAATGATTTGGTGACCTTTGGCGAAATACTGTGTGATAATTCTGTATACAGTCCACTACATCTGGAGGCGATCGAGAGAATCAGGAGAGACGTGTTTTTCTGGCACCTAAAGGTGCAATTGCTATTTGGTTGCTACCGAGATACGAACCCGGAACAAAATTACTATAATTATGGTAAATTAATTGATTAATTTAATTTGTTCCAATTTTATTTATTTATTTATTTATTATATATTAGACTTTATTGGCATACATGTTTTTGTTGTAACAGAGGTGATTTTAAAATATTATAATATAACATGATAAACATAAGATACAATTATATTGCTATTAAGTATAATACTCAATAGTTTATTGTGCGTGATGGAGTAGACTCCACCTCTGATATATACTGTTACGTGATTTCTTCCTTCTACCTCGGCTTCATGGTCAGGGGGGAGGCATATAGCCTAACTGGTTCTTTTTGAAATTATCCTCAAGTCAAATGGTTATTAAATGAAATCACAAAAAGCCATAGTTTATAATAAATAACCCTAATTCTTATTAATAACACAATTCAAAAAATGATAACAATTAATTTAACATTATTTGTGTGCCCATCATGCCAACATGAAGTTAATTACCAAATTTTCTGTATGATTCTTGTCCAATATTGACTATGCAGGTCCCTCACGTAAGGGATTACCTTTCCGGAGATCCCTTCCACGTGCCGATGATAGTCCTCGAAGTGACTGACAATAGTTGTGATGCCAGGGTAGAGTGACGGAGTTCAGGATTGACCACCAGATGATGTCCAATTATCCAGGCAAACCGGGACTCTGGACGCGATTTTCTTAATCACAATTTGCGCGTACCGTATATGATTTGTCTCTTTTGATATAGATCCACCGGGACCCTTTTTGTACTTCAATATCAACGATTAAACACAGAGAACATCACAGTCTAAGCTTTATACTCAAGGTGCACAATTTAAATTTACCCCGGAATTACAGATTACAGAGATGATCCTAATTTTGTTTTCTAATTGAAAACTAGATCGTATTTACGGAGCGATCTCTTCCGGTTGAGATTGGTAGAAAGACTGACGTATGAGGGTGATGCATCCCTTATGGTGCATTTCGCCTACGTGACTAAAATCGTGTACGCCGGATTTTATTGGCGTTCCCACGCCGCGTCGTCCATCTAACAATACCCATTTATTGCTAGCTTGTCCCTTACTCCGACTAAGTGCTTTTGTAACCTTGAATAACAAAATATTGTTTTGGGTGATTTTGCATTTTAACAATACACTATTGTCCTGACTGCTTTGCTAGACTGTTTCGACATGAATATAAAAAAAAATCTAGTGAGAATGTTGTAAAACTAAAGTGAATTATTAGTGTTGGTATTGTATTGTGATTAGGTTGGAATGTCACCTAACTGTGTTCTAAAATTGCAACTTCACAATAAAATATGTTTTCATTAATTTTTCAAATTAATATTTTACTCGTTATCTAATTTACGATGTCGAATACTTTTGCGGTTCTCTTAATACTCGATTTAGATTATTTGAGCTGATAATTGTGAAATTCCATCAAGCCACTCAAGTATTAAGCACCATGTGAAACGTTGTAGAGTCGGCGCACTCTCGCTTGATTTATTCTTAATGAATTATTTCGCGCATCACGTCCGGAGCAGGAAAGAGATAAATCTCTGTAAATTCCCCCGGATGAGGTTACGGCTCCGCCCCTGGTGGGTGCAGTCCGCAGAACACTCCCCGGTCTACAGGTTTTGCTTTGCATCAAATATTTACAAAGGATATTTGTATTCGAGAGCACGCCTAACCATTTTACGTACAGATATAAATAATATATTTGTTTTACTAACCAAAGTTTACGTTTAAGAACACAAAAAACAGAACTAATGGACTCGGCAGCCGATGTAGCTTACGACTGCTTCGTAGTCACGTTTTTATTTTTTTTAATATACGCGTATCTACCAATAAAATAATGTTAATCTTGGATTAAATTATTAGCAAAAAATAAAAAACAATGAGTTTTTAATTTTATAATCCTTTCATACTGATAACTTAATCAGGTACGGCTTGTCGTGAAGTGGCCTGTGTTGTTATATATAATAAATAATTTACAAATTTTAATTAATAAATTGGATTATTTTTTTAATGAAAACAGATGTTTATTGTGATGTTTCAATTTCAAAACATAGTTCTGTGGTATTTTATACAAATTAAATGAACCAATTGTGTAGATATACACACAATATTTATATATCGAAAAAAAATCGGTCCCATTGGCTGATTATTATTCGAATCCCTGTAGCAACATTTTTTCTCCCTGAACCTTGTCTTTTCGTCGAACCATGTCTTTCGAAATGGTTCATTTATATTGTATTCTACTAGGTTTTACAACAGAATTTACAACAAAAATGTATAATAATTTAGTTGAGATCTCGCTAACAATTGTATGTCTTCTTACCAAATCCATCCAATCTTCCGAAATCTCCCCATTGATCTGAATCTACACATTCGCTCAAAATCGCCCCCCAGACCGGATCTATTATACATAATCTTCCTCCATATCGTTTTCATCCATGAAGGATTGGAATCATCATGACGAAATTCCTCTATATCTGCCGGCTCCCTGCTTGGTAACACCTCTGTTATGGTCTTAACCTGGTCTGTCATTCGGGTTGAAGTCTTTCTTCTTCCTCTGCGACCTTCATTACATGTCTTATGTATATCCCCCTCACTACAAGTCTTACGTATATAACACAAAGTATATTTCCGTGTTATCGTAATCTTTTCAGGTGCTGGTATTTTAAATTTTCATATGATCATAATTAGCTGACAATGATTGTAGAGACATGCTTGAATGTATTAAAAGATTCAGGACGTACGACTTAATAAAAGCTCAGGTTATTTATTTGAAGTTAGATTTATTTCAGAGAAGTAGATGGCGAATACATAGAAATACAGTGTTCACGTGTTCCTTTAGTCATTTAAATGCGTCACATGATATATAGTGTATATATGGTACATCATGTTCGTGAATTCTCAGATAATTGTTAAGCACGTTCTTAACAATATGTATCACTAGGTTGTCATCTATTCTGTACTGGTTGTTGAGAGTTGACCGTTGAGTCTATTTTTGATTTTCAGCTGTTGCAGGATAAATAATGAAATGATGTTTTGTTGCAGTGCAAGGTCAGCTGTTGCAGCCGAACAGCGTGCACCGAACTCCGGCCGCCGAGAGGCCGGCCAACGACTTATGGTGCTACCGCTGCCACACCATGGAGCCGGGCGACCGCTGCTCGGACCTCAGGGGAAACCACACGGCGCTCAGCCACAAGTGCAAGGACGACAAGGAACGGCTGTGCATGGTAATACCCATCTGCCTGCGGATAGAACACGTAATGTTGGTAAACTTGGGGTTTTGTATAAAGACGTGGGAACAATGTTTTGTCTAACTTTATGAACCATGGATTCGTCGGCACGTAGACAAAAATAAATGATTTTTAATTAAAGCACAATTTTATTGTGAAGTTGCAATTTCAGATCATATTTTCAAAATAAATTGATTACATAATATAAGTTTAAAATTTTCTGGAAACTTAAATGTTTAATGTGGCGAAATGTTAACGCATTTCCCCGGTTAGAAAAAGTTTCCGATTCGTATCCTGGTGCCAACAATTTTTTTTTCGATTGATAAATTATTTCTGTGTATCTTTCTAATTGATAAATTTAATTTGTTTTAATAGTAAAATACTTTATTTTTTTTTTTATTCCGAAAAAACCAGTACTGTATTTATAAGAATAAAAATATTAAAAATGTATTTTAAAATTATTAACAAGTTATCTCGTATTAGTTACATTAAAAAAATTTAGATTGAACATTTTAAAGCTAGGTCGATATGGACATTTCTAATTTCTGAGGTATAAGAATTGAATTAGAATCGTGGGCATTCAAAGATTTTAATAGATTTTTTAGAATCTAATAAGAAATTGTAGAAAGATTTAAGTTCGATATTTTTGCAATATGGTTGTTGGCGCTGTCATGGTCCGCGAAACGAACGAACGTTCCTCTTCTTCAGGAACTTCGTATTGAAATAAACCTTGTCACGACATACATGAAAAGAATTCTCGCGTACTTTGGGTATGTTACAAGAAAAGATGTAGAAGGTCTGGATAAATTAGTAAACATTAGTAAAGTACAAGAACGAAGAGTGAGTCAATCTTCAGCAAGAAGAAATAAAAAAAGAGTCTTCGTAACGCTATTAAATTTTTCACATATTAAATCATACGTTTCACACATATAATAGGCATGTGCTCACCTATAAAAAAGTTCAGACGTAATTACATAAAAATGTAATTCTGGTTAATAATAATTATACAATTTAAATTAATCAGCTAGGAAGATAAATAGAAAAAATCTTTGAATAAATATTTGACTGTTACCGGGATTCAAATCTGGATCTTTTCGTATCCGGGGAAACGCGGGTTATTAAAAATATCATCATAAAATTGATTCTTCACAACAAAATAGATTTTAAATACTAATTAAATGTATTAATTAGAAAGATATACATAAAAATTCAATTTTATCGAAAAATATTGTTGTTGCTACCGGTATTCGAACCTGGATCTCTTCCATTTCGGGGAACGTGTATCGATCGATTATGCTAGAGCACACAGTACTTTGACGACAAATTTTCGAATCTATATGTTACACTTTTCAATTTGATACATCTATCGTTCAATTATTGGAAGAGATCCAGGTTCGAATACCGGTAGCAACGGCAATATTTTACAATAAAATTGATTTCATATAAACATATCTTTATAATTAATACATTTAATTGGTATTTAAAATATCACAGAGCTATGTTCTGAATAATTACAACTTCATAATAAGAATATGAATACTAACCGAGTCTGCAATCGTTTTGTATACATATTTTATTTCATAGGTAAGTTGGTGTGTCGAAACCGGTCAAAGTTGATTAAAAAAATATATATATTGAATTTTGCTACCGCTTTGGTGTAATTTATGATACAAACAGAAAGTGAAGAAGCTCGTTCATTACAACATTCTATGATCTACGATACTGCGAAATGTATAAGACGCGCCCAAACTTCCCAGCCACACAATTTTCCGGGCCGGCCCTGTCTATCGCCATGACCTAGCCTAATGGACATCATAAATATTTCTGAAGATGTCAGCTCCGGTTCATGAAATACTTTATGTAGGTTTATTTGAAATATTCTTTGTCATTTTTTTTTAATAAATATCTCCCCTTCAATATTATTCGTCAGAAAACAATACAGAGCAACACAAGCGTGTCATTTTTTGTAATATTTGTTATGTTTTCACCCCGTTTGATTCTTATTTTGCTTCAAATTCATATTTTTTTTGTTAGTACGAAGTACGTATGACTAAATTAGATATTAAACGAAACAAAATAATGATAACAACACTGTCGCCTTATTTGGAATCTCATTCGTCCCTTCGACCTTGTCCCACACATTTGTTTTTATTTGTTTTCTCTTTCTGATGAAGATACATTTTTATTGTCACTTTTAATAACATACTAAATAGAAAACACCGATTTGCGAAGATATTATAATGTTACTAGACTTGAATTTAAAACCCGTCCTAGGATGGACGCGAAATACGTAGACAAAACGGTTTCGTGTTTAAAAAAAGAATGAAAGAAAGTTGTCTACAAAAGTCAATCATTTATAAATATTTGCCTCCATCAATATAATACTTCAATGTACCCAGCGAAATATTGAGCCTTTCATCGATATGAGCAACAATTTTTTTGTTTGTTTAAAAAATATATCACCTTGCTTCTAAATTCAGCCATGGTGTTGAAACGTTAAGAAAAATAGTTTAACGTTTTAACTTTATAAACAATAATTGTGAACGGAGTGATATTTCTATACATGAGTTTGTAAATCACGATGGTACATAATTATTAAATAAAATTACCCGCTTATGTAATGTTAATAACAGAAAAATTACTAAATGACAAAATTTGGTTAACAAAGCAGTATACATAAAAAGGTATTCAAGTGTAAAACTCAAAAAATGAGCACGATTGAATTTTTTTGGAGCGTCACTGGACGGACCTTCGATCCCTTTAGCCAGCCTTATATTTAGAAATCGAGCACCTTAATGGATTCTTTGATAGGAACGTCACTGGCATTATATAATACCATTCGAACGGTTTGAGATATTAAATTTGTCCTCGCCTCAAGCATAAGGCAGTAGCATTTCAATTTCCTAATTCAATCTTTACTATCACAGCATCGATATTTTATAATTTCATTAAATATTCTAGTGGGGAGCTGGTACCCGGGTAACACAATTATAAATTGATAATATTTTACGATTTACTTAATTGACAATGAAATTAAATACATTTTCCGATAATTACTATCAACGCACAATTTAGCTATGTATAAAATATACTAAACATTATTTTTTAAATTTTTTTATTCTTTATTTAAAAAAAATGAAGATGCGCACACTGAATACGTGTCACATCAATATTTTTACTAATGTTAAACTAAGATAAATGCTTGTGCTATGAAAATGGGACTAATTTGATGGCCTCCTGGAACGAGGCTCGAACCCCCGACCACTATATTATTAGGCGAGTATCGTAACCAATTGACCACAAACACGTCAATTTTACTAGGTTGAACTTCGGAAGTGAAAAAAAAAAATTTAATAAAAATAAAATAATACTAATTATATTTAATTGTAAGGGTCATATACATAAAACGAATTAATTCTCTTAAAAAATGTTTAGAGTTATATATATATCCTAGGATATATATATATGGATAAGTTAATACTTAAGCTTTTCCTTTGTATATGGTGTCTCAGAGGTAGCAGTCCAAACGGAGTCTATGGTTAGGGGACTTCATTAGCAATCCATTGAACATCAAACAGGGTTATCCGAAATTTTACGCTTTAGAACTTTTGTGATTTGACGTTCAATAGGTTGCTATTGTAGTTATGTCCTTTAACCGTAGTCTCCTCTACTGTCTCTGGGACACCCTGTATATCTAACCGATTTTTTTTTATTAACGATTTATTTTTAAAATATATTAATGCGTACACGGAATACGCGTCATAACAATATCCTTACTAAGCTGTTTAGCTTCCTCTGAAAATAGGACTAACTTGCTGGTCTTCTGGAGTGAGGTTCAAACCCCCGACCACTGGATCGTTAGGCTAGTGTCTTAACCACTAAACCACCGAGCACATGAAGCTATGATTATTTATTTAATATAAATAAATAATAACGTCCGCCGTTCAGCTGATAAAACGCCACACTCTTCCATCTTAATATGCGGTTCTTGCCTCGTTCATGTCCATACATTCAAGTATGTTCATCGATATTTTAAGTATTTAACAAGCCAATCCTCAACACTTTGGTTCTTCTGATAGGGCAAGATATTCCACACGTCTTTGTCGTCTTCCATACTTGCCACATTTATTTTTCTTGGTGTTCGCTCATCAGTCATACGTTCCACACGTCAATTATGTTTGAACGGATCAAAATTCATTACAAATTTATTCATTCTATCGTATATTGTTTTTCTGCACACACGCATGAACGACCGAATTTCCAACACATTTGATATACATTTATTCTTCTGTAGTTCAGTTTTAGAATACACTTCCATACAAAATAATAGTGTCGATACTATAAATCTATCAGGGAATGATGTGTAATGTTTAATGTGATGTTTGTGTATTGTCAACATGTTTATGTGTATGTGTGCGCTTGCATGTGTATAGCCAGAACAGGATGAACACAAAATAGCATTAACATATGTATATTGAAAAATCAATCTATTAAAAATAAATATAATAACCCGAAACTTTTTATGCCAATAGTCAACTTTAACTAATTTATTTACATTGACACTGCAGTTTTTAGATACTATCTACATAATACAATATGTTACTTTGTTAATGAAACATATTTTTTTCTCTGTTGGAAGCGACCACTTTTTAAATTAAAAAGGTTTTCAAAAATTTTTGAGTGAAATCTACTACTAGGTGACACTGGAACTCCTAAACCATTTTTTTAACAAAAAAAATGAACATAACTAAGGTGAAAGACCCAATACCTGGCATAGCAAAGAAACAAAAACTTCATTGGTTGTTAAACCTTACATGGCGACAAAAATTAGTATTAATTTTGTCCGATGAATTAACAATACCTATCTGATGGATTGTGAAATAATAAAATAAAGCAAATAATTAATTTAGCATTTTATGCCATCCGACTACTTTCAATGTGACCAATTCCCCAATCATGCGGAATGGAATGGATTGGAATGGAATTGTCACAATTTTAGTCTCCGTAAGAACCATTCAAATTCTTTCTTATTTTGGGCGATTATTTTTAAATATAGGTGTTCAGCGGAAAAATTTCAAGATTAAATTGTAATTGCTTGTAAACCATCAGGGTGAGGTAAGCGGGAGGGGTATTGTTTGACGCGCGTGATTTGCGGATTTGCCACTTGCAATGAGTTACTGGTCAGGAGCACACCGCGCGTTTGAGGGTTGAGCAATATTTAAAGTGCGGTGATTCATGCAGCGCTTTTTATACTCACTTTAATATTCGATAAGTAAGTGATGGGCCCAGTACCCAACTTATCTGCTCTTAGGTTCAAAAGTTCAGACTAGAAGGGACAATGGTTGACCCAACTCCTCCGGGACTATCAACTTCAGCAGCGACGCCAGAATATATGGCTCAAGTTCGACGTGAAATTATGCGCAATCCGCGTAAATCGATAAGGAAGATTACAGCCTGAAAAAATCGACAGTGAACGTTATTTTGAAATAGAAACTACAGTTTAACCCATACAAACTGCAAATCGTGCAGTTTCTCAATGAAAATGACTATTCTTTACGTGAAACCTTAGCGAGAACTATGCTGGAACGTATTCCGGTAGCAACAATAATATTTTTCGATAAAATTGATTTTATATGTATATCTTTCTAATTAATACATTTAATTATTATTTAAAATATCACAATAAGAATGTGTTTTTCTTAATAAAATTATTTTTATAATTATTAGGTCCCTTCTTCGCCGTCATTAAGAGTTAGACAGAATGATGAAGTTGATTTTGCTGGCAGAAAACCCAAAATTCCATAAATGAAAGAGTCACCGTACTAGCATCTTTATTTCTTCAGTAGTAAGATTCGTAGTTGGTCCTTTCTTACGTGCTTCGGGGTATTTGCATAAAATTTTACATTGAAACTTTTAGATTAGGACATCCCTCTTTTCACAGCCTCTTTTCAGCTTCTTCATGCCTGAATCGTAATTCAAAGTTTTTTTCACCCGGAGAGCCGCCACGCCACAAATATTTTTTTTTATTATGTTTGTAACAATGCAAACATCTGTGTTTGTAACAATTCAGCATAAATAACATTGCGATACCCAATACCTGGCAAATATAAGTGTTGATTGAAGCGAAACTTAAAAGAAACTCAGAGTAAATCACAAGAACAAATTATATGTGAGTAACTTAGCAAAAAAGCAAAACACCAATACCTGGCAGAGGTGCCAGTTATTGGAATTTCATAATTTTTTGAGATCCAATAACTGGAACCTCTGTAACTTCCAAATGAACACACATTTTTCGATTTTGTTACCGAAAAAGCTTGATTTAAGAAGCAAATAATTAAATAAATTGTAAGACGTCTAATGCTGTGGTGTTTAAATACATTTGAGGTTATGTAGATATGACCTTTATATCGATGATCGGCTAGCTCGACAGAGTGCGGATTATCCTTCTCATATGGGTGTGGATATCAGACAGAATGATGGAAAACACTTCAATAAAATACGGTGTAGGTTATTCTAAGACAATTTGAATTTATTTAATAAAATAGAATTTATAAATGGATCAGAATTACTAGTATGAAATATGAAGGCTGACATAAATGAGCGATATGAATACACAATATGCAACTAAGATAGTAAATGTGTATATAAAATCAAGGTGATCAGTTCTCCCTGTCCATATCCAATCATGATGTCCATATCCAATCATGATGATGCACTAGTTTATTTCGTGGAGCGGATATCACTTTCATCAGCCAAGCTGAGGTTATATGGCGAAGACACGAATTAGAATATGGATGATCAATAAATACCTCGAGGATTACAATAGTTACCACAATTTCTATGTAATGGTGTAGACCTGCACAAAAGTCTGGCGAGGTGGTGGTGATGATGAGATGGCCAGCAGGATGGGACAAACGATGGACCCTTGATGATGGAGGAGTCACTTCGCACACGGGGAGACGAGGCAGAAGGCGACGGTGATGATCAAGAAGATTGCTGTCGGGCACGTGTCGGTTGGAATAGTGCGTGGCTTTTGTCGGACGCATAGCAGTTGGAATTATGTGAGTAATAATATCCATTAGATGGGAGGATACAGATGCAGCGGTACATACAATCGGATGATATTTGTAGATGCGTGATGAAATAACGCGTGGTCGCAAAACAAAATGGCGTGCGCTCGGAATGTGAATGAGAGTAACACGCTGGCCATGATAGAAATTAATGCACTCCGTGAACCTGTACCACAGATGTTGACACAAGATGTATGTAATAGAGGTTTAACGTCAAATTTATGCTTACACAACTCTTGAAAATGGAGATTGGTGAGCTTACTTGGAGAGCTGACGGACGTCCCGACTTCAGCGGTAGTCTGGGCGAATCTGCTCTATGCGAGCAGACGGGAATCGGATGTGTACAGGGACTCTTTCTATGGAGAGTGCGCGAAGGGTGACAAGATTCAAACTGGGACACTTGTCTATGGGAGAACTTTATGCTATAGGAATAAACCTACGACGAAATACGTATTACTTCACAAAACACAGTTAAAAAATATATAAAAGTAATAATAACATGACATCCTTACATTATTTGTTAAGACTTAGAGAAAGTTTGACTAAAACAAAGCATTCACTATTTTACAAAACCGCTGACAAATTGAATTTACTGTTTGGAGTATGTTAACTTGTGGATGTAATATGGTACCACAAGGTCCAATTTACAAATTAAGACATTGTTATGAAACAAATTGTAATGTTAAGCCTTATTAGACGGTTTTTATAGATGCCCTGCCAGTTATTGGGGCCCTGCCAGGTATTGGGTCTTCAGCTTACTTAATTATACATATATTTAAAAAAATTACATTTTCTAAGTTCTGAGTTCGAGTCCCAGTGGTGACTATAATTTATCGATAAATAGATTTATTCTGTATATTTGAATTCTGATAATAAATAAAATGTGATTTCATTAAAATGAATTATATTTAATATGTTTTGAAATCGTGTATGTTTTACTAATAGAGAAATACAAAAGCTATAATATACACAAAAGTAAATTATCGACCATGATTTTAAAAGGCTTTACAAGTGTTTTATTTCTCTCTTCAAATATCTAAAATACCGATGGACCCTTAAAATTCTTCTGTAGTGAGATATTTAAGAAAAAGTTTCGTCCAAAGCTTTCCTTTCTGGCCTCGAGCGATATTTGTAAACCATGATTTTAAACAAGGGTCAAATGAAAAAAAGAATGGCGGATTTTTTTTAATCTACGCTAAAAATATATTTATAAAAGCTTCCTTTTTAAATATTTGTTTTATTTAAAAAAAATAAGGTAGTAGGTAAATATAATAATAATGGCTTCTTATTATTTGTAAATTATTACAGTAAAATAAATACTACCGTTATAATTATTTTACAAGAATATTGGAAGTATCCCGAATAATATGAAAATTAAAATTAGGTAAGACATTTTTTTTGCAAAATTGCTTTACTTTACAACATTCTCGAATTATAATTTAGTTAGGTTTCCATTCATTAAATATTGTAGGTTAGGTTAGGTCTATTATATCCAGTACTGGATTGTTTAATAAGATTTCGCGGCTTTGTTCAATTATTTATTATTAAATTACAATATTTCAATCAATGATATATTTTCTATTGTCGTTCAGGACTTCGTCCCATCTTTAAAACCAATTTGTCGACGTCTTTTCTATAAAAGTCGGCTGGTCTGGTATCGACACAGTTATCGAGCAAATCTGCGGTTATCGTCGTTGTTGAACATAACGCCACGCGTTTGATTGGAGAGCGACGGAGCGAGGTCGGGTCAGTAGGGTGGGTGAGGTAGAATTACCTTTTTTGACGAGTTGGGCCGTGTGTGTCGAAAATGTTAGTTTTTGTTAACTCGACACTATTATTTAAGCCCAAAAATTAAGAAAAAAACTATAAGATACAGAAAAACGACGACACTGAAGTTATAGAGCAGAAAAAATGCTATCGAATAGTATGTCATTATTTGTCACAAAATAATAAATTAGCGGGAAAACAGCATTTCAAAATAAAACCGCTAAGACTTGTTAAACGTCACAATATTTATAGTTCAATAATTATTCAACTATAATTCAAAAACAGGTGTATCATTAAGTATACAAGAAATATTATACAGGGTGCATCAGACTTAGTCCACAATATTTTATGGGTGGATACCTGACTAAATTGCGAGTTGAAAATGTTCAAGGAATATGTGCAAATTTTACACTGTTACGGAAAATATTATTGTGTGAAATTTTTACAAAATCATGTTAAGCTTGAAGTGTACGTATTTATAGATAAATCTTTGTTAAATTAATCATCTATATATCTTTACTTCAGGCTCTAAAGCATGTATCAAAAAATAGTCTAGCAAATTCGATGACCTTTAATTTGTTGTATTCAATATGTAATTTGGAATCGCTAATCGGAAATAATCGCATAATTAAGATTTTTTGAAATGCTTGTATTTGTTTGACATTGTTTTGATTAGGCACATGACTCGTAATTCAGTTAGGTTAGGTTAGGTTAGGTTAGGTTAGGTTAGGTTAGGTTAGGTTAGGTTAGGTTAGGTTAGGTTAGGTTAGGTTAGGTTAGGTTAGGTTAGGTTAGGTTAGGTTAGGTTAAATATTGTGAACTGTATATGAACTTGGTAATATTGTCCATAACTCATCATTATGAGTTACAACTCTTGATGAGTTTTGGTTTCCTCGAAAATTCTCCTCTCTTGTCTCCAGTTCTGAATTTTTAGACGCTTATCTCATTACACAAACAGATTGTGTCTTTTCTAGGCCAACATTTATTTTTTAAAAGCTGGTCCAACAATGCGCCTCAAAAAAAATCATTTCAAAAACGTTCGTATGTCTCAGATTCGTGAACATTATTAGTCCGATAAGTGTTTTGTACACTGAATCTTCGGTGTTTCTGCAATTCTCGATTTTATTAAATTTTGGAGGCTATTACTCAAAATCTTACATCATTAAATTGATCCCCAAGTTGAGCTCATTAACTTTTATCAAGATTCCTTTCCACCAGCCATTTGTATTAAAATTTATAACTCGAATGGAATAATTCCTGGTAAATTACTGTTCATTAAAAGCAAGCGCTAAAGTGAGAAAAGGAACACTACATTATACGGTATTAGAGCGAGTAGACAATACCTACTTTAAACCCTTGAGGCTTAAATATTGCAGTGTAGTAGTGGTGTGTATTCACAGATGATACTTTGATCTCTCATCTCTGAGATTTGTCAGTTACGGTATTCTACTTACTTACTTACTATCATGCCGTTTCTCCGCGGGGGTAGACAGAGAGGATTGAGCGCCACACTCTTGTGTCCTGACACACAATTCTCACCTCATCCACATTCATACATCTTCTCATACAAGCACGCCGGTTATTGTGACTTCTAACAGGACCATCTTTCAGTATCTGGTTTACCTGATCGTACCAAGTCTTCTAGTATTTGTGGTGCCATAAACACTTGCGTCATATATCTTTTTTACCATTCTCTCGTTCATCCTTTCTATATGACCAAACTACGTATGTGATCCTTTCTTAATCTTACTCACTATACTAAGATCAGCTTTACACTCTTTCCTTATTTCTTTATTCTGTCATAAATGGATCTGCTATATATATGTTTAAGTGATCTCATTTTCATTGCATTTGGTCTACTTTCTGCCTCCTCTTCTGCCAGTTTTAGGCCTCACTGCCATACATCAGTTTCGGTACCAGGACTCCATTATGAATCGTTAGTTTTGTCTCGGTTGACAAGTTTCCCTTAGCTATAATTCCATTCAAAGCGCCGTCTGTATTGTTCCTAGCAGTCACCCTCCTTTCGATATCTTTCTCAGTCTTTTCGTTTCTATCAAACATACTTCTAAGTGTTTTGCACGTTGTCTTGCTTTCCTTCTTCACGAATACCATAATTGTCCGATTGTTGACGCGGTCGCTTTCCTTGTGTCTACCTATTCTCTATTCACGTAAGACAGGTCAACTTATCACTTTGCTGCCTTTACTTTGTATTAAATAACTTAACTTAACTTTACCAACCGAATGTAACTTAATGTAACATATCATTAAGTAATGTAAGCAATCATAAGGTAAAGTGTGTGAGATAGGTGAAATATGCTGCATGAATCATATTCGGCTTCACGCTCAATTCTGCACTGTCCTCTAAGTGCTTTCAAGATGAGTCTCATGCGCCTTTAGATATGGTGTGTGTTCACGAATGAAACTTTTCTCGAAAATCATTTTGAAACTCGCCTAAAGGACAGTATAAAACTGAGCGCGGATTGATCTGCCATTCATTGTCTATTGAATTCCGCTTGTAACCGATTGATGTATACCGACCGTCTTTGAGACGCGAGAGCAAAGTCTCATCCGTGTAACCTTTAACATTTCGTATAATAAATGTCCTGTAAAATTAAAATCAGCAAAAATAATTATGGGTAAGGTATACTTATTTATATAAAGGAGCTATTTTTTACTAATAAAATAAATTGAACTAATTAATGGCGTCCTTGTAAACTATATTTCAAGAATTTACTGTAGACTTTTACAGCTGTAATAATTTTTAAAGGATTTCGACCAATTTATAGCTAAAAGTGAAATGAACATTGTTTAATAAAAGTAAGAAAGATTACAAAAACATTAATTATTTTTGTTTGGGGAGAAAACAAAAATAGTGACGAGACGCATGTCTAAGAGGGATGATGAAGATGCAGAACTCAGGTTTGTGAAGGCTGTTGAAGTTGCCATCACTTCTTTTGATAGCCTGGGTCGGATTTGCCATTAAAAGGGCCCTGGGCTAATATATTTTTGGAGCCTAAAGATTATAATTACACGTTTATAAAAATACGTAATTTAAAAACAAGCGAAATTATTTGTATATGTACAGGTGGGACCCATGTAACATTACTATTTGAAAATTAAATAACTTTTTGTATTTTTATTCCTCTTTTGCACTCTTTTTTACTTTTTCATAAAAAATAATATCTTCTGTTTGAAATGAAATGCAACGTTTTCATTTCCTCAAATGCGAGCTCTCTGTATGACGCTTTTCATAACTGCATGGCTCGGATTTCACCACAAATATTATTACAAATGTGATAATAAAACACTTGTTTTTTTATTCTACTCGTTTAATTTATTTGAGAAGCGTTTCGCCTCGTAAAGGCATTATCAATCTAATACTTCAACTCAACTACTTGTATTTATATTAATGTTAATCTGTTGCGAAGGATAGCAACATAAGTTTATTTACATGACATGAAAAGTGAACATTTTTCATTGGAATTCTGTGAGTTTATTTAAATTTTAGCACGTTTCTAATTATTCTAAGTAACAATACTGTTTCGACACTAATACTGCTTTATTATTATATTAACGGTAATATGTAGAAAAGGACAGACATATCATTTTATAACATAAGAAGATAAAAAGGCAGGAGATACATTTGAGATACATAGGGTTTCTGGGGTTTATATAAATCCCAAAATGTAATGTCGACGCGATATTAACAATTTTATTTCTTCCAGGTCAAGCGGTTCGCCTACACGACGTCTAATGAAAATTCCACTTCAACCCTCAAGATGTGGTCGCTGGAAAGGAACTGCACCAAGCACTGCGAGCCGGGGTGCATCGTCATCGGCGAGCGGACCAAGCTGTACGCCTGCACTTCCTGCTGCGACACCAACCTGTGCAACAACGGCACCGGCCGCGCCTCCTCGCTGGTGCGCAACTCCAGTAGCGTGGCGTCCGTGTTAGCGGCCATCTTGATGTATCTCGAGTCCAGGAATCAATATGGCGCTCCGTTGCATCTATTAGTCTTGTGCGCGTCCTTGTTAGTATTTATGGAAGAAAATAATTGGATTAATATTTTATGATATCGTTAAGGTCAAGGGTGGGTTTTTTTTTTGATTACCTTCGTCGTTCGATTCTAATTTTTATTAAAACATTGATATTCAGGGTTACAAGACCAAAGCCTACGCCGAATTAACCACTGATTGTATGATAAATAAAAATGATAAATATTTTACATACTTGAAAGTACTTAACGATATATACGTACGCGGTGTCGCGTTTAAGTCGAAGATAAAAAAGGGGTACACGACATTAACGGTAATAATAAAAAAACTAAATTATTTCATGGATTACATACGGTTAACCTTAATGACTGGAAACATAAAAAATAGAGGATATGAAAAAAAAATTCTTTAACCAATCCAATAGTCACAATGTACATATTTTACATTTTGTCTTTTGCCTTCTGTAATGACGAATACAATAAACTGGATATTGCTACTTTTTGAGTCACAAATACGTTATTTGCAGATAAACTGATGTTATTTTTTAATAGATAACTCGGTATCGAATTGTTTTTAAACATGGAAAAAATACATTTATGAAATAAATTAGTAGCTTGAAAGTTCTATAATTTAAAGGAATTTATTGTAAGGTAGACACTGTATGTATTATACGGACTAGATAACACGGTATGTTATATATTGTTTTATCTTTATTTAGTTAACTATATTATAGTAGGCCATTTTTGACGTGCATATCTGAAGGATGCAAATGGCGATTTTTTCGATGCTTGCAGGTGTCTTAATCACGAGTCCCATGTCAAAGTCTACAGAAGATATGCATAGAACAGTAAATTATGAAATGTTTTTTTTAATAAACAAATAATAATTAAATAAATATTAAAAATAATAATATTAAAATTGTTTGACAAAGAGGTCAAAAATAAGAATTTATACCCGTATCCAGCATTGCCCGTGATTCCGACATGACATAATTGAGGGTTTAAAGGTTTATGGGGTTTAGGGGATGAGAGGAGGAGAGTTTATATTTTCGTCAGGGTCCTAAAGACTAGCTGCGCAAAATTTGGAACTGATTGCATTCAATATAATACACATTTATATCGTGGTTAGGAAGTTGGGGTGGCCAGGGGGACGGAGATGGGTTCCTATGTTTTAGGCAGTGTCCTAAAGAGTGACTATGCAAAATATGGTTTAGATCGGTCAAAGGGTATAGGGTTATAAAGAGAATAGACAGACATACATTTAATTTTACAAAGGTATATAAAATAATAATTATCTGAATTTGATCACATTACAAACGCAATAACTATTGAATTCGAATTGTAAATCCGGATCGATAGGATCTAAATGAACGAATTGTGCGATCTTCGAGTCGCGCGTCCCGCGGAACGGAATACAACAATTCCGGTCGTAAATCAGAATCACCGCAAGGTACGGGAGGGAAGTAGGGAAACCTTGGTACAGGATGAGGATGGGTGAGGGGATAGGGGTTCTAGTCGAAGGACCAGTGAGTTTCGGAGAACCGGGATTCGGAAGGACTGCTAGCCTTAATTGTATATGACGCCTCCGTAATCCTTGCAGTCACTGTCGAGATCACACAATAGCAAGTGGATGACGTGATCCCAAGGTTACGACCGATCACAAAAATGTCCACGCCCGGCACCCCTCCCGAAAACCACCGCCAGGCCAGCTTCCCCCAAACAACCCCGGGAGAATAATCTTGACGAGTTATTCGGAAATAGGGGAGGTCGCTCCCTCACTCAAGAGGAGATGGAACACGCAGCGGGCCTTGCACGTGCAAGCTACCGTAAAAAAACACCTCCCTCACTAACACCTGTCGCGGCAGTAGGCACTGGAGTACCGACTCGAATGCGACCGCTAGCAGTGGCATCATTATAGGCCGCTCCAGAAGCCCTTCTGGCAACTCGGAAGAAGGCTATTTAGCATTTCTAGAATCCATATCAGAGGGAATTTCGCAAGCCTTCGCTCCGTCCCAAGCCTCCACTTCCCAGGAAGGTATGGACTGGCAAGTCGTAGCCGCCAGACGTAAAAGAGGGTGCGAGAGCCCAAACCCGCCGCGCTCACCCCGCCCCTCCACCCCTACGGAAATCGCCGCCAAACCCGCTGCGTCATTGAAGTCCCCCCTAAAAAACGCCAGGCCCAAACTGGCGGCATCGAGTTGAGATCGAACAAATATCGGTTAAGTTGACGTCTGCTGGCGTCAAGGTCACATTTTACACTGAAAAGACGAGTGTTAGGAAATATGTAGATACGCGGATGTGTTAATAACAGTGGTCGCAGCTGAATTGAAAAAAGCCCCAAAAGTTTTACGAATTCGGAACAACTATATTTAAACGAGTATATAATATTTTGGAAACGCTTGAATATTTTGGAAAGCAATCCCTATGAAATATTATTGACTAAATCTGTTATATAATTCTAACCTCGCATAAAGTCTTACATAGCATTTACCAAAATACGATTATTACGAAAACCTTAAATTATCTGCGCGGTTCAGATGATCGTGCAGAAAGCACGGTCTATTGACGTGACTTTCAATTATTTTCTCCTGAATATTATTCCGACTGAGTTCATTCTGATGGAATTTTATTTGGATTACATTGCGGACACCGCTCATATATCATCATAGAATAATAATCTGATAGAAGTTAACCCAGTCTTTTTGGGTATGGGTAACTATCTCTACCTCTTATAGATTTTGAGTTATTGCCGTTGTGTTGGACACCGTATATGCGCTAAACATCGATAATCTTTAATTTTCTTATTTATTTTGATCCGTTGTTAAAAATGAACTAATTAGTGATTTTATCAATTTTTACCAAACAAAAAAAGTAATTATTAAGGAAAATACATTTTTGTTGTGGAGTTGCATTTTTAAAACATGGTTCTGTGGTTATTATTACAAATCAAATGAATCGACTGGGAAGATATACAGAAAAAAAATATTTGCCAAAGAAATATTTAATTTATCACGGTGGCAACTAAATATTTATTTGAAAGATTTTTTTTTCTGTATATCTTTCTAGTTGATAAATTTTATTTGTATTAAAAAAAGTAACTTAACTCCTTACCGATGATTTTTAATTTTTGATAATTATAACTAAGAATCGTTTATGAAATATTTAACAATATTAGAAATATTTGACTATTTGATCATTTTTAATTCTCATTAATTGAACTGGCTGTAGTAAATTTAAATATAACTAATGGCCCGTATCCACGGACGAGAGTTTTATGAGATTTTCGACAATCTCAAAGACGTGTATGATACTTGTGTGAATTTTTTTTAGAAACTTCTCCCGGCTTTCACACGTGTATGTATGTATCAAGTCCATTGGTCATTGATGTTCCGTTCGTCAATTGTGTGAATTTGGATCTCCCCAACAGCAGTTGAAACGGATTAAATGTTTGTAATTTAATGTTTTCTATTTGTCTAACTTTTTAGAATAGCAGTTGTATGACTGTTGCAGTCAAAACAAAAAACGTGTAAACGGTTTGTCTCTTTCAGCCAATCTATCGTTAATATCCAAGTATTTCCAGATTAATACCTCAACACGTGTACATGGTACTGAGATTTATCCCGACTAATATACCTCACCGTGTCTCAATCCGTGGACATGGATCATATTTTGCGATTAAATTAATTACTTTATATATCTTTTGCTGAAACTCGGCACCTATCGTGTACTTAATAAATTCATAAATGCACAAAGATTTACAATAATTTATTAATATCTTTAGATGATGGTAGATTTCTCATTAATTACTTGCCTCTATGGATGCTTGTAGTGTTTGAGCTTACGTTCAAATAGGATTCAAGTCGATCGGGGTAGAATTTCTTCTAATGATTAAAATTTAATTAAATTATAATATATATAATTTTTTTTTTAATTATAAAGAAGGATATTGATTTAGATTTATAATTACTTACAGAAATACTATCAGTTAGTCAAGTCAAATTATAATGCATGATTGATATATTTTTATACATAAAATTTTTTACGGCAATTTAGAGATCAAACTTCATTTTCGTATTGTATAAAATTATTAATAGTGGTCCAGGTATTTTTTTGCTTCTGGGGTTGCCTTGTGAACCTCCGAGATGCCTCCCGGTCATGCGTACATTGGTATTACGTTGTTTGATGAATTTTTTATTAAAGGACAGTAATTGATTTCTTTATGTACCAGTATGTTCTGTCATCAGACCACCACGAAGTCTTCGTTTTTCACGTTTTATGCCACTTATGTTTATCTCCACCTTCTCATTGGACCGTACGTGGACTGTATAATTTATTCCTCTTGCGTCCAGTAAGCATGACGGGATTTGTGACTATCTGGACGGATGGTAAGAGAGCGATTTATATTGTTTGTTTCATTTTTTTAATTCCAAGTTTTTGAATATTATATAAATCTGAAAAGCGCTTAATATATTTTCATATTAAGCGGCAAAAATTTCTGTAATAAAAATTGAATAGACTCCTTTCAACTTTCGTTTAATTTACCTATATTCAAATCAGAATATTGCTCTCTGATATATTCAGTCTATTTTTGTAACAATTACCTGACTTTTGCTGCAATCAAATTATTTTTATTTGTGATGTTAACTAACTCATTTATATTTCATATTTAAGTTGGAATATTTATAAAAAAATCAACAAATTGCATGACATACATTTTTTGTTTCGCATTGATTATGGCATCATCAAGATTAGATATTAAAATATTGTTTTATTATATATTTGTACACTAAAATTAAAAGGCTTAGAGTATTTTGCCGTAGATAAGTTTTTTTTTTTACATAATGTAGTGATTTGTATCTTGACATAAATTTCGTTCAAATATAATTTTAAACACATTAAAAAATATCACGCTTCAAATAAATTTTTTAAATATTGTAGAAAATATTTTATTATATGTCTTCACCAGAAGTCTTTTTTATTAAAAAAAAAAGATAATTTTTGCTGTGATTTCAATAAAAAATACTAAACAATACTAATTAATATTTTTTGTGGTATCTTTTTGTTACATTATAATCATGTACGTACATAACTTATAGCCATAATAATATTTAAATATATATTGTAATATTCAAACAAATATTTAAATATTTTCTCTTAACTCCTCTTAATTAAGAATCGACACGTTTCATTAACTTTTCAGAAATAAAAAAAAATATTTACTATTATTTTCTATGGAATGTGCGATATTCTTGGGTATATAAATATGAAATCGGAATTTTTGTACAGAAAATACACGTTTATTGTATTAAAATGAAACAAAATATTTTATTCGAAGTATTCCCCATCGTTAGCTATACATTTTTACAACATTTCTGACAATCTATGGATGCCACGCCAAAAAAACTGTTGCTCTTTTGAGGCAAACCAATCATCGAGCCATTTTCGTACATTTTCGTAAAAAGTGAAGCGCTGCTCAGCAAATGTGTGTCCCATCGATGCAAATAAGTAGTCATCGGACGGAGCCAAGTCTGTTGAGTAAGCCGCATGCGAAAGTATTTCCCAACTAAACGCCTCAGTTTCTTTGACCGATTTTGCTGTGTGTGATGGTGCATTATCGTGAAGCAAAATCACTTCACCATTCAGTATTAATGGTTTCGCCAGGTTTTAACAGCTCATAATAGATCACACCCTTCTGATCCCACCAAACGCAGAGCATTGTTTCTCACGTCAAAATCACCACTTTTGAATTTTTTAAACCTTTCAAAGCACTGCGATTTACCAAGAACATACTCACCGTAAGCTTCTACAAGTATTTGATGCGATTCTGCAGCATTTTTCTTCAAACGGTGACAAAATCAATGCTGTCCGCGAATCGTAGTTTCCAGGCACAAAATTCGACATGTTAACGCTATTAAAAACTATGTTGTTGTATGAAAATTGTAATTGTTATGAGTTGAAAATCTTTGTCAGATATCAAAACAAGAAAATAGCGACAATGACGGGGTTTGACGGTAACTACATTGGGCAGCTAGGGCCATTTATGGGGAAATTCCGGTCTCAATTTACATACCTGGTACATTGTAAATAGATCAATATGGAGTCCATTTAAAACTTGTATGATTTATTAAACATCGAATAAATCAAATGTAAGTATAGAGTCGAACGATATTTAGATTTGTTTATATATACATAAATATTATAATGTCAGATACGTTACTTATTCTCGCACCAAAAATGATTATAATATAGAGAGAAAAGATAATGTTAAGCCTTAATGGGCCCAAAATTATAAAAATAAATTTAAATATTGTTATTGTAGTTTTTCACAATCGTTTTTCTATTTTATTTAAAAATAACTATCTATGTATTACACAAGGACAGTAAAATTATACAGGTGTCCTAAAAAATATATACACACTTTGAAGGGTTATAAATTCAAATGTTGAATTAGCTAAATTTATGTTTTTTATTTCAAATTAATGAAGATAGATCTCGAATAGCGAACATTGAATATTTGGGTGCATTGCATATTAACAGTTACCTTGATTAATAACTCCTCCAACTCCGATTTTGGTTCCTCCCCCCCCCCATTTCCTTCTCCCTAAATCACTACCAATGTCAATCTTTCAAGTTTAGTATCCTGAGGAGTAGACCATTGTTCTGGAAACATGTACATTTTATATCTAATAAAGTTGTATAAAGAAAGTTATTTGACTTCAATTCAATAATTGTCACCATAAAGTAAAAACATATCTTTAAAAGAAAAGTAAAAAAAATGGGGAATATTGAATTGTATCTATAACTTTTCCAAAAAGGCTCTCTTTAAAATGCAATGGACGTACGATTTTAGACATCCTATCTCGTGTGTATACTTTTTTTTTTAGGACGTCTGTATATTGAACCATACGACGAGTATGCAGAACGTGAAAAAGAAGTGTTCAACATTTTAATGGTTTATAATGATAACGAAGTGCTTAAAATTACTTGGTAATTTACATTATAATGATGACATTGTATCAAATAAATTGAGAAACTTTGCATTTTATCAATAAAGTTATGTATCATATTTGGTGTTTTATTTTTATTGTGGGTATCTTATGAATTTGATATTTGAGTCATAATATATATAAATGCAAATACAAATAACAGCAGGCGAAAGCCATTTATATGTAATAAACTACTGTGTATAATTATATGAAATCCATATATACATATTTTTGCATTTAAGATCACAGAACCATGGAAACGTGATTATTGTCTTCTACGTCTTCCTGATTAGTTGTGCTAATTAAAAAAAATCTAAATCTAATCTCAATGGCCGCCTAGATCATGCGATTTAACACCATTGAACTATTTTCTTTGGGGCTATGTTAAATCTTTGGTCTATACCAACAAGCCGGCGATGTTACAAGAGCTAAGAGAAAATATTGAACGCGAAATTGGTGCGGTTCGGGCCGAATTATGTGAAAAAGTGGTGGAAAATTGGATTCAACGATTGGACTTCTGCAAACGTGCCCGCGGTGGTCATGCGAGGGAAATTGAATTTCATACATAATTGCCACTAAATGTACTTCAAAACATAATAAATTTTTTATAGATATATTCATTCGTTTTTGTTTTATTTTAAAAAAAAGTTTGAGCGCCCTTAATGAAAAACCCATATATAAATAATTCAACGAAAAATTGAATAATTTTTTACTATTATGCATTCTACCAAATACTAAAAAATTCGCCCAAACTTTAGTAAGGCTTTTTTAATAAAGGGTTTTGTTTTATTTAGCGCTTGTTTCTTATCTTTCCAACTTTATAGGTTGTCTCATAATTTACGACTTCCGTTCATCTTCCCCTGTTCCCGGGAGTAATGACGTCCTGGAACCGAAGATAAATTTTACTGTGACGTCAGATGAGACCCTATTATTTTATTTATTACTTTTATAACACCCTGTGACAGTTTTCTCGGCATGAGGATGAAGACGCGTGAAGCTGATAATGGACCCTAAAGGATAGGGCTGTCTCAGATCTTTATAGAACTGCTATTCAATTCGAAGAGATTGGCATACCGTTGATGTACATAGAGAAGGCACTCGTGTGAGTATATTTATATAAACTGTATACAGCACTGATACAAGCGATCGCTCTACATGAGTGTAAAGTTAGGTCTCTCACTTTAGGGCAAGAAAACAGGTTGCTGTGGACTTGCGAGTTCCATAAGACCGCCAAAGAAGAAAAATAAGAATATAAAGAATTCGGAATACTTCGATCTAGCAGATGGATTATTGGAAATACAATTTTTTTCAGATTGTGATCCTTATTTATTTTATTTAATTTATTTATTTATATATATTTTGATATCTATATTTTTGTACTAACAGAGGTGGATACATAATAAACATATATAGTACATAGTTTATTGTGTGGGATGGAGTAGACTTCACCTCTGATATATACAGCGTTGTCCTGGCTACTTTGCTAGACTAAAGTCTGTGTTAAAGTAGCCAGTTTTTTTTTCGTGCTGTTGTGGTATTATTTGGAATAAAAAGAGAAATCAAATATGAATAAAAAAGTAAAAATAAAATAAAAATATTTGGAGTGGGAGTGTTGTAGGACTAGTGAGTTAATAGTAAAAGAATTGTATACATTATATTAAATTGTTGGATATCCATGCTTCTGATTCATCTCTACCTGATTGAATCATATATTGGGTCCATATTTGTGTAATCTTATAGGAATTGTACGATTTCCAGTTGGTACTGAGTATATTATATGGTTTATGGTTTGACCAAAGAGTACAATAATTTCCTCATTTTTTTAAATATACTTCATGAGCGCCATAAAATATTTCTGCTTTCAAATGTTTTAATCGTCATCTTTCGTGCGCTGCAAGTCTAAAATGATCCAAATATTTGGAAGTGATTTTCAACTTAAAAGCAAAATAAACAACATATATTATTAGGTTCCGAACCCCTAAAATATTTTAATATAAAATTACAAATGTAGATGCCATATGTCGATAAGTATTATCAATTATTATTTATTTATTTCACATCATATGTTGTAAGAACATTTCGCATTTTAATAACCTCCGTACTGGCCTTCGCCCGCGCTGAAGCAAATATTTTATATTTTTAATCATATTATACATAATTAGTTTATCAACTATAAGAACAAGAAAAAGAAAGAAGAAAAAATATAAAACGTAAGTATGGTCCGAGATATAAATTATTTAAAGTTTATTTTATGTGAAGTGTCATAGAAATATTGGAGGAATTTTAGAATATATTTTAATGTCGATAAATCGATAATCGATCGAATAATAAATTATGTTCAACATGCTCCAGTTGCTCCTCGAGAGTTAAAGCTTTAGTAGATTGAGAAAACTTCGAGTCACATGTGTATACTAGTGTCCAACATTTACATAGGTAATACTTCAACAACAACATCGCTCTTCCAACAGGACCTGATCCCAAACTACGAGTAACTAATTAGATCTATATAATGGGTTCTTCAGTAGATTACCCTATTGGGATATGACTATTAAGCATTGAAACACTACTTAATAAAGAATTTATAATATCATTGATTGATTTAGCAGTTATTTCGTGGTCTAACATTGTAATTTTAAAAATATATATATGTATATACAGTTATATACATATATATAAAGTTTTTTTGGCGTTTGACTTGTTGCTTAAGCATACATTCAATTCGAGGTTAACCAAATTTTAACTTGCATATTTCCTTTTCTTTTTGTAGCAAGTTCAGTGCGCTTACAACTTTTATACGGAACTACCTTCGCTTCACTCCGCTTTACTACGCTAACGCGTATTAATTAATCTTATTTTAATCCCGTTTATACGTAATAATCCTTTTCGCGAGTATTAGTATACATCCCGCGACGATTGTATTTGTGATGGATAGGAATCAACAAATGAACCGGCAGACGAAAAGCAAGTGCTTTTCTTTTTTCCCCGTATTTCCACCAACTTTTGTGTTAATGTAATACTAGTTTCGGGAAGAGCAATCCTTCCCATCTACACGTGTAAATTGAGGTAAATTAAATACAGTTGGCTATGGGGGCCGTAAGGGTGGCAGTGGCTATATTGTTTCTTGGAAACATCGATAATTGTGATGAAGGATTTGAAAATATGATATTATTCGTTAATATTTCTTCCTAATTCAAATTGTTCTGGTTTTCAATAATTCCCTTATATACATATTATATTATTCCCTTATATACAAATATATGGAATGATGATTGATGGAGTGATGAAATGATTCAACCTTTTGTTTCCGATGTCTCAAGTGTCATAAACTCAAGTAAAATAAGGGATCCCGTAAGCGGGTAGCTGTAGATGATGGACAGCGTATTTTGTAAATTGTATAAAATGTGTATAAGATTGTAAAAATTTGTATATGTTTTTTTTTACTTATTTTAGATCGTGTCTGTCGAAACAATGGTTAGTTTCAATAAAATGGTTAGAGAATTCGGAAAAAATATTATTTTTCAGACAGCGTCGATGTTCTTTAATTCGTGTATTTAAATTTCTCGCGATTTGGCCAATGTATTTTTTTGCCACAATCTCCGCAAGTTATTTGATAAATCTCCCTTTTTTTCTAAAATGTCTATTTTTGTTTTAAAATTTAGAATAATTTTTCCAACATTATTATTAGTGTAAAAAAATGCGCGTTTAATGTGCCTTAGGAAATAATGTGAAATTTTAGTAGAAATCGGACCCGTGAATAGAATTTTTCGCCAGAGTGTTATCGGTGGTATTATTGTTCTTACCGAGTATACATATGTTTCCATAAATATATTATTGGTTTTCGATTTTAACATTTTATCTGTGCGACTTAGATAACTGTCAAAACATGACATCTAGTAATAAAAAATATGTCATAATCAGGTGCTAGCGTGTGATATAACAGACAAGTTTTCCACTATAATAAATTTAAGTATTTCAGGTATGCGTAAATATCTGAGTTTACCCAACGGCGCGATCCCAGGTTAAATTAATATTATTTAAATATTGAAGAAAAAATATATAAATTTTTATATTCTTGAATTACTTACTTTCCTCCTAATTTATTTATCACTAATTCTGTCTGTTATATTTTCATTATATTTCATACGTACATACACGTGACAGTAGATCAAAAAATGAATCTATAAGGCCCGCGTCGACTATCGCGGTCCGAGAGAGGGAGAGAGGGATAGATAAGAAAGTCGCAGATGTCGGTAATTTTGTTTTACCAGATTTTTTCTTTATCTAAATGACAGGATTTTGAGTAATCTTGTATATATATCGACGACTACTATCGACTAATTATGCACTTTTAAAATACAAAAACTTTCCAAATGGAACGTTCTTGTCAGTTACGTTTTTTTTCAGCCGGTGTGTGGTGTTATCAGGATTTATCCTGCAATACACGTATATTTACAATTGTACCCTTATTTCACGATACTTATTTGTTTGTAAGTGAGTAATTAAAGTGAATAAGATATTATTAAATGCGTTATACTATAAAAATACAGTGAGGGCTTAGTTATAAATCATATTGACCTTTGGCACGAACGTCATTCCATGCGTGCTAGTGCTATATCATAAGTCCGATATGTGATGTAAAACGCTAATATATATTTTTTCGTTTACACTAATCGAATTTTTGAAAAAAGGAAAGATTTTTTTTTTACATTTACAAACATTTGTTTACAAAATGGCGGAGGGTGACTTTTTCGCTAATGGAGATATTGCAGAGTCCGATGATGAGAACGACGTCGAGGATGATTATTTTAAGGTTAACATCTATGATGAAGAAGACCTTGACAATACTGTTGATGAAAACCAGCTTTTAACAAGTGCAGGGGTTAGGCCAGTTTAACTGTTGTATGACTATTTATCATGGTCGTTAATTACTTGTTGATAATATGTACATTTAAAATAATTTGTATTACAATCTTAAAACTATTCGAACTATTTATTCGAACTGTAATATCTTTCTTCACTCGTAACTGTCCATCCAGCCGAGTTTGAGAACATATTTTTCTGTAAATCCACATCCTAAACGCTTCTAATCCTAATCACATCCTAATCGCTTTGTGATTTATTATATAAGTTATCGTGCTTTCAATACATATTACAATACCGAGAATACCTTTGCTGTCATCTGATCGTATTCGTAATCTGATGTATAGAATACGACATTTCTGGCGGTGAACGAATGCAACAGCGAGACTTTAAAGCTTATATGAACCAATATGATAAATACGATTGTGTGAACAAATATATTGAAGTACCGTGTGTTTAAAAAATATAAAACTGAATAAAAAAATACACTTAATTTTTGCACTGATAAAAAATTTAATTTAAAGTGTCTATTTTATATACACTATTAAGACTGAGCTAAAAAGCCATTTAAATAAAATAATTAATACATTGCGTATTTTTACTCAGATTTTAATCACATGACTTTGAATTATGCGGAAAAATTTATGTAAATTTCGGAACTACCAAAGTTTTTGAACGCTTTGAAATTATCTTTGAGTTGTGTTTGGTTTCACTTTATATTTTTTAAGAATCCTTTACTTTAATTTTATCTTAGTTCTTTTGAAGCAAAAATATATATATAAATGAGGCGAAGATAACAAACTTACTGGGTTTTTAGTGTTGGAGTATTGATTATGTTTTCTTAAGGAGATAAATTAACATATATTACATCATTAATCCTGTTCTGAAAATATTTCATTTATACATGAAAGTAACATTAATTAACAATAATAACAAAACGATATAGATTAATTTTTAAATCTTCTCTCACGTATTTTGAAGTCTCGTGGACACGCCCTTTAATGTCTGGGATTATATAAAAATAAATGTTATATTTGAGATTAATTTAGGAATGGACGAAAATTAATACAGTCGAACTAGGTTGTAACGAGTACGAAGGGATCAGCTCATTATACTCATTATAACCGTTACTCGTTATTACAAAAAATATTTAATATCTAATAAAATTAAAAGCAAGTCAAATACATATGGAAAATCAAAAATTTATAATTGTATGAACAAAAATATTTTAAAGTAAATTACTACATTCAATCACATTATTTATTAACAGGATTCAAAATACTGCATTTTTTAAAAGTTTAAAACTTACTACAAACAATACGGAACCTCGTTGGCAGATGTTTCTTTCGATTTTATGACTTCTCAAGAATTAGGGTTTTTAGTCCGTGTAGTGTATTTTGTTCACTTGTTAACAATATTTTTGTTCGTTATATCAGCGAAGCGACTCACTATAACAGCGAAGAATTGTATGAAAACAGGCCTGAATCAAAATAATAATAAGTATTTTCTCGTTATAACCGTGATCTCACTATAACCGTGCTCGATATAACCGAGGTCGACTGTGTATTTAAATGTGGTAATCAAACATGGCTTGGTCACATTTTTAAATGCCGTCTATAATGTGGCTTATGATTGGTAAAGTTATAAGTAGTTTAGCGTTGAAAGCGATTTTCGAATAAGATTCTTAATGTTACAATGGCGCATGAATTCATGAAAAAAATATATTAATACGAAAAAGTGAAGAGAAAAAATAGACTTTGACAAATAAAGAAAACGAACACAGAAAATTCATCAAATAATATCCCAACGTCTTTCTATGTATCAGAAATAGGAAAATTTGAACGAAAACAAATACATTACGAGTATATTGGGACCGATGTATCAATTTATTTAGAGCTACAGAAATATGGTTGATAAGTAATCTTATTATTTCTAAAATTATATTTTAAGAAATTTGAATAATAGAAATGGAGAACAGTAGTAATATTCTAATAAGAATATTATTTAAGAAGGCACTTTTATTTAATAATTATTTACCTTCATGATTTGAAGCTTTTCTTTCAGTAAATTTCTTTTGTTCAATAATCGTTCTTCAAAGTTAAAACGACAAACAATTATTCTTAATGTTTCAAGACTGGTTGAAGTTAGATGCAGGGTGATAAATACGGTGCTCATGTTAACTGAAGGTTAAAATATATAATATCGTCACCATGAAAGCGTTAATTATGTAAGAAACTTTGTTGCACTTTTTTTTATAAAACCGTCCTATCAGCATTTTTCGCGCCGGACATAGGACGTTTTTAGTATTTAACATATTATTGATACATATTTTATTATCCGATGAACGCAACATATTACGTAAAAAATTTCTGATATTTAAAAATGTTACTTCGATAGTTAGTTTTGGGTTTTCCATTTATATTGTTGAATACATTAATTTAATCAATGTAAATAAAAATACACCAACATTTGTGAAACTGGGGTGTTAGACGCCGATGGTCGCTCTCCTTATAGTTTTGAATCTTCTTAAACTCTGTCAGTCTCAGAAACTTTATATAACCAATAATCGAATAATAATACACAAAATGTTTTTATATCACCGCCGTAAAATATATCCGACTCAATCCGAAATTGTATCTCACCAGAAGCAGTTTCGCTTTTGTTTGCAGTTTTAAAATTACAAAAATGGAACGCATATATTCTATTTTAGTGACCAGGCCTACCTATAGAAGTATTAAAATGCGTAAACAGTATCAAATTGGTAATTGAAATTAGTGATGATAAAAAATGCTAATCTTGACTCCCTGGTGTGAGTGTGATTGATATTCGATATTATTAGTGATTGAAAACTGTGACTGTGATCACAGATTCATTACTAATACGCGTGCGCCGCACGATATCACAATACACGAAATAAAAAACATAATTTTGAGCGTATTTGCTTATATTATTACAAACTTAATCTACGTAAAAGCCATATATATCTAATTTAATATGAAGATTATTAGATAATTTAATATTTAATTTACAAGAAGAATGAAAACGCTTAAAAGAATGTGAGTTTATTTTTCGTATCAAATTCTTAGCATTTCATAAAAATTTTTAGCAGAATCTACTAGATGGCTTTTATCATAAATTATAACGTCATTTGTTTATCAATATTTTCGTTTCATATACACATGCACCGAATCACGGTTCACGACCAAATATAAATAAAATAAAAAATGAATCACGAATCACGATATTTCCAGATATTCAATCACAGATAGCGAGTGTGACAAAGACAAAGATATCAGTGATCGACCCACGGTTCATGGATGAATCCAAATAAGGGCTTAAAATAATTCAAAGATCTATTCCCCGCACCCCCTGGTTCTCCAAAAGGAAAGTCTCCAAAAGAACAATATAAAATACATGTAGAATGAGAATTGGGCATTGCCAGATAGCCTCACATTTATTCAGATTGAACTTAATAGATTCCCAATGTGTGAGTGTGGTGCCGAAGAGGAAACCCTTGACCATATCTTTTTTGCCTGTTCATAGCGGATCACAGGTTTTTTTACAGTAATCTCGTCAATGGTAATTTTCAACTCCTGGTTAACTTATGTCATCTTCTTTCCCTTAACTCGACACATTTAATCTATATAATAGCTAAATTTTTGAACGACAATGGTACTGACTTGCAATATAATATTTCCTATTCTATAATATGATTGTACTTTTTTCTATAAAATAAAGTTTTAACTTTATTAAAGGCACAAATCACTCTTGAAGGGTGGATTGCCTATTTAAAAGAAGAAAAAAAGACCCACGGTTCGTGATTTTGAGCTCATCACTACTTGCGATGTACTAGAAAAACAATTTTTTTTTATTTGTTAGTTAACGTACATCACGTAAGAAGGGTTGATCAATTAATTAATTGAGTGTTATTTATAAATAAATAAATGATCTGTATAGTACTTTTATACAAACGCTCCTTTTCTGAACGTTGAATTTTATGCTTCAGGCTTAATTAATCAGCTCTCGGCACAACAAAACCATACAACTTTGTAAATTGGAACGAACAAGTATTTTATTATACCACTTCACTTCCAGCGATCTGGCTTATTTACAATTACACTCAGTTTTAATTGCTCGTCGGGCTACTGTGCGCGTGTGTGCGCGCTCGTGTATGTATGTGTGTGTGTGTGTGGGTGAGCTCCTCGCACAGAGAACACTGCTCCTTTCATTCGACCACAATGTTTGACTTGCATTCGGTTCAGTTACCAGCGCACTTTTGTGTCTGTAGTCAGTCAGTCCATATTTCGAATTCAAAGATCCACACTTGGCACGGAGTCCGGGTGGATTCGACAAACTAGCTTACCACGCAAACGAGCTATTTATTTTATTTATGAAGTGTTTTATTTATAACGACGTTTTGTTTTGTGAATGTATTAAAAATAAATAAATAATTAAATCAATTTAATGTGAAACAGTATATTAATTTTGTTTTTAATGTCAGTGTTTATCGTTTAGATGATGTGATAGTTAAAAAATATCGTTTCAAGTATGAATTTAATGCAAGTATTATTTTTTGCATTGTTTATCATTTCTGTAGTATGTACGTTAAATAATAATTTTGATCAATTTTATGTCGCCGGTGACGTTCATGATTTATTTAACAATTTAATTGTCGAACCGAGAGCTTTGTTGATTGACGATTTACAAGAAATTAGAAGGGATAAAAGATCTGTGAGAAATGAAAGTGATACAGATAACATTGAAAATAATCTCGATAAAGTGATTTTTGGACCTAGTGGTATTACTATAGAAATCGAAGACGTGATTTTATTACTTGAAGTAAATAAGCATTTATCATTTGGCAATCAATTCGAAGAAACGTGGGTGTCTGATGACGATAATGACGCATCGAAAAAGGACGAAGAGCGAGCCACAGACTGCCAATTCTACACGGGAAGCGTTCTCAACGAACCGGAGTCAAAAGCTATAGTAACTATATGCGATAAAGTCAACTACTATGGATTCTTCACAACCGGCGGAAAGTCATACTTTATCGAACCGACAGTACACCCTGTCAACGGACATATCGTTTATAAAGCCAAATTGCCTAAACCAGGAGATATGTTCAACGAGCCGGAGGGGAAGATGAAAGATGATCCCTTCGCTAATGACTCGACAAGCGAGAGTGGTCCAGATTTAAATCTCACCCCACGAAGTGGAAAAAGCGCCCACAAGGAGCACCTCTCGAGAGATTCTGAAAATTGGAATGGAATATATAAAAAGGGCGAATCGAAGGGGCAAACGTTTTATATGGAAGAAAACTTCAGACACAATGGGAAGGTAAATAAAATAAAAAGGTGTTCGGAGTGCGAAGGAGGGGGGATGTTCAACCTGACTGGAGACACACTTTTCGATAACGTAAATTTTGACTTCAGCGACGAGGATATTGACGAGACCGTTAAAAAAGTTGAAGAAAAAGTGATAAAAAATGATAGTTACGATGATTATGACGTTCCGGAACCGCGAGTTGTGCACTGGCATAAGAAACATGATGATAACGACGATGAAGTGGGATATTTTGTGGACACTGCTTGGGAAACCAGACCATACACGAGTAAGTTGAGAAATATTTTGAAAACCTGATCAAATATTGTTTATTTTCTCAACTCTAGTTAATTTAATTTATTACTTACTATAATTAAATTACATTACTCGTTTTATATTTAGTTTTTTAAAAATCTGTACTATTTTTGCAATTATTGGTATTGGTTGCCGGGATGTTTCTTAGAATGATGGCGAGTCAGAAAAAATGCTCATATCGGGATAATAATAACGAAAATATTTGTTCATGGAAACATAATTTACTAGTATACAGATTGATTTATAAATATTAGTTGTACAGTGTGTGGCATTTTATTCGCTCAGGATAAAAAGAACTACACTTTAGGTAAATTGGTTTTAAAATTAATTATGTCTCGTTTTCTTTCAAATAAATTCTCTAAATAACAGGTTTATTATATTATATAATACTTAATCATTATATTTGTCATATTATACCTTATACAGACGTTTTACAATTCATCTCCGTACCTTCATCTTACGTCGGTGCTCTATACTTATCACTTAGATCAAAGTAAACGTATTATAAACAATAATTAAATGTATTAATTAGAAAGTAAAAATACATATAAAATCAATTTTATCGAAAAGCATTGTTGTTGTGCTACCGTAATTCGATTCTGGATCTCTTTCCAAACTGGGGAAGGTATTTTATCCAACTGTGCTACAACGATGTACTATTGACGACAAATTTTCAAATCTATATGTTACACTTTTTAAAATTATTACATCTTTCGTTACATTATTTGAAAGGTATCTTCTTTAGTTTTACGGAATCTCAAATATATTTATCTTTTTTTAATTAATACATTTAATTAGTATTAAAAATATCACAGACCTATATTCTGAATAATACAACTTCACAATAAGAATGTGTTCTCCTTAATGATAAACGAATTATATTTATTTTTTAAATACTAGTAGTAAGCAATATTGCTTATTGCTAGGTCTTGCGGGCTATAATGTTTCCGTTAAAATATTTTTTCTGTATTGAAGTTATTATTTGCCATCAACTTAACAAAAGATTCCCACCGCAGTACAAGTCGATTGTACATCCAATTAGCGCAAGCAATTCTGTCTCAAAATTCTCATAATAAAAATTAAATGAATCAATATAAACGCTGCATTTTATATTGGTAAAACGGGTAGAAATTTTAATGTAAGAGTAAGGGAGATGTTTGAACAATAGTGGGTTTTCAGTATTTCTAATCATTTGATAGAAAATGGTCATGGTTTTGATAAAAAATTGGGATTGCCAATTTTGCATATAAACGGTGTCGGTCATAAATTAAATAATTTGGAATCGTTGGAGATAAATAAAGCGTGTAAAACTAATCAAAAAATTATAAACAACCAACTAAATTTAACTACGAGTCTCATTCTAAAATTTTTTCCTAAAAATTATTCGACTAAATTTGTATTCAGTAACAATTTAAGTTAGGTACTAAATTTATTTTTAAATAATTGTTGTTTTTTTAAAAATAGATTCTGGTAAAGAAACAATAATATATGTTTTAGTTAGTTATGACATTCTGAAGAAAAAAATGGTGTTTTCGAAACCGGTTGATGTATTTAAACTCAATTCAGTGGTTAATAAAACAAAGATAATTTATAAAAAATATGAATTTTAACCACAAAGTTAATATTGCTAATTTTAAAAGTAGTGATTTTTCTGAATAAATATCTTTGCAATATGACTGAAGATGAGGACGATTTTGTTATTACATATACAATACAGTACATGTGCACATACATTTGTTCAGTTTACATACATATATGTATTTACAATATCATATACCAATAACATGTACCACGTAATATCATATTTATCATAACATGAATAGTGTAAATTAATTGGCTTTCGAGTGCTCGTGTTTAAAATTAGGTTAGGTGAAATGTTATGTAGGCGAAGTGAACTTATTGAAATGAGAAATTACTATTAATTATTAAGAACACATTCTTATCGTGAGCCTGTAATTATTCAGAACATAAGTCTGTGATATTTTAAATACTAATTAAATACATTAATTAGAAAGAAATTAGAAAATCAACATAATCAGATAATCCACATTCCACGGATTGGAAGAGACCCAGTTTCGAATCCCGGTAGCAACAATAATATTTTTTAATATAATTGATTTTATATGTATATCTTTATAATTAATAGATTTAATTTGAGAAATTACTTATCGTTAAGGTGCAAAAAATTATTATTTACTATATTATTACAAACTATTTTATAAAGATGTTTATGGCATGATTTATCTACTAGAAAATTCATAGTGGCATTATTTATTACTGATAGTATAATATATTCTGCGTCTCTACTAAAAAAATCGGATGATATTCAGTTTCAAAAGTAATCTAACTTTGAAAAGGAATACTTGATATTATCGTAGAAACTAATTATTGTGATGTTCTGTACAATTTTATAACATTATATTTATAGCCTAACTTTTGCAATAATTTATGCATCTACTATAAAAACTCTTCGGTAATACAATTTAATCTTACTTTACAAATGCTATTTCTTCGTTGTACCCATTTCTACACTCCTTAAAAACAAAAGTCTTTTATCTGTGATATCTGATGGGCTGTTTTTCTAGATATCTACGTTCCCATTCGTCTCCATGTTACTTATTCCAACTATATTGTGTTTTTTTCATTTGCAACGAATAAACAGCTTCTGATAAAATGGTATTCTACGTCTATTTAAATATTAGTTTTATAATAAATAATAATTCTCCTGGTCGCCGGCACCACCTGTGACAATTCCGTATTAATCTACGTCTATTATATATATATATATATATATATATATATATATATTTCGAATATTTATATTACTCTAAAATTAATTCAGAATAATTAATAAAACCCCTGGTTTCCGGCACTAGTGTAAGATCTAGCTTTCTACCTTACTTAATACTAATTTTTACGCTTATTGCTAGTCTATTCGCTTAATAGCTAAATTTGGCCAACGTGATCGTTCTAGTGGTTAAGAATATTCCCCATGTTATGTCCGTAATAATCCTAATTCTTTTAACCCGCGTTTTCAATTATCAAATATCTAAAGTTTACAAATATCCAAATATTATAGCCGTTCAAATACCTATAGAGCACTTATTAAAATAAATATACCGATTATCCTATTGTACACGACTGAATAACAGAAAACTTCCCGTCAAGCGGTATGATATTCGAGCGCGCCCGTTATAGCATTAATTATGTACGTGTTATTCAGAGCTAGAATGTAAGAGTGTGGAAGAAATTATACATATGTACGCATTATTCGGAGCTAAAATGTAGAGTGAGGGTGAAATTATAAATATGACACCAACCTTGTCGTAGACTCGTACTCGTGACTGTGGCCGCTTCGTGGTGTCGCCTAGCTGTTCATAAATTATGTGGACATGTGAAACAACATGCGACATGCTAAGTGTCTGCCTCGCTTGACAAACATGTTCCGTGGTTACATGATAAGTTCCCCAGACACCAGACTGTGGCGTACGTTCGGCTCCCCTGACCCCAGATTCAGAATCCGTGCGTCTGGTGCATATTCACGGTAGACGACGGGCTCTGAACTCCGAACCCTGCACCCACGCGTTCAAAAGTTTAAAGATGATGATGATGATAATCCAAAGTTTTGATTCGGCCAATGTCTTAGTGAACAATATCATTTGTTATGACTCATTCAAGATGCATGGCCGAGGTCCTTGTATCTCCAATACGTTGCTGTTCAGTATCGGTAGGAAAGTGGCCAATCCGGGGCCGCGTCCACCAGTGAAGGTAATTAATTGTGATGATTGTGACAGCTATTCAGTATCGGTAGGAAAATGGCCAATCCGGGGCCGCGTCCACCACTGAAGGTAATTAATTGTGATGAGATTGTGACATGACAATATGACTTTCAGGAAATTCCCATCATTCCTTTGGGTGCGTCTGAAAACATACGTCATGCGACAACGGTGTCAGAAGAATAGTTTAATTATCTGCAGGATGATCCTCGGTGTCTCGAACAATGCATCTTGAATAGAGTCAGGAACAATTGGTCAGGATTGTTAATAATGTGTAAGTCCGTGCAGAATGACGCCTTTTGATATAAATCTCCCTCTCGTCCTTTCAATAAGATACCCACGCTATGTGGTTTGAAATGACTATCTCCCGGCATTCATGTTTAGAGACTCATCTCTCGAGAAGTCCGAAGAGGTACCTACGGTTCGCCGAGGCGTCCTTCCTCTGGGATCTGTTCCGTCCACTCACGTCTTAGCCAGGGCGTAGGGCAACAGCATTCAATCGGCAGACTCTTTCGTCTTTTGTGCCAATAACGCCACTTGGTCAGCTAGCTTATGTATACCCCTCGGCTCTGCAACTAACGTATACGATTGCATTAAAACAATTCCCGCGAGTAATATATATCGCCCAGAACAGAGACCCTCCTCAGAAATTGTAGTCCACTCCAAACTCGACGAAAGACTATCTTGACAATCAATCCCTCTGCATCAATATCTGTCACCCGCGACACTATTGTTACTTTGATCACAAGGCAGCGAGGCCCTCGAATAATTTCAGTTTGGGGGGGGGGGATGTTAGTACTAGTAATAAAATAGTAGTAACAACAAACGCAGTATGATTTCCTACCCATGCAAACGTGCGATTTCAAGGTAAAATGAACATACAAAGGCTCTCTGATAAATTCTATCATTTCAACCTGCAAGCCATTTCTTCGGATCAAAAATGTAATCTATAAAATGTGCACCATCCCCCACCATGGCGCCAGTAGCGTGAGCCGCGACAGGATTTATGAGGTTTTTAGATTTAGATTTCCGCGGATAAGTAAATATACAAATAATTACGTACATAGTTACATGATTATCTACACGGCCAATAGTAGTATATAATTGAGATACATGTAACTGAAACTTGTAGGTGGGTGTTCCCAATTTATAAAACGGACAGTAATTAAATAAAATGAAATATCAAGTGGCCTAGCGGATACGCCAGTCCCTTTCTATGAATGAGTAATTACATGATGATCCGAATCACACTACAGTATTTGTTAGCGGTTTTAATTATGTATACAAGCATGCTAAAAGGTAAACTTAGTATTTTGGGTCCTCTGCTATGGTCCTCAGCGTCTGCGCCAATCCTGGTCTGCCATCTGGAACTTGAAACCACACTCGCGATTTTTGAATTTTAACGCGACCTTCGCGGATCCGAAAACCGACACGATCACCCCTAGAACACCTGCGGCGTAAATCTCGAAAGGAAAATCTAATTTTAACAACAAACAAACAAACGTATACGTATCCGTCTCTCTTCCCGGTTCAAAAGTCTTTTCGCGAGCGGGTCCCGAAACTGACCCTTGGCCCACCCGAAGCCGACCATCCGTAAGGTAATCGATTATCACTTTAACACATTAGATTAATTCTAACAACCCTCGCGGCCGCGTAAAACTCCGTCCGAGTGCGCTCTGGGCTACCCCCATCTGCCGATCCCGAAAGCTCGAACCCGACCCCTCGCCCTCTCGGACCCGACTCCCCTGCGATCACCGAAACTGACTATCTAGAGCCGCGTTTACCACCCCCGACCCGCTCCTGGCGTCTCATCCCCGCCCCGCTACCCTGTCGCAACTGCTCTAGAAATTTCTCGGAATTCATATTTTTTTATCAGTTGGTTATATGTGGATCATCACAAGCTGTAAAGTAATAAAATTAATCTAAAAATTAGGAAACATCTTATAAAATTGCATATCACTATACACTATACAACTAACGAAAAGAGACAAAGAGTTGTTGAAAGTCATCGAAATGTGTTGTTAGAAGATAGAAATAAAACGAAATGACTATATTTTGAATGATAGTTTCTTCTTTTATGTTTTTAACGAATTATAGTGATCTCAATCAGATGACATAGCTTTTTATTTTCTCCTTCATGTTTTTAATGAGTTATAGTGATCTCAATCAGATGAGATAGCTTCATGTTTTTAATGAGTTATAGTGATCTCAATCAGATGAGATAGCTTCTTATTTTCTTCTTTATGTTTTTAATGAATTATAGTGATCTCAATCAGATGAGATATCTCTTATTTTCTTCTTTATGTTTTTAATGAATTATAGTGATCTCAATCAGGTGAGATAGCTTTTTCTTATCTCCTTTATGTTTTTAATGAATTATAGTGATCTCAATCAGATAAGATAGCTTCTTCTTTTCTCATATTTCATATTTTATCTCATATTTTGGTTTTTCGTAACTTTTTTGACTTATTATAAAATGTAGTCTGGCAAAGACAATACGGAGCCATTATAATATTAAATTATCTCTTCATTTTCAGAGTCTGCCACTGGAAAGCACGTAACAGAAAAATGGCTGGAGATAGCCTTGGCGGTGGACTATACCGTCATCGACTTCCACGGTAAGAGCAGGATTAGGCAGTACATAATGGCTTTGATGAATATCGTAAGTTTACTACAGTGTTATTACTATATATGCCTATTTAGACTCATATATATTGTTAGAAAAGAAGTTACCATCCCGCGTGTGTTGGTTTTTAGAAAGACTATTGTTATACCAACGATTTAGGTAAATCTCATTTCATATCTTCAGGGGGTGCCTTATCAGTAAAAAGTCACTCTGAAACAATCGTGGAATACATCTTTTTAGGCAGGCAGTTCAGCGATAAGTGAAATCACTAATCTATATTGTGTATAATTAGGACATTTACGACTTAATATTTGGCTTCCAAAGCTTTCTAGCCAAGATTTCTAATATTATACTCAACCCGTGAATACCTCCAATTTAACATATATGTGTCATCATTGTGCTCTATATAATTGATATAAAATAAATAAATTTAGAAATGTTTCTTGTATCGCTAAGTAATGTAAGAAATACATATAATTCTATATGTGGTAAATATCCGCTATGGTAGAAATTTTAAGTGTGGTTTTCTTCGAAACATAAAATTTGCACATATAGTTCATTTACAAATATGAGCGATATACAAATATACTTTTATCTAAATACAATAATAATATTACTAAGCTTAAACGAAATAATAATTTTTGCTTTTAGGTTAGTGCCATTTATAAGGATCCATCACTGGATGCCAACTTGCACCTGGTTATGGCAAGACTGATATTCTACGATGATAAAAAGGACTCCATGATCAAAGAAGGAAATGCAAAAAAGTCTTTGGAATCGGTGAACCGCTGGAATTACAGGCTGATTGGAAAACTTGGTCACGGTATTGTGTTATTTAATATTTTTTTAAGTTCTTTATTTCTTTTAACTTTTGTTTTTTTAGCCGTTGCCCATTGTAGCCGAAATTATTTTCGGAATATTTTTGAAATAAACTACTGATGGATCCCTTCATCGAATTTTTCCAGCGGAAAAATTCGATGAAGGGATCATATATATATAAAGATGAATAGTCTGTCGCACGTCTGATATATTTATTGTAGTTAAATGTATGAATAGGAAAATATTCTTTTAAATAATATAAATTCTAACCTGACTGACGACTGGGACTGCGGGATGGTACGTTTATTGAAAAATTATTGTTTATTATAATCATTACCTGTTTTTTAAATTTTATTATTATTATTATTGTTCAATGACAACTGTGTTTATTTTTAAAGCTCAGTGAACATATTCACTTTAATGCATGGTCACAAGTTACGGATTGAGGGAGAAACACCGCAATAAAGGAAAACCTCGTCGTAGAGCCCCTATTTCTACAGATAGAAAGATCTCAATTTAAACGGCTTGGACACGTTTTGCGAAAGCTAAAGAAACATTTATGAGGATATATTTTTAGCAAAACTTAAAGAAATGCGTGGTTAAACAGCTGAAAATATTTTATGATGGTATACTGGGTCTTGGTCGGTATTGTAAGTATTATAATGCAGGGGAACACAGAATCGCTTTGTAGACATTTTGGACTCCTGCCTCTCCTAGGACAGAATGAAGATAATCATAATGATGTTGATACATTCAAGCCACCTTAATGATGAAATCATCACATATCAAAGCATACAAAGAGGGTTGTTTTAAAAATGGAAATATATAAATAGAAAGGTCCGCGGGTGATAATCTTATTTTTTACTCTGACCCTGCGACGTCACTGAATTTTTCACAAAAATATTTTATTATTAAAGCTATTAGTCGAAAATTCAAGCGAAATTCAGCGGCGACCGCATTTTTTCTCGCAATTTCTCTTGCATTTTATATCACATTTTTCTATGGAAAATTACCAAATTATAACTTAATCAATAAGTTCCATATATTTTTAACATATATGTATTTTTAAAACTACGTAAACATAATTAATTATTCAAAAAGATAAATTACCAAACCAACATTATTTTAGAACTGAAAAAAATTTGTCTACTTTGTAGGCTTCATTTAACTGTATGAACGTGTAAGATGATTTTTTTCATTATTATTATAAAGTAAACTATTGTATATATAGTTATATAGTTATTATATATAAAAACATTATAAATCAGTTAAGCGGTTTTCTTACAATTTATAAAAAGAATATATTTTTTTGCATGTAATTTTCAACACTTTTTACGATGTTAACAACTTTTTAACATAAACAGATTAAAAGAATGGACACTATTTTTTAAAAATTAACATTAAAAAAATCTAAAAATTATTCCGATCTCTTGATTTCAGCTATTTAAACTGAACACAAAAAAAATATCCGTCAGAACGCTTTGATAGCTGAGCAGTGAGGAAGTGAATTTGCGGCCTTCTTGTGCATTTTTAATTTCATACATTTTATTTGCTTATCCAGTGCAGTACACTTTACAAAGTAATAAATAAATTAAATAAAATTATTATAACAAACTTATGCTGTCTTATTGAACATGTTTTAAAGATTTTTGTACTGATTTTTTAAATTTTCCAAAGAAGTAGGCAGTGAATAATATTTACTTACATTTTTCCGATTACAATGGATTTGCAAACGATTATAAATATGATAGATGGGCAATCGAAGTCATCAGGATATCCAGAGAATGGAGAACGTAAATAAATGGTTGATCCAAGTGGCAATGTTTGCCGTAGAACTGTTATGCAGTTTGGCATATATTAAAAATTATAATTTTAAAAATATATAATTTTTATATAGCCTCACACAATTTTTGATTTAATATCACTACTAGTTTCGAGAAGAGCAGTTCTTACTTTCTGCAGGTGTACATTGAACTAGATTAAATAGTTTTATTTTATTTTAAAGAGAACACATTATTATTTCTGAAGTTGTAATTTTTTCAGAACATAGTTCAGTGATATTTTAATTCAAATTTAATGCATTAGAAAGATGTACATACAGATAAACTCAATTTATAGAAAAAAATATTTTAGCTGACACCGGGATTTGAACCAGAATCTTTTCCTATCCGGGAAAATGCGATAACATAAGCCTCGTAACTTCTCTTCAACTTCTCCTGCATATTGTATCACATTTTACTACAGAAAGTTATCAAATTTTAATTTATTCAATAAATAACTTACATTTTAAATGCAAGTATATTTTTTTAAATACACAAACTAAATTATTTATTCATTAAATAAATTACGAAACCAAACCAGAATATGAAAAGTTATTAAAAGAAAACTTTGTTTATTTTTTTGAAAATGAACTATTTATCTATAAACGTAATTTTTTAAAAAGTAATTTAGTCAAACTCTAGATGTCTCAAAGTTAGTAAATTATAAACTTCAGGATTAGGTTAGATCCGTTAATGTCTCAATTTAAATTAGTACTTCTTAATTTAAAAGTAAGTAGGAATATATTTGAATTGTTAATTCTGGCGTGTGCTATCGGTTTTCTCAAAGGTATATAAGATTCCGTAAAAACAAAGTAGATGGATTTCAAATAATGGAATGATAGATGTATTAATTTAAAAAGTGTAACATATGGGTTCAAAAATTTGTCGTCAAAAGTACTGTCGCTGTAGCATAGTTGATAATGCTCCTCGAATTGGAAAAGAGATCCAGGTTCGAATCCTGGTGGCGCAACAACAATATTTTTCGATAAAATTGATTTTATGTGTATGTATTTCTAATCAATACATTTAATTAGTATTTAAAATATTTTATATTTATTAAAGACTTCTTTCCCACTGTGCCCTCAGTGCTCTTATCAAATAAAATACATCATATATCAACAAAAGGTATAAGTGTTATATAGCGTATCTCCAAACATACGAGATTTAGCCAGTGGTGGCTGGCATTTAAAATGATGCCAGTCTAAAAATGGGACCACATTTTTTAATTTACCATGTCACAAAATTTGCAACCCTTGTACGTTGGTCTAAATTTACGTGATTTGTGTGTGTGAATTTAACGCCACAAACTTGAGATACAAACATGTTACATTTTTCAGCTGGACCATCTTTGCATAATCTTCTTGGATCTTTATCTTAACGTGCAATGCTTGCTATTATAAAAAATAAATATAAGATATTTTGTGACCAATCCAAACTAAATAATATTGGAACGAGTCTTGTTGCAATGACAATATACGAGTAAATACAGTTGTTCGATATTCATGACGAGATTAATGGATTACCAGACGCGTGTGAATAAGACCTATGTAGATAATAGTTTCTGTCTCCCTACCTATCTATTTACCCTCCCCATTACCAGATCACCGACCATTTTCTGCATTACTTTTGGACCAGTTTAGTTAACGTTTGCTATTGGAGTGCGTTAGATTATTAAGTTGACAAGTTATCTTCCTGCCGATAGTTGAACTATTCATCTTGCTATTGTACATGGTGTGTGTCGCCCTATTTTGCCCTTTCAACGAAGTGTTCGAGTTCGAGAGTGCTTCGTTCGGATTAACGAAGTAAGCGATTCTGAAGCCAGAAGATTTGTGGTCACAGTGAATTAAAATCTAGATAAAGAAGCCCCTCAGGTAGGTCGTACTTTTCCTGGTGTCTGGTTGGTCTTTGAACCCCCTTGTTACCTTTTCCTGTTCTTGTCCCTAATTCCTTCTATTTATCCTTTCATTCGTACCTATCCCTGTCAGGGAAAAAATGCACAGTGCATTGAAATTTGAGAGTTGATGTTTTTTTTCTAAATATTCAAATATAATATTTACATGAATTAACTTTGTTTTCAGTTTATTTTTAAATATGTAGATCAGTAATCTCAAACAATTTTAACACAGACGGGTACAGTCCAAACACAAATAAACATATATATTATATAAATAATAAAATTAATTCTCAGAATTAGTTAAATCCTGTATGCATTTAATAAGTAATAAAAACAAATGCATTTAGTCGTCAAGAAAAACCATGCTTCATAGTTGATTAACTGAACTCTCAGAAAATAGGCTCTCAGACACTGAATTAATCTTTGAAATAATCAAAGTATTTTTGTGTAATGGTTGTCTACGCCTTCACGGTTGAAAATTGTTTAATTATACTTATTCAATTATTTTACTTGAACGTTGTTTAAAGTTTACAGTTTGTGTATTCCATTAAACACATAAAATGTACACAAAATAGTAACTTTCAATAAATATCGGAATTGCGCTCGGAGCCCTTATAATGGGCAAACTTTGAAACAATTGTTTGTCTTCAAAGTTGAGAGTCGCTGTTGAAATGTTCGCTAGTTTATTATAGGCGTCTCCAATTCGTACAACCCCGTGGAGTAGCGTATTTATTTATAATATTTACTGTAAACTGTCAAATAAAATGTATTATCAAATTATAAAGTTTCATTTCGCTAGATTTAATAATTAAACATTGATCAAATATCAGTCAAACCAAAAAAAATCTAATGGGCCGCGTCCACGGATGAGATTTCCTTCGAATATTCAAATCGAGTGCGCGTAAAGAATAGTTGAGTATTTTAATTTTAATAGACACGTACATTTACAAATTCCCAAAGATCAACACAGCAAGCGACAGCAAGAACAAGCGCCCTTGAGGTGAAAGTTTTTACAAAAATGGCGTTACACAAATTATCCAATATTATTATTATCATTGAGAGATCGATTATCGTGGATATCGGCCATTTACAAGATTTGTGGGTTTTATGGATGACGCTGTTGGAAAGATAAGGTTATAATTTTTCTAAAAATAAGTTATTAAGTATTATTGTGAAATTCAATTTTTTTTACAATAATACAAAAACAATGTAGTTTTTAAGAAGTGAATCATTATTTGAATGAAAAATCAAAGAAAATGAATAATTTTTTGATAATAATTTGCATTTGAGCGAATCATGTACAGGGTGGCCCAAAAAAGTGAGAACATCTCGTAACATATGAGTTATTTCAAATCATAATTTTTAATGGAATTTTTTTGCAAAATATTTAGCTAATCAGAAATCATCAAAACACTCCATATTACATAATCTACTGGGTTTAAATCTGGGCTGTTCGGTGGCCACATGGCTGGCTCGATGAATTTAACATTCTCACGATGAAAGTTGATTGTATTTCTGGCTGCGTGAGATGGAGCTCCGTCCTGCTGTAATGTCCAGTTATGCTGTAATATCTAGCTATACTCCAGGTTTTGTTTTGAAATTCTTTGATCGTTTTCCTAGCACCCCAACGTTTTTCAATTTGCAAATTTTTTATCAGAATACGATCTTCTGCAGTGATTTTTGTCATAATGGACAACAATTTGAAAAAACCAAATATAAACAATGGGAAAATTAATAATCAATGATGGCGACCGAAAATTGTCGAAATAAAACGTAATAAAGGTAAATAAGTAAGTAAATTATTTAACCTATTGTTGATATAGTTAAACTAATTTGATGTAATTATATCACATTTTATGAAATGTTCTCACTTTTTTTTTTATTAAACATACATCACATTGCATTGCAGTCTATATAATTTTTGTCGCCGGTCATGATACGTGGTGCACGTATGTTGTGTTACCGCCGAAACGCTACATTACGTATTTAAATAATTTTAAGAATATGTTTGATTTTTTCAGAAATATTGCTTGCATATAAAAAGATTGAAATATTTTACATAAATTATTTGAAAATCACGTAAAAAAACAAAATGATTTAAATATTATATTTTTATTACTTAGCGACTATCATCTAAAATAATTTCTGTTTTATATTCAGATAAGTCTCGAACTAATAGGCTGTCAAAAGAAAACTTATATGAAAGATATTTAAAAAATATTTTTCATTATTTCTTTTTCCTTGTGTGGAGTTATTTTCGTCATATTTTTTCGGCTGTTTGCAAATGTCAAGTTAGACACGATTATTTGCATAGTGCTTGAATGTCGGATCGAAATACGAAGTACTAACATAAAAAATCATTATTATCGACTATGGGTGGGTTTTATGGATATCTTACTAGAATAGGGTTTCACATATTTTATATATTATCTAAAAAATGCGGTATATGAGCGAGTTCGTGTGAGAACCCCTTTATTTTTCTCTTTTAAAATAGCAGTAAGTTTTTATTTTACTGTAGATAAATACGACCTTCAATAAATATTGTAGAAACACTGTTCACTCATACCAAGATAACTTAATATAAATTTTTGTGTAAGTTGTATATTTACAATACCTTTTGTTGTATGTATGCATAGTACGAGTATATCAACTCTTGCTATATCCGGGCCGAGGACTGAAACAGAATTTTTTTTTTATGTATTTATTGGAAGTACCACCAGATTACCTTGGAGTTCTATCCTATCTTTGTACTCTCGAGTTGCTTTGAGATTAAACTCAGTAGACTCGTGTAACAATATTACTTTATTACAACAACGTATTTACAGTAATGAACAATTATATAATTCAGATATAGATTAATTTCTATTGCGAAGTGGCGATGGGAAAGCGACCTGTTCCCCCAGCGACGGCCTCTTATAACCCCTGTCCGCCACCACTCATCTGACACACACATACACAAACACACACGCACACATCGAAAGTGATAGTTCTCACATTTATTACATAAATTAATATTATTAATACCAACACAAATATATTCTCTCTTTGCGTGTTACATTCTATTAGAGAAAAATCTCGTTTGTAGTGAAGAAAATCGTTTAAGCCATGAACATAATTTCAGATAAGTTAAGATAATAATATATCTAAAAAATACATTAAATTATAAAAAAAACAAATACACACACACAATTTTTGAGTTAATGTCACTACAAGTTTCGGGAAGAGCAGTCTTTCCCATCTACAGGTGTAAATTGGAATAAATTAAATACGGTTGGCTATGGGGGCCGTAAGAATGGGAGTGGATTTATTGTTTCTTGAAAATATCAATAATAACGGTAAATTTTTTGAAAATGTGACATAATTTATGAATGTTTTATCTGAATTCAAATCAAAAAAGACTAAGAATTCAATAAACAATAAAGCCACTCTCACCCTTACAGCTCCCATAGCCTAATGTTAGTAATGTTTAGTTTTATTTACACCTGTAGATGGAAAGGACTGCTCTTCCCGAAACCAGTAGTGATATATACTCAAAAATTGGGTGTCGGTAGTATAAAGTCAAGATAAAAATGATATATTTTTACAATTAAAATGTTTCAACACGAAGTAACTACTAAATCAATCATTGATAATAATATATCAATTGAAAGAATGATGTTGTTAAAATATTATTTAAATCAAAGGAAAAAATATCAAGTAAAACATTACATAGACCGAGGAAATTAAAAAACAAGAAAAAAAAAACAAGATTTTAATAACAATATTAAGTGCAAAAAATCTTGGGTACAAGGATAATAAATATAACACATAAAGTAAACATATCGCACATCCAATAAAAATGTTTTATAAGTAAAAAAAATCTGATTTACTTTTTATTTCGGAATAATAAATTTAATTTGATTCTCCACTCCCGTGAAAAGTTAGTTCACTCCCGTATTAAAGTTAATCCCTTATTAAAGTTATATCTCTTCAACGAGACCGCTTGTTTCCCATTCTTTTCAGTAGACAGTAGAATTTTTGATTCCTATGAATATTGATTCTATTAATAAGTGTATCAATTCACTATCAGTGAATAAAAAAAATTAAGATCTTACGACAAATAACTGTTCCGTTATTAATCTTTAAAATGTTTTTTTTTTGCTATCCTGTAAAATTGACCTTTTTTGACACTTTTCTACGGGATGTGCGATATGATGGAAATAAGTATAAATATGTAATGTAAATATTATACCAGCTTACATTATTTCTATTATATTACACAAACGTTACCTTAGATATAAAAAATAAGTACTGAAATGATCTTTCTTTAGAATTAAAATCTCCCATTTGACATTTCAGATTTTCAGTTTATTTGTAACGTTAAACACTCAGAAGTACTAAATATTCATATTATAAGTCTTGTGTAAGGTATTAAAGAGTTTTTATTTTATTAAACTAGACGAAAAACCTCACGACGTGGCTGTGTGGCTGACTAGGGAATACCTGGGGGGACCCTCGGGCTACGCTCCCGTTGCTGGAGCCTGCGACAGAGCCCGAAGTACGGCCCTCAACAAAGACGAGGGTTTAGCCAGTGCTTTTATCATAGCCCACGAAATGGCTCACATGTAAGAATTACTTTTTATAATCACAAAATATTATCTAATATAGTTGGGTCGAGAGAGATTTGGGTCGCTCTTGACCCTTATTATAAGGTGAATTGTGACGATGTTTAAAAAAAAAGAATTTTATAAATATAACTTGAAAAGCTGTGACTCAAAAAGTATATAATATTATTTATTTACTTATTTTGATAATTTATTCATTATGATAATTTGTATTTGAATTCAATATATCTTGTTTACTGTCATGTATTTATTTACTGGTTGTATTAACTTATTGTGAACGATACAAGAGTATAACATTTAGTTTAGTAAGAAATTTTTATGTTCTTGATGCAAAACTTTGTTTCAAATAGTAATTGAAGCTCTACAGCGTGAGTAAATACAATATATTTATTTTAAAAAATCGCTTTTTATATGAATACAAAGCATTTTAAAACCACCAAAAAATGAAATAATGTCGTAGAAATTTAATGATATAGTTACTTATTTTTAAAATTTCATAAATACAGATTTATCTTTAAATGTTGATTCTGAACCCATAAGAAAACATATTTGTATATATGAGAATTTTCCATATTAAAATTTTTTCTGGCATACTTATTATGAAAAATAATATTCAGTTTCTTCGTTTTACATTAGTGTAAAGATCGTATCTAAGTTATAAATCTGATGGGATACCTGAAATCTAAAGTGTACAGTAATAATCTTCAAACAATACAGACCCTACAAAAAAACATTCGGCATGAAATCGCCACCATCAATCCAGCACTTTTTTCTTTGACAACATGAGGGTTCGGTTAAAAGAATGCATTACAAGAAGCGAACGTCATTTAGATGACATAATCTTTAAATAGTGAAATCCGCAGATTTCTATTATCTGTTAACTTGTTTGTTTTTATTTCGAATTAAAAACCGAAAAATTTCGAATTAATAATAAAAAAACATATTTTCGTAAATAAATGCGAAAATAATGGATTACTTTCGATTATTTAATTTGGGTTTGTTTCCCAGAATTTGTAGTATTGCACAGTATTTTTGCCTGTTTAAGTGCACATCCTTGGAAACTAGATATTTTACGCCAAATAGTTTTAACTTAGTTCAACTTTCAAACTTTTTGAAATGTTTTCAGACAGGTGTAATCTAAACCGACAGCTATATATAATAGCGCTCAAATTTATTTTATATTCCAAAAAGTTTTATAAAAATCCTTAAAGTTTCAATGGATCCAAATTAAACTTTTTTCAGTCTGGGCCTAACCCACGACGGGGACATGAAGGCGGGAAATAAGTGTGACGACGAAGTAGTAAAAGGGACCATCATGGCGCCGACTGTGACGGCAAACTTTCATCGATTTGTCTGGTCTTCGTGCTCCAAAGAAGAGTTTCATCGACTTCTGAAGTATGTATAAAAATATCATGTTTTCTTAATTTTCGGACTTAGTACTAAGCAATACTCGTTTTTTTTTAAATATTTCATGTACACAGCACGGTATATTAGCAATTAAGAAAAAATTACCTTTAAAACAAGCATAAAAAATTATAATGTATAATATATAAATTATTTACAACTTTGTTTTTATTTTTAAAATTAGCAAAATTAACTTTGTGGTTAATTAAAATTCATTATTTTTATATTTAACTTTTTTTTATTAACCACTTATTGTGTAAAAATACATCTACCGGTTTCGAAAAATATAATTTTCTTCTTCAGGATAGCAATAACTAGTAAAAAACATATGTCATTGTTTCTTTAACATAATCTATTTTTAAAAAACAATAATTACTTGAAAAATAAATTTAGTACCTAACTCAAATTGTAATTCTAGTAATTCTATATCATCAAGTAACAATTTGAGGTTGGTACTAAATTTATTTTCTAAATAATTATTGTTTTTTTTTTTTAAATAGATTCTGTTAAAGAAACAATAACATATGTTTTTTATTAGTTATTGATATACTGAAGAAGAAAATGATATTTTTCGAAACCGGTAGATGTATTTAAACTCAATAAGTGGTTAATAAAACAAAGTTAAAAATAAAAATAACTTTGTTTTTAACTACTTTTAAGAGTTACATTTAATTCACTAACCGGTTTCCGAAAATACTATTACCTTCATTAGGATGTCAAATAAACTAACTAAAACCGTATGTCAAATTGTTTTATATATTGGAATTTTTTCAAGGATAGGACCTGTGGTTTAATTATTTGATTTAATGCTATACGCTTTACTTATTTCAAATGATTCAAAATTATTGAATTTAAGATCAACATTGTTTATATGTAAAACAGACATTACCAATTTTTTATCAAATAAATAATCACAATTAATGATTGGAAAATTCTGATAAACCATTACTTTAGATTTGAATTAATTTTTTTTTGTTTAAATAAAAATAATTTACATTAGGATTATTAAAAACCACAATGTAAAATTTACAATAAATATTAAAAGCTATAATATATATATTAAAAAAAATACAATATTTTTAAAACCGGTAAATTGTATGAAAGATTGTAAATAAGACGTACAATGTAATAAAAATACTTCGAAGGAAAACCGTTTGCCCAGCACGTGTTTAAACTGTTCAAACAGAGCCGATGATATGTTTTCATATTACGAAATCAAACAGGCAACAATATATGTTTTATGTTTATTATCTACTCAAAAGGTTAATCTCCTCAGGCAAATGCTGTACCGGTTAACATCGTTCCGTTTAATTTACTCCCGCTTACTCAGCTTTCTTGTAAAATTATCGTCTGCTAATATTATAAATTTTAGATTATGTTACCATGATAATGCCTCAAGTGCTTGGTCAAAATTTGTTGTTTGAATTTAATTTATATTTAATAATAAATAGTTCAGCGAGCGAAGCAGTAGCCCATATTAACTTGCTACACATTATAATAGTGCTTCAGAAAGTGTAGCAGTGGAAATGAATGTGAAACAGGCCAAGAAGGCTACTCTTTCCGGAGGTTTTCCCCATAAATTCCATATCCCGATGTATGACAGATTTAATATGGTAAAAAAACGTACGAATTCTATCTGGACTGCACAATAGATGGATCAAAACAATTACAAGGATAATCGGCTTAAAATAATCCAAAGATCTATTCCCCGTACCCCTCGGTTCTCCAACAGGAAAGTCTCCAAAAGAACAATATCAAATATCTCTAGAATGAGAATTGAGCATTGCTAGGTAGCCTCATATTTATTCAGATTGAACATAATAGACTCCCCAATGTGTGAGTGTGGTGCCGAAGAGGAACCCTTGACCATGTCTTTTTTGCCTGTCCATTACGGATCACAGGTTTTTTTTACAGTAATCATATCAATGGTAATTTTCAACTCCCGGTTAACTTGTGTCATCTTCTTTCCCTTAACTCGCCACATTTAATCTATATAATATTAAATTTCTTGAACAACAATGGTATTAACTTGTAATGTGTTTATGAATAATGTTTTAACTTGATTAAAGGCACAAATCACTCTTGAAGGGTGGATTGCCTATTTAAAAGAAAAAGAAGTGTAGCAGGCTCTCTGGACTTTCAGCTCTTCTCAGCTATCTTCATTAATATGGGTACTGAATTGACTCATACAACAGGCGGAAGAAGTCCAGCAATAATGTGCATATCTTTATATAAGTGATAAACATCTAAAAATAATTTTTTTTCAGCAAGTGGACGTGTTTGTTAAACCCACCAAAAGGCAAGAATCACACAATCCTGAAGCCGGGAACTACTTATACATTTACAATGGATGAACAGTGCCGTATGGAATATGGAGATGGGTATGTACATATATTATTTTTACAATCAAATAAAAAAATGTGCTAAAATTTCCTTGTTTTATCTGATATTATGTATTTTTTAATTTAATTATTTTTTTACAACGGTGTATGTACATAATGTATATAATATAATAATTCTATTATTACAAAATGTTAATTTAATATTATTGCGTAGAAGACCTTTTTATAGAGAAATTGATAATCTTTTAAAAGGCGTAGATACGGATTAAGTTTTAGCCACTAAATTTATAATTATTAATTTATTTAGTATTATGTTTTAAATAATATTATATTATTAAAGTGAAGTTGCAATTTTAAAACATAGTTTTTTTTTTATTATTAAAACAAATTAAATATATTAATTAGAAAGATATGCATATAAAATCAATTTTACCGAAAAATATTGATGTTGCGCCACCGGGATTCGAACCTGGATCTCTTTCCTAACCGGGGAAGGTGCAATATCCAATAGACAATATTTTTAGCGACAAATTTTCGTACCTATATGTTACCTTTTTGATATTAATACATTTAATCGTTCCATTATTTGAAAGAGCCATCTACCTTATTTTTACAGAATCTCAAATACCTTTGAGTAATCTCATAGCAGACGCCAGAATTATCAATTCATTTAATGGATTTCAAATAATAGAACGATTAAATGTAACACATGGGTTCGAAAATTTGTCGCTAAAAATATTGTCGCTGTAACATAGTTGAATAATGCACCTTCCCCGGTTAGGAAAGAGATTCAGGTTCGAATCGCGGGGGCGCAATAATAATGTTTTTCGATAAAATTGATTTTATATGTATATCTATCTAATGAATATATTTAATTCATATTTAAAATATCACAGACTTATGTTCTGAATAATAACTTCACGATAAGAATGTGTTCTCCTAATAAAACAAATTAAATTAATCATTTATAAAGATGCACAGGAAAAAAATCTGTCTATCGAAAAATATATAGTTACCATTAAAACTTGAACCCGGAATATCATCTTCCAGGATAATGAGTTACTTTTTAATATATATATAAATAATGTCAAAAGTTAATATTATTTTATTTTAATTCACTAGCCTAGTGATCGGGAGTTTGAGTCTTGTTCCAAGAAACCAGCAAGTTAGTTCTATTTTTAAATCGTTTAGCTTAGTTTGAAAATAGTAAGAATATTGATGTGACTCGTATGTACTAACGCGTCCCTATTAATATAGTATATAATATATTTTAATAAAAAACGTTTTGATAATACTTTATTTTAGATTCGAATCTTAGCATCATCAAATAAAATACTAATTTTCACTGACACACTTTCTAAGATAATGTATAATTACAATAAATTATAAAAGTAGGAGATTAGAAAGAACTTTTTATACAAATTTTAATATATATATAATACAAATGAATAATACATCTATAAAATAAATAAGTAATAGATTTTCTTTTGGTTAATACGGGCGGACTCGGATTAACCCTGCTAGTACTTAACCGTTATTTATCTCTGACTAATAGAAATTCAATTAGCAGAAAATACACGAAATTATTTAACATTTATATATTCTTATTCATTAAATATAAATTTCAATTTACTGTAATAATCAATTTATATATATTAATTTGAAAAAGAAATTGTGGAGATTGACATGAATTATTGGATAAATTTAATATATAAGAGGATATAAGAATATATTATATGAATGTAGGTACTCTTAAAATTATATGTATATATATATATATACGTGGTGAAAAGAGATGAATATATTATTTGAAGGAAGGTACTCTTAAAATTATTTTTGTGAGAAATCATTAAATGAAAGAGTGAAGCGACTTCTTAAATAAGAAAACATTATTTAATATATTAACTCTGGAAATATTTTCCAACTTTAATTATATTACATTTTATTATTTCGTTAAACATGTTCTTAATTGCCAGAACCACAAAGTTTATGGTTATTTGCTAGTACATACATTCTCTAAAATACATATTTAATAAACATTATTATAATGAAATGTAAATATTTTAAATACAATTTATGTACTCAAAATACAAAAAAAAAATATTATTTTCATCTAATTTGTAATAAGTTTTTAATTATAATTTATTTAATATTACTATAATAAAAACCCATCTTAGTCATTTTATGCTATATATATGTGAGCATAATCTTCAACAAATTGAACAAATGAAGGAGTGCTTGAAGAAGAATTTATTCTTGACAAAAGGAACACGCTCGGGGATTCGTTACATAAAATAATTATAAAGTTTTCACGGACCTTCTGTGTAGAGTTTTCTGATGCCATCAACGACAACAGTCCTGATGATGGATTCTGCAATGCGATTCGATACGTCGGCTAAATTTGTCGCAAATACACGGCAGAATTGCCAAAAAAATAATAAAAAAATAAAATTTGTTTTTTTATTGATGAATTATTTACTATGTTTAGTTACGTAATAAAATCATCTTTAATTAATATTAATATAATTAAAACCCAAATATACAAGTCTGTTATATGACGCTGTATCTGTGATATTTTCTTGTTACCTGATTTTATACTTTTCTCTGTGGAGTGAAGCACTTTTTCTATTTTTAAAAATTCTGGTGTCAGATAAAATTCCACCACATCGCCATCTTCATTTTTTTCTCCTACAACATACCTGATCAGCACGTTATGGCATCGATCAAATGCTAGCAAATAATAATAATAATAATACTTAAGGTATCCCCACAAAAAAAAAGTCACACGGTGTAAGGTCCGGTGACCGAGGTGCCCAGGATATGTCTTCGTACTTGCTGATTAATTTATTGGAAAAAATTCCCCTCAGCTTCTCTATTGAAACTCTAGATGTGTATAGATAGAGTGGCCACGTCTTGCCAAAATTGCGTTCTATTGTTGAACCCGAGAAATAGCTGCAGTTGCGGTACCAAAAATTTGTTGATCATTCGGCAATAGACGTCAGTAGTGACCGTCTCTCGCTGATTAAAAAAATAAGGGCCAATTATCCCTCTGGCAGAAATTGCACACCGCACTGTTGTTTTGGATAATGCAAACATTTTTGATGGCGCTCTCTTGGGTTGTTGGGACACCAGTATTTCATGTTCTGTTTATTAACATAGCCATCCATATGAAAATGTGCTTCTTAAGTAAACAATTTATTTCCAAGCGTTCGTGCTGTTTCAAAACGTTCCAACATCGTTCTTGCTAAGGTTTCACGTAAAGAATAGTCATTTTTGTTGAGAAACTGCACGATTGCAGTTTGTATGGGTGAAACTGTAGTTTATTTTTCAAAATAACGTGCACCGTTGATTTTTTTATTCCAGTACAGGTTGCAATCTTCCTTATCGATTTACACGGATTGCGCATAATTTCGTTGAAGTTAACGGTTCCGGAGAAGTTTAGTTAACTATTGTCCCCTCTTGTCTGAACTTTTGAACCCAACATACGACTACATATCAACGAAGAATATGTTTCTGAAGCCAGAAGACCTATGGCCACAGTGAAATAAAATCCAAATAAAGAAGTAGTTCAGGTGGGTCATGTTCTTCCTGGTATCTAGTTGGTCCTTGAGCGCCCCTATTACCTATTTCGGTTTCTGTCCTTAATTCCATCTATCCGTCCTTTCATCCGTATCCCTATCCCGCGAGCGATCATCTTCGGTCGGCCGGAGATTGTGCTAAAATTTTTGGTCCTTCAGCCGGAGAGTGCATATGTTTGGTCCTTCGGCCGGAGAATGCGCATTATGCGCACTATCAAATTAAAAAAATAGAAATAAATTCCAGATCATGGGTAAACTGCATCCTTAGAATTGTTCAAATGTTTACATTTTTAACATAGAATATCGAAGATATTTAATATCGGGCTAGTTTTTTCGGACGCTTCCCGAATGAAATATCATAAAACTATGTTCAAAATAAAACGTTAGAAATAGCTCGATGTAAAATTTCATATGTTGTATTAGCCGACGGTGGTATAATATACGAGTACAAGTATATAAAACTAACGAGAAAGAAATATGAAGGAAAAGGCCTTTTATGTGCAGGGGTGGTATGATACATATAACTGAGTCATTTAACGCTTTTTTTCTGTTTGTATTTCACAACTACCGATACTTTATTTTTTATTGTAAAATAAAATAAATAAATCGTATATATTGAATTTATTCGAAATTAATGAAACAACAATAAAAAAATGATTATGCAAGAAACGTTAAAACATAATTTAAATTATTATGTCTTTAAACAGATAATGCATTCTACTATGGACTGCCATAAAAGAATACGTACAGAAACAAAAAAGTGTTTTAACAAATTAAGCTGAAAACAAAAGAGAAATTCAAATAAAAAATAATAAAATTCCGTACACGTGTTTTAAAATAAGCTTGGATTGTAGCTCTCTTTGTTATCAGCCATGTTTCAGTATAAAAATATAATATTTAATACAATAATATATTTCTGAATTATTTTTATCAAATATCTAATTTCATTTTGGCCATTTCTTAATCATTATAACGAAAGAACGCGATTTATTAATTATTTTTACTGGGCAAGTTTAATTTTATGACAAAAATAATATAAAAAGCGTTATATTATTTTTGGTTATATCATTTTTTTAACAATGAAAAACAGAACCTTGTTAATTTTTGTCTCACGACGAGTATTAAACATATTATGTAACAAATACGATACGCTGATTTAATATTTTTTTATAATCAGTAATCCTCTTGAATTCGCAACGTTAATTCCAATCGATAAATATGTATTTCCATTCCAATTCGTTCCTAAATGAACGAATTGGAATGGAAATACAATTCCGGTCGTAAATCAGTATCACTGCAGGGTAGGGGAGGAGGTAGTGAAACCTTGGTACAGGATGAGGTCGGTGAGGGAATAGAGATTCCAGTCGAAGAACCAGTGATCTCGGGAACCGGGATTCGGAAAGACTGCACGCCTTACCTTGTATATGATGGCTCCGTCACCTCTGCAGTCGCCGCCGAGATCACACAAATGGCACGCGGATGAGCTGATCTCCGCTTCCAACTTGAATACGGCGATGTCACAAATTCACCCACGGCACACAAAAAAACGACAAATAAAACGTGATCAAAAGACAATATCACAAAATATAGTGCTGGTGCACTGGAGCTGACAAGTCCACACCGCGAATGCTACTGCGATTTCGAGATTGAACAAATATCGGTCAAGTTGACGTCTGCTGACGTCAAAGTCACAATTCACAATGACAAGACGAGCATGAGGGAGTGTATGGGTGGGAATTTGGATCCAGAATTGTGTCAATAACAACGTTTGCGACTGAATAGAAAAGCCAAAAGTGTGTTTTACGAATCCGGAACACCTCTTTTACTATGTTTCTTAGAAATTGATCAAATATTGCGGATCTATGTTCTAGAAAGTAATTCTACTCTTCACATAATGATAAGAGATTAATAATTTTAAATTCTATTTATCTTACGTACTCCTACATTAAGACATTTTTCACCTTTTTGATAAAATTTATCTTCAAGTTATGTGGTCTCTTTTTTGTAAATATTCTTATTATTTTTAAATAATATTTATTTATTTATTAATATAATACATGTACACCTTATGCATCTAAATTCCAAGATATGCCCAACGTCCACCCTAGTAAATAGCAGTCTCAAAGCAAAACTTATAAATATTTATTTGTAAAAAAATATTTCAGACTAATTATCGTACGAGAAAATGTTTATGCGATAATTTTTTTTTTAATAAACTTAGCTTGACTGCACACACAACTGAGTTTTATTTTTGTCAAGACTAGTTTCGAGAGCGCACTTCCTCTAGAAGGGAAAGTTTTTTTGGGAATATGAAAAGTAGGGACGAAGTATCAGGTATCAGGAAAGATTTTATAATTTCCAACGTTTCTGGGTTATTCATAATTAATTATTTAATTACGATATTTGATTGAAATAGGTCGCATTAAGGTGAGAGTTGTGTGTCAGAGTAGAGGAGTATGGCGTTCTATCTATCTATCTACCCCTATACCTAAGATGGTAAGTTAGTTAAAAGTTTGTATGGAATGGAGAAGTTTATTACTGTATGAAGATAGATTTTCCATAATATTTATAGCTTATTCAATTAACAGCAATTTTTCTTTTTTCCATGAAAAAATATATTTTTTTAAATAATCCATAATACATAATATTAAAGAAAATATGAATGTTAAAATAAATTATGAAAAAGGGGTTCTCAGATCAGCTAAGTAAAAGAACTGCTGCTTTTGTGAGTTTCTTGGTAAAGAGAATTATCAGATTAATAATCGAGTTGTAACATAATTAAGTAAAAATGAAGGTAAATATTATTTCGTAAATCACAAGAGGGTATTTTAAAAGAAATTGATAAGCTCTATTCACTGTAGCCTTGTACAACCTAGAAAGTTAGTTTATAGTTTATCCAATAGAAACTTTTTTAAGAGAATAAAAAATTCATTTAAAATTTTCGTCAAAGCCTTGATATAAATTTACAAAGTAACTGAAAAAAAAAGTTTTCTGATCAAAATAGTTGGTTTGTTGACGCGAGCATCGCAAAGTTAAAGCGGAGTTGAACATCCAAATGACGTCAGCCATCAGTAGATATATATACACAGTTATTGAGACAAATTGTAGATATCTCATAGAGACGAAGGTATTATATTATACGGGAAGTATGGAAGTATGGGTATTACAGAGATTACGACCTGCCTTCGGCTGGCTTAAGTGATCACTTTACATAATGTAACGTTCACCATTCCACCCAATCAACATCCATATCTATCAAATTTTTAGAAGTTGTATAGACGTTACCATGTAAAAATACTTCGAGTATTTAACAATATAATATACTGGTCTAAATAAAAATATATATAATTGAAAACTGATTTTTCAGGAGTATTCTACTATAAATGTGTTAATAATTTGTCATATATACAGATAAAGAATATAGCCTCCATAATGTCAAATTAAAATAAGATTCTCATTAGTGACATCTATGCTGTTTCAGGGAAACGGATATCAAATTTCAGTCCATAGATGTCGACAGCGAAGCTGTTGTTAAATACTCTACATGGTAATACATACAACTTTCAAAAATTTGATAGATATCGAGGTTGATTGGGTGGAATGGTGAACGTTACAGTGTTTAGAGTGATCACTTAAGACAGCCGAAAACAGGTCGTAAGTCTTGTAATATCCATACTTCCATACTTACCATATAATATAATAAAAATAGCTTCGTCTCTACGAGATATCTATAATTTGTCTTAATAACAATCCCTTTGGAGGTAAAAATCCAGTAACTGTGTATTCTCAAATATTGCTAGTACATAGTTATGACTATAAAAAGATCTCAAAGGACACCAATCACTTAATCTGTATTTTAGAGTATTAAAATAATAAAATATAAAATACTAGTATTTACCTAAATAAACCAGTCTAATTATGAAATTTATTAAAAATTTTAATAACACTGCCACGACTTTTATCAACTTTTATGGCTGTAATTATAATTTTATCTGACCACGACAATCGCATTCTATCTTTTATTAGTATTAAAATAATTTAACATCGTTAACGAGAGTTTACTTTGGCGTGTATTATAGGTATGTTTAAAGAGTTGCCAGCGAAACAAGGTATCCCACAAAATGTTAAAAACTGGCTTTTAGTCCGATGTTATGTTGGCTTTTAGTCCGTTGTTATGGATTCAGTATTATATACAGTATGATCGGAATCATACTGTATATAATACTGAATCCATAACAACTGCACACATTGTCAAGCGTACACCATAGATAATTGCACTTCTGTTAGTTTTTGGTGTAATTAATTTATATTTATGGTAAAGAACATTAACTCTGACGGCAAGAGAAAGAAGTTTTATTTTATTTTTATTTTTGAGGAACAAACAGTGTAAAAATAATATAAATTACTGATAATAACATAAAATATAAAAATAACTTCAGTGAAGTTTCTTCGGAATTAAATAATTAGTACATAAGAACTAAAAAATAAATAGTATACTCAAACAAACTGATAAACAAAAAGACTTTTACGTTACAATTAATCTACACATAATAATCTTTAAAATGGTACACCTTAAAAAATATAACTAAAAAAAGAAACACAAGAGTGTTTTTCACTATGTGCACTTATTATTGAGTGCAGTTGTCTACGTGTGCACTTATCACCGTATGTCTGTGTGTGCGGTTGTCTATGTGTGCATTTACCGTGTATGCAAGATATCTGGAGACCGTAAACATGTATACACTGGCTACTATAGGACGACGTTTCGGTAGGGCAACACGTGCCATCGTCAGAGCGTTGCCTCAAAAATTTACGCTACAACGATACTTTTTCGTAGGAGATATAAATCTCTCATCACAAAAGTTGCCAGTTCCATACACCTTAAGTCAAACATTATACTTTTGTGTTCCATTTTTTTAATTGATCCACTTTTTTCAGCTACACCCTGTGCCAGCAGTTTGAGCTCATCGAACCCTGCACCCATCTGTGGTGCGGCCACAGGAACAATTCTCTCTACTGCATCACCAAGAAGGGACCTCCCGTCGAGGGAACGCAGTGTGGGTTTGACAAGGTGACTCAAAAGTTCACGTATATGAATATTTTATCTGAAATGTTGAACCTTGACCTTGACGCGATAGACTGTGACTGCTGAGGTCGAGAGTTCAACTCCATCTGAGCTGCCACTTATTAATACCATTTATATTGAATAGCTATTTTAACTTTGATACAAATAATATCGTTTTACATATTTCGATATTAGTATTTTTTCACAGCATTCTACATGTCTTTGAGAATTTCATTAATTTTTATTTTTAATTCTCTTCACTTCAATTTCATTCCGGTTAATTCACTTAACAAAATTATATTATGATTAAACCAACATAAAATTTTTATTTAAATACAGTTGCATTGCATTAACGTAGAATATGTTTCATCGGAGGTTCTTCGTTAATATAAAAATTATTTAACGATAATGGTATTGACTTATAATATAATACTATTGTACTCTTTTGTATGAAATAAAATTTTAACTTTATTAATGCCACAAATCACTCTTGAAGTATAGCTTGCCTATGTAAAAGAACAAGAAAACTCTACGAAGAGTTCTCAATATTCTGAACGGTGTCCGATATAATTATTGATATTTAATTTAATAATTAAATAATATAAGGAACGTTTCGATTTGCACATTTCAATCATTTTGTCATCCATGAAACAAATAACGAATCTTGGCAGTGGATTGTCATAAAAATATTGCCCCGGGTGAGGATCGAACTCACGACCTTAAGATTATGAGACTTACGCGCTGCCTACTGCGCCACCGAGGCGATTGCTTCATCCGACGAGTATTTACTATTTGTATTAACCATTTTTAAAATAAATAAAAATATATTTTCATTTTATGAAATTTATTTCAAAAATTATTTTTGAATAAATAAGTTACTTGTGTAAACTTTTATACTGTAAGTTGACTCAATAAGGATGATTGTTATTGTTGTTTTCCCCTCTTAGTGGTGTGTGGACGGCTACTGCCAGCACGTGGACGGGCGTCTATCCGGCCTGGGAGCGGACGGCGGCGGACCCCGCGCGGGCGGCTGGGGCGTCTGGAGCCCCTGGAGCTCCTGCTCGCGCCCCTGCGGGTACGGGGTACGGACGAGGAGCCGGCGATGCGACAACCCCGCGTAAGTTCTGCCTGTTTTGGCTGATCATTGAGGGTAATTATTATTGGTTCAGATGGATCATTCACAGTTCGTTTACCAGACTTATTTATTCAAAATGAATGCTAAGAAGTTAACATCAGGGATATAGTAATAATAAATAAATTACCTGCGGCCTTCATGAGTTGTTTATTCGCACGTCTTCTTAATGAACAAAATAAGATACAGGTAAGTACAAAGTATTTACGGAATATCACAATAAATGAAGAGACACTTTGGAAATAGCCATGTCCGACCATTCACGAGTGAAGAACAAGGAGTTTGCCACCTCTCGTCGACTTTGAGACTAAGCTCTGCAGGTCATCATGCAAAACTGCGTGAACCGCCTCTCTCGGTGGTTTTACTAAGCTCATCTATACGATGGTTTGTGGCGTGACCACTACGTCTCTGCTACGTAGATATACGTAGATGCCGCTTTATGGCCGCCTCCCTGTGATTATTTCCCTGGTGCATCAGTTCGAGTTTCCTGAGAGTCTAAAATCTAATCTTTTTTTATCTTCAATATTTTTTTAAATATGAAATTTAAGTCGGTATACAATAATATTTTGATCAGAATAAATAAATAAGTTTCTGAAATTTGTCAAATTTTAAATATCAAAAACATACTACAAATCAGTTCGTAATGAGCGAAATAATTTTTACAAACGATCTGACTGAATGAACATCTGAGGAATATATAAAAATACCTATATTTGAAAATATATTAAATTCTCTGAATCTAAATGTAAATATAAATAGTAATATTTTTTCTAACCTAATAAATATATATTTTGTTTTATTCGTTAGAACAATAATTATTTGAGATGGGGTGAAAAGATAAAACATGACATTGAAGTATGTATTTAGAAATATTTATAAATAAAATTAGCGTATTTAAAGGAATAGCTATTGGTGCTCAGGTTTAATAATATTTTAATCTGCGTTCTTGCTTATTTTTCATTAGATTTTTTTTATATATTATACTATACTAGGTATCTAGTTAGTATATACTATACTAGGTAACTAGTTTTGTCTAAATATCAGGGTTATATAAATCTATTAATTTAGAAGGAATAATATTATTACTATTATTTTTTATTTTTTTATGAAATTTAAAAAATCTAATTTTATTAATAACTATTGAAATTTGTTTTTATATATTTCATTAAAAATAAACATGAAGTTCTACAAACTAAACACAATAAAAATAAATAAAAAATATTTTTTTCTTCGATTACTTCATTAGTTATTTCAATTTCGGCATTTGCTACTACAAATTTAATAATACTTGGTTATTAATGCAACATCTCTTTCACAATTTTCTTTGGTTAGGTCAATACCGTACGGATGTCACTGGTTTTAACATTGTCTTAATTAAATCGCGTAGGTGTTCAAATCTTGAATAAAATAATTTATTATTATCATATTATCGTATTACGGTATGTTTATTATCTACTTCTAATAATATAATATCTATTATTTTTTTATTTATGTACGATATTTCAAATTTATTTCTGCCACAAGATTTTTGACTTGTGTGAAATCGAATGAATTTATAAAATTTGTTATTTATTACTTCAATACTTATCCAAAGAGGCTAGTAGCCGCGAGTATCTTAATGAAATACAGAACGATTACGTCATTCGTACACTTGAACGTGAACTGTGCGTCATTCGTACACTTGAAAAGTACTTGAATTAAATTCAACGTTGTGTAAAGTTTTAATAGTTGGTATTTATAGAGCAAATCCAGTTAGTTGTTCACAAAAGAGATTAGGAGCTCCGAGTTCCGCTAACCGAACTATTTGCTCCACAGTGTACTTTAAAGGTTTACAATGGAGGCATTTACTTTACTGGTACATGCATATGTAAGTACTTTATCCACTGGGCAGTAGCGTCAGCAGTGGAGCCCGTAATGAATAGATTCCGTGTTCAAATTACCTAACAATCCTTGAGTTCTGGAACTATTTACTAACTAAATTTAATTTGTTGCTTACTCATATATGATATATTATATTTAGAGTTTGCATTGGATGTGGAAAATTTGTATAAAATTTGTTTTAACATAAGTTAAAACAAGATTTGTCGTTGTTTGGCCCTACGGTGATATTGTGACGACCGCGACTAGTATCTTTGGAATTATTAAAACTGTAACCTGTGTTGAATTTTGCATCCCTTATATAGATATCGCTATGGGGAACGTATTAAATAAAGTGTTAATAGTTTGATTTGCTCTTTTCCTCTCCGTTCAGTAATTAATTACTTTTATAATTAGATAATTATATATATATATAGATAATTATAATATAGATAGATTAGCATACGTCAACATTGAAGAAGTTATAGTGGTATCGAAATCGATCGACATCAAATTAATCAAAGTGGTTTCTATAAAGTGAGTTGTTTTAAAATAATTATCGGTGTTGTTTTACAAAAATAACACTATAAACATCAATGCTTGTGCCATATCCGTTCAACGGATTTCGGCTGTCATGTTGGCTATCATCATTTTGTTTTCTGCGTCTCCTCTACAGTAGATTGGCCAAACCATTGCCCTTCAGCCATGATGTTCTCCTTCTTCCAGGGCCCCGATTTCCAGCAATCTTTCCCTGTATTATGGGGTGCCAGATCTCGCGCTTCTCCGGATGATTTATTACATGTCTGAGATATGGAAGTTTTCGGATGTTTATCGTTTTAAATAGTTATTTTTCTTTATCCATCCGAATCATAACATCGTCCTTCGTAACTCTGTCCATCCAGATTATTTTAAGCATTCTTCTGTAGATCCACATCTCAAATGCTTCAAGTCACCTTATCGTTTCTTCGATAAGGGTTCATGCTTTCATTCCATAAAATAAAATCGAGAACACTGTTACGTTACTTTTTCCTTCTGCCGCGGCTTCATGGTCAGGGGGGAGGCATATAGCCTAACTGGTTCTTTTTGAAATTATCCTCAAGTCAAATGGTTATTAAATGAAATCACGAAAGGCCATAGTTTATAATAAAGTTTATTGTATTTGTGACTTGCATGTATTAATTAGAACAATAAAAAGCATTTTACCTAATTCTTATTAATAATACAAATTTAAAAAATGATAACTATTAATTTAACATTATTTGTGTGCCCATCACGCCAACATGAAGTTAATTACCAAATTTTCTGTATGATTCTTGTCTAATATTGACTATGCAGGTCCCTCACGTAAGGGATTACCTTTCCGGAGATGCCTTCCACGTGCCCATGATAGTCCTTCAAGTGAAGTGTCGATGATAGTCCTTCAAGTGAAGTGTCGCCAATAGTTGTGATGCCAGGGTTGAGTGACGGATTCAGGATTGACCACCAGACGATGTCCAATTATCCAGGCAAACCGGAACTCTTGACGCGATTTTCTTAATCACAATTTGCGCGTACCGTATATGATTTGTCTCTTTTGATACAGATCCACCGGGACCCTTTTTGTACTTCAATATCAACGATTAAATACAGAAAACATCACGGTCTAAGCTTAAACTCGAGGTGCACAGTTTAAATTTACCCCGGAATTACAGATTACAGAGACGATCCTAACTTTGTTCTCTAACTGAAAACTAGATCGTATTTACGGAGCGATCTCTCCCGGTTGAGATCGGTAGCAAGACTGATGTATGAGGGTGATGCATCCCTTATGGCGCATTTCGCCTACGTGACTAAAACCGTGTACGCCGGATTTTATTGGCGTTCCTACGCCGCCTTGGGGGTCTAACAATACCCATTTTTATTGCTAGGTTGTCTCTTACTCCGACTAAGTGCTTTTGTAACCTTGAACAACAAAATATTGTTTTGGGTGATTTTGCATTTTAACAACACATAGCATCTTACCATTCTCATTTGTAATCCAAAATTAAGATCATGATTGGTGAACATTTTTTTCTTGTGGGTAAAGATTGCACGAGCTTGCTCAATGCGACTTTTGATTTCAACAGAAGGATCCCATCTTTCATTTATATTGCAACCCCGGTATATAATTCTTTGTATCTTTTCCAATTTATTATTTAAAAAAAAGGTTTATCAAACCCGTGGGGCCGCGAACGCTGTGTATTAAAAATTACATCGATGACTCGCTCATGTGTTCACTGTGATCAGTTGTCATCAAATATTTATATTAACATCGTTTATTGATATGACACTAACTTTGTGGTGTAACATGATTATTGTAATTTCTATTAAAGTATACAATATAGGTACTACACACACGTTGGGTTATATAGTTTCGAGAGCTGTTGTCTCTCTCGTCATATCTCATTATCACTTGATGATAAGAGGGACGGCATCTCTTGAAACTATAGTATTGACAGAATAACCCAGTGTGTGTGTATTACAAAGTTTATTTTAGTAAAAATTAATTAAATTATCGCTTCCTTATTTTTCATTGGCTGAGTGACGATGCATTCAATTTATTCAATCGGCAACTACAGAAAGTTTTAATTTATATTTATCATAAAAATATCTGTTAATTATTGTTGCGAACAGCCACAAGAAAACACGGATGGTTCGCCGATCTCTACTTCTCTCAACTGGCGATGATAATGATGAATGATGAGTTTAGAAGAAATTAAAGCGTAGAAATAAATATCTTCTTTCTTGTGGTACTGCGGCGACAGAATCGAGAATGCGTTTTCGCTCGCAGTGTATTTCGTTTTGTTTCGTCACAACATAATACGTTCAATTCATTTACATTTTCCCACCATTTCAGCAAACAGGCAGCAACGGACGCCAGCAAGACGTATTTTATCACAAAATGACAGTTTTTGTTTGCCGAAATCTATTACATATTTTTCTGGCACCTCGCCAATGATTATATTTTTAAATTACTACCTCGTGTTCTTAACACATCAATTTGGTGACCTATTAATCCTGTGCGATATAATTAAAATAATATTGTTAATAGATGTAGTATATTTATGGTTCTAGGTTGCACGTGTCGAGTCTCATTATCAAATCAAATACCATGTATACTGGTCGGGCCTATCAATCTCAGATATTTGAATTTATCTCTAGATCAAAATCTCAATACGAGTACATGAGATTTATCTCAACAAAATCTTTTAGATTTTTCTCACTATGTCTTATTCCGTGAATCGTATATCTTTTTATTCTTCATTTTTTTTTACATTCTTGGTTCTATTATTAATATTATCTTATACATACAAAATCATTAATTTGTATGTCTGTAATAGCAATATCGCATTCTTTCTTAATCAGATAAAAATGATATTTGTATAGAAAAATCTGTATTTATCCGAAGGCTTAAAATGGTATTTATATTTTGATGGACGATTCACGATATGTATGAAAAAAAATTCGACAGGGGTCTCAGTAGTACATAATTCCACAAAATCCATCGCTGTATATAATTGGAGCCACTTTAAACATTCACTAGTCGGTCTTTGGTTGTAAAATATGTGTGACTTACAGAAATATAAAAAAAATTCTAAATAATTCACAAAAAGTAAAGTAAACATTATTAATACATTCTGTAAGGTTTTATAATATCCCTCGTGGATAAATTTGAATTGTCAGTCATCTGAACTTACTGAACGGTAAGTTTGATTCAGTCAGTATTTTATTCTTACAAAGCTTGTAATAAAATATATACGAATGATACCCCTTTTATAAAAATATTTTAGATATTCATAGTCAGCAAAATGGAAATAAATATTCGATTTCGGATGAGCCTGAGTAAGCAGTAAATAAATGAGTTTTATAAAAGTCGCCTTTACGGCTTAAGGTGAAAACAAAATTGCTTACCTCATCGTCTAGGGCTTCAGTGTCAATGAGAATCAAATGGTCTCTTTAAATATTTTATTCAGAAATCTGAAATACGAATCGAATTTCTTAACTCTTCATTTTTAAAGATATGTATATGCAGTGATGTATCTAAAAATTTGGCTCCAATGCAACGTATAAAAGAGCTCCCTGAAAAGTATATTTTTACATTTATTTTCTTTTTATTCTTAATCTTGTGGTCTACTGATTGAATAGTGATTTAATGGTCGGGGGTTCTCATACATTTTATCTTAGTGGTTGAATACGAGTATAAATAAAACAATGTTATTATTCTACTTGAGTTTACTACAGACGAAGTTTTAAACTGTTTAATACTTGTACTGTAAGTTTAATACTTCACGTGTCGATGAGAGTTACTGTTTCTCTCGAAACTCGAGTAGTGCTAATAAACTCAAGTAGAATAATAACATTCTTTCATTTATATCCATCCATTATAATGAAACTCCTCAAAGTTAACGCCGATTCTATTAATAATATTTTATCTTAGTTTTAAAATAGTGAGAATATTCATGTGACGCGTATTTCGTGTACGTATATCTATTTTAGATCCATTTATCGTGTACATATATATAAACGATATTAATATAAATATATTTTTACTATAACTTATCTTGCATATACGACTGAGAATCGTAATCTACATGAACTCATATTACACATTTTTACTTGGTTTAACATTGAATTTATGTTTCTTATTTTTAATATCATCTTGCATTTCTTCATTGCACTGTACATCATCAATTTCTAAGATTTAGCCTTTTTTCTAATGGCAGTCTCATTCTCTCTCTATTTCTCTTGTATGCTGTTTGTGCTTATGTTAATTTGACTCAATTAAAAAAATAAATATATATTTATAAGTATATAATACTCGTTTTATAAAGCATAAGAAAATAAACTATGCGGTTTAATCCATTAAGATGTGTTTCTTTTTGAGCCATGCCCTCCTGAATTTTTCGCCTCTACATGCTCCGGCCCTCGGTGACTGTCTATTAGTTTGGAATCTGTAGCAGCTCTATCGCGTCCTTTCTTATGACATTCCACAGTGAAGTTGAGGTCTTCCCACTCTTCTACTACCTGGGATTTTATTAAGGATTTTTTTTGCAGATCCGCGCTTCTTGCATCCTCTAACGAGAAAGAATATTGATATTACATGTATTCCATTGATGCATTTCCATTATTTAAAAATGTAGAAATATATACAGGATGTAACATATCGAGTTCACTATATTTAATATTTAATATTAGTCGAAAATATTCAAGTTACATGTGTCTAATATCAACCATGCCAGAGATATAAACATTTTAAAAAACTCACAATTTTGCGATTATTTGTATTAATTGAAATATTTTATTAATTGAATTATTGTATACAAAAAATAAAAGTTGTTAAAACTTCGAACAGATTACTTTTTGTAAATGATTTAGGGTCTGAAGCAAAGATATAGAATAATAATGGGTCAATTTTGCAAATATTTTTGAAATACGTAGACGTAAATCTTAACATGATTTTGTAAAAAACTCGTACAATAATATTTTCTATAACGGTACAGAATTTGCACTTACTGCCTGAGTATTTTTGACTCGTAATTTAGTTAGGTATCCACCCATAAAAATTGTGATGATTTTCTCTAGTCCAGAGTGGGGGGGAGCGGAGTGCGAGGGCCTCGCGGAGGAGAAGCGCGTGTGTCGTCAGGCGCGCAGCTGCTGGCAGGCGCCCCCTTCGGACCCGCGGGCCGAGAGCTGCGCGGCTCTACCCTCCCAGGGGCGCGCCCAGGACTGGCTGCCTTACGACACTGATGAGGGTAAAAATAAATTATTTATCTTTTATTTTCAATTTTAATAAATTTATTTTACACCTATGTAACAATTTACACGGTTCTCAAAAAAATCTTTAGAGGCCCCTTTTCTCAAGATAGATTGATGTAAAATATCCCGCTGTTGGAAATATGGCGTGAGAGGTACATATTATTATGTCGTCTATGAATACAAAAAGGAAAATTTTATTTGTAAATTGGTGTTATTGAGGTTGTTGTCGAGGGGTTGTACATAAAACTGAGAAATTAAGCATATTTGTCATACATATCTCGCACAGTGTATTTCGCACTCTCACTCTTTTCAGACCTTCGGACACTCCATTCAACATTCGACATTAGAAAGGTGGCAAGAAAGATGGGACACAACGCCGCAGGGTAGATGGATTTACTCTTTTCTTCCCCGTGTAGTTGTTAAATCGAAGGGTGTAGGGGGACCTCCGGATCTGAATCAATCTGAGTGGGAGATGATTACGAGACACGGCTAATTCCGAAGTAAACTGTTTGATTTTAGACTCGTGGATGCCCGTGATGTGTATGTGAGCGAGTGGATCAAACTCCGAAACACATCTTGTGGTATTGCGTGATAATGATGGATGCTTGTGATCGCATGGTTGGAGGTTTAACTGGGTAACTGGTCGGCCGTCTGAAAACGCGGACTTGATCAGTAATGCGAGGAATCTCAAGTTGTATAGGAATTTCAGAAACGTGGACTACGAGATGGGGTATATTAGGTGGATGATGACAAAATCGTGTCAGCGAAAACGCGGAGACTTCCCTTTTCAAAAATCAAATTCATAAATCAAACAAAATCGCGCGTAACTCCGTTGGTCTGTACCGTGTATAGCGTGACTCATACATCATTGTGTTTCGTCCCTTCATGGGAGAGTGTACTTGATAGTTAGCCCTTTAATGGCTGTCTTGTATCCATTGGTTTCTTTACTTCCGTACATAGCACTTGATTATCTGTTTGTTTGTAATATTGTTATATACCCGTGTTTTAAAAAATAAATAAACAAAACACTTAAAAGGGCGCAGGAAGGTTTAAATTAAAATCCATGTTTGTTTTTCAAATCTCTTACGTTAGTTAGTTTTTGTTTTTATCTTCTTTCTTTTGGGTTTATTAATTGTAGATTTCGTGTTTCTGCAGCACTGTGTGTGGAACCGATAAAAGACGTTGAAACTTCTACAACGGTTCCGGGAAAGGGTAAAAAAAATAGAGTATTTCGTATCTCGTAGAGTTTAGTCGGGTGAATTGAGTGGAGTTTATTTTATCCGAATCGGATTAAATAATAAGGGAAGTTGTTGGCAAAAAAATGTTTGGTTGTTAAACTTATAATCACTCCGTCGTATAAAGCGCTGCACTATGAAAACATAATTGAATTTCTTGGTCTTGGTTTTCTGTTAAATTATCAATATTTTTTAACAAGGTAAATTGGAGCAGTTTAAAATTATTACCGTTATTTGATATATATATGTATATATATTAAAACCTCGATAATCCGTAATAATTGGGACCATGGGTAGCCCGGATAATATAACAAATAAATACGACTTCTTAAACTCGTATCATTAGAAAATGACCACAATGCATTTTAAAATGTTACAGGGTAAATTGGTTATATTGACGGTATTCCATTCAAATTAAACCTCAAGAAAAACAGTCAATTGAAAAATTGTTTTTTTATACAATAAATCATAATGAATTTATTATTGATTAATATTGACCAAAAAGTAATATGAAAAATTTCGAAATTCGACTGAATTCCGAAAATTTCGTCAAAATTTGCAATCTCCATATTTAATATTACGTTGTTATAAAATTCTCTCTTAAAATTGCCGTTTGATTTTTATTAATTTAAAAATAACGTAACTACGCTTTAAATTTAGAATAGTCGTTAGTTGAAATATAATTTGTATCTTTTAGAGTTAGAAACGTGTAATATATAATATCATTTTAATAAAAATCATACCATTAACGAAAATGAGTCGATATACAATTAAGCAGTTCACTGAAATTGTAAAAATTCACTACAAAAATGGTATTCTATTATACAATGTAAAATGGCACACGTGAATATTTTATTTTACATATGAATAACTAACGAACTTCCGCTACTCTGCATGTGTAGCATAGTAACGAAATCATACAATAACATATGAATAAATAATTTAAAACAAAAGTAGACTTCGAATTTGTTCCAATAATTTTGAATGTAGAACATATTAGATCGACATAATTATGACTTTCATACAAAATTCATAGCCAGAAGAAAAAATGTGTAAATTAAAGATTAATTGATAAATAATAAAATAAGTAAGCGTATAAAAACAATGGATTAAATATTTAAATTATTTTTAAGAATAACACAATATTATTGTGAAGTTGCAGTTTTTTCAGAACGACTGTGTTATTTTACTATAAATTAAATATATCAACTAGAAAGATATACAGAAAAAAACAATTTATTGAATAAATATTGTTGTTGCGCCACCGGGATTCGAACCTGGATCTCTTTCTAAAACGGGGAAGGTGCTCTTTCAAATAATGGAACGATTAAATGTATTTATAGGAAAAAGGTAATATATATGTTCGAAAATTTGTCGCCAAAAATATTGTCGCTGTGGCATAGTTGGATAATGCACCTTCCCTGTTTTGGAAGGAGATCCAGGTTCTAATCCCGGTAGCTTTTAAAATATTTTTTCAATAAATTGTTTTCTTCTGTATATCTTTCTAAGGCCACCCCAGAGATTGAAGTCCAACGATTTATAGGGTGGCCCATCGGCTTCTTGATACTTCTAAGGCATCATAGGATGACGCTGTTTACCCAAGGATTATCTGTCTTCCTAGAGATGTCACGTCAACACGTCAATAGCTCTCTCAAAAGGCACAACTGTTGGCAGATTGGTGTATTTCGAAATGAAAAGTCTACGTTGCCGTTGTCTAAGGTTGTTATTAGAAAATCAGACTTAATTCCACGGAAAAACAAATATTGAAATGAATGTTCTAACATTTGCAGAAGACCTGTTGTGCCGCGTCAGCTGCGTCCTGTGGGACTCTGGAGAGGTGGTGAGGAGTGGCGAACACCTTCCCGATGGAACTCCGTGTTCCTATGAAAATGAGCACCACATCTGTCTGGAGGTTAGTTCATTAAATATTTACTCACCATCTTAAAATTCTAAGGAACGGGCTCAATTGTGCTCCGTGCTTTAGATTCTATAAATTCTATAAATATCTCAATAAATGTATAAAATATGATTTACATATTTTGTGGAATGGTGAATAATATTAGAGGTCCGAAATGATTTCTTTGTAAAATACCGTAGAAGTGTAAAAATAGTAACGGAAACCCCACCATCACTTGATTTATTTTCAGATCAGTGAAAGTAAAACTTATTATTATTTCTGTACTTGCTTACTTACTTACCATCACGCTGTTTCTCCGCAGGGTTAGATAGAGAGGCTAGATCGCCATTCTCTTCTGTCCTGACACAATTCTCGCATCATCCACATTCATATATTTTCTAAAACAAGCCCGCCTATAATTGTGGCTTCTAACAGTACCATCTTCCAGTATCTGGTTTACCTGGTTGTGCCAAATCTTTCGCGGACGTTTTCTATTTCTGGTGTTATCAACATTCGCGTCATATGTTTTTCTTAGCATTCTTTACTCATTTATCCGTTCCATATGACTAAACTACCTAAGTGATCCTCTCTTAATCTTACTCACTATACTAGATCAGTTTTACATTCATTACTCATTAATTCATTATTTACTCTGTCATAAATGGATCTGTCACATTTACGCCTAAGTGATATCATTTGCAATGCATTCAGTCTGCTTTCGTTTTTCTTCTGCCAGTTTCAAGCCTCACATCCATACGTCAATGTCAGTAACAAGACTCCATTATGTATCGCTAGTCTTGCCATGGTTGACAAGTTTGCATTAGCTATGATTCCATTCGTATTCTCAGATCGTGTAAAATATTATTATAGTATTTTATTATATATAAATTTAAAGATATTCATTGTCTATGTGTATATCTATATATATATACCCAGAATTATATATATATAAACCATGAAATGAAACAAACTCACATATTTACAATTATGACATAGATGTAGACATTTATAAAAAATGACACAGACACACATATTTATGAAAATGACACAGACACACATATTTATGAAGAATGACACAGACACACATTTATGAAGAATGACACATACATACATATTTATGAAGAATGACACAGACACACATATTTATGAAGAATGACACAGACACACATTTATGAAGAATGACACATACATACATATTTATGAAGAATGACACAGACACACATAAAGAGTTTTTCATTAACGGCGCTCAAACTTTTTTTTAAAATAAAACAAAAACGAATGAATATATCTAAAAAAAATTTATTATGTTTTGAAATACATTTAGTGGCAATTATGTATGAAATTCAATTTCCCTCGCATGACCACCGCGGGCACGTTTACAGAAGTCCAATCGTTGAATCCAATTTTCCACCACTTTTTCACATAATTCGGCCCAAATCGCACCAATTTCGCGTTCAATATTTTCTCTTAGCTCTTGTAACGTTGCCGGCTTGTTGGTATAGACCAAAGATTTAACATAGCCCCAAAGAAAATAGTCCAATGGTGTTAAATCGCATGATCTAGGCGGCCATTGAACTGGTCCATTTCGCGAAATAACACGCTCACCAAATTTGGTTTTCAATAAGTCAATTGTTGCGTGTGCCGTGTGACTGGTAGCGCCGTCTTGTTGAAACCACATATTGGTCAAGTCCATACCTTGCAATTGAGGCCAAAAATAATCAGTTATCATGGAGCGATAACGATTACCATTCACAGTAACATGACGATTAGCATCATCAACACAAAAATATGGTCCAATGACACCTCCGGCATGTAATCCACACCAAACAGTGATTTTTCCGGGATGTAATTGTGTTTCGTGAAGCACGTGTGGATTGGTGCCTGCCCAATAACGCATATTTTGCTTGTTTACATATCCATTGAGCCAAAAATGAGCTTCGTCGCTAAAGAGGATTTTTCGATGGAATTCAGCATCATTTTCAAATTGTTATGCAGCCCAATTGAGGAATTGGCGACGCTTCAAATGGTCAAGCGGCTTTAGTTCTTGTGTCAACTGGATCTTGTATGGATGTAAGCCAAGATCTTTTCGCAAAATTCGCCACAATGACGTCACAGAAATGCCCAATTGTTGAGAACGTCGTGTTAGTGACTCATTTGGGTCATCAAGAACAGATGCTCTAGCGGCGGCAATATTTTCCTCACTTCGTGCATTTATTTGTCTCACTGGCACTGGAACATTGTGTAGCGACAATGTGCTTTCAAATTTTTGCACCAAACGTTGAATTGTTGATGTGGCAGGCAAGTGATAAAATGGTCGTAATGCTCTTAAAGTTGCGGTGAGCGAACGCGAATTTTGGTAGTAGATTTGAATAATTTGCAAGCGTTGCTCCGGTGTGTACTGCTCCATGATGATTTGCCAACTAAGTACGAGTGTTAACCTCAAAAAAAATTGAAGAAATATGGCGTAGTTTCTTGTCCCTGTTGAAAGAAAGTTTGAGCGTCCCTATTGAAAAACCCATTATTTATGAAGAATGACACAGACACACATATTTATAAAAAAATGACACAGACACACATATTTATGAAAATGACACATACACACATATTTATGAAGAATGACACAGACACACATATTTATGAAGAATGACACTGACACACATATTTATGAAGAATGACACAGACACATATATTTATGAAAAATGACACACACACACATATATTTATGAAGAATGACACAGACACACATATTTATGAAGAATAATATAGACGTATATATTTACGAAAAAAGAAACGCAAATATTTACATGATTTTTACGATGCATTAAAAATACGGCACGAATTTTCATGATTTATTGTCACACGCGAAATGAATAATTTGTTGCGGAAATGAGATCAGGAAGCTCGAATTAAAAAACATTTATTTGTTATCTTATATCATGTTTTGGACTTCATGAACTTCACCACTGATGAATCATACACTAAATAATTTATAATTATGAATTTAATTCATTCATTCGATTTGTTTAACCACACATTCACTCATTTAATCCTTCCCAAGCCGTGCAGTAACACAGATCTACCATCATAATTAAACCTGTAATATTTCAGTAAATACATGCAACATAAAATTCATATTTTAGATAATCCTAAAGAAAATATTAGTACTTAAGAATAACTAGTGAAAAACCAATTATAAAAAGGGAATCCAACAAAAACAATTATTTCTTCCATTCAATCCGTTGTAAAATTAATACGTTGGTAAAAATACTATTTGTGATATGAAAGACAGAGATCACACACTATTTTCACAGTGAAAAAAAGAACAACAGACATACAAATATAATTATCTCTTTCGCACTAATTAAATGAAGATAAATAAGAAAGAAAGACACATTGTATAGGACTAAATGAATGCTTTAAATTATCTTATTAATCATTTTTTCAAATTTGAATGCTAAATATTTAGAGTAAATTCGAGCTATTAAAGCTATTTAACATAATAAAAACATTTTTTCTAGCTGTTATTTACTACTCTAAAAAATACACCTTTACGAGGGCAAGTCAAAAATTATCTACATTTTTCGTTCTACAATTTATTTATACAGGCTTCACAGAAACCAAGCTTGTCGTGGATGATTTGATGGGCAGAACCATGACTGATGTTCAAAGAAGACACTAGACCAGAGAAATCGGATTACTGCTCGTTGTTCTTCCTTGGTGAAAACTGCTAGCGGAGCGGACATTTTTACACTATAATAGCCGGAAAGCAAATGAGACGATCAAGGTCAAATTTCGCACGCGTGATCGTAGTCTTACTAATTCTAAGTACGCATGTGCAGAAGGCAGTATGATAATATTGAAGGTGTGTTATAGCGTAAATGTGGATAACTTTTGAGTGGCTATTGTACATTTTTCATTGGCCATTACCTTAGTTACAATAAAACTGACATAAAACATAAAAAATAAAATAATTACTGGGAAAATACGGGTTCTGATCAGTCTCATTTATGTGTTCTTAGATATCCTTCGGTTTTGCAAAATCCTTTTGAGCTTGTCATCGTATTAAGTACGCTACAGCTACCTAAGTTATGTAGGATATTTAATACAAGGACGAGGCCTCTTTTCAAAGTGACACTTGCGATCTACGACCGGGGTTCAGACTAAAGCCTTAACTCTCGTAATGTGGCCCTGAAGGTAATGTGCTCGTAATTTGATGGTGGCACGTGTACCGTAGGGAGACGTCTTGTATAATATTTTCGTTACACTTTATTTCTATTTGTTCCATTTTACATTTTGTTTTCAGTACCTGACACATTTAAATTCCGGCGGAAAAAATATCCGGCAACAATTAAAAATACAAACACATATAAAATTTTATACATAATATAAATTAAATTTTCATTACAGCATAAACAGCGTTACTCTTAAAAAAGTATCTCAAATTAAAGATCTTGGCGCATTATTTGCTGAAAAACTACCATTTGTTCCACACATTAATGAAATCACGAATAAAGCTATGAAATGTCTCGGTTTTGTATTAAGAACGGTGAAAGATATCAATTAACTTAAATCGCTTAAAGTTTTTTTCACAGCTGTAGTTCGTAGCAATTTAGAATTGAATTCAACTATTTGGTCTCTATTCTATAAAGTGCACGAATTAAAATTAGAAAGGGTTCAGCAAAAATTTTTATGGTTTATTAACTTCAAACTGTGTATACCCGCTGAACAATTGAATTATGATTTTCTAATGAGCATTCTTAATTTAACTAACTTGTCGTGTAGAAGTGTAGTCGTGTCGATTGTATACCACGAACTTTAACTGATTTATTATTTTTATTTAAAATAGTAAATGGAATACTGGACGCCCCTAATTTAACTGAACTGATTGTATACCATGTTCTTGCATGGAATACCAGGTCGTCGGTGCTGTTCCATGTAAATTCATTATATACTAATTTTTATAGGAATGCACCCACATAAAGACTTCACAGGCTCGGGAACGACTGTGATCTTGTAGATATATTCCGATCAACTCTCAATGTTTAAATATTATTAGAGTGATGTTTCTGATGCTGTTTTGAGTCAAATACACAACTGGATACTCAGACATTCTGTGTCAAACAAATTTCTATTGTTTTTTCTGTCTTGAATCTTTATTTTTATAGTTTGTTTTGCTTATTTTAAATGTTTTACTTTACTATTCTATTTTTATATATGTACTGTTTTTATTTATTTTAAATTTTATACCAAACTTATTTTGTAAAAGCCCATAAAGGCGTTAATAAATAAAATACATTAAGTGTAAGCAGAAGTGACATTTACGGACATTTTATTATTCGTATATTTATTTGTGAAATTTTTTTTGGGTAAATAAAACATTAAACTAACATATCAAATTATATATTTGATAACATTTGATATTAATTTTCAAATTGTCAATATTTAGTGGACTACTTTCTTTATTTCGATTTAAGTATAGAATTTTCTGTATATAAGGTGTACAGAAAATATACAATTTTGTATAAAAAGCACGATTTATGTGAATATTTAATAAATTAAAATTTGTATAAAAAACGGAGTATTACAATGTTATGCAAATTACACGAAACATCTTTGGATTATTTAATTATGCATGTAGATTATCTTTTGAAACTATGATTTTGTTACAATATTTGTGTTTATTATTAGGAAAAGAAACTCGCGTTAATTTTTTTAAATTAAGATTATTAGAATTTGAGATGCAACACTAAATCTAATAACACACTACCTAGCATAGGCTGGTATAAGAGTGTGATTATATCCAGCAGCGGATGTGGATTTCGTATCAAGTTTTTACCGAGTGAAAATAAAATGTTGATTCCAGCAAAGAATTTAATTTAAATAATCACCATTGTTTGTACACATTACAGTGGTTTAATTGAATTTGCGGTCACGTTCATCGAGCAAATGTAAATTCGGTATCGGTATGAAACGGAATTGATGGAAACCCTTCCTAGTGGCATACTGTTTATAAAATTGTTTAGTATTTTTACGATACGATAAAGGTTTTCTGTTATTCAAGGGAAAGTGCCAGGAACACGGCTGCGACGGTGTGGAAAACTCGACCGCGAGTGTGGATCGATGCGGGGTGTGCGAGGGGAAGGGCGATACGTGCTTCGATAACCACTTGGTGTTCAACAAGACTTTGAAAAAAGGTCAGTACTGCGTTTAAATATAGCTCACATCATTTATAGCCGGCTAATGACTAAAAGCAAGCTAACGTTAAAATAAAAATATAATGGTGTAATAGTGCGAGCATAAAGAGGGAAAAAAAATATTTGGTAGATTTAAAAATAACCGTCATCACAATCAACCCGTATTGATTTACTATAGATTTTTTTTTTAAATAGAAATGCGTACACGGAATACGTGTCACATCAATATTCTTACTATTTTCAAACTGAGCTAAACGCTTGTGCTATGAAAATAGGACTAACTTGCTGGTGTCCTGGACCGAGGCGCGAACCTCCGATCACTAGATCACCAGGCCAACGTCTTGACCACTACACCAACAAGCTACTCAAACTTCACTTCTACTTCAGTCGCTTTAGTTAGTTTATCTAGCATATCATTAGTCATCTTATAAATTATCCGGAAAATTGTCTTCAGTTGCATCTGCTACAACTTTACTTTAGGTAAAACTGGTTGACTCTATTTGTTCAATATTCTTCATTAGCCGTGTAAGTTTTTGGGCCAACCTGTAGATGTCTCACAGAGACGAAGCTATTATTTTTACATGAAAAGTATGGAAGTCTTGGGCATTGCAGGGCTTACGACCTGTCATGGGATGCCTTAAGTGATCACTTTACACAATGTAACGTTCACCCATGCTACTATATTTATCAAATTGGATATATGATATCATGTTGGAACATTTCAATTCTTTATTACCAACTATTCTGTCGCCATCTATGTATATTTTATAAAATTTGTTATTCATTCTCATGTAGTAGTATAGATGTCGCTGAATCTGAGACTATGTTTTTCCGAAGTATGGGGCTTATATCCTTTAAGTGTATATATAAAATTCATTCGAATTATTAACATGTATACTAGAATACGTCTGAAAAGGCACTATTTTTCAATTTTTAACTTCATATTTAGACCAGTATATTTCACAATATTTTTGAGTATGTCCAATTCTTTATAGGAACCAATTAGATTTAGACATACTAAAAAAATATTTTAAAAATTGAAATTGAAACATCAAAAAAATATACGAGAGCTTGAACGAAAGGGTGTGAAGAAAATGCATGTTGTGTTTGGTAGAAAGTAATATGTTTCAATTAATTTCAGATTTGATGAGGTTACTTGTACTGCCACGTCACTCTCGCTACATAAGTATACGCGTAAGTCTGCAGTCCTTGTCAGAAGCAAACCAGATTGTGGCTAATTCCCTTTTCCATCTAGCGCTAAAGGACCGATCCAAGAGGGTATATCGGTTGGTAGTCAGGGATCCCAATGACATGGTGCAGTTAGCAGAACAAAAGTGTGTACATACATTTACGAGTAATTATATTTTTAACGTAGATAAGAACTAACGGATAATTGATATTATTATAATTCTTTTAGTACAAATTAAATTAATCAACTTGAAAGATATACAGAAAAAATTTATTATATAAAAAATATTTAATTGCTACCGGAATTGATTGATTTTAAAAATAAAATAATAAATGTATTTGAAAGATTACAGAATATAAATATTATATAATTTTTTTAGAAAATGTAAGTGAAAATGGTGAACGCGCTTCCCCGGATAGAAAGCTCAGATAGTCCAGCTTCGTATCCCAGTAGCAATCAAATATTTTTTCGATAAATAGATTTTTTATGAATGTCTTTATAGTTGATTCATTTAATTTGTATTAAAGTATCACAGAATTATGTTCTGAAAATGCAACTTTACCACAAGAATATTATTTTAGCCATAATATTCTTTCCGTCTATCAAGTGAGACCTTAATTATAAGTTTTTAGCTGTTTTCATGGTTGCCTTGCATATGTTTTTCAATATTTTCATTTCTTAGTCTTTACGAATCGGTTAATATGATTATCTATCTTTATGGTCTCGATAGCGGATGGCCACCTTTTAAAACCTTCTCTAGGCTTCATTTCACCAAGCTTCTAGGATAATCCATTTTCAATAACCACTCTCCCGCGGCACAACGAACCCAACCCGCCCATCCTATACCTCAATAAGCCTGTGTTTTCTGCCGTGAAATTAAACCTCTAGTAAGCCCTTTACTGTGTCTTTAGAACCTTTCATTTCGCCATACATCGTGTGCGTATATCTTATAAATTCCTAAAATACTCTAATGTCTGTCTGAGAAATATATTAATATTAAGGAAAACTCATTCTTATTGTGAAGTTGTAATTATTCAGAACATAGCTCTGTGATATTTTAAATATTAAATTAATGTATTAATTATAAATATATACAATCCCGGTGACGCAAAAACAATATTTTACGACAAAATTGATTTTATATGTATATATTTATAATTAATACATTCATTTAGTATTTATATTAAATTTGTTTATACAACCTTTTGATTTTGAAATTACTCATCTATCAAAATAGTAAGTAAAAATATCTTATTCTTTATTATCTTTTTTCAAAAATAAAAATTTGTACTATTTTTTTAACGTTAGTTATCAAAAAGTATGGTAATTTGAATGAAGATCCAATTCAGAAAAAGCGATATTTGAATGCCGTCCTATGACAGGTTATAATGAGTTAATGCGCTGGTCCCGGTGGATCGAATCGATCGCCAGCCCATCACACCACTGGCTAGGCCCAGTCTGTGGGTGTCTCTAGTGTAATATGTCAGTGTGGCTGTCTCAGAAGAATGGTCTTAAATATATTAAACACTTAGTTTACACATGAAACACGTAATACAATTTATTCACGACCACAACAAATACCCGACAACATATTTGCACGATTTGACTCTTTCTATCTTCTTCACTTGTCATCGTTCTCTCCCGAATTTCGAATTTAACTCATCTTATGATTATAATAAGGTTATTCGAATGTTGAATGAATGATGTGGCAGTCATGCCAAAATTATCTTTCGCCTTTGAGAGACTTTCACATTGTTACATGATTCATTCTCCCGTGCCGGTCCGCACAGCTACTAGACGAGATTCTCCTCCTACCTCCAACCAAGAGATGGGTCCATGATACGGATGGATTGGGGACCTGAAACTTTCCATATCCAACGCATCTTAGAAATCCTTCTTACAAATCCTCCATATTGTCGGCAGAGCGCCGTTCGCCCTTCACCTTCCGCTTTCCTCTCATTCCACCCGCCACCACTCTGATCGGTAATGTAACGCTTGGTCTACCGCGCAATTTTTAAATGTCACAATATAGAAGAGTATGCTTAATAATATTGTTTCTTGTTCAAGACATGACCTGACCAGTCCGGTGTGGGCCGATGCGCAAGAAGGCCCCGCAGCCGTGCTGGCGGGGACAGCCCTAAGGGTGAGTCGTCCGCCAGGAGCAATAACACTCCAAGCGAAGGGCCCTCTCCATACTGATATTACTTTACTAGTGAGTACTTAAAACCATACTTTACTAATAGCAGCTTGAATATTGACTTTAAGTGCTTGGATCGTTACTGAAGCTACGACGTGAAAAATAAAATCTACGCTAATACACCGTATATTTTATATAACTCCAAAATAATACCAGGGGCGTTAGGTCACATGATCCTGGGCGACCAATGGATGCCTCCGAAACGAGAAATAACGCGTATAGGAAAATTTTGATGTAATAATTCGATTGTTTCTCAGTTCGTGTGGCACGTAACCCCATCCTGCTGAAAATAGACATCTTTCTGCGAAATTCTCACCATTTTCGTAGTGAATTCTCACAATTCTATTGCGCTGCTCAATCATGTATATACATCGACTTATTTTTTTTAACGGTATAGTTTTTATTAGAGAAATGTTGCATACTGTGTTTCTAACCCTGAAAGATAATTTTTTTGGTGAAGTTGCAGTTTTTTCAGAACATAGTTCTGTGGTATTTTATCATGTTGTCAAATGTTATCAACTAGAAAGATATACAGAAAAAATCAATTTATCTTTAAAACGTTTTAGTTGCTACCGGGATACGAACCTGGATATTTTCCTATTCGGGGAAATGCGTTACCAATTACACCATGCCAACCAAGTAAGTTGTCGACAAATTTTCAATGACATACGTCTTTGTTGATGTGTTCAAGAAATGGCAATAATTTAACATTGAAAAATATTTCGCTTTATGTGTTGGTTTTCTTTCCAAAATATTTTTTTGTACCATATTAGGTGTCATAATAAATTCTTATTAAATTACTAGCTTTATGATATAATGGATATAAATGGATTAAAATGGATACAAATGGATAAATGGATACAAATTGATAAATTTTGATTACGATTAATTTGAATTATTACGAGGCGAACAAATATCCAAATGTCAAATATCAAATATCTAAATGTCCTCCAGGATTCAAAATTGGAAGATTATTTGGACATGTTGGTAGAAGAAGCAATTATGAGATCTCGAGAAGCTCACAGTAGAGAGGAAGAGGAAGAGGAAGAGGAAGAGGAAGAGGAAGAAGAAGAAGAATTTAGAAATGGCTGAGTTGGCTTTGCTTTATGTGTTAAGACACCAGTATGGGGTGACTGATGTTTGTAGGTTATAAATATCAGAATTTGTTTAAGGTGAGTCTGAAGGCCCTGACTTCTCAGATTTCACGCGTGTATGTGAATGTCACAGTGTATATAAATGTTATGGAGCATGCGTGTGAGTTCAGGTGTTGGTGCTTGCGACTAGATTAGGTTGATGAAATGAAACAAGAGTTGAAAGTTAAATTGCACTAAAGCTGCGCACTGGAGGTGATTTCGAGTAGACAACCAGGAAAAAAGTACTTTGCGATGTATTGTCATCTAGATTTTCGGTCGGTACTGGACAGACTTGAATGGCTGTAGAGAGGACCTCTACAATACTCATAGTGCGCCGGGTTAGATGTATATTGGGACAGACATAAGATCTCGGATATTTTTCAATTGAATAATGAAGTATTATTTCTCATTTTCCGTTGTTACATGAATCCCAATATTTACGCATTTTTATACTTCGATGGGTATTAAAGTTTGAATATATTCATTCCATTTGTGTAAATTTAAAACAGAAAACAAAAACGAAACTGCTTTTGTTCAGTGACATTTTCAGAGTCGATCATTTATTTTACGGCGGTGATATAAAAACATTTTGTGTATTGTGATTTTTCGGATTATCGATTGTGATACAGTTTTGGAGGCTGGCCAAGCGAGTTTCCAGAAGATTCAAGTCAGCAGGAAGAGCGACTATCGATAGAAGAATCGGCGAGTAACAGCCCAGTTTCACAAAGATTAGTGTATTTTCATTTACATAAGTCAAATGATTATATTCAACAAACCATTTAGAAAACCCAGGACTAACTATCGAAGGTAATTACGGCAACACCCAATGTAGCATAAATTACGCTAAAAACTTTGTTCGTGATTGTGTTATAGTGTATAATGAGATTCGTGATTAAACCATAATCCGTATCTTAAGAAGATTGTTTAAAACAGAATTAACATATCTAATTTTGAGTTGCAAATTAAATTTTGTTCTTCGCAGGCTATTATTTAATCCACAAAATCCTTCCTGCACTCGCAAGCTGCAAATAATTAAATAGATTTCGTTGGCTTAAATTCTAGAGAATAGTAATTCCTAACATAATTATAAAAGAAAACTTTGTAAAATATTCATATGTATAAAATGCGATGTTCGTTTGTTCCACTATTTTGATGCGTTTTTTCTTATGTCCTTTCGTAATTCTTATGTTTTAAGGTGTATATCATCGAGCCTGACAACACTATTATTGTCATGTCCACGGTGATCTGCCAGTGAGACATTGATCTCTGAGAGTTAAATACATATGTACTGAAGTGTGAAATATAATATTACCGATAAACTACGTGGCAGATCAGAAGAGCTAATTTGACACCATCACAAGTTGCACGATCATCTACAAATATTTTAATATATAATATAAGGCACTTGATATCTTCTTATTTTTTCATGACTTTCTCATTAATTATTATCATTTTATTTTTCTCAATGCTTCTTTATAAGTATTTATTTTTATGTTGCTTTATATAAACATGCGTACCAAATTGTTATTTTACACTTTTATTTTTGAAAATTTGATTTAAATTTACATGTAAAAAAAGGTAATATGTTTTATTTTCGTTATATGTGCATTTCTTCTTTGCTTTTACTATATTTACATATTTTATATCCCACCGTGAATTTCCATAAATTGAAATCTATTAGAAATTAGATTCCATTTCTGTCTCGCGCGCAAACACCCTTCAACTCAATTCAAGAAATGTCTCGAGGATTCTCGCTCACCGCGAGAGAGGGATACATGTCTAGAATATATACGAAAGACTTTTTTTTCTGAATAAAGACAAAGGACTTCTTTCTCCGAGTCTTTTAGTCGTTTAAAAACTAACTGAAATACATAACGTAACAAAAGGACTAAAGTTTATTCTGGGTATTTGCTGAGAGCGTATCAGAAGATATGGTACCCATTTATTTCAACTGAAGTGATTTTTTATGAACTAACCAGTTGAAGTTGAAGAACTAATGTTGCATTTTGAGAAAATCAATATTAATTGAGTATTAAAACAAATGTCTGGTATTCTCCAAGGTACTGTGTGTTATAGACATATGACCACTAAACAAGAAGGAAAGGAGTATGTTGGATGCTTTCAAGATCTCGTGATGGAGGCAGATGCCGCAAAGCGCACAAATGCCTCAATTTTCCAGGAATTAAGGTGTGAGGTGTCAAACTGCAGGATTCGATCCTCTACCGGCTAGACAGTGGAGAACATGAGGATTGTGGATTTTTACGAGTCAGGAGTGCATACTTACTACAAGCTATCGCATTCTGCTTCTGACCAAGGTCAAGGCTGACGAAAATTTATATTGATACATAAAATAACAATTGAAAGATACGTAAAATAACAATTGAAAGATACATAAAATAACAATTGAAAGATACATAAAATAATAATTGAAAGATACATAAAATAATAATTGAAAGACACATAAAATAATAATTGAAAGATACGTAAAATAACAATTGAAAGATACATAAAATAATAATTGAAAGATACATAAAATAACAATTGAAAGACACATAAAATAACAATTGAAAGAGATTTTCAGTGTGTTAATTAATCTAACTGAAAATTCAATAATTACAGTTATAACAACAAAATGGCAAATATCAAAACATAGATTTAATCATATTCTTGTAATAAAACAAGTACATTAGTTGATTGACAATTCTCAGCCGACAAGGATTTCATGTTTTGACAAGTGACGGTAGTTACCATCAAACATTTCTCGACATGCCAAAAATAACTCCACTAGAAGTACTCAAATATTATTTGAATCGACAAAACATTACTCAAGAGGTCATTCTATTGCGGATTGGCGTATGACAAATGATTTTAAGTTGACTAATTACACGAGATTAAATACAAACACGACGAATTTCATCGGCCATCAGACACCAGACGAGGTTTTACATTATAATAAATGTACATTGTTACGTGGAGCTGATCGTGAACCGCTCCTGCCGGGATCGCATGATGGCAATCACGAATCAACAGATAAGCGTGGTTTTCCCACCTCAAATAGTAAAATATTTTAAGGAGAACACATTCTTATTGTGAAGTTGAAATTTTTCAGAACATAGGTCTGTGATATTTTAAATACAAATTAAACGTATTAATTAGAAAGATATACACGTGAAATCAATTTATCGTAGAATTTTCAAATTATTGAAGAAATGTATTGTTTTCGTTTAGAAAGATATTTTGAAAACTCATTATTTCACAAATAGAATATGATTCAATAAATATTACCTGGTTCTTGAGATATTGTTTTGGTGTTATACAATTTGATTAACAGAACGTTAAATGGCGAATATTCCATTAACCCACACTATGCCCCCTCACAGCTATCTTTAGATCATCATAATATCATAATTTCCAGAGAAGCAAATCGAATCAAGCCTTATAATTAAAGTTAATTAAATCTCGTTTGCTAATATCGCCTCATCGTTGAAGACACCCCTAGGTATAATAAACTATTAATTAACTAATGACAGTGGCACTAATTCGCCTCGCTATCAGCCTTGTAATACCACCTATGATAAGTTGTCTTTTGAACATGCAAATATTATTTTGATTAGATTTGTACTTCGTTCCTTTACGTAGAATAAATCAAGAGATTTTGAGAAATGAAATGACGTAGTATTTAATGTGTAATGTAATGTGTATAGGTTACGAGATATCAGAAGGTTTGTGTGAGCGACCGAATGCATCCGAGTAAATTACACCTGGCGCTTACCTGTCCGTTTGAATTATAACGCTGAATGTGCGTGCGCATGTGTGTATGTAGCCGGAGCAAGATGAACAATAGAAAGACTACTTACAATAGATCGATATTTATTGTTGCTTGAAATACAGTTCCGAATGCAATTATAAGCAGTAAATGTTATTGAACTCGTCAGGAAGGTCGAGAGATATGAGGCGTGTTATATTGGTCGGTACCGACTTGATTTTGCCGGTGGTTGATGATAATTTTTTTTTACACTCAGGTATATGCAGGGTGCGTGCAGATTATGAAGGAAATAGACCTTCACAAGGTACTTCTGTTGTAAAGGGTTTTTCAATAGGGACGCTCAAACTTTCTTTCAACAGGGACAAGAAACTACGCAATATTTCTTCAATTTTTTTTGAGGATAACACTCGTAGTTAGTTGGCAAATTATTATGGAGCAGTACATACCGGAGCAACGCTTGCAAATTATTCAAATCTACTACCAAAATTCGCGTTCGCTCACCGCAACTTTAGGAGCATTACGACCATTTTATCTTCGTCATCACTTGCCTGCCACATCAACAATTCAACGTTTGGTGCAAAAATTTGAAAGCACATTGTCGCTACACAATGTTCCAGTGCCAGTGAGATAAAGAAATGCACGAAGTGAGGAAAATATTGCCGCCGCTAGAGCATCTGTTCTTGATGACCCAAATGAGTCACTAACACGACGTTCTCAACAATTGGGCATTTCTGTGACGTCATTGTGGCGAATTTTGCGAAAAGATCTTGGCCTACATCCATACAAGATCCAGTTGACACAATAACTAAAGCTGCTTGACCATTTGAAGCGTCGTCAATTCCTCAATTGGGCTGCACAACAATTTGAAAATGATGCTGAATTCCATCGAAAAATCATCTTTAGCGACGAAGCTCATTTTTGGCTCAATGGATATGTAAACAAGCAAAATATGCGTTATTAGGCAGGCACCAATCCACACGTGCTTCACGAAACACAATTGCATCCCGGAAAAATCACTGTTTGGTGTGGATTACATGCCGGAGGTGTCATTGGACCATATTTTTTTGTTGATGATGCTAATCGTCATGTTACTGTGAATGGTAATCGTTATCGCTCCATGATGATAACTGATTATTTTTGGCCTCAATTGCAAGGTATGGACTTGGCCAATATGTGGTTTCAACAAGACGGCGCTACCAGTCACACGGCATACGCAACAATTGACTTATTGAAAACCAAATTTGGTGAGCGTGTTATTTCGCGAAATGGACCAGTTCAATGGCCGCCTAGATCATGCGATTTAAGACCATTGGACTATTTTATTTGGGGCTATGTTAAATTTTTGGTCTATACCAATAAGCCGGCGACGTTACAAGAGCTAAGAGAAAATATTGAACGCGAAATTGGTGCGATTCGGGTCGAATTATGTGAAAAAGTGGTGGAAAATTAGATTCAACGATTGGACATCTGCAAATATGCCCGCGGTGGTCATGCAAGGGAAATTGAATTTTATACATAATTGCCACTAAATGTACTTCAAAACATAATAAATTTTTTATAGATATATTCATTCGTTTTTGTTTTATTTTAAAAAAAAGTTTGAGCGCCCTTAATGAAAAACCCTTTATATAACAAAAATAGTAAATTTGTAACTTGGAATTGGCAGTGTATTAAGCGTAGTCAAATTAAATTAATTATTTTTCGCAACTAAGCAGCGTAATGTTTTAGTTAAATTAAACTTGTAGAGAGAGTATTACATATTACTTTTATAGTGCAGTGTGGTGATAAAGAAATCTGAGTTTAGTGTCAGGACCAAATTGGCAGTTATTAAAGCTGTACTTAGGCCCACTTTAATATACGGTCACCAAATATGGATCGTTATGGAGAGAATGAGAAATATAATTTGGGTTGCTGAAATGATTTATTTTAGGAGAGTAGCAGGAGTAACACTGTTGGACCGAGTGAGAAGTGTCGAGATAAGGAATGTTCGCTGCATGGAGTTCCTACTTCTACATATACAAAGATCTCAATTAAGGTGGCCTGTAGAATATTAGAGGAATACTACCAAGATGCAACTAGTTGAAAACTCTGAAAGGAAGTGAGTTGGTGGGTCCACCTTAGTCAGAACTGGATTAAATAGCAACAAAAACTCGATTGGCCAACAAGTACTGAAGCGGCGCAAAACAGGGGTAGATGGAAGCGCCTTGTCAAGACTTTGAACCTCCGACCCTCCTAGGATAAGGGCGATGAAGAATTATATTAAATGAGAAATAATTAATAATTAAAGAAAAAAATATACAACGTACTTGTATTTCAACAGGTCATATTTTAGAAAGAACTAGAGAAAACAGGTGGACAAGAAAGTAGCGTTAATCTTGAAAATTGCAAATCTTATTATGCAACTTGATTCGCATTGTTGATTTATATGCACTGTATTTATTCACTGTTTATTATACGCCGATGGTGCAGTACTAATGGCGAATAATGAACAACAACTACAGAGTCTAGTGAGTAGAACAAGTCGAAAGTGATAGTATTCAAGAAGGAGGAAAGCAAGGCACCGTGCTAAATACTTGTTGGTAATAAATGTTTGGAGCAAGTAGATGAGTTTGTGTATTTGGGAAGTATTTTTGATATAAATGGAAAGGCTAAGAATGATATCGAAAGGAGGGTGACTGCAGGAAATAAAGTGAACGGCGTTTTGAATGGAATTATATCTAACGGGAATTTGTCAACGGTGCACAATGGAGTCCTGGTACCGACACTAATGTATGAAAGTGAGGCCTGGGCTGGCAGAAAAGGAACGAAAGTAGACTGAATGCAGTGGAAATGAGATCATTTAGGCGTATATAAGACTGAAAAAATATTATATTTTTGATATAAAATTTAGTTTTAAATAGTAGCTGAAACCTAAAAGCATGCGAGTAAATATAATATATTATATATAACAAATTAATATGATATAAAACAAAGTATTTTGAAAACGTCTAAAATTGATATGTCCTGAATGGTTTTAATTTTATTAATTTTTAAAATTTTGTTAATTTGTCTTAATTGAGATTTGTTTCCATAGTCTTGGCTTCAAGGTTATAAGAACATATATTTTGTTTATGCAAGAATTTTTCGTATTTAGGCAATTTTGTGACACGCGGAAAATGGATCTAATGGTCGCGATCTTTCTTATAATGCTTGTATTGTCTTAATCATAGCAAATGACATTTTGTTCATTCATTTTAAATGAGTGTAAAGATCTTATCTAAGTAATAATTTAAAGAAAAGCAAAATCTATTTTATAAATTGTGAGAATTTGAATTATTATTGATAGTCGCGCATTAATTAGCACTAGAAGAATGATAAGAATAAACAGGTTGATTCTATGTTTAAAAAATGTACATTTCTCCCTTCCTAGATCCTGATCAATCACTATTATTACATAAGGCTATTCGTTTTAAAACAGATGCATATAGTGCAGTGACACAGACGGGTGACGCAGAACTTACACGTTGTTAATTATCGAAACAAATTAAGGGTTAATTTATTTTTATTGAATATAATACCTGTCATATTTTATCAGCGTAAAGTTTTAAGGAATCGCTGTTTATACATAAGTCAGTAGGTACTAAGACTTCATTTTTAATTATAAAAAATCTTTATTCTTTTATCTGTATAACAGTGTCGAGTATTTTTTTATCAGATTTAATAAGCAGTAAATCTTGAATAAATTTTTTCCTAAAAATACCTACGTCAAAGATTTTTCCTTTTGATATTGTAATTAACAATTCATGCTTTGAAATAATTCTGCCAATCTCAAAGAAAGGATATTTAAATCAAATTGAAGAATACTCATTTACAATTTTTGTCACGGAAGATTTCTACTTAGTTTTGCTTTGTGAGCATTAATATTGATAAAATTAATTCGTTTTTACAGAAAGGGTTGACTGCAAAGGCGGTTCATTAAAAAATATATATTAAATCAAAATTGTAATCTTAAAAATCAAATTTATTTTTATTATATGATAAAATGAATTATTTACACATTTTTAGTGTCCATTAAATTTTGATACGTAAAATTAAATATTACATATCTGCCATATTAGTGTTTTGTAAATTAATTTTAAAATTAATTAACGGTAGTTATTTTTGATAATTTTTAATATAAATTGTTATTATTATGAAAAAAATATGGACGACCAGAAATTTATTTAAAAAATTATGTAAATTTTTGATCACCTTTACATGCCAGTCTTGCATTTATTATTCAAAACTTTTCGTATTTTAATTTGTCTTTGTGAAAGGCAAAAGCCCTCTGGTAATTGTCCGTCTCATTCAGCTAATTATCTCCAGAAGATCTCTGAATGGTTTATTCGGCTTAAATTAATTATCTGCGTCCTTGTTTAACGTGATTTTATGATATAAAGACCTTAAAATACAATAGAGCAGTGAAAAAAACAATTATTAAAAAACGAAATATGCTGGGACATTTTTGAAAAGGGTTGTGATTTTTTTTATTTTAAACATTCTTAAAAAAATATAATATAATATTTTTACTTAATATATTACGTTTACGACTGTGGAAGTATGTCATGATGATAGTATATGTAACTGTCAGTATTAAAAGGATGACTTGGCCCATCGTTTGTGTTTACATATTTCGGTATTCAACGTGGTTTATAGTAAAAAACAAAATTAATTAAGACAATGACGTGGAGTGAGCAAATTGAGTGCTTATATGAAAGCATAGACAAACCCAATTATAAAATAAAAAAAATGTGATGCGCCGCGAGTAGAAGCGGAAGTTCGATAAATAATGAAAAAGAAGATTCGAATGCCATCTAAGATAACTAAGATCGTACTGTCTCCCACATTGTACCGCTAATGCCAAAAAAAAATCATTATTATATTTGAATTCACACTTCAAAGAGATAAATTTTTATGACACAAAAAAAAATTGACGGTGTAGTGAGGCGCCCGCGACATTCGCTCGGCGTACCGCACTTTGGTGGCGCGCGGCGGACATCATTCAATGCTAATTTGGAGTTGGTCCGACAGATGTCACTTTGGGTCCAGCTCATTATTCTAATTAACTTTAAATGTTTAAATTGTTTAGTGATGAATACATTTACTAGGAATACAAGACATTTTTATATCTAACTAGCTGAAGTACTCTGCGTTGCCTGGGCTTACGCAGAGTGAAGTTTAGGGGGGTGGGGGTAGTTTTTTTATCCAAATCAGAGGTAAATAGTAATTTTTCTCTTATTTTGTTCGTCAAGTGTACAAAATTTCAAGAAGTACCAAAATTCTGCTTTAAGGGGTGAGAAAGGGATGGGCATGGTTTTCAGAAATCTCATATAAACAGTAATTTTCCCCTTGTATTGAAGGTCAAGTGTGCAAAATTTCATCAAGAAGTTACAAAATTCTACTTTAAGGGGCGGGAAAGGGCGATGGGGGTGATTTTTCGAAATCTCGTGTAGACAGTGACCTTCCTATTATTTTGAAGGTCAAGTATGCAAAATTTCATCAAGCTCAGAATAAAAGTGTAGTGTTGTATAAAAAACAAATGAACCACCAGATATACCAAGATATAAGATTGTATTCACTATAATTTTGATTCAATTTTACTTAAATACATCCATTGTCTAGTATTGTAACACCTTCGCGGTATAAGCCTACTCAATCCATCACTAACTGTATTTATAATATTTGTAACATATTAAGCCTTTGTTTCTATCATCGCTTCCTATTTTTTCTTGATATAATGATATAAATAAATAAATATAACGTATTCATCCCACACAATTCACTCTTTGTACAAGGACTGCCAGAGCTAAGTATGTATACAAATTAATGTCGCAATATCGGGCGAGTTTTAAGTACTTAGTCGGAGTAGGCCTACAGTAAGGATGGCCGCTTTTACCTATCCTCTTTCTCCACCATCTTTATGGACAGGATAAGTTGGAGATATTGATTCCTCGCTCTTCGCTAACGATACGGCGATACTGGCGCCCATACGAGAAGCAAAAGCGGAAAAATTCTTTTAACGAAGAGTTTATTCGAGTAGAGAAGCAGATTAGCACTGCAAAAATGAAGCAAATGGTTAGGGCCGTTAGTCGGGTTCGTTCTAAATATTTATTAATATTTTTACTATTTTTTTATTGTACTTTTTCTCATTTTATGGTAAGGGTGTCCGTTTGCTCCATGATTATTTAATATAAAAAAATATAAATTTCATACAGGGTGAATATTATGGTCCAATGAGAGTGAGTGAACCCGCCGCTTACCCAGGACTATATGGTTCTACTCATTCGCTGCCTGGTTGGCATTTTTTTAATGCTCATGGGCAGCAGTGCAGTTTCATCTGTCACTTAAGTGACAAAACACCCTCATTTTCCACGACCTTTTATTTTATTCAGAAAAATAGACAAAATACATTTGAGGAAAACATAACAATGTGTAAACAGAATCATTGACTACAAAAACATGGTACATAAGAAATACTAACTTACAAAAAACAGTTAAATAAAATAGAAAATGACAAATAAAAATCCCTCAGAGTTACATATTTTCAGGCATAAATCATAGCATAATAGGGAGACAACATGGTTAATGGAGCTGTATTCGGGGAGCTGAGGGAAAAAAAGTAAAACACGCCCCCGAAAAAGGGAAAAAGACTAAACAAAATTATAACGACCAACGCTGGCCATTCGTCCCCAATGACAGGAGAAACAAACAATGAAAACCACTGATATTGGTATTGTTATACCCTTAAGTAATTCTTACCTAGAAACACAAACTTTCACAAATGTCCTGAACAATTTCAGATTCATTTTACAGATGAGGAGATCAGGGTTCCGGATGGACATCCGATCCACTCTCACCGAACCTTCAATCATATCCTCTCTTGCATCCGCCAATGTTTCGTATCGCTAGAGAATGTGATATGACGTTTGCTTCGCCCGGATCACCATGGATCAGGCATGAGTCCCAAGTTAAGTTCACCGACCTTTCTCTCAGACAACAACTGTGGGGAGGAAGAAAAAGGTCCATCTCCCCAGAAGATCCATCTTCCATCTATCTTGCCACCTGACTAACATAATATCGACTGGCCTCCTGGATCATCTAATTTGACGATTCCCGACTGTTTTATGACCTCGGATGTTACAGGATAATATGAAATTGCTAAAATAATACGCGAAGTGTGCGAACATGTTATGAAAAATATGTTTAAAAGAGCACGCATTTGTGCTGCTGCCAGAGATTAGGGCTATGTCAAATTCCATAATTCCAAATAATCAATAGATGCATTGTTTGTTTTTGTTATTCAAAACAACATCGGGCTGGAACATAATATTTCCCTGTACTATAGTATTTTAGGGGACTGGTTGGTTAATATGTCAGAGATAGCGGTATTAAAAAAACGATTTATAATTAATTCTAATACATGTGTCATAAATACGATCAATTATGATCCTTTCACATTGTAGGTAAGCAATGTTCCATATTTAATGATAATAAATTATATTTTTAACTACGTGTGTAATACGAGTACATTTTTAGATAAACCTTTACCCGCCGCAAAAAAATGTCCTGTATGAAGAGTAGGTAAATGTTCATTTCCACGTACATCACATGATTCGGGAGTACGTCCACGAGTCGGACGTGGATTGGCAATATCAACACTGGATCGTGGCGAATCGTTGATGCGGGCTAATGTGACCAGTGGATGCACACTTCATACAAATTGAAAAATAAATAAAGTTTATTACCCAAAAAAAAGGTGGTTTATATGGTGACTAGGGAGAATTTTTCCCTGGTATCAATTAAAAAATATGATTTAAATTTGAAATAATACGAATTAAAATTAATAAATTCACTAACATATAAATTTGCGAAAGTGTGAAATATCAAAAAAAAAAGTGAATACAAATACATACTTAAATGTTTTATAATAAATTCTCTTTTCAATATATTTTTTTTATCATAAATTCAAATTTTCGTTTTCAGAGTACAAAAATATTAAAACATAAGTGTGAAAATGGCGCCTAACCCCCTCCACCTGACTTCGTTCACAAAGAAAACACGACTGCGATGTTTTTCGTTCTACGAACCATAGATAAAATGTTTCAAGGTTCTTATCTACTCTATACACATTATTTCTCTTATCTATACCAAGGTGAGCATTCGGCCTAATTTTGACAAATATTTTATCTTTTTATATTTTCTTTTTTCTTTCTCTCATTTTTTTATTAGCCACGTTTAATATATCACTTAGAGCAGAGTCCGTTGATGTGTCGTGTTTATTTTTATAATTTTAATTTATTCATAATAATTAATGATATCAAGTTTTTCTGTATTATTTATACATATAATTTTATTGCACTTTTGGATTTTGGTTTCCATAAGTACATAGTATTTTTATTATTTGAGGCAGTAAATTTGCGGTTAGTGTGGTAGTCCGAGTTAAGTGTCGAGACCGAGCCTTTAATATTATACACTGTTTGTATATTACACATTTTAATATATGGTTATGAAATTTGAATACAATACAGTCTGCCGAGATGACTTAGGGAAGTAATAGGAGTGTTATTATTGAACCGAGTGAAAAGGAACCCAAGATATGAGGAAGACATCTGGCATAGAACCCCTAATTCTACATGTAGAATGATATAAATTATGGTCACGTAAGACCAAACTGACTGTTTTTAAAGCTGTTTTACCAGACCACTTTAATATGTTGTCACCAAATACGGATCCTTACGGAAAGAGTAAAAACAAAAATTCAATTTGCCGAAATGAGTAATCTTTTTTAATCTACTCAGGAGTATCATTACTGAACCGAGTGAGAAGTATCAATATAAAGGAGACGCTCGGCTTCAAAACCTCTACATCTACGTATCGAAAGATCTCAAGTAAGTGGACACGACTACCGAGACGTATCTTCTTAGCAACTTCGGAGAGAAGGCGGTCCAGGTAGGCGAGTGGTTTCAGACCGAGCTGGGATAAACAACAAATACTGTTTGGAGAGAGAGCGAGATTGGGTCATCGAAGCGGCGCAAGATAGGGGTTGTCGAGACTTTGGACCCCAACTCTCCTATGAAGATGATGTTTATTATAATATTAGAAGTATTATTTCAGTGTTGAGGCGGTAAATAACTTATAAATGTGTGTATATATGTAGGCTTGCAACACTTTGTAGATTTCTCTAGAAATGGCAACGGCAACCTGTCAATTAACTAATAGATTTCCGTTTTAAATCTTCGCTATTTCCCAAGAGAGAGCCTTGCAACACCACCCGCTTCTCGGGAAGGTTTATTTACTCCACGTGTAGATAGATTTCTTACTTGCAATGTGATCAAAGAAAAACGAAGAATAAACAGGTAGTTCTTCCATTGGAGAAGAAATACGAAGAGGGCCAATTTAAACATATTTATTTTTGAATTGTAGTAAATTTTAATTTAACAAATTTCTAAAGTGATAAGATATATTAAACCAGATGATTAACCCATGCCATGTACGGTTTCAGGGATAAAATATTTTTTATATCAATTTAAAAAAAAAAAAACAGGTGTAATTTCAAAACTGGTGACCGCGAATCGGGGTAACTTATACCATTTTATTGAGATAATTAAATTTCTACTGGCTTTTGACAAATATCGAGATTATTACATTTCAACTGGTTACGAAAAAGAGTTGCAGTATTTTTGTGGAAATACCGGTGGGTATCAAACAAGCGGAGAGTTGTAGGGAAAATGCATTATTTTCTCAATGAATACATTATAAGGTTAAATTTTATTAGTGTGTCGAAGATACATTTCGAGACATTATACAGATGAGCTATCAGATGATCTTAATCATTTAATAATTATATTTTGTATTTATTCCTGCATAATATATTTTAATAGGCATGTAATTTCTTACCTTTTTATGTTTATTTATTTATATTTTACATAAGCTTGTATTTGTTACGATGAAAATTTGAATCATTCAAAACAAATTTTTTATTAGTGGGTAAAAAATTTCCACGTTATATAAAATATCCCGTAAATGATAAATATTAAGTTTAAGCGAGTCCATTTCTCACATTAAAATAATTTAACAATACGACAATATTTTAAGGTAACTTATTTACCCAACAGCAAAAGAGATGACATGAATTTTTCGCACTGAAATAACTATAGAACTCATATTATTTTAGTTCTGTTCAGAATAGAACGTTTCATCAACCCCTTTAATATTGCACATCAAACGTAAGTACTCGGTAAAAAAAAAAGGTGACGAATATCAATAAGAATACAATTTCATCTACCCTTTGACATTTTATAGTAAAAATATTATTCACGTTTTATTTTATTTCTTTCAAAATCGATACATTTCCCCAATATTGTTGGTTTATTTTAGTTATACTAAAAAAAAAACCTCTTACAGGCGAGCGACTTCCTTGACCTCTGAGAGGAAAAATAAAAGTCTATAAAATAAGTAGAGTTTTCTTTAGTGTTCCCTTAACTCTAAAAATATCTCCATCGCTTCGAACGGCATCTATTTATTCTCATTTGATTTTCTCAACTTTTCATCGGCCGTGGAAATAAAAGCACTTACTTTAAATATTCTTTGTTTTCCACCTATGTCTAAGTTACTTTTCTGTTTTCGTCTTTTATAACATTTCAAGGGATGGAATAAATCTCGGTGAATTATCCCAAGGGTTCAGTTGTAGAGTTGGAAATTGAGTTTTAAATCAGTTAAAATAATTTTTGCTCGGTAGCACAGCAAATAGTAACGAGAAATTTCTTGACCCTCGGGAAAACAAATAAAATTTTCTGCCGCTGTAAGTATACTACAAATCATTTTTTGACGTAATATGCCAGTAAATTTACAATAATAATTAATATTATTAATTAGATAACATGGTAAAAAAGTGGTATATTGATGAGACATAATTTTAATGTATTTTAGTGAATTTTACAGTAAAATTTGTCACAATTTTTTTTTTCATACACCTCTCATTTTTACCTTGCAAAGTAAAGGTAAAAATAAAAATAATTATCTTTACCGGTACCAGAATCTATATCAGGCGCGTGATTTAAAAACCATTTTTTTGTCAAAAAATTTAGAGATTCCAACATTCTAAACCAAGTGTTCTACCATCTTAGCTACTCCTCTAGTAGACTGGTGATAGTTTATTTTAAATAGAGATGCGTAAACTGAATATGTGTCACATCAATATTTTTACAGTTTTTAAAAACAAGTTAAAAGTTTGTGCTATGTAAATAGGACTGTCTTGTTGGTTTTCTGGGACTTCCTACAAATAAATTATCATATAGGTACATAATTCTGATTTTTAGTGTTTTAATTTAATGAGTTGCTCAAATATAATATTGTATCAAATTATTGGAATATTCTTAGAATACTTGCCAAGGAAACATAATATATCCATTTCAATCCACTACTGGATTAAGGCCTCTCCTTAATTCGGACACTCTTAGGTGCTTCGTTAAAAATTTTAAAATTGGTAGAAAACGGAAGAAAACAACTACTGCAAATAATATTACTTATTATTTGAGTCGTTTACTTCCAAACCCTTCTATAATAAAAATGAAAAAAAATATTTTAATGCAGTTTTTCTAAGAAAAAATGATAAATGCGATTGATTCAAATACTTTACCACAAATAATATTATATTAGTAATAGAAAAAACAAAATCAAGTATTGATTTCGTGTCAAAACCCTCTAATTGAGTTATTAACTTCCAAACGGCTTAATAATGAAACTGACCAATAGTTAGTTAGTAGTTTAGTGGCATGGCACTGGTTTGTACCAAAGAAGATCAAATGATGTGAGTGACAAACATCTCTAAAATACGCGTGTCGAGTTTCAAATACTTCTATAAATGGTGTAGAATGGCAAATCGCTGTTTGAATATGAATAATAAATAGCTTAATTTCTCAAAATCGACAGCGTATTTGTGATTTTTTTTGCATTTTCGATACTATTAATGCATACATCGTATCTTAAAAATATATATTGAATTATTTATATGAAAATTAAATTTTTAAACCTTTTTTGTTATTTTTAGGGATTGTTAAAAATCTGCTATATAGGGGTTTAGAAATAAACGACTCATTTATAAGATTTATCATATATTTATATTTAGGAGAACACATTCTGATTGTGAAGTTGTAATTATTCAGAACAGACCGTCTGTCATATTTTAAATATTAATTAAATATATTAATTAGAAATATATACATATAAAATCAATTTTATCTATAAATATTGTTGTTGCGCCACCGGGATTCGAACCTGGGAATCTCTTTTCAAACCGGATTAATAATTCTGGCGTCTGCTATCAGATTACTCAAAGGTATTTGAGATTCCGTAAAAATAAGGTAGATGGCTCTTTCAAATAATGGAACGATTAAATGTATTAATATCAAAAAGTTAACATATAGATTCGAAAATTTGTCACTAAAAATATCATCGCTGTAGCATAGTTGGATAATGCACCTTCCCCGGTTTGAAAAGAGATCCAGGTTTGAATTGCGGTGGCGCAACAATAATATTTATCGATAAAATTTATTTTATACGTATATATTTCTAATTAATATATTTAATTTATTTATAATTTATTATATGTACAATCTTCAATACCTAATACTATTCCTAGTTTAAAGTCTGTTCTAAAGTTCATTAGCTAAATAAACGAACATACACACCAGATATCCTCTCCTGTCGAGTACCTGATCGTGGCGCAGGCGACTGTGGCCGCCAACTACACCCTGGGCAACCAGGAGCTGGGTCGCTACCGCTGGGCGCCCGACGAGCCCGAGAGTTGCGCCGCCTGCCGTGCACCCTCGACCCCGGCGCCGGTGGACCCGGACCTGGAGTGCGTGGACACCAAGAGGGGGAACAGGACGGTGCACAGCAGCCTGTGCGCCAGGAGTCAGAAGCCGGAACTTAATTATGACCGCTGCAATATGAGGTATCTAACTTTTATTTGAATCACAAGCAAATCTAATTTCATTTATGTAGTTGTGTCTGCCTTACTGTGTAAATGATAATAAATATGTCTGAAAGACTGCTTTTATAAGGTGTGCGGGTGTGCGCGTGTACACGATTTGGCTTGGCACACAAAAAAATGTAATGCGCACACAATTTTTATCAAGACTTCTTCATGTGTCGCCTTCTATTCTGTTGGCGACCATGTTGCAGTATGTTGATTTATCCTATATAAGATCACTAACATTTTGGACATTAAACCACTTTTTGAGGTTGTATAGCGAAGATGATCTCTTTCTACATACGCCTCTGCTACCTTCTATCTACCTCTGTATAATGAGTTGTAAAAGATTACATTTTCACTGTGGATAATGTAATCAGAGCATGCAGGTTTCTTTGGTTGTTTTTATTAGTTATCTTGACTTATTTGTGCATCTTAATACATCTTCATTAGTAACGTGGTCAACCCATAGTAGCTTTATAGTGGTATAGTAATGTTTTTCTTATTTCCTTTCCCCGCGCGCACAGCAATAGTATTGGTCCTTAACCTTTGCCGTACCGTGATAAAAAATATTCATAAGCAACTATGCTGTCAATTCGTGTTACCGTTAAGTATTTAGAATTGTTTAAACATTTTCAATAAAAAAAATGCTTTTACGAGCTTAAAATAGATAATGCCGTACATTTACTCTAAATGACAAGCATTAAAAGTGAAAAAAAAAATTCGTAGCATATACATAAATATTATTCATTCAAGTTCTATACAATACGGCATTCCTTCTTATTATTTTTTATTTAATTATTGAGAAATATACGGAATTATACTCGTATTTTTGTTATTTTTTTCAATGTGAATCTAATGTTTGATCTTTTTCTATCTTACTGCAAATACTATTTTTTCTAACGTAGTAATTTTACACGGGATTGAATTGAAAAAGAATTAATTTTGTAAAATTGGTTATAAAGTGAATCCTACAAATCACTAGTCATTTTTAAGCATAAATGATTTTTTAAGGTAAGTTAAAATATTAGTTTTGTGCTACGTATATTTACGGAAATATACAGGTTTAATTGGAGCGGTAGACCCATGTTACAGCATGGCTAGGGGAGGGTTAAAATTGCACAAAAGATTTTTTATGCTGACACCGTGATGAAAAATTAGAGGGAACATTGCTGATTTATTACTTGCATCATCTTCAGTGACACGTTTATATTTGTTTCATCATTAATACATTTAAATTCAAACCAATAATGTCGTCCAAAAAATCTTATCATATAAGGAGATGACGTGCCGTAGAAAAATAGGGTTCAGGAGTAGAAACTTCGTACTGGTAAAATAAGTGTCGGTCATCCTAAAGCTCTATGGAGTAATGACAGCAGAAGAATAACGAGTAATAAAAAATATTTATTTATTAGAGAAGGGCTAAAGAGAGAATTGGCAATCCTTGCGGAGGCCTGCATCCAACAATATTGAAAAACAAGCCGATGATACTGAATTCTAAATAAAAGTTCACCAAAATGAATGTTAAAAATATAAAAACTACTATTTATATTTTCTTATACATCTTAAAAAATTCCAATTTAAAATATGTAGGAGCATTATTCACAGGCACTCGCTTAATATACATTTTTTTTATTTATTAATTTATTTAAACAAACATAATATTTAAAAAATCCCCACTGTAAAATTCAGCAGGTTTCTTTTACATTAATAAAGGTGAGTATTTACATAAATTAAAAAGCAATTCTAAATATTAATGTATTTATATAACTTTTTTTGAGGCATTTCTTTACATCTGAAATTTTGTTGAGATTTGTTTTTTCTAGCGGCAATAAATAATTCAGCGTATGTTCACCATAGTAGTGTTTCTATGGGGAATTTAGTACATAATATACGTCATCACATAATATATTTTTAAATAACTTCAACTTATTATCATTAATGTATATACCTAAAATAATGCATTAGTTTTATATGGGAAAAAATATTACGAATTTAATTAATACCTTAAAACAATTTTTGTTAATTTTCAATAAAAACTTGGCAAATTAAACTATTATAATAATATAATAATCAGAATTGATGAAATGTATAATAAATGACAAACTGTGAATCCAGATAATTACTCTATAGGTAATTACTGTACATGTAATGCTTTAGAACAGACCACGTCTAGTAAAGTAATTAAAGTAACCTTTATTTTTTCATATGTACTATTTATGCCACAAAAAAATAAATAATTATACTTAAAGCAGCCATTGCATTATAATATGTAAAAGTTTTTTCATTGCCGTACATGCAGATATATTATTTATCAAGTGAGTCTAGTTGTAAAATTCAATGTAAGGTTTTTAAGTACTTAAGTTTCTAAGGGTTGTCTTTTGTGAAGCCTTACATATTACAACAATACTATTGTATTGTTTATTACTGCCTGAAAGCAACAACAAGTCGAGAACAACCCTTATTATCGTGCACTTGTTAACACTTCGTAGGATTCAAAATGTATTTTGAAATATAATATTTCTGGAGTGATGAAATACAAGCGGCGAATTTCTGTTAAGTTAAAAAGTAATTTGATATGAAAAACTATGATTTGGATCATAATCCGATCTTTCCAATTGCTATTTTAATGTACGAGTAATAATAATAATTATAATTATAAAATTAAAATTCTACACAATTTTTGTATATTTTCTTAAAAGATAACAATGGATGATTATTTGAATGGCGATGTTTCGAGCTAGCTATATATAATTATAAGATATTAATAGATTAAGCAATGAAGAAATATGTTGCTCAAGTCATAAAAAATATGGTGTGTACAGTAGATTAAATTCAAGTATCAGATATTCCAATGGAGACTGCTACGCGGCTACGGCCAGTATTTTTCCAAAACTTATTTTTATTGCTGAAAGTTATTTACAAACGTAATGTACGGTGACATAAAACTGCGATGCCGCCAGGCGGTAGATTCGCGATACACAAAATAAAGTGGTTTGTGTCTTGGCTTAATTAATTTTTTAAATAAAAGACCGGTCAGATTAAAACTCGCCGGTATTATCGTATTTATAATAAATGTATAAATTATATCATATGCGATGTACGCTAACACATAATTTATAGAAATATAATTCAGGGTGTGTAAAAAATACGCGAGGGACTTTTATGGTTTAATGATAAGACTCTATTTCTTACGATAGATTGATGTGAAACATCCCATTAGAGGATATGGGGCATGGGAGATATATGATAATGCCGACTACGATCTCGAAAGAGGGAACTGAACGGCTGGACGTGAACTCAGTGTTGTTGAGGTCAATGTCTGTGCATAAAATTGAAAAATTAAAATTTATTTTGACTCTTTAGCGACTATATAAAAAGAAAAGTTTTTTAAAATTTTTAATGTGTTTTTATTATATAACTATTTGATTTTCAGATAATGTAATCGCCATCACAATAATATTTTTAAATACGATCAATTCTCTTCAAATACCCGCCGTTTAGTTATTACGTAACACATGAGCTCGTTTAAGTGAAATCAGAAAAAATATAGTTATAAAAATAATAATATACATAATTGATTTTCTTAATTTGTAGTTGTGATTTCCACTGGGTGCCAGGCCCTTGGGAGCACTGCACCGCCACCTGTGGAGAGACGGGAGAATCACATCGCCAAGTGTATTGTGTACCGCTAGCTGTCGCTAATGGCACGTAAGTTATCATAAAAATCTTTTATTGCTAATACGTAAAAAATATTAATTTATTGCAGTGTTTTATCAACAATCTAGTCTGGTGATGCAATTTGGTCTACGGTATGTGGATTATTTTGTGGGAAAATTAAAAACATTAATTTTATTGATTTATGGTATTCACTAAGACTGATATAATTCATCTATAGATTAAGTAAACTCCTTCATACTAGGGTTAATCCTGTCCGAAGACGTTGTGTCTACCTTTTAGAATATATTTGTAAATCAATTGTATACATATACCTAATCGTTGTCAGCAAGGCTTGTTTATAATCATAGATATGCATTTAAAACATCCAATTGAACACCACATTTTTTCTAAATTGATGTACGTCCTTCAAAAGCTGTCCTTTTTATGGGTTTTCTATTATCCGGACATTTATTTGATTTGGATTTCTTGATCGAGTCACTTCGATGCAAATGGCAATATAATATCTATCGAAATGAGTGTCATCAATACCGGATAAGTTTTACGTAATTTGATTCATTATGGATAAATTTTTTTTATCATTCCTGTACATATTTAGTGAGAACGTGTGGCGCTATATGGTGCGAGCAGAGAACTGTGGGGACGATATACCCGACCGAGAAAGGCCCTGCAATAGATTCGTTTGCCCTTCTTATTGGGTGGAAGGATTATGGACAAAGGTACAAAGGTCTATTTAATAAATTTGTGAAATGAACCAAACCACTATTAAATATAGATTTTGCTATTTTTTATGGATTCTTTCTGATGAACGAACATAATATTAATTCAGATATTTTTCTACTTTGAGTCATCATCTTTGGCGGACAATCATCATACAAGGATTCTTAGCGTCCTCAGTTATGCCATTATCTTAATCTCCTTAATCAGAAATAGTGGTAGGTAGTAGGTTCACTGGGAACTGAAGGCTGTTTTCTTTGTTTAAAATGATTCATTGTTTAGGCTTGCACTAGTAGATGAAACTTAATATCTATCAGTTATACCAGCATCAGTAGTTTTTTAATAGAGCTAGAGGATGGCGAGTAGAAATGGATGAAAAAGGCCGAAGACAGGGATAATTGGACATTTTTTGGGGAGGCTTATATCCAGCGGTACAGAGACACAAGCTTTTAATAATGATGGTGATAACGACGACGACAACGATGAAGATGATCGTGATAAATGATTATATTTTTTCAAGCTGACTATTAAATCGATTCTTCTCGGGGATAAACACAGAGAATTTTTGGGGGTTAGGTCGGTGGTTAAATGAAAAAGTGATGATGGCGTGTTGGTGTTTATTATGACAGTATGATAAAACAAGGAAGAGAGATATTACGGATAGAATGAAGAAATGCAGAAGGTGCGCGTAAACTATGAATTAAAGAGAGTTGACGGTCTCTCTTGGCGCTCGTGGGCCAGCAAGATCGCCGCTGCGGAACGATGATGAAACAGGAGAGAGATCATTGGTGAGGAATCGGACCAGACCTGTAGCGGCAGCCGGCAGCGCTATGTCACTAGCATCGATGCCGGGTGGAACGGGGGTGAATATGAAATCCTGTCCGCTATAGATTCAAAACGTTGAACGTGTAACGACACGTCATTATATATTAGTTAAGATTATATATCATCTTTCAATACGGTTTATCTGATTTTGCTAGTTTTTAACAGAAATTATGATTGAATAAGTTAGATCGATAATATTCCATGTACTTTTATAACAGTACAAATTTTTGCAGTGTTCTTCGTCCTGCGCCCCGGGGATATCTACTCGTCCTCTGAGTTGCCCGGCGGCCGACGTGACGGCGTGCGGTCCCCGGCCGGGGCTGCGCTGGCGCACGTGCACGGGCCGCTGCGGGGGCGTGCCGCAGTGCCGCCGGGACCGCAGCCCCTACTGCGCGCTGCCCTCGTTACTGCGCTACTGCCTCATCCCCACCTTCCAGAAGTTCTGCTGCCACTCGTGCCAGGAGTGGTTCAAGCAGCGAGAAAATATTTCAGATTAAAAATTCATTCAAGATGGCTTCAGTATACACCTTTAAAGTATCAGAGTGCATTAGGCTCTCGACTATCTTGCTTCAAAACTAAATTCTGAATAAGAGCGATCAAGATCACCCCCGGACCTCAAATAACGATAACAATTTTCTTTTTGACCGTATCTCAGCGCTAACATATATTACTGAAAAGATGAGAGATCTAAAAATCTGAGTTTGGTGGTGTTCTTGCTCTGCTATATACATTTTTTAAAGATTGTCATTTAATTTAGATATATTTGAGTAGTGATTAGTTCACTCTATACAATAATCTTGCATGCCTAGGTACACCGAAACAGTAATATTCGGAATAAATAATTATGTTACTTCTAATTAACGTCATATTATTAAGATATTTTTTTCTAAATCCAATATATATTATAGTATAGTAAATAAATATAGTTTTTATTTTTTTATATATAAAATAACAACAAGAAAATAGCAGCAGGCAATACTGTTTACGTACATGCCTTCAATAGCTGGTTCACAGGTTTTCAATTGACAATAGGGACACATATGATATATGAACACTGCACTAACTTTTTAATTGTACTTGCCTATCTTTCTGGTCCGATCTTGATGTTATTTTGGCTGGGTAAATTAAGTGCGCATTCCCGGCTTACCAGTTTATTTGGACTTCTGGACTGATGTAATTGCTGTGGACGGGATGTAATTGATCCGCCTGTCGTTCACCGTCTTCTTCATTCTCCGGAAAAAGGCGGAAATACTCACACACATACCAGGATATTGTGTTTTGTCTATTCAAGTGACGGATTCGATGATATTGAACAGGATACGCCTATGACTGATTCGCTGATTGAACCAATGCTGTTCAAAATGACAATCAGATAGATTGGCCATATTGGTATGAAATGTAATATTGTGTTAAATATATATTAGTTAAAAATATAATTTGTGTTATCACATGCTTTTATCTGATTATAAAATTTTAAACTGTCAACCAATGTCAACGTTTATTGAAAAAATTGACATGAAGTAGCGAGTGTTCGGTGCTTGATAAGATAATCTGCTAATTCAAGTTTTTTGCAATTCGTTCACACTTTGGCTCCTGGCACGGATAATAATATTATTTCTGACGATTAGCGCTCAATTACACTAAAATCATAAGGATGTTAAATATTTGTACAAAAATTTTTCCATAACGAAGAAAATATAATATTTAAAATATAAATAATAAACTACTTCAATATCGTGATACTTCTAAAAATTCTTCATTATTTTTATTCATGTAGTCAAAATTACAAGCCCTGAGTCAACAAAATCACAAGTTTAAGTCCGACTAAAAAGCCACATTTAACAAAACAGTCTAAATTAAACGATCCGATATATTATTAGGAGAACACATTCTTATTGTGAAGTTGTAACTAATCAGAATAGACTAATTAAATGTTATCATTAGAAAGATATACATATAAAATCAATTTTATCGAAAAATATTGTTGTTGCGCCACTGGAATTCGAACTTGAATCTCTTTCCAAACCGGTGAAGGTGCATTATCCAACTATGCTACAGTGACATTTATAAATTTTCGTACTTATATGTTATACATTTTAAAATTAATACATTTATCGTTCCAGTAAAAACAAAGTAGATGGCTTTCAAATAATAGAATGATAGATGTATTAATTTGAAAAAGTGTAATATATAGGTTTGAAAATTTGTCGTCAAAAATAATGTCGCTGTAGTATAGTTGGATAACGCATCTTCCCCGGTTTGGAAAATAGACCCAGGTTCGAATTATGGTGGTGCAACAACAACATTTTTCGATAAAATTGTTTTTATATGTTTATTTTTCTAATTAATAGATTTAATTAGTATTTAAAAGATCCTATACGTGACTTGAACTTTCCGAAAACAAAAGTTGAGTACTTTCAGTAGTGGAATTATCTTGAAAAAGTAGGGTCTAAATATTTGTATTACGGAAATGATTTAAAAATTTAAAATTTGTATCAATGGATAATGATTTATTTTTTGGATAATATATCACATTCATTTGAACAACATAGCTGCCACAAGATTGATTCATCGATTTTCAATTTAGTTGATTATGCAATATACGAATGTGTTTAATATATGAGGAATAATGAAACACATGCAGGTGTTGCTAGATAAAATAAGAACAACGAGCATGAGTGGAAATAGTAACAGAGAGAGTATACTAAATTGTTGTTTTTTTTATATACACTCTTGTCTTCCGAAACGGAAGGTGATTCTGCAAAAAATCTGCATTCAGATTCGATATCAACATCCTCGAATTTAGAATAAGTATTTTCCAAAGAAGTCAATATATTTTTTGTTAACCATATAATATCAAATAATTCCATACTTTAGCACCTACCCCACTCTCTTCTTGAAAAATATAATATAAACAGCAGGTTTTGCTACAAAACTGCAGAACTAATAAACTTTCTCCATGTGATTCTGGATAAGATATTAATTTTTTCTTTATTATTAGCGAAACAATAAATTTTTAACACCTTCTGGAATATAAAATAAAACTAAAAATATTTTAAAACAGAATTTATTTTGGTGATATGAATGAAGTAGTTGCAAATTAGAAATAAAACAGAATTATAATAATTAATAAAAAATGAAAATGTATTAAATAATTAACAATTGAAACAAAACTCTAAGAAGCTCTATACACGTGACTTAAAAATAAATATAATATAAAGTTCAAATGATATGTTGACAATATTTTTGGTTTTTAACAAGATTTAACTTATTTTATATTGAAGTTAATAATAAACTAAAATACTAACAAAAGTAATTATTAAATAATATTTTTTTAGAAGTTAGTTTAATTGATACGAATTGAAAATGATACTTTAAAATTATTAGATATTTTATTATTGCATATAAAATAATTATTACCATATGCATATTTGTCATGGTGTATAATTGTAATATAATATTTGGTTATTTTTTCATTACAACAGGTCAAATGAAATAATTTTAATTGTTTAAATAATAAATCGCATTATATGCATCATAAAAATAAAAATATTTACATTCGAAAACAAAAATGGTTCCTTTTAATGTAATTTATGTTTTTTGCGTTAAAATTATACATAGAAGTTATCAGAATTCGTAAATTAGAAGTATACATACCAAAATGAATATAAATAATATATATTTATTTTTTCAAAAAAATGGTTTTCTTAAGGTTTGGCTATTGACTAGATCTATACAAATATTCATAACTAAATTACACGTACGAAAGTAAATTTCGAAATAATATAAATGAAATATGCCGTTGAAGGTTGTCCATTTAAATAAATATGGGTAAATTAAAATATCAATGTTTTGTAAATTTGCAAGAACCTTTTACATACCAAAAATGCATAGCGAAATCATTAATATTTTTTTAAAATTAGTAACGGATTTTAATTAAAAAATCGTTATAATTTTTTTAGCTGATGAACAAATATTCTTCGAGCAAACATTTAATGGATATTTTGGGAACAAAACTATTAAATGTTTCATAGGTAGGTACTACATAAATATAAACAAAAAATAAAAATAATACTTTTTATAAATGTTACATATAATTTTCTCCATTTATTATAGTAATAATAATAATAATAATATCAATTTGATTTCATAGTTTTTGATTGTGCGTTTATTTATTTTTTGTTTTAATAAAACAAATGTTATTAATTTTACCAAAAAATAAAACGACATTGAGAATACTTTCGTAATTTTGAATGATTATAGAACAACTGCCATTCAGAAATGAATTATATAGTGTCATAATTTTTTTATTAAACCCAGATTTAATTTGATTTGGGTTAATTGACACGATTCTAAAATGATTTAACATTTCTATTCTACGATTTAAGATTAAAATATTTTTATTAACATTTGCGAGTATCAAGACAATTTTAAATAGTTCTGACATGAATGATGAGCTAAAAATAGTACTGATAATTTATCAATTGATTTATTTAGCGAATCACTGTCTCATATTCACCATAAATATTTCAATTATCAAAATAATTAAAAGTACATATCTACAGGATATAACAGACCTAGTACACAATATTTTATTGGTGTATACCTGAGTAAATTACAAGTCGAAAATGTTCAAGAAATATGTTTCTAAACTTAACCATGTCAGAAATATAAGCATTAAAAAAAAATCGTGATAATGCGATTCTTTCGATAAATTGAAATATTTTATTGATTTCAAATTATATACTGAATACAAAAAAAATAAAGATCATCGAATTTCAAGCGCCTTGACAATTTTATGTTAGCTATTTTAGGGCCTGAAGAAATGATATAGATTAATAGTGTATAAATTTCGCAAATATTTATTTAAAAGTACTTAGATTTTAAGGTTAACATGATTTTGTAAAAATTTCACACAATAATATTTTCCTTAACGGCGCAGAATTTGCATATATTTCTTGAACATTTTCAACTCGTAATTTAGTCAGGTGTCATGTAAATTAAATGTGGTGATTTAAAGCCGTTAATTTTGTAGTAGAAAACTATTATTAACTAACTAACAAAGAATTATAATATTATTTTTGTTGTAAGAAAAAAATAGGTAGCTCATCACTGGATGTAAAATTTTGATATAAAACTCAAAATAAATTCATCTCAATTAATTCATTGGTAGAGTGTTTTCCGAATGTCTTACAAAAACTAGAACGTGACTATTTACAAAATGGTTCAATACCCGGACTCTTATTAGTAAAATTTGGTATATTAATTTGTTATCATAAGATGAGATTTGGTAATTCTTATGTTATTAATACAATACGAAACATTACATTTATAATATAATATAAATCTACGTTATATTTTAGTATTGTCAACAATCATATAACTGATTAACAGTTTCTGAAATGTTTAATAAATAATGATGACTAACAAAAGTTTATAGATGAGTTGCAAATAATATTATTTAATAACATGATTTTATTACATTCTACTATAATATGCCGATGGCAAGTTGTAATCTTAAATAAATAAATTATGTAAAATGCACTTACTTTTATATTATAATATTTAAACCTTTATGGTTGACTATAATGTCAATGTTTTATTTTGAAATTTAAATACATTTTTAACGGTACTGCGAATATTTTAAAGAATGGATAATTTAGTAGAAGTTTATAATGTTTATAATATTTTTAAAACTTATTTGAGTGTCCAATTGAAAATCAGTTCAAGATTTGGACAAAATATACATTATTTGTTATAATTACGAAAAATTGGCAAAAAGAACCAATTTATATGTAGATTCGTAAATAATGTTTGAAATATTATAAAGTTATTATATACAATTAAATGCTTTGTTCAGTTATCATTTTAATTACATTGGTTGTAAATATAAATGATAACAAAATGTAAATAAACACTAATAACAAGACTCCTTTTATTTGCTCAAAATATATAATGCTAAATATTGTACGTATAAAAAAAATACATAAATCATAATAACCAATGTAACTAATTCCAAAGCAATTTGTAAATCGATGAAAGGAAGTGCAATAAACATAATTTACTTCCTTAAGAACGCCCTACTCCGAACACCCGTCAGCGTGTTCCTGATGCCGGCCAACATCCCTCCAGCGGGCCAGAGCTGCCTCCCCTTCGCGGGGCGCAGCGGCGCGCCCTAAGACGGTCAGATCTTTTCAACATAGTTACCGGGGAAGGTCCCGAAGCGGCCAGTGCGCTGACTGGAGCCAACGTACCAACCGTCATCGCACTTCTCCAGCACGTACACCGTGTCACCTTCCTGGAGCTCCAACTCATCAGGGTTCTGCGGACGGTATTTGTACATTGCGCGGTATCTGGAAGAAAGGGAAAGGAAATAAAGTTAATTTTGTTTTTTGTAGTTAGGATAGGGCGGTGAGTAATATTTTTTGATTACCTTATTTCTGATTGGAAAATGCTTAGGTAAAATGCCTGACATGTAAAATTTCGTACAGTTATGTAGAGAATCTAGAATAATTTTTTGATTTTTCACCCAGACTGATGGAAATATATTGGGCCTTGATTTGTCATCAAGTACAAGGCAAAATGGAAGCTGTATTGTCGAGAATGATCCTTCGACCTTTCTAGAATAAAGATACGAAAATTATAATTATGATAATGACCTAATAAACTCAGCAGGATTGCCGAAAAACTATGCATAATTAAAATTACAGCGCATTGATAAGAATACGAATTTAATGGTTAAAATCTACTATTAGAGACTGCTTAATTCTGACACTACTTTTGAATTCAATAAATCATTTTAAAAATTCAAATTCTAATTAATGAGTTCATGAAATTGATAAGTTGACTGAGTTAATTTTTTTGTGTTATGTTTTACCTATTCCTTATAAAAAAATGATATGGTTTACTTCTCACAAATACTATTTAATATATACTTATACACCACTAGAGACTACCCTAAAAATTGGCAAAGAACTGTCACTTACGGCACAGCCTCTGCGTTTGTGTCTACGTACAGGGGTTCGTGGTTGTTCAGGTTAACGGGAGAAGGATCCGCAGCTCTGGGGAGTGTGGCGCTCGCCGGTCTGGCGTGATGATTTGTTATTCCGTGACCTGAAAGGAATATAAAGAAATATTCATTAAAAAATAGTAGAATATTTATTGTTATAAGAGTATTATGTACTACACTTTAATTTGAGTAGACTACTCGGGTAATTTCGCATCCGAAGCTAAGAAGCTAGATGCATTTAATTTGGGTGCATGTATTGATATATAGCATCGGAAAATACAATGCTCATTTGGAATGCTATGGGTGAGGCTATTAGAAGATTTTTAAATATTTAGGCCCATAAAAATATGATTTTTTTGAACGGAGTCATAATCTATTTCTTAAAATTTAATTAAAATCTATTATGAATAATTAACTATAAACCATTTATGATTTGCGATGCACACAATAGTCTGTAAATAAGTAAAGAAAGATGAAATACGAGTATAAGTTATATCAGAAAAACATTTCTTTTGTTTTTTTTTTTTTGAGAACCTTATTGTGGTGAGTTTCGTTAAATAAGGAGAGGAAAAGGAAAATTCCTTACTCGGACTGATTCCATGTTTTACAAATGGAAAAAGCGAACAATAGTTCTCTGTGAAATAGTGAAAAACAGGTCAAGTATTTCTCGAATATTTTTAAACATAAATTTCCAAATAAAAATTGTCAATAATGGATGGATGTATGCAATAGACTGTTCATATAATATTGTAATAAACACACACTAACACAACGCACATCAACACAACACACAACTACTAATCACACCAACGTTAATAACAATTCAAAATATACAAATAACGAAATTTAGAGACTACCTATTTGAATTAGGCTAGGACCGAACTAATTAACGAGACTCCAAAGATCGCGGGGCTCGTTGCGGCTGTACCCTATCTGTATCTTTTCACCCGCCTAGTTTCTAACGGATTGCATATTGGATGAAATCAACTCAGCCGCTGGTCGCTACTCACTAGGAAGCGTGAGTGGGGCGGTGCTGCTGGGGCTGTTGGAAAGCGCAGGGTTGTTGAGCTGCGGGGTGTAGTGGTGGGCGCCCAGGGATGCCGTGCCCGCGGCCCCCACAACCGAGTGCGCGGCCGGGGACGCCACCGGTTTGCCAGTCGCCAAGGAGGGCGCTAATTCTGATAAAAATAACATTCTTATTATAAAATAAAATCATTGCATTATCTACAGACTTTTATATCAGGATGGTGGTCAGAAAAATTGTATCATTATATTATTTATTACTATCATTTTTTTTGCATCCGTTGTATTGCTAAAACTAAGATTGAAATTTTCGCATCCTTTTAAGGTCGTGTAGTAAATTTCACGTGATATATTGAGACAGATCTTGACGTTAAGATTTGTCTCAATATTGTATGTATCTATTATTAGAGGAGTTTATTAGCTGTCGATGACTTGGCATTGAATTGCAAAAAGAGCAACAAAAATGAGCCCTGTGCCATAAATACTCAATTTACCTTCATAAAATTTGGCACATATATGCTGTGATGAAATACCTACCGCATAAGTTACCAGATTTTTTAGTTATTTCACTTTTTTTAAATCAAATCACAAAAGTTAAAATAACTTCTAAACCGCTGAATTTCGGATGATCTTATTTGAGCTCAAATGGTTGCTAGTAATCTCCCTTTAATATAGGCTACGTTTATTTATTTATTTATTAGACTTTATAGACATATATGTTTCTGTTGTAACAGAGGTGAATATATTATAATATAATATGATAAACATAAGATACAATTATATTGCAATTAAGTATATACTCGTGGTTTATTGTGTGGGATGGTATATGCAGCATTGTCCTGGCTACTTTGCTAGACTGCCATCTGTGTTAAAGTAACCAGTTTTTTCGTGCTATTGTGATGTTATTTAATTTATGAAAGATAAAGATTCGACAGGAATACAAATAAAAATGTAGAAAAATTACTTGTATATGATTTGGATAAAACGAATTATAAATACAATGTTATTCATTTTAAATATTATTTCAGTCCACACGTTACATATTCTGAGTAGTACAAAATACGAAAGTTACAAGTTCTTTCTAATAATTTTTTTTGTGTACTGGTGATACTTGCGGACAGTGTTCCCCTGATACATTTGTTATTTTAAAAATATCACCATTTTCTCGACCCTTCATAATAACAAGGTTCCATCTGACACTGACACAGTTTTGAGATAATGAGCTCAAAAGTGTTGATTGAATTTCAACATATATTAATGTGTATTTTGTTTTGAGTATGCAAATATGATCAGTTTTAAGATCTTGACTTATCTTTAGTATTATCAATGACCACTGCGAGATGAGGGAAATTAAAAATAAATAAAAACATTGTAAATTAACAAATGATCCATAGATTGAAATAAATAACAGATGCAGTTGGAACTTTCAGCTCTTGCTATTTCCTTTAATATTCGTTACTTAGAGTTGCTGTGTATGGAAGAAATAAAGTATAATGCATTTCGAACCCTTTTCACGTAATAACTGAAATTAGCCCAAAATGTTAGTTGCAACCTTGTTATTCTAAGGGGTCGATATATTAAGTAATATGTTTTATTGTTTTACACCATTCATTTGCTTTAACGTTTTGGTTTATCAATCTTTGGTCAGGTGGTTTATATGATATACGTCATGCCACAGTGATCTTGGAGTGTTTCAAAATAATAACATTAAAAAAAATACTAGTTAAATATATTAATTAAAACAATATTTATATATATATAAAATCAATTTTATTGAAAAATATTGTAGTTGCGCCACCGGGATTCGAACCTGGATTTCTTTCCAAACCGGGGAAGGGGCATTATACAACTATGGTATAGCGACATTATTTTTGACGACAAATTTTCGAAACTATATGTTACACATTATATATTGATTTTATATGTATATCTTTTTAATTAATACATTTAATTAATATTTAAAATATCACAGACTTATATTCTGAATAACATTTAATAAGAATGTGTTCTCCTAATAACATTTTTTACACTGTAATAATAAAAAGTGCGACGAACCTGATCTGTTAGGCTGCGGTTCCACCAGCACTTCCACGTAGCTCACGGGGAAGATACCTTTCCTACCTCCCAGCTTGCCTTCGTACCAGTTTTCATCCACTCTCCGGGTGAGGGTCACCAGCTCACCTTTCTTGAGGCCCAGTTCGAGGTGGGTGTGGGCCAAGAAGTTGAACTTAGCCCTGGCCCGGCCCTCACTGGGGCGCGGCTGGGAGGGCGTCAAGGGTGCCTCGTTATCGATCAGCTGGAATAAATCAAAAATATAATGAAACCATGGTACCAAAGAATCTGTTCTATGATATAACAACTTCCATGATACATTAATTCTATATCATATTACATATTCCATTTAATTACACATTCAACCAAAATATAAGCTAGAGCTTTAAGAGGACCTCTAAAATTTTTAGTTATAAAATATTAAACAAAAGATAAACGTTCTTCTTGAGAAACAGTATGTAGATAAAAGGCAAAAGCAGTTGCAAACTTACTATAGTCATAAATAATATGAGCAAAAATGATCCTGTAATGAAAGACAAATATCAGTTTGTTCATTCAACAAATCTGAAGAAAGTTAATATCAAAAACATGTGTAGCTAGCACTGGTGTATCTAAGAAGATATATGTGTGTGTCAAAACTTATCTTAATGTTGTTTTATATGTAGTACAAAATATTACAATTATATTATTTGATACAAATAATATATATATTTTTAATAGATAAATTAATTCTCGTATTTAAAAAGAGGGCATTGTCAGTACAATATTAAAGTGTACCTGAAAGCGTTAGATAAAATTTATAAAAAATGAATTAGTAATTATAACTTTATATTTAGTTTGTACACTTAGCTAAATTTGGTAGTCTCATATAAACATATATATAAATTCAATGTGTATGTAATTCACCTACATATTTAAATTTTTAGGATAAGAAGGCCATTAAACTATTTAAATCTTTAAAAAGACTAATAGCGCTGTAAAGGCCATGCTCGCGCTTCACAAACATAGCCGTTTAACTGAGCAATTTACAGCCATTTCTCGCCGGCTAGTAGCGATCGAAAATCTAGGCGACAATACATCGCAACGCAACCGGTTCGAGAAACCAGCTGAAGCGATCACTTTTTCCGTGGCCGCCTTCTCGGAACCATCTCTAGTGAGCATTGCTAGTCACTGACTATAACTTGCATTTTAATCTTCAAACAGTGTAAATTAATTTGTTTTTCAAATCTACAATAAACGCTAAGTCCTGTTTCGTTTCAACAATCTGCTCTAGCCGCAAACACCAGTTCTTATACCCACACGTACGTTCCTCAACATTTATATATATACTGAGACATTCACACGCGTGAGATCTGAGGAGATTAGGTCTCTCAAACTCACCTTAAACAAATCCTCCTGATGTTCATAACCTATAAACATTAATCACTATATACTGGTGACTAAATACAAAGTTAATTCTCATCCAAACCCTAAAGTGCTATTGCAATATTCGGCCTCGTTCTACTGTTAACATACCTAAAATATTGGTTAAAAATAAAATGCTATGAGTTTACCTCAACATAATTAGACGGGAACAGTCCAACCTGTCCATCATATTCTCCTTCAAACCAATTGTGATCTATCCTTCTCCGGACCAGAATCAGGTCGCCTTTCCTGAACGAGAGCTCTCGGGGACTCTGCCCCGTGAAGTTGTGGAGGGCCCGTGCCACCTGGATCATGAAAATACAACAAAATTGTGGTGAGATAGATATTCAAACAAGTATTTGAAACGATAGAACAGCAAAGGATTATTGATAAATTAAACGAAAATGTTATAATTACACTATTTTAATTTTCACAACTAAAGTTTGTTCTACACACACGTTGGGCTATTGTCATCAGGTGATAACCAAACTAAATACTTGTAGTTTATTCAGGTAATAGGGCGGAGCTTGGGAAGAGATGGGGAGGTTTCGATCGTTAACGGGGATATGGAAAGTGAGGGTGAAGTGTTAGGGAATATTATGTTGTTAATTAGTGTTTTCTCCGAATTTAAATTATTTTGTATTTCAACAGTTTATAAATTATTCAATATTAATGGTTTATAAAGTACCTATTGAGTGGAAAAGTTTTAAAGAGTGGTTTGTTTCAATTATGTGTTTAGAAAATTCCGAGAAGTTGTTATTTTTAGGCAGTAGCGAAATTCCTTTACTCTCGTATTTAAATTTCTGTCCATATTCCCCTTAACGACCGAAACCTCTACCCTCTTCCCATGCCCCGCTCCATTACTCGAATAGCCTACAAAATTGTATTTAGTTTAGTTATCACTTGATGATGAGATGGACTGCACCTCTCAAAACTATAGAATTGACAATAACCCAACTTAGCTGTGAATATTAAAATAATAATTATACATCACTAAGTAATCGCCATGTCAATTAATAATAGTAATTATACTCTGATTAACACTTTAAAATATGCTTATAGTTTAGTAGAGTGGTAACACTAGACAACATTATTAATTAACAGTATTCTTTATAAGTATTTTACTATTGAATAACCAGTTTTACGTCTAAGCTGAGCAGATGTCACTATGCAAAAAAGTAGGTCTCATTTAAACTGTAGGAATGGTGATGTTGGGGTAAGTATTAAGGTTACCTGGTGAGGTCGAAGTTGTCCAGTGGAACCAAATGTGTCGTAGCGGTTCAGGGGGATGGGACTCTTCTGCGCTGGGGTGAAATTGTCCGTGTGGCGCCGGCTGTTCATATCCTGGAGCTCCTGAAAAAATAAAAACAAATATTAGGTAAACAGGAATTCTTTAGTGTTGGGAGACAGAAAGATGACAGACAGAATAATAAAAGCTGCTGGTGATGTTTAACATTCCATTTATAGTGCGGTGAGTAGCTTGTCGGTCGAGTGGTTAAGACGCTGGCCTAGTGATTTAATCGTCGGGTCATTTGTTTTGCGACACCGATCACTCACTTGGAAATTGATTTGTGTATGATCTAATACATTCGTGTATTACTATTTTTATTCTGTTAATAAATACAAAGGGAAATGCATAATACAATTTGTACTACATAAATTGTACGACTTTTAAAAACATAATACTCACGATTGATTGAAATCAATTTTAAAATTAAGCTTTAATACTTTATTTTGAATACTGTACTACAGTATAATAAAAAAATTAGCAAATAAATTTTGTCAAATATGTAGAGATGTTATATTTAAAATCATCATGTAAATGAATTAAGCGAAATCCTTGAAGACGCTGAGTTACAAGCAAAATTGCGGAGTCGCGCACAATCTTCGGTCCCTCTTTTTAAGCCTAAAAATTTTCAAGCATTTGAAATCCATTTAAAATAAACGTAATAGATGATTAAATAATAAAGCGATGGACGTTATTTTCCGAGTATATCATAAATTACACCAACGCGCTATCACAATTTAATAAGATCCAAAAAGCATTATTCTAAAACGGTAAACAGATTTAGAGAGAGTGCCTATTTAAATTAGGCTAGTACAGAATTAATTAGTAAAACTCAGTATATTTCTTTATAATATCGTATAAAATTATACACATTACGAATTTGACGTTAAGAGCAGCTGCATCTTTGCACCTTAAGCCGGCTTTGGTCACAATATTAAATTATTCTTCTATTCAGATCGAGAAATGTTTATTTGAACAAGATTAATCATGTAAAAATATTTGTTTATACGATTATTGCATTATGTGCATTTAAAATTGATGACATAATCTTGTCCACCTTACAAAGCCTCAATTATAGTTCATAAAATTGTATTATTTCTATTTACACTCGACTAGTTGCAACAAAGGTCAAGTAAATGCATTATACCGCGGTGCACTTTGATTGGAATTTAAATCATACAAAACGACTTTTTATCATAATCGATCATTATCCGGTATACACAAATATAGTTTTTTTATGTCCATCCAACAATCCGCCCGTCAGTCGATGTCGCGTAGAAAAACATTTAATTGAATAAAAAACAACAGCTGTCCGGTTGGCATCGTTGTCTTTTAAAAATAGCAAAATAATCTATACGTAATTATGAAACACACACCATAAAACGGCAACCTTGTATATTTCAATCAATCATTTTAAACAATGGCGGGTTTTGAATCTGTCATAACTATTTTGAATGTAGAACATCGTTGATCGACATCACAATTAAAAAAGTATGTACATGCATAATTTTTAACTATATATATATATATATATATATATATAATATATAATTGTTATTTAATCATATTTGTTATGAAAATTATTTTAATGTTTAAAATAATATAGTTACCCTATATATATATATATATATATATATATATATATATATATATATATATATATATATATATATATATATATATATATATATATATATAGGGTAACTATATTATTTTAAACATTAAAATAATTTTCATAACAAATATGATTAAATTCCATAAATTATTATTGACGAGTTATTTATACAATACATTAAATGTATCAACTAGAAAAATGCACAAAAAAATGAATTTATCGAAAAAGCATTTTAGTTGCTACCGGGATTCGAACCTTGATCTTTTCCTATCCGGGGAAATGCGTTATTAGTTACACCACGCCAACCGAGTAAGTTGACGATTTTAGCTCTTTCAAATTGTCTTATGTTACTCAATTTTTAAACCTGTATATTGCAACAAATCTCAAATACCTTTGAGTAATATATACGCTAGGAGACGCCAGAAATGAAATCAATTAATATTTATTAAATTTGGATGTACTTTAATACAACATATATATTTTTAAGAAAAAAATATTACTGTGAAGTTTTATATATTTTTTCATAACGTAGTTCTGTGGTATATTAATACAAATTAAATGTATCAACTAGAAAGATCAAATCAAAGAAAAATCAATTTTCGAAAAAATATGTTAGTTGATATCGGGATTCGTACTTGGATCTTTTTCCATCCGGAAAACAACAAAAATAAGTTACTTCTAGTTTATTTACCAAATTTTTTAATTAATTAGTCACGAATCTAAGTAATCAGTTAACATTTCTATGCGATGCTATGTATATAAGGTAAACAATAATTCTTGATAGTTTTTATATTATTCAATATTTATTTGATATTGAGGACAAAACAACATAATCTCTTATTTGCGTGTTGAAAAAGTATATATTACTGCTGTAGGTATAAGAAATATTATTTGACGATAAATAAAATACATCCGAACAAAATTATAAATAACATTGTATCTTGAAGCGAATGAAACGTTAAGTGTATTAAATGAAACCTTATCTGTTGTAAATGAAACTTCATGTGTAGAGAATAAAATATAACTGGAAGTCTGGAAGACGAAAATTTTTACAGAAATAGAGAAGTCTGGTCAATGTATATTTTCCGGTACGACATACTTAAAACTAGTGATGAAAAAAAATGCTACTTTCGACTCACTGGTGTGATTGTTATTGGTGTTCGATAATATCAGTGATTGAAAACTGTGACTGTGATCACAGTTTCTGATATCACAATACAAATAAATAAATTTAAAAAACATAATTTCGAACATATTTATTTATATTATTAAAAATTTATAAAAAAACCTATTCTAGCATAAATAATTAGAATAATAAGCTAGAATAAGATAATAAAACAAGATAAGATGATAGATATAAACAGCGGTATCAGAAAATCAATATAATTTTCACGATATATACGAATCACGATATTCCCACATATTCAATCACTGATAGTGAATGTGACTCAAAGATATCAGTGATTGACTCACGGTTTGTGATTTTGAGCACATCACTACTTGAAACCATAGAGATAGAAAGAAAGAAGATGCAGAAAAGAAAAAAAGATGATGGCCAAGGAAAATGTTTATGAAATAGTTGCTGGAGTGAAGTGGATGCAGAAGCTATCAGGAAATGAAAGATCTTGCGCGGAATAGAAATCGATGGAGAGAGTAACAATGTCGAAGAGATATCTCTAAAAAGAAAAAGAAAGTAAATGAAACGTTCTCAGAAATAAGTAATAATATAGCCTTTATTTTACACAGCATCCTGAAGAATAACTATGCAAAATTTAGTCTAGGTTGGTAGAACAGACAAATTATAATCCAGTGCACCTACTAGTACTAATAAGTCCGATGTTCTAGAACGGGTTTTAAATATAACAATTTTTCAACCTTTGATTTTGAATTGTTTTTGTGATTGTTGATCAACAAAAAAATGTAATTTTTATCGTTGCATACTTTACAAAATTAAATATATATTTTTTAAGAGAACACTTTCTTATTGTGAAGTTGTAATTATTCAGAAAATAGATCTGTGATAATTTAAATATGAATTAAATATATTATTTAGAAAGATATACATATAAAATCAATTTTACAAAAAATATTATTCATATTTAAAATATCACAGACCTATGTTCTGAATAATTACAACGTCACAATAAGAATGTGTTCTCCTAATAATAAAGTTGTATCAATGTGTCCAAAATTTAATAAAAATGAATTGATAATTCTGGCGTCTGCTAACAGATTACTCAGAGGTATTTGAGATTCCGTAAAAATAAGGTAGAAGGCTCTTTCAAATAATGGAAAGATTAGATGTATTAATATCAAAAAGGTAACATATATTCGAAAATTTGTCGCTAAAAATATCGTCGCTGTAGCATAGTTGGATAATGCATCTTTCTCAGTTTAGAAAGAGATCCAGGTTCGAATCCCGGTGGCGTAACAACAATATTTTTCGATAAAATTGATTTTGTATGTATATCTTTCTAATTAATATATTTAATTCATATTTAAAAAAAAAATTAACATGCACAACGCTGTCGTTTGTTCAATATAATTAATGTGAGTACTTTGTGAATGTATTGGTGCATTGCAGTGAATATTTGGAGCGTGCAAGATGCGAGTTATAAATTAATCTAAATCACTTGAACGAGACAGGCGCACGGAATGTCTACAGATCATACAATCACATGGAGATGAGCTGATTGTCAGTTCTGTATCAAGAGTTAGTTAACCTTTCATTAATTTATACGCAGATGAAAGCAATTCACGATTCAGCAGAACTACAGTTAAATCACCAATCGAATGTTTCAGTATACACTAAATACATCGGGTGCATTATTAATAGCTAAAATAGGCTCAAATGTTGCCTTTAGATATTGGGATATTGTTTTCTAATTGTTAATATATTATTTGTAAACCGTAGTATTTTTATTATTACTTAGTTACTATTTAAAAGAATTTAAATATGAATTAAATATATTAATAAGAAAGATATATATATATATATATATATATATATATATATATATATATATATATATATATATATATATATATATATATGAATTTTATAGAAAAATATTGTTGTTGCGCCACCGGGATTCGAACCTGGATCTCTTTCCTAACCGGGAAAGGTGCATTATCCAACTATGCTACAGCGTCTGCTATCAGATTTCTCAAAGGTATTTGAGATTCTGTAAAAATAAGGTAAATGGCTTTTTCAAATAATGGAACGATTAAATGTATTAATATCAAAAAGGTAACATATAGGTTCGAAAAATTGTATCCCGGTGACGCAACAACAATATTTTTCGATAAAATTGATTTTATATGTGTCTAATTAATTAATTCTAATTTATATATGTTTAATTCGTATTTAAAATATCACAGACCGTCTGTTCCGAATAATTACAACTTCATAATAAGAATGTGTTCTCCTTATAAAAAAAATAAATTGTTATATTTAGAATTATTAGGCTTTAAGCACAAAATCTGAATGAAGTAAACATTGACCAGTCAAAATAAAGTATTGTTATTTTATTTTGTGGTAAATAAATATTTTAAAGGGAAAAAACCTTGAAATAAGCTTTTAGGTGAATTAAATGTAAATATTATTTGTTTTTTTTCCCGACAGCATTTCCCTAAAAACTAATCCTATATGCAAGATTTAGTATATGACCATTGATGTTCCGTACGTCAGTTGAGTGAATTTGAATCTCCCCAGTAGCAGTAACAAATGAATGCTCGTGATTTAATGCCTTCCATTTGTCTAACTTTTATAATAAATAGTTGTAGGTATCTATGATTCTAGGTGACGTTCGTGTGCACGTGTCGGATCTCTGAGTTTGTTTCCAGATTGAAACACGTACACATGGTACTCATTGTGTCTCATTCCTTGGACACGGACCATTGGACGAAGGTAACCGTGATCGATTTTTTCATACGGATATTGATTAAATCATGAAATTGAGGTTTTTTTAACATTTATGAACTTGAAATGAGCGTAGATTTATTAACAAGAGATTGAATAGATATTTAGAGAGGTAGCATTGAAATATGAATATTGTGTAATACCTTAAGCTCTTCCCCTAGATAATAGCGAATATGTCAAGGCATTGTGTGCATCTATGTGGTTTAAAATTCTATATTACTATTCACGTGATCATCCGCGCAATTCATTCCTCACGTCAAATGCTGATAATGACTCTCTAATATTAGATATTTAATCTCTCTGGACGGAATCGAAAATTTAGTTTTTTAGGTCAGTTGGATCGATGTAAATTATTCTACTTCAAATATTTATATTTGTAATGAGTGTGTGACCATTAGACTCGTTGGATCGCAACGTTGAAAGTAAACAATATAAAACAGATGACGTACAGTCTGGTTCAAAAAAAAAGATGTTTAAATTTATATCATACCACCTCTCCACAGAATGTTTTTTTTCGTTGAAAATAATATTTCACAAATTCAGTTAAATAAATAAAAAATATCCCTGGCGAATGAATCGAATCGAAAATAACACTAAAAATATCTTAAACTCTTGATTATCATTGGCTTTGTTTAAAGTTCAAAGGGGGTAACTATTGTTTAAAATTAATTTAAATATTATTACAAAAAAATTTTGTTAAGGAGAATTAATCAATGTGTTAAATTTTATCAAAAAAATTAGCGTTATAAATTTATACGATAATTTGACACCATAGTCTTTTAGGGAAATAGTTAAGATCGCAGAGTACTGGCTTAGAATGTGAGAGCTACCGATATTCAAAATATTTTTGGGGGCGCTTGTTATCCCCGTAATGATAAAGGTTAAAATAAAATAAACGGTGAAAGTGAGAGTACATATTGGAGGTTTAGTGGAAAAAGAATCAATATAAATTTTAGTACTTGACATTACTGTCATTTTATTGCATTACTTTATTAAAGTATCTCTAGCTAAGAAATATCTAAGAACAAATTTTTGATAGATTTCTTTTTGCCATAATTCTACCGACATAAATGTTACGAAAATTTATATCGCACTATTTCTAACGCAGTTTTCGTGACACTTTTTACTAGAAACGAAATGAATGAACACAATATTATATGTTAAAAATTACACAAGCTTGTGAATGGGAGTAACAATCCAACCAGTTATAAAATTAATATTTGTTAATTTTAATAAAATAGAACAATAAAGTATGAAATTACAAACCAAATTTTTACTTGGAAAGGTGAAGAATTATCTAGCGTGTTATGAATCAAAACAACAAACTACACTTCGAATCTCGATGAGTAATCAAAAAACACGTTTTAATCCGATGTGAAAGCTATTAACTTGTAGTTCAAATGAGTTATGAACCGATGCAAAAGCGATCATCATTTGAAAAGGACACAATGCACTAATGTACGAGTATACCGGCGACTCTCGCGGTGCACCGGCTGCACTCGACGGCGCGAGACTAAACAGTAAACAGTAAACAAGCTCGAGAGACGAATGACACACTTCAGATGATTACAGTAAGTTCATGTTGCGGCGGAGACCAGCGGCGCGACGGTGCGTAGCTTTAATGTCACTTGCGGGAGAGTGGCGAGGGGCAGGGCGTCAAAAACCGCGTGCCGGCACAAGTGGAATCGCGCGGTGTCCATGAACTGCTAATTTTTAAAAATATTTTACTTTAAATATGTTATCATAGTTTTTGTTTTCAGATATGGATACACAGACAAAAATAGCGCAGGAAGATATACGGATTAGAGTGGTGCGTTGCAAATGCCATGGACAGCTCTATTTTACACGAAGTAAATCTTGAGATGCACGTTCACAAATGCCCAAGACGTACAGATTTATTATTTTTTTTTTTATTAATATTAAAAATATAATACAATTTCAATAATCAGTGGATATATATATTTTAACATTTGTTTCTTCTCTATGAGAGTAAGACTCGTGTATAGAGAAGGAGATGGAGAGGAGATGCAGTAGAGACACTGATACTGTACAACGCACAGTTTAAGGAGCCTATTCCCATGGAAAATCACTTAGATTAGATAGTCGAATGGACCCACAGACAGCCGAAGTCAGTCATTTTTATTTTAAAATTGTACTAATATGAAACTTGTTACATTATGAGTTAATATTGTAAATTTTTAATTGTTTACAATTTGGAATATTAGGTAAAATGACATAAAATCTTAAGAATCAGAATGTCACACCATTCATTATCTCATTCGACCAACAACATCTTACACACAATCAACTATTTCTTGCTTAACATGTTATATTTCCGAAATGTTGTGTCATCATTCATCTTCGTTTTTTTGATTGTTGAAAATTTTAATACGATAATTTATTCTTAAAAACTTTATTACTACTTATGTAGTATTTTTTAAAGATTATTTCAATTTTTAAACGTGGTAAAAATGTTCCCACTTACATTCGCGATAGAGAAACCCAAGAAGATTATTTCTACTGTATACAGAAAAAAATGATACCTTAACCTTTATTATTAATAATTATTATTCATTACATAACATAGAATAAGTTCTTGTTATTTCGAATGAATTATTAAGGTTCTTAATATTATTTTTGAGAATAACAAGCATGTAAGTATATCTATATCCGCAGATTGGGGAATGCACCTTGGTATATAAACTAATTTTTTTTTTCTGGGTGTTATTGAGAGAGGAAAAACTTTTAGATCAGAGAGAAAGATCTCTCAAGCGATTATTGGATGGATAGTGTTCAACAACAATAACAGCAGAATAAACAACCCCAATTTACTTTTAAAATTAGCAATATTAACTTTGTGGTTAAATTCATATTTGTATTTGTTATCTTTATTTTATTAACCACTTAATTAAGTTTAATGGTTTTGACTTAATGGTTTTGATAAAAAATTGGGATTTGCCTATAAACAGTGTTGGATATAAATAAAGCGTGTAAAACTAATCAAAACATTATAAACAACCAACTAAATTTAACTACGAGTCCCATTCTAAATTTTTTTCCTAAAAATTATTCGAGTATATTTGTATTAAGTAACAATTTGAGTTAAGTACTAAATTTATTTTTTAAATAATTGTTGTTCTTTCAAAAATAGATTCTGGTAAAGAAACAATAATATATGTTTTTAATTATGACATTCTAAAGGAGAAAATGGTAGATATATTTAAACTCAATTAAGTGGTTAATAAAACAAAGATAACAAATAAAAATATAACCCTAATTTACATTAAATAAACGTTGAGAAACATTTTTTTCACAATTTAGATGTGCATACTGAAATGACATGTTACAAGATGTACGGATACAATTGAGACTGATAGTATAAAGCAGTATCGAGGGAGACCGTTCTCGTGGAAGATCTCCGACTAGATGGATGGTTGGATACATGAATAGCTTACATTTAAACAGCTTCATTTTACATGAAATAAGCATCGAGCAGTCTATCGTTCATAATATAAATACGCGTACTGAAATACCATGTCACAAGACGTACGGATACAATGGGAAGATTGAAGGTGCAAAACAGAGACGAGGAAATTTAGATCGTTGATTAGATGGACGTATCTGATGAAATGTGGCTTCAGGAAGCCGTGGCTATTGTCACAGCAGCCACAACTACTCTTTCAAGAGCACAATGAAGAAGAAGAAGTCCATGATTTTTCCATAATGACAATTTTGATTGAGTTAAGTGTGTAAAATTTTGTATATGGTTCCAATTTGAGACATGTGAGTAAAGTACATTTTAATATGACAACTGTTTATTTCCAAGAGCGCCTAATAATTTCAAAAAGTAAATTAAGAACGTTGACCGTTTAACGTGACCCCGTTCTACGATTTTTGTCACCATTTTACCAGTCTCAATATTTATTTATGAACTATTGGTGCACCTAATGTTGAATTATTCTTTGACAAAGATATACATTATAACGTGAGTTACTTGTTACTAGTTTAAACAAAATACATCATGTAAATCAATATACAATCTTTTTCATCTCCGAACCCCGGACTCTGAAGACCATGATTGCAGTCACTACAAAGCGCCATATCTATTACAGATACGTTTTTATTAGTGTGACAGTTGACTGCTTTTTACATTTTACGTAGTGTATTTATAGTCCTAATGTATTAGCGTTAATCAATTACCATTGTCCGTCTATTTCTCTATTGTAACTGTTTGCTGATATTAAACTGGGGTGTTAGCCAACCCTTAAATTTATTAATCAAAAATTAATTTTGACGTGTTGTATCAACATTTCCATGGTAAGTAAAGTTTTGTGCTGCTAAATTGTCATTTTTTATCTTTTTAAACTCGTCAAATTGATCAAATATGATCATTTATTATTAAAGAATATGTTTTTAATAATTATCTCTCTCAGTCGAAATGCTCATGATTGAGCATCGTGGTTCTTTAGTCTGCTTCTACAGTGTGAATGCTTGCCTTTACTCTTAGCGATCATAGGCCTTGTTTAGTGCGACATGTAGCGAGGCTCCAGTCATGTCTCGAACTTGGTAAGTAATGGGTAAAATATACGAATGTAAAAAAATTACGTTAGATATTTTACCGTTAAGAGTATAGTACACGCCGTTTAACTCACAAAGATAAAATAATAACATTCTCATAAGCACGGTAAAATGGTATAAGATATTTATGTATAATATATGTAAAACTAAACTAAAAATGTAATGTAAAAATTGACAGGAAAATGACGTGCAACATTTTTTAATTCGATCATTAATTACACTAGCGTAACGATTCGGATCGCAGCTTCCGGTGTAGAAAAATTACATTGAAAATTCAAACAATATATTTTTATTGTTACGTGATGCATAAATCCCATTTGATCTCCCCTCTGTGCAGCCGTCTCCCTCTGCGTACCGCGCACTTCTCTCTCCTTTCTTTATTATCCAAATGAGCGGTTAACAACAGTTATTGTTGACTCGGAGTCTGGTTTACAATTGGCCGGAAATGCAGGCGGCGTGGATAACCAGAGGGAACGGATTACTTATAAAGGTAATCAGTACCTACTCATAGTTTTATTCTTATAGATGATGTTATTATACTATCGTGCCGTATGATTAAATAAATATTTAAATGTCATATTATATAATGTTATCATAAGGGAGAGATGTGATGCTGGAGACAGACTGAAAAAATCAAGTGAAATCCGCAATCTTGAATTTTGGGAGCAAGTGTAGCAATGTTGGCATTAATAAATCAAAAATTTTAATGAATATAAATAAGCAATTAAATTTTAGAATCTAAGTTGTCGTTTTAATCTCATTTCTACAATACGATAATTTTTAAATACATTTGATCAATTTCTAGAATTTTTCTTATAATCAATATTATGCTGGAAAGCTGCATTTGTTTCTATACTCTTCAAGTGAGAAAATCTATACATTATAGAGTGACGAATGAACAAAATATGAACGATAGTATTAAGAAATGATGGCTGAAATAGTTTGAGCACATAGAAAGTATGAACGAAGAGAGGACGGTGAAAAAAATAAGAGGCGAGTTTTGAAACAGGGCTTTCGCAAAAAATCTGGTGTAATCAAATAAGCCAAATATCGAAAGATAGTCCTGTTCAAAAATCGACGAGAAGATCTATGAATGTGAACGAGGCAAAAGTGATATTTCAGTACTAAATAGTGTGGCGTTGTATAATTCTTGCCTACCCCTGCGGAGATACGGCACGATGATAAGAATGTAAGTTATTCAATGTTGCAAACATACTACTTCGTTTCACTTTCACTTTTACTTGTTTTTTTTAATTGTTTTTTTTTTTCCTGTCATTATTGACGAGCTTTCACCTAGAATATATAATAATATAAGATATGTACACGTGTCGAATTTGTATTTACATTATTTTTAAAACAAATGGGCAGAATACTGATTGTCAATTTTGATGAGTTCACTGGCGTTCACGAGTTCACGGCAATTGTGGAGCGGGCACGGATTGTACTTTAGAACTATTGTGTCAGACGTTGTCAGTATTCAACAATTATTAGGTTGGTGACCTCTGACCTGAAGAGTACACAAATAGTTCGAACATTTGATATTCAAGATTGTTTTTGTTTGTACTCGGTACTGTGCAACCATTTTTTTTTTTAATAATTGTTAAGTGACACACAATCGAAAATGTATGTCATAATGATATCAGGTTTTACAGAGATTTTAAATAAAAATGATTTAAAAGGAAACAAACGAATCATAAGAGTTGTAAATCTTTGTCGTTTCACTATAAATTCAGAGAAAGCGACGCATAGACAGAGAAAAATAGAAAAAATGATGAGCTGGATAAAGTAACGACATAAAACAGACTGCGTGTGAAAAATATTGATATAATAGTAAATCGTCCCGCCCAAGAATGGTGGGAACAAACGTAAACTGGTCGGGAAATAATTATAATTTAATATGGAACAAGTAATGGCAAACATGTACATTTGTAAATACTACATGATAATCTTCTGTATGCAGTTTTCTGTGACTAATCTGCCGTGTACATATGACCTTTCTGGCCGACGATTCAGCCCTGATGATGGGATCCGAAACGTCGGCCGGAAAGTTCAGATATACACGGCAGATTAGCCCAGAAAACTAGAAGGTTTAAAAAATTTAAGAACATTTTTAACTACACGATGACATAGAAATTATAAGCATGAAATCACCATGTTTTCTGTAGTGTACCGAAGGCATAAACAAACACAAAAAATAACAATTTGATTTTTTTATTCATTTCATATGTTGAGGTCAAATTATGCAAAATGTCGTCGCATTGTTTCCAAATTGTTTAATGCTGTTTCATTGTGGTGACTGATGTATTGTTTGGTTACTGTCACGAGGACGAGCCGTGGACGAAGACGTGGACACACTGTTATGTATGTACCTACCTTCCGAAGACACATCCCTATCTTTTAGTTTGTCAACCTTAACCTTTCTTGATTTGAGGAGAGTTATGGGTTAAAACCATTATTTTAATAGTTTTGTCTTATCTTATTATTTATGCTTTCTGTAAGTGGATGTGTATTGAAACGATTGTTTCATATTATCTAATTTATGACTTTGTTTATCCGGATTTAAATTACCTTCTACATTATTTAATGGGAGAAACATCTCCAGAATTATCTTTATAAACCATAACACAACCCTTCAGATATCAGATCGTATCTAACATCCAAACGAGAAAGAACCGAAAGTCTATTCGTTTCAATTCATCTCCGTAAACACGCTACCTTATATATTTTTGCACCTATAATATTTCAGTAAACGAATTATTTACAAGTACAGACTCATGATTTTAAGACTTCCCGAAGAAGGAACATAAAAACACCTACATGACCCTATCTACCTGATTAAAATTCTATCATAACTATTTGACGTTTTTGTTTATAGCGTTAGGATGAATACTATTCTGATGGTGTCGGTGCCTTTCCGTCATAATTCGCGTTCCCTTTGATGGCAGTGGTGATGAAATTTTCGGTAATTTGACACGTTACCAAACAGTTACGGAATGCCGCGTCGCTTATTGCAGAACCTGACTATCATTCTTGGAATGTGGTTTCACTCTCTCCGAGCTGTTGATGTTTTAAATCTACCACAATTCGACGTTACGTAATGCGGTATATCAAATTTCGTAGTGATCTTGCTAACTACGAGCTATCAAATTCGAGTAAATTCATTCTGGTTTTTACTTGGGTCGATTTTTGTCGTAGCCAACGTTTCGGACCAAATTTCTGTGGCAATGTTATTATGAAATATTACGGAGGAAAAAATCTACACATTAGCAATAGTCATAAAGTTGCGGTATTGCCGCTGAATTATTCATTAACTGTATGCTATATTAGATTAATTGGATCATAGAGTAGTAGCATGAGGGTAGTCGTGTTTATGGCTGACAGTTTGAATGATTTGCAGTCACCTATTCTGATTCGTGACATTTCTTATGCAGTCCAGGGGCGAAGTCAAAAATAATAATTTTAGCGACCTTACACAGATGTTTAATTTCAAAATGTCATTTAATTTTCGTTAATGTAAATTTTTGAAAAATATCAAAACGCATGACGTACTTTATTGGTCACTTTTAGCCACATATTTTTCTAAGATATCTATAGTAGAAAATTATTTGGGGGGGGAGGGCGCGAGTTGAGATGTTTGTACAGTACTTTAGTTTTACACATTGTGTAATTATTGGATTTACGAAAAATGAAGCGTTTACTAGTGTTCCGTTGTATGAAATTGACTGAGAATTTACACAAATAAAAAAAGACACAAATATTTTATACCAATCCGCTATGTATAATATTTCTTTGGAAATAAATGATTCTTTCGCCGATTACTTATTACCATATATGGATATCGATAGTGGTCGCCTCACCGCTATCGGTGGCCGTTGCACGGCCATGACCATTGTGTTTCTGTAAAATTTATTTTTCAATGTACGCTACTGCTACCTTTATCCAGATAAACCGATATATAAAGACTCGGTCGATGTAATTATGCATATTTATTATGAGAGAATGCGATTATCCAACGCATACTTAGAATATCATTTTATTACAAGTTATAAAACATGATTCAAACTAAATCATTATCAAGATTAAATTAATTATATTACGAAGTATTTAACATTGCACTCTTTCAGTTCTCAAGTATGGTTGCGTTGTATACATCTACATATTAAATGAATGGAATATGTGGCAGCAAATATCAACGACTCGGATATATAGAAGACATTTGTAAGGCTATCTCAGTGAATACAAAACTAATGGTAATTAGATAGTATCGACGTGAATGAATAATTATATAAAAATATACAGGGTGGCCCAAAAAAAGTGAAAAACATTTCGTAAAATGTGATATAATTATATCAAAATTAGGTTAACTATATCAAAAATAGCATAAATAGTTTACTAATTTACATAATTACCTATATTAAGTTTTATTTCGATAATTTCCGGTCGCCATTTTTGATTATTAATTTTCCCATTTTTTATATTTGGTTTTTTCATATTGTTACCCTGAATGACAGAAATCAATGGAGAAGACCGTATTCTGATCAAAAATTTGCGAATTGAAAAACTAGTAGTAGGGGTGCTAGGAAAATTGATCAAAGTGTTTCAAAACAAAGTCTGGAGTATAGCTAGACATTACAGAATAACTGGACATTACAGCAGGACTGAGCTCCATCTCACACAGCCAGAAATACAATCAACTTTCTTCATCGTGAGAATGTTAATTTCATCGAGCCAGGCATGTGGCCATCGAACAGCCCAGATTTAAACCGAGTAGATTATGCAATATAGGGTGTTTTGATGATTTCTGATTAGCTAAATATTGTCCAAAAAAAATTACGTTATGAATTAAAATGAATTATATTATGTTTTGAAATAACTCACGTGTTACGAGATATTCTCACTCTTTTTGGGCCACCCTGTATATTAATACAATTTTATTATTCCTTAGATTAGTATTTGTGCAAAATGTTGGTAAAGTCTAAGAAAAGGCAATCTAAATTTGATAGTTTATAATTTTGGTTTTTGAGCATGATCTTAGTCACAAAACCTTTCAAAAGCTTATTTAAAAAAAAAGTACTCGTTAATCTAATAAATAAAACATTCAACTAAATTCTACACAAAATACCATATTTTAATTATAAGAGTTTTATTTTTTCAATATTTGAAGTTGACTCGATGTGCGTAGGAATGCGTATACATCCCCTCCCTCAGGACTAGCACCCCATACTGTCACCCCCCCACTAACGGATCCTACTAATGGATTTAACCCTACGTTTCAACCGCGTTTTTATCAGACCCTGCTTATTCCGACAAACTTATATTATCCGGCTTAAAATATACCTTTAGTAAGCCATTTTCTGTGCCTTTATAATCTTTTAAACTGGGAGCTCCATCTGGACATCATCGATTACTCTATCTCGTTCGTAAAATGTAATCTCGAGCATTGTAATGTGTACAGAATAAATCGAGTGTTTTCAAGTGAGTACTTTATTTTACAATCCACGTCACCCTTCATTCCTCACCGTAATCATGACGAATATTGAAATATCTGAAGATGAATAATGATTCAAACTATAAAATGCTTAAACCTATATGTAAATTAATTCACTGAAAAAAATTAACCCATATGATGAGTAATATTTATACAGTTATCTGAGGCATGTTTAGATTATTATTTAACAAAAAAATACGGTTTTTTCCACGACTGTCAAATTCTAGACGTTCATACTGACCCTAACAATCATCGAGAGATTGTTTCAGATGCCTCAATAATTAAACATCCAATCCACTTTCTATTAGTTAAATAAAAAACGGTTGGACATTATTTAAATAATTGTGAAGAGCACTTATTAGAAATCTCGAGTAAGAGTCGGTTTGGCAGGAAATTACCACAACTTTCGATCAAGGTTTACTAATCGCACATTTAACACAAATAAAAAGTTGATCTACAAGAGTGCAGTTAACGGTATTCATTTTAATCAAATAACAGCGTCTGTGTACGGACACCTGGAGAAAGTGACCGGTTGTAAATTACTGGTTAAGTTAACTTTTTCTATACATAGCAGAGAATCTGTAATTGCGCGTATCTTTTAATCGTATCCGAAGACGGCACGGCCGATGTACATATTTGAACTTCAGTTTACAACCATTTACAGTTTGGTATGCCTCCATTCAAAAATGAAAACGAGGTGTGGCTTACATGCTACAAATACGAATTTGACGCAGAATTTTATGAACTCGATATTGTCCAAATTATTAAGATATTTATACCGATTGAGTTATACCTAATGCCAGCCTGGAGGCGAATAAGAAAGACCGATATGCGAGCATTTGCTCGTAAAACGATGCTGGGTAAAGTAGAGTGGGTCATCTTTCACTGGTCATGTTCAACGCATGGACTCTGAACGACAAGCGAAGAGTGATTTATGCAAAACATATTGGCTGAACGAGAGTCGGAGGAGGACCCCCATACAGTCGGTATCGCGAACTGGAAAATAACAGTAGTGAAACTGTACTTGAGTAGGCCAGGACCCACAGAGGGCTGTTGCACCATTGATGACGATGAAAGGTCTTTATTTCCAATTCCGCTGTTCTCCTCTATCTTCGAATCCAGCTGCTTTCTGCAATATTTCTCGAGACGACGACTTCTACTTTAATAAATGTTATTCTTTTGTCTAAGGTGTTTAGACCATCGCCATCAGTTTTGTTATTCCGCGAACTCCATCTTCTACTTTGATCCTACTGCATTTTAAAGAATCTTTAAGTTCTTATTTTGCAAGGATGTCCCAGGCATAGTATGTTCTAAGCATATATCACAAATGAATAGACATTAATTAAATAAATTGTACATATAGGAGAGGGGTTTGGAACATTAGTTGTGGGACAGGTGGCATTCTACACACATTCTTTGTGAAAACATAAATCCGATAGTTTATCGTATTCACTTGATTTTCGAAGAATAAAAGTATTTACTTCAGAAATTAAATCTCTGTGTAAACAAGACTTACTTTTTACATTAATGCATATTATATTTTCAGCATTAAAATTTTCGTTCCAATCGAATCATATATTAAAAAAAGTCGCGGAGCTGTTTGATTGCGTAAGTGGTACCAAAGCGATCACGTGGGTGACACCAAAATAAAAATATTGAAACAAGGAATTTTCATTAGTTCATGTCTATATATTTGGTAGTCTGTGGTTCTATGGGAAGACGTCATTCCTGCTCAATCTACGTTTGCCCCGAATGCTTCTCAACAAGGCAGTCCCAGAGGCATTAAACTGGACACGAATCCAGGCGTTATCAATTTAACTGTCTTACTTACCATCGTGTCAAAAATAAGGCTAAAATATGGCTCTGGGGGTAAAAATATGGTACTCCATAAATGTAAAAAGTAGGGGGTTTTGGTCCCTTGCAATCCCCCAATACAAATCTTCCACGAAAAGTTTTAATTCTTTGCCAATAGATGGCAGTAGCACATAATAATGATTTTTCATCATTAAGATCAATTTTTATATTTCGAAAAATTCTGGTGATTGACAAAATTCCGCCACTTCTTCTTTTTCTAATGCTATATTCATTTAAGACGTTATATCGATATTGCTCTCATACTAGTCAGATTGTTGATATTTTACAGAAAAAAATTGGAGATACTTTCATGTAACTTCGTTTTAGATTTAATAAACGCTCTCAAATTCATTTTCACATAAATAAATACATAAACATTTTTTTTGAAAATTTCTAACCTGTAGATATTTCCTCCGTCTCTCCTCTTGGTAGACCCTCCTCATGTGGTCCGCCTGCCTCCGCGCCAACTCCTCTTCAGGCACCAGGGGTCTGGGCTCCTGCCGCACAGGAACTCGGTAGTGGATGTTCACATCGCTCTCCACGTAACGACGGGGAGACTCTGCAATGGATAATAAAGAATATTTTATTTCAATTTGTATTTAATAAAGTATATTTTTTTCTCTCTAAATTCTAGTAATATTTGTGACTTCTATGTTTATTGTTGACATGTCTACAGTGGCGTAATATGGTTGGACGTAAATACTTTATCAAAAGAACTCCCTAGTACCGCGAAATTATTTTTAATTTAAATTAAATACTTAGTTTTTACCATAATCACACGTGTGAAAATAAAACACTAGTTTTTTTATTCAACTCGTGTAATAATTAACTTGATGAGACGCATTTCGCCTTGTAAGGACATTATCAAGATTGCTAATGCCGTTACAAGGCGAAACGCGTCTCAAGTAAATTAAACGAGTAGAATAAAAAAACAAGTATTTTATTTTCAAATATGTAAATACTTAGTCTTCTTTCATCACTCGAATTTATAAATGTGGTGCTATTGTTGCGATTGGTTGAAATTGTTCAGCGATTGCGGTCCCCCTTGGGACCAGATGTCCAGGCAGTTGTTACGTCTTTGAATCTGCTAAGTATATAAAGACATACTCCCAAATAATGCATAACGAAAAACTTTTAAAGTAATAATCTTAAAATAAGAGTTTCATACTAAAAATGCTTCATACTCTAATAAACAACAGCTTTCGATTTTTTCGAATCTCATACTTATTGTTGAAAACAATTTAATTTAATTGTTAAATTGAATAAACGCAACTGAAATTGGTTTTGACTTTGTACTGTTACAGTACAGAGTTTAGGCCAAAGCCAACTACGATTCATTTTCGTAGACTATAACAACGCAACCGGTACATACCGTCCTTTGTCGACATATCTCCGAGATGAGACATCAGTCTCATCTGTATACACACACCATTAGGATGAATAGGACTGGAAGTCCTGGCGCTATCTAGGAGATTTTACTCAAAGGTATTCCAGTGGGAAATAATTATATATATATATATATGTAAGTTACTTTATTAGTAATATAAATTAAAGGTTAATATGGCATAATTTATATCGAAGTCTACCAGAAATATAGAAATATTGTATACAAGTTCTGGTAGTAATTATATATTTTCGATTGATATAATTTTTCTGTGTTTTATCTAATTATTTTAGATTATAATGAACGTGAACCCGGCTGTAAACAGAGATAATAATTAACACTTTTTTTTAAATCTCTAACATATGAATAATATTTAATAGTAATTTTAAACAACGGTGGGATAAAAAAATATTTTTTATTTGCGTCTAATTTTCAAGGAAAGTTTAACACATTTAACAAAAACAAATATGGTTTTATGTTTTTTTTTAAATGTATATAATGTGTTCATGTTATTTCAGTAGTTCACTAAGTACACAGTAAGTAGGCGGATAATTTTCCATTCCCATAAGAATCTGGTGACATTCTTGTGTTGGTACCTTTCGAAACGTGTCATCTATGGTCATTTGTTTATGCCAGAGAGAAATCGACACAGAAACAATTTCCGAAGAGAAATGGCTCGTGTGGTGCTGCATACAAAAACCTTACACGCGTGGTTAATTCAACCTTATTAGGAATCAGCCACAAGGTAAATAGACCCGACTGAAATCAGTGTATTCGATTCATAAAAGTCGCTTTTCTACTACGTGGAACAGAATTGACAGATGGCTATACGATAAAATGAAGACCAGACTTAAAAGCCATTGTTGTTGTTCCCGACAACACTAATGATACTCATTTTGCAGTCGACAAAATATCGGTTATTATTGCTTCATTACAGCTTTGAAGACTAAATGGTGTCACTCAGACTAATGTGAGGGGAAAACAATATCAGAAATGCGTTAAAATATATGGCAGACGTCAACAGTAACGTATGACAATGCTTCTCATCTGCATAACAACGGCCTGATACTGCAGAAGAATAGGCTAAAATTATAGAGTGAAGTATCTCTGTATAACAAAATAATAATACGATAGCATCTTTAATCTCATACATATGTAAGTTGGTAGTGTATTCGGTAAACCAGATAGATAAGCATTGAATACAATTCTACGTTTTGATTCATCGCTTGCAGATTAATATGCAGGTTCAAGATATGGCCCGAGTGCGCAGTAAGGGTGAATTTACCTAGTATGGACCCTTAGTCCTTACATAGCAAATACATCACTCAAAGATTTAAAATTTAATAATGTAATAAGAACGTTCATTTTCATCCTCATCCCCAGTCCGATTGCAATGATATTTATACAGATAAACTTATTATTACTTTTGAAAATTGCAAAATTAACTTTGTGGTTAAAATTCATTATTTTTATTTTTTAACTTTGTTTTATTAACCACTTATTGAGTTTAAATACATCTACTGGTTTCGAAAAATACAATTTTCTTATTCAGGATGACAATACTAATTAAAACATATATTATTCTTTCTTTACCAGAATATATTTTTAAAAAAACAACAATTATTTAAAAAATTAACTTAGTACCTAACCCAAATTGTTACTTAATACAAATTTACTCGAATAATTTTTAGGAAAAAAATTTAGAATGGGACTCGTAGTTAAATTTAATTGGTTGTTTATAATTTTTTGATTAGTTTTACACGATTTATTTATCTTCAAAGATTCCAAATTATTTAATTTGTGACCAACACAGTTTACATTTGAAATTGACAATACCAATTTTTTATCAAAACCATGACCATTTTCTATCAAATGATTAGAAAATTCTGAAAACCCACTATTGTTCAAAAATCACAAACGCCCCTTAGTCTTATATTAAAATTTCTACTCGTTTTACCAATATAAAATGCAGCACAATCCTTGCAACTAAGTTCATAGTTAAATTTTTTCAGAATATTCGTATTTTTCGAAACCGGTAGATGTATTTAAACTTAATAAATGGTTAATAAAACAAAGTTAACAAATTAATAAAAACTTGTCTTACGGATATTATCATTTTGATAGAAAAATCATATTTTATTTGATAATTACAAATTAAGAATTAGGAAGAACACATTTTTTGCAATGAATTTGCAATTTCAGGGCATAGTTCTGTGGTTTTTTAATACTAATTAATTAATAAATTCCATCCTTATAGAAGCCATTGATTTGCGCAATCTAATATGAACTATTTACAGCCAATAACTGGCGTGTTAGAAATAATACGGCGACAGACAAGCACAGCAATACTGTATTCTGAGTGTTTATGGATATGTATAAAGATAAAAATATTACAACATTTTTGAAATAAAGTAATATTTTCAAATCATATAATATAGTATTTTGAATTCTAATGATTTAATATTTATCCACTTATATACCGTCAAATCGTACCCTTGAAAACAAGGTATCATCTGATATTTACATCAAACTAAGATAATGAAAGTCAAACCTCAAAGATTTAAATATTAATTTTATTTCTCCGGTGGAGATTGGTTTATCGCCCATGAATTGAAATATTTAAAAAAAATGTTGCTATATAGTTGATAGCAATAAATTAAATCGATTCCTGATTTTGGACACGATATAAAATATATTATAACATATATATTTTATGTGTATTCAATTCAACAGTTACTTTATTCTAAATAATGTAATAAGTGCTACTAAAATATTAAATGTTTTTTTGGCATCTCATAAGATACTATGATTTTTGATATGTTTGGAACATGGTTTAAAAAGAGAATAGTAAAAATTTTGATACAAAAAAGAAAATTACAAGAATGTTAGATGATACCTTATTGTTACAAGGCTGATTTATGCATATTTTTACTGCCTTCTCTTTTACGTGCCTTGGATACACCGCACCTTGACCGAACCAACTACGCACTTGAATTGTATCTCCTCATTGCCCCTTAAGAAAAAACTCACTAAAAATTCCGCTCGTTCAAATGTGCGCGTTCCACTACTTAAGCTCGATCATATACATTCTGTAATTTATATTAGATTAAGTAACTCGTATCAAACAACACACGGATTTTGGTTATTTAAAATGAATATGTAAATTAAAAAAGCATAATAGGCGCCATTAATAAGAATGGATTTAAAAATTAAATACAATAAATTAATGACGTGTCGGAATTTAAAGTGTTATTATACGTTACTTAATAAATATCGGACTTCCGTTTTAATAAGAACGCGGCACCAAGATTCTTAGATTGTAGACGAATTGCATTGTAGTCTGTGGGAAAAAAGTTTTTTCCATTTAGATAATTTTGTAGGAGTATAATTCTCGGCGACTAATAACAAAATTGGACATCTGATTCAATTAAAATAATGTACATATACTCGAGCATTTAGTTTATGAAATAAATTGGCATTTTATCGCAATGAAAATATAATATATATTTTAATGAAATCCGAATAGTTAAACAATGCAGTTGCGTATTCAAATCTATAATTAAAAAAAAATATATTCCAATTTTATTACATTAAAATATTATTAAGAACACATTCTTATTGCGAAGTTGTAAGTATTCAGAACTTAAGTCTGTGATATTTTAAATACTAATTAAATGTATTAGTTAGAAATATCACATAGAGAATCAATTTTATCGAAAAATATTGTTGTTACGCTACCGGGATTCGAACGTGGATCTCTTTTCAAACCGGGGAAGGTGCGTTATCTATCTACGCTACAGCGACAGTAGTTTTGACGACAAATTTCGGAACTCATGTGTTATATAAGGTATTGTCGCTGTAGCAAAGTTGGATAATGCAGCTTCTTTGGTTTGGAAAGAAATCCGGGTTCGAATCTCGATAGCGCAACAACAATATTTTTCGATAAAATTGATTTTACATGTATGTCTTTCTAATTTAATTAGTATTTAACAATTTATAAATAAATTATTATTTTCAATATTTACTTAACTGAAGAATAGTTTTACAGCAAGTATTTAATAGCATATTTAATACTGGTACTTACTTCAGAACCTTTTATTTTCTGTAGAATACTTTACGCATACGGCCAGCTGAAGTTCCTACGAACTAACTTACGAGAATATGGGAAGACAGTGACATTAAGCCAGCAAGTAAAATTATGTCGGTTCACATTCTTGTCTTTTCAATCTTCATGTACAGTCCGTAATAGCGACAAGCGTAAAATAAACGCCTTCGAAATGTATTGTTAGAAAATGATTATACAAATCCCGTGGACAGCACGTCCTACGGATGTTTCAGTTGTGTAACAAATCCAACCACAGCCAGCCCTGTCTACAGCAATTCTTCAATTCTTTAGCCAAATTATGCGTCAAAGTGACCGCCTTGAGAAGGAGATTATACTGTGTACAACTTTGGGTTGAAGAAGACCCGAAAGAGTGCCACTGCGGTAGATATATGCGATGCTTCTGACTGAATAGAGCCTGAAGCTGGAGTCAGCTGTGAGGGCGACCCAGGATCGGGAGATGCATTGCGAACCGAGTCTCATCTGATTGAGGACACTATATTATGTCAATACTGACATTAAGAAGGACAGAATAAGAATTTTACTCATTAAACTGTCACAAATGTCATCTTTAAATGTTACTTTTTAGTGTGACGTCTATTTTTTCCAGTTGGAAGTTGTAGTTTAATATTAAATTATTATACCGGCAATATAAAGTTCTGAATTCAAGCTTTAGCAACTTATATTATCCCAAGTCATAGAAATATATGATTTTTAAAATTTATAGTATCTTTCTGCTTAAAAATTAGTACCTATTCACATTCAACATTTAAAAGGCTTTACAAAAATTCTAGAGGTTTCGTGTACAATAAAATAAATTGTTGGTTTGGGATAAATGGATAATAATAACTGTTAGATTTTTTTTTTCATATAAAGCAATCATTTTGTGGTTTGACATATTGATCATAAATACAAAAAGAGTGCACTCTCTTTCTCATATAATTTTATATTCTATCTCCCTCTTTACGTGTAGTGTACTCTTTTTGTATTTATGATCAGTTTTAATTACGTTCTGATAAAGCTTGAGATAAGGGAAACCGGTTGATGTATAATAAATTTCGTGGTTTCATACAAAGTGATTGTTATTTTATCTAAAATAATTATTTGCTTTGAAATTTTAAAGGCACGATAAATTTTTTATCTTATTTTTATTTTTTATTAATTTATGGCTAAAGATATAACAATACATATTACAGAGTATGTAAGCCGTAAAGTCGATCTTCTACCTAATCTATCAATATTCTACTTTCGTGTTTATATGGACGTTAGGAACATATTAACCAAAAAGGTCGGGGATTAGAATCCCATTAGGCTATAACTTAGCCCGATTTTCAAAGCATAATAAGTATCTACATTGGCTTATTTCGAATGTAGTAAGAATATTAATTCGACAATATTATGTTCAAATTAGGAAGAGTAGTAAGAATATTGATTCGACAGTATCATTTTCATATAGTCATTACAAAAATATATGAATACATTTTAGCTGTTACATTTTCAAATTAATACATCTACCGTCCCACTATTTGAAAGCCATCTACTTTGTTTTTACGGAATCTCAAATACTTTTGAGTAAATCGATGGCAGACGCCAGAATTAACAATTATTTTTTTTAAATATTGGATACATCGATACAACTTATATATTATTAAAGGAACACATTATTATTGCGAAGTTGTAATTAAAAACGAAATAGATGGCTTTCAAATAACGGAACGATAGATGTATTCATTTAAAAAGTGCAACATATGGGTTCAAAAATTTGTCAACAAAGATACTGTTTGCTGTAGCATAGTTGGATAATGCACCTTCCCCGGACTGGAAAGAGATCTAGGTTCGAATCCCGGTAGCAACAACAATATATTTTTTGATAAAATTGATTATATAAAGAGTGTTCAGCAGAAAAATTTCAAGATTTAATTGTAATTGTTCGTAAATCATCATGGTGAGGTATGTGGGAGGAGTATTGTTCGGTGCGCGTGATTTGCGAATTTGCCAGTCGCAATGAGTCACTGGTCGGGAGCGCACCGCGCATTCGCGATTGAGCAATATTTGAAATGCGGTGGTTCATTCGCCGCACTTTTTGTACTCACTTTAATATCTGACAAGTAAGTGATGGGCCGAGCACGCAACTTATCTAGTGTTGAGTTCAAAAGTTTAGACAAGAAGCGATAATGGTTAACAAAACTCCTCCGGGACCATCAACGTCAGCAGAGACGTCAGAAAATATGGCCCAAGTTCGACGTAAAATTATGCGCAACCCGCATAAATCAATAAAGTACTCAGTAAGCCTGTACTGGAATAAAAAAATCAACAGTGCACATTATTTTGATCCAAAAACTACAATTTTATCAATACAAACTGCAAATTGTGCAGTTTCTCAACGAAAATGACCATTCTTTACGTGAAACCTTAGCGAGAACGATGCTGAAACGTTTAGGAACTGTACGAACACTTGGAAACATATTGTTTACTGACGAAGCATATTTTCGTATCGATGGTTATGTTAATAAACAGAACAAGTGATACTAGTGCCCCGACAACCGAAGGGAACGTTTGCATTGTCCAAAAACGATAGTGTGGTGTGCAATTTCTGCCCGAGGGATAATTGGCCCTTATTTTTTTAACTAGCGAGAGACAATCACCGCTGACGTGTATTGCCGAATGATCGACAAATTTTTGGTAGAGCAGCTGCAGGTATTTCCCGTGTTCAACTACACAACACAATTTTAGCAAGCCGGGGCCACTCCACACACAGCTAGAGTTTCATTGGAGAAGGTAAGGGGAATTTTTTCCAATAAATTAATCAGCAAATACGGAGACATACCCTGGGTACCTCGGTTATCGGACTTTACACCGTGTGACTTTTTATTTTGTGGATACCTTAAGTCGAGAGTTTACAGCAATAATCTTTGAATAATTCAGGCCCTACAAGAAAATATCAGCTGTGAAGTTGCTGCCAGTGAACCAACGCTTTGCTCTCGCGTGTTCGCAAATTTAAGAGTCCGATTGCAAGAGTGTCTTCAGAGAAATGGACAGCATTTAGACGATATTGTTTATAAAACGTAAAATTCGCATCGTTAATCTTCATTTTGTATAAATTAAATATGACAATAACATTGCAGTTTGTTTAATTTTCAACTTGAAAATTTTCCGCTGGACACCCTTTCTAATTGATTTATTTAACATGTATTAATAAGTATACTTCTATAGATCTAAAATACGTAAGCATATATGTAAAAGTGTAACTTAAATTTTTACTAAGAAAACAAATACATTTTTAATAAACCACTTCAGTCCAAGTAAAAATAAATAAAAAGAGAGAAATATCAACAAAAAGAGAAATCGCCGAAGAAAGTGTAATCGAAATTCGTACGACTCTTTCAAACGGCAATTAAAAAAAGACCATTTTAAATTTGAACCGTTACTTTGGTCATTTCGCGGTGGCCGTTGGTACCTTCGGTCACGTTTAGTGGGCCAGTGTTGCTAGGCATCTGTCCGAATCAAAGAGAGGTCAGCGACCGTCCACTTTCACTGATCCAGACCTACGACAGACCGGGCAATAGGTACCCAGCGCGGTAGACTCGGACGGAGATCCAAGAGCCAGCGGCGCAACTTTCATTGGATTATCGGATGCTGTACCTGTGCGAGACATTCGAATTAAACGCATCGTGTGCAACCATCAACCGGTATTTTTCTACAGTAGAAACCATTGTAACTATTGATTTGACGACTGTCGTGATCAGGGGCGGATTTATGGTGCAGGAGTCTGTCTAATGGGATAATAATAAATAATAATAATGGATAATTTTATAGCGCCATTTTCGTAAAAACTTTCACATCGCTTTACACATAAACTATTTATAGTTCTACAATTATCTTTGATTTTAAAATTAAAAATTGTTATTTTCACTTGTGGGAATGATTTTTTGAAAAGGTGCGTTTTTAGTTTCTTCTTAAATAAAGTCTCTGATGCACTGCCTCTTACGAAGGGGGGAAAAGAGTTCCGTGCTTTTGGGCCTGCCATCGCAAATATCAGTTCACTAAATTTACACTTCTGGCAACGGTTGGTCGGTTTTACAACCCTTTCTGTTTTGAAGATTCCTTATTTTAAATACGAGAGCCCCCCAGAGTGTTAATATCATAACACAACGTAAACGATAGCAACACAGGTATAAACAAGTAATGGTTAAATCGTTATTTAAACCGTTTTTGTGACTGGTTGTGTTCGATTTTATAAAACAGTATTGATAAGTGATGGTTAAATCGTTATTTACACCGTTATTGTAACAGTAATTATATTCCATTGGAACGATGATTGGTAACTGATTATTTGTAATTCTTCGAGCAATGACTGGTACAGGAATACTGTTCGGATTGGCACGATATTGCAGCGCATCTACAATGTTTGGCGAAAACTGTATACATGGATTCGTTCCACTTCTGAGACATCAAATTACGGGCATAAAGCTGCTGCTGGAGCTTAGCAATAGCTCTCTGGTGCAAGCGGTGCTCTCATGGGAGGCTGGTTCCCTGACCAGAGAATGGCAGCTACAGATACTATAATGGCAGTGACTGAAGTATTCATATATATAGTATTTATATTTTGTTTATATGTATAAATATGTGTAAACTCTTTATTTATTTATACTTTCCTTGGTTTTCTTTTCATAAGATAAATAATATTTCGTAACTTTATTACATATGAATTATCTTTGCTGGAATAAACGCATTATTATTATTAATATTATTATTATTATTAAAAAGTAAACCTCCAACAGTTAAATCTCTGTAACTAATTATCGTCACAATCACAATAACATAACAGTTTACCATCACTAGTATAGTGACGATAGTTTAGGTTAAACTATCAATAATAACATTCTAGAGTCTAGAGTTACATCAAAGTCACGAATAGTTGACGACAGCCGAGCACAATCGGTTTCACCAGTATTTTTAGAATTAAAACAATGTTTAAGGTTATATTTTTAAAATGATTTATTTTCCCTTTCTCTGATCTTAATGTTTTGTTTCTCTCCAGTATGTTCCTTTTCTTAACACAATCTAATCACAATACTTTCTAGATAGAAATGGCATCTAAAAATATATCATTTACATGCATAAAAATCGCCATCAAAACTCAAAGCATTTTTCTTTTTCTCTGTTTATTGTACCGTGAACCAGTCAACTGTTATTTCAAAGGAAATTGACTAAGCGAACACGAACAATGCTGAAGTTGTTAAACATGTGTCACACGGTGAGCAGCAGGCAGCGGACTACGTTTTAAGAATGTTAACATGTAACGTGTACGTATTTTTTATTTGTGAAATGGTTGTCTGGTCTTATCTTCCGTACGTGCAGTTATTTTATAGTATCTTGTTTCTGCAAAGAATGCTACTAATAGGTGCTCACCTTGTTAAATTCTTACACGCTCCCAGGTATCACATTTCATATTTTGTTTATAATTTATTCCACCGTTACATCGTCGCCGTACCATTATTATATTGTCTCAAAAACGCGTGTAACGATGTTGTTAGTGATACGTGATGACATTTTCAACATTGAAAAACATGTTTTACGGAAAATACTGACCGTGGCCGCTATTTACGTTTAAATTGAGACCAACTTCATCGAAACGAATTGTTTAATGGGTTTCTGAGAAAAAAAGATGCAAAATACATGTAACTATGAATGGTTCATATTTACAAGCTGTAGATGAATTTAATTTCTCAGAAGTAAATTTAAAAAAAAAAGGATTTTCACCTACAAAAGCACTGTTATTAAACAAATAATAGATATCTCATATATTGAATTTTTTAAGTATATTCTAGTATAATGTGTTAAAAATATTTTACAGATAAGAATATTGTTTAAAATAATTTAAACAAAATTTTTGAACCTCATTATGACATATGCAGTTTTAGGGAAATAAATTATTACATTTAGTTCATAGATGGCGATAGTGTAGTGGTACTCGAAGTGAGTCCACATATTATCATACATATATACAACTCTCAAAAATTTGACAGATATGGAGATTGATGGGTGAGAATTAGTGAACGTTATATTTATGTAAAGTGATCACTCAAGACGGGTCGTAAGCTCTGTAATTACCCATACTTCCATAAAAATATAATAAAAAATAGCTTCGTCTCGATGAGATATTATTTGTTTTTGTAAAATTTGTGTTATAACACTGTATTATGTTATATTGTGTTTGTGTTTAAACATATAATATAATTTTAATAATTACATATCAATAGTGCAGCAGTGTTAGTTTCAATTTTCAAATTTTTAACTGTAAAAAATATACCTACAAAATGAAATGGTCTTACTAATTTTTATGTTTGCAAAGCAAATTGACACTTTAATCCGATGTAATGAATTAATTTACTTTAAAAAATTCTACGACTGACACATAGGATAGTATAAGAAAACTAGTGTTTAACCTTTTAATTGACAACTTTATTTGAAATGGAAGAACTTTAAGGGTTATGACTTATCTATCCAAAGCTGGGATCCGTCGTCTACAGATGGAAAAATGATTTAAAAATATGACTTTAATTCCTGCACGTTTGTATGGTACAAAAGTGCGTGTTAACATGCTTATAGCTAAGTGTGACATACAATGTTTGGCGTGTTCATGGTACTAAAAGGTAAAAATCCATTCTGGGACACACATGACGTACATATTTAAATAATTACCTAACTTCTCTATAACAATTTTTTTTGTACGAAAAACATACCTTCAGATCAAAAATATTGCATTTTTCCTAATGTATAAATTTAAAACAAAAGGGACGCTTCTGTACAATGTAATGTATTACAAATTTTTCAAATTTTTATTTGCGTAACACAGAAAATGATAAACAATAATATTATATTTATAAGATTATCGAGATAATAATGCAGGCATCGTAATATTCTGTGAAATAAATATTTTAATTAGATTTATTTTTAGTTTATTTAAATGTATTCACTACACGCCCCTACCGACGATATACATACACACATAAGTGGTACAAAAAAAACATTATTTTTATCTGAGACCTCAATAACATGTCAAAATATCGTCGGCCAGATTAAAAATATTATCACGATCACACTGACCAGGAGGTATACACGAATACCTTATAAATTACCACGTAAAATAATATACCCTATGTATTTTTTTCTGCAACGCAGAGCTTATATTACACTAACTGCAAAATTATACGATAACCGGTTTCACGTGTAGTAAAAACATTGTACGTTTTAAATTTCAAAACAACGTTCATTGATGACTCGAGCGATAGTACGTCCGTACGCGAGCAGGGGGCAGGTAGTATTAGGATTGGACATTGAATATTTTAAAATACATAGACCTTGAGGAATACCATAGATAAAAATTAATGACGCACGTAGATATTCGAGATTCTTCTCAACAAAGGGACGTGGAGATAAAATATAAAATGTTATCTACCTGCAGTTTTAAATGCACTTATGCGTGTAGTCGCGATTGCTATCTGCAGTGGGAATGGAGCTGATGCAGAAATGCAGACAATCTATATTATATAAGATTAAACAGCGAGATTCGGTGCCAGGGGTGTATTAAAAAACATATATTACGGGCGCCATTCTAATGAAAGCATCATAAAAAAATTGTTTATACAATATTTAAGGAAACAGGTCTTAAGAATAATCGAGTGAGTATAATTAGTACACCCATGATTATGCATGTAAACGTCGAATGTGTATGTGTTTTATGTAAAGTTCACTGGGAAGGAAATTTAATTACATTTATTTTTGACACTTTCAAATATCATTTGTTAATAAAGGTTTTCTAAACATTACACTTTATGTAGGTTTAGTATTAGGTACGTATGAAACATTTTTTAAATTAATTTTTTTCATATTTTGATATTTGAACAAGTAAATTTCTAAAAAATGAATAACAAAGTCAAGAGCATGTTTGGTATTTATGGATAGTGAAGGATTTCATATATATTATGCACAATATAAACGCAAATTATATCTTTTTATAGGTACTAAAAACTAATAATAAAGTGTACTAATTCTTATGTGTTCAATATTTTAGATACTAACTACGCCGTACAAAAATGTAATCATTTTAGTAATTTAACTACTAAACATGCCATAACTAACCACTAACAAGCCATTTAAGTTTTTTCTATATATATATATAATGCGACATAAACAGAACCACAATTGGAAGTTATTATTGGCATGGGTCGATATTAGCGGACCGAGAATACAATCCGCATTATTGAACCAATCGGAAGTTATCATATAAAAACTAATAAAGAATCCGGCTTTCAACCAGCGCTATTATCAATTAATTTTTTCTACACATTGTAGAAGTTAATTATAAGAAAACAATAATAATTTGTTTTATTCTAATGGTGTTATATACGAACGAGACTTTGATCTATAGTCTCAGAGTTTTGTCGGTAAATATATATATGTGTTAGTTGCACTATTTTACTCTATGTACAAAATACACGCGGCAATGTATTTCATTTCGCACTCGGGAGACAAATCTCATCCGTGTTAGGTGACTTTTTGAAAACATGACGGCTTCGTAAGAGAGAATAATCTCATTATGAATATTTAAGTTAATAATTCTTTTAAGAGACAACATTAGTCTATAGTACAGCCATATATAGTTTTATGATGCATGTATGCGAATGAGACTTTGATATGTAGTCTCAGATATGTGTTGGTAAATATCGAAATTTACCCGTTCGACCCCTCAGAATAATAAAGTTCCATCTGTCAATATCACTGTTTTGAGATAATGAGTTCAAAAGTGATAATTGAATTTCAACGTATTTTCATGTATATTTTGTTTTTAGTATGCAAATATGATAAGTTCTAAGGTCTTAACTTATTTTTAATATTATCAATGACCACTGTGAGGCGAGGGAAATAAAAAAAAAACATTGTAAATTTTCAATAATGATCTATAAATTGAAATAGATAACTGATGCAGTTGGAACGTTCCGCTCTTACGATTTCTTTTAATATCCATTAAATAGAGTTAGTGTGTATAGAATAAATAAATAATAAAGCATTTGGAACCTATTTCACGCAATAACTCATATTAGCCCAAAATGTTAGTTGGAACCATATTATTTTGAGGGGTTGAGTTGCATTCGTTGCGTACAAAATATATACGATAATGTATCTCTCTTTGTGCTTAATTCTGAACTTTACTCGTTTTCGATATAAGTCTCATCCGCATATATGCTTGATTAAAATCAATCATCCCAACAATAATTACAATTAATTACTTTTCTTTCTTCTATATTATATCATCATATCCTATATTATATATCATATCAGCTTTTCATTTTAAACAAATATCCATATAAAATTAGTAAACGTACATAGCTATTCAAATTTAATGTAGTTTAGTCATTAGTCAACGCTATGACATTGTCAGGAAAATACAATACAAAAAAAAAAAAATTTTTATCGTTACATTTATTTGTGGCTGAGATTTCACACGAAATAAAAAAAATGGTGTTAGATAACAAATTACCTTATTATAGTAGTAAACTTAATCATATTCGAATAATCAAGGTATTGTGTTGAAACCACTTAACATGAGAAAAAATATATTACCTTGTTTTTAGTAACTAAGAAGTTTTCAACTAATTATACGAAAGACAACAGATATTACAGTATACAATTAAATACTAGATTCAATAATGGATATAAACAAGAGTTTTAAAAAAATGTATTAGTGAAAAAACGAGGGTAATCCGGAAACCAATCTGTCTTTCATACATACATTCACTTTTTTTTTTGTTGTTATATTAACCGTTTAAGTGCTAAGCAATTTCCGATACAAACGATCGCAGCGCTTTTGCGACGCGTAGCATTCAAACGGTTAAGTAAAATATTTCAAATAAAAAAATACATACCTAAAGCCGCCAGCTTTCTTAATTGTTTTATCACTATCATGGAATTATATAAAAATTAATTAAATATTTTAACTCTCTAATATCTTTCAATAATAAAAGATACCGAAAAATAATAAAAAATGCACACTGAAATGATACAACCAAAGTGGTTTTTAGTGTACAAAAAATGTCTTCTGCGTATATGAGATAAATATGTATGTAAACAAATCTTCGCAAAACTACGACTGCAGCAGCGCGTTCGGCGGTTGCTTGGATACTGAAGGTTCTATTTTCAAACAGCTGTCAGACGGCGTCTTCTCCCGCCGAAACGGCTGTCCGCTGCGCGCGCAGCCTCGCAAGAAACGTCACTCGTTTCACGTGACGCGTTGGCGCGAAAACGAACTACAAAATTTGTCCCCGTTGTAAGAAAGTCGTGAGTCGTGACCGAACAATTATGACAGGAATTTGTTCATGGGCGTGGCACGTTTGAAGTTATCTGAGTCTTGCGCATAGTTTGTCGAAGATAACGCCACTGCCATTAAATAAATAACCTCAGAAAGATGAAGACACCATTTCCACTGAAGGTATCGTCGATACAGGCATTTATAGGTCATGTGTAATGTATTGCGTTTCTTTGTGCTTCCGTTACTTCGATAAAAAGCAGTACACATATTTAAATGCATCATTTCTAATTTATATTTGTAAATTAAGAATCATGTTAAAAAAAATCAACCCTTTTTACATTTTTAATGTACATTAAGGATTTATAGAATGTCGTCAGTAATGAAAGGAAAATAATAATATGTATTTTTTAAACTTAATGAATCGACATCAATCTTATGTTGTTATGCGCCGGATTTTACAAGTAGGATAATTATTATACAACCGGGTTTGTATCATAGTATTTTTATATTGAAAACTCGATATTGGTTGAAAAAATCATTTTTAGAATTTTTATTTTTAAGTTAAAATTTAAATATACCTATTCCTATCTGGTTTTTATTTTTAAAAACCTTATTACTATAATAATCAAGGAATAATACATTTATTCATCGATATCATTATAATTAATCAAATTAATATGTATATTATTATAAAATGTCATTAATAAATAATTTTAAATATTTGTTTTGAACATGATGATTATTCATTTTTTAAATTGTCATTCTGCACTCCGCAGCCTTGAATTTCTAAAACAAAAATTAATAAATATGTCGTGTTATTTGTTGACACAGCTGTTTTGTAAACAATTTGTATGATGTATGTGCGTACTACTGACCTTGAAAATAATATAAAGGCAAGGTGTACATATATTTATGTACATGCGTCAAAAAATAATATTTTATGTAGGTACTTCGTACATAATATATTTGTACTAGCAGGACAGCAACCGGCTTTCGCCGATTGCTGAACTGCTAGGCCCTGCGTGCTATTATGGGCACTATGCGGAAAGCGGTGGCCGCTGCGTGGCCAGGGCTTTCATAGAATCTATAATTCAAAGCGGAAATCGTTTATTAAATTGTTTTAACAATAGTGCATCGAGAAGCGGTCACAAAAGCCGTTCGTAGGTCCTAGCGGTAAAAAGTGATTGTTTTTCTGCAAGTGTATTCTGTATTGCTTTCCTTGAAATTTTACAAATGGTGTTCTTACACATCAACTTTGTAATATATATATATATATTTCCACTTAAATATATTCTTGAAAAAACTGAAATCATATTTTCACAAATGATTATTGAACAAACGTAAACATTACGAACATTTATTTTATTTTATTTCAATATCGTGTATCTGTCGTATAGAATTTTAGTTAAAGACTTTTTAAAACTGTTCCATCATTTTAACTCCTCTCCCATTCAATATCCCGTCCCACGGTTATTTTATGCTCCTCAATTATATTTCAAAAAAACAAACATCAATTATTTTCATTATTTCAACATCATCTACAGGTATTTATTTACGTACTTACGTCTACAAAATATAGATGATAAATCACAAATTTTATACTAACGATACGGCTGCGGTCCATATAAGATTGGAAGAGCTGATAGTCTCCCGTCCACGCGGGTTGACGATACTGGCATGGAACGCCTATAGAAGGCCTTATCACTTTCTTTTAAAATGGGTTGTCCACTCAGATTGAGGTATTTCAGCCTCTTCAAGGTTGTTTCGTCATCGGCAGTTTTCTTGGATAAAGTACTGTAGCAACTGTTGGTTATTATATCCTTGTAAGTATACGCCTCACTAGCACCACTTTTCACTGACATTTTGAAATTATTCTTTTCGATTCAACACATATCACTTCGGTGCTTAAATTCACAAATTACTGCTAATTCAATGATATTTTATCGAGTATCACAACGAACAAATCTACTGATGTAGTAAGTAAGTCAAGTCCGATACCATAAAAAAACAATTGTATATTAATTTATACAAATATTCTGTATTAACTACTGCTGGAGAGAAAATAAACTAAATTATACGTATACACGAGATAATTAATTAAAATATGTCGACAAGATAAAACTAATATAAAATTAACTGCTACAATTGTACCTCTCATATCAGGCGAACTTACACTAATGAAAAAAAGTGCCTTGGTACTAATGGTATATCTAATTACACTGATAAGAATAAACAGGTGTATCGAAATAGATTGCAAAAAAAATCTTTAACGTATCAAGAGCACGAATACAAAATCCAAATTGCGGCTTTGTAGCTGGCGAATTCATAATTTAATAAGCCTATTTGAATGATAATTTTAGATCATTTCATTTTAATTTATAATTTTTGAAACATTAAAACTGATATGATTGAAATTTACAACTTGTAGACATGGGCACGGAATGTTAAAGAAAATATTTAGCACTCGGCATATGTATGTTTGAGTAAATATTTATGCATTGACAAGTACACTTACAATTAAATAAATATTATTAATGATAAGATATGCATTTTAAATTTTTTTAGATAAACTTCTTTTAAAAGTAGAGAATTGATTATTCTTCTTTTAAATAAGCGATTCACCTTTCAAGAATGATTTGTGCCTTCAATCAAGTAAAAACTGAGAATTGATTCCGTATAGTAATATTTTATCACGAAAAAATTGCGAAATGTACTCGTATTACAGGAAGATAAGAAAATATTATTGACTAGGTATCTGAAAAGCTCGCTCAATATAAACACAACTAAATATTATATTTGAATATAGCTAAATATGTTTCTTCAATAAATCTGTTTTCTGTAGTATTTTGTAATACAAATTATGTGAATTAATTAGAAAAATATATAGAAATAATTAATAAATCTAGAAACAAAATTGATGGCCACCGGGATACGAATGCGAAACGTTTTCTATCAGAGGAAATGCATGGGTTCGTATCCCGATAGCCACTAAATAATTTTTTAGATTGATTGATTTTTTCTTATAGATTTCTAATTGATTAATTTAATTTATATTATAAATTATTTCAATGATTAAATACCTACCTAATAAGTTCCTACCGAGTTTTTACTTTGACAGTACGAGTATAATGCATTTAAAAATTAGAACATTTATGTTGTAAATCTACTCATTTCTTGTTTAATTTTGGTCCTATTTTACAAACGTATAAAGATTTTAAATGTAAATATTCGTATATGGAAGGTGTTAAGAAAACTTACGTGGAAAGAAAAATGTCAAAAATAATCATTTTGTTTGTTAAACTCAATAATATTATTTCTTTCACTGATTCTTTGAGGTATCAAAAAAAATAAGGCGTCAATACGAATAGGTACTCGTGCATTTGACTAATATTTATTTGCTCTATGATTTATTTAAGTAATTATTCAACGCATTCTAATGGTAAATTATTCACACATGTAAGTGAATTAATTAAAATGTTACGTATTCATTTTACTTTCTCATATTTTCTTACCGCGTAAACTTTGCACGCGTGGTATTTCAACAGCGCAAATAAATTTGACACATTTCTTTCACCGGCACATAAAAGTTTGACACATTTCTTTCACCAGCACATAAAAGTTTGATACATATATTCGCCAGCATATAAAAAAATAACGCATTATTTTATCAACATGTAAAAACTTGATACATTATGTCACCAGCACAAATAAAAAGACGTATTTTTATTTCACATCTGACAAACGGTAGATAACACTTCTGAAATTTACCGACAGGTAATCGAATTTTCTTTTCGATTTTCAAATACACGTGTTCAAAATTCGAATTGTTTGTAGGAACTGACACGAGTGGCGCGATTTCAAGGCGAAATGAGCGGATTCTTATATCTGTGAGAAATAAAACAATACAACACTTCAGAGTCCAGGTCCGCATGAGGCGTATTGCCAGTTAGAATACTGCAACGGAGGGATTAGTGTGTCTGCCCCACGTAGGGGTGAGTCTACGTAATCGCATTAGCTATTTATAACTAACCCTTACAGAGCAAAAAAACAAGTGTATGGTTAGGAATATTTAACTGTAGTTTCAAATTTATTTTTATTTATGCAAAATAAAACTCGTAACGTGTCTCGGATATATGTATCATACCATCTCTGCATATATTATATTTCTTTCAACTTAGTATCTACAAATATACTAAATACCATTCTATATACTTATATAATATATTATACTCTCACACTTTTAATTTTGTACGATTGTTACAATATTTTTAACAAACTATTTTCATCACAGTATCGTGACATATTTTAATTTTAAAAAAACATGTCCAAACAGTGCAATTTTTTTCAGGCAGTTACGTAAAATTATAAACGTATGTCACGAAAGTGAATACATTAGACACACGTCTCTGGCTCTGATCGCTAAAGCTTAAATGAATCTATTATTTTTTTAGATTATTTAACGTTGTTTATAAAAACCAGTATTTTAATGAATAAAGTTAAATAATCTAAAAAAATATTTAAACCACAATGTTCAATTTGCAAATATTAAAAAATAACCTGTTATTGTTAATTATTAATTAATGTCTTTTATTTTGTACATTGCTTTTAATTATTATGATGAATCTAATATATAATATTTCAATGTTCTTCTGTGTGTTACGCGAAATTTTTTTTTAAAGAATACATTACAGTGAAGTTAATGTCAACTAATTAACGTGGATTTGTATGTGACCTTTTTATTCTGACGATACATTTGAATTGGAATTGGACCAGTAATATTATTGATACGAATATTGTGTAGATAAATAATTATCATTGCAATATTTATCAGCAATATTTTAACTTATTCTTTGAAGAAAATTCTGATTTTTCTGTTCAAAACGCTCGTTTTTAAAAATTAAAACGTAAAACTATTTTTTTTAAATTTTTTAAATGTTGGTTTTTAAAAAAATTGTTTCTAGTGTTGATTAATACAGCATAGAACATATCAATTTCAAATGCTTAAAACAACGTTCAAATATTTGTACAATGATAAGTGTATCCAAATAAATATTGTTTGTCGCAAGATATGTATTTTATGTATTTTTAAATAATAAATATAGTGCTTAATAATTTAAATAAGCGTGAAAAAGTAAACTGATTCCGTATTCTGTAAAAAAAATAATAGTGAAAAGTATTATTGACTATTAATATAAGCAAACGTAACTAAATGTATACAGCCAAAACTAAAAAATTAAAAACTTATTTACCTACAGGTAGGTAATAATTTAAATTATTTCCTGTGTATATTTTTTACGCCCGTCTTTGGACGAGTTTTAGACATTAATGATATCATATTTTTTCAAGCCAATCTGTATCAGTAAAATGTTGTAATACTTCATTATTACAATCACTCTAAAAACAAATTCAGATAATTTCCCCTTTACCGACATTGATGTATGCTAAAAGAGCAGCAAAAACGGATAAAAATAACCATTATGACCAGATGTCAAAATGATGTATTATTTCGCTCGAAATGGTCGCTGACATTTTTATCCATTTAATGTCAAAATATGACAAAGGAAATTTGAGGAGCAAAATACATTTTTTCTAGTCCGCGCGATCCCAGTGACAGTTCCCACGGAAGCTAAATTCGGAAGAATGACTGAACAATAACGAACCAATCACAGCTCGAAACAAAAGAACGCCATCTGACGTCTGAGCCTACAGTGAAATTATCATTCTCATCAGCTAACTTAATTATCAAAACGGTCCAATTATACAACCACGACGAAGCCCGTTCTCCATGCTCTCGGGCGGCTTTATAGAGTAGCGCGGCAGTTCGGTCGCACGCGAGTCGCGTTGTTTAATTTGATCAGAAACATTATGTAAAGTGACGCGAGGACACCGTGATGGAGATAACAAAAGATAAAAAACATATTTTATTAACAGAACTCTGAAAAAATGTACGCTACAATATTTACTGACAAAACGGCATGCAAAAAATATGCTTTATTTTATATGAAAACATCCCCGGCTTGCACAAGCTAAAATTGTTTTTGGAATGTACATAATAATTATTATAAACCTGCAGTAAATCGTTTCAAAAGTGTCTTGTGAATCTAGCATTTAAACATACATTTATTTATATTTTAGAATGTCCGAATGAAATGTTCCAAGGGGATGATAAACGGCTTACTAGGAGTACCTTTTTACTTTTTATATATTTTCATCATATCGGGGGTGGTGGCGGTGGGGAATTAATTTTGAGATGGATTTTAGAATTTTTTATTCATACAACGCCGAGTTTAAAAGATAGCTTTTTTTTTAAATCTCTATAAAATATAATCTTAATACATTTTAAAGCATTTTTTGTACTTTAATATATTTTGTTTATAATATATAATATATTTTAACTCTATCTTTTGTAGGCATAGATGGCATCTTCTATTATAATCTTGTACTTGCATCTTTATTTAACTCGATTTCACTTACATAGCTAGAGTTTTAGCTTGAAGGTTGTACAAATAATAATTAAGCGCTTGAAATATGATTTGATATTACAATTAGATAAAAGACAATGATAATTTTTTTTAAAATCGAACAACCAATTTTTATGCTCGCACCCGCTACCTAATCAACGTAAATAATTGAGGAATGAATTCAAAGTTTGAGACTACGTACTTGAAACTGATATGAGGGTTTTCGTCTCGAATTTTTTGTTACAAATTAATTTTACTTTATATTGAAAGATTGAGTAGGTACCCACAAGGGATTCTCTTCAAAATTAACCTAAAATTATAGATTTTAAAGGTTTCGATCAGCAAAGATTTGTCAAATGATAAAATATCTATAGTAAAGAACCATTGAATTTAAAAAGTTCTATACCCAGACTTGATAAAATATGGAAAGACCGCGGTATATACAAAACAACCAATGTCAGCCTTCTTATAATCTCTGAAGAATTCAATATTTCTGTATGATGTGAAGTCATCGATTCTAATGGTGAAATACAGAATACAGATTGATGATTTTGAGATGTGAAGCTGGCAACGCATGTTGCGTAAATGTCACCATTTCATACAGAAACTACACCTCAAGGATAAAATCTTAATCATTTGTCTATGCATCTTTAAACTTTTTTGACGTCTTGAGAGAAGATAGTTTGATGAAGGTTATTGTGGTGGGCCAAGTTGAAGAATGGAGAAGAAGAAGATCTTAATTCGTTGGACCGATAAAGTATAAAAAACAACAGATACTTCTTTGGTGACAGCCTTCGAGTATAGTGAAGATGGCGGATATTTATTACGTCATGAAGGATCGACGTAGATGATGATGATAATAATTAAAGAACTACGTATACGAATTCTAAAAAATTCATGCAAAATGGTATACACATGACATAATCACATGACATACCCAAACAGTAATTAAAATAATGAATTTTCATTACCATTTGACACTTGTGACCGCAATTTCGACTCGTTTTGTACTAAAAATATAATTTATTATTGGATATAAAGACATTCATTGGCAGGCTACTGGATTTTTCTTAAAGTATTCTAAATTGACGAAATGAATCTATAATTGTTATTTAAAGGAAATTGTTTATATGAATATCTTGATAGGATCTGTGACCGGCCATCGAATGTCAAATGACAAGTAATATTTTGATCAAGCATACCTGAATTGTAATGGTTGTTCGAAATCCCCTTTGGTGGAGGAATGGGTGCCAGCTCAGGGTCTAAATTAAAGGTCAAGCAAAATAAAAATGAAATAATAGAAAACATGAAAAATAAATAAATAAACATGGAAAATGCGAGACAAGGACAGAAACTACATTAATGAAATTGATGACTCGTCTAAGAGTAGGTACTGATGAAATTCAAAAGTAACATCGGAAAGGAACAAACCAAAATATATATATACAAATTTGTATTATTAACATAGTATATGTTTAATGGCTGTGGAAATTTGTTACACACATTAGTAACGAATTTGAAATAAAATTTGTCACATTAGAATATGACTATCTAAAAACGTAAAATCAAATCCAACATTATGCATGCTATCGTAAAGATTATATAAAAGAAGTCTCAGGATTTCACAAACGTTTATAATCTTCCGCGTAGTGTTTTCTGTGCTATTCTGGCATGTGCCTTACACCAACAATAACACGTCATCAGTCCGGATGATGGACCCTGTAATGGGATCCGAAACGATGACCATAGAAGTCGAAGACACACGGCAGATCGTCCCAGAATATGGTATGATTTTGCTAGTAAAATATAGTGGGTGAAATGATATGTACAAAATACAAATTAATCTAACATATATATTTTTTTTTACAAAATTGTGAAAATACCAGAAAACCAGCCATTAAACATATTTTATGCAGGGGTGGTATAATACATGTGTCAGAAACATGTATCTAGTTTTTTATGTAATTTATTTTGTAGCGTGTTATGTGATTGTTAAATCAACAATGATACTAAAATGAAAAAAATTTTTTGGAAAATTTCAGTACAGAAAAAAATGGCACACACATACCTATACGTTATGTACAAATATTGATTTTAAAAATATGTAAATTAAGGCTTATTCACTGAAAATTTCATAATTTAATTAATTTGTCTTGCAGACTTTTCACGGAATAAATAATTCAAATTCAAAAACATATACAAGCATCAAAGAAAAAATCTTTTTTGAACCTTTGAAAGTAACTGTCGGTCTTGCTGTGTACATGGGAAGGACGACAGGCCACGTGGGGCGCGGGGGTCGCGGGGGCAGAGGAGACGTTTCATCCCTCGGAGGCTGGTACCGAAATCTAGGTCTATGTTTCAGGGGATCGAACTCCTGATTAGCGAAAACATCACACACTCTGGAACAACTCTGTTTCAGAATCGAGCTGGGCTTGCTACTTTTGACCCTCACGGGAGACATCGATTTTGGTCTTGAACGATCCTTTCTCACTGGTGAGTACTTATCCTCAGAAATATAATCAGACGTTGAAGCAGATCTGTTGTTGTCCTGTCTATTCGGAAACTGGTGGGCCGTCCAAGATCCAGATAAATAAGGAGCTATGTCTCGCAATTCGTGAATGTCTGGAGCGGATGTGAACATTTGTCCTAAAAGAGATGTATTTTCTCTTTCGAATCTCTGACGAATCCTTTCAACTTCCCCCACAGGACACTCTGAAGGATAATCATTAGAGGTAACCCTTGAAGGAGCCGTCAATGATCGAGGCTTTAACGAAGCCAATTTAGATATAACATCGATGTGAGGCATATCTCTATTGTCGGGACGTAGAGGTGATTTGGGAATTGGAGATGTCATGCCGTATCTTTTATTGCGGCTTCTTCCCCTACTAGAAATTTCGTACTTATGAGTCAGACGGTCGACATCACCCCTTTCGTGTCGTTTTACATTCACAAGGTTTTTTTTCTTCCAGTTGTGTTGCAGGATTGTTCTTACAATCTCTGGATCACTCTGATGTCTTCGCAACGTTGGGGGGCTGACGTCGCGATCATTAAAAAAATCAGAAAGTTCGAACTTTCTTTTTAAGTTGCCAACTTCACCTGCTTTTACAAGGCTGAGGTACGCCCGCCAATATCTTTCAGGATCAGGAGAAAGACTTCTACTACGACTTATATTTTCGGAACTTGAAACGTTCGAAGCCAATGAAAGGTTTCCACTATCAGATTTATGTTCAGTACGTTGCAAAATTGGCATTGTTGTATTGACATTGGAAGAGAGAGATGGATAATGATTTAACTGTGTTTCTCCGAATAGTTCTTTCAAGTTTGAATATGATTGTGAGTGATTTAACTTTTTCGTAATTGGTTTCTCCACGTCCAACTTGTAGGGCGGAGGAGACGGAATTTTAACCTCCTCAAAATGTTCAAGAGGTTCATCTGGTTTTTCCTCAGATGAATCATCTCTTGCGTGATAAATTACTGTTCCAATAGGATCCGGCTTACTCTTTTCAAAAAAATCTACCTTCTTCTTTACTTCGTCTTTAGTCCCGCGATATATGACGGTTTGGTTGGATGTTTCAGAGCTACCGGTTTCAGTTTCACTAGCAGAAGAAGGACGTATTGGTGAGGAAGTTTGGAAAACTTCATCAACAAATAAATCAATGGCACTCAGGTCGGCTGATGTTTCTTTCATTTCTTCTTGCATGTTATTTCGGATGCTTTGTTTCGTCATAACCGGGCGGTCATACGAAGAACTTGGACTAGTCGTGCCTGATCGACTGTGAGAAATGCCCCTGATCCTGGCTGCCGCTGTAGCTCCACGTGTTTCTTTTGCTAAAATAAGTGGGGAATATAAATCCTTGCTTTGTTTAACTCTTTCGAGAACTTCTTTGCTCAATGTCATAGAAATACGTTTTTTGTCTTTTTCTGACAAGTTCTTCAACGTGTTGACTGAGTTCTTTGTGTCTTTATCCATTGGAAGAAGCTGCATCGAGCTTATCGAATCGGCCTTGGTAGCTTTGCTCCCTTCCATACTGCTTATATGATCTCCGGCTGTAAATGAGTTGCAGCGCACTTGAAGCGAACGATGCGTTTCTTTATTTTCAGGACCTGGTACAGTAATTATGTAATCTTCATTGCTTTCGCTCACATCTCTTTGCTTCGATTCAAACTCTTTGCTGTAAATAGAATTTAACTGACTTTTGAGAGCATTTACCTGTTCCATGGATAAGCTGCTCCAAAGTCTGCTGCCTATGCCAAGTCGTTCTCTGATATTGGTAATCGTGGGTTCGCCTCTTACTTTACTCGACACTCGATCTGTTCTTGAAAAAAAATTTGGCTGATTTCTTTTGGATAAGTTAGTAGCAAGATTCACTACAGAATTACCTCTCCAAAGTGGCGTATAAGCGTCTCTTTGATGACTTTTATCACTTCTTCGAAATGATTCTGTTGCGTATTCACGATCTGCTATTTTACTGAAGTGTTCTTTAAGATCCTCGACAGACTTTTCTTTGACTCTCAAATTCCAGTCAATATTTTTACTCCATTTAATGTTTTCTGAATCGTGGGGTAAAAATAATAAATCCTTCTCTCTTTGTTCAATTTTCATTTTCTTGTAAAGTCTATTTAATTCTTCTTCAGCCCTTTCCTTAGCGCGAATCATTTTCCATCGCTCAAAATCAATTATTTCTTCGTCGCGTTTACGAGGTCGTAAATCGTTCGTAGACGTTGTTCTTTCCAACTCTCCAATTCTTTCAAGGTATGAATAAAATCTATTCAGTTCCTTAAATCGATCTGACTTAGTCTTTTGGTGTTTTAACTCTGTTATGTACTCCTGATAGTCTAAATGTTGTTTTATTTGCTCTAAATCTGCCGAAGAGCTGCTTCTTTCAAGCTCGTGAAATTGATTGTCTTCTTTCAACTGGGCATCTCCAGCACTTTGAGTTCGAACAATTTTCTTTTTTAATGTATTCAAACATTCTGCAGCTTTACACTGCGACAATCTTGCACTGTGGATCCGACGACAGGACGGAGATCTCATGGGAGATGGAGATGGTGATTGCTCTCGTAGTTTTGGATAAATCGTTGATTTTGTACTTCTTTTAGGAGAAATTGATCCATTCCTTCGACGACCATCAACTTTTGTTGAACATGGTGATTCGGATCTAGACCGAGTATTCGAATCAAAATACAATTTTTTCGTTACCATGGGTGTAACTGGTCGCGATGTTTGACTGAGTATTATTTTAGTCGAAGGAGCGACCCTTTCTGGCTCTGAAATATTTTTTCTTTTGTTATGTAATACTATGGGAGAAAGTGGTCTAGATGTTTGAGAGAATATTATCTTCGCTGGCGGAGAAGGTAATCGTTTATATACTACTTTGGTAGGAGAGTCGAATACTTTTTCCGTAATCGAGGCGGAAGGTGATTTTGACCGACGCGTCACAATTTTCGATGTGGGTGGTTCACTTTTGCTTCTAGCATCTGTTTTTGGAAATATAAGAGAAGATCCCACGCCGTGCATAGACAACGGACCACTCGCAAGACTATCAAATTTACGAATGTTAGTTAAACACATTCTGCCTGGCCAAGAAATAGCCCTGGGACTCTTGGATCTTATATTCTCGTTTCTGTCCCAGGTGCGAAATTTTGACTCACTGACTGGTTTTTTGTGTGAAAGATATGAGTTGGAATGGCGATTTACTTGACTGGAAAGACTTGCACTATTCTGAAATAATTTTGCTTTTTCTAAAACGGAAGTAGCGTGATAGTTAAAGTCACCATCCATTTGTCTTTGAGTGGGAATATCTCTTAGAAAAAGATGCTGGAAGAACGAATCGCTCATCATAGCGTCTCTTCTGTCGTAAATCTCATTAAAGTTAACGTTTTGAGTATTCTCGTAATGCTGAACGCACGAATCGATTTGTCGATCGACACACTTGATATAAGACAGTGAGTCATTTGCACATATTTGCTCATTTTGATTTTTATGTTTCAAAATCTGATTTAAGCTAACGTATTTCTTGTTTTTTTCGACATTACTTAGAATTTTTTTTGTCAGTTTCTTTCCATTCAATTTATCAGATTTATTTTTTAGGCAATCATTTTCATCTTTTGCTAATTTTTTTGAACGACTTACACTACCTGACCGCTCAGAAGTCTTAGTTTTACTAGTAGACTTTATTGATTTCTGATTATTTAATGACGTTGATGTTTTGGTTTTACCTGCTACGTTCTCCAGCATTTTTCTTTGAACCGTTTTTGTCGATGAAATTTTTGATTTTTGATTTTGGTGTTCTCCTTTTGAATTTGGAAAATCTGAAGCAATATACGTTTGAGAAGAAAACTCAGAAGACGTTGGAGATTTATATTTACTTAGCCCAAAAAGTTTATCAGATGTTCTAAGAAGATCTCTACCCCTAGGTGAAATAGACACTGATACTTTTAACATTTTATCTTCTTTGCTTTTTTTGCTATTTTTGGCTGATGCATATAAGACTGTTGATTGTTTTACTGTCGTTCCTTGGGAAGTGCTTGGTGATGCTCCTTCAGTGTCTTCAAATGCCGTATTAACTTCCACAGGACAAATTAACTCTGCAGATTTTGACAGAATTTTGTTTGGAGACTCTTTGATACATTTCAAGGGTAACAGTTTCTTTTCACTGGCGAACGTTCTGTCCAAGGAAGTTCCTCTGTCCAAGATTCCAGAAATTGGCGTGCGTCTTCCAGCTCCTCCTTCGATAACAACTCTAGCATTGCCAGAAGTCTCACCGAAGTATCTGTTAATATTGGGACTGGCATATTCAACTGGTGACATTGTTCGTCTTGGAGAACTAAAACTGCTCGTTCCCTTTACAGTTTCAACAGTTCGTTTCCTGGCATCCGAAGATTTGTTGGAGCTTTTGATCTTGCCAGAGTGTGAAGGTGCGGGGAGAGAGATGGTTGTTTTGGTAGTTTTTATTCTTTTACCATCTGTCGATTTCATTTTGGTTTCGCGCATATCTTTTTTTCGAACTTCTTTCGGAAGACTAGGGCCAATCAGTTTAGTTGATATGCGACCTTGCAGATATTTCACGTTTGTGTCATTCTTATTTCTATGTGCTTGCAGCAATCTTTGTGACGACGAGCTGGAATTTACAGATGAAACCAGTTTAAGAGTTGTATTCGCTTTAGAGGATAGTCTTCTTGGCGGAGCTGGTGGATTGTACTTGGAAGCCTTTGGATAATCGAGACTAAAAAAAGATGGAACGTTTTGTTTATAGCTCTCTAATATTCTCTTTGAATCCGTCACGGTCGCAGTGATGGGGTAACATAATATGTCGTTAATGTTTCTGGAGATATTCTTGTGAACTCTGATTCTGGTAAGGGTTGGCGATAGCGGGAAATATTCAATCTCGGTGTCGTCTGCGGAATATCAATAAAACAAAAGATAGTTATTATAACTTTTGTAAAATGTCGAGTTTTTAGGACGACGTGCTTTGGTGTCTTGGTGCTGGAACTCGTGAACTGTTACTCGTGTTGTTATTCAGTGATGTTCGACGAATTTGCACTAAAAATATTTCAAATTGCTGTGTTTCATACCTTACTGTGGGGAATATTGCGTACGTGTGTGCCAAAATTTTTCGAATAAATGCTTCTTAAAGCTACAAAAATAGAAGTGCAGAAACAACATGCGGTTTTATGAAGATGTTATGAAGAATGCATATTACCTCATTAGCAGAGCTTAGAAGAGAAGCGCTGAAATATCAGAATGCCGACACCATAGACAGAAGAGAGAAAGATATAATAAAAAAAATACTCACCTCTAACATGTTACTCCGAATAAAAGCGCTTGTATTATGTATAATATAAATAATTCCATTCCATACGAAGCTGTAAACGCATGCATGCGAGCTGTTTAAAACACTCTTGACTATCGAAGAACCCAAGATGATTATTATATGCGGTACAGCGATAGAACACACTTGCGGATCGTCGCGCGGGATCGATCTAACAGTTTCATTACGACTGGCCTTCAGTTTACACAATAAAATATTCACAGGCCCGGTGCACGCTTCGTGCGGCGTAACGGGGATGACAATGGACTGACACTGACTCTGGTGATTACTGTTAGCCGCGGTTCCGCCGATATTGAAAGCATCGCCGGCGACAGATTCCCCGGAAAGCAGGATGTGAAGGGCGTCATTATCTCCGGGCGTACGAAACGAAATCATCAATGACGAAAGGATGAATTGCGCGCTCAGAATTTCCATTCAGAATCGATAATTATGTCGATCGTATATTTGTGGACCATTGTTAATAAGATTTCAATTATTGTGTTCCTGATACAAAAAATACAAATGAACACGGTATTTACATTATTATATATGAAAATACGTTGTTCTATGTGAAAACATGTTGATTAAAACAACTGAAAATATTTATACTCGTACGATTGTAGATATGTGATCATATATTCTTCAGTGACTATCATTATTGATCGATTTTAGTCAGCTGGAATTTTAGCCATCTTCGAAAAACTATTACAGATTTTAAACTTTTTCAAAACTTTTGATTTGTCATTTTAAGTAAAAGACGATAAAAGAAAATCAAATTGTTTCGTTATTCTAGAATTTAGATTAAAAACAATTATAATTAAATACATAGTTTCTAATATATAACCTATTTACGGCTACATGCGAATTTATTAGTCATTTACGGCGCACACCCGTTATTTACTCTATCCAGCTCGGATTATAAATAAATCAGCATAAGCCCAAATACTAGCAGAAAAAGATTCAAGTGTTTCCACATTTTCGTTACCAATCGAGTTAACTCTATTCCGAAGGATTCAGGTAGATTATGTGAGGATATTTTCACATAAAAATATAATATAGAGTTGACATGAAAACTGGATACCTAGGCATATATAAATGTATTTTTATAAATGATATTATAACGTGGTTTCCATCAATAAAAAATAAATTATCTAGAACAACGCATCACAACTGAATGTACTAGAATTAACGGAGATAATACATTACTGTATTGTGAACACGTTCATTTCGCAAAATGCATTAAAATATTAATTATAATAAAAATATAATAATGGAAACTATGTACATTGAAAATGTCATTATATATACTTGCAAATATGACTAGACTTTACACTCACCCTGTAGTTTCTTTCAGTTTTTTTTTGTGACGAGATTAACAGTGTTTAAAAAAAAATAACTGAAATGTTTTATTACATACTTTCGTATTCATTGTTAACGAAGCAATTTATAGTTAGAATAAGTATTCAAATATTATATTAAAGCATAGCAGAAAATACAAGTGTTCTAATACATACTTAAACCATAGCAAATAATATAATATATATTTTTAAAGAATGCTTATAAAATATTTCTCATTATCCATTTTCAGATCACCGTGTTAAATGAACATTGTTTGGTATATCCGAAAGCAAATGTTTTCCAAAGAAATGAAACCGTCACCTTAAAAAATAATAATAAAATCACATTGAAAAATATATTTGAGAATATTTTTTTGTTTCATTTTAATAATGCATCATATTTTAAGGTTTCAAGTAACTAATACAATAATAATCATTTAATTTAAATATACTTATGTAACTAGCACATTAATTTAATTTTTTTATCATTGTATCATCTTCCGGTCGAATTTAAACTATGTCTGCAAATGAAATTTGTGCCATGGTCACAAAGATTCAGTTGGTCATTGGAAGATGAGACATAACATGTCGAAACTAGTCAGGATATTTTAATTTCATTAAAGAAAAGAAAATAGTATTTTTTATTCATTTATAATGAAGTAGGTACCGCAGAGTTGTACTGCACCGTTAAATATACAATATAAATTAAGCCAAAGCCTTTTTCTCTTCATAAATCTGCCAACCAACGACCCAAATATGCTACACAAAGTCTGAAATTTTCCATTCCCTGACTTACCTTTCGGCCTGTCAGGAGCCGGCTTCCTGAACCCGTGAAGAGGCGGTTCGCCACCTGCTTGTACCTCTCTGTAGGCCTGGCGCTGCTCTCGCGGTGATAGGGGAGCACTGTCGGCGCCCCCGTTGACGCCGCGGCGCCTGAAGACGAGCGTCGAATCGCTCTCGTAGCCAGACTCCTTGAAGGCGCTGAAATAATTAATATTATTAAAGACTGAAGATGGGATATATAATCAAAAGGCAATGGCAATAGAAAATCATACATATAAAAAAAATGGCCCGATGAAGAAAGTGCGTGGATGATCGAACGACATGCTAAACATTTGAGATATTTTGAACAAGACAATGAATTCAGTTCAGTTTAGTGCCGATAAATCGACGTTTATTGATAAAATAACATTTTTTTATACATACATAGTAAAACATAATCAGCAAAATACACATAAAGAAATAATTAATGTTTTTCAAGCCTGTTAAAAAGCAACTTGGTAACCGAATATTTTTTCGATGGATAGATTTATATGTATATTATTTTAATGATTAATTTAATTTGAATTCAAAATAAATAATATTTGTTTAAAAATAAATTTGAAGAATTAACTATAATAAACAACTCAGTTATCCGTCTCTATTATTTTCATATTTTATTTTATATTAATCAGATGCTCACCATAGAATATAATATTAATGTATTATTTTTTATCATTTTTTGATTTTCTTTATCAAATGTGGTAATAATTTTGAATGTTTTGTACGATATTTGGATGTTTTGGACGATTTTTATAAGTTTTATACATTTTGTGCAAGTAACTGAGAAATGTGTCAGTGCAGAAATTTTTCATTCAGAATTCATTGCGGAAACCCTTGATAAAATGTACCTAAGACAAGGGCAACATAAATTTTATAATTTTCCAATACACAGATAGTTGTACCGTGAAATATATTTCTGTGCGTTAACTCACATTAATGAATATATAACATATTCCAAGTAAAATATGTTAAGGACAGAAGAAAACTGAACTGTTAACGGTTAACTGGCGATTTAAAAAAAAAGTTGCCATCAGTATAAAATTCCATTTGAATTTTGTCGTATTTATTTATAATGATATTTTTATTTTTTGTTAATAATAAAAATTATGCTTACCGTGCCATATAAGATTTAGAGAGAGCTGAAGATGAAACACTTTGCTTGTTGTTCATCTGCGGTTGTTGTACAGATGTGTTGGCCAATTGCTAAAATAATAATATTTATATTAAAATATATTACATTTATTATTTTTTTAGTGTTAAATGAGTATTAAAAAGTGATCACAAAACACAAAGAGAACCTTTACCAAAACGTAGGTTTTCTTGGTAAAATTAAAAAAAATAGTTAAAACTTACAATTTAGATCACAGACTTAGGAATATATTATATAATACATAGATGGAGAAAATTTAATCACAAATATTTTTTTAATAAGAAATGAACCAATATGAGTTTTTTAGTTCATGTCTACAACAATTTTAGATAATTTAAAATAATTTATTTTTACCAATTTGAATGTATGTTTTAGTATTCACGTATATTCCCAAGACATGTTTAATTAATAATAGCATTAATTTGCATTAATCCTGGAATAATATTTTGATAATTATTCAATTAAAAACACACAACATGCTCAAGACTTGAAACAATGAAAACTCTTGAATTTTTATTTGTTTATTATAGACGTGTTAAATTTATTATAATTAGATATTTAAATTAATTATAATTTTTCATTAACATTTTCATTAACAATAATTCCAAGCAACATGAATAAATAGCCTGTATCCATGAGATTTATCCAGGAGACTCGACTCGGATTTAGTGTAAAGAACTGTTCAGAGTTCGAGAATGGGATATTATTACTTTTAAAATTATCAATATTAACATTGTGGTTAAAATTAATATTTTTTAACCACTGAATTGAGTTTAAATACATCATGATGATATATTTAAACTCAATTCAGTGGTTAATAAAACAAAGATAATAAATAAAATAAAAATTTAAGAAAATGGGATATTAGAATGACGCATCGAGTTCATACGTTTTTTTTTATTAACTAACTCTCTGAGATTAAAGTATTATTATGAGATCATCTTAGACACAGGCCTTAATGTTAGTAAAGTAGAAATTTTACAACATGCAAGTGAAATTTAAATATATGAGTAATTATTGCGAGAAGAGCATTATAAAATTAATAAAAAATTGAGTAGTATCTAAATGTTTCTTCAGTAGTGAAACATTTTATTAGTTTTGAAATAATTTATGTTAATCATGCACATTGATGCAATAGTACAAAAAAAAAAAACATTTAGTTAAAACATGCTCAATGCCCATATTGTAATGTCATGAATGTTATAATTTAAAGGCCGCTTGGCCATTATTTCAATAAATATTCTGTTTTGCCAAAATATTAAATTAATAAATATATAAAATATTAAAATCAGATGTCATTGCGTAAAGTTTCGTGCATAGAGAACGATATTTGCGTATGTCATGTTGATATTATTGAAACGCTCGTTATCTATTTTGTGGAATATTGAAACAACTTTGAGAGTATCAATTCTCATCGTATATAATATTGTGTGTACTTTGCATAACATTGAAGACGCAAATTAAAAAAAAATCAACTAATAGAGAAATATTTTGATCGAATAGTAGATAACTAACGTGTAATGTATAAGTTAATGATGTGCAATAATAAGGACAAATATATAAACAACACGAACAGTATATAAGATGTGTCCTAAAATTTAATTACTATTAAAAATATATAATCTACGTGGATAGTATTCAAAATACACAGCGTCATATGGAAAATAAGTCAAGAATGTAAAATATAATATATACATTTATACGTAGTAGTCACATTCAAGCCGCCAGGACAACATTCAAGCCACATGGACAACATTCAAGTCACATTGCGTAATTTTCAAGACTTGGGCACAAGGGAAGGTTGTCTTACACTCCTCTGGATAGCCCTCGCGAAAAGGGTGCTGTAGGGCGGCAAGGGAGAATTTTCATCCAACCACTTTAAAGGGTCCAGGTTGTGGCGGAGCACCACAGATCCGGGCGGGGACAGCAAACCAATCGGGTTTAGTGAACAAAATTTTGAAAAAAGGTTCGGATTTTATGTGACGAATTTGTGTTTGAGGGTTGTTTTATAATGTATTATAATGGCCGATACATGTACGAATTTAACTTGGTGCCTTCTTATGTGGTTTCCAAAAAATTAACGAAATTATACTTCTTTAAAATGTGTACATTGCACAGACCAGTAAATAAATAGACACGAAATAAAGTTTACATATAGGAGAGGGGTTTAGAGCATTAGTTGCGGAACGAGGGGCATTTTACACACATTCTTTGCGGAAACAAAATATCCGATAGTTACATTTATGTAACGGTAAAAGTCTTTAAATCTAAATGAAATTAAATCTTTGTGTAAACATGACGTATTTTTTTACATGAATGCATATTATATTGTAAGCGTTAAAATTTTCGTTCCAATTGAAACATAAAATTGGCCGACTTTATTTTTCAATGAATTGAGAAAATTAATACATTTTAGTTCCTTTGATTCATAAAAAATATATATTAATACAAATTAAATATATTAATTAGAAAAATATACATATAAAAATAATTTTCGAAAAAATATTGTTATTTTTACCGGGATTTGAACTCGGATCTCTTCCTATCCGAGGAAATGCATTAACCGATTACGCTATACCAACACGGTAAGTTGACGACAAATTTTCAAACTTATGCACTTTGCACTTTGTGTTTACGGAATCATAAACACATTTGAATAAAATCTGATAGGAGGTGCCAGAATTAATTGATAATTCATTTTTATTAAATTTTTTAAAATATTAATACATCTTGTAAGTTGAAATATATTTGATTCTTGTGGCCAGTGCCGGAGGGATTTTTTTTCATGATGAATGGGGATTTTTATCATTTATTATTTTTAAATAAAACCTTTATATTATTAAGTGTAACTAAAACTATCACAAAGAAACTTGCAGAGTATTACGACATAATTTAAATAGAAAGTTAAAATATATTTTGGGGTATTATAATATATATTTGAATTCAGATTAAATAACAAAATTTTATTACTCTGCAATTAAATCACTTATTTCTCTTTCAATAATTACTTACCAATAAATAAAATTTAAAGCTTGATCTTCACGGAGAATCCCAATTTTACTCTCGTTAAAAGAAGCAGATTAAAAAAATTGCTCGCGGTTCGCGGGCCATTAGTTGTCGGCCAACGATCTTTACCACTGTAATTACTGTAGTGTACATAAACGGCCATTATGAAAACATTACAATACATTGTGAGTAGTGTGAGGTAAATAAAGGCTGTAGTAAAGAGTGTAAATAAAGGTGAGTAGTGTGGGTAAAGAAAATGCAAATATGTTGGATGTCGGTATAATTATCCCAAAACCACACGAGTTAGGACCACACCAATAAAGATCGATTCAGTAAAATGATACCAATTTGACCATCGTCAACTTTGTTATATTTAACGATTAATTCACTGAAAACAAATTGTTATCATTTACAAAAATCGACAGCAGTATACAAGCATTGTTAACAGGTAAAGCGGTGATTCGTGTAAGTGTACATTTGTCGTTAATTCATGATTAAATGTTAGGGTTCTGATAAATGGAAAATATGTTTCCCAGAATTGTACATTAATTAAAAATATATATATTTTTAAAAATTTATTGTCTATTGATACAAATCTATATGATAAATTATTTAAATATTCTTAAAAAATTTCAGAAAATTATGTGTGTAATATAATGATGTTAATTTTAATGATTTTTTTTTATTCATTTCAATTATGAATTACTAAAACCTAGCATCTATATTGACATCCAAATATTGTGAGATATCTATGTGTTTTCTAAGTGCTTATTTAAAATTGAGTAATAAAAGTATAGTAAAATATCGTACCCCATCAAAAATGTCCATAACCTCGTCCCACCACTAGAAAGAAAGAGATGACAAATATCGTGAAATAGCATACATTTCGTGAATACGGTATGAATATGTATAATGGATTTGATCAACAGATTAAATTCATTATGCATCGTGAAGTTCATAGATATGAAATACGATATACATATTTATATTTATACGGTATTATGTATATAAATATACATAATATATTTGAGAAAATGCAGTACATTATTGTTAAAAGTTTAATAAATAACTCTCAGATTTACTAGTTTTGCTAATGTGTATGTCAGAAAGAGAATTAAACAGAGATTATTTGCATTTTTTTTTTGTTTTCGATATTAATTTAATAATAATAATAATAATTCATAATACGTAATTAAGTTGGATAGCACGTAAATAATATATTTTTTAAAACATTTTAATTGTATGGATTTGTGTTGTTTTACAAAAATAATATCAGTAGTTTACACAAACAAATATTTACCTATAATGCAGGTTTATAAAACTTTATAAGATATTTAAATTCCCTTAAAATGTGAGAAATTTCTTAGGTCTTTTTTAAAACAACACAGTCATACGAGTATATGTATCGATTATGAATGCAACAAATAAAGGCTAGTTTGTGACAAAAGTGATCTATGCAAAATCATCGATGTTACTTTAAAACACTATCAGAAAAATATACGAATTGTGTAAAAATGCAAAGTAGATTACATTTGTCACAAAAAATAAAAAATTTATATACTTTCAGCAAAATAAGCCCATTTAGTTGTCATGATTCAGCGATATTTGAAGCAGTGTATTGTTAAAGTTGTGTGTGGTCTGATTTAGTCGTGAACCCGCAGAACGGACTTCTAAGGATGCCATTAATAGCGAATGGCCAAGTGTTTTTAAAAATTTACCTGCTTGGCCTCCTTGTCAACCACAGATGAACGTCCAGGGACGTAGTCCTCGATTCGTCCAGGCTGGTTCTTGTAAACCTCCTGGCTTGCTTTAGCAGAGGCAAGGGTGCTGTATCTATCAAATGAAAAATTTAAAAAATGTTAAATTATAACGTACTATGTGTACCTATATTATGTGCCTATATTTTTTTGAAATATTGTATTTGTCGTGTTATAGACAATATTAAAAATTATGTTGATTTATGGACAAAGTGGAATATCGTGTGTGAATTCACCCAGACATCACCGAGTTGATCACCATGACTGGACATATTTTTTTTCAAAAAAAATATTTTGATTTATTATCAAATTGTAGAGGGGTTTTTATTCAACTTGATCACTAGTTGTTTCAATATCCGGTGGTAGCAGTATAATTAAATCCGTACTACCATTTTTGTTCTCTTACGAGTTATATTTGAGTTAAGATCAATTAAAATACTAATTAAATGTATTAATTAGAGAGTTATACATATAAAATCAATTTTATCGAAATATATTGTTGTTGCGCCACAAAGATTCAAACCTGGACCTCTTTCCAATAAGGGGAAGGTGTATTATCCAACCATGCTACAGCGACATTTTTTTTGACGACAAATTTTCGAACCTATATGTTACACTTTTTCAAAAAAATACATCTATCGTTCCATTATTTGAAAACCATCTACTTTGTTTTATTCGAAAAATTGTAGTCAAAAATAATGTCGCTGTAGCATAGTTGGATAATGCATCTTCTCCGGTTTGGAAAGAGATCCAGGTTCGAATCCCGATGGCGTAATAACAATATTTTTCGATTAAATTGATTTTTTAATGTGTATCTTTTTAATTGATACATTTAATTAGTATTTAAAATATCACAGAGCTATGTTTTGAATAATTACAATTTCACAATAAGAATGTGTCGTCTTTATTCCGAATTTCCATCTTTTTAATCTTTATGTTTTATTTTCCAAGCAAAAAATCACAATCACCCTCACATTACGAATTCCTATATTTTGGATTGTGTTTAACGAAAATGAATTAATGACGTGTACGAGTACACAAAATATCCAATATTATTGAATTATTTTTAATGAATTCGAAAAAAATTATTTGGAAATATAATACAAGTAATATTACATATAACCTTATCTAAAAGAAGTAGAAAAACAAAATTGATAAAAAAATTCTCACAGGAAAGACTAATATGATACATTAGAATATATATGTATATTTAAATTGAGTATATCTAACTCGACACAAAATATTCGTTTTCGAGAAAAAATATTTTCCAATTTAAGCTAAAGATATAATCAACATGGCTGTCATAAGTGACGAAGGTTGTATAATTCTCGAAGTCGCTCAAGTGAAATATTACATCAGCATTTCATTCATTACAGTGGCATAGAAAATGTGAGATGAAATGATGCGATGTGGAAAGATGTTCTGATTTAACTAATTTATTTTCAGGTTTTCTGATACACAAAATTTATATAAAAAATATATAAATGTACTTTTATATTAGGAACTACTAAAATAAAATAGACCAAACTAAATATCTTACATGGAAAACTTTAAAGAACAAATGACAAAAAAAGTGTTTTGATATGAACACTAGGGATTATGTATTCTCGACTTTTTTCAATTCTCGGGACTCAAGAGTTTAATTTTTCAAGTCGAGGGAATATTCAGGAATCGAAACTATGATTTTTATTTTATTTAAAAGTTTAAATATTGTCGATATTAAGCATATATTATTATCTGTGTAAAAAAACATACGTCTAATATTATACATTATATATATAATTTTTTTAAAACAAATAAATATTGTTTGATTAACTACTAATTGATTCATAATGGGTTTATAGTTTTTTTTATTGAAATAATGTTTACATATATATATTGAAATGAAATCACTTAGGCGTATATGTGGCAGATCCATCTATGACAGAGTAAAAAATAAATAAATAAGGAATGAATCTAAAGCTGATCTTAGTTTAGTGAATAAGATTAAGAAAGGATCATTTAGGTGGTTTGGTCATATGAAAAGGATGAATAAGGAGAGAATGGTAAGAAAGATATATGACGCAAGTGTTGATGAAACCAGAAATAGAGGACGTCTGCGGAAGACTTGGCACGACCAGGTAAACCAGATAATGGAGGATGGTTCTGTTAGAAGCCTCAACAATCGGCGAGCTTGTATGACAAGATGTATGAATGTGAATGAGGCGAGAATTTTGTGTCAGGACAGAATAGTGTGGCGCTCTATCCTCTCTGCCTACCCCCACGGGGAAACGGCGTGATGGTAAGTAAGTAAGTAAGTAAGAATCTAATTATTTTTTTAACTATATTTATTTATTTTGCAAAGTAAAATTTTTAAAAATAAATATTGAACGTCTCGTAGTGTTTATAAAATTGTTTGCAACTTTACAGTTAATCAGATGATAATCAATTTGACAAGTTCGAGTTATTTTGAATGCACTTACTTAGTGTTACTCGGGAGATATTCACTGATGACTTCGTTTTCCTTGCCCCTTCGATCGAGCGTCGAGTGGCGCCGGCCGGGCAATTTGGCCGAGGCGTCGCTGTCGTAGGCGTCGCTCGCCCATCCCGCCCTACCGCCCTCGGGCTCGCTGAGGTACCCTGAGCGAGGGTCGAAGTAGGCGTACTGGGTGGTGCGCGGGCCAGGGTGCAGCACCGAGGGATGCGCTAGATTACAAACATTATATCAGCTTCAAAATGTAATACAATTTTTTTTTTACCACGCCATAATATGCAGACTTAATAATATATAAGCAATTATTTTTAATAGCGTATTAATTTAATCATTATTATTTCGAGTTTCCAGTGCTTATTCTTTTCAATATACAGAAGAATTAGCTAGTAAGTCAATTTTAAGAATAATAGAAGAATGTTATATATTTTTGTCAATACGTTTTCTATTTTGTAAATCATATTTACAGTATGAGTTTTTAATTAATATCTATAGCCGTGATGACAGTCAAAAACGTTAATTAAAACTCTAATTTCCAAAGAAAGATCATTGAAGTACCTAATTCTGAGTGAGATAAGTCAAAATTCATGACCTTCCTTTTAGAATAATGTATCTGACTTTATTTTAAGGTATCAAAAAAGTGCATATTATTATAGATATAATTAAATTTGACTTGGTTATTAGAAATAGAATTTACATTATAATTTTTTTTGTTTGGCATTAAATTACAAAATTTTTACATAGGTGTTTTAAAATATTAAAATTCCATCTAGTAGAGCGATAAAAATCATGTTAATATATTTTTAAAGCTTGTTAGCTAAATAGTTTTGTAGTATTTATTAAATTACGTACAAAAAAACCATGATAAAGCTTATGAAAATGAAAACTTTGTATAGCGATGATAGATTTTTCGAGAAAATAGTACCATATTTATTTGTGCTTGTTGATCTAGTGGTAAGACACCTGCCTAGTGATCTAGTACTCGAAGGCAGAAAACCATCAAGCTTATCTTATTTCTAAAGCACGAGCCTTAACATAGTTGGAAAATAATAAGATTATTGATGTGACATTATTCAGCTAAGCTGTTGTAATCCTTTATGATTAATTTTTACTAATTACGCTTGTTAATATCGTGTAATCTAATAATTATGACGATAACAAAGTATTCAAGAAAAACAGTTTTAGGGTTTTGCATTTTTATTTTAAAGCCAAATTATTCAACTAATAAAAGTAGAAAAAAAAATCACATGCAAATTTTCATTAATAAAAAATAGTAAAAAGCAATAAAAGCTGTTATTTTGAATTAAGCTTTGCGAAACATTTTTACAATTCTAGTTTTTTAGATTTTATCGTTACTAAGTTTTAAAAATTGGTAAATTTATTACTCAGATAAAATAAATTAATATTATGATTTTTAGTAGATTTATTAGATACTTTTTTAAACATTTTTTAATATCTACCATATTTTTTAGACGTAAATAAGCGCAAATTACAAAGCTATGCATCTTTTTGTATAATACAACATTATTAACCATTCCGTTACAGCTTTTATATCTCTTCCGATGCGGGGTAACTGAGCTACTCCAAAATAATATCGTATTTTCATTAGATGTAAGGTGAGTCGGGGTATGTGCATCTACTTCTCCTAAATACGTTAGAAATAGGATTTCAGTACCGCAATTTATTAAGACATATTATAAATTAATATTTGAAGAGACAGTCCAGAGATGGTCATTTGCTTGCAATACCATGTCAAATTATGAAAGTTGTTTGATATCTACTTGCGAGTTGTGTATGTCTTTTCAATCTTTCTTTTATCTCGATAATCTTTTATGCCAGGATGCTGATATTAGGTAAATACCTTTATTTTGAGTTATAATTTGTGACGTATATATTAGTTTTGTGATTATTTCCGCGGATTACGATTTATAAGACCAGACACACTTACCCCGTAAATTTTACACCGTGGAGGAAGTGCATCTACTTAGTGGTTGAAATGGTACCTCATATATTTTTCCATGAAAACTTTCTCAACTAGTGATGTGGAGACAGTTCCATTATTTTTTTGAATAATCTCAAAGCAATCACTATAATATGTCACACTTTTCCCGTCTAAGCAATATTATTAGATTTTTTTGAAACTCAGCACATTTTACCCGTCATTGATTACCAACAATACTAATTAATACTGTCATTAAGCAAATCAATATAGATATTTTCATTATTTTAACAATTTGTGAGAAATAATACAACTAGATGCCCTCACCCCAAATTTGGGGTAATTGCATCTATTGGTCCAATTTTTACAAAATGTTATAAATATCCGCTATTTTAAAGATTTAAATTAGGAACTAATGATCCTTTTATCAAAGTTTCAAAGTTGTAGCACGATCTTATGAAGTTTGAGAACAGTTCAAAGTTTATGTCGATAATTTACGTGTCGCACTTATCCCGATTCACCTTATCAGAAAAAATATGGTTTTTGTTTTTCTATTATGCTATGATAAATTCTACTAATAATTTGCTCGTTATTTGCTAGTAGTATTCTCGCACGGCAATTGAATATACAAAAGGGATACATTTTTGACAAGCGTATAACAATTATTTCAGTGCTTTGTGTATTCAAAAGATTTAGTTTTATTTTGAGAATATATTTCGTAGTCTCTTTTCTTCTTCTTTATCGGCTGCTCAGCGATTAGCATTATCGTCCTCTGATCTGTCTAGAACATTGTGAAGAAAACGTCTGATGGCTCAGTTAATTAATTTATTTTATCTATTCATTTTATAGGTGACCGTACTTTTTTTAACTTTCCTTCAACAGTTCCTTTGATTGTGATTACAACAAAGTTTCTTGTCATTATTTCTGGCAATATGTCCAAATGTATGCAAGAAAAGATCTTTCTTTTATAGTTCTTGGAGAGTACATTAGTGTGTTCGCGGTCCACGTGATTCGTAGTATCCGCCTTCAGCACCATAGCATATTATTTTTCTTTTTTCTCAGAATCTATGTTTCCATTCTATACTCGACGGATTTTGGTTCATTTGAGAATGGATAGATCGTTGATTTTGCCGTGTCAATTCGTCTTCATATTTCTCATTGACATCCTCAATCTCTCTAATATCTTCTATGTAATTATATTTACTACTAATCAATTATATTTACTACTAATCAATTATATTTACTACTAATCAATTATATTATTATGTGTATTAGAATTTTATAGTAAATATGTCAAATATGATTAAAATATTATTTTATCTACTAAATTGAGTTTTATTAATACATTAGCGGCCGCGATAACTGCGTCACCCCGGACAGTAACGGAAAGGTTAATACATATTTTTAATAAATTCACTAACCAACCAAAGACACACTTATATACTTTATATTACCTATTTAAAATAATATGTACAGAAAATATGTGAATTATAATAATTATAACGACCTAACTATTTAAAAAAAATCAGCAGATGTGTTGAAAAATATACAAAAACAAACGTCACTTGCACGAAATGCTATGTTTTTTTTAAAATATAGAATGTAACACAAAACAATGTGATGAATATCTTTGAAAATAAAAGCAATCAGTAATACCATAAAGTGTGTATGTATGGGTATATGAATATACATATTAAATGTGTGATATTTATGTATTCGAGTATGTTTAAAGGCAGTGCGTTTAATGCAAAAGTTACTAAGTAGCCAATGATTTTAATGCACATATTTATGTAAATAAATAATTATTTTGTTAAACATTTAAAAAAATATATAGCAAACAAGAAGATTTCGAATTCTTGTAAAAATATCGATAATAATTATCTTCAAATTTTTTAAAACCAGACACATGTATTATATCCTGCATATAATATGTTTAATGGCTGGCTCTCACAAACAATTAACATTTTATTTATTAGTTGTTTATTTCAAACAAATCAATTCATAAATGAAAGAATGTTATTACTCTACTTGAGTTTATTAGCACTACTCGAGTTTCGAGAGAACAGTAACTCTTATTATATTATTAACAGAATTATATAAATCAATTCATCCCTTATGTACTAGCAAAAGCACACAATTTTCATGATATGTTGAATTTGAAACTACATATGACATGTAATGTAATAACAAATTTAACTTGAAAGTAAAGTTTGCGCTTGATAGCCAATATACACATTATTCTATGTTAAAATACAAAAGTAGGTATTCAAAAATATGCAAAAAAAAATGTGGCTACTTATGAATTATGTCAGTGTTCGATGTGTTGTCGATGATTTTTGATTAAGATGTCAGTCATGAAAATAATGTTTAATGATTTTAAAATCACGTAAAAATAAGGCTTTGATTTAACTGATGAAATCTGATCTAAAAATGATCGAGTAAAGAAAAGTAAAGAAGTAAGTCATCGAGCCAACATTATTTTCACAACTACCTCTTTTGGCGAGCTAAGCATCCATTATCTTACACCCTAATATCTACCACCGAAGTGTGAATGTTAGAAAATATCGAAATCAATGTCCAATGTACAGAAATATTCACCTCTACGCGATTTGTATCGGACAGTCACATAATCGTCTGGAAAAATAAAATAAAATTGGTAGATTAAGACAACGATCGCATTACGTAAAGTGGTTAAAATGAGACAAATGCATAAAAAGCAAATTACCATCGAACTTGTTCCTGTGAATGGTGTCGTACATCTTCTTATACCACTTCGTTTGGTTGCCCTCTTTCACTTCCTGTAATTGAAGAATTGATTAGCTACAGGAGTCCTTACTATGTATGTAATTTTCTTAACCGAGGATTCGATTATTCGTGAGAATAGTATATATTAATTTTCTAAGTTTTCCGATATCTAGCCTCGTATTAACCTACTTAGCACAGATAATACAGATGATGTTTCAACACTAATGTATTATGCTAGTTGTTAAACTTTATTTAGATAATTCAAGAATTTATGATTAATAATCTCATTCAATGTTATATTTCTAAAGAATAAATAAATCATAAGAACAGTGATGATGGAAGAAATGATATTTCGATTTCGCTAGAATTTATATAAAATCTGCGAATATTTTTGGTATGGGTTTTAATCCTGACAACCAAAATTCCAAAACAATTTAAAATTCCTGTAGATGAACAAGCATTATACATTTATTGATATATTTTAATTTTGATAGGCATCCGATTGAGTAACGTGTTTTAAAATTAATTTAAATTGAAATAAAATGTTGAATCCTCAGCTAAATAGAGATTTCTTAGATAATAGAAATGTTTATATTTTAGTATTTTATTATGTACAACCTATTCATAAAAATAAAATAAAAATTATAAAAAAACTAACAGATCTAAGGACGATCGGCATTCCTTCCTTGGTAGTTGGTCCTATTCCATCATACTTCTTGGGTTCTGCCATTCTTCTTCTGCTTCCGCTAGTCTCTGTGTCGCTGGCGTACTCTCTCCTCAGGGTATAAACTGTAAGTATATTTTGAAACATTGTTAAGACTATTTATATAAAAACTTTAAAACCAGAAGAAATATAGATAGAAACAGGTTGTCGGTACAGGAATATTTAGATTTAGCTTCTGTCTTAAGCATTTCTGTATCCAACAGAACATTTTGAAACTACGTCCCGCTCTCAGTAAATAATTACAACACAAATAATCCAGACATCTTTTACATAACAATGAGAATCCAAGATATACGCAGATAGACATATAGATAATCTAACAAGTCCATTAGATTTATTTATTTTTTTAAATAATTATTGTTTAAGATATTGGTCGGGAGTGATGCAGCTATCTTCAAACATTATTTTGTTAATATTATATAAAAGCATTTAGTATTATATAATATTTTTAGAGGTGTATGAAGAAAATAGCTATCCTAAAAAATATTTTTAGATATTATTCAGGCAGAACGCGAATTAAGTGGTCGTGATATAGTTAACCGCACAAACTTTTATAATAACATCCTTGCTTTGTTAAAGGAAATAATCCCTTTATAACTAACTTACAACTTTCCCGGTACGTAAAAAACACATTATTTTTTATAAAGTCCGACGTAAAATTATGATAAGAAAGTTCCTTGTCCACAACTTAAGTAAACTTTAAAATATATTATAGATTTGCTTCTCTTTAAGTTGTATTTTGTTTAAAATATAGGTAATCTTTTTTGACTCGTGTTAGTAGAGTTGAAATATTAAAATTATTTTACCCGTCCTAAGACGGTTCACATAACATCAGGCAAAGTAAAAAAAAAATGGTCGCAAAACACAAAAATCTGTAAAAAATGGAGACCTGTATTCAATACTGGATGCATATCGACAGAAGAAGAAGATTTAAATTTAAAAATGTGCTTAATTATTAAAGAAAACGCATTCTAATTGTGATGTTGTAATTATTCAGAACATAGGCCTGTGATATTTTAAATACTAATTAAATGTATTACTTAGAAAGATATACATATTAATTTTATCGAAAAATTGTTGCTGCCGGAATTCGAACCTGGATCTCTTTGAAGGTATTTGAGATTCCATAAAAATAAAGTAGATTGCTTTCAAATAATGGAACGATAGATGTATAATTTTGAAAAGTGTAATATACAGGTTCGAAAATTTGTCGTCAAAAGTACTGTCTGCTGTAGCATAGTCGGTTAATGCACCTTCACCGGATTAGAAAGAGATCCAGGTTCGAATCCTGGTAGCAACAACAATATTATTCGATAAAATTGATTTTATATGTATATCTTTCTAACTAATACATTTAAATAGTATTTAAAAATATTCTTTGGAATTATAAGCACGCTCGTCTTAGGTCGGATAAAAGGGTACTGCTTAGACTTTAAAAAAATAAATGATTTACATAAACTAAATAATTTCAAAATGGTGTATTTTCGAGATTATTTATAAAAAAATGTTTTTTTACCATTGACATATATTGTTAGATCCTCTAGACCGTTTATAATCATATATATTAAAATAATAGACCCTATTTCGCGATGTTTATATGTTTATATGTAACCGATTTTGTCACACACGTTTTGGTTAATATCTCGCTTATTAGGCGTTCTATCCGCATTCTGATATTTTTCCCAGACGTCCGAAGGTTGACTGAGTCTATACATCTTTTTCTTTTTATTCTTCTTTTTCTCCTCTATTTGTTACAACTGTTTTAGTTTGGTGATTTTTGGAAATTTTAACTTTTTAATTAGCCTAACTTTTTTTTCATTCGCTTATAACTCTGCGAGTTTAAGAGCTAAAATCATTTTAATATTTTTTGGCAATTGCCACCGATGAGTAGTATCGTTACACACTTTTTTTTAAATTCTTCGTCTTCTAATTTTCTTATGAAACCTGATTTAGTGAAATTTCGTATTTTTCAGCTTTTCTCTGCGAATTTACGACCAAAATATAATTTTATTACATCTGTGCATACATCACAATGGAATATAATTTATTTTCGTATTTGTTAGCTTCTATCGTTTAAAATTCACCTTTAAAATCTAAAAAACGCGTAATTTTTATATGAAAAATCGACGTACCTACCTACATACAAATGAAAGAAAATGAAAAAAAATAAAAACCTTGATATTTTCTTAATAAACGCAACACTTCATATTTTCAAGCAGCAACCGTGGGCTGTAATTGGTCAATACCCTCATTGGTTACATTTCATACATGGCTGCCTGAAAATTAAATAAACAGCTGTTTTACCTGTCATTATTGCAGTGCGTAATTTTCGCGCAATTTTTTTTTTGACGTTTCAAATGTATGACTTTATTTCGACTCGGCATTGTAATAAACAGCTGTTGATTTTCGCGCATTTTTTTATGTCAGGTATCGACATCCAGATTTCACAGCTTGCAATAGTCATAGATATTTTATATTTTCCCGCACAAGATAAAATTGATGTTTTCACTCCGGAATTCGGTTAATTGTGGTGAAATACATACAATTTTTCTATACGTTTTTTTCGATTTTTATAGGTTAGGTCTAGAATGACACAATGATGATTTTTTAAATGCGTCATTGAATTAATTATTATTTCGCAGTTGTACACGTGACTTAAGTACGTCTGCCTTACTACAGACCGGTCGAAGGAGTTAGTTCTTTTACGCGTCTGTTATTCAATATTTAAATTGAATACTTCTGGTGATAGATAAACCTGTAACTTACTTGCTTACCTATCATCGCGCCGTTTCCTCGCGGGGGTAGGCAGAGGATAGAGCGCCATACTCTTCTGTCCTGACACATAATTCTCGCTCATCCACATTCATACATCTTCTCATACAAGCTCGATGAGTGATGGATTATTATTCTTCTCTTTTATTTTTCTTCTTCTTTTCCTTTCAAATCACTTTTTATGATTTTATCAATGAGTATTAACAAAATGTTTGTTTTTTTTAAAACCTGGAATGATGGGTTGGTTGTGTATATCGGCTCTGTTTTTTACAATTTTAGGATGCCGAGAATAGTGGTATTTTTTTACGTGGTAAGTAATCTAACCTAACCTTTCTCAAAGATCAACACGCCTTTGACCATCTCGGGTTGTTAGTTGTGTACGTCGGCTCTGTCGCTTTTGAAAAATCGACGTACCTACCTACATACGAATAAAATGTAGAACATTTTTTTCAGACTTATTAATCAAACGCAACCGTCTATATTTCAAGCGATAATCGAAGATTCTTATTGGAGGAGCTCTGATTCGTTGATTTAAAAAATGGCCGCCTGAAAACTGTGAATGATCAGCTGTTTTACCTGTGCCATAATTTTAGCGCGCTTTTTTGACGTTTTAAATTTTCACAAAATGGTCGCTGAATAAACATCTGTTTTATGTCATTCAATTTAACCTTAAGCTATGACTTTGACGTTTCTGGTCAGCCATGTTTTTTTTGAGCCATGAAATGAATTCGATAGAGGTTAGTAAGATGTCGAAATGATTTTTGGGAAACGTGTAAAAATTGTACACGTGGTTAATAGGAATTTGGTTAATTATGGTGAAGTCATACATTATACTTAGAAAAATTTTCTGTACGTTTTTTTGGATTTTTATAGGTTATGTCTAGAATGACACAATGATGATTTTTTAAAAGCGTAATTGAATTAATTATTATTTCGCAGTTGTACACGTGACTTAAATATGCCTGTCTTACTACAGACCGGTCGAAGGAGTTAGTTCTTTTACGCGTCTGTTATTCAATATTTAAATAGAACAGTTCTGGTGATAGATAAACCCGTAACTTACTTACCATCACACCGTTTCCGGGGTAGGCAGAGAGGATAGAGCGACACACTCTTCTGTCCTGACACATAATTCTCGCCTCAACCACATTCATACATCTTCTCATACAAGCTCCATGAATGATGGATTATTATTCTTCTTTTTTATTTTTCTTCTTCTTTTTCTGTCAAATCACTTTTTATGGTTTTATCAATGAGTATTAACAAAATGTTTGTTTTTATTAAAACCTGGAGAGATGGGTTGATGGTTGTATATGTCAGCCCTGTTTTTTACAATTTTAGGATGCCGAGAATAGTGGTGTTTTTTTTTTACGTGGTTAGTAATCTTATCTAACGCTTCTCAAAGATCAACAGGCCTTTGACCCTTTTGGGTTGTTAGTTGTGTACGTCGGGTCTATTTTTTACAATTTTGGGATACCGAGAAGTGGTATTTTTTTTAGGTGCACGGGGTGAGTCTGTGTAGCTCCTGCACAATTTCTTCACCACCCCTTAGGTTGTTGGCTATGTACGTCGGTTCTGTTTCTTCCAATTCTGGGATACCGAGAAAAGTGTTTTTTTTTTTGTTGGGTGAGATTGAAAACAGAGTACTGCGTCTCTGCAGGATACGTCTGCTACCGTGCGGTAGCTGTGCGGGCATGCTAGTATTAATATTATTAAAATATTTGGAATAAATCGCAATGATATTTACAATTTTGAAATTTCTATTAAAATTAATTTGTTTTTCAATTTGAAAAATGTACCTTCAGAACAAATCCATCTAATTTTTGTTTCAAAGGAAATTGAAATTTTGCACCCAAATTACGTATTAGTTCACCATAAAATTTGCTAAGCATTGGAAAGCGTTAGAAACAAAGCTGAGCTTATTTTCAATTAGCTGTATTTTTAACTACGTTTCAAAAATAAAGCATTTTGAAATTTTTATTTAAAGCCGATCGAACGTCCTGCACCTGTCCATTTCAATTAACTTTTTTTACGTTTTTATTTTTCCCAGAACGAATAAAATTTTTTCTTCGTAATTATCCAATTATGAATTTCATTTTATATTTTTTTTATGAATATTTTCATGCCGTCGAAAATAACCAAATATTTTTGTAAAACTCGTTAATTGCTCTTTCGTTTATTTAATATCACGCATCTCGGAATTTTGTCTAAATTCCTTGTTTCGCTATATTTTCGAAAATCAAAATGTTTTTTATTTTGTTTTTTTAATTAAATTAAACGCATTTTGTATTTATAGCTAGTTATTTTTCTAAAAATTTGCTTAAAAGCTTTTTACAACATAAAAATAATCTTTTTTTTTCTATTTTAAGATAATTTTACTAAAATTATTCACTTAATTTTAAGACTAATATTATAAATTATCTAAATTCTAATGTTAATTTGTTTTCTTTATTGATTTATAATATTAAGCCTTAAATGTATCTTTAACATTATTTTATTATAATGTGCCAATTTTTTTATTTAAATTTGATTAACCTATGTATATCTTTATTACTCAATTTTCTGATATTAAATAATGATGATATATAACTTAAAACATTCCTAGAAAAAACTGCATCAAAATCGATTTAGCTGTTCTCGAAGGATAGCCAGATATAGACTTTTATATAATATTTTATGTTGAGATAATCTGTTTTTTATTTCAACTGCCTATTATTTACTGATGACTTGACTACTAGTGTTTTTTATTTTATTTTTATCATATGGAATTAAACAAAAAATATCCGAGCAATCAAATTAATTTAAAAATAATTTAATTAATATTTAGATTTATGTACTATTTTATTTAAGCCAATACTCACTGTTGCGAGTGATTACTAAATGTACAGTTAGAGAGATCTCCTAAATTTCATAAAATACGTACATAAATAATTAAAAGGATCACATGTATCGTACCAGCTTTACATAGAATACGTTTTTCTGGTTTGCCCCTCCCTATTTCGAATTCAGATCACTGTATTTTGTTTTGCTGAATTTTATTTTGAGTTCAGACGGTGTTCTATTATTCTGCGGAAAAATTTCTCCATGGTATATATTATATAACAATATTCTCACATATTACACGACCATCAGTGAACCTCCTATAAAATGTTACACACTTTTTTAACACGTGTTTTTAAATGCAAATTCGGGACACATTTTACAACACAACATCGGTATTATACCATTTCATGTAAATGTATCCATTTTCTTAATGTTCCTGAATACTTTTATCGCGTTATCATAATAGAGGAATGTTGTAACAATAGTCCCCACTAGTGAAAATGTAATGGCGTTTTAATACCTGCATTATTCACGTACGCATGTTCAAATTTGAATATTTATCACTTCTCCGAACTGTTCATCTTAATCATTGGCATATTCTGGGATATGGAGTTAGGTTATGCTGCTAATAAAGAAGCTGTAGAAGTACGATAGTAAATATATTGCCACTAAGAGCTACTGGTATTTTCCATGCCAAACAATCACTTAAGCATCGTGGTTTTGGTAAAACTGTTTTATGAAGAACGTTCGTTATTCCCCCGTGAAGTGATGCATTGCGACTAAATTTTTAATGAACAAACTTATAACCTATCTGTAGTATAAAATAATATCACATCCATAACTACATACATTCAAGTCAGCTCATATTGTAATTTTGAAAACATTTTACATCGCGTCAGTTTAAACGAAGATGTGTATTACGACCACAAGAGCATGAAAAGACATTGCGTTCAGTTCGTATACGTTTGGATAGATTTATCAAAATAAATATATGTGAAATATATCTGTTATTTAAACTAAACATTATTTATAGTTGTAAAATGCGCACTTTGAATTGTTTGAGAGTCAACTTAAATATATATATTTAACACTTCATAAATCTATAATTTAGATTATTTTCGGAGAACTCAAGATATGTATGATTTTTTTTTATTGTATGGAGGATTTGCTCCCGATCTTGAATGAATGATAAATGTAGTTTTATATTATAGAACTGGTTTGCTTTCATCCCCATTTTATTTGGTGTTTTCCTTACCAACTTCACCCTGATTGGTTCTGGGCGGTGACCGCCGATCCCTGGGTGGTTCTCTCTCTCTATCCTGCTGAAGATAGGCAGCTCCTCGAGGCAATTGCCCTTCTGAAAACATTTATTAGAAAGTAAGACCACCATCTTCTACCATGGTATTAACGATATAAACTGAACACTATTTTATTGCTGTTTATGCTATTTCTATATTTAATTATGAATATTGTTGTTTACGCTATTCTTATACATTTTTTTATTTAGAAAAAAAAAAGATGTATTAGTGTTAATTCTGTGCACGTCTAAGTAAGTTTGTCTTTTCTTTTAAATGCTAGTAATATTATTATAGATTGTTATACCTATAATTTTAGTGCATTAAAATGGTTTTCGTTATCTTATTTATGTTTTATCCATTTAGGATTTATGTATTTATTTAGTTTAAAGATGTTCCGATGTCTTTGTTAATATATTTCAAATGTTTTGGGTAGTTCAGATCGATATGTCTCATATGCATTAGTTTTAGGGTTTTAAACTTATTTTAGTTCATTGGTTAGATTGTTGTTTTGTAGATTGTTTCAGTGGGTAACAACTGGTGTGCAGTAATTATAATTGTTAGCAATTATTAAAAATTTATTTTATTGTTTTTAAATAGATAAATTATATATATATATATATATATATATATATATATATATATATATATATATAATTATATACAATATACATAATATATATATATATATATAATATATATATATTTCAGATTTTTCCGAAACCAAAGGAAAATAATGATACTTACTATAAATTATTCAAGTGTTAAAACTAGTGATACTACGACACTGGTTAAAAAAATATACTTCGCAATCCCAGCCACGTGGATATGTTTTTGCAAGGCTTTCAGCAAATGTAGTATTCAAATCACTGTACTGACCTCTAGCTTTCTGCAGCAGTGTGATGGTGGGGTTCTGTGCCCTGGGCAGCGAGGGTGGCGGCGGTGGGGGTGGGGGTGTTGGGGGTGCAGCCAACCCGCTCAGACCGGGCGCAGCGGGAGCGGAGCGAGAGCCCGCCAGGCGCGACTCCCAAGGGGGCGGCGCCTGCAATGTAAGGAGGCTCTGCATTTTTAAATGTCACATTAATGTTAATTATCGCAGAGGATAAGTAAGATTGAAAGCCTTTAAGGGAAGGTTAATCGTGATGTGCATGTAAGGTTAATCGCTGCACTGCGGATGCACGCTACGTATACAAGTGCACGTCACAGGTCTTGTTGATAGATAGTAATGACAGCTGCGCGTCCACGGCCAGTATTTGTAAACATAATTTTATTATCAATTAAAGTGATCTATCATAATAGGTACAATTTTACTTAACTAATTAAGGGAAACAATCTTAAAATGATTTAAAAACCTAATGCACCATTCTGGCGGTAACATAGGCCATGTTTCATGAGCTGATAGGCGACTGCCACAACCGTATGCCGTCGCTTGGCGACACACCTTCCAGAATGTGCACCAATGATACTATTGGCGTTTCTGCCATAATATAATAAAATATGACAGATTTTTTTAAAGGTGGAAAACATATCGGGAACACATTAAAGTAAAAAAATAATTATTTATTGCAATGTTTCTAAAAAAAACTTTGGAGTAGAACACTCTAGTTGTCTCACTTAAAAACACGTGCAAATGAATTTCGATGGCATTATATAGTTTAATTGATAGTATAATATCTTTCCAAGTGATTTATCTAATTTTATTTAATAGAATTTTTATTTTATTAATTTAAACAATAATTGACTTTGTATATTTGAGTATACCAAACACTATGTACAATGTTGAATACAAATTTAAATTAGAATATAAAACATGAACAAAATTTTTGAAACCGTGTCATTTTCCGATTCTTGTAAATTTAAATATGTAAATTTACTGAAACGTGTGCAAAGGCAGATGTCAAGGTCAGTTTTATTTTGATTTTATGAATGAGGAGTCGCACCGATCCGGGCCTCACTGAATAAATACAAAATGATTCTAGTTAAATCGTATGAATTAAAATGTTTCATAATTTATTTTATACAAAATAAATAAAAAACCAATTAACTTGTTTAATCAATAATCTTTTCATTGAGGTGGAGCCTTCAATAATAATTCAAATTTCGCGTTTTTTTCGAAAATGTGGGTTTTTATTATTCATTTATATCAAAAGTTATACACTAGATTTGGCTTTTTTAAAACTATTACTTAGATAAAACCTTTATACTCATTTAAACTAATAAACTAAATATTATTTTAGATAATTAAAGCAATATTAGCATTATAAAAAAGACCGCATTTTCCGCATAAAAGATGCATTTTCCGTGTGCTACAAAATTGTGTTAATCTTGATTATCTTGATCAAAGTAAGCATTTTAAGTGCATCGTTTTTATGTATGTCGTAATTAAATATTTAGTTTATATATAACACTGTTACATTTTAAACACAATTTGTCTGTTTCATAAATAATATGTAATTATGAAACATATATATGTATCTCCAAAACGCCGTTAAAACAAAATAATAAATGTTATAATCATTATAAATTTAGAACATTAATTTAAGCGATTATCTAAATATGTGTAGGTACTTTGTCTGATTTTATAATATATTAATATATGTGAATTAGGTAAGAATTATGATATGTCATGGATAAGTCTTTAAACACGAGTTACGTTCGATTGCGAGAAAATCAACAATTTTATTGTCGTCTCTTTCTATTCAAACTTTCCTCTCTCACGTGATTTATTTAATTATTTCTCTGGAACTTATAAGAATTTAATTATTAACCTCGTCTTAAAAGCATATCTAATCTCGAATTTCAAACTGGAAAAATGAAAGCTTGCCCTTAAAGCATTATAATACTAACCCTTATGTCCCTTCCCAGTATAATGTAATAATCTATACCAAACCGAGAACAACTCTTTTGAAAAACAGACTTAGCTTCTGAAACTTAAGATAAGTTACAAATTTAAGGCAGGAAATGTTGAAGAAATTCTGTGATTTACACTCACCTCAGATTTTTTCTGCTCTTGCTGCAAATTTTTCCTTGCAAGGGTCGGAGATTCAAACGTCACGGGCTTAAACTCTTTCTTCTCCTGCGCTGGTGACGGAGGCTGGCTGCGGGGCTTCCAGACTGGCAAGGGTGGAGGAGGTGGAGGCGGTGGATTTCCTGAGGGGGATGGATTCTTTATAGGAGCCGAACTACTGGCAGGAGCTAGACCACTGGTAGGGACGGAACTACTTCCAGAACTCACAGAAATGACTCCGTTCTCAAAAGAACTGGTCACTTTTCTAGAATCATTTAAGACTGTTGTTCGATGCTCGAATGATTCGGAGAGACTGGAAACGGATTTGGAAGTGTTTGTCACTGATGAAGCTTTGTTAGATAAGCTGTTGCCATTCTGGGTCACAGAAGCGGAGAATGGAGGGTTTCCCGAAGAAGAAGTCTTGGTGTTGAAAGACGGTGATGGGTGACTGGTTGACCCACCGGGCGACCAAACACCTAGAAAAAAATAATATTTTAAGTATGTTTGAACGAATATAGTACAAACTTCTTAAATAATTTAAAGGCAGTCATAAAAATGCAACTTTTGATGACACACATTTAAATGTTAATTTATGTTGTTTTAGATTGAAAATGTTTTTAATAAGTTATTTTTTTCATGTTTAGCTTATTCATGGGGATATAAACGTACCATGGATGATATTAAATTATTCATAACCACCTATTCCGCTTTCTTTCTTCTCTTACACTAGTCTTTATTGAGTACATGTCCCGATCAGTAACGACTGGAGCGCTTGACGCATTATCTTGTACAGTAGTGTACACAGTAATTTTTAACCGCGCAAGGTTAAATAAATTGGGTTTTTATTTAATAAATATTATTTGACTTGGATTAAAACGTACAAGTAGTTAATTACATGGAGTCTCAATAAATGTAATTATAATTTTTGTAATTGCTTTTTACTGTAATATGTCGACTGCATATTGAGTATTCATTTGCATCTGAGTAATTTATTTGATTATAAAACAGTTAATATTATTTATATAATTTCAGTAAAATAAATTTACTCTAAGACGCGGATTATCACACCTTACTGCAAAACATTTTTATTTTGAAATATCACGTTAAATTATTCATGGCGTAGTTTATGAATTTATATTGGTATTTCAATAAGGGGGTTTGCTCTTCGATCGATAGCCAATTATGGATGAAGTAAGCCTAGCTCATTGAAAGTTCGTCTTCTGCATAAGGGATACGAAATCCGTATCGCGAGCTTACGGGGGAGCTTTTGCAATTTGTTGTGAGCTGAAGAAAATATTAAATATATACAAAGTACACGAGGAAATTGAAAAAATATGATCTAAATCGCATTTTTATTGGAGAAGAAAATGTCAGTGCTTGTCATTGTTTTCGGAGAAGTAAATTATATGTTATTATCAAACATCAAACCACGCACATAATATGATGTGATTGAGATAAACAGAAGTATATAAAGCTAAGCGTACATATTATAAATATGTACATTATCAGTTTATTAAGCTTCTGACATTATTTTAAGAGTAATTCTGTATATATATAGCATTTATTAGTGATGTGTTAAACCGTTATTTCAACTATAATTGTCAGGATTGTGTTCGATTTTAATGAAGATTGGTAACTGATTATTTTATAATTTAGAAAAATAACTGGTAGAAGCCATACTTTCAACAAATAAATCTCAGTTAACAATCGTCATTAAAATCGAACATAATTACACTCAAAATAAAGGTTAAGCTACTCACTGATATTTATGTTCATTCGTATTTAGTTTCAATAATAATTAATGGAGCTTAATATTTACACATTAGATCTTTAATTAAAATAGTAATTATTTATGTTACAATAAAATATGCATTTAATTTAGAGGGAAAATCGATAAATAAATACTGGGATAAATTTAAAAAAAAAACATTAAAAATTGAGTGATATATTTTGTCAAAGTAAGAATGCCTTTCCACAGTTGAAATAAATGTAAATAATTTTCTATAATGTAAGAAATCTTTCAAGATACAACTCTTCTTATTTGCAACTTATGTTTAAAAATAAATATATTATTTCTGTAGACATTTGAAGATATCTTGTTTTGTAATATGTACTGACTCGATACGCCTTGATAACAGCAATATTTTAACACGACGTGCTTGAATAACTTTTAAAGGCGTCTTAAAGAAAATGTTCGATTGAGTTCAAACAAGTTCGATGTGCACTGAAATTTAAAGAAAAACTGGTAACTATAATTTTCCAATTGATTCATTCAATTTGTTTAAAGTGTTCCTCAACTACCTTCTGAAATTGCAATTTTACAATAAAAACGTGTTTTCATTGAAAATATGCAAATTTATTCAAATTAAATAATATTGATGGGTTTAATTTTGGCGTGTTTTAATTAATCAAAGGTTTTTGTAATACAAAGTAAAATATAAAATGTATTACTTTTAAAAATGGAATAATAGATGAATAATTTACAAAGACTACAGAATGTAATGTAATCCAAATTTGTTGAAAACTTAATTATTCATTTAATTTATTCCAATATGAGTGTATTGTACTGTTTACAAGGGTTTGAAAAAATGCATACGATTTAACAGTGGATTCAAATAAATACTTTTGTTCCATAAAACGAATTGTTTATGCATTATAATTATAAAAAATGTACATTAAATAAATATATAACGCAACGTAACCTAACTATATTAAATGTTTAATGTTTTGCAATAGCACAAATACTTTGTTCTAAGGAAGTTTTGGTGTAGTGGTCAAGACGTTGGCCTAGTGATCCAGTGGTCGGGGATTCGCGCCTCGTTCCAGGACACCCACAAGTTAGTCCTATTTTCAAAGCACAAGCGTTTAGCTTAGTTTGAAAATAGTAATAATATTGATGTGACATGTATTTCGTGTACGCATCTCTATTATTTTTTTTTTAAATAAAAAAATCAAATGAAAATGTAAGTATTCCCGAAAAAAATATGTTGAAAATAAGTTAAATAAAAAATAAAATAAAAATTCAGTTTCACGGTGGCGATGTAGAAGATTGGGTTGGGTATAAATATGTATATTAGTGTGCACGTATTTTCCTGAAATATGAAACACAATGTTTTTTCCCTTCCGTCTCCGACACAAGCGTGAAACTTTAATATCCCAAATGACATTCAAATGTCAGCGCCGCCGCGGCCTGGTGCTGGAGTATTTCCGTGTTTCGAGAGCCGTAAAGAAAACGGCGCCAGATGATTGCGCAATCGAGTGTTCTGATTTATGTCGGTCGATTTGGTGGGTTTTAGCATCCACCCTGTAGCGCGTCGCGACGTCCGATTGTTTGTTTTTAGAGTTGTAAAGTTTCACTGTAAAAATAACGAGTTAATAGAGTGGAAGCGATCCAGTCAAAACTTTGTAGTGAACGCAGTAGAATAATATACTAACGATACGTTAGCGGTCAATCAAAATTAAAATTTTCTGTTAAAAATATTTGATTTACAATATCGAAGATATTGTAGAAATATATTTACGATTTATTTTAACTGAACTGTGGTTTTAATGACGCGTTGCCGTATGTATAATAATCAAGCCATAGAAAATAAAACTATACACAAATTATTACGATGTGAATGCGGACAATTTGAACAATTGGTATTTACGTAATAAAATGAAAGAAAAAAAGTACTCGTTATTAAAAATTATGATCAGTCGATGACACACTATGAACAATATAGTCTTACTTATTATTATTTGTAAAATTTTGAGTGTACATACCAAATAAATAGTAGTATTTATGTTGGCTTATACCATTTTAATAATAAAATAATATATGTATCATTTGGAAAGATTACAGAATATAAGTTCAATTAGATTGCTAATGCGAAAATGGTAAACGTGCTTCCCGGATAAGAAGAGGTCCTGGTTCGAATCCCGGTAGCAACTAAATATTTTTACGATAAATAATTTTTTTCTGTATATCTATCTAGTTGATTAATTTAATTTGCATTACTTTTATATTTAATAATTGATTTAAACGTTTTGCGCTATACATTACAAATATTCAATTTTAAGTGCGCCATCAAACATTTTTAATAACACAAGAAAACGATCATGTAGATATGTTTAAATATCTATTAAAGATAATGGCTTGTATCATGATATTAATTTCCTGGTTGCAAGTTGAATGCCCTTTTAAATCTGCGATATACCCATTCGAAAGCGATAAATCCGTGCCGATTCATTAAAATAGCAGGACTGATGGAATAATTTATAAGACAATCCTTACCACACAATAACAATGCTAATCATTTAATTGGTTCAAGACCTTCGGCGAGCCAAGCCCCGGACGTCAGGCTACCTGGGCCACGCCTGTGACCCGACCTACTAAACACCCATTCTCATTTATTTTGCGCTTCGTCAGTTAGCATATTGGACGATAAGCCTGACAGCTTCATCGAGCTATCTTCAAATATTGTAAAATCTAATGTCTTGTCACTAAACGGAAGCCGTCATGATGATGTAATGATGTATAAATAATGAAAAACTCGAGGAAATGATGCCAGATGAATGAATCAATTCAAAAAGTTGTATTTTCCCCTTACCACATATTTTTACCAAAAGTAAATTGTTTAATTATTGGATAATGATTACAAATTGAAGATCCTATTTCTAGCTGGAAATAGAGCTTCTATGCGTGTAAAAAAACTGCTGGGGTATACTAAGTCAACGATGAAAACTATTAATATATAAAACTATAATAAGACCAGTGGGCACTTATCGTTGTGAAACTTGGTGCCTAACCCAAATAAAAGTAAATAAATTATATGTTTTTTAAAGAAAAATGAACTTTCAAAATAAGAATCATTCATGAGCTCAAAAATTTAATTGAGAAAAAAAAATTATAAGATTCTGTAGGTCTCAAAAACTGCGATGGGCTGGCCATGTTGAAAGAATGCCAAGTGACAAAACACCAAAAATCATGACCAAGTGGATACCATGGTGGAAGTGACCTAGAGGCAGGCGAAAAAAGAGGTGGGCTGACTGTTTGAAAGAGGAGTAAGATGGGAGGGTCTGGGAACTAGACAAGAATGAACAGGGATAGAAATCGGTGAAGATCACTTGTGGAGGAAGTCAAATTCCACCATAAGATGTAGTGCCGTGGAAGAAGAAGAAGAATTAGTTAAAGATTGGCATAATAATACAAAAGTCGTGGTCAAAATTTATCACGAAATTGTGGACCTTAAAAAAAGATTTTATTTTAATATTCAAACAAGGCAAGGTTTTTGGACATTTTAAAATTTATTATCTTTTAAATGTAAATGCGACAGAGAAATATCTGAAGCAGTAAAATTAATTCGATTTCATACAAAATAAATTTACGAGCTCTTCTAATTGGAACGACAGCACCTATGGATTAAATTGTTTTATACAGTTGCGTAGATACTATATTACAATACGTCATGTTTTTGTTAATCTAGACTCACTAATATTCCAGTATGGTACCATTGTGTAAGTCCCATAGGAAATTTGGTAAGGCAGTCCCATTAACTTAACAAAAAATTACCCACATGGACAAAAATATAAGCATAAATTTACCGTTTATTTACTTCCTGTTTTTACATTTTATTATCCATTAAAATAATATAATCAACTATTAAACATCATGTAGAAAATTATATTTGAATAAATTAGGAACATTATGACATCCCTTCTGTGGTTCTACCTCTTGCAGGTTTATCTTAACACTAACTGCACATCTACTTCTTGATGTATAAAGTCTTTGAGCGTGTTACAGACTCATCTGCTCTCGCTACATGCAGCTTTTTTGCTTTCACCTTCCTCAGAATATCTGGGGGTCATATTTCCGTTTCTAAAGTTCCACGTTTTTTAACTTCAATTATCCGGATTTCATACCCATATAGAATGATCGGTAATATTAGTGTTGTATACAGTTTAATCTTTAAATGTTGAAGCAAAGTAATAAGAATTTTATAATTTTATCTTGATATTTATTTCTTGTTGGATTACATTATTTCTGTTCACATTTGTTCGCAGATATTTTAAATATTTAAGCTATCAAAAGCTTGGTTTCTTACGATGAATAGTGTTAATAATGATGGTGGTATTTTATACATAAATTTAGGCTGTCCCAAAATATGTAGTTAGGAGTTATTTACTTGACTGTTTTCGACCTTAAAATCTTAGATTGCATTTTCTTAAAAGTAATTCCATTAAGTTGACTCCTATCAGTATATACCGATGAATACATGTTTTATAAAACGTCACTATTCTTTTAATAAAATCAAAGTACCTTGATACTCTACTATGTCTAGTGATCTTTCCTATTTAGAATAATCAGTTCTGTATATCACAGTGTTACTTTTATACATTAAAATATATTTATTCTTAATAAAAATAATACAGTATTAATTTACGAGTATAATTAATAAGCTCCCAGATTTGTTCGTAATGTTTTGAACTTAATTCTAACTGAAAAAAATTTCAAAAATATAAAAATAAATATCGCCCTAACAGCGAATTATTGTCGATAATAATTTAGAGTTAAAATTTTAATAATAACATGTGTCGCCTTAGTTCTAATTTTGTAAATGAAATGAGACGCGCGCTATAATAATAATATTTCAAAAAACAACAGTTAAAAATAGTCATGTACAAAAATCTCTGAATTGTGTATGTCACGGATTAATTGTCTTATATTTGAATAAATATATTATTCAATAATATAAATTTAAATTTAGGAATATAACATTGAATGATTCTTTAATCTTATTGGTGCAAAATGTTTACAAAATTCTTAGAATAGATCTTTTCAATGAGAATCATATTTCCCAATTATTATCTTTTCTTGGGAACGAATATCAAAGCGCTGAAAACATTTTACATTGATAGAAAAAATTTATTTACGAAATACAATAATTGGACCGTATATTGAATTCCCGATATTTAGATAAACAAAACACTCAAATAACAATGAGATGTTTGTGATTTCAAATATTAAAATAAAAATATTGCAAATACTAAATTAATGTATTAATTATAAATATATACATATAAAATCAATTTTGTCGAAAAATATTGTTTTAGCGTCACCGGGATTCGAACCTGGATCTTATTTAGTATTTAAAATATCACAGACCTATGTTCTGAATAATTACAACTTCACAATAAGAATGTGTTTTCCTTAATAATTAATAAAAATATTGCTGCTATCTTATTCTACATAATAAATTGTTTAATAGATACTAGCTATCCGTCACCAGCATTCAGTTGTAATTAAAAATAAGGGGTAATTGGTGGGGGAACGCTATGCCATTGCTTTGCGTAGGCCATAAACGGTGTGCATTTATGTACGTATTCAAAATTTGGTCACGACAGGGGGATGATGAGACATCCGGGGGGTTGAGTAGGGATAAGATGAGGTGGCTATACTTTTCTCAGGGTCCTAAAGTGTAACTGAACAAAATTTGCATAACATTCTACATAATACACATTACCGGGAAAGGGGTATTCAAGAGGTAATGTTTTGTGCAGGGTTCTATAGAATAACTGCGAATTTTGGAATGTGTAACATTCAATATATTATATATATCGGGAGGAGGAAATACGGTGGCCTGGCAATATACCGCATATATATATATATATATATATCAGGAGAGAGGGAGTTTTACTGGGGGAAATGAAATATATTTTGTGCAGGGCCAAAATTTGTTTTAGATTGCTCAAAGGCATAGAATTGTATAGAAAGTCAGACATACGAGGGCTGTCTGAAAGCAAAACATTTTTTCTTCAAATTTATTTTAATTTTTCTAGTCTCTTTGTAAGTCTATGCATTTCTTCCAGCAATGCTCCCATCCTTTTAACATGTCCAAATAGTACTTGGGGTCTTTCTCTGCTAAATAGTTATTTACGAAGGTGATGGCCTTCTCGTTTGTCGAAAATCTCTGTCCTCCAAGCGTAACTTTTAGCTTAGGGAAAAAAAAATCATTAGGGCTAGATCTGGTGAGTAAGGAGGGTGGTCAAACAGTTCAAACCGTAATTCGTAGATTTTCGTCAGTGCAACCGCTGAGGTGTGAGACGGCGCATTGTCTCGGTGAAACATTTTTTCTTCTGTAAATGTGACCGTTTTTCCGCAATTTCTGCCTTCAGCCTGTCAAGTAATGATGCGTAGTGATGGTTTTTCCTCGACACTCGATTTTTTACATTTTCACAAAAACACTCACTCAAACGACCAAAATGGCTGAAATTTTGGTGAGTACTTATCAAATTATGTGTGAACATGTTCCCCAACTTTTGTTGACGAGTGCTGCCGTCTTCATGTTGAGGTCGGAAATTTTTCAGACAGCCCTCGTACATCTAAGTTCATGTGCGTATACATTTTTCATGTTTTATTATTTTAATTATACAATACTTCATTTTACAACAGAGTCATGATTCCTTTGATTTCTTTTGTTATTCACAAATTCATATTTAATGTATATTGTTGTAATCAATATTTTGCGTACTTACAAATCAATTAAAATTTGCAGAATTTATAAATATTTTCGTAATAACTAGGAGTATTAGTAATGTAAACTTATACGCATTTTTATCGGGGTTGTTGGAAGTATTTCATTATACTTTTACAGTGCAGTGATAAATAAATCTCAATTAAGTGTCGAGACCAAGCTGACAGTTTTATAGACCCACTTTAATATGGTCAGCAAATATGGATCCTTACAATAAGATCAAGATTCCAGGCTGCCAAAATGAGTCATCTAAGGCGAGTAGCAGAAGTGAGAATCGAGTGAGAAGTATCCGTATAAGAAAGACTCTCAGAATGGAGCCCTTATATCTACATATTTAAAAAAAAACTAAATTAAGGTGGCTTGGATACGTCTTGCGAATGCCAGAGGAACGACAACCAAGATGTATATTATTTGCAGCTTCGGGGAGAACGTGGACGGTGCGTTATCCCACTCTTTAAGCTGCAAAGATTGTATGAAGACATACAGTCAGCGAGTATCGAATATGGAAGCGCTTTATCGAGATTTTGGGCCCCCGATCCACTTATGATAAAGAGATAAAAATAATGATGATATTCTTTATATATATATATATATATATTACATATTGGGTAGATATGTAAGGGAACTATTTTTTTTTTAATCAGTTTTCTTTATGGCATTTATTTATTTTGCTCGTATTAGATAGATGGATGTAGGTATGTCAAAAACAAAGAAACAGTGCTTGTTGTAAAGAATAATTTTTAAGACTTTCATAGTGTGAGTTACAACACTTTTAACTATTCAGGTCACTGCAAAATATATTAAGTGGGTAAACTTTCCAAAAAGATGTGATTACTTTGTCAACTCTTTTTTTTCTCATCAATAATTTGAAAATACTTCGAGAAAGCAATTAATAATTTACATATAAATGTGAACAAGTAGTAGTAAATAATGACGAATATAATGATGATTGATTTGTGTGATAATTTCCAAAATTAAATATTATGGTTACCCACTCTGGGTTGGTTAAACATCTCTTATTATTTAAGACTACCTTAAGAATATATTTAAAAAAAATAACCTTTTGATTACCACTAGATAATACATTTTTGAGATGTAAATCATTTTAAATATAGATTGAATTAAAAAATATGTAATAAAAAAAACGTTTATTTTTCGTATTACTTTTCAAAAAAATACAGGAATAACTCAGTCACTAGGCAAAATATTAGAAGAAACAACTCTGTTAGTATAATATGTGTATACAGAGCGCAGACTAAGGTGAAATATGGCATTGTCTACTAAAAATTACACGTGACATATGTTGTGGGGCGGGTCATATTACAAGTCTCATAGAAAATCGATAGATAGAGAATATTGTTGAATGAGTTCCCGAAACAAAAAACTCTCTTAAGCCGTAAGTCTCATTAGATCATTGAAATTATTGGAGAAGTGGGAGTGATATAGTAAAGATGGACGGAGAACCTAAGAGTTTGAGTCTTAGGGAGAATTGCAACATTTATTGGACTGTCTGTCTTAATGATCATTATTCATTTTTATCTTCTGTTCTCCAGCTGCTTCCTGCAATATTTATTATTTAAGTCCATGTCCACGGAAAGAGACAAGATTAGATAATCTCAGAGATTTAGTTGAGATACATCTCAATACCATATACACGTGTTAAGATTTTGATTTGGAGATAAGATTAAGATCATTAAATATTAACATTATTATTATAACCATTTATTCAATTTAACTGATGCTGGGGAGATTTAAAATCAGTGAACTGTCGAACGACAATGACGTTAGACTTTTAACGTACATGACAAGCGTGAAGTAAGGCGTAAGAAGGCAAATCTTGAAGACATAGTGTGTTTAAGGGGTCTACAAAACAAATACGATTGTCTCTAGTGGAAAATCTTATTCGTGCATACGGGCTATTATGTCATTGGGACGATCTACATTTCGGTTTTCAGTATAGGGTCTCTTTTCCAGAACCTTTTTAGTCTAACCATCGCCATGTCAGCCTTTTAACAAGATTCTAAATATATCCCAACCGATAGTGATACAAGAGTAACATGACTATGTGTGTTTCACCAACTTTGAACATATGTCATTAATTTAATATTTTAACATTTGAATTTGTATTATTTTAACTCGATGAAAATTAACTCTTATTATCATAACACTTTACAAATGTCAATGCTGATTTAACACCAACATTAAATTATAAAATCATTACTTCTAGATTTACTTTAAATGTACACATATGAACAAATTTCAGTTATTATCTTATATACTTTCATGTTCAAATATTGTCTCATTTTCTTTCTTCTTTTTTTATTTTGTGAATTGAGTAAAAACACTGTTTTATTCCACTATATTTTATTGTACGAGTATTTAAACGTGAGAATGTTTTCGGGAACATCTTCCCATTATCAATAATATAATTCAACTAAAATTAAAAATACTTTCAGATAGTAATTACGGGGGTGTTTGGAATTAACGGAGGTGGAGGTGGGGGAATAAAACAGTGTTTAACTCAATTTACAAAATAATGACGGAATTTCACAAAGTTTCACCAAAAACCTTTTAACAGTTTTATTATTTTTTTTATTATTTATTCAAATATAATTTCCCTTTTTTTATTTCTTTCAATATTATCAATTTGTATTTGCTGAACCAACTATGCTAAGTATGATTAACCATGTAGAACGTTTACCCTAGTACGGTCGAAGCTTATTGAAGCAGATATTAAAATAGTATATGTACATACAACATTTTAAATAAATAATAAATAAATGTTCATCGATTTCAGTGGCGCAACTTACAGACAATGCTGCGCATTGGAACCCACGTTAGATAGGGACCCAAAAATTTCGCGCCCTATAATTCATTTGACCTTTCCCAGTATTAATAGTAATCTATAGTATGAAACAGAATTTTCAAATATAAAAAAAAACTTTCCCCAATGTTCTCATTATATATATATATATATATATATATATATATATATATAATATATAGATATACCCTCCTTATATATCGGATTAGAAACCAGATTATGGTTGTAAAGTGATAATCACCATAAAGTTAAGAAAATATTTGTAAATTGTAAATGCCTAAGAATACTTTTGATTTTTTTCATGAGAACGTGAATATTATACGAGTCAGAGACTATTTATTCTGAGTATTTAATAGATAAACAACAGAATACTATTATTCGTATATCTTACATACAATAATTATTTACGAAGCTCTTTTTTCCATTCTGCATTGGGGCCCAATTTTTGTAGTTACGGCACTTGATCGGTTTATATTATTTGTACTATTGGGTCACGTTCGTGTACTATACGTATAATCCAACGAAAGTGAGACTCACGTTCATACAATGTATGAACAATCCAACGAACGTGAGGTTAGAAAATATTCGATTGAACCAAAATACGTATTGAATCGTTTACGGAAAATCTCCCGCTATTTCTGCGAATGTTTTTCCTGTTATTGCCGCCATTTCCTCTTGGCGGGCAGGCGGCGCCTCCCACGGGCGGAATATTACCGCAGAGACCGGAAAACAGGTCGCCATGGGTATTATTTGTGGAAACGGGTCGGAAATTTGTCCGTCCGATGCCAAATAACACTCCCAGCCGGGATTCGTTCCCCACCGAGACTCTGCTGAGTCATCCCGTCACCTGTTATTCTAGGACACCAGGTAACACCTTGCTTATATTATTGTGTCGTGATCGCTGCGAGGCCATACGGTGGCCACTGTCTTAGGAAATAATTCATAAAACGGTTACTTGTTCGTACAATGGTACCGGTTCACGGACCATAGATCAGCAAAAACTATATAAATGGAATATAGCATTAAATTTTTTTTTTTGCAATGAAATTTTGTAATGCACTTTTTGTGGAAAAGCGAAATATCGCGTCCTGAAAGCAACTGTATATTTTCATCATAGTAAAAGGAATTAAATGTTTTTTGTCTAAACCAATCTTATATGTTCCACAATTATAAATATAATATTCTAAAATATATTTTTCAATTACTAATTAAATGTACTAATTAGAAAGTTATACATATATATTCAATTTTATCGAAAAATATTGGGATTCGAACCTGGATCTCTTTCCAAACCGAGGAGGTGCATTATCCAACCATGCTACAGCGACAGTAATTTTGACGACAAATTTTCGAATGTGTTCTCCTGAATAGTATTAACTTTATATAGTAACTTTTTTACGTACGTAGTAGCGAGTAGACAAGGTGGCTATATATCTGATTCTCTCTAAAATGCAAAAACTATGTTGCAGCCAGCGGCATGCAGACAGTACTTTGAAATATGCTGTAGTGTACTAGAGTTTCTGGGAAATAAATCGTTATGAAATATATACATCATAATATTTCTGTCACAATTATTTTCATATTATGCAGACTTTAATATATCATAATATTCTGTTAGATAAATATGTATTTATCTGACAGATTTTATTTCACAAAATATGTAATTACGCACAGCTTATTTCAATGTACTGACTGCACGCGCCTGGTTGCAGCGCAGTTGTATATTTATTGTAAAATACTGACACATCTACGAACACACGTCTTCACTTAGGTACTAAGTAAAACTTAAGGTTCAGAAAATAGAATCAGATCCGGAGGTGGCGGCATCGAACCCCGACCAAAGATTATAATTGTTTAACTTGGTAAAGACACAAACCTATAAATGTATTCATCAAAATCTATTTCTGGTGGCAATTATTTAAAAGCACGCCTTTAAATGACCCCATGTCACCGTAACGTGTTCGGGTACTTGAGATTCTACTGATGCATTATTTAAAAGCAGGCTTTTGCATTATTACGATTGTAGCCACGCAGCGTCCAATATTGTTTGCTATATTCCATTATTAATTGTATATTTATTACTATAATTATATTTATCATGACGTCATGAACTAAAACATGCAAAAAGTTAAAAATATATGATAGTAATGAGAACCAGCTAGTTAAGGGTTAACAATATTATAAGACCAACACAACTAGTTTGTGTTGACATGTTGGCTACATGTCAGCCACTGCCAGCACTTTGGTTTACAGGAAATGTCAGATTAGTGTACCAAAATAACAATTGGTTCAAGGACTGATAATTCGCCATGTAATAGATGCAGTCAACAGAATATACTGTTATAAGAGGAGCGCAAAGTCTGTTTTTTTACGATTTTGTGAATCATTTTTCAGTTTATGTTTATTATTATTTTTTAATATTTTTTCAGGGCAAACTGCCAGTGCTACATTATCATAAAATGGAACTGGGAGTTTATTAATCTTGTTTAATACACATTTATTATTTGCTTATTAAATCAGATGTAAACTATATTTATATATTATTAACGACATAAGTCATTATAATTAATAGAGAATCAACCACTCTGCCAAACAAAAACTTTTAAACTTCACATTAAATTGTAATTTGGTATTAAGAATTCTATCACTTTTAACCGGTTTGTAGATATTTTATCAGAGTTCATGAACTCACTGTTCTAATTCGGAGTATTCCCAAGACTATACATACTCGTACATAAAATATAGTTTAAGAGTTTAATTACTTATTTATTTTCATGTTATGTTTAATTTTTAAAATCCAACTGAATTGTAATTCTATTAGATTTCAACACAAATGTAATTTATCACTCTCGCAACACACGTGCCTGGCGACAGATTATATTTTGGGTCTCGCTGTCCTAGCGGCAAATATTATTATCAGCGTGCTTGTAAATAATTTAGTAAAAGGAATGAGGGGTTGCGCGTCTTGGCTAAATGCACACATACATATCAATTAGATTCGATAAGAATAGTACACTGGTATTTTTCTTCCTTACTGTACAGTACAATATAATATCGCAAGGTTACTTTTTTTATGGGTCAATATAGTACATAAATACTAGATGAAAGTTCATGCATAATGAAAGGATAAAAAATATTTATAAATTTATACATTATAGTTGGTATGTGTATATGTATGTCTTGAAATCAAATTGGTTTATCCTAAGACGTTTAAAATCTAAATAATATGTAATTCAATTTGTTCTAGGTTAATATATAATAGTATGTGAATTGATGAGTTAAATAAAAATGGAATTATATATGGTTTTATAACTTTACCCTAACAATTTTTGATTAATTAGGTTTATATTTCATTACAAACTATATTCCGTCTTAATTGACGCACATCTTTCATATGCAGTCCTTTTTGTGAATTCTTTACTTTAGAACATTTAAGTTATTTGAATTTCGTATTACTTTGACACTTCAATCCGACGTAATGTATTAGTTTCCTTTTAAATCAGCAAGGCCAGTATCAGTTCCAGCCACAATCTGGAATTTTATTTACATTCGATGTGCATTATTGATTAAATATTTTATTATGCATGTGACGATATAATTATGTTTTTCAGGGCTAATGGGTAATTATGGTTTTCTGGTGGTGCAAAATCACCGTAGACATTTTCAATCCGCTATGATCAGCAGATTTGTTTGCCTCTTGCAAGGTTTACAATAAAATTGAGCATTCACATTCGGAAAAGTCTTCTTTTTGGTATCGATCAAGTTACGAGACTTGTCTGGTAAGAGTTATTTTTTATTTCTCATATTACTTTAGTAAAATCATCATTATCATCACTATAAGCAATTCAACCTCTGGTGGGTCTTGGTTTTCTCAAGAAAATTTCTTCATTGATTTTTAATGCATGCCGTTTCTCCCCACTTCAGAATTTCTAAGACACGCTTGTATTGGAGAACGTTGTCACTCTATCTTAGCTTTGCTTTCCAAATCTTCTGCATCCTGTTGATTTTGTGTTCAGCAATGACTTTGGAAGCTTTAGATTCGACTAGACTTGACTAGATAGATTTAGACTAATTATTTTACTTTGATGGCATGACGTATCTTCAATCGTACCTTGATTGTTACCTATTAATATTGGTATTAATGTGCCAATATTTTCATTGTGTGTACAAATGTCGCTTATTTATTTATCTCAATAGAGCTATTTTACAAAATATGTCATGGTCATAAATATTTCAAGATGTATATTTATTTAATATTCTGAATACAACGTAAATAGTCAGCTCAACCTCCCGTATAATGTATATGATATATGGTACATGGATTAAGGCTGGATAATTTTAGAAAGATTTTGTTAACAGCATAATTGTGCCAAATTAAAACACTAAAATCAATAATTTATTGCATACAATAGGTTTTTTAAAATTGTTGTGTATAAATAATTACGGAGAATTTGACGATTAAAATTTTAACAAAGAAGAAGAATGTACATATAAAATTTAAAACTACAAAATATAATTATAATGTAATAATAAACCTTGAAACACTTATTAGACACTTAGAATTCATTATTATAGTGTCTACAAATCAGTCCAAACATACATCTCAAAATATTTCATTTAAATACTTCCAAGGTACATTTATTCTTCTTGGTTTAGATGCGCAAGTGTTTTATATACTAAAATGTTGGCATTCCTGATTGTTTACGCGCGTTTCATTCCTTCTGTTGGTAGAACCTGGATTTTTTTGTTGTGGTATGTCCGTTTACGCGGTGTGGCAAGGTCGCCATTTTTGACTTGCGGCACTCGCTGTCAAACCTGCGTCGGGACCGGATTATTATCAAGAAACGCTCCAGGCAGTTGTATCCAGATCAGTCGAGGAATTTGCGGAGATCCTACTACAATACATCGAAGCTAACCATTATCAGCGGAGAACTGAGGAGCTCACAATCAGCAAGTCGGTAGCCAGGTTAGTGCTGATCTGCTATACTGAGTAACAGTCATATTGTCACTAAGGAAACTCAGGACAAAATTTTCTATCGAAAGAAATAACACGCACACTGCTTTTATTAGATCTTGGAAGCGGAAATTACAACGATTCGTGATTACTATGCATTTTTGAAATTCTATGAAATATTTGTACTCGATAAAATAATAATATTATATTAAGCTTCTATTTAGTGAAAAATGATTAAACAAAAAGTTTTAAATATGAATTAAATATATTAGTTAGAAAGATATACATATAAAATCAATTTTATCGAAAAATATTGTTGTTGCGCCACCGGGATTTTAACCTGGATCTCTTTCCAAACCGGGGAAGGTGCATTATCCAACTCTGCTACAGCGACGATATTTTTAGCGAAAAATTTTCGAATCTTTACGTTACTTTTTTGATATTAATACATTTAATAGTTCCATTATTAGAAAGAGCCATCTATCTTATTTTTACGAAATCTCAAATACCTTTGAGTAATCTGATTGCAGACGCCAGAATTATTAATTCATTTTTTATTAAATTTTGGACACATTGATACAACTTTATTATTAAGAGAACAAGAATGTGTTCTCCTAAAAACAAAAAGTTGTTGTATACACGATAGTAAAATAAAACATAATTGTGGAGCTTCACAAATATTTGAATTGAAAGGACCTGGAGGTCGTGGGAAGGAACAAATATTCCCTGATTGCTAACCTCATATTGGCCTCACAAGAGGTGGGTTCAATCGTAATATATTTATTATCCGAGCCGAAGTTGTAACAGGAGCGCACAAAGCCAACAGCAGACTTGCCACGGCACTTCCGACAAAAGCTCAAAGCACTAAGCTCAACTTAAACAAGAGGCGTGATGTATTAAGTAAAGACAAGGATCAAAGGCATCTAAGGTAGGATAATTACTTCAATGTTGATTCTATCGAATTGTATCGACTTGAGCGAATAATCTATTTGGATCAGCAATCGCGGAGAAACCGTTTCAAGAATAGGTCACAAATTCACAGTAGAGAACCAATTGACTATCATCAAGCATTACCTACAACCCTTATTAATGCTTAATTTAAAGTCTTGTTTTTTTATAGCGAATATATTTAAAAAAAGTTTTTTTTTTTTAAATTTAACTACATTATTTTGCATTTAAATCACCAATAAAAATTAAATACAAAAAATATTAAAAAATAGTTAATTTATCAATATAAAAGTAATGATGTGATCAGTGAAGTTAAGGTACAAACATAAAATATAAATATTGTTGATATTTGTAGCGTTAACTTTGTGGTTACACATAATTTAAAATTGTATATATATATTTAACTTTGTTTACGTATGTACGTCGTACGCCAGTCCTAATGAAGATACGTTAGTATCAAAACCGGTTGACGTAAAAACAAAAAAGTGATTTAAACAAAGTTAAATATAAATACAATTATAAAATATACAATTTGTGTTATGTTATAATTTAAACGTTATTAAGAGGATGCTGTATTAATTTTTTTAAAGTAAATGCACAAATTAAAAATATCTATTACCGGTAAACCTTTGTATTTGTGCTATAAACTTTTGACTTAGTCAATACGTATCTATAATTAGAAGTATATATAAATACATAACATGACACCGTACTTCAGGTTGATCCTAGTGAGAGCTGATGGAGTACATAAACATTTTTATAAATTTATTATAAATAAAATAAAAATTTTAAAAATGTCGATGTGTGATCCACGAAAAGATGAGAGGAACTATATTAAAATAATTTTAAAGGGTTAGTTTTATTGATATCAGTGTAATATATAGGTATATTTTGATTCTGTTTGAATACAAGTTTAGAAGATAAAATAAATTTTAGTAGGTAGCTGGTATATTAAAAAAAGTACCTAATAATAAAGATTGTATAGTCTGTGAAAATATATGAATGTGTACACATAAATAGACTAAACACTGTTAAACTATCACAACAATAAGTAAAATACCTAAAATTATAATATGTATAAACAAGATTTCAAAAGTTACGAAATATCTTAGCTCAGTATGACGTGAGTTGCTATAATTCATTTCAGTTTTATTATATAAGGGTGTTTTCTTAGAGAATTTGTATTCAGCCTCGTAAATGCGTCGATAGTGTTAGAGACAGATATTTTAAAATGAATGCGAACCTAAACAATTATTATTATTATTTTTAATGTTTCAATTAAATAAATACTCTTAATATACAGATCTAATTAATATACAACTCAAGTCTTTCACTAAATTCATATCTACGTTGGGCAAGCTTTTAATAAAATTGATAATTTTACTTGGTGCCTATCGTTTTAACATTTTTCTAGTCGTAACGCGGATCTGGAAATACAAGTCGCCTCGAGACATAATAGTCAAACATAAATATGTCACAATATTGACAACAGACATTACCTTACATTTTTCCATTTTATTTTGTCTTAAATACCTCAAGAATAAAATATTTGCCCATACCTCAACAAAGTCAAGAAAGAAGCCGAGAGAAATGTGAAAATGATAATAAATATTTTTAAAAACAGAACACGTAACCGTGTCGCGTTAATAATATTAGTATTTTGAAATATAAAAATAGAATATGTTGTGAAAACAGGGTTGACTAGTGGGATTTGAATCCCTAGTCCTCGTACTGACAACTTGACTAGACATATATAGCATACTCAATTCAATCCTTTCATTTGAAATATTTTCTCGTTAGTTTATGCGGTTTTATTGAAGATAGACATTTTTGAAAAATACATATTTTTCAAACACATAAATAATATTTTTCGTTCATATATTTTTAAAAACGTAAAAAAACATAAGATTATGATATCGATCTCTCACTATAACAAGGTTCCATCTGACAATTGAGATAATGAGCTCAAAAGTGTTGATCGAATTTCAACATATATTCATGTATTATCTATTTTATTTTGAGTATGCAACTATGATCAGTATTATTAATGACCACCGTGAGACGAGGGAAATTAAAAATAAATAAAATAATAAATATATCATTGTAAATTAACAATTATGATCCATAAATTGAAATAAATAACTAATGCAATTGTAACTTTCAGCTCTTACTATTTCCTTAAATATACGTTAAATAGAGTTGGTGTGTATGGAAGAAATAAAGAATAATGCATTTGGAACCCATTTAATCTAATAACTCAAATTAGCCCAAAATATTAGTCAGAACCTTGTTATTCTAAGAGTTCGATGTGTTAAAATTCATACTCCAAGCACAAGAGCTAGTCTCTTTTTTGGATAGGTAAGCAATTCGTAAAAATATGAAACTTTAGTCTTGTAACATATTCAAGTAACTCATTATATAAAATTTCAAAATAATTTAAAAATATATATATATATAAGTGTAACAGATTGAGTTTCATAACATAGTTTATTGCCTCTATGTGGTGTTAATAATAAGTATTTATCTTATAGCGTGTAATTGATATTACCACTTATCGCATCCACAAATATTGGGATACAATTTCCCTTTCCCATCCACCCAATCTATCCGCCCGTTTAAATCCATCTTCACGCCTGAATTCACATCCCCTTCCATTCTCAATTCACTCCTCCACTCGAATCTATTCTTCCATGAGATGAGTGTAATATTTGAAGCATTAATTCTATAAATAGATATTTTGATAATTGGTTCAAATTTATAAGGAAGCTTTATTCTGAATAATCGAAAACTGACTAATATTATAACATGTGATTTCGGTTAATTTAATTGTTTTGAAGACGTATTCTGCTTAAAACAATAGATTTGAAGCCCTGGCACCATTTGAACGGACTATAAAAGACAATTATTGGACAAATATATCGTACTATTATACTATCAAGAATAATCTTACAATATAGGTCCAAGTCAACGTCGACAACACTGGTAATTTCATGACTTGAAATGATAGATGGAATATTTTTTTAACATATACAGGAACTCGAATTAGATAATAGTCAAACAAGGACAATATAATCTGCTCTGACAATGGACATGCTTATTGGTCTAGTGGTTAAGATACTCGTCTAGTAATCCAGTGGTTGGGAGTTCGAGCCTCGTTCCAGTAGACTGGCAAGTTAGTCATATTTTCATAGCGCAAGGGTTTAACTTAGTTTGACAGTAGTGAGAATATTGATGTGACATGCGCTTCTCTATTAAAAAAAAAAAATGGAGTGGTCACTGTAAAACCAGTCGGCAGCAAATTATTATTTTTAAATAAATTATTATTACTGTTCGGTATTTATGACAGATCCACAGATCGCCGATGGCTGTGCGCGTGTGGATGCTCCATTAGGTTTACTATACCTAGTTGTCCCACCTCCCCCTGTACCCTATACCTCAGAATTGCTATTGTGTTTAGGTTTCTCGCAGTACGTGTCGAAGATTTACAATCACTATTGGGTAATACACAGTACTTCGTGCTAATCATTGAAGAAGTTTCCTGAAGTTCGGGAGAGATGTGAGTACAGCAAATAAATCCAGGTAAGTCGTGCTTCCCGGTTGGTCATTAAACCTTTATTGTTCTGTCATTATACCAAATTATTATCACTTCCTACATCCCGATCATGATAGCCTACGCAAAATTATTTAAAAAAAAATCCTAATGATCAAATGCGAAAATATTTTAGTTTAACTATCTAATTACATAACTTCACCCAGCAACTACACCTGGACTAATAATAACCCTAATAATTACTGTCAACATGTCAGAAATTTCTGAAGATTTAAAGTGTAATATTAAAATATAAAAAAACACGTTGATATTTAACGTATCTCGGCAGCCCAGCGAAATACGTTGGGATTATATTTTTGAATGAAATCTGCAAATAGACTCGTGAGGTGACACAAAAACACAGTACGATACACCTCCTTGGCTCGGCGCACACGTTAGAGGTGTATGATGCTTTGTGACGTGAATCACTCATGGGAAATCTGCCAGATCTCCGAACTATTATTACGTGTTAACAGTATTGTTACGGCAACTCTGCGGCGGTATCTGTAGCGCTGAATTTGTCATTTTATTAGCCATGGACAATAAACTTAATTAAAAAAGTGGCGGGATTTGCGAGCATGCCAAACGTGCCTAGCGTGCTTACACGGTCGGAGCTAAATTGTGTTTTAAAAGTAGGTATTTTAAAAATGTAAAAATTAATTCATTTAAATTTATGTGTCCTTTACATCAAAACCGCCATAACTTCACATCATTTGGTTTCCGCTTAATATTTTACATTTAGGAATTTTCAAACAGCCTTTACTTGAAAACATTAATTAACTATTGACATTAGTGATGATAAACCGTATATGACTGCGATTGTGACGATGATCAGTAAGTGAGGTTTACTTTCAAGTGTTGCTCAATTACTATTGCTCAAAGAAATATGATATATTTATAGACTCGATGGTGATTTAAGTGACGATTTAACCATCGCTAGTCGGCATGAACTCATGAGAACGAAACATTCCGTATGTGGAATGGTTTTTGTGAATCTTCCTTTTTACATTATAAGCACCAAGATTCGAATTGACCACCACATTCCGATAGTCTCTTTCTCACAATAGGCTTGGTATTTTTCTTTTTTATCTCTGCATGCCATCTCCTGAGAGATATTAGCAATCATTATGGCGGTCTTCCCATTGGATGCTGTGACGCGAAATAATTCTAAAAAATTGCACCCGAACTAGGCTCTTATAAATCTCTGACGAAAAAATGGCATCAATAATAGCCGTAATTGAAATATATTACTTATATTTTGCTTACACATGTGTGTTTTTGGTCTTCTTTTTTTATCTTTACTTATTTTAAGATAAATAAATATAATATTATTTTGTAATTTATATATATTATTTATATGGTGAATCGAATCTTGCACAAATAACCAGACCATGATGTAATAAACATACTATTATTATTATTTTTATATCCAACATAGGTGTACCAGTGCTGCGTAGTAGGTATAGACTTAGGTTATGCTGTTTCCATGATATTATATGATATGCTATGTTGTAAATAGGTTTATGAACTTTTATTTAACCGACGTCTTTAAGTAAAATAAATCCATCATAATAAAAATGCATTATGCAAAGAATAATCATGGAACACAGCACGTTTAGTAAAATTTGCGAATTAGTGAATGAGGTAGTAGATGCTTCTATCAGCTCTAAGCCAAGTACAAAATCTTTCAAATATCATTCTGTTTGGAAACAGCATAAGTAAAGACTCCGTACAACATGGATCCAGCTGATCCATTTCTGACTCTGCCGAGTGGAATTTTTAATTCCATATTAGTATTGTATTGGTAGCAATTGTATGGCTTGAATATAATGATAGATTAAAACAGTGGCTAGCAATTATAATAGCAATAAATTAAGAATAACCTAGTAGAGAACTACAACGCTCCGGTAGCGTCGCGCGGTAGTATCTAGAACTATGCAACTGATGATTCTACTGATATACGGTAGGCGCTAGCGTAATAATAATATATTAATTATTTCATTTATGTTTGTTTCCCAGAATTTTTAGTGATTCACAGCTCTTTGTTTGTATGCAGTGCACGCCCCTGGTAAATATCTACTTCCCATGTGTTCAAATAAAATTTAATTCGATATCAGAAGTTAGGTACCTACCAAATATTCCGTATAAAATTGAAAATATATTTTTTTTAGCAGAAATTCACCTAGAAATTCTATTTCGCGTCATCACAACATAAAAAGTGAAATATATATTTTAATCAAACGGAAAGGTCCCGACGTAAAGTACAGCATTACAACTAAAAGCATCCTTTTTACGGATGTAATAAATAATATATTAAATCATAGTCCTTTTGCACTAATAAAAAGTTTTCTTTTCATATAATATAATATTATTCTTCTGAATTCGTAGCAAGTAGCTACTCTACAGCCCGGCCGTGCCTCGTTCCGCTCCCATTTAAGGAGATTTCAAGCGGATTGCCATAGAGATTGCCAGTTGCCATGTTACCGATTCAGGACCCGTGCTTCTGAGGCAGCTTTTGTGGAACTGGACCAATCGTGCCGAGAATAAAGCGCACATAAAGGCTACTGCTGCTCAGTGCTCTGAATCATACTTTTGTTGTCGTGTTGAAAGGGAAGAAAATAACAGAAAATTAATTGCACGTAGTTAGTGTGCTAACGAATTACTATGAAATAGTCAGTTGTGATGATGCTTGACCGATACATGACAGTCAGTTTTAACATATGTTTATGAAGTGGGCTCTACAGTCAATTTGTCACGGAATCTGCAGTTATTAAAAAAATGAGTAGCATTTTTATTTAATGTCACTTTTATCTTGTATTTTATTATTATCGCAATCGATAACAGGCACCTTATTTTTTTTTCAAATTAATATAATGTTGAAGGCGAGTGGTTTACCATCTAGTATCAAATTTTCATATGAGTATTGGAGCATTATGTATATTTACATACTTGATGTATATTTTTAATATACTCTATCCCTTATATATTCTTAACATTAAGTTTTAAAACTAATATTGAATTTTATTTGAAAAATAGTTTGTCCTATATATATCTCTAGCTTATGATATTTTAAATACTAATTAAATGTATTAATTAGAAAGATATAAATATAAAATCAATTTTATTGAAAAATATTGTTATTCCTACCGGGATTCGAACCTGGATCTCTTCCCCGGATTGAAAAGAGATCCAGGTTTGAATCCTGGTAGCAACAACAATATTTTAAATATAAATTAAATATATTAATTAGAAAGATATAATAAAGATAAAGATAAAATCAATTTACTGAAAAATATTATTGTTGCGCAAACCGGGGAAGGTGCACTATGCTACAGCGACAATAGATCCAGGTTCGAATTCCGGTGGCGCGATTCGAACCTGGATCTTTTTCCAAATCGGAGATGGTACATTATCCAACTATGCTACAGCGACAATTTTTATAGCGACAAATTTTCGAACCTATATATAGCAGACGCCAGAATTATCAATTAATTTTAATACAATTTTTTTCAATAAAATTGATTTTATATGTATATCTTTCTAATTAATACATTTAATTAGTATTTAAAATATCATAAGTGTTCTTAATAATTATGATATTTGTTAACGTCTCATTTGTATCCGTCGTAGTGTAGTGGTTTTGCCTGTCTATCATACGGGAGATCGGTATTCGATTCTCTGTCGGAGATATTAATATTTTTATGTTTAGTACGTATCTATTTAACTGAATTTATGAATATTTTCTTGAACTAGAAAAAGATATTCTATATAAAAGTGCTGTAATAGATGTATCTAAGATACATATAGTGTTGTTATTATTGCCAGAGATAATAAATCTACCCTTTTGCTACGCCTCATTAATACTAATTCTATAGTATAGTATTTTAGGGTTGCTTGAACAAATTTCAGTTTATTCAAGTTGACAAAAAAATATTAATATTATATGAACAAAATTTTAAAAGTTTCATGTAAGTACATAATTGTTTTATAGCAAAGGTTTTGATTTTTTTCTGGAACTGTCAAAAAAATGGGGTGTGGTATTATAACCAGAAACTTTTAACCAATATAATGAGATAAGTCACAAAATTCATAAAATTAGAGAAGCTCAGATACCTAGGCCATATATAATGTACTAATGATTTAAACCCCCCAAAATAGCTACTCCATAATAAGCCTGAAGGATGACAAAGAAAAGATAGACCTAAAATGAGGTGATGAAATAATATAAGTAAAGATGTTTCCATCGTCGGGAAGTAGCCCAGTGCAGAGATTAGTGGTGTCGTATTCTTGAGGATATTCAAGACCGGGTTGCAGAGCCAGGGATGATGATGGCCACAATAATTATCACGTAACAACACGTCGAGATTAGAAGTTACTGACTGGCATGCCTTACCTTACCTTAAACCTATAATACCTTAAACTCGAACCCCACGATTCACTTAATTGGTAGAGCACGCAACCGGCAATCGTGTAAATCAATATCAAATCAATCAAAGAGCCTAAATTAGTTTTAAAAATACTTTAATACAATCAAAGAATCTTTTGAATTTCAACAGGATTAAATAAAATCTAAATGATCATTACTGATTCATTAACATAATAAATCGAATTCTCTTCGAAAGGAAAAATATTATAACGGTCAACGCTAATCTCAGTTGGCAAAAAATTTCCGAGTAAACGAAAAAAATATCTCATAATAAAGTGAATATTATGCTTTCTCGACCTTTGTTCGAGCATTCTAGAAAGTTTTCTCAATATTTTAATACTTGAAAACTTAACGTTCATTACTCATGACGTATGGGTTATTATAATATTATCATATTTCCGAACTTAAGAAAAGTTTTCTACAGGAATACATTTAAGCGAATTATATAAGCAGAATCATACATAGTTATATCATACCTAAACTTTTGGAATGTAAGTAGAACAGTAAGAATAACACATTATTATTGTGAAATTGCAGGTTTTCCAGAACAGAATTCTGTGGTATTTTAATACAAATTAAATGTATCAATTGGAAAGATATACTGAAAACAACAATTTATCGAAAAAATATTATACAGGTGAACCCACCTAGTCCACAATATTTTATTTGTGGATACCTGACCAAATTACGACACGATAATGTTCAACGAATATAAGTCTAACATTAACAATGACAGAGATATAATCATTAAAAAAAATCGTAATTATGCGGTTATTTCGATCAATTGAAATATTTTATTAATTTAAAATTATATATTGAATACAAAAAATTAAAAGTCATCGAAATTTTTTAACTGTTTCTGGGTAATTTTTGGGTACAGAATTCAAAATAGCCATCAGATTTGGTCTATCAGATCTAGTTTTTGAAATACGCTATATTGGCCTCTTTTAGAATAAAATCATCTTATTTTTAACATATGCACATTTGCTAGTTAAAAAATAAAAAATAAAAAATACTAAGTAAGGCATTTATTTCACACAGTAGATAAATATACTTTCATCACTTTCCACTTAAAATTAATTCATCATTACGGATCGTTAAGTCATCGATTTGTTGTTCGATGCATTTCATTTGGGCTGTTTTTAAATAAATCATCAAGGCGAAATAATTTTTTAAAAAGGCACCACTTTCAACAACTGTACTAATTGTTTATCAATAGTGCTCTTAGATTGATAGATTCATTTTACTCAATGCTCAATCCCGCTAACATTTAAAAAATATTGTAATTTTCTTTTATTTTATTTAAACTATTGAATTTTAATTCAATTGTTTAGTTATATCGTTTAGGCGTCTAAGCATTGAATTGCTAAGAATGGTAATATTTATGATAATATTGTAAGTTCCGTATTGAGCAGACGTTCTCCCAAGATGGCCAGATGGTAAGATATTTATTGGTTCCGACTGATGTATGCTCTTGCCAACGGCCGGTACCATTGTTTGTCAGCGACCACCAACGGTAAATACAAATTAGGGAACGAGGGCCTAAGTTGGTAGTAAAATCATGCCTCCATCTTCGAGTGGCTATGCAAAATAGACGATTTAACATGCACAGTGTCGTGCTTCATAATATAAGTAGATATTAAGATGTAGATCCTGATTTTGATTTTTAAATTTGGTGATTATTAGTATACCTAGAATTTAATCGTTTTGATTATTAATATTAATAAATGCTTTATTATTTTTTTCACTAAATTGAAAATTATTTACTTACTTACTTACCATCATGCCGTTTACCCACGGGGGTAAGCAGAGAGGATAGAGTGCCATACTCTGCTGTCCTGACACACATTCTCGCCTCATCCACATTAATACACCTTCTCATACAAGCTCGACGATTATTGAGACTTTTAATAGGACCATCCTCCAGTATATGGTTTACTTGGTCGTGCCAAGTCTTTTGCGGACGTCCTCTGTTTATGGTGCCATCAACACTTGGGTCATATATCTTTTTTACCATTCTCTTCTCATAATGAAATATTAAACTTTATTTCACATATTTATGTATATCGATTAGTAGTGTGTACTTTAATCATAAAAAATTACATTCAGGAAATATAATACGACATTTTTATGTTAGGTCAATCATGCGTGCAATCACTTACGGTATTGTACAGAACGGATGTTAGTATTATCTGAGGACCGCTATTCGGATATTCTACTGAAGAGCAGTGCCATTCTCCCAGCATCTGGACCCATTATTGAATGCGGGAACAAAACTCAAATAATATAATGATGTCAAGTTTTAGTTTTACGACGCCACTAATACACGAAATACAACACCAATCAAATTTTATTTGTGGTACGACTCATTAAACATTTATGTACGTACAAAACTATTTTATGATCGTTCACATTTAGATTTTTAGTGGCGTCGAAGTTTGATATGCAGTGCGGTATATGTGCTTTTGTCTTCCAATAATTCGAAAGCCGTTTAATATAAAATTCTGACATTTTACAGTTCATGCCACTGACTAGTAAATGAATAGACATGATATGAAGTATATTTATAGGAGAGAGGTTTGAACATTTGTTGTAGTATGAGGGATATTCTACACACATAAATCTGATAGATTATGACACATTTATGCAACAGTAAAAGTATTTACTCTTCGAAAATTAAATCTTTTTGTAAACAAGACATAATTTTTACATTAATGCAAATTATATTGTCAGCGTTTAAATTTTCGTTTCAATCGAGTCATGTTTTTTAAAAAAGTTGCGGAGCTATTTTATTTCATAAGTGGTACCAAAGTGGTAACACCAAAACGATTTTTTTTATTATTTATTGTTATTGTGTTTAGTTTGTAGAACTCCATGTTTTTTAAATTTAATTTAAAAAGTCAAATTATAATAAATATTATTATTGAGTTCTGCTAGTTTACGTAAGTGTTATTATATGTTACAGCTGTTTTGGCGGTTAAGGCCATTTTCAAACAGTGGATAAACCACGTACAATCGACTAATTTAACTGATTTTAGTTACTCCTTCCTCTATCCATGAGTAATTAAGTGGTTTCGGTGGAATCGATGTTTATTAATATTCCTTATTCCCAGAAGCACTACCTTATCATAAAAAAATGAATATTTGTATAATGTATAATAATAATGTTGTATAAACAATAATGTTTGCTAAAGGTTAAGCTTCTTCTCCCACTTCTTAATATGTTCAAAAAACTTAAAATCAAGATAAAATAACCATTCACAATGGGGTAATCTTGGTAGTTAAAATAAATAGAGGTACTTACAGAATATTTCAACTAATCATTTACAGAAACGGAAAAAATGACAAGCTTAACCATTAGCAAACGTAGATGTTATACATATTAACGGGAATTTTTTTAAGGATAAGGTAGTGCCTCTGGGAATAAGGAATATTTATATATATCGGTTCCACTGAAACCATCTAATTACCCATGGATAGAGGAAGGGGTAACTAAAATCAGTTAAACAAGTCGATTGTACGTGGTTTATCTACTGTTTGAAAATGGCCTTAACTTTCGAAACAACTGTAACATGTAATAACGCTTACGCAAACTAGCAGAACTTAATAATGATATTTATTATAATTTGACTTTATTAATTAAATTTAAAACGAAAATATTAACACAAGGAATTTACGTTAGTTTATGTCTATATATTTGGTGGTCTGTGGTTCATGCAAACAATGAAAATATTCGTTTGTACTCTGTATTTGTACAAAACCAACATCGCCCTCATTCGTAATCAGATTTAAAACATATTGTACAGGAAAATTAGTATTCTCAAAATAAGCCTCGTAATTTTTCTGTTGTTAAAAAACTACTATTTAATATTTTTACTGATTTAATATAGAATACTAAATTAATGTATTAATTATAAATATATACATATAAAATCAATTTTGTCGAAAAATATTGTTTTTGCGTCACCGGGATTCGAACCTGGATCTCTATTTCCAATCCGGGGAAGTGCACTACCTTTGTGCTATAACGCCAGTATTTTTCTTGACAAATTTAGACAAAATTGACAGGTTCGAATCCCGGTGACGCAAAAACAATATTTTTCGACAAAATTGATTTTATATGTATATATTTATAATTAATACATTAATTTAGTATTTAAAATATCACAGACCTATGTTCTGAATAATTACAACTTCACAATGAGAATGTGTTTTCCTTAATGATTTAATATAGGTTTGTTTTTATTTAAAAAGTAGGTAACATCTATACAAAAAAGTAAAATATGTCATCGATATAGCCGAATAAGGTTGAAACTTTAAATGTACCTATCCAGGTACGCCACTGCGCGGCTGTGGTCGGTGTTTGAGTAAAACCTACTTTTAAATGTTGATAATATAATTTATCAAAAAAGTTGTCTGTCATAGTACAATCTAACTTAATCAATTAATGTAATTCAATTTAAATAATAACGTAATTTATCCAGCGTTCAACTGGCGACATATTTTATTCCTTACCTCGCCACACTGGCGGAGATTATTTAAAAGCTCGTTTGTGTTACATACATTTCAGTACAATATGGTTTATATGTAAGAGTGTTGAATATAATATTATTTTATCAATTACCAAAACAAAGTCAAGATTTGGAGTGAGAATATTTTGTTACAAAACTATGTGTTCAAATAAATATTTATACTCGTGTAAATGTCGTGTAAGAATTACAAATTGTGATCATGATATTAGACAGAAAAAAAAGACAATTTTTTTCTTACATACATGTATTCATATAATTTAGAATAATAAATATATAATAGTTTTGACGCCCGGATATGATTGCATCAAGGTTTAAAAATCGGCAATTTTCTAACACATGCATGCAGCGTGTTGGTAAGGATAGCCAAGTAGGATATTACGTTTTACATTCTAACCCGATACCACATATGTATATCGCGTGTGTATTTTAATTTATATAATGCCATCTGAAGTCCTTGACACATATGTGTTTTAACAAAACGCAGCGGCGTTAATATTTATTCAAAAGAAGCAACGATTCTAAGCCTTTTCAAACAAATATTTAAAAAATGTTTTCCAAAGTCAATAACTCACAAACTATTGTCGTACGATGCTGAATAATCCGTTGAAAAATGATGTCATTTATTCTAATCGAATATTTTTATGAGCGAACTCAGGACATTTGGAGATGTATTATACATACCTAGCTGTTCGTGCTCGGGGTTGCCCTGGATTTAGTAAATATTTATTGTATTTAGTTAAAATTTAAAATAGATAAATTAAATGTTGGTTTTCAGATCACAGCCTTATTGTGATGCAAAGGTAGGGAGAAGTTGAAGTATTAGGAGTTGTGGTGGGTAAATAAGGTTTCCTCAAAGTCGTAGAGTGTAATTGAGAAAAAAATTTAATGGATGCTTTTAATATAGAACACATCCATCTGCGGAAGGGTGTTTACGATTTACTCAGTGTCTGAAGAGTAACTGTGCAAAATTTTATTTAGGTCAAAAGGTGTAGAATTTTAAATAGATAGACGTATTTATATATTTTCAATTTTACATACATATTTTTGTTTCCTAGAACTACTGGAGCTGTCTTATAATATTTATATTAAAAACGCATAAATGAGGAAATTATACAAATTTTCAAATCAATACAATAATAATTATGTGTATTTACCATTTCGTGATATAACTACTAATTATGTGTTAAACGCGTATAATAAATTTGACAGATTATTTATTGGTCATCAAGTAGTATTGAAACAGCCTAAATCAAAGAAATATTGAAACATCTTGTTTTTACGACTCCCTTTTTTTGCCCCTTCCCCCACCCCCCGACACTCCAAGGACTAGGGGATGATGGTGTTCTAATACACAGGCGCCTTTCATCGAAGGTATTTACTACCTGCTATGAAGGTGAAGCTATTTTTTCTAAACTTTTAACCACCGAGGGAAATATAATTTCTAGTTTGTCCCAGTTTTGACACGCTGGGGCGGCATTTTAACGGAGAAAGCATTGCTGTAATATACCAGAGCTTGAATAAAAAATATTTTTCCGTGGTCTGGATTTTAAACGTGGGTGAAAAGTAATTTATAGATGCATCTAGCTTGGTATGCCGAGAGCAGCGCGATAAGTTAATAAAAAGTGTATTTGAAAGGGATGATGAAGTTTATTACCGCTAAATACATAGAGATAAACCGCTTTAAATGTTTCTTTTAAAAGACGGACCTAAATTCATAGCATAAATTAATATGCTGATAAATGAACACGCTGTTATAAAATGAGTATAAAAAGGGAGTGATATATAAATGTTTTTAAAATTGAAAATGTTTCTAAGTGCTTTATTTTTAGCTATGTCTTTAACTCTAGTAAGAGACTGGCTAATTTATTGGAAAAAAATATTATTTCAATAAAATATTTTTTTGTAAAATAATCTTTATAAAGTAGTGTTTAAGACCTATATCAGAACAGATACAAAAAAAATACATAGAGCATGTTTTTTTATATGCATTAATTAACATAATTACTTATCCAGTTTTCAACAATATAAAAAAATATAAACGGACTTCACCAATACTTCGTTTTACGGCCTAGATACGTTCCAGGAAAATTATCTATAAAACGAAATATCGTATAACAAATCATGTGTTCCAATTTTATACAAAAATAAGAAAATTACCGTGAAAAGTGAAAATGCATTTTTTATTTTCTTTAAAATAACTTTACCATTAATATACTCGATTGTATTAATACAAACAAAACGCAAATATAAAATAAAATATTGAACTGTTTTCATCAAAGTCTGGAGTGGAATATGAAGAATCATAGGACATCTTGTCATCAGATCTATCTGCTATTGTGGAAGGATCTGGTTGATAAATTGGGCCTGCGTTTGTTTGCTTCTTTTCGCAGTTCTTTTAGTAACAGTTAATAGTTTATAGCTGTAATAGTATAACAGTTAATGGCTGTATTTATGCCTGAATAAACGATTGCACTGCATTAATACCTTATTCGAAATGAGAAAGTATATTTAACGTATTTTTTCAGTCGTATATCGCAAAGCTTTGGGCCGTAAATAAAAGAACTGTAATTTAAAAAGGCCGTTATAGTGAAAAGTCGTGAAAAGAAGAGCCGTGTAGCGAGATATTTATAAAAATGAATCTTCCAAACAAAAATATAACATACCTTATCTACTCATATTCTTATATTATATAAGGAAATTGACACTTCACTCAATTACCCTACTGTACACAGAAAAACGCTGAATTTTATACATAAGGAAATATAATGAATGATTTCTTAAAAACACACAAATGATTGATTCAATGATTGAGTACGATAATAAAAATATTCTGTATTATTTTCTACGTGTACAGTACTATCACGTGACATCGTGTTAAGCTACGAGTAGAATATTTAAATTTAATTTTGGTTGATATCGAGAAATATCTTTCTTTGCTACTGTAGGTTTCGTGTGTTTGATTACGTTGAAGATATCAAGACGTGGATATATTGGAAAAAGAGGGATCACGTTATCGAGAATATAAACCGGTCAAGATAATCACGTCAATGTGTCACTAATATTGTAAATTTAAAAATGTGAATTGAATTCAGTGGAAATGCGATTGCTTAGAAAGAACGTGTGAAAAGACGACGGATGTACTTGTAAGAAAAAAGCAAATAAATAAATTATTAAAAGCAAGGTGAGTAACAGATACAATTAAGAATGGTTTATTAAGACAGAGCGTAAGTATCACGTATCACACATGGTGTATTATTATTTAGAATCAGTCTACTATACTCATTTTTCTACGTATGGAATCGAACATTAGAAACAAGTATTCAGTCCCAAAAATGAATACCAAATTCGGTCAAAAAACTTTTTTTTTTTTTAACAAATTGTCACTAGACCTAAATTTGTTATCAAAATGGGCGATCAAAATTTACAGCAGGAAAAAGCCGAGGAACTTTTTGTAGTTTTTTTAGAATCAGATTATCGATTATTAGAAACAAGAAAATAATAAAAAAAACTCTTCATATTTGATTCTAATATTCGACATATCAACTATCCGAAAACAACAATTTATAACAAGTAATAAATAAGTTTTTAAAACCTATATTTAAGTAAACTATTAATTTATTGTGCATAAAAAAATAAATCAAATACAATATTTGAGTAGCTTGTTGGTGTAGTGGTCAAGACGTTGGCCTAGTGATCTAGTGATCGGGGGTTCCTCGTTCCAGGACACCAGCAAGTTAGTCCTACTTTCATAGCACAAGTGTTTAGCTTAGTTTGAAAATAGTAAGAATATTGATGTGACACATATTCCATGTACGCATCTCTATTTAAAAAAATATATATGTATATATCAGACGCATTTTTATAATCGTTTCATTTAAAGTAAACCATAATTTTAGTTTATTTACTAGAGTCCGTAAACAGTCAGCCGACACAATCAACGACTTCGGATAAAACAATGCGGTGGGTATGTCCATCAAAAAAGAAATAATAAAGAAAAGCAAGTGGCGGCCGTCGCCTGTAATTTGAGATTTATGAAGGTTATCACTAGTTGCACAACTGGGAAATACAGGACTGGAAAGATTGAATGGAGCGCTATTATTGCATGTTTATTTTTACTCCAAAACATACCTAGAAATATATATTTTTGATGTTTGATTCCGTTCATTAAAAATTGAGTACTGTGTGGGCTGATTCTGATACCTGAATAATTTAATTTATATCTTAAACATGAATTAAATGTATTAATTAGAAAGATATACACATAAAATCAATTTTATCAAAAAATATTGTTGTTGCTCCACCGAGATGCGAACCTGGATCTCTTTTCAAATCGGGGAAGGTAAATTATCCAACTATGCTACAGCGATAAATTTTCGAACCTGTATGTTACCTTTTTGATATTAATACATTTAATCGTTCCATTATTTGAAAGAGCCATCTACCTTATTTTTACAGAATCTCAAATACCTATGAGTAATCTGATAGCAGAAGCCAGAATTATTAATTCATTATTATCAAATTTTGGACACATTGATACAACTTTATTTATTATTGTTTTCCTAATAGTTTATTTATATCGTTCATAAAAGGTGAATGGATGTAGAAGCCGGAAACAAGTATGGTGGTCGGTATTGTCGAAATACAAACATATGTAGTGTATATAGTAGTAAACATTCTTAAATGCTTTATTATAATATTACGTGCGAATATAATTTGTAACGTGAATAGATAAATATTAGATATGTACTGCGTACAATTTAGGTAGGCGTAAATAGGTAATGTGGGTTTAGTAGATGAGAGAAATGAATCAATACATTTTTGAATTTTTATCACTTACGGCTTTACGCATTTAAAATTAAATTTTAAAGCGGGTTTAGGCCTGAATTGCCTTTTGACTTACATTACTACTCGTTAGTCATTGAAAGGCGACTTCCGGTTCAGAAACTCAGCGTGGGACTTTAACCTAGCGCGTTTTATGAATGGCAGAATGATGCGTCAGTTAATAAAAAAATTCATCATTATAAATAATATTACCTACAGCGATGATTATTAGGTAATTTGTGAGCGTACCAAATATAAAACTCTTCCAAAAAAGTGTTTAGAAATTAAAATTGATCAAAGAAAAAACCTCAATTAAAAAAAAACATTACATTATTTTTTTGCGTGTATTTGAATGGACGAGTAAGTAATAGTATATCTTAAATATAATACAATTTAGTAGTATCAATAAATAGTTTTAATTATTATCTTTTGAACGATCAACTAGATAAATTCATTTTAGGAGATCCAGTAGTAATGACCACTAGTTATACCATATATTAATGTAAGATACTGGGGGATCGATCAACTGCTGGGGTCAAAAATACTAAGTCATCGAAGCAAACTGCTGACATACAAAACAATGGTAAAACCAGGAGTAACTTATGGTTATGAAACGTGGTGCTTAATCCAAATCGAAGGAAACAAATTAGCAGTCTTTGAGCGTAAAATATTAAGAAAAATTTATGGAGATACAATAAAAATTGAAACTTACAGAATAAAAATGAATCATGAGCTCAAAAATCTGATTTATAAAGAAATAATTGTAAGATTCTGTAGGTCCCAAAGACTGCGATGAGCCGGCCATGTCGAAAGAACGCCAGAAAACAGGAAACCAAGGATCGTGAATCATGACCGAGTGGATTCCCTAATGGAAGCGACCTACAGGCAGGCCAAGGAAGAGATGAGCTGACTGTGTGGAAGGACTGGAGTAGGATGTGAGGGTCTAGGAACTGGACAAGAACGACCAATGATATGGAGGAGGCCAAATCCAATCCTGGGATGTAGTACCGTGGAAGAAAAAGATTAATGTAAGATATACATAAGGTATGCATGTATATAAGTATTCTGTCAACAACTCGATGTCATAACAGGACTATCTATCAGTATCATTAATAATCAGCTGATAAAACTATATGTATTAAAAAAATATGCTTATACCATGTAAAATATAATAACCATGAAACTAATCTTCAATAAATTATTTTCAATTTTAAAAAAATATGTTTTTTTGGGGGGTCGGTCTCTGTATAGGAATTCGCCAGGGGGGTTGACGATTTGTTCCTACACCACTGAGGCCATGCCTCTTTTTTATTGTAAATAGGAAGAAAAAATATAGAAGTAGGTCATAATGCACGAACTGATTTGAAAGTGTGTAGATTCTGGGTTCGTGTTTACATAAGCTGGAGCAGAACAAACTAATAAAGCGGAGAAATTTAATTGAAATAAGAGTAAAAATAGAATGTAGTTTTGTGCTTCACGGTTTGAAAATTTTCGGTCAATAAATGATTCTTATTAAAATGAATTTCTCTTTTCTACCCAGTCTAATTATGTAGTTTACTAGCAGTACCTTGTGAGGACGGTTACGAAAATACTTATTTTTAGCGTTGGTAAATAAGTGATTTCAGAATAAAATTTTGAGCATACAATTCATGAAGCATAATTGCCTCCTACAAACAATTATCATATACAGAGAAAACAATTATTATATATTGGGAAAATGGAAGGAATATCGTGCAGAAAAAAACTGTTCTGGTCGCGAAACAACTGGCAGCGTACAAATTAGCAGTCTTTGAGCTGTTCCAAGACTCCAATAACAGGTATCAGTTTAGACAAATACTATTATATATATAAAATTGGCTACTGTCTATCAATAGTATATGGCTGAACATGGATACAATAGTAGAATACGAATAATTTATAACCTTCTTTGAAACATGAATATGAAAAAATATTGATTCTCTTGTCTGTGAATGAACACAAAAATCAGAATAGTCACATCAAATAAACATAATTCGAAATATGAATTTAATGTCGATGTACATAATTTATTTAACAGATTGTTGAATACTTCGAGATAAGTCTAGCTAATAATAATAATAATAATAATAAAATTCTTGAAAAATAGCACTAACTTGGTCGTGGGTATTATAACCTCATATAAAAATATACATAGATGTCCACATAAAGAACAATAAAAGAAATATTTATTGAGATAACCCTTCACCCAGGAGAAGATAATTAATAATTAATATTAAGATAATTTATAGTGAGCTGGACACAGCACTGAACGCAGCTAGCGCCACCGATCGGTCGCGTACTCCGCGCCAAGCTGCCACCCTCCTGTCACTGATTATTAATTATTACCATGTATTGCCATTTCCCTGCTTCAATATTACTTTTGTTGTTATATTTATAACTGTAACATACAATGTAATAAACGCGGTGCTCTTTTATTTATTCCTTAGTGTACTGTTTATTTCAACCTGTTCCGTCACTGTTTAAACACTTTCTACTATTTTACAAGTAAACCAAGGTGAATATAAAATACACGAATACGAATGATAAGCCGAATTTGAAGTGGATTATCATTTACATACTTGATCCTTCTTATCTTATGCATGCAACACTCGTCAAATATCTTCAAAAAAGTTTGCTCGATCAGTTCTAATTTTAATTTATAGAAATTAAACATTTTTATGGCAATGTTGGATAACTCCAGCTAGTATATAAATAATAGTTAGATTCAGTGCTATATATTATTTTTATTATCATAACTATCTAGAAGATTGAGAAGTGTTCGCAGAATTTATGTTTAAAATAAACATCTTGCGGTCTGGCGAGCAGTGTTTATAATTTTAAATATGAATTAAAAAACATTTGTTTAACCCTGGGATACTGTGCAGAAATGTAAGCCTTTTCACACGCGTGTTTATATATATATATATGTACGTGCATACCTAATTTAATCGATATTGATTGAGTTATGACTGGAGCAACAGATGATTCGCTATGACCTCAGAGCTTTTAATAATACAGATCGAATCTTAACGATATTGATTAAGTCAACATTATAACGGTAGCGAGAAAATATAAAAAATTGACTATTTATATACATATCTATTTGATTATCTATAAAAAAATCTTTTTTTTTACATTTGAAGTGCCATATTAGTACGACTTTAATTATTTAAAAAAACTCGACCTGCGAAATTATGGTTATTTAGTTCATATTATAGCCATTTAAAATCTAATTAAACACAATGTATGGAATAGTAGACATGTAGTTAATTTTTTGTACTTGATTACGTCTCTGTAAGGTCCAAAAAATTTAATATTTTAGTTGCTCGTGGAATCATAAAACAGTCGACTGCTCAGTATGAACATATAAAAAAAAATTTTTTTTGGTCTTTAGTAAAATTTGATTTATTTGATGATTCAATGTTTTTCATTTCATCAATGTAGCAGATTTAAAGACGACCCGGATGACTATATTAGTACGACAATTGTCCGTCCTGCCGTTGCCATTTTATTTTCTACATATATGTGGGGGCGAATAAAAACTGGCAGAGAAAAGCGGGCGATACTAGGAGAGGCTTTCATCCGGCAGCGAATAAAAATGATTCATAATAATTATGATATATATTTATTCATTTCGTTTTATAAAATCTAAAAAATATGATTGTAAAAAAAAACGAATATTTCATCTTGAAGACAAAATATTTATTTAATCATTGGTCTACAGATTCTACAACTATTCCGATTGCAAATAAATAGGAATTGAACTAGAATAAGTGATGAACATAAATACATGTGATGAATGAAACATACCGACAGGAGCATAAGGCCATGTGGTTCACTGACATGACAAGTGGAGACAATAAATTAGTGGTTAACTGATGAACTCTCACCACTACACGCGCGCCCGTCCCGTGGGATAGGGCGGAACTCGCGTGTGCATACGCACGACAAATGTACACGAGTACGTGTAATATTATATGTACAGGCTGTATCGGACTCAATCTACAGTATTTTGTGAGTGGGGTACCTTCTTAAGTTGTTAGTCAGAAATGTTCAAGCTCTATGTGAATATTCCGTACTGTTGTAGAGATAATAGAGGTTGTTTATGTAATTTTTATCGCAGTATTCGGTAAATATCTAAATAACAAATTTTTAAACACAATAATAATTTATCTATTGAAAGATGTTTGTGTTTATTATTAATACTTAACTATGTAAACTGTTAAAATACATTAAAAATGTTTTTATTTACAGCCAGTTTATTTATTTATTTATATACAGTTGTTATACCCTTTCTCGAAGAATATAGGTTGAAGTAGTGACGTGAATTGTACTCGGTAGAGCTTATAACAATTTAATATTTATTCCGATCACACTAGTACAGATTACAATATGTTCTTAGATCTATCTACGTTGAAAGATGTGTAGCGAAGAGAGCGTTCTCTCGCGGTCTGCCATACTTGAGTATTATCCCTGACATACCTCTCCATACGCACACATATACACAGACCAGTTCGTCCCGATTGCGCGTGCGTCTGTCATTCACTGGTATGCCTTAAGATGTACTCTTTTGGGGTTTTTAAAAAAATATTTAACCATATCTAACACCGTTTAGTTAATGCACACATCATCTAGTATTTAACTAGAATATATAATAATAAACTTTAACTAAATATAATAATATAACCGTGAATCTGCAGATTAACGGAAATATACACATTATCGTTATAGATTTGTTTTGATAACATTACCTCTTTGATTTTTTCTGTATTTCACCATTTAATTTAATTTGTTACCTTACTTCCAACTTATATTCTAGCTTATGCAAACTAATGGCTACCTACCTCAGAACAGGTACTTTATATGTACATAGCGAGGCAGGAGTGGAATGTAGTATTAATACTTGTACTTTCTAGTATATTGGTTACTTTAAGGATTTTTATATTGATGCAAGCTATAAAGGAATGTTGTTTTCGGCATAAAAACCACTGATATCGTTGGCTAAATCTGTTACACCCTGTATATAATGCGTGTACAGGATAACAGTTCACAGTTAACGGAATACAACATAACCCGGGAGACTCATTTTAAAGTAAAAAAAAATATCTCTCAACATTTGGTCAAACTTTGTCCCGCGAGTGTCATTCGCGAGATATGATGTATTTAAATACAGAAATAAAAAAAATTTGGTGGTAGTTAATTTTTTTAAATATATGCCGTGCCTCATGTCGTGAGAAAACCACGGTCACAAGAGCATACCAGACACGTAAAATATTTCATTAATGAATAACAGAGAGACGACCCATCAATTGAGCTTAATTGTTTATTAGTGAAATTATTACTTTTAGTTTTAATGTCGAAGATGCCGGTGAGGTAATAACACTCCAGATGTTTTGCGTTATACACATTTACTTACGCTGATCTCCACGGGAGTGGGTACAACCTTCTGTCCTGATGATGATGACTCTTGCTACGTCTTCACTTGACGTTCTCTATTTCTGGTGGTATCAACAGTAGAATGTCATGCCATATATCTTTCTTACCGTATTCCTCATTCATTCGTTCCACGCGACCAAACCACTTAAATACGTATTCAATGTAGCACGTATTAGAAATAAATTAATATTTATTCATAATTTTTGAAAATATATATATTTTATAAAGCGATATTTAAAAAAAATACATTAATTATTTTTTCTCATTTTTACAATGGATTAATTTCATGCCGGAAAGTAGGTAAAGTAACAATATTCTTTGAAGGTATATAACAAGGTACCTACGTAACAAAATTATTTAAAAATATTATTACGTACGAACAAAATGTAAAGCCACATAGACTAGTTTAATAAACATAGGGAGAAAAGTATTTTGCGAAATACCCAGCTCAGCAGACAGGCGGCCGTTAACACCACACCTTTCGTATACACATCGCGGCGGAGGTATTTTATTAAGGGTTATTTGTAAAATGTCGGCTGCAATAAACAACTCACCGTCACTTAAGTGTCGTTAAATTGAAACAATGTTCTTTATAAGAAAAGTTACATTTGCCTGTTTCTTTTACTTTTACTTTCTCTTATAAATGAAAAATCTTTTGTTCGATAAGTATAGAGTGAAACCAGCCCGCCAGTCAACTTCCGAGAGTAATGAGAGAGAGATAAACAAATGTTTGTTTAATGGATGCAGCGTATAGAGAGAGGATTTATTTACCGCTGAGTCCATTGTATTAGTGTTTGTGATGTGCCCACGGAACGAGAAATGTTTAACCTTTCAAGCCAACCATATAAGACCAATGGAACACCACGTCACGCAGGACAGGAGATGGTCTCAATTGTATTAAAATGGTATATTAAAAGCTGTAAACTGTCATTCTCAAATGGGAGAATGATCGAAAATCGTGTTTAACCCGGTCTCTCCAACATGCAAAGTTTGGCGTGTTATATCATTAAAAATATCAAAATATTAGAAGCAACGTAGAAATGAAGGCATTCCACAGTCACGTGGTTTAAATTCGAAGTTTTGATTCGTTTTCGTATTTATAAATGTTTCAGTAGCATAAGATGTATGCTTCAATTGCTATAAATAATTAGAACACATTCGTATAATGAAGTTGTAATTATTCAGAACATAGTTCTGTGATATTTTAATATCAAAAAGGTAACATATAGGTTCGAACATTTGTCGCTGTAGCATAGTTGGATAACGCACATTCCCCGGTTAAGAAAGAGATTCAGGTTCGAATCCCGGTGGCGCAACAATAATATTTTTCGATAGAATTGATTTTATATGTATATCTTTCTAATTAAAATATTTAATTCATATTTATAAATTAAATTAATCAAAAATTGATGTCATTGTGAATTTTGTGATTGGTAGATTGTGAATTTATAACATATTCTGAGGAACAAAAATGACAAAAGTAATATGTTTAATTATATAATTATAAATACCTAAGAACTTGATGTATTATGAACATACATCATGATGTTTGAGCAACATTGTCCATGAAGCAGGAGCAACACTTTTGCAATTTATTACGATGGAGGTTGATTTTTGGGATCGCATGCCATAAAACTGTCAAATTATGTACGGCATACATTTTACGAGCTTATCAGCCGATGATCAAATAAATATACTGTAGGTGCGTACAGTTATATTGAAAAGTCTTTACATATTGGGACCGATGATATAAATTTTTACTTCTCGGAAGTTCTTAATTTAAATTAACATTCTAAATAAATTTTCTAATAAATAATTAATAATTAAATATACATGAATGGTATAGAAACAAAACTATCATGCTTCTAACGTATTTTTAAGAGTTTTTATCAATTGTTAAACTACCACCATTGCCAGATAATCCTTTTCAAATACATCTCCCTCAATTTTCGCCAACCAGATTGTGGTATCGATTATACACGACATGTAGAATACAACTATATATAAAACTTCAACTTTGAGATTAACCCTTTATATGAAAAGAGACTATTACAATTCATCCACCGGAATGAAGTATCCATTGAAATATGTATTTTTTTATTTTGAACTTTAAATAGAATCGTTTGAAAAAAAATACACTCTATTTTGACAGTTTCAAAATTCATGAATTCCACAATTAAGGATTTCAAACTAAGTGAAAGTTCAAATTCACCGAAAAGGGAACACACAAAAATGACAGTATCCGGAAGACGTACGTCAATTTATATAAAGTATGGTATTCAAAGATATGTTTGAATCGTAAATCTAAACTAATCAAGAATTATCAAGGCAAAGTTACGAAACCAGATATAAAATGTATTTTTATTTAATTAATAAAAATTTCAGAATACAAAATTGATTAGATTTTAAAAGATAAACTCAAAGGTTTTGAAACTATCCTAGTATCATATAATTCAACCGTAATGCGATATTTAGTAAACTGTAAGGTATATAAAAACCGTGCAAAAATACACATTATTTAAAAATAATAAATCAATTTAAATTATCTTGCCACTGTTTTGCGTTATTACATTTTTTTAAAAGTATATATTAACAATAATAAGTTTTCTTGCCGGGAACGAAGTATGTTTTTATAAATGTATAATACATAACCTGCTACAGGTATGACGAGCAATTACTGAAGAATTTCACGGAATATATTTTATTCAAAAAATTATAATAATTAATGGTTTAAAATTATTTCAGAAAATGAACAAATAAAAAAACATCAACTAATTAAATATCGTCTTTTCGTTATTGGTTTGAGTTACCGAAACCGGCTCGTCAATATTTAGCGATATCTGTAGCATTGGTCAATACACTTTGCTGTCATTGATCAAAATGATTACGACGTACCAACACACAGACGAGAAAATATACCTAGAATACTTTTATAAGCATGATTTTATCAATTTTGTAATATATTTGTTTAATGTTGATATTATTTATTCGATAAATCGGACGAAACGAGACATGGTCATAAAAGTGGAGAAAAACTGTCATAAATCAATATTGAAAATTATCCGGTATCACAGCAATATTTTTTACATATTATAACCCTAATCTCTCTTATATTATTTACTCATTGAATACTTCAGCAAAATTCAGAGACGAATATGACATACAAAACAAACAATACTATTTAACCTATTAACCTTTTAAATTATTTTAGACGCAGTCATAAAAAGTATTATTTAACTGGAAATGTTAGGTAATATTTTTAGGGTACCAATATGTTGAAATAAAATCGAAAAATGCGTATTTTAATTTATATCACAATTAAATCTCAAGCACCCTACGGTGGTGAATTATGGGTCGATAGGTTAAAAGGAAATTGAAAAATAACATGTGTCATTAAAACGAAATAATTGTTATAACAAGGGGAACAAAAATTAATATTAACTACGTAAAACGTATAAAAAAAAACTCATTTAACAGATGAAATACAGTAAAATTTACATAAAAATATTATAAAATTTACATAGACAGTATAGTTACAGTCATAAAACAAACTTACCTGCGCAAACAAAAAATGCAAAAACAAATAGGAACACCAAATTCACATACGACATCAATGTAATAATTACAATAAATTATTCAAATTAGGAATGTTATTCAAATTGTGTTAATGAGACTCGTTACTGTGACGTTTCACGCTGTTAAAATAAAACACATTTTCACATCAAAATACACAAAAAAAACTAGCACGTTTTTTGCAAATTATCTATACCTGACGACGAACCCTTGGCTTTGAAAGTTGGGGCAATCATGACGATCTCTGGAAAGGTTATAAAATATATAAAATAAAATAAAAATAAAAAATTTTAAATACATGTATGTAATAAAAATATTTATATAGTATTTATTGTTTAATTATGTTTAACATAGAAGTGAATGTGTATGTATTTAAAAAAAAATGATACAATGATGATATTAGATCGTGAGATATTTTGAGATAGTATTTAAGTAAGTAATGAAAATGTAGTTAGTGTAATACTATTTTGAAGGAATAAAACAGACTCAAATAACGATCGTACAAACTATTTATATACCATGTTTTTTTACTACGTAACCTAAATCACTGAAACATCACTAAAATACTTCAGAAACCACTTGTTCTAACATCAAACAAGAAAATCATCTGAAAATTATCTTACAAAATTAATACTTCGAGGATAAAAACGACAAATTACGCACCTTGCAATCAGAATTGCATCACTGCCGTAAGAACTGGATTTTTTAAAAACGGAACGATATGAAAAATTCAACTAGACGTTGGCGCTCGCGGTAAATTTGAAAATCAGTAAGCGGTCGCGTGCCGGCGCGGACGCCTGTCTGTGGGGGGGGCTCGCGTCGCACTGACTCGCTGCGAGGGAGTGGAGATACCGCGCGAACCCGATTTAGATTCCGCCATGAAATAGTCGCGGGTGGATATGCTATACGGTGACCATCGCGTCAGTCGACGGTATAATTTTACAAATGCAATTAAAACTATAATCGTGGAATCAATTATCTGGCAAGAAAAGACGACAAAGAAAACGTTTTAGATACAAATAATAATGGTTTATTTTAGAAGTTCGTTTCAAATAACGTAGTCAGATATGGCTAATGTATTATTAAACGAATCATAGGTTGGCAAAAGAGTTTTTAAACTTTGTATTTAAGAAAATATCAGTTACATATTCTATTTTAGAAAAAAAATATTACCATTAAGTATGAGGACAAATATTTTTCCAATTTACCAATTAATTATTTATCATCAGCATAACTTAGTTAGAAATAAACATAATAAGAACGTTGTTTTTATGTATAGGCATATCTATTTAAAAAAGATGATTACGTGATAGTAAATATATGAAATTTTTGTTTTCTATCTTGAAGAGACTTTCAAGAAGTTTGTGTAACCGGGACGTAAAACAAACTATCAATGGTATTTAGGTACATGTGACGTACAAGTTGCTTCTGCTTTCTTTACGCGCAATTGAAGAAACGAACCGCGAAAAATTATTTTTAATGTAAGAATTATAGAATCTGTGTGTTCTTATTAGATGTACATTATTTTTATCACGTTCGATAAGCATAGATAAACTTTAAGATTATAAATTTCTTTCATTTTGTACCGTCTATTGCGAATTATTAATTAGATAAATATTCGTTTTTTTTTAATTAAAAAAGTTCTGTCGCTATTATATAAAATATATATATAAATTTTTTAAAATTTAATTTTATTAACAATTATTATTATAAATCATATTGTGCTTGGTATCTATTATTAGTGTCATCCATTTTTTTAGAAATACGCTAGATGGCAGTACAGATTAGCAAAAAATAATAAATATTAATATTCATTCGAAATATTTCCGCATTATACAATAGACGATACTAATGTCTAATATTTGCCAAAAACTGCTGTGAATAATTCTCGGAAACATATCAATTTAAGATAGCTTTAGGTGTATATATATATTTTATTAATATTTCGGTTTTTTACACTACATGGTGCATCGTTAAAGTAATATAATAAGGAATTTCCGTATTAAAATATAGAATCTACCGAAACCTTTGTCGCATGGCGGCTACAATAGTCGCCCGCAGGCCCTAGTAGCAAGCAATCGGTTGTTACCGATTGCTCCTATGCTAGTTACAATGAGTTTTTGATCTATTACATATAAATAAATAATTTTAAACAAATAAATTATACATTCATATTTCTTGATAACCAAACAAAACATTTTTTCGATGTATAAAAAATGCAAAGAACTATTTATTAATACGTCTTTACATTATGTCACTCGATGATAGTTTTATTTATTTGAAAAAATATTAATCTTTTGCACTTTTACTTTGCTTAAAAATTATTTATATAAAAACACATTTAAACCCACTTTTCATCACTAACTATCCCCATGAGATGTTCACTAGATGTTTTATTGAATTGCCGACATTGGAATTTAATTGAATATTTTATTGGTCATTCCCGATCACCCGGTACATTATGAACTACGCCCGTAGATTATACAAACACCCGTCCACACGTGCGAGTTTCGCGAGAACCGATCCGTCCATTCTCAGGCCTATTATTTAATTACGGCTAATGGAATTCATTAAAATACATGGACGTATTTTTTTTTTCAATACAGGGGGGTCAATCAATGCGCCCCACCCATACATACGTAGAGATTATTTCATGGACGAATGACGTTTTGTATCAGTAGGGTATTCACATACAGAGAGGTAAAGAGAGTAAAATAGTAGCCATGCGTTCAAATACACATTCATTACTTTAATTCTATTACTAATTTTATATGTTTATATATTAACATCGCGTGTAAGTTCAGCGTCAATTCTAAGCTCGCCTCCTCCCCCCAAAAAAAAATGCACTAAAGAATATAGACGAAATTAATAAGTCATACTTATCACCGTGGAGATTATAGATACTGTTACGTTAATATTTATGATTACTACTTTTTAATTAAAAAAAATATATATTCTTCTTTTCATTTTTATTTTTAAATTAAAATTAGACCCACAAAACATCTTGCTGGACGTTTGTTTTCAGGCACATTCAGATCAATTTTATTACATTTAATATAATCAAAATATAATAACTCATCTGTCATCACAGTTTAAACAGGTCATTATCAATAAGCCACTTTTTTATCATTTCTTCCAAATTGGGAGAAAGGGTACTCTTTTGTAAAAATCCAGGTAGTTTATTTTTTAGTATAGGAACAATAAAATCTAATGTCCTCGATCCATACGTATTGGTGACTTTTGGAATTGTTAAATTCAAATTAGCCACACCTCTTGTATTTTATCCGTGTGAAGCCACCCCCTATTCGGAGTAAAAGGAACAGTGTACAGGAAGAACGTTTACGGAAGAATATAACAATTTTATATTATGCCTCAATTTAAATGCTTCCAAGCTTAGAATGTTATATTTATTTTATATTTGAGATACAGGGGTGACCCCGCTACCGTATATTAAATATTTGAATTAAAAAAAATATATATATTTCAACTACCTACCTGCACAAATTTAATTGCTAAGTAACCGTTTTCTAATAAATAAAATTGTAAATTTTTAAAAAGGTAATAAAATTTCATTCCTTTCTTCCTTCCCAGTGAACTGTACACATAACACATATTCACGAAATGTTTCCACATAACCGCATGTTTCGTGTATATACTGAATTCACAAATATGTTATTTACCAACCAACCAAGACGTAAATTAAATTGATGAATATGTGAATTTATTAAATGTGTTAAATAATACATTTTTAGAATAATCAGTAGTATATATCTTTTAACATTTATTTCTTCTCTATGAGAGTAAGTCTCGTGTATAGAGAAGGAGTGTATACGAGAGTTTAAGTTTCAGTTAGTCTGTGTACATATTTTTTTTTACTTCAGATACAAATTTATACAATTCTGTAATTTTTCTAATTGTGGTGGAAAGATTGTTAAAAAATTTAATGCTTTAATAAATATAGTGATTTTAAGTTGCTGTATATTTTAGTTTTGGAATATAAATTTAGTTTCTAAATCTTGTAGGTCGGAATTCGCTTCTAAAATTTAATTGATTTTTAATTTATAAAATTTTGGATTATTGAATTTTTTTTTGTATTGTGTAAGTTTGTTAAACATTTTACATTTTACTACGTTATGTTTTAAATTGGATCAGGGAAAACTTTCAGTCAGATCGATGAAAAGATATCGCTTTAAATGTACATAAATTGATGAAGAATGAATAAAATAATGCCTCTATTCGGGAAGGTGTAAATATTTAAATAAATTCAGTTTCGTGTTGCAAAAATCTTCCGTAATGTATAAAAGCCTGGGATATTTGTGAATTTTAAAGTACCTACCCGAAATGTTATATATATATATATATATATATATATATATATATGTTACATTTTTATTGAATTGAAAAATAGTAGAATGAGGCTTAGAGTATGTATATTTGGTTGCTATTCAAGTTATGATAATTCAAATAAATCGTTTTAGTGGATGTTCTTGGGGTGAAAATTCGCCCTTGAGAATAAAAATTGATATTGTACCTGTATCAGCGGTAAAGGTTAACATACTCGTACATTAGTTCTTTCATTTTGGTCTTCAATAAAACTGTATTAAGAAACGTTCAAATAAATGACTCGGCATTAATTCTAAACTATTATTTACCGAAAACCATTGCGTATTTTGAAGCCATTATTAGATCCGTTGACACGTAACTTTAATTAATATAGTATTTATAAATGAAAAAACCTTGGCTACCTATTTGGGAAGCATATCAAGACAATGTATATTATAACATCTTCCCTTTTTATGGATAACAAATTATCGTTGTGAAGTTGCAGTTTTTCAGAACATATAAATTAAATATAATTTTAAATATACAATTTTTCTATGTATAATAACAATTAAAAATAAAGATAAAGATATACACAATAATGCGAATTAAGACGGAGGTGGAGCGCTCGAGATCTCGAAGGAGTCCGATAGAGAAGTGACACGTGTAACGATAAACACGCCCATTTGAAAAATAAAGAAATGTGACCTAAATATTCTTATTATTTTCAAACGATTGTGTTATGAAAGTAGGACCAATTTGGTTCATATTAAATCAAGCCATTTACTTAAATACGCTCATCTTTAAAAATACTTTTATATGTAATATTCAAAACATTCTAGGTTTTTGATTTTTAGAAAATTTTTCTTTAATGATGATAAATATATTTTTAAAAAAAGTAATTTTTTTTCAAAAAAAACGGATTACTTTCTGAGTGTGGTGTTACTATCACGAGCAAAACTGTCATTTATTCACAATTCAAACTCTACTCGTATTTTTTCAATGTAGGGGAGTCAAAGCGCCCCACCCATTGAACATAATATACTTAGTTATTCGTTGTTCCGAAACAAAATGGCTAAGTGCACCTCACGTAGCGAACGTGTAACACAATGCGTTTTCATTATGTTGTTGGATGTTGGTTTTATGGACGATTAGCTAGACGGGTCACAGAAGCGCTTCAGTACTGTACAAACTGAAAAATGGAATGAAAAAGTAGCATTAAATGTAGGTTAGAAGTTCGTTGCACTATTCTGTGTATATATTATCTGGAGCATTACAATTATTATTTACAACCTAAACCCTTGTATCGGTACATATAGATAGATTAAAAGTATTCGAAGACACCTTCCTCTTGAGGCGGTCCGTCTACTTATAAATGCATTCGTGGTGTCACGTGTGGACTATTGTAACAGCATCTATGCTGGCCTGCCAATGTTTCAGCTGGATAGATTGCGATTTATTCTAAATGCGGCTGCACGGATAATATATGGAGTTTCCAAATTCTCTCATATAACATCCCTTTTACATTAGCTACATTGGCTCCGATTCCCTGAAAGAGTTGAATTTAAATTGTGCTGGTTGATGTACAAGGCGACACACAACATGGCGCCTCTGTATCTTCAAGAACTTTGTAAACCAGACAATTTGAATGGTAGACGTCAAACTCTCAGGTCAGCCTCTACTTCAGCTGCAGGAAGGGTTGTAGAACCGACCAACCGTTGTCAGAAGTCTAAATTTAGTGAGCGGGCATTTGCAGTTGCAGGCCCAAAAGCGTAGAATTCTTTGCCCTCCGTTATAAGGAACAGTGCATCAGAAACTTTATTTAAAAAAAAACTAAAAACGCACCTTTTCAAAAAATCATTTCCATAAGTTAAAATAACGATTTTTTAATTTAAAAAAACAAAGATAATTGTAGAACTATAAGCAGATGATGTGTAAAGCGCCCTTGAGGTGAAAGTTTTTACAAAAATGGCGCTATATAAATTATCCATTATTATTATTATTATTATCATTATTATTATTATTATTATTATTATTATTATTATTATATACAGGTTGTAACAAACCTACTTCACAATATTTTGTAGGTGAATACCTGACTTAATTACGAGTCGAAAATATTAAAGGAACATGTGAAAATCTTGCACCAGTACGAGAAATATTAATGTTGAAAATTTTTATAAAATCATGTTAAGCTATGTCTATGTACTTCGAAATAAAAATTTGCGAATTACTAAGTGTCTTCTTGCATCAAGCTTACTAGAGAGTAGTCTATAATTTTTGCTTCAGGCCCTAAAGCATCTAACAAAAGTAGTCTGGTCGCTCGAAATTCGATGACCTTTAATTTTTTGTATCCAATGAATAATTTTAAATCAATAAAATATTTTAATTATTTGAAATAATCGCATAATTATGATCAGATTAGGCACATATTCCTTGAACATTATCGACTTATAGTTTAGTCAGATATCCACCCATAAAATATTGTGGACTAGATCTGTTACACCCTGATTAAATTTTTTCATAAAAAAATAATCTACAATATTAAAATAAAGTACGCATATCTCTGTTGAAAAATTACCATTAACAATTTAAATTGAGCAAAAAATCAAAATACATATTTTAGTCTCCATGGTCTCGTGATCTTTAATGAAAAGTCAGTCTGTATGGATATAATAAAAATCATATTTTATTACCTATAAAACCCGCGTTTACTATTATTGATTTTTGCAATGTGTAGAACATATTTAATTTGTTTCTGCAGGCGCATTTCTAATACATCTAAGAAGGAAAATGTTGAAATAAATTATTCCAACTACTTTATTATAAATAATGTAGAAATGTTTTTTCTGATGCTCGTAAAAGGTTTACCCACATTTTTAATACTAATAATAATAAAATTAATTTACAAGTTGGAAATTACAATTGCTGTGAAAGAAAAAATTATTCGAAAAATAACTTTAAGGTTGGTGTACACGGATGAAACTTTTATCTCATAATTAGCGTAAAGGGCAGTACAGAGCAGAGCGAGCTGTGATTCATTGTTTATTATATTTTGTACACAGATCAGAATGACAAACTGATACAAGCGAAAATTAGTAATAAATTGTTTTAGTATGTATTTATAGATTTTAAAGAAAATATTTTTATTTTACTGAAATACATAACACAAATTTAATTGGTTTTATGCCTCTATATATTTATATCTATTTATTGTAGAATGTATATTTAAAAAAAAAAAAGAATACAACTTTATAGTTTACGATTCTGAATAGTTCTGAATTCGAGAAATATTTATTTTAGACGTAGATAATGTGTTTAAAATATATTGTATTTAAAATAAGAATTAAAAATAAAATAATTCACTAATTATAAAGAGTATTTGAGTCAGTGAAAATTAATTATGAAAGGAACATTTTTTAAATTAATTATGATTAAATATAATATAATTAATAGTGAAAGAGAAAACCAGAATATAAAAAAGGGTGAAAACATTTAAAAGGCCGACATTTTTGGGTTCAAGTAAAAGGTTAACTAAATCCACGCGAAATAATAAATGACCGCTAACTCTGCATTGAATATTCAGAACGAACTTAAAAATAAATTATTTATTTAATATTAAAAAATAATGCTTTAATATATAATTAAGTTATCCCATATATTTACGGTTAAACTTTCCTTTGACAAAAGTAAATATAATGAAAGAATAATTAATCAATTAATCGCAATAGATTGATAAATAATTTACGTAAAAGCTCTTGTATTCTCTATAACCCTGTATGGAGTCTAAACATAGACCTTGGGAAGGACACAAAGGAACTTGTGATGTAGTGTTGGCGTCGCATGCTACGATTCCGTGGACTGCGAAACAAACAAATGTCTCCATTCTTCAGGAACTCCGCATTAAAAAAAGGCTTTCTACAACATGCAGGAAAATAATTATTTCATACTTTGGGCGCTAGAAGTGATGGCGACAGGCTGAGGAAACTACAAGGACGAAGAGTGAAAGATCAAGTGAGATCAAGTGAGACAGAACAAGTACGACTAACAACCTGCCCCAACATATCGTATTGAACAAAATCAGTAATTCAAAGAAGTAATTCGCACGGGAGAATCAGACTAAATAAAGAGTCACCATGCACAGACATGAACACATCGTCTGAGAGAGAGAATAATTCAATAATATGGATTCATTGAATGCTTTACAGTTTATTATTTTTACTTGATAACTTTACTTACAATAATAATCATTGCTTTATTTCGAATGAAATTAAGTAACGTATCTGTTGGTTTAGAGGTTAAGACACTCGCGTAATGATCGAGTGGTTGTAAATTCGAGCCTCATTCCAGACCAACAAGTTAGTTTATAGTACAATCGTTTAGCTAAGTTTAAAAATAGTAAGAATATTGATATGACACGTATTCCATGTACGCATCTCTATTTAAAAAAAAAAGCTGCGAGGAGTAATTGAGATAATAGTTACTGATTTTTCATATATTTCATCTCTACTTAATTGAGGCTGAATTGAGACACATTATTCCTGAGGTAATAGTCAAGGTACGCATGGCCTTTCTCATAATCTGCTCAGAAGTTGTCAACCCGTAGTTCTTTGTAACATCGAAAATTATTCCTCCCGATGTAAATACATGCCAGAACCAGCGAACCATCTTTACTCACTATTGTTTTATTCCGGATTCTATCCAATTCGGTCACCATTTTAAACATTTTACTTTTTGGTTTGATTGGGGACCGTTTACAGTAAATTACCCACATTTAATTCCTGTCATTTTTGCTCTCCCTCAACTTTTAATCGATTCTTAACGTCCTATACTAAGTACACTTCCATCTGTCATGATAATTGAACGCAGGTATTTAGACGAATTGGTTTTTAATAAGTATAATGACTTTAATTGGACCCTAACGTGTCGGAAGGGAATCTTTCAGAAGTAAAATAAATCAATTATAGTAAAAAAATACATGAAAACATGACCATCTCATCATAATTTATCTCATTTCTTATAGTATCTGTATTTTGGACAGTAATATTATTATATGTGTGGGAGATTGAGATTACCTATTGGAGGTGATATCAACTGAATTCCTTGTTGAAATATATATAATCATATGTAATTTTTAAATATTGACATGTATACATAGGTCAATAAAGCTTTACCTTATCTTTTTATCCTAATACAAATTGACATATTTAAGTTATAAATTACTTCCGTGTAGGCGTTTTCCTAATCCATTTTATAAACAAACTATAATAATATAACAAAATATACATTGTACATCGACAGATCGAGGAGTAAATAAATTACATGCATTTAATTGAATAGTTCTGACTACATTTTTGTAAGATTGAATAATGAAAGCATATGCGTATTAAAAAAACACTTGATTGTGTATGTATTACAAGATTTAATTTATTAAAAATATATATATAATGTTACTCCACAAAGTATGTATGTAATGTCGTGTCAATGAATTATATTTTATTTTATTTTTATTAACCTTGTATTATATAATTTAATCACGATTTCTTAGTACTATACCTAGAATAAGATATTTATTATGCGAGTTTTACGATATTACTATCTTAATTATTACTAAGTGTCTTCTTACATCAAGTTTACTATAGAGTAGTCTATAATAACTTGTGTGAATAATTCAAAGCATAAAAAAAAAGAAAAATGCATAGAAAAAAACAATCTACAAAAAAAAAATTACCACTAGAATTCGAACCCAAATGTTTTTTTACCATTACATTTTAATATATATTTCTTTTAAGTGAGTTATTTTCAAACTGAAATTGAATTTAAAATTAGTATTATAAATTATTTTAAAACGTATTTTGAGTTACATTGGTGAGAGTTCCAATTGAGATCATTTCCTCTTGATGGATGTCCTAAGAGTGCTCTTGACAGATGTTGCCGACAATGAAGCAGATAACACCTCCCTAATCAGGAGACGAACAAACAGATGTATCTTATCAATTGGGTTCGTTCCCGCAGCTTTCAATTGCATTAGTGTACTCCACCACACGATTACAGCAGCTGGGTGACTCAGCGCTCGTGGTGCCAAGCCCGGGGAGACCATATTTTGAGGGTCGAGAATTGGAACGGTATACACCACTACAGACATATTCAAAGCTAACTATGGATACGAGTACTTCATTTCAAATATACCTTACTCTCTCAAAGTTCATATAAATCACTTAAATAAAATCTTAAATATGAATCAAAAATATTGATTAAAAAGATATACATACAAAATCAATTTTAGCATTATCCAACTATGCTACAGCGGCGATATTTTTAACGACATATTTTCAAACCTATATGTTACCTTTTTGATAGTAATACATTTAATCATTCCATTATTTGAAAGAGACATCTACTTTATTTTTACGGAATCTCAAATACCTTTGGGTAATCTAATAGCAGACGCCAGAATTATAAATTCATTTTTACTAAATTTTGGACTTTGATACAACTTTATTATTAAATAATGGAACGATTAAATGTATTAATATCAAAAAGGTAACACATAGGTTCGAAAATTTGTCGCTAAAAATATCGTCACTGTAGCATAGTTGGATAATGCACCTTACCCGATTTGGAAAGAGATCCAGGTTCGAATCCCGGTGGAGCAATGACAATAATTTTCGATAAAATTAATTTTATATGTATATTTTTCTAATTAATGTATTTAATTCATATTTAAAATATCACAGACCATCTGTTCTGAATAATTACAACTTCACAATAAGAATGTGTTCTAATAAATAAAATCTAATCAAATATAATATAATCTTTAATCAACGGTAGTCATGGAGACGATAGATAGATGATCACTATATTTTTAGATAGACACATTTCTTGTGTATTTTTTTAAGTGATTTACCTATATTTCTTTTAAAAAATCATAACTTCACAAATTAAATATGATTTTTGAAACAGTAATATATTATATTTATTGACAGTTTTCTGTTATATATATATATGTACATCAAGTGAGGTATTTTGTTACGTCCCTATTTGAGAATAAAAAAGAGAGTTTATAATGTTTTTCATATACACTTGTCAAATGTATATTTGTATATATATTTATAGGTATTTTATTATTTAATAATAATAATAAAATACCTAGATATAATTATCCTATATCGTTTGGTCACTGCAGCTATTACTAGCCTAAAATATACACAGACACAAACCTAGTATACTTTTCTGACATCTGTTACGTAACTCAGTCTAGTCTCATAGGCGGAGATTTCTTTTTTTTTAAGTGTAACCGTTTGAAAATAGAATGATTTTCAAAAAAAAATTGCCGGACGTTATATAAACCAAACATTGGTCTCACAATATGATGATTTTGTGTTCGTTATGACGCGTGTGTAACGTCACGTATGTAATAGGAATATTTTTGTGCTTATTTGATCTTCTTCTTCTTCAGCCGGTTCCCTCATTACTGAGGATTGTGAACCTCAGGCTGTGACCTGTTTCTGACGATTCATCTCCGCGTTTTTTTAGTCCGCAGTTCAAAGAACCATTGCAAACGAGAGCCAATAGTAACCTTGATCTGGGCAGTCTACCTAGTTAGAGATTATTATCTTCCTCTCCTCTTTTGGTTCTCTATCTTTTCAGTCATTGCCAGTTTTTCCAGATAGGGGGATGTATATGAAAAATTAGTGTTTCAGATGATCTATATTGGATTCGTAACCTATCACTGTCTAAGGCATTCTAATCGCATCTCACGAATCACATATCAAAAGCGCCAAGTTCTTTCTCTCACATTTGATATTACTTGAACAAAAAAAGAGGACGTTTTGATATATGATATAATACTATACAACAATATGACCCATTAAATGGTGTCCATATGTAAGAGATTAGGTGGGTAACTTTTTTTCTTCTTCAATATTTGCAAAGTTACTTTGTGGTAACATATTATACAAATAATAAGAAAAACGCTCTGTTTAAAACCACTATTTATTGCTACATCAATATGTTTCAAGATCTATGGTCTCTTCTTCAGGATACAATGTAGGTATACTAAAATTAAAAAATCAAGCGTAGACAAAAACAAAACTATAAAAATATAATTTGTGTTTGTCTATGCTCGTTTTTTAATTTTAGTATACATTATTTTCTGAAGAAGGGACCATATGTTGATGTATCAATAAATAGTGTGTGTTTGTTTGATCCAGGGGTAAGACAATCGCTTAGTTACTAAATTTTTGAGGTTCTCAGGAGACTAGTGAGAATATCGATTTGGCATGCATTCTGCATACCTTTTTTTTGTAATATTTTAATTCTTCTTATACATGATGTTTTATAAGGCTCGTGCCGAAGTAACAATATCATTAATATATTATTTTATGGACGTTAATTTATTTCAACGTGTTTGCGAAATTAATAGAAATTGTGGCTGTATGTGAAAAATAAGGTTACACGATAAAGTTAAATTGCAATACAACAATATATAAAAGTTAATTAAAAAAATATTTTTATTAAGGAAAACACATTCTTATTGTGAAGTTGTAATTATTCAGAACATAGGTCTGTGATATTTTAAATACTAAATTAATGTATTAATTATAAATATATACATATAAAATCAATTCTGTCGAAAAATATTGAAAAATATATCCCGGTGACGCAAAAACAATATTTTTCGACAAAATTGATTTTATATGTATATATTTATAATTAATACATTAATTTAGTATTTAGAAAAATATTTTGTATACCTCAACACAACGCATCTGATCACATGTCTGAAAGTGAAATAATTATTTATATAAAGTTTTTAAAGAAAACGGGGAGGAGATATGAACAATCTCTATCACAAAGTATAATATATTATGCGATTAAGACAATAAGACACTTAAGTAAGTCAGGGAGAAAGATTTATTGACACGGGCCGGCGAAAGATAATATAATTGATGTCGGGTCGGAGGAACAATAGCGCCAAATATACTCTAAAGACTAGATGAATCATTGATTTCGGTTTATTATAATATCATACTTATTATAATATACTGACAAATGTATGTCATCAAATTTCTTTGAATAATATTAAAAAATTTTTGGTAAGTGGTATGAAAAAAATTTTTTTAGCTAGTTACGTAATAATAAATTGGTTGAAGCACTGGTGATTTCAGTAGCTCTGTATGAGTAAAAACATGAACCCTAAGTGTATCTATTCTTCAGGAACTCCGCACTAAAGGAAGACAGAAACATAATTCTCTCACACATCGGGCATGTTGCTAGAAGAGATGGAGAAATTGGTGGTCACAACGAATGAACAAAAATGAGGGGGAGACATCGATCTGTAATAAGACCGACAGACCAAGTTTGGAGACTTGTTACAAGTCGCAATAAACAAGGCCCAAGATCGCGAAGAGTAGAGGCAGGCAGTTCGCGTTGTGAAAGCAGAATAGAGGACTCTCAGTCATGAGCACGTCGACCGAAGGAAATAGTAAAATGATCATTTATGAATAAAATATGTTTATCTGTAGTAATTTAACACTTAATAATTGTCCTAAATCTAGAGCATAGCACTTTACAGAAGCGAAACCAAAACGATTATTCAGAGAGAAAGAAATACACAACGTACGGGATGAAGAAGCCAAGATAATATACAAATGAGAAAATTCTATGAAAAGTGCAAGAAAAGAGGTCCATTATAGATATAATCTAAAATCAAAAGGATCAATTGGTAGGACATATTCTTAAACACAGTGCATATCTCAGAAATATAATTCAGGGAAGAGAACAGGAAGGAAGATCTAGACAAAAATAAATTCACCAAATAATGAGCAAGGTAAATGCAGACACCTGCAGATGACTTCTGGATTGGATCCAGGATAGAGACGTATGACACCAGCGACAAGATCACATATCTGATATGTAAGAATAATAACATAATTGTTGAGTATGTATCTGAATCATAAAGGTATTTATATATTAAGGTCAAGACTTGGGAACGCTTTGAACATCTATAAATTTGCAGTATGGAATACGATATACGAATAGTACAAGTATTGATGACAAGTCTCAGATATAAGCGTTTTATTGAGAAAGATTATTCAAATGAAAAGGTTCAATCAGATTGTTACTACTGTACTTTAATAACTTTTTAATATTATTTAAATACACATAAGTCGTCTAGAAGTCGCAAAATTTCAAATTCATCGTTTTTTAAGTTAGACATATATTTTTCCTGTCGGAAGCGACTATACTTTCTCAAAAAAAAGCCTAGGAAATCCAGTCCATTTATTAGCAAGTTAATTTTATTAGTAGCTAGATAATATAATGTTCCAAATTCAAGTCCTGGTGACGATTATATTTTTTCATTCATCTAAATTAATTTTAAATATGTTTAATGTTTATACACATGTGCAGCAAAATAATGAACAAGTATTGTGACCAAATTAAATGAAAAATATCCTCATTCTAAGGCATAAATAAACCTTTCACCCGTATGTGTCAACACATGATGTATGTCACCTATTGTCATTATTTACAAAAATAAAGTTCAAAAACATAATAAATTGTAGAGAATTCTAACAGCTGTTTGTCCTACGGCGTGTGCGAATTGACTCGAACGTTTTAGCGATTATTACTCGCATTTTTGCGGCCAATATTCCGGCGGTGAAACGACCAATCAAAGTCTTGATAGCCAATAAAAATGGCGGCCGCGCCATTTTCCGTTTGCTTTTCCCGCCCTCTCCGCGATCCGAGCTTCGTTCTTCTCTCCTGGTCCCCCACCCCTCGGCCAACCAATCAACGTTCGTACTCTTTGAAAAACTGCCAATAATCTGTCTGGAAAATTTCTCCGTGACACAATATTGACAGATTTTGAATAAAGTTATTTTTATTTTTCATGAATAACCGGCGAAATGTTGATGTATTATTTCTATATCGCAGACTGAAAAAAAGTTAGTGCTCGGTAGGGGAAAACGATTTGGATGAAACGGACTAAAAAATATCTAATAAAATATCGTATATTTTGTTAATTTAACAATTATATGAATCTACACAAATGCACAGAAAAAGGTCAATCTGTCAAAAAATATATACTGATTATACAGTTACTACTGAGACTATTTTCGATATATAAATTTTTGTTTTATTTAACAAAGAACTAGGAACATTCTTAAATTGGAACTTCACAATATGATTCAATTAAAAATATCTTGATATTATTTAATATAATTTTAGTTTTTCATAGGTACTTCGTTTTATAATATATATTTACTTGTGTTTCCATTGTTAATTAGTTCTTGGAATTATTTATATTAGATATAAAATTAGACAACCTTATTTTTAGACACCGTATTATTCAAATTGTTGATTCATTTTTGTATACTTATATAATTATTTACGTAAATAAATTGTTTCATACATAATTTGGAATAATTTCATTACAAGCAATAATTTCAAAATGTACATATCATTAATATTCCACATTATTTTTATTTTTATTTAAATTTATTACATTTAAAAAAAATTAACAATAGTAGGTAAGTTCTTTGTAAATATTCAAGGTTGAGGTATTCAAGGAGCAATGGTTGTAGGAAGGTATCAGAATTAGTCATCGATGCGCATACAGCTCAGGGACGCAGCTAAAACAAGTCGTACATTTTAAATAACTCTAAATGAAATTCTTTATCGACGAGTGACAGAGAGATAAGAAAGTGAAAGGGACAGAAGAATTGAATAAAAATAGTGTTAAGATCAAAGTGACTGTTTTTAAGACCGTGAAGATGCCTACTTCATTACCACCTGTCACCACATGGTACACAGTCACCAAATATGGATTCTCACGGAGAGAGTAAGATCAAAAATCTAGACTATCTAGACTATACATTAATGCACCGAGTGAGAAATACGGCGATGAAGGGATACCCCTGCATTAAGGATAAGATATAGGCGATAAAGATAAAGATATAGGATAAGGATATAGGCGATAAAGGAATATCTTACTTCTAGATACAGATCTTAATTGAGGTGGCAATTAAGATAATTCTACATACAGAAAAATCTTAATTGGGGTGGCTTGGAACGATTAACAGGGCACGTTTTCTTGGTAACTCCGGAGGGAAGACAGCAATTGGGTCATCAGCCAGTAACAAAAACTTTGTGAAGACAGATTGGACTTTGATTGGTTATTAACCATTTAGCTTCCAACTCTATTTGAAATGGAAGACGCCACATAGGGTAAGACTAGGGTTTAAGGTTCTTGACTTATCTATCAAAAGCTGGGACCGGTCGTCCACAGTTGGCAAAATGCTCTAAAAATATGTCTTGTCTTTAATTCCTGAAAGTTTGCAAGTACGTATTAACACGCGTATAACTCGGCGTGATATATAAAGTTTGGCGTGTTAACGCGCTCATGGTATTTAAAAGGTTAAGTACTAAAACAGGGAAAAATAGAGGAAGATGAACATAATGCTTCAGACCTCCCTAGAAAAGAATGAAAATGATGACAATAATGAAACACTTCTATTAACTATGTTGAGAAAATAATTAAATATTCACATTAAGCAAACACATTGTGGTTAGACATAATTATAATATATATATACAACTATTATTTTGTTTTAACACCAATTTATTTCAATATATTATATAAACCAACTAGTTTCGACTCAGGCTTGATCAAATATATATTTGTTCAATCCTGATGAAGGTTGAAGCCCGAGCCGAAACTAGTTTGTTTATATACTCAAGTAAAGTGGTGTTAAAAGAAAAAAAGATTCAGTTTGTAATAGTAATTTGCACATAACACTTCCATGTTTATTCTTGTATGTATTTTTAATTCATTGATTCGGCATTATTTTCCATTTTTAAATATATACTGTTACACTTTTAAAATTAACAATATTAACTTTGTGGTTAAAATTCATATTTTTATTTATTATCTTTGTTTTATTAACCACTTGAATTGAGTTTAAATACATCTACCGGTTTCGAAAAATACCATTTTCTTCTTCAGGATGTCATAACTAACCAAAAATATAAAGCATTGTTTCTTCATCGGAATCTATTTTTAAAATTTTTTTTAAATTTTTTAAAAAACAATTATTTAAAAAATAAATTTAGTACCTAACTCAAATTGCTGCTCAATACAAATTTAGTAAGTACTAAATTTATTTTTTAAATAATTGTTTTTTTTAAATTTTATAAATTTAAATTTTTTTATTATTTAAACTCAATTCAAAAGTGGTTAATAAAACAAAGATAATAAATAAAAAATATATACTGTTACAATGGACAATGTAAAGCATAAAAAATTAACTAAATATACTGCACACAAATTTCACCGCCTATCGATTTTAGATGGTAATATAAGAGTATTAATTATATTGTATGTAATCATTGTCTAATTTTACACTTAAATATAATAAAAAAATATTGAAAATTAATAATCAAAAACTATTGCTGTCAATATTCTTAGTCATTATGTCTGACAGTACCATGGCGCTGCAATTTTTTCATTTTTTATAAATCAGGTCTAATTATAACCACGTAATCTTAATCACAATCCCTTGAGAATTTCATCAGAATTTTTGTTTCTGTTGTGAAAAAAGACTTTGGAAAAGTATTTTACCCGCGAGACTTGCCTTCGTAAATAGATGAGCTTTAGTACGAACTTGGGCAGAAACCCGTACCTTTTTCTTTGATTTATTCTTAGTACCAGAGAGCAAATAAATTTAATATTATGCGCTCGTGCGTGACACTAGATGACATAAGATTTTGCTCTTTCTCGCTAGATGGCAACCTCTGTAGGAAAGTCCACTAAAAAACTGAAAGAAAATAGAGGAATTTTCTTTCCTGAAAGTATTATACATCTATCTACGTATCTCAAGTAAATGTTTCATTTCTCAAAAGACTCACTACAAATTTGTGGTTTAATTAATATTACCTACACTTTAAGAGAATAGAGTGACATACTCTTTTGTTTTGATTCACAACATTCATACATCTTCTCATGGATTCTTGAGGGTTCTAACATGACCATCTTTCAGTGTCCAGTTTATTTGGTCGTGCCAAGATTGTCCGCTATTTCTGATGACATTGACACTGTCGTTGTATATTTTTCATACCGTTCTCTTCTTGTCTATTCGTTCAACATGAATAAACCATTAAAGTGATACTTTTTTAATCCTATTCGATATTCTAAGATCAGCGTTTAAGGTACGTTTTTTTCTTTTTTTTAAAGATATTTAATATATATTTATTTAAATAGAACAACTATTAATTTGAATTCAAATAAAATGTGTAAGTTATATATTCAACAGCAATATGCAACAATAGTGTTATGCATCCTCAAATAAAAAAAACCTTTAATAATGGAGGTGGCTATCGACATATATATATATATAAACTCGATCAAAATCTATAAAAACACATTGTGAAATTTAATAATAAAATAATATTTTATTAAAAATGTTGAAAAGTTGATCGAATTAAAACTCAGAAATAAGAAAAATGCAATTTTAAATCTTTTTTGGTTCACATTTATATTTCCAGCTAATTTAATTAATAATTTTTGTTTGTATACTCTGTATGAGTGTGAAACATGAAAATATATTCAGGCAACTAGAGTGTGAGAAGGCATTTCTAAAAATAACGTGTATTCAAGTCACCTATGTTTTGTAGATTATATTGTATTCTCAAGAAATGCAGATAATCTTTAGAACAGAATTTAATATATATTTATTTATGCATACTTTGTTATACACAGTTTTGTATTCATAATGTCAACCTCACTGGGCTATGCCCATTCTGAGGAGAATATTTTACACATTTTATATGTAGATGTATATAGATTTCAATTAATACACAAATCATCAAAACTGCCAGTGCATGCTTTTCGGAGTATTCGGAGACTTCCTACTGAGGCGCCTCGTTTACTTATAAATGCATTTATGGTGTTACGCGTGGACAATTCTAATTACATTTATGCTGACCTGCCAATGTTTCAGCTGGAGAGACTACAATCCATTCTAAACACGGTAGCATGGATAATGTTTAGAGTTTTTAAATCATCTCTTTTCCATGTGCTACATTGGGTCCGGTTCCCTGAGAGAGTTGAATTTAAAGTGTACTGGTTAATGTACAAGGCGACAAAAAATATGGTGCTTTTGTATCCCAGATAATTTAAATAGTTGATGTGAAAGTCTCAAGTCAGCAGGAAGGGTTGTAGAACCTACAGTGGCAGGCCCAAAAGACTGAAAACGCACCCTGTCAAAAAATCATTACCATGAGTTCAAATAACAATTTTTAATTTTAAATACAGAGATAATGTAAAGCACCCTTAAGGTGAATTTTTTACGAAAATGGTGCTATAAAAATTATACAATATTATTACGATAGTATATAAATTAATAATTTTAATTATTTAGCAAATTAAATGAAACAAAAAAAAATTGATATAAAAAATTATTAATTTGTTTGAATACAATGAACTGCTTTGTTAACTCCATAAACATTGGAACCCAGCATGAACAAGTGGATAATTATATTTTATCCAGGACAACAAATTTTCGTAACCGGAGGCATTTCCGACGAAATTGTTCACTGAACAAAGCTGGACTAGAATGCATTCAGAATCCTGAACACAATTTTCAAAAGTGATCTTCCATTGAATCTAAAAGGGATGTTTTGGACATAATGGATTTGTTCTACCATTGTATACTTCCAGTTCTCGCGTAACATGGACTCTCAACAAAAGAGAGATGCAAAACGTTAAAAGAAACGCAGAGGATCATGGACAAATATTTGGTGAGCATCATAATAAAAAAAATGAAATGGCAATGGGGCCTCATCCTTCAAAAGCTGGACCATTCAAACGTTGGATAAACGCGGTGATTCAGTAGTACCAGGGGAATCAAAAGGCCGGCTGTCGCCATAAAACCCTCTGATTGATGAAATCATCAAACTCGGCGGAAATACGTGGCAGCGAATAATAATGGACAGAGAAAAATATGAGACATTGGGGAGGCTTTCATCCAGCACAGATATAAAAAATTATAATCAATAAAAATTGCTTATTTGATAGGCTTTTTTGCTTACTTTGAAGATAAAGATTTTCATATTTTAAAAGAAACAATAATTTTGAATGAAAACACATTTTTTGTTGTGTAGTTGCAATTTCATAACAGTTCTGTTCTATTTTTAATATAGATTAAAATCATCGATTGGAAAGATAACACAAAAATTAATTTAAATTTAATAATAGTTTAATTTAGTTAATGAATATAGCCTTCGCCCACTTTAAGAACGATAAGTTCTTAAAAACAACAGATTCAAAAACTCGTCTAAGTTCCTCTTACTGATGCAGAGACCATGAAACCTCTTTGCCACATGAAAACTGTAAGATTTTAATTTAGAAAAGTGTTTTAATATTTATCATAACCACTTAAAATAAATTATTTTTCATTTCACTCTTCTGGTACCTACTTATCTCTTATCACGCCTCGAAGTAATTCAGGCAGAATTTCATCACAAATTTATTAGGCGCTCCGTTTTGCCTGAAGGTATCATCACCAGCCAATTAAATCTGAGAGTCGGCTTATTACCAACTCGGCCTCGAGGCACAGGGGTAGAAAACAGGCTCGAACTGCCTCGATTTACTAGGGTAACAATAGTGACATTTAACCCATATAATAGGAATATAAAACTGTAAAAACCTTCGTATCTACATTTTTGTTCTGTTTTGATTGACTCATACTGTAGATACAGGTTAGCGTGGGATCCATGTGGGTTAATTGCCAGGTGGTAAATACAAAATTTCCTCTATTATAGAACAAAAGCACAAAACGAACTACAACTACCGCATTTTAAGACTATATTTTCTATAGCTAACACCCAAATTTTGTAACATTTTAGAATCTAACACAATTTTTATCACCTGCGCTTTTCAAAAGTAAAATTATTGAATGCCCGAGAAACCAAGAAAAAGAGTTGCTTCGGTGCTTGTACCAGAGGGATTTGAAAGGGAAGGATAGTTTTGTTTGTGCTACTACGTGTACGTTATTACTATGATTATTTATTTTACTTTTATAATTAGCAATATTAACTTTGTGGTTAAAAACATATTTTTATTTATTATCTTTGTTTTATTAATAAAACAAAGATAATAAATAGTAGAGTAGCTTGTTGGTGTACTGGTCAAGACGCTGGCCTAGTGATCTAGTGGTCGGTGGTTCGCGCCTCGTTCCAAGACTCCAGCAAGTTAATCCTATTCTCATAGCACAAGAGCTTAGCTTAGTTTGAAAATAGTAAGAATATTGATGTGACATATATTCCGTGTACGCATCTTTATTTAGAAAATATATATATATATATTATTTATTTTCTTTTTTTACTGTTAATGCTACTATGTTTCTATTAAAATATCCACTATGTTTTTATTTTAAACCGATATATTCGTTTTTTAAACAGAAAATAATTTAATATATGAAGCGATTTCCCTAGAAAAGCTTAGGGCCTAAAAGTTTAGCCTAGCCTAGCTTAAGTAGAAAACTGACATAAACAATTTCTGTAAACTTAAAAATTGAAAATAATAAATAAATATTTTGATGATTAAGATGCCTCATCTAAAAATATTAAATTAAATCTAATTATGGCGGTATCTGTAATTAGAGGACCTCGAAACGATATTGTTAATTTATTCGTTATCTCTCCAATTCTAAAACCTTTTTGTATGTGATTTTTGTACATCTTTTGAAAAAAAATCCCCTTGTCATGAAATACACAAACGTACATTATATTATTTAATTAATGAAACAAAAAATATTCAAACATTTTTTGTTCTGAAGTTCAAACAGAATTTTATTATCACGTTTCAAATATTATTTGCCATATATTCGGAAAATATATTTTTTTAATTAATCCATTATTAATTTAATAATGTTATACATTATATACATAGGAATTTATTAGTTTAATGGTAAATATTTCAATAAATAGATTGACAAATCCTCAAAAAAACTAGTATAAATGAAATAATTTAACATTTAACTTTATACCACCCTTCACAAGTATTTACCGATAGGGGATGAAAAAGCTATTTGCCTTCCGGGTGTAATGCAATTAGTCCAACCCTGATGCTAGAGATATTAATTTACTATAAACAGTCATCCCTTAAGTTAATCATCCCTTTTCAGGGTTATCCAGTACACTGTCACTACTTGACTTAATTTTCGTTCATCTGAAAAAATCTTGGACAAGTAATTGTCGGGGTCATTACTATAATATACAAACACACACCCATAGAAATAAAAAAAATCATATCTGTATACCATAGCTGTCTACACATCTTTTGTATCCATACACCTTTTAAAACCTTATTCCCATATTGTGGGCTTCTAACATTACCTTTTTTCAAGTTTTATGATGCGTGTACACAGATGCGACTTTGAAATTTCATAGATTTATTAGTAAAGATCGGTATGTATTTACTAGTTACAACATTCTTTATACTCTGTGTACAAAATACATACTGCAATGAATCAATGCTCTCATCGATCCCGACTCTGTACATTCCTTTATCCGCTTCTGAGCTAAGTCTACGAGACAAATCTCGTCATATTTCTGACCCATGTATACTGTATACATATGTTTAACTATTAAAATCTAAGAGATCACATAGCATCATGGTTACAGCATTAATCGCTTTTAGAAAATATTTGATAAGTATTATCAGTAAAATCAATTTTTTTAAACACTAATAAAATTCAAATGCACAATCTTGAAAATCTAAAATTAGGTGTCGCTACAATAGCGTTTTATTGTCGACAATAATTAAGATAGTTTTAATTTGTATTGATAGCCAATGTCACATTATTTTTCCTTCTATAAATAAATGAGACGCGCTCTGTAATTATTTAACGATGTGTCGGGGCGGACTTTTTTCGTTTTTGAGATAACATATTGTACATATATTTTTTATTTATTTATCCTACATATTTTAATAGTTATAAACCAGTTCAAACGTTATAAAAAATATCTCTCAAACTACTAATATATATTCTAATTTATTTTTGCTATATAAATTGTCGAATTTCATTAATATTTTTGTTGATACTGTGTTGAAACAGGAGATACAGATTTTTTATTACGCATATTTTAACCACAGTGAAGAAAAATTAACTCAATTACTGTTAGTCCTGTTATTAATCCCTGTTAGTCTAATATGAAAAACGTAACTGTCACGTGACGAGTTTTTAACAAGCGTAGTCAATTATTTTCATTTTTTTTTTTTTTTTTTATATATATAAATATGAATCTTAACCACCAAGTTAATATTGCTAATTTTAAAAGTAAAATTATTTTCATGCTAAAATTTACGAAAAACATTTTTATTACCGAAAACTCTTATTATCACCAACGTGTGTGTAATATAAAGTATAGATTATTGAAAATTAAAATAATTAAACGTAAGCGCCATATCAGTTAACGATTTTCTTATACATTATTTTTCTATTGTACGTGATATATCATAAAAAAACAATATAAAGAAATTCTTTTTAATGATATCACATTTAATTTTGAAGTTATAATTTAATAATCAAATCAATTTGTTGGACCACTTGTAAAGATAAACAGAAAAAATTTTTTGCCGAAAAAATATATAATATTTATTTACCACCGGGTCTCGAACTAGAAACTTTATTTTGGATATTCTAGTAGATTTCCCACTAAATAGAAGAAGCACATAATATATAAAGTCGAAAATTCGACGTGAAAATAAATTATTAATAGTGTGTAATTGGTAATTCGTTCTCCCAGCAGAAGAAAGATCGGGTAGTAACTACATATTTTTTGAATAGATAGATTTGTTTTGGTGTACCGTTCCAAGTTATTAATCTAATTTGTTTTATTATAATGCAATATTAACTATAAAGAGAAACATTTTTAAAATATATTTTTTAATACGACGTATGAAAGCCGATAACAATTTGACGCTTTGTGAAAATCGACGGTTTCAATAATTTTTGTCGCATTCTTGATTAAATTCGCGGTAGGGATTTTATTTTTTTAGCATTCATATTTTATGTCTAAATTTATTTTATATTTTTATAAGTTTCAGAAAATACGTACCATTTGCAAAGTTTGTATCGGTGAATCAGGGTCAGAACTTAAATATATTTTACATATCATTCTGATAATTACCAAATATTGACGGAAAAAAGTTTTGTGGTTAATACAATTAGCGTTCCAAAAGCGAATCAATATTGATTCATCACTTTTCGTTCCCTAAAATATATATTTTGTTACCATTATCTACATCTGAGGCCTTTCAACATTCAATATTTTCTAAATCTAAAGCCTCATTTGAATTACATAGGAAAAAAAAAATTATTAATTTCTAACCAAAACAACAAAAATAGTTAAATACTCGTAGTAATGAGAGCAATTATTTTAGGTGTAAAACATGTAGGTCAAAAAGTGAATAAATATTATTAAATTATAATATAAGTATTTAAAACAGAAAAAAAATACATATAAAACAAATGTGTTTTTCATAATATAAATTTAATTAATTAAGTAAAAAGATACATACAGAATAAAAAATTTTATCGAAAAAAATATTTTGTTGTAATTTGTTTGGCTACTTTCCGCCAATTGTTGATATCAATAATGGAAAAGTTTTTATGAATTTTAACCACAAAGTTAATATTGCTAATTTTAAAAGTAGAAAAAGTTTTTATTTAAATTATCTTGCTACCTCATTTTGGGTCTACCTTTTTTTTAGGTTTTTTCGGGGGTTGTGCATTATACATACGTTCCATAGTATCTAAAAATCGAAGCTTTCCTAATTTGATGAATTTTGTGACTTGCAGCACATTATACAGATGGTAAAGATCGTGATTACAATGCCAAAGATAAGTACATCAATATTAAATTTTTTATGATTTTAAAATTCTTCGTAATCGGATAAATATCTATTTTCTTTGACAGCTCCAAAAATTCTCATGAGGATTCTTCTTTCAAATACTTCTAGGGTCCTTAGAGTTCTTTGTCAAATGTCCAGGTTTCTGTCGCATAGGTAAGCACTGATCTCTTTAGAGTTTCATACAGCACTCCCTTGATTTGTATTGTCTCATGTTTATATTGTTTTTAACTTTATTTATTTATTGAAACTAAGCCCATATGTGCTTGGTAAGTTTTATTAAAAAGGAACAATTTGGTATTATTTATATTAGAGCTTATATATATACTTACATATGTAAGAATAAATAAATATACAAAAGTTCAAATTTGTGAACTACTTTTATTCAGTCGTTTAAATGACTAACTGCAATTTATAATATGTGAGACAGTATTTAATCTAATTTAAAATTACGGTGAATAATTTGGAAGAAATACGAACTATCTAAAAAAATTATTTAAGAAAACCCAGCATAAAATTATACAGAATCATAACATTACGTTATCTGAACCTTCTTTAGGTACAAGAGAACCATTCATCATCTTATCTATTACGCATATCTCAACCTTGCATTCCTTATGTAAGGTATCTTTACTATATAAGTGTTAATACAATTTCTGTAAATTCATCTTATATATGACATCGTTATACAATTTTGTTAATATCTTCGATCTCTTTTAACGATTCAATAAAAAAATGTATTGAGACCCCCCGTCTTCCAATACTAATTCATCTTTTGGCATTTTTTTGCGAAACCTTGGGTTTTTATTACCCATTTTTATCAGATGTTCTTTGTAACTACATATTTATACAATATTTAATTGTATAAACAATAACAGAAAGACCGCGATCATTAAATTCGTTTTTTGTGTACCAGAAAACTTCAATTACTATATAATACTCTCATTTATATAGAACACTTCAAAAGCACACAAATGGACAATGAATAGAATATGTACGGTATTATGTAAAATTATTGTAGTGTAACTCCCTCTCCAAGCACAAGAGCTGGTCTATTTTTTGGAGAGGTAAGCGAAAGAAAAACCATGTAATTTTAAAAATGTAAAATACTTAATTCATGTTATAAAAAATAATAAAAATGTCAAATAAATTTAAAAAAAATAAAAAAATATCAAAAACAATAATTTATTACTAAATAACATTTTTATCGGTCCTATGAAAGTATATTTTTACTATTTTTTTTTGTCGATTCGAGTCTATGAAATGACACAAAACGACACATTCATAGAACCGATATAAATAGTATTTAGTATTCAAAATGTTATTATTTTTTGTGAAAACTTGTATTACGTTTTAACTCACTGGGAGATGTGCTGAGTTCAGTACAGGGTTCCATTTGATAATATTCTTAAATGTTATGTGTAAGTAAGTTATCATATAAAGATAAAGGTGTTGCTGTCGACCATTCAGGTAGCATTTTTTTTGGTAGCTAGAAATATAATACAAGACACACGGCCAACCAAGATACAGAAGTATCAGGAGGTTTTGCACCTACTGTCGCATCATCTTCTGCTACTCATCTACGTAGTTTTTAAAATTGACATGTCTTCTGTGAGATGTGTTGGCGTTTGCAAAGTTCGCTTTATAGAAATATACAGGCATTTATCATAAAAGTCAAATGCTAGTCATTGCCTATGATAAAGAAAGCTTTAAAACTTCAAGTAACAAAGTTGTATTTCTATTTATATTCGATTATTATGGTTTATCCACACGTTTGCTTATAAAATCAGACTGGTATCAAATATATTTATATATGTTATATAATATAAACAAACCGCAGTATTGATCCGACCTTTGATCCTATTCGCATGCTGTCTTCACGATATGTTATAAACCTATATTACGTAACTCAATATTAAATTAAGTCTAAGGCTTCTATTTCATCAGAAATGTTATGTAAAAGTTTGAAGTTGACGCTCAATGTTAGCTTTGCTTTCTTTTGTTGTTTTAATACTATCGTTTATAAATCAATATCATATGTATGCTCAATCCATTAAAAAAAAATTCAAATATAATAAGTATTGCAAACATTAAATTGAACTTAAAATTTGACTAAAAAAACAATTTATTTTTTGCTCTGTATATAAAATAAAACGCGCATGAACGTAGAAATAAATATCACATATATTATGTTATAATGATATATTTAAAGAAAAATACAAATTAAAGTAAATCATAAAACTGTTTATAAGTATTGGAATAATTGCCACCTGGCGGGTAGGCAGTCAATTATTATCATATCTGACGCTTAAATATTTTTTATTCGGCCGTTTTTTATTATGATTAAAATATCCGATTATCCGAAAATAACGAAATGTTGGAATGTTCTTATTTCTACGGAAAAATTAATGCAGAATTATTGGAGCATTTTCACGCAAGCATCGACTTCTTTTGAATAGTTTCAAGTGGTGTAAGTATATATTGGAAAAAGTCTGTGAAAATATTTTAATATGATTTTTATATATTCCATTCGAGTGTATTGATTTATTTTAGATAGTTTAAGGATTAAAATGATTTACGTGCATGCATTATTATACATTTTTCAATAAAACCAATACAGACACCAAGTGTGTGGAAAAATTCTAAATATTTTCTAATATGTACCAAGAAACTTGAACCCACCAAATATCCTCCTCTTTCACCTGTAAAAAGAGTCGCGTTACAAATAATGTAATCGTTTTCCAAGAACACGAACTCCCCCTGTCTTCCAATATCTTCGGTTTTCTAACATGGTTTATTGTAAATCAAGGCACGAATCTTTCGAAAGTATTGGTATAATCAATTTTTTGAATGTCAAAGAGTCTGTATTAATATATCTCAAGAAATATTTCAATTAATCTGTAATATTCAAAGAGATAATGGACAAATCACAAATAATTAACAGAATATGTTTTTACTTAATCATTTGATAATATGAGCTTTAAATTTAAACTTTATTGTGGTTGAATTGATATAATAAGCTTAATTAGGAGAGCATAAATAGTAGATATTTTATAGATAGCAGATTCTACTTAATGGTATTAGATAAATATTGCAACAACTTCAATATTATCAAAATGACTTATTATGTAAATAATAAGAAAAACACTTTGTTTATATATTAAATAACAAGGATAAGGATATTTAAAAAAAAATTGGTGGTCTACAAATTAATTTACAATGATTGCAATCACTTTTAAATAGGTAAAATTTGCAAAAATGTTGATATTAGATTTAAAGAGTACTTGAAATGCCTAAATAAAAAAAACTATTCTGAATTCTCCAATTAACTTTTGGCAACAAACCATTATTTTGATATTGATAAGGGTTTAGAAATTATACATACAAATACTAGAGATTTACAGTTAATAAGCTAAATATTATAAATAACCAAATAATTTTTCCCAATAGTCACTTTTTAAATTTGTTTAATAGTAGTTCATACTTAGTTTCCCATCATTAATATTTTCAAATTATTAAATTCTTGTATTTTTAATTTCAGTATACATTGTTTCATGAATAAATACCATAGGTATCAAAACATGTTGATTTATCAATAAATAGTGGTTTGAACAAAGTGTTTTATATTTTATTATTTAAATAATGCAAAATTATTTACAACGGAAAAAATAGATGACTCATTTTTAATTTTTTAAATATATATCTATGTCAAAATCATAAGATAAACTACAAAGTAGCATAGTTATCAAGGCAGTTTACCGGCAATAAAAAGATTTAGTTTTAAGTTCCGGGATATTAACCATATAGATTTGTTCTTTATAATTGATTTATATATATTTTTTTAGATTGTAAGTATACCTCACTGAAAGAAAATAACTGGCTAGACACAGTAAGATGAAAAATAAAGAATAAAATGTAATCTATAGAAGCGAAAACGCAAATCTGAGAGAATTTTTTTTTAAATATTTTATAAGTGACTAATATATAATAATTTATTTAAAGCTTGGAATAATATATAACTCATTTAGTTTCTAATAACCAAGCACTCAAGTGACTTAATAAAAATATCACAGAAGTCCCAAAAAGTTTTGCTAGGAAATGAAAGCAGAAAAACAAAATTACAATGTACAAGTGTAAAAAATTTCAAACCTAATAAGCTTGACATTATACTTAAAAGTATATATATATGTACGTACACACGATACATTAAAAATATAAAACTGAAGACAAACAATATAAATTTCATGTCAGGATATTAAGTGATGTAAAGGACAATTTCTATCGAATAAAAATATTTTTTAAAACACCGAAAGAAGTGCTTTTAAATAAAATTGTTTTCTTTCACATGACATTTAAATTTTCATCGTGACATTCAAAGAATGGCTCCTCCCTCCAAAAGGTTATAATCTTTCATGGTGGTGAAATGAAAAATAGAAATTCATGAAAATAAGAGCTCAACGTCGCTGATTTAAGGTAAAATAATTTTCAAAATGTAATTGATTACATTTGACAATGAAAGCACGTGCCCCTGGCGGCTATATGGAAAGCTCTCAAATAACTTTACACGGCTTTAAAAGTCGTTAAATAATAATAAATGAGAAGACATCTTTCTCGCTGGAAAAGGTCGGATATCTAGCGGCGGTAACATTCATTACCTTTGTGGTGTTTCTAACATCATTTCAAAGCCACTAATATCTTGTTTATTTATTTTAAGATAAGTACGTTTTCAAAGAGATTATATTTTTTAACGCTTGTTTAAGGAGTATGACACTTGACAAATATGCATATCTATTCTGAACTTATAATATAAGTACTTTTAAAATTAGCAATATTAACTTGGTGGTTAAGATTCATATTTTTTATTTAATATCTTAGTTTAATAACCACAATTGAGTTTAAATTAACTTTTTAAATAATTGTTGTTTTTTTTTTTAAATTTAAAAATAGATTCTGGATAAATAGAAAAACAATGCTATATTTTTAGTTAGTTTTGACATATCCTGAAGAAGGAAAAGGTGTTTTCCGAAACCGGTAGATGTTTTTTAAACTCAATTGTGGTTATTAAACTAAGATATTAAATAAAAAATATAATATAAGTATACGTGTAGTACAGTGTTTTTTAAACGGTAAGTCACGATATACTATTGTGCCGCGACTGTCTTTCATATTTTCGAGTTTTTGAGTTCATTTCAAGTTTTACGTATAAAGAGCAAGTTTACATAAAACAAAACTTTCTAATAACCAATAAAATAAATTTCTAAATATCGCTATACTTGTTTCTCGTAGAAAAAGCGATTTACTCATCTTAAACATTTTATTTATTTATTTAATTTAGCGAAAAAAATACATGGGCAAAATAAATTCAATTTTTAAAACACATAACATTAAATTAACAAATACTTTTCACACTTTTTTACGTAGTTTTTTTTATAAATTTATTTCGATTCTTAGATTTTTTAAATAAATAATTAACATTTTTTTAAATAGTTTTTAAGCCCGCCCTCTCCGTACTCTACTGCTGAATTTTTGCGAATTGCATTGTTAGCTGAAGCTGCGAGCGTTACTGAATGTAGTGAAAACATTGTCAAGAGTGGTATTTTCCTCTTTCTCCAGTTCCATAAGTTTGGACTAGTGTTCTTCACATTGCCACTTTCTTTACCTTCATGGTACATACTGCTTACTAGACCAGTATTTTTTACTTATTATTTTACTTAGAAAACAAAGAGTTACTTTAGAGAGAGTTATGTCAAATTATTATATCGATCCTTGGTGTGCCATTAATGTTTGAAAGAGGGTCAAGTGTGTAAAAAAATGTAAAATTTATTTTTACATAATAATAATAATTAGACATGACTCTTCCTAAAAGAAAACTGTTTATTGCTTCCACAATCATCATTACAGCCGACGATACTTGCTACTTGCAGATATCTGGTCGTAAAACAGAGCTCCTGACAGCCTTAAAACACGCCGGGTACCGACGCCAACATGTGCTAATGACACGCGTTCGCAGCCCTGAGCGCCATTCTGCTTCTGGGAAGACGACTCCCGATCTCAAAAACTCCATTAACTACTTGTGCATATATTTATTGCACGGTCTCATTTCTCCGAACTTATATATAATTATGCTCAATAAACTTCTATTAACCGTAAGAAATAGCCACACACACACAATAGATCTTCGCGATCATCAAACGTACAAATGATAGGTGGTTATTGGAGACTCAACATTTACACTACAGTGTATTCTTTTGATTCAGCTGCCATGCGCCCTCACCAACTTTAAACATCAATCCATATATCTCATAATTTCTACTACAACATAATTGATGACCTTGCTAATTCCGGTTCTGTTCTTATTTTATAAAATCGTCATATCCCCCGTAGTAACTTGTCACCAAATGCAATATTAGCAATGCATTGGGGTCCTGATACAAACACTGATGTATGGAGGTAGAACCTGGTGTTAGAAAAAGAGGGACAAAAGTAGACTAAATGCAGTGAAAGTAAGATCGCTCAGGTGTACACATATCTAAGTGAAAAGAAAATACTATGAAGTGCAAATGTACCTTCATAGTTTAAAATTATATTTATATTTAACTGTTCTGTACAAGAAACGAGAATGTAGACAAGAATGGTTCGCCGACTTAGCTTTCAGTCGGCGATGATGATGATGAAATACAAAAGATGTTCAATATCGGTACACTACGGCGACACGACATAATCGAGAATAGCTTCTTGAATTCTTCTGCAGAATACCCTGCTTTTATTTAGATATATAACAATACATATAGTCATATTTGCAAGTACCTAATCAGCGACAGGCCGCCGCTGTGATGTTTTACTAAGACGTCTTTGTTTTCCTGAAATCTATCCCACGGTTTTTTCGGCGTCACGTCGATGATTATACCTTCAAATTTCTGGCACGTGTCTTATTATATAAATTAATTGGCGCCTTCTCGGCGACTAATTTTATGCGATACATTTAACTTTGTTTAAACAATTGTGTTGTTATTATGTCAACCGGTTTCAATACTAACGTATCTTCGTCAGGGCTGACGTATAACTGGACTATTCCATAAAACTTAAAAAACACCCATTACGGGGTGTAGGCGGAGTCTTGATAAGAGTGGGGAGATGACTGACAGGGGGGGCATTGAAATAGGGAATATATTAAATAGAGGGTTGTTTGTAAGGTTTAAATCGTTATTTATTATATTGTACTTGGTGTTGAGTGATTTTTTGATTTCAAGACATTATAAATTATCTAATCTAAGGCCTTTATTAATAATATGTAAAATTTCAATGCCGTTTTTTTTTACGAAATTGTGGCATGTCTCTATAACGTGGTTGAAAAATTCTGAGAAGTTATTATTATTATTAAGGCACCTTGAGTGTTATTTTATTCCAGTATTAAATCAATTCATCACCTCCCCACTATTACCAAGACTCCGCCTACACCCCGTAATGGATGTCGTTTAAATTTTACGAAATAGTTCTGGTGAACGCCAATCCTGACGAAGATACGATAGTATCGAAACCGGTTGACGTAAAAACAACACAGTGGTTTAAACAAAGTAAAATATTTTCATATATTATCACAGACTATACAATCTCTATTATTAGGTACTTTTTTTAATATATCAGCTACCTACTAAAATTTATTTTATCTTCTAAACTTGTATTCAAACAGAATCAAAATATTGAACCAAAATATACCTATATATTACACTGAGATCAAAAAAACTAACCCTTTAAAATTATTCTAATATAGTTCCTCTCATCTTTTCGTGGATCACACATCGACATTTTTTAAATTTTTATTTTATTTATAATAAATTTATAAAAATATTTATGTACTCCATCAGCTCTCACTAGGATCAACCTGAAGTACGTCATGTTATGTATTTATATATACTTCTACTTATAGATACGTATTGACTAAGTCAAAAGTTTAAACCACAAATACAAAGGTTTACCAGTAATAGATATTTTTAATTTGTGCATTTACTTTAAAAAAATTAATACAGTATCCTCTTAAAAACGTTATATCTAATTATAACATAACACAAATGGTATATTTTATAATTGTATTTATATTTAACTTTGTTTAAACCACTTTTTTGTTTTTACGTCAACCGGTTTCGATACTAACGTATCTTCATTAGGACTGGCGTACGACGTACATACGTAAACAAAATTAAATATATATACAATTTTAAACTATGTCTAACCACAAAGATAACGCTATCAATATTAATAATAGGACCTCATAGCGTATGAGAAAATTTTAAAGATTTTGAAATTCATAATTTCGAAGTTTTACGACAGGCTAATACACTGAACAATTATAGATATAATTTTGATGAAAGCATACATACAAATAAGATTCTTAAAGGGATAAAAATGAACCATACAAATCCACCCCGTTGTCAGCCGGGTGTAAAACTACAATCTCCGGACGACTCCACACGTCACCGAGGCTTCCTGGATAGAAAAAGCGTCGTTAGGCGTTTACGGAAATAACGGACGGCGACGAGCCTTCGGAAAGAACATTATTCAGGCTATGTAAAAAGCAACGGATATTAGTATCTTAGACAAGTGAATATTGAGGCGATATTAGCCCGAAGTGAGAGGGTATAATGAAAGTTATTTCCGATGAAAATATGGTTTAAAAGGTCGCCGTAACTGGAGGGCTGAGGACTAGGTTGGGTTGAGAGAATTATTTAATAAAAAAGTTCTTATGATAATTATGAATGAATTTTTTTATTATTTTTTTATTTTATGTACCTCCCACATAACATTTAGTTTTCGTAAACCTTATTTAAATCGATTCACAGCTAATCTAGGTTTTTCTAATCCAAAATAAATTAATCGATGTGGACCTAGAATTTATTATCCCCTCAATGTTCAACAAACCGTCAGACATAACGAATTATAAAAAAACTGTTATTTGTATGAATGTAAAGTTTCACCTATAAAATTGATAGTAACTCAATCTAAATCAAAATGTATATATAGAGTGTTCAGCGAAAAAATTTCAAGATTAAATTGTAATTGCTCGTAAACCATCAGGGTTAGGTAAGTGGGAGGGGTATTGTTCGACGCGCGTGATTTGCGGATTTGCCAGTCGCAATAAGTCACTGGTCAGGTGTGCACCGAGATATACCCTGGGCACCTTTGTCACCGGACTTTACACCGTGTGACTTTTTCTTGTGGGTATATCTTAAATCGAGAGTTTACAGTAACAATCCTCGAACAATTCAGGCCCTATAAGAAAATATCCGCTGTGAAGTTGCTGCCATTGAACCAACGCTTTGCTCTCGCGTGTTCGCAAAATTTAAGAGTCCGATTGTAAGAGTGTCTTGAGAGAAATGGACGGCATTAAGACGATATTGTTTATAAAACGTAAAATCCGCATCGTTAAATCTCATTTTGTATAAATAAAATATGAGAATAATATTGTAGTTTTTTTTATATTTAATACAAAACTTGAAAATTATCCGCTGGACACCCTTTACTTCTCGCCGTTTGTAAATCACACTTTAGAATAATGATATAATAATCTGGTACTTTATCACTTAGATATGAAAAAATATTACTCTGCGGACGTTCTATTTTTTCAAATGAATGAATTAACTTATTTTTGCGCATCCTACTTCATAGGTACCTACTTGCCACGTGTTAAATAATATTTTTATTCGACACTAAAAGGTAGACGCCTACCAAATATTTAGAGTAAATTTGAAAATATGATTCCAGACTGACTTCCACCTATTTATTTTTCTTTCAAATGAATTAATTTAATTTTCTTTTTATTAAAGAAAACGATGTTCCGCAATGCAATTTTTACAGAATCTCAAATAAGGTAGATGGCTCTTTCAAATAATGGAACGATTATACGAGTATGTATTAATATCAAAAAGGTAACATATAGGTTCGAAAATTTATCGCTAAAAATATTGTCGCTGTAGCATAGTTGGATAATGCACCTTCCCAAGTTAGGAAAGAGATCCAGGTTCAAATCACGGTGGCGCAAAAACAATATTTTTTGATAAAATTGATTTTATATGTATATATTTCTAATTAATATATTTAAAATATCATAGACCTATGTTCTGAATAATTACAACTACACAATAAGAATGTGTTCTCCTAATAATATTATATCTATAACTTAAAATTATAAAAATGGAGGGGGAGACGAGGAATTTACTGTAATTTCATTATTGTCAATAATTAGTTTGACTGTTTTGGCAAGTATTAAATATATAAACAACTGTATATTTTTAGTAAAATAAATATAAAATAATAAATTAAGAATTTCAACAACCAAACAAACAAATAATAAATATTTTTTCATAAAAAAAAACAAATAACAAATCAACTAAGAGAAATAATTTTAAACTCCCAAATGTGAGACATACGTAAAATTAAACATTCAATAAATCAAAAGGAAAACGGGAAAAGTTGGCAACTACTGTGGCGACCCGTACCGACCGAGCAAGCACACGAAAACCCGGCGGATACGATGACGTCATTTCCTCAATGGCGGCCGAGAATAGTCGAGTTCCCGCCAAATTAACGGCACCTAAAGTTACGCCGTATCGCGAAATCGGCCAAAAACATCGATCGCCAATCAAAACCTCGCTTTTTACTTATAGAAAATATTCCAGGAATCCGTCGGTTTCCCGGAGAATGGTATTCTGCGATGGGTGGTTCGGGCTATTTTCGAGACGATGGGGTTACCCCTGATAGCCGAGAGGAATGGGCGGTTAAAAGTGACGTAAATTAACTGAAGATTCGTTCAAGTTTAAATTTAGAATGGTGACGATAGAATGAAAATTTTAATGAGCATTTTCTGTGGTTGAAATATTACGTTATTTATAGTCACTCATTTTAAATCAATATTAAAATGTTGTGATAATATCTTTAACCATTTTAACACTGTTTATAAATTATATAAAATATACAAATATATATTATATTTATACAGAATATATGACAAATAAAAAACATTCACTAATAAAAGGTTAAATGCGGATTTAATTGTTATTCATCATGGTGTCTTAAAGATTGTTCGCTCACAATTATTCCTGACCACAAATGTTCGCAGTCACAATTCTACAATTCTTCGCCTGGACAATTTTTCGTCACATACATTAATAAAATATATTGTAGGTATTAAGACCGCAAGCTATGTGGCCGGAAAGAATTGTAGGCGAACAATTGAGAGCGAACAGCTGCGAGCGAACAACGTTCTTCATAAACTCAAGGGTTTTCATTATCTCTACTATATTGCACTATATCTATCTAAGCAACACGCCCGTCATCAAGCTCTTACTTGAATTAATTGTTTGTGGTCTTTTTCTAACACCAGGTTCCACCTCCATACATCAAGACAATCGCCTAGTGATGAAGTGATTGGGGGTTCGAGCCTCGTTCCAAGATACCACAATGTAGTCGCATTTTAATAGCACTAGCTTGGTTTCAAATGTAAGAATATTGATAAATATTGGAAAATTCTTACATGCCCCAAGGAAAGCGTGGTTGAGCATAAATCCATTATTTGAAAATATTCGTACTAGCATAAGTAAGATGTCTTTAAAGCCCAGCTATGCATTAAATATGCACACCGTTATTGGCAGTTTCAAATATGGTGCATATATAGCCTCACGGGAATTTAAACCAAGCGGTTCTATCGTAGAGTCAACCGAGCGGATGGATTATACTGGATCGGGAATATGTCTCCCGGATCTATCTTTATGTATGTGAATCGGTCCAAGATGAACAGCTGGTTAAAGTAAAACAGAAGTAAAGACATAAGGAAATAGTAGATTAGATATATGTACTGGAAGACTCATGATTTTCTAGAATATGAAGTATTTGAGCATGATAACGTTTAAACATATTTTGAAGGAATCTTCAGTCAAAATGAAACGATAATACAGAATGAATATTATGTTTCAGGCCGATTTCTATTGACTGCCATTTTGGTTTAATATATATTTATCTGTTCGCATATAGTAGTCGTAAATAATAGTTAATTACAATTTATTTTGAAGCATCTAATATCTCAACAACGTGTTACAGTCATTAAAACGTTTTATCTAAATATATTGAAACCATTAATGATGATCGCTATAGTCACATGTTGGAAAACTTATTGGTATTCAAATTAGGTTGATTGGGCCTGCAACATATGTGATTCCAACAGGACGGTACCACTTCACTCACAGCCCGAGCTACGTTTGAAATTTTGTGAAAAAAATTTCCCGGCCGCAAAATGTCAAAACATGGTGATATTGTCCGGCCTCGTCGATCACCTGATTTGACGGCTCCCTTTTTTTATTGTTTTCTGTGGATATACGAGGGCCAAGTAAAAATAAGGTTCCCTACGCTGTACACTCGCCACGCGAGATGCTAGGCAAAATCCGGCAACACTCCCTTGATTGTTGGTCCCTTAACTACATCCCCACTACCGGGAGCAAGCGCTGCGACGCTCAGTAAAGGCCTGACAGCCATCCGCTATGGAACCCGCCATCGCCGTTACCGCCAGGTGTGAAATCCGTTCGGTGATTCGATTTTTAAACGCGAAGAAGCTTAAACCTGTTGAAATTCATCGACAGTTGGAAGAAGTTTATGGCACAGCTTGCATCAGCGTCCAACACGTCCGCAAATGGTGCAGGGAGTTCTCCGAAGGACGCACAGACGTCCACGACGAGCAAAGGAGTGGGAGGCCATCGGTGTCGGACGAAGTCGTGACGAAGATTGAGCGCATTCTCCTCGAAGATCGGAGAGTAACGCTTCGGGAGCTTGCTGTCCAGGTTCCTGTGAAAAAACCATCGACAACATTTTGACCGATAAACTTGGTTATCGCAAGGTGTGCGCGCGGTGGGTCCCAAACATGCTTTCAGAAACCCACAAAGACAATCGTGTCAAGTGTGCCGAGGGGTTTCTTCGAGAATGCGCCGAGAATACCGAAGAATTCTTGGACTCCATTATTACGGGAGATGAAACGTGGTGTCACTACGTCACTCCAGAAACAAAAGAACAGTCCAAACAATGGCGCCATCCTGAATCGCCTAGGCCGAAAAAGTTTAAGCAGACGCTTTCCGCAGGGAAAGTGATGACTACGGTGTTTTGGGACCGAAAAGGCGTCTTGCTGACCGAGTTTATGCCTAAAGGGACCACCATCAATTCGGACAGGTACTGCGAGACATTGACAAAACTCAAAAGAGCCATCCAAAATCGCCGGAGAGGAAGGCTGACCAAGGGCGTTAGGCTGCACCACGACAACGCTCGCCCGCATGTCTCTCGACAGACCACCGCCCTACTGGACAAATTCGGCTGGAAATTGCTTGACCATGCCCCCTACAGCCCTGATCTTGCTCCCAGCGACTTCCACTTGTTTCCGAAATTGAAGCAACACTTGGGTGGACAACGCTTCAATACAGATGAAGAGGTGAAAGAAGCGGTCACCAAGTTCATCGGCGGCCTAGCGGCGGAATTCTTCGAAGCGGGTTTTCAGAAGTGGATAACTCGTCAGGAAAAATGCATAGAAAAATCAGGAGACTATGTAGAAAAATAGAATAAAGTACAAGCTTTCAGATGGTTTACTTATTTATTGCAATAAAAAATACCTTATACCTGAAAAAAATGTAGGAACCTTATTTTTTACTTGCCCCTCGTATTTGAAAGGAAAGATCTACGCCAATAAGACAATACCGATGATGCGAGGATAATATTGGAAATAAAATTGCTGAAATAACATGCGAAGTATGCGAGAATATTATGAAAAATGTGGTTAAAATAGCATGCACTTGTGCTGCTGCCAGAGGCAGTCACATGGCCAATGTGACTAATAATGACTAATAACTGGCAAATAATTTACAAATAAGCATTAAATTAAAAAAATGTGTTTTATTATTTAGTTATTTAAAAAAAATATCCGTCTGGAACATAATATTCACCTGTATTATTGTGGTACATTTGGTACTGAATTTTGAAATACATTGACATTGACAATAAATTCAAATAAAATGGTGGATTTGAGAGAGAGAGAGAGAGAACTCAAAAACACATATCGTATATAATTGCTTAGTGTAGTTTTATTTTATAGTTATTCAAAAACAACATCGGCCTGGAACATAATATTCATAATATAACTATAATCAAACAATCATAATAATTAAAATAAATTAAGCGAATCACTTAAAAAGGTTAAGATGAAAAATATATTTATCGATAAATATATATTTACCGCCGGGACTCAAATCCGGAACCTTCCATTGCCGGTAGATAGATTAAATTAAGGTTTAGTGATCTATGTTATGTTGTTAGATTCCATCTAATTACATAAGTTAACTTATTAGTGAGACATCTATTTTTTCCTGTTGGAAGCGACCATCTTTTTAATTACAATGCTTGTCAAAAAGCTTTCAGTAGAAACTGTAAGGCGGCGCCAGGACTTCCAGTCATTTTATTTTAAGAAAATTTTTAACTTAACTAATTTTATTAATTTTATTGAAATCACATTTTATTTGTGATGTTATGATTTTACAGAAAATATTCCTGAAATAATTAAAACAAATTGGATTAAACACGTATAAAGATACACAGAAAAAAATATCTATCGAAAATATGTACTCGGGACTCCGGAACTCCGAGACTCGATCACGGAACATCATCGGTAGTCTGTCACTATAATAGCTTAATAAGTTAAAGCTACAGTGACATTATACAGCGTAAATTCGTAACATCACAAATAAAATGTTATTTATTTAGAAATAACCAAACTCTTGTCTTTTTCTCATAAGTAGTGAATATTTGGATAGTTGTGCTGGAGACACATGTTGCTCATACCATGGATGGCGAGACGAACTAATGTCTCCGTTATCCAGGAACTGATCATCATTTGCCTGAGACGAATCCTTCAATTTTTTGGGCATTTTCTGAGATGGAAAGATAGTTTAGAAAAGCTTGTTGTTGTGGGCCACATCGTCCCCCACTCGTTTGATTAACCAAGTAAAAAATACAACAGGCCCTTCTCTGGTGACAGCCCTAAAATCTTCTGGATTTCGGGAGTTTATGGAGTCGCGTTCCTCAGTTATGAAAAAAGTTAAGATAATAACTCGTGTTTTATCGAAAAATGTTATTAAGAGAAAGACGTTATGTATCTCGTAGACAGAACATGAATGCCTCAATTTTGCAACAAATCTAACCTATTTACGGTAGCGCACAAAATATTTTTCAAAAATTTTCAGCATAATACAACACAGTACAATTCAGCAATAATACAACAGCCTAGAACAGTAATAGCGAACCTTTTGGGCTTTACAAATTCATAAAATCTAACTAAACTTTGCTGGTGTATTACCCCACTTACCCCTCCCTGATTTGATGTCAATTAATAAATTGCTTAATTCACTTAATTGTTTTTTTCTCAAAGTGAGAATCAAAAAAGATACATATATAATATGTAAGTAGTGATAAATTCTAACGTTGTTATCGGGTAGATGTCTGGTGGGGGACACATGTTATTTGATAACTCTGATATTAGTGAACGCTGGCGTGTCGCTCAAAACGCTGTGGCGTGTCACCTTTGACACGCATATCATGGGCTTGCCATTACTGGCCTAGAAAAATAAATAATCCTAGGCACAATTTTAGGGCGATGAAGACCTAGAAGAACGACAAAGGATGATCACGTAGCATCATGGAGAAAATCTGGGGTCTGTTGTAAGAGAGGTCCAGTATTGGGACTTGTGAAGATGCATTACGAACCTTGTCTCATTTGATTGAGGTCACTGTATGTCAATATTGACGACATACAGTGACGATGGAAGAATAAAAATATCTACCAGTCTTCAATTCAATTTTTCTGCGAAGTATTCTACCGCGTGTGATAATTTAATACACGGTATAGATAGTACCATATGATGTTTAAGGTCATTAAATACTATAATTATGTTTATGACACATAAATAAATCAATTATATACGTATATATAGCGGAAAATTTTCAAGTTTAATATAAAATAAAATTAAAAATACCACAATGTTTTTCTTATATTTTATTTATACAAAATGGAATTTAATGTGCGGATTTTACGTTTTATAAACAATATCGTCTAAATGCCGTCCATTTCTCTCAAGACGCTCTTGCAATCCGACTCTTAAATTTGCGTACATGCGAGAGCAAAGCGTCGGTTCAATGGCAGCAACTTCACGGCGGATATTTTCTTGTAGGACCTGAATTGTTCAAGGATTGTTGCTGTAAACTCTCGAATTAAGGTGTGAAGTCCAGTGATCGGTGTGTCTCGATGCGCTCCCGACCAGTGACTCATTGCGACTGGAAAATCCGTAAATCACGCGCGTTGAATAATACCCCTCCCACTTACCTCACCCTGATGGTTTACGAGCAATTACAATTTAATTTTGAAATTTTTCCGCTAAACACCCTATATAATACGTATCGTGTCTTATATCGTAAACACTACCTCGTGTTTCGAGAAACTTCAGAGAAACCTGTAAACTTGTACGTCACTTATTTTGTATGTAAATAACTTGTAAATGAGACATTCTCAGTAAAACTATGATCAAAATATTGCTACAACTATAAGAGTTATTATCGTATATCAAAAAAAAACAATTTTTTTTGTAAATTTGTGTTTGTGCGTCATAAAAGAAAAATCAGTCTTAGCAAACAACATCAGCGCCAACTGGATTCAAAGGAAACTAAATAGTAACAACACACAAATACATATAACATTGTGTACGTAGGTAGACTCGGTAGCATGGGTGTATTTTTCAGTAGGATACACACGTCTAAACGATTACGTATTTAAGACAGGGCTGTCAAACACAAGATTAGAATTGTTCATATATATATATATATATTTTTTTTTTTTTCTTATAATATATTTGGTGAGAATGAGAAGTATATTATTAATAAAGTAATAGATAAAGATATTGTAGATAAGGATAAAATAGGAAATATTTAACATCGAAGACAATTAATATTTTGTGAGTCACAACAAAATCTGTTTGAATATTGAGAAGAAACAAAATAATAGAGCTTCTTTTCTTTATTTCACATCTTTTGCCTTCAACTAAAACAGGTGGGTGCTAGATGCTTTAAGAAAAATGACAATTTAAAAATATAAATAATTAAAAAAGTAACGTTTAAAAATGTTAGGTAAATGTGCCTTGACAAACATAAACATCTTTAAAAAACCAAATATTTTCTGTATCTTATGTTCTATTTTTTTTTGGGGTAAAAGTAAACTTAACACTATGCATTTTTACCAAATTAAAAAAAAATGCAATCTCATACATTTTCTCTCAAAAAGTGTCTCAAGTAAATGGTGTTCAATAGTTAAAAAATGCATTACACGTCTTAGATACGCGTATCATACAATAAGTTTTTCTGATTAGAAAAAATATTCCTAGGTTCAGTTAAATATAATGAATAAAATAAAAATACAAATCGCCCCGGTAAAGATCCGAACAACAGACTCAAATTTACACGCGATAGGCGAGGAACTAACCAATACCAAATAGTAGACGTAAAAACAGACGTTCACAATATTTTAATAATTTAGCTCTATAACAATTAATTATATTACAAAAGTTACTAGGTGTAACTGTTTAAATGAACTTCAATATCGGAGTAAAAATATGATATTAAGAATATTTAAATAATAATGCAAATTGTCAAATATTCAATTCATATGACAAAATAATCTGCATTACACACTTATACGACAATTTGATACCAATCTAGTAGGGAAATAGCAAGGTGATGGAGCGCTCGTTTAGCATATTCTCATGTTCCTAAAATCCTTTTGATATCAAAATGGTTTTTGAGGCGACTAGTATCGATCCTGGTATCGGTAAAGGTGTAAATAAAAATATTGATGAGATTACATAAACATGTTACGAAATTTTCTAACGCGCTATTTATAACGCAGTTTTCGTGACCATTTTTACTGGGGTACCCGTAAAAATTATACTTATTCTATGAATATACATATAGTTTATACAATAAATTAAATAATAATTATTTTTAAAAATACATACTTAATAATTGATATATTTTTTAAATAAAACTTTCAAATTTAAATAGTTTAGAACTAAACGGTGGTTGCATACATTACATTAAAGTAGTACAGGGTGAATATTATGTTCCAGGTCGATTTTATTTAGCCGCCATTTTAGTTTGACAACAATTTATCAATTTATATTTGACAGTTATAGAGAACAGTTGATTACAATTTATTAAAAAATATCTAATGACTCAACAACGTGTTATAATTATTAAAATATTTGATCTCAATAATAATTGCAATGGTGTAATCATTAAAGGTGATCGCGATCGTCACACGTTGAAAAATGTATTAGTGGCCGAATTGGGTCGATTAGACCTGCAGCAGATAATACCACCTCATATATTGCCCGAGCTACGTTTGAAATTTTGCGAGAAAAGAAAAAGAATCAATAACAATTCGGATGCTACAGGATAATATCGGAAATAAAATTGCTGAAATAACACACGAAGTGTACGAGAATATTTTGAAAAATTAATATTTAAAAGAGCACGCGTTTGTGCTGCTGCCAAAGGTGACTATTTGGACAATATTATATTTCACACATAATTGTAATAAACTAAATAATCTACAAAAACAAACCAAATTTAAAAATTGTGTTTTATTTTTAACTTATTCAAACATCGGCCTGGAACATAATATTCACCCTGTATAACTGTGGTTCATTTGGTACTGAATTCTGAAATACATTGATATTGACAATAAATTCAAATGAAATAGTGGATTTGAGAGAGAGAAAACTCGAAAATCACGTATTCTGTATAATTGTTATAAAAATTGGAATGGGTGTTGTTTAGTTTAGTTTCTGTGACAGCCCTGCTCATTCCGACGGAAGACAGTCTATTATACGTGGCATCCAGCTGAGGAATGATATTTCTGGCGATGGAATCAGATACGAATAGGTCTAGTGGCCTATTTTCTCACAATTTATATTTATCCCAGTAACGGAAAATCGGGGTTAACTATCAGACAGATTTTTCAAATTACATCATTATTTTAATAACATTTTTGAACTATTGTTTAGGTAATTAATGTTTCTATAAATATTTAAAAAAATATTTCTAATAAAATGTATTATATGTACTGTAATATATATATATATATATTTTGATTTAATTAGGAAAGACAAGTAACTATTTTTGAGATGCTTAATTAATATCCAAGCACAAGAGCTGGTATCTTTTTTGGAGAGGTAAGCGAAAGAAAAACCATGTAATTTAAAAAATTTAAAATACTTAATTCATGTTATAAAAAATTGTAAAAATATCAAATAAATAAAAAAATAAATAAATGAAATGAATATAATGAAACTATGATAAGTATTTTTCACCATATTGGGTTGGAACAATGTTGTGCTTTGAGATTCCGAACATTGTATCGATAATTAATTTAGTTCTTTCTCAAGGAAAAATTTTGGATCTATGTTGAATGTGTCATTACCTCATTTCTTATATAATAATTACATTTTCAATTTAATACCTCTTCCAAAATAATTTACAAAAAAAGCATAAGCTAGCTTAGTATTTAGAATACATAGTAAAATTCTGTTAGAGATGAAAATGAAAAATGTCAATTATATTGATTTTTTTTTTTTTTAATATTTCAGGCGAAAGCATTGTGGTTAGTCATTTTAATAAATTGTACAGGAAGTTACTGTATAATTTATTATTTAATCGTTTGAGAAAGTGTAATCTGTTATAATACAACGGTGCTAGTTTTATAAATAATCATTGGAGGTAACGTTATTTAATAATTTATAAACTAAAAATAGCGATTTATATAAAATGTGGGAATATGGAACAATGTTTTGTTCTTTCTTGAAATAAAGTTGGGTTCCTGGAATAAAGCTGTATGATTTTACGGTGCTGTATTATTTATTCACAATATGTAAGGGATGGATAATTTAAAAAAAAAAATTGTTCAAACTATTTCAGATGTATGCATTTTATTAATGTCATGAACATTCAAGGGTTTTGACTGAATTAGATTTTTTGCAAAGCAAAAAGAAATGGCAGAGGAAAACGGGTTATTAACAATTTAATATAGGTTGTTAATAACCAAATAAAAGTTACTCTGTTATGTTTTTGGCATCTCCGATTGTTTTTTTATTTTATTTATTCAATTTGTCATTTTTTAAATCAATATTTTCTGAATTGAGTGATAATTTGCAATATTTCTTATATCAAAGATTCGAAGCAATTTAAAAATAATTAGTATTACTTTTATAAATTAATTCTCAAGCGCCCATACACCATCTAGATCGACCCGGCAGTCCGTACTCTTCCACATTCCTAGAAGAAGAACATTTTACACAAAAAACTCATTCATTCACCGTTCATGCAAATACCATAACGAGACGTTAACAGAAATTGACTTTTTCAAAATTAGCCTTACTACGCTAAAATTTTTTTTTTTATGAACTACTACATTTTAAATTTTAACCAATCATTCGACCTACAAACACATCTTGCTCTTTTTTTACCACAACAATAGTTTCAATCTCCCCACCCTTTTTCCCACTTGTTTTAATCTTCTATTAAATATAAATATTACCTAATATTGTAAACTGCCATATTATGTACCTTATAATACTTAATTACTACTTTGCCTGAACATATCTGTGGATTTTTATAATAAATTTCATATGCTATATATTATGTTATTTATATTATTACGATTATTTTTACTGTTAAAATCTCTTCAATTTAAAAATTAACATATAAAAAAGTTATGTTATTAACTTAACAATCTTAAGATAACCTATATGCTTTTTTCATAATTATTATAACCACGAACATGAGAATAATTAGCTGATTTAGTCGGCATTGTATGGACAGATAATTTGTATTTTGTAGAACCACTGAAAACCACACAAAAACGTGGTAATTTAAAAATGAAGTTTCTATAAACTCCTATTAGAACTGTATTATTTTTATTACCTCTTCGAACCTATCACCCGAATCCTCCCCCTTCCCTCCATGAGTCTAATTAGCCTATATTATCAGCCCTAAAAAAAATTAGAATATAAGATACTACGCTTTTAGAACCATTCATCTCACCAGGTGTCGCGTGCATGGACAGGTGGTATACAGATATTCTAAAATATAATAATATAAAATGGGCGACTTGGAGATGTTAGAACTATTGAGATGTATTTTCAAAGACAGATGATATATACACATATCTACTTATTTGACAGCAGTAACAATCAATTTTAATAATTATTCATGCCAGCTTAGAAATAATTTAATGCGAATAAATTATGAATAGCTGACAGCCATTTCCAACAACGTGTATTCTTGTAACTTTAATAAATAATATAATAGCTACTTAATATAAGCACATATTATATATGAAATGACTTTAAAACGTTTTCGATATTTTAACAATTATTATTAGAAACAAAATAGCATATCAATTCAAAAAATACTTTTACCTATATATTATATAAATAACTAGTAATAGTTATTTTTAAGACCCGTATTTGTTTTGAATCTTGGCTATCATTATGTAAAAATATATAGGAGATATAACACAAAGCGACCTTAAAAACTTTTGTGTTTATTGTATGTATTATATGTACATACATAAATATAACACATTCCGAATATATCTATTGATTTTAAGGCAATATTTTAAATAAAATTTGTTAAAAGATATAGAAAAAAAAATTATGTGAAAAGGATACGAAATTTAAAAATATATATATGGTAGCAACAATAATGACCTTGTACAAAGGTTGTATGCGTAGGAGCGGAAGTAAAGTCAGATTGCATTTTGTGATGCATAATTCTATATACCGCAGGTCAAAAGGCAATGCATAAAGGCACATGATTCTGTCATTTTTTTAAGTATGACAGATATTTTGTTTTTATATATTTAATTACATTATTTCTTATTGGGCATTATAATGAACGTGTAGATTTTATTTTATATTAATTTTAAAAAAAACTAGTGACTTTGTCTTTAGAAAATCACTTCCGATACTGGCCTGAATTAGGCAGATTTCGTATATATATTAAATTGTATCTTTAACATTTTTATGTACGTAAAATATCAACGAAATTACGTACTTTTTAGATTTTATAACATTCACCATTTAAAATAAATATGGTGGAATAGGATGGTTAATGAACATAGCTTAGAAAAGTTTGATTGGAATCTGATAATAAATCCGGGAGTGTCTACTAAATACTTAATACCTCAAATATACCTGCATATGTAATATGTATTATTATTAAAAAGTTCCCAAAATTTTCTGCAAGTTGCGCTACGAGGCATTCTGCAAAAGTGTCTATAAAAATGCTCGAATGAAGTCATGTACAATTTTTAATTCAAAACGATTCTCAGTTAAAATTTGCAATACATATTGCGTGCACATTTTTGTGTTTAAAATTAAGATATTGTTATATTATAACATTTACGAGTACTATTACTCATTTCTCGTGTGTAAGAAATAAAGAGTGTGCGGTGTCCAATAATGCGGTGTCCAGCACTCATGATGACGAGCACCACAATTGTGGAGAACGTGTGCTAGTTTAAGATATTCAAACAACAATAAATAAGTAGACATTTTACAAAACACATTCCACGACAGGAAAAGAACGTATATTTTCAGTGAAGCATTTAAATTGGTCTCCCGAGACGCCGCAATAAATATTATCAAATCATCGAAGAAAAAATAGAAAAGACCAGTGAACGAGTCCATTTTTTTTATTTCCTGTGTATGCGTAACATCTACGTCGGAACATTTTCTCGTATATCTCGTTCATCTTGCTTCACAGCGTCGGGACATTAAAAGTGTGAAGAAAATAATCACATGTTGCTCAGCGTGTTTATGAGAAATATGAATATAATTTAGGAAAATATGTTCCTCTGCACGTACAAAAACCAACGAAAACATAGTGCTAATTGAAATTATTATATGGTTGAATTATTTTTTGCTATTTTAGTAAAATATATTTCTAACCAGTGGTGTATCAAAGGCCTAAAGACCCGGGCCCTAAAGAGGGCCGAAATCACTGGACGAGTTCAACATTAGAAACAATTACAGTATATATAGGTTTAAAATATTAGTTATGTTATGAATAAACGGGCAGGTATGTTTTAAATTTGAGTATGAAATAATTTTGTGGTCATTGATGAGTAATACAAGTTGTCCCAAAAGTTATTTTCAAAATAATAATTCTGTAATAAAAAAATGATTATTTTTCATTTAGGTACAGTAGTATTTCTTAAAAATTATATTTTCTAAATGTGATCCGTTATTTCCATGGGACTCTTCTAAACGGGGGGCAAAATTTCCGAGAGCTGCCATTTCTTCTCCTTTGATTTAAGATAAACCCTTAGGTAAAAGTTCATTGGTATTAAGTTGGGGCTACGTGGAGGTCAGTTTATATCACCTCGTCGAGGTATCAATTTTCCAGGAATTATTTCACGAACAACCGGTAAGGACACGTTCCATAGCGACTGAATTCCCAAGAACGCGGCTAGCGATCGTCAAACACTCCACCCCTCTCCCGGTCATTGCATTGGTGCAGCGAATGAACCACAATGAAAGACTTTTGGGATTAACATTTGAACAACCTAACAGATAAAACTATTATGCAACAGCATTAATTAATAATATATTTGGAATACATAATAATCAAATATTTTATGTTTATATAATATTAAATTTATTTTAGACCAGCGTTATATTGTTATCTTACATACTTACCAGTACTAGTAACACATTGACGTCAAGGTTGATCGTATAAATATTGCGGATTTATTTTGTTGAAATCGCTAATCGTGACCGTGCTCTAATTAGATTTACAGAATTAACCGAGCCGTATGAAGTGTCACGTCACTATTAAAATTATAACCGATAATAATTCTTAACATATACATTTTATTGAATTGACTTTTATGTACTATGTTCAAGAATCGAACAGTAATTTTTTAACATGGCATGTGTATTATTTGAATGTAGTATTTTCATGACAAAACGATACATTCTGTATCATTATTGTTACAGACAAAGAGCTCTTATTTTTTGTATGTTACAGAAAAGAACCCTTATTTTTGTATCTCAAATGTACAACAAAAAACAAACTTCTTACTATTTAGCCATTGTCATGATTTCATTCGGATGCAACTTGAAAAAAAAAACATTTTAAAGACGAAGTATGTAGTTTTGTTTTAATTATGATTCGTTTATTTCCAAAACTCAAATTGACCACTCAGGAAGAAAAAATGACCATTATCAGCTCATTTATTCTGTGATTATCAATGTATATAATGAAATGATAATTTAAACTATACGTCTATATAAAACATTCACTCAAAATATTTGCGTTGCTACAAAACTCGTCTTACTTAAGATGTTCCATAACTCATGACGATCCATTTTGAGGTTATGTTCATCTTTCAGACGTCAGTGAAACACTTTGTGGTTTTGTGCTGATTATATATTTGACTTTTAAAGTAGTAAAATTTAAAACGAATAATGTTAAATAACAATAAAGTAATAAAGTATTCAAAAATCATGTTTATTTATGTTCCATATGTCCCTGTGTTAACATAAATTTTGACTGAACAGTTTTCCCCAATTTTACGCTGTCCTGTATTTTTATTTTTTTTAGTAATTTATTATAAATCAATTGTTCTACGTTATATGTATTTCAACAATACTTGTGTAGTATCTAGGTGTTTAAATTAAAAATATTTAATTGAAAATTGATAACTTGAATCTTGGAACCACAAGATCTTAATGATTAAATTAAAATTATTTTGATTATCTCAAAACACAACATTCGGACTAGAAGATATTGAGAAATGCCTATTCAATTATACGCTGTGTAAAATTTGCTCAAATTTGATATTTAAAATCTCAGTATATATAATTATTATCTTGTTTGGAACTCGGAATCAGATGAAATCACCGTATGAATACATTCTGGATATAGCGGCATTACTCACTAAAGAAACAGCTTCAATCCAACTGGATCTCAAAAACAATCAAAAAGACTCACGAAAGAAGTTCCAAGTACTCGTCACTAAAATTACGCGTAGAATACTCGAACATACACGAGTTTGGTATTCAGTTCCGTATCCACACTAACCAAGAATTGACGCAAATTTTTCATCAACTAAAAGGTATGACAATGATAAAAGTACGATTACATTGACAATGAGAGTCAAAGACCCCAGAGGCAGTGAATAAAATGATTGGGTAAACTTATGAAGGATTTTACTTGCTTGGTGATTTCAGTGACATTGAAGGAGACGCGACACCCAAAATTCACACAGAGAAAAAAGCCGAATCAATTCAGAGCTACAATGATATTTATATACGTAAAACTAATTATAAATTTAAACAAAATAGAACTAAGAAGAGATTCGTGAATATGAAAACGAGGAAAGCCTACGAAAACTAAAATAATAGTATAATGGCCTATTTTCAATGCTGAAAATATAATTTATTATAAATAAAAGGGAAGTGGTTTATCAAAGTCAAACTTATGGTAATCTAAATTGACATATTCTTAAATATATAAATAAATACGTAATGTACAGTTCCGGTGGTGACACATGTCCGCCACGTTACGTATCCAAATAGCGACTGCCGTGCTGCCGTCCTATGCTGCCGATGTATGGATTTTGATGTTTATTATTGCTGGCAATACAGAGTATACACCACTACTAGATTTGTAGCTGTAGTATTATACCTTTAATTGTTGAGTACACCATAAAGATGGGTTCGATCAATATTAGTCTTAAGAGATAGGTAATATAATTTTATTATCCATTGAGGATGGCTAAACCATTTAGTTATTATTTTGATTTGCTATTTTTCTCTATCAAATCAAATCAAATACATTTATTTAGTTTTTTTTACATATTATCTAACTTTTGTCTAAAAAAAATTTATCATCTTATTAAGCATAATTTTTATTTTCTTTTATAAAATGTATAAATAATCAGAATCATTACATTTTATTAATGTAATACATAAATATCAACCGCTGAGTCTGCCAGTTTATAGTCATTAAGTAATATGTATGATGAATTATAAAAATAAATAATTTTAATGAATTTTGATTAAATGGGTGCACAAAGTGTTAATGAATCTTTATCTAAATTAATATTAATCAAAATAAATACAATCAATATAATTAATAAAAATAAACATTTAAATTATTTTGATTTATTTTTCTATTTTATTTTATTTATAGCTTTTTAAATTATTTGTATCAATATTATATTATTAAACAAATTTACATCGATAATATTCTACTACGCAATTACTAATTACATATTTTGAATATTTTGAATCATGCGTATATGTTTAAAATTTGTAAAATGTTGACCGTAAGCAGTATTTTTAAATTAAATATAATAACAATACGATTATTTTTTTTTACTGAAACTAATAATTAAATTTAATATGATATATTTAAATTAGAACATGCGCGCGATATTTTGCTTTTTTATTAAAATTACTGTAAATTTATATACATATATATATATATATATATATATATATATATATATATATACACATTAAAGTGAGTAATATTACCTAATAATATTACATACTTAAAACTATGTTTTATTAATTTTTATTTTATTAAAAAGGTTTTTATGAATCAATTTTTACTAACTTAACACAAGCTGGTATGATGACTAAATTATTTATTTATCTGCTTATGTATAATATAAGGTCTATAATTTTTTTTGTATTGTTTCAATTACACCTGAACATTTTTATTTTAAACGCCTCCATGATAAAACTCACGATCAATAGAATGCAAGTTAATATTTATAATATTTATTAAAACTATTTCAACATCTGCATGTATCAGTTTCAAATAAAAATATCACGATATAATTACTAAAGTAACCTACCGGAAATGGAAAGTTCTGGGTTGGAGTCGCGGTGGTAACTTTTGTTTTGTATTTCTGTAAAGTAATTTGTTTTAAAAACTTAAGAACATATGTATGCGTTTACGATTATAACGATTATTTGTATTGCCCTATAAATAAATGTAAAGCGTGGTGTATCAGAAAATATTTATTGCACTTGATAAGTAAAAAATTTATTTGCTAATTTATATTTTTCATTAAATGTCATAAAAACACTTTTGAATGTGGATAGTGATTGATAACGTATGCACCTCTAACATATGACACATATGTAATTGTATATGAATACAATTAAATACATATCTGTCTTTCGATTGAACTAAGTATCTACATAAATAATCAGGTAATAAAAATATATCAGGTACAAATGCTTTCTTCATTATGCTTGCAATAATAATTTTTCAAAGTTTCAATGTCGTGAATTTGATATGAAATGTTTCATATTGAGCACAATATATCTATTAAGGAAAACACATTCTTATTGTGAAGTTGTAATTATTCAGAACATAGGTCTGTGATATTTTAAATACTAAATTAATGTATTAATTATAAATATATACATATAAAATCAATTTTGTCGAAAAATATTGTTTTTGCGTCACCGGGATTCGAACCTGGATCTCTATTTCCAATCCGGGGAAGTACACTACCAATTGTGTTATAACGCCAGTATTTTTCATGACAAATTTTCGAACCTATATGTTTCATATAGGTTTATGTTACACCTATGGTTTAGGTTACATATGTAACATATAGAAAAAAAATTTCAAACCTATATGTTACATATGTTCGAAAATTTGTCATGAAAAATACCGGCGTTATAACACAATTGGTAGTGTACTTCCCCGGATTGGAAATAGAGATCCAGGTTCGAATCCCGGTGACGCAAAAACAATATTTTTCGACAAAATTGATTTTATATGTATATATTTATAATTAATACATTAATTTAGTATTTACAATAAATCTTTTTTTTTTCTACAACTCGATATTAAAATAAAGTCGCTGCCCACCGATACGAACCTGAGTAGAAGTATGTTGAAAAAATACTCGAAACAAAAGTACATTACCTATAATGAATAAACAATTTGGGATACGCTGTAGTTACTGTGATTTTCAATATCAGTTTTGTGATTTATTCTATTTTGAGAAAATTATTATTTTATGATAGCATATCAATTTTAAGACAAGCTGTTGAGATCTAAACATAGGTGACGATAGTTCAAATTATTAATATAATTCATTTAATTGATTGAATAACTAGTTAGGAAATAAAAACAATGATTACAAACTGTATTTATGACACATTTATGTAAAATGTTTATTTAAAATATAAACAGAGTTTTATAATATCATAGGAATGATTAAAATATAATTATAATCAAAAAGTTTATCACAGAAATTGATACAAAGAATACACATGGCTAAAATATTATTGATTACTACATGCGAGATGTTAAAAGCACTTACTGTTAATTAATTAATTGTCAAATCGTAATATTTCACACTGCAGGGAATTGTTAGTTTGTTAAACATGCGTGTTATTTGTTTCACAGCACTATGTTATAAAGATTCTCGTTGGAAATCAAATGTTAATTATTTTTGTTGCAAAACCAGAAGCTCTTTCCGACAGCGAACATAACAATCACAATAGCAAACAGCACAACAAACACTGAGGCATCACTTTTGGGTGAGATATCACCAGAACACTCACCGGCCTCGTCGCCGCTGCTCGTGAACTTAACAAATTCTTGAAGGTGATTTGGCAGCTTTTGAACATCCTTTTCTTCGTCTCCTTCGATCACTTTTATTTTATGTTCAATGACGACAGGCTGGTTTTCTGTGGCAATTAAACTGTCCTTCTCGTTCTTTGGTGCCGTGTCCGTTTCGTTTTCGTCCTCTGTTTCGGGGTCTTTGAAGCCGAGCTTGTCCCAACGCAATTTGGCTTTAGAAATAAATTCTTCTTCAATTTTATTGCAAGCCTGTTTGATCTCATTGATTGTGTTTGATGACGACGAACAATCTTGAGAATTAGAGATTTTAATTACCTTTTGATGTTTACGTTCTTCTCTTTCTGCTACTTTATCCATGTATTCTGAATACATTTGGTCACGAAACTTTTCTCCGTTGCTAGGAGCGGACACGCTCAACAGCGGTCGTTCAGTTTTAGATACACTTGACACAAAATGGTCATCCATTTCTTGTTGAATGATGGCTATATCTCGTTGACGCGATATATTATAATTTTCTGCAGGGAAATTGTCATCTTTTATCATGGGTGCTCTGGGACCGGATGATACTCTACGACGTTCAAAGTTTGTGAAACGTTTTTGTTCTTCGAGCTGCTTTATTTGCTCTTCAATTTCTTTTTCCTTCTGAATGATGTAGGCTATTTGACGATCGTGGAATTCTTTCGGTAAAGACGAGCGTCTCGGGGGAACCACGGTTTTAGATGAATGGGATGTTTTATTTTGTCTGACATTGTCAGTAAGCGAATCGAAGATAGGATCATCCAAAAGAAACGCTCTTTTGTTGTGATATCTTTGAACGTACGCATTTGTATCTTCTTGAGAGTTCAGGTTTCCCATTGAATTGTAATAATATTTATTTTCACTGTTAGTATTTCTACTGTGATTTATAATATTATCATTGCTCTTATTTTTGTCGGAAGAATTATACTCTTCTTTCACTGAGAGACGCGTGTTGACCGGGCTATACTCCGAAAAATGCATGGAATTTCTAGTAAAACCAATTTCATCCGAAGATCCTTTTCTGACGTTCGCTTTATAAGATTGATTTGACGAATAGCTTTCAGATATTTCCAAGCTTTCTTTAATGCTGTCACTTCTCTTAGAAACCGATATATTTTTTTCTTGTTTGGCTAAATTTGTGTTCAAATCTTCAAACGAGCGGAGTGTTTCCATAAAGTCGAAGGTACTGTGAGGAGGACTCTGCTTATCAGTAGCATTCTGCTTATCAGAAGTATTCTGCTTGGCGTCTGAGCTGACTTGAGGATCTCGGATGATTGCCAGCAGTCTATTAGTGGAGCCCGGAGAGCAGGCCGCCCGCCCGTCGCCGCCGCTCGCATGCACCGGTATTTTATCATCGATATTATTAGACGCCGGTGGCGGTTTTTCTGCGCTTGCAGATGTCTCGTGGTAACCTCGCCGTTCGGCGTATTTACAATGCATGTCGATCAGTTCGGCGGCTTCGTCATTAGTCGTGTTCTTCGTCAGCTCGATTTGGCTTTTCTGCGATGGTGACAAGCAAGCGAGCATCGTGGGATCGGTTTGTGACGCTAGCCCAACCCACGGTGGATCTTCACGCAGCATTTTGAAAGATGATTGTCTGGGATTGACGGGCGGAGGTAATTTCTCCGATTGAAGATCTTGTGGTAGCTTTGAGTTTTTATAAGCAAACGCTGCTTTTTTCACTGCACTTAGATCTGGCGACGGGAAGAAAGGCATTGTTGTTATCTGTTCTTGACTAAATTTCTTAGATTCTGTTTCACTTTGGACGTGACGGGTTAATATATTAAGATTTTCTGAAACTGACACTAGCTCTTCTAAAACTGCGTCACTGAGCGGTAGGGACGCAACTTTTGTGAGACATATTTCTTTCAAGGAGACAGGATCATCCGAGTGATTCAGAATTGTTTCGTTGGTATTGTCCTCTATACCTGGAACATTCATAAATCGATTAGTTTTTGTGATCGCAAATGAGCCCACACTGTTATTTTCATGAATGTCAGTTTTGAATGGCTCAGGCACACTTTGCAAATCATCATGCACTAAGGCGGCTATGTCAGTGAGGGATGAACTCTGAGGATTGTACTTGGCTGTGCTGTGGGACGTGCTATGGGATGAACACACGCTGCTGGAGGAATCGTGACGGGAATAATCTTTAGAACTGTGATCGCTCATTTCCTCACCCGACGGGTTCAAATTGTTCGAAATTTCATTTTCAACAATCTTACTGTTATCGTGTTTAATGTCAACGCTTTTTTCTACGAATTCATTGAGCACTACTGCATCAGTAGAATGTTCATCCACAAATTCATTGGCCATTATCGTGACTTCATTGCACGCAGCCGGGGTAGGTGGAAGCACCAATAAACTTTCGAGACTTTCACTAATTTCATCGTTCGAGGATAAGACTGCATTTGGTGGGCGGGAACAGGTCGAAACATTATCATCATTTGTATTTTTTTCTTTTTCATCGACAGAGTTATGACTATCAATTGATTTTGTATTAAAGTATTCTTTGTTATTTTGTAACATTGTCGACGGAGGAATTTTTGTTTCAGTATCTGAAAATTGACAATCAAAATCGATTGTTGGTGTTTTGATCGTAACACGTTCGTCGTCATTTATAAAGTCGGTTTCTCCCCCGTTGTCGATTTCACTGGCACTGCTGGAGGAGTCGTCGAGAAAAACAATATCAGCTCCACGCTGCTCTTCAACTTTTTCGATTGTCCAATCCCCACATCCTTCTTCTACTGCAGATTCTAAAATTTTAGCACCGACAAGCAAACATTCCTGTTGCCTTTTTAACTCTTTTTTGGAGGCAAAATAATCTTTGTTTTTAGGAAAAACATCCTTCGGCTCTTTGATAATCTTTTTTTCAGCGACAAAAACATCGTCGTCGATATCCTCAAAACGTTGATGTAATTCTCGATTTTCATTCAAGAACGATTGTCTTCTAGTTGTGTCGCTCGATTCGCTGCTTCCTTCTTCATCAATGACGTCTAAAAATCTCGGATTGACAATTTGTGGCAGAAAGTGCTCTTCTAAAGCCGCTTTATTTCGCGCTCTTCGAAGTTTAATATCATTTTCGCTCTCTTTCTCTTCTTTCTGTTCTTCTTCCACAACAATATCGGGGACTTCGGCAGGTATTTTTGGTGGGTTTGAAGAAGTCGCACTGAGATTCAAGGACTGCAAAAAATTTCTCAAATTTAATTCGTCTTCCGGCGATAAGGAATTGACTTCTTCAGCGTCGGCTTTTTGCAGAGGAATCGTTTCGACACTTAATTGGCCTTTAATTTTGTGAAAACACTTTTTATTATTGTCCAACAACTCGTCGGCAACTTCCCACTCCACGTCAGATTCTGCCTCCGATATGATAGCGTTCGATTCGGCAAATTTGTCATCGTCGGATTTGACGTCACATTCTGTAATTTCGACAATATTAAATTCTAAATCGTCGTCGTTGTCGAGACTCTTGCTTTTATTATTTTGTAATTTCTTTTTATCATTACACACTTTCGGAAGCTTGGGAAAGTCTACTCGATAATTTTCCAGACGTAATTTTTCACTATCCGAAAGGGGTTCGGAACTTGGATTATTTTCAGTATCAATATTCAACGAGACGTTTCTGTTAAGGCAGTCCGCTTCGCTCGGCACGGTGAGACCTTTTTTCCAGATGGTATCAAGGTCAGACATCCGTTCTTCATTGTGTGATTTTTTTTCAGGCGGGTTCCGATCGATTTCACGTTCTTTGTCTTCTGGCTGCAAATTTTTAGCGACATTGTTTACCGGTTGACTTGACGCTTGATTTGCCGGATTCGGGCGAATATCTTCGCTCTCCGCGACCGGGTCGACGTCTCGGTTCTCCGGGCGTGCCGACTCTTTGTTTCTGTTCTTCCGCCTGTTGCCCCGGTGCTTGCGGTTCCGCTTACACTTTCCGCTTTCTGACATTTCACCTTTGTGCGCGGGACGCCTCGATCGCGGCACTCGCGCGCGTTCACAGACACGAGCGGCGGGGTTCGCGGACACCGGCCGAGCGCGGAGCTCGGACACGTTCGCCCGTTCGGAGTCCCGTACCGTAGGTCACGCTCCGGGGGGACTTGACAGATATCGGCGATCAGCTGACGCGCGGCCGCGTGGTGCGCGCGGATCAAAACATCGCGACAGCGCGGCTGCTGCACTCGGCGGGGAGCGGCCCGGAGGGAGGCATGCGGACGGTGCCGGTGAGCGTGCAGGCAATGGAGGCGAGAGGCGAGCGTTCGGTGTTCAGTACAAAGTGTCCCGAGGCGACTTGCGCGTCCCCTGGCCGGCGCCGGTCGCAACTGATCGCCGGCTATTTTTATAGCGGCGGTGGTCCGCTTCGCGCCGCGCGAGTACTCGCATTTATGTATATTTATGAATGATTAAATGGACGCCTATTCAGAAGCGCCAATAAACTTTTCGAGATTTTTCTCCACTTGAAATGTTCCAGTGCCGCAAAAATTCTATTTCGGATTGTGACTATTATTTACGTGGCCGGAACGTAAGAATTAGAATCGTTCAGCGATAACTGGCGCACTTCGAGTACGTCCCGTCACGTCGACTGCAGAACACCCGACATACTATCAGCGATTATATCTCAAATTTGTATCAGAAACAATGTTTTATACATTCTTTTAACACCAGAGATACATTGGCTTAACACAAATGTGCTCGTCACACGGTGTTTCGTAATATTTTACGCAGTCACATTTTTATAATAAGTTTAAACTTGTAAGTCTTCGCGTTTATGAGTACGGGCTAAATTAATCTGGTCGCGTGTCCGGATCCATTAACTAGTACAAATCATTATTTTGACGCGTTTAGTGTCATTTTTATAAATACTATAACTATAAATATTATAAACATAAATAATAATCGTCTAGGACGCAGAGGCGACCTCTCTGACACACGCCGTGAGCGAAACTAATGCGTGAGCATCGCTGAACCGTAAAAATGAAAGAGTCCTTAATTGTATGAATTCTGAGGGCAGGACCGGCTTGGAAAATATTTTTTTAAATGCACGCATTACATCGCTCAGATACGTGTATCATACCACCGCAGCAAATAAAATTATTTTTTGGTTTCAATTTTTTTTTTTAATAAATTGGAAAACAGATTCTCGGCCGGGGAAATACTAAGCACTGCACTGCCGGTGGATACGAATGAGACGTGAAAGCAGATTTTATGGTTAAATAATAACGCTTTTTATTTTTGAATCAATATAGATTATTAGATGTTTAGAATTTATAAACCATATAGTATATCGAAATACTAATCAATTAATTAAATACTTATACGACAACTTGACAACACAGTTTAATGAGGACAAGATGGAGTCGAAAAAATGGCAGAGCGGTCGTTTAGCATATGAACGGGGTGGTATTTGGCATTTTCAAAATCATTTTGATTTCAAGAAAGTTTTAGAGACGTCTGGTATCGATCCCGATACCGATAAAGGTGATAATAAAACACTTGATTTAATTGTGCACGAGTAGTACAAAGTTTTCTACTGCGCTACTTCTATCGCAATTGTCGTGATCAATTTTTCTGGGGTATCATCTACTGAATAAATTATATCTTGGTACTATGTTAATAACTATCCAGATTGGAATTGTTTAATTTGGAAAAAAATGACATTAAAATGCAAAAAATTACATTTTACACGCATGACAAATTCTGTTTTTTCCTAGTTTTAATACAAATTGCGTTAAAATATTAACTGATATAAATAAATCAACTAGAAAGATAGACAGAACAATTTTTTTTATCAAAGATATATTGTATTTGGTATATTGGATAACGCATTTCTCCTAATACGAAAAGGTCCAGGTTCGAATCCCAATAGCAAATAAAACATTTTTTCGATAAATATATATTTTTTGTATATCTTTTTAGTTTTTTAAATTTAATTTGAATTAAAAATACCAGAGAACTGTGTTCGGAAAAACTACAACTTCACAACAATAATGTGTTAAATAAAAATGAATTAACTGATACGTTAGCTGAATTCCAAAATTTCGAGGGTTTTCAAAATTAACAATAGTTTTGTCCATTTAGTAGATTTATCAACATTCCTGGCTAAAGCAATAATAAGGCTGAAGCAATAAAGCAATAATAAAGCACAATAAGTCTGAAAGAGCACCTCAAGGGTAATTTCTTGAAATATTCTAGGTATTCAATGAGAGCTTATGAAGACAGTTAGTAGATTTATCATAAGTTGTTCGAAACTATTCTAATATAATTCTAACAAAGAAAATTATTATATTATTAGCTTAAATATTCACAATTATTATATTAATACTAGTCTTACACTAGTATAAAAAAGGAACTAGGATTGATTTATTTTTGAAATATCTCCCCCCAGTGTAATGAACCTCGTGCGATCCTGGAAAAACTTTTTGAATTTACCAGACACACTTCGTTTAGATTAGTGATAGCATGCAGACATGTTACTTTCGCCCCAGAGTGCATCATAAACATTCACCATCTGTTGGTATTCTGATTCGTACCGTTTCTTTCTTTTTCCTTTTCAATCCAATAACGGCCCTTGTACGAAAGAGACAAAGGGTGTCTCGATAAGGTCTTCTAATTGTACACATAGATACATCTATAATTCATGTTGCATTCACGGCCCTGTATTTGGATAGTTTGGCGTTGAGTAATTAAAATATACAAATGGGGCTACCAGAGATGTTTGATTATTTTTATGAGCACTGGTCACGCTTCCTGCGTACATATAATGTACGATGAACATGTTTCACGTACATGCGTGTGTGGAGGGTTTTATGTACGTGAACGTAAATCCTTCTGTAGCGGTGCAGTCACGTGCACGTAGCTACGCCTCACATAACGAAAATAATATATTAATAAATAATAATAATAAGGTTCTTTCTAGTAATGTGGTAAACACAATCGTTATCAGGTGTGCGAACATTAAATAAAATTGAGAGTAAAAGATATTTAATTATTGAATTCATCAATTTAAAATAACAATGCGACGGTGTAACAATTTAAATTATGAACACAAAATATTTATTATTTCATGCGATAAAAAACCTATTAAATAAATGATTTTATGTATGCATATAATACGAAAATTGAAAATAATTTATTTTATTTATTATTATAAAATCACCAACTTCAAATTAATTTTATTGACAAACATTTTTCAATGCCTCGAATTACATTTGATATTTGGTCATTAATACAAATTTTAAAATTGAAAATAATCAAAACCATTTAAATTTTTTAAATCTCATAGCTAGAACTGAAGTTGTCATTATGTGCTCACATCCGCTACCTACTCTACTGAATAAATGTTGGTGACTGGAATTAGAAGGGCAGATATGTCTGTTCAAGGTCAGAGTCCCGTATCTTGTTCGTTACCAATCAGTTTATGTAAAATCGTTGTATCAAAAAGATTATATGAGTTATCAAGATATCAAAGGCCAATATTTTAATATTCTTTTAAATAGCGTCATATATAATGATACGTTATACACGTACTAAATATTAAGATGTTTGCTATCTAATCTAATCTCTTTGGAAAAAAGACAAAAAATCACTGAATTAATGACGCTTTACAAAACAGTTAATACATAACACCTCAGTACTATCACAGATAAATCGCAATACACCCGTCCGATCTTTGAGATCTCCAACCACAAATCTTATTTCACAATGAGATTTAATTCACAAATCTTGGTTGTTTCTCTCTCTAACCTAGAATTATTAATTATTATAATGAGTTCTTATTCATTAACCCTAACCTGGTTATTTTTCGGTACATACAATACCATACAGTCAAATTTGTAATACTTCAAAAACACCCATTGCGAATAAGCATGCGCCATGTGTTTCGATATCGGTGATCTTTAAAGCCATGAGTTCCAATTATATTTAAGATATTTTGTTTTATTCCATCAATTATAACACTTAATTTTTTGTTTTGTAACTGATTTTCGATGTTTTACCTGCCACCTTTAAATTTGTTTTTTGCCTGTTCCATCTTCACATTGTAATATGCTTTTTTATGTCTTTACGACATTCTGAACTATTTTGTAAAAATAAAATTTAAACATTCAATGCTTTACGATTTGTACAACTTCCTAAGTAATGTTTTGTACAATACGTTCCTGAAATGATAAATTGGAAGCACTCTTAGGAAATCTACGACGTGAACAAGTACACGCTGATAAAGTAAATTAACGTATGTATGTAATACTTCAAGATAACAAATTTGTTATCTGCATCTGAAATATGCGTTCTTCATAAAATTATAACTGCGACGATTGCATTTTAAAAAAAGTTTCAAATAAATATTAAGTGATTCAATTTTAAAGAGTTATAGAATATTTACATTTATATTGAAAAAAATATTTGGTTACTACCGGCATATGAATCCGGAACTTTTCCTATCCGGGCAAAAGCGTTAACATCTTAGATAAATTTTTTTCTTTGTATCTTTCTATAGGTTCATCTTATCTGTTTTAATGTTAGAGAACTATATTCTGAAAATACAACTTCACAATAAAAATGTGTTTTCATTTAAAAAAAATCAATATTTAGATTATCGTAAATGTGAACATGTACCTAATCGTATTTTTAAGCATATTAAAGCAATAAAATCATATAATTAATAATTCATTTCCTTATTCTCTTTTCAACCTCATGAGGCTTTGAAGTCTGTGACTGCAACACTACAGAGCGCCATTCATCCCTAGACCTCGCCATTGTGATTCAGTTTGCAGGGCACTCGCCCACGTCTTGCACGACTATTTTGAAATTATCTGCCTATCTAATGGTGATCATTAAACCGTTATTATTACTGTGAATATGTTAGATTCTAATGATGATTGATAATTCATCATTTTTCGAGCAGCCACTGGTATATCAGAAAGTTAACCTCCAACAGTTGAATATCAGTTATCAATAAGGGTTTAAATAAAGGTTTACAGTTAATTAGAGTTCTTCATCGATACGTCTTCTCTCGCAACACGTCCCGCCTTCTGCAGCCTCCGTACTTTCGTCATTCCAAGAAGATCCAAGTTCTTTAAAATCTTCCATTCTCGATACCGAGTGTTGTGAACAGTTAAATCTTTAAATTCTGCGACAATAACCTCGGCAATAGCAACTTCCTTTAAGCATAGTAACGAGCATATTCTTGATCATATCCTGTTATTTATTTCTTGCATCAATAGATAGATTGTAACATTTGCATTTTGTGTTATGTCTATTCGAAGGTCATATTTAAATTAAAATATCTAATTAATAACAAATCGTTCAGAATATTTATAAATATTTTTAAAGCTAGCTAGCTTCCGATAGCGTCCGGAGAATCGTAATGTATTTTATTACAATAAACATATCACAACAAGTACTTATCAAAGAAACCGCAACCATAATGGATTGTAGTGTTATTTTTTTTATAAATTTAATTCGTTTGTTTTTATCTGGGGCCAGGCTGTGAGTAATGATTATTACGCAATTAAATCTCATTCGGTAAATGACGGAAGCGATCATGCACGTCTCATGAGGGCAATTTTGACAACCCGAATGAAACAATTGTATACATCAGTAATATCTGTACATCTCGCATCAATAGTCACTGGAAGCGTAGGATTGAATCTCAATTAATTAAACATATATTTAATATTAATAATAATAATACAAAATACTTTGTTTAAACCACTATTCATTCATTATTCTACACGTTTCGATACCTATGGTATCATTATCAGAAAACAAAGTATACTGAAATTAAAAAAACAAGCATAGATAAAAACAAAACTATAAAATGATGAATAAGTAAGAACTAATATGAAAATAAATAAATTTGAAATGATTGCAATTATTTTTATATAAGTAAAACTTGCAGAAATTTTGATATTAGAATTAAGGAGCATTTGAGATGCCTATTCAGAATTTTCCAATCACTTTTTGGAAACAAACCATTTCTTTGATATTAATAAGGGTTTAGAAATTATACATACAAATACTAGGGGTTTACAGTTAGATAAATTTGAAATTTTAGAAATAAGAAAAAGTGTTAATAGCAAGCTTAATATTATAAATAATCAAATCTTATTTTCAAAAATAGTTACCATTTAAATTTGTTTTTATCTATGCTTGTATTTTTAATTTCAGTATACATTGTTTCCTGAAGATGGTAACATAGGTATCGAAACATGTAGAATAATGAATGATAGTGGTTTAAATAAAGTATTTTGTATAATTATTAATATAAAATGAGGCCACAAAGTAATTTTGCAAATATAGAAAAAAAAAATATATATTTAATATTTTTCGCTTATGAAAGCCTGGCGGCGAAACCCTGAAGAGCGGCAGTCGCCTTTCGGCTATAAAATGTGTAAAGGTGAAATGATAGTATATAGGTAAATTTACAATTAATCTTGACCTCAGCACTACAATTAAAACAAATCTTTTTTCTTTATATATTTTCTATTTTTCTACGATTTGTAAATAATAAACGACAAATAAACTCTCACCTCGATTTGGACTTTAATCTAGTGAGGTGGGTAGATATATAACGTAATGGAGTTTAATAAATAAATTTAAAAAAAATGATTTGTGTATCTTTAGTTACATATTATTATTGATTGTCTACAGTGAGCAGTGCATGATAACTAATCTCTTATTTATTGGGATTGTCGCGTGAACAATGAAGAATTATAATCTATGTGAATTAATGTTACTGATGGATAAACTTTAACATTTTAATAAGAATCATAATTAATTTAATAATTATAACACCATTGGTGCACGATGCGTTAAATAGTTTTTCTACTGGTGTAGTGGTGGTGGTACATAGTGAGCTGACAGGCTTCATCAATATGATAAAAAAATTATAGGTACCTCATTCATGATCCCTAGAGACACGCCGCAAGAAGATTTACATCGGTTGAGTGAATACTCTCTTCATACAAAATGCACAGGTGATAATTAAATACATGATTATTTGTGCAGTATATTTCATCACAGGTCTCTAACACGAGCTTTAATGGAACGATTTGAAAATGAAAACTCCAGTATTTATTAACTATTATGGATATCTATATTAATTACATATCTAACTGAATAAAAATATCCTAATTATTTTTTTCTTTCTCTAAAATGTAATAATTCTAATTTATAGAGATATTTCTCATAATAGCGTGACCTGTATACATTTAACATACATATTTGAAACATTGAAATAATTACACGCGGTCCAGTCGCTACCGCCCGGACAAGTATCTGGAGAATATTTGTACGACGATGGGATAACTTTGATGACGTCCGTGACAAATTGTCGCCTGTGTAAATGAGTTTTAGTCCTGTGAGGATTTTATGTACGTAGGTAGGTACTGGCAAGGTTATTTTACTTTAAAAATAACAAGTTTATGTTTTTTTAAATTAATTTTAATTTTTTAGGTATTAGCATATATAATGCGTAGTATATCTAAATATCGTAAATGTGTATATTTCCACTGCAGAATATATTCAGAAATTCAAACCGCGCAATTTCTCATTTAGCATTTATATCGCCCAGCGGCATGAGAATGTGTTTTCATCGAAGTGTGGAAGCAGGCGAAATGGATTTGCGTTAACTCAATTTGCAAAAGTGGGTTATGAGGTTTCATCATGGTCGACAGCCGGCTTCAATGGCACGACGTGCGGTGTACCGAAAATCAATCCTAGTGCTAAAGAACAGAATTATTTAACCGATTCTCAGGAGCCAATACCCAAGTGATCAATCATTTGAAGATAAATTATGTAGATAAACTTAGAATGAATATCTTTAAATAAATATATTATACATGAGATCTGAGGTACCGAAAGTGTTCGTCAAAAATTAGGACGGAACTTAAGGGAGGCAATAAATAGCTGTATAATCAAATTAATTAATCTATAAGTCCCATATTATGTAAGTTTAATTTAAAATCAATTTAATATTCATCAACACTGTATTTTCCTCTCCTTTAATATTCCGTCTATCTGTAATGTATTATATTTCTCTCTTTTACATATAATTTTATATTCTGTCTCCATTGATGTGCTATTTAACTGTATATGTATTCTGTCCAGTTGTTTATATTCTATATACCTATAAATATATATATATATATATATATATATATATATATATATATATGCACTCTTTTTGTATTTTTGATGTAGTTTGAGATAAGCGAAACCGGTTGACGTATAATAAATTTCGTGATTTCATACAAAGTGATTGTTATTTTATTTAAAAATAAACTTATTTTAATTTTCTATAATCCAATATGTGTAGTACAAAGTTTTGTTGCGAAAATTAAAATAATCATGTTACACCATAAAGTAACCGCCATGTCAATTAATGATAAAAAAATGAACAGTTAATCGTTTGTATTAGAACGAATAAAAAATATATTAAGTGTAAATTGTGTCAGTAGACAGTGGCGTAGAGATAACCACAAAGCGACGGGATGATAACAGGAAAGGTTTCACCATTCTTGATAAATATGTGATTTAATAAATACATGGCCGCAATAAGGTACTCCATTAATATCTTCGAGAGAAGATAAAATCGTAGAATGTTACATAATTAAATTCTGATAAACAATGCCTCTTCGTTCAAATTCATACATATAAAAACTAAAAATGAAAGAAAAATTCAGTTACAATTCTATTATTAATATTAACGATAGCAAAGAAATAATGAATGCCATCAAAAGATACTGTAAAGATGAACATGTATCACGAAATTTATAATATTTTTATATCGTTGTCATAAATATATTGCATAGTATTTTATTATAAGCTAGTTATTGTAAACAATAATTATTCATATGTAATCCTCTTCTCTGCATTGTATTGTATCATTGTAATTATAACAGATTAATAAATAAATAAATAAATTCGTGCACACTCGTCACATATTGATGTGTATACTCGACAGTTGTTAAACTTAATGGCCATTTTACTAAATCTGATTTCATCACGCCAGCTCCCTCACGGATATTTTCTATTTCTGTCGCTTTCGACAATCACACGTTTTCTTTACCACCTATTTTTTTTATCACTCCTACGTTTCACATTCCAAAATAGTTTTAGCATGTGTAACGTACGAACCGAAATTATAACTACTGTACTACAAATAGTCACTTCTAAATCCGGATTTAATACAGTTCTGATATCAGTACTAATATGAAGTGAAGTCTGGATTTGTCAAAACAAGAAAATGAAACAAACAGGTCGGGTCGCCCAAGTGTGTGTGTATAATATATATAAAATTCATGTTACAAACATTTAGATAGGCTGTTCCTAGGCAGTCTTATATTTGATAGTTATTTTTATTTATTCAATAACAATGTTTAATTATCTTTTCTGTCACGGTAAATCGTTACATAATTTTTATCCGCCGAAGATGAGTCGCAATTGCTTTATTTTTGTTCTAGTCGATCTTATGTCGTAGTTTTGAAATATTATCGTTTTGAAGAAACAATAGATATCTCATAGAGACAAAGTTATTTTATATTTTATTTAATGGAAATATATCGAAGTAGAGGTAATTACAGGGCTTATGACCTATCTTAGGCTGGCTTAAGTGATTATTTTATACAAATATAACGTTCACCATTCTCACCTATTAATCAATCTCCATATCTATCAAATTTTTGGAAGTTATATATATGTTAATATGTGTAAACACTTCGAGTACCACTACACCATCGCCATATATGGACTACATTTGATATTCATTTCCTGAAACAGCATATATGTCACAATTAGAATCTAATTTATTTTTAAATTATTTAAAGCAATATTCTTTATCTATAAAAGTTTTTAACACATTATACTAGAATACGTCTGAAAAAATCAATATTTTTCAATATTATTATAATATTAATAATATTATTGTTTTGTTCTGACCTTTGTTATGTGTTTTGTGAAATGCAATGGTCTTATATTTATATTATTCGGACCATTAGCAATCTCATTATATTTATATATATATATATATATATATATATTACTACTTTATGCCTTCACGACCCGTTGAAAGCCTTTGCTTCTTGTACAACTCGGTATCAGGCGTCTTTGTCCTGAACCATCACGCTCCATCTGGAGACAGGTATATGGAGTTCTTCTCAATATGGATCTGCTAAAAGATCCTTCGATGAAAACGGCTCATAGCATATTCTATAATAATGCTCTCTTGTGTTCTACCCTAAATATATATTTACTCTGAATTGTTACGAATACGCCATCGATCTGACTGGCCCTTTCACTGGCCCATTTATTTTTCGATGAATTCTTCTTTAAAAATATTTAGTTTTTGTCTGTATTCAACATAACATCAAAATAATAAACTTATTGATAATATAAAAATTATAATTTGTATTTATCAAATGTAATATATATTATTTAAAGTTCGCCCCGCACTGGAGGAGAATTAGAAATATCTGCGAGACAATAGCCTGTTCACTACTCGTATAACAGAGTTCATAACATTCGACGAATACTGATGAACCCCTAAGTATGTAGTTATGAATTATAATCGGATATGAAATCATCATTTCTTGACCTCCAAATACACCGGCACAGCGTATATTCGCATACTGCGACACAGGTCGAGCGAGGCGGAGAGCGACGATAAGGAAATAGTGCGCCGAGTACGAATACACATACACGCCCGAGTATATTTCGAGATGATGATGTTAATGATATCTCAACAAGTGGTTTCAATTGACCTTTCCGCTCGGGACGCTATTATGCAATCACGCGAATATGCAACGGGTCGGCATCGCATACAGAGAACATGTTCTTTGACCTGACTTACAGATGATGGTAATATTCATTACTGCCACCTCATTCAGGGTTACCACACCATTAAAACGTTGTCATTGAAAAAAATCTCTGCCTTTTAATCGTATTTTATCTTATATATCTGTCGACACATATCGAACGCTCCATATAAAGTATCTAGTGACTAACAAATATATCATGATGATGGTTAAGTCATAACTTAAACCGTTATTTAGAATGTGATTGTGTTTGATTATAACGACGATTGGTAATTGATTATTCGTAATTCTTCGAGCAATCACTGGCTCAATAGAAACCTTCAACAGTTAAATCTTGTTTACCAATCATCGTCACACGACGTTTCACTATCACTAGTATTTCGTACATTTTAAGTGGTAATATTTGAAAAAATATAATTTTTGTAATACTAAAATATCACAGACCGTCTGTTCTGAATAATTACAACTTCACAATAAGAATGTGTTCTTCTAATTAAAATTTTTCATCCGCGTAAATCAGCTAGTTTGTGTAAATCAGAAAATTTTTGATAATATAACGCGTAATAACTGCATAGAGATGATGCAGCACTCAAGTTAACACTTATTTTGGTGACTGTACACAAGTATAGTCCAATATGTGTTCCGCACTGCCGAAAGCACGTCCTGCACTACCGGGATATGTTGGAAATGTTTGCAGGTCATTGTTTCGCCTCATTTTCATAAGGTCAAGATGTATTTGACACACACTTAATAGATATTCGCGATTGTCAAGAGGTCTCACGAAGGTCAGCAACTTTGCTTTATGGATGTCTGTAAAAGAGACACAAAGATATTCCACATTGAAGTCGAACAGAATATTACGCCAGGGTTAAATCAGTATGGTACCAGAAATAATTGATAGGTATGTTTGGACTGCATTAAGGTACTCTTGGAACTGTGATAAGAATGATCATTGTAGAGAGTAAGCAAATCTTAATTAAAGTAAGACGTAAAGAAATAAGACAGCAAAACGTTATTCAAATTCAAGATGTGCCTACGAAAAACTGAGAATGGAGATTAAAAAAAAAATATTTTTTCAAACAGCTAGATGTAACAACGCCATCTATTCAAATGAGTAGTAGAGTAAAAAAAATTAGGACTATTCTGTCTATCTTAGGAGGGGTAGCCCGAAAAATTTCAAGTAATTATTAAAATAAATAAATGAGAAGAAACCAACCAATGAAATCAAAATAAATTGAGCCTTTAAAATCCCCGATTTTCTAGGGTTATTGCCATATAAGATAATCGTCCTGTCGGTCATTTAAAATTAATCTAGGATGAGCTAATAGAATATAAACAAAAAATGGAACAACAGTGAATAATATGTATCGTAACGGAGCGGTGTGCGGAAAGGATATGCGGATATCTGAACAGGTATATTACTGAATAGGCTGGAAGCTTCCGACTTAATAAGGATAAAAGGAAGAATTAGATGTAAAAATATTTTATTTTAAGGGGATAGATAGGTCGTTATTGACCATAATAAATAATTCTACAGAGACATAAAAATATATGATAATATACAGAGGTATAGTTAAAAAGTGAATATTACAAATTGAAAATTGAGGAGAAAAATCAAGATATTAAAGGTATAGTATGCACGGATTTCAAGGTCAACGGCGTTCGAGCACGTAACGCGCGACAGTTCTCGGTGTTCGAATGTGTAACAGATTGTACTCGGGTGTGTGGGAAGTACTTATTGTGCTCGGAAAAATATCATCGTGTAAAAATTCATTAAATCATAATATTTAATTTTCCAACAAAATATGTGCACATAGTTGATTAGTTTTTTGAGCAAAATACATGTTTTTAAATGTAAAAATTAACGAACTGAATCTGGCTCATTACTCGACACGATCGCGGATCGAAATAATGACATTCAAATAACAATTTTTGAAAGGTGTAATCTCCGATCTCCGTAGCATAAGCAAATTTTTTGTGAATTTTAAATTTGCTGACGTCATAGTATTTACGGAATGTCCGCATGCATGATTTGTATACAAAAATAAATCATTGAGAAATAAAACATTTAAAAATATTTAAAATATCGTGAAATTTGTTCTTAATAATTATGAACGCAGCATTTTACTTTACATACGTTTCCGACAAGAAATGAAGGGAATGCTCTAGGGGTTGAAACATAGGGATGTTCATGTACAATAGTTGTTGGATAGTTGCATATCAAATGCTGTCATGTTCATTCGAGATATCCAGGGAACTTGACGTGCAAATAATGTTTCTCGAAACATACCGTTTCCGCTCAGAGTATAATAATATTGAGATTAAACTTATCAAGAGAAGTTGGAGTATAATATTTAGATTTATAAAATACAGGGTTTGTAATATATTTCATGCATTTACTGGACTAAAATTAAATATTTGTATATAGCTAGGGTAGAATATCAAAATCTACGGAAATTATGCGGTCAGTGAAGTCAGTATTCTTGGTCGAATTACTTTTTCCAAATATCAGATCATTATTTCTTTCTAATTGTCTTGCACTTATTCTACTTCTTAAAGGATTTTTTGATTGTCGCTGTAGCTCTTTTCATCGTATCCTATGCTGGAACAGGTCTTATACTTCTCAGTAGTTTCTTTAAGAGTTGTCGTTATTGTGAAATAAATTGTGGGTTATCAGAAAAATCGATGAGTGGATGCCAGGGCCCTATAATCTTCCGGCTGTCCACTATGTTCAGATTTGTAAGACATCACGGATTGTATATGTGTGGATGTAACTGTTGCTAGAGCAGGTAAAACAAATAATAATGACTTTCTGTTGAAAGACGTTTATTAAAGTATGATGCATAATACAGGTAAAATATAAGCAGGTGAGGTATTTGATGTTAGTCGAACTGTACGGTAATTCAGCCGAGAGAGGAGTGGTGCTAATGGCCGGCTTACTATGCGGCTTACCGCGTAAATTACTGTTGTCGATTTGCAGGACGGTACCAGGAGAGATTGTATTGATTTAAGTTCGCACCCAGGTATGTGCGTTCAGGATCTATCGGTTTTTTTACTGGTTGTGGAGGCGATATACCTCCTCAAGTAATGTTACACATGAGTTCCAAGGTTAACGGTTTTCGAACACAGCAGCAGAACCCGGCCTTTAATAGTAAAATAGTGCGAACTCGGCTATATGGTAAAAAGGTATTACACGCTTGGGCGAATATTAACAATGCACAATTCAATCATTACAAATTATAAGCATGTATAAATTTTGTAATTTAAATTATATCTCTCATCTTATTTGTTAATATTTATAATGAAAAATCAAAAATTCATATAATCATGATATGAAATTTGTTCCATCACAAAATGTAACTTGTAATCTGTTCCACTCCGGCAACCGGAAAATTTTCTGCTTTCCCTTGAATTACAATGTTGCCGAAGTGCCACAGGGTTCGTAACTGTACGGTGATAAAATACATTATTTGATTTTCGGTATATACCGTCAAGGATGTTTTCATCACCTTATCCAGAACACTAACCAATCGTCTCCACATTAAGATCTTCAGAGCGTGGAGTGATAAGATAGTCAAATTTTAATTACATTCATCTTTCGTAAATAAAAAGGTTCCATAAGTCTTAAAATATTGTTACACGTCAATTTAAGGATAATCACTCTGCCATTAACCGCAGAAATTGTTTGGCGTGTGAGACAATTATGACAATTAATCTACCCACATACATTTGGGAAGTGGTTTCATCGGTTTCATCATAAGAATGTTACAAACAATTTAATTTAATATTAAATACGAATTCAGGATAGATTACTTCACTATTGATACTTTTTTCACAAAAGTCTTTGAATAATAACTGAAGATGATAGATTTTCTACTAAAAATAGATAACAACATTTTCTTCACATTAGAATTGAGCATTCTGAATATAAATAATTCAATGCGAACCGATATGCATTGGTAAATTTTCATTTAATTTTTTTAAAAGATTTTACCGTATTTCAATTTTTTTTAATCATTGCTAAATATCGAAGAATACATGAGTTGAAAATAGAGAATTCTTGTATTTATTTGCATGAATTTAAAAAATATATACCTTTGACTATCGGATAGTTTTTAAATAAGTCGAATAGACTTATTTAAAACGCATGAAATGATTCGAAAAGAAGATGTTTGCAATGATGTCCTATTTTTGCGTTTACCTATATTAATTACTTCACGTGCTTAAAAATGTAGTTTAGGAAGAAATAGTCATTACGAAAGAAGAAATGATAATTAGAGATAAGTTTTACGTACATATTTTGCTTAGCATTATTATAAATTGTAAAATTTATATGTATGTTTTTTGGTTTTAATGAAACTCTCTCATCCTGGTATATTCTGTTCAGCTTGATGTGGATTTCTTGTACACATACGCAATAAACCCTAGCTTTCAAGTCTAAATAACGAATACGCCCACCGCAATACATTCGGAGTAAACAGATATTTTTGCAAGTCCAGAACAAATATTTGAGGTCCGTTCGTGTTAGGTCCATATGAAAGAGGAACGTGAACGTACTCGTGTGATCGCGGCTGGTACCCTGGTCTCTGGTGCACTGAAGCAACGCACGGAAATAGCCAGGGTTCTGATGCCAGGAAAACAGACCATTAAATAAGAAATATTACGCCGTCTGCCGTATACTTCCTATGTTATGCTCATTGTGCTGAATTCACTTGGAATATTTTCTCTGAAAAGTTTGCGCTATCTTAATATTATTCGATTATTTTATAAAAGCTAATAAATTTGCTTCATTCATCGATAATAAAATACAGGGTGAATATTATGTTCCAGGCCGATTTTGTTTGACCGCAATTTTGATTTGGCAAATATTTGTCAATTTTAATTTAGTAGTCGTAGAGAATAGTTGATTACAATTTATTATGGAGCATCTAACGCCTCAAAATGGTGTTAAAGTTATTAAAAATTTTTATCTAAATATTAATGGCAATGCTGTAACCATTAATGGTGATCACTATCGTCACATGTTGGAAAAATTCTCGGTGGCCAAATTGGGTTGATTGGGCCTGCAACATGTGTGGTTTCACATCTCACACACAGCCCGAGCTACACTTGAAATTTTACGAGAAATTTTTCCCGGCCGCATTATGTCAAAAAGTGGTGATATCGAATGACTTCCTTGATCACCTGATTTGACGGCTCTCGATTATTTTCTGTGAGGGTATTTGAAAAAAAAGGTCTATTCCATTAAACCAACAACATTCTCGATACTTCAGGACAATATTCTAAATTAAATTACTGAAATAACACGCGAAGTATGCGAGAATATTATAAAAAATATGTTTAAAAGAGCAAGCATTTGTGCCACTGCCAGAAGCGGCCCTTTGGCCAATGTCATATTTCATACATAATTGTAATAAACTAAGTAATTGATAAATTAAAACCAAATTCATAAAATTTGTTTCATTACTTAGTTATACAAAAATAAAATTATAGTTTCATACTTAAGTGTTTTACATTATTATAAATATAAGGACCAAAGTAAAGACACTTATAACTAATATTTTCTTGTATTATTATTATTATTATTATTATTGCAGACGATGGATTTGTGGTATAGTACTCAGCGCAATGAAATTAATTAGAAAAATTATACAAAATGAACATATACAAAAATAAGTTTCAGTTAAATAGCAAATAAATAATAAAATATAATATATTCTCTATGTTAATAAAATCAATTTAGAAAGATACACAATTCTTAATTCAAAATTTAATAATTTTCGTGTTTATTTTATTTTCAAAATGTCGTCGTTATTCGACATTTAAAAAAAATAAAAAATTATAATGTCAAATCTTTTACGCGATAATTTATCATCATAGCTCGTTGTATGCCAAATTTATGACTTTGATAAATACGATTGAGTTTTATGTAATTATTAACATAGAATTTGTCAAATGGATGGCATCCTGTGAACATTCGTTAAGCACATGTCTACGCATCATGTTGTAAGATTGTGTTCGTTTGCTAGTATGTAAGGGATGAAATATGAAAAAAGGGACGAAAACTGAAAAAAGGCCAGAGAGCCGACCATTGAACATATTCTTTGCAAAAGTGATATAATACCTACTATGTTTGAAACACGCAACAGGTATTTCCATACAAGCGTCATTATACGTATTTCAAATTATTCGAGCGATTTTGGGCGTGGTTCAAATATGTACATTTAAATAAATATCCACACACGTTACACCTTACGTCACATTCTTACTCTTTTTTTAAACTATGCTAGGCGCTTGTGCTATAAAAGAAGAACTAAATTTCCACTTTTCTGGGACGAGGCTCGGATTACCGAGAGTCTTACCGTACTACCAACGAACAGATCCGGGCGCAATATTTAAATTATACAAAAATGTAAGGAATTAAATAAGATTTTTTTTTTATTATTTCACATAACTTTCATTCTCATTTATTATAATATTTTTAAATACTAATTAAAGGTATTAATTATAAAGATGTACATATAAAATTAATTTTATCGAAAAATATTATTGTTGAGCTACCGGGATTCGAACCTGGATCTCTTTCTACATCGGGGAAGGTACACTATCCAACTATGCTACAGCGACAGTACTTTTGATGACAAATTTTCGAACCCATATGTTACACTTTTTCAAATTAATACATCTATCGTTCCATTATACAACTAACGCAACAACAATATTTTTCGATAAAATTGATTTTATTTTTATAATTAATATATTTAATTCGTATTTAAAATATCACAGACCTATGTTGTGAATAATTACAACTTCACAATAAGAATGTGTTCTCCTTAATACTTTACGTTGTATGAAGAGTTAATCTGTGTACACATATGCAACGAGATGCCTAAAATTGAAATTAAAAATACTTTAATTTTCTTAATCATATAAACATGTATTTTGAAATATGTTACATCCCTTATTGTTTTAGATGCTTCTACATTGTATCTTAATGTAATTTGTAGGATTATCTATCAGGTCCTCAACGACCTGTTGATAGTCTCACCAGTATATTGGTAAGAATGTTGTCGAAAAGAGAGTGACTGCAGGGAATAAAGTGAACGGTGCATTGAATGGAAATATAGGTAATGAGAACTTGTCAACTGAGGCAAGACTAACGGTTCACAATGGAGTCCTGGTACCGACACTGATGTATGGATGCTGGCAGAAGATGAACAAAAGTAGACTGAATGCAGTATAAATGAGATCACTTAGGCGTATATGTGGCAAAACTATTTATGACAGAGTAAAGAATGAAGAAATAATAAAATAATGTAAAGATGATGTTACCAGTAAGATTAGAAAAGAATCACTTAGGTGGTTTGGTCATATATAATGGATGAATGAGTAGATAAAAGTAAGAAATATATATGACGCAAGAGTTGATGGTATCAAAAATAGAGGACATCCAACGAAGACTTGGCCGTGACCAGGTAAACCAGATACTGGAGGATAACCAGATTCTGTTAGTTCTTCTTTAGTTCTGTTGTGTTGTGGGCTTCTTAACGGTAACAAGTTTATTTTGAAATAATATTTATTTGATTAATGAAATACTATTTTTATTTTAAATATTACAACAATAGAACAGTACGAAATTAAAAATTATTATGTATGTATAGATCGGTGGTTATTTCGTTTAATTTTTAAAATTCGAATTATTTTTCTCAATTTCGGAATTAAACGCCTTCCTTCCTGCACCCTCAAGACATTTGTGTTTTGATCAGCTCCAATAATTTTGCTTCTTGTTGCAACCAACAACAAAGATTTTTTCTGTTAATGCCTGTTTGTTCCGATATCGAATTTTGACTTTCCCCCTTTCTTAAACGTGTCACAAATAGTACATTTGTGACACGTTTGAAAGTGAACCATTTGCAAACGGTAGTTTTTCCTGAATAGTGTACGATTTTCGTTTACTAGATTTTTTATTTTCCAATAAAGACGCGCATGCGCAGCTCACATCTATTGCAATGACTCGTGCACGTACAGAGCGCCAATATTAGTGATGATAAAATCGTTATTTAAATCATTATTTGAACTGTTATTGTAACGAAGATTGATAACTGATTAACGTAATTCTTCGAGCAATGACTGATACAGTAGAAAGTAAGCCTCCGATAGTTAAATCTTAGTTATCAATCGATGATCGTTAAATCTTATTTACCAATCATCGACACAATCCCAGTCACGTAACGGTTTACCATCACTAGCCAATATACGTTACGAGAAAGCGCGTTATTATTTGTCCCCAATAAAAGCTCATGGGGTTCAATTTGAAAAACGAAATCCTAATATAGGCCTAGATGGGCTTATATATGGGTGGCCCTCTTAACGGAAAAATCCAGTACCATCGTAACGCTTATTTATACCACATGTTCAGAAATAATTCATTTTGATAATTAGAAAATAATATGACACATTTTTTCACGTACATACAAAATTAAACTTTGCAGCGTGCATTTGTGTAATTAATTTTGATATTAGTGTTGACAGAAATGGAATTATTTCGACAACAATAATATGACATAGCAGTAAGCCTGGATGCGAATGGCACCCGCGTAACAGTCATGTACCACAATTGTTGTTTATCCATTTAGAATCAAAGATATAGTATTTTCTAATAAAAAGTATTTTAATATCGAATATTAGATAAATGCAAAATACTGGGTATAATACATTTAGTGGACAATAGTTTAGAGGTAATATACATATAAAAAATGTGAGAAAATGTTTAAGCTGCATGTGCCTAATTTCAAACATGTCATAGATATAATAAACATTTTAAAGTGGTCGTAGTTATGTGATTATTTTGAATAATTGAAATATATTATTGAATCAAACATTTATTTCGAAGTACGCATACCTAAACCTTAATATAATTTTGCAAAATAATATTTCCTTTAACGGTACAGAACTTGTACATAGTCCTTGAACATTTTTGACTCGTAATTTAATCAGGTATCCATTCAAAATATTGTGAACTAGGTATGTTACACCCGTATATATTTAACCTAATTAATTAAAAACAAAATTATAAAAAGTCACAAAAACACATTTTGTTAAAAGTTATATTTAATACGTTTCTAATAAACTCGCGCACTGTGGTTCTAGGTATCCGCTGAATATATTGTATCGAAATTAATATTCATATAATTATTGTTAAATTTACTTTTAAAAAATACTAGGGTTTTTTATAATGTTAATTCCCTTAAACGAATTGTGATGAAAATGTATAATTATGCTTTTAATATCTCGAAATAGTGCAAATACATTAGTGAATACGTCTTAAAATGAAAATTCCATCATGAAGCAGATTCATATACTGCTTCAGCAAAACGATGTATACTCGACAAAACAACACATGTAAAACCAATTAAATTGTAAGGTTTCTTAACAAACCCCCTTCAAGCCTTGACATTATTTGTTTACATGGTGCGTCGAAGATAATTCCATGCAAGATTATAATTACATGTTAACTAAGTATTTGAATGCGTCATTCATCATAATGCTGTCAATTTGTACGTTAAGTTTAAGTTTACGATAATTCTCATATAGAAACGGTATTATTTACATCAATATGACTAGCGATAAAAATGGAAATGACATTATTGTTGTTCCGAAAAAGATATTTTCCGATCCACGATGTCATATTTATCAGCTCAGAAAATAACGTGTCAAAGCTTGGCAAAGCGTAATGTGTCAACAAATGTATCGACGATGAAACGAATACTTCTGTCATATGATGTAACGTTAGCCACGGTGTCATGTTCATAATGACGTTTTACACTAGTTAAACATAAGTGAAGCTTAAATGAATGAAGATTTGTATATTTTTAAATTTCTCCATCGCATAGTTGACAGTTGAGTGAGTATATGTGTGTTATAAATGTCAGAGTACATATTTATTTACAAAAATAATTAAACGTGAATTGATTTGAAATGAAATATGAAGGAATAATGCAAACGTATATACACACTTAGGTAAAAATGCGACTAAATAATCAAAACACATAATTTTATCTAAAAGGCACTACTAATACATTATGTAATTATATTATTCAACATGGTATAATAATAATTTGGTCTAAAATTTTTTTTATTCATATAGGATTTTATGTATCAAATCCGATCACATTGAACTTCATAATTCTATATGTGACTTTATTCAGATAATTCATCGAGGGTGGAAAATTACAATAAGAATTACTCACTTTTGGGGGAGAAATCTTGAGGGGTACGGGGTGGCTTTCCCTCAGCAGGTTTATACGGGGAAAGTGGGGCTAGTGCGCCATCATTATTTTCCGAACGAAAATCCGCTGTAAATAAAAGGATGTATTAATCACAATATACTCAATATTTTATTACCAATTCGGATATATCGACTATATATATATTACGGCGGCAACATGGCCCTTACGCTACAACTATTAGCTTTGGAATTGAAAAAATATTACATTAATCTGTCGATGTAATGCATTCGTAATATTGTAAATTTAATAGACAAGTAGTAATAAAAATATTTGTCTATTAAAATTAAAACTGCTGTGAAACAATATAAATGTTTGACAGCAGTAAAAAATATATATTTTTAAGTGCTCATATTTTCTGTTAAAATATCATTGCAATCTGACAAAGGTTAAGGAAGATATCGATTCTACAGACATATAAAGTGATAAAAAAAATAATAATAATAATAATGATATAGTTTAGAACGTCATTGCTATTGGGATTAAGAACGAATCTGTTTTATTGATCTTAGATCACAGATTACATTCTACGTCGGTACCAAAAAATGTAGATCTTTATAATAGTCGATAAATATATTATCAATCATAAATATTATGTACAGGTTTTTCATACTACCGGTTAAGGTAATTTATTTTAATATAATTAATATGCAACATTCCTCTTTGAATTATGAATTTTTATCGTTTATACATACATATATTTAAAATAATAATAAGCGATACGTTTTTATCAATGTTTTTACTAAACATAAAATTTAATAATAATTTTAGTAAAAGTAAAAGATATAAAAAATAAATCACAGTTAGTAAATAAATTTATGTGTGTTTTATAACTTTAATTGACAATATTATATGCGTAAGTAATCAAGGTAAAAACAGCTTTTGTAAAAATTGTCAGAACTAACTGTGTCATTAGTAACTCCGTCACATGTGTATATAATATAATACTTCTGGTATATAAAACAAAGATATTTTATCATTTTAGAATAAAAGTTAAGAATGTATGGACTATCTGTCAGTAGCATGCCTTAGGTTATGCTATTACCGACTATGATAACTAAGTATACAATAGGTATACTAGATATCAAAAAATATGTTAGATTTAGAATATGATTGTAAATTTATTTTAAAATAGGCAATTTTAAAATCTTGCACCGATTTAAAATGTTTCATTAACAGTGTTCAAAAATATTTATTTAAATAATTTACAAATTAGCATATATAGTAATAATCTAACATAATAATATCCCCAAAAATGCAAATTTGCTCGTTTGACAGAAAATAAATTAAAACCTATAAATTTTATCTACAAAATGAATGAAATACAAAATGACGTTTAATTCATATGAAAATAAGTCGTTTAGTCTAACAGGTAGAAAAGTTATTTCAAGCAGTTTTTAATAGAATTCAGCACACATTGTTTGAAAAATGCAGAAAATCCGCAGACCTAAAGATGCCAACATAGATTCAGTAAGAAAATATTTAGTTCAGTACAATTAAGGATTGAAAAAAATAAGCTTGATTCATACAATGCCTAAGTGCTATCAAATTGCGGACGAGAATGCACATGAAGATGTTACAAATGATTGGCAATTTTTCTAAATAATCCAGGACTTGTGGATCACGTCATAGACAAGGTTACGCTAATCCGGGTAATAATAGCTAGAATTTTTTAGGGTTTTTTCATTACATCAAAATAATTTAATTTATTTTTATTTCCTAGAATTTGTAGTAATGCATTTTTTTTATTGTATACATCTGTACAGAACGCGTTTTGATCTATCGGTGCTACGTAAGAATAACAATAATAAGGAAGCACAAAATGAAAAGAGGATATACCTACCTATTCAGAATTAGTGGAAGGGAGGGTATAAATCCTAGCTATTCAGATATAATCAGTTAATCATTACTCAAGTGCTGTCTACGTAGAACAAATTCGAATTGAAATACCGCGGATGCGGCTTGAAAAGTGAATTAGTGCCAAAAAAATCTAATTATTTTCACATACGAATAATAAAAGTGTTAGGTGCGGTCGAATAGAAAAACAAAAATGTATTATCACGTTTGAATGTATGCGTCTCCGCGTGTCCACCGCCAAGACCATACGAGTGTGTGTATCCATCATACTTCCATTGGCCAATGAAATGCCCGCTGTACGGAAAAAATTTATGGGAAGTCAAGAGGAGAGATGCGATGTGGAGAATTTTTAGCAACCAAGTTGATTTTGGTGACAAAAACTATAGACTTTGATATCTTCTGATGGATGGGCAGAGAAGAATCTCCGCCCTAGACCACCTGAAGCTGGATTGAGAAGAAATCAATGCTTCGCTTGGCTCAGACGGGAGACACAAAATCATGGCGTTTTCGCTCGGTATCGTGGACTAGGAAAAAGAGTGCGACCTGGTTTGTGGCGACCACGAAAAAAATATATAGTGTTTGCCGAGACTTTGAAGCAAAAGGATGCATATCATGAGAACGGAACTAAACATTTGTTTTGTCAGGAGAAATGTGTAACTTTTAGAATAAAATATAATTTAAATACTAAATTAATGTATTAATTATAAATATATACATATAAAATCAATTTTGTCGAAAAATATTGTTTTAGCGTCACCGGGACAAAATTGATTTTATATGTATATATTTATAATTAATACATTAATTTAGTATTTAAAATATCACAGACCTATGTTCTGAATAATTACAACTTCACAATAAGAATGTGTTTTCCTTAATAAAATATAATTGATAATGTGATCAAAATTGTTGTCATGTGCCATCATCTTCCCCTGCAGACAAAGATACCTCTCATGTAGCAGCCCATGGACAGTGCTTGGCGAGAACCCACTAAAATGTGAGTAGGTACCGATTGAAGCTAGACCGGCGGCATGGACTCGGGCCTTGGTGTTCTATTCTTGACATGGAATCCAAGTTGTACGTAATAATATTTGTTTATGTAATATATAAATTATATAATAATATATAAATTATTGACCTTACTTTGTACGTGCTAAAAAGTTTTGATCAATGTCTTCATGGACCGAATAAAATCATTTGGCGGGCCGTAGTTTGGGAGCCACTGGTTTAGTTTAATACAAAAATATTGTGAGCATGAGCATATGTGCTCAATATTCCTCCTTTTTTACTAGCGAGATCGAACCCTGATCTTTAGTGCTTACAGATGCGGTCGTTACCCTACAATTCAACCACAAAAACTAACAGTTTATTGATAATTAAATAATAACGAGTAATAAATAGTAACAGTGATGGTTAAATCGTTATTTAAACCATTATTAATAATAATAATTTTTAATTTGAGGATTGACTGTTACACCAGAACAACAAACAGCAATGATTGATACACTAGAACAGTTAAATCTTAGTTACAATTTATTGTCATGTAACGGTTTACTATAACTAATAGGTATCAAACAATAGTAGGTGTGAGGTGGGTTGGCTATGATACCGACCGACAGCATAACATCCCAGAATAAATGTTATAATCACAGGTATAAGTAGATCATTTTTGAACACCCACATCAATTTATTTTCAAAATACAGTGAAGTGTCAAATATGACGACATATTAACACATCGATGCCAAATATTTCCATCATTATATCACACATTGTCGACGAGAGAAATCCCAATTAAGCGGAACACCGTGTCGTAGCCAGCGCCTGGACACTCTGGACATCACACCCGAAAAAGATTATTAATGTGAAACATTGGAACGAGGCCAATCATCTGGCATTTATACCCACGAGTTGCTTTTTAGTAAAACGCTGTGACTACATGAACAGATTTATCACACGATTTAACCAATGGAGAAAGTATTACGTGGCTTCAACAGTATTTAAAAAAAATCTGTTAGCAATGAATCAAATAATATACAAGTTAATTAATGTGAACAAGTGTTTTCGGGTAAAATAGCGCCATCTTCTGAGATGTGCGTAAACTGCTGTCGTAAAGAAAACTACTCGAGCCTATATATTCAATCGCTTGCGATAGGTATCTAAACAAATAATCAAGTTTTGATCGCTATTATATAACATTGCACACGACGTCAATTTTGACGTCCTCACATTTGAGAAATTTGGAGCCGAAAGATCAACTGATCACATGTTACAAAGACGTAATTCTGAGCATTCATAAAAAATAACTTTTAAATTGCACATACAACTAAACTTTGAACTACACACACATTTGTCAGTACTAAAGATGCAGTCTCTCTCATCTTAAGATGCAACTAATAAACATATCTAATATACCCAATAAAGGGAGGGACTGTACCTCAACTCAACATGTGTGTAGTGCAATGTTTAGTTTAGCGAAAAATTAAAATATGATAATTAAAATCCGTGTCGATTAATTATAAAATGCGAACATAAATGTATTTAATTATGCATGCAAGTACCTACTGTAATAAACTGCTAGTTTATCAGCAATGTGGTGAAAATAGAGCTATATAAATTATCCAAAGTTATGAAAAGATAATAGTTTGCTATTGTGAGCTGTATTTGTTGATCAAACCACTTAATAAAGAGTTGCGCCGTTCTAGTACATCAAATCGGGTCATTTAAACTCGAATTTTTTTGTAATTATCGTATACCTGTCATCCCACACACCTCCTATTTAGATAGCATTTATTTGTTACGAGGCTGTTTGAGAGAAGAGAAAATGTAAATGTAGAAAAGTGTTTACGCGTTTTATACTTCGATGGGTAGGCCTGGTATTATTTATAACTAAAAATTATTGGTATTATTATTAACTAAAAACAGGAACAAAATTGAAACTGCTTCTGTTCAGAGACGTTTTCGGAGTCGGTCATATATTTTACGGCGGTGATATATAAACATATTTTGTGCTATATTTGTCGGTTATCGGTTGTGTAAAGTTCCGGAGGCTGGCCAGTTGAGATTTCAGAAGATTCAAGACAGCAGGGAGAGCGAACAGTAAATATAAATGTAGAAGAATCGGCGAGTAGAGCCTAGTTTCGCTAACGTTGGTGTCTATTCATTTACATAGATTGAATGAACATGTTCAACAAACCAATTAGAAAACCCTAGACTAGACTATCGAAGGTAATCACGGCAACAAAAAAAGATATAAAACTCTTGTGAGTATTATAATATCAATACGTTTTTTTACTTCTTCGTCTATCACCTGATATTTTCAGGACGAATAACTCTTGAAATACTTATTTATTTACAATAATAATGTGAATAAATTATTAATTTATCAATTATTAGCGTTACTGTTTAGGTTAATTAAATTTAAATTTATATAATTTTTTAAACTTTTACACGCATGTGTTATTAATATTTGTTATAAAAAAATTATGAGAAGTACATACACAATGGATGACGTAGGAGCCCGGTTAAAACAAAAAAAGGATGCAAGTGAGGGCGTGAGATAACTAAAGTGTTCAATAAAATCCCGTCGATTTGACCTATTGAATCCATGTCATGTTGGAATGATGATGTGCGGCCCGGGCTATTTTAGGAACTTCTGGATGAAGTAACTTCGCTTTTGATATGTATGTTATGTTAAAAATTTGTGCTAACTCACACTAAACTGAAATATCCCAACCATGGTGGCATTATCTAGAATATTTCCTGCATCATTCATCATTGATATCTTTAAACGACCTACCTAATTCCGTGTTGAATCCAAGCAAAAAAAAAACACCTTCTAAATTAGTAGAAAACATAAGACAAAAAGTTAAGCACTATACTTCTACTGCCTGCTAAATTCAAACGACTTTCAAATGTCCTCAAAATTTTACATTCAAATAACGCAAATTCCAGTTGTCAGAATGTTTCGCCTTAACGCGCGTTGGTCCGCGCGCTTGGATGTAATGATATAAAAATATGAAAAATTTATTCGACAGTTTATAATGTTTAATATGATACAAACATAAAGAGAGATGGACAGATTTTAATGATTTCGAGTCCTCTACTTTTAATATTTTTACTTTTATTAACTTAATACAAGATTTATTGTGTCCTTCAGATAGACATATCAATAACATACCGAAACCAACTTATATTGATTCTTAGAAAATACAATAAAGAAAGCCTCTTCTATGTTTTAAATGCTACAGCGAATTCTGTTTTTAAAATATCAAATTTCCTTTCACTCCTAACATTTTGAAGTAGATAAAAAGTATATAAAAATTGGGTAAGGAATATAAATTTGTTTACATTTTTTACAGCCATGTATTGGGTAGGTACTAAAATATTTAAAAAATTAATATTTAGACTAATAAATAGACTGAAATAAAAAAATCATTTTATATACTTTGTGCCCTGATAATGCAATAGTTTTGATTCTGATAAAAATGGTTAGTTTTATATAATAAACTCAAGTGGTTATTATATAATACGTTAATTATAATAAATAATTTTAAAATGTTTAATTAATTTTTTACTCAATTTTAAACCGTTTCTATAATATAAATAATATAATTATTATTTATTTCTTAGATGAAGTGAAGATCTCTCTCAGGAGTATTCCATGATAGAAGAGTTACTATACAAGCTGAGTAAACTAAAGTGCACAAGACCGGCGCGATAACTGCATTGCTGCGGTTCAGAATTCTAGGCTGTCAGAAATCAAGTCAAACAAAAGTTAAAGATGCCTACAATGAAGATGCCGAAATAGACTGGGTGTGTTACCGTTGTAGATAATTAAGCGTATCAATAAGTAAAACCGATTGAGGTCGTGATGTAATTGTAATATAAGAGAATTGTAATAGCTGATCACCTATTGTAATCGAAGGAGGCGTGGAAGACTTTTAAAGACTTGGTCAATAACATTCCGAAAATACCTGAAAATCCTTGACCTAACAGACTTGACAAATCAAGATACTGCCGCGCCCGAGCACTGTAAGAACTGAGATGGGAAAAAGCTAAAAGAAAGGAAGAGAATGATTGATTATCACAGAACCAACGATAAAGCAGAATAATTATTATTTCTAGATTTATTGTATAAATATCTAATGATATTTTTGAGTACTGAGTAACGAACACACCTTTCGAAAAATAAACCTAAAATACAATAATCTAAAAATGTTTACCGCAAAATATTTGCGAAATGGTACTCGTATATTTAGAGTTAGAATGATTTTATAAACATTCGTTATATTTAAGATAAAAATATCGGATATCGACAAAATAAAAAAAATTGTAGTAATAGAAAAAAACATCACAATAGCTAAAGTTTATTTATCTTCACTCCATTTGATATCTCGGTAATAATTGATCGGTTAAAATATTCGCGTATAAAAATATATACGTAAAATTGACCAAAATTGTACTTAGATACGGTACGTAATCTTAAACAGAAAAATATCGAAGTTTTCCGAAAATATTAATACAAACCAAAGCCTATATACCATATTTTTCCAAATCAGAAATTAGCATTTTCAATATAATTATGACATGACAAACAACAAAAAAGTGGGGTTTTTTTTACGCTTTATGTCGGCATTTTCATTCGTTGTATCGAGTTTGCTGTTGCGAATAATAGTATATTTTTATTAAAAGATAATATTCGTGATATTCATTTCAAGATCATTTTGTAAAGTAAAATGATAAGGTTAACTAGCATTTTACATAAAAGTTTTTTATAAAAAATATATTAGAAATATTATGTTGTAAAAGAAAATATTTTTGGTATAACTATATACTACTAGACTTGAACTTTACACTCAAATTAACGATTCAATGAAATGAAATTATTGTAGACTTATTACATTAATCATTTAACTTCTCACTTCGCTTATTGAAACGTTCATAAAACCAATTAATGTAATTTGCGGTAATAAACCTATAACTCGTAAGCGTGTTTGTATGAGTAAGTATATATACTACCTTAATATAATACATTGAATGTAGTTCAGCAGAAACTCAACACACCCACGATGTCAAAGCGCTTCACGATTTCACAAACAGATGTCACTATTTTCCGGTCCACGGGAACACGAAGAAAAATCCTTTGACCGCGAACGAGTAATTCAGTTTTTCGCCGCTAGTCGCCTGATGACGGCACAAACACGCAATAATGTTCCATGAAATCTAGTAAATATTGAAATTTTTTGAACACAAACACAATCAATAGGTATGTACGCCCAAAATATTATTAAAAATACACTCTTCGATGTCACTGTTGTACGAAGGTAGATAGTTTTTTTTTTTGTAATTATAACACTGCCTCCCGCCTTTTTAAACGTCAGAATATTTTGTTTTTTCAAATTTTTCTAGCTTTGCGCGCTGTTTTAGCGACTGCAGCGCTCGGCGGGCGTTATCGACTGGCTTTTTCATGCGACTAACTCGCTAGCGCGCTAGAATATACGATTTGACCGCTCGGCGGGACATACCGGTGTATGCCGATGAGGATGGATGTGGCCTGTGCGAGAGCGCGGAGTGTGGAGTGTGGACCCGGCGGAAACTCTGTATGGATGCTGCAACAGCGCGTGCGACAAAAGGCCCGTTTAATGTCGCCGCCGCGGTAGCCCGGGCCAAAATGGGCGCCCGGTGCATGCGGAACAGATTTCGTGTCGGCATTGGAACTATTCGAGGAAACTATGCGAATGTTCAGAGCTATATCGGGAATCGTATTTGGTGTTTATTGTTCTGGTTGCGGTTCGTATGTCAAGAAAATTATGTCATTGTTTTAATAAGTATGGTAACGCTATATTGAATTATTGTACCGTCTGATGGGTCACAAAATACTCGGAGACAGTTACCGCAAAATAATTGTATTATTTTTTAATAGCATTAGAATATTTTAGAACATTTTATATGAGTTTCGCAAGCAGACGTAGCGTTATACGTAATAATGTTATTAGCTCGATTTCGTTCGGAAAAAAAATCTATAGAGGGGTGGTATGACATATATATGTATGAGACCTATAAAATGATAATGTACTGTAAAGATAATTAATTACACTATAAAGAAAATTTTATATTCAAATAATACAATCACGTAGTTTTAAGTAATCAAAGAAAGAGAGAGAATGAATAAACAGGTTGGAAACATATGTAGAGATGTGGTGGGTATTGGAGAAGAATGAAAATCATAAGCTGAATCGAGAAAATTACTAATAAAGTGGATCTGTGAAGAGTGCAAAAAAGTGGCCCAGAATAGATAGGACACATTTTTGACACAAAATATGTACCAATGAAATATATTTGAGGAAAGAAGAGAGATATAAGCAAGAGAATGCAAACGCCTACAAAACTACTTTTGAATGGGTTCCAAATCATTTAACACGGTTATTTAATATGAAACAAGAATAAGACATGACTATTCTTTAAAACATGCTTGTTTTGTTTTACTATACATGAATAATCATGCGATATTTAGCTATGTTTCGTACTTAAATTATTATTTAGAATATTAGCATGACATGATATTTAAAAAAAATTAACTGAATATATAAAACTACAATACACCTATTATATAATATGTATGTATATTTATAAAATAAAATTATATTTCATTTAATACTTTTAACAATAGGTTACATTAATTGACTGTATTCATTTAAAACTTTTAAATTAAGAAAAAAAATTATGTTAAGTACGTACAAAATTATTCCCACGGTTTGTTTTCATTTACATTAACTGTACTATTGATTGTAGGCAGTGAATAAATTATGGTAGAATGTTTATGAAACTAACAAATGTTATTTATAATTATTATAATTTTCAATAATGTCGTTTTAAATTGTCACAAAAATTGTCCAGTATAATATATATATAAACTATGTAATCTTATATATATTCGCCTGATGATAGATTCTAAGGACACAGGTTTAAAGTAAAGTACATATTGTTATATATATAATAGAATATCAGTGTACATACATATGCTATATGATGAATGGTTCTAAGGACACAATAAAGGGTTTACTAGGAGTATTTTTTCATGACTAAAGCAGACCCATTAAAGTTGTGATGATGATGGATGTAAGAAGTGGGATTAATTTACATATTCTAATTTTTAACTGCTGAAAAAATTTCAGACAAATTTTTGTGATAAATAATCCGAACGACGAGCGATGTTCCAATTCTTACTTACCGATATCACTGTGCCGAATCTTAAAAGGACCCTCTGTGAACTATGAAGTAATATGAGCTAATGAATATGCCCCAGAGGCGTCGTGCACAACTTGGACATGTTTTGGAAAACGCTACCTAGTTACCTCCCGGGATGAAGACAAACTCCAAACCTTTGATTACTTTGTACTGTTTTACCTCTAAACCAAAAATGAACTGGTCAAATACCCGTGTTAAAACTAGTTATAGAGTTCTTTGAATCTTAAAATCTTCTATCGGATAAAATAAATTTAATATGTTTAGATGATTTGTACATAAACAAAAGGCAAGATTAACTAATATATATAACAAACTGTTAATACATAATATTATTTCGTCGCACTTTATACGTAATAACGTTTGTCTAAAATCTCAATTTGAATGTATTCTATTATGTAAGTTTGGATGAGAGTAACAACCTACATTATTAAACCAATTATTTAAAATAAATAATACAATTGTTAATTGACTGTCAAACTAAAATTAAGAGAACTTAAAGAAGAGTAGTATGAGAAGAGTAAAAAATCATAAAAATAAATATTGAATGATGATATGTTATATCTTGTTTAAGTAATTTTTTTGACAATAGATATAATTTAATTATTTATTTAATAATATTGGAACGGTTTAAATATACATTTGTAAAATATATTTTTTATCATAATTTCTACATTTTAATTCTAATCTTGTATTATACCGAATATTTTTGAACAAAAGTTACACCAAACATTTATTGCTGAATTAATATAAAAAATTATTAATTATTAATTTGTTCCCTGTATATATCCCGTAAGGTAATTTACATAGAATAGTAATAAACTTATAAATAAAGATGTCAAAAGTTCAAACCTGATCTCGCTTGCAATAAAATGATCACCTCAAGGCATCCTATCGACACCCAACCCAGGGCAAAATGCAAATTTGTAATATATCGCTCTTATATAAAAAGAATACGTTTTTTTTTCTGAAACCGAACCCATAATCTCAAGATCACAGCGCACCTCTAGATCGAAATCATCCGGTTACGTCTCGATTAATAAAAAAAAATTAACAAATTAATAAAAAGCTGTGGTGTATAAAAGATAATGACGGATTAAGAAAAATAGAAAATAATTTTGATTCAAGAACAATGACATGTTTCATCAAACAACTCGTATTAGATGGATTTTCAAGTTGACTTAGCTGGAGTTAAATTAAGCCACGTATTATATTGTCAAGGTAAAGCAGGTGATATTTTGTATCTGGTTTAATTAACGTATTCCTAACAACTAGAGCTATGGATCAATACTATTGATATTTAACAGATACTCCTACGCATACACTTTTCAATGTCATTTGGTAATTTGAGACCATTTTAGCGTAGATAGTGGACAAATCGCACCCTAGAGAGAAGAGGAAGAGACGATAATAATAATATATTAATTTTTTATTTATTATCTTAGTTTTACTAACCACTAATTGAGTTTAAAAAACATGATGAAAAATATGTTTTTTAAACTCAATTAGTGGTTAATAAAAATAAGATAATAAATAAAAAATATGAATTTTAACCACAAAGTTAATATTGTTAATTTTAAAAGTAATATATTAATTGTTTTATGATTATGATATAAGATGTAAGTATACGAGTATGTAAATAAATAGTATATGACGAGTAGCTCGATGGTCTAGTGATTAAGACGCTTGCCTCAAGATCTAATGTTTGGGGATTCGAGCCATATTCCAGGGGACCAGCAAATTTGTCTTATTTTCATAGCACAAGCTAGTTTGAAATTAGTAAGAATATTTTTAAGGAGAACACATTTTTTATGTAAAGTTGCAATTTCAGAATATAGTTCCATGTTATTTTAAATACAAATTAAATAAGTCAACTAGAAATACATACAAAAAAAATCTATGGGATATTTTTTTTTCCTGTACCTATTCATTTAATTTGTAGTAAAAATATTAATATGACATAATCAATTCTATATAAAAAAATAAAATTTAAAAAACAACGGAGTGAATTTGAACTCTCGTCTCAGAGATTTGACGGTAAAGGCCGGTAAGTATCAGCTGCATCATTTTACTCGGCTTACAAAATACAATAGGCAATGAATAATCGACTCTGTGCTGGTCATGTCTCATTCGTGTACCTACACGCGTCATTAGAGCCTGCGATACTCTTGAGTAATCTACGTGCGGCTATGCCGCCTAATTTACCCGCATTTATGCAAGTATGTCAGTAGTGTCATCCTTACACTTTTTGTATGACACTTTTACTAATTACTTTCTAACTATAACATATTTAGTATATGATATTAATATATGAATTAAAAAGAAAAAAAATTGACAAAAAAACCTTCTTAAGAGCTACATTAAAAGATAACATTAAAATAATTACAAATATTTTATTCAAAATTTTCTATTTGTAATCTTTGGCGCGGACAGTGGATATATAACTAATATGTCGCCTTATTCTAGTATCTGGACATATAAGGAACAAAAACACAGTGTTGAAAAATAAAGCTTTGCTAATAATACTAAAAAAAAATAGATACACTCAAATCAGTGCAATACTTAAAAATCTGAATATGATGACCTTTAAGCAGAAAATATATATCACAAAAAAATTAATAAGAAAATATTAGCAGAATTTATACGAAAAGTTGATGCAAATCAACAAGAGCGAGCATATCATACAAGAGGAAAAGATAGACTGAGAATGCCATTCAAGAAGAAGGCTAAATATCAGAAATCGATGATGTACAGTGCGATGAAGATTTTTAATGAAATGCCAGAAAACATAACAAAGGAGGGAGAAACTAAATAGATTCAAAATGAAACTAAGCATGAAAGATAAGTTGTAGTAAAAAGAAACGATTTTGATCTTGTTTATATTATAGCATATATATAAATACTTTGTATACACTATAGTAAGAATAAATAAATTATTAAAAGTATTTATAATGGAAAATTTCCAATTTCTATTTTACGGTACGTCTAAATGGATAACACTTTACTCTGGCGTTTTAGTGATTTGACGGTAAATGTCGTAATGCATCAGATGGTCTTTTTTTTCTGCATACAAAATACAATACACAACGAATAACAACTCGCTCCGCGCTCCATTCTGCACTGTGTTTTACGTGAGTTCGAAACAAGTCTCATCAAGATCAAGATTTTTACAAAGTTAAATCATCATATTGTGTAATAATAAAAATTGTATATGTACATTTATTTTTATTGTAATTAAAATCTAGTTTTCAAAAATGTTAAGAAAAATGTACGAGTAAATAAATGTCATGATCGTGTACACGATGGTTTCATTTTACGTGGAGACTTAAATAAAGTAACAAAAAAAATCGTTCATTTTCAAAATTGAATAATACTGATCATGTATAAAAAAATCTAATTCGAGAGTATGATTAACATATCAAAATGAAATTCTTAAAATGATGACGAAATTTTCATATTTAATCTAATTTTACTGTTATACGAGTGACATGTTCGTATCGTAAGAATTTTTTCATTGATATTTTGTTCGTAAAACCGCAAAAGGTAACATTTTGAAACCTATGTTTCATGGTGACGACGAATAGATAAAGTGGTCATAACTAGAAACACATTTTTAACTGATTGCGTCATCATAATATCATCAAGCGATTAATGAAATACATACCGTTCCGTGAATAATCACTGAACGTACCTACTTAATTTCCTGTGGTATATATGTGGTGTAATATCTATAGGTATTTGATATATCTCTATGTGTGTGGGAGGTATAACAATTTAACTCCCTGAATACACCTTTAAAATATATACGTCTGTGTACACTAGTGGCTGCTGTGTATTTATACACTAACTTATCATGTACTTATCATGTGTATTTATACGCTAACTTATCATGTACTTATCATGTGTATTTATACACTAACTTATCATGTACTTATCATGTGTATTTATACACTAACTTATCATGTACTTATCATGTGTATTTATACACTAACTTAGACGGTTTTCTCATTTTTGGAAACAGGCCTGAAACTCACTTTCCAGAATACTGTTGAGTATCCGTCTCATATTCTATTGAATATCGGTTTATATTAGAAAATATTCATCCTTTCAGTGCAGTTTTCAATTTTAAAAATATCCATAAATCACATGAAACTTAGTCACATGAATAGGCAGGGTTATCTAATTGGGTAATTGATTTTTGACCAGAATGTCTCTCTACTACTGAGACAGTTTTAAATTTCGATCGCCCATTTTGGCACCAAACAACTTGAAATTTGCGCACGTATTAGTTTAAACATGTTTAAATACAAATGCTCACATGATTTCGATACAATTACGTCACGAGTGACGTGGCGACAACACAGTCATTCTGGGAATTAAACTGTCACACTTGTCACTCGTAAAATAGGGAGAAGAATGCGATTGTCGGCCATTGGAAAGCTTCTTTTGAATAGTTATCTGGGCTATACTGCTCTACTTTGTTAGTCGATTCGGATGCCATAGGTTCTTTGCTAATACGTGAAAGTAGAAACGTATTAATACACATATATTGTAATGTGAGATTTCAAAAGCGCGGCATAGAGGGCGCTGCTTTACCTACCGCAGCAAACACTTTCGGAGGGAGAACTTCCGCACGGGCCGTAGTGACGGGAGCGAGGCCGTGCGGCTCTCGCCATAATGGCGAAGGACGAAGATGGGAAACAAAAGATAGTAGACGCGATGGATTGGGAGATCTTGGCCCCCGATTTACCCGCATTATTGTCTGTCTGGAACTGTGAGGAAATTGCCGGCTGGGAGCCGTGTAACGGAGCGAGGCCTTCCAAATTGTCTCATGCAAGATAGCGTGCATTTGACAACAAAAGGAGGATGTAACTTTGGTCCGGGCGCGGGTCGGCTAAATGACGGCCGTCGCAACAACCCAACTGATTGAGTAATATCAGTATTTGTGTAACCGAAACAGCAGCGAAGTGGCTCGAATGAACGTTGGATTGAAACAGAAGATTTGAACTATTTGTTCGTATTATTATGTCGGGCATTCCTTGTGTTTACTGTAAATATAGTGTGCATCATGTGTAATGTGTAAACTAATGTTCATATTACAACCATTCCCAACATTCCGAGACAGACATATCGACACCACACACACCTTACCCGTAGACTAGTCTAGTCGGTGGCGTGGTGCGCTGGCGTTCAATGCACCGGTGCCAGCGCACAACGTAACAATATTTTAGCGCTTTATTAGGTAGTAATCAAAATAAATACGGTCTAGGGTCTCATGATGCTCCGTAAATTTTAATTTTGATCTTTGATCATTACCAGAAGACTTCCACACAATTTTTTTTTTAATCCCTTAATATTGGACCTAAAGAAAAAAATATACAGTAAAAGGTTAAAATCTACGTGATTTTTACGCTCAGTGCCGTATGGTATTTTAAATAGATGTAAATAGAGGTGATAACAACGTTGTAAGTTAATGGAAGAATATCCAATCCAGCGTTTAGCTTAACTGCCTGCCAATATTAATTCATTAGAGCAAGCATCAATATCTGTTAGTACACTAGATCGCGACCTCCGAAGCTGATATTGAAGGCCTGAAGAGCTTATGATCCTAATCAGATATCGCTAATCGTGTGCTAACCTGGTGAAGATCGTATCGCCTTGAGCCCGATGCAACCATACCACAATTCTGCATAGTAAACTGAATACATTCATTTATCAGGCACGGTGTAAGATAAATAATATTTATAATATTAATTAAATATTTTAATTAGAAAGATATACATATAAAATCAATTTTATCGAAAAATATTGTGGTTGCTACAAGGATTCGAACTTGGATGTCTTTCCAAACCGGTGAAGGTGCATAATTCAATTATGCTACAGCGACAATATTTTTAGCTACAAATTTTCGAACCTACATGTTACTTTTTTGATATTAATGCATTTAATACATATAGGTTCGAAATTTTGTTGCAAAAAATATTGTCGCCGTAGCATAGTTTGATAATGCACCTTACCCGGATTGGAAAAGATCCAGGTTAGAATAAAATGAAATTGATTTTACATGTATATCTTTCTAATTAATACATTTAATTCATATTTAAAATATCACAGACCTATGTTCTGAATAATTACAACTTCACAATAAGAATGTGTTCTACTAATAAATAATATTTGTTAAATATTTTAATAAATCCATTTTTAAACAGAAAATCTTTTTCAAGTGCTATTGTGACGCTTATAAAGATTTACCAGCCAACAACAGTAACAGTTATAGAAGTAAGTATGCAATACTGGGATGTAAGTACCCGCAATTCTTATGCCTAGCCGGTGGAGGACATAACTTTTGGCAGACTTTGGCAATGAAATCAAAATGATTGGTCCTTAAATTAAATTAATTTCGGTGATAGTTAAACTTATGTATACTTTTAACTATAATATGGATATTTGATAACTTGGATTCAATTTTACTATTAGCTTGTTGGTGTAGTGGTCAAGACGTTGGCCTAGTGATCTAGTGGTCGGGGGTTCGCGCCTCGTTCCAGGACACCAGCAAGTTAATCCTATTCTCATAGCACAAGCGTTTAGCTTAGTTTGAAAATAGTAAGAATATTGATGTGACATGTATTCCGTGTACGCATCTCAATTCAAAAAAAAAATGTTGTAAATATGTTTATTCACTGATAAAAAGTAATATTGCACCCGAAGGTTCCGACGCACGCTATCCTAAACACTAGTGATGAGACTTTTGACTCAAGGGTGTAATTGTGATTGGTATTAGATAATATCAGTGATTGAAAACTGTGACTGTGATCACTGTTTCATTATAAACGACCATGAGCCGCACGATATCACAATACACGAAAAAAATATATAACCAAGCAAATTATTAAATGAGGTAGGTAATAAATAATATTATAAATTTTCTTAACATAAAACTTCTAAAAATGGCGTACTATGCAATTTGTTAAACAGTCACAAAGCATGGTATAATTGCTTGGGGAGGAGTGACTATGACTGCAATTAACCCAATATTGGCAGCTTATAAAACTATTTAAAAAATTATCCTCAAAACCCCAATCACAACGAGCACTGACGAAATTTGTAATAAATTCGATATCTTTGATATAAGACAAATATATGCTAATACTGCTTTAAACTATAATACATATATAAAATACGAACATAAACATATTAAAGCAACTCAAAATATAATAACCACACGGACAAATAAACATAATATACAGACCCCAAAACAACAAACAATATATGGTCAAATGAACTACGAATATTTTTGGCCTAAAAGATTTAACTCAAATGAATTGTCCCGATAACATGAAACTGAAAAAAAATATATATGGAATATCCACCTTGTAATTGCTTTTTATACATAGGTACACCTTATATATATAAAGTATATGTATAAAAGGTAACTGTTAATTCGGTCTGATATTTGTTAACTAATTTATTTGTCCAATTACTTGTAAACTATGCCCGTCTCAACACAGATTTCTCTAGTGAGACAGGCAAAGTTCAACCATAAATAAACATACGCATTATATAGATAATGAAATAGATAAATTATATATTATATAAAACGCTAAGTTATTTTTCTCGACGTATCCTTCATTTTATTTGACGTTGGATATACATGAGGTTGAATATTAAAAGGTGTTTGTAGTGTTTTGTTTATGAATTTTCATTAATATGGAAGACGATCCAGTTCAGAAAAAGTGACGTTTAGATAGAGAAAGACAGCAAAAATGGAGTGCTCAATAAAGTAACGTCACTAAATAGATTATGTAGGGAAAAATATTGATTTAAGAGAGATATTTAAATACTAGTAAATCAAAAGAGTAATAAATAACAGAATCATTTTATTTTATTTTACAAATCAATATTTTGTCATAAATATCGTAATCCGGCCGTGGTCCATTTTATCTAGGAGGCTTACTGCATTCCGCCATATAATGGAAATGGAACCGATCGGAAAACGAGATAGCTCCAGAATCTAGTATAACATACGCTTTAACGATTACAAACAAAACGATCTAAGCTACACATATAGGTACATCGTTATATACACAGTTACATCGATGGTAATAACATATTGTTAACCAATATTTATCCCATATATTTGATTAAATAAACGTAGCAGAGATGTGTGATAACGAGTCTCACGTCAAATTGTACAGGTATGGATCTGATAGGATGATACCAGAGCCAACCTATGATTGTATTAAGATGTTAATAACTGAATGTGATAAAAAAAAAATATTGACCAATTGTAACTACACTAAAAAATAGTCCAAAAACAAGCATTAAATTTTTTTTTAATATTGCACGCATTGCTGCTTTGTTTAGTGAAATCGAAACGAGACTCACAAAACGATTCCGGAATAGGGTGGGACCCTTTGGGGTTTCCTTCAATATTTAATATAGCAGAGATGTCAAATGAGTATTTTTATCATTTCCAAAGCAAGTTGGATCGTTCTATAAAAATAAAACTTATTTACTAATCTCCCGAACCGAAGTCGAAACAGTATCACAAAAATGTTCTTAAATTTTCACAGCCATTCACAATCTGTTCGACCTCTCTGGCCGACGTTTTAGATCTAATTGTAGGCTCAATCATCAGAACAGATGCATTAGTGATATCCGAAATGTCGAACAAAGATACTGTAAATACACGACAGAAAATCCCAAAATACTCTAGATAGAAAATAATGAATAACATGTACCGAGACCAAAATACAAAATACATAAAGATTCCTCAACTAGAAAAGTAAGAAATATTTTTCAATTACTAGGAATTAAACCCGTGATCCGTCTTAGATTAATAAAAAATCATTTTATATTTTTATTTGTTAACTTTGTTTTATTAACCACTTATTGAGTTTAAATACATCTACCGGATTCGAAAAATACTACATTCTTCTTCATGATGTCAATACTAACTAAAAACATATATTATTATTTCTTTACCACAATCTATTTTTAAAAAAAAAACAATAATTACTTAAAAAATAAATTTAGTACCTAACTCAAATTATTTCTTAATACAAATTTACTCGAATAATTTTTAGGAAAAAATTTTAGAATGCGACTCGTAGTTAAATTTAGTTGGTTTTTTATAATTTTTTGATTAGTTTTATACGCTTTATTTATCTCCAATGATTCCCAAATTATTTAATTTGTGAACAACACCATTTATATGGAAAATTGACAATCCCAATTTTTATAAAACCATGACCATTTTCTATCGAATGATAAGAAAATTCTGAAAACCCTCTATACTATCATTTTACCTGTAGATAAATGAGGCTGTGTTTGGTAAATAAATGGCATAATAAAATGTTCTGAAATATCTTATTAAGGCGTTTGAGGTATCGTAGGACATATTTTAAATTTAACAAAACCGACTTTTATCACATTAAATTGAAATTTGCTTGTTGTTAGGCCTTGCAGACGGCTGCTACTAGGTCACGGTGAGAGTTTCCTCAAAATCTATTTTTCAATGTCGAAAACAGAATTTATCATTAAAAAAAGGAAGTGATCTTCAACAGTATAATCTGACATAATAAGTAGGCTTTATACCATTTTAAATATATATTATGGTCGTGACTTCAAATTCGTTGAAAAGTACATCGTTAACGTTGACAATGAGATTAATTTAAATTTAGGCCTAAAAATTATCGTCGGACGTCCTTAATTATAATTTCGTCTGCTAATGCTGAAAATTAATCTTTTTGCTAAGTTATCCAATTAAAATTATCGGGCCTAATGCCCCGAGTCAGAGTTGGCGAACCTATGACGTATAAGTTTTCAGTGACAAGCGGATAATGTCAACATTTTGTTTATAAAACGTATTTTATTTACCTTCAGCAAAATTATTTTAATAAAAAATAAATATAAAAAAGAAGATGGCTCTTTTTTTGGTTCTGCTCAGTGAACCTGCACATTTAAATACGTCGCAGTGAATTTTGGTCTACAGTCGAGAGGGTGTCAGTGTCTTGTTGTTGCGACGTTCACTGCCGATGTCTGAATAGATTACTCGACGTAATTTGAAGAATTTTTATACCTGTATGTGAATAAAAAACAAATCTGAGTGTTGAACCAAAAGGAAGTGGACGATTGTATTAGGAAGAATTGTTTCATAAATACCGTTTTATTGAAAAAATAATAGTCATTTTGTATTATTTGTAAAACATTAACTGTGATATGTACCTTCAATGTAAGATATTATATTGAAACGGAAAACATATTTTGACATTTTTATTTTCATTTTCTTTTTATTTATCAGGCACGCTTTGATATTTTTCATGTATTATTAATATAAATTCTATGTAATTTTTATCCTTCTTATATAATCTGACATTTCATTAAAAATCTTCAAGACACTGTACATCACTGATTTCTGAAATTTAGCCTTCTTCCTGAACGGCAGTCTCATTGTATCTATTCCTCTTGTATGATGTTCGTTCTTATGTTAATTTACCTCAATTATTATAAATTCTACTCATATTTTTTAGTGAGGATTTTAAAAATAAACACTGAAACATTGAAATATATTTTCTGTTTCATTATATTAAGGTCTTTTAGTATTGCACTGATCCAAGTTGAATTGTGGATGAAGGTTCGCCATCGTAACTCTACAGCATTTATATTTTACATCGTACAACAAAATCTATTGTTATTATTGAGCTATTACAATAATTGAATTGCGATTACCATCGCGAGCAGTGTGGTTTTATTATTAGTTAGCTAACAATGGTACCTACGGGTATATATACTGGATTCATAGAATTTGATAGCAATATTGGCTATGTAACAATATATAACTACATTGCATTGTACATTTTGAGGCTACACTGCGACAATATGGGCAACACCCACTATATATGACTGTGTTGTTTCGAGTACAAATTACAAACTACGTACTAAATAGAGTTTGTAAATAAACAAACTGATTTTGATATAATAAATTAATAAGTTTTTTTAGCTTGGAATTTTTATTTTGTTTTGTTCGCACATTGTGAAAAATGTGTGCAAGTTGAAAATATTTAATGAAGAACGAATAATGATTTCATTATTATCTGAGGCATTTCACTAAATTTTATTATTTATTAGATATTTAGACGTAACCCAAAAATAATGACGGAAAATCAATAATTTTCACCGCCACATTTTTTAAAATTAATAAATATACAATGATAATCAAAATGATCACAAGTACACATATTATTGCATAGATATCATTTTTTCTCTATATATGAATACGATATAAGATTAGTTAAAAAGCATACAAGTTCCTACAGTGGAACCTCGGGTTACGAACTAAATTCATTCCGTAAGACTGTTCGTAACGCGAATTGTTCGTAAACCGAAACAATTATTGAACAGATTTATAACGTGACTTGATAAAATTTTATCAGGACGATTGAACAATAACAACATTTAAAACAATAACAATACTTGTATAAAAACAATAAATGTTTGTTTCATAATATTTTTAAAAGGCAACGATGCCAAATTGACAACGGTTGTTTATTTTATTAAAATCAGATTTGAAAAGTATCATAATTAAATTTCATTTAAAATCAATTATTTTAATTCAAACCGCTAAATTTTTGTCAAACAAAAATTACACATGCGTGTATGTGCATATTTATTTAAAAGTAGCGCTGCAGCAAAGTTCTTATTTTCACGATAAACACTACGCATACATCCCACTGACATAATACATTACAGTTGCATTGATCACATCGGATATCTGTCCCATAAATAACAATAGATAATCGGCCAAGCCTCTGGAGGCTATTTGAATATCAGATGAAACGTAATTTGGTGGTAGATTTCGATTGTTATTTTTACGTTTTTTTTTTAGATGGGATGATACAGTTTCCTGGGGGTGATATAAAATCTCACTACTTTAATTTCTGATAATTTAGGCATTATCTGGATGACCTCAATTCGTTGAGTTTCTTTGTTCTTCGTTTCCTGCAGGGTATTGTAGAGCGTGGACGTGTTAATTGTGAATGACGTTTTCTTTGCAAAGTAAACAACCTACATTATTTTATTTTTTTAACATTTAATTAAGTTTTCTTCTTATATACCTTTTACATATTGCGTTAATTTGCGTCAATCAAACTTTAATTATTATCTGATGTAAACTAACCATTCAAAATCAGCTGTAAGGGTAGTTGTTACTTTTGCCCGTCGCTATTTATATTAAGAACAATTTTTCATGTTTTTCTCAAAATACGTAGGTTACTGATATTGCAAATAGTACGTACCCTCAGTTAAGTGTGAAAGTAACATTTTTGATACAACGTTGCATTGAGTTCTGTTCCCTTTTGTGATTTGAAAGACATTTATAACCTGTCTTTACAAAAATGAGCACCGCGCCATAAATACTTAAACTATCGCGATGAAATTTGGTACACGTATTAACTTAATTTTTTTGCCGAAGATTACCAAAGTCAAACCGTTAAATTTTGGATAACCCTATTTGACGCTCAATGTATTACTAGTGATGTCTCTTAACTGTAGGCTCCATTTGGACTACTGTCTCTCAGACAACCTTGTGGTTTAACATATTATATTAAATAAAAAATAAAATAACAATAATTTTGTATGAAACCACGAAATTTCTTATACGTCAAACAGTTTCGCTTATTTCAAGCTTCATCAGGACGTATAAACTGATCATAAATATAAAAAGAGTGCTTGTATATACATAAAAGGGGAGATAGAATATAAAATTACATGTAAAAGAGAGATACAAAATATATATATATATATATATATATATATATATATATATATATATATATAGTTAAATAGAATATGAAGGGAGACAGAATATAAAATTATCCGCGAAATATACAGATACGTATACAGATAGACGGATCATTAAGAGATGGGAAAACAGTGTTGATGGATATACCTAATATGGGGCTAATGGATAAATGATTTTGATTATTAAGAATTGGCACACCACTATTTATTGCATTTTATTCCTTTAAAATCAATTTAATATCCATCAACACTGTATTTTCCATCCTTTAATGTTCCATCTTTCTGTATATGTATTCTGCCTCTCTTTTTCGCATATGATTTTATATTCTGTCTCCCTTTGTGTTATATTTAACGATATATGTATTCTGTCTCTCTTTCACATTATATTATATTTCCCTCTTTATATATATGAGTGTACTCTTTTTGTATTTATGATCAGTTTTAAATACGTCCTGATAAAGCTTGAGATAAGCAAAACCGGTTGACGTATATTAAATTTCAAGGTTTCATATAAAGTGATTGTTATTTTATTTGATACATTGTAAGATCGCTCTGAAGTATTATTATTAGAAATAAATGAAACAGGTATTCACTTAGTAGGGCGGACATGGGATAATATATGTATAAAAGATTGTTATTGTAATTATTTGTACCTTCTCACATATGGGAAGAAATAAGTACGCATATTGAAAACCGGCTCGATTTATTTCTATTTCACATTATTTAAGTGAATGGAAGATTTAGTTTGTTATTTAAAAAATGGGAGTACGGGAAAATGAATCGCGACGTAATGATCCGTGACAAACAGATGGAGAAGATTTGTACAATAAAATAGATCAGTGGAAATTGCTGTGCGTATTGTGAGAGTATTGTCGGCCCAACAGGTTACGTAGGGACGTGCATCCGTGCGAATGTTTAAATCTTTACAGTTCACACGAATCCCACAAATCAAAAGCAACTTTATTAGAATTGTAATATTACTTTCTGTTTGCATCCTAATTAAAATTAAGGTTCTTTGGATATTATTTTTTGATACTGCATGTATCGCACATAATTACTCGCCGAGAAGGCGTCATATAATTGATATGATAAGACACGTGTCAATAATTTAAAGGTGTAATCATCGGCGTGGTGCCAAAAACCCGCGGGATAGATTTTAGGAAAACAAAGACGCCATAGTAAAACGTCACAAGCGGCGGCCTGTTGCCGTATAGGTACTTGCAAATATGACTATATGTATTGTTATGAATTTGAATAAAAACAGAGTATTCTGCATGCGGCAGCCATTCTCGATTTTGCCGCCGTATTATGCCTATATTGAACATCTTCTGTGTTTCATTTTTTTCAACCTCATAATTATCATCGCCGGTTGAAAGAAGCTGAGATCGGTGAACCACCCTTGTTTACATTATTGTTTCCTGTACGTAACACTACATATAATATATTATTATATGATTATTGTACTGTTATTTGCATAATACTTTTACTGTTATTATTTATTATTATTACCAGAAAATAATATTGATAAAAATTTAAAATTAATTAAAAAAACAACGAAAGCAAAATAATTATCTTTTTTTTGACGCAACAATAGTATAGGTACTTTTATGTGATATTATTTCATTTATAATTTTTGATAACATGTCATTGGCAGCAAATATTGATTATTACGATGCGATTGTTTGTTTAATGTTGCTATGTGACTCAGGGTATGTTTATTTTATGATGATATCTTTCTAATTAATACATTTAATTAGTATTAAAAATATCACAGACCTATGTTCTGAATAATTAAATCTTATAGTAAGAATGTGTTCTCCTTAATAATATATAAGTTGTATCAATGTGTATAAAATGTAATAAGACTACTCAAAGGTATTTGAGATTTCGTAAAATAAAGAAGATGGCTTTCAAATAATGGAACTATAGATGTATTCATTTGAAAAGTGTAACATACAAGTTTCGAAAATTTGTTGTCAATCCACTTTGTTGGTATAGTATAATCGGTTTATGCACGTTCCCCGGATTGGAAGAGATCCAGATTCGAATTTCGGTAGCAACAATAATATTTTACAATAAAATTAATTTTATATATATATATATCTTTCTAATTAATACACTTAATTTGTATTAAAAATTATTTTATTCTAAAAAGTTGAATGTCGATAGAGATTGACGAGATATAATATGAATGTGATTCTGCGTACAAAATAGCTAAAAAACTATTTAAGTCCAAAGATCCACTGCCGCTGTCTTTAAAACTTCATACTTTTTCATCACTTTGGTTAGTATCACAATTTTTTTTATGTTGGTTATAAATTTCGTGTCACAAATTTGTCCTGTTTACGATTTTGTTCCAATGATGTCGATTACAAAGTCTAATGTCATATATTTGTCGTGTTGGTTACGACTTTAAATTGATAATAATAATAATGTACTTTAGGTGCTCTTTTGTGCAAAATGGTCAAGGATACGATTTTCCAAAAAAAATTCAGTGATGCTTCATTTTTAATAATATTAATTGTCCAAAATTGCTTTTTAGTTGAACTCTACCTACATTTAACATTTAATCGTTCCATTATTTGAAAGAGCCATCTACCTTATTTTTACGGAATCTCAAATACCTTTGAGTAATATGATAGCAGATGCCAGAATTATCAATTCATTTTTATTAAATTTTGGACACATTGATACAGGTTCGAATCCCTGTGGCGCAATAACAATATTTTTCAATAAAATTGATTTTATATGTATATCTTTCTAAATAATGTATTTAATTCTTATTTAAAATATGACAGACCTGTATTCTGAATAATTACAACTTCGCAATAAGAATGTTTTCTTCTTAATAACAGAAATATGTTGCACAATTGATTTTTCGCTTTCTTTCAACGAATTGATTTTTAAATTTTGCATCTTTAACTGTTTTGCGCAAACGAATTTCTACAACATGGCAATGACATTTTACATAAAAATGCCATCACATCTACCGGTTATATTTATTTTGGTAATTTTATGGAAGAATTCCTGCTATGCCGTGTTTGCTTAAGTTTTCTCAAACCGACAACGGTTGTGTCTCAAGTCTCAAGTAAGAAAACAAACTTGTTTTAATTCACGTCCAAAGCTTCGTAATTAAAAAGCGTAAATACATTTCATCCAACATGCATCAGACAGACACCAGCAAACGCAACCTTTTCACTCAATAGTGCGATTTGCCTGTTGGCTTAATAGATTTGTTTCATCTTGACCCAGACCCACTTAATGCGAATGTTTCGTGTAACACTGTTGGCCCTGTCACAAAAAGTATTCTCTTTTAATGTTTCATGTTATTTCTCACTCAAGATACACGTGTTTTTCTAATCAGGGCCTTTAATTTATCTACAATTTATCAGTACCATATTAGATTAAGTTCTGTGTGTCAATGATACACGAGCTCAAGGTAAATGGCTTCTATTTCTCGTAGATAAATATTGTTCAATATGCATATTAGCACTTGTAGTGAAGAAAGTATGTATATTCACACATCTGGAAATTCTACATCAATGGAAGATATATAGGTAATATTCACTTTTTATTTGAGAACCACTTTTGATTCATTTCCATTCTTTGATATTTTAATTGCCTAATATTCCACACTAAGGTATTCAAACCACAAATAAGTGATTTTTTAAAAAATGGACTATATAATATTTTTTTTTTTTTTTGAGATTTACTTTCGATTACTATTTAATTTAATTCATTAATTTAATTTAATCTCCATTCATAGAAGTTTTAATAATTAGTGTTATTTTTTTAGTAATTTCCTCGCATAAATCGCTTTTTATAAGACCAGAAAACACTAATACTTCCATCGAGATTTTTAAATTCCATATGGTGACTTGTGGATTCTATGTTCTATACATAATGATGTATTGACGAATAAATTATAATTTTATATGTTAACTTTATTTTAATAAATACTTGCGATAAATTTCCGTTTTTAGATATTTTAATGAGGTAGTAATTTCTTCTTATAAATCACTATCCATAGAAGATTTTTATAGAATAAAGAAGTAAAAATTCTATCGTTAAGAAGAATATGTAAGAAGATTACGAATGAATTAATAAGAACTGAAGATGTAACAATAATTAAAAAATAGTGTTTTATTAGAGGCTCTTTTCTTTTAGCTCTTTTAATAATTAGGTAATCAAAAACAAAATGAAAATAAACAAAACATTATTAAAAAATTCACTTTATTTTAATGCGGTGGATATAATTTTTAATTAGGGTTAATTATAGTGATAAGTGTGGATTGAATCAAGGCTGTCTGTGCGGAGATCTAACCGTTGGCTGTATTCGAGTTATATTTAATTGAAACTCCAAATAGTACCTTATAATATATTTTCTCAAAGGTCTAACTTTTACAGCGAATTGGGCTGTTTATTTTTTTAATATAAATAATAAAAAAACTTCAAAGTTACATTATAAAATAAATCCTCTCTACTTATTGAGAGAGCGACAGAAATGTTATTTGTAAAAATCTACTTTTAACGTACCTTGATCAAATTAAATCAAAATCAAGACGGAACGTCGAATGTAAAATATCCAACATTCGAATTCTAATATGGAATTAATTTATATTTAACGATCTTTGATTGGGTTACATCTATTTGAAGAGAAAGTTCAGTGAACATCGTGTGGGTGTTTCCTGTCGTGTTTAAGGCGGATTCGCAATTGTACAGAAAGCAGTCAGCCTCAGAAAACTCAAACTGCCAAATTGTATTTTTGAGAAAAGTGTGAATAAATGCATCTATACAACAATTAGAAAATTTTAAATATGAATTAAAAATATTAATTACAAAGATACACATAAAAGATCAATTTTTATCGAAAAATATTGTTCTTGCGCCATCGGGATTCGAACCTTAATCTCTTTCCTAATCGTGGAAGACACATTATCCAACTATGCTACAGCAACAAATTTTCGAATCTATATGTTACCTTTTTGATATTAATACATTTAATCGTGATTTTATATGTACATCTTTCTAATTAATATATTTAATTAATATTTAAAATATCACAGACCTATGTTCTGAATAATCACAACTTCACAATAAGAATGTGTTCTCCTGGTATTTGAAAATTATTTACCTTTAAAATGATAAATAATATGACTTTTAAGAGAGATCTTTCAAAACAATTTTTATCATACCGACTCGAGCAAAGCACATTCATGGGACCAATAAAAATATTATTTAATAAGAAGTTATCATGACTTTGGTATAAAACTTGATTTTCAATAGTAATTGAAGCCCTATAGCGCGTAAGTACATACAATATATTTATTAAAAATCGTTTTTATATTAATATGAAGGATTTTAAATCCGTAAAAAATGGATTAATGTTGATAATTAAAAATTTGACGATTTATAATTATTAATCTTAACAATTTGTTAGTTTCATAAGTACAGATTTATCTTTGTTACATCGGGTAATGGCCAATAAGAAAACATATTCTGTATATATATGGAATTTCCGTGACTAGAATTTTTCTGGCACGCTGAAAACGAATTTAATGGTTGTGGTCGTTCAATTAAGCCAATTGAATCCTAACTATTGTAAATAATATTCAGTTTATTAGTTTTATTAAAATATTAGTACAGAGTCTTAGTAATTATGTTAAAAAAAATGCTATATAGTGTATAACTTTTAATATAAATTAATGAAAAAATTAATTAATATTAAATGCCCATCCTCCTTGAGAGTATTTAAGTATTATGTAATGAATTTTTGAGTTTGCTGCGCCTGATAAAATATTTTATTTTTTCAAAATTGTGAACTGGCTGCTCTCCGTATAACTACATTCAATTACAGAACAATGAAATACAGAATTCCTATCAGATGGTATATTAATCATTTTGCAATTTTTCTTACATATTGGTGGCTTACAGTACTAAGGCTCCTAAGAACGATTTATTACCGAGAAAAGAACCATTACAGAAAGTAAAATTGTTTACAGAGATTTATATATTTTATTTTATTCATTTATTACAGTTAACAAGGATATTGCAATGTGAGAAATTTCTTGTAACCTACACGAAAAAGTATAAAATGTTTAATTTTAAAATAATACGAATATTATACGTAAATATATTTTCTACATACATTCGCATTTTTATTTGTAAATCTTTTTTTGCGCGTAACAAAATATAATATTAATGAATTATTAAAAAATATAATTTAGCTGGCATATGGAAGCCTAGCAATATTACATAAAAAAATATTATAGATATGTTACAATTACCAATGCGGCAAAAAAAGTGTAATGTGACTATTCATACGTGGTTAATAGAGAAAACGCATTATAAGAAATGTTTCGATACTAAATAATAGTCTTTCATTATAGTGACGCAAAGTAGATATAATCTCCACATATTATACAGGTTATCCAGCAAGTGTAATAGAACTTTAAAATTGAATTAAATTTTGAAAACTTTTTTTATTCGAAAAATCATTCGATACCATTAACAATGGAACATAAGTTTATTCAAATGTGCACCACGACCACGTTTGTTACGATGTATTGGGTCTAATTTTCTGCCACTCTTTCACATAAATCTAGTGTTATTTCACCAATAACACAAGTTATGTAGTTGTTTAAATGTTCTAGTGTTGATATTTTATCAGTATAAACAATTAACTTTACATATTCCCACAAAAAATATTCTAACGGAGAGTAATCACATGATCTAGGCGGCCAATTGACAGGTCTATTTTTGAAAATGATTGAATAGTTAAATGTTGTCTTTAATAAATCGTTTGTCTCTTTTTTAATATCCTGTAAACGTTGTTCCAATGTTAAAGGCTCTGTGAAAAAATGGCAGACTATACTCAATATAAATAACAATGACAGCTGTCAAAATATTATTAAACATGGCCACTATCTTCATTTGAAATTCTTTCACATTTAGGATAATCTTGTATATATGGTAGAATAAGCAAGTTATCTATAAAAACAATTATGCGTTCGATTGATGACGATAAAACGATGATTGGTAATTCTGAATTAAAGATGAGAAATTTTATTTTTTGTTTACTAATGCTCGCCAAATGACTAATAATCACAGTTAGTCAATAAAAAAAGTATCATAGATCCAAATCTTTGTCTTATCATGCAACTGTTGCCCACCACCCTACTGATTTCGTCGCTCCATCGATTCCCTCAATCGATTCGACTCCATCTTGTGGATGATCGATACTTCTATCTCCAGAACGTTCATTTCCCCCTGTCCATCAACAATCATATCTTCGACAAATATCTTATCCGTTGCCACTCGAGCTTGCAGATTTTTTTGTTCTTGGTTTAATGTTTAATGGGTTTAAGTTGAAATAATTTGTATATATTCCTTGAACATTTTAGACTCGTAGGTATCTACGCATAAAATCCTATAAGTACAAATACAATGTTGTTGCCTGATACCCTGATTGGTTCTATGTAATTTTGTTCATTTGCCTTAATTTTGTATAATTTTATCTTATCATTTAATAACGTTGTTTTTACCCCGCGATGCAAATCTTTTAGCGAGTTTACAATGCATTTGGCTAAGCCAATTTCGCCCATTTAAATACATAACAGCTCTGATAATGATCATAATAAAACGTATGTAAATCGCGCGTATGGTGTGAATCGACCTTAAAGATTAACAAAATTTCAAACGACAGATGGCGTCATATTGACACAACGCGTATATTTATTCATCAAAAGTAATCACGTTTTTTGGATTAACGTTTCTCTTCAGGATAAGTCGGGTACATTAATTAATCTTTGCGGCTTTACATATTATCATTATGCTATTTTCGTCTCAATTTTTATGCGTTATTAATGGTTTGATGAATGTGTCATGTTCATTTTAGATGACCAAATTATTTTTAAAAGATTCGCATTTAAAAAAATGTTAAATTACGTCGAAATATAATGACTGCTGGAAAATAGGGTTAATGCCACCTTATAATTTAATATTTACATACAATAAAACCTCGATATAAGAGATTACTTCTAACGGCGTGGGAGGTTTTTTTTAGTCCGTTTTAATAAAATATAATATAGAAAATTTTTAGAAAGCATATGTTAAAAATATGACAAATCAATTAACGTTTTTTTTTACTTTTGTAGATACGTTTGTGTAATTAAATTTTTTTTTTATAAAAACACATTTTTGTTGTGACGTTGTATTTTCAAATCATAGTGATGTGGAATTTTAATACAAATTAAATTAATCAGTTATAAAGTTATACGGCAAATTCTATTTCAAAAACGTATTCTAAAATTTTATCAAAATTTAATAAAATTGATTAATTTTTTAATTCTGGCGTCTCGTAGCGTAATTAACTCAAAGGTATTTAAGATTCACAGCAATATATAGTTGATTGCTTTTAAAAATGGAATAATAGATGTATCAATTTGACAGACTACAGAATATAAGGTCAAAATTTGTCAAAACTGTATTAGATTGCTATAACAAAATGTCCAAGTTCGAATCCCGGTAGTAACTAAATATTTTTTCGATAAATAGATTTTTTTTTGTACTTTTTTCTAGTTTAATTTGAATTATTTATTTATTTTTATTTTCATACATATACGTAATTATAATTGCAATACATAATTAATTACGAAAACAATTATGTATATTTTTTAAATTTCATATCCGCCCTACTTGGCGAACACCTGTCCCGGACAGACTTTGTGTACGTTTAATTGTAGGAAAAACATGCCAGACCGATATCGTTTATTTGTACAAATTAAAAGAAAATGTGATAAGTTCGTTTCAATCATGTGAAGATAGTTAAGAATAAGGAATACGAAAATTGAATAAATAAGAACCAAGAAATAAATAAGAAACAAGAAAATAACACGAATGTAACAGATAGTATATATTTCAGGTATCTAGAATTATCTAGAAAAGGAGATGACAAAATTAAACATTAAAAAAAAATGAGTACAGAATACATATATTTCTTAAACTAAGCTAAGCGCTTGTACTGTGGGACCTAGTCAACGGTAGTTGAGGTTCATATCTCTGACTACTTGCTGGCGAGCGTCTTACCGATGAACCAAACAGCACTTCTAAATAAAAGCATAGTTAAATATAACCATGTAAAGGGACTACAATTTTTCTTTATTTATTTATTTAACTTATTTATTATCGCTGCTGGATGTAAGCCTCCACTTGACTCTATTGTTGCGATAATTTCATCTATCCAACGAGAATTTGGGCATCCTCTAGGTCATTTTTTGTCTCGTGGTTACCATTCAAGAATATCCTTTGTCCGTCGATTATTTACCAATGCTTCTAGAAATACATCCCGCCCATTGTGACTTAGGATTTTTAGCAGTGCGAATGACATTTTTCACCTTGATTTGCATTAGATGCTACGTTTTTTTTTATTCTGTATTTTTGAGTTATTCCCGGCATACTTCATGTTATGTCATGGCAAGTTAGTTTAGAATATATTTTGGATAAACTTGCTTGCATAAAAAGGCAACGTATTTTTTTATATTACCTTAAAACTCAAGAACGGCTAGTGCCTTATATACTTATATATTAGTGGAAAATATAATACATATTGTTATCTAGTTCGTTAGCAACATGTAACTCGTCTTACACGTTTCAGATATACATGTATTATCCCCAGTGGCGTGCACTAGACATGAAGTTAGGTTATGCTGCTAATATCAATGCTATAAAAGTGATGAATACTGTCATTATTCTTCGGGAATTTTTCCAGTTATTAAGTGAAGGACCTAACATATGTATGTTATAATATAAAATAATACCGAGTTGAAAATGTATTGGAATGTCACGTTTAGTTCGTGCACGTTTAGTACAGATTTTGCAAAATAATGCGTGCGCAACTTTATTTGTATTAAATTCTTCTGCTAGCTGTATAGTTTTAGTTAACACGTCAACATAAAAACTGAATTATTTTCGGGTGGATCTATATACTTAATAACTGTGTCAAATATATATTTCATTTATTTTGCAGAAATAATAAACATGCACAGCTTTTTTGATTGTATAGAGTGCATGCCCCTGATCATACCATTCCCGCATACAGAAAATCGTATTTTGTTTTGAACTTTTAAAACACCGAGTTTAAATGTGTTCTTTGTTCGTAAAAAATAAGAACAATACACGTTTGTTTTAATTCAATGTATTTTATTCTTTGAAATATTAGTTTTTTTGTTTGTATGTTTTCTAACGAGGTTTTTAATATAATTTCGTGACACATTTTACACGGAAAGCCTCTAAAAAACATTTTCTACGCTAATAAAACCTAAGACTGGAAGATGTATTCCGGCAACATTACTTAGCTTTTTTTTAATTATTTCTCTAATTTTGCTAAAGCACAAGCTGCAAATAATTTCTCTAATTTTCATGAAATACCTCATCTTGACGCGTGGTCCAGATGCTGCGGAGTGACGTAAAGGAGAGGTGAAGGAGAAAGAGAAAGAATGTTAATTAGTAATCTGATTAATTGTTCGCGTAACAACAACAAAGAAATAGCACCTTGTAAAAGGGGAAAACATTGAAAATAAATTATTAAATATACTACATATTAGATATAATTATTAAAGAGCTGGGCATTCTAACACAGGAAAAAAAAGTGGTAGTACATTGTATATACATTATGTACCCGTATATCTATATAATATGTAGCATATATATATAGTTGGCATCGTATTGAAAACTCGATAAGATATTCCACTTAGAGAGACGTAAATATACATACATATGTAATATATAATACATATGACTGATGGCGTGAAAGAATAAGACGAATAAATATTTATTGATTGATCAATGCTGCACGCATTTTGTCAACATTACACATATATTTTACAGTATTATTGGATGGGGAGGAGTATATAAAACTTCAATATCATAATTAGAATTCACTCAAAAAATGATAATAAAAATTATTCTAAAAAAAAATACTATTCATGTATACAACTTTTCACAGATTTCAAAGTGCCAAAAATAATAAACATATACAAAAAAAATCAATAATACAATTTTAAGAAGTTAAAAATCAATTAAAATATTAGAAGCTAATTCCGATCTACAAGATTTCGAGACCAAATTGATATTCCAAAACTAAAATATATCGCAATCTAAAATCACTATATTTATCAAGGCATCAAATTTTTTAACAATCTCCCCATCACAATTAGAAAAATTATAGACTACTATAAATTTTGAAGTAAAAACAATATGTACATAGACTAACTGAAACATAAATTCTCGTACATACTCCTTCTCTATACACGAGTCTTACTCTCACAGAGAAAAAATAAATGTTAAATGAAATGATATATGTATTCTACTGATTATTTTTAAAATGTATTATATTTTCTAATATTAAAATATTTTTTTTTTTTTTTGACTGATTACTAACTGCTTAAAACAAATGCACCCCCTCTCTCAACCTTTTGACCTTCACAACTCTGATGTAAATGTATAGCACGGGCAACGTCGTGCACATATCGCTAGTTTCACACATTTCACTCAATTCTTAGAATCTTGGAAAAAACGTCGATGATACAGTATTATGAAATAACTTATAGGTATATTTGATTATCCTTCAGACATAACATACTTCTCTTATTACTTTATATTTTAAAATACAACATTTATTGTTCCCTCCAACCGTAAACTATCGTAACCAATTACGAAATAATGAAATTTTTTTCTGTATTATATTCTGTTGAATAAATTATATATAAAAAAAAATAGCGCCACTTAAAAATGTACCAAATACATGGAAAATACTAAAACAACTAAAAATTATCTCTTTGCTATTATTTATATTACTTTAAATACTAATTAAATGTATTAATTATAGAGATATACATATATAATCAATTTTATCGAAAAATATTGTTGTTGCGCTACCGGGATTCGAAACTGGATCTCTTTTCCTATCCGGGAAAGGAAGCAGTACGGAATCCCAAATAATTTTTAAAAACAATGTAGATGTCTTTCAAATAATGGAACGATAGATGTATTCATTTGAAAAAGTGTAACATATAGGTTCGAAAATTTGTCGTCAAAAATACTGTCGCTGTAGCATAGTTGGTAATGCAGCTTCTCCGGATTGAAAAATAGATCCAGGATCGAATCCCGGTAGCGCAACAACAATATATTTCGATAAAACTGATTTTATATATAATACATTTAATTAGTATTTAAAGTATCGCAGACCTATGTTCTGAATAATTACAACTTCTCAATTAGAATGTGTTCTCCTTAATATAATACTTTACGTTGGAAGTAAAAGCATGGCAAAAGTATGTTTTTGTTCATCTTCTATTAATCCTATTAGCATATAATTTAATTATTTTATTATAAATGAACTTCATTTTGACAAGCATTAAGACCAGCTTTATAGAAATAAAGGTGGGATAATCTCTTTCATGATTAATATAATGTGTTAAACACAAAATAAATATTTTTGATAGATAAATTTAGCATGTGTACACGCCGAACGGTCCATACAACTGAGTTAATTCATTCGATAGTGAATACTATGCCACCATTGAAGTAAAATGTCAACATTTATCAGAAGCTAATGCTTTTCTAAATTGTAATTCCGTGTCGTCAAACGCACACAGTCGCCTAATTACAAATTCGTTATATTTTAACAAAGGTCCCTTCAATTAATAATTTGTTCGACTGTCAAAAAATGTAGTCCGTGACATCCGCCATTTTGTTTATTTTCATACAGCACAAAGACCAATCATTCTTGTATATATGGGTGGACACAGAGCGCCATTGGTCAGCCATTGAATCTGAACCGGAAGGAAGTATGGGTTAGGTTCTGGGAAATGAACCGGAACGGGGAAAAATGCGCACTCTTTATCATCGGAGTGGCGATTCTCGAAACAGCTCGAGTGACTATTTCTGGACCGCGAAGATGGGTTTTTTGCGATTCGTTGCAAATTTTTTAAGATCAATATTAATCAGATAGGTGTAATGTAATATAATAAATTAACATCAAAATAAGATAATAATAGCATTCTGTCAACCAACTGAAACTTGTGTAATAGAAAAATGCTAATGGAGTGTGAAATTAAATGAATATATTTATTTCTCGCAATTCCTCTCCACAGTTGTTTCAATTTTTTCATTCTAGTACCAACATAGATGTGAATACCTGGAAAGTGCCTGAATGCTAGTAAAAGAGGAACGAATGTAGACTTAATGTGATGGAGATAAGGTCACTCAGATGTATACGTGGCAAATCCATTTATGATACGAGTAAAAAAAGAACAATTTAAGACTTCCCTTTCAAAAATGATGTATATTTTCGCGTTTTTTTACGAAAATACGGGGGTTTATTATTAATTTATTTCAGAAGTTACATAATAAATTTGACTATTTTTAAAACTTACTTTACTTACTTAGATAAAATATTTACACTAACATATAATTAATAAACAAAATGGTATTTGTTATAATTAATCAAATATAAGCATTATTAGAAAGACCGCGAATAAATTAATTAAATTTATATTGTTTTTTAATCGGCGATTTGAAATAAAAAAATCCAATAAAAACTCGTACTAATGGGATCGATATAAATATTATTTAGTAAGAAATTATTGTGTTTTTGAAGCATGTAAGTAAATATAATATTTAACGTTTTAAAAACGACGGAAATTGATCATATGTACTTCAAATTGAATGGATTATAACCCTATTTATTTTTAATAATTTGCTAATTTGGTTCAATGCAAATTTGTTTCCGTAATCTTGGCTTTAAGATTATAAGAAAATATATTTCGTATTTACAAGAATTTTCTGTATTACGGCAATTTAGTAGGGCGCGGAAAATAAATTTAATGGTTGCTGCCTTTCTTATTATGCTTGTATTTTCTTAATTATGGAAAATAACATTAAGTTTATTCATTTTACATTAGTGAAAAAATCATATCCAAGTAATAGTTTTAAAGAGTTAAATCTAATGTATAACTTCTTATATAAATGAATAATAAAAACCCACATTTTCGTAAAAAAAACACGAAAATATGAATTATTTTTGATACTTTTAAAATTAGCAATATTAACTTGGTGGTTAAGATTCATATTTGTTATTTATTATCTTAGTTTTATTAACCACAATTTAGTTCAAAAAAAAAAACATTAGACCAGCATTTTACACAAATAATAGTATAGGAAATTTACTCATAAATTCTAAAGACAAAGATTATAAATTTAACAATTCTGGCGTCTATAAACTTAGTTGCAAGGATTGTGCTGCATTTTATGTTGGTAAAACGGGTAGAAATTTTAATATAAGAGTAAAGGAGCATTTGAGATGTTTGAACAATAGTGGGTTTTCAGAATTTGCTAATCATTTGATAGAAAATAGTCATGGTTTTGATAAAAAATTGGGATTGTCAATTTTGCATATAAACAGTGTAGGTCACAAATTAAATAATTTGGAATCGTTGGAGATAAATAAAGCATGTAAAAGTAATCAGGAAATTCTAAACAGCCAACTAAATTTAACTACGAGTCCTATTCTAAAATTTTTTCCTAAACATTATTCGACTAAATTTGTATTGAGCAGTAATTTGAGTTAGGTACTAAATTTATTTTTTTAAATAATTGTTGTTTTTTAAAAAATTTAAAAATAGATTCTGGTGAAGAAACAATACTATATTTTTAGTTAGTTATGACATCCTGAAGAAGGAAAAGTGTTTTCCGAAACCGGTAGATGTTTTTTAAACTCAATTGTGGTTAATAAAACTAAGATAATAAATAACAAAAATAAAAAAATAAAATAAAATTATTATTTTTGAAATCATACTTTTAAGTATAATGATTTAAATTTTAAAAATGTCACTTGGGCGGTTTGATCGTTTAAAATAAATGAATGAGAATAGTAAGAAAGATTATTTTTGATTTATTTTTACGGAAAATACATTATTGTTGTGAAGTTGCAGATTTTTAGAACATAGTTCTGTGGTATTTTTAACCCTTTCAAAACCATACAGTAACTTAGGTCTACCGCCCCAATTAAAACTGTAATATTTCTATGAATATACGTAACATAAAATTAATATTTTAATTAATTCTAAGAAAAATGTTCATGCTTAGAACTGACTAGTAAAAAAAACAGTTGTGTAAAACGAATCCCACAAAAATAATTATTTTGCAATTCAGTCAGTTGTAAAATTAATAAGCCAGAAAATAACTAGTTATGGTAAGACAAACGGAGATGGTACATTAATTTCACAATAAAAATAATAACAAAAAGACGAATATATAATCTCTCTTTCTCACTAATTTAATAAAGAGAGATAAGAAAAAGGTAGTATTGTAGAAAACTTGATGAATGCTACGAATTATATTAGGATATTGATCGCATTTTTGTAATTAATGCTCAATATTTATAGTAAGTTTATATAAATTAATAAAAGCTTTCTTCACATTTAAAATGTTAAAAATTTCTTACGGTAACACGAGTTGACAGCATGGCGGCATATAGATATTTTATATCGCGGTATGGTAAAGGTTAATAACAATTAAATAAATCAATTAGATGTATGTCGCGCAAGATTTAGATACCAGAAGATGATCCTGTTAAAGAGGAAACCTTGATATTTGATTATTGACAATTTACCAGCGTGCACGAGAATATCATAGTTATTTTTAAAATAAGAATTAATGAATGACAGTAAATTATATAAACACGTATTGCATACACATTTTGATGTTTGAAAAAAGATAATATATTTCCGAAATATTTTCCACGTCTATTTGCAATGATCAGTAGGATACTTTTTAGCCTTCTCTCTTATAAAGAATGTAGAATTTACTAAACAATACTTATAATAGTTATTAATCTCTTTTTTTAATTATTGAACTATAAATAAAATGTTTTTCTTCGCACACTAATTTATGCATTATAAAATATTACAGTACATTAATTTATATCATGTTTTATTTGCAAGAATGACAGGATGACATATAAAAGAAGCATGGCAGTCATGGATGGTGGGATAGCCTCACCCATAATTTGACAACGCAATGTGAGTATGTACCTATTTGTACGTATGCGTATAATTCAAAGCCATTCAACCAGCCAAAAACTGCCAAATACATACCTGGCATTCACATGCCATGACACTATATTCCAAAAAAAGTTGTTAAAGAAGATAAAACATATTATTTTTCTATCCTAACGTTCATCTATATCTTATTTCACATCAATAATTTAACCTACAACTGTATTTAACCAGGTCGCGTGTTCCCAATTTTTTATAATATCTAAATTCGTTTTATACGTCCGATCTTTATTCTTGTAAAGTATTCTTGTAAATATATAAAATTCTAATGGTTTTCTGTGGAACTGGAACACACTGCTGTGCCTTTCATGATGAGTGTTCTGTTATACGCGTCACGTGTAGGGAAATTTGAAAGGAAATTAATAAGTTACATAGGAGTGAAATGTCAATTTTCTTTGAAGTGCGTGATCTTTTTGTTCTTAAGGTAGGTAATTTTTCAAATAGAAAATAAACAAGTCAATTTCTGTTGTATTGTACATATGAAATAATTTTATTTGTATTTTACGTACGTCTTTCGCCCATCCTAGAATAGGTTTTTAAATATTATTCTTATGTGTAATATATATATATATATATATATATAACGTGTAAAAAAAATTCAGAAAAAGCAACGCTTAAATAATCTACTACAATTAGTTTTAGTTACACTAGTCACTGTATAATGATTTCCAAAATTCTACGTCAATGGGAGTAAATCTACAAACAAGGGTCAAAAATGTTACGCAATTTTTTAATTGAAGTCCTTGGAGAGAAGAAATTTTTTGTTGTCTAATGGCAGAGCATTGATTGGCAGAACAAAGGGTACGACGGATTTGATTCCCAACGGTTATAAATCAAAAAATATTTTTTGATGGAAAAAATGTATTGCGTTCAGCCTGGGTATTGTAATTGTGTTTAAGTTTTACTTACATAAGGTGTGCTGTCTTGAAAATTAATGTGTAAACATCTATTATTTTTCTAATGTCAAAAAAACAAATGTAACATTTGTTTAGTACATCAGAGTTTGTAACATTCTGCAACACCTGCATACAAAACAGGTGAACACAAAGGCAACTACATCTAGCGACAAGTGCACACAGTTAATTGTTCATAGGTAGCTTATTATTCTGCTGCTGTGATCACGTATTAACCTAACCTAACCTAATTCTATTTAACGTAATGTTTTTTTATTACATGTTATATTGGGTATATACAATTATATGTGTATGCATTGTTACTTTTTGCAGTTGTCTTGTGTACAGTTATCTGGTCAACAATATTTAGAATATATATTTTTTTGGATATGTGAATATTATGATCAAAATATTGTTTAATGTCCTTAACATTTATCCCTATCGGATTTGTGTAATTCTAATGCCGATCGAGACAGATTAAATAATAATTAAACTTATAAAGATTTAAAAAACTCGCGAATAATTGATATTATTGGTACGCAGTATTCTGAAATGATTGCTGAATATGTTTTAACAAACAAAGAGAAATTAAATAAAAAATATATCCATTCAGAATATCGGATCCCTACCAAAAATATTTTGATAATTCAATAACGAGTGGCGTAATAAAGTTTGAACAGCGAGTTCAATTTGCAATTTTTACTTTAAAAGTATGGTGAGTACTTTTCGAATAATTCGTTGTGGTATAATAAAAATGTATTACCAATCACAAAATGCAAATATTTTCACTAATCACATATCTGAAAAAAATAACACTTGTTTTTTTTATTTTACTCATATATTGAGAGGTATTTCACTTTGTAGTGGAATTATAAATCTACCAATTTAACTCAACAAATTCTATTTATATTAATGGCAATCATGTTAAACGTAATTACTACCTAAAATCATGCAAAACTTTTATATAAACTCCAGAAATCCAAAAGAGTCTCTCTTGCCCTATTATCGTCTTGTTATACAAATATATAATTGTTCTAAATAAATGAAATAACAATAACTTTGTATGAAATCATGAAATTTATTACACGTCAAACAGTTTCGATTATCTCAAGCTTCATCAGGACGTATTTAAAACTGATCATAAATACAAAAAAAGTATACTTATATATACATAAAAAGGGAGATATAACATAAAATTACATGTGAAAGAGAGAGAGAGACAGAATATACATATAGTTAAATAGAACATGAAGAAAAGCAAAATATAAAATTGTACGCGAAAGAGACAGACAGATAGACGGAACATTACAGAATGGGAAAATACAGTGTTGATGGATATTAAATTAAATTTAAAGGAAACATACCTAATATGGGGCTAATGGATAAATTATTTTTGTTATTAAGAATTGGCTACCACTATTTATTGCCCTTTTTATTTCAAGGACTTCTAAACTGTCAAACCGGAGGTCAAATCCGTTTTTATCGAGGATATTGACCTCTGTGGTATTATTAAAAGAATGGTCTTTTTCAAAAATATGGTTGGAAAATTCTGAAAAACTGTTACTGTTTGAACATTTAATATGTTCTTTGATACGAATATTGACATTACAATATTGACACGTACAATAAATTTCGTGGTTTCACATGAAGTTATTGTTATTTTATTTAATATAATATGTCAAACCACAAAGAAAATATAATTATTATTGAAATAGAATTGATAAAATCGTGTAAATAATTATATAAACCCACCGAATTTCATATTTATGTTAACTGTAGATTAACAACTACAAGGCGAAACGCGTCTCAAATAAATAAACGAGTTGAATAAAAAACCAAGTGTTTTATTTTAATTTATGTGATTATGGAGTTCTACAAACTTACCTCGGAAATAGTAAATATTTTCACTAATATTGTATTGCAGTATTGAGAGGTGTTATTATTATAAACACTAACATTTCTGTCGAATGGGCCGTGTACAGGGATTAAGACCTCAATATTTGTAATTAATTGCACATTGTAATTATGAGCATATGTATATGAACATTTTAATTACAATTCTATTTATTTTAATTTCAGAGAAATCTCCTATATCTTGCGTCAAATGTGTCCAATGCATTTAAATTTTTCATCCAAAGGAAAAAAGTACTCATCGATTCTCACATTATATTATACCTTTACAAGCGTAACCAATTTCACGTAATATTTTACTTAAAAATATTGTGGTATATTTGGTTTTCATTAATATTCTATACTCGTTTTGCCCCTTTCAGCTACCATGGACGACTATGCCACCCGCGAATGCCCACCGAGGCTTTCAGCGTTTCAATTACTCGCCCCGTGCGGCGGAATGCAAATTACAATATTGCTTACACGTGCATTTTTCATCCCTCTGTTCCAGTGGGTCAAAGAGAGGCTCGCGCTTACCCCCTTGTCAAAGTGTATTGTACTTCTGTTGTCAAAAAAATGTACCGTTATGTTTTTATTTATAGTTATAGATCTAAAAATACTACAGAATTTAAAAAAAAAAATACATAATTGTTTTAAAAAACATATATAATCATTATTATTATGAAGTTGTAATTATTCAAAACGTAGGTCTGCGAAATTTTAAATACTAATCAAATGTATTAATTAGAAAGGTATACATCTAAAATCAATTTTATCGAAAAACATTATTGTTGCGCTATCGGGATTCGAATCTGGATCTCTTTCCAAACCGATTATCCAATTATGCTATACCAGCACAATGGATTGACGACAAATTTTCGAACCTATATGTTACACTTTTCAAATAAATACATCTGTCGTTCCATTATTTGAAAGCCATCTACTTTGTTTTACGGAATCTCAAATAGTCAAACCGATTGGAGGCGCCAGAATTAACAATTCATTTTTATAAATTTATGGACACATTGATTCAAATTATATATTATTAAGAAGAACACATTTTTATTGTCATAAAATTTGTCGTCAAAAATACTGTCTGCTGCACCATAGTTGGTTAATACACCTTCCTCAGATTAGAAAGAGATCCAAGTTTGAATCCCGGTAGCAACAACAATATTTTTCGATAAAATTGATTTTATATGTATATCTTTCTATTCTAAGAATAATGCACTTTTTTTTAAAATAGAAACAACGTTAATTCAACCCAATATATTATTTCCGTTGTTAAATATGACTGTCTCCCACTTATTAGTCAATTTATTTATTCCATTCCTATTATAATTTTCGGATTTTATGGTAAAAAAAAACTTATCTATAGATGTTTTGTATTGCTTGGCTGAACTACTTTTCTTACCATCGATAAAATTTTGCAGAGATTAGATGCTGTAAAACATCCCATTTCAGGTGAATTAATTTTCATTGGTTGGTTGATGCAAGATGTGGTTTGTTAAAAAATGACACCTTTTCTGTTTATCAAATGTGGTCGTATTTTAATTAATACCTTTAATACCTGGTTAAAATTATCAAAATTTTCGACAATACTTTACTGCATTTATTGCCTTATGCATCCCTGGACTTGGCACCAAGTGATTACCATTTACCGCATCTTATATATTTCTTAAATTTGTAAGTTATATCATAGTTAATCTAAAGTTGGCAACCTTCCGCTCTTCCATTTGGCAATGCATTGCGACGAATATTAATGCAGGTACATAAATAACATTCGTCTATTTTAAATATCATTTAAATGGTCATCATAAAACACACTTACCCTGATAGTCCAGCCACCAGTTCGCTTCGGGATATCCAAGTACCGTACACTCGTAGCAACTGTCATAATACGAGTTTTTCTGATTACGATTAGCATCCAACGTGCTGGATTTTCGTTTCGGTTCTGCGCGCACAGATGTCGCGGAAAGCTTCCGAAAAGCTTTCGCAAACTTACGACCTAGCGAGGAACTAAACCTTTTCCTTTTTATTATAGAAGACGGATAGCTGACACACTCGGCGGGGTGGAAATATTTTTTAAAAATATTTTTTTTATTGCTTTCTGAATCGGACGTGTCAGTGGTTTCGGAGGTTGTAGAATAAGAGGGGAAAAAATCGGGAGACTTTTGACGGAGGCAAAGATTGCAAGGGTGAAATTTCATCATGTTTAAATACTGTAGTTTAATTTTATTTATTGTAACACTATTTTCATATTCGTTGTAACTATTATTAATTCATTACGATAGTGAAAGATTAAAGCAAACTCAATTAAGTAAACTGAAACGAACTATTTTAGTTTTATGTTTATTTAGTTTTAAATATATTTATAACGCAAATGGTATAGAGAATATCGGTACGATCTTATAACAACGCGGTCTCGGGTATATTTCGATTTGAACTGTTCGATTTTTTCCTTTGTATTTCACGATCCAGACAAGAAATGGGCCCGCCACATATTTTCTGCTCGAGTGAGTCCTAAATCACAAGCATGACGAGATCCATTGTTAAGAATATTGTTTTAAGATATTCGATATGTAATGTATGGGAATGAAATGAAATCAATTATGGTGTCGAGTAGGTAATCAAATGGTGTAACAGTATTATACCTTGTGTGTACCACATCATTTCATGAAATAATTTAGCAAGATTTTGAAGTTAAATGGTTATTTATTGAGTTTAAAAAGTTATCTATAGGGTGTCCAACGGAAAAATTTCAAGATTAAATTGTAATTGCTCGTAAACCATCAGGGTGAGGTAAGTGGGAGGGGTATTGTTCGATGCACGTGATTTGCGGAATTGCCAGTCCCAATGAGTCACTGGCCGAAAGCGCACCGAGTGTTTGCACTTGAGAAACGTTTAAAGCGCGCGATTCATTGGTTCGCGCGCGTCGCGCTTTTTGTACTAACTTCAATATTCGACTAGTAAGTGATGGGCCGACCACGCAACTTATCTGGTGTTGGGTTCAAAAGTTCAAACAAGAAAAGACAATGGTTAACCAAATTCCTCCGGGACCATCAACGTCAGCAGCGACGCCAGAACATGTGGCTTAAGTTCGACGTGAAATTATGTGCAATCTGCGTAAATCGATAAGGAAGATTGCAGCTTGTATAGGAATAAAAAATCTATAGTACACGTTATTTTGAAAAAGAAACTATAGTTTCATCCATTTCGTTGAGAAACTGCACAATTTGCAGTTTCTCAACGAAAATGACTATTCTTTACGTGAAACCTTAGCGAAAACGATAATGAAAAGTTTTGGAACAGCACGAACGCTTGGAAACATATTATTTACTAACGAAGCACATTTTCATATTGATAGCTATGTTAATAAATATAACATAAGATACTGGTGCCCCGACAATCCAAGAGAAGGCCATCATAAACGTTTGTATTGTCCAAAAACGACAGTATGTTGTGCAATTTCTACCCGAGGGATAATTGGTCTATATTTTTTTAACCAGCGAGAGACAGTCACTGCTGATGTGTATTGCCGAATGATCGACGAGTTTTTGGTACCGCAACTGCATTTGATTCCCAGATAAATAAAAGAACACAATTTCATCAAGACGGGGCCACTCCACACACAGATAGAATTTCAATGAAGTAGCTGAGGGGAATTTTTCCCAATAAATTAATCAGCAAGTACGGAGACATACCCTGGGCACCTCGGTCACCAGACCTTACAGTGTGCGATTTTTTTTGTGGGAATATCTTAAGTTGATAGTTTACAGCAACAATCCTTAAACAATTCAGGCTCTCGGGTGTTCGCAAATTTAAGAGTCCGCTTGCAAAAGTATGTTGAGAGAAATGGACGGCATTTAGACGATATTATTTATAAAACGTAAAATCCGCATCGTTAAACTTCATTTTCTATAAATAAGATATGAGAATAACATTGAAGTTTTTTTTATATTTAATATTAAACTTGAACATTTTTTGCTGGACATCTTTAGTAAAACACTTAAAAAAATACACGAAAAAATCGTTGTATCGAAATTAACATATAGTTACTATCGGGACTCGAACCGGGAACTTTTTCTTGCTGGGAGAATGAGTTATCAACAAGAAGTTGTAAGAAACTCCCAAGAGATCCCGGAACCATTGTAGGAGTTATGCACTCCATCTTCGATTCCGCTTAACAAAGTAACGCGTTAATTAATTATTTTAATTTATTAACTCTATTGAACAATTATATTATGACAAATGTCAATTAAACGTCAAATTCAAAAAACAAAAAGTCGCCAAAAAAAACGTTGAATAATTACCCATTGACATAATAGGTTGGCTCCGGTTATCACCGTACCGAAACCATGAGTTATCAATGACACTATTTTAACCATTTACTTTCACTAGTAGAAGGCAGCAGTATCCAGCAGAACTAGAACAAAGTACAGGGAGAATGACTTCAGACCGATTTATCTCTGGATTACCATATGAACAGCTGGAGTAACGAAAATAGATATGGCACTATTGGGTAGAAAATTTTCTTTTTCTTCGGTGGTCTCTCGTTACGAGGATGACGTCTGCCACGGTTTCTTGGGTTGGCCATGTCAGAGACCTGTGCATAAGATTGTTTAAGGTGTTGGTGATATCGCATAGTACCACTCAGACGCACTCTTGCAGTATTGGAGAGCCTTTTCCATATTTTTTTCACAGGGATTTGCACAGATTTGTCCCAGATGCGACCACAGAGCGACGCCGATAGCATACACGGGATAATGCATCATTTAATGAAGCTAATCACTCATTATTTTTAATTCTTGAATTACTCATTCAGTTAATTGTGTTCTGACACCCCTGACACCTGTCACTTGTTGCACTTGTCACATCAATTTGTCAAGGGGTGGAAAGCAACGGGAATCTATCACACTATTCTTACAATGAGAACAACAGTTATAAAGAGAATCTCATCTGATTGAGGCAACTAGATGTCAAAACTGACATGATAGAAGAAAACAGAAGAACCATTTCATTCTATTTTAGTGATAAATGTATAATTTTATAAATAATTAATTTAATTTTCTATTTATTTAAATAAATAAATAATTTAATTGATATACTTTCTCATTATATCCCATTTGCATTTCCATTAACAAGAACAACATATTAATTTCACTGGTCAACGTTGTTGAATCGTGTCTTGATGCAGACCACTGACTCTCTTAAAGGCAATGTTTCCAACCCTGGAATTTATATATAAATATCTTAGATATTCTGGTAGCCAACTTCAATAGCATTTGATCAACAAGAGAAGACACGGAAGAAGCGTATAATTAAATTAGAACCGGGTGTCAGCGTAATTCGTTTCACTTAATTTAAAACTGTGTAGTATATAATTACAATCACTCGCACGAGTTTATGATTTAACGAGTTAACCTTTAAATATTTCGAGAAGTATAATTTTACCATCTATGTTTGTAATGATATTGAATTGCAAAAGCTGTATTTACGTTAAAAAAAATAACGATTAATAGAATTGGAGCGGTCAAAACGAAATGAAATATTTGAACGAGTTTCCACTACACAAAGTGGCTGAGTAATATTTTTTTTTATATACTGTAAGTAGCGTAAATGAAAAAAATGTTTTTTTTTAAATATTATCGTGTATAAATAAAAGTCCAATTTTGAGTTTGACGCTTTCTAATAGCCCTTGTCCAAGGATGACAAGGATGGATTGTGCCCCTATGACATACTCTGAAACAACTCTCGGCTTTCGTAGTATACCGTATATCACCAGGTCTCAGAGATTCGCCATCTCGTGCCTCATTTGTACAGAAGTTCAAACGGAAAAAAAATACTTTTAATTTAATGTCTCTGTTTATCTAACTTTAAGAATAAATAGTTGTATGTATGTATGGTTCTAGGTGATATTTGTGCGCTCATGTACGTGTACATGGTACCGAGATTTATCTCATCGTGTCTCATTCCGCGGACGCCATATTAGGCATATTTGGATGGAAACTGATATCACACGTAATATTATATTGGAGAGAAATAAGATTTTGATTCGATTTAAATACATGTTTTTAAATAGACTCAAATATTTTACAGTCAAATAAATTAAAATGAAATGTATCATATGTTCTAACAATATGTATTATTAAGCATTTAACTTATTTTTTCTATTGCTTTTTATCCTGATTTTCTAGCTATAAAATTTTTGTTATTTTGCATTTAAAGTCACTCTAAAATACAAATTCACTTTTAAATCTTTTTCTTTCATCGAGTGTTTAATATAGCTCTATTATTATTTTATATTTTCCCCAGCTCAACAACTTTTCCGGTATTATCTCGCATCTCAGGATAAATAAAAGACTTAAAAGAAGTTTATAAAATTGCCATAGGGTTAAAAACTACATATTTCCGACATTATATATATTTAGTCACGAATACACGACGAACTAGATAATCCATTAACAAGACAAGTCGCAAATTTTCTTAGAAAATAACTTTCCTAGCAATATTATCTTTCTTCTCATACTACGGCTATTAATGCAGTAGTAAAAAATTATTAATGACACAACTTTTACTGAAGTCTTTCACGTCAAAAAATTATTAATCAGTCTAATAATATGCTCAAACATGAATTTTATGTAATTTTTTTTCTAATTCCTCACATTGTAGTTCCCGATACATTAGATTCGTTAATTTTTAAATAAAAAATTAAAATTTACTTACAATTGCATGCTCCGTTTATTCTCAAAGCGCTCAAGGCTTTGTCGAAGGCTTGCGATGAAGGCTCATCATATCCATTCAAAGAGAATTTCTTCGTCGTAGTTACCTCTTCCGTTTCCGTAATGGACTGCTCTGATATTTCTGTCTTAGTCACCATGTATTCATTTGTGATAAAGGGATTAGTGGATTTTATTGTGGTGGTTGGAGTAGAGTACAAAAGGTAGTGGGGAAATGTAATCGAGGAGAGAGACGTTTTTGAATTCAACGGAGATGTCGAACTGGAAGTCTTTTGGACGTTATTTGGAATTGTTGTACTAAAAGGAGACGGTTGTCTTATCTTTGATGAATAAGTAGAAGATATTGGAGCAGAATTTATTATTGGAGGCGTATTAGAGTACAAAAAGGGAGAACTAGAAGCGGTAGTTGTAAGGGGCTTAGAAAAATTAGAAAATGTAGGTGTGTTGCTGAGCGGAAAATAAGATGAGTACTGATTATTTGTTTGATCCTTTTGCGGCAGGTAAGATGTAGAAATTTGTGGATTACTTTGAACGAAAGGTGAGTTTGAATATGTTATAACAGAACTGTTTGGCCAGTGAGCTGTTGAAGATACCTGGCTGCTACCAGGAATGTAAGGAAATGAATTCATCGGAGATCTTGGAGATGTCATAAGACCTTCTGCATTGAATGTTGGCATGTATCCCAAACTCGAGTACGTTGTATTGGAAACGTCTGATTTAAATAATTGTAAACTACCAGGGTTTTGTACAGATGACGAAGGAAACGGAGAAGATACAGAAGAATTTAATACGTTGTGATTATTGTACTGTTGTGGCGTTATTCGATTGCAATCTGTCTCACTGGAAGAATAACTGGGGAAAGTTACGGTAGGGGGTGTGATGGTCGGCATTGTAATACTTGGCCGAATTGAAGATTTAACGAAGGACGTCGACTCGAGAGACGAAAACGGAGAAACTCTTGGCATAGGAGACAATCCGGCTTTAGTAGGAGAAGATCCCGGGAGAGAAGGCGATCTCAAAGACAACTGGTTAGATTGTGATGATGGATTAATTTTTGGTTCAATTAATGTCATATTTCGTGAAATATTTATTTCATTATCGAAAGGAGATGTTACGAGAATCGAAGACGACTGAGTAAATTTGGAAGGAGAAGTTGTTTGATTAAAGTGTTTACTTGAATGAATTGAGGTGTGAGAAACAGGTTGGTTCAGACTACAGTTCGACGCGGATTGTGAAGACGAGTGCGGAGAAATTTGACGATTTAAACTATTACTCGATGTGTATTGCATCGATGAATGGGGCGGAATTTCACGGAAAAGGTTTTGGCTCGACGAAGAAAAGGAAGAAACTGGATTTGACGGCGAGGGTCGGTCGGTTATTCTTGGTGAAGTTTGTACGGATGGCATTGTTTCTGGTTTCACGAGTGTTGGTATTTGAGGACCAGCTATCCCTTGCATTTCTGCTAGAAGTTGTGACGGTCCTGCAATAAAAAATAAGTATGTATTAGTACATAGTACTGTCGTTTATTTTGCCGCCACTATTATATTTAATAATATGAATTCAGTCTCGTGAATGTTTAATGAAATTTTATACGTACTTTTCAATTCCAATCCATTAGCTTTTACGGTACTCCTTCGCCTGGGGGACCCAACCGAATCCCTGAAACAAGTCAAATAATGTTTCATCTATGAATGGGGCCTTCTATTTTAATGGATACTAAATTATGCAAAGTACATATTTTTTGTCATTTGTGTATTTTATTTAAGTGTAGAGCAACTATTTTCTAACGTTCTGTATACAATATAAATATAATATATGGTACAAACATTCTACACTACAAATAAAAAAGTGGAACATAAATAAATATAAATATCTCTAAATACAAATTAAATGTATTAATTAGAAAGATAAATATATAAAATCAATTTTATACGTATATCTTTCTAAATAATACACTTAATTAGTATTTAAAATATCACAGACCTGTGTTCTGAATAATTACAACTTCACAATAAGAATGTGGTCTCCTTAATGCTAGTGAAATTATATGCAGCTATAAACTGTCGCTAAAACTCAACTTTACAGTTGTGAAATGTTCATTTACCTATTTTTGTTTAAACTGCGTATTATGTCGATTAAAATACGAAAAAAGTATTCAACATGAGCTATTTTATCGCCTAGTTATTAAAATACTCTGGCTTTTAACCAATATAATTGGCATTTTTATTTTTCGAACCATACGTCGATAATAAAACTAGTAATATAACATACTTTGTATAAAACCTTGAACGTACTTTACAGGTCTACATTGGTTTCAAAATACAGTTGTAGGGCGATACATAACCAACTAATGCCAAAATGTTTCGACGTCAGGTGGCATCAATGACACAAAAACATGCGTGGCATATACCTATATACGTCTACTGATGAATTTGTAAACAAATGCTAATTTTATTATTATTGAGTAGTGAAATTGTAAGTCAATTGTTAGATACAATTTAACTGGCCGAGTTAGAGAAATTATATTTATACTAGTGTAAATATAACTTCTCTGGTACTGATTGAAATTTTCTATATCTATACATATACAAGAGAAAAACACTGCCCACTTCGATATGGACTCTGGTCTAGTGAAGTGGGCAGGGAACAAATATAAAAGACTTTATTAAATAAATAAATATACACACGCACTAACCAGTGAACAATTTGGAAAAAATAATTGGTCGTCATAATTTGCTTTACTAACTTTAAAACAACGAACGTAACACAATATATAACTTGATATACTTTGTCATCACTGAATACAAATTTATTCAATGTGAGCAAAGTAAATTATTAATCATTTTTAAGGAGAACACATTATTACTGTGAAGTCGCAGTATTTCAGAACATAGTTCTGTAGTAATAGAAATTAGAATACAAATTAAATTAATCAACTAGAAGGATACACAGAAAAAATTGATTTTATTGAAAAAATATTAAAGTTGCTACTTGGATCATTTCCTATCCGGTGAAACGCGTTATCTAGTTTCACCATATCAACCAAGTACCTACGGTTTCGACAAACGTTTAACATGTTAACATAACTAAAATATGTGTTCAATAAATAGATTTTTTTCAGTAGGCATATCTTTTTAGCTGATTAATTAAAAAAAAAAATTCTTTATATGTCGATGTTTCCATGATTTAATTTTCGAAAACAATCAAAAGTATAACCGCGCCGTGTCCAAGATTTATACAACTTATTAAATAACTCTTTTGGTTAATAATTAACTGTTCTATTATATCAAGTGAAAAATAACAAAAATATTAGAAATAACATATAATTTTGTTCATTTTTGTGTTATTTTAACCATTTTAGTTTTAAAGACAGTAGCTATGAGCCAGAACGGAAGCAGTCATGCAAATTTCTACAACTATGAAATGCGTCTTCTTCCCAATATTTTTACATATAGAGCATAATAATAAAAATACTAAAATTTATAAATCAAAAAGTCCAGACATGTCACGTGAGCTCTATAAATATTATTAGACTTATAACATTCGTACTTCGCACAAAAAACAAATTAGACGCCTAATAAAACATTTATTAACGAGAAAAGTTAATCGTGGATTTATTTGTATACTTATATAGTCGATATTTTTCATTTAATATATTAAATAAATAAAATATTTTGAATATTAAATTAATTGATTGAAATGATTTATGTACAGTTATAACTACACGTGTGAAATTTATAAAATGTATTCATCAGTCAATTATGATCGAAACAATTAAAATTTCTTATAAACAAAATCTGACCCACATTTATATTGGCGTTCTTTTTTTTGATCTGTCGACGTTATTGGAATTAGCTGATCGACTACGGGTACGGTCAAGTGTCACCAGGTAACAGATGACAGGTAAGGAAGCCGGCCAATCCACGTTCTGCTGACAAACCTTCTGTTGGCTATATTCAGAAACCTGCCGTGACTCCGTAACTAGTTGACCTAATAAAGAACATAATAAGAAAGCTTCGTCAGGTTGTTCTAGTTTACACTGACATTGAACTGAAGCTATTATGTACTTTTTTTTACAAAGACATAGAAACGATGAATTAAGTATATATACGCATATATATATATATATATATATATATATATATATATATATATATATATATATATATATTTTACATATGTATGTCTATTAGGGTCATTAACGATGTGCTCTTGATCGAATATAATAATAATAAATAAAACATTTAAAATGTCAGCAGTCCTTTTTGCATTTTTCAAATATTACTTTTAATACATTTAAAAACCAAGGTAGCCTTTAAAAATGTCAAAGTAGTCTTTCAAAAATACGCTAGATGGCAATACAGGTAAGTAAAAATAATAATGAATATTAATGCACATTTTTAAAATCCAATAGATGGCAAAAACAAACAAATTAAATGGCCAAAAAAATTTTTCTTAACAAATCCGCTAAATGGAAAAACAAATTAGCAAAAAATATTATGAATATTAATATTCATTTGAAATCTTCCCGCTTTGTGCAATAAATGTCACTGATTAAGATATCATATTCACTTATTATTTTAAGTAAAAAAAATTTACACGTCATTATTATTTCATTTCTTTAATTATAATTTCATGTTTATAATTTTATAACTTATAACATTTATAACTTCATGTTTATAATTTTAATAACATATTGACGATAATCATATCAATTTAAGATAGCTCTAGGTGTACATATGTATATGCCATGTATTATTTTACTAATATTTACTAATATAGACGCCCGCAGGGCCTAGTGGCTAGCAATCGGCTTCTGCTGATTGATTTTCTGCTGGCTGAGTTATACTTTTGTAACGATTAACTATATATAGTTTCAAGAGGTGCAGTTCTTTTGTGTACCAAAATGTAAAAAAATCTGTAAAATCACAAATTAATAACATTACTTTCCCTAATACTTCCAATAAAGATAGCATATTCCCAATAAATATATCAAAAACCCTCCTCCTGTCGTCATGTGTATTTAATTTAGTTGATGACCACACCCCTGGAAACTATAGTTGGGACAAAAATAGAACTCAATCTTGTGTATAATACAAAGTTTATCAGGTATGAATAATAAATTTAAAAAATCTATAGTACCACAAAGTTACTGACATGTCCGTTAAAGATCTGTTGAAATTTTCATAATTTTTTTTTTTTAATTTTACGGTTTTCCTGATTTTCAATATCTTTCAGTATATCATTGTATATTTACATCGCTTTGTATATAAATGTTTTCTTTATGTATTCATACTATATATCATAGGACTAGTTTTCTGGTCTCCAGGAACAAGGATTAACCTCTTAATCTCTTTATTATTATGGAGTATATTATTACTAAACCAAAGCTTGTCATTATTAATTTTGAAATTAATAAAACAATTTTAATACAAATTAAATTAATCAACTTAAACGATATACAGAAAATTTATTTTTTTCTCAAAAATATTTTAGTTGCTAACTCGGTTGCTACCGATCAGGTAGTAAATTAATTTAATTTTTATTAAGAATACACAGAACTGTGTTCTGAAAAACTTCACAACAATAATGTGTTCTTCGTAAAAATAAAACGGTGAATCATTGTCTGTTATCATGGCTATTACTTTAAATATTAATTACAAAGAGATATACTGTAATAAATCAAATCCATAAATGACTAAACTGAGATAATGGCGGTCAAAGTTTGATGTGGGTAGTGGTTATTCTTCCTAAATCCAGTTCTAATACCGTCAAAAGAAATACGTTAAATACGAACTTGGCCCAGTTATAGATAAATTTATCATTTCTTTAGAAGCGTTCGGTAACATTCTTACAAAAAATATATTTGTTCGTTCGTTCTCTTCTACTATTAACATTACCCTTATTGCTTATCTGACCTTGAAACTAATTTAAAATGGTTAATGCTAGAGATAAAAACATGGAAACAACTAAAGTAGAAAACTTCAATATCGACTTGTGCAACGAGTTTGTCCATAAATTTGTTATAAATAATAATAGTTCTTGTTAATACTAGGTTTTTGTCAGCACACTATTTATAAATACCTGTAATAAATGGTTTAAGATTTATCGTGACTTTGAATTAATGTAACCTGTTTGGCTGTCTCAGATATTTTGTTATATAATTAAAATTCATAAAAGGTTCTTCAGTACCGGCTTGTGTTATTTTATTTGATAAGAAAGAAAACATTTATAGGTCGATAGCACGCTTCTTGATGACTATTCACTAGAATTCAGTAAGAAATACGTGATTTATTTAATAACGCCTAGATGAATAACTTATGGTTACCCTGCCTCCCGGCAAAATCAAGGATGAAACACGAATGTCGGATCTAATTTTGAAATTTAATTTATCATTTTATATTGCTTAACAATTACAATTTTTAAAAACTGTACAGGTAATTGTTTTAGAACCTTACCACATCTAGTAAATAAATTACCTTAATTTTCATATATACTATTTATGCTACAAAAAAAAATGAAAATAATTATGTATCAACTTTTTATGTATGTAGGTATTTCATTTTTCATGTCTAAGACGTGCAAGTTACGATGCATGAAGGATGATCTAAACGGACAGAGACCTTTTGGCCGCCGCATTGCCAGTTTAGACTCAAAACCGGAATGCACGAAGAACGGTCGTAAAGTTGGAACAAGTGGAATATATTTCTGTATCGCTAAGGTATAAGATCACTAATATGATATTTTAACAAATTAGATGCATCACTTAGAAAAATACACAGAAAAAATGTATCTATAAACAAATATATAGTTACCACACGGACTTGAACGCACAACTTTCTTTTGTAGGGGGAATGAGTTATCAATTACACTATTTTGACCAATTACTTTCATTATATTTATTTTTCTACAAATTGTTATTTTTTATGTGTCTTTCTAGGTAAATGATCTTATTTTTAATTATCAAAGAATTGTTCATATAAAAATGTATTTTCATAATAAAATATGTTGATATATTAAATTGCCGTTCAATAATATCGCTTTGCAATTACTACATTCGATTAAATATAATAGATATATAGATATCACTTTGATTGAAAAGAGTTTATCTTGGGAGGAAATATTTTTTTTTTGTGTTTCATGCATAAAATAATTTTAAAAAACGATTTATACACTACATAGTAATATCTAACGCAAACTTTTGAAAAAAAAAATTAAAAGATGAAAAATTAAATTTTAATTTTACAACGGATTTTATTTATTGTAGTTAAAAAACGTCTTACATTAAAATGTTTCAGATATACCACACAATCCTGTGTAGAATTTGTTTTTTCTATTTATTTTTTCCTCGTTGGTGCCTACAAAGCTACTAAATATTCTTCTTAAAAAATTTTAACGTGCTATTTTTAACGCGAAGCTTACTAAAAAACTATTTCTTTGTAAAAAAATTAATGATACCTGCTAAAATTGCCTAAAATTAAGTAATGTGATATTTTAATTTTTTATCAACTGACGTGAGGTGACGATGTGACATTCTCTCGCATAAATGACATAATTTAACAATATCTATCGAAATCCCGGGATCACGTCGCGTGACAGCCCTGCGTTTAGACTATCGCGATGCTTTGGCATTTAAATGATTATTTATTCTCTCGAAGTAGAAACAACTTCCGCTCGACTAGCGCACGGAGCGCACAATGGGTTGACAAATTAACTATGTCGAATGTCGATGTTCGTAAATGCCAAGCCTAGTACATCCAACAGATAAATTAATATCTCGCGCGCAGGGCTGGCCCAACAGGTGATATCGGAGGCTTTATCTCAGGGCGGCATTTCTAGAAGGGTAAATATTTATGCGATGAAGTAATATTGATTCCGGTTAGTTTTTGAATTAGACTGAGAGTTAAAGTTGATTATCAAATAACAATGACAATAAAAAAATAACATTTTTTTTTTTAAATCAACCATTTTATTTGCTCATTCATAATAAATATTCAAACTTTAAATTTAACAACAAAACTCTTGAACGACTTTCCGTGCTTCAAAATCATATAAAAAGAACTAAGAAAAATAACATCTGCAAGAAAAAGCTTTCCCAACAAACAGAAAGCCACAAAATATAAATATTAGGTTGGCACATAATTAACGATCGTTTTACCGGAACCTTCTAAATCTGTCAAATTTTAATTTATTTACTAATATATTCATTTATTTTTAGGTAGTAAAAATGCATGTCAATATTTTTGTTATATAATTTTTTTTAAAAGTGGACTTCAGCGCTATGATTTTTATTGCATATACTTTATTATCGTGTTATCACGCCATATTTCGTCACTTTTTTGTTTAAGACTGATCACGTTTTTTACGTAATGTATCCACCTGAGACTGTTAATACCTAGTGCCAGCCCTGTCTCTTGCAAGTTTAAGTTATATACATTAAGATTTTATGATTCAAGTACACGTCAATAAATTGCTACGATACTTAAATTCTTGCATGGATTTGATTGAAAAGTATTACCTTTAGATAGTTTATGAGTCAGTCACTGCAGCATTTGGAAGCCTTGAGAAGGATACAATGTTAATAATATAACGTACATGAATATCACCAATTGTCATGGCATTATCTTTATAGTGCATCGTTATTATTTAATATTTAAAATTTACCAAACATTGTAGATACTACAAATACAACTAAGTAATATTTTTATTACGACTAAATTCTCGAGAGGTCTAATTCACTTAATTAAAGGCAATTTGTGGTTGCAATTTGTTATTTACGCACGACGAGAGGGATTGTACTAAAACTACAGTCGTGATAAAAAAAATAATACTCAGTAGTGTGTGCAGTACAAAAATTGTTTTATTTAAAAATAAATATGAATTAATAACTAAATATACTTATACTTTTAAAATTAGCAATATTAACTTGGTGGTTAAGATTCATATTTTTTTTAGATAGATATTTAGAATAGATTCTGGATAAATAGAAAAACAATGCTATATATTTTTAGTTAGTTTTAACATATCTTGAAGAAGGAAAAGGTGTTTTCCGAAACCGGTAGATGTTTTTTAAACTCAATTGTGGTTATTAAACTAAGATAATAAATAAAAAAAAATATACTTATGTTTATGAATTGGTGAACTAAAATAATTTTTTTGATTTCATACATAAGTGTAATTATTTTTCATGAAAATGAAATTAAATGATACAGGTATAAAAAGTATGTCACAAACATACTATAACGTGTAACGTTGCAAATACAAACAACCGTAGATTTTTTAATTATTTAAAGTTTTCATTACGTAATATTAATGTTATTTACATTTAATACATATTTACCTGAATCACAAGGCTCTTTTAAATTTTTAATAAATAAGTATTATTGAATAATTTTTAGTGTTTGTTTTGAAGCCATTGTCAGTTACCAATGTTATTTAATACTAGTAGTAATTTTTTTTTTAAATAATCTAAATCATACTTACTTCTTACTCATTTCTTTCTGTGGTACGTTTAAATCAATCTTTCAAACATATTTATTATATTCTTGACATGCTGGAATTCGGACAGTTTGAATAAGGTTAGATTTGCAATATTGTTTGTTAATATACTTTAGCTTTATTATTTAAATTGGACTTTACCAACTTTATTAACCTTAAAGAAGTATATTTATTTTAAATATGAATTAAATATATTAATTAGAAAGATATACATACAAAATCAATTTTATCGAAAAACATTGTTGTTGCGCCACCGGGATTCGAACCTGGATCTCTTTCCTAACCGGGGAAGGTGCATTATCCAACTATGCTACAGTGACAATATTTTTAGCGACGAATTTTCAAACCTATATGTAACCTTTTTGATATTAATTTTTACATGATTATGTTATATATTATACGATGACGTAATTATTTTGTTTTCGACATCCTGTTCTCTAGGTATTCAATTTAACTATCTGGGTGAGGCACAGAGTTTTATCGGTGAAGAAAAGTTTGATGAGTTAAACAATTTCAAGGCATTCTACAATAATTGTCCTTTATTAAAATTTTCAACGGCAAATTATGCATGCAATTTAAATGTCAAAGGTTCTCTAAGTTTTATGAATTAATACCGGCTCAGTGCGTCGATTGGTGATGTTAATTACTATACGTACTAGAAATAATACATCCGTAATGTAAATCATTCAAGAATTATTATTTTTTATATTATTAATGAAAACACATTTATATTGTGAAGTTGTATTTACTAAATTTTGAGAACATAATTCTATATTATTTAAAATTAATTACATGAATCAATTAGGAAGATATACAAAAAATACATCTGTCGAAAAAATATTAGGTTACTATTGGGAAATGTCTCCGGAACTCTTTCTTGCTGGGGGAACTGCGATATCAAAAAATATTAGGTTACTATTGGGAAATGTCTCCGGAACTCTTTCTTGCTGGGGGAACTGCGATATCAAAAAATATTAGGTTACTATTGGGAAATGTCTCCGGAACTCTTTCTTGCTGGGGGAACTGCGATATCAAAAAATATTAGGTTACTATTGGGAAATGTCTCCGGAACTCTTTCTTGCTGGGGGAACTGCGATATCAAAAAATATTAGGTTACTATTGGGAAATGTCTCCGGAACTCTTTCTTACTGGGGGAACTGCGATATCAAAAAATATTAGGTTACTATTGGGAAATGTCTCCGGAACTCTTTCTTGCTGGGGGAACTGCGATATCAAAAAATATTAGGTTACTATTGGGAAATGTCTCCGGAACTCTTTCTTGCTGGGGGAACTGCGATATCAAAAAATATTAGGTTACTATTGGGAAATGTCTCCGGAACTCTTTCTTACTGGGGGAACTGCGATATCAAAAAATATTAGGTTACTATTGGGAAATGTCTCCGGAACTCTTTCTTGCTGGGGGAACTGCGATATCAAAAAATATTAGGTTACTATTGGGAAATGTCTCCGGAACTCTTTCTTGCTGGGGGAACTGCGATATCAAAAAATATTAGGTTACTATTGGGAAATGTCTCCGGAACTCTTTCTTGCTGGGGGAACTGCGATATCAAAAAATATTAGGTTACTATTGGGAAATGTCTCCGGAACTCTTTCTTGCTGGGGGAACTGCGATATCAAAAAATATTAGGTTACTATTGGGAAATGTCCCCGGAACTCTTTCTTGCTGGGGGAACTGCGATATCAAAAAATATTAGGTTACTATTGGGAAATGTCTCCGGAACTCTTTCTTGCTGGGGGAACTGCGATATCAAAAAATATTAGGTTACTATTGGGAAATGTCTCCGGAACTCTTTCTTGCTGGGGGAACTGCGATATCAAAAAATATTAGGTTACTATTGGGAAATGTCTCCGGAACTCTTTCTTGCTGGGGGAACTGCGATATCAAAAAATATTAGGTTACTATTGGGAAATGTCTCCGGAACTCTTTCTTGCTGGGGGAACTGCGATATCAAAAAATATTAGGTTACTATTGGGAAATGTCTCCGGAACTCTTTCTTGCTGGGGGAACTGCGATATCAAAAAATATTAGGTTACTATTGGGAAATGTCTCCGGAACTCTTTCTTGCTGGGGGAACTGCGATATCAAAAAATATTAGGTTACTATTGGGAAATGTCTCCGGAACTCTTTCTTGCTGGGGGAACTGCGATATCAAAAAATATTAGGTTACTATTGGGAAATGTCTCCGGAACTCTTTCTTGCTGGGGGAACTGCGATATCAAAAAATATTAGGTTACTATTGGGAAATGTCTCCGGAACTCTTTCTTGCTGGGGGAACTGCGATATCAAAAAATATTAGGTTACTATTGGGAAATGTCTCCGGAACTCTTTCTTGCTGGGGGAACTGCGATATCAAAAAATATTAGGTTACTATTGGGAAATGTCTCCGGAACTCTTTCTTGCTGGGGGAACTGCGATATCAAAAAATATTAGGTTACTATTGGGAAATGTCTCCGGAACTCTTTCTTGCTGGGGGAACTGTGATATCAAAAAAAACAGAGAAAAAAAGAAAACACGTATATCATTTACATAATACTATTTTATGTCCCAAATATTTCAGAATCTAATGCTTAAATATTTTTCTATTGGTAGATTTTTTGCTTTCTAATTGATTCGTCTAATTTGTTTTTTTTTTTATATATATAAACTACCTAAATAAAAACTACCATTACGTTAATAATGAATATTTCTGTAGAAGTTTTCCTTCTACAGAAATATTCATTATTAAGGGTCGCTAGGGGTTGTAAAACTTTTTGGAATAAAGAAAAAAAGTTTTAGGGAATTTCACTAATGAATAAAGGAAATCATTCAATGTTTTCATCAAGTTTAAATTAGAATTATGTTCAACATGCCTGTATTGTGAATTACTCAGATGTATCCAAATGATTTTAAATAATGTAAAGAAAATTTTCCAAAAGGAAAATAACCAAGTTAATCAAAATCATGTTGAAAAAGGGAAAGTTATTTATAAAATCCAATGATGAGAGCTTTTATCAAGTTAATATTAATATAAATATTTTAATTACGCTCCATGGAATCAATATAAATAAATTCTTGGGGTTCAATATGAATATAAAACCACTTACAAAATAATGTAACCATAGATTTAGGTTATGTTGTCACTATCGATTCTATATGGTGTACAAAATAAACTTTCGTTGAAAAAAATGAAACTGAGGTTTATATGACTCTAATTATTTATAATTATTAAGAATAATCTAATATTTATTGAATATTTAACCGTTTTAGTGCTAAGCAATTTTGGATACAAACGATCGCAGCGCTTTTGCGACGCGTAGCATTAAAACGGTTAAATTTACAACTACATTTAAAGTACCACCCTGCCCACATAATATTCAACCAAAACATTTTATATTTTGTAAGTTTTTTGAAAACAGTATACAGTAATGCAAGATGCGGAATATGATTTTGTAACTTTATTTAATAACAGAAACAATATAATTTTTTTTTAAAGGTTAACATTTATATTTGAACCATTAGTAATCAAATTATTTAAAGAAAAACAAACAATGTTAATGCAAACAATTTTTTCATTTCAATGTTTCTAAGTTAAATGTGGTTCATTGAATACTCGCTTAGTGATCCAGCGATCGGGGGTTCGAGCTTCATTCCAGAAGAATATAAATTAATTCTATATCATAGTGGGAGCGTTGTCTCTATGATGAGACTTGTCTTCTAGGCTGTGGTTTTAAGCTCGGAATTTCTGAAACCACCGTTGACATTGGCTTACGCTTATTATCCGATCCCCATATACTGCATTAATATTTCTCGCTCTTTCAAAGCTCATAAAACTCATAAAGCAAAATATGCTGAATATGCTCCTTTGTTACTTCCATTACAGCTTTGAAAAAATAACTGATAAATTAAACTGCACTCTCCAAACTTGCACTAGGAATAAGTTACTACCTTCTTTTATAGCAGGTAGTCAATTAAACCTGATGCAGGTAGTTTATCCGTCCCCCTCCGACTTTTAGTTCGTGTAATTGAAAAAACCGCATTATTTATGGGATGGCATAATATTTAAAAAATATTGACTACGATATGTATGTGTGCCAGTGGATACTTACTCATTAAGTCCCAGTTTGAGGATATCTCCGGAGTTCTTCAGCATCGCGTGCGCTTGCGCGTTAGTCAAACTCTTTGCAGGAACATTGTTGATGGATGATATGACGTCACCTTCTCTGATTCCTGACAGGGCTGCTTTTCGTCCTGGATTCACCTGGGATAATAAACGAAAATACATTTCAACAAAAAATACGAAAGCAGACAGAATGTAGTGGAAAAGAGGTCGATTATATGCAGCACATCCATTTATGATATTGTAAAGAGTATACAAATTAGAAGTGAATGTAATGGTGAACAAGATTAAGAATGGGTCATATAAATAGTTCGGTTATGTGAGGAGAAGATAGTGAGATATATTATATACGACGCAAATATTGATATCATAAATTTAAAATACAAATATAATTAATTAATATTATAATTTGAAAACTATGATAAAAAAAAATCTGACAAATTTCAATTTATTTAATGTTATGGTGGCAATATTGGTTCTAACACTGTTAAATTTACGTCATAACTGATTTGTGGTATTTGAGAATAGGCATCAAATAAGCTCTAAAAAAATTTTCGGGCTACAAGAGATTTTTAAAATGAATATACTTAGTAACACCATTGGTTTGCCTTAGTAAGACAAATTAATTAATAACTTTAATACATTTTTATTTTATTTTCTAATTGATCGAGCAAATTAAAAATAAGCTGGATTGATGCAGTTAGAAATGATATCGTGTAAATTTTTTGTACCATAAAGATAAAAAAACAGATATTCCTATTTTGGACATGTTATGTGACAACTTGAGACATCTGAGATACTGCACAAGGAATAATCAACAGATGACCAAGTCCTAGCAGAAGAAGAATCACATGGTTAATTTGTATTGTAAGGCCCATATCCACGTGTTGTCATTTTGATCTGGAGATAAATTCATATTTAGATTCAGAGATCAGCTTAAGATTGCTAGAAAAGACTAAATCTCGAACCCGTGTACGCAATGTTCATTTTAATAGCGACACGTGTACATAATAGTAACCTAAAACTATAAAAATGTATACTATTTATGTATTCTGAAAGTTAGACAAACAGAAAACAATAAATTACCAACATTTTTTTCGTTTCAACAGGGAAAATAAATTCACCCAACTACGGAACGTAAATGGTCAATGATTGACATTCATCGTTTGATAAAAGTAAGTGAGACTTGGTTTATACATACATGATGGACTACGAAAATTGAGGTTTGTTTTCAATTTATTTTGTGGGAGCATAATCCCTGTCTCAGAGACTATCTCGAATCATAAATCTAATCCGCGAACACGGACTATTAGAGATATGTTGGACCAGATATGTGAATCTATTTTCTGAACAGCTGTAATCTATCTTTGAAAGTTCAAAATAATCATTGATAATAACTAACTTATCATCAAGGCGTTTCGCCGGATAAGTAAACAGAGAGTATAGAACGTCGCACTCTTCTATCCTAGCGAACCACTCTTGCCTCGCCTGATTTCATACATCTTCTCATGTACATTACTTTTAACAGGGCCGCCCTTCAATATTTGGTTCATATCAGTTTTTCATGAACATCCTCTGTTTTTGTTGCCTCATATATTTTTATTAACAACCTTTCCTCGCTCATACATTCTACATGAACAAACCATCTCAGTGTCATTTTATTCTATCAACTATGCTACGCATAGCTCTACAATTCTTCTCAATTTGTTCATTCTTCACTCTATCGTACTATATAGATTTTCCAGTTTCAGTCTACTATCGTTCTTCTTTTGCCAATTTCAGGCTTCACTTCCGTACATTAGTCTAGTACCAGAATTTCATTATGCACCGCTATTCCTGTTTTACGTGACATATTAGCGATAATTGCATTTAGACCATTCGAAGAAAATTAAATAAATATCACAATCGTGTTTGATTCACGTTTTTGTATTCTTAAAAAATATGGCCACATGTACGAATTGTGGTTAGATCGTTCAGATACTAAATACAGGAATTTTACAAATTAAAACACAATGAATAATAATAGCGTACCGCAAATTCTTTTCGCCTTCCAGCCGGCGAACAAAATTTTAGCATTTTCCTAACACTAGAAATTTATCACGTCAATTATTCACGAGAATGTTTCTTTGGAATTACACACGGAAATTTATATTTTATATTATTAAATCAAAAGCAGGCACAAACACAAATTATTCACACGTTGTGTTGGGTTTTGTTAAAATGTCGGTGGTGAAATATTTCCGTGCACGCGAAACACGCTTTAGGTCAAATGTCACAAGTTGCTTCAAGCGGTTTATCTACCCTACCACTTCGAACAAACTTTCATATTAATTTACTAATTTCCTTCGCTCACCGTCATTAAACACTGTATCAAATAACGCCATCTTGAACATGAACTCTATTTTAAAAAGTATGACGAGTATTAAGTTTTTTTTCTTTTTAATAAATTATTTATATTATTCAAATATTTTTTATACATTACAAGATTAATTAATATTAATTCAATTAAACACATTTTTGTTTAAGATTCCACATGCGATTAATTTAAAATATTCTATGATAAACATTAGATTTGATTTAAAATTCTTAACACATATCTTCCTGGATAATAATGCTAATATTTTAAGGGTGGCATTTCATACTCAAAAACTGAATCAAATAATGTTCCAATTATCGATCTAACATGAACATTATTATAAAAAAAGTACTTTTTTACATATATAAGATTAATTAATACATTTTTAATTATGATTTGAAAATCCTACACGCGATTTTGTTTAAAATATATATATGATGAAGAATAGCTTGAACTCGACATCTCTCCAGAGAGCTAACATTTTAAAAAAAGATGACATTTCATTTTCAAAATCTCGTTTATTGGAAATTTTCCGGTTGTACACAAAATAGTTATAAAACGGTTTGGTGACATGTAATCCCTAAGGATTTGTGTACAGGTCTATAGCATTTTGTAAAATCAAATATACTGAAATAAACTTTCAGGTTAACATGACTTGTAAATATCTAACGTATTTTTTATGTAATGGGATGTGAAAGTATCGACCTCGAGACGAAAGCCTCTTCACCAAGAGGTTCTTTAACATAATATCAGTCATGTTGTATGTACTTTTTACATAACCCCTTAACCACTTTTGATAAAATTTACAAAACTGTGCGTCATACAAATATAAGCAAATTGTGCTACACATTATATATTTACATTTTTTAAATAAAAACAATATCTATTAATGCTCACTTTCGTGTTATAGTTAAAAGGATATATTTAAATATATATATATATATGTTTATTTACTGCAATTAATATTAATTAAACCCGTGACACCTTTTTTATTTGTAATATTGGGTACCATTTAAAAACTCTAAAATCTACACTTCATTACTTTCGGTTAATTTTTAATTTCCTAATATTCACAATAAAAAACAAAGTATTTACGGCATATATATGTACCACATTTTATTACATTAAATTGTACACTTTTTTTGATAAAAAAACTGGTTAAATAGTTTATTATTTTCTCGTTATTTGGTTAATATACCCGATATACCCGACTACATATTTCGTTAAGATAAAGATTTATCTTAACACGACTGAAAACGAAAACGAATTATAATATCCGAAAAAGGCGCCATCTCCGAGTCCGCGCCAAAACTAACTAACTTGTGAGCGGGATCGTCATGTCATGTTGCCACTTTGTACCGAAGAAGGGACGTGAGTGGTTTTTAAAGAGATACGAAGTGCATTCACGCATTATCTTCGGTCAATATACCTCGAAGAGGTTATGGAAGATATCGTCAATCTTTGAAACCCCAAATAAAAATCTGTTATTTTAAATCAAATTACAAATATACATACATATAACTTTAAAAATTCGAATAACAGATCTAACTTACGAAAAAATAGATCTGCCACAATAAGTGATCTTCCTTGTTGCTGAGTAAACTGATTTACTTCAAATTTGTTATTAAGAAAAAAAAATTGTGGTATTTTATATTATCTGAAATTCAAACATTTTTATATTCATCAAATCAGTAACACAGATATTAAAAAAAAATGCTTTTATCATATTTTATTTTATACAAAATTCAATTAATTTTTTAAGAATCAGACAAAATTATTTCATTTTTTTTTTTCAACTTCTTCAAGTATCTACCGTCTTATACCGAAGTTATATGATAAAGTTTTAGTATGCTAAATTATCCCATACAAGCAGTGGCATGCAGTAGGTATAGATTTAGGTTATGCTAGTACCAATGATAATACATAGTAATGTGAATAGCTCGATGCGGCAAATACAGAAGAGCTACGTGGTAGTTTTTAGAACTAATCAATTAAAGTCTCTACTTGTACACAGATGGCGCTTATTGTAAAATAATGTTTCGGTTTTTGTTAATCCAATTATTTAATTTATGTTTGTTTTCCAGAATTTTTAGTAATGCACAGCTTTTTTGCTTGTATGCACTGCACGCCCCTGCATAAAAGATGTTACATATGTCCGGCACAGTATATGTAAAACCTATCTTTATGAGGTTATGCTATCAAGATAACCTCTCTCTTCCTTGATTTATGGCAGGACATAAATTTAAAAAAATACAACTCATTGTGATTAAAAATTATTGTATATTATTATTGTAGTGCATACTTAGTTTGATTATTTTTATAGCTTATTCACATTTTAATATATAAGTAATTTTTTTTTAAATAGAGACACGTACAAGGAATACATGACACATATTCTTGCATTTTCAAATTAATTTAATAAATGTTTAATAAGACTTGCTTAACAATTTTTAATATTGTACATTTCAGGGGTTCGGCCGAAATTAGGGTTTTTGGAATCGCAACCCTTAGCATCCTTTCATCACGCTCATAGTTGTTCTAGCGGAGAAATTTAATGTACCTATTCTATATTTTAATTTGGATTCCAGAATCTAAACCGGAAAATGAAAATGTTTAATGAACTCTTATACAATATGGGATTTATTTATTATATTTTGATTATTATGAAAAAGTAAAAATTACAGTAAAATAATCGTTTTCTTCTTCTTCTTTTTTCTCTGAGGTTTTTCTCGTCGTTTGAAGTCAGCTTTGTCGGTCCGGGAGTCTGTTAGGTCTAATATTTCTAGCATCGTTAACATTTTATCTTTAAAGAATTTCACGTCTTTTTTGATCAACTTTAATGTTTAGTGGTGCTTTCAGTAGGTGGTCATCTTCCCTTAACATTATCGTTCCACCTTAAGCGGTTTTCTTTTGCCCTTTTTGGGATAGGAGCAACTATAAAGCTGCCTCGAACGAATTTCTTACCTCGTCTTTGATGGTAATTCCCCCAGCCCATCTCAGCATCTTCATTTCGGTACTGATGATAATATAGACAATGCGTAGTTTTTTTTCAACGTCTGAAATTAAATGTCGTATTTTCGCAAATCATGCAGCATTTTAATGGACTTCAAGAAATAATAAAATGGTTATCCGTACAAATTTTTCAGAAAAGCTCGAACTGTAATAAGAACTTCAAAATTATATGTATGGGATACAATGGATTTTGTGGACAATTTAAAAAAAAAACCTTATAAATATCTCGGTTGTATTCGTTAACCAGCTTGATTCGCCAATCTGTTTCAAAATAACGGCTATTAATTTTGTTTTAAATTTGTAACTCCGTTAAAAAGGTTTTTATTTTTATTTTCCCACATATGTGAAATATATCTGATACTTGAAACCAGTACCGGATAAGATATGTATATACAAAAAGTAGATCTCAAGTTTTATTTAGACTAGCTAGAGTCCAATTTACGAGTAATGATTAGCTTTATGCTTGGCTTCTTGTTATTTACTAGCTGAGAATAACCTAAACGTTTTCGTTTATTAAAATTATAATTTAACTCAGCCAGTCCCAGAATATGTATATATATATATATATATATATATATATATATATATTCAATATTTATATTGAAAATTGTAAAACATATATGCTTATGTGTCACACAGAATTGCTAGGTCGCAGCAGAAGCATCATATCATTGATATGATAAGATACGTACCAGTAATTTGAAGGAGTAATCATCGACGTGACGTCAAAAAAACATGCGAGATAGATTCCAAGAAAACAAAGACATCTCAGTAAAACGTCACAGCGGTGACCTGTCGCTGGGTAGGTATTTGTAAATATGACTGTATGTATTGTTATATATCTGAATAAAAATAGAGTATTCTCCAGGCGGGAAGCCATCCTCGATTGTATTGTGTCGCCGTAGTGTACTGATTTTGAACATCTTTTACGTTTCATCATCATCATCATCGCCGGTTGAGAGAAGTTGAGATCGGCGAACCACACTTGTCTACATTCTTACAATTTACGTATTTTATAAAAATGGAATAAAATTAATTAAAATGGTGTGAAATATGTTGACATGGTTGACAACCCCCGAATAAAGAAATACTAAATACATCAATTGTTTCCCTACGACACGGCACGACTTAACATACACACACAATATCAGTGTCTACCGCGTCACGTGCTTTGAATGGAACAATCCCCTTCCCCTCCCTCCCATCAACAATCGTGCGAGTGTTGGTATCCTAAGTTTTTAACAGAACCTACCTACCATATTATTTAACAACGTAAATAAATTTTATGTGATTTACAACCACATTGCAGGATTTTTAATATCAATATTTTGTGCTTTTTTCGACATAGACCAAGTTTATTCAGTGGGTTCCTCAGTAAAATTTGTCATAAAATAGTAGTTTCTAAATTTTGTAACATATTTATATACTCTCACTTTTACCTTGTATTTTTTTTCACCTTTACAAAAACTTTTTTGAAATAAAAATATATTAGAAGCACCGAGTATGATTTCAGTACCTCTTACTGCCATCGTAGCTTCTCCCATAACAGAAAGGGATGTCAAATTGTCATATAAGTATATAATTATGATTTTTTTTTTTGTATCAAATATTAACATTCTTATTTTAATTATAAAGGATTTTTTTAATAAAGAGTTTTACATTTATAAATTATTATTTTCATATATTGTTTGATTCTTCAGTGTTTTAATTGAGTAGCTTGTTGGTGTAGTGTTTAAGACGCTGGCCCACTGATCTAGTGGTCGCGGGTTCGCGCCCCGTTCCAGGAGACCAGCAAGTTAGTCTTATTTCCATAGTACAAGCGTTTAGTTTAATTTGAAAATAGTAAGAATATTGATGTGACATGTATTCCGTGTACGCATATCTTTTTTTTTAAAATAGTGCTAATAAATTCAAGTAGAGTTATAGCATTGTTTTATTTATATCGAATCCATTTTTATTTTTTTTAATGGATGGATATAAATAAAACAATGTTATAACTCTACTTGAGTTTATTAGCACTACTCGAGTTTAGAGAGAAACGGTAACTCTCATTCGATCAAGAAACTACCCTTCATTCGAGAGAAACGGTAACTTTATATCCATCCAGTATGGTGAAGTTAACAGATATTCTATCAATAATGGAATGTTTTAATTTTGTAAATTAAAAAGTTTATGTTTATGTTTACATTTGTTAATCTTCGCTGCTAATCTAAAAGCATTATATATTGCATCAAAGAATTTTTTCTTTGTACTTTAATATACTTAACCCTATTTCTATTACATATAAACAGCGACGGAAAACACAAAATATATATCGCAAAATAAAAAACGGTGTACATGAAAATTTGAGCTCTGTATGTGTTGTGTATTCCATTATATTTCCTACGAGTTTTCTGGCACCGTGTATTTATTTTATATTTTTACAAAAAGTATTACAAGTTTTTGAAACGGGCTGTTAGCTATTACACACACGAATACAATTGTTCTTGTCTTTTTCTATCAATCTCAAGCAGATCTTCGAGTTTATCTTCAGATTTAAACCTCAACATGTGTACATGGTACTGATATTAATCTAAGCTGAGATTGATTTTGGGCCGTAAAGAATACCAGTCGCAAATTAAAATGTATCATTTATTCGATATACAATATTATTAGTTTCCAACCTTTGGAATATTAATGCATAGTAACGATGATAGAGATGTGCGAAGTCATAACTATAAGTACGTATATATTAATTGAATATGCAAACGCAATTTACCACACGATGAACGCACATGCCAAGTACGTGGAAATATTTGGTTGCGGGAATATCTACATTCCAGTGGCAAATATACCCATACACTTGATGTACGTTCGGAGATTCCAATGTACCATATTTAATGAATACTGATTGAATATGGAAAAACATATCCACTTTAGGATGGCCTTTGTACATTTAAACATATTTAATTATATGCTTCCTTTTTAGCTTAGCTTAAATTATTTCAGCACGTATTTTATTATCTGCATTAAAATACTTAATATTAATCACTTCTTTAATATTTGGTAAAAATATTTATTAATTCATTATTTGTAATCATTTATATGTTAGTAAAACATGCAAAAATTTTTATATTAGAATTAAGGAGCACTTGAGATGACTAAATAGCAACAAAAATTCTGAATTCCCCAACCATTTTTTGGAAACAAACCATTATTTTGATATTAACAAGTGTTTAGAAATTTTACATACAAATACTTTTTTACAGTTAGATAAATTAGAAATTTTAGAAATAAGAATAAATGTATAGTTTTGTTTTATTTCTTGTATTTTTAATTTTAGTATACATTGTTTCCTGAAGAAGATACTATATATGTATCGAAACACGTTGATGAATAATAAATAGTGGTTTTAAACAAAGTGTTCTTTTTATTATTTATTTAATAATAATCACTAATAACAATTATAATATATAATAATCATTAATAATAATTAAATCGACTGTGCAAAAGTAGAACTATAAAAGATGAATTAAATCCTGTATTTTATAACATCATATCATATTATGTTTACATTTTTATTCTTAAATTAACAGTATATTAATTTATGCATTTATTTTTAATTAAATACGGAAGTAACAAGATGATTAATGAGTTTTTTGAACTCGGTATATATTATATTAATTATTATAGCGCGCATATCACTCTATTTACAAAAGTAAAAATATTGTGCCATGTTATAATTAGAAGTCAGAATAATATAAATTATTATGGTTTGGGGCGATGTATTTTTTAGTTTGATCGAAGTTCAGAGCGTTCCGGATAGATCTGAGTATTTATTATATTAATATTTTTTTAAATGTATACATATTCGAAATGAGGGTTATACGCAAAGGGATGACATACCAACTCGGCTAGAATAGAATGAAAAGGAATGGAGTAATTGCGGAACCTAAGGTAGCAGAAGTGTTTGTTAAAATTCCGTCGATTTGAACCATAGTATTAACATTATTTTGGTTTGATTCATCAAACCATGCATTACGATGTAGCCTCCAATTGTTTTAGATTATCTACTATTACATGATATAACTGAGCAACTCACTATCTTTAACAAATACGGAATTGCAATAAGCTAAGTAAGACACCAATCAAGGCAACGACTTGCGTGATTTCTAGGTTCATTGGTGTTTTTATTTTTGTTGTTTGTAGATACATTATTTTGCCCTTCCAAAGTCCATAAAATAATACAGAAAAGTACACGCGTAAGTAATAGCGTGTATACATGAGCTCCTTGATACTGATTAAGATCACTTTCACTTCAATAGTTTGCTTAACTAACTAAAATTCTCACAAGAAATCCTAAAGTTCACCGAGACTTTTGCCATCTTAAAAGTTTTGAAGCACTTTCCTATCTATCTGTCTATCTATCTATCTACCTTATACGTATATAATTAAAACTTTCATTAATCAAAGCGAACGACGGTAGAGTTTGTGTTAGGTGCTATGTATTTATCATTTCAACTAGACTTGCATTTTACAGTCATTGGTACAAGTTGGCATTATTTGACAGGTCTGGTAATCAATGAAAGATCGCTTTGACTATTTTAACCATACGGAAACATTGAACGTAACAACCTGAATATAAAATCTAAGATTAAATATTATAATTATCGAGGTAAATCAATACTTTTCCAAATACACGACTAATAAGTAGGCTTTTACTACGGTGCATAAATAAATAAAAAATGTTTTACACGTCTCACACCACCCACATATATATATATATATATGTGGGTAACTACGTTAAACATAACTTACTGGTCTCCTGGTTAAGACACTCGCCTAGTGATCTAGTGGTTGGGGGTTCAAGTCTCATTCCAGGAGACCAGTAAGTTATGTTTAACGTAGTTTGAAAAAAGTAAAATTATTGATGTGACACGTATTTCTTATATGTGACTAATTTTTAAATAAGAGAAACACGTTTTCCTGGTTCGCTCCGCCGCACCTCATATCTTTGTATTTTGTTTTGATATCTACAAAAATTGTCTGAATTTTATTAAACTGTGGTGTACTCTTATTTTGTGGAAACATTTCTTCATCGATATTTACTATTATTAAGATTCTCAAATATTATACTACACACATGTGTTATTTCGTCACGATTATAATTTCGAGTGGTGTAGCTCCTTTCATTTTCGGGTAATAGTTATCACTATAGTTTATAATTTATTGAAAAAATTAAAGATTCTTAAAACTTATAGTAGATAATAGAATTCAATTATTAATACCGACCTGCACCATAACTATTCAACCCGACTGTCGGGTCTGCCCATAGAGTACCGACCACTAACAATATACAGGGTGAAAGGATGAGAGAATATGTTGTGCCGCGAATATTTAATAAGCTAAATAATAATTTCAAAAGTAAAATAAAGTGCTCCCATGGAGAGCCTTTAAAAGTAAAGTAAGCGCAATCTATGCGATTATATATTAAAACGAACTTAGAAATCATAGTCTTAGTTTGACACTTCACTTCTAATACCTGTCTAAAATAATGCATTTCTGAGTTGATTATTCAGCAGGGGCGTGCAGTATATACAAGCAAAAAAGCTGTGCATTACTAAAATTTCTGGGAAACAAATATAAATTAAATAAATAGATTAACATAAACGGAAACATCATTTTTCAATTAGCGCCATCTGTGTACCAGTAGAGACTTTAATTGCTATGTTCTAAAAACTTACCGCAGTAGTCATGGCGCTCTTGTGCATTCGCCGCATGTAGCTATTCATATCACTCTGTTCTATCTTTGAATTATTCAAGTCATATAATTGGCTATTTACTGAATTGAAAATTCCTTTCGGTTGATTTTGTATGGAGTCGTTACTTATGCTGTTTTTAACAGAATAACATTAGAAAGGCTTACAACTGCGTGCAAATCATTGAAGTGTCTACTTCCTCTTTTACTAATTCGCGATTTTTACTATCTTACTGTTTTACTATTTAACGTGCTGAATTCATCGCCGTTCTTTGCGTTCGAGGTGCATTTGGAGCATAAATTTGTTTTTGAATTGGGCAAAATAATAAAATAAAAATAATTATTTCGTTTAGTTATTACGTGAAGGATTTTCAAACAATAAAAGAATCGTGTTCAGTCATAAAAAGTGTTCTTAAAAACGTCCATTAATTTTTACATTGATTTTTATATGGGTAAGAAGGTATTATTTTACGTTAAAACTTAAAAACACGATTAATAGTACTCTAAAATTATAAATAAATACATGATAGGGTCGTATAAACGACGGATTCATTTTGTCTAAAGACGTTGGTTAAACGAAAGTTCATAATCCTATGTATAACATATATTGTAGTACATATATTATACATGATTGTATAATATCATTGGTAATAGCATATACTAAATCTATACCTACTGCATTCCACTGGTATTCAGAATAAACAGATCAATTTGTAATATAAATAAATATTTTTCTTAGAACTATATAGGAATATAAATAATTAACAAAGTACCTGATGAATTCGAAGTTAAAAAAGTAAAACAATGACGCATCGTCTGAAAAATCATATATGAAAATCGTGTGTGTAAATGTCAAATAAAAACTATAATATTAACGAAAATGAATCAAAACCCGATTAAAATTGCAGCAGCGCATTGAAATTGTAAAAATTCACTACAAAAATAGTTAAAAATTTCGGGAAAACAGCTTGTAATGTTCGAAATGGTTTTGGACGATGTCTATTAGTTTAAAATCAGAGAAAAAATATGAAAGTGCAATATAACATGTATAAATAAAATAAAAGTACGTACAAGGTAAAGTAAAAGAGAAAATATATAAGATTAGTGTAAAATCAGAAAAAAATATCAATGTACAATATAGTAGGTAACATGTATAAATGTCGCTTATTCTGTTTCTCAAACAATCTATTCACTTTATAATATGAAAATAAAAATGTCCTTAAATTTGTCATCCAAAGTAACATAAAGAGTTATTTAATAATATACAACAGTACATCAGTATCAGCTCTACCTCATTTTAACCACCAATTTATAATATTCCTTCTAAAAGCTATAATGTCACTTAAAGTTTTTAGATTATTTACATTTAGTAGGTAGATACATTAGGTAGGACGCTACCTACTGTAATGGTTTGAGTTTTTGTCTTTTTTTAACAATATCAAGCTGATCTATGACTTTATTTGCTGAACAAAATCTCATCGTGTGTACACATCTCCTTCCATAAACGCGGACCCTAATCAGTGTTGTCAAAACATTAAAATATTTCTTAGTAAAAATTTCTATACTAATCTATCGTATCTCTCCGAACACTTTGGCCGATGTTTCTCATCCCTTACACTGACTGGCCATCATTAGAACTGATGTCAATAAATCGTTGAATCGTCTGCATTGATATGGAATCCAAAGAGGTAGGTAACACAAGGCAGAACAGCTCAGAAAACTCTGCACAGAAGATTTTGAACAGCCGGGATAACCAGAGTTTTTACATAAATATTTAATTTTTATAACTAACGATTCACTAGATAATTAGAAATCTCCTAGTTTTATTTTTAGGTTCGCCCATTTATTATCATTAGATGAAAACATATGTATAGTTAATGATAAAGTGGGATTCAATGATTATTTTTACATTTTTAGAAATTTAAAAAATATTAATATTATATAATAAACGAAAAAAATTATAACTCTAATTCCTTTTTTTAATAAAAAACAGAGTTGCCATTTTAATTTGTTTCCAAAGATTTATGTCTCTGGTAATGTATTAATTCAACAACTTCAAAACATACTTTGCATCCTTTTCATGACGTTGGATACAATAAAGGAAGTACACCATTATTTTCAGGGCTCATTGTGCCTGATATTACTATAATTTCATAAAGCTCCCAGTTTACAGCGTGCAATTAAAATATTGCACATTGTTTACATACCCACATAATTTAATTAAATATCTCTCAAAGCACAAGATGCACTGCATGTAAAAATATATACATAGATAGGTACATAGTACATTATCACGTAAAGGCTAAAGCCGCCTCTATTGCATCCACTAAATAGCTCTCTAATTTGGCATCCTTGTTATGCAATATATTATACAATAATCATTCGTAATCTGTTCAAAAATAAAAATATTATCATTCAGAGCAGGTCTGAGTAGAAATGTCGAAACATATATGTAGTAAATCGTTGATATTACTGATGTTTTATTTCTGTTCAAGATTGTTAATAATCTGATCGACGGCACACTGATTTTTAAAGTAAAGCTTCATGCAACTACCAGTCGTTAAGGAAGCGTGAAACATTCAGGCTAGATGCCTACCACAGCGATATTGCATTATGTAATCCGATTTCAAGAAGATGTAATTTGTATAATAACATTGACACAGTAAACGAGTTGGATATATTTTCAAATTCATTACAAAGCTACACAAAATGACACTATTGATTTAAAACTAATTTTTAATATGTTTATACTATACTTTTAAAATTAGCAATATTAACTTTGTGGTTAAAATTCATATTTTTTATTTATTATCTTTGTTTTATTAACCACTTAATTGAGTTTAAATACATCTACCGGTTTCGAAAAATACCATTTTCTTCTTAAGGATGTCATAACTAACTAAAAACATATATTATTGTTTTTTTTTACCACAATCTATTTTAAAAAATACAACAATTATTTAAAAAATAAATTTAGTACCTAATTTTTTTAAAAATAGATTCTGGTAAAGAAACAATAATATATGTTTTTAGTTAGTTATGATATCCTGAAGAAGAAAATGGTATTTTTCGAAACCGGTAGATGTATTTAAACTCAATTTAGTGGTTAATAAAACAAAAATAATAAATTAAAAATAATAATTATGTATATGTTTTGTATTATACAATGCTGTATATCATTTATATATAGGTACATTATATTTCATTATAAATAAACAATTCATACTCATTATCAGTCATTATAGTATCAATAATTATAATATGGATAATTGTGTGAAAGAACTGGAATGTATGAATGTGGGAGTGAAAATGACGATTTGATTGTATGCTGTTCGCCGGCGATGTAGTATTAATGGGAATAATGAACAACAATTACATAGTCTAGGGAGTAGAATGTACGACGTATGCAATGAAAGTGGCTATGAATGTCAATAAGTCGAAAGCAATGGTATTCGAGAAGGAATAAAGTAAAGACAACGTGCAAAATACTTGTAGGTAATGAATGATTGGAACAAGTAGATGAGTTTGTATATTTGGGAAGTATGTTTGATAGAAACGAAAAGGCTGAGAAAGATATCGAAAGGAAGGTGACTGCAGGAAACAAAGTGAACGTCGCTTTGTATGGAATGGAGGCAAAATTAGTGGTACATAATGGAGTCTTGGTACCGACACTGATGTACGAAATTATACTGAATGCATTGAAAATAAGATCGCTCAGGCGTATGTGTGGAAGATCCATTTATGACATAGTAAAGATTGAAGAAATAAGGAAAGAATGTAAAGCTGATCTTAGTATAGCGAGTAAGATTAGGAAAGGATCACTTAGGTGGTTTGGTCATATGCAACGGATGAATGAGGAGAGAATGGTAAGAAAGATATATGACGCAAGTGTTGATGTCACCAGAAGTAGAGGACGTTCGCGGAAGACTCGGCACGGCCAGGTAAACCAGATACTGGAGGATGGTTCTATTAGAATAATCGTCGAGCTTGTGTGAGAAGATGTATGAATGTGGATGAGGCGAGAACTGTGTGTCAGGACAGAAGAGTGTGGTGCTTTATCCTTTCTGCCTACTCCCGTGCGAAGGCGTGATGGTAAGTTAATTAGTATCTATAGGCTTCGGCGAATAGTCATATTACGGTAAACAAACGATTTCTAAGAGGTTTAATGACAATATTTTTATGTCGCTCATTTATTATATCTCGTGTTGTATCATTAAACTGTTGATGCTCCGTATAACATTTAAAAAAAAAAATAATCATTTATTATACTCAGAACTTATTTATTTAAAATTATTTCCGTTTTTAAACTTGGAATGAATTCACATTAGCTTCAAAACTGTACAAAAGAAGTAATTGTAACGGAACAACAAATGATCGGAGTGAGCCCGCCGATATCTACCGGATGCGACCCGCCCAGCGAATGAACGGAGCCCTTTGTTCTGTTGAATGCCAAAAAAAAAAAACTCATGTACAGAGTGTCCATAAAAAAATTTCACTCAAAACGCTTTAACATTTTAAATTCTGCGACAAACTATGTACGAGTAGAGTGGACAATTTATGCACGGAACTAAATTCTCAAGTGTAATTTTATTTTAATGAAAGGTCATTTCTGTGGTATTTTTGATAGAAACTGAATCAATCAATTAGAAAGATATACATAAAAAATCTATTGAAACCTGGACCTTTTCCTATCCGGGGAAACATTCATGTTGATCATTCCACTATGTTAAGAAAAATACTACTATGTCATCGCCTTCGCATCAAATCGACCGCGATAACGCGAACCAGTCTACACCTGGTTTGGCTTCAGAGTGGAGTGACTAACCGAAGACACCTTAAATTCTTATACTTCGTCTATTTTAAAAATTGTTGTAAATTATTTCTTAAAAATTCATTAAAAATATTCTAAATATTTTTAATCCTAATAACAAAAATTTTGAAGATTTATATACTTGATGTTTTTTTACATAGTATTTTATTGCATATATCGGACCAATATTGCATAATAATATTTTAACACTAAATGCCCGGTAGGTCAAAATAAAACACGTCCGGCGTTTCAGTCATTTTAGACCCACCTCAAGTTCTCGGTTTTTCAACCGTTTTGTGGGAGATTTTTTACAGATATTTAATTTTAAATATGAATTAATGAAATGGCATGATGTGCCGTAATGTTTCTGCCTAAAAATTAAAGTTAAAAATTAAAAAATATTACGAATAATGTACGTATTCTCACGCATCAACAGACGCCCTACACAGCCAGAATACAAACATCCGCTGAACATATGATCTTCTCGTTGGTTGGCGATTGTACTACCTGCTGGTGTGTAACAGTGGTTATAAATAATTAAAATGTATTATTTATTTTTATATATTGGTATTTTTACACGTAAACCGGATGAAAATAATTTAAACAAAATATTTATAGAAATAAAATAAATATATTATAAAAATTACATCCTTTTTATATGAAACGCAATCAACAATATTATAAGCAGAAGCAAATATAATTGACATAATTAAAAAAAATAAGTATAACATTAGACAACGTATACTCTAAATAGATATAATATTGATAATGTTCTGTGAATTCCGATCAGGAAATTGTTTGTTATTGTCAGAATATAATTGTCAAAATATAAATAACAATTGCCCCATGGCCAATCCGCCTCTAAACTATGCTGGAACCCGACCAGGTAGTGTCATAAAACTTAGAGGTTGGCGCAACGCCTTTCAAATAGTTGTATTTCTGGCATTGTCTAGGGACCGCCAAACGAAAATAAATCAAAACAAATACATTGGCATATACCTGGTATCCTTTGTCTTCTCGCCGTAAAAAATATGCTCAAAATGTTGATAATATACATCTCGGCGTAAGCGCTGAGATTTAATCCCGTAAAAACGACTGTCTTAGGTCAGCTTTTGAATGCTTTTTCACATTTTCATCAATAAATTATTTGAATCTCGTCCAATAACATATTTATATCTCAAGTTATTTGGAAATATTTAATAAAAGATTAGCTAGAAGGAAAACAGCATTAAACGAATATTCATATGTTAGTAATATATTATTAATAGTAACTTAAGGATAAATAAGTAAATACATTTTTAATTTGTTAAATGTTTTTTTTATGACATCCAGTGCCTACGATTCAAAGTCCTCGTCTGTATAAGTGAGGACAATCATGTTATGTAAGTGTATAGGTACATAGTATTATATATTTTTGGTCAGATTGGATATGAGAATGAATGGTTTAATGCACAAGATTAGTTACCAATTATAAACATTTTTTTATCCAAATCAATTACAGTTTCTTTCTCTGCATTACGTACACATACATTCATATACGAAAATTTACGTTTAATCATTTGGGAATATGTTTGATCTGAGATCACTTCTGGGTGTGGGTTCACCAGTTTCTTAATTTTATCGCAGAGAGACACCATATTTTATCTTCCAGCATTGAGAAGATGAGTCATACAATGGAGATTGATGATTAGCAAAGCAATAAACAATGAATCAACCATGAAAACAAATAACACAAAACAAGACGTATATAATGGCATTAATGCCAGAACAACTGAATTTTTGCATCGTTCCATTATACCAAGACCTCTGATAGAATAGCTTGTGTTTAATTTTTTGCGTTCTATTAATACTCATATTTTTCTTGAAGGTAAATAGACAGGATATAATGTAACACTGTTATATTTTCCTTTTATTCTATTTTATTTATACCTTTAAAAAATGGTGGAGTCGAAAAATTAGAATCCCATACATTCTATATTATGATTGCGCTTCGAATCCATTGCCGCTATTTGCCAATATTTGCCGCTACAGATTAGAAAAAAATAATATTTAATATTAATATTTACAATCTTTCCGCATTGTGCAATATATGTCACTGATATCTATTATATGAATAATTATTGGATATGATTGGGTATTCGATAATTTTAGCAATGCAGTTCAAAACTTTAGATTGTCTAAAACTTTAAACTATCGTATTCACTTGAGAATTTTAATTAATATTTATCCATATTATTTAATTTCTTTATGTCACTATATCTATCATTTTTATGCTTTTAATATAATTCTGATGTTAATAATATCAATTTAAGATATATCTAGGCGTATATATTATATATACAGCATGTAGGGAGATGTGGGGCGTGTTGTGAAGGGGGCAGGTTGTGACAACACATTTAAAATTCGCGCTACTTGTCTTGGCGTCACTCGCGTGGCTTCATTTCGTGTGAATCTTATGGCGTCAGTTGCTATCGAAACAACAGTGCTGTGCTATTGATTTCGTTAAAAGGAGATGATAAAGTGTGATTTTGAGGTGCCAAACGAACTATTGTTGCAAGTATTTGAAGTGTTCTGCTATCCTTACAATACCAGGTGAGTTATTTTATATTTTATTTTCCAAATATTGTGTCTTTTAGCTCAAGTTTTTGGTTTCGGTGTTATTACTTGCGGCAAATAAATTGCATGGACATTTTAATGTAAAATGTTCATGTGGGGCGAGATGTCACATCAAGCTTGGGGTTAGTAGTGACAGTCACAACTACCCCACCCCTATTATTCCTTTTATTAAAACTAATATTATATACAAAAATGTAGAATTAAATAAATATGTTTAATAATAATTTTATTCGTTCATTCCCAATTTTCACAATGGTTCAAAATTACATCAAAAAGACGAAGAGGGGATAAATTCCCGAAAGCGTTTACGAACGCACCGCTGCAAAACAGAAAGGAAATTAAAAGTGCAATTTTAACCGATATGCCCAATAAAACATCAGTTAGAATTGGAAGATAATCTGAGAACGGAAAAAAATACTAAAAGATGAGAAAATTAAAAATTATGACATTAACTAAAATAAACAAGCAGTCAATAAATAAAAGCGATAATACAGTCAGAACTACACAAGAAAAAAATTTAAGGAGTTTAATTTTAGAAATGAATCTTGTTACATCATCCAGCGAGACAAAAGAGAAGTCATCTCTCATGGAGACTGTTGACAGTGACGCAAACGAAGACGATAAATGTATATATTGTAAAAATTCTAATTCTAATGATGTATAGAATGCCATAAATGAGTTTTGTGCTGAAGTTGACGAATACGTTACACATTATTTATGACTTTTGCTTGACTGCATTAGAAGTAGACAGAATTATTCTTACCACAGTGAATAATAATACAAATTTTGTTTATTTTTTATCAGTTAATTATATTGCATGTAACTTTTTATGCTTTTAATTATAAATATTAGTTTTGTCAATTGCATTACTTAAATACTAATAATATTGTTCGTCACAACCTGCTCCACCTCTGTCACAGCTGATGCCGCGGATGGGGTAAGTTATGACAATTCCCATATTTTCGTCTCTCTGTCTTTCGGTTTGTCGCTGGGAGTTGCTGGCATGGGCGATGCCGGGAAGAACAGTGGCTAGAGAGTCCTAACGGAGCATTCTACTGGCTCTCCCTCGCATCTCTTGCGACCTAGACAGGATGAATTTCTGCCGGACTGTGACCGAGTTCTGCAACTGCAACACATAAATGTGGCGTCTACCCTCCCCTTTTGGGGGTGTATGATTTATATAGCTTCTTTCTGGCTGATTTCTGAATTTAATATGATAACGAGTCTCACGTCTAATTGTACAGGTATGGCTCTTGTACGATGACACCGGAGCTAATCTATGATGGTATTATGATAATAATGTAATAAAATAAAATAAATATTTACATATTTATTTATATAATTACTTATGACGAATCGAAACAAGAGTAAACAACTCTCAAAACGACTCGAGATAGGGTGTAAATAAATAATTCACATATTTTGAAAAACTATATTTTATCGCGTTGTCTTTTTGGTAATGAGGTCAATAATACCAATTTCATATTTTTGATTTTATTAAAGTTTTTTCTACAACACCGTTTTTTGAAATTTAGTCACAACGCGCCCCAGCTTCTACCGAAATAAGCAACCGGCTATCGTCAATTGGTTTTATGTTAGTACTTCAATGTTTTTATAATAAATAACTTTTCTGTTAATACTTCAATGTTATTTACAATTTAAGATCGGCGATAGACTATATAATGATATTTTGTAAAACTTCTGAACTAAAAATGTGAAAGATCTGAAAGAAAGAGAGAGCGATCTCCAGTTCAATGGACCGACGAGATAAAGAACACTGTTATCCTATTGCAACGGTTCTGCGAACTACGGGCAAAAAGAGTGGAGAATCATCAAGGTCGTCAAAACGTCACAATCCAGGGTTCACAATCCTCGGCAATGAGGAAACCTGTTGGATAACTGCATCGTTTATTTTTACATAAAAATAGTTTAGAAATAACAGCCGCCCCCAAAACACGCTGGACTTGTGAAATCATCAAATTCTGCTGAAATGCGTTAGGCACCGTTAGCTAATCATATAAAAACTAAATATATTTGACACGCATATTTATACATTGGCCCCTAAGTGGCATAAAGGATAATGAACACAATATAAACTATTCTTTTTTCTGTTTCGGAAGTAATCGGTCCCAATTTTATACTAGCCGTTAGTTGTTTGAGATGAAATAATCAAAACTACAAATCTCTTACTGCGGTGTTTTTCAAGCCCCATGTACCTCCAATTTTCATGCGAACGAACAATTTCTGCGCTTTGAGCAATGTTATCAAAAATATGTCAATGTCACAATACCGACAATCAAAATCCCGTATAACTTAAAACTCCGACAAATCAAAATTCCAACACCGCAAAATCCCGACGCAACTGAAGATTTAAATTAGTGGCCGTGAGTAGACTTTTCGTTCGACCAATGCATTTCACTAAACTACTCTGATGAACAGATTTTATCATCTGTGGTCCTTTAATATAGAATGGTACAAGAGGTTGGCAACCATTTTTGGGTCATTTGGATTCTACATTAAAATAAAAAATTTTCGATAAAAATCAATGTAATGTAGTGTTCAAGAGGTTCAGTTGTTGCGCACCGCATCTGATCAAGATAGTATTCTCTGCAGCCACCGTATATCATACACAGAGCCTGTTTCTTTCATTTTTACTACTAAACGCTGGATACGCAAAGCAGATGACAAATGGCATCTGAAAAGCTTCTTTCGTCTTTTACTTTCGTAACATGTTTTTTCAATGAATAACGATTGCTGAACCGTTAGCTCTCCATTTTGTAAAGGAATACTGTCTACATGATTTCAGTCAGGAATCAACTTCTAAAAAGCACCGCAAGAGAAATAGCGGCAATTACAACTCTTATTGGAACACACATTATTTAGTGGCATTCTTTATATAGATAAGTCTCCATGAAGGTTGCCATACTTCACCAACGATAAAATAAATATCTAAAATATACAATCAGTAACATAAATATAGCACAAAAAATTATGTTAATATTGGATTTAAATTATATTTTTTTCGTATTTTTAACGAGAATTGAGTTTCATGCAATATTGTGTAACTCAATAGCCCACACGCCCCAGAATCAGAATAGATAAATAACATATTTTGATGGTTAAACGTACAAATAATATAAGTTATTATAAACACTGTAATCAGAACGAGTTTGGTACAAGTTAAATTGTTGAAACTAAATATAGTTAATGGTTGTTCGAAATAACAGCCATAATAATTTACTAGAATATCTACTTTAGCGCGTAAATCATGCCGACGCTTTTCAATTCCAATATAGTTTCAATCTAAAATCGTGTCATTAAAAAAGTTACAGTTAATTATAAAAGTTCTGAAAATATTGTTTTTCTTTCTAAAGAGGTTGTTCTAATAAATTTAGTACACCAAAAAATACTAATCTAAAATTTTTATATAAAAATTCACTTGAATGACAATGTTAATTGTCTATCTTTGTCTGTTAAGTATTAAATGCTTAAAAATCATAATTAACGATTATTATAAATGAAAAAAGTAAGTGAATTCTAGAGTAACTAGAAAAACAAATCATTTATTGTTATTGTATTTAGTTTGTAGAACTCCATATTTATTTTATATAAAATTTAATAAATCTATCTATATTTAATATTATTATTGAGTTCTGCTCAGCAAGAACTCAATAATAATATTTATAACAGAACTCAATAATAATATGTATTAAAATTTGTTAAACAAGTTAAAAATTGTGTATTTTACCTACGTTCAGTCCATTCTACAATACGGTATAATTGTATGTAATGGGGCTATTAAATCAAATTATTACCTGTAGATATTAAACAATACATAAATTTATCATGAAATTAATTATATAAAAAAATATTCCATATTCCCAATGACAGTCAATTTATCACAATTTAATTTTTGTCGGATATAATTAACAAATAAAATTCAATCCCGAAAATTTCGGGGCTTAATGTATTAATTTCAGGTTTCATAAATACTGTAGATTGGGCTGGTACTATAAATTGGATTCCCTACTCATGTATTATAATACTTGGGACAAAACGCCCATTCTCATTTGCATCGTTACACAATTTAAGTGCCTTTAAGCATTATCTAATAGCACGAAGATATATTATTATAGTTTAATGATAATAATAATAATACGAGGTACTCTAGTGCGAAAATTGGCAATTGGCGGCGTAGATACTGTATCCACAATTAATTTATCTTAATGTTGATCTTTGTTACTTGGATAAATATCGTGAAGATACGAGGTTAGTCTGAAGATTGATTATTAAATATCTTGTTAAAGCAAAGATGTTAGTCACTGAGCACTCCAAAATATGACCCACTTACATCAAGAATGTGTTCTAGGGATGCGCTATACCGCTGCTGAAACAATTCACGAGAATCAAAAAAATTATCCTTAAAATAATTCAATAAAGTTTTGGAACACTTTTTAGTATAAAACACTGGTGATTTTAACGGTAACAAAAAAATATTACAAATTTTAAAATTACTGCCAAATATTCATATGGTTTCAACATGATTTAAAAAAACAATTAAAATAAGTAAACAATAATAAATATCAATCATACTATAGATGCAGATTTTTATGGCGATTAAAGTATCAGTATAATTTACCAATTAAAATTTTAATATTATCACAAAACATGTGTTTTCAAACAGTGATGTTTAAATTTTTAAATAAATACTGGTATATATATAAATATATTCTCTGTAGATAAATTAACGATAATAAATATAATTATAATAATACAACATTAGGTGTACGAATAAATACATATTTTAACTGAAATCACATTACGATTGTATAGAACAAAGTTCTTCGATAAATAAAACATTTTAGATATGTTGGTACCTATATCAATTTTTCTCAGTTTCTCTTCAAAGAATTTTGAAAAATATTGCAATTTCAAATATGATCGCATCCAACTAGAAAAATATATATTGAAACAAATAGTAACATTTAAAGACCAAATTTGATGAGATCATTAATCTCGAACGATTGTGCTGTCATAAATCAATATTTCAGAGGAATCAAGAGGAACTCTAAAACCAGCTGAACCATTCATTAAATTCTTGCGGGAAAACGTGTAGCGAATAATAAAAACAGAGAAAATTGAGAGACGCTTGGGGGGCTTTCATTCAGCAGTGGATAAAAAACATCTGATAGTAGCTACCGGAAATATAAAGTTCTAGATTTAATCTTCAGTGCACAGTTTTCTGGGCTAACCTACCAAATATATCTGATCTTTCTGGCTGATGTTTCAAATCCCGATAATTTGGAACTACTGTGAAAAAAAATTTAAATGTGACTGCAAAAAGGATTTGGTTATTTATATTTGCTACAAAAACTTTTTCTTATTACTTAAATTTCAAATTTATCTTAACTGTAAACCCCTAGAATTTGTATGTAAAATATCTAAACTCTTGTTAATGTCAAAATAATGGTTTGTTTTCAAAAGATAATTGGCGAATTAAAAATAATTTTTGCTATTTAAAAATCTCAAGTGGTGGTTAATACTAATATCAAAGATTTACCCATATTAAAATTATTGCAATCATTGCAAATTAATTTATAGACCTCTAATTTTTTTAAATATCATCCTTATTTCTGTTAATAAATCTGGTTGTACAGTATTTGGGATATTTTTTATAGTTGAATTTAAACAATGATTTAAACAAAGTGTTTTTTCTTATTATTTATATAATATGATGCCACAAAGTTATTTTGCTAAAATTGAAGAAATATTTTAATATTGATATTAAAGATGAACATTTGTGAATGAAATAATATTTTGTTGTGAGCAATTACAATATATGAATATAAAATTTGGTCAGTTCTGAAAATCTAACTTTTCAGTAGTTTCCGTTATGACATTGAAAGTTGGACGCTCAACCTAGCTATCACGAAGGGGAGAGAGGCTTTCAAAAAGTGCTATAACAGAAGAATTTTTATCTAGATATCTTGGGGGACAAACTTTGAAACGAAGAAGTCTCGAGGCGCTTGAAAAGGGATAAAGAATTACTGACCTCTATCAAAAAGAGAAAACTTAAGTACTTTGAGCATTTTATGAGAGGAGAAAAGTACGAAATAATTCGTCTTATATTATAGAAAGAAGTACAAAGAACATAGTAAAAATACATATATCTTAATACAAATTAAAGGTAACAATTAGAAAGGTATACAGAAAAATTTAATTTATCGAAAAAATATTTTTGTTGCTATCGGAATTCAAATTGATAAATTGATTTTTTCAATACATCTTTTTAATTGATACATTTAATTTGTATTAAAATACCACAGAACTATGTTCTGAAAAACTGGATCTTCACAATAATAATGTCTTCTCTTTAACATATATCCTGGCTTAAGAACTGATGAGAGCGGTTCAACTGTGGCACATAATTATTACTCAGAGCGACTGCCGACAGAGCAAGAATTGCCAGGATGTTAGCGAACCTCCTGCGAAGTTCTGAAAAGAGGTACGTATATAAAATAATAAATTATCTCTCATATGTGAAAATAAAATACTAGGACACGCCAGAATTTAATTAATTAATCCATTGTATTAAATTTGGAAGCTTTAATAAAACTTCCGTTTAAGTAAACTTAAGTTTACTATCGGATTTTACTCAAAAGGTATTTGAGATTCTCCGTAATATAAAGCGGATTGTTTTAAAAAATAGAACAATAGATTGGAATTATTACAGAATATAAGTGTAAAATTTATTGAAAATTGTATTCGATTGCTACAGCGAATTTGGAGATCGCGCTTCCCCGGATAGGAAAAGGTTCAAGTTCGAATCTCGGTAGCAACAAATATTTTTTCAATGGATAATTTTTTTAATATATTTTTCTAGTTGATTCATGTAATAGTAATACAAATTAAATGTATTAATTGGAAAGATATACACATAAAATAAATACTGTTGTTGCTACCGGGATTTCTAATTAATATATTTAATTTGTATTTTTTTTAAATATCACAGACCTGTGTTTTGAAAAATTACAACATCACAATAAGAATGTTTTCTTCTTAATAATTAAGAATAATAATTATTAATAATTTATTAACTTTGTTTTTAAAATAACTGAGTTATTTGTATTCGTCAACCTGTTTTGGAAAATCTTTTTTCCTTCATCAGGATGTTAAAAAAACTAACTAAAATTTATATTCTAAAATTTTTCCTAAAAAATTTAGAGACTATAGGCCAATTTGTTTATATTTTTTATTTTCAGATTCATCACCTTTTTGTAAATAAAATCTAAGTTTCCATCGATTAGGAAAAGTTCAAGTTTTCAATAAGAATTTAAAGAGTTTTATTAAAGGGCTTGTTAATATCGAGATACACTCGATGAGAAAAATTGTGAACACATTATCGGGTCCAGTAGATTTATTTGGATCCAGAATATTAATGATTTGACTGCATCAAATTGAATGTGCATGAAATTGAATGAGCTAAGAGTGGTAGGTATATCTAGATAGAAGAGAATATGGGGCTTGACCCATTCTATATACTACTATATAATATAAGTTAGTTAATTATATTTTACACATTAAATGAAAATAACAATTTTGTGTAATTTTCTTCACGTAAGAAAACTATACATCTACCAACAATAACAACGGAGCTAACCCACCTCTAATGGATGCCGTGAGAAAATTCCGGACCGGTAAATTCATTCCAGTCACTGAACAAGGTAGAGCTTCCATTGTGTTTACTACAAAACTAAAAGATATCGATCTAATGCGTGGCTATGGTTGTGAAATTTTCCCTTTAAACGACTTAAGTATTCTTCAGCATGCAAAGTTTTAAGAGAACCTCGCGATACGAAATCTCTGCACAACATTATAAAATATAGGGGCGTATCTTTAGAGTGAAAATAAACCTTTTACAGCTCGCTGGCACGATTCTACATAAAAATTACTAATTTTTTGATTAAAATAATATTGGTACTAGAATTTTTTTATGTAATGATTGCGAAATATTGTACATAATTTGTATTTTACAATTCATAAAAAGTTTTTCTGTAATTCATGAAAATCATTTTATTGAACAAGGACATTATTCAGAAATATAATTATCCGGAAGAAAACGGCTAGCTTTAATAGATACTGAAGTAATACACTTAAATAATTACCCAACTATAATTACTACTATTGTAATTTGACTATTGTAATTTGACTATTGTAATTTGACTATTGTTATTTGACTATTGTAATTTGACTATTGTAATTTGACTATTGTAATTGTACTATTGTAATTTGACTATTGGAAGAAATATTATGGAAAATTTAACGAACTATAACGGTCGAAAATATAATGTTTAATGAGGCTGTTGAAGAAGAAAAATATGAATATGTATGTAGTTCTATTAACACTGAAACATTAGACGGAACATTGGAAGATCACCAAGAATCGTCTTCAATTTATTTTATAATTTACATAGTATTTACGGAGTTTAATATAGTTTATATTTTAATTAAATATATTTTATTAAGAAGAACACATTCTTATTGTGAAGTTGTAATTATTCTGATATTTTAAATACTAATTAAATGTATTAATTATACAGATGTACACGTAAAATCTATTTTATTTTATTCTAACCTGGATCTCTTTCCAATCTGAGGAAGGTGCATTATCCAACTATGCTATAGCAGATAGTACTTTTGACGACAAATTGAGTATACGTTATTTTTGTGATGTTGCAATATTTCAGAACATAATCCTGTAGTATTTTTAATACAAATTAAATTAACCAACTAGAAAGATATATAAAAAAAAATCTATCTTATCCTAATAAGGAAAATGCGTTATCCAATTTCACCACATCAACTAAATAGGTTTCGACACGATTTTGAACTTATATTCGGTAACTCTTTAAAATTAATACATCAGTTATTCTATTAATAATCATTCTGCTATACCATGAGTACTTAATGCACGCTAGCAAATACCAGAATTAAAATCGCAACGTCACAATATATATAAGATATATCAAAGTTTATCAAAATTTAATAAAAATTAATTGATTTAGTTCTGGCGTCTATTCTTGTATTTTTTTTAATGGTTGGGTTCGATTATTCCCCTCTAATCACCCTCATACCTTTTATTTTTTGTTTATATGTCTGTTATTGTGCAGCAATTTATATAATTTAATAAATCTGCAAATTTCTAGTCCTATTTGATACTCATGTGTGACTCAATTACACTATTGGTTTCCCCATAAGTAAATAAATAAAGAAAATAACAGAGGAAAAAAATTAAATTGTAGTGTTAAATCCTCTTGGAAAATTTTGTAACTTTTATGTATTGCTTTCAAAAATTACCCCTCTTATGATTAATCATCGAAAATATAAATAGTTTTATCATATTTTCAATTTGTTGGCAGAATTATTCATTGTCTAAATAAATATGGACCTCCCTACGTAATATTAAAATGCAGCGTTCATCACCTCTTTTGATCGGGCTATTAACCACGCAGGGCCAGTATTAGATTCACCTAAGGCATAACTTTTTGTATATTGTGTACGAAGCAAAGAAATAAGAAATACTATTAAGATAGCGTGTCGCACAAAATGGTGCTTTTAAATGTTAACAAAATGGCAACGAACTGACGTGAACTGTTCTCGGGAGAAATATTTCGGAGGGCGGATTTGAAAGCTAAGTAAAATGTGTTGGCGATGTTGAGGCTTCGTGCATAAAGCATTCGAAAGCTTTTACAGATCTTTTCAAGTCAATGATTAAAATTTTATATCACAAATATTTATTCATCTCAGAAAAGTAATAAATAATTAGTAAAAAGTACCTTGTATATACTATTCTGACATTGATTGCACCGAGTTTGATCCTGTAACAGTTGATCCCCCGACAGTTGATTCCTCCGACAGTTGAACCCTCGGATACATATTCTCTCGGACAGTTGATCCCTCTACCAATTGATCCCCCGGACGATTGATTCCCCAAAGCTACTTCAAGTAACTATTTATATTCGTAAATACCCGTGAATGTTATAAATAGGGTGAGAGCAAATTTATAGAAATATTGCTCACGTACAAAATTACATATGATTTCAAATAATTAAGAATGTTTACATATTTAAAATAAATCGTTTTTATGTTAAAATATTATTACTTTTACGAATTGTGATAAATCATTTTTAATTTGATTTTATAACATTCAGTTTAGTTTTTAATTTGAATTATATTTGCATTTTAATACCTATTTTATTTAATACTTTATTCATTAATTATTTATTTAACATTCAGTTCAGTTTTTAATTTGAATTGTATTTGCATTTTAATACTTATTTTATTTAATAGTTTATTTCTATATAACTGAAAATATTGCGTAAATAAGTATAAAACATTAATTCATTTAAATTAAATGATTTAAAACATAATTTTATATTATTTCTATAACTGTTGGGGATCTAACATCAGAGAATCAGTTGCAAAAACCCGATAGATTTTGTCTATGTGAAAAGCAAGGATAACTTCACTTTTATGGTACCGCGTAGGTACTCCCATCACTCAAATAAATTGCATATTTCTATTAGAAACATTTCAATGTACGCCAGTAATAAATAAATAAGGAACTAATTAATATATTATAAGTCTCATTTAATTGTTTTGCTCAGCCACCATTTTGAAACAAGATGGCGGATCAGGCTAGCTAGTGAATGTCCAAATATCCAAATTTTCCATAATATAAGTCATGAAAACATTCCTTTCGAAATCTACTTATAAAATATATATAAATATATATAATGATAAAACTGTCAACGCTGTCATCTAAGGATAAAAGCACTATATAAGTAAATTTATTTGATTTTGAGACATCGATAAAAACGTTTTAAAATTAAATCAAACTATTATTAATTTCAGTTAAAAATTGTACGTATCGATATGAAAGATGTTCTGCATACACGATTTTAATCTTAGATTACGAATACGAATGATCAGATAGTACATATTCTTGGTATTATTTTACAGAATGGAAGCATTGACACTTACCGAAGAAATATATAGCGACTTGAAGTATTTGAGATGTGAATCTACAGAAGAAAGCTCAAAATAAGATGGATGGATGGAGATACGAATGAAGATGTTATGGTTCGAAAGAAAAATATGTATTTAAAACAATAATCTGAAAACTCCAATATCTCGAACATGTAATGAGACATCCAGAGTAGTATCAGATCTTGCCCCTCATAAAGCAGAGGGAGATTGCTGAGTATCAGGGCTTTGGAAGCAGGAGAACATCTCGGCTGAAAGGACCAAAGGTAATGGTATGGCCAGTGTATTGTAGAGCTTTTCCGGGCCGCAGTCAATAAGGTGATGATGACACCCAACAATCTCTGAATAGATAAGGCATAAGATAATGAATAGATAAGGCAGCAATTAATATATTATTTTAAAACAAGATTTCAAATTACGTTTAAATTTTGGTTTAAGTGGTGATAGCCAACGACCGTTGGACGAATAAGACACGAGAAGAAGAAATAGTTTAACAAATAAAACGCTCACAAGTTGAAAGTTTCTGATCTCAAATCTGCTAAATCTGAAGCTACAGTGTGTTTCGAATCCTTCGATTTGGTGAGCGAATTCGATGTCGCGGTCTCCAATCGAACCAGTGAAATATTCATATTGCCTCGCGCGCACCTACTTTATCCAAGGATTTGACTTGTGTGAAATATAATATTTATATATGTAACAACATTTTCTCTAACATAGTGGATATCTAGATTCTGAATAACAAAATTTTTATTTTTATCTAGAATATTTTGACAGTTGAAGCAATTTTGTGCTTAAAATATTTTTTACTTGCAGGTATATTTAAAGAAAAAATAAAATTTTCTGTGTAAACAATTATATAAGTCGCACACGATAAATTTTAATGAATTAAATAAATTAGATAAAACAATTAGAAAACATTCAGAAAAAAATCTATTCATCAAAAAAAATATTTAATTATCACCGAGATATGTACACAGAACTTTCACCGAGATATGTACAGGAACTGCGTTACCAATATTGCTATATTAATCATTAAAGATAACGAAAAAATTGAGACTCGTATTTTGTAATGTTATGAATTTGGGCCACGTACGAAATTGCTCCATCGCTTATATTTTGTCAAGCACCTTGCAATTCACAAATAATTACCCTTAAGTTGGCATCACACTGTGTCTGAGGTTATAAAAACGGTTGCATTTATGATTCATTTTCAAAATCATCGACGAAGCTGTCAGACTAAAATGTAACAGTTTGCGATTCACTGTAGCCAGAGAGTAAGTATTTTTTATTGTTCAATCACTACTAGTGGACTTGTTAATCTTATTGCATGGTAAATAATCTTTACTGGAAACATGACGTTTCCCTCTGGCTTTGCTTTTGGATTATGCTTCTGGCTCTGGCTCTGGTTTATGCCTTTGGTTTCTCGTGCATACTTCTGGATTCTGCATCTGGATTTGATCCTTGGTTTTTGCCCTTGGTATACGATTTTAATTACTACCTTGGAGTTAGTCGCTTCACTGTAGGCGACAATTTTTATTTATGATGATCATCTACAACAAACTCCGTCTGCGAATCCGGTCACGTTGGCCTGGATGCTGCGTATCAAACGTGATGTAGTGCCAAGACATCTGGGGTCCCATGCAAGAAGGATGTCGTACTCGCGCCCAACCCGACGAGATGAGGATTTATCGTCTGGATTTTATTTTATTTCTTATAGTCATGTATTTTTTCAGATTAGATATCTTTATTTTTCTAATGAATAACATATTTTATTTATCACCTCCAAGTATTACTATAAATTTTTCCCAGTTTAGGATGAAGGCAGAATGTGACAAAAGTGAGATGGGTATGTGTTGCTCAAGTAAAAGAACCCGCGGATCTTATGTTCTACACTGACTAGCCTGTTAAAGGGAAGGACGCAGATTTTCTACCCCCACAATATTAGAAGTATTTTATAAACTGTACATACATCTACTAATTAAATTTTTAAATAGCTATCAACATTACAATATTATGCAATAAATTCCAAAAACCTGTGAGGTTGACACGTTAGGGGACACCGGGATAAATCAATTTTATTTAATCTAGGTGGGTAGATCTTTCTTGAATACTTTTTAATTAAATCATATAATTCATTTTAAATATCATAAAACAATGTTTTTAAAGGTGCTGCTTGACAAAATTTCTATACTTTGTAAACTTTATTTAATTTTTATTTCCTACATTTTTTTTACTGTGTATTATTTTTACTATGTTTTTTTATGTTCCAGGTCTATTTTGTTTAGTTGCCATTTTGGTTTCGTTGACATTTGTCAGTTCATATTTGGTAGTCGTAGAGAGTAGTTGATTACAATTTATTATGGAGCATCTAGCGCCTCAACAACGTATTGAAATTATTAAAACACTTCATCATAAGCGACGAAACCCATTTCGACTTGACAGATTTTGTTAATAAACAAAACAGCCATTATTGGGGCATCACAAATTCTTAATTAATACACCAACGACATTTACACTAATGTAGAGTTACTGTGGTATCATTGAGCCCTGTTGTTGTAACCATTAACGATGATTGCTATCGTCACATGTTAGAAAACTTATTGGTAACCTAATTGGATCATTTGATCCTGCAACACATGAGTTTTTAATAGGACAGTGCCACCTCATACGCAGCCCGAGCTACGTCTGAAATTTTGCGAGAATTTTTATCCGGCCGCATAATGTCAAAAAGTGGTGATATCGACTGGCCTCTTCGAACACCTGATGTGACAATTTCCGACTATTTTCTATGGGTGTATTTGATAGGAAACATCTACGCCAATAAACCGATAATAATTTTGATGCTACAAGATAATATTCGAAAAAAAAATGGTGAAACAACACGCGAAGTGTGCGAGAAAGTTATGAACAATATGTCAGAGGTGGCCACTTGACCAATGTCGTATTTTATACATAATTGTATAAACCAAGTAATCGATAAAATAGAATTTAAATTAAAAAATTGTTTTTTATTTTTTAGTTATTTAAAAACAATATCGGCCTGGAACTTAATATTCACTCTATATTTAATGATTTTAACTATTTTCATACACTTATGTTTTTATCTTATATTTTACTTTATGTAGGTATTACTGTAATATATTATGTGTAGTGTGAAAGGCTCAATTGAATCGATTAATTTTAAACTTCACAATAAGATGTTTCCTCATTAAAAAATAATAATTAATTAAATGTAACAAATGTAAAAAATCATAGTATATTATTACATATTAGATATTTTAGTTATATGTATGTAACATGTTAGACGTATGTTCGAAATGATCGCCGCCATCTTGTTAACACTTTCCAACTCTGTAGCTAATATTTATTTAATTTATCCCTATGCTGCGAGCCTTGTGGTCCACACGTGAACTTTTGGTTTAAACTAATAATCATAGTTCATACTGTTCACTGTCAGTAATACACTTAAATACCCGCGTTTGTCGTTTGAGATACATACGCTTTCTTACATAAAATATATAAAACTAATGCGATTACGAAATCGCCTATTAATCGTCGCGCAGGTAGTTTTATAAACTGTAAAAAAAATAGGAGTGATATTAATGGCTGAGTGAGACTCTTGGCAAGAAGCGCCAAATTTATGAATATAGAAGTGTCTCAAATGAGATGACTTGGACACGTCTGGAGTACGATTTCCAAGATACATCCGAAAAGAAGGCTGGTGGGTCCAGCCTAAGTCGGGATAAATAGCAATAAAAAAATTATTAAGACAAATCGGCCTTGACTGGTCACCAATAAATGAAACAGGGGGTGGGGGTAACAAGGGGAAGAAAATAACGATGATGTTAAAAATATGATGTAGATTCATTGCACTTAAAAATGGTCGGAATTAAACATTAACTAACTTACCATTACGCCGTTTCTCCGCGAGGGTAGGTAGAGAAACCGAGCGCCAGACTATTCTGTCCACACAACTCTCGCGTTATCCTCTTTCATACTTCTTTTCATACAAGCTCGTTGAGTGATGAGGGGATTGATTCTGACAGTACCATCTTCTATTATCTGATTTACCCGGTCGTGCCAAGTCTTCCGTGGATCTCTTTTATTTCTGGTGGTATATCTTTCTTAACGTGCTCTCTTCGTTCATTCGTTTTACACGTTATTTTTTAATCACTATACCACATTCTTACAATTACATCTAATTGTTCATCAAGTAGATATTTTAGATGATTTATGACTAAGAAAAAATACAATCATATTTAATTTAAAATTCAACATCATTTGATCCAAGTACATATAAATTTGGTGGTATTTCTTAAGACTATTGCGTTATTTAAATAAAAACGGATATACTATTTAATTAAAAAATGTATAATAAAGTTTGTGTCGGTTCTCACCCTCGAGATTCTTAGGGGCTGGTTGACATCTACCCCTCCGTGCATCCGGAAACCCCAGGGGGAGCCGCCGGTCAACTCCACGGAACGTGACGTCATCTTAAGCTGACTGCTGTCTAATTTTGGGAGAACTTAATATTGACACCCGACCATCGAATTCACTATTGAACACTCAAAATTCACTTATTTATTTATAATTATTTTAACGGCTAAATATTGTATTATAAGAAACTTTGTAATTGAATACTGCGGGTTTATTTTTAAATATTTTTAGTTTAGAAATTTGATTTAACTTATTATTATAAATGCTTACAAGTAGCGAATCGAACATGTAGAAAGGTAGAGTGTGGTATATGTAAATAATTGAGTCATAAGCATTTTTTTTTTTATAGGAAGCACGTGTTTTATATTTAAATCACAATATTATTAAAGGTAGGTAAATATTATGATATTAAAACAAGGATATTCGTTTTTATACATATAAAATGTATTCGATCGGTTTCGTTTGTACCTATTCAAATGTCTCGTTCGATTTTTTTACGTATAATAATTAATGAGTATAGCAATATATGTCATTTATTGTCGAATCATAAGTTAGTAACATAAAAAGGACTATAATCAAAATTTATTTGTATTTTTATAATTATTTATTACTATATTTATTTTCTTCATGGTAATTCACTTATTTTTCTTCACTTAATTTTGAATCTGAAAATAAAAAACAAACAACAGATTAAATTAAGCATTTTAAAATATCTAAACGCAAAATACAGAGGTAAATCTTTAATGTAATAATATATATATGTATGAAATTCCATGTAATGTCTTCCCGTGCCTCACGTGTAGGGAAAAATAATCAAGCATTACATTTTTTTTATTTTAATATTAGAAAATACAATATATTTTATAATTTCTGTGGGATATATATATATGCATATATTTCATTTAACATTTATTTCTTCTCTATGAGAGTAGGACTCGTGCATAGAGAAAGAGTACATACGAGATAATTTATGTTTCAGTTAGTCTCTGTATATATTTTTTTACTTCAGATACAAATTAATAGTAGGCTGTAATTGTTCTAATTGTGATAGGAAGGCTGTTAAAAAAAATGATGTCTTGATAAATATAGCGATTTTGGGATGCGCTATAAATTGGATTGAAGTGTCAAGAATATTAAAAAAAAAACAATTTTAAATCAAATTACGTAAAAAATTTATAAATCGAACAATATATAGTTACAACAGTGAGTAAACCTCACTACTTTTTCTTGTGAATATTTGAAAAAGTGAGTTACCAATTATACTATGTTAACTTTTTTAATTTTATGTTGGATTTTAGAATTTACATTCAATTTTTCTACTTCAGTGAGACTTTAATTTACAAATTATAAGATATATATAACACCAAAATTGTCCTTGTTAAATAAAAATAGATTAGAAGTTAAATTACTCAAAGGTTATTTAGATTCAAATTGAAAATAAAGCATTTAGAGCTTTTAAACCTTATATTTTTTGTAATCTTAATTATTCATTAGTAAATCTATTCACATATTTACATGATTTTATGAGTTAAAAGCAATAAAATAAATAGTTTCATTTTCATTTCTACTAAAAATATACCCAGATGCATTTCAAGAATTCATTTCGGCTATTAATGTGAGATTTCGTTATAAGTAATAATAATTACTAGAGTGGTATGTAAACATCCACCAGATCACTCTGAAAATAGATCGATATGTTCCAGTTATGAAGATCATAAAACGGTCCAGTGTACAGCGCGGTGGGCGCGGGATAACGAAACTATTTCCTGGATTTACGAAAGCCGACTCAGATGTTACACAAAAATACAGATTTAAAAAAAAACGGTATACTTTAAAAATTGTGTTATTTTTTAAATAATTTTCGAGGGTTCTAGAAGTTAAAAATTTCTACTCGAGCTTATTAGATTCAGTTACAGCTAAAATAAAATTTCAGGACACAGAAAAAAAATTCAAAAATACACAATACTAATAATTTATTAAATATCTGCACACTGCATGGGCTGCACTATTGTGGAATAAATTTTCGACTTCAGCCTTAAATATTTGACGGAAATGGTCAGTACGCGTCAGTTGGCCATCTATGTAAAACATTCAATAGATAACGAATACACACAAGCACTTATCTTTGGGCAGGCGATTCGATAATTGGCATTCGATAATAATTCTCTAAAATATTTTTCAAATGCACATTAATTTCTATGAAATCAATCGAATCTATTTTTGAATTTATTTTATATAAAATGAATGAACTTTTCAGAACAATGCAGGATGTCCTGCTATTAGAATTCAGGATACAATTTTTTATTGACAGTCATAAATGGTATATCTGAAATATGATTTTTTTATTATTAAATCAGCGACGCGATGAGGTGGTATCAAATTTCTAATTATGTAATGGTTAAATAAATGAAGAATGAAATGAAATAATACTGACAACGATAATTTTATTCTGCCATATCTATTTTATCGTTTTGAGCACTGCGTCATGGAACATAAAGCGTAAGAATGTTTGCGTTTCAGCCAAAATTTTGTACATTGTGCCTTGGCAAATTTTGTATTCCTGACCCAGTTGTTCATGATATGTCACTGACCTATTCCAGTTAATAGAACTTTTGACGTTAGTATCTTAGCTCGCCCCCCCCCCCCCCCCCCTCCAAACCCTTATCCAAAAATTTAATACCAGAATAATCACAAAAAAAAAATGACAAAATTAATACGTTGTTAAAGAGAACACATTATTATTGTGAAGTTGTAATTATTCAGAACAGACGGTCTGTGATATTTTATATAATAAATTAATGTATTAATTATAAATATATACATATAAAATCAATTATATCGAAAAATATTGTTGTTGCACTATTGGAATTCGAATCTGGATCTCTTTCCAAACCAGGGAAGGTGCATTATCCAACTATGCTACAGCGACAGTACTTTTGACGACAAATTTGACTGGTGACTACATACTTGATTCAGCACCCATAAACGTCAAACTTACGATTCGATATATTTTAGAAATTCGAAAAGTTCGAAGATTAAAAATATTATTTCACGTTCCGGTAGGTAAACTAAGAACTTATTTCTGAATTTAGTACCCGCGCAGTACCTTCGTACTCAAAGTATAATCATAATCAATCGCTTTCTAACAATTAATATTTTTAAATACCAAAAATAAATGTAATACAATTTCATTTCTTCCTTCCTCCCCAGTAATCTGTACACGCAAGACAGAAACATAAACATGTTTTGAATATTCTTAGAATTTTTAAACATAAAAATATCGTATGCTAACGTGAGAGCTCTTCCAGTGGGTTTCCATGAATATTCACATAATAGTTCATTTTTAAGTAATGAATATGTGAAACAGTGTATTATTAAATTGTAATATATAAAGAAAAGTATTAAATATGTATAATAGAACATAGTGTACTGTTTATTCATAAAATATGATAAAACATGAATAAATATATAAGGATTTGATACATTATTTTATTATGCCCAATTTTAGAGAGTATTTCGATAATAATAATAATTTTAAAAAAATAAGTATCAAATAATAGTTAGCCTGTAATATAGAGAAAAAATAAATGTTAAAAGCACAAAGCTTTCATATTAATGCCTTTAAAATATTTATATTCTTCTATCCAAATAAGTAACATGAAATTTTGAAAGATTAATCAATAGTAATATTTTAATCAAATGTCGGTGAAATCGAATGAAATATTAATCAATTTTGTGAAGGATATACATATAATATATAACATATATTATTAAAAAATATATTAGAGGAATAAAATTGCATATTTTAGATGGTAAAGACTAGGGATATATAAAATTAATTAAAAGAATGTTTAAATAAGTATTTTATTTTATTTACTGTGTGTTTATACGTCTGCCTTTTCAGTCAGTATGCAGACAATATATGCATTTGAATGTACTCTAATTTCAGATCAAAATATTAAGACATATAATACAACGAATATATTAACTATGTAAAATGTGAGAAAGAAACAATTATTCAATTTAAAAAATTGGTACATACGAGTATTATAAGTACTTACATACGTAACTACTGATTACACACAATAAATAAATAAACAATAGAGTACAATTTAAATTTAGTGAAATGCGACCAAACAAAAATCGACTTACATAATAATTCACAGAACTACCCAACACTCGTCTCTGAAAAATCACTGATGGAATAGCTCAGTGCCTCGGTATTCCACTGATGGCACCGAATAACCCGAGATGAAGTTCCAGCACGCATGTGTGTAAGTTAACGGACCAACAACTGACTGACCATTAGGCTGGGATCTTTTTCCGTAAGTAAAGTACAGATATAGTTCCGTGTATTTGTTTGTACGCTTTTATACTTCTCCAGAATGGCGGCGCGTGCGGATTCCGCCCTCAGTGAGCTGTTTGTATCGAACCATCGTGTTGTACGAATATGATCATTATACAGGATGAATATTATGTTCCAGGCCGATTTTTATTGACCGTCATTTCAGTATGGTATATATTTGTAAGTTTATATTTAGTAGTCGTAAAGAATAATTAATTACAATTTACGTCTCAACAACGTGTTAAAAGTCATTAAAATGTTTTATCTAAATAATATTAACAATGCTGTAACCATTAATGGTGATCGCTATCGTCACATGTTGGAAAACTTCTTGGTGACCGAATCGAATCGATTACACCTGCAACAAATGTGGTTTTAATAGAACGGTGTCACCCCACACACAGCACGAGCTACTCTTGAAATTTTGCAAACAATTTTCCCAGCCGCATAATGTCAAAAAGTGGTGATAACGATTGGCCTTCTCGATCACCTGATTTGACGGCTTTTGACTATTTTATGAAGGAGTACTTGAAAGGAAAGGTTTACGCCAATAACAATTTCAATGCTACAGGACAATATTCGAAATGAAATTGCTAAAATAACACGCGAAGCGTGCGAGAATGTTATGAAAAATATTGTTAAAAGAGCACGCATTTATACCACTACCAGAGGCGGCCAATATCACACATATTACATACATAATTGTAATTAACCAAATAATTAATAAATAAAAAAATTGTATTACATTTTCTAGTTATTCAAAAACAACATCGACCTGGAACATAATATTTACCATGTATTCATCACAAGTTTAACACACGCTCTTATTGATAACTAAATAAGTATATTCAGTAGGCACCCTAATAAAATAGCGCGAATAACATTTTTTGTTATATTTTAATTTTTATCGGTACCAGGTACTTCCAAAAGCTTTTTGAAATCAAAAAGATTTTGAAGGCGCCGAGAATAAATCCCTTTACATCTTTCAAAGTGCGCTATCGTTTTGATGTTCTTCTACTAGACTGTGGTTCCAAATTGTCGTATAAGTATACAAGTTGATTATTTGTGTTATTTATCTTTCAAATGAACTCTTCAAAGAATCTCACGCCCTAGACATCCGTCAAATGTATATTCTTGGTATACTAAAATACTTTTTTCGGCATGAACAATATTACCAGCAAATTACGCACCCTCACTTAACAAGAGCACAGGCTAACTGTCACTATTTTGTGCCAAAATTAAATAAAACTTTTGCACATATTTTTTTATACATTGAACATTGGACTTACTTAAAGTTTTACGTTTTAATTATATGTTATTTAATTGTATCTTGCTTTATTCTTTACATATACCATATATTATATCTTGTACATTGAACAGTGCATTTACGTTAAGTTTTACAAAGTATTTACTTAATCTAATGACATCTTGTTTATCTCTTTACATATATAATTTTGTTCATTGATCATTGCACTTTGTTTACTACTATACCAGAAGAACACTGTCTGGTATAATACAGTAAAATACTAGTATAGCAGGTAGGGTACCCAAATATATGTCTTACTTTGCTGAAATGTTCATCCGATTATAACGTAATACATTGTACGAAGAATCAAATAAATAAATTATTATTATTATTTCATTATTAATACATTTTTAAAGGTTAAGCGTTTTAACATTCTAGAAAATCGTAAGGGTGATGTACGACAACCGGCATCCTTGTATTCATTGTTTATTATCAAGTGTTGGCCGAGCCAATAGAAATATGAGTCATAAGATCATAAACAGTAAACAATTTAACGAGGACTCGGCAGCAGGTACATTTATTTATTCTCCTGAGATTGGAAATGTTTTCATGGGCCTTTTTTGTTTCATGTTGAAAGAAAATAAATATATTAAATCTCGGCATTTTGTCGGGAACGGAATATTTTTTGTGTTTAACTTTTTTTACTGTAATTGTAAATAAATAAAGATGACCTTATGCCGGTTGGTCAATACATTAGCGAGAAACATACCTCTAGAAAGTATCAAGTTGTGGTTAGCATTACTATTAGTAGAATTGAAATTGCAGACCATAATGGTAGTGTTTAATATGATATATTAAGGATTTTTGGTCTTTGCCCTATAAAGGGTTAAAATTATTAGAGCGAGTAAAATAGATCCATCAAATTATAAATTCCAATTTACCACATAAAAACGCCCTGCCGAGATATGAACTTATATACATCTATCTCCTTCACTCTTGACATCACCGCCCGGCGTTACTGAATGCACCCTGTCATACCGGTGCATGAAACAAAACTCCTAGCAGCCGTCAAAACAACAGGCCGTCTCTCGAACGACACTCTTCTCATCACTGTCTTCCCAACAACAGCTACAAGAGACACCTCGTAGTAACTTTATTGTACGGGCAAAGTTCACCTCGACACAGGATCGTTCTAATGTGGGGTCTGTATTATTAATAACTGTAAAAATATATATATATAAATATGAAAAGAGATTAAAAAAAAATCTATATTTGTAATCTGCACTTAACAATAAATCAAGTGACAAATATAAGTAGTATATTCTTTCACATTACCTGCAGCCTACCAGACTCCACGTACGCAATTTATCCCGTGGAATGAATATTGGGGCATCCACCACTCTTACTCACTCTCACATATCATTATTAGAAACATCACCTGCACAATCCCTCTCTTACAACATATGCACTTACGCAAATGCACACTCCTACATCATATATTCAATATCGTCAGAATTACTTCTCATACCGGCTATCCAATCATATATCCGAATAATTTAAAAATATTTTTTTTTTTTTAGATTATTTAACATTGTTTTTTTAATCAATTAATTAAATTAAATATATCAACCGGTTTCAGAAAACTCTATTTCCTTCTTCAGGATGACACATTAATTAACCTTTGAGTTATTCTGTTTTTAAAAAATCTATTTATAAAAAAAAAATTAAAATATATATTTTTTTAAATCTAGTACAGAAATTACAGTTAGGTTAAAAAATAAAATAAATTAATCTAAAAATGAATTTTGACCACAATTTTAATTTAGTAAATATAAAAAAATTAATAATAATTATTTGAAAAATATATGCGGCAATCGGGGAAAATCAGTCAGGTCACTGGCGTATTTGAAACATTTTCTTTTGATAAAACATCTATCGAAATCATGATTTAGTTAGTGGAGTAAAAAAAGATGGGTAGGATACGTAGTGCGCACGAATATAGAACATGTATAGATGGCGATCTCTTGGCATACCAGATTGAGATGAAGCGATATTGTCAGGATATTGAGAGATCCTGTCCCAAGACAGAGATGCCTAATGCCGAGTTATACATCAGACCAAAGCTTTCAATGGCCGTAAAGTAGTAAGATAAGGAGTAAAGTGGACTTAATCAATTTCAAAATTTTAAAATATTTTATTATCAAGAAAAGTGAAGTTCTGATTCAACGAAATCATAATTAAGATTAAAATTTATATATATATATTATTTATTAGAACCTACTAAGGATTCTGTATCGAGACAACCCGGGAATTTCATGGTTTTTTAGTGTCTCGAGTCGTGGGACTTGAAACTCAAGACTCTTACAGCAGGTAGTGACCCAGCGGCGAGCGGTGTATGTGTAAGTATATAAAAAAATAGAAAGTTTCCATAGTTTATATGGTCAGCCATAAAAAATTGTATTAGGGTGAAATTAATCTTCAGATGTTTACTACTAACAAGAAAAATCTGAAATAAGTGGTTTTGTCAGTTAGTTCAAACAGGGAATTATGTTCCTTTATAAAATGTGATATAAAAATATAAATTTATATCATAATTTGAAACAAAATTTGGGAGGGATGAAATTATTTGAAAAGCTGGATACGTTATTGTTATTATTTTGTATATTATCATTTTATTTTTTATTTTAATAAATAGTTTGTGTTTTGTAATTTATATATATATATATATATATATATATATATATATATATATATATATATATATATATACGTGATTTTGTATTCAATATATTTGTAAACTTACATTTATTTTAAAAAACTACAAACATATAAATCAATAAGTATTTCGTCAAACTGTTTTTATTTGTTTTAATAAATTAATAATAACTATGTTAATTTACACAGATAATGATGTAGCCTTATATATATACATATAATTTATTTTTTTTAAATTAAATTCGTGGTCTCGATTCCCGGAACTTTAAAATTTTGACTCTCGAGTGCCAAGCATTTAAAAAAGTCTAAAATGCAGAATCCCCAGTACCTACCTTATATTTTTACTTTGTATTTATACGTTATTTAATTGATTCATGCTTTAGCCTTTTTATTTTTGTAATATTTTTCCAGTAATTTCATAGCACTTATTACTGTACCGAAAAAGCAGTCTGATACAATAAGTAAAATACTAGTATAGCAGACAGGGCACCGAAATAAATGTTTTTACTTTGCTGCCAAAAATCCTGAGTAACAAAAAAAAAAATTATAATAATTTATTATTCTTGACAATGTGGAAAAAGAGGTCTCATTGGTAATTAGTATAATAAAAAAAATCCCTGAGCTAACATTTGGAAACCAATATTTAATTATTTTCACGGGTTAATAATTTGGAGACCATGGCTTCTGCAGCTTTTTCATAAATCCTGACTTGATAGGCAACTCATTATTCAAATAGATTCACTTAAGGCGTTGCAATAAATCGATACTTCAAACGTAATAATATATCATTTTCAGTCGATAATAATACACTCTTTATAATTTACCGGACTCTTAACCATACCAATGAGTGTGTTTGGTGTGTAGTTTATTTTTGGCAAAATACATTTCCAATCTGCGAACGTTATTTCTTTGAGTGGTTTCATTTTCAATGAGCAGGCGAGTCAGCAAAGATTATTCTAAATGAATCAGTTTTGAAAATGGTACAAAGAAAACATTTCTAAGAAGTGTTTCGACGAGAAGTAAAAAAAATGTTGAAATGGTTCGGCAGCAATTACGCGGAAATGAAATGCGGAAGTCATCTGAATTTATTTAACTTGAAAATACGGTAAGATAACAAAGGGAAAACGCTCATCCTATTCGTGAGGGAAACATCGCTGAAGCCCTCTTAAACGTTAACGCGGTCCTTGATGATTAAAAACAATTATTAGTAGGTACTAATTTCCAACAGGAAAAGGTTCTACATCATAGCATGTGTTGGGATCGTAAAAAAAAGAGGAATGTGAGATTTAACAAGATGTTTCAGGAGCGGGAACTTGAACGAAGCGGCGAACAATGCCTCACTACAGGACATGCAATGAAAACGATGTTTCCGTAATTAATATTATTGTTTTTTTCAACTCTTTCTTTATTAATGACGCTTATTTGAAATACATTTTCACTGCGTATGTTAAATATATTTTCAAATTAGTGAAATTTTAACGGTTTATTAGTTATGGACTTCTACATGGACTTCTTAACACAGTTTATTAGTTGAACCCACATGAAATTCTAAACATGGTTTATTAGTTGTACCTACATGGAATTCTTAATACGGTTTATTAATTGTACCTGCATGGAATTTTTAACACAGTTTATTAGTTGAACCTACATGGAATTCTTAATACGGTTTATTAATTGTACCTACATGGAATTCTTGACACAGTTTATTAGTTGTACCTACATGGAATTCTTAACACAGTTTATTAGTTGAACCTACATGAAATTCTTAATATGGTTTATTAGTTGTACCTACATAGAATTCTTAACACAGTTTATTAGTTGAACCTACATGGAATTCTTAATACGGTTTATTAATTATATCTACACGGAATTCTTAACACAATTTATTAGTTGAACCTACATGAAATTCTTATTATGGTTTATTAGTTATACCTATATGACATTTTTAACACCATTTAATAGTGTATCCACTTATAAATTTTAACACGATTTATTAATTGTGCCTTCGGATGAATTTCTTAACGCAATTTATTTATTGTACCTATATGGAATTCTTAAAACCTTCATACACAGATGACATCATCGTTCAATACAAAATACTGTCTACAAAAACTACGTTTGGGCAGAGAACCAATAAATATTTCTCCATAAAATTATGCAGCAAACTGCCGATGAAAATAAAATATACAACAAATAGATCAATATTTAGGAAATTAATTACACAATAGATTAAAGTATTAGACGATGAAATGATAAAAAGGGAACTAACGACGAGCATAAAAAACATACATAAAAAGCATACATAAAAAAAAGAAAATTAATGAATTCATCAAATTATCCTACATATGTAAATAAACACTCAAATAACTTTTAAACAATAGCCCACCTCAAGGCAGGATCATCCAAGTGAGAGGGCATTACCAATGTATTATATATTTATGGTTTATATATATGATTTATATATTATAAAATTATATATGGTTTATATATTATAAAAAGAGAAAAAAAAATCTGATTCTGTCAGTGTCGGAAGAGATTTTTCAAAATATAGATTCGTACATAGTATACATGTTACATCAATGTACTATTTTCAAATTAAGCTAAATGCTTGTGCTATGAAAATACGTCTAACTAAATAGTTCTGGGAAGAGTCTCTGAAGTCTTCTCTAGGCGAGTGTTTTTTCGATAGATAAAAGAAGAACGTCTTTATCCTTTTTATCTACTTCTATTTATGTGTTTATTCTTAATATAGTGTATACATAAGTATATATGTATGCTCTGATATAAACAAGATCAAATTTTTTTTCAATATAATTTATCTTCCACATATGAATATTTGCCTAGTTTCATTTAGAATATATGTAGTTTCTCCTTCTTTCTTATATCATCTAGTATTTCATTGAAAGTCTTCATCGCACTGTACATCACCGATTTCTGAGATTGAGCCTTCTTTCTGATTGGCACTCTCAGTATATATTTTTCTCGTGTATGACGTTCGTGCTCATTTAAAATTGTATCAAATTTTTTTATACATTCTGTTGATATTTTTTAGTAAGGATTTTAAAAATAAATACCATAATGTTGAAATATATTTTCTGTTTAAAGGTCATCATATTAAGATCTTTGCATTGCACTGATCCGAGTATATATTTTTTTCTCAGTATTATTATGGGATTATTATTATATATCTATGGAACTACAATATGTCTTACTTACTTACCATCACGCCGTTTCCTCGTGGGGGTAGGCAGAGAGGATAGAGCGCCACACTCTTCTATCCTGACACACAACTCTCGCCTCATCCACATTCATACATCTTCTCATACAAGCTCGCCGATTGTTGAGACTTCTAACAGAACCATCCTCCATTATCTGGTTTACCTAGTTGTGCCAAGTCTTCCGCGGACGTCCTCTATTTCTGGTGCCATCAACACTTGCATCATATATCTTTCTTACCATTCTCTCCTCATTCATCCGTTCCATATGACTGAACCACCTAAGTGATCCTTTTATAATCTTACTCGCTATACAAAAATCAGTTTTACATTCTTTCCTTATTTCTTCATTCTTTACTCTGTCATAAATAGATTTGCCACAAATACGTCTAAGTGATCTCATTTCTACTGCATTCAGTCTACTTTCGTTCCTTTTCTGCCAGCTCCAGGCCCCACTTCCATACATCAGTGTCGGTACCAGGATTCCATTGTGCACCGCTAGTCTTGCCTCGGTTGACAATATGTCACTTTCACTATTTGTTATATTTAGATACCCGTTAACGCCGTTAAGCCAATATATTCATTTCACCGGTCATCGTGGTGAAAGCGGGTCTTGGTTCAGACCACTGACTCTTTTAAAATCATTATTTCCAACCCTAGAATATGGATATAAACTTTTAAAATTCATAACTCCGTTAATACAGACCAAGTAAAAAAAATGTGTATCCGATATCGGAAGATATTTTCATTACGTTCAAAGGCTTGCTGAGTTTATTTACCGAGCTAATTCATTAAAATATAGGTTGAGCAATACCACAACGTCTAATGTTATAAAAAGACGGGCGCGCATAGATATTGATAGATTCTCACAAAGCTTTCTTCAAAGAATCGAGGAGGTAGAAATAATGCATTTTAAATGCACATGTGGCATGCGCTATGCCATTATGCAAATGGCTGCACGCAATACGCCGAGGAAATTATATAGGTTTCATCACCGACCGAAATATACAGCATTACGAGCTCGTGCTGCTGCAGAAGTTGCATGATTGGATGACGAGAACGGAATAAATTAAGATGCATTTTGCTTTAAATGAATTTTACCCGAAAGTTTAAAAAATATTCTTGATTTTAATCCATCCGCTTACCATTTAATTTTAGAATTACCGTTTGTTGTACTGATATCTTTAAATTCAGTTACTAAAAATACCTGATGTTTTTTTCACCAGTTTTTTATTTAAATTACATTTTTCAGAATTTTCTGCAAAATAGTTTAACACTAAGATTGTCTTTCATGTAATATTTTTACAAATGCATTTTCACAAAAAAATAGATTAATATAAAGTACTTTAACAGAAAATTATTTCAAGTAAAATAGAATACAAGGTATATTTATTAAAATCAACATGAAAATATCTCGGGATGACGATCAAACCCCTGATCTCTTATTCTTACATAAGCATTCCACCCCTTGAAATAAATACGTCACTTTCCAAAATTTCTCATATTATCTCAATTAGAAATTTCTTGAAATTTAAAAAAATTCATTTAACATCGATAACAGTAAACTCAATAATTAGTATATTATATATATTGAGAGACTTTTTTAAAGCTACAGCAATTTATTGTACAATGTGAACTGGCGATAAATTCGTAAGTTATCATTTTGAATACAGAAGGACTCATCGATTCGATTTTGCTTTATTAAAACCTTTTACAATTACTAGTAGGATGCAGTGAGGAAGAGAAAAACTGAAAGGATAATGGAATAAAGAGTAGATCTGGTTACTAATACAGGAATGCCATTACTGACAAAGCTCCGTTGATAAATCAAAAGGCAGTCTTGTATCTGGAAACTACAGAATTACATTCCTTTGTACAATGTAAATGCATGAACTGATCCAGCCGTATCCCAGGTAGCGTGCTAACGATTCATATCGTTAACGTTAGCATTTTAAACGTGGTATCTAAATTTTATAAATATCAACATTTTCTTAAGTTAATGCCAGTCTATGTACAATATGAGATAAACTTTTCCATTTATTTTGATTGGAAAAAATACCATAGAGGAGATCCGCTATGAATGACACATTCGGCATCGTAAGAAAAAATTATTTAAAAAATACATTTTTTGTCTACTGAAAATACTGTTTTCATATAAGCTTACATTCCTATTGATAGACGCTCTTATTATTGCGTAATAATGCGACGTTTTTTCAAATAAATATTACTCCGAAAGTAAATTTATTAGAGTTTCAATCAGAGATAGAGGTATGTTTCTGAACTGTATAACTCTTATTATATTTTGTATTAATCGTTACAATTATATGAATGAAAATATAATAAAATTATAAGTTTACTTTAATTCAATACTTTAATTTATTTTAAATCTAATGGGATAAAGATTATGAATGCTTCTAAATTTAAATTAGAGTGTTATGTGTAGGTAATCACTTGGAAAAATATTCAATGAGAGCTATGGCTAAGGTTTCTTATATTTTTTTCAGTAGGATAATTCGATATATTTATATAAAAATATAGTACATTCTAAATACTAAATTAATGTATTAATTATAAATATATACATATAAAATCAATTTTGTCGAAAAATATTGTTTTAGCGTCACCGGGATTCGAACCTGGATCTTCATTTCCAATCCGGGGAAGTGCACTACCTTTGTGCTATAACGCCAGTATTTTTCTTGACAAATTTTCCAAAAAAATTGTTTTCCTTAATAATATAGTACATTCGTATATATTGTAGAAATAAGATATAGTTTTATTTTAAAATCAAGTATTTAAATAAAAACTGTATTAGTCATTTGAATGGCTAATTTAAGTTTACTGTTCGATTTCCTCTACAATATAATAATAGGTATATCCTATAATAAATACTAGAGATACTATAAAGGTGCGAGTACACGAATGTGCTTTGACCTCGAGTTACTGAAATTTTACTATAATGGTCGTATGGATAAGTTGGTATGTTTACATTGATAGACAGCGAATGAGCAAAGCTCATTTCATACTAATTAAATACCCTAAAATATAGAATTTCTCTTAACTTACATAAAGACACACCCTACCTTAAAACATGCCAGAGTAGAAATTAAGATCGATTCCTACGAATTATATCATTATTTTGACAATTAGAAATATTTTATTGATTCCAAATTATAAACTGAATATAAAAATTAAAGGTCATCAAATTTAGAGTGGCCGGACTACTTTTTGTTAAATGATTTAGGGTCTGAAGCAATAATAATTTTCGCAAATATTTATTTCGAAGTACGTAGACTTGAAGCTTAACATGATATTGTAGAAAATTCAAACAATAATGTTTTCGCAGTATTTGAATATGTTCAAGAACACACAATTACTGGTACAGATCATATCAAATATATATATATCATAGAAACAAAGCTATTTTTTTATTATATTTAATGGAAAATATATTGAAGTGTCGAGCAATTACAGAGAATATATATATATATATATAACGTTCAATTAAAAGTTGTATATATGTTAGTATGTGGACTCGCTTCGAGTACCACTACACCATTGCCATCTGTGGATCAAATTTGATAATATATTTTTACCTTTTTTTTTTTTTTAAACAGCATGTGTCATCACTATGAGAATCTGATTTTTTTTTTAAATTATTTTATAGAAATATTCTTTATCTGTAAAATGTTTTTTAACATATTACACTAGAATACGCCTAGGTCGTAAGCCCTGTAATTATCCCGTTCTTCCAATATATTTTCCATAAATATAATAAAAAAATAACTTTGTGTCTATGAGATATTTGATATTTGTTTTATAATATTTTCTGTAAAAGTTTATAATTTGCACATATTCCGTGAACTCGTAATTTAGTCAGGTCACCCATAAAATATTGTTGACTAGGTCTGTTGCATCCAATATATCATACACCATTCTGTGGTGGCACCATTTTTTTATAAATTCATATATACGTTTATACAATTTTCCAAGCGAATAATTGTGTGCCGACAATGTTCCTAGACTCCGATGCAAATTCGCTGACGAAAAAGAACACAATCAGGCTTTAATTAATTAACGGCTGCATTGTTTTAACAGTTTGAAAACAATTTTTGAGAAGCTCCATCTTTTTTCTTTACATTTACGCTGAAATACATGTTTGTGAATCTAAAACATCTTCGATGCCTGATGAAGTATAAATTGCTGGCGGGAAAACAAACTCCGCGCAGTTGGAAATGGAGCAACGGGGTGTTGAGCAGCTCTGTCGCTGTGCCAAGAGCAAGTTTCTTATGTAACGTTATGGAAACAACTTGGAAACATTATAAGACATCGTGATCAAAAGTTTTAATAAGTTTCTCCGATAAACTGATCGCAATCCCGAGACAAACTTTATAGGGACGATGAGAGTAAGCTCGGCTTAAAGATGACTTGCTGTACCATCTGGAGTCGCGAAATGGTGAAGCAATCTAACGGCTCCGTTCACTATTTTTATTTTTAACTATTTTTAAATTTGTATAGTAAACATAAAAACACACGCCTAGTAACCGTCAGGATTTTGGTAATAAATCATAAGAATATTGATGTCACGTGCATCCTTTATTTATTTAAAAAATAGTGTTTGGAAGGCTACCAATTTGTAGATGCTTGGGTTAGTGTATGTTGACTTTAAATTAAGAGGATTGACGATGATATTATTTGTGTGAGGTATAGATGCTCCAAAATTCACCCAAATACCCTCGTGTTCTTTTGTAACGTGAAGTGTTGTATGTTCGTATTTTTATTGAAATATATGTGCACATGAATGTGTGATAGGCGGCAGGTTATAATAAGAGAAATTTCTCACGGATCTATAGATTTTACTTAGGTTAAATTGAACAAATGTAGAAGCTAATACTAAGTGCGCTAACTAAGATTGGAGGCGATTTATAGATCTGCTGCTCGGGCGCCGTCGATAGGTAGAGTGGTTCATTGAGGCTCGATCTGTCCGGGTGCCGTTGCCGCTTGTACACACTAATATTGTTACACGCAGTCGGTAGTCAGTACTCTAGATCTTTATGACTAGAGGGAGTTGTGTTGACGGTGCCGCCTTGCTGGAAGCACTCAGGTTCGTTGTGCGATCTCTAGATGAAGAAAGTAGAGGCGATAGCCCTACACGAGTAGATATGTGTAGGTGTGTGTGTGTGTAAATGGCTATGATTTTCGGTTTTTAGAATTGATAAAACAGAAAAATATAAAAGTTTAGGTTGTATCCATTATAACTTAGTAAAAGTCCATCGATATAATTAATTCTAACTTATTTTGATTGGCTGAAGTCGCGCACGTGCGAATATTGTACATGTACTTGATAATAATCGGTTACGAGTTGCGCATATGTGATGGCGTAAATCTAAATCTTTTATAAACATAGAATGTTTAAATTCTTATTTATCAAATACATCGTGAATTTTCTGTCGAAATAATAATATTCGCACACGCCTTTAGATAATTATAGATGTTCCTGATCAAATATCATAGAAATCCGACTGAGAATGAGAGAGATATAAGTATTACAGACGTATGAACAAACGTTCGCGTTATAATACTAGTATTTTACCCGTCCTCAGACAAGTTGTAAGATATGATAATAAAGGAAGATAAAGAAGACGATACGCGGAATTTTATCTACCACAAGCATTTTTAAAAACAGAAAAAACGCACCATTTCACCGAAAAGTATGAAAATAGAGTGACGGTAAAATGATACATATGTCTTGAAATACCATTTAAGATTCCTTAATTATTATATCAGGGCTAATATCGGTGATGCATCAGTACTGTGATGGGATCCAAAACGTGGGCCATAAAGTTCGGATATACACGGCATAATAGCACAGAAAACTTTACACAAAAGTTTCCGAACGGCATGAAAACATGTAAACATTCTAAATTAATTGATCTATTAATTGATTTATTAATTCAACAAAATTCCCAAGTACAAGAATCTACATCAAACACTTATTCTGTAAACATTTTTAGAAATTCGTAAAATTATTCTATTTTGAGAAGTGAACACGTTAATAATGACGAAGAATCGATCACATTTTAAATTTACACAGAATACTTATGTTAATTAAATTGTTATTAAACTGATGGAAAATAGGTACCGATCTTGGTTGGATACGCAAAACTCGAATGATACACGAAACGTTTAGTGAATAATATTTTTTCATCTCCAGTCAAGTGACAAGCGCCGTGCGATTATATAATAGTTCCTAACTTATGGCTTACGATATTTAAAGTGTGACCGACGTACAAACGGTGAAAATTCAAACACACTTTCAAAATGAAAAATTCGTAATTTCACATTGTATTTAGTTATTATAATCTTTATAATAACATGTAAGGAATAATTTGGAGGCTTTGTATGAATATGCTGTACCCGACCAATGCTCGGTTTTTCAGCAACCGGCCACTCGATCTATTATAATTTGTAAATTGAATTATATAAATTAGTCATTTAATTTTTCCGCGGGCAATTTTGTTTTTCATTTTGAAAAGAGCCTTGCGAGCATTTTTGGGGTAAAATGGGAAAAGCACGACACCGAACAAAATACTTTATTTCAAATTTCGCTTATTAATAACCTCACACGCTGTGTTTCTTGTTTAAAAACAAATTGTCGTTTTATACACAACACACACTGTGTATTTTCACATTTAATTATCGAAATTGAGTCGAGAACGTACAATAATTTTTTGCTTACATTAACGAAAAATAAGCCGCTAGGGAAGGAATTCAAGAAAACAGCCACGTCGGATTATTCCGACTTCGTTTTGTCATATGTGTATTATTAAATATCCACGAATAATACCGCTGATGCCAACGAAACAAATATTATCGAAATGCTTTATTCTTACATTACTTTATTATTATCGTCGTTGTTAAAGAAAATGTCACTTTTTTAAAAAAATTACCGTTTTATATATTTGTGCTATTTTGTATATTCGGATCCATAGAAAAAATCATAATTTAGTTCAATATAATCATTTAATTTATTTGGTACAAAACAGTACATGCACACAATGTTGTTTTAGTTTGCAAAAGTACTTACTTATTTACCATCACGCCGTTTCCCCGCGGAGGTAGGCAGAAAGGATAGAGCGCCACACTCTTCTGTCCTGACACAATTCTCGCCTCATTCATATTCATACATCTTCTAATACAAGCTCGATGATTATTGAGGCTTCAACAGGACCGTCCTCTAGTATCTGGTTTACCTGGTTGTGCCAAGTCTTCCGCGGACGTCCTCTACTTCTGGTGCCATCAACACTTGCGTCATATATCTTTCTTATCATTCTCTTCTCATTCATTCGTTCCATATAACTTAACTACCTAAATGATATTTGCTTAATCTTACACACTATAATAAGATCAGCTTTACATTCTTTCGATCTTTCGTTTCACTTTTGCCTCGTTCCAAGCCTCACTATACATCAGTATCGGTACCAGGACTCCACTGTGAACCGTTAGTCTTGTCTCAATTGACAAGTTCCCATTAGCTATAATTCCATTCAAAGGGCCGTTTACTTTATTTGCTGCAGTCACCCTCCTTTCGATATCTTTCTCTGTCTTTCCATTTCTATCGAACATACTTCCCAAATACACAAACTCATCTACTTGTTCCAAACATTCATTATCTACAAGTATTTTGCACGGTGTCTTACTTTCCTCTTTCTCGAATACCATCACCTTCGAGTATTGCAAAAGTATAATTACCACAAGAGCAAATAATCTTAAAATCGTTTCTAGAATGAAAACTACTTTTGGTCGAAGATTATTCACAATTCAAGCTCCCATAATTTTTAATCAAATTGAAAATAATATGAAAACTTTTAGAAAGAACATTTTAAATTGGTTATTAAAATTGTAATTGCATTTCATTTTCGTAACTTTGGATGACAAATGAGTTTGTTTTATATTATAATTTACAAAGTTCAGTTTACAGTTCAATGACTCAACACATAAAGAATTATGGTACATATTATAATTAAAAATAGAGTCATTAAATCATAAAAACGCTTATCACATTGCCTTTACTACAATGTGACTACCTACTGCAGCCTGTAAATACTACACTAGATATGAACCGTGCATTGACAACGAAATATAATGTATATAAAAATGACTTGCCCTAAAATAGGCTTACCTAGTTGGGCAATGTATAAAAAAAAATGTAAAAATACATGTAGTGTCAAAGAGGAGACCCTTGACCATATATTTTTTTCTTGTCCATTGCGGATCACAGGTTTTTTTTACAGTAATCTCGTCACTGGTAATTTTCAACTCCCGGTAAACTTGTGTAATCTTCTTTTGCTTAACTCGCCACATTTAATCAATATAATAGTACATTTTTCAGCTGACACTGATGTTGACTTGTAATATAATATTTCCTATTCTATAATATTATGGTACTTTTTTCTATAAATTAAAGTTTTAACTTGATTAATGGCTCAAATCACTCTTGAAGTGTAGATTACCTATTTAAAAGAAGATGAAGAAAAAGAAGAAAATACATGTGTGCTTTTTAAAAAATAAGTGAATGAAATATATACCAATTATTTTTGTTCTTTTTTGTTCAAAAATAGCTTTTTATAGATTTAATGTTCTCAAATACTTTTAAGAAATGTAAAAATGGCATTTAATGCACCAAAAATAAAATGAATTCATTTCACTGCGTAGCATTACATATTTACCAAAATGAACACATGTATTATTACTATTATTAATTGCTGTTACTTTAAGGTATAGCACGTTTACTTTAATTTTCACAACTAAACTTTGTACCACACACACGTTGGGTTATTGTCCCTACTATAGTTTAGAGAGGTGTAATCCCTCTCATCATCAGGTGATAAAATTGAAAATTAAAATAATATATAATCATATTTTTTATTTATTTTCTTAGTTTTATTAACCACAATTGAGTTTAAAAAACATCTACCGGTTTCGGAAAACACCTTTTCCTTCTTCAAGATGTCATAACTAACTAAAAATATAGCATTGTTTCTACACCAGAATCTATTTTTAAATTTTTTAAAAAAACAACAATTATTTAAAAAATAAATTTAGTACCTAACTCAAATTGTTGCTCAATACAAATTTAGTCGAATAATTTTTAGGAAAAAATTTTAGAATAGGACTCGTAGTTAAATTTAGTTGGCTGTTTAGAATTTCCTGATTACTTTTACATGCTTTATTTATCTCCAACGATTCCAAATTATTTAATTTGTGACCTACACCGTTTATATGCAAATAAAAAATATGAATTTTAACCACCAAGTTAATATTGCTAATTTTAAAAGTAATATATAATCACTTCAAAATAAACAATTCCATGTTCCACGCTTCTCAAAGTAACACAACCAATAATATAAACATAACATATTGTGGTGACCCTACGCGCGCCCGTAGATATGGCCGTGTAAGGGCTCACATATTAACCATTAGGGCCCGAACCGGAGCGACCAACAAGCAGATATAAAGTAACACCAGAGACGGATACCGCTCAAGCAATTAACTTCACTTCTCCGCACGCCGTCCTAACACCAACATTGCCATTCAACGCATCTCCAGCGAGCCACTCCAGAGATCAACCGCCCATTTAAATTGTATTAATTCATCACCTCAATAAGCGAAGCCTTGTAAGTGCTCTTTATTTCAACACCTTGCACCGGTTATTAACTCCTACACTGCGATATATAACTAACACGCGTGAGACAAGAAGATGTTAGGAGATGTATCACAGCATCGCAACATTTTAACACAATCTCGAGTTAATCAAAATTTGAATAACTTCAACACACACACCTCAACTCCTACAATGTCATAAAATGAATATTTGTGAACGTGTATGAGATCTATGAGGTGGGTGGACTTGTTTAAGATAAAAAATAATTGAGCAAAAATTTATTTATGAACTGTAATACATTCTTTTGAGTTTTTTTCACATTTTATAAAACAATTTTGGCACGATTTATAAGTGAATTAATTATTACAACTACATATCTATAAGCCTATTTGACATCACAGTTCATTAAGTGGATTGGTTATGTTGATAGAGCGTTCGCTTAGTATGCGAGAGACACCAGGATCGATATTCGTCGCTTTTAGAATTTTTATTATTTCAATAAGTTTCGAACGCGTTTGATATCGATCCCGCTACCAGCAATGGTGAAAATAAAACACAGGTTAAAGGTGACAGTATATAAAACATAATTTTGGTGACAAACTTTACTGGACTACCCGCTGAATAAACGTAATCTATATTTATTATGAAACAGTCTGTAGAGTAAAGCTGTTTGTATGAAAATATTTCGGAGAATTGCTGAACGTAGTAACATTGTATTAATAACACTAAATTTCCCGAGATGAGCAATGGTTACCCTGTGTCAAGATAGCAGTGAAAATATTGTTTAGACAGTATATCTCCACTACGATTGTTTCAATCTCCGAAAGCACAGAATATGTCTCATAATTTGCGAAAATGATAAATTCGTAAAAAAAATTCATAAATGTATAAATCGAAAAATGTTATTTTAGCAACAGCGGAGCGAACCAAAACAATGATACAATAAAGCATCACGCCTTTTCGTCACTTAGTAAAGAAATAATTAGATATGAGGGGGATCCACTCAGGACCGTTCTTCAAGCAAAAGCTCCTACATCGATCTTACTTATTCACTGTCAGGTTGGCATTTTTTTAATACTATGTAACAGAAATAACTGTATTTTAACTTTTAATTTAACATTAGTAATAATATAACTTAATAATGTATCCTAAAAAAAGTAAATTCGCTCGCTTGAAAGATGATAAATTATAACCTACAAATTTTATCGACGAAAACACCGAAATATGGAATGGAATGAATATGTTGGAATACACTAAGAACACAAAACATTTAGTATGTCAAGTAAAACAAATACGTAGAAATGTCATTATACGTAGTTTTCAGTAAGGATTATTTTACTTTTCAAAAACAGCAGCATTTAAGTACAAATTGTTTAAAAAATGCAGACAATCCTCAGACGTCAAGACGCCAAAATAGATTCAGTAAAAAAATATTTAGTTCAGTACAATTAATAGAAAGATTGAAAAAACAAGTTAGGTTCATTCAAGACCAAGTACCAGCAAATCTCGAACCAGAATGCACATGAAGTTGTTACAAATGGTTCACAAATAACTCACTGGTAGAAAAAAGTCATGAGTTATGTTATAGACAAGGTTACGCTAATAACGGTACTTTGTAGAATTTTTAGTAATGTACGGCTTTTTAGCTTGTATGCAGTGCACGCCCCTGCTAGTTAGATAGTCAGAGAAGATACAATGCCACACTCCACTGTCCTGGTTTTCTCTCATCAACATTCGTACAACTTCTCGTGCATGCCCGCTAATCATTGAGGCTTCCTACGGGATCATCTTTCAATGTTTTGAAGATGGTCCTGTAAGAATTTCTAGCACGACTTTCATTAGCCTCATATTTTGTTCTTACCACCTTCCGTTCCGCATGACAAAATCATCAATATTACTTTTGCTAAATTTTACTCACAATATTAAAATCGGCTTTATAACGAATTTAAAATGTATTTATTAATTGTTTAATCTATCAGAAATCGATAACATACTCGTACATATACGCCTGAATGACTTCATTTCCACTGCATCAAATCTACTATCATTTTTCTTTAATCGGCTTTAGGGTTCACTTGTATATATCAGTGATGATATCATGATTATATTTTGCATATTTACTTTAAGCTGGTTGTTTTACCAGTATGTTTTTAAAATAGACAATAATAACTTGAAAATTTATTAGTTACGATTTTACATTATAATAATTATATAACGACAATTATCGATTAATATAAAATATATTGATTTTTAACCATTAAGTTATGTTTTAAAGTTAAAGTTTTACTGACGCCCACATAAAATTATTATGTGACTAAAACTTGTTCAAGAAGACGAAAATGTACATATATCCATATCCACCACTGGTTCTGTTACCACCTTTGGACTACTGGACTACCAGCTACAACCCAGAGCAAATGAATACCAAGTATTTGCATTCGGACATATTGAGGCTGGATCGTATGACGCGTCATCATCTCTAGTGATTTCGAATTTAACCGGTTTTGAAAAATCGAATCGAAATGAAGAAGAATAATCGAAAAAATTCGTATTCTCTCGTGCAAGTGGTTATATTTTTTGATAGAATTTTTTATTTGTACCTTTCTAAGTAATTCATATAATGTTTTAAAAACTGAACTGTCGCAAGAAGATAAGAATGTAGATGTGAGAGAGACGAGTGAAGATAAGATGACTAAGAAAATAAATGAAGAGGAGAGAATCGAAGAGTTGCATGGAAGGAGAGTATTAGAAGCTATAAGACAAACTAAGGATGTGGCAGGAGCGATGGATTTCTGTAAGGACTGGAATGTGTGGCGCTCGATCCTCTGTGCCATGGCGTGATGGAATTTATAGTATAATTATTTAAATATGGTGCTTGGTTGAGCTTTTTGTCAGTTATTCTATAAAATGTTACGCACTTATTTAACGCAGTTTTGTGACACTTTTTAACCGGAAAGCCTTCAAAAAATAATGTAAATAATTTGAGATGAAGATAAAACATGGCATACACTCTGTTTTAAGTATTTATAATTGTAAAAGTTATAAATAAATATTACAAATTCATAAGCTCAAACCTTTCCCTGGTGATAAACAGATAATATTCAATGAAATTGACATTTCTTCGCAAATTTGTATACTTAATAAACCGTCATTGTTTTCGAGGGCCTTTACAAAATGCTTGTCAAATTCTTCAAAGCAATATTGATGGAACATCGCATTGGCAGCTATTAAGTTGAGACGGCTTGACTCTTCCGTTAGCGAAATATCTTTCCTTTTACTGCGGATTATCTCAAAGCAGCATCTTTGTGATAAACATGGTATTTACGCTCTTTGAAAGATTAAGTTTGTCATTCATTTTAGATTGTATAATCCGCGTCTCGATTAAATTTCAGTTAAATCCAAAATAAATTTCTAACAGACTCGTTCATTAATTTTACATTTATTACAGATAAAGAGGGAGAGAGAAAGAGAGAGAGAAAGAGAGGGAGAAAATAAATATAAGTACATAAATTTATGTTTATAATGTAAATATATATCGACCAATAGTCTCACCAAACTAACATATACCATAATTTTTATAAAATTGGTCTGAAATATTTTTCGCTCCCATCGAAAATTTTGTATAAGCTTTATAGATTTAAGGGTGTTCTGAATCTAATCCATTTTTGTTACTATTGGCATTCACACAGGAAGCAGCAAAGTTTTATAAGTATCAAAAAAATGTTTTGTAATTAACATCCCAAAATCGGAAAGCAATATGAAAATATATATTTTTATTTATTATCTTTGTTTTATTAGCCACTTAATTGAGTTTACCATTTTCTTCTTGTCAGAATGTCATAACTAACGAAAAACATATATTATTGTTTCTTTATCAGAATCTATTTTTAAAATCTATTTAAAAAAAAATAATAATAATAAATAATATACATTTCGAAACTTTTCGAATCAAATATCTAATTTAATATCTACCACCGGAATGCCGGTCTAATATCTACCACGAAATATTAGACCGGCATTTTATTTAAATAATAGTATAGGAAATTTACTCATAAATTCTAAATACAAAGATGATAAATTTAACAATTCTGGTGTCTATAAACTTAGTTACAAGGATTGTGCTGCATTTTATATTGGTAAAACGGGTAGAAATTTTAATATAAGAGTAAAGGAGCAATTGAGATGTTTGAACAATAGTGGGTTTTCAGAATTTTCTAATCATTTGATAGAAAATGGTCATGGTTTTGATAAAACATTGGGATTGTCAATTTTTTATATAAACGGTATTGGTCACAAATTAAATAATTTGGAATCGTTGGAGATAAACAAAGCGTGTAAAACTAATCAAAAAGTTATAAACAACCAACTAAATTTAACTACGAGTCCCATTCTAAAATTTTTTCCTAAAAATTATTCGAGTAAATTTATATTAAGTAACAATTTGAGCTAACTCAATTAATACCTAAGTACTAAATTTATTTTTTAAATAATTGTTTTTTTTTAACAATTGTCACATTTAAATAAAAACGCCAACACTACTCGCGCATGCGTAAAATGAACACCTTCAAATTATAAAGTAGCCAATATGACTTACTATTCATTGATGGATTAAAGGAGTAATGTAAATTATAATTCAAAATTCTAGTGCACTTATAATTATAATAATAATCCCAATAATGTCGTACAATTTATGTTGTTACAGAAATGAATATTTCCCATTAGTTTTATTTTATTTAATTTCTGGGAGAAAGCCTGCCGAGTATACGGCGTATATAATGGATTGAGATTGGCAGTTCAAACACAATGACTGCGTAACTGGGTGGAAGACTTTATTTGATGACGAATTTAGCTGTTCAGCTGTATTCTGTACAGAATATAGATGATCCACGATGAAGATTGAGATTTAAAGATTGTGTTTGACATTTAACCGTGTTATTGAATTATTGTCAATAATTTATCGAAAAGCTCCTATATAATGGTCCAATGTTAACTAAAATTTGATTTTTACATTGCTACTTACTTAAATATAATTTTGTTGCTAACCTTCAATTTATTAAAACTGAAAATATTCTTATTATTCATCAACTCTTTGGAACAATTAATATAATGTTTTTTTTATCAATGATCCTTGTTTAACTTACGAATCTACAAAATCCTTAGCGTTCACTAATGAGCAATTTTGTTTAAAATTTAAATGATTTTTTAATCACGTCTATCCTATCGTGTTGAATCTCTATCTAGTATTATTATATGCCATCCCGTAGTGTAGTAGTAAATGTTTAATTTACAGTATGATTATTTCAGTTACTGTTATCCATAGAAAATGTTGTCATATTTCAGTTTCTAACTGGAAACTGAATTATGAAATTTATTGTTGTTGCATCGGATATAACTTTGCGAGTCAATTCTATGATATTTGTCAAGAAGATTATTGTTATTTTTGCACTGTTTTTGCGTTTTATATGAAATGATTCTATTATTTTTCATTTTGTAATTCAATTTAAAATTATGTGATTTCTTTGCGAAATTAATTAATTTTCTGATTATTATTAAATGAACCAAGCTAACTTGACATATTTTTATTGATTAGATATAATACCTAGAAAGAATATTGCACTATTTAACTATAATTTTTTATCTTGCCACAGATAAGTGAGTTCCAGACAACCCACTTTCTTATGCTCTTCGACAAAACTAGCGATGGTGGACAGAACTCCCAGTTCCACGCTCACAATGTACAAATATATATATGTTTTATGTTAACTCATTTTAATAAATACCATAATACCCACATACCTCGAATCACCGGTTGTGACATAGCTGTTTAGACGTATATTTAGAAGTGTAGGTTCGAATCCGACAGCTGCGAATTTTTAAATTTGGTGATTTTGACTATTTATTTTATTCACACATAATCATTTTAAAATTTACAATACGCCAGTAACGATGGTATAACTATTATATATTATGTTTTTTTTTTCAAATACCTGTCAAGTGTCAAAATCCTGACAGTGAGACTATAATATAACAAGATAAATAAAATTATTATTTGAAAATATGATTCCAAATATAATTGTACGTACAAAACGTCAAGGTAAACGGTATCCGTGTGCTACTAATAATATAATATAAAAATAGTAAAAATATCAAAAGTTTCGAGTACACTTTCACAATGAAATTACAAAAAAATGTAAGTAAGAGTAACTTCGGCTGCAGAACATTAATTTTAATAACATAAAATCAATATATATGAGAAATTTTTTAGAAATTATGACGTAGATTTGTTCTTTCTGTATTTTATAATATTTTATTTTTGTTGGTTATAATGTTCTTTCGGTACGGTATTATAATAATTTGTGCTGAACTTTAGATTACCAGAGGAGTTCTAAAATATTTCTATGGAATTAGAAAAGCATTGAGAAACAAAAATATTCGCATCTAGTAAATATTTATACAAAACCGACCGCTATCTTTTTTTAGCTCAAATAGCGGTCGGTTTAGATCATGTTTAACGTCGTTATCAGGCATGTTAGATACAGGAATACATACTTTCCTATTAGAAATGTACGTATTTTCAGACTCTGCAATAGTCATGAAATAATCTTTAGAAGTAAGAAGAGTGCTCTAAACATAAAAGTATTCGTAAGGAGAACACATTCTTATTGTGAAATTATAATTGTTCAGAACATTGATCTGTGATATTTTTAATACAAATTAAAAATATTAATTAGAAAGACGTACTTTTAAAATCTATTTTATAGATAAATATTGTTGTTGCTACCGGGATTCGAACCTGGATCTCTTCCAATCCGGAGAAAGAAGATGGCTTTCAAATAATGGAACGATAGATGTGTTAATTCGAAAAGTGCAACACATGGGTTCGAAAATTTGTCACCAAAGCACTGTGTTGATATAGCACAATCGGTTAATGCAAATTCCCCGGATCGTAAGAGATCTAGGTTTGAATCCTCGTAGCAACATCAATATTTTTCGATAAAATTGATTTTAAATGTATATCTTTCTAATTAATATATTTAATTTATATTAAAAGTATTCCATTAAAAAGAGAAAGAACTGTTCTAACATGTAGTATTTTGATAAAACTTCAGAAATACCATTGCGGCCTCCTCAATGTTAGTAGGTTTACTAGACAAAATCGGACGTGCGTAAACAATAGCTACATTTTATAGAAATTAGTGAATTTTTGGGTTTGTGTCATTGGGACTTACTCAATACAAATTTTCTTACGTGAATTTAAAAAAAATACGCTTAAAAACAAGTAATAATAAAACCAATATATATTATATATGCAGCACGGATAATATATGAAACGTCTAAATTCTCTCACATAACATCCATTTTCCGTGTAGAATTTAAATTGCATAACGTAGCGTTTCTGTATCTTCAAAAGCTCTACATCCCAGATAACTTGAAGGGTAGACGTCATAATCTCATGTCAACCTCTCGAAGGGTTGTAAAACCGACCAGCCATTACCAGAAGTTCAATTAACAGGCATTTGCGGTGGTAGGCCCAAAAACGTGGAACTCTTCGCCCTCGTTATAAGGAACAGTGCATCAGAGACTTAATTAAAAAGGGACTGTAAACGCACCTTTTTACAAAACCATATCCATCAATACAACGTTCAATACTTGTGTAGAACTTAAGTTTAAAGCACTCTTGAGGTGAAATTTTTTTTATGAAAATGGTGCTGTAAAAATTATCCAATATCATTATTTGAATACATATTTTTTCTTACAAATAAAATAAAAATTTTACAAATTCATCATAACCTTTAAGTCTACGTACTTCGAAATAAACATTTGCGAAATTGACCCGTTATTATTTTATAGCTTTACCCTAAAACATTTAACTACGTTGCCTTTTTTTTGTATTTAATATACAATTAGAATGCAATAAAATATTTTAATTAATTAAAATAATCGTATTTTTTTTTTAAATTCTTTTATCTCCGACTGCGATTAGGCATATGCAACTTGAAAAATTTTCGACTCATATTTTTAATTTAAATAAAATTACAATAATAATTTAAATCTATCAAATATTTGTTTCAAATAAGAACGTACTTAATATTATAGTAATTATAATTATTTAGATATTAAACACAAAGCCGGCATTATTATATCAGATAAAATGGTGGTTTAAATGTATGTAAGGGCCTTTAAAATTAAAGACCGTTGGTAATTGGGAGATGGTTTTATATTAAATGTATTTATGGATAATGAAAACCTTTAGCAATGGTGTTTACAATTTATTTTTATTATATATAAGTAATGCAAATTGCCATTGTCATAAAAATTGTTTATATATATATTTTTTTTCAGTCATGGTTTTAGGGCCATTTAATATTATGATGAAACGCTTGAAAGTTAAATTATTACGTCATGACGTCATGAGTGGGTGCACGGAATGAATGCTCCTCACGATAGCGAGTGTAATTTTGCACACCATTTCAAAGATCAAATAATTGTGTGACCCATTTTGTATTTCGGAACGATTGCGTCATTGATCAAAGTGGTACAAAGTACATCTTGGAAAGATGATATTCCCGTATTTATTGAGTCCAAACATGTATTTAGGAATGTGTATGAAAAATTATTATAAAATCTTATTTTAAATAAAATATCACTGGACAGGTCGTAAATCTATCTCTCAGAAGTACAATTTTAAAGTTTAATGTTTTTCAATAGGTAATTAATTTTAACGTATCCTTGTGATAGATTTTATTACTCACAATGGTAATAGTAATTCAATGGTAACATTATTTAACACTCTCTCTTTCTCTTTGACAACATAGAAAGATACACAGAAAAAAATTTCAATTGAAAAAATTCAGTTACCATCGGGATACAAACCCAAAACTTTATACTGTCAGTAGACTGCTTTACCAATTACGTATATATATACGAGTACGTGTTTCATCAAGTAACTGTTTTAAGTCTCCAACAGTTAATATATGGTTATTTTCAATGAGTTGATTTGAAAATTCAGGAAAATATAAAAAATGTTATTAAAATTATCATCCCTTAAAAAGCACCTTTCACGCCGCTCATAACCTATATCCAGTAACCCACAGGTTTCTAACATGTTTCATATTAAATATTCTCTATTAGTGGTATTTAACAAATCTCGTTAATATATATTTTTTTAAACTACTAACTTGTTGGTCTCCTGGAATAGGGCTCGATTCACTGACCGCTGGATCACTACGCGAGTAGTGAATCACTAGATGAACAAGAACATATTTTTAGTTATGTTTTTAATTTCTTTCTCAATCGCTTGAGACATTAGCTGTAATCCAAACCATCTTAGCAACTTTTCCTTATTCTACAGTAGTAAAATATATTCTTTTTATTTTGACATATAACATCTTTCTTCACGGGTTCCTCTCTAAAATTTACTACGAGATTCACATTATGAATATTACGAACGTTGTCACGAAGAGCGTTTTAGAATATGTTTCTCTCATTTTTACCTTGGATTCATATATATTTCAAATAAATTTAGGAGGAACTGGATATCAATCCAAGTATCTCTCAAACGCTAAGCGAGCATTCTACCATTTTAACTGCTTCCCCATTTGATTGCAGTGTTAAATTAGGTATAAGAATATAATTATATTTTTTAAACATATGAATTGTTAAACGAATGAATTATTTATTAATATAAAAATCAGGAAACTAAAAAAGTGTTTCCCTTATGACCTAAGATACGTTTTATTGAAGGCTCCCCTAGAACATTAAATATATAACGATAAAAATAGTGCGTTTGAAGCGGAGATAGAAAATTTTGAAACATTTTATACGAATGAACTGTAATATATAAGAATATTTGACACCGACGAAGAAGAAATATGTAAGAAAAAAATATAAAAAATTCTATTTTTTCGTTCTTCACTCTATCGTATATCGATTTGCCATTTACAGAATATACTCTCGGGTTTTTTATAAATATACTTCTTGAATAGCCGTTTTTCAGGATTAAAATTAAATTTACATAATCTAATATAACCAGTTGCTGAAAATAATCCAAACTAACCAAACTTTACCTTTCAACACAAAATATAGATAGACTTGCGTTAACCATCAAAGTAGAGGACGATATTATTTCGTTTTACCCGAGCAATTGGAGTTCCACCCATTCAGCAAACATCGCGATGCGGGTCCCCTAGTCCTGATAAACCGTTTGTATTGATGGGATCCCTCAGTCAATATTCTCCTTAACCCCGCAATCATGCTCCCCAACCCTTAGAATTAACATCGCTTGATTCAGTAGGGGTGTAAAGAGAATTCGATAAACTTCATATATGGTTACAACACAACATATACAATCGATACATCTAGAAATTGGAGCAATTACTTTAATACTGGTTTAGAAGTTATTACACAGTTGGGGAGCCAGGAAATTTTGATAAAAATATGGCAATTTAATATGAACAAGGAGTGTAAGAGATGGACACAAAAAAAATCTAAAATCACAAAAATTTATATAGTTGGTGCAGTTATTGTGGTCACGTTGATCTTCGAAAATTTTGGTATAGCATAATCGGATAATGCACGCTCTCCGGATAGGAAGGGATCCAGGTTAGAATCCCGGTAGCAACAACAATATTGTTTGATAAAATTGATTTTATATGTATATCTTTATAATTAATACATTTCATTAGTATTTTAAATATCACTGACCTATGTTCTGAATAATTACAACTTCACAATAAGAATGTTTTCTCCTTAATGATATAATTTATATTTAAAATAATTCCAATTTTGTTGGCTGTGCACATTACAATGGAGGTACTGCATATGTATTATTTAAGGCATCACCTCATTAATTATCTGCAAATATAATACATGATAGGAGACTCGAGAACAAAACATGGTCTGTTTAGAAGCTAATCAACAATGTTTTATTTACCAATTAATTGGTGCTCGGTAGACTGTGTTTTATATATATTAATGGATGTGTAGGTGCTTAAAATATTATATTATAACTAGGGTTTATTAATTATTTAATAATTAATAAATTATGTATTAGAAATTATTATTCTTTGTAAATATGAATTAAATGTATTAATTAGAAAGATAGACATATAAAATCCATTTTAACGAAAAATATTATTGTTGCGCCACCGGGATTCGAACCTGGATCTCTTTCCAAACCGGGGAAGGTGTATTATCCAACTATGCTACAGCGACAATATTTTTACGACAAATTTTCGAACCTATATGTTACCTTTTTGATATTAATACATTTAATCGTTACATTATTTGAAAGAGCCATCTACTTCATTGTAACAACAATATTTTTCGATAAAATTTATATATCTTTCTAATTAATACATTTAGTTCATATTTAAAATATCACTGACCCATTTTCTGAATAATTACAACTTCACAATAAGAATGTGTTCTCTTAATAATATTTTAGTAACCATATTCATTAAAAAATCAATAAAAATGTATAAAAAATAGTTTACTTTATTTTACATGATATCTGCACAATTTCATGTGATAAAATTGACGACAGATCTTGTTTGTTTTATGTTGTCACGTGATATTGATGACTGTCAGTTTATGTTTGTTTTATATTACTGTACAAAAGAGACATACCTCGTTTGAAAAAAATGTCGAGGGGATGAATAAAAAAAATTATCTTGAAAGATATTTCTCATTTATATGATATTTCATAAGAATTTCATTGAAAATGGTAGAAAATACGAGCTATATTATTTATAAACCTAAGGTAAGTATTTCATCTCCAGAAATTTAAAGAGCGTAACAAAGACATTGAATTATTTTCAAGGAATTATTAAAAAAAAATTAATTTTAGAGTAAGACAACACGACCTAAGGCTGTCTATCTTTGGATAGCTATAGATATTCAAAAATGGTTGAAGAAATACTGCAGTGATTATATTAATTATTACGAATATATCTCACAAGCAACATAAAAAAAATTATCCATTCTTTCTATTTACATTTATTGTATAGTCGACGAAAAAACAATACCCCACGTGAGATAAATGCGAATTGTCTGGTAAAAATAATGTTTATTATAAAATATTTATTACTTTTAAAATTAGCAATATTAACTTTGTGAATGTATCCCTGAGAAAAAAATTGTATTTTTCGAAATCGGTAGATGTATTTAAACTCAATTCAGTGGTTAATAAAACAAAGATAATAAATAAAAAATATAAAATATTGATTCTTTTTGTATACACTCAAAAAGAATACGAGGGTATTTGGGTGAATATTGGGATATCCAATACACTCACACAAATCACATCATCTTCACACCTGATCTGGAGTCAACATAAACTCACAAAATCATTAATTATCCATACCCGTTAATTCCCATATGTGTTCGTCTAAGGTATAAAGGAATATGAAGTCAGAAAAATGCGTGTCGATCTTTACTGAGGACTTTACTTTTGATTATACAGCATAAAGACACTTATATCTACCGTAAAAAAATAAATCATTCAGTATTACAAAAAGAATGAAACCGTGGATTATATAAACCGACACTAAAAGATACCGAAAGCATTTAAAAAGTGGTACTAGAAAAAGATCGAAAAATTAAACTGGATAAAAAGAATAATTTTCTTAAAGTTTTCTTAGTTATTATGTCGTGTTTCCGACCTCTCTAGTCGACGTTATGGATTCCATTACTGGGTCCATCATCATGGCTGATGAAATTAAAAGAGTTATAAACAAGATACAAGATACAAGATCAAAATCAAAATCAACTGAATGGAAAACCGTTATAAATGAAGATATGGTTCGAATAAATGTAGAAAAATAAGTTTCTAATACAATAAAAATATGAAAAATTCAATATATCGGACATGTAATGAGATATCCAGAAAATTGTTAAATCTTATAACTCATAATGTAAGGAATGATTTCTGGAAATAGGGACTATGGAAGTATGAAAAAATTGACTATTTAAGGTTTGGTCAATCTACTGCAGAGCTTTTACCAAATAATTAATATTTTTAAGGAGAACACATTATTATTGTGAAGTCGCAATTTTTCAGAACATAGGTCTGTGATATTTTTAATACAAATTAAATATACTAATTATAAAGATATACATATGAAATCAATGCAATTTCCCCGGATAGGAAAAGATCTAGATTCGAATCCCAGTAGCAACAAAAATTTTTTTTCGATAATGTTCTGAATTCGTAAAACACTTTTGGGGCGTCTTTTTGAATCGGTCGTGACCCATGTTACTGACACATTTCCCCATCCATATATCTCCTAATGCTCGTCTTTTCAGTGTGAATTTTAACCTTGACGTCAGCAGACATCAACTTGAAGAATATTTATTCGATCTCGACATTGCGATAGCATTCGCGGTGTGGATATTACCGATCCAGTGTACCAGCACTGTATTTTGATGATATTGCGTTTTGATCAAATATTGTTTTTTGTTTGTGTGCCGTAGGTGAACTTGTGGCTTTGCCGTATTCAATTGGAATCGGAGATCGGCTCATCCGCGTGCCGTTAGTGCGATCTCGGCGGCGACAGCTGGGATAATGGAGACATCATATACAAGGTAAGGCGAGCAGTCCTTCCGAATCCTGGTTCCCGAGATCATCAGTTCTTCAAATAAAACCCCCATGCCCTCACCGACCTCATCCTGTACCAAGGTTTCCCTACTTCCCACCCATACCTTGCAGTGATTCCAATTTACGACCGGAATTGTCCGGTTGTTGACCGCAGGACGCGCGACCCGGAGTTTACGCAATTCATGTAGACCTCAATCGGATGACCTGGGCGCACTTTATAAAAAACGGATGTTCGGCATTGCTTGAATTCACTAAACCAATTTCTGATGATGGTCATCGAAGGTGCATGGATCTTATAAACGGTATGTAACTTAACTTTGATTTTCTAACACGTCTTCCCATCTAATAATAGGAAACAAATTACTGACCGATATCGCTTTTTTTCCATGGTTGCGAACAAACTCTCTCCTCAAGCACAAGAGCTAATCTCTTTTTTGGAGTGGTACAGCGATTCACAAAAATATGTAAGTTTTATTTTGTTACATATTCAAGTAATTTATATATTACATACGATTGTAAAAATTAAACTTTTTTTTTAAAAAACACAAACTTACCCACTTTCAACAATTATCAAATAAAATTACTCGATAAATCTGTCTGAAATTTAGACAGGCGTCGATTGAAGGATGGCGTTAAACAATGGCATAGAGATTTTGCGTCAGTCGTTGAATACGAATACTTATCATACGGCTCTCGTAATCCTTAAGTTTTTAATGATATTTAAAAGTAGCTGAAAAACTCATCCAAGGAAGCGAAATCAAATAAATACATTACAATTACATTACATTAAAATTGATTACAGTTAAATATTTATAATACTAATTTTCAGTTGAGTTTATATGCACTTTAAATACAAATGACAACAAAACTATTCATAATATATTTTTGGGGAAATAAACTATTTTAATAATGTAAGTATTGGCGCTTACTGAGTTTTTTGCTTTGACTGCATGATGTATATCAAAATTAGAATACCCACGCAGTAGATCTGCTCTATTCAACATTTTTATAATATTATATATACCTAATAATAATTAAGATAAAAGAAGTTAAATATAAACGCGCCTTGAATTCGATTTCGGTAAATTTTCATTGATCTTCCAATAGACAGAGTTTAAAATATTGAAATCCGATTAGTGAACGACAAGCCTTCAATTGTTTTCCCCGCATCCGTATCGCGGAAGTAAACCATCCGTCAATCAAATCGGCCGGGTGTCCCAATGCGTTGGATCATACCGGCCAGGATCCATTTGCCGCGCACAGAGAGGCTATTTTTGAGGGATTACTCATCGCCCAAGATTACAGATCGAACTAAGGTTATGTGGATCGCGCCAGGTAGGTACCCCGCGGGTGTTGCAAGCGGCAAAAATAAAACGTAAACAGACTGGTCTATTTTCAAATCATTAGCACACATTCGGCTTATTTATTCACACTGCACCAAGATTTACTAGAGATTTGTTTAGATTTTCTAACATTCTTTTAACGTGTAAAACATTTTCTGCATATTATACGAGGATAAATATAGATACTTAATGATGCAGTATAGAGTTACATGTATCGTTTTTTTTTAAGTATTAAATTAATTATTTGAGCGAAATTGACATGTAAACTTTATATACAGTAGACTCTATGCTTTAACAAGTTTTATCGATGCACTCGCTTACTCGGTCTCATAAACATCGAACAAGTGATGTTGAGATTACCCCCCCCCCCCCCCCCCCCAAATAATAGTGAGTCTTTTTTTTTATATAAGTGCGATGATGTGATTTTCGTTCTATAACATGTTCGCAATTTCGTCAGATTTGTTTTATTTATCATGTATGGTCGAATATACCATTTTGTTTACAATTTGTATTTGCACCTTTCAGCATTATATATATGCAAATACAAATTTAACTCGATAGTTATATTATTAAAATAATCTGTACAGTAATTGCAAAAAATATTTTTACTAATTATAATTCGTAGTATATATTCATAGTATCCTCACAATACATAATAAAAATATAATGTCAAATCCAGAATTAAGTTACAATTTTGAAATACCTATCAGTGGTAACCTAATCTAACCTAACTTGTAGGTATTTAAAACAAAATTGACACATCACTCCGATGTAGTGTTTTAGTATTCATTCAAATTTGCTGTACAAAGAGATAAGCATTATGGCCCGTGTCCATGGCATGAAACACGATGAGATTTAGTTGAGATAAATATCAATATTATGTACACGTGTTGAGATTTTGTTTTGGAGATCAGCTTGAAATTGAAAGAAAGCAACAAAAACTCAAACCGTGATTAAGTACAAACATTACCTAAAACTGTAGTTTCCTACAACTATTTATTCTGAAGATAAATAAATAGAAGGCATTATATTACAAACATTTATTCCATTTTAACTGCTACTGAGAAAATTCAAATTCACCTAACTGAACATCAATAGTCAATGGACTGACATCTGAACGTAGTTGCGACAACAGCTAGTCAGTCTGGCTGAAATACACTTTTGTAAAAAGCGTAATCAAATCACACTACATCTTGAATATTATTTACCTATATAACCTTTTATAACAATATACATGTATGACTTTTCAGAGAATTTAAAAATAAACTAGAGAGGTTTTGATATTTTTTTTTAGACTTTAAAATGAAGTTTTTGCGATTTTCAGTAAGCGAATATTATGAATTAGTGTGAAAATGGTCTGGCTGTTTTTGTTAGAATGGAGGATTGACTTTACTGCTTCTAATAAAAGTATTATATTTTGTTTTTCAAAATTGCTTTAAAATTTAGATAAGGAGATATTAGATGAAATACTTAAATAAAGAAAAAAATCTTTCAAAAAGATAAATAATTTTTACAGGGTGTTACAGATCTAGTTCGCAGTATTTTATGTGTGAATACCTGAATATAATATAGTACAATAATGGAATAAAAAATTAAACAACCGGTAATATTATAAATAATTTACTATAATCATCTTCATACAAACACTTCGTTCTGTTATCTACTATAAGTTTGACGTACTATAAATGAGAAGTGAGACGGCAAACCGGTAGACTACGAAAGCCGAGGGTGGTCTCCAAAAAATCTCTGGATATAATCTCAGAGATTCTCTCGAGTCGAAAATCTCATCGGTGGATATGGACCATTAGACATGACAATTTAAAATTTTCATTGTGACTGTGTGTTGAAATATTTAAAGATGAAACAATATATAACTGATCATTGTATACGGGTGTAAAGTTTGATCTCTCACTTTAGCGCAAAAAAATACGTTGCATGTCTTCGAAAATAAAGTGTTGCGCAAGATTTACAGCGCAATGCGTAATAATCTAACCGGAGAATGAAGGAGATTGATGAATCTGTAACTCCGGGAATGATAAACCGTCACAGATATCGTGAGGAAGAAGAAAGAAAAGAGGCTGCAGTGGGCGGGACATGTAGCGAGAGCGGATGAGTCCCGTAACATGCACAAAGCCCTCATACACAAGCCGAGACCAATGAGAAGACCAAGACGTAAATGGGCGGATAATATCAAGACAAGCCTACAAGAGGTAGATGGACGTTCGGAGAACTGAATCACGGAGACAATATCTAGTGACATTTAAAAAAAAAATAATTTCAATTTTATTATATACATATATATTAGGTCATTCATAAGTATTGCGGTTTTTCTTTAATTACATGAATTATGTCCTGCAAACCCTGGTGGAACAAAATCCCATCGTAACTGTTGAAGGACTACCAGAGAAGCTTAGATTTAGTCATTTAACGATTCATCGACACCTGTGTGCCATAGGAAAAGTCAGCAAATTGGGTCAATGGGTTCCTCACAAACTTTCAAGAGTCTAATCGCATGCAGAGAGTGAATGTATGCTCTTCTTTACTGTCAAGTATCAAGAATGCAGTGGGTAGGGAATAAAAAAACACCGGCACCCCAAGCTAAAGGTCTTCACCCACGTAAGGTGCTGTTATCTGTTTGGTGGGCTATGAAAGATTTAGTCAGTTATGAACTTTTAAACCCAAACCAAACGAAAACTGAAGAGCTCTATTGCGAGTAGCTTAAGCGGCTTAAGTCAGTGCTAGAAGAAAAACGACCATCTATAGTTTCAAGACGAAAGGTTTTCTTCCATCAGGATAATGTTTGGCTATATACGGCGAGGATGACATTACAAAGGTTGGAGTAGTTTGATTGGGAAACATTGCCCCACCCACCATATTCGCCGGATATTGCCACATCTGTCATTTATTCCGCGGTCTTTAAAATCACTTGGATGGAAAAAATATGAATTCTGTAACGAGATCAGAGCACTGGAGGAGTATTTTTCGTCACGGACAAGTGAATTTTGGAAGAGGGGTCTTGGAAGTCTACCAGAAAGATGGAAAAGCATTATTGAAAATTAAGGAGATTATGTATTAGATTAAAAAATAACTTTGTTTATCTTAATTTTGAAAAATAAAAAAAGTATGAAAAAACCGTATTTATGGGATGACCCAATATTATAATTTTCAATATTTGCCAAACTGCAGAACAGTTTTACGGTAAGGATTACTCTTCATATAGTAATTAACACTAATTAATCAACAATAATATATTTTTTAAATGAACATAGTTCTTTCACTTTACATTTTAGGATGATCACTGGGATCTCTTTATTTTTCGTGATGTTATAAGTCTTTATTAATGTTATTAAATATTCGCGGCACAACACACTCTCGTTCTTCCGCCAGATCTACATATTGTTCGCGATCGGTGGACGCATGGTTCGATCCGGCGATCTGGTAGAATAGCTATGATGAGGTTTAGTATTCATATTTACATTATTTATCAACTTATATATAATTATATTTTATGTTACTTTCTTGTCAACTGGTAAGATTTTGTACATTGTAAATTATTAAAAATAATTATATTTAAACAAACACTTCGTTCTGTTATATACTATAAGTTTAAGCTACTCACTCCATAACTGACAACCGAGTCGACCATCGCAAAGTACAGTGAGTACGGTGTGGCCCAAGATTTGCATATGTATATCGCTCATGTTGTCATGCTGCATAATATTAAACTCTATACGTGCAAACAATTCTAAATAGGTACCTAATAGTCGTCAATAAATGATTTATATATATTTCTACACTTCTCATAAACCACGGGCAATAAAAACCTCAAATTTTATTACCACCGTAAGTGTTTAATAAAATTTCGTATACATATATTACATGAATGTGTGTGTGTTCATTTGAATGTAGGTATTTCATTTACTTTTGCAATGATAGAGGAAATAATGAGGTCATCAGGGCTAGGGGTTTGAAATCTTGACAAGGCACTTTCATCTTCCCCTATCTAACGCTGCGTCAGTACTTAAAGACCGAGATCCAATCTATCTTTATACAGTTTGTGTTTCAGTTTATTCGGCGATCTTTCCTTCAGAGTTGCCAAGAAAATACATATTGGCAGTCGTTCATTGGCGTTAAATTTTTATAAAATATATTTTTATCAGATAATAGGTATAAATAATGAATCTCCCATAATACGGAGTAAGCACTTATACTGAAAATAATTTGAAAAACGAACTGATATTTTTTTTTAAATCCGCTTGAAAGTTGAAAAAGTATTTTAATTTAAAAATGTGTGTATCCATTAAAAGTATTAAACATCAAACTTCAAGAAAATGAAACGTTGTGTGGAGTTCTATCGCTTCCATAATCATCAATACCGACGACAAGCCCTGAACGTATCCTTACAGATACCTAAGCGTAAAACAAAAGCACGCCCGGTACCGACCGGATAATATGTGTCAATAACGTGCGCCGGCAGCCGCCCGGGAAGCCGGCTCTTAAGCTCTTCCCGACCACAAGCTCCGTTAACTACTTGCGCGTTATTTTAATGTACGGTCTAATTTCTCAACATTTCTGTTAACTGGGCTCAATAAACCTGTGTTAACTTTAAGTAGTATTCCTTTTCTCCACTCACACGCATAGTACATCTCCGCGATCATGATCAAACGAACGCGCGAACAATATTTCAAATTGTGAACACTGAGTGAAATATATGGGGCATTCAGAGCTCACACACATATCCACACGATACACCAATTTACAACATTCAGTCTTAATTGCAGTATCCTCATACATTCCTCCCATAATTGGTGACTCCGACGTGATAATGCGCTGCACCAATAACATCCAGGGTAAAATAAATTAAACTCTACTATATGATAAATCTGTCGTGTTTATATATTTTAAAGCTTTAAGGAAATGATGACGATAATTTATTATTTAAACTCGATACGGGGGACGCGGGCTGAGACACACCAAAAAGACTAATCCTTTATTTCAAAGGTAACATAGAGCTTCATTAATACTCGTGGCATATGTATCCTACGAGAGCAAAAGAGAGCTTTGGTCAATTCTTTCAAAAGTATTTCTGGCACCCAAAGCCAACAACATTTTGCCAAATATTATATTTTGTTCTTACACTTAGTTTTTATTTATTTTCTACTCTATTCTATGTATTTTGTTTTAAACATAAGCAAACGAGAACATATATGTTATTCAATATGTTATTTAAATATTATAACATTAAAAGATTAACTGTTTAATATGTTATTAAGTTTTACTGTTAGATATAACCGATGAATCAGTCTCCTTTAATACAGACTTCGGTTTAGTTAAGGAGACAGTGAACGTCTCTTACATTATAACTTATAATATACTACTTATAATAAAAAGATTAAAAATCTAAATATTCATTGCGGTGCAGAATTTTTCTACTAGTATTTTATAATTTTAACTGGTGTCAAAAATAAAACAGTATTATGAAACAACCAAAAGGTCAAGCTACTCGAATAGCCGCCCCCAGCATGTCAAAAGTCTAAATGAACATGGTCTATCAATTGTGTTATTCAGACGAATGTAATGCTCCGGAACTGATGTAAATTAATACTGAGTCTGCACTGACATGTTAATTAAAACTGTTATTATCTGAGTTTCTCTGTGCTGGTACCAAAGTAGGTGGTAAATAGTGAAAATTATGTTTAAAAAATTCTACCTAACCTAACTATCCATGAAATAAACCGTCCGTTAGTTATTCCTAGAAGAAAATGAAAGACCTACTTAGAATTGTAAATTAAATGTAAATATCGACTAATAACTGGATAATAAATATATCTACATATTTATAACTGGACATTAAATGTAGCTATCTACGTGCAACTGGACATTAAATGTAAGTACCTACATATAACTGGACATTAAATGAAACTACTTATTTATAGCTGTATTTTAAATGTTACAATTTCAAGTGATGTACTTGCTTTATATACAAACCAATAGACCACAGATACCTTGTAGCTTTACATTTTATATTATATATCCAATTACATCTATAATCAAATTTTCAAATATACGTACTACGTAATACAGTCTAGCAGCCAGGCTTTATCGATATTTCTAAAAACAAATAAAGCAGTTTGTGTCTGCTAAATCTTGCTTAGATATTACCGTATTTATCAGAAAGTGTTAACGTAACATATGAAAATGGAGAAATGCAAAGGGTTTGGAATACTTCTGAGAGATCTGACAACCAAATTCGTCAGAGTACCAAGATAATTAGATATGGACTAAAAAATCGGAATTCTCAAACAGCAACAGGTTGGACATACATGTCCAAGAGATGATGGATAATTTTTTGGAGTAGAGACGACCCCTTGCACTGGTAGAAAAAATGTTGGCCATCTTCAAGCACGATAGAGCAACAAGAAGAGTGGTGAGGAACAGATAGATAAGAATGGCTAAAGATAGAGAGAATTATCAATTCTTGGAATAAGCCTTTATCCAGTGAAACGTGTGATTTAAAAAAATATTATTTTTAGGAATGTGTTTTCTACTTTTTTCAATCTAACCTTTATTTTTAAAGTATCTAAGTATATTAAATATAAATAGTGACTCTCGGCCATACTTTATTAGTTTAATTTAAGATAAATAAAAATTTCATTTTAAATTTTAGTGCAGAAATAAATATTTGACAAAAGCTTGGATATTTTATAATATTTAAAGAATAACAACGAATATATAATGTTCTAATTAGGCATCCTAGAAATTACCTTTTCAAAAATGTCGTGAAATGAATTATTTTTGTACTTTTAAAATCAGCAATATTAACTTTGTGGTTGAAATTCATATTTTTTGTTTATTATCTTAGTTTTATTAACCACTAATTGAGTTTAAAAAACATCTACCGGTTTCGTAAAATACCTGTTCCTTCTTCAGGATGTCATAACTAACTAAAAATATAGCATTGTTTCTTCACCAGAATCTATTTTTAAATTTTTTAAAAAAACAACAATTATTTAAAAAAATATATTTAGTACCTAACTCAAATTGCTGCTCAATACAAATTTAGTCGAATAATTTTTAGGAAAAAATTTTATAATAGGACTCGTAGTTAAAATTAGTGGGCTGTTTAGAATTTCTTGATTACTTTTACATGCTTTATTTATCTCCAACGATTCCAAATTATTTAATTTGTGACCTACACCGTTTATATGCAAAATTGACAATCCCAATTTTTTATCAAAACCATGACTATTTTCTATCAAATGATTAGCAAATTCTGAAAACCCGCTATTGTTCAAACATCTCAAATGCTCCTTTACTCTTATATTAAAATTTCTACCCGTTTTACTAATATAAAATGCAGCACAATCCTTGTAACTAACAATGCTATATTTTTAGTTAGTTATGACATCCTGAAGAAGGAAAAGGTATTTTCCGAAACCGGTAGATGTTTTTTAAACTCAATTAATGGTTAATAAAACTAAAATAATAAATAAATAATTATTTTTGTATTCTTCATTTATATAAAAAAAATCAACGAAAAAATATAATAGCTAAATTATCATAATATTTATATTGTTATACTCATATTACTGTGCTGTTAGAATTTTTTCTTGTCTATAAAAATCTTTCGAGATATTTAAAAAGTATGCAGATATCTACTTATTTAATATGGTATCGATAAACGATGTTTCACATACAAAAATATTGTGACAGATTCGAAATCTGCTTTTGTTTAAAATTATATTTGTTTCATAATTACGTAATACTAAAGAAAACGATGCCAAATGTACAGTTGTGATCGTTTCACGATGCCATACGACAAGGACTGACTGATTGACAGATGGACGGACATAATAAAATAATATGTGAATAATATTAAAGACGTTTAATGTTCCATTAACCTACCCGATACGTATTTCTATACGCAACTTATTTTCATGAGAAAATAGAAATAGTAAAGCGATTTGATCAAATCTTTTTGTCAAGTTTTCCGAATTGTAATGCCACGTAGCGTTTTTTTACCAATGTCTCGCAAACTATAACAGCAAAGCTTTTCGGCATTAGGTAAGTACTCTATTGGAATACTGATGAAGCGCCAAATCTTATTTACAAAAATTCTGCTTTTTGACATCTCGAAAGGAATAAATTTCGGGTTAGACGATGGATTTTGGCGGGAATTGGATTTGGTCGGAAAAAATATTCAAGAGGGATGATAAAATGGATCCGATTGGAAAGTGGGGTGAATTTAACTGGGATAATATTTCTAATATGAGATAACAAATCCGATTACAAAAGTGACGAAATTTGCCGTTTATGTTATATTGAGTGAATATATTATAACGATCGTGTTCACGAAAGAAAACAGATGAGTTAATCTCAGATATTTAGTTAAGACACATCTCAATATCATGTACACGTGTTGAGATTTTGATCTAGATATAATCTCAGAGATCAGCTTGAAATTACTAAAAATAAACAAAAACTCAAACCAGTGATTACGACGTTCAAAAATTTTACACGTGCATACAATACGTATCACCTAAAATCAACAAATTCGAACAACTGTCTATTCTGTCATTAAACATTAACATTAATATAATCCATTAAATTACAAACATTTATTCAGTTTTAAGGGGAGATTCAAAATCACTCAACTGATGAACGACAATGACATTTGACGTTTGACGAGCGTGAAGTTAGGCACGAGATGACGAATCTCTGAGAAATATACTGGGATTATGAAAGTTGAGAGTTATCTCTAAAGAGTCTCATGGGAATAGGTCTCGAGTCGAAAATCTCATTACAGATTGAGGTGAAATGACGAGCTTAGATGTGAGAGTGGATAAAATTGGAGAGTGACAGAAAGTTTTGAGATAATTAATATTTTAATCGCTTGTGCTTGTTTGGTCCAGCGGTAAGACTCGCCTAGTGATCAAGTGGTCGGTGTTTGGGTTCCGTCCCGGGAGACCACCAAGTTAGTATAATATTCATAACATAATCATTTTGCTTTGTTTGAGAATATCATTGTAAGAATATTGATTTGTCATGTATTTCGTTATTCAAATTAAAATAAATTAAATGTTTATTTACAATAATTCAGATTTCAAATAGAGGTTATAGTAATATTTATAATAAAGTAGAGTACATACTAAGTCCAATTTTTTTTTCCAAAGTCAACTTTGAATGAAGTCATGTTATTTTAGCAGTTACGACACACCAATTGGGCTTATTTTCTACAACACCAAGATGCCACGTAATTGCCAATCAAACCAAATGAATAGGCAGATGGACATTTCTCTAAACCAAAAATACAATACACGGTCTGTGTGTCCACGATGATCTTAATGAGACTGATCTCTGAGAGTCAGTAAAGATACGTACGTTCTGGATGCCTCATTCTAATCTGCGAGGAAAACATGTGGGGTAGTAGTGATTCATAGATTGTTTCGCGCTGAATCTCATTCGTTGACAAGGACGATTATAGATATATAGGGGAAGTACACTCAAAATTATATACCCTCTGCATAATTAGTCAAATATTTTTTTAAAACATATTTTAAACAAAAAAAGCAGTTTTCTTATACAGTAGTTCATTATCTATCAAATTACTTAAAACTACTAATAAAACTTATAATGTATTTTAAGACGATGAGGGAATAATCATTTTTATCCTAGCAAAAAATTATTAATTAGTACAAAGTTCATAAATAAATTACATACTCGGTTATCTTAAATGATATTAAATTGATAATCTGAAAATAATGATGAATGTAAAATGACGTGTCTTAATATATATCAGAATGGTATGTCATTATGTCCGTAAATACACATGCTAACATCGAAGAATTTTTTTATGAACAATTAATATTATTGTAATAAACATATATCTAAACAAACGATTAATACTTTCAAAACAAAATCAAACCAGCAGTTATCGAGAAGTAACAGTTTTACTTACTATTAATTAAGGAGAACACATTTTTGCTGTGACGTTGCATTCTCAGAACATAGTTCTGCGGTATTTTAATACAAATTAAACTTATCAATTAGAAAGATATAAAGAAAAAATCTATCCATCGAAAAAATATTTAGCACAAATCGGCAACGTGGCATATCTAAATCGATCTCTATAAACAAATTAATAAATTGAAGCTGTCGCAGTCATTTTGAATTCGGAACATCGAGATGGTATATGTAGGTACTTTTGACAGATCTCAAAACATATTTATAGTAGATATGAATTAGGTACTTTAATAAATTATTTAATTTTCGATCAACTAATTCAAATGACACATTTTATTTCATTGCATAATATTAATATGAAAAAAACTTGGGTAAGACTCTAGCTACGAGCTATTTTTGACACTTGTCTCGAATGCGATAAAATCAACAATTTTATTGTCATCTCTTTCCATAAGAACTAACCTCTCTATCTAGCGAGATTTATGTAAGCAGTAACGTCATTTAGTATTTAGGTGATACTTATCAGAAGTTTAACTATTAGTAGCGGCTTGAGAGAGTATGTAATTCGCATAGAATTTCAAACTGGAAAAATGATAGTACACTCTTAACCGTTTGAATGCTACGCGTCGCAAAAGCGCTGCGATCGTTTGTATCGGAAATTGCTTAGCACTTAAATAATTAATAAATAATAAAAATATATCTATCGTTTGAAAATAATAAAGGATTTAAAGTTATTTCTGTTTATATTTGTGTACAGAACACTGACCGGTTAAATCATGGAATTAACTGCATAAAACTGTATTAAAATACTTTCTTATTAAGGAAAACACATTCTTATTGTGAAGTTGTAATTATTCAGAACAGACGGTCTGTGATATTTTAAATACTAAATTAATGTATTAATTATAAATATATACATATAAAATCAATTTTGTCGAAAAATATTGTTTTTGCGTCACCGGGATTCGAACCTGGATCTCTATTTCCAATCCGGGGAAGTGCACTACCTTTGTGCTATAACGCCAGTATTTTTCTTGACAAATTTTCGAACCTATATGTTACATTTTTCAAATTAATACACCGTACGTGTATTAACGACAGGTAGTGCACTTCCCCGGATTGGAAATAGAGATCCAGGTTCGAATCCCGGTGACGCAAAAACAATATTTTTCGACAAAATTGATTTTATATGTATATATTTATAATTAAAACATTAATTTAGTATTTAAAATACTTTCACATAAAAAATGCTGAAAAGTTATTCACCAGATGGAGAGTGAATTTTGAAGTCGGAACATTTAAAATTACATTGAGAATTGGCTGTATAATTAACATACCTAGATATTATTATGGACCATGTCCACGTAGGAGTTTTCCCTCGGAGATTCGACTCGAGACGAGATGAAGTACGGTACAGAGTTCAGTGCAGAACGATTTATAAATTATTATTCCATACGTTTTGAATGATGCACCCAGTACTCATGTATCTTTACTGACTCTCATTGAGAAATCATCGTGGACACGGGATATTGAATACATAGGTATTTTCGAAAGGGATAGCGAATTTTAGATAGATACAGGTTTAGATGATAGTTTAGAAAAGGATAGTGAATTAGATCAGGAGAATTAATAAAAATTTGTAGTGAAGTTGTGATAGCTATTCGGATACATGATAACCAAATATATAATTTTAAATATGAATTAAATATATTAATCAGAAAGGTATAAATATAAAATCAATTTTATCTAAAAACATTGCCACCGGGATTCGAATCTGGATCTCTTTCCTTACCGGGGAAGGCACATTATCCAATTATGCTACAGCGACAATATTTTTAGCGACAAATTTTCGAACCTATATGTTACCTTTTTGATATTTATACATTTAATCGTTCCATTATTTGAAAGAGCCATCTACCTTATTTTCAGTGAATCTCAAATACCTTTGAGTAATCTGATAACAGACGCCAGAATCATTAATTCATTTTTCAATTCATAGTTGGATAAAGCCCCTTCCCCGGTTAGGAAAGAGATCCAGGTTCGAATCCCGGTGGCGCAACAACAATATTTTTCGATACAATTGATTTTATATGTATATCTTTCTTATTAATATATTCAATTCAAATTTAAAATATCACAGACCTATGATCTGAATAATTACAACTTTACTAATAATTCTCATAATAAATATATAATTCGATAGGTATTTTTTTTATTTTTAGACAGTAGGAAAGTATATACATATATATAACTAATCCCATCTTATATACACAAGTACTCCGGAAGACCTCCCAATCGTAACCTCAGAAATCTACGAGTGATGTTCGGCTAGGGCTAAAATAAATATATCATTAACACGTGTCTATATTTGAAACAATCTTAAATTCTTAGTCGAATGATTATCTATACACAATTCTAGCAAAGTTGTTTTATTAAGTATTTTTATTATGAATGATTAAATCTATATGCATGTAATAATATCGAATATTAATACGATCGTATTATGTACCTAATTCTTAATAACTTAATAACCAAAAAAACTAGACACCAATAAATGACCAATAAACATTATGATAATATTAATTAACTTGCTTAAATACAATTTAGATATTTTAATAAAATAAATTAATATATGTAACAATAAGAACGTAATCCTGCCGAGATGTATTTTATATTGATAAGGGTAATAATGTTGTAGTAGAATGCCTACATTCACATTGTGGAAAAAAATTGTCGTTGTAAAAAGTATACGAAAATAAAATTAAAAGAGATATTTGTTTTATTAACAAACGGGCAACGGTGGGGCTAGGTTTAGGCAAACAGTTTATATCTGGGTAGGGTAATTGTAAAAACAATGACATTAAAACAAATAAACAGTTTCAAATTTGAAATAAAAAATGTCGCACTGCATTGTCAGAATTCTATACTTTTTAAAACTAAATTTAAAATGTAAGTCTGTACGTACCTCTGAATTCTCATGCGCTTATCACGGCACTAACTGTGCAATGATAATCCCTGTGAACAATGCCTAATTTGACAGTTAGTTCTTGCGACGACACTACTCGCGGGGAACATAATTCGTGATTTTGTTAGCCTATCTACGTCGGTATATTTACAGAGCTTAAAGAAGGATTCACAATCGGAAGACACGGTTTCTTTAGAACAGAAAATAAACAAATATATTCGCAATGAAGTCAGCTGCGAATGTAGGAGGGACGCCATGTTTCCGCGTCTGCGCGCTGCTGTCGAGCGTCGGGACGCTCTGGCTCGCGGTGACAATACGATTACAGTATTATTGTTACTATTGAATATGAAACGTTAAATTTCATCTTTAATATATTCCGTAATTTAGAGAAAGGAAGAGTTAAATCAAATGGTACTGTCCGGTTATAGAAGCTCAAACAACATGTTTTACGTTAAAGATAAGTTATGATGTTATGCTAAAGAGAGGAGAGAATTCATAGATACAGAAGTAAGAAAGGAGATACAAACTAGCTCAAATTTGGTAACCAAACATAATCAAGAGCGGACTAGATATTTTAGGGGACCTTAAAAGATAATAACATAATACAACGTGAATTACGAACAACAGAGATACATAGACGATATTTTAGGTTAAACTGTCAACAATAACAGACCTGGAGCTACCTGACAAAGACCGTGCATACACATAGTCATGAATACCCGAAAATAACCGAACGCAATCAGATGAGCCAGTATCTATAGGTTTTAATAGCTAAGTTTTTTTTTTAATTCTCGTAATTGTGACAAGCGCTACTTTATAAATCCGCCATTGAATATTGCAATCACGTCATCAAGCAACGGTTCGATCTTGAATGGTGGTCAATACGGATGTACTTTCCCCTCAAGATACAACCTCATTGATATATTGTTGGCCAATGGCACGCCGCGCATGCAAATAACATGATCACCTGTCCAAATACAATCCAAACCAAAATAGTAATTTGTAATTTTAGTACATGCAAATATTTTAAATATAATATTATTTATTTATTTCGCAAAATCTTAATGACTGAATCGCCATCCTGTTTTAGCACATATTTACGTAAATTTCAATTTACAAATTATAGTAAGAATATTGTATTTTTTTTTTAAATACGAATCAGTAAAATGTTCGAATTGTTTCAATAAGATAAAAAAAACGTTTAACCGGATTTTAATCTCTTATTAGCTTGTCAAAACGATAGTTTTGTTTTTTGCTTATTTGTCTACTCTTATTCATAAATATTTAACTGATTTAATTATTATTATAATTATTAAAATATTTCCGTAAAACAATCAATTATCTAAGTATTACATAATTAATCTCATAGGTAGATCATTTTTAACGTCCTTTTTAATCATCCAAATTTGACTTACTACTTTTATTTTTCATTTACCAATTTAATACAAATCATATCATTTTTAATGAGAACACATTTTTGTTGTGAATTCGCATTTTCAAAACATAGTTTTGTGGTATTTTAATACAATTTAAATGAATTAACTTGATATATAAATAAACAGAAAAAATTTATTTAACGAAAAAATATTTAGTCGCTACCGGGATACTCAAAGGTAATTGAGATTCATCGCAATTTAAAATTGATTACTTTTAAATGTTGAATAATAGATGTATCAATTGGAAATCTTACAGAAATAAGTTAAAAACTTGTTGAAAATGCACATTCCTGAATAGGAAAAGGTCCAGGTTTAATAAATAAAAAAAATTGTATCTTTCTAGTTGATTCGTTTAATTTGTATTATTATTTCATGTTTAAAAATGATCCAATCATATTTATCGATTTTTAAATGGGCAGGGATGGGTGGCATCAAATAAATAAATTATAAATATTTCAGAAAATAAATGTTATGATTATTTTCAAAATTTTAATAGTCCTGATTGACGCCCCGCCCAGCCACTAGCGTCACAGCGTGCTAATCAATAATTCCTCTTTAGGTCAGCGGGTTTTCGTTCTTATTTAATATATAAATAAGGATTGCAAAAGTGTGGTAACAATATGGAGGACCACGCTGTGCTCGACACGCATCCTTTTATCACCACAACGAAAGACACCACGTGACAAGGGAGCAGGGGCGCTCCACCGGATGCGGGCGCGGGAGCGAAAATATTTTGTTACCCTTAAACCATTTCATTGGTACTTCTTCACGAATAATCCATTGTGATGGTTTTTTAGTAAATTTTTTAATAGATAATTTTATTACCACTTGTAATTAATGCATGAATATAAATATGGAGAGATTTAAAGTATGGCGAAAGATAAGAATGATGAAGGTCAGCTGAATAAATAAAATCTCGTTACACGTCTCAGACACACGTATAATACCATTCCTGTATAGAATATGTTTTACTGTTCATAAATTCTGTTAAATAATATAAATAAAATTAAAACGACAGGCGCGAGGACAGGGTTCGGGATACTTACCACTACACTGTCTAGGAATACAAATAAGACATGAAATTAGTCATTTACAAATATCTTAAGCTATTTATTAATAGTTTCGTTACAAAGTTCAAAAGGGGTAAATATATATTTTTAATAAAATTGATGATAAGATATTCTTAAATAATAAAGTAGGTATATCAAATATATAAATCAATGCATTCAATTTTAACACAAATCAGTATTATATAGGTACCTATTTGACAACGGCAAGATGGTAAAGCACTCGATTAGCATGCGAGAGGTAGCAGGATCGATATCAGTGGCTCCAAAATCTTTTTGCGCTCTGGTAACGATCCCGATACCGGTCAAGGCGAAAATAAAACAAAATGTAAAGGTGAGTGTTTAAAAATGTATTTATTACAATTAAAATAAATGAAGATATGTTCAAAAAACAAAAAATAAATATTATTTTGACTATAGTAAACTGACACAAAAAATACTTTTGATATATTTTCTGGCACGATCAGTTTAAAACAAATGTTTATGATAAATGTTTAAAAAAATAGAGGAGAAGTTCTGAAGAAAGAAAGAAAATCTTACAGGGAGCTAAAAATACTACCAAAAAATTTCGATGGACGCAAACCACTGCAGTGTCAGGGGAACCATCTCTTGATAAAAATAAGAAAATAAATATAAAGTTTTGCGGAACTTACTTATAGGCCCCATGCGAGACCCATGACTTTATAAATAACAATCCGTTTGGGGTAAGCAAGTATACTTGAAAACGAACGGGGGGAGGAGACTGGGGTGAATTAAAAGCCTCCCACAGAACCTTCTGAAAGCGGGAAAGATCAATGAATGTCCGAAAGTCCATAAAAATTATGCAAAATAAAAATTAAACAAATGATATATTACAGTTACAGGAATTTAAATAAATGAAGTAAGCGCATTTTTGACGCCATTTTTCCGTGCGCTAATTTTCAACGTAAAAAATGTCAAGTTATGGAAAGGGCGAGTGTGGTGACCCTTCAAAGTGAATTATTGAGTACCGAGTATTGAGTTCCTAAAATCCGTATATCATCACTGGATATTATTTATTTGAAGTCTGGCAAATAAAAATCTTTAAAAAATCGATAAGCCCAAATTTCGAAATGCGAAAGCATACAAAATCATATTTTGGTCTTCGTAATTTTAATAAGAAATTTGTTTAACTTTTTAAATTGTTCGATACCGACATCAACAGCGTTACAAGATGTTAATATTGTAGATAAAAACGTACAGCATTTTTTTTATTTTTATAATTAGCTAAAGTATGTACTTTATAAAACTAGTACCGGATGCACACGCTTACTATTTCTACCTCTGATACACCTCAGTATATTAACAACGAGCTCAATGATATAAAGAAGTCTAATCATTAAAAAAAATCAAATACTGATGACGAATTTAACCGCCGTCTAAGTCAAAATACGATCAATTTCACTTGTTTTTATTTATTTATTTTTATTCAACATCACACTAACACAAAATTTACATTTTATATTTAAAATTGAAAAAAAAAGTTTTCTCAATACTCTCGAAAAATTTAAAATTAAACATTTAATACTTATCATAAATAAATAAATGTTAACGTTATTACTTTTAAAAATTACCTTTTTTTTCAATTTTCTGAGAGAACAGGAGATAAACGGGTTCAGAGATTCAGGTTTAGGTGATATAAACCTGGCGATTTCGATCTGGTCATTAAACATAGCAAAGCTATTTTTTTAAATATTTTGTTATTTGGTGGTGGCCTTTGATACTGTACCAGGGCGGTGAAGAAATGATATCTATGGTTTAGCCACCATATGACCTGAGATTCCATTCCACCTAGAGCCTGGGTCTGGCCAAGGGTGGCGAATCTTTTAAACTCAGCTTGCCGAAATTTCAGAAAATCTAACCTATAAATATTTATTCAATGAATTAATTATTTACTCAATGATATATTTAGTCAATGAATTAATTGCTTATTTCGATTAATTATTTTTTTCACAAAGTGAGACCCAAAAGAGATACATATGTAATATGTATGTAGTGATAAATTCGAACATTGTTGTCGGGGACACATGTTCTTTGATAACTCTGATATTAATGAATGCTGATGTGTTACCCAAAACGCTGTGGCGTCTCATCTTTGAAACCATTTTGAATAATTTATCAAATACTTTATAAAACCTTTAAAAAAAAATTAAAAACAAATTGATACTTTGATAACAAAGTAGTATTTATGAAGAATTTACTTTACTCCATACTCTTCTTGTGGTCTGACCGCTTGTACTAAAATGTTAATACCCAAGTAAACATAACATAATTGTTATCCTACAATATTCCAGATGATAGTTTGCTATGGTAAATCTAGTATATCAATAGAATTCATATATTTGAAACCATTTATATAATGAAGCATGTACCTTGGGGTCCCATTTCTCTTAAGCTGGCCCTGCACACTAATAAATCCATCATAATTCAATGTTAACATGATATTGTCACAAAAATAATACTATATTATTAAATGTTCAAAGGTTTTTGGTGAAACTTAGTGGAATTTTATGATTATTTTGTAAATTGAGTCAAACTCTATTTTATAAGAAGAATAATAAGAAAAAGATTGGAAGAATTCAAGATATCCATAAAAAACTTCAGTCTAAACTCCAAAATGGCTGAGCATGTAGGAATGGAAGGCCATTCATTTGATAATAGTAATTTACAACTCATACACAGTTGCGCCAAAGGAAGAAAATTACACATTTTAGAAAATTTTGAAATATGTAATACATAATAAAAATAACAAAAACATAATAAATATTAAAATACCGCACATTACATCCCCTCTTATCCATTTTAACTCCACCCCCACCCCCACCACCGTTATATCTAAACACTCCACTGTCTGAAAGTGCTTTTAATTTTAGTTGATCTATAACATAGATAATGGGAAGATGTTCCCGAAAACGTTATATATCATTTAACACAATGAAAAGTGTAGTGGATTAAAACAGAGTTTGACTCAATTTACAAAATAACTATATTATTATTAGATAGATATAAGAATCAAATAGGCTTTTTTAAATGAAACCTTCATACATTTTAATAAATATAAACTGTGTCATAAAATTCTAAAAAAAATATAATCCTAATACGATTTGATGAAGAAAAACTGTCTAGGTTACAAAAGTCAATTACATATTGAAGGCTGCAAAAAATCAAAGAAACAGGACATCATTTCAAGCATTTAATTTAGGTATAAATATTTTCTTTATATCTCGGTAATGAAGTACTTTATTATAACAACAATATTAAACCCAAATTTATACATAACGGAGTTTTATATTATACTTGTATTCAAAGATATACACATTTCATTTAGAATACCTGTTTAATATGTTAAACTTAGGTATTTTATTTAGGTATATTAAGTGTTGCCAACGATTCCAATTCTCTTAGAGCAGCCCTCAGCATGGCCACCCATCCCAATGCTATCTCCTGTTGATGATTCTTAACTTGGAATATCAACAGATGTTGAACCTGCACATTTTGAAACTGGAGTATGGACTGTTTTTTTGTCGTCACTTGCTAATTAATTTTTCTTGTTTCATCCATTAACACTTGAATAACAAATAAAGTAGAAAGTGAAAGACATAATTTATGAAATAGAATATATTTTAATGACTAGCAGGTTCACTTACACAGTCAAAATACTTATAAATCTATGTCTTTAATAGTGTTGTGTATTTACCCCTTCAGTGCCGCAAGATTAAAAGTGACTTGAGCAAGAATTACCAACAATAAGGCTGTGGACACTCACCTGATAATATTTTATGCTGATTTTGATGTGACAATGTAACTTAATTCAACGCATATTGGTCATTATATACACAGATGAGACGTATCAAAAAAGATAGTATATCTTGAGTATGGTGCAAGCTGTCATTCGCTGTCCATTGTATTTTGTTTGTACAAACTAAAGAATCGTCTCAGAATGCGTCAGCGGCTGTCACCAATATAAATATTAGAATATTCAATGGCAGAGATATTTCTCAGCCTACTAAGATATCGGTATATAATGCTATTGCTCTTCCAATACTTTTATATAGGACTGAAGCTTGGGTACCCTACAGAAAACCCTAAGAGTTTGGATAAGTTCCACCAATGTTTCCTTTCCAACGATCCATTGGAGCGACCATGTATACAATATCACAGTTCTACATCGCTCTAAGTGTCAATCTATTTAGGACATGATGGTAGATGCGAGACTAAGGTGGACCGGACACGTGATACTCACGGGCGATCATAGACTTCCAAAACATGTCTCGTACGGGGAGATCGTGAGTGGGCGAAGAGCTGGGGGCAGAAGAAACAGTACAAGAACTGCCTCCGGGACCGGGGACCGGGGACCGCTTCATATGTGACGTGTGTGGGAGGGGTGTGCCTCTCAAATTGGACTATTCTTCCACTGAAAAATGCATGAGAGGCGGAGACACTAAGAACCATAACTAAGTGATAATGATGAGGGCATCCTCGAATACGAGGCCCAGCACCAACAATTGTATTTTGTACAATAAATGATCAACTACATACCAACCTTTACTGCCAAATTTCTGAGACGCAAGATGAAAGTCTCATCTGTGTATACGGAACCTTAGACAAATTTTAGTAAATCAATTTTTTTCTAATTTCTATAAAATTACATATTATATCATTGGGCACTTAAAGAGAAAAAGTAATGTTTGGACCATCCAAATGATTGTACTCCCACTGTGTCTATACATTATCTCAGTTTTAGGTCATTTACTATATTTTTATACCCTTGACTTCAACTAAAATTGGTAACATATCTACCATTGCTTAATACTAATCGAGATAAATAAATTATTATAAAAAAATATTTTAAAAACTATGGGATCACAATATGCCCGTTTGAAAAATATTAAAAATAGGCAAATATTATTCTTGACAAAATCGCAAAGACAAAATTCTTTAATAAACCTTATTATAATAATATCAAGAAGACATTTATTTGAATATTTCGGCGATTTGCACTTTTAACTTAAAAACGGTATTTCAAAATATGAATTAACACATTGTACAGTAATTTGATGTAAGTACTAATTTACTAATCTATGATTTCATTTGAGTTTGATCATGATTCATGAAACTTTATTTTTTTTAACAAAGTAACTTTGTTAACTCGAATATCATTGTGCATTGATTCATACTATTTAACGATATCTTATTTATAAATTGTACATTGTCGTATAATAAATTATTCTTTACATTGAATATGGGTATTTTTTTAACATTGATTGAATATGATTTATGTATCTCTGTAGTGTTTGCATTTCAGAACAACATATTTATAGTTTGAATATTATATGATTGAGTACTAATATTAATAAGCTAATGGTTAGGAGAAGCGAGAAATCTGAAGTAATACAAGTCGTAGAAGAATCAAGGGAAACACGGTGCAGGAAGAAGACGCATCTTCTGGTTGAAGAATTTATATGACTGGTTCCATTGCAACACAGTCATTGTTCAGAGTAGCTGGTTATATTTGATTGGTAGAGAATTAATTGTGAACACAGCATTGTATAATACAATGTAACATAATAATTGTGTACAAATGATCCAATATAATATGAGATTATAAAGAAACTGACAAAATGAACAGAAAATCACAACTTCAAAACAAACACCATATACATAATAAATGTAGATACCTAATACAATAATATTTATATAATACTGTAAGATGTTTACCGTTATTTCAACACATACAATATTTTTTAAATTCAACTATTCTTAAATTAACTTATTAAAACATAATTTTCAGTTAATTCAAATAAATCAACATAACATGTATATGTTAAAAGAATTAACGTTAGTACATTTTAAAAAAGTTTTTTTTATTAGGAAGATAGAATAAAAAATATGTATATCATATTTTAGGAATTACAAGAAAAACATTGTTCATATAAACCTTTATAAGGCAATTTAGAAGGGAGTAAATTTTTTAAAAATAAATTGATGGTCATTAGTGGCATTACATATCACAGAAAATATTTATTACTAATAATTCTTAACAAATATTTATTTTTAATGATTAAATTGACTTACATAAAAGATATTTGGCGTACAGATTAAAAAAGTATGTTTACATTACATACACATACACTCAAACCTCTTTTGTACGATTTTGAAATTATGCAGTTTTTTTTAAATGGAATTTTAAAATATATTCATGTTACAACTTTTTTAAAGTGTGTCAAAATGGAAGAAAATCCAGTCCCACTTACGACAAAAATAATTCGAGAACGTCTATAACTTTGCAATAAATTGGAAAATCATTTTATTCTTCATGATATGAATTCTGAAGAAGCCTTCAAGTTTTAACGTGAGGTCAACAATTGTGTTTCTGGATATAAAGAAGCCCGTAAACAATTAGTCATTGAAACAAAAAAATCTGAACAAACTTTGATCACATATTGTTAGAATAAATAAATCAACACAGAAGAACTAATCAAAAAGAACCATTGTCTACAACTGTGCATACTATTTTTTCCAAAGAAGAGAGCGATTTCGAGCAACATTGCAAATCGCTGCAAAGATTATCATGAAGCGACGATAGTTGTAATTAAAATAAATATTATTTCTCTAGTGAATGTCTGATATGACGGGTATCCTAATATACCAAACATCCTTAAAATGTTATCAAAACAATAACCAAAAATGTTATTTTTTAATAAAATAATTTAAAAGTAATTATTTATACTGTATTATTTTCTTTGTTTTTTTTCTAAACTTTTTAATGCAATATTTGGTATATTTTAACTTGCTGTTTCAAAGTTATGCAATTTTTAAAATACGTGGAATGCATCTTCAATTTTTTCTATGTAAGTCATAGCTTTTTATGTACGATTGTTTTTTGTGCGACTTTTCGTGGAACGCGTCTACCGCATAAAAAGAGGTTTGAGTGTATATCTATAACCTTGAATGTAAAATATCACTAAAATACTTGAATAGGATTTTATTTCTTGAAATTTTTGCAACAATGAATAATGTAACTACAATATTGACACCTCTTATGTAAAGTATTGTAATTAACAAATTGGTCATTTTCTGTTATAGTATTTCTCATTTTTTAAATGGCAATAAAAAAAAATTAAAAGTGTTTTGTAGACCATAAATTTAACAACCAATTAAAGTTATGTTGGTTTACACTCTTGTCTTTCCAATCGTATGTATGCTGCAAAGATTTAGATAGTACGCAGCAACAACGAGCGTAAAATATACACCTTCGAAATGTACTGCTATAAAATGATGTTATCTATACAATCATGACGAGCTTTATCCATGAACGTCAACAAAAGATTACAATATTTATAAAAAAAATTACGACCACTAAAAATATGCATAATATCAAAATGACTTATTCTTTAGTTACTTTACGATAATTTACATAGGAGGGGTCTATATACATATCTCACTAAGAGCTGGTACTGATGCTTAATCAATATTAAATATAATATTATTACCTTTACTCATTTTTAATACTCAAATAAAGTTATATAAGAATTATTACAAATTTAAAAAACAAATTAAATAAAAAGAAATCCCATGTAATGAAATTAAATAGTCTTGTCACACGAGGGAGCTGAATGGTTATTTATTCAAAATCATCAAAATAAAAAACCTTTTAACTCCAGTTTGTAAAAAGGTTCTAAACATTTTATTTTTAGTAAGATATCCATGGAAAGAGCATGAAGGGCAAAGTCAGACACAATACAACTGCAAGTAAAAATGAGGTGATTTTGTGAAAACATGTTCATCAATTGAGAACTCCATCTGCAACAACACCGTATATCAGTTTTTACAAATGTTGCTAGATCGACAGGGTGTAAAGAATGAAGGAATAAGGAAAGAATGTAAAGCTGATCTAAGTATAGTGAGTAAGATTAAGAAAGGATCACTACAATGGTTTAGTCATATGGAACAGATAAATGAGGAGAAAATGGTAAGGAAGATATATGACGCAAGTGTTGATGGCACCAGAAATAGAGGACGTCCGCAGAAGACTTGGTACAACCAGGTAAACCAGATACTGGAGGATGGTCCTGTTAGAAGGCTCAATAATCGGTGAGCTTGTGTGAGAAGATGTATAAGTGTGGTGCTCTATCCTCTCTGCCATCCCTCGCGGGGAAACGGCGTTATGGTAAGTTAGTTAGTTAGACAGTGCCGGCCATTTTGGATGATATACAGTGCTGTTGCAGAGAAGCTCATTTAGAAATAATGTTTAATAATATTTTATTATAAGATATACAGCGTTGCATTATAAACCATTATACAGTATTGTTGCAAGGATGATCTCAATTGTATTTTTAAGTTTTTTTTTGAAAATGAGCTCACTGAGTCATATATATGGCAAATCCATTTACGATACAGAAAAACGTAAACAAATTAGGAGTGAATTTAAAGCTTAGTGAATATTATATGGTGTAATGAAGATGATTAAAAAAAGATCATTTGGTGTTTTTGTCATGTGGAAAGAATGAACAGAGAGAATGATATATAACATGAGTGTTGGCAGTAATAAAAATAAAGGACGTCCGCGAAAGACTCGGTAAACTAAAAGATAGTCCAGTTGGAAGTTTCAACAATCGACGAACATGCATGAGAATATGTGTGAATCTGGATGAGGCGAGAATGTCAGTACAGAGTTGCACCCTATCCTCTCTGCCTACCTCCGCAGGGAAATTGTGAGGTGGCAAGCAAGTTTTTTTATGACTGACCAACCCCATGCGTTAAATTAGTCTGTCTGAAAAATGTATGAGCAGTGAGAGGGTCCATTTTATCATACAGCGCGGGCAGTTAGTTTAAAATGATTTTTTATAGTTGGGATGAGATAAAAAGGTTCAATATTGTGTATTACATGGCCACCATTTGTTCAATTTTGAATTAATTTTCAGCTTCATCATATTATTTAACAGTTACACGAAAGAGGGGATTTGATTTGTTCATTATTTGATTTAAGATATTGTACGGGATTATTGGATTTTGTTCCCGAGCACATCATAGCGTATTCAACAGATGTCTCCATTCTGAAATTATATAAAAAACACAAATTAGCCAAATAAAATATACAGCAAAACAACCAAATCCATCTCTCCTACCCTAGTAAATAAAAACAAAATTTGTTAAACTAATATTAAATAATTATATTCAGACAGCCCGCACATCACTGACATAATTTAATCGAAAGATGGAGACATGGCTCAATTTGTTAGGTAGGTAATACAAAATATTATTTAACATATGGTAACACTGCTTGCACTTCTTTGTAATCACTTATGTGAGATATTAATTTTAAAAACAAATATAAAAAATTATTTTACTCATGACGTTCATAAATCAAATATATAATAAATACCATGTCTAAGCAAATTTTCAATGTGCCGTCTCACTCTTCTTTCGAATAGAGCTATGTAAAAATGTATAATTTAATACACATATATACAACATTACTGAATTCATCACTAATTGATAGATCACTCTTACATTCCTGGTGATTATATTAATTAAGGCAGTGAAAACAAAGCTTATATCATATCACCTTCCAGTAAATAAAATTAATCTGCTTATGGTTATGTCTATACAAGAATAATTTAAGTATTGAATCAAATCAAATTGCTTCAGATATTGACATATTTCATGCAAGTGAAAATCAGCCAAGGGTTGAATTTAAAGATTTTACCTTTAGCTGGGGCATATTTTTAAGGTCTGATACAATACTTGTAATATTTTTACCAATCTATGTATGTGTTACCTGAATATATATGATTATAATACATGTGCTGTGGACGATTTAAATATTTGTTTTTGTTGTGTTCACAATGTTTAATAAATAATTAGTAAATGGAGACAAAATCAATTGCTTGGTTTTCACATCAAACCATTGTTTTGAGATAGATTGCAATGTTTCTAGGATACCATGAGATAAAAGAGATGTAGGTAGAAAAATATTAGTAGTATAATATAATCAAATATTCACCTGTACATGACCTTGTCGAGAAGAACTTCAATAGCCCTTGCCACATTCTGCCCTGTAGCCGCACTGGTCTCCAGGTAAGTAAGCTCATTATCCATGGCAAACTTTCTGGCTCTCTCTTCACTTATCACCCGGTGTTCTTGCATGTCACATTTGTGTCCGCAGAGAACAATGTCGGGGGACGACGTCAGGCAGTGAGTCTTCAAAATACAAAATAAATCAAAATTAACTTTATAAGTGTTCAACAGTCCATCATAAATAAATATTTATTATTCATTGTACGTGATTAAATGATAATACATAAACAAAAACTAAAGAATTCTGAAAAAAGCTCAATACTAAATGCCTGCTAGGGCAGTTATAACCATGGAAACGATGATACATATCAAAAAAAAAATTTAAATAATATGTTTAACAGTTCAAACATTTTGTAAAGAAAAATAAATGTAAAGGTAATGATTCAATTAAAAGAGAAAAACAGGCATGATCAGAGAAAATATGAGGCGATAGTGTGCAATATATAACCAAGAAACATTATATGGCGGATCAAGTCTTATGCAAATAACCTGACTACGCTGAAATAGGTGCCAATATGAAAAATATTGTTATAAAAGAGATCTTCCAAATTTGTTTAATTGTGGACACACATTCAGGACCGGCCTGAAAAATTGCAGGGGCGGTTGTAAATATTGGGCGCGAGGCCTTCTTATTTATTTATTTATACACTTAAGGATAGAAGACTGTTTGAGTAGTGCCCAAACATTTTCTAGCAAAAAAGACCCATTTAAAATGTACTTATTTATTTTACAAAAATATTGTCATGAATGGATATATGTGGATCGATATGATAGATCATATATTATAATGAATGAGCTCCGTCACTTTCCAGGTGCATCACAAATCACACCAATGCAATTTACATTAAAAACCTATAAATAATTATTTTAAAATACCAAAATCTAGTGGCTTATACAAATTAGGTTGGGATTGAAAATACTGCAAATCTCCATGTTTGAAGTATAAAAAAATTATTCAGATATTTTTAAATCATCTTGTTTAAAAGTATAATACCTTAAGTTGTTCAATCCAATTACGCACTTCTAGAAATGAGTGCTCATTGGTTAGATCAAATAGAAGAAGAAATCCCATAGCATCTCTGTAGAATGTTGTAGTGAGACTTCGAAATCTGTTAATAAAAGTCTTAATAAATCACATGGAAGACGATCATAAATATGTAGGTATATGTATATATTTGAAATAGAGGGAATGTTATCGGGAGAAGCATTTTTTTTTGTAAGCTGTTTGGTAAGAAATAAATTATTATGAGTTTAATTGTGAATTATGTAGTACATACAATGAATGAATATTGTATGTCTTCAAATAGTGATAATAGAAAGACCTACCTTTCCTGCCCAGCCGTATCCCAGAGTTGCAAGTGTATTTTATGATTCCTTCCGTTTAGTTGGTATATCTAAAACACAAGTCTACACTAGAAAAACTACTGCTAGTAACAATTAGCAAAAATACAAGAAAAAATATTATAATTTCACAATAAAAAATAATTTGATAAATCTATTGTTGTCAAAAATGTTTGCACTATTTATCTACTGAAAGCCTTTCTCTAAATAGCGAGTTAGTAATTAATATACGTTGTTTCAAGTGTTTTATTTTTTTTATCCATTATTTCAAAGCGGATCCACAAAAAACTTCTGAGAGCAATTTTCAGATACAGATCTCAGTAAATAACATGAAAATTTATGAGGATATTTGAAGCTAATCATGAATAAGACACGGCATTTGGTGAACCCAAAATATTTCAAGTTATTAAAACAGCTTGGATGAGATGAGCTGGTCAACTTAGGTCGACTAGCGAAGAAAACGCAAAACCATTTAGCTGAAAGAGTGTTGGAAGATTGAAGTTTTAATGGTTGGATGGCGTTACACAGAAGACGGAGAAGACAGTAAAGGACAGACCTGAATGGACGACGGTCACTTGAGGAGACCAGGGCCAACACTGAGCTATTGTACCATTGATAATGATGATGATTTTATTTTAAAGCACATTTTAAGATGTTTAATGGATTTTTATTCAGTTCAAAAATAACTGAAATTTACTTTCTTTAATGGAGCATTTCTGAATTGAATTATGCCTCGGAACTTCGTTAAAAAATTATGAAACACCAAAAAGTACCTTTATATAGTACTTAAATAGAAGTGGAAAAAAAATAATATGTAAGGATTATTTTCATTAATTTATGCAAAAATTTTATTGTAAAGAATTGTATAAGATCACCGATTGTACAGTGTAGTTTTATACAGCACTACCAATTATTTTGCACCAACATAATTATTATTTTTAAATAAATTGAATTGTTTCGTTACACTTCACGGAATCATAGAGTTCCGGATAGCATTGTCATTTATTTAATAATATTTTAAAAATACATAATTTAATTAACTATGTCGCTATACTACACCTATGTATAAGTGAAGAATGGATTCTAACATATATATTTATAAGCATAGTGCAAGCGGAAAAATAGATTAATGCAATAATGGGTATTTTTAATATGTACATCTTCAGTTTACATGGACTGGACTTTGAAATAGTGCAATATAAATAAATATTTTACATACAGTCCTAGGAGGTGGGTACTTTACTTGGTAAATTTGTACCCATCAACCTTTGATAATAACATGTGAACCATGCTCGCATCGATTGAGCGGATAGGAAATTTTGTTAATTATTGTGTTATAATTTTTAAATATACCAATTTTGTAAAATCATTTTATACATGTATGCTAACAATATCATTAGTGTCAGTGATGCCAGTAATGAAAATTACACTTGAAAATGTATAACTGCGAAAAAGCAATATGAAGAAGTCATGTTTTGTGAAAAAGCAATATGCATATTTGATAATAGTGTAAAATATTGTAATAAAAATAAATACATGTTTAATTAATAAAATTGTGATGTTTAAATGCTAACATATGTTATATTTGTTTTAAATTTATGGGCTCTGAGAACTCATTTCTCTTTCGTTACTGGATGTAGGTGAATTCTGATTGTTCGAGGTCCTCAAATATGCAAACTGTGGTCACATTTTATGTATAGGTTTCATGTCATTATTACTTTTCAAGTAGAAGTAATCACAATTAACTTAATGTTTTACATACATTTAAAATATGTTTCACATTTTTTCCACCGAGCAAGTAAGATTAGTTATGTCAAACCATATTAGACTAATTGAATTGTGATTTCTCAACAATCAGTTTTTATATGCAATATACTGTTTTTGGTAATTTCTTGTTTGCAACGGGAATAAGAGAATGCTACTCATATGAATGACACATGTGGAATTGAACTATTAAATTTACCAGTCAAGTAAAGTGATGCAAAACTGGTCACACAACATAAGAAAGGCAATCAGCGACATATGTTTATTTTTGCTAGTTAAATTAATTTAACTAAGATAATTCTACTGATATGACATGTTATTTGCACTTAACAGTTAGTTCTGCAGTATACATTTTTTAAATGCATTTAAAAAAAACAATAAAGAAAATATATTTAACATAATATAAGAATACAAACACAAATAATTTTAAAAAATTTCAGTAGGTATCCAGTTCAGACAAAATAAGTACAATAATTATTTAAAAAAATGAAATGTATCATTTTTATATAATATTAGTATGTATAATATTTTATGGGACATTTTGTTGCTTTACATATTATTATAGTTGTTTTATATAGTTTGTCTAAATTTTATCATATCATAATGTATTATGTATGATAATATGCAATATAAAATATTAATTATGATTCTTCTAACAATGTCTACTTTGGCTTTTAGCAAATCTTCATGTCAGTAAATAAAAATTATTTGAAAACCTTTATATAACTACTCTGTGATTAATACTACATTTTACTATGCTTATAATGATTATTGAGATAATTGTAAATTTATTACCAAAGTTTTCTCTCGAAAGTCGATGCCTACAGTAGAAATGAAGCGTGTGTTAAATATTCCATCGGTGTATTGGTACAAAAAACTGGTTTTTCCAACACCAGAATCTCCAACTGCCAAAAATTTTATCAAGTAATCGTAGTCCATTTTCATTTACCTGAAATACAAATACATATTTATTACTATATTCATGCCATTTTAAATTCAGGTATGCAAAAAGTATAAAAAATGAAACATATAGTTTTGTTCAGGCAGTGCTCATAATAGAATTTCCGAACTCTGACACAAATGTCTTGCATTTGTTTTAAATCACCAAAATTTCTAAAGCATATATTCATAATTTTACACCATGAACAGAAAATACACTAGATTTCTTATAGTTCTGTGGTTTTGTAGTTTTTAAGTGCTTTTTTAAAAGAAACAGTTAATAGAAAAATTGATATGTTTGTCGAAGTAGAATATAATCGGGAAGATAGACCTGGTTATAGAAACACGAAGGTAAATCATTAATGTCCACCATTTTTTTTAAATGAATCAAAATTCATTTATAAATAAACGTAAAAAATGTGTATTATTTGCACAAACCAATTCAATATTTAAAAAAAAACAACTGGAAAGATGCGTTACTTCATCTTAAAAGTTTACAGAAAATTTGTACATGCATGTTAAAAGTATTGATTTCCTACCTTTGATACCTTTCAATTTTATAAACATACGTCAGATTTAAACAATCTTTCAAACACCGACAATCTAATAGCACCTTAAATAAATCTGCTTAAATTGTGTGTAAAATGCTATTTTAACCGAATCGTAATTAATGTAAATAAATAGAGCAAATAAATAAAATATTTTTCGAAGAACGAAAACCTTATTTCATATTTCGATCGCAAATATTTTGACAACGCTGTTTTAACTGTATTGCTAGTATAATAATAGATTAAGGATAATATGTACTTAGGTAGGTACAAAAGTAGGAACCATTATTGAATCCACGGATTTAAATTAAATGGATGAAAAAAATATAAAAATATAAAATATTATAATAAATAATAAAAATATAAATAAATATATAAAAATAAGCGTCACAATCGATGTTGGAGCATAACAATCTTTCGTTAACCAATAGTCAATGTTTATATTGATATGCCTGAACGGTAATCTGTGTCGCGAGCCGATTTTGATTCGGACTGACCTATAATTCTTCACCTTGTTTTCTTGGAAGTGCATTTCGCGAGGACCCACGTCACACGAGGACCTTTTCTTCCGCCATTGGAAAGCCGTCCTTTGTTTTCTAGGCCATTCATCGGGAATATTTATCTCTTCCGCAATTGCGACGGATGACCACACGTGTTACGCAATACGTTATGGAGTCAATCGGTTGCCTTTTGTCCGAGAAGAAATCGTTCCGAGAAATGTCGCGCTCGGGAGCAGCCTGATAACAATGTACCGTCAGTAAATTAGGGGGTCGACAATAAGACAATGACCGCACAGAAAAAAAAGGACCATTAAGAAGCGGGTGCATTTTTTTCGCCCGAGGATAATTGACTCCGGGGTGATAAAGCATCTTTTGTTGCATGCGGGCCAGTACCCACGTGCGGAAGGGCCACCGTCGGCGACGACTGACTATTGCGTCTTTTCTCCGTAGGAGTAGGCAGAGAAAATAGGACGCGTACGAATGAGTCTGTGTTCGCGGATTCATATATTCCATATTTATGCACCTCATGTGGTGAGTAGATCGGACTATTCCGTCGTCAATTATTCATTTAATACAGACAAACCGTGTGAGCAAGTCTCAGATCGACCGCGATTCGATCTAATCGAAGTGTGCCGATGTAGTAGCACTTTCGCAGTATTCAGTCGCCGTTCGTTCTTGAATCTACTAGCAATAATCGAGTCGACTAATACAAATAAGAATTAAGGCAGGCAGAGAGATTGCAATGTAAATTAATATAACTAATAATGTAATTATAACTGGGCAGGTGAGAAAAATATGTAATAGGTTTAAGTGTAGGTAATGCGAAAACCACTCACGAAACGATGTAATAAAGCTGAAATAAAAAAATCCCATATGTACCTAATTATAAAAGTCTTAGAGGTAAATAGAGATAGTAATAATTCTGATAAGCTTAATGTGAAAAATGTATAGAATATAAGTTAGTAATAGTTTATATATATTAAAGGAATACTGTAGAGCTTTTAATGAACAATCTAAGTGAACAGTGACATTGTTGGATTTTTATGTGATAAGGCAGGACTATAATTAATTACGAAGAAAGTGGGCGGAGCCGAAAATTAGGCCTACTAGCGAGGGTGTAGCGAAGATGTCAACGGATGGACCAATGAGGCGTCGCCAATCCCGTGAGGATGGACAGTATATCTCTTATTTATGGGACGGACCGGCCCCGAGCGGGAAGTACGCCTTCGCCACGGTTACTTTAAAAGGGGCCAGAACGCCATTTTGAAAGTCGGTCGAAGAGATGAGTTGTAAAAGAAAAGAGTGGAAGTTGTAAACCCGGAGTAGACAGTCGAAAGGATGAGTTGTAAAAGAAGAGAGTTGAAGTTAAAACCCAGAGTGGTGGGACGCAGTTGTAAACCCCGAGTCGGAGATGAGGTCCGGGAGGACGAGTGGAACGAGGTTCGGAAGGAAGTCGTAAACCCAAAGTAGTGAGTTGAAGTTGTAAACCCGGAGTAGAGAGTCGAAGAGATGAGTTGTAAAAGAAAACAGTGGAAGTTGTAAACCCGGAGTGGTGAGACCCAGTTATAAACCCGGAGTCGGACATAAGGTCCGGGAGGACGAGTGAAACGAGGTTCGGAAGGGAGTCGTAAACCCGGAGATGGAAAAAACGGGCATGAGGTTCATGAGGACGAGTGAAACGAGGTCCGGAAGGGAGGTGTAGAAAGGAAGTCGAAGGCCAGTCAAAAAGAAGTCGAAAACACGCGACGGGAAAGCAGTTGTAAACATGCTACGGGAACGGAAGTAAAAGCTAAAGGCGAGAGTGCGTTCTATTAGTTGGAAACGAGGTCCAAAAGAGATGTCAAGACAATCACAGTTGGGATCGAAATCGACGGAGGAAGCAGCCACGGTTCATCGCAATCCACTCAGGAGCAGCCGCCCAGACCGGTTCGCAGTCCTACAGAGTGGACAGCGGATAGCCGCCCACGCCGGATGCCAGCGGCATCACTTCGCCGGCCGGAAACAAGATTCCGGAAGAACGCCGCCGAGCAACCCGAGGTAAAATAAATTTTAGATTAAGTTAGTTACATAGATAAGTTAGTTATAAGTATTTTCACCTGCCCGTAAATGTAAACTTGTGTTTAATAAATGTATAATGTGGATCTTCGCGTGTTCATATTCACCTGTATTCATATCTATAACCATAGTAATAATGAAAGCGTGATATCTGACGGATGGTTCGCGAAGCGAATATTCCGTTAGAGTGCGGGGTATCCTTCTGATGAGCGATCAGGAGCATGGCATGAATCGTGACTCTTAAACGAACCTGATACAACCGGGGCCACGACTTTGTGCGCCATTCGGTTCGAGTCGGGGTTCGTCTAGGAGTCATGATCCATACCATGCTCCTGATCGCTCATCAGAACGACACCCCGCACTCTTATGGAATATTCGCTTCGCGAATCATCCATCGGATATCAAGCTTTCATTATTATTCCCATGGTTATAGATAAGGCTATAGGTGAATATGAACACGCAAAGATGCACATTATACATTTATTAAACACATGTTTATATTTACGGGCAGGTGGAAATACTTATGACTAACTTAATCTAAAGCTTATTCTACCTCGGGTTGCTCGGCGACGTTCCTCCGGAATCTTGTTTCCGGCCAGCGTAGTGATGCCGCTGGCACCTGGCGTGGGCGGCTATCCGCTGACTGCGAGCCGGTCTGAGCGGCTGCTCCTGGGTGGGTTGCGATGAACCGTGGCTGCTTCCTCCGTCGATTTCAATCCAAACTGTGATTGCCTTGACGTCTCCTTGACGATTCACTCCTCCGGACCTTGTTTTGTAACTGCGTGCTTCCGACTTCTTCTCGACTGGCCTTCGACTTCCTCCCTACCACTCCCTTCCGGACCTCGTTTCTCTCGTTCTCCCGGACCTCATGTCCGACTCATCACTCTGGGTTTACAACTTCCTTGTTTTCTCTTATAACTCATCCCGTCGACCGTCTACCCCAACTTCACCTCCTCTCTTCGACTCTTCGACTTCAACTGTGTTCGACTGTTTCGACTCCTCTCTTCGACTGTCCGACTTCAACTGTCCACTTCAACTCCATCTCTCCGACTCTCCACTCCCGGGTTCACAGCTTCAACTCCTCTCTTCGACTCTTCGGCCTCAACTCTCCACTTCAACTCTCCGACTTTAACTCCATCCCTCCGACTCTCCACTCCCGGGTTCAACTGTCGATTTCAACTTTGTACTTTCAACTGTCTGCTGTCAACTGCTTACTGTCAACTATCGATTTCAACTGCTGACTTGTAACTCTCCACTTCAACTCTTTACCGTCAACTCTGTTCTAAAATGGCGTCCTGGCCCTTTTAAAGAAACCGTGGCGAGGGCGTATTTCCCGCTCGGGGTCGGTCCGTCCTTACAGGATTGGCGACGCCTCATTGGTCCATCCGTTGACATCTCCGCTACACCCTCGCTTGTAGGCCTAATTTTCGGCTCCGCCCACTTTCTTCGTAATTAATTATAGTCCTGCCTTATCACACAAAAATCCAATAATACACTGTTCATTCGAATTGTCCACAAACATATATAAACCATTACCAACTTATATCCTATACATTTTTCACATTAAGCTTATCGGAATTATCGCTATCTCTAATTACCTCTAAGTACATCAATCAGTATAAAATACAATCAGTATAAAAACATTCCACATCCAAGATCCTAATTAAGAGCTAATCATTTTATTCTTTTTTATTGCCTCTGAGACCTTTATAATTAGTACATATGGGATTTCTTTATTCCAGCTTTATTACATAGTTTCGTGAGTGGTTCTCGCCTCACATACACTTATACCTATTACATAATTTTCTCACCTGCCCAATTATAATTACATTATTATTATATTTATTTAAATTTCTTATTTGTATTAGTCGACTTGATTATTGCTAGTAGATTCAAGAACGAACGGCGACTGAATACTGCGAAAGTGCTACTACATCGGCACACTTCGATTAGATCGAATCGCGGTCGATCTGAGACTTGCTAACATGGTTTGTCCGTATTAAATGAATAATTGACGACGGAATAGTCCGATCTACGTACCACATGAGGTGCATGAATATGGAAAATATGAATCCGCGTGCGCAGACTTATTCGCACGTGTCCTATTTTATCTGCCTACCCCTACGGAGAAAAGACGCGATGGTCAGTCGTCGCTCACGATGGCCCTTCCGCACGTGGGTGCTGGTCCGCATGCAACAAAAGATGCTTTATTACCCCGGAGTCAATTATCCTCGGGCAGAAAGACGAAAAACGCACCCGCTTCTTAATGGTTCCCCCTTTTTTTTTGTGCAGTCATTGTTTTACTGTCGACCCCCTAATTTACTGACGGTATATTGTTCTTAGGCTGCTCCCGAGCGCGATACTTCTCGGAACGATTTCTCCTCGGACAAAAGGCAACCGATTGACTCCCTAACATATTGCGTCACACGTGTGTCATCCCTCGCAATTGCGGAAGAGATAAATATTCCCGATGAATGGCCTAGGAAACAAACGACAGCTTTCCAATGACGGGAGAAAAGGTCCTCGTGTGACGTGGGTTCTCGCGAAATGCACTTCCGAGAAAACAACGTGTCTGCAGATGGCAAATGATGATAGGTCGGTCCGAATCAAAATCGGCTCGCGACACAGATTACCGTTCAGGTATATCAAACCCCGACTCAAACCAAATGGCGCACAACGTCGTGGCCCGGTTGTATCAATATGGATAAATTTGTATTGTGGTTGACATTCTTTTGCGATATGGTGAAAAATTCTATATTTTTTGTTTTACAAATGGCAGCCGTATTTGTCAAAGCCTATCTATGGTCAAAGCATAGATAAAAGTCAAAGCTAGTCATTCGCTCTTATCTATGGTCATTCGTGATTGGTGCATCGGTCGGTGATCTGTAATCGGAACTTTGGGAGGTTCCCTAGCTGTCATCGTGCTGTTGCGGTGTTCGGTGTTCTGTTTTCTTTGAATTGTTTTCTATATTTCTATCAGTATGTAATTTTTTCGGGTGGAAAAATATAATTTGACATTTTAAAGTCGACTTAGGTCGGCTTTTTGGAAAAGTATCGTTTACACGTTACGTTGGATCGCTATAAAACGGAAGGTTTGCATTAACAGTACTTAAAAAACGGTGCCATCCGGTCTTGATAAATAGTCCATTGCTGATAATGTTGTAGCTTCCGCTTTTAATTTATTTCGTCTGTTTTAATCATAACATATTAATTTATAGGTCCTGCCCCCTACGAGATGGCTGAGTTAGCGACTCTGCTGCAGGTGGAGATACCTGAGGGTCGCAATAATCTCACGGACAGCCATACAAATCTCGAAAGGGTCGCAGAGTACTGTGAAGCGAATTACTTCCAATCTGACAATAAGCGTGTTGCTTTGGAGAGCACTAAAAACTACACAACACAGTCCTTGGCCAGTGTCGCTTATCAGATAAACACGCTAGCCTACAATTTCCTGCAGCTCCTAGACCTGCAAACGATGCAGCTAGCAGAAATGGAGAGTCAGATGAATCATATTTCTCAGACTGTAATGATCCATAAGGAAAAGGTGGCTCGTCGTGAAATAGGAGTGTTGACTGCCAATAAGGTCACTAACCGTCAATATAAGATAATTGCGCCTGCCAATCCAGAGAAACCAATTAAATATGTACGCAAGGCCATTGATTATACATGTAAGTAATTTGATATTATAAAATATGTGTTCATATTATTTTATTAGATTTATTTATTTTTAATGTTGCACTTAGTATGACATATTACAGTTCAATTATAGAAATTAATAGAAATTTCTATTAATGATATACATATGAACATAAATAAATTATTTCTTGTGTTTAAAAAGGGGAATATTGTTATTACAATGTTACAAAGCTTTAAATATAACATAAATAATAAGTAAATAAAGAATGTTGGTAACGATAAATAAATTATTTAATATATACACTTAATTATGCATGATTGTTATTTATATATTTAAAAAATATATAATTTTTATATTGACTTTGTACTACACACACACAATTTTTGAGTTAACACTACTACACTACTATATTATGATTGTGATATTAAGTCAAAAATTGTGTGTGTCAGTATAAAAATTATATATTTTTAAAATTAAAATGCTACATCATAAAGTAACTGCTAAATCAAACAATGATGCTATTCATATATATTTATAATATCAATACATAAATGTTATTGATATTTTTAATAAAATTTTCACTCTGAATTAAAAATAATATAATTTACATCCATGTTTAAATCCATGGAAATGGAATTAAGAATCTCCTTGGTTGGTGAAATAGTTAATAATTATATACTGTATTATCGGTCAAATTGGGTTAATGTTCCAGACCGATCTCGATCTATTACTAAAACAGCTTAGTAATTCTATCTTTCTCGGTCAATATTTTCATGAATGAGCGCCGTGATCCTCAATTCAGCTTCCATAGCGCAAACTGCTTGCTTCTATTTTTTGCAATTTTGGGCATTGTTTAGTGCGACGTGTAGCGAGGCTTCATATGCAAGATACTGATCATGCGAGAGAGGAAGGTTTAAATAGAAAGAGACAACATTAAAATTGTTGGTTTTATTGCATTCAGACATAACTCTTGTCTAGAGGCTTATCCATAACTTATCCAAGTTTATCATAATAATATTATGGAATGAGTGTTGTCATTTGAATTAATCTATCGAGAATTAAACAATTTTTCTAAAGTACCTAATTTATATATAAGAATGTTTTTAAATCAGGCAAAGTACCTACAATTATTATGACAGCTTCAATTTATTATTTTGTTTAATATTATCGATTTAAAATGCTGCATTGGTGTTTTGGTGATATGTCTATTTCATAATTACATATTATTTATGAAACAGATAGGTTTTGTTTAAAGTGTTATGTATAAACAAGATATTTAGTTGCGACATACATAAAATGTTTACTTTGTTCAAGAAAATCAGTAAAAAAACATCTAATTTATGAAATTTGCTACTAATGTTGTGAATAAGTTCAATATTCATTCACACCATGGTTAAAATATGCGTGAAAACCTATATGTTTGGCATTTATAAACAAAAATAATGACAGGACGAATTCTATGACCATCACGGCCGAATCGAGCGGGCGAATGAAAGTTCGATGGTCAATTAAAATTATCATGTTTTATAAGACCGAAAATATATTATTTACAAACTGGTTACTGTGTTTTTGATATAAAACTTAATTTTAAACAGTAGCTGAAGCCTCAAATCATGTGAATAAATATAATATATTATTTAAAAATGTATGTTTTCACTAAAACAAAGTATTTTTAAAATGTTAAAAATTGGTAATATATCCTGCAAATTGATATAAAATTATAACACTTTTAATTTTTAACATTTTTTTAATTTGTCTCAATTGAGATTTGTCTCCATAATCGTGGCTTGCAAAATTACAAGTAAATATATTTCGTTTATGCAATAATTTACCAAAATAAAGATAATTTTGTAGCACGCGGAAAATGGTCACGGTCTTTCTTATAATGCTTGTAGTGTCCTAATTATGGCAAATAACATTTAGTTAATAATATAAGTAACTAAGTAATAGTTAAAAAAAATCAAATCTAGTGTATAACTTCTGATATAAATGAATAATAAAAACGTACATTTCTGCAAAAAATGCAAAAATTTGAATTATTATTGAAGGCGCCGCCTTAACACTGATTAACACAAATTGGAGATGCAATTTGAATTTGGTTAATATGTAGCAATAACACTGCCTAACTACAAAAATGTGATATAAATTACCAATTTTGTTATACTAAGAAAGGCTTGATAATCACTGTGTCTGGACCTGGTCTATAAAAATGACATCAATAATCATCTAATCACTGGTAATGTGTATTTTGTAAAATCATATTGTTATTCTTTATTGGTACTGTAGTAGTTAACAAAAAATTCTAATTTCTTCCCTTGTAGTGTTGGATGAGATTGGTCACGGTGTGAGATGGGGAAGTGGTACCCCTCGGCAGCGCCAGCGTTCCCAAGGAGGATCGGTGTCTGGTGGAGGCCCCCCTGGGGCAGGGGGAGCTCTTCCTGCACCTACTACCAAGCCTCCCACTCCTCCACAAGCTGCCAGAGCCCCCACACCGAATGCTAAGGGTAGCGGAATGGGAACTCTTGGTAATTGTTGTAAATTTTTTGCAATATTTAATGTAGTAACTTTTTTTATCAGGTATTTCAATACATAATTTAAATAATTTTTCCAGTTTTGGAATGTTTGACTGGTTTTGAAATTCCTTTCATTTTTCATAGCACTCTTTTAATACTTTATGTATGTTTTAATGTTTATAGTAAAATATAAATGAATATTGTTTGCAGGAAAAAGTGGATCCCGAGAGTATCGCACTCCTCCTGCTGTGGCACCGCCTCAGGTGCCATCCCACTACGCTCCCAATTATCCCATGGGACACCCGCACCACTCAACCGGCACAGCACAGCGCCGGGGCCCTGGCTATTCTACTCTCCCCATCGTCCAGCCACAGGTGACATAGTTTTTTTAACTCACTGATGATGCATTACGGCATCTTTAATACACTCCGTCCTCTTTTTACATGATTTTGAAGTTATGCACTTCAATTTAATGCAATTCAAATAAACAAACTTTAAATTCATGGTGGAAACAGTATGGCCTTGATGTATTACAGTCAGTGAAATCATTGAAACATCGGCAATATCAGCTGAAATCATTACTTTGACTCATGAAATTAGTAGAGAAGGTTTTGATTCCCTTAATCAAAATGATATTGATGAATTTCTTATGGATAATGCTTCATGTGGCGATGATATTATTGAAATAACTTTAAATATCGTTGAAGAATCAAGAAACGATGGCGAAACAGAAGAAAATCCAGTCCTCTTCACTACAAATATAATTTGTAACTTTGCAGTAAATTGAAAAATTATTTTCTTGCTAATGACACCAATCTGAACGAGCCTTTAAATTTTAAGTGAACTTAAGCTTAATTACATTGTTAAATGAAAAAATCAACACAGAACGATGGTGAAGTCAACACTTTTTCTAATTATGAAGAACCATTGTCTTTAACAAGTACAGTAAAACCGCGGTATAACGAAATCCAAGGGACCGAAAAATAAAAAAAACCTACTATATGTTACGCGCTGTCGTAAAAAAATGTTGCGCGGCTTCAAAAAAGATCGCAAATTTTGCAAACAAAGGAGAAAGAAGGTTATAGGGAACTGAATACCTACATATTTTTAGTAGTTTTGTTATTAAAACAGATAAGCAAATGGATAATCAAAGGAATTAAATTAAGAACTGAACTTATTCAACACCAATTGGAAGATATTTTTGTAAATTCCAGAATATTGCAAACACAAAACAATATTTTAATTGTGTTTAAATGTAGAGCCGCTTCAAACATAGTTTTGGGCATGAAACATACAAAATAATTCAAAAATAACAATTTTACAGTTGAATCGCGGCATTTTTATAAAATGAGTCGTATATAAATTACGAAGGTACTTACCGGTAATGGCGGCAACCACTTCAAAATATATTTATAATCGTTAAAATTGTTCACTTAAAATACACGAAAACAATAGTTAATAGAAATACAAAATGCCGTACAAAAATAGTCCATAAAATATTTTAACGAATTATTTATATTATTGACGAGTTCACACGAAAACAATTGTCAAACGAAAATGGATTTATGTAAATATTCAGTTCGGTCATGCAATAATCGCGTTAAAAGCTGAACAAACTTAACTCTACAGACGTTACACTGAGACTGACATTTTCAATAAGTTCATACTGCAACTTTCGGGGGGTTCCTGTTAATTTTTGTATTTTACAACTGTTTGGGTCTGGGATTGCAATACATATTAGAGGCGTATGCGTACGTAAAACGGGTCTAAGTGAACGCCGCAAGAATTATGTCAAATGGTTTTATGGGCCTACTGTGAACCCAAGAAGAAGTTTGAATTGCTTTACTACCTTGTCGGCAGACCGCTGCGCACCGCCGAGAAGGCCATAAAACCGTTCGCATACGGCAAATGCATCGGCTTTGTAAGTGCGAAATAATATTTTCATCTTTTAACATTTTTTTATTTCGTTATAAATTTCGTTTTTATTTCGTTATAAATTTACGTAAATGTATTGGCATTTTTTCGTTCGGGACAAAAATGATTTTGTTATAAATATTAAAGGGATTTCGTTATATAAATGCATTTTTGTATGAAAAATTGGTTTTAGGGACTAAATTTCGATTTTTTTTCGATATACGTCATTTTTCGCTATATGGGGTTTCGTTATATCGTGGTTTTACTGTAGTAGATTAGATGCGCATACTCTCTCTTCTAGTGATGAAAGTGATTTCGAACCAAATTGTGCCGAGTAATGTCATATAGCAACGATAATTCTGATTAATAAATTGACCCCTCAGAATAACAAGGTTCCATCTGACACTGACACTGTTTAGGGATAATGAGCTTGAAAGTGTTGATTGAATTTCAACACATATTCATGTATATTTTGTTTTGAGTATGCAAATATGATCAGTTTAAGGTCTTAACTTGTTAGCTGCCCAGAAAAATCGTAGGTGAAACACCATCATACCACCATATTGGTGCCAAAATTCTTAATTTATATTTATTATTAAATTTATATTTGTTTTTTGAAAGAATGACATCAGATTTTATTAATATTATTGCGTTTAATGTGATGCTTAAAACAAAAAAAATATTTGCACTTCCCATCACAACTATTATGTATCACACTTACTTATATAGCACTAACAATACGCATAAAATGATGCCGCCGGCTGCGGCAATGGCCAATGCTGCCTGGTGGCGCACTTACTGTATTTATAGTAAAACGCTTGTATATTAATTTTAATTAATAATTAAAAAATAATATCTTATTCACTTGAATTACTTGGCAACAAAAACGAAAAATATTGCAAACATATGTTAAAATCTAGTTGATAATTTACTCAAATTTGAACTTTCCAACTTACTGCGTCCTTCTCACCATCGGACTTTGCGTAGTAACGAGCATATCGGGAATATCTAAAATATCGGTAATCTCCATTAACAAAATAAGTCACCCTCTCCCAATTTGTCAAGTAAAAATAAAATCAAAAAAGTTTTCAAAAATTCGATAACTGTAAAAATATTAGCACTTTGACATCGACGTGAGAGCAACGCAAAAGTGAGTATTTTCTATATAGGAAAAATGACAATTTTTACACTCTATTTCAGACGTAATTCGTGGTGTTCTTGAGTTGAAACAGATTTCTATGGGGGCACTGTACAATGTCACTACTGGAAATAATAATTTGGTTAAAGATCCGATTCGTGGTGCCGGCGATATCATGCGTTATTTGATGGTTATTTTCTGTGAGAAATAGATTCCGCACACTGTTACATGGGTGTTCGCTATACTTACGATAGCCAACGTAAATTCTGACACTTCTTGTGCCATCTCTTTCTCTGTAGCAAGTTTCCGACGTGGATGGCCAAGGAGTTAACTTATTTTCAGTATTATCAATGACTACTGTGAGATGAGGAAAATTAAAAATTAAACTAAAACGTTGTAAATTAACAATAGTGATCCATAAATTGAAATAAATAACTCATAAGGTGTGTGTGTATGGAAGAAATAAAGAATACATAATGCATTTGGAACCCTTTTCACGTAATAACTCAAATTGGCCCAAAATGTTAGTTAGAACCTTGTTATTCTATGGGGTCGAAATGTTACTTTTAAATAAAATTAAATGAATAAATATTTTTGAAGGAATTTTTTAGGCCTTATTATTTTCCTGATTTTTCATAAACTCTTTTATGCAATTCTGTGTATAATTTAAATGGCTGGCTGCTTAGTGGCCACAATAGCCGCCCGAAGGGCGTAGAAAATAGAGCTAAATATAATAATTGAAATCGGTAATTAAATTACATTATTTCTTATTATTTTTTATAAACTTTTTTTGAAGGTCGGAATGGTACATCCCACCCAGCATTCGATCTCATCATCAACTTATGGTCAGCATGAACTTCACTCTAGTATGCCTCGTAAGTTTATTACTGTTGTTTATTTATGAAGGAACATATGTATTTTATATGAAACATGCACTATTGATTTTATACAATATGTCTCCTGTATTTGCGCTTTTGAGATATTGAGTGTCTCGCTCTTTGAATTTAAAATGTATGCGAAACATGTAATTAACCATCTTGTTTAAAATGATAAAACGTCAGCGTCAATACATATTTCAATGGTAAGTATTCTGCTCTTTATCATGTTAAGAATCTTTTTTCTGCTCTGTGTGGCAACTCTCAAAAATAAAATAAAATGTATTTTTCCCTGTAACAATTGGGTTTCTTTTTATTTCTAGCGCCACCATCCCCTTTGATTGGATCGGACAGCGGTGACCATGGACAACACATGATGCACGCTTCTCATGGAGCTGTAAGTCACTATTGATATTGACCTGTCAGGCCGCAGTCTTCGCACAAGACCGCTTCCTTTTATCGCAATCTGTTTATTTTAAATTGCGTACACAGTAAAACTTTTGAAATTGGAAGTGTTTTCCTGCCATTAATATTTTTTTGTTTGGTCCCATTTCATTTTCCATTACTTTCAAAATCTTTTATTTCCTTAATTACGGTTGCAAATTTAGAATTTTGATGCTTGTTTGACTTCCTTCTTACTTGGTGGTGTAAAAATGTCAGTGATGCTTGTCATTTCCGTATACAGATGATAAGGACAATGCGTCCTTTTGTATTTGTTGTCGCAAGAATTATCATTCTCTGATCTATACATTTTTTTCCCATTTGACACTTTCATTCTCTCAATTCTACACTCTCCTCCAGGACCTCCGAAGACTTCTTGTCTTTCTTTTATTTCACGCTAGTTTTTATGTTTGTTATGTTTCATGTCGCTCTTAATTATTACATTTTAATTAATCAAAATCGTGCTTTACTAAAAATGTTGTGAATGTAAATTTTATTGTAATTCATCAATAAGGATTTTTGTTCTTTGGCGTGCATGATTTTTATGATGTGAAATTTATTCATGTTCATTTTTGTAATACTTTTTATTTGTTCTCTTTTATAAATAAATACATTAAATAAAAAAGTTTTATTAAATTATTACTATAAGGATATGATTACTGCTTATTTTTGATCACCTCTAAAGTTATACCTCTTTTTTCTTATTTTTTGTGCCCTAGTGATATTATATAAAATAATTATTTGTATGATTGTCATTTTTGTAGCGCATGTCTTCTCTCAGTGGAGCTTCCGTTGGGGGTCGTGGAGGATCCGTGTCTCCTCCTCTACCTCCGCCACCACCACCTGATGAGGATGAACATGCTGCTTTTGGGAGACCAAGACAAGCACACATGTTACAGGTATACATACACAGATCTAGTCTTTTGTCAAATAATTGTCATTAAAATTTACTGCATCTGCTTTTAGTTATGGTTATGCTGATTAATCGGCAACAATTTGAATCAGTGCTGGTAGATTTTTGTCTTTTTTTTTCTACACTGAAACCTGTTTTAAATGTTTCGTCTCCTGAGAAGGTCATATTTAGCAGTCGTGAAAAAGTCCTCCATAAATGGCATATTTTTTCCATGTTTCATGTTTTTCCACTTAAGAAGCTTAAAAACATGGACCCCTATTCGAATTACCATTACAAAAAAACAACACTGGAATCCCCCTTAAGGGCTACTTTCATTGGTAATTAAAATTTTCGCATTTTTTACGAAAATGTAGGTTTTTATTATTCATTTATATCAGAAGTTATACACTAGATTTGACTTTTTAAAAATTATTACTTACATAGGACCTTTATACTCATTTAAAACTAATACACTGAATGTTATTTGCCATAATTAAGACACTACAAGCATTATAAGAAAGACCGCGACCATTAGATGCATTTTCCACGTGCTACAAAATTGTGTTAATATGCTAAATTATTGCATAAACAAAATATATTTTCTTATAATCTTGAAGCCAAGATTACGGAGACAAATCTGCCATGAACCAAATTAAAAAAATGTTAAAAATTAATAGAGTTATAAACCATTCAATTTGCAGTACATATGATAAATTTTCGACAATTTAAAAATACTTTGTTTTAGTGAAAACATATGTTTTAAAATAATATATTGTACAGTAAAACTTCATTAATTCGTAATTTACTGGACCGAAATTTAAAAAAAAAATCCAAATTACGAATAATGAGAACAATTTTTTTGAAGGCAAGATTAGAAAGAAATTTTAAAAAATGCGTTGATCAGTTTACACGTCCGCACCACCGCTATCAACATGGAGACTGTCTATTATTTCAGCTTTTTATGTGTCAAAATGTTTATCAAATATTTTAAAAACAGGCTTCTTCAAAAGATTCACTAGTGCTTGAAGCAACAAAATTACGGATATTAGCGGTCGAAGTCGCCTTTTCCATCAAAGTTGGGCAAGAAATTGGAATATTAAAAGCCTGTGAAAAGTAATGAAAAACTTTTGAATCTTCATACTTTGTTGAAGCTTATTATTTTTCTGCAATTTTTCAAGTTTGAACTCAGGAAGGTATTCAAATTTTCCCGCTAATTTTATCTTTGACATCAATTTTTGATGGTTTTTAAAATAAGTTCCATATTTTTAAATGGTCAAGAATTTACATGAATTACAAGATGTTTGTGCCATTTTAGAAAACGAAAAAAAAAAGAAATTATAAAATAGGTTGTGTATTTAAATACAAAGGTTTCAGTTTCTTTATTACATAAAACAGATCACAACACTTTATAAATAAAAAACCGGATATAAAATCAATAGAAGTTACAAACAATTAAGGGCGAGCTTTTATTTCTCGCAGTCATTCTTATAATGCTCATATTGTCTTAATTATGGCAAAGAACATTCAGTTTATTAGTTTTATATTAGTGTGAAGGTCCAATTTAAGTATGCAATACTTTAAAAAATAGTCAAATGTAGTTTATTACTTCTAATATAAATGAATAATAAAAAATCACATTTTCGTAAAAAACACGAATATATGAATTATTTTTGTAAGTGTGCCCTTAATATATAAATTATGAATTAATAATTGTTCAAATTATTTTAATTAGGGGTTACAAGGGTGAGTAGAAATATTCACAACGTATCGACAATAATTGTTGAAATAACAACAAATCTTATAAAACGCACTGCCGAATTTGGTATACGTATGGTATCACTCAGTTACTAAGCGAGCCGATCTATTGCGATAAGGAACAGTGTCGTGATTGGCTAGGGGGTAGAGCTAGCTACAAATGTGTACGAAGGGATGACAAATGTATAGTCGCGCGAGTTTGGATTAAAAAACACGTGAATGTGGGAATTACATGAACAAATTATTTATTTTGGGTTTATAAAATGCATTTGAACTACGAATAATAAGGTTTTATGAATTATCGGTAGAAATGAAATGTTATTTTCCGGGCTAAAATTTTTGAGAAAAGTGCAAATTACGTGAAATTTTTACTGTATTTACTCGCATGCTTTAAAGCTTCAGCTACTATGTACAATCAAGTTTGATATCAAAAATGCAATAATTTCTTACTAAACATTATTTATACCGATCTTAATGATGTGTATTTTTTATTTTCTTTATTAACTTCAGATTGCCGATTCACAGTGGCCGTAATGACGTTTACTCCGTGCTCTCATAATTTTCGTTAAAAAATACTGAAAATATATGTTTTCACGCATATTTTACCCTCGGTTTAAATTATTATAGAACTTATACACAATATTAATTGAAAATTCCATAAATTAGATGTCTTTTACTGATTTTAAGGGAAAATAACGTTTTCTTGAACAAAGGAAAAATTTATGTACGTTACTTTTATATAAGTCTGAATCAAATATTTCATTTACATATACCACTGTTGCATTTTAAACAAAATCTGTCTGTTTCATAAATAATATGTAATTATGAAACCGACATATCACCAAAACGCCAATGTAGCGTTTTAAATCGATAATGTTAAACAAAATAATAAATTGAAGTTGTCATTAAAATTTAAAATTTAGAACATTGATTTAAGCGATCATCTAAATAATGTAGGTACTTTGTCTGATTTCAAAACATATTCATACATATGAATTAGGTACCCAATAAAAGATTTAATTTTCAATTGATTAATTCAAATGACATCACAAATTTTTATTTCATTCCATATGATTTCATAAATCAATATGAAAAAAGGTGGAAAATACTCCCGACATGAGTTATGTTTAAAACTTGTATAGAATACGAGAAAATCAACAATTTTATTGTCATTATTTTTATCTGTTAACTTTGTTTCATTAACCACTTATTGAGTTTAAATACATCTACCGGTTTCGAAAAATACCATTTTCTTCTTCAGGATGTCAATACTAATCAAAAACATATGTTGTTGTTTCATTACCGGAATCTATATTTAAAAAACAATAATTATTGAAAATATTAATTTAGTACATAACTATTGTTACTTAATACAAATTTATTCAAATAATTTTTAGGAAAAATTTTTAAAATGGGACTCGTAGTTAAATTTAGTTGGTTGTTTATAAACTTTTTTGATTAGTTTTACACGTTTGACCACAATGGTAATTTTTCTCTTTAAAAGTAATTTTATTGTCATCTCTTTCTATTCAAACCTTTCTCTCGCATGATTTATGTAACAAATAATGTCATTAATTATTTATCTGGTACTTATTATTATTGATAATAATTTAACTACTAGTGTCGTCTTGAAAGCATATCTATTTCGTGTAAAATTTCTCAAATTTCAAACTGGAAAAATGAAAGCTCTCCCATAATGCCGTATTCTATTTCTCAATAAAATTCTAGTATTACTTCTATTTTTTATGTTCTTAATTTATATATAAAACTTTTCATTCGGTTTATATAATATTTTTATTATTTAATAGTTAACAAATAAAAATATGAATTTTAACCACAAAGTTAATTTTGCTAATTTCAAAAGCTTTATATAATATGTAATTATTTATTGTTAAAAAAATTATTATACACTATTATTTATTCAAACCAAAAAGACAATCATGATTTTAAACACAAATCACATTTGATTTTTGCATCTCCAGCAACAAGGAGTGATGGTGTCTCATACTCAACACTACCAGCCGGGCCAGGGAGCTATGGGGGGAATGATGCCAACTATCGTACCTGATGAGGAGGATCTTCCTGGATGGGTGCCAAAGAATTACATTGAGAAAGGTAAACTCCATTTAATTATCTGTGGCAAATCTAATACATTAGAACTTTTTTTTTTTTGTTTCCATTCTTATTAAAAAAATTCCTTTACTGATATTTAAAAATATTTTATTTCAATCAATATAATTTCTATCTATTTTGATTATATAAATACATTTTAAACTGCGTTTAACTTTTCAACAGTATTTGTCATCCAGTCAAGAGTTTATTAGTCTGAGATTATTTTATGAATGCTTTTTTTTGTTTAATTATTTTTTAATTCTGACTTTAAGGTGGATGGAACTACCTAATATGTATTAATAAAAACATAACAATAGGGATGGATAAGAAAGTTAAAAGATAATGTGTGTGATGAGATATACATATTTATGTATTAATTAAATAATACATATTAAAAAATAAAAAAGGCTGTCGTTTTGGGTAATGGGTTATGAATTTTCTTCTAGGGATTTCATTATTAAAAGTAATAGTCTGAACATATGAGCAGAGAGGGTGGTAAAGAACATATGTATATGATTTTAATGAAAACATATTTTTGTTGTAAAGTAACGATTTCAGAACAAGTTTTGTGGTATTTTTAATTCAAATTAAACAAATGAACTAGAATATATAGATAAAATCTATTTATCGTAAAAATATTTGGTGGCTACCAGGATTCGAACCTGGACCTTTCCCTATCCAGGGAAATGTGTTAACCAATTTCCCTATATCAAGCAATTACATTTGCGACAAATTTTAAACTCAATTCTGTAGTTCTTTATAATTGATATATCTATTATTCCATTTTTCAAAAGCAGTCAACTTTATGTTGTGATTAATCCCAAATATTATTATATAATACACTAGAAGATTTCAGAATTAAGTCAATCAATTAAAATTGGTTATCATCAGATATTAATAGATGTATCAATTTGAAAGTCTATAGAATATAAGATCAAAATTAGTCAATGACGTGTTCGGTTGACACAGCGAAAATGGTAACACATTTCCCTGGACCTTTGTCCAGGTTCAAATCTCCAGTAGCAACCAAATATTTTTTCAATGAATAGATTTTTTCTGTATATTTTTCTAGCTCACTCTTTTACATATTTTGTATTAAAAATTATTGAAGGCAACAGAAAAAGAGAACTTCCCTGATGACATAAACTAGATATTAGAGAACAGCCCTATTAGACAAGCATGCATAAGAAGATGTACGAAAGTGAACAAGGCAAGAGTGGTGTGCCAGGAAAGATGAGTGTGGCATTATATCCTACACGATGAATAAGTATGTAAGTAAAATTATATGTAAATAATTGTTTTCTTTAAATAGTCTCATACCTTTCGGTGCTCATTTTTCATTTAATCCAAAAATAACACTGCCAATTATATTATTTTCAAGTGGTGGCCATCTATGACTATTATGCTGACAAAGAAGATGAGCTCTCTTTCCAGGAGAGTGCGGTGGTGTATGTGCTGAAAAAGAACGACGACGGGTGGTGGGAAGGAGTTATGGACGGAATCACCGGATTATTCCCCGGAAATTACGTCGAGCCTTGCGTTTAATAAATTATAGTCTTCCTAAGCACATTTGTTTAGTTAGTGCATATCTGTATCGTAGAGTACAACACTAGTTATTAAAATTATATTTATAGTATATTTTGCAATTGAAGTTTTAAAAAATCATGAGATTGATTAAAAAATTGATATGAAACATTCCGCTGGTAGATATGCACAGCGGGAGGCACATAAGACAAAATTGTCTACAAATACAATGAACTCAGCGTTGTTCGGGTTGATGTAATTTTTTTTAATATTAAGAAATTAAGATAGAATCTTTGATTTGTTTGCGATAAGGAGAAGTAAGGCACATTTTATAAAATTTTATTTTTGTTTTTTAAAAATTTAACATACCGTCGGCGCAGTGTGTGCTGTGTAAGTACTACATATTGGGAGATAGTTTGGTTCTTTTGTCGGTTTTCAATGATTTTCTCTATTATTTTGATGTGGTGTGAGATGTTCCACATCACAAATTTCCAGTACATCGATTAAAATTTCTATGCTGACAGACAAGTAAGAAGCGGGCTCACTTACATGAACACAGAGATCTGATGTTCTGTATCACCAAGAATTCAATAAATTAGTTACCTCTACACTTTCACAGCATTGCCATTGTGAAAATAATAAATATAATATTGAGACATCTAAAAAACATTAAAAAAATAATATTAAAATATTTCTTTGTTATTAAATAAATACAGTAAAACCGCGATATAACGAAATCCAAGGGACCAAAAAATAAAAATTCGTAATAACGAATTCCCACATATAACGAAAAAAATAAAAAAAACCTACTATATGTTACGCGTCGTCGCAAAAAAAATGTTGTGCGGCTTCAAAAAAGATCGCAAATTCTGCAAACAAAGGAGAGAGAAGTTTTATTTTTAGTAGTTTTGTTATTAAAACAGATAAGCAAATGGATAACCAAAGGAATTAAATTAAGAACAGAACCTATTCAACACCAATTGGAAGATTTTTTTGTAAATTCCAGAATATTGCAAACACAAAACAATATTTTAATTGTGTTTAAATGTAGAGCCGCTTCAAACATAGTTTTGGGCATAAAACATACAAAATAATTCAAAAATAACAATTTTACAGTTAAATCGCGGCATATTTATAAAATGAGTCGTATATAAATTACGAAGGTACTTACCGGTACCACTTCAAAATATATTTATAATCGTTAAAATTGTTCACTTAAAAATTATCGTCAACATTGTTCACGTAAAATACACGAAAACAATAGTTAATAGAAATACAAAATGCCGTACAAAAATAGTCCATAAAGTATTTTAACGAATTATTTATATTATTGACTAGTTCACACGAAAACAATTGTCAAACGAAAATGAATTTATGTAAATATTCAGTTCGGTCATGCAATAATCGCGTTAAAAGCTGAACAAACTTAACTCTACAGACGTTACACTGAGACTGACATTTCCAATAAGTACATACTGCAACTTTCGGGGAGTTCCTGTTAATTTTTGTATTTTACAACTGTCTGGGATTGCAATACATATTAGAGTACGTAAAACGTGTCCAAGTGAACGCCGCAAGAATTATGTCAAATGGTTTTATGGGCCTACTATGAACCCAAGAAAAAGTTCGAAATGTTTTATTACCTTGTCGGCCGACCGCCGCGCACCGCCGAAAAGGCCATAAAACCGTTCGCATACGGCAGATGCATTGGCGCGGCTTTGTAAGTGCGAAATAATATTTTCATCTTTTAACATTTTTTTATTTCGTTATAAATTTACGTAAATGTATTGGCATTTTTCGTACGGGACAAAAATGATTTTGTTATAAATATTAACGGGATTTCGTTATATAAATGCATTTTTGTATGAAAAATTGGTTCTAGGGACTAAATTTCGATTTTTTTTTTCGATATACGTCATTTTTCGCTATATCGGGTTTCGTTATATCGCGGTTTTACTGTATATTATTTAATATTTATTCATTGACCATTCTAAATTCATCTGAATGTGTTTAAATTGCCTGTTGATCAGTTTTTTTAGTTTACGCTAATTTTAATTTTTTTTCTCATTTTGATTATTTGGGATGAAAATATAATATGTGTGTATCTTATTTAAAAAATATATAAATATGCAGTTACGCGTTAGGTTAAGCATTTCATGGAACATCACGACTTACAGCAATATTTTATATTATATTCATTGATATAATTACAGATGTAATGTAAAGGTAGTAAATATAATTGAGCAAATTTATTAATAATGTATTTTGAAGCTGAATTATTAAATCTATCAGACATTACCAAAATATTAAGAAAACTAATGTTTTCTTCATACATTTTGGTGGTAAATTGTTCATCCGTTTTCTGATATATAGTTCTACATTATGCATAAGTCATATTTTTTCTACAAGTTATGAAGAATTGATGTTCATTTATGTCTATTTTACTATTTTGTCCGATTAAGAACTTATATTTTTATTGTATAAGTGTAATGGTATGAATATTTGTAATCATGAAATACGATTAAATATAATATTTCTAGATATGTTTTCGTTTTTCTATCATTCCTCCCATCCAATGTTTCCTTCGAGCCGTGCGCATGTGATTTGCAACACACTGCTCATAAAAAATTTAGAGCGCACACAAATTTTAATAAGACACTGACAAAAAATTATAATGGCTGCTAATAATTCTCATCAGAAATGTCAGTTTAATTTAATAACAAATATAAATATTGTTACCTGTCTTCTTATTAATACTTTGATATAAACAAATTCAAATAAATTCCTTGCCTTCTTTTGCAATTGCCTTCGACCAGTATTAGGCTATTTATTTGAGTTTATATATTCTTAGAAGATAATGTTTTATTCATTTCTCTCCCAGGACGTAAATAGAATTGAACCCTGAAATTGCTCAAAAGATTTTGCGATCCCGTGTTGTGAAAGCGAACATTAATCGCATCTCAGAACATTATCTAATGTTTAATCAGTCTGTTTTCAGTTTCTTTAAGGTTAGTTTTGTTTAATATTTATGAGATCAGATAGTCACTCAATAATTTCCTTTTTTATAAAAAACTGAACAGTTTTGTTTTATTTATCAAATTATACGCATACCACAGTTGGATTTCTATTATAAGTGTTTTTTAACAGCGGTGACCAGACATTTATATAGAGTTACCTCACAATAGCTTACTTTCCTTTATGATATGTTGAGTTAAGGTTAGGTTAGGTTAGGTTATTTAATGCATAGTCACGGCAGCTTAGTATGATCGTTAAAGGTTCCATGACAAATGCACACCATTTAACAAATATATTAAGGAAAACTGATTATTAGATATTTTAAATTGCTAGAAGAATGGCGCCATGAACTATAATCCGGCCAAATCTCAAAATTGCAATATTGTAATGAAGATGATTGTTGTACCTACTCTCAAAAATAATCAATACGTAGATTAACGTCAGTGTTATATTTGAATGAGAGAGTGAGAAAGATAAACGTACCATAATCTGTCAAAATATAAAAAATGGCGACAGGATTGGGCGTAATTCTTCACTACGACACTGGATGAGGAAATCATATAAGTTGGTAATATAGGTATTTATGAAACAAACCATTTTCTATCAACTTTGAACACAGTATTAGTATTTAGTCTATTTGGTTATTGACCAATCAGAAACAGACTACACCATAAATAAAATAAAATAAAATATTCAACCAATCGTTGAAATTGAACCTTTGGTTTCAAGTCACTCAATCGTAGAAAACGTCAAAATTGACGAAGTGTACAATGTTATACAGTAGCGATGTAGTTCATGGTTATTGATATTGCTTTGAGATTGAGAATAGACATGAATGTCTGTTGAACAGCATTTTATGATCATTTATGAGCAGAGAAAATCCAAGAATCATTTTGTATAAGATGATTGCTTTCTTCATTTTCATCTTCATTTTGTATAAGATGATGAATTCTTTTAGATGTTGAATTTTTATTCTAATTCTTATAAGTAATCTACGTCTACAGGAAAATAAAGCGACACATTTAGACGTTTGACGACTTTGTGATTTATTTTAATGGAAATGAAATTCATAAAATATTGATGATATATACATTATATTAATTATTTACAGAGGCGTATAGTGTCAAAAAAATATTCCCGTTACGTATGTTGTGGACTTCATAAAACACAACCTTACTACGGTACAATTGTGATAATAAACAGCTTATGTGGCAACATTATTGTAATATTATTATAGTAATGACTGAGGCCCAACTCATAGACAATGCTCAGCTTGCAGAGATGACTCGCCCATAGACAAATATTCTTCATTCTTTTTTTTATTTTTACAAATTGGTTCATCTCCGTAAACCTGCGTATGTTTTTGAATTTGGACCTTGTTTACAGTAATATATTTATTATTTATCACTTTTCTCTTTCACAATATTATATACTTTGTTATGGACAATAATCGTCTTAAAATGTATTCTTAGTTGAATTTTTTTTACGGTCATATATAATGTGATTAACCCTTAGACAGCAGAAGTATTAATGTGGAGTGAATCTATAAGGGTAAATATGTATTAGTTAGTGAGATACTGCAAAAGATTCCCCACTTCCAAAACTATTATAAGAAATGTTTATGAATAAAGCAACTGGGTCATTTTTGTGCTTTTCCTGCCATCCTAGGGTTTAGATTCAGATATCAAATATAATGTTGAATTAGGAAATGTTTCTTAGATGACACTACACTTCCTGACTTTTGCTCTTTTGTGATGCAATCCGTATCAGCTGTTGAACAGTGTAAATAATAGCATATAGCATTCTAATCGCCATGTGCACTTGTACGGTGCAACAGGACCATTGTCCGCTATTGTGAACACTGTTCGGAATAAGGACTCGCAATCCATAATATAATAACAGTTCTTATCATTTAAGGAACTTCTACATGTGACATTTTCACAAAATAGCACAATCTTAAGTGTTTACTTCCACCTCGGCCGCAGGGAAAAAGCAATTTTTCTAATTTTACATAGTTACTTTTTGTAGAACATTGGTTCCTGTGTTATATTAAATGTGACAAAATGATTTTTGATTTAAACAAATTTGTGATGTCTAAATTTTATTGCAATTATTTGATTACCGCTTGGAGGAGTAAAGTGCTTCTCCATAATTGGGATACCTTAAGAATAGTAGTTGGTGCACGTTAAATAAATGATTTATTTTTCAAATAACAAATTCTACCCTAATCATATTCAATGGATGAAGAAAATTCTAAGCTATTACGAATGTTTAATTGACAGAAACAGAAAATGTGTTCAATGTTGTAATTCAAGGGAAAAAGAACCTTGTGTATAAATACATCATATTATGTATTTTATTTTGCATTCAACTATAATCAGTTTAAAATAAAATTGATTTTTTTATTAAACCATTAATTAGTATTCATCCAATTGATTGATTAAATAATTTCACGAAGTACATTCAGTACTAATGCAACTGCGTAATATTTTGAGTTTATAATTGCGTATTACTAATATCACTCAATAGTCTCAGCTGAGCTGCAATTTATCTTTTAATACATTCAAAATTTTCAACTATGAGTTACCCTTCATAGCGTATTTTTTGCTAGTTTCAATTCAACGCTTGGTATTCAATTATTTCAATAACACACTTATTATGTATTTTCATCTCAATTCAAAGCCAAACTTTTCAGAATCTCCACCTATTCAATTGGATTAAGATCTTAGTGAATATTTAACCTGATCCAATTATATCAGGAAATAAGCCTACAAATAGACTTCAACTATGTTTTCGACAACACATTTTGATTCAGGGCGCTGTATAAATGAAAGCGCGCTATAAACAAGGTTCTCATTTCGCTCTTCATTGCTACTATACCTACATTTTTGGTTACATTTATACTTTACTTTTCTAACCCGCTTATCGAACCAAGGCTGTGAATTATACACTTTTAAATACAGTATAATACTTAACCTTACATACATATGTTATAAAAGGGGACTAGAATTTTACAATGAAAACTACAACATGTCAATTATTACATTTCAAAACAATATTAATGTGACCAGAAAGTTGTCAATAATTTTCCATTTGCGATTTTGAAACGTGACAAATATCAGGTATCTCAAAGAATGTGCATAGGAACGTATAGGTATGGATGAGGAAGAAGCGAAATGTCAAAATAGGAATGTGTATCCTCTCAAAGATATTGCGAAGTAACAAAACAGTTTAGTATTTCTCAACTTCTTGAGATATCAGGGGTTGTGTTAGAAATCATCTGACAAGTTCCTGGTCATTTAAATAATTTTATTATATACAATAACACACAGCAATAAATCTTTAAAAACATATTTGTTTCTTCATTATCATCATAGCAATTATAATAACAATGGTCGTCTAAGTTCTATTTCCACTTGTCTCACTATCCTAGGAGCCTTAGTCAAAAATTGTTTGAAAGATTTTGAGAAATAAGTATGTATATGTAAGCACACATAAGGCCTCAAACTTCTGTACTATTTCACAATGCTGTAATTTTTATTCTGTCAATTTAGAATGGCGCGGCGTTCATTATGTACCAGCTCTACAGCTATACTTTCAAAGAGCTAAACAATAGTAAATCTGAAATTATAATCCAAATGTTTCTTTACTATGGAGATTTAAAATAAACTAACTGTACCGGCAGGATAGACCATATGCTTTTTGAAATAGTTTTTTTTTTAGATTTTAGGCCATCGGGAGTATTTTTGCCGAGCGGTTACACCTTATACCAAAAGGAATATAACATATTTTTGAAATAATTTTGAAATATCTCATTTTACAAAATCTGTTGTACTTTTTTTAATATCTCCAGAGTATTGAAACTTTCACAGCTTTTATAGTTAAATAAATAAGATTATATTAATATAATATTAAACATTATGACCCAATGGCACTCTTATCAAATGTATATTGTTATATTTAGAATTCCGCTATTATATTATTTTCTGATCGGTTTTTAATGTTGTTTATAAATAAACACAAATGAAATTCTTAATTGAATGCTTTTAGCAAAAATACATGTGTTTGTATTCCCAAAAATAAATATATGTACCTACTCTCTAATAAATGAATGTAGGAATTACAAAAAATGCTTCATATATCAAAATATATTTTTATACTGATGTATTTAGTATTGGAATATATGTAGTAGTATGAGTTTTCTTTGGATTTTTTATTATTATTGATTAATACAATTTTTACATTCATTGAACTTATTTGCTCAAGGGTGAGTAAATAAGTTCATAATTGCAAGATATTGTTTATACAAATCTTCAATTGAATTTAAATTTGCTTGATAGATTGAATAAGAATAATTTAAAAATAATGAAATATAAATCAAACAACTTATCTCAATCCATAATTCTTAACACTTGTAAAGAATCTATAATATATTGTGTTTTGAATAATTTCTCTTCAACGATTGTAAGTATTTGGAGATTACACATTTTCATTATTTTAGGTACATACTTTTTATCTTACTGAGGCAGAAATTTGGTATAATTTCAATCTTTATAAAGCAAATGATATGTCGTATATATATATATAGTTTTTACATAACTTTTATCACTCACAAATTGGCCAACCATGTGACTGAATTGTTTTTATGTTTGTTTGTTACAAACGTTGTTCTGTATTTAAACTGTAATTAAATGGTTTAATTCATTGTTCATGAGCCAACATATTCTAATGATTGGAACGTGCTTATACAATGATCACTGATTAAATTGTGTAACTGTCAGGGAGGTCTTAAGAAATGTGGATTTTTTAAGTATGTTTATTTTAAATGAAAGTTTTAGGTTTTTAATACTGTCATTAAATTAATAAATACTGTCATTAAATTAATGAAGATATTAACAAATTCAAAACAATACTACCTATTTATGTTTTTCTTAACTATAGTGCCACTGGGGCACTTCTGCATCTCTAAATCAAAATTAAACACATTTCTAATAAATCTTTTAATATTCTACGCTTAGTATATTCATTAGCCTTGATTGTATGCTGAGTCCTTCCGTAGTCTTAGCTCTCTAAAGTTGAGAGAGCTTGCACCTTAAAACATCCCTGATTGCGGTAGTTAGATCATTATTTTAAAGTGTATTAAGGTATAATGACACGAGCCATCTTTCCATTGTATCTCATTAGTTGATTTTGTTTATTACTGATTTAGTTCTTTTGGTCTAACTACGCTAGCCATATTTATGTCTATAGCCTTTATTATCAATCTCAAATAATGTAATCGGGAAATACAGTGTGTATCTAACATATTTATTATAGCTGCATGTATTTAATAAATGAATGACAAGAAATATATTTCACTAGTGACATTCAAATACAAAATATATTTCACTAGTGACATTCAAATACAAAATATATTTAGTCAACATGGTGTAAGCCAATAATGGTCAAATTATTTTACCTTATGTGCTAGAATCAAACAAAGATTGGTCCGAGGCTTGCAAAGCAATGAAGGCAGAGTGCAAATTACGCATTTAAAAATATTAATCCACTTTTATTTACAAGGTAACAAATCATTTTAAGCGAGGGTTTTTTAATACAAGGATTGTTTTCATATTTTAAGTTAAAGTCATTTTTTATACCTGCGACGATGTTGTGCATCAGGCCTAATAATTTTGAAAACATGACGAAAATTCTCGTGTTTCTCAGGGGTACATTCAGTTACCATCGCTAGAGTACTAAAGGCATCAAGTATCATATATATGTGTGACAAGACTTTCAAAGTAATTCATCGGCAAACATTTTGACTGAACGTTCCCCAGATTTCGAAAATTTTGATTTTGCTTTATGGTTCCATCACCATGATTCATTTCATTCCGCGGTAAGTATGCCCGTACAGCTACAGATATTCGTCAAGCTCAAAACTCAACAACAAGATATTCTCATGAAAATGACCTTATTTAGAATAACAATTTACTTTTAAAATAGGTAGATGTATGTACATACATACATAGCCCATAAAACTGTTTTCAGTTCGTACCGAATATTATAGAATTTGTATAACGTAGGCACTCCATTCACGGCTCTTGGAACATTGGATTTATATAAGTTAATTTTGATATTTTTAATGTTTTATAACATAACTCGGTCCCATTTGTGTCTCAATTCATTAGCCACAGTAAATTTTTTTGTTTGAATAATATAGCAAATTAACAAAATAGTTTATCACACATTTTATTTTAGAAAATAGTTTACATTCTTGTTGTTTATGTAGGAAAGGGTTTTGGACATTTGTATTATTAGCGGGTGCACAGAAATTGTCCCTTTCACACATAAACAGCATATTAAACACAAACGTCGGCTTGATTTTAAAATACATATTTTTGATGATGTGGTCGTTCATTTGTTAATAATAATTTAAAGGTTTTATTAATCACCAAAATCATTTAATTTTATATAAAAAAAATTCAGAATGCATTCTTAATATTGGTAAAAATTTAATTTAATACAAGTACAATTTTTAGACATTTATAGGTCTTATGAGTAAAACACGCCAATAAAATAAATAATTTATAATTGTGGGGAAGGGATAATTATGCAGAATTCATTTTGACCTTATTAAAATTGGTTATTATAAAGGCAAAATGTTTTTTTTTTTTAATTTTAAACCTAAACAATTTCGTGGACTACTTATTTGTAGGTTAATCTAACTCTCGTACAAACACTGATGAACCAAAGGAATTGTGTAAAAATAATAATAATAATCAATTTATCGTAATGTTTATATAAAATCTAAACTTAAATTAATCTTAGTTTATAAATGACTAGCAATGGTAACATGTGGAATGCTGTTCATATTGCATTCTGAGAATATTAAGATATTTAGTAAAAATACACTTAATTGAACACAAGTTAGTTAGTAAGCATCACTTGGCCGCATTTCACATCAAATGTTCGTCAATGATCAAACCGTTTCCCTCGTTCTCATAACATTCAGATCTTGACGATTCCTCTCTTTGAGTTTATATCCTGATTTCCACCGAGTATAAAAGTTTTTCGATGAGTTTATTCCGATAGCCAAAAATACACCTTTTGAAGGTGTAACGAATATACTTTTAGAAAATCCCAAAAAATCTTTTTCAATCTCCACATTTTATGGACGTATCGAATTAGCATTTTTAAAATGTGCACACTTTTCATACGGTAGCAGCATTATATTTTCATCTTATTAAAGATGAATTAATAAATATTTACTATTTATGTGCATAGAAGTTATATGGTTAAGTAGGTACATACTAAAATATGAAATTCTATTCATTATCTATAGGAATAATTTGACAATAAATAGACTCGCTTGCTAGCTTCTTCAGTGGCATTTCCAATCATCTGAGTAGGATTTAAAATCCACCCATTACATACATTTTAAGCAGCTCCTAATTTAATAGCACAAGCCCTTAGGCTTAGTTTGAAGATAAACAATCTAAATATTACATATTCTCACATAAAAATCTGTTTAATAAAATTAAAATAATCGTAAAGAAATTGATAAAAGTTGATAGGAAGCTAATTGTATTTTTACATATTTTTGTTGAACTCATAAAAATCGATGTTTTCATTTACTATAAAGTTACTTACGTTGAAAATAAACTAAATTAATAAAAATAAACGTTTTCTATGATTTTGTGGCCTATTCTCATTGATGACCAGTAACCAAAGCAATTCATATTTTTTTGACAGACGTATTTTCACCGATTACGGACACTGACTTCCTTTCAAAGTAAGCACACTGTCTTCTGCCACAAGGCAGTGATGCCCCCAGAAAAATTATCAAACGGTTTGCCAAATTAATTTAGGCAACCGCTCGTATGTATTAAATGCATTTATATTATTATTATCATTCTTCCCGACCAAGTTAAGTACATCATTAATTAATGTTTTTCTGAGAGAAGTTTTTTAAATGGAATCAAATTAAACAATAAACTTTGTACTGAAAAATAAACAAAAGTTCTCAATGCTATGAAACGTATACGAAATCTCAATAATTGACTTTATTGTACACATTTAGCAGCAAACGATTTGGGAAAGATTTAAAATTTTAGCAACCGGTTCGCGTGAACCGGTGCGAACCCGTAGGGGCCATCACTGCCACAAGAACTGCAGGTATATTTGACTAGTTTGTGGTTGACGACATCGTTTTCCAAGTAGTTATCAAGACCCGGTGTCCTTACGCACATCCCAGCGCAGATAGATTTCTACCTGTTACATTAATGTACATAATAATAATGAGAAAGATTTTTAAAAATGTGACTAATGATGTAATTCACGATTATCCTATAATTTCCATAAATTCTTACATCTATTCAACAATGTACCTTACAAACAAATTAAGTTGAAACATTGCATTGAGCTTTTAGAGATTACAAAGCGAAAACCGATCTTGAAACACGAATATTTAAAGTATTGCTTGAGATAAATTCACGCATATGTTCAATCTATAATAATAATAATAATAATTATGTTATCCTATAAAAACTCACGTTGCATTTTCGGAGAAGCACTAAATTATATCTATAACGTATGTTGGATTAACAAAAATAATTGTACAAGCATATTAAAATGTCAATATACAGCCGTGTACGAAAACAAACAGATTCGGTATGCCTTGTAGTTTTTTTTTTTTTTGTAATTGGGTTTGATGGTATTAAGAGAAACCTTTGTAGTGGATAAAAAAGAAAATTAAAAAGACAAAATACGCCGTGGGAAATGTGATGCGCGCGATGACATCGATTGTCTTGGCAACTCTGATGGGGTGGGGTGGCTCTTTCTTGCGCACTTGCACGAAGCACGTCTGCAAAAAATAAAGGGATAATATTATTTAAAATAATCGATTACATTTTTTTTCCTCGTGATTGATTTTTTTGTTATTTTTATGTGTATTATTATTAATATAAATACACTTTTTAATATTATTATTAATATAAATACACATTTTAATACACAAAGTGTTAGTCTTGACTAACTATAATAGTCCTGCACTCCGATAATTAACAAAATATAATTATAATTTTATTAATTATCGTCTATGCTTAGTGTTGTATATTATATAAAATTAAGGCGTCCGCCTATATAAAACGGTCTGATACTACGTTTGAGAGTACTAGTTGCAAAGTCAGCAATCTCCATATATTTTTATTCATGAATAATAATCGCTATAATGTGATTTAAAATATAAAATAAATACTTTATCGCGGCATGCTGCTATTGGTTGAATTCTAATATAGCTATATGGCAACGAACAAAAGCGACTTTATTTGCGAAGTAATGCCGATGTTGAATGACCAATTTATATAAAAAAATTGAAGTTAGACTGATCATAAATTAACCCAATATGTAAGTAAAAATTATATAAGAAGACGACTGAATTAAAAGATAGAAAACAAAATTAATGTTGCTGACTTTGCAACTAGTATCCTCATTTATGTACCACTCTGTATGTTTAGCCAAGACCCAAACCGTTTTATAGTGGTTCTCTGTAGGCACTTGGCCTTTGACTATGGAAGGTAGAGCACACCGTTTACATCACTGCCGGAACGGTACATCTTATATTAATCAAATTAATAATTCTTATATATTATTAAATTATTTTTAAAATATGTATGTTTGGATATTTGTTTATGTTAATTAGTTAAATTTGGTTGCACTGTACTGTGGAAAACCATTTCCCATTTTTTAACAACAAATTATAATTTCAACATTGAAAAATAGGTAACATGATCCATGTATGGTCGTGGCCGTGAAGTGGCTACCTTTGACCGCGAAGCGTTGGTTAGAGAAACAAGCAATTGGTGATAGTAATATTAGTTATATAAATTTCTGCTAGTATTATTAGTCATATATATTAGTACTCTGAACACACTATTAGAATTATAATAGGACGAGAATTATAATATATAAATTATAATAGGATGATTTTTGAGTTTAGGCGCGGTTAGGTTGAATGTTGAAACTAATTCATACAACATACTGGGTGTGGAACAACAAATAATACTTATGAATAGCAAATTGTAAGTTTTTTTGTTTCAACATTGTAAAACATGCGCATTTTATAACGAGACAAACTTGTCGAGATAATATCGCAGGCACAGGTGTAATTAGATTTTTTTGGAGTTTGTCACGAAAGTTTGAAAATTTTATTTGGGTTTATGAAGTGTAGGTATATTGTTATCTTAGCGATTTAAAAAATATAAATGTATATTACATAAGTAAAATTACGTTATATTTAAATCTTTCAATTAATTAAATGTAACAATTTATTATTATTATTATACACATAAGTTAACATTATACATTAGTATTGAAAAAGATCTTTCATAAAAATTTTTACTCAATTCATTTTGCGTGGCACGCACTAGTTGGTACTCTTGCCTTAGAGGGAAAATTAATTGTCATGTCTGATTTTAAATTTTATAATTCTTTGAAAAAAAATGGTTGAGCTACGTACGCCGGGTGCACAACGAAATAAAATATTTATTTAAATGACTTTAAATCCCTTTATTTTTCCTAGCAATATTAGAAATGTAAATAAAAAATATACTCTTATTTTATTATTTTTAGTAAAAATATTTCATGTGCCCATACAAATAATTGCAAGCATTTTAAAATAAATAATATTTTTTATTAATTATCGTCATGTTTTTGGTTTTTTGTAACATGAATATAATATGCCAATATTCTTAAAGAACAATATTGTCACAGTTTTATAATTCGTGTTAAATGAGGTAGACTTGTTAGTGACAAACTTAAAAATGATAAGTTAATTTCATTAGTTCATAAAATAATAAAAAATATCTTTTATGTTACTTATATAATCAGTAATAACATCGACAAGTTTTAATTACTTTTAATAAAGAGATAATATATCAATGTTATCAGTGATAAAAAATATCTAAATTAAATTAAAATTAATTTAAGATAGGACTACTCTTTATGTGACAAAATAAAATATTTACATAGTACTGTATTGTAGTCAAAGTTATTTTTTGACACCATTTTTGTATCTGTCATTGAAATATTGGGTTGATGCATAACTTCGTTGCGTTTATGTTTACCAAGACAAAAGTACGTTGATAATAATTTTTTTGACATATTTCAATGTCTTAGTATATTTTTATTGAATATGTTTTAGATTTTTTATGTCCATTGTTAGCTAAAGACAATGGAGAATTAAGTACAAAAAATGAACATTTCCGACATATCCTTTTGTTTGAGTATAACCGACGAGTTAAGGCATGAAGTAAACACTACTCTTGATATTACTATGAATTGCTTTCAAGGAACGTAACCATTACTTTTGAGTCAACAATTCCGTCGCTTTGAGACCGAGAGAATGACCGGGAAGACGGCATCAAGTGATTTTTTAGCATGATAGTGTCTGTCTGCATATTGCTAACATTACAAAACTAGCTATTTAAGAGCTCATGATCTTGCTCCATTAGATTTTTATATTTTTTGCTCTTTATCCAAGAATCTCAGAGAAATCGATCGTATGCTATTCTTGGTTTAATGACTTTTTCACTTCCAAACCACCGGATTTCTTCAGACGTGGAATAGAAAAACTGCCAGTACGTTGGAAATCAATCGGTGCCTACATGGAATGCATATCACATAAAAATAGGACTAACTTGCTGGTCTCCTCGAATGAGGCGTGAACCCCCGACCGCTAGATCACTAGGGCAGCGTCTTAACCACCAGATCAATAAGCTACTAGTTTTTGTATTTTGTTTATTTATTAAGATAATATTTAAATTTAACAAAATCGCATGGAATTTATGCAACAATCCAATATATACGTGGTGCACCCTGTATATGTAATTTTTATTTTTATTTCCAAAATGCAGGGATACAATCTAGTTAAGTCCAAAAGAAGGAGCCTTATTCTTTAATGTTCTACTTGAAGATTACTTTAAATATTTTACCTCTGTTGCACACCCATTATTAGCAGAGTGTGTACAGGGTGTGGGTCCGCCCGCGCAGTTGGTGCAGGCCACTATCTCGTTGGGACCCACCGAATCTCTTTTCTTCTCACCCTACAAGACAAAATTACACCCTGTATATGCAATATTTTACATCAACCATAAACCTTGTATGCGGGGTTTCTACATTCGACCACAACTTTTCGCTCTTGTGGGAATTACAGGTACAATTATTATTTATGGTTCGTAATTAATCAACAAATTTCGCAGCAATACTAAATACATAAGAGTATGTTTTTATTTCACAGAATTCATAGCTTAAACGAAATAGTAAATATAAAAATCTATCAATTTATACAAGGAACATGCGTTATAATTATACATGAAGAGCCGAATCACGCAATCAATCTTCAGATTTGATTTTGATTTTGTTAACGTCTTTGTACGCCCCTGCAATAAAACCACTAGAGAGTCCAAAAACAGAAACATGTTATTAGAATTTTTATCAAAAGCGGTATATTACAGAAATCGAAATTGTTTCTACATGTCTATGATAGTATCACGATAAAATCTTTTTTTATGAAAATATCGTTAGAAAAATACGCATCGATACTTCTCTTGTGTATATAAAAAGTTTTAAAAATCTTATTTAAAGTTCCTTTTTAATGTCGAACTTCCAGAACGATGCGAGTCAATATAAGATAGGTTCGAATTAAAAAAATATAATCCAATCGGTGAACTAATTTTCGTTCTTCTTAAGATAATAGCAGAGCCTAATAGAATTAGGTACATCCGTGGAAATGTTTGCGGGAAAAGATCGAAGCTGAACCGCAAATCGCACATCTATTCATTGTTGAATTGATTCGAAGTAGCTGTTAATGTGGTCGATAATAAATATTAACTCTGTTAGGAGTAGTGATGGGATAAACTGTGATTATGACCGATTGTGATTGATGATTGGTAACTATGATTTAACAATTTGAGGTGTAGAATCTAGTGAATTACGAATAATTACAGTTAGAAATCATTGCTACAGTCGACCATCACGATTACAATCACTGTTTATTTCATCACTAATTAGGATGTCTACGACTTATCTCACTACTAGTACACGTCTTTAGAATTTAAATATGGTCTGATATCTGGCTTATTCTAGAAAAATACGAGTATCAAATCTCATATTATTCAGAAAAAATCTGAGCATTCATCTTGCTTAGATATTTTCTGCGACTGCTGTAAATTATTTTAGAAAATTCATAAGAATACGCGAATCCGATTCACGAGATTAATTCTGAAATTCGGCTCGTAGAAAATGATGAAAACTGGTGATTATTTTTACATTGGGAAATTGGAAAATGATTAAATTGTGTAAAACTGAAACAAGGTTTTTTATTATTTTTATAACATGGTGAAAAAATAAAAAAATAATGAATAAATTATATACAATATTGTTTGCGATATTTGATTATACTTACAGGCTATCCATATCCAAGCAGCAAGAAAATAATAAAATGTTTGGTTAGTATGAAGGGTGCTGGCTGATTTCCAAAATTGTATTATGGAAGGGGTCGGAAAAAGGTCATAGATTTAGATCCATATTTAGGAGTTGTGTTGTTGAGTCGGGGCCAAACGACTTACTGATTTACTTGTTCCTGGTTCTGAAATATCTGGGTGCTGAACCTTCTGTAACACTTGCTCCACTGATTCCTGAGGCAATTAAACAATTTATTTCTCAGTAACTATGTTTTATATCAGATAAAGACAGACTGTGATGACCCGAGCGGTCTCTTTATTATTCTTATATATTTGCCAAAATCAAGAAGTAAATTTCCATTTTATTTTTACGTTTATTTATAATTATCAAGTGAATTATTATGTATTATAATATTTAAAAACTGAAAAATATAATTAAAACATATAGAAATGTGAATTAAAAAAAAACTATTTTTAACTTTATTTGTGAGTTTGTGAGAAATTTGAGTGACAATGTCCGATGGAAGTATTATATATAGAATCAAAATTATTGTAGAGAGTAAATAGTTAAATATGTTCACCGATAATACTGCGTGCACGATTCAAACCGATTCCGACCTGTATATTACTGGGAATATTGCGTTGTATGACGTTATCTATGAATATTGTTTTATATTTTTTATTATTTTTTTTAACATTTGATTATTTATGACTATTATTATAAGTCGTAGCATAAATTCAGCGATATCTAAAAGAAAGCCTTTCATAACTTTTTTATGAGTGACATTTCACAATAGCGAATTCAGAAAAGTTGATAATAATGTTGAAAAATTAGTTTTTGAATCAATTTCCTTATCTATTACAACCTTGGATAGAAATAATCTTATACACCAAAAACTGAAACAATTTGTAGAATTTTCACAAAAATGTATATATATATATACTCGTATATATATATATATATATATATATATATATATATATATATATATATATATATAATTCCTTTGTGTGCATATAAAGAAAAAATATTTTAGTATTCGTGAACATCTTTTATGTAAAGCTGAAAATCTCTGTGGGTCCTTGATATATCCTTGGGTTCTGTAGTATTTGGGAGAGAGATAGGGAGGAGGTGTGGTTTACATTCGAGATGGATAATGGAGAGCCTGGAGGGTCTCTGTTATCCTGTTCCTCAAGTACATAATTAGTTGGGTAATTAATATGATTCACGACTACGACACGAAGAGTTGGGAATCTGTTTTCAGTATGCCAGAAAACAATGTTTTTGGTTTTTAAATAAAAATATATATTTTTTCCAATTTATTATACATTAAACTGCATTGAAAGTGTATTTTTTTCAAATAAATCAAAAAATTCAAAAATTTAATTTTTAATTTCAGTGTGAATTGAATTAGTTTTCTTGTAGCATTTCGCTATGGGTCAAAATAAATTTATTGTATTTTTTCTAAAGATTTTTGATCTTTTTAAGTGCCTGTGTAATTAAATGATAATACAGTTTCACGAAATGTGGCGATCCAATCATGAATGTACCTGTTTTCTTACGTTTCATTACAAAGCGCTAAAAGGTCTACTTTCATTATTATAACCTAAACAGCAATCTATCTATGCCTTTTACTCAGACTACAATATTTATAAGTCTACCATGTTGTTTGATTATTTGGGTGAAAATGATTATATTAAAATACATTACTGTTTACTCGGTAAATTATTACTTAGCTAGTTTGTCTATTATCCTAAATTATTCATCACCAATAGGTCTTCATTTGTAGCAATGATATAAGCTTTAAATAAATAATGCATACGTTAAGACAATAATTATTATTTTCATGCTGAACATTTTATATACCGTAAGCAATTTGATGTCATTGAAGTAGTTTTATTTGACTTAAGCTGTTTTATATTAATTGTGACACAACAAAAAACATGCAATTTTGGGTTATAGACGCACATAAAAAAAAAAAAATGTATCTGCCACAGTATTTAGGTACAAGCAATGGTTGTTTGTATGCAGGGAAATGTTGATGAAATGTAAATGGTAACACATTTCAAATACAATTTAATGTAAAATTACTAATCTGTGGTGATTTATTAAAGTTATTAAATTCAATATGGTCTCTTTTCCCTTGTCAAAAATAATTTTTAACTAATCTGGTTCCGTAATATTAATATAATCAATAATATTTTTTATAATATTGGTATTTATTGACTGAGGAATGTGCTAAGATTTTCAGTCTCAAATCAGGATTTTTCATTTTCATAAATTGAATACCAAAGTTGGTCCGAGTGTTTTTGTTTTTTCGACGTAAGCGTACGTTATTTTGAAAGGTTTAGGGGTAGACGTGAATAAAGATTGGTCTAGTCTAGAAGGGCCTAATATTAAAAATTATTTTTTCACCTAAAAGGAATTGAATAATAGTGATCTACATTTTCGAACTAGCTGAATTAAATTGCCCAAGAATCCATTAGTATTGAAAAAAGTTGAAAGAGGTTAGCTTAACTGTAAAATATTTGGTATTTTTTGTTTTTCTAGGTCCATCCTATGTCTTTATAGATCTATCCATTGTCTTTCTAGGTCTCGATCCATTTAAGATATCGGTTATTCAATTTTTTTTCTTGTCATAACTTAGTCCTATCAATTCTATACCTAGTATACAGAAGTAAACAAAAAATAGGGGAAGATGATTAGTTTACCCCTTGTTGTAGGTTGTATCGTTGAGTTCATTTATGGTTTGGCATTGCCTCAAAATATTATACTTTTAAACATACTATCTTTTTGATGCATTTAAATAATTATCTTACATTTTTTAATAAATTATACTTTTTTATAGTGATCATTAGTTATAGTGATCATTAGTCATTTCAGTTAATATTTTCAAAAGTGAGTCATGGTACATTTTTTCTGCAAAGTTTGAGAACTGTTTATAGATAAGTAGATATATTTTATTTTGTAATGGAAGCAATGGTAGAGGCAAGCAGCCGAGATGCAATATATCTAAACATTTAAAGAAAGTATGTAGGTATTACAAGCGGAGAAATGATTGCCAAAACTAAGAGGAGAGTTATTTACTAGAGTGATAAAAACTGCATTTCTCAACAAAACCCATACCAAATTAATGTTTGCATCTATCATGAATTAAATAGTTTTTGCATTACGATTCAAATAAAGTATATTATATATAACATACGAACAAATTTAATAATTAATTAAAATCTGAATGTTTTCAGCTTCAACATAAGAAGATTATTTTAAATTATTTAATGAAATTATCTTTATTTTGGATCGCGCATTATTTTAATTCTGGTGAAGTACAAACACCAAGAATTTTAATTTTGAGGTGTGCGAATAAAATATGAGCGACACTAATCTCAGAAATGGTAGTAAGTGGTGGTGTAGATTTATTACTCTGGTTTTGACTGACTCCTCTAAGGGTGCGTAAACACTGATGAAACATTTGTCTCAAAACTCGCGCAATGAAGAATACAATGTTAGTGCAGAGCGAACTGACACTCTATGTGTAGTTTGTACAATGAACAAGTAATGCATATTTCGAGAGCAAAATTTTATCCGTGTGCACCCACCCTAATAAGTGAAAAAGCATTTTGTGTGGAGAATAAATAATTATGATTTTGTGAAGATCAGGTGTAAGGTGCCGAATTAGCTTACCAGGGGGCTTGCCAGAATTATGCCTATCCTGCTCAGGACAGCCGGAAGGCGCTGCAAAACATCACACACGGTTCACTCCACAACCACATGATTGAGGAAACATTCTAAAATGTCCATCAATATCCAAAAATATACCCCATATCTACTGAAATCGTATACAATACAAAAAGTCTTATTGCTATTTCTAGAAGATGTTAATTTTTTTTTCAAAAATGAACTAAATAGTTGCAATTTTTTTGAACCGCAAAAGTTAAGTCATGCATTGTATTACGAAAGAACAACATGGTGGTTGATATTTTCTTTACAACGTTTTTGAATTATTTTATTTTATATAATATTTTTTAAAGTTTGTGATTGTAATTACATAGAATAAAATATCAATTTTTGTTCACTATCATAATAGCAAAAAGTGATGATTTTGAACGGTTTCATGAAATATGTTACTATCACATATTATTGCGCATTGAATTGCATCCATGTGTATATTTAAAAAACACCTCCTATTTGTACTGTTCCATAGATTTCCATCATAATTATACAGTAGACTCTCAATTATTCGGGGTGATAGGAAGAAAAATAGAAATGATCGATGCCAAAAAAATTTAAATTGAATACTCAAAAAAATTACAAAAATAAATCAATAAATAAATAAAATTAAAAAAATAAATGCACGCGTAATTTAACATCACATTTTGACATGATGCGTCCGCTTGCATCAAGAATAAATACCGAATCTAAGCATGCTCAATAATAATTTTGTTCGTTATGATGTTCGAAATTTCCCGGTTTTGTTTTCTGTAAGATATTATCAATTTTATCATATTATGTAGTCAAATGAAATATTAACAACAAAATTTACTGTTCCAGTTAATACGACCCCGTATAATCGAGAGAATATTGTAAGTATATCACTTTTCAAATCACTCATTTTACGTATTCATTAAAATTCTTAAATATCTTGCTAATCTTTGCTTCATGTCTTTGAAATTCTTATATCAATTCGTGATCTATTGCGATAATATTTCGTAATTACGTTAGGAAATGAAGCAATTCATTATAATAATTTGGCGAAGCAACTGGAATGAAAAAAAATGCAAAAGTTTAAGCTGGGAACATCCACGATAGGACATTTTAGACAGAAGTCAAAGATTATAAATACAATTATTACTATGTTATTTAAAAAAATCTATGTTCGTGTCTTCAACCCTTATAGAATAAAGAGTGTAGGGTGAAGATCATGCATTACTTCAGACTGCAGACATCATGCTTTCGACTTTCATTAATGCAAGTAGGAAATTAGAAAAAAATAAATGATAAATTCAAACCATGGCACTAAATATTTACATCTGGTTTTCAACATTATTAATTTGTCGTGGTGCACAATTATGGTTAGTGATTTTGCCTAGAAACATAGATACATGTTTTATGTCTGAGAAGTTAATTGTATTTAAATACACACTATGGTGTAGTGAAGTAATTTCAATCAAATTAATAAATAATACATTACTATGAAAATAATTATAGATAATGTAGAATAATATTAGAAATTATTTCTAGATATTCCTTTTTAATTGGAGTTTTAAATACATGACGCTTAACTAAAGTCATAATGTTTAGAAAATATCTATAACTACGTGATTTGAATGTGCGATTGCCAATTCACGAGGATCAAAATAGTTTATATATTATTTTGATCAATAAATCTTTTTTTATTTAGCTGATAAAATATGAACATAATATTTAGTACCTATGTGAATGAAACCAATATATAAAAAGAGAGAAGAAAGAGATAGAGGCATGTGAATAGCTACTCAATATAATACAAATAAATATACATAAATTTATATTATGTGACACACCCATACATACGTAAATTAGCTACCACATAAATATATCACACACATAGACAGTGTATTAGTCAAAAGGCATCTGGGGTTATAACATAATGAAAGGGTTTTGTTTTATTATTACATCCCTTCAATGTCCTTTGGGCCTCCGTTATTATTCTGTCTCGAATATAATAATTCTGTAGATAATGTGTTAAATATTTCAAGGGCTGGATTTATTATTTAAATTAAATTTCGTGTAATCTTATATCATTGCTTAAGTGAATATTGTGATGCGTTCATAATTATAGTATTTGTTCGACCCTAAACTATAAACAACATAATAATTACTATATATTATGTGTAACAAACAGTTCATCAAACTATATATATTCAACAATATATATTTTCATGGCATGCGTTCTTTTATTTTTTTCACATACATCGATACATAGGTGCCTATTTTATTCACGTACATGATAGTGCAATATATTTTTTAAATTTGGCAAATATCAGTCAATTCAGGCAAATAAAAAAACAATGTTATAACTGTCACATGACACTCACAGCTTTGATCTAACATTCGTTAATGGCCACCATAATAAACTATTTATTTTAATTTTTAAAATATTACAGTTAAAAATATTAAAGTTTAAAATCTGATTTCAATAAAAGCACACACACACGCACATATATAATAAAACGCCTATAAAATGCACAAAACTGTACAACGTCATTAAAAACATGTATTATGTAAATCTATGAGAAAGCCATGGTAGTGATGTGATAAAATTGAGCTGAAATAATATGTATACGTGATTTTTCTCACCTGCGTGACAGGGTTCTCCCCGGGTCGGTAGACGACGTTGTGCAGGGGTCGTTTTCTGCCCACATAATTGACGCAGACAAACTCTAGTAGGGAGGCGTAAATGAAGCACATACAGACTCCGTCCCACACGTTCATGGCCGTCAGGTTGGACACGACAGGAAGTGTCGAGCGGAAGCCGTTTGAAGTTGTGAAAAAATTAAGCATTGTTGTGACGCCTGAAATTGACCAATAAGAATAATTTAGAAATATTCATCGCTCTAAAGTGAAAAAATTCTACTGATGTCATTTTAATCTTGAAAAAGATTTTATTGATAATAATATTCGGGGAAAAATTACGTGATTTTAAAAATTATAAAATATATTTCAATGATTAAAAGTAGGTATTGCTAATGTGCAAATTTACAATCGTACCATCATATTTATTGTAGTTTGACTAATTATTTAATTTTATTAGGAATTATATGTTTCACCATTTGTTTCAAAATAATATTATGTTCAACACAGCGTAAGATTTGATTAGTTTACAACAATTATTGGTGAACAAATGCATTATTTAAAATGTTAGGAATTTTACTGAACCAACATACCAACTATGTTAACCACTTATGATATTATATTGGGTTGTTCCGAAAATTAAAGCTGATTTTGATATTTAGTCATTTTGAACGTTTTTGCTAGAAACAATTTGCTTACTTGTTTTTGTTTGACAGATGAGAATATGTTATGATAAAGTAAGGCATTTAATTTTCATTATTTTAATCATGAATGAGGTGAAGAAATCACTTCTGAACAAATATTGCGGCGCTGGTTCGTAAAGTTTAGAAACGGAGACGTAAATCATAAAGATAAACTTTTTTCTTCTTCTTACGATGTTTATATTTCTGTCTATTAATAAAAAATATATTTTTTTAAATTTGATAACATCCTGGTATTGTTAGACATGGCAAATGGCTTTAATGGAAGAAAATATTCGACAAATAATCAGTTTATTAACCGAAGAGAACCCACCTTGCTTAGCAAGTTTATAATATATTTTTCAAGCAATTTTATAACTGTTTGGACTCTTAAAATAATTCGGTAACTTTTTATGGTATGAAAATTCAATTGAATAGAAGCTGCAAAAAATGCTCGAAGATTTATCGAATTATAATCCGTTTGAGATTTATTTTATAAGCATGAATAAACTTGTAATTCGATGGCATAAATGTATTAAATCAATGGCTTTGGATCAAATAATCTTTATTAATCAATTTGTTTATTAATAATTTCTTTATTAATCAAATAATCTTTTGATTAATAAAGATTATACAGTCATTATTTTCAGAACAATCCAATATTTTCGTCGTATAGCATGACACTGAAAATAAACAGGTAATAAATATTATGTAACTTTATTATAATATTAAATGATTGTATTGTAAGAAAATAAATAATTCTAAAAATATATTACACACAATTATTTATTTTGTAATGTATTATATATTATATATACATGCAAAAAATATGATATCTCATTATTTTATATTCTTGCTCACTACTAAATTAAAATTCACCATTAAATAGCAGAAAAAAGTGATTTGATCAAGTTAAAGCATTTATTCATAATATGGAATTTATTAATTTATTTAAAACTAATTTCTAAACATCAAAATCATGCCGTCTAATCATTAAAGAGTAGAAATAATGAAATAGAATAGTCAATTATTATAAAAAAATGATGATTTTTGGTGCTACTATTCAGTCAAAAATATACATGCAAAAATATATTTATTAAGTAGGCTGATACTTACGAAAAACAAATAAATTAATGAGGTCAGTAAACTGTTCAGTAAGCTTTCTTTATTTGTATTTTAATCTGTATCTACTCATACACACATATATATGTCTGCTCCTAAATATTCCTTAACCTTTAACGGACCAGGATACGAAAAATATGTCGGATCCCAAGGTGAGAGTTGCTAGACCACAAACCATGAATTTATCAACTATTCGTAATGATATATCATTTTCTCAATAATATTATTCGTAAAGAATGTAATATTCATTATATGTAAATAATTGCAATAATTAATTCTCATTTTTAGACCTGCTCGTCAGACATTTTTGTTGGGTTGTTTGACATGTTTGTTTACTTGTCTGTTGACCAAATGGTCGGGAATTCAAGCCTCGTCCTGGGAGACTACAAAATTAGTACCATTTTTCATGTATTATTAGCCTTATATATTTTAGAAACGTATTTCGTTGCAACAAAATAATATTTTTTATTCAATTGAAAAAATAGCTTATGTGAATTTATGCAATTATTTAGCAATTTATGAATTTGAAAGAAATATAATACAAGGTTATATATTTCTTGCTGACATAGTGTTGTATTTTTGAATTTTAATTATATTATTAATTAAGACTAAGATTTCAGAGAACGGGATAATATATTTGGGGCTGTATCACATCCCACCTGGGAACGCAAAGGTTAAATAAAATTTATACAAAATATTTTACACTTTGCATGTGGTGAAAATAACTAACTAACTTACCATCACGCCGTTATTCTCAGGGATGAGTAGAGAAGATAGAACACCACGCTCTTCTATTCCGACATAACACTTTTAGCTCGTTCACTTTCATACATCTCATGCCCGCTCGTTGAATGTTGAAGCATCTAACAGGGCCATTCCCCAAAATTTGAACTACCTGATTATGTTAGGTCTTTCACGGTTTTCTCTTCCTGTTGCATCTTATATTTTTCTAACCATCTTCTTCTCACTCATATGTTTCTAACGTCCAAATCATTTCAGGTTCTATGTCTTAATTCTATGCTACTACATTAGATCCGAATTTGTCAGTTCTTCACTCTATTATGCATATACTTATACTATTCAAAATACATACGTCTGAGTGACTGCTAATTTACACAAAATTTAGTCTGTTTTCGATGCTCCAATTTGACTATTCCAAACTTTGTTTTCATATAACACATTAATTTTTGCACCAGAACTCAATAAGGTACCTCTAGTCTTGCTTTTAATTCATTTTGGTAAAACTACGGTCAGAACACCATTTACTTAATTTTCTGCAGTCACCCTCTTTTGATATCTTTCGTAATATTATTTCATTCCAAATATCTTTAAATAATAGTATATATGAGATAAAAGTAACAAATGTTAATAAAAAAATCTGAATAAAATTATCTACATAAATAGTTAAAATATCGAATCGATATTAAGAAATTTATCTCTAAAATTCTTCTAATATCTCTCTAAATATATGTGAATAGATATTAATCTAATATCTCCCTAAATATGTGTGAATAGAATACAAAGATATGTGAATAGGTTAAATTACTATCGTAAAGTAATAATTGGTGAATGTGCGCTATAACGTTCTTAACCCATGAACCCTGGACTAATTCATAATTTTCCTAACTGCTTAATCTGTACTAATACCAAGGAATTATCGAAATTATTTCAAAATTCATGAATATGGTAATACGTTATAATTTATAATATATATACATACAGAATTAATATTTTATTAAGTACACATGTTAACGTAATTTCGGGTACCAGTTGCAAAATCAGCAACCTCCATTTTTTCTTCTAAATGCAGTTTTCTTCTCATAGTTTTTACGTATCGTATCAATTTTTTATGTAAACTGATCGTTAAAAATCGGTGTTAGTTGCAAAAACAATTGCTTTTGCCCGCCACCATTTACATTAGGATTCGACCAGTAGCGGTCTTCGCTACTCTGAAATTTAAATGACCGTCAGTATGGGACTAGTTTGCTTTTGGAAGAAGGTATTGCATTTATTTAGTATTTTAAACCAGATTATAGAGATTATCATTCACAGTAAGAAGTGCATTAATAAATATTGTATTCTTTAAGCTCCTATCAGTTTATCGTGAATTTCTCCAAATAAAAAAATATTGCAGAGTTTGTAACTGGTATCCTCAATTGTGAAATTAGTTGAAATGATAGAAATAGTGAAAGTGACAAATAATGTTATCTCCCTCCTACTGCAAAAGTTCAACCAGTGTAAAAAAAAAATACACACGCACTCACATAGAATGATAAAAATAGTGGCAACTCGGAATGTCAATAAAATCAATTAGCTAATACCTTTTATAATAATATGATAATAATTTTAATAATATCTTCTTACTACCTACATAAAATTACAAAATATTTTCAAAACTCCTTGAGAGTAACAAGTTGATTTTTTGATCATGGCACTTGAAGAATGTGTTGTGTACCTATACACAACGTCAATGTATACACGAGCGCTATCTAAGCGAGAAAGAGACAAAGTTATATGACCGCTTTACGCTGGAACGCACTTGATGCATAATATCTGTTGTGTACAATGCGCGCAGTATATTGCGGCTTTAATGTATACAGAATAAAAGTAAATTTGACACATTGACTTGAATTATTACTAAACTATTTTTAAAACTTTCCGATATTTCTTGATGGTTATTCATTATATTAATATAATAAAATATTCTGTTCGCTTTTAATCAAAATTTATTTTCTTTACCTACTAGTTTCAAGGCATTGACAGAGTCATTATTATTATTATTATTATTAAGATGTGATTAATATTATTTGATTCCCTATTCATAAAATAATTATACAGTAAACAAATCTTTGTACTATTTATTATATCGTAATAATAACAAAATTATACTAGCAACAGATTCGTCAGCGGCCGATTGTACAGTGCCATGAGTAAAAAATCGACCCGTAGTTACTATTGAATAAAAATAATAAATACATAATTTTGCGTAAATTGATTGTATTAGATGAACCACAGTGAATAATGGTTCACTATTACAAAAAATTGTGATGAATCTCTTCACTAGCTGATTACATACCTATCATAACCCTGGCAGGGACAGCATTCCACTCCAGCCAGAAAGTGATGAATGAAGAAGTGACTAAGATGATGCCAGGAATGAACACAGTGGTGAAGTAAAAGGACCTGTCCCTTGTAAAGATCAGATCCACTTTTAGGCAGCTGTAATTCCCTACGGTAGCAAGCAAGGATCATAAACCACTTGAATTCTAGTGAGATTTAAAAAAGCTTAAATTTGGATTATGGACAGTGCACTAATGTTAACAAACACTAATTAGAATCCAACTTACAATAAGATTGTGCTTAAAATATCATATAAAATATTGTAGAATGAAATTACCGAGAAATTAAAATACGTAATTTAGAAAATTATTCAACAGCGAGTACAATTCTGTCAGTTAAATATAATTTCATATCATATGAGTTATTTTAAATAATTATAATGTTAATTTATTTTATTATTGTGATGTTGCAGTTTTTTCAGTACATAGCTCTGTGGTATTTTAATACAAATTAAACATATCAAATAGAAAGATGCACAGGAAAATTCAGTTTATCGAAAAAATACTTGTGTTGAAAAAGTACATTCTCTCACCTTTTCTGGTACCTTAGCGGCGTTTTCTACCTTCGTGCAAAGTTGTTTTATGTTTGCGGAAATTAAAGAAAAACAAAAAAGACCCTAAAATATATTATACAGAAGATGAACAAAAATTAGATAATTGGTAATATATATATCTACATATAATTTAATCCCATATAATTTCCCCGGATAGAAAAGGATCTTGGTTTGAATCCCGGTACCAATAAAAAATGTTTTTTCGATAAATCGAATTTTTCTGTATAAAATTATATAACGTATTAAATTTCTAATTTATTCAGCTCAGCAATCATTGCTATCTGATCTCACGTTTATGAAACATTTAAACTGACTTCGAGTACTGCAAAAAATATATTCTAGTATGATACTCATTCGACTGGCGTTCTACAATTATATATTTTTTATTTAAACAAAATCTCTTGTAAATAAAATTGAAACCATAATAATCGAAATACAAAAAACAAAACCGTAATGTTAAAAACAAAACATAAATTATCCTTTGTCAAACTTAAAATCATTTGTGCTAATCAGGCGATGATCCTACGATTGTATAATGTTTTAAAATGAGGATGAAAGCGTTACTGTTAATAATTTTTTGGGCATTCCAAGGCAGGCATGTTCACCCTAAATATACCTATCATCGATCTAGCCGGCACCGCGTTCCATTCTAGCCAAAAGGTTATAAAAGATGAAGTCACTAGGATGATGCCTGGGATGAAAACTGTCGTGAAGTAAAAGGCTCTGTCTCTGGTGAAGATCAAGTCCACCTTCAGGCAGCTGTAGTTCCCTGGTTCACATAGACACACAACATGGTACACAGACTATACATACAAAGTAACATAACAGTAGATATTATAAAGGAATCGAATTATAAGGGTGTACATACAACAAAACGTGTTTTAAAACAAAGACATCATAGATTTGTGGAGACAGTTGATAAAAATTATGAAATGAAACGGAAGGATTTGTTAGGATTCAAAGGAAATTGAAACAAATCTGAGATAAATGAACAAGTAATGAGACAAATATAAGAGAAGATGAAACAAATATTAATGTTTTTTTACTCTGACTATATTTAGTAAGATACAAAAATTCGTGCCACGCTATTAACTATTTTTTATTACTAACGCTGGAAGCAATTTTCTGGAATACAGTGGGCGAGTGATAGATACTAATTTATGATTTTTTCAAGCCTTTTCAACTATTTAACATAAATCCTATGTGCGTAATATACTGTAATAATTAAGTATTTATTACATTAGGGATTTGCACACTTTATATTGCTACTTGTAACTGTTTATCCGAAAAAAAAAACCATTGAAATTTAACCGTAAAATAATGATTATTTAATATATATGAACCATAATTTAATCCATATTGTAAAAAAATTTAAGAAGAGATAATTTACACATAAATAATTTTAAAACAAAACGTGCATAATGACTGGGTTTAAAATAATACATAAATAGTATACATATATTATTATAGTTGATTTAGCATAATAAATAATACCAGTACGTTGTTGAGCTTATTATATGCATTTGTCTGTAAATGCAGTGTTGTGATTTTGAAATAAAAAAAAACCTATCTATTTACAGACTAGTAAAAGTTCATCTATATTTTTATTCAATAACACACTTAAATGTTTACTCGCCATCTAATAAAATGATGAATTTTGATCATCGTAAATTAGTTACAAAAAAAAAAAAAATTGTTTTGTAAAATTACAAAATACACATGTTGTCTTCCTACTTTAGTAAGATATACATTTTTTTAATACCTATATATTTTTGAACATTTTTTTTAACGCAAAAAGAAATATGTGGTTCATATTTTGTGTAATTCAATTTATTAGCATGATGTATATTTTTTTTATAAAAGACTAAACATTTTAAATAAATAAAATTACTAAATGCCTTGGATCATTTAAGTTGACATTAAAAAGTTTGATGAAAATTTGTATTAACTATTATTAAATATATATAACTTAAAGTAGTGGAGAATTCGATAGGTTTGCATTCAGAGTTTAAAATTAATGTAAAATTACAAAATTATATTAAGAGAAGCTATATGTATCAGTGTGTTTAAATATATGAAATATACTTCATTGAATTTGTAAAAAATCAAAAAAAAAAGAATAATTTGAATCAGAAAAATAGTCTCTTAATTTTGATATTCGTTGATTTATTATCGTACAAACGTGTTCTTTAGCACACCCATAAAGTGCATTCTATGATTACTTAAAATTTAGATGAATACTTTATCGTTAACGATATCGAATAGTTTAGAATTTAGAATTGAAAAAAGTGATAGATTACTTGAATTTAGTTAGTGAGAAAATGAATTTGTAATTTAGAAAAATACACTTGGCGATATTTTTCAAACATCGTTTACAATGGAATCTAACTCGAAAGTAAAGTACCGATCAAATCTTATCGTGAAAAATATGGTCTAGGTATCCAAAACGTGAAATAAAAAATATATATTTTATCACCAGAAATATTGTTTACTATCAGTAATGAGTCGTTTTGATAAGTTCTTTTTTTATAAAATTTACATTTAAAAATAATAATTTACTTTAAAATATATTTATTTACCGATGCGTGTCCCCGAATCGCTAGACACACGCCTACAAGGGCGATAATTACTAGAGTAGCAGGTTCAACACTTAGGTATTCGTTTAGTTATTATATTTGCATATTTTATGAAGAGAAAATTTAATCAACTGATATGAATGGACTTCTACCATTTTTGAGGGTCATAGAGAAGCACTCGAAAAGTGAATGTCGTGCATGAAAATAATATTGTCGAATAATTTAATTTTGGCAATGTTTTTTGAGTCTCACGAATAATTTCAGTTTGGTGTCAAATGTCATTTTGCAAATCACCGACCCAACTAAATTAAACATTTTTGAGATTTTACACCGAGGTGTGAGGTCGGTCACAAATAAAATCATCTTTTTTTAAAATCGAAATTTTTTTAAAATTCATCACTCCTTGTGTACCGTACCTATCTGTTATGGACCAAGTGAACAATAAGGTATTATGCAGGCATTATTAATAATGTCCAGAATGTCGGACAAAGTGATAAATATGTGTTATTTTATTATTTTAACCAGCTGTGGCACTAAGCTAAATTAAACCAATCACATTCAAGAAAAATGAATAATTATACATTTTTTTTATTGTTGCTATGTTCTAGTTTAAGAATATAGTCGATTTCTAGAGGCAAATGTTAGGTTGCCCAGTAGAGTACCTATGTAGCAATATGTAAAATAACTGGTCAAAGTGATATTTCAACACATTTTTATTACTTTTTCCGACTTCACTAGATATTCTGAATATATTCACATTGCCCAAATATTCACTTGTTCAATAAAATATGACATGTATTAACTGTGTAGAAATGTATATTAAAAACAGTATATTTTAGAATTTACTTCTGCCAACACACATTTCCGTTCCTCGGTACTTATTTATATTTTTATTAATCGTTCTAAAATTGCATAAAATGTTGCATATGAATGTTGAAAATGTGTAGACTCCTGCCTAACTGTAACTTGAAAATTAATCTTCAAAAAGCGGGTGAAATGTTTTCTTGAATTTTGATTCGTGTATTTTTTTCAGGGAAAACCAACAATTTAGTACCTTGCTCTTCAAATCGCCTCTGGCAAAGACTACACTCCTCTGATTCGTCGTACAGCGAAAAGGACAGGCCATCCGCTGCTTGTAACATATTCGTATTAATATCTAGGTTCACACTTTCACTGTAATATATTGTTTTGGGCTGAGTATTCATATATTGAGTTGGTGAGAAAGCAGTTGTATTTTTTTTTACAAGTGTAGGTTGTATGGTACAGTGCTGGTATGGTATTTTTGTGATTTATAGTTTTAAAGTCACCATCTAGGGAATTTGAAGTTCGTAATTCATAATTCGTAAATCATGTATTACAATTCAACGGTGTTTAACTTGTATCAGAGTGATGGAATCCAAGAGTTGGTCTTCGGTAGATTTTGCTTTAAGAATTTGTTAAATTAAATTCATTCCCAAGTCGGTGAGTCATAAACTGGAAAAAACAAAAATACCTATATCGATACTGTACGATTCCTACACACCGTACAAAATTGTAAAAATATAAAATCACCAAATTTAAAAAATACAGAAAAAATGTTCTTGTATCTGAATGTTGGACTAATTTTTCTAGATATTGTACAATATTTATGATTGATATTATGAAAAAAATTTTTTTTAATGCAGTTTTATTAGATGTCATAGCAAGTGAGTATCACAGAATCAAAACATAAATTATCAAAAAATCAACTAATGTATAAGATATTCTCAAAATATGTCTGCAATATTGCATTGAAAAACAATACATTTTTTAATGAGATATTTTAATTGGGTACCTTATAAGTAAAACTTCGTTTGAAGTAACCAATCTCCACTAAAAATATATTTAATATAAATTCTATAATATTATTAGTTCTTTAGATAAAATGAGTTTTGACGCCAGTGTAGATTTATGGATGATAAAAGCATGTTTTGAAAATAAATAATTTAACTCAATTTTTCCAAATTCTTCGCCAATCAAATATCTGTTTTCACAAATATGACTTCAGCAAGGTTTTAAACCATAGTTACCTTTAGATTTCGTAAAATTCTTTATCGTCGTCTTATTCAATGATTTTATCCGATTACCAGGTGAATGCCAGGTGGCCTCGGTCACCGTTAACACGATTCATCATAATTTTTTCCCTTTTACCTTATGTTACAGTGAATTTTGTGAACCTAAAATATTATGAACCTACAATATTATGAACTTGAAATATTGTGAACCGTCAATATTGTGAACCTACAATAGTGTGAATCTAAAATATTGTGAATTCACAATTTGATGATACCACAATATAGTGAATATACCATATTGTGAAATCAAAATATCGTGAACTCGCAATACTGTGAAACTATAATGTCATGCTTTAAGACACAGTGTAACGATACAAACTACTGAATGGCAAATTGACAAAAAACACGCGTTTCTAAGATGATTTTATACTAAAGCAAGTTTGAATGAATGAAAAATTAAAAATAACTTTTAAAATTATTATTTGACCAAGAGATATTTTGTTTTAGTTCGTGAATAAGCGAGAAGCTACTTTCGTCATAGTACTTATTGATATTATAAAACGTTTCTAAAGTGAATTAATTATTTATTTAGAGCTTATATTTCTTAAACATTTATAAAATATAAAAACCTTCCAGCAAATTCAAATCCAGCGAATCCTAGATATTTTTTTTTTAGAATGGATAAATAAAATCGTTGAAACGTTTTATTTTTAAGTATAGACAAGGACCGAGAAATGAACATCTTATAGAACGTAACTACATACAGCAGAATTATGAACAGTTATCCTTAGACTTAAGACTATATACCTAGATAATATATAAAAAAATTCTATCGCTAACTACCTTACATTTATTAACTTTTTCAATAATGTAAGCAGAAAAGCCGTTAGTTATTAATGTCAAATAAATAACGAATATTTTAATAATAAAATATTATTTATAGATAGAGAACAAATCTTATAATATTATACGCTGAATAAAATAGGAAGGTAAGCTTATTCTAAATACCTTTCTAAAAGCTATTGCAAAATGTTATGAATTTCAGAGTGGATTATTCTGAGGTATTGAGATATGCTATTTGTTATTTTTAATTTATTTCTCGTCTCAACGTCATAGATGATATAATATCACAAGTCTGCATCACACGTAAACATTACGCACACACACATACACACATACACACACACACACACACACATACGCATATACATATATATGCAACCGTCATTTCAGTTGTGTAGACAGTAGATAATGTTTGGAATGTGTTTGTTTATAAATATATATATATATATATATATATACGCTTACGATGCCTGGCGAGGTGAAAGGTTCTAAGAGCATAGTAAAGGATTTACTAGGGGATACTTTTCATAGTGAATAACACAGGCTTGTTAGTTATTAGGCCTATATTTTCACCTACATCATATATCTATTCTGGTTCATTTATTAGCCAAATTTGTGATGCTTGTTATTAATATTAGACGAATATATATGTTATAATATATTAATTTTGTATATTTGTTCTAAAAATTGGTGCAATTAGATATTCGTATATAATCTTTTAGATGTCATAAATAAAAAGTTTGAAAATTTGAAAGTTCATAAATTAAAAAAATATATATACTTAAATACGATACTTCGATCCTTTCGTTTTTCTTTTAATGGAAAATATGTGAACATGTAAATGTTGTCAGGAATACTAGAATTAGTATTGTGTGCATCAGTATCATAAATATATTAAAATATAGTAACATGAAAATAAAGCAGAACGTGTACCGATCGGGCTTAAAAAATAACCAATACATCTAACAATACCCCAGAAGGATCCATCCTGTTATTTGACGGCCGTAAAAACCTACAAACCTACATAATATGTATTTGCTTAGATAATTTTCAGAATATCAATAACAATTAAATTTGCTTCACATTTATAGAATAAATAATAGTAAAATATTAAGAACAAACATTAAGTATTAATAAAAGAAAATTTGAGCCAACCAAGCTGTATAAGCAGCTCAACACATACTGTGCGAGCGATCGTCATCAGACATTGAATTGTGCATTGAAAATGAATTACTGTGTGCAATACAGATGAACGTTTACATAGTAAATTTTACGAATTAACTGAGAAGGGACAAGGGAAATAGTCGGGAATAAACAATATTAAGGAAAAACCTAGTAAGAAAGCGTAAATTATATAAAAGAACACCTAATTAAAATCTTAACTAGTTTTTCATATTAAAGATACAATTGAAAAAAAACTGTAGATGTACGCTTCAATCTTTGTCAAAGAGCTTAGTTTTTACATGTGCATTTTGTTAGATATTTTCCTTATTGATTTGCTATAAAAGTTGATCATGCGCTTAGTAAGCTGTTTATAATTATAAATTATGTTTTAGTCTTACATGATATACTGGCTGCCAATTACGAAAATAAAGAAAATTTTGTATATATATTTTATTAAGTTTTAATAATTGAGATTTGTTAGTTTTAATTTTGAGATTGATCATTAAAAAATGTGAAAATTGTTTCTTCCAAATTATTAATTATTTTTTTATCTGGGGAATTAGGGAAATTCATTTAACAATCTGAAATAATACAGACAACATTTAAACATATTAATACAATACATAACATTAAAGCCATCACTAAGAAGAGTTGATTGTTACGAAATAAAATAAAACACAGAATAATAATAATTTTTATCTCCTGATGTTTTGTACATCAGAATTAATTGTTCAGTATTTTAAATATGTATATTCACTTTAGAAAAATGAACACGTCATTTAATATTGAAAACATTGAGAGATTTGTACATGTTTAACTACAAAAAATACACATAATAAATATATAGATTTATGCGTATGTATGAAGCTTACTTACATAAAAACTTACCCATTTATAAATTCTGCTCTGAATTATTTATTTTTTTGTAATTATTTTATATTTGATGGTGTTATTGAACTAGCTTTTATTGCAACTTTTTTTTTTGTGAAATATAAAATAATTGAGCAATACGTGACAATCAACATATTTATTAATTAGTTATCTGTCGAATATACTACATTCATCACACTGTTAGATGAGGTAAGTATTGGTTACATAAATACGCTTCACACGATTTATTTTTGTTTATGAGGGGCAATAATATTTGGAATGTTTAAGTAGTTAATCAAACTTGACTAGGTATAATATAAAAATTAAATTGTTTAAATAGTCTAAATCAGCGCTGTCCAACTGGCGGCCTGCGAAGATTTGATAAAAATTGTGTTTTTGGACCAAGTATAGTAATATAATATTCGCTGGGCCATCTGCATTTATTACAGGTATATAATATAATAAATCGCGACATTTTTGGAGGTCTGGTAAATCAATTTAAAAAATAATAGACTATCATTTTTATAATTTTTGTAAAATGTTAGCTTGCGTGTCTTTTTGTACAGAAATATTTAAATTTCACGAAAGATGTTCATAAAATTTATCAGCATCTATTTATAAAAATTAAATAATGTACTATGGAATATAACACTATGATCCAATATATAATCTCCTAACCCATAATAGCCAAAAATTTAGATAACAAATTATTTAGTACATCGAACGGATGCATATTAAAACGGATGCAGTGTACCATTGGTAGTCGTAACAAAATTGTAAACTGTAATAGATATATAATATACTTATGGTTTTTATTACGTTAACGTGAGCCGAGGTAAAGACTACATATTATTCATCGAAATAAACCAATACTAAAACGTCTTTACTGATCTACTTAATAACAATATAAATTTTAATACTTAATTACTGCTGAGATAAAAAAATTCAGTAACACATTTCGGGTGGGGGAAGTACATAATTTTATTTTGTTTATTTCAGAAATTTTATAACCATTTCTTCTAAAAAATCGAATATAAATATTTTATAACACTATATTATAGTCGAACTTGGTTATATCGAGCATGGATATAATGAAAACATGGTTGAAATGAGGAAATATTTATTATTATTTTGATTCAGTTGTTTTCATACAATTCTTCACTGTTATAGTGAGCTCGCTTCACTAATGTAACGTACAAAAATATTATTAACAAGTGAACACAATACACTACATGGTCTAAAAAACCGTAATTCTTGAGAAGTTATCAAATCGAAAGCAGCATCTGCCGACGAGGTTCCTCATTGTTTACGATTCCTTTCAGGTTTGTGAATTCTTAGGAAAAAACAATAGGTATTTATTTTGTGTACGTAGTAAGTAGTAGTAAGTTTTAAACTTTAAAATAGAGCAGTATTTTGAATTTTGTTAAGAAATAATGGGATTGAATGTAGTTATTTACTTTAAAATGTTTTTATTCATTCGATAATAGATTTTTGATTTTTCATATGTATTTGACTTGCTTTTAATTTTATTGGATATTAAATATTTTTTGTAATAACGAGTAAAGGTTATAATGAGCGAATTTAGCTGCTTCCTTCGTAATCGTTATAACCGAGTACGACTGTATTTGCAAACAACAACAATTTAGTAAGGGTTGATGTATAAAAGTGATTTAAAAAAAGTTGACAAATTTTCCATATAAAAATATATGAAGTAAGTGCGTCTGTCTACTCAATAGTTACACTCCTCTCATGGTGTACTATTTATAGGGTAAGTGTATCTGGTTTAACAAATCGTAATCCGAGGAAATAATCATAAAATGAATATTTATATCACAAACAACAATTCACTATTAAGGTATTTGCCTAATGTCAACGTTTTATTACAAAAGATTATCGAAATATTATGCATGTTTACATCTAAAAACTGCCGTAATTTGAAATAGTATTACAAGCAAACTAATGTTTGGGTTTGCACCATCTCTAGATTGTCACTTCAAATATTAATTTGTAATATTTCTTAATATAATAGATTGCGGCACTGGAATCCAATTTCTAACGTTAGTAGGAGACTTAGATGCACTTCCCCTGTGTACGCATTTACCTCAACTCACCCAATTTATTTTTCACAGAATTCTGTAAAGAGATAATTTGGATTATTTAAATCAGAAATAATTTGGATTATTTAAAAAAATAAATTAATCGTGATATCAAAATAATTGATCAACTAAATTTGGCTGTGAATACAATAAGCTTTTTGTAAAAATGAAAGCATTCAAAAATGTACTATTAGCCAATTTAATGCCTTTCTTAGACATATTAATGATTTATTCATGAAATGTGTAAATTAAAAGGAAAATTTAATTACAAACTCTGGAAGTGACTTCTATAAAGTTCTAAATTCTTATTAATATTCTGTAATATTTATAATAATAAATTAATATTCTGTAAAGCATGTAAAATTAAAAAAATGATGATAGAAAGCCTGGAAATGTGCCCTAGATAGAATAATAAATTACAGACCCGACCAAAAAGTTTTTTCTCACGATGTAATTTTGAGAATTTCGGATTGAACAAAAAAGTTTGGCGTATTTCAACAAGACATCGTGGACATGTGTGACCGTATTTTTTGAAAATAAGGCAGTCTGTGAAACTTTTCGAATACAACACAGCCGAGCAAGAGTTTATTTTACGAATTGTAGCTGGTGATGAATCACGTATTCACCAATTTGAACAACCATTAACAAAGTTTACTAATTGATTTGATAAAGTAATTAGTGTTTAACTTTTCCCAAACCATGCAGTACCACAGGTCTACCATCATAATTAAACCTGTAATATTTCGGTAAATGCATGCAACATAAAATTCATATTATAGATAATCCTAAAAAAAATATTAGCGCTTAAGAATGACTATTGAAAATCCAATTATGAAAAGGGAATCATATAAAAACAATTATTTTTTCCATTCAATTCGTTGTAAAATTATTATGTTGGTAAAAGTACCATTTATGATATGAAAGAAAGAGATCACACACATTTCATTTATGATATGAAAGACAGAGATCACACAATTTTCACAGTGAAAAGAACAACAAACATATAAATATAATTGTCTCTTTCTCACTAATTAAATGAAGAGAGATAAGAAGGAAGGACACATTGTGTAGGACTTAATGAATGCTCTAAATTATGTTATTAATCATTTTTTCAAAATTGAATGCTCAATATTTAGAGTAAATTCGTGCCATTAAAACCATTTAAGCTAATAAAAACATTTTTTCCAACTGTTATTTACGGTAATACAAGTTGACAGCGTGGCTGCGTTCGGGTATTTTATGTCATGGTATGGTAAAGATTAATAAACTTACTGACAGCCAATACCAGTCTTAAAACCGTTCAAATGGACGGCGCTTCGAAAATTACAAAAAAATACTATTTTAAATTTATTTATGGTGAGATTGATACAGGACGACATCTTTGAAGAAACCATCATCTGTATTTCGCTACACGACGAGCGGTGCGCCCACTGGCGCCGTCTAGAGGAAGGCCGCGTTTACTTTCCGTCTCGTCATTTGCCATCCAGACCAGGCAATATCGTCAACATAGAGCTTCGTTTCGAAACATTATCGAAAATCTAGTCGATTTTCTAATCGTGTATAAAATTGTAACTTTAACCATATGTACTTTTTTGTAATTTGTTACCTTGTTCAATTACTTTATATCTCTATGTTTGAATTATGCTGAAGATTTTTACGTCGAATACAATGATGGATTGAGATTGGAGGCAATCCATCTGATACACTTATATTCTGAAAACTTTTTTTATATGTATGCGATGTGATTTTAGGTTTCAATTTGACACATCAATAGCTCTTTCTGGAAATGCATATAAAAAGGACCCCCTAAAAATGTTGATAATCCATCTATATTTATGTCATAAAATCCTTGAATTTAAATTTAGCATTAGATATATACATAATTATACATACATAACTTTATATTTAGATGAAAAATTAATATTAATCACTGATGAAGAGAGTTAAGAGTCGGTCGAAGGGATGATTACTGACTTATAGAAGTCAAATATCGATGTGGGAATTATGGATTTTTTCTGTAAGCTGAATATTCAACGCACCACATTTGTATATATTAGTAAATTATACGTCAGCTTTTATACGAAAAAACGTTTATACGAGTGAAAATTTGTACGCCAAGCACTTCATACGACAAGTATTTGTATAATGGTATACTTCATATGACAATACGTATTATGGAGATAGTTTCAATTTTCAGAGTTTTTTGAAAACAGTAAGATTGTATAACGAAAGACTAAGTTTTTTTGTAATTTTTTATACTATTGATGAAGTAAACCATCTTATAAATGTTCGGCTTGTAAAGTGCTGGGCGTATAAATTTATATTTGTATAATTTTATCGTATAAATGTTGGTGTGCGAAATTCCTTGAGTCCTAGTGATTGTAGTACTAATTAATTTTTTTTTAAATATGAATATTTATTAAAGAACTATATCTATTATGTAAGTATTTATACTAATGAACTAGTGGTTTGATGGGAAAATAAATATTTTTTACGAGCATACGTTGTATGATATATGCTATATAGTTTTGATAGGGGTATTATTACTATTATTATTATTATGAATTACTGTCTAAGGAATTCGCATTCGTGACATTCAGCGGCGTTTAACTTGCACCATAAGTAATGGCATCTTATAACGCGTATTTTTGGTCGATTATGGTTTAAGATTCTATTAGTGTTGTAAATAAATTAGTTTTCTAGTAACTGAATCATAAACTGGAAATAACAAAAATATCAACTCTATACGATTTCTGCAAACCATACAATATGGTCTTGTTAAAATACGCAATTAATTTTCCACAAACCTAATATTATTTTATTAAGGAGAACACATTCTTATTGTGAAGTTGTAATTATTCAGAACAGACGGTCTGTGATATTTTAAATACGAAATTAATGTATTAATTATAAATATATACATTTAAATCAATTGTGTCGAAAAATATTATTTTTGCGTCACCGGGATTCGAACCTGGATCTCTATTTCCAATCCGGAGAAGTACACTACCGATTGTGCTATAACGCCAGCACTTTTCATAACAAATTTTCGAAGCTATCACTTTTTCAAATCAATGTGTCCAAAATTTAATAAAAATGAATTGATAATTCTGGCGTCTGCAGTCGGTTTACTCAAAGGTATTTGAGATTCTGTAAAAATAATGTAGATGGCTTTCAAATAATGGAACGACAGATGTATTAATTTGAAAAAGTGTAACATATAAGTTCGAAAATTTGTCAAGAAAAATACTGGCGTTATAGCACAATGGTAGTGCACTTCCCCGGATTGGAAATAGAGATCCAGGTTCGAATCCCGGTGACGCAAAAACAATATTTTTCGACAAAATTGATTTTATATGTATATATTTATAATTAATATATTAATTTCGTATTTAATATTATTTAATTTAATTATATCAATATTCTGGTTCTCCGTTATGACAGGCACGCTGGAATAGAAAAATTGGATAGCGCTGATCTAAAGAATTATGAACTATTTAAACAAGAATTTTTAGTAGACGTTTAGCCAAAATACATTTTTTGAATCACCAGATTAGGGGTGAAAATTGGCAGTAGACGGTTTTAAAAATAATCGAATTTTTTCTTCCCTTACCTGAAAGGTTTATTTCAATTCCTTTTAAGTATATCATCATCATTAAAGATGATGATATAACCTTATTATATCAATATAACGAAAACTGAAGTGAATTGTTAAAAATGAATGCTTAAAATTAAAATTTACATGTGTGCGTGAATACGACATATTGTGCCCTTGGAACGACAATGTATCGTCTGACATTTACATCAAATTGAAATATTTAGCTTCCAAATTTAAAATTTTTATTTTAGATCTATTCGTAGAGTTTGGTTCTTTATCCGTGAAGTGAAATTATTACAAAAATGATGTTTTATATGTTAGAATAATAAAATAAACCGGGTGAGTTATATAAAATAACCCGTACATTTTATTAGTATTCAAATTAATAATTGTTATTATTACAAGTGCTACAAAAACAAAGCTATATTTTATTGTTATCTCCTAAACGACTAGACAATTGAATATGTTTTACCACAGTTGTAATGAAAAAAATATTATCAGAATTTTGATACTAAAATTCAATTTTGACAAAAATATTAGATGATACCTTGTTGTTTTAAGGTCACGACAATATAATTTCATAATACTATATATATATATATATACATATATGTATACATATATATATATATATAGTAACTATAAATGTTATTTAATTGTAATGAACTATTTAAATTAATTAAGATGATGCTGTAGACAAAAATCGAAAGAGCAAGAATCCTGGTGTTTAAGAATTATTAGTGAAGGTAATAGACGAGGAAGGTTAAAATTTTGCAACATATATGTAAATTCATTCAGGGATATATTATCTTGATGTTCAAGGCAAGGTTTTGTTTTATTGTATCATACAATAGCTAGAACCAAACTGCACAATTTTTGGTTCGCTCCATACCAGACGCTGTTTCACTAAGTATTAGGGGAATATTATTAGTGCATCCTGCAGAGACATCTGTTAATGTTGTTAAATCTTTCGACGTCTCTCGGAAGCTGGGTGAATGAACAGGACTTTAATTAGGTACAGCTCCAGGATTCTTGCTTTCTAGTTATTTGTCCACTCCATCATTATAATATATCTTAAAAAGGTCCTTTACAATCTGAAAGAAAATAAATACGTTAATTTTTTATTTATTTGTTAGTTTTGTTTATTTTAAATGTACTTCGCTTACACGGTAAACATTTTGCGCAATATCGCTTGTTTATGAATATGTAATGTTTGAATAGGTGTTGAAGTTACGGTAAAAATGTTTTTGAAAAGCATAAGAACATGGCGAAAGTAGATGAATAAAGGGCGGTGTTAAATATCTAAGAACCTATTATTTTCTTATAACCTAGAAATTATTAATGTAATAAAAAAACTTTCACACTAACTCAGAGCTTTAAAAAGTGTTCTAACATATCATATTTTCACGACCATTCAGAATCTTCTATATAGAATTTTCTGGGTTTTTCTGTCACGTGTCTCCGACCTCTCTGACTAAAGTTTTGTATCTCATTGCACCGTCCGTCTGACGTCGCGTCAGCGATATTGGCTTTTTTTATTATTTTGTATTTCTGAGGAAAGTTTGTTAAACTCCATAATCACATGTGATAATAAAACACTTGTTTTTTTATCTACTCGTTTAATTTATTTGAGACGCGTTTCGTCTAATAAGAGAATTATCAAACTAACAATTTAACTCAACAACTTGTATTTATATCCATAGTGGAGGACTGTCATATAATTTTATTTACATGAGATGAAAGGGGATCATATAGTGATCCGGATATTAATGAAAGGTACGCATAACGCAACACCCTGTAAACTACACGGCATTATCACAGAACATTTATACATCGAAATATACTGCTTTCGACACGGTATTGTCGGCCAATACTTAATATAATATACACTAATTTGTCAAATTAGTTTCATCGGTCAGAGAGATTGAAAATATATAGAAAAATAACTCTGAAAACTACAACAGCTCAAAACAGTGACAATTGTGACTGAAAGGGCTGGCCAATGGCAATACTCGACCTCTTGGGGGCCCAATAATAAAATGAGCGGATACAGTAAAGAAATATGCGGATGGATTACATCTTACGAAAGATGCTGATAAATTACATCTTTCGAACTGGATATATTTGGCTCGAGAGAGAAGGATACATGATCTTGGATGGGCAGTAGCGCATGGACCATTTGATTGTGATTAAGATAAAATAACAAATGCTGTCTTAAACAGAAACTATTAACCATTTAGAGAAAGAAACCATTTCGAATCCACTTATTGAACTTCGTGAAGTATGAAATTTTTCGATGAAGCACAGATGCAGGAGTTTTTATGTGTAGTTTGAAGTGAGTGATAGTTATTAATTTGTTACTTTGTTAAGGGTTTTTGATTTTGTAATGGAGATCTCTATTATGCTCGCAATGTCTCTAAAGCCAATGATGTTCTTGTATATTTCGATTTGATAATTTTAGCATTACAGGAATTGCGCAAATTTGTTTCACGTATAACAGAGTTTTATTAATATATTTGACGTGGAATGATTTCTTAATAAATTAAAATTTATAGAGGCATCTAAAATATACCTTTCAGGTCCACATGTTTTTAAAATATCTGAGAAATGGAAAGATTAATGTAATACACAATATTTGTAAATTTTGTTAAATAAGAGTCTGACCTCTCCAACTTGCTTTGATCGGACAAGCTATTGTCTGATTCTGTATGAGGTAAGCGTTGAGGGTTGTCAGTGAAGGAGACTTTCTAAGGGTGTCTTCATCATTCTTCCAGACGTATGTGATGGCCGATTGCTCGTACGATACTGAAACATATTCAATTCATTCTAATTAGAATAGTGAGCTTAGTTATGTTATGATCATTCACCACCCCATCTTTCTTATTACAAAAACCACATATATTTCACAAAGATCTTATTTTTTTTTCATTTAGATAATTGAATATACGCATCCGTACTTAAAATAATTAAGTAAACAATTTCACGAACCCTTAATATAAAAGTATTCTTAAACTTGTGTATAATTTCTGTATTTTATTTATAATAAGATATCAAATATTTTAGTAGCTTATTCACTTAGTGATCTAGCGGTCGGTGATTCGAGCTTCGTTCTAGAAGACCGCCAAGTAAGTTCTATTTTCATAACTCAAGTGTTTAAAATGGTAAAAGTACTGATATACAATGAATTCCATATCCTTTTTATTTTAATAAAAAAAAATATATATCAAAATGACTTTAAAAAGATTGCGAGTAATGCATACATATGTTTTTGTCATTTTAAAAGATTTATCATAAAGAAAATAATATAGATAAAACTAAGATGAGAACTTCATGCTGACAGTGTATAAAAATAAATATGTTCTAAAAAATTTAATAATTCCTGAAAAATAAATAAAAATAAAAATTTCATTAATAATTTAGAAAATTACAAACTTGAACAATTCTTTATACAATAGTTTTTACTAATTAGAGGTTGATATTTATTGTCAGTATTTAGATACATTTTAATCAGTACTTTAAATATATGGTATCAATAATTATATATAATATATAAGTAGGTATGTAATAAAATAGCCAGTATAACCTGATTAGCAGAAAATATAACAATTTTTCAATATTTTTAATAGATGATCAGTATTATTTATAAAAAAATATCAGTAGGTACGTAGTAATAATGTAACCTAACTTAACTAATTAAATGAACTGACTAAAAAATATTAGTGTATTTTTATTATTTATACTGACCAAAGATTCGATTCGATACTGATTCTTTTATATATATTATTTATGATTATCAAAATATTTAAATTTACTAGTTAAAATAATATATGTTATTAAGATTAATGTGTATTTGATATTTTAAACTCAATTTTATAAGTCTATCATAACACTACTGAATACCTTTTCAGGGTATTAGTAATGAAAAATTCTTTAAAAAACATCGATTAATTCTTTATCAATAGTGGGAAGTCTTCGTGAACGAATCTTCAAAAAAGATTATAAAAATAAAATAATGAGACAAATCGGCCATTACGTACTACTCTCCAACGCAAATGAGCAAAGCGGATCATCAAACGGAAATATGTTCAGTCGTCCTTGGCAGGAGAGGATCAAGTGCCTCCTCATCAGGTAGTTGATGGTTCCATTTCTGTATATCCTCAGGGCAAAGTGCATAGGTATTATAGGGTCCTTGAAGTCCCCGTGCATTATGAAGTAGGTGTCCGGCAACCAGATATCCTCGTGATGGTGAATGGCGTTTAGAAACTCGTACTGTGATTGGTTGGAATAGCGCAGGCGCGGATCGAACCATTGCTGCTGCAGAAGGAACTCCACTTCATATTTCTGTGGAACATTATAATAATATTAGTTAATATGCAATTGTAGTTTGATGTATATATTTGGATGTTTATCAGACTGGATAAACATCTAAAGACCATTTATTTTTTCGTAATTTCTCTTTAAAGATATACCTAAATATTTGAGCACTATTTAAAAAAAATCATATATATATTAATATATTGTATCTTGAATGGAATCCTAATAATGGGTAATTTCTTCAAAACGTACATAGATCAAATTAGAATTCTAAATTTAGTTTATATCAGTTTTCTTGATGTGTTAAATGTCTTATCTGTTAACTTATTTATAAACGTACATAATTACATTAAAATATTACATATTTTTGACATCTTATAATTACTTAAAATTGATCTAAAAATTCACCGTTGGAAAAATAACTAATGGTAAAGACCATTAAGAGAAGCTGATACAAAAATACTTAATATATTGCCCTTAAAATAAGTAATCTCAACAAAATTTCAGACGTAAAAAATACTTTACACAGGATGGACCAAAAGTTTACTTTATTATACATGTCATGATGATTTTTTTTGCCTTTATAACCCCCATTTTCATTTTCACAAGTGCGAGATTTATGTATAAATTTAAAAAATCCATACTGTAAAATATCACGTAAAAGATAAATAAAAAATAATAAGAATACAAAAAGTAACTTAATTTTTATAAGGTATTGTTAAATTTGGTCCAATATATTTAAAAAATGTTATATAATTAAATTAATATTTAGATTTAGATATTTATTAATTTAAGCAAATGTAAACTTATTGTTGTATTAACATTCATAAATGTAAAAGAATGATAACTAATTTGATATTTTTAAATATCACGCGTAATAAAATAATGTGTAACATATTTTATAGTTTGACTAGGTTATCTAAATTACACTTGTCGCCGACATCGGTGAACAATGATTAATTGATTTTATAACAATTTATCAAGATCAACAAGTTGCAGCCCTGCGAAAATAGAAACGGTCGCGATAACAAATAACAAGAGAGGAAATTGGAAATAAATTTAATTAATCTGTCATTCAGTGAAACGACAAGAGACTGACGCGCCTTACGTAGCCCTAATTGAATTTGAACATTGTTCAATTATAAAAGCGCGAAATGTAAACTACAACACTGGAGACTCGTTCAACTTTTAAGTTAAACAAAACTTTGCTAAAAAATTATTCGACAATTTTTTGATGATAATTTTACAGTACTTACAATCGGAAGTGTCGCAGTCAAGTGAGGAGATCAACTGATGCTCCTGTGATTGTTATTTGATGATATATGTGACTGCGATTATCGTTTGATGTAACTGTTACGCTATATTACGATATTGCAATCGTCTAGAGTCCACTTTTCAATAGGTACAATTCAATTGAAATACTACATTTATTGAAAATTTAAATGTACTTTTTTCCATCATTAGCAGGAGATCTAAAAACCACCCTTCATTAATTAAAAAATATATATATTTGGGAGGTAACGGATTTTGTGTGTAGTTTTTATCAAAATTTTCTGAAATATTGACGTGAAAAATATCTCGGCTATGTTCGTTGCCTGATTTGCCTTTTTGTTTTAAAAATAGTGGCTGTTTAAAATAGCCTGATTTGCCATTTTGTTTTAAAAATAGTTGCTGTTTAAAATTTATAAAATTTATAAAAAACGTAATTCTGTTAATATTGTCTGAGAGAAAAAAGTAAAAAACGAGAAATATGATGGTGTCGAATGGAATTACTTTTATGATATATAATAACTCATTTATTTATAAAATATAATATGAAACGAACATTAAATAAACACAATTCTATTATCACTATCCTGTTCGTAAAAAAAATACTCATGTAATCTACGTACAGCTTCCTAAAGTAAATTATGTGGTATAATCTGCGAACTGAATGAAATAATATAATTAAAATAAAATATGTTTTACATGTCAGAAATTCAGGAAATTTGCAATATCGTTCACTGTATTAATTATATTAATAAATATGAATTAAATATATTAATTAGTAAGATATACATATAAAATTAATTTTATCGAAAAATATTGTTGTTGCGCCACCGGGATTCGAACCTATCTACCGATCTATTTCCAAACCGGGGAAGATGCACTATACGACTATGCTACAGCGACGATATTTTTAGCGACAAATTTTCGAACCTATATGTTACCTTTTTCATATTAATACATTTAATCGTTCTATTATTTGAAAAAGCCATCTACCTTATTTTTACGGAATCTCAAATACCTTTGAGTAATCTGATAGCAGATGCCAGAATTATCAATTCATTTTTATTAAATTTTGGACACATTGATACAAATTTATTATTAAGAGAACACATTCTAATAATTATATTAATTGTCAGCGTTCATGAATAATTAACATAATTAATGCAGTTAACGTATTGAATCTCGGACGAGTTTCGCAGATATCAGAATTATTTATTACGATGGTGTTTTTATACTAACTAAAACTACACACATTGGTTTATAATTTGCGATCAGAACATCGCCATGTACACCGACACACGCTAGGGTTATAAACTAATATGCCAGTAAATTAGCAAAGCTTATATACACCAATACAACGCAGTGAACTACTTAACCAACTAATTTGTCTAACCAATATTTCTGGTATTACGCTAAATATTTCCATAAATTTGTGTCTTCATCAAAAATAATTCGTAATCAATACGTAATATGTAATTACACAATTTTCAAACTTTTTATCAAATTGAGTAAATCGATAGTCGCTCAATTCTGTCTCTGTATTACGATAGATTAAGTTTTTTTATTCATGTTATGTTATCCTAATGTTATTTAAAAAAATATTTAAATTACTAAATTTATTGTTACATCATATGTTCCCAAAATTGCTATCTATATCTATATATACAACGTGTTATAAAATTTACTGTATAGTGGAATATTTTTAAAGCTTTTTTGTTCAGTGCAATTTCTATATTCGTTAGCCTTTGATTCGTATTCGTCACATTTTGATGACAAACAAATGTTTCTATATCTTTTAATATTTTCTACATTCGTCACTTCCACTGCCCGGCAATGCTATCTTTGTCAAAACGCAGAATTTGGTCTAAAAATGGTACCCAAATGTTGCCGAAAACATAAATGCATTAAATTATAATGGAACTAACTACCTCAAGAAGGTTTTAAAATACAGACAGCAGACAAGCAGTATACTTTGTTAAGTCGAGTACCTACTACTGAATCGTCGACAAAATGTTATTGAATTATGTTATATTAAACAGTGGTATAAATAATATATTTTTTTATTATTCATATAATATGTTGCCACAGAGTAACTTTGCAATAATAATTAAAGAATATGTTTTAATTGATGATAACTTTCCTTTTAAACAATAGTAACTTTGTTACTATTCCACTTATACCATCATGTCTCCTCAGATAAAATGATAAATTTCAATTATTTCATATGAAAACAACTGTTTAGTAACGGATTGATGACAAATATAAAGATTCCACCATATTTTCTACAGCAGATGTTAAAAATAAAGTATTTCCTATGTGCATCAAGACATATCTGAACACGCTTATTTGTATTATTAAAGGCTTTCTGCAAAGTATCCTGTGAGAATTATTGAATGCGTATGGTGATTGCTACCTTTAACTAATTAATTGTGTGCATATTGTTGTCTTAGACCATTAGCGTTCGCTGTGTGCGAAGTTGCACCATACTACTGGCAGATGCCTTCGTCAATTTCACGTTGAGTCAGGTAGTCTAGGAACGGTTCAAGAACAATCGGTATGGTGACAATTTGCATTTATGGTGTCTTCTATGTGAGTTATGGCATACCTAGATTTTCTGACTGAAGAGATTTTTCCATAAATGTTTGAGGATTTTCATAGACGAATGTTTTGGCTATTCATGTGGTGCAATTATGTCTCACCTGTGAAGAAGATTACATCTAAAATTTATCAATTTATTGAGAAGGAAATCATGAAATAGTCATGGGGTACTTTCGACATCTGCTGTAGAAAATACTAAAATGTTTCACTGAACGGTAACTTTTGAGAACTATACACGTTTTGTAAGTGATATAAATATGTTATTCATAACATACCAATGTCCACAATATGCATATAAAATAAATCATAATAATGAAACTTTAACTAATTTACTTTTTTAAAGGAATACGATGTATAATTGACTACAAATTTTCAAGATCGGTGAACTTTGCACTCTGCTACTCTTTAATTAATTATGCTATTTTTGTTCGGGGAGGAGCAGCAAAAACAATATTAGAGTCAGCTAAAAGAGCACAAAAGACAATTCTTAAGATAATAAATGGTTGTCCCTTTAGATATCCATCAGATCTAATATTTGAACAATACAAATCTATATGTTGTGACTCGTCTAATATTTCAATGCTAACAACAACTCACCCCAAGCAATAAATCATTGACACAACACAAGACAAACAACGAAAATCTACACGCCAGTTCTGAGAGCAACAACGATATTTTATAAAAGATTCTACATGTTATTAGCTCCAAAACTGTATAACACACTCAGCACTAACTGGAAATTGTTCACTTCCAATATGATTACACAAATATGGACCCAATATATGATCCAATTGGGTAGAGATCAATCAAAAACATCGCTATCCAACATTCTAACATAATCATTATACAGTGCCTACACTAATAATTCACTAATTCTACAACACTCTCACAACATATATATATATTTTTTTTTTTTTTTTCTCTCCCTGTTTTTATTTTTATTCCTGTCGAATCTTTATCTTTCTTGAATTAAATAACACCACAACAGCACGAAAAAAACTGGCCACATTAACACAGACGGCAGTCTAGCAAAGTAGCCAGGACAATGCTGTATATATCAGAGGTGGAGTCTACTCCATCCCATACAATAAACTACGAGTATATACTTAATCACAATATAATTGTATCTTATGTTTATCGTGTTATATTATAATATATTCACCTCTGTTATAACAAAAACATTTATGTCAATAAAATCTGATAAATGGTGGCCCTCGTAGTTTAGTGGGCATGACATTGGCTTCTCATATCGGGGGTTCCGAGTTCGATTCTCGATGAGGAAATAATACATGTATGCGATTTTATCAAGTCTGGATATTTTTGTAATGTGTTTCACTACAGTAATTAGGCCTCGCGGGCTGTTGTAATGTTAACAAAATAAATCAATATCTCAAAAGTTCTACAGTGAATAATTTAATGAAAAAAATATTTTCATCCTTAACGTACAGACACAAACGTCAATAGCTTTTGTTCGGTTGCTATATTCGGAAATAAACTTTGGATTTCCATGCTCAAATTACTCATTGCTCTATTTGAAACCATCGAAACACAATACCGATTCTCTTCGTATAATGATACTCGTACTAATGGCGCACGAAATACAAGCATTACAGTGTGTTCAATGAAGTTCGATAACGAGATTCCACTGAAATTACCGATTATCAGTTTTTCCATAATCAAACGTGCAGACGTGCTGTTACTTGAGTGAAGTATGGAAATTACAAGAATGTTTGTGTAGAAAAAAAATACACTCGTACCTACATTCAGTTTTACATACAAAAAAGATTACTATATTTTTTAACTTTTCCAACAAACATGTTTTTTATTTAAAGCTACTATTTATCTTATATAACCACATTTCAACGTATTTTCTCCCGTAGGGAAGCAGCGGGCAGGAAAGTCTCTCTATTGTAACTGTAATATTCATTTAACGCGCAAAAAAAAAAAGTTCTACGATACCACAGATAAATCGGCGAAAACTGGTGGCGTTCTGGTGGTGGTAAACTGGCTGATTCGCTCGTAATTGAGATGTTTATTTTTCTCTCTTTCTTATAGATATGATAAATGATTTTTCAAAAAATTGTTTTACAAATTTTCTTTGTTCATCTTTCAATGAGGCGTATTTCGAATTTGTTGATTTTATGGATTATATACAGACTAACAAATTGTGTAGATTTTTTGAAATATGATAAAAAAAATCTTACTAATTTCTACACATATTTTTTGACTTAATGCAGTGTGGGTTGTATTTATTCCTTAAATATTACTTATTACTTCAATATGTAAGAATGACACATCGAAATAAGAATGTCAAAATGTTTTTATGTAATATTACTTTATTGGAATAAATTTCAGATAAGTCTATTTGAAATACGATATTTATTTTCTGAGCCTGAGAATGCCATATCAGAAACGAACACTTTTAAATTCATTACTATAAAATTATTATTATTATTTATTTATAACGTACATTTTATATACAATATATGTTTTATTAAATAAAAAAAAATGGTAAGAAACTCCCCAAGCTAATAATCAAATAGTCGGGTGTTCAAGCTTCGTCCTGGAAGACCACCAAGTTAGTCCTGTAGCACAAGAATTTAATTTAGTTTAAAAACAACAAGCATATTGATGTGACATGTATTCCGTGTACGCATGTATATTTACAAAAAAAGGAAAAAACGTTTTTTTCTGACGTTACTTTCCTGCAATAGTGGTGGTATGCATTCTGAACTTCCAGAAAGAAAAAAACACAATGTATATTAGAGACGGTCAATATAATCTGTCACCAGTGCCTTTGAACGTGTTGAACGTTATACTTTGGATAAGAAAGGTGGCAGCGCCGGAATGGCACATTAAATGTATTAAAATTATTTTATGAATATATATGAATTGATATTTGTTAATAGCTTAAGATAAGTTGTACTGTGGTTGACTATTTTCCAATAAATTATATTTTTAACATTGAAAAGTTACCTCAAAGTGACCTGTAGCTATAATTATTACACTTTAGTTGGAAGATAACAATGCGGTCTGACTATGTTACAAAAATATTACGTCTACCTCAGCTTTGTATTTTTCTTGATTAAATCATACTAGTAGTATAAATAACAGTGAATTGCAATTAAAGACGGCGATGTCACAAGTTCACCTACGGAACAAACAAACACTATCACTGTGCACACAAATCACAGAATCACAAACAATACAGTGCTGGTGCACTGGAGCTAAAAGGGTCCACAACGTAAATGCTATCGCGATGTCGATAGTTGACGTCTGCTGGCGTCAAGGTCACATTTCACACTGAAAGACGAGCATGAGAAAATGTATGGATGGAAATTTGGACGCGGAATGTGTCAATAATATTGATCGTGGCTGATTCGAAAAGACGCACCAAAAGTGTGTACGAATTCAGAACTAACAGTATATTCAATAAATTGCTATCGTTAAATATTTGTTAGGTTTATTTTTTAAATCCATTCTCCCTGAGCAAATAAAAATTCACACATATATTTTTTGATAGAACATAAACATATTTCCCACGAGATTAGCACATCCTGGAATCGATGTCACTACCTCTGGGGATGTTAAAAAAACAACTCTAAATAAAGCTGAAAACATTTGCAATTTTACGTTTCGGTTAGTCGTCGACGGAAAAAACCCTGATTGTGAGATTGGCATTTGAATCCCTAAAACAGGGGACTGTTACCCCCGCGGCGTTTCATCCAATTAACTTTGAAATCGAACCACTGAACTTTTTATCCCTTGTTGTTTATTAGATTTGGTTAATCCGGGTATGGTCATTAACCCAATCTAAAACCATCTCTCCGAATGTTAGTATTAGTATTATAGAAACATATTATGAAATGTGTAATGCAGACGAATGATTCAAACTCTTAAAGTTATAGTAATCTACAAGTATTGTAATACTTTGAGAGTTATTTCAGATGAAATACATGACATGGGCTTGTTTCTATAAGAGATGGAGATAACCTGGTTGTTGTTTTAAGAGATGGAGGCAACCTGGTATGTTGATATAAGAAATGGAGATAACCTGGCTATTGCTATAAGAGATGGAGAGAACTTGGCTTGTTGCTATAAGATACGTCAATCTCCGATTGGATGGATAGATCAACTCTCAAAAATGACCGGAGCCTTGGTACACGTCGCACTAAACACGACCCAGAAAAGAGAAAAGTGTTAACAAACAGTTTGCGCTGTGAAGATGATTAAATATGAGCATATTAACTGAGAAATTAATCTGAAGCGCACTAAATTTGATTTCGCTGGTTCCATTCCGTAAAATAATTTGATAGTTATGAAAAATTTAAAAGTAGATTATGAACATGAATTTAATTTTGATTAATGCACGCTATCATTTTTAATTCATGTAAAAAATTCAGAAGAATTCTTAATTAAGTTGAAATGTAGATTGCTAGATGGTGCCGGGATATATTTAATTTTGCTAACGACTATCGAATTATCCTTTTTAAAGAAGTGGGTACCAAATGGATTTATATAAGTATTCAAATTTGAATAGTTGAGAATTTTTAGTAAATTTCTGCGTTAACAAATTAACGCATAAATAATACTACATTCATAAAACGATAAATATAAATCGTGTTGAAAAGTAATATGTTTACTTATATTTTCATATTATTACATAATGTATGACGAATAATTAAAAAAAGACAACTAAATACCTAAATATGTGGTTTTTTGAAATGCATTAGTTTTAAAAATCTAAAATATACACATATTTAATAATAATTAATCAAAAAATTTGTTTTACAATATTACTGTTTACTGTGTTGTAGCAAATCTATATTTAATAATAAGTTTTATTTAACATCTTAATATTTGATATAATCATTCTGTAACTTTACGTAGATGCATATATTGTACACGTTAACTAAGTTATATAAATGTAAAATATTAATAACTGTGTAATATACACAACAAACCGTAAATATAATATGTATAATATTAATAACTGTAAAATATACACAATAAACCGTATATATAATACGTATATAATTATTTAAAGCTAAAATAATCGTCCTAGAATGGGCTACAGGGTAGTAATGAACAATCATGTCCCATTTCTATTCTAATAGATAGTCAAGCTTTGAAAGCAATTCAATTTAAATTAATAATACGTGAATTATTTATACGTTTAGTGGTATAATTTACAAGCTTATTAAGATGGTTTCATTGAAATTTTAAGAGGAATTAATTTTGTATCAAATATAATTCAAAATAAAATATATAAAATAAGAATATTAAATTGAGATTTCAAACATGAAATGGTTAATATTTAATTACGATCTCTTGCATCGTCACATTCGTTTAGTTTGATATTTAATTTATGTTATTTATCTTTCTATCTTATATCAGCTGATCATGAGGTCAATCACTGTCCGTGATAGGAGGCCCCCGTAGACCAGTGAGTATGATATTAGCTTCCGTGGGTTCCGGGTTCGATTCCCGATTAAGAAAATACACTTATGTTATTTTCTCAAGCCTCGATGTTTTTGTGACGTGTTTCACTACAGTACTTGGGCCTCATGGTCTATTGTAGTGTTAACAATTAAAAATAATAATATCATCTTTGAAAATGTTCGACTTTTTATTTGCTTGAATATTATTAATGAAATAATGTTCATCCTTACCAAACTAGATTCGTCGGGAGATGCCAAGCTCAGCAGTAGCACGCTCACGTTCACTGTCAGAATGCCTGAAACAAGCGCACAACGATAAGGTGAGATAACAGCGACGTGAACACACAGTGAACAAGTAAATAAATTTACGTTTTAAAAATGCTCACAGAATGCACACCTCAAATCAAAAATCACAACTTGTAAAAATTTTAAACGACTATCTCTGAGGACATTTTTTAAAAAGTTAAATTGAGAATTTAAAAACAAATTTATTTTCAGTAAAACACCAACGAAATAATATACGAGTGCATTTGAATCATGCGCATGCGTATTGGACAGTTAATTATGTGAATATATTAGTTTTACAAGTTTAAGAACATTGAATATAGCATTAAAAGCTTATACATATAATACATACGCGTCGAGTATTCACAAATCATTTTTTAAAAATTCGTGTGGGAAAAGTGAACACGAAAAAGTGCACATAAAAACGAAAATTTATATTTGTGCTGAAATCGTATTCTATTTTAAAATTATTATTATTTTTATACAAGGCATGCATTTTGACAAAGAGACATCTATAATCGATAAAAATTTTACAAACATTATGAAAATAAATAATAATTTTTAAGATATGGACATTATTTCTAGCCTCACTGGACTGTTTTCATTAATAACTAAGTAAATATTATTTCAAGCATCGGAACTATTAGGTTATTGCATAATTGTTCGCCATTTTTTTCGCGACGTTTTGTCTTTTGAATTTGACGTTTAACTAAGATTTTTCTTAATACATATAAATAATTGTTTAATAGGTTAGGAAATTAGAAAAGAATACATATATACGCTACATTTTGTCATTTTGCGATTTCAACGATCTTTTCGGCGAAGGAACGATTAGCGAAACGGCATGCCGAGAGAGATTTGTTCTCTTCAAAGCTTGTGATACCAGCTTAAAAAAGGGCCAATCTTCGAATTTTGATGATCAAGCCCTTCTGGCGGCTGTGGAAGAGGACGAAAGTTGCATCATAGGCAGAGTCAACATCGATCAGTCCACGATTACGGTGACTACCTCAAATGATGATTGTACAAAATATGTTTTCGTTCTTGGATATGTTACAATGTAATTAAAAAAAAAATACCACGGATAATTATGCATCAACCTAATACTAACTTAATGGTACTTACATCACTAATTTTATTTTATTTTTTCGTGCATTTATCAGACGACAATTAAGTCGTGAATTTTTTTAGAACTACCGAACAAAATGGATCATCCAATATAATTTCTAATAGACAATATGGTTTGTGTATATATTTTTTGACATCCAAATGTACATATAATAAACTAGTATAGAATGCGGGAACAACATATGTCCATCGTGAGATCTAAACAGAATCCTAAAACAACACAAACATAGCCTAGAGAGAAACAATCAAGAGAAACAAAAGCGTAAAAAAGGTAATTATAACTTGAAGAATAAGAAGGACACCAATAAGAATATAAAATAAATAGAAATAGAGCAAGAAGAAATGACAAACAGAGGAACATTAAAGAAATGTTGGGGGCGGACCGCGGTTGTGCGTGCGTGGCCTTCCGCTTGTGACGTCATAGAGGAGATCTGCGCCTGCATCTTCAGGGGATTCCATACCGCAGCAGAAATCTGCATCTGTAACATTTATCTTCACCTCAACAGCTCACTCCCATACTGAGTTCAAATCCCTGATAAGATGTCTATCATAAAGTCTATCTAAAAAACATGGTATATCTAAGTAACATCCCTAAAGTAACATGCCAGATATGTACTGTGTTTTAATAAGATATATGGAAAAAAAAACTCTATTTAAATGTGAAACTTATTTTATTTGATGAAAACATCACTACAAACTCATTAACCATTATATCGAGTTGGTTGGAAAATAATTTCGATTTATGACGTTAACTTTATTAATTGAAACAAGCCCCTTTAGAATCGACACATTTACATGTTATGTTGGTGTAAAATTTCGGAGTTCTGATGTTGATAAAATTTTGAAATGCACTTTCGGCAGCAGCTTGGTTGTTGAAGACCCTACCCTAGCTGTTAAGATTCTTCAATAAGTTATAACCTATTAGTGAGAAGTCTGGTGAACATGATGGATGAGGCAATGTTACCTATACCGTAGTTTGTGTTTATTATTCAGTTCGTGCGGCACCCATTTGTCAAGTTTTTTTAATTTCATACTGTTTGAAGTGGTTCAGAACTGAAGACAAACGGCTAACTTTTGTGCAAGCGTGGTTCTGAATCAGCTAATGTCTTTAGTTGGTCGTTTTCAACTAAAGAAGCTGCCCACGATCTTTTTCATTATCAAGGCTCTCTCATCCCAAGACACATTTTAATTCATACGTACAAGATGTCATTAAAATTTTTTTATTTTACTTGCCTTTTTTCCATATTTACGATTAATTCAATACTTCAATTCATTGAAAAATTATGGTTAGATTTCAGATAACACTATCCACAATTATTTTCCTACCAACCTAATAGATGTATATATGAAGAAAAAAAATTGCGTGAAAATGTGAAAATATCCTTGGTTTAGACGAGGGTAAGAATCAAATGTTTTTAAATAATCTAAACCCGAGTAACATTTTAAAGATTTTTTCGCTTTGTATATTTTTTATCTTGTACTTTTGTATTAATACAGATTATTTAACTTTGTTTTTAATCACTTTTAATTATTTTTGAAACGCCAACCGGTTTTGGAAAATTCAATTTCCTTCGCCAGGATGTCATATTAACTAATACCATACATGTTAAGATGTTATAATATTTTGACTTTTGTATTCATGGGAGGCTACTTCCGTAACTTTGCAGCTCTCACTGAAAGTGACGTTCAACTTCGCTCATGACTGAGGTAGGCGTGACGAGGTGGAGCGGTATAAAATAAATCAAATCGTGGCAAGAGACTAGTCGGAAGTGATATTAGCTTGTATATCTCATATTTTTTTACAAATCAGTATTTTTTCAATAACTTAAAATTTTTAATGTTCCCGTTAAGGAGATTTTCACATTAAAATATACATAATTCAATGAGATTATAAATTAATTTATTCGCGCAATACAAATAAGTTAACACAGATTCAATTTTAAAGGAAATACGATGAATCTCTAATAATAATCACATAAGTAAAATCATAAAAGTCTCAATATATTAATTAAATAGGCGAGTTAATTCGCTAAACTTTGTAAGTTTCGCCATACCATGAACGCACCTTTTATTGCAGAAATGGCATAAAATTTGCAATGTTACACATTCTACAATCTGAAGACATTCATGCCTTACGTTTAAAACGTATTTTAATTAAACACCCTCAAACCGCATATGTAATGTTGTATCCCTCGTCAAAAATGGATGGCAGTTTAATGGTTAAATGTTATATTTTCTTTAAAAGAGGATTAAATTACAAAATACTTCATTAACCATTTTAGAAGCTTCAAGAAGCCACCGCAGTGATAAATATTTTTCCTAAAAGCACATTGCTGTTTACAAAATGATTGGATAACATTTTTCTCTCTTTGGTGTAGTCTTTAGTATATCTACTCAGGAAATTGCCTAGAACAGTTTTAAACCAAATATTTACTTTGTGTTAGTCAAATATGACAGTCCTATTACTTTTTAAATCAAGGAACGCTATCTTGTGCCACTTTGTATTTAATATCAAAAAACTTCGAATATGTAGTCATCTCGATTTAATATATTTCATATTTATTAAGGAAAACACATTCCGGATTGGAAATGAAGATCCAGGTTCGAATCCCGGTGACGCTAAAACAATATTTTTCGACAAAATTGATTTTATATGTATATATTTATAATTAATACATTAATTTAGTATTTATTTCATATTTTCTTGGGACGACGTTATGATACATCTATAAAATATACAGTATGTAGAAAACTTAGACTACTATATTTTGCGGGTTGATATCTGAATACATTTTAAGTGAAAAGTGTTCAAGCCGTGTGTGAAAATTTTGTTTCGTTTTGAAAAAAATCTGGATGTTTTTTTTTTGGTATAAGTTTTAGGTTGTTACAAAAATATTGGTTAATTTTATGATTCAAATTTAGTTTAACATAAGTAAACGTATTTTTGTCAACAAATTAAAGCTTATTTATGTCAGGCGGATTCTACTTAAAGAATTCTTAAAAGATATTTGTTTTTTACTTCTTTTCTGTTGAATTTGAAATGTTTTTTTTTTTACCGTAAATACTTATCGGGGTACTTAAAAAAGTAAAAGTTGTAGTGAAGCAAGATAAGTGCTCAAACTTTTCGAACCAACGCCGCACTGTTCGTTTAGAAGTAGTTCAATTACCCCATTCTTGGTTAAAATTTGTGTTTTTTGAGGTACATAATAAAATTGAAGAAATAAAATAATACAAATAACACGCCTGACTCAATATAACTGTCAAAAAATGACATTCAAAAGAAAATTATATTATTTTGTATTTATTATCTTTGTTTTATTAACCACTGAATCGAGTTTAAATACATCTACCGGTTTCGAAAAATACCATTTTATTCATCAGGATGTCATAACTAACTAAAAATATATATCATTGTTTCTGTTGACATAGGAATATTGACTAAACGATGTATCATGGAGTGGAACCCTGAATGTTTGTGTGATAATGGATGATTAGATTCATTGTGTATGATAGTATATGTAAAATTTGGTTTTCTAAAAATTTTGAACTCAATTTTATTATTATTTTTAATCAATGTTAGATTCAAAAAATTTAGGGTAGAATTATTTTCCATTTCTAATTCAAATTGTATTTTATTATTAAATGAATTAATGAAATTTAGAAATGTAGTTAATTGACGTTGTGAACCCGACCAAATACACAATATATCGTTGGAGATAAATAAAGCATGTAAAACTAATAAAGAAATTATAAACAACCAACTAAATTTAACTACGACTCCCATTCTAAAATTTTTTCCTAAAAATTATTCGACTAAATTTGTATTAAGCAACAATTTGAGTTAGGTACTAAATTTATTTATTTTTTAAATAATTGTCGTTTTTTAAAAAATAGATTCTGGTGAAGAAATAATGATATATATTTTTAGTTAGTTATGACATCCCGATGAAGAAAATTGTATTTCTCGAAACCGGTAGATGTATTTAAACTCAATTCAGTGGTTAATAAAACAAAGATAATAAATAAAAAATATGAATTTTAACCACAAAGTTAATATTGCTAATTTTAAAAGTAAAATAATGTTAAGTTCGGCCATTATTTTCAGAACAACCTAATATCAGGTCAGTTCATAAATTCTTGATTATGTGATATGTATGTCATATACTACAGTCGTTACTCATTTCGCAAAAAGAGTGCCCTGCAAATTTTTTTTATAAGAAATGCGCATACAAAAATGGTTCGTTATTTATTAAACATTGTAAAGAAAGGTCACGAGTATCAGTTTTTTAAACATGTATATCTATTGTACCAGCAGTACAAATGGTACGTTTAATACGTTTTATTTTTGAGCGGAAAAAATGCAACTTCCGCAGCAGAAAAGATAAAAATTGTGTTCACATATGAAAATTGCATCAATTTAGAGAGTGCCCAGAATTGGATTAAAATATTTAGAAATGAACAAAGCTGTGCAGATGACGCGCGACGTTCCGGACATCTGTTTGTGGAAATATGCTCGGTGTAATTTATTTATTATTTGCAGAATCTACACAGTAAATACTGATATCTTATTCTCTCATATAACATCCCTTTTACATCAGTTATATTGGCTCCGATTCCCTGAAAGAGTTGAATTTAAATTGTGCTGGTTGATGTACAAGGCGACACTTCACATGGCGTCTCTGTATCTTCAAAAGCTTTGTATCCCGGACAAATTGAATGGAAGACGTCAATATTTCAGGTCAGCCTCTACTACAGCTGCAGGAAGAGTCGTAGAACCGCCTAACCGTTCTCAGAAGTCTAAATCTGAACGGGCATTTGCGGTGGCAGGCCCAAAAGCGTGAAACTCTTTGCCCTCCATCATAAGAAACAGTGCATCGGAGACTTTATTTAAGCACCTTTTCAAAAAATCATTTCAACAAGTGAAAATAACAATTTATAATTTTAAAAAAAAAGATAACTATAAACAGTTTATGTGTAAAGCGCCCTTGAGGTGAAAGTTTTTACAAAAATGGCGCTGTACAAATTATACAATATTATTATTAAGGAACATTAAAAGGTTTGGCTTCATCAAGGTAATGCTAAAATACACGGCAAGGAAAACGTACAGAAAATTAAGGCTAATTCGATACGTTTTTTTCATTCTCTTCACTTACTAGAAATTACTTCGAGTGACAATCATTTATTTTTTAGCTGAAAAAACAAAAAAATCAATATGATGTCGAAAGAACAGTTATAAACTATTTTGCATCAAAATCACAGTCCTACACAAATGAAATAAAAAATCTTATTAGTTAAGCAAGAAGTTGTGGGTATTTGGCTTGTATCTTAAAAATTCGCAAGACCTTTCAAAAAAAACTTCTGCGATACAATTCCACCAAAGTATAGTTAAACTGTCCAAAAAATAGTGCAAATTAATAACATTTTGCATTTGATGAATAAGTACTCCTCTCAGTTCTAATTAAACGAAACTTAAATGTTCACGACTTTATTAAAATAAATTTACTAAAATCTTAAAATATTTTGTAGTGTTATCGCCTGTATATTAATGGTAGGTGATATTTCAATGAGAATATAAAAATAATGTTTTATTTTATTGTATCTTAAACAAATAACACATTTAATAATGAAGATTTTTTATATATATATCGCTATTATTTAGCTTACGTAGTGTTTTTAGTTATTAATATGAATACTAGTCTAATTATTAAGAAGAACACATTCTCATTGTGAAGTTGTAATTATTCAGAACATAGGTCTGCGATGTTTTAAATACTAATTTAATGCATTAATTATAAATATACACATATAAAATCAATTTTGTCGAAAAATATTGTTTTTGCGATACCAGAATTCGAACCTGGATCTCTATTTACAATCCGGCGAAGTACTACCAATTGTGTTATAGCGCCAGTATTTTTCATGACAAATTTTCAAACCTATATGTTACACTTTTTCAAATCAATACATCTGTCGTTCCATTATTTGAAAGCCATCTACATTGTTTTTACGGAAATACCTTTGAGTAAAACCGACTGCAGACACCAGAATTATCAATTCATTTTTATTAAATTTTGGACACATCGATACAGCTTATATTATTAAGGAGAACACATTCTTATTGTGAAGTTGTAATTATTCAGGTTCGAATCCCGGCAGAGCGAAAACAATATTTTTCTACAAAATTGATTTTATATGTATATATTTATAATTAATACGTTGAATTAGTATATAACTAATCTAATTAGTAAATATATTATTTGTTACGAAAACTAAAAGTTTTAAAGAACTAATGACAGAAGCATACAAATTTATTAAAAATAAAGCCTACTCACAAAACATTAGTATGCTCTTCTATTATTTTTTACACAGTGCATGTATGTATAAATTATACAAGCTGATGTATTACCTTCCTAACTTTAACACGAAGTACACAAAGCATGTCAGGTAAAACACATATCTGAGCCATGTTTTTAGTAGTATTTGGATTTATAACGCCCAAGTGTGGAGAAAAAATACAAACAAGAATATACGACCCATTTATTATTTTTGAACAAATAAAAATGGTTTAATCTTTAATGGTAAGTACACTGTTAAATTTAAGTTCAACAAATGTTGATGTTTCGTAACTTCAGTTTAAATAAATCATACAACGAAATAAGTATATTCTTATTTTATTATTTTTTAAATAATAATAAGTATGAATTTAAAAAACATGCACGATGAACTGAAAGGAACATATGTTAGAGTCGATTTAATTGACACAAGCATGATACGGGTCCGAAATTATAGAAATTGTACTTTAATGTAATTTCAAAGCAATTTTGCATAATGTGTATCTAAATATTGGTGAAGTCGAGCATTGGATGGATGCAAAATTATTGATGAATGCAAAAAAAGCATTAACGATGTACTAACATGACAAAAAATTGTTTTCATGCATTTTATTTACAAAAATAAATGTATGTAAATTGGATCATGATGCTAACCATGGAAAAATGTACAATATTATCTAAAAAATTATATAATAATTTATATTTTTTTAAATACCCAATCCTTTTTAGTTTGGCGTTCATTAAAATTTTGTTTTTTCGACCTTTTTTTAATTTTTTTTATTATAAAATGTATATTACGAGTATATTCTTTGTTTTCTCGCGAAAATTTAATATGAATATTATAATGACCTTGAAGAAATTAATATTGAATTATTTAATAAATTATAGAGTTAATACATTTTAAATATAACATCACTCCACGATCCAGGCGAGAGATTCAATGTGTGTACAAATTAAAATATATTTATCAAGCGTTTCTTATACTAACTCTTCAAAAAAAAATGGTGGATTTTCGTTTTTATCAAATTATTTTTAAAGAAAAAAATTCTTGCAACCTATAATTAGAAAGGTAGACTAATCAATAAGAATATGGTCAAAATGATATATTTTCAGGGAATAAAATTTTTATTTTTTATTTATTATCTTTGTTTTATTAACCACTGAATTGAGTTTGAATACATCTACCGGTTTCGAAAAAATTTTAGAATGGGACTCTAGACTAGCTAAAATTTTTCCTAAAAATTATTCGACTAAATTTGTATTAAGCAACAACTTGAGTTAGGTACTAAATTTATTTTTAAAATAATTGTTGTTTTTTAAAAAATAGATTCTGGTGAAGAAACAATGATATATATTTTTAGTTAGTTATGACATCCTGAAGAAGAAAATGGTATTTTTTGAAACCGGTAGATGTATTTAAACTCAATTTAGTGGTTAATAAAATAAATATAATAAATATAGAATATGAATTTTAACCACAAAGTTAATATTTCTAATTTTAAAAGTAATAAAATTTTTATATCCAACATTAACTAATCTCATCTGAATCATTTCAACACAAATTATTATAAATTTACTACATATGTTTTATATTGTAGTCGTGTATGCGTGTAAGTATTATGTGTATGAGTTTATCTACATTTATATGCATAATATATTTTGTTTCACGTTCTCACGCATATCCAAGCTACTGAATAATTAATGACTTAAGTTATAACATGAAATATTTAATAAAATTTTATTGCTCTGATACTGGTTTAAATAATGTTTTCAAAATATTAGGTACATATTTTTTCATCAGAATTAATTTTAATTGTGGTCTTGTAATTTTAGTAAAATAGTTTTAATTTCAATTTCGTCCAACTTATTTATGTCCATTAACTTTTAACAATTAATGAAAATTCTAATATACAAAATATCAAATTAAAAATCGCCGATTTTTTAAAAATAAATTCAAACTAGGAGAAATTCTAAAACACATTTTAATATATCGTATGTCTGTTAATATGCGTGACTATTAAAAATGTACAATGAAAAAATCTGAACAATAAAAATTGTACGTTTTAATCTTTAACAAATCAAAATAAACGTGATTTAATTTTAATGATATATTTTTTTGTGATATAATTTGAGGGTTAAAATTAAAAGTCAATGTAAAGTTCCTCACCTTGGACGGGGGGCAAAAGTCTTTTGTCATAACGAGAATTTTTGAGAAGATTATCCAAAATCTCCTTGTCTGATTTGCCTTCCTCAAATCTGAAAAAACAATTTATTAATTATAAATTTACAAGAAATATATATATGAACATGTATATGGATAAGATGATATGAGTAAATTTCATTGATGCAAATAGTTTATAAAGAGATAACTCTAGAATACTAAACGTAATAACTTGTACACTTTTCTTTTGAATTTTTTCAAAGTTTTGATTGTACCTAAATCCAGTCCTTAAGTTTAATATTTTTATAGTCGGATGGTAGAAGGGTGGGGGAGGGTTTCTACCCTATATCTTCTATATGCATGTTGTACTTCATCAATACATTCTTCGTGTTGATGTATTGAATAATAAAAAATCTGAATATAGGTATCTAGATATTTTAACGACTTATAGTAAATGAATTATATTTAATACAATTTTTGACAAATAGCTCTTTAAATAAATCTTGAAAATAAAATACCATTGTTAAAAAACGTCAGTAACAAAGGAAATATACACTAATAATTGATAAATGTTTACGATCTTTTTCACGCTTTTACATAGAAGATATTTCTCATATGAAGAGGTATGCCACACAAATTAATTACCTTCAGTCTAGTTTAACATTCTAATTAAATAAAGTTTGATAAATAAAGAAAAAATTAGAAAAATGTATAAAAAAATTAAAACGAAATCCTAACAATATTTGGATTGATTAGGTTTGATTATAATTTATCTAAGAATTATGGAAAATGGATTACAATTAATTTTTGGATATGAATTAAAAAGGTTTTCTTTAAAAAAATCGAACATCATAACAAGTAATATTAAAAAAAATGGTAAAATATTAACAAGCTTAAAACAGAAAAGTGCAAATTGATTTTAAGTCATTTAGTGTACCTTTTTTATAATTATTTTTTTGTATTGAATTCTTTGATGTAATTAATACATAAATAGTAAAATTATCGATCTATTTTCGGGGAAACTAAAACAGTTCGCGCTGACTCAAGATGTTAATGTCGTGACCTACTTATATTCAGTAAATTTATGGATTCCGTTGTCGAACATTCCAACCTTGAACTGGTTATAGTTAGAAAAGAATACATGATGATATACTGAACAACCTTATTTTAATGTAGTGCTTGTACTTGTTATAAGTAAGCAGAGAAAATACGAAGTTAAAAGCGTCAATCGATCTCACATTCTCAGCCCGGTTAACACCTAATTTATTATTATTTGACATTTTATAATATAAATATTTAAAAATTGCGTTTGGATGATTTACATATTAGTTAAATCATCCTATAGGGTGAACAGTTGAATATATTAGTACGCGTATAAGAGTTGCATGCACTATACAATATGCGTACAATATTTGGTTGAGGTAAACCATCGACCAGTCAAAAAAATATGCGTTATATATATCGTTTGTGAAAAAGCAATTTTGCGTATGAGTTTTTATTTTATTTATTCTTTTCATATTTTTAATAACGTACATATTATAAATTATAAACATTTTTATAAATATACAAAAAAAGCGAACAAGCTTCACAATGTAAGAGATGTTCACTGTCTCCTTAACTAGACCGAAGTATGTACTAACGGCGACAGATTTAACTTTGTAATTAAACCATTGTAATTATTAATATATATTTTTATTTTTATCTTAACCAAAAATATTAGGAATGAGGTAAACAGAGTTTTAAAAGAATTCTAATAACATAATAAATAAGTCAAATACTGTCGCTATCCCATGATTGAAACACTATGCAAAGTAGAAAAATGAATATGAAGAAATTATGTACTGTTCATGTGATCATTTCCATGAATCTTTGCTCAGTTTCCTTTCTGCCAACACCCAATAACCATCTCCTGAGATGGTGTTTCAGTTTATCCATCGAGAATTGTTTCATACTCCTCGGCTTATTGTTATAGGCTTTAGCGGCCAGAAACATGGAAGGATTGACCAAAGCATGTTTTCATTTTAGGCTTCGCGGTGATCATATTCTTTTTTGCTCTCGTTACATAATTATGAGATGGATATTGATGAATCTCTTTGTTGGAATGAAAATAAAGGATCAGCCTTTTTATATAGAGTTGTCGAATATCGTTATATACACGTTTGCTTTTTCAAATTTTTGAATGGACCGATAGATTTCTTGGAATCGGTAATTATTATATACTGTAAAATAATATTCTTTAGGAGATATAAGTCATTTTTTGTCCGTACTGAACATTTTAATAATTTAACTGTAGCTCTGAACGATCGGAATTAATATCATTTAGAACCATGTAGTTTTCCAATTCATATTACACTAAATAAATGCATCCGTCATAGCAAATAAGTACACTAATATAATGTTAACTTCTGTGTAGAGTTTTATGGGTTAATCTGCCGTGTATATCTGACCTTTCTGGCCGACATTGCAGGGTTCATCACCAGGATTGATGTGATGTGATGTATGTATATAAGATATACACGCTTAGAAAACTGTATATAGAAGATTCTAAACGGCCGAGAAAATCAAATAACATTTTTAATGTTAACATCTTTCTGTAAGAAATTGTCAAACATATGTGTTTTTTTTGTGTTAAGAAAGAGATAAATTTTTGAGTGTTATATAAGGTATCTTCATAAAAGAGCAAGGTTTAAATACAACGCTTATATGTTTGCTGTAGAAAAGCTTTAAGTATTATCGCACGCATAAAATAAATTCTTCATTGATCTATATTTTTTATGGACCACACTGGCGCACTTGTATTGTCTGCTCTGAAAATAACAATATTGTTAAGTATGTATGTGAATCAAATACTCAAAAATAGACCGAGCACGTTAAAGAAGCCATCAACAACTGTCATATGTCTAATTATCGTTATGGCAAGATTGGTCCCGGTACTATTTAGCGTAAGTACGTCACAGTTGATGTTCAATGTTACATGATAGCAATCAAAACACGACCGTTAACCGGTAAATTGCCCGGAACAAACGTTTTTAAATTACCCCCAGGCTAAAGGCTTTCGAAAAAAGCAGACTACACCGAAAAATCAAAAAATAATCACGTAAGTAAATACATAGCAGATTCAGGAAATATGTACTTTTTCGACATATATGGTTGGCGGTATTTGAGAATAAGCGTAAGTATTTTAATATTAGAGTTTCATTAATCGGAATTTTTGACAAAATAATCGATCTAATACGTACTGAAAATTTTGCTGCGGTGTTCAGAATTAAGTTACGAAATAACAGGGTGGGGAGGCTCTTATAAAATGATTATTAGTGAGTCTAGTTGAATTTTTATTATTATTTATGTGTTTAGATGATCTTAGTGGTATGTATACATAGATGTGGCTTAGATTTGCTCGCTCCGTATTCAATTCTGCACTGTCCTTTATGTGACTTTCGAAACAAGTCTATGAGACAAGTCTTTACGTGTATCCGCACCATAATGATACCTAACCGGTATTCTAGTCGTGAAGCGGTATTTTATTTTTAGAATATAATTTTTATATTTTGTAAATACAGAAAGGGATAAGATAGTTTGAGCAAAACAATGGGAAATATTTTGAACAAAAATGTAGAACACATTGCGAATTCTTTATAAGGTAATAAAAGTAGAACGTGTATCTAAACAATATTACGGCGTGGCTTATTGTCATTTTGAACAAAGAAATCATATTATTACGTGTGTATGTATACAGAATGTAAAGTAAAGTTTGCAAACTGCTGTACCCATCAAAAATTTTTCTGTGAATAAGATATTAAAATATAAATACTAATCATATGTATTAATTATAAAGATATTCATATAAAATCAATTTTATCGAAAAATATTGTTGTTGCGCTACTGGCATCTCATTTCCATTCCGGGGAAGGTACATCACCAAATTTTCAAACCTATATGTTACACTTTTGCAAATAAATACATTTATCGTTCCATTATTTGAAAGCCATCTACATTATTTTTACGGAATCTAAAATACCTTTATAATCTCAAATAATGGAACGATAGATGTATTAATTTGAAAAAGTGTAACATATAGGTTCGAAAATTTGTCGTCAAAATTACTGTCGCTGTAGCATAGTTGGTAATGCACCTTCCCCGGATTGTAAAAGAGATTCAGGTTCGAATCCCGATAGCGCAATAATAATATTTTTCAACAACAATAATAATTTGATTTTATATGTATATCTTTATAATTAATACATTTAATTAGTATTTAAAACATCACAGACCTGTGTTCTGAACTTCACAATAAGAATGTTCTCCTTAATAATATTAAAATGTATATTTAATTTTTTTATATTATACAACAAATAATTTCAAATATTTAGAAACATATTTTTAAACTTATAACTCAAATGGCTTGTAAGATCTATTTTGTTATTTTCTTAATTTTTTTCCTGATGGGCATCGCGTATTTGTATTCACAGTTATTTAAGTATTTCTGTCGGCTATAACTGTGTTATAAAGATATTATAATATTAGTTTGAAAAACATTATAGTCACCTTGTTATATAATACTGTCGTAAAAAGTTCAAAGAATACATTTATATTTATGTAGGACATGAAGTTAAATTCGACCAATTTCTTGTCATTTTTGATATATATATATTATTATTTGAATACCGGTCTAGCAGAAACGAGAAAATACAATTTATGATAAACTGGGAGATATGTATTGATCTGGGATGATTGCTCACGCGAACTTCTTCGAAAATTTTAAAACTCTATATGTCTCGTATACGTATATTATTTCGATAAATCTTCGATAGTTCAACCTTCGAATTTAATTTAATGTGCAGCACACGACGATTTTTTCAATATGTGCAATATAATCCTTCATTTCTCAATCTCCCGAAATCGTACTGTAATGATATGTAGCTTAAAACCTCTCTAGAGAAATCAAAGTCGACCTTTCATAAAGACGTATCTTGAATTTGTTTATTTTATAGCAGATGATATATTAACAAATTGCATAGAATTTTTCACTGCTGAAAAATGATAAAAACATAGTACCGGTTTCTTTGGATAATTAAAAATAGTGTGAGGTGTATTTATTCCATAAATATTATTTATCAGTCATTTGTAAGAGTGACAAATCTAAATAAGAGTGGTTTCGTCAAAATGTTTTTATGCAATATTTGTTGACGCAAGTTGAATACTCCCCGTATATTCCGTCTATACCATACATTTTTTTATACCTGCCCTTTTCTGGCCCACATCTAACTAGAGATTTTACCAACGTGGAACCAGATTGCATTACAACGCCGAGCTGTCAACACATATGTTTATTTTAACGGCCGAGAGTAACGCCGTGCGTATCGCCAGGACCACGAAAAAGAAGCGGTGTTCTTCAGAATCAGGAGTGCAGTAATATCTCCGTTTTTAACTACAAAAGTGTGAGTTAACTGGAAGTGAAACTTAAAGTCTAACCTAGGTTCGAGATCAAGTTATGCCAGATCCATCTGTCAATATTCCTTTCTTGTTCCAATTCGGATTGCATCGGAATTTTGCATCGAGAGTCTACGGGATCTTATCCCACCAATATTTTTTTCCTTGGAATGAAATTCAGATATGCCAAATGAAAAGATTATGGGCGTATGTTTAAACAATGTAACTTATTTAACAAAAAACTAGATATGTCTTTTTGAAAGATGGACGACAACAACGATGTTGATGGGTACAATACCCATCAATATCGTTTTAGCTGCTCTCGACTTTTAAGGTAATTGATATACAAGTAGGCAGACAGACGTCACACTTTATATATGTAGATTATTTATATAATAAACTCGCGTTAAAACGGTATCTTTTTTGAAAGAAGAAGGGACTGAAGGATAGTGACGTAAGTAAAAAAAAAATGTACTATCGTTTAACCAACATCTTTAGATAAAATAAGTCCGTCGTATAAACGACGGACTTATTTTATCTAAAGATGTTGGTTAAACGATAGTACATATATTATATATGATTATATAATATAATTGGTAACAGCATAACCTAAATCCATGCCTACTGCGCGCCACTGATGATCTGGTTCTTAACTAGAAATATTAGCGAAATACAAGTATTGCTTTATGGTTTTTTAAAACTTTATAATTCCGTTTTTTATTGTGGTGGATTTGAAAAATTACGAGTTTTAGTTTATATTATCGCTGGGAAAAGCATTAATACCCACTAACAGTATTATATGGAGCGGAACTTTGGGCCCCTTCTTAATGTGGTGCATCGGGACACCTCGTTAAATAAGAGTCCCGCTCATCTTTCATAAAGATAAAATACGACATTTTTTTGGCCCAGACGTACATAAGAAGACTCATGTTAGATCAAAAGTTCATCTCTATGATGATTGAAGTTTAAACAGAGTCATGGATTGTCTTTAAAGGTGTACATAGTTACTAACTTTTTAGGAAACAATAAAGACCCCTGAAAATATACTGCAAAATTCAAAGCCTCGGGTTGCTTATTGAATATATTATAATAATTCATTTTTTGAACGCACACCCAGACTTTTTTCCTGAAAATCTTGGTGCAGTGAGTTTTCGCAAAGATATCAAGGAGGTGGAATTTGAACATATGGTAATGAGTGATTATTGCTGGATGCTGTGTGAAAACCTCACATGAGAAAAAGCAATATAAGTAGCTTCAAAAAGGCAATATAAGATTAACTTACAGAGCTTGTTTTATTTAATGACTTTTTCTTATTAATTTCAACAATAAGAATCTTTAAAATCGCCAAAGCAGGTTGTGAAAAAATGATACGTGATCGAAAAAAACTAAGAAGAGTTTTGTGGGAATTAGCGTCATAAAAACAGAAAAATTCGGTACAATTATTCAAAAAACTTTTTATGACCGTCAATTTTGTAGACCATTTAGATACAGACTCGTTCCAAGAAATTTAAATAAATATTTTTACGAAGCTTATAGCTAACCCCTAATGAGGAGTAATTTTTTTCGTTCTTATGTCATGATAAAATAAAATCCCTTCAGCGCCAAAAGGTTTAATTTATTACACTAAATTAGATATATATTTTAGTAAAAAAAAGCTGAATTTAAAAAACAAAACTTTTCTAACTACATGCTATTATATGGAAAGAATTAAACCAGGTCGTTTTTCACTATAACCTTAATGTAGAAATATTAATAAAGTTTGCTTTCAGTTTTATTATTATCACGCGACAGACAGCCAGTGTGGCGGGATGCTCTGAAAATAACAATTTCGAAGTCAATTAACAAAAAAGTTAGGAATTGGAAAAGCCACAAAAAACACCTTACATTTAAGTTTTCTGGAATATTCTGCCACGTGTCTCTGACATATTATATTTAACCTAGGTTTCAGAATAATTTTCGTGGTTTGTAAAAATTAGTTGGTTTTGTTGCTATGTGTATTGAATATTTTTAGTAAAAAGGATAATTACTGCATTCATATGTTTTATTTGTTTTAATATTTAAAAATAAATACATAGTCGCATTTAGGGTGTCTGTGATTGCTGAATCATGGAACCATAGACATGTAAACAAAATCAAAATTAATTTTCTTGTCATGTTAATTTACTTTGCTCAATTTAAAACATTTTTAAACTTTGATCGTCAATTAAATACGTATATCGAACTATATATTGTTTATCAATTCATTAATGCAATATTTAATGAATTAGATATACATGTAGGTATAGTAGGTACATATTTTATTTTATTTTATACATTTTCTGCCGTAAAGGCCAATATTTCTTTCGTCGGTTATAGCATATTTGTGACACACGCAGAAAGTAATTTTAATTATATAACATTTCAACGTGCTTCTTCAGTTTAGCGATAAAACGCATAATATTGAATAATTTTTATAGCATCATTTTCGTAAAAAAATTCACCTCAAAGGCGCATCTACTGATCGAGTGGTTGGGGAGTATAAGGATACGTTGATTGTGGAATTGTAAAAAAGGATGACGTACATGACAGATAACAGATGTGTCCGTGGAAAGGTTATTGATTTTTCTTACTAATCAAAAATCAATAATCTTTCAACGGACATATTTATCATCTGTCATGTACAAATGATTTCTCTTTCACAAAATTTATTTTTTAAGACTATTCATCATTCCACATCCCCTCACAAAAATCCACATTAATAAATATTTTTTGTTGTTTCATCATGACTGAAGAACGCGAACTTCTGACAGTATTGCTTAATTTTTATCGGCACCCTGCAGCCATCGGGGCTATTACACAAGTGAAGAGGCTGTTGTGGTTTTTAATTGGTTGAAAGAAATCTTTCCACATTGTCACAACAAACCACTGTACCAGCTGGAGAATTTGGCTGTCGGTATTTTCTGGTAAGATGCCTGAAATAATAAGTATGCGCCTACGAAATACAGTTGAGTGTCTGTTGCTTATTTTAGAATTTTACCATATCGAAATCTCAGAATAACAAGGTTCCATCTGACACTGACAGTGTTTTGGGATAATGAGCTCAAAAGTGTTGATTGAATTTCAACATATATTCATGTCTATTTTGTTTTGAATATGAAAATTTGATCAGTTTTAAGGTCTTAACTTACTTTCAGTATTATCAATAACCACTGTGAGATGAGGGAAATTAAAAATAATACAAAAACATTGTAAATTAACAACAATGATTCATAAATTGAAATAAATAACTGATGCAGTTGGAACTGCACCTCTTGCTATTTCCTTTAATATCCGTGAAATAGAGTTGGTGTGTATGGAAGAAATAAATAATAATGTATTTGGAACCCTTTTCACGCAATAACTCAAATTAGCCCAAAATGTTAGAACCTTGTTATTCCAAGGGGTCGATATGGAGAGATTGGTAGTTTAAGATGTCTATGGTAATGGTCTCTAGTAAAAACAATACTTATACTCTATGCACGATGTATAGTTTGGAAACAAACAATAGATATCTCATAAATATGAAGCTATTTTTTATTATATTTAATTAAAAATACGTGGAAGTATGGTGATTACGGGGTCCACCCTTACAACCATGATATTCTGGAACTGTCTAGGGCCTTTGTGAGAATGTGGATCTCTAGGTGGGAAATTCTGGTTCGACCTCCTGCAGTAAGTATTTGATTGGCCTGCCAGGCGGATCCCCAAGTGTGCTGTTTCCTCGATAATATCCGCCGGCAGTGGTGTTCGGGTAGAGAATAAATTTTCACGTCTTTTTTCTTATTCCCGTCTTGTATCCCGTGGGTGAGTTTTTAGCGTACTCCCCTAATTGCCCCTCTGTCCTCCGATTGTTGTGTGTTATTACTGTATCTTTGTAAATATTATATTATTATTTTGTGAATTGTATGTTTTACACGATAAAGATTTTGATATGGCGTCATACAACAGTAATCTATGAGGGATGTTTTGGTTGGCGGCCGTGCGTCGTTGCTTGGACGCTTATGCGCCGAGCTGCGTTGCACCTGTTTAGCATAAAAAGATGTTAACCTGGTTGTGAATGAGTAGGACCGATATATAAGCTTTTGCTTATAAAACGGTCTTGGGTTAGCGGTGGATTTCCTCATTAGCCATGATGTTCTCTTTTTTCCTGGAGTCTGACTTATAAGGTACAAGAACTCATCCATCTTTGGGTGTTTTATCACATGATCGTAATATAGGTATACGTTTTCTCATTTTTATCGTTTAATATATTTATTTTTCTTTATTCATTCAAACCATAATATCTTCATTCATAACTCAATCGATCCAGCTTATTTTGAGTATTCTTCTGTAGATCCACATTTCAATTGCTTTAAATCGCTTCATATCATTTCTTCGGCTTACGTTTACGTCCATGGTTTCATTCCATAAAACGATATCGAGAATATATAGCATCCGACCATTCGAATTCGTTATCTAAGGTTGAGATTGTGACTGCAGAACATTATTTTTACTCAGATAAAGATTGCACGAGCTTGCTCGATTCCGTATTTGATTACAATAGAAAGATCAACCCAGCTATAAAATTATTTGTATCTTGTCTAAATTCAGTTTATTACTCTGCTGCCGAGATATCGTATTACATAATCTAACTTAACCGAATGCAACATAAAGAAACTTATCATAAAGGAATATAAGCCACCGTGATGTAACAAATTAATTTACCTATAATTCTACTTATATAACTTTGTGTGTAGTTGTTCAAGTATAACTTGTCGCTGTATACAGTTGTCTATGTGTGAACCTGTTTTGTACGCAGTTGCTACCTGTGAAATTGTAATTCATCTAATTTATTTTAACTTTACATGATTTATAAGCGTGTCACACTACTCTAAATGGGAATTACTGTATATTATGTTAACATACCAATTTGGTGTAGGATAATGCAAACTTTTAGTTCATTATAATCTGATTCTTTACCGATCCGATCCAAAGGAAACTAGAAACAAAGCCTTAGGATACTTTTCAGTGCCAAAATTTAATACCAAATTCGCTCAACGAACTTTCTTATTTTGTGCTCCACGAATATTTAACAAATTGTTACTAGACCTTTGATTGACGACTTCAAACCAAAAATAACAAAGTGGTTGCTTGATGTGGGTAGAAAGCAAAATTAATCTAACTTTCCATTTGTGCTAACCTAACTACCTACACATTTTTGTCTCTAACTATTGTATATTAGCAACAATAATATTTTTATAGCATTTTTTCAAAAATATTTTATAACTTCAGATTGTACTTTTTTCATATAACTTTTTATAACTTACTTAACATTATAGTTACTTACTTCTTTTAAAAACTGTACAGGTAATTGCTTAGAACAAACCACGTCTAGTAAAGTAATTAATTTTATTTTTTCATATGTATTATTTATGCTACAAAAAAATAAAAAAATCTTCTCATCTAATTTTTTCCCATTGTTATATTTCATTTATAAAAAAAATATGTTGTTTATAAAACCTCAATAATAACTATGTAAAAGGCAATACTTGCCGTAAAACTGCCATGCAGTTTGGTGAAAAATAAAATTATAATGTATATATATGTAATAAAGTTAAAATAAAATAAAAATAAGTTATCTCGTCACATGCATGCACTGTACGTCCTTGATACTATCCGTTATACATATACGAGGTGTCCACCCCAGAACAAGCAGACAGCTCGTGTCTTGTGTCGGTTAATATAACACAAACGTTTACAGTAGTCCTGGCACAGATATTTTCAAATTATATAGAATATAAGTACTTACATATCAGAAGCTAGGGCTGAGACTTGACACAGCATGAGAGAGAAGGCCACCGCGCGTGCCAGGGCGCATGCGCAACCCATATTAGGACATCTGTAACAAAATCACATAAATATACTGTCAACAATTTTAGAATAAATTTTGTATCAGGATATCATAACAAAAAAAAAATGATTTGGACAAATACAAGAAAAAGCGCAAACACAAGAAACATATTCTAACGCTACTAATGACACTACATTGTATCACCAGGTGAAAGAATCCCTTCCAAAAATTGGAGCAAGAGTGACCGGGGTGGTTTCAGAATTTCAGAACATAGTTTTGTGGAATTCAAAAGTATATGGGATTCATTGCAATATATAAATATATCAGGAACGTGGCGCTGTATCCTCCCTGCGAACATCCGCGGGGAAACGGCATAATTGTAAGTAATTAGTTAGTTATTATTATAGTATCAAATATAATACGATAACATTACAATTAGCCATTACATGTGCCTATGTATTAAAAAATGACAGTAAAAAAACTATAACTTTTTTATACAAAAAAAATATGTAACCCTGATAATATTTTTATACGAGCTCCATACAAATATGTTTTCCAAACACATTCATATACGGATTGGGAATTGACTCTTTGGGGATAAAAACGTCCGCAAAAAATATAAAATTTATCCGAGAATATTGCATTATTCAGCAGACAAAAAGTAAACATAGCCTCGTTTCCCTTAAAAAATTGAAAGGCTTTTAGCAAACGACTGTGAAAATGAACCTTTTTTTTATTCGGTGTGGGTTTTTTCATTAATGAGACCAGTAAACGGTACAACTGCATTTAATTAAGAGATGAAACAAAATTCCACTCTATTTTGCATTTCGAATTGCACCATTTCAATATTTGTACACGTTATTATTTTAATTATTCTACTAATTAATAAACCTGACCAAATTTACCCAATTGAAAGATAAAAACTTAATTAGTTGATGTATCATTAAATGTTATTAATTCAACATAATTATAATCATACAGTAGGATAGGAATTAACGGAATATTGAAACATAGTCAAAAAACGCACGAACGTCTAACCAAATCCAACCACATCAAGCCCTATCTATAGCAGTGAACAAAAAAAATCTTACAATTCTTCGGCTATATTTGGCGTCAAAGTGACAGCATAAAAAAGGAGATTATCTTGGGCATACCTGTGGGCAGAAAGGGCTTGGAAGAGTGTCACAACGGTGGAGTGACCCTAGAGTCAGATGTGAGAGCTTTCCAGAAAAGGAACTTGTCAAGGTGTATTTCAAGCCGAGTCTCATCTGATTGACGTCACAATGCTACTGTATGAGACTACCCATACATAAACACTATATATCGCTTTTTGCCAGATCTGACTTATTACTGCATATGCATATTTTTGGCCACGGAATGGTATGTTAAACAACCATGTGAAATAAATAAAAATACTATTGTATCGCACAGAATTACTCGCCGTGGAGGCGCCATACAATTGATATGATAAGACACGTGTCAATAATTTAAAGGTGTAATTATCGGCGTGGCGCCAAAAAACTCGTGGGACAGATTTCAGGAAAACAAAGACGTCTTGGTAAAACATCACAGCGGTGGCCTGTCGCCGAGTAGGTACTTGCAAGCATGACTATATGTATTGTTATGTATCTGAATAAAAAACAGAGTATTCTGCACGCGGCAGCTATTCTAGATTTGCCGCCGTAGTGTGTCTATATTGAACATCTTTTGTGTTTCATTTCTTTCGACCTCATAATCATCATCATAATCGTTGGTTGCGAGAATCTAAGTTCAGCGAACCACCTTTGTCTATACTCTTGTTTCCTGTACGGAACAACTATTACACATAATTTCGAAGAGATCTTACCTGCGACAACACTGTATATCATTCAAGATGACTGACGCTTCGTCTATCTAATGGCATTTGTGTTACGGTGTTGTTGCAGGGGCAGTCTTATATGCCAATACTGACATGAATGAGGAAATAAGAAGAGCTCACCTTGGGTGATCTTGAAAACATGTTGAATTCATTGCCACATCAGTACAGAAATCTTGGACTAACAACAAAATCTTGCTCTTGGATTCAAGGCTTAATTGCCGTACATCATTTAAGCTTTTTGAACCATACTTTTAATGAAGATAGAAGCCTAACTTGTACGCACCAATCAATTTTACTTACGCCTGGTAGATTAGTTATTAGAAATAGTAATCGACGGGAACAATATATTACAGTAGGATAAAGTATTCTCCTTACTTCTTAATATTGAATAGTTGTACTTTAATAAAATGCTAGAAAATGTCGAATTTCTTCCTAATAAGATAACGGCGATTGAGCGATAAGTAACGATAAGACGACAATGTATAACCGAGCATGGATGAATTTATCGAAGAAAAATTAATATGTTTTATAATCGAAATCCTTTTCTAATCAAAAATTTCAACATTTTTAATTGAAATCTGGCTATCAAAATTCTTAAGATATCGGATATTGCTGTTTTAATAGCAATCTAAATTATGTATAACCTTACTTCTTAATGTTTCGTATTATTTTATTACTATTATGTTACCCGCCCTAAGACGTGATGATCAGGTAAATTGTTGCATAAGTCAAAATAAGGTGAAGATGAAAATGTGGCGGAATTTAATTAGTCATCAGAACTCACAGCAAAAATTATAAAAACAGGTATGATAGAAGAAGAGGATAAAGATGAAGAAAAAGTAAATATTGTAGTATTTTATAAGAATTATTAATAATATTTTTTTTGGCGAGAAACTATCGCGTTTGTCATAGTCATGTGCTTAATAGGTACACACGTATAATATATACCAATATTCATTATTTTCGACAATTCAATCAATTTTAACGATATATATTTACAAAATTGTTTTTTGTTTTATTTGTTTTGACTCTCATGTCCTTTGTGACGTATCACATGTTCGGCAAGCTTTCGATCACATTCGAGACCCATATAAAATTTTATTGTCTGTAAATAATTTTTTAACGTGATGTGTAAATAAATATTGAACCCAAATAAACAGAGTCTAGAACATAAACGTAAAGTTATCAACATTTCCCTGATGAAAATGTTGTCCTTATTTTCATTGCCCGTAAAACGGGTCAGGGTTGAAATTCTGCGACCGCCGACCCCGAGGTAGCAATGTTAAGGTTTCGTTGCGCCGTGGGGTTGTTAGCACGCACCCTTTAATTTATATCTCTACCTACCATCATGTAACTTATCTTGTGTGTATTCGTTATCAAGCTTAATGCCAGTTACACCTTTCCATTTTTATTTTTTTTGATTTTTTGCCTGTATTTGCAGTAGTCTGATAATACCTATTTATATATACGAGTAGATACCTAATTAAGTTGAAAAAAAATATTTTCTTGTTTTGCATTTGTAAAAAATGAGGAATAATAAAAAAATAATTATGTATTGAGGAATGATGTTAAAATGTTTTAACCGATATTTTTAATTCTTTCAGGAGTGATAATTTTTTTTTGTGGCCGCAAAACACTTTATCGTAAATCTATCAATCTAAATCGTAAACTAGTTACGATTATAAGCAAGCGTAATTTAATATTTATTTGATTTTGATCATATATATATATATATATATATATATATATTATAATTAACATGTTTTATGCCGTTTCTTACTTTTTTCAATTTTTAAGGTGCTTAGTTCGATAATTAAAAAAAAAATTTCTATCATCACTCGAACTTTACTAAGCCTAGACATACTTTACTAAGCCTAGACATACGTTTACATCTGTCAAAAGAGTTATTTATAGCAATTTATTATTCACCCTTTGAAATATAAAATTTTTGTAATTATGTTATTATTTTATTCAATATGTTTTTTTATTACTTCATTCAAACTATAAAACTAATAAATACTTCTATAATTATTAAATATCTTTTAAAAGTTAAGTAATAAATATTGATTATTTAAATGTGAATGCATAATTCTTTAAGCTCACGTTAAATTATAACAGTATATATAGTAATTTTGAACAACACATTAATAATATGTAAAAAAAAATAATGAACGAACGCTCTTTTTATTTATTAAAACATCTTGTCTAAAAAATAATACTTTAATCTTGAGAATCGAATAATTATGATACAAAAAGAAAACCCACAATCTGGGGCTCTTTTTTTTAGTATTATATCTAAATTTATAAACAGTTGTCAAAATTCTTGACATGATGTTCCGCAAAATTTTTTTAATTCCAGAAGCTTTTCAGAAAATTTCTTTAACGTTACGATTGTAAATTTATTATTCAGTCAGTTATCAAGTAAAACACTAATATGTATTCCAATACAATATTTTTTAAATATATTTCATTTTATTTTAATTATGTACCATATATAACATATACCTAATATATATATATATTAATTTCGTTCAAAGATGTTAAATATTAATTAAATATACAAGTAAGTATTAAGTAATTAATTTTATTTTTATTACATAATTAAATTCTCCTATATTGTAAAAAATAGTTTTTTTATTAAAGTTTTAAATTTTATTTTAAATATAGTTTACGTTCATAATTAAACTTGAAATATAGTACAATAAACAGTACAGTTATATATTTAGCAAAAATCAGAATTAAACTATACGTGGACGGCAATTATTAAAATATATGTAATAAAATATTTACTGCTAAAAAATTACATTGTATGTGAAATACAGTTAAATATCAAAAATAATATTATAACACAAAAATAGAAAAAAAGTAATAAAAATATCGTACAAATAAACCTTTTAAATAATTAGTAGCTTGTTGGTGTAGTGGTCAAGACGCTGGCCTAGTGATCCGGTGGTCGGTGTTTCGCGCCTCGTTCCAGGACTCCAGCAAGTTAGTCCTATTTTCATAGCACAAGCTTTTTTGAAAATAGTAAGAATATTGATGTGACATGTATTCCGTGTACACATCTCTATTTAAAAAGAAAAAAAAAAATTATCTACAGCCCGATTATCATATATATATATTTTATTGGTTTAATATTATTCCGTTTAGGTACCTACTTTCATACAAACATAAAAATAAATATTTAAGTATTAAAATTTGTGACCGGGGTGGTTTCTATGTCTTTATTCCGAGCTTAAATTGCGGGTGTATCAAGAAAAGTATGTTAAAGCGGGGAAATTCAGCACTTCTTTAAAAGTTTTATAATAATATGTTATTATCGTCTTAACTATTTCCATAACTGTATCCATGCCGTAATACACTATTGCTTAAAAGTTATTTTAAGTTATCATACAGCGTTATTTTAAACGTTTAAATTTAACAATTGTCGCATATTTCGTGACAATATTGTAACAAACTATTAATGACTCATTTTATACCATTTATTTATAGTATTTCTTTGAGGCACGTAACTACTTATTCAGTATTAATTAATTTGCTTTAATTCTAGAACTAATTAACTGTCAGGAAATTTCCGCAATCGTGCGTCGGGAATAGTCACCTTGAAATAAAGCTGGAGTACTTTTGTACCGATGTGTGCAAATCTACGCTGTTTTGATCATTGACGACACGCACAAGTATGCAAATAGTACAACTGTCACGTTCTTCGCAATCGTAAGGGTAGTTATTGTAAGTGGCGCTTGCCGCAAAGCAGTACATCGATGCAAAGTCATGGGGACAAAAAACTTTTGCTTTAAAATAAGGTTTCAAAATAAAAAAATTTAATAACTCAAATGTAACCTGGATCTGAAACAATTTCTTCTTATTTCCTTTTTCATGTCAGTTTTGACATATGTACCCATTATTATGAATGTGGTATAAGTCAAAAAAATGAAAAAAATGAGTTTATCAATTATTTCGCGTCGCATTGTTTTAAATGAATATAATATGATAAAAATTATAACAATTGTGAATTTTTTTAATTGTTACGATGTTCAACGGTATTCCGCTAGTGTTTATTTTGATAATAGAATAGGTATATAAGTAATTTCAACCTTGAAATTTTATTAAGACAAATTATAGATATCTCATAGAGACGAAGCTATTATATTATATGGAAGTATGGGTATACAGGGCTTACGATCTGTCACTGTCGTTGATCACTTTATACAATGTAACGTTCACCATTCCACACAATCAACCTCTGCATCTATAAAAAAATTTTGAATTTGCATATATGCTACCATGCAGAAAAACTTCGAGTAATAACTACAACTTCGCTGTCGCCATCTATGGACTAAAATTTGACAATTATTTCTCTGAAATAGCATTGATGTCACTAATGAGAATCTTATTTTTATTATTAATATTGAAAGCTATATTATTTATCTGTATATATGACAATTGATTAACATATTATACTAGAATACATCTGAAAAGTACGTTTTTTCGTCTCTACGAGATATCGTTAATTTGTCTTAATAACAGTGCTTTTGGAGATAAAAATTGTATGTTCTTGGACATACTCAAATATTGTTAATTTTTTTTATTTCCTCATAATCTGCACGCAAAATTTCCACGTCGGAATAAATTATAAATGTAGTAGACTAAATAAGTTTTGAAATATTGTGTTGTGTAATATAAAAATATTTTTTAATAAATTCAAACGCAATTCTTTAAATATCTCGAAACGAATGAAACATGACTTACACCACTTTCATAATAATGGGCACAGCAGTGAACAGCAGTGACCTCACAGATGAGACTCGGCTCGTAATGTAATGCAGGGTCTCTCCACCTAGATGCATCGCATCTATTCACCTTTGTAGCACTCTTACAGGTCTTCATAATCAAATTACGCATAATATGGCTGAAGAATTTGAATAATCTTTTATTCATTGCTGTAGAAAAAGCTTGCTGTGGTTGGATTTATTGCTGGATAGAAGCATACGTGTGTCGTGCTGTTCACGGGATGCATGACTTCCTTCTCCAGTAATACTCGTACATTTCGAAGGCGTCTATTATACGCTTGTCGCTATTGCGGACTGCAATCTCTGCTGCATGCATAATAATTGGAAAGACAAGAGTGTGAACCGACATTATTTTAGTTGCTTGCTTGATGTCACTGTCTTTCTATATTCTTGTAAGTTCGTTAATGGCAACTTTGCTTAATAACATCTTCAAATTTTCGGCCCACTGTCACTAATGTTAGTGATTTAGTTAGTTAGTGACGGAATACATGTCACATCAATATTCTTACTATTTTCAAACTAAGCTAAACGCTTGTGCTATGAAAATAGGACTAACTTGCTAGTGTCCTGGAACGAGGCGCGAACCCCCGACTACTAGATCACTAGGCCAACGTGTTGACCACTACACCAACAAGCTACTCAAATAAATGGCCCCTTGAACTATCTCGCATCCTGCTATTTGGATAGTTTATTGTAGTGCAATAGTACAATCCACAACAGTAACGTAACATATCCGTAACAATTTACAACAGTCTAAATGTAAATCTGAAAATCTTTAATTATAGCCTTGAATTTTTTTGCAGCAAAATTCAATTTATAGTTTCACGAAAAGAGACGTCACCTATTAAAACTAATGTTGAAACGTGACTTAAAGAATATTGCAATAATATTTATCGAACATCACAATTTTTATTATTATTTTCGTCTCATACTTATTTACAGAGAAAAATTGAGTTATTTTAATTTTGGACTAGCATAGCTTGATTTTTAGGTTAACTTCATTGTTTTCGTCATAAGTTTACCTTTAATAACGAAAAAGCACAGTAAAAAAATAGTTTATAAACAAGGGCAATGCAAAAAATGTTTATAGTTCATCGAAAAACAAATTATTTATTATTATAATTATCTAATAATCCTGTGATAGGTTTTTAACATTTTTGTGACATTTGTGACTTGATTAGTACAACGCAGTAAGTGTGAAATATTTATTTCTTAAAAGTATTAAAACCGGTCCTTTTCTGACATAGAATAATCACTTATATAATATCTTCATTCAACATAGGAAATATTAAACACGTGGATGGGTACTTTTTAAGTAATTTATTATAATTATTAATTTACTTGTTTATTGAAATTGCCTGTTTATTAGACGTGTTAAAAAAATAAAAAGAAATTCGAAAAATTAATAGACGTTCGTGATATAATAACATTATTCCATAATAATTTATTTTAATTCCATTCCTTTTATTTTTATTACTTTTATTAGCTTAGTCGAGTGAGCATTATTATTTCGTAGCACGTAGAATCATTATAATAGAGCATAATAATCATTATTATAAATGGTGTAGTTTCAATGCTTCATATTCTTCTATTCAGAGTATTCTAGATTGTTGTCACGTTTATCTCGTATTTTCGATCAATATTCTGAAATCCGTTAAAGATAAATTTATCATGACTAAAATAGTTATAAATAATTTTAACGTCTGTAAATAGCTAAAAATTCTAGCTAGCTAATACTAACTAACAATACCGAGGCAACGTGTGTAGTGAATTTTTGTATTTTCGCTTTTGCATACCTTGATCGAAGATCGTCGTGCCTATTTTTACTGAGTGTTATTTCGAGTGCTTGTTTCACATTATTTTTGAGCATTGCAATCACTCTTCATCAACTACCTTTTGATTTTCCTTTTCATTTGAATACCTTTAAACCTTTTCACTACTTGAGTACGTATACTTAATTTCAAAATACTTTTTATAATATCTTTTTGATATAAATAAATATTTTGGAGGCACTGTGTATCGGTACCGGCACCACTCACATGTTAAGCCAGTGCTTTTTAATCTTAGCTACTTTTTTAGTAAATCGTGGTATCAAATTGTCTTATATGTTTATAATGATGATATAATTAAATTTATTGGTGTATGTTGTTGATTCTTAACATAAAATTTTAATAATAATATATGTTTTTATTTTAGAATAGTAACCCCTTTAGATTTTTTTAAAAATAAAGATTTAAAAATATTTGTAAATTATATTTTTCATCTGATAGTAGTAATTGGCATCACAATTTTGATTTTATGAAATGAGCACTGAATTTTGTTTAAATTTTTCGTTTGTCTCCCTAAAATTATATTTTATTACAATATTACATAAATTACAATATTTAATTAAATTTAATGTTGTTACACCAATGCGATGTTACAAGTGAAATGAAAGATAAGAAGGTTCGTGACATTTATTGAAATTATTAAAAAATTTGTTAGGCAGAAATGCGTAAAAACGTGGTTTTCAAAAATATATAATACTCGTATTTTATTTGGAGCTACATTCAAAGGAACAGAAAAGTTGTATAACTTCTATTTATATTCATAAAATAATCAAGATCGTTTAACATAGGATTCCCAATGGATTTCCTTCTTTCTTTCACTTTGAATTTATGTCAAGATTTTTTTGTCTTGAATATTGGAATGTACACATATATCAAAACGTACCTATTTATTTGAATGTGATGGTAAATTAGAAATAGTTTATTTTGATCAAAGTACGAAATATAGCCAATCTAGCGTGTCCTTTAGTACGCGTGTAACAAAAAAGGTCAAATAAATTATGTGCAATTTGAAATTTAAAAAAAATTGTTAATAAACATCTTAGTTAACATTATTTTGAATACAAATAGAAGTAAGAATGTTGAATGGACGTTTTGTCCCAAGTTATAATACTATGAGTGGTACCTCCAATGAAAGTACTTTGTTTCATGGGGATTAACTCTAAATCAATGGAAGAAGAGAGCAATAATAATACATTTAAGATTACAAAATTTATCGAAAATGTATTCGATTGCTATAGCGAAATGGTGAACGCGTTTCCCCGGATAGGAAGAAGATAAGATTCGAATTTCGGTAGCAACTATATATTTTTTCGAAAAATAGATGTTTTCCTATATTTTTCTAGTTGAATCATTTTAATATGTATTGTAATAATAATTATTATTAGATACATTTTATAGCGCCATTTTCGTACAAAAAAAAATCTCGAGGGCACTTTTTTTTTAATCACATTAACTGTTTATAATCCTACACTTCTTTTGTAATTAAAATTAAAAGTTGTTATTTGAACTTATGGAAATGATTTTCAGAAAAGGTGCATTTTTAGTCTCTTCTTAAATAAAGTATCTGATGCACTGTTTCTTATGACGGGGGCAAAGAGTTCCACGCTTTTGGGCCCGCTACCGCAAATGCCCGTTCGATCAACTTAGACTTCTAGCAACGGCTGGTCGGTTCTACAGCCCTTTTTGTGGCTAAAGTAGAGGCTGACCTAAGAGTTTGATATATACAAACAAAAAACCTGTGCATTACAAAAAATTCTGGGAAATAAAAATATATTTAATAATCTTTATATTATGAAAAGATCCTATAAAATTTTAGCCGATATTGCCCAGATTAGCGTAACCGATGTAACCCATGACTTTTGTCTAGTCGTGGATTATTTGCAAACCATTTATAACAACTTAATGCATTCTGGTCCGCAATTTGCTAGCGCTTGGTCTTGAATGAACTTAACTTGTTTTTATTCCTTATAGTAATTGTATTGAACTAAATATTTTCTTACTGACTCTATGTCGGCATATTAACGTTTGCAGATTTTCTGCATATTTCAAAAAATTTGCGTTTAAGTCTACTGCCTTCGATAGGTATTAATCCTTACTGAAAACTGCGTAGAATGACATTTCTACGTATTTGTTTTACTTGTCAGATTTGTGTTCTTAGTGTATTTCAGTATTTGCGTAGATAAAATTTAAAGGTTATAATTTATTAAATACTAATTAAATGTATTAATTAGAAAGATGCATATAAAATCAATTTTTATAAATTAATCAACTGTGCTACAGAAGACAGTATTTTTGACGACAAATTTTCGAACCCATATTATATCACACTTTTTAATACATCTATTGTTCCATTATTTGAAAGCCATCAACTTTGTTTTTACAAAATCTCAAATACCTCTGAGTAAACCTATAGCAGACACCAGAATTAACAATCTATTTTTATTAAATTTTGGACACATTGACACAACTTATATATTATTGAGTAGAACACATTATTATTGTGAAATTGTAATTATTCAGAACATTGATCTGTGATATTTTAAATATTGTATTAATTAGAAAAATGTATATATAAAATCAATTTTTATCGAAAAATATTGTTGCTGCTACCGAGATTCGAACCTGGATCTCTTTCCAATCCGGGGAAGGTGCATTAATTAATCAAATTAAAAATAGTATCTTAAGTATTGAATAAATTAAATATTGAGCTTGCCTGACCGCACCACGGATACAGGGGTTTTAAATAAAGACGTGCTAAAATAGTGGCAAAAATGTTGCATTATAACGATGGTTGGTAACTTTTAAATTACAAATTTACCAATCATCAACGACAACGTTAACATTCATCAACAACAACCAATCAACATTAATCTCACAATTAGAGTCACAATTACAATTTACAATCACTGTTTATCTCATCACTAATTTGCATATAACATTTACAATATCAACGCTTAAAGATATCATTTAATTTAAATAAATTATGAAAAATATTATGAATTAATTGAAGATAAAATTTATATGAACCTCATTGTCGTGTCTGTAGGACATAAAACAATATATTAAGTTACATAAAAAAAAGATTTTTTCATTAAATAATTCATAAATAATTAATTGAATGATTCAATTAACTAAGTGCAATTTTTCTCTCATATAATATTTTTTTTGATTAATAAATATCATACATATAAAATACAAATGTCTTCTGTGGGTCACACATAGGAAAATTTGAAAGATTGTTAAAATATATATATATATATATATATATATACACAAATTTGGTGAAAATGTGACTTTTTTGTACTCAATGTACAAGTGCAAGTTCGTTTTAATTGACTGATATTTCAATATTGGCAAAATTAACGCTGTTGTACCTACTGTGAGTTGGTAATTATTTAAATTATTTCCTATGTACGACTATCGCGCCTGTTCTAGGAACTAAGTACAAGTTTTTTGAATAGTTTTTTTTTTTTTTTAATTTGTATGCCGAGTTGTTGATATATAACCGTTCTCATCTGAAAGGGAAGTCTTATTTCTAAAGAAAGATCGTTAGATTGTTTAATTTTTTGTATACATTCGCGAGTTTTTTTTGTGTTGTACTAGTCTTTAGATTGCATACTTTTTTATACTTCTGACTTAATACATATATGTTTACTTTGTTATATTTAATATTATGGAATATTACATATTGATTTTTGCATCCGTTTGTCCGTATTGATTTTCGCACTTTGTTTTTATTAATAATTCAACGTTTTATTTCTTGGTAAATGTAAAATTTTACTATGTTTTATTTTTATGAATATATTTTATAGTTAATAATAATATTTATAATATTATACTCTAAATCGATATATATATTATATTCTAAACACAATATTTTTCTCCCACAGAGAACGATAGCGCATCATATAAAAAAATCTATTCTACTTTTGTTTCATACAGATTTTATACATACTGTAACAAGGTAGATATATTTCAATAAATATATTATTACCGGTTAGGATAGGGATGGTTTAGATCTACTATAATAATTAATATAATTTAGCGTGGTAAGATACTATTCGTATTAATAAATTATTAATATGCTGTATTATTTCAAAATCAAGCATTGTATTATTTGATAAATATCGAAATAACAAAATGGTTGATTACAATAATTGAATATACGAGTACATACGTGATTAGCGTAGAAGAACTTACGTATTTTATAGTTTGTGTCGGATCGATACTTAGTAAAAACGATAGTAAATACGCCCACTACGAATTCTGTGCTTACAAGTGGACTGAAATATGAATAGAAATATAATAATTTATAGCTCTGGCAGAATCGAGGACACGCCAGTGAAGTGATCACGCAACATTTGCCCTTTTCAAAAACCGTAAAAAAATATTGACGTGTTTGGAATTGGAGGCTCGATTATCCATGTCTGGAATATACGAATGCCTTCCTGAAACTCGAGAAATTGTCTTTTGACGCGATAAAGAATAGCTTAGTATATCTTGCTTAGCGATCTGTATGCCCGATGTAACGGTTCACTCGCGGCAAGTTTCCCGGAATAGAATGTTCAATAGTAAATTTATGACTTGTAAACAAGTATAAGTATATTACAGGGTGTTTTAAGAAATTTATGTTATTTTGAAAACTCGTATATGCAAGTATAATAATTTTTAGATAGGATTTATAATATATTATTTTAGTAATGCCATTATACTGACTCGTCTTGTGTAAACTGCCGTGGCTGAGTGAAATCAAATTTTGGGAGCGCAGATTTAAATCTCCCGCTATTTTTAATATCTTATATTTAGCCAAGACATAAAATCCTTTCAAATATAATAATATTTTAGAATACATATTATTATTAGAATACATTCTTATTGTGAAGTTGTGATTATTCAGAACATAAGTCTGTGATATTTTAAATATGAATTAAATATATTAATTAGAAAAGATATACATATGAAATCGATTTTATCGAAAAATATTGTTGTTGCGCCACCGGGATTCGGTCCTGGATCTCTGTCCAAATCGAAGAAGGTACATTATCCAACTATGCTACAGCGACGATATTTTTAGCGACAAATTTTCGAACCAAAGGTAACAACCTTTTTGATATTAATACATTTAATCGTTCCATTATTTATCGCTGTAGCATAGTTGGATAATGCACTTTCCCCGGTTTGGAAAGAGATTCAGGTTCGAATCTTGGTGGCACAATAATATTTTTCGTTAAATTGATTTTATATGTATATCTTTCTAATTAATATATTTAATTCATATTTACATTTTTTTAATTATAATAAAATCTGTAGCCAAGTAGTGTCACATTTGTGTGTTTGCGTCATTTCGCCGGAACGATAAATTAAATAATAATAAGAATGTGTAATTGGATACCCAACATTTGTTTGCGTTAGTTATGCTATGATACAGGGATGATCAAGGACAGACTCTCAACTAATTTTTGGGGCATCTTACGAGAAGGAAATATAACTTTGAAGAAGCTTGTTGTGGTGGGCCACGTTGAAGGACAATGAGGAAAAGGAAGATCCCTCAGCCGTTGGACGGACCGAGTGGGAAAGGAAACAGGCACTTCTCTGGTAAGATCTACAGGATGCTGAGAAAAATGAAGGGGAATAGTCAAGAGGGCGGGAGTTTAAGGAATTCGCGATCCTCAGTCATGGGATCGACAAGGAAGATGACTGTGATAATTGATAAATTATAAAAAAATGTTTAACAGAAATACTGATCATACCACGCAGAGGTCACTATTTACCCAAGATTTTCCATGTTAAATAAAGTTGATTGATTAATCGTGGCGTTACCTAGAGTTATACAACATAAAGTTGATAGACATTTAAAATGAAATAACAGATAAATCATTTATAAAAATACTCAAATTTTTCATAATGCTACATAGCATAAATAGTAACGCAGTTTCCCAGCAAAATTTTTAACTTTTATCTCGATGGTAACCAAATATTTTTTCTGTATATTTTTCTTATTGATTCATCTTCTTACCATTTTATTTTATTATTATTATTATTATTATCGCTTGTTTTGTAATAAAAAATGGTTTGTTTTTTTTGTAGATAATTTGAAAGCTGGTTTTTATTGACAACTATTTCAAAATAAATTTAAAAAATTCTGACAATTGATAATATTAATTAAACCAAATGTATTTATTTATTACATTTTTTTGACAGTAATAAATAAATACATAAATTATATATATATACATAACTGCTATACATCATAGTGTGTAAAATGTCTATTTATTATATTTTATCTATTTCAAATGCATGAAAACGAAAATGTAATCAGACTAATCTAATAATTTAATAATTACTATTTATACTATATATTATTACTAATTATAATTGAGTAATTACTGCAATATAAAGTTACGGTACTGAATGTTGATATTGCAATACTGGTAAATAGAAGCATATTCTAATAAATTAACAAGATTTTATATACATACTGTCGTCGAATTTATAAATTAACTGTTAAACTAAGGTGAGGGATTTAAGACAAGTTTCGAGAAATTGTCTCGAGTGAAGAATAATGTTCTGACATTTGAAATATTACCCCGGGGAAATTCTTATTACGGCGTATGAAGTTCATTATAATGTTTGAAATAAGAATATTAAATGAAAAGTTTACATTAGAATAAAATATGAAGACAGTAAAATGTTTGACTCCATCTTCTTTCATTGAGATACTATTTCATTTTCTGGCGTAAGTAGTCGGATGGTCAAAACGTTTGCCTTTGACAACAACGATTGGAGATTCTTTCACCAGTCTACCAGCTTGTCAAATTTATATGGTAGATATAATTTAAAAATGGATATATTTATTAAGATTTTAAAATTAAATGATAAAAAGGCCAGCTTTTTGATGAGACATTTCAAACGAACTTAATACATTACATCGGAGTTAAGTGTAAATTTATTATTTATAATATAAACATGAAAAACAATTTACTTCAATAGTATCTATTGTCTAAAATTTCAAAATTAAATTTTAATTCTGGATTATACTACTTTGTAACTTATTATTTGAGCGCACTGGGAACTAAAAAGTATATTTTTTACTGTACCTACCAAGAACTGTATCAATTATGTTTTAATAATTTAAAAGTTTTTAAATTCACTCTTAAGTAAATTATCATTTTTAAATTTTTTTCTTCTGCCTATTTGCATCCAGTGTTGAATACAGGCTTCCCATTTTTTTTTACGGATTTATATTTCTACAGCTCCCTATCTCTTTACCTTTGTTTCCAATTTTGCCTAATAACTTGCCAGATTTATGTTTTCTTACCACAATGCCATAAAATATAAATAGTTCATAGTAAAAAATATTTAAAATAAAAATTAGAAACGTGGTCAGTAATGCAAATTGAATTAAACTATTCAACGATTAATTTCAAACATTAAAATATTAAAAAAAAATTCCAACACAGACTGCAATTAGGTAGATTAAGACAATGCGTGAAAGTACGTATTAACTTTTTTCTTTAGGACCTATTTTTGAACATATGCCATTTTGTTACGTGATGGCGGATCAGGCTAGTTAACGAACTTATCCAAGACGTTTACCAGATTAATTTTTAGAACACGCAAACTTTTCAGGTTATTAATTATTTCTAAGAAAACAAAATATTGAACAAGTTTTTAAGTACCTATCTAATGGAAAATGAATACTGTTATTTCTTTCTAAACATGAACCATTCCCTATTCAGGAAGTTTCCTGCTATAGTAGGAAGATTTTTCTTGGTTCCTATTAAACCTAGCAGAAAATTAATGGTGGACAGAACATAATTTTGTTAATGTTGTCAATTTTATTAAATAATAAAGTAAAAATTAACCCTAATTTCAAGTTATATCATCATCATCAAAGGCGGAGGACAAAAGAAAGCTCATAAAAGCAGGGTTGATTTTATATTCATGTCACCCTTAGCGCGCGAAGTTATACACCACATGTAGGTACCGACATATATAATTTAATATATTACGTAGGCACTTATCTTAAAAGTAATAAAGTTTAAGTGTCACATTGAGATTGTAGTATTTCTCTTTTAACGGTGACATCCTTTATTTCTTTATCTCGGCGCATTCTATGCTTGAGTAAATAAATACATTAATTAAATGAGCAGTTTTATTGATTTATAAGTACTTCAAATAAACTTAACAATTTCGATATCAAAAGCAAATCGGTTGAAGTAATATATGATGTACTGAGTATGTAACAAAAACATTACATTATATTCATATATTTTTAATGTAGAAGTTGTTGAAATTAAGGTTTTTTATTATTTAAAGTACGATAAAATGGATAATATATATCATATAAGTTTGTAGCATTTTTGTTTTCTAGGCAAGAATGCTTTGGAAGCATTATACAGGATCGAGTTAATTTTCAGCATGATAATACCCATGCGTATACTGTTACATTACAACAGCAACTGTACTCGGCTGGGAAGTTATTACACATTCGCCATATTCTCTTGATCTTGCTCTATCAGATTTTCATATTTTTTGCTCTCTATCCGATATCTCCGTGGAAACTCCTTTAATAACAACGTTGCTCTTCAAAATTGGCATAATGACTCCGAAAAACTGCCAAAACATTGGGTGTCGATCGTAAATAATGTAATAATTGAAGAGTATTTTAATTTTTTATTTAAAAACTTAATATTACATTTTAAAACACTACGTACGTATATATTAATCCAATAAATAAATAATCAGGATGATCCGTGAAAACCACGTGTTCATATTTTATTATTTTCTAAGACCTCTTTCTTAACAAATAACCAAATAGTCTGAACATCGAAATACAACAAATCTTGCTAAATTTCAAAAATGTCGCCTCAATAGCGCATTATTGTCGATAACAATTTAGAGTTCTTATGTCTAATAATAGGTAATTTTGTATTATTTTATGTGATGTCCGTGAGATTATGTGAATGTGTGCGTGTCAGCGCGCCAGCGCCGCCGCTTCTAGATTTATGTGGGTGTGTGTGTGTGGCGGGTTTAAAAGGTTGAGCGCGGCCTCTTTTCTCTACCGTTTGTCTCTGTGAATAGTTGTATACTTTGTACCATAATAGTATTATTATTGTAATAAAGATTATACTTGGCACATAAAGAGTTTCTCATTGGTCTACCAACAATCTTCGGTGACGTATACAACACAAAAGTACTTAACATTTTTACTTCTATAATGAGGGTCACGCTGTAATCATTCATAATTTTTTCGTTTACGGGAATACGTGAAATGTATTATTTTTCGTCTGTTTGCCTATATAGTATTCAAATAAAATGTCAGGTTTTACAATGTACGCAGATACCTAAACTGTTAAGATTGATACAATTTTTATTGCAGATATCCCAACTTTTCGATGGTTAAGACTGTTCTGGATTAATGGAAACATCATTTTGCATTATGAAATTATTGTTGGATTCTACAGGTAATTTATTAACAGAACACGATATTTTAAAAGTTGCGCATTGCCAATTTATATATGGGATGATGATATGGGCTGGGGGATGTTACCATCCAAGATAAGATATAAAAATAATACTAATATAATAATAAAAGTAATCCGAATCAGTTTCAATGTTGTTCCTATCCTAGAAAAAGTAAGAAAAAACTAACTGTGATGGTGTGATCGTATTGACGGAAGAAAAAATGACCATAAATCACAAAAAGAGCAGTGGAAGAACTCTAACGACGATCCTGAAAGACCAGAAAATATAAGACTTACCAAAATCGAAACCTTATGATCGCCAGACATGATACATGTTGACTGAAAGGGTTGACCCTAAATGATAGAAAAAATTTAAGAGAAAAAACTCGATTTTTAATGATCAGTATCTACGGATGAGATTTTTAACTCGAGATAATATGTGAGACATATAATTTTTTAAAGACAACTTTCGACTTTTATATTTCATCCCGAACAAACTAAGTTTCAAAGATTCGGTAAATCATGCCTCATTTCACGCTTGCTGTGTGCATCAAATATCAGTCCATTGACCATTAATGTAATCGTTAGTTGGGTGAATTTTTCCCAGGGGACGGAATTTGTAATTTAATGCCTTCTGTTTGTATGCACTTGTAGAATTTCGCTGTTATATTTAATGTTTGATTAAATTTTTTCTTAATCTCATATTAATCTCTGAGATTATCTCCAGGTTATAATTTTAATACGCGTTATGGTACTGATTTCAACTAAATCTATGAGATTTATCTCTTCGTGTCTTATTCCGTGGACATGAACCGTAAAATAGGAAATAATTCACGGTTTCGGCCATCGGCCAACATTATGTATGAGTTGTCACATACATGTTTCCGTGCTAGATATTTTTCTAACAGGATGATTTGATTTATAACATCATTCTTTAGTCTCTGAACTTCCTTTGACATCATATTTCCAAAATGGGGTAGAAATTATCCTTTCTTTAACCCTCTTTGTCCAACACGGAGCGAGTTTGAGAATCGCCACGTATAATTAATTTTAGATATAGCCCAACGGCAGCAAAATAGGGGTGTGTCGTTTGAAAGGATGGAGGGCGCAAAAAGGATGAAATTGGAGAAAGCACCTGAGATGGGATCAATTAACTTCGTCGCCTCTAAAAGGGTTTTGTAATTCATCTTGTTTGAGAGTAAAGCGTAGTTACCAGTAAAATTTTAGAGAAAAGTCACTTTAGATTTGTAGAAGTTTCGAAACTAGTAAATTTTAGTCTACTCACAAGACAAGTTTTATGCTAAATAAATTACATTTAAAATGAACATCCAAACTAATCTACTTAAAATAATATACACGATAGATTAATATTTAATGAAATATATGTATGATGTCGAGAAGTTAGTAGATTTAGAAACAAGTGGAATAGATAATGTTGCAAATTTTTTATATACTTATTTGTTATAATACTTTTTGAAGAAACACGGATATTACTATTATTTTTTTTTAATTACTTAATTTTGAAAAGTCTAGATATTACTGCTATTTTTCAACCAAAACATTAATTATAATAATTTTGTTCATTTGTATAGTATTAACACTGATGTCACTCATCCTAAGTCAGATATTTTTTACAAAAAATGTGTAAAATGTTGAAGGGAAATTCACGATGTATTTGTTACATTGATTCGAGATTTTGATTCGCGCCATTATCTGACGCAATTTTCCAGTGATTTATACATTTAAAAATTATGATGCCGTACTGCATTAGCGCCACTTGTCACAGACGTCGGTCTTTGGCCGTAAAGTGTGATGCATTGTGTCTTAGCACTCGAACGGTACATTACGTGTCTATAATTTAGACATCCAATGTACTTCACATTTGTATTTTATTTTGAGAATAGTATTTACTTTCGTAGACCGCTTTCTATTATTTGAAATATAAAATAATTTATTCACCTTAATTACTAAACATTATTCGCGTTACAAAAACTTATCTCCTATCTGTTAATCGGTATTATGATTGGCGGAGAAAGACCAATAATATTAAAAAAGATTATTTTGACTCTTGAAACTTCGCGGCTGCTTTCGGAGGCGCCGCTCCCACGGCCGAGTAACAAGTTATCGCTACTATGTTTAAATAAAATAAACTACTAAATAATAAATCATGTATTTGGTTTGTTATATTATTTTAGTAATTTATTAATCAAATTTGTCTTATACCCACAAGACTCTTGATTGCAACGTTATTTAAAATGAGCGCACGCCAGGTGTTTTCACATGTGCCTTCTCTCACAGTCAAAAAATTCTGCACTCTCACTGTCAATAATTATATTTTCCTCGTATTTCCGCGAAAGGCTTTTTATTATATTGTATAACGTATTGTCAAAGATACTCGTTAGCTGACAAAATACCAGCAATATAAAAAAATCTTATGAAAAACATGAAGTAGAAAATAGATTGAATAGAAGAGCACTAACTTACTAAAAAAGGTTAGATTTTTTTTTCTTCAATCTGTATAATAAAACAGTATATTTGTGTGTTTGTTCCATAGAATGTGCTCCATAAATTCAGCCTAGAGTTATTAAATCTACAAATATACTTGGGGAAAATACTTAAAGTATTACTTGTATGTATCAGTTTTTTTATTTCTTTCATTTTAGCGTATATTTTGTATTATTGTATTACATTGTATCAGATACAAAATAATAATAGTCAAACATGACTGTCGTTGGATAAAAAATTATGGTTTTTGAGCATATAAGTATAAATCTGCATTACAATTTATATTCCGAATATTAGTATAATAAAATTTGTATTGGAAAGAAAAAAATGGTGAGGTATTTGTGCTTTGATTATTACAGAATATTTTGAGCTTTTTATCTGCCAGTTGGAATCTGACAACGAGGTAAAACTATGAATTTAAACAACGCGTCGGTACTTAAACTGACTTCATTCCGTCATATCTTTTTATTGAATAACTTTGGTGTGTTTGCGCTCAGGTGAGGCAGACACCGGAGCACATCCTCTGGGACTGGATGACTATGAATGATGCATGTGAAATGATCATGATTGCAAGATTAGAAGGAATAGGTCATCGGATGCCCCGGAACGATGATTTATTAAGAAATTAAATTAATCTTGGACATTTTAGAGAGTTTATTAGGGTGAGGGTCTCCCGCTAGGGGTTGCTAAAATAGACGACGCCGGGAAGAGCAGTGGCTAAAGAGACCTAACGGAGCATTCTACTGGCTCTCCCTCGCACCTCTTGTGAGCTGGACAGGGTGAATTTCTGCCGGACTGTGATCGAGTTCTGCGACTCCAACACATAAATGTGACGTCTACCCTCCCGTTTTAGGGGTACATGATTTCTATAACTTTTCTCTAGCTGCCCTCTGAATTTAATATGATAACGAGTCTCACGCCAAATTATACAGGTATGACTATGGTACGATTATTGGTGCGGTATCCCGCAGCCAACCTATAATGACATTAAGATGTTAATAACTGAATGTAATAAAATATAAATAAAATGTAATATTGACGAATCGAAACGATAGTAAACAACTATTAAAATGATTCGAGATAGAGTGTAAATAAATATGGAATTACTGTTTTTAATATTTTTGGAAAAAAATAAAAAATAATCATATCAAATGGACTTTAAAAATATAACATATGTTTCCAGTACAATACGTTGCACACATACAAAAACATACTAACTAATATATCCCTCCCTAACTCGGTAAAGAGATTAGTTTTCCGATGAATATTTATTTTTATTGATTCACCATGCATCTGGGAAATGTCGCGCATAAGCGCACTTAGTTTTTCGGAAGTTAGTTATCCAAAAAATAAGAGTCAAACGTTTTTTTAAATCTAGGCATTTTCATCAAATTCTATTTACTTATCATCATCCCTGTCTTTGATGATGTAATGTAAACTTTTATTTAATACTTAATGGGCCAGGTGCGCAATCACACTGAAAGGTCCAGATGCGGTGACAGTGACTGCTCAAGTTATTGGAGAATGTTGAAAGATTAAATATGAAAATAAATTATACAAAGTAGACATAAACAAATTTAAAAAATACAAAAATAATTATTATGTTAATTGTTACAAATAATTACTTTCTAACTCTTAATAAATTCACATATTTCTTTTCCTTGCTCTTAAAGTAACAAAAAAATACGTCATTATATTAAATTAATTTTTTTACAGTTTAAGAAATAAAATCACTTTAAAAAATGTGTAAAATTATAAAAAAATATAGGAAATGAAAATTGTAGGTCAACTTAAGTACATACAATTTTTCACGGTACCTTTCACAGAACTTGCGACTGCATTCTATTCAAATGGATATTTTGCATGTAGAACATACGCGATTTTAGGTTCCTTTTTCGAATCACACGTGGAACACGATTTGCATGCTCCTAATCTTTTTTCTAAGAATTCGCGATGTCCAAGATCTTTCTAATAGATGCCGGCAGCTGGATATTGTGACTTAAAAAGTGCTATTGCACGTTGTTTCATATAAGCGTTTTAATAAAAAATATATGTATTTAGAGTTATATATACATTAGACCTAGCTTAGATAGTCAGAGTCTATAATTTGAGCTGCATTTAATATTTAGAAAAATCTTAATTAAGTGAAGCTTGATTTCTAGATGGCTGCACCTGCATCTGACAAACTGAATTTAAAAATTGAATAAACACCATAAACAATGTCACTTAAAATTTCAGTTATTAAATATTTGATTATAATCGATAATCGGCCCTTTTGTTAAATATTCAAACTCTTTCAGGAAAAAAGTAAATATATCGTGTTTTATATCACACGAGTTTTCAATACGTCTGACAATGATCATTAATATTACTCCACACACTAGCCTCGAGTCTATAGATGAAATAATATCAAACAAATGCGGTATCATGAAATAGGGCAATGGCAGCTGTTTCAGTTTTTTTCAGTTTCAGTGCCGCATAATGGCTTTTATCGTACATTATAATGTAACACAATAGTATTATCTATTCACGCCATTACGATTTGTTAATTAATTATTCCCTCAGGATAGTATTTTAACTATTTTTATACAAGCAAAACATTGTGTCATTGTGCATCTTAAGTGTGAAATTTTTCACGAATACGTATTGTATCACAATAAATTTTGTCATTAAGGAGAACACATTCTTATTGTGAAGTTGTAATTATTCAGAACATGGTCTGTGATATTTTAAATACTAATTAAAATACTGTCAAAAATACTGTCGCTGTAGATAGTTGGTAATACACCTTCCCCGGATTGGAAAAGATATCCAGGTTCGAATCCCGGTAGCGGAATTTTTTGATAAAATTGATTTTATATGTAAGTATATCTTTATGATTGACACATTTATTAGTATTAGTATTTGCAAATTCAATAAGGCGTGCGCTGTAATTTAAAAAAAAATTCTTTTATATACATTCGTCGTAGCGTTAAATAAATAATATAGTTACGATTGGAGATTTTATAGTTTTGACATTTATAAATTGATATGGAATGTATTTAAACTATTAAACCGAGCATGACATGGGTCTAATATTTTTTTTATTAATTATTAAAAACAATATGTATATTATTAAATTTTTACGCAATTTTCATAAATGTTTATTATAATAAAAAATCAAAAAATAGGTTCAGATCATCGAGCAAGGGCGTCATTTGAACTTCCGCCTAGTTTTAGACCAGTTTCCCATATCTGAATCAATTTATTTAAAAAAAATACATAAATTAAATTAATTTGGTAATGTGATCAAATAACAAACAAGATAGTCCTGAGAATAATCATCTCGATGCTGTTAGACCAGAATAAAATATCAAATCGTTAAAAAAACATCCTCCCCTTAACACTATCAGATAAGAACCGAACTTCGAAAAAAGCACTCAGTTCAATTGTAATTAAGAAAAATAAATGTGGCGAACCCAAATCAAACTAGATACCTAATAAAAATAAACGACGACTTACACTTTAGTTATTTTTCGCCCGACAACCCTAATTTATTTAACAAATAATAGATATTTTATAGAGACGAAGCTATTTAAAAAAAATTATATTTTAATGGAAATATATGGAAGTACGTGTAATTACAGGGTTTACGACCAGTCTTCTTGGACATTTTTAAATAGTGCTAATAATATACTGGTAAAAATAAGAAAATATATAAAATTGAAAAATATTGATTTTTCATGCGTATTCTAGTACGATGTGTTAAAAACGTTTTACAGATAAAGAATATTAGTTTAAATAATAATTATAAAAAAAATATATTCTCATTGTGACATACATGCCATAGATGGCGATAGTATAGTTGTAGTGTTTTCACATATTAACATATATACAACTTTAAAAAAATTGATAGATATGGAGATTGATTAATGGGTGAGATTGGTGAACGTTATATTTATATAAATTGATTACTTAAGCCTGCCGAAGACAGGACGTAAGCCCTGTAAATACCGATATTATCACATATTTCCATTAAAATATAATAAAGAATAGCTTCGTCTCTATGAGATATTTATTATTTGTTTAATAACAGTGCCTTTGTAAGTGAAAATCTAGCAATTATGTGTTCTTGTTCATATTCAAATATTGCTAATTTATTATGTTTTTAAAATATTTATTTGAAAATTGTGATAAATGTTTCTCTTACACGTTCTTATAATTTCACGCAAGTGCATAAAATGACGCATGCAAAGATATAATGTTAGAATAGTTTTTCAAATTCATAATTGTGTGCATTTTACTTTAGACGGGACCTCTTTATAATTAAGGGCGCCATATTTCAGTGTTCGCGGCATACCTACTAACCATGTGTTTATTGTACCACTAATATACCATAATAATTTATAAACTTTCTTGATTTACTTTGCTCGTTCGCAGTAATTCAATATTGGCATATGGTGAGCTGGACGCAGTACTGAACGCACCTGGCAACGCAGTATCAAACCAACTGCAGACCGTGCGCTGTACGCTGTGCTCCTAGCACCTAGCACCTATTGCTCGCATGCTTACGGGCTTGAGAACATCGTTACATTCCGAACTCTGTACTAACGTTCCGTCGCATAATTCTACCGGAGCTATTAAACATCATAAAACGTAATAAAATATACTCAAAATGTTCCTTGTAAATAGCGTTTGTTTTAAATGATCTTCTGATGTACCTATAATAATTCCTTCCTCTTAATATATACGAATAAAAATTGAAATCCGACTCATTACATTCAACAAATATATGCAGAATTAAATGGATTACTTATGTGATCACTTAATTTAGATTATTTAAATCGAGAAAAAGGAATAATTCTTTTATTTTTTATTTATTATCTTTGTTTTATTAACCACTGAATTGAGTTTAAATACATCTACCGGTTTCGAAAAATACCATTTTCTTCTTCAGGATGTCATAACTAACTAAAATATATATTATTGTTTCTTCACCAGAATCTATTTTTAAAAAAACAACAATTATTTAAAAAATAAATTTAGTACCTAACTCAAATTGTTACTTAATACATGTTTGTTTTCTTATTCTTATATTTGTTTTATCTGTAAGGTTTATAGTTTATGAAAATACCTTTTAAAATAATAAAAATAGGGATGCACGGATGTCCACGGGTTACTTTAATTTTTATAATTTACTGACTGTAATGTACTTAAAATTTCTATCACATGTTAAATCTACCATATCGGAAAAATAGACTAATGTGTTCACTGAATTCTGCTGATTAGGTCGTTTGAACTCAGCGGGCAGGAAATAAAAAAAAAGTATCAATTTGGTACAAAAACCAACGTTGTCAGAGCGTTAAAAATGTATGTCAACTTAACACGAGGAGCTCGCTTCAGCGCCCGAGTGTTGCCAGGCTGAAATATTGCATGTGAGCCGAGTGGATCGATATGACTGGTTTTTTGAGTGACATTTGTTGGCGAAAAGAAAGGAAATTTATTTTTTTAAATGTCTTAATTTCGTGGTGGCGATGTTGATATTCACGTGTATATTTTAAATTTATAATAAATTTTGAAGTGTTATATTTGAATGATGTTACATATGTTTTAATAGGTGTCGTTTTTTTTAGATCATACAAATAATTCACAACGTTCAATTCAACACTTAAATATTTTGCAAACCCACTTTCACATATCAATCTTTAAATACATGCGTAAACCTATATTATACTGTTTTTTTTACATTTATGAGTTCACTTGATTTTATATTTTGAATTTGCTATATAATATACATTATTAGTTAAAATTAAGGTAGTATTAATAACATTTTAATTATATTGTGCAAAGTTTTGTACTCACCTTTGGAATTTGTTGGTACTAGCGTGGGTGATTGCAATGAAGAAATACGAAAGAGGAACGTAACGATCAGATGAGCAAGGGAAGATGTGGCATGATAGCAACATATCCAAAACCATGAAAATGTGATGTATTTAATCGCAAGTATTTAATAAAACTTGCATGTAACCGAATCATGAACTATGGAACTGCAAAACGACTGGCAGATTATAGAATTAAGCTACAAGATGTGGTAGGTACTTGAAACCTTACTCAGAGTGCTTGACGGAACCGATTAATCAAATAATGATTTTCGTTCACGGTTGCGGTCACTGTGACACAAGAGTATTACAATATATTGTAGAATCGCATCATTTTGGATAGCAACTACGTGAGTTCTTATATAGGTTAACCTTAGTTGAGACTACGGTGAACGCCTGTCGCCATCTGCTGATGAAGACATGCCGAACACGAACAGACATCTTGGTAGAGTCAACTGAAAGAGGGCAACCTGGAAGTCGGCATGATCATACAATAAATTCATCTTCATTTTCTCTTGTCATCATCCCTAGGCAGCAGACGAGTTTCTTGGCCTGTTGGAGCCTGCATCACGACATCCATAAATTTCATAATTCCGCGATATAATTCTTAGATACTTGTAATGTACTTATCTGTACATAAAATTAAGCTCAGTATAAAAAACGATCTGATATTTTGATGTTAATTTGATTTAGTTTTTTTATTTATTTAAAATGTGCATTATATTAGTAGTAAATAAATTACTTTAATAAATACATTTATTTTATTTACGAAATATAATACATTCTCTGAAGACTTGACATAAGTTTATCGATAAAGGGTAAGTTTGGAGCACATACTCGTGGAATTGATATTCAACACGTTCAGTGGACCTGGTTAACTCCGCTTTTTATATCTTACTCCGGGCCTTCTAGACGTGCAAGACAGATATTAATAAATCAAGCTATTATCAACATATACCAGTTTTGTATCATTAAATATAGATGCATACAATTAAGTAAATAATATGTTTCAAATATGAAACCAATTAATTATATTAACTTTAATTGGAGAACATATTTTAAAAAAATATTCCAGTTCTAATAGCTGATATAAAACTAGCGTGTCGCATGCAACTGTATTATTGCACTTGCGACGATGAAAAGGCTCATAAATAATTTTATTCACAAGTAAAAAAAAACATAAAGTCACAAAATTTCATTAAAAAATAAATTAAATTCTTTTCGTTTTTCATTAAATTTTTATGTGTAATTTGCACAAAAAAAATTAATAAATTTTCTGTAAATTGAATTTTTTGAACTTTATAATAAATACAATACAATAAATTTACATTCAATACCTGTAAAAATTAATCTTGCATATATTCTCGCTGTTTGATGGGTGATAGGCGCACGCGCGTACGGGACGAAATTATCTGTGTGTGTGTATGCGTATAGAGTAGTACGTCGGGGATAATGCTTTAAGTATGAAAGTGGGAGAATACTTCATTTTGTTTCACATTTTCCAACGAAGATAGAATTAAGGACTTATTGTAATGTGTATTATTGTGATCTTGAATAATTCCCGAGTGTTATTTATGTCTCCATATCAAGCGATATTCTTCGAGGAAGAGTTACAACAACTAGCAAAGCGTAATATGTCTGGCGCTACAGGACAACAGTATGTTACACTTTTAATAGCGGCCTGCGATCTTTGGCCGTATGCACGCATATTTCGAATAAAATGATTATATATTCCTCTGACACTTTGATATGACATGAAAAAATATTACTATCTGGACGTTCCATATATTGAAGAAAATATACGAGCCTTACGTGTCTAACGTAGGTAGGTACCTACTTAAGTAGTCAATAATAATTTAATTCGATACCAGAATGTAGTTAAGTACCTAGGTATCAATTATTCTGCGTAAATTTGAATGCGTGATGTTTTTCCTGTCATTATTGAAGGGCTTTCACCTAGTACGAGGTGGAGCAAAATTAGTCACCCTATCGGAAGATGTTATAATTTTTGCAAATGGCGTCATACGTCAATCATATTTGACATTTGTGAACTAGACAGCTGCAGTTTACAAACAGACGAGCAATGAAGCGCTATACTCCGCAAGAGCGTGGAATAATTGTGTCGATTTTTTTGATCAATAATCGGTCGGTGGTGTTAGCGCAGCGTGAATTTCGACGTTGATTTTCTAATCGTGTCGCGCCAACCGGGAAAACATTCCGGAGCTTAGCTACTCAACTCGAACAGACTGGAACCACACGAGACCTTGCAGGGCGTGGCCGCTACCGGACTGGTCGTTCGGCCGAGAATATCGCGGCTGTGGCTGCCGATGTCGCTGAGAACGAAGAAACGTCAACCAGATGACGGGTCACGCAATTGGACATCACCAGACGGACCCTACAGCGAATTTTAATGAAAAACTGACACATATTACCGTACTAAATGCAAACAGTGCATCATGTAATGCCTGCTGACCGTCAGTCGCGTGTGAATTACTGTCAAGCCATCCTCAATCTCAACAACGAAGAGGACGATTTTGTATCGAAAATCATCATGAGCGACGAGAGCGCATTTACACTTAAGTGGTTACGTCAATAAGCAAAATCTTCGTTTTTGAGGCACTGAAAATCTACGTGTGATGCATGAAGAGCCATTACATCTACCCAAAGCCACTGTGTGGTGGATTGGGTCGTATTTATTTGAGGACGCCATCGGCAATACGGTCACTGTTATTGGCGAACGCTACAGGGCCATGATAAACGACTTATTACTGCCGGGATTGGATGAGCGTGGCTTGGTGAATATGTGGTTTCAACAAGACGGTGCAACTGTACACGCAGCACGAGCCACAATGGATATTGTGAAGGAAGCGATTCCTGGTCGCGTAATCTGCCGTTTTGGCGATTTGGAATGGCCAGCAAGATCGCCCAATTTAACCATCCCAGACTTCTTTCTTTGGAGCTACTTGAAATCGCGGGTTTATGCCAACAAGCCTCAGTCAATCGCAGCCCTTAAAAAGAATATTCGACAGGAATGCGAACAGTTATCACCGGAAATCTTGGGAAAGTCGTGGAAAATGCGATAAAACGGGCACAAATGTGTATCAACACTGGCGCCACTTAACGGATATCATCTTTTCCACTTAACAGAAAAAATTTTAAAGGTTCAAATAAAGATTTCCATTACTCAAAATATTATTTTTTTATTTAGTAAAAAAGTTATTCAAAAACAAAATTGGATGATTAATTTTGCGCAACCCTGTATTATCATGGTTCATATAAAAAACAAATTGTGGCTTATTTGAGATGCATCACTTTTTTTACATCTTTGTAGCAAATGGTACAGAAATTGTTAATTTTTTAATTAATATAAGGTACAAAACTAAAAGGTCAAAAATATAAAAAAAATGTACTTTTTGGTATAGTTAAATATTTCGCTTAAGTTTAGTAATTTTTCTTTGGTCCTTGATTTCAAATTTTAAAACGATGATATGTCTATCTTAAGGCTTTCTCTCTTTATATTTTTTCTTGATTGTGTTGTATCGGTTTCTGTAAGTTATTATATCATCTCTATAGAGATAAAACTCACTTAGTGCAAGTGCACTTAGTGAGTGAGTGCAATAAAGTTATTAAATTGATAAAATAGAGCTTTTTACGGCAAACATTTCCTTTTTCATATATTACTTTTATATTACTATGTATTGTTATTTAAATGTTTAAACTTTATTATATTGAAACTATGTCATTTAGTAAGTTTTACTTTTAAAGGGACAATATATATATATGTTTAAAAATTATAACGTCAACATATTTGACTAGATGTATAAAATAATTTCGCTTCCGAACAGTTATTTTCAAATTTTATGAATCTCGATGCATAATGCTTGGTTCCCACATATAATATTATCTATTGACGAAATTGAAAAGAATTGTGACATATATCTTTAAACTAAAATGAAATCAATATGGCAATATGGTGAAGTTTTTTTGATATTTTGAGGGACGTGGATATGTACTTTATTGTTGTAAAAAAGATACAACAAATAAAGTTTTGTGACTGAAAGTTCGATGTTAACATTTTGAAGGAAATTATAAGATATGGAAATTATTTCCATATTTTGGAAGATCGATTTGAAGATATTTTATTAAAATTTTGAAATATGATTTTCTCAACAGTTCCAGTAGGAAGAAGATCTACAGAATGTTCCAAGAGAATATGGAGAATGCTAATGGACAGACTTTGCGAAGAAAGATAGAAATAACAGTATCTCAAGTAATTGATAGTAATGGATCAGAGAGCGGTGTCCAAGCATCAGATCATCGACTCGATTAGGGTAGAGGGGATGAAGAAAAATAAAACTTTTTTAAGGCTGCCCAGCTTTCTTCATAAATAATGGCGCAGCAGTCCCATATGGATCATAATCTTCTTAAGTAAGTATCATGTCTCCGATTATGCTCCGCTGTGCTTTTTTAGTTCACGATACCGACTGCATGAGCATCTTAAGTAAAGTAAGCCAACCACCGTAGCTTGGTTCTTCCAAGACTCATTCGCATAATAGGTTTTGCATAAGATACTTTCTTAGATGGTCATTTCGAGGCCATTCGTTGAACGTTACCAGCCCAACTCAGCCGTACTACCTCGATAATTTGGACAATGTTGAGTTCACTAAATTCTGAGTCTACTTCTGCCAGCTTCCGCTGAGCTCGGGCTGAGCAATTCATATCAAACTTTTTGAAGTATCTACTTAAGACTCCCCTTTCGAAACTAACTTCATCTTTTCGCATTTTTTGCGAGTATGTTGGTTTTAATTAATTTATATCAAAAGTTATACGTTAAAGCGACCATTAAATTTATTATCAGTGTGCCAGAAAAATTTCTAAATATGGAAAATTCATATGCAAACAGAATGATTTTTTATGGGTCCAAAGCCAAGACTTTGAAAATAAATATGTACTTATGAAATTGTTAAAATTAATGGAGTTTTAAATTGTTAAATTTGCACATTATTTCATTTTTCGGTGGCTTTAAAATGCTTCCTGTTCATTCAAGAAAGCAACTTTAGGGGTCTGTGGCTTCATTTACTATTTATAATTAAGTTTTTTTTTTATCAAAAAGACAATTATGTTTTGCTAAAGTCGACAAAATACATATTTATAAGACTGACAACACAATGTTTTAGTGTATAGCTTCTGACATAAATTTTAGTGTATAGCTTCTGACATAAATTAATAAAAAAACCCACATTTTTGCAATAAACGCGAAAAGACAGATTAGTTTTGAAAGGGGAGCCTTCAGTTATACAGGTATTTAAAATAAATATTTTTCATTATAGATTATCTTTCACCTAGTAATTTAAATATTGAATTTGAATATAGTCGCGTGTCGGATGACTTAGATATGTAGGTTAACAACGCATATTGAATGTATGGCCTTCTAAACAAAGTCAGGCAAGTTGTTTATGTCAATAAATATATAGGCAGCTAGTTAATGTAAATTGTTAGTTAGCTAGCTAATGTGATTTTTTTGTTATGAAATAAAACCTTGCGTGTTCATTAATCCAACTAACATGGCCGTCTATAATTTGTGCTTTTCAAATGGTAAAAAAAGAACATTTCTCTCACCTTTTCTAGTACCTTAGCAGTGTTTTCTACCTTTGTGTAAATATTGCTTTATATTTGTCGAAATAAAAAAAGACATAAAAATATATCCACATATAACTTAATCCCATATCATTTCTCCGGATAGGAAAGTATCCAGGTTCGAATCCCGGTAGCAATAAAAATATTTTTTCGATAAATTGAATTTCTCTGTACATATTTTTAATTGAAACATTTAATTTGTATTAAAATTAAATGTATTTTAGCTTGCTTGAGATTGTTGTCTGTAGTATGAAAATTCGAAACCTTTATTTGCTTTAAAAATTTCAGTATTTTTACATTCAAAAAAGTTATTACTGATTATATAACATTGTAATGTTGATTAAGTTATATGTATGGATAAAATATATGTTTTGAAATATAATAAATAACTAGTTCATTCTAATATTTCTCTTGAATATAATATACCTAAGAGTATTTAAAAAAAAATGTAGAAGAGTGAGTTTTTTTCACAAAGTACGAAGTTAGTTTAACTTCTTAATATAATGTATATTTTTGGTCAATTATATTTAAACATATTTTTTACATAAATATTATTTTGTAATACGTATGTATTATTCTATGAGTCTTGCACAAAAACTCCAACTACGCTGGAATATAAAGATATTTAATTTTATTTTAATAACATAAGTTTTCCGTATTCGGATAATAAGACTCAATAGCCTATTTATTGTTGGTAAATGTAGTGAAAACGAAGAGTGGTATTTAGAACGGTCATTTTCCCGAATCAGATGGAATAAAATTGGTCGGGAAAGAGTTATCCCATACAGTGTGGTTGGTGGACAACGAGCTGGAAAATTGTTTTGTCATCTGTGACAAGTTATTGGACGTTTTCGCTGCGAGTTGGGTTCACGTACTTGAAGGCTCCCGTGATCTGTGCGGTTGAAAATTTTGACAAAGAATATTTAACGGGGATATTAATAATGTAGTATAGACATGTACCGTCAATTTTAGATGTCAAATATTATTAAATATGTTTTTTTTTCACCGGGTACCCCAGTAAATTTTGCCTTTAAATACAATCACCACCCTGTGTTAGCGTTGCGTGAAATCAAACTCCCAGAAGATTCCTAGTATCGACGCCATATAACAACACGGTCAGGAAGGCTGTCTCTGGAGCTTCACTGTTCTTGCCACCGCTTTCTCAATAACAGCTACGAAAATCGCATTCGTAAACTATTTGGGCGTATTTATTTATCTATGGTATTTGTAATTTGTGTTTTACAATAAATTACGTTACAAATGTAAAGAGTTTACACCTTCATATAAGCTGCTACCTGCCACTTTCCACATCCCTTTGGATTTATTGTAGATTATTTTTTTAAATAAACTTTGTAAAGTTACCTTTCCGATAGTGTCTGGTGTTGTGTGGAGCTGGCGGGGATTGGGGCGCGAGGGCCGCGGCCCGGGACCTCACGGGGACCGCGGCGCGCCGGGCCCCTCCGCCATGACGGTTGGGTGCCCCTGCTGGACAGCGCGGCCCTCAACTGTGGATGACATAACCATATTAAAAAAAATATTTTCAAATAATAATTATAATTTTGAAACTCATGGACAATAATAGTATTTTTTTAACTCAAGAAATCGTGTTAACCAGCCCCGAAAGGAATGGTTAGGTAAACCGAAACCGCAATATTGGTATGGATTATTCGTACCATAGCGGTGCCGATATAGGGTTTGTGGTTTAACTATTGCCAGGAATGTGCAAAGTTTAAAGTTTAAATACGTTTCTTTTACAAAAACTTCCTAATTTTTTTCCCTACAGTATCAACAAAGATGATCACAGATATTGTTAAATATATTACATACAATCTGTTCCCGACATTGTTCGCTATTAAAATTTTATTATAATTTTATATTGAGGATTAGTAGGGAGAGGATAAATGTTGTAAATGGAAAATTTTGGTCTGGCAGGATGGTGGAAAGATGTCCAGTGGGGTGGGGGATAATTCTATTTTTCTAAGGGTCATGGAGTGCAACTGAGCAAAATTTTGAACCGATGGAATTCAAAGTAATACGCATTTTTGGGAGTAGGTAAGGTGGCCAAAGAAGGGGAGGTAGGCAGGGTGGCCAGAAGTGATCTTAATTGATTTATAATGTATATAATTTTTTTTTTTTTATACAAAGTGATGGTATTTTGTTTAATAAATTTCTTTTGACTAGTATTATACAAGTAATGATCAATAATTCACGATATTTTGGCTTAAAATAACAACAAAAACTGAAAAGAAATAAAAATACTAAGATTTATGTATGAAAAGGTTTATTAAATAATTATTTGCAAATTTATTTTGTACAATATTCTTAACCAGGTAAAATCAATAAATCACATTTTTTAAATGTATTATATGTAATATATAGTGGAATGTACATAAAACATGATATATAAAAATAAAAATTTACCAATTTTTAGGTGGTTGATGCTTATTGGAAACAAATTAGAAAGTTACTTAAATGTATTTTTCGCCGAAAATACTCGATTTTCCTTACCTTGTTTGTAATTTTTTTTTATGTAAATTAGTACAGATTTACGATAATTTTACAACTGGGAAGTACCTGTTGATAGTTGATTGATTAAATAATTTGTAGTATGTTAATTTTTATTTAAAGCATTTACTGTGTTATAAGGTACTTTTATCCCCGTTTAAACAAGGTGTTTTATTTTTTGATTCCAACTAGTTTCAGAGCGACCGCTAATCTATCAGGGAAATTTAAATCTAACTTGTTAAATCGGCAACAATTTAATTTGAAAAAATCAGATGCTGAAATAAACATTATTGAAAGCTACAATTGTTTAAATACTTTTGATTTTTACGTTAATTTTGTGGTTCCATGCAGTGGCGTAACTAAAAAAATACAAAGCAATATGGAAGGGTCTCTTGCGTTTGTAGTGTATACAAGATATATTATATAATTATTAAGTACTGCGTTGTTTTATGCATTAAATTGTTAGAACAAAAATGGTCTCTTGTTTTTTATAACATTTACATTTTCATGAAAAATAATGTACAATATATTTTCAGGTATCTATATGCATTTGCAATTGAAAAATAATCGTTGCTTTATAACAATGATCTGGACCCTAACCCGACGTATTAACGGTACTACCATAGTTACACGTCGATAATATTTTCACGTAGATTGTAATGTAAGAAATAATTTAAAATATCATTTGTTTAGGTGGTTAAGAAGGTCAACTATACTTTATAGACTAATACATTTTTTAAATCTACCACCTTAACAATATAGTCTCGTAAAAGTATTTATACCTAATATATTACAAATCACAGACCTTTTAGTCCTCTGTGTAACATGGGGACCACAACAACGCACCGCGTTGGCGTGGTTGCACAACTGGTTTGACATAATTAACATTTTAAGTTGAAAACATGACTAATTTTGTATATTACATATTAAATGTAGTAGGGGGAGTCAGGGACACTTGACCAGAGAGGAGACTTGAGCCACTGCGTATATATTTTTCTAACATTGCGCATTTCAGCGGTTGTTACGGCAGAACGTGTATTACGATTTACGTGCACCCGTCATGACAACAACCGTGTTGGATAGTACCATTTGGTTACAATCAATGGTTACGCTCAGAATGAAAAAAAAAAAGGTTTTTGTTTGCTCGTTGTTTCTTCGAATTATGAGGTATGCATAAGATTTATACTTTATTTGTATAGTGGTTCAACTCTCCCGCTAGCATGCATGTCTAATATTTATATTTTGGTTAATTTAATAAAATTTTGCTTTATAGGTAAAATATGCCGTTACAGTAAAAGACAAAGAAAATTACCACTAAAATAAACGTTTTCGCCAAGAAACAAATTTTTTATGCAATATAAGATGTTGATAAAGAAATATCAGTGAGAAAGATTGCTATATGGCTTTATCTGTCTTATCTATTCCACATCATTCATTCAAAATTGTAACACTGGAGATGATCAAGCCTTTCCCTAAAGCTTTAGCTAAGAAATCAATGGGATATGGCAGGCAGCCTAGAAAGACTAACATTTTGACATAAATACCGAAAGAACTAGACTTGTTACAGGAAACTCAGAAAAATAATAAAGAGGTATAAGAAAATAAACAGAAATCCAAAGGCAAAAGTAAGGAGACAGGTTCTTCAGTCTAGTGAAAGTGACAGCAAACGAGGAGAAAAAAAACAAATTCACGACGCCGAGAATTTTGACAGTCCATGGAAAAAGAAAATATAACGATATGAATTCTGGTATTGTTTCCTATGTAAAAAATACAAAATGTAAGATATGAGTCATTGCGTATATTTCAAAAGATATGTGCACGATAAATGCATCGCGTGAACCAAAAATGATGTGATTACGAACAACAAAGTAGCAAGAAAACAAAATAAGATCCTATTTTTGATCCCAAAGATGAATATTTACACTAGTGATCTAAGTGAAACAAAAAGCTGATTAAATATAAGTTAGTGATAAAGAAAATCAGACTGATTGTTGGTTGTGTTGTTATTGTTTAAGAATTTTTACGATCGATGTCAGAAGACTAAATGAAAGGCTGATTGATTGTACAAATAGTAATCTCAAAAAAACTATTGTTTTTAATAATTCTAAGTACGTTTTACGTGTACTTGTTTTATAAATGTTTGATATTTTAACTTATAAACATGTTATAACTAGTTATAGCTCTAGGCTGACTGGATTTCGAGACCGAATTTTCTATTTGTTGATTAAGTTAATAATAGATGTCGTCAATATAATCAAATAATAGACGATAGAAATTAAAATAACTAATTTAGAGGAAAAAATATGATCACAGTTGAATTCTAAATTGAAATTTGGTACTTTTATTAATAAAAAATTTTTGAAACCACTTTTTATTAATTATTCACCATTTTATTGGATACGTTCATATTTCCCGGTCTCCCGGTTCAAATCTCCCGCCTATTGGTGAGACATTTGTATCATTTACAATTATTTTTTAAACAGACTCAACATTTTTCTTTATGAATCTAGAAACTCACAAAATTTATATATTGCAACTAAATAACAAAGCTTTCTGTAAATTCTAATTTCATTTCCATATATTAATTCCAAAAATAGTTGCAACCATTTTTGTAAATAGTGCCCCAACTGTCTCGGACTCCCCATATATTATTTTTGCAATACAAAGTTTTTTTCACATAAAAGATTGTTCACGTGTAAAACACGCATTTTTTAAAAATATTTTCGGAATCGGTACAAAATAAAATTCCTCAATACAAAAGAAGACTTCACTAATGGTATTTTTTCCCCAGTTTGATCTCTGTAAGTATAACATTACCTACTCATATTTATTGCAGCAAAAAATTGGCGATAAAAATGTTGTTTTTCGTTAGTCGTGACGCAAACCGGCCGTTCTGTTTCACCGTTTCGTGGAACTGGTGAAAAGAAGTAGCAGAAATCAATACCTTTTCCTGGCGACTTGTACGTCCTCTGGCCCAGGTCGATACTCTGCTCGGCACAAGTGGAGCATACTTTAATCAATATTGAAGAGGTGACTGTAACATACCACACCACACCACACTGCGGACATTGTTGTGAGAGAACGCAACGAAATAATGAACGGTTATATCGCAACACAAATTGTGACATTAAACATATTTTTATACAAAATCATTTTGTTTTTTTTTTTTTAACACGGAGTTGAAATGCCTTCTTCTACATGATCGACTGACGCACATAGTCAATAAAAATTTAAAACCACAAGAATCAGGTATACGTAGTTTATCGAAAACTAGTATTTTTTTCAGAAATGTCTACAAAATCTGTTATATCATATACGAGTATATGTTAAATTTGAGATTATCACGAGTTAAGTAGGCATAATGTTAGAAATAAAGTTTTGACCAAGTCCAATCCTGCGTCTATCGGTCCTGACTCTCATTACCCATCTTCAAGGTATATCTTATAAGTGCAGTGTTGCCGTAAAATGATCCTGGGATACATCTTTTCAGCACTGAACAATTTCCCATTAAAAGCAATTGATTAGGATAATGTTCCGGGTTCGAGTCCCGGTGATAATTAATTTAATTTTTTCGATAGATAACCCACTAAAAAAATCGTTCCAACATTTAATGTATCTAGGTTTAAAATACTAATTTAATGTATTAATTATAAATTTAGACATATTAAATCAATTTTGTCGAAAAATATTGTTTTTGCGCTACCGGGATTCAAACCTGGCTCTCGTTTTCCGAACCGGGGAAGTACACTACCAATTGTGTAAAACATCACAGACCAATTACAACTTCACAATAAAAATGTGTTCTCCTTAATAGTATCTAGGTTTATCCAGAAGTTGTGTAAAATTTGAAATATTAAATATTTGATAGTTACGACATCACATGTTTCAAATCAATTAAGTGTTTTACTTGCGGTTCAATTTCGCATACTTTAAATCATTATAGAAATTTTGTAATAATACGTTCGTCAGAAAGTGCCCTTACTTCTAAAAATAATGTTTTTATTTCTCTTTATTTAAAATACAAAAATGCGAAACAACCCTCCTCAGTAAGTTAGTTGTTTATTTAGGTTGGCACTCCTGTGTCACAAAGTACTGCACCCCGTAAAATAATGTCCATTGTTTCCTGATGTCGGCTACAAAGTTTTTTATTTTTATTATTTTAGCTGGCGTAATCGGTAGAATCTGAATAATTTACAACCACAATTGTTTGATATACTTTTATAAAAAATATTTATGAATCCTATTGCAACTTTATAAAGTTTTTTTAGGTAGCGTTACATAGATACAAAATGGTAGTTATCTTATCATCACATATATTTCATAGGGGCAAGCAAAGACGATACAACAATACTAGAAGAAAATAATTGGATTTCACATTTCCGTAATACTTATTATTCAATATTTAAAATTATTTAAATAAGGTCGTTATTTGCGTTTGTAGCTATGAACTAGAAGATAAGCAATCGGCTGTTGCCAATTGCTTACGCTAGGCCCTGCAGGCGCCTAATATGGCCACTACACGGCTAATGGTGACCGCCACGCGATTAGGGTTTCATCGGCAATCGCCGAGTGCTTTATGCTAGGCCCTACAGCGGGTATCGAGGCCGCTTCGCTACCAATAGTCAAAAGCAATAGGTCAATAGCACAGATAGACAGCATATATAAGAAAATATGATAGACTTCATGTGTGTTTTTTTTTACTCGTACAATATACACTTTATTTTAAAATGAATATATTTTTACCTACTGTTATTGAATATATAAAATAGAAAACATTTACGTGAGTTAACCTAGAGATATTAAAAACACGTTCGTTTTAGCTCTGCTCGCGTCTCACAGACAAATTTAGGAAGAAGTAGATACATAAAAATTCACACGTGGTTATGGTTCTAAAATAAATCAAAATGTCCTAAAAATTACTGGAATTACAAAAAGCCCGTTAAACTTACCCGAAACCAAGTACTTATCTATATGATGTATTCCAGACACCGGAAGACCGCCTTAAAACGGATATATGGTGCGACCGCCATTTTACCGGTCTTGCAACCGAGCCGGAAATGTGAATTAGCTATCGACAATAGATTAATGTATATACTTAAGTATCTTGAATAAGTAGCAAAATCAAGGATGCCTTTTGTGAAACATTTTCTGTTGTATCTGACTAAATAGAAAATCTTATATATACACATTTTATATTATTAATGAAACGTTATTAAGGACGTTGTTAGTATAACATTACGGTATAATGTAAGAACGTTTTAAGACAATCAGGGAAATAATGTGTCACAGAACACACATGTATATAAAATTAAAATACTTAAAAATTTTAATAAATATTATACAAATAATAAGATAAAACACCTTGTTTAAACCACCATTTATTGATAAATCAACATGTTTCGATACCTATGGTATTTTTTTCAGGAAACAATGTATACTAAAATTAAAAATACAAGCATAGATAAAAAAAAAACTACAAAAATATAAGTATAACTATATATCGCATACCTAGATCAAAACTAACACAATTAAAAAAATATTTTTTTTTGATTTTTTATTGTATTCGGATACTTTGTCATATACGCTACTAACTTAGCCCCGGTTCTGGAATAGTGTTATTTTCGGATACATTTATGACTTAAAATGATATTTAGTTTCATAACTTTTGTAACAGAAAATTGAGAAAAATGTTTTTATGAAGAATGAATAATATATTTTAAATTACTGCACAGAAGTGCATGCGTTTCAAGGTCAACGAAGTCTAATCACATGACATGCGACAGTATTTAGCGTTTAAGGTAATTTATGCGAACTTGATTTACGAGTATTACACAAGCATGATACAATTTATTTTTTGATCTAAGCCATTGTTATTGTGACATCTCGTTGTAGTAATTTACCATTCAAGGTAGGATAAAGAAATAGCCTAGATTAGTTTAACTTGCTATGAAATAGGGTTGTGGATTTCAGTGCTCGGATATTTAAGTCTATTTGTGAATGTATTGAGTGTATAGCAATAACCCTTACAATAGAAAATACTATTTTTTACACAAATTTGTTTTATTTTATGTTAATAATGTATCAGAGAAAGGCATACGAATAAAATATATGATTCATGTACAAATTATATTTCGTTTTTAAGATATTAATAGTCAAGGCTTTAAAGGTGTTTTTTAACCCTTGGCGATTATTTTATGCCTACCACAATGCCAGTAAGGAGGGTGAATGACTACGACTCGCGATATATGCCTATGACATTAAAGATCAGCATGCGATTGACTACTGCTTTTTTATGGAATGAATATTAAACCATCTGATACTTATTTATTTATTATTATTATACACGCCCTATTCAGGCATTTACATACATTTTCTTAAATAATCTTATCAGAAGTGCAATACACAAAGAAAAAAATATATATCAGCATGTTTTTTCATAAATCAAAATAAATATAAAATGTGAAGTAAAGCAATTTATCCGTCACCATTGAGTTGAGGGATAAAAAATTGTAATAATGTAGTCCTATAAAGAGTTAAATTTACAGTAAAAATGTTGACTACCTCCTCAAATTCATTCCCCAAAGAATGCAATCTGGGGACTGCGGAGTTAACTAATGCATGTGTTTCTAACAATCTGGGGACAGTCTCTCATACCATTGATGATCCTATAAAGAAATATCAGGTCGGTCATCATACGACTCACTGATAATTTTAACAATTTCAGACAGCTAAGGAAATAATATGTACTGTATTATAGATGTGACTTTTACTTTATTAAATAGAATAATAATAACAGAATAAATGTGGGTAATGTAATATTATACATTTAATTAATTACTCACTATTTTATTCCCATCAATTTTTCCAAACTTAGGACTAGGTAATTTATTTTAAACACTATTTCTAAACATGTACTAAAAAATAATTTTGTATTTACGTATAAATATTTTATAAATATAATATTTAAACTGCAATCATAATAAACAGTAATTCAAATTCAAGGGCAAATTAAAAAACAAATTATTTATAAACATATGAATTTGAAGGCTTTCGATGGTATACAATTTTTAAATCGACCAGTTTTGGTGTGTTTATTGAATGACTACATACATGATTTATTTATTACAATTTAAAAAAGAATTAAGTAATATTCTTTACTCAAATTTATTCATAAACAATTTTTTTTTTTTTTTTAAGGACAGTACATAAATCTTTAAATCTATTTTAAAATGATAATTATATAAAACATCCCTTATTTTTTGTGTTGATACCCTATCTAAGGGGAAGATCTATCGTTTATTTGGACATGAAAAATTGATTTCAATCTCTCTAGGGAGGCCTTTGTGTAGAGCCAGGAGTCAGGATCCAGAATTGCCAAGGAATAGTTAGGTTTTCTTATAGATAAAATATTGATTGGATTTTTCTCACGAGTGGAATATGCTTGACGCCTTGAGCCTGATTTATTATTCGAAACTAACCCCCATGATGCTGAATATTTTTCTGTTCAGGCCTGTACTACAAATTGATCGTCAGAATAATATAGTATCAAATTCGTTGATTGTTTAAGCAGACAGTATACTATTTGAGTTGAGCATAAAAAATTCATATAGGTGTAGTGACACGTGCCTTGAATGACATAAGAAAAGAAATGATAAAAAAGAACAACGCTGGAGAATGGCAAAATTTTATTTTCACATAGTGAATATAAAAATGTATAAGTAAGAAATGCCGAAAATTAGTTAGTTACAATTTTATATGTTAAGCGATTAGGAAACAATAAAATAAAAGTGTGCTCTGCCAGAATAAGGAACGAACCCAACCCACTTGACCACGTGGGGAGTGTCTTCACGCATATCAACAATAAATAGAATTAAAACTTTCAACTCGATTACCTCCTAACAACGTTTTCATTAGCGATGCGATATATTCACTCTATTAGACTGCTATCTTTTTAAAGACTGTACTAAATGTTTAAGGTGATTTACAGCCAAAACAGTTTTGGAAAAAAAAAATATATTACTAATACTAAAAAATATTTAGCTTTCAAATGTTACATTTGTTCCGTTTATTTCCAAGATTTATGTTAGCGTACGTCATTATAATATATGGTGCAATTGTTGGAGAAAGTCAAAATTGCGAGAAAATTTTTCAGTACGATATGATAAATAATTCGAAGAGATAATTTTCTCGGGACGATACAATAAATAAATTCTTTGTAGCTTCCGCGCACAATACATTGTACTTACCCCTAAGCACTGACTTTTAAAGAAGGTTGTACAGTCATTTATATTTTTCAGTGTTAAAATTTAGAGGGATTTTTGTAATAATTTTTGCAGTTTCTATTAATCTCTCAAGAAAATGTAATACTTTTGAAACCAAAAATAGTTTGTTAAAGTACTATGGTTTGTATAATACAAGCACTAATGGAAATGCCATTAGCCGCAAGTAGAACCTACTTAGAGTATCGGAGAGTTGACTAAAATGGAGCACTTTTTCTTATAAAATGAAATTTACCAACATGTTGAATAACATTCTGAGAAATATTTTTTAAACCTGTTTATGACTTGCAATAATGATTGACAATTTTTAAATATAAATAATGTATACTAATAGGTATCTACAAACCATAAATTTCACCTTACTAATAGATGCAAATTTTAGAACTGAAACTAAAAAACATAAATAACCAAATCAGTTTATACGATACGTAGTTCTTTTAGAATTACAATTTATATGTAGCAATATATAGACTTCCATAATATAATGGGTTGGTTCTAGAAAAGTTCATCGACTGCAGTTCATCGACATAAAGTTCACCGACCGGAAAGTTCACCTACCGGTAAATTAGTCGAATGGAAACTTCACCGACCCGTAATTTGTCAAACGGAAAGTTCACCGATCGCCGATGTTTTATTAATTTAGAAATGGAGAATAATATATTATTAATTAGTTTAAGGGTTTTGTTTGTATAAAAAAAAACGGTGCGAACTCATGCGTCATCCAAATCGTTAAATATAATAATGACTAAACAGCGACCAATGTATGAGGGTAGTGAGGGTAGTGTTTTTACATTTGTAACAGAAACAAAGAAAATTTAAAAAAATATTAACATTATGAGATATAATATAGAATTTCATTAAATTGGTTATTTTAGAAGATCTTTCAGTAAAAATTTTGTTACAAAAACTGGATATATGTTTTAATTTCAGTTATTTTAAAACAAACAACAAAAGGCGCTGGTTTCGTTCAGATATTTTATCACAAGCTAAGCGAGTTCTCTGCCATTTTAGCTATACCATTCAGTTAGTCGCCATGCCAAATTGTCGTATAAGTATATATTGCTAGCGTTATTCGACTATATTACCGACACCTCCGAATAATAAAATAAATATAATATTAATTAGAAAATAATCATGATTTTAATATCTGTGAATTATTAATAAAATACATGTATGTAAAAATGTGTTTCTTTTTTAACAGCTTCCTCAGTACCTCAAAAATAGAACGATAGAAAATGCGCGTATGAATTAAAATAATAAAAAATCGGAATATTTATGGAAGGGTGGACATGAAAAAATATTTAGGGCACGGCATATGCATGAGTGCTATGATACACATACACACATACTTAATTAAAAAAATATATTATTATTTACAAACGTACTCGTAATCAGTAAGCTATTCAAATTCTATAAAATTTTCGAACATATTTGTCATCAATACCAAAGTCATTAAAATTTTCAATTAAAATTAATTAGAACTTATTGCCCAACTGTCAACAGCCTGAATAAATAATGAACGAAAGCCTCTCAGTATTTAAATTATTTTTTCGAATATCGCCGTTGCCTAAAAAAATAATAACTTCTGGGAATTTTTAATCACATAATTGAAACTAATTATTTCGATAGCCGTAAAGTAAAACTTTACGACTCGGAATTAGGAAACTTTTAAGTAGAAAAAAAAAATCGGAAAAACAATAATTAATAACATCATCATCCTTAATGCTCCACTTCTAATTTTCATATTCACAATAATGACCGAAAAATTCTTCTCTTTCCACACCTCGCTCCACTATTCGGATTGGTCGACTTGTATTTAGCTTAGTTATCATTTATGTCTAATGATGAGAAGGGTGAAGTGACAAAAGTGTAATTCAACGTGGATGTAGTACAAAGATAAGTATATTGAAAAATTAATTTACCCATGTGCACGAGATTTTAGGTACTATATACTATTTTATACAGCCTATTAGATAATTGAGGTGCTAACATATAAATTTTTTTTTTTGGGATGTTGTATAGAGGATAAATATTGTGTTCCAGTCCGATTTTGGTTTGTCAGACATTTGTCAGACAGTCAATAGTCTTAGAGAATAGTTGATTACAATTTATTAAGGAGCAACTAATACCTCAATAACACGTTGAAGTCATTAAAACAAACATAAACCCGATAACTAATAAGGAATTATCATAAAAACAAATTTAAAAGGTTGCTATTTGTAAAACGGATTTGGTTATTAATAATGTTCAATTTGCTATTAACACTTTTTCTTATTTCTAAAATTTCTAATTTGTCTAACTATAAACATCTGGTATATGTGTATAAAATTTTTAATCCTTTGGTGATGTCAAAATAATGGTTTATATCCGAAAGTTGATTGGCGAATTCAAAATAGTTATAATATCAAAATTTTTACCTACATAAAAATAATTGCGATCATTGCAAATTAATTTATAGACTCCCAATTTGTTAAAAATATTTAACTTATTCTTGTTTTTCAATATATAATTATTTCATTTGTTATTGGTATAAAAAGCTTCTTGTATAGAATTTGGAATATTTTTTATTATTGAATTTGAAGTATAATTATTTGAAAGTCCAATTTTTCTACTCTGCTTACCACTGTCAATTGTTGTTTGCAATTTTAATTATAATTTTAGTATACATGAAGGGATACTGAAGAAGGTACCATGTTGAGTGATTAATAAAAAGTGATATAAACAAAAACGTTTTTTCATTAATAATACAAAATGTTACCACAAAGTAAATTTGCATTTATTGAAGTCATTATTATTTTGTGTGTTACAGTTTGTGCGCTGAACGAAAATTCCAATGCAAATTTCTGAATCCGATACCGTATACATTTTTAATAGGGCATGAAATCGAAAATATATTGCCAGGTCGTGCTATTTTCAGTTACGCCTATTTTAGTACAATTTATTCATAAGTCCGTATTCTACAAAGGAAGATATTTTAACCTAGATCCTTTATAGTTCACGGTAAACAACCTATAGGCAATACGCCTAAACTACCCTATAAATAAAACAGACAATGGCTGATTTCAGGTAGGTTCCGATAGAAATACTACCTGCTGCAGAGGGTCTCGTGACGTAAGTCCGAGAAAATTTTAATGCGCTTTTCAGGATCATGATCAGAGGAGATATGAGATATAACGGTTTTTGTGAACACGATAACTCCTGTTGTTCTTACCATCTCAACTATATTAATTTACTAACTTGATGCGTGCTATCTAGTTTTAAAATGGTTAAAAAAATAATTCGTACATTCGTTAATATTAGATCCGGAGAAAAATATAAAAACATTACACGCACAAATGAATTCTACCTGATTCTTGCCGTCAATATTGAAATTATTATTTTTAAATGTATTTCCATGAATACACTGATATACGGGGATCACGTTTTTTTTTAGCAAGTATCAAGAAATTTAATAAAAACTTAACTTTTTTTCAGTTTATTGGCAACTAATAATATAAATTAAATTAATATTATTGTATTTTATCTTAAAAACATAATTTTTTTTTTTGTAGAAGTATATACTGAAATGACTCGACAAGATCGCGGATAAATATCGCTGGAAGATATTAAAAATTATTGCAGCGAACAGTTTGACCCTGCATCAAAAATTGTTGTGACCATGTCAGATCTGTATAATAAATCAGCTCGTTTTTTTATGTGAATTTACATTTATTGTCCCTGAGCGCTTGAAAAACCTTTATTATGAAACATCTTAGATTTATAAAAAATAATATAATATTAGAATAATATCGGCTTCGCCTGATGCTTTCGTTAGGTAATGGTCGCCTTGTGGCCAATGGTGGCCGCCGTACGGCCACTGTACAATTTTAATTATATTTTAACTCCCGTCCTGCCCGTATTCCATTGCAAATTGCCGTGATCTGCATTGCGTGCCAAAACTGCGCATAACACTAACTGAAGTGAAAGCTTTGTCGATCGCACAGGATTGACCAAGTTTGTTTATAGGGACGGTTTCATAAAATTACGATTATGTCGATGGTTGGTGTATCGTAGAAGATTATCAGAGGGTCAAGTGTGCCGTTTTAATGAAAAGATTAAAAAATAATGATTTACGGAATAGGGTAAAAATCATATTAAGTCAATATTTTTTCAAATACAAAGTAAATGTATTAATTAGTAAGATATATATATATATATATATATAATCAATTTTATCGAAAAATATTGTTCGATAGATTAATTAATTTGCAAAATGTAACATACAGGTTCGAAAATTTGTCGACAAAAGTACTGTGTGCTGTACCTTCCCCGCATTGGAAAGAGATCAAGGTTCGAATCTCGGTAGCAACAACACTATTTTTTATATGTATATCTTTCTAATTAATACATTTAATTAGTATTGAAAATATCACAGACCTGTGTTCTGAATAATTACAATTTCGCAACAAGAATGTGTTCTCCTTAATAAATATTTTTTCTTTATGGTGGACATGTTTTTGAAAGGAAATCCGAAACAATATGACTCCACACTGATTTATTATTAAAAATTTATGTAACCACGCATTTAGTCTCAAGGTTACTATTTCTCCGGTCTACGGCACTGACATTTTTACATAAAGTTCACGAAACGACATATTAATGTATTTTTAATGACTGTTTCGTATTATAAAAAGAATTTACATCACAGGGTGAACTGAGAAAAAGAATGAAGCTTATTATAGTACTAGCAAAAAGTAATCAGCATATTATAGTGATAATTTTAAATTGTAATATTCTCTTTATTTGTATCATCATCTTCAGTTATTTATCGATCTATTGCTGGATTTACAATAACTCTGCTACTCTCTTCTTTATTCCGCCAACTTTGTTATTTCACTCTTACTGGTTCAATAATTTCATCTATCAATCGAGACATTGGGCTTCTAGCTCTTGTTTTGTCTCGTGGATACGTTCATTGATCAATTTTGACTAAAGTCTAGCAAACTAACCAGGATAGAACTACATCAGAGGTAATACCTTATGTGTAATAATAATCATCATAATGTATATTAAAATAACGAGGCCTATTTTGCGAAGTTTGTTTATATGTATGTACATATGTAGCGAAGATGTAACCGAACGTGTCACACCTAAGAATTGAAGTTAATCTCTTAATATCAACTATTACTACATTCTGATATTTTTGCGTGTGTAGACGTGCGAAGGTTGACTATATCTTTACAACCTTTTCTTTTAATTTCATTGTTTTCTCTATTTATTACAACTCTTTTAATTTGGTGATTTTTTGAAATATTATGCTTTTTAATTAGCCTAACTTTTCCCTTTTTCGCTTATAACTGTGAGAGTTTAAAAGCTCAAATAATTTTTAAAATTTTTAGCGATTGCCACCAACAGACAGTATTGTTACATACTTTTTATAAAATTCCACGTCTAATTGGTTTGTGAAGCCTGATTTAGTGAAATTTCGTGTTTTTGAGCTTTTTTCTGTGAGTTTATGACCAAATTCAAATTTTTATAATTCCGGTGATAAGTAGCAATAGTACAGAATTTATTCTGGTGCTTGTAAACATGCTTCATTTCAATTTCATCTTTTAAATGTTAAAAACGCGAAAAAAAATTGAACTACCTAACTACATACAAATTAAATGTAGAAAAAACTTGATTTCTTGAAGAATATATTAACCCAACGCAACCATTTTTGATAATGTTAAAATCGGTAGCTGAATTATCAGCCAGATAATTATATTTTTTGATGTATAGAAATTATCAAGTAAATCTGTTGGGAAATAACCAAATGTTTTTAGATTACAGTATAAATGGACATCTCATTTATAGTGTGAAATTGAAGCGACAAGTGTGCATATCCACTGTGCTCATAATGGCTGTCATTCGTTTAATCGGTCAACTAAAAAAAATGGCCGACAAAAACCTTTATCCACATGATCATAAACAATATGGCGGCCATTTTTCACATGACAGATAACAAACATGGCGGATTTGAAAGAAAATGACACTATGTTTCTCAACTTTGTAATAAAGTTTGTTTAGTAAATAATATGAATAGATAATTTGCAAGTACGTAAACATGAAGCTAAGGGTATTCGTGGTTATATTACACAATGAACAGGGACATAACTATTGAAAAATGTTATAACATTTTATATTTCGTAATTTGAACCTACAGAAACGAAATTTTTATTCGCTTGAAGTTAGTTCACATGATCAGAAACAACATGGCAGAATCAACAAACATACCAGGCGGCCATTGTTGTTTAGTTTTAAATTACGACAAAAGATGGCAGTAAGATGACGAAATGCATATCTATATTAATACATTTTTTTAATGGCCGCTTATATGGTAGATTAAAGACACTGATTTAAAACAAAAATTGCCATTTTTGTTGTTTATTTCTGAAGTAAGAGATAAAAACCATAAATGGCAGTTACGAGACTTTTTTAGTGTTAAAACTTAAAATGACGGATTGTTTATTACTATATTACAAGAGATGGCCGACTTCGTGCCATTTTATCGAATTTTAAGCGGTAACTAGGTAAGTAAGCAGTTTTGTTAATTTAATCGCTGTGTAACTATATAAAATGGCATTTCTCATCGATAATTTTGGCGCGTTTTGCGAGTTTAAAAGTTCCGGTGATAGATATACGTGTAACGGATATACATTTTTATCTTTCTCTATACTTCTTCTTCTTATTTTCCTGTCACATCACTTTTTATGGTTTTGATATGGAGTATTAACAAAATATTTGTTATTTTAAAACCTGGGTTAGGTTAAGTTGGATTAGGTTACATAAAGTTAGGTTAGGTTAGGTCGGTTGAAAAAATCGTAGAAATTGCAAAATGACTTCCCACCCTTTCTCCAAGTGGTACAGAATAATTAAGCATATATGTGTATGTTTTTTGATGCGCATTTTAATTTCATAACCCTATTAAAAAAACCCATTATGACAAATGTCAAATAAACGTCAAATTCAAAAAAACAAAACGTCGCGAAAAAAACAGTGGATAATTATGCATTAACTTAATACAGGCCTATTGAATATTCATGTCTTCATGAAAGTCCTGAAATTCTTGCAATCATTTTTGGCATACTTCAGCAAAGGATTTAGTATTCTGTAAGAGCCTAGGCGTTATGCCAAATTAGACAGGAGTGACGTCATCGCGTACAAATCATCAGCAGATATGGGTCGGAAATTTACGAACGTACGCGCGGCTAATGGAACTGTCATGTTTTGTGATTATAAATATAGATATTTTGGTCTGATAATTTGCATTTTTGTGTCTTTGTTTTTTTTATCTTGCACTCTTTTTACGTTCATTTGTTAAAACATTCAAACACGAAATAAACTTTTTTTGTTTCGTTCAACATTCAGTTTTCTCTGCACATACCATTTATATTTTCCTTTAGAAAACTCTCCCTTCGCTGGCGTTGAACATAGTTGAATAGGATTCATTTAATTTTTTATGCGAAAGCGCATAAAGATCAGAAAGCTTTGCGCCGGTCAGGTATTTTTAGATTGAAAAGTTTCGCAAATGCGATGCCGTAGCGCACAGCAAATGTGACCTTACAGTTTTTCATTAAATTCAACCTGTTCGATTTGTAAGCTAACAATGTTAAAAGTTGAAATGCAGATGGAAAACTTTTTTTTTACTCTACTCGTTATCTGAATTTAATTTAAACATATATACAGTCAGCGGGTACCCCAGTAAAATTTATCACGAAAACTTTTGCCTTAAAAAAATGCAACATTTTTATATAATCTCACATTTTATTAGGTAGTATATTTAATTTTCACATTTATCGACGACATAAAAAAATATTTGAAATTAAAAAGATTTAAAAAACGCCGAGTATCAATCCCGGTACCTCTCACGTAGATGCTAAGTAAAACTAGAAATGAAGTAAAGAAAATAATGTAAAGGTGATCTTAGTATAGTGAGTAATATTAAGAAAAGGTCGCTTAAGTGGTTTGGTCATATGGAACGTATGAATGAGGTGAGAAAGGTAAGAATAACGCAAATGTTGATGGCATCAGAAATAAAGGACGTCACGACCAGGTAAACCTGATACTGGAGGATTATTCCGTTAGAATCTTCAATAATCGGAGAGCTTGTATGAGAACTTGTGGATGAGGAGAGAATTGTGTGTCAAGACAGAAGAGTGTGGCGCTCTATCCTCTCTTGATGTAAAAGCGATACATTTATATTTAAGTATAGACAATGAAATAATAACTAGATAAATAGTTCATAAAATATTCCTGGACTATTTTTGTAATTGTACACGGCATGTCATCGGGCGCAACGCGACATTTCCTGGTAAACCTACCCACACCCCCGACATCCCACCACCCATCCCACGTAACTCTGGATTACATTAAGAAGTAATGGCGCATACAATTAAAATAGTATGAAGGATCCGAGGGCCATCTAGGAGTACCACCCTTAACCACACCTTATTTAAAAATGTCTGCTTCCTATATGTCTTTGTTTTTGAATGCGTTAAGTAAAATTGTATTGACACCCAGAAATTCTTGCATTTATTTTTTGAGTTTTATACTAGTGATGAGGAAATCACGAAACGTGAGTCAATCACTGATATCTTTGAGTCACTCTCACTATCAGTGATTCGTGATTCATTTTTTTATTTACGATTCGGGGCATGTACAAATATAATGAAAATATTCATGAAGGAATAACGTTATAATTCGTGATAAGCGCCATTTAGTACCAAAACGTTTTACGCATTTGACCCGAAAAATAAATTCACATTTTTTAAGGGTTTTCATTCTCTTTGTGACAATATTAAATAAGATACATATTAATTATATATACTAGAATTTGTTTTTTATGTAAATGAAGTTTGAATAATATAAGCAAATACGCTCAAAATTATGTTTTTTTATTTATTTCGTGTATTGTGATGTCGTGCTGCGCACGCGTATTAGTAATGAAACTGTGATCACAGTCACTGATATTATCGAATATCAATCACAATCACATCAGTGAGTCAAGAGCAGGATTTTTTCTCACCACTATTTTCTTCGTGTTACACTAGAAAATAACATAAAATAAAATTTAATATTTTTTTTAATAAATCAATTCATTTTCTTACACATATTATACTATCACAATGACTTTTAGTGTTGTGATGGTAAACCGTTTTGTGACGACGATTGGTACATTTTAGTGTACCAACCTGCTCGAAGAATTACTTTAATTAGTTACCAATCTTCGTTATAATCGAACAGTCACAATAACGATTTAAATAATAATTTAACAATCACTATTTTACTGTATCAAGGGTAAGGAAATTTGAAAGTACACTAATATATTACATTGAATGAAGTGTCAGTTTTCTTTAAAATATATTATAAAAATAAGATGGGTGTAAATACCTATAGTATAACTACATTTGATTCCAAATAGAAATCTAATAAAATATAATGTCAAAATGCCATTTGAAAAATGTTTTCAAACAGTAATATTTTTATTTTTAAGATTGGAAAAATTGTTGTGGTTAAAATCTATTATTTTTGATTGTTAACTTTGTTTTATTAACCACTTAATGAATTAAAATACATCTACCGATTTCGAAAAATATCATTTTCTTATTCTGGGTAATATTTAAATTATATTCTGGGACTATCTAAATTATATTCATAACGAAAATATTATTTATTATTTTAAATTGTTAACATTGTTTTATTAACCACTTAATTAATTAAAATACATCTACCGGTTTTGAAAAATATTACCCAGAATAAGAAAATTATATTTTTCGAAACCGGTAATGTATTTTCTTATTTTGGGTAATATTTGTCGAAAATACATCTACCGGTTTCGAAAAATATCATTTTCTTATTCTGGGTAATATTTTTCGAAACCGGTAGATATATTTTAATTCATTAAGTGGTTAATAAAACAATGTTAACAATTTAAAATAATAAATAATATTTTTGTTATGAATATAATTTAGATAGTCCATTATCATTTAATACTTACATAATTTAAGCTACTCATTTTAAGAAATGTCATACTGTCAACAAGGATTGTTTTTCAAGATCTGCGATTGCGAGGCAAGGCGATGTTTTTATTTTTAAAAAACGTTGCTTAGGTAGTGTTCATATCAATGAAAAAATCTAAATTGCTGATTATAAAAAAAAAGTTTGTTGTATTTAATTAAATTCATTAAAGTGACGTAGTATTAGGGTGGGTTTTAAACACTATTGTATATATTAATATTACACTATACGTGAACTCGTATGCGAGAGAAATAATTATCATTAATGCATCGGAATGAATTTTAATTAATAATTCTGTGCTGTTGGTTGAACAAAGAGTTATTACAAGAGTATGGAGATGAGATTTCACATTTTCCATTAAGACTATACGAGGCATATTGTTTTATTGACGCGAGAAGAAAATGAATCCACGGCGCATATTTTCATCCCTTTTGCTGAATTCTGAAAATAACTAAGTAAATATGAGCTGTAGAATCAAAATAAATCATGTCCAAGTTTTGGAATTTTTGAGTTATGTTTGTACAAATAAATATAAATAAAATTAATGCATAAAAGAGTAGCTTACCGAAATCAGACAAATATCACCGTATTTCATATAAAAAACGCTATTAAAATTCGCTGTTTATTCAATCGCAGACGTGTCCAATAGATATGTAATTTAAATATTAATTAAATATATTAATTAGAAATATATACAAATAAATTAAATTTTATTGATAAATATTGTTGTTGCGCCATCGAGATTCGAACCCGGATCTCTTTCCTAACCGGGGAAAGAACATTATCCAACTATGCTACAGCGACAATATTTTTAGCGACAAATTTTCGAACCTATATGTTACCTTTTTGATAATACATTTTAATCGTTCCATTATTTGAAAGAGCTATCAAACTTATTTTTACAGAATATCAAATACCTTTGAGTAATCTGATAGCAGACGCCAGAATATCAATTCATTTTTATTAAATTTTGGACACATTGATACAAGTAAAAATTTATTAATATCAAAAAGCTTACAGGTTCGAAAATTTGTCGCTAAAAATACTGTGGCTATGGCATAGTTGGGTCATGCACCTTCCCAGGTTAGGAAAGATATCCAGGTTCCATTCCCGGTGGTGCAACAACAATATTTTTCGATAAAATTGATTTTATATATATATATATTATTAAGGAAAACACATTCTTATTGTGAAGTTGTAATTATTCAGAACATAGGTCTGTGATATTTTAAATACTAAATTAATGTATTAATTATAAATATATACATATATGCGTTTTTGTGTTTTCCTTAATAATATATGTTGTATCAACGTGTCCAAAATTTAATAAAAATGAATTGATAATTCTGGCGTCTGCAAATCGGTTTACTCAAAGGTATTTGTGATTCTGTCAAAATAATGTAGATGGCTTTCAAATAATGGAACGACAGGTGTATTAATTTGAAAAATGTAACATATAGTTTCCAAAATTTGTCAAAAAAAATACTGGCGTTATAGCACAAAGGTAGTGCACTTCCCCGGATTGAAAATGAAGATCCAGGTTCGAATCCCGGTAACGCAAAAACAATATTTTTCGACAAAATTGATTTTATATGTATATATTTATAATTAATACATTAATTTAGTATTTAAAATATCACAGACCGTCTGTTCTGAATAATTACAACTTCACAATAAGAATGTGTTCTCTTAATAGACATGTAATTAATTTAAACCCTTACAAATATATTTTCAACCAATAAGACGACATTATTGGTCATATGCCCTGTAGTTTCTGGTAGTTGTAGTGCAATGGTATTTTGCATTTCACTCGAAAACACGTAAAGTGAACATGTTTGCTTTTGTTTCGGGACCTCACAAATATAGTTATAATATAATACAAAAAATAAGTATAGTACATAGGAAACCGGAATAATGTTTTATATAAGTAGATATAGATGTACAATACATAGCTATCTAATAGGAATACCCGAGAAAACATTATTTTATCGATCCCAGTCGACTATTATCAATCAACTATCACACAAATTTCACTGCAGCTCGTTTGGATCGAATAGAAAATGAATTTAAACTTGAAACTGATATTTTTAATTCTAATTTAAAAGATTTCGAGGGGTGCTTGAGCGAGCCATTCAAACCAATGTAATAATAATATTGTCTTTAAATTTTACTCTCATTTTTTTTCTTCTATCATTCACGTCGGTCTCTCACGACTATTGTAATCTCCACGAACTCTCGCCCTTTTGCTATACTCCTCCATTTTTTTGACATTCTGTAGATCTTTGGGCTGTCACCAGAGAAATGCCTGTTGCCTTTTTCACTCGGTCGGTCCAAAGGTCATCCTTGGACGTGGCCCACCACAATAAGTTTCCCCAAGCTTCTACTTCTTCTTCTTCTTCTTCTCGCAAAATGCCCAAAAATTGAATGATTCGTCTCAGGTAAATGGTAAAGAGTATATTCTCGATGTTCAGCTCCTGCAGAATGGATGCCTCTAAATAAAACTTTTAAATTTGTTTTCATAGTAGTTCCTACTTAGCTAGCTATCACATTTATACTTTTGTTTTTATCTATGAATTTTTAATTTTAGTGTACATTATTTCCTGAAGAAGATACCATAGGTATCGAAACAACAGTAAACAAAGCGCTTTATCTTGTTATTTATATAATATGTGGTCATAAAGTAATTATGTTAACTATGTTAATAATTGAATTAACGCGTCTCATCGTCCATGGTATGTGCAACATGTGTCCCCGGTACCACATCTCAAAAGTATCAATTCGTCTTCTCTAACTTGCGTTTAGGGTCCATGATTTCATACCGTATAAAATAAATGCACCAGAAATTATGCAAGCTTGACCTTCGTTGTCTTGCAAATATTGCGGTCTTTTAATTTTTTTGACAAGTCTGGACATATAACTTTTTACCTTACCTATACGTCGTTGAATTTTTTCTTTTATTATTTGGTTGATGTTTGATATCATGTATTAGAAATAATAAAGAACTATCTGTCTACGTGTTCTCTATACAGTACTTCATACTCTGACTGCACTGAACCAAATTTTGTATAGTTACTTTATAGGAACCTGGTCATCATATTCACTACCCTTGATATAAATATGTATTATATTAATTGCCATTCGTTCTTTAGGACTCTGCTACCTACAGTGCAACTAAAATTTGGAATCAATGGAATTCAATGTAATACACATTGTGTTTTGCAAAAATTAATTTAGGTGGGTCTACTTTAATATAGACTTTGGTCTAGTTAGGAAGACAATGGACATCTCTTACAAAATGTATCTACAAATTACTGTATGAGATAATTTTTAAAATAAACAGGAAGTAGATGTAAATATTAACATAGTACCCTTATTCATAGGTAATTAAATTGTAGGTATAAAAGAACAATACCTACATACATGGTTTTTATTTATTCAGAAAAACCTTGTATCAATTGTGCCAACAGTGGCACTACAGACTGGCCATACGTAAAGTATAATATGTTGTTAACCCTTGTGATATTTGTTTACTGGAATTAAAACGATTTTGTTCGCTCGACTTAAAGGAAAAATTATTAACTGAATACAAAAATAAGGATTATAATTGACAGTGACCAGAATGTAATATATGTTAAATTAGCGGAGCGGACAGAAAACAAGAAAACATATTTTATAGCGAACAAAGGAATGTGTTGTATTATTTTGGTTTGTGAGTTGAAAGAGTCTGTGGAAATTTTTAATAAACATTATCTACATAAAATTTTTTAAATTTTCTTAATTTTTTATAAATAGTTTTAATAAAAATGTTGGTGAACATCCAAATGAGCAACTTATTCATTATAATCATGTATTTAATATGATGTCCTCGGGATTGTATAGTTGTGTGTGAATGCCGCACCGCTGGGGTATGTGTGCGGGGTTATAAAGGGCGACGCGTGGCAGGCGCGCGCTCTCTCTCTCTTTATCGTGTAACTTGTACTAGTAATATACCTTGTAACTAAATTGTATCGTACTGTAATAAACGTATAATTGTTACAAAGAGTATTTCTTGGACTTTACGAGGTGTACACTTATGTCATGTACTTAGGAGACAAGTACGTAACATTTAATTTACAATTTATTCAACGAGACAACTAGGGGTAGTTTTAAATACACACACATAAATATATATATTTAGTTAGTCACGAACACGGGTAACAGTAGACAGGAAATTCTAAAAGGCTATAAACCTACTATACTTATTAACTAAATTTGCTATAAACCAACTGTACAAAACATGGAAAGACAGTGACATCAAGCAAGCAACAAAACTTATATTGGTTCATACTCTTGTCTTTTCATTCTTAATGTAGGCAACAGAGACTCGGACAGTCCGCAATAGTGATATAGTCTTAATCACATTATGTATCAAAGTGTCAGCCTAGAAAATGAGATTATCTTAGGCATAACTTTGTGCCGAAGAAGACCTGGAAGGGTGTCATAACGGCGGGTAGATGTGTCGCATCTGGCTGAAGAAACTCTGGAGTCAGCTATGAGGGCGACCCAGAACCGAGACTTATGGAGGTGCATCACGAATCATGTTTCATCTGATTTAGGCTACTAAATATCAATATTGACATGAAAGAGAAAATATGTGGAAATAGTTATTAGCAATATTTGAACATGTTCAAGAACACACAATTACTGGATCTTTACCTACAGAGGCACTGTTATTAAGCATACCATATACCACATTATAACGCAATTTAAAGACACAGCTGTTTTTTATTGTGTTTAATAGAAAATATATGGAAGTATGGGGTAATTACAGGACTTACGACCTAATTCACCACCACCACCACCATTAAGTGACCACTTTATATATGAAAGCTAAATAAACCTAATTCGTCATAACCTAACCTAACCTAACCTAACCTAACTACCCACACATTTCTGTCTCCCACTATTGTATATTACTGACAATGATATTTTTATAACTTATTTTTCAATATCTTTTTGTAACTTCTGATTATACTATTTTCACATAACTTTTCATAACGTATTTAACATTATACTTACTTCCTCTTAATATTTATAACTTTTAAAAACTGTACAGGTAATTGCTTTAGAACAGACTACGTCTAGTAAATCAATTTATTTTTATTTACCTTTTTTTTTATATATGTACTATTTATGCTATAAAAAATATATAATAATAAAAAAAGTAATTTATATAATTATAACGTTCACCAATCCTTATATCTCCACATTTATCAAATTTATGAAAGTTGTATATATGTTAGAATGTTGATTCGCTTCGATACACCATCGCCATCTATGAACCAAATTTAAAAAATATTTTTTTAACTTTTTTTTAAACAGCGATTTAGATGGCGATGGTGTAGTGGTAATCAAAGCGAATCCACATACTAACATATATACAACTTTCAAAAATTTGATAAATGTGAAGATTGAGGGGCTAGAATTGGTGAACGTTATATATATGTAAAGTGATCACTTAAGAAAACAGCCGAAAACAGGTCGTAAACTCCGTAATTACCCCATATTTCCATATATTTTCCATTAAATATAATAAAAAATAGCTTCGTCTGTATGAGATATCTAATATTTGTTAAATAACAGTGCTTTTGTAGGTAAAAATCGAGTAATTGTGTGTTCTTTGACGTATTCAAATATTGCTAATATAGAAATGTCCCAGTAAAATTTATTCTTAAAACTGCGTTAGAAAATTTTGTGACCATTTTACATATTCTTAGTTAACCTTGCGATTTATTTTCATTGCCTTACCATCTTGTTAATCTCCTTTCGGCTGATATGGAAAATTATCATAGAAGTCCTGATTTTTCTATATTAGAATTAAAGGCATCGATTTATATTTAATTATTTGTACATATTATATATATATACACAAGTATATTATGATATTGCTATAATATTTTTAAAGTTTAATTATTGCATATCTGGGTACACCAGTTAGTAATACACAAAATCTGTACGTATGACTGTATACCTTTAATTCAAGGTTGCAATAAAAGAGCTAGGCGGTTAGTGTTTTACGTATAAGGGTGGTTTTTCCCGCGCCAGACACGGGGGATTTCTTTTGTCTATCCCAGGGCGCCTTTCCGTTTCTTATAATTAGATTTCCTTGTGTTTCTGCTAGTTAAAAAAAAACCGTTTCAACAAATTTCTGCTAGTGAGATAGGCATGGTACAATTGTAAAATAAAATAAATAAACCGTTGTAAGTATTTTTAATACTAAATTAATGTATTAATTATAAATATATACATATAAAATCAATTTTGTCGAAAAATATTGTTTTTGCGTCACCGGGACTCGAAGCTGGATCTCTATTTCCAATCCGGGGAAGTGCACTACCATTGTGCTATAACGCCAGTATTTTTCTCGACATATTTTCGAACCTATATGTTACATTTTTCAAAATAATACACCTGTCGTTCCATTATTTGAAAGCCATATACATTATTTTTACAGAATCTCAAATACCTCTGAGTAAACCGTTATAGCATAATGGTAGTGCACTTCCCCGGATTGGAAATAGAGATCCAGGTTCGAATCCCGGTGATGCAAAAACAATATTTTTCGACAAAATTGATTTTATATGTATATATTTATAATTAATACATTAATTTAGTATTTAAAATATCACAGACCTATGTTCTGAATAATTACAACTTCACAATAAGAATGTGTTTTCCTTAATAATATTTTTAATGTTTATGGCATGGTGGGACATAATTATTAAATTTAGAAAACATTGTATAAACTATTATAATTTAATTACGACGTTAGGTTACCAGTCATACACTAACTGGTCCATGAAATAAGAAAAATCAAAAAATTAATGTCGCGGTCTCAGATAAATTTATGGATCAGGCCTGACGATACGGTCGACGTTAAATTAATCAGCGTATTGGTTTGTTGATTTTTAAAATCAAAAACTATTTAAACTAAAAGAAAAGTTTATAATATTAAATTTTTTGATAAAAATAAATACTAAAAGCCTATGTTTCTATATTACCTAACTAAAAATGTTCATTTTAAGCTACTTTTCGCTCTACTCTCGGCCAACATAATATTCCGTATACGTTGACAAAGCGTATGCATTGAAATCCCTTTATACCATTACCTGGCACCGTTCTACTCCCGATAGAAGTTTCTGGAGGTATACACCTTAGAGGGCTTTATCTTTATCCACCTCCCTGAGGTGATTTACAAAGCCAACCTTACGTACCGCTTGAAAATCTGATATACAGGGTGTAGCAGTTTTACGCAGTCCGCAATATTATATGGATAATATATATACTAAATATATGGTAAAAAATTATCATGCTGTGTGTGAAACATTTTTATTGCTGTAAAGAAAAACGAAATAAAAAAATAAATTTCTTAGACTTATCAAAACAGTTTTGAATATTCAAAAACATCCATGTAAAAAAAATGCAAAAGTCGTTAATTTTGTGTAGTTATGTACCATAATTGACAACTGCTGCTCTATAATACTTTTTAATACAGAGCAGCAGTTATCAAATATGGTGTATATTATATTATGTAATATTATAATAGATCTATATAAGTTTAAACGTATTAAGCAGGGCGTAAACGATGACGTCCCTCAGGCGTTGACTTTATTTTTAAATTCGTATATATTAATTTTAAAAACATGTCTTATAATGCTGACTATTCATTGGTAGGAATTTGAAATAGGAAATGATCAATAAGAGACTGAATGCTTGAGGCAAGGAAAATTGATTATTTTTATTATTTCACAACAACTTTTTAAAAGATTAATCAGCTAACTGATTAAAATATGGATACTTATTATTACACCATAATAACCTAAATTAATGCTGTATCGAATATAATGCGACCCATCTTATTTCAGCCCAAAATTTTGATACTATTATTTTTTTAAACATTTTTTAGAAAAAATAAAACTAAATATAATATTTATCATATATATTAAACGTCTCTCTCGTCTTCCATATTCACGAAGAATAGGCACAACTTGTAAACCGAGGATCGAGGAACAGATCGAGAGGAAAAATAGTTCCTAGTGCTGTAATAAGAAGAGGGTGGCCAAGAACGACATTCGTGAGCCAGTTTCTGGAGAAGCAAAAGATCTGGCATAGAATAGGGATCGATGGAGAGAGTTTTTGCTACAAGGGAATGTCCCTTAAAAAAAGGGTTATACAACTCGCCAAAACCTGTTCTACGCGATGGATACGTCCCATAGAATACAGTATAAAAAATACAGTCTATTCTGTATTGGAAAATAGGAGATTCTATTTTATTAAATCACTTCAGGATGTCAAAAAATAAAACACGATATTGTTTATTATATCAACGTAATATTTATAAAATGACATAAATTAAAAAATTAAAATTAAAATTTATTCACTGTTGCTGTCAGGTAATAATGCACATATTTACTCGTATTTGGTACGAAGTAACTTGAAATATTCAGGAATGATCACAGACCATCATATACATAGTCCTAAATATTTTTATTTTGGTGTTACCTACTTTGATACCACTTACATAATCAAATAGCTCCGCGATTTTTTAAAAAAATATGACTCGATTAAAATGAAAATTTAAACGCTGACAATATGCATTAATGTAAAAAATACGCCTTGTTTACATTTATACTATACATATACTGTTGCATACATGTGTCATAAACTATTGCATTTATATTCTCACCATGAATATGTGTAAAATACTTCTCGTTCCGCTACTAAAATACCAAATACGCTGTACCAAACCCCTCTCCCATATGCGCACTTTATTTCATGTCTATTAATTTAGTGGTCTGTGGGGGTGATGTAGTTCGTATCAAATTCACAGGTTCAGTAGTTTTAACAAAAATTCTGTTATAGATAGCCGTGATTTTGATTCATTAAGTTCCTTGTATGACTCTTCGTAACGAGCCATGCGAGCGGTTAAATTTCATTGAAACTGGACGACACGTTCGACCTTGTGAGACTGAGATTTACAGGTTTGTTGGCCAATTAGAAGCCTTCTAGGATTGAATTTGCTGTTTGTTATTAAACCTTCTTCATCGTCACTTTTCTTAGAATTAACATGGTCCTTTAAAACAGCGTGTTTCCTCAGTATTTTCTCCTCATTAAGAACTTTTGTCAGCTGTCAATTGTGCAACATTTTCAAACATTAGTTCTTCAAAGCCTTCTCGCCCAATTACATGCACCGCAGTTATAATATATGAATGCAGTTCAATTGTATTTGAGCTAAAATAGTTCGTTTTAATACATCTTGGTCAAATTGAAGTCTAACATGCATTAAAAGTTGATGGATTTAATTCAGATAATGCCACACCAACATATTTCACGCAGTCCACAATTAATTATTTTTCCATGTCGTGTTATATCAAAATCGTGCAAAAAAAGACCGTGTAAAAACAGAATTATGTGTACGTATGTATAAATATAATTTATTTATGGAAACACTCATTTTACCATGAATATGCATATTATTCGATCGATTTAAATAATTTTCAAAGCATTTAATAAAAAATAAAAAAATTTAATAAAAATGAATTGATAATTCTGGCGTCTGCAAGTCGGTTTACTCAAAGGTATTTGAGATTCTGTAAAAATAATGTAGATGACTTTCAAATAATGGAACGACAGGTGTATTAATTTGAAAAAATGTAACATATAGGTTCGAAAAATTGTCAAGAAAAATACTGGCGTTATAGCACAAAGGTAGTGCACTTCTCCGGATTGGAAATGACCAGGTTCGAATCCCGGTGACGCTAAAACAATATTTTTCGACAAAATTGATTTTATATGTATATATTTATAATTAATACATTAATTTAGTATTTAATTTATATATAACAATAAGTAGGTAGGATTAAATAAACGGTCACACGAGTCTAAATAAGCTCCACCTCAATTATGAAATAAACCTATAAAAATATATATATATATATATATTTATAATTATGCGGCAGCCCTTGCTGATTAAAGGATAAGTTTGTGTATTAAATATGAAAAATATGCGGTTAGTTTTAATGAAATTACGTAACATTTTGACACCGATTTTTGAACTGGGCAAATTTTCAAACCCTAGAATGAAAATATAAAAGATATCCTTTGTTGCGAGAAAGATTTTACAATCTGTTCAAGAATGTTCCTTTGTTCCAAAGGGGGAGCGAGAAGTGAGAAGCGGGTGATTACTCTAACGAGGTATTACGGTTTCGCGCCATTAAGCAGAGTATTTTAAAAAATAAAGTAAAAAGGTGGACTGGTTTAATTTTAGTTATATAATCAAGTTCTTAAATTAAGAAGTAAATGAGACGAGTCTTTAAACTGAAAAGATAAACAAGTTTGTATCTGTATTTTTAAAAATATATTAGAATAACATTTTAACATAAAGGGTGTCTAGCGGAAAATTTTCAAGTTTAATATTGAATAAAAAAAACCACAATGTTATTTTCATATTTTATTTATACGAAATGGAGTTTAAAGATGCGGATTTTACGTTTTATAAACAATATAGTCTAAATGCCGTCCATTTTACTCAAGACTCTCTTGCAATCGGACTCTTACATTTGCGAATACGCAAGAGCAAAACGTTGGTTCAATGGCAGCATCTTCACGGCGGATATTTTCTTGTAGGGCCTGAAATGTTCAAGAATTGTTACTGTAAACCCTTGACTTACGGTATCTCCACAAAAAATAATCGCAAGGTGTAAGGTCCGGTGACCGAGGTGCCCAGAGTATGTCTACGTACTTGTTGAATAATTTATTGGGAAAAATTCCCCTCAGCTTCTCCATTGAAACTCTAGAAGTGTGTGGAGTGGATCCATCTTGCTGAAATTGTGTTATGTTGTTGAACCCGAAAAACAGGTGCAGTTGCGGTACCAAAACCTTGTCGATCATTCGGCAATACATGTCAGCAGTGACTGTCTCTCGCTGGTTAAAAAAATAAGGGCCAATTATCTCTCGGGCAGAAATTGCACACCACACTGTCGTTTTTGAACAATGCAAACGTTTTTGATGGCGTTCCCTTGGGTTATCGGGGCACCAGTATTCTGTTTATTAACATAGTTATTGATATGAAAATGTGCTTCGTCATTAAACAGTATGTGTCCAAGCGTTCGTGCTGTTCCAAAACATTTGAGCATCGTTTTCGCTAAGGTTACACGTAAAGAATAGTCATTTTCGTTGAGAAACTGCACGATTTGCAGTTTGTATGGGTGAAACTGTAGTTTATTTTTCAAAATAACGTGCACTGTTGATTTTTTTTATTCCAGTACAGGCTGCAATCTTCCTTATCGATTTACGCAGATTGCGCATAATTTCACGTCGAACTTGAGCCAGATATTCTGACGTTGTTGTTGACGTTGATGGTTCTGGAAGAGTTTAGTTAATCATTTTCCTTTCTTGTCTGAACTTTTGAACCCATCATCGTATATGTCACGCGCTCGGCCCATCACTTACTCGTCAAATATTAAAGTGAGTACAAAAAGCGCGACGCGCACGAGCCAATGAATCACCGCCCTTAAAATATTCTTCAACCGCAAACGCACAGTGCGCTGCCGATCAGTGACTCATTACAACTGGCAAATCAGAAAATCACGCGCGTCGAACAATACCCCTCCCACTTACCTCACCCTGATGGTTTACGAGCAATTACAATTTAATCTTGAAATTTTTCCGCTGGACACCCTACACAATAAGTTTTTTCAAAGGCTTTCAATAAAATTTGTAACAAAAATCACGGTAGGAATAACGCCTTAGATAAATTTGGAACATTTTGACATTCATATTTTACAGTTTTGATTTTTCACCTTTATTTCCAAAATATTTTGGATGCGCCGGGTATCGATTCCGGTGCCTCTCAGATGCTAAGCGAGCGCTATATCATATTAGTTACGGTCTCAGTTAGCCGCCGTGCCAAATTATTTAATAATAATATTATGTTGATTCATCTAGTTATTAATTATTAAATAAATTAATAATTATAATTAAAAACAAGTAAACATAAAATTTTAATTTATTCTTAAAATTAATTTTATAGTATATTTTCTTTAGATTAGATTCTAGCCTTTTATTTATAAACTAGAAATAACTCAACAATAAAGATAGGAAATCATCCGATAAACAACAATTTTTAATAAATTAATTTATTAAAAAAATCAACAAAAATACCATACCAAAATAAATACTTGAACAGTTCAACTTACATCAATATTCGTACTATTTTAAAACTAAACTAAAATCTATAAGCTTAACAAAGTCCTAAGAAAAACCAAAAATAATGAAGAAAGAATTAAAATATTCCCATAATCAGAAATATTGTCTTGTAGGAAACCTTTAACTGGAGTAAGTTATTAAATATTTATTTCTTCATTAATAGCAAAATTACTTTGCAGCCACATATTATATAATTATTAAGATAAAATACTGTTTGTGTAAGGGTTTAAAAATTATACATACAAATATTAGGAATTTACAGTTAGATAAATTTGAAATTTTAGAAATAAGAAAGTGTTAATAACAAGCTAAATGTTATAAATAATCAAATCCTGTTTCAAATAGTCACCTTTTAAATTCGTTTTCATAGTAGTTACCCATTGCTTATTTTTTATAGTTTTGTTTTTATCAATGCTTGTATTTTTAATTTTAGTAAGCATTGTTTCCTAAAGAAGATACCGTAAGTATCGAAACATATTGATTTATCAATAAATAGTGGTTTAAACAAAGTGTTTTATCTTATTATTTATTCTCAGTATGGTGCATACATAAGTATAAATGCTATAATATAAACAATATTGATAGTTTCCTTTTTACTATATCTTATATTGCACATATTTGCTTAGCTTAATTTTCAATTCGTGAAATTCTCCTCTATTCTTAAATCAATTAACATTTCATTAAAAATATTCATCGCACTGTACATCATTGATTCTTCCTGAATGGCAGTCTTATTCTATCTCTTTCTTTGAAATAATTTATGATTATTTATGCAAGATGATTTACTAAATAAAAATAATCACTTTTTGTTAATATGCTTTCCTAGTATGTAGATATTTTTAATAGCTGCTTGTGATCCATCATGATTTAAGTAACATAACTATTTTGAGGTACTGTGAATAATTTACGTTATTGAATATGTAAGTATGAGTAAAACAGTGTTTTTTGGGTCCAATGGAGCATACGCGAAGACATTCTTATAGATAACGTCTTCACAAAACGTGCTAGAGAGACAAATATTTTATTGGGCATCGAATGGTATATTAAACAACCCAAATTATATAAAAAACATTGCGCAACATAGACAATTCAAAGGCGCAATAAAATTCTGCACATGTGTGTTATGTTAAATTATACTGTATTATTTAAACTTATAAATTTCTCAAGATCAAATATTGCATCATATATATTCGTTTTTTTTCCTACATTTTTCTTCTTTCTTTTTCTAAATTTATAGTTGATAACTAATTATGTATAATATGATTGTTGATTAAAAATGTAAAAAGTTTTCTTCAGCGCGGGCGAAGTCCAGTGAGACAAATATTAAAATACAATGTGTACTTACAACATATAAAATGAAATAAATATAAAATAAATAAAACTACTATCAGCACAATTTTTAGATGATCCTACCTGTAACAACACTGTATATCATCTAAGATGGCCAACGATCCGTTTATCTATCAACATTTAAAAACCGTGTTGATGTAGGAGGGGGTCTCATAATATCAATAATTTTCCACTTGACTATATAAGAACTAAGGAGATTATTCGCAGATTCTTTTTCAAATCTTTTCCGTGGACAGATATTTGTTAAGCTAATATAGTTAGGTAAATCAGATAAAACTCTAGATTTCAATAAGATATGCTCAACCCTTCTACCTCCAAATAAATCGAAAGCGAGCCTTTCATTCAACAGATAAAATCTCTGCCACCCTTAAAAATGTTTCGACCTTAGGGAAAAAAGATTTACGACTAGGAAAAATGTAGCCACATTTGTACAGTGGTAACCGGTTAGATTTTGCTCTGTAATAAATGTAATTGTTTTTAGACAGCATTGTGGTTTCGTATCTAAAGAGCGCACTACTAAATTAGAGGCAGAATTAGCGTCTGAATTGATGATCTCGTGAGACCATCTTCTTTTTTTTTGACGATTTTTCATGACTGAGGATTGCGATTTACTTTTATATCCTGCAGATATGAAAGCCGTCACCAGAAGAGTAACGGTTACTCAACAATGACATTTGGTCGGTCCAAGGTGAAATTTTTATTCCTCTACGTCCGTCGATGTGATCCTCCTTTTTTTCCAAGCTGTCTTTTCTTCTCGAAAGGTGTCAATAAAATGAAGAATTCGCCTAAGAGAGTCTATCGTTGAAGTGTAGTTTTTGCAGAACGATGACATGTACGTCTTGCTATCTACGATATGTTAAATCTCAAACCTCACATACTTGCACCAAATCTCAAGGTGAATATCGAAATACTTTATCCACGGAAGAAGATACGATGAGATATATCTCAATATAATTTAAATGTGTTAAGGTTTTGATTTGGAGATGAACTCAGAGATTAGCTTAAGATTAATAGAAATGGACAAAAACTCAAAACAGTGTAAACAACGTTAGATCTCAGAAGTGCACACAGACGTTCCTTAAAACCACAATAGATCCATAGAACTATATATTCTGTAAAGTTAAAATAAGTCATAAAACGTTAAGGCGTTAAATTAAAAACATTTATTCAGTTTTAACTACTGCTGGAGAATTTCAAAATAGCTCTACTGACGATGACATTTGACGTATGTGGCGAGTGTGAAGTGTATAGTGAGTCGACGTATCTCTGAAACGCACACGTGTGCACGGGGACTACGAAATATGAGAGTTGTCTCTAATGAATGTCATGAGAGCTAAATCCGTATTTCAGATATTGTTTTAAAAATCTCAATCGTGAATATGGCCCATAGGCAAAAATATACTTTTCTGTTAATTTCTGCTTTCTCAACAGAGACGATCTGATTTGAAAGAAGACAGCTGCAAAAGACAGGCGACACCGGGCAGGACCGAAGACAGATCGAACAACGAGAGAAAATAAAGTGAATAAGTGCATTTATATAACCTCATTAATTGTATAAATATTTGAAAGAATAATAGTATTTGTCAAAAATAAATATTGTTTATATAGTAATGGAATTTAATACGTTGTACATGTAAATAAAACTCAACTTACACATTATACATACAAGTTTAATTACGGGTAGCTGTAAACAGGCTTGCGAATAAAAATTCGCAACAGAAGTAATAAATTGAACAAAAATAGCATTTATTAAAGAACGACCTAGGCGGCCGCAAGTTGAATATTTTATTACAAATGGCAAACAAGGTTGGTTAATGAGTTTTGTATTTAAGTAAGTAAAAAAATAAAAGAACAGTAAATAACGAATGATGTCCAATCATGAACCATTCGTTCCTCGCTACGCCTACTTTCTTACAGTTACTGTGCTTACTTCATGCCTTGGAATAAAAAAATTGTTAACAAAAAAATTAGAAATGAACATGCAATTGTGTGTGCTAACTACATATATAATGTAATCGGTGTATAAATATCCACGCCGTCTTTGAAAATGTGAAAAAAAAACTATTATACGTACTATAAAATATATTTAGATAAATATAGATTCTAGATAGCGAAAAAATAGTCATCACTAAGACTTGAATTCAGAACGTCATATTAAGCTATGATGCTCTGTATAGAACTCGTAAAATTTCATCTACATATGTATGCTAAGCAAGACGTAATATGGACTAGGAGTCCTGGCGCCATCCAGCATAAAATATTATTATATATAATTCAGATGTCTCACTTATCAAACGTATGTAGATGAAATTTGTCGACTTCTGTATACAGATAATCACTGCTTAATCTGCTTAAATTTACTACCGGCAATGGAACGTTCCGGTTTCGAGAAACGGCGATAATTATATTTTTTCGATGAAAAAATATTAAGAGATTTTTCTAGATTTATTTAATTTGTCACGGAACCATTTTATGAAAAATCGTAACTTCACAAGTTAAATGTGATTTTGAAAAAAAATTTTTTTTATCATTTTTATACTTATTTGATTGTATACTCCCAGCACACTATCAATATTACAAAATAACTTATTTTTCATTTAATATATTAATATTTTAGTGTTATGTCATGTAAACAAGCAGTTTTCATTAGAAGTAAACCGCCTTAAAACAAAAATACTGGTTCTCTGTAAATTGTGCTAACGCATCGGCACAAACATTTGAAATAGCAGGATGATAACTAGTTCAAGAGGCAATTTATTTGGGTGCATAGATCATAAATATGTGAATAGAAGACGAATTCAAATTATTAGAGTTTTTTTGACCAAACGAATGAAAATATGGAAAGACAGAAAAATCAATCAAGCAACTAAATTAATATTAATTCATTCACTTGACTTTTTCATGCAATTGTGCAGTGTTTAGACTATCTGCAAGACTGACAAGCAAAAAATAGTTATCAAAAATTTAGAAGGACAAATCCAACCATCATGCTCAAACGATTCTTCCAAATCTTTGGTCACATTATACACCTAGAAAGGAAAATTATCCTGGGCATAATTTTAAAACAAAAATGACCTGAAAGAGTGCCACAATGATGGATGGATGCGTTGCATCTGACTGGACAAACCTGGAGACAGTTATGAGGACGACTCAGGAACAAGACAAGTGAAGGTACTTTACGATCAGTGTCTCATTTGATTGAGACCATTATGTCATGGCCATGAAACAACGAGATATCATCTGACATTTACATCAAACTGAGATATTGAGCTTTTTCTGAAATTTTTACAAAAATGTCTCTATATTATTTTTCGGGTACATTGTTCACGTTCCAGGCCGATTTTGTTTGGCTGCCATTTTATTTAGCAGACATTTGTTATTTGGTAGTTGTAGTTGGTAGTCGATTCTAATTTATTATGAAGCATATAACGCCTCAACAACGTGTTGAAGTCATTAAAATATTTTATTTCAATAATAATAGCAATGCTGTAACTATTGAAAACTTCTGGAAGTTGAATTGGGTCTATTGAGCCTGCAACCCATGTAGTTTCAACAGGATGGTGCCACCTCACACACAACCCGAGCTACTCTCGAAAAATTGCGAGAAATTTTTTCCGGCCGCATAAATTTCTGAAAGTGGTGACATCGACTGGCCTCTTCTATCCCCTGATTTAACGGCTCCTGACTATTTTCTGTGGGGGGTTCTTGAAAGGAACTCGACCTGAACATAATATTCATTCTTAAACATTTTATTTGTATTAAAATCAAAAATGTTATCTGTGCTACTATAAAATATTATTTTCTTGTTATCTCATAAACAACTAAGAAATTGGACACAACAGTTGTGTCACACATAAATAACTTTTCGAATCAAATATTTAAACACCTACCACGAAACGTTAGATTGGCATTTTATACAAATAATAATATAGGAAATTTACTCATAAATTCTAAAGACAAAGATGGTAAATTGAACAATTCTGGTGTCTATAAACTTAGTTGCAAGGATTGTGCTGCATTTTATATTGGTAAAACGGGTAGGAATTTTAATATAAGAATAAGGGAGCATTTGAGATGTTTGAACAATAGTGGGTTTTCAGAATATCCTAATCATTTGATAGAAAATGGTCATGGTTTTGATAAAAAATTGGGATTGTCAATTTTGTATATAAACGGTGTTGGTCACAAATTAAATAATTTGGAATCGTTGAAGATAAATAAAGCGTGTAAAACTTATATATGCAAAAAATTATAAACAAACAACTAAATTTAAGTCTCATTGTAAAATTTTTTCCAAAAAATTATTCGACTAAATTTGTATTAAGTAACACTTTGAGTTAAGTACTAAATTTATTTTTTAAATAATTGTTTTTTTAAAAATAGATTCTGGTAAAGAAACAATAATATATGTTTTTAGTTAGTTATGACATCCTGAAGAAAAAAATGGTATTTTTCGAAACCGGTAGATGTATTAAAATAAAGATAACAAATAAGAATACAAATATTACTGTTTAAAATATATTACATATAATTTTGTTTCGAAAGACGTTATATTATACAAAAATTTTTTTTACTTTTATTTTACTAAAACTAGGTTGCGTTTTATTAAACTGGCAATTTTACATTTTCTTTTTACGCTTAATATAGAGACACGAACGTGATACCAATGAGAATAGCTACTATTAATTCAAAGAAGTGTAACACTCGATAGTAGAATACCTACAGGAAAGATATCACGTAAACCAAGAACAACATTTTCTGAGAGCTTGTGTTATTTTTCATCTAAACCCCCAACTAAGCTCCTAAAACAGGGTTAGCATAATGCTAATGTGGAATTATGCAAATGATGTCTATATGTAGTCTTCCACTCGAGGGAAATGGCATCCCTTAGATGATATCGACGCGTTGGAAAATTCAATTTCTGTAAGGGAAGTAAATTTTACACAAAATAAGTAAAAATAAATCTTAGCATTCGATGGGAACATTATAATTTTTTGTAATATTGTGGAAATTTTTGTGTTTCAGTTTAATGTTGCCGCTTTACGTAACTTTAACACAAAAAAAATGCGTTACATATCTCAGACACATGTTTCTGACATATTTTCTGGTTCACCCCACCTCACACTGTGTACACTGATTTGAACCACCAATAAAATAATCAGTTTTGTTACACACCAAGAAGCCTCCGAAAAAATATTCTTTACGATTTTGATAAATTAATTCTTTGTGACACAGGTTTACTATTTTAAATAATGGTTTATACCACGCGTCTTGACGTCTTACAAAATTAATTAGTGTATTTTAGAAATTGTTTATTTTACTTACTTTACAAATATTTATAATTTTAAAATGATGAAGGGATATTGTTTTTACGAGATACTAATATTTGAGTAAAGAATAATAAAGACATTTAAGGGACTTGGATGGAAGGAATTTGTAGTCCAAAGCAGCAATAACGATGCATTATGTAATTCAGGTACCAACACTAATTTATGGAAGTGAAGCCTGAAATCGCCAAAAGATTAATGAAATTTGTTAGAACGTGGTGAAAATGGAGTTAGAAATAGTGTGTGTGGAAATCTATAGACGGTAAATTGGTAAATTATAACAAAATGGTCGCGCTCAGTCCCGCTACGTCACTCGGGCCCGACGCATATTTCATTTCGGCGCCCGTTCAACCTTTCTCATTCATCCTTTCTATACCAGACTACGATAAACGACATTGTTTCATTCAATCATCACTGAAATATCCCTCAGAGAATTTAGAGAGAATAACTTGTGCGCACAATCTCCGACCGACGCCAGAAGATCGCGCGCGAGATAGGAATATGGGCGGAAGGATGGATAGAAGGAATTAAGAACAGTAATAGGGAATACAGGGGGTTCAAGAACCAACCAGATACCGGGAAGAAATACGACCTACCTGAAGTGCTCTTTTAGTGAATTTTACATCACTGTGGTCACCGGTCTTTTGGCTTCAGAAACACGAAGCACTTTCGAATTCACACTTCGTTGATAGCACGAAGTGGATCATGTACGATAGCAATATAGTTTAACTATCAATCCCATACAAGAGGGCGATAATTTACGAGATCTGACACTCCAACTTAACATTTCCACACGAAAGAAGGACAACTAACATAATAGTCTAACGCATTCCAATAGCAAACGTTATCTCAACAGGTCCAAAACTATATACAATATACCACAGAAAAAGTCATTCTCTGGGTATAGCGGAGGGGATAATGAGACAGAAAACATCTGTAAGGGTCACGATCTATGAATCTTATCATAAAGATCGAAACATTATGATTTGGGCATATGAGAAATATGATGGTGGAATGTATGAGAGAGGAACGTTTATGAGGCGAGTATTAAAGGCGACAGAGGCATTCACAAAATACCTGGCACGATCAGTTAGCCTATATATTGAAGGACAACCCTGTTAGAAGCATTATTAAACGACTAGCGTGAAAGTAAAAGTGACAAGAGAGATTTGTCAGAACAGTAGAGTATGCGTGTGATGGATGGTAAAAACTATAGTGTATGCCTTACACTGTGGGGAATTGGAAAATTATGTTAGTTAAGTTAAAGAAAGAAAACTAAATTTAACGGTATCAAAAATTCTATAACATATATGTTGTGTATGTAAATACAGATTAAGATAAGCAAAACACCACTCAATAAAAATGATATTTTCTTTTACAAACCGGAATTTTCATTTAATTATTTTTAACAGTGTGAGAAAATTAACTCGTTTCTGTCTGTTGTTGCTATTTGGCTTAATAAATTCTGGAGCCTCACTTCCGAATTCAAGACCCCGAATTCCGACTTCCGACCTCCGACTAAATCAGTGGTATTAATTTCCAATTAAAGATGGGATTGCTATTACGTTTTACGAGCATTTTTGCTATTACACAGAGTTCAATGGTATTTTATTACCTTTTTTCCTTTAATAAAAATGGAGCTACTTCGTGGTACCCAATAATTAATCGTGTACCTACGTCAAATTTTTGGTAAGCAATAAAAAAACATTGTTTACGCGCCTTGGTACTTCGATTGGCACCACTGGGTTTTCCGGTTGATAATAATGTACATGAGTGTGTGTGTGTGAGTATTGCCGCCCTTTTTTCGGAAAGCTAAGAAGACGGTAAACGACAGGCGGTTTAATTAAATCCCGTGCTTCGACCAGCCCAGAGATTTAATTAAACCATCAGTGCGCAATTCGGTCGGTCAAAATCTAAAGAAGATAATCCAGTAAAAAGAACCATAACATTGGACCAGGAAGACAGCAAAAATAAAAAGGTTAGTGCAGTTCATATATCATATGTGCGCTTATTGTTAATCGGAAACCTGGGAATCAGCTATCGAAGGCATTTACATAAACAAATATTGTGTATACTACTTAGATATTTATTTACTATATTTATAAAACAATGTAGATATTTAGCTATATAATACAGCTTATACGACTTAGATACTTATTTATTATAATTATAAAACTCCTAGTCAATACATCAGTGAGGACAGCAAATTTTCATTTTCGGGGACATCAAACCAAATTAGAGTCATATGTCAAAATATGATTTTCAAAAGTGATCTTGCAATATATCTAAAACGCAAGTATTCAATCAGTGCTTAAGCTTACGTGCGTGGCTGCAAAATATGAACTCTAAAAAAAAATAATCCTAAGAACTTAGAATAATGCAAAGAAAAATGGAAAGATGTAGGTACGTTGGACATAACACGAAGAGAAAAGGTGTAGATAAGAGACGTTTATGTAATAGAATACACCACGAAAATGACATGGTAATAGGCAGGCCACATTGCTAGGAGTACTGACAGTCGTTAAACAGTCAAACAGTGATATTTGAGAGGAATTGACAGATCAACAGGACGTTTATATGTATTATTAGCTCCGAAACTATACAATATGATTATGATTTTCTTTTATGTTCAATGAACCTATTAAAGCTGAGCGAAAAAATAATTATTTTTGATCGAGTATGTTTATTTAAAATATTGCACCATTAAATTAAATTAAAATTAAACTACGCCAACATTTCAATAACTATTAACATAAATTGTATATATTGCATCCCATTTCCCTCTCCTCCTTACCCTTTTTTATTTTGTATGTTCAGTTTAAAAACGCTCTTTTGTTTCTTTTTTCAGTTATTATTTTTTTAAGATGTACTATTTTTAAGTTTATTGTGTGTAGGTTTATTGTAATGTAAGTCTTTTTATTTATCAGTTTGTATGAGCATACTATTTTTTAGTTTCTTATGTATTAGTTATTTAATTCCGAAGAAACTTCACTGATGTTATTTTTATATATTATGCTATTATCAGTTATTATTGTTACACTGTTTGATTCTAAAAAATAAAAAAAAATACCCCTGATTTATTGCAGCTAATCAACTTTAATGTACTTGCCAGAAATACTAGAATTATTTTACAGTATTACTGTAACAATACTGGGACGGTTGCTCAGTTTTATTCTCCAATACACAGAATTCAAGACTTGAGTAATGAGAAAGCAGATATTGCCGATGTATGGAATATAACATAACCGAAATACAAAATTAGTATTATTGTTCATAACTGGTAGATCAAAAGAATTAATTAAAATTGAATGGTCATATACTGTTATATTTTAGTATAATGAAAGGCATTTAGGCACTATTTTTTTTGTCTTCTTTATTAATATTTTTTTACTTTTAGGTTAAGGCTACTGTTTTATAGATTGTTGTTAATGGTACACCGTACCGTATTAATATTAATATATTAAATTAAAACACTTAACAATTATTGGAAATAGTTCTCTAACAGAAAAAATATTCTAATGTGGAGTCAATGCATAATACGAATGAGCAGAGTTTAGTCGAAAATAATACTATTAGAACACATTTTTATTGGAAAGTTGTAATTATTCAGAACAGACGGTCTGTGATATTTTAGATATGAATTAAATATATTAATTAGAAAAGTATACATATAAAATCAATTTTATCGAAAAATATTGTTGTTGCGCCACCGGGATTCGATCCTGGATCTCTTTCCAAACCGGGGAAGGTAAAAATAAGGTAACTGCTTGCTCACGTGATGTAACACTAAAATATTAATACATTAAATGAAAAGTAAGTTATTTTGTATAAATGAATTAATAATTCTTGCGTCTGTTATCAGATTACTCAAAGGTATTTGAGATTCCGTAAAAATAAGGTAGATAGCTCTTTCAAATAATGGAACGATTAAATGTATTAATATCAAAAAGGTAATATGTGGGTTCGAAAATTTGCCGCTAAAAATATCGTCGCTGTAGCATAGTTGGATAATGTATCTTCCCCGGCTTGGAAAGAGATCCAGGTTTGAATCCCGGTGGCGCAACAACAATATTTTTCGATAAAATTGATTTTATATGTATATCTTTCTAATTAATATATTTAATTCATATTTGAAAATAATACTGCCCAACAATGCTAATTACATACAAAACAGGAACTTAAACACACAATGAATCCATTTTTAGATATTGTACACATTTATTATATGTTTTTGAATTACATATTTTATTTATTTGAATAAAAAACATAATTTAAACAGTACAAAAAAAAACTGCCTCTTTTGACACACGCGGAATACAGTCTAGCAAAGTTGCCGGGAATATGCTAAAATAAAATTTTATTGTGTAACCGCTCCGCAAATAAAGTCATTTTCAGACTGTAGTGTTTTTTGAAAGATATATGTACTTTTATTACCTAGGTACCGATTGTTGGATATTTGATGATATTTTTTGAGTCTTGAGCAATGAACACATTTTCACAGTGCGAGAATGTTAATTTGTAAATAAATTTAGGTATAGAACGTGGCAGAGATATATTAAAATTTATGAAGGTCCACATGGCGCCGAGCAAACAAGAAACGCGCGTACATTTCTAAGTAATTTAATTTATCAAATAAGCGCCTGATATTGTTAATACAAGGGCTAATAGTTACAGATATTTTTGAAGTGAAAACGTAAAACCGAGTGAACAGAAACAGTTTTATTATACCAAAGTAGTTTTTGATCTTGCATGTCATTGGTTTATCTGCAACCACTTCACTTCACTTATCCTACTTCAGTCAGTTACATTAATTCGGTGAAATAAATAGTGGACGTGAGCGTAAACGGTTCATCGCTCATAACTACGATTCTGTCTATTCGATTTTTAAAATATAATAGATAATAATTCGGTTAGATTCTGATTTTTCAAATTATATTGTTAGCCAAGGACGTTCTCATAAAAAATCCTAAATCATCCTTGCATAGAATTTTTTTTTTGGATCGAAAAAATCTTCATAATTTCGTAAGTAAATTGGGGATATTCATAACTACACTATCGAAGATTACAAACAAGACGTGAAAATAGTAGTTTACAAATATCTTAAGCTCTTTATTAATACTCGTTTGAAATAAAATTTACCTAGGGTAACATTTCTTAAATAAATTTTATGTTAGTTTCAAAATTTGATGTTAAGAATGTATAAATAATAAGAAATATCAAAAATATAAATTAATGCATTAAATTATAACATAAAAAATCAGCATTATATTCTTACATATGAATTTGGCATCAAAATTCATTAGGGAAGTAATTAAAATAGCAGAGTTCTCGCTTAGTATGTGAGAGGTCCCGAGATTGATACTTGATCAATTGATCTCCAAAACCGTTTTGATTTCGTACAGATTTTAAAGTTAAAACCTTTATGAAGTATCGGTAAAGATGACAATATGACACAAGATAAAAGTGCGAGTATTAGGTACTTATAAAATGGAAACGATAAAACATATTCTATACTAAAATAAAACAAATTTTGCGCGTACAGAACACAAATGCTATTTTAAAAAAATATTATGTTTTTATTTATTATCTTAGTTTTACTAACCACAATTTCTCAATTGTGGTTAATAAAACTAAGATAATAAATAAAAAATATGAATTTTAACCACCAAGTTAATATTGCTAATTTTAAAAGTAAAATATTATGTGTTAAATAATAAATATTTAACGGAGTTTGACGTTAAATTGAAAAACTTTTACACAATAATTTCAGCGAGCTAGACCGCAAAATGAATTGTATAGGTAAACTATGTCTAACTTTCATGATACGTTACGTTGTTAATATGTTTATATCAGCTAGACCACGTACTACCCGAGCTCCCATTAAATATTGTCGGTCAACTATAATGGGGTTGGGAAAAGCCAGTTAGTTAGAGTAAAGCGTTAAGCTGGGGGCTGTTTTCAACCCGCCCTTAAGCCGAATTCACACACAAAAATATGGTTACACAATGGACAGATACTTTTAAAATAATATTCACTAACAATGATCTGTTATAGAATATGATGTCATTAAAGCGGAATCTATAAGTAATCTTCAATCTACAATGACGAACTAATTAATGCAAATTATCTTTTATATACAGTTTTCTGGTTTAATCTGCCGTGATTTTTCTGGCCAGCGTTTTGGAAAATCGGTATTGGATAAGTACTTTCTGGATATCGGCCACCATTTTGCATGTGAGCCGAAAATCCTGGGAAAGCCTGAGAGTTATCACGCACGTCTTGTTAAGGAGGCAATTTGAATATATAAATATTCAGTGAGCATTATTAGGGATGACGATCTAAAATTAAAAACTTCGTGGTATCCAACGCTTCAAAATCATAGGAGTTGAAGAGTCTGCGCAGATAGTAATCCAACAGTAGATGGAACATACATATAATATAACATTACTCGTTTCACACACCTGTTTTTGACACTGTATTGCAAGCCAATACCAATCACAATATCAGTCCCATAATCGGCAAGAAAGGTCAGCTACACAGGGCAAATTAGCTCAGGAAACTGTACATAGAAGATTCTGAACGGCCGTAAAAATCTAAGAACATTTTTGGAACTGGGATTTGTCATTATTTATTATATAACTATATTTTTAAAGGGATAAATACAAAAGGAAAAATAACTTAATTCAACATTTGAACTTCATAATTACATATAGACGTTGTAACACAACATCTATTAACTATTGACTCTGAACAAATTTAATAAAACAAATTACAAATTTGACAAGAATTGAGAAATTTTCAATATATACAAATCTAAAATACTCGGATATAAATTTTTTAATAGGTATGTTATGTTAAATAATAAATAATATTCATCTTCATAATTGCTCAAAAAACTGTTTTTTCTTCACCTTATACTCGAGGGAAGTGACAAATATGAACCAAGTATAAAAAAAGTGTATTGTAATACTAAAATAAAAAATCAATGCAAAATTAAGTAAGGAAAAATTCAACCAAGATATATGGATTATATGGAATTCTAATTAATCTTTTAAAAAGTTTTATTTTTTGGTTTACTAATAAGTGTTAAAAAAAATAGAATTATATATTAGCCGATTTAAATAATAATAAAACACTTAGTGTAAATCTTTACGTGAATGAGTTAAATGAATTGTATACAGATGAAATATAATACATTACGTGAATATTGAAGATATTTGCAAAATAGGAAATAAGTCTTTCATTTTACTACAGGTTTAGAAAAGATCATTAATTATAATTATTTTAACCCCGTCAGACGATTTGACACTACAAGAAATCATTAAACATTTTGACCGACCGCGCGATGTAACATTGTGTAAAATAATCTCTCAGAAATCATAAATTTCAGCGCGATAATAAACAATTTATAAAGACAATGATGATGACGATAATAAATTAGAAATTATTAGAATACATTCTTATTATGAAGTTGTAATTATTCAGAACAGACGGTCTGTGATATTTTAAATATGAATTCAATATATTAATTCGAAATATATATATATATATAAAATCAATTTTATCGAAAAATATTGTTGTTGCGCCACCGCTATTCGAACCTGGATCTCTTTCCAAACCGGGGAAGGTGCATTATCCAACTATGCTACAGCGACAATATTTTTGGCGACAATAATAATGGACAATAAATAATGGAACGATTAAATGTATTAATATCAAAAAGGTAACATACAGGTTCGAAAATTTGTCGGTGAAAATTTATCGCTGTAGCATAGATCCCTAGTTTGGAAAGACATCTATGTTCGAATCGTGGCGCAACAACAATATTTTTCCATAAAATTGATTTTATATGTACATCTTTCGAATTAATATATTTAATTAATATTTAAAATTTGAAATCATGAAATAGTTTAAACTGTTGATTCGGAAAAGATCATAGTTTTACTGGAAGTATTGACATGGTATTTATTTATTCAGAATTTCTCTAGAATTATGTACATGATACGGTATATATTATTGGCATTACCGTAGTAGCGATTATCAGCAGTTTACACCACAATCGCATAACATGGATTCAGACAGACAAATTAATTGAATTTCCAGTACGTGTTATATAATTTCTCTCTTTTGAATGTTGAGTAAAGCTCTTTAGGATTTCTTTTATTTAATATTTGGACGGACTCTAATAATAATACACAGCTTAATAATATCGCGTCATATCGTGTAAAAAAAAGGTAATGTTTTTGTTCTGCCTAAGAAATAACATTAAATTTAAGTGTTGAAAAAAATAATTGTATTAACGTACATGCATGTTCAAATGTTGGTAGGTGTTGCCGTAAATACTTCAATATCTAGTTCTGGGTTGTCTATTGGTAATGATGAATACAGTAATTCAATCTATGAAAATTAAATTACACAAACCTTTGTGAACCTGTGCTGGTTGACGCCGACGTCGCTCTCCTTGCAGTCTGATGATCCTTAAATATGCTGGTCAGCCACCGAAAACCTTCACACAACCAATAATCCAAAAATATATAATACTAAATGTTTTTATTATCGTCGCCGTAAAAGTCTGTCCGAATCACAATAACTCTCTTCCCAGAAGCAGCTTCGCTTTTGTTTTCTGTTTTTAAATTTACACAAAAAGAACACACATATTCAAAATTTTATATCAGGCCTACCTATCGAAGTATAAAAGCGCGTAAACAGTAGGTATATTAAAAATATGCCCTACCAAATTATAAATAAAATCGCCAAAGCTACACTTGTAGAAAAAAAGACGGTGGGACGTCCAAGTTCATTTCTACTTCGTAATACTGCATAATAAAATAAAGTGGACGTACTTCACTTTCAGACATTAAATTTGAATTGAAGGGAGACATTAGATGGTTACAAGAGGCAGCAGTAGAAGAAATATATAACGAGATATCAATCCTGACCCATCAGTGATGTTTTGGTGAGTTTGATAATCATACTGAGAATTTTGTTCGGAAGTATGGTCGGCCATCATCTCCATTCTCTTCGTCTAGAGACTATAGCACGAAACTGAACGCAAGGTCCAGCAAGGTTATTCCTACGTTAAAACTCTCACTAACCATAAAAATGCACGATACCAACTGTGTGCAACGCTATTTATCGACGTCTCCCGAGCCGTAGCTCCAGAAGCCATCTCTGATTTTATCACACACTTAGTATTAACCTCTACCTTTGTATAATTTGAATACAATAAATTCAGTGTATTTATTAGTAGTTTATCTTCTTATAACCTACAAGCCTGTTATACACTTAATTGGTATTGTAAATATCAATATATATGTATTTATAAATCATAAATCAATCAATTCTAATAGTAGATACCAATAGCTTATATAGGTTGAACCCAGGATAGTTGTAAGTTGACAGGGTTGAACTTAGGTTGAGGACAGCAAGACATACGATATTCACATCAAAAGAGCTTGATGTTAATTCACTATAGTCTTCGCAGAAGAGCTATTTTTCAATCGAATCGCACTGGAATGGCATTCTACTATGTAAACTATTTTTAATTACGCATCCCTAACTAATTTCTGAAACGTTTTGTTTACCATCGGTAATAAATACAAACCAAAAGTTAATAGCCTTTTGGTCAACAATATTATGGATAGTAATCGTGTTTCACTTGGGAATTGGATTTATCGAAATTACCGAACAATACAATGAGAGAGATGGCCAAATTAATGGTGTAATAGTACCTACTATAGGTACTTATGAATGTAACTGCAGTATCTCAAAATACTTTCAATAGCTTTCACAGAAGATGTTAATTACAAGCCGGAAAATGAGGACCTGTAAGAACCTCCTCTTCCCATTAAAATCGTGGCCCAGAACCTAAAAAAATAGGTTCTAGGTTCCGAAACTGTTTCGTAGTATTCTTAAATATTTTGTTCATATAGCCTGTCACCATAATGATGAAATTTATAGAAAAATTGGCCAATACAAAAAAGAAGGCAGACAAATCAGGAAAAACTTACCACTACGTTGGAACGAGTAACTAAATCGTGGAGACACTGACGAAGAAGGAGATTTTCATAATTATATAATATTAATAAATATTTTTTTAATGAATATTACGATTTAATGATTATTTTTTTAATGTAATAAATTTCAACATAGTGTAGATATTAAGCAAACCTTACTTCTTATAATACTAAAATCGCACGTTATTCAACGGACATAATGTGTGAATTTTCCTTTAGAATCCATGGAAGCGTCCGCTAGTCAGGTGAAGGGGTGATACATGAACTAACCTCGTCGGTACTTCCCCTAACTTACAGGGCGTGACCTCAGTTGACCTCAGGGTATACTGTTCGGACCAGACTACAGATACATGCATTGTACGTAGGTATGTCGTGTGAAATTTGTTCACATGAACGGATAGCAATCCGCCTAAAGCCTGCCACTAGTATCGATATTTTTGGATTGCTTCGTATAGTGCAGTGTGTTATGTTGTAATAATAGGACAAAACATTGCAGCAAAGTAAGATGTGTATTTCGGTACTCTGTCTGCTATACTAGTATTTTCCTGTATTATAACAGACAGTGTTTTTCCGTCATAGTAGTAAATAAAGTGTAATGTTCAATGTATAAAAAATGAAGAGTAAAACAAGATGCAATTAGATAACATATAAATATGTATAATGTAAAACTCAAAGTAAATGCAATGATATAATATATTTATAGTACAATATATTATAAAATCTGTTAATGATAGACATATTATTTTAAAAAGAATATATTTTTGTTGTGAAATTGCAATTATGTGGTATTTTCATATAAATTAAATTCATCAAATAGAAAAGTATACATAAAAAATCTATTTATCCTGGCACCTAAAATATTTTTTCATTAAATAGATTTTTTCTGTGTATCTTTCTAGACAAATAATTTAATATGTTATTAAGTGCACTTCCCCGGATTGGAAATGAAGATCCAGGTTCGAATCCCGGTGACGCTAAAACAATATTTTTCGACAAAATTGATTTTATATGTATATATTTATAATTAATACATTAATTTAGTATTTAATTTAATATGTATTAATAGATATATTAACCAAAGCCCTTTTTAAAAGTTTATTTCGCATGTTTAAAAACGAGAGATTATCGTTATAATATTACAGTGCAAAAAAGAGTTAGATGGAAAAGAAAAGTTGATAATAAATAAATAATTTAATATACTAATTTACTAAAATATTTAAATTATTGATTTCTTTTATAAAAATTTTCACTTTAAATTTAATGTTTGTTTTAACTCCATCTTTAAATCTTTGGTGACGTCATTAAAAAATGTAACTCTTTAGTAAGTAAAATAGTGCTGGGCTATACCGGTGTTCCTTGGGTTACTGAAACAGTTTGCCATCAACACATTATTGTTAAAGTAAACTTACAGAAAGGCATATTTTTTTATAAATTTGATTGAACTTTAACACATTGAACACTTAGTTTAGATTAGTTTACTAAGTAGAAAAGTTCTATCGTTGGGAATAATTAATTACTTTAATGGTTAATCTTTTTCTTCGTTTTCTTTCTATAGGTAATATATGAAGTTTAAAGGCGCCACCTTAACTAATTATACCACATGGTGAAATAGATCGGGAAAATCCTTACACCTTTTGGAAATTTTGATAAGATTGTACTCCTTTAAAAATTGCAGTACTATGTAATGTTTTACGTTCAATCTATTTATATTCTCACGTTTGGTTTAGATGTTTACTGAAGCATGACTTTACTCATAACATATTCTGTTCTAAGCGTAAATTCCTAGAAATTGAATTGAATGAAAAAGAATTGAACACTTTAATATTCCGTTTGTGAATTCAACCTACCCTTGTGACGTTCACGTTCGTTTTTCATTTATTTTTCGCAGCACGTACGATGATTTTATTACCTCCCATTTAAGCCGTACTAGAATAAATCATATCTCTGAAGATGACATGAATTTCAGTTCAAATTTATATTATCATAGAATTGCTACATTTGTGTCTCCATTTAAAAAAAAAAGACATTATTAATAAATTACTATTTTTATTAATCTTCGAGCAATATTACATTCGTGTATTGTGATAATAATTTATTATAGTGTCGAAATGCTCCAGATTTAGTTGGAATACAGGTATTTTGAAAAATGTTCTGAAGTGTTGAGACTAATTTATAAGCCGCGAGAACTGTTAGACGATTCCTTTTTTGTTTTAACAGTACAAGGGAGTGGACCATTGGCGGAAGTATTTAAGGGCCACACAAGCGAGTAATGATTCAGTTACACACGAACATTCCCCATGAGTGTCTTTGCAGTAGGATAAATTAAAGAAGGAGGAATGAATTATTTGAATGTTATTTCGAGAATAATTAAGTTTAGTAGTTTATTATGGCTTGAAAAAAAAACTTTTATTGAGTTATTCTGTATTATTGGGTAAATCATTTTTATTTGACAGCAGTGAAAAGTAGCTAAGCACTACTTTTTTTAAACTTTAAATTTGTCATATGAAACAAGAATAGCGATGCATGATGGAGTTATAGTACAAACACTAATGTAAGAAAGTGAATCCTGAAATTCGCAAAAAAGTACACAGATTGAACATCTATGTACGATGAAAAATAAACAAATTATTAATGAATGTACCGCTGTTCGTATTGTAGTTGATAAAATAATAAAAGAGTCATGTAATATGAGAGAGGAGAGAATAGTAAAAAAAATATATGAAGTAATAAGAACAGAAGGGGTTCACGAAAAACCTGGCATACTCAGATAAACTAAATATTGTACGACGTCCTGTTAAATACTTCAACAACCGAATAGCGTGCATGAAAAGATGTAGAAAGTAGATGAAGCAATTAGTGATTAGTGAATTAATGTTCAATTGATATTTTTCGTAAATCTTCGAGAAATCACTGATACACTAGAACGAAAATCTTTAATAATCAAATTTAGTTACCAATTATTATTCAATATCAGTGATCATCGTCACAATGAGTTTACCAAAACAGTATGCAAAACAGAGGCAGTAGTGGTATGCTAGGACAAAAGAGTATGGCGTGATTGTTAGTTAATTAGTTATTATCATTTTGAAAATGGCACCGGTCACTAAATTTTAGATGAATAACTTCTAGATAATGTTATCAAAAATAACAATTTTTACTTGTGTAAACATGAATGTAAATAATTTTAATATGAGATCCGTCCTAAGATAGCATTTAATATGAGATCCGCATTTAATATAAGATCCGTCCTAAGATAGCATAACAAAATAGGTACATCTCATCACAAAGTATGTATTGTGATTCAATACTATTCCAACGGCTTGTGTCCACGCATGGGATTTTTGAGAGATTTTCGATTCAAAACAATGAAATTTTATGAGATTTTTCGAAGACAACTCTCAGCTTTTGTAGTTTCCGCGTACACATCATGTGTCAGAGATTCTCCATCACACGTCTTACTTCACGCTCGTAATATGCCATCGGTGAAGTTGGGTGTTTTTGAATCTCCCCAGCAGCAGTTGAAACTGAATAAATTTTTGTACTTTAATGTCATATGTTAATATTTAACCATTTATATCTAAAATTTCAAGAATGTATAGTTGTAGGAATCTAGGGTGGCTTTAGATGACGTTTGTGTGCACGTATCAAATCTCGCTATCAAAATCAATTACATCAATCACACGTGTGCATGGTATTGAGATGTATCTCAACTAAGCCTCTGAGATTCTCTCATCGTATCTCATTCCATGGATACGAGCTTTAACTGAAACTTTTCATTTTTGTTATCACTCATAGTATTACAAGACTTGGAAAAAATGTTATTTCTCCTTAGTTCATTCCAAATAGAATGACTGTATTTTCAGTATAAGTAATCAAATTGCGCTACAAGATAAATCTTTTATTTTACCAGATTTACGCTGTCATATCCTTCTATACAAGTCGGAATATTTGAAGAACGTCAATAACTCTGTTTGCCAAAAGATAAAGCTTATATTGACTTAAGGCTCTGCCCGGCATGCGGCAGCACTTCTTGGTGCCAGCGAGCACCGAAGGGACGAGAACTCTTCACTTTGAGTTTGCTCGCGACGAACAACTTTCCTGAATACTTTAGCAGTTCAGATTGTTCTTGCAAAGTTTACTCAAGTAATTAATTAACCAATTATTTTGCTTATTTGTAAATATTATTTATTATTATAAGATAGATTGAAAGTCTGTTTAAATACTAGAAAATTGATTGAAATTTTTTTCTTCATTCTTTCTTCGCCGCAGCCTATATTGCAATTGGTTTCCTGAATCTTTCATCTCCACATTCGATGACGACAAAATCTGCAATATGAAAAAAGTAGAAAGATCAAAGCTGAGATCTTGCTATTTTTTCTTATCACTGGGGTGTCCATCAATAATTATTTTGGGATCTGTAATTCCTACATACTCTGGATTTGACTGGCCCGGAGAGCTGCAATTTTACTAGGATAGAGAGTCTGGGATCGATACACCTAATTCTCTCAAAATGCATGTAACCCATAACATATCGTACTTCTGTAGATTTATTGTACATTATCGACGTGTCTACGATAGCTAGTCTTAGCCCAATGGATTGAGATGCCAGGTTCAGAAATCACGGCGGAATCGAACTCCAGCTAAGTTATTTAAAAAATAAATAGTACAGACTGAAACCAATTTATTATGCAAAATTTCTCCTCCACCCATTATTTGTTTATTTAAAAGCAAGCTTTCATAAGCAATCGGTATGAAAATACTGGCCTGTTGAACGCCTAATAAACCATTCATATTATAAATTTCCAATAGATAGTTCAATTTGAGGAGTCATCCTGACTATCCAGGGCGAGAGTATTTCATCATGTTTAAATTAATAAACAGCATATCGTATTGTTGCTAGAGATTTCTGTAACCTTAGATATAAAATCTAAGTTCAAAATTGTCTGTGGTCATATACATATTCATGCCCGTTTTTTTAAAGATATCTTCAAAATAACTGTACTTACATATTTCAAAATAACAATTATGATGAATATTTAAGGTAAACTTAATAAAATGCCTAGAACATTCAATAAATAAAAATATTTAAAGGTTTGAAGACACTATATGAGTATGTATATCAATAGTATCCTACTATATTTTTAATGTGTACGGTATTAACTTTATCGTTTAGATATATACATTTATAATTTCAATGCCGTTTTTTGTTGAAATCATAGAATGTTCGTAAAAATTCTTTTGAAACTCAGAAAAATTGTTATTGTTGACGCATTTTAAATTTGTTTTGTTCTAATTTTGAAGTACTTATATTCAATGATTCATTAATAATTGTCATTTGTATACGTCCATCCAGGTGTTTTATCGAAACTAGTCGATGTGATTAACACAAAGTTGGTTGTTTGTTTAAATTAGTTTAATTTAACAACCCTAAGCTGTAATTTTCACCGTGGCATGAATAATGGTGTCAAATACTTATATTAAGTTAAATTTATTAAACACTACGCAGTAAAAAATCCTTTCACGATTAAAACTTTAGAAGCTAAAATATTAGTCTAGGTTAAAAAAGCGTAATGCTTTAGTAGCATGTGGTGATGAATGATAAGTTTATTGTTTGAGTCTAAAATATAATTAATGAGCACAATTTGACATACATTTATGTAAAATTGTAAAATGGTGGCGAAAATAATAAACAAATTGAACTAAAATATTAATGTTCAATCGATAGGATAAGCAGGTAAATTATTCAATTTATGAAAAAGTTATTGATACCCGACAAATTTACATTTTTAAACCAGAAGGAGATATAAACGAGTATAACTACTCTATTTTTTATGAAATATTTTACTGCTTTTTTGACTTAAATTTTTTTTACCAAAATTTATATTTTTACAATTACATTCATAGTGTAAACGATCTCCCTCTCTAAGCACGTTACAAAAAAAATCGTAAAATTGAATAGTCTAATATTAAGTTCAACATTATAGATAATGATATCTTATTGTCTTGGCAATGTAGAATATGTGAGTAAGAGGAGATTGATAAAGAAAATGTACAAGGCGTGTATTGAAGGCAATATGATCAAGGTACATCAAGAGGCAAAAATGATAGTCCAGGAAAAAAAAGTGTGGAGTGTGAGTATTCTATTCGCTCTTCCTATCCTTACGGAGAATCGGTGTGATAATAACTTGTATAGTTAGTTAGTTAGAATGTAAATAAACATTTCAAAATAAAAATAATAAAAATTTGGTTAAATTTTTTTTATCGATTTTTTTGAGTGAATTAAAAAAGTTTATTCAGCACTATTTGACGCTAAATGGGTGGCTAGTGATATATCCCCTAATCGTAGGCTTTATTTAGACTACTTAATTTATTTATTTATTTACTCATATTCTTAATGAAATCACATTTTAATTGAGATGTATTAATATAGTAAATTTTTTCGTATAATAATAATAGTCTACATTTCCACAGGCTTCTGTTTTCGCCACTTCCAACATAATATTATAACGCATTTCTTCAGAAAAGGGTTATAGAAAAGTTGGTCTAAAGAAAATTCATTTGAAAAAGAATATATTACCGTATTCATCAGGCCGTACTTCAAAAGGACTCGCACGTATTTCCGTAGAAGGTAGAAAGGATATGGCTCGACATATTCACGTATATTTTACCGCGTGTTTCTAAAGAGGATGCTTGGTTTTATTTTCTTTTTCGTACGGAAATTGGCGCAAAATTATCTTAACGTAAATTCAGCATTGTGCTACCGTTTTTAATTTTTTGAAAAAAAAAATTACATTTCTCTTGTTTCTGTTTTGAAAATTCACGTGTTATCATTTACCTAAAAAAATAAATTTTATATCCTGTATACGATTGAATTAATTTATTTGTAGTTGTATTGTAGTTGGCGAGGTCACACGTGGAATAAATGGAAGTCATGATGGTGGTTATCGTGACGTCAAACCGAGAGAAAGCTAGGTGCCAGATATAAATAGAATGACTGCATAACGACTAGGGTAAAATTTTACTTGGTACTATTATTTGAATGGAATTTAAATCCGATTGCATGCAAACAGCATTAATTTTATCTGCCTACGGCACGGTATTGTAATATGTAGGTACATCCCCGTGAACTTGGCACAATAACTTTACTGCAGACTTCGTACCAAGTGACCTGGCGTGACCGTCCGCGTCAAAAAACAATTATGTATAATAAAATTACTTAAATTAAAACACGTATCCGCGATAAATGAGGTTTGATATTTAATAGATTACTTAGTTTTATACTGTTTTATTTTTATTTTTATATTAGAAAATACAATACATTTTAAAAATAATCTGTAGAATATATGTATCTTTGTTTTCAACATTTATTTATTCTCTGTAAGAGTAAGACTCATGTATAGAGAAGGATACAAAAATAGATGTTTCAGTTAGTCTGTGAACATATTTTTTTTACTTCAGATACAAATTTATAGTAGTGTGTAATTTTTCTAATTGTGATTGTTAGATTGTTAAATAATTTGATACCTTGATTAATATAGTGATTTTGGGTTGCGGTATATAAATTTGGTCTCTAAATATTGTAGATCGGAATTCGCTTCCAATATTTAATTAAATTTAATTTATAATATTTGGATTATTGAATTTTGTTTATTATTTTTAATACTTTGAAATCTGTGAAGAGTTGTATACTTGGCTAATCTTTTTTTTTTAAATAATTTTTATTACCATTTTTTGAGTGATTTCAAATTGTGATATTGAAGTTTTATATGTTCCTCCCCATCTAATAATACTGTATTGCAAATGTGACTATATAAACGTGTATTATATTATTTTCAGATATGTAAGTGATAAGATGTTTCTGACTTTTAAAAATAGTAGGCAGTTTTCCTTATTTTGTTTGTAAGGTTAGTAATATGTTCTTTTCATTTGAGTTTCTTATCTATTATGATTTATAGGTACTTGATACAGTATTTTTCTTCAATTGATGAACATTAGTCACAAGAATCTTCTTGAGTACAGACTTTGGCGTGAATTTTAATATTAATTTGAGTGTTATCTTTCTGTTGAATAGCTAATCATAGAAAATATATGTTTTATCAGTATTAATTGATAGTAGGTTATCATCCGTCCACTTTTTTATAGTATTAACATTCTCATTTGCAGATATATTAGAGTCAGTCCAAGTTTTTTCATTAATTACTAGTACTGTATCGTCCGCATAAGATATTATTTTACAATGTAATTTAAGTTTAAATATATCATTAGAGTATAAAATAAATAACAATGGTCCAAGTACTGTGCCTTGCGGAATGCCAAAGTTAATGGTTTCATATGCTATTGTGTCCATTTATAATAACTATTTTAAATAATGTCCATTCGTAATAACTATGTAACCTAACCTTACAAGTAACGGTAACTATGCTTGAAAATGTCATCAAAAAATATATACATAGTTGGTTATTGAACTACAAATATAAACAATTATATATTATTGGTTACTATGAAAGGTTTATGTGCATTTTTTATTTTTCCTGTCAACGCCACTAAATTTATTTTTTATTGTTATAATTTTCTGTTAAATGTAGCAAGTAAGTTTTTTTAACCTCCATTTACTATGGTATGTACTGCATAAAATGTTTAAAAATGTTAGGCGGTTTATATAAAGGTTGTAACAGACCTAATCCACACTATTTTATGGATAGATACCTGACTAAATTACATTTGCCTAATATCAACTATGTCAGAGATATAAGCATTTATAAAAAAAAAAATATGCAATTATTTCGATTAATTAAAATATTTTATTGATTCCAAATTGTATATTGAATACAAAAAAATAAAGGTCATCGAATTTTGAGATGCTAAATTATTTTTTGTTAGATGGTTTATGGCCTGAAGCAAAGATATAGATTAATAATTGAACAATTTCGCAAATATTTATTTCGAAGTAAGTAGACTTCAAGCTTAACACGATTTTGTGAAAATTTCGAACAATAATATTTTCCGTAACAGTGTATAATTGACACACATTTCATGAACATTTTCGACTCGTAATTTAATAAAATATTGTGCACTAGGTCTGTTACATGCTGTATATCAGAATATTTTCCAGTAAAAATTTGTGAAATAAAATACTAAAAAGTGTTGGTGGTTTACTTTAGAACTCTTTTTTATCATCTTCAATCCATAATAAGTATAAAGGCCTCCCCATGATGATTCCACGAGTCTGGCGTTCCGCTACTAGGCCATTTTCAAATGGTTTCTAATACAGTCAAAGTGATTTATTTTATATGAGAGTCTAAAACACAACCTTGTATAATATGGACCGGCAAAAGTACAATATTTTAGCATATTACAAAATCCTGGACATTTAAGGGATTTGATAGATTTAAAAAAAATCATTATTTTGTAAAAAAAATAGATGAAGGAGTCATTATCAAAGTTATCATCATCTATTTGGTTTTTGAAAAGCTTTAGCCAAATCATTGCCTCAAATTCTTCAGCTAATGTTTGACGACTACCAGCATTATTTTCCTGGATAATCTGATAATTCTCTGATTCATATTTTGATGGTTTTAACTACTTATTTTTATAATCCGAAACCAAATATCTTCATTCATAACTCAATATGTACTTCCACAGATCCACATCTTAAATGTTTCAAGTTGCTTTGTCATATCTTTGGAAAGTGTCCAAGTTTCAGTTCTACATAAATTAAGATTCTTAGGGACGGAAACGGAAGTGTCTTATATACAGTTCCTTTGGAAAATAGTAACGTTTTTAATAATTGCTTCTAACATGATACATCAACTATCAGTCTCAAAGAAATCTCAAATTATTATTAATTCAAATTGAAGAATGAAGTCATGAACGTGTGTAAAAACAAATTGAAATAATTACTGTTTTTTATGCCTAAATTTCACCGTACGACTAATCCACGGAAAGATTGCTCGAAAAACATAAACAAAGTGTAATAGAATTATTCTCGTTCTGTTTCACAGCAAGGTTGGATATAACAGGTTGTTGCGAAGGCTTTAGTGGTGATAATAATAGAGTAGGCATAAAAGAGGATTAGGATAGGTTTGTACAGATGTTTTCAAAGAAACTGAAAAAGAACAAAAAAGAACTGAGAAAATAAACAGATTTCTTTTATTCTCGAAAACAAAATTTTTGCGATTTATTTAACTCTTCATTTCTGCTATCGCAAGGCATAAATGAAAAAGTCAAACTCAATTTTTCTGAATGCCTCTGGTTACTAAAATGTTTAAATCCTTATAGGGAAATAAAATTATGAGGTATGTGCTTGAGATATGTTGAGAAAAGATTATGAGATTATGCTTATGTGGGTATGTCGTATCCATTAGAAGGATTTGCTGATGTGTGAGTAATAGGTGCCCCAATATCCACCCATCACTCATGTTATTGTTTGAAAATGATCGCGGAGTGCATTGTGTAAGTGTGTGTGGCTAGAGCAGATTGGAGAACAAAAACTACTTACAGTAATCACTGGATTTATTATTAAGCACAGTTACAGATTAAAGATATATAATAGCAGTACAATGAAAAGTATACAAAGAGTAGTTCCCTGGAAATCTGTAAATGTTAACCGGAAGGCGGCGTTGATAAGAGTGCGGTCCGAGAGCTGGTCTTTTGCACGGTTGCGGGCACCCGACGTCGATACAACGGTGCGTTTTACGGCTGTTTGGAGTTGTGGTTTTACGCACCGGTAAATCCAAGGTGCGTTCAGGGGTTGTCGGCGGTGATGATGACTGTGGAGGAGATAGACCTCCATAATTTCATAGTATAGTTAAAAAAAGTAGCTATCGGTAAAATAATATTATGGGTTGGAGACCTGCATGAGTTAAGATTTATTTTATTAGAAATGTCATTCTATCAAAACAGAAAACGAAAAAATCGTTTTTTAAAGTTCAAACTTCAAACAATTTTTCATATTTCCAGACTAGAAGTAAGATGCAAGATTACATTTTGCTCAGATACGGAACTTATATCAACAATACTATCTGGACATCTCTAGAAGTATTAAGTAATATCAATTAGGGATTCGGTGTCGAGACAACCCGTGAATAAATCCCGGGAATCTCAATGTTTTTTGCTGTCTCGAATGCACGTCCTTTGACAAAATAAAATTATTTGAAAAAGTTTATTAGGGGACTTCATTGTGTCATTGATATTGACGAAATGTATACGTTATTGTCTTCCGATGTGTTTCTCAATAAATATATTTTTTAAAGGTATATTTAAAAAAAGTGTTTTGTAATTTTTATCGACGTATTTGTTTTTTGTGATCAATTTATAAATATAAGCTTAATATACCATTTAAAACAATTACTAATAATAATTTTATCAAACAATTTTTATTAGATTTAACGCGGAAAAGAGATCCAGATTCGAATCTCGGTAGCGCGACAACAATATTTTTCGATAAAGCTGATTTTATATGCATATCTTTATAATTAATACATTTAATTAGTATTTAAAATATTTTTTTACAAGCCGATAATTTCACAGGAATATAAATTATTTTATTACTACTTTTCAGAATTATTGAAGGGATGAAAATATTTCACGACGTGTAAATAATGTACACATGTTAGGACCAATTCTGTTACACACATATTTACTAAGCTTTTATGTATATACGAATCAATTCATTTTTGTCGCTGTCTGTACATTTGGTCTGTGTAAACATTGGATGAATAAATAATCATCAACTATGTACATATGAAGTATAACTAATTAATACGGGTCAGCCAATTTAATTGTAGCCGAAATTATCTCTGAATATTATTGTAACCTTTGTAGCTGGAAATGTTTTTTTTATTGATTTAATATTAAGGTTCGCCTAAATTAAAGCGTACCCTCGAAAGACAAAAATACAATGATCTAGTTTTTTTCACATTATTTAGTTCCTATATTAGTACATATATTATATACACGACATATTGGCAGATGATAATGATAAATGAATTTATGTTGACCCTTTGGATATATATAAACTAACTAACTAACTAACTTACCATCACGCCGTTTCCCCGTGGGGGTAGGCAGAGAGGATAGAGCGCCACACTCTTCTGTCCTGACACACAATTCTCGCCTCATCCACATTCACACATCTTTTCATACAAGCTCGCCGATTGTTGAGGCTTCTAACAGAACCATCCTCCATTATCTGGTTTACCTGGTCGTGCCAAGTCTTCCGCGGACGTCCTCTATTTCTGGTGCCATCAACACTTGCATCATATATCTTTCTTACCATTTTCTCCTGATTCATCCGTTTCATATGACCGAACCACCTATGTGATTCTTTTTTAATCTTACTCACTATACTAACATCAGCTTTACATTCTTTTCTTATTTCTTCATGTATAATTTTTTATGTATAATTAATATTTACTATGCAGTTTATGTATATCAGTATCGACACTGATATACATAAACTGCATGGTAAATATAAATTAAACATAAAAAATACAAATAAGTCACGTGGAAATAATACAGGCAGTATTCACCAACTTTAATTGTTGGTAATCATGAAAAAATATCTTTAAAAATCGACCCGTTTTGTTACACGTTTAAAAATATATTTATGAAATAATATTACTTTTAAATTAATATTTAAAACCGATTTTTATTTAAAACGAGTCTGTTTCTTATAAAAAGTTTTTTTGTAATGAATACTTTATTTTTGCTTCAATAATACTTGGACACTGCCGGTTTTGATGTAAATGATTTGTCTCTCGTGAGTACGAAAAACGGTTCCATCACAAATTTAAAATTAAGAATTTACAGCATTCTGATTGGTTCTTTTAACAACTTTTAACAACGTTTCTGTTTTGGTAAGAGGTGGACACTGCCACCTCGTGTATAAAATCAAAGTTTTGTACATGAATTTTACATGTTTAAGACAATTATGTTGCTAACAGATTTTGTCACTGAAATATAAAAAGCTTTCTCGTTAAAATTGCGTACGCGCTTCAATTTGCTCATTTTGTTGGCTCCTCTGATATTGTATCTATATGCCTCATATAAAACATGTTATTAATAATTTACGCAGCCAGATATTTTAAAAAACCTAATATTCTTACTAGGTAAACACCAGGCTTTTATTTATTAATATTTTTTTCCACTTCCGTAGAGTCTACGATACTCTACATGCGCCTTTTATTATTATAAACATCGTAATTGTTTTATATTGATACATAAATTGAAATGATAAAAAAGTACATAGATAAGTGATACATCTAATATGTATTAATGTAAAAAAATATGTGAATGGAGAATATTTTAATAATTCATTAAAACAACATTTATAAAATAAATGCAGTAGTAACTATACTATTAGCCTAAAGTTGCAATGTACTGAGCAGCAAATGGAAATTATAAAATATAAATGTAATAACTCTTGTTTAACGCGCAGAAAAATGCGATATTATGAACTTAAACAAATTTTCAATTAAGCTCTTCCCGCCCTTCTCGTTGAAATTCGGTCATTCTAAAAATTGATGTAAAAAAGTATAAGGACGAGAATGATGTAGGAAAATGTACACTTCCTTTGTTGCAACCTTATTTGAGTAACCTTGAGTACAAATTTAAATTTGTAAATATTATTTTCATTGAGGACGTGTATTTTATTTCTCTGTTTCAATCAATATTAGAAGCTCAACCGCCCGCGAGTTTTACTACCCAATATGGGATATCGATCCGAAACACAACAATTTATTGGCGGGCTTTTTATGGCGAAACTGTGAAAAAAAATTTTAAACGAATTTTTAAATAATGCCTATCCATGAAATTGAACCATACATAAAATACGAAGTCAATGGCTTAATAATACAAAAATCTTTCTATAAATTGTCAGACTTTAAAAGAGATTGATTTTTAGTTATCTGAAAGTAATGAATACAAACCAAATTTTAACGTTTAATAAATGAAATTTATTTTTTAATACACATTAAATGCATCAATTAGAAATATATAATATCTACAGAAAAAATCAATGTATCCTTTATTATTATATTGAAGTTAAGACCATGGAGATAAATCTCAATTGAGAAAAATTAAGCAAATGTTGAAAATTTATAGACTTATAACCATTAAATTTGTTTTAGTGAAAACATACGATTTTAAATAATATATTGTATTTACTCACATGCTTTGAGGCTTCAGCTACTATTTAAAAACAAGTTTTATATCAAATGCATAATAATTAGTTTTGAAATAATATATTTTCAATCTTATAAAAGACGATAATTTTGTCCACTGAACTTCAATACGCTAGTCTATCCGGCCATGACGGATGTCGAATCCGCGCTATCATTATTTTCGTTAAAAAATGCCGTAAATAAATGTTTTCATGGATATTTTATTCACAATATGATGTAATATTAAACTTGTTCACAAAAAATAGGCAAATTTCATAAATGAGATGTTTTTTACTGATTTTAAGAGAAAACAACGTTTTGTTAAACAAAGTAAACATTTTATGTGCGTTATTTTTATTAAGTCGCATTTAAATGTTTCGTTTATATATAACACTGTTATTTTTTAAACACTAGTTATTGGCTTCATAAATAGTATGTAATTATAAAACAGACATATAGCCAAAACGGCAAGATGACGTTTTAAATCATAATATTATACAAATTAATAAATTGAAGCTGTTATAAAATTTTTGAATTTAGAACATTGATTAAGCGATCATCTAAATACATGTAGGTACATTATCTGATTTCAAAAAAATTTCATATATATGAATTAGGTACTCTAATAAATTATTTAATTTTCTATAGATTAATTCAAATTTTAATTTTCAAACATTTAAATTTTATTCCATATATCAATGAAAAAAACCGTGGAAAAGGCTCCAGATACGAGTTATTTTTGACATTTGTATTGGATTTTGTTCTCGTCTCTATTTATTATTTTATTTCTTTATCTTTTCCTCTCTCTCTTCCTCCCCTCCTCGTTTTTTCCCCGGAAGGGAGTGTCTCCTAACGTCTCTCCCACTCCTCGACCTTATGGTTTATAGATTACTATAATTTAATTATTATTTGTGTGATTTTATTTGTATAATGTTACTCATATGTTGTATATATTATTATAATAAAAATAACACAAAGGTCGGGTACAATGAAAGCTAATTTGCTATAGGAGGCTGCGCGGTATTGCCCTATCACTGTGTGCGGGGCGCTATCGAACAGTTTTTTTTCTAGCACTGAAAAAATGCCAACCAGGCGGCTTAAGAGTAGGACCGAAATAGGAGTCTGGAGTTTATTAAATCGGTCTTGGGAATGTGGTAAGTCCACTCTCATTGTCATTGTCCCTATATTTTTTTGGCTCAATAATATATATGTTAACACGTCGTTGTATTATTTTTTAATTTTGAATTCATGAAATACGTTCCAAATTATTTTTATTTCTAAGGTTCGTGGGGAAATATTTCTTAGTGTTACGAATTGAATCCTTTTTTTTTGAATAAATCTGCAAACTTAAGTAAAAAATCCAATTTTTGTGGATAGGTTTTTGTGTTATTAAACCATCAAAGTATTGAATAAATGTAGAATACATGTTCGCAGAGTTCAATCCCCTTTGCATACAAAGGGATAGCATTTAGAGGTTGGGTGAAAAAACAAAAAAATGGGTTGGAGAAAGTAAAGTATTGAGTTATAATGTGAGCCTTTGGCTGTTTGGCAACGGTTTGCAATTTTCAAAACAGAATTTCTAAATAGTGGCTTTTTGTAATAGTGGATACTTGCGATCTTTATTTTATGTTTATTTTAATTATTACTATATTTTTATTTGAGCATGGATATTGAATATGAATTATTTCAATATTAATTTTGGGATAGTAAAAAACGTAGGTACATAATTGAATTTCTTTTACAGTTTAAGCGTATTTTTGTTTCCTTCCCTTGCTACAATGTTTTGATTTAAATAACGTAAACATTAAATGTATTCGATAATCCTAATTTAAAATGAGTCAATTTAAAGAATAATATTTATTTGTTAATACTCGTACGTGTCTTTGTAACAACATGACACATTAGATATTGAGTTTAAAATTATTGATTTTTTTTAATGACTTTGTTTCATCGCCCATATATGAATTTTATTACGTTTAGTATAAAAGTAAATTGATTCCTGATTTCGAGCCCGATATGCAATAAAACTCATACATTTTATTTAAATTCAAAGAATACATACTCGTATTACAAATGTCACTAAAATTTTAAAGATAAAATTATTGTCAGAATTTTGACACAAAAAATTCAATTTTGACCAAAATATCACACAATAACTTGTTAAAAGAAATACCTTTAAATAACAAGAAACATTAAATTTTTTAACTAAAATAATCTGTTTATAAAGTTTATGCAAAATGTACACATCATTTAAAGTAGCACGAATTTATTAGCGTCCTTATTGAAAACGAAAATATAAAATTATTTGCAAAACAAAATTTCAGTCACGGCCATATGCTAACGACTCGAGTAAAAGTGTTCATTTTACAGATGTTTTATTCAAACAAGTTTTCAATTTGTATAGCGGATCTCATGCTCGTATTGTACAGTCGTACAGGGTGCCCCGTACATCCACCACAAAAAGGTTTACCCGCAGAGCAGAAAACCCGCAGTGAATCATTACTGCAGTCTAGTTTTTCAATTCGTAATTTTTTTACGAAATTCGTTCAAACTTTTTTCTCAGCTTATTCTTTAAGCTCTGAGAGTCTTATTATTTAAATTTAAGAAAATGATTGAATGAATATTATGTAAGAATTGTTATGTTAGCGATTCGTGGGTACTCAGTGTTGGCCAGGATTCGGATTAGGTTTACGTGAAGAAGGGAATGGGAAGCCTGTGTTTTACGTAGGCTCTAAATAATAACGATGTATGCAAACTTTGATCCTGGCAAGGGTAGAATGAGATATTCGGGTTAGTATGGTATAATTACTATTTTCGTCAATATTCTGTTCAACTGAACACAATTTGGATAGCGTTCAATATTCAGCGAGAGGTTTGCAACTAGAGGGAGAACGGGGTGAATGCCTGTGTATTTCGCAACTGAACTTCTAAAATCTATGGGTGATAGGGGGTGGATACGCAGGGTCCTATAGAGTTACTATGTAAAATTTGGAACGGATGACATTTAATATAACACACGTTTATGTCGGGGGAAGGGGTAAGGTAGCCAAGGTGAGGGTGTCTATGTTTTGCGTAGGGTCCTATAATCACGATTTTATCACAATTATCTATGATTTTTAACCGTAATTTAATATGAATTCTTTACAAAAATACATCCTATTAATTTGCGCCAATCTACAGCCTATTTTAATTTTTGAGATCTTATATGGGTATCTAATTGTTTATTATTAAATGTTTATAATTACCATATTAAACTCATATTTTTAATGAATGTAACTTCTTTCTGCGACAATATAAAATTTTATCTGACAAAAAATATTTGTAGCTAGAAAGTACTTAGTAACTGTCAAAATAAATATATTTTATCACACTGTATTCCCAAAAGACTATAGCCATTTCTAATTTGTCATACTAATTTGTAAAGATTTTTAAAACTATTAAAGAATATGTTAGTGGTTTAATATCATTATTTAAATTTGAGTGTACATTGATATATCAATATTTAAAAAATAACGTTAAAATAACTATGCAATAGCTATGAACAAATATATACAAATAACAATGACAGAAATATCAATTGAATGCATCAATTAGGAAGATATACATACAGATAAACTCTATTTATCGAAAAAATATTTTAGCTGCCACCGGGATTTGAACAATCCGGAGAAGTGCTATAGTAAATAGATGACAAAATTTCGAAATTATATGTTGCAGTTATTTCATACATGTATATATACGTACATCTTACGTTCCATTTATTTTAAAGCTATCATCGTTTTATTACGAATAACTATTTTAAGAAATAATCTAAAAAATCTTAATAATTTGTATTAAAATATCACAGCACCATGTTCTGTAAAAAAAATCACAAATAATGATGTGTTCTCTTTAAAATACAGAAATATCAATTCAAAAATTATTTCAAAACCTCTTTTTGCAGTGAAAATTTCATTTTACTCCCTCTTAATACAGTAAAAAAATCACTTTAGAACCTGTTTATATACCAAAATTTTACTTTTATATCTCCTGTATGAAGTGAAAATATCATTTCATATCTTTTATATGCAGTGAAATATTTCACAACCTTTAAATATGACATGCGAGATGGGTTGCGTAGCCTTACCAATATCGGGAAGAAGAAGAATTTAAGAATGATAAAAAATGTTAGTATTTTAGATTATTTAAATCAGAAACGTTGTAACATATGTGAAAATAAAATATTTGTTTTTTTATTCCACTCGTTTAATTTAATTGAGGCGCGTTTCGCGTTGTAAGGACATTATCAATCTCAAGGATTTTATTTTCATATATGTGATCATGGAGTTCTACAAACTTACCTCGGAAACAGTAAATACAGTAACATTGTGGTTAGAAATTTTAATTATATAATATGTTCTGTTTAATTTTATATTGACATAGTATGTAATAATACATTTTTCGCTCAGTTTGTTTTTGCTACATCTTTGGGTCTCTAGAGAATGTGCTAGATGAGACAATATTTTATGTGAATAAGGGAATGAAATAAATACCCTTATCTAAACAAAAAAAAAATGTTTTGACTACGACTACAAAACATCCCCTAAAAACTGTCAATCGTTGTTTGCACTCTAAATAGTTTTTTAAAACGGGCCGTGGGGATTCGTGCGAATTTTGCAGGTTGGTCTAATTTAGGCTGTATTTTTGGAACCGAGGTAGAAATGTAAACTTTCTTATACAACAACAGAGGGCTACGTTTACACACTATTCATAAAGATGGTTAGACCTTTGCACGTTTCGTGTTTCGCATCCAATGTACAAACGTTGCGAGATACGAGATTTGAAGTGGACGTTTTACAAAAACCCTCGGCACCGTCCGCGGAAACTGGTTAAAATTTCAAGTACGTAATTACGTTTTCAGATTTGAAAATGTTAACGTTTTCATTTTAAATTAGCAAAAAAATTCCTGTACCAATAATATTTTATTTTAAAAATAGCACATTATTATTTATGAAATTGTAATTTTTATATAAATTAAATGCATCAATTAGGAAGATATACTCGTACTTACAAATAAACTCTATTCATCAAAAAATATTTACCTGCCACCGGGATTTGAATCGGGATCTCTTCTTATCCGGGTAAGTGCGATAACCAATTACACTACGTCAACCTCCTAAATAGTCGATAAATTTTCGATCTTAAATGTTGCAGTTACTTCAAATTGATACATCTTACGTTCCATTTATTTGAAAGCTATCACCTTTTTATTGTGAAAACCTACTTTGTTTGAGTAATAATCTACAAAACCTAAATAACTTGTATTAAAATATCACAGAACTTATGTTATGAATAAAATTATAACTTTAAAAATAATAAAGTGTTCCTCTAATACAGAAATATCAATTTAAAATTTATTTCAAAACCTCTCTATGCAGTGAAAATTTAATTTTATTGCCTCTTTATACAGTAAAAAATTCACTTTAGAACCTGTTAATGTACCAAAATTGTACTTTTACAGTCTCGTGCATGAAGATGTTATCAGTTTGTATTGGCTGCAGCATGTACATTTGAAAATCTGTCGACTATTTATGAGACTGACGTAGTGTAATTGGTTATTGCCCTTCTCCAGATAGGAAGAGATCCTGGTTCAAATCCTGATGGCAACAAAAATATTATTTCGATAAATTGAGTTTATTTATATGTATATCTTTCTAATTGGTGCATTTAATTATTATTATTTTCAAATATTTATTATTGTAATAAATGTTAACCCTCAGCATACCATGATAGAAAATACCACTACACAGCCATAATTTTGACTCATGTACGTCACCGTAAGGATTGTAATTTTTAAGCATCTTAAGTGATAATGTCTTTATTATTAAAATGGCTGTAAAATAGTTGTTATACTTTTACAGTAAATTTAAAAAAAAATGAAATTTTGATAAATATGATAGTATAACGGAACGTTCATCATGTGCATCAGTTCCGGCGGAAAGTATCGATCTGTGTCTTGCGGTAGACATATTTTACTGCACAGCAACGGAAGGGTTAACGAACAGGAGTTAAATCTTTTAAAAGATTTAACAGAAAGTCGTATTTTGAGATAAATTTAAATATAATATTCCAAACCACGCAATGAGAACGGTTTATGTAATATCAGGTGACTTTGCAAAATATTCGTTTTTATCTATGAAACGTGATGAACGTGCGTCACTGCCGGATCGGTACATTCCGCATTTAACCTTTCCCTCACGATGCTAAAATAAAAACGCGCGTTCCGGTGCTGTAAACTCAGTATGCATGTAGACTTTTGCGGTTTTTAAGTAGGATAAATATCAATATTAAAATAATAAAATTTAACCTATGTTCTGAATTATTACAATTTCACAATAAGAATGTGTTTTCTTTAATAATATTTTACATTTATTGCTTATGTAAATCATTAAAATAATAGTTTACATATATCACGATGATAGCATAAACATAACATATGTATAAGACACGTCTAACTCGGCCAGCGCACGCTATGCAACTAAAGTGACCATCGGTATTCGGCAATCCGTGCCCCACGCAAAGCACCGTCCACACCATTCCGCATATACACATACAAGTATTGACAAATTCACGTCAGGTTCTTCGAGAAAAAATTTATTATTGTTGCGTATGGTAAATATTTATATATCGTAATTATGTTTTCCACTACATAAGTATATTACGGAGGAATTCCTAAAATGTGAACTCTGCATTAAGTATATTTACAGAGATATTCACATAACTAAAGACAATGTCAACTCAGTTTACATCATCTGAGAGGAAGGGTTAATTACGTATTTAAAATAAATCATTTTAAGAAGAAGTCTGATGAGGAATTTATTTGCGTTAATTAATCAAGTCACAGTGCACTCTAGTGGACCACCCTATTTTTGATTATAATTTATTTTCAAAAAATAAATGTTTTTAATGTGTCGTTCAATGTTTTTAATATTTACAAGTTTACGGAAACACTAGCCATTCAGCAGCCACTATGGTGCCTGCACGGCATGACAACAAGCTGAATATGAAATAAGAAGCCGGTATGCATCGTTCGGTAAATATGCTCTTCGTAAGAAATTCCATAGATGTCGCAGGATGCTCAGCACTATTTTATACTGTCCTCACGAGAGTTTCCAGAGCAAATAAATATAAGACACCCTTGGAGTGCTTTTTTGTTGATATTTTTATTACAGAATATAATTTATAAAAATCATAAAACATCTGCATCATTATTGTTTATGCGTTTTTATACTTCGATAGGTAAGCCCGGAATAAAGTTTGAATATGTGCATTCTATTTGTGTGGATTTAAAAACAGCAAACAAAAGCGAAACTGCTTCTGATGAGAGACAGTTTCGGAATCGGTCGGATATATTTTACGGCAGTTAAATAAAAATATTTTATGTGTTAATTTTCGGTTATCGGTTTTACAAAGTTTCGGAGGTTGACCAGTAGAGTTTAAGAAGACTCAAACGTGACCATCGACTTCTAACTATCCAGTTTAACAAAAGTTGGTGTCTTTTGTTTACATGTGTATTCAACAATACCAATAGGAAACCCAGAACTAGCTATCGAAGGTGCATACAGCAATTACATTCAAATATATATATATATATATATATATATATATTTTATACTTACTCGTATATTACCTTGTTGAAGAGCGATTTAAATTGTGTTAAATTTTTTGACTATTCCGTGTCTGGTAGTATCAAAAAATTCTTATAAAAATACATTTTTGGGAATATCATCTGTCTCACAAAAGTGAAGTCATAAATCAATGTCATATTTACTCTTGACAAAGACTTGAAACGATAAAGTGATCGATGTCAGTTTTCACCTATGACTGATGAAATTGAAATATTTGGAGGAAAAAAAAGGTTTTGAAAAAAATAAAAAAAAAATTCTGAGATCTAATACCATTACATCATTACTGAAAAAAATACATATTTTAGTGAGTTACGTAAAAATGTTTGTCAGTCAGACTTTACAACAGGCTTTGATTATTTTAAGTTATATATCAGTGATACATTCCACTAAATCTTTAATTTTTTTTTAGAAAAGTATGTATGTTATTATGTCCACAAAATCAGTTACATCTTATATACGCATATAAATAAAAACTTTTCTGAGATACAACAGTTGTAAATGTAACTCCTGGTCATGGTCAAATAAAGTGCATTTTAATTTTACATTGCATCACGAGACCCTTTGAAATAGGTAGTTTTCTATTGAAATCTACTTCGAAATTGTATTTAAAACGATATGCACATAAATAGTATTGTATTGCACTCCACACCACAATTTTTCTAGAAATACGCGATTTATTTTTTGATATTCATAGCGAAAGATATACTAAATATCCACTTTGCATAAATATGACGAAATTGTGACGCAGGTTTATGGATTCTCTATGAAAATAACGGTAGGCTACCGTTGTATTCTGTTTATTTACATAATATTACGGAGGTATTGTGCACGATTGAAATTATTTACTTCAAAAATCATTTACATCAAAATTTGTCTTCGTGTGGAATTACCATTCCGACCATAGCGTGTAGATGATTTGATGTAAATTAAGATATTAGATAAGTCATCGCTGTCTTATTAATATTAAAACATAAGTATTTACTCAATTTATTAGCTTACAGTAAAGCAGTAATTTAACTCACGTTTCAAACAACTGTCGGCATGTACATATAGTTATTTTATTTTATATTATACAGAGCATTTATGGTTTAAAAATACAACATAGATTAGATAAATAAGCTATATTAATAATATGGTCATTAAACGTATTGAAAATACCATTGCAGTATATAGATACTAGTGATACACAATCGATATGTGACTGTGATTGTGACGATGATTGGTAATTGAGATTTAATCAAGATTGGTACCTAAAATTTAACTTGTGGAGGTTTAATTTCTAATGTACTAGTGATTGCTTGAAGAAATACAAATAATCGGTCATCAATCATCGAATACAATAACAGGAATAATAATTATTTGACCATCATTACTAGGTAGTGCATGGATGGATTATTCATTGACAATAAAATTAAATGTTCCAATATATATTTGAATGAATATAACATAGCATAATATAACATTTACTGTTTCCAATGTAAGTTTGTAAAACTCTATAATCACGTATGTGAAAATTCAACATTTGTTTTTTGTACTTTTAAAATTAGCAATATTAACTTTGTGGTTAAAATTCATATTTTTTATTTATTATCTTTGTTTTATTAACCACCGAATTGAGTTTAAAGACATCTACCGGTTTCGAAAAATACAATTTTCTTCATCAGGATATCATAACTAACTAAAAACATATATTATTGTTTCTTCACCAGAATCTATTTTTAAAAAAACAAAAATTATTTAAAAAATAAATTTAGTACCTAACTCAAATTGTTGCTAAATACAAATTTAGTCGAATTAATTTTTCCTAAAAATTATTAATTATGACATCCTGAAAATGAAAATGGTATTTTTTGAAATCGATAGATGTATTTAAAACTCAATTCAGTGGTTAATAAAACAAAGATAATAAATTAAAAAAATACTTGTTTTTTGATTGTACTCGTTTTATTTAATTCAGACGGGTTTCACCTTTAAATGTATTATTAATTTAATAGTTAAACTCAACAAATTGTATTTAAATCTATAGTGGATGACAGTTATACAATTTTATTTGTATGAGATGAAAATTGACATCATTTATTGGAATTCGTCTACCAAAGAGAGTCATAAAAATATTACAATAATTCCAGAATACAAAAATATCTCTCTGGCCGAATTATCTTCTTATGTTGTAAGATTATATAACTGTCCTATTTTATATATTTACATACGAAATTAAAATACCATTAGTGTTGAAACAGAATGGTTACTTAGAATAATGTTGTCCATTTCATCTCATCTAAATAAAATTGTATAGCTGTCCTCCATTATAGATGTAAATACAAGTTGTTGAGTTAAATTGTTAGATTGATAATGTTCTTACAAGATGAAACGCTTATCAAGTAAATTAAAAGAGTAGAATAAAAAAACTAAGGTTTTAATTTTACACATGTCATTATATAATACGTAAGAACGTAGTGACACACAGGAACATAAAAATAAATAATTATTTTCATCAACGTATAAATAAACATAGTTTCAATTAAAAGTGTCGTCTGAAAGTTTTTTGTAGCTTAATAATAAATTTGAGAATATGCCTAACTCATAAATTTTCTGAAAATAAATATATTAGTATTACTTCTTCACGATAATGACAAATTCTTCCTCAATCACTCCAAGACTGATACAGTCAAATCAAAAAATAAATTTTATACGTAAGGTTTTTTTTTCTCCTTTTTGTCTGTAATGGATCAGACATTTTGTGAAATGACGAGATAAGCAGTAAATTAATATTTATTTATTACTTGATGTCATTACAGCTTTAGGTTGTGGATTTCGTACTATGCCAAACTTCACACTTTGCCAGTTTATAAATTATGTACACCAAACCGATGGCTTTGGTAGCTTGAGCTATTGCGCAGAGATTCAGGGCCTCGGATTTAATCATATTTTAATTATTTTAATGAAACAAATTTTCTGTTCATTTGAAGTATTAGAATTTATTATATAAAATAAAACATCTAACGAATATGATTTTAACAATTTTTCAAAATAAAATTGTTAAATTTAAACTCGTTATTTGATGCTATATACTACAAAGAACCTAGAGAATTATTTGTAGTTTAAAAACATAACTATTATCTTGCAATAAAAACATGATTTTTTATTAATTGATGCAAAAAATAATAATAACTTAGAACTGCATAGAACATTAGAATGTACGAACTTCTCCAGATTGGAAAGAGATCCAAGTTCGAGTCTTGGTAGCAACAACAATATTTTTGGATAAAATTGATTTTATATGTACGTATTTCTAATTAATACATTTAATTAGTATTTAAATTATCACAGATTTATGTTCTGAATAATTACAACTTCACAATAAGAATGTGTTTTCCTTAATAATATAGCATTAAAAAAAAACGTATTATGCAATTATTTCGATTAATTGAAATACTTCATTGATTCTAAAATATAAATTGAAAACACAACATTTAAACTTATTGATATTTGAGGATCTTGACTATTATATGATTTAGTAAAGATGTAAATATAACAGTTAAATTTTTCAAAAAAATCAAATATTTATTTCCAATTACGTGGACTTAATGCATAATATGATTTTGTAAAAACAATAATATTTTTTGTAACGGTGAAGAATTTGCACATATACCATGAAAATTTAAATTAATCTTTGCTAGCTTCTAACAAAACTTACAAACTTAATAATTAACCGATTAATAGTGAAAATGCGATATGAAAATGTTGACTTCCAAATAATCTCCCATTTTATCTATACTCTATTTACAAAAATAAATATTTTTATATTTATTTATATTTACCTCCTACAATCCTAAATCTAAATTAAGTTTAGAATAACGATTGTAGCGTATAAGATTTCAAAAATGGGTCTTCAACTGAATGACATCGAGCATATAATAATAATAGGTTCAAAGCCACCGAACGAGCTGCCTGTATTTACATTAGTTGCCATTTGGTGAGCCCAGCAATTGATTACATTTGTTCAAGTGTGCTTGAACGCCAAATAAACCGGATAAGGAATTCCTTTATATCGTGATCGATCTTTTGTTAACCATGTATTCTAAAGTACGCGCTGAGAGACATTCTCGTGGTGAGTCCAAAGGTTTTGCTTGAAACTGATATAACGACTCGACGAGGCTATCGGTTAAAGCGACCATTCTTCACATATGAACCTACCGCTTAATAAATCTGATTCTTTTTATTTATTATTCATTTTATAGGACTCCATTGTTAATCAACACAATAAATCAAATACGATTTTTTTAATTCTATTTAATTTTTACAAATAATTGGAGGATCGTTTCGGCTGTTATACCGTTATCGACTGATAATGATTGATAATGGCATAGACAGCCTAAACGATCTTCCAATTATTAAAAAAAATTAAATAGAACCAAAAAAAATCGTGTTTCATTTATTGTGTTGATTACCTACCGCTTATATTCCATCCTCTAAATCTCCTCCTTTTCTACTTTATTCCATCACTCTAATATATTTATCTCTACAAAATAATGAATTTAAAAATATACTATAAAAAACAAACGTTTTAAATTGATAATTTCTACCCAATGATGTTTCTATATTAAATGAATACATCATTTTTAGAGTTAGTCATTCGCTCACTTGTCACCCAAATTAAGCGTTTAGAAGATGATCAAGTGATAAATGCAATTGTAATAAACTTAATTATTTCGCGACAAAGTACAACTTAATGGGTCTGTCATTTAACCCCTAATGGTCGCGTGGAATTTATGGCGGGTAGGGCAGAGTGCAGTGAACCGTGCGACGGTATTGGTCGGTTCACGGGTGACGTCACGCTAGAAGCCCAGTCACGTGATGTTTAGGCAGAAATATTGGGGTGGCTGTGCAAAGTCGTTTGTTACATATTCCAGCCTCCATTAAGTTGATTTAACATTTTTATTCGAATATTAAAAAATACTCTTAGAGATTAAATAAACACGTTTTCTTAATTAATGAGATGGTTCATTTATAAAAATACGTATATTATTTACTTATTGATTTATTTCTTCGATTATTAGATTTTAATACGCAATTAATTCTTTAAATATATAACTTGTTGTCATTTAAAATAACTTTTACCGATTTGCAAGCGAGCTGCACGTCCTCGACTTGAGTGAATTAATTTTGTACCATCTTTCTACTCGATATTCTACATGGTTGGTGCTGTTTCATATAAATGTAACATTCAAAGTCTTCACATGATCAGAAACGAATTCTGTTTCGTCGATATATTCCATTGTTCAATGCTTAAATATAAGTATATTTTTTTTAAATTTAGTTTTTAATTATCTCACGTTAAACGAAATTTGTGAAATTTATTTAGCCACCATGATATAGTTAACAAAAAGTACATTAGTTTTATTAGAAGATTGTAATATCAAAATATACAAAATGATGCATGAATTTTTATTATCTTTTTATTAATTGATAAAATATATTTATGTAAAGTAATGGAGCAATGGTCTTTGAATAGAGCTTGACATTTTCATTTCGTCGTATAATTTTCAATAGAGGTGATTGATTTGCTGAATTTCACTTCCAAATGCTTATTTCCATATTATTTACATTAATAAAATTTCCTTTGCATGCTCAATGTGATCAAAAGCTCGCTCGAGTTATTTTGCAGTTAACATCTTAACAGCCTCTTCTTGTCCTTACTCACACTCCTTTTCTTCTTCTCGATAACTACGTTAACTAACCAATAACTAATTAATCAGCCCCTTAATGTGGGAAACTGTATCATTTTGCTTGAGCGCGCTAATTGATTTACGCGCAAATTACTTGCTCTACTTGGCTCCTCTGGTCTAGCGGAAATCCTAGGTTTTTTCCATTCTCTAGTAATTGCTCATCATGAAACATATGGGTAGTAAACTTGCTGTTTTATATCTTCACTAAAGGTCAAAACATGTACGCAATCTCCTATTATTTAACCTCATATATCTTTGATAGAAAATTCCTTTAGTATGCTTATACATATATAAACACACACACTAATATATATATACAAACTATGTTCCAAACGCTAGTGCTCGCGGAAACCTTCAATTAAACATTCATATAGGTATACATATATATGTATATCCATATGTATGTATATATACAATATATATATACAAAACAATCTAATCATAGTCGAGGCCTACCCCGGTTACTACAGCCCAGGGTGGGTCTCGGCAACCTCAATGAGATCCCTCCACCCCTCTCTGCTTTGAGCCACCCTTCGCCGATCATCGTCCTTGAGAACATCAATATTTATGTATATATACATACATGGCTACTCAGATACTTGGAAATTCAAATATATATATATATATAAGATTTATTAATTATTTAAGTGAAAACAAAATTTGATAAGGTGTAATTAAAAAATTAATAAAATTACATTATATGAGTCGACAGCTAGATTCTCCTGGTTTTTTATTGGTTTAACTTGAATATGTCCATTCAAATGACATAAGTAAAAATATTAACCTGCGTCACTGGGCTGTAAATCGCTGGTCTTCTATGATGATCAAAACTCGGCTGGCAGATGTCTGTTAACTTTCCGAAACTCGGTTGACCAGTTTCCGAAACTTTATCACATCCGACAAAGCGTCAAAAATGTTATATTTGGTATGCCGACGAGAAATATAACCGTCCTCGAGCGCGTCCCAACAGAAGCAGCTCCGCTTTTCTTTTTTCTGTTTAAAATTACATTAATGGAATGCATATATTCAAGCCTCAAACTAGTCCTATCTACCGAAGCCTATAAACGATGTTTTTTTAGAGATTTGTTTTTCGAATTGGCAACACTTTTTCCAGCGACAGCCAATTTGAAATCTAATTTGTGCTCAGTTTGGTTTGTAATTTTACCATGTATAGACTTATGCCAGAACAAATCGCAAATCGTGCAAATTTATTTCGAAAATCGTCCATTCGAGCAAGTGATTCGAATAACCATAGATCGTTTTCACACCACGCATACTCTAATTGATAATTTGCGTCCGCAGAGATGTCGTACAGTGCGAACCAAAAAAGCTGTTGCTCCAGTGGAGCGTAATATTGGAGGACTTGAAGGAGTCGATTCGCCATCGAGAGCGCTATAGATCCATGACTACTGGGTCTTAATCAAATTATATTAATGCGTGCGAGCTGTGATTTCAACGAAACGGTGCAACATGCCATACAGCGCGTGCCACAATATTCGATGAGCGCATAATTTTGCGTTATGGACTTGTGAATTGGCCTCCAAGATCGTGTGATTTAACACCTTTGGATTATTTTCTGTGCGGATATGTGAAGTCGCTAGTCTACGCCGATAAACCAGAGAGATAGATAGATGACTTGAAGCCAACATTCGTCGCATTATTGCCGATGTACGTCTCCAGCTGTTCCAAAAAGTGGTCCAAAATTGGACTTCCAGATTGCACTTTATTCGAGCCAGCCGCGGTGCCTACATGCGACAAATCATATTTAAACACTAATGGTATAAAATTATCTTTAAAATAAAGCTAATACGTGGCCATTACCACGATTTTTATGTGTTTTATTTCATATTAAAGTTCAATACTTCTAAAAAAAACATTTATAACGCCTAATTTATTATGAGTAAGAAGTTAATTAATCTATTAAATTTACATAAATTTAAAAACATTTTTGTATAAAGTTTAGTATCAGAAATAGTTTATTGCTAATTTTAACGGTATTACTATGTTACCTGAATATATTTATTGTTAATTACACATAATTTACTTTTCCTGCAAAAACATTAACGAGTTTCAGAAGTTTAGCAAAGTACCTATCTAAGGGTGAAAATAACCATTATTACTCACACTAAAATGAAGCAAACGTTCATAACACTTTTTGTGATTGCTAAATAATATACAGGAATTACAGGAAATATAAAGTGAATACAACCAATGTGAAATATGTTATTGTCACTGCTTAAAAGTTCTAATGGCAATGTGAAGTGCATATTAAAGATGCAGAGATAACCGATGGACAAATAATATTTTTCAATGTTATTAATAAGACAAAAAACGAACTCATTTTCGATAGATAAATTCAATATTGGAGCAGTGGGAGTGACATGGCAAAATTTGACGTGGACCAAGAGTGGCAAAGCCTTCATTGGCATGGGATAGTCTTCAATGGAATGGGATAGCCTTCAATGGAATGGGATAGCCTTCAATGGAATGGGATCGCTTTCAACCAGTAGTCGATGACAATAGTAGATAAATGATGATAGTATGTTATATTGTTTCATTCTTAAATATATATATATACCGATATCGAAGTGTGAACTGTGGCGGTTGCTGTGATACCCCACGAATTTATCTTTTTTTCATAATTTCATTATTTACGACACATAACTCATTTATATTCATACTAATTCTTAAACAATTTTGGAAATTTAGTTGCAAGGGTCAAAGACCCACGCGTTGTCACTCGCGTGCCCCTTCTTCGCGCGGTCCACGCGTAGAAGCGATTTAAAAAGTGAACATTTTTATGGCCAACCCTATGCATAGCAATGCCGTTATCAAGTATCTAACGTTATGTACTGATTAGCGGGCGATACAAGGTATCTTCAACTCAGGATAGTGGATTGGTTGAAAAAAGAATGTCGCATATCAAGGGAATTGATTTCGTTGACCTTGGAGCCCACATACTTTTGAATTTCTGCGCGGTAGTTTTAAATATACCATTCATTCTCCTCAACTATTAGTTTGCTGTTTACAACTTTTATTACATTACTTTTATACTCATCATTTATAATGTTTTTAATTTATTAATCATATAAAAGTATTTTATAACATATTATAATCCTAATTGTATTACGTGTCGTAAGTGTAAATAAGCGCTGCAGAGTTGTTCGAAAATATTAGCTATAGAATAAAATACAAATATTTTTATTTATTATTATTAACAATTAAATTAATAGTAAAAACGGTTTGCGAAGGGCGGAGAATTTATTCAGAGTTTGTGTAACAATCGGAATAGGATAAGACTACCTTTTGTTGAAATGTGTTGAATAAATAAATTTATTCTCCTTTATTTTACGGAGTGCAAATAAAAAAAAGAATTAAATATCTAAGATTACTCTCGTAAAGCACGGGAAACAGGGCGTGAGTCCAACCAGCACTGGGTGCAGGGAGGATATAAAAAAAGCCGTTCCATTCTGTTTTCGCATTTCACTGCTTAATGAGATCTTACAAAACATGCTTTATGTTCAGCTCTGAAGCATCTGAAAAGGTTATTTAAATTTGTTCTTATAAAATTTTGAAATAAAATGTTTGTAAGCTGATTTCATTTCCGTCTATTTTGTAAACATGCTGTTCTTAAATAATCGTACAATAATAATATTGGCACTTAAATTATATATTTTTTATAAAACTATTTTAGAAATAAGAAAAGGTGTTAAAAAATTAAACGTTATAAATAACAAAATCCTTTTTCAAAATAATCACCTTCTAAATTTGTTTTAACAGTAGTTTCTAATGAGTTATTAGTTACCCACCACTTATATTTGACTATGCTTGCATTTTTAATTTTAGTATACATTGTATCCTGAAGAAGGGAACATTTGTCTTGAAACATGTTGATTTATCAATAAACAGTGGTAATAAACACAGTGTTTATCTTATTATTAATATAATGTGTTGCCGCAAAGTAACTTTGCAATTATTGAAGAAAAAATATATTTGAAATACTAATGAAATGTATTAATCGAAAGATATGCATACAAAATCAATTTTATCGAAAAATATTGTTATTGTGTTACCGGGATTCGAACTTGGATCTTATCCAGGGAAGGTGCATTATCTAACTATGCTATAGTGACAGTACTTTTGACGACAAATTTTCGAACCCATATTTTTCAAATTAATACATCTATTGTTCCATTATTTGAAAGCCAACTACATTGTTTTTACGGAATCTCAAATACCTTTGAGTAAACCGATAGTAGACACCAGAATTAAAAATGATTTTTTATTAAATTTTTGGACGCATTGATACAACTTATATAATAAAAAATAATGGATCGATAGACGTAAATGATCGATAGATGAATTAATTTGAAAAGTGTAATTTATGTGTTTGAAAATTTATCGTCAAAAGTACTGTCGCTGTAGCATAGTTGGATAAGGCACCTGCCCTGGATTGTAAAGAGATCCAGCTTCGAATCCGGTAGCGCAACAACAATATTTTTTGATAAAATTTATTTTATATGTATATCTTTTTAATTAATAGATTTAATTAGTGTTTAAAATATCACAGACTGTCTGTTCTGAATAATTACAACTTCACAATAAGAATGTGTTCTCCTTAATAATAATATATTTGTTAATTCACTTCTTATTATAAATAATAGTCCCTTTAATTTGGTTTAATATACGAAATAAATGCAACACCTTCTTCCAAAAACAGGTTAGTTTCCATCCTGGCGGCCAAAATACTGTTGTTCGTCGAATTGTAATAATTTTGAAATAATCTTCGATTTTGAGTGATCAATTATCATCATAAAGAGCTAAGTTAGACTGTTAACAAATTAATATAATGTGTAAAAACTATATTACAAGACAACTGCAGTAAACGATAATAAAAAATGGAGGTTTCTGACTCTACAGCTAAAATCCTCATAAATTATCTTTACAATTACTAGTAACTAATTCTCAAAATAAGTAGACAATAATTTTGTGATCTTATTGTTAGGGTGCAAATCCACGATGAGTAAGGTACGCGCTAGATAGCTGTAAAGATGTACAGGGTGTAACAGATCTAGTCCACAATACTTTATGAAAAAATACCTGACTAAATTATGAGTCGAAAATCTTCAAGACATTTGTATCTAATCTCAACCATGTCAGAGATATAAGCATTTAAAAAAAATCATAATTTCGCGATTATTTCGGTTAATTAAAATATTTTATTGATTTAAAATTATAAATTGAATGCAAAAAAATAATTATCATTGGATTTCGAGCGGCCAAACTATTTTTGTCATATGATTTAGGGCCTGAAGCAAAAATATAGATTAATAATTAAACAATTTCTCAAATATTTATTTCGAGGTACGTAGACTTTAAGCTTAACAAGATTTTGTAAAAATTTCAAACAATAATATTTTCATTATTAAGGAGAACACATTCTTATTATGATGTTGTAATTATTCTCAACATATGTCTAATAATAATATTTTCTGTAACAGCGCAGAAGTTGCACATATTCCTTGAACATTTTCGACTCGTAATTTAGTCAGGTATCCCCATTAAAATATTGTGGACTAGGTCTGTTACACCCTGTATAATACAGCGGTTAAAGTAATGATTTAGATCTAGCCAAGTATAGAGTTTTACGGCCGCTTTACTGTACTCTTATATCAAACGATTTATTTGGAATATTAGTAGGTACCTAATTAGAATATTATAAAATTACAGTACTTACTTACATTTTTTATATTCTACCAGCTGATAACTTAGCGTTACGCGGTTACAAAGTTTTAACTTCTAGAATACTTAAGAAAGAAAGGGAAACGACCGCATTATCTCTCCCCAGGATAATCACTATATGGCTGATACATCATGGATGAAGAAACTAATGTATGAGTTTGGGCCGTAGTATATAAAATGACGATAATCATTGTCAATTAAACGGATAAAACACGAGAAGAAGAAGAAAAACGCAACATAGAAATATCTAAAAAAATTCACGAAACTTCTGAGAATTCCTGAATTAATCTACTTTCAATACTTTTAATGTACCCTTAGAACCTTTCATCGCGTGCATAGACGGATATACGGAGATTCTAAAATATTTTTTTTTGTAGCATAAATAGTACATATGAAAAAATAAAAATAATTGCTTTACTAGACGTAGTCTGTTCTAAAGCAATTACCTGTACAGTTTTTGAAAGTTAATGTTTGAATGTAAATGTTAAGAGGTATGAAAGTATAATGTTAAGTGAGTTATAAAAAGTTATGTGAAAAAGTATAATCAGAAGTTATAAAAATATATTGAAAAAAAGTTATAAAAATATTATTGTCAGTAATATACAATAGTCGGTGACAAGAATGTACATAAGATAACGGGATAATTTCCATGGTATACATTTTATAATTATGGTCTTGTTAAACAAATCATGTAAATGGTGCAAAGTTGTGAATATTAATTAAAACATTATAAAGTTATCAAAGGGAAGCGAAAAGTTTTTAATATTTCAAAAGCTTATATCGTAATATATCTCTCACAAAATGGTAGTCTAGAAGCCGATGTTATTAAAGCAGTTAAAACTTTTTTTAAAAGAGTTTACTTTGGGATAATCGATGATACTGAAATTACAACTTCACAACAAAATTGTGTTTTCATTAAAAATTAAAAAAATATCTACATTGTCAACTAATATAAAATCTACTTTCACGATAGAGTGATATAAATATGTTATGAAAATATGCAAATTGCTTGAAATTACAATATATATCTAAATTTATCATTAAGGTATTGAAATCAAATTTAATAAAGCTTTCAAAATGTTCATAAAAATAACACAAAGCTGCTCTAGATGCATATTTACATCCGTATGTCAATATTTTATGATTCGCTACACTGTTAAATCTGTAAATGATGAAACGTTTAATTTTATACATATAACACAGCAATCAAAACCTGATTGTTAAGGTATCGCAAACAATTATTGTTGGTATTTTTAAAATATTTTTAAAAATTGGCCAAATGAACTTTGTGGTTAAAATCCGTTATTTATTTATTAACTTTTTTAACCACTTATTGAATTAAAATACATCAACCGGTTTCTAAAAATATAATTTTCTTCTGCAGGATCTCAATAACTAATCAAAAACATATGTTATTGTTTCTTTAACAAAATCTATGTATTTTAATTCAGTAAGTGGTTAATAAAACAAAGTTAATAAACAAAAATATTATTATTGTTGGTATATAAAATAGGCAGATGTTTATTTAGATCTGCTTTAACCTCATTTTTAAATATGCTTTATGATAATAATGTAACCTACCAATAATATATTAAAAATAAACTTTTTTATCGTATGCTAATAAATATTTCTAAAATAATATAAACATCACTTAATTGAAAAAACTGTTTTGAAACACCTTGTATAATCTAATAAAACAAACAACGTATTTTTTAAAAACAAAATGAAAGTGAAAAACACGAAGGGGTTAGATAAAATAAAATATGAAGAAAAAACTTTTTAACATAACATAGTATGGCTACGAAAAACTCGATAAGTTATACAAATCTCAATAAAAACAAACTTTTCTACCTTCGTGTGATCTGTTTTCCAAAAGAAAATAACATTGATAAACTTAATATTAAATCAGTTTGGTTGCTACGGTATCTGCTATTCTTTCATGTACAATTTTATGACGTTCAATACAAAGGTTTGGCTCCCAAAGGATTTGGCAAGCAATTTTCAAAATGGGAATTGTTAGATTATATCTCGAATATTCATTTTATTCGGTCACAATAGTAAAAATTCTTTTATTTTTTTATTACGGTGAATTGAAATGGATTAATTCAACCGTTTATTATTTTATTTTGGAATTACTCTTATTTTTCTTCTTTTAAATACACCCATAAAATGTTGCCATTATTCGTATTATTTTTGTTGTAGGAAATATTAAAAATATGTTCAAAGTACCGATCAAAAAATATTTTTTAAAATGAAAAAAGTTTCCTTTCTTCTTACGTCTGTAATAAATGAGACATGGGACAATAAATTTTCCCTACTTGTGACCAATAGTCTCACTCCGATATTTCATTCAAGCTAGAGAAATAACTCGTGTAATTGAAAAAGTATTTAGAGTGAAACAATAATGATCTCGTTATCATAAGAGCGTTACAGATTGTTATAGCCTCAGTACTGTGTCATTAAAGTTTTATTTATATAAAGCACCACCATGTGTTGTCACGACAGATTAGAGACATAATGTTGTTACAAGAAAAAAAACACGTTACATATTCTCAGAAACGTGTATCATATCACCCTTGCGTAAAATATGTTTTTCCCTTCATATTTCTTCCTCGGTGGTGTTTAAAAAGATACTAAAGACCCAACAACGTTCTTATATATTACATCTCCACCCGCGACGTAATTTCATGACATATTTTACCCGGGCAGCCTTCGAGAAATCATATTCTAAGTTTTAAAAAAATCGGTATTCTAATAAATATTATTACATAAAATGTGTTATATATGAATACTTAACGTTTGTGATCATTGTATTATTTAAAATAAATGAAATGTATTTTAAATACTCACGAATATTTCTAATGAATAGAATATTTCTACACTGAATTAGTCAAACTTTCAAAAATGTAATTTTTAACTATTCTTATTTTTAACTCAGATTCGTGACACATGGAGGATTACATTACATGGAGGGCCTCTAAGAAAACACATTGTGTGTCGCCTTTTTCAAAAAAATCATTTATATTATTTATTTTTCATGTAGAAATAGTATAAATAATTATTTAATTAATACACATTTATAAATATATTTCTAAACTAAACTAAATATATTTCTATTTAATACTAAGTCAATGAAAATTGTTTAATTTAATCGATAACCATAACGATTAAACTATAGCAATAATAATATAATACATCCCTAACTTGACTATAACCATTATCATTGTCTTAATAATCAATAAATTAGAATGTTTATATTATTTAAGATAAACTGATATTTCTTGTTCTGTGTACTATTCACGATTTGCACAGTCTTTAAATAAATAAATAATATTTTTTATACAACTATAATTATTATTTTATTTAATACTTATTTGCATAAAATTGCACGCTTTATTAAATAATGCAGAGATATTATTGTATTATTAGCATTGTTTACAAAACATTATTTTTCAAAGTAATCTAACACGTTTGAGAAATAATTACGATGGAAGCTTGGGTTTGAAAGTTCTCGAGATTGAATATTAGAATTCGGAGAATTTTACTATAAAGTATTTTATTATAATTTCGGGTTGCGATGCATCCCGAAGTTAATTATTCCGCTTTTAAATTATTTCTTTATTATAAATCTTCTAAAATAATTTTAAGATAATCCTAAAAAAAATATAAGTAGTATACAGGAGAACGGTGAAATTTGAAGAACAAACAAATACTTCAACGTCTGTCAAAGAGCCTTCATTAAGCTGGGCTGGCCATTCCTTGAAAGATTTAGAAGGTTCGAGTGAATTCCTTATATTATTCTAGTACAACAAGTGAGTACCTACCAAACTGTGCCTGACGAAACGACTTAAGACTTATCTTTTGTTTTCAACGTTTTTTATCTTCCGCGAGAATTATTTTCTTAATGCCGGTGGTGATATAAAAAAAATTAAGCAAATTAGAAGGATCACTTAGAAAGATATACAATAAAATATATCTATCAAAAAATATATAAATATCACTCAAAATTTCATATTGCCAGTAGATAGCTTTAACCAATTAAGCTGTACACAATGTTATCACATCACGGAATGTAAAATCATGCAATCTTTGGGGTAGATTCTCGGGTCAGGGTAGTAGACAATAAGGTAAGTTGTTAAAATGGTAATTAAAACTGCACCGCCGTCGCCGAGCTATTAAAGCGATATTTTTAAAGGGTTTATAAAAGGTTTTTGGGAATAGTTTTATTATTGGGATATTACATATTATATTGGGAAACAAGTACATAGAGTTGGGGATAGGGGATGGAATCTACACTCACTGTTACACCCCCCCCCCCTCATGTTACATTATTAATATTATAATATTAACATGCTTGTTTTAATCGACTCGTCTAGGAATATCACTGAACTACTTTTTACGTTCAGCATTAAACAAAGTTTTAAAAAATAGTAAATATATTGTATTATTAAGGAAAACACATTCTTATTGTGAAGTTGAAATTATTCAGAACATAGGTCTGTGATATTTTAAATACTAAATTAATGTATTAATTAAAACAATATTTTTCGACAAAATTGATTTTATATGTATATATTTATAATAAATACATTAATTTAATATTTAAAATATATTGTGTTTATGCGTTATACACTTCGATGGGTAGGCCTGGTATAATAGTTTGAATATGTGTTTCGGATGAGATCTGATATATTTTACGGCGGTGATATAAAAACATTTTGTGAATTATTTTTCTGTTATTGTTGTATACATTTTTTGAGGCTGATCAGTAAAGTTTAAGAAGATTCAAGACTGCTGCAAGGAGAGCGATCATCGGCGTCTAACAGTCCAGTTTTACATAGGCTGGTGTCTTTAAATTGCATGGATTAAATGAATGTATTCTACAATACCAATAGAAAACTCAGGACTAGCTATTGAAGGTACTTACGGAAACATATTGATACGATTTTCTATTAAAAAAACTAGGAATTAAAAATAGCTATTTATCCTTCTTGAGTTTTACTTTGAGTGACAGAGCTGGGTTTGTTCAAGAGGGTTGTTAAAAAGTTTTGTTGTTCTACCGTACCCTTAAACGAACAAAGATGTGTGAGAAGTAGTATTTTCTTTTTCTTGTTGACATTTTTCTGCGAAATCTTATTTATCAACAGGATACGTTTCAAATAAGTATCTGAAGGTGAACAATAATTCTGGAACAATTTTTTTGATTGATTACTGTTTTATATTTATACGATTCAGTTTTTTACTATGAAAAATATGTCGACCGATTGATAAAAATACTTTTTATTGGAACACGAATTTTTTGATTTATTTGAGTTAAGTACTGCTAAAAAACAGTATTTTAAAATTATTTGTACAATAATCCTTGTTCTACTTTCCTCCATCATGCCAGTATTGATACGTAGTGGCCTCAATAAGATGTGTCGTGCAACCATGATACAATCATTGTAGTAAAGAAAAAATTGTTCACTAATAGATTAAAATAATTATATAGTAAAGGTTAGGAAGAGTGGAATAATATTACGGCATATACATAGATGAGATTTTTAAATCCAGAAATTAGACAGAGTACCCCCGATCATGCTGTATTTTTCTCTCCTAACTAATGTTATCTATGGACCAGACAAATCAATTCAGATAAATGAAAATCATATAAACAAACTGTTTAATAGTGTACTGGATTCGAAATGGTTTAATTATCTCCACATCTATACCGACGTTTCTAAAGTTTGCCCTGAGTACTATTGCGATGCTGCAGTCTCCATGCCTCAATTATAAATAAATGTAAAGCTACGACTTCCTTCGGATTTATCGGTTTTCTCAATAGAATGTTGGGAAATTAAAGAGGCCTTGAACATCTGTGTATTCCGGAAAGTCGATAAGGTTGTTATATTCTCCGACTTGCAAGCAGTTCTTGAATACCTCTCTGCTAATATGAAACTTTGGCTAGATAATGATATAATCTGTTCCATCAGAAGATGTCTATTTAATTTGAACAATGGAACAATGGAATTTAAGGAATTCATGGAAATGAATATGCTGATAAACTGGCCAAGGAGGCCACTCTTTCCGGAGTTTTCTCTCATTAATTCCATATCCCGATATATGACAGACTTAATATGGTAAAAAAATGTACGAATTCTATCTAGACTGCACAACGGATGGATCGAAATAATCATAAAGGTAATCGGCTTAAAATAATTCATAGATTTATTCCCCGCACCCCCTACTTTTCCAAAAAGAAAGTCTCCAAAAGAAGAATATCAAATATCTCTAGAATAAGAATTGGGCATTGCTAGATAGCCTCACATTTATTCAGATTTAACTCAATAGATTTTCCAATGTGTGAGTGTGGTGCCGAGGAGGTAACCCTTGATCGTGTCATTTTTGCCTGTCCATTGCGGATCATAGGTTCTTTTACAGTAATCTCATCAATGGTAATTTTCAACTGCTGGTTAACTTGTGTCATTTTCTTTCTATTAACTCGCCACATTTAATCTATATAATAGCAAATTTAACTCAATAGATTTTCCAATGTGTGAGTGTGGTGCCGAGGAGGTAACCCTTGATCGTGTCATTTTTGCCTGTCCATTGCGGATCACAGGTTCTTTTACAGTAATCTCATCAATGGTAATTTTCAACTGCCGGTTAACTTGTGCCATTTTCTTTCTATTAACTCGCCACATTTAATCTATATAATAGCAAATTTTTTGAACGGCAATGGTATTGATTTGTAATACAATATTTCCTATTCTATAACATTTTTGTACTTTTTTCTATAAAATAAAATTTTAATATGATTAATGGTGCAAATCATTCTTAAAGGGTGGATTGCCTATTTAAAAGAAGAATAAGAATAAGACAGTACACGATTGGGTGCAAAGTGAGTTATAAGTCATTGACGCATGCATTTTGTATGCAAAGTAGAATGAAGTAACCAATGCATACTGACCTATGCCGACAAATCTCTGAGATGAGAAAATCAAAGCCTCATCCTTGGACACACACCATAAAGCGCCTTGAAGTATATTGGTGTCATATAAGAAATTGTATTTTTTCAGTTGCGAATTATTAATGTGTTAAAAGTCAGTAAACTACAATATTAGTAGGTTTCGAGTAACACTTGGGTGAAATTGATTCACAAACATCAAAATAAATGTATCTGTTTGAAACAGCTGCAACAAGTTCGATAATTTGTCGTCAATTTACTAACTAGGCTGACATGATGTACGCGGTCCCCGCGTTTCGTGGATAGGAAAAGTTTCTGGTTCAGATCCCGGTGGCAGCCAAAATATTTTTTCAATAAATTGTTTTTATCTGTACGTATATCTTTTTAAATGATGCATTTAATTTGTATTAAAATATTACAGAATGATGTTATAAAAAAACTACAAATTCGCAATAATGGGTTCTCTTTAAAATAAAAATACTGCCTTTATAAAATCAAATACATAAACAAATATGTATAGTATATTTTAAAAGTTATTTGAAAGGATTATTTTTACAAACATAAAAATTCTGTCTATGTAAACGCTTTCGATCGCTGGTTTCCAGGTTTTCGATAAATGATAGGTACACATATGATACCTGAACTGCACTAATCTGTGAGCTTTGCTGTCGTTAGATTTCGGCTGGCTGAAGCGCGCACTGGTGGTTTTAGGACTGCTGGACTGGTCGAAGTAATGAGAATAACGCCTTTGTTTCGTCTTCTCCGATTCCGACAAAAGGCGGCAATAATCACGCACACACATGCACATTATTATCAACCAGTGGCGCCAACCGAAGTAATAAGGCGCGTAAAAAAATACCTTGCCTCTACTTCTGATTTTTTGTTGATTTATTCTCGTGTATGAAATACAATTGAGGTAATTGTATTATGTATAAAATATCATTTGTAGAATTATGTGTTGTATATTTAAACCAAACCATGCAAATGGAAATATTGTACTAAGATGTAAAATTATTTAAAATATTGTAAATATCTTGTTTATTATTTTATTAAGATATCTCGGATTATGGTGATTATTGGTGTGCAAGAGGGGTTGGAGGGGTGGATACCCGTACGACGCCGGGTATGTTAGCTAGTTATTAACAAAATGTATATTTACCATTTAATTAAAAATAATTGTTTTCACTTACCTCGCACGGTGTTTCGTGTTTACACAGTTTTGGAGATTCTCGAAAATGCACTTAATTATGTTTATAATATTATTAAAATATTTCGGATTTTTTATTTTAAAGCGATATTTTTATTTGATTGTAATAAAATTATTAAATGATGCGTTAACACTCAATCTCAAAGCCGCACCTTATTTTATAAGACACTTCATTTAACTTTTATTTCAATGTTTGTTTATCACCTCCAAACAGAATCTGAAACAAATTAAATATTTTATTTATAATATATAAAAAACAAAAATGTGGGTACATAATATATTTGATTAAAATAAATGTATTATATTGTCTGAAATATTAATTTTGTGTTTTTTAATCTAACATGTGAGTAAAAAAAAAAGTTTAAATTTTTTAACTATTGTGGACTGATGTAAAGTAATTTGTTGTATAAAATCATGATAATCTCTTTTAAAAAAGTTGTTTAAATATTCGTAAATTATAGTTTTCTCAATTACTAATTGATTAAAAATTTTAATTTAAAAGCACTGAAAAGTCAATTTTTAAATGTAAAGAATTAATTTAGCATATCTTATTATATATAATAACTCAAAGCCCTTTTGTCTATCATCAGTAGAGAAATTTAAAAGGAAACTAATGTATTATATTGGAGTAAAATATAATTTTCCTTTTAAATACCTATATGAATTAGGTAATATTAGGAATTCGGAATCTTTCTTGTTTTGGAGTACATAACTCCATTGTTGTATTACAATGAATATCTATACGCCAGTTCCGAGAGTAACATCGACATTATATCAAAGATTCTACATGTTCTTAGCTCCGAAACTGTATAACACATTCAGCACCAACTGGAAATCGTTCACTTCCAAGAAGATTACACAAATATAGACCCAATATAAGATCCAATTAGGAAGAGATCAATCAGAAGCATCACTATACAATATTCTAACATCATTATTTAGTATTTACACTAATAATTCACTAGTTCTACAACAATCTCACTACATTTTTTTTTCTCTATATTTATTTTTATTCCCCGTCGTATCTTTATCTTTCTTGAATTAAATAACACCACAACAGCACGAAAAAAACCTGGCTACTTTAACGCAGACGGCAGTCTAGCAAAGTAGCCAGAACTATCCTTGCATATATCAGAAATGGAGTCTACTCCATCCCACATAATAAACTACGAGTATATACTTAATTGCAATATAATTTGTATTTTTTGTTTATCACGTTATATTATAATAAATTCACCTATGTTACAACAAAAACATGCATGTCTATAATTCTAATAAATAAATAAATAATATTATTGAATAACTCAAACATTATATTTGTAATTAAATCAATAGTTGTTGTTTTAAATAAATAAAAAAAATATGTGATTTTTTGTTCTAAAGGCACAAGTTCCAAATCTTACTATTAGAAACGTCAAAATTGGTAATTAAATATGCTTCCGTACTGTGGGTAAGTAGTTTATTATTTAAACTAAGACCTATGCACGTCCTTCGCACTAATAATCAAACGTAAATGTAAGCGTATGTTAAAGTAGAAACTTAACAATTATAGTTAAGAATTCCTTGATACCAGATATTATTGCGCACAGAAAATCTATTTAGTTTGATAAATGTTTTAGCGTGTTATTATGAAATATGAAATTAAATTCAAATAGTAAGATAACTACCAGAAGCTGGTTTTCAGTAAAGTTAGTAACTTATAATTGTAACGTAATAATTGATCATGTAAAGTGAAATGTTACAAACCGCATCGCTGTCATTGTGTATTATTTAGCGGTTGAGTTGAAGGAGTAAGAAATTCATGAAGTTCATGAAATTATTTTATTATTTTTCTAATGAAAGCGTATGTTTTGGATATGGATATTATTAGTCTTGATTGAATCGTTGACTAAAAAAGAAGTAGACCGCACATTACAGAATGTGCACATTGTCTTTCATAACATAACTTCACTTGTAACTAGATAAATAATTATGATCTTTCTTAAAGTCATAGGTCACGAGGTGAGTTGGAAAGACTCCATGTTTTGAACCCTCAGCACACCAAATTAGGCAGTAATTGTCGTAATTATGTGTGATATAACACTGGAGTAAAATACAGGATTAGCAACCCTTACGAAATTCTGAATTAAACAGGAAATACCGAATTGTTTCACCCTCTTCCCGGTGAATAATAATTGGCTGGTCCCGAAGGCTCAAGGCGAGATTGAAGGTATGATCGCGCTGTTTGCAATTATAAAACGGGATTTTCCGCTTCCGTTCCCGACTAAGCCTCTATTGCGGAGGCTGTAGCGCGTAGCATCATAATAACGTTTACGTTCATTTGGGTACGGAGGTGTTGGAAACCGCACAGCGCCCTGTTTACTAATTCACCCCGATACAATATTGTCTGAACTTAAGGGGTACATAACTATTTAAATAAAAATGTTTTTAAAAATTATAATAATTATTTTGTTATTATTGTATTTTTTATCATTAGATTTAATATTTTATAACTAACTTACACAATATTTCTCAGGGGTTGGCAAGAAAACGGGCGGGTGATAGAACGCCGTGCTTTTTTGTTAATATTAATCTTACTTCTTTCACGAACACGTACTTTCTAATACATACATGCACCTTTTAAAACTCTTGATTGTTACAGGTCTTTCAAGGAAGTCCTCTGCTTCAGACGGTGGAAGTAGCGAATATAGAAAATATTACCGAGTGTAGAAACATTTAAAATGTGACGATCATTGAATTTGATGAATATGGAGGTTCCACTGTACATTAATTAGTCAATTAGATTAGTTTCACACCTAGTATACTGAAGAGTTCATAAAAGTCTACTTTATGGGTATGTGTATCCAAGTCACTATTATCAGTTGTTTTTCTATTATTATTCTATCTACCGCTAGATGAAGTCCAGAGGGTTTTAGTGTGATTTTTCGGTCTCTTGATTACCCTCGAATACCAATATTTGACTGCGTTCGTCCAACGATTGTCCGACCTTGGGCGACCTCAAAATTACACAATATCACATATTGTCTTTGAGTCCAGTATTAGTCTCACGCTAGAATATGCTTAATAATAACGTTGGATAATTCTTACAGTTACATTTTTGTAAAACAATTCAGCTCAAGAGCGCTTCACACATAAACTGTTTTTGTATTTAGAGTAAAAAAATGTTATTTGAACTCATGGATGGATTTTTGAAAAGCTGATTTAAAAGAACTTGTATTCAAAATTAAACAATAAAATACATTAAATAACTAAATAAGCAATGTTCATGATATTTAATTTCCTTTTTAAATTTCTTTCTTCTAACTTCAATAGTGTGTTGGGTTCTTCCTCTTAATCCAATGGTACCTTTCTTGCTTTTATTTTAGAAAAGTCTTTAATAAAATCTTTAAGGTCACGCTCTTTTATATTTTTTTCTTTTAACGTGCACTGCTTTTTCGCTGAGAGATTTAAAATTTTTAAAAATTCCGCCCTTTTATCGCCCTCTAAAATGTTGCTAGTCTTGCCTAACGATAGTAACGGCATTAGGATATTTGAAAGATTTTCAAAAGTGATCTTCCACTCTATATAAAACAAAACATGTACCCAGGAATGTGTGTATTAATATAACTGAGTTTATTATATATTTTGTTTCACATATCCATTGATTACTTTTTAATCGCCAGCCATTCTGGGATACAATGGGGCCTAACGATGATTGTTTAACTGATATTTTTTTAATGAAAGTTTCATAAAAAAACTGAAACAGTACACTTGTCAATGAACCTATTGCTATCCAATTCATCAGCAGTTAACCGTCTCGCCAGACTTGGAAAGAAATCAATCGAACTCCGGTACAAATGAAAAAGTGTCCACGCGGCGCGACGGGGCGGCTGTGTGGCTGATTGGTGTGTAGCAAATTGTGTCGATCTATTTTCTAGACTCTATTTGTCTAAGGGTTGACAGGCGTTTGACGGGGTGAATGCCCGCACCACTTTATGGAGATCGATTGTAACATCCCCCGACGGGGGTTTCAATTTATGGATACGTTACAGTGACTACCTACGTACGTGGTTCCATCTATTTTAAAACTAAGTGTAATAATAAATTTTATAAACACATTCGACACTTTTTTGACAGGTTGAAATTCATTAAAACCTTTATACACATCACGTCAAAATATTCGAAAAGATAATGGAAACAAAAATCTATCGATTTATTTAACGGCAGTAGCGTACCTTCGCTTTTTTAGCACATTTATTATTTACGCCCTACCTGCTTCTCATAAAAATGGTGTAAAATAATAATAATTAAAAAAATGTTTGAATTCATTAATAAAAAAAAAAAGTAATATGCCCGTCTCGATACAGAATTTCTCTAGTGAGACGGGCACAGTCCAAACAGATTTTTACATTATATTTTATAGTTACAAATAAAATTAAAATACCAATAATTCAATTGGGTTAAATAATTTCATATTTCTATATATCTTCTATTAAATATAGTAAAAAGAGCTTCGTCTCTATGAGGTATCTGATATTTATTTAAATAATTTCTAATACAGCATCAGCAATGCGTTTAACAATGACTTTTCTGATACAAGCTTGGCGAAAAAGGTGACTTTTTTACCAACATCAAAAATTTGAAAGATTTAAATACCATCTATACTTTATAAAATTTTAAAACCCAATAAAACAATTCTGAATTTTGCGCCTCTGTTTAACTTTACGCCTGAAGCTACCTGCTTCAGGCGTGCAACTCCTCGGCAGCTACGCTCTTATTTTCCCTCTTCATAGTCAGAGTATTGAGATACTTATTGACACCAGAATATAGAGGAATTCTAGGAAGGTGTAGAACGTGGCACCGCAAACGGAATTTATCTTCGAAGACTTTCATAAACAAGTGGTTCAGTATTGATATTAAAGAAAACAAACTCTGGTGGTGCAGATTTTTCCAAGACTCGAACCATAGAAACTCTTAGAATAATAAAGTTATTGAATCATTTAGTTGAATGCAAAAATAATTTGAACTGACGCAATCTATATTAAGTCATATAATTCAAGGGTTAATTAATATACCCTTAAAATGGTAAAGTCCTATCTGATTTACAAATTTTAAAATAATTCTAAAAGTTGGCGCTAGTTGCATCTCCATTTATTCATTATCTCAAATTTCATGTGTGTAGTTTTTATATCAAAATGTATTTGTCTTTAAGGCTTCTACGATATATCATTGTGTAGAGTATTATATATAGTATATATATAAATGAGAAAATTTCGTTGTCCATATGATTATATACCTATTTATAATATTTGATTATCTCGATGTGAGATTTGGTACTTAGATGATATTTCAGTTGCACTGTTTTAATCTCATTTCATTGTATACTCTCAACAGTGCAACCAAAAAACAATATACATATGAATTCGGAGATAACGCGCTTTATACTCGTTTATAAATATTTTAAGCTACTGATAAAATGGAAACTATACTGTTGTTTCCTTATATTCTTGTACACCATATTTAGACTATCACAAGAATATGTGCATCTGGTAGCACTTACGTAATTGTAGACTGTTGAAAATGTGGGTTAATTACTTCGTAATAACATTCGAGAAAATTTTAGATTTTCAATGTAAATCTCGTGATAATACGTATATATTATTTTAATATTTGCAAATTGAACTTTGTGATTTATGTTCATTTTAATATAGATTATTCAACTATTTTTTAAAACTTTTAATGAGTTATTTTCGTAAAATACAATTTTCTTCATCAGGATGTCAAATTAAATTAACTAAAACCATATATGTCACGATATTCTAATGTTTTTAAAAATCTATTTTAAAAAAAGTAAAAATTATTTAAAAATAAATGTAATATCTAACTTTAATTGTTACGATGATGCAAAATATGGAAATTCATTTAATGGTACAAAATTATAAGAATTTTTTTTAGTATAGGACATGTATTTAACTTAAGTTGGTTATTTATAATATTTTGGTTAATTTTACATTTTTTATTTATTTTTAATAATTCTAATTTATTAAATTTAAAATCAACATTGTTTATATGCAAAAAAAAATTCCAAATTTTTATTAAAGTATGATCATTTTCCAATAAGTGATTAGAAAATTTTGAAAAACCAATACTATTTAAACATCTTAAATTTTGATCTGTTTTTATAATATAGAAAGCAGTACAATCTTTACACCTAAGTTTATAAACACCGGAATTATTAAATTTATCATATTTGCCGGTCTAATGTTTTGTGTGATATTTGTGATATTATGTACATGTCATTTGTGTCGAAAATATTTATCAATCAAATCCTACACTACTACTCATAATTATTCTGTTTTATCTGTGAGCTATATATAAATTGACTAGTAATATATTAATACATATTTTTTTAAGTCATGTCTATTAATTATGTATTGTGCCCGTTATAAAATGATATTTATTTAATGGAATTTAATATTCTAATATTGAAATTAGTTAGTGACATTGGAAGATTAACTAGACAATATATTACCGAGTACAAGTATACATTGTCTAGTCAACATTCCTGTTACTTACTATCTATTTTCAATATTGAATTCAATACCATTAAACAAATAGCTAAAAATTAAATAGCTTGTGTAATATCTCCATGGCTGTTCAACTCATTATGTATAATTGTGTGACAGAGTACGAGCAAAAATTGGCAATTTGATTGTATGCTGTTTATTATATGCCAATGATGCAGTACTAATGGCGAATAATGAATAGGAACTACAGAGTCTAGTGAGTAGAATGTACGATGTATGCAAGGAAAGCGACCTCATGATGAATGTTAACAAGTCGAAAGTGATGGTATTCGAGAAGGAGGAAAGCAAGACACCGTGCAAAATACTTGCTAGTAATGAATGTTTGGAACAAGTATTTACTAAGTACTTAGTATAGTGAGTAAGATTAAGAAAGGATCACTTAGGTGGTTTGGTCATATGGAACGGATGAATGAGGAGAGAATGGTAAAAAAGATATATGACGCAAGTGTTGACGGCACCAGAAATAGAGGACGTCCGCGGAAGACTTGGCACGACCAGATAAACCAGATAATGGAGGATGGTCCTGTTAGAAGTATCAATAATCGTCGAGCTTGTATGAGAGGATGTATGAATATGGATGAGGAGAGAATTTTGTGTCAGGACAGAGGAGTATGGCGCACTATCCTCTCTGCCTACCCCCGCGGAGAAACGGTGTGATGATAAGTATGTAAATAGCTAACAGTTATTTTATAAAGGGGGCCAGTTTAGATTAAAGATCTCATTTTATGGCATTAAAAATGAACATACTCCACAAAATTGTATGTTGAAATTGCTGACTATGAGTTTTTTCTAAAAAAATCTGCCTTCTGATCTAGTTGAAAGTAAAAATGGATTCTACTAGACAGATAAAAAATATATTTTAATTTTCGAGCTATAAGAGTATTACAGATAGCCTGACGGAAGCAAAACGTTATTTCTTTTGAGAGAGGGCGCAACAGACTGCGATCCATACAAATTTAACATTACTGGAAATAGCTCGTAAAGAAGGACAAAAAAAAGGTTATATAATATTGAATCAACTGACTTGATTTTTAAATTTTTATGCCTTGTAAAATTATAATGTCTATTTTATATAATTTCTGCGATACATACTTAATACATAATCAATTAACGTTTATTAAGTAAGCAAGTAATTCGTTGAACGCGTCTATCGATCGTTGGCGTTCGCGACACAATACGATACAATGTTTACTTGTTCTATTCATACCATCGTTATTCAAGTCTCCCGTGCTCGCTTTGCAGGGGGAAACGAATGCATAACAAGACACTTGAAATATAAATAAATTGTCTTAACGAGTTCCTAAAATAATGGGTGTATTTATTTATTATTTTTATGACCTAAAACGGTAATAAAGGTCCTCTAAAATCCCGTTAATATTTTATGTCACAAATTAAAATGGCTAAATTATGCATTTAAATTATACCGTTTAATTAAATGAGGGTCTCATTTTTATTTCACTGATTTTTTTTTGTATACACTACCAGTGATGGCGAACCTTTCGGGGTCGGCGTGGCAAAATTTCAGAAAATCTAACTTAACTTTGCTGGCGTGCGAGTGAGATCCAAAAGAAAGACATATGGAATATGCACGTAGTGATAAATCCGAACATTGTTGTCGGGTAGACGTCTGGTGGCGGGATGTGTGGCGTGTTCTTTGATAACTCTGGTATTAGTGAACGCTGGCGTGTCGCCCAAAACACTGTGGCGTGTCATCTCTGACACGCGTGTCGAAGATTCGCTATCACTGGTGAAAACAAACAAGTTATATCTTACCCGTTGCTACTATATTTTAAATTTTCTTTTAAAAATACACAATTTTAATAACATTTTATTTTTGATAATTTGAGGTTATCCCCTCCCACTCCGACTGCGGCCACGCTCCGTTCGATTACTACTTTATATTTTATGAATTAGTTAATGTACATCTGTCCTGATGATGAAACAGCAGTATCGAAACCAGCCGACTTAAAAGTAATCAACTTGGTTATTACAAAGTTATTTATTTGTTAAAAATAATGTCTAACCTCAAAGTAAGGGCGATAAACAAAACAATATTGTAGACTTATTTCTCTACACACATTTATGACGATTTTTTAAATGATTTTTGATATTAATAAAAAATTATATTAGTCTACAACTATGACGTCATGATTAACTGTATTAATGATTCTATTGGTGGTAGATTACCTGTTTATTTGGGAATGCCTGGAAGACAAATCATCATTTTCCTAATTGACAACTTTCAATATTGACAACATTCTCAATATTGTAAAAAATCGTGTTTATTTAAAACGCTTACACTTGTAAAATGTATGAATTATGTAATTTGTATCTCCGTAAATTTGAATTATTGTAATATTACATTAGCCTAAACCCCGTATCTACAGAACAATTAAATAATTATCATAAATTTGGTAATAATAAATCGAAAAATGATAGCGATTATACAAATATTTGGCATGGTGCTGGGGAGTTATGTGAATATCTCTGTAAATATACTTAATGCAGAGTTCACATTTTAGGAATTCCTCCGTAATATATTTATGTAGTGGAAAACATAATTACAATATATAAATATTTACCATACGCAATAATAAAAAATGTTTTTTCGAAGAACCTGACATGAATTTGTCAATACGTGTATGTGTACGTGTGGAGAGGTGCGAACGGCGCAGTGCGCGGGGCGCGGATTGTCGGATGCCAATCGTCACTTTAGTAGCAGTGCGTGCGCTGGCTGAGTAAGACGTGACTTATGCTCCTTTATGCTTTCGTTTGTTAATATATATATATATTCACTTACATATTTGTCAACTATTATTTTAACGATTAATATAAGTAATAAATGTAAAATATTAATATTTATTTGACTTAAAAATCGCAAAAGTTTACATGTACACTGAGTTTACAGCACCGGCTTATTTTAACACCGTAAGAGATAGGTTAACAACGAAAGCCGAAAAATGACTCCAAAGAATATAACGAGGGCATAATCTATGTCTTAGAGATCCATATCCCGTAAACACGGACCATGAAATCATTTTCTTTAAAAACTATTTAATATCTCAGCTCGGATTCCATCTAGTAATATGTAACTTTTCATATAATATGCAAGAGCTTTCCTGAAACATACGTTCAAGAATCACAAGGAGATCTTTACATATTAGTTTTATCACCCTCGGTGCTCGGTTCGGTTTCTCCCTGGTAGCCTGCGGTATTCCGCTTTACATCTCCCGAGAGGAATAACTTTGATTCTCCGAGACCTGGATCCTGGGCTGGTCCTTATCATTATGCTGCCGGCTTTTCCCGAGAGATCGCGTATGTGATGCAGCGTATTCTCATCTGGATTGGTAATTTAAACGTAGTTCATCGGATGTGTTGTGTACACATTTCCCCTAAACTTCGTTTACCAAAAAATAGAATAAAGAGACCAATCGCTATAGATCTTTATAAATAAAATAGTTCGATCTTATAAATAACAAACTCGACCTCAAAATACAGTATAGAGGCTATTTTTATGCTGGTCAATTATTCATTTTGATTTAAATATTTGCTTAATGGCATATTTGAAAAATGTTAAAATTCATAGTACACAACCTTTTTTTCTACAGTCTGTTATTAAAACAAAATAGAATTATAGATAGATATTATTAAGAAAAAAATCAGTATATTTAAACATTATATAAATTAAAATGTATTTCTTATTTTCTTAATACTCTAGCACTAATATTAACGTAGTTATGAATTTTTCAAATATTTGAAGTGTTACCATCGTAAAAAAATATTTTTTAATGTTGAAAAAGGGTTGTGGTCTAACAAAACTTAACTTGACTAATTAATGGAAAAATATACGCAATCAACGTATGGTTAAAATGATTTAAATACATAATGTACCGTTTTGCCAATGAGTGGAACGTTTCGCCAACGTACGTGCACTAGTAATGGCCAACTGACGCCGTGACAAATTATATTATCTGATATAACGTAGGGTTATGTTTTTATCAGCAGTAACTGTAGTTAATTAAAGCAGTTTTACTGACCTTAAAGAAACATAAAAAAATGTTTAAAAACTGATTTGAATTTTTGTATTACTCAAAGTTATTTTGGGATTCATCACAACATAAAGTTGATTGGTTTTAAAATTGAAATAAAAGAAATATTAAATATAAAAATTTACAGAATATACTGTCGAAATGTGTCGTAAAATGTAATCGGTCGATGTGGCGAAATTGTAACGCGTTTCCTCAGATAGAAAAGGTCCAGGTTTGAATCCCGGTGGCAAGCAAATATTTTTTTAACGAATAGATTTTTTAATAAATTTAATTTGTATTAAAACTACCACAGAACGTATGTTCTGAAATTGCAACTTCACAACACAATATGTTTTCATTAGAAATCTAATATAGGATTTCACTATATAATATATACAACATATTTACATAATACTGTCTATTTTGACGTTTGTAATAGTTACACAATACAGAACCACAAGGTTTACTTAACAAATGATTTGATCAGCATGGGATTATTAATTGCCTACTAATTTGATTGAACATTACGCGTACGTCAACCGAATGTCACAGAACGTTCCATAATTAATAGTTGGTTACAGAAATCCGCAATTAAACAATGGTACCTACACATTTACATATACGGCTGAATGTGACCTTTGAATATTAGAATATTGGAGAGAAATCTATGGAATGGTTCACAAAGATCTTATTCATGCTAGTTAAATAATATCAATATGCTCACTTTCAAAAAGATTTAATATGACGATATTTAAATTGTTGCCCAGTCAAATCGGAAAGATACTAAAAATTATCGTAGATACGTACCCGAAAATAGAAAAGATACTAAAAATTAAGAGATTACGTCATCGTTAGTGCAGTATGTTCTAACCAAGGGTCATACAATAGATTTTGATAATGTACACACCATAGCTAACCTTAATTTAAAATCACCCGTATATACAGAGAAGCAATAGAAATTTTCAAAACATAAAAAATATCTTAGATACAGCAGTTCACAAAAATACATCCATCCAAAAAAAAACATTATTAATAAATAATAAACAACCAAAATCCCTCTATAATAATTAAATAATTACTTAGCAAGGTAATTACGCACGTACAAAGCCGGCTATTAAATAAATAACTAAAATACAAGTCACCTTTTGTTACCATTAGATACAGTTAATCGCGATGTCAACTAATAATATTAAGCACGTAATAAGATTTTTACTCACTTTCATTTTGGTTCTTGCATTGAACAGTGGAATTTAGATAATATATTTAAGAATCATTTGATTTGATGGACATGATAATTAACAAATTAAAGTGCAGATCAGTGTGTAGTGATTTCGGCCCATTTAATGGTTATCAATGATTTACTCCACCCGGTGTGCTAAACGATTTTTAACATAAAAAATGTAAAAAATGGGTATGTAGACAACTTCTAAATAACGTGTAATATAAAGGCTTCGTGACGTATTCTTTTTATCAATGAAATTCCGAGAACCTTCTGAGCGGTAAATTATTTGACGTGTACAGATATTTTCTTCTAAGTTATACAAATGTTTTGCATATTTCTCTATTTCAGGGATAGTATACTGAACTTACGTAATCAAATAATAATAAAAAAATTACTACCCAAAGCGTTAAACTATCAAAACTTCTTCGAAGGTTCCCACGATAACCTTACATTTTTCGCGTACTAAAAATTTTTACAATGTTTATTAATTCTTGAGTAAATTCAACTACTCCCCTGGGACATAAAGTTATGCTATATATATGTGTAAACCTTGGTCTTTCAAATATTAAGAAACGATCTATTCATTCTGTTATGATTATCCACGGATGAGATTTCAGTTGAATTCAAGTGCGCGTAAATAACAGTACACGGTCACGCATGAGTTTTGCTCACAAATTAGATTGACGCATCCAGTACATACGTACTTTTACCCACTCAAATCGATGAGATCAACGTAAACACTAAGATTTTATGAGGATGAAGAAAATATTAAGGGATGTAGGGATCTAGGAAAGGGAGGAAAACCTGGGTATTCGAATCTGGTAACTAAATATTGAAAATTCATTATAAAGGGAAGTTATCTGATCATTCTTGCAGTTGTAAACATAAGATAGCGTATTAAATAATAGTGTAATTAATAATTAAGTGTATTTTATGAGGATCATGCCAGTGTAATTTGAACCCTTGCAATCCACATTTCCTTAATGGTTCGTTCTTAACCAAGGTTTGTTCAACCCTGGACAAAGCCTGTTTTCACGTTAAGGCTAAATAATCTCTCGAGATAAGGGCGTAACAAAAGAAGACTTAAGGGGCAAGATGACGGGGTGAATTAACACATAAAAGCCCAATACAAAAAATTATATTAAAGTATATTTTTAAAATTAATAATTTCTCTACAGTGTGTGAGACATTCTTCCTCTTTTTTTCAGAGGCCTCATTCCACATGGGACTTGGAACTCACGACCGCTGTCATTCACCTTTCACCTTTCAACAACAGTTTACTCTTACTGTGGGTACTTGCCTACTTCTTGCGAACCTGTCTTGACATTATCTGCCTGTCTAGCCTCGGTCTTCCCCTCGATCTTCATTCCGTTGGCATGTGTAACAAGACCTTGTTACGTAAGTTAACAAGTTCCCAACAGATGACTATTGTAAAAGCCACTTCAACTTGAGTGTGCTGAGGCACACTCCTGAGCGCCTGATTAAAATACGAGAACAGTTAATATTAAATATAAACATTGAATAGTGCCTGGGCTAACTGACGGCAGAACAGGAGACTTACCGTTTCTCAGTGGGTCATTACTGCAAACTCATTTCGTGAATAATCAATCTTAGACACATCATTTGATGATTAAAGGTTATGTAATAAAGAAAGCTGTATAATATTAACAATAAAAAATAGTATATTAAAAAAACTGATTTTACAGATTACTAATAGAGGCGTCAAAGAGAGATCCCATACAGAAATACTTTCACAAATAAAAGAAACAGAATAGTACACAATAATTGTTAAGCTAAATAAGGTTTCAGAAATTTAAATTGACACAAAAATACAAGGATGTTACAAAAAACACGCGGAGTTCGCAGATGGAGTTGCGTAGATGATGTAGAATTCGTGGGAGGTGAGGTCTTTACCTTTTATCTTAAAAGTTCACTGGGATGGTATAATGTAGTTGGCGGAGCGTAAGTCTCAGCTTGCCCTAGCTCACTTCAGTTCATAGCACTGGGAATTGCAGATCGCGAAGGATGGAATTTACCGTGTGCCGTTATGATTTGTATGAAGCATGCCTGTTTGGAAGGCGGCCGCTGTGTGGTCAATACCCTGCAAGACTGCGCGGGAATGCCGCCGAACTCTGCACATGGATGGCGATGCGACAGAAAAAGAACCTTGACACAACTCTCACGTGAATATGATTTTTAAGAAGCGAGAATTATTTTATTTTAAATACCTTAGGTTCTGAATATGATGGTTCACATAGTGTGCGTCCAGTCGATCGAACGTTCTGGTATTGAAATTATGAATGAACGGACACCGATGTATTTGGGCTGACGCTGTGCCTGTTTGGAAGATTACGCGAACCTTCGTCAGCTTTCGCTGATCGTGGCCCGCGAGGTAAAAGACAAAATTGGGCGTACGAGTGAGAAAGCAAATGAGAAGTTGACGACGAAGATCTGCGGTTTCATGAGTGTGAGCGAGACATAATAAATGGCTTGCTGTTCCATTATGCATCAAGAGTTTGTGCGTGTTTCTAGATTTTAAATTTAGTGTTATGAGCACGATATTGTTTCATTACACTATTGTCATTTAAAAACCGCACAACGAAGCTAAATGCAACCGATAAGGGGGTGATTGGAACGCTACTACAGTATGTAACAATACAAACGCGGCAAGCAGAACTTGTCGGGCCTAAAATCGAAGCCACTTCTAACCCTAGTTTACGCACATAGAAGTAACTTCTACTTTTGTACAGTCAACTTTAATAAATTCAGTACATTCGTAAGTGGTTTTTATTTCTATAATCTGCCGCCTATCATACATATGTTCTCAAATATTTCTACACAGATACGAGCCACAATACACTCCGCAACACTAAATAAATATGTTTGGGTGAATATTGGGATATCCGATACCCCCAGATCAAATTACAACATCATCTTCAAAACCTTATGCTTGGAGTCAGATATGTTAACATCAACGTACTGCGCATCCACCACTACACATACTCCACACACACTTATCGCCCTATGCAGTTCCTTGTTTTCACAATATTTAAGATACCTGGGGTGTCATACCGTTACCGAAGTTTTAAGTTTTTTAACATTCTTCATTCTTCTGTTAAGTTATATATCAAGTATTGGGATATACATTTGAACAAAGTTTTATTTTTAATGACCTACATCCTGATTTTCTGTATTAAAATGAGCTTCACACTCATACATTATGGATCAATCTGTTGTATACAATTTAATGTTAAGTAAGATTAAGAAATTCTCTCAAAATAACAAGCATTTCTTATTTATATTCTGCTCCTTATTTTTTGTTGGATATCATTGTTTTACGGTTTATTTAATAATAATTAGGTTTATTAGTATCAAGTTTATCAAGTCATCTATTTAATTTTTGAAATTCCGCTGGTACAGTTTGGTTATTCAGCCAGATAGATTCCATGTTGAGATAAACACAAAATACGGTGACGCCGGATAGTTACTCCACACTGCAGCAGTACCAGGTGAGAACTTGACGGTGTTAGACAATGTCGTCGGTCACATGATTAGTGACGTAGTTTAAACAGGTGCGGGAAAAATGTCACATTAAAAAAATTCAGTTTTTTCTATGAAATTGGGTATCGGGGGAAGCATAAATATTCGTGACTGAATTTTATTAAAACATTGCAAGATTATCGAATTTGAAGGGTGAAAGTGTTACATGAAGGGTGAAGAGATGGCACCGTTAACAGGACGCCGACAAGGGGCGTCCACTTGTCGCCGGGAAAACTTCACTCGGGTGACATCTATTGAGGTTTCAGATTACTTTCCTTAAGAGGAAAACGTCTCGAGAATAACGATTAAAAAAATAAAGAAAATATTGAATATTTGCACGCCATACGAATGAAAATATTAATAATGTAATAAAAACATGAAAGTGATGGTTTTAGTGTTGAAGATAAAAAATCCATAGCGGCAATGGATAAAAGTTATTTTTTTATGAGAGAAGCAAAGCATTATCAACACCCTCAAATCTCTGTGATTTTCCTTCTTCTTTCCTTCGTATCTAAATTGATCCATAATACAACCCTTAGAACAACAAGGTTGACATTTTTGTCAAAATTATTTTTATCAAAATACTGATAATAATTTTCTCATTAAAACTGTTTTACAGATATATCAAATTTCCAAGTACTTTAGGAGATAACAAGAAATCAAAGTAATGTTTTAGTAGCACTTTTACTCAATTTTTTTAAACAATTGTTTTTTTCGTTGTGAAGTTGCATCTATTTGAAATTCATCGCAATATAAAGTTGATTGGTTTTAAAAATGAAATAATTAGTGTATCAATTTTAAGGAACTACAGAATGTATGTTAAAAAATTTGTCATAAATGTATTTTTACGTATAGAAAAATAAATTTGTTCGATCTTTATGATCTATGGATCGCATATATATATGAACGCGACATATATTGTAGATAATAGTTCCTATCCTATTACCCCTTTCTCTATATCCGTAGCACAACCTTTTCTCTGGTTTTGGACTAGTGAGTTAACTTTTACCATCGGAGTGCGTTACACTGAAAAATTGCCAAGTTATCTTCCTGCTGTGTGAGAATAGTAAGTTGGATTGTGAATTATCGTGCACTGTTCATCTTGCTACTGTGCTTATGTCACACTGCTCACTATCAACAAAGTTTAAGTTCAAGAGTACTTCGTGTGGAATAACAACAACTCAGTGAACAACTCCAGTGAAAGTAGAAATCACTATACCTAAAAGAGCAAGCTCAGGTGGGTCGTGTTACTGCCTGGTGTCTGGTTAGTCCTTGAGTTCCCCTGTTTTCCTAATCCTGTCCCTCTCACTCATTCCTTCCATCCGTTTATTCCAATCGTTTCCTATTCTCGCGCGCGATTATCTTAGGTCCGTTAGCCGGAAATTATGTGTATTAAATAAAAATTGATTTGAAAACAAATAAAATTAATATTATATCACGCGCCTGAAATCAGGAATCAGTTTAATTTATTATTCTGAATCATATGATTATTATTGACTAGATATATCTAGTGACATTTTGTAAAAAATCACTTCATGGGCAATTAACTAATCTACGCCAAGAAATGGAAAATAAACTTTAAAAACTTTGAAGCAATATCTAAGTTTGAGGTAAATATCAAATGATACTATGTTGTTCCAAAAACAATAATACAAAAACTTTAATAAGATGAGACACTTTTGAGATTTTAGTGAACAAAAGACCAGTGGAGCGCAAGAACTTAGAAAGACAATGTTAACAAAGACATATTTGTATTTGAAATTTAAGACTGGAGAGAGACACGGTAAGAGGGAGCTCTATTATAGCTAACTATACTACACTATAGATAGTTATACTACATCTTACGGTTGATGAGAGCCCCATTTTGCACTCAGGAATATGCACGGTAATATGGTAGTATTGAAGCGATAGACCTCCACAACAGTATTGCATTTTAGAGTTAACAACTAACATTTTCTGATGCTCTTACTATTTTACTAAACTCTTCCTTATATTTATAAATATATTAATTATCATGAAAAATATAAAATAATACGTACAAATATATTTTTATATTTGATATTAATATGATCGTATGTTTGATACTCATTAAACAGACGTTTATGAAACATAAATACAATAATTATTATTATTAAGGAGAACACAGTCTTATTGTGAAGTTGTAATTATTCAAAACGTAGGTCTATGACATTTTAAATGCTAATTAAATGTATTAATTAGAAAGATTTACATATAAAATAAATTTTACCGAAAAATATTGTTGTTGCGCTACCGAGATTCGAACCTGGATCTCTTTCCAAACTGAGGAAGGTGGATTATCGAACTATGCTACAGCGACAGTACTTTTGATGACAAATTTTCGAACCCATATTTTACACTTTTCAAATTAATACATCTATCATTCCATTATTTGATACCGATAGCAGACGCCAGAATCAGCAATTAATTTTTATAAAATTGATTTTTTATGTATATCTTTCCAATTAATACATTCAATTAGTATTTATAATAATAATTATTATAAAGTACCTACAGTTAATCTGGTTAAAATTGTATCACACGTATTTAACTATTTAGTTCTATTTCAGTTGGTGCTGTTCTTTGATTAAACCTCTAAGAGAATGCAGCTTATACCGTTGAATTGCTGCATTGTTTCAGCAGAGTAATACCAACAAAACAATGCTTCAAGAGAAGAAGAAGTACACAGATAGAGTTCTCGGCAAACATTGTGGAAGCGCTTCAGCATCGTGCCAACCCGGAGAGAATTCTATGCAAATTATTTATTGTATCGAACTCGTAGACGGTTGTACGTCATTCGCTTATAGTTCGACCAGAGATCGCAGGTGTACTGGGAAAAAATATTTCTATAAACGAGACATCTGTTCTTCTTTTTACTCTACTGTGATCTTTTTAACATATCTTTACCAGGGGCGTGCAGTGCATACAAGCAAAAAAGCTGTACATTACAAAAAAATCTGGGAAACAAATATAAATTAAATAATTGGATTTACATAAACGTAAACATTGTTTTACAATTGGCGCCATCTTTGTACCGGTAGAGACTTGAAACTACTATGACAACTCACCGCTGTACCCATGGCTCTCTAGTGTATTTGCCGCATCGAGCTATTCACATTACTCTGTTTTGTATTTAAGCTAGTGAATTACTCGAGTCATATAATTTGCTATTTACTGAAATGAAAATTTCTTTCGGTTGATCCATTTTATTTGGAGTTTTATTTACTTTATATTGTTGTTTAATTTACCATTCGCTGGCCATAAAGATATAAAACGCATGTATATTCATCACTCAGATCTCCCCAAAGGCGATATACAGTGTTTTTACAGGGGTGATCTCAGATAGGTCTCTAATAGCCGTGTCCGAATGACACGCGATGAGATAAATCTCAGTACCATGTATACATGTTCTGGTTTTGATCTGCAAATAAACTCGAAGATCAACTTGAGATCGGTAGAAAGAGATAAAAATATACACGACGCCTGATTTGATAGCGACACTCCATACGTGCACTCAAACATCACGTAGAACCATAGATACTAACAAATATTCTGGAAAAATTACACAAACGCAAGGTATTTATTTATTTGTGTTTACCATATTACCTAGTAGTACCTCGTATTAGTATATCTACTATATCCGTTTATTTTTTCCGTTTTAACTGCTACTGCGGAGATTCAAATTAAACCAATTAACAAACGCAACTTCAATAGTCAATAGATTGATATTTGACGTTTGAACAAGCGATCTGGTTTCGAACCCATATAGTGAAGCGGAAGAACTGTCGTCGGCGAGCGATCGGGCCAGACTGAACTTGGTTGCTCTCTACTGCAGCCTGGACCCTGAATTGATTGCTTAGATTATTTAGATATATATATATATATATATATATATATATATATATATATATATATATATATATATATATATATATATATAATGTTTAAGTGAGGAGAAAATGTTAAAGAAAGTATATAGAACAGGGGATGTTCGCGAAAGACTTGGCATAATCAGGAAAATAAAATATAGGCCTTTTTAGACATATTTGATAAGATATATGAAAATGAACGAAACGAGAGTTATATATAATGGTATGATGTTCCATCATTTCTAACTACCCCTTTGCAGAAAATACTTGATATTCAATTAGTAGTAAGCTAAGGTAAAACATGATTTCAATAAATATTTATACACGAGTCTTACTCTCCTAGAGAAGAAACAAATGTTAAAATAATATAAAATGCTGTGTAAACGATATTTATTTTATATATATATATACACTGATTATTGAAATTGTATTATATTTTTAATATTAATAAAAGAAGAAAAAAACAATGAACATCGTTTACACAGGATTTTAAATATTTCTTGAATATACACTAACTTTATCTTAATCTTTATGGAATGTTTATGTAATGTGAAAGAATAACAAAGTAATAAAATTGACAAATACTTCAGAAATATCTAGATAATGATGCCAATTGATATCTATTTTTGCCTGGTAGAAAGCTATAAAATAAATTAAAAGTAATGTCTTTGAATAAAATTTTCTAGATGGCGCCAGTATCTTAAGATTACCTACAATGCGCAACTATTCAACAATTAATTACTGATATTCATTTAACTTTATTACTAATACGAACTTTATTACTATTACAGAACATGTCTTTAATAAATTAACTTTCATGTGAAAATATGTAATTCATGTTAAAATTTTAGTTTATATTTTATAAATAAATTATGACTTTGATTGGTTTACCAGTATGTTTCCAAAATCATGCATACCGTGAACGTGATGTTAAAAGATTTTGATCTGTCTAAATGCGATCGTCATATTATACGTAAACAACTTTCCCGTAACTTATTTCAATATTCTTCTTCGTTGCGGCATCATAAGAAATGCATATATTTACAAATAATAATATTTAAATCCGTAAGAAAGCTCTATTTTTACTAAATATTCTACCCATAATTTTTAAGCCCAGCTTAACCCATCTTAACCCAAACCGCTCGGAATCCTTATAGGTAAGAGAACCTATCCGCACTACACAACTTAAGTATTCAATTTTCAGCAACGTAGTAAATAAGCGAGCTTTACTATTATTCTCACAAAGAAAATATTTGTATTGCTTAGAAACTTTTTACTATGTCACTCCAGAAACTTTTTAGGGCGGATCGGAAGTCGAGGCAGGAAGTTTGCGTTCGTAAGCTTAATCTCGAAGATCAAAAAAGGAATATAAGTAAAAGACACAGAGTAAAAATGAGTTTAGAAACTATATTGTATTAAATTAATGTGGTTTAGATTTACTATTATTTTTATAGATTGTAATTTAATATTTAATCAAAATTTTAGGTTAAACAAAGTACGCAGTGGTTCCAAGTTCCGACTATATAAGAAAAAAATTAAATTAAGGTTAACGTTTTCGAAATAAGATTGGTTAAATTTTATGGCACGTAATTGCATTCCGGATGTGAAGTGCTTTTCCGACAGTTTCTCCGCTTGCAACAGGGTAGAGACGTCCAGGAGCGTTATGGATGAAGTATTTCAAAAGCCTGTCGTCAGGAAGACATTACCGCGACACAGCTATCAGAACGTGGTTCATTAATTTAAGAAGTATACGTTTGTACGCGATTTTATAAAATTATTTTGTGTCAGTTGCATGAGGTGCATCTTAACGTCGGGCTTTCGAGAATTTTTTATTTCAAATATCGACAAGAAAGTTATTCACATCGTCAAGCTGAACTTAACTTTTAGTAGATTTCATCCGAAAAATCTTTTTTAATGACGTTAAGATTATTTTAAAATCTGTAAAGTTGGCGAATCAGGCATGCTAATGAACTTTGCCGCGATATCGACCCCTTCTACGTAAAGTATCGTAAGTAAAAAATGATATTTTTATCATTATAGTATTTTGCACGTATTTGATACATTTTTAAATAGCTGTAATTTTTTAAATATTCTATTTATCAGTACTTACATCGTAGAATACAATAAAAAAAAATTATCTCCCACTTAAATAAGATTAAAAAATAAATTATTAAAATTGTCGTTTTTTACTTACGATACATTATGAAGGAGCGGTCGATGTGTACAAGGTAATTTTAGAAAAGCATATAAAATAGATTTATACTTGCTCCCTGATTTGTTATATAATAAAAAAATAATAGATATCTCATGGAGACGAAGATATTTTTTATTATATTTAATGGAAAATATTTATGTGGAAGTATGGATAATTACAGGGTTTACGACCTATCTTTGGCTGGCTTAAGCCATCACTTTATATAAATATAACGTTCACCATTCTCATCCATCGCTCTCCGTATCTATCAAATTTTTGATAGTTGTATATATGTTAATATGTGGACTCGTATAATATTTTGCTTTCACTTACTCTCATTAAAGTAGATTTAAATGGAAAAACATCATACTATGGATTGTGATATGACGCAACTTCCGTAATATTTCCATGCATTTTCTTCGATCATTACCAGGAGACTCCGAATCCACCCTTCATTAAGAAAAATAAACTTGCATAAATGGAATATAACTGTTTTTGAAAACACGATAATTTTCCTAGTTCTAATTAGATTTTGATCAAACTTTTTTTAAATTGACCACGATTAAATTCGGTTTATCATCTTGATCAAAATGATCTTAAATAAAAATGGGCCTTTCACACACGGAAAAAATCTACGCGATTCTTTCAGGTTGTACTGAAAAGATTTTATTTGATTTAAACTTTTAAAAATAATATGTGGCGCTCTATTGTCACCAAGGTCATAGAGTTTATGGCGTTACTGAAAAAGTAGATTAGCCTCGAAAATAAAATGAATACATAAAATCAAAATTAACTTTAATACCCACGAATGACCACAAAGAGATATTTCTCATGCAATGGAAGCTCTACGTACATCAGTTGTACTCTGTTCCAGATCGAAACGAAGAAATCAGTGATTTAAGTTTCTCAAAACTTTCCAATTGAAATATATTTGAATGTGTAGAATACATTTTCATTAGCAACTCCAGTGTTGTAAATTGTTCACAACAGTAAGTAACAGAGATACCCCAACTACTGCAGTAAAACTTCCAGAAAAAAACACAATTATTGGAAATATTAATGTATAGAAAATACGTTACACGAAATGCAGTTTGTAATTTTAAAAGTTTATATTAATAAAATACAAGTCGATTATTATGTCTGCCTAGGATAATTAAATACCTTATCTGACGAAATTGTTCGCTGAACAAAGCATGGCTCGCGTACATTCGAACGACTGAATATGATCTTCAAAACCAACGCATATTTCAAGTGCTCAAGTATGACAGTGAAACATAGACCCTCGACAGAAAAGAGGTCCAAAACTCAAAGAAATATGAAAAGCTGCTATATGTTGGGTACCACATGAAAGAACAAGAAAAGAAACAGGTAAATAATAAGAATCGAAGTAATATAATACGCCAAAGAAATAAAATTGAATTGGGCAAACCACGTCGCTCGGAGGACGGTCAATCGTCGGACAAACTCAATCATTAAGTGGTACCCGAGGGGTATCGAGAGGTTGACGGGCCGTCCTAAAATCTGCTGGATTAATGACCAAAACAAATTCAAACAAGCGAAAAATAATGGACATAAAAAAATAGGAGACACTTGGGGAGGCTTTCATCCTGCAGTGAATACAAAACTTGTGATGATGGTGATGAGTAAGGCCCCAGCAGTGAATGAAAAAATATTTGAAATGTTTTGTCAAAATATCTTAGTAGACTTGTTCATATTTTTCTTCTTGTCTTGGTACATATTGATATAGCCAAGAATTTAATATATTATTTATATAGTGTGCTCAACATTTAGATGGGCATTAGTTATATAATATATTACATTTACTCATAAAAAAAATTAATTAATAATTCAGTATTAAAATTAAAAGCCATCATGTAATGTTTGCGTTAAATATTAAAAATATTGTATTATGTTTCAAAACTTCACAATTACGAAACATTTCACTAAGTTTTTTGAATGTGAATTCCTCCGTTGCAGTTTCAATTTCATTTTCATCTTCCGGATTATAGTATACAAGGTCGTATTATTTGTTAAAAATTCCTTCATCAGTGAGGTCATTATGATGTACTAAATATTGCAATTAATAAAATTTTGGTACGTGTGGAACACAGGAAAAATGACATTTTGTTCCTGTGAAATACCGCAATCAATCGAAAATTCCTGCATTAATAAAACACGCGGTTTGCTTTTGCAATATCTAACATGTACACAAAGCCCAGCTCAATTGTCTACCAAATTCGATAGCTTGACCCTGTCATCGATCGAGTACATGAACTATAATAGTACAATGCATTTCAATAGATTCTATGTTGATTAATATTAAATAGATATTATTTTGGCCTTCAAAAAATACATTATCTAGAACTGTTTTGACGCGAGTAGGTAAGTGACCAAAATTTTTATGATTATTTCGTTTGTTCTGCCTAACTAAAAAGTGCCGCGAGTAAGTGAGAAGTAAAATAATTTTTGTATTAATTAAAAATAAAAGGATTCAAAACTTTTTATCGTCGAGTTATATTTTTGTCACGACTATAATTTCGAGAAGCGCAGTACCTCTCGACAACACGATTAACATGAATATGATGATAAGGAGGATTGTACCTCTCGAAATTATGACCAAATATAACCCAATAAAATGTGTGTAGTACAATGTTTAGTTTATTAAAAATTTTAAAATAATAATGTTACAACATAAAATGAATGTATTTATATTTGTATAATGAAACTCATTATTTGTTAATGGACGTGATGAATTGCGCCTCGCCTACATCAACAAAAATCATATTATTATATTATTATTATACGTCCGTAGAGCCTTTACGAATGTGTTGCCTCTTTAGCGAATGATAATTTAATTAGTTGTATACATTACTTGTATAAGTAATGTATACAACTAATTAAACGAACGAACGTAATAATTTAATTAGTTGTATACATTACTTGTATAAGTAATGTATACAACGTTGTTTGATCTAAATATATAAAAACAACCTTCTAACTAAACTAAACTAATGTATAAAATAAAAGTGTATTAATTATATAATATACATATGATAAAACGATAAATAATATTAATTAATTTGAAGTGGTTATAAAAATGCTATCCGATAGATGACAGCAAGTAAGATAACTAGTTAAATACTAAATTAATGTATTAATTATAAATATATACATACAAAATCAATTTTGTCGAAAAATATTCTTTTATCCCGGTGACGCAAAAACAATATTTTTCGACAAAATTGATTTTATATGTATATATTTATACATATAAAAATATTGTTTTATCCCGGTGACGCAAAAACAATATTTTTCGACAAAATTGATTTTATATGTATATATTTTTAATTAATACATTAATTTAGTATTTAAAATATCACAGACCGTCTGTTCTGAATAATTACAACTTCACAATAAGAATGTGTTTTCCTTAATAAGATAATAAGTGTTTTCATTAGTCGTTTATTTTTACTCGGCGTTCAAATATGAACAATTCAAATCATTTAAAGTCTGATTACTTATGGTAGGTATATAGTTATATGTAAGGTAATTTATTCTGAAAAAAAAAATACATGATGGGTGATTTTAACATTCATATTTAAAAAAGACTAACTTAAGTAAGAACCATTCGATTCTTTGCATTTTTGCTAACTAATTTATGCCTGTAGATTAAAATAGATTAGAATTCAAGAATTCTTTAAAGATATTTTCAGTAGTATTTATATAATTGAATGAATTAATGAGATGCTTGAAAATGTGAATGTTGTCATGAAGCATGGTGGGTCTTCTCGGGATCAGTGCTTTCGAGCAGTGTTTTCTTCCATTAAATCAATCATCATCATCATTTTCAATAGTAACAAGACCACCTCGGTTCTCTTAATCTTTAAGACTTACGCCTAAACTTCTCTCTCTTCGTTCAGAAGTGATTCTACGACGCACAATGCCCAGGTGAAAATTCATCCAAGTAATTTATATTTTTCAATTGCATTCCTGAAGGATCAAATTAATGCTAATTAAATTAAATACATACATTTAGCAGATTCCTAACTTACTGTCAAATAAGAAAAAAATGCTTCCTAACAATGTTCAAAGTGATAAAATCGGCCATTATTTACGAAACAACCTAATAAATAAAAAGCTAAACAACCCTACGATTATTATTAAGATTTATCTACATTGTTTTGTGAAACGAACAGTTTAAAAATAGCGACTGGACCTTTTTCTTAGAACACCACCAGCGGATGAAGTAAGGAATTGATTAATACCTTCCGAGGGTATAAGAAATGTGCTCCGTTGTCGAAGACGTAACTTTTCGTCGGTAGAGGTCCCACAGGGTCATGCGGTGCGGAGCGAGTCTCGGATAATTATTTACAAGAGAAAAACTCTATTTCAATAGAAAGGCTCGTTGTTTGAAGTGGAATTTAAAACTTTTAGAAATGAGACTGGGTTTTTAATAAGGGGAAAAAGTTGTACAGTAAAATTTAAAATTTTTATGTTACGGTGAAAGAATTATGGAGTATGTTTTCATCTTAGCATAATATCATCATTATTGAAAAAATAACGGTTCAAGATAATATTCTACACGAATAAAGTAAAATTTCCATAAATTATTTAATACTAATTTGTATGATATTTTTACTTAACAAGAAACTTCACTGATCTTATTTTTATATTATGTTATTATATATTTGTACTATTTGTTTCTCATAAATAAATAAAATCATTGATGAGAAATAAGAATAATACCATTCATAGTATAAGAAAACTATTTTAGGAAAAAAATCTTTACTAAGTATACATATCTAACTATGTGTTCTATTTTATATATATATATACATATATATGTATATATATATGTATATATATAGTTATAATAGTTTTATAATATGATGTATTTACTTACTTACTATCTCGCCGTTTCTCCCTTGAGGTAGGCAGAGTGGATACTCTTCTGTCCTGACACATAATTCTCACCATATCCACATTCATACATCTTATATAAGCTCGCCGATTATTGTGACTTCCAATAGGACCATCTTATCCTTCTTACTATTTTCTCCTCATTCATCCGTTTTATGAGACCAAGCCATCTAAGTGATCCTTTTTTAATCTTACTCACTATACTAAGATCAGCTTTATATTCTTTCCTAATTTTTTCATTCTTTACTCTGTCATAAATTGATCTGCCACATACACGCCTGAGTGATCTCATTTCCACTGCGTTCAGTCAATATTTGAGTTTGTTCCAGTTATTAAAAAAATCGCCTAACTCAGGTTATGTTAGGTTAGGTTAGTTACCCAATAAAAAATACCACCATGGAAAAAATAAGAAAATAATCTGTATAATCAGTACTGTATAATGACAACTCATCTAATTTATAACATATTTTTATCAATTTTATCAATAGTTTTAATTCTGTTGCTAGGCCCTGCGTGAATACATTGTGAGGCGTACCGTTGCCCCGAGTTGCGCCATTGTGAGGTATGTTCTGGCGGACTTTCCTTCACCGACCAGAAACAGCGGAGAGCATGAATGTGAGTACGTGAACCAGAAGCTAGCTACCTACCATAATATTGACATCCATCTGAAACATTTTCTGGGGAAATAAATTTTAACTAAAATCAGAAAAATATGAATGAAAGTTGTGCAAATCATGTGTTTTAAATTTATCATTAAAAAAAATAATAGAACCAAAAAAGAAGAATGATTTTTCGTTAAATCCATTAAAAATAAGTAAAAATCATAAATACGGAGCTAGTATTAATCTCCTAATAATTAAATTTAGCTTCAACAGGGGGAACAAATCTGTATTAAATAAAAGACGATGACGACAATAATAACATCTTAACAAAAATGCGTCAATCTTGGGGGAATCTATGAGTAAACTTCTTGCCCAATCCCAATTCAAGAATCCCGGGACTAGCATCCACCGCCGAACCAAGTGCCCCAACATAATTGCTGATTCACTCCTTACGGCGGTCCATACTCGTCTCATCTTCTCCCGGTACACAATCTCAATAATCCAGGAGTGATTTTAATGAGTTGAAGCAAATAATAATTATCAGACAAAAGAATGAAGTAAAAAGAAGAAGTAATGAAAAGAAGAAATATCAAGAAGGGAAATAATTAAATTTCCCATCTTGACATTGAAATGTCTTCCCATCTTGTGTCGTACGATTCACCAATCACTGGCGTTAGCTCTTTCTTCCAGAAATTGTTAGGCTTCATCTTTACAATATTGCAATAATACGCGGATTTCACGAGACGGTGGCCGCATGGCGCCCAGCCGTCGGCGACCCACCTCAGACCGAAGCTGCAAGCAGAATGAATGTACCTAGCCAGCAATGGTTTTGCGATATGAAGCGACCATCGCGAACCCCGCGGCCGACATTGAAATTAGTACTCGGCGATTTCACCGCGCGCAAAAATATTAAACCAGGGTGTTTATTTTGTAAATTAGATATTCACGTCACCTTATTATTCCGCCTAAGATTCGTAACGTGACAACATAAAGTACTGTTTTTATAACATGATACGTCCGCCGTGTTTCATATCCAAATGGCCGTAGGATGCCAGTTGCTATTTTTTCTTGCTGGTAATACCGAAGGTGCACCACCCCTTTCAGCATTAGTAGTGTAATGTAATTAATGATTTTACAATCACCATCATCATTTGTAAGCAGCTTCAATTCTTTCGGGACAATCTACCGCATCAGGTGATAATAATTTTTCTCTCGTAGAATGATATCGCCTGGAGACACAGTATCACGTGTGAAAAACAAAAAATAAAGTATAGGAAGCCAAATGTGAAATGTTTTACAATGTTTGCAGCTTAGGAGTATTTACCGCTCCGTGTCCGTAGCACCCCGAAGGCTTACAGTGACACACGGTGACAGTTAGACGTGGCGTGTCAGCTGACGAAGTGACGGAATGTGGTAGCTCGCGTGTAAAGTGGCACGCGGATTGGCACGGTATTTCAAACAATAAGTGGTTCCAATCTTGAATGATGATCTGCGTAATATTTGAAAAATATATATAATATATGACTTTGATGATGGAAACATAAGTCATTTATTTTTTGTTTGTGTTACCAAATATATTTACCCCGCAATGCTGCAATTTTTAAGTTCGTTTAACACGTATAATAAAAATAATTTATGGATTAGATTTTTGTTTTAAATTGCCTATTAAATTAACATATTTAAATCAACACGTAGAGTCAATCAAAAATAATCAGTAAGGTATATATATATATATATATTTATTTTAACATTTATTTCTTCTCTATGAGAGTAAGACTCGTGTATAGAGAATGAGTATATACGAGAATTTATGTTTCAGTTAGTCTATGCATACATTTTCCTTACTTCAGATACAAATTCATAATAGTCCGTAATTTTTCTAATTATGATGAGGAGATTGTTAAAAAATTTGATGCCTTGATAAATATAGTGATTTTGGGTTGCGGTATATTTTAGTTTTGAAATAACAATTTGGTCTCAGAAGGTTTCTCGGTAGTGAGTCTGTGTCGAGACAACCATAAAAACCAGAATAAGTTCCAAGGAATTACATGTTTTTTTTTGCTGTCCAGTGACCTTAAAAAAAACTTTGAATAAATAATAATAAAATAAATAACGAGACTCTAGACTTTAAATTTTTCTTGATATTATTCATTTTAAACAAGCGGAGCTACTATCCATTGACATACTGCAGATATTGACCCAGCAACGAGCTGTGCACGTATTGACTATATTAAAAAAAAAATTTAAGATTCCTTACTTAATATGATCTGTCATAAAAATTGTATTAAGGAGAAATAAGTCCAAAGATAATTAAAGACAAAAAAAAAATCCTGAAGGAAATGGTTTTGTCGGTTTGTTCAAACGGGGGATTATGTTTCATTGTAAAATGTGATCTTTTATCTTTAAGATAAATTCATGTCATGTTCATTTAAAACAAAATTTCTAATAATATTAATATTTTTTAATGAATTCGAAGAATTCTTGTGTTGCAAGTACTTTTTAATTTTTGCACGTAATATAAGTGTGTTTGATTTTATAAAATATAATAAATAAACATTAATTTACAGATTGAATAAAAAATTAAACCAAACTATTCCCAACAATGTCTAAGGCGATAAATCAGAACCAGGCAGAGGAACTCGGTGATAAGAATTCCCCCGTACAAACCCACTCAGCCGCCAAGCGCAGCAATTCCGATGCAATATAAAGTGGCGATCGTAATATAGAAGTATTTTTCAGAAAGCATACTTATAATTATTTTACTCTTACTATCACAATGGTGTATTTTGTTCCTGACGGAGGTACAAAAGGCTGTTTAAAGATATACATTTTCAAGCTCATGTTTGTTGAATTCAAAGTTAAATTGTTTTACTTCGGGGGGTGGTTCTGTTGTATGTAATCGTGACAAGAAATGAATGTAAAACTTTGGAGTAACGTTTCATTCGCTCGCGACAAAGCGACGTGTTGCTGGCGACAATCGCTCTGTATATATTTCCTTAAGCCTACGGTCTTAATACAAATATATTCCCTGAAGGAAATTACGCCAAAATTTTGTAGATGCAAACACGCACACCGCGTTTTACAGCGCTTCGCTTTACGGCGTTTTACTAATACAGCGCTTAAAATATTTTTATTTTTGAAGTTGTATCGCGCTTACGGCGCACATCACGTGACTTAATTGCAGAGTTGCTTACAAAACGTATAATATTTCACTAAAAATCGCAAAAGCACATAATATAGCTATTCGTTAAATACATCACAATTTTACAAATTTTGTAGGCAATAAATTCGTTATACTTGATTAGAAAATTCAACAGAATATACAACGAAATCAAGTTTTAAAAAAAACCTATCAATTTTGTTTTCAACACTGATATCTGACAAATGTTATGGAATAACGTTGAAATTATCAAATCAACAATTTTCTGTATCGATTAATGTATAATTTGTCTAACAAAAAAAAATCAGAGTACATTAATTATCTTTTGGAGCAGTTCATTAATCTTCGTTTTCTTCGACCGAGAGGTCGACGACTGAGTGACGCAGTCGACACTTAGTTTGTATAACTAATAATATTTTTTTTTTTCAAATGACAAGGCACGGTACAATCGATTATCAATTTATTAAAAAAAAAAAAAACATATTACTGGTTGTGGCTTTGAGTATATGAATTTATAATACATTAAATTATTTCAAATTAGATGATTAAGATCCTCAAGCAAATCAATCAAAATTCTATAAACTTCACGTCTTCACTAAAATTCTTAATTAAATTACCCCTGGATCGATTTTGATTATAAATTAATGAATTTAATTACGATACAGCATGATGAAAATTTTCAAATAAAATTTTGAAAATATTTTTGAACCTAATATATTTTTTAATTAATGTGTAAACAAATCAAGCAGTGTATTTTTTTTTTCCATTTCATCTTTTAAAATTATCACTAAGGAAGAATTGAACCGCAAGATTGCAGGTGACAGCTTTTGTTGTGAATAATCAAATCTACAGAACAATTTGAATATTATTTACATTTAAAATGATAAATTATATACGGTTACCAAAATTGTATGAATTTTAAGAGGATTTTAGAATAGATTTTAGAGATTTTTGCATACAAAAAAAAAAATTTACATAAATTAAAACATATATGAATTAAATATATTAATTAGAAAGATATATATAATCAACTTTACCTAAAAATATTGTTGTTGCGCCACCGAGATTCGAACATGGATCCCTTTCCAAACCGGGGAAGGTGCATTATTCAACTACTATATTTTTAGCGAGTAGTTTTCGAACTTATATGTTATCTTTATAATATTAATACATTTAATTATTCCATTATTTGAAAGAGCCATCTACCTTATTTTTATGGAATCTCAAATACCTTTGAGTAATATGATATCAGATGCCAGAATTATCAATTCATTTTTATTAAATTTTGGACACATTGATTATTAGAAGAACTTATTCTTATTGTGAAGTTGTAATTATTGAGAACATAGGTCTGTGATATTTTAAATATGAATTAAATATATTAATTAGAAATATGTACCTATAAAATCAATTTTATCGAAAAATATTGTTGTTATTTGAGATTTCGTAAAAATAAGGTAGATGGATCTTTCAAATAATGGAACGATTAAATGTATTAATATCAAAAAGGTAACATATAAGTTCGAAAATTTGTCGATAAAAATATCGTCGCTGTAGCATAGTTAGATAATGCACCTTCCCCGGTTTGGAAAGAGATCCAGGTTCAAATCCCGGTTGCGCAACAACATTATTTTTGATAAAATTAATTTTATATGTATATCTTTCTAATTAACATATTTAATTCATGTTTGAAATATCACAGACCGTCTGTTCTGAATAATTACAACTTCACAATAAGAATGTGTTCTCCTAATAAATTAAAACAAGTAAATAAAATTCCGATAAAATCATTCCATTTTTTATAATTGTGAACTGGCTGCATTCTGTGTTAATAATATGTTAAATTCTCTGATGCTAACAGAAAGAACAAACAATCCGAGTAACTAATGACGGTGGCCGGAGAATCCGCGGGTAAGGGTTCTACTCTTGCTCCTGGTGATTAATTATTCTACTTATGAACGTGACGTATGATATTGATGAGGGTAGGAATTTCGAAAAGAATGAACTATCTTCAGTCTATCGAAAGAAGGTCAAATGAAATTAGTATTTCCGTAGGTTAACTATGAAGGAAGGAAGGAATGAAATCTAATTAGATTTTTTCCAGACATTTTAGTAAATTGTGTATTATCTGTATGTATTATTATTTTTTATATTATGTGTGGGTGCTGAATTAAAAAAAAACTTTTTACCTATCTACCGAGACTTGAAAAGACACCATTTAATTTTCAAGTATTTGAATGTTTTAACTTTTCTAACATGTGAATTTCTAAAAAGTGTCCAAATATAAAATATATCACCGTGGTTAAGAGTAAAAGTGAAATACTTACACTTCATACAAATTAATAGCAATTTCTTCATAATTATTATAAAATTTCATATCACAATAAATATATATATCATAATAAATCACGCAAAGAAAATTTAAATAAATTAATTCAATTAATGAAATAATAATATTAACATATTATGTTGTAGATATTGATTCGTAATGAATTCAAAGCAAACGTATTATTAAATTTATTATGTAGGTAGGTGCATATCCTTTAAAATTAATGAACTCGGCGGATTTCTTAGAAAGTTAATGAAATATGAATTCTTGGAACGTTGTTGCGCCCTACGTGCTCGAGCACCTTCCTCGTTTATCGATCGAGCCCAGTGGCGCACCCGAACCTGTCGGGACCCATGGACATTGTAGGATATTTGAACTTCCAAAGTTCAACGTGACATTTGTTTTCTCATTTTTCTTTGCAAATAATTGTTTACATGGGGTCCGCTCTAATCGTGCGTAGATTTAACGTTTTGGAATTTTGGCTCGTATCGTCGGTAAGATGAATCATTTGCAGTTCAATTAAACGCTCATTCGTGAACGATGGTGATAGACATAATTTAAATTGAAATTAGTTTTATCAACTTGTTTCGCGTGTCAATATATACAACACATGTATTAATATAATTCATAAATTTAAGTACACATTTTTATAAAATATTTCTTAGAAGTCTTCTGTTTCATATGTGTTGTATTATTGCGTATTTATGTATTATTTATTTTTAAAAAGTGATTTCATCCAAACAACGCGAAAAAAACAGGCCCCTTTAACACAGATGAAAGTCTAGTAAAGTGGCCAGGTCAAAGCTGAATGGAATATATTGAAAAGGCGCTATTCGGAATGTTCAGCGACAAAAAATCACGTATTGGAAAATTGCCGACCTGCAATTCGTCGAAAGGAAATTTGATTGAAGTGAATTGACAAATGATCGCCGAAGATTTATTTATTAACATTCATGAAATTTTTTTAAGAGCATACATTTCATTATTTATTATCTTTAGCAATATTTTTTGAAATCAACCGATACTCCGAAATCTTAATAACAAAAATAAAATCTTCATTTCATTAAATACGTAAAATTTTGAACATAGAGCTTTCTAAAATATTATGTTCAAGTCTGTTTTAACCTATATAATACGGTTTAAAAAAATGATGGCTCCTCAATAAAAAATCGAGAGCTTTAGGCGGCCATCCTGCCTTAGATGCCTTAACTTACATCCGCCACTGTTCGCTCCGAGTTCAAAAGACGTTCGCTGAATGGCTCGGATCTTCGGATCGAGGGCACTTGGTAAAAATGTATTATTGTGGCAAAGCGTCTAAGACACAGCACGGGGTGGCACTTAAAAGACGCGAACCAACTTGACGCTGATCGTGCACTTATTTGTATTATTCACTTATTTAATTTGTTCCAGAACACTAATCCCAGTTAATAAACGATTAAGTACTGTATTTGATAGTAATCTTAGCACTTTCGAAAATTAAATTATTCGAAAATTAAAGTATGCCGTGATGTTTATATCCGGGTAGAGATTTATTTTCTCATTAATAAATATTATCTATAATATATAATATGTAAAATTGTGTGGGGAGGAGCATACAATAACATAATGAACTCGCTAAAATAATACAGAGAACAATCATCAAAGTAATATTTAAAAAAATATATCAACTTTTTCAACACAAATACTTTTTGCAAAATTCTCAGTTCCCGAAATAGAAAACATTTACAAAAAAATCTCAATTAATCAATTAATTAAAGAAAAAAACACTAAAAATTTAAACAAGCACATTATTAAGGTTTAAAAATAGCTTTAAAATCCCTAAATGTAACACTATCAGCAAAATTTTATATACATAGAGATAAAACACTTTAATAGCCTCCCTACACAAATTAAAGAAATAAAAGATATAAAAGAGCTTAGAAAGAAATAAAATGAACACTCCAGAAGCACATAATTAGAAAATAAATAATATTATAGAACACTTCAGAAGCACACAAATAGACAATAAATAATTATAGATTATAAATCTATAACTCTATATATAAAATTATTACAGTGTAACTCCCTCTCCAAGCACATGAGATAGTCTCTTTTTTGGAGAGGTAAGCGAATAAAAAACATGTAATTTTAATAATGTACAATAATTAATCAATAATTCATATTATAAAAAAATTGTAAAAATTTCAAATAAATAAAAAATAATTATAATATGTAAAATTGAATGAATGCCTTTCTGTTATCTTTACAACCCTACACACTTTGACTGATCTATACCAAATTCGGCCTTTTTTTACAATTTTAAATAAATTAAACTTTGTACTACACACACATTTAATTATTTCGTAACTACTATATTTTCAAGAGATTGTGTTCCTTTCATCATCAGGTATAAATACAGTTTCGTGTCGACCTATTCGGTTGGTATGGCGGGTAGTAGTAAAAGTATAGACGAAAAACAGCATTAAATGAATATTTCTAGCGTAATTCATATTTTTACAAACACTCGGGTCAAATGTGACTAACCACCGCAGAGTACAGGTTAATGAAATACACGACTATTTTACATTTATTGTATAAAAAAATGTTTACATCAATGATGAAATGTAAATAAAATAATTTAAAATCCGCAATAAATGAGGTAACTGTGATGATTATAATACAAATTATATTTCATGATGTTTTGTTAGCACGTTTGACTAATTGAAACATTTAAAATCATGATTATTATTTGTTCGTTAACTAATGAGTAAGCCTGTCAACCGTCGCTGCGTTCAGTGGACCGTAGTGGAAATGTTTGAATCTCCTGACAAGCGGAAGGAACATAAATCCTAGACAGCCGATGCGTGATGCAGCATTATTCATGAGACGAAGAGTCGGGAAGACGCTCGCGACTGACAATTACGCACTTTCATTACGCCGTTAAAGTGAAGTGTGCACTTTACACCCTCCTCCCCAAACGGGGGTGAGATAATTATTTCATCATCATCTTTGTTGTAGCCTTGAATTATTCATTACGAAACATAGATCTTTTTTTATTCACGTTTCCATGAAATTTGAATTTGTAATAATAATAACATTGTCTGGTGTTTATCATCCGAAAAATTTTTAGACAAATTTGTCTAAATAATAGATAGATTTTTGTTTAATGTCTGATACATCCTTAGAGCTGAAAATAGCGGTAGTTATGATGAATAAGACAAGTGGCTTAACTATAAAAATTGGGTCGCAATGCAAAATGGAAAATAGCCCCCCCCCTACTATAAATAAATATAAGAAAAATAAATATGAAGCTCTCACTGCAAGGTAATAATAGCGGAATAATATTGCACTTTTCTCTCCTTTAATAATCACTCTTTCTTGAAAACACAGAATTGTGTTTTAGATATTTATATGCACTTGCAACTGAAACTATCATTAGCGATATTTTAATATGTCCAAGAACACACAATTGTTGGATTTTTACCTACAAAGGCACTGTTATTAAACAAATATCAGGTATCTCATAGAGACAAAGCTATTTTTTATTATATTTAATGGAAAATATGTAGAAGTGTGGTGTAATTACAGGGCTTTGGACCTGTTTTAAGTATATATATATATATATACATAACGTTCACCAATTCTCTCCCCTCCATCTCCACATTTATCAAATTTTTGAAAGTTGTTCGTATTTTAATATGTGGACTCGTTTCGAGTACCACTTCGACATCGACATTTATTAACTAAATATGATAATTCATTTTTCCCTTTTTTAAACAGCATATATGTCATTACTATGAGAATTAAATTTTTTAAAGTATTTTAAAGCAATATTCTTTATCTGTAAAATATTTCTTAACATATTATACTAAAATATGCCTAAAAAATCAATATTTTTAAATTTTTATATATTTTCTTATTTATTATTATATTAATAATATTCGAATATGTACAAGAACACACAATTACTGGATTTTTACTTACAAAGGCACTGATAAATGTGGAAATGGAAGGGTGAGAATTAGTGAACGTTATATTTATGTAAAGTGATCACATTAGCCAGCCGAAGACAGATCGTAAGCCCTGTAATTACCATATACTTTAATATATTTTCCATTAAATATAATAAAAAATAGCTTTATCTCTATGAGATATCTGATATTTGTTTAAAGAATAATGCATTTGGAATCCTTTTCACGCAATAACTCAAATGAGCCCAAAATGTTAGTTGGAACCTTGTTAGTTGAACTAAGGAGTCGGTATGACATCACCTAAACTCATAGATACACGGGCCATTAGATGAGATACCTACGTAGTGAGAATTGTAAAACTCTCCAAAATGTTTTTGAGGGAACCCTCGCTGGACACTGGGCCGAATGAGACAGACAGATAGAGTGAAGACGACTAATCAACGATACAAATTGAGTACGGTTTTATTGACTGGAGAGGTTTGGTTCAAAAGGGGAATGCCTAGAAATCGTTTATGCAATCGGTCATGGACTTGGTTGACCCTCGGGTCCAAATAATGATCATGATGATAATGTTCAAATGAAGACGTTTAACCTAAACTAATACTTCAGGTATTACGGTTAACCTAACCTAAACCAATAACTAAGAGGTATTGCGGCTGAAGTTATCGGTAAGCTTCTCGGTATTCTGGTCCGTCGGTATTTCGGTATTGGAATTTGGGCTAATCGAAATTGTAGTCAGTCAGTATTTGGAATATCGGGATTTTGATTTGTTCAAATCTTTATTAGTCGTTAATTTGAGATTATAATTATTTTTGTTGACGAGGTTTAAGCCCTTAATTTAAGTTTCGCGTCATAACACAGAATTCCTGTCTCGACACAGAATTTCTCTAGTGAGACGGGCACAGTCCAAACAAATTTTTATATGTATTATATAGTTACTAATAAATAAATAAATAAATAAATAAAACAAAAATTGTTGAATTTGTAAAAATTATTTTTTTATTCTCGTTTTATTATTATTTACTCGCGAATTTAAATGTTAAGTTTGTGTATCATAACAAAGGCACAGGAAATAGCGATTTTTGATAACTTTACACTCAAGTTATTTATATTTTCATACACCTAAATAAACCAATAAAAATGAATATTCAGAAGGCTGTTGTCAAAAGAAATGAAATTTATTATATCTCCGCCAGGATTTTTCCGACTTTGCGACTAATAAAGACACAATACATAAAAGAACGTTCCTTTTATCGTCTCTTCGCAAACTAAAATATTGTAAAGCAGCAGACAGTCTCACAATCGACAGATGATGGAGGAGTCCCTTTCGCGGCATACCTCCGTATTACCTGATAGTCAATTCGAAACTGAGGAGCATCAGATGATCGGTTAGTCGGTAGTAGAGCGGTGTGCTGTTACTTGGTGTTGACGCCTGAGTCTGAATACTTGAATCCTAGCACAAAGTTTGTCGTTATTTTACTAGACTTAACCGATAACTTTTTACTATACTTAACCATTTTTTTACTAGACTAGACTGATATAAAAACGAAAATCAATTTCATATTCTTTTGAAAACTTTATTTTCAATGTTGGATGTTTTAATAGGGTAGATATAAATGTCTCAGAAAATTTCAATGCACTTTCATCAATCATAATCAGAAGGATCCAAAACCATCCTCGGTTAAAAAAGTATTTTTACATAAATGGGATATATCGAATTTTGTTAATTCTTAATCTTTTAAAATTTCAATCAAACTTTACTGAAAAATTAACCATGTAAATATCTCGTCTAAGTTAGTTAACCAGTATGTCCGCTTTCAAATTCTTATTTAAAAATGGTGGTTCAGTTTTTTTTTTAATTCGTTAACTCCTTGATTTGAATAATAGTGTAAAAGTGTTAAAGTAAGTAAAAGAGTAAAAGTGATAGTAAATTCTTTCATATTGATCCTTAATATTGATACTAGAGAAAAAAGGAAGAAAGAAACATTATGGAACGTCGTGGAATATTTTAGAATACTATCAAAAATTATTATACTAGAATGTTTAGAAAATGTTTGGCTTCCACCAGGGTATGAACCCGGAACTTTTCTTGTCAGAACTATGACACCATTTTTACTATGTTCCGAGATATTTGAAACTTATATATTGTGAAGTCTTCAGTAAATGATATATAGATACTTTTGACATTAACAAAATTAAATTTGTGGTTAAAATTCATATTTTTATTTCATAACTTTGTTTTATTAACCACTTATTGAGTTTAAATACATCTACCGGTTTCGAAAAATACCATTTTCTTCTTCAAGATGTCAATACTAATTAAAAACAAATAAACTTGGTTGCTGCATTTTATATTGGTAAAAAGGGTAAAAATTTTAATATAAGAGTAAAGGAGCATTTGAGATGTTTGAACAATACTGGTTTTTCAGAATTTTCTAATCCTAGATAGAAAATGGTCATGGTTTTATTAAAAAATTAAGATTGTCAATTTTGCATATAAACTGTGTTGGTCACAATTTTTTTTTCTTAAAATTTATTCGAGTAAATTCGTATTAAGTAACAATTTGAGTTTGGTACTAAATTTATTTTTTAAATAATTGTTGTTTTTTTTTTTAAATAGATTCTGGTAAAGAAACATAATATATGTTTTTAGTTAGTATTGACACCCTTAAGAAGAAAATGGTATTCTTCGAAACCGGTAGATGTATTTAAACTCAATAAGTGGTTAATAAAACAAAGTTAACAAATAAAAAATATATATAGGTATGTTATTCTACTTTCAAATAGCTATCAACTTTATATTAAGTAATGAATCAGAACTAACTTCGAGTAATATAATTTTAACCTAATATAAATATGCATAAAATTTCTTAAGTGAACACATGTTATATTGTGAAGTTAAAATTTTAGAATATTCAATATAATTTCGTTGCTACGCAATATATGCGGATGCGGAAGCGCAACATCGCGGAGAGCCTTAAGACTATTATATAGAGTGTTCAAGAGACAGTGGACTAAACGGAGCCTATGGTTATGAGATCGCTAGCAACTGATTGAGCATTAAATTGGAGCTAATCGAAATTAAAGTGTTTAGAAGTTATTCAAACTTTGCGATTTTTTCAAAATTGTCAACTCGTAAATTTGGCACACATATATTGTGATAATTTATTTATATATATATATATATTTATTTATTTACATATTTTTGTTTTAACAGAGGTGGATACATAATAAACATATAGTTTATTGTGTGGGATGGAGTAGACTTCATCTCTGATATATACAGCTTTGTCCTGGCTACTTTGCTAGACTGAAGTCTGTGTTAAAGTAGCCAGTTTTTTTTTCGTGCTGTTGTGGTATTATTTATCGACAGGAATAAAAAGAGAATTACAAATATGTATAAAAAAGTAAAAATAAAATTAAAATATAATAAAAATGAAATAAAAATATAATATATTAATAATGTAACTACCATATAAATTAAGCAATTTTTATTTACGGTTTATTAAAAAAAGTTATTTTAGCTTATTTGCTGAAACTTTTTGAATTTCAGGTAACCCTATTTGACGCTCAGTGGGTTGCTGGTGATATTCCCTAATCGCAGGCTTATTTGGACTGCTGTCTCTGGAACACCCTGTATGTGTAGGAATACATTATATCAAACGGCTCGTGATTGTGAACTTTTTCATCGCTGGTGTATGACCATTCACGTAAGGGTACTAATAATCCAATAGAAAGCCTAAAGCCGTCTGTCAATGACGTCGTTAATAGCCGCGCCCCTGTGAACATGAGCCAGGCCATATACGCTTAACGAACCTTGGTTAAATGCGAGGAAATGTCGTTAAACTGTTTTATGTTTGATATTGGAATAATTCTTCGTTATACATTTTACAAGTTGCGCAATTAGAAATGGTTTTCATATAAATTCGTAAGTATTATTTAATCAATTTTTGTTATTTTTCAATTAGCACATTAAACTAATTTTTTGGCCTCATTTATGGAGACCAGCAAGTTAGTCTCATTTTCAAAGCACAAGCGTTTAAATTCTTTTGAAATAATAAGAATATTGTTGTGATACTTATTCCGTATACGCATCAATATTTTTTAAGAAAAAAAAAAAGGGTAATGTTATTTTATTTGTTTGCAATATGTATTAGGTTATTTGCTTGTATGTTATTTTATTTTAAATTCTTACACAGTCGTCAAATTATTATAGTTTTGTTATGAAAACCCAGACGATAGATACCATCTTTATCTCGTTAAGTCGAAATCTGTTTTATCTATTAACCCATTGCTCGCGTTCATAAATACGCACGACATTTTTCATACGCGGCACTCTTTGGCGGTATTATAATTTACGACTTTACATTACGATAACGCAACAAATTTATGATTTGTTTTTAAGAAATAGATAGCAAAGGTTCTCAAATATCCTCTGAACATAAACAAATACAGAAATCAGACCCTAATTACAAAATAACGCGAGCAAAATTATCCATGAGAGAACACAACATTGCCCTACACTATTACTAGCGCTATTTGTGGTGATATTCATACGTACTAAAGTGAAGTAGTGATCTGCGCTGGCGTTGATTTTTGAGACTAACGCACAACTATTTACAAGTTTTTAAATACTGATATTAAATTGAACTCTATAGTTTGAAACGCATTACATTCTACACGGCTGAACTGAGTTTGAGAATTTGAATAACTGAGCGATACTAGATGATACGATACGAGGACCATTTGACAAATATCGACAGATGTCGGTAGGATAAAGATTCCAAATAATTGTGATACGATTTTTACCGCCCCTCAGAGCGTATATACGCATCAACGGCGGGGGAAACACGGCGATTCATATTTGAGTCACCCGCGCTGTGGGCATGTAAGGCGCGACTTTTAATGAGTCATCCGCGGGGAATGGGTTAAAGTACTTTATGTAAGAAGATTACATGGAAAGATGAAGAAATATAATGTACAGGAGATGTAACAGTTACTAAATAAAAAAATAATCAAATATTAAATACTATAAATCAGGGAATTAAATTTCAGTATTAGATGGTGCGGCTCAACTACTTCCACGAAACTGTTTATAGAGCTGGTGCTCCTGTATCAGTTTCACTCACCAAAACATCCCAATTTTATTTTTTAATTTTGCTCTTCACTCTCTGACGTATTCAAGTCAGGTGTTTATTTATATAAATTACATTGAAAAAATACATACCAGAAATAAATATAAACAAAAAATAATTATTTTGTTTTCTAATTGGGACAAACATTAATTTGTTCATACATAGATGGGCGACCAAACTACGCATCACGTCAGCGAAGAGCGTGTGACTGCCGATCTAAATAATACTCGTATCTACCATGATTAACCAAGAGACCAAATCCAGAGAATTAAAAGAAGTATTCGTGTGTTTCAAATCATGTTAAGGTCTGTATTTATGTATGTATATGTATGAGCGCTGCAAAGATTTATTTTGGCATTCAAAGTAATAGGAATGTTTAGTACCCCTTCCTCTGTTTCTGATGGTTCTACCATGTTTTCCGGACACCCATAAACTTTTTTGGCGCGTTCGTTTTTCTCAAAACCTCTACTGGATAGCTGAGGTTTGGGTCTGTGATAAATCAAACAAGTTTACAACCACCCACGCCAAATGATAAATGAGTTTGCGAATATGATAATGTCCGTTAATTTGATAACGTATTTATGTAATGTCCCATTCTGGCAGTGACCATTTTAATATCGGGCGCTTAATGGGACATACGTAAATTATTGGACTTGATTTTATTAGAATTTTATATTTCTATAAAATAATTTGCATCTTTTTATTTTACAAAGAAACAAAATTTTAGCTAGCTCGTAACACTGAGCATACGTCGCAAATACACATTGGGTTGATGGAGCGAGAAATGTGGAGAAACATTTATTATTCACATAAAACAATCTAGATTCACAAAACCTAGTGAAAACGTTACTTATGATAGATTAATTTTGATTTTGATTTTCAACACATTCATTATATATTTTGTTGCATATTTTTAAATGTATTTATTTGAATTAAATTACGTTATCAAAACACAAAAAATAGCTGGAACAAGACTAAATCTATCAGAGATGATACTTATTGCATCCCACTACAAAAATAATTAAATTGTAAATTATTCTTAGAAATTTAATTATAATTTATAAATTATTTTTTTTTATTTATTATCTTAGTTTTATTAATCACAATTGAGTTTAAAAATTTTAACCACCAAGTTAATATTGCTAATTTTAAAAGTATTTAATTATAACACGTGGTACAAATATAATATAATTTTATTATTGTATGTTAACCTCTCATGTATAAATATGTCAATAAATCTTATACGTCTTTAATAAAACACATAGTATATGCCAAGCATGTGCGTTATAAGTGAAATTTATCAGTGTTTTCTTGTATTTTATTATCTTCTCTGTTTTTCAGTCGCTACGCTCCTTATACATCTCTGAAAATATGCATGTGTGACAATATATAGAGGCCTTATGTATTATTACATAGATATTTTTTGAAAATCTAACCAAGAATGGGAATTGTCGGATGATGGTAGCCAATCAAAAAAGTATTTACATTTTTTCCTGCTTATTTCTACAAATATAACATTTTACATTTACCAAATACAATATTAATACCAGATGCTAATCATCACAATTCTAGTGAATACGAGTTATGAAAGTGAAATTTTGCGATACGAGTGCATCGACTGTTAGATTATATTATTGAATTAATGTAATTAAAGAGTTTGCTCTGTACTACGCAGCGTAGTCGATCTATGTGTACTGCTACCCTCTAAATTATTTCATGACCCCTTCCTCCCTTGGTCCTACCTTCGATCGTTAGTAAATATGGTCCCACTCGGTTAATACATCTTCTCGGGTGCACTAAACTGATATTAATTGTCACACAGTGAGATGGATTGCATCCTGTACAGCTCTGTATGTACACATTGAATCCAGCTCTATTCCAAATTTTTCTAGATATTTTTTAGTACGTCTAGTTTCAGTGCGTATTCTGTTAACAGTTTTTCAAGTTCTCCAAGATAAACTATATCCTGGTGGCAGCTATCTCAATTTTTGTCAGTCATCAGTGAATCTTCCATCTGCAGGATCGTGCAAACGCATCTTGTTCCGTTTGTCCTCCCCAATCGGGGATGGATGTTCGAAGTCTTATCGCTGCCTTACTGCGTTGGGGATACCAGAAACAAATTAACCATCCCTTAATTACACCGTATTATTTACTTATTTGCTATTATTATTGCTGCATTACGTGTTACGTACTTCTCATTCTGTATTTTGTGTTATTATAATTATTACTATACCATTATTCATGAAACTATAAGTAATAAATAAAACCTGAAATCCTAACGGAGGCAGTAAATGGTAAAAAAAAAACATTTTTATCGTTTATTTTCATTTAATAAAATGTTCACTTTTATTTACGTAAGTGTTAACCAATTATGGTTACACCTAAATTCACGGGATATTTTTCGAAAGGTACCGACAGCAAAAATAGCCACTTCTATTAAAAGTTTCGGGAAGGTTCTTTTCAGTTGTTATCAACTCCCTTATTAACCACATTTGTCTTATATCTGATCGGTTGATGTCGATCATCATACATTTCATTTTTTTCTTTCAGTAATTGCAATGAGTATCACCTCTCTTCTTACGGGAAAAGGCGCAATCTTGCGTTGTGATTTTTATCTAAATTGTCTTTCGATTGAATAAAATGCTTTTGATGTCATTATTTTTTTGCGTTTACGTTGATTCTTGATTAATTCAGCGATGAAAAAAAAGGCGTTATATTTTAAAAAAGTAATGTACAATTCTACAACAGAGCAGCGCGCTTCAGCTGGTACCGCTGGGAATAGACGATAGGACCACACTGCTAAAAATCTGGAAACGATCCCAGATAGCGTAATAAATGTGTAGTAAATACTAAATTAATGTATTAATTATAAATATATACATATAAAATCAATTTTTGTCGGAAAATATTGTTTTTGCGTCAACGGGATACGAACCTGGATCTCTATTTCCAATCCGGGGAAGTGCACTACCTTTGTGCTATAACGCCAGTATTTTTCTTGACAAATTTTCGAACCTATATGTTACATTTTTCAAATTAATACACCTGTCGTTCCATTATTTGAAAGCCATCTACATTATTTTTACAAAATCTCAAATACCTTTGAGTAAACCGACTGCAGACGGTGACGCAAAAATAATATTTTTCGACAAAAATTGATTTTATATGTATATATTTATAATTAATACATTAATTTAGTATTTAAAATATCACAGACCTATGTTCTGAATAATTACAACTTCACAATAAGAATGTGTTTTCCTTAATAAAATGTATAGTAGTTTTTGCTTGCCATGAGTTTTATATGGTTGCCGGCATAGAAGTTCAATAAAAAATGAATACATAATATTACATTTATGTAGCTATGAAGTCCTTTGCGGATAATACAAGACGTAAGTATACCAAGGAAGAAACATAACTAGTGTAATGATCGTTGGAGAGACAAAGGATAATAAACCGAATGAAATCCTCTGTGTTTTAAGTTGCTACAATAATGGTGTGATATAAATACATAGTTACTTAGACATTTCTCATCTTTCTCAGAGGAGATTAATACGATGTTTCTTTGTTAAGCTTCAGAGTGCCGCTGCCAATAACCGATAATATAATATTTAGTCTAAAAAAGGTTTAGCAATATTTGAATATGTCCAAGAACACACAATTACTAGATTTTCACATACAAAGGCACTGTTATCAAATAAATAATAGATATCTCATTGAGACAAAGCTATCTTTTATTAATGGAAAAATATGGAAGTATGGGTAATTTAAAAATAAATAATTAGATTATCATTGTGACATATATGCAATTTCAGAGAAAATGAATATCAAATTTGTCGTGGTATTCGAAGTGATTCCACATATTTGATAATTGATAAAAATTGATAGATAGAGGTTGATTGGGTGGAATGGTGAACGTTATATTATGCAAAGTGGTCACTTGAGTCAGCCGAAGACAGGTTGACAGCCCTGTAATTACATCCATACATCCATATTTTTCCATTAATAAAAAATAGTTTCGCCTCTATGAGATATCTACTATTTGTTTAAAAAATGTTTATTTTATTATTCCAAATTTATTCTTGCTGGTACTTTAATTTTAAGTATGCAAATGCAAAATTACAGTGAGCAGATTTTTTTTTATTCTGATTTATCTGATAATATGTAGGTACTATTAAATCAGATAAGATCTGTCCTCTGTCCCCTGATATAATATCTTCTTTTTCAATGATCTCCCCAACTCTAAGATTTTCGATCAGCAGCAGGTTCTTAGTACTTGGGTCTTCAAATCAATGTGTTTGCCCCCTGAATTTTCATCGAGTACCCTTTTTGGGATTCATGAAACTTGCACTCGTTGCACGTTTCTCACGCATCTTAGTCGGAGCACTATGTGTATCAAGTTATAGGAAACCCAAAAAATTATCAAATTCTTTAAAAAATAATAAAGAATAAGTAGTCTGCTTAGGTAATGTTGTAAAAATATATCGGTAGTAGTTTTCACACTAGAATCTTATAACTTTAATTGAGATATTAATATTTTAATAACAGAAAACAAATCGGCTTTCGCCGATTGCTTGCTGCTAGACCCTGCGGACGGCTATCATACCAGCCTTGAGGCCGATAGTGACAGCAGTAAAATCTATATTTCAATGCAGAAATTTCTTAGTGTATTGCTTTAACGATGCATCATGTAGTGTATTTTGTCTTATTTTACAGTAAAAAAAATATTAGTAAAATGGCATATAATGAAAACGTACTATATACATATATACACTTAGAGCTATCTTAAATTGATATTGCTATCGTCAGAATGTCATTAAAAGCATAAACATGGAGGATATAGTGAATTTAAAGAAATAAAATAATATGGACAAGTAAAAAAATTAAGTTAAAATGTCAAGTGAATTCGAATGATCGAGTAATCATATTCAAGAATTATTCATAGCAGTTTTTGACAAATTTTAGACATAAAAAGGAAACAACTTCTCTACGGCCCAGCGACGAATATATCCGTCGCAAAAAACTTTCCACGGCCAGAACGTATAAATTTTGCTTTTAACAGCGACACCTACCGGAGATCATAATCAGTGACATCTATTGCATAATGCAAAAAATTGTAGATTAATATAAATATTAATTTTTATTTTTTGCTAATCTATACTGCCATCTAGCGGATTTCTAAAGAAAATGTACGACACTAACATAGGGTGCAATGAATACGAAGCGCAATTATAACATAGATATTTGTGTTATAATATAGTCACGAGCATTCATCCCCATAGAGATATTAAAGCTACAAGCAAGTTTAATATGAATTGGAACCTTAAAATTGTCTTACCAACGAAATATTTATTTTCCTTACAGTTCCGTGACATTACGGCTTCCGTGATATTTTTAAAATTCAAATACGAAAGTAGTTATTAATTAAAATGAAGTTAATTATATAAGCTTGAGCAAAGCTGACTGAGGGAAACCCGAAAGCTGCAGCGCCGTGTACGGAAAGTCCCCCGGTCTTTACGGCGATCGATATCCCGGCGGGGACTAACCCCAGCCAGACATTGTGGCATTGGTCAACTCTGCTCATCGCTAAGCGAGCTAAATTACACCGTAGGGTTAATAATATACTACCCTCAACGTTAAATGTTAAAAAAAATGTCGACCTATATAATATTAACCGTTTAATGTTTCTAAAAAAACTTTTAATAATGGACAGTTTTGGTAAAAGTTTTACAAATAGATGTGTAATCAAGACAAATTTGATGAATTACTTAAAAAGATACAAAAATATATAGTCACCATGTATGTATGTACTCACTATTTTCAATAATGTAAAAGAAACTTGCTGATATTTTGTACTTAAATAAAATGATTGATTAGAAAAAAAAAACCATTAAGCTTTATAATGTCTTAAAATTTCGCCGACATATGTTATCTTATAATTGTATGGCATCTTTTTTTCCCAATAAAAGCGATGTAAGAGGAATCAGGAATTATCATTCAAGTAGAGACAGTAAAGTAATTTTAAAATTAGGAGTTAGCTCGTCCCATGACGTTTTGACTAATAAAATAGATGAACTAAATAAAAATATAATTGAAACCAGATTACATAACTTTAATTTTACATCTTTTAAATCCCCGTGAATGAATACAGGAACACACAATATTTTTAATGTTAATTTGCAAATTTAACTTTGTGGGGTATGTTAATTTTGATATACATTATTTGATTTTGTATTTTATCACTTAATGAGTTATTTTAATACACCAACTGATGTCAAATTGTCTAACTAAGGCAATACATATATGTCATGTTATTCTTATATTAAAAAAAAATTTAAATTTATTAAAATAATAATTATTTAAAAATAAATAAATTTATTACAATGATGAAAGATGTGAAAATTGACTTAACGATACAAACTTATTAGAAATTTTTTTTAGGAAATTTTTTTAATATATGACTTATGTTTAAATTTAGTTGGTTATTTAAAATATTTTGATTAATTTTCCACGCTCTATTTATATCTAGTGATTCTAAATTATTCAATTTGAGACCAATATTGTTTATGTATCGGACAACTAGATCAAAACAAAGACAACCCAAAAAGTCATTTTTCAGTAGACAAAAAAATAAAAACATTTTTTTTCATTTTTTGTTACTAAAGTTATGAAACTAAATAACATTTTAGGTCATGAATGTATCCTAAAATGGCACTATTTGAGAACTGGGGCTAAGTTAGTTACGACTATGACAGAATATCCGAATACAATAATACTAATTTAATGTCACATCACAGATCTATGTTATAAAAAATTACAACTTCACAATAAGAATGTGTTCTCCTTAATAAGAATACAATAATAACTAAAAATTCTTGTTTTTTTTTAGTTGTCTTAGTTTTGATCTAGATGTGTGATATGTATAACAGACGATCCCAAATTTTTATCAAAAGTATAATCATGTTCTAATAAATGATTAGAATTAAGGAGAACACATTAGAAATAGAGAAATAGAGATCCAGGTTCGAATCCCGGTAGCGCAAAAACAATATTTTTCGACAAAATTGATTTTATATGTATGTATTTATAATTAATACATTAAATTAATATTTAAACATGATCAGAAAATTATGAAAAACTATTCCTATTTAAGCATCTTAATTCTTCTTTGATTCTTGATGTTAAAATTTCGACTTGTTTTTCTAATATAGAAAGCAGTACAATCTTTACAATTACGTTTATAAACACCGAAATTATTAAACTTATCATCTTTGTCTTTGGAATTGATGAGTATTCTATATTGTTTATGTAAAATGCCGTTCTAATGTATTATGGTAGGTATTTAGATATTTATTTCGAAAATTTTTTTATGAATAATATACACATTTTTATTTTTTAAAACAAATCAAAGACTCAATGCCTAATAACACTGTTTGAATATTTACGAACACCTACGTGACCCTCATTCCAAAAGTCTAACACAAAGCGTACTGCATGAATAATTTACGCTAAAAGATACATACATAAAGTATGTATGAATAATTTAATCTGGAACATTCATCCAATTTCTCGACCCTTTTTTCTTTCGGGTCAGGATTGGAATACGTCACTGTTGATTTACAAAATATGGCATTTTAAATATGCCAGGGTAGAAATATAAAAAAAATGTCGTAAAGCTCGCGAGACTAAAAGCATCACTGAATGTTAATTTTAATTAAAAAGGGTTGGCAATCAATTTTTTATTCGATTAGTCTTGCCAGTCCACAAAATATCAACAGTAGCTCTGAATATTTTGGGTTACTCGAAAAATTAGGAATCCCTAAAAATACATAATTTTTCGATTACATAAAAATTAAGCTGTTATTAAAGCTACCCTTTTTAAGTAATTGTATGGTTGATTTAAATAATTGTCGGCTTAAGTGGAGTGCAAAAAATAGGTGATTAAAGAATGCCATTTTTATTTCAACAAATATGTATACTGGGTGTTGAAATTTTTAATGGACACCTAGCAGGAAAGAGACAACGAATGGTGACCCTACTCTTAACCAGGACCGTTATATGAGTTAAATCTCTCATATCGGTTCTACTCATTCACTAGTTTGTCTTTTCTTTGAAATGATAAATGGCAAGCGTGCCACGTTGCAGTGCAGTTTTGCTGTAATTCAACACGTTATAGCCGCCAACCAAAAACCGTTCACTGTCCCCTTGTAATATTATTTAAAGAAGTATAAAATCTAACATGACATACACATTTAACTATAAATTTATACACAATGAAATGAAATATTAAATAAACATAGATGTATAAAAAACTCTGTTATTTTTATTTTTAATTTTGTTTTATTAACCACTTATTGAGTATACATCTGCCGGTTTCGAAAAAAAATATTTAATATTCTTCAGGATGTCAATAACTAATAAAAAACATATATTATTGTTTCTTTAACAGAATCTATTTAAAAAAAAAAATATTTAAAAAATAAATTTAGTATCTAACTCAAATTGTTACTTGATACAGAATTACTAGAATAATTTTTAAGAAAAAAATTAAAATGGGATTTGTAGTTAAATTTAGTAGTATAACTTTTTGATTAGTTTTACATGCTTTATTTATCTCTAACGATTCCAAATTATTTAATTTATGACCAACACCGTTTACATGCAGAATTGACGATCTCAATTTTTTATCGAAGCCACGATCATTTTCTATCAAATAATTAGAAATTCTGAAAACCCGCTATTCATTTATTTATTTTTTAAATAATGAATTTTAACCACAAAGTTAATTTTGCCAATTTTAAAAATACAAAAAACATTATCACTAATAAAATAAAAGTGCAGGGGGACCGGAGAACAGTGAGGATCGGGCTTAACAAACTTTCTCTCGGAGAAAGGACAAAACAGAAGTGAAGACATAAAATTGGATGGTAGGAGACAAATGAGAAGACCCCCATTTCGTAGAGAGGTAGTGTAAATACATATTCAGTAGATTCTAAATTGGAAGATACTCGCAGAGAAATAGTGCAAGTGGACATAAAGGATTCGTAAATCTAAGACGTGATTGAAGAAGAAGAATGGACACGGGCAGTAATCCCCTGATATGCTCCCGCACACTACTAGACCCTCCAACTACCCACCACATCCATCTTAACGACCCCTCTCTCCACCAACCTGATTAGTAATTTATCGTAAAATGTTCTCAACAGGAGTAATGGAAAAGTTATAGAATATGACATCGAAGAATTTATTCAGTCGCAAAACCTACTGAAAATGCTGGAGACCAATACGACGACTGTTGTTTTGACTCCAAAGTCCATTAATAGTAACGACGCCACAACTTTCGAAAATGCGCGACTGGTGAATGTTATTTATGCGCCCTGGGGCGGCCATTAAGAAGTCAGGCTCTGACGTTGTGAAGCGAAAATGAAACGATAATTCTAGCAAAAGTAAATAAAGAAGTGTATCAATAAAAATGTCTGATCCTTTATTATGTACTAATTTAACGAGCATTATCTTTTGTTGGGTATTTCCTCCATAATCATAAATAATATCACAAAAAAGAGATGTCGGTGTATATATTGTACTTCGTCATCGCTTCCACATATTCGGAGTCTTCAAGTAGCAAATAGACATGGATTATGAAAAAGGTTTGAAAAGGTTTGGTAAAAAAGGTATATGGAGATATGAATTACGATCACCAGTTATATGTGTGAGCGCTGAATGCCCCATATATTAATACCATATATTTATGATCCATATAATGATCGTGGAGATGTATTGTGCATGTGTGGCCAGAGCGAGTTGAAGAAGACTAATTCCTTACGGTTGATACATGAAATATACAATTAAAAGTCTACACATAGGAGCGTATGTTGGAGATCTTAAATGGAAGGCAGCAGCGAGAAGGGTGGCGCTCAGGAGGCTGACGATTACGGGCGCATGTTATTGGTATCCGACGTCGGTACTGGACGTGTAGGAGTGCTGGTTTAGGTACTGATAAATGTGAGGTGCGGGCAATGATGGCTGTGTAGGCGATAAACCTGACTGTTCTTCTTATTTTATTGTTGTTGCTCCAGAAAAAGAGAAAGTCTGTCAAAACCTATGGTGATTTACATCCTGAAAAATGGTTATCAAGTACAGCAGTTGATGAGATTGCATAGGAAGATGTTTGAATATAAACGAGGCAAGAATTGTGTGTTATTATAAAAGAGTGTTGTATCGTATTCTCTCTGCTTTTCATCGTGGAAAAACTGCGTGATGGTAAGTACATAACACATGTTTGTTTTATCTTGATATTTTACATATCATACATTGGCAGTAATACAACCCTGGCTGGCTGCTTGACTGTCTTGGCTGGCTGGTTGGCTGTCTTGGCAGGCTGCAGGATTTGTCGCCAATTCCTACTATCTGTGGCATCTGTCTTCTAATTCACAACTCCCAGAGTACGACAGTCCACTATCACGCTATCAAGACATCTCAAAATTTGGCCTACCCACTCTCACGTGTCGTTGCATATCTATGATCAAAATATTATTTGCAAGTTCTTGGTATTGCTCCATTACCCAAATCCCTCAACCAGCGAGATCTTCTAATCTTAATCGATTCCCACTGGCATCGCCGGATATGCCGTAAAATTACGCATTATACCTTTGTCTTCAGACACCATTATCATTTATGAGGCCATAAGTTTATCAGTTTTATCAGTGCCCAAATTTCTAACGCCTATTCAAGAATAGATATTATAAGTATTTTATATAAGGCAGACTTTATTTTATTTTACAGGGTAACTAATTAAAAACTTAACTTATTCAACAATTTCCTAGAAGACATGAAAGAATAACACGCGGCAAACACATAATTGGATTATTAGGAGTACACATTCTTATTGTGAAGTTATAATTATTCAGAACGTAGGTCTGTGATATTTTTAACATAAATTAAATGTATTAATTACAAAGATATGGATATAAAATCCATTATATCGAAAAATATTGTTGTTGCGCCACCGGGATTCGAACCTGGATCTCTTTCTATACCGGGGAAGATGCATTATCCAACTATTCTACAACTATGAATTAATAATTCTAGCGTCTGCTATCAGATCACTCAAAGGTATTTGAGATTCCGTAAAAATAAGGTAAATGGATCTTTCAAATAATGGAACGATTAATTGTATTAATATCAAAAAGGTAACATATAGGTTCGAAAATTTGTCGTTAAAAATATTTTCGCTGTAGCATAGTTGGATAATGCACCTTCCCCGGTTTGAAAAGAGATCTAGATTCGAATCCCGGTAGCGCAACAACAATATTTTTCGATAAAATTATATCTTTCTAATTAATACATTTAATTCATATTTTCGTATAACAGCAAAATATTTAACATTGAATGATATGATAACGGCACACTTTCGCATGATAGCAGATATTTTTTTGGTTAAATAATATGGGGTGTTAAAGTTATAGATTTATTGTGAAAGTCTTAGAAAGATCAGTTTATCCAACGTGACGTACAATAATAAAGCGAAAGCCTTTTGTCCCCCGGCACTTGGGCATTATTGGGTTGACTCACAAAAGATGTCCGAAGCATCGCCGCCTCACTTCGGCCGTTTTGACATTTCCGAAAAAATATTTGATATGTCATATTAATGTCAAGCATGTGTTGTCGACCCGGTTAATTCGATTTCCAAAAATAACAATATATTTACTTTCTTTTCTTAGCATTTCTATTTTACTAAAACAGTTTTACTTGCGGTTTTTCTAAAATAAAATTTTACTATGGTCACATTATTACGAATTTTTCGCTTTATCTGACGTGTACCTGTTATAATGCACAATGTTTTAAGGGTAGATTACATACTAAAAATACGAGACGAAAATGTTCAAGCTGCATGTACCTAATCTCAAAAATGTCAGAGATATAAGCAATTTTATAAAGTAATAGTTATGCGATTATTTCTATTAAATAAAGTATTTCATTGATTCCAAATTATAAATTGAATACAACAGATAAACAGCAATCGAACTTTGAGCGATCAGATTGTTTTTTATAAGATATTTAGAGCCTGAATTAAATATATAAAATGATAACGAGTTTATTTCGTTAATATTCTCAATTTGAGGTACCTATGTAAACTTAAAGCTTAACATGATTATGTACAAATTTTACAAAACTATGCAAAATTTGTACATACCGCTTGAAAACTTTCAACCCATAAAGTATTGTGAACTAGGTCTGGTCCGGTTATACACCCTGTATAATTTTCTTATGTTCGTTCATCTGTCTGTGTCATAGTAACATCATACAAGGTGTAACGTAAAAGTGTGCTGTTATAGCGTCAAACATTTTTTTTACATTAATTATTTTTTTATTTCTTCAGTTTGTGTGTCCATTGTGAAGACAGTACTCGAACTTTGCATACCACGATCCCAGGTTCCGTGTGGCCGTGTTCTGCTACAAGCCACCTTACACCCCCACTACAGAAATTCACCATTCCATCGTTCACGCATTATTCATGTCGTATAGTTCATTGCATCCCCGTCTCCAGACGCCATTATCATTTACGGGGTTGTAAATTCAACACATAATTTTTCTTCATAAAATATCTGCGCGACGCGTATCTACATGTAAATAGTTTTTATGAATGTTTTATATAATTCTTAAGATTTATAAAAAAATATATAATACAGTCAATTTTTCTTAATATTTTCTCAAATAAAAAAAAAATAATAGATTCAAAAATAAAATAATAAATAGGTATAAATAATTGCATGTACTAATGCAGGAATGCGTAAACCCGTCTTTGGTTATTGTAAGTTTGTAATTTTACAAAACCAGCACAGATATTCTGTGGTGGCGCAGGGCTTCCTTCATTGCCTTCCTGTATTAAATAACATTGTAACGCGGCCATAGTTTTTTTTTGTGTCCTGGTTAGTCACAGACATATGTCTAGTCTTTTTCATATAATTTATGATGTCTAGATTTACTTTTGAAATTAGTAAACTTAGTTACAAGGATCGTGCTGCATTTTAAATTGGTAAAACGGGTAGAAATTTTAATATTAAAGTAAAGAAGCATTTGAGAAGTTTGAACAATACTGGGTTTTCAGAATTTTCTAATCATTTGATGGAAAATGGTCATGGTTTTGATAAAAAATTGGGATTGTCAATTTTGCATATAAACGGTGTTGATCACAAATGAAATAATTTGGAATCGTTGGAGATAAATAAAACATGTAAAACTAATCAAACAATTATAAATTTAACTACGAGTCCCATTCTAAAATTTTTTTCTAAAAATTATACTAGTAAATTTGTATAAAATAACAATTTGAGTTAGTACTAAATTTATTTTTTAAATAATTGTTGTTTTTTTTTTTTTAAATAGATTCTGGTAAAGAAACAATAATATACGTTTTTAGTTAGTATTGACATACTGAAGAAGAAAATGGTATTTTTCGAAACCGGTAGATGTATTTAAACTCAGTGGTTAATAAAACACAGTTAATAAATTAAAATATGTTTAGATTTAATGACTTCAACAAGTGTATTCTCACAGTCTTCATTTTCATCGTAACATGATAAATTTATTATCTATTGTCGAAAATTATTGATAATTAAATCTGTATAATGTATATTGTGATCTTGTCCCAGTTAAGCTTTGTAAATTACTGTTAGTTCCTAGGTTTGGTTTCCATTCCTTAAGATTTCCCTAAATAATCGGCTGTCCCAATTAAAAAAAACCAACTATATTTTCAAACATTTGAAGAAATTAAATTATTTTTTAACTCGAAAATGTTTTAAGGGTATTACGTACTATTTTTTTTGTAATATATAATATATATGGCATATTTGAAAGATTTAAAAAAATTATATATTCCATAATATTAACACATTAAACAAGTATGTTATATCGTCCTGTTTTATAATCGACTTGCCACTTCAGCCTCTCCATTGCCGGAGAAGAATGTACTCTAAATGAAAAATGCTGTGTACGTCACAATTTCCTCAAAAAATAATTTCACAGAAAATTTTTTAAGAGTGCCAAAACAGAAAAAAATTATTGAATATTAAAAGCATTTTTGATGATGTTATTAAAAGATAAAAAATAATGTTGCATGGTGTTCCGAATTCGTAATATACACTTTTGGCGTGTCTTTCGATCAGTCACAACCGTTGTTATTCCATCCATACCTATCCTCATGCTCGTATTGTCAGTGTGATTTGTGACCTTGACTCTCTGCTCGTCTGCTGACGTCAACTTGACCGATATTTTTTCGATCTCGACATTGTAATAGTATTCGCATTTCGGCTCCAGTGCACCAGCACTCTATTTTGTGATATTGTGTTTTGATCACGTATTATTTGTGTTTGTGTGCCGTGGGCGAACTTGTGATATCGCCGTATTCAATTGGGATCAAAGATCGGCTCATCCGCGTGCCATTTGTGTGATCTCGGCGGCGACTGCAGGGATTACGAAGGCGTCATATACAAGGTAAGGCGAGCAGTCCTTTCGAATCCCGGTTCCCGAGATCACTGATCATCCGACTTCCTCATTCCCTTTTTCCCTTCCCTACGCAGGATTTGCAGTTCGAATTCACATGGTATCTACTGATTTATTAAGGAATTCTATTAAACGTATTGTGATAGAAATATTATATTACCTCGTAGACTAGAACACAAGTGGAGCTCGATCAGTATACGTTTTTATTCTCGAAACAGTGCAGTAATATTACGTTAAAAATAATTAACCATAGCAAAATAATTGACTTTGTTCAATGCAGCCACATCAATCGAAGTTTAGAAGATATACAGAGTGTGTAGTGTGAGTGTGTAGGTCGAAGCCGATATGGCATATGAATTATGTTGTACTGAAAGAAATATGAAAAACATCCAGGGTCGTAGATGATGATGATATTTTGAGCTGACGGACAAATAAAAATTGTACCCTTTTCTTTTGCAAAACCTCTTTGAAAAAATCTAAAGCAACGTATTACACTTCATTATTTTTAATGCATTTTTTTTATCTACTACTAATCGGATTACTATTAATGTTAAATAAGAAGAAACAACACATTATTTAAACCACTATATATTGAACAAATATCTCATAGAGACTAAGCTATTTTTTTAATTATATTTAATACAAAATATATGGAAGTATAGGGTTTACGACCTGTCTTCGGCTGCCTCAAGTGATCTATTTATATAAATATACATACAACGTTCACAAATTCTCACATATCTCAATCTTTCACATGCCTCAAGTGATCTATTTATATAAATATACATACAACGTTCACCAATTCTCACATATCTTCAATCTCCATATTTATCAAATTTTTGAAAGTTGTATATATGTTAGTATGTGGACTCGTTTCGAGTGCCACTACACCATAGCCATGTATAGACCAAACTTGATAATTCATTTTTCCTTTTTTTTAAACAGAATATATGTCATCACTATGAGAATCAAATTTTTTTGAAATTATTTTAAAGCAATATTCTTTATCTGTAAAATATTTTTTAACACATTATACTAGAATACGCATTTGTAGGTAAAAATACAGTAATTGTGTGTTCTCGGATATATTCAAATATTGGTAAAATAATATACTGGTCAAAATAATAAAATAAACAAAAATGGATATATAATGATTTTTCAGGCGTATATCATAATAATACCACGGGGCTTACAGTTAGATATATTAGAAATAAAAAAAGGTATTAATAGTAAATTAAACATTATAAATAAACAAATTGTTACCTTTTAAATTTGTTTTCATAATAGTTTCTAATTATTTACTCATCGCTTACATTTATAGTTTTGTTTATTGTCTACGCTTGTATTTTTAATTTTATTATACAATTTGTATCCTTTAAACAATGTTTTTTTCGTATTATTTATATAATATGTTGCCACAAATTAATTTTGCAAATATTGAAGAAACTATTTAAGCTGTTCGCAATATGAATTTACAATTTAAATACATGTACTATTAATATAACCACATAGACAATGAACACTTCTTCTAGTGCATGTCTGGTTATCGAATGTTAGCGATATTTTTTTTACATCAGCTCAAAATATCAACCAAATCAGCTCAGAATTTCGTTTAGATTTTTCAGCCAGGATATACTTTGTCTTTCAGGGACTCTTCTGCTCGCAATTTGCTTTGAATTATGAAATGCAGGATCTGGTACTTTTCTATATCTCACGATAAGGCCAAAATATTGCAATTTCCTGGTGATTATTTTAAAGAAATATTTTTCCTTTCGCATCCGGATCATCAGATTACCATTTGTAACCGTACCATTTCAGCTTATTTTTAATAGCCTTCTATACATTCATTTATCTAGTGCTTCAAGTATTATTTCAGTGAGAGTCCAATAAATGTAGAAATATGCGTCAAATAAACCTACGTAAAAACCTCAACTTCAAAAGATTAACTTTTTAATTAACCTGATTTCCTGCTTTTGAGAAATGAGTTAGTGTTTAACAAGATACGAGTATGTTCAATAATGAAATTTCTCATTAACTGGCGTAGTTATTTCCTTAATGGTGGAATATTAAAATTAAAAAATATGTAGTTCTATACAGGGTGTAACATATTTGGTTCATAATATGTTGTATCAGAATGAGTCGAAAATGTTCAAGGAATATGTGCCTAAACTAAACCATGTAAAATATATGAGCATTTAAAAAAAAAATTACGGTTATTTCGATTAATTGAAATGTTTTATTGGTTACAAATTGTATATTGAAAACAAAAAATTAAAGGTCATCGAATTTCGAGCGTCCAGACTATTTTTTGATAGATTATTCAGGGGCTGAAGCAAAGATATAGATTATTAATGGATACATTTTTCGAAGTAAATAAAACATTAATATTTTTCAGAACTGTGCAGAATTTTCCCATAGAATATTGGATACTTGGTCTGTTACAACCTGTATATGTAGTATTTATTTAATTTTTAATAATTTATTTTTACAGTCAGAATAATGATAGTAATATGTAATAGATGTACATGTTAGTGTGAAACAACTAAAAATATTTATTTACTTTTGTATACTGATTTTTAAACAGGATTACTAAAAATATGCCAAATTGCTTTTACTGAAGCTCGGGGAATTATTGTATATTTTTGTTTTAATCTAAAATGACGGAACGGGCTAATAAATTGTTCTGCCAAGATGGTTCAGAGTTTCTGACGGCGAGCCCAGCTTTGCATTTAGTTAATTGGAAGACGAATAAGAGGGTCCATTCTAATTAAATAATATTCCTCTATATATCTAGATTTCAAGCAGACAGTTATGGAAACAAATATAACGTGAATGTAAATGGAGACATTATTATTACACGAGGGTTTTAACTATGAAAATGAGAATCTAAAGGTTCTGAACTTGACTATGATGTGGTCGAAGTGTTGTCGACGGGCGTTGGCGAAGCATGACAAGCGATCGATTGTAGTGATGATAAAGAAGTGAAAATTTCGATCTCTCCATTCTTGGCCCTTCATTGAGCACCTTTTTTTAGAATTTTCGTCGGCTTCCGCACACGTATGTGTTCTCTATATTATTTTATATGTTCAGCTCTTATTTTATCGATAATTGAAAATCTTGGATGATATTTTAAAACTAAATTTTTTAAAAACAAAGATTGTTTAGCATTATACTTTGTGTAAGTAGGTACTGGGCGAATATTATGTTCCAATGCGATTTTGTCTGGCCACCATTTTAGTTTGGCAGACATTTGTCAGTTCGCATTTGGAAGTCATAGAGAACAGTTGATTACAATTTATTATTGTATTGTCTATTGTCTCAACAACGTGTTGAAGTCATTAAAACATTAAAACAAACACAAACCCGACTTTTGGAAAAAAATCGTCATGAGCGACAAAACTCATTTCGACTTGGCGGGTTTTGATCTGGGCACTAAAAATCTTCAATTGATACACCAACGACCTTTACACCCACGCATAGTTGTACGGAGAGAGTGTACGGTGAAATAGCGGAATCATTATGCCTTATTTCTTTCAGGATGCAAGAGGCAATGCTGCAAAAATTTCTTAGTGGCCGAATTAGATCGATTGGGTCTGCAACACACCTGATTTCAATAAAACGGTACCAACTCATACACAGCCCAAGCTGAGCTTACAATTTTGGTAAATGAAACAACATCGATTAAATATCAGATATCTCATAGAGACGTAGCTATTTTTATTATACTTTTAATGGACATGATGTATCGAAAATATGGGGAGTAATTACAGGGCTTACGACCCATCTTCGGCTGGCTTAAGTGATCACTTTATACATATATAACGTTCACCAATTCTCACTCCTCAATTTACACATTTATCAGATTTTTTAATGTTGTATACATCTATCTTATTACATTGCCTTGCTTCAAGTACCAGTACACTATAGCCATCTATGAACCAAATTTGATAATTCATTTTTTCTTGAAAATAGCAAATATTATATGACAATAAGCTTCTGATTTTTTGTTGAAAATTTTTTTAAAGCAATATTCTTTATCTGTAAAATATTTTTAATACATTATACTAGAATACGCCTGAAAAATCAATATTTTTTCAATTTTTATATTATATCATTTCCATTAAAAATATAATAAAAATAACTTCATCTCTCTGAGATATCTGATATTTATTTAATAACAGTATCTTTATAGGTAAAAATCAAGTAATTGTGTGTTCTTTAACATATTCAAATATTGAAACAACATCGGCCTGGAACATAATATTCACCTGTACTAGGTAAATATGTACTGAATTTACAAATAAATTCTATATCTATTTACTGAGATATGAAAATACAAATTTTAATTTTCATATATAGTGAGTGTTTCTAAATAATAACATGATGTAATTTTGACGATTATAGGCACTGAATAAAATGTATAGTCACAATTGTAACAAGTAAGACGTATTTATTTAGTTTCCATTTTATCACATATTTTTTTCTGAAATTACTATAAAGAGAATTTCTTTAGGGGGACAGTAGGCATAAAGTGTTTACAACGAAAATTTATTTATTTATTATTTTTACAAAGTAATTCATATTTTTTTAATCCTGTATTAAATTAAATTTTGCTTAGATACCTTTTAGAATGCTACGCCAAACATAGACACCCCTCTTAAACTGGCCATCTTGCCCCTTTCCTATCATATAAATTGAATGCTAAATTTTGCTTATTTGCATTCTAGGACCTTGAGGAAAATAAATTATTTCCATATCATCCCCACGGACATCTCACATTTCCCGTATCTGGACCAAATTTTTCATACATCGTTAGTCTTTAAGACCTGCGCAAAATAATAGCATCCTCCTTCTCTTTCACCCTATAAATCTGAATACGGGCAACGCCGGGCACGGGCAGCCTGTTATTGGAACAAATCATGTTATATAAATTTATAGATTAAATAATTCAATAATTATTTCTTTCATCTAGATCCGCTTCTCACAAATATTACTGGAGAAATATTAACGTTCAATTATGAAACTCCATGTATATATATATTTTTTTTAATAAAAACTTTAATTCCCGGCGACACTCGCACTGTCGCGCGAAACAATAAACTGTGTCTCCCTCTCGCATAAATAACACCCCGCGAGCTACTACTCCCCGTCAGTACTTGTGAAAAAGTAACATTATTTATATACAACAATTGCTACTTCTAACGTAAACTTTGTCTTAATAATATACTCGTGCGTTACGTGAATGAGCACCGACGTGAAATAAAGCGAGACTATTACGTAGTCACATTTTGTGTCACTTTCTTTTTAACAGTCGAATCTCTGTAATGAAAATTGTAATTCGATTACTTAGTAACTTCTTTAATGTACGTACGTACGTCCGTACGGCGAAAAGTTGTCCTGAGTTGATAAAATATGGAAAGATCGCGGTGTATCGAAAGCAACAAAGGTCAGGCTCGTACAGTCTCTGATGCATACTATATTATGTGTAATAATAGATCCCGAAGATAAAGATGAGAAAATGAATTGATACCTTTGAAACACGTGTTGCGCATGTCTAAACATCAAAGATAGATGCTCAACCATTTGCCTGAGATGAATTCTTTATTTTTTTGGGCATCTTACGAGAAGAGAAATAACTTTGAGAAGCTTGTTGTGGTGCGTCACGAAGAAGGACGGAGAGTAAAAGAAAGATTCCGCACCCTTTTGACTGACCAAGTAAACAAGACAAGAGGAACTTCTCTGATGACAGCTTTAAGGCTAATCTTAGGATCTGCAGGATGCCGAGAAAAATGACCAACGTGGATGAAAGTACATACGCATGTAGTCACGATCATCTTCATTATCACTCCCATTGGTAGCTTGTTAATACGCGGTTGGTCATATATTTAGATGAGATAAATCTCAGTACAATGTACACGAGATTGTTGAGATTTTAATCTGGAGATAAACTCAAGGACAACCTTGAGAGTAGTAGAAAAAGACCCGAGTACACGACGTTTAAGCATTTATTCCGTTTTAGTTGCTACTGCTCTACTGTTAATGTTACCAGAAGACCACAGAGCTGCCGATCTGCAAGCTATCCTTCCAACACCTCGTCAGGATAATCGCCCAGAATTTCGAGACTGACCTGCGCTTCCAGAGTTCAGCCGTGATGGCCCTGCAGGGGGCGAGTGAAGCTTACCTCGTGGAACTTTTTGAGGATACCAATCATCTACACCATCTTGTCGAAAGACATTCAGCTGGCGAGGAGGATCAGGGAAGAGCGCGCCTACTCATCCAAATCTCACACTATTTCATTATTGTGTCCCGCCTTTTTTTCTTCATTACATTTTGGCAGCCATTACAAAATTCAATTCGTTAAAAAATTTTCAGTTTTCCATTTAATTTCTAATCAATTCCATCCACCGAGATGAAAGGAACTTTTAGTATTATTGTTACCAAAATCAACCACGTGAGGATAAGCAATTACTCATTTCACTCAACTGATGAATAAAACATGAATAATTAATGAACAGACATTTGAAGTTTGGTATATATGATAAATCTTGAATTACCATAGACTCCCTTGGCGTTTTATCCTCTAATTACTGTCTAGTTTCTTGGGTTCCGATTCCTTATAAGTGAAATTCAGTCTTTTCCAGGTAACAATATTAAGTTTATTACGTTAAAACGTTATTATAGTTAATATAAATTATGAACTTCAGAGATAGACTTGTTATTCAGAAGAAACTGTGATGGAAGAGAGTTTTCTTACAAAGGCGGCTTCTTATAAGGCTCGCCTCCCACCACTGATCTACTCACTTTCATGACACATACGCATACGCACATACATTTACATAAAGTGACAGTTCTCACATCATATAACAAGCGGGAAATGAGAGACAGCGATTTTCTGAGACTTGTGTAGACGGTGTGTATACGATAAACTACAAAATCCAAGAGTTGTCTCCAAATCTCAAGGGAGTATAACGCATGCCTTAGGGCCGTTTGTGTGATCAGTAGTAACTTTTTATTATGGTAACTTTTTTTACTTTAGTAACTTTTTACTAAAGCCCATGGTTAAAATCATTTGCGGTTTCTTTGAACATCAAATTTACTATTGTCAAAGCGTAGATGGAGATGTCTATAGACGCGACAAATAATCATCAAATATGCTATATTTTATGCATAATCTATGGATTTTTTCGCCTAGGCGTTCGAAATCTCTCTCTTTAGTGGTGAAATTTTTTCGTATTAAGTGCTAATGTATATTAAACAACGACATCATCATCAGACAAACTTTCGTCACTAAAATAGCGAGATATTGAATGATTAATTGTTGTATACTACAACTTTCAAAGTATCAATGTGTCAGATGACTTTTGGAACAGCTGTGAAATGTCCGCCATATTTTATAATCGATTCTCGTTTTTACTATCGGATATCGAAGAGTTTACTACGTGGTGTACTTTCGAGAAGTAAATATTTTTTGTCAACAATCAAACAATTCGTTTTTTTTACAAAAATTTTTACTTTAGTAACTTGTTTTACTACTGATCACATAACCGGCCCTTAGCGATTGTCTCCAGTCGAAAGTCTCATAAAAATCCCATTTCGGGGATATGGGCTATTTTAGTTCGATTAACGATCTAGACGATGTATCGATCGTAACTGTTGACCTTCGACATTCCCTTGAACGATAAGCTTCTCCATCTAGTCATTTTCATCCAGTTTTTCCAATTCGCAACTAGACGCACGTCATTCATTGAGTTTTAGATCCATTCGGATTCATTTTGCTTTGCTCTCCAAGTTAAGTGATCGCCTCCAGAACAATACAGAATTTACGAATATAATATAGTAATGGGTTTATCTTTATTTAAAATGTTATTTAAACCGTTATTGTGACTGATTATATACGATGGTAACGATGATTGGTAACTGATTATTCGTAATTCTTCGAGAAATGACTGGTACGCTAGAAACTAAACCACCAATAGTTAAATATATGTTACCAATTACCGTCACAATAACGGTTAACCATCAGTAGAATACATATGTAGGTATATTAAGATGGTTCAAAAAAAAAATTACTTATAAAATTTACATTAATTAGTCATTTATATCAGTATTTTTAACTAACTATAAATTATACCTGCATTATGGAGTTTTTATTTTAAAGAAGAATTGTGTTTTACTGTTTTTAGTCATAAGTTATTGTAGATATATTAATAATATATTTAGTAGAGTTAGGTTATGCTATATCTATAAATTATACCTGCGTTATATATTTTGTATAATGTAGAACTACGATAAAGTGTTTATAGTAATAATTGACGTATTAATGATGGATTAGATTAGGTTAGTAATATACAATAATATTGCTTATATTATATACGCTGCGGTAAGTATAGGTTCCCGAGTGTTATACTTCAATTATTATCTCAATAAATACATAAAATGCACGTTTCGTATGTACTTAATTTTGAAAATAGCGTTTTTTATTTTGTAGTACACAGATTTTTTTTACTGTGCTATTATGGCATTTTCTCATTTAGATTAATTAAGTCTGATCTAGGAAAACCACTTTAAACTTTAAAATATTTTCTATTGTTTAAAAACATATATTATATCAATAATGTAATATAATATTTATACACTAGAGCTCTGTTAGAGAAAGGGTATAAAAGTTATTGTAAACTAAAAGCATTATGTGGATGTTACAAATGATAGATTATCGAAGATGAATTGCAAATTCCTCGCACCCTGTTATACCGACAGATGTACTCAATTGCACGGGTACTTAATACTAATTAATGCCAACGGAATTAGCTAATTATGATATTAATTAATTTAAATGTCGTATTGGCTGGCTATATAACGTAATTCTCAGTGGAATTTTAATGATATTTCTTCATCATGACATCTTTATAATTATATGTAAGGGTAGGTAATAATTTAGTTATTTTATCCAGAATACTTCAAAATTTGGCAAAAAAGAATTAACAACAATAATGTAATGATACCTGAATTTTTACATTACATTTTCGATATTTATTATTCTATTATTCATTTTTAAGATAATTTTTTTTAATAATCTTGAAATCTACAAAATTTTATTTTACTGAAACTATGGAGATTGGAATTGTACGAATCTGTATGTTTGATGTGAAATATGATTAAGCTCTGTCAGAAGACTCAAAAGGTGTGTGTGTAAAACTACCTCCAAAAGAAAGTTACATACTCGTGCTCGTATTCGGTCCCCAATTTGGTTATGTATGAAGATAGACAAATAATATAATACAGGTGGTTTAACAGAAACGCGTACTTATATGTTTTACTAAATATATTAGAGCAAGGTTACAAAAGATCATTTTAATATCCATTGAAATGATGCGAATCGTAAATAGAGCAACAGAAAGCGTGACGAATCTGGGCGCGCATGGGCAACAGAAAGCGCGACGGACGCTGGTCATGTTCTCGTGCATGCGCTGACGTCTCCTAGTGGCAGTTGCTCACTGTTCTGCTGGGTGCATTCGAAAAAAAATTTACGATCGCCAAACTTCATCGACAAACACACCAGTATGTTTTTAAATATATTAACACAAATTTATCAGATCAGATTTATCACTACCTTACAAAATTTCACATATCTACGATAAAAATTCAGATTATTTAAATATTTCAAAGTTATTTTACTTATTAGTTTAAATGTATGTACGGTCATTAAATATATCCGTGGCGATTCTCTCTAAATTCTACGTCAGATAGGACAATATTTAAGAGTTCGTAACTTCGTTAATATTGGTCTTGGAGAAAAAAGTGGCTCAAGTACCTACAGAATACCATGAAATGGAAAATAACATTTTCTTTCACACACAGATTCTTCTAATATATGTAGAGATTCTCTTATTTATACGTTACATAATAATAAAAACATATTTATGTTCCCTATTGCGAATCGTACTATTAAATATTTTACTCTTTTGGAGTGATTGAGCGACATTTCATCCCTCTACCCTCGCGGCGCACAGCGGGCAGCACTGCTATTATGGCCAAACTGGAATGGTAAATTAATGGGAAATGGCTAGGTCGCCGACAGCAGGAAATCGACAATATTTCACAATATAATATGACGTCAAAAGCATCGAATCGTGACGTGAATAATGTCAATTCTCTTCTTCTGTTTGACTGCGGTGTGGTGCAGACCATGGAGCCAAACGTGAATATTAAATTTTCTAATATCTTTTTTTCCTGATGTTATAGAGAAAAAAAAATTCGGAATCGGCTCATAAAAATCAATTAGAAAAAGCTTTCAGATTTCAGGAATTAAAAACCACAAACACAAAAGAAAATCAAAAAGAAAAAAGTTTCAAGAGGAGCGCAGTGATGAATGTTGGGTATGTTTTCTTTGAAATATGTATTTGTGTTTATTTATTTGTTACACATGCATATGCATCAATGCCATTAAAAAAGTACATTTTTTTACATTTTCGTGATTTGTGAAAAAAACTGACATTATACGGATTGGTATTGGAAAAAATCTGTTCTTACAGACATTTTCATTTCATAACAACAAAACCTTGCATATTACTGTTATGTATTGTATCTGATTATTCTTCTAACAAAAAATAAAAAATATAGTAAGTACTTCAACGCAAAATACTTAAGCTGCCAACGGGATTGAACCAGGATCTCTTCCTATCCGGTGGCAGCTAAAATATTTTTTCAATAAATTAAGTTTATCTGTATGTATATCTTTCTAATTTGTGCATTTAATTTGCATTACAATATCACAGAAATATGTTCTGAAAAAATTATAACTTCACGAACAATAATGTGTTCTCTTTAAAATAGAAAGTATTTCAGTTGCTACTGGAATTCGAACCAGGACCTTTTCGTATCCGGGGAAATACGTTACCTTGTTTAGCCATATCAACCAGGTCGGTTTACAACAAATTTTTGAACTTATATTCTATAGCTCTTTCAAATCCATACATTTGTTATTCCATTTTTAAAAGCAATCAACTTTATTTTTTTTGTATGTCTTCTAGTTGACATTGAAAAATTGTAACCGTCATTCAAATTCATTTATTTTCGATATCATATTTTTACAATATTTGTCAGAAACTTAGTTGAACTTTCTAGGTGGCAGCAGTATCTACTTACAGTCCGTTTTATGATTATATATATATATATATATATATATATGACCAACAGAATTACGTAAAATGTCTAGCTAAATTAAAGTACGCGTCGGTAAGAACTGACAAAGATAAAGGCTGATTTCCCCAAAACCTTAGCACAGAGTAAATATTAAGTTCTGAAAATGCCATCTATTATTTTATCTTGGCTAGCCCTGTTGTCATTATTTTAAAACAATGGAAGCCAAAGCTATAAAACTGATAGTCAGCATTACATTCTCCACAGAAACTGCACAAAGTATTGAAAAACACTTCAATTCACGCGATTGCTTTGGGAAAAATTCAGTTTCATGAACAAATCTAACGACCGCAACGGTTATTTTCTTCGAATACCGTATAGAGCACTTTATATGAAAAGTAACTGCCACAAGGCACATGTTTTAGTGACCAATACTATTATTTTTTATAAGGGAATAATATTAAACAAAGTACAAAGCGCTCAACCAATCCCAAACCGTGACAAAAACCTAAAACAGATCAATTCAAAAACTCCTTGATCCCTTAGAATAAAAAAGTATCAGAGATTTATATCAAACTGAGATATTGACCTTTAAGTTTTGAATATTAATTATTTGATTTCTTTAGCGGGGTTTAGAGTGATGGCGGAGGTGAAAATTTTATAAAAATGTCTCTATGTATCTAATTCAAAATAACACGTATTATATTATATAACTCATACATTTTATTTCTAATCAAATAATAATTCTTTTAAAAAATATTATACGTATTACTAAAATATAATTCTGTTTTTTTATTTTGTAAACTACTAAGGAATTTGATATGTTAGTATTTTTTGTATGTCCAAATCTTTGTTGGAACTAATTAATGTTTTTTTTCCTTGGAGGATTGTCATCAAGATATAGATATCTCATAGAGATGAAGCTATTATTTTTACATGGAAAGTAAGAAAGTCTTCTAAATGGAAATGTTTCAACATGATATCATATATACAACTTCCAAAAATTGGATAGATGTGGTAGCATGGATAAATAGGTGAACTTTACATTGTGTAAAGTGATCATTTAAGCCAGACGATGACAAGTCGTAAGCCTTTTAGTGCTTAAGACTTCCATACTTTTCATGTAAAAATAATAACTTCGTTTCTGTAAAACATTTGTTGTCAGAATTTTGACATAAAAAAGTCAATTTTTACCAAATGTCAGATGTTGCCTTATTATTACAAAGTCATGACCTAGTGATAATAATTATAATAACACCCAACATTGCAATGCAATGTTATTTATATATTTAAAAATATGATTATATGTATGTATCTTTAGAAGATTACAAAATTTACAGAATCTGACTGATGATGAGGGCATATCTCTTACAGACATACTAACGAACATTTTTATTATATGTATATGACTTAATGTATCTTTACACTCATATGATGAAGATTTAAATATGTGAGCGATACAAAAATAATGGCATAACATAACTAGCGTAAGTTCTTTATTTTATTTATAAAAATTAATTAAACATTTATTTTCTTAAAATTTTCTAAATAGAAGAATTCTAGAACCTTTATAATAATCGATAAAAAATATTGAAATTTTATGTGCGAAGGATTGAAAAGGTTAAGGGTCTTTCATTTTCATAGGATGAAAGGTTCACACTCGAAGGTCGTATGGTTTAATATACCCTTTTTATTTTTATTACTTAAGATATCTTAACACAGAAAATAATAATAACTGTATCTGTTTCCATTTGGGAGTAAAATTCAATTTTCATTGACTTACTAAAAAATGCACGGGAAAAATATAAGAATATAAATATTTTTTATGTGTATTCTCATGAATAAAATAAGAAATTATTATCATACCTTTGTTAGTTTTGGCAGATATCGATAATTCTATTAGATGGTAGAATCTACCTGTAAAGAAAAAAATAACATATTAGTAATCATTTTATATACCGTAGATAATATTTTATATACAATATTCTTTTTGTTGAAAAATCATTTTATTTTTCGCATGAGAACAACATGTGAGAACCTGCTTGGCGATCCTGTCAAATAAAATAATTCATCAACGGATGGATATAAATGAAACAATGTTATAACTCTACTTGAGTTTATTAGCACTACTCGAGTAGAGTAATAATATTGCTTCATTTATATCCATCGATTATGATGAAATTCTATAAAGTTAACGCCGATTCTATCAATAATATAATCCATCAACATTTGAGTTAATTTCGATACATAAGGATTTCGATAAAACAGGATTTTCATTTTCATTTATTTAAAATATTGTTGTGTATTGTTTTTTAAATACGTCTTAATAAATATCTTAAGTACTTATATCTTAATTAATTTTCGTGTTCATGGTTTCGTGATCTTGAATATATAGTCAGTTTGTGTGGATGAAATATGCATATTTTATTTCATCATTTATAAATAGCCTGCGCCTACCGCTATTCACATATGTAATCTATACAGCACTTGCGTTAGTGATTAGTATTCCACAGGCGCCTTCGTAATTTCGATAAAGTATATACGTGAAAGTAGGAAAACGTTAATACAAAACACATACATAAATTGTATCGCTTATTAAATAAGCTACCATTTTGAACATAATATCTTTAAAATGTATAACTTACATTTGTTAAGTATTTTCAATAAACTGTTTAATTTATCCGTTATTAAATAATGATAATTTAGAATATTTTTTTATGACAGCCCTAAATGAGCACCGTTTTTCCAGCGGCATGCAATGCACTTTGTAGCTGTATTAAAATAGAATTTCTGGGAAATAAATCAAAATAAAATATGTATCTCATAACAATTGTTATAGTATTTTTCAAATTTTAATATATCGTATTATTCTATTTAGTATTTCTCAAAATGAATAGTTACATATAATTTACTTGAATTGGCAGACTACGCGTGCTTATGTTTTGCCTAATAGCTGGTGTACTAAAATAAACTATTACTAGGAGAAAGCATTTTACGTGTTTCCGTAGAATATTTTTTTCATTAATGAAAATTTAATTTATTATCAAAAAAGAGTATTCTGTAGTACAACCTAATTTAACAAAATATGAAATATATAGACAAATATAATACTTTATCATACATTAATTTAGTTATTTAAAAGATTACCATGACGTAATGCCATTACGTCATTATTTCATTAAGTATTTTTGTATACCATCAACAGGTCATTAAGTATCTTAATAGATAATTCTAGATATAAATATTTTCATTAGAACACATTCTTTTCGTGAAATTGTAATTATTTAGAACACAGGTTTGTGATCTTTTAAACACTAATTAAATCAAACCTGGGAAGGTGCATTATTCAACTATGCAACAGCGACATTATTTTTGGCAACAAATTTTCGAATCTACATACTACAACAAACTAATACATCTATCGTTACATTATTTGAAAGCCATCAACTGTTTTACTTTGGCGTCTGTTATCGGTTTACTCAAAGATATTTGAGATTCTGTAAAAATAAAGTAGTTTTCATCTAACATATTTTAATTATCAAAAAACAATGTTTTAAAATTCACCATGAAATGTGATTTACATGAAAAATGATACATTATTTTATGTTCTTATTCAATATGCATTAGTCATTTAATCGCTAGGGATTTCGGAGATAATTCTTTAAACTAAAATCAATCTTAGATGTATGGTTAATTTTTCTCTGATAAATTCCAATAAAGTATTGCCCATTCGTTTAATTTATTTCAGTCACGCCATTGCTATTTTGTCTAAATTCTGAGTATAAATTCACCAACGCAGTAACGGGTGAAATTATACTCAACTACCTATCGTTTACTAGTAGCTACGTAGTATCTACGTGAGGATAAATACAAAACCGTTGCTAACATCAAATTCAATTTCGTATCGCATTTCGAATTTCGCCATTAAGTGTTCGTTGGAATAGTTCTCTAACAGAATTGAATTTACTCCTCTGCTTTAACACCGAAAACATAAGACTAGCGTTCGTTAGATGAATCTCCATATCTATTCCAGCGGGAATAGTTCCATAACAGTAGTCGTTGTTGATTCGGGACATCAACGGATGCCAAAATGATGTATTCAATAACTTTACACGTATATTACCACCAAGGGCGTGCACGTCAGAGCCACGGAGAATACCAAGACTTAAACCGATCGTGAATATATAAATATGTATATACTAACAACAATATTGAAAACTCTTTAACGTCAACTTCTCTGAACCCGACATCGCACAAATAAATAACAATAATAATTTAATTATGAGTAGTATCCCTATTTTGCTGTGAAGTTGCATTTTTAGAACATAGTTTTGTGGTATTTTAATGCAAATTAAATTATACAGATACTATTAGAGATTATAAGTCTAGAAAAAAATCAATTTATCGAAAAATATATAGAGCTGGACCTTTTCATATCCGGGGAATTGCGTTCTCTGATTTCGCTATAGCAACCGAATACATTATCGACAAATTTATATTACGGAAAATCTCAAATACCCGGATAAGAGACGCCAAAAATAAATAAATGAATCCATTTTATTAAATTTTGAAACATTAATACAACTTAAATATTAAATATAACTCATTTTTGCTGTGAAGTAGCATTTAAAAAACATAGTTCTGTGGTATTTTAATACAAATTAAATTAATTGGTCCGGCTTCGAATCTCGAATGTATTCGGTTGCTATAAAAAAAACGGAGAACGCGCTTCTCCGAATAGGAAGATGTTCTGGTTCGTAATCTTTCTAATTGATTAATTTTAATTAGTATTAATGATAATTTAAATAACAGAATTACCATAAGGCAAGCATTAGATCGTATCCACCTTAATTATACAAAGCAAAAGAAAACTATCTCTCAACCCATGAAAACCTCAAGTTTAACATATAGATATATATTCTTTGTTAAAAATGACAAGAACTAATATTTTACCCGAAAAAACTGAGCTCACACCGGGATATATTTTTTTTTATACATTCATAATATAATTGCGTAAGACGGTCAGTCCGCCGAAAGATGTGCTAAGACTATTTTTATTCTTTGTACTTGTGTACTTCAGCATTGACATCGATAGCTCGGGCGGTGTGGGCTGTCAGCTCGATACTAAATTCAATTATAGACGCGCTTATTAGAGAGCAGTCTACACGGTGTTGGTAAATACGAGCGGATGTTAGGGTGGTGCTCCTGGTAAATGTGAGCTGTCATCGAAATACTTCACCAGAAATTACGTACCCATCTAAATATATAAAAACGATATTAAGGAGACAATTCGTATATTTATAATGATCTCATATTTACTTTGTCTGATATTGCAATTTTTCAGAATGTATGTTCGGTGATAATTACAACAAATTTAGATACATAAATTAGTTAGAAAGATATATCGCAAAAGTAAAAATAATATTACTCACAGCGAGAAAAAATAAGGGTTTTGTATCACTATCCCGACAACCCATTTCTTCTTCTTTTAAATAGGCAATGCACTCTTCAAGAGTAATCTGTGCCATTAATCAAGTTAAAACTTTATTTTATATAAAAAAGTACAATAATATTATAGAATAGGAAATATTATATTACAAGTCAATACCGTTGTCGTTCAAAAATTTTGATATTATATAGATTAAATATGGCGAGCTAAGGGAAATAATTTAACCGGGAGTGATCCGCAATTGACAGGCAAAAAAGATATGGTTAAGGGTTTCTTCCTCTGCACTACACTCACACATTAGGGAATCTATTAAGTCCAATCTGAATAAATGTGAGGCTACCTGGCATTGCTCAATTCTCATTCTAGAGATATATGATCTTGTTATTTTGAAGACTTTCATTTTGTAGAACCAGGGAGTGCAGGGAATACATAATTGAATTATTTTAAGCCGATTACCCTTATGATTATTTGGATCTATTCATTGTGCAGTCTAAATAGAATTTTATAATATTAAGTCTGTCATACATCGGGATTTAGAATTGATGAGGGAAAACTCCGGAAAGAGTGGCCTCCTTGACCAGATTATCAGCACATCCATTTTCAGACAACCAATTCAACTTCCTAAAAAAAAGATATGTAATATGTAGGTATATATGTGTATTTGAATATTTAGACTATAATGAAATATAGTGACTATACATAATACTAAGATATTCGCCGATTAACACCATCAAATACTTACATGTGATAAATCGTGTTTAAATTTAAAACTGAATTTTGTAGACTCTCAGATATATATATCACTTATTTTTAATGAAAACACATTTTTGTTGTGCAGTTGCAATTTCAGAACATAGTTCTATGGTATCAGAAAAAAACTATCTATTTGGTAGCTACAGGAATTCGAACTTACACCTTTTCCTATTTTGATATAATGAAAATGATAACGCTAACCCCCTATTTTATATTGTTAATTTTCCTATGAAAATTAATCATACAATTAAATCTTCTGATCTGTTTTTGAAGAAATGACTTTAAGAAAATAATCGTATAGAATATATAATGACTTGTATTTAATCACAACATTTGGTATGTGATTAAATTATTTCATAAATGAAATGTGATATAACATTCTACTATTAGTTCAATGGCTTAGAAAAGCAACAGAGATTTCCTTGAAAGATCTACAACATAACGCGTTGTAACCAAGAGATGGAAAATAGTTATTAATTTGACGTGGTGCTGATAAATGACGCACTCTGATATGAAATTCTCTGAAGTGTTATTCCTTACATTTCACAAATCACTACACGAATCCGTTGAGTATTTTCAGTGTATTTTAACAGCTGGTAATAACTTTGACATGTTGCGTATTTACGAATAACACAGACATTTGGCATATTATTCTGAACTGGATTCATACCAGGCATATCGTGTTATAATATTAGAAATTATAACAATACTATAGAAATAAAAAACGCATTTTTTTGATAAATAGATTTTTTCTGTGAATCTTTGCAATTTATGTAATAATAATTTATAGTCGAAAAATGAAAATTTTTATGATTTCTTTTAATTTTTTTCTCTTTTGATAATTTATGATAAACTTTTATTTTCATAAAAATTAGTTACAATTAGTTATGGTGATATTTATGTTGAGAGAAACTGAAACAAGTGTAAGGGTGGGTCTCTTTCAGCATAGACAAAGTTAAAAAGTATTGGCAAATCGAAACGAGTTTCATGTAGCGGAATTTTGAACTTTTTCGTATTATATAAAAAATTTCGTGAAAATATTTTTAGGAAAATATTTATTTTCATATTTTATTTTGTAATGCTACTAGACAGACAACCCGTCTATCCTTGACAGACTCGTATACAGTACATTGGCCAACTGCACTTGTTGTTTGAGATTTAAGGGACCGAATTAGATTAATTCAGTAACGCATGGTGCGAAGGAATTTGGCCAATGTTCTGTCGTCTATTTTGTGACTGTTGATGTTGCATTTATTCACATAATATATATACATTTATTTACATATATTTTTATGTTTGACATTTCTAAATAAACACATGTAAATATACATATTAGGGTGCATCAATTCATAAATATGTGTAAAATTATTATATGTACCAAATATACGTTTGCACAGAAAAATAAAATCGCCATCTTTCATATTCTTATAAAACTAGAAGAAAGAAACCCAGATTTTTTTAGAATTTAATTATTATTTTTGTTCTCCGTATCCAGCTGCTTCCTGCGATTTTTCGAACATCATCGGCCCAGCGAGCCAGCCTTACTGGAAGAAAGCCTTTTTGGCTTCTCTTCCAGCACTTTTTAATCTAATTTGTAATTAACATATGTATAATTTGATATTAATATGAAGCGTGTCGAACGCCGGGCGTAGGAGCCCGCGCATGTGAGAATGGTGGAGGGTGCCCAAGGCTCTAAAAGTGGAAACGCGCGTCGAAGGCGCTTTCTTTTTATCTTCTTTTGGCAACCACACTCGTAGCTCTAATTCTGTATTGATAATTATATTGTTGTATATAATAAACTATTGTTCATAATTACTTACACAAGTAACTTACACAAGTAGTACTTACACAAGTAGTACTTACACAAGTACTTTTTATTTCTTATTCTGATTTGTAAGAGCATACTCTATTCCATGGCTCATTAGGCTAACTTGAATTTGCGGATGTGGACGCATTTGATTAAAAATACGTAAAACATATAAATAGTTATTTAATTACAGAATAGTAATAATATAAAATGAATCGTTGCGTTGTTTGAAAAAAAAACTATTTTATATGGATGTACGCAACAGTAACAATTGAAAATAAAATTATAGTAAACATTGCACATCATGTATCTATTTAATTTTTTGTTGGTGCATGCGTCTGATATAATACCACTTTTTTAAACAACCCTATTATAAAAGGTTTCTTAATATTAAAATGGATTCCATTAAAACGCCAAGCGACTTAATGCATTTCAAATTACCAAGTAAAAAATTGAATAATTTTCTCACCTGGATACTAATAATAATAATTTATTTTTTGATTCATAGTACAGTACAGTGTGTTATTATATTGTTATAATCAGATAACATTACGATAAAGTAAAACATGTGTTTCGGTACCCTGCCTGCTACACTAGTATTTTACTGTATTATAGCAGACGGTGCCTTTCCGGTATAGTAATAAACAAAGTGTAGTGTTCAATATACTAATAAATATACATAAAAAGTAAATCAAGATGCGATTAGATAGCATATAAATACAATGTTCAATGTATATAAACTCCTGATACTGTCTCCAATTTAAATTTTGCGTGCAAAATATTACATTATATAAATAGAAGTAAGCGCTTGGTCTCGGAGTATAGTTAGTAGCAACAATAAATTAAAACTTTTGCATCATTTTCTCAATTCTTTTTTCAAAATCGAACTCAAATTAAATTTATTCGAACGTCAAAGTTGATTCTTAGTTTATATCTTGGTTTACAATCGGCAATTTACACACGGATAATTGTTTGAGAGAACATAAAAGAAGTAGGAGCGAATTAAAAAATATATATACATTTCACTCGTAAATAAAAATTTTATTACACTTTGAAAACAATCTCCATATCTAAAGGCAGGATTTTTCTCTTATAAAGAGGTAGCAAATCAATAAATTACTTGTATAAAATCAAACAACAAGTTCAACATAACGGTTGTGTATTACATTAATAAATAAAAAAATTCGAAATAAAAGATGTTCACGTTAATTAAAATAATTTTATAGACCGAAGGACATTTTTTTCGTCTCAACTCGTCTTAACTAATCTTTTACGAGATTTGTTTTAGTATAAAAACTAAAGGTCCGCCTCTAATATGATTCCTTTAATAATCCTTTAATCTTTGTCAGTCATTAAGGGTAGATGTTTACTGTATGCGTCATTCTGATCCGCATGCAAAATATACGGCGTGATAATTCATAAATCGCTTCGTGCTGAACTCTCAACTGTCCTTTAACTCGAGACAAATATCCGAGAGAAATCTCGTCCCGTAGATACGGGTCAATAAGGGCCATGTCCATGGAAAGAAATGTGAGATAATCCCAGAGGTTAAATTGAGATACATCCAGTGGCGTAACTATAAAAAGTAGGAAAAAAAAATTCCTCATACGAGCATATGTATTGTACAGAAGAATTATAAATATGAAGTACTACGGCTTAATAATAATGGAATAAAATTGGAGTCTTATCCCCTTTAATATTTTCTCTTTCTTGAAAATAACCAAAATCTATTATTATATATTTTGCTGTGGCGTATTATTAATTCATGTAACGCCGAGAAAATTATATGGCACAGACAAACTTTTGGGCCCCAATGCATCGCACTAACAATGCATCGCACTAGTTACGCCACTGGATACATCTCAATAATAATAATAACAAATAATTTATTTAATTCATAGTACAGTGTTATACTATAATCGGATAAACATTTCAGAAAATTAAGACATATTTGGGTACCCCGCCTGCTACTTAGTATTTTACTGTATTATAGAAGAGAGTATTTTTCCGGTAGAGTAGTAAACAAAGTGTAATGTTCGATGTACAAAAAAGTATATATAAAGAGTTAAACAAGATGTCATTAGATTAGATGAATAAATTGTAAAACTTAAAGTAAATGCATTGTTCAATATATAAGATATAATATATATGTAAAGAGTAAAGCAAGATGCAATTAGATAACATATAATTACAACGTAAAACTTAAAGTAAGTTCAATATTTAATGTATAAATATGTATACATAAAGAGTAGAACAAGATACAATTAGATAATCCAATATACTGTTGTAGCAGTTTTAATCTCACGTTTGGACCTTTAAAAGTTCTTGGGCGTAATTTCTCCCCATTTCGTGGAGTCAGAACTGCAATTTTCGTGAAAAATTGCAACCATAGTCTTGCATATTTTTGCATTTAGACTGTTGCTAGAAACAAATGGAATCTTTGTGCAAAAGTTTTGTTTAATTTTGGCACAAGATAGTGACAGTTAGCCTGTATCCTTGTTAAGAGAGGGTGCGTAATTTACTGATAATATTGTTCATGTCGATACAAGTATTTTAGTACACCAAAAGTATAATAAGAGACAAAAACTAAAACCAGTGTACACAACGTTTGATCTGATAGCGAGATTTGACACGTGCACATTAACTATTCAGAAAGTCAGATATACGTCATTGAACATAAGCATAAGGCCTTAAATTACAAATATTTATTCCGTCTTAATAGCTGACGTAGAAATTAAAAATAACCCAATTAACGAACATGACGACAATAATATTTGACATTTGACGTACGAGTGTAAAGTATGGTGATCGAGGTGGCGAATCTCTCTGGTACGGTGTGTACACGGGGAATACGAAAGCCGAGAGTCGTCTTGTTGAAAAATTTCATGGGAGTAAAATTCGTATCTCAGAGTATTATAGTAAATTCGTATCATATAAAACTCGTATCGAAAGTCTCCTAAAAATCACCGGCCATTAGACAACATAATAATGACAGGAATTGAAAATGTAAAAATATTGATAAGTTAGACAGATAATAAAGATTAATCTGCTTACAATATTATAAAAATAAGCAAAATAAATTGTTAAATAGAACGAGGTAAAGAAAACAAACAGAAGAATGTGGCTTTCTTATTTTTCTGCCAACTCCTGCGTTAGTTAGTATAATTTCAGGATGTGAAAAAATTTACTAAATACCTGTCTTTGTGTTAACTGAGTTAATTATTTTGACGTCAACTGTTTTCGATACCACTGTATCTCCGCCATGATTGATGCACATAAATAAATTAAATTGCCTTCAAACAATGTTTCGAGGTGTACTAAAAAATTCATGGTAGCATTGATCCATACACAATGTATGAATTAATGTTACCCGAGTCAATGTACCAATTTTAGGTAATATTGATTCATACGCAATGTATGAATCAATGTTACCTGAATCAATGTAGCAATTTTAGGTAACATTGATTCATACGCAATGTATGAATCAATGTTACCTGAATCAATGTACCAATTTTAGGTAACATTGATTCATACGCAATGTATGAATCAATGTTACCTAAAATTGGTATCTGTATTCATTACAATAAATAAATAATACATGTCTTACTTACGCCCACTATAACTGTGACCAGAGTGACACATTACAGCTACTGGCCGCATCGGCACTGGCCAGATTGGAAGAGCAAAACTTGCTAAGATATGCGCATTATTCATACGACCTTGGATATGTGTTTAATTTATAAATATTTTTTTGCGTGCGTACTTTTGTCCTCCATGATTTCGAAAATAGACCAATCGTTATTTATAAAAATAAAATCCAGACGATAAAATGTCGCATTTACTGGTCTACTATGAGATATCAAATGTAAGATCGGTGACGTTTATTTGACGAATTTAAATAATGTAACTTCTACATATCTGTGGCTTAATGCACAGATATACGTTCAGTATATATCCAGTTTTTACTGAAATTGAGTTATCGTTCACAGAACGCTTGTATCTATACTATAATACCTTCACACTGTAACAGCCTTTGTAGTATATAAATATTGGTAAATATATGGTTGAAAACACACAAATATATATGATATTTGATAAGATATTGTCTCATTAAAATACATTATATGTCCATTTCGTTTATAGTAGAAATTGCATTTGGAATTAATTCTTTTCACAACTACACTCCATCAGATTACTAATAAGTACAGCAAAGAATAAGGACTTGGGGATACTTTATTTAGAACCTAAAGGGTAAATCAAGCAAAGAGTGCCCACTCAACAAACTTTTTAATTTAAAAAAAAATATAATGAAATAACGTACAAACAATTATCAGCAACATTTTCAGAAACAAAATAATATATTTTTAATAAGTGAACAATGTTATAAGTACCAAAAAATAAGCGTTAAAAATAGTATTTTTTTACATATATTACAACGTTAATTATTCGTACAAAAATGACAATTCACAGGCCCAAAGCCAATGTAATCAGTGTATTCATCGTGTCACCATGCTTCACACCTTGAACATTGGATATATAGGAGTTGGACTATATGTGGGAATGTTGAAGTTATTTAAATATGATTGACTCGTGATTGTGTCTGAAAATTTTGTTGCTGTAAGACGGAAGCTCCTAACAACTTCAAGTCTCACGCGTGTTGTTTGTATATCGCAATGTAGGGTGTCTGTTGTTGTAACTAGAGCAGGGTGTAGAAATGAAAGAGCACTTTCAAGATTTCGTTCATTGATGTGTTGAATTATACAGTTAAATTCGCGTTGAACTTTGAAATGGCTCGCTCGAGATGCTACTGAATGGAGATGTTTATCAGAGGACGGTCTGCGGAAGAGTAGTGCATCTCTTTCTTTAATTTTAAATGTATTTTTAATTGTTTTTTCTTTGTAGTTATTGTTAGTTATCTTTAAAATTGTTTTAACTTCTGTCTTATAGCTCGCTGGTGATGGTGGTATGGAGATTAACCAGCGAATCATTGAGTTGAATGTAGCTATCTTATATGCCTCTAGGTAAGTGGAGTCTGCGTGTATCAATGAGTCTGTATATGAGTATTTTCGGTATATCTTAAAATTACACTTTTCTCGTTTTATTGAAATGGAGATATGGAGAAAGTTCAATATATTATTCTCTCCAACTTCGAGGTGAACTGGATTTTGGACTGTTGGGAGTTGAAATATTTTAAAAGAATTTTTATCTGAAATCCCGAGAAAATAAAAAAGATGTCGTCAAGTATCTGCAATAGTAATAATAACGAAAGATGACCCACTGCACAAAAATGGTAAATTATAACAATAAATTCATAATTAAATTGTTTGTTTATAAAGTAATTAAGTTAAAATGTGATTGATATTAATGTACCATCAACAATAACAAAAAATATAAATTTGTAATATCATCATAACATTTTCATCTATACGGACTCCTAGTGAGGTGGGTAGGTATCATATGGATAAAGCAACTGTAATAAAGAAAGTAAAAAATATTAAAATAAACAAAATTGTATATTTATAGTACCAATAATTTGTAAATTATTATAATTAGACGTTTAAGATTTAACTAATTTAGTATTTTAGTTTATAAAGTAAGTGAAATATTATTAACATCAAAACACATAAATATATATATCCACAGTATGAAAATAAACCACAAGTTTAATAATATACGTCTTACTATTAAGTTAATTTTCTTAAGTACTCGTAGGTATACCTATTACCGGTATCGGTAACATTCATTGACATAGGGAAGGAGCTATTAACGGCGCCATTTTGAGCCATTAATTTAAGAAAGAAAAAAAGAGATGTCACCGCGATCGTTTGCGCGGGAAATTAGTTAGGTGTTGTGGAAAATCAAACAATTCCCCCCACAACGTAATTACCTCGACGTTTCCGATAACGTCACTTCGTTTGTCACCGTAAACAAATTATCAATGCCAATTTTCTGCATAACTTAACAAGAGAAATGATAAATTTAATCAATACAGCGAAATTTAGTTTTGAACCAGAGCAGTGGCGTTGATTGATCAAACAGATTCCTGTAATTCGGTGGAACGACTGGAGTGAACTTATTGTATTTGCGTGCGAAATATAATTTGATTTTGACTGTTATTTGCACGAACTTATGTGCTTATCAAAAGCTGTTAATTCAAAACTTATATTTTTCGCATGATAGTTATTTTTACCATATTTATTTAAAAATGAACTAAAATACTGTAGCAATTTAATTTTAATACTTATATATTCGTAAATCAATTCCTTGATGATTTACATTTTTTTCTTCCATCTTTCTGTGAATAATTTAAGATGACTTAAAAAATCTACTTATTTAATGCAATGTCGATCAACGATGTAGAATCGTGATAAAATAGAATAGATGTGGAATAACTCCCCCAACTCTTTGAGTAACCGCATTATGTTAGCAGTATGCGGACGAGCATTATCATGCTGAAAAATCACACGGTGCCGTCATCTCGGTTTTTCTTGAATTGCAACCTCAAGGCAATAAGCTTCATACGTAATATTACATATGTCGGAAATATACGTTTTTTGTACTTGACAAAAATTTTCTTTAGACAACAATCTTATTAATAGTTCTTATTAATTAAACAATTAAAGACGCCTTCAATAAAACGATATTTTAGCATTAAAATAAAATTGAGATATGTCAAAAAAAATATTTCTAAACCACTCTCGCCTTAGAAAACAAAAATGCTACGAACTTATGCATCAATCCAATAATACTTGGACGAGGCAATTTTAACTTTCTTTGATCACAAAGCAAATCGGAGATCTAGCACGAATGTTGCCTGGTATTGAATATCTAAACATCTTTCCTCCAGAATATGGCCAAGGTATTTGAATTTATTCACATATATTATTTTACCATTTATTTATTGACATAAAATAGAAAAAAATGCGTTCAACTTCTTTGAAACACGATGCCGTATTTCCAACGTCAAAGTAGTTAAATTCAGAAAACAGTTATTGGAGTTAGTAAAAAATGTCTTGTTTTTTAATAATAAAAGTTCTCTCTAGAAACAGGGAGAACCTTTGAATAGAATATCCTTTCTTTAGCCGAATTCTCAACAGGTTCTCAGAAGGCACTATTGTGATCCAGATATCATCCCTTTGTATTCCAAAGGCTTTATTTCTACGTTTTACAATTTCTTCTCACGCTCTTTACTCAGGAGGCATTTGAGTGTGAACGATATTTTGTGGTTTTATTGTATTTTTTATGCATGTTTTAAGAGATAAGTTAGGTGGTTTAGTTCCATTAAGAGGCTAGTACTCAATGGTATTAAATTACTAATTTAATATTGCTTTACATTATCTCCAAAGCAATGTAAACATTTAAAGAGTGGGAATAAAATATCGTCATCATCAAGTGTCATTTTGAACAACATTATGTTTTAAAGAAATAAATATAATCTATGTTCTAAGTGTCTTAAAATGGCTAGGTGTCATAATTTACTAAAATTCTAACTGATTCGTTTTTTATCTCAAATTTTATCTATGTTTAAATTTTTAATTTTTTTGTATCAAAATGTTTCTTTAATTTTTCTAAGATACTTCATTATACATATTTGACTCATTTATATAAATTATATAAATGACAAACATTTGTTGTTCACAGATATTTAAACGCACTCTTCAATGTAAAACTTGCATCAAAATAATGTGTTTTAAATTAAAACATATTTTGTTGTGAAGTTGTAATTTCAAAACATAGTTTTTTTAAATTTAAAATACAATTAAATTAAACAATTAGAAAGATATACAGAACAAATCTATAAATCGAAAACCTCTGCTACCGGCATACAAACTCTGAACTTTTCCTATCGAGGAAAACGCGTTACCATTTCGCTATATCAAATGTTATACTCATATTCTGTATTTTTTTATAATTGATACATCTATTACAAGTAATCAACTTTTTATTGCAATGAATCCCAAATACCTTTGAGTAATACACGCTAAGAGACAACATAATTATTATTATTTATCTGAGTAAAACATTTTTCGGGTTCTTACCCCAGTAGGAAGAAAAATATTTTTTTGATATATTTTACATTTGTACCTTTCTAATTGATTAATTTAATTTGTATTAAAAAATAGCATTATTTTTATTGTACAGATTTATTTCAGGAGATGATGTGTGGTCCAACATCAGCCAGTCCTGATGATGGACCCTGCAATGGGATCCAAAACGTCGGCCAAAAAGGTCAGATATTCACGGTAGATTAGCCCATAAAACTGTATACAGAAGATTCTGAACGGCCGTGAAAATCTAAGAACATATAATCGAATACGAGTCTAGCACTTAAAGTATATTATTTTACACCTTGCCCCAGAATGTCATTGTCCCCCGCATCCTCCATCTTAGGTCAATCGCCGTAGAAATTCCAGAATAGTCGTATTACACATTCCAGTCACAGGTTGGACATTCGTGCCCCTGCGCGCGCTGAAAAGGGTCGACTCGTTTACTTCCTCTAGGACCAATGCATAATATATTTTATTCGAACCTTTTTATAAGATTCAACGCCTCGGAAAAGGGTATTGAAAAATAAAATTTGAAATGTCTGTTTTTTTTTTCTTTTTCTGGACACTGATCCTATTACGTTCGAACGTGATTGGATCGTGTCCAGGATATATATACGTTATTTTCTTCTTTTTACTGAAGGTATATACGTTGGAAAACCTTTCATAATACAACTTGAAATATACCATATTGGGCGGATTAAGAAACTGGTATCAGGGGTATCTTAGACACCGAAGAAGAAAACATCTCCGAAAATAATAGGTGACCAAAAAAATGTATGTGATTATTTAGGGTGAATTGAACATATTGGAGGTGCATTATATAATTATACGTCAATACAAAACCTGAAAGAAGAAAAAAAAAATTGTAAAAATTAATATTAAAATAACGATAAATAAACACTTCGAAAACTAACTACATTCATTCAACAAGCCGTAGGAATACATGAAATTATGTGAGCACAATTAAGACAAATATAATTATATATTTTCGTGTTGATAATTATAAACGTCATAAATATTACTACTAATAATATTAGTGTTTGTGCGTATAACGCATATATACAGGAGGAGTGACACCACGCGATCAGTTTGACACCATCACTTTGACTACAAGATAGTCGCGTCATCATGCCTTGAATATTCTTTAAACTGACGCACTGGCAAGATTCGAAATTTAGGCACTAAAATCTGCAAATACATGCTTCTAATATTTATATAATTTAGTTGGTTATAGTTATTTTTAAAACATATTGTATTTACGAAGATAAGTTCAGGGAAATTATGAAACAAGTCATTTTTATAATCTATGATAATAAGAATTAAACCGTTACTCGTTAAAATATTAAATAATTGCGCATCAATAGTTAATAACCAAATACCAAGTTTATAAAAACAAATGTACCAACATAAATAATAAATAATATAATATAATATAAAAAAACAAAAAATATCACAAACAAACAAAACTATTCAGACTATCCATTTTGGAGAAAATTACTCAAATATCAAGTCGTTCGTTACTCCATAATATCTACTCCAATGTTTCTCTAATAGTATTTTTATGCTGAATCTATTGCCATTCTGAAAATCCATCTCGGTGTTAGTTTTTCGAAAACAATAGGCATACAAAGGCATTACATATCTAAAATGAATGTTATCTTCCTAACGCCAATAAATCAATGTCAGTATAAATTTTAAAATATTGGCATCAGTGAGAGATTCGGAGTACGCTTTAAATATTAACATTTTCTCGTTCTTCACTTAGTTTCCTTAAAAACATAATCTGAATTTCAAAATAAAAATAATATTAATTCTAATAATATGACTATGAGACATGTTTTTTTACATTACTTATCTTACACGGTAGTTAGAAAACGAGTTAAAAAAGAAATCTTTTACATACAAAGTCTTCTCAAACGTTGTGCCGCGTCAGAAACAATTTTACGTAACGACAAATTTCGTCCCCGCAAACCCTTCAAAGGGTAGAATAGATTTACGCCTCGTGATAGAAGAAACCCTTAAGTTTTATGTGCCCTTTAATCTTGCGTGGAGCACAACTTAATCCGTTTTTACCTTCCGTCTAACGAAAAGGCTCGTAGCACACAAATTACACGAGACAATTTTATCAATTAAATTTTAAAGATATACTTTGTTGAGGTCTGTATCCACGAAAAAAGACACGGTGAACTAATCCCAGATAGATCTTAATACCATGAATACTTGTTGAGATTTAGATCTGGAAAATACAGTCAGAGATCACCATCAGATTGGTAAAAAGTAACAAAAACTTAATCCAACGTAAACGACGTTTACGACCATAGATCCTTACAATTATCTATTCTGAAAATTAGACCTAAGTTATGAAACATTAACAATCTATATAGTGTTCAATTAAAAACATTTATTAATTTTTTACTGCAGCTGAGGAGATTCAAAATCAATCATCTGACGAACGACAATGACATTTTACGATTGACGTACGACGAGCGTGAATTGAGGCACTTGACGCTTAATATCTAAAACATGGTGTGTACATAGGGACTACGACAGCTGATATTTATCTGCAAATAATCTCACAAGAGCAAAATACGTAGCTCAGAGATTGTCACGAGTCGAAAATCTCTTAAAAATCTCATTTGTGGACACGTCCAATAAACAATATCACAAGTATTTTTGACTGATTTTGAATAAATTCTGTAATCCTACTTAGTAAACATAAATGGTTATTTAAAATACTAATTTATTTTTATATTGTGCCAATTTAATAATATAATATCATGTAGATAATTCATTGCACCAGGAGAGAATGAATTTTGAAGGTAACTCCAATATGTATTGAAAAGTCACGAGTACGGCCCCGTTTGCATAAAGAGGTTTATGAATGTCATATTTTATGGAAGAGAAAGGATATATATCAGTTGTCAGATCAAAAATGATGCAGACATTTGAGTTAAGTAAATTATTCAACTATTGGAAGAACTTTTGAATGATTGACACAGATTGATGTTGTCGATAAAAAGGTAAGATGAATTTTAAAAATATTGAAGGCCACAAAATGTTTTCTATTATCAAAAATATACTCGTATATATATTTATTGTATAAAATGGCAAATAATATATTGTATATTATCCTTATTTTCGACACTCAAAAAAACATTAAAACATGAAACATTCAAATCAGGCACTAAAAATAAATTAATAGTACTTTCCTATTACATATAATTAAATAAAAACCAGATTTTTTAAATATTTCTAATAGTTTATGTAGAAACACATAGATATGGATACTGACTTAGAATAATAAGTGAACTAGATAATTTAAAAAAGAAAATTTTGAAGTGTATTTGTGAGCTGGTTTTAGAAAATGAATTTTGGCGTAGTCACTAGAACAATGAGATAATCGTTTCAAGGTTTACTAAAATATGAAGACTTCGTGATAGTGTCAGTGGCGTAACTACAAAATTTGTGCCCCAATGCACAATGGAAAAAGAACCCCCTAAATAATTATTTTATAAAACAGATACAAATATTAATACTGCGTGGTTTATTTATTAAATAATACTTATATATACTTACTTGTAATTTAAGAAATACTTTATTTTAAGACGATTTTCACTTTAAGGTGATGGTCTGGTCCCTAATTTGACATTCAACCGTAGATTATGAATAATAGTAGTCAAATTCTATGCGTTCTCTATATTAGTCTATGAAATGAGAGCATAGACACGTACCAAACAAATAAAAATAGGTATTTACAACAATTAAAATCAGAAAATTACAATATCTTGGACATAATATGAGACATCCGAAGAAGTACGAGATCTTGCATCTCATAATGCAATGAGAGAATGCTGGAAGTCGGAGCCGTAGAAAAAAGAGAACATCGTGGCTGAAGAATCTGAGACAATAGTTTGGCCAGTCTACTGTAGAGATTTTCCGGTCGCAGTAAGGAAAGTGACGATAGCCAACATGATAGCCAAAGTCCGTTGAACGTATAGGACACAAGAGGAAGAAGATTCCTAATAAATATGTAATTCATTTTCTTGCTGCAAAAGTTATCAGTACTCGCAAGAATATCGATTTCAAATGAATTGGAAGGCGCAAACTTTTTGGACCCCTTTCTAACGTGGTCCCTAATGCATTGGTTTATAACGCCACTGGATAGGGCCATGTGAAGAGGATGACCGAACAGCAATCACCGAGATCATTACCAACAAGGGGCAAGACCTTGTGAGGGTCAAAGTTGAGATGAAACGACGTTTTAGAAATCTAGTTCTAGATAGAAATTACTCATCATAAGGAAAAAAACTCCACCAGGAATTGTAGAGAAAATAGTGTTCATGATTTCAGATTTCGGCGTAGGGTCAAAAAGATGTTAACTTTATTATTCAGTACAATGTAAGATTAGCATGTTCTTGGATTTTTTTGCAGATGCAAAAAGATTGCTTCCATAATGATGTAACTGGAAAACTGATTCATTCAGTACAATATAAGATTAGCATATTCTTGGATTATTAAAACAAAATGTACATTCCACTGTAGAAATATGCAAAAAGATCCCTTTCATAATGATGTAAAAAGTTAACTGAATCATTCAGTACATTAGCGTCTTCTTGGGTTTATAAAAAAAAATGACCATTACTCTGCTGAGAGATACCAAAAAAAATATCTGGTAGGGTCTTACAAGACGTTCTCTAAATAATACTTTTAAAAATGAGCCGAAATAGATTTTCTCCTTCCATGAAACGTTGAATTACGAAAAGGCCAAGTAAATTAGATTTTGCACTAAAGATCTGTGCGGATAAATAGCACTTAACTGAGCATCGTTTTCGTGAGATCCTCGACATCATGGTGTCAGGTAACATCCTATGGCACCGATGGCGAACGTTTTCCCTTAAGTGCGTTGAAATATATGCCCATTTCTTACAAATAGTTATCGCGTGTCACACGAAAATAAAATGGAAAAAAATTTTTTTTGGAATTAATATTAATTTTAATTACTTTTGTTGTTTATAGCATTAACTAGAATTTTTTTATATAAATCAATATTCTCTAGTACTTCTCATCAATACAATAAATAACAACTAAATGACATACATCCATCATTATTCTAGACATTTTTAATTCCCGTAACTTGAGATTTTTTAAGTCCCGGAAATTCCTGAGAATCGAGACCATGAATTTTATTTAATTAAAAAAATATATTTGATATATTATTATCTATGTAAAAAAAACATACGCTATTATTAGTTTATTAAAACAAATAAAAATTGTTTAATGTAATACTTATTGATTCATAATGTGTTTGTAGTTTTTTAAAATGAAATTAATTTTACATATATAATCAATACAAAAACACGCACATCTATAAAAATTACAAAATACAAACAATTTAATAAAATCAAAAAACATATTAAAAAATTACAATTAATAAAGAAACACGTCGGAAAACGATAATCCCTAATAAAGTTTTTCAAATTATTTCATCCCTCCCAAATTATATTTCGAAATATGATATGATTTTTTTTATATCACATTTTACAAATAAACATAATTCCCTATTTGAACAAACCGACAGAATCATTTAATTCAAATTTTTATTTGTTAGTAATAAATATCTGAGGACTAATTTATCCAAAATGTAAATGTTTGTGGCTGACCATATAAACTACGGAGATTTTAAATTTTATATATACTTATACAAACACCGTTCGTCGCTGGATCACTACCTGCTGTATGACAATGGTCAGATGGGATCAACTCAAATAACTTTTTTTAAATTAATAATATCAAGAAAAATTTGAGTCTCAAGCTCTGAGACTTGAGACGACAAAAAACCATGGTATTCTCGGGAATTTATTACCGGATTATTTTGACATAGAACCTTAATCAGGGCTGATGATGAACCCTACAATGGGATCCAAAACGTCGGTCATAAAGGTCAGATACACACGGCAGATTTGCCCAAAAAACTGTACACAGAAGATTCTAAACGGTCGTGAAAACTTAAAGGATTTTAATCATATTTTTTTAATTAAACAAATTTCTATTTAATTATTTTAAATTTGGAATTAAAAATCAAAATTTTTCTGCACATCACCAAAAGTATCACACAGGTTCACTATCGCTGTCTTAAGGAGTCTGATCTAAGTAATTTTTAAGTAGCTGAATGTATTACGTAGAAGTTTGAAGAGAACTTTATTTCTGACGCTCTTTCAATTTCACCCTCATGTATTTGTATTATAGTTAATGAAGTTGGTAGTGGCTTAAGGGCTGGTACTCTGGAGAGTTGGACTCCGCATAAAGGTCGACGATTTATCTTGATGACAATCCATTGTTAAAAGACAATTTGAAACCTTTGGGGTACGGTACCTACCGGTCTTACAATAAAAATTCAATCTACCCTAAAATAAAATAAAAATGGTTTCTGCGTTGGTCGGTGATATTCATGATTTCGAAGAGTAATATTTTTATAATAGTTAACTCATTGGAAGACCAAGGCTCCGCTGACGAAATAATGTAACGAAGCATGGTAAATGATTAGAAAGGGGTAGCAGATGATCGAGTATCGCGAAAGCGAGAGAAGGAGGAGGCTCTTTTTGGGCTCAAGCGCTATTGAAGAAATATATTAAAACAATTTATTCGCTTAGACATTATACACAACCTTATTTTGCTAATTTGTTTTATTCAAAGTTGACAGTTCAGTGGAAATGAAATCACTTTAGCATATATGTGACCGATCCATTTATGATAGAGTAAAGAATGAAGAAATAAGGAAGGAATGTAAAGATAATCTTAGCGTAATTGATAAGATCAAAGAAGATCGATTAGGTGGTTTGGTTATATGGAACGGACAAATGAGAGAATAGTAAAAAATATACTTTTTTTTTTATATTCTTTTCATTTTATAATTAAAACTAAACCACAGAACGTCTTGCTAGACATTAGTTTGCAAATACATTTAAATCCATTTTATTACATTTAATATAATCAAAACATAACAATTAATCAGTTACAGTTTAAACAATTCATTTCATGCTTGTAGATAAGACAGGTTATTATCCATAAACCATTTTTTTTATAATTTCTTCCAAATTGGGAGAAAGCGTACTCTTTTGTAAAAACCCAGGTAGTTTATTTTTTAGTGCAGGAACAACAAATTTTAATGTCCTCAAGCCATACTTTGGGAATTTTTATATTTAGATTAACTACACCTCTTGTATTTTTTTGTGTGAAGCCACCCTATTAAGAACATCATTGTTATAATTTTATTTTATTAAAAGGAACAGTAACATCCTGTGTACAGGAAGAGCGTTTACGGAAGAATATAACAATATGACGCAAGTATGAATGGTACCACGTGTGAATATGATGAGCCGAAAATTGTGTGTCAGGGGAAGAAAGTGTAGCGCTCTCAACACTTATTTATATCAAACATTTATTTTTGTGACATTAAATCATTTTAGAATGTGTTCATTTGTGTATACATCAAGTTAGAAGATGAAAGTTGTCAATAATTAAATATTTATTTAGATGGAATTTCGTCAAATTCGTAACAATTTTTTCTCGTTAACTCGTTCGCTTCAAATTTATTATAATTTTGATATTTTGGGATACTGAATACGAATCTAATATCAAAAATCTTCCAGTATGCACGGTTTTTGAGAAAAAAAATATTATTTTGGGAAAATGTGATATTTTTAAAAATAAATTTTCCCTTTAATGCGCGATATTTTAATTTAAATATTTTTCTGCAGTTAAGATAACTTTAAAATAAAAGCTAACCGTTTGAGAAGAGAATACAAATCTCAGTAAAATATTAAATATCTCCGTAGTATTCAAGTCACGTGACAAGGTTCACAGAGCGTGGAATACAAATTTTCTCAACCATTTGTAAAAATATTTTTTATTGTCTTTTAAATTTCAGCTAAAAATTTATATGGTATTATAAAAATTAATTTGTATATTTTCTATTAGATAAAATATATCATTTGATATCGGCATTGTTATATGAACCATGCATTAAAAAATATGGTAGTTATGTATGAGAATCAATGTCCACTGAAAAAAAAAGTAGAAAATTTTTTGAATATCTTCATGCTGTTCGCGTGACAAGTGCGTATTTTATTTTTAAATTCTCACGTTCTAATAGGTATTTGTTTTATTTTTTTAATTTGTAAGCGAATATAACGAAAGCACGCCATATTGCGATCGATATCTATAAAACGATTCTAAATAATTAAAATAATTATTGAAACAGGTAAATGACTTACGGTATGGATATTTATATTAAATATACAGGTAATCCTAGGTATTAATATTCTTTCGTAGCATATTCATTCCTTTATTTAAAGAATACAATGGAATATTACTGTACTGCACGTTAACGTAGTTGTACGAATACGAATATCAAAACCGGTCATTTACATTTAATAGCTTCGGAACTTTTTAAGTTTTGCGGAATAAATTTTACTTATGGAAAGGTTCGAATCTAGTTCGGCTGCTAGTTAAAAGTTCGTTTTAACTAGCTGTTCAAACGACCGATTTCTGGGTCAATATGGATTGATCAATTTTGAGAAATGTGATATTTACACGTCTAATTCAATCCCGATACGTCGGTGAATTACCGGATACGGATGTTTGATTATGGATTTGATTACATCAATTATGATACGATATCAATTGTGTTATTTGAATAGTGATAAGTATCGCTTAAGTGATTCAATTGTGAAGTTAATCTAGCAATAAAATTAGAATGATCTTTAATAGATTATTCTTATAATACATACTGGAATTATAGAAGCATGATAACTCATGCTAAATAATTAAAAAAAAAACTACATACTTACTTAGGAACAAGAATATACTGCAACGACTTCGGACATATATATCGCAGAACTCGCAGCATATTGTATTAAAACTGTTACACAAACATCTACTGAACGAGTAATGTTGGGACAAGCAATTTGAGAGACAGGAAGATCGGTGAGTGGATAAGACAAATACAAAGATTGTCCAGATGATTGCCAAACTGAAACTGGCTTAGTTGGTCATGTAACGACGTTTACAGACGAAAGATTGACTTGAAACATCCTGGGCAGTAAAAGCAGATATCGGCCACAAATGCGTTGGGCTGACAACCTGAAAAAAATGCTGGCCTCGCTGGATGAGCACTACACAAGACGAGTAGTGAAAGATGACTACAATGAGGCTAATGAAGAAGAAAATACTACATTATAGTGTATACGAAACTAAATTCTGTCTATTCAATGCATGCCTCATATAACTGTTCCAGCTTCCGCGGAAGAAACGAGATGTGAATGTTCAGAGACGAGGAGATATTTTTTCATGGAAAATTTGGTCCAGCTGGATATTAACTCTTTTACTGATAGGTTGAATGATGTTTGATTGTTGTATGAGTGAATTATATGAAACAGCCTATTTCGACGTTGCTGAAGATAGTTGTCGAGGATATACAAATTTGTGTTTATCAGAATGGTGGGATTAACTGACTGATGTAGGTACAGATATAAATAAAAAGCTACTACGCTAAGCGGAAAGCTATATTATTTTATCTGGGATATTCGCGGCTACAACAATAGTTTAGAGAATAAAAGGACGTTATATTCTCTAAACTATTCTTGTAGCCACGATTATCTCAAATAAAATAAGATACGAATGACAAGGTAGATATAATATCTTGTTTATAATAGTGGTGTTCGATCTTTATGCGATCGATGCACGTATCGTCGACCGCCATCTCACGCGCATGTGAATGCAACATATATGTATAATGGGATTCCTTTCCGTTACTTATCTATTACCTCCCTCCACTGTACCCAGAACACGATCTTTTTCTATGGTATTGTCTATGGTTTGGACCAAAAAAAGTTGAAAATTGAAGTTGAAGTTTGACAGTATTTGCTTACCATTGGGTGCATTGATTACCGCACAAGTTCTTCCTGCTGTGTGGGAACGAATTGTTGACTTGTGAAGTATCGTTCTGCTGTGTGGGGTTGATAGCGCACTGTTTGTGTATTCAGTTTCTCGCTGTGCGTGCTGAAACCTGTACATCTTGCTATTGTGCTTGTCGTGTCATACTTTGCGCCATCAACAATGTGTGAGTTTGAGAATACTTCATGCGGAGCAACGAGCCAGAAGACTTGTGAATATAGCGGAAGAAGAACATCCAGATACCTTAAGGAGCATTTCTCAGGTGGATCGTGTTTCTTCTTGGTTATGGTTGGTCCTTCAGCCGTCCACTCTTCCTACGTACAATATTTTCCCAATGCTCCTGTTCAAATAGCTGGCATACACTTATACACGTTTTGAAATAGTAAGTAGGCTAATCTGTATTCTGTGTATTTCTACTGCTAATTTTTAATTAAATAAAAGATGTATGTTTCACAACAATGACTTTAATAGAATATTTAGTACCTACGTTATTGATCCATTGTAATTAATATATCAATTGTCCAAATTTGCAATTCATTTCATTCGGCAATTAAATGAATAAACTGTGTATTGTTTAGCTTTTGAAGTACCTATAATAATACATGTCTATAATAAAATGATACGTCACTTCAACTTTTAAAGTAGAACATGAAATGGTCTTGAACGTGTCCTAAGATCCATGAACTGACATTGGATGAACTCTTCTTTGGCAAGATTTCAACTGAATTAACTTACGTAGGTACTCGTATATATATTATATATATAATGTACAGTCACCAACATGAACTAATTATCATTTGACAAAATGATAAATGTTTTATGACAGAGTAAATAAAACATGTCTTTTTTTATAAATTATACATTTTTGTTAAAATATTTGAGAAACTCGTGTATATATATATATGTATCACAAGCATTTATTTTAAAAAATGAAACTGAAATACCACACAAAGAAAAATAATTTTATTGAAGTTACGTCTTCTTACATTTTAAAAGCTATTCATTGTTTCTGATTTCCATACACCATATAAATCATTCACTTGTCCATACATGGAACAATTGACCAATTTTCTTCGTACAATTCAGATCTTTTTATAATTTGATTCAACAATTCCATTTGCTTGAGACGAATCCTTGAATTCTTGCGAGAATGAAAGATAGCTTAGAGAGAGAAGCTTTTTGTTGTGGACCAAGTCGAAGGACGGAGAAAAAGAGTAAGATCAGTAAGTAAGACAGCCTTAAGATCTGCTGGATGCCGAGAAAGTGGAGGATCGGGAGATCAAGATCCTCAGCCAAGAGGGACTAACGTGGATGATGATGATGATATACCTGGGTTGCAATATAAATAAAATATGAGATCCTTTTGTTGAAATCATATGCCGCATTTAGCGTGCTCTCGATATTATTTTATCAAATGGAAGCATGGATACTTACCGAAGAAATGATTAGGCAACTTGAAGCATTTGAAATATTGCTCAAAATAAGCTGAATGGATAGAATTACAAAAGAAGATATTATGGTTTGAATGAATAAAAAAAAAAGTATTAAAAACAATAATAATCCGAAAACTTCAATATCTTGGACATATCCAGAGAAATATGAGATTCGTTGAAGAACCTAACGTAATTGTTTGGCTAGTCTACTGTAGAGCTTTTCCGGACCGCAGTAAACAAATTATTGATATTGATATTGACGTCCGTTGAACGGGTAAGACACGAGAAAAAGAAGATGATGGTGAAAATTAACAATTCCTTTATCATACATCCTACATAAACCCTTGTTAGGTCTCTTATGTGGATTAGTGTACTTTTGAAATAAATAAAAAAAATTATCTTATTCATCCTAGTTTGGTACCAAAATGGTACAGCCTAATCTACCGCATTGGTGCTAACATTTGTCAATATTTTGCTCAGTTTTCCACTCACATAGTAAGTAGGTGCTTAAGTCCCAACATTTTTCGTGATCGCTTTCCGATACAAAGCGACATATCTCATATTTTATTTTATTTTGCTGCCAAGTCGCGAGAAAGAGCTTTTACTATTTGATGGAATTTTGTTAACATCACCAGAACTTTTCCCCAATAATATATTGAGTCAGTGATGCCTTCCGAAGAATTTTGTTGGATAATACAGAAAAATAAATAAAGAATATATTTAATATGCTCCCAAAAAATAATAGAATTGTCGCAGTTATGAATATAATTTAAAACAAATGTATTTGTTGTCATATTTATTATACATTAAAATCAGATTCTGATTGAGTTTATATATAATATGCTGTTTCAAATAAAAATTAATTATCAAATTTGGTCGACAGATGGCGATGTTGTTGTGGTACTCTAAACGAGTCCATGTAATAACATACATATAATTTTCAAAAATTTGATAAATATGGAGATTGAGGAGCGAGAATTGGTGAACGTTGTATATATATATACATGTATATAAAGTGATCACTTAAGCCATCCGAAGACAGGTCGTAAGCCCTGTAATTATCCCCCATATTTCTATATATCATTCCTTTAAAAAATATAATAACATGGCGTCGTCTCTATGAGATATCTGATATTTATTTATTCATTAATATATTACTTGGCGTGTAAAAAAAGTATTTACGTAATGGTTTTAGAATACATACCTACCTAAGATAGCTCGTACATGAACTTTAAACTGTGTAAAGGACAGATCAGCATTGAGCGCGAAGTGAATTTATTGTTTATGGTATTTTGTTCGCACAGCTGAATAAAGTTGTATAATAGAGATAAAATAATATATTTTTTATTTATTATCTTAGTTTTATTAACCACAATTGAGTTTAAAAAACATCTACCGGTTTCGGAAAACACTTTTCCTTCTTCAGGATGTCATAACTAACTCAATTGTGGTTAATAAAACTAAGATAATAAATAAAAAATATGAATCTTAACCACCAAGTTAATATTGCTAATTTTAAAAGTATAAAATAATATACTACTGTTCCGCACAGCCGAGCGAGAAAAACGGCGCTCTGGCCCGAACGTGCGACGGCCCGGGCCTCGGCCGCGAATCCCGCGGCACCCCGGCCCGAACAAGGAGCTAGCCGAGACCCGAACCCGGCCGCGCAGGGCGCGGCGCCCGGGCCTGCGCTAGCCGAGACTCAAACCTAGCCGCGGCCGCACGCTGGCGGGCGGCCAGGGGGAGGCGCGGTGTCGCGATCAGAACTTGGTCACTTCACGGCGACATCGCGGCCACCACGCGCCGCCATTGGAAAACCGCCGCCACTGCGGCGGCCGAGCGGCCGAGGGGAGGGGGCAGCCGGATTAGTGACCAAGACCACGCCCCGGGACCGCGTGGAAAGACAATTTCATTTTTATCACATAACTGGTTGTGTAAAATTATTTGGGCCATAATTTAACTGTATCTACATAGAGTTTTGTAAGGGCGATCGCCCAGAGATAGTTTGACGCACCTCAAAAATCATTGTACTAATAAAAAATGGATTTTAAGGTTTGAGGTGCGTTAATAAATTCCCTGGGCTATCGCCCGCATTGTAATATGCCAGGCATCGCGAGGCAGGTTCATGTTTGTAATAAAAAGTACTCGCGATGCCTGGAAAATGTAAAATAAATAAGAAATGAATTTAATTGTATGACGAAAGTCAGTTCTGCCGACCCACGCTGGACGGCGGAAAAAATGACCAAAGTTTCCTGATTTGGCCGCCAGGTGGTGTCGGCCCGGGACCGTATCGGGGTGGCGCGGGGATATTTTGAGCCCCCTGATTGGTCCCGGGGATTTGCTGGAGTGTGACACTCCGAGGGTAACCTGTTTGTATATAAATAAAGCGATCCAGCGGTGTGGAAATCACTTCACTCGCCTCGTGTGCTTCACCGCTGGACATCTCTACTGAACATCAAGCCTTTCATTTCTGACCCTGCTTACCCTGGACTTGCTTCTTCTGGAATTCTGACCTGGCTTTCACTTTTGGATCGACCCCGGATTATTCCACGACCTTGGCTGTTACACTGGACGGAGATTTGGACTACACCACTGCACGCCGCTGCAGACATCACCGTTCGAGAAGCGAGGCGAATCGGCGAACCACCCCTAAAACATCTACAGTCTTGTTCGTACTGAACAACTACCTTTTAAATGTTCATAATAAATACGTAGGAAAATATAATTTTATGTAAAGTGAGTATGTTCTAAAATAATAGATATATAAATAAATTTTAATATATTTATGTGTATGTATGTTATATATACAACATTATATTCATTGATTGAACTAAACCAAAATTTGAATAGTTACCTACTTTTTAGGACCCAAGCATCCTCTTTCCATATTATATTGAATCCAATCCGTTCCAAATTTTATTCAGTTTCACTCTAGAACCCTGAGGATAATAAATATACTCCCCTCGCACATTCCACCTTCAATTTGTCTGGACTAAATGTTGCATATATTTTTTACGTTACTTTTTATGCCCCGCGCATAAGAAATGTACTACTCCAACCCCTAACCACCTCCCTGAATCCTGGGCGATGCTGTGCATGAACAGAGATAGTGGAATATAATACACGATAATATATATGCTAATTAGTATTCTTCTTTGCCCTTGCCTTATCCCGGAGGTTGGGCTGCACCCTTGATCACATTCAAAGCTTTAAGATCGCAGCTGACTGAATACTGTGACTCGTGATATTTACGGTATTGTCCTATCGGTCTCGATACTCATGGTTTCATGAACATGTGATCTTTTGAATTTTATCCAATCTTGCCATCAGCCCATCTCGGAATTTTCTTCCCTGATACGTGAATCTTATATGTCTCTTTCTTTATACTCTGACTCCCAGAGCATAGTTGGCTTATCTGTTGGCCATTTTATAAACTTTCCTCTTAGTATAAGCAAAATAGCGAAGAAGGAAAATGGCCGACTTCGATGAAACTAAGAAGAAATAGTGGAAATGAAAGGATAGTTTGTATACTGGAAGTGAGGGAATTTTGTCTGAATAGGTTTGTAGAGTATATGCGGTCGAACGATGTTTCTGTATGCATCAGATTTACATTAAGGTGTATTGAATACCAAGTTGATTCAGATATTCATTCGGTATACAGCATCTAATTCATAGTATATATTTGTATCGTTCTAAATAGCGGATCTTGGTCTGCGGTTTCTCGTCGCTGCGCACTGAAGGAATATAAGTTTATATTTCTTAAGACGTGTACAAGACGTATATTATAACAAGATTTCAGTTTGTTTATCATGGGCGTGCAGTCTACATAATCACAATAGCTGTGCATATTAATAAATTTTGTGAAATACATATCATAATAGACCAAGATTTTGACTCGGTTAAATAGTCTAACAGGGAACAATTGCGATAAAGTTTGTGACGCCCTTGGGCGAAATTTTTCTGGGTGCCCCCATCCTAGATTTAAAAAAAGAACGGTGTATGTGTTGAACCATTCTTTCAGACTCAGATTCCGCAGTTACAACAACCTCCTGCAGCTAGACCTTCTTTCGTGATTCAGTCTTACACTGATGATGAGGTGGAGAGTATTGTTTTATATATATCACTCAAGACTCGCTTCACATGTGAAAAATATTTCAATTTTCGAATCTTCATTGATTTCTTAACTCATTTCTCAATTATTATTAAGATTTTAGTCCAGGTGAGTTTTTCAGTTTTTTTTAACGGCATAACACTCAATAAGCTGTAATTATTGTGATACTGAAGAATTAGCTGTCATTCTCCAGGGCATTGTCAGCGGAGACATAGTGATGATATTTGAAGAATCAGAAGATGGCTCTTCTGGATCTCTATGACGTTCGTCTTGCTTTTCTTGTACTATGAAATGGCTCATAAACTTTTTATTTTGTTCAAAATGTAACTCATTCTCCTCTTTTTGTTTTTTTTATTTCGGCTTATTCGGCGCACCGACGGGCTCTTGCGAGGTCCGAGCTCGCCACACCTTCGGGCCGGCCCTGACTCTGAGCACGCTTACTAACGTTAGTACGAAACGTTTAGATTGCTCACGGTAGCATATTGCCTTATTAAAGTGAAACCTAGAATAAACTAGCAGGTCTGATATTTCTGAGACTGTAACACATTTATTGTGATTATAATATACACAAGAAAAATGAAAGACTGCATGTATACGTGTTTATAAATAACTTCTAAATGCGACATTTCAAAATAAAATGTTTTTGCTTACAAGTAATATTCTGCAGCAATTTAAATATTTAATGTCCCTCACGTTACTTTCGTTATTTAATTCCCAGTTCTGAAAGTCGATTGTCCTGAACAGTTAAGGTACCGTTAAATATATTTACTGTTTTTTTAATAATAAATATAAAACTAATTTTAAAATTATACGTTTTATATTATACATTTATATTTATTTGGTCAGTATTTTTATTATTTTTTGCAAAATAAAAACTCGGAATAATAAAATTTAGATCAGTATAAATACTGAAGTGTATGAAATCGAATTTTTAACCATTAATATAAAAAAAACTACACTATTTGGATACATTTCATTGGTTAAGTTAATATTACTAATTACATAGGGATATTTTATTATAAATAATGATAAAAGTACTGATCAGTGTAATACTGACAATTTAATACGCACCTACTGACATGTATATTTTATTAAAAATACTGACTCAATAAATACATACCCAAATTATATACGTAGTGTTAAGGATATTAAATTAAGTTATTATTAATAGTTATCTCCCTAAATTTTATTAAATCATTATATTGCATAAATGAAAATATTCGCCATTCTTTAATGGAAATATATTGTGATTTTTTTGTATGTATTTTTTCTTCATAAAGATTACAATGCTATTGATAGAAAATTTAGATAATTTATGCTACACAAGTGTTAAAAATATGTACGTTTATTACGAATTTGATTAATTAGAATTTGGTCTGTTAATGATAGAGAAAGTTTTAAGAGAGATTTTTGTATTATTAATTAATACAACAAAGCGATAACATGTACTACTTATCACAATCGACCATTGCTCACAAAATTTCTAAAACTGATTCCAACAAACTGTCACTTATAATTCAACCTGTCATCTATACCAACACTGAGCGCACTGCTGGGCAAGTGACAGTGATTCACTCATACTAGCTTCTCTTTCATATTTACAAATTAATTTCACGTTTGCTGATATTTTGCGTCGTAAGATACAGAATTAGGTTCGCGGAAGACGTGTGAAGAACAAATTGCTCCACTTTATTTTGCCTGTCGTTATGCTTTGATGCAACCTATTTTTAAGATGTCATTCGTACAACCTTGATCAGGCGTTAACCAAATGTATGTACGTAAATAGTCGAGATTGAAATAGAACTACACGTGTCTAAAGTTTTTAAGTAAGCGATTTACGATTATTGCAAACATCGCAGAAATGTTTATCTTAGAGCATTACTCTCTATTATGATGTTTTGTTTTGCCAATATATATCAAAATAAATCAAATCCAAGAATGTGTTATACCACCCCTGTGTAGAATATGTTTTTTCCTACATATTTGTTTCTTACTAATGTCTATAAAACTACTGAATACCCGTAAAAACCTTATTACGTACAGAATAAAGACTGTAGGTATTTCCTTTTTTTTTTGTTCTTCGTCAGGTGCTGGTATAAAAAGCCTCGAATCGTGGTAGCACGCCAAGTTTATCAAAATAACTGGTTAGAATAGAACTGGTAGAAATATCTACAAGCGTCTTATATAGGAAGATTATTATTCCTGTCTACGTGCTATTTACAGGATATGGCGGACTTTATACACAACCACATGTTTTTCAACACATGAAATAATGTGGGAACCGGTCAAACGATCGGGTGCAGGTATCCTTTTTAACCGTCAAATAACTTACATAAGGAATGACGTATATGGGTGCTTATGTACTTGTTTGTTTGTAGGTAGATAGATTCCCAGTCATACACGTTTGTAACAAACCTTTTTATATATAAGAGTTAATCCGCACACTATAATGTATTTTTTGCTAACTCTATTTTAAAGGCGCTATTTCTATCGTTTTATATTAAACTTTCTGAGTGAGCTAATGATAACATATATTATTCTTTCTTAAAACAGAAACACATTTTTAAGATTATAACGATTTGAAAAGTTAAAATCATAAAATGTTTAGGTTAAGGTACGACAGCTAACTAAAATGGCAGGGCACTCACTTTTCATGTGAAAGGTACTAAAATTGATACTCGGTGCCTGCAAAATATTTTTGAAATTTGGTGAAAATAAAACAAGGTAAATGTGAGAGTAAAAATTTTCTAATGCGGTTTTCGTGACAATTTTTACTTGGGAACCTTTGAAAAACACGATCTCATTAAATAATTATATTAATAATATAAAAACCTCATTCGGTTTGTAAATTTTAAATTATCTTGTTGAACCAATCTCCATTACAGATTCCAGGTTGCTAAAAAGGAGAAAGAATTTTGATTTCAAGCTCCTATAATCTTAAATATTTTTAACTAGAAAACTAAAGTAAGTTTGAAACAAATGGCAGTATTTCTACTATATTTCAATAAATCATTTTAAACTTTACCATACCGTGATATAAAATGCTCGTACGTAGCCACGCTGTCAACTCATGTTACCGTGAAAAATTAGAGTTTTATTATCCTTTGAAATGTGAAAATTGCTTTTGAAAAAATGGTTAACGCCATAAATTTACTATAAATATTAAGCATTACATAAATAAATATATAATATTATAATTCGGAGCATTATCAAGTCGGTATAGAAAGTTATAATACTACTTTCCTTTTTATCTTTCTTTAATTAGTGAGAAAGAAACTAGTGAAATTAATGTGATTTCTTTCTGTTTTGACACAAATAGTATTTTTGTCAATGTATTAATTTAACAACTGATTGAATTGAAGGATAATTATTTTTGTAGGATTCGCCTTACATACATGATTTTACACTTGTCATTCCTAAGCGTGAATATTTTCTTTCAATATAACTAAAATGTGAATTGCATGGTGCGTGTATTTATTAAAATATTACAGAATTAATAAAAGCGGTAGGCCGGTGTTACTGCATGGTTTGGGAAGGGTTAACGAAAATAAATCTTCGAATCAGTCACAATAATTTCGAATGTGAAATATCGTTGATCGACATTTCACAAATAACTCGTTGAAACAGCTGTGAAAAAATTAATAAAACAACGAAATTGGATTCCGGATATGTCAATTTGTGATCTCTGATATATATCCTTATTGTGTGCGGGATTAAGGTAGCACTAGATAACTCGATTTGGTAACAATATACTTAATTATACTAAACTTACAAGTTATAAGATGCCTTATAACCCATGTATGAGTGATAATCATCTGTTCCCAAATTTGGATGCTGATTTCCGAGGATGCAAATTTAGAAGTGATGAAGAGTTGCAGGTACGAGCCTGTTGTTTTAACTCATTTTGAGAGCAAATCATCAGAATATTTTTGTAAGAGCATGGAGTTGTTAATTTGCAGATCTGAAATGAAGTATTAGAAGTATAAATATATTAGTGAAAAGTTATTTATTATTTTCCCTGCCATATTCACTGCCTGTTTAAGCTGTTTCAATGTAGAACTACCTTCGTAAGTACTTGAATGCTTTGTATAATAACAAAAAATATGTAATTTAATTGACATACATCAATTTAAATATTTAAATTATTATGCTATTGTATTTTCGTAGATTCTTAAAATAATTTATAGTACATTTATAAAAAATATTAATTTCGAGACAAGATACATGATACAAATTTATTCTAATTTATCAATTATGTCACAACATAACATCTGTGTATAGTTTACATATTTAATTATTTAAGAATTCATCTTGTAAGGGAAGATCCCATCTTAAGTGACCGTAAGATCTAATAAGTGTGTCAACTGGGAAAGATTGTTGCAGCTCAGCTCAGCTGGCAACCGCCCAAGTCTGAGCTCAACTCAGCTCATCTGACGTCACAGTAGAGTTTTAAGGTTATGTTCGAATCAAGGTTGAGACAGTGTGAAGCGAAGATAAAATGTAATTACCGAAAGGCGGCGGCCAAGATAATGGAGCGATAACGCGAGGTAAATGGCACCCATCGTTTTGGGATTCATATTTATAAAGGGTATAAAAAAATGAAAATAGACTTAACGCAATGGAAATTCGATTGACGGAGAAAGAGATAAAGATGACAGATGATAACAAAAATACACGTACGTATATATAAAACCACAATGTATTTATATCTGTCACTCGTTACATTTCATTGGAAGAAGTGTTCATTTTACTTTTTGTTCTGAAGATACTTTTTTCAAAAGAAATAAAAAAATGACAATTTTTATTATCAATAAAATTGAAATTGTTAAATCACCATTTTCGATACCAAAATAATGAATACTTATATGATTTTTTAGAAATATCCTTCTGTTTAAAAAGTTAAACTTCAAACAATTTTTCTAAACGTTATAAGACGTTGGTGATAAAAAAAAAAATGTGGAGCTTAATTAATATAGAAGAAAATTCAGTTCATTCACCAGTTCAGAAAAAACGACGTGCTAGGACGGGTTTTAAACACTAGTAATATGATCATACATTATTATAAATACTTGTGGAGATCTATCGCCTTTACTGTCATCATCACCGCTGTTGATCTTGAACGCACCTTGCGTATACCGGTACGTGAAACCGAGCTCCTAACAGCCGTTAAAACGCACTCAGTACCGACGTCGGATGCCAATACGAATACATCCACATCCGTATAGAAGGCCGGCTCTCGGGCCTCACTCTTTTCACCACCGCCTTTCCGATCACAACTCCAAGTACCGCTTCTATATCCCTTTACGTGTAGATATTTTGCAGTACAGCTTAACCACTTGTTTAAATCTGTTTTTGTTTTCTAATCCGCTCGGCCACACATTCATACACAATACACTCCGCGATCATCAAACGAACACGTGGGTGATAATGGGGCACCACTACTCATACATAAATAGATACTAATGTTTCACAATTCATCTACAACACGCCCACATCAACCATAATTTCAAATACTTTCATTACTTCTTGTAATCTTTAATCCCCATGTACTGATGATAAGTACAGAAAACTGTGAGTTATCCTTCAAAAAATTCACATCGAAGACGAAATTTCTGTCTGAATATTTAGAAATAGTAAACTAGTTAAAACTTTAAAAAAAATTTAAATAAATTAAACAAATTATAGATATCTCATAGAGACGAAGCTATTTATATAATATTATATGGGAAGTATGGAAGTATGGGTACTACGGGGCTTACGACCAGTCTTCGGCTGGCTTAAGTGATCACTTTACACAATATAACGTTCACCACTCCACCCAATCAATCTACATATCTATTAAACTTTTGGAAATTATATATATGTTACCACGTAGAAACACTTCGAGTCTGAAAATTTGATATTCATTTCCTGAAACAACATAGATGTCACTAATGAGGATCTTATTTTATAAATATAGAAGCTATATTCTATATCTATATTATTTAATATAAACAGCTTCATCTCTATGAGATATCTATAATTTGTTTAATAACAGTGCCTTTGGGGTTAAATATCCAGTAATTGTGTGTTCTTGGACGTATTCAAATATTGTTAATAAAAATAAATTGATGAAAATTTAGAAATTTTACATTTTTTATCGTTTTATAAACTAAACACCCTACAAATAAACTGAACAACAAATACGTTTAGGTACAGATCAATAAAGTAGAGACGTAATTGCTTTGTAACTAGTCATCGCTGCACTAAGAAGTTTTCCAGTTTAAACTTGTCTGTTTTTATTACTTCGCTTTAATGGCGTTACAAGTTTATTACTCTATTAACATCACACATTCTGGGACGCCAACACTACGGATTCTAAAATGAACTATCTCAAAAAAATAATAAATGATTTATCGTAAAAAACCCGAACACGTTTAACGCAGATGTTTTATTTCTAAAACATTGAAAAATAATTTTATATTAATTAATAATGTAAATTTTAAGTATTATTACTAGTTTTAAAGGATTGTGGAAATTTTTTCTTCCTTGAATTTACCTTTCAGCACTATTGTAAGGAAACTCTGATCTGATTCGGATCATTAAGAGTATTTTTTTTTACCGACAGGTACTAGGAACTCGAACATTGCAGATAAAATTTAATTAAATCTTGAAATAATCGACAATTAATATTGTCTCTAATGAGACAAAATTGAAGGCTCTGGTGGATGAATATGTCATGTGACATTCTTTCGTAAAATCTTATATCGCCCTAAACTGTCACATAATTAATAACAATAAATTGGTTGAGATTTGTATGTAGCAAACATGAGTCAGCTCTTTAGTGATAAAAGTGTTATATAGGATGCCCAAAAAACAGCAGTCCAAACGATGTATAATTTTAAAGGACATCGCTAGCTATTAAACTCAGGGTTTTTAACCTTTCCTCTCCGATGTTGTAAACTTAGTTGACATTACCTAATTATGTGAATATTTTAGGTATTCCTTCGTAATATATTTATGTATTGGATAAAATAATTAAAACAAGTAAGTATTTACCATACGCAACAATAAAAAATGTTTTCTCTCGAAGAACCTGACGTGAATTTGTCAATAAGTGTGTGTGTACGTGCAGAGAGGTGCGGACGGCGCAGTGCGCGAGTCGCGGGGTGCCGATCGTCATTTTAGTGGAAGAGCGTTTACTGACCGAGTTAGATGTGTCTTATGCGTCTTTATGATGACGTTAGTGATAATCAATGTTTTTTCTCATTTTTTACACAATAATTTATACATTAGGTAAAGTGAAAAGAAATGACCGTTTTTTTAGTACAAAGAAAAAATTTATTTACAAAATATTAAACATTGAAATCGAAACGGGATAAAAGGAGCTTCAAAATAATACCAATATTGACATACTTACTCAACGGGAACCAAGTCCAAACTGATTTCAAAGAGCGCCATAAAAAACGGTCATTTCTTTTCGCTTTACCTCTTATATCAACTATTATTTTTATGATTCATATAAGTAAGCAACGTATAATATATTCATCCGACTTAAAAATTGCAAAAGTCTACATACACACTAAGTTTACAGCACCATAAGGGAATGGTTAAGAACTTAAAACCCGATTTACTACAAAATTTGTATTTGTATTATTTATTTATTTATTCTTATTATATAGCATACATAAATATTTTTATATTTGCTCTAATACAGACATGATCAAAATGGTTCCTTTTTACTACAATTTATCTATCACATATAAATAAAATAAAATTTGCATAATTTCATTTGAATCTATGTAGATTCTCCTCCCATCTTTTGTTTTCTGGCATTTCATTAAAAATCTTCGTCAATTTCTGAGATTTAGCCTTCTTCCTGAATGGCATCTTTTCCTCTTGTATGATGTTCGTGCTCATGTTGATTTGCATCAATTTCTCTTATAAATTTTGCCGATATTTTCGTAATGAGGATTTTATAAATAAATAATATTATTTTGAAATATATTTTTTGCTTAAAGTTCATCACGTATTTCGATTGCATATTGTTCGAATATATCTATTTTTTCTGAGAATTATTTTTAAAACTTTATTTAGCAACACTGACAATTGTTGCATTTCTTCTCCATTACCCAAAAATAATTCATTCGCTAATATTTTGAATTATATGTTTAGATTTAGTTTTACATTTCTCTGACAAAGAAAGAGACGTAATTCTGAAACCGATTGTTTTCAACATTATATAACTACCTTAGCTTATTTGTTTGAATCAATAGTTTCACACACATAAAATATGAAATATAATGTCGTTTTGAAAAAGGAATATCTAAGTCATAACAGATGAAAATAAGCGGTTATCAAATTTTATTTTTACTTCAAAAACGTTCAAATCCTGGTAATATATATGTCTCCTAAAATACGTAATTATTCGCAAAGAAAAGACATTACTTCGAAATTTATGTTTTTTTCCGGATTTTACATTGGCACATTTTCAGCAATAGTTTTCTAAATGTTTTCAGATATTTGTATTTTAATTGTCCCATTATTCATGTCGGAGTACAATGACGGACATTGGATAAATTTGCCAACGTTTGGGTATTTATATATCTGTAAGAAAAACTTAATATACAAGCTGTCTCATTTTCATAAACAATCAATACTAAATATAACAATAATAAAATAAAATAAATTGAATAAGTCAAAATTAGCCATTTTTTATCCACTACTGTATGAAAGCCTCCATACGCATATCTGTCTATTTTTATTCACTGCTAAATACAGGTGAATATTATTTACCAGGCAAATGTTGTTTTTGAATACCTAGGAAATGAAACAGTTTTTAAATTTGGTTTTTATTATCTATTTATTTTTATTTATTACGTATGGAATATGACATTGGCCGCCTCTGGCAGCGGCACAAGTGCGTGTTCTTTTAACCATCTTTTTTATAACATTCTCGCATACTTCACGAGTTATTTCAGCAATTTCATTTCGAATATTGTACTGTAGGATCGGCATTATTATTGGCTTATTGAGCCTTGTTATGAGTTATGAAGTCAATCGATATTATCATTTTTTGACATTATGCGGCCGGGAAAAATTTCCCACAAAACTTTCAAGCGTAGCTCGGGCTGTGTGTAAGGTGGCACCGTCCTGTTTAAACCACACGTGCTTCAGGTCCAAATAACCCAATTAGGTCACGAATAAGTTTTCCAGCATGTGCGAATAGCGATCATTATTAATGGTTACAGCATTGCCATAATTATTTAGATAAAAAGTTTTAATGTCTTCAACGCGTTATTAACGCGTTAGATGCTTGAGAGTAAATTATAATCAACTACTCTCTACGGCTACCAAATTCAAACTGATAAATGTCTGGCAAACCAAAATGGCGGCCATGCAAAATTAGACTGGAACATAAAATTCACCCTGTATTTCAGCAGAATTTGATGATTTCGTCAGTCAGCCTCTTGATTCTCCTCGAACGCCACTGGATGACTACATTTACGCAATGATTGTCATCGCCATTTTATATTACTGACGTATTAGTTAACCAAAATAATAAAAATAAGTTACATTAAAAACAGTATTAAATACAATCCAGTAAAATGAAAAGCCAGCAATTAACCGACTGGTCTTGTCGAAACCAATGTTGAAACGGATTAAGCTATGAAACTAAGTTACAAAAGTTTCAGAAAAGAGACTCGAGTTCGGCAACAAAACTGGCTTTTGTACTTTCAAGTACCAAAACGCTACATCTTAACCGTAGATCTAAATTTAGCACTGAGGAATGCCATATCTTTATTCAATTTTGCCATACATTATTAACTTATCTATTTCTGCTTAAGGTTCATTCACACAATGATATTTATGAACGCTGCTTTGACGATAATATTAGTTGGAATTTCTCCAATTTTCACATTATGGCGAATGTGGCATTCGATAATTAAATTAAATTGAGCGGTTTGACATAATAATTAATGATGTCTCATTCCAATATTCACCCGAAAAACACAAATGTAATGTAAAGTGTAGTAAAGTAAAATATATAAATAAATTGTAGTCGTTCTGGCATACGTTTGTTTTTCAGTGCCTCGAGAATATGGTGACGAAGGGAGTACTAACCTCGGGCGCTAAAATGAAGAGTCGTCAAAGTCATAGGACGCCAAAATTAAGAGGTGCCAAAATCATGGAGCGGTCAGGATTATCTTTTTAGATGGTGGTATTTTAATCTTCATATGATTTTAATTAACAGATATGCATATTATATTTTATTGTTACACGTTCGATCTATTCGAGAGAACTGCTCCTAAAATATGCACCGTGTCCTTACATAGACCGTTATGCAGTACCTAAGAACACGTACTTTTAGGTACGGTATAACGTGGGAATTCGCTCGCGATTACAAAGCACTACAGCATGCACGTGTTATTTTTTGTACCTGGTGCGCCATGTAGTAATTATTTTACAGGTAGATGCACCATGCGTATGAGTTCTCGGATAATTATTATTCACGTTCGTAACGCGTATGTTTTTGAGATTATCCCTTATTAGTGGTGTTTCTCATTTTAATTTTTCCCTCGCAGTAGCCCCTATTAGGTATAAAAGATTCTAGTTTATCTAAGTATTAAGGATCTCATAATTATTAAACAATATCTAAAACAGAAAGTGTTCAATCAATACGTAATGTACGTATACACGGCTGCGAGACACGAACTTCTAACAAAAAAGAATTACAAAAACCTAAAGTAACGCAAAGTGGAATGAAAAGATGTATTAAATACAAATTAAATGTATTAATTAGAAAAATACACATATAAAATCACTTGGAGAACACATTCTTATTGTGAAGTTGTAATTATTCAAAACAGACGGTCTGTGATATTTTAAATATGAATTAAATATATTAATTAGAAATATATACATATAAAATCAATTTTATCGAAAATTATTGTTGTCGCGCCGTTTCGATAAAATTGATTTTATATGTATATATTTCTAAATGTATATCTTTCTGATTATTATATTTAATTAATATTTAACATATAAAATCAATTTTATAGAAAAATATTGGTGTTGCTACCGGAATTCGAATCTGGATATCTTCCAATCCGGGGAATGTACACTATCCGATTATGCTATACCAACACAGTGGATTGACAAGAAATTTTACAAAGTAATATATTTATATTTATACACAGTAGTAACCTACAAATCGCTCATAATGTTAATGATTAACATATTGACGTACATTCAGCACACGAAAGATTCGATATTTTCTATATTATAATCTTATGTCTTTCTATATTATAATCTTAATCTTATCTATATAATATTTTTTTATATTATAACCAAAAAGATTTGTCATTTTATTAATAGTTGTTTTTATTTATGAAATGGATTTTCGGACAAGTCTTTGCAGTTTTGTTCATTTATTTATTATAAAATCTTTTTTTTAATATGTTTAATCAATGATGTATTCTCCATTATTGTGCAGGCTTCATATTATTATTCTACTGATCGGTCGTTGCTTTTACTATAAAAATCTGCCAGTCTGGTATCGAAATAGTTATCGAACCAATTTATGAGGTCATCGTTGTTGTTGAACGTAACACCATGCAATTGATTGGAGAGCGACAGAAAAATGTGTTGATCCGACGGAGTGAGCGTGGATGCAGTAGAATTTTCCAGATGAGATCCTTGAAGACCATGTGTGGCGAGAATGTTTGTTTTTCTCAACTTGACTCTCCATTATTTAAGTCCAAAAATTAGGAAAAAGTATAAGATATTGGAAAACAGTGACATTGATGTTTTAGTGCAGAAAAATTGCAGCAAGTCTTTGTCACGGATAAACGAAATAGAGGGAAAATATAATTTAGAAAAAAACTATTGTCTTTTTAAATATATGAATACGTTTAAGGAACGAAATGGCGCACCATTTCTCGTAAGAAAATCAAAATCTGAAAACAAAAAGACTGCCTGCAAAGTCAATGTCTTTATCTTACCTATCTAGATCACTCCAGCTTACACGTTTCGCCAGATTGTATTTATGTTAAGGACTGCACTGTATAGTAGCCTCTAAAGACGTGTATGACGTCATAGGCCCCGCAGGAGACACGTGAAAGGTAACGTAGTTTAGCAACAAACGTGCCACGAGCTTAGCTTTGAGCGTGGATTCAGAGGTTCAAACAAAGGAAATTTCTTCAAACATATGTACATACATTGTACATACATTGTATATAATGCATGTACTCTGCATGGTTAGCGTTTAATACTTTGGTGTGACGGGAACAAAGTTTTTCAGGATTTAATAGTACCTATGTACTTGAATTATGCAGAGAATTTATAGAGTTGTCCCAGATGAAGAAGTATGGAGAAGAACACATAATGACAAGTTTTATAACATTTCCAGATCCCCAGACACTCCATTCATATGGAACTATAGCGACTCAAATGGATTTACGTCGAGAAAAGCAGGAAGCGCAGATCCCAAAAATAATCCTTAATGGAAACCCAGGTGGTAGGAGAAGAATTGGAAGATGGCGCAGAGAAGGGCGCAGCACACTGTTATAGATTTCCAACTGAAAAATAGTCGCCGAGAACCATAGAAAAGAGAGACGAAAGATTCAGGAGACCATTGAAGAAGAAACTGATTTGAAATACGTAATTTAAAGTAGTCTTGCAAAAATTATTGATAACATTAAAATGATAGAAAATATGATTTCCCAACTTTTTTAAACTTATAATAATTATATGCAAGATTTGAAGATATCAAATGACTGGGTCGTTTTTACCAATTTGAAAACTCTACATGCGGCTAGACGGTCTATTCTACTACTACGAGTGCATCAGCGCAGATCGCTTTGACACTTTTACTAAGTACCTTATTGTAGTATTGACAGAGTCGGCGTTAAATTTGTATGTGTAGTTAGTTTAATACTTCACATGTCAATGAGAGTTACTATTTCTCTCGAAACTCGAGTAGTGCTAATCAACTCAAATAGAGTAATAACATTGTTTCATTTATATCCATCCATACCTTATTGTAATAAACAACATATGTATTTTATATTGATACATGAATTGGAAGAGAAAAATACTGATAAAAAACCCTCTAGACAATTTACAGGAAGGACTGGGTAGAATCTGTTTTCGGATCGGATTTAGATACTTACAAACAGTTCATTTTATTATTGGTAGAATAAGGATTAAACTAATTTCAGAGTTCAGCTTTTATTAATTTTAATGAAATATATACTTTTTAAAATTATAATCAACGCAAATATCGCATGTATGAATATGTAAAATTTGATTTAGCGTTTGAATCAACTTCAGATCTGAACGTCAATTGGCTTCCCTATGAATGCTTGTCATACCCGTGATGAACGCTGTGTATGGAATGCTTAATTATGCGCGAGTCCTCACTGTTTGCCGCCTGTCATCACTTCTCTTGTTTGGACCCACAACCTCGACATTAAATTTGTAATGTCAAGTTATGTGATACAATCTGGGTAGAATATTTCGTCCTTAATATTTGATTAAAAATTAACCTTAATCTCTCAAAAATACAATACTACAAGAGTAAAAGAGAATTTGATTTTAATTTTAAACAAAACTATCGAATTATTTTTGTAATGTAATAATATTAATATAAATGAAAGATGGGATCCTTCTGTTGAAATCAAATGCCGCATTGAACAAGCTCGTGCAACCTTTATTTGCATTGAAAAGATATCTGCAGTCACGATCGTAATATTAGATTATGATTGCGAATGGTTAAGTGTTCTGAATATCGTTCTATGTAATGAAAGCGTATATGTTCATACACTTACCGTAGAAATGATAAGGCGAGTTGAAACATTTAAAATGCGGATGTACAGAAAATTGCTCAAAATAAACTGGATAGATAAAATTATGAATGAAGATAAGAAAATAAGTATTTAAAATAATAAAAATCAGAAAACTTCAATATTTCGGTCATGTGATGAAACATCCGAAGAAGTACGAGATCTTACTCCTCATAATTCAGGGAAAGATTACTAGAAGTCGGGGTCCTGTAAGAAGGAGAACGTCATTAAGATCTCAAGGCAATGGTTTGGCCGGTCTGCTGTAGAGCTAAATAAAGTGATGATAGCCAACGTCCATTGAATAATAAATTTAATTACATTTTTATTCAGTGTAAAACGTCAACCAATGAACACTTTTCAGTAAATTAACAAAACTATATTATATTGAAATTCTATGTATAAAACAGTTTTAAAGGATATTAATATTTTCTCGAAACAAAATATAGAAATCGTCACACTGCGCTTTTTAGTTATCAAGGATCCAGGAGTGTAGAGATAGGCTAATAAGGATGATGATATATATATATATCATCATCATCCTTATTAGCCTATATATATATATATATATATATATATGTATAATATATTTGACAAAAAAAAAATAGTACATATTTTTACCGATAAATATTTTAAAAATTCAGTACAATTAATCATGTAAAAGACTAAAAGAAAACATTTTTGAATAGAAATATAGGTTCTGAAAATAAAATATAATAGAAATACAAACTTTTTGTTCTAAAACTGGCTGCAATTTTACTGTGATCATTAACCAGCCTATGCTGCCTGGATATAGTAAATAAATGTGGTAATTTGCCTAGATATTGTAGAAATAAACGGGCCCCGTACTTCTGCAAGGAGAACATCATTGTAAATTTGAGAATAATATTAACTGCTACGTGTATAGAAAACATTTCTGCATCCCTCTAGGTCATGACCGTATTTTAAAAATTGTGAAAACTGAAATGAATAAAGTCATTTCATTAATATATAATTATTTATGTCATATCATCCCACACAGCATCTTAATAAATATTATATTAGGCGTTATCTATAATTATATTTATTTGAGAAATTATAATTATTTATAAACGTTACACTTACAATATGAATTATCGTCATATTCATTTTAAAATGTTTCTTTATACAAGAAATATAAACATATGTATAATATATTATCTTAATAGCACCATTTTCAAATAATTATGAGGGAGGGTTTTCTTATCGCGCAAGTCTCTGAATAATTCAATTTATCTCAGGCACGTGGTCCATTACAAAGAGCTCCCTGAGTGAGAGAGAATAATTTTAAAATAGGTTTAAATATCCTTGTAAACTTAAAAAGCGATTTTACTTCAAAGACATTTAAATAATCGAGAAATCAGTTATTTTTGTATCGTACTAGGTCTATGTTCTTATTTCCGGTAAGTACTATCAACCGTTTATCTGAATATTATGATGATTGTTATTGATCTGCTCACAGGTTAATACTTCCCTTTCTGGTACCTGAAGAAGGCTGGTTGCAAAACAGAGCATTGTGTGCTGTCAAGCTGCCTGTCAGTGTTTAGATCAGGATATTCTATCAGGGTTGATATCTTTATTCTTTCATTCTCCCTTGAATAACTGAAAGGCAGCAGTATGATTTTGTGGCACGGCATGACACGTCACATGACTATAAACATATGGCCTTTTGGATGACGAAGTGCTAATCCCTTAATAAAATAATCACTAATTATTGTCTAAATAGCTTGTACTTTTATTTATACTAGTTTTTATTGTATTATCATTTAAAACATTAAGATTAGATAATTTTGAAAAATGATACATCCCTGTTTTGTAATAAACGAAAATATTACATATTTATTACAACATTTGTCAAAATGACAACGAAAATATAATTAATTATGATAGCTTAAAAGCTTGAAAAAAGTTTTTGAATCTAAGAGTGGAAATATTCCACGCGCTTAATATTTTCCCGTGCATCCAAGTTCGGAACAAAAGTCATATTTTCTCGGAGGTTTATGACAGCAATTTCCAGAACAGTTTCGCAAGAAAAATTGTTCCATTTACTTTACATGTTTGGCGAGTTCGCGCCATTCAAAGATCGCAAAAGTCCAAAGCTTTCGTTTGTCGACGGAAAATATAAAACGGCGGCCTCGGGCGACGACGCTAGACGACGGCGTCTTCCTGTAGAGACGTCGTTATTATACCACCCGGTATTATAGACCGCTAGAATCTAGAGTAATCTTTAAAATATTTTCCTACGTATCATAAGTGGATATAATAATCTAATTTGTATCTTAATGCACATTTTTTTTTAAAATATAAAACAGATAAACGTAGTTTTATTCACTCTACGTACAAAAATCACTAATTTTTTTAAGACAAGATGTAAAAAAAATATCAAAAAAGTATGTATTTGATCGTGATAATTTAAATATTGATTATTGACTTAACACGCGCACACGTGCTTATATTTTTAGTCATGCACTCATTATTTTTTTATGATTATTTATTTTATGATTAGTATTTTCTTACTCATTAGGTTGATGCATAAATATTCGCTATTTTTTCACGATGTTTTGTTTTTTTGAATTTGACGTTTAATTGACATTTGTTATAAAATAATTCTTTAATAAGATTAGGAAATTAAAATGCTCATCAAAAACCTTACACATATTTGCCACATTATGTTGTATCACTTTGAGAAACGGTAGAAAGCTGCCGAGTCATTTCGCAATCTCAACGATCTTTTTGACGAAGAAACTATCAGTGAAAGAGTATGCAGAGAGTAGTTTGTTCGCTTCAAAACTGGTGATACCAACATGGATTACAACTCAGCAATGGATCTATCTTTGGATTTTGATGATCAGACCCTTCTCGCGGTTGTGGAAGAGGACGAAAGTTACACCTCTAGGACACTGGCTGAGAACTTCAACATCGATCAGCTCACGATTGCGACGACCATGTCCTCGAACAATAATTGTACATGATATGTTTTGAGTTTGTTTTCGTTTTTGGTTATGTTACAATACAATTTACAGTACATGTAATAATAATTTATATTACAATATAATTTAAAAAAAAAAAACGATGTATAATTATGCATCAACTTAATACTATATGAAGTATAACGACTTACAAGTAAAAAATAATATTTAACAATATGTTTTAAATATTTATTAACGCGTAATAATGTAAGGTAATTTATGTTCGTTATGTACAGTATTGATGTATGAGAGATGCGTTGGGAGAAAGAATTATGTGACAGGTGGTAAATAAAAAATGTGACAGTATCTCTATTACATAATATAAATAAATATCAAATACTAAATTTATGTATTAATTATAAAATCAATTGTGTTATTGGTAGTGTACTTCCCCGGATTGGAAATAGAGATCCAGGTTTGAATCCCGGTGACGCAAAAAGAATATTTTTCGACAAAATTGATTTTATATGTATATATTTATAATTAATACATTAATTTAGCTTTTAAAATATCACAGACCTATGTACTAAATAATTACAACTTCACAATAGGAATATGTTTTCCTTAATAAATAAATATCAAATATCGCATAGAGACGAAGCTATTTTTATTATATTTAATGAAAAATATATAGGAGTATGGGGTGGTTATATGGCTTACAACCTATCTTAAGTGATCACTTTACATAAATATAACGTTTACCATTCTCATCCCTTCAATCTCCACATCTATTAAATCTTTTGAAAATTCTATATATGAACTCGCTTCGTGTACTACAACATCGCCATCTATCAACCAAATTTGATAATTCATTGTTTTACATTGAAACAGCATATTATATGTCAACTCAATGAGAATCTGATTTTTGTTGAAACTTATTTAAAGCAATATCTTTTATCTGTAAAATGTTTTTAACACATTATACTAGAATACGCCCGAAAAATCAATATTTTTCAATTTTTATATATTTTTCTTATTTTGACCAGTATATTATAGCAAGAGCTGGTCTCTTTTTTGGAGAGGTAAGCGAAAGAAAAACCGTGTAATTTAAAAAATGTTAAATACTTAATTCATGTTATAAAAAATGTCAAATAAATAAAAAAATGTTCAAGAACACACAATTACTGTTTTTTATATCAAATAAATATCAGGTATCTTTTAAAGATATCTAATATTTATTTATTGGTAAAAATCCAGCAATTGTGTGCTCTTGAACATATTCAAATATTGCCAAAAATGTATTATTGGTATATTGGTTATTTTTGACATATGTATTTGTGGTACAATAATAATACCGCTCTCAGTATATTATTTTCATGTTTAATGAATATTTTAATGTGTACTCTATTTTATACACGAGAGCCATAACAACTTTTCCGTAAACTTAATAATTATAATAATTTATTGTTATTTATAATTATGGTGAGAATGTATTATACACTACGTTTCAATATAATCCCCGTTGTCATCTAAGAATTTATTAGACCGAGAGACGATTTAACAAACCACTCATTGAAGATTGTTACAGACAAAATCCTGACAATATTCCATTCCAAAGGGTCTATTTACATTTTGAATATACGCAAAGGATTATTACTTTAAATATAACCCTCGTATTAATTAATAAAGAATGAGAAAAAAATAAAGAAAAATGTACATTTGATCAATTGGAAAAAAACTTATGAAATTAAAGCTGTATCACTGAATTTAATATATTTTTTAGATTTTGCCTGCATAAAATTCTCTCTTTTATACTTTCTAGGGCATAGGCATAAAATAATTATTTTTATTACATAAAAAAGAGACTATTTCAGACAGGACTTAATTTTAGTCGAAGGATTCGTTTGATGGACGAAAGTTACGAGGATCAAAGACTCGAGTGCTGCTTCATAATTCTCGCCGTAATCCTTGCGGAGGCAGCTCGCATGAGATATTCATGTGCTCAGTTACAAGATGGTGGACACTGCCAGGGTACAAAGGGAGACCTAGATTCTAAGGGATGGTAACCAGCGCGAAGGCTTCACAACGGTGATAACACTAGTTGGAAAATGACAGACGCAACTTTCTGTTTTGAAGAACGTTATCTGTTTTGTATAATACATAACTGCATAATATAAATTTTGATCTTGCTGGCTGGGGGAAAAAAGTATGTACGCTGGTTACCTGTTTATTTTAAATATATTAATTAGAAAGATATACATATAAAATTATTATTTTTGCACTACCGGGACTTGAACCTAGATCTCTTTCAAAACCGGGGAACGTGCATTATCCAACTACGCTACAGCGACAATACTTATAGCGACAAATTTTTGAACCTATATGTTGCCTTTTTGTTATTAATACATTTAATCGTTCCATTATTTGAAAGAGCCATCTACCTTATTTTTACAGAATCTCCAATACCTATGAGTAGTCTGATAGCAGACGCCAGAATTATCAATTCATTTTTATTAAATTTTGGACACATTTATACAACTTTATTAATAGAAGAACACATTCTTATTGTGAAGTTGTAATAAGATATAGTTTAAAATATTAATTAGAAATACATATATACAAAATTTAATATAATTTCGATAAAATTGATTTTATATGTATATCTTTCTAATTAATATATTTAATGAATATTGAAAATATCACAGACCTATGTTCTGAATAATTACTTCACAATAAGAATGCGTTCTCCTGCCTGTTTCAATACCTGTTTATTTGTTTAATACTGGAATAATACAGTACATGTATATATAGTTAACATACTTTATTTATGAATCATGAACCACATAATATCGTACAATAATAATAATAATTAGTGTCAATTACTTATATGCTAGATATATTTGGATGATATATAGTAAATATGATGTAAACTTAATTAGCTAATTAAAAAAATCTGTATAAACTAAAAATTATTATATAAAATGTATATAAATGTGAAACAAAATATTTAAAAGCTAAACTAAGCATTTTAAAAAAGACATTAAATAATAGTGGATTAATTTCTATGATTTTTGAATGAATTGATTACGATAGAGTTAAGCATACACACTTTGCATAAATCTGATACTTTTCTTCGCCCCCGTGAAAGACTACAATAATTATTGATTTTTTTTATTAATAATAATAAAATTATATTTTTTAGTTTCATACTTCAGAGCACATATATATTTATATATAATCACATAAATAAGGAGCAACGTTGCTGAGGATTTTGGCAACAAAGTAAATTATTATTACTGACTACTTTACTACTCTGTTTGATTTACCTCACGAGTACTTTTCTTTTTAATTTTATTCCTTTGTTAGCCTCCCTCTCGCTCCCCCATTTTTAACGTTATGTACATTTATTCTTGGCATAAAATTAAATTTAGCACCTACCTCCTCTAAATTTGATGGTCTTTGTCGTATTAAATGTTAGATTGATGCATAATTTATTCGCCCTTTTTTTCGCGACTTTTCTTTTTTTAAATTTGTCATTTAAGTCACATTTGTCATAATATAATTGTTTAATAGGATTAGTAAATTAGAAAAGCACAGTATGTTGTACCACTTGGAAAAAGAGTGGGAGTCATTTTGCGATCTCAATGATCTTTTCGGAGAAGGAACGATTAGCGATAGGGCACGCCAAAAGTGTTTTTTCGTTTCAAAGCTGGTGATACTAGCTTAGACAAGTCAGGAAAGGGTCAATCTTCGCATTTTTATGACCAGGTTTCTTATGGTGGCTGTGGAAGATGACTAGGACACTGGCTCGTTGTCTTTATCTCAGAAAACTCGGCAAGGTATGGAAATTGACAGGATGAACCCCGCACAATCTCTCAAACAGCAAGGCCGACCGATTCTGAATTTTTACCTATTTGCTCCAGGGAAATGAGCAAAATCCGTCATTCGATTAACTCGTCACAGGAGGTGAATCCTTTACAAAAACGTGAAAAGAAAGAAAGCTAAGAGAATACCAAAGGTTGTGCTTTGTGATGTGTCTAGTAACATTAGAGCGAAATCATTCACTAAGAGATTATTTCCAACGGCCACTGCTACCGGTGGAATGATAATAATGAGCACCTAGAGTGGTAAATCCTGTAAATAGCCAAAGGCAGTACAACATCAACAGCGACGTGCATCTGGCCCATCTTGATCGCCTTTATACTGACATTCGGCTGAAAAGACTGCACAAAAAGAATGAAATCGTTTTCCATCACGACAACGCTCGCCCTCATGTCGAACGCCGTGTGATCGAATCCATCGCCAGCGAGAGATGGGATTTACTCCCCGATCCGCTCTGCTCTCCCACCGAAGCTCCCACTGACTACCACATCAGCCGCTCTCTGAAAAATTGGTAGGTTGGCAAAGTATGACGATTTGGAGGAGTTGATGAATGATGTCAAATTGTGGATTGCCTCAAAAACCCGGTATTTTTTCACCCGCAGAATCGACCGTCTTCTAATCGTATGTGATATGTTTGTCTGTTTTATATTTTATTCGGAAAACGTACAGCTTATCAGTAAATACAAAAATTATAATAAAAGCGAAACAATAATTAAAATAGTTACATGTTTTCTCAGAAGATATAGTATCTTTATACAGTGAGTACAATTAAAAATTTAAAAAGGACTATAATGCAGAAAAAAGTGAGAGAAAAAGTTGAAAAAAAATATATAAACAGAGAGATAAAAGTTATAAAAAAGAAAATATTTCTGGGGAACAAGTGGCGATAGGAAAAGAAAATGAAAATGGGATAGTGAATAAAATCTGTGTGATAAAAATAAAATGAAGACCTTTAAGTTCATGTATTGAACTTAGACTTTAGAATTTAAATTAATAAATTCCTGCTGAAATGTTGAAAAACCTCTGATTTCATCAAAAAATGTTGATAAACTCCATTTTTCTTCATAGATTGATGCGAAACATTCCGCTAGTGGAGATGCAGCATAACACACAGGACAATTTCGTCTTCGAATACGAAAGAGGAAAATGAGCAGTCGATGGTGAACTCGACGTTGTATATGTTTATGTTATTTAAATGACTCGTTAGTGGTGGTGAAAGGAAAAGTAATAAAAACATGAACATACTCCAAACAGTCATGTTGCCCAATACACATGCAGTCACTCGTCGGACGAATGTGTGATCGGCGCGAGCGATAATCGCGTAACGCTATACCGTGAGTGCGGTAAATATTATTTATCGCATTTTATAAGAGGTGCGGTGTCACTATGTGCGTGTTCTATATGATATATTCTTAATAATTAATATGGTGGTATCAGTCAAGAATGTACGAGTTAGTGTCAAGATAAAATTGACCGTCTTTAATGTTAATATATGATTACAATGTTTGAAACTAGACCACCAAACGAAATAATGTATTCTCAGCTATTCAAGGAGAAACGCTTAGGTATTTAAGTGTGGAGGTCTATTGCCTCTACCCTTAATATCACACCCGGCGATACTGAATGTATCCCGCAATACCAGTAGGCGAAACAAAACTCCTAGCAGCCGTATATATATCCAATACCGACGGTATGCAGCGATACTAAAGCGGCCAGCAATCGTCTCTCGAATGAAACTCTTTTTACCGCCGCCTACAGAAATACTCTCTATATTTATAAACAGTGCCTAAAAATAAATCAAGTGTCAACCGTATGTAGTTTATCACTTTCACAATCTGCTCTGGTGACATACACAACATATACACGATACATCCCATGACTATTATTTGAACACGTAAGTGGTGGATGAATATTGGGGCATCCACAACTCTCACATAACTCACCCGCATAATTCTTCTGTAATTATAATCATATACACATGAGCACACTCCTACATCATCCATTCATCATCGCATAGTGGTGACACCATCGCATAATTCTCATACCACCCACAGAAGTAAAAAACACTTTAAAGACTTCCTGATAGCGAACCTTGAAAAGGCCAACAAGAGCGATACAACAGAAAGAGACAGGCCTAACTCGAGGATAATGGTGCACAGTGGAACCCAACTCTTCGGAGCAGAACTCCAACTGAATGCTGCAAACAGAAGGAAGAGACGCAAAGACAGGGAAAGGCGCAAAAAGTTCGCAGCCGCTGCCTTCCCATGCCCAGTGAATAGCGACCCTTCGCTTAACCAGTACCATTCCATAAGCAAAAGTTCCCATATCCAAAACTCTGACTGGCTTGCCAGTTGGATACCTTGGTGTACTGTTCCTGGAGAATATCTGCCGGTAGTGGTGTTCGGATAGGGAATCAATCCTATATTTTGTTTGTGTTAGTCTCGTTTCCCGCGAGTGAGTGGTCGTGTTACTCTCTGGTTGCTCCTCTATTTCCCGTCTTCGGTATCTGTCCCGTTTCTCTTTATTTTTGTATTATTTTTAGTTTATTTTGATATGGTTTTTTGTATTGATAATAATGATAGTATTTTGTTTACTATTTTTAACTGTACTGTACTTCTTTAGGGGATCTTCGGACAATGTTTTTTGGTTGGCGACCATGCGTCGTAGATTAATTGCTTTTGCGCTGAGCTGCGTTGAACGGTCGCCTATTTAGCATTAATAATAAATAATAATAATTCCTGGTGATAAATGAGTAGAACCGATATGGTAGATTTTGTTTATAGAAAGGTGCTGGATGGTGAGTCCCTTTTCTACAAGAAAACCATGCAATGCTGCAGTGCTGTGAAGCCAGCAAAAAAGCCGTGCACTGTCCATTCAGAGCAGATTCTACTTTTATTTATTTATTTGCTCATGTTCAAGATGCCAAGATCCAAGATCCAAAATTAGACTCTTCAGCCACATTAGGACTCTCAATCTTGAAGGACAGTCTTCCTCGAATAACCGATGATGATGAATACAGAAGCAACGTAATACAGTGGAAGATGGAAGAGTCTCATCGAGACTTTTGGTTCGGATGGATGGGCTGGATGATGATGCTGATGATGAAGGTAGTGTTATAATAAATAATGCAATTTATTTTTTAAAACATAACTAGTATCGCGTTTTATCTGTTAAGAGTTTCTGCTTGTATATTTCTCGAGTATGCAAATTTTCAGCTATTTACGTTGTATGGTATTGGGGATAACGTTAATTAATTCATTCATTATATAAACCTACTTCTCTTTTCATTTTCCATAAGCGGTTTATTAATGGATAACTGGTGGATTAAAACATTAAGTAAACAACCTAATAAATTGAAACAATCCTTTACAGCCAAATATTCACAGAACCCTTGGAACCCCATCAAAACTAGGCTGAATATTTACCCCTAGCTTCGTATGAACACATTTCAAATGTATGAATTCCAAGTTAGCCCCCTGAGGAGGATGTGTGTGAATTTAGACATTCTCTTTGTAGGGGTGAAATAAGTAATAAAAGTTCCATCTGACCTCGAACTACCCTATTTTATATTCACACATTATAACTCTACACAACGAATAAACCACAAATTTAATAAGCCGGTAAATAAATATAAATTTTTTTTCTTAAAGTTTTTCTTTAGCCTGTATATCCCGTGTCTACGGATGACATTTCTCTCGGAGATTCGACTCGAGTGCGCGTAAATAACAGCACAGAGTTCAGCACGAAACGACCTATGAATCACTCTCAAAGATTAAAGAATTATTGAGATATTATCGTGGACGTGGGCCATTACAGTGTTGACACGTTTTAATCGTCACAAAATGTATGAGTGATTATTCACAGAATAAGTTCACGATTATGCACGGAATATGCTGTGGAATATTCCTGTGAGTGAATTGTCCGGATAGGTTATGTTGGACCCAAACCGTATTTTTCAAATTTCGTGAAAAATTAATTTCTCAACTACTTTAAATCATAAACGTTATTTTTAGTAAGTACCAACTGTTAATTTGTTGCATTATATATATTTATTTATCTCTAATAATCGGGAAATAATCTCGTCTACCGATCTATAAAAACATCTTATCAGCAACACTATTTTAGTATTTATAAGAATCATCCGTGTGTAATAATCAATTTTCAAAGGAAGAAATCAAATACCAAAAATATGTATTAATTAAGGCGCTTTTTAGACACAGGTTATAAAATAATAATTTTCTAAAATAACTCATTCTTCTAAGTAGGTATCTTTTGTAATGAAATAAAAGTGTCACCCCATCCACTTAAGTTCCTATACACCTAATTTATAGTAAAATTTCCAACGATATATAACTTCATAAATTTCGAATCACAAACATCGTTTCGTTTATAATTGTACTCGTATGTTTAATATAGCCGTGACTTTGGGAAAATTCATCGCATTCTTTATCAGAAGTAGTTAGTTATCCTAGCTTCTAACAATGCCTTTTTTTTAAATTTGAGACTTACTTCTTAAATGTAAGTAGTTTAAAATTATGCATCAGGGTTTGATATTTCCTAAAATATGTATGTAAAGTATGTATATACATACATAAATATTAAATACTTTATCAATGGAGTTAACGGACTGCTTTATTTATGAAAATATTATATTATATGCGATATGTGCTATTGATACTCTATTTGTTTTGTATATGTATATAATAAATTAATAAATGTTAACTTAAATAAAGTTATTACAAACTTTCATACATATTAGCTTTATTTGATCGTTTCTTTCGGATAATAGAATTACTGGATATTAGAATGAAAATTGCCGAAATTCAATGCGATCGTAATAACCGGCCCATATAACAATAATAGAAATTTGTGAGAAAATTGTTCTAATATTTTGTATTGATGTGAAACAAGAAGACCATGTGTGTCGGGATACAAAAAGGGTGGCGTTCTATTTTCTTACCTTTACGGAAATCCAGCGTGATGGTATAAACATGTTTCCTGTACTCAGTACAACCCTACAAACCTTTGGAGGGTTTTTGCTGGTATACATAAAAATGTGAAACTTATTTACTATCGGGTTGATAAAGCAAACATACCGGGGTTGAAAAATAAAATTAATGGCGGCGTTGCGTGCCTCGGCGAGTTCAGTCGGGGAATGCTTTTGCAGAAGGAAACTTGGCAACGATGCATCACAGGGCTGATTAGATTTTTCTTAATGTTCCCAGAGTCAATATAACGTGATTGATTTTTTTATTGCTGTACTTTTGTGTCACATTCGAGTAACATTTTCAACCGCCGCTTTAACACGAAACTTGTACTTTATTTAACACGAATATATTACATTTGCAAAAACTAATATCATTAGACTTCCAACCTTTATATATATATATATATATATGATATGACAAATCGTTTGGAGTGATGTTTGAAAAATCAGAGATACAATTTCAAACATTCCAGTCTAGCAAAGTAGCCAGGACAACGCTGTATATATCAAAGGTGGAGTCTACTCCATCCCACACAATAAACTACAAGTATACATTATGTTTATTATGTTATATTATAATATATTCAATTCTGTTACAACAAAAATATCTATGTCTATAAAGTCTAAATAAATGAAGGCGATTACAACAATCGCTGCGTAATTCAATAATTCACCTAATTTACTCGTATTTCATTCAATTTAGTAATAATAATAATTGTATTATTAAGGAGAACATATTCTGATTGTGAAGTTGTAATTATTCAGAACAGACGGTCTGTGATATTTTAAATACTAATTAAATGTATTAATTAGTAAGATGTACGCATAAAATCAATTTTATCGAAAAATATTCCGAAATAAAAATAAAGTAGAAGGCTTTCAAATAATGGAACGACAGATGTATTAATTTGAAAAGTGGTACATATAGGTTCGAAAATTTGTTGTCACTGTACTGTTGCTGTAGCATAGTTGGATAATGCACCTTCCCCGGTTTGGAAAGAGATCCAGGTTTAAATCCCGGTTGCGCAACAATAATATTTTTATTTTTTATTTATTATCTTAGTTTTATTAACCACAATTGAGTTTAAAAAATATCTACCGGTTTCGGAAAACACTTTTCCTTCTTCAGGATGTCATAACTAACTAAAAATATAGTATTGTTTCTTCACCAGAATCAAAACTAAGATAATAAATAAAAAATATGAATCTTAACCACCAAGTTAATATTGCTAATTTTAAAAGTAATAATATTTTTCGATAAAATTGATTTTATATCTACATCTTTCTAATTAATACATTTAATTAGTACTAATAATTGCGTTAATTAAGGGAAAAGTTATCTTAATTAACACAATTCACTTTCACATAACTCACTTAATAGCCTAAAATCAGATAACAGGAATAGCAGCCTTCTGCATGGAACCTTTAAATAGGTTTACTAGATATTTTAGAAATATTGTATAAATATGTTGTATGATGTTTCTGTAGAAAAATAATAAATTATTTCTTACAAAACGTTACAGAAAATATTTAAAGAATTATTAAAAATAATATTGAATTCAATTATAAAGTCCATAAAGTGTATTAATGGAATGAGTAATACGAGTACGCAAATCTCGCAGAATGATTATATTAAGAGTAACACAAAAATAAGTAATCACCTCATCCCGAAAAACATCCCCCGGAAACCGTTTGAAAAGAATGATTAATGTTTTTCCAAATGGGATAAACTCAAATCGATTTGTTCCAACAGCCTTCTAACACTTAAGAATGCCGAAGGCATAAAGGATGAACGTATATCAAGCAATCCGATGGAACCTTACTCCTTCAGGTTTTCCTTTATTGGAACTGAATAGATAAAACTCTCTCACGTAATAAAACTTATACCGCAAATTTTTTGGATTAATGTAAAAGTAAATTACGCTTTAATGTTGAACATCCCTTGTTATTCGCATTTGCGCAAAATAATCAAACTTTTCAGACCTAAATCACCCAGCTGAATTCTATTTTTGTTCATTTTTATTGAGTCTATCATTTTTATTTCATTATTTTTATATAGTAGACGAAATGTCGAGACAGCATCGATCTTATATTGCGTTAAGATATACGCGAGATATGTGGGGACGTATGAAATTACTGATCCGGTCAGTTTTTTAAATTGTATGATTAAATATTAACAGAAGCCTTGGCCATGTAGTCCTTTCTACTCCTAATTTATTTATTTATACGTACGTACATCATTTTTAAATAATGGTGAATGCTCCACGAGACTCTTAATCGGTTCTACAGACCTCACAGAAATACATAGATTATATTTATAAAATAGTATTAAAAGTTACAAAGATGGAAATAGTTATTAACAAAATAAATAATAATTATTTACATAATACTACAAATGAAACAGTAATGCATGTTATAAATGTAAACTTTTCAATATTAATGCTTAAAAACCCATTATATACAATAACCATTTTTTATAATATAACATCATTGTTACTTATTTTATATATGAAATAAATTTAAATCATTTTGAAATATTAAAAATATTTTTCATTTGGGAGTTCGAGATTGTTGAAGTTAGAAAATTTGTGAGATCAAGATTTTGAGAGAGTTGGTAAAACAAAACCATTTTACTAATCAATTTTATTCTAGTCGAAGAAATTGAATACCTAATAAATCAAAGTAACTAATTTATACATGTCTTGAATATCATTAAGAAGTATTTAATAATAAAGACGTCAATGATTCAATTCTGGGCCACGACCGAGAATGAGATTTTCCCCTGAAAAAATGGGATTCCTGAAAATCATGAAAAGGTTCTTGCAAGAGGGCTGCGTTAGTACGTCTCTAGCTAATCACTGAATCTTGAACAAGTATCTCTAGCACCATATTTCAAAAGCATCAATATGTTTCTTAATAATCTTAAGACAATTATGACTTTATACAAATTTCGAAAGTTACAAGTGGTAATTAATTTTCAGAGAATTTCAATGTATTTTTTTCGATCATGTCCTCGAAATTACCCTCTATAAAAAAAATCTACATACATATACATTAGTGATGAGAAAAATGCTACTCTTGACTCACTGGTGTGATTGTGATTGATATTCGATAATATCAGTGATTGAAAACTGTGACTGTGATCACAGTTTTATTACTAATGCGCATGCGCCACACGATATCGCAATTCACGAAATAAATTAAGTAAACATATTCTAGCATGTATAATTTAATATCGTCACAAAGAGAACGAAAACCCTTAAAAAAATGCGAGTTTATTTTTCGGGTCAAATTATCAGCGTTTCGCGTCAAATGCGTAAAACGTTTTGACAGAATCTGCTAGATGATGATTACCACAAATTAAAATGTCATTTCTTCATAAATATTTACGTTTCATATGCTTCATGATATTCCCAGATTTCAATCACTGATAGTGAGTGTGAATCAAAGATATCAGTGACCGATCAGCTATTGCCAGAATAAGTTTAGTTAACGGACATTTGCGATGGCAGGCCCAAAAGCGTGGAACTCTTTGCCCTCCGTCATAAAGAACAGTACATCAGAGATTTTATTTAAAGAGACTGAAGACGCACCTTTTCACAAAATCACATCTGTAAGTTCGAATAACAATTTGTTGATTTGAAATATTTATAGAGAACTAAATGGTTTATCTAAAGCGCCATTCAGGTGAATTTTTTTTACGAAAATTGTGCAATATAAAATATATTATTCTATTATAATTATTAACCAATTTTTCGCGTTAAACGTTTTCTATAAAATCTAATATAAATATAAAATTACAACATTTCAATCAATGACGTATTCTCCATTATTATTCAGGACTTCACATCTATAAAAACCGGCTGGTCTGGTATCAAAATAGTTATAGAGCCAATTTCTGAGGTCATCGTCGTTGTTGAATGTAATGCTAAACATTTGATTGGAGAGCGACTAAAAATGGTGATAATTTGACGGAGCGACTATAAGGTGGATGCGGCAGAATTGCTCATATAAGCTCCTGGATGACCATTTTAACCTTGATTAAAGACAAATCGAAGCATGAATCGAAAAAATATATTATGTAAACATACATTATTTCAGCCCAAAAATTAAAAAAACTATAAAATTTAGGAAAAAGGCGACACAGACATTTTTTGTCCACAAAAAAACAAAATAGTAGGAAAATATCATTTAAAAACAACCGCAAAGACTTATTAGTTATCCCATTACATATACAATACGGCTTTGAGATATTGAGCGTCTGTTGATAATCCCATATTTAAGTCCTTCAATGCTCCCATCGTAGCACGACCACGAGGGGATGGTACTACATGTCGGGTCATGACCGTAGCCCGCAGCAATGCATACAAATTAAGCAGTTTGGGATCTTAGGTCTGATTAGGAAGAAGAAGACTACAATTTACGAGCGAAACCGTAAGCGGCGATACAATACGTGATAAGAATATTAGTGAGTCAGTTTAAAATTCAGAAATACATTAAAATATTTCTTATTTTCAAGTAAATGGGAAGATCTTCGCGAATCTGCGAAGGGTCTGTTTATATAACAAGATTCATTAAAAATTTGGTACTTTTAATGATTTATATATTTACTCGAGATATTTTTTTATACTTAGATACTTGATTTATATTTTCATGCCACACTAGGAAGTGTACTTAAATAAACAAAAGTTGGGCGTAAACTTTGCTATTATATTCCGGCTACTTACTTGATACTGAGCTATACAAATTCTTATTATGTTTCATTGTTTTGGATTAACATATCAGGTCAACGAATGGTTTACATTAAGTCCCACTTGAGATCCCAAGTCCCAGCATAGAAGGCTTGGTGTTTATATTAACTAGCTTGTTTAATTAACGAATTGAAACTGTTTAGACTAGCCTAAAAATCTTCCCTTAAAACAAAGAGTGTTTATGTTAACCGAAGGAAAGGATATACATAATTTAAAAAAGATCCGAAGTCATCACTACCGGTCATAGAAAATTCTTTTAAAACTATTTATTTAACTTGGAAAGTATTCAAATCAATTAAATTCGACAATACGCCGGTGTGAGAAATATAAATAAATATTAATTCACGTGTGTGTTATGTGTACAGTTTACTGGCAAGATACCAATGAATTAAACTTTGTTACACATATTTTTTACATTTTAAAATTGTATCTGTTAGAAAGGGGTTGCTTAGCGTTATACTTTGTGTATATATATATCTATATATATATACGCACGAGATGTGATGGGACTTGACATTTACAAAATGATAATACTGCACCGCTTAAGAAAAAGTTTATCTGTGGTGTTTTTTGTTCTTTTTAACGGCTGACGTGATCGAAATAGCTGCTACTGCTACCATCAAGAAAATGTGATTTCATATTGGATTAAGGAAGGGTGAAAATAATCAAATATATTGGGCAACTGTGTTATCTTGCACCATATTGTGAGATTTGTTTGCTATTTTACTTGTATGTTTGCAAGATACGGAGCATCCCTTCCTCACATGGCAGCAGAGAGGTCATGTAGATGACAATACTTTTTTTCTTCATGAAGGATTTCTAATGAATAAAGCAGGACGGGGATACGATTTGGTCTCCTCCGCTTCTTTATTTCATAACCGAACTAGTTTTACAACAGAAGAGGACGCAAGGATTCCTGTGAGTTCAAATGGAAGAAGATGACCCAGACTTCCCGACGTTTTGATAAGTAAGGAGATACAAGTATGTACGTGTGTCTCGGAACATCAACTCTGAACGAAGACTGTGGATCGCTGCCGAAGAACGAAGACACCTAGCGTTTAAATGATTATAAAATGAATTTCGATGTAAATTATTAATATTCAAAGTATCGTAGTCTTTATTCTCACCTTTTTAATTTCAAATAATGACTTGCTAATCTTGTTAATCATAATTGGACGAAAGTTCATTCTTTTGCTAAAGAAAGCATACTTAATCAATCTTTATTTGTGATCACATTTATTTGATACGATTTTCGCTATTTAAATTATTGTAATATAATTTCCAAGGTGAAGATTTTAATATCCAATGACCTAAATGTTTTATCTCACCATTAGTTTTAGATAATAACTTGTTGATTTAGATACGTTGATACGTTAATAAGAACTCATTATTTTATTAAGGCAAAACTTGCCAATCAATCTTTCTATATAATCACATTCAAGTGACAGGATTCTTACTACATTCTATCTTATAATTCATATGTTTTCGTATCTGAGTAAACCATTAAATTATTTTGTTATTTGAAACTAATTTTATTTTATTAAAGAAAACACATTCTTATTGTGAAGTTGTAATTATTCAGAACATAGGTCTGTGATATTTTAAATACTAAATTAATGTATTAATTATAAATATATACATATAAAATCAATTTTGTCGAAAAATATTGTTGGCTTTCAAATAATGGAACGACAGGTGTATTAATTTGAAAAATGTAACATATAGGTTTCGAAAATTTGTCAAGAAAAATACTGGCGTTATAGCACAAAGGTAGTGCACTTCCCCGGATTGGAAATAGAGATCCAGGTTCGAATCCCGGTGACGCAAAAACAATATTTTTCGACAAAATTGATTTTATATGTATATATTTATAATTAATACATTAATTTAGTATTTAATTTTTTTTCCCTGAGAATGGCAGCTGATGTGAATGGGAGGCGACACGGTGAATTCTGTGCATCCGAATCACGCCCATAATGCTTTACACTGAGCGAGCCGGTGGACGGATGAAATACGACGTTACAATATATATATATTTAATATCCGCTTCCCCGGATTGGAAGAGGTCCAGGTTCGAATCCCGGTAGAAACAAAATATTTTTTCGAAAAATAGATTTTTACTGTATATTTCTCTAAATGAATCATTTAATTTGTATTATTTTGAACATATTTACTTGATTTTATTTCATCATTTGCCATTTCATTAAAACATCTTTATCGCAATGTAAATCACTGATTTTTGAAATTTGACCTTCTTCGTGATTGGCAGTGTCATTCCGTCGATATTTATTTAGTGAATATTAAAAAAAAAAAAACCAAACATTGTAATATATTTTGTTTAAAGGACATCGTATTACGGTCTTTCAGCATTGTACTGTTCCGAGTGCATATATTTTTTCTCAATACTCTCAATATATCTTTATTTTGCAGAACCTACTGCCAATTGTTTGCATTTCTTCTACATTAGTCTATAATAAAATTGTTGTGACGTATTTATTCTGCTATCCATTTCACGGCACTGGCACAAAAATGGAGAGTCTCCACGTGATTCAAATAGCTATTTTAACCTTCGATTGTGTCACCACGAGGTATCTTTATGTGGTAGTCTCTAATGTTAAATTTATTATTACGGCGTCGTGATGTGAATACGCTTAATTCTGTTTTAACACGGTCTTTTTTTACACGATTTTGATATAATGTATCAGTTAATAAGAAAGATCTTGAATTATGGGGGTGGCTATCGACATTTATATAAAACAAGATCAAAATCTACATTAATACAATGTGAAATAATAATTATTTAAATAAATATCAGATATAGAAAATATATAGAAGTATGGGGTAATTACAGAACTTACGACCTGTCTTCGGCTGGCTTAAGTAATCACTTTATATAAATATAACGTTTACCATTCTCACCCCATCAATCTACACATCTATCAAATTTGGAAAATTGTTTATATGTTAATATGTGGACTCACTTCGAGTACCACTACACCATCGCCATCTATGGACCAAATTTGATAATTCGCAATATATATGTCAACTCAATGAGAATCTGATTATTTAGGTACTCGAAGAGAGTCCACATATTAACATATAAACAATTTTCAAAAATTTGATAGATGTGGATATTGATGGATGATGATTGAGAATGGTGAACGTTATATTTGTATAAAGTGATCACTTTAGCCAGCCGAAAACAGGTCGTAAGCGTTGCAATTACCCAATACTTCTATCTTCATTAAATATAATAAAAATAGCTTAGTCTCTAAGAGATATCTGATATTTTTTTAATAACAGTGCATTTGTAGGTAAAAATCCAGTAATTGTGTATTCTTTGACATATTCAAATATTGTTAAAATAATTATTTATTTAAATGTTAGGAAATTGATCAGATTAGAACTTTTGAATAAGAAAGATATCGGAATACAGAATTATGTAATTATTTTGATGACCTTTAAGTCATTTTAGAACCATTTTTTGTACATATAATATTTATATTTGCCGCTAATTTAATTGATTTTGACGGTTGGTTATATAGTTTAGGAGTAATGTATGATGCACGTCTCTGTTCAATTTTACTTTTACTCCGAGTCTGATAGTTGTACTGGATTTTATTTTGTCGATATTTGTTTTGCAATATGGTCAACAAAGCGTAATGGCTTGACTCGTCCAGCACTTTTACCGATTCTCAGAGATCAAAGTCTCATTGAGAGATCGTGTACACGGGCCTTAATTGTAATATCCGTTCTTAGAATACCTCCATCCCCGTGCAAAAAATTACAATGGGTATGAAGGGCGGGACTCGCCAAAACAAAATCACAGTGAACTGTAACAGAATTTATGTTTAAAACCAGTGAACCTGTGAATTTGCTACGAAATATATAGCCCCTGAATATTTCAAGTAATGAAAGTGATTTCGCATCAACCATGCGTAAACGGGTGCGTTCATTGCCTTATAGAGATTGTGAATAAATTGAACTTCTTTTAAAACCCATGTTCTTTTTTTAATAAAATGTTGATATAATATACAATAATGTATTTTATTTTTTGACAACCTGGACCGATTTTTATACGTAATGTATAATATTTTTGTATACGGCTTATTGGAACGTATCCACCGTGTAAAAATAAAAATATAATTAAGTTTATTAACCCATTGAGAACTAAATCTCTATTAAAATATGAATTAAATATATTAATTATAAAGATATACATATAAAATCAATTTTATCGAAAAATATTGTTGTTGCGCCATCGGAATTCGAACCTGAATCTCTTTCCTAACAGAGGAAGGTGCATTAATGCAACTATGCTACAGCGACGATATTTTTAGCGACAAATTTTCGAACCTATACGTTAATCGTTCCATTATTTGAAAGAGCCATCTATCTATTTGTCGCTAAAAATATCGTCGCTGTAGCATAGTTGGATAATGCACCTTCCACGGTTAGAAAAGAAAGCCAGGTTCGAATCCCGGTGGCGCAACAACAATATTTTATATTTTTAGATAACAATGACTTTATATGTATATCTTCCTAATTAATATACTTAATTCGTATTTAAAATATCACAGACCGTCTGTTCTGAATAATTATAACTTCACAATAAGAATGTGTTCTCCTAATAAATCTCTATTAATTATATATTATATTATATTTATATTCTAAAATCGCACAATATGTATTTTAACAATTAGTACGTTTTGAGAATAGTTAGAATGAGTTATAAATACTAGAAACAATCTGTCACTACGGTGGGAAATCAATGATGGGAAATGGTACTAGAATGAATGATTTGTTTTACTAGAATCAAAAAAATCAACTAATGATTATGTTCAGTGTTGTTAGATATATATTATAAGTTGCCATTTGAATATGTAAATTAAAAAACTTAAAATAAATAAGTGAGAAGATGTTTTAGTGTGGATTTTTAATCTGCTACATTTCTGAAAGAAATCTACTTTTAAAATCCTTTTTCATTATAATAAAATGAAGTTGTATTTTTAAAAAATATATACGATATTATGTAAGTATGAATATATGAATAATATGTTATATAAAAGGAAGTATATTATTTTACTTGTAAAAAAATCCACAAATAGTATTTGAGATAAATTACACGGTTTATCATCCGTCTATTTGGTTAAAAATTAGACTAACTTCCAAGTATTTTAATGTTATTAAAAGATATCAATGAATAGATAATTAAACCCATCGATTTTTAAGTTATACTTGATTGATTTTTAAATGTTTGATTCAATAGAATTTACATGCAGAAATGGAGATGACAATGTTCCAGATGATGACAACGCTCCATTTGCTACTCCTTGTCTGTATCTGACACATCTTGGAGTACCATTTGGACACATTTTGGTACAATGATACGAATAGAATTAGCGGCGTATACGGTTAACTTAGAATCTATTATAATTAGTAGAGAATTTTATATAGTTGATCTCAAAAATTTCGTTACAAAACAATGTCTTCATCATAACCTCAATGCAAAACGAAATATCTAGAACTTGGTGCATAATACGTCTAAAACATGAACTATATCGCGGCGTTTCAAGACCTGTTAACTTCTTTATTTGGGATATATTCTAGTCAGGAAACGGTCCTCTTGCTCGCTTTCCTTCAACTGTTCCTGAGATCACGAGCTTCTCGAGAGTCTCATCGCTTATTCTAGCAACAAGTCCAAAGTATGTAAGAATCCTTCTCCTGGATATTGTCAAAAGTATTTATAAAAATCCTTAATCCAGGAGGACAGAAACACGTGTGCATCTTGCGGTCCACGCGATATACAGTATCCATCTCCAATACCACATATCGGAAGAATTCAACATATTCTGCGTCTTGCGATCTCCTTTTATTTTATTAAGAAGAACACATTCTTATTGTGAAGTTGTAATTATTCAGAACAGACGGTCTGTGATATTTTAAATACTTTAAATCAAAATTAGTTTTATCGAAAAATATTGTTGTTGCACTACCGGGATTCGAACCTGAATCTCTTTCCAAACCGGGGAAGGTGTATTATCCAACTATGCTACAGCAACAGTACTTTTGACGGCAAATTTTCGAACCTATATGTTACACTTTTTCAAATGAATTCATCTATCGTTCCATTATTTGAAAGCCATATATTTTGTTTTTACGGAATCTCAAATAGCTTTGAGTAAACCGATAGCAGACGCCAGAATTAACAATTAATTTTTATTAAATTTTAGACACATTGATACAACTTTATTATTAGAACACATTCTTATTGTGAAGTTATAATTATTAAGAACATAGGTCTGTGATATTTTAAATATCAATCAAACGTATTAATTAGAAAGATATACATATAAAATCAATTTTATTGAAAAGTATTGTTGTAGCGCCACATTTTATTCAGAATTTTCTCGATCTTAGACACTCAACTGGACACTTTACGTGACAATGTCTCGACTGATCGCGTGTCACATTCACGATGCATGAAAAGTGTGTCCCGGAATTTGACGAGGTGTGCGGTGGTCAGGTCAATACGCACGTTTTAAAATAATTCATAAGCTCTTTATAATTATAGTATAAGCCAACACACGTCGACCAAATGTGCCGTGTCATTACCGCTTCCATTACACATCCATAAATGATTAATTCATTTGAAACGTTTAAAGAAGTTAATTGCTCAACGGATCCATTATAAATTGTGGGTTTTTGTATGACCGACACATGGCGGCGACTTACGATCACGTGTATCCCATAATCAATAACTATTTAAAAAAACACTTTGTAACATTTTTAAACAATTTTCTGATTTTATTATTTCCTCCTTTATGTCAGTGTTAACTAGTGATGAGCTCAAAATCACGAATTGTGAGTCAATCACTGATAACTTTGAGTCACACTCACTATCAGTGATTGAAATTGAAATCTGGGAATATCGTGATGCATATGAAACGTAAATATTTATGAAGAAATTACATTTTAATTTGTGATAATCGTCTTCTAGTAGATTCTGCCAAAACGTTTTACGCATTTGACGCGAAACGTTGATAATTTAACCCGAAAAATAAATTTGTATTTTTTTAAGGGTTTTCGTTCTCTTTGTGACGATATTAAATTATATATGCTAGAATATGTTTATTTAATTTATTTCGTGTATTGCGATATCGTGCGGCGCATGCGCATTAGTAATGAAACTGTGATCACAGTCACAGTTTTCAGACAAAACGAACCCAGTTCTCCGCATGGCGCTGACTACTGCACTACCGACAGATACAAATGAAACGTGAAAATAAATGTTTACATATTTCCTATATTATTGATATTGGCTTATTTATAAAGATCACCAGGGGTAACCATTTTTCAAATAAAATTAAATATTAGTATTAAAATGTTAAAATTGTATAAATAATAAAGTAGGTACTTATACCAAAAATATAAATCAATACAATAAATTCTAATTTAAAAAAAATTATCATTATTCATTTACTTATATGATAATTTGACTATAGTCCATTTGATTAAAATGATTTTGGGCGCGCTTGGTATCGATCCCGGTACCGGCAATGTAAAAATGTTATAAACTTTTATAACGCGTTATTTTTAACCCAGTTTTGTTACTAATTTTTCTGGGCAACCGCTGAATAAAAGTATTATTATATGTTATAAGTAGCGAAGTTCGTTTGTGCAATCGATATCTTCCTCGATTGTAATGATATTTCACTGATAGATAATTTTCAAATAACGGTTCTACTTTCATTTCATCTACATTTTCCTTAATTTTATCGAAAGATAGATCTTCGATCGGTATCGATACCAATCGACGCATTTCAATAAAATAAATTTACATACGCATTTAATAATACCTTCATATTTAGTGTTATAAATGTAAATGTAGAATTCGTTCGAATGCCGGAGTTTCGTAGTAGTTATTCCATGTATTGGAGTGAAGTCTGGATTAAATGTATATTAAATATGTATAACAAATTCTGTATTAACCACATCGATTAGTTTAATATCAACCGGTTTCAATACCACTGTATCTTCGTCAGGACTGATGTACGACTAACGAAGTGTAAAAGTAATCAACGTGATTAATAAAAAGTCTGTTATTTAGATAAGATATTCGCTTTAGAGATGTGATTCTAGTGTCGAATACTACGAATTCCGTAGACAACTCGCAAGTAAATGTTGAACAACGTATACATTCCACGATACTGCGATTACTGAAATATTTAGTGTATTTCTGTATTATTATTGTATGATGTAGCAATGACTAATATACTAGAAAGTTCATTTACAACAGGTAAATCTTAGTTACCATCGTCATCAGATTTCAGATACCAATCAGACTCACATAATGCTTTATCAACACTAGTGATAATTGTGCAATGGTAATACAAGGCAAAGTCGAAGGAATCCACTCCCACGGAAGATCGTCATTCACAAGTCTTCAACTAATGGCTCATTTCAGAAGCCATCAGGAACGCTGCAGATCGGTGCAGACGGCATCGGATAGTTTTGCCCGTGGTTTCGTAATTATCGACGGCTTTGCGAAGAACATAATGTAGATATTTAAATAAATATATCTAACCACAACATTATCTCTATAAACATTGAAAATTTGTTCAGATTTATGTTTAGAATAAACAACGTAGTTTAATAACAAAAACTACACTAACCAAACTTAACAAATTTCGTTAAAAACTAGAAAAACTGTCAGAATAAATATCCGAAATTTTATTTTCAAGGGCGCAAGAATTTGGTTCAAAAAAGTAACCACAAGATTTTATAAATTCATTGTAAGAGATTAACTTAAATGAAGAGGGTGACTCCTCAACTGACATGAATATTACGAGGACACCGCAGAGATTACAAAACTTTTGAACTAGTTAAAATTGTTTCCTCGAAGCCATTAGTATCCGGTGTACGTCCGCGTATCCGATGAAGCCTACTAAATGACCAGGACAGCAGCGAAGAGCTCCACCAGATTTACAACCAAGATTGAGAAGGGACAGGAACGTTTTACAAACTTCAGTGGTGTTTTAGGATTACATTTTAGTTATTACTTACTCCCGCGAATATAATCAATTATGTAACATATATATAGTTTGTATATTTGGGAAGTATGTTTGATAGAAACGGAAAGGCTGAGAATGATATCGAAAGGACGGTGACTGCAGGAAATAAAGTAAACGGCGCTTTGAATGGAATTATATCTAACGGGAATTTGTCAACCGAGGCAAGACTAGCGGTGCACAATGGAATCCTGGTACCGACACTGATGTATGGAAGTGAGGCCTGGAGCTGGCAGAAAAGGAACGAAAGTAGACTGAATGCAGTGGAAATGAGATCACTTAGACGTATTTGTGGCAAATCTATTTATGACAGAGTAAAGAATGAAGAAATAAGTAAAGAATGTAAAGCTGATGTTAAGATTAAGAAAGGATCACTTAGGTGGTTTGGTCATATGGAAAGGATGAATGAGGAGAGAATGGTAAGAAAGATATATGACGCAAGTGTTGATGGAACCAGAAATAGAGGACGTCCGCGAAAGACTTGGCACGACCAGATAAACCAGATAATGGAGGATGGTTCTGTTAGAAGCCTCAACAATCGGCGAGCTTGTATGAGAAGATGTATGAATGTGTATGAGGCGAGAATTGTGTGTCAGGACAGAAGAGTGTGGCGCTCTATCCTCTCTGCCTACCCCCACGGAGAAACGGCGTGATGGTAAGTTAAGTTAGTTATGTAACATATTTTTAACAAATGTTAAAATATTACTATTAACGTGGGTACAAAACATCATTTGACATACTCGTATTGGTTTAAAAAGTATCACTTAGGTAGTTTAGTTATGTAGAATGGATGAATGAAGAGAGACAGGCGAGAGACAGACTTGGAACTACCAGCTAAACCAGATACTGGAAGATGGTACTCTTTGAAGCCTTAATAATCGACGAGCTTGCATGATAAGATGTATGAATTTGCATGAGATGAGAATTGTGTGTCAGGAGAAAAGAGTGTGGCGCTATATCTTTACCTATATTAGTTAGTATGTATATACTATATGTACATAGTATGTATATACTATATGTACATAGTTGATAATATTTCATACATAATATAATTATTGTGTTAAGTGCATATCATAAACAGGATGAAATCGACAAAAAGTAAGATTTAGAAACAAGGTCAAAAAAACTTTGGTGAATATAGCATATATGAATTAAATACCCTATCTTATTTTTATTTAAGCATATAAAAATAAGAAGCGAGTAAAGGCAGAATTATTATATTGGTGAGAGAAGCTCAAACTTAGCAAATTTTGTGTTAAATATGTTTATTTCGAATGTGAGGACATTTGTCGTTCGATGCATCCGATGAACAATGGAATATGTTCGATGGTAATGATTCCTGTCGAATCTTAAATAACACCCCACAGCACGAAAAAAAAACTGGCTACTTTAACACATTCGGCAGTCTAACAAAGTAGCCAGGACAATGCTGCATATATCGGAGGTGGAGTCTACTCCATCCCACACAATAAACTACGAGTATATACTTAATTGCAATAAATTGTATCTTATGTTTATCATGTTATATTATAATATATTCACCTCTGTTGTAACAAAAACATGGATGTCAATAAAGTCTAATAAATAAATAAATAAAGTAAGTACCCGACCGGCTACAGTAAAATAGGTTTATCGCAAACTGAACCCCGAACACCAAAGTAATAATTATTTCACTAATCGAAACTCCAATCAAAAAATCTATTTAAATAAGTTTAAAAAAATTAAATATACCTAGCAGTCATAACATTTTTATACCTATATGTATGGAAGCTTTTGGTGAAGACGGAATGAAACGCGTAGTTTGTCTCGAGTCGTTTATTTAGTCGAGGATAGGGAAAGAAATGTACAGAAAATGTGAAATATGAAGAGTGTGAGAGGCGCGAGTCGGTGGCACAGCTTCTCTCCGCTGAAGCTTGGATCATAAATGCAGATGTCGCTCGCGTCTTTGGTTAGCTGGGGACAGCGACGATGTAGATGGATTCTAACTCAATCGCGTTAATTAATATCATTATAAACGCAAATTATTATTTTGGTCAGAAATTTATGATATATTGATATATACAGATTAAAACATTCAGTACTCGTTCGAGATTTAGATTCACGTCATTTCCGACGAACTTAATCCCGTGGCGTCAGGCGTTGCGCCAGTCGGCAACCTGCAAACTACGACCGTTAACCATCAAACGTGAAATACGTTATTTTACCATGCGAATCAAAAATAATAAAACATCTTTACTTTATTTAGAGTATGTAACTGAATAAGAATTTGTTTGCATTAATTGGAAAATTAGATTTTGCTGTAGTGTATAAGGGTGAAAAATAGATTGTATGGAAACATTGGCCCTTAACCGATTGCTTTCTGCTACTAAATAAATAATAACTTGTTCTTATCCTTCTAACCAAATATACAGAACATTGTTTTGTATTGTCTTCTTAAATAAATAAGTGGTTTATTTTATCTTTACAAAAGAAGCCTTGTGAAAAGTGGAACAAAGAATTATCAAACGTTTTGATCCTCAATTTACCGATTTATCAGAAGAGATCTGAACCATCCAAATTGGCTAAAGCCGATTGCTTAAACCAATAATAATTCAAATAAAACATCAAAGAGTTTTTTTTTTTAAATAAGTAGATTTCTAACATTTGCGTTATATTATTTAACACAAAGTAGAATTATAACTTCATAAAAAAATATCCTTAGAATAATAATTATTTTTTGAGAATCGTAAAATTGATATATAATTTAACGTGATTGTGTTGACCTGTGAAAAATATAATTTCTATTGCCCGGTTACCTTGCTTGTTTAGTATAATTAGATTTATGAAACACGTCATCCAATTGTATTTGGCAGTAGAGGGTCAATACTTCCAGCTAATCACGTGTGATAAATAATAATGTTTCATAAATTATTCCTTCGTAGTATTTCAAGTTAGCGGATATTATTTTACTACTTTGAATGTCCGATTATACCAGGATATACCTATCTAGATTACCGTAAATGCTTAATTAACATTAAAATAATGATTAGCGATCTTTGACCTAAGTAGGTACGACAAGTAAATGATATTAGCGATTTTTGGCCTAAGTAGGTACGACAATTAAATGATATTAGCAATCTTTGACCTAAGTAGGTACGACAAGTAAATGATATTAGCGATCTTTGACCTAAGTGGGTACGACAAGTAAATGATATTAGCAATCTTTGACCTAAGTGGGTACGACAAGTAAATGATATTAGCAATCTTTGACCTAAGTAGGTACGATAATTAAATGATATTAGCAATCTTTGACCTAAGTAGGTACGACGAGTAAATGATATTAGCGATCTTTGGCCTAGTAGGTACGACAATTAAATGATATTAGCAATCTTTGACCTAAGTAGGTACGACAATTAAATGATATTAGCGATCTTCGACCTAAGTAGGTAGGACAAGTAAATGATATTAACGATCTTTGACCTAAGATCCACTTACTCAGGTAATAAGATCGTTTTTCTATGACCTGTGTTCACATATGAATTTTTCATGAGATTCTTTAGACACCTCTCAGCTTTTGTAGTTCATCGTGTACATCAAGTATCGGAGATTCGGGCATTCGTTTGTTAATTTTCAAAAAAATGAAAATCCAACATGGATCCTATATCTATATAGTTTTTTACATTTTCCCAGTATTCATAAATATTAATCGTATCGAAATATACTTTAAAACACTCTTAATCATCTAAACTCAGCGTATATAAAAATAAACATACAATATTAAGAGTATATCATTAAAACTGTAAAGGTCTATCGTTTCCACTCTTATCATCATCACCTGGCGTTACTGAACCCACTCTAAAGTAGTAGGTTTTCTTTTTCTAACACAATACATTCCGCGATTATCAATCGGACACGTGAGTGATGTATGATTATTTGGGCATCCACCACTCACATATTATGTAGTTTCATCGTTTTCACAATCTGTCCCATATTATCAATTCCTAAAAAATTATAAATTCAATAAACTAAATTTATAATAAAACAAAAAATTAACAATACAAACATTACAAATTCTGAAATAGCATATCGTGTTGACTCGCTTTTGAATCGAGATGATTTAATGTTTCTTGGAAAATCGCAACAACATTTACAAAACGAGCGTTATTGTAAATATTTTGGAAAGTGGTCTAGAACAAGTGACCGCTGATGTCGGCTGCCAGACCGTCTAGCGCAACGGCGCAATCGAACCGGTCGCCAAGACGAGCCAACTCACCTCAAATATGAAATTTAAATCATTGGTTACCTCACGATTCATAAAATATTCATGCAATTGTTCCAACACTCGGTAAGGCTATGTGTAACATCGTGCGTTCGATATTGATGTGACAAACAAAGTTACAATAAAAATATGTCTAAAGAATTGTGGGAGTATCAAGTACTTCCGTAAGAAATTCAGTTATATGAAATATACAGCAGACACTCGAATATTCTAGGTGGTAAGGAAAAAAATCGTTTCGGATAAAAATATCTTCGCTAAGTAAATTAATCAGGAAAACTAAAAATTATTTCAAATAAAAGCCACCCGATTGCAACAAAAGTCAACGCAAAATCTATTTCTCAAATAATAAGTTGCAAACACGTCATTGACCGGTGTTCGCAGTCTTTTAAATAATCGCCGTCAAGGTCGCGAGATCCCAGGCCAGGTGGCACGTGTGTTGCCAGAAGGGTTAATTGCGTTATTATTTAAAGTATAATATGTTTAACTGATCTTTGCATTAATTAATTAAGTTGCACTGTGATGGATCACTGTGCTTTTTGATAATAAATTATATAATCATGATTGAAAGTAGATTTTACGGAAAGACTGGCCGCTGTTCGTATTATAATCTAAATTATCCTATTTTTCAGTGGCGTTACTACCAATTTAGCGTGTACAAAGTGCGGTGCACTGGGGGCCAGTTTAGACAAAGACTCAAATGGTCCGCATCCTGCATTAGTTTTAGTATCGACACTATTCCCGGCGAATATGAACGAATCATTTAAAAAATCCACGTCAACCAAAATGGAAGTATAAAATTTAAAATGTTTTATTAAAACATGAAAACGTTAATATACACTTGTGAGTGTATAAAAATACCCAAAACCATGCTTTTGCTTTTTTTGAGAAATATGAATATTATAGGAGACAAATTTTGTTCGTAACATTTAATGGATACTGTTACTTAAATATGTTTTAATCTTATATAAAATACGTATCCAGAGGACCCCCCTTTTCCATTTTGCATTGTGGTTAAATTATTATAGTTACGCCACTACTGTTCACATTCGCATGATGACGTTTACGTGTAGAATTCGTGGAACTGCATCGTGTACAAGTCGACCCGAAGTAAAAAGTAACGATCGTGCAGGTCAGAGGTAAAGTCGAATAAGCACACCGTAGGTGGCAGCTATAAGCACGAGTATGAACACGACCACGTGAACACGTGATGAAATTGTGTTCACAAAGTATGTAGACATCATTTGCACGGGTATATTGTAAGTAAGAGTCGTAATTAAAAATAAACAATGACCCCCCTGAGACGCAGCTGGCCGCCGTCGGCCAAGCGGTGACGAATATTTGGCTCATATATTATTGAACTATGCCAAAAGAAAGCTGGCCATTTTCTAAAAGTAATATGCATGTGAAATGACACTCGAATCAAGAGGCGAATACATATTTCGTGACAATTTTAAATTACAAACATAATTATATTTTAAAATGTATTCATTATAAATATATACTATTAAGGAAAACACATTCTTATTGTGAAGTTGTAATTATTCAGAACATAAGTCTGTGATATTTTAAATACGAAATTAATCTATTAATTATAAATATATTCATATAAAATCAATTTTGTCATATGTATATATTTATAATTAATACATTAATTTAGTATTTAAAATATCACAGACCTATGTTCTGAGTAATTACAACTTCACAATAAGAATGTGTTTTCCTTAATAATATATGTTGTATCAATGTGTCCAAAATTTAATAAAAATGAATTGATAATTCTGGCGTCTGCAGTCGGTTTACTCAAAGGTATTTGAGATTCTGTAAAAATAATGTAGATGGCTTTCAATTAATGGAACGACAGGTGTATTAATTTGAAAAAATGTAACATATAGGTTCGAAAATTTGTCAAGAAAAATACTGGCGTTATAGCACAATGGTAGTGCACTTCCCCGGATTGGAAATAGAGATCCAGGTTCGAATACCGGTGACGCAAAAACAATATTTTTCGACAAAATTGATTTTATATGTATATACTTATAATTAATACATTAATTTAGTATTTACAAAGATATACATCTAAAATCAATTTTATCGAAAAATAATTTGGTAATACACCTTCCCCGGATTGGAAATAGTGATCCAGGTTCGAATCACGGTAGCGCAACAATATTTTTCGATAAAATTAATTTTATATGTATATCTTTATAATTAATACATTTAATTAGTATTTAAAACATCACAGACCGTCTGTTATGAATAATTACAACATCACAATAAGAATGTGTTCTCCTTAATAATAATTATATTTTATTTTATCTGACGTCTGTAATGGTACATTTGATAAAACGATCATCGCATCTAACTGATCTGATTTCCCACTCGAAATACTAGATCGTTAGAAGTTTAATGAAATGAATGTCAATTATTTATTAGAACAAAATAAATACGTGAATAAATACTATCAGAATTTCCTTCGAAATGTTAACTGATTGATAATGATTTGTAGAGACATGGGTGAAAGTTGTGTATTGCAATTTCAGGATATCAAGTACTCCGGCAATAATAAATCAAGTTGTTTCACTTTGAATCTATTCGAGAGAACTGGTTACAAAATATTTACTGTCAACTTATATAGGCAAATTTCCTGCCTAAATGCTATTTACTCGTATATGGCGGACATGATATAAATATGCCGTTATATCATACTTAAGGACATGTATTTTTACATAAGAATAATGTGAGAATTAGTCGCATACAGGAAATGTTGTACATGGGGTATCATTCTTTCGTTTTTTTTTTTATAGATAGATGCACGTTTATGGATGGATTCACAGATTATATTGTTATCCACATTTATAACACGAATATTTTGAAAAAAAAATTATATTTTTAATGAAAACACATTTTTGTTATGAAGTTGCATTTTCAAAATATAGTTCTGTATATTTTTAACACACATTAATTTAATCAATTACAGCAATTATTGCATTTTAAAGGTGTGAAATAATTAATAAATAATAATGAAAAATAAATCATAATGGTATTAGTAATATATGTGTATGAAACAAATAATTTATTCTCATTTTATCTGAAAATAACAAAAGGCAGCCTTATTTCTCCCTGCACACATTTGATATAAAATGAAGAAATAATATTATTTTCAACTAATAGTAATAAAAAGTGCAATAATTACATTAAATTAAAAATATATTTTTATATAATGAATGAATATTTCAATAAAATTTTACGAAAGCTTCCGTACTATTTTCTTTACCTTTGATTACTAATGACAATAATTAAAAATGCCAATTTACTATCACATTTAAAGTGCATTTCTATATAAAGTAAAAAATTTATAACATATTTTATTGATACAAATTAAATGAATCGACTAAAAAGATATAGGCGCAAAAGAAAAAAACTGTAGAAAAAATTATTAAACTACATTAATTTCATAAATCCATAAATTAGAATGATCTTGAATTATGGGAGTGGTTTAGACATTGATATAAAATATGATCAAAAATCTATAAAATAATAATAATTACTATGATGTTATATAATAAATTTAATATCTAATTTAAATTATAAAGATAAAAATAAATAATCTAAACTAATAATATTTTCTGGTCATAAACTTCCGAAGTTATAAAAATTACCCACGTCAGAAATTATAAACACATAAAAATATTTTACTGCTCATAAATACGTTCTTCATGACAACACAATGAAGAAACACTAAAGACCAATATGCCGATAAGTAAACATGGTGAAATTATTATTTTCTTTGGTAGAAAAAATATAAAGGAGATCGATTCAATTATGTACCAGGTCTGTACCTTTCATCTTCGATTCTCTAAGAAGCTAAGGAGAGAATGAAGAACATTGAGTTATAGAGTTATTATTAAGACATTAATTTTATTTTTTATTATTATTAAGGAAAACACATTCTTATTGTGAAGTTGTAATTATTCAGAACAGACGGTCTGTGATATTTTAAATACTAAATTAATGTATTAATTATAAATATACACATATAAAATCAATCCCGGTGATGCAAAAACAATATTTTTCGACAAAATTGATTTTATATGTGTATATTTATAATTAATACATTAATTTAGTATTTACATTAATTTTAATTGAAGAAGCATAAGAAAACATTATTAATGATTTTTAATCAAACATTAGTCATATGTTCGAGGAGTTTTGATTTTATAAAATATATTAGTTTATCAATTTGCCCTAAAACAGGCTTGCCTAGTTGGGTAATGTATTTAAATGTGTGTAAATATGTAAATATGATACATTTTGAAGGAAAAATTCAGCTACAATACTATTATATGATATTAATGATAACAAAGAAATAATCAATGCTATCAAAAAATACTTTAAAGATTAACATGTATCCCGAAATTCATAATGTTTTTATATGGTTGTTATAAATATATTGCATTTTATTTTATTATAAGTTAGTTATTGTAAAAAATAATTATTAATATGTCTCTTCTCTGCACAAGCAAATGCTTTTTAGAGAAGTTGTAGAACTAAAAAAAGCAACTTATTATTGTATTGTATCATTGTAATTATAACAGATTAATAATAAATAAATAAATGTAATTTCTGAGTCGTGTTACCCGACATTTCGCATTCCATTTCGATACCTATCATTTATCAGGATTAGAATCCGTAAGTATTACAGTTTTTTCTATTTTTTTGAGTTTACAATTTACTTACAATTTATCACCTAATTTACTTATACTTATCAGTGCATTTGTCCTGTAGTCTTAGATATTTTAAAATATTATATTCTATTATTTTCTCTATTATATACTATATTTTATAGCTTAAATCATTTAACTAGCTTTCAGATAATCGGTTTGAGTATTGAAAGTGTCCTGCAATTGTACAACTAATTCGAAACAGTTATTTTTATTTATTTTCCTTTATCTTTTCTATTGCTGGAGAAGGATTGTTACACATGAATGCTTCAATACTGTAGCAAATCCAACCATAGCAATTATTTGGCCATATTATGTGTCAAAGTGACAAGTACTCGAATACTTGTGCGAGTCTCATCTAATTGAGGCCACCATATGTCAATACTAACCCGAAGAATAAAACAAGGAGATATTTTCTATTATAACAATTAATATTATGATTGAGCTTCATATCCAATATATCCAATGTTAGTGAAATCTATTTTTTAGATATTCGCTAGATGGCAGAACAGATCAGCAAATAATAATAGTGAATATTAATATTCATTTACAATCTTTCCGTATTGTGCAATAGATGTCACTGACTAAGATCAGAGGCAGGTGTCGCTGTTTAAAGTAGATAAATTAATTAATAAGTCGCTGACCGTGGTGAAAAGATTTTTAAGTATAAATTCTTGGATATGATTACTCGATCATTTTAGCAATTGCAGTTCAAAATAGTTTTCCACAAAATATCGTAATATACTTAGGATTTAAAGATTTTTTTACCTGTTCATATTATTTCAAATCTTTAAGTTTACTATGTTCTTCATATTTATTCTTTTAATTACATTCAGATGATAATCATAATCATATTAATTTAAGATAGCTCTGGGTGTGCATATGTACATATATAGCATGTACCATTTTACGACACTACATGGTGCATTGTTAAAGCAGTATAATTAGGGTATTTCCGGATTGAAATATAGATTCTACGGAAACCCTGGCCTAGCAGCAAGCAATCGGCGACAGCCGATGTAAATTTCATTCGTGAGTTTTCAGTTTGATCGCACAAATAGCGTAGTAATATTTGGTGCAATCATGTCATGCCATCTGCAATGCGTCCCGGGTCCAAGCTATAAACGGCTAGCAGAGCGGGCGATACACACAAACATATTAATCAATTAATATTATGATAATTTTTATTCTTCAAAAATTCACTCTGTTATGGAGGCTGGATATCATCGCTGCTATTTGAATTTTTAGAGGCAGCTTCAGTGGCTGAGCTGTAATGAAATTTGGACGAATCTCCCCCTGTAGTACGGTTTGTATTATTTCATATTTCTCCCCTTCGTAACGTGCCTAGGGTACTCAAGTATTCTCTCCTTAGTAGGGATTAGTATGTACTACTTCATATGTTTAAAACATCTTTGTTTCGTCCTAATTATAGGATATTAAATATTTTAAACTACGTTTTATTATTTAACCATTATTTGCTCAAAATATAGATTTACCAATATGTATAACAGTATTTAAGCGCTAGTATTATAACTTGCTATATTGGAATATGTCAAATATATAGGTACCTATTGATAAAATAGTCTCAACTAGTGATGGTAAACCGTTACGTGACTGTGATTGTGTCGATGATTGGTAACTGAGATTTAACGATGAGTTGGTAATTAAGATTTAACTGTCGAAAGCTTACTTTCTAGTGTGCCAGTGTTCGAATAATTACGTTAATCAGTTATCAATCATTGTTACAATCGAACACAATCACAGTCAAAATAACGATTTAAATAACGATTTTACCATCAATGGTCTCAACGAAGCCAACGGAAATAAAAATGTTTTTCAGATTTCTATTATTACTTTATTTATGAATATAGATATTTTCACTGTTGATTACTTAAAATAAAACACGCTTGTATATTTTTTTGTTAAATTTTTGAGAGAGAATAAAGTAATAAATATGTAGGGATCAGATTTAAAATTCACCCCCATCTTAGCCGCCATCGTCGCTAGCGACAGCGCTGCCGGCAGCCGCTACAGATCTGGCCGGATCCGTCAGCGACAATCGGTCTCTCCTATTTCATTGCTTCGCAATGGCGGTCTTGCTGGCCCACGCGCACCGAGCGAGACCGCCGACTCGCTTCATTTCATAATACACGCGCACCTTCTTTATTCTATTCGCAATATCTGTCTTCCTTGTTTTATCATACTGTCACAATAAACATCAATCACCACTCTTTCATTTGATCACCGACCTAACCCCCAAACATATATTAACATAGAATATGTTTACTCATGTTTAGCATCTGACACAAGCGTTGCATTTGAAGTGACATTAGATGTCGTATCATAGAATCAAATCCAACGTTATGCATGATATCGTCAAGATTATATACTTTTGTTAGTATATAAAGGATGAAACGACATGTATGAAATACGATAATTCAAATCAAAAAAAAAAATCATTTCATTTTTTACAAAATTAAAAAAAGGCCAGAAACCCTGCCATATACATATTTTTTGCGGGGGTGATGTAATTCGCGTGTTCGATACATATAAGCTTTTTTTTATTCGAGACCTTGAGATGATTAAAGGATTGTGATATTTCCCTCACAACATTATTAATAATGTTTGGCGTGGTATTAACGCCATTAAAAATAGTTTTTAAATGAGAATTTCATAATAATCATTTGTCAAAATAATATTTTTGCGTGAATAAAATTATTAAGTATAGAAATAGAAAATATACTCAAATCGAGCATTAAGAACTTTTTTTAAATTTTGCAGTGGAAGATACAATTAATTATCGCTTTCGGAACTTTGTGAAGTTAAATGAATTGATCGTATGTATGTATTAGTTTCCTAGTACTACAGTAAACAATGCTCTTCTACCATATATTAAGTCATTATCATCATCATCATTATTAACCATTTTCAGTCTCCCACTCTTTTCTGTCTATTATTTAGGCTTTTTTTCCCTTAGATACCACTAGATGACTGCATTAATTCAACAACTGTCCGTTGTCCGAGCGACATATTTGGGTTGGAATTAACGCAAGAGCCAGAATAAAAAGGCATTAAGATGCACGCGACTTCCAAATGCAAAACTCAACCCTTAATATAAAGTTTAACTTCCACGTTTACATTCAACTGTAAATGTATCCTCGTGTGTTGTTCTTTGGCTATTCGATGGGAGAGATGTTTCCGGTAAAGAAATCATTCGCACATCCTTTTAAGTTAACAAATATGGCTCTTTCTCTAATGACTAGTAAACAAAAGGAATAGCTATCGTGTCAATAAGCAAAGGCCAGGATGCGATCAGAATTGAGTCCTGAAAAGTTTTTTAAATATCAATAAGTCTCGTTTAAAAATATCCTGGATCAATACTAATGTTGGCAAAGCTCTACATCTTATAATGTCGTGTTTTCATAGAAGCGCCCGTGCTACTCAGATCAATGATTTAACGAAAGTGACAATCTTGTTACGCGATAGTGATAATCTCAATAAGTCTCTAATTAACAAAACCAACTTAGATTGGAACAACTAAATCTCGAGGTGTTGATCTCTGCATAGTTCAGCGTCATAAAAATCGGGAATTAAACTAATCTGAAAAAGATCACTAAAATCAAAACATACGTGTAAGTGTTAATTTTGGGGAACCCACGTACTGGCAAAGCTTTACTATCTAGCCTGAGGAACGTGCTAACGATTAATAGCCAATTCTTAAATTACATTACAACCATTTGTATAAATCACTGTGAAGAAAAATATATTCTATAAACCAAATTCATTAAAACAGGATTCAAATTAATAATATATATAATCACATCCATATCGGGACACTTAAATCTCTAGTGTAACCGTCATCATCAGTGTGGCAGCCTTCGCGACTTCATGCACAGCTGATGCTACAAACCAAGCTATCGAAGGACCATTGATAATTATGATTGCGCGAAGGCATATCCCTTACCTGATTCAATTTCATCTTTTGTATTTTTCATAATTAAGAATTAAAGCTTTGTTTTACAATAAAATAATAATGTTCATACTTGGAATATCATTGAAGTACTTGATCTGCAGATCAAATCATTTCATTTTTATAATGTATATTCTGTGTTAGTTAAGATAAAGGTTGTCCAGTGTGCAATTGTCGAATTCACAATTTATACTGGTTCCTAAAATTGGAAGGAACACTTGAAGTTGAGATGTGCACTCTGAATCTTTTAGAGTAGAGTTGATTTACCAAGGCCATAAATCACGTGTATTCTTCCGTCGTGATGTGTACTAACATATCTATTTTCTTCTTCTTTTATACTGTATATTGATCTGCCTTTGTAAGACCCTTGTAGATTTTCTGTTCTTTAGAATGAATAAATATTAATACTCAAACAGTTTGGTTTTCATTTAAAAGGATATCCTCCTCCCTCGATTGATAATATGAGTGCATTTGATCGAACCTATGTCGGTACAGCCGACCGCCCTGGTTAAGATATTTTGTGATGAAGTGTTTGGTAACGTAACAGTAGCCTGCTCATTGCCATTTCATTTTCTTGCCGTATTCTATTATATCAACCACTCCTGCTTGTTATCTTATCCATACTTTTTTTCTGTCTCTTCCTAGTAATTTAAGTATATTACGTAGTATTTACCATAGTAAGTATTAATCTCCTACAGCATAGTAAGTGTTAATCTCCTACAGCATAGTACGTATTAATCCCCTACAGCACAGTAAGTGTTAATCTCCTACAGCATAGTAAGTGTTAATCTCCTACAGCATAGTAAGTATTAATCTCCTACAACATAGTAAGTATTAATCTCCTACAGAATAGTAAGTGTTAATCTCCTACAGCGTAGTAAGTGTTAATCTCCTACAACACAGTACCATAGTAAGTATTAATCTCCTACAGCATAGTAAGTGTTAATCTCCTACAGCATAGTAAGTGTTAATCTCCTACAGCACAGTACCATAGTAAATATTATTAACCTACGCCTTAGTAATAAACAATACAATCATAACTCTTGTATTATATATTATTTCGTGAAAATTACTTTTTACATTTACCTATATTAATTTTGATATTATTTCATGTTCTGGCAGCTAAATTTTATTTATGATAGAAATATATTTAGATAGATATTTAAAATACATAAAATATTTATAAATATCGATTAAATTGGTAAATAGGTTACTTTGAGTGAATACTATAAGAAGTCCAGAATTATTTAGTATCTTTTATCAAGAATCTTTTATAATCGGAAAATTATGAAATTCGATGAAATTGATTAACTGTTTGAGAATTCTGTATTAAAACGAAACAGCTGCAGATACATAATTATAAATAAGGAAAATATACATAATATAGTATTTTTGACATAAAATTAATTTGTCATTTTCAGTATTTAAAAAAAATCTTTAACAATTTTTTAAAACAAAAATCATAAAAACCACCCTCATAATGTTTAAATATATCTTAAAATACCACCCAAAACAATATTTCCAAGCTTTCAATACTCCCTTCACAGGCATGATATTCAATTAATAATTAAAATATTCTATTTATAACTAATCAATACTCCACATGTTGTTCACATCATGTCATGCCACACGTAATGCACCGCTATTATTTATTTTGTTTGACCACCATTTTGCCTGACAAATAGTCACATGAAAGCAGGTTTACCGAAAATATTGCGATTCCAGTCATAAATTATTAACAATTATATCTCAATTTCCCCTACCACTGTCTCCTTCTTTTTTCCTCTCTCTCCACTATCAATACTTCTTTATTTATAATTTTACAATTAATTTAATATAAATTGTTTATATTAGGAGGTACTTTAAGTTTCATTGTTTTAAGATTAGTCCACGGGTACTCAAAACAAGTGAGAATCTATCCATATCAGTTGGCTCAATATTCTCTCTCAATATAAAAATGCTCAGATAACTTTAATATTTTAGATTCAACCGCTGACTGACTAATGTTCCTTATTAAAGAGTAAGAACCGCCTGATCTATCATAACAATATTTCTCACTAATACTCGTATATCTCTTAAATATAAAATTTGACTAGACAAAGTCTTTAATCTTTTTTAGGTTATTTAGCAATTTTTGATTTCTGTATTTGGATACGTCTTCCAATGATATCATTACGCAGTTCTAAAAGATTATATTAAACAAAGCTTTGAAGAGTTTATTTATCTGGATACGATTATTATGGACGCCATTTTGATTCAAGATGGCGGACTAAACTATTCAAAACTGTATGTACTGATTATATTAAAATAAATTAAATATACAGTTTTATATAATATTATTTGTATGTCACGTTCGTTTTCTTTTTAAATTACCCGTGTAATACAATTGGATAAATCTAATATTTTATATAAATTTTTCAAGTGATCTTGAGCGGTTCTATTTTCTTTCATATATCGTGTATCGATCTATAGTGTATCGATATATTGTGCACTACATAAGCACGTACTCGATTTGGATAACATTCAAAATAATTATGGCATTGTCAAAGAAAATTTGCGTAACAAGAACACGTGAAGCGGCGATATCACGACACTTGGGTCGCGGAATGAGCCTTGCATTCCTTCTTTGGATGTGAAGTTGGAAGACTTCTATATTCGTTCATTGAATGAGTCCATCATAGACTATGAATTAAATGTTTCAAATTGCCAGACATCAATTGCTTTAAACGTCACAGTATATTAAAATTAATGACAGCCATAAAGTTAATACATATTTCTGTTTGGAAGTATTCTGTGGCCAGATAAATTTCCGGATATTACTAGTTTTCCGTTTTACTGCGGATTTAACTTAGTCGGTAATCAAATAAATTAATACAGTATAGAATTATAATTATCGAATTTGAATGAACTAGTGTTTAGAAATAGGTTAGATACGACCAAGTGTGAACTTGTTAACTAAGCAATCGTCACATATAGTGTTAAATTAATCCTACTTAATTATGTAAAAATAAGAAAAAATATAACACAATATCAAAAATATGATTTTGATTTTGGATAAACCTATTTTATTATATTATGGTGTATAATAATTGATCAAAACAATTATAAATTTTTCACTGCAAATATCTTACAAAAAAGACAAAGAAAATCAAGCTTGATTTCCTTGCGAACACTAGTATGTTGAAACTTAGCGTATGAAGAAATATTTTGACAAAGAAAACTATGAAACCTTTCAAATCTAACAGTGATATAAGAATTAATAAGTTTAGCGATCGATCGTTCCATAGTAACCAAAAAGCTATTGATTTTATTTTCTAAATGGAGATTCTAGATATGTTTATTTTAAAATACATATATGTTTAATAATTCTACCCTTATACATCTAAATACATTTAATCGTATATTTTTCTGTTGTATATACAGTTCAAACGTACCTTTGTCTCGAAGATCGATAATGAAAGTTATCACGAAATTTTCTTATGTAATTCTTAGGTAGACTTTCATTCCACAATTTTTATAAAATAACCATTAATTAATGCGAAATTAAACAAATAATATTTTAGACGTCATATTTTCGACATATATACAATAATTGTAATAAAAAAAATATATATGGACTTATTAAAATATGACTTGTTAAAATAATCCAATTAATAATATCAACTATAAACGTGATATTAATTCAGAATAGCTGTGGTAAATAAGTTTAGCTACAAACAAACAAACTAACATTTATAAAAAATATTAAATTAGAATAATTAATGTTCGTTCTAAAAACACAAACTAAATAATGTGTTGTATAAATACCTGTAATATTTCGTGAAATAATCCAAAGAGCACACACTCGCCAGAGGTTTTTCCAGCAAATGTCACTTGAAATCGACCCAAACAAAACTTTGTCTCTGCGTCAAATTGAGTTATGTAGTTCACTTCAAAGGCGATACAAGAAGGGTTTTAATACCCTCTACAAATCGACCTAACAAGATCCTGTTAAAAAATATCAATACACAAGTAAATATTTAGCCGAAGGGAATTAATAAAAACACATATCGATTTTCGCGAAAAAAGTTACAACAAAGTTGTTTATCACAAAGAAAAAGTGCGCTCGGTCACTTTGTGTCCAGTTTTTGGAGCTTATTTCGAATTGGTCACACGCGCGGACACGAACGAATCGGTATTGTATCACAGAATAAGTTATTTCCCTACTTGTGGGCGATAATCCGCCGAACAAAAGCACATAAAACTACGTTGTTAACGAAATAGTTACTGATTTTTCCGCGAGATGTCTACGCTTCAGTGCGGCGTAGAGCACTGTAGCGGCTACGGTCTGCACGGGGGGTGGGCCGGGGGGCGGGGAGTTACGCAACAGGGCTGCGGCCCCGAGTTACAGAACTGCCAAACGGCGAGACACGTCGGCCATTTTATTTGTTTTATTTTACCTTTGTTTTATAATGATAGCTATATGTATCAATTGCGCGTAGAAAGCAAAATCTTAAGTTGTTATGTTACCAATAATGCTAACTAGGTATAACTAACAAACTTATCATCTTCCAGTATCTACTAAATCTTAATTATTTTATTATAGATTAAATACAAAAAAGATTAAACCCATTCTATTTTAAATATTAAAAATAATTGTGAATTCATTTTTTCAAAAAATACTTGTTCTTTTATCGCTCCATACCGTTCTCTGCTTTCGCTTAAAATGTGATCAAAATTTCATTTTCAGACAACAGATATTTAAAATGATTATTAAAGGCAATGGTCAAAATACATAAAAAAATATATTTAATACAAATTCAATTCATTTAGAAAGATGTACAGAAAAAAACTCTAACGAAAAAATATTTAGTTGCTACGGGGATGGACTTCTTTCTATCCGGAAAAACATGTTGACTATTCTACTACAGTAATCGATTACTATTATGACAAATTTAGAACTTGTATCTGCATATTTTTAAAATTGATACATAATTATTTCATTTTTAAGAGCAATCAACTTTATATTGAGTTAAATCTCAAATACTTTTGAGTAAATCACACTAGGAAATGCTGGAATTAATTAATTAATCAATTTTATTAAATTTGGATAAACTTTGATACAACTTATATATTTTTTCCCAGAATCTTTAGAAATGCAGAGCTTTTTTGTTTGCATTCAGTGCACGCCCTTGTTACGTAATATGACATGATATAAATAATTATATACGTAAATTACCATTTTTTGTAAATATTAAGTAGGAGTGGTGGGGGTACCCAATGAGTATACGAGAAAATACGCGCGCCAAAGGCGCTCTCTTTTTATTTTCTTTCGGCAACCATACTCGTAGCTCCAATTCTATATTGAATATTATATTGTTGCATATAATAAATTATTGTTGTTAATTACGAGAAATTACTTCTACAAGTACCTGAACAATAATGGTCTAAAGTTAACCGAATCAACCGGCGAACCTAAATGATGTATGTGTAATGAACAACTGTTTATTTGAATATAAATATTATGTATGACTAATATATATATATGTACATTCAACAACATAATACAACAATAACATGGTGGCTATCAACATTTATGTAAAAACAAGATCAAGATCTATAATAATACAATGTGAACTTTAATAACAAAATAATATTTTATAATAAATGTTAAGAAATTGATCATATTAGAACTTGCGAATAAGAAAGATATAATTATTTATGATAATTATTTATTTATTTTGAAGACCTCTAAGATATTTTAGAACCACATTTTTGTACACGTTTATTTTTGCTACTAATTTAATTGATTTTGGAAGTTGGCTATACAATCTAGAAGCAATGGACATTTTGGAAGTTGGTTATACAATCTAGAATCAATGGACATTTTAGACATTTTGAAATAATGTGCTCATTTGTTTTGCTCCGAGTCTGATAGTTATAATGTTTTTTTTAAATTTAAAACAGGAAAATCTTTACAAACTTGTTTAGTTAGCCTTTTTATGAATCTCTAGCCTTTTGAAGAATTATTTGTATTATTATCTTTCGAGTTGTAATTATTAGTTTGAGATGTATGGGATAAATTCCTCCCTAACCTAGTATTCCGTATTGTTATATTGATTAAACCAATGTATGGTATATCATTTTAAGAGTTTGAATATTAAATAATGGAATGAAGTAACTAAAACATAGTGAAGTGTAAATTTATTCATTTGAAATACTTACACAAATAAGTACACGATCAAATGGCTATTGTACCGTCCTCGTATTTCTGCGGGCTCGCGCCTGCGCACCGGCCCTCGCGACCGCGAAGGGTGGGGGGCGTCGGCAGGTGGGGGCGCGCCGGGGGGCGGGGAGACTAGCAGCAGTGGAAGGAAGACCGACTGCCGCAAACACGACGCGGCAGGTGGCGTCGTCGTGCCGCCGCCGCCGGGCGCGCCCAGCCGGAGGGCGGCGGGCACGCGATTCCGCGTGCCGGCAAGTGGGCGAAGGGGGCCATAGTTCTGCCGAGCGTACGTTCGGTAGGATTTGTCACTAACATATCATCTTGCATTACAGGCCGAGGCGGACCGTAGCTGCTTCAACAAGATTCCTTCCTTCACCTTGCCAGTCATCGACTTTAAGGTCTACTGACACTTCTCAGTCTCTGGTTTATAAAATTTCAGTTAAAAGACTTCCATTCAAGCCTGGCCCATCGAAATTGTTGAATTTTGATCAATTTAACGATATCAAGCATCATAAATCTAATATTTTTGAGGTGTAGCTGAGACGCAAAATATTATCTTCCAAAATCGGATCAAAGATTTTTCAGACACTCAATTTCAACATTTTTTGCTTTGTATATCAAACACTGTGATATCAAATAGGCTTAATTACGGAAGCCTGTCGTAGCCTGCTTTAATTAATCGGTTGACTGCACAAGGGTGTAAATATTTCCTCTTAGGCTGTTATGTAAATATGCACTACTTTTTATTTATATGTTTATGTTTATTTTTTGAAATATTAGGACATGGAATAAATTATAAATATTTATACTGGACAAAATCACTTATTTTTAATTGATATTTAGTGTCAAAGAAGCGAAATTCTATTAATTTATTTTACCTACGGATAAAAATTATTTTTATCCGTAGGTAAATGACGTATGAGAATGAAAGTATTTAAAGAAATATCACTGTTTAGTGATGGAGTAATGCATTGTACTTTGTGTAAGTAGGAACTAGTTATATATTATTTTTTTAATTAAATTATAGAAATTTTCCTTTTAGACCACTCTATTATGTACATAGACTACAGTCGCTACTGTATTGTCCTAAAGAAGGTTGGGTCCAACCGAAACTAGTTGACATTAACGTATGTATATAGTAAAGTGGTGGCAAAACTAAATATTCTATTATTTAATTATAATGTCAAGCCACAACGCGTTTGCTTTCTTTGCGAGTACTGAATAAAATATACATTCACCGCGGTAACGAGTATTTTGGTTTACATATCAGTTAACAAATGAGTCTCCTTCGGCGAATTTTTTCTATTATTATATAATATAAATACAACAAAAACAATGCACAATTTTTTTTTTCAATTATTCTATTAAATTTGTGTGTGTCAATCAATTTTATTCGCATTAACATACAGAATGCTATTTGCAATAAGATTTGAACAAAATGGTACGGCAAAACAGAAACGTTGAAGCCGAACAGTAAGATACATAACTATATTGAGATTACATCAATTTTAACGAGAAATAATTTGAAAGTACGATGTAACTGTCGACGGAATACTTTGTAAATCTACTGGAATTCGGCCGGCTATGCGGCTTTTTTTATAGTATTTTAAATTCATTTTGGAAAAAGTGCGTGAAAAACTTTTCGTTTTATTATGTTCCGCGATTCGTCCAAATATCTTCGTATTTTATAACTTGCCTTTATTTGAGAACAAAACATTATTATTCACAGATTGCTTATTTATGCAGCAGCCCAACTCATTTTCTCTGCTACAACATTTAACGTATTCTTTTTGTTGAAAGAGTAGAATTTATAGCATGCTTTTAAGCAATTATTTGAGATTACACCAGCCATGTTATGATACACTCAAATAATTTCACACCAACATTCGTGTTCAGGCATTAATGTATTCAACTTGGCTTCAGTGGGAATAAAGAATTAGGACAATTATGTGCGTGAGCAAAATAAGTACTGATAGAACTTATTGATTCAATATTATACGTGACTATAAATTTAACTTTATAAGTGAAAGCTGTTACCTGCGAAAGTGAAACGTCCAGCCGGACCGCTACGTGGCGCCAGTCGCGCTCTGACCGTGCTTTTATGGCTCTGTATTGATGTACGCCGCATTATATTCGACACACCGTAGTATGTTTCGGTCGTGTAATTCTACTCTGCGTGCAAATTACACGCGGCAATGAATCATAGATCGCTTCATGTTCAACTCTGTACTGTTCTGCTGTACACGCTTTCGATACAAGTCTCATTCGAATACTCGTCAAAAGCTGTGCGACACAGCCGAGTTCAAGAAACTCCCAACGTAAGTTTTATAAAACACCAAACAACATATCGTATAAAAAAAACACATGGAGTTGTATTAAATAGAGATATATAAACAGGTCTTTAAACCTTTGACCAGTACATTCTTCAAATTCTTACACAACGAATTGGATGACTTCATCAGATGAATATTTTTATGTTACGTATTTACCTATGGAAATTGGAGGAATCCGTGAGACAAATAACTTCCTTGAGGTCGGTCGCCCAGGCTCGATGGATAGTCGAAACTTTCGAAGCGAGTGTAACATGGCAAATATAGGCGGAGGATGAACAAAGTTTTATGGAAATCTTATATGATATAATATAACGATGATGTAATATAAATTATCTTAAATACTAAATTAATGTATTAATTATAAATATATACATATAAAATCAATTTTGTCGAAAAATATTGTTTTTGCGTCACCGGGATTCGAACCTGGATCTCTATTTCCAATCCGGGGAAGTGCACTACCTTTGTGCTATAACGCCAGTATTTTTCTTGACAAATTTTCGAACCTATATGTTACATTTTTCAAATTAATACACCTGTCGTTCCATTATTTGAAAGCCATCTACATTATTTTTACAGAATCTCAAATACCTTTGAGTAAACCGACTGCAGACGCCAGAATTATCAATTCATTTTTATTAAATTTTGGACACATTGATACAACATATATTATTAAGGAAAACAATATTTTCAAAACAATGTTTTCCTTAATAATAAATTATCTTATTATAAAAAAATAATACTTAATTGCTTTTCGTGCTAGTCGCAATGCTTTTTCTTCTTCTTATACCCTATCCATTTAACGGACGTTGACTATCATCACTTCGGCCCGGAAAAGCTCTACAGTAGACTAGTTTAACCAACCAACCATTGCCTTAGGTTTCAGCCTTGATGTTTTTCTTCCAGGGCCAAGACTTTCAGCAATCTTTCCCTACATTTCAATGTGCAAGATCTCGTACATCTCCAGATTTCTCATCACATGTCCGAGATATTGATTTTTTATGATTTTTATTATTTTTAATACTTATTTTTCTATATTTATCCGGATCATAACATCTTCAGTCCTAACTCCATTCATCATCGCAATGCTGGATAATAATAATAATTTAAATAATTTAAATATTTTAAAATCATCTCGTTTTCTATTAAGAGTTTTCTAAGCTACTCTACAGTGTCTCTGACCTCTGTTTCAATTACCATAAACATTAATGAAGTTACGTTGGCCGACCGAGTGACATTTACGATTCAAATGGAAACTAAAATTATCTCTGAATAACGATAATTACTTATTTATCATCACACCGTTTCTCCACAGCGGTAGACAGAGGAAGAATGCCACAATCGTCTGTCTTGGCATACCATTCTTGCCTCGTTCATTTTCACATATCTTCAAATTATATTATATTTGATTTATTTGGTCTCTTTAATTCGATCGTTAAAGAGGGGAGGGATAAAGGCTGAGCCCTCTTGTCTCCGACATATGAGGTAACAACAATGACGTAAGATTTTTTGGGGGACCCTATTCGGGGAACATGGTCAAATTGTTTTTTTTTTTTCATATCAGGTCATTTTAACTTTGTATATATTTGTATAAAGTAGTAGCAAAAATGGGTAAAGTTTTTTTTTTATATAATACATTTTTTTATTATTTTATATTTTGTTAATTCTTTTTTTGCTTGATTTTGTTGAATTTTTTAGAAATGTTTATATTTTTAGTGAAAGTTTTTATAGAATCTTTTTATATGCATTTTTATAATATATAATATAAATAAAGAACAGGGTAAAGAAGTAAAATGGGACGAAGATGATGGGGATCGTATGAGAAATCGTACAGGCAGAGGGAGTTTATGGAAGGGTTTGGGATGGAAATTAATTAAGAATAAAATTTAGACGATAAATCGTATATGTGTCGTTTAAGTGAGGATATGTTTGAGTCTCTGTGAATGATTGTGTTTCTGACAAACCAGGGTGAGTTTGTAATTCTCCTAACGATGTAGTTTTGTTTGGATTCTAAAATTTTTGTATTACTTGAATCCCAGATATGGCTCGTGTATGTGAATATGACGGATGATTGCATTGTACAAGAGTAATTAATTTAGTAGGTAAAGTGAACTGTAGGAATTTAAAAGGGGGTATAGTCGGTTGTGGATTTATTTGATCAAATCCACTCTATCCCTGTTGCCTGTAACTCTCGCCTTGTAAACTTTCTATATCATCCTCTCCTTGCTCATATGTTTCATATGACCAAACTATCTCAACGTGACGAGCTGAAACTATATTCGCGAGAATCTCACAAACCGTAAGGGCATTCCAGATCGTTCCACTCCATTCTGAGCCCTGACATGACATGACAACAGATTGCTTAATAAGAACACGTATACACCATCTAAGCACTAACTCAGCTTAAAAAAATAGTTAAGCAGGTATACTTACGCATAGATAAGAGAAATAATATAGAGTCGAACTCGGTTATAACGAGTACGAAGAGACCAAATAAATTTGCTCGTTATAACCGTTACTCGTTATTATAAAAAATATTTAATATCCAATAAAATTACAAACAAGTCAAATACATATGAAAATTCAAAAATCTATAATTGAATGAACAAAAACATTTAAAAGTAAATTACTACATTCAATCGCATTATTTCTTAATAAAATTCAAAATACTGCTCTGTTTTAAAGTTTAAAACTTATTACGCACACAAAATAAACACTCATTGTTGTTTTATAAGAATTCACAAACATGAAAGGAATCGTAAACAATAAGGAACCTCGTCGGCAGACGCTGCTTTCGATTTTATGACTTCTCAAGAATTATGGTTTTTAGACCGTGTAGTGTATTTTGTTCACTTGTTAACAATATTTTTGTACGTTATATCAGTGAAGCGAGCTCACTGTAACAGTGAAGAGTTGTATGAAAACAGGGCTGAATCAAAATAATAATAAGTATTTCCTCATTATAACCGTGATCTCATTATAACCGTGCTCGATATAACCGAGGTCGACTGTATATAGAAATAGATGAGAAGCTTAAAACATTTCATCTATAGCTTCAAAAAACGTAAAACAGCGCAGTCGTGGTTTCTTTGTGAACTATGTCAGGTGGAGGGGATTAGGGGCCATTTTCACACTTACGTTTTAATATTTTTGTGTGCTGAAAAAGAGAATTTTGTTTTGTTATTTTTAAAAATGGTTAGTTTATTAAAAGATAAAATATTTCATTAAATCCTATAAAACATACCAGAACGAAGACTGGTATTAGATTATTTCTAAAATATTATAAGTTCGCTGTAAAATTTTATCTGTCAAATACAATAATATTTAATATCTGTTAAAGATTCACTCTCGCAAGTTTAATATTAGTGAATTTATTAATTTTAAATGTAATTATCTCACTTTTAAATTATAAATTTAAACAATTGCAGAGCAAAATTTATATTTCATTACCGAAATGAAACCAAAATTATTATTCTTCGTGAAAGCAGGAGCTTTCAAGCCTTTTCATTTTTACATGAAGCGCGCAGGCTATGGGTGTACCAAAGACTAAAGAAGAACAAAATCCACTGTGAAAATACACGTGTCCACCTAAATACACTGAATTTTAAATCAAGGATAAAGTATGAAGACATCCGGGATTTATATTGTCTGTCCCGCATTATAAATTATCCCGGAAAATGACCCACCCATTGAGCATTTTAACGCTATATCGATATAGATTGACTAACTTAAATTACAATTTTGGGAATAGCTAAGCTTATTGCTGCCACCGATAGTTGAGTAATCGTAATCTAATCGCATTCTTTATTTATCGAAAAATAATAATAAAATTAGGAAAAAAAGGAATTTAATGTATTAATTATAAATATATACATATAAAATTAATTTTATCGAAAAATATTGTTTTTACGCTACCGGGATTCGAACCTGGATCTCTATTTCCAATCCGGGAAAGTACACTACCAATTGTGTTATAGCTTGCGCTATAACACAATTGAATGTTAAATGTCAATAGTTAGCACAGTTAAATGATTTATAGCCTGAAGATTTAGAATAATAATGGGTTAATTTCGTATATACTGATTTCAAAGTGCGTAGACTTAAAGTTTAACATGATTTTGTAAAAATCTCATACATTAAGATACATAATTTCTAAATACTAATTTAATGTATTCATTATAAATATATACATATAAAATCAATTTTATCGAAAAATATTGTTTTTGCGCTACCGGGATTCGAACCTGGATCTCTATTTCCAATCCGGGGAAGTACACTACCAATTGTGTTATAGCGCAAGTATTTTTCATGACAAATTTTCGAACCTATATGATACACTTTTTCAAATTAATACATCTGTCGTTCCATTACTTGAAAGCCATCTACATTGTTTTTATGGAATCTCAAATACCTTTGAGTAAGCCGACTGCGGTCGCCAGAATTATCAATTAATTTTTATTAAATTTTGGACCCATTGATACAACTTATATTATTAAGGAGAACATATTCTTATTGTGAAGTTGTAATTATTCAGAACATAGGTCTGTGATGTTTTTAAAACATAATAGTTGAATATAATGTTAATAACTTTATATACAACTAGTGACGTAGCCAAAATTATTAGGCCCATATAAAAAATGGAAGGGTCTCCTGAATTTCTTTAATATATGCGTATGCATTCAGTAGATTGAAAGAAACTATATATTTTTAGAAATAAAACGAAATGAAATATTTATCTGACAGAATATTACATTCTATTTAAATACAGCTTTTTTCAAAATAACGACTTCACGCCGCTGATTTAAGATATAAGAATATTATTACTACGCGGTTTATCCATTAAAGAGTGAGAACAAAATTGAAATCTTATCTTCAACGCTTACCTCTCCAAGCACAAGAGGTGGTCCCTTTTTTGGATAGGTAAGCGAAAGAAAATCCATGTAATTTTAAAAATGTAATATACATTATTCATGTTATAAAAAATTGTAAAAATGTTAAATAAATAAAAAATATATATTTCTTAAAAAAAATAAAGCATGTTTTTTAGGCAATCGTGCACTCATAACTGAAAAAATTCTTGCTTCGCCTATCCTATCCTAATCTAATACGACAAATTAGCGGGATATTGCTGTTTACACCGATAATGTTTTCATGTGTTTTGTAAGAAATATTTTTTTTTTTTTTGCTACGGCGGATTTAAAAAATTACTAGTCCATACTTGCAAATGTATCGATACCAAATGCATTATTAGGCGCGGAACTTTTGGACTCCTATCTGGGCCTAACTAACCTAACGTGATCCCCAGTGTGCCGCATTAGTGTAGGTACGCCATAATATAACAGAGTTTGCTCATGCAAAATAAGTGAAAAACATTAACGATTAACGTGATTTTAAAATTAAATTAATATAGCATCTCACAATTCTCGCAAATAATCCACGAAGGTCCAACATGTTTGATTGAACTTACCTATATCTTATGTAGTGATGACTTCAAAATCACGAATTGTGAGACAATCACTGATATCTCGAAGTCGCAGTAACTGAAAATATCGTATTTTATTTATTGTTGTTGTGTTTAGTTTGTAAAACTCCATGTTTATTTTAAATGGAATTTTAAATATCTAATTATAATATATATTATTATTGAGTTCTGCTTGTTTGCGTAAGCATTATTTAGATGTTACAGCTGTTTCGGTGGTTAAGGCCATTTTCAAACGGTGGATAAACCACATACGATCGACTTATTTAAACAAATGTATATTAATATATGTGTAAAAAGTAAATGGCTTTACCCGCCGGAACAGCTGTAACATCTAAATAATACTTATGTAAACTAGCAGAACTCAATGATAATATTTATTTTAATTAGATTTTTAAAATTTCATTATAAATGAAAATAGCATGATTTTTCTGTCTTAAAATATTATCTATTTATTTTATCAAACAATTACATTTTTTCGAAGCTTTATATATTTTGATTTTTTTTTACATATTTATATTATAAAGCTGTGAATATAAATAAGCATATAAATATTAAATTGAATTTAATATTATTTAGGTATTCATTTTTGTTCATTTATTTCATATATTGTGATGTTACCCTAAAATGGTGACAACAGTCACAAAAATCACACTCACATCAGCGATAAATTTGTTCACTAATTTTGTGATCCTTCACATTAAAAAAATTGGCATTATTTATTTATTTTCGAGTTCAAAAAATGTCATCTTCAAATACAAGATTGCTAAATGTGGTAATTTGAAATTGTTGAAAATAGGTTAGCTAAAAATAACCACTTTGAATTTGTGATCTTATAATGCGAGAGTAGAAGCGCGCTACAAGATGGCCGCCATCACATCCTCCAAAATGGAGGCACGACTAAATACACGAAATACACGACGAATGATTAATGTTACCATTACCGCGATTGATCGAAACGCGCAAGAGAACTTTCCAACACTTTTGAATTTAATTTATAATGACCGGCCTGTGGTTTACGGTCCTACCCGCCTGCGCGGCGACTGCCGGAATAAAATATTCACACTGAAATATCAAAGTCGGTGTGTGCGGTGCTTAAGAACGGTCTGCGAAATGCGAAGCGACGCTAATACCTGGACTCTGCATGAAAATTATCAAATCATTTGCACTTCATTTGAATCACATACAGTCGATATTCGGAGCATTTTCGCTTAACAGTGTTGGCTTGAAGCGATGGATAATTCAAGTCGCCGCGGATCATTTATAAAGTAACAACAAACTGAAGAAAATTGTGCAGGTTCTTACGTCTGCCTAAATATAAAAATGTTATTATTTCAACCGTCTTTGCCGACATTTGTACGGGGCATTTCTTCGAAACCATCGTGAAATTACAATGAGTTTCATTTTTCTAAAATATTTCAACAGAAAGGACCAGGTACGTTATTAAAAATTAACCAAATAAGGCAACGCATATGAGTGATACTCTCAAGGGGCGGAAAATTATAGGAAAAATTTTAAGTTTCTTTAATTTTTATTTTGATTATTGAGAAGTAGTAGTAGTACGATTTCAATCATTCATGTACAATACTAAAAACTACAGTACGGTCTCAATAATTTAAAATACTAAGTTTATGTATTAATTATAAATATATACATGTAAAATCAATTTTGTCGAAAAATGTTGTTTTTTTTTATCCCGGTGACGCAAAATATATTTATAATTAATGCATAAATTTAGTATTTTTATATGTATATATTTATAATTAATACATAAATTTAGAATTTAAAATATCACAGAGCTATGTTCTGAATAATTACAACTTCACAATAAGAATGTGTTTTCTTTAATCAATAATTTAATTTTGCGACCGTTCAATTGTGGTTATTTAGACTTTTGTGATTCGTGTTTCTAACAAACTGAGTTAGGATAATAGTTTATTCAATATTGACGTTCCATCCTTACACCAGGCGAGTAACATAAAAAAGAAATAGTTCTTACGAGGTATTTTGAACAGGATAAAGGGACTTATTTTGATATTTGGAATTGCGAACAGGTATAAAAGTGCTCCATTGGGATTTCAGGAAATTCCTTACGAGTCGTTTATTTTATAAGACGACCAGAGATCAAAACATCCTAGAACCTAATCGTGTGGAAATATATTTTTGTTACATTTATTTATTGATTGATATTATTTTACCATAAATAGTATTTACCCAAGAAAACATTACGAATATATACAGTAATAGTACCCCTCTAATAGGTAGGGATTAAGGACTAAATCATCGTTGTAAACAGAAAATTTCCGAATAAAATATTTTTTAAATTGCAAGTGCATACAATTTTATTTTTATTTTATTTATTTATTTGAACTTTATTTTGATTTTAATAGAAATATATCATATTTATATCTTTACACACATTTAAATATATTGTCCAACTAGGCTAGCCTGTTTTTGGGCAAACTATATATATATATATAATATTTTATAAAACCAAAACTCATCGAAGGCAAAACACGATAAGATCAAATATATACATAGTATACAATGTGAAAATATTTAAGGAGAGGGAAAAAAATAAATAATTGTATATATATAATATATAAAAAAGTGAATAAAAAAGAGAGAAGAGAAAAAAAATAAATAATACCAATGCCTAAAAATACACTTTTATACGTTTTTTTCATAAAAGTGATTATTGTAGAAGACAAGAGACTAATTTTTTACTTATTATTTAACGGATAAACTACGCAGTTCTAATATTTGTATATCTTATACTATACCCTTTTAGTGGGCTCTTTTTTCATTCTGTATTGGTGCCCAAACAATGTAGTTATGCCACTGGTTATAATACATAGTATTTACATGCATGCACTATTGTTATATATCATCGGCCAACAAAGAAAAGTTATTTGTTGCCCTATCTACACTACTAGACTTTCTGCTGTATTAACATATTTTTTCAGGGGCTTCCCCCCTAAAATATTGACCCCTTAAAATAACAAAATTCCAGTTAACATTTTGGACTAATTTGAGTTATTGCGAGAAATGGGTTTCAAATATATTATTATTTATTTCTTCCATACATACCGACTCTATTTAACGGATATCAAAGAAAATAGCAAGAGCCGAAAGTTCCAACTGCATCAGTTATTTATTTCAATTTATGGATTATTATTGTTAATTTACAATTTTTTATTTTTTTTTCCCTCATCTCACAGCGGTCACTGATAATGCTGAAAATAAGTTAAGACCTTAAAACTGTTCATATTTGCATACTCAAATTAAAATATACATCAAAATATGTTGAAATTCAATCAACACTTTTGAGTTCATTATCTCAAAACAGTGTCAGTGTCAGATGGAACCTTGTTATTCTGAGGGGTCGATATGCCAAATTATACCAAGACTATACACAATGCAGATTTTATATGTTAAAATTTGATGCACTGATTTACATTTTTAATATTATTATTATTTTTTATTTATTACCTTTGTTTTATTAACCACTTGAATTGAGTTTAAATACATCTACCGGTTTCGAAAAATACCATTTTTTTCTTCAGGATGTCATAACTAACCAAAAATATATAGCATTGTTTCTTCATCAGAATCTATTTTTAAAAACTTAAAAAAAAAGCAATTTAGTACCTAACTCAAATTGCTGCTCAATACAAATATATAGTTTTATTATAGACTATATTTTTTCCTAAAAATTAGACTATAATAGAGCAGCAATTTGAGTTATGTACTAAATTTATTTTTTAGATAATTGTTTTTTTTAAATTTTTTAAAAATAGATTCTGATGAAGAAACAATGCTATATATTTTTGGTTAGTTATGACATCCTGAAGAAGAAAATTGTATTTTTCGAAACCGGTAGATGTATTTAAACTCAATTCAAGTGGTTAATAAAACAAAGGTAATAAATAAAAAATATGAATTTTAACCACAAAGTTAACATTGCTAATTTTAAAAGTGATATTATTATTATTTACAGAATCATAACATCAATTTTAATATTAAAATTTGATTTTATTTTTAAAGTAGGTAAATCTAGCGTAAGGCAGAAACAATTAAATGTTTATGTTAATGTAATAGTTAAAAAAAACTTTTATTTTCACGTGTAGCATACATTTCTCGACAGCACTGTGCCATGCGGGAGACGAGGGTTTCGGTTCCCAGCCGGGGAATTAAATATCCTGTTTAATTTTCTATTTTCACCATTATTTTTAATTAGAGTTATTTCACTGAATTTGTGATTATTTTTTTGAACTTGATAAACATATTCCATGCAGGTGTATGATACATGGGTCAGAAACATGTACCACATTTTATACAGGGTGTAACAGACCTAGTCCACAAAATTATGTGGGCTAAATTACGAGTCGAAAATGTTTAAGTAATATGTGGAAATTCTGTACCGTTACGGAGAATATTATTGTTTTAATTTTTTACAAAATCATGTTTAGCTTTGAGTCTTAAATATTAATCGACATTTTTGTTTCATGTCCTAAATCATCTAACAATAATAAGTCTGGTCGTTCGAAATTCGATTAGGTACCTTTATTTTTTTGTATTCAATATATAATTTGGAATCAATAAAATATTTGTTAAGTAAATAATCGCATGCGGTTGAGATTAGGCACATATTCCTTGAACAATATCTACTCGTAATTTAGTCAGATATCCATCCATAAAATAGTGTGGACTAGGTTTATTACACCCTGTGTATATATCCTTTTCAGTTCATGTTCACATGTCTGAATATCGTGGTCCTTTCATCTGCCTCTAAACTTCTTACTTACTTCCAATCTTTGCGATCCTGGGCCTTGTTTCGTGCGACGTGTAGCGAGGCCTTGTCGTCCTTGTACATTCCTAGCGATTACTAATTTCTCAAAAATGTTCAAATTACATGCCAAAATTATTTTCCTGCATATTGTTTGTGAACCTTTCTTCAGTATAAAGTTCACGAAGAATGTATACATTCGTTACTCTCGCAGTCCATGATATCTACAACGCACGATGTCAACACCGCATCTCATATACTAGATATATAACAGACAGTAGTATTAAAACTAGTAGTAAGAATAGATTTTGTATTCAGATATTGTCTGTACTCTAATGAGTTTATTTACAAACGTTTTGCCAAGAATCTCCGCTGTGGATTAAAGATGGCCGAATAATATCTAGCTAAGTTTTTATATACGTAGATATTATTGTAAGCACTATACAGCACGCATACTTTGACAACCATGGAACAACGGGATCTTGTTTGAATATTTAAAATATATCGATTGTCTCTGACTGAGCGGTAAGCGTGCACACATACACATACATACTTGTGGTTTTAGATCTAGCGCTCGGGGGTTCAATACATGCAACGATACTACAACAAAAAATTATACAATGAACAATGAAATTAGCTCGCTACAGTGAACTGCGTTGTAAAATATCGCTTGCAAATGACATGTCATCGACATTTCGAGAGCTTTTTACTTTTATTGTCGTTTGTAAAGTTCAATGTTCAGTTGCACGCGAATGACGTGTCGTTTTATCGGAGACTTACCACTTGATTCTATATGATTGTTTTACGATTTTTATCAAATGAAAAATGTTTATAATTTCACCGAGGAAAAGATTATTTGTATAAATGTAAAAAAAAATTCAATTATATATTTGATTTTGTATTATATTTTTCCTGTTAAGTTTAGTTGGTTAAATTGTTACTTTAGCTGTATAATATGTTATTTGTATTCTGTTATATTTCAACCGTTTTTCATCACACCCCCCTAACCCGATTTTCGCGAGTTAGCACAGTTCAAGACATTCAAGACAGTAGCAGTTTCTACCTGCTGAAAAACGTCTTTACAAGGATTTCGTGGAAACTTCTCCACTAGTGGTGTTCCCAGGGGTATAATCAAATCGGGTGCCCGAGTTAGGGTTCCATCCCCTAAGTTACTTAATTGGTAAACATGTTTACACACTAGAACTAAATTTATTTTTGAGCGTCTAAATCACAAATGTCAATGTGCGAAATCGTAACCAATTAAATATACCTAAGATTTTTAATAGCAAATTAATAATCACTGCGGACCTTTGCTATGAACAATCTTCGAAACTTTTGCAAAGACTGAAGCACAACCAGGAAAACAAAAATGAGACCTCATTACATGTTCTAAAAATGTGGTGGTGGCACCGCATATCGTGGACAGCCCACATAATGATTGTCACGATCGTAGAAGAATTACACATCGATCAGCGGCTATCCCCAACCTTTGATATTTAGGCCACGTTACTTTGACACGATGACAGAAGGAAATGTTAAAGATCCAAGGGAAGGTGGAAGTGGTTCTAAATAATTTGCTCGAAGTACAAATTTCTCGAAAAACCAATTAATCGAAATACATTTTACTCGATAAGATCATGAAATAGACTATTTATTTAATAAAATAATTCATACTGTACAAAGAAATGTTTGCTACACAAAAAAAAAAACAAAAAAAAGCAAGGATAAAAAATGAAAGTTATTCATTTATTTAATAAAAAGATTTTTATTTTTTATTTATTAATAATTAATTCTATGTACGTATATGTCCAAACCCTCAATAAATATAAAATTAGTAAAAAAATTGATCACTCAGTGTAAATTCTTTAACTAATATATAATAATGTTAATGCACGATCATATTTATAAAGAAATATGAAATATTTAAGAAATATTTCATATTACACGTTGATGACTTATCCTAAATAGTAGGTGCACTTGATAATATGCTATGCGATAAAAAAATCTACGTTATAGAAGGTCACGTGATACATCGGAGGTACTAAAATGTGTGTTATCACATGTCGTGTAATAATATCTCACAGAACATTATCACCCTTCAAATAACCATTAACACCCTTCAAATAACCAAATCCGATCAATTGATAATCGAGCAATTGCATTTCGAGCAATTTAACTTTCACGCAATTGATTTCGAGAAATTTACCGGATACTGGTGGAAGGGACCAGATCTCGCTGAAGGTCAGCAATATGATGGAGTGATGATGCGGTGCCCACTCCTGGAATGCATGAAAAATGTCACGGACCGTAAAAACATCTACAATAAATTACCCGCAGTTCCATGATCACGGCTGGTCTTATTGAGAACAAGAAGAAGAAGAATTCACTAGAAGAACGCATATTTTAATCTTAAAATAAACTAAATTATACAATATGTAAAGATGACCTAAGTCCTGCGCCAATAGGATGTGCCGAACGAATTGCGAAATCTCCGGGTCACGCGTCCCGCGGATTAGATTACAACGATTCCAAATCGCCGCAAGAGTGGGTGGAGGGGAAGGAAGAAAGGAAATAAGGGAACCTGGATATAACGGATAAGAGTCGATGATGGGTAGGGATTCCAGTCGAAGGACCAGTGATCTCGGGGAATCGAGAATCTGAAGGACTGCTCGCCTTACCTTGTGTATAACACGCCTCCGTCATCCCTCAGTCGCAGCCGAGATCACACAAACGGCACGCGGATGGGCAATCTTCGCTTCCAATTGAAGACGGTAATATCAATCACTTCACCCGCGGCACACAAATAACAAACAGTACGTGATCACCAAAACACAAGATCACATGTACACAATGCAGTAATTAAGTAAGTACAATGCACCGGAGCTGAATAAATCCACACCGCATCCATAGATTTGCAATAAATTAAATAAATCTATCTATTTCCAGACACCCCTGCCTCGAACATACTTCGTTTACGATCTCTATCTATTATAACATCATTCTCTGTTTCCTCAGCATTGCTGTAGTTTTTCTACCGGTACCGGTAGACAACCTCCTACCTCTCACAGTCTACAATGCTAAAATCATATTTAACATCTGTAGCAGAAGGTTCACTATGTAGCTCAGAACAAACCTCAAGTCCACAAATAAGTAAATTTTTTAAACGGTTATGAATTCTTACAAGTAGGTAATAACGGTACACTTGGGGTACTGATACGTAAAAATAGTGCTTCTATAGGATCCTAATGGTCTTAACCGTACAATATAATATGCACAACAGTCCTCTATCATCAGGCGAAGTTGGCTCGTATAATCTGTGTAATCTACGTGATGGCCGTACATTTAACATATTTAGGTTGGTACTATGTTATTATACAAACATTTATTTTTACAACTCACCAAGGAAGGCAATAAGTTTAACAACTTATGAGGTAAACATCTTTATTTTTTACATAACAAATGTAAGGAAACGAAATGTTAAAGAAAATAGATGAAAACAAATTAATAATAATATTTGCAATTTGGCACCGACTCTCTTTCCGCGATCTTTGTTGGCCCCAGTACAGCGACATCGAAAAACATATTTTCATACAGAAGGATAACAAAACAGTATTTTTTAAATGTAACAATTTTTCCCGGGAACAGGAGATTTTAAATGTATTATATGAATAAAATGTGAAAAATAATTAATAGGAAACTATTATAAAATATCTACATAATATTTTTAGAAATCCATTTACATATTATTAAGTAACTACTTACATATTATGTCAATTTTCTTACGAAAATAACGAACCTAAAATAACGTAGGCTGTGAAAATAATATGCGACACACCGAGATTTGAGGTAATATTTTTTTTTCATATAAAATGCAAAGATTGAATGCCTGATTGCGTGCTGACTGTGGACAGGGACGGATTTATATTGCAGAAGTCTGTCTGTACATATTGCAAGTGCCAAAATAATAATGTGAACTACAAAAACCAACACAGGTAGCTGTAGGGACGATGTATTAGGTTAGAATATCAATTATAAATGACCTAGAAACCTAGAACTTCCAAGACTTCCGACAATGGTCGAGAAGTCATAAATAGTCGACGGCAGCCGAGCAGTATTTCTGGCCATATTTTTCTTAACATTTTTTCTGTTGCTCCTAGTTTTGTTTTACTTTTCTCATTGATTCGGGAATCCTCTTGAAATCTTTCGCATTTGCGATTTGTTCGACCCAACAGATCCGGCATTGGCTGTGCCCTGATTTTTACCACCTCAGCAATAAAAGTGAAAGAAAGGATGCGTAATACCTACACCCTTTCTTTCACTTCCATCTGCATAATGTCTGCACCCTTTCTGAAAAAGAAAACAGGTGTTAGAAAGCGACATGCACCGCTCATACTTCTCACAAAATGTATGCAATATTACGGTGCATATAAATAGATGAGACTTTGATCTTTCGTTATCGTCGTTGGTACATATACAAAGATTTAGCGATAAAGATCGGTATGAATCAATTGGTCATTCTGCTCTACGTAAAAATACAAAAGTCAGGAAATAAATGCTCGCTCCGCTCTCAACTCTTTACTAACCTTTAAGCAAGTTTCGAGGCAAGTCTTATCATCTACCTACATCATTCTTACAGTATCAAAGCAAAGTATAAGATACTTTAAGAAATTAAGAGATTTACAAAACGATCTTGGTAGCTATCTCATAATTTAATATACATAAATGATTTGTCTACACAAAGTTAAATCCCCTCCCTAATAGTGTATAATAAATTTATATTTTTTAATAATAATCTAATTTGTATTTAATGATAAAATTGCCCCTAACAACATTTCTTCTGAATATTTTCCTTTTACCATTGACAGCATTTATCCAATACAACAGAGAGCGATATAAACAATGCAAACTCGACATCGTCTGACGGACGACTGTCGAAGAAATTTGGACAGCTTTAACAGGCTCCTTTCTAGTAATTATTTAAAATATATGCGCATAAGGTATAGTCTATTTTATTTTTTTATATTAAATACTATAAAAGTCTCTAGGTATCCTCATAAATTGTAATTAATTCAATCTTTTCATACATTTTTGGATACGTGAATTTGGACTTTTTTGAAAACGTTATATTTAATAACTAATACAAAAATATTTATTTGTGAATGACAATATTTGCTGTTTGAACCTTTAACTCTCAATTTATGAACATAATGTATGGTTTTTATATGGAAATATTTCGAGATTCAGTGTATCAAAGATAACTCTATTGCGAGAAAAATTAACTAGGGTTCCGGCATTATATTTTTTTGGTAACAATTGCAATATATTTAGACATTCTTTTTTTAAAGAAATGCCTTAAGATTGAATGGATCTATCATAAAAAAATTGATTGAAAGCATATATTGCAGTAGTTTTTGAAAAAAGATTCGAAAACTTTACATTAAATTGACTCTCCAAATAATAAAAACGTGAATCGTGTCCTACCGCCTCTTAAGTACTTTTGCTTATTTTTAATTTAATTTAATTTATTTATCATATATTAAATAAAATAACAATTTGAAACTACCAAATTTATTATACGACCGGTTGTTATTTTATTTAATTATAATATGTCAAACTACAAAGTTTGATGCAATGAGAAATCTCGAGAAATTTAACTTACTTGAAATTTGTAAGGATAATACACATTTTAACAAGTTTAAATAATACAGTACAATTTAATTTAACATTCACACATACACACACACACACACACACACACGCATGCACAGGCTGCTCACTCATTGGTATTGGGTCTGAAGTCTCGACTCTGTACATGTTCATATTGAAGGGGTGACCATGCTATGAACATACATTCGGTCTGAGTTTTTTAGCCAGAATTTTATTGCACTTTCTTATTGATGAATATGTAGTTAATAATGTTTTTAGCGTAGATCTGGACGATGTCTACTGAAGAGTATATCCTAGCTTGTTCTCATTGCTAACTGAATATGTATAACCTTAAGTAATATGTTTTGGGCTGAAACCAGTGGTTTTGGGGAAGTTTTTATAGTGCATTCCTATCCTACTACTACTATCTAATCTAAATCTAAAAAAAAATATTGGTAGAATTTAACCAGAAATCAACATGAGCACGAACATCATACAAGAAAAAAACGATAGACTGAGACTGCCATTCAGGAAGAAGGCTAAATCTCAGATGATGTACAGTGCGATGAAGATTTTTAATGAAATGCCAGAAAACATAAGAAAGGAGGAGAAACTAAATAGATTCAAAATTAAACTAAGCAAATATGTGAAAGATAAGTTGTAGTAAAATAAATGATTTTAATCTTGTTTATATTAGAGCTTATATAAAAATACTTATAGTTACATACATACATTAATAATAAATATTCAATGATAGATTGGGCTAGAGCGTAGTACACTGTCGTTAGAAATTGATTGGTCGTAATGTTTTTGATCATCCATATTAGTTCCATTTTAGGATGGGGTCAATAATCACTCCCAGGTATTTTATATGTCCTGTGAGTGCTACTTTTGGACACGGACTTGCTAGGTTTGGATAGTTTTCTTTGCAGTCGTGTAGTTTGAGAATAAAATTGTTCAGTGGCTGCCCTCAATGCACCCTGCTGAAAGCCATGTGTCCCATTTTTTCCACAAAGAGCGAGTTTGTATCTAGCCACATTTAGATTTTCCTCATAGCATTCAGATTTTATGTAGGCATTTTCCAATGTATTTGATAAAATTATTAGAACAGTATCATCGGGGAAACTGACAGAATGGCTTTTCTTGATTACATCACATAGTTCATTTATGTATATTATAAACATAATGGGACCCAAAACGCTGCCTTGAGGTATTCAGAATTTGATTGGAAGGGTATCGCTTGTCATATAGTTTATTCTAACACATTGAGTTCTCTGGCTCATATAGCTCTTGATCTAGTTTAGTAGTTTCTTAGTTTTCAGTTTTTTGACTAATAAGTCATGAGATATAGTGTCAAAGTCTTTCTTGAGGTCTAAGAACATTGCAATACATTTTTCCTCTTTAACAACATGTATTTGATAAATCCTGTAACTGATGTTATCGCATCGGATGTGTTTTAGTTTTTTCATTCAAAGTGTTTTATCCAGCTTCTTGTTGGTATGTTTATTAATAATCGGAAGGATTGTGGTGTAGTGATCGGTTATGGTTGATTAAAATATTATTGTTTTAATCATGATGTGATCTATTCATGAAGTAGCATTGTTGCAGTTTCTTGTTATACCTTTTATACCAGATTTAAATCTGTGATACAGTAATAGATTTTCATAATCATTTGCTTGAGAATCACCATTTTTTAAGATATCGATGTTCATGTCTTCCACTATAATAGGTTCATTTGTGTTAATGCATCATTTAGGAAATTTAAAAATGGTATTATGTTGTGGGTTGATGGTGATCTGTATATTGCTATGATTGTGTAATCTCCGTCTATATCGATTTTAAGAGTGTTCGCACCTATATTAATTTTGGTAATATCACAATTTAGGCTGTTTTTGATATATGTACATATAAAACCATACCATCATTCTCTTTCTCATTATACTTTTTTGTGGAGCAGTGTGTGTATTCTTTGATTGGCTCAATTGTGCCATCTTGTTTTGGCCAGCATTCGGTTAGCACTATTACTGAGAAGTCAATGTCGAGTTGGTCGAGCATAACAATTAATTCATGAAAATTTTTATGAATACTTATATTTTAATTAAGTATTATCATACTATTTTTTTTGCATGTTTTCACATCTGGGATGGTAAGACAGTTAATGTTACATGATTATTGGAATCCTGTATTGCTTAGAAATATCAAATAGAAATATACCCAGTGGTGTCGGTGAATCATGGTTGCTCAGACATATAGAAAACCTATATATTATGATGATTATACAGTGAAGAATGAACAAATTAGGGGCAAATGTTTATAGCACAGCCAAAGAATTAAGGAAGACTCACTAAGATGTTTTGGAATGCTGAAGGCAATATAAACAGAGAACTTCTACAAAAGACCTGGCACAATAATGTAAACTAGGTATTGGAGGACGACGCAGTTAGAAACTTCAACAATTGTTGAGGATGCATCAGGCGTATGAAAGTGAACAAGGCAAGAGTGATGTCAGAAGGGTATAGCATTCAATCCTCTCTAGATATCCCTGCTGAGAAACAGCATGATGATAAGCAAGTATGTAATTGGAAGAAAAAAAATAATGTTGCCTATCAAGTTTAGAGGAAATATTTTTAAAGTTCATAATTTGGAAAAAAATAGCACATATAAAATGTTTTTGTGCAGTTTAAAAATGTCATAAAAAGCATTTCACAGCACAAGTTTGCAAAAAACTGGATTGTCACAGAAATCTTAATACAATATGCAAAAATATATTTATTTTATTAAACCAAATACAAAAAGATAATGTATAGGCAAAATAATCGCTGTTCCCATTAAAAAATATATCTTTTATTTGACAATATGTATCATTATTGTATGCATACCTTACTCTATACATACACTTTATACATACATACACACTCTGCGATGGTGGATCAGATTTGACCCGGGTGTTTGTAAAAATATGAATTACACTACAAATATTAGTTTAATGCTGTTTTCCTTCTAGCTAATCTTTTATTAAATATTTCCAAATAATTTGAGATACAAATAAGTGTTATCGAACGAGATTCAAATGAGTTATTGATAAAAATATGAAAAAATGCTAAAAAATCAGTCGCTTCTATGGGATTGAAACTCGGCACTTACACTGAAATATATATTGCCAATATTTTGAGCAGGTAGACAAAGGATACCAGGTATGCGTCCATGTTATTTTCGTCTGGTGGCCCCTAGGCAATACCAGTAATATAACTATTTGAAGGGCATTGCACCTACCTGTAAGTTTTATGAGACTACCTGTTTGGGTTCCGATGAGAATATTACATGCACAGTGGATGTTTGTATTTTGGCTTTGTAGGGCGTCTGTTGATGCGTGAGAATATGTGCATTATTCGTAATATTTTTTAATTTTTATCTTCAATTTTTTAGCAGAAACATAATGGCACATCATGTCATTTCATTAAATCATATTTAAAATGAAATACATATCTATAAAAAATCTCCCACAAAACGGTTGAAAAACTGAAAACTTAAGGTGGGTCTAAAATAACCCACCACCACCGGACGTGATTTATTTTGACCCTCCGGGCAATAAGTGTTAACCATTCAACTGCCAACCCTATTTGAAATGGAAGACACCACATAGGGTAAAACTAGGCTTTAAGGGTCATGACTTATCTATCAAAAGCTGGAGACCTGTCATCCACTGGTGGTAAAATGATTTAAAAATATGACTTCAATCCCTACAAATTTGCAAGGTCCAAACGTGCGTATTAACACACTTATAGCTTGAAGTAACATGCAAATTTTAGCGTGTTAACACGCTCATGACATTTAAAAAGTTAAAAGATTCTATTAACTTTTACTTACCATTATGTTGGACCCCCTAGTACCCTGGACTTCGGCTATATATTATAGTTAAGACTTACATTTTTCTATCTCTCGCTTCGTCTTCCTATGAACTGGTTAAAATAAGAAACCTTTCGTCTGTGCTAGATATTTATTGTAAATATGTTTAAATCAAGTACGTATCGTAACATTCATAATCGCTGGTTATCTTTGCCTTCCCGAAGCGGGGTATCCACATTTCCCATAGATAGCTTTAATCTCGATAACTCAATAATTATGAAAACGATTTCACGGAAATAGTGATGAAAATTTTGACATTTTTTCTTTTCTAAATTTCTAAGCTATAAATTCTATATTTAAAAATATTGTTTTCGGTCCAGTGATCTTCACGCGGTACATACACCCGCGCATGTCGATACCATACCCATGTGTCTTATCTTTAAGTTAAGAGCCATCTACCTTATTTTTACAGAATCTCAAATACTTTTGAGTAATCTGGTAGCAGATGCCAAAATTATCAATTCAGATGGCTCTTTCAAATAATTGATTAAATGTATTAATATCAAAAAGATAATATATAGGTTCGAAAATTTATCACTAAAAATATTCTCGCTATAGCATAGTTGGATAACGCACCTTCCCTGGTTTGGAAAGAGATCCAGGTTCGGATCCCGGTGGCGCAACAATAATATTTTTCAATAAAATTGATTTTATATGTTTATCTTTCTAATTAATATATTTAATTCATATTTAGGATAAGATACGTTGATATGTCACAGAGCTAATCTGTCGAGAAATAAATAAACTGATAATTCAGTAAACTCATGCGGAAGACATTTAATTAAGGAAGTCGGTAGGAAAGGGCTTAATAAAATACATATAAGATCCTATTTACACACTTTATTTAAATATTGAAAATAAAAATAACAAAAAGAGAAACCAGATATATGTGTGTTGTGCACTATCAAGACGAATGTCAATGACATTGAGAACTAACGGTGCCAACACAATTACCAAAATTGTACCGGTACATTTTAATACTTTTTACAACCGGTACTGAGATTCAATTTTAAAAAATTATTGCCATTTAAAATTACATTTTTTTAAATACACAATACATATTATTAAAAGTGATAATTGTTTAATTGATATAATAATGACACTATTTACAGTATGGACATCCAAAACACAACAAACTCTATTTTATTCACCTGTTTCTATCTACATTCACCAGATGAATGATCAACGCTAACACACAATTCTATATATGAAGAATAACGATGAATTATTAAAGGTACCCAATATAATTTCGAAATGTATAAATATAAATGTTCAATTGTTTTTTATACATCCCGAACAAACTTTATTTTAGTTCTCAATTGTTGGAATTAAGAATTTTTCCTGTAAACACAAATCACATATTGTGTTGTGTTCATGAAAGATAGAGATGTGATCCGTGAGAACATTTTTGTTTGATTTTGCAGTAAGACACTTGCGTAGTGACCAAATGATCGAATCGAGGGTTCATACCTCGCCCTGGTAGACTATCAAGATATGCAGTCTTATTTTTCACAGATCAAGAGTTAAAAAAATAAGTATAATGAAAAAAATGAATGTGAATGAGACATGTACTCCATGTATGCACTTTCTATAAACTTTTTTAGAGAATTTTATTTTATAAAATTTTCAATTTCTTGAAAATGAAGCCATTTTTAAAAACGATGTTTAGTATTAGTACACAGACGAGACTCATCGCAAAAATGCACAAAATATATTACACAGTTGAGAGCGAAGCAACCTATGATTCACTGCTGCATATATTTTGCACACAGAGAATGGCATAATTGATATATATATATATTGACCTTTACCAATAAATCTGAGATAAGGGATCAAAGACTCATCTGTGGAGATAAAAATCAGAGAAAGAAAAGTTAATAAACATAACTTTTACACTGCTGTAGTGTATTGGGTACCCTTGTAATTAATAAAAAATATATATGTTTCATCTAGTCAATAAAAAATGGCTCATTTAATTTTTTTAAATAATGTATATATACGACCTGCTAAAAATTCTATATACGTATTGACACGTAATATTGAATTTCAGTTGAATGTGTGTTAGTATTGAAGAACATCCTCGATGTTAGATTTATCCCTAATTGAACCAAAAACTGGTAATGCTTATCATTTCTGATTCAGGGTAAGACCAGCACGACCGTACCATACTGTAGTTTGATATTGGGATCCATTTTGTACATTAGCATCGAAGGGAAATCAGAACACATTGATCTCCCTAAGCACTAGCCAAAGAAATCAGTCTTCAAATGGATGCCACCAATATCACTTCACTTATTGACTTCATAACTTCTACTTTATAAGATAAGACAAATAACACATCACCTTCTCACAATACTGCATGAGCTAATAGTAACATCCAGATATAACATATAAATATTATATTGTTAACTATATTATTAAAATGTGTATTGAAATCTAAGTGCAATAATATAAACATAGTGATATTTTCATTAATTGATAACTTTGGCATTATCTGCCTTTCCACAGAACAAAAAATATCTTACGGCGTCTATTTAAAGTCTGGAATTAGCAGCCTTTTCCACATAACAGAAAATGTCTTGTGGAGACATGTTGTATTCAATTGAGTCGTGAATTAGCAGCCTTTTCCACAGAAATATCTTAAGAGGCATCATAAAAAATTGATTTTTTCCCTAGAACAGATGCCTGTCTTGCAAGTACCTCACATTGGGGGATTGTATCCATTGACTTAATGCTTTCAGCTAAATAGTATTATGACATTTGGTGCAGAAGGTAAATATCAATTTCATAATAAAAATAGCTAACGTACTTTAGCAAACCCCATGTATGTACAAAGAGCTGTCTTTACTCCTAAATATTAACAAAAAATATTTATCCCAAGTATTTTACATTATATCACTATCAAATATGTTTAATTGATATGCTAACGTTTAGCATCTAATAGCTTTAATGATTCCATATCGACAAATGTAGCAGATGTTACAATGTCTAATTCTGTCGAGATCCGTCTCTCGTATCCTTGCAAATCTGCACACTAAGCATAGGGATAATGTATTACCCTGATAACTCGGCTAATTGCAATACTCTACTTCCTAGTTATAGTTAAACTGCAATCTCAGTCCTCTACGAAGATGACATCTGCCAGATAGCTTTCGCTAACTATATTATTGAGATTGACATCACCTGACACAATATAATACCCATTCCTGTGAGCTTATTTTTCATAAGATTTGCACATACTACTTACGGTAATTAAATGAAAACATCAATCACAATATTATGCTAAAAAGCATTTGTCATAATATATCAATGAATAATATATTCTAGTGTATTTAAATAGAATTCAATTCTCCAAAATGTGCAGAATATATATATTTTTTAAAAATTGAAACAAGTGCGCAAAAACGAGAAATTCATATGTGCTGAAAAGGAAAAAAAAATATAAACACTCTCAATATTTTGTTAAATACTATTTGTCTTTTAAAGTTACGACGAATGCATCATCGTAAGACCCTGTTTTCATTAAAGGCTAGTAAATATATTTTCACCTTGAAACATGTTTCGCAGATAAATTCGGCTTAAGCTTGTAACGATTCCCTATAATAATTATGTACTCAACGTGTTGGATAACTCTAACCGGCAAAGTGTAATAAATTTTTCCTTCGGGTCGTAATATTCACAGGTGATCAGAACAAAAACAATTTTGCATAATTGTAGTGTGACAGTGCTTCTAAATTGATATTAATTTAACATCTAAGACATATAATAGTACTACATTGGTCAATCAACTAAGGAAACAGGTACCTAAAGTTGATTCCAATATGATTGACTATAAACCTTCCTTTTATATTATAAATGATCAACGTTAACAGAGTATTTAACCAATAGCTTGGCACGTAAACTGTTAATTTGTCTAATCACAGTAATCATTATATAATTGTTATTTTTGCAAAATAACTACCACTCTTTAAAAAATTACAAATAATTTTCACATACTCTAGATCTTATCCAAGAAAAGCTCTAAACATTGTTGTGATTGCCTCGAACGTCTTAAAAGCGTTACTTCTTAACAAACATCATACATATTAATATCTAATTGTTTCCTGTTAGAAACTATAATATTATAATAATACACTTGATAAGATGAAATGTTAAAAAGCTTAATACTACGTGTGAAAATAATCTGTGACGAAGACAATTATACAATATGGCCACGATCAGAAAAGTTTCACCATTCTACACAGTGAAAAACTACAAATTATTCAACTATGGCAAGAATATTGTAAATACAAATTAATAATGTTTGTTCTCCTACAATATATTATAATATACAATTCAACTTGTAATTATTGAATGTTAACAATAAATTTGTAAAATAATACCTCAACAACGAATATAGGTATTGCTCACATCCTATAAATTTTGAATAAGAAAATCTAGAGCTTATAAATGACTTCAATCAACAATTGTGATTCGAGACTTTTGAAAAGTGTACACATTTAGAAATTGCACTTAAATAGTTATCAATTGAAACAAATTAAATTAGACAGGTATATAAATTTTTGGTTTAACATATCAATGTAACAAAACATAAAAACAAGTAATATTTCTAATGCCTCTTTAAATTTACATACTATCCTTAACATTTTTGTACAGTGAAAAAAATTGATGCCATTAGCAAATTGTAGAAAACAAATCACAATCCCCTAACAATAATTTGGAAAAAAGACTAGAAAAGAAAGCATTCATAATTTCAAAATGTCATAATAGCAAACTCCAGCCAATGTTAACATTCACAGCCAAATATTTTAAATTAACAACTTTAATCTATAATGAAGAAATACATATTTTTTCAATATATTCTAGTGATAAATATTTTTTCTTCCAATCTTTGGTTGTTGAAAATGTTTAAAGTGTAACATACCAGTCGAAATTTGTAAGTACGGAGTGGGTTAAAAATAAAAAAACATTTAATAAATTACAAAAGTAATAATTAATCACTATTACACAAGAGCCTTGGCCCTCGTGTAGACTTTAATCAAAATAATCAGCACATTAACCAATAAATAAATAAATAAAGTAGAGAAATACTCTGCAATGCAAATATAAATATGGGCATTTCAGATAAAACAATAAATATGACGAGAAATGTTCCCATTTTGATTTCATTGCACTTAAAATTAAAATGAATATATCTACATTGATACCAATTACACAATGAGCAAATAACTTATTAACATAACAATATTGTATAATACTATAAAATGTCTTTTCATGAGTAAATGTTCATACAACAGGTTATCTTATACAAGTATTATTTTCATTAGAACATTCATAATGAATCCATCTTTGATTTGTTTTAAAAACAAAATGGCGGTGTTTGAAAAGCGATAATGCTCTTCTAAAAAGTTCCTCTAACATTACTTAACATATTCCAACTAAGTTAAATGTTAGATTGGCACAAGTAAGTCTATTGAATCATAATAAAATTAAATCTAGGAATAAAATCTAAAAATGAGAAAGTATGTCTTGATAAGAGTAGTTAAAAATTTGGCACAATATTGCATGCAAGGTTTAATCATATTTCTATTGGGAAGACTCGGTGCCTAATGATTGGGAGGGATATAATTTCTAGGTTAAGTATATGTGATATGCTAGTTCTGATAATGTAGTTAATAATTGAATTTTGATATGTATGTAAATAATATAAAACGATTAATCAATTAATACATTTATATAAAACATGGAACTGCATACATTAAAATATGTAAAGATATCAACTGGAAAATATTGATTATGAACAAGTTTTACTTCAAAACACTGATTGTATTTTTCTAGGTATTGATGATTTGCGGTAAATCCAGGTTATATTGTCTAATTAGTTTATTTTAGCACTTGGAGAGGGAGCCGTTAACGAAAGAATTGCATCTTACATTAAATTAGCATCTATTACCAGACACATGTATAACCACAACGATAAATATAATTAAATAAAAATAACAAATCTTTGGTTTGTTCCCTAGACCAATTAACTCTTTTAATTATTATTTTTTGATCGAGACATTAAAATGTAAATTTTCTTAAAGGATTTGATCCCACCAGTTTCGTATTATCGTGCCTGACATCAGACATGCTGAGTACAGGCTGTAACAGTCCTCCCTACAGACCACCACAAATATATTTACAAATTATATTGTCATTAAGCCCACACCCTTCCGTTTCAGCCATTCTGTCCTCGGCCGTTAACAAACCTACCTCCTAATTGACAATCAGCAAAATTGTCGTGTTTATTTTACCAATATGCAAAAACTAACTAAAGATCCAAATGCAGTCAATGTATTTTAATTTGACGTCGACAAATATTTGCATATGCTCAATAATCATAATGCCTTCTAGACATTGAACAATTCTATTGCTGTATATGAGATCAAAAATCATTCCAACCACTCCCGATAACATCGTGGATTTCTTGTATAATGTTCCAGATCGTATATATGAGAATATCTAAAATACACGCTAAGACTTATATTTGAAGAGATTTCCAAGACACCGTGCAGGTATCTCGATTGCTTTGTATAAAATCAAATGATTTTTAGATCACATTATTCAGTTTACGGCGGGAATTTCCCCGGCATGTCCCGCAGTTTGTACTGGAACTTCCGACGAGTAGTTTAGTGGATTGGAGCCTTGACTATGTGATTGGGCCCAATGTAGTGATACCCTGCCATTTGCTGTCCCGCAGTCTCCATGAAAATTCTGAAAGAAAAAACATCCAGATTATTGAATTGTTCTTTAAAAATTCAAGAGAAAACATATATCAAATGTGGATCTCGGGGTACCTTATGGAATTACATCAGAATTAGGATAATTTGGTTGAATTGAAATTGTAGGAAATCAGGAAATAAATTGCTTTGGATATTTGGAAAAGCTGTTAATTTTTGTAATGCCCAATCATGTAAATGTAAATGATACACAATTACACTTTTAATTCTACCCTTTTGCTATAAACACAAGTTTGGAGAATAATGCAATACTACATAGTTAGCACGATTGGAGTGTTGAACCCAAATCGCTGGTAAACAAATAATGATGACATTCGTTGTGACAGTTTTGATCACTATGTGCGCTTTAAGATTATTCGGGGAAACCCGTATTTAAATGCCTACTACAAAAAGAGGAAAACTGGTAACTTTTGAGGAGCTTGAAACAAAATAATGAATGGTATTAAGAATTATTATGATCTTATGTACATGTATAGGATACAAATTAATTTACACACGGGATTTAATAAAAGGTAAAAGGTAGGCTTACCGGGATGGCTCCGTGACGGGCAAGGACTGGTATTTTGGAGTCAGGTCTTCCCATTGGTTGATTGGATAGCACTTGGGATGGTTTGGTTGGTTCTCCGGATGGTAAGTGGAAAAATTCTGCTTACTTATGGATATCCAAGATTGTGTTTGAGAAAAGCTTGGAATTAACTTCATAAATAGCCAAATAAATAAAATGTTTAAACGCAACTCGGGAAAGTGTGATTCGATGGGAGTCATGGATTCAATGAGTGCTGTTTCAAACTCGATTCTTTTATATCACTTATAACTGGGAACGTTCTCAAAAAGCCCCGCCCTTATAATGGACAGACATGTCAGCAATCTGTTTGTACTACCGGCTGAAATATCATATTTTTCTACTATACGGGAAGGTTTGATGCTTTGCAGGAATCCTGCCTATACAGTGCACCTCCAGTTAAAACTGATGATGCTCCCTGCATATATATATATATAATCATTTGTGTAAAAGCTCTCAATTTTACGATTTATATAGTAACGGTTTAATAAATCAGACCAATTTAGATTTACAATTGATTCATCCAATTTCAAATATGCATTATCATTTCCAATTGAATTAATAATTTGAAACCAAAAGCCACAAATCCTACGATACGGCGCCTTATGTATTGTTCCTTTATTTGAGATTAAAATTAATTTTAATAAGAGTTATTTTTGTACCATACGGCTAATTTATTTTAAGTCCTGAATTGCAAACTCAACATGCGACGATGCAACAGTGCTCACAAATATAGTATGCAATACTGAACCTGTTCCAAAATACAAACATTTTGCAGTGTTCTTATGTAGCGGATGCTATATCACAATTTAAAAGAAAAGCATTGCACTCGATTAAATTATAAATCAGTGTGCAATACCCAAAGTATTGTGCACGTCATAAAGTAATTTAAACATTGTTTGTACCGGAGGTGGTATGCAGTGATGGGCGAGATTGTTCCAGTTATTTTTATTAATTTATTAATTCTGTCATATATTAGCATAAAAATTAACAAATGTTTCAAGTATTCGGAGCACTTAAAAAGATAATATTAAAATGATTGCGGTTTACCTAGATTACTTATTTATAATTTAATCCACTAGCAATAGAGCTTTATAATTTTATTGTCAATAGGGTTAAATATTTTGAAGTATTAATTAGTTAAATAATATATTAATATTAAAAATGTACCTGAAAGAAAAATATACTAGAATAATGTAAGTTAATGAAAATAATTATCTCTCACTGTGTAATAATCTTTATTGAATAAAGATAGCTGTGACTACAATTAATAGAATACAATCAAAGTGACATAAGAAAAAAAACCATCTTAAGAAATATAAGGAGATTATTTTTTAACCCTTTATATATATAAAAAAAAACTTTTGTATACGTACTTCCATCCATAAAATGATTAAGAAAAAATTCACTTACTTTTAAATTACATAATATATCTAAAATACAAGAAATATAATATACGCTAGATTTCTACTTAAATTATATGAATATAGTATAAGACTTTGAATTTTTAATAACCCTTCATAAAGTAATGATAATAAAGATCTTTTAAGAAATTTATACCAAATAACACAGTTATCTTAACTAATAATTTCTGTTATTGAACAGGTAGTTTCTAGGTAAAAATATTGCATTTACATTTGATTTTGAAGATTACTAATATAAATGCGGCACTGAATGTGGACTATAAAAAATATGACATGATTTAGTAATTAGCAAAAAGCTCCTAACTTTCCACAAAAATATGCAATAACAAACAACACCACAATTTCAACATTATTCAGAAAACCCATATAAAATAAATTTTCCCAGAGCAGGTGCAAACACTTTTAAGAACCATCAGAATATACATCGGTATCTTCACATGCGCTGGCGAAATTAATTTCTGAAATACCTTTCTTTGTAAACAGGACCCTTTTTTTATTTCTTGAAGGGTGTCTTTATTCATGCAATGATATAAATATGCAATGGTGATAGATAAATATACATAGATTTATATATGACAATTGATTATTAAATGAGACATAATTGAATCATTAAAAGATTTTTTTTGATTGATTTTCTTAGAAAAGTTCTTAACAAAAGACTTTTTTTTTTTGTAATTTATTAGAAAATTTAATAAATTAACACTATAACTGACTCGAGTGGGATTTATCAGAAAAAATAAGGTCATTATTTTACTGCTACATTTAAATCAATCTAAACATCTGAACAGTCAGACAAAATGATAATCGAGCCATCTAAACTATTACTGAAACATAAAATACAACTTCCATTTCTAAAGACATCTAACTTTTGTTTAAGTGTATTGATACTTTAATCAATTATGTATTTTGCAATTATTATTATTGAATATTGTCATAATGGTTTATAATTACATCAAAAACAATTCTATACATCGTAACATGAAAATTTTAGTATTGAAATGAGAAATGTGCTAAATACATGAAAACTACTAGATTTTGGTCCATATCAAAGCACTTAAAAAATCCTTTCATTGAAACTCAAATGTTTTGATTTCCTCTAATATTATTATTTATGATTATTTGTGATACCACAGATATTTCATTTACATTCATAAAAAAATGTAACATTACACACATTGGTTAACAAGTTGCAATCTTTTCGTTTAGAAAATACAAACATTAAATTCTTTATAGTTTTCAATGCACTACTATGTATTGTAATTCCATACTACATAATTGTTACAATTCCCTAAATTATGTAATGGGTCTTAGGATTCATTCAAAACTGTGAATAAACCAATGATACACGATACATACTTGTATAAAACAATATGTTTTTATTTTTCATTTGCACATAACAAGGTAATGATCTTGTATGTTTCCGTCACATTCCCACTGTACATGAGGATACCAATTGTCACAGTTAGTTAAAATAGATACATGAATCACTCAAGTTTTATGAAACGTGGATCTTAGATTCGTTTGTGCAAATGATAGAACAATTAAATCCATCCATTAGTATTGTGATGATGTTTATAGTCTAATACGGAGTAAACTTATTCCTATCCAATTTGTTTTTAGCAGGCTGATCCCCCGAATTATTTTGCGGAGCGGGAGAGCGCGGGCGATTCGGTCCCCTGTGGGGCCGGTGGACCCCGGTGGTCTGTATGGGGGCGGAGCCGAGCAACTCGGTGAGCCCCCCGAGCGCCGTGAGGGAGCTCAGCGCGTTGAGCGCCCCCGGCTTGGTGAGCAGCTGCGCCAGGGGTATGGCCGAAGCCAGAGGGCCGGCTGCGCCGGTGCTATTGCCGCTGCTGCCTCCCTCGCCGTTGCCATTGTTGCCGAGGTTGGCCTTCTGCAGTTCCACGCTGCGGAAAGAGAAGGTGGCGGGTGACGGACACATGTTTGGGAGCAAGAGAGAATGAGGGTCGGGCACGGCAAGGCTAAGACGATCGGCAAAACGGATGGAAAGTCGTGATCGGTAAACAGGTCGGAGCAATGGAGTTTTGACTGTAAATGCACTGAGATGGAGTTGTTACATGTGATGGGATAAAATGACATGACATTATGGTGCTGGAGAGAAAATGCGTTTGGAAAAAGAAGTGGTTTGAATTGGGTGATAGCAAATTAAAAATCTAATTATTTCCAAAAATTAGTACTTTTTTAGAGATTAAATAATGGCAATGGTGTGTTTCTACAAGTACAGAAAATGTGATTAGTAAGGATAATTAATAACTTTCAATGTGTATGAACTACAACTACTTTGCCCACAGGACATTAAAATTATAAATTTAATGAATTCAATATTTTCGCCTTAAGCCATGAAAACCCTTGAGAATTATTTATATTGAGGTGGAATTTTAACAATCAAACTTTCTTGTGTAATGTGATTAAAAATAATAAAATAATCATCAGACAATAAAGCATTCAAAGATAGAGCAAACATTTACTGGTTAAATGATACGGAGAGATATCAATTTTTTACAAGTCATTACACTGAGAATAATTTCATTATAATTTTTTTGGTCTAATGTTTCACTTGCAAAGTAAGGATTTAATAGTAAGATATTTCTGTTCATCACTGTTTCAGACCTTGTAGGAAAATAAATAATCTCTCCAATGTTGAATCACTTGTAAGAGGCTCAACACGATTTATAAAAATTTTTTTTTTTTGAACTGAAATGTGCAATACCAGTTAGTAATATGAATTTATGGTGTACAAGCCTTTGAAGTGAACAAAGTGAATGTAAAAAAAAAAAAAGGATGGAATATTGATCAGCATTTGGACGACGGCAACCGGAACATGGGGTTTGTTAAATAAAACAATTAAATGGAATAATGTGGGGGAATCAAATGATTTTGTTATCAAATGGTTGGTAGACACTTGGATGGACCTGGACAATATTCAGGAGGAAATTATGTGTACTGGAATCCGTACCTAAGCTGAAACCAAAATGTTACTGGGAAGACAATATAAAACTCAGTTAGTCAAATACATTATCTAGGTGTGTTTATTGAAAATTGATAGTTATATCACGGGTAAAAATCATATTTGTAAGCAGAAGTTTACATTTTCAAACAATTTTATTTTAGTGATAAGCAATTGCTAACAATCTTCATTAAACACACCTTATTAAGCCGCCGCATCTGTGAGGTATAATAAATAATGCTAGTTTCTGACCTCATGTTGATCAGGTACTGGGCGAGGGCTACGGCATCAGGGTTCCCTGTGATGGTGATAGTCCTGTCGGTGGCTCCACCCTCGCGCTCCTCGCAGTTGGAAATGCGGATCATGGCACCGGATATCTGCCTGATCTCGGCAATCTTGGTACCACCCTGTAGGAGTTGTTACTCAATTATTATTAATTCATCATTGTATTAAAAGATATTTATTAAATAATTCTTGCATATCAATTCCCTTGTGTTGACTTCAATATTAGGACAAATTACAATAACATAAATAAAGAAAATGAATAAATGAACATCAAGTTACCTTTCCGATGATGCATCCAATAAGTTCATTCGGCACAGTCATTTCATGGGATTGTTGGTTAGAAGGCGGCTGATTGCGGTTCTGTGAAGTGCGTAGCTGTGATCCCGCCAAGGCCGCCAAAGCTGTCAAATCCATTTCTTTGTAAATAAGACTATATTATTCACGAATATTGGGGAAAATTTCATGTTAAAAATATAAAAGACTAAATAAATTAACATTTTATAAATAGAAATTAGATTGTAGAACAATGCTTTCAGATCTCATAATCAATTATCACAAGGCAGCTTCATCATAGAGAATACTATGGTTACGCTGAGAATGGCCCAGGTCCACAGTGCATATCCGTGAACAACTACAATACTCTCTAGATGCCCGCCCTCCGTTTTAATTTGTCATCATAAAGCAATTAGTGAACTGAATTTGATATGAACATTATAAATAAATTTTATAGATTGAATAATCTAATTATATATAAGATAAAATATGAAAAACAAACCACCACCAATGATGCACTTGAGAAAAATAAAAGAAGTTTAGACAAGTTTTATAAAAATCTCACACAAGAATAATAATAGGTAAGGCTGTACCAATGCCACATTATATCAATTATGCCAATACCAATTGTCATATTATCTAATACCGATGTGGTAAGAAAAAATATGTATTTAAGGAGTAACAGATGCAAAGTTAAATTTTTTAAATATATTTCTGAGTTTGAAAATAAATCTCGAAATAAAATCATTATTATTTATTAAAATCTACCTAAAAATGTTTTTAATGAAATTAATAATTAAAATAGATACAGCAAAAGAACATTTTTACATGAATAACTTTGACAGTCAGTTGTGACATATTTGTCATATTTCTTTTAGTAGTGTTTGATCAACATCAAGAGAGTATATTGCGAGTATAACAGTTAAAAAAACAAACCCCATTTTCAATGGAGCACTTCGTTCCGAGCAAGCTACTTTTACATTCTTGTGTGCTGTATAAATTTCACCAACAACATTTGGTAACCATAGCAATAAAAAAACAATTGTGCCATCTATGGTGAAGCTTTACTAGTTTGTCAATAGATTTAAATCAAGAAATTTATATTTAGAAGACAAGCCTAGAAGTAGAATAAAAATTATCGATTAAGATCCCTTAGCAGCAGAAATTGGGGCCAATCCAGAGATCTCGATTAAAGAATTCACAAAGACCAGGATTTTCATGGTCCAGTATTCAAAGCTTAAAAAAATTGGAAAGGTGAGGAAGCAAGGGGTATGGCTACCGCACGCAAAAACCGATGATAATATGCAACCAACCTCATACTGCAAGAATAATGCGATAAAAAATTAATGCTCTCGAATGGAAAACTGTTGTTAATCACCATCCGTACTCTCTTGATTTAGCACCATTTGTTTAGGTCTTAACAACATAATTTAAATGTGAAGTGAAAACAGCCCTCCCTTAATATTTGAAATCGGAGGCTGTCAGTTTTATTAAAAACTTGCCTGAACGATGATTGTATCTGGAGACAATTGTCTTGAATAATATTATGAAAATATATTTGTTGATAAAAAAAAATGCTTTTCATTTATAAAAATGTAATTTTTTTTGGGTACCCTTAATATTTTCCATCAGTTTTATAAGAAATAGGACTTACACAGGGACTCCCGGAACAAGGGTAGAACCCCGCCACCATGGTCACTATGTAAATGCCGATAGACCATACAAGATGTCATAATTAATGTATTTAAACAATATTTTAAATGATAATCCGTATGCTGTCAACAAAAATGTTGATTTATAGTGTATCTAGTTTAGTTTTAGTGTAGTGTATTGTAATGGGATGATTAGATATAATCGGAAATATTGAAACCTTTTTGGGTATCGGAATCAGAGAATTTTTAACCTAATTTCCAATTCCGAAAATTATTTTTTTATACTTTCACATTATTATTTTGGGAAAGCTAAATTATTGCCAGTACAAAAAAAGATCAGCGGCGAACGTGGTCGGTGGTGTCTATGTGGATCGATGGCATGCATGGTTTGCGGTGCCAATGTTATTGTTCGGTCTACACTCGTTAATGAGAACATAATGGAGTAGAACCAAATGGTGTCTACACGATGTGTTCATTTCAGGATGCCTTTCTTATTTTTTTTACAGAATTTTGAACTTTTCTTTCATATACAGTAGGTGTATGTATTTCTTTATATTCCCACTATAATGAAATAATTTTTTCCGTCCCCTGAATTTAGTTACAATGAGATTTGGCCTGTAGTTAGTAATAGTAAAAATAATAAATGTTACATTCATTATTTTAACATTGTAGGAATCGGAATTTGAAGTTTAAAGAAGTATTGTGAATTGTATCAGAATCGGTAAAAATGTTGAAATCGTCCTATCATTAATATCTAACCAATTAATTAAAAAATAGAAATCATTTCATCTTACAAGTTTTATTTAGTGATGAGGGTTATATACTAAGTAAAGTAAAAGTACTTTATTTCACATTAGTAAATAAAAATCCAGCTGTTATTAATTTACATCAAATTATTTTTTATTAAAAGTACGTACCTGCAGGATTAAGTCCTCCTGTGCTAGATGGAGTAAGACCGCCTAATCCCAGAGCCGCCAATCCTGCCAGAGGATTCTTAGCCAAAGCTCCCATCTGTAAAGTTGGCAAACATGAGCATGTTTATACATAGGGTTGAAAAATGTTGCCCTTACAGTGTGTGTATCCTGATGGCAAATATTCCAAAACAAAATGATTAGATCAAAATTATCTTATAAAAAATACTGTTTCTAAATGTCTACTGTTTTATGTACTACACAGCAAAAAAAAAAATAAAACAAATTAGATTTTTTAAAATGACATGATGAGTTAAAAAAATCACCATCAAGATACAAATGAAGAGGCTAAGTAAATGAGTACACATATTGTCTCTCCGCATGATTTCCTCTGGCACGGCTGGGATAGGAGTATCAGCTGGAAAGAGGTAAGTTGAACATGGAAAACTTCAAGTATCGGCTAATCAGATCACTGGAGTATGCTCAATGAACATCCACTCGTATTATTTTCTGAACTGGGTGTAAAGATGGTAGACTATGGCTGGAAGACCACTCCACCGATGGAAAATATTTGGAGACGGATCGAACAAGGGCAGAATAATAAATATTCGTGGATGCTTATTAAACCAACTCGACCATAAAATTTAGTATCAAACGATTTCAATTTTAAGCTCAGGGCAGATGAGTTTACGGGCGGTGCTGCCCCGTTAAAGTGACAAATATATTAATTTGAATTTATTAACAGAAATTGGCGAGTATTAGCAGACTTTACGGTGAGTACCAAATAGATTACAAATAAAATAAGACGAGTATTGTGCGTATACCGTCACAAAGCCATGCACACTTGTTCCCGGTGAACGAGCAACTCTTCGGCTATCTATCATTACAAAATAGAAGGATTTGTAAGGCAAGGCTTTTAGGAAACTGGATGCATCATATTGGGGTTGTTACCTTTTGCGTGGATTCCCTAACGTTGACATTTTACACAAATTACAAAATTAGCAAAGTGTACGAATGTTGGTAACATCTTCACGCAAAAAGTATGATGGCAGTGCCAGAAGAAACAAATAAGCTGCAGATCAATTACTTTACTCGAAAGCAAATCATTTTAATTAAATAATATATATATACAATGTACTAACTTTACTGCATAACTTCTACTGCCACTTATAAAGCGAGGGAATAATATGATGTTAGAAGTCGGAAAATGAGATCCAAGGTCTTGGTTAAAATTTTATAACAATACTACAGGATTCAGAATTTCAATAATATTCATTAACACTAGCAAGGTGTGAAGGGAAGCGGAGAATAAAATAATTGCATGTTTTAAGATAGTATCTCAAGTCAAACAAATTAACATGTAATTCAAAAATAACCAAGAATTTATCATGTACAGAAAAACCTGGGTAATTTGATCTTTCCATTTCCAGCAGATTACTTTTCCAAAATATTTTCATGATCTTACCCAAAAGAATGAAAATTATAGTATAAAAAAAAAACAATTTTTTTGATGGCTTTATTAATTTTTTACTGTTAAAAACCATATATTCAAATAACAGTTTTTGTGCATATGTTAAATATAACAATTGTATTTTGCAACAAAGTACTAGGTATCCACCAGCTTCATAAAAAGTATTTTAAAAAAATTATGAGAATATTGAAAAAATTTTCATCAGAATTTGTGTATATATATATATATATATATATATATATATATATATATATATATACACAAATATATATATATATATATATATATATATATGTACTATGTATAATAATACAACATTAGGTAATCAATCAGTCTTAAGGCAGTCAAAATTATTTTCTTCAAATAGGTTAAATTTATAATTCATTAGCAAGAACAAAAATATCTAAATAATCATGCTTTATGACATTAAGGTATCTTGATCTAGAATATCGAATTAACCAGGTATTACTATCAGAGCTAATAAATATAAAAATAATACAGTAACGCTTTTCTGATTGAAAAATTTAGTTTGGAACATAATATCAAAACATTTTGAAGAGTTGAAAAATACATGCATAATATAAAAATGGCATGGAAATCTCGGTTAAATCTTAAATATAAACGACAAATACAATTTTTTCTCATTACATAGAAAATTTCACGTGTAACATATTATCTTTAAAAATTCATGTGATATGGTAAGTAAGTCTCAATTCTACAGGGTCTACAGGTAAGTCATACCGAGCACTTTGGTGAACTTGGAATCAATTCATAGCCACTAGGGGTAGGGGGGCAATACATATCCGCTATTGACGGCAGGGAGGGGAGATCAATCCATCCGAGGGGGGTGTACAGAAACACAAATTTCACTACATAAAGGGGGTTTTAAGGGGGCAGCACCAAGCCTTAATGACTTCCCACCGCATGCCAAACATTTCAACCCCGCAAACACTGTCCTTCAACATACGCAAGTTAGAAGTTAATATGTATCAAAACAAATATATTATTCACTTTTTAATAAGATCTTTACATAAATGTTTGGAAAATTGCAGAAAAATCCCACACTAGGTTCATTTTTCAGTTTCAATATTTATTTATATATTGCACATTTTTAAGGGCTTATCAACAAATGATATGATAATATAATATTAAATGAATTGCAATAAACAATGGCACAATACATAACGCATTAGTTTTGTCATATTTTATTAGGTAGTATCCCCCGACAGCAAAGTAAAAATAATCAATGAAAATTTAATAATCTCATTGGATGGAAAACTGCAATTAAATTAAATTACAGATACATATTACAGAAGGTATTTAAATTAAATAAATGTAATCTTGGATATTATAAGTATTAAAAAAAACTTGCAAATAATAAATGAATAATATATATTTTATAAAGAAATGTTTTGACATAAAGTAATATTTAGGTATGGATTGAAAAATTGAGACTGAAAAACGAATTAGAAGATCTTCTAATAATTTGGACGAAAAAGATTTAAAAGCTGAAACAATCAGGCGATATTCATGGACAATGTTTGCCAGCTGAAGATTGGACACGGTCAGTTCCCAACTCACGCCCAGCTGCTCCTGATGAAGATGATGGTGTATCAAGTGGGCGGGCATGGGGTGGTGCGGCATCAGGTGCTGGGGCGGTAAGGCTGCCGCCAGCAGAGGCGGGGCGGGAGGCGCTCCCTTCATCAGCGGTTCGGCAGGGTGCAGTGCCACGCCGTACATGCCGCCGCCCATCATGCCCTTTGCACATATTGTGTCACAAATATGGTACGTGGTAGTGACAAACCAAACTAACGCCGAGTCTTTAATAACTTATTCTAACTTATCCCCCTGTGTTTAAAAATGGAATTAGACTGTTGCAACCAATCAGATCCATTTGAAAATTATCAGATTATTGATGCAATTGGAATCGAGACTTTTCATAAAAATTACCAATATAACCATAAGAATCAACAATAAATCCTCTCAGTGCAAGTCTCGAGTTGGGAAAATGAATGAGACCACAAAAGATTACTATTTCACCTAAATAACCACATTGTACACGTCTCCAGGTATTAGAACAAATATTAAAATAATTTTTTTACAATACAAACATCACCATTCGTAATGAATTTATTTTGCCAACTTATAAACTAAAATGCTATTGACACATTATGTGGAGCCCTGCCTGCTTTTCCCTCATGTAACCTGGCTGCTTCTACTCATATGTAAATCATGTTGACAACACCAAGTGCAAGGTGCATTTTTGGTACTTAAAATTTTTTTGTCACTTATAAGTTAACAGAAATGGAGGTACAAATTATGAGGCTTAAGCAATTGAAGTTTTATTTATTACCTTATGGAGTATGTCTACTCATTTTAAACTCATCACTTTTGAGTTACTATTACACAGGAGCTGCTGATTCAAGAGTTTTGATCCATTATTAATCACCCAGTGTATGCACTTAATTAAAATGCATTTTCATAACTTACAAAAAAATAAAACACATATATATCTCAGACATATGTAACATACCACCCCTGCACATGTTATTTCTCATTGGTGTGTACAATGATACTAAATACCCATAATAACATTATACAGTAAAACCGCGATATAACGAAACCCGATATAGCGAAAAATGACGTATATCGAAAAAAAAATCGAAATTTAGTCCCTAAAACCAATTTTTCATACATAAATGCATTTATATAACGAAATCCCATAAATATTTATAACAAAATCATTTTTGTCCCATACGCAAAATTGCCAATACATTTACGTAAATTTATAACAAAATACAAAAATGTTAAAAGATGAAAATATTATTTCGCACTTACAAAGCCGCGCCAGTGCATCTGCCGTATGCGAACGGTTTTATGGCCTTTTCGGCGGTGCGCGGCGGTCGGCCGACAAGGTAGTAAAACAATTCAACCTTCTTCTTGGGTTCATAGTAGGCCCATAAAACCATTTGACATAATTCTTGCGGCGTTCTCTTAGACACGTTTTACGTACGCATACGCCTCTAATATGATTGCAACCCAGACCCAAACAGCTGTAAAATACAAAAATTAACAGGAACCCCCCGAAAGTTGCAGTATGTACTTATTGGAAATGTCAGTCTCAGCAGTGTAACGTCTGTAGAGTTAAGTTTGTTCAGCTTTTAACGCGATTATTGCATGACCGAACCGAATATTTACATAAATTCATTTTCGTTTGACAATTGTTTTCGTGTGAACTCGTCAATAATATAAATAATTCGTTAAAATATTTTATGGACTATTTTTGTACGGCATTTTGTATTTCTATTAACTATTGTTTTTGTGTATTTTAAGTGAACAATGTTAACGATAATTTTTAAGTGAACAATTTTAACGATTATAAATATGTTTCGAAGTGGTTGCCGCTGTTACCGGTAAGTACCTTCGTAATTTATATACGACTCATTTTATAAAAATGCCGCGATTCAACTGTAAAATTGTTATTTTTGAATTATTTTGTATGTTTCATGCCCAAAACTATCTTTGAAACGGCTCTACATTTAAACACAATTAAAATATTGTTTTGTGTTTGCAATATTCTGGAATTTACAAAAATATCTTCGAATTGGTGTTGAATAGGTTCTGTTCTTAATTTAATTCCTTTAATTATCCATTTGCTTATCTGTTTTAATAACAAAACTACTAAAAATATGTAGGTATTCAGTTCCCTGTGGCCTTTTTCCTCCTTTGTTTACAGAATTTGCGATCTTTTTTGAAGACGCGCAACATTTTTTTGCGACGGCGCGTAACATATAGTAGGTTTTTTAATTTTTTTCGTTGTATGTGGGAATTCGTTATTACGAATTTTTATTTTTTGGTCCCTTGGATTTCGTTATATCGCGGTTTTACTGTATACTGTGCATCCGTGAAAAAATATTTCAAAATTTTCTAACAATTTTAAATGTTATTAAAATTTTGGGGGAGAGCTTCCCGTAAAACTTACATATTCAATATTAATAAAAACATTGTAATTCAAATACAGAATATTAGAAATTTTATATTAAAACCTTATCCATTTCAAAATGAAAATAATTTAATTCATCTTTAGGATTAACCTCTCATAATTTATTTTAAATAATAAACAGTAAATTAATTTTTGGTTGCAGTTTTGCAGAAAAATATTTTGTTGCCACCGGGATTCAAACCAGTAACTTTTTGTATCCGGGGAAACGTGCTAACCATTACACCGTGTCAACATAGTAAGTCAATGACAAAATTTCGAACCTATATGCTACACTTTCAAATTGAATAGGAAAAGTGGCAACAAAATGTTTTTTCTATAAATTTATTTAATCTGTATATCTTTCTAATTGTGATACATTTAATTTGTATTAGAAAATTAATTGATAATCTTTCTTAACACCCGAGACTGACGAGACAAAATAATAAAGCTTAAGATAATTAACATTCATAATAAGCAACCGTAAGCCCCAATAATAATATCTAATAACCCTGCATCACAAAAACAATCGAAGAATTTTCAATGAATGTTCAAATTCGTTCTACCCAATTTCCATAACCATCACGTGCAGGCATTTTGACACGGTCAGTATTCTGAATTTTGAGCAGCACTCGGGATCTAGTTATGATGATGAAATGACCACTTTGACAGTGAACAGCGTGAAGATTACATTATAAACAAACAAGTACAAGTAAGCCTATCAGCAATTATCAAATATGTAAGCGAAGTAAGCAATATTTCATAATATCAACAAACTAAAATAAACCAGATCTTTTCAGTTCTTGAATTACGTACATACAAGACTGAATGCATGATGCAGAAAGCTGTCACTATTTACTTAAGTATACACATGTAATTTTGCTTATACTGAACTGAATTATTTGGGGTAGTTTTAGACTCGACTGTATTTGATAATTCAAAATTTGACATAATTCCAAAGTATTCCAACACATCTAGACTCAATTTCACAGTCGATTAACCCTGTCAATTTGAAAACCCCAATTAATTCTAAATAATTAACAGTTCCTTGCACCATAAATCAGTAATTTTTATTCTCTAATTTGGGATCCTGGCCCAGTTTACTATATTTATAAAAATCGAAATCTCAAAATTAGATGAAGACTAAATGATGAAACTCTCGAAGCTTTGCTATTACTTAAGAGTATTGTATTCATAACATTATAGTATAATTCAAATTGTTATTTATTAATCACGCAATATTATTTATGTACGTTGTTTTTTATTTAAAGTTTGCTTACGATCTGAGCAAACTAATATTTTTTATTTCTGTGATTGATCCAGAGATTATTGAAATCGAATCATGGATTGCAGTTTCGGCACAGGATCGGATTTACCTCGGCTATTCCTGCCATGTGTCTCTAATCTTTCTGGTTGACGTTTCAGATCCATCATCTACCATTCTTCGAGAAAGAATAGCTCAGCAAACTATACAAAAGATTTTAAATGGCTGTGAAACCAGAGACCATTGATAACTTTTTTTATAAATTTTGTAACCCTCAGATCTCATAATCTATGTATCACGAGGCAGCTTCATCATGTAGATTTAAAATAGTTACGCAGAATATCAACCAACGGATAGTCTGATTCACAAACAACATGAACAACTATCTCAATCTCGCAAGATGCCCGCCTTCTGTATTACTTTGTCATCACAGGGTGTATCAATTTTAAAAGAATTTAGAAAATAAACAAAAAATTGTTTAATGACTATCATAGTCAATAACAAAGATCTAGTTCCAAAGTACGCTTCTAGGTAATAATAACTTATATCAATTCAATCATCTATTTTGTTATTTCTTATTTATTAATTAAGTTAACGTATCTACTGGCGATTGCACCACAGGAAAAAAACACAATAAAAAAATATATACATAGATAAGAAAAATAAAACATACATCTTGTGCTGGTACTGCATAGTTTCCCTGTATTGTGTAGGCCTGGCCTCCGGCTAAAATAACTGGCCCACCAACTTGCGGCTTGGGCCTATAAGGGATTGTGGCTCCCTTAGGTGGACTCTGCAAACAAAAATTATGATATGATGCAACATGGATATGAATCTACAGTGGAACCCTTAACACATGTTTTAACAGATTTAACTTTTTCCCACAAATTATGTTAAAATTTGCTGATCCTGTTTCAGTTTCATACATTCCGGTACTAAAATTAACATATTTTTTATTTATTATCTTTGTTTTATTAACCACTTAATTGAGTTTAAATACATCTACTGGTTTCGAAAAATACCATTTTCTTCTACAGGATGTCATAAATAACTAAACACATATATTATTGTTTCTTAAAGAAATGATAATTTCGAAACCGGTAGATGTATTTAAACTCAATTAAGTGGTTAATAAAACAAAGATAATAAATAAAAAATATGTATATTAACCACAAAGTTAATATTGCTAATTTTAAAAGTAAAATTAACATACTTTTTAAAATGATGTGTTTTAAATTAAAGTACTGACATAAAACGCTAAAAAAAAATTCTCCACATTTCATGCACTATCCGCAGACAAAATGTAAATTCTATACTACAGTAAAAGTCTGTTAATTGAAACAATGATGATATGTAATTCTTTTCAGATTTTAAGCGTATAAATTTGATATCTCTCACGCCTATAATTCAAAAAAGTAATATTTTTACACCAGTGTTTGTTTACGCGTTTTATACTTCAATGTGTAGGCCTGATATTATAGTTTGAATACGTGCATTCCATTTATGTAAATTTAAAACAGGAACAAAAGTGAAACTGCTTCTGTTCAGAGATGGTTTTCGTAATCGATGATATATTTTTACGGCGGTGATATAAAACATATTGTATTTTTCAGTTATCGGTTGTAAAAAGTTTCGGAGGCTGACCAGCCGAGTTTTCAGAAGATTCAAGACTACAGGGAAAGCGACCATCGGTAGAAGAATCGGCGAGTGACAGCCAAGTTTCGCAAAGTTTGGTGTTTTTTCATTTATATAGGTTTAATAACAACAAACCAATTAGAACACCTAGGACTAGTTATCGAAGGAAATTTAGGCAACAGTGTTTAGTTAATTAAAACAGTTTTTAGAAAACAGATTAAATTTGATCCTCCAAAATACATCAGTTTTTTTATATTATATAGGTGATATTTGCAAAGGTGAGTAGACAGTATGAAACTGAGTAATAATAAGGCAGGGGGGACTCTTAATACTAATTCATTTTTTCACAGTTTTTAGGAAAATGTGGGTATTCATTTATATCAGATGGAATATTCTTGTGTATATGATATTTTATTTCTAATGGTCAAGATTACAAAGACAAATCAGTATTAAACAAATTAAGAAAATGTTAATAATTAGTGATTTTACTGTTAAATTTGCTGGCAAAAAAAATATTTTAAATAATATACAGTAAAATCCTGTTTATTCAAAATTTGCCGCAAGTTGAAGGTTTGGAGCATAATGTGGTCTCTCTGGAAAGTTTTCATATTAAATTGTACTTATAAATCGAATATAGTTATTCAAAGCTTTTTTTGGACCCTATCAGATGAACTTGTCAATTTATTTTTCACCAAATTCGATTTTTTGTCAAAATGTCAGTAACCTGGAAAATACGCATTACAAATTATCAAGAAAAGGTTGGCAGCCGACTGATGTAGTACCCGCCCCCTATACCAATTCATGATGCATAAAGTTAATACGCACTGTTTGTTTTCTCACTCATTTTCAGTCAAAAAAAAGATGACAAATATATCTTGCGCATCCTCAATTTTAAAATTTTTATCTTCCTTACAGCGACACATTAACTTAACTCGCATGCTTTTTTCTCTCGCTCGTTTTCTTTAGATTAGAAAAAAATAGCAAGTATTATCTTTGTATTTAGGTAACGTAATTTTCGCAGTTGCTGGTCTGCCATATCAGTGCTTACCAATCTTCTGTTGGGTATTATTACCATCATTATTTTTGTTTATATAGCTTTTGTATATTTTGTTAAATCAATAATGTTCCTCAATAAATTATTTAATTTTCAATTGACAACACACATATCATTTTATTTCACAATATTATTATGATAAAACATAGATAAAAATCTAAAATAATTTTTTTTAACAACTTGTAACGAACGTGAGAATATCACTCATTTTATTCTTATCTCTTTCTATCAAAATTTTTCTCTCTGGTGATATTGAAACTAAATTAATTATTAGTATAGGCTTGAAAGAGTATGAAATATGTAAAATATCTCAAATTTCAATCTAGAAAATGAAGGCCCTCCTTCCTTAAGTTACTAATTTTTTTTTTAAAACATTGCGCTTTCAGACTTGCTAAGATTTCATCATCATACAAAAGAAATTGGGAATTGCAATTTATAAGGTGAAATTTAGCTTAATTAGATATTACCTAAGATGTATAAATTATAAAATACCTCAAGCATCACACAGCATATATGATAAATGCACTGTGTTATTGCTTCAGAAGTTCCACTTATTGTCACGGCACGTTCCGTTGAATTTGGTAACATTTCACCAGCCACCTAAAAATAAATAAAATAATCACATGTTTTATATAAATTATTCTTCTGCAACTTTTTCATAGAGCAGTAAGTCTGATCTTACAAAAAAAATTCTTAAAAATGAACTATTTAATGGATTCTTTCATTCCTTTACGGTTCATTAAATGGCCAAACCAATCCGAGACAAACGTTCCAAGGGGAACTTTTTGAAGAACTGATTCTGTATAGCAGAATGCTCTTTTGAAAATAACAATTTATTAACATAATTGTAATGAGTGAGAAACAATTAATCGCCATAAAAAATTAATATCCTTAATACCCTCAGATCTCATAATCTATGTATCATTGGGTAACTTCATCTTAGAAATTTTCAAAAGCTACGCAAAATATCAAATGATTTAATACTTTGTTCCACTCATCAAATTAATGTGAACAGCAAATTTAGATTTCTTAAGATGTCTCCCTCTGTGTCATGTTTGCATCATAGGGTATTTATTAGGTATCCTAATAATTAAAACATTTAAAATAAGTTAAATTTCAATGCATATCAGAGAAGATCAATTAATCAAAATAAGGCGTTAGAATCTCAAAAATATCCAATCGTCTCATTTGAGTCGTTCAACATGTTTATTTTATGTCAATAAATAAAAAGCCAAATGCCTAATCACTAATGTAAGAGTTAATAAAATCATTTTCCCTTTGAAGTAATAGTTCAGCCATACTGAGGCATGTTAAACGGTCATTTCACATATTGAGGAAAATATTTAATTTGTGTGAGAGTGAAGAACGCTAGTGATAAAAAATATAAAAATACAGTGATACGGAAACAGAAATATCTGAACATTCCCTGTGACAAAGAGAGTACAGCTTATCTGGATATGTTCAAGGTTTTATTCTACTATTTGGATGAGATGGCGGGACAGCGCAGACATGACCTATGACTAGTTAGAAAGGTAGAATTAAAATATATTAATATATAAAGAATACCTGTATATTAGCGCCAGTCACATCCCTGATCTCCTTGATCTTGGAGCCACCCTTACCGATAAGCGAACCGCACTGACTGGCCGGCACGATGAGACGAAGGGTGATAGGGGGTCGCGGATGACCAGACCCGCCGCCACCTCCCCCACCAAGCTCGCCAAACTGTGAGCACCACTGTAAAAGAAATGCAAGCATAAAGCATTTTTTATACCTAAAGTAAATAATTTGTTCATGTAATTTACATATTCACACCTGTAGCTAGCTTCACCCCCTAGTCAATCACGGCGCTGTACCTTATCGCAATATATCGCCTCGCTTAGAGTTCACAAGACCGCAGCTGAACTGAGTAATACCAACGAATACTAAATTCTGCAGTGCGTTTTATAAGATTTGTTGTTATTTCGACAATGATTGTTAGCGTGTTGCGAATTACATATTTCTACTAACCTTGTAACCCTTAATTAAAACAATTTTCATTGAATCTCGTAATTTATAAATTAATTGTGTGCAATAGTTCTAATGATTTTAAATCTGTTTTTTTTTATGAAATGTGATTTATTTAATGTAATAAAGAAATTGAAACCTTTGTATTTAAATACATAACCTATTTTTTTCATGTTTCGTTTTCTAAAATGGTAAAAAAAAACATCTTGTAATTCGTGTAAATCCTTAACCATTTTAAAATATGGAACTTATTTTAAAAACTGACAAAAATTGATTTCAAAAATAAAATCAGTGAGAAAATTTTAATCCCAAATACTTCTCTGAGTTCAAACTCAAAAAATGGCAGGAAAATAATAAGCTTCAACAAAGTATGAAGATTGAAATGTTTTTCATTATTATTCATGGGTTTTTTAATATTCCAATTTCTTGCTCAATTTTGGTGGAAAACGAGAATTTGACCGCTAATCAAATTAAAATGGCCATAATTTTGCTGCGTCAAGCACTGGTGAATCGTTTAAAAAAGCTTTCAGGAGAAATGAATTATTGGATAAATATTTTGACGAATAAAAAGCTGAAATAATAAACAGTCACCATGTTTTTCAGTATGAAAATCATGATGTTGACAGCGGTGGCGCGTGCAAAAATGGGGACGCGTAAACTGACGAGTTTTTAAAAATTTATTTTTTCAATAAAATTATTATTCGTAATTTGGATTTTTTTTTTAATTTCGGACCAGTGACTTACGAATTGACCGTTTTACTACATATATTGGTGTGGTAACCATAGCCATAAACTATGAATGGTCAAAAAAAACTAACACCCTTAACTATAGTCTGTGGAGAAGAAGCAGTGCCGCTTTAGTAATTTCCCCGCGCTATATTGTACAAGTGACTCATTAACACAACCAACCCCAATAAAGAATCAAAACAATATGATAAAGAGCTGAGGTAGCTGACACACGTTTGGCCGTTATGAGCACGTGGAACATTTTTGTTTTTATAAAAAAATTTCAATGACTTTCGTAATTCGAAACATCAAAAATAAACCGATCCCGGACAATTAAGAGTCTACTGTATTTTTTCTTTACAAAATGACAATTCAAATTTCATTTTTCAAGTAATTTGAAATGAGTTGTGTTTTCAAATAAGTCTCACATATAGAATTGTACAAAATGAGTGAGACCATCAAAGCATCAATATTTTGTGGGTAATACACAAGAACATCTATTTTACCCATATGCGATATTGGCAACTTTTTGAGTGCTAGCCTACCCTGCTACATATAACAAACATTGTACTTACTTCTTCAAATTTCTTACAGATGAGGGTAAACGCCTTAAAAATAGCATTTGTGGGTCCAGTTACTGTGACAATTCTCTCAGGACATGAGCCGTCTGATATGTTAATCTTGGCGCCAGACTGAAAGCATTAAAATATGTTCATTTCAGAAATAATAGTATTATTTTAGTTCCTTCAAATGATGACATATTATATATAGCACACATAAAATACACAAACAAAAATGTAGATTTCTGTGCCGCTTTTTAAAGACTGTTTTTCATATTATCATAAAAATTAATTTTAATAAAACTTGGGATTCTTCACTTGAAAAATTGACTAATCGGCTTTAGCGGTTGTACTGAACAATCAAATAATAGCAAACTGAAATACCCTCAGATCTCATAATCTATTAATCACAAGGCAGCTTCATCCAAGAAATTTTCAATAGCTATACAAACTATCTTGAAAGATATTTTAGTTCACGTTAAAAATATGTGAACAACTATTTAAACCCCTTCAAATGCCCGCCCTCTGTATTATATTGTCATCATAGGGTCAACAGCTGTTATTTAATTATCATATAAACTTGGCGTTTGCATTTATGTAAATAAAACTATAATACTTTTAAATATTCATAATCTGAATTATTTTAATGTATAATATTTACATTAAAATCATTTCATATTATGTACATATGGTAATAAAAAAAAACATAAATAAAAACAGAAATAGAAACAGAAAACTTTTTAAAATTTTGTAACCTTTTCTGTATTTTTGCTCGCAACATCAGCGATAATCGATTAATATTTGGAATTTCACCATACAGACAAAAACCCAGAAGAAATATGTTGTACATAAAATAAAAAAAATAAACATGAGTGGTAATTTTCATATCTGTGTTTGTTCAATGGTTTGTAGTTTTTCAGGTGTGCTATGTTTACGGTGAATGTTTAGCCACGCAAAAAAGAATATAAAGTAATAAACACATTCAAAGATATACACAGCAGAGTAATACAACTTTTCTATTACATGATTCCGATTCGTACTTACTTCTTCCCTGAAGCGCTTTACAATTTCACCCTTCTTTCCAATTATGCTTCCTACCTCCTGCAAACAACGAGAAAAACATGAAATTAAAAAATTGCATTAACAAAAAAAAAATTTTTCTCCAGCCAACATACGAGGTGCAATGTTGACATCATTTGTTACTTAATATAATGAGATAAGATATTAAATAACAATCACCATATAGAAATGATTTATAATTTGCTAATTAAAAAATATTGATATTGCCTTTTCTTAGATATCAGTCCAGTATTAATCAAATTACATAACACTACTACATAAAAATAAAATGTTTTTGATAAGGAATCAATGTTAAAAATACTATTAAAAACAAATTATACTAGTGCTTTTTGTGCACGGTTTTCAAGATTAAAGAGCTGCAGATATTATTATATACAATATAGCTGAACTATTGGAAATGTATTCATCGTGGAAGAGAAAAAAAAATCAAGCAAACTTTTTTGATTCCATTTGTAAAACAATAAATCATCATTTTTAACACTGTTGCAAGCATATTTTTTTTATCAAAAGATTAAAATTTTATTTAAAATGAAACAATCATAATATTAATCATTTAATAAAGCGTGAATCTTCGACTTTTATATATGTTTGTTACAGACATTTTTACAACAGTAAAAATGGTGAGAACACTGTCCCAAAATAATATAAGTACTAAAAACCACTGTGAATATTTGAGATAAATATTTCTAGCCACCCAGTAACCATTAGACAAACGGAAAACTAGTATTTATGTTTGACAATGACAGAGGACCTTCAAAACATGTGTTGTCAATTAATCTTAAATACTGAAAAAGTTTAGAAAAGCCTTGAAACACGGCGAAACAATTATAATATGTGGAACATATACAACTAAAAATAAATCATTTGCTATTAAAAATATATATTATCCAATTAAAGGGTATGATGACGTCTTGTGATAATTATGCATAAAACTATAAACAATGTGCAGTGAAACTTTTGAACCCTCATTCCTAATTATTCCCAGTCTGGAAAAATACAATAAGGTTGTCTACTCTCTGTGAGGTTGGCTATTAATAGACGCAATACGTCTCGTGTTTTTATTCCTGTTGCATTCGCTGGTGCACCGTAATGTATTATATCACCCGCGATAGTGTGAGTGCATCGTGACACGCAGCTCACTTGGCTTGGTACAGCTTCTAATCAAAAATGTGCTGGCAGCACATTTATTGTTGCACAAGTGACCAGTCAACGCACCCCACCCTGTACTCCCAAAATTATCTGCACCAGGAAGCTGGGACGAAAAATCTCCAGGTGCTGTAATGAATCAATTAAAATAATTGAAAAATGCTAGACTAAAATAGCCAATTTTTTAAATACTTCAGATATTCAAAAGTGCAAAATATCAATTGCTCAAAACGAAATATACTAGAAGGATCTGGAATCTTTGGCACACAAGTATATTTAAACTGACACATTTTATGAACCTTTTTTATAATCAATTTCCCCCTTTTTAGAAAACAAGATGGACAAATTAAACACATTTACAATTCATAAAACTATTGAATTGTATTATCCCATGTGAAAATATAAAAAAGTAGACATTAAAGACATTTTGTTTTTCAGACATGTAGTGTTGTTTTCATTATAAAATCAATAAAGATTATTGGGTGCTAGCTACTTGATACAAACAGCAAGTGTTTGATGACTGGACATAGGCCAATTCTTACTACACACTGGCAGATTGCCAGTTGATGGACATCCTGAACACGATAAAATCACTACCGCCTATTTTAATTTACAAGGTAATAAATAATCCCATGCCTCAGGTAATACAGAATTTAAGATTAAGCTGACCATACACGCAACGCTATACCTGTTCAGGTAAACATGACAAGTTGGCCAGACATTTCCCTTCGCGGTGGACGAAAAAACTGAGATCTGCGCCCTGGAGTAACACACACACTCAGGTTTGTCTGATATTAATACATGTCAATATATGGATTTTCAATTGTTGTCAGGTCACCTGTACAGGTAGGTATACTTGCCAGTTTTGTCACATACGCGCGCCGGTTCGCCTGTACAGGCGACCTAAACAGGTATAATGTTGCATGTATGGTCGGCTCCACATTATTCATTGTTGAGGTAACACAGATTTGTGTGGTGTATTAACTTGTAAATGTTCAGATTATAGTTTTATGTTTTGATATGAAAAGAGTACCAAAATTAATATTGCAATAAAATAAGCTTTAAACATCATTAACACAAGTTATTTATTGATTTGTCCACGGAGTACCCTATCAGTATTTAATACCAGATATTTTGTAAATTGTCAGGACTGATAAAAAATTACGCTAAATATAAATTATTAGCAACTTGGTCAAGTTCCAGATCTGCATGTTTTACCAATATACGTGAATTTTAAATTAAACCTTTCTATAATGAAGCAGACTTGAAATAAAATCTCAGTGTATAAATTCCATTAATTCAAACTGATTACCCGTTGACTATCCAAGAATGCTTTTAGCTTTTTGCCCCGCGGGGAAATGGTACGATGATAAATACCTATGTTAGTTTGATTTTTCAGTATTATTTTCAGGACTTAGGGTGATTTAAAAATAATTATTCTGTATGAATAAAGAATTAAAGTAAATTCACCACAATAATAATAAATTTATTCCAATCGGGTTGTGAGTGTAAGACCCTGATCCTCTACATAAATTATATTAGATAGAAAATAATGACGATGTGATTAAATTTTTTAAATCCATAATAGTTACACTTATAATTCAGATGAAGTTATGACTATTATCATATGTATCTGTAACTACTCTGTGGTCGATGCCATTCTTTGATTAGGGATCCAGACCACACCAGCAACATACTATCTTAGGAGCGGAATGAATCCACGGTTACAGCCAACCCAAACAACAATGAATTTGCAAAAGATTTAAAACTGCGAATGGTTAAATTAATTTAATCATATCAATAAATGGGGAAATGATAATAAATCAATGAAAGGTACATTTATACATTATTTTAAATAATTGATTATTAATCCAGTGCTTAAGACACTCGAATGGTTAAATTAATCAAATCATTTCAATAAATGAGGAAATGATATTAAATCAATGAAAGGGTACCTTTATATATTATTTTAAATAATTATCCAGTGGTTAAGACACTTGCCTAGTACTCGGGGGTCCAAGCCCCATTCCAGAAGAACATTAGTTAGTTGTAGTAGTAAGCGTTTAGCTTAGTTTGAAAATAATAAGAATATTAATGTGAAATTTTTTATTTAAAAAAAAAAACATAAAAGAGCATTATAACCCATATTAAATTCCTCATGATATTAAATAAATTTCGATTAGATGTGGAAACAATCAAGAGACGAAGTCCTGAAAATGAGTTTGCAACACAAATAAATTATTACCATGTATACATGTCGAGAAATTTTAGTTGTAAACTTCATTTTAAAACGCAGAGTCGACTTATCCACAGGTCAGTGCTAATTTTGATAGAATTTCATATATTGAATGTCAAGTTGCCGGTAGGTTTTTGGAGGACATGAATAAGAATTTCCTGTAATAAATTTAAGGGATTTTCCACAGTTAATAAATTAAAATGTTCCTGTTCATGTTTGCTCATTTTTAATTCAATTTTTAGCTGACATAAATAAAAAAAATCTTATTGGTTGATATATGATATTTTTCAGACATGTTGTTAATATGCAATCTGCAGAGCGTTAACTTGTGGAGATTTAGATACAAGCATCTGGTGTGATACGTCTGGGGTCAATCATACATCGGCCATAGTCGAGTATAATCACACAATTTCATAGCCACACATTAAAAAAATGAATTAAAAAACTTTTTAAAGATCTTAGCAACAGAAAGAACTGAGAATACATATACACAATAAAAGTCGATACTTTTAAAGGCCTACTCAGTATAAAAATGTGGGTATGAAAACCAGGAAATTCAATACTCTAGGCATCCCTATGAATGCACTCCGTGCACTAATGAGATTTCCACTCGATTGGATTATGTACGAGGTGAAATATATACGCAGCACCACATATCATGACCCACAATGTTGGTACTACTATGCAGTTTTGTGTTTGTATAAAAAAAAGCATTAAATCTATTCTCTAGGTTCATAAATATTTAATATAATATATAAATATATTTATATTACACAAAATTATATAATAATTAAACAATTGAAACTCTTTGACATTTGTTAGTGATACAAGCCTCATAAGATTATAATGACTATTTCACCAAAGATTCAGATTTTGATATTCAGAATAGTTTAAATGTAAAAAACTATGACATCACATATGAGTATTTAAAATCAAAGAAAAGTAGAAAAAAGATTCTAAATGGCTGTGAAAATATGAGAACTTATAATATTTAGCAAGTGCCTGTATCCACAACAATTAATCACCTGCACAGTGGATGTTTCATTATTAAAATTAAAATGTGGAGAAAATTTTATGTTAAGAGCAAACAGATTTCATACGGAATTACCATTTTTATTCCACTTTCTAATGCCTCTAATACTTCAGATATATAGTAATAAGCCATGAAAGAATGTCAGGGCAATCAAAACAATATTTATATGTATTCGTATTCTATTTGTATAGCACAATTATTATCATTATTGGTTTATTTCTCTAAAAATACAGTTTATGTACAGCTCATACAGATTGCAAGAGAAATGCTGATCTTTAAATTTATCATATGTAATGGAATAAATACAAATAGCATTTCTGTAAAAAAAAAAAAAAAAACCCAACACTATTTTTCAAAGACAGCGTTTTACATCAAGGTGTGTGTGTGTGACTCATAATGGTGACATGGAATATTTTACACATTGTTCGATAATTTTGGCAAGGTAAATTACATAATAAAAGTTCATACACAGTAATAATTGGAAAATTAATGTATTTTTAATGATTATACAATAAATATGATGCCATAGATATGAATAATGTTGTAGTTACTTTTACATCTAAATCTTTGAATTAAGTTAATTTATTCACTAAAAATAATAACAAAAAAGAGCAAACAAAGGAATAAATAATCACACGCAATCATTAAGTGTAAAAGGAACATCCTCGCTAAAAATGAATTGGTTTAATTATTATAAGAAATTCACATTAATGTAATATCTAATATATCACTTATTGCAATAAATGCAAATGACATTCTATTCTTTAAAAAATTTTTGCTTTCAACCTTTGAATTTTTCAGTGGCATATTTACTTTTATCTATTTGTTGGAGCTGATTTCATGGATTGTTTACATCGAAAATGTTTGAACGCATTCAAACTCATTTAGTTGAATATCAAAGTCATAAGATTACTACACATATATTATTGCATTTTTTAAAAGAATATAAATTCATATAATAAAACCCACACAAATTCTTTTGTGAAAATTTCTTAAAACAAAAACATGTAATTTTTTTCCCTGCATCTCAAATAAGTAAGTTTATTCTGATAATAGGCTAAATGAAAAATATTATGGAGTATTCATTAACCCCATTAATATTATTAATAGAAGGTAAATATTATACATTGAGGATTGATAAATACATTTTTATACAGCCATAAAATTTTGCCACCGCAAATCTACATCTTAGTCAGGACATACCTTGCCATATCAGATTAGGTCGCCTTAGGGTGTATACAATAGTGTAAATATCACCACAAACATGTTGAAATTAAAAGCAACTTATTGAAAATGTCAATCAAAACAAATTGTATGATTTTAAAAAGGTTATTTCTTTATTGAGAAATATATAAATGCTTTGCATGTGTAAGATCGAATTTGCTCATGTAATATCAAGCAATGTTTTTATAAATAAACAAAAATGAAACTAACATAACACAACACGGCCTTCCAAATCTGTTTTTAAACACATGGATGACACAAACTATGGAATGAATCAATTCCAATGGTATGTTAAATTATCAATATCCCATATCAGATAAATGGTAATATGTGTTTGATTGAATATATCACAAAGCAATGTTTCAATACCTATTTCTTTCACTTAAAACGTGAGACCACACTTTACTTACCATATTATCAATATTTTGTTTTGAGTATTATCCCTATTATACATTGAATGGGTTAGTAATATATGTATTTTGTAATAGGTACTAAAATATGCAAACACCGTGGTTTAATAATAACTACAAGGGGTAAATCAATAAGGGTAGTATAGGAAGGTCTGTCTTACCTTTCCTTGCATAATAAGTCTAATTGTGAGGGTGACTTTGGAGTCTTCCTCATGGAGAGAGGGTTTGGAATCCATGTCCATGCTGGAAGTGTTGTCGCTTGTGTCACGTGGAATGTTGGCAGCTTAAAGGAGTATACAGGCTCTAGCTACTGGCTGCTGCAGGCAGGGGAAGCTGGAAAACACGCCTTGTATTAAACTCGAGGAATTGTCAACATTTTAGTTTGGGCGGGAATTGCTCGGGATAGTTTGACAAATGGGTGCTAATAAGGTATAAAAGTTAGCAAACTTAATTAAAATGTGGAAAAGTAAATTAAAAAACCAAACAAATAATACTATCGTACTTCTAATGCTGTCTCGTCGTTGTCATCCGACTAACGGCGGCGGACCGGGACCGAACTGTAGTGCGATCGACTAATATTATCGACGCGAGGAACCTGTAAAACCAGATCGGATGGTCTGTCCTTATAAATTAGATGAGGACATTATTATGTGGTACACCGTTATCTGAACTCTGGTGTATCGTTAACATAACCTATCAGAGAAGCCTCATGGCGGACAGACGCCAAATATCGATTTCTTTAGTCACTACTAAACAAAAAATATAAATTAAAAAATATTTACCTCGATAAAATTGATACTTGTCAACACCATAAGAATGTAAAAAAATACATTATTTTAACAAACATACAAACTTATAATTAAAAACTACGCTTATCACTATCACAGACCGCGTCCAATTGCGAACACGACGCCAGGCAAAAGCCGGAAAGCGTTAAACTGCGGCGCGGAGATACTCGGTACTAAAAGAACTAATGTCGATAATACAGATATCTACAGACGTGTACAAATGGCGGGAGACAGAAAACTTGTTTCTCGGAACCGCATACAGAATTTATATTTCCTACAATGTCTGACGATTATTATTAAATAATTCCCACAGACACCTTAAAACAATTTAGTTGTAATTACGCAAAAAATATATATTGTGAATATTATTATGATTTATAGACATGTTTCATTTTATAACTAACTGTACTTTCAGACTTGCTAATAAAAATGAAGTAACTATCACAATATTAGTTTGTCAATAAAGTTTTCTTACACACGCCAGGATTCCGGTTTTGAACCGGACTGTCCAGTATTTGGGTCGTCTGTCTAAAGGTCTGTCGTGCTATATAAAGGGAAACGATTTATTTTTGTCTTCTCGGGGGCCGCTTTTTTAACTCAAAACTGAAGGGCCCTAAAATAAGTCTTTGAAATCCAATAATACAGATTTTCCCAAATTATTGCTGTTGCTATCAATAACTGTAACAAACGAATTTTTACAAGGTGCAGTATATGTACCTATATTGGAAAAATTCCAAAGCGTCACTTAATAAGTATTTTGTAGGAATCTAATGTATATGATTGAGACTAATCTCTCCCAAATTACATTAAGACGTTCATATTTTACATTCTCAATTCTATGTTTTATACACCTTTTGTGTAATTAATGCTTCTGTTAAAAATATAACTATACTTTTTAGTGATTTAGAAATGGCAGTTAACAAATCTAATGTTTAAGAAACTTTAGGCTTTTACAGCGATTTTCTTATTCCCGGAATTTTATACATTTATTTCAAATTAAATACCTTCGTATGGAATAACAGATAAAAACAAGCCATTCCAATCACGGGACAGTGAAAATTAGGTTCCCAGGAATACCACTTTTAGAATATGAATGACCTAGTTCAGTAGTTAAATCGATCACTTAAGGTTATACATTTATGTCTTAATGTAAAATAAATGCCATTCTAATATGTACTACAGCTGCTATTAATTTTTGTATTAAGTACAAAATATTTTCTCAACTTGCATGACTATTTACGAAACTTAATAATGTACAGATATTAATGAAAAGTTCATTACTTTAAATGACGTTTCTCAGTATCTACTCATAAAAATGGATATAATTCTTATTTAATTCCTTTTTATATCATTCAACACTCTATATAAAAGTGACATAAATTAATGTACTCGCTATGTCGAAAAAAAGTTTTACTATAAATATATTTATATAACTCTATTACACATCCCTAGCTTATTTTTTATACTACGTTTATTTAGGTAGATACCTATGTTTACAATCATTTTTAAAAAAAATGGTTCTAAATATTTTTGATCACCTTATCCTGCAATCAATCAGCGCTTATCAAATTCTAAAAATTGCAATATTGTCTATTGCACGAATTCGCGTTATATATAAAATGTTGCTTCAGTAACGGGCAGGATCATGGCAGGGCTCCACTAACTTAACATAGTTTCTACAGCCCATCGATCGATAAATTTTTCACGGCTTAACATAGAATGTTTTATCTGAGGCTTTCCCACAATGTTAAAAATAGAACGAAGAAACAGTGCGTTAGAAAATTCAAGATATTTAAAAGAGGTTTGCCGTCGGACTCGTATAAGGATTTTGTAAAGAATAATTGTGTCTCTGTATACACCAACGAGGAAGAAATATGTATGAAAAACTATATTATGGTATGATACTTGTGCCTGAGACACATAACACGTTTTTATTTCAACACGATTATAAAACAGTTAAGGTATCCGTTACCCTCCATAGTATATGAGGAGTAATAATGAAACACTGAGAAATTAAATTCTGTATTTTATTTATTAATAATCACTTTAATTTTTGTTATATTTTTTTGTAAATTTTTTTAATTACCATAAAAAATTTTAATTACCATTAAAGCTATTTTTAATTACCATATATTATTAAAGGCCTGGCTATTTTTTGTTAGATGATTTAGGGCCTAAAGTAATATAATAGGTTAATTTAGAAGTGCGCACTTTGAAACTTGACGGACTTAAAGGCATAACATGATTTTTTCAAATCTCATACAGATTTTCGATGACGTTACAGAATTTTTACACACTCGACTCGTAATGTAGTCAGGTATCCACCTACAAAATATTATGAACTGGGTCTCTATGTTACAGCCCGTTTATGTCAGGGGCGAACAATGCATACAAGCAAAGAAGCTGTGTGTTACTAAAAATTCTGGGAAACAAATATAAATTAAAGAATTGGATTAACATAAACGGAAACATTATTTTACAATTAACGCCATCCGTGTACCAGTAAAGAATTTAATTGCTTGGTTCTAAAAACTACCACGACAACTCACCGCTGTACCCATGGCGCTCTTGTGTATTCGCCACATCGAGCTATTAACATTACTCTGTTCTATTTTAAACTAGTGAATTATTCAATTTGTACAATTGGCTATTTACTGAATTGAAAATTCTTTTCGGTTGATCCGTTTTGTATGGAGTCGTTACCTATGCTGATTTTTAACAGAATAACATTAGAAAGACTTACAACTGCGTGCAAATCATTGAAGTGTTTACTTCCTCTTTTACTAATTCGCGAATTTTACTATATTACTGTTTTTAACGTGTTGATTTCATGATTGTTTTTTAAATTTGGTGCATGGATTGGTTTTGGATTTGGGAAAAACAAAAAGCAATTGGAAAAACTATTTCCTACGTTAACCTTTAAAATAAATAATTATTTCCTTTAGTTATTACGTGAAGGATTTTCAAACAATAAATTAATCATGTTCAGTCATAGAAAGTGTTCTTAAAAACGTCCATACGTATAAACGACGGAATTTTTTTTATCTAAAGACTTTGGTTAGACGAAAGTACATATATTGTATTACATATATTTTATTTGATTGTTTAGTGTCATTCGTAACAGAATAACCTAAATCTATACCTACTGCGTGCCACTGGTTTATGTACATATATGGCTGCTATGCTATCTGTTAGAGTGCCATAAAGTCTCTTTTTAGTTTCTGGTTTCTTAAATTTTTGCTCGATTTTATGACTCGAATGATAAATAAAATGATTCCCTTATCATACACGACTTCACAACTCATCTTCCTGTCATTCCTGGTCATGTTGACCTAACCAGACTACAAAGTATAAATGAAACGTTTGGAATAAAACTCTTTTGTAACTACTGAAACAAAATATGGTTTTCTACTGTGCATGAAGGGTAAAAACACAATTTGAATTACAAAGTTCCCTGTGCACTGCCGCTGACCCGGAGGATGTAATTATCAAAATGTAATGCGAAATGTAAATTGTTATGTTATACGTACATACATATGTGGATACCCACAGAAGATTGTACTGTTATCAACATATTATACAACGTGATAAAGGAGACATGTAAATACCTGCACAAGTCTTATAATAAACCAACTATTTAGAATAAAATTAATCAGAGGTCCAAAAATATCTCTCAGATTCAGTAAATCCATCTTCCCCTATCTCAGTACTTCCCCCCTTACTAGTGATAAGCTCAAAATCATGAACCGTTAGTCAATCACTGATATCTTTGAGTCACACTCACTATCAGTGATTGAATATCTGGGAATATCGTCATTCGTGATTCATTTACTTATTTTTGATTGTGAACCGTGATTCGGCGCCTGCGCATTTGAGATGAAAATATTCATGAAGGAATAACGTTATAATTTGTAATCAGCGCCATCTAGTAGATTCTGTGCGTTTTACGCATTTGATCCAAAATACTGAGAATTTGACCCAAAAATTAACTCACCATTTTTTAAGCGTTTTTATTCTCTTTGTGATGATATTAAATTAGATATATATTAATTATTTATGGTAGAATATGTTTTATTGTGATATTTGGGGTGCGTGAGCATTAGTAATAAAACTGAGATCGCAGTCACAGTTTTCAATCAATGATATTATCGAATAGCAATCACAATCACACCAGTGAGTCAAGAGCAGCATGTTTTCTCATCACTACCCCGTACCCAATCTGTTTCCAGAAAATCTTTGTTACTGTTTATACCAAGTTAGTCTACAGTGAACCACCGGCTGACTTTTGTCCGAAGTATCCAAGAAGGCACGTTTTGGTAATCGTTCCTCCAGCATTCATAAGAAGTATTCAAGCCACAATTGAAATTTTTATATACGTAAAAGTAATGGCTCCATGTCGAGGTTCATTTTATCCTTCATAGTTCATTTTGGCAGTTTGGATTCTTGACCTTACTCTGTCGATGAGAATCCATATTTTTTATCCACATATTACAGCGAGCATACGACTTTAAAAACAGTAAGTTCGGTTTTGACACTTAGTTCGAATTTCTTCATCATCGAAATATAAATAGGACGTAAAACGGGTACTACTAGCAGCCACGATTCGTCTGTCTAGTTCATCTTCCTGTCTCTCAACGCTGGAGAATTCCCGTCCGCGGTATTTATAATTTATAATTGCTTTAGCTGCGTCCCTTGGATGCTAATCGTTCACACTTCTTTTGTCTTTCTACAAAAATTATCTCTGTTTTTGCTGTGCTAATCCTCAGCCCTACTTGAATAAACTCTTCACTAAAATAATTTATCCACACTTGTAAATCTACTTGTGTAAGCACCAGTTTTGCCACATTATCTGAAAAGAGTCAGGAATCAATGGCCAAGTCACCCTCACGTCACATCTCGTTGCACTTGCTGTTTGCTTCTCCTTTAACGTACAACCGTCTACGAATTCAGTACAACAACTCATACAGAATACTGTTCAAGTTGGCGCGTTATTGTAGCGCATCTATAATGTTTGCCGAAAGCCGTGTGCATGGATTCGTTCCGCTTCTGAGACATCGAGCATTATTATTAGCAATATTTGAATATGTTAAAGAACACACATTTACTGGATTTTTACCTATAAAGGTACTGTTATTAAATAAACATCAGATATTTCATAGAGACGAAGCTATTTTTATTATATTTTTAATGGAAATGATATATAGAAAATGTGGGGGGTAATTACAGGGCTTACAACCTGTCTTCTATATATATTACCATATTTTCTATACATCCTTTTCATTAAAAATATAATAAAAATAGCTTCGTCTCTATGAGATATCTGATATTTATTTAATAACATTATATTATTATCTTGGCTTGTACTGTACTAATACTTGTACTAATAAGAAATACAAGTATTGTAGATCTTATATGCCTGTATACAATTGTAAATAATTACGTTAACACCATACTATTTTTTGAAATCAGATTCTACAGTCGTTACAAAAATAAAACTCGGTAAAAAGTTTAGTTTAATTAAAAAAATAAAATTATATTTATCTATTATAACGTTTGTGTAATGTTAATTGGATGATCATTGATGTAGACATGCACATTAGTCAGAAACAAAAAGAAACGTCTAGAAGATGTATTTTAATTATGTTGTTTTATTAATTTTAATAAATAAAATCACCCCACCAGAAAAGCATATATGTATTTAGAATCCTTTTTACGGTATTTTGTTTTGTGGTATTTTGCAACGATAGCCCCCCCAGCCGAGTGATTATTTCGTGTGGGCGGCGTGCGCCTAAACGAGCCACTGAAGCACCGAATGGATAGGCACGCCGATAATCGTTTAACCCTTCCCAAACCATGCAGTAACACAGGTCTACATCATAATTAAACCTGTAATATTTCAATAAATACACACAATATAAAATTCATATTTTAGATAATCCTAAAGAAAATATTAGCGCTTAGGAATGACTAGTGAAAATCCAATTATAAAAAGGGAATCGTACAAAAATATATATTTTTTCCATTCAATCCGTTGTCAAATTAATACGTTGGTAAAAATACCATTTGTGATATGAAAGACTGAGATCACACACTATTTTTACAGTGAAAAGAACAACAAACATACAAATATAATTGTCTCTTTCTCACCAATTTAAGAAGAGAGGTAACATTGTATATGACTTAATGAATGTTCTAAATTATGTTATTAATCTTTTTTTTAAAATTGAATGCTTAATATTTAGAGTAAATTCGTGCCATTAAACTCATTTAAGCTAATAAAAACATTTTTTCTATTATTTACGGTAACACGAGTTGACAGCATGGTTGCGTTCGGGTATTTTATATCATGGTATGGTAAAGGTTAACGAAACAGACAGCGCGAAAAGTTGTCATTCAACCAACCATGCACATCCGTTCACACTATTCGAGTAGGGCGCGCAAGTGCGAACTTGTAACGCAATTTCCACAATTATTCACGTGCAAACATTTTTATTCTATTCATAGTGAGAGACCAAGTTTTTGAATCAGTTAAACAGTTAAATATCTGGGAACAAATGTGATAAGTAGTGATGAGAAAAAATACTACTCTTGACTCACCGGTGTGATTGTGATTGATAGTGAATAATATCAGTGATTGAAAACTGTGACTGTTTTATTACTAATACGCATACGCTGTACGATATCACTATACATGAAATAAATTAATAAATAAAAAAACATATTTTTTTAGCGTATTTACTTATATTATTCAAATTTCATTTGCATAAAAAATATAGTCTAGAATATATAATTAGTACATATCTAATTTAATATCATCACAAACATAATGAAAAGCTTTATAAAAATGTGAATTTAGTTTTCTGGTCAAATTGCGTAAAACGCTTTGGAAAAATCTACTATATGGTGCTTATCACGAATTATAACGTCATTTCTTTATTAATATTTTCGTTTCATATGCACATGCGCCGAATTACGGTTCATAACCAAATATAAATCAAATAAGAAAATGAATCACGAATCATGATATTTCCAGATATTCAATCACCGACAGTGAGTGTGACTTAAAGATATCAGTGATTGACTCACGGTTTGTGATTTTAAGTGATAAGTGATGATATCTGATAATAAATAAATGTATTTATTTATTTATAACAACAAATGTAATGTTGAATACAAATATAATGTATGAGTTATACATTCAACAACAATATGCAACAATAGCGTAGTGCACCCACAAATATGTAAGATTTTGAATTATTTAATTCTTAACATAGTGCATACATAAGCACTCCTACATATTATATAATATAAACAAGATTAAAGTTTTTTCTTTTACCAAAACTTACCTTTTACATATTTAGTCAGTTTCATTTTAAATCTATTCAATTTTTCCTCCTTTCTTATGTTTTCTGGTATTTCATTAAAAATCTTCATCATACATCGTCCATTTCTGAGATTTGTCTTTCTTTCTGAATGGCAGTCATAATGTATTCCCCCTCTTGTACGATGCTCTGCTCATATTGTTTTGCACAAATTTTTCGTGTAAATTCCGCTAATATTATAATTATATATGGGGGTGGCTATCGACATTCATATCAAAACTATAATAATACAGTGTGAAATTTAATAACGAAATAATATTTTATCAAAAATCTTGTGAAATTAATTAAATTAGAACTTGAAAATAGCGAATTTAATTGATTTTGGCAGTTGGTTATACAGTATAAATAGTAGGATAAAATTAGGAAACGCTTGTTACTTTACAGAATTTAAAGATTACACAGTATACAATAGTGATACAAGACAAGCTTGGTCGCAGATCTTGAAAAATGAAGTTTTGTGCCTGCAAGATTTACTACCCAATACATGATAACCTAACCGGAGAAAGAGGTTAAAGAACTTGAAACTTCCCCCTTTTTTTGACCCTCAAATATTCTGTGAAGGGTGAAAATAGAAAAGTCCCTAAACACGCTCAAAACCTTCAAAAGCACTATGATCAAGGCCGGGGAGAAGATAAATACCTCGGCAGATGAATGCGGTCATGTAAAACTACCACTAAAGAAGAAATATTTTTATTCTGAAGCATGTGAACAAATTTGTGTGAATAATGCTCCGCCTTTCAGTCAGGTAAGCCAGGAAATAAGATGGGCGGCGGGTGGAATAGTCAGATGTCAGATGGAGTAGGAGAAATAAAGGAAATCGATATTTGCTTTATCAGTTTCATATCCGGGACGCTAGTTCAACGGAATGTCTGTAAGCGACTGCAAAGCCAGTCGAGCAAGGAGATATAATATTCGCGGATACCTGCGTAGCCATTGCAGAATATTGACAATATGCATATAATAAAAATATTCATTTGTATGTGCCTCATCCTCAGCCAGATTCCAATGATATTTTAGAGAAAAATTGTTTATCTTGCAAAGATGAAAACCATTTTTATCTATATTTTTTCGGAGGCTTCCCGTCACGAAACAGCGTTAAAAAAATATACGACGAATAAAATAAAATAATTTTTCACAAAACAAAAAAAACACCGTCTGAACTTGAAATAAAATTCACATGATGTTTAAAGAGACAAAAAAAAATATTTGTATGATGGGCAGGGCAGTACCAACCAGGAGAATATATTACATGCAAGGGTGATATAATACACGATACACATCCGAGGCATGTAACTCGATTTTTTACTGCTTTAAAATACATCTTCATTAATGTCTAAGAATATTATCGATGTCATTTTTATTGACATTATAAATATAAATATTGTCCATTACGAAGACTATAATGTTCACAATATAGCGATTCACGGGGCCTATAGCAATCGGCGAAAGTTTTCTGCTAGTAAAGAATATGATTCATTACGCGACCATGAATTCAACTATCGATAAACGTAAATAAAAAGTGAAGTGAACTTATGGAATTTACGTAGCACTTATATCCAGTAAATTCTTCAATTAAATATTAACCTTATCGAAATCAATGCCACGTGAATTATTAACTACTATAAACATAATATTAATAATTAACTGTATCAATGTGTGTAAAAATTTAATAAAAATGAATTGATTATTCTGGCGTCTGCTATCAGATTACTCAAAGGTATTTGAGATTCTGTAAAAATAAGGTAGATGGCTCTTTCAAATAATGGAACGATTAAATGTATTAATATCAAAAAGGTAACATGTAGGTTCGAAAGTTTGTCGCTAAAAATATTGTCGCTGTAGCATAGTTGGAAAGAGATCCAGATTCGAATCCCGGTGGCGCAACAACAATATTTTTCGATAAAATTGATTTTACATGCATGTCTTTCTAATTAATATATATAATTAATATTTTAAGTATCACAGACCTACGTTCTGAATAATTACAACTTCACAATAAGAATGTGTTCTCCTAATGAGCTTTTTAAGGATCATAATTTTAAAAAAGCATTTCAGTAACCGACCGAAATTGCCTGAACTATTTTTTTATTTTCAGTCGAAACAGAACCAAATATAGTGTTTCAATTTCAGCCGAAACCGATATTTTGCCGAGTATATTGCACAAACATCTTTATTAGTGCAGTGTGGATGTATGCATGTGTATGAAACTAATTTAGAAACATACCTTATATATGTTAAAATTTATTTTTATTACGAGTATTTTTTTAATATTCGTATGTTCACGAACTTAATTAAATATATGTTATACATATTCCAATAACGTATGCGCTCGGTTCCTATATCAGTTGCGTAACAGAAAAAAAGACGTATTACGATTCCTAAAATTATAAAATAAAGATCAATGCTAATCGGGACACAATTCATTGTTCTATTACATTGGTAATGTCAGAACTCATGCGTTAGCTACTTCCACAGTTCTCAGAATGCGTTCTTTGGGGAATGAATAAGCGAAAGTAGTCGACATTTTTGCTGTAAATTTAACTCTTTAAAGGATATTTTTTATGTCTTAACTCAATGGTGACGGATAAATTGCTTTACTTCACATTTTATATTTATTTTTAATTTTGATTACGAAAAAACATGCCGATATATAAATTTTTTTGTGTATTGCACTTCTACAAATTATGTTAATGTCTGAATAGGTCGTGTATAATAATAATAATTTATAAGATGAAGTTTTTAAATTTAAAAAGGTAATATAAAGATAACATAAATAAAATACAGCTCATGTTCAAACTTGTCGAGTTTCGGCCGAAATCGAATATAAACTTGATATTTTGGCTGAAACTGGGCGAAACCAAAATTAAAAGTTCGATCAGTCTCTAAAACATTTTGTTATTCTAATGTTATTTATAAAACTCGCAATTAAAAAAGACGTCCGATACAGATCTTCAGTCGGCCCGTTCACTGTAGATCGAACAAAATCAACACTTGACTCGCCGAGTGAACCGTTTGCCATATGTACCTGGTCGTAAGTGTAGCACCTAGTGGTGTAGTGCTAAAAAACGTTAAGTACCAGAACACTTCTCTCCTAAATGGGGAGCGTTCCGGTACTTGCGTTACTAAATAAAAATAATGTTTGATTTCTTTTCTCGGACATAGTTAGGTATTTTTTCGTATATTGATTAATACACGAGCATCTCTCTCATAAAAATCTATCCGGAAACAATAACGAAAAGATGCTTACTTCATAGTAGAAGAAAATGATTTAACACAAACATATATTTATAACATACAGGGTGGTCCAAAAAAGGTGAGAACATTTCGTAAAATCCGATATAATTACATCAAAACAATAGCTTAAATAGTTTACTAATTTACCTACTTACCTATTTACCTATATTACGTTTTATTTCGACAATTTCCGGTCGCCATCTTTGATTATTAATTTTACTATGTTGTCCAGAATGACAAAAAACGAAAAAAATTGCGAATTGAAAAACGTTGGGGTGCTAGAAAAATGATCAAAGAGTTTCAAAACATGGATATTCAGCAGGACGGAGCTCCATCTCACATAGCCAGAAATACAATCAATTTTCTTCGTCGTGAGAATGTTAATTTAATCGAGTCAGGCATGTGGCCACCGAACAGCCCAGATCTAAGTCCAGTAGATTTTGCAATATGGGGTGTTTTTATAATTTCTGATTAGCTAAATATTGTGCAAAAAAAATTACATTAAGAATTATAATTACTTATATTATGTTTTGAAATAACTCATGCGTTACGAGATGTTCTCACTTTTTTGGGCCACCCTGTAGAATCAAAGTTGAAAACATAAAAATGCACAAGACTGAAATTAACACTCCAAACTTTATTATAAAGATTTCAATTTTATCTTATTCAAGTTCGACAAAATACTTGTTATTTATTATAATAAATATAAATAATATTCAAGTTCGGCTTCGAATTTAAGCTTTCTTGGAAAAACGTCGTAAGTAGAACCGGCTCGGCGACGCGCACTATCTCTGGAATGTATACAAACGCACACACATGTTTTGTTGCCAACAATATTTTTGTTGTTAATTTTTTGTTCTAACAAATCGTACCGGAACGCGTTTCGGTGGTGGAAAAGCGTACTGGAACGATATTCCAGCGCGTTCCGGCCCCACTGCAGCACTGGTAGCACCGTCCATGGTGGAACATGAACTCCGTCGGTTAGTAATTGGCCCCTAATAGACACAACGTTGAAAATCGTAGGTGTTATCCGCGCTATTCCTGTCGAAACGGATAATGTTTTGTGACGTCATCAAAAATAAGTTTATCTGAACGCAGGTACCACGTATGTAGTTGTACATTGTAGTGAAGATTTTACTTTTGATTTAATTGACGTTACGATTTAATTTAGTATCGAGGAATCCGTTATTTCCTGTTTTCTCTTTCCAACTTTTAATGGAAGATGGTTTCGGAGACAACTGGTCATAATTGAAGAAAATGTACTTAAATTTTCCTGTAGTTGAGTTGGGAGACCTGGAATAGGTAATATATTTGTCGTAATCTACCTCGGTTATAGCTCACGAAGTTACTTCGCATAGAAATAGTCAGACGACAACGACAAATACTCTCACAAAATCGGTCTCTCTCATCCGTGCCGTAAAGCAACCAAGCATAAATGTAAGAAATATACCTGAACGCACTTTCTACGGAAGTCTAGAGTGATGGTAAAATAAAGATTTTCCGGTTTTCACTTTGTGACATTAAAATAACAGCTGTTCCGGCGTATCGGCGCGAGTTTGGAAACTACTGATAATGTAGGACACTTCATTTTAGGCTGATCTGATAAACAGCTTAGCGAGTTTAAGTAAAAAGGTTTCTACGAATCAACTTTAGAATGAAAAATGAGTATTTAATCCTCGCTACCTTTTTATGATGATCGCTTTTCACGCCTAAAGCGACGATAAATAACATTACAGACAGCGACTGACTCGTTTATTTAAACGTCTGTGCATTTTGTACGAAGACAATATTGATCCAACCGATATAGATAGAACTGTGCTCTTTAGTAACTCATGTCGCGAGTCTATCTCTTTAAATTTTTTTTTTCAATATCTCACTTGTACGAAAAATAACATTTCTGATTCTGCTGAAGAAGAATTTCGGAAGAAAAATTCTTCTTAACTGAAGGAAAAATCTCCCGTTATATTTGAATGGTTTTGTAACTGTATTTATTACCATTTCCATATTCTATTAAAAAATACATTATTATTGTAAAAAGAGGTAAATACATTAAAATATTTGCAAAAATGGTAGTACATACTATATACCGTTAAAATAATCGTTATGTGTCTCAGACGCATGTACCATACCACCCTTGCATAAAATATATTTTTCTGGTTCGAAAAAAATATTAATTAATTCAGTTAAATATTTACATAAAATATAAATAAATATCTCTCCGGCAGAGAACCGAACTCTGGCTTCCTTAGTGACAGGCGGGGATATACGAATAATACGTGAAAATAAAGATTTACTAATATCTTAGCTCTTTAATAATTAAATTTATTACTAAGTTAACCATTTCTAAAAAAAATTCAACATCAGTATTAAAATTTGATGATGAAAATGTATTATAGAAATCAAAAATCAGCGAAATATATTTATATGGTAAATTGACATCACAGTCAAATAGGAGAGTAACTATATTGCAGAGAACTGGGTTATAATGTTAGAGGTGAGAGGAGCGTTACGCGGTGCCCCCAAAACTTTTTTGAGTTCAAAAAGGTTTCGAAGGCACGTCATATCGATCGCGGTACCGGTAGGAGAATTATTACAGAAATAGAAGGTTCACTACCGTTACGAAATGTTCTAACTCATGTAAAATTCTGTGTTAAAAATAGAAATAAACATATTATCGAAAATCGAAGAGGAAAACAGAGATGTACTCGTATGTACCAAAATAATATAATTGAAGAATGATGATAAACCAATGCAGAAGCGAATTGACCTAATAATGATAGAGGCAAAAGTGGCAATCAACTAGGAACTACCAGCTGCTGCATTCTTCTCTAGTTGCTACCTTACTACTGAGAATCGTGACCCTCGGGTTATTTTTTAACGATTCTTCTCCAGCTTTCTCAGCAGTCCTCAATTTGGAGAGCCGTTTCAGTAGGACAGCCAATAGTGACTTCGATCTGGTTTGTCCGTCTGATTGGAGATCATCCTCTTCAGAGCAGAATTTTCCACCTTTGCAGCACGACCATCCTTAGTAAAATTGCAGAAGGCATTTCAGACAGATATTTTTTTATACGAAGCATTAACGGTTCAATGACACGATACTTAAATATTTAAGCACCCTTGAGGTGAATGGAGCTATACAAATTATTCATTGTTATTGCACGCCAGAATAAATTAATTACATTAAAAATACTGTCATTTAACCTTTTAAAAATACTCATGATAATGCACATTGATAATGATTAAATTATCAGTGATAAATCGTGAGCAATCATCTTGTATCTTTAATTGTTCCGAAATGGAGTACGCATTGCTATTAAACGGGTTCCAAGTAGCGATGGGTTCGTACTGTACTAAGTATTTTAATGAACTACTCCGTTATACTTGCACTTCACAGTTTGCATATTTTAAATCGTGCTGACGCTTCAATAGTTCAATGCCTCAATGCTTCAATACTTCAATAGTTCACACAGGAAACGCCGCGAGTGCGGCTCTCGGTGATTCGCACATAACTCAGTTACAGTGTGTGTAAATAGCGAAGACATCAAACAAGTGCGAAAATCTTGACAAAGTACAACATGAGTATGCATCTAACTTCATGGTATTCATTGAAGTGTATGCTTCGCGAAGTAACACACTACACACTTCTCTTTGTTTCGCACTTCAAATACTTCATTTAAGTCATGTTCAATAACGGTTTGACAACACTTCAATGAACTATGTGAAGTGCAAAGCGATTTTGACCTTTTTAAAATTGTTATTTATTTTAATATTAGAAAATATAATAGTCATGGTTTTGATAAAAAATTGGGATTGTCAATTTTGCATATAAATGGTGTAGGTCACAAATTAAATAATTTGGAATCGTTGGAGATAAATAAAGCATGTAAAAGTAATCAGGAAATTCTAAACAGCCAACTAAATTTAACTACGAGTCCTATTCTAAAATTTTATCCTAAAAATTATTCGACTAAATTTGTATTGAGCAGCAATTTGAGTTAGGTACTAAATTTACTTTTTAAATAATTGTTGTTTTTTTTTAAAAAAATTTTTAAAAAAATTTAAAAATTTAAAAATAGATTCTGGATAAATAGAAAAACAATGCTATATTTTTAGTTAGTTTTGACATATCCTGAAGAAGGAAAAGGTGTTTTCCGAAACCGGTAGATGTTTTTTAAACTCAATTGTGGTTATTAAACTAAGATAATAAATAAAAAAAATATGAATCTTAACCACCAAGTTAATATTGCTAATTTTAAAAGTAAATATAATACATTTTATAATTATCAGTAGGATATATATATATTTCATGTAACATTTATTTCTTCTCTATGAGAGTAGGACTCCTGTACAGAAAAGGATTATTAGAAAAGGAGATAATTTATGATTCAGTTAGTCTGTGTATATTTTTTACTTCAGATACAAATTGATACTAGTCTTTAATTGTTCTAATTGTGATGGGAAGGTTAAAAAATTTGATGCCTTGATAAATATAGTGATTTTGGGTTGCGGTATATTTTAGTTTTAGAATATCAATTTGGTCTCTAAATCTGGATTATTGAAATTTTTTTGTATATGTCTATTGTTTTTGGTACTTTGAAATCTGTGAAAAGTTGTATACTTGAATAGTCTTTTTTTTTTTTTAGAATAATTTTTATTATCATTTTTTGAGTGATTTCTAATTGTGACATTAAAGTTTTTATATGCTCCTCCTCAACCAATAATACCGTATTGCAAATATGACTGTACAAACGCGTAATATATTATTTTCAGATTTGTAAGCGATAAGATATTTCTGAGTCTTAAAAATATGTAGGCAGTTTTCCTTATTTTGTTTGTGAGATTAGTTATATGTTCTTTCCATTTTAGTTTATCTATTATGATTCCTAGGTACTTGATTCAAGCTTTTTCTTCAATTGATGAAAATTGGTCACAAGAGTCTTCTTGAGTACAGGCTTTGGTGTGAATTTTAGAATTAATTTGAGTGTTATCTTTCTGTTGAATAGTAAATCGTAGAAAGTTTTTTTTATCAGTATTAATTTATAGTAGGTTATCATCCGTCCACTTTTTTATGGTATTCACATCTTCATTTGCAGACTTGCATCGGGAGTGGACTAACCAAAGGTCCCAATATACTTCGAATGAAGCGTTCATTTTTAATGCTTAAATTTAGTGAAAGTGTATTTCGTGAAGCGTTCATTTTTAATGCTTAAATTTAGTCAACGTATATTTCGTGAAGCTGTCATTTTTAATGCTTAAATTTGGTGAAGGTGCATTTCGTGAAACGTTTAATACGAAATTTATTTTTGCCTCTTCCCTAGTTCTAAGCATTCGCATCAAGCATCACATTTCATAGCCATTTTTTTTCTCTCAATGCACATGTTTCTACTTCGCAACTAAAATAAATTGAAAGATCAGGAAATTATGGAAATTGTTATACTGACAAGATCACTATTATCAAATATAGAAGATATAGTAATAATGTTAAATTAATCAACTAGAAAGATATAATAAAAAAATCTATCTATCTAATTGCTACCATGATTCGAACCTAAACCTCTTCCTATTTATTTAATTTGTATTAAAATACCACAGAACTATGTTCTAAAAATGCAACTTTACAACACAAGTGTGTTTTTCTTCATCTTTACCACACCATGCTAAAAATACTCTGTGCAGCCATGCTGTTAACTTGTGTTACTGCAAGCAATTTAAGTTTTTTAAGCAATTTAAATGAGAAAAAAATGTATTTACAAACTTAAATGACTTTAAAATAGTTACTATAAATATAATAAGAAATGATAAATATAATAAATTAATATGTTCATTTTATTTTTAAATGTTATTTTTATAACGCATTCATCAAAAGACCCATCTAACATGATCTTCATTTTTATCTCTTTTAATTAAAATTAATGTGTGATTTTTTACACGTGGTATTTTTAACGCAGATAGCATGCAATGCGTCAATTCATATAGCAATGAATTTAAAAAAAAAAAAGATTATGATTCGCTTTACATAATTGATTTTTTACTAGTAATTTCTAAGCGCAAATGATTTTGTTAAGACTAGATAAAATGTAAGTTTTACGTTGTGCATATTTATAGAAATACGATTTAATTGGCTCGGCAGACCTATGTTACTGCGTGGCTAGGGGAGGGTCAACTTGGTAATAATGTGTTGGAATTATCGAGGACGCACACGCATTCGCATATATTCTATAAATATAAAATATGTAGATTTCGTGAAGTAGACTGCCTCCGAGTGAAAAAAACATTTTATCTGAGAATATTTTCATCATTGTCGGTATAAAAATTGCACTTCTTTTTACAATCTCTCCACAATACCTTGCAGCGTGAGCTGGCTTCGCCTACCGAAGCCGATAATGTGCCAAGCGCCAGACAGATAGGCATTCGTATTTTAAAACCGTACAACAATCAACAAAGAACATTCCGTACGAGATAAATGGTACGGGGATACAGAGATATATTCATATTTCCTCCGTCGCTCGTCGCCGTGTCGCTACACCCACATATTCTTGCCTTTAGTGATGGCTGGGGAGTTTTAATTAAAAATGTGATGAAGGCAAATGCGAAAAAAATGTACAGCGTGATCCTATTTTATCTTGCAACTATACGATGTAAAGTTGCACTTTTTTTGTGGTGAAGTCCAAATAGGTACGTTATTAGTCTTAGTGACGCACTTAACGCACAACAGCCCCATCTCCTTGGCAGTGCGCGAGCACAGAATTTCTCCACATGTACCACACACAAAAAAATATAGCGCATTCATAAACGTGAACAAGATCCCGATCAATAATTCTAATTAGCTTAATTTAATAACGTATACAGATGCCAATTACCTGTCTTATTATTAATATACGTGCAAATTCCTTGTACAACATTGAATATGGTATACCTACTAGTGATAAGCTCAAAATCACGAACCGTGAGTCAATCACTAATATCATTCAGTCACACTCACTGTTAGTGATTGAATATCTGGGAAAATCGTGATTTGTGATACAATTTTTTTGTTGATTTTCTGACGCTGCCGTTTAAATCACTTACATCAGTGCTATGTATCGGATTTTCCCTAATTGGATAAACGCCATCTAGCAGATTCTGCAAAACGTTTTACGCATATTTGCTGAGAATTTGACCCGAAACATAAATTTACATTTTTTAAGCATTTTGATGCTCTTTTTGATGATATTGAATTACATTTATATTCATTATTTATACACGAATGTGTTTTTTACACAAATTATGTTTTAATAATATAAATAAATAAACTCAAAATTGCGTTATCGTGTGGCGCATGCGCATTAGTAATGAAACTGTGATAACAGTCACAGTTGTTTGCAATCACTGATATTATCGAATACTAATCACAATCACAACAGTGAGTGGAGAGTAGCATTTTTTCTCATCACTAATACCTACCTACATGATTTTTATTTGACCTACCTACAATTCGAGTTTGAATGGATTCTTTCAAATGTATGTCATTAAAATCGTTTATTATATGTATTTTTAATGAAATCAGATTTTATTGAGATGTTCCAATTATAGAATATACATACATAGGTACATTTAATAGGAAATAATTTCAGTTACCTAATATCATCTCAATTGAGAACTGACGTTTATCAACATAATGAGCGTTACTTACTAAAATAATGTCTTCTTAGAATAGTCGTTTTTAAAGTTACACTTCTGTTACACAAGTATCCACGCTTCTATTCCAAAGAATAATACCGAAAATACATAGCATTTAACCATTCGTATTTGTAATCCAAGGTTGAGGTTATGACTTCGGAACATCTTTTTCATGCAGATAAAGGTTGCACGAGCTTGCTCAATGCGGCATTTGATATAAACAGAAGGATCCCATTGTTCATTTATATGCAACTCAATACTTCGCATCTTCTGCAATTTAGTTTCATAAATATAAAGACTTTTATTATCAATTGTGTTCTGTTTTTTAATGAGCATATATTTTGTTTTAGTTCTAACCCGAAAGTCTTAAACGCTTTTACTACTTGATTCAACATAAGTTGTATATTAAAAATCTTTAAATTCATAACAGGCCCTTGGGTAGCATCTTGAAGAGATTTATTGAATATTTCTTCGGAAAATAATTGAAAGCTGCATGGTTGTAGAGAGGGATATATCCCTGTCGCACGCCTCTTTTTATTTCTACTTCGTCAGAGATTACTAATTTATTTCATGACTCAGTCTCTCGGAACGAGGGCGCTGACGTCACGCGGCACATCGTCTTTAGCTTAATTGTTATATAATAAGTGTAAGCGTTAGCCATACTAAATGTTCTCACTAAATCAACTCGCCGTGGCACGGAGCCAGGGCGAGATGCGACAAAGGTAAGAAAAATGAAAAATATATACATACAGAAAAATGTTTCTACTTCCAGATTTGACTGGTACATCTTACGAGCTCGTAACGTAAATACTACTCATAATAATCTCTGTACAATATTGTTTGCTGTGAAAATAATCTCTTCCGGTACTGGTCGCAAGAAGCAGACATTTCATCTGCGTGTGAAAGGGAAGAATAAGACAGGTATTCTACCACTTTTTTCTTCTCTAAAACCAATATTAACGGAGTTACGAATTTTAATGATTTTTATACAGCCGCCATTTTGAAACAACATGACAGGTCGGGCTGGATAACAAGCTTTGTTAAGGTATTTACAAAAATGTTTTTACAGAAAAGTTTGAATGAAATCTGATAAGAACCACGCGAGTTTCGTGTCAACAAAATTCGTTATATTTTATGGTTAAGGAATTACTATTCTATCAACATACGTACGAGAATTTGTTTTTAAATAGTTTTATAATTTGTTGTTTGGTAGTGTTCTTCTTGCAGCCAGTGGTGTAGTGGGAACGGAACGCGCTGGAACCTCTTTCCGGTACTTTTTTCTACGACCGGAATGCGTTCCGGTACGATTTGTTAGAAGATCCGTTCCACTACGATTGTTTGTAGACTGATTTTTGTAAGAGAGATACTAGCGTATTAATTAATATCCGAGTATTCATGTTAGAAAAGAAAAAACTTTATATTCATTTAGTAAGAGTAAACTCCTCTTTAAAGGAGTAACGTTCCGAAACTTCTCTTTTTAGCACTACATCAATGCCTGCAGCCAATAACGAGCCTTGGCCTCCTGAATTTTTCATCTTCACCATGAAGATGACTTCATGTGGTCCGGTTCTCGTCGACTGGCTTCCAGTTCAGAATATGTAGCAACTCTAATGCATGATTTACGTTATGCTCCCAGGGGAGTCGATATCTTTCCACTGTTCTCCTACCACCTAGACGTCTATTAAGTATTATTTGTGACAATTCAGTAACGGTAGTGGTTTTTCACTATTAAATATTCACAGCGTACGTGGCAATTGACGAAACATTCAATATTATACAGGTACTAAAAAAATTAATAGCAATCTATAAATGATTGTTAAGATATAATAAGGTATGACTATATTTGACAATATATATAAATATACACCTATCCCTCGATTTACTGAGCTTATTTTGGAGTTAATATGAAAGGAAATCGATTTCCACAATACCTAATTTTGTCTAATAAATTAAAAATCCGGGCTACTATGCACCGCCTCGATCGACGTGCTCTAAAGGTCAGGTCAGCGAAAAGGGAAAAAAGCGACACAATAGCTCTATATATTACCAAAAAATAAAATACAAAGTTTGGTCACAAAATTTTCAGCAAAGAATAACACAAAAAGTACTATCATCAGCATCAAAACATTTTTTTAAACAGTACGATTTATAAAATTAACTGTAGGTATTATATTTTCATATTAAAGTGTTGTGGAAGACTATCGCTTCCACTCCTATCATCATCGCTCGGCGATACTGAACGTACCCTGCTAATACCGGTGCGTAAAACGAAATTTCCAACCGCTGTAAATACGTATGCAACATATACACTACGCAATACATCCCGCGACTATCAAATGGACACGAGAGTGGTGGATGAATATTGGTGCATCACTACTCTCATTATTTTAAACATAAACAGCAATATCATTTTGATACATCAAATACCTAAACGCACATTCTTACACCACCATTCAATCAATATCGCCAATATTCTCCCCATACCGACGATCCAACCTAATCACCCCATAGTATCTCTTATTCGGGATCTGTTTTATCTGTTATTCTCAGAAAAGGCATGTATTGTTAATGAATTAAGACAGTAATAATTTGCATTTACTTTTTACGTTATAATTCTTGTGGCAACATTTGATAGTTTCTAATTGTGATAATATTCTGATTTCTCGATAGACACTTTAACCGGTTCATTCATAAAGGGAGTCGCTCTCCACATCAGTCATGAATGACCAACCTAACGCGTTCGATGACCAAGTTAAGTAAGTTAGTTGCGCGTACTTCTAACCTAGATTTGTACTAGGGTATTTCCATTCGTACATCTAGAATTTTACGGCCGGATACTACAGTTCACATTCCGTAGACACATGCACATGTTGAGATTTATATTGTGTGTTTCACTTTGGTCTAGGTCTCCTCACGGAAACCATCTACAATAAACGCGATCTAACCTCAAAGTGTCACCAGTTCTATATAACTAGTACTTGCGCAAACCTTAAATTAAACATATATTATGCATATGAAACTGGCGGTCTTTTCTAGGTTAGATCGCATTTTTTGTAAACGGTTTCCTTAAGTGTAATTGTCAAGGCGTTGCCTCAAAAAGTTACGGAATATAAATAACCGTACTTGTTCGCAGAACATATAAATCTTCCATAATTGAGTATTTTTGTCCCGCGTTATCCGTTGGTTGTTTATAAAGTAGTCAGAAATATTTTATCTATTTATTTATTGACAAATATATTTTTGTTATAACAGAGGTGAATATATAATAATATAACATTGTAATATGTTTATTGTGTGGGATAGAGTAACTCTATCTCTGATATATACAGCGTTGTCCTGGCGACTTTGCTAGACTGAAGCCTGTGTTAATGTAGTACATTTTATTTATTAAGCGTTGATGGCACCAGAAATAGAGGACGTCAGCGGAAGATTTGGCATGACCAGATATTGGAGGATAGTTTTGTTAGAAGCCTCAATAACCGACGATAGGATGTATACATGTGGATGAGGCGAGAATTGTATGTCAGGACAGAAGAGTGTGGCGCTCTATAATCTCTGCCTACTATCGCGGGGAAACGGTGTGATTATAAGTTTACAATTATTCAATTGAGGTTGGACTATGCCTATCTCACTGACAAAATCTGTGTGGAAACAGCTATACTTTACAAGCAGGAGTACAAGTATGTTATACAATTTGTTTCAAGTATGCTAATATAGGGTGTCCAACGGGAAAATTTCAAGATTAAATTATAATTGCTAGTAAATTATCAGGGTGAGGTAAGTGGGAGGAGTGTTGTTCGACCCGTATGATTTGTGGTTTTGCCAGTCGCAATGAGTCACTGGTCGGAAGCGCACAGCGCGTTCGCGTTTTATTCGTTTCGATTCATTTGTTCGTGCGCGTCAAGTTTTTTGTACTCACTTTAATATTCGACAAGTAAGTGATGGGCAGAGCAGGGATCTGGTGATGGGTTCAAAAGTTCAGACAAAAAGGGACAATGGTTAACTAAACTCCTCGACGATCATCATCGTCAGCAGCGACGCCAGAACATATGGCTCAAATTCGACGTGAAATTATGTGCAATCCGCGTAAATCGATAAGGAAGATTGCAGCCCGTACTGGAATAAAAAAAATCACTAGTGCACGTTATTTTGAAAAATAAACTACAGCTTCACCCATACAAACTGCAAATCGTGCAGTTTCCCAACGAAAATGTCTATTCTTTACGTGAAACCTTAGCAAGAACAATGCTGGAACAATGCAAGAACGATGCTGGACAAAGCACATTTTCATATCGATGGCTATGTTAATAAATAGAACATGAGATACTGGTGCCCCGATAACCCAAGGGAACGCCATCAAAAACGTTTGCATTGTCTAAAAACGACAGTGTGGTGTGCAATTTCTGCCCAAGATTGGCCCTTATTTTTTTAACCAGCGAGAGACAGTCACTGCTAACGTATATTGCCGAATAATCAGTAAGTACGGAGACATACCCTGGGCACCTTACACCGTGTGACTTTTTTTGTGAGGATATCTTAATTTGAGAGTTTAGAGCAACAATCCTCGAACAATTCAGATCTTACAAGAAAATATCCGCCGTGAAGTTGCTGCCATTGAACCAACGCTTTGCTCTCGCTTGTTCGCAAATTTAAGAGTCCGATTGCAAGTGTCTTGGGAGAAATCGACGGTATTTAGACAATATTGTTTATAAAACGTAAAATCCGTATCATTAAACTCCATTTTGTATAAATAAAATATGAGAATATAATATTGTAGTTTTTTTATTATTTAATGAACTTGAATATTTTCCGCTGGACACCCTTTACAAAAATAAACTTACAGTTACAAGGTAGCTATTTAATGTATTATATTTTTGTAGAAAACAATCACTTTGTATAAAACCACGAAATTTATTATACATCAACCGGTTTCGTTTATCTTAAGCTTCATCAGAACGTATTTTAAACCAATCATAAATACAAAAAAAGTGCATACATAAAGAGGGAGATAGAATAATTAATAACTATAAATAATGATAATTATAATTAAAAATTTGATGTTCTATCTCCTCTGCTTATGTGTATATGAGTGCACTCTTTTTGTATTTATGATTAGTTTTAAATACGTCCTGATGAAGCTCGATATAAGTGAAACCGGTTGACGTATAATAAATTTCGTGGTTTCATACAAAGTGATTATATTTTATTTAATTATGTACTGTTTTGAAAAAATTTACAAGAATCAAAATTATAAAATTGACGGGAAAAATATGTTTAGATGATTTCACCAATATTAATATAGCGAATACAAATTTTAATTTTTAATTTAGTTTATTATCCACGTGGCCGCGGTGGCGATCCGCGGTCAAACGATTGTTTACAGAAAGTGTTTAATGTAAACCTCTCTTTCAAACTGCTTTCAGCGTGAATTATTTACCGGAATAGACTGCTCGAATGACATGTCTTTTTGTACAGACGGATAGCTAGTAATCTATTTTAGTAAGCGTCCAGAATTTCCGAGTATCTCCGATGTTCGGGGAATCCGAGTCACTTGTATGATGTTAAGTGCATGAGGCTTATATACACATACATGCACACGTTTGATATCATCAGTGGCGTGGCTGCCAAACTAAAATGAAACTCCAGCCCTCATATACTATTAATGCCAAGTTTCCTGTATATGGAAAATTATTTCTGTTGCGAAAATGGAGTCGACTTCCACCAATTTTCTTTTGTTTTTGACAGTTTAATTTTGCTAGTGCTTTCGAATTATTGTATTTTGAAATAATATCGCAATAAAGTACACGATGAGAGAGACTAATCGATAGTTAAAGACAATAACTACGACGAAAATAAATAAAAAGTTATTTTGTAATTCTTTGGCCCAGTTTACCAAGGTTTTGGGCCGCATTTGGAACCAATCCATTACGATTATATTAAATCAACGAATGGATATACAATACCGTGAAACACTCAACATATGGGTGATGCAAGAATCAAACATTTTTTTTACTTTCAGAAAGTTATATTCAAGTAGATGGTAGTGAAATGGACTTTAAATTTGTTATTACTATTGACAACATCGATTTGTGCATGGCGCTGTCATTCAATCATGGTAACCCTGTTATAATTATTAATTTGGACATAAAAATGGATATATGCACGTTGAACTACGGAATTATTATTTCTGGCAACATCGACTTGTGCATGGTACTGTCACCCGATCATAGTATTATCCCTTGTTAAAATTATTGATTTGCACATATAAATGGTGAGAATGCACGTTCAAACAATTTTTATCACGGAATTATTATTGGCAACATCGATTATGTATGACGCTGTCATCCAATCATAGTACATCTTGTTCTTACAATAGGAAACGTAGCTAAGTTTGTATATAATAACAATTTCGGCTACGGAATCTTAATCTAATTTAACCAAATTCATTAATAATTATAGCTACGGAATTTATGGTTAAAATAAAAAGTGGAAGTTATTAAAATAAAAGTTGTTGAAAATGCGTTGAAATATTTATTTTCAATATGAAAACTATAAAAATATATTATTGTTTAAATTATTCAATTCAAAGATTAAAATAATCTTTTCAATGTTGGCTTTTCAAATATGATTCACTTTATCGAGTTATCTGCAACTGTGCACAGTTGAACAATAGGTAAGCTCGGTGGCCGAGCGAACGCAAGCTTGCTTATTGATCGAAAGTTCGATATTTGCACTAGTAGACAATTTTAATTAATTTTCATATCTCGAAAGCCCAGACTAGTTTGAAAATATTTGTATTTTTAATGATCATACAAATAATAGGCCAAACTCCGACTGTGATATTCTTGACGTTATAACAAAGCGGGTTTATCGCAGAAGTAAACAATTTTATAAACTAACGGGGTTATCAAGAGAGGTTAAAATTCATTGAATTATTCCTTTACAAACGCGTTTTATTAGTGCAATAAAATAATGTGAATTAAACTCAATTTTCTCTTTTTATTTACTAAATAAAAATATTAGTTTGTACGAGTATATATAAATACAAATGTTCGTACAAGTTTTCTGGTATTATTTTGATGGAAATGAATGATATTGGTATGTATAAATATAAATTTATGCTTTTGATAATGAACCGATATTTTTTACCGCCAGTCGGTCTTTGGTCGTGAAACGTAATGTACGTTGTGTTTGCGTACGAACGGTACTTTATATATTGTTTAAAGTATTTCAATGAATTATTTAAATGCACTATACCTACTGTACTATTCACATTTGTATTTTATTTTGAGAATAGGATTGCTTTGATTATAATTGGTTTATGTAGATTTTAAAATTAATTTTATTTTTAACAATGAAAAATTGTTTTTATTGATATAAAATTTATAAAATCTATCACTGTAGCCTTGGCCCAGAAAGCTGGTGAAGCAGGAATTTAATTTATTCAAACAAGGATGTAATTTTGATTTACATTTTTCCTGTTTTATCACTTCTGTAAACAGTGGCCATCATTGGCCGCAAAGCAGCCACTATACTCGACTGCCGGGTCTAGCAACAAGCAATCGGTTATAAATAAACTTCCGTGACTAAGATGTCAAAAAGCGTAAATGGAAGGTACAAAATAATTTTGAAATATTTAATGCCTCTCTTTTTCTGGATATTATTAGAAAATAGATAATGTGGACTGAACTCATGAGTTTATATTATAATTTATTAGACCTATCTATTTGATTTATTCGCAAGATCGCACTGATCGAGTATTCACAAATAAATATTAATATTACTCTAATTGTTGTAAAAAGTTTTATTGCCACAGGAAATGAGTAATATTTTACATGGTGGATGATAGAATTGTCAGTCGTATTGTATATTAATTCAGTTGAACCTATCTTTTATAAATATAAAGAAACATAAATTGTAATTTTTGTAAATGAAAACATCGCGTTTACAATTTTTAAACAACAGCTGACAAAAAATAATGGTCAAAATCCAGATTAACCTTGCTAATATTTCGTGCTACAGGGGTGATATTTCACCGGTAATCTGGGCGTTTAAGCTCATGTTTGTTACATACAGGTATCTCCTACAAAACAAACTTCGCTATGTATTATATAAACATAATAAATTATAGTCTATTGCACGATTTGGTAAAAAAAAAATGCCTGGTTAATTTAACGGCGTCAAAAATCTGTGTTACAAAACACAATCAAACACAAAACAATACGTTTGTAGCAATACACGTTATGTCATATTCTCACAATTCCTTCTCATACTCGTGTACAGATGAGATAAGATTTTATGAGATAATCTACGAAAACAATTGTTCGAGGATTTTTACTGTAAACTCTCGACATAAGGTATCCCCACAAAAAAAGTTGCACGATGTAAGTTCCGGTGACCGAGGTGCCCAGGGTATGTCTCCGTACTTGCTGATTAATTTATTGGAAAAATTCCCCTCAGCTTCTCCATCAAAACTAACTGTGTCTGGAGTGACCCCGTCTTGCTAAAATTGTATTCTGTTGTTAAACCCGAGAAACGCTGTAGTTACGGTACCAAAAACTCATCGATCATTCGGCAATATACGTCAACAGTGGCTGTCTCTCACTGGTTAAAAAAATAAGGACGAATTATCCCTCGGGAAGAAATTGCACCCCACACTGTCGTTTTTGAACAATGCAAACGTTTTTGATGTCATTCTTTTGAGTTGCCGGGGCACCAGTATCTCATGTTCTGTTTATTAACATAGCCATCGATATGAAAATGTGCTTCGTCAGTAAATATGTTTCCAAGCGTTCGTGCTGTTCCAAAACGTTCCATTTCGTTCTCGCTAAGATTTCACGTAAAAAATAGTCATTCTCGTACAGAAACTGCACGGTTCGCAATTTGATGGGTAAAACTGTAGTTTCTTTTTTAAAATAACTTGAACTATTGATTTTTCTATTCCAGTATAGTCTGCAATCTTCCTTATCGATTTACGCGGATTGCACATAATTTCACGTCGAACTTGAGACAAATGTTCTGGCATCGCTGCTAACGTTGATGGTCCCGGAGGAGTTTGGTTAACCATTGTTTCTTCTTGTCTGAATTTTTGAACCCAACACCAGATAAGTTGCGTGCTCGGTCCATCATTTACTCGTCGAATATTAAAGTGAGTACAAAAAGCGGGAGGCGCACGAATCAATGAATCACCGCACTTTAAATATTGCCCAATCGCGAACGCGCGGTGTGCTCTCGACTGGTGACTCATTGCGACTGAAAAATCAGCAAATCACGGGCGTCGAACAATACCTCTCTCACTTACCTCACCCTAATGGTTTACGAGCAATTACAATTTAATCATGAAATTTATCCGCTGGACACCCTATATATATATATATATATATGGAGTATGCCTACAAGATTGGCTATATACAAAGCACTGACATTGGTCATTTGTCTTCCACAGGCGCATTGCTAATAATTTGGATTAAAAGACACAGTGTCTGCAGGGTACGTTTGCTCCCGTGCGGAAGCTGCGGGCAATCTAGTCATAAGTGATATTAGATATTTGCTGATTCACTACATCAAATAGAAAATGAAGTATAGGGTATCAATTATAATTCCATGATTAATAGCCATTATAGATCTGAAGTATTTAAACAATGTATTTTATCTACTTATTTAAGTCGTCACATTTTATTTCTTACATTATTTATCGCTACATTTATTTATCCGTTTAAGATATTCCCGTGAGATATTTATTTTACTTTAAAATGTCTACTGCTGTGCTTTATATCAATGGATTTCAAATTGAATATAAAATAATACAACTTGACAGGGCAACACTACTCTTCTGTAAATATAAAACTAATATGTCTAGCGGTAACTCGATTTCCGAGTGCACTTTATTTATGGAACCTTATAATAAATTCAATGTCTGAAACGTCGATATAGATTTTGTAATAAGGGTTGAGTTGTGCTGTTATATTACATTATTTTACAATGTTTATCTCAACAAATATCGAATAACGATTTAGAATTATCAGTGTAATAAAAACGTTGCGACAATATTGATGCAGTAGAATAACATATTTTAATTATTGTTATAGAGCTGGTAAATATCCGTAAGGCATTGAAAATAGTTGCAGTAGTTGATCTGAGGAAAATAAGAATAAGAATAGAACATATTAATACAGTGCATATATAAGTATATAAAGGGTGGGCCAACTCGGCCGACTGTTTTTAAAAATTTATAACTTTGGTGGGGTTTATTTTTAGTTATATTTTCTTTTGCAGATGATAGAGTATTTATAAAAATTTATATATATACCCAGTGAAAGAGAGCATTAAAATTATAGAATTTTAATATGTTTCACAACGATCTATTTTTGATGACCGGCTAATTTAAAAAATGCAGAGTTTGCTTGGCCTCCCTGTTCCCCAGACTTGACGGCGCCTGATTTATTTTTGTGTGGCTACTTTAAAGGCCGAGTTTACATGAACAAACCAACAACAATTCAGGAGCTTAAACAAAATATTCGCGGAGAAACAACAAATTTGGAGACAGAAACGATGCGTAATGTAATGCAAAATACTTTAGAAAGAGCAATTATTTGTCAACAAGAAAATTGTAAAAAGTACGCTTTCATTTATATTTTTTTAATAAATATTAAAATTACAAAAGTTATATGCATTTTACATCAGTCAGTTCAAGTTGGCCTATTTTACTATAACTAATCTTGAACATATTTGCTTACTTTCATTTTCAATCTATGTAGTTTCTTCTCCTTTTTTATATTATCTGGTATTTCATTAAAAATCTTCATCGCACTGTACATCACCGATTTCTGAGATTTAGTCTTCTTCCTATCTCTTCCTCTTGTATGATGTGCGTGCCAATGTTGATTTGCATCAATTTTTCTTATAAATTCTTCCGATATTTTTAGTGAGGATTTAAAAAATAGATACCAAAACATTGAAATATATTTTCTGCTTAAAGTAATCTTTCAGTATTACATTGATCTGAGTATATCTATTTTTTCCGAATATTTTTTTCATATCTTTATTATGCAGTACTGATAGTTGTTGCATTTCTTCTTCATTAGCCTAAAACAAAATGCTGCTGCAGTAGTTGATCTGAGGAATAATAACAGAGTTGTACACTATTTTACAAGATCAGCGCTAATGAATCTTTTGATTCTTCCCAGAAGTGAGAATTTTTGGCAATATTTTTCATCACCCATCTTGTATTTTGCAAAATGTTAAATCGTGACTCCAAAATATTTTATTTCAGTCACTTCTTTCAGACTTTCACCATCTATGATAAATGCTGGTGTAACTGGAATTCTTTTAATTCCAATGTTCGTGAATTTAGTTTTGTTCACACTTTTGTTTTAGTGTGTTTAGTTTATGGTTGTAATTAGATTGAAACTAAATACTAAAGTACCTAATGATGAACTATTTTTATTACTCGATAGTCATTCATGTTAATGAACCCAGTTTGACAGCAAATATTCACAGCATATCCCGAGAAATTGTTCGCAGAAAAAAACTGCATTTAGACATTTGAATATGATTTAAAAAATTTATCATCTACTGTGTTAAAAATGAAGTGTTCATTTTGCACGTTGCACATTTACAGTTCTCACGTATAGACTATCAATAAAAGAGAGGTCCAAAATGAGAAAGATGTGTGTTGGGCATCACACGAAGCGACAGGAAAAGAAAAGTATTGATAAGATAACAGAGAAGAATAATTGATACAACTGAATATGAAGAAAATGAAATGACGGTGGGCTGGTCATATTTCTCAGAAGACGGACAATCATTGGACGAATACAGTTACTCAGTGATATTCGAGGAGATTCAAGAGACCACCCTAAAACCAGCTGAACTAACGAATTTATCAAACTCAATGGACAGAGAAATGTGAGAGATACTTGGGGAGGCTTCTATTCAGCAGAGGATAGATAATGGCCGATAATGATAATGATCCGACCTTATTCTTCTTCCTCACTGTCTACTCGGCTATATCGACGATTTTCCTTCATCTCACTCAGAAACGCGACTGCCAGGGATAGGCCTTTGGCATTCTTCACTCGGTCCATCCATCCGGTGGGAGATCGTCCTCTTTCTCTTCCTCCCAGATCATCAACCCTATCTGTCACCACAAGTTGTTCCCTCTTCTGTCCAAAGAATTACAGGGCACGTCGCAGACTATCGATGGGAGTTGTTCGCATCCGGCCTATGAGAATATTATCGATGTATTTTTTGAACGGATGCCAACATTTATAGGATATTTTAAGTGGTTAAGTTACTGTCATACTGGTGAAATTTCTATATCTCGACAGTTAATTAATTATATTTTAACGCAAACATCTCTTACGTCTGTCATATAACTAAATCATGGTTATATTTTTTAACAAAAAAGAAGATAGAATTTTAATAAAGTTTAAATTCATAAATCAATGCATAACATTTTATAAGGCTTTCATCATCTGTCATTTAAATCGATTAAATTTCTGTTGACGTTGATCCTTTAATTATTTAATAAAGTACTTAATATAAGATTATTCAATATAATATATACTTGGGGAGGTCTTCATCTAGCAGTAAATAGAAGACGACTGATGGTAATGATGATGGTAATATTATTTAGTTAAGTATCATACAGGATCTAATAAAACAATGTTCACGTCCAATGTCCAATGTCCAGATAACGTTTCATATTTCAAACTAGTGTTGAGATATCTCAAAAACTGTTCGTCAATCACTGATATATCCAAGTCACAATCACAAACAGTGACAGAGTATCTGAAAATATCGTGATTCTTGTTTGAAAATATTATTAAAATGTCATTTCACCACGTTTAAATCTTATTTTAATATTGTTAACACTGTCTTTACTAATTCCGAGCTCAGCGATAATCATTTTAGTGATAACGCGACGTTCTGGCAACACCAAATCGTGAAAATGTTCACGACATGTGAACGTCAATACGCGATGTTGAAGGGCGTCTCTCGCCCTTTCTTAAACCGGTTCACCTATTTATACATACTTCTACGCCTCATAGCAGACCCCCACGCAGTTACTAACATATCAAGAATTTCTCGCCAAGTTTCATAGATAACTGATGTTGATTTTTTGCTAGATTAAAACATCTCGCTTACGATAGTAAAAAAAAATATTTACAGATGCTGACACAGAAAAATACGTACTCACTCGATTGCGACTAAGCTTGGATTGACGACTCACAAGACTCATATAATTCAGTGGACGAACGAAGAAAGATATATATATATAAAATCAATAATATCGAAAAATATTGTTGTTGCTTTACCGGGATTCGAACCTGGATCTCTTTCCAAAATTTCCACGACCTATGTTCTGAATAATTACAACTTTACAATAAGAATGTGTTCTCCTTAATAATACATAAGGTGTATCAATGTGTCTAAAATTTAATAAAAAAATAATTGTTAATTCTGGCGTCTGCTATCGGTTTACTCAAATGTATTTGAGATTACTCAAAAACAAAGTAGACGACTCTTTCAAATAATGGAAAGATAGATATATTCATTTGAAAAGTGTAATATATTTGTCGTCAAAAATACTGTCGCTGTAGCATAGTTGGATAATGCGCCTTCTCCGTGTTGGAGAACGATCCAGGTTCAAATCCCAGCAGCGCAACAAACAATATTTTTTGATAAAATTGATCTTACGTATATATCTTTCTAATTAATAGATTTAATTAGTGTTTAATAATTATTGGTCGGGGGTTGGGAGCCCACCAAATTAGTCCTATTTTCATATAAAATAGTAAGAATGTTGTTACATTGTCTCCACTTTGAATATTTTGATTTCATGTCTATTTACTTATTTATGCAAGGAAGCTATTAATAAGGATTTAACACAATGCTGGAATAGTATTGTTTAACACTTTTAATGTTCAAATTTTTTGTTTATTCCGTAAACCTATTTAAATATTATTAAAAAACGGAATTCATATTTTAGTCTCTATTCATTACTTTAAACTGTACCAATAAAAAAAATGAACGCTTTTTATAGCAACACTCGTATTGTGCGTAATTTAAGTAACACTTACCACAAAATATTTTTATCTGTTTTTAGTATAGACACTTACACAGTAGATTAAAAAAGTGACATAGTACTTGGAATTCCTGCAAATTTTTCAATCTCATTGCGCCAAAGTGAAATTTATTACCGAAGGTTAAAAAAAATCGCTCGGTTTCCGACAAGGATCGCAAAAAGGGCTCTTCAAATGAAATCGGTTATTTTTACCTAGCTCCGTAGGCAGGTGATTTAATCTCATCGCAACGTTAATTTATTTTCTTAGAGTCTGATGCAATTTGTGGAATGCTAATTCTCGCAAAGTCTCAAAGTTCTTTGCAAACGATAATCGAATAATGTTTTTCTAACAAAATTTTTTATTTTCTTTCGTATCTAAAAATTTTTTTTTCGTTAGGACGATTTGACTGTTTAACGATTTATGATGTCTGAAACGTTAATGGTTATTTTTATTTATAATAACTCCAAAACAGTAAAGATTGTCACAATAAATATGAAATTTTTAATGATAATTTATCGCACTCTCTCCAAAAATTTTCGTAGTACAGTAATATCAGAAAAATAAGTGACAATAGGTTACCATTTTTTTCAGTACCTCACGTTTTGACACTTAAGAAATTCACATGTTTGTAAAACTACAACACGCATATCGGTAGGTAGGTATGTTTTTTGTAAACTCGGTAGCTAAACAGTACCTAACTACCTACCTAAAAAATAATACATACACAAAATGCTATGCTAAGCAGTCTGTTCTAACAAATGAAATCTACTCTTCCCAGTGAACTGTATTCACGAGCGTGTTTTCACATAACCACGAGAGTACTAATAATTGCACTTATTCGATTTTTACTACATTTTTAATTAATATTATCCTCGCTGGTGGCTGGTCTTTGGTCGCTGGCAGCAGTACCGTATTCATGTTAATTAGTGAGACCTTCTCGGACACCTGTGACACGCGAAACCATGCCATGCGGTGTGTTGGTCACTCGAAGTGCAGTTTGTAAAACACGCTTGAAGTACATCCTCCATGGCTTTGTGTAAACGAGAGAATATTACGATGGGGTATGTGCATTATTTTGTGATTTTATAGTTGCGTATCAATCATTATATATATTTTTTAATTAGATGCAATATATTTTGGCGTTATTGAAACACCATCCAAAACGTTTGCATTGTCCAAAAACGATAGTGTGGTGTGCAATTTCTGCCCGAGGGATAATGGGCCTTATTTTTTTAACTAGCGAGAGACAGTCATTGATGACGTGTATTGCTGAATGATCGACGAGTTTTTGGTACCGCAACTATAGCTGTTTCCCGGGTTCAACAACAGAACACAATTCACAGATAGAGTTTAAATGTAGAAGCTGAGGGGAATTTTTCTCAATAAATTAATCAGCAAGTACGGAGACATACCCTGGACATCTCGGTCATCAAACCTTACACCATGCGACTTATTTTTATAGGGATACCTTAAGTCGAGATACAGTTACAATCCTTGAACAATTTAGGCCCTACAAGAAAATATTATTTTATAACTTCAGATTGTACTTTTTTTACATAAATTTTTATACTTACTTACCTCTAAATAATTACAACTTTTTAAAACTGTACAGATAATTAATTGCTTTAGAACAGACCACGTCTAGTAAAGTAATTACCTTTATTTTTTCATATGTACTATTTATGCTACAAAAAAAAGTACTTGGGATAGACCTGCGTTCAATTTATTGAATTAGAAACTTCTTCTAAGCTAATCCTTGAATTTTAATATTTTACTACCCATTGATCATAATACCTCAAGAGAGGAGTGAATCTATGGACACAGTCCTCAGCAGTAACGGAGGTCAATCCTCGATAGCATTAAATTGATAGAGCTCAAATATGAAAAGTGTACAAAATACGATGTCACCGCAATTTATAAAATTATTTGCAAAAGGTTTAAAACTTTCTTTGTATCTATTATTATCTATTCAAGGAGACAACATTAATGTCGTAATTAGACATTTTTTCTTATAAAACACATGTTTTTTATTTTGGTTGGTTTGTCTTCGCAAAGGGCTGATATTGGTTCGGCCCTCTATTGTCGGGCGTAATCCCTAATCCTAATTAGTTTGGATAACTAACAAAGCAAAGACAAGTAGCTATAATTAATTTGGTCTGATCACCTTTTTGCGACTGTAATTATTCAGTTGAGAAATATTTGTTCCATTTATTATTACTGTTTATAATATTGCATTGTTTGTATTATTTTATTACATTTTCTGGTACCTAGCTACCTACCTACAATGACGTGCAGCAAGTATGTGGGTATATTAAACAAATTAATTAAATGAAATATTTAATGTCTGCCCCCCCACCCCTCCGATACAGGACTAATCTCAGAGATACACATCATACTTGTTACCATGGTGATCACGTATTTTATTCAGTACTCATATACGTTAACTTATTGGTAGCCACGAGGCTGCCAATGCAATGTAATATTTATAAGTGAACCATAAAATTTATTATTAGCAAATTATTTATTTTTATTTCATAATTTCTTACTTAAACGAGCTTATTTATTATTTTTAATATTATTTATTATTATTATTATTGAATTATGATTTAACTTACTTGTCGTGTAGAAGAAGTTTAAGTGATTTATTATTTTTATTTAAAATAATAAATGGCATACTAGACGCCCTTAATTTAACTGAAATAATTGTATACTACGTTCCTACGCGGAGTATCAGGTCGTCGGCGCTGTTCCATGTAAATGCACAATATACTAATATTTATACGAATGCACCCACACAAAGACTTGGGAATGATTTTAGTCTAGTAGATATATTCCGATATTCAATGTTTAAATATAAGAGTGTTGTTTTTTGATGCTGTTCTGAGTCATAGGTACAATTGATTTCGATACTCAGCCATTCTGTGTTAAACCTAAATTTTTATTGTTTTTCTGTCTTGAACCTTAATTTTTATAGTTTGTTTTGCTTATTAAATTTTTTTTTTTAAAGCTATATATGTATATTCTATCAATGTCTATTTATATATCATATATATCAATTTATATTTTTATAAGTGTATTCCATGCTGCCTGTGTAGCTGCTCATGTTTTTTTATACCTAACCAATTTTTTACAAGGCCATAAGGGCGTAAATGAATAAATAAAATAAAAAATAAAAATAAAATTATTTAACGGTGCGTGATGGTACCTACTGCAATTGGAAAATTAAAAAAAATATTATAAAACGTAATTATTGGCACCATCGCACCACCACGTTGAGCCACTGCCACGATTTTTGTATCTAATTTAATACTGTTCGGACAGGAATTCGCACATCGTACTTGATGACAAAGGACGCGATACCGTGCGCCCGATTTGTGGATCATTCGCAGCCGGTCTTCGCAAATCGTGCGTTCAGACATGGGACGAATCATTGACTGTACAATGATAACTAGATTAACCGAACCATACAATATGAAATGAAGCCAAGTGCACGAATTCTTCTTTTTACTTATTATTAATGGACTATGGTCTTGTCGATTCAATGCTCGCCGTGCATCTCTATCCTAAATACCTTCCAGAAGTTATTCGCCTTACTCATTATTTCGCGACCTTGGAATAACAAAGTGTAAAAATTGACGTGAACGATTTCAAGTTGGTGCTGAGTTTGGGAGCTAAGAACACGTAGAATCTTTGATAAAATGTCGTTGTTGCTCTCGGAACTGGCGTGTAGTTATTCGTTGTTTGTCTTGTGTTGTATTCATGATTATTGCTTGGGATGAGTTGTTGTTAGCATGGAAATATTGGACGAGTCTCAACATATAGATTTGTTTTATGTCTAGGATATTATACACTTTAAATACAAGATCTGATGGATATCTAAAGGGACGATCATTTATTACCTTAAGAATTGTCTTTTGTGCTCTTTTATCCGACTTTAATATTGTTTTTACTGCTCCTCTCCAAACTAAAATAGCATAATTAATTAAAGAGTAATAGAGAGCAAAGTACATAGATCTTAAGAGTTTGTAGTCAATTAAACATATTGTCTTCCTTTAATCTTTGCTTTTATATCTATATTTTTGCTTCAGGCCCATCTAACAAAATTATCACGATCATTTAACAAAAAATAGTTTGCAAAAAATGTGTAATTTGGAACCGATCAAAACTTCAATTAATCGAAATAATCGCAAAATTACGATTTTTTAACATGCTTATATATCTAATATGGCTGAAAATAGGCACATATTCCTTAAATATTTTAGACTCGTGATTTATTGAAGTATCCACCCATAAAATATTGTGAACTATGTCTGTTACACTCTGTATATGACATGCTGGAATTTATAATTAATTTACTTTAATAGCGACATTGTTCATGGCAGGTTTTGGTTTTGTTTTTTTTTTGTATCGAAGTGATGTGGAATATTTCAACTAGAAATCGTAAAACGTATAATTGCATAAAGATTTATTTAGAACCGTTCATATCATATATTTGATAATGTCGGAAAATATATTAGTAATCTTTCACAGATAGACCCTATCCATTCAGCGTGATCTCCAACTTCACGTTCCATTAATGCTTACAATACCAATCTAAGTTATTTATTTTGCCCGCCAATGACGCTTGATTACAACAATAACGAGATCTCATCGCTTAACGTTGATGTAATATATATTTTTTTTTACACAGGTTCATAGTCGATATTCGTTTCAGTGTGTAATATACGCTTAGCGTACAGCTAAGTTTGCACTATCATCTGCAAACGCCGAGCACTACTGTGCCTTCCGATATCGTTGACCATAGTAGATATAAAACATCTTATTCATCAACCTTGTTAAATAAAATGTTACAATTCAATTGTTAATTGTAACCGTGTTTGTGTTTTTAACTTTTCTATCACAATAAATGAAATCGTTAACATTTTAATATGTTCTTCTTCGGCGGGCCTCCTTTCATTCTACCTTGGTTTATTTGTTACGAGTATTTTCATTACTGAGGAAACCTATTCTAAAATCGCAATCCCTTCCGCATGTTGTGCGAGCATATTCATTGGGCAGGGGAATTTAAATATTTTAATTTTTTAAATTATAAGAACTGCTTATTGCAACATTTCTATCTTCATATTGTACTTAAATATGTATTTTAGGGCCCTCTATTAGTGTCATTGATGACTCATAAGATGACTCCTGCGAAGGTTGATAATCTGTTTCATTAAAATGAAATAAAATAAGACGGTTAAAACAAATGAGTTGTTTATCGCAAAGAGCGTCTCGAGTGGGAAGACTCTCATATAAATGTTCATTGTCATAAAGATATTTTGATAACAAATTGAACGACAGACTGTGTAATCTTTATCTATATTTTTACTACAAAATTTATAGTCTTTGTGTTGTTTTATATTAACTAGTACCGCGCCAAATATATAATCACAGAATTAAATAATTGACTGTTGAGTTTTCCGATACAATAATATTAGTAGACTATTATACCATTCAAACATACAAATTTCAAATTCAGAGGCGTAACGATTGACGAGGAAGACGGGGTTGGGCTCCGAAGAGGCCGTTTTCTGCTCATGAAATTCGTGAAACAATACATTATATTTTTTACAACATTATAATTATGTCGATTTTAAGTCAGCAGCTAACGAATAACAATTAGTGTTGACATTTAATATTATACTTTCTTTGTATTCGAGTATTGTTGTCAATTTTAAAAATAATTATTATCATGACAAGACGTTTTAATTATAGACTAATAATTATTGTGACACAGGCAAGACATTTAAAAAAAAGCGATATGTGTAATATGTCATCAGTTAAGAGCGAAATGATAAAGATAGGAATGAAACTTCTAAACCAGATGACACAGAAATTAATATGGATTTAACTGTCTTTCGTTGTCTACTCTTGACCAGTTGGTGCATACCAGTCCGAGACCCGAGAGAAAAGTTTCATCGGTGTAACGCACTTTCAACCATGCTTTGAAAGTTATGATAGATCAGAAGAATAAATTTAAAACACAGCAATAATTTATTTAATCATGACCAGGAAAACTTGAAACTAGCCTCCATCAAAAGTTTATCTATTAATTATAAATATTATATGGGTTATAACGGATTTTGTGAACACGATGACTCTTGTTTTTATTATCAGATAGATCAAACTTTTTTGAAGAAATGACCTTGTAAATAAATAGTCATTTCATGGATCGAGGATCTAGGAAAATCTTTAATTCGTTCATCAGTCTCTGAAAATAATATTTCCTATATCACCGTCTTTTGCTGCTCATAACGAAGCTGTTCCAGTTCTTCCATAGTGAATTCTGAGACTGCCTGCCTGTTCGTAAACCGAAATTCTGTTCGCAAACTGAAGCATTTGTGTTTGTAAACCGAATTGTTCGTTCATAAACCGAGGTTCCACTATATTGTCATATTATGTTATATTTTTAAAATTCATCTTTTTGACATGCATAAAACCAACTTTAACTATGTTAGCTGATTAATAACAGTGGGTTCCTTTGCCGTACTATGAATCATAATCAAATATAATATTTTAATATAAAGAAAAAAAAAAACGATTTTATTCCTTCTTCATAATTTCTCCAATATGTTCATGAAAAAACATCATTTAGCAAAATTCTCTACACGAAAGTTGGTCGTAATGTGAAAACGATTTTTCAAAGATAAATATTTTTTAAAGGACTCCGGATTATGGATTATTCACTTGCCCGGAGAACGAAGAATTTCGCGCCACGCCAATGGTTCCTTTTGTCTATGGACTATAAACAGCAAATACACGCATGATAGCAATCCAATCGTGCTAATAGTTATTATCAATCTCTTTGTCAATTAGTATTGTAAAGCTCCGTCTTTATTATTATATAAATGGGATTTAGAGATAAGATTGGGTTCTATTAAGCATGGTCTTTAAATGGGGTAATTGGATTTCTAAAGTTAAGTACTGAAATATTTAGGCATCCCTATTTTATCTTGTGCACTAAAATCGAGAAATCAAACGAAAATGAGTCACATGATAGAGTTTATGTATTAAATTAAATGACTTAACATGATGATAATCTTGTAATCGATGATCATTTTAACTAGAAATAACATATATTGAACCTAACTTAACGCATTAAAAACCTAATTTACTTTTTTAAAGGAACACGATGTTTATTTGACTCTAAGATTGGTGTACTTTGCACTCGACTAATTAACTATGCGATTTTGGTTTGGAGAGGAGCAACAAAAAATAGTATTAGAGTTGGATAAAAGGCAAAATTTTTAAGGTAATTAATGGTCGTCCTTTTAGATATCCATCAGTTCTACTATTTAAAAAGTACAATGTTCTAGACGTAAAACAAATTTATATATTGAAACTTGTACAATATTTAAATTTAAACAATAACTCACCCCTCATGGTCACAACACAAAACAACGAATATACATCTACACACCAGTTCCGAGAGCAACGACATTCTTTCAACGTTTCTATATGTTATTAGCTCCAAAACTGTACAACACACTTAACACTAACTGTAAACCGTTCACTTACAAAAAAAAATGCACAGATATGAACTCAATATATGATTCAATTGGTTAGAGATCAGTCAGAAGCATCGCTGTCCAACAATCCAACTTAATCACAATACGATGTACAGAACAGCTACTTCATAGATACCTAGCGAGGTAGAAAAGGGTTAACAGGCTTCCGTATAAATAAAATGTAATATTGAATACTTATTGTACTTGTAGTGTATTAATTACCTAAAAATATTTATATTGATGCAAGTTTCAAAATAGAGATATTTTGCTAATAAACACCATTTTAAATTTGCAACACATCCACTACATTTTTATTGTCTCTATTTTTTTATATTTCTGTCTACATACTTTTTAATTAAATAACACCAAAACATCGCGAAAAATACTGGCTACTTTAACACACACGGCAGTCTAGCAAAGTAGCTAGGACAATAATGTATATATCAGAGATAGACATTTAATATTGTATGTTCACCATTGTTACAACAAAAACACATATGTATGTCAATTAAATCTGATAAATAAATAAATTGTATGAATTACTTAGAAATGTAGGTACACGAAAAAAATATATCCATCACGACCAATATTACACTATTTTAAACAATTACTTTTACATTCTTTCTATTTTAATGAAACATATACTATTTCCAATCAAAATCTGTAATCTGTATGTTTGCAATGAATTATAAAAAATCATTACATCAAATAATACATGCTAGATGACGCTGCGACCTCCAATCCATTTTTAATTTAATCATCTTTACAAGATGGACAGATCAAATAAAATAAATATCTGGATCATCACTCTTCGCAGCCTCTCTCGCATTCTATGCGGTAGAAGACCGGTTGAAGGATTGCCAAGCCATGACATTAAAGACCTGTACAATGGGCGACAGACTTAGATTATATTAAGAGTTCTAGAAGAATCTTTACAGATAAATGAATTAGTTATTCGTATGCCTGGAAAATTATATTTGTAGTTATCCATTTGGGCGTTGGTATCTATAAACATTGAAACTTATAAAACTTACTTTGATTTTTCATGTTTGTATCGTCAAATAATACTACATTATAAAATATTTCTGATAGATCGAGGAACTAAAATTTTATTTTAAAAATAATTATTACCAATATTTATTTTTATTCTGACGTCAATCAATCGTCTGAAAAATTATTTAATATATATAAAAAATACAATAATATACTTAGCTAATTTCTTTGTTCTACTCTTATTAGAACAGTAGTGGGAAGATAATGGAAGAGAAGTATTATATTTGACTACGGTAGTAGTCTATCAGATTTTCTCAGCTTTTTTCGACGTAACGAATAAGCAGGGATCCTTCTATTCTTCTTTAAACTACTTACTTACCGATCATTCCATGTTATCGTATTTAAATAAACGTTTAATTATATTAGGGAGAATAACTGACTTGGATAAAAAAACGTAGTATATCTCTGACAAAAAAAAAAACTAAAATTTTTAATAATAACGAAAAATTATCTTACAAACTTAGCATACGTGGCTATGTATTTACAATTTGATGTGACATTCCCATTAACATGCTTGCATCAAAAGTAAACACTGAATTTAATTAAGCACATCCAATTAATAATGTTAGGGGTTATTATTATTATTATTTAGGGATTTTAGGGGAAACAAGGATATCCTATCGATTAGAAATTTCACCATGTTAATTTTCTGAACATATTATGCAGTTAAACGAAAAATTATTTTTACATTTTAAATAATATTCCGTAATGTTAATAAAAAAAATTCAGAATTTTCTGCGGTTAATTCGCAGCCCGGTTTATGCCACCCTGGATAATCGCGAGTCTACTATGTTTATTTAATATTTTAGTAAGCAAAATATATTACTGTGAAGCTGCGGTTTTTTCAGAACATAGTTCTGTGGAATTTTAATTATAAATTAAATGTAACAACTAGTAAGATGTACAGAAAAAATAAATTTATCGAAAAAAATTGTCGTAAACTTACTCGGTTGGCGCGGTAACGGTAACGGTAACGGTAACGGTAACTGGTAACGTATTTCTCCGGATAGGAATAGATCCATATTCAATTCCCGGAAGCAACTAAAATATTTTATCGATAAATTGATTTTTTCTGTATATCTTTTTAGTTGATATATTTAATTAGTATTAAAAGTATATTTGGTGTACTCTTTCTCTTTCACTCTGACTTGTGATTATGAATGAGCCGTGAAGTGCTTTTATGAGATGGAATTTTCCTCTAGACTATTTTGTAACCTTCGACGTTTGTGATGGGACTTTCTGCAGTGTACAGTGTATCACAGAGAGGCGTTAAATATATATTTGACGTCACACGAGAGAATCAATGACATTTTTGGCTGGAAAGTCGTCGTGGTCTCATTGTTCCGGAGACAAAAAATGGAGACAGAACTATTGCCAAACCTTTAAGTGACATTCCATGTCGAACGTTTTGTGAGTATTTATTTGAAATGCAGCTTAAACGAACTTTTAATTGTTGATGTCTGTAAATACTAGTGTATAACTAGTGCTACTACATACATGCCTGACTTTAGTAAAAAACTTATACAGGGTGCGGCATAAAGAACTATCCGATTTTGAAATGAAAAAAAAACAAACCAAAAAACCTTTTAATTATGTTAAGTACGCATAATGCAGATTTTATTAACGTTTTTTAAGTGACGGCCACCATTACTAATGCATTCGATGAGTCACTCTCGGAAGTCTCTGAAGAACTCGGAAGAACTCTGCGAATCATTTCAGGCCGAATGGCAGCAACTTCCTGGGTGATCTTTGAATTAGCCCCACAGAAAAAATTACAGAATGTCAAATCTGACAAATGTGGAGGCCATCAGATATCACCATCCAAAAAAACAACATCAGGAAATATTTATTTGATGACTTCAAGAGAACAACGAGATGTATTGGCCATTGCACCATCTTGTTGAAACTAAGCATCTTCTGCAGATATTAATTGAAAGTGGATGCGAAATGCACGTTGTGTTGCTATCGGCGACCCACCATTTCTAATAAATTCTTCGATAACAAATGCGCGATGCTCACCAGAATAAGCCAAAACTGACACTAACAAGGGCACATATAAATCTGTTCAATGTCATCACTCTACTCCCTCCCGACGCGTATCTGTCCCTCTTCTGTGTAGAAAGGGTGAACGGATTTACCCCTTACAAGCGATGTCATCCAATAAAAAAACTGATTGCAATAGACATCGAGAGACCGTGGAATAGTTAAGTTAAAGTACCATTAAATCAGTGTAATATTAAATATAAATACTAGAAATGACCCGTTAATAATGATGAGAAACTATTATTATAAAATTATTTTTTTAAGGAGAACACTTTCTTGTGAAGTTGCATTTTCAGAACATAGTTCAGTGGTATTTAATACAAATTAAATTAATTAACTAGAAATATGTACAAACCTAGACCTCTTCCATTGATTGAAAAAAGGTCCAGGTTCGAATTTCTGTAGCAACTATATATTTTTTCGATTAATGGATTTTTTCTGTACATTTGATTCAATAAATTTGTATTAATTATTTATTTCTCTCATTTATTAACGGCACACTTTCACATGACGAAATTGTCAGGAGATCTTGTTTATTTCATGTTGCTATGCGACTTTTTATTTTACAATCAATATATGTTTGTTTTGTGTTACTATGCGGTGTAGGATGGTGACAAATATAAAAATATTTTCATTTCTCATTTTGTATTATTTGACATTTCATTTGATAAGGCAATCAAGGACATCTCGCGTACATATTAACATTTGTTCGTTCTTTAACACGTTTTTAAAGATTTAAGAATTCTCAGATGATAATTTATCAATCTTAAATTTATGAATTGAATTTACAATTTTTGGAAGTCGATTTAAAATAATTTATTTTGGATAAATCCAGTCTGAGATCATTTCGGAATTGTTTCTTGTATCACGTCAGTAACATTCTAAAAATACTAAAATAAATCAATCGAGCTTTTATAATCAGGCTTCGTGTATATATATCGAAATCGATTTCAACTATTCAAAATAATTAGACCTACATATAGCCTGTATTTAGAATGTTCATAATTTTATATAAGAGAAGTTAATAAGCTTCTCTCATATAACAGTAATATATTATTTAAACAAAATTTTTTCAAATAGATAGATTCAAATATGTTTTATATGATATTAATATTTATTTATCTAATTTATAAACTTGTATGAATTTTCATATTAAATTCAATAGTTTTGTTGACACTGGAATATGAGTTCGCGACAAAATTATTGTGTTTTTTTTTTACCTATTGTATTCCTGAAAAAAATACGGAAGGTAATTTTTTTTCTAATATTAATATAAAATACTAAATTAATGTATTAATTATAAATATATACATATTAAATCAATTTTATCGAAAAATATTGTTTTTGCGACACCGGGATTCGAACCTGGATCTCTATTTCCAATCCTGGGAAGTACACTACCAATTGTGTTATAACGCCAGTATTTTTCATGACAAATTTTCGAACCTATATGTTACATTTTTTCAAATTAATACACCTGTCGTTCCATTATTTGAAAGCCATCTACATTATTTTTACAGAATCTCAAATAACCTTTGAATAAACCGACTGCAGACGCCAGAATTATCAATTCATTTTTATTCAATTTTGGACACATTGATACAACATATATTATTAAGGAAAATACATTCTTATTGTGAAGTTGTAATTATTCAGAACATAGGTCTGTGATATTTTAAATACTAAATTAATGTATTAATTGTAAATATATACATATAAAATCAATTTTGTCGAAAAATATTGTTTTTGCGTCACCGGGATCACAGACCCATGTTCTGAATAATTACAACTTCACAATAAGAATGTGTTTTCCTTAATATTAATATAAACACTGCAGACATCATACGTCATCATATTCTGTGGTGTAACACCTGGGCAGTTGCCCGGGGGCCCGAATCTGCTAAATAATTTAATGAATCACAACAATTACGTTATATGTTTAAAATTTGTAACGGATGACTAAGTATAGTACATCTAAAATTTAAATATAATAAAATTTTTTGGTATCAACAAATTATTACCCTTCAGACATCCTACCAGACGAACCCGTTTTAGAACAGCCTGTAGTAATTAAGACTATATATTATACTACACTGACAATTTTAAAGCCTTATAGTAATTTTTTGAATATAAAATAATTTTTTTTATCTAACTTAAAAAACATGCTATAATGTATTTGTTCTAGTTTTAGACAAACTTTTGAGATAAATCTTTTTAAATTTAATTTTCATTTCTCCAAACTCAAAATCTATTTTATGTCTTGAAAATTATTTTTCCTCCGATAACTTTCTAACAAGATTATGCGATAAAGCGTGTTTCAGTTCTCCATTATTCTTCAATTTTCTTTAGTTTTGGCATAAATTAAATGGATATTTTAAATGAAATTGAATTTTAAGTCAGTCAATTATAATCGTATTATTCATAGATGCATCAACTGTATTGTTAGCACTGTTGTCTGGCTATACATTTATAAGATACGTTACCAGTTAGAGGCATAAAATTTCGAAATATTAAATCGAAATTGAAAAAAAAAAGTTCAATATTTTAACTAACTAACTAAATTACCATCACTCAGTTTAGATAAAGCGCTACATTCTTCAATTCTGATATTTATAAATTTTCTCGTGCATACTCGCCGACTGCATCGCATTCGCGAACATTCTTTATTTCTGGTGTCATCAATATTCGTATCATATAGTATTTTACTTATCGTTCTCTTTTCATTGATTATTTCCAGATGACCTAAATGACCCTTTAACCCTAAGCCTTATCAAAGACCATAAATTTTAAATGTATTCATTAATAATTATTCTTGTTTTAAATGGATTTCCCGCATACATGCCTTAACGACCTAATTTCAACTACATTCAGTCTACTTTCGTTCTTATTTTTAGTGATGAGAAAAATTGCTACTCTTGACTCACTGGTGTAATTGTGATTGGTATTCAATAATATCAGTGATTGAAAACAGTGACTGTCATCAGTTTCATTACTAATATGCGTACACCGCATGATATCACATTACGAAATAAACATATAAACATAATTTTGAGCGTATTTATTTACATTATTCATATTTCATTTACGTAAAAACATATTCTACCATAAATAATTTATATCAATCTAATTTAATATCATCACAAAGAGAATTCAAACGCTTAAAAAAATGTAATTTATTTTTAGGATCAAATTCTCTGCAAATATGCGTAAAACATTTTTGCAGAATCTACTAAATGGCGCTGATCACGAATTATAACGTCATTCTTTCATAAATATTCTCATCTCAAATGTACATGTGCCAAATCACGGTTAAAAATCACTGATATATCAAATATCGAAATATCAGTGCGGCCGTAAAGCGTGAGTTGTGAGTGTGATTACGCTTTACAAAACCGATTTCGATCACGATCGAGTCACGCTTAACAATCAATGATACATCAAATATCAACACTGCATTAAGCGTGGCTGATCATATATATATATAATCACGATATTCCCGAATATTTAATCACTGATAGTGATATCAGTGATTGACTCACTGTTCGTTATTTTGAGTTCATCACTACTTATTTTGCTAGTTCCAGGTTTGATTTTCATTCGTTAGTGTTGATACTAGGACTCTTTTTACCCCCGCTAATAAGTTTCATGTGAAATTACTGCATTCAAAGCACCATTTGCCTTTCTGCCTGCAATCACCCTCCTTTTGATATACAATCGATTTCGCTTAATTGGGACATATCGGTACCAGGACATTTGTCGCAATTAAGCGGCTGACCCAATTAACTGAAGCGAGCCTTAAATATTGCCTTCCTACGTAAAATAACGCTGTAACCCGGCTATATTTTTTTTCACCTTATGGTTATTCACAGGAATAGATGGATCTTTACCTAATTTTTGATGTTTCGGTTTAATGACTTCAATAATTGCATTCTCAGTCTTCATTTGCATCGTAACATCGTCAATTATTTTTATTATCATAAATTCTTGATAATTAACAATATAAACTTCTAACTTTTCCTCATTCTTAAAATTTCTGAATGGCCAAGGTGTTGGTTACTTAAAGCTCGCAAACTGTCAGTGCCAAACTGTATTTCTCGCAAAAGCGAAATTTTTGCACTAATCATTGGTAAACATTGAAATTATGTGTGTAATATGTATTGTGATACCGTCCTGACACAGTAAATTTAAGATTTTAACGGAGTGTTGTCCCAATTAAGCGACGTTAATTACTGTTAGTTCTTTGGTTTTGGTTTTCGTTTTAATAATCGGGTACCCTGATTAACCGGCGGCGGCGGCCCAATTAAACGGAGTTGACTCTATTAACGAACCGTTCCGTTCCAGTCAAACATACCTACTTCTCAAGTACACAAAGTCTTTTATAATTTGCTTGAGATTAGTATCCCCTTTGCTTTATATCTATGTAATCTCTTATAATTGTTTCGATTTACAGTTTCCTTATATATTGGATCACCGTTTTGTCTTACGTGATCGCTTTCTGCCTTACCTGGCTAAAGTTTTTAAGCATTATGTTGTAATGTTTCAAGTGTTTTTATTACTTTGCTACATCAACAAGATTTCTCTAAGTTGCTCAACTATTGCTTCCATTTAGGGGCTCTTTACAGGTTCCACTGCTTTATTTTTACAATGTGTTAGTTTTATTCTTGGAATTTATTTTACGCTTAATACCTAGTGAAGTATATAATACATATATACTTATCTACTGATCAATATTAAAATCCATTCGGTTTTAGTTTCATAATTTTGTCAATAAACCAAATAAGCCAATGATTAATTCAATTAATTCATTAAATTGATTTCGGATTTAATAAATTGGAATAATGAAAATTTTATAAAGAATATTAATGAATGATTTAAATTGAAATTGCTAACGAAATTACTTCCTTCCATCTCCAGCTCGATGAGTTTATAAAAATATTGATGTTTTGATTTGTAAGACTTCTGAATCAATGATTAAACATAACGTTGGTTCTTACACATCCGGGCAATAAATTCGTTTCCTACTTAGTGAATTTTTTCATGTTAAAAATTTTTATAAAGCAAACGATTTAATTGTCGCATAAAAAAATCTTAAAACATGATAAAAGTATTTCAGATGTTTAATTTACGATAAAACCAGGGTCGAACCAGGAGAACGGTAAACTAGCCGACTGCGGAGAGTATCGTATTTCTCGGAGCTACCTAATTAATATTCATGCTTAAATACCGACAAGCGTTTGCAATATCTTAACAAATATGTTTTCATTGCTATTATGTAACATCGTTTCATCAATATGGTTGGAACCAAATTAACTCGAGGCGATAGAAATGTTGACATTTGACGGATGATCGTTTATTTTGGAATATTCATAGAAAATAGAAACCGCGTAGGTACCGGCTTGACATTTACATTTTATATCTATATTTGATTCAAATTTGAGAGTATGGATAAATAACCATAATCATCAGGAGGATCGAGGGTCTGCAGTGTCGACAAGACAGCGGCGTGCAGTCAGTACTTTGAAATAAGTGTACATAACTAGAATTTATGCGAAATGAAATACATATCTCGCAATATTCTTATTAGATTATTCAGATCTTAATATATTGTAATACTCTTGTCAGATAAATATTCAATTTCGATACATATTTACGTACTGGTTATTTCAATGTACCGACTGCACGCACTTGCGACAAGGCGCTTCCATTTATCACTGTCTTGCGATGTTTCATTACTTTAAAAATCAAGACATAATCTGTCTTCATAAAGCCTTTGTTGTTCTCTAGTCTACACAGTCTGGGACAACCCTCTAGCCACCTTTCATCCAGAGTTACCAAGGAGATATATTTTGGTAATCGTTCTATTGGCATTAACAGTCTAAACCACTTCAATTGAGATCTTTCTGTACGTAGAAGTAAGGCTTCACGCCAAGGGCTTCGCCTATTCGATTCTATTTTTTTTCTAACAAATCTCATTTTGGCAACCTAGATTATTGATCTCACCCTATTCGTGAGAATCTATAATTGGTAACCATATATTAATGTGGGCCTATACACAGCATTAAAAGTACTTGATTTAGTCTACACCCTCATCTCTGATTAATTTATAAAAGAAATGAGAGATAACGATAACAATTACATTCTTGACAATAACGTTGTTTTCAGTTTAAAAACACTGAAATGTGTATGATCAAATAATCTAGCTAATTATGTACAATTGCTTATCTAAAATATTTATAAAACAAGATTTATTTTTAATGTAAATGATATGTTAATAATAAAAATTAATAAAAAAACTATGATTGTTCCAAATACTAATTTAATATATTAATTATAAATATATACAATATAAAATCAATTTTGTCGAAAAATATTGTTTTTGCGCTACCGGGATTCGAACTTTGATCTCTATTTCCAATCCGGGGAAGTACACTATCAATTGTGTTATAGCACCAGTATTTTTTATGACAAATTTTTGAACCTATATGTTACACTTTTTACAATTAATACATCTGTCGTTCCATTATTTGAAAGCTATCAAAGCTATAACACAATTGGTAGTGTATTTCCCCGGATTGGAAATAGAGATCCAGGTTCGAATCCCGTAGCGCAAAAACAATATTTTTCGACAAAATTGATTTTATATTGTATATATTTATAATTAATATATTAATACATTAATCTAGGTTCGAATCCCGGTAGCGCAAAAACTATATTTTATATGTGTATATTTATAATTAATACAATTAATTAGTATTTAAAACGTCACGTAATTTGCGGGATAATGGTGTCGGAATAATAGCCAGTTCGTGATAACAAAAGTATTTATAACCGATGCTTCATGATTATACATGTCAATATTAGATATTTATGGTATCATGATACAAAGCAAAGAGAGAGCGCTGACCATGGCGCAACGTCATTTATCTCTTTCACACGATCATCGTACCAACATCGTTAGTGTCTACGCATTCGTCACCATAGATACATCATATTTCCATTTATTGTTATGTTATTAAATATCCTTAACGTCCATACAATGGAGATTGTAATACTAATTGTATTAGGACGACGAGCGAGTCACCGTGACGCTACAATTGATTCAAAAATTAATAAAAAACGAACCATAAATTATTCCATAATTGAGCATATCGAAGTCTTCCTGAATGTATAAACTGTTTTTCGGTGAAAAAATATATTTCGCCCTGGTTTTACGGCCCTGGAAATAAATGCCGAATTTTGATAAATATTATTTGTACTACCTTTATTGGCTTATTATGTGAAATCGAATGTAAAATTATTTCAATGGGGGAAGTAAATAATTTATTTTACTTACGCTAATTTACATTGAAAGTTTGATTTGCAAAAGAAATATGTATTTATTTAAATCGGAATTTAGAGCGAATACACATTTAGTATTTATGTAAAGTAGCGAAAAATTTTCAAAGTTAAAATCAAATATTTTCCACATGAATATTTTTCCTGTAAATATATAGATATATATTATGTACTGGGGGTCAGTGCTCGGGAACTGCCTTTGTTTAGCGCAGTAGCACAATGTATGCAAAATTTAGTACGGGTAGAGGGAGGTGAGATTTCAGGAAAGTGGGGTGGCTATATTTTCTTCAGGGTCCTGGAGTGCGACTGTACAAACTTTGGATTGCACTCAATTAAATACAGATATATAATATATCTAAGGGAGGTGATGGTTGCATGTGTTTTGCGCAGGGTTCTTATTAGTAACTATGGCTAATATAAGTATATATAAATTTGGTTAAGATTGGTCAAAGAATTCTATGGAGAACAGATTGGCACACATTGAATTATATATATATTGTCATATTTGAATTTAGCTGTGCCCACGTGTGTGGACCACCTTAAGAAAAATAAACAAAATGGGTCAAGAAGTGTGTGCGGCCACGATATTCCTGTTGGCCAATGCGGCAAGAGTATATGGAGAAGATAAAATGGCCGATCTGTTACTTGTCGCTGGGAGCAAATTGATCTAGTGAATAAAAAGAGGACATCGTGGCTCTCAAGGGCCGTGGCGAGTTGCGGAGCGTTTATAAGCGTGAGATTTGGCGGCGAGTTTTTCCCTGAAAAGGGTAACAAAGTAATAATGAATATGACAACTGTGGCAATTAGTGTAGGTTAGGCATTTCCCCTGCAAACAAAATATAACTCGTGTGTAGTTGTCCATGACTTTGACCTGGTGAAAACACACAGTAATTTAAGTACCGGTGGAAGTTAGCTGGTGACATAAGGCCCAGGGATCTAATGTTCCATCCATGACACGGAAGGACACCAGGCTAGCCAGGGCAGCATGTGACAGATGTCTGTAGGTATGTACACATCAATAGCGAGGGGTGGAATGATTTTTTTAAATTTCGGCTGTACACCTATCCATACGTATTCATGGCCTAAATACACGTAACACAGTGTCAAAATGTCAATAAGACGTTCATTTACTTATGAAGAGATGTATACGCATATAATTATATGATTTTTCGTATGAAAGACGGGTAACATGATTAAAGTTACGTGGTTTTAACAGACATTCCGTGTTAGCTGTCTGGGTACGCGAATAAGCAAGGAGATCAGCAAAAATTTTCAAGTTTAATATTAAATAATAAAAAAAAAACTGCAATGTTATTCTCATATTTTATTTATGCAAAATGGACCATGCTAATTTAACGTTTTGTAAACAACGACGACTAAATGCTGTTCATTTCTCCCAAAACACTGCAATCGGACTTTGGTTCAATGGCGCCAACTTCACGGCGGATATTTTCTTGCAGGGCCTGAATTGTTCGAGGATTTTTTGCTGTAAACCTCCCCACTTAAAGTATTCTCACAAAAAAAAGTCGCACGGTGTAAGGTCCGGTAACCAAGGTATTTCTCTGTACTTGCTGATTAATTTATTGAGAAAAATTCCCCTCAGCTTCTCCGTTGAAACTCTAGCTGTGTGTGGAGTGACCCCGTCTTCTGTTGAACTCGGGAAATTGAAATTGTGTTCTGTTGTTTAACCCGGGAAATAGCTGCAGTTGTGGTGTCAAAAACTCATCGATCATTCGGCAATACACGTCAGCAGTGACTATCTCTCGCTGTATAAAAAAATAAGGGCCAATTATCCCTCGGGTAGAAATTGCACACCGCACTGTTATTTTTGCACAGTGCAAACTTTTTTGACGGCGTTCCCTTGTGTTGATGTGTTGATATAAAAATGTACTTCGTCAGTAAAGAAATATGTTTTCAAGCATTCGTGCTGTTCCAAAACGTTCCAGCATCGTTCTCGCTAAGGTTTCACGTAAAGAATAGTTATTTTCGTTGAGAAACTGCAAGATTTGCAGTTTGTGTGGGTGAAACTGTAGTTTATTTTTCAAAATAACGTGTATTGTTGATTTTTATATTCAAATAAGGGCTGCAATCTTCCTTATCGATTGACGCGGAATGCGCATAATTTCACGTCGAACTTGAACCACATGTTCCCATGTGACTCATTGCGACTGGCAATTCTGCAAATCACGCGCATCGAAGAATACTCCTCCCACTTACGTCACCCTGATGGTTTACGAGCAATTACAATTAAATCTTGAAATTTATTATCTTGACTATGTACCTAAATTTATTTCCTTGGATTATATGCCAAAATTCATATTTTTTTTCATTTTACAATTCAAGACACTTTAATAAACAAATTGGTAAACATAATTTATTTTTATTTTTATATTTAGTGTAATGCTTTTAACGTCATGTATTTTATTTTAAATTCGTCCTGACTTTCCATGGAGCCAACGCGACGTTGAGACGTGACTTAACAAAATTAATCGCAGAAGTTGTGTATCTGTGTCGGTAGAAAGTTACTCGGCCACACGTACTTTGTTACCTTATTTGATTGATGAAGCGAAATACGATTAGTAGGATGTTTCAGGAGAATGCTTTCACAATGATGTAATTTAAGAAAGCCGAAATAATAATTCAGTGACTAGGATAGAATCCCTTTCGTAATTATTATCACTCGTGCCAAATTTCACATCTATTTCCTTACAATTTTTTTATAAGACCGCCCTGACACCGACATCGGTGATCTAAAAACAATTAAATCTTCACTTGCGATTATTATTTGTTCAACACTTAATTAAATTAATTAACTTATTATAGTGTGCGCCTCACTTTATTTACAAAAGTGAAAATAATACAACATGTATTATTATTAGAAACTAGAATTATATAAATTGTCATAGAAAATAATAATCTAATAAGAAATATTCATTTTCATTTCAGGGTATTAATTGAAAAAAATCATTAAATATAATCCTGTACGAAAGAAAGTCTAGATCGTGATTAATATAACGTGTTATAATCATTTGAATTTCACATATTAGTGCTCCACTTAAAAACATTTTTTAAACTGTGCTCAATTAATTGGGAATCAACATCATCGAAAAGATATCCCCAATAAGCCCCCTACTGTGCCCTTAAAATATTTCATCTTGCCAGGTATTGCGTGCATATATCGGCTATACAGAGCACATTAAATACACTAAGTTAGTTAGTTAGTTCAGAGGACATTAGTAATATATCCAAAATATCAAATATTTCAAAGGAACATTTTAATTTTGCATTATTTAAATAAATCAAAGAAACTGTACATAAAAATCAAATTTTATATACAGACAGTCTACTTATCTAGCTTATCGTATTCTTTATTTGACAAGTTTGGACATGTCACTAGTGCTCTATACACATTATTAAAAATGATTAAACTTTCGTATTTTGTTCTGTCATTAAAATTAGATGATTCGATTAATTTTGTTTTGAAAAGTTAATGTAACTTATTTTATATAATTTTTAATACTAACATTTGTTTGTTGTAATATTTGTTACCTATTTTGTATTTTAAATAAATTCTTCTCAAAAAAATGTCTAGAAATTGTTACATAGTTAATGTCCAAGAAATACAAAAAAAATGATATCATTAAATTAGACATTATTTGGGTATATAATTTGTGTGGTCTTATTATTATTTTTAATCACACCAAGATACACCGATAACGCATTTTATATCAAATTGTGCACATGTCACTATAGTGGCATTTTATAGATTTTCTATAATATACATATCTTTATTTTTCGACATTAAATCTTTTTTTTACAAAATATTAAATTGTACATATATGTTTTTAGTTCTATTATTACTATTTTGATCGATTACCTCTGTGAGCCTAATATAAGTAATAATATTAATATAGTGTAATAAGTAAGCTTAATATTTTGAAGCAATGCAAGAACGAGAACTGACACGCAAATAATAATGTTTATTCTCAATGTAAATACGACATCGTTTTTTTTTTAAATATGCATAGCGGAGGCGAAGCCGGACATATATTTTGTTCTACTATTGGAAAAACTTCAAACATGACAGGCTGGTTGGAAAAAAATATAAAATTTCGAATACGTTAAAAATAGGTTTAAATTTAGTAGTATGGAACAATTTTCGAAGAAAAATACAGCTTCTTCAATATTAGCAATATTACTTTGAGGCCTTATATAATATTTATATAAAATACTTTTTTTAAACCACAATTTATTGATTATTCTACATGTTTCGATACTTATTCTTTTGATTTTATTGATATTAACAAGGGTTTAGAAATTATACATACAAATACTAGGGGTTTAAAGATAAATTTGTGATTTTAGAAATTGTACATACATTATACATATTTGTATGTATAATGGTATCTTCTTCAAGAAAAAATGTACACTGAAATTAAAAATACAGTATAGATAAAAATAAAACAATAAAGTAGTGAATAAGTAAGAACTAACATGAAAATAAATTTAAAAGGTGACTAATTGCAAAGAATATTTGGTTATTTATAATATTGAGCTTGTATAATATTAACACTTTTTATTTTTTCAAAAATTTCAAATTTATCTAACTGTAAACTCTTAGTATTTGTATATATAATTTATAACCCATGTTAATATCAAAAGAATGTTTTTTTTCCAAAAGGTAAATGGAAAATTCTGAATTTTGTCTAATTATTTATATAAAATGAGGCAAAAAGTAATTTTGCTAATATTGAAGAATTAAAAAGATTAATTGGTAATCTGATCTGAATAACTTTTCACACACCGTGTTATGCCAGAAAATATAAGGGTCGTCTCTAGACATTGTACCACCCTTTACATAGTAGAAAATACCGCCCTTATATTTCGACAAACGTAATAATTGACTTACAATATTGAATTTTGCATTAAAGCTTTAGATAAAAAGGCTCTCGATATCATAACGACACGAATCTCATTGTTTTGAGTACCAAGATATGTTTTAGATTTCTTTAAACACAAAATATTACTTGCATTTCATCTACATTGTTGTATAGTCATGAGTTCTAAATAAAAAAGTACATCACTTTTTTTTGTTTGGTTATCTTAAATTTGCCGCCCCAAGGCCTTAGTTATCTATTGGTTGGAGACAGCCCTGCGAAAATAGTGCTATAGTGTGAGGAGGAAGTTTGACATAGAATGGTGTACCGCACCACTCTTCAAAGTCTGAACACGAGACGAGTTTCGGAGAATATCCGTTTCATAATTGGTTTTCTTTGACCGGTACTTTGGCATAACTACTTATTATTAGCTTTGTCACTGAGATATTAAACGAAATCAATTGGTGTCTAAAAAGGAATCACTTTAAGTAACGCAGGTGAACTAATTCATCTTATGAAGGCATTCAATGTCAATAAGGATGAGAGATTATCGAATTATTGAACTGCCAGCGAATGCGATTTTTAAGAGATTTTTGACTCCAGACAATCTTTGAGATTTTTTGGAGACAATTCTCAATTTTTGTAGTTCCTACACACATCATGTCTCAGAGATTTGCCGCTTTGCGCCTTATTTCACGCTAGTCACGTAGTTACGTCAAACGTCACATATCATAAAGTGATTTTGAATCCCTAACAAAAGTTAATGTTTGTAATTTAACACCTTACATTCTTAACTTTTCAGGATAACTAATTGTACAGATCTAAGGTGGTTTTAAGTAACATTTATATGGACGTATCAAATCTCGCTACGGAGCTAACATCGTTTACACTGGTTTAAGTTGTTGTCTCTTTCTACTAATCTCAAGCTGATCTCTGAGTTTATTTCAAGATAACGTGTACATGTTCATTTATTTCTAACTATATAATATAATATAAAAAATATGTTTGGACTGTGCCACTGGGAAGCAATTGTACAATGAATTAGTATTACAAGTAGTAGATATAATTAACATTTATTACTTTATACACAGGTGTATATGAAAAACAATATTAAAGTGAACTTAAAAAAAAATTATTTTCGATAAATTTATGGCAATAGTTAATAAAGATATGAGTCAATATATTTGAGTGAGTGCACCAATACTAGCTCTGTCCATATTACTAATCAAAAGTTTTAATTTTTAGTTTCATGTTATTGGGACAATTCAATTGGTTTAAATCTTTCAGAATTCTATTAAATAGTTTGAAACCAAAATATTTGTAGTTTCTTATGTTGTATGTGCTCTTGGGGTTTGTAGGTTATGAGTATTTTTCCGCGTGGAAATTATATTTTGAATTGTTTTAAATTTGTCTATTTGTATTTATATATGTATTTTAAAGTAGTATTAGCATATATTTGTCTTATATCAAAGACGTCGAATTTATCAAAAATTTCGTCTCGTTGTGATTGGGGTTTTGAGGATGATTTTTAAAATAATTTTCTGAACTGCTACTATTGGATTAATTGCTGACATAGTCACCCCACTCCAAGAAATTACAATATGCTCTATGATTGATTGACAGATTACATTGTACGCCATTTTATCTCAACAAAATCTCTGAGATTACCTTATCGTGTCTCCTTCCATGGATACGTTCATTTATCGTAACTGTAGTTAGAGCAGACGTGGATCTACTGTGAACGGAGTGGTCCCAGATGCAATTTCAGTTCACATTTTTTTATTTTATTAAATAGAGATTTTCAAACTAAGCTGAACGCTCGAACTATTAAAATTTAACTAACTTGCTGGTATCCTGGAACGAAGTGCGATCCTCCAACCACTGAATCACTAGACCAGCGTTTTAACCATTAAACCAAGGGTTGGCAGACTTTCTAGTGAGAAGAGCTACATGTTAAGTAAGCTGAATCTCTGAATTTTCATAAAGTCGCAACATACATTTTCACTGTAGCTATATAAATAAAATAATTAAACACTTTGAGGGCTTTGTAAAGTTTACTAGTTAGAACGGTGTCCTTGTATAGCTTGTGAAAGCTTTGCTTTGTCTTACATGTAACAATTTGTTTTTAATTATAGGCATAACTGTAAAATATCGTCAGCTAATTTTTTAAACTTTTTTTTTTCGATTCTTAAAAGGGAAAGTTTGCTAGCATAAGCATGTAAAACCATAGTTTGTGAGAGTGGAAAATATAATTTTTTTTTTGTGTCATATATTTCAGGCAAACCTATTCCTAACCTAACCTATAACCTAAACCTATAACCTAACAAATATGATTGCAGATTAAAATTTGAGCCTATGTTGAAGAGTCACAAACGCCTGTGAAAAGGGCCGCAAGCGCTTGTACTATTCTAAAAATTTTGGGGCTGCTGTGCGAGAAGGGTTTTCTTTTAAAGGAATGTTATTAATATTATAGTACCGTTAAGACACTCTTAATTATCTAGTGGTCGGGGGAACGAGCCTCGTTCAAGAAGACCATCAAGTTAGACAAGTTAGAATAAATATATAGTGTAATTGAATCGGTAAAATCATTTCACTTTAAATTCGTTATTTTCTGTATCCATTGTTTTTTACTTTTAGAAAAATAAAATTTTCCGAACTTCATCATTTTTATATTTCTCCGAGCAAATTTTTTTTGCTCAATCTATACCTCTAAATCTATAAGGCATAGTATATTTGTATTCATACAAATAACTTTGATGTAAATAAAATCCAGTATGGCAATTTTGAATCAAAATCATAACAGTTATTCCGTACAGGAAGTAAGAATGCAGACAAGGGTGGTTCTCCGATCTCAGCTCCTCTCAACCGGCGATGATGATGATGATTATGAGGTCGAAAGAAATGAAAAACAAAAGATGTTTAATATAGGCACACTACGGCGGCAAAATGAAGAATGGCTTCCGCCAGCAGAATACTCTGCTCTCTACTCTAATTAATAACAATACATATAGTCATATTTGCAATTACCTATACGGCGACAGGCCGCCGCTTGTGACGTTTTACTAAAACGTCTTTGTTTTGCTTAAATCGATCCCACGAGTTTTTTGGCACCACACCGATGATTACACCTTTAAGTTGGTATATATGGCGCTTCCTCGGCGAGTAATTCTGTGCGATACAACAGTTCAAGCCAAATCGAGGGACCCCTCATAATCTTTCAAGCTTCAGGGGTCCCAATAACGTAGATTTGACATTGAGTTAAGGTGTTATTAAAATCATTACTATCGCAATAATAGTTCTGTTTAAGTCGAATCTATTGTATTTTTCAATATTTTAAATGCCATGAACAAGTTATGTTGGCAAAGTATGCATGTTACGCCAAACTAATATAATTATGTTACGTACGTGCTATTTGATTTTAAATAACATAATTGAATAACATTAATTTAAAAAAAAATTTCAACCCTTCACATAATGACTTCATGAATTTCCTTAGGATAATCGTAATAATATTAATATTTTTCAAAAATTAAATTTAACTTACTATTTTTATTTCTTTTCATACAAACATACTTTCGAAAGCGTGAATTTATTTTAGATGAATAATATACAATAAACCGTTAGTGATAATACAGCATCAATATTAACAATATGTATTACCTAAATCTATGTCTAGTGCACGCCACTGACTACACAATAGCATCGTCACTGTTAAAAATTGAATTTCGCGTTGAAATTTGTCTTGCGCGCGATTTATTGTAAATACCTATTATAATGTATAAATACAGTTAATTTTGTAATACAAATTTTCGTGTCTTATATACCCTTAATCGTTAAAAAACATGTATATAATTTCATGATATGCACCGTTATAGAAAAAGGCTCGCTTCCATATATTATGTACATTACATTCGTGTGAATATTGTAATTAATATATAATACTATGTCAATATGCACAAATAATTTTAGGGTATACGACCTTCATTCCTCATTAACTAAACATAACTGTCTGCTCGTTAATAAATAATAAGAAATATATTGATTCGAATAAATTAACGACGAAATTGAACGATGGTAAATTTGAGGTTTTGAAATTATTATGAAGTTAAATAATTTATTTGATAGCACGACAGTGCGGTAGTGCTGTCGCGCTTTGAGGGAGATGGACTGGAATAGAGATGCATGTATGATGATGGAAATGATGACAAACCTTGCAGGTAGCCAAGATTCACCCTGATGATTTGGCGTTCAATATGTTATGATTTCATTTGTCTGATTTTGTATTTAATCTGTAAGTTTGATGTTAGCATTGTATCAGAAGGATTAGCCTCACCCTCGTACTGGTGTACGTATGTTGCTTCTTAATTTACAAAGGTTTGTTAAAATACACTGATTGGAAATATACAGTGGAAACGTTAAACGTGGAGTTAGGAACAAATTCAGCTAACGATCAGGCGCCAGGAAAGAGGAAAAGAGCGGAAGAGGGAAGAGCGTTCAGTCGCTAACTGTCAAATTTCAGTCACACTGTAAATTACTCGGAACCGTGCTCACCACAAATTTCTTGTCGTTAGAAGGTAAAAAAAATATACACCTCCAATGCTGAAATCCCTGAAGTCTGATCAATACCCAATTAAAAGATTATTTTTCAACATTAAGGAGAACACATTCTTATTGTGAAGCTGTAATTATTCAAAACATCGGTCTGTGATGTTTGAAATACTAATTCAACTTATTAATTATACATTTAATGATTATATTTCAATCATTTTATATAATTGCTTTCCTTAAGACTGGTGAATTGTCAGCTGTTATAAAATTTTTCGATTGACACAAATTCAGAGCAAATCAACTGACGGTTGTCGAACTAAAACATTTTGGATTTATTTCTAAATAACATATACCTACAAACAATTTTATCACCCATATTTTTCGTGTAAGCAAAGAGTTTCGTAAATCAGATTGCGACTTGACAACAATTGAGAGTTTAATGAAAATAAAAAGTATTTTGCTATTATTCGTTGATATTATCCGGTAATTCTTTTAAATATATATTTGACAACTACATCACTTGGATGCAAGATATTTATATATTTATTTATAAGTCAATGAAAATGACTATAAATATATAGAAAACATATTATAGCGCCAGAAATATGGAACGTCTGCGGAAAACTAGCCATGACCAGGTAACATTAATCGATGAGCTTGGATGAGAAGGTGTATGATTGTGGACGAGGTGAAAGTTGTGTGTTAGGATATACGAGTATTTCGCTCTATTCTCTCTGCCTAATCCCGCGGAAAAACGGTGTGACGGTAATAAGTAAACTGTTTAGCTCAAAGTAAATATAATAAACTATATATACCAGTACATACTGTGAACATAGTTTAAAATATGTAAATGGTTTTAGCTAGCTGTAATAATTATCCTTGATCTTTAGATAATTAGTTTTAGTATCGAAATGTTCATTGAAATTAATATAAATAAGTCAGTAATCGATATTTCGTATTGCCAGTTAATATTACCCAAAAGTAGTTTCAGAGCTTTTTAACGTGACTAGGAAAATGGTGGGTGGTGTAATAATGTACTTAGCAGTATAATCATTATGACGTACATCATTTATATAACTGTAACGGTTACATAACTGTAACGGTAGGTTCTTGAACATAACGAAAAGTTGGAGATTAAGAAATGTAAATTATAAATTTTTTTATAATGTCCATAAAGCGTAAAATAAAAAAATTACATTTATCTATAATATCGACAAGAGACACGGATAATAGATTAGACCCATGATAAGACACAGCAGCTATGCAACTAAAAATATAATAGAAGGTAGATGACAGAGACACAGACAGAAAAACATTAAGAATAATGAGAGTGGTAAACATGGCCAACAGGGGACTGTCGGCTCTAATAAAGAACAGGAACATAGGAGAAGACTAACTCATGTAAGATGATGAATATTGATATAATATGATAAGTAGGTACAGTATGGTAAAAATATATACCTATAGATATGTTGATGAAACCCAATAATGTATTAGTAAGCTGAGCAGATTTTCTGAAGACAAAATCAGTACATTACATCTATTTTATTATTACAGAAATCAGGACTAATAAAAGAACCAATCAAAAAGTAAAAAAAAAAACAGATGATTTATGGAAATTGTAATTAATATAATAAATACGAATTAAATGTATTAATTGGAAAGATATAAAATCGATTCCACAGAAAAATATTTTTGTTGCTACCTGGATCTTTTCCAATCCGGGGAATGTGCGTTATCCGATTATGCGATAATTGATTGACGACAAATTTTTGAACCATTTAAAATAAATTAGTATTTAAAATATCATACACCTATGTTCTGAATAATTACAACTTCACAATAAGAATGTGTTTCCCTTAATAATATAATAAAGCCCAGAAAAATGTGTCTGTCATGTAACGCTGTACCTGGGTAGAATCTTAAGGGGCATTTCGCTAAAAATATATTTATATATATGTATGTAACAATTTTCACACCTGTTTTTACGATTTTCTCTGTAAGATTAAGAGCATTTTATGTTTTAATTAATTCGATTCATCTGTTTTTTATAGTTTTCTATGTGAAATAATTTCTGGCGCAAGATATAATTTCGCCGTATCTTTTTAAAATTCCTAAAATGTAGAGAATTTTAAGCACTTCTACATATTGCGCTTATTCTAAATGTAATGTACCATAGACTATCAACTATTTTACTTCTTCAGTCATCTCAAAATACTACAAAATAAGTTTTGGGTATAAGGCAAGAAACAGCTGTCATGCAACGCAGCTGTAAGGATGTAAGCAGATAAAATCTTAGGGAGTAATTTAGTAAGAATGATGTGAACTCGATGAACATAAGAAAGTTTGTATTTCTTAAAATTAGTGCAGAGCCTTCAAAATCAGTATTGTTCTGAATTAATCAGTACGTCTGGCCACTTTATACGTGAGCCTGTTTAAAGCGTTGTTTTGGGGGTAATGACACCGGTGATTCGCTAACATCGCGAAACAATAATTACAAAACGTTTAGTGTCTCTCTTCTGCGTCCCGCCTCCCTCCCGGCGTTTGATTGCCAAGCGATCCGCTGTCGGATCTCGTAATTCAGTTGGATGAGATTCAAATAGTCGCTAAAGGGAGGACGAGAATAGAATCGGCATTCAATTGTCGAGACCGCTACACAATGGCATCGTTGCCATCGGCATCGGTGGCGTTTTAGTTTTGCACATCGTCCCGGAAATGATTCGAGAAAGCAGGGATGGTTTGTATGTTGAATATCGCTTTTTAGAAGAGCTTACGATAATGTCTCCGAGAACAATAGATGCCAAACGACCAAAGCAGTGCGAATAGAATAGATATTCCACATTAAATTTTTTATTGTATTGACAAAAATGTATATATTGTTTGTTTCCAACACTTGTACGTAGTGAACCTTGTTGACCACATACCTCTATGAAAAATTAATGTTATTCAACATTTTATGTTTGGACAAAGATAGGTTACTTTCCCGCCTTTAAGTGAGAGCTTTGGTCAGTTGTCTCAAGTAGGGACCAGATAGATATTTATATATATTTAAAATATCAAAAATAAAAGTAATAAAATTTAATTCATTTCGTCTCTTATAGTGATTTATACTCTTAATACACTCATAGTATATTTACACATACTAGAGAGAGTAGTAATTTTTTTATTTTTTATTATCTTAAAATGTAAACCAGATACTGGATGATGGTTTTGTTAGAAGACAACCGCCTGTATGAGAAGCTGTATGAATATAGATGAGGTGAGAATTGTGTCAGGAGAGAAGAGTGTGGTGCTGTATCCTATCTGCGTACCCCTCATTTCCCTTCTGTTATATTAAATATAAGATACGCATACTTTCTTTCATCTCAAGTAGGCCTTGCGTTCGGCTATAGTGGTCGCTTCGCGGCTAGGGCTTTCATAGAATCTATATTTTAGCGCACAATGCACCATTGTTAAAGCAGTATAATAATGTTCTGACCTTTTCTGGTAGTGCATTCTGTATTGCCCTTTTATTCTTAAGCATCAATATTGAATTATACATATATGTCTAATTAATTATTCTTGGTCATTTCACTTTACAACATTCTTGAAAAAACTGAGTTAATGTTTATGATAAATATTAACTGAACAAATGTAAATATTACGAACTTATATTTGACAGATGATTGACCACGCGAGATAACAGATGGTCAATAGACTTGCCAGTTGGAAAAATTAATATGATTTCGCTACTATATGTATTTTCTTACTCGAAATACAGACGAATATTTGATATCTATAGTGATGCCGATAGTGTAGTGGTACTTGAAGTGAGTCCACATATTAACATGTATACAATTTAAAAAAAATTGATAGATATGGAGATTGATGGGTAAGAATGGTGAATGTTATATTTATATAAGGTGATCACTTAAGCCATCTGAAGACAGACATGTAATTACCCATACTTCTATATATTTTCCATTAAGTATAATAAAAAAGAGCTTCGTCTCTATTAAATATCTATTATTTGTTTATTTATATTCATTACATCCTGCAATTGTATTAAAGTGTGACGTTAAAAATACCATAAAGTAGATATCTTTGATGATGGATAGACAGCCGCAAAAGATGTATTGACTGATCTTCAAATATACTGCATACATAAATTCTATTCATACGAGTTATGTGCTGGCTACGTACGTCATAAATGGAATGCGTATTATACACTGTAATTACTTACGGCGTGTAATATTTGGTCTAGTCTATTTCTGAAGCGTTACACAGATGTTTGCTGATCCAACGCTAGATGAGGCATAAGTCTGCCTGGCTGCTGTGACAGGCTGCTGTGACAGGCTGCCGGGATCATGAAATGCTATTACGTAGAAATGGTCGAGCTTGTTGCTCAAACACTGGATTCATTCTTAATTTTTTTTAGTAATAATTATATTTTGTACAATTAGTTGAACGAGCGGGGTTTAAAACATTATACGTCTAAACTATTTGCTTATTATATACATATTTTTATATACAAATTAAATGTATTAATTAGAAAGATATACATATAAAATCAATTTTATCGAAAAATATTATTGTTGCGCTACCGGGATTTGAATCTAGATCTCTTTCCAATCCGGGTAAGGTGCATTATCCAACTATGCTACAGTGACCGTACTTTTTTAATCGAATCAACAACAATATTTTTCGATAAAATTGATTTAAAATGTATGTATAATAATTAATACATTTGATTAGTATTTAAAATAGTAAATTTATACATTGTTTTATAATAAAATGTGTTTTTTAAATAGAATACATGAATAACATTCACAGAAAACATGTCATATCAATAAATTGTTATTATTTTAAAACACGCTTGTGCTAAGAAAATGGTGGTCTCTTGGATCGAGTCTCAAGCTTCCGATCACTTGATCACTAAGCGAGGATCTTACCGCTAGACCAAACAAGGATGACTTTTTCTCTTTATATCGGTCGATATGCTCATGACTGAACATCGCGGATTTCCTGCCTCTATTCTTCGCGATCTTGGACATTGTTTATTGCGAAGTATGAGTGAGGCTCCGATCATGTCTCGTACTTAGTGTGACCATTTTATTGGAAATATACGTCTCGCCCTCCGTCACTGAACGTTGCCTGTGATCACCAATTAATCAAAGCTATCTCCATCTCTAGGAATATGGCCAAAATATGAAAAAAATATTTCCCTGCATGCTGTGTAAAGCCTTTCTTAAGTGCGAGGTTACTGAAGAGTGGCGACATTCGTTCAATAACATGATTTTTTATGTCAAAATATATCATGTATTTTACTGCAGAATACTCACAAATATTCATTCTTAAAAATATGATGATATTCTCATTAGTCTCCGACAAATTTTGCGCTATGTAAACTAGAGTACAACTGTTTGACATTTTTATTTTGATTACCCGTTATTAAAACCGAAGCACAGAGAGAGTTGTTTATTATTCTATACAAAACCCACGCGTTTAAGTATCGAAGACAGGTGTATTTTTTAGAAGTAAAAATATTCCCATTTTATAACGCATTTGAAAAAATATATATGATACAATTTTTCGCTATTTAGAAATAAATAAAATAAAAAGATTTTTATTAAGTACAAGAGATCAAAGTTGTTGACATTATAATGAATAAAGATTTCTCCGAAGTTTCAAGGGGGTAAAGTAATAAAAAAAGTTTTTAATAAGGAGGGTGTGCGTATTGTATCTTGAAAATAAAAGTCCATGAACTTCTAATGATTCGAATCTACTTATTTTTAATATTATGGATGTGTTAAACGGGTTCATAAAAAAATATCATTAACTTTGCACGAACATAGGAAAAAAATATCACCGTCAAAGTGATTAATTGGTTAGTATTAATAATAACTGGAAATTTTTAAAAATAGCCAAATGACATGGTTAAAGTGATAAATAATTTTTAAGTTGTAAATAATCTTACAGCCATTTTTTAAATTATGTTTAATTTTAAATTTAAATACCTAATTAGTTTCCCACCACTCATACATTTATAGTTTTGTTTTTATTTATGCTTGTGTTTTTAATTTTAGTATACATTGTTTCCTGAACAAGATACCATAGGTATCGAAACATGTTGATGTATCAATAAATAGTGTTTTTATTATTAAATACTAAATTAATATATTTATAATTAATACATTAATTTAGTATTTAAAATATCACAGACCGTCTGTTCTGAATAATTACAACTTTACAATAAGAATGTGTTTTCCTTAATAATTTTTATTATTATGTATTTTTTAATATAAATGTTATTTTCTATACCCTTCCCGGATATTTTATATTTAAATTAATTTTTACATATATAAAAAAGTTTCTAAAAATATTCCATTTTGTTATGGATATAATATTTATATAGATAGTAGAGAATTGATGTATTTTATTGTAGATTTTAATACGGGTGAAACTAGAATTATTAACACCCACGTCAAACTTTGACGGCGATAATCTCAATTTATGTGTTCGACCCTATTGTTTAACACCACCCAACTAAGACTATCTAACGTTACTATTCATTTCTGTACATATATGTACTACTCCGAATTAACATTTGATCGAAACGCCACAGGTCTCGGCGGAAGGACTCCTAAAACAAACAAGAAAATTCGTTCGTTTTCCGGATTTATTTAACACTTGAAATATTAATATTATTTAAGTAGCCATCAAAACTCGTAGGCGGTTCCGTTCGTTGACGAGGGACTCATGTAAAGTACACGCCGGGGGAGAAAAACCCCAGCCGAAAAGTTTCGTTCCGGTTTAAAGAGGGATGCTGTCCAAATGGCGCGGAATAATCTAGATAATGGTTGGTATAGGGAGGCCTACTTGCTTATTGATAATAAAGACACACGGAGAACCAAAACGCAGGAATAAACACCGCCTACGGAATAAAAAAAGCACACCGCCGTACAACCCCACTCCACCGAGGTGCTCCATTAACAAACGAATATTTTTCAGACTAGATATTAAAGATAAATGAAAAGATAAAGGATGTGTATATCTTTCTAGGTCTAAAAATGTGTAAAATTCAACTAAAATATATAAATATACAAGTAAACTATTTCACATACAATAATAAGGACTGAAAAAATGTACATTCACTATAATAATATTTTTTTTTACGATTATATATATGTATATAGAAATGACATCACTTCTACGTTAGATTGCGTTTTTTGTAGATGGTTTCATTGAAAAAACCTAAACCAAAGTTTTGGCACTGTAACACGTGATCTTGTTAAGATGTTGCTTAAAAAAATTACGGTATCTCACATACTGTACCGCCTTGAAAATGACATGTGTTACCGGCCTAGATTTCCTCAGGAAAACTATCTATGAAAAACGTGACCGAGAAGATACGCCAGTTTCATACACTAGTGCCCGTGGAAACCATTAATTAAACACACACACATATATAGGTATACAATATATGTAAACTCTTTCACTAGCACTGTTCTTCCCAATTTGCTAGCTGCTACTATTTCTGATTCACCTTTTTTGCAAAGTAGTTCTAAAAACGTGTGTAATGTATCATTTATGGAGTATTGCATATTTTGAATTTCTAAACGTACACAAACCTTTACATTAGATGCACTATGGATAAGATACATTAATATATTTATAACAAAATGTACAGTAGACAGAATGTTGAAATTATTTTTTAGACAATGAAAACGTTAAGTTTTATTTACCTTCAAAAATTTCCGACCAAAAACAACAAAGAAACCTTCCACTACTGATGAGTTACTACAATCATAGTTTAAAATAGAATGAATGAGACAGTACATATTTAGCCAATGTTAATTCGTAGATGTTCACACGGTAGTAAGAATTCCATTATTTTATTAAGGCAAGACTTGCCAAGCAATCTTTCTATCTAATCACATTCAAGTGACAGGATTCTTACTACATTCTACTTTGATGAAATGGAAGAATGAAGAAATGGCGGTGTTCCATATTAGGGATACTATTCCATAATTGGTTACTTTTCTCTATGTAATACTTATTTTAATTATAACTATTAATGGAAGTCAAGGTTTATCGTAATGCAATATAAATAGTTTGGAAATCCTAACGTCATCTAGAATACGATATATGGATAGTAATTCATCGAATTTGCTTTTATTAACAAAAAACAATGTTCTAAAATTGAAAGTTCACAATAAAAATGTTGAATAACAATCTGAGGTGACACAAAAATAAATAAATTGTAATCTAATTCTTTTGAAATGTGGTGCTGGAGACACGTGTCGCGCATGCCATGAACGACGAGACGCACGAATGTATTCATGTTGCAGGAGTTGAACATTATGAACAGACTCTCAATCATTTGCTTTAGATGAGTTATTACATTTTTTGGGCATCTTTCGGAAAGATTTCACCCAAGCGTTAGAAAATATAAAACAAAACCTTTATTTATATTTTTGTTTACCATATCAAAATTATATATTAAAAAAATTTGCTTTAATTGTATAACCTTCACGTAATTATATATTTTATATAATTGATGGTACATAATGGTTTTTACCTTCAGGCCTGCGTTATAAAACTTCAAGGTCTCTGCTAAATGAACCGGAAAATTCTCAAGTCAAAGGCAAAAAATAAACGCGGGCCTGCGCTAGTCGGATTCCGTAATTCAGTTTTTGAAAGACATCTCCGAGAAAAGCATTTCGAAATTCGAGACCCTGTTATTTGGTTCTTGATTCTTTCAAACCACAGCCATGGATACTTATTGAGAAAATCAATCAAAGAAAATGTAATCACAAACTCGCAATTCATTGAAGTATTCAATATGAATCGAATCGAAGTTCCAAAATTGTTTTACATTTTAGATATAGCAAATTGATTGACTGGGGGATTTCACTTGCTTGTCAGAAAAATATGTATGTTTTTTTCGCGTGTCAGAAAATACCTAGGTATATATAATAATTCATATATTGATTATAAATATGAGGATATTAATTCTGTACGGGTACTATTAGAAGATTTTTATTTTCTTCTTTCAAATGTAAATTTAATTTAATTAAGAATTATTAAGACAGAGTTTGTAGGTGTTTAATTATTTTTCGTATTTTATGAAGCGACATATTTTTATAATTTTTTCTTACTCAATTAGAGTCCGTTAGTACAAATTTATTATAAAAGATTGAATCACCTAAGCATATCATTTAATATGATTGTGTATGATTAATGTGGTTAACTAAAATTGTTCAAATTTATTAATTGTGTTAAATTGGCCAGTCCACTATTTAGTTGAATAAATAATTTATAAAATTAGTGAAAGGAATTATGAAAAGAAAATAAATTAATGCATTTAATTTTGAGCGTATTTTACAACAAAAATTATTTTAACTGAGATGCTTAGTTTATTTAAATTATATAACCCGGTATTTTATGAAACAATAGAATTACACGATCTAACAGTGACGTATAGGTAATTATTTATTAGGTAATAAATATTTGAGGATTTGTAGTTTATCTGAAATCAATATAGATCGCTGCGCAGTCAAAAATTAAAATTAATATTAATAATCATTAATTGAGAGTGTTTGTGGAAACTTCACCCTAAATAAATGTTAAAGTAAACTGTTCGTTTTTAATGCGACAAGTAAATTAGCTGAATTCTCGCTGTAAATGTTAAAATCACGAAATTATTAGATCTAACTTAAATAAGTGGCATCTGTTGTTTTTATATTATTTGCTTTGGCAACTTTTTGAAAGAAAGCTATTAATTAGTTAAGAAATATATTAATTAGTTCTTCTTCTTCTTTTAAATAGCAAATGCACCCTTCAAGAGTGATTTGTGCCATTAATCAAGTTAAAACTTTATTTTGTAGAAAAAAGTACAATAATATTAGAGAATAGGAAATATTATATTACAAGTCAATAACATTGTCGTTCAAAAAATTTGCTATTATATAGATTAAATGTGGCGAGTTAAGGGAAAAAAGATGATACAAGTTGACCGGGAGTTGAAAATTACCATTGACGAGATTACTGTAGAAAAACCTGCAACTGACAAGGCAAAAAATACGTGGTCAAGTGTTTCTTCCTCGGCACCACATTTACACATTGGGGAATTTATTAAGTTCAATCTGAATAAATGTGAAGCTACCTGGCAATGCCCAATACTCATTCTGTAGATATTTGATATTGTTCTTTTGGAGACTTTCCCTTCCAGAACCAGGAGGTGTGGGGAATAGATCTTTGAATTATTTTAAGCCGATTACTCTTATGATTATTTGGATCCATCCATTGTGCAGTCCAGATAGATATTCATTAGTTAGGAGAGTATAAAAATCGTAGATATTGTAATAAAATATAATACTTTTTTTTACGAGAATAAGAGGATCTGCAATCACGTTATTCATGGTTTCGCACCTAAGCAAACACCCATGGTAATGTATTATCTTTTAGCGTGAACATTATTTCGAATTAAATTATTTTTACAGTACTTGCCGTGGTTAACTTTTAGTAATGTGGGTTTTCCGGTAAAATAAACATTCTCGTCGGATGTTGAAAAAATAGCGTTATCATGAGTTGGTTTCCATTTAGTTGAAAAAATTAATATAATATGAACCCTTATAAATACAATATAATTAAAATAAACGTTTAATTAAATTGAAATATGATTAAATGTATTAATTATAAAGATATATATATTTTTCGATAGAATATTGTTGTTGCTACCGGGATTCAAACCTTTGATTTGATTGATTTTATATCTACATTTTTCAAATTAAAATATTATCACAAAACTATGTTCTGAATAATTAGTAATTAGAGTTGTCCCAAGTGCAGTGGACGTTTGTAACACCGAGTGCGAGATTACCGCGTTGAGATGGCTAACGGTTTATCTATATTTAGTAGTCCAAGCCGCCTATAGTGCGATGTGAATGTAGTGTATCTAGCTTAACTATCCAAGTTAAGTATGTTCAGACGTAGGCAGCATCAGGAGAAGTGGACACTCGGTCTCCGGCCGCCCGTGTATCTATCTACCAATGCGTTATACTTAGTATAATAGAGACTTATGCGAGATACTCTAAATTGCGAGACCACCATCAACGGCATAACTACGTCAATGTGGTGCATTGTGGTCCACGTTAAATAGAAGTCAAAATGTATTGTTGCTCAAAGTATTAAAGCTTTTGTAAATTGGGCTAATAAATTTTAAAATTCACCACAGCATTGATTTATAAAAGATTAAAAAATCATATCTCACGCATATACGAAAATACGTTAAAAAATTTAAGATAAGTAAAAAACGAAGCAGAGATTACGATTTAAAGTCAAAATATATGTGTTATATTTTATTCAAATATATTTGTTAGTATTTTTTTGACGAACGTGTAATAATAATAATAAAATATTAAATAAGGTATTCTTCAATTTTGTTCATACTATTTAATGGATAAAACTGTGTTCTATCTTTTATACAATATATATGTATAAAGGGAGAACTTTTTTTCATTTTGCATTGGGGTCCCATTTTTTAGTTACGCCACTGACCCCCGTTCAGTATTACTGATAAGGCTTTGCATATTCATATATACTTCATCTCCTTTTCTTATGCATGTGATTTTAATATCAGCCTCGTAAAAAAATATACTTCCCGGTTTCATCTTATTTTTGTTATCAATAATTTGGATCTTTATATTTTCACTTGGAATATCCGTTTACTTTTGACAACTCTTTTAATATAGTGTGTGTAACATTTTTTCAAAATTTAGTAATGTTCAACTGCGTTTTTTGATTAAATATGTGTTTTTATCAAACGAAACATTCTCGTAATATGCAGTGGTTAAAAATAGACAGCCAAATTTAAACGCGGACGGCAAGATATCAAAGATGACCCTCACAGTGGAAGGCCGTTTAATGTATTAACTCCGGAAATGTCAACACAGTTGTGAACATTCTTTTACGAGTCAATGAATTATTTTTAAGGAGAAAGCATATGTTTTAAAGTTCTCACATGTATTGGAGATGCTTTTTGCTTGGTGGGTGCCGAGGCTTCTGACATTTTTCCACTGACTTCCATTGATCACTTATCTACCTAAATTGACACCGGTAGTCTTCTTCCTCTCCCCTAACTTCAAAAAAATTCTAATGAAAAAAAAGACTCGAACAACGCTATCATAGCAGCTGCAAAACAGTTTTTTGAAGACCTTGACGAATTCTTGTATATTGGGACGTCGGCTTTGAAGTATCCTTAGGAAGAATTCATTCAACTTCATGAAGATTACAATAAGTCTTTCTGCTTACGAACGAGTTTCGTTTCAAATCTCATTCAACAGTTGAATTTATTCGCAAGTCGAAAAAGACCTAGCCATACTATTCTATACATTTCAATCAGCACTGATCGTGCGCTTATCTTAAAATTAATAGCACAGTAATTAAATAAAATGTACTAAAGAGAACAAACATCAGAATTTTTAGAGGAGATCTAGCATTACTGAAAGCGTTAATCCATCACGTCGCTAAGTGGCAGATATTTAAAGTTATAGTATTATTTTGAATTTTGCTTTTATTTAAATAATTGGACACAAACGTTCGTATCTTCGAAAGTTCATAATTTGAAGATTCGCATATAGTAGACTAACTGTATATTGAAAAATAAAATTATATAACCATACTCTAATATGTGTAATTTCGAGGTTACTAACTTTTCAGCCGCCTCTAGAATATACATCTTCTTATAATAGACAAACAAAATAAAAAATTAATTTTAATAATTGTATAAATTACCAAAAACTTGAGTTGTACCTTTTTTCGCAAAGTTTTTAAATATGAGTGTGCAGATGCTTTATTCTTGTACAAAAACCAAATTAACCAATTTTTTATACTAAATCTCAGCTTCAACAAAATTATTTTACCGGTTTAAAAACTTTTGAAGTACTTACGCATACGTTTTAATATGATTGGTGGGGATTGTGGGTAGTGCGGCATAAATAAAAAAATGAAAAGTAAAATTAATATTCTCATGCGCGTATGTTATATGCATAGTTCACAATGTTATGTGTACAGTTCACAATCTTATGTGCATAGTTCACATTGTTATGTGAATAGTTCACAATGTTATGTGTATAGTTCACAATGTTATGTGTATAGTTCACAATGTTATGTGTATAGTTCACAATGTTATGTGTATAGTTCACAATGTTATGTGTATAGTTCACAATGTTATGTGTATAGTTCACAATATTATTTGTATAGTTCACAATGTTATGTGAACAGTTCACTAAAAAAAGGGACGAATGAACATTTATTTTTGGCATTTTGAAATTAATTTTGTTAAAAAACCAGATGTACCAGATATGTATTATTTTTTAATTAAAATTTTTAGATATAAGTACCAATTGAATTCACAAAGTAATTTCTTATCCCTATCGAGACGTTTTCACACCTCCTTAACATCCCTCTAACATGATTTATAAAAAAGTTTAAATATGAATTAAATATCACAGACCTTTGTTCTGAATAATTACAAGTTCACAATAAGAATGTGTTCTCCTAATATAAAAGTTTCGTTAAATTAATATTTTGACACATTTAAAAAACGTAAATTTGACGTTTATAGATACTAAATAAAATATGTTTGTCACCATGGTAAAATACATTATATATTTGGACTCTTTTTTGCCTCATATTTTTATAAGATTACTCTAGTATGAAATTTTAATCAATAATATAATTAAATTCGTACTTGTTTTAAGCAAGTAAAAGTGCACTCAAACCATGTACTCGTAAAACCATACAAATAAATACCTTTATTTTGATTTTATTCACCGTAATAAAATTATATGAGTACCTAAAGCTCTTTCTCTGGGTAAATTATTAAGGTTGGACCAGCGTAAAAAAAAATCGCATTTTATGTAGAAATGTATTTCGGAGCTTTCATGAATATTAAATATAGTTATTTCAATGTGCCTAAAACTGACGATGTCTATAAAAAAAGTATCAAAGAAAATTGATTTGAATTTTCTCCAATATAAACTGATATACTGGGACCTTAAATTGTTTTAAGGATGCCAAATTGCATTACAAGTATAGATCACAAAAAAAAAAACATTTAATAGAGTAATATGAATTTGGTAAAAAAATATTTCAAAAGAATTTTCTGTACAGATAAAAATAAACTCTCATTTTAAACATACATATGAAAATAAAACACTTGTCTTTTGATTTTACTTATTTAATTTACTTGAGACGCGTTTTGCGACTTTCTTAATTTCATAAATTATAGACAGTTCGAGAATTTAATTCTGCCGAAACCTTTGTTCTGTTATAGATCTACTAAGCATGTGGAACAAGATCACCAATTTGAAATTGCCGCGTTCGTTATTTAAAATGTCATTCGTATTGAACACAACTGTATCCTAGGATCGTGCAAACATTATATAAATTCCAGAATACCAAAACTGTCTCTATTGCCGTAATGTCTTCTTAGATTGTAAAATTATAAAACTTTTCTACAAATTACCAATGACATTAAAATATCGTTAGTGTTGAATCGAATGAATACTTAGAATAATTAGAAGTATTCAAATTGTATGGAAATCCTCAGAATTCTAATGAGTAATATTGTCTTTTTTCATCTTATGTAAATAAAATTGTATAGCCGTACCCCATTACAGTTATAATGATAATAATAATGCATTTATTCCATCGTGATCGTTTTTTTTTTTATGAAGACCCGATTTGCCATAAAGATAATATATATTATATAATACATTTAAGTTGCGAAGTATTACTTATGTTATGAAAATAAAAGCAAAAAAATATATAAATAAAAAAAAAGTTAACACATGTACATAAATATAAACAAAATAAAATTACAAGTTGTCGAGTTAAATTGTTTGATTGATAATGCTATTGCAAGGCGAAACGCGTCTCAAGTAAATTAAACCGAGTAGAATAAAAATACAAGTGTTTTGTTTTTACATGTTATGTGATTATGGAGTTGTACAAACTTACATCGGAAACAGTAAATATCCCATTTTAATATTTTTAAAGCTTTTTTTCTCGCAATGTAATAAAAGCATTTAACTTAAAATAAATACAATGTACCTATATGATATCATTCATTTCTTCTCATTTAACATGAAACAAAAAACGCTTAAATCGAATAGATTTCGGATATCAGAAGTAAAAAATATACTGGCCACGGTATTGTCACGAAATTACTTACTGAATCAATATTCATCCGATAATAAATGAGATATACTAAGATGCCGCTTACCGTATACACCACCCTTACCATTTTGAGAAAATAATAGATCCCTTCGAAAGGTACTACTGAAGAAGGATGCTACGCATTCCGCGGACACCACGATACACGAATACCCAAATCGTGTAACAAATCCACGGGAAGCTCTATCTACGATAGTAAACCAAAAATTGTATAAATGCTTTAGCCATATTGTACGTCAATTTGACGGCCTAGAAATAAAATTATCCTCGATACGACTTTAATATGTACAAGACATGGAAGAATGCCACAGTAAAAGGTGGACGTATGCGTTGCATCAGATACCCCGAAGTCAACTGTGAGGATCGCCCTCACAGTTGACTCCAGGGTCCGGACTCCGGAACACATCTTGTGAATGAAAACGCGGACCTGATCAGTAACGCGTGGAATCTCAAGCTGTATAGGGATTTCATCAAAACGTGGACTAGGAGATGGGGTATATTAGACAGATGATGATAGGATCGTGTCAGCGAGAACGCGGATACTTCACTTTTCATAAGTCAAATTCTTAAAACAAACAAAATCGTGCGTAACTCCGCTGGCCTGTACCGAGTGCAGCGTGACTCATACATTATTGTTTCGTCCAAGTCTCTCCATGGAAGAGCGTATTTGATAGTTAGCCCTTTAATGATTGTCTTGTACCCCCACTGATTTCTTTACATCCGTACTTAACACTTGATTATCTGTTTGTTTGTAACGTTATTATATACCTGTATCTAAAAAATAAATAAGATAGCACTTAAAAGTGCGCAGAAAGGTTTAAATTAAAATCTCTGTTCGTTTTGCAATCTTTTGCATTAGTGTGAGAGCTGTTACTTTTGTATGTGTGGGTATGTGTGTGTGTGTGAGATGAGTGGTGGGGGTCATGGGATATAAGAGGCCATCAGTGGGGAACGGGCTTTTAGGGCAATTAGCAATATCTGAGTATATTATTGTACATTATTGTAAATATAATTTTGGAATAAATAAGCGTTGTTACAAGTCTCATATCGGGTTTCACTACAATCAGATTGAGGCTATAAAGTAAGGAAATAACCCAAGGGAACCTGTGATAGTATTTCCAAAGGCACCATACTGGTGCAGTTAAATTGAAAAGTCACTACAATTAGTTTTTGTTTTTCTTCTTTCTTTTATGTTTATTTATTGTAGATTTCGCGTTTTTGTAGAACTGTGTGTGGAACCGATAACATAAGTTGAAACTTCTACAACGGTTCCGGAAAAGGATGGGTCCCCCCTTGTAGCGCCTCTTTACTGTGAAGGCGATCTAGGACCGAAACTTGCATTACAAACCGTGTCTCATCTGACTGAGGCCACTATATGTAAACTGACATGAAGGAAAAAGAAGAAGAAGATAAACCGCTATCTGTTAATAAATAATGAGATATTGAGATTTTTTCAGAAAAATTAATGTATAATAAATTTTAATTTAATTTAGAATTTATTGTACCATTATACAGCGTGTTTGCTGTTATAAATTTCTATCATGATCGTTTCTACATGAAATTCGTGTAAATGAAAAATATTTTGTTCTCCACAGTTTCATGTTAACCGATTTCCATCTATCTGTTGAAAATACAAACACTGTTTGTTTTTAAATAACTTAATTTGCTCACAATTTAGCAAAAAATTTAGTTTTGTTATGTCACAATGCATTCTATATTGACTATATCTAAATAACTGTATTGACTATATTCTATGAAACTATAATTGACTATTTACCTATTGTCCTATTCTTCCTCGCATTTCTCCATCATCACTTATTTTATGCTAGCTTACTTTTAATAATGTATATAAGAAATGTAAGTATGTAAATGATTCTCCTTTTTTATTATATATGAGAGACGTGTTCCCATCCCACAGTAATGTAAATTATATAAATTGAAGAATTTTTATATGAAACGTGTACTCAGTATAAATATGAAATGGCTATTTATTTAGTAAAACGCTTCGATATTGAACGACGGCCACGAATTAAAGAGGTAAAGAAGTACCTTTCACTTAAGACAACCTACCGGTTAATATATGGGAAGCTACATGCACACCTGCACCATAAGGAAATTACAGAAATATATAATAATGAAAATCATACCAATATGAAACAATTGTTTCGAAACTAACTTAAGTGACAGTTCAAAGCTAGTGCCGATCAAACTGTCATTCATTGTGAATTGTATTTTGTATGCAGAGCTAAATAAGCAATGCATACTGACATTTACCACTAAATAATCGAGACCGAAGAGCAAAGTTTCAACCGTGTATATCACACCATATATTATGATATATTTATACTTTTAAAATTAGCAATATTAACTTTGTGGTTAAAATTCATATTTTTTATTTATTATCTTTGTTTCATTAACCACTGAATTGAGTTTAAATACATCTAACGGTTTCGAATTTAAACTCAATTCAGTGGTTAAAACAAAGATAATAAATTAAATAAATAAATTTAAAAAAATATTATATATTTATCCTGAGGATGATAGTGAGCCGACTCTGCAAATGTTTGGGTCACACCACATTGATAGAAGTAAAGATAGAAGGTAAAGAAAGAAGAAGATAACTGAGGAGAGCATTCGTAAGCCAGTTGCTGAAGTACAGTAGATCGAGAAACTATCGAGAAGTAAAAGAACTGGCGTAAAGTTGAGATCGATTCAGATAGCACAAAAATTTTTTGAGTAAAAAATAAGAGTATTACAAAAATAAATCTTGCATACTTATATTTAGTTAAACGGCAGACTCCAAAATATGTTAAACAAGTAAATAAAAATATATTATTTGTGCTATTAACATTAATAATATATTGTAATCTGCTAAGGCGATAATCAATATTTGAATGGATATTCATTTTGTGTTTAAAAACTCCCGTTTATAATGGCGTATACAGTCACACCTGTCAACAGACGTTTGACCGGACCGTTTATAGATAGTCCAGGTATTTTGGGAGCTACACCAATTGCTGAAACCGCAAACCATCGTAGCTGACAAATATGTCCGAGTTTCTTAAGAAATATTAACTTTTTTATTACTAACAATAAAGTAATATCCCAAATCAATATTGTCGTTAGGCGCGTGGACCCGTATAAACTAGTGATACAAGTTGCTTGTTGGTCTGGTAGTAAAGACACTGGCCTAGTGATCTAGTGGTCGGGACGAGCAAGTTAGCCCTATTTTCATAGTACAAGCGTTTAGCTTAGTTTGAAAATAATAAGAATATTGATCTGACATGTATTCTGTGTACACTTCTCTATTTTTTTTTTAAATGTAGATTTAAAGGATCCAACTCTTGCGGAAGATTGATGATAAGGTGAATATATCTGGTGAAGTTTGAAACCAATAGATGTCTTCAGGAAACTACCAGAAATAAGGATAATCTGAATAAGGATAGCCGATTCGAAATCTTGACATATGTACACTTCTTTCATAATAATAACCCAACCTTTTCTTTCAGCACCTTTTCATAATTTACCGTACACCGAAGTTTTCTGTGTTTTGTATGTTCTTTAACAATATAAAATATGACGTAGACATAAGTAAGGCAGGATATGTGCCGACATTAGATGAGTCCGATAACTTGCACAAGGTCGTTTTACACAAACCATCAAGATTACGATCAAGAACAAGGAAATGACCAAGACGTAGACTGGTAGACAGAGAAAAGATGTTCCTGCAAGATGTAGACAAGTGTCCAGAAAACTGATGCACGAAGGTGATGTGAAGAGATAAATGATGGTCTGTAGGTGGTCACGGTAAAAAAAGACAAAATGAATGTATGTCCCATATTTTTAATGACTTGAGCATAAAAACGTGACATTTCAATATTTTTACTACATATATTTTAATGTAAAGAGTAGCTTGTTGGTCTAGTGATTAATTCGCTGGCCTAATGATCTAGTGGTCGGAGGTTCGCGCCTCGTTCCAGGAGCTCAGTAAGTTAGTTCTATATTCATAGTACATGCTTAGTTTTAAAATAGTAAGAATATTTATATGACATATATTCCGTGTACGCATCTCTATTTAAAAAATAAAAATGATAATGCGAAAATAGGATTAATTGGATTCATTTTAATCCCCGATCGTTGGTACCAATGACGAGTAATGAATGCAGTAACGAAAAAATTGATTATTTAATTATAGTTTTCCTGATTCAAGAAATGAACAATATCTAAGTGTATATATCACCATTCAGTGACTTTTACAATCAGTCAAAATATTATAAATATTAAAACAAACCGGCTAGTTTGGCTCTTAATCAAACAACTATCCCTTAGTGAAACGATAGTAAATACATTGCTTGCGTAATAATTTATATTAGATTCAATTAGTTCAAAAAAGGATTGCGAAAAATTCTGCGCGTATTCTGAAAACACAATTAATTTCAAATAAGAGCGGATACGAGATTCTGTGACTTTAGTCGGCGGGTAGGTACCTACAGAAAGTTTTCCGCGTGGATGAGTATAGATCCCGTCGCGCTCGGCCCGACACAATAGAATGTCTGCATTTTTTTTCTCTATGGATATTTTTGGCGGGATCCGACGCTTCTAGCAAATGGCGCCCGGACTTTGAAGCATTATCGAGTTAAATGTCATTTTACTGATTAGTTTGTCAATGAAATGAATTATACTAGTAATTGAATCGAACGATACAACAGCTGCTGCTTTATGTGTTTGAATGAACCTGTCTGACGGGGTAGCCATTAAAATAAATGTAACTCGTTGAAATATTTATTTATGTCAATAATTTGAGGTTAAATTTAAATGGCCTCAATGGCTGCCCAGATTTTATGGTCCGTAGCGCCGATGTTATTTTATTTCGCATTTGTACAAAATGATAACTGATAATAAAATCTTATTTGTAAAGCTGCGATTATTTAAAATATAATTCATAATTAAAACAATAAAATATATCCCTTAGAAAGGTACGAAAAACAAATCTGTGTTTCAACTTTCAATTGCCGCTAGAATACTTTATCTATTAAACTATTGCAACTTATTTAGAACTACTCAGATTTGGTTTGATTCTTGCCATAACTAAAAATTGCAAATGCTAGTAAAAAATTATATTTTAGTGACTATATTAGTGTACTTAGTGGTTTGTGACGTATTTTTTAAAAAAATGATGGTTCGTATTGTTTTAACATTACAATTTTCAGATAATATTCCATACCGTAGTTATCAATTTTGAAAAAGGTTAATTATTTTTTATTTTTTTTTAAATAGAGATGCGTACACGGAATACATGTCACATCAATATTCTTACTATTTTCAAACTAAACTAAACGCTTGTGCTATGAAAATAAGACTAACTTGCTGGTGTCCTGGAACGAGGCGCGAACCCCCGACCACTAGATCACTAGGCCAACGTCTTGACCACTACACCAACAAGCTACTCTACTATTAATAAATCACACATTTTGTTAAAGTTAATTATTCTTTTACGAAATTAAAAAAACTTGTAATATACAGAAACAAGTCAAAAACTAAATCGGGAATATAAATGGGAAGGATGTAAATAAAACGTAAATGGGCAATACGCAATCTTAGTATTATATTTAAGTGATCATTTTAGCAAGAGTACTTACCCAAAAAAGGGTTTAAATGAGAGTGAAGTTGGTGATTTACTATGAGAAAAACATAAAGCAGCGTACTGCGTGAAAAGACACGGGACTTGTTCGAGAAAGATCGAAAATAGTTTGAGAACAGAAAATATACATTAATTACTTTATTTTAATATGGGCTATTTAATATGGACACGATAACTCTTGTAGTTCTCATCAGATTTTGATCTAACCTTTTTGAAAAATTAATCTTGTAATTTTAAATATAATATATACGAGTATATATATTATGACGTTATATTTGGTACCTACCGCGCACGAAATGTGCCGAGAGTTGACATTTACCAAATGGCAACACTGCACTGCGTAAGAAAAAAATTCTCGGCACCATTCTTTTCTTTTGACAGTTTTGCGAGCACGACAAAGCTGTCCCGATGCTAAAAATCACAAAGATGTGATTTCGTATTGAATTAAGGAAGGGTGAGAGTAATCAAATTTATTAGGTATCTGTGTTATGTTATGGTAGCTAATGTGAGTGGCAAGCGACATGGTGAATTCTGTGCATCAGAACCACGCACCTCATGCTATTCCCTGAGCGAGTCGGTGGACGTGTAAAAAACGACGTCACAATATATATGCACGCGATCCGTGACAATATTTTGCATGTTTCATAATGAGCAACTACTAGAGAATGAAGACAAATTTTGAAACACCGTTTCTGACGTGCGCGGGGTGAGGCTTATTGAAACAACTTGGTTTTAAGAGTTTCTAGCAATTTTGTGAAATTGAGAAATGGTTCTCGAACTTTCTACTCGTACAACACCGAGTATGTATAAATATCAAATATTCACGAATTGTGAAAAAGGAATTTGATGCAAATATTTCGTTAATACTACGGCCAACGGCATCGGCAGAGTTGATATTCCAAAATTATTTATTAAATATGTTGCCCATTGAAATTATAAATACAGCAAAATTAATAAAATAAATAAACACTCCTACACTTAGAATCTTTCATTTATATTTATTACATGCATTTAAATAATTTACTTATACAATAATTTCACTTTATGTGTAAATAAAGAAATCCACCAATAATCGTCGATTTAGAAGGGATCTTAGAAAAATAATACAAAATAGAATAAATGCCACCGAGTGACAATAAAAAATGTAATTAAAAAAGTGTACATTTTTAGACATACGTAAAAAGGTGTCCCATCGCTGAGCTAGAGCAAAACCCTTATAATTAATATTATGTTTTACTGGATAAATTATATTCCTTTGATAATTTTTAATGAGTTAATGTGACGAATGCTTAAATACAAACGGTTTACAAACTGTTCCCTCTGGTACGGCGGGTATTGTTTGTAGACCACTGGTCCATAATAAGCAAACACAGACGCATGTTAATTAATATAAACACACACGTATATGATATTTTGCTTGTTTTCATTGTGTAGAAGTTTAACTGCGGTTGTTTGTTTGGTTTTCGTAAAAACTACATTAAAAAATAGTTATTAATATTTTGTTATTGTCCGTCTAAGGTACATAGCCCGCAGAGGACAATAGCCTTGAGAAACTAGTCGTGACGAGTTAAGATTAAAAGAAGAAAAAAAACTAACGTCAACCGATGCACCAATAAGATCATAAACTATCTATTGCAATGGTTATGCGAACTACTTCATGACTTCACGACCCATTCAGAGAATTCGGTCGATATACAACTCGGCGCTAGGCACGTCTGTCCTCCCACTCCTCTGGACCAACACATTCCACTCAGAGACAGGAAAATGAAGCATTTACAGATACCTTCTCATATTAATCTAGGTCTTCTACGAGATTAATTTGGAATCCAATGATGAATACGGCTCACAGCACGTTTTGTTTCTTTTGGTTCCATCAATCTTTTTAAACAGCACATTTGCGCGCTTTCTCATCTAGCCGCTGTGATACAACCTAAAGACGGTCATACACGCAACAGTATACCTGTTCAGGTAAACATGACAAGTTACGCGAAGCTCAACTTTGACCACACACTTAGCAACCAACCTGTGACAATCTTTCAGTCAACCGTGGCATCGGTACAGCGCAATTACAACGATACGGTAGCGCTAGTAGGTTTTCTGAATGAAAGAAAACCGCGACAAAAGTGGTGTAAAAATGGTTGTTAAAAATATACCAGTACAGTCACGTCAATTTGATAAAGGAAATAATGGATGGCTCAGATGCAATTCAATAAGATCTTCCACAATTACGCTGCGCTTGCGAAACGCCATTTTTTCGAATTACGTGACACGATCTTTCCCTTCGCGGTGGATGAAACAACTGAGGTCTGCGCCCTGGAGTAACACACACGATCAGGTATTCCTGAAGTTAGTACTTATCCACAGGTACAAAATATCAGGTCGCCTGTACAGGTAGAGATACCTGCGATTTGCCTGTACTGGCGTAACATTGCGTGTATGGCCGGCTTAACATGTTTCGGAAGTCCGTCGCACATTGAATCGGATCTTTAAAAAACCCTTTTCTAGAATCCTCTACGTCTATTTTCAAGGAGATACAATATAGTGGTTTGCGTATAATAAGTTATTACCTTCAATGCAGGTTAGATGCCTGGTACGGTAATCAATTCATATTCGTATTTGTGTTGTCACTTGCAACAAAATAGGGGGTTGCTTAAAAATATACCTAGTAAGTAATATACCTTCATAATAACCGAAACCGGTGTCAATTTGCCTTTCCATATACTGATAGGGTTCCAGTTGGTGATGAGCTAAACCCTTATTTTAACTGTGATTGTGTCTGTGAATCTGAACTGTGATTGGTGTCTGTGAATTTTCATAATTCAGTGAGCAATCACTGATACACTAGAAACTAAGCCTCCAATAGTTCAGTTTCAGTTACCAATCATTTTTACGACCGAATACCAGTCACAATAACAATAGTTTATCTCATCATTAGTCCAACTGGGAGATTAAAATGTACTTATGAATAATCAATTTAACGTGTCAAATACAATAATAAACGAGAACACCGTTGATAATCTATACTAATATTACGTTTCCCCATCTATTTCTATAACTTTATGAACGTTTAAACTTTAAATGGCCAGGTCTATGAGTAAGGTAAAAACGAACGTGTTATTAATATCTCTATGTTAAGATTTCTTCAATATTTTCTCTTTTATATATTCAATAACAGTCAGAAACGGTCAGAATAGCCGCCCACTAGGCCTAGTATAACTATAGTATTCATGTAGTTTTCTAAGATTTGATAAAACATAATTATATGTTTTATTTTAAAGTTGTGTAGTATCTAGAACATTTTTTTTGGTAGTAGTTTTTAGAATGTTATGATAACTTGTTAAAATTCAATATTCAAAATGATATGAAGAGAAGCATAAATAAGCTAATGTAATGACTTATTCGTATTTGCGTTAATATTCAACATTTTCTTGGATTATTTAAAATCGTACCCACATCTGAAAATATAGCCTGCTGTCATCCTGTCCTTAAGAGGAAATACGAGATGTTATATTTATTGTTTAAATAGGTGCGTAGCGTGGAAAGGGTTAAGGGTATACCACTCGAACCCCGTTTTATCAAGGACGAACATTTGTCAACCGTCCCCTAACCCTTAAGCCGCGAAGGTCTGTTATGTCATCGGGGAAGCGGGAGTTATACGGACATTGTGTTTATATCATCACAAATTTCTATAGCCATTATTACTCGAGGGATTTGGGATATTTACTCGTGTATTACGTCGCAAAAAATTAGAATGGTTTGTACATTTCGAAATAAATATCTTCTTACATATTCTCGTACAGCTCTTATCAAAAAAATTATGTAAACCGTTTGATATTTTAATCTACAATAAATAAATATTAAGAATAAGACTCGCGTCGCAAACACATGCAAATTATTATTTTTTTGTTTTCTCCACACATAATACACACAAACTCTACGAATTTTATGACTCCATTTTTCTTATAAAGCCTGAAATATTATTTTTATTACACAATATTATGTTTTATGGCAGATTTTTTATTCAGTCGATTACTATATTATAAAAGGATAACTGTATTGGAAAAAGTCCTTAATGTACCAAAGGTGAAAAACATACCTTTACAACTACACTTTATACATATATGGTAAACTTGTGCTAATGGTAATGAAGATATTGGAATTAGGATAAATCCACAAGGAAAAAAGTGAAATTGGTATATATATATATCACTTTCTTCAATATTAAAATTCGTTTTTTTTCTACATGATCAAGGTGATAGATTAGGCTGGTTAGGTTACGTTAGATTAGGTTATCTAAGATATCTACCTGATCAGTTTTTGAGAAAAGTTTGATCTAAATCTAAAAATGTTCTTAGGTTTTCACGGCCATTCAGAATCACAGTTTTCTGAATCTTTTCACAAAATTCAGTGCACAGTTTTCTGGGCTAATATACCGTGTATATTTCTGGCCAGATTAATTAATTAATTAAAGACAGATTAATTAATTAATTAATTAAAAATATTATTTTATAAAAATATTAACTTATTGTTGTATGAAAGTTATATAACCAAAGAGCTAGAAAAGGAATACCAGGTAGATTAAATTTATATTGGTTTCTCTAAAGCATTTGACAAGGTTTCACTATTTCATTATATCTTGATAGTTAAACTCCAAAAGTTGGGTACAACGGAAGACTTTAGGTAAAGATTAACTCCTCATTATCTGAGGAATTCATTGCTTTGAGTGGTGTTTTACAGGATTCCCATCTTGGATCTATATTGTTTATTCTTTTTATTAATGATTATGCCAATGTTTTTGATGATGTACAAATTTTAATTTTTGCTGACGACTTGAAGATATTCAGATCGGTGAATAGTGTGTCTGATTGCATGATATTACAAAATAATTTAAATTCCTCATTTAAATGGTGATCCAATATAACCTACATCTTAATATCTCCAATTATTTTTTACAATTAAATTTCATATTTTTTTTTTCTTTTGCATTGCACTTTTTTTAATTTTCTGTTATTTTAAAAATTCTGTTAATGCCTGAATAGGGCGTATATAATAATAAATAAATAAATAAGAAAACTTTTCAACATGTTTCAAGACCAATGGTCCCTTCTTCAGTACACAATGTATACTAAAATTAAAAATGTCAGCATAGGCAAAAACACATAAGTATTGGGTAGCTAATTAGGAACTAATTTCGAAAATAAATTTAAAATGTGACTATTTACAAAAAGGATTTGGTTATTTATATTAAACAGTGGTATTGGTCAAATAGAACGGATGAATGAGGAAAGATATACGACGCAATATGATTTTGATAGCACCAGAAATAGAATACGTCCGCGGAAGACTTGGCACGACCAGGTAAACCAGATAATGGATGATTGTGGATGAGGCGAGAATTGTGTCAGGATAGAAGAGTGTGACGCTCTATCCTCTTTGCCTACTCCCGCAGGGAGACGGTGTGATAGTAAGTATAAAGTGTTTTCTTATTATTAATGTAATATATTTCCACAAAGTAACTTTTTGAATTTGAAATTAAAGAAATAATTAATTTAATCACAACACCAACAGTCACATACCACATCAGCTCTGATGATGGACCCTGCAATGAGATACAAAACGTCGGCCAGAAAAGTCAGATATACAAGACAGATTAGCTCTCTGGAGTTAATAGTGTTCACAAAATCTAAAGTAAAGACATGGGACCTTCTACAGTAGGTTATATTATTGTATAAATTTTACTTAATTTTGTTATCAAATAATAAATCTCGTATGTAAATTATGAGTATATATCGGTATGCAGGTACGTGTTTATTGTGAGAAAAGTATAGATAGTATCGATTGTATAAGTATTATATGTATTTTTGTATCAAAATTATTTTATTAAATTTTAAAAAATTGTTTCGAATATTTTTGTTGTCGTTCGTTTATCTTTTCTAACATTACGAATTCTTGGATTTACGAACTTAAATGTTTTCACAACGGGAGAAAGAAAAATCATTGCGAAAAAGAAAATTTAAATCGCTAACTAAGGGAATAATCATGTTTACTAAATAATACATATCATGAATTTCAAATACTCTTCATTTGTACAGGTTATATTTTGAATTAGTAATTTCGTTTTCTTTGCAAAAATATCTATATTTATTTTCCGTTTCCTTCATTAACTGCTCATATTTAGAAAATAATTTTTAAATTATGATAATGTTTTTTTTTAATTGATGAATTTTAATAGTTGAGACAGAAAAAAAATCTGCAAATAGTTATAATAAAATTTTCATACTATTTGAAACAAATTAACCAAGTAACTTACCATCACACTGTTTTCCACGGCAGTAGGCAGAGAAGATAGAGCGGCACACTTTTCTATCCTGACACGCAATTCTTGCCGATTTTTGAGGCTTCTAACAAGAAGCTCTCCAGTATATGGTTTACTTGATTGTGCCAAGTCTTTGGTAGACGTCCTCTACTTCTGGTGCCATCAACACTTGCGTTATATATCTTTCTTACTATTCTCTCTTCATTCTTCCGTTCCATTTGACCAAATTACCTAAGTGATTCTTTCTTAATCTTACTCACTATACTATGATCAGTTTTACATTCTTTCCTTATTTCTTCATTATTTACTTTGTCATAAATAGATCTGTCGATTTGAGTAGCTTGTTGATGTAGTGGTTAAGACGCTGGTCTAGTGATTTAGAGGTCGGAGGTTCGCGCCCCGTTCCAGGACATCAGCAAGTGAGTCCTATTTTCATAGTACTGGCGTTAAGCTTAGTTTGAAAATAGTAAAAACATTGATGTGACATGTATTCTGTGTACGCATCCATATTTTAAAATATATACTAACAGTCGAAATAGCCATAAAGTAAGCGCGCATATTTCGAATAAAATAATAGGTTGTATCGTAAATTTTTTTGTAATTATTTTTTTGTAAATTCAAAAATAAGTTAAATCAATTATATACGTGCAATTTTTATTGATGATCTTTTTCTATCCTTCAGGTAGCTGAAGGATTCCTCACTTATAGATATTCTGGGATTCCATATCCCGATGTATGACAGACTTAATATAATAAAAAAAAAGTACGAATTCTATCTGGACTGCAAAATGGATGGATCCAAATAATCACAAGGGTAATCGGCTCAAAATAATCTAAAGATCTATTCTTCGCAACCTTGGTTCTCCAACAGGAAAGTCTCCAAAAGAACAATATCAAATATCTCTATAATGAGAATTGAGCATTGCCAGGTAGCTTCACATTTATTCGGATTGAACTTAATAGATTCCCCAATGTGTGAGTGTGGTGACGAGGAGGAAACCCTTGACCATATCTTTTTTGCCTGTCCATTGCGGATCACAGGTTTTTTTACAGTAATCTTGTCAATGGTAATTTTCAACTCCCGGTCAACTTGTGTCATCTTCTTTCCCTTAACTCGCCACATTTAATCTATATAAAAGCAAACTTCTTGAACGACAATGGTATTAACTTGTAATATAATATTCCTTATTCTATAATTTTGTACTTCTTTCAATAAAATATTTTTTTAACTTGATAATGGCACAAATCACTCCTGAAGGGTGGATCGCCTGTTTAAAAGAAGAAGAAGAAGATATTCTGGGGGATAACTTATCCAAGTGGTTCTGGCAAGAGTTCAAATCTGGTAAATTTACACCATTAAGAGAATTCTGCAAAGCTCTAAACAAATGATGGTCTGATGGTGCAAGATTAGGACAATGCATTAAAACATTCCTGGCATGCTGCAAAAATTCTATAAATTTCTGGCATTATGTCACTTAACTGAATATTAAAAATATTATTTTATAATTTTTTCAAACACATCGGCTAATATTAACGTATTCAAGAGGGTACTTGTTTTACAAGTGTTCAATAATAATTTAATTCAATACGGTAGATGGTAGATGGTTATGTACCCACCAATTTTTTGTGTAAATCTGATAAAAAATCCTTCCATTATTAATTTTCACTTAATATAAGAGCCTAAAGATTCTAAATTGAATTGATTTTTTTGCAACGTATCTTTGAGCTAGTTTTAGAAAATGTTTTTAGTGTAGGCTCTATAATAATAATATCTACTGAGCTAAGTCTCTCGAAGTTTAAGATAGGAAGTAATATAGCTATTGCTTTATGCTGCTTTCGCTGATTGCTTTTCTGTTAGTGCACTCTGTATTGCTTTCCCTAGAATTGTACAAATGAGAAAAATTAAAAAAAAAAACATTCATATCACATTTGACAGCGACATAGATAAGGAAAGAAACCATAAAGTAGACACGATACGACCATGAGACAGATGAGATCGCAAGAGTTTCACAGATGACCGTTTAAGCAAGTAATTTACAGATTACCAAAGCAAACGACACTAACAAGTAGCCACTGAAGCCACATTTATAAAGTCATGGATACAGATGGCGAAGCGAAATATTATTATGGATTGTTTACGTGTTAAATTGTAAATTTATTAACAGTAATTTTTTCTAGTTACACAAAAATCTTCATAAATTTTATCTGCTACTTTATATACTTTGAAACCGTTCATATTCAGTATTTAAATATCAACAATAACTTTTGTCATATACTAAACGTGACGATTCAACCCTGTTACTTATGTACCTACAAGATATCCATTTTGATAGCCTGTAGTCGTGTGCAGAACCTTAGGTACGTTTAGACCCTTAATTGAAAGCTTTTAACATAAAGTGATACCTAATGCATGCGTTCATACCAGTACGGGAAATTTTGCTTTGCCCGCTTTCCAAATTGGTTCGAATAGTGGACAGTTTCCAAACATTCACTTTACAATTTAGAGTTGAGTAAGTATTAACCCGGCAGTTTTGCCGCCAATATTCAAACAGTTCAAATATTTGACTTATTAAACATAAATAAAGTACAGTTTTATATCTTACGCTTTCTTTGTAGGCTAATTTGAAAGGAAATTAATACATTACATCGGAGTGAAATGTCATTTACTTTTGAAATAGGAATTAAATTGATGTGTAACATTTTGGTTCTGAACTCGCAATAAGAATGTTTTTTTAAAACAATGTATTGATCGATTTCGACACGTGGAAAATGTAAGTTTTGTCACTGCAATCAATTGTGATGGTTTATTATATGAAAAATCCAACTAATACGACATTTTCATTGAAGTAACTATATTAATACATTCATTTTTTTTGAGTACCTGGTCTCCGTATGTTATTTTATTATCATTTGTTTCTCGAACATTCAAAATTGTAACTTACATAGATACTTAAAAGTTTAACGTGTATTAAAAAAATATATATTAAAAAAAAAATATCTTACCAATTTGTTGTAAGACATAAATACGCGGAGATAAAATACTTTCATTAATGGAAGTTAAACCGTCTACAAATTCAATATAACATCTCATACAGAATACTGTTCGGATCGGACCGTTATTTTAGTGCATCTACAATATTTGCCATTTCTCAGATATCGAGTTGCTGGCGTAAAGTTGCTGCTGGAGCTCATCAACCCCTAGTGCAAACGGCGCTCTCGTGGAAAGCTGTCTCCCTGACCAGAGAATAGTAACATATAACTTAAATATTATTTAAATGGCGAATCGGGATTGATACAAACAACCCGACCACGCTGTAATAAACATATAATAATTATTATTAAAAGTTCTATTTGTGTTGAAAAAAAGTTAATATAAAAAAAAATATCCTACCATCTTGCAGTAAGACACGGAGATTAAAGGGTTTAATTAAAATTACTCTAACGATCGAGAATAGTGATGAAGCTAAGTTGATAATAATCCATAAGGACATCGTTGCGAAATTGTTTTCTTGGGGGGAGGGCAGGGGCCCGGACTACGCCAGTGGTGAATATATTAACCGAACAAAATTACATAAAACCAGTTACGCATAATAAATTTCAAAATATAATGATATCGTTTTATTTTAACAGGTAAAGTAATAGTCACACGATCTCTATACCAATGCATTAACATTCACGATAATACATTTTTATTTTTAAATTCTTTGGCTTTTGCGATATACCTGTTGTACTTTATATTAAATTTGTAATGTATCGAATTTTGTATTATTATAACGTAATATACGAGTACAGTTGGAACGCTTGATTATAAATAAATTCGCAAGCGCTATTCTGGCCAGTTAGGTAAACATGATTGCTTTGTGGTTATTAACACATCAAATTGTTTGTACACGTCAACTGCAAAGTTCGGCAAGATACAAGCAAAATTTGCAATGCTAAACGTTTGTTAGCCCAGCACAAATAATTTAAAGCAACAGCAAGTGCATTCAAAAATGCATTTAATTGACCACTGTAAACGCTGTTCTGGCGCACAACACATCACTCAAAACGCAGTTTCGAGGGAAATGTTCAAAATGAAAATGATCGAATTTGTAACATTCCCTAACAGTGATTATTTCAATATTCATACATTATATTATACACAAATTAAAACTCTATTTATAAAGGTTATCTGTTTTGTTTTATTTTTATTTTTAAAGGAAAATTGATAAAGCTATCATTATTAAGGGAACGCATTCTTATTGTGAAGTTGTAATTATTCAGAACAGACGGGCTGTGGTGTTATAAATAATATTTTAATGTATTAATTATAAATATATACATGTAAAATTAATTTTGTTGAAAAATATTGTTTTTGCGCTACCGGTATTCGAACCTGAAATTTGTATCAATGTGTTTAATAATTTAAAAAAAATGAATTAATAATTCTGCGTATTTGAGATTCTGTAAAAGCAATGTAGAAGGCTTTCAGATAATGGAACGACAGATATATTAATTTTAAAAAGTGTAACATACAGATTCGAAAATTAGTCTTGAAAAATACTGGCGTTATAACACAATTGGTAGTGTACTTCCCCGGATTGGAAATAGAGATCCAGGTTCGAATCCCGGTAGCGCAAAAACAATATTTTTCAACAAAATTGATTTTATATGTATATATTTATAATTAATACATTAAATTAGATAAAGTTATCGGCGTTAGTACTACAGTTTTCTATATTCTGCTTTTATATAATATAGATAAGTTAATAGCAGTCTAATATGATTATTCCTCGTAAATAACTGTACATTTTAAGACTATTTACTATGCCTATGACATTGGCGGTGGGTAGAAAATTTTAATACAAATTGAAATACAAAAAGTTCAACATTTTAATAAAAAATGAATCAATAGTAGTAGAATAAGTGTTGGCCATCCTCGAGCACGATTTTATAACAGATAAATGAAAAGGGCAGAGAACGAGAATTGTGCTCCTTGGGGGTGGTATGTATCCAGCAGTGGAGAGACACAGGTTGACGGTGATGTTGATGATAACGATGAAAAGTTAGTCGTCAATCGGCAAATTTCATTGTCGTTCTTTGATTATGAGTTGTTGAATCCCCAGTAGCAGTTAAAATTGAATATATGTTTGTAATTTAGTGCCTAATTAATTATGCCTATTATAATTATCCGCTGTTTTCAAAAAATTATATTATAACATAAATTTTCCTCATTTATTTGTATCAAATCGGCAAAAATTCGAACTTGGTCAGCTTTAGTGTTGTCCGAAAGATTGTGTAGGACCCATCGGTTAATTTCACACCTTTAATAGTCTTCTGAGATGACGAATGATGATCGTGGACAGATCGATGTTGAAATTCTCAGCCAGTGTTCTAGTGGTGCAACTTTTGTCCTCTTCCACTGCCGCTAGAAGGGCCTGATCATCAAAATCTGAAGATCGACCTTTTCCTGACTTGTCGTCCAAGCAGATATCACTAGTTTTGATGCGAACAAACTACTCTCGGCATGCCCTTTCGCTAATCGTTCCTTCGCCGAAAAGATCCCCTTTCTCCAAGTGGTGCAGCGTAATGTGGATGCTTTTCTAATTTTCTAACCCAATTAAACAATTGTGTTATGACAAATGTAAAACGCCGCGAAAAACACGGAAGATAATTCTGTATCAACCTAATAATATTAATATTTAATTGTACGTATCTGCTGCAGTTTTAGGTAATGTTTGGATGCACATGTCAAATCTCATTCTATTGAACGTCGTGAACATTTATTTTTATTTTTGTCTGTTTCTACCAATATCTGAATTTGTTTGATCAAAATCTCAACACGTGTGAGTACATTGTATTAAGATGCATTTCAACTAAATCTCTTCGATAATCTCATCGTGTCTCCTTCCGTAGCACGGGTCTTAAGAGTTAGTTCGTTATTTTATCACCAGATTAATACGCTTATAATACAAACGTATCAAAATAAGTTGGTGTTTTTCTGCGGAGTAGAGGATTTCATCGCGCTGTGAATAAATAAACACTATATCTCTTCCGTCCGTATTACTCAGGCTGGATCCCGCGCCGCCGATCCCGGATTCTGACGCGCGGCACCGTTGTGAGGCCGCCATTTCACTGATAACAAGACAGCCATTGTGACAGTCTGCGCCAGGTTCAACATTGTCACAACTGCTGTAGATTAAGATGTCACAACTTTGGACGGGAAACGTCGCGCCTCGCCGGGGAGAGACAATGCAATATGGTGGAGTGTTTGGCTGCCTGCGCGCGCGGAAACCAGATTAAGCGTTTAGTCAGTGTATCTACGGGAAATGTTAATTGTTTGAGACAATTGGGATGTTCATTTCGCAAGATGTATTTTGTATTTGGATCACAGCACGGTATCACGTGACACTCGGTTTGCTCGCAAGGACGGGCTCCTTGTATCATACCAGGCGCGTGCATTCAAATATGCTGTACCCTCGCAGCTACCAAATATAGACATCAACTAACGGAAGATACTTGTTTCAATATTTGTATTTCGGTGTCACTCACGTGATCACTTTGATATCGCTTACGCAATGGAATGGCTCTGCGACTTTTTTTAAATATATGACTCGATTGGAACGAAAATTTAAACGCTCTCAACATAACATACATTAATGTAAAAAATACGTCTTGTTTACATAAAGATTTAATTTTCGAAGAGTAAATACTTTTACTGTTACTGCATAAATGTGTCATAAACTATCAAATTTATGTTTCCACAATTAATGTGTGTAGAATGCCTCTCGTCCCGCAATTAATATTCCGAACCACTCTTCCACATGTACACTTTATATCTACTGGTCTGTGTGTACCCTACACAATCGTATTTATTGTGAAGTGAATCGAAATTAAATATTTGATGATAAAAAAAAAAAATGATATTGTTGCCAATGTTTCGACATTTGAAAATATAATTAATAATTTTTAAAAATGGGATGATTTCTACCTTAAGTAAAATATAAATACCCAATTCTTAAAATGATTATAATTTATAATGCAACATTCTAGCGATGACGCAACACACGTGCATTACCTTCCGTAGCCAATGGGTACCCCTAACTTCCGAAACTGCCGAGAATGCAGCGCTAACCAAAATAATTTAACACCATTAGTTCTACTAACGTTTCTAGCGTAATATAATTAAGTATAATGTGACAGATTGTCTTAGATATCCTACTTATATAATTTATTTATGTCCGTTCGTATTATTCGGCAATATAAAACAAACAAGATATTTTATCAAGTGTGTAACTTTGGCAATCGTACTTTATTGTTTTAAATAAATTATTAGATACATCACGTACATGCAAATTACTCTAAAAAAAGACTGCACAGCTAGTGATTGACGCGCCACCACGAAGAGAATTTGTTTACATTATATAAAAACAGTAGAAAGTTACTTTGGAATATAAATTAAAAACAGTAATTAATTTTGTATGGTTATAAAAAATACAGATTGCATATCTTATCTACCGAGCCGAGTCTGGGTAGAAATTGACTACTCAATGGAAAATTTTGAGGCTAGAAATAGGATCCTCATCGAGATTTCAGTACACAAACAAAGCTTTGAGAATCTCTTCATATTTTGTAAATATAATATAGCCTTGGTTACTTGTAGTTTTTTAATTAAATCAATGATAATAAAATTATGAAAAAAAAAAATTTTTTTTGCACTCTAATATAAAATACTTTTTCAGATCTTTTAGACTAATTTGGTGATTACTGCGTATTTTTGTTAGTTTATATAGGAAAAAAACGTTAATTTCATTTTAAAACTTCTAAAATACATTTACATTATTTCAACGCGACAAGTTGACCTTGATTTACTGTAATGAGGATTGAGTTTGGTAGATAAGCAGTGCGGGAGACACCCGACAATGTAGTGTATAAGTACGAAAAAAAAAAAGATAAAAAGTAGTGCATGTTTTAAGAAATTGTTAATGCCTTCTTAATTTTATTTTTCAGAATATTTTTTTTTATATCTCGTAGATAGATAGGCGAGTTGAATGCAGTTTATTTTAACAAAATATAACGTTTACCCGTTACACTTAAAGTCACCCCGTCGAATGAACGTGCGATCCTCGCAAACAATAAACGTGTAGCACTGTACCGTAGGTGCAGATTACACTATGTAGCGCTTGGTAAGAAGGGTAATATCTAAATATGAATTAAATATATTAATTAGAAAGATATACATATAAAATCAATTTTATCGAATAATATTGTTGTTGCGCCACCGAAATTCGAACCTGGATCACTTTCCAAATCGGGAACGGCGCATTATCCAACTATGCTATAGCGACAATATTTTTAGTGACAAATTTTCGAACCTATATGTTACCTTTTTGATATTAATACATTTAATCGTTCCATTATTTGAAAAAGCCATCTACCTTATTTTTATAGAACCTCAAATACCTTTGAGTAATCTGATAGTAGACGCCAGAATTATCCATTCATTTTTATTAAATTTTGGTCACATTGATACAACTTTATTATTAGGAGAACACATTCTTATTGTGAAGTTGTAATTATTCAAAACATAATTCTGTGATGTTTTAAATATGAATTAAATATATTAATTAGAAAGATATAACAAGTAAGACGTAACAAATTTTTGTTTCCTTTATCGATTCGATTGTGTACTCTTTAGTATGTTTTACATCAAAAACGTTATTAATCCTTATTCTAAGTTTACTTTACATTAACATCCTTCTATAACTATTATTATCATTAAAATGTGACTTGTTGATCAATACCGTAGACTAGATACTAAATAAATTAATGACTCAGAGTTTTAATCCTTTAAGTAGTTTACTAAAGCCTTGAATTATATATACACAAATAACCATTTTTTGGCCATTAGTATTATTATATTTTGTGTTTTCCACGATATTTTTAAGATTTTCTACCATTTAGGGCTACAATAAGGAGTTTATATAGCCCAAGATTTCGGATATGGTCTCAGAGGGATGGAGTATCTGAAATAGATGTACATATACTTTATTTATCTGTAAGTCACGTCAAAAATTAATGATTTATAATTGAGGGGCATATATACCAATAATTGAGAACTCAGCTGTAAGGATTTATATCTCCTGCAAAAAAATACGGTTTTACCGTAATTTAAAAAAAAAACAGCTTGACAATGGCACGTGTAACCATGCCGAAACCTCGATCTAGGTTTCCTCAAAGAAACCATGTACAAAAACGCAAACTAACCTAGAAGAGATGTCGTACTTATATATCAAACTCTTAAAATGATATATGTTATCCACTTGTTAAGTTAATATTACAATATGGAATATTAAGCTGGGGAGAAACTTATCCCATACATTTCTAACTATTATTACAAACTCAAAAGATAATAATAATTCTAACAATGGATAGAGATAGATCCAGCAAGTTAAGTTTTTTAAGTTTTTCCTGTTTAAAATTTATCATCACTATATTAAAAAAAAACTGTGTTATTAAATATAATAAAAAGCCTAATCAGCCATCTTCTTGTCATCAAAATGACGGCTGTTCAAAAACTTATACATTCATTATTTTGATAATATTAGAGCTAGAGAAAAATGTAAAAAACGCACCTTCACACACATATGAAATCATTCTGATTCTTGAGGGAGTACTGCTGGACGGAATTATTTTAATTTTGAAAGAAGATTTTAAAATTGCTATTGCTGTTATCTGTAAGTAATTTCCGTTAATTATCAATTTCAATAATTTACTAATTAATTAACATGAATAAATACTACTATGTGCATATTTGACCTTTATTATTTCAGTTAAAGAATATAACACTTTGTTACGTTACCTTACATATTGATAAATAGTTTTTTTTTGTATCTTATCTTACCTTATCACGTGACTATTCTTTTTACCTCGGCTTCATGTTCAAAGGAGAGGCATTATAGCCTAATTGGTTCTATTTTAGGATAAGCAAGTCAAATCAGTTATTAAATAAAAGAAGACAAGAAGGTTTATTGTTTATTATTTGGTTGCATTTTATAATTTATGATAAACATTCAAAACGGATAAAAATATCAGCCTTTATAAATGGATAGTGGACCGGGATAGGGTAAATTATTTCTACTTGGCTGGTTAGTTATAAATTGATATTAAAATTGCTGTGTTCAGCCTGAGTTTTTACAGTGATACATTTATAAACAGAATTAAATATATACTAAAATGGTGGTATTCAGCCCGAGTTTCCACAGTGATTCAATTATAAACTGAATTTAATTGATAATGTTCAAACCGTATTTTCAAAATAATTCCATTATAAACAGAATAAAATGGATGTTAAATACAAAAAAATATTTGTCCATCATGCCAGCCTAAAATTACCAAATGTAAACGCTGACTATTTATTCATGTTAAAGCTACTCTAATTGAAAATGATGACGGTCCCTCACGTAAGGGATTACCTTGTCGAGAAGATGCCTTCCGAGTGTAGATCTGAGTGGGGAGCGTAGTGAGCTTGGACTCTAGACGCGAAGTATAAGTGGTACTGGGGTAAGGTGATGCCGTTCAGGCTTGATGTCGAACGACAGCCTGGAGATACCGAAAGATCGAGATAAACCGGAACCCTGTACGCGAAGTTTTGCCAACCGCTTCCGAGAAGCGGTGCTGGCGTACCGTGAATTCAATTGGATGAGATACCGTTCACGCTTGATATTTATCGACAGCCTGTTCTCCAGAAACGAAATGACGATGATATTTCTTTTCACAGATCAACCGGGGCATTTTTTTTATGGTTGTATAACAGTTTAAATTATGATCGTTGTGGCGTCTGTAATAGTTATTATTATTATATGATTCTGTTTATTATATTGCGTCATTATTATTATTAAATATTGTTTTTCACTGTTTCATCTCTGCATGGAACTACAATTTATAACCTGTAATTCGATCACTGTTTTCTAACTTTTTCATCTGCATACTTTAAAATGATATTTATTTAATACTTTTAAAATTAGCAATATTAACTTGGTGGTTAAGATTCATATTTTTATTTTTTTATTTATTATCTTAGTTTAATAACCACAATTGAGTTTAAAATTAAAGTACAAGTTTAAAGTACTAAATTTACTTTTTAAATAATTGTTGTTTTTTTTAAAAAAAAAATTTAAAAAATTTAAAAATAGATTCTGGATAAATAGAAAAACAATGCTATATTTTTAGTTAGTTTTGACATATCCTGAAGAAGGAAAAGGTGTTTTCCGAAACCGGTAGATGTTTTTTAAACTCAATTGTGGTTATTAAACTAAGATAATAAAAAAAAAAAAAAAAGATATTTATTTATTTAATTCTAAGTTGAAAAATATCATGATTTTTGGATCCCTCGCTACTACTTTATTCATTTTTATTTTAACCGGATCTATTATTTTTTTCTGTAAACTCGTATGCGTAAATTTCTCCGACATTTTTATCCCCAAATCAAGAATTAAAAATAGCACCATGACCATGCATAAATGTGCGCTACTGTACAATGTGCTCTCGTTATACTCGGAATAACAGGAGTTTGATTTGAATTTAACAATGCATATAATATGAGTAGATGTTGTGATCTCGTCCCAAGAATTCTGAATAATTTTTGTTCTCTTTTCTCGAGAATATTTCATTTTGAAATTTCGAGAATCTTATTTTTCGAGAAATTTTTTATGAGAATCTCTAGAATATTTCAAATTTTTCACTTATTTATATATTGGATTCTAAACTAAATCATTTTCCGAAATATTGTAATTTGCACGAGTCGGTGAAAACTAGTGCACGCATGCAAGAGATGGCAAGTACAACAATTTAGCTGGCACATAAACGATTTACAGATTCAATTTTTTTCTAATATATAACTCTTAGATAAGATATCCAGACTCTTAATTTTATATTTAATTTTAAGTACACAGATATATTATTATTCTATCAACACTGCTATTAACATTTGTTATTATTGAAATCTATACCTTTTCCGCTATTCTATTAAAGAATAAATTCTTCCTTAAAGTTTTAGATTATCATTCTTCAAAATAATAATAAAATATATATATATATATATATAATAAAATATTTTTTCTTGTTATAAATCGTGATATATTTTTGTAAATATATTTTATTTTTTTGTATAATTTTTCATTTGAATTATTTGTGAACCATTTATAAAAAATAAAAAAGTTTAGTCTCGTAATATATCAGTATTTAGTTTAAAGTATTTCAAAGAATTGTGTACGATATTCCTGATAAATTTTGAATATTCTCGATTTTTCCGAGATTTACAAAATTGCTAATAAAGTGATTTCCCAATCTCGAGAATCCATAAAAGTCGAGAAATCATAATCACTAAATGTGAGAATCATAGTTCAGGTAGCGGAAATGAGATTTAAGTGATCAATTGCTCGAGTAAGACTAGGAAACCACAAGTGGTTACGAGAGGTCCAGCGAGTAGAGATCCCACTCCATCATGTGGAGTGGTATCAGAAAAGTTACACCGCTAAGAAAGTAGAAATGGAGGAATAAATTCAAGAAATGGTGACCTGGAAACCTTATCGATACCTTCGAAACCGGACAATATTAATAAGAGTAGGGGTGCATAACGAAGAACCTTTACCTTTTCTCACAGTATCCCTATCATGCCCTTATTTTCAAGGATTTTGACGTTTCACCTCTACAAATATATAATTTTACTTTTATTATAAAATAATTATAGTTTATAATGTAATAATTCATATTTAAATACATTTGAAATATTATAAAAGAGAACCAAATTATTAAAATTGAACTAAAAATAAAAAAAGATTTTACCTAAATTTATGAAAAATATCCTTTATAATTAATATTATTTATAGTCGTGTTCATTATGGTTTAAAATGTATGTATATTTGTCAACATATATGCACGCGATGTGATAAAGGATTCTAAGAGCACAGTATATGAAAAAGGTATTTATTCTCGGGAGATATTATAAACTTGACAGGAGGAATGGTGATTGGCGATCAAGGATTCTCGAACCTACAATTTTCTATCTGCATAACACTGAGAATATTAGTTTATTTAAAATAAAAACAAAATATTTATTAATTTTGAAGCAATTTATAAATTAAATTATTTTAAAATTCTACGTAACGAAATATCAAATTAAATTTGAAATATAATTTATCTAAAAATACCATATTCTATCGATTATAAGACGACCACCTATTTTTATGATTTTATAATAATAAAAAAATATCATAAAATATTTATTATGACGATGAACATACAATGATAATAAAGAGCAGTATATTATTTATGCAATTTCATAATTCGACTGTAATATCACTATCAGAGTCTGAAAGTTATTTCCAAGCTCATAGCATATTTTCTTTTCAATGCAGCATCATTGCGTTATCTTCTTAACGACAATTAAGGATACAATTTTATTAAAACTCAATGTGTTTAGACAGTGACAATAGTACCGCAATTACTTCCCATGTCGCATCAGTTTACCCCTCCCCATGCATCAACCGATACCCCACCACTTCCTGGAGATTTTTGCCATCAATTGTAAGGCGCACCCCGAATTCAACAACATGCGTCTTATAATCGATAGCTAATGATAATTACGAACTTATTTTGATATGTTGAATATTGTAAAATATATACTACAGGGACTAAAAAGTCCCTATCGAAGTTTAAAATAGCTGATATTTAAGACTTAATTAAATAATTCAGTGAAACATTATACATTTTGCATCTACGACGTATCAAATAACTTAGTGGGTAATTAGTTTAGGAAAAGGTAGTTCATATATAAAACAATGCATTAGCTCGGGGGCAAAAGAGATTATTATACGTATGAAAATATAACGTTTATGTAACGAAGTAACTCTATGGTACAAAATAGGGATTCTGTATTCTCGACTTTTTTCAATTCCCGGGACTCGAGAGCCAACATTTTTAAGTCCCGGGAATTCTCGGAAATCAAGACCATAAATTTATCTTAATTAAAAATATATATTTTAATAAATATTCATATGTATGATGTTCAATAGATATTAGGGATATTGTTCGTATTAAATGAGATAAAAATTGTTTGACAAAATAATTATTAGTAGTTTTTTTAAATGAAATTAAGATTACATGTATAAATTGAAAAAACCAATATACCTGTAAAAATTACAAAACACATACAATTTTTAAAAAATGTACAAAAAATAGAATTGATGAAAAAACACATCGGAAAACAATAACGTATATAAATGTAGACAAACTGAAATCCCATAATAACCTTTTTAAAATAATTTTATCTTATCTAAATATTGTTTTGTCACTGTTTCTTCTTAAATATTTACATCACATTTCACGAGGAAACGTAATCCCCTGTTTGAACAAACTGACAAAATTATTCCCTTCAGAATCTTTTTAGCTGACCACATATTTCGCTTTATTTTGTGCCTTTGTAGATCTGAAAAATGCATATGATAGAGTTATAAGAGAAAGGTTATGAAGATATTCTCTGATTACTGGGTGAATAGCAAACTTATACACGCAATCGCATCCATATATGAAGGAAGTTCTGCGTGTGTAAGGATCAATGTATCATTCACACCATGGTTTGGCATTACAAAGGGTGTCAAGTAGGGTTGTGTAATGTCTCCGTGGCTGTTCAACATGTAAATAGATAATTGTGTGAAAGAACAGGAATATATGAATGTAGGAGAGATAATGGGCGATTTGGTTGTATGCTGTGTAATATACGGCGATGATGCAGTACTAATGGCGAATAATGAACAAGAATTACAGAGGCTAGTGAGTATAATGTGCGATGTATGCAAGGAAAGCGACCTTATTATGAATGTCAATAAGTCGAAAGAGATGGTACTCGAGAAGGAGGAAAGCAAGACACCATGCAAAATACTTGTAGATAATGAATGTTTGGAAAAAGTAGATGAGTTAGTGTATTTGGAAAGTGTGTTTGATAGAAGCGGAAAGACAGAGAAAAATATCAAAAGGAGGGTAACTACAGGAAATAAAGTGAACTGCGCTTTAAATGGAATTTTAACTAATGGAAACTTGTCAACTGAGGCAAGACTAACGGTACAAAATAGAGTCCTGGTACCGACACTGATGCATGGAGGTGAGCCCCGGATCTGGCAGAAGAGGAACGGTAGTAGACTGAATGCAGTGTAAATGAGATCACTTAGATGTATATGAAGCAAATCCATTTATGACAGAGTAAAGAATGAAGAAATAAAGAAAAAATGTAAAGCTGATCTTAGTATAATGAGTAAAATTAAGAAAGGATCACTTGGGTGTTATGGTCATATGAGGAGGTAATGGTAAGAAATATATATGGCGCAAGTGTTGATGGCACCAGTAGTATAGGACGGCTGCGAAAGACTTGGCACGACCGGTTAAATCAGATACTGGAGGATAATTCTGTTAGAAGCTTTAATAATCATCGAGTTTGTATCAAAAGATGTATAAATGTGTATGAGGCGAGAATAGTGTGTCAGGACAGAAGAGTGTGGCGCTCTATTCTCTCTGCCTACTCCCGCGGGAAACGGCATAATGGTAAATAAGTAAGTAAGTAAGCAAGTAAGCATGTAAGTAAATAGCACAATAGTTAGAAGCTACAAGAACACTACTTGCTATACCGAAATGGTTAGCATCTAAAATGTTCTTTCGATGAATAGATTTTTTTTTGTATATCTATCTGGTTAATTTATTTAATTTCTATAACTTAACTTGTTTAAATTGATTAAAATCAATAAAAATCAGTCTCGAATTATTTTTTGCTGAAGTTCCGGAACTCGAGACAGCAAAAAAAATGGGATTCCCGGGTTGTCTCGACACAGAATCCCCAGTAAAAAATTATTGGGAAACTCTTGCTTATTAACTTTGTACGGGTAGTCCACCAAATTAGACATATTTTTTTTTCAAATTCTAAACCATATTTAATAGTAGTAAGGATTCTAAAATTACGTGTACGCATCTCTTTTAAAAAAAAGTAATCAGTTTAATGGTTGTGCGCCGAGCGCGCGCGTTCTCGAGATTTCACATTTTATTTTTTTATTTTTATGATTTTGATTGATTGAAAAGTTTAAAAAAAGTATAATCATGAATGTATAATATATCTCATCAAACTGATTATTATACCTAAAGGGACATTAAAAAAGAAATCAAAGTAAAGTTTTCATAAAAAGTTTAATTATTTAAAACGTTGAAGGTGAAATTCCGACTTTTTATTACGTCTTTTTCTACTTTAAAAATAACTCAATATCTTATTTTTATGGTGTACGTTTTCCTTTGCTTTACCCTTAGTGAGAGCAGTCGTGATCATAGACCTGCTGCTGGATATTGCTGATGGCGTCGTCACATATTTTGGTCCATTTGGTCCTGTGATATTTCTTGTGCAGGTCAGGAGCAGGCGTTGCATTGACGTTATGACCAGGTGGGTCCATCGTGTCGGCGATCTTCTGTGAGATCTGATTCCTTCTGTCCTCCTTTAAACCTTGAGGTTTTATAAGATGTTTTCAGAGGTTTCGGAGATATATAGTTGGCGGGCGCCCTGCTCCCTTTTCGTGCGTCACACTCATCCCCACTTTTTAACTTCTCGATCCACAAATAATCATTTTTACGTGATGAATCACAAATCCCATATTGTAATACGATGAATTTCAGTCCCTTTCACACCCTCCGACCAGAAAAATCGGATTGCTTCTTATTGTTTCTCCTTGGCGGTGCAAACTGGTAGCGGAGAGGACATGTTTACAATATATTTTTTTCTTTTTTTTTTATCTCTATTTTTATTTCTGTCAAATCATTATTAAATAACACCACAACAGCACGAAAAAACTGGCTAAACACAGACTTCAGTCTAGCAAAGTAGCCAGAACAACGCTGTATATATCAGAGGTGGAGTCTATTCCATCCTACACAATAAACTACGAGTATTTAATAGCATTACAATTGTATTTTATGTTTATCATGTTATATTATAATGTATTCATCTCTGTTGCAACAAAAATATGTATGTCAATAAAGTCTGTTACGCAAAACAAATATGTAGAAGTGTCATTGTACGCAGTAAAGATAATTCCCTTTCGAAGTCAACAGAATTAAGCACAAATTTTTTGAAAAATGCAGAAAATTCGCAGGCGTAAAGAAGCCAACACAGATTCAGTAAAAAATATTTAGTTCAATATGATTATTATATGAGGTTTGAAAAAAAAACAGTTTAGGTTCATATAATACCTATGTGCTAGTAATTTGCCGACAAGCATGTACATGAAGCTGTTACAATTAATTCGCAATTATTCTAAATAACTCACGTATGGACAAAAGTCGTGGGTCACGCCATAGACAAGGTTCGCTAATAACAACAGTTAGAATTTTGTATGGATTTTTCATAAGATAATGAAAATTTTATTTATTTTTATTTCCCTGAATTTTTAGTAATGCACAGTTTTTTTGGTTGTATACAGTGCACGACCCTGATTAGTAGTAAGGCGTATCTCTCTTACTTCGACTTCTTTAGACGCCAGATGGAGATTTTCGTCTCGAGTCAATCTCTGAAACAAGGAATGTAAAGGTGCTTCCGTGAGATTCTTTAGACACAACTCTAGGCTTTCTTTGTTCACGTGCACACACCGAGTCTCAGAGATTCGAGCATCGCCACTTGCCTTACTTCATGCTTACTGTACATCAAACATCAAACTTCAGTCTGTTGATTTATGATGTTCTGTTCGGTTGTTGGATGTATTTGAATCTCCTCTGCAGCAATTAAAACAAAATAAATATTTGTAATTAATTTAATTTATTGTAGGTATCTATGATTCTTGGTAACGTTTGTGTGCATTTAATGAATCTCATTGTCAAATCTCAATACATGTATATGATACTGAGATGTATTTCAACTAAGTCACTGATATTCATCTCATGCCGTGTCTCTTTTCGAGGACACTGGCCGTAATTTTTTGCCGGCCGATGGACCCTGCAATGTGATTCAAAACGTTCATAATGTCAGAGAGATCCGTGATACATGGTAAAATAGCCCACAAAACTCTATATACCGAAGATTCTGAACGGCCATGAAAATCTGAGAACATTTTCAATAGTTTTTTTGTTATTTTTTAAATTATTTTTTATTTTTAATAGGCCATGATTATTATAGTAAAAACTATACAAAATCACCTAGGCTTGAGAAAATACATAAATGTTCTGTACCCTTAAAGGGAATCAAAGCCAGATCCCTCAGTATGAGAAGCCAGTGTCATGCCCACAGGACTACGAGGGCCGCCAAACTTGTTATTATACTTCATAATCATCACAATCCCATGATGCATCCTTAATGAGTCTTCCTTCATCACAACGTCAACTGTGCATTCCATCCGACATCGGAGAGATGCGTCGTATACACTTACTGACTCCTGATTGCTGTGGAAAATCAGTCAACACGGAATTCCATTTCCACATCCCTTTTAGCATTCCCCTAGGGCGGATATTAATATGCCGCATACCTGGCCGCCCACCCCTGCAAACCGCCCATCCCTACCCGCACCGACCACCGCAGGGTGGAGTTATAAAAGCAGTGAAAATAAATGTACGGTTAACATTACTAATATTCTAAAGGTCGTAAATAAATAAGATTCTAAGTAAGGCGTGTTAATTATATACACAATAACAGATTTTAATACTTATCAGAAATTAAGAATTTATGTTGATTATGCAAAGTAAATATTGTTGTTATTTTTGAATATAAAGAAAATAAAATAATTTTGCTTATATATATATATCATTTATTTTGTTTATTACAATTATGTATAAAATATGACAATGGCCAAGTGGACACCTCTGGCAGCGTCAAAAATGCGTGCTCTTTTAACCACATACTTCATAACATTCTCGCACATTTCGTTATTTAATTTTGAACATTGTCCTGTAGCATCCAAATTGTTATTGTTGGCTTATTGATGTAGACTTTTTCTTTCAAGTGCCTCCAAAGAAAATCGTCGGGAGCAATCAAATCGAGGAAGTCAGTCGATATCAGCACTTTTTAACAGAACATAACCGTGAAATTTTTCAAGCGTAGCTAAATCTGTGTGTGAGGTGTCACCGTACTATTTAAACCACATATGTTGCAGACTTAATCGATCCAACTTAGCTACCAAGAAGTCTTCCAACACGTGACGATAGCGATCACCATCAATGGTTATAGTATTGCCATTATTATTTAGATAAAATGTTTTAATAAATGACTTAAACACGTTATTGAAATATTATATTCACCCTGTACAGATCATACCTATGCTGTCAATACTATATATTATAATCTAACGTAAATGAATACCTATTTTTCTGTCTTTTTTTCGTGCAATATCATAATATTATTTTTTTAAATATTACATAAACTGAGGCGTAAGGACGATTAAATAGCAACAATTCTTGTAACAGATTTATTTGTTTAATTAACTATTTACTTGATTCATTTTAGTGGATTTCAAAAGTCTCCGATTAATAATTGAAATAATAACGTTCGTCAAAAAAAATATATTGAAATCATACTTTTATATGTGAAGTTTATTTATTTTATTAGTAACTATATAATACTATGTAAAAATCTGTTTGAACTGTGCCCGTCTCACTAGAGAAATTCTGTGTCGAGACAGGCATAGTTTACATAGTTGCGATGTTTCAGAACATAGTTTCTTGATGATTAAAACAAATGAGACGAATAACTTAAAAATACACAGAGAAAATCTATTTTTCTAAAAAACATAGTCACCATAAAGAGATATTAGACTGAAGGCTTCGATTCCTCCTACTCAAACCGTCGATTGTTAAAACTAGGAGATATGAACGAGTAGGTATTTTGATCGCTGACTTTAAATAGTTGGAATTAAAGTCAAAAGAATGCAAGATGAATTAAGAATGAATAATCAATACACTGTGAAGTGTTATTGACCGATTTTGGAGAATCTTCTCAGACTCTATGTATCGTCATCTTGCGCCTAATATGAGGATGTTCAATATAGGCTAGATAGTTAGTTGGCTAGATAGGGAGCAGAGTAGTTAAGTGTTCTGCTAATTGTAGGCACTCACGGCTTGCTAAATTAATTGGGACCAAATGAACCAACGTCATTCCTGAAATAGCAGTCTTGTTACTAGCAAACTTATCTATGCGAGTCCAAGAATAAAATCAATAGAACAAAAGTAAAAATAAAAATTAATCAAATAAATTAGATAAATCGCTCAAAAAGATATACAAAAAAATCATCTCTACTTCCGGGACTCGAACCAGGAATTACATCCTACAGGAAGTAATATTTATTTTTTCGACAGGCCGCCGAGGACCTGATAGATAATCTTAGGAATGACATTAACTTACAATGTAGAGGCATTTAAAACAATTGAGGATATACTATTGTTCTGTGTTCGTAATAAATAAAATTCATTATATTATTTTTTATAGGTAAACATATATACTTTCATACTTGGCTCTGAATAATGATTGTTAACTAGTATATTGTCACCAGTTTTTAGTTTATTCCTACCCCCTTAGCCTATTCCCAAAGTAGTACATATTTTTCCTTTGGCTCAACTAGTTGTTTTTTTACATTCAAGGAGAGGAAGTGTATTACGTGATTATTTATGTTGAATCACTACTTCGCACACACCGCTGTGATTTTGATGTTTGTGAGTGTGGAACTTATCAGAGTTTTGTTGTTTTTTTACACAGGGTGAACTTTCGAAAGAGCAACGTAACGGCGTCATCAACCAGGTGAGTTTGGTTCCGTGAATCCATCCTGGTCCACTATGGAAGGTCCCCCTCCATTCCCCTTCCATCCCCTCATCACTTTCAATTCCCTATTTCCTATCTAACCCATCTCTTCCGATTCCATCATTCACGCATCCACTTTGGTGACCGGCGACTTGCTTCTGTCACAACTATGTTCTAAAATATATCTTTCATAGTTAAAAAAACTAAAAACACTGTAAAAAAATGAGATTAAAAATATATAAAGCAAAATAATGTTAAAGACTAAACAACTACACTTTGTTAATCATATACTTTTACCATTTAAATTTCTGAGACAGCTATTGATTGATTTCTAATATAAATAAATGGTAGCGGTCAAAAGTGACTTAGTTTATAACAAAAAACGATTTTGAATATCTATAACATATTATACAGAAATAATAATCTCATCATACAATGACTGTTAATAAATAAACACAATGTGTAAAAAACATTATATATGAGAAAACAATTTCATTAAATATTAGAAAAATAAAAATAATGGAGATTGCTGCCTTTGCTTTTGTGCCTCTCATATTATACCTATTTTTTCTGTTGAAAAAAATCGACTATCAATCATAATCGAAGACAACATTTGAAATGTCATTTAATCCTCTCAATTCACATTCAAACAGTGTATAATGGTCTTAGAACTCTCGAAACCTTTTATTACTTCATTCGGCAGTAAAATTCAATAACTAACCCACTTATTTTAGAATGGCTAAACCGTTTACTATTCATGGAATCCATCAAAACCAGTCAAATCGAAAAACTTTTCTACGAATTGGGGGCCCTTCTTCAAAATTGGTCAATCTTTAGGCGCTTGATTCGATTTGGGCGAATCCTGTCGACTTCGATAGAGGCGAGACACTTGTCGGGTTCGAGGGACGCCAACCCTATTGTGAGGGAGGGCGGGCGGCGGGGGGTGGTGGCGGAAACACCGACAGCACGCAGCGTTACAATATCATTGTAACGCAAATTGTGCGCACGCGTATAGCGATGCAATTTTTTATGGTATGTTACAATATCGTTGTAACGCAAATTGTGCGCACGCGTATAGTGATGCAACTTTTTATGCTGTCATCGTAAACTGCGCATTCGGGTCGCGTAACAGTTATTTCACCTATATTTTTTACTCTTGCAATGACGTTCTATTTTAATATAAAATCGTAAATATAATATTATTCAAAACGTGCAATTCTACCATCCAATGCTTTTTACGCTACTCTAAAGTCAATATTATAAGTTTAAAATATCACATGCTAATAAATATAATATTTTTTCTTCATAGGAGTTTTTAAGGGAGAGGGGTACTTTTATTTTGTTCAAACTATCAATAATAATGAATTGAAAAATTTGGCAAATATATATTTTGGGGTTGGAGGAGTCGGGGGTTAATTTAATTTCGTCAAAAGTCCTAAAGAGTGACTTAAAAATTTGGATAAACAAGATAGAATTAAATTAATGTATTAATTATAAATATATACAATAATTTAGTATTTAAAATATCACAGACCTATGTTCTGAATAATTACAACTTCACAATAAGAATGGGTTTTCCTTAATAAGATAGAATTCATAATATAACACACATATCTATGTATATCGGTGAATAGGGTAGGGTACTCGGAAAGAAGAGGGGTGGTGACTATATTTTGTACAGGGTTAAAAAGAGTAATTGTATACAATTTAGTTTAGATTGATAAAATGTTATAGGATTGCATAGAGAACAGAAAGACATACGTTCAGTTCAATACGTATTTATATAAATATGAAGTGTTACAGTAAATACTGAAGTCCAAAATTAAATAATTAATAAAATACATTGGTACATGAAAGCAGAATATATAGGAACATTGAAACATATTAAACATCAACGTATACAAATATAGTTTTATGAAAAAGTTAACATTTAATAAATATATTTGAATTTGTCCAATAACACACAAGTACTGAATTTTTACCTTCAAAGATACTGCTATTAAACAAATATCAGATAATACTTTTGAAATCCTGAAGAAGAAAATGGTATTTTTCGAAACCGGTAGATGTATTTAAACTCAGTAAGTGGTTAATAAAACAAAGTTAACAAATAAAAATAATAGATATCTCATAGATACAAACCTATGAAATAATGAAGATGGGGTAATGTGGAGATTGAGGGGTGAGAATTGGTGAACATTATATATAAAGTGATCACTTAAGTCAGCCGAAGACAGGTTGTAAGCCCTGTAATTACCCCATACTTCTTTATATTTTCCATTAAAGGGCTTTGTTTAATATTTACTTAATAAACAAAGCTTGATGAGAATATTTTTAAATATTATGTTTAAGCAAAGTTTCTGCGTATGATTATTAATGATGGTTGAAAATATTAAAATTGTAGATTTTTGTTATAATGAATGCCAAACTATTATTATTTCATTAAATAATAGAGCATTAGGGTAAAAAGATCGCACTATTTGCATTAATTTAGTTTAATTTCATGAAACATCGAGAACGATGGTATATATTATATAACTTTTGTTCAAACATCAGTATTGTGGAAGTTTCCGCACTAAGTGATAAATATAGTACGTCCTTTAATATGCGAATTAAGCTTATAACGGAGTGAACTAGGTAATTATTTCTAGTATGATCTTATAAGCCGCTCCATGAGCTGGACACAATAGAAAGTGAGCCTGTTAAATTACTCCAAGTTCCTATCCCAAATTATTGTTATTTATGATCTGTGCTGTAATCATTTTTCATTATACACAAGCAAGATATACACAAATTCGGAGCTTACAATGCTTTAAGACAATTGCACGTTAACAATGTCCTGCAACAGTGTTAACATAAGTAATAGTCAGATTCTCGAAAAGTCATATTCTTTATTAGCAAAAATAGTTAGCTAAGACGTTTCTAAAGTATTTTTAATATCACGATTAGTTAGCCAAGGATCATCCAAAAGAACATAAAAATTTGTAATATTGATTTAAAAAGTTCTATGTTCGTCAGTATATTACATTGTTAACCCTTCCCTAGCCAAGCTGTAATCCAGGTTTACCGCTCCAATTAAATCTGTATATTTCTATAAATACACAAATCACAAAATTAATATTTTAACTAACCTTAAAAAACTTTTGTAGGATTCACATCATAACCAATTATGTCAAAATAATTATTTTTCAATTCAATTAAATTGCAACATTGGAAAAAATAGTATTTGCAGTAAGATAGAAAAATATCAAACCTTAGTTTCACAGTGAAAAGAAAAACAAACATACAAACATAATTATGTTTCTTTCTCGCTAATTAAATGAAGAATAATAAAAAGAAATGTCGTATTGTATAGAACTTGAATAAATGAATGCTACGAATGATAAATTTAAAAAAATATTTATTGCCCGATATTTAGAGTAAATGTACAATATTAACTATTTTAAAGCTGTTCAAGCTCGTAAGAGCATTTTTTCTCATTAAAAATGTTAAAAAAACTCTAATTAATTAACGGTAACACGAGTTGACAGCATGGTTGCTTACGGATATTTTCTATCACGGTATGGTAAAGGTTAAATTAATCAAACAATTCTCTCAGTTGTACAACACTGCATAGTAAAGCACACATTCATACATTTTATAAATAAAGGTATGAAGTCAAACGACAGATTTCTCAATTGCGGCTTAATACACTATTGCAGAATACCATTCATTTACAATAAGAAAATATTGAATAAGTCGACTTCATACGGAAGGTTAATTCGAGGCTCATAATTCCTAAATCCACCAACTAGTATGGATCGATCACAATTTTTTTTTTGGCAAAAATAAAGATGTGTCTTTTTATTAATAATATAACTTCTTGTAAATAATAATATGAATGTGGAATATACTGAGTAAGTTTTATTGTTCTTTAAAAATACCGTTTATTTATAAAATTGTTTAAATAAATTTATTATACGTATTCGTATTATATTATATGTTGAGTGAAAATGTGAATCTGCAATCAAGCATCTAGAAAAATTCTTTGTTATTCTTAAGATTATATAAAAAATATATATATATCATTACAAATGCAGTGTATTTATATTCTGTAACACGTCTACCGATTGGTCAGTCACAATTTTTTGAAATTCGAAATATTCGTTTATTCAATAAAAAATACAATTTGCAGTAGGTGTTGTTTATCAAAGTGCATTTTAATTAGTTACCAATTTAAAATGAGTTTTGAAATTAAGAATAATTTTCACTCTCTCCGGATGATGTGTTTCATTAAATAGAATTTTAACGCGGGGGTGAAATTTATATCTATAAATTTATTAAAAATATTAATTAAATATATTAATTAGAAAGAAATACGTATAAAATCAATTTTATAGAAAAAAATTGTTGTAGCCCACCGGGATTCGAAGCTGGATCTCTTTCCTAACCGGGGAAGGAATATTATCCAATTATGCTACAGCGACAATATTTTTAGTTACAAATTTTCGAACCTATATGTTATCTTTTTGATATTAATACATTTAATGAAATATCATAGACCTATGTTCTGACTAATTACAACATCACAATAAGAATGTGTTCTCCTAATAATAAAGTTGTATTTTAATTTTTATTTAATAAAATTTAATAAAAATGAATTGATAATTCTGTCGTCTGCTATGAGATTACTCAAAGGTATTTGAGATTCCGTAAAAATCAAAGTAGGTGGCTTTCAAATAATGGAACGATAGATGTATTAATTTGAAAAAGTGTAACATATAGGTTCGAAAAATAATGTCGCTGTAGAATAGTTTGATAATGCACCTTCCCCGGTTAGGAAAGGGATTCGGGTTCGAATCCCGGCGGCGCAACAACAATATTTTTCGATAAAATTGATTTTATATGTATGTCTTTCTAATTAATATATGTAATTCATATTTAAAATATCAAGAATGTGTTTTCCTTATAATAAATTTATTAAATTATTATAGACGAACTTGTACTTTACTCTAATATATATATATTAATAATAATATCAGTATACTTTTAAATATCGCTACACGTGACGTACATGAAGACATTCAGATATTATCTGAATATGTTGACTATTCCTAAGTGTATATATATACATTGAAACACCAAAACCATAACTGCTTTCTATTTTACAATGTTATTGTCTAAGTTTTGTTATGACGCAATTAAATCACTGTTCTTCTGTAAGGGATGTCCACGACATCCAACAAGCACACAAACCACTTCAAAACAATGGGTGATACAGCAATGAGTTTCAAACAATTACGCTGAAATTTGAAATATCATACAATTGCGAAAATAATAACGGGAAAAATTTTCAGATACGCCATGTACTTCAAATAATTATTATATTGAATTACGCGAAGAGTTTTTCAAAGAGGTTTATTCAATTTTTCGTATGAAGCGCATTATTAGTAGAAAGGAAATTAAAAAAATTCGTTTAAATGTATCTTATTTGATGAATATGAATGTTTCGAAGGAATTTTATTTTGAGATAAGGGTTTTTGGAAATTATTTTCGCGCTGTAGGTACGTCGTTTATTTTATATTCGATAAATAAATACTTCTTGAAAATTTTTTAATCATTGTCAGCATTTAGAGACTACTTATAGTATATTGTTATCTCAAATAAATGTTTAAAATATACGATATTGTTGAAATATGCTAATTTGTTTTAATTATTAATTTTATAGCAACTAAAATATTTTTTCGATAAATAGGATTTTTTTATGCTTTCTAGTTTATTAATTTAATAGAAGGTGTCCAGCTGAAAAAGTTCTCGCTAAGGTTTCACGTAAAGAATAATCATTTTCGTTGAGAAACTGCATGATTTGCAGTTAGTATGGGTGAAACTGTAGTTTCTTTTTCAAAATAACGTGCACTGTTGATTTTTTTATTCCAATAAAGGTTACAATCTTCCTTATAGATTTACGCGAATTGCGCATAATTTCACGTCGAACTTGAGCCACATGTTTTGGCGTCGCTGCTGACGTTGATGGTCCCGGAGGAATTTGGTTAACCATTGTTCCTTCTTATCTGAAGTTTTAAACCCTACACCAGATAAGTTGCGTGCTCGACTATTCACTTATTCGTCGAATATTAAAGTGAGTACATTGCACGAACCAATGAATCACCGCACTTTAAATATTTCTCAACCGCAAACGCGCTCCCAACCAGTGACTCATTGCGACTGGTAAATCAGAAAATCACGCGTGTCGAATAATACCCCTCCCACTTACCTCACCCTGATGGTTTACGAGGAATTACAATTTAATCTTAAAGTTTTTCCGCTGGACACCCTATAAATACTATAGAACTAAGTTCTGAGATTATATCTCCCCAACAAAAATGTGTTCTCTTTAAAATTCGACTAAAATCGGTTAATAACATTATTAAACTTTATTAGTATATTAAATATTAACATATTGTTTACAATTATTAATATTTTATCACTTTTAAATATACAATTTCTTAAGAAGCAAAAGGTAATTGAGTTTAAAATAAATATTGAAGCAATAAGCAAATAAAAATATATCATTTATAAAAATTGCTTGAAGTGTATGGAGTTATTCAGGGTTTATGCTGCTCATTTCCTTTATGCTAACATCCTATACTTTTGCAGCGCCAAAGCCCTCCCCACGGAGATGGATTTCCTTGATATTAAATCCGGTATTAGTGATTGCAGTTCCACCTGGTGGTGTAATAAATTACTATAATGGCTTTGCAAGACTTGGACTATTTATATTCCCAACATCTGTACGGCCAATTAAAGAATGCAATTAGAATGGTCGACGAACACCTCTTTCTGGACGTGGTCCTGTGGCTTCAGTGCGGTTCGTTTATCATCTTACACCTGCATTTATAAAAGTGCTAGCCGAGTAGTATTTTTTTGGTGCGATTTAATTAGAAACTACCGTGAATTTTTAAATACAATAATACCAAATTTGAATTAAATTGAATGATAATATCACAATTGTTTCACTACCATGCTTACGGTTTTGCCAATAGTTTAATTCTAACAGTCCATTGCCCTAATCTTGATTTTTTTATTTAAGCCAAATTAATGAATTACTTTACTAAATATCAGCTTTCATAAAATGATTTTATTCAGATACTTACACATATGTTTTAATATAATTGAAGTGGATGTAGATCGCGAAACATATAATAAAAAATCGAAGAAATACTATTAGTACTATGTAAACTATATATAAACAACACGCGAGCGTATATGTAGTGGGAAGGAAGGAAATAATTACCTATTTTTTTACCTTATTTTTTCCAATTAAAAATTTAATCTGTAAGAAAACGATTGCTCAGCATTGCGCTCTGTGTAAATAGGTAATTTTAATTATTTTTTAATTCAAATTTTTAGTTGGGTACCCTGTGTTTGGTACATATATTTATTTGTATACATATTTATTTTGAACAAAAATAATACACTGTGCCTTCCCTTTCATTCCTTTCCGCTCCCGGAACGCCGCCGATCAGTCGATTGGCGACCTCGAATAAGTGCGGTAAACGTTTTCCTAAACGATTACAATATTATAAATTTGAGATTTTGCGTCTATATAGTGTCGAAACTCGTCGTTGTCTAAAGGAACCTAAGAAGGAATAGTGATTTTAATACAGTCCGCATTTGGAGATGCCAGCAGATCCGGATTGAGGTGAGTGCCAAACTCCTTCCGTATTCTGAATTCTTCCGACATCTATGCTTATACGCAACACCCTGCATGTACTGAATTTACGAAGGAGTTCTTTACCGAACATGTAACATCTATCACAGGAATGTAGTACAATATATATATATATATATATGTATATGTAATTCCATTTCATTATAATATGCAGGTACATATAATACAATGTCAAATGAATTGGACGTTTCTCCAATACAATATTCGCGTACAAAAAACTTAGATATGGCATTTTTTCATGAAACTATGTAAACATTTGTCTATCGTGTGTATGTCAGAGCAAAATTAAATTCGGTACAAGTTTGCTTGCATATTTTATCGATTAATATAATTATTTAAAACGTCTCTGTAATATTTTGACATAGAATTTACCGGGCATCCCAGAAAATTAATCATGAAAACTGCGTTCAAGAAAATTTTACGCTTTTGCTTTCATCTTGTGCTTTTCCGGTTCCGAGCTCCAGGAGCAGTGCGATTTTTTCTGTTTACCTTTCTAAATGATGTAAGTAATTTGTTTAACTTTATAACAAGCTACTAATTATATAGTATAAAAAGATTTGTAAACGTCTATTTTTGCATTTTGTCCGTATTCGCCAATAGCGCTGTGGTTATTGATATTACAATGAGACTGGGACTCGGTTCTCTACTAAGGAGATTTTTATTTAGTTATATACGTACATATATTTTTTATTCGTGTCAGAAAAACATATGCTATGTAAGGGTATCATCTGATATCACAATACTCGATTTTATTATAACCGTTTAACAAACCGCTTGCACTAACTTATGGGGACATTTTTGCTTTGCACTTCCAATCTTTCTACATTATTCTGCACACTCGTTTACATAACAGAAGGTAAACGTTGCTCAATTCTAAGTACCTAGAAGACTGATACATTAGTCCTGAGGCCTGTCAATAGCATGCAGTATGTCCACGACATAATTTCCGTATAGGTAGATATAGAAGAGAACACTAGTGATCAGCTTAACCGCTATTTTAATCATGTGTGTATTTAACATATGTGTTCGATTGTAATTATTGGTAACCAACTGATTATTCGTAATTCGGCGAACAAACACTGAACAAGAATGATATGCTATGAGACGAGTATTGAAGGCATTAAGAATACAGTGCGTCCACAAAATACCTGCATGATCATATACTATTTGTAGAACTTCATGTTTATTTTATATGAAATTTAAAAAATCTAATTTGAATATATGTATATCGAAAAGTTTGAAAATGGCCTTAACCACTGAAATAGGAGTAACATTTAAATAACGCTTTTCGCAAAAATAATAATAAATATTTATTAAAATATGATTTTTACAATTTCAAAAAAGAAAGATCATATTTTGGAAAATGGCCCTGACAAAAGCTTCAATAAACGAGAGAAGTATTCCAGGACAGAATAGTATGGTAGCCTATCCTCTCTGTATCCCCGAGCAGTTAATTAAAAATCTCAGTTATCATTCAATCGTCGTTACAAATGAATATCACATATCACATAATCACAATAACAGACTAAATAATCACTAAAGATCGTTACTAAATTGATGGACATATTTCACTTCTTCCATATCCAAATGAAATCTTACAAAATATTGCTGAATCACTTCGAAGTGATTTAACCATATTTTTGTGTTCTTGGCATTTTTAATTGGCTTTTTATGATTCAATTCTTAGAAACGGTTAAAATTAAAAAATAACTCAAATACGTGCAAAATATTTCAATTGTATTCAAGTTATATTTTTAAGGACTATTGTGTTGTGAAGAAATCGATCGATCGTAAATATAGTATTTATGTCTATTAATATTTATCAAGACGTCCTCAAAAAAAAAAAAATACCACAGTTAAAGTGGGATGCGAGAGATGGCCGGTCTCGAAATCAAACAAAATCTCGAACAGTTCGAGGATTAAAGAAGGGAGCGGTCTTCAAAGTGTGAATTAAATAATTTAATTGAAAAGTGTCGACTCCAATTAACGGGGGATGAAAATAGAGGCTTTAAGAGATATAAAGTGAGAGAAGATAAAAGGAATTTTAGAGTTCTTGGAGCACGGGAGTCGGGATCAAGAACCGGAGATTATCAGAAGAATTCATTTGTATTTAGACTTCTGGATTTTTTAATTAAAAATAATAATTGAGAATTAAAATATCTTATATTTTTATCGCGAAAATTTCATAATGATATTTTGTTATACGTACTTACGTATTTGTTTTTTTAAAACAATTGTCAAAATTTTTTTACTGAATAACCATGTTGTAGAAACGACTAACATATAAAAGATGAAGGAAAAATCTCCAGCGCCTTAAATCTGAAACAACTCAGATAAGGGAAGGAACACCCCCATAGAAAAACCCTGGTCCTCTAGGTTGCGAAAGGCTGATATCTCAACCACGTAAAAAAATGTTAAACATCATCATACAATTACAATAGAAAAATTGATCAACATTAATTATATTATTCTACTGCCTAATAAGATAAGAAATAAAATAATATATTAACAAATATAAGTCAAAACTGTTGCTTTTAAAAAAAAACAAATAATAATGTGCTCTGTAGCGTAATACAAATCAGTGTAATTTCGGTTTCATGAAAAATCTATATCCTCTTGTCAACAATTATTTAAGAGAAAATAGAAGACAAACGGTGATTATACAGGAAAACTATTCGTGTTTAGAAACATTTAGAAGTGGATCGGTTTGGAAGTCAAGGAGTTGTTTCGAGAGTAGCGTGAATACGGTATGTGGTCTTGCAATTGAGCTGAACGAGAGCACGGTACCAGAAGAAGGATACTCATGGATGATCGTAACATGATAATAAGAATATTGAAATGGGAATCTGCATAGTTAAAGGAATTTATTAAGGAGAACCCATTCTTATTATGAAGTTGTAATTATTCAGAATATAGGACTGTGATATTTTAAATACTAATTAAATGTATTAATTATAATGATATCAATTGTATTGAAAAATGTTGTTGTTGCGCTACCGGGATTCGAACCTGGATCTCTTTTCCAATCCGGGGAAGGTGCATTACCAACTATGCTACAGCGACAGTACTTTTGACGATGTATCCAAAATTTAATAAAAATTAAATGTTAATTCTGGCGTCTGCTATCGGTTTACTCAAAGGAATTTGAGATTCCGTAAAAACAAAGTAGATGGCTTTCAAATAATAGATGATAATAACGATAGATGTATTCATTTGAAAAGTGTGAACACATGGGTTCGAAAATTTGTCGTCAAAAGTACAGTCGCTGTAGTATAGTTGAAATACATCTTCCCCAGATTGCGTAAGAGATTCAGATTCGAATCCCGGTAGCGCAACAACAATATTTTTCGATAAAATTGATTTTATATTCATAATATATCTTTATATATATTTAAAGGAATTGGTACAAGACTAGTTCATTCAAATTTTTCTCCATTTCTACAAATTCCTGTAATTAAATTAAAATAGCGAAAGTATTTTTGTTGATAAAAAAATACTTATATAATAATCTATTATGTACAGGTAAAAAATCTAAGAATATTTTTTTGTTTATGGCACAATAAAGTTTGTTTTCTTATTTCATAATAATGTTTTGGGGCCGCTAGTGGTTTTTTACGTTCCCTTTATAGTGTAGTGCGGTGATAAAGAAATACGAGGAATCTCACGAAGATGAGAGCGAGATCAAGAATCCAGGCTGCCGAAATGAGATATCTTAGGGGAATAGCGGGAGTAACGTTAATATACCGAGTGAAAAGTAGATATCGCAACATGACAATTCTTCAGTATTAGATTCTTTTATCTACATATGGAAAATTTCAATTTAGGTTGCATGGACACGTCTTGCGTATGCTAGAGGAACGATTATTAAGATGTATCGTCTTCTATTATTATTCTCGTTATATATATATTTTTATTCTCCGGGGGGATGGCGATAGAAACGTCTCGGATAGTGAATAGAAAAAGTTGATAAAAATTATGATGTTCTAAAATATCCTTGATATAATTTTCCAGTGGAAAATTGACGGTACATACTAACTAAATTAGAATTTTTATTATTTATCTTACTTTACTGTAGAGTTATAATAATATTGTTTAAGTTTTCATTTTCTTGTAGAAATTACCATTATTTAATTATAATCTATTAGGAAATAATTTAAGATTCTTAAAATTAATATTTTATCATAATTAAATCTTGTCAAACTTATTTAACTCCCATATTACACGTATGTATAGTATATATTTAATACTGCAGTATTATAAGAACATGTTTTTCAACTATTAGCTGGATAAGACGTACTTTCGATTTTCAATAATTTATTAACACTGAATTTAAGCAAATAATCTATTTTTAATAATCCGTATCCGCAGAAAACGAAAACGAAAAATTTATTAAATATATTTATTTTTAAATAATTAAGTCCAATGAGTACTGGAATATATTTATAATAATAAGCCTTAAATCTAGGCGAGTATGCAGAGGAAATAAATACATGTAGATGATGCGAAAGTTGGGTTTATTACGCCAATCCTCGCGGTGGCGGTAAGTAGTTGTAATACTTGTTGATATTACGGCGTCTATTATTGTATGTGGCAGAACAATCGTATGTTTTGATAGGTGTAACACAGATGTAAGCATTTGAATTAAACGCAACATTCAATCAAATATCGAGCAATGGGCTAAAACTAAACATATTAATGAACAGTATACGTATTTCAAATGGATGACGGTGGACTATGCACAAGAGGTTAAATAAAGAGGTTAGGACATCAGCAAGTTAGTCCTATTTTCATAGCACAAGCATTAAGCTTAGTTTGAAAATAGTAAGAATATTGATGTGACATGTATTCCGTGTACGCATCTCTATTTTTTTTTTTTTTTTTAAAAAACTATAGATGAATTCAGCTCTCGTACGCAGAAACATTGTAGCCAGCTGTGATGTCGGTGAGAGTTGAGTTCGAGTTTGATAATTAATATTTAACGCCACAAGACATCATTCAAAATAATTTTCAAAATTCAATTTTCTTCAAATAATAACACGCTAAGTGTCATAAATGAACTGATTACTAATCAACGTACGCTAATCCAGTATTCATTTATCATCACTTGGGTATCAAATCATCACTCAGACTTCCCTTCTAGTCTATTTAACCTTTACTACACCGTGATATAAAATACTCGTTAGCATCCATGCTGTCAACTCGTGTCACCGTAAAAAATTAGATTTCTATTAGCCTTTGAAATGTTAAAAAAGTTTTTGAAAAAATGGTTAATGCCATAAATTTTCTATACAAAATATATATAATATTATAATTCGGAGCATTCATCAAGTCTTTTATAGATGGTTGCATTATATAATACAACCTTCCATTTTATTTTTCTTTAATTAGTGAGAAAGAGACACAATTATATTCGTATGTTTTTTATTCTTTTCTTTGTGAAATTAATATGTGATTTCATTCTGTCTTGATATAAATAAAATTTTTGTCAATTTATTAATTTTGCAACCTGTTGAATTGAAAGATAATTATTTTTGTAGGATTCGCCTTACATACTAGATTTTTCACTAGTCATTTCTAAGCGTGAATATTTTCATGTTTTGTGTTGCATTGAATGTTGCGTGTATTTACCGAAATATTACAGGATTAATTAAAGCGATAGACCGATGTTAATGCATGGTTTCGGAAGGGTCAACCTCTTTGGTAGAACACGTGGAAATAAGACTAAAAAAAATAAAGAAAATAGTTTATCTGGAATGCAGATTAAATTAATATTGGGACCGTTATATAGAAATTAAATATCGTATTGAATAAACTCGAGCTGTATTCTTCCGCATGATAGTATGGTGCAGCTATGACCTAAATTAAAATTTTCTAACGGTGGTATAGAATTGAATCATCGACTCTTACAAGAATAATGTTAAAATTCTTACATATTTGTTTATAACTGGCAAATCAGAAGAACTAACTTGAGACCAACAACAAGTTGCACGGTCATACACTATTATTTTTTCATATATAGGTAATATTTTAGTATGATGAAGCCATTTACTATGTTTATATTGTTATTCTCTGTATCCTTGTTTTAATGATACACCGTACTGTATTAATATATTAAATTAAATTAATTAATAAATAAGCTCGTGATCCTATCATTTTGTTAAAATTAATTTAAGGAAATTTGTTCGTGGTCTATTAATTCCTTCTGGTAATAACTGATTGATTAAATTTCTTGTCTGAAAAATGTATATTACAGCTTCATTTCACGCACCAATACCTACTGAGTGTGTTCAGTTCACCGGGCGAGGATGATAAGTGTGGAGACGGTAGATAAGATAATTATTTTCAGTTCTTTATTAACAATTTTTCCAAATAAATTATTCAGGTAGGTTGAAATAGTTTCTTAGTTATGGGGAAATGTTGTGTGTTCCCTTTTAGGTTCGAATGGAGTGATTATATTGGATGGATGGATATTTAAGGTGTGAGGATAATATTGTTCCATAGATCAACCGTTACCCCCATGCTCGTATCATGAAGTGTATGCGGATCGAATGAATTTGCTTTGCTTTATATATTAAGTCACCAGTATGGGGTGTCTGACGTTTATAGATTATGTTTATCATAATTAGTTTAATGTGAGTCTGAGGGCCCTAACCCTCTCAAATCTCACGGGTGTATGTAAATGTCGCAGTATACATAAATGTGGCGGAACGTGCGTATTGGTGTAAGGTGTTAGTGTTTACGGCTAGAGCAGGTTGATGAAATGAAACAGGACTTTCAATCGGTTGGTGTTTATTGTATATAAATTAATTTACACAGGTTGAGAGTGAAACTGAACGATAAAGTTAGTGACTAAAGTTGCTCACTGGAGGTGGTTCCGAGAAGACGGCTAGGGAAGAAGTGATTGCTTTAGCTGGATTCTCAAACCGGTTGCGTTGCGATATATTGTCATCTAGATTTTCGGTCGCTACTGGAAGGACTTGAATGGCTGTAGAGCACCTAACTAAACGGCCAGGTACTGTGCGGTGTGTTCAGTACCTCTACAACTGTATAGAATATTTGGACTGTGTATAGATATTCAGATGTAACAGGTGAGCAGGTCGTTGGCACTGAATTTAGTGAAGCAAACTCATTATAAAGGTTGACGTTTAAATCAAAGCGCGCGAACTACGTGTTGCAGATCGGACTCAGCTGCTGCTGCGGTGGCGGACGTCAGTACGTGAAGTGAAGTGGCGCTGACTGACGCGTGTACGCTGTTGCACGCAACCATTACACTGAATCTTTATGGGTATCGCCTTGCCGCTCCCGTTTAGCTTATTTTTTATAAGTATGGCTAACGAGAGTGGCGGCTATAGCCCTTTACATATGCATGTAATATGTATTTACTCAAAAGTAATTGATTTAAATACATTTAAATCAATTACTTTTAAACTATTTTTCAATGACTATCGCTGTGATATTATTATTTTCTATTCTATCTGACAGTAAAAGTAATATTAAATGCTCTACGGAATTTTAAACCAGTTGTAAAATTCAACGTTCTAAAATGATTATTTATGTGCTATGCCCGCCTCTACTAGATTGGAGGACTGTAGTATAGTTGGATCGGAATAATAATGCTAGAATATACAATGGGGATTACAGTCATTCGTAGTGGAAGCACTGGTATTAAGCAGTTAGTACAAAACAATAATATTTGTGTGAAATTTATACTCTTCGGACTAACGGTCGGGATGAATATTTCTATTAATGGTTTTAGAGGATACTCAAATACAGAGAAATGATAATTGATATTTTGAAATTATGTATTTTAAATGTTCGTACATTTACATTTATAGTATATGCACGCAGTTCCTGGTGAAATCAAACATTTTAAAATCACAGATTTTTATTGGGGGTATCTTTTCAAAGGACTTCTTGGGAATAGTGCGCAAAGGGGTTGTGGATGTTGTGAGGAGGGGAGGGGGTTATTGACATGATATAATTATTTAAAAAATTTCTCACATTTATTTCATTCTATCCGTGCAATGCCGGGTACCTAAATGAGCTAGATAATAATAATCTATAAAAATTTTCCACCTCTGGATAACTGTGAAATAACATCTTCAATATTTGCAAAATTACTTTGTGGCCTCATTTTATATTAATAATTATACAAAATAAATAATACTTTTAATCATCCGTTTTCTCAAAAATTATCAGCTTTTCATTCCATGCTTAGTTAGTGTTAGTTAGTTAGATTAGTTAATGTTCCTTTATCCACAAATATCTTCAACATATAATTAAACAAATTGTAATTAATAATGGTTGTAATACTAAATTAATAGATAATTCGTTAAACAAAAAGTACAAGAAAAAGTTTATCGGACCATATGTTTACCCACCTAATATTGATAGTGGGAAGCAGTGGAGAAAAATTATGTTTTTAAATAATCTTACTTATAATTCAATTATAAAAAATATCCCAAATTCTATACAATCATCTTTTTACACTAATAACAAATTAAATAATTATATATTAAATAACAAGGATAAGGACGATATTTAAAAGCAAATCGTGGGTCTATAAATTAATTTGCAATGATTGCAATTATTTTTATATAGGTAAAACTTGCAGAAATTTTGATATTAGAATGAAAGAGAATTTGAGATGCCTAAATAACAAAAACTATTCAGAATTAGCCAATCACTTTTTAGAATCAAACCATTCCTTTAATATTAATAAGGGTTTAGAAATTATACATACAAATACTAGAGGTTTACTGTTAGATAAATTTGAAATTTTATAAATTAGAAAAAGTATTAATATCAAGCTTAATATTACAAATAACCAAATTCTCTTTGCAAATAGTCACCTTTTAATATTTTTAAAATTAGCAATATTAACTTTGTGGTTAAAATTCATATGATTCACTGAATTCACTGAATTCAGTGGTTAATAAAATAAAGATAATAAATAAAAAATATAGTCACCTATTAAATTTGTTTTCATATTAGTTCTTACTTATTCACCATTTTATAGTTTTGTTTTTTTTATCTATCCTTGTATTTTTAATTTCAGTATACATTGTTTCCTGAAGATGATACCATAGGTATCGAAACATATAGAATAATTAATAAATAGTGGTTTAAACAAAAATTTTTGTATAATTATTGATATGAAATAACGATTTGCCGGATAAATTTATTAGATGGCTAAGTCACCTGCTATTATTTAATCGCTCTGTTTTGTGTTTTGATTTTGTCTACGGATAACATATATTTCTTTATTTTAATTTTTTTCACGGATTGTACTGTAAATCACCAATGAAATACATTTTTATTTTAATCCTTAATTATTATTGAATTATTATTGAACCAAAGGGATTGAAATAGTTTTTAAGTAGTGTATGATTAAATTATGAAGTACCCACCTAAAGTTTTTCCCGATAGAACGTACCGTTCTACGAGTAGAAATATAATACTCTTAGTACGGTACTGTAATAAGTAATAATGTTGATATACGGTTTCTCAATAAACAGTAAATCTGCAGAACACCTTCGACAGCCATTTAAGCTAAAAGCTACAAATTCAATATACCTTCAATACACCCGTCACACTCGATTGAGTGAGTCGTCCGATCAAATATTTGCGTTGCCTACAATAAGGGCGCCTAGCTTGTCGAACGCCCCCGGCATTAGCGTAGCGCCATTTTATTGCACCGGGCCTGTGTTTGGCAGCCTCTTTACAGGGAAATTGGGAAAAGTATCAGATTTTAAATGGATAATGCAGGAAGCGTTTGTTTCCTGGATTTATGGGGGCTTACATATGAGATAGAAAACGGATATTGGTTTTAAAATAAGTTTTATGCAGTGGCTTTTGAACACTAGGTACCGTATTTTAGACCATTACTTTTATAACATTATTTTTAATAAAAACACATTTTATTGTAAAATTGCAATTTCAGAACATAGTTCTGTAGTATTTTTAATACAAATTAAATAAGTCAGTTAAAAAGATCAAATATTTTTTTTGATAAATATATTCATTCTGCATATCTTTCTAATTGAATAATTACATTTTTAAGTATTATAAAATATTTAAACATACATTTTTTTAAAAGTTTAAATATTGACAGTATTGACATATGACGGCCTCGATCAGATGAAACTCGGCTCCTAATGCACTTTCCCAAGTCTCGGTCCTGGGTCGCCCTCACAACTGATTCCAGGGTCTATCATATCCTGCTATTTGAAAAGTTTAGTGTGATGCATTAGCACGATCCAAAACTAGTATTTTTCTATTTTATTATATTATTGTACAAAATATTTTATGATAGGCATTATAATATTTATTGTTCGATCTTTACGATACATGGATTGCCGACCCCCGTCTCGCGCGCACTTGAATGCGTAGATATAATAATTCCTGTCTATTACCAATCCACTACCCCCTCTCCCTATACCCAGAATACGACCCTTTTCTGTGTTTTTGTTCTCTATTGGACATGTTGAGAAACATATTACCAGTGGTATACGGTAGGTTATGAAAATTGCGTGAATTATTTTTCTGCCGTATGGAAATGATAGATTGACGGAGGGTGTACGGTGTGTGTTCGGTTTCTTGCTACATGTGCGTGCCAATTAGTATGTCTTGCTATTGTACTTATTGTCACATTTTGCACCATCAACGAAGTGTGAATTAAAATTTCAATAAAGTATGGTTTCTTGGAGCCAGAAGATCTGTGGATTCAGTGGAAGAAGAAAATCTAGATAGCTAAAGGAGCATTACTCAGGTGGGACGTGTTTCTTCCTGGTTCTGGTTAGTCCTTCAGCCTTCCTGTTCCCTATTCTTGTTTCTCTCCCAAATTTTTTCACCCTTCCTTCCTTCGTAGGTCCCCAACCTCTTGTTCAATCACTTATTTTAAAGAAAAATAATTAAATTATGTTTTATATTTTTTGACTTTATAATGCGTTTAATTATATTTATAAGTACTTATACTTATAAATATAATTAATCGAAATTCAGTGATTCAGAATGAAAAACTTAAGATAACTAAGATTTATAATGCACATCTTTTTTATGACGTATAATTTTTTTTATAGACTTAAACAATTAAAAAATAAAATAAAACAGATAATTCCATTCCAGAAGGTAGGTGCAGTAATAATATTATTTAAAATTATGATTCTTAATAGTTTTACTTAGAAAATATAAATGTTACCTAATCGTGGGCTATTAGCAAAAGTATAAAATTCGTTATCGTAGTATTTTATTTTTGTTTATTTGAAATTTTTACAATTTTTTTAATATGAATTAATTGAGTATTGTATATTATTAAAATTACATATTTTTTTATCGCTTACCTCTCCAAAAAAGAGACTAGCTCTTGTACTTGGAGAGGAAGTTACATTGTAATAATATATATAGAGAGTTATACATGTTTAATCTATAATATTATTATAGTATAAGCTAACAAATTCAGAAGTTATCAAAGAGGAAATTAAAAAAATAAATAAATTGAATAGAAAGATAAAATGTCTAAACTTTGTAAAAATATTAATGTGAAATAGGCTCACAGCCATAGTGAGTAACTTCTTGATACTTTATTGAATTTATGCGATATAACGATTGCAATTAATTAACTAATTTACCGGTTTCCTCGTGGGGGGTAGTCAGAGAGGATAGAGCGCTATACTTTTCTGTCCTGACATACAATTCTCGTCTTATTCAAATTCATACATCTTCTCATACAAGCTCGCCGATTATTAAGGCTTCTAACAGAATGGCAGTGCCAAGTCTTCGGCGGACGTCCTTTATTTCTGGTACCATCAACACTTGCGTCATATATCTTTTTTACCATTCTCTCCTCATTCGTCCGTTCTATGTGACCAAACCACCCAAGTGATCCTTTCTTAATCTCACTCATTATACTAATATCAGCTTTACATTGTTTTCTTATTTCTTCATTCTTTACTCTGCCATAAATGGATTTGCTACATATACATCTATGTGATCTCATTTCCATTGCATTCAGTCTACTTTCGTTCCTCTTCTGCCAGTTCCAGGTCTCACTTCCATACATCAGTGTCGGTACTAGGACTCCATTGCTCACCGCTTGTCTTGCCTCGGTTGATAAATAATTGCTATTAATATGCATTAATAGATTGTCGACAAATCCGTGAAAACTAAAATCATTTAGGCATTATGACAAAAAACCACTTTCTGGTATTGTTAATATTTCAATTAAAAAACAAAAACTTTAAATTATTTTTTATTTTTTATTTTTTATTAATCTACTGGAATGATCTAAAATTTTAAAGTATTTTCAGGAATGAAAACCTGAAGATGTTATCTAAATAATCATTGGTAATGCATTAGAGTTCTAGCCAAATTATTATTCTGTGTGTTTAAATTTGCAACGTTCAAAATGTTCACTTAAATCAAATACGGTGAGGAAAAATTGCATACGAAAATGAAATAAAATTCATATTCCTCCGTAGCGATGAAATGCGAAATGCCATTCCTGTCAAAGTTCTTGATAAATTGAAAGCAAACATCAGAATGTTTTGCCATATGAAATTATTCTTCGACGGCTCTCAAAAATATTTGTAAGTATCTGTTTGCGTTGAATTTGCTTCAAATCAGGGGTGCTGTTACGTTCAAATTGGAAAAATGATTTTTAAAAAAAAAAAAAAACATTTTTGTTTGCACTAGTATTTACGGCAAGACGCGCGACTCGTGCGAAGTGAACGGAGATATGACATCAGGTGCTTGATTATGATAAAAAAATAATCTTCTCATATTCAAGATAAAAATGATCTTGTCAAGTTTGCAAAAAAAATTCTGTTTTATTTTACAGGAGCAACTATCTCGCCAAGGTCAATGGGCACTTTAAATGAATAAACAGAGTATTGTTAATTAAATAAATAATGCTGGAAAATAATTAACGGTTGCCAACTAGATCTTTTATTTAAGGTTGAAATATTTAAATCAATAACCTTTCTCGAAAATACGAATGCTTTTTTTTTAAATTTGGTAAAATATTTTTGTAGATTGTTTGCTTTAAATTTTTCTCCATTTTTTTTTTTTTGTAAATTAAGCGAAAGCAGTGCGCACTTTATTTGCACGCTCTACATCCATCCTCATCTGCATGCATTGTTTTATATTTTAAAGCTTTTCAAATTTATTTGTTACATACTGTTTTAATTTCAAGTTAATCTTCTTCCAAATCATACAACACATGGTTTTTCATCAGTTAGATCATTATTCTGATATTGGTTTTATTTTTAAATACTTTTGACCGGCGAAATTCTAATGCTTGTCACAAAAATCAAATTTTGGTATCGAACCATAAACCGCAGTAAATCGAAAACGACAGTAATTGATATAGTTATAACCGGGATAATCATGCATTAAGTCGAACAACTTGCATAACATGTTTAATATCAATACGGTAACCTTTCATGCCCGCCACACACACACACACACACACACATACACATATACATCCCACACCGGCGGTGCTGGCGCACTGATACACATGCACACACGCACGATCTCAAGACGTCGCATTTAATGTGTAGAAATATCAAGATAAATAAATAATAAGTTATGAAGGTTAGGGCGACATCTAACGAATGTCGCCCGAACTATTGTATTCGTATATACAAGACGATATGTCCTATTAATGGTTTGTATTGAATGAGAAGCGATAAAGTGTTTCTATAAAGAGAGGAGCATCTCTTTTAATTCCTTTAATGATAATAATAATAATAATAATTTTTATTTGAATACCAATTAAATATATTAATTAGAAAGATTTACATATATAATCAATTTTATCGAAAAATATATTGTTGTTGTTACCGGGATTCGAACCTGGATCTCTTTACAATCTGGGGAAGGTGCATAATCCAACTATGCTACAGCAGATAGTACATTTGTCGAGAAATTTTTCGAACCCATATGTTACATTTTTCAAATTAATACATCTACCGTTCAATTATTTGAAAAGCCATCTATTGGTTCAAATCCCTGTAGCAACAACAATATTTTTTCGATAAAAGTAATTATGTATGTATATCTTTTTAATTAATACTTTTAATTAGTATTTTTTTAATATCACTCCTATATTCTAAATAATTACAACTTCGCAATAAGAATGTGTTCTCTTAATAATAATAACATACAAGGGCGCTTAACCTTTGACCTATGTGACAAGGTGAGAAGTATTGTGTAGAATCAATAGCACGCGTAGCACACGTATAAACGATAAATTATTTAGTCTGTATAGAATATTAATTGCGGGCATAGTTAAACAAATAATAAACTTTCTGGTATATATATATATATATATATATATATATGTAGAACAATATTTAAAAATAAGAGATCGAACTGGGATGATATATCCTCATAAATATAGGGCTATTTTACCATATCTGGTCAAGTTCTGACGATGAATAAAATGAATCATGCAATTCAATTAAAAACTTTTAAGTAATCTCGTGAATAAATAAATGATTAATGCATTTTCCCACGGGCAACAAAATATCAAAAATTCTCGAGAAATTAAAAATTCAAAACAGTATCGCAATATGAAGGCATTAAAATAAGAGTACGCGAAAATTTGTTATGATTAAATTATTGGGAGATGAATCCATTCGAAGTTCAAACGAAACGAAAATTAGAAGATGTACCTAATTACATTTAAGAAAGAAAGTGCAATTTGTTACATAATACTATATGTAATTACTTGTAACCTATATCTACCTACCCTCCTAATACAACATGATATAAAGAGTGACTTTGTCTAGTAATGTATAAACTAAACTAATGTTCCTTGTGAAATAATATGTATTTCCCTACAAACATTATAATAAATTCATAAATAATGTCTAAGCAAAACTATATTTTAGAAAATAGTTTGTATTATGACTATTTATAATTTTATGGTTGTGATGTCAGAATAGCATAATTTCATATTAGATATCATACTCTTGTGTCACAAAAATTATTTATTGTTCATTTTCTGTGCAAAGTTTTTTTAATTATTCCGGAATAATCGTAATATTTCAACACAGAGTAAGGTTTTTGGAGTATTTCCACTAAAATGTGTCACTAAAGTATACGTAAACTATATATATATACGTGACAAATAAACAAACAAACATTAATTTATACATGTTTGTATGCCACGTATGCGTTTTTATACCTTTTATCCGATTGCGATGAAACTTTGGTGAGTTGTTATGCACGCGCCACCATTTTACAATTGGTGGCGCGCGAGTCGTTTCAACAAACGTGTGTATTTCGTATAGTTTATTGGCATGAAAATTTGGTGAGTTGCTGTGCGCACACCCGCGAAGGTTTCTGAATTAGTACAACCATTTTATAATGGGAAAATAAAGAACAATATCATCTAAGTTACAATTTTAAATGGAAAATTTAATGGAGAAGACGTACTGTTGCCACGCATTCCAATGATTCCTACTGATATGCCATTTGAATTTAAACGTCTGCAGTTTCCGATGCGACTCGCATTTGCAATGACTAATACAAAACACAAGGACAATCGCTACAAGTGTGTGGACAAAATTTTGAATATTCATGCTTCTCGCATGGACAGCTGTATGTGGTCAGCTCACGCGTTGGAAAACCTTCTGATTTATTCGTATACGCACCGTATTACTTTATTGTTTCACATGTTAGATTAAATGATATACAATCAATTTGTATGAAACATTATATGCGATTTTCGACGGAATATAAAATTATATTCGAAAGAGAGATTCGCATATATTTTTGTATTCCGTCTCCCTCGGTGTTTTATCTAAGTGTATATGTATTCTGTCTCTCTCTTTGAAGTTTAATTTTATATTCTATCTCCCTCTTTATGTATCTGTAAGTGCACTATTTTTGTATTTATTGTTAGTTTTAAATACGTTCTGATAAAGCCTGAGCTAAGCGAAACCGATTGGCGTATAACATACTTCGTGGTTTAATACAATGTGATTGTATTTTATTTAATCTAAAATACAATAAATGTTTCAAATTTACATCGTTTATATTTTCCACAAATCAAAAGAACACTATAATATTTAAAGAGACCAAATTAAAATATAATGATTATTCATAAATATATTCCAAACAGAAGTGGTACGATACATGTGTCTGAGACGATTTTTAAAAATCATGCTTACAAATGTAAATGCAACTTTTAGAGCTAATGCACTTCTTTTTTACGAACACATTGTTAAACTAAAAACTTACAGTGCATGTGATTGAACAAACGAATGAATAAATTTATCCGGAGGATATTTATTTATTAGATTATCTGAAAAGGGTATTACGCCCCTCATCATTATCATCACTATTGGCTCTAGAAATCCTGGTTAGTTATATTCCATTAATCATAGTTTTTCTGCAGTTTTGGATCTCTAAGGCAGATGTGTTTTTTCAGGATATTATCGCTCCATCTCTGCTTAGGCTTCCTAAACCTCTACACCCTATTGGTTTGATGTTTAGTATTTGGTGTTTGCTATTTATGATCCCCTCACCACGGTGCAACTACTGAAGTCTTCAGATTTTTACTAATATTGAAATACTTGGCGTATTTTAACATTTTATATGGAGGAAATGCGATCGATCAGGCGCACGTGTGGAAAATCTAGAGTAGGGAATAAAAAAATAAGAAGCGAATATATATTTACTTGTAACATAGTCGATAAAACGGTTTGTCATGTGAAACACAAGTAGAGGATGGTAAAAAATATATACAAAATGTGTGCTAAAGGTATCAGTAACAGGGGCACCTGCAAAGACCTGACACGACCAGATAAATAACTGGAGGATGACCCTGTCAGAAGCTTCAACAACTGAAGAGCACGTCTGAAAGATGTACGAAAGTGGACGAGGCAAGAGTGATGTCAGAACAGAAGAGTGTGGCATTCTATTATCTCTACCTGGACTATCACTGCGGAGAAACGGCGTAATGGTAAGTTAATAAACTAAATATTGTAGCGCCTACGCAATAATACATTTTATAAAACCGGTTCAAAGGTAAGCCTCAAAATTTTCCATTCAAAAACGTCTAGTTCACGCTCGTTCACCGTACAGTAGCCTATATGAGAACAATGTTTCAAATATGAATCAAGGCAGAAAATTACTAATTTTTAAAATAGTTTTATATTCATTTTCAAAATAATTCATTTACCGTGAACTAAATGAACCTAGCATTCTAATCTTATTCTAAATAAGGCCGGCAGATTAAAAAAAACTGAGACTTTATTTTACTTGGTTTTGTACATTGGTTTTACTTTTTCAGGAAATTCAGAATATTGGAAATTGTATCATACATCTCTGTAATGATTGTTGAATCTTGAATTTTCTTAAGGGTGCTTCTCTCGATCGCTGCCACTCAAGAGATTGTATTTATTTTTGACTTTATAATAATATCATCGTTCTATTCATCTCCAATAATAATGACGCAAAAGGTTTTGGAATTTACCCACAACTTGGTAGCTGAGATTTTTCATTGGAAATAAATATAAATATATTCGTACATAAAAGTATTATAATTATTAACACCATGTAAAGCTTAAATTAGGGATTTCTGTGACAGATTTTTTGCGCGTATGATGTGTGATTATGTATTTTTTTGCTAAAATTGAAATTACTAAGTTAATTCTTATTTATTTTACAAAATTGTTAATTCAAAAGCTCTATTTTTTCTTCAATTTATTATAGTTCAACATTAATTTTATTTATTCGCCAGTTCTTGATTCTCAAATGAATTCAAAATTATTAAAATTTAAGCAAAGTATTACTTGTTACCAGGTAAAATGGAATAAATCAAATCGCCACTCCAGTTCGTAGAATTCTTACAAATATAGCTCTGGCTCATGATATCCTTTCAATTTCAATTATTAGCTCTTGGGTATTCCTATTTACATTAAGATATGATTGGATTGAATACTACTTAAACAATAAATTATATTTTTTTATTTAAAATCATATAATTAATTTGTATGAAGGTTAATAAATTTATAAATCATGTTATTGTATGTTATTAGAAAACATACAGTTAATAGATATTAACAAAAATCGTAACAAAAGTGTAAAAATTGAATAATAATATATTTTATACAGTGGAGATAACAATTTTAAAATAACTTATTAAGTAGACTTTAATAGGAAACGATGTTTACAAAAAAACGTATGTACGAATGAACTTACTCCTCTATTGCAGAAATATAAAAAAAATAACAGTAAATATACGTGAAGTTAAAGAAAAGGTAGAACATAAAAATATAAAAGTTATAAAGAAGAACATTTTCAGAGGAATGGTAGGATGAGGGGAAAGGCAAATAGGATAGGTAATAAAATATGCGTATAAAAAATAAAATCAAGGGCATTAAGGTTATATAATAAATTTAGTATTAAGGAGAACACATTCTTATTGTGAAATAGTAATTATTCAGAACATAGCTCTGTGATGTTTTGAATACTAATTAAATGTACTATTTAGAAAGATACACACATACAGTCAATTTTATAGAAAAATATTGTTGTTGCTGCCGGGATTCGAACCTGGATCACTTTCCAATCCTTTCTCCTTAATAATATATAAGTTGTATCGATGTGTTCAAAATTTAATAAAAATGAACATAACGTTCTGGCGTCTGCTATCGGTTTACTCAAAGATATTTGAAATTCTGTAAAAACAAGGTAGGTGGTTTTCAAATAATGGAACGGTAGATATATTAATTTGAAAAGTGTAACATACGAGTTCGAAAATTTGTCGTCAAAAGTACTGTTTGCTGTAGCGTAGTTGGTTAATGCACCTTTCCCGTATTGGAAAGAGATCCAGGTTCGAATCCTAGTAGTGCAACCACAATATTTTTCGATGGATTGATTTTATATGTATGTCTTTTTAATTAATACATTTAATTAGTATTTTAAAAATTTAGATTTAATTGTGGTAACTGAAGTATTGAAAAGTTATGTTTTACAGATGTTATTGATGACGTAAGGTGACATAAAATATTTGTATTGATTCATCCTCTTCATTAAATTTTACGTAAGAACGCTTATAAATTGATATACTACATACCAAATGAATGTATTTTTTTCAATGAATAAAATGATCAATAAAATTAAAAGCATATCTATCTGTATTTTGCATAGTTATTCTTTAAGAGCCTTTGTAAAACGCCCCTGCCCAGATATAAATACCATCCGTTCTGAATTTTGCCACCCCCCAACCACCACCGTCTTGAATTTCAAATAATAATTATAATTCAAGCATTTAAAAAAATGTTCACAAATAAATCACAAAAAATACTTTTTTAAAGTAATTTCAAATTAAAAATACTCTGTGCGTTTTAAGAATAATAAATGAAGTACCCTTCTTGCTGCGAATAAATAAAAAATAATATTTCAATAATGTTATTTTACTTTTCATAATTACGAGTGCCTCTTGAGATTTGTCGATGTTGCGTATGAAACTGTACGAGTATGTACGTAATAATTGGACATACAATCCTATGTGTAACACAGATCATTAGTATATTATTCGGGAAGATTTTCATGTACATACACTGTTACATAATACATAATTATTACGTTCAACTTTACATTAAAATAAAGTAAGTTAGTGAGCCAAATTTTTTATTTTTGTTAATATTAAAAATAGAATACAATTTGAATAATCAGTGAATAATATATATATATATATATATATATATATATATATATATATATATATATATATATATATATATATATATATATATATATATATATATATATATATATATATATATATATATTTATTTCTTCTCTGTGAGAGTAAGACTCGTGTATAGAGAAGGAGTATATTCGAGTTTTTTCATATACATATATATATGTATAGAGAAGGAGTATATTCGAGAATTTATGTTTCAGTTAGTCTGTGTATTAATTTATAATAAATATATTAATTTTGAGTTGCGATATATTTTAGTTTTGGGATATCAATTTGATCTCTATATTGTAGATCAGAATTCGCTTCTAAAATTTAATTGATTTTAAATTTTGTGAATTTGAATTATTGAATTTTTTTTTGTATATGTCTACTATTTTTGGTACTTTAAAATCTGTGAAAAGTTGTATACTTGGATAGCCTTTTTTTTTAGAATAGTTTTTATTATCATTTTTTGAGTGATTTCTAATTGTGACATTGAAGTTTTATATGCAACTCCCCGTCCAATAATACCGTATTGCAAATGTGACTGTACAAACGCGTAATATATTATTTTCAGATATGTAAGTGATAAGATGTTTCCGAGTCTAAAAAATATGTAAACAGTTTTCCTTATTTTGTTTGTGAGATTAGTAATATGTTGTTTCCATTTGAGATTGTTATCTATTATGATTCCAAGGTACTTGATACAGTCTTATTCTTTAATCGATGAACATTGGTCACAAGAGTTTTCTCGAGTACAGTCTTTGGTGTGAATTTTAATATGAATTTTGGTGTTTTGTTTCTGTTGAATAGCAAATCGTAGAAAGTATGTTTTATCGGTAAATACATAGTTAATATACATATAAAGTATCAATCGGCTGACTATCTATATATAACTATATGCAGTGAAACCTGTATCTGCTTTTATTTAACTATATGCAGTGAAACCTCTATCTAAGTGTCTATCGTTTTTGAAGGAACCTATTGATAAAAACTATGAAAGCGGGAAAATAGAAAAATTACCATTTTTCATACTTAAATGTTTAGTACATATTCTAAAAAAGATATATATTCCACATGTAAATAAATGTGTTTAATTAAAAATAATATTAGAAAGTTGCACACAAATAAATAATAATAATAATTAAACTCTCTCTCTCTCTCTCGCGAAAATATGTCGCTGTAGGATAGTTGCTTAATGCACCCTCCCCGGTTTGGAAAGAGATCTAGGTTCGAATCCCGGTGGCGCAACAACAATATTTTTCGATAAAATTGATTTTATATGTATATCTTTCTAATTAAAATATTTTAATTCATATTTAAAATATCACAGACCTATGTTCTGAATAATTACAACTGCACAATAAGAATGTGTTCTCCTAATATTATATATTTAAAAATTATTAATTTTTTGTATATTTTGAAATTACATACAAAACTCTCAATAATAAAAAATATTCTTATATTATATTAAAGGTTACATCGCCATGAATGTATAAAAAATATAGTTATCCCCTTTTTCAATACTTATTCTATTGATGGATTCAAGGAGTTCAGATCAACCCTAAAGTTTATAGGTAAACCTTCTTTCATGTATTTCTATTATAAAGTGCAAACGTTTGTATTGGAGGATTGGAACAAATCTCGCCTTCAAACAAATGGTAATTCGTCCGATAACACAGATTCAATCCATTCCTTTCTCCTACGCTTACCTCAATACTCACACACTTCCGTTCTAGTACCTCCCTTTTATTGTACGTTTCGTTTTTTTAGGGTTGACAGTAACACACGACAAAATACACCGAAACTTGTATAAATAAGATACCGACCCCCTATGTGTATGTTATGTTACGATATTATGTCTTAACAGTATGTAACAAATTACCGACCCCGACTAAATTGTCGTCATTACCATTAGACGTCTAAGGGTTTAAGTAATTGTTAAGGTTTAAAGATACTCTTAAATACTTTAAAAATACTACTCAATAACTTCAATGCATATGAGTTTAATGTTTATTATTGGTATGGAATCGTGGACTCTAATGGCAAAGGAAAGAAAGCACTCACCATGAGCAGTAAGATGCACCAATGTCTTCATTCTTCAGAAACTACACATCAACAAACAGACTTTTAACCATTTGCATAAGACAAATTCACGAATTTTTAGACATCTTGCAAGAAAGGAAGATAACTTAGAGAAGCTCGTTGTGGGGATCACGTCAAAGAACAAAGAAGATGATATATGTGTATATATATATATATATATATATATATACGCTAGTATTTTTTATTTACATTAAATGAATAAAACATATTTAAATATATGAATATTGCATTCTTGCAGTATATTGATTGAGATTAAAATATTACACCCGGGAGAAGTATTTTCAGATCTTATTCAATGCTTTTGAAAAAATTATAATTAATTAATATTTATGATTATACGATTATTAAAAAGAACGATATTTGCTTATATATTATATATAGTTCAGTGATAATTGTGATGATTTGCAACCTCCTTAAGAGAATGAAAATTTGAAGAAGACGAATTTAGTTATACAAAATATAAAAGAAATTGTGAATAAATTTGAGAGATGAAAGTGTGATTTGCACGTAGTACTAGTATCACAATAACTCACCCCAAGCAATAAATCTTGGTCATGACACACAATAAAGAATGAACATATGCACACCAGTTCCGAGAGCAACATTGACATTTTATCAACGATTTTACATGTTCTTAGCTCCGAAACTGTACAAAAAACTCAACACCAACTGGAAATCGTTCACATCCAATAAGATTACACAGATATGGACCCAATATATGATTCAATTGGGTGGAGATCAATCAGAAACTTCACCGTCTAACATTCCAACATAATCATAATACAATACCTACAGTAATAATTCATTAGTTTCACAACACTTTCACTACATATATATATATATATATATATATATATGTTTTTTATATTCCTTTAGAAACTTGAATTAAATAACACAACAACAGCACGAAAAAACTGTCTACTTTAATACAGACGGCAGTCTAGCAAATTAGCCAGGACAATGCTGTATAAATCATAGGTGGAGTCTACTCCATCCCACACAATAAACTACGAATATTATACGTAATTGCAATGTAACTGTATCTTATGTTTATCCTGTTATATTATAATGTATTCACCTCTGTTACAACAGAAACGTTCTGATGTACGCCAATAAAGTCTAATAAAATTCATAAAAAAACAAATTTACTTTAGGAAGCAAGAATATGTTCTCACTAAGCATTTAAGTGTTGAATATCCCTGATTTTTTAAAATATTATAACGCACATAGACTTCACCCTGTAAATATTTAAAATATAATTTTTCATTATATAACGAGTCTGAAAGATTATAATTTTTATTAAGAGTATCGAAAAATAAAAATAAATCGTGGAACAACTTCCTGTAGTATATTTTATATTTATCTTATTGTTATAATTTAAGTCACAGTAACAGTCACATTTCACAATAACATAATATTTAAAAAAATGAATGTAAAAAAAAAGGTTTGCAATTATTTCATTCATTTAGCGATTTTCTTTTCTTCAGTCAGATCCTCATTACTCAGGATTGTGATCCCCAGGGGGTAGTGACCTGTTGATGACAGATCGTGGATAATCCATCTTCGATCCTCAACTGCTTTTATTCTGAACATTTAATCTGATCATTAGCTATTTTACTGAATATTTAATAAATTACAAGGATTAATACTTCAGAGCTGAGTTATTTTATCTAAATAACTTTTAAATGACGTCATATAATATTAAAATAAACATTCTCCCTTTTAAAACAATTATTTAGAATGCTTACGTGTAGATTTCACAAAGATAAAATAATTAGTGTAACCAATTACGGCAGATAACTAACGATATTTTGTATATTCAAAAGATAGACATAATTCACTCGCTTTCGTTATATTAATACTTTCCCCATGTATTCAGAATGGCGGTTTACCCAGAGAAAGAAAATTGAGAAATATGTTTTTCCACTGTTATTTACTAAGATATAAATTGTCTCACAATATTGAAGCCATATTTCTTTTATGGAATAACCAATGAACAATTTACAAAATCGTACAATTTTTATAATACGGGTAATGTTTTTTTACCAAAATTATAATGATTAATTAAACTTATATATTAAAATAAAAATGTATTACATTTCATCACAAAATGATCCAGAGACCAATGAAACTTTTTTGACTGTATTCACATGAGATTTTGACTTGTTCATGGATACGAAAATTTGTCGTGGAAGTAATTACGTGGTAATTTTTTTTTTGTGTTCCTACTCTTGTACCAGTGTTAGGCACTTGTTATCGGTAGGTGGCGATTAAAGCAAGTGATGCTTATACGCTTATATCATGTACACTGTTGCATCCAACTGATTTTGAAAAAAAGAAAACCCTATTTATTTCTCTATTCAAACTGGACCAGCTGTTGAACTACAGGGCGCACTGGGTTACGGTTCTAATAATGTACATCATAAAAAGATATACAAAATAGTTTTATGATCTATTTTCCGGTATGAATTTAACCCAGCCAACTTTGTATAAAATTTCTAAACAGAATCTATCTTATTATTTATAAAATTAATTAATTTATTAGATATAAACCTGAGAATGGAAATATTACGGGCTAAAGTCTCAGTCCCAGCTCAGTATATTATAGATTTTTTCAATGCCATATTTAATTTTATTTGATATCTTTTTTTTATTGACGCTATCCACTATTTTGTGTATTTGACTTTAAAGTTTACTTTATTAGTTATAAATTTTAATTAACCAAGATAATATTTTAGATAAAATTTTAATGGACAGGTGAAGGATGTCGTTAGCTATATTTTGAGACGCAGATATAATTAATGAAAAAATATTCTTGAATGGTTTTCACAAGATAAAAACGAAGTTTGATGAATAGACTAAATTATCTGAGAAGTGAAAGTGACAAATATTGGCGGAGGATCAAATAGTAGCAGTTATTTGTACAGTATGGACAGTAGTCCTCTTCTTGCGATATCCTGGATAAGCCGCACGCCGTACACAAGATGCACACCTAAATAATCAGAAAATCTGCATCAGAGACCACATGAACTCAAACTAGAGTAGAGAGACAATATAGACAAGAGAGACAAATAGGCGATCAGGACTGCGATATAATGACCCGATCTCTTTCCTTTCCGACATTCCTGGTTTTAAAATATTATCTCCACCCCTCGTGGTGTATCAACCTAGTCGGGCCTCATAAAGTACTAAACCCGCATTTATTACATACGATACCTATAGTGTATTTTTACTAAACCTCATTGGACTTCAATAGACAACGCTGTATGTAAGTAATCATTTCTATCTTCTTTTCAAATACGATCCTTATTAAATTACCAGATTAGGTATGTGTAGTTAGTGGTGGCCTACGTAGCCACACCGGAGTATACGTGGTAAACAGCATACATTATTGAAACTTTCGATACCACACAAAATACCTTATAGTGTTGACACATTTCACACGGATACTTTCATACAACATTGGATTAATAATATCTAAAAAAGATGATAACATATCTCCAATTAGAGTCATCCTTATGTGTAGGTATACCGAGAGGGCGAAAGTTTTAAAACGTTCTCAAAAAATATCTGTATATTTGATACTGTTATGAAGATAATATTCATAGTATTTTAAAACTGCAATATCAGCGTGCTTTAATTTACGATCCGAGGTATTATTATGGACCCGCCCGCGTTTTATTCAATTTCATAGCCGGTTTTCCGTCCATGTAACACAACCTCGGTGTAATATTATTCCGTAGACCGCTGAAACATCGGAGATGCTACGGAAAGGGCAATACTTTCATGAACTTTATATGAAACGAAGATTAAAAGAATATTTGCCCTCGTGAATTCAGTTCAGTTTTAATATTTCTTTGTGAATTTCATACAACATTACGAGCGGTTATTTTGTTTTGTACATTACTTCGCACTGCTTCGCTCTCGTTAGCGTCCTCATTTTGTGTGAAAGTGTTCTGTTTTTAATAAGAAACACAATGGCAGCAGGGTTTAACTAAATATTCTTGCACATTCATGTACTGACGATGAAACGTACTTATTAATGAAACGTAGTACGTATTTAAAAATCTTATAAAAAATCATAATAAAAAAGAGGTTATATATAAACTATTGATCCCGACTGTCTATAATTAAGAATATGTAATTAATAGTTTATTAACTTTGTTTTAAAACCAACTGATTTCTAAAAATACATTTTTCTTCATTAGGATGTTCATCAGGATCAAAATGTTCTTACGTTTTCAAATTTAATTTTAAAATATATACATATAGATATAAGTATATAAAATAATGTAAAAAAATATCTAGTACCTGACTTGTTATGATGAAATATGTGTTATAAAACATATATTACAGAACGTAAAACTGTCTAAAGACCTGTTATGTGTAGATTAATTCGGATATATGATTTGATTCATTATCCACGTCGGTCCTTCTCGATTGACGGTATAAACTCCAGCTCTTTTAACTATACTCCTTTACTTTTCTCAGTATCATGCGGATCTTAGGTCTGTCACCAGAGAAGTGCCTGTTGCCTTTTCCATTCGGTCGATCCAACGGGTGGGGGATCTTCTTTTTCATATTCGCCCGTCGACGTGGCCCACCACCTTAAGCTTTTCTAAGCTTCTTCTCTTCTCGCAAGATGCCCGAAAAATTGAAAGATTTGACTAAGGAAAAGGGTTGAGAGTCCGTGGTTTATGTTCAGTTCCTGCAGAATGGAGACGTTACAGGGTCTATGCACAACATGTGCCTCCAGCACCATATCACAATACGTCAAACGTCAGTAGGTGCATGATTTGATAAAGAGCATAAAGTATATACAATCGATCAATAGCACTTTGAATAACTGTCATTTTTTATATAATTTTCTATGTAAGAGTTCATATTTGGGGTCCTTTCGTTAGTGCAATAAGATTGCATTAATTATATACGTAATTTTTTTTTGTTTCGTGAGTAAATTTTCCAAAGGCTGCCCATCCCCATCATTTACTATCTTTAAAACTGTCCAAGGTAATAAGTATTTTAATAATAGTATTACGATGTCAAATATCTAGAACATACAATGTCGACAGAACCTTAAAATAGAGGCAATTTAAATGCCAAAAAAGAACACACAACAATACAATAATGCATATCGAATGATCTTCAGACTTCATTGATATATATATATATATATATATATATATATATAGAACACATTCTTATTGCAAAGTTATAATTATTTAGAACATAGGTCTGTGATATTTTAAATATTAATTAGAAAGATATACATATGAAATCAATTTTATCGAAAAATATTATTGTTGCGCCACCGGAATTCGAACCTGAATCGTTGATAATTCTGGCATCTGCTATTAGATTACTCAAAGGTATTTTAAATTACGTAAAAATAAGGTAGATGGCTCTTTCAAATAATGGAATGATTTAATGTATTAATATCAAAAAGGTAACATATAGGTTAGAATATTTGTCGCTAAAAATATCGTCGCTGTAGCATAGTTGGATAATGCACCTTCCCCGGTTTGGAAAGAGATCAATGTTCGAATCCCGGTGGTGCAACAACAATTTATGGTAAATGTAACAACCTCATGATATGACTTATATTTCTTGATAGCACACTGGTTCATTTTCATTTTAATTTTCAACGTTGATAGATAGTTGACTACTAGTTCAGGAGCCATCATCGTATAAAAGCAAGGAAAAGAATAACAGAATTACAAACATGCGAAAAATTACTTATATTGTCAATTAATAGGGTAGTTTCTCAGTGGTGTAATATTATTATTTTGATTTTATAAATAAAGAAACGTTATACTATACTACACACTTATTTTTATCGTAAGAAGGACTGCACCTTTCGAAATTAGTTGTGACTAAAATAAAATCAATTATGTTATTTATGTACTATTGTTACCTTACTACATTATGGAAATGAGATTAACTTATGGCTACTGGTGCGGAAGTTGAACCTCCTTAAACATTTTTCCCCCTAAAATTGATCTTTATTACGTAATAAGTCAGCCATATCTTAATGGGTTTACAAGCGTATTTATTTCCAGCAAAAAATTCACGTAAATCGATTGCTACGTCGTCGAGCAGGTTAAGGAACAATGTGGGAAAATACAAAGCAGTACTGAAAAGCTGTGGGTAAACTTCTTGAGGAATTTGAATCCTTGGAGAACATTCAATACAAGGTACATTCGTTGCAATATTTACACTTGTTTGAGATTGCAAATATTACATTTCAGATTGAATGCCATTGCACGTTAAATAAAATATATCGAAATATTTGTACGCGCAGTAGAAATCCGCATCTTGACAAATGTAAATACTTTTCTTAAGAAATCATATATGTATTTTATATTCAATGATTCTTTAGAGAAAAATACGTTATGAAAGATAACTTTAGTAACAAGTTACGTCTTTAAATAGAAGGAAAAACGTAACTTTTAGTAGAAAATACTGATTAAACCTGTATTTATATACACTTTAAAAACTAAGAAAAGACCCTTAATATTTGTTTTTAAAAAAAAAATTCTTCATAGAATATTTGACTCGATGATGGTAGCTGTCAAGTATTGTACGATGATGTCGGCGTGATCCAATCAATCAAAGTTTACAGACTTTGCTGCTTAGGTCACGTACAACGTACGAAAGACTAGGAACCAGAGATGCGTAGGAGAAGAGGAAGACCGAAACCGTGCCGTCAGAACGGTGTAATAGCGGACTTAACCAATATGGAAAAAATTAACTGGCCAGCAGCCACATCAGACTGGATCCGAGAGAAAAGAATTTTGCAAGCAGTTATGAATCCGGGTTGTCGGAATTATTATGATGATGGATTAGTCAATATATAGCATAGAATTATTCATACATGCATTCAAACCTTCAGACGATTTCTTAATTCTGTCGACTATGATCAGATTAATACGCACCACATATTGTTTCATCGATCACGTATTAATTAATTAAGTTTTTTGTCACTCTAAAAATTAAAATCATCTTTAATTTATTTATAGTTGTTTTAAATGTGGTCAGATTTTCAAAATGCAAAACATGCATTCTAATATGTTATCAATTGTACCTATCAAAACGAGCTTTTACATGCTTATGTACTTTCTTCAAAATCAACTGCACATACATATAGTACATTATTCATTTCTGCATCGGAGATTTTTTAATTATTTTATAAAAAAATGATTAAATTTACGTAATTTAATGTTATTTCATAAATATATCTAATCAAATATAAAATATGTAATGTGATTTTTTTTTAAATATGTAAAGAAAAATTTGTCTTATAAACTACTGGGAAATTTGATTTGTTTACAAAACAGTTTTAAAGAGGAAAGTGTTATCAGAATTTCGACATAAAAATGTTAATTAATACTAGTAATTTGGAATAGATTTTTCAAATATTTTTTTAAGTTATCTTTAACAAAGATCTATTAGAAAAATAATATTGATGTAAGGACTCTTGAGTATAATAAACGATTTGTATATTATATTTAAAACCTATTGTACACCAGTCTAACCAGTTGAACGGATTGTTGAAAAATTTCTGCTTTATCTTTAAATCTCGGCAAATCTTTAAATTAGTTTCTGCATTTTCTGAAATAGCGGTAAATCGTATTGGAAAAGTATAAAACAAAATATTCTTTTTTCTTGGGTTTTCAATTGTATTTTTTCTAGTTTTATTGGACAACGAAGTACAGTGTTGCTAATTTTATACAAATTCATTTATTTTTAGTGCGTAAAACAAAAATATTTTTCGAATATATTATTAAATATTTTAGTATTTTTGACGATAAATTCTTGATATCGATTATAATATAAAATGCATCAACACGTATGAGAATTGTCTCGAAACTCATATTGACACTCGCGTAAAGGATAGTATGGAGTTGATAACGGAGAAAGCTGTGCGTTACGTTATATATTGTGTGGAATTCGTCTTCTGTTACATTTTGTGCGCAGATCAGAATGACCAATTGATGTAAACTAACCTTTGCCGTCAAATCTCCGGGAAAAGGGAGAAAAGTTTCATCTTTAAAAAATACAATGAAACCGAAATGGACGTGGCCAAGTCATGTTAAAATCCACAGGGATGATAAAGGTCAGGCTTGATTCGCCTGCAAGAAAAAATACATAGCACGCGCACCATACGTATCTAATTACATGAATCGATATATATATATAGATTGATGATAATGTTGATAACTAACAAAAGCGTGAAATTCATACATTTAAATGAACGAAAATAATTTAATTCAAATTCGTGAATATTTTCTATTTAAAATATTTAACTGATTACGCTCGTAACTTTATTAATATATTACTAGAAATTTACCTATCCAAAGATGCGATTGTAAGGAAAGTTCTTGGATATGGCTAAATAAAATTTGAAAAATGCTCCAGAATTTTTAAAAAGAGAAAAGGCGCTCAGTATCGTAGAATTTTTTTTTACATGTATTTACATACCATCACTAAATATACTTTCATATTTTATCCAGGTCATCAGGTAGTCCCCTCCTTTTTTGGGTAAATAATTAATATTAATTTTAATGATTCCGATTCTAATATGTGCATCATAATAAATATTCTGTCAATGTATGTATATTTGTGTATTTCACAGAAATGACACTTTTCATAGTTTCTATGAATGTGGGGAGGAAAATACTTTATTAAGAACACATTCTTATTGTGAAGCAATTATTCAGAACAGACGGTCTGTGATATTTTAAATATTAATTAATTGTATTAATTATAAATATATACATATACAATTAATTTTGTTGAAAAATATTGTTTTTGCGCTACCGGAATTCGAACCTGGAAACTGGATACAACTGTATCAATGTGTCCAAAATTTAATAAAAATAAATTGTTAATTCTAGTGTCTGCTGTTGGATTACTCGAAGGTATTTGAGATTCCGTAAAAACAATGTAGATGACTTTCAAATAATGGAACTATAGATGTATTAATCTAAAAAAGTGTAACAGGTTTGTAAATTTGTCGTCAAAAATACTATCGCTGTAGCATAGTTGGTAATGTATCTTCTCCGGATTGAAAAAGAGATCCAGGTTCGAATTCTGGTAGCGCAACAACAATATTTTTCGATAAAATTGATTTTATTTGTATATTTTTATAATTAATACATTTAATTAGTATTATATTTAGAAAATATTTTTTTATACATATGTATATTACAAAATATCCTGTAAAATTTCATCCAGGCTACCTTGTAGGCCAAAGGCGTCTAAAGTAAATTTAGTAAAATCAAAAAAACAAGTGTTTTATTTTCACATATGTAATAATTATAAACTTTTATCAGTTTTAATTTTCTTAAAGTATTTGTATAACAACAACTTCACATCAATTAATATGTGTACTTTAAAAACTAAACTCCATATTGAATTATTTTATTTATCAGCTGCTTATTTTACACGGGCAGGTGGTTGAAAATAATATAATATTTATAAATTACGGCCTTAAGGTCTGAACGCAATATATGTGAAGAATTATGAAGGAATAAATCAAATCTCTCTCTGCAAGCACAGTTTATAAACGCCCTCTGAATCGTGCACATCAAACAAAAATTAGTTTCATTAAACAACTTATATATAGATGACTAACCTTTTGTATTTGCTTCAAGTATTTTAATTGCGTCTCAGCAGCAGTCTCAGCAGCAGTCTCAGGTTAGAAATTCTGTGAAAAATAAAAGTTCAATATAAGTAATGATATTAAATTCATTTTGCAATGTCATTTATTTTGATTACAAGTATTTAATGTAATGGTAACTTTATCATGCTTCGCAAATTGAAAATGTCTATGGCCCGTGTGTCAATAATTTTTTGTTGCCATTTTCAAACAATTAAGAATAGACGGGGCCACAACAGATATTTTAAATTAATTGAATTTGACCATTAACATTAAATTATATCTAGATTAGATAATTTAGAAATTGAAAAATCCCTCAACACTAAATCTAACATAATTAAAAACCAATTGAACTTAACAATCAACCCGCTATTTAACATATTATTTCATTTCAATGTTACTCTTTCAATCACCTCTCCACTACATTCAAGACTTCCCCGTCCCGTAATTGATCTCGTTTTAATATTTTATTTTTATGGAATAGTTCAGTTTTACGCCAGTCCTGACAAAGGTACGTTAGTATCAAAACCGGTCGACGTAAAAAGAGCTCACAGTGGTTTATAAAAGTCAAATATAGACACAATTTTTAATTTGGTCTAACCACACAGTTGACGCTATAAATCCTATGTGATAGAATTCACCAAATTTTACATGTTGGAAGCAACCGCCTTTAGATTTATAGTAGAACCAGAGTCGTGCAGTGCATACAAGAATAAAAAGCTGTGCATTACTAAACATTCTGGGAAACAAATATAAATTAAATAATTAGATTAACATAAACGAAAATATTATTATACAATTAGAACCAGTAGAGACTTTAATTGCTTAGTTTTAAAAACTACCACGACAACTCCCCGCTGTACCTATGGCTCTCTTTTGTATTCGCCGCATCGAGCTAATTACATTACTCTATTCTGTCTTTAAGCTAGTGAATTACTCAAGTCATATAAATGACTATTTACTTAATTCCTTTCGGTTGAGCCGTTTTGTATGGAGTCGTTAATTGTGCTGTTTTTTAACAGAATAACATTAGAAAGGGTTACAACTGCGTGCAAATCATTGAAGTGTCTATTTCCTCTTTTACCACTTCGCGAATTTTACTATCTTACTGTTTCTAATGTGTTGATTTCCTGATTTTTCTTTAAATTTGATGAATTGGTTTTTGATTTAGAAAAAATTAAAAGCAATTGGCAGAACCATTTTATAAATTAACCTTTAATAAAAATAATTATTTCCTTTAGTTATTACGCGAATGATTTTCAAACAATAAATGTATAAAGTGTTCTTAAAAACGTTCATACATTTTTTACATGGGTTACCAGGTATATTTTACGTTAAAAATTAGACTTTAATAACACTATAAATAGTACTCTAAAATTATAAATAAATACATGGTAGGGTCATATAAACGACAGATTTATTTTATCTAAAGACGTTGGTTAAACGATAGTACGTATATTGTATTACATATATTATATATGATTGTATAATAACATTGGTAATAGCATAACCTAAATCTATATCTACTGCACGCCACTGAATAGAGCCTGTCAGGTGAGGTCACGACTTTCAGTTATTTTATTATATTGTGTTCATGTATGCAACGGAAATTTGGACAATTCGCAATAGTTACAAGCGTAAAATAGACACATATATGTTACGTATTACGTGTCCCATGGATAGTACGACGCACGAATATCTCAATCCTGCAACAAATACAACTACAGCAAGCCCTATCTATAGCTATAAACAAAAAATTCTGCCACGAAAAAAGTGCCAGAAAAGAAGATTATCCTGGGTACAACTTTGGCTCGAAGATGACCTAGAAGAGTGCCACAGCGACTGGAGACCGTGAGAGGAGAGACCCTGAAATTAGCTGTGAGGGAAACCCAGATTAAGGTTTTGCGGAGATGCATTACGAGGAAAGAAGAATATTATATCGTTGATAATACGATAAACATTAATATGTAACTGTAAAAAAAAATGTGCCAATTTGTACAGAAAATAAATTGAGTTCTCGCCGCAACCTTTCTTCGGTAACAATTGTTATAAAACATGTTATAAAGAATGTACGAGGGTCGTCCAGAAAATAAGGTTACAAGGCCACCGCAAACCGTAGGGGATTATTTTTTGAGATTGCTGCACATGGCGGTTGGGGGGATCGTTACGGTTCGAATGAGAGGTCACGTGATCAGTCCGGCGTTCGCAGCGTCATTTCACAATGAGTGGTTCCGTGCCTGTTGTCTCCACCTCCACTTGCTTGAATGAAGAAGAACAATTGCCTGATTGTATTGTGACGAAGGATGAAACTTGGGTGTGTCAGTGTGACAGTCGTTATAAGTGGTGACTCATGACCTCAAGAAGTTCAAAACCACCCCGAACCGGAAGAGATTCTGCCGCGTACTGTGAAACCTTCAAGAAACTGCCAAAAAGCGTAAGAAATCGCCGTGGGGGAATGCTGACCTGTGGTGTTTGCCTCCTTCACGACAACGCCAGACCTCATACCGCGCACCTCACCCAAGACCTTCTCACCTCTTTCCACTAAGCTTGAGAAGTTTTTAGCTGGAAAACATTTTGAAACTGTTAAAAAACGGCTAATAAATGTGGAGCATGATTCTTCAACACTGGTATACAAAAGCTGATGCCACGCCTACAAACGTACATTGATCAGAAAGGCGATTATGTAAAATATAAATATATGCCTGTGTTACAATCTCTGTAAATTTCATGAAAATATGTGCATTTATCGTTTTCGAAAAAAATGTAAACTTATTTTCTGAATGACCATCGTAGAAGTTATTAAATAAAATGTTATGAAACATGACAGGATGGAAAATCGTGCCTGCATTAAAACTCACTCGTTTAATGAATGAATGAATATAAATTTATTAATATATTTTAAAAATGATTAATTTTTTTTTTATAAAATTAATACGGTAATTATATTGATCATTCTAACAACGACTTTTTGTGGCTTTAGAATAAAAAATAATGATTGAAGTAAAAATATAATAAATACACTGCAACGTTTTTTAGTTCTCTCAGAATTGCAATACTATCTTTTTACCTATTTTAAGATGCGATGTTCAGATAACATCAAGTTCTTGGATAAAATTGTAAGAAAAGTTAAAAAAACAGTGGGCTAGGAAAAACGAAAATAATGCGAGGCCTAGATTCAACACTGGACGCAGATCGGTAGAAGAAGAAAAACAAAACCTACATTAGATGCTTATAAATGCTTTATAATCAGTTAACAATCTTTCAGCATCCCGTCATAGTATGGGTAAATTTATATATTATTGAAAATATTGATACAGAACTACTACTAAAATCATAATAACATGAAGTTGTAAAATTCAGAAACGGTTTATTATTATTTTAAATTTCTGATAGTAGAAATGAAGTCGTTTGTTTTTCTATTACAAAAATATATGTTTCAAACAAAATTTTCACATATCCGTCTAATTCGTATTTTAATGGAAATTAACACTTCAATTTGATTCAATTTTTTCTGCATAGAATAGCGTGTACCCATAGGTGGGGTTTATATTATACATACTAGATTATTTAAATTTAAAACTGTATCACTCTTATAATTTATCGAAAGCCTCACTAGAGTAGCCATTGTTGGCAGGATTAAATCGTAAACCGGGGGTTTAAGTCACCGATTGAAAGGAACTTTCAAAGTAATCTAACGTGCCGGGATTAACCGGGATCCTGTTGGAACAGAGTTCACGTGTTGGCCAAGTATTGAAGCCGTGTGCAACGATACGTATATTTATATTAAATACAGCAGTCGCTCTCCAAATTTCTTAAGAAAGTAAAACAACATTGAACAATATCAATAACGATTAGATTTTTGTATTGTAATAAGGTTGACGAATTAAGTTTGATGCACTAAGGTAAATACATTAAAGTTGGTACATTAAGGTTAACACATTAATATTAACATTAATATAGTTGTATCATTAAGGTTAACGCATTCACATTGATACATTATGGATAACAAAATAAGGTTAACATATTAAGCTTTAACAGATTAAGGTTAACATATTAAACCATTAACTTTTAATTTAAAAATATAAATAGTGAAATAAACTAAGCTAAATGCTTGGGCTATGAAAATAGGACTAACTTACTGCTTTTCTGGAATGAAGTTTGATTCTCCGACCATTAGATTACTAAGCCAGTGTCTTAACCACTTGTGACGTTACAAAACTAATGTCACGTTTGAAATCGCCCCGTCATTATTTTTAACGCCAACTACCTTAGTAATTACGAATAACACCCTAAGGTTGACAATGCGCGCGGTTTTAACAGATATAAAATCGATCTTAGTCTATGGTTTAGGTTAATTTTCACTCGGAGCTGTCACAATACGCAGCTTAGCTAGCTACGGCCAACGAAGCATTTATTAAGGATCCAAGATGTAACCAAAGGGTAATATTTTATTTATTATTCAATCATTAGTGCATAATTTACTGTAATTTGTTTTAACCTAATTGAATGATTAACGATCTTTTCAGGAAATAAAATGTTTCTCTTCTGTTTACATTACTTTTTTTCTAATTTTTTTTCTACCTTCTTATTTCGTCGGCTTGGGAAATTGAGATGGTAACTACGTGACGATGGCATCATTGGGATGCTTTATTTTGGATGGATGCCTAGAGAGATTTGATTTGACGTGACGATGATATCTGGCGCATATGGGTAATGTAGACCTCTACAGCATGGAATACGTTGAAATGTAGCATGGACGAGGATGGATTTTGAGGTTATTTCTTCTTTGTGGTTAAATTTAAATCTTGTCACCAGCCGCACTGAATCTCATTGCATTTTTAATTATTTTATTTCGATTGTAATTTGTTCTTACTTGATCGTAACGTAACATATCTTTTCATTTATCTCTCTCAAGTATTAATATTAAGTTTAGAGCGTAGGCAGAATGTGACAGATCAAGGTGGTATGCGTTTCTGAGGTGAAGAGCTCGTCGTTCTTATGTTCTCCACTGACTAGCCGGTGATGAGGATATAACGCCGGTTTATACCAACAAGATACTCAAATACATTAAGGTTGGCAAATTAAGGTAGACATTTTGAGCATTTAGAATAACAAGGTTCCAACTAACATATTGGGATAATTTGAGTTATTGCGTGAAATGGGTTCCAAATGAATTATTCCTTATTTCTTCCATATACACCAACTTTATTTAACGGATTTTAAAGAAAATAGCAAAAGCTGAAAGTTCCAACTGCATCAGTTATTTATTTCAATTTATGGATCATTATTGTTCATTTACAATGTTTTTATTTATTTTTAATTATCCTCATCTTACAGTAGTCATTGATAATACTGAAGAGAAGTTAAAACGGATCATATTTGCATACTCGAAACAAAATATACATGAATATATGTTGAAATTCAATCAACGCTTTTGAGCTTATTATCTCAAAACAGTGTCATTGTCAGATGGAACCTTGTTATTCTGAGGGGTAGATATGTAGAATGTTAGAAAAAACTTTCTAAAGATTACAATAAAAATATGGACATTTATGATAATGGCGAGACCGGTTTTAATAATAAACAACTGTTTACTATAATATAATATTCTAAATGCATCACAACCATTTCGGGAAGATATTTCCAGATATAGATTTAAAGCTCAGAAACAAAGTGAAGCTCTTTACAAACTAAGTTTGTTATAATCATGTGCAAATCTCCTCTTTGTAGAATCGTGTTCGTTCGATAAGTACTCTGAGCATGTGTCTTGCATCCCGCTAGAATCTCGTCATTTTATCTCTTTGGTGGTTCTAAATTTTTGAATATGCTCCAAATATGTTTGAGTAATTTAGTTCACTGAATTTTATGCTCCATTAAACCGGAAGGATTTCAATATATTCATTGGGTGTAAGAATATCATTAGCATTAAATTATCGAGTTGGAATCGTAGGGAACAAAGCTTAATAATTTTCTCCATTTTTATTTTATAACGCGATGTTTATATACATATGCCTAACTAATGTTTAATACAAGAGTGTTTACGACGGGGCTAAAAAACGCTTGTACGTAGGTCGATTTCTGTTAAAAATTAAATAAATACCTACTTACAGACATTAGCATTCTAATATTACAATTAATATAGATTAAATGAATGAACTAAAAAAAAAATACTAAAAAATCTATCTATCGAAAAAATATTTAGTTACTACCGGGATTCGAACACTTCTTCCTATCCGGGGAAGAGCGTTTTACACTTTTTCGTGTTTTTTGCGTTCGGCATTTCCTAACCAGCGTACAGATTTAGTGGGCGAAGAAACCCAAAATTTGGTAATTTGTGAAGATATAGAAGATATCGGTGAAATTGTGATTTAAATACGTTAAGTGGATGATGAAAATGATGGTATGTACCTACTCGTAGTGACGAAAAACATTTTCTGAAGAAACTTCAACTAACGTTTTCTAGAATATTCAAGATATATGAATTTACTCTATCAATTAACTAAATGTGTGTCATAAAAAGAGCATAAATTCTCCATAGCACTGTATGAAATGAAAATATGGACATTGAAATAGGAGGACAGAATAATAGGAATAATAATAATAAGTGGTGCAGAAAACAGATGCTGTATATCTCGTAGATCGCGATGCACATAATTGTCTATATCCCCCAAGACCTTCGACATATTGGAGAAGGATTTTTACGTACGTATTATATTGCCAAAAATAATGACGAAAGTCTCGAAAGATTCTTAATAATTGAGGCAGTTAAGGCGCGACTTTTAATAATAATTCAAATTTCTGCGTTTCTCTACGAAAATGTGAGTTTTTATTATTAATTTATATCAAAAGTTATACACCAGATTTGATTTTTTTTGAATAATTATTTAGATAGAATCTTTACACTAATTAAACTTAATAATCTTAATGTTATTTGCCATAATTAAGACAATTATTATAAGCATTTTAATAAAGACCGCGACCATTAGATACATTTTCCGCGTCCCACAAAATTGTCTTAATATGTAAAATTCTTGTATAAATAAAATACATTTTCATATAATCTTAAAGCCAAGATTATGTAGGCAAATCTTAATAAAGACAAATTAACGAAATGTTAAAAATTAAAAGATTTATATCCATGAAACTTGCCGGACATATTACCAATTTTCGATGTTTCTAAATAATATATTGAATTTTCTCGCACGCTTTGATGCTTTAGCTACTATTTAAAAACAAGTTTTATATCAAAGACACAATAGTTTCTTACTAAATAATATTTATATATATGTAATATATATTTTTTATTATCTTCATTAGCATCAGATCGTCGGTCATCAGCAGCCATAATAGAATCGTCTCGTAATTTTCGTTTAAAAATGCCGAAAATATATGTTTTCACGCATGTTTTATCCACAATGTGAATTAATATTGAACTTATTCACAACATTAGTAAATAGATTATAAATTAGATTTTTTACAGATTTTAGAAAAAATAACGTTTCCTTGAACAAAGTCAACAGTTTATGTGCGTTATTTTTATGTAAGACGCAATTAAATATTTCGTTTATTTATAATTTTATTATAATATTGATTTAAGCGACTGTCTAAATTTATGTATATACTTTGATTTCAAAACATATTCATATATACGAATTAGGTACTCCAATAAATTATTTAATTTACGGTGGATTAATTCAAATGACAACGCACATTTTTATTTCATTCCATATATTAATATGAAAAAGACTCCAGATAATAGTTATTTTTGACATTTGTATCGAATGCGAGAAAATCATCAATTTTATTGTCGTCTCTTTTTATTCAAACCTTACACCTCTCATATGATTTACGAAACAAATAACGCCATTAATTATTTCTCTGATATTTATAAGAATTTAACTATTAGCCTCATGTTAAAATCATTTGTAATTCGCGTAGAATTTCTCGAATGTCAAACTGGAAAAATGAAAGCATATCCTTAAGATGATTTATTATAAAATGAATAGACCTCTTTAAATGCTGCGATCAATAAGACTCAAGACAGGGAAGAATGATGACGTATTCTGCACAAAATTCGAGACAGATCAAAAATACGACGCTAAGTATTGAACACATGAGGAAAAATGTTTAATATTTAAAATATTGTAGCATCAATGTTTAAAAACCACAGGCTTGGCAGACGCTTTGTTTGTTATGAACAAACGGCATAAGAAGGATCATATTGGGTGTTGGCGTATGAAGTGTATTTCTAGTTAAATCCTCTTCCAACAAAAATCCACCGCATAATCTATAAGAGTATTGAGAATAATCTGAGCTTTGTATCTCAAATCAACTCAATATTTAGATACAAAATAAAATCGATTATATTATTCGTAATGATGACGTTAAACAAATATAAATGTTAATTCAGCGGGCAGTTAATATTGGATATTCCGTAATAAAATTTTGTAACTACTTTGTAATGCTCTTCCTTTTTACCTTGTATTTTTTTTAACTTTATAATAGGTTCTGGGATCGATACCAGGTGTTTCTAAAACCTTTACGAAATCAAGACATTTCTAAGCGAGTGCTCTACGATCTTAACATTCCTCCTTTGGACTGTAGTGTCAAATTATAATGTATGTGTATGATGCGATTGGTACTAAATTAATAAATTAAATAAGTATTAATGTTAATTAACAGTAGTTACCGCTAGTAAATATCTTAGTAAGCTAGTATTAATAAACAGCAATATATTTTTAAACAGCTATTTTTACATCTTATTTGTATTTATCGTAATGTAGTTTGGTTAGTATCTTAGCATGTTACGCGACGGGCTGGGGTTATATATTTTTTTCTACCAACATTATTACATACATATATATGTTTCAATATTTTACGCAGAAACTGCAGAACAGTTTTACAGCAAGACTGCCCATCACATAGTAATTATCATTGTTCAATCAACATTTTTTTTTTAAATGAAATATAACACATATAAAAGAAACATATAATGAGATGAGAATGTGTTCTTTCACTTTGTATTTTAGGGTGGTTACTGGAGACTTTATTTTTAATGATGTTTAATAAGTCTTTATTGATCTTGTCAAATATTCGTGGAACAACATATTCTCTCGTCCTGTCACCGTACACATTGTTTGCGATCGGTACTCTTATGATTCGACCTGACTATCTAGTAGAATACTTATGGTGACGGTCAGTATTCGTATTTAAATTATTTATCACATCTTACTCTTTCGTCAACTAAAAAGTTTTTGCGTATTGTAAATAATTTATAATAATCATTTTTATACAAACACTTCGTTCTGTATCTACTATACGTTTTAAGAATCTTAATTGTAACTGTTTAATTTTATCAGTATATGTTTTATAAGTTAGTCCATAACTACTCACTCCATAACCGACAACCGAGTCGATCACCGCAAACTACAGTGTGACCCGAGAGGTGCATAATCTTAACATATAAAACGCGCTTAACATGGGTGTAATTTTCTTACATATATAATCATTATGGGGTTTCCAGCAAAATTTTTCATCAATTATTAAACTTAAATATTTATTTTGCTCCACTTTTTAAATTTTGACAATGTTTTATAACATTGACATTTGACAATGTTTTATAACATTGGCCAGGCTACATACATGTATAATATAGCACATAGGTCCTGATATAAATCCAGTTGGCACACCGTATTTTATATCTTATTTATTTAGTAGCTTTACTGTAAACTTTCTGGATTTCAAGTACTCATGGAACCATTTGTTGACAGGTCTCCTTAATCCACTCTCTTGCGTCGCTGTTAATAGCGTGTCGCGGTCAAAGTATCCAATACTTTTATATAATCAATGAACAATACTTTTTTTATCATTTAAATGTGTATTTATTTCATTAGAAAATTTTGCAAGAGAGTCTTAACACTTTTTTGTTCGGTTCCCATACAGGGAGATTTATTCAACTGAATTTATAAATTTTTTTTCCCAATAGAAATATATATTATTTGCATGTATGGTGTGATACATATATTTGAGAAAGGCAATGTTTTTTTTTTAAATAAAAAATACACATGCGAAATGCGTTACGGAAAATACGTCAAAATATTATTAATATGTTGTATGAAGGACGACATGAACCCCAAACTAGTTGTTCGCATGGTGAGTATTGTAGAAATCAAATTAGGACGTCACTGGAATCTCTCTGATGCATGCTACAGATTCTTACCACCAGATCAGACAAATACTCTCAATATATTTCAAAACATATTTGTTAGTTTTACACAGATTTTGGAATTTAAAAAAAACTTTTTTTATATAAATGTGCGGTTTATAAATTTTAAATATTTTGCTAGAATTCTAGAGTTTTACCAGTAAAAACATTCAGTATCGATACAATGAAGTGATCAGGGATCAGAAGAATAAAATCAAGTAAAAAAATACATTTTTTCTAAACCTTAACATACCATAGCATTTTTTCTTTGTTTTAGTTTTTTAAACACAATAAAATGACAAAATTAAAGATAATTAAAAAATTTAAAAAATAGAAAACATAAGACCCGTATGACGAGTCATAAGTCACAACATTCTGTAAAATAGGGAGGCTTTGATGGTGGACCATACAGATGTGGAATCCGCGAAATGGTTGTTCAATAATAAAACGAATGAAAGCGGAAAACACCTAAAGTGAGGTGGCAAAATAATATATGTAAATAAAAACTTTTCCTTTCTTGGCGTCTTTAATTGGCAGGAAAAAGTGCAGAGAAGGGTGGAGATTTATTCTCAAAGAAGCTAGGGCGATGATGGCGAAGAAATATAATATACACATAATTTTTAAAAATGAGTAAGATGGTGTTTAAAAATATAGATTAAGAGTTTGAAATTAAAACATTGTTACTTTTTGTAAATAAAAATAGTGAATTGGTTTAGCTCTAATGATAATAAAATTGACTAGAATCGATTTAAACTTTATCCTGAATAAAATATTAACAAATAAAATGCTAAGCTAAGCTATCTCTTACATTCTGTAAGTTATCCAACTTTATTTATTTAATTTCTACAAAGTCAAATAGACTTAAATAGTATGTTTCAATACTTCATAAGTATTAATGGAATGTTTTAACAATTTGTTTAGAATTAAATTATAATGTTTTTTTTTAAATTCTGATTATCTAGTAAGAATTTATATATTATAATAATAATAAATGATGTTGTAACACACTCTTTCAAAAATACATTAAAACAATAAAGTCTTTCACACTTTTTTTGTTATAATGTTTGGGTTTGGATACGTTATTTATAAAAGTAAGTCATCAATTATACTCATAAATATTAACAAACACTTGAAAAACCCTTAAAAAATAGCCCATCTCGACACAGGATCATCGTAGTGAAGGAAAAATATTTTTTTAACTGTAAAAAAAATATATTATGCACTAAACATTTAAGAAATAAATAATTTATATATTTTCCTCATTTAAATAAGAACATGTTTTTCTCTTATATGTTATATACTGTCAATTTTATCCTAAGTACGTATTAATATACGTACATTGAATTACAACCTGCTCTTATTCACAATCTATAATAAAGAGTGTCCCAAAAAATTAATGCGCACTTTGGAGGGTTATAAATTCTGTATTGATTAAGCTAAATTTATATATTTTTATTTAAGATCAAAGAAGATAAACGTAGATTTTTTAATTATCGCAGATGTGCGAACTTTTCCATTCTGGACTGGGAATTTTCGATAACTCAAATGGCAAACATTTTGTATTTGGGAGCATTGTACCTTAACAGCTGCCTTTAATTCTTTAATTTACATCAGTTTTGCACTAGTATCCTTATATTTTACATGTCTAAGTAAATAAAAGGCAATGACGCGAGGTCCGGAGAATGTGAGGCATATTGAATTTTATCTCTTTGTCCAAATCCAAGGTTCTAATATCACGATGATAATGGGGAAATAAAACTCCTCATTAACATGTAAAACTTTTTTTTAAATACAATGGACGCTCAATCTTGGAACTCACGTGTATATTTTATTGGAACAGCCTATATATAATGTAAATCTGTTTTAATTAATCACTACCATTACTAATCAATTTGTCTATATAGCAGTAGTATTTGTTGTTACCATTTTAATTAAACTCTGTATTGAACATTTCATTTTATGGAGCTCAAATATGATATCAATACTAAATTTATTGTCAATACAGTCTAAAATATATATGTCAGAATAATATTAAGGCAAAATAACTATGAATATATTTATAACCGTAATATACTACAAATCCGTATTATGTTGAAATATTATTTATTATATCAAAGATTGTTGTATTTCAACTTATTCATTTATCAACTGAAATACAACATACGTAGCTTGAAAAGAGATCACAGATAATACTAGAAATTTCAGGGCGATAAATAAATGTTAAGAAAATATAGGAATATTCCTCCTCATATTATTTTAGATTTACATAATAACTATTATCAATAATAATAATAATTGAAGGATAATTATATATTGAGCTACTTATTGGTTAAGTGGTTAAAACATTCGCTTAATGATCGGGGATTCTAGGTGTGTTCCAGGAGATCACCAATTTAGTCCTATTTTCATAGATTAAGCATTTGGTTTAGTTTGAAAATTATATACAATTTGGTATAAGCTCTTGGGAATATAATGTTATGTGATGTTATTATTTTCTACGATCTTAAATTCTAGTCAAATTACGAAAGAATTTGAATTCAGAGGAAGCACTCTACAACAGTATATGATAGTAAAAATATAACCCAACATAAGTATAGTACAATATTTAATTAAGTGGAAATTAAAAGAGAATATCAAAAATTAATCCTTCTGCTATCGGAATCGATTTGTTAGTTTACAAAAATAATATATTTTAAATAAACCGCCAAACTATTTGTCGCCGTGAGAAAAATCTCGCGGTAATTTGTAATATATTATAACAGAGATATTTATTATTAAAAATCTTCCCTACACCGCTTTATAATGTAATTCCGCCGCCTTTGTACGAGGAAGGGATTTGAAAATCCTAATTTAACCATGAAATTGGTTTTATGAAAGGAATGTTAGATTATCATTCTACGGAAAACCCATTTTCGATGGAAGCTTTCGTTATTCTCAGATCACGGCCATGTCTCAGGAACATTTTACGGATGAATTTTCATTTCAATCAGGAAATTAAGAATGAATATCTATGGAATGAAACGATATGACACATTAAATCTCAACACGATGAGACTGAATTCTCCGCAATGTGCATTCTAGTTTTAATATATTTTCGAGATAATCAATGCAACTGCATGAAAAGATATAAACACCATTTTCCCTAGTTTAACTAGAAAAACAATAATGTAATCAGAATTGAGAGCAATTTTTAATTAATTTTTTCATTGAGAAAATACAACTGATAAGTTGTCCCAGCCCATGGAAATAATTTAAAATATAATATTTCAATAATATAAATATGTATCTTATAAAAGCACTTAAAAAAGAATTAGGTAAGTACTTTGATATATTCTAGAGAATTGAAATATACAGAGTGGGCCAACTTGGACTGACTGTTGTAAAATGCATATAACTTTTATAATTTTAATATTTATTAAAAAAATATAATATTACATGAAAATGCACTTTGTTAACTTTTTTTAAATCTATGTTTAGAAAATAACACAATTTAAATGACTTCCATTTTCTTGTTAAAAAATAATTGCTCATTTTAAAGTATTTTGCATTACATTATGCAACGTTTCTGTCTCCATGTTTGTTATTTTTGCACGAATATTTTGTTTAAGCTCCTGAGTTGTTGCTGGTTTGTTCATGTAAACTCGGCCTTTTAAGTAGCCTCACAGAAAGAAATCAGGTGCTTTCAAATCTGGGAAACGGGGAGGCCAAGCAAACTCTGATTTTTTTTAAATTAGCCGGTCACCGAAAATAGATCATAATGAAATTAAATAATTTTAACGCACTCTTGCACTGGGTATTTTTAATTTAATTTTTAGTTTAATATTTAACCATTATAAACTTTCATCAATTCTTTATTATCTGCAAAAAAATAAATGTAATTAAAAATAAACCCCACCAAAGTTTTAAGTTTTTAAAAGCAGTCAGCCCAAGTTGGCCCACCCTTTATTAATGATTTTTTTAAACAAGGAAAAAATAAATATGTAACCATATGTAAATATATTTTACTTTTAAAATTAGCAATATTAACTTGGTGGTTAAAATTCGTATTTTTTATTTATTATCTTAGTTTTATTAACCACAATTGAGTTTAAAAAAAAGGAAAGGAAGGAAAAAGTGTTTTCCGAAACCGGTAGACGTTTTTTAAATTCAATTGTGGTTAATAAAACTAAGATAATAATTTAAAAATATAAATATATTTTGAAAGAAAACATTTATTAAGATTTTTTCAGAACACAGTTCTGTTTTTTTTTGATACTAATTAAATGTAACAATTAAAAATGTATATGGGTTTGAAAATTTATCGTCAACTTACTCGGTTGACGTAGCGTAAAGGTAACGCATTTCTCCAGATGAGAAAAGATCCAAAATATTTTTTCAATAAACGGATTTTATCTGAATATCTTTCTAATTTATACATTTAATCTGTGTGTAAGAATATTACTAGACTTGCGCATATAAATATAGTTTTAATAGTATATGAGAATTAATTCATAAACGATTAAATATTCATCCAAAAAAACTGGAAGGATAAATATTTATTTTGGAAAAACAAAGTTGCCAACGTGCATTTCTCTTTGTTTTCTTCCCTCAATTACATTTCTGCAAATATGCTGTCTAATGCCTCCTATATACACGATGACATGTATAAGATAAATCTCAGTACTGTGCACATTCAATCTGGAGATAAGCTCAAAGATCAGATTGAGATTGGCAAAAACAGAAAAAATTCAATCCTATGTATACGACGTTCGATTTGACAGCGAGACTAGCCGTGTATGTTCAAATGGAGACAAATCCGTATCTCAGATAAAATCAATTTAAAATCTCATCCGTTGGCGCTTACCATAATGAATGTGTTCTATCCTTTTGTACCGTCGATTTTCGATGGTACCTATTATTAATCGCTCGTTGTGCATTCTCTACAGAGGCTCTTCATTTGCAATTCTCTCAGTCCAGCTCGTTCAACAACAATATTACTTTTAGAGGAGCACATTTTACTGACAGAACACTAACGTTCATTCCGTAATAATTACGTCATAATTATTCTTTTTCACAAAGCTTGAACAACAAGCGTTTTAGAACGCTCATTCCTAAAAGCTCTCGCTGGTCGCGGTGGGTCGGGAGGGTGCGGGGAGGGGTCGGAGTGTTTATCTGAAAGCAGTCTGGGCATTTCAGGCGGCGTCGAGCTTTCATTCATCAGCGCCGCGGCGCTGGCGGCGTTTTTCACTGGGGGAGCCAGCGAGCGTCGGGACGCGTAGTTATTACCAGGGGGCGGAGGGTCCCGCGGCTTTAGAGTGCCCCTTTCTAGATCGCTTTCTAAAAATATCGAAATTTGCATTTTCAAAATTTGCAACATTCCAAATAATTTTAATAAATTGACAGTACTAGTTGCAGTCTCATCAAACTCCATATTTTTTATTTTTAGAAAAGCTAACAAGAGCTTGTAGAACAACATATTAATTAATGCTCTGTTTATTATGAATGGTAATCGCTAAACACTAAAATAAATGTAACACGTTATTTTAAAAACAAGCATTTTGCAAAAATTTCAAAATCTATAAAAATCGTTTCAATAGCCCCCCTCCCCCTACGCTCCAAACCCCTTGAAAAATATTCATACTAAACATCTAACTGTGCCCTTAGAATATTTCATCTCGCAAGGCATAGATATATTGAGAATATACGAACATTCTACAATACACAATATATTTAATTAATACATTATAAGTTAACTTGGCCTAATTTTTCAACTTACGTATTTTTGATTTGTTAATATGATATAAATATCACATTATTTCAATTATACATTAAAATCTGTAATACTTGCGCTTCTAATAATTTTAAATTCATAAATTATTTTATCACAATATATACTATGAATACATGAAATTCATAAACCGTTCACTTCACGCTTCATCACACATTAAAATGATAACATCATTTATTAATTCGAATTATCAAATGCATTCCCTACAGTCATAATAAAAGGTAAAAAATTCTTCAATAAAAATATGAAGGATCGAACACACCATAAAAAAATAATACCTGCACATGAATTCCACAGAGGTCATTAAATTTAAAACTGATCACGCTCCCCGCCACTTCCAACCAATCCCCTCGCCTTCGCTATTCATTTTTACCCCTACTCAAGAACTTATTTGTGAAGGGGAGGCAGGTTTTTATTGTTTGTGGAACCCCTCCGGTTTTTTGAATCCACTTGAAATCCTGGATATTTGATTTTTGCCTAAAGTATTTTTACGTAATTCTACGTAAAGACTTGAAAATCATGCTTAAAAGTATTAATGGTGTATAAAATTGTATTTTTATAAATATATGTATACACATATTTAATAATAGAACAATGATATAATATATTTATCATTGTATGAAATCTGTTCATAGTATTTAACAGGTACTAAATATTATTTCTGGGTTCTGTTGTGGCCGTCGTGCATCCATTTGACCATGATCATTGTCTTAGGATTTAATTAAACATTATATTTCTATATTAGTTAATAATACCAGCCTAACTAGGCTACTCACGTTCCGAGAAAAACATTTTACGATTAATGTATGCTTTTATATACAAAGACGCACACATTATAATTTAGTAAAAATTCATGACATTATCATTTAGATAGTCGCATATTGGATTAAAATAAAATTAATTATATTTAAATTAAAATATAATAATGATAAATATTTGCTAGTTATTTTATAGGAGTGAAAAATAGTTTTCGATTAAGACTGAATATTTCTGTAAAAATAGTATCGCAATCTAACTATGTAAAGTTTTTATTTTACATGCATTTTGCGTCCTATTTTTACAAAAATTAGTATGTTGCTGTAAACACAAAATTTGTCGTAATGAAATTACACACGTAAGTTGCGATAATGTAGCTACCACACAATCTAATAAATTTTTGTTTACAACTAGTTTACAAAATCACAAAAGTTCGAATAACTTCAAAATGTTAAATTTCAAATAAACATATTTGACGCTCAATAGGTTGCTAGTAGTGTCTCCTAGAGTATTGCTAGTTTTAAATCAGACAATATAAATGACATCCTGTACATATGTGTAAAATTCGTAAAATGTCCATAAGATAAGTAAAAAAAAAAAAAAATCGATTAACTCTCATTCTGATTATTATTGAGAATTATCCAAAAAATTGGAGCGGAAGTATTATTTTATTTTAATGAATATTAAAATATGTAATTAGGCATAGTTATATTATTTTAGCATTACAATTATTATACATAGAATAAACTACACAAAAAAATTTTTAACTGAAAACTGTTTTACAGAAAATTTTAAGGAAAATTAAAGAAACCTTCAATTACAATTACCTTCATTTGTTTAAAAAACTAACCAAACAATTTGTTACTTTAGGTATTTTAAACGACAATTAGTTTAAACTAGTAATTCCTGCATGACTTGTAGGAGACCATATAAAACGTGTCAAGTCGAGTTTAAAAAGATCCGAATAAAACTATTTCGTTCAAAAAGTTCACGTAAATTTTAAAGCACCTTACTCACTGAATAGGTTATGCATTTGAAACTAATATCCACTCTAGAAACGGTCCAATGATCCCACGGGTAGAAATCTCTTCAGAAATATATGAATATCATAAATACCGTTGCAGTATTCATACACCCTTTCTACATAATATTACAGTAGCTACAGAGAGCCACATATGCGAGTGGCTTTGTTATTCTCCGAGAAAATACTATGGGGAGTTACGAAAGTTACGATGCATTTCATCATTTTAGCAACCCACCTGGCAGTTTTGTATCGAAGTTATCACCGAGAAACTTTTCACTTTGACGGAACTGACACAAGAGTTTTTAATATAATTTTATACTGAGAAGTATTGCTTGTGTGGTATTCACGTGTTGAGGATTTTCGAAATCAATATTTATTATTTATTGGTAGGTTTCGATAGAAATACTACCAATCGCAATACGCAGTACGTAGTACTATTATGTGACGTACTACGTAGTAGTACGTAGTACGTATTAGTATTATGTGACGCAACGTATGTAGTTTCAAAGCACTTTCTTCGATCATAACAAAGAGATTCCCAAACTACCCTTCATTAAAAAGTTAAAACGTAATGTAAATTTATATATATAAATATATATGTAATGTTTATGGTTGTTTGATCGAGTGACAGACATGTGCATTCAAATAGAACGGGTGTATGTGTCTAATATATCTGTTGAGCGAAAATGTATATGTAGGGCCGGCAACGAGTTGGAGCGTTTTTCGCTCCGCGTCACTTTCTTCGCAAATAAATGTAAAATCATTTGTAATCTGTTCTATTGCAAATCGGAAATAAATAAATTGTTACATAGTACATCAGTATTATTCCCGTCACCACCCAACCCCAACTGTTCAAGATTAAGAACCATATATATCCCTATACATATGGGGATGTTACGGATTTAGTAAACACAATAATTTTTAGTCAGAGAATTCAATCAAACTTTCCTAACAAAATTTACTTTGTAAATATCTCAGCTAAGTTTGTTAGCCAGCCTGTCCTGCCATTTTGTTTCAATGGCATCCTAGAGAAAAGAGTATTTCGAAAGAAATGGTAGTGTATCTACTGGATATCATTTATTGATAAATATCATTTCTTTTCACATACAAATATAATCTACTCGATTATATTGTGATTCAGGATAGACAAATAGTAGTTTCAGTCATATACAAGTTGAATATTATGTTCCAGGCCGATGTTGTATTTAAATAACTAAAAAAAAAAACACAATTTTTTATTTACTTTTTATTTATTAACTGCTTGGTTTTTTACAATTATGTGTAAAATATAAAATCGGTCAAATAGCTGCTATTAGCACCGGCATAAATGCGTACTTTTTAAACTATATTTTTCATAACATTTATTTCAGCAATTCGCGTGTTATTTCAGCAATTTCATTTCAAATATTGTCCTGTTGCATCGGAATTGTTATTGACTTATCGGCGTAGACCTTTCTTGTCAAATACCTTTACAGAAAATAGTTGAGAGCCGTCAAATCAGGTGATCGAGGAGGCCAGTCGATATCACCACTTTTTGACATTATGCAGCCGGGAAAAATTTCTCGCAAAATTTCAAGCGTAGCTCGGGCTATGGTGAGATGGCACCGTCCTGTTAAAACCATACGTGTTACAGGCTCAATCGACTCAATTCGGCCACAAATAAGTTTTCCAATATGTGACCGATCACCATTAATGCTTACAGTATTGCCATTATTATTTAGATTAAATGTTTTAATGACTTCACACGTTATTGAAGCATAACATTCTCCATAATAAATTGTAATCAACTACTCTCTACGACTATTAAATTAAAATTGACAAATATCTGCTAAACAAAAATGGCGGCCAAACAAAATCGGGCTGGAACATAATATTCATCGTGTATATCGAGGCTAATAATGCATCTTCACATTTTTCGATTCTAGGAGTGTCTCCAGCTAGATACAACATATTCTTCAACCATGTATTTTGATACTCTCACAGATCTTATTTGTCCTAAATTAATGTTCCAAATATTTTTAAGCTAGTGTTTAATAACTTGTATTCTAAAATTCATGTCTACTATTTTTTTTATTGGAGTAAATTGACTATTTTACCACCTATAAATACTGTACCAAAAAGCTATCAGATAAATTTTATTGATGAATAAGTCACTTATCATTTATTTCAACGCTATTTTTGATTTTACCTGTACATTTTCTTATTTTCTTGTAAATGCGATTGGATAATAAAGAATTGTTCTAACAGGAGTTGTGAAACGAATTATAAATATTATCAATTTTACTGACAATTTTATGATTTTAATCTGAAAAAGAGAAGTCAAAATAGGTCCTAAATACACCATGCTTGATATACCTATCTGATATCCGTTCATCAATCATTTATAGTTTTCAACAAGGAAATTACGCCTGACAGGTCCCGTATATCTCCCGAGCATATACTGACATGTAGAATGGTAAGATTGTGGAGAAAAAGGACTACGTTATAACCCTTATCAAAAAGAGATGAGAATCAAGACATAGAAACTGTCAAGTCCATAGCCAAGCAGTAAAACAAAATACGAATAATTTTATTTCAATAGAAAAATACCTCCAAGGTATAATTTAAATAGATTTTTCGTCAAACTATCACAAAATAATATTTTTAATAATACATGAATTATTCATAACTATGGGTTCAGAAACAATACCGATACTATTCATTCGATGAAATTGAGATAAACATATTTGAAACATAGACCGAGTGGATACTTTAAAATTGATATGCTTTTAATACAATACTAGTATTATCATGTAAATAATAATTTTCACAGCTCTATTTTGCGTTAATTATTGCTCTCTAATAGGTACATAGTTTTTTTTTCCCACCTGAACAATCAATCCTAAAAGTATTCAACTTGTTATTATTATAGTATCGTCAATAAACATTTCATTTTTGAAATCTATATTTTTCAGGCAAGGGCAGAAATTGTTTTCTGGATATTGGATTTACTTTCAGCGGAGTTTATGCATTATTTATAAATTAATCTACATTTTCGGAAAAGACACCAAGAATACAATCTTTTATATATATTATTATTACGGAGAACACATTCTTATTGTGAAGTTGTTATTATTCAGAACATAGGTCTGTAATATTTTAAATACTAATTAAATGCATTAATTAGAAAGATATACATATAAAATCAAATAAATTTCGTAAAAACATAGCAGGTGGCTTTCAAATAATGGAACGATGGACATATTCATTTGAAAAGTGTAACATATAGGTTCGAAAATTTGTCGTCAAAAATAAAATAGTTGGATAATGCATCTTCCCCGGTTTGGAAAGATATCTAGGTTCAATTCCTGATAGCGCAACAATAATATTTTTCGATAAAATTGTATATCTTTCTAAATAATACATTTAATTAGTATTCTAAATAATACATTTAATTAGTATATGTTTATAATTTAATATTTTATAATATTTAATATATTATAATATTTATTTTAACAGCGATATAAATTAATATGAACATCAAATTTTAACGTATTATTAACGAATTTAATAAGTCATGTATCTTGATTCAATTATTTTCCATAGAATATTTTTAAATATTTAAGTTGTATATATTTCGAATAGGTACAACTAAATTTTTACAGACAGCATATTGATTGTGCAATTTCTAGCCGTCATCAAGTACGTAACTAACATTCATTGTTATATTAACGAATGAAGCAGGTTAGGGTAGTTAGGTTAGGGTATTTGTTAATATAATAGTACAATCGGTAGTGTACTTCCCCGGATTGGAAATAGAAATCCAGGTTCGAATCCCGGTGACGCAAAAACAATATTTTTCGACTAAATTGATTTTATATCTATATATTTATAATTAATACATTAATTTAGTATTCAATATAATAGTAATTAATATAAAGAAGGCGTACACTAGGTATGGACTTAGGTTATGCTGTTAATATCGATGGTGTAAAAGCGATGGGTATTATCATTAGAGGTTGTATCCATCATTCACTATTTTAAAATAATGTTTTTGTGTCAGTATGCCTGTGTGAGTGTGTTTTATTAATTCTTGGAAAGCTATTTACTAAAGGAGCTAAAATACTTTATAATATTAAATAATACCATGTTTAAAGTGTATTGGAATCCGTACAGTCAAGTTCGCTTTTACATACTTGTGGCGTTTTGCAATACATATTCAGACCACTGCGCGGTGCAAGACTTGCGTTTAGTTCGATACGTCTTGTGCAGATTATTTGTCAATCTTAAATTATTTCGCTATTATACGGTTTTAGTTAACATGAGAACTGAATTACTTTCGCGTAGATTTGAATACTCAGTATATAATATATCAATTCAATATTTAATTTACTATTAAGGAGAACACATTCTTGTTGTGAAGTTGTAATTTTTCAAAACGCAGGTCTGTGATATATAAAAAATAATAATAATAAAGTAGATGGCTGTATCGATAGATGTATCAGTTTGAAAAGTATATTAAGGAAAACACATTCTTATTGTGAAGTTGTAATTATTCAGAACATAGGTCTGTGATATTTTTAAATACTAAATTAATGTATTAATTATAAATATATACATATAAAATCAATATTTTTCGACAAAATTGATTTTATATGTATATATTTATAATTAATACATTAATTTAGTATTTGAAAAGTATAACATATAGGTTTGAAAATTTGTCGTCAATGCACAGTGTGCTGTAGGATAATCGGTTAATGCACGTACTCCGGATAGGAAGAGATTCGGGTTCGAATCCCGGTAGCAATAATAATATTTTTCAATAAAATTGATTTGATGTGTTATCTTTATAATTAATACATTTAATTTGTATTTATTTAATTTACATTTATTTTGCAAATATTGTAGTTACGCACAGCTTTTTTGATTTTATAGAGTGCACGCCCCTGGTAATCACCATTGTCCAGTGTATAGCACATTTTTCAGTACAATTAATATGCTGAATATTCAGAGACATGAATATATTTTTTTTTAAATAATGGTGGTTCCTTACATATACTTATCAAATTTAGCTAAGCTAAAATAGAATCATTTTGATGGACTCCTACACGAAGCTCAAAACTCTGACAACTTGGTCAACAAGCGAGTGAGTTTCAGCTCTGCTAAACAAACTATGTCCATTAGTGTTCCGCGAGAAATGTACGCGCGAAGCGGGCATGGTAAGACTACAATCCAAACATTAGGTGACTCAGACTGTGTGTGAGCTTATACTCAAATACTATCCACCAGATGACAAAAATTTTGTCAGATTGCATGTGTGTACTCCCTAACTTTCAATATTTCTCATCTTAACATACAATTGCTTAATTTCCCTATTTCTTTATTTTTAGTATTTTCAACTATATCTGCTATTATCTATGTAACAGGGTAACGATATGGGCGAATATAAAATACCATGGCACAGATACTAAAATACTTTGCAGGATGCGGTCCACCTACTAGGTGAGGCTGGACGTTCCTCACTATACAGGGTAGAGCATTAAATTAACGTGACTTCAATTACTTTAGATCACCTACTCACCTCTTACTTCATCTGCTGGTCATTATCGGAGGAATGTGTAATTATGATATCTGAAATGTGAAGTGTTGTGTGCAGGTAAAAAGAGAGGTTTCCAGAATGAAAGCGGACTTTAACTTTAAAACAATATTTATTTATTCTATAGATAGTATGAACTGATTAAATCGTGAGGCAATTCGTGTGGAAACTTGTCTAACTATTAATTACAGCCTAAATTTATTAATTTTTTGCTAATTTTAAAAGTATTAAAGTTACTCCCATGTCTACGCTACAATAAACTGTCCAATGTTAAAATAAAATTAAATACTAAATTAATGTATTAATTATAAATATATACGAACCTGGATCTCTATTTCCAATACAGTGACGCAAAAAAAATATTTTTCGACAAAATTGATTTTATATGTATTTATTTATAATTAATACATTAATTTAGTATTTAAAATATCACAGACCTATGATCTGAATAATTACAACTTCACAATAAGAATATGTTTTCCTTAATAAAATAAAATTAAATCGTAGAAAAAATCACTCTTAATGAAACACTTAGCTTGCGTTTTCAGGTTATCCTTCTCCATCCGAGTCAATGGTAGCTCTTGAGACCCGAGGTACAGAATTCAGTATCCCAATCCTTCCATATTTTCCAGTCCCATAATCTGGCAAGACGTCCAATATCTCGACAGTTGGGTCTATTAAAATCGCAGCCATTTACCACAGGACAGTAGCAACATCCAGTGCAATATTTAATGTTGCCCAAGCTAATAGCGCAATTCGGCAAAGATAATATGGCCTCGCCGACTCGACGTGGTTATACCATGGTGAAAATGCTCTAGTAACAGCCTGGGAACGGCGGCCATCGCCGCTCCGAGTGCCCGGCATGGCCGATCCAAACCTCGCGGCGGCCTGTGCGCGTCTCTCGAGTAAGAGCCAGACCAAACCCCTCCCCATAAGGCATAGATTCAAAATTTCATAGATAATGGTGCCCTAACTAAAATTAATTTTTATAAATGCGTGATGTTACTTTGTAATGTTGCAACTTACATGTACGTATAACAATTTAAATTAATAAATGATAATGAGTCCTCTTATTTTTTAATCAACACTATAATACAACATAGATAAGACAAATCTATATGTTGAGATTCGTCTAATATTTCCATACTAACAACAACTCACCCCAAGCAATAAATCATGGACACAACACAAGACAAACATCGAACATCTACATGCCAGTTCCGAGAGCAACAACGACATTTTATCAAAGATTCTACATGTTCTTAGCTCCGAAACTGTACAAGACACTCAGCACCAATTGAAAATCGTTCACTTCCAATAAGATTACACAAATATGGACCCAATATATGATCCAATTAGGTAGAGATCAATCAGAAGCATCGCTATCCAATATTCTAACATAATCATTATACAGTGTCTACTCTAATAATTCACTAGTTCTACAACACTCTTGTTACATTTTTTTTTCTGTATTTTTATTTTTATTCCTGTCGAATCTTTATCTTTCTTGAATTAAATAACACCACAATAGCACGAAAAAAACTGACTACTTAACACAAACGGCAGTCTAGCAAAGTAGCCAGGACAGTGCTGTATATATAGTTGGAGTCTACTACATCCCACACAATAAACTACGAGTATATACTTAATTGGAATATAATTGTATCTTATATTTATCATGTTATATTATAATATATTCACCTCTGTTACAACAAAAACATGTACGTCAATAAGTCTAATAAATAAATAAATAAATTCATTAATTATAAAAAGTGAAAAAACAAACGTTTTTTTAACAATTCTATTAATGGGTACAATATAAAATAATTTAGTCATCGAAAGATTAATTAGTCATTTGAAAATAATATGTTATTCATTGTCACGACACTGCACCTGCTAGCGCTAGGGTGTGATGTCTGGGGGTAGTAGCTCAGTGAACTATAAATTCATAACGATGTCGGCTGGCACAACCCATATGTGTGTATGCATACTCTTAAATGAGTGAACGTATGCATTTTTATTCTTTAATACCTTTGACATATTTACTTACATAATTCTTATTTTTAATCATTATTATTATTATTTATTTAAAATTTACGCCCATAGAGTATTAACAATGTTTCAGATATATTAGAGCATATTAGTTATATACTTATGTAAATTTATATCCATGGAGTATACACAATGTAAAATAATAGTTTTAAATAATTTTGGTGATTATTATAATAAATACGTTCACACAGTTTGAAACAAATATTCGGTAAGTTTTTTATTATTTCCGAAGTAAATTTGTAGAACTCCATAATCACATATATTATATACGTGAAAATAAACCATTTGTTTTTTTTATTCTATTAGTTTAATTTATTTGGAACACGTTTCGCCTTGTAAGATCTCTTGGAGATTGATAATGACCTTACAATATCAAAAAACCAGTGTTTTATTTCAACATATTTGATACTGTAAGATAACATATGTGATACAGTAAGTACATCTATAATATCGGTCGGGAGTTCGCGCCTCGTTCCAGGAGGACCAGCAAGTTTGTCCTATTTTCATAATACAAGCGTTTAGCTTAGTTTGAAAATACTAAGAACATTGATGTGACATGTATTTCGTGTACGCATTTCTATATATATAAAAAATGCACAACTATCCATATCTTCATTTTAGTATGTTCGTATACCTGCTTATTTACACGATTCTGGGCGAAACGAAAGGTTCTAAGGGCACAGTAAAGGTTATATTTTTACGGAAAATAACGCACATGGAATACACGTCGCAACATAATTCTTATTATTTTTCAAACTGAGTCAAACGCTTGTGCAATGAAAGATCGGATTAACCTGGTGATTACTCAAAAAGGATTAAAATCCAGACCACTTAATCACTAAACTAAACAAATACATGGGATATAATATTGAAAAATGAGAAAATGTTAAAATTTATAGATTTACTGAAACAAATATTTTAAATAGAAAACAGACGATGCCAAAGTTTAATATAATGTGCAAAATAATAAGCATATTGAAAATACGCAATTTACCAATATCATCAAAAGCGTATAAACCACAAATCATTCCAAATATATTCAAATGATATTTTCGAATAGTAACACGACTCAAAACAGATGCAACGAATATCAAATAATGTGCTGGAAATAATATACGAGCTTATAAAGGCTGTCCCAAAGTTAACGCAAGGTTTGAATTAAATAGAAAACACAGTTTTTAGTCTTTAGATTTTTATTTTTTTATTGAATCATAAAGTACATGATATAGAGTTATTTATGGAATAGCACATCGAGCAAATGGCCTCCACGGCTTTGCTGGCACATACGCACTCTTTTGTCGAAATTTTCCATGACCATTTTGCATAAATGTGGCTGAATTTCGTTGATGCAGCGTTTAATTTCCTCATGTAATGCACAAGTAGTTGTGGGCTTGTTAACATAGACTTCTGACTTCAAATAACCCCTAAAAAGAAATCTAATGGTGTTAAATCACACGATCTATGGGGCCAATTCTGATCACCGAAACGAGAGAGTACTCGACCAGGAAATGTCTGATGCAGTAATTGAATTGTTTCACAGGCTGTATGGCATTAATGTATCTTGTAATGCCCCATGTTTACTAACCCTGAACTCTCAGCTGTCAAATTTTTTTTTCAGGGTTGCCAACAATCTACTGCAGATATGGCGGCAAATTCAAATCTTGCGTTAATTTTGGGACACCCTATATTAAGATTTTTATTTTAATTTTTCATCATAAGAGTAATTTTTTTTTTTTTTCAATTTTTGAAGAAGAGTGGCATTAATATTTTTCATCAGTAATTACTTATGGTATACCATTTTAACATTTTAATTAATTTACTAGGATTCTTAGTGCCTCACTTTGATTTATTGCTCCAAGTACAGTATTTTTAATTCATATTCAGATCTCTGGGACCACAGTTCTTTACGTTGTTGGCCAATTACTGGTAAGATATGAATAGGTAACATCATGGCTTCGTTTTATATCAACGTATCTACATGTTTTTAGCTCCAAAACTACACAATGCAAATAACACTAATTGGAAATTGTTCATTAATAAAATAATAATTCTAATATAGACCCAATTTGATATGATAATTTGATAATAGTAGACAGAGATCAGTTGATAGCAACGCTGTATAATATTCCTAATTAAATTTAACACAAAACTATAACACATAAATAATTTGTTTTTAGATTCTCAACACATTATGCATTTCATAATATATTTTCACATTTATTTATTTTAATCCCGTATACACCTTTCCGAAGCGTTATGCGTTATTTGATATGTTTTGTCTATGATTATTATAGAAGTAAATACTAATTTTAAAACTAGACATTACTAGTAATCTATACAAAAATAAAAATTGGCAGTTACACGAGAATATAAATATCATTATTGTAACATTGTAAAACGGATTTCGAATGATATGATTAAGATATGTTATTTTCTTCGTTTTTAATTATAAGTAATAAAATATTTTGACTTGCTTCTTATTATAATTTATAGTTAAACTGTATACTATACGGGAGATAATATTTTGTGAAAATCTGTTTCTATAGTTTTGTATTAGGTTTAATTTTATTGTACTGTACACATGCGTGAACAACGGGTGCATCGGTATTATAATTTACAATATTTTGCAGGAGTCTACAATCCCATTGCGTCTTTACGTGTGAAAATAGCTATGTCGTCCTAATCATGATGTTTCAGACTGGGATGACGGTGATGATGAGTAGCATTGCGTACTTACTAATTGCGTAAGACCTACAAAACGAGCTAGAATTTATGATTTTGACAAACATGCTTGGAAAAACTTTCACCTTTATATAGTACATTTCATGATATTTCCGATGCTATCCAGAGCAGACAAAAAAGTATTGTAGAGTCTATGAAAGACCACAACCTAGTAATGTTGTTTGAGAAATTCTTTGATGATGATTTTGTAGACTTGATAATAGAAAATAGTAATACTATTAAAATTAGCAACTACGAGTCCCATTCTAAATTTTTTTCCTAAAATTTTTTTTTTTTTTAAATATTTTTTTAAAAATAGATTCTGGTGAAGAAACAATGATATATGTTTTTAGTTAGTTATGATATCACACAACTCAATTCAGTGGTTAATAAAACAAAGATAATAAATAAAAAATAGAAAATAGTATTTTAAATGCGAATCAAAATAATAGACACAATTTTGATATTAACGGTGAACTAAAAAAATGTTGGACATATTATTAACTTGTTATTATGAACTGCTCACCGAGCGTGCTTATTGAAGTTTGGATGAAGATCTTGGCATTCCATTGATCGCAAATTGCATGTCACGCAATAAAACGACATAAAAAATCTAAAGTCTAGCAAATTAGTCAGGACAATACTTAATCTACTTACTTAAAAAAATAATATTTGAAATGAGTTTATTGTATAGTTTTATTGTAGTACGTTTACCACTGATTTAAAAAAATAATTAAAATATGTCAATAAAGCTCAATTTATCTTCAGAAGAGCGTCAGATGATTATTACCTTCCAGTCCTAAATGCGACAGGATCCATTACAATTGAAACCCGACGCTTTCATTAAGGACTAAAATTTATAAACTATACATAATATAAATATCACATCCTCTTTTAAAAAAATCCAATCAATGCTTCAGAGCAAAAATGGTGAAAATTAGTACGAAAAAAAAAAAGTTTAAATTCAATCGCAACGAATTGAATTTTCAAACAAACTCTTGTTTAATCTTTGCAGTTTGTAAAGGGGGTAGTCGTGATCAAGAGTGGGGGTCGATGAGGGGGTGGATCCCCAACCCTCCTCTCTATTTTCCACCCCCTTGCCATCCGCCTGTTTTACGCTGACTGAGTCTCACCCTCTTAACTGAGCTCACCTTGCATACGTCCGTATAGTTCAGATGCTTTTCAACCCTTTTAAATGAAAAATATATTTTTCAGTGTAGGCACCTGCATCCAGGGCGGTGCGCTAAAAAAAACTGCCCGAAAATATGATGAACGTCTGAATTTTGAATTTAAATAAATTGTTTTTTTTTTGTAATATTCTTAATAGTCTGAATAGCGTTGATATACCACCTAATAAATTTATATAAATAGCATACATAATGTTAAAATATGAAATATAATGATATAATTTCGCTACGTTACATCCTCCATCGTATCAATTGTCAGTATCACTGCCAGTAAGAAAAAATATATTCAATTTAAATAATATTTTTTCCTCAATATAGTTCAGCAATGTGGAACCTATGAACCTATAAACCTACGAATTTTTACTACTATAAGTATACAATTGACCATTTCTTATTGAATTTAGACGTACAAGTAAGTATGTTTTAATATTTCTAGTTTTAAGATTAAATATTTTCTCTTTTATTTATGGATTACAATAGTCAAAGACTGCCGTGAATAATTTTTGGTTTGTTGTTATAATAACAATTACATTAGTTTATCCGCGATCATTACATTATTATGTAGACTAGAGTTTTGTTCATTCTGTTTCTACGCTTTCTATTTCAAAACCGTAGATGAAAGATGATTAATATAGTTGCCAGTAGATTTAAAAATGATACGTTACTTGGATATTTGTATACTGTAATGTGAATGCTTAATAAATGACATTAAATATATAAAAAAGAAACCGGTAGATGTTTTTTAAACTCAATTGTGGTTATTAAACTAAGATAATAAATAAAAAATATGAATCTTAACCACCAAGTTAATATTGCTAATTTTAAAAGTATATAAAAAAGAACTCATTTTAATCATTTTAATTTAGAGATATTTAAAACTCGTTCGACATACTTATATGAGACATGCGATCTCGAAACTATGGTGTTTTATCTTACTGGAATTAGCAATCGGCTATAACTTCTAGGCTTACGGGTAACTAATGTGGCCAGTGGTAGCTGCTGCGCGACCATGGTTTTGATATTTATTAACTATTTTTCAACGCAGAAAATATGATTTTTTATCATAGTAATTTTTGCTTTATGCCCAATAAATGCAAAGTAACTACTTGATGTATTAATATAATAAGGAATTCTCGCACTGAAATATAGATTATACCGAGATCCTGGCCACGTTACGGTCACCAATGGCCGAATAGCGTCCACTACCGACCGTGAAGCGGCCATAACAGCCTCCCGCAGGGTCCAACAATAAGCAATCGGTGAAATCCGATTGTTTTTCTGCTGGTAAAAGATAATAAACATGTATGATGAATAATACGGTCAGTGAAAGAGAATGAAAATTAAATTTGTAATGTGTTATTTTTTATTTTTATATTTAACGCAAACACGTTGCGGTTATTAATTTTAATAATAAATTATTCATACGCTCTGTTTTCAACCATTGTGAGTTAATTATATTCATCAACCGGTTTCGGAAAATATCTTTCCTGAAAAAACAAAATATAAAGTTAATGAATTATTTATTATAAATATATATATCATTTGTCGATTATATATTGTAACATTTGAAATCGCGCGCGAAGACCGAAGGCGACATCTACCGACGCGAGCAGGCGCAGCCCGTAGAGCGAGGTCGGAGGAAGGAGGGGGACTTGTAGCCAGCGCCCGTGCGGAGTGGGTGTGTAGGCGGCACGCCAGGCGGCGCTCCGCCGAGATCTGAGTATTGGTGTAAAAGATCGAGAAATGGCGACAAATAAGACTGAATTTTATAATCACGACAGAACAAGAGATATTTGGGCCTTGTCCTGCCCGTGAATGTCTATTAAGGAATGACTCTCCGCGGGTACGAGCGGGAGGCTACGAGCGAGTAGGAAGCGAGGCGAGCACCGTTCATGCTTTGACGTCAAGATTGGTCCACTGGAAACCTCCAGAAGACGAGATGATGCTTTGGTCCGGCCACGGAAAGATCGGGATCCCTCTACGTGTAACAAAGACAATTTTCCCTGTTCAGTGAATAAAGTGTAAATAATGTGACTAAAGTGTTATTATTGTCTGAGACCTCCCCCACACATCTGAGATAGGCATTCTGACACCAACCCTTCTGTACGCACAGACTGAGTTTAGCTGGTGGCGTTGTGCGCCGGATTCTATCCGCGGATGAAGGCCACGGTGTTACAATATATTCTCTAAGGTGTTACAATATATCTTTTATTATTAAAAATAATGTCATGTTTTTCTCAAGTACTATTTTTGTAATAAAATCTTTTTTTTATATAAAACGCTCTTTTATTGTGATTTGCAATTTCAAAACATAGTTTTGTCGTTTAAGTAAATCTATATAATTGATTTATTTAATTAGTATTTTTCTAATATTTTCTTTTCTCTGAATTAATTTCCTACTTTCACTACAATTATTGTTTCATATGTATCATTACATTTTTGAATCACCGGTGTATTGGTATTCTTTCATTTAGTTTTAAACGATATTCCTCTTCTGACTCCAAGATCACTCAATTTCAATAGAAATAATTACTATACTTTATAAATAACTCGGTATTTTATTATTTTAATTTTAAAATCCTTACACAGTGATTATTGTCGACAATGTAGTAATAAGATAATCTTAAATTATTTATGTAATTTTATTTTTATTTGTTAAAAATAACATATTAAAAAATATTATTAGGAGAACACATTTTCAATGTGAAGTTCTAATCATTCAGAACATAGGTCTGTGATATTTTAAATACTAATTAAATGTATTAATTAAAAATCAATTTTAACTAAAAATATTCTTGTTGTGCTACCGGGACTCGAACGTGGATCTCTTTCCAAACCGAAGAAGGTGCATTATCCAACTATTCTACAGCGACATTATTTTTGACGAAAAATTTTCGAATGTTACACTTTTTCAAATTAATACATCTATCGTTCCATTATTTGAAAGCCATCTACTTTGTTTTTTACGGAAACTCAAATACCTTCTATTAAACCGATAGCAGATATCAGAATTAACAATTCATTTTTAATTAAATTTTGGACACATTGATACAACTTATATATTATTAGAAAAACACATTCTTATTGTGAAGTTTCGGCCGTACCGGAATTAATGTCGTTTCTTTGAATGAATCTTCACACAAATCAATTTTGTGTTTTGGGAAAAAATCAGCTAACTTATTGCGCTTTCTTTATTCAGCAGATTTGGCCCTTGGACCAATATTTTCACTAATTTAATTTTAAAATATTCTGTGCAATTTTAAGTTTTCATTTTAATAAAATAAAAAAACCATTATCATACAAGTATAAGGCTACTGGTACGGCCTGGGGTGACCACATTACTAATGCAGATGTAAGGAAACGGGACACTCTGGTCATATTATCTATAATGAAAAATGTGATATTTTACAACTCAGAGAGATTATCTTGGCTGTGTGACCTCAGAAAGTGATTCAATACCAAAAATGTTGATGATCTTATACATGGTAAATCAACATACTGCAACATGGGCGCCTACCATCGATAGAAGGTAGTACAAGTCCAAATTAAAGTTGTGTGCGCGCTATATTTTTTTGTTTGCGCTATGATTCCAATCCGTGGGCGCGAGCACACCCGCAAACCTTAGAGGGAACATTACTTCGGACTATCATTCATTTCAGTCGAAGCAACTTTTTTATAAGATAATAAAGGTAATTAAATAATAGAAGTATAATTGGGTTTCAATTAATATTTTAACATTTAAAAAGTATTTGATTGAAAGATTATCTAAAGTAATAGAAATAACATTATTAGGAGAACACATTCTTATTGTGAAAATTTAATAAGAATGAATTGATAATTTTGGCGTCTGCTATCAGATTACTCAAAGGTATTTGAGATTCTGTAAAAATACGGTAGATGGCTTTTTCAAATAACGGAACGATCAAATGTATTAATATCAAAAAGGATACAGGTTCGAAAACTTGTCGCTAAAAATATCGCCGCTGTAGCAAAGTTGGATAATGTATCTTCCCCAGTTTGGACGGTGGCGTAACAACTATATTTTTCGATAAAATTGATTTTATATGTATATCTTTCTAATTAATACATTTAATTCATATTTAGAAATTACATTGTTTTACAAATTATTTCAATAAAAAGATCAAAATGATATTTGAAGTTGTATTCAAATATCCGGGAATAATGTTAACTTTTTCACTTTTTTAGTTTTAGTGTCAATAATAATATTTTTTCTAATAATTACAAACGACACTTTTTTAGCACCTTTATTAGATATTTATATTAGTTCCGTACCTCAACTTACGCAGATTTCAATATTCTATCTCGTACTTATTTTTCAATTTTATATAACATTCTTGCCTTAATTTACACGGATTTTCTCTACATCGTTAATTCATGTATAATAAATAGGTGTCTACTAATGCCTTGATTTAATTATTTGCCTTGATTTATTATTAAAATGTCTATTCTCGGAATATTATTAAAAGATCGAGTACTTAACGTACAAATTCGTCACTAAGTTTAACACATGTATCAAAGAGGTGATAGTCGATGAGAAAATAAACTCCTGTAGTCTAGGTCTTACACTGCTATAAGTATAAATCATCCTTAAACTCGATAGAGCGACGAGTAGAATCGAAGAGGCGACCTTTATGAGCAGTGCTATGATGATGGACTCTAAAGAAAAGGGAAAAAAGACGTCTCCAGTTTGCAGGAACTGAACATCAAGGACAGACTCTAAACCATGAAACGAATCCTTCAATTTTTCTATAAAGGCAATATACACTTCTCTGGTGACAATCAAGTCACCTCACTGATTTTCATGCATCTCTTCTAGTTGTTAAAATTTTTAACAGAGCCTTCCTTTAATATATGTTAATGAATTATGTAACCTATACAGACTAATTTACCATAATGTCGATCTTAATTTTACGCCACGCGGTACCATTATTTACATACAGCCTAATATACGAAATAATTCATTAGTTAATTGCTGTAATGGCCAGTATTGTTAGTCAGTTTGTTTCTCTAGTCTGTATATAATAGAAAGCTAGAAAAATAGTGGTGTAACCGACGGACAAAGATAACGATTCGTTATATTCAAATAACTCAGCGGTTAGTCTGGGCCCCTCCGCAAAAGCCTACGCGGTAGGTTCCATCCACCCAGCCGTCTGGCTAGCTGGTATTGTTATCGAAGCTTCTTTCCCGGTCGCTTTCCTCGCTATTAATTAACGAGCCTTTTTCAAGAAGTTTAATTTGTGTGAAATATGTAATGAACGATAAAATATTCTTGGAACAATATTAATTTAATAAAAGCTCCACAAGTAAATTAATGTCTATGATTACTCTGTCTAACTACTAAACCCAGGAACTTTAAAGTTATTATCTAAGAAAAGTAATTATTTCTGTAACGTATCATCTGTTCTTCTTGTGTAGTTCTAATGCCGTCAACATTAGTGACGATTATTTTGTCAGTCATATTAAACTCTCAATAAATACTTTAAAACTGAAATAAAACAGATGTGTTTCTCTAAACAAAATTTACAGAAACTTAACTATAATTATATTTATCTCATTGGGCTTCGCCCATGCCGAGGGAAATATTCATTTACATGGTAAATCAATAATCAGTAGATACACCTATATACATTTTACAAACGTAAACATTATACATGGTTAATCTATAATCAGTAGATGTGTATACATTTTACGGAAGTTAATAATCAGCAAATATAAATTAAATATAATAAAGGGAAAAAATATTTTAAATAATAAAAATAAAGAAAGAAAGAAATGAAGCCATGTTTGAATTAGAAAATTATTTTCAATAATTACATGAAATTTCTTCATACCTGTATGAATTTTAAATTGTGTCAAGATGTAATGCTTTTATAATTTAATAAGGTTGGTTTAAATTCCCATTAACATTAAATCACATTCACAGTTGATCGTAATTTCTCGTGTAGGCGTAATGCATTGTAATTTATTCAATCAATAATGAATTATTAATTTTATGTAAGTGCATATTAACCATAACAATGCTTATAATCTATTTAAAAATGCTTTTTTTTTCAATATACGATAGGTTGGTAATGGCTCAAAAAATACTAAAAAAGAGTCTTAATGTGTAGCTTAATATGACGTAACTCTGTTAAATGCAATGTATTTTTAATATAGCAGCTAGGCCGACTTTTCATGGGGAAAAATATTGTCATTTTATTTATTTTATGAAAAATCACCTTTGCTAGCATAGTATTTAAGAGACTTTAAAATATACCTGACAGTAATTAAACTCTTTAATAAAACAGATACGTTGCGACTACAGACACGGTAGGGAAAATGTAAGGGAAAATAAGGGAAGTACATATTGGTTGCATAGGATGTATGTACAAGTGTATTAAACATGGTAAACTGTTAGATGACTTTGATTGTGTTGATTATTGGGAACTGAAATTGAACGATGATTAGTAACTGAAATTTAAATTTACTTTCTAGTGTACCAGTCATTATCGAATCAGTCGAAAAATTATGTTAATCAGTTATCAATCATCATTATAATCAAATATAATCAGTCACAATAACAGTTTAAATAACGGTTTAAATAACGATTTTACCGTCACATAACGTTTAGGTGAATAAAACATAATTCATCGAATTTTGGATAGTTAAAGAAATATTGTACATAAATATATATTTTATATAATTTATTTATAATTATGTATATTATGTTAAAACTATTCAGCACATATGGCAGACACGTGATTTACAGATTGAAAATCTGTATAATGGTAGGCGAAGGCCATTTGTCTATTTTATAAAGCGGTAAATTTAATTATATATATTTTGAACTTTTAATTATACTTTTGAATAATATTGTTTCTGTATTCGGTATGGAAATAATGTGTTCTATTAATTGGAAAAATTGTTTCATCGCTTTATTGCCATCTACAAAAAAGAATTATTATTATTATTGCGTAATAAATCTTAGATATCTTTAGTATTTCATTCTGAATTAATGAAAATTAGTTAACATATCAACATTTAAATAAATTTTAGCGCTTCATAATATAGATAAAAGCCTTATACCTTGATATTTACAATTTGTAGAAGACTTTTATTAGTAATTTGTATTCCATAGACCCTTTAATAGAAGAAAATTTTTATTATTATTATATAATACTATAACGCAGCATTTATATATTTAATAAATAATAACACAGAACACTTTATTTAATCCACTATTTAATGATAAATCAACATGTTTTAATATCTATGGTATCTTCTTCAGGAAACAATGTGTAATAAAATTAATAATACAAGCATACAAAACTATAAAGTATAAGTGGTAGGTAACCAAGTAAGAACTACTATGAAAACAAATTTCAAAAGTAACTATTTGCAAAAAGGATTTGGTTATTTATAATATTTAACTTGCTATTAACATTTTTTCTGATTTCAAAATTTTCTAATTTATCTAACTGTATATTTAATTTTAGTACAATTATTTCTTGAAGAAGATACCGTAGGTATCGAAACATGTTGGTAAACATGAAGTAAGTGTTTTGTCTTATTATTTATAAAATTTGTGACCACAAAGTAATTTTGATAATATTAAAGAAATTTATATATTTATCTGACTAACAGAAATGCGATTAATAATATGGTAAAATAACATTTTTATTATTATACCCTAAGATTTCATTTATATATCTCTCAAACTATCCGAAATCAAATGTTCACTTAAATATTATTATCAACTCAAACTAGATTGTAGTAGTAATTGTATTGCCTTTTGAGTAATTTAAAAAAAATAAATGATTGTTTATTTTATTTGGAATGAAATAGGTAGTGCAAGATGTACAATATTTATTTAGATCGGAAGTGACATGGTTTGGAGCTTCAATGTCAGTCTTCATTTTCCTCTTTTTCCCTCGATAAAAGCTTTTCTAAATTTGTATATTTTCACAGAAAATTTGCAAAAGCGCACTTACAGAGATACTACTCGTACTCTGCAGCGATACTTTAAACATTATTATAACATTTTTTTGTCGATTCGGTTGTTTATCACCTGACACCTTTTTTTAGTATTAGGTAGATACCACTTTTCGATGCTCCATTTCACTATAAAATAGAACCTTTTCGTATGAAAATGACACAAAGCTGAATGTTGAACCTATCAGAATCCAAAACTATCGTATCCAATTCTCGTCCGCACTTTTAAAGGCGAAAATCAAACATTATTTCTTTTTTTGGTATTTCACTTCCATCGAAATAATTCCTCACTATATTTTTTTTTCTAGAGAACATTTTTAAAAGAACTGTATATACGAAGTAATCGATTATTTAATAACACACAGATCCTTAAAAATGACTTATGAGAATTATTTTTTTTCAACAGTGCGTCGATTGGCAAATGATTTCACTTATAAAAAAATCACTTAGAAAGATGCACAATGAGAATCTACTGATCCGAAAATACAGTTCATCACTGTAACACACTTCTCACTGTAAATACAGTGAGAAGGGATCCGTCACTTCAAAAACTCCCATATCGGTCCTTCCTATTCACGGCCAGATTAGCATTTTTTTTTGTACTATTCAAAGCAAAGCGATTGGACAGCAAGTACAGTAACCAGATCAAAATACCTCTCACTATTTTAAAACATATAAAAAGCGATACATTCATCAACGGCAAAACATAAATATACTGTGAAAGGGAACAACGTATAATATTAGATACAGGAAAGCAATACAACGAGTCAGCCTACCACTCGAAGGCCGGTTATGGAGGAGTAGTATAAGCAAGGACAAACCCTTCAAAAATACGATGTGATTTCAATAAAAAATAATATTATATAATTAGTTATCTACGTTAATGTTTTCTGTTAATTAATTGAAATGGCGCCGCCTAGCAGGCTTTACTCAAATACTGTTAAGAAACATTTTTATTAAAAATATGGTAATTTCCAACGGGAAAAAAATAGCAATTAGCAAACGTTTATAGATGAAATTTAGTGTCATATGTGTAGGTCATTAGTGATGGTCAAACTGTTATTGTAATTGTATTCGGTTGTAACGATGATTGATAAATGATTATTCGTAATTCTTTGATCTCGCCTAGTGATCCAGTGGTCGAGGGCTCGAGCCTCATTCCAGGAGATCAGCACATTAGTCCCATTTTCACAACATAAGCAGTTTGGCTTCGTTTAAAAATAGTAATGATATTTTAAATATGAAATAAATATATTCATTATTAATATATTCAATTCATATTTAAAATATTACAGACCTATGTTCTGAATAATTACAACTTCACAATAATAATGTGTTCTCCTACTAATGATTTTGATGTGACACGTATTTACTCTTTATGTTTAAGAAAATAAATCAATAAAATTAGTTTTGAATCATCAGTATATCTCAGCTACTAATCATCGTCACAATCATAGTAACTTATGGTTCACCATCACTATGAGAGAATCATTGCTTAATTAATAAGTTAAGATACTCTACCGGTAATGAAACAAGTTTTTCATTTAAAAATGGAATAATAGATGTTTCAATTATAAAGATCTACAGAAAATAAGTTCAAAATTTGTTGAAAACGTAATTGCTTGATATGGCGAAATTGGTTAACGCGTTGCTCCGGATATAAAAAAGTCCATGTTCGAATTTTGATACCTAACGATCAAAATTTTTTGTGTAAATAAATTTTATCTGCATATCTTTCTAGTTGATTAATTTAATTTGCATTCTCTGTGACTCTTTCTATGTGAATTAATTAAAATTTGTTTTAAAATAATGGTGGGTGAAATTACGAATTGATATTATTATTATGATATATTATTGGCGCGCTCTGAAAATATAAAAGTTGTCGGGGAATATGCTTGCAACTTTGTTTTCTTTTTCAGGACAAACCCGATACAAAGTGGACGTAATCCTCTTACTCAATGTCTCAAAGAAGCCTCAACGGAGAATCATTAGCCTGAAATATACCTCGCGAGACCGGAAAACTTTGTTACAATTTATGCTTTTAATATTTTGAGTGACTCCTCTTTCACATTAAACAAAACGGAAAATCTCAAATTCAGACGAGGTCCGTAATGCAGACAATGGAGAAGATATACAGCATCCTTTTGTATGGGATATGACACACTGTCACGAAAATGTAGATGAAAAATTCTGTAAAATTGAAAAAGAGGCAGTTTTTTAAAAGATGGAAGATTCTTATATTATTCATGCAAAAAAATTTGTAATTCTGTGATGCGTGTCTAACTACAATATTCTTAGATGTTTAGAATGTCTCCGTTGTACATTTATTTTGGACATCTTCAAAAAAAATTCAATTTAATATAAAATTTAGTCATCATTTAAAAACAATTTCATGTATCGCCCCTGGGTAAATTACGTTTACAAAAAAACACTGCACATTTTATCGATTTGTACTTTTTTATATTTCGTATAAAATACAATATAATTTCACATCTTACCTACTAGCAAAAGCGCAAAATATTCACGATATCATTGTAATGTTGGATTGAATTTTACGATTTTTACATGTGACGTAATAATAAATTTAATTTCAAATGTAACGTAGACGTAATTTTAGATTAATCAAATAACATGATAAATTATTACAACCGTCATTAAACATTTTTATGTTAAAATTAAAATAGCTTGTCCGTTTGTTTCTTTCTATGTGAACATCAATCTATCTATATTTTATTCAATCTAAAATCATGAAAATGGGAAATAATATTCGGTTTATTTGACCCTTCACTAAGGGAAATTCCTTGCTTTGTGTATTTGAGAAATTCGATTATCTTAAATTTGACGCGGTTACATATTTGAAAGACACAATCCGTCCATAAAATAAACTAGTTCCGGCAATTTCCGGCTCCAAATCGGTTTTCTTGAATTTAGGTAAATTCCTCGCCATTCGCACTTACATTCCTCTCTGAACAGTTTGAATCAAAAAGCGAGTATCTATGTATCTTCAGTGTTATATCTTTTTCTCTTTTTACTTTCAGTGATTGTAGTCACGATCATAGATCCTACATAAAATCACGCAGGTACGTAATTATTCAATAAAATTACCCAACCGTATTATATTCTTGTTTTCCAATTATATTTATAAAATTTTTACCAATAGAATTTTTAAAATTATCAGAACAAAAAAAAGTATGTATCCATCTAATTCTATTATAACAAAAAGTTATCGGTAGCACACATACACGAGTTGCCTTAAAACTAAACTCACACACGTCAGTAAAGTTTTCTGACATTAGTTTAGTTTTGAATGGCAGTGTATAAAGTATGAACATAACCCTTGTACTGCAGTGCACGAATAGTACCAATACTTATTAAAGAATGTTGACATTTTATTCCAATGTAATGTATCAGTTTCCTTTATTATTTCCCTATATACACATGCAAACATTGAAAATTTTTGTGAAGAAATGAGAAGAAATATTGGGATATTATACATAAGAGTATATTTCATAATCTTTCTATGTTATTGAATATTTGAATGTAATTCTTGATTTCAGATTGTAATTGAATGGTTTGTTTTTATTATTATCTGGTGGTAGATTAGAAATGCTTTGAATTATACGTTCTTTATACATTCTCTGTAATACACTAACTCTCGGTCAATGCCAAGTAATTTCCATGGTTTAGTATTTAATGAGTGTGCCACTAATATACATTATGATTATAACATTTTGGAATGTTTCTAAAGTTTTATTCACCAGGCTTCAAAAGTTCGGTAACGCGTTCGCAATTTCAATAATTTTCCCAAAACTGTTAAAACCAGACGATATACACAAAGTTGCGACAGATTTAATGGTATCACATGTTTATGAACATTTGTTACGGAATAATTAAACAAACTTTCGAGGCTTACAACTGGATTGACGTTGTGATTTATACACGTGTTAATCCATTATATTTTTTGCCCCAAACGATGTGTTAAAGTTGTACATTTTGGCAATACCTTGTATTTTAAAATGTAACAAAGATTACAGGGCACGAAATAATCCATTCCAATACTTCTTCAATGGCCCTGATCTTGCTTTCGCCTCCGTAATGATAGTAAACTGTTATATTCCTGTGATTGTGATAATGATTAGTAACTAAAATTAAATTTTAAAGTAAAATACAGTTTTTTGTTGTGAATTTGCATTTTAAGAATAAAACTCTATGATATTTTTAATACAAATTAATTTAATCAGCTAGAAAAAATCTATTTTTTGAAACAACATTTGGTTTACCCGGGAATAGATGTATCAATTGGAAAGATTACAGAAAACGTATGCGATTGCTATAGCGAAAATAATAAAGCGTTTTCCCTGGATAGGAACAGATCCAGGTTCGAATCACGATAGCAACTAAATATATTTTCGACAAATAGATTATTTCTGTACATCTTTTTAGTTGATTAATTAATTCTACTTTTAAAATTAGCAATATTAACTTTCTGATTAAAATTCAAATGTTTATTTATTATTTTTGTTTTATTATTATTAACCACTTAATTGAGTTTAAATACATTTACCGGTTTCGAAAGATAACATTTTCTTTTTCAGGATGTCATTACTAACTAAAAACATATATTATTGTTAATGCTAGACATAAATTGATATAATAATCAATTTTTATATAAATCACAGATAAAACATAATGATAATTGGCGTAGGATACATAACATACATAAATAACTTTTCGAAACAAAAATCTAAACACCTACCACGAAACATTAGACCGGCATTTTATACAAATAATAATATAGGAAATTAACTCATAAATACTAAAGACAATGATGATAAGTTTAACAATTCTGGTGTATATAAACTTGGTTGCAAGGATTGTGCTGTTTGCAAGGTTGTGTGTTTTTATATTAGTAAAACGGGTAGAAAGTTTAATATAAGAGTAAGGGAGCATTTGAGATGCTTGAATAATAGTAGGTTTTCAGAATTTTCTAATCATTTATAGAAAATGGCCATGGTTTTGATAAATAATTGAGATTGTCAACTTTGCATATAAACGGTGTTGGTCATAAATTAAATAATTTGGAATCGTTGGAGATAAATAAAGCATGTAAAACTAATCAAAAAATTATAAACAACCAACTAAATTAAACTACGAGTCCCATTCTAAATTTTTTTCTTAAAAATTATTCTACTAAATTCATATTAAGTAACAATTTGAGTTAGGTACTAAATTAATTTTTTAAATAATTGTTGTTTTTTAAAAAATAGATTCTGGTAAAGAAACAATAATATATGTTTTTAGTTAGTATTGCCATCCTGAAGAAGAAAATGGTATTGTTTTTGAAACCGGTAGATGTATTTAAACTCAATTAAGTGGTTAATAAAACGAAGATAACAAATAAAAAAAAGATTAATTAATTAGTATTAAGATTTCGAACATAATCATAGTCACAATAACGGTTTAAATATAGATTTAACCATCCTTTAGATTTCCGGCTCAGCTCTACTGCATCCATCCTTCCAGCGAAGTCGGGATCTTTCCACTTCCCACATCTTTTCCGAGACAAGCCGCATGAATCAGATTTCTTGTAGAAAGGGATTTTTTGCCTACTTCCTTATTGAGTTGGCTAACGATCGAATTCGAGATATTTTTGAGGTAAATTTTTGAGAAATGTTTAATTGAAAAGAACTCCGGGAGTTGTGTCCAAAAACTCCGTTGTATACTTTACACATGTGTATAATATGTACGAGATATCCCAAAATAGTAGTTAATATTAGGCCTATAGTTAGGAAATATCGCTAGTAACCCGTTGAGCTCAAATAGGGTACAGTATTTATTCAAACTTTTGTGATTCTTAGCAAAAAAAGGTAAATCAACCTAACAAACAAAAATCTGGCTTGTGTGGTATACATTATCACGGAATGCGAGTGTTAAATGTCCCACTCTATAAATCCACTACTGCTTAGAAGTAGTAGTACAGGGTGTATAGGGTGGGCCATAAATTGTTGCTCTTTTAAGTGCATTTTTGCATATTAAATTGCTATAAAAATATCTACACATCTTGCAAAAAGTGTGAATTGTGTTTTAAATCTGAGATAGTATGTACGAGGGCTAGTCAAAAATTATCTACGCTTTCTCCATAACACACCTTCAAGGTTGCCACACTGCCTTCTGCGCATGCGTGTTTAGAGTTGGTACGACTACGGTCACGTGTGCAAAATTTGATCCCGATCGCCTCATTTGCCTTTCAGATATCACAGTGTAAATATGTCCGCTCCGCTAGCAGTTTGCATCAAGGAGGAACAACGAGCAGTGAGCCGATTTCTCTGATCGGGGGGTCTGAATGGGGCTGAAATTCATTGTAAACTTTTATCACAATACGGGGATAGTACTTTATCTGTATACGTAGGATTATACCTACATGATACCAAATATATTCACAAATAAAATAATTCAATAACGAACACATAATGTATACCAAAATGTAATCATAATATGGATCGCAAATAAATTTGAAATCCCCCTTTTCGAAAATAATAAAAATATACCTGAAGGAAGCTAAAGGCAAAAGGCAAAAAAAAACCGATAATTTTCTAAAGGTAAACGTTCCACCACTAAATCTTTCACAAGAGATTAACTGCTTCAGTGTTTTCCATTCATTCAAATTCAATTTACTTTTTCAAACGAGTAGTTTAGGTAGGCTGCCTGGGAAGGCGCGCCTAAAAAAATTGATCTTTAAAAAATCAAATACCGCTAAACGAATATTAAGTAAAAAAAAAAATATATCCTCGTTCGTGTATGTTGTTCATAACGAGATGAAATATATATATATATAGGTGTACATCATGCTTAAAAATAAATGTTATCAAAATAAAAATGGAACGATTAACCGTCTCGCTCATCACGTACGTCAAACGTTAAATGTCATTATCGTTCATCAGTTGAGTGATTTTGAATCTCCCCAACAGCATTTAAAACTCAATAAATGCTTGCTAACATTTAATTTTTTATTTCAACTTTATTACATATATCTATTATAATTTTCAATATTTACCAAACTACAGGACAGTTTTACGGCAAGGATTCACTTTCACTTTATATTTTAGGGCGGTCACTGGGGTCTCATTTTTTATGACGTTTAATAAATCTTTATTGATTTTATTAGATATTTGTGGCACAACACATTCTCTCATTCTCCGCCATACCTACATATTGTTAGTGATCGGTACTCTCACGGTTCGACCCGACTATCTGGTAGAATAGCTATGGTGATGATCAGTATTAATATTTATCAATATTAATTAATTAATATTAATTATACTATATGTAATTTTTTTGTCAACTGGTAAGATTTTGCAAATCGTAAATAATTTATAATAATCATCTTTGTACAAACACTTCGTTCTGTTATTTACTATAAGTTTTAAAAATCTTAACCGTAACTATTCAATTTTATCAGTAATGTTTTATAAATTAGTGCAAAGCTACTCACTTAGTAAGCTTTTTGCTAATTTTTCAGAATAGGTAATTGTATCCAATCTCACTGTCAGATCGAACGTCGTACACGTGTACACTGGTTTGTATTTTTATCTCTTTCTAACAATCTCAAGCTGATCTCACGTATTGTTATTCTTCTTTCGAGCAATGTACAGGGTGAATATTATGTTTCAGGTCGATTTTGTTTAATCAATATTTTGGTTTGGCAGATGGATTTTTATTCGTAAAGAATATTTGATTACAACTTATTATGAAGCATCTAACGCTTCAATAACATGAAACATCATATATTTTGTAGCTCCAAATTGAAGACCCCGACTTATATAAAAAAAATCATCTTCAACTTAGCGGTTTTTGTTAATAAATGAAATAGCCGATATTGGGGCACTGAAAATCCTCAATTGATATACCAACAAACTTTACACTCACGCAGATTTGTATGGAGAGTGTATGGTGTGCCATGTGGGCCAGCGGAATCATTGGGCCCTATTTCTTTCAGAATGCAAGAGGCAATACTTTAAAAACTTATTGATGGCCGAATTGGGTCGATTGGGTCTCAAATACATGTGGTTTCAATAGGGCGGTACCACCTTACATACAGCCCGAGCTACGTTTGAATTTTTTATGAATGAAATAACGGTCAGGAACATAATATTCACCCTGTAGCTGAAAAACTGAAGAATTCGCAGGAGAAAGATCGAAGAGGCCATCTATTGAATGTTTAAAAAATGGATTGCATCCATTTAAAAAGGATTAAAATGGGTCTTGCTGTCCAAATAATTCTAATCATTTTACATCAATACCACAAATCAAAGGCGTTAATTGTTTGTCTATCCCTGGCCAATATTGTCCATATTTCTAAAGTATAGAAGGACGTCTTTGTTTTCCTGACAAGGAGAATTTTACTCGTATATTATGTCATTTCTCGAAATACATGTTGACATCTCAATAGCGTCAATGTTTTAATTATCTCAAAAGCTCTTAAGAATACTGTTTTTGTTAATTAACTTACGAGAAAGTTTGTTTCAACTTTTTGGTGTCGCGTGATCTTAAAAACCAAGTTCAGTAATTAACGCCACAGTAATTTGTTTAAACTCTTTAGTGTCACGTACTCTTAAAAACTAAGTTTCAGTAATTAACGCCACAGTAATTGTGTAGGTTTTCACGGCCGGTAAATGATAAAATAATTTCTTATGGGTTATTCGTGGCTCAGATTTTGTCATAGCCAACATTTCGGGTCATATTTTAGTGATCATTATCAGAGCTGGTGCGATGAACACGAAAAATAATTCTAAAAGTCATAACCAAGCAATACTGTATCACAGGTAACCTCGTTCGTGTTTCAACCAGCGGATACGTATACGAATAAGAAAGAAAAAATATTGTACATATACATAATAGATATATCCTATAAATAAAAAATATAAAAAAACGAAGATTTTTCGCTTAAAATGAATAAATCAAACCATACAGGAGTGTTTTTCAATATTTTTATCAACACGATAAACTTAACCCTCTGCTAAACTCCCTCGGCACGCATAATACCCAAGCATCGATATAATAATGATTCAACTTGACGACTCCTATAATAAAAGTGCAACTCGCAAACTTTTCACATCATTCAGTGACGGGGGCAGTTTCGGCCAATAATACAGTTCGCGGCAATTCGTCGGTAGCGAAATAAATAAAAATGTTATACGTGTATTAGAAATAATAATTAAAATGGTACATAATACTACAAGAAGTACGTATTACTTGTCAATTTATATTAGTATTTGTGAAATTATTTTTATTTAGCCAAGAAATCACTGACGCTCAATTTATGGGAGTGCTCAATTTGCTGTAGATGAACTACCAAACAATAATCACTTACTTCTTCAATATTAGCAAAATTACTTTGTGGCCTCATTATATGTAAATTATTTAAAAAAATACATTGTTTAAATCACTGTCTATTGATTATTCTACATGTTTCGATACCCATGGTATCTTCTTCAGGAAACAATGTATACTAAAATTAAAAATACAAGCATAGATAAAAACAAAACTATAAAGTGGTGAATAAGTAAGAACTAATATGAAAACAAATTTAAAAGGTAACTATTTGCAAAGAGGATTTGGTTATTTATAATATTAATCTTGCTATTAACACTTTTTCTTATTTCTAATTTATCTAACTGTAAACCCCTAGTATCTGTATGTAAAATTTCTAAACCCTTGTTAATATCAACTATCTATGCTTGAATTCTTAATTTTAGCATACATTGTTTCCTGAAGAAGGTACCATAGGTATCGAAACATGTAGAATAATCAATAAACAGTGGTTTAAACAAAATATTTTGTCAAATTATTTAATCACTTAATTGCCCCTGGCTAGTAGCATCTACAAATCGCTGACATGGGTGAGGTGGATTATTCAGAAAGTTTTAACTACGTTATATTATTATGACCACTTTAAGTAAATTTGGTGGTATACCAATGTGCCGCAGCACACCGTTTGATAAACACTGCTATATAGACTGAATCTGAAATATTAAAGAGAAAAATACTCTCTCTACAATCAAAATCAACAGAAGTACGTACATAGATAAAATGACAAAAATTGCTTTCACCTTCCAGAGGCTCACTAAAATCCCTACTGTGTTGCGAAAGCCGGGTGAATAGGGTGACAAGGGGTCGAAGGCTTTGTGTGACATTATCGGAGGTTGCGCCGGGGGTGGGAGTAGAACCCGGACCGCCAGCTACAGAAAATAACTACTGGACCGAGAGGAAGAGGGAACCTCCAGTGACATTATCCGGCGGCCGATCTAATCAATTTTCAGATATTTATGAAGAGGGTATTATGTAATTCAATATCGATAATGGCCTCCCTCGGAAATATCATATATACTAAGCTATTGAAATTTATTCCAACTCTTGTGTAATCTATTATTACAAACAAAAAAAAAATGGTATTGTAAAGAATAATTATTTACGAAAGATGTATTGAACAACTTTTAAGATTTATCCTGGTGAGAGGTTGGTTAAATCTCAAAAGGGTACACATTGCCAGATGCGTACACTTATAAATACTGAGAAGTCAAAGAATACTAATTCTCAACCAACAAATCCTATCTCAACCATCTGTTAGTACCCGCGCTCGCCTTTAACCCTTCTTCGTTAGCAAAAGCTAAGGGATATTACTAGGTGAATGGCGAGCCTCCTGCATCCAAGTAACAGGAACATGTAGACAGGAAAACTCAGCAGAAATAAAAGTGGGAGACACGGGGAAACTTTCATTCCGCAGTCAGTATTCACCAGTCCACCACAACAAGCTTCCCCAAAGTTTTTTTTCCATTCTCGCAAGATGTCCGAAAATTGTAGAATTCAACTTAGGTAAATGGTTGAGTCTCTTCTTGACGTGTAAATCCTGTATAATGGAAACATTTGTGTCTTTCGCTTGTATAATGGAGATATTTGTGTCCATAGTCAACGTGCAACGTGTGTCTCTAGCACCACATCTCAACTGGATCAATGTGTTTTGTCTTCCTTACCTTTAGAGCCCACGATTCAAAGAATACATAAATATAATGTTACGTACATTATTCAAGAATTCAAAAAATTTCTGTGTCGCAAAATAAAACAATTGATAATTAGATTTTTCATTAATTCAATTTGAATAGCTACTTGAAAGACATTCTTCTCTGTCGAGGTGAATTTATAAATGTCAAAATTAAAGTAATGAAAATATCGTGTTACTGTACCAGGCATTGTTGCCTATTTGACGAAAGAAATCAAATTAGACGGTTGGCATTCTATTTCACCAGCATTGAGAACGCGTTATTCGTGTTATCTCATTCTTCACCGTTCATGCTTTGTTCTCGATTTTTGGTAAGTTTCTCATTTCTATGCAAAATAATGAAATCTCTAATAAACGTTTGATAAAATTAGGATAACATTTCCTTTCAAAAGCCCTTTAGTTTTAAAGTCTGCTGATATTGCCCCTCTTCAAAGTATGTCATATTTAATCGGTACCTTAAGACCTATCCACATATTCTCGTTTATTACATGGATCACCTATTATTTACTGATAATCGTTTTCTTATAACGAATGTATTTTGCAGACTTCTATCCGTTTTCCTATTTCTAAATACTGAAAATTCCATTTTTTTAAGCAAAATTTTAATTACTGTTCTTACTTTGATCAAAAAAATATATTTTTTAATTCAAATTTATTCCTTTATTCAAATTATAATTTATCGTATATTAATTAGGATTGAAACTGACGTTTCTTCTAAAATACGTTTTTATATATGTTTTTCTATATGGTAATACATGTAATAATAATAAATGGAATGTGTTAGTGTGTCGACTTAGGTTTCCTCAAAAAAAAACATGCAAAATATGCGTTCTAACCGAGAAGATACCCCAGTTCTATACACTAGTGCTCGCGTAAACTTTAAATCTATCATTTATATATATAAAACATAAAATCCTAATACATTTAATAATTCAGTACAATTCTATATAGTCTGAATATTAATTAATTTCATAATTCAACACATAATTCTCTGTAGTCTCAATATAAATTAATATTTAATTCTCCACATTATCCGTTACGTCTTCACTAAAATTTTTGTTTGTTTTGTTTTGGTTTGATTTATTATTTGTACAAACCATATTTTTAATAAAAACAGGCGAACTAAATAAAATGAAAATTCGCCAAATAAATCTTTAGCTTTTAGGCAAAGTACCAGATGTATAATTGTGTATCGGAATTGCTTCATGAATAAATAATATTTTTGTAATATATGGAGCAGTATTTTTGCTGTTAGACATTTGTAAATAATTACACTAAAATATGTTTGTAGTCATTGGTGTTAAATAAGGAAACATTTAATTGAAAATAAATTTAATTTTGTGAACTAAAATAAATAGCTTATTGCTTAATAATTGAAATTATTAAATAGTGAGTTATTAATGTCTTACTATTATTATATTGTATACATTTGTCTCCACGTCAATTGTCAACAACCAAAAGTCAATTTTAAATATTTTAAAAATCAGATTTATTTGTTATTTCTACAGGTGGTATTATTATTCATTTATTTGCAAGCGTAATTGTTGTATTCCATCTAAAATCACTATTCACCCCGTTCAACTTATTCATCTGAATCCAACAACTCACCCAAATACACCATTCAACTCTAATCCACCATTTACCATCCATTATCTTATGGAAATTCATAATTCCTTCTAATCTGATCCATTCTACCCTTTTTTACAATTTTTTATAGGGTTTCTACGGTAAAATAAGAACTAATTTAGACTATCGGAATCTTGTAAAAACCTTTAATTTATTTTTATATTTCATTTCAAAACATTTTTTTATTTATTTGACATTTTTACAATTTTTTTATAACATGATTAAGTATTTTACATTATTAAAATTACATGTTTTTTTTTTGGTTAACTATACAAAAAGTAAACTAGCTCTTGTGCTTGGAGAGGGAGTTACACTATAATCATTTTATATAGAGGGTTACATTTGTAGTCTATAATTATTTATTGTCTATTTGTGTGCTTCTGAAGTGTTCTATAATATTATTTATTTTCTAATTATGTGCTTCTGAAGTGTTCATTTAATTTCTTTTTAAACTCTTTTATATCTTTTATTTGTGTAGGGAGGTTCTTGAAATTTTTTATCCCCAAGTATATAAAATTTTGCTGATAATGTTTGGTGTTACATTTATGGATTTTAAAGTGATTTTTAAACCTTAATGATGCACTTGTTTCAAATTTTTCAGTGTTATTTTCTTTAATTAATTGAGATTTTTTTGTAAATGTTTTCTATTTTGGGAACTGAGAATTTTGCAAAAAGCGTTTGTGTAATTTATTGATCTTATTAAAAGAAGATTGTAAATATCCCTAAAAAATATTGACGGATATAGGGTAAGCACATTTCAATATTGGTTCAAAATGAAACACTAAATAAATACTTGACCCTTATGAAACAATCCAAAGTATATTGAATATTCTCAACAGAATTGACTTATCCTGAATAGCTTCTATCAAACTTTATTAAAGGACCTTTTCGAGGTTTAATAAATCCATTAAAAAACCCACAGGAATGTCTCATAGGCTCTTTTTGTAGTATCTTGGGATCAATTTAAAGAATTGTTTTAGAATTATTATCAACGGGTCAATACTGTGTTATAATCTGTAAGTTAAAATCAAAATACTGTATTTAACTGTATCACTTGTATATTATCAATACAGAAAAAACATGTAATTAAATGAATCTATTGTTACACTTTTATTACATTTGATTAACTATTTATTTTCCAAATAAATAAAAATAAAATATACATACATATTAGACACTGATTAGGTACACAATGTCTTGACTCGTAAATTGCGGAGTATAAATGGTAATTTCCTTAGAAAATATCGTACCTACTGTACTATCTCAAATTGCCCATCTAACCAGAAGTTCTGACAGCGCACTTTGGGCATATTTATTTGCCCTTCATAGGGGTTCCAAGGGTTGTTTGCGCTCTTTATTGACTTGAGTAGCTGAAAGCTGAAAATTTCACTGTTTAGTAATTGTCAAAAATGTTTATATTTAAATAAATTATGACTGGTATTTATTGTGTCAGTATTTTAAACAAATACCCATTAAATATTTATATAAAAGATCAGTTTGCAATGAAATGGTTAGTATTTATATTGTATGTCAACGGATAACACTTTGATTTCTAATCTCAGAGATTTGTCGGTAAAAGTTAGTATGTAACGGTTGCATAATTCTATTCTACTAATAAAATACAAAGAGCATAGCACATTTTTTGTTTAGCTCTGTACTACATGTTACACACTTTGGAAAAGAATCCTAGAGAAAAATCTCTTCCGTGGACTCACGACTTTATACTGACCAATATAATTCAAGATACAATTGTGGGAGACTTATATCTCCTGCGAAAAAGTACGGTTGTATCGTAATTTTTTGAGGCAACGCCTTCACAGTAGCATGTGTTACTGTACCAAAACGTTTTCTAGAAACCATCAACAAAAAACACGATCTAACCCAAAAGAAACGCCAAGTCAATTAAACACACTGTAGTGTATGTATTATATATCAGTATTTATATACCAATATATTATCAGGTTCAAATCTTGCGTGACAGCGACCTGCTGTAGCGACCTCGAGCAGACGCAGTCATCGATTGGCCCGAAGAGTGGACGAATGAGAACGGTGAATGAGCATGGTTGGAGGGAAATGACTTCCGCACGGGCTGCACACGTGGGCGAGAGCGCGCCCAGCTTGACTGCCCGCCGGAAAAAGATAATGGCGAAGGACGGAGCTTGACGAGAAGGGATTTCACTCTATGAATCGGGAGGATATGGGCTCCAATTTTACCCACGTAAAGAAGCAAACATCTGGATGGACCCGGCAAGATATTGCTGCCAAATTTGACCCGTGGTAGCGGGAAGAGGCCATCCTAGATGGGTACCTGCAAGATGGCGGGCCCATCACAACCGCAAACAAGTGAAATTCTGCACTGGATGTGGAACGGCTGAACTATGGCCGCCGTCACTATCCATCTGCTTAAGTATTATACTTTACGTAACCGAGATCCTGGCGAGTGTCTCCGTGTCTGACTGATCGACGGCGAGGTTTAACAAGGAGCTTCAGGAGGAAGAAGAACCACTAAACACTTAATTGCATCTTTATGTAGAAACTTACTTATGTGTAACGAAAATAAAGTATACATAATGTATTGAAAACAAGTGTTCTTACTGCATGATACCACTTCCATCCATCCGAGCCAGCCATTCCGACATCATACGCCGACAGACTGATCCGATCCGGTGGCGTTGCTCTGATCGCAACGTAACGTATAAATACTGATATATAAAAATAAGTGAAATATAAAAAAATTCTTGCGTAATGCTATTAGAAAGTCCCACATTATTAGGTACGTTTCAAATATTTAAAATATACAATAATGGTAAAATATCACAATGATTTTTTTTTCTCAACACAAATACTACAACAATAAATTTCGTGCTAATTTGTACCTCAAATTGGGTTTTCTTGTAATCATTAGGAAGTGGTGTACTTCGTTAAACAAACAATTCATTGCTGCGCGGTTATTTTCCTTCTTAGTATAAATGATAAAAATAGAGAGTTAAGATTAACAAAGAGAATAAGCATAACGGTAAAGGAGATGTTCAAAATTTACGAGAGATAAAGGAAGGAAACGATTCGTTGGTAATAATGTTACGTGCTTCCTAATTTACAGGGTGGTTACGAAAAAGGCAACCAATTAACACAATAATTATTGTCTCGCTATAAGAAAAGAATGTAACACATTTACCTTTCGGCACCGTAAGAACAAAAAATAAAGGAAAAGTGAGAAGCAAAATAGTTAATTTAATTTTTTAAATTATGTTAATTTAGTATCATTCTCATTTCGGCACTATTTTTTTTTAACAGAACAAACACGTAAAAGTATTTGTATATAGAGAGCATGTAAATTTACTGTTTATTTAAGTCGAGTTAACATATTTCATCTGTTTCCAAGTACATGTTGTCAATGGTTGAAAGAATGGAATACCGCCGCGCGTCCAGATGATCCAATTCTTAACAGAAAAAAAAAAAAAACTATAAATTTCCACGTAATTACTTTCACGTTTTGTGAAATGCTCCGGTCGTATTTTTTTTCAAGTTTTCGGGGGTTCGAGCCTCGTTTCGGGAGACAATCAAGATAGTCCTATTTTCAGTGATTCCTTATTTGAAATATAAATAAGTATTTACGACACAAATAAATAAATATAAATAAAATTTAATATAATCATTAAAAAACCGAAACAACAAAATTCTCGCACTTTTTTTTAAATCAACATAAGTGCATTAATTCAAAAGATAAAATTCAGTAATATTTATTCCTGTACACACTGTGAATAAATCTGTTATCACTGTATCCAGTTAGCGATTTCAAGTAGTAGATAAGTGATCCATTAAAAAATATATCGAAACAACTTTGCGTCCAGTAAAAGATTTTGGAAATCGCAAAATTGTATCTCCTAATTCTAGAATAAGGACAAATCGCATAAAAGGGTTAATTCGGTATTAGGGATAAGCTGCTTATGGAATATGTATAGTCGTGGCCGGTACATATTTCAATGCTGTATTGCTCTCTTCAACAGTTTTTTTTTCTAAGTTTTTCTCTGATATTACATTTGAAATCGATTTATATAAATGCTTACTATTTAATAATAATTTTAATTCTGTTTTATATAGTATAATATATAAGATAATTTTTTAATACCTACATTAATTTAATTATGTTTGAAGTTAACATACTGTACCTACGAAAAGCAATGGTTTTGAATAAAATACATTAAACTCTTAAAACAGTATTAATAAAGTATCTACATTTATTATTGAGAAGGCTTGTGAAGAAATTTAAAAAATAAACTGATCGTTTATTTTTTTTGTATCAGTACTGTATTTCTGCAATAAGGGTTGTGAAACAAGGGTTGATCGCACCCTAACAACATTGTGATTCGATTGCTTTGTCATTCTTCCGGAAGAAGCAGGATGACCACGGATGAGAGAACTCGGATAGACGGACGGTAGACAGGTACCGACAGTAGACCGATGCTAAATATTAGTATTACAGATATATAAAGAAAATAAAACCAATAGCGTAACGAGCTTCAAGTGTTTGTATGGATCTGGGTCACGCTTGTGTAGAAGAACCCCCTTAATACTAACAATTACCAAGGATCGTTACGAACATATATCGCATAATTATGTGATTCGTTACATGACACTTTATATTAAATGAAAGAATACTAATATCCTTATTATATTCCCATACCCTCTATTAGTTTGGTGAATCGACAAAAATTAGATAAGTATTTCATATACAAACGTACTTTCTTTTATTCAAGCATACGCATATAACATAAATTAAGGAAATGAGATATTGTTGACGTAAAAATTAAATGACGACGTAATAAATGTAGATCATGTTAACAAATAAAAAAAAGATTATCCTTTTCTTTAATCTTTTTATTGTAAAAATAAAAAATAATTCTCCGGTGAAAAAATTGCATTTTTCTAGTATTGAATTAATTGTGAGATTTTTTTGGGCCACAGAGTTTCTTTTTTTTTTAACATTTAAGGTTTTCTTATAAATGAAGATAGGTCCTAATTTATTTTCTAAAAATATCAGGACAAATAATATTTATAATTTATAACATAATTCCATGGGAATTTATTATAAATTGAAAGGAATAAAACCAACCATTATGTGGTGTTTCATATGGCTAATATGATTGGCAAATGCACTATTACTAGCCAAGAATGTAAGATTAAAAAATATATCTTTTATTTTTCAGAATATTACCACTTTATAAACAAACGAGGCGGAGAACACGAGATAAAATAGAAATGTTGATAAAATCACACATCACTCTAACAAAATTTTATATAAACATTATTCTACCTATCTGTGTGGTTTAATTATCTTTATCTCAAAAGTATTCACTCCACCCTACACATTATACCACAAATATACTGATTTTGCATAAACAGACGTTTCTACCAAATATCAACCTGATCTTAAATGTTTCCAAGTGTTCTAAATATCTCAGTGAGTGTGTACGCATCTTAAGCGAGATTGATAATATTATTATTGTACTCACAATATCCAAAGCTTAGTTCGCGCCATGCATTCGATAATACCGACACATTCTTAGTATGTAACGCAGGTAAGACATTTTAGAGAGTTGAAGTGTGAGGAATTTAAATCGATGTTAATATTTTGCCTTAAAATATATTAAACTGTAAATTATTTATAAGTTTATTGATATGACATTATTTGAGGTGCAACATGATATTTTATATATTAACATATTTTTATTTTAACATCCTATACGAGATAATCTGAGATGAAAAATGATCTAGTCTCAGCATACATATCTTTATATGTAGCTGTTACCATAGTAATTCTTTTTTTCTAATACTTATAGTTTTTGGTTTCACATAATTCGATATAAGAGAACGAAAATACAATAAATACTAATTTAATGTATTAATTATAAATATACACATGTAAAATCAATTTTGCCGAAAAATATTGTTTTTGCGCTATCGGGATACGAACCTGGATCTCTATTTCCAATTCGGGGAAGTACACTACCAATTGTGTTATAGCGCCAGTATTTTTCATGACAAATTTTCGAACCTATATGTTACACTTTTTCAAATTAATACATCTGTTGTTCCATTATTTGAAATCTGTCTACAAAAGGTAGCGCAAAACCAATATTTTTTTACAAAATTGATTTTATATGTATATATTTATAATTAATACATTAAATTAGTATTTAAAACATCACAGACCTATGTTCCGAATAATTGCAACCTCACAATAAGAATGTGTTCTCCTTAAGAAAATACAACAGTTATCAATGCCGGCCGAAATCAAAATAATCAATACGATTATTACAGAGTATGTTATAAATAAATTAAAATATTAAAAATTGTATCTGTATTATCGATCGAGTAATATTTTCAGTCAGCGAGAAAATTAATATATATTTACAAAATTTTACGCAGCTTCATGAATATTACTTTATTAAAAATGGTATACTATTCACTTTATTAGAGTATCATCAGTTACGCAATATGTATATGGCGTGATGCAGTTCTTACTTCAATGGATTCTCTAATTAAGGCTCAGAAACGCTTCATCAGAGTAATAAACAAGAGGCCATTTTGACATTACTCTGAAAAACTCTTTAAATCCTTTCTAGTTTTGGATATAAGACAACTGTTTACCATATCAATCTTAAAATTATTTAAAAAAAAAATTAACTTCACGATCCAATCCAAAGAAAATAAGTAGCAAAACCTTAGGATACTTTTCAGTGCCAAAAATGAATACCAAATTTGGTCAATGAACTTTCTTGTTTTGTGTACCGCGCATATTCCCATTAGACCTTAAAGGGTCTAAAATGATTAACGATTTTAAACCAAAAATAACAAAGTGGTGGCTTGATATGGGTAGAAAGCAAAATGAAACTAATTTGTCATTTGTGCTAACCTAACTACCTACACATTTTTATCTCCAACTATATAACAGACAAAAATATTTTTATAACTTTTTTACAATAACATTTTATAACTTCTGATTGTACTTTTATACTTTAATATTAGAAAATATAATACATTTTTTGAATAATCAATATATATCCATATATATATTTCATTTAACATTTATTTCTTCTCTATGAGAGTAAGACTCGTGTATAGAGAAGGAGTATATACTTTTTATAACTACTTTACAGTATACTTACTTACCTTACTTTATAACGATTGTACTTTAACAATTACAACTTCTATAAACTGTACAGGTAATTGCTTTAGAACAAACGACATCTAGTAAGGTAATTACCTTTATTTTCATATGTAGGTACTATTTATACAACAAAATAAATAATTAAAAAATAAATATTTAAGTTTGTTTAGACCACCGTCATTTATTTATTCGTCAACATTAAAATATAACTAAAATAAATTAAATCAATCGAGAAAGATATAGATACATAATATTTTTCAAATTCAAATTAATATTTCTTTTTCAGAAAAATTCGACCAAACATTTGGGGGGTTGTAAATTTAATTTATTTTCTCTACGTGTGGAAGATCGGAGAAAATGATTTTAATGAAGGACTTTGGGAATACGGTTTTTTCCGATAGCGGCACTGTTCTCTTTAATTACTGTGCAAGTTACAATAACTGAAAACACCCATTCTGAAATTAAACCCAATTCCGGAAAGAGCTGTAGCGATATTTTTCACATCCCCAAGGCATTGGCTGCTTTTTAATAAATTCAAAAATACGGAAAAATTTTCAATCTACAAATTCAGGGCAGTAATACAAAAATGTGTAATTCGTTGTTATATGAACTTCAGGCTTGAAATTCAATATATTGTATTATTTTATTTTAAAAACTTTAAATGAAATCGCTTTTTTTTATTTGTGGAAGTTGCGATAATTCAGAACATAGTTTTTTTTTAACAAATTGGATATATGCATCACTTAAAAATATATATATATTTTTAAAGAGAACACATTTTTGTTGTGAAGTTGCATTTTCAGAACATAATTTTGTGGTATTTTATACCAATAAATAAATCAACTAGATAGATGTAAGAACAGAAAAAATCTATTTATTGAAAAAATATAAAATTGATTACTTTTAAAAATAGAATAATCTATGCGTCAATAGAATTTTAGTTCAACATTTATCGAAAATGTATTCGATTGCCATAGCGAAAATGGTAAACGCGCTTCCCCGAATAGAAAGTGGTCTGGGTTCAAATCCCGATAGCAAATAATATTTTTTCGATAAATAGATTATTTTTGTATATATTTCGAGATTATTAATTTAACTTGTATTAAAGTAAATATTTACGACATATACGTCTTATATTTTTATTTTGTGTAAATTTTAATGATATCACTTTATATTTATGAAGTTGTGATTATTCAAAATATGTTTTTTTGATATTAAATATATTAGAAAATTAGGTATACTTACATATCACTTAGAAATTTGCTGATACTTGTTGGCAAAAATGACACATAGATAAGATATTTGCATTTGTATTAATTTTGATGTAATCATTTTTTATTTGTAACATTGAGATTATTTAGAATATAGTTTTTTAACAAATTAGATATAGGTAAATACTTACGTACCACATAGAAAGTTAGATTTTTATTGATAATATAACGAAAGGTAAAGATATTAGTTTATTTTAATAACTTTGATTAAAATCTTGTAGCATTAACTTTGTGGTTAGACGTAATTTAAAATTGTATCTATATTTAACTTTGTTTTGACCACTGTGGGTTATGAATACGTCAACAGGTTTTGATACGTTAGTATTGAGGGTGGTCTAAACAAAGGTAAATATAAATACAATTTTGATTAAAATCACTCTATATTTGTGAAATTGTGATTATTCAGAATGTTAACAAATGTTAGTAGTTCTGCTCGAAAGTTTTTAAGAAACATCATTATTAAAAAGAACGTCGCTTTGAAAAGTAAAAAAATATCACTAATAAAGTAACATATGTAAGTCAAATCTTACAATATTGTATTATAGCGTCACTGTATCTTACCTAATGGGTATATACTGCCATCTATAGTTCCGGTTTTCGATAGAAAAATTTTTTCTGTCTACTATCTTTCTACGTGATTAATTTAACTTGTTATTTATTATATAATTATCCGAGTGATACAACTGATTTGATTTAATTTTATTTTTTATTATTATTACAAGAATAAATACGGGTTACTTTAATTATTATTATTTTTATTTATCTGCAATGTAAAATCTCTTGCTACCCAAATGTTTATTGTTTCTTAATTTAAAATGATATTATTATTGTTACCTAACTTATATTGCGTACCAAGCTAATTCACTCCGATAAATCTTTTTCTTTGTCTGACTTAATTCAGGGGGCCACAACGCCAGTTTGAGCAGACAAGCGGCGTATAAACCTTCTTAATGACTAAAATATGATAATTAATAATTCATTAACAATTATTCATAGACATGTTAGTGAAGGTAAAATATTTAGGCAAAAATTATATTACAAGTGTGTACTTTTAAGACCGGTGTACTTTGCGCTACTCCTAATTAACTATGCGAAAATAGTTTAGGGAGGAGCAACAAAAAATTTATTAAAGTCAGCTAAAAAAAGTAATTTAAACATACACACAGTAATTTTAACAAAGTAATTATTTTTTAGAAATTCAATACATTTATTATATAATTCTTTTTGTATGTATGTGGGTATACTATGTATTTAAAAAAAATATCTGAATAGAAAAATATTATGAAAAAAAACTGTAATTTTAAAACTTTCTAAATTTAAGAAAAATATTTAGGATAATTTTTATCACTATGAACGTTGATAACAAGTGTATCCGTACAAAAAAAAACAGTTTTTAATCTAAAATTTGCGATTTATTTCTATTAGGTTATATTATCGGTATTCATCTTTCATGTAAAATAACTAAATAATTTACATCGATTTTTTATCTTATCTTATTATTTAATAATTAGAACGTTTTATGCAGGTACTATTGGTATCTGTTTAAGAGATAAACTACCATCGTTAAACCAAAAAAAATTGATAAGTGTACCTATGTTTATAGAAGTTAGACTTTTTTAAATTCTAGAGCGCGATAGAACATACGTCTATTGTAAGCATCTTTAGATGGTAAATTTTTCATCTAATTGAGACAAAATATAAAATTGTTATATTATTCTGCAAACGTTCTTTCTGTACACGGACTGTTACTGTTTCTTTTAATAAAATAAAACTATATTAACAGTACTCCAAATAGAGTGAGAGGGAGAGGGAGATGATCGCATGGGACTCGAAACTTCTTGACCGTACAGTCATACATACAACAGTCATACATCCCTCGACATCGCCTCCGTGTTCCAATCCGCCGGGCACTCGCCTATTTCTTGCGGGTCTATATTGACACTATCTGTATGTAATATGTAAATATTTTTTAAAAATATTATGATACATGCTACTGGGTACAATCGAGTTTGCTCCACTCTCGTTACTTCTACTGTCTGAGTATACTTCTACTGTCTGAGTATACTTCTACTGTCTGAGTATACTTCTACTGTCGTTCGAATTATTCACAAAGGGAAACCTTCAAATAATATTGTCCAATCCTTAATGGAACTTTTCACCACATTGTGAAATATATTGTCACAACTATGGCTGCGTACAAATAAATACGTTAATTGGTAAAATGTACTTTAATTATTTTATATTATTTACCTTTCTTAACAAACGTTTATGGCCGATTGTATGATCAGTGGTACAATTTTATCATGGTATCTTTTTACTATAAGTAGTAACTTTTTACCATTGCCCGTAGTACAAAAAAACGTTTTCCGGTTGTTGGTACGTCAAATTTACTATTGTCAAAGCATAGATAAGAAATCTCGCATTACAGCGTGGCATGACAAATAATCATGAAATATACTTTATTTTATACTTCATCTATGCCTTTATTCCCCTACGCGTTTGACACCTGTCACATTGTTGGAGAGATTTTAATGGATTATGTGCTAATGTATATTAAACAACGAGATCATCATAGAAAAAACTCTCATCACTAAAAAAGTTAGATATTGAATGATCAATTACAACTTTCAAAGTATCAATGTAACAGATATCTTTTGAAACAGCTGTGTAGTGTCCGCCATATTTAACCAATGATTTTCGGATTTTACCATCCGATATTCGAGAGTAAAATGAGTTAACCGTTACATTTTTTACCAATAACCAAACCACCCTTTTTTGCAAAAATTTTTACTTAAGTAACTTTTTTTACCATAGTGAAAAGTTGTCACTGATCAAACAACGGCCCTTAGTCTCAAGCGTGGCCAGGTTGGTTTTGGACATGAGATGTGGCCAGATATTTTCCAAATAAAATAGGCGCAGATTTCGCATCGGTACTCTTATTTACCATACTAAGCACATGAGTTGTGAAAAATAGGACTAACTTGGTGGTTTTTTGGGGAAATAATAAAACCCCCAATTTTTTCTTTGCCTTTTTCCCGTTTATACGTGATCGCCGCTTTTATTATTTTATTCTACTCCATTTTATTCTGTCCTGGGCTGCATCCTTGATCACGTCAAATCTTTAAGATCACGACTAAGATATTCATATTGCTCGTGATATTTCCAATCTTCTCCTATCGATCTCGATACTCTCACCGTCTTATGAATCTTGTGATCGTCCACCCTTTGCATTACCTGTCCACACTATCAGGATTGTCCTTTTATTCATTTAGGAATAGAGGTCACCGAAAAAAACCACGGATTTAAAAATTTTGAGTTTCGTCTATTCTTTTGATTCCACCAGCTTATCTCAGCCTTTTCATATTGTTATATTCACCCAACAATCCAACCAAAGATGGACAAACAGCTATTTATCCTTTAACGTTTTTGAAATTCTATGAACACACAATACTCTAAACAATGTCCCTCACTTAAGCCATGGTGTGTTTATTCTATGATTTTGTTTATTATGGCTACCTAAATCTCGAACCCCCATGATTGATTGACAAGTGTCTTACTATTACACTAATAATGTATCCATATATTCATAAATTAAACACGTACTCAAAGTATCTGTATTGTATTTTATTAATGAGATTTAAAATTTATTTAGATTTTTAATTTGGAAAAGATGACGAATCTCTGTCACAGACAAAAAAGTCTTCGTAAACTTCTTAGAATGTAGATAGAGTTTTGATTAACTCAAACTCGCCGGTTGAGTTGACAGAGCTAAGTGTCATGTTTACTCTACTTAACAATGTACATACGTATGGTGAGCTGTTCACCATGTTTAGTCGCCTGAAGAGATGTCAGATTTACCTTCATCCATACAGCATGACTGATTTTCCAGAAGTAAAATAATTTATTAAAATTTCATTTAACGTTATTTCTCCCGAGGGATGAATATTTATCAGTTTAATGATTAATATGTACAGTATTTTAAACTATCAGCAAGGTTGTGCGTGTTTATTATTAAAATACAATGATGGGGATCTGTTGTGTGTGTGTGCACGTGAAAGGTGTATAACTCAAAATTATTATAATAATTATGATATTGTCCTTGTTTATAAAATTTTAATTAATTACAATTTGTATAATGTGCTATCGACATATTGAGTGACATATTTTTATTATAATATCAATTTATCATCATCCACTCGTGGTCATGGGCTGTTATATACACATCTTATGCTGTTGGACTATCAAGCCGGGGGGCAACTCAAACTACATATTTCCATTCAAGGTCTCCACTTTCTTCCTCCAGCTATTGCTCATACTTCGGCAGAGATATTTTGTGTGCGGAGATCTATTGCCTCTACTGCCATCATCACTGCCACTGAAGACTTTGAATCCACCTTGCATATACCGGTGAGTAAACAAAGCCATAAACACTCCCAGTGCTGACGCCAAGAAACAATAACATGCGATCAGCAGCCATCCGAAAGACCGTATTGCGAGATTCGCTCTTCTCACCACCGCCTTTCTGATTATAGCTTCAAGTACAGCCTTTGTAACTTTTCATGTGTAGAGATTTAATTGTACCTACCTTTTAACAATTTCTCTAAATCTGTAATCTGTCCTCAATAATAAGTGTCTAATATAAATAGTTTTTTATTTCATAATCTGTTCTAGCCATGCATACACACATACACAATACATTTCGCGGTCATCAAACGAGCACGTGAGTGATGAATTATTATTGTGGCACCCACCAAACATACATAGGCAGGTTGATTATTCGCACAATCTGCCAATTATTTCTGATACGGCATTATATTTACTTATTCGACAATTTTCCTTGATCACAACCATGTGCACTCAGTAATGTTGGCGATTTTGTTTCTTTAAATTTAAATACATCATATAAACATTTTATTCGTAATGTAATAAAATTGTTCTGATGTACATACGCAGGTATTAAATACCACGATGAACTACTAACTGAAGCTTCAATTGCACAAATATACTGGACATGTAATGTACATAAATAAAACATATACGTACTTTGAACATTAATATCCTTACTATTTTCAAGTTAAACTGTATATAAACGCTTATGCTGTGAAATAGGACTAACTTGGTGATCTCCAGGGATGAAGATCCAACCCCCGACCATTTGATCACCAGGCAGGTTTCTATTAAAGTACTTGGCGCTAAACTAAACAAGCATGTCATATATAAAATTTGCTGATAAAATTTTAGTTTACTTTTACTATCTTACTTAAATTTTTATGTTTTTTTGTATGTACTTTAACTTTAATTTACTATATTAACTACTTTAATTAAATGGCAATCCTTGGCGTAAAACTGCTATGCAGTTTGGCAAAAAATAAAAATTGTTATGTAATATGTGTGAAATAAAGTTGGAATAAAAAGTATATATATATATACCAAAATAAGTATATAAAAAGTAAAATATGTTTATGTATAGATCTATTCATTTAAAATTATTATATCTCCCGCGAACAAGTACTTTTTTTATTTATTAAACTTTATTGACATACATGTTTTTATTGTACCAGAGGTGAATATATTATAATACATATAACATAATAAACATAAGATACAATTATATTGCAATTAAGTATATACTTGTAGTTTATTGTGTGGGATGGAGTAGACTTCATCTTTGATATATACAGCATTGTTCTGGCTAATTTACTAGTCTGCTGAATGTGTTAAAGTAGATAGTTTTGTTAGTGTTATTTAATTCATGAAAGATATTGATTCGACAGGAATAAAAATAAAAATACAGAAAAAAAATGTAGTGAGAGTATTGTAGAACTAGTGAATTATTAGTGCGTATTATGATTGTGTTAGAAATGTTGGATAGCGTTACTTCTGATTGATCTCTACCCAATTGGATCATATATTGGGTCTATATTTGTATAATCTTATTTGAAGTGAACGATTTTCAGTTAGTGCTGAGTATGTTGTACAGTTTCAGAGCTAAGAACATGTAGAATCTTTGATAAAATGTTATTATTCTTGAAACTGGTGTGTAGATGTTTATTGTTTGTCTTATCTTATACCGTAACTTTTTGAGGAAAAGCCTCAACAATGGCAGATGTTTTCGCGCTGAAATGTTGTTTTTTGAGGAAACCATCTACAAAAAATGCAATATAACCTAGAAGAGACAACAGTTTCATTATCGGTCGTCTTACTTCTGTGGATCTAATGATTTTTTCGACCTTTCAGTATGATCAATTTAATAATCAGGCTTACCTGATGATTAAATTTACATTTAGACAACAATTTAGTTCATACTCTTAACTATGAATTGAAATGTTCTATAAATGTTGGAAAAATAGTTTTTTTGGGGGCTCATATTCACCGAAAAAAATGACGTCATGTATACATGTGAGGTACAAATTGTAATCCGAAGATGCTGGATCGTTACGTCGTGAATATTAGTTCAAAAGGGTAAATTCAAGAGAAAATAAGGGTGGAACTACCGAGAAGAATGTTTCAAGTATCAGAGCAAATTGGCAATGGGGACCACAATTAATTGGCAACACTTTTTCCAGCGACAGCCAATTTGACAGCTGACAACTGATTTATGCTCATTTTGGTTTATCATTCCACCATGGTTCGCCATAAAATCATGGTTTGGCTTACCGTGCGTTATGTCAATTTTACAATCATTAATTTTTAATCAGTTTATTGAAGGGAATACTAATATTCCTAAATAACTAAATTAGCGCATAATTTCTTGTAATGGACCTGTGAATTGGCCTCCAAGATCGTGTGATTTTACACTTTTGGATTATTTTCTAGATTATGAACTAGAGACTATAGACGACTAATATAATTTCCAATATTCGTCGTGTAATTACTGATATACGTCCCCAGCTGTTCCAAAAAGTGGTCCAAATTGAACTTCCAGATTGCGCTTTATTAAAACCAGCCGCGGCTCCCATATGCGTGAAATCATATTTAAACACTGATGGCATAAAATTATCTTTCCAATAAAGCTAATTGACCATGACCATTACCACAATTTTTATGTGATTTATTTCATTTTAAAGTTCTATATCTCTAAAAAAAAAACATCTTTATAAGCAACAGCTGCCGGAAAGCCTGCTAGTAACATACTAAATTTCATATTTTTAATTCAACATCGTTACAAATCATTCTGGAAATAAGGGTATTAAAATTAATACTTTAAAAATACAAATGGTTTTTCTGTTGCGTTAAATATATCATAGTCTTCACCTAACTGGATAAACTCGACGGATAAGACTAACAATTTACGACCACGTTGGTTCAACGAAAATAAAATAAATAAAATAGTCCATAGATTTCTATATGAATACAAAAAGGATTGAATGACCATTGTGAAGTAATTCTGGAATACACTGTTAGTGGTCGAGGTTTTTTTTTACCTTACACCCTTAAGCCAGAACGTGACTATTTTTCCAATTTGGCAACACCGCACACTTAAAATTTTTTTTTAATCGCATTTTTTTTCCGATGTTTATTAACTTTGCTGTAATTGTACTGCTTTCTGTATGGAAACAACACGTCGAAATTTTAACATGAAGAGTCTTAGAGCATTTAAAATATTTAAATAGGAATGATTTTTCAGAATTTTTCTAATCATTAATTAGAAAATGATCTTACTTATGATAAAAAAATTTAATTGTCTGTTTTACATATAAATAATATTAGTCTTGATTTGAATAATTTGAAATAAGTAAAGCTGGTAAATTTAACCACAAATCCTATCCTAAGAAAAATTATTATTTATTTTACAATAATTTTGTATCATTAAGTCAATTTCCACATCTTTCATCATCGTAAAAATTTAAGTTAGGTATGTACTAGATTTTTATTTATTTTAATATTTTTTTAAAACACAATTTAAAACAGAATTTAGAATGACATTAGAAAAATTTGACATATGGTTTTAGTTAGTTTATGATGAAGGAAATTGTATTTTTCGAAACCAGTTAGTGTATTAAATTTAAAAAAACATAGTTATATAAATCATTCACATTATAATTAATAAAAACCACAATGCAATCAATTTTTTAAAATAAAAATAGCATGGCTAGTATTATTATGGTTTAATTTCTATGAAAAACCTTAAATTGTTTTATGCCCGTAATTTTTTGAAGATATACTTTACAAAACCTATTTTCGACAATGGTGGAGATTGTTGAATTTTTTCAGCAGAAATCGTAAAGGTGTATAGATACTGTAAAATTAATTTCGCCACAATTAATGTATATTTTTTTAATACATAAAACTATATTTTTTACCATCTAGTCAATTTTTAAAGTTATGTGTGGGCAAATTAATTTTATTTTATTTTATTTTTATGAATTAAATATATCAATTGGGAAGATATACATGTAAAATCAATTTTATCGAAAAATATTGTTGTTGCGCCACAGGGATTCGAACCTGGATCGCTTTCCAAACTGGGAAAGGTGCATTATCCAACTATACTACAGCGACGATATTTTTAGCGACAAATTTTCAATCCTATATGTTACCTTTTTGATATTAATACATTTAATCATTCCCTTATATGAAAGAGCCATCTAACTTATTTTTACGGAATCTCGGATACCTTTGAGTAATCTGATAGCAGACGCCAGAATAATCAATTCATTTTTATTACATTTTGGACACATTGATACTACATTATAATTAGGAAAACACATTCCTATTGTGAAGTTATATCACATATCTATGATCTGATTAATTACAACTTCTCAATAAAAATGTTTTCTTCTAATGATTGTATTTATTAGATAAATCAGATAATGAAACCGATAAAACAATATATGTCCGATACGACCATAAAAACTTGAGATATAAAATCCGTTAATTACAGAACCCTTTTCATGAACTTATAATATGGCCCCAGCTGATTAATGGATGCTGACAAATACGAATTCAATATGTCCTAATATGTAAAGAATAAGTTTTACTATATATCAAAATAATATTTTAAACATTTAATGAAATATGTTATAAAAATGATTTTACCAGTTTCATTAAAAAAATAATATATATTCTTTGATAGTTTTCATATGATTTTAGTTTCATAAGATTGTGTTGTGGCTACATAAAATATCACAAAAGTCAATACTTCATCCACATCCGCTACTGGTTCTGTTCCCACTTTCGTACCAGTCTATATCGGACGCCTGCCCTGAATTGTAAATAAAACAAAATAATTCACTAATTTTTTTTCATTCTAAGAAAATCATACATATCTACACTTCCAGATATATATATATATATATTTTAAATGATGAACTTAGAATGCGCTGTTCTTCAAAATTGTCTTAACCACATCTTCACCTCCAAACTACCGGATATATTCAGGCATAGAATAGAAAAACTACCAGAACGTTGGGAGTCAATCGTAAACAATACAATAAAATATACTATTTATTAATTTTAGTATTATAACATAAATTAAATTAATCAACTAGAAAGATATACAGAAAAAATCTATCTATTGAAAAAATATTTAGTTTCTACGATAGATTTTTTCTGTAGCAATCGCTTCCTGTGTGTTGAGATTATCCCTAAAACCAAATTGGTTAAGACTCATTATCTTTTTCTCTTTTATGTAATTGTTGAGTCGTTTCTTTACAATTATTTCAAAAGATTTAGCTATGTTTGATGTGAGTGCTGTGTATGGGACGGTAGTTAAAGATATTTTCTTTGTCACCGGATTTGAAAATCGAGGTGATAATAGTTTTCTTATTATATATATATATATATCGCAGTTTCTAAGCGTAGTTTAATACTTGAGTTCGCCAAGTAGTGACTTTCTGCCGTTTGCACCGTACGCTAATTACTCGGAGGCACGCTCTAAGTGCATCGGGAATGCAACATTAATTAATATGTATAAAGGTATCTGAAACACTTTACCTTGCATCATAACATCTTTAATATTATTATGAGCGATAACAGAGAGTCCTGGCGATTAAAAAGCATTTATCTACACTAACATTTTTTAATATTAATTATACAAATGAATTTTATATTTTAGTAATTATTTTTTACCTGACTAATTAAACAATTTTTATTACTTTTTTAAGGATATTAAGAAATTCTATTATGGTACCAAATCATATTTTTTCAATATTTTGAGTGTACCCAAATCTTTGTAGGAACCAATTACTGGATTTTCCTCATTCTCACAGGGATTGTCATTAAGATATATTATAAATGCCACACAGTGACGAAGTTATTTTTTTATATGGGAAAGTAAATATGGAAGTCTTGGGTATTACAAGGCTTACTACCTATCATCGGCTGACTTAAGTGATCACTTTACAGAATGTAACGTTTACCAATTCTACCCAGGCTTGACTACCACACGTATCAAATTTTTGGAAGTTGTATATATGTTATGGAAACTTTACAATTATTTTTTTTGCAAACTATGCTGTCGCCATCTATGGTTAAAAATGTGACATTCATTCCCATGTAACAGTTTATATGTCGCTGAAGCTGACATTCTTTTTGACAGAAGTATGAGGTTATATTCTTTATATGTATATATATGAAAAATTATCCAAATTATTAACGCACATACACCTGAAAAGTTTTTTCGATAAACACATTTTTTCTGTACATATTTCTAGTTCATTTATTTGATTTGTATTAAAATACCACAGAACAGTGTTTTGAAAATGTAAATTCATACCAAAAAATATGTTCTCTTAAAATTTTACCCATATTTTTTTACACTTTTTTAAATAGGTTAACATTATAAAGACTGGCACCCAATTTAAGCTTAAAGTTGTTGAATTGATTTACTTATATTTTGTATTTTTTATATGTCAACTTATTTTTATAGTTGCTATTAGGTAATCCCCGAAACATCGGAATTAATTGAAATAAAATTGAAATTTTATGACATGTAACGAAACCCACCCACACATATATATATATATATATATATATATATATATAATAGGATGCATACGTTCCAGTGCGTGGGCCCACCAAAACAATAATCAAGCTATACCGGGTCAGCTAACAGAAAGCCCGCTGCTCTGCAAATTATCAATGGCAAATTAATATGGCGAGTTGTCACTTATTTAGGGGAAAACAAATGGAGATTAGCTCTGATAAAGGTGTGCTGGCCAAAATGCGCCAAAATATGGAAAAGAAAACGGAAAAAAGGAAAACGAGTCTCGGAAGGGCCTGTACGAGATGCTGGGCGTTCCTAACCCTACATTGGCTAATTTGGAGTCGAAAATTTCTGGAATGGCGGTGTTATTTTGTTGCAAAGAATTCTAGATAGCGGTTCCTCGCTAGTTCCCTTCAGCTCGGATTCCTTGCGATACTGATAGGTGCAAAATGTCAAGATGAAGAAGAAATAGTGCCTCAAAAGAGATAAATAGACAAAAGAAACATGTACATGAAAAATAAAAAAAACTATGTATTACTTGTGAGAAGCATGGGTAGTTGTAAAGATAATTGTAATTATACTTACTTATAGCTTATAATGTGTAAAAAAAATGTTGTCATTGTAAATTCACACTCTCCTGCAGATAAAATTAAGTCTCATGTAGCAGCCCATGGACATTTACCCGACGAGAACCCAGAAATATGTAAGCATAAAGCTCGAGCCCTGGCGTTCTATCCATGCCATGGAAAGATGCCCGATCAGACAGAGCTATACGTGACTATATATATATATGTATCTTTCTGTCAGTCTATCCATGTCGCACAGCAACATAAAACAAACATATAATAAATCGTTCAGCAATATAAAGTAAAAAACAAGACCTGCTGTCAATCCTATGGTGTGCGGTAATGGCGACAAGTTATTTTGCTATCATATTTTAAATAAATTAAGGTAATTTGAATATTAAATTTCCATCATTATTGAGATGTCATTTTTATTTTTTTAATATAGCGGTCTAAAATAAAAATATTTTAAAAGGGCCACCCCTGCGGATGAAACAGGCAGTTGGTTGCGTAGTGAGGCGGTTACACAAATTGGTTGACCTTAAGAATAATTAATTTAATTAAAGCTTACAATGCTTTTAATAATAATGATTTTTATGATGAAAAATACAAATATTAAATTGAATGGACCATAAAACGCTAGTTTTGTGATCAAATAATCGAGGATTCGAGCCTCGTTCCGAGAAATCTAATAAAAAATGAAAGTGCAAATATATCGATGTGACATTGGTATGTTTGAAGATAATGGTGAAAACGCAGTTAAATTGAATGTTATGAATCAGAAGGTTAAGTGTGTGAACTCCTAGTACCCCCGTAAATTACACCAACGCTCACATGTTCTTTTGAATAGAATTGTGAAGTCTATGTGTATGTGTGTGCAGCCAAAGCAGGTTGAACATGAAAGATTATTTACAGTTGACAAACGTTTATTGATAATCATTGCACAGTTTCTGTTAAAAGTGTATGAAGTAAAAAGTCTATAACGTGGAGCGTTTGCTAGTGATCTTGTCGAGAAGATGTACGGCTTCCCGGGTGGCTGCCGGTGCATATTATTTTTGTCGGTATCGGGAATGTTTTTACACCCAGATTTCTAATTATCTGCATGGTGCGTTCAGGGGCCGTCGGTGGTGTTGCGTATGTATAGTTCACGTAAACATCTGCAATTGATGTCAAAAATATATGTATATAAAAAGTTGAATCTACAATAATACATATATTTGATCTGTTAACACTAGTTTATAAAATTATTACTGTTAAATTTTGTTTAACTGTAAGCCGATTGTGGTTGTCTGAGTGACGATGCCGATTATTATTGCCGTTGTTCAAATGCGCGTGCCTTGAAGCAAAATCTTTAATCAGTATTGAATGTTTTAATTAATATTTATCTTCACAGTGTGATTTTTCGAACAAAATAATAAATAAGGGAGATGCTTATTGTTAGAAGATTTTTCTGTCATAATACGATTGCAATTCAACTGAATTTGACACCGTCATGTCTCTCATTCAAAAATATGATACAAATTAATAATAATATTTTACTGGAAGAATTACTATATATAGAGTGTCACTGCTTCACGCATCTCTTGTCCTGGGAGAGATTCGGGCGCGATCAGCCGTGTGCACTCTTGTAACAGTGGTACGCGAAAGCTCAACTGTTCGACCCTTTCACTCTCTTCCCTTCTCGATAGCGCTCACACGTCGCTGTTATATCTGCTTTATATCGAGATATATTTATTCTCTACCCCCTTTTAATACTGCTACTGTACTGTATAAAATAATTGCCCTACGTCTGTCCCTACGTATAATCCTTTAATGCAGTTCAATGGGCGCGTGATTTAATGTTTTGTCGTCCACAGTTGCCTGTCATATACACAATTACCCATTCATCGGTAAATTTTTACCTAATACGAAAGCTTTGAAGATATTTATAAACCTGCCCATTCATCAGACGACCACAGATGAAGGGAATAATGTGATGTGATGAGCTTACAAAGATGATGGGATGACGAGAGACGGAGGCTTTGATGTATTGCCATAACAGTAACCCTGCCGAGAAAATCCTTTGACAACGGATTGAACCGGTTATTCGCTGATGGTTGCCGTAACATGTGCAAACGAACTGTTCTCATAACCTATTATGGACGCTTCACAGAACTGCATTTAATATAGATCTGGTACATAGATAAACCTGCTATGATATCTTTGATTTGATATTAACTAAGCAATATAAATTATTAATACATTTTTAAAGAGAATACATTTTTGTTGTGAAGTTTACAGAACATAGTTCTATGGATTTTTTAATACAAATTAAATTAATCAAATACAGAAAAAAAAAGTTTATCAAAAATATTTAGTTCCTACCGAAATTTGAACCTGGACCTCTTCCTATTCGCGGAAACCGCGTTACCATTTTCTTTAAATAGAAAAATAGAAATCGAATATTTTACTACTTTTAAAATTAGCAACATTAACTTTGTGGTTTTAGTTCTTCAATATTACCAAAATTACTTTGTGGCCTCATTTTATATAAATATTTTGTATGAACCACTATTTATTGATTATTCAAAATACACATTATTACCTAACGAAGATACCATAGGTATCGAAACATGTTGAATAATCAATAAATAGTGGTTTAAACTAATTATTTAGACAAATTTTGAACTTATATTTTATAGTCTTTCCAATTGACACATCTATTATTCCATTTTACTAAAGGTATTTGGGATTCACCGTAACATAAAGTCGATTTCTAATTATTTAGTCCTTAATAGTGTTTATTTTATGTACTAAAATTCGTATCGAGTAAAAACATTTTATTTTATCAAATGGTTTTATAATACCCACTAAGATTTAAAAAAAATCCTTTATTTTTATGGTTACTCTCCTCGAAAGAGATTGGATACAATCGTGATTTTTTTTAAAGCAACGGCTTTAAATAATAAATCCATATTGCAATGAAACAAGTGTTTCCGTGAGTTGTATGATTTAACAATATTTTCGACCACCCCTACGTTAAGTATTTTAACTAATAAATTGGTTTAATTTTTCTAGTTCGATATCTCGTGTATTTTATACCTTTTTAAGAGACATTAATATTTTATCTATGATGTTCAATTGAACATAATACAGGATGAATATTATGTTCCAGACCGATTTTATTTGGCCGCCATTTTGGTTTGGTAGATATTTTTCAGTTCGCATTTAATAATCGTAGAGAGTAGTAGATTTCAATTTATTATGGAGCATTTAACATTTCAATAACTTCTTAGAGTCAATAAATAATTAAAACATTTTATCTAAATATAATGGCAATCCTGTAACCATTCGTGATGATCGCTATCGTCACATGTTGGAAAATTTATTGGTGATCGAATTAGATTGATTGAGCCTATAACACATGTGGATTCCACATGACGGTGCCACCTCACACACAGCCCGATCTGCGCTTGAAATTTTGCAAGAAATTTTTTCCAACCGCATAATGTTAAAAAGTATCGACTGGCCTCCTCGATCACCTGATTTGACGGCTCCCAACTATTTTCTATAGAGTGCTTGAAAGGAAAGATTTACGCTAATAAGTCAATAACAATTCTGATGCTACAGGACAATATTAGAAATGGTATTGCTGGAATAAAACACGCGAAGTGTGCGAGAATATTATGAAAAATATGAATATAAAAAATAAATAGCACGCATTTGTGCCGCTGCCACTTGGCCAATTTCATATCTAACACATAATTGTAATAAACCAATTAATCGATAAATAAGAACTATATTGAAAATATGTGTTTCATATTTTAGTTACTTAAAAAATAAAACATTGGTCTCGAACATAATATTCATATTCCTAATAAAAAATAAACCTAAATATAGTATCAAAAATATTCAATGTACTAGAACTAAAAATAACAATATTTACGATGATCTCTCAATGAGACTTTGATCTCTAAGGTTCAGTAAAGGTACGTTTATACTAGATGCGTCGTTCTGAACCGCGCGCAAAATATATGCACCGTGCCTTATGCGAAATCCGTAGTCACGAGTCATCAATTACGATACTTCGATGAGTAGGTACTTATAATATACCTTATGTACTCTTATTTTCTTGATAGAGATTAGTTTATTCTTCATTTTTCTTATAGATTAGATTATTTTATGTTAGATTATTTTCATTTTGCATTTTTCCACTCAGTACGCGACTTCTATACATTGCAGTACCACATTTTTCTTAGTTAATTGTAGATTTACTGAGAAAATACAATATTATGTTATGCATAAGTTCTTATTCAGGAGAAATTCCACAAAAGGTATATTAATAAGGTATTAAAAAGAAGAATACAAAAGGTAGCGGAGTATGAAGCGTCAGCAGAGCGAGTTGGCAGCCGGGCGAGACGAGACTTTTCATGAGCCTGACACCCGTGTGTAGATGTCGCCGGCATCGTCAGTCAGTTAGGATCGGCAACGATGGCGGTAAAATAATATTGATTTTATCTTTTTGGAGTGATCTCTCTAATCTATTCCTTTACCAAACATATGTATAAGTATCGAAATAAATGTTAAAACCAGATATATTATTTTTATATCCACATAATTCGTCTAATGGTTATATATCGCAATAAATTGTATTAATAAAATAATGTAATACGTTCAGAGATTTCCCATAGGAAAGAAATCAATTACACCAAGCATCTATGAGCGTTTTCGAGCGTAAGTGGATTATTTGAGATTACCGCCTCCTAGCGACCGCTTTATTAACCGCCATCCGGAAATGACAACTTCCCGCGTCCGAGGGCCGGGAAACGGAAACTGTCCGCCATATTGTATTCCTACTTACTACACGAAACAGGTGTACGTATAGAAATGCTAGATAACTTTTTAAATTGAAAATTTGGTATTGTGTATACCTAATATATTTTGTATATTTATAATAATGTTTCGTATAAATATTTTTTAGATTATCTTACATTCTTCTGAGGCAAATCATGCTGCAAAAAATTATATTTCAGTACTTGTGTTTAACCGTCGATTTTATATGAATTGTACATATTTTCTTCAAGTAATAAATAGTTCGAAGTTTTATCTTTCAAAAACAATAAGTTATAAAAAAAATGTTCACTTATCTATATAACATATGTAACAGAAATATTAATCCATCGTACAGTGGCAATAATTACAGTGTTCCAATTTTCAAAGTTCTGACAATAGATTTTATTATTTTTCATTTATTTATTTCTATCAACGCACTTGTGGGCTTTTACATAAGAATAATACTTTATTTAATTTAAATATACCAGTGAATTTTTAATATAAAATTTCAATACAATAGTTTAAATATAACTTAAAAAACTAAGTTTAATTTTTGTACAAATATTTATTCAATTCAGGTATTCTCCTGCAACGAAGAATGTCAACGAAATTCAATTTGTTACCAAGCCGATGCATCCGCGATATTGGCGAGTTAACAGCATCATTATTTATATGTGTATCTACAGAGAACACTTCGTGTTATATCCTTTGAGTTGGTACTTTATACGAAACCATCTGTTTTAGCTCGCGGCAGTCCTACATGCTCACATCTCTTCTCCATGCTAATTTTTTCAAATGAAGTAGACTAATTAAATAATCGAAATTTGTTTCTTTACTATTGTGAAAAATATATTTTCAGAATAAAATAAATAATACTATTAAGGAAAACACATTCTTATTGTGAAGTTGTAATTATTCAGAACAAAGGTCTGTGATATTTTAAATACTAAATTAATGTATTAATTATAAATATATACATATAAAATCAATTTTGTCGAAAAATATTGTTTTTCGTCACCGGGATTCGAACCTGGATCTCTATTTTCAATCCGGGAAAGTGCACTACCATTGTGCTATAACGCCAGTATTTTTCTTGACAAATTTTCGAACCTATATGTTACATTTTTCAAATTAATACACCTGTCGTTCCATTATTTGAAAGCCATCTACATTGTTTTTACAGAATCTCAAATACCTTTGAGTAAACCGACTGCAGACGCCATAATTATCAATTCATTTTTATTAAATTTTGGACACATTGATACAACATATATTATTAAGGAAAACACATTCTTATTGTGAAGTTGTAATTATTCAGAACATGGGTCTGTGATATTTTAAATACTAAATTAATGTATTAATTATAAATATATACATATAAAATCAATCAAGAGTATTTAAATAATACTCTTACATACTATTATATATGATAATATGCAAATACGTATATGGGAGTGACGAGCGGTGATTTCCAACACTTGTAAGGCATGCAGTGATAGACGGCATCCTTTAATACTAGGTTTTTGTGGAAACATTTTATTTTCCCTGATACGCAGTCATCTTAATGGATCTCATGGAAAATATACGGTACATCTCAAATTAAGGTACTATTTAGAATTAACGTACTAAAAATGTTAAGCCACTTTTTAGTAATTGGATGTTACTATGAGAAAAGAATCTCAATCACCAGTCCTGATGCGGTAAGACGTTTACGTGCTGGTGGTTGAGCATCGTGGTTCTCTATTCTGGTTCTACATCGCGAACTGCTTGCCTCCACTCATCGCGATCTTGAGCCTTGTTAAATGCGGCGAGGCTCCGATCTTACTTGCTCTTCTTCCTTTTCTTCGTCTTCTTTTTTCTTTAAGGAGTGTGTGAGGGACTTAAGAGCCGCCATTTTCTGTCCCTCTCAGACAATTTTTGTGTGTATATTTTATCTATTAGTGTTGTGTGCATTAGATTTATTTCTGCTTTATGTTGTTTTACAGAATAAATATTTTTTATTGCACTTCATGGACAGTAAATGGTAATTGGTTGGCAGCTATGCCGTGTTACATTGACGATATAAAAATGTTAAAAATATCGACCTGAGGAGCTCTTTCTCATAAATCGGTTCTGGATAAGCGATAGGTCGCCATTCACTGTCCATGTTATTGGAGATCAACTATTGTTCTCAAATTCTCCAGGCTGTATTAATTTTTTCTAGCAACATGTCCAAAGAAATAATCAATTATGTTCTTGCATTTTGTAGAGAGCCTTTCTTTAGCGCGGAGTTTCTGAAGAATGGAGACATTCATTTCACAGTCTATAGTAAACGCAGCATGCGACGCTAACACCACATCTTGAAGGAGTCAAAAACTAATACTTAAAGACAGTACATAATAATTATACATAATTAAAGGAGACCTTAATGATGATAATGATATTACATTATTATTCATGTGACGTAAAATTTTACAAAACATAAATTTTAGCTACGGCTGGTGTTGTCCTTATTTATTGTTTTCATTATTTATTGCATAAATATTCATATTTAAAATGTTGTATTTAAATTAGATTAGTATTCAAATAAGGGGATTACATCCAACAATAGTGTGAGAACTGTCACTTGTATGTGTGTGTGTGTGTCATGAAAGTGAGTAGATGAGTGGTGGGGGACGAACCTTATAAGAGGCCGTCTCTGGGGGAAGAGCTATCTTCCATCACAGCTTCTTCTGAATAACCAGTCTATCTCTGAATGTATAATTTATATTTACTTTATAACGTGTTGTAATAAACATATAATATCGTTACCTGTAAAAACTGAGTTTCACTTACAAGGAATTGGCATCCAAGCAATTAGACAGTAATCAGAGAATAGAACCACAAGAGAATCTGGTGGTAATCTAAGATTTATCTATTATCGATTTATGTATATAATTATAAGTTAAATACTTTACGTGTTTGAATAGACTGAACGCGTTCATTACTTTCAAATACGTATAACACATACCATACACATATATTCCCATCCACATTGTTTTTAAGAGATAAGTACACTGTAAACATATCACATCAATATTCTTACTATTTTCAAACTAAGATAAACGCTTGTACAATGAAAATAGGGCTAACTTGCTGGTCTCTTGGAACGAGGCCCGAACTCCCGACCACCGGATCACTAGTCAGCGTCTTAACCACTAAACCAAAAACCTATTATATGTGATGCAACAAGACTTTAAATAATGAGATTACAGACCGAAGATAAACCGATTCCCGGTGGCTAAGCTAAATCCAAAATGCAGACGACTTATGATCCCAGACCCACTAGGGGTGAGAATTATATATCTTCAGAGAAAACATCAAATTTATTTAATTATTGTTTAGCTTTCACTAATTAAGTGTGTGTTTTCTAAATAAATAAAATAAAATATCCCATAAACATTATTATTATCGATTATTGAAAATTTGCATTGTCTATTTTTTTTTAAATTAAAGTTGCGTTCATGAAATACATGTCACATCAATATTCTTACTATTTTCAAACTAATCTAAATACTTCCGTACACGGAATACATGTCACATCAATATTCTTACTATTTTCAAACTAAGCTAAATGCTTGTGCTATGAAAATAAAACTAACTTGCTGGTGTCCTGGATCGAGGCGCGAACCACCGACCACTAGATCACTAAACCAATGTCTTGACCACTACACCAACAAACTACTCAAGCCATTGTATATATATATTATCTTGTGATTTACGTCCTTTACATGTATGCCATTTTAAAAGTAAAAGATGTTTGCATATGTTACATGTTTGCATATAACTTGTCGGTAACCTTGCCTCTCAGTTCCGATCATTCCAGTGCATCAGACATAATTTTCAGTGATATTTTATTAACCATGTTGTTCGAAACACAGCAAAAGAGCTGCAGAAGTAAGAATGGAAGCTATTAGACCATTATCCATATAGCCCGGGATCAGATGCCATCGGACTTTCATATTTTCCTGAAATTAAAGGAATTTTTGGGAAGAAAACGAGTACAGATCTATGACGGCCCCCACAAAACAATCAACAACTAATAATAGATATCTCATAGAGATGAAACTATTTTTTATTATATTTAATGGATATATATGGAAGTATGATTGATGGGTGAGAATGGTGAACGTTATATTTGTATGAAGTGATCACTTAAGCCAGCTGAAGACAGATCATAAGCCCTGTAATTACACATACTTTCATATATTGCCATTAAATATAATAAAAAATAGTTTCGTCTCTGTGAGATATCTATTATTTGTTTAAAACGGTGCCTTTGTAGGTGGAAATCCAGCAATTGTGTGCTCTTGGACATATTCAAATATTCCAAGTTAACAAATAGTTCAAAACATAAGTGGCTGATTTCTCCCACGGAGTGATTATTAAGCTCCGCTCCCAGTTTCAAAAATGAACGTCAACGGAGTTTATTCGGAAAAATATCTTATTGTAATTAGACAATTTTTGAGTTACAATATCGCGGGAAATATAAATCTCAACTGTGGAAGATTTATATCTCCCGCAAACAAGTACGATTATACCTTAGCTTTTTTAGACAAAAGCTTGACAATGACACGTGTTACTATGCTGAAACGTCGATCAAGGTTTCTTGAAGTAAACGATCTACAAAAAATGTGATCAAACTTAAAAGAGTCACCAGTTCCACATATATTTACATATAAGCATTTTATTATCTAATTATTGAAATTTTCTGAAAGTTGCACCATGAGAACCTTTGTAACTGATAGTATGTCTATCGAAATCTACCTAATAAGCAATCCTATATTCAATAATGGACGCAAATCGGTAGATAAAGACAATTAAAAATTATAGACGTACACTATAGAATGATTTAAATGCACAATAAAAAAAACTTTCATAGGTTATATCAGGTCAGTAGGTACCAAAATAGTTGTTTTCGCTTTTCACACTTCGCTATCTTTTAAGATTTGTTTGAATTTTTGCTCAACAGCTGATCGCATCTAAGGGCAGGTGAGAGTTTTTCATTAATTTTTTTTACCCTTTTATTTAATTAATATAATTATGCACTTATAGTAGTAGATTAGGCGGTCGCATGTAAAATATGCTCAGAATATCGTAGACTCGAAGGAATTGTAAAAAAGCAGATAAAAGGCTTATTGACGCAAGTCGAGTACCTACTCCCTGTGCATTTTGTACTTCTAATATAAATCTTAATATATCTTTCCCACTCTGGCCGACTAATTACTTAGGAATTTTGCCGTCGAGGGAACAGATTACATTTCGCCACGAAACGGTCAACATCTGTGTTTCTTTTAACATTCGAGAATAACGCTGTGTGTAATGCACGAACCACGAAGATGCGGTGTTCTAAATATCTCCGGAAGTGCAGTGATATCTCGGTTCTTCACCACAAAAGTGAGAGTCAACTGGATGTGAAACTTGCCGTCCAACCCAGGATCGAGATCAAGATAGGCCAGATCCATCTGCCAATATTCCTCTCTTGTTCCAATTCATGTTGCGTCAACCAACAATTAATTTAATTTTAGGAGAACACATTATTATTGTGAAGTTGTAATTATTCAGAACATAGCTCTGTGATATTTTAAATATTAATTAAATATATTAATTAGAAAGATATACATATAAAATCAATTTTATCGAAAAATATTGTTGTTGCGCCACCGGGATTCGAACCTGGATCTCTTTCCAAACCGGGGAAGGTGCAAATTTGTCGCTAAAAATATCACCGCTGTAGCATACTTGGATAATGCACCTTCCCCGGTTTGGAAAGAAATCAAACAATATTTTTCTACAAAATTGATTTTATATGTATATCTTTCTAATTAATATATTTAATTCATATTAATTTAATCGATACAGTCCACGAGATCTTATCCCACCAAAGCTAATATTTAAAATACTTTGATCGTCAATGAATGCGAGTGAAAAATATGACACATTTTTATTAAGAGACACCCTGTATATTTCAGCTGTCTAGCTGCGCCTCCATATCGGCCAAGTTCACCTGTTATTATAACGACACGTTCATAGCGTTCCGCCCGGGTGACCCCGCTTCAGAATTCATTCCCCCCGACTGGGCGTGTGTTTTTCAATGTGTTCGAAAAATTTTACAAAGGCTCTTTTGCTGAGCCGCCGGAAATAGTACTCGTTTTTGAGGAATTAATTTTTAAGCACAAAAGCGCCAGAGCTACTGAAACACAGCAATAAAAGCTTTTTATCCTGCACGAGCATGCTTTATGCTTTGGGAATACCCCGTGGAGTAAGATTTGTGATGCTGTGCAGTAACTTTTTACTACAGTCACGTAGGTAACAACTTTACCTGTAACTTATATGTATGGGGTTTCACGAAATGCAGACTCGTTTATATATATTATATTTTACCAGCTGTTGTAGTCAGCGCTACTGGTAGAAAATTCTACCTTTTACCTTCACCGAACATCTTATAGAACTTTGGACATTGAAAATATCGACAATAGAAAAATATTAGTTAAGGTATTGCGAGGTTAAGTGATTGTGAATATAAAAACATGTGTAATGTAAGGATGATGTAGGAGTGAGTGTGCGTGTAAGTGCGTATGAGTATATGCTTTTTAGAAAAAAATTTGGCAGGTTGTGTGAGTGATGAAACTGCTTAATGTGAGTATTAGATGCCCCGATATTCATTCATCACTCTCGTGACCGATTGAAAATATTATGTTTGTGTGTGTGGCTATGGCAGTTTACGTGAAGGAAAAGTACTTACGGTTAACATTTGATTTATTTTAGCATTGTCAGGTACAAATTACAAGTATTTAGTTGTGGAGCTGTATAATAAAATTACTTACTACACGCGAATAATTTAAAGATGCATTTCTTGTCTGTTTTTGGGAAGACGGTAGTGAGAAGAGTGAAACTCAAGAAACAGCCTTCCCGTCGGTTACTAGCAGCGATCATATTGTTACCTGATGTCGATACTGGGAGATTTTACGGCTGCTAGACATTTGATATCACGCACCAGTACTTGCAGGGTGCGTTCTGTAACATGTGACAAGAGTGGGAGCGATGGACCTCCGCAGAATTATATATTTTAAACAACCCCACATACTCTCCTAGAACCCCCCTCCCATCACAATCTTGCCTGTGCATCTAGCCTGCAGCAATATTTAAGAAAATGGATCTAACCTTCAGATCAAGACTTCAAAATCTTGCTATTATACATCTTCGCTAATGATCGGATTCTATTTTAATGCAATCTTCTTTATTTCAGCTTTGAAATGATATCTCTGGTAAGACTTTTACTGCATTTTTTTAACTTTTCATCTCGTCAGGCAACACGTACATATAAATGATAGACATATATATATATATATATATATATATATATATATATATATATATATATATATATATGTATATATACAGATATATGTTGTCTTATCTTAATGTGAAGATATTACTAATATATGAATTTATGTATTTGAAAAGTATGTTTGGTTGAAAATGAAATGACTCAAAAATTAAGTGAAACCTGAGCTGGCAAAAGAGGAACGAAAGTAGATCGAATACAGTGTAAATTAGATCATAATCAGATATATTTCATATCTGTGTGAACGGAAAGGATATTTCCCATTTTATGGTTCTCAATTAATTAATAATTAAAAATAAACTAATTAGGAAATGATCTGCGTAGCGTATAGGATTAAAAAAGGGTTTGATTGTATTATACGGATGAATGAGGAGAGAATGGTTTGAAAGATATATGACGCAAGTGTTGATAGCATCTGAAATGGAAGACGTCCGCGGAAGACGATCTTGTAAGAAGCCTCAATAATCGACGAGCTTGAATCAGAAGATGTGTGAATGTGGGTGAGGCGAGAGTATCACGCTCTACACTCTCTGTCTACCTCCGCAGTGAAACGGTATGGTGGTAAGTTCATTAATATTTTTGTTAATGTGTGTTTTATTCACAGCTTTGCGCTACGGGTTAAACGTTGAGAGCTAAGCCTGTACCTGTATTGACGGTACCGGACTTGTGTAGCTTTATCCCTTCAACGGACATTGGCTTTCATTATCAACCATATACTAGGGAGGTAATGCGATAGTTTCCATTCTACCCTCTTCATCACAGATAAAAAAAAAACTATTTTTAATAAATTGAAATCGAAATTGACTATTTTATTATCAACACTATTAGTAACTCGAATAATTACTCTTCTGGTATTTTTATTTCGGGTGTACCTATTCAAACAATTGATGGCGATGAATTGGCGCGGTAGTAAATTATTTGGCTATACATTTTTTCAGCGATGAATTGGAAGCGTATTGCCTGCAGTGTATATTAAATAAAAAAATTAACACCCAGGCATGAGAAAATCACAGTGATGCTTTGTGATTTACCAGGAATCAAATCCGGAACCCCCGGTACGAGAAAATACCCCCTTGATTATGAAGGTTCTAGATCTATTAAATAGAAATTTTGAAATGAAAGTATTGTATTGAAAATGGGAGAGTGGGGTTTATAGTATAGGTACTCGTTAAAATTAATGTAAGTTATTATATATTCAGATGAGTGTGTAAAATCAATTTTAATAAGTAATTACTACTTAAACAGAGAATCACTTATAAAAATATATTTAAAGAATCCTTAAATATTTATTATGTAATCTTTCTTCGTAGATGATAAGTTGTAAACATTTTTTAAGGGAGTATGTAAAAAAAGTAAAGTATTTTTTTTGGTAAGGAAAAGTGTTACGTACTTGTCTTCTAAGTACGTCTTCAGTGTACACCTCGTAATGTGAAGGTCCAAGAAATACACTTTGTAACAATTATACATTTATTACAATACGATACAATTTAGTACACGGTATAGGTCAAACGATTAAGCCGATGAACACGCAGAGAAAGAGACCGCGCCTTGTCGCGCACCGCCCTTTAAAGCCTCGCACGCACGCATGACGACGGTGCGGCACTCAACACACTCACCCTTATAACCGTACAATCCCAAGGATATCACAAATAGATTTATGTATTTCGTACAGATTTTATACTTCGGAGTCTAGTCTGTAACATAAGGTGAACCTACCTGACGTTCGTATTCTAAAATATAATACATGAACCTTGGATAGTTTAATAACAATTTATAAGTATTATGTTAATTCGATGGTATTTATCTTGTTTCTAGTAGATATGGCTACAACCAGGGTAACCTTATGCTTTTCTAATTAAGTTATATCAACCTTATTAATTTCTTTATATGTATATTTATATGTATATTAATCTCTTATGTATATAGAACATTAATTTAATTGCTTTATAAGTTATGATTTACACAGAGAAACAGAGAGCTCAGCTAGGCCTTTTGAGTTTATTTATTTATTTTATTTGTAACTATATAATACTAAGTAAAAATCTGTTTGGACTGTGCCCGTCTCACTAGAGAAATTATGTGTCGAGACAGGTATAGTTTACAAGCAATTTTTTAATTAATTAGAATTACAAGTAGATAGAATTACATTTATTACTATATGAAAGGTGTATATGAAGAACAATTTTAAAATGGATTTAATTTTTGGATCATTTGTAGCAATAATTAATCAAGGTATGAATCAATATGTTTGGGTGAGTGCACCAATACTGGCTCTACCCATATTACGAATCCAAGTTTTAATATATAGTTTCGTGTTCTTGAGACAATTCAATTGATTTAAATCTTTTAGCATTCTATTAAATAGTTTAGGTCCAAAATATTTGTAGTTCCATTGACCACATGTTGTATGTGCTTTTGGAGTTTGTAGGTATTTGTTCGTGTGGAAATCATATTTTGAGTTGTTTTAAAATGTATCTGTTTGTTTTTATATATGTATTTAAGAGTAGTATTAGCGTATATTTGTCTTATATCAAAGACATCAAATTTATTAAAAATTTCATCAGTTTATAAGTGAGAAGAATGAAAACTACGTAACGGACTAGTATCTTTTGCAACTATTACATCAATACGTTGGGCGAAAGTAAGTACACTATCTAAACTGACACCGAGACCTTTCGCCCCTATTTTATGGCTCAAAAGGGACCCGTTAAGAGTATAATCAATAAGAATAATGGTCTTATTTTCGGTACACCGCAGAATAAATAATATATTTATGTTTATTTGAAGATTAAGTTGAGAAAGATAGATGTTACGAATATTTAAATAATGTATTTCGTGACAATTTTTTAGAACAAGTCATATATTTTGTTAATTTCCATCGCCTTGTATAAGAAGATATAGTAGGAAGAATACAAGACGGTGCATGAAGAAGAATATAGTAGTAGTGAAAATTGACACGGAACCTCTAAATTCCCCTATCGTGCACAATTTCAGTACCTTCTGTAGTCAGGGCCCAATCTGTCTTTATGAAGTATTTTTATTTCGCTGTTTATCTCAAATAAGTTTGTAGCAATTCAATTCCAGAGTTGCCAATTACATTACATTAACAATTAACATGGTAGGGTAAATTAAATATATCAAACCCAAGTAGACTTGAAACTACTATTCAGTGTGGTTTGTTGTAATTTAAAATGTGAAATAGTACAATAATTACCAGAATTTTGTTAAACTCTCACCGCATACCATGATAAAAAATACCGGTATGCAGCCATTAGTGATGAGCTAAACCGTTATTGTGACTGTGATTATGTAAATGCTATTCGATTGTAACTATAATTTGTAACTGAGATTTCACTATTAGAGGCTTAGTTGCTAGTGTACCGGTGATTGCTCACCAAATTATGAATAATCAGTTACCGATTATCATTATAATTGAACACAAATCTTAGAATCACAGTCACAATCACGCTTAAAATAACTGTTTAGCTCAGCATAAGCAGCCACGCTGTCAAATCATGTTACCGTGAAAATTTTAAATAAATTAACATGTGATCTCTTTTTGTTGTATTTTTATAGCATCCAATAAACATCATTTTATTCTATTTTAAATTGATTTCATTAAAGTTATTTTTACGAAAATTTTTATGCTGTTTTGATTAGTAAAAATATTATTTTTGTGTATTTTTGCATATTACTCGGCTGGAACTAACTGCATGGCTATGAAAATATTAAAAAATATATGTCGTTTAGTTTGCTTAGTATTTTATCAGCATCCACCCGAACCTAACGATTTGAGATTGAAACTGACGATCTCCTTTTAGTAGGCATCATCTGATTATAGAGAATAGTTACTGTATTTCAAATATAAATATTTTAAAAACGCATTGTAATATCTTTAATATTAGCATACTAAGAGTTGTTGTCCAAAGCACTGTTATATATATACGATAGACCTCTCTACCCTCTTCAGTGAAGCTATTAAAAATTAAAGATAATGGAATAGACTAGCTGCGCGCACACGTATGTACATTAACGAGAAGAATTCAAACTAGATCTAACTAGATGTTTACTGATATTAAATTGTTGTTAATATTTCAGCAATATGCTCAGATAAACTTTAATGACATTTATACCAGGATCCACGGTTCTTGCATACATATTTCCATCAAGAGTTTCTAGCCATTATTTTAGCACAACAACTTAAATATTTATAGAACTTAGATATTTATAGAACTTAGATATTTATAGAACTTAAATATTTATAGAATCATTATCATCATCCCTGGTTCATCTGCACCGGGCTGCTTTCCACTAACTGGTGACGCTAAGAATGGATAGGTCTTTATTCATATTATCTTGTTTCATTTTTGGTCTTCCTTTTTCCTTCAGATTTTTTATCGGGCAAGCATTTCGGGGGATGCACATTATCCACACCTTATATATGCTCCAGCTATCGAAGCCAAGTTTTATCAGTTTTGTGATTTTTAACTTGCCATTCAAGGAGTAAAGTTATGATGATGATAAATGATAGCAAAAGATGATATTAGCAATCGGTTCAAGATAACAATTAACCCCATTTTCAACATTCTTTCAATAAAGATTTGTATCACATGATTGGTACAAAGCAACGAATTTATTTTGCTCAAATATATAAACTTTCGATCGCGTTTTTATGAAATATTTATCTTTAAATATTTAAAGCTTTTAAAAGTTTGTAAAGCACCACATTAACAATGAAGGCTAATTACAAAGTGGGCGTTAACAAAAAGTTACTTAGCCCGAAAACGGTTAAAGAGATAACTGTTTCATTATGGTCTTTTCAGTGAGGTCTAACGGGTTTTGTCAGACAATGATAATATTAGCATCAATTTTGGCCGCCATTAACCCATCACGACCACTTTAGGTCGATTCGACCCTTGAACTATTTTATATGTTATTGAGTCTTAGGTTGACAAACATTTTAAATTACATCAAAAAATGTGTCATGTTTTAATGCACTTTATCGGTGATATAAAATAATACTAATTTGTATTATTAATATCTTAGCTTCTAACCACAACATACATATTTTATTTATAATCACAGCATATAAAGCATCAGACGTAGAAAATGAGGAAAAAATGTAAGCACTTGAAGAGTTGTTTGTCAAGATTGAAGTACAGCGATCTACATCTTCCTCCAAAGTCCCACAATTGTGACCCTACACTTGTTCGCAGGATATTTTGAAAAAAAAAATTTTTGGTATTTCTAAAATTAAAAAAATGCATATAATATATATATATATATGCATATACATACATATTAATTTGTAAAAAAAGGATTGTAAGTATTTTACTTGATATTTTTCTCTATATGTAATAAGATATTATACTGAATATTTTATTAGTTTTAACTCCAACAATTATAATCAATACCTATAATGATTATTTAGATTTTGATTGAAACCCAATATCTTTACTTTAAATGCTTCCATGATTAGTTATGCATGTAATTACAGATGGGCTAAAATTATCAGAAATGTATTAACGGTTGTATAAAGGGTATGAATGTTTGGTTAGGTTCGGTTATTTAATAGGTAATAGATTATTAGTATAATTCATTTGAACTCTGTTTTATTAACAGATATATTATTTCATATACCTCTACCATTTTGGCTAATGTCAATAATGTGATATTCTCAGATTTTTCCGCAATATATATGTTTTTGTATAATTGATTACCCCGATTTCGAAAATAAAAAAAAAATACCCAGTCACATGTATTTAAAAAGTTATTATATTTTCAAATTTCGAATATTCACCATATATTTTGACATATGAAATGCTTTGTCTGTGGATATGACGAATTTGCTCAAGTCATAAACAAGTCAGAAACATTATGAATACATACTAAATTCAAAGATTTTTTTACAAAATGTACGTATTTTGATAAAATTGATTTTTTATACTATTTTAAATAAATTGGTTAGCGCGGTTTGGTTAGGTAAGATTAGATTAGTTTAATTTTATAATTCAATTATGGTGTGTTTTTTTATTTTTTCTTAGATTTTATTATAGTATGGTATTATTATTATTATATTTTGGTGACTTAAGGGTCATTTTTGCTGATTTTGAAGTAGGATACCGTAGTTTATGGGTAACTATGCCTTTTTTATAAATCTTAAAAGTTCACCAGAGATAAAGTGTTTCAAATGTCATAAAATATTATGGTAAAATTTAGAAATATATAGTGTAATAACTTTTTAATACTGCCAACCGTATATTTTTTAAATACTAAATTAATGTATTAATTATAAATATATACTTATAAAATCAATTTTGTCGAAAAATATTGTTTTTGCGTCACCGGGATTTCCTTAATAGTATATTTTTTATTTCATTTTTGAAATCAGGGTTCTCAATTCTAAAGGAATATATATATTTTTATACAAATCCGAAAAAGATCGTATTCTTGATATATGTCACCATTTTTTATAAATCCATTTGATAATTATATAATTAAGGAAATCCCATAGGGTCCCAACCTATACCGGAATCATTTTAAGAGTTGTCTACTCTCGTTTCGATTCCACTCAACAAAGCAATGCGTGCAATATTTTACAAAATCCTAAAGCTTGTTTTGGAGTATATTTCAAAGTTAGAGCAGTTAACTAAGTTCCGGCAGTCATATACTAAAACCTTATGGCTTTCCTTCATATAAACTGTTTTTCCTTTTTCTATTACATTCAGTTATTAACATTCTAATACCATTATAGGTTGGCTCCAGCATCATCGTACCAGAGCCACACCTATACAATTTGTCGTGAAACTCACATATTTATTTATGGATATATCACATTAAATTCAGAAGGTAGCCAGAGAGAATCAATGGAAATCATGCACCCCCAAAAGGGGAGGGTAGTCGTCATATTTATGTGTTGCAGTCGCAAAACTCGGTCACAATCCGACAGAAATTCACCCTGTCCTGGTGGCAAGAGGTGTTAGTGAGAGCCAGCGGAATGCTCCGTTAAGTCTCTCTAGCCGACGCTTCTCCCTGCATCGTCCATCCCAGCAACCCCCAACAGGAGACCCGCACCCAAATAAATTCCTAAATATGTTCGTTATTCGTATAATTTCTTAATAGGTCATCATTTTGGGGGATCCGATGATCTATTCCTTTTAATCCCGCAATCATGATCTCACCATAATATGTATCATTCATAATCACATGGTCCCAGAAGAAGTGTTCTGTAATTATATTTGAAAAAGTATATAATTATCAAAAATACGGCGCAATATATGCAGCGAGCAATTATATTTGGAGTAAAATTGTAGCCGGATATTATTCCATCTTCTACCAGAGTATTAAAATTGGAAGAAATATCTTATATCATAGAATAAAATGAAAAATGTGAATAGGTGAAATATTTTTCCCTAGCAAAAATGAATAAAATTTACCCCTTGTGGGTTAAAAGTGATAGGTAGCGGAAGTAAACTACAGAACCTTCATACGGTACATGGTGGGAAGCCAACCCACCCCTAAAGGGATTGCCTGACGTCACTAATGTCGTCAGATTATGCGTGTTATATTACGACAACCTTAATAATAAGGGTCGCTAAATGCGAAAACAGCAGTGTACACGCCTCACACCTTAATCCAACCAACAGGCGGCACTTCGTAAAAAGCGAAATAAACTTATACTTTAATTTATTTTAAATCATTAAAAATCTTTGATTTATCTTGATATATTGTTGCGTCTTTATCAATACTGACATACGCTAATTAATGCCTTTTCTTCATTTTGCATTAGTGCCTTTTTTTTTAGTTATACCATTGCCCCTAACATCGTAGTTTAATTGATATATAACGAAATCTGAATCCCGGGCAACGCTAGATATGGATCTCTAGTATATACTTGTATACTGAAGTGGTCCATGTCCAGTCTTCCAATGGTATCTGGTATCCAGAGATACTAATCTAAGTTAAATAGCGTTAGAATATAGATGGTTATAGATAGGAAACACAGACCGATGTTTCGGTACGGAAACATGTGCCATTGTCGAGGTTTTGCGTCAAAAGTTACGGTACAGTCATACTTATTCGTAGTATATATATATATATATATATATCATACTTATTCGTAGTATATATATATACTTCGTGGTAGATTTTATTATCTGCGAATAAGTATGACTGTATCGTATATATATATATATATATACATACACGTAACATGGATTTATGATTGCTGGCCTGAATGGAAAGGATTTATAGAGAATTATTATATAAATTAACAAAAGATCGAACAATAGTTTAAATGGTACAGACAATATAATCAGATTTACAAACATCTGGCTTATTATAATAGAAGGCAGACAAATTATCCAACCCACTGACAACCTCGATATTTATCGTGCAAACAAATAACAACATTAATATTTTACCTCAACGAATTACCAAAAACCAAATATATACAAAGTAAAGATTAGCGATTTCACTTAGCGCTGAAGTGCCGGCCTGAAAAATCGTATTCCACGATAATTTCAAAGCGACACTTAACTGATAAGGCGTCCTCTGAATATAGATTATTCAGATTTACCTGAAACGTCGGGACAACAATGGACCTCCTCAGAACCAACAGACGCGAGAAACTTTCGTTAATATTATATGTATATATATTAAAATAAGTTATAATCGGAGACTTACATACGTACGCGTACGTAAAGAGATAACATTATATTATGCTTTTCCACTAAAACAAAAAGTTTCCACAGTTGGGGAGAGGGTATTGGAGAAAACGTGTATTTGTGCCATCGGTAAACAATGTCGAGTAATTTGCGGAGATATGGAGAGGGATACACGAAACGGTCGTTAGTAAGCTTTGCACGCAAGCCTCGCAGGTGATGGCAGTGCACTACTGCGCTCGTGGGATAAATAAAACAACGAAATGCATATTTTAGAGATGTAGTGAAAATAATTTCAATCTTTCGTAAGATAAAAGCGTAAGCGGTCATTTTGGATCGTTTTATTTTGTTGACACAGAATTACACACCAATGAATTCTGAATAGAGAGTAAGAAAACAGGTATACAGTAAACACTTTTGAAAATTGGCCAGTGGATAGAATGCGTCAATATACGTTAAATTAGAAGAAATTTAAAGAGAACGGCGGAGAATTTCGATTTATCAACCTACCAGTGTTCAAATTACTTTAATACCCACCTTGGTTCGATAGTTAGGAAAATTTATTTGAATAGTGTTGAAACGAAACGTACACTAAATTAATTAACCAAGTATTTACAATAGATTCCGCGAATATGAATAAATACGAAGCGGAAAGTAAAGTACGAGGTTTATACGAATCTTATCCGCCGTGAGTGTTGCAGAGTAATGATGGCTCGGTTCGGCATTACGGCCCACTGATGACGCTAGCTGCGTCTGTTGTGTAGTTTTATGTAATTTGGCCTGTCGGCACGTGGTGACGTCGTAGGTGTAGTTACACGAAGTGATAATTAGAATGCACCTTGTGTCCGTTTCACCATAAGCCTTAGATCACGTATACCTATTTTGATCACTGGACAAGCAACTATAATATTATTTTATTAGGTTATAAGTTATTTTAATAATGTTATCCAGTTCTAATTCATATGTTTATGTATATATATATATATATATATATAGTCGATTCCGCTTTTTTGAGACACATCAGGACCAGGAAGTTTGGCCCAATTAAGCGGCTTCCCCAATTAACTGAAGCGAGCTTAAAATTAAATGATAAATATTTTTCTTTAAATACGTAGGGCTCCCTTCATTACCTTACTGCATAAAATAACGCTGTAACCAGGTTATAATTTATTTTTTTCCTGATTGAATATTTATAGACAGTTTGGATATTAATTATCAACATCTTCTTCATCTAATTTTTGATGTTTCGATTTAATACTTCAATAATTGCATCATCATTCTTTATTTTCATCGTAACATGGTAAATTATAAATCTATTATCGAAAACTTTTGATAATTAACAATAGAACTTCTAACACGTCCTCATTTACCTCATTGCTCAAAATTTATGTATTGTAATCTTAAATTTACTGTCCCAATTACGCAGAATTTTGTCACAATTAAGCGGTGTTAGTTACTATTAGTTCCTTGATTTGGTTTTTGTTTCTTGAGATTTGGCCCAAATAAGCGGCTGCCCCAATTAAATGGCGGCCAAATTAAGCGGAATGTATTAATAGATAATTTAATTACTCGTATATACATACACATAAAATAGGTATGATATAAACTATAAAACTACTCATGTCGATGTGGCTCTAACACATAATTAATTACATTAATTTTGTACTCTTTTCGTCGAATATAAAAACATTAAATAATTATCCTCGCCACTAGATACATTAAAACAAAAAACAATGTATTTTTTTTTTAATTACGGAATTATTTAATTTTTTTCCCATCCACATTTTAATGTAACGTGTCAAACTTTGGTAAAAAATAAACCATTATGGTACAAAATAGTTATTCTACCGCGAGCGACCTTCAATCAAACTTTCAATTACTGAGTTCGATTGTTCTCGGGGACACGTTTTATAATCGAAGTTTTCCCATTTGAATATTTTTCCCGGGAACTCGAAAACAGATACCGAGCAGAGTTCACCGTGGATAGAGCAGTCCGTTGTTTCAAAGTCCAGGGATCTATTCATCGGCGCTCACAATGGCTGATGGAAATTAATTTCCGATTTTCGTTTAACCTACTTTAATTGTGCCATTTTGATACGAGGTGGTGGTGATAGTAGAAGTTTTAATTAAACCAAGGAAAAGTCGGTGACGTGATTTAGGGAATGCGTTCAATTTTATTCATTTTCGAAAACCGCTGTTATAAAAACATTCATCAATCAATGAACAAACAATATTAAATTGTTTATTATATTAAAAGAACACAATATTGAAATTATTTTAATAATCATTATTACTGACGATGGAAGCTGCAAACCAGACATCAGACGATGCGCAGATCAGGCGAAATGTTTTATGTGCATAGTTGATAAGATATGGAAAGACAGCGATATTTCCAAAACGACTAAGGCCAGTCTTGTGCAGTCTCTGGTGTATTCAATATTTCTGTAAGGTACGGAATCATGGACTCTGAAGGTAACGGATAAAAGGCGTAAGCTTATAAGATACGGCACTGGAAACACGTATTGTACATATCGTAGACGGCGAAATGCACGAATGTCTCAATTTTACAGGAGCCGAACATCAAAATTAGACTTTCAACCTTAGACGAATACTTACATTTTTCGGACATCTTGTGAGAAGATAAAATAGCTTAAAGAAGCTTGTTGTGGTGAGTCAGAGAGGAAGAGGAAGATTCCCCACCCATTGAACCGATCAAGTGAAAACAGTCATCTTTCTGGTGGCACGCCTTAGATTTGCAGAATGCTGAGAAAAGTGGTCTTAACTAAAATCGTCTTAACTAAATCTTAAATAAAATTATGATAGCATTTCTTTTTTGATTAAATTTTAAATAAACCTGTATAAACAAATTCACGTTTTATCTTGTATGCTGTTTAAATATAGCATTATTACCTTTTTTATTTATTTGATGATCATTAATTAATTAAACGTGAATACATTTTCTAATTATCGAGAAACTACGTACAACATGAGCTAAGCCCAGTGAAGCATATATTAAAATATTCATATGTACGTTAAATACAAAAACACGACATAAATGCTTGTCAATTTTTGAGACCTCTAACAAGATTTTCTTCCAATATTTGAATTTGTTATCAGTATGTAGTTTGATTGACCAAATTGATAAAAGATTCAAACTTAGTATTATTATTTTAATAGATTCTCCCTAGCAGAAAACAATGTTTTAAAAATATCGTATAAAAAATGCATATTCTTTCACCAAAAGCTTATTGACAAATTAAAAAGTTATCCAAAAAACCTTCAGCAAACTATTACATTTGACCGGGCTAAGCGGTGAGCAGTGAGCAGTGAGCGAGCAGTGAAAGTGAGCATCGCCCCATCCATTAGCGACTGACGATAATAAATAGCTAGGGGGGGAAATTCATTAATCGCAATAAAAGAATAAAGTGAAAGAGCGGGAAATAAAAGAAACGACTGGCTCCGGAATAAGTCTGGCGCTTTACTTGGCTTGTGATATTTCTGCCGTGCGATTATCATTATACATTAATTAGATGAAAATACTCGTAAAACGTGACAGTCAAGAATCTGTTAAATAAACAGATTATTGTTGTTTTTATTTTCAATTAGCGGTCCATGCCCGGCATTATCCGGGATTCAGATTCAGTCGTAATTTAAAATAAGTGAAATACATATCGGAAGGAGAGATACTGCAGGGAATATATAAAGGGAACATGTCATACAAGCAAAAATCTGTGCATTACTAAAAATTCTGGGAATAGAATATGAATTAAATAATTTGATTAACATAAATGGAAACCTTATTTTACAATTAGCGCCATCTGTGTACCAGTAGAGAATTTAATTGCTTAGTTATAAAAACTACCACGATAACTCACCGCTGTACCCATGGCGCTCTTGTGTATTCGTCGCATCGAGCTATTCACATTACTGTGTTCTGTCTTTAGGCTAGTGAATTACCCAAATCATATGATTGGCTATTTACTGAATTGAACATTTGTTTCGGTTGATCCATTTTATATGGAGTCGTTACTTATGCTGTTTTTAACAGAATAACACTAGAAAGGCTTACAACTGTGTGCAAATCATTGAAGTATCTACTTCCTCTTTTACTTGTTCGTGAATTTTACTATCTTACTATTTTTAATGTGTTGATTTCATGATTGTTCTTTAAATTTGTTATTGATTTGGGAAAAACGAGAAGCAATTGGCAGAACTATTTCCTACTTTAACCTTTAATAAAAATAATTATTTTCTTTAGTTATGTCAAGGATTTGCAAACAATTAACGAATCATGTTGTCATATAAAGTGTTCTTAAAAGCGTCCATACATTTTTTATATGGATAAGAAGGTATTATTTTACATTAAAGCATAAACTTTAAAAACACTATTAATAGTACTCTAAAATCACAAATAAATGGTCGTATACGACCATATCATTTATAAATGACGTATTTATTTTGTCTAAAGACGTTGGTTAAACGAAAGTAGACATATTATATATCATTGAATAATATCATTGGTAACAGCATAACCTAAATCTATATCATTGCTAAACAGTATCCAATGGAGTTCAAGTACTAACATTGATATATGAAAGTGAAGCCTAGAGCTGACAGAAGTAGGTCGAAAGCAGAGGACATGACATCATTAAGACGTATATATGACAAATCCATTTATGAGTGTTAATTTCACGAGAATACTGACACAATCAGATAAACCAGATTTAGACGACGGCCCTGTTATAAGCTTTAATAGCATGTATGAATTTGAATGAAAAGTGGGGTTCTATCCTCTCATTCATTTCGTAAAATGACGTGATGGTGAGTTTTGGGTCAAGTTTAAATACTAAAATATTTTAAATACTAATTAAATGTATTAATCAGATAGATATACATATAAAATCAATTTTATCGAAAAATATTGTTGTTGCTACCGGGATTCAAACCTGGATCTTTTTTCCAATCCGGGAAAGGTGCATTATCCAACTATGTTACAGCAGATAGTATTTTTAATGACAAATTTTCGAACCCATATGTTATACTTTTCAAATAAATACATCTATCGTTTTATTATTTGAAACGATAGATGTATTAATAACAACAACAATATTTTTCTATAAAATTGATTAAAAAGATACACATATAAATGTATATCTTTCTAATTAATATGTTTAATTAGTATTTAAAATATCACAAACCTTTATTCTGAATAATTACAACTTCACAATAAGAATGTGTTCTCCTTGTAATAAAAAAATATTTATACATTTATATTACTAACTATAAATTATAAATTAGTACGAAAATATGGTGAATATTATATAATTATCGAATGTTTTCTATCCACTGCTGGACCTCCCGAAGTGTCTCCATTTATTTTTGGTTCACTGTTACTCAGTGCCATTTTTTTCCGCAGAATTTTTTGCTTGCCATTCGCTTATCTTTGATTACGTGACTTATTATGCATGCCATTCGAAGACTGTGTTAGTAGAATGTCTGTTCGTACTCCGAGCGATTCATTTTACAAGCGTATCTATTTTTGTCTGTACCCTTATCCATATTTAAGTTTACTTTTGTCTTCTCAATACACATTCAAGTGGTTCATAATCACAATAAATATTAGTAGTTTTTGATTATTGATAATAAATAGGGGTATACTTTGGTAACATACTATCAAAACAAAGTTAATCAAACTTTTTTATTGTTAAAATTTGATCTTGTAAACCATTAAAAAATGTAGAAACACTTAAACCTCATTACTATGTAGTTATCACAATTCGATTTCGCTGTTCCAGTTTGGACTGTAATATCATATAAAAAATATACAGACCTAGTCTAGAACGTTCAAAAAAGTTATACAATAATAACAATAATAATGCGTTTTATTCCAGCGCGATCGGGTTTTATTTTATAAATACCCGATTCGCCATAATAATAATACATATTATATAATACATTAAAATTACGAAATATTATTTATGTTATGTAAAGAAAACCAAGGAAAATATAAATAAATAAAAAGTTCACACGTATATATATATATATAAACAAAATATAAATACTACATATATACAGTCACGGCCATTATTGTATCTATAGTTATTCTGTAGTCGTTGCCATTTTCTGGTCAGGGAGCAAGCTTTTTATGAGAGCACCTCTTGCAGTAGAGAGTTGGTGCTGAACTCCAGCCGCAGCTTTACGCCCGCAACCCGATGTCTCAGAAGCGGAACGAATCAATGTATACGGCCTTCGGCGAACATTGTAGATGCGCTGCGATAACGCGCCAATCCGAACAGAATTCTGTATGAGTTGTTGTACTGTATTCAGAGATGGTTGTACGTCACTTGCTTGTATTTCGACCAGAGCTCGCAGGTATACATGCTGGTGAAGAACGTAAGTACAAATTTAGGTTAATCTGTCCTAATTAATTGAACTGTCACTCCAAAGCGTCAATGTGGTTAGTTTAAGCAACAGGCGTGAAATTATTGATATTATATTGTCTCATGACATTTTGATACCTAACCTGGATAACCCCAAATTGCTTTAGTCAATCAATATTAGGGTTCCGACCCCTTTCACTCGTAACTGTAACGATCAGTTTAATTTAATTAAGTCTATTACTAACATTGGAATGAATACACCGTCTTAATAAGAATATAAATGTTCTATACAAAACTCAATACTGTTGAACTATTTTCATGTTCTAGATCTAAATAAAAATAGATTTTTTGATGCAATTAAGGATAATTGTCTCATTTAACTAATTACACCTAGTGATGGACAACTTAAACCTCACTTTGTAGGCGATTTCTGTCATCTGTTTGATGGGTGCCCCTGTATGTATATACAACATGCAAAGTGATAAATATTATTATTGTATTTACTTCATTTATCAGAGACAGTTTGGTGTTTGCAAAATATAACAAATAAATACATATTTAAATGTTCTTTAATTTCAAAATTTCTAAAAGTGTTAAGATTTTAAGATACAGATCCAGAAACACAAATAAGTTCCAAAATTTTGATATGTTTAATGAACTTGTAAATTAACAAATAACACTAGGATACTTTTCATATATTATTTATTAACCTGCCATCATTATAATATTTACAGATTAGACTGTAGGTATTATACGATTTAATAACAGAAATCGAAATTTTTCATTATTTTACTCGCACATTAAGAAGGTCTTGATACTAGATTATCTCACGCAGTAAATATATTTGCAAAAGGATATTCAATCAATGTTAATATGTTTAATAAGGAATGAAGTGAGAATCCATGCAACATAGTTCCAAATGTATTAATAAACTAAATTATTTTTTTAGAACAATTTAAATACATCCGGCAAATGGGGTACCTGACTTCAGCCATACTACAAAAGGCACTGACTGCATGCGCCATACGGCGTCCGTCAACCACTGCGGCTTCACTTTTCCCACCAACGCAATGGCAGCTTTATCACACAGTTTCTGATCTCGTATAGTTTGCGCATTCATTAAGAAACAATTGTAACTCGTTTAAATAAATTCGGTGAGCAGAGGTGCAGCGAGTAGAGTTTTAAATTAATTCTACCTGCTGCCTGTTTACATCTAACACGAAACACTTCACAGAGGAAAAATACATTGTCTCATCGTTCAGAGGGCGTCTCTGGCACACTTACTCTACAAGTATCAATAAGTCTAATATCAATAACTTCCAAATATTTAAGTACATACGTATAGGAAAATACTTATCCTATTTTCATTCAATTACTTCATTTATTCAGTAACTTGTCTTTCTACATCAAACGAAAAAAATGATATTTAAAAAAATATCAAAACATGAAACGAAGTTAGATGATTTAACAAAATTTCATATTGCGAATCCATATTTCATCATCATCAGAACTCATTGGTTGAACACTTCTAGTATTATATATACTTACACATTTCCATTTAGATGTATACAATTACAATTAAATTCACATAATGTATTTTTGTAAAGTTTGAATAATAAACTAATTTAAAAATGTATTCTCGTATTCTGAAGGTCTCTGGGTGCACCGCGCGGGAGAACTTTTTCATCATGAAGACTAATGACCCTTTTGAACCAGAAAACATTTTTCTATCTCAGTTTCCTGCAAGTTTTTTCCAGTTCAGTTATGCTACTTAGTTGGGAAATGTAAGAACTATCGTTGCTTATTAAAAGTAAAAAAGCCTTCGAAAATATCAAATAGCACTTTTAAAATGAAGTACAAAGTTCGGTCCGCCTAAAATCCCGTCCGGAGAAACAGGAGGCTAAATATTTAATTGCCGTTAAGTACTCCGGAAATAATTTTAAAAAACACAAAATTTATACCGACACAAATTTTAAGATTAAATAAAAAATCTTAATATACAGTTAACGATAATTTAATTTGTATATTGTATCTAATTCATGTAAATATTCGTGTTTGAATATATTTGAACTAATACGTGCGTAATTTTCAAGACAAATGGGAAAGTAACATATATTTGCGTGTGCACTTTGGTGTAAAAATAGACGATTGTAATTTAAAGTGTGCTGAGTAAGTTTCTGACCAAAAAAAACGATTACCTGGTTAGATCATTTTTCCTATTTACCTGATTTGGCTCCCTATGATTTCTGGCTATTTTCAAAATTAAAAGTTGAGCCAAAAGAACAAATTTAATAACTTACTGATATCGACAGAATATGAGACAGGTACTCAATAGTATTCAGAAAAACGAGTTCCAGGCCTGCTTCCAGAAATTAAAAAGCCGTCTAAATCAGTGTATAGATGTAGAGGATTGAGTACTTTGAAAGTGACAGTTGCTACTAGTGTACAGTCCAACATGTATATTTTTAAAAAGTGCATTCTGAGAATTAAATTGTCACACCTCGTACATGTGTTAATGTAGTTATAGTGTTATTTATTTATGATTAGTTATTTTCAATTTATTATAGTTATTTTAATACAGGTACATATACAAAATTTCACAACACAAGTGCCACAAAAATATTAAATAATACAATGAAATAATGAGAAAGAAGAATAAAAAATATAATGTAAGTGTACATAAACGTAGAACAAAAAAAAGGTTGAATTAGATACTTATTATGACTAGCTAATCACAATTAACATAAATACATTTCTTCCATATAACGTACCAAACTTTCAATGTTAACATTCCGTAATAGTTTGTTACAAAACATCTGGGTTTGGTCTTGTATTACGGGCGTTAACGATTTTTTTTAATATTAGGAAATATTGATAAAACGAAAATACTTAAAAATATATATTCTGTAGTTGTAGTTTAATTAAATTATATAAAAATCTTGGGACAGAAACCATATAACAAAAATATATTCATTTAATTTAAATTATATTCAAGAAATATTTTTGGGCAAAAATATTTAGATTCATAATTCTAATTGGTTTTTCATAATGCTCCTCTAGTTTTCAAATAGGAGTAAATGCGTAATATATGTACCAGTATACGTCACAAAATCTTCTGGTGCAAGTATCTACATAAGTAATCGACTCTATCAAAGTTGGTGAGACAGCGCTTACCAGTTCACGCCTGGTACTGCTGCCGTGTGATTTTTTACCTAAATTTAATTTTGACTTATTTTGGTAAAAATGCAAGCAATTTTTATTTTTATTTTTGTAGTGGTATTTCACAGAAATATTTTTTGTTGTAAGCCCGGCTCTGCCGATCCGACCCGGGATTTTCTATTTTAGTGTTTTTATTTTTATCGCAAATTTATTTCATTTTTGTGGCTTTGATTGATTGAAAGACTTTTGAGAGTAAATTATTTTTTTGTGAAATAAACTTTTTCAGTTTCGACGAAAAATAAAAGGATGGCGTTCAAAATTAGTTCATTACAACTCTCTCAGGGAAAAGCACCTGGTACAGACTATACAGAGGTAGGAAAGAGGTGAAAATGGATATTAACGTGGTGGTAAAGGAAAATATCAAAGATCGTGAGATTTCCCGTTTTTGAACCCCTTTCTCGTGATATATTGAAGTGAAACATCGCACTTGTAAAACACATATGAATATGAAATAGTAAAATCAGTAACTGGTGATAAACTCTGCATTGTCAAGATTGATGTCTTTTAAAGTGGTTTGTAAAATATTGAGAAATTGAGATAGCACATTGACTCTTAGCGAAGATAATAGAAGTATAAAAATTAATAATTATAAATAATAAAAAGATATTAAATTTGAATTAATTAGAACGATGTACATATAAAATCAATTTTATCGAAAAATATTGTTGTTACGCCACCGGGATTCGAACCTGGATCTCTTTCCTAACTGGGGAAGGTGCATTGTCCAACTATGCTATAGCGACAATATTTTTAGTGACAAATTTTCGAATCTATATGTTACCTTTTTGATATTAATACATTTAATCGTTAATTTAATGGAATGCTAAAAATATTGTCGCTGTAGCATACTTGCACTTTCCCCGGTTAGTAAAGAGATCCAGGTTCGATAGCGCAACAACAATAATTTTCGATAAAATTGATTTTGTATGTATATCTTTCTAATGAATATATTTAATTCATATTTAAAATATCACAGACTTATGTTCTGAATAATTAAAACTTCATATTAAGAATGTGTTCTAAAAATATATTATATTATCGTATCTTATCATGAGTTGAATGCAGTTTATTTTATACATATCGAATCATAAACAACGAAATAATTGGTGATGAAATATTTGACCGGTCCGCTTGCAGTCACTGTCGAACTAAGAGGACTAGAAACTAGAGAACTTTTTGTATTTTACTATCGCGACTGCAGTATGTAACGCGTCTTAACAAGTTTCGTTTAATTTGTCGGTTTTCGATGATTTACTTTACCTAGCACGACACATCAAAAACTAGACAATAATTGTTTGATCATTTGAAAAATCTTGTTACGAGTTTATTTTTTTAAATACATTTTTTCATACACGCGTCCTTTTGGTGAAAACACGTGAAAAACGTGCGTCGTTATTTCGCAAATTCTCTCGGTGAGACCTCCTCATTAGAGATGCGGCAGTGCGCCCGCAACCGTACAGGGGTAGAGGGTTGTTAATATTTGAAATGGTATCCCGGGCCGCTGCCCGCCATCTGGAGTGACTAATCAGAACTAATGGTGGATGAATTCCCATCGCACCCACACGACTTGTAACAGCGCTCATGAGTGGAAAAGACGTATTCCCCGTGCACTTTAAATGCAAATATTTCATTTTTATCCCCGAGCTTCACGTGCGCGCGTAAACTAATGGAATATTTCCATTTAAATTAACGGCATAAATTGAACCTTTTAAATTGATTCTAGGTCGCTTGGCCCTCACTATTCCCTCACGAAGCTAAAATTAAAACACACGCTGTAAAACAAACTATATTTAAAATTCTATGTAGGTACTGAATTTTATAAATTTAAAAAAATCGAGATCATTTATGCTTGCTCTGCGCGTAGATTGATTGGAATATCAATATACCTATATAAATAAAACCTTATTGAAATATTAATTAACAATGTAATAATGTTATTTTTATAAAAAATGACAAAAGAATAAATACAATTTATGTATAAAAAAATGTAACTATGTATGGAGTTTACAATTATAAAATTTTTATTAAATTTAAAACAAAATGCCTGCAAATTAGTAGTATTTAGTAGTACTTTTAAAATATTATTTCACAAATCACTCGAGGGGCTGCAAATAAAAACATGTTTAACCTAAGGTATTTACGTAAAATAATTCAAATTAAAAAACTTAATATAATAATGTTTATTTCTGCGTAATACAAAAAATCAAAGAAGTCAGAGATAGTCGAATTGAATACAGGTCTGAATAAATCATTAAAATCAATCTTTTCGGTCAGCTTTAAATTTCATTAAATAAAAAATTAACTCTATTCTTAATTTTTTTTTTTTTTGCATTATATACCTACTATATTATCTAACTATCAAATAAAAAGTTGGTTATGGAAACGTTAAAATTTTGCGGCCTGTAAGGAGGCCATGACGAAGGTATAGTTCAATTTCGCCGCCTTTTAATATTACATTCAAAGCTTTATAATTCACGTTTTGAAATTTGTCTACTCAATTCATCCCTTAATCTATTTCGACAAAGAGTGGAGCGATTCTCGCTGCTGAGTTCTTACATTATTAACCTGAAAGCAATCTAAATGACTGACGTGTTGAATCATTGATAAGGGCAGTTAGCGTTATTATCTCCGAGAATCGGGGTCAGGTCGAAGGCCGACCGGGTCAAGTGGCCAGGCCTACCCTCTCCGCGATTGTACAACCTCGTGTAAAGACCTTCAAAATCACATGATCACTTTTTACCAAACATTTTAACTCTTCCCCACTTCTTGTGTTTGAAGTCACTGACTAAAATAACCGGAAAACAGAGTTCAAAGGTCAATTTATTTAAAAACATTGAAAAAAACGTCCGAGTCTTTTGTCACATATAGTTAGTCTTATGATACGGCAGATATACTAAACAATTCTGTCACACATTCATCTTGAGGTACGACAAATATACTTATATGTGATATACTCCAATAATAAAAATATTAAGTATGAAATTTTTTTTTAGTCTGTAATAAAATATAACGAGTTTCCTGCAAATAAATAAATATTTCTAAAAATCAACATAATACTCATACTTCCAAAAGAGTTACGAGTTTCTCCTAAATAATAATTTTGCTTTACATAATATTTTTCAAAATTTCTCTGAAAAATGATTCATTACGAAATGAAGAACTAATTAAGGAAAACACAGTTTTTGTTGTGAAGTTGCATTTTCAGAACAAAGTTCTGTGGTATTTAATACAAATTAAATTAATTAACTAGAAAAATATTCAGTAAATATCTATCTACCGAAAACATATTTAGTTGCTACCTGTGCTAATTTTTTCTCTACATCATTCTAATTGATTAATTTAATTTGTATTAAATGTTAATTAATTTTATTTTTCGTAATCCTAATAAGCATTCTATACTCTGTCAAATTTATCAACTTTATAATTTGAGAAGAAATAAAATCCAACTTTTTAATGTTAACGTAATTATGGTCCACCAATGTTTCGATAAATTTTTCCTATAATTATAGATAGATGTCACCTGTAGAAATGTTCTTCATATATTGTTAAATGCAAAAACTACGAGACCAATGTCGTCATTGGAGAAGAACTATTGTAAGCAAACTAGTGATGAGAAAAAATGCTACTCTTGACTCACTGGTGTGATTATTATAGGTATTCAATAACATCAGTGATTGAAAACTGTAACTGCGACGACAGTTTCATGACATGATATCACAATACACGAAATAAATAAAAAAACAAAGAAAATGAAAACGCATAAAAAAATGTGAGTTTATTTTTTGGGTCAAATTCTCAGCGTTTCAGATCAAATGTGTTAAACATTTTATCAAAATTTACTATGGTGCTGATTAAAAATTATAACATCATTCCTTTATGAATATTTTCGTCTCAAATGCACAGGCACTGCACCGAATCACGGTTTACGACCAAATATAAATAAAATAAAAAAATGTATCACGAATCACGATATTCCCAGATATTCAATCACTGATAGTAAGTGTGACTCAAAGATATCAGTGATTGACTCACAGTTCGTGATTTTAAGCTCATCACTAAAGTAAACGTAATATACTTATGTGTCCGTCTTTATAACATAGCGTCATAAAACAAATATTCAATGGCAGTCCGTATCCCAACACCAAGATGAAATAAATAAGCTCTTCTGTCAATTGTTTCACGTGAAAGTTTCATATAAAAGTAATCATGTATATATCTTTGTGACTTTCAGCAAAAATAAATACTTCTTTTTTTTCAATTTTACAATATAATTTAATATATGGAGCCTTGAGGAAAAAAATCATGTTCATTAAATATACGAATGAAATAACATGAAAGTTTCACCAAACAGAACATTTACACGCAAAATATAATATACTTTTATTTTCAAACGTATAGGAATCGTCCGAAGCAGTTTAGAAAAAAATAAGGCTCTTCTAGAAAATTACACTCAACTTGGGTCAAACCGTCTTTCATGTTAAGGTTTTTGATTTCAGGTCAATCTTTTAGAGTTTTCTAGATCTCTTGTATTATTTGTATTCTTTCACATGTTACAAGATAGTACTGTAGAACGGATATCTGGGCTAAATATATAGAACGTGGAGGCTTTATGGTTTCATCACGGTAAGAGATTTCTTTATCAATTGAATGCTTTCGTGTATTTCTTTATATCCCGTGAAGTACTCGTATTATTGTCTCTTTTCTGAAAGGAGGAAAAAAACATTTAAAATTCTTTACCATTTAAACATTTTAAAGAAATTGTTTAATATTAAATATTTCGAAAATTCACTGACATATTTACGGATGCACTATGTGCAACAGCTATATGGGGAACACATGGACGAAGAAAATAATGTATTGCTCGGATGTACAAACGCACGCGAAATTCGCGTGATTTTGTAAAACAACACCTGGTCTATTTGCTGTATAGACGCTTTACTACACAGGTTTCATTCGCAGTCAACGTAGACTACTTAACCTTTACCATACCGTGATAAAAAAAACCCGTACGCAGCCACGGTGTCAATCGGGGTTACCGTAAGAGATTAGAGTTTTTTTTAGTCTCTAAAATGTGTAAAAATGCTTTTGTAAGCTGAAATGACTTTAAAATTGTTAATGCCATAAATTCACTCTAAATATTGAGTAATATGAAAAAGATTATATTATAATTCGGAGCATTCATGAAGTCTTATATAACCATCTTATTTATCTCTATTTATTTAATTAGTTAGAAAGAGACATAATTACATTCGCCTGTTTGTTATTCTTTTCACTGTATTCATTTTTCAATGTATTGAATTGAAAAATAATTATTTTCATAGGATTCGCCTTACATAATTGGTTTTTACTTTATATATTTCTAAGAGTAAATGTTTTCCTTAATATTAACTAAAAAAATTATATTATGTTGCGTGTATTTGCCGAAATATTGAGGCGGTAAATCCGTGTTACTGCATGGTTTGGAAAGGGTTAATTATTTTTGTTAATTATATACATATGTACAATGTCATATTTTCATATTAATATTTATACAAAATACTGTGTTTCAACCACTATTTATTAATTATTCTACATGTTTCGATACCTATGATATCATCTTCAGGAAACAATGTATACTGAAATTAAAAAAATACAAACGTAGATAAAAACAGAAATATAAAATGATGAATAAGTAAGAACTACTATGAAAACAAATTTAAAAGGTGACTATTTGGAAAGAAAATTATTTATCATATTAAGTTTGCTATTAACACTTTTTCTTATTTCTAAAATTTCAAATTTGTTTAATTGAAAACCCCTAATATTCGTATGTTTAATTTCTAAACCTTTATTAATATCAAAAGTATGGTCCAAAAGGTGATTGGCGAATTCTGTATAGTTATTGTTATTTAAGCATTTCAAATGCTCCTTAATTCTAATATCGAAATTTCTGCAAGTTTTACCTATATAAAAATAATTGCAATCATTATATAATAGTTATATTTTTAACTACTTCAACCATTTACCTGAGACGAATCCTTCAATTTTTTCGACATTTACCGGAAAGGTGCTTGGAGAAGGGAAGGAAGAAAGGAAGATAACTTGGAGAGACTTGTTGTGGTGGGCCACATCAAAGAATGAAAAAGAAGTGGAAGATCGACAAAGTCGAAAAGATAACAAGCACTTCTCTGGTGACAGCCCTGATATCTGTAATTTGTCGAGAAAAGTGGAGCATAGTCAAGAAGGCGAGTGTTCGTGGAGATTGCGTTCCTGTCATAAGGGTCCAACGTGGATGATATTATGACTTCGTTCACTCAGACTGAGTAATTAATATTTTAATAAACAGGTGTATTGTAAATTTGCCTACTAAAGAACACATCCTGAATCTTCTCACTCTACGTATACTTATCTACACAGATCTCTATACTATATTTATTATCATTGGTTCTACAAATTCATCACAGTATATAACTTATGATATGAAGATTTATAGCATCTGAAAATACAGAAAGGAAATAAAGTATTAATTACTTTATGTTGATATTAAGTATCTGTACGTAATATATATATATATAAAGTATCTGGTAAAGAAACAATAATATATGTTTTTAGTTAGTTTTGACATCCTGAAGAAGAAAGTGGTATTTTTCGAAACCGGTAGATATATGTAAACTCAATTCAGTGGTTAATAAAACAAATTTAACAAATAAAAATATGAATTTTAACTACAAAGTTAATTTTGCTAATTTTAAAAGTAAGAAAATAATATTCTACCTACTAATGTTATGTTAATGATTATATTGCTTTACAATGTACTTCAAAACCAATTTGTCTACATACTTTTATATTTAGTTTCATATGCTTTATGTTATGTTATTGTATTATGAAACTATACTTTGTTAAAATCCCTTAATTAAATAAACAAATATAAATACAAAATTAATGTATTAATTATAAATATATACATATAAAATCAATTTTGTCAAAAATATTGTTTTTGCGTCACCGGGATACGAACCTGGATCTCTATTTCCAATCCGGGGAAGTGCACTACCTTTGTGCTATAACGCCAGTATTTTTCTTGACAATTTTTCGAACCTATATGTTACATTTTTCAAATTAATACACCTGTCGTTCCATTATTTGAAAGCCATCTACATTATTTTTACAGAATCTCAAATACCTTTGAGTAAACCGACTGCAGACGCCAGAATTATCAATTCATTTTTATTAAATTTTGGATACATTGATATAACATATATTATTAAGGTAAACACATTCTTATTGTGAAGTTGTAATTATTCAGAACATAGGTCTGTGATATTTTAAATACAAAATTAATGTATTAATTATAAATATATACATATAAAAACAATATTTTTCGACAAAATTGATTTTATATGTATATATTTATAATTAATACATTAATTTTGTATTTAAAATATCACAGACCTATGTTCTGAATAATTACAACTTCACAATAAGAATGTGTTTACCTAAATAAACAAATATAAGATCTACCGCGGATTTGGTCTCACGATATAATCTTTATTACAAGTCATGTATCGTTGAACGAAGTTATTTTTGCCATACGTTTAGTGACGGCAGAGTACTTGAAGGTACTGATTTCACCCCACTGGTAGACACGTCTGTATTTCGGTGCGAGACCCAAAACATTGTTCAAAAATACTTTATTATATTTTGTGATCAGATTTGGAAGGGTGGTCTGCCTCCTTTCTTTAATCTCATGCTATCAGTTGGAAGCAACAGATTTTTTTCTATCTGTATGATGTATTTGTTAAAAAATATATTTCAGTATAAATAACGTTAGTTCCATTAATTGTCAGATGTAGCACAACTAAATGTTTTTTAGTCAATAATATAGTATCTTTATTTAACACAGTTTGTTATCTTACAAATAAATTTTAAATGTGTTTATCTACTACCCACGTAAAATGTGTCACAAACTGCTTTAAATTAGCGGAAAAAATTCGGAAATTTTTTTGGGAGATCTGATTAAGAACATATTTACAGGTTTATAGTATCTTTGTACAATAAGTACCAACAAGGAAAAAATATGTTAAAATAAAAAATTATATGCAGGGGGGTTGGATACACATGTCTGAGCTTAATGACATTATGATGATTATAGCCTGCACGATTTTTGACAATTGTCTTTTTCTCTGAACTATCTTCTCTCTCTTCAAAATCACACCATGCGCACAATACTTTTCTTTGTCTTTCTGGTCTATCCGCTGTCTATGAAGTTAATTGGTATATTTATTTTTCGGTAAACTAATCGAATATTTTAAGCATTTAGAAAAAAAAAAACGACGGAAATCATATGATGTGATGTTTTGATATGTATTTTGGAAGCAATGGTGTCGAATATTTAACTACATACAATTATAAAAAAAAATTACATACTTTATAAACAAATGTAATTTTTTAGATGTTTTATTGATTTCCTTAATACTTAAGTATAACTTTTTGCGTATTTTCAAGCAGTTATCCACCCGGAACAAACATTTTTAACTCGCCCCAAGGATATATATAAACTTTCGAAAAAAGAAAATTATCTCGAAATTAAAATCTTCAAATAAAACACTTAAATACATAGCAAGCTCAGGAAAGAAAAAAAGTCTATTTTCAGCTTTTGGCCATCAATTGTTTGAGTTTACGATGCGGATTTTATGGAATTGGGCTTCAATGCGTGTTATGAAGTAGTATAATTTATATTTTATATGAATCATTCAATTTCATTGCCACCACCATCAACAGAAATGCTAATTTAGAGAATAACTCGAAAATTCATCAAATTTTCAATTACACTTTGAATCAATTTAAAATTTTTCATATTAAATATTACATCAGTCAATATTGATTTGATTATTTGGTTTATTGGTTTATATGTAGATAAAGGCTTTTGAATTGAAACGAAAATTATTATATAATCGAGTATTCACTCATTAATTGTGGAGCTTAAATGAAATGCATTTATGAGCCATTGAATTCTAAACAAAGTGGAGTTTACATTAATTTCATAAATTATGTGACAACAGGATATTTACTCTATAGAACAGTTTAATTTGTGTATCTGTTTATTTGATTTTTGTATTAAAGGAATTTATGTATTATCCATACCAAATAAATCTTTTAGGCATAGCTTTTATAAATGTTTTCATAAACAGAGATTTACTTACCAGACTTATCTGTTTTATTTATAGGGTCTCCTACTAACTTTTACTAGAACTATTAAAAAAAAAGTTAAAGATTTGTATTTGTAATTGACATTTTTAACATTTTATTTTTATTCTTCTATGTGTATTCGTTACCTCGTGAGGTAGATTTTAATTTTACTTATTTAATCCAAAATCACCATATTTATCAAGGCTTCAAATTTTCAAATCAAACAATCTTCCCATTACAATTAGAATAATTGTAGACTACTATCAATTTGTATCTGAAGTAAAAAAATATATAACTGTATATTATATAAAAATATATATTATGATTAAATTATATTATATTATATTATATTGTGATTAAAATTCATTTTTTTTATTTATTATCTTTGTTGTATTAACCACTGAATTGAGCATTTGAGATGTTTGAACAATAGTGGGTTTTCAGAATTTTCTAATCATTTGATAGAAAATGGTCACGGTTTTGATAAAAAATTGGAATTGTCAATTTTGCGTATAAACAGTGTTGGTCACAAATTAAATAATTTGGAATCGTTGGAGAAAAATGAAGCATGTAAAACTAATCAAAAAATTATAAACAACCAACTGAATTTAACTACGAGTCCCATTCTAAAATTTTTTCTTAAAAATTATTCGACTAAATTTGTATTAAGTAACAATTTGAGTTAGGCACTAAATTTATTTTATATAATTGTTGTTTTTTTAAAAATAGATTCTGGTAAAGAAACAATAATATATATTTTTAGTTAGTTTCGACATCTTGAAGAAGAAAATGGTATTTTTCGAAACCGGTAGATGTATTTTAACTCAATTCAGTGGTTATAAAACAAAGATAATAAATAATAAATAAATATACAGACTAACTGAAACATAAATGATCTAATATATACTTCTTCTCTATACACGAATCCTACTCTCATAGACAATTAATAAACGTAAAACGAAATATATATATATCTTACTGATAATTTTAAAATATTTTATATTTTCTAATATTAAAAAAACATAATTTATGAATATTTTTTCATACAAAAAAGGTGCAGTGGTTACAGGGTGGTATGATACACGTGTTTGAGATTTTAATGAGTATTTAAATAAGATAAATTTATGTAATTAGTCCATGCAATGTTACTCATTATTTAATGTCAGATTTAATTTCATTACTTTGTTCATCGCCGTTTTGTTTGTCAGTATTCTAACTTAATAACAACACAAATAAAGTGGTATTAATTTCTCAAAATGGCAATTTAAGTGTAGGCCACCATTTCACTCGAGGGTTTCTTTGGCAAGTCAACTTTTGCAGATTGATTGGATTTCTTAGAGTACTTTCAGCCGATTCTTGACAGTTACCCGGTGCCTGCGTCACAATGATTGTGTTCTTGCTTACCTTTCTTTTCCCAATAGGCATGTTCGTAGGCACCTTACAAAATAAACGATTTGTGAAATGTACATTATGTTATTAAACACCCATATAAAAGAAAAAAATTTATATTTTTTTCATTCTTCAATAAATTGACATAATACAAAAAGTGAAAATTATTTGAAAAAATAAAATAAGACTGATTTAAAAAAAAAAAATGTTAGTGTACGTCTTCACTGATGAAAATATAGTATATATATTATATCGAAAACGGACGTCAAATTAATCAAAATTAAATATTGTTTAAATTAATGATTATGTCAATCTAATATACAATATGATATAAAGTATTACATTAGAGCCGATATTAGTATTTCGATCCCTCAGAATAACAAGGTTTCATCTGACACTGACACTGTTTTGAAATAATGAGCTCAATAGTGTTGATTGAATGTCAACATATATTCATGTATATTTTGTTTTGAGTATGCAAATATGATCAGTTTTAAGGTCTTAACTTATTTTCAGTATTATCAATGACCACTGTGAGATGAGGGAAATTAAAAATATTTTAAAAAAACATTGTAAATTAACAATAATGATTCATAAATTGTAATAAATAACTGATGCAGTTGGAACTTTCAGCTCTTGCCATTTCCTTTAATATCCGTTAAATAGAGTTGGTGTGTATGGAAGAAATAAATAATAATGTATTTGGAACCCTTTTCATGCAATAACTCAAATTAGCCCAAAATGTTAGTTGAAATCTTATTTTCTAAGGGGTCGATTTGTCAGTTAGTCTGATACGTGTCAAATATACGTCTAGTATGCGACCTAAAGAACTACGGAAGGTCAATAAATATATCCGAAAACACTCAGATTTGATCATAAAAAGAATCTAATTCAGTAATTTAATAAGAACAAATTCTAAAAATAAAAAGTATTAATAAAAATTAAATACTGTTTTAATTTTTTTTTGTTTTCCTGTTTTTAACGTTTATCAATGAAACTACATTTACGCAGATTAATAAATGCAAACTTGTATTTTAATTTTTTTGATAAATTAAAACATATATATATATAAATTTGGACAATTCGGATGTTGTATCTAATAACAAATCGTATAACAATATTTTTGAAGAAATTGAATTGAATTAATTGTAATCCAACCGATTCTCAGAATCTTGTGTTTTTGGGATAAGGGAATAATTATTTAGACTATATTATATATATATATATATATATATATATATATATATATGTAAGTACATATATAATGTACTCTAAACAATTATTCCCATATCCGAAGAACACAAGATTTAAAGCACAAATAACCCAAAAGTAGTTCTCCTTAATTTTACAACACCCCATCAATTTTCTATGTATGTTGGTTTATTAAACAAAGATATTACTTTCATTCTGGAAAGTTCCTTCCAGTTTCCCTCCTCTTCTTTCTCTCCCCGCTGCGTACTGAGTTTGCTTAGAGGAAGTCGTGTAATTGAATGTTAACCTGGGTTTTAGAACTTTCTAACTAACTGAATTCCGTTAAAAGTTTTATCCCTGCCGATTGAGAGGTACTGGAGTCTTTGCTAAGGAACTCATTCTTTATTTGATTCATAGCTCAAATCTGTTATATAATATAGTTTTCATCGATCAACACAAACATTGATATATTTTGATGACACAGGCTCAGTTTAAAAGTGAAATTGTATCATTTACGTCGTTAAACCAAGTTCATTATTCACATGTAACACCAAGGATTGACGCATGTGATTAAACTTATTTGACCATAGAACCTACGTACTTCAGTACATATGTGTGGTAATTTTAAAAATATTGTTAATTCTCCTCAATTGTCAATTTCTTATTGTGTTTTAAACTATAAAAAAGTATATTATGTAACATACTATTTCCCTGTTTGTCTTAAATCTTTTTACATTATACCGTATTGTCATATTAGGACTATCATCTATCAGAGTATATGATAATCTGTACATGAAAAATAAAAATAAAATAATAATTAAGTTATAAAAATAACATATGATTTTTTAATTAAAATAAAGAAAGAGCACGTAATAATATAAAATATGAATTAAATATATGTTACTATTTTGATATTAATGCATTTAATCGTTCCATTATTTGAAAGAGCTATAAGAGAGTATTTTTACGGAATCTCAAATAATTACTTCACAATAAGAATGTGTTCTACGTAATAATATCACTTCTTTATTACAATATTTACATAAAATGTTTCACCAATAACGCCTTTCAATTAAAAATCCAACCAGTACTAGGGAAACTAACACGTACACATCAATATACTAACTGATAAACGTACAAAATATAATACGTTTGAATAATCTAAAAGTACACATCATTCAGCGACGAATTTGATGGGTTAGACAGAACGCTTGAAACTAAATCAACAAATGCTATTATGTATTCCCGACTATCTTAGGGTACGTTATTCACGTGGAAGCAAAAATACCTTTAAAAGTTCCGTCAAAACGAAGCTTCAAAATGCCAATATTAAAAGTAATACTTAAAAAAGTAGTAAAACTCAGGCTGTAGAGGGCAATGCTATATAATTACAAGCACCACTACAAGGTGGAACCCTAACAATATGTTGCAGTTAAGAGAAAAAAACAGGATACAGAAGTCAGCCGGCAGTAGCTGTCTTTCCATGAAGAGGAGGCCCAAACACTTGTGAATTCAGGATTGGACTCTTCAGCCACCTAAAAACCCACAATCGTGAAGGACAATCTTCCTTGGGCACGAGGAAAAGTCAACAGTGACAGACTGTAATAAACCTGTTTTAAGGCGATAATTTTTTGTAAACAAAATATAACTACAACTACAAGTAGAGATTCTGTGTTGAGACAATATATAATCTCTATCTGCAAAACGCCTAAAAAACATTACTGCCAGTGTGGTGCTTCTTGCTCAAGCAACTGTTTATTATATTCGGTTGGGTTGAACATTGAACTCTGGATCAGCGTAAGCTTTTGTACTACCTTACAGACAATACTATAAACAAATATTAAAATATACGGTGAGTTGGATTTGGTGCTGAATTCACCCGGCTGAGTGGTATCCAAACACTACTGTAGGGCGAAGCAAATGAAATGTAATTATATCTCAAAGTGACGGTAAAAAACATACAATATCTCTCAATGCATGTACTAATTACACAAAAATGTTCCCGATTCTAGAAGTAACGATATCAACATAATATATATATATCAATACTCGACATTCAGAATGGCGTCCACATGCACAAATCAACCATGTTTGTAATATATCTATAGAAACGCACGTCACACAAGGAACTAACTTCTTTTTTTTTTTAAATGGAGATGCGCACACGGAATGCGTGTCACATCAATATTCTTACTAATCTCAAAATAATCTAAATGCTTGTACTATGAAAATACGACTAACTTGATGGCCTCCGGAACGAGACTCGAACTATTAGATCACTAGGCGAGTATCGTATCGTCTAGACTTCAAGAACGCTTCTTTAATAAGTAAATAGGTATTGCACAGATCTATAAAAAAATATTTATTCACATTTCTTACTCTTAACACAATCTAATTGAGATTAGCTATTACTTGAAAATATATTTTTTTAATTAAAATATATATATATATGTTTACAAAAAGTAACTATCAAACATCACGTTTCTAAATTAATTATACCGATACAATCTGTTCAAATTTTTCTCTAATATTTTGACATCACAACTCTAGATTTGAATTTATTTTCATTTGTGCCTTTATTTACAAACCGTAATTTGAACGTAAAATAAATATTTTAATTACGTCTTTATAACTCATATTTTTACGTCCCCTCAAAACGACCTTATTAATTTTTGATTAAATTTTTAATGTGCCTTCCAAAGTTTATTTCCAAAATTCGAATTTCGAGAAGGCTTTCAATGAACATTAACAGAAATTTAATATTTAAAAAATAAATATACTGCAATTTGAATAAAAATGGTAAGGTACATTTAAATTAGGGGGTTAAATTATTAAGGGTTAATAACTTCAGTAATGCAGTAGTTATTAAACAGTTACTTAGAGTTGCATGGAGTTGAATAGATCGCATATCTCTTTAGAGCACTTAGTTTGTCTGCGGTGTGCAGCATCCAAGAGATGAAACTGAATTATTGTCGAGTTTGTCGTACCGAGGAATGTATGTGTATCAAAATATGATGAAAAACCAGTGGCATCGCAGTTGTCTGGACCATCATCTGTGGATCCGGGCCTCGGAAAAATAAATTCACATATCATCAAAAAAATATTTAGCAAACCAATAATTTTTAAAGAAACCTAACATAAGTTTTAGCGATGTGTCAATCTAACTAATTGAGCATTGCGCCAATTCCCTGCCGAGATGGTCAGAATGAATAGAATGCCACAATCTTCTGGTCTGTCATACATACTACGCCTGGTCTACATTTATACATCTTCTCATAAATGCTCGTCGATTGTTAAAGCTTTTAACAGGACCGCCAATCAACGTCAATGACGACTTTTTATATTTTTTAAAAAGTGAAACACTATTATATTTGTTCATAACATTTATTTTAACTCTCCTTAATCTCTTGGTATACAGGATATTTTTTAGCTCTTGAATTATATTTATTTGTGTGTTCTAAATCTAAGTGTAAATTAAATTACTTATATTTTACTGTGAGGTTCAATTTGAGAATATAGCTCAATGATATGAAAATAAGTTTTTTTTTTTTTTTTTAAATTAAAAAAAATAGAGATGCGTACACGGAATACATGTCACATCAATATTCTTACTATTTTCAAACTAAGCTAAATGCTTGTACTATGAAAATAGGACTAACTTGCTGGTGTCCTGGAACGAGGCGCGAACCCCCGACCACTAGATCACTAGGCCAACGTCTTGACCACTACACCAACAAGCTACTCAACAAGTTAAACGAAACAATTAGATAAATACAGAAAAAAATATATGTACCGAAAAAAATTGGTTACCACCAGGATATGGATCTGGAACTTTTCTTATACGAGGAAAAGCGTTACCACTTCGCCAACCATTTATGTTTTTTGCTAACCATTAATGTTTCCGAAAAATTAGAAACATGTATTCTGCAGTTCATTTAAAAGCATTCAATTTTACATTGCACTTTATCTATATCAATTTACATATAAACATTATTGTAAAGTGGATATTAAAACAATTTAATATCCACTTTAATTTAATTAATCAATTAGAAATATGTACCTCATTTTTTTTTATTTTTTTTTAATTGTTTTCGGAAGTTTTCCTATTCCTTCGTAAATAAGAAAAAAGGTGTAATACGATAATATTTAAAAGATCACTTTTAAACAATTCTACCGACAAACTAATGACATCTATTTGTATATTGCATAAAGGACTAACTTAACATGCATCTGATGGTAAACATATACTCTGTCATACCTATGACATTTGTATAATTAATGAGGACACAGGCAAAATATAAAAAAAACTTTATCGTTAATTTTTTTTAAACCTTTTGGAACCCCATTAACTCTATGCCAGGCACTTTATCGCTGCGCCACTGATGAGAACGATACTATTATTAGTGAGATTTGCGCGAAGCTACTGTAATAGGGCTAACAGCCGTGACGCTAATTTTCGCACACTGAAATTAATCTTCAGATCATCACTCGGAAGATTTCACTGATTTGAATACAAATCGTATCATATACATATATCGTTTTGTCGTTAAAACAATCAAGATGTTAACTAATTATTTATGATATTATATCAGTATTTTATTATTGATTTATCATATTCGTGTTGAGGGAAAGTAAAGAGTTAAATTAATATAAGAATTATATAAAGTATGCATAATATATTTTTACATGAATGTATATTTTCAAATATTGGTTACATAAATAGGATTAAATATGCTATAATTTAGTGAAAAATTTAGTCACTATCCCTGTTTACATTACTTTCTTATGTAATGACGAATTTTGAAATGGGTATAAATTTGTTTAAAAAAAAGTTTGGTATCGAATTGATTTGAATAGTTACAGTTTATTTATATACGAAAAGTCACGGATTTAATCACATTAACGGACATCCAAGTCAACGAGCAAACTGTTTGTAAACTATAATATATATATTTTTTTAATAACACATTTTTGTTGTGATGTCGCACTTTCAAAACATAGTTCTGTGGTATTTTCATACAAATTAAATGAATCAATCAATTAAAATACCATTGTGAAATATTTTATTCAAACCGTTTATATTAAAAAATCTTATTTAGTTAAAGCGGAAAAATGTTATTTATAAATACAGACCGCCCGACTCATCAAATAATAAATTCTCGAAATAAATAAATATTTATCGAAATTGACACCCTCGAGATAAAATGCTGAAGACTCTCGTACTAAATAAAGCACAGTTTGCTCTGAAAAATACGACAAATAAACAGTTAAATCTCGATAGAAATAATAATTATTTGATTTTTTAAAAGCTTGTCTTGCATTGCAATAAATACATAGGTAAAAATAAAATGAAGACGGTGAATAAAATATTACTAGTAATAAACAGCTTAATAATTGTGTTAATCACGGTATTGGGCAAAATTCATGTAAAATCAATTTTATTAAAAAATATTTTTGTTGCTACCGGGATTTGAACTTGGATCTCTTCCAATCCAAAGGGAACGTGCTTTAACCGATATGTAGTGCAATAGCACTACAGTGCATTGACGACAAGTTTTCGAACTTATATGTTACACTTTTTCAAATTAATATGTCTATCGTTCTATTATTTGAAAGCCATCTTCTTTATTTTTACGGAATCTCAAATACCTTTGAGTAATCCAATAAGAGACGCCAGAATTAACAATTCATTACATTACATTTTGTACACATTGATATAACTTATATATTATTAAGGAGAACATATTCTTATTGTGAAGTTGTAATTATTCAGAATATAGGTCTGTGATTTTTTTAATACAAATTAAATGTATTAATTAATTAAGTACATATATATATAAACAAAATATAAATAATATTAAGGAAAACACATTCTTATTGTGAAGTTGTAATTATTCAGAATATAGGTCTGTGATTTTTTTAATACAAATTAAATGTATTAATTAATTAAGTACATATATATATAAACAAAATATAAATAATATTAAGGAAAACACATTCTTATTGTGAAGTTGTAATTATTCAGAACGTATATCAGTGATATTTTAAATACTAAATTAATGTATTAATTATATAAAAATATTTTATATAAAATTAATTTTATCGAAAAATATTTTTGTTGCTATCGAGATTCTAACCTGAATCTCTACATACATTAATACATTTAATTTGTGTTAAAAACATTACAGACCTATGTTCTGAATAATTACAACTTTACAATAAGAATGTGTTCTCTTAATAATAATATAATTCAAATAAATCAACCTTAATTAAAATTGTACAAAATTAAATCTGGATTCTTCACCAAAGACGGAAGCCACTGCATTATAACTGTAATACAATTTTGCAAAGCACTTACACGTCAAGATAGTAATTAATCACACAACGGTATTTCGGATAAGCGATTTTACAAAGTTTTCGCTTTAAGTGTTCGAAGAGTTTCTCAAAATTATTCTATAATCTTCACTCGTTCTGGTCTCTTCGATTACATACATTTTATATAGTAATCTCTCTAAAAAAATATATAAAACAGTCAAAGCTAGTTTGACGTAATTATGAGAGGGAAGAAAAGCAAGGCGTGTATTAAGTTAAGAACGCTTAGCATTCTATTCTATTTAGTTGTGTAGTGAAGACGGAACGCGTTACGGAACGTGCCACAACCGTAACGCGTTCCGGTACGATTTGTTAAAACAAAACAATATAACAAACACATCGTTAGCAACAAAACATATGTGTGTGTATTTGCAAACATTCCAGGAATAGTGGTGTCCCCGTGCCGGTTCTTTTTACGACCTTTTTTCAAGGAACCTTAAATTCTTAGCTGAGCCTGAATACACTTTATACGACAATAAATAACAACAGGTATATTTCATTCAAAATGTCCTTTCACATTCTATTATATCGAACCTAAATTAGCTAAAATTGAAAATTGGAATGATAGATGTGTATTCATTTGAAAAAGTGTACCATATAGAATCGAAAATTTTTCGTCAAAAATACACTGTCACTGTAGCATTGTTCCCTTACCAGAGAATAGAAACGCCTATATATAGTGTTTATATTTTAAATACTAAATTAATGTATTAATTATAAATATATACATGTAAAATCAATTTTGTCGAAAAATATTGTTTTTGCGTCACCGGATAAACATACTAATATTTATAATGAATACATTAATTTAGTATTTAAAATATCACAGACCTATGTTCTGAATAATTACAACTTCACAATAAGAATGTGTTTTCCTTAATATTATTTATATTTTGTTTATATTTATATGTGTGAAGTTTTTATTAGTTTATATTTTCCTTGCTTTTCTTTTCATAACATAAATAATATTTCTTAACTTTAACGTATTATAAAATATATATTATTTTAATGGCAAATCGGGTCTTAAAATAAAACCCGATCACGCTGAAATAACCGCATTATTATTATTATTATTATTGGTAATGCACCTTCCCAGGATTGCAAAAGAGATCCAGGTTCGAATCTCAGTAGCTCAACAACAATTTTTTTCGTTAAAATTGATTTTATATGTATATCTTTATAATTAATACATTTAATTCGTATTTAATACATCACAGATCTATGTTCTGAATAATAACAATAAGTCACAATAAGAATGTGTTCTCTTTAATAAGAAAACTTTAATATTCAATTGAGTTTGGAGAGTTGATTTATCATCATCTACATAGCTTTTCAGTCTTGTGCGTATTTATTTCTAAGTTTTTAATTATGTTTTAGTGCTACTACTATTTGTATGCGATAAATCATTTTATTCTACTAAGAAGCAAGAACTTTTTTGCTATAGTTTGTGGACTGATTTTTGTGAAAAGAGATACTAGGGTATATTAATATATGAAAAAATAACTAAATGTGTCCGAGAAAAGAAAAAAACGTTACTTTTAGTACTACATCACTGATTCTTTCTACCTATTCCTATGAAAATAATCACAATTTATTTTCCCATACAAATGTCACGTTAATTTACATTTGATACTATTAAATTAACCAGGAAAATTAATCATGTATGAAATATACATGTTAAATTTATATATTTAAACTTATTTTAAGTCAGTTTCAATCCAAAATTTCTCGGTAGCGGAGAAACCTCACAATAAGAAATACAAAGCTTAGCTTATAATCACTGTTTAGATGTTTCTCCTTTTATTGTCTAAATTTAATTATTATTAATATTATCTAAAGTTCTTATAAGTCTAAATTTAATTATAACATGTATAAAAATTAATTTAACATTATACGTAATTGTATTTATATTGTTTGATGTTAATAATATTAAAATAAGGCATAAATGCGAGGTACTGAGAAATTATGTTCTAAAAAGATTTCGTTATGTCTGTACAATAAAATTCATAGTATTATTTAATATCGTGTGTCCTTTCAACAAACGGACGACTCTACTTATAATTTTGTGCTGGACGTATAACGGATTTTCAAAATTGACCATTTGGCACTTCCACTTTATATTACAGTACTTTTGATTCGACAATTGAATTGTAGTAAGCAACAAACAACGGATTTAACAGCTCGACCCGTTAGAATAACAAGGTTCTAACATTTTGGGCGAATTTGAATTATTGCGTGAAATGGGTTCAAAATGCATTATTCTTTATTTCTTCCATGTACACTAACTCTATTTAACGGATATTAAAGTAAATAGCAAGAACTAAAAGTTTCAACTGCATCAGTTTTTTTTTTAATATATGGATTAATATTTTATTTTATTTTTATTAAGGGATTTTGACAGTGAAAACATATTGTAATGAACATAATAATTATTTAACATGCGATACTAATAAAGAAAATCCACAAAAAATATTTGGATACAAAGTTTTTTCAGATAAAAGAAGGAGAAGGGTGGGGAGGTTGCAACTAACGTTGCGGTTAAGGGAGAGCAACATGAGTTTTTATAGGTATAGTGAATGGCCAAATTATTATTAATATACAATGTTTTTTTTTTAATATATTTAATTTCAATCATCTCACAGCGGTCGTTGATAATATTAATAATAAGATAAGACCTTAAAACTAATCATTTTTGCATACTCAAAACAAAATATACATAGATACATGTTGAAATTCAATTAACACTTTTAAGATCATTGTCTCAAAAGTGTCAGATGAAACCTTGTTATTCTGAGGGGTCGAGCTATCGAATCGCGTTAAGCGTATTTTTTTACAATTGCACAAGTTCTACAAAAATATTTAAAAAAAACACATTTGTTTTTAATAGTGTAAAAAAAATGTAAAAACAAAATATCAGAAAATTTACAATTGTGTTTTCTATAAGGGCCAAGGTTCAAGAACAACCTCTTCTAAGTTACGTATGTCCCAGTCATTATTTTCCCCACGAATGGACAAGTCATAAAACTCATGTCGCCACCCTCCCAAACTTGGAAAGTGGTTCAACCCTCCCGGGCCGGGACATTTCAGCCCACGAGGGGAGAGGCGGACACATTATCACCCAGATAATCGTACGCGGGCCTCAACAACCGTAAAACACCAATTAACCCCCGCCCACCTTGCGCTCTCTGGCGGCCTGACTGCTAAACATTTCGGCCAGACGAACCGATGGCACCCACGTGGAGGAAAAATATGTCACTTGAAGAATTTACGCGATGTTTTATTAAATCTTTATTAACTTGACTAAGAAATTTTAACTACGTCGAATTTAGTATTTTTTTTTAAAACAAAAAGATGAATTAATTGTTTACATGTTTTATAAATATGTTTACTATTATTAAACGAAACTAAACGCTTATGATATATAATTATAACATACTCGTTGGTCACGCAGGACAAGGTCCGAATTTATTTATATATTGGAAATAACACAGTCATAGATAAGTATATGGGCATTGAATACAAAGAGAAAAAAAATGGTAGCAATTTACTTATATATTATTTTACATAGACAAGAAAATTACACGAAAAAAGCATAGTATGATATAAAACAAAGTTATGAACACAAAAATAAAAATAAGAAAAAAATCAATAACATATTGCGTCGAAGGTTATTAAGTTTTTAAATATTGGTAATGAAACAAAAAATATATCGATTTCGGTGAACAAATCATTGTAAGCTCAGCACATTCTCACTATAGCAGAGTGTAATCCAGAATTGGCTCGATTTGTAGGAATGCTGAAATTCCCGAACACTTCGTCGTTAAACAAGTACTGAAGTATAATTGATACATTTTAAACCATTACATTTATGACGATTTTCGTGCTTACGTAAGTCAATTTATTTTATTTTGTTATTAATTGACATGTCAGTTATACTGTAGTGCATTTTTTTGTACGTGGTCATTTATGCCTGTTGAGAGTAACTTTACCTCACCAAACTAAAGTCGTGACAAAAATATAACGCAACGCGTACATAGTACAATATTTTAAAAAAAAAAAAAAAAATATATATATATATATTTTTTTTTTTTTTTTTTTTTTAAATATTGTACTATGTACGCGTTGCGTTATATTTTTGTTATATATATATATATATATATATATATATATATATATATATATATATATATATATATAACTAACTTAAAATATATATAATTGTTCCTTTACCAGAATCTACTTCAAAAAAAAAATTTAAATAAATTTAGTACCTAACTCAAAATTGTCAACTTAATACAAATTTACTCGAATAATTTTTAAGAAAAAATTTTAGAATGGGTAGTAGTTTTTTTTATTTTTTTAAATAGATTCTGGTAAAGAAACAATAATATATGTTTTTAGTTAGTTATGACATCCTGAAGATGAAAATGGTATTTTTCGAAACCGGTGAATGTATTTAAACTCAATTAGGTCGTTAATAAAACAAAGATAATTAATAAAAATAAAAAATATAAATATTTTCAATATATTACACAAATTTTAACATGATGCAATACTCTACAGATGTTAACAGTTTATTTAAATTCATGTGTTGTACCATATTTATTTGAGTTTTTGGACTGAAAATTCCAAAATAATTAACGGTGATTTTTAAAACAATCAACATCATTGACAACCTCTGCAATGCACTGTACCATACATTCACCATGCTGGTTTGGCAATTTGGACCACGTCATTCGCTCACTTTATTTCACGTTTGTCAGCTCGGTTTCTACAGATAATACCGCTCTAATTTTAGTCATGCCCTTAAAACCGACAAGTTATTTTACAATGGTGTTTGAATGTGATAAAATAATTGTTTTAAATGTTCCATCTTTTCGAAATTTTCTGTAGTTTTTCGAGTAGACGCGTTTCTCTAAAGAAAACATTTGGAAAAACTTACCTATCATTGAATAAATCCCGTAGGATACTGACCTAAGGGTTTTTGACGTGTATATTCTGATATTGAATATATGTCTAAATATTCTGTATACAAACCAACGCTCTTTTACTGATCTGAATTTTGCGCAGATACTATTAAGGATCTGCCTATTATCCACCCTTGCCCTGGCCTTCCCACCTCTTCTTATGTATTATATGTAATGCCATCGCCTCGAATTTTTCTCAGCTACATTGAAGGACGATGAAGAAAATATATTCATCCTCCCCCCCTCCCCCACGCCAACCATACCAACAACATATATTACGTTCGAGTATATCGAGGGCATAGCCGCTGGTAATATATATAATTATTAAAGGAGAATGAATGTTTTGACTCATATTTATTAATATTTTGAGTTACCCATAACTTATATCAAATAAAAGATCTCAGTACAGTATTTTTTCAATTAGGATGAACTAATTAATGGAGGAATTTTCAATGCACGCTATGTGTGGCGAAAAGTAATTATTTTTTACGTGACATTACTACACGTATTCGTGCTTGTGGGTTTAATTAGTTATTAAGCATACAATCAGCTAAAGTTGAACCAGCTCACGAAAATATGAAAAGACAGTGACATTAAACAAGCAACTAAAATTATGTTGGTTCACACTATTATCTTTCCAATATCTGTGTGTTACGGAGTCTTGTATGGTCCATAATAGCGACAAGCGTAAAATAGACGCAAATGTATTCCTTGAAAAAGATGTTATGTATCCCGTGGACAGCACGACACAGGAATGCCTCATTCTGTAATAAATCCAACCACAGTAAGCCCTATCTAAAGCAGTGAATAAAAATTTATTTCAATTCTTCTCCACATTCACATTCATAGTCTAAAAAATTATATTATTCTGGGCACAACTTTGGGCCGAAAAAGATTTGAAAAGTGCCATGTCGGTGAATAGATACGTTGCATCTGTCTGAAAAGACCCTGGAATCAGCTGGGACTTGTATAGATGCATTACGACCCGAGTCTCATCTGATTGTAAATAGTATTTTTGTAATTACCTAAGAAGAATATGCGCAGTGTTAACACTTCCAGCTCGGTGGTTCAAAACAAAACACATCCGGCGGTGGTGGGTCATTTTAGACCCACCTCAAGTTTTTGGGTTTTCAACTGTTTTGTGGGAGATTTTTTATAAATATTTCATTTTAAATATGATTTAATGAAATTTCATGATGTGCCGCAATATTTCTGCTAAAAAATTATACTTTAAAATTAAAAAATATTAGGAAAAATGTACATATACATATTCGACATATATAATAAACGCCCTACACATCCAAAATACAAACATCCACTGAGCATGTGATATTCTCATCGGAACCCGAGCAGGTAGTATTATAAAACTTACAGGTAGGCGCAACGCTCCTCAAATAATTATATTACTGGCATTGTCTAGGGGCCGTCAGACGAAAATAAGTCAAAACAAATACATGGACACACACCTGGTATCCTTTGTCTACCCACTCAAAATGTTGACAATATATGTTTCGGCGCAAGCGATGAGATTCAATCCGACTGTCTTAGGTCAGTCTTTGAGCATTTTTTCACATTTTTATCAGTAACTCATTTGAATATCGTCCGATAACATTTATTTGTATCTCAAATTATTTGAAAATATTTTATAAAAGATTAGCTAGACGGTATATTTGTTGAGTAATTCATATTTTTACAAACACCCGGGTCAAATCTGACCCACCACCACAGAGTATGTGTTAACTCAATATAAGATTGTTATTGTGTAAAATTAAAGCATTTTGTTACAGTAACACTTGGTATCGGTCTCATATTAAAATGCCCATTCAAAACAACAAAAAAAAATTAAACCTGTGGAACAGTAAACTGAAACTGATGAAATATTAACATTATACTAAATCATTACCGACCCGACGTCATATACTTTTCATGAACAGGGACAACGACAAGTACTCAATATTAGCAAGTGTCGGTTCACACTTCTGGCAGAGTTGATGAAGTTTAATAGTGTCCAGCCAGGGTTAATAGCCACATCGGGTGCTGAGGGACCATTGCGGCCGCATTTCGGTCATTCTTGTCATGCTGTACGACCCACCGAAGGGTTCAGCCTGTTTCCATATTATTATGGCATTTACATAATAGATGAAGTGGCACGGTGTGTTTTAATTCATATCTCCAACATTTTCCCTATTTATTTATAGTCTGGTTACACATTATTTATCATAATTAAAGACTTTAACTAATGACTAAACTTATTTATTTAAAACTTCAATGCATTCAATGTTTTACTCCCTCCTCATTAGACCAGTGTCCGTTTCGAGATGGACAGTGTTTTCTCTGTATCATTTATATTTGTTGTTTTGTATCATTTTCGATATGTTAGTTACAGTGGCTCGAGCAATATTGATATAGATATAAACACTTTTGAAAAATATTGTTGAGGTGTAATCTGGCGGTCTATCCTTCACCGGCCAGATCAGTGGAGAAAACATAAAATGTGGGTACGGATCTCGGAACTCACCTTGCCGATGACTTTTCTCTTCATTTATGATAAATTTATAACAACTTGTGAAATTCGGATGGACAGGAATCTACTCTACATTATTGTAAGAAGTTACTATTAATCACAGTAGTAAAGAACATAGCGATCATTATAAATGCAAACTAGAGAAATCCTAAACGAATATAGTCTGTACAGAATGTTCAAAGTTGAAGACGTAGAACCGCCATCACGGTAGATTCACAATCCAGCGCAGACAGAAAAAATGGAACAATAATAATAATACATGACCTTGGGTTTGGGACGTGCTCTTCCGTGTTTCGAACTCGTTACTTATAATCTCTTATCGCCACGTACTGATTTTGAATTAATTCACTTATAGGCTCGGGTCATCCGCTACCCTTATCGGTAGATCGGATATCCATCCACAATCCTTTTGCGACACCGTCCATCATTAGTTCCGGAGTTCTTTATCACGCTCGATATGAATACAATGCAAATTATGATTTATCCCAAAATTAGTAGAAAGTTGATGCACTAATAATTGTGTCTGTTTCTCTTACCCAGTATCCCATTATGGATTTATTAATTTACATGAATTTAAATTAACTTGGTCTGTTAAACTCCGCCCGCGATTAGCGTGGCCACTGCTAGCCGGGCCTGGCGCGCGGTCTAACGCGACAACCTACCGTGCACGTGCAAGAGTATTCCCGTATTCAAAATTTTATTCTCCACCCGAATTATTTGGATGATTTAAATAATTCACCTGCTGGTTACAATATATAAAACTATAGTTAATATAACAGTTACAATAACTAGATCTTTAAGACTGATACATATGTTGTGACGTTATAAATGGGGGTCAGGTACAAAATTGCCCCATCACTTATGTTTGTCAAGCACCTTGACATTTCACAAATAGTTGCCCTCAAGTTGGTAACACATTCGCTGTCTCAGCTTATAAAAATGGTTGAAATCTATGGTTCATTTTCAAACCATCGCCAAAGCTGTCAGACTAAAATGTAACTGTGTGTGATTCACTGTACCCAGAGGGTAAGTATTTTTTATTGTTCAATCACTAGTGCATAATTTAATACTAACTTGTTAATCTCATCGCATGGTAAATAATCTTTACAGGAAACAAGACGTTTCCCTCTATGCTTTGCCTCTGGAATTTAACCTCACTTTTTTTTGTCTTTGGTGCATACCTCTGTTTTTTATTTCAATTTCTACTTTGGATTTATTTTGGAGTTAGTTGCCTCACTGTAGGCGACAATATTTATCATAATGAACTACAATAAATCACGTTTACGAGTCTGATCGCATCAGCCTGGATACTGCGGGCCAAAACGTGATGTGATACCAAGACATCTAGTGTCCCATACAAGAAGGACGTCGGACTCGCGCCCAACCCGGCGAGATGAGGATTTGTCGTCTGAATTTTGTTTTATTTTTGTAGTCTTGTGTTTTTTTTTATTAGATATCTTACTTTTACTAATGACTAACATCTTTTATTTATCTTCTCCAGGTATTATTATAAATTTTTCCCAGTTTAGGATGAAGGCAGAATGTGACAAAAATGAGGTGGATATGTATGCTCAAGGTAAAAGAACCCACGGATCTCATGTCTACTGTCTAGCCGGTGAAAGGGAAGGACGTGGGTCTTTTACCCTAAAATGTATATAGAAATAGAAAGAATATTGAATATGATATCTAAAAAAAATATATTTTAAAAATTAGAGTAAATTCATACATTACATATACATTATTTATAAAAACTCAAACAATAAGAATGTAGATACACTGTGTAAAAACGTATCCACCATTCATCTCATAATATGGGTCAAAAGTAGCTCCGGTCGCTCTCGACCCACCTCTATTAGTCATCTGGCTATGGATCCTTTCCAACTAGTTAGAATACTTTATTCCATTCGTTTTTGATTAAATGATTCGGATAAAAATATTAAAAGACAATTAGGGGTACTTTATATAATATGTTACGGAATACACTTTTTTAGTTAATGTGAAAAATATTAAAACAATAGTGAGAAGAGTAAACAAAATATTAAAAACTACAGCGCAAGTACATAGGTGCATGGATTCTAAGGTCAACGAAGTCTTATCACGTGACACGCGACAATTAATTAGTTAATATTTATATATAATATTGCTGTGTGTCACGCGTAGAGAAATTTGAAAGGAAATTAATACGTTACACTTGATTTGAAGTGAACGAATTAATTACACGATCTTTTAGTTGTTAAGGTATATTTATTAAACAGAAAACAAATTAAACAAAAATCAATTCATATTTTTAGAAATTGGAAAACTGTGTGCAGCTGTACTGTAAGTAGATAATTATTAATATTATATCAATTTTACTTCTTTCATGCCCGTTCTAGGACGAGTTTTAGACCCATGTAATAAATATACTTCCTTACTAACTGATTTTGTGTAATCACGAAACTACGGAAACGCCAGGGTGTATACAAAAATTCAACAAACTTCCTATTATCTGCTGCCGCTTTGTTATTATCTCCCCGCCACTGTCTACTGACTCAGTTTACAGTGGTATCTTTTGTTCTCGTTCTAATACGAATGATTTATTGTTTACACATAAATTTAAGTTCTATAGTCGATTTGATTACGTTAATTTAGTTTAGACTAGATTAGGTTATTTTAAACAATTTTTCATACATTTCTACGTATGTAAGGAAAAATTTATGAATAAAGTTAGATGGTTCGAACCAAATTAATCCGATTATTATCAAATAAAATATATTCTGAAAAACGTTAAAAGGAGCCAAACTTATCTGAGAAGATTTATGTATGAACAAACAGCGCACTCTACGGTCTGCAGTTATCCCGGAGTCAATAAGAATAAATAAAACTAACCATCTAACGCTAAAATATATTGGAAAATATAAAAATCATTAAAAAAGGCAATATGTATGTTATTTTTATGTTTTTGTTTTTAGGAATGGATAATTTTATAGAAAAAAATAACGAGGAAAATAAATATTCATTTCAGGATAAAATTATAGAAATATATTATTATCACATTTGTCTATTACAATTGATGTCTTGTTTAGTCTAGCGGTAAGTATTGCTCAGTTTTAAATGATTAAAAAATTGTATTTAATTTGTTTAAATATAAATTCCCCATTAACTTAAGTAATATTAGTAAGATTTATTTTATTTTATTTCTAAAATATGCTGGAAAACTTGTTAAATAATATTGTTTATTTCTAGGTAAACTACCTGCTATTTATTCTCAAAGAAAATTATAATTTTGAAATACAGTAAGGCAAGCGACGTCTGTACATCGATCGATTTTTCATTTTAAAACTTGAGAACAGCAGGAATTATTTTGATGCAATTTTCTATATAGCATCACGTTACAACAACAAAAGGCTGAGCAGACTTGTGTCAGACTTTAATGGCCCGTGTCTGTGTAAAGAGACACGATGAGATAATCTCAGAGATTTATTTGAGATACATCTTAATACCTCGTACTTGTATAGAGATTTTTACCTGGGAATAAATTTAAGATCAGCTTGAGATTGATTGAAGGAGACAAAAACTCAAACCAGTATATAGCAAGTTTGACACGTGTACATAAACGTCACCTAAAACCACCTTAGATCGTACAACTATTAATTCTGAAAAAAGTTATCATAAGTCGTTAAATATTAATATTTATTTAAAGCATTAAATTACATTAATTCAGTTTTAACTGCTCCTGGAGAGATCTAAAATCACCCAACTGGCGAACTGCAATGACGTTTGACGTATATGTTGAGCGTGAGGTAAGACGCGGATGGCGAATCTCTGAGACTTGAGACGAGGACCACAAAAACTGAGAGTTATCTCAGATCCCCACAGTAAATAATCCACAATTTTATGTAAACGCTTTATTTATTATACCCTAGGTTTTCTGTTGTTTGAAATATTAGCTATTTATTTCCATCGCCCTGAAAAATATGCACCGTGTAAAATAATCTAATTTCGTTACAAACATTATTTTCGCGAGGTAAGCTACACGCTGTATATTTTCTTAACAAAATTGTAAAATCAAAAACACGGTTAAGGGAGGGGCAGGGGGAGGGGAAAGTCTACACAATCAAAAACAATCTAATAAAATGGCGTAAGAACCAACTTTTTCGGCATGTTTTGAATTCCTTCCCGGAAAGCATTTGGCACAAATTGAATCCAGCAGAGGAAATATCGCGCTTGAATAAATCACCGTGTATTATAAAGGAATTTGTTTCAATAAAAAAATCCTATTAGATTTCTCAATCTCACCGGTGAGCCGCGAGTCGAGAATCGTCGGGGGCGTTACATCCATTCCCGGCTACGGTTCAGTTTTACCTTCGTGTATTATTTAGAGTGTTTTTGCGGCGACCTGTGTCGTCGGTACCGACACTTGTATATGATAGCGAATCTCGGATGCAACAGGGAAATATGACAACAGACGAAATGCGATGGGTAAGAGCGCCGCGTGAACGATACTTTTATATATATATATATATATGTATATACAGGTTGTAACATACCTAGTCCACAATATTTTGTGTGTGGATATCTGACTAAATTACGAGTCGAAAATATTCAAGGAATATGTGCAAATTCTGGAGCATTATGGAAAATATTATTATTAAAGAGAACACATTCTTATTAAAAAGTTATAATTATTCAGAACATAGGTCTGTGATATTTTAAATACTAATTGAATGTACTAATTATATACACATACATATAAAATTAGTTTTATCGAAAAATATTATTATTGTGCTACCGGGATTAGAACCTTTTCTTATTAGGAGAACACATTCTTATTGTGAAGTCGTAATTATTCAGAACATAGGTCTGTGGTATTTTAAATATGAATTAAATATATTAATTAGAAAGATACACATATAAAGTCAATTTTATCAAAAAATATTGTTGTTGCGTCATATTAAATGTATTAATATCAAAAAGGTAACATATAGGTTCGAAAATTTGTCGCTAAAAATATTGCCACTGTAGCATAGTTGGACCTTCCCCGGTTAGGAAAGAGATCCAGGTTCGAATCCTGGTGGCGCAACAACAAAATTTTTCGAAAAAATTGATTTTATATGTATATCTTTCTAATTAATATATTTAATTCATATTTATAACCTTTTTTTTCAATCCGGGGAAGGTGCATTACCAACTATGCTACAGCGACAATATTTTAGATGACAAATTGTTGAACTTATATGTTTAATTTTTTCAAATTAATATTAATACAATTAATTAGAATTTGAAAATATTATTATTTGAAATTTTTACAAAATATATGTATTTTTTGTCCAATACTATATATTTGCTTCATGCCCTACAAAAATGGTCTTGCCGCTCGAAATAGTGTAGTGTGTGTAATATGTACTTATTCTGCATTTATTTTTTGTTAAATTATTAACATTTTTTAACAAAATAAGTTGGAGCAGTTTTATTTTTTACCATTATTTTATAAATACAGTTAAACATCATAAACATTACCCGGACTAATTACAATGGGCAGTCCAGATAATATAACGCAAAAACAAGAGACTTCTTAAACTCATTCATTAGCAAATGACCTCAATGCATATGAAAGTATCGTAGGGTAAATTGGTTATATTCACGCAAAATAGGTCTTCCATTAATATTAAATATTAATCCACAAGAAAAATAGTTTATTTTCGTTTTTAATTGAAAATATTTATTTATTTATACAATAAAGAATAATGAATTTATTATCTTAGATAAGTTGTTTTTTTATAATTAGAATCGATCAAAAAATAAAATAAAAATTTTCGTAATTCGACCTAATTCCGAAAAAGTTTACATTCGAATTTCAAATTTTTTATTTCGTCATCCTGTAAAAGTGCTTTGTTGGACCGTGTTTTCGCATACTGATTTGTAAACGATATTTCTATGAAAGCAAATACACTAAACTCACTCAACTTTGTTCTTTACCGGACAAGTGTTTTTTCTTTTCACCCCCTCGCTGGTGCGAGTGGATGAAATAAAATAAAGTCTCAAAATGCAGAATCTTTATTCAAATTTATTCGCCTTGCTTGAGAATAAATTAAGTCCAGCTTCCGGAGAGTAAAAACCGTAAGATGAAAAACAAGCAATCAATTAAAAGTTTTTAACTACCGTGAAAATATTGTGAAAAATATTTAAAATAAACTCTGACAAATATTTCTAGTAAAACTATATCGGTGAAAACTAAAATATATTTCGCTTTGCATGTTGCTTTGGTAAATTTGAAATGTTTACCTAATCCAGCTGAGGACAGGTAAAAAATAATTACCCCATATTTCTATGTATTTTTCATTAAAAGTAATAAAAATAGCTTCGTCTCTATGAGATATCTGATATTTATTTAATAACGGTGCCTTTATATGTAAAAATCCAGTAATTGTGTGTTCTTGGACATACTCAAATATTGGCTAAAATATATGTAATTATTTAATTATATATGTTCTACCTAGCCAAAAAAATATTCACATACATTTCAATCACGCCACTAGTATAAAATCGCGTCTATGTCATGTTAGTTCTTCGCCGCGATATATAGGGTACTTACGGAAGATTGTATGTCATATTTATACATTACGACACACAACTCTCGCTATATTTACGTATATGGAACTGGCGGTTCTACTAGTCCAGATCGCGATTTTTGTGGTTGATATGTACATGTATATAATATATAAGCTCATAACAATCCTTTTATTGTCTACCGGGCTAAAGTACCACAATAAGGCTTTTAAATCAAAACATCCTTTTACCATCGCACGATTTCTCTATTGCCAAAACACAAAGCACGTGTACCCGTCGTGGCCGCGCAGCATCTGATATTGGCCGCGAAGCGGCCAGCGAAGGCAACTAAGAAAATCTAATTGTTTCTCGATGGATTAAACAAGGTGATAAAACAATCGAAGATTAGGTACCTACGTGAAACGTCGACATTCAAATTCGTCCCCATAAATCCATCTAATTAATCACCCGAACACCCCTCAGCCGCGGCGGTGCGGTGTTTATTAACCCGCGGTATTTTCACCCTTGGGCAGATAAGCCATTGGGTGTGAAATGGGAAGAGCGTCGACAAGTCGCCAACCAAATTTCTACGGCCGCCTGCCGGCAAAGTTTGTAAACAATCCATCAGCATACAAATTGATTAATTTGCTTACATTTGCATAAATATGTTGATAGGGCAGTGTCATAGGTCGGGCAGGGTGGAAGATCAAAAGGTTTGCGAAGACAAATGCGATGTTCGTCCGTACAACAAAATACTAAGCTCCCAGATAAAATGCCGACTTTGTTTGTTTTGTACGTTTTTTCTTTTGTTTAGGAATAACGAACTGTAACAGATATTTCGGCATGAACATTTTCTACATTGTATTATGGTGTTTACGACAGCTGTTATTCGTAAAGTCGGGATTTTAAGCTTTTGATAAAACCGTACACACGCATTATTTGTCTAAGATTAAATGTCGTCTGTAGGAGGAAGCGTACTAAACAATTTTCTATTAACATAGAAAATGTTTGTTCGGATGCTTTCCATATAAAATATGTGACTTAAAACGTGCGTAACATTTTACAGACATTTGCGGGTGGCGACGTAATATATAAGAACGTTATTAGGGGTAGATACAAACGAAGAAAATACATTTTCACAAAACAAACGTGCACATTTCAGCTCAAAATAATAACATACTGACGATGTTTGAAAAGACCAAAATAAAATACAATGACTCGTGGGGCGACCCAGAATAACATATTCTATGCAGAGATGGTATGATACATGTATCTGAGATATGTAACACTTGCACTTTTTACATTCATGCCATTATTAAAAATGTGACGTACATATGGCGAAAATTATTTTAATTAATTTAAGAATACGAATCATTAGCTATGTAGTATTTAGTTCTTAATATCATAACTTTATTACTGAATAGCATTCTTTTTATTGTATTCATGTTAAAAAAAAAACTTTTATTTAAATTAATTATATTAAAAAAACTTATATTACTTTATTTCGTAATATTTATTAAAAAACACTTAAGATACAATTCTACGGAATGCAAAATAACATAAGGCTTCGTTGTATCCCGGCATTTCTATAAACAACGAATTTTTACTACTAGTCTTGATGAGGTCCATGGACATGCACTCTTAATGTAGAAAAAATAAAAATCTAGATATCAATGGTACAATTTAGAATTTTTTTTGTGTATCTTTTTAAGTGATTTATTAATTTTATTACTGTTTTAAATATTATTTTTTGCGGAAAAGTTTTTTAAAATAATAAATAATGCGTTAAAAAGTATACCCATTAAAATACTGATAGCTGTGTCACATTACAGTTGAATACTAGGTAATCAGAGCAAAGTTTAAAATTATAAATATCGACTATTTTATATTAATCGAAACGAATAATTACTAAGCACTTAATTTGTCCAATTATTTCAAATCGATTTAAATGTAGGTATATCAAATTGTACATGGTTTATAGACGAATTTCCTTAAAATTTTCAAACCAAATTGAAGTCAATAATAAATATTGTGTATTTCACTACACAGGATACTACACTTAACACTAACACTTCTCTTTAGCACTGATGCTTCTACCACATACTAGAACCACGCTGGTCGTTAATACCGAGGATGTTATAATTTACTTACTTTGAGCCTTATACTGTATATTATTTTTAGTAATACGTAGCTCGGAAATAAATCAAAAATATTTTGTCATAATATTATAGTTTTTTACTGTATGCTAGATTATTGCAATCAATACTAGATTATTTATGAGTTTTTGTCTCCAAGAAAGAGTTTTAGTAGTATGAGAATTGAAGGAACAAGGTACTAGAATTGATAGTCTCCCGGGATGGGGTTTAAACCCCCTATTACGAATGTATTTGAATATGATATGCGTAATATTAAATATTCTGAGAATTCAAAACCATTAACCATGTACAATGTATTATAGTATTTTAAAAACGCGCGGCGCCCACACAACGTTCTCAGAACACTGTTTTTTTCAATAAAAAGACGCGTTCTATATTTCTAACTAACTTACCATCACGCCGTTTTGCCGCGATAGATTAGGATAGAGCGCCACACTCTTCCGTCCTGTCACACAATTCTCGCCTCATCCACATTCATTCATCTTCTCATACAAGCTCGCCGATTGTTGAGGCTTCCAACAAAACCATCCCCCAGTATCTGCTTTACCTGGTCGTGCCAAGTCTTTCACGGACGTCCTCTATCTTATATATATCCTTCTTACCATTCTCTCCTCATTCATTCGTTCCATATAACCAAACCGCCTAAGTGATCCTTTTTTAATCTTACTCATTATAATAACATCATTCATTCATTCTTTACTATGTCATAAATAGATTTGTCACATAAACGCCTAATGATCTCATTTCCACTGCATTCAGTCTACTTTCATTTCTTTTCTAACAGCTCCAGGCCTCACGTTCTATATTTCAAATAGTGGTATTCTCGAATAAACTGGCAGCTTCACATCTAGTGTTTACTTGAGTGTTATTTGTAATCATTGACCTCTTATACTAGTTTGTGCTTTTAATTCTATAAAACCATCGCACCATTCAAGTCATCATGCGAAAAATGACAGAACCAGCATCAAAATACTTATTCTTATTATCGAGCTTAGCACACATCACATTGGCTATCATTACTTTGTTCATCGCGACCTGAAAAAGTTTTACAATATACTGGCCAAATCACTGCCTAAGGTTCATCAGCCATCGGGTCTCTAGGTGGTAAATCCTGGCTCGACCTGCTACGGCAGGGGTCTGATTGGCCTGCCAGTTGGATAATATCTGCCGGCAGTGGTGCTCGAGTAGAGAATCAACTTCACGGTTTTTTTTGAGCCCGTCTTATTTCCCTCGGCGGAGTTTTTGTGTACTCCCCTAGTTGCACTTACGTTCCCCGGTGCCTGTGTGTTATTACTGTATCTGTATTATTATTATTATTATGTGCATTGTACATCTTAAACTATAAATACTTTTATATGAGGTCATTGGTGTAATGAAGGATGTTTTGGTTGGCGGCCATCTGTTGTTGCGCTGAGCTGAATTGCACAGTCGCCTGTTCAGTACAAAAAAAATGCCAACCTGGATGCGAATGAGTAGGACCGATATAGGAGATTTTGTTTATAAAACGGTCCTGGATTAGTGGTGGGTCCTTTCATTAGCTATGATAGTCTCCTTCTGCCAAAGCCCCAACTTCCAGCATTATGACGTACAAGATTTCATACTTCTCTAGATATCTAATCACAAGTCAGAGATATTAAAGTTTTAGAATTTTTATTGTTTTAATACTTATTTTGTTTTATTCATCCGAACAATAACATCCTTAATTGTAATGATATCCTAGTTTATTTTGAATACTACAAAAAAAAAACTTGATGAATATTGTATCAGTAAGCGAATCTAACTGCTAGACCAAAAAAGTACGTTAAAAATAAGCGATATTTTTTTTTACTGCATTCAATTCTCTTCATTTTTACTCAGTATTTTGTTCTGTAATAAATCACTGTTCACAAAAGCTTCCCTCTTGATCACTGTTACATTAATAAGGTAATATCAATTTCCTTTACTTGCACGTGACCCCCTTTCGAGCGGCTCTCCATTAATAATGACAGAACTAATTGAATTAATGAATTCCCTAGAAGAGGCAATATAACGCCATAATTACAAATAATGTAGGGTCGGGGGCGGTTTGGGCAAGACGGCGCACTGGGTAATATATTTCACGATCAGTACCCACCTAACAATTCTTGCCCAGAGCGCTGGGGACCCCACACTCCTCGCAGTTAATTATAATACAAGCTTCTGTTCGTTTTAGTTCCACGGTGACCCGACAATTACACCAATATGTCAGAATACAAAATAGTTTAACTATTTTATAATGTAGTTTACAAAAATCATTCTTAATGTTAAACGTCTTTGATGTCACCTGTATAAAATTCTCATGAAAAAATACATCACACGATTTATTATGCAATTCGAACTCATCTCTAACTGTGTTCCCACCTTTTGTTAGACCGTGCCTGATGTTTATCCCTAGAGATAACAATAAGATGGATAAGAACGTGTGATGAGTTATTATTTATCAAGTAGTTTATTAATTTAAAATCAGAAAAATACAGTTTAAATTAAGATCAATTAAGAAAGTAAGAAAATAAATAGATAAGTAATTTCATCTATACGCACTTTAACATGTTAACTTACAAGAGACAGCTGAAATATAGAATACCATAATATTCTATCCTTACATACAAGTCTTGCCGTATCTAATGTAAGCAAAGAAGAAAGCAAAACTTAAACTTAAATTTGTGGTAAGTATGCAATCCTGGTATTGAAAACCCACTTACTCATGCTCTCTAGAAGCTGGTGTAGGGCTGAAATATCCGTTGAATACTACTAAATAAATACTACTTACATTCAGTAGAATTGAAAAAACCTTTCGGTTGATCCGTTTTGTATGGAGTCGTTACTTAATGCTGTTTTTTAACCGAATAACATTTAAAAGGTTTACAACTCCGTGCAAATCATTAAAGCGTAAATTCCTATTTAATAATTCGCGAATTTTACTATGTTACTGTTTTTAATGTGTTGATTTCATGATCGATCGTTCTTTACACTCGAGATGCATTTGGTGCATGGATTTGTTTTTGATTTGGGAAAAACAAAAAGCAATTTACAGAACTATTTACTATGTTAACCTTTATTAAAAATAATTACTTCGTTTAGTTATTACGTGAAGAATTTTCAAACAATAAACGAATCATGTTCAATCATAAAAAGAGTTCTTAAAAACGTTAACACATTTTTTATATTGATTTTTATATAGGTAAAAAGGTATTATTTTACGTTAAAACTTAAACTTTAAAAATACTCTAAAATTACTCTAAAGTTAAAAGTACTCTAAAATTAAAAATAAATAAAAAGTAGTGTCGTATAAACGACGGATTCATTTTGCTTATAGACGTTGGTTAAACGAAAGTTCATAATCCTATGAATAACATATATATTGTAGTACAAATATTACATGTCATTTAATAATATTATTGGTAGCATCGGTGTAAAGAGGATTTAGTTATTTATAATATTTTGCTCGCTATTAACACTTTTTCTTATTTCTAAAATTTAAAATTTATCTAACTGTAAACCCCTAGTATTTGTATAATTTCTAAACCCTTTTTAATATCAAAAGAATGGTTTGTTTCCAAAAGGTGATCGGAAAATTCTGAATAGTTTTTACTATTTGTATTTTTAACATTTAAAAGATTTGTCAAATGCATAATTTTAATTAGAAATAGATTAAAATAATATTGACTTAAAAAAAATCGATTGTAATGGGTGTAAGAATTTTATTAGAGAATATTACAACGATAAACCTATTTCTCAACATCATAATCCAATATTTGTGTAAAATTTACAGCAACCGAAAATCTTATAAAGATTAGCGAAGCTTTATATAATATATCTTCTCAATATCTAGTGTGAAAATAAGATGAAAAACCACTAAACTTCCCTGTAATAAAGGCTTTGAGAAATTCCTCCAAAGGTTTGATTTTCTTTCAGCAGACTTCCTAGAAGTTAAGTTTCAAATAAAGAACGGATCAAAATTAAAACCATCCTTAGCCCATCTCTAGGAACTACTCAATGGCAAGAATCTCATTCTAGGAAAAAGAAAAATTACTAAGAAAAACTTTGATTATCTGCTGAGTGATTTTTTATTTGTCATAACAAAACTAATTACTTTCATTTCTCGATTTAATGTGCATTTAATATTACTTGTGATAAATTAATGAAATACTTAACCCGACATTAGTATGTTGGGGTATAACTCACCTTCGTCAAAGATTTTAGCTAATTATAAATGGCGCAACCGTTTTCTTGGAATTTCTCTATAAATTCTGTGCAGGAGTAGCTAGCTCGAAGACGTTTAACAATAAGAAACTAACCCACAAATGACTAAACTTAGATAATCGCCATCGAACGTTGACACGGGTAGCACCTAATTCTAATTTTACGTCATCAAAGTTTATGAACTTAGTTAATTTTCATAATAAACATGGCCTTTCCTTGCAGAATATATTTATTGAAAATAACACATATTAGTATACGTATGGACATAGACAAAGAAAAATTGTAACAATTTACTTTCATCTTAACATATTTCACATGGACAAAAAAGCGGCGTGAAAAAAGAATGGTACGATGTAAAAAAAGTTATTAACGCAATAATGAAAACAAGAAAAATATAATACTTTTAAAATTATCAATATTAACTTTGTGGTTAAAATTCATATTTTTTATTTATAAAAAATAAGAAAAATATAATTTACATTTCGTAATCATTTCATTGCATTGAAGAATATTATTAATTAGGTTTTTAAATATTGGTATTATAACAGAAAATATATTTGAATACCAGTGTTAAATAATAATTCTATATTATAAAATATACAAGTCGATGTTTTAGTCATAGCACTTCAAGAATGTGTAGTGTACCGATACGCGATAATATGTCAAAGACAAAGTTATATGACCGCTTTACTCTGGACAGTAACGCAACAACGCACTTGACGTCAGTTCTCGCATGGTATCGGTTGTGTACATCGCGCGCAATGTGTTGTTGTACAGAATAAAAGTAAATTTAACACATTGATATTAATAATTATTAAGCCATTTTTAGGACTTTCCGAAATTTCTTGGTGGCTATTCGTTATAAATTTAATTATATTAATTTAATAAAATATATTGTTCATTTTTGATAGAGGAAATGCATGTAGGTGAGATAAGCTGGTAGAGTAACAGTATTGGTTATACTTCAACATATTTATATCCGTGGTTCTTTTAAAACGTAGCCCTATTTCCTGAAAAAAAATACCGACTCACATGGTGCGAAGGGAGGAAGATCACATGATTCATAAAACTATTAGCATCGAGACCATTATGAGAAGACTGAGAAGATACGCAACATGGGCAGCTTCACTCAGCCGCCATCTCAAAGATTCGATGGTGACCAGAATAGAATAAAGTGGGGTAGAATTATTAAAATAACCGACCTTAGATAAACTGGATTGGGTGAGGGCACAGAATAAGAAGCTATCAAACTTCATTTAAATCTCTCTTCCAAACAGTTATTAACACAGTTCGAAAAGCCAACATAATTGCAAACATCTATTAATGGACATCATTTGCATACTAGATGTAAAAATATGATATATTTTTTACAACTAAATAAAAAAATATGCATACGTACATTTAAAACTCATCCAAGGATGTGTGCGAAAGACGTACATAGTACAATTTTAATAATTAAGTACATTACTAGTACAGCAGCATTACATTTTTCAAATATTTGAATTACTGACAAAAGAAATGGACTGGTTTAATTTCTTGAGAAGAAAAGGCGTGGTGCTCTAGTATTAATATTCTGAAATTTTATACCAAAACTTTTGATGAAGTAATAAGTGATTTTGCAAACAAAAAAACATAAAAATAAAAATAATGATGTTAAATAGGGGCCCCTATAATGCGTTAGCTCAAGAGCCCTTCAAGGGTGAATCATCCCCTGTACGGATGGTAAAAGTTGGAAAATATTACAATTTTTAAAATTCTAACCTCTCCATGTGTCCTTAACAATTGGTTAATTGTTTATGGCTGATATTAACGAAAAATAGTGAAAATATTTTTTTTTGTTGCGCTGTTATTGGAAGTATTTCACCGTGGTGAGATTTTTTTCAATGGGCAACATCGATTTTGAAAAAAAAAAATATATAAAATATCACTAACGAAAGTAGGGCGATACATGATTGAGCAGCTCACTAAAATACTGAAAATGCACTTCAAAAATGGTAAAAATTTCGCGGAAATAAAATTTGCTTTGTAACAACGTCTATTTTTAGCAGGATGGGGCTAAGTACCACATAAGCGTATAATTTCTCGTTTCGGATACATCAATTGGTCACCCAGATCATGCGATCTAACGCCTTTGGAGTATTTTCTTTGAGGTTATGGGAAAGATAAGATCTACGCTAATACTCAAAAAATTACTTGAGGTCAATAGCTGAGCTGCCATTGGTGAAATAAGGCATCAATTGAGCAAAAATATTTTAAATAATGAAGAGATTGGATCACCCTATCGTTTGTTAAAATGTTAAAGGCGGTATACCCGCAATTGGAATGGAGTAATCGTAGACCCGTATTGAGGAAATTGAAAAAAAAAATGTAACGTGTATCAAAAGATGACCCGAGATGACAAAGCCGGGCGGGTCCAGTGTCGAGTGGAATCCTCTCACCTCAGCGGCGATTCCCCCCAGCATTCCATAAATTTTGCGGTGAAATTTATGGCACAACAGGACTGACCCAAAAAATACTCAGACATAAAAGCCCAGCCACAGCAGTGATAAGTGGCATCCCTCGGAAAATAAAAGATGCTGGAACATATTTTTATTTTGCTCTACACAAAAACAAAAATGTTCGGAATGCTTCAATACGACTTTCTCAATATCTTGCGAAAATACATATATTTTAGTGTGATGATAATAATAGACCCTGAAACAAGGGAGAGAAGACGGATTGATGCCGTTGAGTTGTGGTGCTGGAGACACATGTTGCGCATATCACGGATGGCGTGATGCACGAATGTCTCAATTCTGCAGGAACTAAACATCAAAGATAGACTATCAATTATTTGGCTGAGATGAATCATTCAATTTTATGGATGTGTTGCGAGAAGGGGATATAACTCGAAGAAGTTTGTTATGGTAGGCCACATCAAAAGACGAAGAGGAAGAGGAAGATCTCCCACCCGTTGGTCCGATCAAGTAGAAAAGGCAAAAGGCATTTATCTGGTGACAGCTCTAAGGTCTGTGGGATGCCATGAAAAGTAGAAGAACATAGTCAAAAGGGCAAGATTTCATAAAAATTTTGATCCTCAGTCATAGGGGACCAACGTGGATGAATAATACACTAACTTTCTTAATAGTGAGATGATGCAGTGTTAGTAGATAGTAATGAAACTGATGTACAGTGACTTATGACTAGAATGTCCCATGTATGCACGGAGAGTGAATTTATGAAGAATTCTTTACAAAGAATACGTACACTGGTATATACAGGCTTCCCTTATAGTTTTCTACGATCCCCGGTTCTGTGTGACTCTTCTCCAACACAAGAAACTGTTATTTTAATATCTTCAATCCAGCCTAATTACAGTCGATCTGTACTCGTCACGTGTCCGGCATAATTTCACTACAGTTTAGCGACAGTTCGTCCAATGACCTTGATTTTTTTTCACCCATTTGTTGGTTTCTCAATCTCTCAAGGAGATATCTAGTAAGGCTTTTTGCATAATTACTGGTGATGACGCAATTTGTTGTATTTCATGAATATTAACAAATCGAAAGTATTCGAGATATAAAATAGTATAGGTAAACATAATATAATGGTAAATAATTAATGAACACATGCATGAGTATGTATATTTAAGAAATATGTTCTTTAAGGACCGTAAACTTTAGAAATATTTCGGAAGGAGGGTGACTGCGGAAAATAAAGAGAACCTCACTTGAGTGCATGCGCTAAACATTATGTGGGGAGTTTTTGATATTATATTTTATTTTGTATCAGTATTTTTAAGGTGTTTAGTAAATAATTAGTGATGAAAAACGCTTTTGGAAATCAATATCTTCAAAATAAAAGAATCACATACCAATTTGACCACCATTGATTCTTATGTTCCTTCAGTTCCATGAGACTGTGATACTGATGTTAATACTGTTATTGTATGAAATTTAGTTATTAATATTTTGAAAATAAATTAAACTAGTGACATATGCGGCTTATTTGATTTGCCATATTTCCAAGGATTAAGGAGTAAAATAGAAATTGCTTTAAATTAAACGCTTATATTGAACTCAGGCAGAGAAATTCATTTTGGCCTGGAACAAATTTTTCATATATCGTTACTTTTGGGACCTGCGCGATAGAATGGTACCCCTCTCGTCCACTCCCAAACGCTGTGCGTTGACCTCTAATTAATAAATACAAATGTATTATTTTAATGAAAAAAATGTATTTTATATTTATAAAATTAACCCGTCACCTATATATTTAATAGTATGAGAAAACTTATATAGCAATATGATATTCGTAAACTTGTGCTGCGTTGTTAATAGTCATACAAGCTTACTACAAACAAATAGAAATTAATTTTAATTTAATAATGAAAAAGTACTTTTATATTAAACGGCACTTTTACTTAATAAAAAACCACAATTCGTTAAGCAGTACGTCTCCATCATAATTAATAGCAAATTGATGAAATCAATTATGAAATAATATTTTTTCCTTGTATTGTATACAATAAGAAACGAGAAAGTGACAGGGACGGCGCGCGGCGCGCGGCGTGGGCGGGCTCGGGGGAATAATTATGTGATTTATGCCGGCAATTTATTCGGTTCCACGCCACTGCTTCACCCCTGCCCCCCACCCCCCGCGACATGATTCACAAGGAAAATTATTGCAGAAAGATGTCCAAGTTTTTTTTTTAATTGGGGTCTTTATTATTATTTTGTGGGCGGTTCTTATCGCCGGGAAAAATAATGGAGTTGGAACTTTTGCCTAATGAATTATAATTTATTTTAATTAGAACTTTTACGTTTGCTTTCAGTGTCATTAACTATACTTATATGCTATGGAAAATTTACTGTTTCTTAAATGTCACCTTTATTCTACTTATAATTTTATTTTTAAATAAATTTAGATTAATTTATTTTTTCTTACGTTTTAATGTATTCACCACAATTACTAATATACAGATAATTGTCAGTTTGTTCATGTAAATAAAAGATTTTCAACTGTGAAATATTAGGGAGATAATAATCTACTACTACTTCAGGTAGATTTCAGAATCTATTCATATATTAACTAAAACAGTAAACCACGCTCTGTGTTATACTATAATAAGACACGGCGTATTTATCTGAGACGGTACTGCCAAAACCATAATAAAACCTTCAACAAAGGCACAATAAGCGGTGGTAAGAGTACAAAAAACCTTATAGGCACTGTTATGGAAAAAACTTCTTTGCACCAAGCCTAATAATTATAATACACATATAGATGTATATTGTCACATTTGAATTATGCGTGTGTGTGCACCACCTAAAGAAAAAATTACTTAGTGGGACGATAACGTGTGCCCCCATGATATTTCCGTTGGCCAGTCAGTTGCCCTCGATGCGGTCTATGGAGAAGATAAAATGGCCGATCTGTCACTTCTGGCTGCGAGCGCATCACGTCTGGTGGAGTCCGCAATCGGTGTGCGGGCTGTGATGAAAACGAGGAGTAAGAAGCGGATCAAGTGCCGTGGCGAGTTGTGGGGCATCCTCAGCCTTGAGGACATGAGATTTGGAGGCAAGTTTTGCCCCAAAAACCAAGGCCTCTTTACATGACGGCGTGTTTGTTAGAACAACACTCGATGACTGCTTCGTGAAACGGGTCCACTATGGCCTTAACATGGATCTTCAGAACCTCGGACATCAAAGGTGTCGTCGCAGAAGAAGAAATGCCACGTAGAAGAGAGAAGACAAAGTGAAAATAGACATTAGAACTGATATCAATTTGTGTAGGTTAGGTATGAGAAGCGGCTGAAGTTTGTAGAACCAATTGTGAAATTATAATTTTTAATTGTACATATTTGTGCATTCTTCCTTGACCTGCAGACAAAAAATAACTCATGTGTAGTGCTCCATGGTCTTGACCTGGTGAAAACCCGCAGTTATTTAAGTACTGTTGGATGTTAGCCGGTGACATGAGGCCCGGGGACTTGATGTTCCACCCATGACACGGAAGGATGCCAGGCCAGCCCGGGCAGCTCGGGCAGCTCGAGTAGCATGTGAAAAAAAAAATGTATATATATGTCTGTATAAGTCCTTAAAAGTCACATCGTTGAGAGCAAAGAATATAATCATGTTATTAAGAGGAACACATTCTTATTATGAAGTTGTAATTATTCAGAATATAGGTCTGATATACGTTTTTACTGATTTTGGTTAAATTGGTATTGGCACCTTTTAGCAATATTTGAATATGTCCACGAACCCGCAATTACTGGATTTTTACCTATAAAAGCACTGTTATTAAATAAATATCAGATATCTCATATATACGAAGCTATTTTATTATATTTTTTAAAGGAATGATATATAGAAATATGGGAGATAATTACAGGGCTTACAATCTGTATTCGGCTGGCTTAAGTATATGTATATATATATATATATATATATATATATATATGTATAACGTTTATCAATTCTCATCTCTCAATCTTTATATTTATCAAATTTTTTAGAAGCTGTATATTGTTGATAAATAATTTTCAACAAAACCAGATTCTCATTGAGTTGACATATAATATATGATGTTTCAAGGAAAAATGAATTATCAAATTTGGTCCATAGATGGCGATGGTGTAGTGGTACTCAAAGCGAGTCCATGTAAAATCGTATATACAACTTTTAACAATTTGATAGATATGGAGATTAATGGGTGAGAATGATGAACTTTATATTAATATAAAGTGATCACTTAAGCCAGCCGAAGACAGATCGTAAGCCCCGTAATTACCCCCCATATTTCTATATATATATATATATATTTTTTTTTTTATATAATAAAATAGCTTCGTTTCTATGACATATCTGATGTTTATTTAAGTCAACTTTTAAATTTGTTTTCATATTAGTTCTTACTTATTCACCACTATATAGATTTGTTTTTATCTATGCTTGTATTTTTTAATTTCAGAATCCATTGTTTCCTGAAGAAGATACCATAGGCGTGGAAACATGTACTATAATTAGTAAATAGTGGTTTACACAAAGTATTTTGTCTAATTATTAATATAAAATGAGGCCACAAAGTAATTTTGCAAATATCGAAGAAGCGTATTTAAAAAACATAATTATATATTTAAATACCGGCATTGGTTACATAAGCAGGATATTATCTCAGTACGGATGGAATGCCGGTAGTTAAAGCAGAGAGAAAACAAGAGAGACTACAGATCTCGGCATCTCGTGTCGTGACACACCGTCACTGCCTGATGAGAAATTAACACCCCTAGCATGTTTGTCTAGAGTAGTTTAATTTTATACCCAGGGCTGTTGTTCCGCAGAAGTTTGTTGCGAGTTTTCTCTTCTTGACATAACCACAACTCCGAGACAGACGGATTTAGAACTTCGGAGGCGAGAAAGCCCTTTTTCATTAAAAGATAACAAGGCATTGTACTACAAAACCTACATTTCCGAGGTGTAAATAATAATGACTATGGAGTGAATGTAACAAGCATTCATCAATTAATTAAACCAGAAGTGTACAACCTTTTTTTCGATTGCACAATTATAAAAATCACCAAGAATGATGATTGCTGTGTTTTTAAAAGATATGAATTATTTTGAAGTGAATCTTCATGTTCGATCTTTATAACTCACCACGTGCATTAACATTCCGCTAATGTGCGTGTTAGACTGAAAAGTCTACATTACGCTATTGTGGTCTGATCAGTATTTTCCGCTATTCTGCGGGCCTGAATTGTTCACCTTGCTTTTGTAGGTACAGGTAGGTCGTGTTCTCCTATCTAATTGGTACTTGAGCCTTTCTTGTCCTGACTCTGTATCAAAATTTTTCCATCTGTCATACATTCTAATTCCCAATCCCTTGGGTAAACACTTCCTTTCCGGAATCTATACATATTATTGTCACCAAAAGTGATTAATAATGTAAGTTTAAAAAATAGTTTAGGACGTGTACATCCGCCACTGGTTCTGTTCTTACACTCCTGGTATTATAGGTCACATAGGGACTTATTCTGAACTGCGGCGTAGAAGCACTTAATTCAAAATAAATCGTAACAAAAAAAAAAATATGAGAAATGTCACCTAGTATACCTATGGTAGGTTCATCAGTGCACCTTCTCAATCTGTCATTATTTATTTAGATAATCATTCCAAAAATTATTACCACAAAATGAATAAAATATTAGGTTTAGGGTTTAGCTTTATTCACAATATTAATTAGGCTAGCAAACATATTTGGAATAGGTAAAAAGTAAACAAATAATTCACAGTAATATTAGTATACCCCCAATAGAAATAATGTAACAAACAAAATAAATAAATACAAAATGAAACGCGTAAATATTTTATTTTATACGAATTATTATTAAAAAATAATTAACATATCCCATTAAAACTATTCTAAACTAAGCATATATTTTTAATGAAAACACATTTCAATGTGAAGTTACAATTTTGGAACGTAGTTCTCCGATATTAAAATCAATTTAGTTAAATTTCCCCGGATAGGAAAAGTTTCGGATTCGTATACCGGTGGTAGCCAAAAATTTTTTCAATAGTTAAATTTTTTCGGTATATATTTATAATTGATTCATTTTTTTATACTTTTATTTTGCAAGTAACATTAAAATACAGTATGAGTTTTGTTATGAATATGTTAATAGAATCAATGTCACTAAATTATTTACCTTTATAATATGGGTGTAATTTTTGTTTTACAATTCTAATATAATATTTTTTTAATCAGAAATACTTACTCCTTAATTTACACTAGTAATTTTATACCATCTGTTATTGTTAACCACTGCTTTTAAAATATATTAAGTACCGAGATGCCATTTAATCATTTACATATGTTTCGACATTGAAAACTAATGTACTTGTTTTATATGGTCGAATAATTAAAACACCAGCCTGTTCTTTCATTGCACCAAATAATTATTTAGATGTTTTTAATGTGACATTGTATAAATAAATATTTGAACAAAAATCTCCCCTCTAATTCTAATCCTAGGGACGTAACCTTTAACTGTTGATATTATAAATATTTTTACATGGAATCAGTAAGACTATTTGTGATAATTAACCACGTGTTTTTTTTCCGTTGAGTGTTGGTTTTAAAATAATTTTATTGTAATATTTTCCTCTTTTTTATATTAAAGTTTACGCAAAACCCTCTTAATTAATCTCTTAATTACATAAAATTTAAAATTTATATGGCTAATTCAAAACTTTATTATAGTTTAAAAGATATTCGTCTTCATAATAACGTATGTAATGAATGCTTAAGCGTAGTTTTTCAGTTGAAAATCACGCTAACATTACATGAAAGTGTTTTGTTGAAGCTATCACTCATTCATCTTCATTCATTCAGTATTTCCATTTCGAAACGTCGGTAGATCTATTCCCATAAAAAGGATTTAGTTTCACAATCAAATTCTTCCAACACGAACCATTCCTGTGTGTCAGTAGCCGCAATTTGAAATACGGTACCTACACAATACACACAGTTTAGGAAAATCTTGATAGTAATATTGTAATGAAATATTTTTAATAAAGTCACTAAATCACGATTAAAACTACATACCTGTTCTTCTGTATAAGCGCACAATTTCTCGACTCTAGATTATTTTCAGAGTTCCGCTGGAACAATGGAGAAAACAATCTGAAAAAAGAAATAATAATATAATTTAAAGATGAATTCATTTTAAAAAATAATTCAAATGTTTAATTCAGAGTTACTCATGCGGAATATATTGAGTGGGGAGATGATGAATAGTAAATATGTAAAACATGGCCATTGGTCGTGCTGAACAAATGATATTAACAATACCAGGAATCGAGGCCGGATCAGGTCCAGATAAATACTTGATCAGCACGTAAACCACATTTTGAAAAATGGCCCGGATAAAATTTCTTTAATTTATATATACATTTCTACCTTTTCTTCTTCTTTTAAATAGGCAATCCACCCTTCAAGAGTGATCTGTGCCATTAATCAAGTTAAAACTGTTAATAATATTACAGAATAGGAAATATTATATTATAAGTCAATACCATTGTCGTTCTAAAAATTTGCTATTATGTAGATTAAATGTGGCGAGTTAAGGGAAAGAAGATGACACAAGTTAACTGGGAGTTGAAAATAACCATTGACGAGATTACTGTAAAAAAAACAATGGACCGACAAAAAAGCTATGATCAAGGGTTTCCTCCTCGGCACCACACTCACACATTGGGGAATATATTAAGTTCAATCTAAATAAATGTGAGGCTACCTGGCAATGGCCAATTCTCATTCTAGAGATATTTGATATTTTTCTTTTGGAGACTTTCCTTTCGGAGAACCAGGGCGTGCGGAGAATAGATCTTTGAATTACTTTAAGCCGATTATCCTTATTTGGATCCATCCATGTTTTTTCACCGTATTGATTCTGTTATACATCGGAATATGGAATTGATGAGGGAAAACTCCGGAGAGAGTGGCCTCTTTGGCCAGTTTATCAGCACATTCATTCCCATGTATTCCCTTATGTGAAGGAATCCAAATGAATGACACCTGTTTATTGATGTTGTTCAAATTAAAATATGTACTTTTAGTACGATTAAAATTTCTAGGAATAATAAATTCTAGGGGATGTTCCCAACATCTACAGCCATTTGTAAGGACACTCGATTAACAAAAAAATAATACAATACGGAAATGATTTTATTATAGCTTTTTATATTATCTAACAATGTATACGTTTTTCTATGTACAAATCATTAAGTAATCATAATATATAAATATATGGCTCGTAGACAAACATAAAATAGTCAGCGCGTAATAAATGAAAAATCAATAGCGACCGGAGCAAAACAAAGTGATATTTATTTTTCTGTGATGCCATGGAGGTCTATCACATTCACAATCATCATCACCACCGACGACCCCTGAACGCATCTTACATATACCTGGGCGTAAAACCACCTCTCCTTACAGCCGCAAAAACACGCCCGGTACCGACGTCACAATAAATAAATCAAACGTCAATAACATGCACCCGCAACCAAGTAAGGCCGAGTCCTGACCGCCACTCCTCTCGCTGTTACCTTCCAGTTAAGATCCCTTGCAAACGCTCCTCTGTATAGACTTTTCATTACGTATTTCTAAACAGTAACTACGCTGAATCAATCGTAAGTAGTGTATCTTCTTTAACCTTCTCTGGCCACACACATACAATAAATTTCCGCAATCACTATCAAATGAACACGTGATTGCTGGATAAAATATATGGGGCATTCAGCTCTCACACACATAACTATTGTATTCATACAACATATCAACAAAATACGTTTTCTCTAAATCGGGTGACCTTAAATCATATCCCCATAGTGCCAACAAAACGAGAGAAAAAATACATTAAGTGCTTGCTTAGAAAATAATCTTTACAACTCGGGTCCACTTAAATGGATTTAAATGAGAAAGGATTAATTGGTAACACATACTTGTACTCCGGAACAAAGCCAGGGCTTTTCGCGATAACTTATTTTGAAACGAAAAATTAATACGAATTATATTCTGAAATGCGGTTATTTTAAAAGGATTTGGGGGTAATTTAAAATATGACTTAGTTTAATTTGGTGCGTTTTATCTTGTTACGTTTTACCCCCGTTTTAGAGTTTTTCCTAATTTAATTTTCCGAAACAATTATAACGGCTGCCCGCATGAGCGAGGCCGCTACCCACGCACTAAGGTTGTTTTGATGTCAGAGTTAATTTAATCAGCTCTCAGATTACACAATATATTAAACCTGTCTCACCCCGTGTATACCGTATTAATTAAATAGTGTAACATTTACCTCGTGCAGTGTACAAAATATCTTGTTGTAAATTTTTGGGACCTCGAACCTTTATACCCGTGCCATTTATATCAGTGGTGTGAATAGAGCGGTGCTTTCTAAACGTTTTCCGCGATACGCGTTCCCCTGATGATAGGTACGCGAAGGATTTGAAGAGCTACACAGTTGAACTATGTTTCGTGAAAGTGTTTCATCTGTTGCACGATACAAATAGAGCCAAAATGAACTCGGTGACTAACACCCCTCGACAACAGCCAATATAAACAGTATTTTTATTTATTATCTTTGTTTTATTAACCACTTGAATTGAGTTTAAATACATCTACCGGTTTCGAAAAATACCATTTTCTTCTTCAGGATGTCATAACTAACTAAAAATATATAGCATTGCTTCTTCATCAGAATCTATTTTTAAAATTTAAAAAAAAAACAATTATTTAAAAAAAAAAACTAGTACCTAACTCAAATTGCTGCTCAATACAAATTTAGTCGAATAATTTTTAGGAAAAAATTTTAGAATAGGACTCGTAATTAAATTTAGTTGGCTGTTTACAATTTCCTGATTAGTTTTACATGCTTTATTTATCTCCAACAATTCCAAATTATTTCATTTGTGACCAACACCGTTTATATTAAAGATAATAAATAAAAAATATGAATTTTAACCACAAAGTTAATATTGCTAATTTTAAAAGTAATATAAACAGTTTTAATTATTTGTTATTAAGGAGAACACATTATTATTGTGAAGTAAATTTAATATAAGACCGTAATATAGACACTGAGCATGTATAATTAACTATTCAATGGTCATCCTTCAACTTTAACATTTAAAATCCAAACTTATTAGCTAATTTTAACCTTAATATAATACTAAAAATTTATTATTAAGGAAAACACGTTCTTATTTTGAAGTTCTAATTATTCAGAACATAGGTGTGTAATATTTTAAATACTAATTAAATGAATTATTATTAATAAATTAAATAGAAAGATATACATATAAAATCAATGTTATCGAAAAATATTATTGTTGTCATCGGGATTCGAACCTGGATCTCTTTCAATCCGGGGAACGTGTATAAACCGATTACCTTATAGTACCACAGACCTATGTTCTGAATAATTACAAATTCACAATAAAAATGTGTTCTCCTTAATAATATATAAGTTGTATCAATGTGTCCAAAATTTAATAAAAATGAATTGTTAATTCTGGCGTCTCAAATAATTGAACGATAGATGTATTAATTCGAGAAGTGTAACATATAAGTTCGAAAATTTGTCGTCAAAAGTTGTGTCTGCTGTAGCATAGTTGATTAATGCAGCTTCCCCGGATTGGAATACCAGTAGCAACAACAATATTTTTCGATAAAATTGATTTTATGTGCATATCTTTTTAATTAATACATTAAATTATTTGTATTTGCATATTATGTGTTGTTTTATTGGAAATGTTTATTAATTATTATTATTAAATTATTTTTTCAATTAGAATTTTTTCCTATTTCATGTATATCAGTTATATATTACATAAACCATAAAATTAAATTAAAAATTATTGAATCAAATTCTTCTAATCCAAAAAATGTATCAAAAATATTACTTTTTCAATAATTGCAAAGTTACTTTGTGGCAACATATTATAGTAATAATAATAAAAATACTTTGTATTCACCACATATGTATTTTTAAAACAAACCATTCTTGACATTAATAAGAGTTTAGAAATTTTATATATAAATACCAGGGGTTCACAGTTAGATAAATTAAAAAATTTCGAAATAAGAAAAAGTGTTAATAGCAAATTAAACATTATTAATATCCAAATCCTTTTTACAAATAGTCACCTTTTAAATTTGTTGATACATTAATTCTTAATTAGTTACACATCACTTATATTTATAGTTTTGTCTATGGTTGCATTTTTAATTTTAGTATACATTGTATCCTGAAGATGGGACCATTAGTCATGAAACATTTTGATTTATCAATAAACAGTGGTATAAATAAAGTATTTTTATTATTATTATTTCAATCAATCTCAATTTATAGAAATATCTATGAATGAAATGTAAAACACAAGCAGAGTGGAAGCTTTCAATTTTTTAAACTTGTGTAGCTTGAGGAGATTTTTTTACGAAAATGATGCTATATAAACTATCCAATGTTATGTCACGTACTGACTATCAACAAAGCATGTATCTGAACCATGGAAAAAAAACGTTTCCACCGGTTGCTTCACACCTTAGGTTAGGTTAGGTTCTGATCTCTGTCGACCCATTTGTCACCGAGTTAATATTTAAAAAATGAAGGTATTTAGAGACAGAGGCGGATAGGTCCGGCGAGACGCCGGGAGAAATCTCGGTGAGCCGACAGGTTCGATTCTAAACTAGTCGGCAATAAAAAAACATTCCGAATAAGTACTAACTTTTATTGCATCTCTCATGAAATCATTTATATTTCAATAATATTGTACGAGAGAAAACATTGACTTACGTGAATGTAAATCCAGGCAATAAATAAATTGTGAAGTACTGTTGGTGGCAGTAAACTAAAAGCTTTAGAAGCGTAGAAGAAACAGCATATTGAGTAGGATTGGCAATGATGTCATCGTCGATCTAATTGTAGAACAAATTTCATTAGGAAAGAGTAAATAATTTGTTTGCATATGGCGAGTTTTTAAATAGATAAATATATGAAAATAACAAAAATTCACTTTGTTGAACACTACTTTATTTTTGGTATCACCAACCGGTTTCAGAACCGCTGTTCCTTCTACAGGTAGATAAAAATATAGGAGTGAATATCCTTCATATTGATAATAAAGGTAAACTTTTAGATATCTTAGAGGCCCTAAAAATCAAGATGTCTATAAATAATACCAAATGTATAATATTCCCATTCATCATCCATCCTAATTTATATATGTTCCCATTCACCATATCGTATGTAGGAATAGTGATTCCGAAACCAGTTGGTGATACCAAAAATGAAGTGGTGTTAAATAAAGTGAATTTCTGTTTTTTTTTATATAATGAATAATCACAAAGTAATAGCTAAACACAACATATAAATATATTTTTTAAATTTATAGCAATTATTAAATTTTATAGAAAATACCTGTTACATACTATATTACTATACTATTACTATATTTACATACTACATTATAAAATGCGTAATAAAACTATCAGTAAATAGTTATAAACATTGTGTCCGGTTGTTTAGAAAATTTTCCAGGCCGATTATAAGGCGACCAATCCGCCCCTGTGTTTAGAGATGTTATTCTCATTAGCGTTAAATTTTGCTGTACAGTCTAGAAGCCAGAAACACGATGACTTCATTTTCGGGTCTATTACTTGTGAGTGGAGCTAAAACGCGTTGAGTGGGTATATTTAACAAGGTAGTCGAGGTGGTATTACTCGTAAAATAGCCCAATAATGTTTGCATGTACATTTGTCTTATATCTTCTTCTTCTTTTAAATAGGCGATCCACCCTTCATGAGTGATTTGTGCCATTAATCAAGTTAAAACTTTATTTTATAGAAAAAAGTACAATAATATTACAGAATAGGAAATATTATATTATAAGTCAATACCATTGTAGTTTAAAAAAAATCGCTATTATATAGATTAATTGTGGCGAGTTAAGGGAAAGAAGATGACATAAGTTAACTGGGAGCTGAAAATTACCATTGATGAGATTAAAGACTGTAAACAAAACCTGTGATCCGCAATGGACAGCCAAAAAAGATATGGTCAAGGGTTTCCTCCTCGGCACCACACTCATACATTGGGGAATATATTAAGTTCAATCTGAATAAATGTGTGGTTACCTTGCAGTACTCAATTCTCATTCTAGAGATATTTGATATTGTTATTTTGTAGACTTTCCTTTTGGAAAACCAGGGGGTGCGGGTAATAGAGCTTCGAATTATTTTAAACCGATCACCCTTATGATTATTTGAATCCATCAATTGTACAGTCCAGATAGAATTCGTACGTTTTTTACCATATTACGTCTGTCATACATCGGGATATAAATTGACAGAAATCTCCGGAAAGAGTGGCATCTTTGGCCAGTTTATCAGCACATTAATTTCCATGAATTCCCTTTTATGCTGGAATCCAAACGAATGACACCTGTTTATTATTGCTGTCCAAATTAAATAGACATCTTCTTATGGAACAGATTATCTCATTATCTGGCGAAACTTTCAGATTAGCAGTTAGAGATTCAAGAGCTGCTTGCGAGTCGGAGAACATTGTCTGTCTTCAAGTATATGATAATTCCTAAAAATATTACTCTGAACTTAATATATGTATGTGTTTTTTTATACACTATTCTTATACAAAGCTGAATTTTTATTAATATTATTGCTTGTAGGTGGAGAAACCCTGGAATCAGTTGTGAGGGCGACCCAGAACCGGGACTTATGAGGGTGCATTACGAGTCGAGTTACTGATTGAGGCCATTATACGTCAATACTAATATACGTCAATACTAGAAGAATATAATTTTTTAATTAATATAAAATAACGTCGGGACAACGTTTGTTTCTTTTTCACAGCAGTAACAAAATGTGCTTCAAATATTTTTAAAAAAATATCCAAATTCGGTAAAAACAAGACCTGAAATTGTGTACTAACATGAAAATAATTCTTAGCTTTGTTGAACGAAGAGAATTAAAAAAATATTTTGTATACTCAGTGTGTGTTTTAATTCAACTCATCTTACATACAAAATTAATTCATTCACCGGTCATGCAATACCATAATGAGAAATTTACAGAAATTTATTTTTTCAACATTGGCCTTACTACGCTTAAAGGGTTATTTTTATGTACCACCACAATCTCAATTTTAGTCAATCATTCTACCTATAAACCCTTCTTGCTCTCCCTTTACCGCAACAATAGTTGCAACCTCTCCACCCTTTCTCCTTCTTTTTTTCTTTTAATTTATCTTCTGCACCTAAACATACTTATGTACCTAAACATTTCTGTGGATTTTCATTAATAGTATCACATGTTAAATATTTATTATGTTAGTTATAATAAGTTTACACTCAAAATCCTTCAATAAAATTTAATTAAATTAAAATCATTTAATTGTATGAAAACATGATTTATTTTTAATAATAATTAATCGTATAAATCTTCAAGCTAAAATTTAACGAAATAATATTAATAATTAGTCTAACTTTGCCTATTCACGCATTTATTCTCTCATCGACATCATTTCATAATTTACATGAATTATAAATTCTAACACATGAGAAATAATTTATGATTATCTATGTAAAACAACATTATCTAGTAGAAACGAAACATATACGAAAATTTAAATAAATTTAGTCACCTAAATTATCACACGCAAAGTAACGTTAGTGAATGTGCCATATTTACGAGGAACCATTACAATATGTTTTAACTAACTTGGTAAAACAAACATCAAGTGAACAGAGACTATGGTACCTGTTCACGCAATCTTTGCCACCTGTATAGTCATACATCTCCTGAAATATGCTCTCCTGTTATACAAGCTTCTCCAATTACCATACTCGTATAAGCACGTAATTAAAATTATTATCCCATATTCTTAATACATGCCCTCTAGGCTTAATAGTTTGAAGTTAGAATAAACATCGTAATGTGTACATATTTCACATCTCGCACGAGGAAGCCCTCCAAGGCACCATTACGTTATGAAACCCGATTCGCCGCCATTTGTCAACTCAGCGTAATACGTATTATGTTATTAAGTACATACATAGCCACCGTATAATAACAAGGGTAAAATAAAATCGTACGTTTTTACGGCCATCACATAACAGTACGGTATCTCCGGGTTTACTAAATTAATAACCTCAGCACTAGCGGCAGAACGTAGGAACTTGGACACGCGCTAGGAAAAAAAATGGGGGTTTTAAATTCATATATTTTTTCAAAGGCATGCTCTGCGCATAAGTGCAACAAAACTGTGCATTACTAAAAATTTTTTGAAACTAAATATAAATCAAGCAATTTTTATATTCTGCACGGATTAGTGTAACCAACGGCTAGAGTTTTCATTCCGACTTAATTTTAATTTCGCAGCAACTTCATATCGATGCTGCGAGGTAATTATTGAACTAAATTTTCATACTGAAGCTACGTGAATGTTTATTTTCTGTAATTTTCAAGAAAATTTTAATTAAAAATTACTCGTACTCTATTTTTACGAAAGGGAGTTTTTTGACTGAAAACTGTGTGCAACGGTTTACGGTATTTGACTAATTCTAATAACTAAACGTTTTTTTTTCATGATGTATTCCGACTTCAATTCGCAGTTCGTATTTCGTATGGTGTTCGCATAAATAAGAGATATAAGTGATCGTCGATTATCTGTCAAGCGACCGAGTTTGTATTTTTGGGTAGATTATTAACAATTATATTTAAATGGGTTTATTTCTGTTATATGATTTTTTGTTACGGTAATTTGTAAAGCCAGTTATTTAAATATAAGTTCTTGACCACTACCTTAATAAAATAGTTTAAACGTCCGTTGCTTGAAAAAGATATCGTTAATAAAATTTAAAGAGTAATCGAAATTATAGTACGGTATGGAACAATAAAATAACTTACCATTTTTGAAGTAATGAATTCACAATTTATTTTTTTACTTTATTTATTAAGAGAACGAGAATTTTCAGAACAGGTCAAATATATAGGTCCTAAATGCTAAAGTTTAGTATCAGTGAAAGTATTTAAAATATGAAGTCTACCAAAATTAGTATTTAATTATTATTTAAATAATATATAACTTGTAAACATTAGCCGTGGAAGTGTAAAATCTAATTATACTTATATTTTATTTCTTCTAAGTATATGCATGTTTTAGTAATTTATAAATTAAACATGCAAATTAAACCAAAATAATTTTATTTTAAGCATAATTTTATTTTAAATATGGACAACTAACGAAATGAGTAACGAAAATTATTTTACTATTAAGGAGAACAGATCGAGATTCGAATCCCAGTAGCAGCAACAATATTTTTCGATAAAATTTATTTTATATCTTTCTAATTAATACATTTAATTAGTATTTAAAATATCACAGACCTACGTTCTGAATAATTACAACTTCACAATGAGAATGTAATATATAAGTTGTATCAATGTGTCCAAAATGTAATAAAAATGAATTGTTAATTCTGACGTCTCCTATCGGACTACTCAAAAATTTGAGATTTCGTAAAAATAAAGTAGATGGCTTTCAAATAAATAATGACACGATAGGTATATTAATTTGAATATAATTTGAATATGGGTTCGAAAATTCGTCGTCAAAAGTACTGTCTGCTGTAGCATAGTCGGTTAATTCATCTTTCCCAGATTGAATAGAGATCTAGGTTCGAATCTCGGTAGCAACAATATTTTTTGATAAAATTGATTTTATATGTGTATCTTTCTAATTAACATTTTTAATTAGTATTTGGAAAATTATTTAGCTGTGATATAATTTCTTTTTGGCTATTTTACTTCAACAATGATTGACTAATGTTTTTTTATTATAGCTTGATAATATTTTATTCTAGAATATTCGATGTTTTTCCAATATTTTGTTTATTTTCATCAATTTTCAGTTTTCTAAAGCTTTTTATTTAGATATACAATAGATGTTGCTTTAATATTAAAACATTAAAACACAGCTATAGTAAAAAAATTGAACTCATTTTAACATACTTTGATTTATTTATTTTGCTTTTGATTATTAAGTTATATAATGTATTTTGATAAATTCAATAGAAGAATGAGGTTATGAGTTATAACCTTTTACCTATGAGTACGCTACTAGTATAAGAAAATAATATTTTGGAATAAACTATATAGGTACTAATAATAAAAATGTGATACAGATATTTCTGTTACGTTTGTGTTGTCAGCTGCGATGCCAATTACGCGCGCAATGAACGCTAATACAGAAGACGGTAACAGTAAGTAATGTTCGTCATAAAATAATTTTAAAATGTATTTTATTCCTTGGTCTTGTGTCATTTAATTTCATATTTATCTTTAAAAATCCCATAAATATTTCTGTACAAAATTCATAAAAATTGACATAGTTTGTTGGAATATATTTTCTTTCAGGCGTGAAATGTCAGGCATCAAACAGGGTATGAAATAAAGCTTAAGAAAATGCCTTTAGAACATTTTCAGAGAGCATTCTCCAAATCGAATTCCTTCCGTAGAGTTCTAAATCTATCTTAAACGGCTTCACCTGATAGGTCTTCACGTCTACACCCTACTCTTTCAGCCATCTTCACTTTATTGCTTTTGTTTTGCTATGTTACCGTGACAACAAAGTATTGAATCACAGCACCTTTATATTTTTATACGACCGGCAAAGGTGTTTATGCGATTTCAGAATTCGGATTGTTTCAAGATTTGTGCCTTTTATTAATCTTGACTAATATTGTACTTACATATATCAAAAGGAAATAAACAATAACGGTATGTCTAAAATAATTTGTATTGAAATTTGTATATTTTACGGCAGACTAAATTTTTTCGTTTTCGTTATTCGTTTCATTTTAATAGTTTATCAATAAATTAGAGATTTACTTTCTAGGCTACCGGTGATCGCTCGCCAAATTATAAATATTCACCAATACAAAAATTATAAAAAAAAAAAATTTGAATAATTTTTAAAATATTTTGGTTAATTTTATTTATTTGTAATGATACTTAATTCTGCAATTTAAGATCTACATTGTTATATAAAACAGATAATCACAATTTTTTATCAAAATTATGATCATTTTCTAATCAATGATAGGAAAATTCTGAAAAACCATTACTATTTAAACATTTGAAATGATTTTTAACTCATATATTTAAATTTCGACCCGCTTTACCAATATAGAAGGCAATACAATCTTTACTGCTAAGTTAATAAACACCGGAATTGTTAAAATTATCATCTTTGTCTTTGGAATTTTCGAGTAATTTTCCTATTTTATTATTTGTATAAAATGCCGGTCTAATGTTTTCTGGTAGGTGTTTAAATATTTCATTTAAAAATTTATTTATGATAAAAATCCTACGTCAATGATCATTATTACTAATTAAGTGGTTGAAAAAAACAAAGTTAAATAATCAATATAAAAATGAACATTATTAACAACAAAGTTGAATTTGAAAATATTAAAAATAAATATACATGTCAACCGAGGCAAGACTAGCGGTGCACAATGGAATCCTGGTACCGACACTGATGTATGGAAGTGAGGCCTGGAGCTGGCAGAAAAGGAACGAAAGTAGTCTGAATGCAGTGGAAATGAGATCACTTAGACGTATTTGTGGTAAATCTATTTATGACAGAGTAAATAATGAAGAAATAAGGAAAGAATGTAAAGCTGATGTTAGTATAGTGAGTAAGATTAAGAAGGGATCACTTAGGTGGTTTGGTCATATGGAAAGGATGAATGAGGAGAGAATGGTAAGAAAGATATATGACGTAAGTGTTGATGGAACCAGAAATAGAGGACGTCCGTGGAAGACTTGGCACGACCAGGTAAACCAGATAATGGAGGATGGTTCTGTTAGAAACCTCAACAATCGGCGAGCTTGTATGACAAGATGTATGAATGTGGATGAGGCGAGAATTGTGTGTCAGGACGGAAGAGTGTGGCGCTCTATCCTCTCTGCCTACCCCCACGGGGAAACGGCGTTATGGTAAGTAAATAAGTAAGTAATATACTTTTTTTTTTTAATAATCATGTTCTAGCTATAAAGTACTGTCAAACCAATTAATGATACAATCCGTATTTTAAATGTAATATTAAATGTATATTCCCATAACTGAATGCGGAATTTAAAATAATATGAGTTATGCATAATAAAGAAAAATCCCATACAAACATCTACATGGAGCATAGCATTATAAAAATGTGAAAACTGTAAAATAATGGAAAGAAACACAAAGAGACTGGAATCCTGCAGAACGTGGTACTAAATGAGAATAAAAAATAGATTTAACCTAAGGACGATAATGAACAGAATGGAAAAAAATTGGGTCATACCTTATGAATCAGCGTGATACTACAATGATACAAGGTAATATAGAAGAAAGAAGAAGAAAAGCATGACTGATAAACCAGTTTCTGGAATTAAGCAGATGCAGAAGCTCACTAACTAACTTAACATTTCCGTTTCTCCGCTAGGGTAGTCAGGAGGATTCAGCGCCACTGCCTCGTCCACTTTTATACATCTTCTATGCACACTCGTGTTAAAAGCTTCAACGACTCCGTTCTCCGGTACTTGGTTTATCTGATCATAGCAGCTCTTCCGCAAGAGCCATCTGTTCCTGTCGCCTTCGACACTTGCCTCATATATTTTCTTTACCATTTCTCCTCGCTCATATGTTCCACATAACCAAACCATATTCGAAACCCTTTCTTTATTATATCAACTATGCTAAAAGCAGTTTTTTTTTTAATTGGAATAAAATATATATTTATTTGAAAGAACCTGCAGCACACAATTTCAAAAATTTGTAGTCAACTTAATCAATGTGGCGAAACTGGATAATATATTTCTCCGGATAGGAAAGGGTCCAGGTTCGAATATTTTATCGATAAATAGTTAATTTAATTGCATTAAAAATATCACAGAACTATGTTCAGAAAAACCGCAACTTCACAATTATAATGTGTTCTTCTTAAAAATTTATTTTACTCTTCTTTTAAAAAAATATAGATGCGCACACGCAATACAAGTCACATCAATATTTCAATTATTTTCAAACTAAGCTGAACGCTTGTGCTATAAAAGTAGGATTACCTTCTTGGTCTCCCGGAACGAACTCGAATCTCCCACCACTAGGTCACTACACCAGCGTATTAACTACCTAACCAACGAGCTACATCGTACGTTGATTTTCACACATGCGCCTAAGCGACTGCGTTTCCACCACTTTCAATCTAATTTCGGATTTTTTTATGTCAATTCCTGGTTTTATTTTTACACATATTAAAAAACCATAATGCACCGCTATTTATGTTTCGTGAGACAAATTTATATTGGTGATAATTTTATTTTAAACACTAATCATATTTTTTCCGTAGTAAAATACCTGGCCCAAAACAGATCGACTAAAAGAGCTCAACGGCAAGAGAAATTCCTTTAAGAAGAAAAAATAATAATTAATTAATTAATACAAACTTACAACACTTTGTCGTTCCTACTTAACACGTGCCCATATTGGTTGTTAAGATCTCTGTTGAAGGTATTTGCTGAAACAGCAAGCGCAAAATGTCTGACTTGACTCTGTAATTTCGACATATAAATCCATATTAAAAGAGACTAACTTCTAAAACCTCTAATTTCGTTGAGTATATACTTCTTCTTTGTTTTCTCAAGGGAAATGAATCGAGTTAAGCACATAATCCGTTAAGGCTTTGCTTTCACTATACGTGGATCGTATTTCCGATAAATTTGTTTAAGATTTGTGTACTTTGAGAACTGAGTTCTTGACATTTTTTAATATGTGTCACTTATTCTGTTACCATTGGATATATATGTATGTATATATAAAAAAATGAAAATTATAGAGATTCGTGCACGGAATACGTGTCATATTAATATTCTTATTATTCAAACTAAGTTAAACGCTTGTGCCATAAATAATAATATTTTTACTTTTTTTTATTTTTTTTTATTTATTAATATTTTCCTTGGTTTACTTTTTCATAGCAATATATTTATTTCATAACCTTAATGTATAACATAATATGTATTATCTATATAGCGAATCGTGTTAAAAAAAACTGATCACGCTGGAATAAACACATTATTATTATTATTATTATTATTATTATAAAAATTGGACTAACTTGAAGGTCTCCTGGAATGAGACTTGAACCCCCAACTACTAGATCACTAGGAGAAAATTGTAAACACGTATTGTAAGATATATATACATATGACATACTGTTTATTTATTTATATGATGTTTTCAGATTTATTTTTTTATTTTAATATTATAAAATATAATACATTTTTATGTAAGAGAGTAAGAGTCATGTATAGAGAAGGAGTATATACGAGAGTTTATGTTTCAGTTAGTCTGTGTACATTTGTTTTTAACTTCAGATACAAATTTGTTTTTCAAATTATTGCTGTCAGTTTTTTAATGTTGTTTATGTTTGTCCACATGTTTGTCAAGGCAAGATGGACTTTGACCTTCCATGCATCGAATATAGTTATTTACGCATGCCTTATAATAATGTTCAGTCATTAGGTTCATGTATTTTCCTTTATCTTGATAGAATTCGAATTTCATGAAATTAGTACTCACGTGGTTATGTATATGTTTACAATGTACACAGTTCATTGGGACGGTAGGAAGAAATTATATTTAATTACATTCATTTTTATTATTTCTAAAATTTAATTTATTTTAAAAAAATCTTTGAATCGTTATGTACAATGAATATATAATTTTTTTAATTGAGATTTTTAGGTCAATATCGTACTGAATTCATAAATAAGTGATACACTTCTCTACAAGGGCATATTTTTATTTTTAAACATGCGAGATATGGCTTTTCGACTACGTGAAAAAATATTAAAACATATATTTGATATTTACTGAATAAAATATCTAGTCATCATGGTAAAGAGTGTGACATATTGAAATATTTCAAAATATTTTTCACAGCAGATGATGCTGCTGATTAAATATTATTTAAAATAGTACTATTTTATTTTCTCTGCATAATTAATCTCTAACAATTCTATGCACTCAGTATGCGATAGAGCAATCCATACGCTTTGCAATTAATTATTCATTAAGCGCTTCTTTTCATAACGTTTTTGTTACGAAGAATGATTCAAATCAAAATGAAAGCAATATAAATTCTATGCTGTTTATTTCGAATGAAAACTATTATGAAGTCAAGAAAAGGATGATTGTGTTCTTAAGTATAACAACAAATTTTTCAAAGTCAAAGAGAATATTTTCTTTCAAATCTTGCTTTACTTTAGTTTCACTCTTCTCAGTTTAGTTAAGTTTTATATTTAATAATTTTATACCTTTGTGAAAAACTGGGAAATTTCATGTAAATTGTAATATCAACTTGCAAATTATTACTTAAATGATTGGGTCTGTATAAAATACTAACACAAAAAAACTAATGTCACCAAAAGTTACTTGCTAGGCCCTACAGCCAGGGAAAAAGCCGAAGATTTTTTTGTCACAATACTATCCTAACTGTTTTCCAATTCACACTACTTAACCTTTTCCTTGCGGTGCTAAAATAAAAACCGATGCTGTAACCTCAGTGTACATGTGGACTTTGCGATTTTTAAATCAGATAAGCACGAATATTTTACATTTATTACTTATTCAATTATTATTTATTCAAATAATAATCGACACATATATATATATATCAATTATTGTGTAAAAACAATAAAAATTAAAAAAAACATTGATCATCACGAACGACAGCACAAAACACGTCTAATAAGTCGGGTTCGTCGAAAAAACGATTTTAATTGTTGCGTATGATAAATACTTATATATTGTAATTATTTAATCCAATACATAAATATATTACGGAGGAATATTTAACATACGAACTCTATATTTAGTATATTAGAGGCAATGTTAACTTTGTTTACATCATCGGAAAGGTTAATCAACTTATTTTTCACCTGCATTCATTTCCCATCAGAACTCTCTTCCTTTCGGAATCCACAAGACGTACACTAGGCGTGGACTTAGGTGGTTCCATAAATACTGATGACAGTAACTGCCAACCAGAAATCAAACGACGTATAGATATTCCAGTCACGTCGAAAGACAGAGATGTTACGTACAGAATAAAGACTGTATTTCCGATTACCATAATTTTTTTCAGGTGCTAGTTTTTGTCAATCTTCAGATGATTTTGTAGGCTTGACTGATAATAAACACAGTAGAGTTAAGTGTAGGTTATATATCAGTAAATTCGTAAAATACTTCGTAAATGAATAAAAACTTCTATACTTATACATATAATATAATATAAATACCTTTTTCTCTATAGAATATCTATAATTTGTCTTAATAACAATCCCTTTGGAGATAAAAATTCAGTAATTATACGTTCTTGGGCAAACTCAAATGTTATTAATATAATATACTGGTCTAAGTAAGAAATATATAAAATTGAAAATTAACTTTTCAGGTGTGTTCTAGTATTCGTCATGTATACAAATAAAGAATATAGCTTTCATATTTATAAAAAATAAGATTCTCATTAGTGACATCTATGTTGTTTCAGGGGAATGAATATCAAATTTTAAACCATAGATGGCGATAGCGAAGTTGTAGTAAAATACTTGAAATATTTCTATATGGTAACATATACATATATATATATATATATATTCCACCAATTGGTGAACGTTACATAGTGTAAAGTGATCACTTAAGCCAACCGTATAGAAGCGAGTGGCTGAAATCTCATGCGCAAACTTACATCGGCCGTACTCTACACACCAACCTTTGTTACCACCCTGAGAACCAGGCTTCATTATTTAGAAACAGTGTAGGTTTTTGAGGAAAACAATTAATAACCAGCAAATATAATTATATGATATTTTTTTAATCACGCATTAAAATGTTATCGTCCATCAAGTAACCGAAGACGTAAAACATATCCTAAGTAGGTAGGTATTTACTACATACAGATGTTCAACTAAAATAAAATAAACAAATATAAAGTTGTAATAATTAAGTGTAATTTTAACCGTTATTGTGACAGTGATTATGATCGATTGTAACGATGATCGGTAACTGATTATTCGTACTTCTTCAAGCAATGACTGATACACTAGAAAGTAAACCTACAACATTTAAATCTTAATTACCAATCATCGGCACAATCGCAGTCACATAAGGGCTTAACATCACTAATAAAGTCAAAAATTCGCCCTGGTTAACATATTGTAACTGGTAATTCGTCCATCCGGCAAGATAAAGTTCCGGGTTCGAATCTCGGTAGTACCTATATATTTTGTAATTGCAAAAATTTTTTGTGTACGATAATCTTTCTATTTGATTAATTTATCCATCAATCTCCATATCTATGGGTGAGAATAGTGAACGTTATATTTATGTAAAGTGATCACATAAGCCAGCCGAAGACAGGTCGTAAACCCTGTAATTACCCATACTTCCATATATTTTCCATTAAAAATAATTTTAAAAATACTTTCGTCTCTATGAGATATCTAATATTTGTTTAGTAATATTACCTTTGTGGGTGAAAATCCAAAAATTGTGTCTTTTTGGATTTATTCAAATATACCATTGTTTTTTTCTTGACCATAATGTGAACTTATCTTTCTTTGTAATTTATTATCTTTCTGTTTATCTTATCTGTTTTATTAAGAAATTTGTTTCTTTGTTCCGCAAAAATGAGATAATATTTGGATTCCGCAAAATCATATCAACAACTTCTAACTTCAATATGTAATCCCGCTTAAATATAACCAAGAAGTATCCATAATACGGATCCTCAGCCCACGCCGCGCTCCAGGATTTCCGAGATTATTATTTCTGAGAAGATATGCATGGGTAATTCCAGTCAATTTACATCTATTTCCTCGTAGTCTTGAATTTCTCGGCCGTGACAACGTCGTCGCCATCGCTTTTATTACTTTCTTCCTATTCATTGCGCATGGGGAAAGTACAGAATTCATGACATTTCAATAAAATACGTAGAGAGTTTTTCAGCATTAATCATTGACATTTCCTCTTCAATGGGCGCTTGGGAAATCAACAAATAAGTCAATATCTCTACAGGGGATGAATATTAATGGATCCTTCACGTGGTACTTAGAGAAAAAAGAACTGATTTGAGTATTAATTAATTATTCTGTCTGTCTAACAAGCAAAGGTCTGCGGTGGGTTTTGCTCTTTACCTATCGTCAACCGAAAGAAAAATGTATTCAGTTACTGACTATATTTAATGACCATTCACATCTAGTTACTAATATATTAACATCTGAATGCAGAACTATATCGAATATTAGATGTCAAAATATATATGATCAAGGAACTGTTTCCACGATGGTCTCTCAATGAGACTGATCTCTGTGAATTGAAAAATCCCGTGATGATACACAGGTCACTGTACGCTGAACTCTGAACCGTCTTTTACGTGCACTCGAGTCGAATCTCAGAGAAATCTCATCCGTAAACAAGTGGCAATTAGTCATTATGAGGTGGTCCAAGAGGCAATTTATTTAGGTACGCTGATTACTGAGTACCGGTGATAGAAGGCAGGAATTTCGAAGCCAAGTCCAACTAGCTTATAAAAAGTTTCTATTAACCAACTTTACCAACGAACCATTATATAAACTAACGAATTTTATTTTGATTATTATTCTTATCTTTACAATCTCTATGTATGTAACAAATACTTGAACATGCCATAATAGAGATAAGCGTAAAATAGATATCTTTGAAATATGCTGCCTTAAAATTTCAATCTGATGCAACAGGCTCTGTTTAAGGCAGTCAACAAAATATTCTTTCAATTTTTCATTCATTTTATGCGTCGATAGGAAAGATTCTAGGTACAACTTAAGGACAAAGGAAACTTTAAAAAGTTCCATAATAGTTAATGCATATGTTGAATCTGGTTGAAGAAAGTCTGGGGTCAGATGTAAAGACATCCCGGGACTGTGAAAATATATTCAGTGTTTCATCTGATTGAGGCTACTAATATTATATATTATATGAAGAGAGAAAGAAGAAAAGCAATCGTTCTAATATTTATTTTCAAACAAAAGTAGTATTCAACAACCACCATTTTTCACCCTTTCATTCAATGAAAAAAATAATATATTGAATATTTATTTAAGAAAATGTTCGCTTATCTAAGAAAATAATAAATAATATACCTATATTTTTTTGTCTTGTTAAAAATTATAGAATTTAGTCAATATCATAATTAGAACAATACTTAGAATAGATATGTTTAACAATCGTAGAACTACATGGTATCTGATATAATATTTTGGCCAAATTGGTTATTTTGTATTAAAACTTGCAGTCGTCAAATTTCCTAGTAGTTTAGAAAATAACAAGAAAATAGTTATATTTTAGTAGCATTTGTAATATTAAAAAAAAAACTTGTTTATTTAAGATAAATGAGTTATAAAGGGCGTCCAGCGGAAAATTTTTAAGTTTAATATTAAAAATTTAAAAAAACTACAGTATTATTCTCATATTTTATTTATGCAAAATGGAGTTTAACAATGCGGATTGTACGTTTTATAAACATTATCGTCTAAATGCTGTCCATTTCTTTCAAGACACTGGCAATCGTACTCTTAAATTTGCTGCGAACACGCGAGAGCAAAGCGTTGGTTCAATGGCAGCAACTTCACAGCGGATACTCTCTTGTAGGGCCTGAATTTTTTGAGGATTATTGCTGTAAACTCTCAACTTACGGTATCCTCACAAAAAAAAATCACACGGTATAAGGTCCGGTGACCGAGGTGCCCAGTTTATGTCACCGTACTTGCTAATTAATTTATTGGTAAAAATCCCCTCAGTTTCTCCATTGAAACTCTAGCTGTGAGTGGAGTCTTGCTGAAATTGTATTCTGTTGTTAAACTTGAGAAACAGCTGCAGTTGCGGTACCAAAAACTTGTCAATTATTCGGCAATACACGATAGCAGTGATTGTATTTTGCTGGTTAAAAAAATAAGGGCCCTCGGGCAGAAATTGCACACCACTCCGTCGTTTTTGGACAATGCAAACGTTTTTGATGGCGTTACCTTGGGCTGTCGGAGCACCAGTATTTCATGTTCTATTTATTAACATAACCATCAATATGAAAATGTGCTTTATAAGTAAACAATATGTTTTCAAGCGCTCGTGCTGTTCCAAAATGTTCCATCATCGTTCTCGCTAAGGTTTCGCGTAAAGAATAGTCATTTTCGTTGAGAAACTGCACGATTTGCAGTTTTTGTGGGTGAAACTGTAGCGTGCACTGTTTATTTTTTTATACCATTACAGGCTGCAATCTTCCTTATCGATTTACATGGATTGCGCATAATTTCATATCAAACTTGAGCCACATGTTCTGGCCTCGCTGCTGACGTTGATGGTCTTGGAAGAGTTTGGTTAATCATTGTCCATTCTTGTCTGAACTTTTGATCCCAACACCAGATAAGTTGCGTGCTTTACCTATCACTTACTCGTCGAATAATAAATTGAGTACAAAAAGCGCGACGCGCACCAATGAATCACTGCACTTTAAATATTGCGCGGTGCGCTCCCGACCAGTGACTCATTGCAACTAGCAAATCCGCAAATCACGCACATCGAACAATACCTCTCCCACTTACCTTACCCTGGTGGTTTACGAGCAATTACAATGTAATCTGGGTTTTTTTTCCGCTGAACATAGATACGTATATTTTATTACTTTAATTTTTTTTTAATGTTACTTCATGGGCGATGAACTGAACTTCACCGAAGAAATCAACATTGTCGTTCCAAGGGAACGGTATGGTGAGACAGACATCGGACATCTGTGGAACGTAAGCCAAGCTTGCACCGATAACATCCCGGCAGAGCGCGGACATTCGGCCGTCCACGTAGCCAGGTGCGGCAGATTTCCCACCAAGCTGCATTTCTGATCCCCTTCTTAAATTCAACGTATTTATTAAATAAATCGAGTGTATTCATGTAAGTTCTATTTTACTCACGCAACACCATTGTCTGATTTCTTACATCTTTTACTTCCAAATTTTTATCATTCGAACGAACACAATTGTTGGTTGAATTTTGGAGCCAAGCCATCATTACTCTGAGCTATCCTTCCGATAAATTAATTATTTATATGCACATATTTTCAAAAACAATAGCAAAAAGATTATTTTATTGTGTCTCAGTAAATCAGTTAATAATAAATTATATTCACATAAAGAAAAATTGTGGTATATGACAATAATTTCATATACATCTAGAAGATATTGCTATATAAAGAAACACTTAATTGTTCATGTTGAAATGCTTGGGATATATTCTCTGTAATATGTAATAGAGAGAAAAATATAAATATAGGGAGGCTACGGAAAGATCTACTCTTGGGGTAGAATAGATTCGAAAGTTACGTAAGGCTGACTATGCTAGAATAAATGCATGATGAATTAATATGTAGAGTTCTTCAAGGGTACTACCATTTACACAAAAAATGAAGAAGTGGCATTACGTAATATTTGGGAGAAAATAATAATTCACAAGTATTTCATAATTGATTATTATTACACCTGTTATCAGGCAATCATCCTAATATGGATATCATTCTCAAACTTTTCGTTTCTCGCAAAGTATACTGAGATTTATTTAATACAAATTAAATGTATTAATAATAAAGATATATATATAAAATCAATTTATCAAAAAAATATCGTTGTTGCTACCGCTATTCGAACCTGTATCTCTTTATATCCGGGGAAATGCATTAACCGATTACGCTACACCAAGTTGACGATAAATTTTCGAACTTGTATGTTGCACTTTTAAATATCCCCGGATAGGAAGAGATCCAGGTTCGAATCCCAGTTGCAACAACAATATTTTTTCGATAAATTAATTTTATATGTATATCTTTCTAATTAATATATTTAATTTGTATTAAGTAAATGTCAAAGACCTATGTTCTGAAAAACTGAAACTTCAAAAAAAAAAAAAAAATTTATTTGTTTGAATCACCTATCTCCATCATTATTTTGTTTAAAGGGGCATGTAACGTGCTCTCGCATGATGTTGTACATCTGTACAACATCATGCGAACATTACACAATAATATCGACGCATTTCTTAGATGGTCGTGAGCAAGTGTGCTAAGATGTCATTTTAAAAAATCTCGCGGAGCGCGGATTAAAATATTCAGTCAACTAGTTTAAAAAATAATGATTTAGCCGAGACAAAAACCACTTTATTTATCTAAATCTTAAATCGATCGCAAGGTTATGCTGTTATGTGTATATTTTTAAACATTGAATGATACGAGTATAACGCAAATACTGGCGATTGCGCTTTGAGAGTATATTTAAATATAATATAACTTAACCCTAAAATGGTATCATAAGTGACCAGAAATTAAGCATTGCTTGATTTACTTGTATATTAGAATAAAAATGATCTAATGCTCTCTGCCTCTTTCTCCTGTTATAAATGCAATGATACGATACAGTATAAAGATTTAAATAAAAACACATTTACGGGGAAAACTTTGTGCTGACGACAGCAAATTTTTACCGGGTTTCATTTTGAAAATACCGAAGCGTCGCTTTAACAAGAAACCAAATTGTTTGTGCTGTGAGAATAGCTGGGATGCTTTGGAACGACGATGGTCTCCGTGAACTCGAGGGGGTTAGGTAAGAACGGAGAGGATGATAAAATAGAACGCTGTTAAAAGAGTTGGCAATTAAAAGTTTTATATCGCGTCCGTATCGCGCCTTCACGATCAATAATTTTTGTTTCTATTAAGTCCCTAAAAGCTCAAAATAAAGTTTAAGTAACTTCAAAGATATTAAACTGCATCGTTCTGTAAATAATACAATTATATTTTATTTATCAACACAATAAAAAACGGTTATAATAAAATCATTAATATTTATAAATTAAATGAATCAACTAGAAAGATATACAGAAAAAAAAGAGGTCTAGGTTCGAACCCCGGTAGCAATGAAATATTTTTTCGATAAATAGATTTTTTCTGTATGTCTGATTCATTTAATCTGTATTAAAAATACCACAGAACTGTGTTCTGAAAATGCATCTTAACAGCAAAAATGTGTTCTCTTTAAAAATAAAATTTTTCATCGATATGTCTGTAATAACGATATTATTCTTACAATCAGATTGCTATGATATTTGTACAGAAAAATATGCAATTTTCTAAAGGAATGTATAGTGGGTGGCGATTCAAATCCATCGCCAGCATCGTCCCCCTCAGCTAACCGACCACAACATGTCCGATATCTACATTCAGGGTTCAGGTTTCAGCGCAGACAAGACGTACCTAGCTGGCCCCATCGCTCGCCATAAGTTCCGCTCCACCACGACGAGTCGAGCGAGACCGAACGCCCCCGACTCGCTCCTCTCATTCTTCATTCTTCACATTCTGCTATCTGCTGTATTATTTCATAAACCTTTTTTAAACATAAACATTTCGTAAGCCGTGCATTTCATCAACAGCACCAAAATCCTTTTAAACGTGCACAGGTATTACTATGTTGATGGTAAATTCTTAATGTATTTAATAAATACAAATGAAAATTAACGCTAAGTGATACGAGAATTTATGCAAATTAAACATTGTGTAGACCAAACTCTAGCTATATTCCTATGATGAAAGTATTGCGCATCCATGATCTAAATTTTAATTATCGAATGAGAATGATTTGATGGTGCGTGCTCCCTGTACTTTTATATCGAATGGAATCATAAACACATTAATAGGGCTACATCGGTGAAAACTGCTTTCCACTAATTAAAATAATATTGGAATACTTTATACGAATATGTAACAAAACATAGAATCTAAGAAATGTCTAAAACAATAAAAGCCAATCAAATAGGCCAAATAATACAAGTTACAAATTAAATTAAATTATACTTTTAAAATTAGCAATATTAACTTTGTGGTTAAAATTCATATTTTTTATTTATTATTTTTGTTTAATTAACCACTGAATTGAGTTTAAATACATCTACCGGTTTCGAAAAATACTATTTTCTTCTTCAGGATGTCATAACTAACTAAAAATATATGGCATTGTTAAATAATTTGTAATCGTTGGAGATAAATAAAGCATGTAAAACTAATCAGGAAATTGTAAACAGCCAACTAAATTTAACTACGAGTCCTATTCTAAAATTTTTTCCTAAAAATTATTCGACTAAATTTGTATTGAGCAGCAATTTGAGTTAGGTACTAAATATATTTTTTAAATAGTTTTTTTTTTTAATTTTAAAAATAGATTCTGATGAAGAAACAATGCTATATATATTTAATTAGTTATGACATCCTGAAGAAGAAAATAGTATTTTTCGAAATCGGTAGATGTATTTAAACTCAATTCAGCGGTTAATTAAACAAAAATAATAAATAAAAAATATAAATTAAATTATCTTACAAATTAAATTACATCACATTACAAATTCAATCTGTTTTAATTTACTAATATAAAGAAAACAAAAGCTCACAAAATTTGTATTTTTTACTACTGAAATCCCATCACTATTAATATGTAATTTTATTTTGAGATTACTGTGTTTACAGCGGTCATTAAAAGATTTTTTTGTGTTTTTCCGCGAATTACACTTCACTGTAGAATCAACACCATCGCCGCAATGGTGCACAGTGGTGTTAAAATTAATTAAAGCTGCTAGGCATATCCTTTTTAATTTCTTTGCCAGTGGTTTTTTACTAACCGACAAAGGAAGCAAAAAAAAAAATCCTCACAAGGCGACGACACCAAGGGTATTATAATCTTGTTAGAGTAAAAAAAAATAATATCATCACCTGACCTATGGATTGCTCAGTTCCAAAACCTGCTCTATTGTACATTATATAATCATCATTTTATATAAATCGCCAATAATTATTTAAAATTTTAAGACTCATGAGAATATTTAAACTTCGCCCTGAATTCATATATAATTTACAATAATAGGAAGAGGAATTTTAACCTCTTTTTTAAAAAATAATAATAATAAAAATATTTTTTTAATTCGCGATCATACATGTAAAACATCACAAGATGTAGATACACTTGACGTTATTAAAATCATGTTCTTTTTTTCAGAAAATCAATTGAAACAATTTTCATTCATTTGTGTACCTATACACATTTAATAATAATCCGGATACCTCTTCAATACTTCAGCAGATAAACTTAAATATAATAAAAAATAATTAATTTACTTTGTTTATTATTAAAATGAACAACCGTAACATGTTTGCGTTAAATATTAAAAACAGACTTAAATATCCCGATTCAACCACTGAGATCCCCAATACTATTTTACACCAAGTTTTACAATACAAATCTAGACTATTTATCTCCCCTGCCCAGAATGCTAAATTACTCAACGAGATCTCATCGATTAACTCCAACATGGACACAGGCTTAGTTCAAAAACGAAATCGTGTTATTCACAGTTAATAATAGTTGTTCGAACCTGTAATACGTGTACACCATAAACCAAGTTTGCACTATCCGTTTTTAACGCCAAGACATGTCACGTGATTAGATTTCGTTGACCTTGGAACATACGTAGTTTTGTGTGATAGTTTTATTTATATTTTTTATCCACTTCAATTGTCAATTTGTAACATAAATTTATTTTCATGTTTTACTGTGTTTGTAATTCTTAACCGTGAAACAGTATTATGTAACATATTGTCATATCATTAGCTTAATGTTATACTAAGACTATCTTTTAGGGTGATTAACGAACTGTTGATGGAAAAAAAATTAAATGTTTCCTTTTATTTGTACTAATATTATTTTGTACTTACATATGTACAAAATAATACAATTTTAAAGTGTTTATAAACGATTTAAATAACAATTTATTATAATGTATTACATTGTTACAATAGTTTGTTTAAATTAGCTAATATGTATTTCAGAAAATTCGATGCTCTTAGCACTTTATCCAAATTGGCTCTTTGTAGAATAAATACTTAGGTTAATATTTTTATTTTTTAACTTTGTTTTATTAAACTTAATTGAGTTTAAATACATCAACCGGTTTCGAAAAATACAATTTTCTTCTTCAGGACGTCAATACTTACTTAATACTAAGTGTTTAATAAAACAAAGTTAACAAATAAAAATATCAATTTTAACCATAAAGTTAATTTTTCTAATTTCTAAAGTATTACATAGGCTTAGTTTAAAAACAGTTAAATTTGAATTTGACTACTATACTTTTGTATATATAAAGTTTAATTAGCGTTTATATTTATTTGGTCATATACATAAGTTTGTAGAAATCATATCTGAATATTGTAATATTTATATATAAATAAATAACATGGACCGATTACTGACTAGTGACTTTATAATTTTCAGAAGATTGAGAAGTCTTCCTAAAACCGGATAATACCAAAAAATTAAACAGTAGTTACTAGTTATAAACAATGTAAATCACACTATTTAAATATGTATATTTTTAATTAATTAAAATATTTACTCGTGAAATTAGTAAACATTTTCTTAATTATTCAATTAATTCAAATATATTACATAGAAAAGTATACACCTAGAATAAATTTACAAAATTATTTATAAAAAATGGTTACCGAAACCTAAATCCACAAATTTATAATATCGGTAGAGTTCTTTGATCAATTTTGATATTGTATTTCCATCAAATGTAATCATTATAGGTTATTTTTTAGTGAGGCAACTATTTTTTTCAAAAATAAATTTGTTATTTCCAAGAGTTGTATCTAATTCGTTATAAATATGTATATTTTAATATTTCATAGTTAACTTTCAAATAGGGGCCATTAATTAAATAAACTTACAAATTTCTCCTGCGTTTCAGATCGATTTTCACGGCCCGTCTTCGCATCTGTATGCGGGTCGTCTCCACTCCATCGAGTGGACACTCGAGCCTCATCCCGGTCGGGTGGAGCACCCTCCACGGGCCCGCGCCTCTAGCGCCGGGGATGGGGCCTACTGTCAGCAATTTATCACTTGTTTATTCCCTGACAAAGTGGCTAAAGAAGAGACCGAAAGTGAAGAGACGTGGACAGAGAATGCGGTAAGGGCTGCTTTAAAGTTTTCATGGTTAGCCAAAATCATGTCGCATTAGTCCTGAGTTCTGGTTAGTACCGTGTCGGAGTCATCTACTTTCAATTCCCTCAATCTGTCCACTATACAAAGAGAAAAAAATACAATTCGTGACGCTGTTTTATTTGTAATTTGTGCTGCAGAATCATATTTAATGTATTTCATTAAAAAATCCTTCATTCACAATTAAATATAAGATTATATGTTTAAATATATATTTTTAGTAGAACACATTATTATTGTGAATTTGCAGTTTTCTCAGAATATAGTTTTATAATGTTATAATACAAATTAAATGTATCAATTAGAAAGATACAGAATTTTATTTTTTATAATCTTTCTTAAATATTATTTTACTAATCTTTATTTTGTTCATAATTGTTTTATAACTGTTGTTATAGAACGATAACGATATACCTATAATTTTAACAAATGAAAAATTAATGTTTACATTATCAAAATAATGAAATGTGAAAACTACAAAATGTTCACTCGCAATATTATTCACTATTACGTAGAAATATGTGTACATAAAAATAAATGATTTCAATTTAATAATTTAATTATTAAAGACCGCGTCTCATTTTGCACTTTTTCATTTTTGAAAGCTGGTTCCCTGACCAGAGAATGGCAACGCCTAAAGAATAGCTACATACACAACATTGGCCGTGACGGAAGTAGTTATATACATAATATTTATGATTTGTGTGTAGATATATGTGTGAACTATTTAGTTTTTTTTTATTTTTTTATTATTATATTCCTTGGTTTACTTTTACATAACATTATATTTATTTCATAACTTTAATGTATAACATAATATGTATTATCTATATGGCGAATCGGGTTAAAAATAAACTTGATCACGCTGGAATAAAAACATTATTATTATTATTATTATATTATGTGAATAAAAAATGAAAATTTGTCAAGAAAAATACTGGCGTTATAGCACAAAGGTAGTGCACTTCCCCGGATTGGAAATGAAGATCCAGGTTCGAATCCCGGTGACGCTAAAACAATATTTTTCGACAAAATTGATTTTATATGTATATATTTATAATTAATACATTAATTTAGTATTTAAAATATCACAGACCTATGTTCTGAATAATTACAACTTCACAATAAGAATGTGTTTTCCTTAAGAATAAAAAATGAATTATTTGACCAATTTATTAATAATATTTTTTAATTCTGTATCAAATTTCTTAGCATTATATACAAACTCAATCCTTTTTTTTTGATTAAATTTATACACATGTGTACGTGTTCTAAATTAGCTGTTTTAATATTAAAATGTGAAATATTTCTTAGAAACACTGTACGTATATCTCATGGACCTATCTAGTACGATTATGTTTAGTACGATTTAATCAAATATTTGTTGAAATTTTTTATTTGATTCTTTATGTATTTATTTTTTATAATATTATTTGATTTTTTTATGTGCCTGCTCGAATATACATATATCCTTATTTCTTTAAGATGACTTCGGAGAAATATACTAGGTATGTCGAAGAAAAAGATTTTTAAATACATGTTTTTATTTACTAAATGGCTTATTGCTTATATTTAGGTATTTTTAAGGGTCCAACACGTGTAATAAAATGTAATTAATCAGCAAAAATATGGTCAGAAATCAATCTGAATCAACGTTGATCAAAATTATATTTAAAATATAACAGCTTTAGCCGGCCATATACGCAACGGTATACCTGATAACAACGGTAAACATGATAAGTCAAGTTAGGGATACCTGCTAGTTTTATCACATACACGCTGCAGTTTACCTGTACAGGTATACCTGTCATGTATATCGTTGCACTTATGGCTAGATTTTAATACACTTTAGGGATTTTTGCAACTACAGCAAGCGGATTTAATTAAAACGTCCTTACAGAAGGTTGGCACGAAATCGTAAGATAGATGCATAATTGAAATTAAAAGTATTAGAAAGTTATGTTCGCGGATAACTTTGAAAACTGGAGTGGCTCGCTTGAGGTGTTGTCGAAAGAACGGTCTGCATAGAAGTGGTTGGCCAGCTTCTAGGGCTCGGATGAATTGACTGCTATTATTGGTCGATGCGTTTCGGTATTATATGGCTGTTAGGTGATTTTTTATGCGACCATGTTTGTGGAGCGCGAACGAGACCACCACAACATAAAAAAATCGACTGTTTATGATTCATCACATGTGTGTGTTTTATTTATATTGAATTATTGTGCATGTTTTATTTGTATGTATTTTGAATAATTATTTTAGTTATTAATTGATTAAAAATCAAGTCAGACGTAATACCTATTGCTGCACTCCCAACAATAAACTATGCATCGTATAATAAAAATACTTAATGAATAAATATTCAGAGTGTTTGGTTAAACCATAAGCAGCTTTTTTAAATAGACTGAATGAAAAAAAACAGTGATATTTACCAAAATCCATCATTACGATACGTGATTCATATATCAAAATTATTGCAAAATTTATATTTTGAATGCAATTATATAAAAGTATGAGATAATATTTAATATTGTAACAATATTGTTATTATTATTATTAATATTGTAAAAAAAGTTTATAATCAATTACAAGTATTGATTAATTTGTTGTTAATTAATTATTGATCAATTATCATGGTGAATAAAATAAGCGTCACGACGCTAACAACCATCTCACTAATAATTCAGACTGCGTGGATCACAAACCGATTTCACAATATTGCGTTAGCAGGGTCAAATTTACACACGTGATTGTCTATAAAAATCTTTATTTTTAATATTCAAGCTCTATTGATACTAAAACAAGTTTTTCTCCTACTCAATTTTAGCTAATGTAATAAGTTATAATTCGTAACAATGTGGAATATGACCCTCGCCTTGGTAACTAGTTCAAGTGTTTTTTTTCATGGATATTTTCTATTTATTTTTCGAGCCCGAGTGAGAAAAGAGGATGTTTTATATAAAACTGCCTGATTTTATTTAACTCGTAATTGTGTGAATGGATTTTTATCTCTTTCTTATCGTGTTTCACCAGATCAAAATCAAAACACGTATACGTGAGATTTATCACAAGTAAATCTCTGAGATTTGTCTCTCATTCATAAAACTTAAAAACCTTATGTGACGCATGATACCTACAGCAAATCAGTAAAGCAAAACATTAACATGTTTACCCCTGTGAATATTTTAATTTAGACACGTATTTCCCATAAATAGAGATATTCTAATGATCGCTTATGGCATATACATATTAAATATTTGGTAGCCAAAGAATTCCGGAATAAACGCAAATTGGTTAATTAGCAAAACCACCCCTAGCGGGAGCTCGCAGCCCGGCAAATTTTTCAAGGGGTATATTTTGGCCGTAATTATTAATGTTAATTAGATTCGTTAATTTATACGGAATCTCAAATACAATACGGTAACCTAATTAAAAGTAGCATGCACAAATAACGCTACCCTTTTGTAATTAATATAATATTATTTTGATGGTGTTGTATTGTGTACAGCGAGATATGTTTTTTTTCATATTGTATAATGAATCCAATAATCGCATATGGATAAAAGATCTCCTTTAAATTATTCAACTTTCTAAGAGCAATGTCGCGTGTTTACATAAAGAATCCTTCACATATAACTAATTATATCTTGGAAATAGTTACATATTAAATATAAATACATAATATTAAATATAAAAAAAATGAAAACAATAAGTAGTTTTAATGTATTTGCATTTTTATTGTAATTTTTGAAAATGATATTATAATAACACAGTGCAATTGGTAACTCATTCTCCCGGCACGAAATAGTTCCGGATACAACTCCCGGTGTTAACTATACAATTTTTCAATAGATATATTTTTTTCTGCAATTCACCTAATTTGTTTTAAAATCAGTAAGAACATAAATGTCCTAGGAACTAAAATTAATTTCCATTTTTGTTTCAAGTCTCGGATTTTGATATTCCACACAATACGTGTGTATATATCGGCGATATTTTATTATCTAAGGAACTTAAGCAGCTATTTATTAAGTATGATTATAATACACTGCGTAATAATTATAGTGCGCGTGCACGAGTAAGGGTTGTCTCGAGACTCATCTCGAAAGTCATGTTAAGGACAGTGAAGAAATTTTATACGCAGAATGAATTACCGCTAAATCTCAGAGATGAAAGATTGAAGTCTCATCCATGTACATACGCCATTAAAATGCCGGAGTCCGAAGCCCGTAAATCCATAAGTCCGAATGTATAAAAGCGAAATACGATACGCATTACAAAAATACCGCTCTTATACTTTAAAATATGTTTTAAACATTTTTGCAATCGAATGATAAAATGATACAAGAATAACGTATATATTTAATTAAAATGTGTTTTTAATATTTTTATTTAAATTTCTTAATAATGTAATCTTTCTTACAATTTACGATAAGAATATTGACGGTAAAATATGCATAATTAAATCGAGAATAATCTCAAATGTAGTTACTGTAAGCAATTTAAATAATTTATTATTGTAAAATATGATATTGATATTGCTGAAAGAACCAACAATTAAACTGGTACAAACAAGACAATATTTTTTTGTAAAATAGTACTTAAAGCATTGTTCTTGTTTTGTTGTAGAAAGGCTTTTAGACTTCTAAAAATATACTATTTTATAAAAAAAATGTGAAAACATACATCACCATCATTTCTCGAAAATAAAAATATTATATATGAATTTTATAAAACCAATCTATGTAATAAAATGTTTGTACTTTTATCAAAATTATTTGCGTATTTATAGATTGTGTATAAAAAATAAATTAAAAATTTCGAAATCCAAAGATCGCTTTCCTTGCATACATCGTACATTCTACTCACTAGACTCTGTAATTCTTGTTCATTATTCGCCATTAATACTGCATCGTCGGCGTACAATAAACAGTATACAATCAAATCGCCCATTTTTGCTCCCACATTCTTACAGATTAGTTTAGAAAATATTATATATTGATGTGGACTTAGTGTACTACATTAATATTTAGAGTATTGAGTTTTTAATATTATCCATTGTTATAGTATTGCCTTTTGTTTCATTTCGTGTTTTACTTTTATAAAATTGTAATTATAATAAAATTATAGGTTAAGGTATTCTTATTACATGCGGCACATGAATAATGTACTTCAGTTGAATTGTATAATTCAATAAAATTCAACGTGTGAATTGTATAGTATGGCTGCGTGTACCAGCACCCAGTGACGTGAGTCACGCGATCTTTCTTATGGCCCTTGCAGATAAAGGCGATGGACATCATCAGGTAAATGATGAAGCATAAAAAGAATTACTACAGACCGTATTTCATCAATCAAAAAATATTCATCATAATATCGAACCCTTAAAATAACAAGGTTTCATCTAACACTGACACTGTTTTGAGATAATGAGCTCAAAAGTGTTGACTGAATTTCAACATATATTCATGTATATTTTATTTTGAGTATGCATCATTTTTAAGGTCTTAACTTATTTTCAGTATTATCAATGACCACTATGAGTTGAGGGAAATTAAAAATGAAATAAAACTTTGTAAATTAACAAAATTGATCCATAAATTGAAATAATGAATAATGCATTTGGAACCCTTTTCATCCAATAATTCAAATTAGTCCAAAATGTTAGTTGGAACCTTGTTATTCTAAGGGGTCTATATTCCAATGATTTATCGTAAATTTAATGAAATATAGATATAATTCTTAATTTTAAAAAGTAATAAACTTTATATAAACCATTTTGGTTAATTTAACGTCTACCTGTTGGCTAGTTACGCCTAATTGGCAAAGGCCATAATAAAGAGAAAAAGAAAAAACGTCTACCAGTTTCGACGCTACTGTACAGGGACAAATGCATATTAACTGATCCATATATTAAAATAAATAAATTATCTGGCGGTGGCGTAGCCACATGCATCGCATCGTGGGAGTAGGGTAACATGACGACATTGAAAAGAGAAATATATTAAATAACGTATTGTATGTTTGATTTTAATTAATTATTAATGATTTTAGATTTCGTATCACGAAATTTTTTTATTTATTGCACCTCTAAATTACTTCGTCTAAGGCTTCTATTGTTTACACGTAAAATTTGAATGTTTTTTTTTTAAGTGTAGCATGTCTCTAACAGATTGATATAAAATTCAGAAATAATATTATTACTAAGACATCTTAAATATTATTTTGTTATAATGTTACAACTTAACCGTTTAACAAATATTTAAAAAAAAAGTATAACCACAAAGTGAACACTGTAGATATCAAAAATAATCAACAGTTAATGTATGTAATTCGGCAAAAACATTTATTTTGGCTATATTAAACTATAAGTTACCTCAACAAACCTGTGTAGTTCCCTAAAATTATGCCATCAATGATATTAGTGCATTCTTTGAAACTTTTTTGAACTTCAAATATTATGTAGGAACTTAATTATTATATTAGATATTTTATTGAAATGTTCTTCTATTCATAAACGATCGTTTTACAAAGTCAAATTGTTAAACTATTTTTCAACGATTCGAAATATTATTTATTGAGAAGTGTTTGTGGTCAATTAAATTAATATAGAAGATCCAATCTATAAAAAAAGACCGTGCGTATGACGTCCTAGACTGAGTGTTTAACACTGATAAAATATGATAAATTAAATAAATTACGGTACATGTGTATTATAAATTGTACAAATTTGGAAAATAATATTTTCAATTTGCTCTTTTTTTGAGAAATAAAAAAACTAGAAATTTCAGCAATTTAACTCTATTTTATGCCAGTATGGAATGTTATCAATTATAAATCTATTTTCCAACTTTGAGCTCTCTAGCTTTAGAAGAGCTCACCTTAGAAGAGTTACATAATGTATCAAGGGTGGGAAGTTAAATAACTTAAATATTCACCCTCGTACTGTTCTAATTTGGTCAATATTTTATCCTGAATGATTTAATACCTCATCTAAAATAATAAGTTAACTTAACCGAATACAACGTTTTGTGGCATTCTTATACAAATCTTCAAATTCAACAATTCCGAGTTGAAATTCAGATTTGAAAACGAAACTTTTGTTACAAGTATTAACATGTTTACATACCACGGCTAACTTGGAATAATGGTCTCCAAGAAAGAACAAATTGAAATACAAACAAGGGTTAAATCCAGCGTTTCCGGAAAATATTTTTATAAATTCAACAATTGTTTAAAATAAAACTACCCCAACTAGGTGTAGATTGTGTTATTAGCGTGATTTTATTATTGCGTTATATTTTTATATTTCAAATTTGACTACACAGCCATGTACATTAAATATGTGCTACAATGTTCACGTACGCATTTCTAAAAAGAGATTTAAAAATAATATCCTCGCATTTTTGAGATTACAATTCAGTATCATAAATTAGTATTACGTACATATTACAAATTAATATTAATCCCTAACGTGTACTAATCGTGTAAAAGTAAAAATTATGTTTTGTTTATAAAGACATTGGGGATTATTTTGTTGTTTTTAATATATAAATTATGATAATATATTATACTTTTAAAATTAGCAATATTAACTTGGTGGTTAAGATTCATATTTTTTATTTATTATCTTAGTTTTAATGATAATTGGCGTAGGATTTTATACATAAATAACTTTTCGAAACAAATATCTAAACACCTACCACGAGACATTAGACCAGCATTTTACACAAATAATAGTATAGGAAATTTACTCATAAATTCTAAAGACAAAGATGATAAATTTAACAATTCTGGCGTCTATAAACTTAGTTGCAAGGATTGTGCTGCATTTTATATTGGTAAAACGGGTAGAAATTTTAATATAAGAGTAAAGGAGCATTTGAGATGTTTGAATAATAGTGGGTTTTCAGAATTTTCTAATCATTTGATAGAAAATAGTCATGGTTTTGATAAAAAATTGGGATTGTCAATTTTGCATATAAACGGTGTAGGTCACAAATTAAATAATTTGGAATCGTTGGAGATAAATAAAGCATGTAAAAGTAATCAGGAAATTCTAAACAGCCAACTAAATTTAACTACGAGTCCTATTCTAAAATTTTTTCCTAAAAATTATTCGACTAAATTTGTATTGAGCAGTAATTTGAGTTAGGTACTAATTTTTTTTTTTTTAAATAATTGTTGTTTTTTAAAAAATTTAAAAATAGATTCAGGTGAAGAAACAATACTATATTTTTAGTTAGTTATGACAACCTGAAGAAGGAAAAGGTGTTTTCCGAAACCGGTAGATGTTTTTTAAACTCAATTGTGGTTAATAAAACTAATATAATAAATAAAAATTATGATAATATATTATTAATAAGTTTGCATACACATACCTGAAATACAATACTTTAATATTTACTAAAATATTAAAATTACACATTACTAAAAATATAAATCGTTCAAAGAATATGTTTACCGCAGTGTATATACTCGTACTGCATTATTCCCAGCATTGTACGCCTTTATTTTAAACAATAAAAGTCAGAGGTTCAATTTTTATAGTATATAACATTACCACTTTGGCCTATTTTATGAATATTACTTATAATTTCAATATTTACACATTTTTATATTTTGCTCTACTATTCGATTACATAATTTAGTGTACAAAAAACAATAAACTGTGTTGTTCAACCTTTCTCGAGTGTTATTGGTTCTCTGATTCTTTAATAAATAAATATTAATTTGATATGCAAGTATTTGTAAGAAACAATAATTAACAACGATAATCCGAATCGTTTTATTAGAAAGTTTCAAATTTCTTACGTTTCCAAACCACTCAAATTATTGAATCGATTTTTTTATCAGATAATAATAAAGATTCTGCAATGATTTCCGATCGCTTTTCAAAGATCTTCTCTCCATTGGCTCGGGAGAGAATCCTTAAGTAATTTTCGTGGATAAATTATATTGAAAGATTTAGCGCCGAGAATTTTTAACGGTTCAGAGTCCGATATATGAACGGAAAAGCTAGTCGGGAAAATTTCTTGTAAATTTAAAAGTTTATTTCGTGAGTGAGTTCGTTACTAGTTGGTTTTAAAGTATGACTCCACTATACATCACACAATTTATTTGTTAATTAGATTTGCGCATTACGTTATTTCTTTATACATTAATTATTCACATGGCGTGTTACACGTTTGGTGGGTTTTATTACGAGGATAGGTACAAATATCGAATTGCGTATTGTTGGCATTAAATGGTATTATAAAACAAAGATTTTTTATTTATTACAAAATATAGTTTGTCTTATTGCCCGTTTTTTGTGTTAATCCCTTAGGTTATATCGTACTATGGTAAATTTATTTTATAATAAATAATGGTTTCAGTATTGTTAAAAAGGTCTGAAAAATTAATTTAAAGTTTATTAATTTCTCCTTCAATAATTGCAAAATTACTATGTGGCTACAAATTATATTAATAATTATACTTTTCTTATACCACTATTTATTGATAAATGAATATGATATTAATAACCAATTCCTTTTTTGCAAAGTTTTTTTTTTTATTCAAAGTCTATACTTTCATTTTTAATTTTAGTAAACGTTTTATCCTGAAGAAGAGAGCATTTGTAATACGTGTGTTTTTATTATTATTAATACTTATTGATTTCAGCCATAGAAATAATATTGTTAGTAAGTTTATAAGCCATTCAACACAACAATTAATAAAAATGAATACAAATTAAATGTATGAATTAGAAAGATAAACAGAAAAAATCTATCTAGCGAAAAAATATTTGGTATCACAAACACCAGTATATGGAATTGGTGTCTTTTCTGGGTTATTTCGTGTTTGTGGGTGGCTTCCTTGATAAAACCTAACCGGCCTAACGTGACCCCCACGCGGAAGTACGCCTATACCATAACTTTTAAGACAAAAGTGTACACAATTCTTAATTTGATGAAAGTTTCTAAGGGTACAGTAAATAGCTTTCTATTATACCTAACCTTTATATGGGGTGCGAAGGAAAGAGTTCCTTATCATTAACGCCAGAAGCGTTATTAGCTCGAAAATATTATTTTTACCACATGTTTTGTAATAAAAATACAAAAATGATCAAAATATGATATTATTTCGATTATAATTATTGTATGAGAATAACTTATTGAAGAATACGTGCAAATCCTTCAAAGTATTAGTGCAATGAAGTATCATTCATTCGTTCATAATATAAATATGAAGTGGGTCACAGACAGTGAGGAGTAAAGTATTGGATTACCTCGAGGAAACCACAGGTGTCTCCTTACAGTTTTACCACGGATAACAGATATCACCGTACACACAGAAAACGCGATTATGCATAAGGCTGTACTTGTTCATCTATGCCTAAATTACTTCGTGAGTGATAATTTTCAAAGGCGTACAATTTAAATTTTAGTCATTTATTAAATTTTCTTGGTTTATCATTACAAATTAAATGTATCAATTAGAACAAATACAGATAAAATCAATTTATCGAAAAAATATTTTGGTTGCCATCGAGATTCGAATCAGGAACTTTTCCTAACCGTTACACCACGTTAACCTAGTAAATTAACGACAATTTTTCGAACCTATATGATGCATCTCTTTTAAATTAATACATCTGTTAAGTTACCGATGTTCTGAAAAAACTGCAACTTTGCAATAATCATGTTTTCGCCTAAAAGATATTTTTAATTAAGCTAACAAAATTTAAAGTTCTTTGTCTTCGTCTGCTCACTGCTGAGCGTCGTGGTTCCCTGAGGTATCTGGAATCTGGTGCACAATACGTCACCATTCTTCCCGGTCTTAAGCCATATTGATGGCAGCATTAAAAGAAGGTACTATTAACTTATTAATTTGGCCAATCTATCTTTAGGGGTTAAGCAAAGTTATAAATAAAGATATGTGCATGTACGAATGTATACCGGAGCAGGTTAGAAAAAGTGAGGATGCTTACAGTTAACAGAAGTTTATTGATTATAAATGTGAAGAAATTAGACCAGACAATAAAGTTAATGGAGCTTGTAGTCGGAATGACAGTGACGAGTAGTGTGGCGCTCAGGAGCCGGCTTCCCGGGCGGCTGCCGGCGCATGTTATTGTTGTTGATACCGATCGCTTTTCTGGGATTATCAAGGAATCAAGGGTAGTTGTCGATTTTGATGATTGTGGAGGCAATAGACCTCTACACATCTCGCAAGTATGGATTCTGTATTCTCAACTTTATTCAATTCCCGGGACTCGAGACCATAAGCTTTATTTAATTAAAAATAACATATATTTTAATACATATTCATATGTATGATGTACAATAGCTATTAAGGATATTATCTGTGTAAAAAAACATACGTTAATATAAATTCTATAAACAAATAAAAACTGTTTGATGAAATATGTATTACATCATATGTGGTAGTGGTGTTTTAAAATGAAATTAACTTTTCGTATATATTGAATAGAAAAACAAATTCATCTATAAGAACTACAAAATACATACAATCTTTAAAAAAATAAAGTAAACATAAAAAAAAGAACAATTAATTAAGAAACATATCAATAAACAATAAAGTATGTATTTGGCCAAAGTTAACTGAAGTCCTCTAATAAAGTTTTTCAAATTATTTCATCTCACATAAATTTTGCTTAAAAAAAGATCACATTATACAATGAAACATAATTCTCTGTTTGAACAAACCGACAAAACCATTTACTTCAAAATTTTTTTTTGTATTAAATATCATTAGACTGTTCTCTCCTTAATGCAAATCTTTATGGCTAACCATATTAACCAAGAAAATTGTCCATTTTTTTAAATTTCACTACCTAATGTATGTCAATGAACACTAGGGTTAACTAAACTTGTTTAAAATGAATAATATCAAGAAAAATTAAGAGTCTCAAGTCTCGGGTTATTTTTTTTTAAAGTCCCGGAATTCGAGACAGCAAAACATCATAGAATTCCCGGGAAATTATTCCCGGGTTGTCTCTATACAGAATCCTTACTTGTATGAGATCGTTTTCTTGCTCGCTTTCCCTAAACCGTCCTGTGACCACGAGCTTTTGCTTTCCTTTAATTGTTTACTCTGGCAACATGTACAAAAAATTAAAAATTCTTTTTCTGGACGTTGTCGAAAGTCTTTTTGTGAATGATCGGTAATATTAAAAATAAAATATATATGAAAGAAAAAATATCTATAACTTAGATATTAAAAAAAGGTTAACGTATCCTAAAAATATTATGTTTATTTAATATCTATCGGTCTTGTTCGTAAATTAATTTATGAGATCAAAAACTCGGTTATTTTTTGTTTTTTTAATGTTTTGCTATTAAACATTAAAAACTCAAAAAAATTCTGACAATTAAGCATTTAAATATCATACATTGCAAACAATAAACATCAACTCAAATATGACATATTTTATGGATACTAACACAAAGGGGTGGATTTATTTTTTATATTTAAGATGATTAAAAACACGGTTATCACAACCCCATTGCCAGTCTTGGTTCTCTTTCAGGGAATCTAAATCCCTCGTGCATTGTGAGTCGGCATGGTGTAAACAAAGTAGCAGAATTCTCGTAATTGTGCGCAAAATATTATTCTTGTAAATTTGAAACCAAAATATAATACTCTTCCACCAACGAAAATAATTAAGATTTGGCTACCCAGTGAAACATCGTAAAATGGCGTTGACATAAAAATATTTTAAAGAAAATAATCTTATACATTCAAAAATTTACTTAATTAAAAAAAAACATATTTATAAGATTGTCAGTTTTAGAGTTCTTCGTTCAACGAAAGTTTATAAATAATTCATTATGCGAATTTGGCTGCTTAAGTTCGTTAAATTAATTAATGTAGATCAAGTTTCTTCACCGGGCTATTACAAAAACACAATAAAATACACTTAACATTTATCTCAACAGGGAGATCGTTTTAGATGGACCTCTTTCGTACTTTAGACAGTAGATAAGATATCTACCTCTTTCTTTCTCAGTCAATGTGCTCAACAGATGAGAATCGTGATCCTCTATTCTGTTCTTCGCGATCTTGGGCCTTGTTTAATGCGACATGTAGCGAGGCTCCGGTTATTTATAGAACTTTGTCTATCCATTTTATTGGAAATCGACCTCATTGTTCCCTGTGATCACCAATTTCTCTAACTCTCAACATGCAACAAGCGACGTGCCCAAAGTATGAAATAATTATTTTTCTGCATATTTTGGAAGGCCTTTCATTAGTGCGAATTTTTTGAAGATTACGCAGCATTCGACGCCACTATTACGTTTCTTGAGATGGAGCAGTTCAACCAAATTTTAGTCCACTTCAGCATGGCAGATTTTACCATACCAATTCTCCTTCTCGCCCACTTTTTAAAAAGGGAAACTCCAGACACAAACCAGGAGATAACTAAGTAAAAAATGTTTTAATAGTACGTACAGTAGTTTCATAAGTATTTCAAATTCAAACTAAGCGTATAATGAAATAGATTTTATATTTTTAAAAACACATTATTATTCTGAAGTTACAGTTTTTTCAAGGTGATTGCTTTTTAAAAATGGAATAACAGTTGTATCAATTCAAAAAAGCTGCAGCATATGCATATTTTCCTTCATTTCCAAAATAGGAAATGATCCTGGTTCGAATGCCGGTAGCAACCTAGATTGATTATTTCGGTATATTTTTTTAATTTATACATTTAATTTGTATTAAAGATATTTTTAATTGACTACTATTATGAAAACCTCGAACAATATGTTCTAGTTTACTTACATTCATCTAAAGCCTTAACGAAATATTAATTATTTGACCGAAATATAATATTTTAAAAATTAATATATTAAATATAACAAATAGATCGTGGTGTCATCCGTACACCACAAAAAAAAGTATTTCCAGAGCTGTAAAACATCTAGCAATATTTTAATATATCCTAGAATACACAATTATTGTATTTTCACCTACAAAGGCACTGTTATTATCATACTCATATTATTATACTTATAAAGACGAAGCAATTTTTTATAATGAAAAACCACGCCTATACTTCAATTTAAATACATTAAAAAATAGAGATATATATTATTTGTTTAATAAGTGTCTTTTTAGGTGAAAATCTAGTATTTGTTTGTGCTTTGACATATTGCTAGATATTTTACCGTTTTGGAAATGCTTTTTTGTGGTGTACGGATGACATCACGATCTATTTGTTATTTTTAATATATTATATTTCAGTTAAATAATTAATATTTCGTTAAGCCTTTAGATGCATATAAGTAAACTAGAATGTATTGTTAGAGGTTTTATACCTTATAGGTAATGTACTGGTTAAAATAAGAAAATATATGTATTATTGAAAAAAATTGATTTTTCAGGCGTATAATGCGTTGAAAATATTTTAGAAATAAAGAATATTGCTTTAAAATAATTTCCGAAAAATAATTAGATTCTCATTATGACGTATATGCTGTTCAGGGGAATAAATTATCAAATTTAGTCCATAGATGGCGATAGTGTAGTGGTATTCGAAGTGAGTCCACATATTAACAAATATATAACTTTCAAAAATTTGATAGATATGGAGATTGATGAGTGAGAATATATAAAGTGATCACTTAAGCCAGCCGATGATAGGTCGTAAGCCCTGTAATTACCCATACTTCCATATATTTTCCATTAAAAATATAATAAAAAATAGCTTCGTCTCGATAATATATCTATTATTTGTTTGGTAAGTTATCTATTTAAAAAAAAGTAGATACTCGTATTTAAAATACGACTAAGCCTGAAAATGCAATGGCCCGTGTTCACGGATGAAATTAATCTTGAAGATCGGTCTTGAAACAATCTCACTTGTTTGATCATAATCGCATGTCTTTAATTAAAATGACGCATTTCATTAAGACATGTGCCATAACCGTTAATGTTCTCCCTGTTCATGGATTTCGAAGGAGAATAACAAAAACAAAGTATTGAATAAGTTGGTTTCACACGGAAGAATACACAAATGCTCCATAAATTTAGGACACTGAATTCCTAACAAGTATAGATCTAAAAACTAACAAGAACTAACAAGTATATATTGAGGACGCTAAAATTTATTGTACCCACGTTGGTCAATAAATTACCGTTCTTCTTACACACTTGCGTGTTAACTCCAAATTTTGAAGAAAAACTTCAATACTCGTTATACTACTTCTATATTGGTTATACATACTATACTAGATTAATGAATTTAGTGTATAATCTTCGATTCGATGTCAACTTAGACTTTCTAAGTAGATGACATCTATTCCCGTAGTCAAAAATGTTATAAATCAATCAACTTTAGTAAATATAGAACAATTATAACTCCTGGCATTTATTTTTTCCGCGTATAAATTTAAAAATCGTTTGTGAAGTAGATCTCCTAAGATAATTGTATTATTTGTCACGTAAACTGCATTATACTTTCACATTTATTTTTTATTTTTTATTTTTTATTTCGCCTTTACCAGTACCGGAATCGATATCAGATTCATCTAAAACTTTTTTGAGGTACCTCTCACGTACTAGGCTAGTGCTCTATCATCTTAGCTATATATTGTGCACTCAAATTATCAGAATTTAATACAGTGATTTATATTTTTGACAAATTTCTTCGTACAATATATATATTTTTTTAAAAGTAATTATCCTTATCGAACTTTGTAAAAACCCAGCATTAATGAAGTACTTAAAATTTGTAAACTTCTGTTGTTATGCGTTGTTTGATTCCCTGCAATATAATGGTTGGCATCCCTGCCTGTCACGCGGGAGTTCGGGGCTCAAAGAGATATTTATTTTACTGAATTTATGAAATTTTTATTTTTGAGTCTGAATATGAGTAATATACATCCGTCGTATAATGCAACATCCTGAAACGTTAAGGATTTTTTTTAATATTCATAATGTGCATATATGTATTTATTTTTATTTTTATTTTGTAGCGTTTCAATGTGTTGTAATATTTTACAGAGAAGCAATTCATTGACAAAATAATTTGTTTAAAATAAATTCTCATATTCGGAATTTTATTTTCGTTACCAAATCTTCTTAAGAACACTACGTTTATTACCATTTCATATGGTAAATCCCCCATTCTCAATGGTATATTGTACATCTGTAAAAATTTCGTTATATTTTATTTATTCTTTTGAGTGACGGAAATAACCTATTTAATATTTAGACGATTCTGCTTACCTCCCTGAGGAGGCCGTAAATTTTATTTCTTGCTAAAATCATCCCCGATTCGATGAAATTATTTGCTATTTGAAACCACTTTTGGACAATTTTCTAAAGAGAGGGCGGGAGGGGCCTTTCAAGTTTCCAGAATGTTCTAGCAAGATAATGCATAAGGGGAAGGTTGTGATTAAAATTGATAGCTAATGGGACAAGCACTTACTCTTGTAGGTCACAATCTATAACTTTAGGTGCGGAGACCATCTTGTTTAATTATGTCCCGAATATTATATATACAGGAATAAGGGTTGTGTTTAAAAGGCTTCCTGTTCAATACTCGATTTTCATTATTATCTTTTCTTGAAATATCTACCAAGTTAAAATATATTGTATGACCTGATCTCTAGATCAGAAAAGACTCTTAATCAATCAAATTTCTCAGACAATGCAGATATTTTGTTATTATTCGTAATTGTATTTATTAAAAAGATGGCTTATATTATATGTAATATAACATAGGTACATCAATGGTTTAATTCGAAATGATTATATAAGAGTTAATTTATTCTACATTTAATAAATTTAACAGTTTCTCGAAATATATTTTCATAACCTTAACGTAGGAATTTTGATATTATAAAAAAATTGAAAACGGTGGTGAGTTTTTTGAAGTATTGTTTATTGAAAATGAATATTATAAAATTAAAAATATTTTAATGTAATATTAATAAGTTATAAAATTAATATAAATTATTTCATATTTTTAATATTTATATATATATATATAACACACAATAGTGGTTAAAAACAAAGTTTAATGATCCATATAAAAATCGATTATTTCAGATTGCAGTTTGGACTTAAGAATTTTTGGAAAATCCCGGTCCGATCCATCACAAACATTTATATTAAGTAAAGAATTACAATTAATATATTATTGAATTTTCCCCGTCACGATTTTTAATGAGTTTTAAATGTAGAAGAAACTCTTTGAAAGATTTTGTTTGTGTCAGAAAGTACATAAGATTGGAGTCGAGAAAAAATAAGGAAACAACTGCTTCCTAATATTCCCCCAAAGATGAAAAGAAAATAAAAATATCTAAAAACACTTTAATATTAATTTAACGGAGATTGGTTTTGTCAATTGAATTAAATAAAATTGAAATTTTATTTTCGCTGCTTGTTTGTGCGTCAAATGTTGACAACAAAATAATTACTTAATTATTAGCCTTAAAATATTATTTTTACTCTCAAGTTGAATGTTATTTGAAATCGTATTTCTACATGAAATAAATTATTAGAATTCATATTGAAAGATGAAATAAGCAACCCCTGGAGCAACATAAAATTCACAAATGAAACGATCCTTAATTTTACTTTGACTTGGCATTATTTTATTTTCTACTATAACTAATTAGGTACACCAATATAGTACCCCCGTTGAAAAAAATTACATTACCCAACAACCCAAGTTGCTAAATACGAATTTAGGGTTCAAAAATCCATCACCCACAATTATTGAGAAAAGCCGGTTGTTTTCGAAAATAATTACGAATTTTATTTAAAAAATTAATATTAAAATAAAACATTATTTAATAACTATACTGTTCTTAAACTTCTTCGTTAGCTTCTAATCAATGTGTTAAAATTGAATATTGAAGTCAATATAATCACTCCTCCGGAATAACCAGAGAGCCTGGCGCGTTCACTTACAAGTTCAAGTCCAACTTAGAAGCCACAGCTGATTAATCAGTCTAGATTAAACGAGCGTCTTCAATAATGAAACCTATTTGAAAAAGGAATAAAATTCTAGCATTACAGATGAAGGGAGTCGGGAGGTTCAAATTTGTTCTTAATTAATGGTGGATGACGACAGTTCTGCAGTCAGATATTGTGAAGTCGTGAATTTATAAAGTTCAGACGAATGTCTCAAAAATTAAATGGGAGAATTTTTATATTGTCCTGTATTATAAGAGTAAAAATACATGTGTACATTATAGAAATGAATAAAATAATACTTCAGATATATATAAAACACGTTTATTGAAAAATAATAGAAATTCAATTAATAATGCGTGTCAGTGGGGCATTTTGTTTTTAAAAACTTAATAGTAGTGTTGAAATGTTCACTGAATGTATTATATTTTCAAAAATATTATCATAATAATATAATTCATAAATTATAATCAAGCGAGGTGTGCTTTTATTCTAAAATATTATAAGATTTCAATAAACTTTTTCAAATATATCACTAATGAACATGCCCACGCATCCATTTTTTTTATATACAAAAAAAAAATATTTTAATTGAGAACTCTTTTTGGAAACTTGATGAAGCTGCATTCAAAACATAGTTTTGTTGTACTTTTAATACAAATTAAATTAATCAACTTGAAAGAACTAGGATAGTAAGAGATCCTGGTTTGAATCCCGGTAGCAACAAAATATTTTTTTAATATATAGATGTTTTCTGTGTGTTTCTAGTTAAATCATTTAAATTGTATTATTATAAAAAATATTATAGGTATATTCTAATATTTGTAAAGTTATATCAATTCCTTCAATAACCTTCCCCGAAATATAAAGCATTTAAAATATTTAAAAATTTTAATCTTTATTTTGAAAAAACGTATGGCAAACCTGAAAGATTTTATAGATAAAATAATTAAATTTAAGACAAGTCATGTTTTTATATGACTTAAAATACGATCAATTTGGTATCCTTATCAATTTTAATAAGCTTTTTAACGTGATCCACTTTGTCCAGTAAAATATTGTTTTCTACTCCAACTGCTGAAAACTGAATATCTTTGTAAGTAGTGTAATTTCATTCTTCGCTAGGTTTATTTATTTGCTACTTTAAATCTTTCGAACAAAAAACATATTTTTATTCTCAGGAACACACCGAGATATCTGTCTCTCAAAAGTTTGAGGTTACCTGAAATTATATACTTCAACTTTTTTAATGTAACCTTAAAACAAACTCACTGGTGTGGATATCAAATCAGACTTCTATGCGTGCTCAACTCCAACGTTTCATAAAAATAAAACCTAATTTAAATATGTAAGTTTTTCAAAAATATTTTATGATTTTTAATATTTACAAAGTTTTTTTTAAAACTTATCTTTTTCAAAATTATGTTAAGATTAATGCGATTCTGTTAGACCGATAAAGGATTTTAAAAATATATTTCAATATCAATCAATCAATAAATACATCAATCAGATTACTTCTAACATAATCAGATAAACCAAATATCGGAGAATGTTATAAACATCAACAGAATTAAATTGAAACTATGAAACTCAATAAGGTACAAATTATAAAAACATAGGCGCTTTTTATATATATTTCACTTAAACATCCATACATTTTCAAATACATCGACACATTTCCTAAAAAATTTGCATCGGAAAAATGTAAAAAAATCCTGATTTCTGAAAGCCTGCCACTATTTTTATTTTCCCTTCCAAGACTTTTTCTGTGTCCCGTCCAGTAGAAAATATAAATGGAAGATGCTTAAAAATCAATACGACGGTTCAGCTATCGTTAAAACATTTATTGCGAGTTCAGTTTGGTTCAGAAAGTTGATTCTTGTCTTAACTTAGTCTTTAATCAATTGTTTGATAAATTCGTCTGTATGTTAATGAAGTCAGATGCGATTAAAACGATTTGGAACCGAACTGAATACAAAAAATCGTTTGTTACGTTACCTAGTTCTTAACTAGATGTTTATATAAAATATTATTGTATTTATTATGTACACAAATTTTCGTCAGTGATTGGCGAAACATGAGTAGATTGCAGTGAAGGAATTTATTTGGGGTAGCCAAGACCTACCTTAATGTATTATACCATGAGTGTGAATGTCATATAATAAAAACATAAAACCCGGCTTTGCTCAGATATAGAAAAACCATTTAAGTTAAACTATTTATTGATCTGCGATGTACATATTTATGCCCTCGCAGATTTTCTTGTTGAACTACTAATATTTTTAACATTTTTATTTTTAAGTTTTCCATTATATAATATATATTTTGTATACTGATACCAATCTATACAAGATACACCAGCACCAAATGTATCCCGAGAAAGTCACTGTTTGATGCGGATTTTGGTCTGGCGAAATCATCGGTCCGTACTTCTTCCAAAACGAAACTGGCATTACCATAACCGTCAACGGCGAGCGCTACAGATCGATGGTAAGCAACTTCTTGTGCCCTAAACTGGATGAAATGAATACCGATAACATATGGTTCCAACAGGACGGTGCTACGTGCCATGAACTGGCCACCGAGATCCTGCGATTTAACGCCTTTCGACTTCTTCCTTTGGGGCTATTTTAAATCGCAAATCTTTGCAAATAAACTACAAACAATTGACGCCCTCAAAGTTAACATAGCAATACCATCCAGCAAATTCAGCCAGATTTATGCGACAAAGTCATTGAAAATTTAACCTCTCAAATACGTGCCGCCAAGCAAAGCCGCAGCGGATATTTGAAAGACGTTATATTCCACACTTAATGCCATAAAATATACTTTCAAATGAAAAAAAAAATTGAGTGGATATCTCACACACAACTTGTTTTATTTACATTTTAAAATCGATCATCCTTTTTGAAAGACCCTGTACAATAAATATACTTTCGTTTAACCAACGTCTTTGGACAAAATAAATTCGTCGTTTGTACGACCCTATCATGTATTTATTTATAGTTTTAGAGTACTGTTAATAGTATTATTAAGACAGAACTGAGTAATGTTGCACGTAATGTGCACGATGTGGCGAATAAAAAAAGAGCGTCATGAGTACAGCGGTGAGTTGCGGTGAGTTTTTAGAACTAAGCAATGAAAGTCTCTACTGGTACACAGATGAGACTAATTGCAAAATAATGTTTTTGTTAATGTTAATACAATTTTTTAATTTATATTTGTTTCCCAGAATTTTTAGTTATGCACAGCTTTTTTGCTTGTATGCACTGCACGCCCCTGCTGATGACGGTAGCTGCGACCCAGAAATTAAATGACGCGTAGTAAGGCGAAAAGCTCTTGCCCAGATATGACAAAATATAGAAAGACCGCGATATTTCCAAGACAACAAAGGTCAGGCTTGTTGTGTCTGATGCATGGTGGTGGAGACACATGTTGCGCATATGAGCGGTATGAATATTTCCATTCTTCAGGAACTGAAGATTAAGGACAGACTCTCAACCATTTTCCTGAGACAAATCCTTCAATATATTGGACATCTTACGAGAAGGGAAGATAGCTTGGAGAAGCTTGTTGTGGTGGATCACATCCAAGGACGAAGGGAAGAGGAAGATCCTCGTTGTACGTGTCCTCATTCATCCTATGGCCCAGTGTCCTCAATCCAGTGTCAATCTACCCTAATAGTTAATAATAGCGAAACAAGTTTTATGAACAGTACATATATTATAGTGTCAAAAAGATATTGGTTTTGACTCAAAAGACTTGTAAAAAATACAAATATATTGACGTATACGTAATACATTTTTTAAATATTTTCTAATGCCTACTTACACGTATAAAATTTTAAATAAAATTAACTACATTTACATTCATGACTTGTATTTAAAACCTGTCGTAAAAAATACGTCGTTAAGCGTCGCTTTTTTTGAACTGGGTCTTCTCCATATTAATTAAATACAACATTACAAACTAAACACTATAAACACTTTTTAATAACCAACGTCTTGAAATATTAAGAAAAATAATTTGACGCTTTGACTTTAAAAAAAAAATACTGTATAATATTACTATCTACATAATATTCATGAATAACCTACAGTATAGTAAGATTAAAGTGTTGAAATTTTCAAATTTTTGATAATAAATTTTTTTTTTCGATACTTTGAATAATTGCCTGCATAACAAAAAGGTCACATATATTCATTTCAAAGAAAATTGACACTTCACTCCAATGAAGTGTATCAACTATCTAACGCTTAAGAATACACATATGAAAGTTTATACATATACGATGGATCATGTCACCGGCAGTCAGTATTCTGAAATAAACTGTATCTAACTCAAATTTCTGCGAAATAATTCAAAATAAAATATGTATCTTGTAATATTATTATCACAATTATTTTTATTTTTTAAGGAGTACATATTATTATTGTGAATTTACAGTTTTTTTAGAACAAAGTTCTGTGGTATTTTAATACAAATTAAATTTATCTAGTAGAAAGACACATTCAAACCTGGATCATTTTCTATTTGGAGAAATGGATTACCACACTGCATCACGCCAACCGAATAAGTTGTCGACAATTTTCGAACTGCAGCTGCAGCTTTTACAAATTGATATATCTGTTATACCATTTTTAAAAAGTTATCACATTTATATTGCGACAAATCTCAAATATGTTTGATTAGTATACGATAGGAGACACCAGAAATTAAATCAATTCATTTTTATTAAATTTGGGTAAATTTTGGTACAACTAAAATATATATTATTTTAAGCAGAACATATTATTATTTTGAAGTTGAACCTGGATTTTTTTTCGAATCCTGGTATCAATTAAAATATTTTTTCGTTAAATCGATTTTTTCTGTATCTTTCTAGTTAATATATATAATTTGTATCAAAATTATTATTATTTTATTCAATTTGAATATGTCATATTACTCTATCGGATAATTATTTAAATTCACTTTACTTCTAAAAATACACAGTTACGTATAGCTTATTTAAATATAATATTATAACTACACGCGCTTTGTTCAAGTAGGCATATATTGTTTACGCCCAAAAAATAACATATTTTGCGCAACAAAAGTGTTTTAATACAAATGACTTAAAATATAAAAGCTAATTATTAAGGAAAACACATTCTTATTGTGAAGTTGTAATTATTCAGAACATAGGTCTGTGATATTTTAAATACTGCATTAATTTAGTATTCAAAATATCACAGACCGTCTGTTCTGAATAATTACAACTTCGCAATAAGAATGTGTTTTCCTTAATAATATATGTTGTATCAATGTGTCCAAAATTTAATAAAAATGAATTGATAATTCTGGCGTCTGCAGTCGATTTACTCAAAGGTATTTGAGATTCTGTAAAAATAATGTAGATGGCTTTCAAATAATGGAACGACAGGTGCATTAATTTGAAAAAATGTAACAAATAGGTTCGAAAATTTGTCATGAAAAATACTGGCGTTATAACACAATTGGTAGTGTACTTCCCCGGATTGGAAATAGAGATCTTGTATGTATATATTTATAATTAATACATTAATTTAGTATTTAAAAGCTAATTGTTTATACGGCGATCATAACTTGTTTCAAATATCAACGAATGTTAGCAAAAGTTTCAACTCTCGTGATGTGCATGCACTTCTCACCGCACCACAAAAAACGAGACAAACAAAACCTTGGTTCATTATTTGTTTAACACAACCATAATTATTATGGCTGGCGTCTAACGAAGCTACGCGCAGGACTTGGTATCGTTCATAAAAAGCGGAAACGGGATATAAAATTAAAACAAGAGCATTTTAAGCTTTACAAACATAATTAAGCACAATTACATAACACTTAAAAAATGTATTCTCAACAGTAAAACTTAAATGATTTTTTTATTGTTTTTCATCAAAATAATAGCTGATTTTTGTCTCGGAACTTATTATTTTATATAATTAAACAGGAGGCCGAATAATTAATTTTTACAACTTAAACACAATATTGTATAAATGTACATTTTTATTGTGATGTTGCAATCTTTAGAACATAGTTAAAACAAATACGAAAACATAAAAAAAATATATAATCTTAGGAGTTTCTGACAGATAGATTTTTTCGTGTAGTCATCACATTTTAATTATATATTTGATTTACAAATTTCTACTATATATAAACTAATAGAGCACAATGGTACAATAATAGAGCTAAAATCAGACCTTTTGAAATCGGTTAATTAATAATGAATTAAAATAAATAACCACTATTATTTTTGCGATAAATATTTCATGACTCTTGTAATATTTTTCCATTTTCAAAATGAAAATTTAACGAGTGCACGTACACCTACATAAGTCAAAAGTGAAAAAAGCGTGTCACCTCAAAAAAAATTCTTTAAATTTTATTACCGCGTGATCCCCGAAGGTGGCAGTAATTTACCTCTGATGTAAATTATTCAAGGCGGCAAAGTGTTTCAGGAGAAGACGCTTAAAGACAAAACCAAAAAGTTTCGCACACTCAGGCACTGCAAAAACTTTACATATTACACAACAGCTTAAACTCGGTCGTGATGTACCTACATACACGAATAATGTATTCAAAAAAGAATATAAGACAGAAAAAACCTTCAAAGATTTATATGCGCGTTGTAATATGGCCGGAGGGCTCGCGAAAAAAGTTAAAATTCTTTTAAACGTATGAAAATCCCTTTCTTTCATCTTACGCGAAAAATAATACATTTCGTTCAAATTGTAATTTTATTATAATAATTTTACAAGATGGAATATTTTTTAATTTTCAAAGCCGCACAATTTACAACAGTACACGGTACAAAAGCATAGGTGGCACTACCTCATTTTTTTTGTTACTCAAAATAAAAAACGCATTTGTAATTCAATTTCAATTAGTCTGTATTATGTTAGAAATATAATTAAAATTTCAATACAATTGATACTAGCATATCATTTTTGTAAAAATTTACTCTTTTGGACAGAAAAATTATTCCAAACACAAATGATTTAAATAATTACCTATCTACAGTACCCACAGCGGAATTGCAACGTTCCAATTACCAAAATTCTAGCATTTAAATGGAATTATTCATTTTCTATTCTATTTCGAAATCAAGGTCTGGTTCAAATCCTATGCAAATTTTTATCGATGTTTTATTAAAATTGAATTATTAGTTTTTTTTTCATTCAATCGTTTTTTTAATTTTATTTTCATAATCATACAGTTGATATATTCCGTTATGAATATGTACACATACTAATACATATTCTAACCAATTTAAATAAGCAATGTTGTCAAATTATATTTACATATTATGTTTCCTTATTAGTGAGACATCTATTTTTTTCAAAATCATAATGTCACAAATAAAATCTGATTTCAATTAAATTAATAATTCAATTAAGTGAACATAAACACTGACGAATTTAATTTTCCAAATCAACATCCTTTGTTCGCAATTAGATTTAGTCTCTCATGCGGTAGATACTCAAACTTTGATGATTTTGATAATCGAAAACCACCCTCAACTTGATAAACCTTCCTTAAAACTGAAGGGTATGTTCTCAGTTTTGTGGTCAAGTCGCTGAACTATGAATGAATTGAGTAGTATTACACCAATAGCAGGCACCCTGTGGACTATTGATATATGATATTATACAGGATAGGCATAAAGTCTTGACGCATTAACTATTGTGTACGTTTTTTAATAATGACATTTTCAATGTAGTTTCCATCATCAGAGATGCAAATGTTGAAGCATTTTGTTTTGCTTAAAAACGTCATTTTTTTTATTTATTTTATATGAATCTATTTGTTTAGACTTTATGCCCATTCTGTAGAGTTTAGAGGCCCAAAATACAAGGTCTACAGGCTCTTAAAATATATTAGTAATTAAATCCTAAATATTATTAATTAATATCTGGATGGAGCCACGTTAATGACAGAAAAAAAACATATTTTTCTAATTTACAGAGAATAGTTGGTACCTATGTGCTCACCCTATGGTATCAATTTAAATTATTATTGAATACATGTGAAGTAGGTACCTACTAACAGACTTATTTTATTGATATATGTCTCAGAAATCATTATTAAAAGTGTGACGTACAAACGGCGAGAATTTTATTTTACAAGTTGATGTTTATAGACAAATGTAATACGTAACAATTGAAAAAAATTATTACACATACTAAAATAATAACGAAGTGCTTTTTTTCAATTGTTTAGTTTCATTCAAAAAACATTATTATATATATATATATATATATATATATACATAGGTACAACCTAAAGTTCTGTAGATAATGTGCATAGCTAAAACATTAGATATGTGCGCATTTATATGATACATATATATTTATATCATGTTCATTATTCGTCTTTGCCTCTTTTTTTTTCAGAGTCGACTCTTTGCATGCAGATGATTCCAAATTCTGCGATCTTGGCTGCTCTCTTCGGTAACACTGCTTATTTAAAGCTCTTTCTGCATTCAGGCTAGAGACTCCAACCCTAATATTCAAATTTATTCGGCGTTTTTCTACTACTCGATACTTGAATATTTGTGCAGCTATTCGAATAGTATTCGTACTAATTTTTAAGGATGGAATATTAAACAATTCGGACGTGGAAGAGATACGTTTTGCTTGTTTGAAGAGTTCATCGACATCTGAATTGGAGACTGAATTAAGAAGCACTATTTTATCCCTCGTATAAACTACAAATGTTTGTTCAAATAATCTTTAAAATTATTTTAGATATTTAGACAATTTCAAAAAAGGACAGAAACAATAGATCTACTGTTAAAAACACTTTTAAAAATTAATCATACTTCAACCGAACAGATATTTTCAATTACAGCGGCGATAAAAACAAAATTTAAAATACGAAACGTATGTATTTTTAAGATTACAATAAATAAACAGTTTCTGATAAATTAATAATAATAATATAAAATTTTAATGTGTTTTTTTGAAATATTCAAAATTAATTTCATACTATTGTCATACTTTAGAAACTATTCGAATAAACTTGAAAATTTTTAGTTTTTCTATTCGATATTCGATGATGTCGAGTGGTTGGAATTTCTAATTCAGGCCAACCATATTGGTAGAGGTCGTGCTCTACCTTACGTTGCTGTTGGGATGCTGAGCATCTTTATGATGTGGTTGTTATCTCTTTGCATTATGTAGTCACACCACCATAGTCTAACCTATTTAAGTTTGTTTCTTATTGGCGTTTCCTTAAAGCTATCTCTGAAATGTTCAATCCTTATGTCTTCTTACTTTACTTTTGCTTACTTTTACTTGTAATAAAATAGCATATTTAATCTTATTTATATTAGGTTGATGCATAATTATCCGCCGTTTATTTCGCTAAGTTTTGTTTTCCAAATATGACGTTTAATTAACATTTGTCATAATATAATTTTTTAATAGGGTTATGAAATTAAAATGAGCATCGAAAACCATTCACAATTATGCCATATTATGATGTACCACTCGGAGAAAGGATGGAAAGTCATTTCGCGATCTCAACGATCTTTTCGACAAAGGTACGATTAGCGAAAGGGCACGCGATGTGTCGTTTGTTCGCTTCAAAGCTGGTGATACCAACTTAGACGACAAGTCAAGAAAAGGTCGATCTTCGGATTTTGATGACCAGGCTGTGGAAGAGAACAAAAATTGCATCACTAGGACACTGGCTGAGAACCTCAACATTGATCAGTCCACGATTACGGTAACTACGCCCCCGAATGATAATTGTACATAATGTGTTTTGAATTTGTTTTCGTTTTTGGTTATGTTGCAATATAATTTATATTTATGTTACAATATAATTTTTATAACAGTGGATATTTATGCATCAACCAAATACATTTTATAATAATATAATAAGAGCCCATAAATATATCTCTCGTGTAACGCTGTGACTGGTTAAAGTCTAGAGGGGTATTTTACGATACATATATATATCATATGCAACATTTTTCTGTAACATCTATTTTTTATACTCCGTGAGATTAAACGTTTTTTCTGCTTATAAATGTTCTGGTATTAGACAAAATTCCATCGCATCTTCTTCTTCTTCTTCTTTGAAATATCTAACAACTTGTCTGACATCGGATAAAATTCTATCCGATGTCGGATAAAAATAAGTATTCTGTGAAGTACTAGAAGATACAGAAAATAAACACGTGGGTTACAACGTCGATCAAGGTAAAGAATATTGTTTTTACTGCTATAAAACGTAAATGGCTGTAGGCGGGCCATATTTATAGACGCAGAGACAACCGATTGACAAATAATGTTTTTGAATTGAGGCAGAACACGAGACAAATATGAAATTGTAGGAGCAGTGAGAGTAACATGGGAAAGATTGCATAAGTCCGAACATAATGGTCAATATTTGAGGATATCTTCTTAGAGCTGTGGATCGACTGTGGCTGATGATGACTAGGTAAGGAGTATTTTGTAATAGCTACGTAAGTAATTACATAAAGATTTATTGATTAAAATATATATATTATAATTAATAAAAATATTTTACATTACGAGTGAGAAAACGCAAAAAAATTTTTTTCTCGAGTTTCAAGCCTAACGATTCAATAATTTCACTAAACCTCACCCGAAGGCACTGCGCCCACTTGTTAACTTAGCTATGTATGTAAAGTTATATAAACAGGAGATTTAAACGATAAATATTTAGAAGTGATGCTAAAATTCATTCAGCGCCAAAGGTTTTCTCATTCCGATAACGTAATAAATTAGTCGTACGTATAGTATATAAATTTCATCAGTTATTTATTGCATATCAAAGACAAAAAAAACATGTAATTTTACCGTGACACGTGCGCTTTGTGCAACAGAATTTTAACAACTCGATAATATTATTTAAATAATTTTAATTTTGTATCTGCATCTGAGAGTAGGTACTTTTTTCAAATAACGCGCGATAAGATAAGAAAACTGATAAAATAATAGGCTTGACTAGCGATGTTCTATGGTCACTGCACAGATCAGTATTAAGAAAATCAGAACTCAATAATAAGACAAAACTGGCGATTTTCAAGTCAGTTTACGCCCCCATCCTGACCTACAGCGTTAACTATGGATACGGACGGAGAAAAATCAGTCTAAAATCTAAGCTGCAGAGATGGCATACCTTAGAGGTGTAGTGGAAGTGACCTCAGTAGATAGGAATGATATCTTGGGATGAACCCGCTGCTGTTCCAAATAACAAAAATCTCAACTAAGTTGACTTGGACATATATGAAGAAAATTACATTGATACATTGTGTATGTTTTATTTACTCTGTTTCATATATCGCATTTTATACATGATCAAATTTTTGATAGCAACATTATTTTCTTATATTTTACTACAATCTAAAATTTTCCTTCCAATTATTCTATTTTCACAATTGATGCCCGTAAATCTTATTTGCGACTCTCCCCTGCTCGGTGCTCTCCCTTCTGCGCTAAAGGTCGGGGGCTTTGACTATCTTTTACCGTGCAATTGAATTAAGGCTCTATACAGTGGAAATCACGCTCATTTTGAAGCGAGTAAATTTATGTAATTTATTGAAGTGGGGTAGCAAAATGGAGAACAAGTGAAATCTAGATAAAGTTATCGTGTACGTTGTGTATGGTGAGCGCCTACAAACCGGTTTAAAATTGACGTCGGTGACTATGAATAGTTAAATAGAATGTTCTACCAGAGTAATGAATGGAAAACATTATTAAATATGTATTTATAGATGAATGTAAATAATATTCATTAAAAGGGTTTATTTTATTCCTCGTTTTCCAGTATTCATTTGAGTGTGGTTTGAAAATCCAATAACGTGTGTAAATATCAAATAAAATATACATTCATTCATTTGTAAAATCCGAATAGCTTGGTTTCTATCAAAGACTACAAAATATTGTTAGATTTGGATATCAAGGCAGAAAAAATCTTTTTAAAGCACGTCCGAAATTAATAACACAACCCGCCACTGATTATTAAGTATTTTAAGTTCTAGTAAATTATATTGTTACCCAGCTATCTGATATTATTCAGAAATATTATGGAAAAATCATGACTGTAAGGACATTACAACAGGGGCATCGTCTGCAATATCTTACAATCATGACACCCAAATTGAACACTATAATAGTACAGCATTATTGTTCTGATCAAGGAGTCAAATTGTATAATTCTGTTCTTTTCCCTTTTTAGCTTCACTTCTCTAATTCAAAAATTAGGTTAATTACATAAATTGTAAAATAAAAATTAACATTTTGCTCCGTACAGGAAACAAAAATGTAGGCAATGTAGACGACGGCAAAATCGAGTATGGCTTCCGCCAGCAGAATACCTTGTTTTTATTCAGATTTATTACAATATATTCAGTCATATTTGCAAGTGCCTACACGGCGACAGGCCGCCACTGTACGTTTTAATAAGACGTCTTTGTTCTCCTGATATCTATCCCACATGTTGTTTGGCACCACGCCGATGATTACACTTTTAAATTAGAAACACATGTCTTATCATATCAATTATGTGACTGTGCGACATATTTTATTAAATAATTAAGAAATCTCTGCTTCTTTCCTCTTTCGCATCAGTATTAACACGTAGTTGCCTCGATCAGATGAGACCTGGCTCGTAATCCCAGCTGACTCCAGAGTCTTTCCAGATAGACGCAAGGCATCTATTCACCACTGTGGCACTGTTTCAGGTCTTCTTCGACCCAAAATTGGGGCCAAGATAATCTTTTTTTCTATCACTTTGATACATAATTTGGCCAAAGAATTGGAAGAATCTTTTTGTAATAAATAGGATCGAAAGCAATCATACTTTGTACTATCCACGGAATACAATACATTTCGATGAATTTTTTAATGAATTTATTTTTATTTAAACCAAGTTTAGCTAAATCTATAAACTAAATATTTACTATTTTTAATATTTACAAAATCAACTGTGTGGTTAAAATCCATTTTTTAAATTGTTAACTTTGTTTTCGAATAATATGACTTTCTCCTTCAGAATATCAGCAACTAATCAAAAGCGTATGTTATATTGTTTTTTTAAAAGAATATATTTGTAAAAAAATTAAAATAAATATTTTTTTAAAGTTTTTAATATCAAAAATTATATAAAAATTAATTTAGTACCTAACTTAAATTGTTACTTGATGATACGAAATAATTAGAATAAATTTTGGAATGGGACTAGGATGGATAAATTTAGTCGGTTGTTTATAATATTTTGGTTTACATGTTTTCTTTATTTTTAATGATTCTAAATTATTCAATTTAAGACTAACATTGTTCATATGTAAAATAGACAATCCAAAATTGTTATCAAAGGTATGATGATTTTCTAACAAATGATTGGAAAATTCTGAAAAACCATTACTATTCAAACATCTCAAATCCTATTTGACTCTTATGCTAAAATTTTGAACTATTTACCAATATAAAAAATAATACAATCTTAACAGCTAAGTTTATAGACACCGGAATTATTAAATTTATTATCTTTGTCTTTGGAATTTATGAATTCCAATATTATATTATTTGTATAAAATGCCGGTCCAATCTTTCGTGGTAGGTGCTTAGATGTTTGATTCGAAAACTTATTTATGAATAAGATCCTACGCCAATAATCATTATTATTATTATGTGTGATTTATATAAAAATTGACTAGTAATATAATATTCATTTTTTAAAACAGTGTCTATTAAACCGGTATTGTACCCGTTATTAAATGCTATTTTTTAATTGTGTTTAATTCAATATTGAAATTGGATGTTTATATAAGAATATTATATTTTTCGAAACCAGTAGATGTATTTAATTCATTAAGTGGTTAATAAAACAAAGTTATATATATATATATATATATATATATATATATATATATATATATATATATATATATATATGTACATATTAACACCAGCACTTTATCTTTAAATAAGAGTTCTGAGTTCCCTTTTTGAAAATATAATTATGTTCTATATGATACAGATACGCTTTAATGTGCATATTACACAATATTTCCAAAATAATTTACTGATACATTTATGTGTTCACTGTTAAAAAAATAAGTACACATCACGTTATTGACTCGATCGCTCAGTAATTTATGAATTATAACCAAATGTATTGTGTGATGCATGCTATAGATAATTCACACTACTAATATTATTTAATCAATTGAAATATTTCATTATATCGCACACCTATATAAAAACTAAGACAATTAAAAAAGTCATTTTTCAGTAGACAAAAAAAAACATTTTTCTCCATTTTTTATTAGTAAAGTTATGAAACTAAATAACATTTTAGGTCATAAATATATCCTAATATAACACTATTCAAGAATTATTTGCGTATACGACAGAGTACCCGAATACAATAATGACTCAAAATTCTTGTTTTTTTGAGTTGTCTTAGTTTTGATCTAGGTGTACGATATGTTCATTGTGTAAATATATCAAATATTACTATTGTAAACATTTATCTGCAATAAAATCGATAATATAATATATCTTAAAATCCTTTTGTGGTGCGTTATTTGCGAATATTTCATTTAATTTCCTCCGCTTTCATCCCTTATTTGCTTTTCTGAGTATCCTTTGCAAGCCTGCGTGTCTAAACTAAGACATTACATCGATGAACGCGATCCCCACAAGGATTGAACATAAACACGCTGAATTTTTATGTAATTACAGTTCACTGAAATATAATTAAGACATCGTATAAGCTAACTAATTTCTAATTTACATGTTATGAACAGATTTCAAGAGTGGTGTTAATAATGGAACGCTTTACGCTGTTTTATAATTTTCTGAAATTTTCAAAATACAATACTCAAAGTGTTTTAAAATACTAATATTTTAGCAGAAATTTATTTTTCAATTTCATCTTTGAAATATACAAATATATCTCCACAATAAAATAAGTAAAACCTAAAATATAATATAATCTTACTTTTAAAATTAGCAATATTAACTTGGTGGTTAAGATTCATATTCTTTTTATTTATTATCTTAGTTTAATAACCACAATTGAGTTTAAAAATAGATTCTGGATAAATAGAAAAACAATGCTATATTTTTAGTTAGTTTTGACATATCCTGAAGAAGGAAAAGGTGTTTTCCGAAACCGGTAGATGTTTTTTAAACTCAATTGTGGTTATTAAACTAAGATAATAAATAAAAAGAATATAATATAATCTTACGATTCGATTTTATTTCGCTTTGAATCCAGATTTGACTGACTGAATGTATTTTAAATGGCAATTTTTCATACATTTTTTTGTTAATTGAATAAGACATGGAAAGGTTTGATTGCCATTAAACTCTTGTTATGGTAGACATCTTTTGAATCTTATTTACGTTCGTCGATTTCAAGGTTTTTAGATATATTATATTTAGCAACGTAATTATTAACCTTTCCGTTACGGTGTCAAATTTTTAAGGTTGTCCCTAGGCGGGGTAACTAAGTTACTTCAAAATATGATGGTATTATTAAAACGTTTAAAAAATAAAAAGTAATTTTGGTACAGGCTACACAAGTGATATAAATGTATTAAATTCTGAACATAGTATTTCTCCACCAATGCATCCCTCCGCTTATTCGTTGCTTACTAGTATTCTCGCTCGGCGGGGTTGTAAATATTTACCGTAACGTGAAGTCATTATTTATTTCAATACTTTGCGTATTGAAAAATTTTAGTTTTATTTTAAAGTCTTGTCAACGAATACGTAATATAATTTGAATACTAAAATGAAATTTGTCTAAAAAATATCCCTTAAAATTGTGGTCAAAGTCAATCACTATTAAGTTAATAACTTAAATTGGTGGTACATTACGGTTAATAAATTTAATTAAAAACCTTCAATATGGTCAACGAAACCTTTAAGGGTAAACAAGCTAATAGAAAATCAAATATTGTGAACTTACTTAATTAAAAATATTATTATCTTTATATATATATATATTCATGTTTATGGTGTTACTTAATCATTTATAAATATTGGTTCAAATATCACTTTACTTTTAAAAATTTAATTAATTTTTATTAATTTAATAATTAAATATATTTTATACAAAATATTCTTAATAGATGTTCTCATTCTCTTTTGTTTATATGTCAATTATTTTTATATCATTAGTTTATCAATACACGTTCTGGATGAGACTTAGTTGACTCAAGGTAAAGTTTCCTATCCCATTATTGCTATTTCAGATTAATTATTTGGGAGACTACGTCTTTTACTTTTACTTTGGTACAACAGCAAATGCTTTTATTTATTATCATATCCCTCATCCCTTCGTAAATAGACTTAACTGACCAAATTATTCCATAAAATACACCAACACACACCAAATAATATAAAAATTATGATGTGTAAAATACATACATCAAGAGTAAAATAAGATGCATGATGCCTTTTTGAGGAACCGGAAATAAAACAAACTAAAACTGACTTCAAAGACAACAAAAAAAAAACGGTTTAAAACTTAACTACCTGATACCAACTGAAACAACAACTCAATAGACGTGCTTGTAGTCTAGTGGTTACGATACTCGCCTAGTGATGAAGTGGTCGGGATTTCGAACCTCGTTCCAGGAGGCCATCAAGTTAGTCCTATTTTCATAGCACATGCGTTTAGCTTAGTTTGAAAATAGTCAGAATATAAATTTTTTTTATTTAATAAAAACAAACTAACTAACTTATCATCATACCATTTCACCGCGAGGGTAGGCAGAGAGGATTGATCGCCACACTCTGCTGTCCTAACACATAATTCTCACCGCATCCACATTCACACATCTTCTCATCAAATCAAAAGCTCGCCGATTATTGAGACTTCTAACTGGACCATTCTCTAGATCTGGGTTTACCTAGTCATTCAAAGTCTTTCGCGGACGTCCTCTATTTCTGGTGCCATCAATACTTGCGTCATATATCTTTCTTATTATTCTCTCCACATTTATCCGTTCCATACGACCAAAACCATCTAATTGATCATTTTTTTAATCTTACTCACTATATTGAGATCAGCTTTTCACTATAATATAATATCAATAACATAACAAGGGTTGAAACTGTAAAACTAATTAATACATAAGATTACTAATAGCAAGATAAAAATCAGAGACATTGAATTATACAAAACCACGAACGCTGTACGAGAACATCTCACAACTACCGTATAAATCCAGCTAGAACAAAAATGGGGCAATCGTGACACATTTGCAAGGAATTAAAATTAGACAACAACTCAGCACGATATAAGATAATTGATCTTTTACAGATTTAAAAAAAGAAGTGATAGTTATACTGAGACGTACATAAATAAGCACAAATAACTGTAAAGAAGAGTGTTAGTACACCGTCTCTCCTTCAGAATCGAATTAATCTTAAAATCCTCATTGCATGCTTGTTGGATAGAGGATTGCACTGCCGTCGTGCGATTCTAAAATTATTTGTAAACTTCTTAAAAATTACTTATATCCAGCTGTGAATGTATATACATCTAGCAATACTGGGCTCGACTATTAAGTTGGTCCAAATGGGCAAATCCTCATTGCTGCGTTTCTCTGTCAAGCTTGACATTATTGTGAAATAGTACACAGAGCTTTGTGTGTATCACGTCTACTTTACAGTGTAACAAAACTTCCAGCAGCTGTAATCACACCCAATACTGACACTAGGTAGTAATACTAATGTGGCCAGCATCTGTCGGGAAGACCGTCTCTCGAACGTCACACCCAACAACTACAAGAAACGTCTCTGTAAATTATTCCGGCGTTGTAACTTTTATTGTACAATATTATATTCAATGTACTACTCCATACATGTAATATGTGCCTTAATATATATACACAAACGTCATTATCATAGAGTATCTTATATTTTCGAATTACAAAAAGTAAAAAATATTTATCTTGATTGTACGTTCAAACCTTGAACATGAAATATATAAGGAAAACATTATAAAACAAGCTGTATATTTAAATATTAAAGCTTTCAAAGAGAGAACTTTTTTCTTGTTGAGATTGCCTCTCTTTGCCATCAAACAAAAAATCCTTTCAATTATTTTCCAATCGACTCGATGGATATTTACCTTCTCACGAGGAAATTAAACCGAACTCGATATTACCTTTATATTTCAAGAGAGGTTATTTTTTTCGAAAAATTCACAAAGGTTTCAAGTGGAATCGTAATATCAGGCCCGTGGAAACTGAATAAATTAGCGGAAATATGGTCTTGCCGTATTCAGATCACGTTACACGTTCTTTCCATGAAAAATGCATCACTTTTAAGTGTTTGTTTGAAAACAATGCGAGAGAGAATATTAATATTGTATACAATAATGTAATAAACACACTACGTTTTCGAGTAATCACTTAGGTAAATATTATATTAATGCTTAAATAAATATTCTTTAAAAGTGTAATAGTGTCAAGTAATGCTTTGAAAGTGTAATAGCAAATTTTATATATATTTATATATACAGTGGTACCTCAGTTTTCGTTAACTTCTGTTATCATCGGTTTCGGTTTTCGTCGATTTTTTCCGCGAAAAATTTGTCGCGGTTTTCGTCGGTTACCTCGGATTTCGTCGGCGTACTACGAACCACGCGTTCTGCGCAGTGTTGCGTTGTTTCTCGTTGCGTGAGCATCTAGCGTTTTATTTATTTATTAGGAAAACACATCATTATAGTGAAGTTGTAATTATTCGGAACAGACGGTTGTGATATTTTAAATATGAATTAAATATATTAATTAGAAAGTTATACATATAAAATCAATTTTATCGAAAAATATTGTTGTTGCGCTACCGGGATTGTTGTAGCATAGTGGATAATGCACCTCACCCGGTTAGGAAAGAGATCCGGGTTCGAATACCAGTGGCGCAACAACAATATTTTTTGATAAAATTGATTTTATATGAATAACTTTCTAATGAATATATTTAATTCATATTTTTATTAATTTTGCGTTTTCGTACATTCAGTTTCAGACGAGGAGGAAGAGACAGGGAAGAATGTGCCTTCTTCTTAGATTAAGGATATCTTCTTCATGTGGAGAAAGGTACAGGGGTTTTTGGATAATCACTCAGACAAAGCTATTGCAGACCGTGTCTGCAACTTGTTTAATGATAATGTCTTGCTCCGTTTTAGGCAAATCTTAAAGAGGCGGCAGAAAAAGACCTCGTTGGATACCTTTCTCGTGCGACATGGGTCCACTGACTCTGAAGTTAGTCCTAGTGTCAAAATACCTAGAAGGGAAGTGACCCCAGATAGTGTAACGTTACCTTAAGACCTTATGGGATTCCCCTTCCAAACAATAATATCATTAGTCTTTATATTTATTTTATATTAATTTCTCATTGTTTTCAGTATTAAACACTATATTTATTCTCTATAAAATGTGTTTTTGATATGTATTTTAGAGTATCTAGAACGAATTAAATGGATTTACATTGATTCACATGAAAATTAATGCCTCGGTTTTCGTCGGTTTCGGATTTCAACGATTGTTTTCGAACGGATTGTCGACGAAAACCGAGATACCACTGTACATGTATATATGTGTGTATATATTTTAGATTGTCCGAATATAATCTATATATATGCCTGTCATTAAATTTAAACTTTAAACATTAATCTATTTGGTTTGTTTTTACATAGAACAATATTTAAAAAACACTTCCCCATATACCCGCCTATACCACCCCCGGTGAAGAGCCCAGTAGGAATATATTTTTACGACGAATACCATAGGCCCATCAAGAGGTGGTGGAGAGGGTGCTGTGAGTATTTTTTTAAATATATAGTTCTAGAAGGAGTTTCTAGAAGCTTTGTGAAATATTTTTATAGTTTTTGAAGTAAATTTTTCTACTCGTACACTATATAATCTTGCCTCCAATAATATACGAGGCGGATTTTTTAATTAAGTACCGTTGCCGGATATTTCCGGTGTAGCGCTGTGGTTGCGATGTTGCGCAAGCGCAATGGTTTCATTTATCTGTTGACTCACTACATGCAACGTTAGAGACATTCGCATAATTTGGCCATTTTGAAGTGAGTGGTTGAAATGTTCAAGGCAATACATCAGCCCGCCGACTGTGAGATACGAACCGTGATTCGTTTCTTGAATGCGCGAAACATGAAACCATCTGACATTCATCGCCAAGCATGTTTTGTTCTGATTTGGACCTGGTTCCCTAAGGGCAAGCGTTTTGGTAACGATAATGAACTCAAAGACGGAGTACAAGCAAGATTTTCATTCCAGGTGTCGTCGTTCTATGACGAAGGCATACAAAAATTGGTGCCCCATTATTACAACTGTCTTAATAATGGTGGCGACTATGTTGAGAAGTAGTTTAACCTGTTAGCTGCCCAAAAACTGGAACTTCTATTTCATCATAATCGTCCATAACCATGACCGACTTAAATGTGTTTGTTCCTGATATTATTTCGTTTTTCACTTAATTTATTTTTATTAACTTTAATTATTTTTTATACATACCAAGGGGTCCAACTGCTGTAGCTAAATACATCAGAGACATGAGAAAATCACACAGATGTATTGTGACCTAGCCGGGAATCGAGCCAAAGAATAATGCATGTTTAGCTCTGTTATACAGGCCGCGGGGTCCAATTACTGTAGCTAAACACATCCCAGGCGTGAGAAAATCACACAGATGTATTGTGACCTAGCCGGGAATCGAACTAAAGTATAATGCATGTTTATCTCATAGTTTATGTTATATTTTCAGCGAAAATATGTTGTTAAAATCATTTATCTGAAGATGAACATATATATATCATTTATCTGAACTGAAGATTCGTATCCGGAAAGGCATAAAACCGTATAAATGCATTATTCTAAAAGTACCGACCTACAAGCTATATTATTTCATTTTCCTTTCAAACTATTCACATAATACCGGGAAACCATACAAATCCCTAAGTAATTTAATCTCTTATACAATGACGCATCGAGTTAGTTCTTAACCAATTTACCGAAGCCCCAATATGCAAGCATAAATCAATACTGTACAGCATTATATAGATAGTAAAATAATTATTTTCACCATAAACCATAACTTCAATTTATTGTGTTATATTAAAAATCATGTCGTAAACTGAACTATTTAAAAATTACAAAGAAAGATTGTTCAAGTCACCTAATTTCAATGACGGCAAAAATACTTTTTTTTTTAAACTGTGTCAATTAATCTATCAAATATTTAATGTTTAATTATATTACGCTGTTAGCGCCAGCAGTGGTATACACTCGTATTGCCAGGAAGAAATGCTAAGTACAACTACAACTGTCCATATAATGTGTCATACAAGCGGCAGTAATGGAAACTTCAGTTTGGTTATGAAACGCGGCGGATTTGTGGATAATAATTTATATTTACAACATAGAAACATATTTTTAACGGAAATACTGATCACGCCCGCGCAGCGAATACCACTGGCAGCTAAGCAGCAGCAGCAGAGCTGCTCCCAGAACGGAAATCTGGAATTATCAAAAGAAGAATGAAAGTAGACTGAATGCGGTGAATGTGCGATCACTTAGCCGTATACGTGAAAATCTATGTGCGATAGAGTAAAGAATTAACAATTTAGGAGCGAAAATTGATCTGTACGTAGCATAATTTGTAAATCAAAATTAATAAAAGGCCAAGACCAGAAAATTGAAAAGAGCCCTGTTAGAAATCCCCACATTTTACAAGATGATGAATATGCATGAAAGTGAACAAATCAAAAGTGGTATATCACGACAGAAGATTGTGGCTTTCAATTTTTCATCTACCCTTGCGAAAACAGCCAAATAAATCGGATGTGCATGACAGAATAGCCCAGAAAATTGTGCACAGAAGATTTATTTTTCCCCTTTTCACCTTATCATGATAAAAATGTCTTAGTGTCAGATTTTTGTTAGGTAGCTCTAGAAATGTTTTACTACCCTTAAGTTATTATTCACAACACATTTAACATAAGTATTTGTATTGTTTACAAAATAAATAATAACAAAATTTATTGAACCGTATTTCTGAGAACTGCGTAAAATTTCAAATTTTTTGAAAGCCCTAAAATGTCAGAATTCTCAGGAAATTGTTTCTAAGAAATCCCGGGACCCAGGATCTATTCTTGGGGCCCATCTTTCAGAATTTACACATAATTTAAAAAATAATAATTTGTATTCGTTTGTTCGTAATTTTCGCTCTTTAAAATAACTGTATTGGAAAAAAGTAACGGCGGCATTTTCATTTACAAGAGCGAAGAAGAATTTTTTTGTAATTATTGATATTTTCTAGGAAGATAGAGTTCCCAACATTTTTTATTCATAAAATAAATATAATATCCATTGTAAAATATAGTAAGTATAGTACTTACAGTTTATAATATTAGTCGAAAATATATTCTGTTGGTAAAATTAATACCCAGTTGATCTGAAATAAATATTTTACGGTTATATTATTTTAATAATTCTATATAGTGGTCGATGAAAAATAGAGGACAGAGTTTATACAAAAAACGTTCTTTTGATAATAAAAATCGTAACATTTCAGATTAAATTAAATACAATCATTTTGAAACCACTAAATTTATTATACGTCAACGTATTGTATCTCAAGCTTTATCAGAACGTATTTTAAACTAATCATAAGTACAAAAAAAGTCCACTTATATATACACAAAGGGGGAGATAGAATATAAAATTACATGTGAAAGAGAGAGACGGAATACATATATAGTTAGATAGAACATTAAGGGAGACAGAATATAAAATTATATGCAAAAGAGAGAGTCAAAATACATATACATATAGATGGAACATTGAAGGAGGGGAAAATATAGTGCAGATGGATATTAAATTGATTTTAAAGGAAACATATCTGATATGATAAATTTAAATAAAAGAATGATCTTTTTCAATAATATTGTTGGTAAATTCTGAGAAACCATTACTGTTCAAATATTTAAGATGTTCTTTGACACGAATATTAACATTACGAGCCGTTTTGCTTATGCATTATATACCCAAGTGACTTAATTTGATACCTTTGTTTTTTGAGTTTATTAAAAAATTTCCTAAATTGTTGTTTGTGTAGAACGCTGGCCTAACATTAGAAGAAAGATTATTCACACAAAGTGAAGAAAAATAATTAATATAGAAAACTCTACGCCATTGGTAACTTACGTCATTATTAATGTTTTTACCGGGAGGACTAGTTCTTATTATTCTCGTGAGCCTGATAAACGTTATGTAATTGTGATAACTTGAAGTTAATTAGTTATTCTAAGTCATATAATAAATTCAATTCAATCATTTTTCTTTAATTTAGTCATCGGCGCTTATCGTCGCTCATACGTAACTCTTTTCTGTCAGCTCTTGCTCCTGTAATCGGCTAATATTTTTGTCTGAGAACCAATAGTAATTTCTTTTATTCCAATAATTTTAAACAAAGGTTGGATTCCGTCGTTCAATAATAATAATTATTATTCAAATTTCAAATTTTTCTCTCGAAAGTAGGTATATTCTTTACAAGCTATTAATAAAAAGAGTTTCTCAAACTGGTGAATGAGAATAATTCATTAAATAAATTATTAATATCATTTTAGTAACGAACATGTTTATAATATTTTATTAATATTAATCAATGATACTTGATAATCAGGTAGGTGCAGATAATTAATAAGCTATTTTTTTGTCTTTCTTCTTAGGCTAAATAATGCTTCTTATTACTAATACTAATTTAATATTTTATTATCTTCTTCGTTACTAGTCTTTTGAGCACCTTGTAAAGTTCCTGGGATAACAATATTTTATTGGAGCACCCTCTTCCTATTATTCTTTGTATATCCTTTGAAGTTGCCACGTAAAATTCTAGAGTATCTCTATAAAATTATACATTGATAAAATGCAGTTAAAGTTGATTAGAATAAGAGTCCAAAAAATATTGGTGGCTCAAAGGGAAATCAAGGAAATACTTACAACTAAACATTACCTTAAAAAGTTGGTCGCTGTCTTAGATAATTTCTATCGCTTTGTATGTGAGATTAAATTTCATAAATATTGACGACCACCAAAATATTATTTAGTATTCGCTAGACATGAATCTGTTTGGCTAAAATTTCGAGGTTTTTGTATTCAATAAATTTTCTCTACCTGTTTCTGAACGTGAACCGTATAACGATTTTCACTATAAAAAACACTTGAAAGGCTGAAATCTAGAAATTGTGAACAAGAGTTATTACGTATTATAAAATCAGATTTTATTGAAAATTGGTTTATTTCTGAATGTAATAAAAAAAAATATTTCGAGGAATATTATTTTAAAATTTTGGAATGCTATAATTATTTTTAATTTTTTTAAGTATTGCTCTAAAAACCTTAAATATGTGTTTTCATAAAAAATATACATATTATAATTATTAAATAGAACACAGTCTTATTGTGAAGTTGTAATTATTCCGAACACAGATCTGTGATATTTTAAATACTAATTAAATGTATTAATTAGAAATATATACATATAAAATCAATTTTATCGAAAAATATTGTTGTTGCTACCGGGATTCTAATCCGGGGAAGCTGCACTAACCAACTATTCTAAAGCAGACACTACTTTTGACGATAAATTTTCGAACCTATATGTCACAATTTTCAAATTAATACATCTATCGTTCCATTATTTGAAAGCTATCTACTGTATTTTTACGGAATCTTAAATACCTTATTTATAGAATAGTCGGTTGATGCACCTTCCCCAGATTGGAAAGAGATCCAGGTTCGAATACCGGTAGCAACAACAATATTTTTCGATATAATTGAATTTGTATGTATATCTTTCTAATTAATACATTTAATTAGTATTTAATATATTAAAATTATTTTCAAATTCATAGATAGAGGAAACATGTGGTAGTATGAGTTTATTATATGATACACGTTCCGTAAAGAATTTATATTTTATTTTAAATGATCATGCTAAATCTATTAAAGTTTTGTTTTTTTTCTACTGGCAATAATGCGTCAAATATGCAGTCTTAATTTTCAGGAGGTTAAGTGTTTTTGATTTAGCATACAATGATTATTATACGCTAATTTGTAATCTGAACATGGTATTTTACAAATAATTAGTGATGATTAAATCGTTATTTAAACAGTTATTGTGTTCGATTGTAACAATGATTGGTAATTGATACACTAGAAAGTAAACCTTCAATAGTCAAATCTTATTACTAGTAGTAAATAGTTACCATCATCACAATCGGTCACATAATAGTTATATTATTGAAAAATATCATCAATGTAGGTTGTACCCGTTTTGCTACTGCCTCAAAATACCTCTAGTGAAATATTCGATAGTGAAAGCACTAGTCATATTACGTTGGTAGAAAATGTACTACAATATTTTTATCGTTCTTTTTCTAAGCGTGATAATGGAGATGTTATTATGAAAATAGCCGTGGGCTTCACTTAATACTTTACGTAATCACCTTCTCTATGTGTTTGTATTATTCGTTTATTATTACTTACTTACCGTACTTATTCATTTAGTCTATTTACATTGGGGCGGATAATATCAGTAGTAATATCTACCCTAACCATTCATTACATTCCCTTATAAAAGGCGATTCTGCCCTTTGTTGCTTTGAACATCTCATGAAATGGAATAAGAGAAAATATTTATGTTTCGGTAATATTAAGAAGTATTCACTATATAGTGGGCAGTGTCAGATTGTGTGTTAAAAATAAACAAATATTTCAAAAGCATATATTTGATATCGACCAATATGAAAGTTACCGTACGGGGCTTCGTCGTGTTTAATTTATTATTTTTCAACTATTTCAGTTATGTAATTCGGGCTTCTTTTGCATAAAATATATTTTCAAATGTAAAAACATTTTTTTATTACAAATTAAATGAGTCAACTAGAAAAATACAAAAAAAATCTATTAATAAAAAAAATATTTTAGTTGCTAACGGAATTCTAACCTGAACCTTTTCCTAATCAGGGAAATGCGTTATGCAGTTTCGTCATATCAACCGTGTAAGTTCACTACAAAATTTTGAACTTAGATTCTTTAGTTCTTTCAAATTAATTACCACCTTCAGAAATAAAATTTAAAAATAATAATAATGCGTAATTTTAACCAAACACCAAGTGAAGGAACCACTTATGAACGAACAGTACGGCATACGTTTAAAATGTTTAAAAACGTAAGTGTTTAAACGTGAAGAGGGTCGAAGATATTATGCTGCTGTTAAAAATAACAAATTTAAATTAAGTGAATTATGCCTAAGTTGAAAAAAATATGCAACAAACAACCAACACTAATTAACCGGAGAGAGCCCATCATACTTTACAAATCCAAATTTCACTATTCCAATACAAACATCTCGATAATTATTTACGGGGAAAAAAATAACAGAAAAATAACTAAAAATGCGTTTAAAGATTTTTTGGGATTTAAGTGCCGGTTGCGTCAAGTTGGCTTACCTTAACAGAGATGTTAACTCGTTTCAAATGAAACTCGTTTACATTGTAATCGAGATTCTAACACTTTTGGACAGGCGAAATCTTGCAATAAAATCTATTTTTTTCCATATAAAATGATCGGTTTGTGGCCTAAAAATTTTGCTCTTCTTGTTAAGGATGTATTGAAAAATTATTTGATTGTCAGAAGAATCGGTATATGTATGATGGTATAATCGGTATGTCATAATTATTGTCATTTCATTAATACAACATCGAAAAATTTGAAATAATGCTTTTAATGACGGATGTCAAGTGACTTTCGTACATTGCAAATGTTCCCTAGATGATAAATCTAGTGGATGCAATCCTTTATTGGAAAAAGATTTTTTAAAACCCATTTCTTCCCCTCAAAAATAATGTGCTGGGTTAAATAATGATTTATTATCAAAAAAAGTCTGCGATATCATTACTATCCGACATAATATTATATATTTCGATACTACAGTATCAAAAATTTAAAAATATTCTATTTTGGTAACATCTGTCAGGTGGCTCGCACGCAGTGCGCATGTGTATTAGTAAAGTTTACATTTAAGCGGAAATTTTCGGTGGTTTATAGTTAAAGTTAAAAGTAAACGACAAAAATGAGATGACCCATCTCGTTTTCGAGTAAACCAAGTTTAAAAGTAAAGCTTGTAGTAACCCGACATGACGCAACCGGATCTAATTCACATAGCTTTTATTATATAAACGTAAATGAGCTTGTAGTTCGAAGGTTAAAAGCGGCCATAATTTACGGAAAAATCTAAAATTTTATTCAAACTTAGAATAATTATTACATATTTAATGTGGACCTATTTTACGTTAAAAAACCTGATAGGATTCAAGCAACTCTCAAGAAAAACCAAATTTCGCGTTTATAAGAAAGACCTTAGAGCCAACTACATTAAAAAAATATTCCAACGAAATTAAATTAGATTTTTGTGAAAATATGAAACATCTTAAAATCGCTCAATCATTTGACCTTTGTAAAAATAAATTTATTACGGTTGGGGTGGCTCAAGTTGAAAAGTAATAGATTTTTTTTTTTAAATCATAAATTTAGTAAAAAAATCTTGAGAGCGGAGAAACATTGAAAACGTTTGATAAAACCTCACAGTTTTTTAACCCGTTTATGGAAATATGATTGGAGTAAAATAAAAATAACATTTTAAGATATATTATCACTTAACTAAATTATTAAATGTTTATAAAAATAGGAAAACTCCGGTGATTAGACCGTGTTGAGAAAATGATCGAACAGCAAACCTAGAAATCTCGTTCTAGTTAGATCGCGTTTTTGTAGACAATTTCTTTGAGAAAACCTAGGTAGACATTTTGACATACCCCACCATGTCAAAATGTGGCCACTGTCTAGACAATCTTCAACTTATATATATATATATATATATATATATATATATATATATATATATATATATATATATATATATATATATATATTGTGACGTTACGCAGGTACCGTCACATGATTCTAACTGCGCGTCATCCATTCTACGCAATAGTACCCCTAGACCTAGCCACCAGCCTCGATCGATAGCAGCGATAGATGGCAGAATTTTACATTTTCCAGATCAGATCCAGAGGGGACGGCGGAAGAGCTGGTGAGTGGAAGTAGTCGTGCCAGGTCTTTGGCCGCGAGGCTGAGAAAAAATTAGTGACCACGTTGCATGGATCTTCGCCGTCAACTGCCGGTGGCTGGACGTACCCTATCCGACTGAAATATCGAAGTAAAATCGATGCTCGGCTTGGCTCTGCAGCTGAGATGTAATATCATGGCGTTTTCACTTTGCATCTTGGACCAGAAAGAGTGCGACCCTAGTCTAAATCTAAATCTAAATTTCCCTTAATATAGATAATAAATAAAAAATATGAATTTTAACCACCAAGTTAATATTACTAATTTTAAAAGTATAATAATTATTATTGTTCTGTACTTTTGCATCCAATAATAAAATGATCCAAATTGTTAGGGTGTATTATCTGGGTATAAATTTAAAAGCCACACAATTCAGCATTTATTTGTCAGAATCTCAACAATTGCTTTAACATAGATTAGGGTGTAAGCATCCCTTACTCCCTTGTCCGTGTCAATGTTGACAGGAAATTGTTTCCTCCCTGATGGAGAAATACAATAAGATTTCATCCCTAGAGTGATATTTATTACCGCCCTGTGTAAATTAATTACTTATTATTATTGTGAGATAACACAACCGCTTAAATGGAAGGGCACATTATTAGATATCTACCTAATTTATTCTAGCCTTCTATTGTGAATTCATTTTGATGGAGGTACACCATTACTTTACTACTTGAAAAAATGATGAGCCTGAAACAATCATTTATTATTTATTTATTTTCTTCCTTTGAACCTCGCGATCACATTTACCCGAGCTACAAAAAAATGTCACGCTTGCGTCGTAACCATCACAGATGTTTTCACATTGCTGCATTTGTATATTCCGCTATATTCTCCTGTTACCCTGGTCCTTTGCCTGTAATACCCTCATTCTAGCTCGCAAAATTAGTTTACTTAGCTATTTTATAAAATATAAATAATAAGACAAAAAAAATACTTTGTTAAAACTAGTATTTATTAATAAATCGACATATTTCGATACCTATAGTATCCTTCTTCAGGAAACAATTTATACTAAAATTTAAAAATACAAGCATAGATAAAAAAACAAAAGTATCGATCAAAAGGATCAAAAATAAGTATGGTGATATTCACATACCTCGCATCACCAGCCGTAGCATAGTAGTTAAGATGTCTGACTAGAAATCAGATTCTCACAAGGTATACGAATACTACCTATCGGCTGCGGGTTTTTTTTTAATTTTGGCGTTTATTATTTTATAATTTTATTTGCATAATCATTTAATATTTACTAATTGTGATATCAAGAACGGATCCATAGGGAAAGGAGGATGATAGAAGCGATTGCACAACCCCCACCCCTCTCCATACATCATAATTCAGATGCATTTGTATTTATCGTTCGAGACCCGCAATGTGTTTTTTCCCGAGCGAAAATTTGAATATGGGTGGTGTACACTATATTTGTTTATCAAAGATACAAACCATTTTATTTATTATATCAATATCCGTCAAGCGCTGCTGATGAATATCTGGTTGCCAGTAGGATTTCTCTATTCCCGGACTTTATTTATTCCCGTGACTCGATTCGCAGCTCTGGATCATTTCCGGGATCCCGGGTCTCGTGATATGTTAATAATTTTTTTTTTAAATAAAAGATTTTATATTCATTTTTTATAAACGTTGTTAATTTTATTTCAATTAAATTGTTATTATAAATCAAACATGTATTGACAAAAAAATTGCTATTTCTAAATAAAATACAGATATAATAAATTTTTAATACTAAAAAAAAACATTTAAAAAATCTAATTTGAATGAAATATATTGTATGTACATATTTACAATTAAACTATTAAATATTATATTAACAAAATTAAATATTTTAATTAAATACACTCATTATTTTATTTTATTTAAAGTAGCATTTTAAAAATATCAAAATATTCATAATTATTAAAATACCAATTAATTCGATAAAAAAATAAAATTTCGTTTCAACGAAAGCACTCACTCGTATGTATTCGTATTTTTATTGCACTTCACTGACAGTCGTCAATGCTAGCAAATTTCAAAAAATTTGTAACTTTGTATTTTGCGACCAAATGATTTATTATTTCCTAAACCCATTGTTATTATTTTCTAGAACCCATTCGAAAAGTATGCTATTTTTTGTTTTGACCCGAACATTTCTTTTTAACTGCGTTTGTAAGACAAAAAATTTGGACGAAATTATTTTATTTACACTCTTCCAAAACTATTACGAATCCCGGGACTCGATATAAGCATTCCCGGGACTCGATGCCTCGAAAACCCCATGTATTCCCGGGAATCCATTCCCGAGTCGACCCGGGTCAGAAACCCTAATTGTCAAACTATATAGCAAGGCAAAATATTCGTTCAAATATAACTGGATCTATAAAACGTAAGGGTACATGGTTTTCGCGGGCTAATAGTATATAATGAACTATTCCAAGTTAATGTAATTAGACCCGGAAAAATTATTTAATACTATGGTATTATTATTGTGGGGGGCGGTGATTTAAATTCACTGCCAATATCGCGGCTTTCACCGCCACCTACATCCAAAGACTCGACATAAAACCACGTATTTCATTCTAACCACCAAACGCCCCACATTGAATATAAAAATCTAATCTAATCTAACCAGTAATCAGAATAATTAAACTGACTCTTCATCATTATCGTCATCAGCCATTGCCATTTAACTGCTTCCACTACTCAAATAACATTCTCTATGTTGCTCTTAGTCTCGTGCATATTATTCATGTATCTTCTTTATTCATCATATGTGCATCGTGAAACGTGACTCGGCCTTTGCTGTTTTAAGATTTTTAGCAGTGACAATGACATTATTTACCTTGCTTTGTGCAGTTTTTTCTCAAAGTGAGGCGTTCTATCCCTTTATCTTATTCTGCGGGGAAACGCTGTTAGTTAGTTATTTTAAACTTTGCATCTAACACTGTAATGCTTAAATAAATAAAGCCATATATTTGGTTGAATTTCACATCGCATCTAAATATATGCATTTAATTAAATGCTATTATTTTGTTTTCTTTAAATATTTTTATTAAAAACTTTATTTTTCCCTTCCTTTGAGCGCAAAGAAATTTTATTGCGGAAAATTTATGGAGAAACTGATAAAACCGCTTATAACAATCGAGGGATCGTGAAACAATATAATATGATGCATTTTATGTTACATTTAAATTGTTTTTTTTTTTAAATAACTAGAACGTGCTTTATGCATGAAATACCATTGCTACGATATTTTAATGAATATAAAAACACTACAAAATGAGATATTAAAAATGTACGTTTTACAGTAATAAACAAAATTATTGTATAAATACTTAATGTGTTTAAACAACAATACAACAGACAATTGGCTCAAATATTAGCTCCTCGGGTCGTCGGATCGGAAAACCACGGTAAAGTGGCTAATTACATCGTCCATGCCATGGATAATTTAGGTGGGGACGCTGAAGGAGATTGGTTTACGGGTACTGCTGCAGTGCCCGGTGAACTAGAGATTCGAAATACTGTTGCAAAACTAAATTCAAAAGCTAATTGCTTTCTGGTGATGGCTTGCCGTTATGACGTTAAGTACGTATATCAAGAAGAATACAGACTTGTCGATAATCGTCTTGAAGGTAAATTTATTAGTCTATTTCCTGATTTAGCTGCATCGTACGTAGATGCTCTATTTATGGCGTCACGTTTACTTTTATATCTTCTGCGATGATATTTACCTACAGGTGCTCTTAAATATATGTCCTCTTTTTGGCCATAATTTATAATTATCTTTCCACTTCTATTGTACATTAAATATGCCCTTTATTGCATATTTAAATACTGTGCCGAACTCGTTGGTGCAGTTTCTCCATGTTTCTCTATTCTGGGTATCAACCATAAATTGTATTTATTAACCTTGCTCAATATTAAGTGGATATGTTTTTGGCAAGTTTTTCATGTCTCATTCTTCATTGTCTCAGTCTCTCGGAAGTGAAACCCGGACGAATAACTAGAGGGAATGAAAAATGTTTGAACCATTCAAGATGTGGTGCTGGCGATGGATATATCTGGTCTGGGATAATTACAAATGAGAAAGCTATGAGAAAAGTGCGAGAAATCAGGCCCATAATATACACCATCGAAAATCGAAGATGCTTATAGTGCACATTATTAGATACCATACCTACATATCTCAGTACATTATATTAAAAGTATTTTAGTTTTTTCTTATTTAATATAAAGTATTTGTTATTTTGTGGCTTATTTTAAATGATGGTCCCTAAATGAAGAATCATATAATTTTTATCGGAGATTATATGATTATTAGAGAATTTTAAAATTTTAATATTATTGATCAATTTTCAAGGAAAATTATGTTTATTTTTTGATATTGACTATTTGAATGTGTCTTAAGACATTGTAATGTTCTTAATATTCTCAAAATAATAAGGATATTAACCACACAAACAACTAGTGTCGATAAAACGTTTACGTCACTGTGATTGTGACTATGATTGGTAACTGAGATTCAACGATGTTTGGTAACTAAGATTTAACTAGGAGAACATATTTTTTTGTTAAGATGTTGCATTTTCAGAACATTGCTCTATGGTATTTTAATACAAATTAAATTAATCTATTAGAAAGATATACAGAAAAAATCTATCTATCTATATAGCAACTAAATATTTTTTCGATAGATAAATTATTTCTATATATCTTTCTAATTGATTAATTTAATTTAAATTAGGAATTAACTGTTAAAAGTTTACTTTCTAGAGGAAGAAGTTGGTAGAATAATTATGAATAATCAGTTACTATTCATATCATTCATTGATCTGGTAGTTAATTCATGGTGTAACATTTTAATTTAAAAAATTTCTATGGGGGCCGTAAGGGTGGGTGTGGTTTTATTTTTCTTTGGGAACAATGATAATAGCGGTGAACTAATAGAAAATGTGATATTTTTCATTAATAAATAATAATATCTAATTTTCAAAGTCTTCCTGACTGTGTAAACTGTATTTAATTTAGTTAAATTAACACCTGAAGATGGGAAGGATTGCTTTTTCCAAAACTAGTAGTGATATTAACTCAAAAATTATATGTATGTAGTACTAAGTCAATATTAATATGGTATATTTTTTATAATTATTTTTAAGTTACCATTCATCATTACAATCGAACACGATTAACGATTACTACAAACAACCCTATTTTTAAAAACAAGCATTAATTTCTCTATTAATGGGATGGGCGTTAGTATTATCAAGAAATAAAACAGTAATAATAATGTTTAATGTTATAAAAATAATTTTTAAATATCTATTTATCTACATAATCTAATAATGATGAACTTTTTCCATTGCACCTGAAGTATTTAAATAAGACCGCTAGGTAAGGTACTCGAGGAGATGGGGTTGTGCGGATCAGTTAGCAGGCTTCATGCACAATTTAATATTCCTCCCTCGTGATATCCTGTATTGGATTCTGACTTTAATCCGTTTTGTTGTGACTTCACGATTTTGCGGAACATTTTTATGATTTCATTTCCAACTTCTCCGGCTTGGTTTACATAGATAATGTATTCAGTATTTTTATCCCGTCATCCATTTTTATAAGTCTCAGTTAATACTCTTACGTTATGTAGTTACTAGAACACATAAGAATTGGCTTAGCTGCGATGAGAGATTCGTATTTAATTCGGTGTCTTATTCCTTACACAACTAAAGTTGTATTTAGATATTTTTTTAAAATATTTTCTTGCCTGTTCAGAAATTGATTATATTCGCATATTATTTTATTCTACTCGCTTAATTTACTTAAGACACGTTTTTCCTTGTAAGGGTAATATCAATTTAATAATTTAACTCAAAAATTTGTATTTATATCTATAGTGGGAGACAGCTATAAAATTTTATTAGTATGAGATGAAAAGGGACAACATTATTCATTGGAATTCTAAAGATTTCCTATACATTTTTTAATGCTTCTAATTATTCTAATAACAGAATGGTTACTTAGAATAATTAGAACCATTCAAAAGCTCCGCAATATATACAACAAACATAGTGAGCGCTGGAGAATTGGGTCCCCCAGTGTCAAACAAATTCTTCTAATTCATCTGCCAAACATTCATAAATATTAACACCTATATAGGTGACTAGCATAAACCACTTTCTCCACAGATGATGGATTCTGCAATAGGATCCGAAATGTCGAACAGAAACATTAGTAATACACGGCATATTACCCTAAAAAACTGTATACAGAATGTTAGGTTTTCGTTTATTTTTATAGTATATGTTTTTATAATAGACTATTCTTCTTCTTATAAACAGGTAATCCACCCTTTAAGAGTCATTTGTGCCATTAATCAAGTTAAAACTTTATTTTATAGAAAAAAGTACAATAATATTAAAGATCAGGAAATATTATATAACAAGTCAATCTATTGTCAAATACTAAATTAATGTATTAATTATAAATATATACATATAAAATCAATTTTGTCGAAAAATATTGTTTTTGCGTCACCGGGATTCAAACCTGGATCTCTATTTCCAAACCGAGGAAGTACACTACCAATTGTGTTATAACGCCAGTATTTTTCTTGACAAATTTTCGAACCTACGACCACTAGATCACTGGGCGAGTTTGAGCGTCGTTAAAGGATGTCAGCGAGTTAGTACTATTTTCATAGCACAGGCGTATATGTAGCTTAGTTTAAAAATAGTAACAATATTGATGTGACATATACTCTGTGTAATGCTTCTCTATTATTATTTTTTAATATTTTAATTTTTAACAGATTTAACATAATACTTATAATGCTGGTTCGCCTCTTGTTTTATTTTTCTTGCAGCAGCCTAAGAGAGAAAAGAATGAATATATAATAACCTCTTGAGGTTTTAAATTCTTATTTTTCTATTTTCAGTTTTATTAGTACGTAAGTGAACACTGTCAATACAATAATGTCACTTAGAATTATTGTTCCAACATTCTCCTAATCGCCACATAATCTCGATTTGTCAGTTGCAATTTGGAAAGCCTGACGACTGCTCACATTTATTTGGGAGTACAGTCGATTCCGCTTAACTGGGCATAGTAATTTACATCGCTTAATTAGGACGACATTTCGCGTAAATTTAAGATTAGAATACATAAGTTTAAAAATTATTAATAAGTTCCACAAAAGCCAGAGAGTCAGTGCAAAAATTTCCCTTTTGCAAGCAATTTTGTCGCTGACAGTTGGCGAATCTTAAAAACCAACACCATTTAAATCTTTAAACTTATAGATATTTCCGAAATTTGAAGCCATGAGAGAAATGAGGACGTGTCATAAGTTGTACTGTTAATTATCAAGAGTTTTCGATAATAGATTTATAATTGACCATGTTACTATGAAAATAAAGAATGAGGATGCAATTGTTCAAGCATTAAATCGAATCATCAAAAATTAGATGAAGAAGACGTTGATGATTAATATCCAACCGTACCTGTAAGTAACCAGGAGAAAAAAAAATTATAGTCCGGTTACAACGTTATTTTATGCAGAAAGGTAGTGAAGGGAGTCCTATGTATTTAAATAAAAATATTAAGCCGCTTAATTGGGCCAAACTTTCTGGTCCCGATGTGTCCCAATTAAACGAGTTTTGAACGTCAAATAAACTGTATTTATGTGTATACTCATCTTGTTTACCTGTTTCATGTATTATGCACTGTTTTGTCATTAATAACATGTGGACCAACTCAAATCTCTTCTTGCTAATCTGATTTTTGTAGTGAGTCCAAAGGTCCAGTGGATGCTGAGGTAACGTATGTACGAGACTATCGCATAAGTTGAGCATTTCTCATAACTGATCCACTTTGACTGACTTTTCAGTTTCTCTAGTACCCACCGCTTCCATCTAAAATCCTTCCAAGTCCATTACGTTAAAATATTAAAAATCCTAAGGTAGCTTATTTACAACTGCATGCAACCTTTGAAGTTTGAAGTACGCATTAAGTATGCATTAAATAATGCTTTATAGGATTACCGCTGCCACAAAGAAAGAAAAAAAACCAACACTCACAAGTCATTAAGGTTCAAAGTCAGGTACACAGCTACGTACAAAGTAACGCACTTACAAGCAGATTACAAATTGATGTGAAGTTTCATTGAATAGTAAAAGGTCGTCTCAGAAATAAACGTTTAAATTATTTATTTCTTTATTATTCAAGCCAGAATAATCCTCGTAATTTAAACCCTTGTATTTTATTTCTTTAGCTTTTATATCTATTTCTTCGTCAGGGAAATGTGTTTAAAACACAACTATATAAAGTTTGTTCTAGTTTTAATAATTAATAATAAAAAGTGTAACCACAAAGCTACATGCCTCAAAAAAAAAAAATATTTTTTTTATTGTTCAATCACTAGTGCATAATTTAATGTTAACTTGTTAATCTAATCGCATGGTAAATGATCTTTACAGGAATTAAGACGTTTCCCTATGGGCTTAGCCTGTGGGCTTTGCCTCTGGAAACTAACCTATGGTTTATGCCACTGGTGCATACGTCTATTTTTTTACATCCATTTCAACTTTGGATTACCTTAGAGTCGCCTCACTAAAGGCGACAAATTTTATCATGATAATCTACAACAAATCACGTCTACGAATCTGATCGCGTCGGCCTGGATTCTGCTGATCAAAACGTGATATGATGCCAAGACGTTTGGTGTCCCATACAAGAAGGACGTCAAACTCGCGCCCAACCCGACGAGATGAGGATTTGTAGTCTGGATTTATTTTATTTCTTGTAATCTTATATTTTTTCTTGATTGGATGTCTTACTTTTACTAAAAACTAACATCTTTTATCTATCACTTCCAGGTATTATTATAAATTTTTCTCAGTTTAGGATGAAAGCAGAATGTGACAAAAATGAGGTAGGTGTGGGTGCTCAAGGTAAAAGAACCCATAGATCTCATGTTCTACACTGTCTAGACGGTGAAAGGGAAGAACGTAGGTCTTCTATCTATCCCACAATATATATATATGTATTTGTATAATATGTGATGCAACGATAGAGGTAGAAGCTACATATTCCGAGAACTGTGAGAAGCACATTGATGACTTGTCGCACTCAATCTATCCTCCAGGAGTGATTACCAGAAGAAATGATGATATATTCTTGATGTTCGTAGCGTCAACTATGTGGTTAATCATAATTAAAAATCGAATCTATATTTAAACATATAAACGTAAAAAACACTGTGAGCTATTTTTAGGTCAACTGATTTCTATACTAACATATCTCTGTCAGAACTGGCGTACAACTGAACTATTCCATAAAAATAAAATATTAAATCGATAAAAATAACAGGGTGGGGCTGAAGTCAGGGAGAATGTTCAATTGCTTATTAATTATGTAATACTTAGTGTTGAGGGATTTTTTAATTTCTGGAATTTCTAAATTATCTAATCCTTTATTATTAATATGTAAAATTTCAATAACATTTTCTTTTACAAAATTGTTGCCTTTCTCTAAAAATTTAAAAATTAAGGAATATTCATAGTATACTCATAGTAGTTATACGAAATGATAAGTTTTAAATACTAAATTAATGAATTAATTATAAATACATACATATAAAATCAATTTTGTCGAAAAATATTGTTTTTGCGTTACCGGGATTGGAACCTGGATCTATATTTCCAATACGGGGAAGTACACTACCAATTGTGTTATAACGCCAGTATTTTTCATGAAAAATTTTCGAAACTATATGTTACACTTTTTCAACTTAATACATCTGTCGTTCCATTATTTGAAAGCCATCTACATTATTTTTACAGAATCTCAAATTTTGAGATCCAGGTTCGAATCCCGGTAACGTAAAAATAATATTTTTCGACAAAATTGATTTAATATGTATATATTTATAATTAATACATTAATTCAGTATTTAAAATATCACAGACCGTCTGTTCTGAATAATTACAACTTCACAATAAGAATGTGTTCTCCTTAATAATGAAATGATAAGTATTCAAAAGCTCATAATCATAAGGACATTTGAAGGAAAGCGAGCAAGGGGATGATCTCTTACAAAATGAATTGATTAACTGGGTATTCTATAAACGCTACGATCAACATAGCTCAAACGAAGACATATTCCTACCAAGTTTCAGGCATATCAGGTGACAACAACACTTAACATTGAACATACGATAAAGAAAAGAAAAAGATTGACAAAACATTTCACTTATTACGCATGTTGATTTAGAAACGAAAAATAATAGAAGCACCTGTGAAATCTCCAAAAAACTTTCACCATTTCCATAATGAAGCTCATTTTCGTCATCCTTAAAATTAAAAAGTTTCAATAGCATCACAATTATTAACAGCGGTGAGTTTAATTTACATTGTTGGCCCTTAAAAACAATTATTAGTCCTGGAAGGCTGCGCCGGCCCGGGGCCCGGTGGCCGGGGCTGGAGGGAGGGGTCAGCTAGGGCTAGGGGCTAGGGTATATATTTACACGAAATAATTATACGCTACACAGAAGAAGCCCCCATACAAAAAGTTAGTAAACTTTTGACAGTGTACTCTCTCTCTCCTTGTTTAAAGTACAAGGTTTTAATTAAGGCGAAGAGTCTACCCAAATTCTTCTCGGGTCGTTAAATTTTGAATGGCTACCTCCATTATTTTCTTTTCCATTTTAAGCGAGCTGAAGAGTTATTTTGTATCCTGACGTCGATCGCAAAATTTCAATAAATCAGTACTCATAATAAATCCCCATACGCAAGGGCGGATTTATGATGCAGAGACCTGTCTCACTGGATATTCAATTTGAGGGCCCCTCAACTTGGGACAAGGTGCTTCCAAAATGATAATATCTTGGGTTTAACTAATAATCGTGAATACCCAGCCTTGCATAATTGGTCTGTTAGTCTTTTTGGACGTAGTACAGCGTTTCAAGACTTTATCTTTTTAATACTTTTTTTTTACGTTCAATTTTTTTATTGCTGAAGGGACCCAGCATTACCCAGAACTGTTATGCCAGTGGTTACTCTTGTGTCAGTTCTTCTCAACAAAAACAAAAAAACGCGGGTCTAATGTGACCATAATTTGACAACGGTAATAATTTACTCATTTAAATCTCAAAATGTTACTATTTGTTTACTTTTGTTTAGCTTTGAGCGACTTTTGTGTATATATTTTATAAATGAATAGATGAATAACAACAACAATAAGAGTTATAAGTTGAAAGTATATGATCATATCGGGTGCAAATATATATTTAGAGAGGGATATGTAAACTTATTTTGTTACTCCTGGTTTTACTTCCTTTTTCTCAATATCTCTCTATCAGGATCCTCCTGAAATGTGGGACGACTCCTCGCAATTGTGAATTACTTGGTTCGCCACTGCTTATACACTACATTTCATTACACTTCACAAAGAGGTAACATTCTCGATTCTCATCTTTTTTCAATTCTTGAATAGCCTACTCGTATGTCCTCTTTTTCTCCTCCTACTACTGAGCATACACAATAGATATCCTCTCATTAAATTTCATGTTCTCTTTCTCTCTTTTTCTTTATCCATAAATTTCTTCCTCTGACTCGCATATATCATTTAGTTTTAATAATTCTAAAGCCAATGGACATTATAAAAAATACAAAAAATCAAAATATTTATATAGATGTTTTTTTTACCACTTAATGAGTAATTTTAAAACACCAACCATATGTTTTTGGTTAGTTAATTTGACATCATGAAGAAGGAAATGGTATTTTTCAAAACCGGTTAGTATTTTAAAAATACTTATTAAGTGGTCATTATGAACAAAGTTAAATAATCTATAAAAAAATGAATATAATAAACTACAAAGTTCAATTTGTAAATATCAATATATACATATAGATATACCTATAAATATGTTTAAATATCAATAACAATTATAAAGTCCACAATTATAAAGCATCCACAATATTGCTATTAAAATTGTAATTTAAATTATTATTTATCCAAGTATTACCGCTTTCATATATCTGACAATAGAAATAGACTTATTAAGCAGAACACATTCTTATTATGAAGATGTAATTATTCAAAACATAGGTCTGTGATATTCTAAATACAAAATGGCTTTCAAATAATGAAACGACAGATGTGTCAATTTGAAAAGTGTAACGTATAGGTTCGAAAATTTGTAGTCAATGCACTGTGTGCTGTAGCATAATCGGTTAATGCACGTTCCCGGATTGGAAGAAATATAAAATACAAACAACAATATTTTTTGATAAAATTGATTTTATATGTATATCTTTCTAACTAATTCATTTAATTTGTATTTAAAAATACATTTTTTTATTTTCTATTTAAAAAATATCCCTTCAGAACTGAACACATCTAATTCATAATTCGAGATGTAATGTATCAATTTGCTTTTAATTTGTAACACGCAAGGATATTTCATATTACATATATGAAACATCTTTTAGATTTCGTTAAAAATTTAAAAATGTTAAATTAAGATCTTATGAGTTTCATGATCCTTGTGCAACATTTAAATATTATATACTCCAACATAAAGATACAAAAAATTAAATAGCCAATTTTATACTATTATAATCTAAGCTGTAAGCTGTACCTAGTAAAAATGACGAAAATGTTGGCTTTTTTTATATATTTCGTTATACGGTGATTGTGCTAATGTTGATTGGCTTTACTTTTTCGAATCAATCCAGATATTAAGTATTTTTCGAACAATTGAATGATAGATAAATGATAGATAGATAGAATCGAATGATAGATAAATGATTACATTTAGATAATTCTATCCAATTATTTCGGCATAAATCTGATTCGAAGGATCTATTCCTTCTCAATATAATTCGCATTGCTATATTTTGAAGAACCGTTAATTTTTTGGCAAATTCTTTTGACCAAGATAACAATTCTGCTACAGTAATTGATTAAGAGGATAATCATGATAAACCATGAACTATATTATCTGTCTTAGCTTACATCATTAGGCTCAATATTATGTATATAATAAAAATGACTTAAACTAAATAAAATTTAGCAAAACTGTCAATTTTTCAAAAGAATGATCTTTCCGACATTTTAGAGACTATAGAGATAACAAATAGCTCTATTTTCCAAGAAATAAATATTGAACAACATTTACCGTCTACAATAAAATTAAAGTGCGTAGAACGCAAGACGTGCGAATGCTGTGAGGAGACTGGTGGTACGAGGCCAATAGAAAGATTCTGCTATTACCGAAGATCACCGACTAGACGAATGGACCTGGTAAAGTCTGAACTAATCGCTCGCTTTAGGAAGCTGCCAGGAATGCTGCAGATCAAAACAAATGGCGTCGGATAGTTTTAGCTGTAATATAGACATTATTATGACTGCCACGACGGCCAAGAACATAACGAGGAAGAAGAAAAATATTGAAGATACTTTCATGGTATAAAAATTATTTATGCTATTGCATACGATGTTTGTAAATCTGAATGATCTATTAGGTTGATGCGTAATTATCCGCCATTTTTTTCGCGACTTATTGTTTTTTGGATTGCACGGTTAATTGTCATTTGTGATAATTTGATTGTTTAATAGGGTTTGGAAATTAGAAAAGGATCCACATATTTGCCACATTATAATACACCACTCGGAAAGCTGTTGAGTCATTTCGCGATCTCAACGATCTTTTCGCTGAAGGAACGATTAGCGAAAGGGCATGCCGAGAGTGGTTTGATCGCTTCAAATCTAATGATACTAGCTTAGATGACAAGTCAGCTAAAGATTGATCTTTGGATATTGATGACCATGATCTTCTGACGGCTGTGGAAGAGGACGAAAGTTACACTCCTAGGACATTGGTTGAGAACTACAAAATCGAGCAGTCCACAATTACATTAACTACCCCCCCCCGAATGATAATTGTATATAAAATGTTTTAAGGTTTTTTCGTTTTTGGTTATGTTACAATATAATTTTTGAGAAACGATGGATAATAATTATGCATCAACCTAATACAATGTTTTAAAATTAAACTATTAATTATCACATTTATATTCACTAAAAAATTTGCAAGCAAAATGCAAAAGCAAAAGCGCCTTTGAACTGAAAGTATTTACGAAATTATCCAATATTATTATTTAGAAATCCTCTATATACCTGTATGAATTTTTGGTAAAACCATTGAAATAAAATTATATACTCATTCGTTAGTAAAATTTTGTTTATACGATATTTAAATTTGAAAGTCTTACTTCTGAAGCTTTTCCAATTAAATTAAAATTTCAAAAAATGTCGAAAAAATACATGCATCGCTTCGTTAGTTAAAATATTTACATTTTCATCAAGTATTTTGAATTTTTATATAATATTCAAGTTAAGGACCAGAATGGAACTCCTGCTTTTGAAGCTATACCAATTATATTAATATTGTATTGATTGCTCTTGAGTTAGAGTACTCCCCATTTATATGCAAATAATATTCAAAATGTTAAGTCCTTCTTTATTATAATCGTATTATTCAAATCAACCAAAGGGTACGTGTACACCTAATCATTCACAATTCGATTTTCAGTTTATAAGCCCCACGTCCGGGCATCGCGGATTTCCGTTTCCGTTTGAAAATATTTCACAGCTTTTTGGCGGGAATTTCAACGATTCAATTAAAAAAGGAACAATCGAATGCGCGAGCATCACTTCTGCGTACGTTCCGAGCTTTGAATTCGGCGCGAGAGGTGTCGCCTTGTTGGCAAACTTGATAAAACTAAAAATAAAATAAAAAACAATAAATTGAACAATGTATTTATCATTACTAAAAACAAGTGGTCGGATGTTAGTCCAGTTGTTAGACTACCAAGTTAGTCATATTTTTATAGCACAAGCGTTAAGATTTGTTTGAAAATAATTAGGAATATTAATGTACTCTGCGTACCCGTCTCAATTATTAAACAAAAAGGTATTGACATGTATTTCATAATATTTAAAGTTGGTACATACTAAGGTATTTAATTTGATATTTCATTCAATCACTCACAAAAATAATGTACATATTTAGTATATTTATCAGCGATATTTTATAAAAAAAATTAACTCTGTTAAAAAAACGACAATATTTATTTTTGCTTTATTCTTCAAGTATTCCCTATTGAATTAATAATTATGTATATATATATTTTCAGATACTATCATACATAATGAATTTAATCATCCATTAATCACATACATATTCAGGGTTCCACTCCACGATACATCATTTAGTTAATATTCCTATGTCAATATCCAATTTCAATATTGAATTGATTACAATTAAAAAAATAGCAGTTAATAACGGGTATAATACAGGTTTGATAGACACTATTTTAAAAAATAAATTAAAAGAATATAATAATCAATTTTTTATATAAATAATTTTTTGAATCAAATATCTAAACACCTGCCACGAAACATTAGACCGGCATTTTATACAAATAATAATATAGAAAATTTACTCATAAATTCTGAAGACAAAGATAATAAATTTAACAATTCTGATGTCTATAAACTTAGTTGCAAGGATTGTGCAGCATTTTATATTGGTAAAACGGGTAGAAATTTTAATATAAGAGTAAGGGAGCATTTGAGATGTTTGAACAATAGTGGGTTTTCAGAATTTTCTAATCATTTGACAGAAAATGGTCATGGTTTTGATAAAAAATTGGTAATGTCAATTTTTCATATAAACAGTGTTGGTCACAAATTAAATAATTTGGAATCGTTGGAAATAAATATAGCGAGTAAAACTAATCAAAAAATTATAAACAACCAACTAAATTTAACTACGATTCCCATTCTAAAACTTTTTTCTAAAAATTATTCGAGTAAATTTGTATTAAGTAACACTTTGAGTTATGTACTAAATTTATTCTTTAAATAATTGTTTTTTTTTTAAATAGATTCTGGTAAAGAAACAATAATATATGTTTTAGTTAGTATTGACATCCTGAAGAAGTAAATTGTATTTTTCGAAACCGGTAGATGTATTTAAACTCAATAAGTGGTTAATAAAACAAAGTTAACAAATAAAAATATGAATTCTAACCACAACGTTAATTTTGCTCATTTCAAAAGAATTAATAATTGATAGCTAAAATATTCAAACCAACCCAAATTTCCGCCAACTAGTCACTCCATACTGAATTAGTAGCAGGCGGAGACTATCAAAGGGTATTGTAGCCATCTTGACTTGCTGCTAGTTTACTTAGTGTCGAAAATTGACTAAAAATGTGCGTCTATTCATTAGATTTCGCCTCGGGAATCCGCTTACAATTTTTGCTACCTATAAATGCCTAACGATCCAAAGTACCTCGGCCGACGGACAGGTCGGCACTCGGCAGTGCAAATAGTAGAATTCAAATAGTGATATCAAAAATAGAACATTCTAAATTCGAACCTGGCGTAGTTTTGTTTTCGACCGCTAGGCTCGGCGCACACTGGCGCGCGGCACACATACCGCCGCGACTTGCGCATCAAAATGTCAAGAGTCGAGTTGGCACGCCGTACCATGTACCGTGGCTGTCTGTCTATCCAGTGTTTGCCAAACTGTCGGCCGGGACTGAAATAATCGTGGTGAATTATTCAGTGGGACAGCGAACGCCACTTAGACACTTATTAACACCTCGTGTCCCGGAAAATGCATTTGACTGCATCTTTATCGATCTTCAATTTGTTTTTATTTAATTTATATTTATTTTTCGAATCGGGTTAAGTGTTTATACATGATTGATCTACGCATACTAATTCCAATAGTTAATAATCTATTTAATTACAATAAACTAATTTGCGAAATGTTATCAATTTCATTGTGAACATTATTTGATAAACGATCATCCTACGTAGATAATATCCTTATGTCTGTTCACCCATTTAGCATAACAATATCAAACAAACTGATAGTTGTCCGCGTCGCATAGCAACATTAAACAAATAAAATCTGATATCAATTATATCATGTAAAATATTGTAATTATCACTCTATTATCACTTCGAAATCTATTGTATGACCCTCATGATAGTCATGCAGCACTAATGACTAGAGTTATACAATAGATTTAGATAATGTGCACACCATAGTTAACCTTAATTTAGAATCATCCTGTATATACATAAAAGCAATATAAATTTTCAAACATAAAAATTACATGAACAATAGAAACGTCTCCACAAGAATCCCACACACCTGGACAAATATCTTAGATTCAGTCGTCCACAAAAATATATTCATCCAAAAAAACCAATCATTAATATTAAACCAACAACATTCTCCCATAATAATCAAAGACCAACTTAGCAAGGTTATTACGCGTGCACTAGCTCAACAAGTTGTTTCTATATCCTAATGTTTTTTCAAATTTAGAATATGTCTTGATAAATTTTTATCAATTTTCAGTTAATATAATATAATATTTTATGTAGATTTTTTAGAAAATACTTACATCAGATAAATTGTTACACTAAAAGCTAAATTTATCGTGTTTAAAAATAATCTATTGTCTTGCCAAAAGTCACAGAGTATTTTAAGATATTATAAAATCTCGAATAACAGTCTTATCATTAATTAATTACTGGCATTTAAAGATTGCCACCTCACGTAGAACTGATTTCGAAGAAATTTGAAGTCTTAAAAAATGATTCTGTCAAATCATTTCAGATGCATATCAAATATTTTTCTTAATTTAGGAGAACACATTATCATTGTGAAGTTACAATTTATTTTCAGAACATTGTTCTGTGATAATTTAATACGAATTAAATGTATCAATTAGAAACGCATACAGATAATGAATAAAAAAAATCTAATGCAGTTTAAAAAAATTGAAAAATGAATTATCAAATTTGGTCCATAGATGGCGATGGTGTAGTGGTACTCGAAGCGAGTCCACATACTAACATATATACAACTTTCAAAAATTTGATAAATATGGAGATTGATGGGTGAGAATTGGTGAACGTTTTATATATATATATATATATATATATATAAAGTGATTATTAAGCTAACCGAAGACAGGTCGTAAGCCCTGTAATTAACCCATACTTCCACATATGTTCCATTAAATATAATAAAAAATATCTTTGTCTCTATGAGATATCTGATATTTGTTTACATACTGACAAACTAAATTTTTCAGTATATCTTTCTAAATGATAAATTCATAATATTTGTAATATTTTTCAAATTCTCCACGCCTTTCCTCGTATAACTCTATAACTGAAGTTTTTTTCAGTTCAGAAGGAATTTTTTTTGTTTTGTTTTTACGTACTGCATCCCCATTCGCAAACTATTTATAAAATATTACGCATTTTTAAATACTTTTTTAATCCAGTTTCTTCATAAGTATATTTTACCCAGTAAAAAAAATAGTTTTTATAAGTACAAGACTTATCAATCAAATATCAGATATCTCATAGAGACAAAACTATTTTTTAAATTATATTTGGTGGATAATATATATGAAAGTGTAGGGTAATTACAGGGTTTAATACCTGTCTTCGGCTGGCTTAGTAGATTAACATTTTACAGATAAAGAATATTACTTTAAAATAATTTTATAAAAAAACGGATTCTCATAATGATGACATATATGATCTTTAATAAAAAAAGGGAAAAATAAATCATCAAATTTGGTCCATAGATGGCGATAGTGTAGTGGTACTTGAAGCGAGTCCACATACTAAAGTATATACAACTTTAAAAAAAAATTATAAAAGTAGAAATTGAGGGATGAGAATTGGTAAACGTATAAATAAAGTGCAGTGCTTAAGGCAGCCGAAGTTAGATTGTAAGCCCTGTAATTACCCCATGCTTTCATATATTTTCCATTATTGTAATTTTTTTTAAATAGCTTTGTCTCTATGAAATATCTGATATTTGATTAATAACAGTGCCTCTGTAGGTAAAAATCTAGTAATTGTATGTTCTTGGACATATTCAAATATTGACAATACTTATCATTCACCATTAAACAAGCTTCTTGAAGGTGTTAAGAGCACCGGGTCGCGACCCAGACAGTGTTCCTGTCGTCCGCGACTGGGCCGTTCATCACTCCTGGCCCGCCATTAAACGTGACGTCACATAACCCTATCGCGTCATACGAGAGACCGAAGTTATTATATCTTTCTCACGGTAAAGTATACGGGCATGCTGCGGAAATATGCTTTCCACTTGTGTTAATGTGTATGTTTTAAACACTTTTAGCTGACATCCATCGCTGAATATAACTGGTTTGAAATAATATATGCATAATGCAAGATTACCTTTTTTACTAGAGCGACACCAACAACTGTGACATTTTTAAAAGCTTTATTTTTAACTGTAGGTATTTAAACATTTAACATTTACTTTTTAGTTCAAATTAAACATAGAAAATGTTTATTACTTACTATACTTTTTAATTTATTTTAATTATTATTAGTGTGAATTAATTATAAAAAATACTATAATTAAAACAAGATGTTAAAAAGGATACTAAAGACAAGCACTATATAAATAAAGTCATCAATTATTTTTATAAATATTAATAAACACACATGATCATCCTAGTGAGAGGGTATACATATTATTTGATATTTATTTAATGTATTAATTTTTAAGGGGGAGAGTTCTCACTTAAAATATATAAGTTGTATCAAAGCTAATCCAAATTTATTAAAAATGAATTGATTTAATTTATGGCGTCTCCAAGCGTATATTACTCAAAGTTATGTGAGATTTGTCGCAATATAAACGTGATAGCTTTTTAAAAATGGAATAACATATGTCAATTTGAAAGCGCTGCAGCATATAAATTCTAAAATTTGTCGTCAACGTACTCGGTTGGCGTGGCGTAACTGGTAATGCATTATTTTGGGTAGAAAATGATCTAGGTTCAAATCCCGGTAGCAACTAAAATATATTTTTTGATAAATTGTTTTTTTGTAATTGATACATTTAATTTGTATTAATATTTATTTGATCAGTATTTTAAAATAGTTTAATGTGTATTGTAAATAGATAGTCAGTATTAATCAAAATATATATTTTATTATTTTTAGCACTACAATTACCCAATTACTATAGTGAAACTATCACAAAATCACCCAGGCTTGACAAAATGACCTAGATGTATTGACTTCTCACCGGCCATCGAACCCGGAGCCCACTAGCCTACTAGGGCCGTCATAATAACGATTTATAACATTTGCGGCTTAATGTTTAATCGAAAGTCACAAGATTTATAAAACTAGGGAGGCATGGCAACCTGAAGGAAAACAAAGAATCGCTAGACCCTAAAATGAGGTGGCAAGACAGTGTAAATAAAGACTCGTCCATTTTGGCGTCTGCAATTGGCGGGAAGCTTATGTGTGTTCAAAAGGAGGCCAGGACGCATACCGGGTTGTAGAGCCAAGAATGATAATTATGATTTAAAACAAATTATCAGTACAATATCAACCAAACCTAACCTCATCTAAGTGACTGACTAAAAAATAATATTTAAAAAATAATAAATCATATTTATTGTGAAGTTACAATTACAATTTCCCCTGATAGTAAAAGGTTGGTTTCCCAGTTTCGAATCCCAGTGGCAACTATTTTTTCTGTATATCTTTTATATTGATTAATTTTATTTTATTAAAAAAATATAAGTATAATTTTATTATTAAGGAAACACATTCTTATTGTGAAGTTGTAATTATTCATAACACAGGTCTGTGATACTTTTAATATGATTAAATATATTAATTAGAAATTTATACATGTAAAATCAATTTATCGAAAAATATTGTTATCACACCATCGGAATTCGAACCTGGATCTCTTTCCAAACCGGGAAAGGTGCATTATCCAACTATGCTACAGCGACAATATTTTTAGCGACAAATTTTTGAACCTATATGTTACCTTTTTGATATTAATACATTTAATCGTTCCATTATTTGAAAGAGCCATCTACCTTATTTTTAAAGAATCTCAAATACTTTTGAGTAATCTGATAACAGAGCCAGAATTATCAATTCATTTTTTCCGGTGGCGCAACAGCAATATTTTTCAATAAAATTGATTTTATATGTATATCTTTCTAATTAATATATTTAATTCATATTTAGTATAATTTTATTGTGAACAATGATCAAAAGTCTAAAATTTAGTTTTATACTGATCTAAATATTATTATGTACTACTAAATATTTATTTTTAATAAATACTGACCAAAAAATTGACTATTCATAATTAATTAATTTTACAAATAAAATATGTAGTAGCGAATTATCGTTCAGAAACATCGTAATATCGCTGGTAATAAACAACCACATTATAAATATTGTAGTTAACAATAGTTTTATAGTCTTGTGCGACAACTGCACACAATTTGATTATTATTCTGCTGCCTTGACTTTGCATTAAATAACCTAACCCAACTTAATGTAACTTATCTTAAAGCAATGTAAGCTATCGGTAAGTTATATTAATTTATCTAAAAATGTATTACTTCGTGTGCAATTTCCATCGTATGCAGTTGTCTAAGTGAGCACCTATCTTGTGTGCAGTGACCGTTGACATAAGTGGAGTAACTCCCGTCAAGAATTTGAAACTTTACTCAAGACATACAACACCTTAGTAATGTATCTTACTTTACTAACTTGTATTAAGTATGTGATTATGTGAAAATTTATATTCAGTTTTATATGAGTTAAGAACTTGACTAAAATAAACGTAGCATTTGGTCTAAAATAATTATTTAAACTTATATTAAAAATCACACGAATCTCATAAGGAAAACGTTTTCTGAGTTAATCTGACCCAAGTGGCTCCATTAAATAGAACAATTAAATTAAAAACTCGGATTCTAGAAGTTTCGATGGATCGTAAAGTAATATTAATCCCTTCTGCCGTGGGAGATGGAAGCATTAATGTCCTATATTGTCCGTCAGAAGTTATAGTTTTTCAGAATATAGTTCTGTGATATTTTAATACAAATTAAATGCATCAATTAGAAAAATATACATTCATATAAACTCAATCTCTTCCAGGAAGAGATCCTGGTTCAAATCCCGGTGATAGCAAAATTTTTGTTTCGATAAATTAAGTTTATCTGTGTGTGTATCAATTTGTAATAAGATATATCATTAATTATAATTGACACAACCAACTAATCGGATAGTTAATAAACATTGAACGTTAACTAACGAATAATTGCTTACGAAAAACTAATAAAGCATTATTATTTAAGATGCACGTCATTTAAAACATATATTATTAACAAAATTATTTTCCTGATTAGTTGATGGTCTTGGTAGAGAAGGGTGCATAATATCATTCTCATTCACTTGTCATTATTGCAGAAGATTGAGGAGTGTGCACCAACATAATTTTAGTTGTGTGCTTTATGTCACCGACTTTCGATATTCTCGAAAGTTGGTTTATAACAACTTTAACTAGTTGTATGCGTCTTTGAATTTCTTGCCCACTGTCACTAGTGTTCGCAATTTGTCGCCCAAATAAATTACTTCTTTAACTACCTCATATCCGGCAATTTGTAAAGTTTGATGTGATATATTATAATGATCTACAACCAGTATTTTCATTTAAGACAGATTTATTTCTAAGCCAAACTAATATTCAAATATGCGTTCTTTAATTATTATATGAAGTTATTATATTATTACTTTCTAGTGTGTACACTATTTGTTGCGCTATCGCTTTATATGATTTTATAAATTATTATAATTTTAATTAAATTATAAACAACCCTATTAGCCCCGCTCGTGTTAGAACAGCGAACACACAACACGCGCGTTACAAAGTGACAAGTTAACATTTTCGGTGACACGTCAGCCAAGCTTGAATTTCGAATACAAAGTTAATTTGAAATGAGTAAAAATTTGTGTGCTAAAAATGTAATGTGAACGACGTACATAACAAATATAGTTAATTGAAATTCCCACAAATTATTCGGCATTGAAAATTGTTAGATATATTCGTGAACAATTGTTCATCGATGAATTTCATCAAATCTCCATCAAAAGTCAATATTTTATTACTGTATACTTAGGACTAAATGTACATTTTAAATTGTTATACACCGCGATTAATAAAATAGTATTATATCATCACACAAATAATATATATTTTTTATTTATTATCTTAGTTTTATTAACCACAATTGAGTTTAAAAAAAATTAAAAAAAAAAAAAAATTTTAAAAATAGATTCTGGTGAAGAAACAATACTATATTTTTAGTTAGTTATGACATCCTGAAGAAGGAAAAGTGTTTTCCGAAACCGGTAGATGTTTTTTAAACTCAATTGTGGTTAATAAAACTAAGATAATAAATAAAAAATATGAATCTTAACCACCAAGTTAATATTGCTAATTTTAAAAGTACAAATAATATATGTTTTCCTGAACTGAAGGGTGTCAGGCAGAAAAATTTCAAGATTAAATTGTAATTGCTCGTAAACCATCAGGGTGACGTAAGTGGAAGGGGTATTGTTCGACGCGCATGACTTACTTATTTTCCAGTCGTAATGAGTCACCGGTCGGGAGCACGCCGCGCGTCCACGGTTGAACAATAATTAAAATGCGGTGATTCATTGGTTCGTGCGCGTCGCGCTTTTTGTACTCACTTTAATATTCGACGAATAAGTGATAGGCCGAGCACGCGACTTATCTAGTGTTGTGTTCAAAAGTTCAGACAAGAAATGTCCATCATATTCTCATTTTTAATTATTTCTTATTATAAATTTTATGATATTATTATAAACAACAAAAAAATATTTATATTTTTTCAAATTAAGCCTACATGTAAAAAATATTATTTTTTTCACATTCAATGATTGTTTTAAAGAAATTATTATATTTTAATAAAATCTATACAAACTATTGATATTTAATTATTTTAATGCATTCTTCTAAATGTTATACCTACTATATTTCATATTTAAAACATTGTTGATTATTTTCAAGAGTACCTACTTCTTTAAAAAATATATTTTAAATGAAATAAAACTTCATGTAAACAAATAATATACCTGTTATAATTTTCTCTAATATTTTCAGAAATATGTACGGATTTGAATACTCCACCAGGCGAATGAAACAAATATATGACAATCAATCATCATTTTCTCAGTAGGCACTTTTGCAAGATGTCTGCGATGGGGCATATCTTTGTTCTGGAATAATTACTTTACATATCTGATATTTCTTCGTATTTTTCCTTTTCAAATTCAACCGACCAAAAAAAAAATCTTGATGTCGGAGCAAGGTTACTTTTAGATGATAAATGAGATATTTTTTTCTGAAAGCATATTGTTATTGTCTACTTAAGAGCAACCATTTTCTTTATTAATCATTTGTGGTATTATTTTTGACAGTAAACATGAAGAAAATGCGTGTAGGGGCGAACAATTATTTTTATAATAAAAGAAAATAAGAATTGTACGTAAAAACGCAGTTAAAACTGACGTGATAGATGACCGTCATAAAGAAAGTAGTAAAAATGAAAACTTCAGGGATTCTTAAGACCTACTTTCTTACTATCTATAGCGGAAAGTTACTACATATATATATTTTTATTTTCTACACTCCCCGATTCCTCAAACATAAGCCACAGGTCTTCTTTATATCGGCCAGTGCATTTATATTCAACCTGCACTTTTTTGCCCAATCCGATTTCAGTATTCCAACGTTCATCGGTTAGTCTTGCCACGTGTTCGACATAGTCCCAGTTCAGTTTCATGACAGTTCGAAGAATGTCGATAACCTTGAATTCTCTTCTCACCACTGGTTTGTATCCCAAAGAAATGCCCAGCATTGCTGTTGCCATGGTTATGTAGAGGTCTATCGCCTCCATAATCAGCATCACCGCCGACGGCCCCGGAAAACACCCTCTACATACTGGGTGTAAAACTAGACTCTCATCAGCCTCAAAAATACACCCGGTACAGACAACAATAATAAGCGCCGGCAGCCGCCCGGGAAACCGGCCCCTGCACACAACTTCTCTAACGGTCGTCTTTCCGGCAAGAACACTACCAAAAACTCTTCGTTGTAGACTTTGTAAGTAGTGTTTCTTGTTCAACCTGCTATGGTCACACACGCGCACATCCATTTTACAGAAACATTATGTATATGTTTAGGAAGAAAAGAGATTTTTTTTTTAAAAAAATTTTTAAATTAAACCCTTTTTATCAGATATCAAATATATAAATATTCTAAATAATTTTTTTTGTACCGGACTTAAAAAGATTACTAAGGATCTTTTTATTTTTTATATTGAAGAACGAACTAAGAAAACATGGAGCAACTTTGTCCAGTGATAACAGGTAAAATTATGATAAACAAGAAAAAAAAGTTTTACATGTCTCATTTATCACGTGTTATGCATGTATTATACTACTCCTACATAATTTATGTTTTTCTGATTCGAAATTGAAAAATTATAAATTCAGTTAAATAAATTAAATTAAATCCTAGCAGAAACTGAACCCCAGTCCTTCCTGTAGCAGGTGGGGATACTAACCATTACGTTGCCAAGAGATGAATTAGATAAGAAAAAAGTAGTTAAAAATATATTATGCTCTTTACTAATATTAACTCTTTACAAAGTTAGTTGATCAGAGCAGATTTTTTATTAGTTTAAATATTGATATTAAAATTTGATTATAGGAATCAATAAATAATAAAGTATATCAAATATATTTTTTTATTAATACTAACCCAAAAAATCCGCATACATTGTGACGCTATAAATCACATCCCTGTGGACGCCGCATTAGAATTTAAGTACACCCAGTAGCTATGTGGTTGTAGCGTTGCAAAAAATGAGTGGTCCCCTGGCGGAAAATGGGAGAAACTTGACACAATCCGGATAAGCCACGGCAGCGAAAGGCTCCTTGACGCGGTAAATCAGAAAATTGATAAAGACTCTGATTTACCAGCAAGCATCCCCCGACAGAAATGGAGATTCTCGGCTGGCAGCAAGGTGGACCAGTTTATATCGCGCGATTAGGGATTCAACATAACGTGCCCGTCTGAGGTGAAATTCTTGCTCTGAGGCAACCGTCTGGAGAACGGCCTTCATCACTACCTCCCATAAAGAGAATCGTAAAGGATGAAAGTGAATTCAATCGTATCAAATGACTCCAAGTCTTGAACATTAAAGGTGACAATTTTTCTATACAAGAATTTTAGTTAACAATTAGTCGTACATAACTCTATCTGTCTATTGTATGTTATTTGTATTATAATTATATATGTAAAATTGGTCGAGTTTTGCATTTATTGGTCCATTCCCACCTGTCCTACAAAATATCCGGTAACGCAACCAAACTGAGGCGATCGGTGACAATGCTTTCTGACGTTCAATCCGCCAGAGCTAGAAAGCACTGTAACAATATACTCGTGATAATTTGACACCTCGTATTATTGTTATCTTCCTATTACAAAGTTTACTGATACCTGATAATAAACATGTAAGAAAAAGTATATATCTTACATAATAAATATTTTTATCTAGTACACAAACATCACGGAAAAATACACGTATGTTTTAAAATATCTGCAAATAACGTTTATAAATTAATAAAAAAAGCTGAGCATGTAAAGTTTAAAAAAAGTTATTGCACGTAAAATGTCATTGGTCAATCAATCAATCAAATGAGATCACCCATGCAACACAATTTCCTGTAACAACGCTGTATTTCATCAAAGACGGCCGATACTCCACCTGTCCATCGACATTTGTAAAAACCGATATACAGTGTAGTTGCAAATAATATTTCATTATCATCTCTCAAGAATTGATATCATTTAAGTATATTTTTTTTAATAACATTTTTAGTTCAATACTTATCACGAAACAAAATACTTCAATTTACAAATTACTTGTTTTTTATCTTTGAACTAAATTTTGAATTGTGGTCAAGGGTTTGAATCTTCTCTCGAAAGACCATTAAGTTACATTAGTCACCTATTTATACAGCACAAGCGTTTAGCTTAGTTGTAAAATTGCATGAACAAATATTTTTAATTTAATATAAGACTATAATATAAACACAGCATGTATAATTAACTATTCTACGGTCATCCTTCAGTTTCAACATTTAAGATACAAACTTATTAGCTAATCTTAACCAACAATACTAAGAATTTATTATTAAGAAGAACACATTCTTATTGTGAAGTTGTAATTATTTAGAACATAGGTCTGTGATATTTTAAATACTAGTTAAATGTATTCATTATAAAGATGTATATTAAAAATCAATTTTATCGAAAAAAAGTGGAATAATAGATATATTAATTTGAAAAAGTGTAACATATGGGTTCGAAAATTTGTCGTTAAAAGTACTGTCGCTGTAGCATAGTTGATAATGCACCTTCCCCGGTTTGGAAAGAGATCCAGATTCGAATCCCGATAGCGCAACAACAATATTTTTCGATAAAATTCTATTATTTCGATTAATCTTTCTAATTATTACATTTAATTAGTATTTTACTGAAAATTTAATTCGTCATTTAATTATATTCTAGCGGATAATACGCATTACTTTACATAACCTTACTTTCTTGACCTAAATATCTTAATATATCTCAAGATAATCTTATTTGTTGTCTGATGAACTATGAATAATTACGTTTCAATGAAACTACATTTTGTTTTTTGTATTTATATTATATAATATATACCTTTACAAGTTTAATATACGAATCTAAAAAATTTATGAATTTTTTTTTTCTTTTGAACCAGAAAAATATATTCTATGAAAGGATAATATGATACATCTAACTGATACATGTAACTTTTTTATTATAATAAATCAATTTGTAATTTTATTAAACGTAATTTTTCTAATCCTGAATTTATGAAACTACTGCCTTATCTGCCTTTTTAAAGTCAATAAATTCTCTTTACGAGATCGTACACATCTGATAACCGTACTCTATTGCGGATTTGACATTTCACATGATTCATTTACATGATTTCAAGTACATATTATGTAAATAATAAAACAAAACACTTTATTTAAACCACTATTTATTGATCAATCAACATGTTTCGATACCTATGGTATCTTTATCGTATTCTGTATATGTACAAATATAAGTGGTGGGTAACTAAATTTGAACATATGTATTTTTATAAGGATTCCTGACTAAATATCAAAAAATTACCAATTAAAAAAATCTTTATACATCTGTCATGATCTCCCCACTATCTGATTCCGAATACCAGTCAAAATATTTTCGAAATGTAATATTTCTTTCAGTTTTATATTTATTTTGTTATTAATATTTTGATAATTATTGCCTATATGCAAGACATGTTTTAATTTTTATTCCATTTTCTTAAAAAAACGTAACTCTTTGATAAAATATTATATTACCTTCTTCTCAGTTTTGTCCTGGTTACATAAGTTATCTGACACTGATTTTTTAATTTTCTTCGGTCGTCACAATATTGTAGCATACTTATCGCTGTGAAAATTAAATTTCAAGATGTTTGGGATACGATCAGGTCAGCGCATTGTAACGTTCATAAATCTTTACAGCATGCTTGTCAATTGTTCTACATGCTTTTTAATTGTTCAACATGCTTGTTGATTGTTTAACATGCTTGTTGATTGTTCAACATGATTGTTGATTGTTCGACATGCTTGTTGATTGTTCGACATGCTTGTTGATTGTTCGACATGCTTGTTGATTGTTCAATATGCTTGTCGATTGTCCATCATGCTTGTCGATACTTACAGAATCTTCTTGTGTCTGATTTACGTGGTCAAATCAGGTCTTCTATTCCACCCACCTCTATTTCTGATGTTATTATTGACTCAATCACCACTCTCTTTTCATTCCAATGTTTTGAATCACTAAACTACTGTAACCACTAAATTCTCCTCAAAACACATAAATAAAACATAACTAAATCTATTTCAACAGATAATTTTATTTTAAAACAAAATATTGTAGATAAATCAAAATCTGTCAAATTAATATAGTTACCACTGAATTTTCTATTACCGGTAGACTTCATGACCAATTAAGCAATAGTAATCCAATAAATTTTGATCTTTATATGATACTTTTGGTTTTAATTATCATCCATTTTTTTCGGTTTAAATTATCATGAAACATTTTTCTAAAACTTTAATTCGTTTAAAATTATTAATCTTATTATGAATTGAAAATTGTTTAAATTATAAAATGTCTATTAGCAAAGTTTGTAATGATTTATCAAAATTGAAAATTAAGGGATTTGCTCGCCGACCCGAGGTTTACCATCCAGGATGACAATATTTTCAATGACAAGCTGTCAGAATAACGTAAATCGAAACGACGGAAAGCGGTGAGTGTATTTGTAAGTATAATGCAACCCTTTGGTGTCGGCTGTCATGCTGTCGAGGCTCCGCTATAGACACTTTACGGGGGGTCTGTACAACATCAACAGACTTAAATTCAAGGCGTTCTCCAATAAATTGATGTATTAAAAAAATATATTTACCGATCTTATTTTAGTTACGATTGAATAAATTTATTCAAATATCTGAATGGTGTTGTCGAGTGGACAATCGCCCGCCTTTGACGATAAATGTCTAGGTTGTGATTCTCTAATTCTCATGCTATTAAAGTTTGTATTTTTTAATCAGACAAAACTTTGGATAAAGTTGAAATGAATACCAGTGCTGATACGATATATTATAATTATTTACACATATTTGATATCCCCGGTTTTTATTTTCTTAGTATGCCACTTAACATGACAGAAAGCGTGCAGCCGCTATTGCAAATCGGTTTACTCAAAGGTATTTGAGATTCTGTAAAAATAATGTAGATGGCTTTCAAATAATGGAACGACAGGTGTATTAATTTGAAAAATGTAACATATAGTTTCGAAAATTTGTCAAGAAAAATACTGGCGTTATAGCACAAAGGTAGTGCACTTCCCCGGACTGGAAATGAAGATCCAGGTTCGAATCCCGGTGACGCTAAAACAATATTTTTTGACAAAATTAATTTTATATGTATATATTTATAATTAATACATTAATTTAGTATTTAAAATATCACAGACCTATGTTCTGAATAATTACAACTTCACAATAAGAATGTGTTTTCCTTAATAATACAAATACAATTTTCTCTTTCTCACTAATTAAATGAAAGGATATAAGAAGGAAGGACACTTTGTGTAGGACTTAATGAATGCTCTAAATTATGTTATTAATCATTTTTTCAAAATTGAATGCTTCATATTTAGAGTAAATTCGTGCCATTAAAGCCATTTAAGTTAATAAAAACATTTTTTATTAGCTTAAACTAAACTAAACTAACTGTTATTTACGGTAACACGAGTTGAAATCATGGCTGCGTTCGGTTATATTTTATCATGGTATGGTAAAGGTTAAATAAACTCTCAAATACAATGTTTCATATGACGGAAGACAAAGAGTTCCACACTTTTGGGCCTGCCACCGCAAATTTCCGTTAAAAATGGTCTTATTATCAATGGAAACCCAGGATCAGGATATTGGTATCGAAGAAATTTAACTCTTACAATAATTTTTATCCAACGGTTAAGTATTATTTTATTTTTAGTTTCAAGGCGTACAGTTCCTGTCATCAACAGATGTAAATTTAATTAAATCTGGTAGAAAGTATAGTAATAAGGCATGAAATGGGAGAGGTTTGTGATAGTTATTGAGAACCTTTAAAGCAGGGATTAATTATCAGGAAAAGTAATATTTTTATTGTGTTTTATTCCGAATTTAGAATTATTAAAACTTCTACTATTTCTAGATTATTCATTATTACCTCTTTATACATTAAGAAGTGAAGATGATTTGAAAATGTTCAAATATTATTATTTTTAAGACGACATACAAGTTTCTCTTTTAGTATTTTTTCTCACAATTTCCACGCGATATTTCTTATAGTAATTTAAATAACAAATATAAATTGTCACGTTACACCGCGTACATAAAGTAACTGTCATGTTATTTAATGATACATTTTCAATTTTATATTTTTAGTGATGTTTAGTTGGCGAGATATAAAATATGGGCGCAGAATACGGATGACAGATAAAGTTACAGCAACTAGTGAATATTCTTTGCGAAGAAGAAGAAGTGGTTTATAATAGATTATGTGTTGTATAATTATAAACGTCATAACAAATTATATATTCATCACGTATTCACAAATTTATTTAATTACCCTAATTTTAAAGTTCTTTTTATTTTGCATATCTGAAGCAATAACTTTTAGTTAGACATTTTAAACATAACAAGTCGTGAGTAAAAAAGTCATAAAAAACATAACACTATGCACTCTGCCAAACAAAAATTGTATATGGCATAATTGGATAAGGAGATGCACCCTGTACATATAGTAAAAAAACTATTTAAAGAACAAAAAGCTATAATAACAGTAATTCTCAAGATGCCAAGATGCCAAGATCGAACGCGCTCCAAAGAAATATTTAATAAACTTGACGTTCTGATGATTCTACAAATATAAATAAAATATATAAACACCAATATAAAAATTCCGAAAATTACCCAATCACAGACACGGTGAAAATAAAAACTACAAAATACCGTATATATATATATATATATATATATATATATATTATTTTTTTTAAATTATTTATTAGACTTTTTTGACGTACATGTTATTGTTGTAACAGAGGTGGATATATTATATTATAACTTTATAAACATAAGATACAATTAAATTCTTGTAATTTATTATGTGGGATGGAGTAGACTCCACCTCTGATATATACAGCATTGTCCTGGCTACTTTGCTAGACTACAGTATGTGTTAAAGTAGCCAGTTTTTTTCGTACTGTTATGGTATTATTTAATTCAAGAAAGATTTTTATTTTTATTTGACAGGAATATAAATAGAGAGAAAATAGGATTTAATTATTTATAATATTTAGCATGCTGTCAACACTTTATCTAATTTCTAAAATTTCAAATTTATCTAACTGTAAACCCCTAGTATTTATATGTTTAATTTCTAAATCTTTTTTAATATAAAAATAATAGTTTGTTTCCAAAAATAATTAGAAAATTCCGAATAGTTGTTGCTATTTAGGTAAATCCTTTTTGCAAATAGTCACCTTTTAAATTTGTTTTCATATTAGTTCTTACTCATTCACCTCTCTATAATTTTGTTTTTATCTATGCTTGTATTTTTAATTTTAGTATGCATTGTTTCCTAAAGAAGATACCATAGGTATCGAAACATGTTGATGTATCAATAAACAGTGGTTTAAACAAAATATTTTGCCCAATTATTTATATAAAATAAAGCCACAAAGTAATTTGGCTAATATTGAAGAATTTATAAATTAAACTAGAATAAACTTTAAATTTTCTCCACATCCATTCAAACATAATTTGAACAAATATACAGAAATAACAATCATTTTACACGTAAATAATGATGGTATAAAATAAGACAAGTTAGAGCAGCAACACTACTTGCGACAATTTGACATAAAAAAATATTAACGGTGGTAATAACGTATAAGTCGCAAGGTAGAACTTTCAAATTATTTTTGCGGCCCCATGGGAGGCGCGGGAATAAAGTAATTAAAGAGAGTAGCCATTTTGCTGATCGATCATCGTGCTTAACTAATAGACATGCACATTGCCAAATAATGATCTTGTAATTACGCCTAGCTAGTAGCATATCTTCCCATCATTGTCATGGGTGTGGGTTGTTAGACGGTTTGATTATACGCTTTTATACTATTTACAGGTAAATGTTAAGAAACTTTGGTGACACACTAGAAGAACATTATTTCTCTCATTCAGTCTCAAAAGTTGAACATGAAGCGAGCTGTCGTCCGTTGTCCATTTTATTTTGTACGCAGAATAGAATGATCAACCTACCTTTATCGCCAAATATCCGAGATGAGAAATCAAGTCTCATCCGAGTAACGCACCATTACAATAATTCGCAACGTTGTCGACAGGCAAGACGGGACATGAATAATATTTTCCATGATTATAATATTAGATACCACTAAATCTACACTAAGGATGATGTCACAATGAAATAAGCTTCCAAGAGGAACGAGCTCCGCGGGACGCCAAATGGAGACAATAAATCGTCTTCGAATGAAAGTGGATTGTTTGCTTTTAGAACCTAATAAAACATTTGTAACTGACGGAATCTTATTACTTAGAACGTCGGCTCAAATATTTTCCATTAAAATGAAATCTTTATTGAAACCCGTTGAATGTCTCTCGAGTATTCAGAATATTTCAATTTTGATCCGCTTTGTAATCATATCGCCACCGTATCTTCAGTACCTATATTCGTTCAGTTACATCCAACTGACTGGTGCTGTCAGGTTTGTGTTATGTATTAGGTTGTCCAATTTTGTTATTAAGATTTTTAAAATTGTTTGAAATAAAAACTAAATATACAAATAAACTGATCTATGCGTTGTTAATCCTTTTTACTCCCGCAAAGAGCAGCATACAATGAGTCGCTGGTTTTAATTGTTTTGGCAGAGTTTAAAAGGTTAATAACCAGAGTTTAAAAGGTCAAACTTATGGGCTTTTCCAATTGAATTCAGATCATTGAGAACTATCCGCATTGAACACATTAGATGATTTGCTGATTCTGTTGTTGTTTGACAGTTGTCTTCTTGGAGAAGAGCTTCTAAACTATATTGTCTTCATTATTAAGGAGAACACATCTTATTGTGAAGTTGTAATTATTCAGAACATAGGTCTATAATTTTTTTTTAAGTAGAAATTAAATATATTAATTAAAAAGATATACACTTTAAATCAATTTTATCTAAAAATATTGTTGTTGTTACCGGGATTCAAACCTTGATTTCTTCCAATCAATAAATAATAATTAATAATAATAATAAAAATGAATTGTTAATTCTGGCATCTCACATCGGATTAATCAAAGGTATTTGAGATTTCGTAAAAATAAAATAGATGGCTTTCAAATAATGGAACGATAGATGTATCAATTAGAAAAGTATAACATATAGATTCGAAAATTTGTCGTCAATGTACTGTGTGCTGTAACAAATTCGGTTAACGCACGTTCCCCGGATCGGAAGAGATCCCGGTTCGAATCCCGGTAGCAACAACAATATTTTTCAATCAAATTATTTTCATATGTATATCTTTCTAATTAATACATTTAATTTGTATTTATTAATATTTGAGTCACACAAAACATGTTTGTTTAGAATGTGAAAAAAAACTCGTTTATTAAATGCACTGTATCAGCACAAACTGAACACGTGTATGGCGGGTCTCATCTTCATGATAAGGTGTCTCATCTCGACTGTCACTCGACAGCAGACTACTCTAATGACACTCAGTTTAGCATGTAGGAATGCAAATAACATCCAAATTACATCAACTTCGAAATCGACCGCGTAATATAGTTAACTTCGCTCTTCGACATTTTACAAATGAATTCTCTATTGCGCGTAACTATAAAGCAAGTACCCGTGTATACTGTTTCAACCTTACCGAGATATTTAGAGAGCGGCGAAGAATTTCTAATGAGCATTTACATCCATAATTTACAAGTAGCGAAGAAACACATTAATGGATTAGATTTGTTAGAAAATCAGTCAGTTTTGATGTCAATATTAGTAATAATTATGGTCTAAACGAAGTTTCCTCTATGTTTGGATTACGATAACAAAAACAATACCATACTAGTATAATATTATTACTAATAAAGTTGTATTAAAATGCATAAATAAGTGGAGAACACTAATAATAACAATTAAAAAAGTCGTAGGACTCCACAGTAAAAAAAAAATATTTTAGATTTCATCCAAGGGAATAATAGAAGATAGCAGACGCATAGATAGAAAGAGATTATCTTTGCTGTATAACTTCAAAAAAAGTTGTTTAATACCTACCTAAACGTTGATGTTTTATACAGAATAAATCAACATATCGATACCTTCATCTGTAAAGCAGCTATCTCCATTTTTCTAAAATATTCAGGAGCAACAAAAACAGTTTAATTTTGTAATTAAACGGATTACGAAAATTCCAAAACACACTTTGTTAGATTGTTTGTGCAGAAGTAGGATGACTGAGAAATTTTATTGATATTTGATTTATCTCGTACTTATAGAGAATATTTGGAGTTAGCTGAATTTCTTTACCAAAATTTTAAAATATTATTGGAAGTTAGCCGATTCTCCATGATAATATAGTGCAACCATTATGATTTTCGCGGACATCCTCTATTTCTGCTGCCATCAACATTTGTATCAGGTAAGCATTTATGGTTTTTGTAAGAATCAATCTAAAGTTTTTCAGTAATTATTTCACGTGTTTTAAAATCGATGAGAATTTTTGGCTTTTAGTGTACCACAGAATAATAAAAAAGGAAAATAATGGCATCAAAAAACGTCACGGGTGCAGTTAGCTGCTTTGCTGATTAAGGTATCGATATTGCAACTTCACCAAACTTTAATAGATGGCGCCACGTGAAGAAGACGCTTTCCTAAAAATTGTGCGCGTGCTATATTTTTTTGTGTATGATATGACGCCAAATCATGTGCACGCACACCCGCGCAACCTTCTGACATCAAAAAATGTAATCAATAAAACGACCCCTTAGAATAACAAGGTTTCAACTAACATTTTGGGCTCATTTGAGTTATTTCGTGAAAAGGGTTCCAAATGCATTATTTTTTATTTCTTTCATACACCCCAATTCTGTTTAACGGATATTAAAGTAAATAGCAAGAGCTAAAAATTCCAACTGCATCAGTTATTTATTTCAATTTATGGATCATTATTGATAATTAACAATGTTTATTTTTATTTTTAATTTCTCTCATCTTACAGCGGTCATTGATAATACTGAAAATAAGTTAAGACATAAAAACTGATCATATTTACAAAATACTCAAAAAAAAAACTGATCATATTTGCAATTTACTCAAAATAAAATATACATAAATGTATTTTGAAATTCAATTAACACTTTTGAGCTCATTATCTCAAAACAGAGTCAGTGTCAGATGGAACCTTGTTATTCTGAGAGGTCGAAATGACTCCCCTTGCAACAGCACTGTACATCGGTTTTTATATATGTCAATATATAGAAGGAGCGTCGGTTATTTTAGGCGATAAACAGTGTTGTTATAGGTAAGATCACTTAGAAATTATATTTAATAGTAATTTTATTTATTTACATATGATTGTTTAATATACCGTTTGATGCCCAAGAAGATAAACAATATTTTGGCATTTATAACTCAGGTCTGCCCAAAATCGATATACAGTGTTGTTACAGCGGTTGTCTAATTTGTTGTCCTTTTTTGTATGCAGGTCCTTTACATATTATTTTAAACTCACTATATAAAAAAATCGTTTTTTTTCACAGTTCACTTTGACAGTTTTCGCACTGATAAGCTACTACGTATGACTACCGTACATAACATTCTATTATATTTTTATTTGTAATATTGATATGTACTAGTACAAGACGGCGGATGACATGATATTTTTTGAAAACTAGTTTAACAACTGCTTTATTCCAAAAGCAGAGAAATATTGTGATGAAAAACATGACTACGTATATTATTTTTTGTATTGTATATTCGATTTAAGACCATTTCGACTTACGTTCAAAGTTTCGAAACGGAACTCGGTCGTAAGTCGAGGAGAGACTCTGCATCTAGCATATGAAGCTGATGTAGAATGGTTGGTAAGCACACATGAGAATTTTAATTGTGTTCAGCTGTATGCTCCCTGGTCGATGTATTTTATTTTTTGGATCCTAATAAAATTTTAAATTTTTTTTTTTTAAATAATTATCTTTCTTCATTCTCGGCTCCAAAAATTTATGATTTTTTCATGAATATCCGCAGATAAAAACTGCGTTAAAAAATTTTTTTTATGAATTTTTCTCATTCTTACCTTGTTATAAAACAATATAAGTGTATAAACACTTTCTTGATATTTATTCATTTAAATGTTTGATTTACTTTAATATTTATACATTTTTAATATCAAATTTTAACACTAATACTTACTAAATGTTATTTAGAAAAAAAAAATTAATAGAGTTGCATAGGTACACGAAATAAATATCATATCAATATTCTTACTATTTTTCTGTTTACTGTTTTCAAACTAAACTAACCGCTTGCGCTATGATGATAGGACTAACTTAGTGATCTCCTGAAATAAAGCTTGAACTCCCGACCACTTGATCACTAGACGAATGTGTTACCACTAGACCAACAAGCACGTATCCCTGGTAACGATCCAATATTAATAAAATGCAAAATATTTTGTAACTATATTATTGATTGAATCGGCGCTAACTTTGTAGAGTTTCATCATAATAGATGGATATAAATAAAACAATGTTATAACTATACTTGAGTTTATTGGCACTATTCGAGAAACAGTGACTCTCATCGATAGGTGAAGTATTAAACTGTATTTAACTTCGCCCGTTTCTCTCGAAACTTCGAGTAGTGCTAATAAAATCAAGTAGATTTATAACATTATTTTATTTATATCCAATCATTATTTTTTAACTGTTATTTTTACATATTACTAGTATTTCTCGGCAGTATAATGGTAAATATCCAGGGATGCAGGAGACCAGTGTTTGGTTCCCCTTGACGAATACTTGTAATTTTATGTTATTTATTTAACAGAATTTATGAATATTTTTTCATATAACAAAAACATATTATTGTACATATGTCAGAAACAATAAACGAATTTTATAAATTTGTCTTGCTTCATTTGTAAAAATAAGTTTCATCCCTTGCAGCAATTGATATTTTCGGCGTTCGATATGATTTGTGCACTTGACACTATTTCTCAGAATGTTAAATTTCAAATTTCCGCTGACAGCCACAAATGCTACCGTCATAATCTAAATCACGGAATTTAAATACCAGCCATGCATCTACCCTGACTTAGGGTAGACTTCTTACAATTTCAAGTGTATTAATAAATTATCACACCAAAACGCTATAAAGTAATTAATCGTAGTCATCTTCCAAAAAAATAAATAATGAAACTGGAAATAAGCCATTAGTTATGAAGTCATTAAAATATTATTTCATTTTGTAGCAATTTTTCTATAAATAACACATGTTTCTGTGTAAATAACACACGCGACGACGCAAGCGAACATAAGGAATCAGGTAGATTTCTATTTTTTATTTTCCTCAGAATCATAAATGAACTTAACAGGTAAAATTTTGAAAAAAGTTCCGTTATTAAATTCAATATGTTATTACGTTGTACGCTGGCACCGTTTGGTCGAACGCCAGCGCACCACGCCACCGGCTAGACTCAGTCTGCGGGTAAGGTGTGTGTGGTGTCGATATGCCTGTCTCGGAAGGATGGAAATAGTCTTTAACAATAATAACAGTGATTAACATATTAATACATAGGGTCACAGTTACTGATTTATAATTGAAAAGCGCGGGTAGTGGTGACGGGCATTTGGCAGCCGTTCCACGCCAGAATTCCGATGCATCTACGCCATCCTTCTAGATGCCGGCCGTCCAATCATTTTTCCTCGCCACGGGTAAAATCTGGCGCTTAGGTCTCATCGGGTCCATCCTGACGTTAGCTCCTCTATATACATAAATCGGGGGCCAAACTCTCCCAATTTACTACGGGTATCCATGCTCCATAACTTTGCGACCGCCGCCATTGTTTTCTCCTGCGGCCCAGGCTTGCGCGCCCGACCTCCTCCGCCGCTTGTCATAGAGTCCTCCCTCCACTCTCTCCTTCTCTCTCTTTGACCGCGTTTGCTCGATCGGTAAAGCAGCGCTCGGTATGCCGCGTATTTTAAATGTAACATTACAATATATATATATGTAAATATTTTAACCGAGAGCTCAAGATCTTCTGGTCCTGATCGAAGAAATCGCATTGAAATTTTCCGGAAGTTGCATCGTGAGACTTTTCGCAATATTTAGTATCAAATAGCCATTATTTTATTGTTTTTTGAGTGTCCCAGGGACACAGTAGGGTTATCCGAAACTCAACGGTTTAGAAGCTATTCAAACTTTTATGACTTTGTACCATAAATACTCAACCTATCGTGGTGATATACTTTTATAGTGTAGCTACTATATAAGCTGCCAGATTTTCGTTTACGGCAATAATTTTTTACTGAAAATCATAAAAGTTCTAATAATAACTTCTAAATTGTTTAATTTTGGAAAACTCTATTTAAAACTCAGTGAATTACTAGTGACGTTCCGTAACAGTAGGCTCCATTGCTGTTTCTGGGACGTCTATACAATGCGATAGTTTATTTAATATTAGTAAACCATAAATTTCTTGAACCGTGTATAACACTAATCTTCTTGTGTTTACTTAATATAACACATTATAGACACACATTTTACATAAGATTTGTAAATTAAAATTCATAAATGCAACCAAGTCACAAATATCGACAGATCACTGACTGGAGGTAATGAGATGACAGCCGGGATGCGCGCAGCTCTTTTTTAATTTTTAAAAATTAATAATGGAAATATTAATGGAATTCAGATAACCGAACCTCTGTCCTCTAAATGTAAATGTCCTCTTGTGGAAATTGCGGTAACTAGTCAAAGTATTGAATCGCTCTGTAGCGTTGTTGGAGTTTCTTCTCATCAATCTCAAAAATTACTGGGTATTTCAAGAAACAATACATTTATATTTTGTAACTTTTAAATTTAGTTATTTATTTGAAGCATTTGAGTTGTGGATCTATAATATATATGGCGTAGGAGGTTGTAAGACCTCTAACAAATTCTCAGATAATACAATGCCAATAACCAAAGAACAAAGAATACGTTTGAGTATTATCAGAGAGTTCACTCACTGTATGTACCTACCGTGTATTTGCCGCGCCGACGGCCGAAGTGGGAACACGTACATAACGTATTGGTATATACTTGCGTCCGAATTCAAACGTTGAAAACCTGCTCTTATTTATTATAACATCGACCATAAATCTGAGAATATTATTAAGTCAATTTTAAGGAATAAATAGATTGAATGACAACAACCTGAGTTTTTATTCATTGACTGAGTATATTTTGAATATTTTGTTATATGTTTGTTATACATGAAGATTGACAAAAACCAGCACCCGAAAAACACTACGACAATCAAAAATACAATCTTTGTTATGTGTGTAACAACAAAGTTGAAATGGCTGAGCTACTTTATAATTAGAAGTAAAGAATAGTAAACCAGGACTAGAAATAAATTTAAAAAAACGAAAGCCTCATTGTCAATCGATTCGAAACCCTTAAAGAAATACAACCGGCCATTGTCTTAGGGTGGGTAAAATTCTTACTTGTATACTTACTTACCATCACGCCGTTTCCCAGCGGAGGTAGGCAGAGAAGATAGAGCGCCACACTCTTCTGTCCTGACACACAATTCTCGCCTCATCCACATTCGTACATCTTCAAATACAATCACGATGATTATTGAGGCTTCTAACAGGACCATCTTCCAGTATCTTGTTTACCAAGTCGTGTCATATCTTCCGCGAACGTCCTCTACTTATGGTGCCATCAACACTTGCGTCATATACCATTCATTCTTTCCTCATTCATCCACTCCATATGACCCAACCACTTAAGTGATCCGTTCTTAAGCTTACTTAATATAGTAACATCAGCTTTAGATTCTTTCTTTATTTCTTCATTTTTTACTCTGTCATAAATGAATCTGCCATTTTCACTGCATTCAGTCTACTTTCATTCATCTCCTGCCAGCTTCAGACCTCACTTCCATATATCAGTGTCGGTACCAGGAATTCATTGTGAACTGCTAGTCTTGCCTCAGTTAACAAGTTCCCATCCCTTGTATAATACGTGCTTGTATTAAATAATGATAAATGTTTAACTCTTTCATTTACGTATTTATTTTTAAATCATGACAGATCACTTTTAAGTTCAGAAATATATATACAACCGTTTAATTTTATTTTAGAAAATACGACAAATTACGCTGGAAAATTTTAATAATACTGTGTACACATTATTTGGTTCTTTTTACGCTTAAACATTTTTAAAATGTGAATTTAAAAATATGAATAACGGAATTGTTGATAAAACGGATGTATATGAAATTCCACTCCGGCAACGCAAAACACTCTTACCAGCTGCTAGGTAGAAAACAACCAAAGAGGTTTTCAGAAAATTGTATCACTGACAGACCCGAAACATTTTCAAATGTTATGTTTCAAATACAACCGATAAACATACAGTCTGTTTGACTACATACATTCCATGTATGAGTTATTATTTTTATATTCATTCTATTTTTATTTTTTAATTAACACTAGACACAAAAAACGTCCTGATAGACGTTTGTCTGCAGGTACATTTATATCCATTTTGTTACATTTAATAAAATCAAAAACACAACAATTTATCAGTCACAGTTTAAACGATTCATTTATTCTTACAGGTAAGACAGGTTATTATCGATAAGCCATTTTTTAAAAATTTCTTCTAAATTGGGAGAAAACGTGCCTTTTTGTAAAAACACAGGTAGTTTATTTTTTATTGTAGAAAAAACAAATTCTATTGTCCTCGATTCATACTTATTGGTGATTTTGAGAATCGTTAAATTCAGAGTGGCTATACCTCTTGTATTTTTTCCGTGTGAAGCCTCCCTATTTAGAGCATCATTGTTATAATTTTATTTTATTAAAAGCAACAGTAGCACCTTGTGTACAGGAAGAACATTTACGGAAGAATATAACAATTTTATATTATGCCTCAATTTAAATGCTTTCAGACTTATAATTTTTTTCGCTATGGCCGTTTGAAGATTTTGTATTTGTTTTATATTTGAGTTAATAATGACTCGATCAAATAAAAATAAATTGTTCGTAAAACCGGCTTTGGGATTACGTAATGAATTTTGTAGAATCTTCTTAACAATGACATGAGATTGTAGCAAATGACGTTAATAATGAGTCAGTATTAATGACAGGAAAAATTATGTTTTCATGTTTACTTACAATAGTTGGTTGGTCTCGTTCTGGTTCTGGTATCGAATTAAATTACTATTTAATATGTGTGAAGTAGGTACCTGTCTAGATTGGGTTTGCAAAACTCAGTTGATTAATTGAAAAAATTAAGAGTCCAGAGAGATAGAATGGATTTTTTTTACATCCATGACAAAGTGCCAGACTATTGTGAATTAATTTATTTAAAATATACTTGCATATGGCTAACGTTTTAAAAATATGAACGATGTACAAACCGTAAGAATTATTTTAACGTTGATAATAATCATGAACAACTGCGTATATCGTAACATCGTTTCTAAAGATCAGATTAAATTGTGCGTTAGACTTTAATCAAGCGAAACGCTCGATACAATTTTTTTTATATTCTAGAATAGAGAATCATTAAATTCAACAAATTACTAGCAGGTAAGCAATCTTACTGCTGGTCCTGCGGACGGCTAGTTGCCTCATCGGCTGTCGCCGATTGCTTAGTGATCACTACGCGGCCATTGGTAACTTGTGCATCTTTATTATATTGCTTTGTATGAAATATCGCCAATTGCTTTCTGCTTTTTGCACTGACAGAAATAATCGGCGATAACCGATATTATATAGCATTCTGAATTGCTGTCCCTGGAATAATACAATATGAAAGTCATAGAAATATATGAAAATAGATGGGGAGGCATAATATTATTATGGCTTATTTAATGTTTAACAATAGCATTAACTTTTACGTTGGACATAGTTATTCATTTTAAAAACTAAAAAACTTTTCCACCCTGTGCGCTCGTTCACTGGACCACTAACACATATACTATATAACCATTATGTTAAATTATTTCACAATATTTTCAACATAAAATTTAAAACATTTCATGTTAAAAAACGTAAATTAGCCATCTTATATGCTTTGTGCTTTGATATAGTTTTCAGTTTGTATTTTGATTTATTATTTGTTTATATTCGTTTTCAGTTTTTATATTTTAAAAATAGTTAAATCTTTTACATATGTTAACTTCTTTTTATATATTTATTTTTACTGTTGTATTTTTCATTTCTTTTTGGATAATATATGAATAGGAAATATTATGTAGGTAAAATGTATCGAAAAACGTTTATTATCAAAATATTTGTGTTTTTTTTTACATTTTTTACTGTTATCTTTATTTCTTATAGGATATGTTTTCTATTTACAACCTATCAAAAAATCTTATTGGTACACATATCAAAATATTATTTTAAGTTTCATGTAGAAATCTGTTATATGTTTTTAAATAATTTTTGTGAACATCTCTGATATTGTTTTTAATAATATGTCAGTAGGTAATAAGTTTATTTTTGTGTTTAGCATCAGTATCAGTGCGTATATTTCTTAAATCATTTATTTATTTATTTTCAATCCTAAATTGACAATATCGCAGAAGTGAATGAATTTCAGTTATGCCACATTCTGCTTTATGCATCCCAACTCTGACTTCATTTTGGCTATTGACCATAAATCTGACGAAAATTCTGAATCTTTTTGGAACGTGCTGTCACGAAAGACGAGTGGAGCATATGACAACACCTAACGCAAAAACAGCATAAATTGTGCCTGCGTCATTTTAATCGTAATAAAAATAAATAAAATTCTGCCACCTGAACTCCTGTTGCAAAACACTGAAAAAAACTTTAGTTTTCAAATAGGAATGCATTTTACACGTACATCGAAAAAAAACACAATGTCTTCAATGAGTCGACCTGTCAATTAAAATTTTGTATGTAATGTTATTATTTAATTCAATATTTTTTGCTTCATACATCTTGACATTGATCACCAGCTATCACTGTTCATAAGCATGCACCATCCGGGTGGAAAACAAAAAGTAATCTGCATTCTTCATCACGTTTTCGTTGTAAATTGTTTTAAATCTGCGATAAAACGACTGCATTCAATTCAAATAAGTGGCAGTTAAAAATAGGGGATGAGCTTAGCCAATGGATCGATGACGGGGCCAGAGGTACCAGGAGTGTTTGTTAAAATTTCTTTGATTTGAGGTATTGATTTATTCACGTTACACTGGTACTTAACAATGAAAATGAATACGTATAATACATTTTTTGTGATATTTAATTAGTTGTAAGTGAAATAATTTCTCACTTTTCATAAATAAGTCACGTGATTTTTTGCTATCATCCAGCTCTATTAGCTGACCTAAGACAACTGTGAAAATTTATGACTTCTTTGGTGTATACAAAATCATCTTAGACTCTCTATAAGTGGTAATGATGTAATGTATATTTCAGTCTGAGATTGTAAATTATTTATATTATGTTTAAATTAATTCCACGGCTAATTTATTAACTATCTATTTTATCTGGTCCATGATAATATCTAAGTATATAATATATATATATATATATATATATATATATATATATATATATATTTTACGTAGTTGTCTCATAAGTACGTCTTCAATCTGCACTTCGTAATGTAAAGATCCAAGAAATACCCTTTGTAACAATTACACTTTATTACAGTAAGACACAATTTAGTTACAAGGTATATCACTAGTACAAGTCAAACGATAAAGTCGATGGACATGCAGAGAGAAACGCGCCCCTGGCGCGCGTCGCCCTTTATAACCCCCGACGGTGCGGCATTCGCACACACACACACACACAACTATACAACCCCAAGGACAAGGACCACCCCTGCAACAACACTGTATATCGTTTTTGGGCAGATCTGAGTTATGATTGCATATGTATTGTATATTTTCTCGAGCATCAAATTGTATATTTAACAACCATACAAAATAAGTAAATATGTATACTATTACACGCAATTTCCAAGTGATCTTATCTGCAGGAACACTATATATCATCAAGATGGCCGATTCTTCATCTATCTATCAACATTTATAAAAACCGATATACAGTGTTGTTACGGGGGGTCGATCTCATATATGTTTTTTTTTTCTTCAATGATTGTAAAGTTACTTTGTGGCAAACATATTATATTAATAATAAGAAAACATTTTGTTTATTTTTTTATTTATTTCATGCTTAGAAGATTAGTTAATGCTATCTTATTAATAATTAATGTCAACATAGAATTAAATAATATTAAACAAATTGTAATTAATAATCGTTATAATATAAAATTAATAAATAATTTGTTAAACAAAAAGTTTATCAGATCATATGTTTATTCACCAATAATTTATAGTGGGAAATAGTGGAAAAAAGTATTATTTTTAATTAATCACACTTCACTACATTAACTTTCTACACGAAAAACAAATTATAAAATTTTATATTAAATTACAACGATAAGGATGATATTTAGAAAAATCTAGGGTCTACAAATTAATTTGCAATGACTGCAATTATTTTTGTATAGCTAAAACTTGCATAAATTTTTATATTAGAATTAAAAAAACAATTGAGATGTCTAAATAATAACAACTATTCTGAATTGGCCAATCACCTTTTGAAAATAAACCATTCTTTTGACATTAATAAGGGTTTAGAAATTTTACGTACAAATACCAAGGGCTTACATTTAGATAAATTAGAAATAAGAAAAAGTGTTAATTGCAAATTATACATCATAAATAACCAAATCATTTTTGCAAATAGTCACCTTTAAAAAAAAAATCACATAAGTTACTCATCACTTCATTTATAGTTTTGATTTTGTCTATGCTTAAATTTTTAATTTTAGTACACATTGTATCTTGAAACCAACTATTTATCAATAAACAGTGGAATAAACAATTTATTTTCTTTTTAATAATTATTATTCATTCATATGCTTATCTTTATGCCACCAACACAACAATTTAGCCGAAACTTTACATTTACATTCACCCCTGCATCACGTGACTAGCTTTAATGAGTCATGGCGATAATGAGGCTCGCAACGTATCTCACCCGGTCCGAAGAGGTTCTAAATTGAGGTATTACGAGTAGAACGTATGTACATGTATAAGTAGATATACAGGTAAAGGGTGGGATGCGTACTAACAAGTTTCATTATAACTACAGTTTTTTAAATGTTGAAACGCAGAAGGGAAATATGATGATTTCAAACATTCTCATTATCATTATCAAAATGAAATTTTTTAATATAATCCCATTTTATTTATGATGCAGTAAATTTTTAATATTGTTCCGTGACAATTTGTTATAGATAAATCACTCAGAAAGATATACAAAAGTCTTTTTAATTGATTGATGATTGATGTTCTGAAACATCATAAATATAATGAGATTTAATACTTTTTCATTAAAAAAATTATTATTAATGACGTTAATGTATTGTCATCAGAATGAGTCTTAGCGCCATCTACAGTAGGTACTAGTAAAAGATTTTTAAAAAACATTGTAATTAAAATAGGATAAAACAGATATTTCACTTAGAAAACGTATTTGGATGAAATTTGGCGATTTCTGTATACAGCTTAGTTTGTTAAAAAAATGTATACTTGAGAAACACTAAATTAACTAAAAATGATGTATTCATTAGTTATGATTCTTTTCATGGATGGAGTTATAAATTTAATCATTTAATTAACATACAATTAAGATCTTTAAAAAACATTATGTCTTATTAACGACTTTCACCAAAGTCTTGATAATAGTTATCTACCCCTCAATAATAAATAAAAATATAGTCAGTATGTGAAATAGACACCCACTTAAATTGAAAAATTTTAAATGAATTTAATTGAATTAATTAATTTTCACACTAAAAAATACTCGGTTAAATATTCAATACGTATCACTGTCAATGTAGCTGCATTTTTTTCCATGCACTTGTAACTCCCCCTGATATTTGTTGAAAGGCTTCGGTTGTGATTTACGGTGGGGACCGGTGGAGCCAGCGGAGGTCCGGGGGTGACGGGGTCGGGACAGGTGGGTACTCCTCTGTCAGCCACCGGAAGTATCCTCCCCGACTGTGAGACCTCATTTCCTAACTTCCTTTTGACCTGTCTCTCTACTGAACCCACTTTACTATCATTTCATCGTCAACAACATTTAACGAATATTTGTTTTGCGATATTCTGCCACATTAATGATATTTATTTTTGGAAAAGCGTGCTCTTTCTGATAATTCGAATAATTTTAATTATTAAGAAATAAACACCATTTATGGAGAAAATTAATTAATTAGAAAACTAAATACCAACTATTCAAAAAATATATAACTTTGTATTTTTAGATCTCTTCATAAACAATAAAATATGAATGTAACATTCTTAGTCTTAAAAATTATTTTTTGCTGTTAATCATGTTCAAAAAAAGACGGTTGTCAATAATTCCGTAGTAATAATAAAATTTTATAATTTGTTTAGTATCATTTTCGTAAAAAATTTCACCTCAAGGGCGCTTTACACATAAATTGTTTATAGTCCAACATTACCCTTATATTTAAAATTAAAAATATTTATTTGAACTTATGGAAATAATTTTTTGAAAAGGTGCGCGTTTTTGGTCTCTGATGCTCTGTTACTTATAACGGTGGGCAAAGAGTTCCACGCTTTTGGGCCTGCCACCGCAAATGCCCGTTCACTAAACTTAGACTTCTGGCAACGACTGATCGGTTCTACAACCATTACTGCGGTTGAAGTAAAGGTTGACCTGAGAGTTTGACGTCTACTATTCAAATTGTCTGGAACACAAAACTCTTGAATGTACAGAGGCGCCATATTATGTGTCACCTTGTACATCAACTAGCACAATTTAAATTCATCTATTTCAAGAAATAAAAGAGAATTTAAAAACTTCATGTACTCTCAGTGCTGTCGCGTTTTGAATGAACTGTAGTCTATCCAGCTGAAAAATTGGCAGGCCAGCATAAATTCTGTTACAATAGACGTAGACGGGCTGCCTCACGAGAAATAATCTCCGAATACTTTTAATCTGTCTCAGTTTATAAAAGCATATACTGACAGTTTTGCTAAGTTATCTTAATTGGTATTTGACGTATTTTTTTGTCATATAGTTAAGACACTTACCTAGTAATTCAGTGGTCAGGGGTTTGAGGTTTATTCCAGGAGGCGAGCAAGTTGGTCCTATTTTCATAATTTAAGCTTCGTTTTAAAATTGTACGAATATTGATGTGACACGTATTCCGTGTACGTATCTCTATGATTGCATATACCAATATAGATGCGAAAAGTTGTACGCGTATATAACTTTTGTGATGAAATCTAACATTAATTTGTTTTCGTATAGGTTTCAACGATTCCATGAATCAGTTATCACATAATCATTTTAGAAAGCTAGAGTATATTTTGGAGTAAATCTTGAGTAAATCCTACAATCAGTGCATGCTCCATTACACATCATTCGTACATACAAGCAAAACTGAGACGTGAACCCTCAACGTCAATACAATACGCAAATTAAAAGTTGCTCAAAGGGCAACGGAAAGGGTTTTGTGGGCGCATGTTATTGGCACCGAACGTATTTTTGCAGCTGTTTGAAGCTCTGGTTTGACGCACCGATAAATTTGAGGTGCATTCAGGGGTCGTCAGTGGTAATTATAACTGTGGAGGCGATAGACCTCCACAAATCTTTGAGAGATCGAGTATGAAATACACCAGAGAATGTTTAGTGCTCTATCAATGCCCAAAAAAATCAGCAAGCCAAAGAGGCATCGAACTGGACATACCTGATAAGAAAATATGAACGGTGGGGAAGGAAGATTCTAGAAAGGAGGTCTCACACTAACAGATATATGTTGGGAGTCAAACTGAATGATTAGACGACATTAAAAAGCGACAGACAAATGGATTAGAATGGCTGTTGACGAAGAGAATTCGCGATCATCTGAGAAGACCACTGCAAAATCCAATAGTGGAGAGACACAGGCTGATGATGAAATGTATAAAGATGCGTTCCATGATGTATAAGTAAATAAGTAAATAATCAGTATGGATTATTAACAGTAAGAAATCAAAGTAAATTTTTGTGATAAACTGTGGGTGGTTTGTAAAACTTGTTATTGTTGAATTACAGTTGTTAAGTGAACAAAATTGTATATAATTATGTAATCCAACCTCTCTTACAGACGATGAACTTCACCCGGTTAGAATCGAACTTTTTAAGCTAGCCAGTGACGTGAAGCTCGGGACCTGGCGTTCTATCCATGTCATGGAAAGAATGCCCAGTCAGCCCTAGCTAAACGCAACAATATGTTACCAATAATTTTATTAACTTTATAAAAATAACGATAAATAACAACGAATTTATCACAGATACAATATTTGCTGTGGCAGGCCCAAAAGCATGGAACTCTTTGCCCTCCGTCATAAGAAACAGTGTATCAGAAACTTTATTCAAGAAAAAACTAAAAATACACCTTTTTAAAAAATCATTCGCATAAGTGAAAATAACAATTTTTAATTTTAAAAAACAAATATAATGTATCTATAAATAATTTATGGTAAAGCGCCCTTGAGGTTAAAGTTTTTACAAAAATGGCGCTATACAAATTATCCAATATTATTATTATTATTATTCATAAATGATATCAAATTATATTCTGGAAAAAAATCTTTTATAGACTTTTCAATTTTATGTGGAACATAATAATAAAATTGTATTTATTATACAAATAAGAATACAAAACACGCCAACATCAATTAATAAATTTAAATTAAAAAAATATTCGATTTAAAAAAAGCTTACCTTATTATGGATTTCCCTTTCTATTGAACACGCTGACACAGCTTCTGTGAACAAAGAAAAATATCTTTTGAAGGGCATGAATAATTCTTTGATATTATTAAACTTACGGTCCTTAATCATTACTTGATACGGTGAAGAAGTCGTAATAATAATTGACGCGTGGTCTTTATGGAAATTTTTTATTTAAATTTTCTTGTCAATCATTTTTGAATAGACTTCAAATCAGAAAAGAATTCTAAGACTTCGCGGTTTAGTCTTTGAATTTCTTGACAATTCTGTGAGCCGCCATGTTATTGAAGCGTTTCTTTTTGACATTTGACTTTATTATCTTAAATTACCTCGCCATTTTTTATACTATATTTTTACGATATTTAGATGAATGGTGATATCTTATTTTAATTATTTAATATAAAAAAAGCAGTAAGTAATTTATATTTATATTTTGGGGTAAAGAACTTCAGCATCAACTCAGAGATGGCAGACCACGCAAGATCTAAGGATCATCGTTTGTCCCATGATAATGTAGAAGTACTACATATATGCAAAAATAGGAGACAATTAGACGTTCTATAAAATAAAGAAATTATAATTGACAATTATAATATACTTAACATACAAACACCTCCCCCCTTGCGCCTCATATAGTCGATAAAATATCTTCTAGTTTTAACTTTTGGTTTAATACTTACTATAGATGATACACTAAGCATCGAAAACGTTTTAATTTTAATTAATGTTAATTATATATTTATTAAAAAAAAAACTTAGACGTACGTATCATACTACTACTGCAAATACTCTGATATTCTCGTATTCGTATAATTATCATTTATTTGGTCTCTCAAACATTGTCGAAATTCTATTTTGTGGAAAATAAGAATGGTCTAAAATTTCATAAATGTATTTATTTGATTCATTATATATTTTTGATTCTGTGATATAGAATTGTGATAATTAATATAGTTTTTAATATCCAACCTTCAATATTGTGTACATACATCCCTTAAATATCTCCTTCCTTGCCGTAGACATTGATGAGTATTCAGTTACAGGCCAAACATTTCATCTATACATTTTATATAATGTCTACATACTAAATGGTCGTGGTCGATGATCCAGCAAGGAGTGATGAGAGAGAAGTTCCATCTCAGACGAAAATAGCGGATGTAGAAAAAAATATGGAACGCTGTGTAAGGGATACTGTAGATGTTCAACATGTACACACTTTTTTATATCTATTTTTTATGATTTAACTTAATCATTTAAACCCGTTCATTAGAGTTCGTTTGGGGTACAATAAAGAACGGGCCTTAGATGGATGAGATCAATTTCAGAATCGTAGAGGCTGAGGAAATTAATGAAGGGATTTGAATGAAATAAAATGTTGAGGAAATATTATAAATGTGATGCTACAGTGAAGGGATGTTGAAGTCATTTCGAATTATGGAGCTAAAAACAATCAGTGTTTTTACGATGAAGTACTAAATACCCGTAAAACAATATTTTATTTTACAGCCCCACCCGCAAACCTCTTCTATTTAATTATTTAAAGAATTTAGGATCTGCGTTTCAAATCCACCGCCATCATTACTCCTCCAAGCTGAAGGATGATACAGGTGACATCTACATTCGGGGACGAGGCTCCTATCGGAAGGATTCACAGCCCAGGAGTCCAGTCTCGCTCGGTCGCTCGCTTCGACGACAAACAGCCGCTAACTCGTCATACTCATACTCTTAATATATGATTATATGAAACCCTCGTTTCATTCCACCACCGACCTCTACAGATTCCAGTTCAGTCATTTATATTGAACGCATCGGAAAAACTATTTATAGTTCATACTTCACCAGGTGGTATATTAAATAGGATGACTTCTGAGAAAAGTATTTCATGAAGCGAATGAAATCCTAAGAGCGAAATAAACGTAAACATGAACATTAAATAAATTGCAACGTTCTTGCGTAATACATTTTTACACTTTTCAACCAAATGAAATAATGTAAATAGGTGCCAACAATTTAGATACAATGACTGGGCATATTAATTTGATATTAAATATTGTATATTGTGACATTACAAGCTAACGTCACGTTCGAAATTGCTCCGTCACTTGTTTTAATACCAAGTACCTCGTAATCTCGAATAATGCCCTCACGTTGGTATCGCGATCTGTTAAGGTTATAAAAACGGTCACCATATATGGTTCTTTTTTAATTCATCACTCAGAGCTGTCAAAATTACGTGGTTCACTTCTGTCTAAGATATAACCGTGAGTATCCAACGTAAATACTTTTATGTTATTCAATCACTAGTGTATAATTTACTATAATTTGTTAATCTAATCGCATGGTGAATAATCTTTACAGGAAACGAGACGTTTCCTTTTGGTTACATTTACTACTATGGTTTCGGTTTCATTACTACTACGGGCTACATTACATTTTATTTTATATAATTCGGAATACAAATCCTATTTCGTAGGCCTGGATGCTGAGAACCAACTACGATGATGGGTCGTGGAGATGGGATGCTACTATGGAGTGTGCACTGACGAGCATGGATTGGAGGTTTTGCCATAAGTTGTAACATGTTGATCTTGCTGTAACCAGTCTGCATTAAAGAATGTCGAACTCCCGTCCAATCCAATGAAATTAGGATGTATTATTGTATTTGATTCTAACTTTATTTACATATTGTTTTTTTATAATTAGATTCCATTAAGTAACAAAAAATATCTTTTCATTTATCTCTCTCAAATATTACGAATAAATTTTCCCAGTTTATGATGAAGTCGGAGTGTGACAAACCAAGGTGAGTATGCGATTCTGAAGTGAAGAACGCTATGCTTAAAGAGTTATTTTTATGAACCACCATAATCTCAATTTTGACCAATCACAACAACAAACACATTTTGCTCCCCCTTTTTCACAACAATAGTTTCAACCTCCCCATCCTTTCTCCCACCTTTTTTCTTTTTTTTTTATCTTATTTATAAGTGCCTGAACATTTCTGTGGATTTTCATAATTAGTATCATATTTTATATATAATATTTATTATGTTAGTTGTACTATATTTATTAACACTGTCAAAATACCTTAATAAATTAAATTAAATTACACGTCCTTTAATAAGCAATATACATAAGACGAGAGTCCTTCAATGGCATATTAAAGTACGATATGAAGATAGAATAGACAAAACACTATTATTAACTGTTCAAGGTTTTTGATCTTAGTGGAATTTGATGATTATTTTGTAAATTGAGTTGAAACACTAATTTAATCCGCTATATTTTATTATATTAAACTTTAGAACGTTTTAATTATTGTCTGAAAATGTTTTTATTTTTACTTGAATTGTATTATTGATAATTGTATTAAGATAATGAAATATAGTGGAATAAAATAGTGTTTTAACTCAATTTACTAAATATTATTATTAAAGTGCCGTAAAAACACCAGGATGAGGTAAAATATCAATTATGACATTTAAAAAAAATTAATGTTAAATTGATAAGAAAAAATATAATTTGTGCGATGTGAACCATGCTTCCAAGTCTAATATATATATATATATATACCAACAATACGCTGCGTTCGCAAAATGTTAACAAAGTAATGTTAACTTGCCTACGCGATGAGCGCTTGAACGGTTTCAACCGAGTACTATAAAATGTCGCTTTTGAATTGAGTCTTTATCATGAAGAATAATATACGGATATCCAGGTTAGTGATAATGGATGAGATCTCGTTATAATAATTAAACATTCTAGACAGAGGAGAGAAATAACTGAGATTGGTGTTGTAAATCTTGGTGTGAAATACAGTAGGTAATATCAGTGATCGGGCGGGAGTATTTATTTAAACCAATTTGTGATAGTATAGAGGGAATATCCGGTTATTTATTTATTTAATATAATTGGATCAGGAAATTTTCGTCTTTTTTTAGAGATTAAGTAAAAAAATCGAAGTCTTTTGTCGTACATACTAAGAGAAACGCTTTATGATATGTCAGATATTTGAACTTCATAATTGGATGATATATCAAAAATAACAAATCTTTTGATATCATGAATAATGAAGATTCATTTTTAAGAATAATATGTATGCGCTAAAAAGTTAATAGAGTTTATTTTATGAATTTTCTAACCAAAATATCTCTATAGAAAGTTTTATTTATGGTTAAAAAAAGGTTCTAACAAATAAAAATTATGATTTACGTATAAAAAATATGTACTTTAATACCAATAACAAGAGATATGTAACAAAATCAGTTATTTCAAGCATTAGTCGCATATATTTATGTAGGAAATAAATCTAAAAACTTCATTGAACTAACTAAACTCTAAAATAAACACCTTAGAACGGAGATAAATAATGTGATTTTCTCAACTTAAGGTTCCGCGAGTTATCAACCCTAAGACCACAATGGGGTTTGTGAGATCCAGAAGAGAATTTGTTACATTTGAACTCCCCATACGTGTCTGATCAATGGATATGTGCAGCCCCAAATGAAAAGGGGATGATTTACCCTTCTTTTAGTGGTGCAATCCGAAGGATTATGTGACGTTATAGAGACGTCTTTATTGTAACGACTGATCGTTGGTTTGAGTAATATGGTCTAAATCAATATTAAAATATACATTAAGTTCAAAATTAAACGATTATATTAATGTTATCTTACACTTAAATCAATTCAGTTAAATAGTATATTTTGGATGATACAAAGTTCTTAAGTATTATTGAAATAAAATATGTATCTAACGTTTTTAATCAAATACATTAAAATTTAAAACAAATTAGATTAATGAATTAGAAAAATATACAGAAAAAATGTATCTATCGGAAAAATATTTGATTACCACGGGGATATAAACCAAGAATATTTTCTTGGCGGCGAACTGCGATACCATTTTCGCTATGTTGTTCAAAAAGTTTGTAGGTGTATAATAACTAAATATATATTTAAGGTAAAAAGAACACATTAAGTAAACTCTCGGAAATAATATAAATTTAATACATTATTTTGAGTACTTTTTTAGATAAACTTCAGCTGATATTAAAACATTTTTAATGCAAATAAATATGAAAAGTTATTTTTTTTTATTAAAAATAAAAAATAATCGAGTATTTACTTTTTATATTAAGTTATTTTACACACAGAATTGAATTTGCTCGAGCATTTATTGGATCTTTTGTACAATCCGCCCTAACATATGATAATCAGATTATAATTAGCAATATTGAAAATCAGTAAAATATACTTATGATTAATTTTAAATGCACAATAAATTATCTTTTGCTGGCATAAAAATTAGAAAACTCAAAAGTGCCCAAAGGTATTTTTATTTATTTTTAATAGTAAAATTACCCTAGGATATAGGTATTGACTCTGATAGAGAGTACTTTAGTTTTGTTGCTATTAACGATCGTTCAGCTTTACGCACTTTTCATATACTAAAATTAATCGTTTATAATTTTTATGTTATAATTTTATTTATTCACACCCTTATTTCGAATCGTTTTGAGGGTTGTTTACTTTCGTTTTGATTCCTCAATATTACTTTATTTATTTTATTACATTCTGTTATTAACATCTTAATATCATCATAGGTTGGCTCCGGTTTCATCGTACCAGAGCTATACCGGTACAATATAACACGAGACTCGTTATCATATTAAACTCATAAGGCAGCTAAAGAGAAGTTATAGAAATCATACACCCTCAAAAGGGGAGGGTAAATATCACATTTGTGAGTTTCAGTCGCAGAACTCGGTCACACTCCGGCAGAAATTCACACTGTCCAGAATATAGAATGTTCCGTTAGGTTTCTCTAGCCACTGCTCTTCCCGGCATCGTCCATCCCAGTAACTCCCAACGGGAGACCCACACCTTAACAAATCCCAAAAAATGTCCGAGATGCCTTTCATTTCTAAATAAATCATCGCTCCGTTCGTTATAACATAACATTAAAAAACCTTTTAGAAATGCATACACTTAATAATTTCATAATTATTCATAATTTCAGTTTACGATAAGTATAAACATCATAAGGTGGATGAAGGCGGGTGCTGTGGGATCATTTCGGGTAGGCAAGGGGGTGTGAGGGAGAGAAATAATATGTTTATACAGTAATAATTTCCATTATTTGAGAATTTTTTCCTTCAATAAAAATAATATATTATGTTTAAAGGCGATAAAACAACATATAATAAATCGTACATAGATAAGATAGATAATATATATGTGAGTCATCAGTCATCACATGTTTCAACTTTCTAGCTTTCTAGCTCAAAATATGTAATGATGCCTCTCCCCTTCCGTCAAATGCTAGTTAAGGTACAGTACCTGACCTTCAGTGAATAGGCCAGAGTCAAGAGCTGACTACAATAAGCGACTCCTGAAATTGAAAACTAAAACTGAGAGTACCGTAACTAGGTTGAGAATAAGAAGGTACACTTGTGACTATACACTGGTGAAATCTAAATGGTGTTAAATTTTGGAAAAAGTTTTTTTATGAAACATACACACAATTTTCAATCAAAATCCTAACTAACTTATTTAAAAATTAACAATTTAGATTTAAAAGAATCATTTTTAAATTAATCGAATATATTTGAGATTAAGGTCTGTAAAGGTCAATTTTTTTGGTTATGACACTTCAAGAATGTGCTGTGTATTTATTATTATTAAAATGTGTTTAATATTGTATCATTCCCTATCCATAAAATAATTCAATGTAAAATAAATATTTGTACTATACTATTATATTATATTAATAAAAAAATATATATTTTTAAAATTAGCAATATTAACATTGTGGTTAAAATTCATATTTTGTATTTATTATCTTTGTTTTATTAACCACTGAATTGAGTTTAAATACATCTACCGATTTCGAAAAATACCATTTTCTTCTTCAGGATTTCATAACTAACTAAAAAAAATTGTTACTTCACCGGAATCTATTTTAAAAAAAAAACAACAATTATTTAAAAAATAAATTTAGTACCTACCATGGAAGAATGTTCAGTGAATTTATTGCAGATAATGTGGTAAAAAAGAGTCCGACCGTTATGGCTGTCTTGATTATGCTCACGAATTGCTGACAGAACTAGAAAACATATCTATTAGTTTTGTTCAATTACTATTGGTAAACTTTACAATCGTATTGTGCTGTATTTGATATTCCAAACTGTTGTCGGAACATATATTTTAATTAAGGAGAACACAGTTTTACTGTGAAGTTACATTTTCAGAACATAGTTCTGTGGTATTTTAACCTTTCCCATACCGTGATATAAAATACTCGTACGCAGCCATGCTGTCAACTCGTATTACCTTAAGATATTAGAATTATATTTTCCCTTAAAATGTGAAAAAATGGTTTTGAAAAAATGGTTATGCCATAAAGTTAACTTCAAGGATTGCGCATTAAATATATAAAAAACATGTAATGTTATAATTCGGAGCATTCATCAAATTTTGTATAGGAGATTGCATTGTACAAATGACCTTCCTTTGTACCTATCTTCATTTAATTAGTGAGAAAGAGACACCATTATATTCGTATGTTTGTTATTGTTTTCACTGTGAAATTAATGTGTGATTTCTTTTTGTCTTGCCAGAAATGGCATAAATAAAAATAATTATTTTTGTTAAATTCACCTTACATAATTAATTTTTCACTAGTCATTTCTAAGCGTAAATATTTTCCTTCAAATTAACTAAAATATGAATTGTATGTTGCGTATATTTACCGAAATATTACAGATTTAATTAGAGCGGTAGACCTGTGTTACTGCATGGATTGGGAAGGGTTAATACTGTACTTGTATTAATATTACCATAGTTTTCACTGCGTACGAGACTAAAGAAAAGAATTTAATTATGTGTACAACTATATCTCCGCGATATTTTTATGGTATAAAAATTCGAACGTAGTAAGGAGAAACAATAGATAGGCCAACATATGGGGTAATCTAATAAATCTTTGCTTTTTTTTAAATGCTATTTTCTCACTATTTTGTGACAAAAAATGATATACAAAATGCTTCAACAAAGCCAGGCGGTTGACAGCAACCTCTGTGCAGCCCAATTGCGTCGCTTAAATGAGGCCATTCAACAAAAGCGAGCCGACCGTCCGGGCCATGTGATTCTGCAACATGACAACGCGCGACCTCACACGGATCAACTCATCGAAATAGTCACCCAGGAATTCAACTGGGAAATTTTGCCGCGTCCACTCTACAGTCTCGACCTTCGGATTATCAAACTTTTTCAGTCGCACTCCAATCAAATGTGGGGTGATTCGTCCAATAACTCAGAAACTGACTAAATAACTATTTCGATACCACACCAGCCGATTTTTATGCAAAAGGCATCGATAAATTGGTTGAAATATGAGATGAAGTCCTCAACAATAATGGAGAATACATTGAATTCATTAATTGAAATGTAGTAATAAATTTGATTTTATAATAAATAATTTAACAACACAGCAATGACTTATTAGACAACTCAATTTATAGGCGGTCCAGCGGAAAAATTTCAAAATTAAATTGTAATTGCTCGTAAAACATCAGGGTGAGGTAAGTGGGAGGGGTATTGTTCGACGCGCGTGATTTGCTTATTTGCCTATCGCAATGAGTCACTGGTCGAGAGCACACCGCGCGTTCGCGGTTGACCAATATTGAAAGTGCGGTGATTCACTGGTTCGTGCGCTTTGCGCTTTTTGTACTCACTTTAATATTCGACGAGTAAGTTATGGGCCGAGCACGCAACTTATCTAGTGTTGCGTTCAAAAGTTTAGACGAGAAGGGACAATGGTTAATTAAACTCCTCCGGGATGCCAGAACATGTGACTCAAGTTCAACGTGAAATTTGGCGCAATCCGCGCAAATTGATAAGGAAGATTGCAGCCTTTACTGGAATAAAAAAATCAACAATCATTATTAAGGAAAACACATTCTTATTGTGAAGTTGTAATTATTCAGAACATAGGTCTGTGATATTTTAAATACTAAATTAATGTATTAATTATAAATATATACATATAAAATCAATTTTGTCACCGGGATATCCCGGTGACGCAAAAACAATATTTTTCGACAAAATTGATTTTATATGTATATATTTATAATTAATACATTAATTAAGTATTTAAAATATCACAGACCTATGTTCTGAATAATTACAACTTCACAATAAGAATGTGTTTTCCTTAATAATATATGCTGTATCAATGTGTCCAAAATTTAATAAAAATGAATTGATAATTCTGGCGTCTGCAGTCGGTTTACTCAAAGGTATTTGAGATTCTGTAAAAATAATGTAGATGGCTTTCAAATAATGGAACGACAGGTGTATTAATTTTAAAAATGTAACATATAGGTTCGAAAAATTGTCAAGAAAAATACTGGCGTTATAGCACAAAGGTAGTGCACTTCCCCGGATTGGAAATAGAGATCCAGGTTCGTATCCCGGTGACGCAAAAACAATATTTTTCGACAAAATTGATTTTATATGTATATATTTATAATTAATACATTCATTTAGTATTCAACAATCATTGTCCAAAATCCATAGTGTAGTGTACAATTTCTGCCCGAGGGATAATTTGCCCATATTTTTTTAACCGGCGAGAGTCAGTCACTGCTGACGTGTATTGCCGAATGATCGACGAGTTTTTGGTACCGCAACTGCAGCTATTTCCTGGTTTCAACAACCGATCACAATTTCAGCAAGACGGGGCTATTTCACACATAGCTAGAGTTTCAATGGAGAAGCTGAGGGGAATTTTTCCCAATAAATTAATCAGCAAGTACGGAGACGTACCCTGGGCACTTCGGTCACCGGACCGTGAGACTTTTTTGTGGGGATACCTTAAGTCGAGAGTTTACAGCAACAATCCTTGAATAATTCAGGCCCTACAAGAAAATATCCGTCGTGAAATTGCTGCCATTGAACCAACGCTTTGATCTCGTGTGTTCACAAATTTAAGAGTCTGATTTCAAGAGTGTCTTGAGAGAAATGGACGGCATTTATACGATATTGTTTATAAAATGTAAAATCCGCATTAAGCTCCATTTTATATAAATAAAATATGAGAATAAAATTGTAGATTTTTATTTAATATTAAGCTTGAAATTTTCCGCTAGAAGAAAAATGATGTATCTACTTTTATATAGTGAAATATGAAAATTGATATATCATTTTTCTAAATACGATCCCTTCAATATTTCTGGCATCTTGCAAGAAGGAAAGATAGCTTGAAGAAGATTATTGTGGTGAACCTTGAACGTGGTCGACGAAGAGGAAAAAGAAGATTACCCACCCCTTGGACCGACTTAGTGGAAAAGGCAACAGGCACTTCTCAGGCAGACAGCCCTAAGATCTGCAAGATGTTGATAAAAGTGGAGGAGCATAATAAAGATCGCGGAAGTTGATGGAGATCATGATCCTCAATGTAAAGAGACTGACGTGGATGATGATAGTAAAGTATTCTTGATTAGTTAAATTCCAGTTAGTAAACACCGGGATGTCTCTTGGAGCCCATTTTCGATCACTGTGAAGATTTCTAATGAAATGAGACTCAAAACATCGACTATAATAAAAGCCAACCATATCGGAATAAACAAAGACAGTGAAAAACTTCTAGTGTAGAAGCCATAATAGTCTTAAATCAAATTGATGTTATAAGTTTGGGCACCAAAGCAAATGTTTGTAGTAAATTTTCTTACATCGAAACCCTTTATTTTAATAAATAATATTTCTCTCAACAATTTGCATGGTTTATATCGCACTCGACATTTGAATTGATTAATATGAATTTGGATTATATGACAGACCAGTAAATGAATAGATATGAAATAAAGTGTACATATAGGAGAGAGGTTTGGAATATTAGTTGCGGAACGAGGAGCATTCTATACACATTTTTAATGAAAACTTAAATCGGATAGTTTATGACACATTTATTTTTATTTTTAGAGAAACAAACAGTGTAACAATAATGACTAATAATAACATAATATATAAAAAATAACACCAGCGAAGTTTCTTCGGAATTAAATAACTAGTACATAATAAAATTGTGTACTCAAACAAACTAATGAACAAAAGACTTTTACATTAAAATAAACGTAATAAACTAAAATAAATATATATTTAAAAAAAAAAACTGAAAAAAGAAACGAAAGAGTGTTTTTAAACTTAACATACAAAGTGGAAAGGATAACGAGGAGAGAAAAATGCGATGCAATATATACAATTTATGTTAATAGTTATTGAATAGTTGGCGCAGTTTAATTTTAAAGGGAACCATTTTATCGTTGAAAATGTCTAAGTTAATAGAAAAATATGCGGTATTATATTTTAACGTAGAACGGATCATAAAACAGTTTTGTTTGTAATTAGTTCTGCCAAAATTTGGGTAAAAAACAGTTTAGAGTTAAAAGAGAGACGAAATGAGGAGTGGCAACCCGCCTTCAATGTCGAGTTATCATTCGGTCTTCGTGTAGGTATGCCACGAAGTCTGTCTCTTCTACAGTGTTAGATAATTGTAAGTCAATAATAATAGAAAAATAAATAGAATTGAAACGAATACTCACGATTTACACTAAATAAAAATTAAACTATATTCTGACTTTATAATAATAATGTATTCTCCTTAGAAACAATGTATTCACGTTAAATATCAATAGTTGGTGGAAATCTGCTGATTAATTGTACTCGGTGGAACAGAGTGAATACCAGAAACTGTTGACAGATTTGGGGATTTGGATTTGGGGAAGGATGCGGTCACTTTGCCACGCGCGTGACGCTCGTGGCCACAAAATTTCTCGCAGAAAGGGCTCCGGAAGACGGAGAATCCTGGCCTGGATCCTAAGGCGTTCGGGAAGTCTATAGTCTAACCATTACAAGCTAATGCCAAAAAACAATAATCACCAACATAATCGCTAAAGTTCAACAACCTAAAGAAGAATATTAAATGGATTTTCTAAATTACAGCATTTCTGTACTTCATTTTCTGTATTTAAAACAGAGTTGATAACGATTTAAAATGAAATGAATTTCATAGAACTTGAAGAACTATGTTCTGAAAAAAATTACAACTTCATAAATAATAATGTGCTATTTTTAAGAAATGAATATCATCTGTGCGTACGTTCATATCGCACATGAGAAATTTAATAAAAATAAAACCTTCCAATGTAAAATGTATATATAATATTAAAACTACTCGCAGTTCTCTAAATAAATTACACGTGAAACACTGGGAAGACCTAAAAAAAACATGTAAACGTATGCCTAGTGATGGATGTGAAATAAATGTTCTTCCTGAACGAGCACTCGTATGGATGTTTCGAATTCATAAATCAACATGCGAAAAAAAACGATTTTTTTCTGTAGACGAGACATTCGTTTTTTCACGACTCTCCAACATTATACAAATGCTTCTTTTAGTCACAACTTTGCCAAATGTTTATAAGACGCGAGTAAAATATAAGACGGCTCAATTGAATATATTTATTTACAGTCGCCAGCTTTGAATTTTCTTTACAGTATATTTTTATATTCTCAGAAATTCTCAAGCGGAGTGAGATTTCTGAATTGATTGATTGGTTCGATAGGTAATTACTGTTTTAAAAAGATTTACCTGACTATGAGTAATTTGCGCGTGTAAAGTAACTTGTTTATGTAATCAATATTTACAAGTTTTTAATAAAAATAATATGTTTGAAATTATTTATCGAGCATATTATTACATCTAATATAAGATAAACTAACTTATAAATGATAAAAACTTCAAGCAGTAGTGGCCAGCTCCGTAACTCAATATTTTTAAGCCAAAATAAATATTCCATTAACGCAAACAAATTCGCTAAAGATTACATTTTCGAGAACGATTAGACTTCGGATCTAATCTAGTGAAAGGGTGCGTGTCCACAGACGAGATACTGAAAACTCTCGTAAAGTACTTTCATTCGATGTCTATTGTAATATATTTTGTGCGCAGAACCGAATGGCAAACTGATGGATACCAACATTTACCGCTTAATCTCTGAGACGCGAAAGCAAATATTAATCCGTGCGAACGCACCAGCCTGTTACTCACGCAACATGGTCGTAGTCAACATTCAGACTGAACAGAGGTGGCTCCGGTCCAGCTGACGGCGAATTTGGGTAGTTACCAGAGGCAATTATTTTTCTATAGGTATATGAAATTAATAAAAACCTAAGACGACAAATGATTATTAAAATTATGTATGATCGATACAAAATGACGAAGTCTTTCAGGTGGTTTAACGAGTTTAAACTAAGTGTTAAAAAGTGAGTTTTTTTTATTTGTTCTAAAAGGTTGCTTGGTGTAATTTTCTTCATCCCATACTTCTACAGTTTTTCGTATCAAAAAATATCAAAATAAAAATACAGGGAGTTCAAGATACAGTAGTCTAAGTAGATCCTACGATTATAAGACATTACTAGCAACGTATTAAGCGTCTAATATGGTTATCTGAAATTCAACGTTTAGAAGTTATTCGAACTTTTGTGATTTTCGAAAAACTTTTAACCTGTCTTTAGAAAAATGAAACCAATACATTAAATACGCAATATATCGTAATGAAATTTAGAACACGTATGTCGTGATAATGTAGCTACCATATAAGTTTCATATCAGATTTTTTTTAAATTAAAAAAATATATTTTAACTTTCATAATAAATTTAATAAATGTTCAAATAACTAATAAACCGTTGAACTTCGGTTAACCTATTTGAACTCAGTAGATTATTAGTGATATTTTCTAACCGCAGGCTCCATTTAGACAACTGTGTCTGGGACACCCTCTATAAAAAATTAATAAGTTGTGCTATAAATTACATCCATACAATATATATATATAATTATATAACTTTGCAATTTTAAATTGTATGTTAATTTCTTCAAATTAAAATAGTGTTATAATAGAAAAGATGTAGATTGCAACTAATTTAATTTATGTTATTTACATACACAGTGTCAAAGTAATTTATTGAGGTCTTTATTGGCCGTTCTCAGTCTACTGAATGTCGCAATTAAAATAATCCGGGATACTGGAATGCTTTATTACGACAAATATGATTATTACCTGTGTCATACAACTCCGCCCACTCCCTTCATAAATCTTCTTTAGTAATGCAGTGAAGCGTATCGTTGGAGAACTTCTAGATTAAATTTTATTTTTAAAGTTATTGCGACTGAAATTAGTTGCTTGATTGATTGGTTTATGAAATACATTAAAGTAATAACTTCTAAGCTTTTAAGTACAGTAATACCTCGCACAGTCCAACTTTGATCAATCCGAATTCAATATAGTCCAATTAGAAAATTTCAAAACGCACTATATTTTAATTGAGAAAAATAAAAATAAATTCTAAAATATTAAATTATAAAAAACGGTTAGAATGTGTATTGCCACAATTCTTATAAAATAGGAATGAGAACGCCTGATAGGAGTACCATAATCAAATGAATGGTGATCTGGTCGTATCATCTCCAGTTTTTGTCCAGATTGTCATTCAACCAGTTAATTTAACATCAGTACCCGGACGGTCCGTCCTTATATGGATGAAACCAGTACTTCTCAACTTTTTCGAAACAATTTTTTGAATATTAATCAGCGTAGTTTAACATATTATAATAATCCATATTTATTTTAAGACACGCTTGTTCAATTATATTTTTTGAGATGTTGTATAAGAGATGATAAAATGAAAAGATGCACTTTTCTTACATTCAATGCTCTTCTCTGTTTTACCCCATTCTGAAGCAACTTGGTTCAATATTAATTCTGTCTTAAGACTGTATTTAATTCAAATTCAATATAATATTATAACACTTTACATATTTCAGCTCTACCTTAACACGGTAAATAGAATAACTGATGCTAAAGCTTTTACGCGTGTAATAAACTGCTGGGGTTAACAATACTGAGTCAAATAATAAGTCCAGTAGTCACTTATGATTGTGAAACGTGGTGTCTAACCCAAATCGAAAAAAACAAATTAGCAGTCTTAGAGAATATATGGACCCACACTAAAAAATGGAACATACAGAATAAAAATAAAACATGATATCGAAAATTTGATTGATCAAGAAATAATTGTAAGATTCTGTATGTCCCAAAGACTGCGTGGACTGGACTGATCGAAAGAGTGTCAGATAACAGGACACCAAAGATCATAATCAAATTAATACTCCAGTGGAAGCCACCTAGAGGCAGACCAAGGAAGAGGTGGGCTGACTATGTGAAAGAGGACTAGATCAGGATGGGAGGGTCTGAGAACTGGACAAAAATGGTCAAGGATAGGAGTTGGTGGAGAGCATTTATGGAGGAGGCCAAATCCTACCCTTGGATGTAGAGCCATACAAGAAGAATAAGAATATTGTGATACGGATCGGATAAACAAACGGCTTATCGTGTTACTAGCGATCCGTGGGTTTCAGATCTCTCTAAAATTTTAAGTAGTTAAAATAGAGTTAGGTGGTTGGAGAGGGGATGTATGTATCTTTGTTTTATAGAGGCTCACTCTTAACCGCTCTTCAGTTGTCAAAGTTTTTAACACTATCATTCTCAAATACATGATTTCTTTGATTATGCCAGGTCTTCTGTCTGTTCCTGTTCCTTCTGTCTTCAACATTCGTTATCATATAATTTTTTTACTATCGACTATACTGCAAACTAAGTTCTACATTCGCATTCAATTGTTCACTTTTCATTCTGCAATGATGTTACCAAATGTTGTTTCGGTATAGTAGTTGTTTTACTTAATTTCAAACAAACAACTAAGAACCCCCCATCCCTGCAGCAACATTGTATACTGTTTTTAACAAATATTGATAAATAGACGGAGCAATAAAACTAAATGTCTGCATGTCCGTCTGATTGTCTGTCCTCAAATTTTGCAAAGTTCGCTAACCATCTCCCTTCCCCTACCGATGTAAAGTTAAATGTAAAACGTCTCATTCCCGGATATCTCACTCTCCAACTTGCCAGAACAATTTTTCATACATCATTATAATTTAGGTTCTGCCCAAATCAAAGGCTCTCTCCTCTTCCCTAAGTTTCTATTTTAAATTATAACTAAATCTAAATGCTTGGCCATTAATGATTTTATAAAGCTAATTTATTTATTTAATAGACTAAGTCACCGCCTTTTTGTACTTTCATATCAATTTAGAATTTCTGTCCAATTCAAATTAGAATTTCAGTAAGTAAACTCATCATCAAGACACTTATTAAATTCCAATGCAGTACAGTATTGCAGCTTTGTCAGTTATATAGATTTAATTTGACAGATTTTCTTGTACTCTTGAACAAAGGAATGAATATTTATACAAGTATATTTATATTTGTACATGTATATATGTATATTTATACAAAATATATATGAATATTTATACAAGTATATTTATATTTGTACATGTGTATATGTATATTTATACAAAAGACATAACATTTCCTCAATATTGTTTTTTTTCTTTGGGCGACAGTTATTTACAGATGGGTCTACACTATTTCAGATATCTCACAAAATATTCAATTCATTTTTATGTATTGGCAATATGAATAATACATAGCTTTGGATATATTACAACAGTTGTTTCAAATGCTTTGTATACATTATGGTCTTAATAAGCAGTGAATAATTTATTTTTTTATCTAGGGATATCAGCCAGAACAAGTTTTGAGTAATCGTTTTACTGCTGTAGATTTAATATAATAATATGAATTCTATAAGAAATTTTGTGTTAAAAAACTGAAGTTGTTGAAGGAGAATTAGACCATCGAAGAAATCAAATGAGATGATTAAAATGGACAGCCTTTGATTAAAAACATGAAGATCAATACATTTTGGAAATTTGATGAGCTTAGTACAGTCTTGAACGCATCTAGCGGAATAGTATCAAGCCACCACTGTATGACTTTAGCAATACGCCGTAATGAACAATACTGAATACAGAAAACGCCACTGATCACCCAGCGCTCCTTAACGCTCTCGGACTTGTCAACATCGTTACACTTCGAACTCTATATTAGTATATAAGTACCGTTTGTTTCAATCTGCTCCGCGACTGTATAAATACCTATCTCTTTCACGCAAGTAAATAAAGATGAACACCAGAATACACGAACGATAAATCAACCTGGGAACGGATTATTGATCTATATAAACACTCGCATATCACTAACCTCCCAAAAACTCTTACATAGTAAATTGTATCAACTCAGCTATTCCACTCAGTCAGAAACACTAATAATTGGATATGACAAAAAACAAATGTTTCAAAAAACAAAAGTGAGAGTTAGTTGGTTATGTAGCAAAGCTTATGGATGAGAGATGGACTGGAGGATCTTACGGTAGCGTTCATGGATGGGCAGTAAAAACAAAGCTCTGGCCAAAAAATTGATGGGTAACGTTCTGAGAGAAATGCTTACCAAGCGTGAGAACTACACAAGATGCTAGAGTTTGATGGAGGTCTATACCCTAAGATGGGTGCAAAACGGCCGATGAAGAAGAATACAAATTTAATACAGAATAAATATTGTGAGAACTGTCACTTTGTAAATGTATGTGTGTATGTGTGTAGTAAGTGAGTGGATGAGTGGTGGGAGACAAACCTTATAAAAAACCGTCTCTGGGGAAACAGCTCTCTTCCATCACAGCTTCTTCTGAATAACTAGTCCATCTCTGAATCTTTAATTTATATTACTGTATAAAGTGTTGAAATAAACGTATAATATTGGTACCTGGAAGACTGAGCTTCACTTACAAGGAATTGGGTCTCAAGCAATTAGACAGTAATCAGAGGATAGAACCCTAAGGGAATCTGGTAGTAATTTAAGATTTATCACAAATATGCATGTATCGTACATTCAATATACGCACCTAATCAATATAATATATAAATAATAAGAAAAAACTATTTGTTTAAAACCACTGTTTATTGATATATCAACATTAAACAAAATGTAGCGTTGTAAGAAGGTAATTTTGCAAATATTTACGAAAAAATATACTATTTTTCTGATAGTTAAGTTTTATACATTAATTTATAATAGGTATTTATATTAATAATACATTTTAAAAAATACAATTATTATGTATATCTAGAAAGGAAGCATGACGATAAAATCAAAATGTTAGCTTAATTATCATCAGTTCAACCATATTCGTGTTATTGATTTACCAAGTATTCTGTAATTTTCACATGCTCGTCATAATTTTATGATTTTGCCAATAAGCTTAAAAATAAAAAAGACAAATGTATGATATCATTCACATCTTGTAATAAGCTATTTGTTCTATAACATATTCATGTGATAGGCAACATATACCAGCACTGTATTTCTAGTTTTAGTCAGCCATTTTGCTATCCTATTGCATTAATGATGTATGTCTCAGATTCGTACCTAAAAATTGGTAATAGAAGTATCCTAAAGGTGGAGTCATGTATAAAATGTTGCTAGAAAATTCGATGGTAAAAGTCGAAATACATCAGGTGTCTATCTCCTCTCTATACAAAAAAATACATCTAATGTACTCAGAATTAATTTTCTATTGTCTTATTTGCAATTTTTGAAAGAAAAGCTTATTTTTTGTTTTTGAAAATATTTCGATTTTAAACAAGATTTTCCAAAATAATAGCCATTTATTTACTAGCAATAAATCATGATCACAACATAAGACAACAAATAAATATCTACAGACCAGTTCCGAGAGTAACAACGACATTCTATTAACGTTTCTACGTGTTTTTGGTTCCGGAACTATACAACACACTTAACACTAACTGGAAATCGTTCCCTTCCAATAAGATATGGACTCAATATATGATTCAATTAGGTAAAGATCAGTCAGAAACATCGCTGTCCAACATTTCAACCAAATCACAATACAATACCTACACTAATAATTCACTTTAGTTTTACAACACATTCACTACACTTCTTTATTTTCTCTTTTTTTTATATCTCTGTCGAATTTTTTTTTTTAAATTTTAATTAGATAACACTACAACAGCAAGAAAAAAAACTGGCTACTTTAATACAGACGGTGGTCTAGCAAAGTAGCCAAGACAATGCTATGTGCATCAGAGGTGGATACCTCCTTCATCCAACACAGTAAACTAATAAGTGTATAATATATGCATATTCACTTCTGATTTACAATAAAATGTATGTCAATAAAGATTTAAATAAATACATTTTAGCACACTGGCGAATTTTTGAAAACCACACGTAATTTATAATAAATTAAATCTGAAAGAAATTATGTAATCAGTTAAATATTTCAAATAATTCTCAATGTCTACTTACTAAGGGATGACTGTTAAGAATGTTTAACAATCGCTGTTGCATCTCGTGTACATTCTCACGCTAGAAACTCCACCGCTAACTAAGTAAACTGGATTTTATGAACCGGCTTTAGAAACCAGAGCAGCTTGTGCCCAGGTAAGCAATATGAAACCACACTGTATACCATCTTAGAGTACTGACAGTTTTCGTATGGAATTTTTTAGTCTGGCAACAAGCTTGGTTGAGAGATCAATTTTGTAATTTTATCCCTCGGTACATGTAAACAAGCTATCACCGTAGTAAGTAATCTTCCGTCAGCGGTGTGAACAGTGTTTATGTATAATTTATCTTCTTTACATATAATATACATAGTACTATTGTTCATCTTCATATATAACTGTCAACATTTTCTTAAAAATTCTGGAAAACAAATATAAGTTTAAAAATTAGATTAACATTAACGAAAACATTATTTTGCAATTAGTGCCATCTGTGTATCAGTAGAGACTTTAATTGCTTAGTTCTAAAAACTCACCGCTGTACTCATGGCGCTCTTTTTTTATTCGCCGCATCGTGCTATTTACATCACTTAGTTCTGTATTTAAGCTAGTGAATTACTCAAGTCATATAAATGGCTATTTACTGAATTAAAAATTCCTTTCGGTTGATTTGTTTTGTATGGAGTCGTTACTTATGCTGTCTATTAACAGAATAACATAGAAACGGTTACAACTGCGTGCAAATCATTGAAATGTCTGAATTTTTAACTTGTTAATTTCATGATTATTCTTTAAATTTGGTGCATGGATTGGTTTTTGATTTGAGAAAAACAAAAATAAATTAGCATAACCATTTCCTACGTTAACCTTTAATAAAAATTATTATTTCCTTTAGTTATTACGTGAAGTATATTCAAACAATAAATTAATCATGTTCAGTCATAGAGAGTGTTCTTAAAAACGTTCATTCATTTGTATATGGGTAAGAAAGTATTATTTTACGTTAAAACTTAAACTTTAAAAATACTATTAACAGTACTCTAAAATTATAAATAAATACATGATTTATTTTGTCAAAAGACGTTGGTTAAACGAAAGTACATATGTTGTATTACATATATTATATATGATTGTATAATATCATTGGTAATAGCATAACCTAAATCTATACCTATTGCACGCCACAGGTAAATATATGTATATACGTGCAAAAACAATAATAAATAATAGTAGAAATGGAAATATGTAAAAAAAAAGTTTTTTTTTTTACATATTTAATTGTATAAAAAAAACAATTTATGTATTTTAAACTTAAATTTAACAGGAAAATAACATTGAACCCATGATTTGATGTCAATTAATTGATTGCTTATTTCAATTAATGGTTTTTTTCACAAAGTGAAACCCAAAAGAGATACATATGTAATTAGTGAACGCTGGCGTGTCGCCCAAAACGGTGTGGCGTGTTATAGGTTCGCCATCACTGATCTAGACAATCGCTAAGCCCACTATGTTGATCATGTAGCGAAGCTTACAGACAAGAGGATAGATCGAGAGATGAAAAAACCTGCAATGACTTTCATTACTGGGTAATTGAAACAGAGGTCGGCCACAACTGCAATGAGTTGATGATTTGAAGAGAAATGCTGACCTTGTGTGGATGAGAGTTGCATAGGACAGAGACGAGTGGTAGAGTTTGAAAAAGATATATATAATGCAAAAAGATGGGTGTGAAATAGCTGATAATTAGAATGTGCTTAATTTCAGCTATTATATGTACCTCGTCTCCGATATTTAATACTGTTCAGTACCACATTAAATACGATAAGATAAGCTATATATATTTTTTTATAACAGAGGTGAACATACAATAATTTAATATACTAATTACAAATAAATTGCTATTAAGTTTACAAATTTATTATTTTTTTGTGTGTTGCAGTAGATAGATACAATCTTGTCCTAGTTACTTTTCTTATATTTTTATACGTGTTAAAATAGTCAAATATTAAAGTTAGTTATTAATTATAGTATTAATCTTCTTTTCAATTTTATATTTTTTATTATTTTAATCTCTCTAAGTAGTTTCTTGATTAATAGGTACGAGTATTCATTAATTATATGTAAATATAACAATTATGTTTTTATATCATTTTTCCAGCTTCTATCTCGTATGTTTGTTTTACTTCAGTGTCTGAAATAATTTTACGTAACCATATTTGTAAACTTCTACAAAAACATCTTCTACATGGGTTGATAAAAATAATATCAACTTGCAACATCTGCTCGCAAATAGAAGGCAAAAAGTAAGAACTTGGTTATAATAAAGTTTTCTAATGAAACATGTTACGGTTCGTTATATGCCCGACCCGTTGTATGTCAGTTGTACCACATTTAGGCTTGCAGTCTAAAGATATATATATATATATATATTTACCGTAAGAGTAAGAAATTTATTCCTACAAGTGGTAAAAATCCTTCAAATGAAGAGAATACTCATGTATGGATATTTATCAATGCCTACCATAAAAATGGAGGTAATGGTTGTAGGGAGAGACTAAAAGTTGTGCATGATCAAAATCCAAGGGGTGCAACTAAAGCAAGTCGACAAAATCAAATATTTATATTTGAATTCTCTAGCAACAGTATATATGAAAGTAAAACAGAAATCCGAGCCGATTGTTATAAAATTATTAATGAAGTATCGTCAATATTGACATGATACGTTTTATGTGTAAGTAACTCTATTTTATTTAATAGTAATGTAATTCTAAAATCTCTTCTGAAATGTTCGCCACATGTGCGAGTTACAATTTTCAACCGACGTTCTTCTAGAGCGGCTATTCGCTACGTCATGCTACACGTACTGTAATTCATGTTGTCGTACATGTATGTACATGTACATGTATGTTTTTGTACCTAAATAATGTATTGGAGAGAATAACATATTTACGCATTCGTGAAATATTTTTTTTAATTTTGTGTGAAGTATGTGGTAGGTATATTTTAAAAAATCTGACCGTCATGACAATAGGTCAGACTTTAAACGCCTTATATGTTAAAAAGTGTAAAATGCGGATGAAAATTAATGATATCAATGAATTGAAGACAGGCATAAAATATTTTGTAATTGCATCTATTGGCCCTACGAACCCTGCGCTAGACGGTTACGTAAGCGGCACGAATTGATGCACTCAGTCAACTTTGGTACGCCGTGGATTGTGAACCGCTAACCCAAAGCGCAAAAACAAGACGATAAACAAAATTTATGAACTTTTAGTAAAAATTGGTGCAATTTATAATATTTAAGTATTTAACTTATACTACAAGCAGAAATCGAGAAACATAATGTCTTCTAATTATCTCATAATGACGAAATCAACAATATTCCATTCACCATGGCAGACAGGGCTAGAGCATACAGCCAAAAAAATAAGAAAGAGCGCGCGGCCAAGATAAAACGCTCCACTAGTGCTACTGCACCTAATGTCGCCGCGGATATGCCATCCACGAGTGGTTTGCAGTTAAATGCTGACAAGTCGAGTATTATAAATGACTGCACGATACTATCCAAGATGAAGTACGTGCAATAATTACGCGATGACGTATTGACATAAACCTTACGTCCGTGTTTTTATCTTAGTAAGAAACGCAATACCCTATTAAACTGGATTATTTTAATTATCCCGTTATAATATTTCATCTGGAAATTTCCTACGATATATTAAGATTAACTCGAAGGGAAACGTATGGCAATTTAATCAAACATTAAATAATTATTTACCCGGAACCCGCAAACATTTAATGATTTATTAAGAACACAGAGGGTTTCCACTGTAATGGCGGTAATCTGCCGATAATTTTCCGGGCTAAATTGCGTCTGCTCAGCTTCCCGCCGCACGCCGGGCTCGCAGAGAACCAACTAATCGGGTTATTTTCTGGAAATTTCGCTGCCGCTTATTAATCAAAGAGGATTTAATCACAACATGATGGATACGCAATTTCTTCACTGAGCTGATCGACTCTGGAAAAATAGACACGCACGGCGCACCACGGGACAATGCGGCCGCGGGTTATCTGTCAAGTTAGCAAAATCTTCCGTTTTTATTAATTTTGTACTATTTTCAAACTGAGCTAAACGCTTGTGCTATTGAAATAGGACTAAAAGTACGATTACGATCAACCTTTAAAAATATTAGAAATCCTTATGAAATCATACTTTATTTATGAATTTATTATTTTTCATAACAAAGTTCCGTGATAATTAAAACAAATTATATTAATCACTTAGAAACGGTTTTGGAACGGATGAATGAGAAGAAAATGATAAAGAAGATTTATTTATTTTTTTGTAGCACAAATAGTACATATTAAAAATAAAAATAATTGCTTTACTAGACGTAGTCTGTTCTAAAGCAATTAATTACCTGTAGAGTTTTTAAAATTTGTAAATATTAAGAGGTAAGTAAGTATAATGAATGAGTTATAAAAAAATATTGAAAAAAAGTTATGAAAATATTATTTTCAGTAATATACAAAAGTCAGTGACAAGAATGTGTGTAGTTAGGTTAGCACAAATGACAAATGTTTCATTTTGCTTTGTACCCACATCAAGCGACCACTTTGTTATTTTTGGTTTGAAGACATTAATCACTTTAGACCTTTTAAGGTCTAGAAAAAGTTATGTGAAAAAAGTATAATCAGAAGTTATAAAAAGATATTGAAAAAGAGTTATAAAAATATTATTGTCAGTAATATACAATAGTCGGTGACAAGAATGTGTGGGAACAAGTGTTGATGGCACCTGAAATAGAGGACGTCCGCGGAAGACTTGGCACGACCAGGTAAACCAGATACTGGAGGGTGGTCCTGTTAGAAACCTCAATTATCGACGAGCTTGTATGAGAAGATGAATAAATGTGGATTAGGCGAGAAATTTGTGTTAGGACAGAAGAGTGCGGCGCTCTATTCTCTCTGCCTACCCCCGTGGCGAAACGGCGTGATGGTAAGTAAATTATTTAGGGGACTGGAACTAGAACCCGGAATATTAAATTACTACTAATTAAGCTATAGTGACACTATATATAATGTCATCAGATTATATCTGCAAATGTAACCTGATATGGAAAAAAATAGACATGACTGCTAATCTAGTGATTAAGATGTTCGCCTAATGATCCGATGGTCCGAACCTCATTCAGGAGACCGTACAATTTTTATCACAGTACAAACATTTAAAGATAATAAGAATATTGACGTGACACATATTTCATGTAGACATCTCCATTAAAAAATATATATTAAGGAAAACACATTCTTATTATGAAGTTGTAATTATTCAGAACATAGGTCTGTGATATTTTAAATACTAAATTAATGTATTAATTATAAATATATACATATAAAATCAATTTTGTAAAAATATTGTTTTTGCGTCACCGGGATACGAACCTGGATCTCTATTTCCAATCCCGGGAAGTGCACTACCTTTGTGCTATAACGCCAGTATTTTTCTTGACAAATTTTCGAACCTATATGTTACATTTTTCAAATTAATTAATTATCCCGGTGACGCAAAAACAATATTTTTCGACAAAATTGATTTTATATGTATATATTTATAATTAATACATTAATTTAGTATTTAAAAAATATATATGCTAACTATCATAACACCCGTCTTTATACATATATTTTATTAACCTTACCGCGTTCAAATACGCAATCTTCTTTATTTTATCTAAGTATTCATTATTTACCAAATTTGTATTAATACGAAGTATACTCTTACACAATTAATTATTATTAACTGACTTGGACATTTTTACGGAATTACAAAAACAACCGATATTATGTAATAATAATAATAATAACAAAATACTACTAACATGATAAAAAACAACTTCATCTATTTGTAAAATGAAAATGCATATGCCTTTTGATGGCTATAATTTATTTAAAATAAATTGTATGTACGTATGCAAAAAAAATATCTGTCGTGTATTTAAAAACAAACTCAATAAAATAATATGTACGTAGGTATTTTAAAAAGATAAAACTTATTTTGATTTATTCTTCATCTGAGCTTAATCCTAAAAACAAGTTACCGATACATAATAAAAAGTATTACTTAATATTAAATAAAATAAAAAATCTAAAATCCAATTGGCACAAAATAGGAAATTAAATATTATGTAACAAGTTTTATATAAATATATTCTTGATTAAACCTTTGTATGTATATTTTTTGCAAGATAAACATTGTATTTTATTTCTGTTTACACGCCAGCAGTCGGGTTAGTCATTAAAAAAGTTATCATCTCGGTAAAAAAATATAGTATACCTATATATTTAAATATCTTAACAAAAATTCTTGATTCTCCTAATTTTTTCTGAATGGATTTAAGACAATTTTTAAGCTTACTTTTCAAGCAATGTTACTTTCACTCACCGAGAAGAGACGTTGCGCGGTAAGTACTCTCTAGAAAACATTGAAATCCTAATGTATTCCTGTATTTGTTTGTAATTTGAAACACTCGTTACGTTACGCCACTGAGAGTGGATGATGTGATTAGAACGAAGAGTTTGCGAGTTTGTGAAATTCCAATCTGCACGTCTTGAGAACGGGGAGAGTTTGATGGATAATTTTAAGAAGGAGTCAAGTACCTCCATCAGATCTGGTTTCAAGGGATTAAGGAATGGAGTATCCTCAAGAAATATTGCTCTTGGCGGGTCCTCGGATTTAAGAAGTTTTCTTCATAAATAATAATTAGGTTTAAAAGAGTGTTTTACGATCCAATCTATAATTTCGTCAGATTTTTTAACACGGGTCAATGTTCCCGATCAACATTTTTTTAATGATCTTGATTTATGTTTAAGATTTTATTTTTTAAGAACCTTAAAGAATTTTAACCTTGAGGAATTTGAATGTATAACATCATAAAAAATAAGAATGTCAAGCAAATACTTAATTAAAGATCATGCAGTTACATAATAACATAGATAACGATAAAATTTCCTTAAAATAATAATCAAAAATGGTATTCACTTGCGAATGTTCGAGAAATTCTGAATTTTATGTTTTTTTAATAAGCTTCTAATTCTAATTATGATTTTTATTTTATTTATGTGGTCCAACAAACTATCACTGTCTGTCTATATGTCTGTCTATTTGCCACAAATCGAAAATTGAATGTAAAATACATACATTTCATTGAAAAGAAGAGTCAAATTAGTTTATTCGACCTCATTGTTCTGAAGTTATATTTTTTCAAGATAGTAAATAAAAATATTAATACATATTACTGTTTTTTATTTTTGATAGCTATCATGAGCTAAAAAAAATTAATGTTATATTCTTTCATTTTAACATGAAAATCAATTAAAGTAAAACAAAAATATTAGTTTCAGTGAAGGTTTACACAATTATACAAAATTATAAAATTAAATAACAAAGTTCTAAAAAAATAGCCATAGCATAATAATTAATCGCAACTCACAGACAGCTGTATGCTAAAAAAAATACACATACATATATAAATGATACTTTTAAAATTAGCAATATTAACTTGGTGGTTAAGATTCATATTTTTTATTTATTATCTTAGTTTATGACATCCTGAAGAAGGAAAAGTGTTTTCCGAAACCGGTAGATGTTTTTTAAACTCAATTGTGGTTAATAAAACTAAGATAATAAATAAAAATTATATATAAATGAATTCATAGTAGGTATATATATATATATACCTACTATGAATTCATTTATATATCATAAACAAAAAAAATACAGTATAGTACTATATGATAGTCAAGCACAACAAATATAAACAAAAAGAGATTGGAAGCATTCAAAATATGGTGCTGAAGAAACATGATAAAAATTAGGTGGATGGAAAGGAAATGAATTAACGATATTTTGGAAGAAATTGAGGGAATAATTTTATATAATAAAGAACAGACGAAAACAATACAAAACTCCAGCACGTCGCATTCGTAACCAAAGTGAAAAATACCTGAAAAGTAGAATGGAGATCGATGAATTCGTGCAAGCTAAGTGACAAGAGGATGTCCCTTAAGACAATGAAAAAGTCTAATTATTTACTTATTTTTAATATATTATTAGATATGATATTTCCTTTTTTAATTTTTACATTGCATTAAATACTAATCGATTCGTTTTCATATTAATGTATTTTATTTCCTTATTTTAATTTTAATCTGCGATTTTTATTATTATACTTCTTACTCAGAGATTTATATTTAGTAATACTTTTATCGAAGGTTAAATAAAAGAGGAAGTTTTATCAAGTACCCTGTCGAGCCACACGGCAGGGGCAAGGTCCTAAAATTAATCACCCCAACTATGATAACGAGAAAAACACTTTGATTCCTCTATATTTCTGCGTGCGTAAGAGCGCAATGGAATAACCAAGACCGCTTGATTCAATTTATATCTCATTAAAATTGAGTCGGATTTGAAAGATTATTATTTAGTGTATTTCATCTCGATTCCAATTTATTTTCTCAATGCAAAATTATTTTGTAACAAATATTATATAAGGGGGACATTCAAGATTTTTTTGTTTATCCATTTTAATCTTTTATCAAGCATCTTACGAAAATAATTGTTATTTTATCAGACGATTTGTTCACTTCGTATAAAAAATATTATAAACGCAGTTTAATGAGGATATAAAATAGTTACAATTTAACTACAATATTGATTAGCAAAATTTTAATTTCAAGTTTCATTCATTTTTTTAATTACAAGCTCGTCAGAAAGAAAGAATTTTATTAAGGAAAACATATTCTTATTTTGAATTAATTATTCAGAACATAGGTCTGTGATATTTTAAATACTAATTTAATGTATTAATTATAAATATATACATATAAAATCAATATTGTCGAAAAATATTGTTTTTGCGTCACCGGGATTCGAACCTGGATCTCTATTTCCAATCCGGGGAAGTACACTACCAATTGTGTTATAACTCCAGTATTTTTCATGACAAATTTTGGAACTTATATGTTACATTTTTCAAATTAATACACCTTAATTAATGGATTAATTTGAAAAATGTAACATATAGGTTCCAAAATTTGTCATGAAAAATACTGGAGTTATAACACAATTGGTAGTGTACTTCCCCGGATTGGAAATAGAGATCCAGGTTCGAATCCCGGTGACGCAAAAACAATATTTTTCGACAAAATTGATTTTATATGTATATATTTATAATTAATACATTAATTTAGTATTTAAAAGAATTTTATGTATGTAGTGACATTATAAATTTGGTTCGCGTACGAAATTGGCCCGTCACATATTTTTTGTCAAGCACTTTGACATTCACAAATAATTACCCTTAAGTTTGTACCACATTCTGAGTCTGAGGTTATAAAAACGGTCGCATCTATGGTTCATTTTCAAAACCATCAAAAAAGCTGTCACTATAACCAGAAGATAAGTATTTTTTATTTTTCAATCACTAGTGCATAATATACTATTAACATGTTAATCTAATCGCATGCTAAATAATATTTACAGGAAACAAGATGTTTCCTTCTAGTTTATGCCTTTGGCACAAATTGTGCAAATTTATTTCGAAAATCGTGGTTCAGCTCGCGAAACTTACCTTGCGCTACGTCGATTTTACGGTCTACATAATCGTCCATCCGAGCAAGTAATTCGAATAACCATGGATCGTTTTCACACCACGCATACTCTAATTGATTATACGCATCCGCAGAGACATCGTATAGTACGCACCGAAGAAACTATTGCTGATTCGCCATCGTGCACAGCAATACATCTATAATTTCTAACTTTGTCAAAAATGAATGTGGAAGAACTGTGATTTTAACAAGACACCGCAACATGCCACACAGCGCGCGCCACAATCAATTTATTGACGAAAACTCCAACTGGCCTCCAGGATCATGTGATTTAACACCTTTGGATTATTTTCTGTGCGGATATATGAAGTCGCCAGTCTACGCCGATAAACAAACCACAGACGATGGATGACTCAGAAGCCAAGATTCGTCGCATTATTGCCGATATACGGCTGCTCCAAAAAGTGGTCGAAAATTGAGCCAGCCATATTTAAATACTGATGGCATAAATTTATCTTTTCAATAAAGCCAAAACCATGCTCATTGCCACTATTTTTATGTGTTTTTATTTTATTTTAAAATTCTATACCTCTAAAAAGACACCCTTTATATTAAAATATATACATAAATTATTATATTAATAAAAGAGTAACGTTGTATGCAAAATTTGTTCTAGGCAGGGGGTAAAAAAAGGAGACTACTAGAGTAAAACCGAGCAAAATTATAAATGCTTAGTATTTAATATAACACAACTTACATCGCGGGGAGTAGAGAGTAGGATTGCATAGAAAACGGATATAAAACACCCATCGATTCAATTTTATGTATATGTTAAATTTGTAGATGACAGACTCGTGAAAAATATAAATATAAATTTATATTTTTTATTTATTATCTTAGTTTTATTAACCACAATTGAGTTTAAAAAACATCTACCGGTTTCGGAAAACACTTTTCCTTCTTCAGGATGTCATAACTAACTAAAAATATAGTATTGTTTCTTCACCAGAATCTATTTTTTAATTTTTTAAAAAACAACAATTATTTAAAAAAATAAATTTAGTACCTAACTCAAATTACTGCTCAATACAAATTTAGTCGAATAATTTTTAGGAAAAAATTTTAGAATAGGACTCGTAGTTAAATTTAGTTGGCTGTTTAGAATTTTCTGTGAGATAAATAAAGCATGTAAAAGTAATCAGGAAATTCTAAACAGCCAACTAAATTTAACTACGAGTCCTATTCTAAAATTTTTTCCTAAAAATTATTCGACTAAATTTGTATTGAGCAGTAATTTGAGTTAGGTACTAAATTTATTTTTTTAAATAATTGTTGTTTTTTAAAAAATTTAAAAATAGATTCTGGTGAAGAAACAATACTATATTTTTAGTTAGTTATGACATCCTGAAGAAGGAAAAGTGTTTTCCGAAACCGGTAGATGTTTTTTAAACTCAATTGTGGTTAATAAAACTAAGATAATAAATAAAAAATATGAATCTTAACCACCAAGTTCATATTGCTAATTTTAAAAGTATAAATATAAATTTAATTGATAAATAATAATGTTATTAACAATACCTCTCGAATTATGATTGTTTCGCGTATTCAGAATTTGCATGTCATTCAGCACGCGAAAATTTCTCCAATATGGTTAAAATGTATATTATAATATACTGATTTAATTTGATTCACAAAATTTAAGCGTAATCCATCCATAGATTATTAATTAAGTCTTTTATATACTACCTGTACACAAATATGATGTTTTCATATATCTATAACAATATATAAGTTACATGTTGGGTAGATTAAGAATCAGTACATATTTCAAAACATAAGCGAGTAATAAATAATATTTGCAGTAAAAAATAATTTTGGAATTCTTTATTGAAAGGTTACGGTTATAATTTACGACAGTTACAAAACGCTCTGGCACAAAAACTCATAAAATATCTACAACATTCCACTCTTTAAATTTATGTCACGTCCCCTATATTATGCTTGAATTCGGAATTTAGAATCATCCCTCACGTCTGATTGATAGTGTGCGCCACGAGGGTGTAGACGTACTTAAGCGGGATATAAAAGGGGATCAGTAAAGCTGTTCCTTGAAAACGATTTCTTCATGTATTCCACCCCGGTATTACATATTTCGGATTTGTACTCAAAGATTAACCTTCCAATTAGACTTTTCCAGGGTGCTGTGACATCACAATATATGTGTTGAGTGAGAAACTCCACTACATGATAGATTGACGTTGATATATCTCGCTGTTGAACGTATATATATTGAACAGTGTCATCTATGAATATAAAAAACAGAAAAGGAGAGAACTCTGCATTGTCGAGGTTGATGTGATTTCAATATTGAGAAATTAAGACGGCATCTTTAATTAATTCGAGGTGTGATCTTATTTTATTTGTCGGTTTTCGATCATGTATACCATCTGATACTGAATTCAAATATAAAACACTTGATATGACACAATTTAATCTAATCTTTGATAATTGTTAATTTTTTTGTAAATTATTTAACTTTTTCTAATAATTTTGCATCATCAAGTCGATTTCCACATCTTTATCATCATAATAATGTGAGTTAAGTACTATATTTGTTTTTTAAATAATAAATATTTTAATATAAAATAATTTTTATTTAAACTTTAGAATGTGTTTTTTGGTTAGTTAATCTGACACCCTGAAGAATAAAATTAGATTTCCCGAAACCGGTTAATATTTTAAATTACTCATTAAGCAGTATTTATAAACATTGTTAAATAATCTATAAAAAATGAAAATATCTATGTATCTTATTTTTGACTTTTTATACTAGGCAATTGAAACTCAGCATTGTTCCCAGGAATTCTCACGAAAATCTACCAATTAGTTACCAACGTATACTTATGTAGGTCTTATTACCTCCATATTAACTAGAAGATGAGTTATTTGGCAGCACTTAAGGATTTGAGGCTCACAATGCTCAGGTTAAAATATGCTTTGTAATATTTCTCAACGCCTGAGTATGTATGTTTCTTAGTTAATTTCAAGGTTTGTTTTATTTTCAGTTAAGTTTACTTTTAAGTATTTAATTGTATAATCTTCAAATAATTAACTATTTACTACCTGATCTTATAAAAACTACGTAATATACTGATATATATATAAAAAAGAGCGTTTACTAGTTTGTTTGTTTTTTATTCAAATCTACAGTTTTATTCCGAACTTGATGAAATTTTGCACATTTGACTATCAAAACAAGAAGAAGGTCACCGTCTACATGAGATATCGAAAAACCACCCCGATCCCTCCTTTCCACGTCTTAAAACAGAATTTTGGTACTTCTTGATGAAATTTTCCACACTCGAAATTTAAAATAAGAGAAAAATAAAAGTCTACATCTGATTTCGAAAAAAAACTACCCTCATCTCCATGAATGAAGCCTTTTCACTCTACGTAAAGTTCGGGCAACGCTGGGTATATATATTATTATGTGCAATGATTGCAATACTTACAGTACGAAAATCTATAGTATGAGTCAATTCAATTTGTACTATATATATAGTACAAATTGATATACTGATTAAATTATTTCAAAGCACTTATAAAAAATGTCCAAAGAAAGCGTAAAATATAATTTCGTCCCCTCAAAGAGATAAAATTTCGCAGATCGAGTACGTGGGTACTTCCACAAAACGTCGACAGTGCTCATATCAATTTTAATGGTTTCAAATTGACATAAAGCTCTCCCTTTCTATTCTTGCGTGGAATAAAACGAATAAAAATTATCATAAAGTCTTCAGAATTGAATAAGAATAAAAGAAAGATGATTCCGGAGAGTATAAAAATGATCCTGTTTCAGTGTTCCCTCGCGCAGGCTGTATCACTTCGCCTCCCTTCGTTAGGGGTGCCGCGCTGAAGTGGTCGGCTGTGTTTCCCGGCGAACTATAAACCTCACGAGACCTGAATATTTAAAAGCGTCTTTCATGCGGAAATAAATACTATTTTCCATCAGTTTATACGGGAACATTACTCCCAATCCTTGTTGAATACCTTATTGAAACTCGGCCCGCCGTTATTCCATACCCAAATTTCTGCTCAGGTAGGCCTAGTGGCGTAATATTCCAGGCGAAAGTAAGTGTTATTATTTCACATATGCAAACTTTCACAGTCACATAGATCACTTTTATGAATCTTGCGTGAACTTTTCCTGTTGCTTTCTGTTGAAAGCGAGTTGTTTTATATGTGAAATTTCTCAGGAAAAGATTTCACAAAGTGATATAAGAGCTATTGCCGAATGAATATATTTTCGCGAAAATGGATAGAAAAAATTATGGCACGCTACTGAAATATGAACAAAGAGCCTAAACACAATAAATAAATATATAAATATTAGTTTAATAATATCACGTGTTATTAGTAAAGTTGCGCTTTTTAAGAACGTAGTTTCATGATAATATTTTTTTCATTTATCTCCCACTCTTACTTTTCATAGTTTGTCTTACACTTTATTAGAGCTTTTAAAGAGAAAGTGTCTTTCATATTTTTGATTTTTCTAAACACTTTAATCTTGTATTACATATTAAACCGTGTGACTATCATAATCTAGAAAAAACATTTTATTGCCTTAATTTTATTTTGTATTTTTATTATTGTAGTGTACGACTGTACAACATTAAAATATACATGTTTTTCTTTTTAATTATATATATCGCTCAGAAATATATTTAGATGAAATTTTACGATTTTATATATGGTCAGTATAGCTCAAGTGTCAGTACAGAATGTTCCATGTCTCCGCGTTCCTATAAATATTTTGCGTACATCTGAATGATATATCTAAATCTATGTTAAATAAATATTATATTATATGACTAGAATAATAAAAGCCATTCTAGATAAAATCTATATCTAATATAATAAATCTGGCAAATAGCAATCAGCTATGGCTGATTTTTTAATGTACGTGCCATTTCATAAATTTAAAATACTAATTATAAATCACAGTAAAATATTAATGAATGGACTCGAAACAGTTTTTGATTTGTATATATTATGATATCATTTGAAAATTATGATAATAAAATTGGTTATATTTAATTTAAATTAAAATAAATTTACTATAATATATTGTTATTTTGCAGCTGTAAAAAAATAGAGGCTCACCTTCAGAAGACTACAGATATATTATATTATGAGGGCAATATGAATTTTGCAGACGTACAAATAAACAACGTTTTTAATGTAAATATAAATAAATTTTTATAATTAGAAAAATGTTTACAATATATTTTATTAGACTTTTTTTATCCTTGCGATTTATGTAAAATAAATTACTTTTAATTTTTTTAGAAACAGCCTATATCTTAATTATAAAGTAGAAATCTATTTGCCAGAAATAATAAAAACTCTCAAACTGTGAGGTCTGGCATCATGAAATTTGAACATCTTATTATGTCTGAAATATCTGGATAAATGCTATGTAGATTTGAAATATCCATTTAAATGTCAAAAAATGAGACTATTGTTTGACCGTTTGCCTAGAATTTTTAAAGAAGACGTGGAGAAATTTTATTTGATCTGTTTTTCAGATCTGATGATTAAATACACCAAAGTCATTAATTAATTACGTATCGTTTTGATGACCACCAGAACGATGCAGAAAAATCTTCCCCTCAGTATCACTTGATCGTAATTGATTTGATTAAGTTTGTTGCAAACTGCGATCGCTAAAATGAATGAGGTATTAGTAACTTTGGTTGAGATTAAATCTCTCTCGGGCTATTTACAATTTTCAGCAATTTTCTAATTTCGTTCCCTCCCTCGCACGAAGTCCGCCCGCTCACACGAGGTGAGCGCCCAGCTTGCAGAGTCGCGAGACGTCAGATAATTCTGCCCGCTTATAAAACGCGCGAGTTACCCCGCACCTGGAAAACATTCCCCCTCATTAGCCGACGTTTATGGCTGGAAAAATTTACGAGGAATTTAATTACGCATCCCCTGATTACGGTAATGAAATGATCATACCGAAATTTGCTTTCACTTTCTCGACGTTAACGACGCAGCGATGGGAGAATTGAAATTTATGACTGCGAGTGAGAATCTTGTTATTTTTTATACCCTTCGTTTCCACCCCATTTTTCCTTGTTACCGGATAACGGACATTTTTGCGATTAAATCAAATTAAGTTCTACCAAAAAAGTATAATCTAAATAATATTGTATTAAAAATATTACTTTTTTTAATAATACTCCCGATACATATATTTTACATATATTTTATACACATTTTTTTACCTCTCTATACAAAAATAAAAACAGAAAATTTGTTTTAATAGAATTAAATACAAACATAATTTCTAAATTGAGTATAAAATATATATTAAAAGTGATATACTGTTCAAATTTGGCATATTTTTGGTACAAATGTTCTTTTGCCGAAAGCGAGGAGGGGTGCAAACCTTTATAAATAATAAAAGTAAATATTTATGTCTGTGTATCTGAAACAGTCAGAACGTTTAAGAAAACACTTTTAGATACAAGATTCTTCGCAATATTTGAAAATTTCCAAGAACAAATATTGCTAATAATATACTGGTCAAAATAAGGAAATTTATAAAAATTGAAAAATTCATTTTTCAAGCGTATTCTAGTGTAATGTATTAAAAAACATTGTACAAATAAGAATATTGCTATAAATAGTTTTAAAATATGTAATTCCACTCAAAGTGTATTAACATATATACAACTTCCAAAAATTTGATAGTTTTGGAGATTGATTAATAGGTGAGAATGGTGAATGTCATATTTATATAAAGTGATCACTTAAGTCAGCCGAAGACAGGTCGTAAGTCTTGTAATTAATTACCCATACTTCCATATCTTTCCATTAAAATATAATAAAAAATTGTTTCGTCTATGAAATATCTATTATTTGTTTTATAATAAGATTCTTTATAATGACAATAAAGAATATAGATGTACACAGAAAAAACAATAGATACGTGAATGGGCTCTATATGGTATGTAAAACGTAGTTTGTAAATTCACGATCTTGATCCGGAACTTCCAGTGGATTGGTGCGATTTTGTAAACTTAAATCTTTAATTAAGCAGTGTTGATGAAACTTGGTGTATTCTAAATGTAGATCTACAGACGCATGTTATAAATAAGCTGGACTCATAAAGAAATAAATGACACCGTAGTCGTGAGAATAAAGAAATGCAAGGAAAACTCTCATTGCATAACGATAAGGAAACTGCCATACTTCGGACACGTCATAAGACACTCTGAAACTTGTGAGAGAAGAAAAACATCTTAGCTAAATAACCTTAAGCAATGATTCGACTAGATATATGAATCTCAAAATAGTTAACGTATTTAAATATTCCTTAATGAATAGTACCCGACGAAAAATAAGTAGGACTGATTTATTACTTGTATAAAAATCATTTAAAATGTTGAGAACAATATATTTGTTCACATAAATGCCTTCGATAGCTGGTTCCCAGATTTCCGATTGATAATAAAGGCACATTTGATATATGAACACTGCACTAACCTTTTTATTATACTTGCTGTCTCTATGGTCTGATGTTGTTGTTCTTTTGGCTGGGTAGATTTCGACCGACAGAAGTGCGCACTCCCGACGATCGGTTTGTTAGGATCTCTGGACTGGTCAAAGTGCGGGATGTAATTAAGCCGCCTGTCGTTTACCGTCTCTTTCATTTTCCGAAAAAAGGCGGCAATACTCACAATCATGCAAAATATCATAAACCAGGAAACCTAATGGTGCCAATCGAAGTAACAAGGCGCGTAAACAATATTATAGAACAAAGTTATTAATTCACGTGATGATAATTCACAGTACGATACGTAGACTTGATTTTACATCCATCAGAAAGAAAATTATGCTGGCGATAGATCAGTACGGTGCCAAATGTTGAAACGTGGTAAAAAGCTTTTGATAAAAAATATTTGACTTTGGTGGCTCGGTGTTTATGTGTACGCAAGAATTGGTGAATTATGATGTGACTGTACTTACAATTGGTTGTTGTAAATTGAGGCACGATTAAATTTAAAAGTGTTTGTTACATTATACAAAGTTCAATATAAACGTAGTTCACGTGTGAGAAGATTTGTCCGAGTCGATGGCCAGGAGAAGAGTAGTCAGTTCTGTGACTTCTCAGACTGGTCACGTCGCGGTGTATTGTTGTCTATATTCCATGGGTACCAGACAGACTATATGACTATATGACAGATTAATAGTAATAAATGCAATAGTAACTAATTTTACTCTCGAATATCGGATGTTAAAAACTGAAAATCTTTGGTTTTATTTGGCGGACTCTTCACAGCTGTTTCAAAAGTCATCTGTCACATTGACTCTTTGAAAGTTACAGTATACGATGATTAATCATTCAATATCCAACTATTTTGGTGATGAGAGTTCGTTCGATGATGATCTCGTTGTTTACATTAGAGGCTCATTTTTTAAGTAAAGAAATACAACTTTTTTACAACACTTTACTTTCATCAGACGCTACACACCTTAAACTGCTTCTCAACATGGTCGCCACCACATTAAGGCACTTGTCATAACAGGATACCCATTTTTGTATATCTTCGTCATAGAACGACGCCGCCTGGGATGAAATCCACGTCTGTACTCCGTCTTTAGTTCATCATCGTTATCAAAACGTTTGTCTGGTGGCCGCTGAAACCGCTTCGATTCAGGGGTGATATGGAATACCCATGTCTCGTCTCCTATAAAAATGTGTGTTAACAGATCATCATCTTCCGCAGCATAGCATGTGATAAAGGTCATTGCACTGTCTTGTGTTCTTCAGTGAGTTGTTTTGGCACCCATCGTGCGCACAATTTCCAAAATCTTATGCGATCTGTCAGAATATGGTAGAGAACGGACCTTAAACATTGTGAGAAAAACAGAGAGAGTTTCTAAATTGTGTATCGTCTGTCTTCACGAACCATTGCTTCAACCACACACACCAAGTGATCCGTGACGAGAGACGGTCGGCCGCTCATGCTGTCATGTACACGTCGACGATTTTCATTGAAAATTCGAACCCATTTCCTCACCATTCTATCTGTCATTGGACTTTCATCATATATCTCACACATCTGTCTATTGTCTTGAACATTTCAACCACTCACTACAAAACGGCCACACTATTTGAATATCTCTATCGTTGCATGTAGTGAGTTAACAGATGAAGGAAACGATTGCGCATGCGCAACATCGCATCCGCAGCGATACACCAGGAATATTCGAAATCCGAAAAAATTTCGCCACCAAAGTGACAGGTTTCGAACGCAGAGGCGAATAAAGTCATAGATAAATGTATTAATTAAAGAGATATACACACGATATTATAAGACGTAAACTATAACAGCTACGTTGCCAATATTCTGGAAAATTCTTAGAAACATATTAATAATAATAATTCGTAATGTTCACCGTAGGCACCTACATGTCTGTAGAGGAAACAACCAAGAACATGTTCCTTCGCTTTAACACGCTATTGTAGCCGAGCTAATCCAAGATGAAGCTGCGAGAATAGAGCGCAATACCCGCACACACTTAGGTAGAAATATTTAAAAGACCTTTCTGGAATTCTCTCCAGTTTAATGATGTACTACGTCACCTTATGGAGCACTCGTATCATGGCTCAAGACTACTTTACACCATTGAATTGAAAAGATGGTCGAATACGCGGATACGAAAGAAGTCTTTAGAAAAAAATTCAACTTTTAGTCAAATTTACACAAACTTTTGACATGATTATAAAATATCATTTTATTATTGTGCCTTCTAGCAAGCTATCGTTTGATATTACATAAAACTGAAATATTAAGCTTCAAAGTTTTTTTTATGATTTATACTAAGAAACCAATGTAATTAATAAAAAACGTATTTTTTACGAACCGACTAACGAAATTTTATAAACATTTTTATATGCTTTCATTCTTCAGATTTTTTTATTTCGGAATAAATATCGGATATTACCGTCATGGTATTATGTAAAACATAATGTCATTGTGATAATAAATCGAAAATTGTTTTTTTTCCGGAAGCTAGTCTCGAACGTGACAAAACCAACTTGGTTATTCTGGTCTCTCTCTTTAAAATCTTTCTCTCTAGCAATATTTACGCAAAAAAATAACGCACATTACTATGTATTTGATATTGTTAACCCTTCCCAAACCATGCTGTAGCACAGGTCTACCATTATAATTAAACCTGTAATATTTCGTTTAATACGTTCAACATAAAATTAATATTTTAGCTAATCCTAAAGAAAATATTAGCGTTTATGAATGACCAGTTAAAAACCAATTATGAAAAGGGAATCCTACAAAAACAATTATTTTTTTACATTCAACCCGTTATAATGTTAATACGTTGGTAAAAATACAATTTGTGATATGAAAGACAGAGATCACACATTATTTTCACAGTGAAAAGAACTACAAATATAATTGTCTTTTTCTCACTAATTAAATGAAGAGTGATAAGAAGGAAAGGCACATTGTATATAACTTAACGAATGCTCTAAATTATGTTAGAACTCATTTTAGGACAATCGAATGCTCAATATTTAGAGTAAATTTGTGCCATTAAAGCCATTTAACCTAATAAAAACATTTTTTCTGTCATTTACTGTAACACGAGTTAATAGCATGGCTGCGTTCGGGTATTTTATGTCATGGTATGGTAAAGGTTAATAAATTAACCGTTCATATCGTCTTAAAAAAGTGTGAAATCATTGAATCGTTTTATAATTTCTAATTTGAAAATGTATAGGAGAGTTCTTTAATATGAAAAAATAACACAAACGGCTAACAATAATATTAAAATATTTAATTTTTAATGCGGCTTTCAGTATTTAATACCTTGGATTCAATTCATAACACGAAATCAATATTCATAACAAATCGCTTTGAACAATTTACCTGACATAAATATTTGAAATACCACTTAACACAACCATTAGAAACTCGAAACTATACAGCTATAACCTAACCTAACCAACAAACTGTCAATAATTCGGCTTGAATTTCGTGAACAGGATATTCAGACAAACCGCGTAGCTGCAATTCTATTAATGAGGAAGGCATCAAAGGTGGTATGCTGGCGGTTTATATTGCTTTTACCTTTCGTATTTAACATCTGTATAAATGGAACTCTACCTACATCTATTAAAATATATAATATATATTATATGTTATTATAGAAACTCAATTCTCGATACAAGAATATTAATAGTACTAAAACGCCATCAGCATCGTAGCTTAAAGATTAATTAACTAAATTTCTTACATAATGTATACTTTACTTATATATATCATAACATCCAACTAGCTAATATTCCTATCAACCATTTTAAGAAAATATGAAAAGACAGAAGAAGATTATAATAATATGTATATTATAGCGTGGTCGGGTTATTTGCGCAAGACCCGATTCGACATATAAATAATACATACAAGTTACAAAAAATAATTTTAATATTAAAAGAAGTAAAGAGAAAAAAATAAGATGCAAAACACACATATACATAAACAAAATATAAGTAATAGATTTTAATTGCGGCTATTATTATGTCAGTAGCTATTCTGCAATCGATGCAATTCTCCGGTCAGGGAGCTAGCTTTCCACTAAAAAGTTGGTGCTGAACTCCAGCCGCAGCTTTACACCAGCAACTCGATGTCTCAGAAGTGGAACGAATTAATACATTATTGATGCTCTACAATAATGGGCCAACCCGAAGAATATTATGTATGAGTTAATATGTTGTATAATTTGTAAATTTAAATAAGAAATAATTTCTTATTTAAAAATAAGTTTATAAATTAATAAATGGCCACCGTTTTCATCTTCACAAATACTGGCTTCGTGTATAGGTGAAATAATTTCTATAATTTGTAAATTATCATTTATAAGACAAATAATAAAAATGCAAAAAGATATTTCATTTTTAAATGATAAAATGACTTTTGACCTATCTGTATTAAAAAATTGACAATTATATTTATGCTGTTTTGGTTGTTTGTTGTATTTTACGTTTCATATTAGGGATTCTGTATTTTCGACTTTTTTCAATTCAATCAGACCGTGAATTTTATTTCATTTTAAAAAGTATATATATAAAACCTTAACACTTGTTTTTTTTGTATTCTACTCGTTTAATTTGTTTGAGACGCGTTTCAAAAAATCCAAAAACAAGTACTTTCTACAAAATTAACTCGGAAACAGTAAATAAGAAAATATATTTTAATAAATATTTATTTGTATGGTAAGTCGAATAAAAATTGTTTGATAAAATAATTATTAGTAGTTTTTTAAATTAAATAAACCTTACATTTATAAATTGATCACAGAAAACAAATACATCTATAACAATTACCAAACACAAATATTTATTTTTAAATGTGCCAAAAAAAAACAATTGATAAAGAAACACATGACCCACTGAAGTCCCCTAATAACCTTTTTCAAATAATTTGATGTAATCTTTATTTTTTCACAAGACTCAATCTTAAATATTTACATCACATTTTACAAAGAAATATAATCCTCTGTTTAAACAAACCGACAAAACTATTTTCTTCAGAATCGTTATAGCTGACCATATATTTAGCGAAGTTAAAGTTAGAAGCTACAAAAATTGACACGTGCACTGCTCATCGCTAGATCGCTACCTGTTGTACCGCAATGGTCAGTAACTAAAATATTTTTCGATTAATAGATCATTTTCTATATATCTTTCTAGTTGATTCTTTTAATTTATATAACTTAACTTGTTTAAATATACAATATCAAGAAAAATCTGAGTCATCTGATTATTTTTTATTAAAGTCCCAGGACTCGAAACAATAAAAAAACTGTGGGATTCGTCATTCGGTTGTCTCGATACAGAATCCCTATTCCATATATATATATATATGGTGATATAGAAATAATAATCTAATAGTATTTAAAGCTGTACATAGGCCCACTTTAATATATGGATCCTTACGGAGTGAGTAAGATCCAGAATTTAGGCTGCCGAAAAGAGGTAGTAGCGGCAGTATCACTATTGGATCAAGTGAGAAGTGCCGATATAAGGGAACCCTTGATACGAAGCCTTGCTGAGACTTTGGGCCAACGAACATCTTAGAATAAGAAGCAAAAATAATGATGACCTTATAAAAATTATTTACTTATCTTTCATACCTTTTATCTTTATACTTATATTTCCTCGTTTTTGATTCTTTATCACTGGTTGTTTCATCTTAGATTTATTCAACTGCTTAGAAAATATTTACTAGGGATGTAGTGAATGTGACGTATATAAGGACGAGTGTTTTTACATATGAAATAACATAGAAATTGGTCGCATTTTCAGTTTGCGGGTGTCCTTTTTTCACTATTAAATACGCCATATTAGAAATGTCGTATGTAGAGCTTTATGTACTTGTTTTTTGTAGGTAGATGCACGTACAAGTGCACGTCCATAACAATGTATTTTATTAAAATAATTGTACAATAATAAGTATATTAATATAAGTAATATAAATATTGGTTACGTGTATTAAGAAGTTTACTAAGGAGAACACATTCTTATTGTGAAGTTATTATATGTAATTATTCATAACATAGGTCTGTGATGTTTTAAATACTAATTTAATGTATTAATATAAATATATACATATAAAATTAATTTTGTCGAAAAATATTGTTTTTGCGCTACCGGGATTGAAACCTGGATTTCTATTTCCAATCCGGAATAAATTGATAATTCTGGCGTCTGTAATCGGTTTACTCAAAGGTATTTGAGATTCCGTAAAAACAATGTAGATGGCTTTCAAATAATGGAACGACATACGTATTAATTTGAAAAAAGTGTAGCATATAGTTTCGAAAATTTGTCATGAAAAATACTGGCGCTATAACACAATTGGTAGTGTACTTCCCCGGATTGGAAATGGAGATCCAGGTTCGAATCCCGGTAGCGCAAAAACAATATTTTTCGACAAAATTGATTTTATATGTATATATTTATAATTAATACATTAAATTAGCATTTAAGAAGTTTACAATTCAATCCGCATGAATATCGTTCCAATGGGGAGAGTTTTGACACTTACGTTTACCAACTAACAATTCTGAAGGCTTCTCCGTACGCCTTGCAGTGTAAAATATAATACACGCCACGCTACCGTAAAAGCTTCGTTCAAAGAGAGTTCTTTGTTACATGAGGCATTGTTACACATAAACAATAAAGTGTTGATATTAATACCGGTTTATTTCCGCACCAAAAGACTTTCATTATTTTTTGTTAAAGCACAAGAATGTCGTTAATTACGTCAAAAAGAAATTTTGCTTCATTCGTAATAGTGGAATCTTTGTGGTGACACTATGTGAAAAAATTTACTTATATTTTATATTATAATTTAATGATATTTTAATTTGCGCAGATTTCGTACCTATTTTAAAAAAAACTAAACAATAATTTTTATAATAATACGCCAATAATGTTTATACATATTCACTTAATGTATTAAATCATTATTGAAAAATAAATCAGTTTTTAATTACAAACTAACATTACAAAATATTTTTTCCCAACAAACGTTTATATTTTATGGTAACATAAAATAACTAAAAACTTGTACTACTAATTAGCTTGTATATATAATATAAAATAATAAATTTATAATAACAAATTTTACATACCTTCTTAAAAAATAAACGTAAATTATTTTTTGAAAATTTTATATCTTGATAAAGTTGGTTTCACGACAAACGAAAATTTTTTCTCAGTGGATAAAAAAGTTTAATAAATTTGAATGATTAAAATTTAAAGTGTTTTCAATAAAGTAAATGAAACCAATCGTATTAAAATACGAGTTAAAATATATTTGTGTTCTTTTTTGTTCACAAAAATAAAGAAAAGATCTGAAATTTATACGCACGCTATAACATTTCCATATTTACCTGAGAAGCCAATCAATATTGGCTACCGATCGCAATGGCGACTTCATAAATCGCATGTTGCAAATCCCCAGTAAAATTGCATTCACAGACCGCCCCGTATATTTTAGTAGCTCACAAGTAAGGTCCGTACCCACTCGAAGTTGGTTACGTTCTTTTCTGACTCTATTAGAAAATCCTTACTTTGTCCCATCTGATGTAAGAGATTTACTTTTCCAGAGAACCAAACTACAAGATTAACTTTTTCCATTCAATTTATTCATTTCTGATTCCCTAATATGATTGCACGTTATTTCATGAGTCGATATAAGAATATATCCTATATTTGACATTAGGCACAACTACAATCTAGTCATTTTGTTATAATAATTTGTCTTACTTTCTTGTAAAGACCTGATTTGTAATCTAAAAGGATCGAAAAACTATTCAAATCAATTTCTTTATCTTGATCTGCAGTTCTCCAACAGGGAGAAAATCTTTCGCATGTTACTCTTTCATCCCTTGCGTGTTCCAGGAGTTGACAGTTCTGTCAGTACTTTCAATTTTTTGCGCAGGTCGGGTGACTCGCTAATGTCTTCCCAACCTCGAATCGTTCAAAAACTTCGGTATTCACTCAATTCTTTGGCGCTTAATTAATAAGTCAATTCAGACAATAGATTCTGTATCGAAACAACCTGGAAATTTCATGTTTTTTTGCTGTCTCGAGTCCCAGGAATTTTTTAAAAAATAACCCGAAACTCGAGACTCTTAAATTTTTTGTTAATAATCAATTTTCAACAAGTTGAGTTGATCGCACTGACAATTGACATATAGCAGGTAGTGACCCAGCGACGAGAGCAAGTACATATAATTTTTTTAAATTAAATATTACCAAGGTTTATATGCTCTTTTGAAATATAATTTGTATGGGTTGATTTGATTTGAAAAAAATATTAGGGGACTTTTGCCAAATACAATACATACGTTATTGTCTTTCGATGTGTTTTTTTATCAATATTATCTTTTTTGCGTGTTTCTTATTTTATTTTTCGAGTTTAGTAAATTGTTTTTTTTTTGTAATTTTAATATTAACGTACGTTCTTTTACACAGATAATATACTTGCTACTGTACATCATATGTATGATGTACGGTAGCATTAAATATTCAAATATATTATTAACTGTACAATTCGAGTATCTCACTAGTAACAGTAAAATATTACTGCTACAGTTATATTATATACTAATTTGATCCATAATCTCCTCTATCAGGGCTCTTTCTAAGCGTCGAATTTTTAAGTAGTAAAACTTCAATAATGTATAAAATAATAAATTATTTAAATGTTAAAGGTCTACCTGCCATGTATTGTGAAACTTTTAGAATCACAGGTATAAGAATTTAATGAATAATACCTCTAAAACCTTACTTAATCGCAGAGAAGAGGATTAAAATGACGACATGCAAGAAGCAAAGCCAATTTTGACTCTCGATACAACTATTGAATGGCTAAATATAAAATCAACTAGCTTACCATTTTTATCGTACGTATTAACTCAGAAATATATTCGAAATAAAATAAAAGAACTAACAATTTTTTCCTTTTTTAAAAAGGTACCTATTATCAACTATTAATACATTAAAACATTTTTAATGTATTAATAGTTGTATTAATAGTTCTAGCTCCGTACTTTTTATGAAATTTTAGTCTCTCTAACCGCGGTTTCGCCAAACTATGTACAGTTTATATCGACTGTTTTCATCTTACTGAAACTATGGTATTCTGCAATTGTGTCCAATTTACCTGCATAAATAATGGACCCGGCGAGTCGTGTGCTTCCAGCAGGAGCGCTGAAACACAAACATGGCGACGACAGACTTCAGTGGGAACTATTCGCAATTTGACCGTGAGTCACGATCATTTAGATATGTTAAACCCGAATTATTCACCACGGAGTGAAACATTAAAGAAAGAAAATTTATATTTTATGTCAAGAAAATGTCAAACTGGAAATAGATGTCATATTTTATTTTGAGTTCTACCTATTTTTTACAGCAAAAATTAATATAATAATTTTAAAATTCTAAAATATGACTAAAGTCTCAGTTCCACAGATAGTTTCTTTCTACTATTAATCTAATCTAATATCTAAGTTAGTTCCATGAATATATCTAATGTTTAATACATGGTGGCCCAAATGAGACTGAAGGGTTAACATGAATGGTATATTGCAGGCTTGCCTGATTATCTCGGGGTAACAATTCCAGCACCATTTACATTTTATACCGAAACATTTTTGAATTCAGTTTCAAAATTCGTCGCAGGGATTTTCTGGAGATCCCAAATTGAGTAGAGCGACGATGTTAGATTATAAAGAAAAAACAAATATACATAAAGCCAAAAAAGTTATGGATATTTTTAACCCTTCAAACTCATTTGGGACATCCTGTACAACCTTACACATAACTCAATGATCATCAAATCATCAATCAAGTGAGAATAAAAATTGTGAAACAAATGAATTAAAGAATATCTATTGTATATACCTACAATTATGTGAATATCTGACTTCGATACCATTTAATTATATATAGTTTAAATATGTATTATTTAATTTTGTTTTTTTAACCACTTAATTTATTTATACACCAAATGATGTTGGTCTTTAATTTAATAATTTTGAATCATTATAAATAAACCGTGTAAAATATTATAAATAATAAACTTAATGTAACCACAAGTCTTATTCTTAAAAATTTCTAATCATTCTGTATCATTAAATCAATTTCCACAATATCACAACAGTTTAAATATGGTACTAACTAGATTTATTTTGAAATATTTATAATTTTTTTTTTTTTTTTTAATATTAAAATAACGTTATATATTATAGTTTTGGTTAGTTAATTTGACATCCTAATGAAGGAAATGGCATTTTCATTTTATTAATTATTATAGTTAAAAATTAAAGTTAAATAATATAAAAGTGAACACTAACCACAAAGTTTAATTTGAAAAATTAAAAAATATAATTATCTATATTTCTGTACCTTTATCTACTGTTAATAGTATATGCCTATATTTCTGTATCTACTCCTATTTTTTATACCTTTTAATATTGTATTCTTACAATTTTTAATAAAAATAAATCAACCTTACATGAAAAACCAGCAAAAATATGTAATATAATTAGGAGTGTACCTAGCTATACAATGGCTATTGATCCAGGTCAGAATTTTTATCCCTGATCTGTTATCTTGTAATTCGGTTAACCGAGGGATATTTCCAAATCTTACTTATTTCGAAACGTCTAATATAACGCGTGCTTCACGAAAACAGAATATTGCGTAAAAATGCACCTACTCTGATTTACACAGCCGCGCCGTTCAGAATCTTGTCGAGTTTGATAGATTATTCTGCCACGTGTCTCTAACCTCACTGGTCAATGTTTCAGATCTCATTTCGGAGTCCACCATTATAAACCATAGAAAAATATTTTGTTTTATTCAAAATATCAACAACAACAAAAATACTTCAGCACAACACTAGAGCAATCTTATAATTAATGAAATTTTCATTGAGAATAAATCACCTTGTCTATGATCTGGTAGAATACCTATGGTGAGGATCAGTATTTATATCTACATTGTTTAACATCTCATCTAAAATTATATAATATGTTACTTTTTTGTAAACTGGTAAGATTTTGCATATCGTAAATGATTTGTAATAATCATCTTTATATAATCAAACTTAATTTCTTAAACGTTTTTTTAAGAAATTTAACCAGAAAAATGAGCAAAAATCAATTTTTCAGGTTAGAAACTGATACATTACATTGGAAATACATCACATATCCACCCATTCGTATACGAATTTGGATTTTATTTTGTAGGTACATATATCAAATAGAAAACATACAAGACCATTTCTTCTATCAGAAAATTAAAAATTGTATAACTGTAATGCTGCAGTACTGTAGACAAGTATGTCACACATCATAGGGTGAGTTTCATAGACTAGTTATTAATTACTATTACGTATTTTAAAGAAAAGAAAATATTATTTTATTAGGACAGTAAACACAGCTAAATCATCGCGTGTCTCTCGAAAGGTTCAAGAAAACATATTTTTAGCGGAATGTAATTTAAACTGTACCAGGTTTTAAATAATCGCATGTGCAATGATGCACTCGCAGAAATCGAAAGAAAGAAGCGCTTTCATGATCACATTTAGCTGCACGCAAGTTACAACTTATCATGTCGGAAGTCTGTAAAACATCCCAGCTGCTAAGAATATTCTGGACCTCTCGTGAGATCGGCTAATATTGCTCACTTCTCTAGGGCTGAACCATAATGGTTATAATAAACTAAGTATGCAATATTTGTGTTATTTTTATTCAGTCCAGTAAATTTTATCGATTACTACCCAAGTTTCAAAAGCTTAATATTTTATTGAGGAGAACATATTCTTATTGCGAAGTTGTAATTATTCAGAACATAGCTCTGTGATATTTTAAATGCTAATTAAATGTATTAATTATAATGATATGTACATATATAAAATCAATTTTATCTAAAATTATTGTTGTCTGTATAGATATATTAATTTGAAAAAGTGTAACATATAGGTTCGAAAATTTGAAAGAGACCCAGGTTCGAATTCCGATGGCGCAACAACAATCAATTTCGATAAAATTGATTTTATATGTATACCTTTATAATGAATACATTTAATTAGTATTTAAAATATCACAGACCTATGTTTTGAATAATTACAACTTCGCAATAAGAATGTGTTCTTAATAATATACAGGTTGTTTCAATGTGTCCAAAATTTAATAAAAATGAATTGTTAATTCTGGCATCTGCTATCGGTTTACTCAAAGGTATTTGAGATTCCGTAAAAACAATGGCTTTCAAATAATAGAACGATAGATGTATTAATTTGATAATGTGTAACACATAGGTTCGAAAATTTGTCGTCAAAACTACTGACGCTGTAGAATAGTAATGCACCTTTTCCGGATTGGAAAAGAGATCCAGGTTCGAATCCCGGTAGCGCAACAACAATATTTTCGAAAAAATTTATTTTATATGTATATCTTTCTAATTAATATATTAAATTTGTAGTTAAATATTTGATTTCGTAATCATATTTCGAATCTGTACACGAGAATGTTGATAACTCAATACTTTATTTTCAAGGAGACAGTCAATCAACACCCACCACACAAGAATCTTAAATCATCACCATTTTCATCATCGTCGGCTGTGCCTCGTCTCTATAAAACGATCCTTCATGATCGTGGGTCCTCGAGTGGCCGAAGACTCCAACTTCTGGGACAGCTTGAGCGTGGGAAGACAGTAGATACGGACTAACTTCCGTATTCGTTCACTTTTATTCTCGTATAGGCTGCCTCCATATATTATTGCCCTTCAATTAGGCATGTCTTCTGCAGACTGCTCTCAGGTATACGTTGATCGGTATTGGCCTATTGAAAGTTCATATTCAAGGAGACTTTAAAGCGATTTTTTTTCCTTTCATTCTACGTGCAACGCTCACGTTTACGTTAGAATAACTGGAAGTATATAATCTTTTTTGGTATTTTAGTTTTAGGTATTATAACTACGTGACTATCGAAGTTATCAGCGAATGATAGTGGCTTCGATACTCGTCATTTTAGTCTCTCCAAAGAAACAAAAAAGTATAGATTCACCATAAAACCCTAAATGAGAATGAGCTCTGGTTAAGCCCTTCAAATATTTCGGGCATCCTAAGCCTACAATATCTTGTTAAATAATGTGGAACATTTCTCGACGGATAAATTTGAGAATTATCTGAAAAACTGGTTAATGGGTATTGACAGAAGAGAACCGATCAAATACAATATTTATGAAGAGACTTGCGTGAACTGAACATCGTTAATGTATTAAACATTTATGAAATAATATTCATTCACTTTCATGTTATAAAAGATTATTGAAGCATCTTTTATTTTAAATTGTTATTCTACGTTTCTTTTTTGAATATATAAATTAATAATCATACTTTATTTTTTGAATTATTGGTATGTTTTTTTTCATTTATTAGAAGATATAATACATTTTTTAAATAATCGGTAGGATATATTTCTTCTCTATGAGAGTAACGAGAATTTACGTTTCAGTTAGTCTGTGTACATATTTTTTTTAAATTCAGATACAAATTTATAGTAGTCTGTAATTTTTCTAATTGTGGTGGCGAGATTGTTAAAAATTTGATGCTTTGATAAATATAGTGATGTGATATTAAGATTGAAAATATTAGTTGATAATCCTGTCTCCTTGTGGTGAATACCACAGAGGTCGCTTGTCTGCCGAAGCGATATATCACCGACACACGCGGCATCTCAGAACAAGCAAAATGTGCATAACATAGTGGGGAACCACAGCAACGGAACAGCGCGCAGCGGTCGAGGATATATAGTTAGAACATTTATGAATAAATACGTAATGTATTGATGTAAGTACCGTTATTGATTGAATGTTTTATCCACTATGGCAACTCCACAAAGGATAAGTATCTTTTGTGGAGCCTGCCTGAACTAGCAAGCTACGAACCCGATCCTACGTGGCTTATGGTGTAAAACGTTAATCCATACACAAATCCACTAAATAATATAAAAAATACTTCATATACTTTGTCATTGTACTGTACAACCAAAGATCGTAATGTATACAATATTTTTACTAATAATATTGATCAAATTGATTAGAATCAAAATGAAAAGAAAACACAATTCTAATAAGCAATATGAATTGTTACGAAAATATTCAAAAGTATTTTAGTTTTTGAATGATCTACGAAATTGAAAAAAATATATAAGTATGAATTATTTTAATCAACCGAAGCTGTATCCCTGTTATCTTCTTATTCGTTTAAAAAATACGCAATTTTAAATAACTATTTTTATAACTAAATATTAGTCCATGGGAGTGGCTTAGATACGAAGCCAGGCTTGGTCATTTCGAGTAGAATGAATTTTGAAGGAGAGTTAAGTCAGCAGGCTTAAGCAAGGAGGATTAGCTTAGAAAAGAAAATACTTGGTTGTTGAGGAAGCCAAAAAATGTGACTCGGGAGGAAATATCAGGGCTTTATTTTCTGCAATGAAAGTTAATTATTTTCATCAATACAATTTCATTAGAAGAAGATGACATTGATTAAAAAGGTTCATTAAAATAGGGTTTTTTTTCTATAATGTATATATTATAATATGAGTATGTACATAGTTTTTCGTATTGATCCCTTCAGACATGAATTTATTTTCCTGAATGATTTTTTTTTACATTACTCATTATTTTATACCAGTTACGCTGTCTATATACATACATTGAGATATGTATAAAACCGTTTAAGACCATTTATCGTGTATTACTTATGAAGGAATTTTCATAAGTGATACACGACTATTAATTTTTTTACAGAAATTAAATTATATTGAAATTTATTAATACAAATTAAATTAATCAACTAGAAAGATATACAGAAAAAATCTATTCATCGAAAAAATATTTAGTGCTACCGGAATTCGAACCTGGATTACTTAAATCACTGGAAACATGTTAATCATTCCACAACAGCAACCGATTACAATTACGACAAATTTTTATATCTGTATATGTTTACAATTGATATATTTATTATTCCGTTTTTAAAATCAAACCACTTTGTATTGTTCTAAAAAAGCAACTTCACAACAAAAATGTGTTCTTAAATAGATAAACCTATACTATTTTTACTTGTAATCGCCATGTTGTTTCTTATTTCATATTAATTGATATTTCACACTATGAATTCCGATTTATTATATTTAATATATATATTAATCTAATATAATAATTAGAAAAAATCAGATTTTTATTTAACTTTAATACTTATACACACATATATATATATATAAGTATTAAAGTTAAATAAAAATCAGATTTTTTCTATAGGCTTATATTTAAATTTCGTGTACATTATAATGTGTACCAGATCTGCAGAGATTATGATGATGAGAGATGCGAATGCTGGGCAAGTACGTACGTAAATTTCTTTGAAAATAAATATTTTTTTATTAAAAAATATCATGTATCAATGTTTTAAAAGTAAAAAATAGTATTATTAAATCTATTTACGACTTATGTAAGCAATATTTTTTAAATACGGTAGAAGCTTGGCTCTTATTACATAATAAGAAACAACCCTGAACAAACGTAGTCCATCTCTAAATAGACTACAACTAAATCGGTAAATATTAAATTTCTCTATACAATCCAACACGTTAAGACTAATCTAATCTTAATTTTGTAAAAGTTGCTTTCTAAGATATTGCGCCTTTCATCTTCTGGCTATCTCACCCCTTCACAAATAAATGTGTATTATAATAAAATCAATTCCAAATTTAACATATAGTTATTTTAACAAATTTAACGTATATTACTGTATAGTCTTTGCGCAAAATACATACTTCCCAACGATAAAAATGTGTATTCAGTTGCAGTCTAGGTATCCTGAACTAAATAAAGTTACTCTACCCCACACCGCCAGTCATTCACCATCTTCCTACCTGGACCAGGTTTTATAAACATCATTATTATTTAGTGTATGCGCAAAATAAAGGTACCTCCCTCTCTCTTAAGCCCTAGTTTAACGGGTAAATCCGGATACAGACCGCCCGCAGTATATATTTAAAAACTACATATTCAATTTGTTTTCGATAAATGGGGTAAATATATGGAGTATCGACCAAATGGATACCTCAGTAGAAGCCATCTAGAGACAGATCAAGGAAGAGGTGGGCTGACTGTGTGGATGAGGACTGGAGCAGGATGGGAGGGTCTGGGAACTAGAATGGCCAAGGATGTGAGTTAGTGGAGATCACTTGTGAAGGAGCCCACATCCCATCCTAGATGAAGAAGAAGAATGTAGAAAATCAGTTATACATGCACGCTGTTCATGTTTACTCGATTTTAAAATTGCTCAAATTTCTCTGTCGTCTTCTTATGTACCAACAGCAATTTAAATGTAATAGTTATAATATCAGTGAAAGAGCTGTAAATATGTCGACCAAATTGTATCTTTATTTTTTAAGAGCTCTGTGAAATTCTCTAATTAATTTAATTGCATACCTACTGAATTTATACATTCATTTACTGTTCTATAAAGGTAATAGGTATTTCCCACAGTAAATTGAGAGTTCTTCGGGAGATGAATATCTTTAGAGTCCCGGATGCTACAGATAAATGAGTTGAGCTGCTTCGGTTTAATGAAGTTTATTCATGAGGCTGTGTGCATCTTACGGCTGGCAGCTCCGTGACCCATATTTCAGATATTCAGTACCTGTCAGTGCGCACCCCAAAACGTCTTTAAAAAATTCAGCAGTAAACTTTCAATGGCGAATGGATTCAGACGTCAAACTAGTGGAAACAACGCAGCGTGATACATGATACCTGCAATTCCATTTCACGTTCAGTTAAAAATATAGAGCAAAATGACGGGGAATTATTTGGTATATGTGCGTGCCAAACATTAACAATTAATAATAAAAAACATTAAATTTATATTCACAATATTTTCAGTATGTATAAATTTTTGTAAAAACACATTGCTGGATTTTGTCCCCAGATAGATTGTTATCAATATATATTGTAGATGACTCATAGAGACGAAGCTATTGTTTTTATATGTGAAGTATGGAAGTCATGGGTCCTCGGCTGGCTTGAGTGATCACTTTACACAATTGTAACGTTCACCAATTCTACCCACACGCGACTGCAACACCTATCAATTTTTTGGAAGTCGTATACATATTTTTACCTTTCTTATATTTCTTACAACTACGCTGTCGCCTTATATAGTTTTAAATTTGATATTCATTTACCTGAAACAGCATAGATGTCTCTAAATGAGAATTTTTATTTAATTGAAGTATTAGAGCTATATTATTTGTATGACGAAAATGGTTAACATATATATACTAGAATACTCCTGAAAAGTCCATTTTTAATTCAGGACAGGTCGTAAGCTATGTAATACCCGTGACTTCCATACTTCCCATATAAAACAATAACTTCGTCCCTATGAAACATCTATAATATGTATTATAAAATTTATATTTAAAATATTGTTTATTGGTAGGTATTTGTTATGTTTGTTACATTTTTTTGAACTTTAAATAGTCATCTCCATTGATTTACTTGAATAACTTTAATTTTAACAAATGAGTTATAACTTTATAACTTACCATCACTCCGTTTCAGAGTAGGCAGAAAGGATAGAGCCCCACACTCTTCTGTCCTGACATACGATTCTCGCCTCGTCCACCTTCATACATCTTCTCATGCAAGCTCAACGATTATTGAGGCTTCTAACAGAACCATCTTCCAGTGTCTAGTTTATCTGGTCATACCATACATGTATCGTACAATTCTCTCCTCATTCATTATTTTATCATACCCAAACCACTGGGCTTTTTTAATCTGTTCTGTTTTCTGTAGATTCTGTCTTAATCCTGTTCACAATAGTAAGATCGGCTTTACATTCTCTCTTAAATTGTTCAACCATTGTCCTATCATAAATGAATTTTCGTTCGTCCCTCTTCTGCCAGCTTCAGGCCTTACTTCCATACTTCAGTGCCGGTACTAGGACTCCATTGTATACCGCTCGTCTTACCTCAGTTGACATGTTCCTATTAGATATTATTTCATTCACTTTATTACCTACAGTCGTTCTCTTTTCGATATTTATCTCAGCCTTACCGTTTCTAATCAAACATATTTCCTAAATATGATTGTCTTATATGTATTAACATCGGATTCTGTTATAGTTTTAAGATGTTGCTTAAGTATTGCATAATTCAATGTCCCTCTCGTCCATATATCTCACCGGTAACTAACTTGAGTTTAAGTTTCAGTAGTTCTAGCTTTGTTTTGTCATGTATGTTAAGTTGGCCTGATAGTTTGTGTACTGTTTCAGTTAGTGTTAGTTAGTTCAAATTGTCAACCATTTGCAACATTTGATTCTGTGTTGACAGAATATGTACTAAGTAGATTTTTAGGTAGTAGATTTTTATTATCATAACTATAATTTTGAGAGGTGACCGTTTCATCAATATATACAATTTCGTGTGTTGAAGATAATAAAGAAATCTAAATTGTTTGTGTGGTAAAAAGTTTGGTTTATTTCAAAATTAAAACTATTAACGTGTATTTATTATTGCTAGTATAAAATTTTACCAAACAGTGACCGACGGTCCCAACCCTTAATTTTACTTACCCTTATTTAAAATTTGCTTTTTATACGACGTATTACGTTTGTTTAGCCTCATAATGTTTGTTAACCGGGAGGATTTCAGCTTCCATCACAACCTCTATTACAGAAATTTACGAGTTTAGTTACACAATTTATTTTAATAGATATTCCGCTAAAACCTTTTCATCATATTTCAAACATAACGTGATCCAAATGTTTAGTAAATGGCAGGGTAAATTGTGTATTTCAATATTTATTTATTTAAAAATCCTGGCGAGTAGTAATTTATATGTAAATATCATGTTTTTTATATTATTTGATGCTGTACCTATACTATCGCGTAATAGATAATTTATATTATAGTAATTTTGAAATTAGCAAAATTAGCTTTGTGGTTAAAATTCATATTTTTAATTATTAACTTTGTTTTATTAACCACTGGTATTTTTCGAAACCGGTAGATGTATTTAAACTCAATAAGTGGTTAATAAAACAAAGTTAACAATTAAAAATATTATATTATAGTTTTGAATAGATGATTATCTCGTGACATGTGACAAAATGTGTGATCTTTGATATATATATATTTATTTATAATCTATACTATGTCTACGGATACACAGGAACGTGTCCATGGCTGGTTGAGTGGCAACATCCAGACTTCATAAACTTCTCCATCAACGCTTATGAAGAAAATTGATTCAGTTTTAGTGCTTCTATATAGAGGTAGATAACACTATGAGATTTGATGATCATGTAGTTCTAGGTGTTTCAAAACAATTTTTTGTACTGATTTCAGATTTATTCTTCTTTTGTTTCAATTGCGTACTGTTTCTTTGCTAATCAAGTAAGTATTTTATTCCTTAAAACGTAATTTGCATACGTTTTAGCGGTAAAAGGAACAGGGCTTCCAGTACTTAGTAACAATGTTTCCGAAAGTATCTTCTAAAAAACTTAAAGAAGAGATCTTTGTGGAGCCGAAAATCAGAAATTTAATAAAGTGAATTCAGTACAAAAGAAAGGGTTTCAGTTTTATTTACAGAAGTTGTGACAGATTTTTTGGGTAACATGAAAGATCTGAAATACACAGTCAAGGTTAAAACAATGTTGTAGAATTTCAGGAAATTAATGAGGAGTGTAAGGCTCGATTTTCCACATTCGTTCATAGATTTTTTTCCCTGAGAACCTCGGAGATGTCAGCGAATAACAAGGAGAACGTTTCCATCAAGACTTCAAAGACATGGAAAAGATGTACGAGGGAAAGTGGAATGCTAACATGATGGCCGACTACTGTTTTATGCTAAAGAGAGATGGCGCTTGTGAGGTGTGAAAACCGAGGAAAAGAAATTCTAACCCATCTGAGAAAAAAAAAATTAAAGTTAAATAAATATGAATTAAATATATTAATTAGAAAGATATACATACAAAATCAATTTTATCGAAAAAGATTGTTATTACGCCACCGGAATTCGAACCTGAATCTCTTTCCAAATCGGGGAAGGTACATTATCCATTTATGCTACAGTGACGATATTTTTAGAAACAAATTTTCGAACCTATATGTTACCTTTTAATCGTTCCATTACTTGAAAGAGCCATCTACCTTATTTTTACGGAATCTCAAATACCTTTGAGTAATCTGATAGCAGACGCCAGAATTGTCAATTAATTTTTATTAAATTTTGGACACATTGATACAACTTTATTATTAGGAGAACACATTCTTATTGTCGCTAAAAATATCGTCGCTGTAGCATAGTTGGATAATGCACCTTCCCCGGTTTGTAAAGAGATCCATGTTCGAATCCCGATGGCGCAACAACAATATTTTTCGATAAAATTGATTTTATATGTATATCTTTCTAATTAATATTTAAAATATCACAGACCTATATTCTGAATAATTACAACTTCACAATAAGAATGCGTTCTCCTAATAAAATTTAAATAAGTGTCAGTTAGAAGAAAATTAATTTGTCATATTTATCTTTTGCTTTCTTAATATTTTTCTATTTTACATATTTTTTATTATTTTTTTTTTACAATATATGATATCAATATTATTCAAATCTTTTTTTATATATTTAGATTCGTTTTAACGATAATTTTCCTTTTTTACTTTTTACTTTCTCCTTTTCACATTAATAATATTATAATAAAAAGTTCAAAAATAGTTTGTGCATAAACCTTACGAGATAGAAAAAAACAAACTGCAGATCTGAAAACTGCATGAAAATTACTATTGTATTTATTTTTAAAATTACTAAAAAGGCAGTATAGTGTAATTATTTAAATAAACAATCAACGTATTTCTGATACAAATAAATAATATGTAGATAAATAAATAATTATTATTGTTCCCTAATGATCATTTTTTCAAGTTAAAATATTTTGCTAGTCGCTTCATGGCGTTGGTTATTAAACAGTGTTCATTAATAAAACTAGAAAAAGATTAAAAAAGGGCGTCCTATGACCGGATTTAAGGACCAGTAGTTATGTAATATTAATAACACTTCATTTATTTTTAATATTTACAGCGAAAATATTGTGGTTAGTCATTTAAAAAATATACATACAATACACTCTGTATTTAATGGCGTGGTGTTTTATACTTTTAAATAAATCAGCAGTTTCAAAAACATAATTTTTCTTCATCAGTGTCATAAAAAAATAAACCTTTGAATTAACAGCTCAATTTTAGATAAATATACTTAATAAATAATTCCAGTACCTTACTAATTACCAATTTACTAATTACCAATATTGTGTATATATAAAATAGTCAATCCCATTGTTTTACCCACAAGTCTATTAATTACGGATTGAGTGAACAAATTAGAGAAATATATTTTTAATTGTGATTTTTCTTTACTGAAAAATATTTTGTTTTATAGGAGGTGTATTGTTGATAACTTTGTATTTGTAAAGTCAGCTTAAATCATTTTTAAATCTTATATATAACAGATAGACAAAAAAAAATAATATTAATTTAAATAAACGGCGAATATAAAAATTTATATTTGCATTAGTATAGAACAAAATAAATATATTAAATTAATATTTTACATTGTATCCGTCGATGATTATACGAAATACATTTATTCCAACGATATAAATATAATATATTTGGTAAGTTATGCAATCATGATTTCGAATATGTGAAATGTCATGTAATGCGAAAGCAATTTGAAGTTGAAATGAAATACTAAACCAAAAATTGTGTATTACTGCCAGGTAGCTAACCGATGTAGAGGTTTGGCAGATACTAATTCATTTCAAACCCTAAAGGGTTCTTCATAAATCAAATGTTGAGTGTCGATGTCAAATTTGGAGTATGACATGGTGGTCTAAAAAGGTTGAAGTTCACGATGAATAAACGCTTGTCACGTAGTCAAAACAAGAGACAATTTACTTTTGGCCCTAAAGTAAGCAGTCTCAATGAATCATTTTGTTATGACTTTTTAAAAACATTAATACGTCAAAGGATGGAAGTCGAATTGTGGTTTCCAATATTTTTAATATTTTATAAAAACTATATTATATCGTTATACGTTTTCATTGAGACCACCACACTTTTATTATTTTAATAATCGGACTGATTTTAGAAAGCATACAAAAATATTTTATGTATTCAAATATATTGTAAAATATAACTTTACCTTTATATATGTACATGTACAAAATGCAACATGTGCGTACCTTTTTTAACATTGGTAACTACATTTTAATTCTATATTATTTTATTAAATTTTAATAATCATCTATTATTAAATTGCCTTACTGATAGATTTCTAGGGTTTGATAGTTCTACGTAAAGATTTTCTGGTAAATCAAAAATAGAAATATATTCATTACATTGTATTTAAAAAAATAGCATTGTATATGTATGTGTATATTATTACTTATGTGACAATTTGATACCATAGTCTAACAGGAGAATAGCAAAATGGTAGAGTACTACCTTAGCATATGAGAGCTACCGGATTTGAGATTTGGTATCTCGTTTTGATTTCACATAGATCTTGGAACCATCTTGTTTTGATCCTGGTAAAGATGAAAATAAAATACATGGTTAATGTGAGAAAATTACAAAAATTCTGACGCGCTTTTTCGCTAGGGTACCCATTGAATAAACTTATTCAAAATTTAAAAAAACAGTACTTATGTTACTCTTGATTCTGATTGGTGTACCTGAATATCAAATAGAAATGACAATATAAATATTTTTTATTTATTATCTTTGTTTTAGTAACCACTGAATTGAGTTTAAATACATCTACCGGTTTCGAAAAATACCATTTTCTTCTTTAGGATATCATAACTAACTAAAAACATATATTATTCTTTCTTCACCAGAATCTATTTTAAAAAAACAACAATTATTTAAAAAATAAATTTAGTACCTAACTCAAATTGTTACTTAATACAAATTTAGTCGAATAATTTTTAGGAAAAATTTTTAGAATGGGACTCGTAGATAAATTTAGTAATAAGTAGTTAATAAAAAATATGAATTTTAACCACAAAGTTAATATTGCTAATTTTAAAAGTACAATATAAATACACAATAAGACTATATTTTCAAAGTATATATAGTATTGATTATATAGTAAAAAAATTGTTAATCTACCTAAAATTGTTATACATAATGTATTAAACAGTATCAGTTCCAAATTTAATTCATTTATTTCAATTTAAAGCCACGTAATCGAATACCAAATGAAATGTTTTGTTGACATTTTGTCGGCCATTTGGGTCAGGCCGTACTCAAGTGAAAACCAAACAAGAATATTTAGTGTATGCGAAATTCACAATTCTATTCCTTGTAGGTATAAGGTTATCGTATTGTCCATTTAATGAATATTATTATTAAAAAAAAACAAATATTCAATATTCCTGAAAAATTGTTTATTATTTATAAGTCGTGATAATTATTGTACACAGGTAATATGATGGTTTTAAAAATATAATTTAATACGATATCATATTTTTAGATTTCCCAAAGTTAAAAAATTGTAGCGCTTATGGATTCATCTTATTAGTCAGGGGAATTGAGTTCTATCTCTGTACTCTAGACTAAGTTTGATTAGTTAGATTAATTAGATTTATTTTGCCGTCGATTTCTTTTTTGAAATTTATTAACGCTACAGCAGGCCACGAGGCGTTATTTCTATAGTAAAACACATCACAAAAACACCCAGACTTGAGAAAATCACAAATATGTATTATGACCTCACCGTGAATCGAACCCGGTATAAGAAAATAGCACCTTGACCTATAGACTATGAGGGTCGACGGTCACTTTATAAAATATAAAGATTTTAACAATCTAAAGCCGGCCACACACGCAACGGTATATCTGACTAATATACCTCTTCAGGTAAACATAACAAGTTAACCGAAGGTCAACTTTGGCCATACACGTAGCGGCCAACCTGTGACAATCTCTTAGTCAACCATGGTATCGGTGCAGCACAACTACGACGATGCAGTGGCGCTAGTAAGTCTTCTCGTCTAAATACAAAAGAATTATGCTACGCTTGCGAGACACCATTTTTTCAAACTACGCAACGCGAACTTTTCCTTCGTGGTTGATGGAACAAGTAAGACTTGCACCCTGGACACGTTCAGGCATCTGCCTGAACTCACAGGTAGAAAATATGAATTTTCAATTGTGGTCGGGTCGCCCGTACAGGTAGAGATACCTGCCAGTTTTGTCACATACACGCTCCGGTTTGCCTGTACAGGCGACCTGAACAGGTATTCCTGTCAAGTGTAACGTTGCGCGTATGGCCGGCTTATGTCAAATGTTATACGTTCAAGTATTGTTCATGTAAGAAATGTTCATGTCAAAATTTGTACAATAGAAACTTATATGGTTGAATTTACAATTAAAAATTAATACGCTAAGCATTTACACGATGGAACATTTCAAATGATAATACATTTCATATACCAATATTATAAAGAACAAAATATCACGAAAAAAATTTTTTTTTTATAATAGGTAGATACATTACTGATTTAAATATTGAGATTTAAACACAAACCACTAAATATATGAACATGAACTAACGCAATTGCTTGTCCCAACATTTTAATGTTGGTGTCACCCACGTAATCACTTTGGTATCACTTACGCAATCTAATAGCTCCGCGACTTTTTTTTTTATATATGACTCGATTGGAATGAAAATTTAAACGCTGACAATATAATATGCATTATTATAAAAAATGCGTCTTGTTTAGACGAAGATTTAATTTTCGAAAAGTAAATACTTTTACTGTTACATAAATGTGTCAGAAACTATCGGATTTATGTTTCCATTAAGAATGTGTGTAGAATGCCCCTCGTTCTGCAACTAATGTTTCAAACCCCTCTCCTATATGTACACTTTATTTCATGTCTGTGGATTTGTAACTAATTAAAAAATTTCCTTCGTATTGGTTTGTGTGTTGTTACAGCTTACGTGTAGAATATTTGCAGGACGTATTCCATTTGTATAAATGTTTTATGCTGGTTTACAAGTTTCTATAGTATAAATGTTTGTGTGAAAATATTTCCCATACGACATAGTAGACGACACATCTAACTCAATGGCTTTTGAACAACATCAAGATAGAACACATCTTCAAGAAAGTTGGTTAACATTTTTTTTGTAAATAAATCGATTTACAATAAATTTACGTATTTAAACATTTCTTTAGTTCATCGCCATCACGATGTAAATTGGGCAGAAAATAAATTTATTATTGGTTATATTCAAAGTCAAAATCGATATTCTATGAAGACGTTAACAATTCACTACCCACTACTCAATATATCGTATAAATCAAAAGATACCAAAAAACCAAAAAAAGAGCTATACTTGGTATTGCACTTAATGGTAAACGATTAATTCACCAGAAAATCAAGAGGGTAGATAGCCTAAACAATTCGTACACCCAAGTGACAATAAGCTAGACATATCTTTCGTAGAGAGCTTGGTGATGGAAAGAAGATCACCAGAGTGGGGATATCACACTGGTATAATAATTTTTAATAAGAGCAACGATTTCAGAAGAGTGGCTGGCAATATATGAGAAGGGCTGAAAGCAGAAAGAAATGATAGTCCTTATTGCGTCGCGACTTTAGGTCCATTATACATAAAATGTTCCTAGTAATAATTCCTACGCCACGCTCCAATTTCTTTAATGGCTCCGGAAATTCTTCTAAAGAATCCTAATACTTCCAAGAATTTTTCTTTCAAATATATCCTGTATTGTTTCATCTTTCTTTGGTTCTAGGTAGCATAGGTGAGCACTAGTCTTATTGGAGTTTTATAAAGCATTGTTTAACTTCGATAGTTTTTGTAAGGCAAAGTAGCAACGATTAGCACTAACTGTACTAGGTTTTATCTCTTCGTCATTTTTGTTTTTAGGGATCCTAGATTTGTTACCAGGTATTGTATATATATTAAAAATAATCCTAGATATATACATTTATTAACCGTATCAAATGAGTTGGTTGGTACCCGTAGTTGGTTGTGATTCTTAGTTTCTCCGCCTCTCATGCGCTTTTCAGTGAAAGAATAGTCCCTCCAACAGACGTCACATACGAAGCGGTCCTGTTGCGCAGGCCGGTTCCGTTGTTGCATGTCCGCAGCTCGCTGCTCATTTCTAGCTCATCTAGCCGCCGCGACACCGTCAGCCCGCGAGCAGATACTTCTCCAACTCCCACAATCAAATGAGTATTTTCAGTTAGTTAAAAGATTTGGTTAATATGCAGGCTGCAAGCTATTGGTGTGTATCTCTTCTTAATTTATTATTTTTATATCCACATTCTTTGTTGCTATCTCTAGTGCTGAGGCACTTATATATGCTTAGAGAAATTGTTTTAAAACTAATTAAAAAGTAAACATTTTGCAAATAGGTAATCCCAGTACAAGATACCACCGCCTTCTTGTTGGCATTAAACTTGATCGTCTAGGGTTTCATTAGCTGGTCGAAATTATGGTCTTGGCGCAGGCAGCGGGATAACTTAGTTTAACTAGCGTAGCACGTTCTGAAAGAATTTCAAAAGTGGACTTTAAATCCTAATGACCATTATGTGATGATAAAATTAACTCCACAACTTTGCCGTCAACGAGTCAAAGTTCGCCAACTCCAATTGAAACAACGTCTTTATGGCCCAGAAATAATAAAAGGCTTTTAACCCGGCAATTAAAGTAAATTTATACATCTACTTTAACTTCCTGAAATGCTTTCTAATTGGCCTTTCATTTCAGACACCCGTTTCTAATAATTTTTCCTTTTCTTTTCCTGAAAACTTGGCGACATTCCTTCGGGTAACCGAAATACGGTTTGATCCAACGCGAAGTGGCCGAACACATTTATAATCATTTCTAATTTAAATAATTTACAATGGAAGCTTAACATAAATGCGGATTTCCTTTGTGTGGCAGTAGCCACGTGCGACAGCTTGGTTTTAGGTCGAAAAAGTTAAATGTTATTAAATAGTAATTAGTAAGAAATTACTGTACAAATGGTACGAATTTATATAATTTTAAAATTGAAAAACTTTATTCTGCGGGTCCCCCAGTAAAATTTGTCGCGAAAACTGCCTTAGAAATAAGGCTTTTTTTTTTACATTTTAAAATATCTTCTTTGTTTTATCGATACCAGTGAATTACTATTCGTTTATAAAGAACAATTATATACAATTATATATATGAACAAATATAATATATGTAACAAAACGTTTCAAAAACATGTAAAATTGTACCTTTTCTAAAAAAAAAATTTATGAATATACGGTGTCTAAAATAGAATACACAACACATACACAGCCCAAATTTTCATTTTCACTATTTTTTTTGCCATATATCATATATTATTTATGTTTTCTGTTGCCATGTATATGTAATAAAAATAGGATTAAATGTATTTATGTTTAGAGAAAAAATGATTTATTTGTACATATAACGCTGGTAATAATATAAAGACACAAAAATGCATCTAAATAAATATAATATAGATATAAAAATAATCATGAACATAAATTTTTCCAGTTTATAAAATTCAAACATTTCATACATTTTTTTTTTTGAATACCGTATTTATGACTTATTACTATTACTATCTACCGACTATTTAAATGCTTGGCGGTATTGATGCACTGTTTCAATGTATATATTACGTATAGTATTACTCACTAATACAATTGTTCTTTTAAATGAAAATTAGTATACCTCTCACATACTAAGCCTGAGCTTTACTCGTGGAATATGGTATCAGGTGATTGTATAAATTTTAATACAATATATGTTTATGTAAATGCCTTCGATAGCTGGTTCTTAGGTTTCCGATTAACAATAAGCACACATATGATATGTGAACTGCACTAACCTTTTAATTTTGCCGTCGTTCTGGTCCGATATTGTTGTTCTTTTAGCTGGGTTGTCTTCTTTATATTTCGACTGACCGAAGCGCGCACTGGTGGTTTATTTGGACCCGCTGGACTAGTCGAAGCACGGGATGTAATAAGAATGACGCCTGTCGGTTATCGTCTTCTTAGCCTTCCGAAAAAAAGGCGGCAATACTCACACACACACATGTACATTATTATAAATCAAGAAACCCAGCGGTGCCAATAAAAGTAACAAGGCGCGTAAACAATATAATTTATTATAATAATTCGAAGGCAAATAATTAAATAATTTATATTTACACAGTATATGGAAAAATACGATATTTTATTCCATATTTAAAGATGTTACTAAATAAATACGATTTAAAACAAATTCTGTTAATGAATATACATTTATAATAAAACTGTTTTCAATGATCAAAAGCTTCTACCTACATTTAATCCTATCAAAATACATAGTTCGAATACATAAATATCTCTTCTATTTGAATTATCTTTTAAAATTATATCTTTTATTATTGTTACCGCAATTTTATTGCAAAAAATAATGCAAATAAATCTTTTTAAGAATACATTATTATTGTGATGTTGCAGTTTTTTCAGAACATATTCCCCCTGTTAGGAAAATATCCCGGTTCAAATCCCAAATCCCGGTAGCAACCAAAATATTTTTTTTGACTGATATATTTAATTTATATTAATAATGTATTCAAAAATTTAATATTTTAAATCACTAATTTAGCTATTTTTATTAAACTAGACTAACTATAAATAAAATATGCATAAAATATTTTCAAACATAATTTATACAACCAAATACCTAGATAAGCCCCACGTCTGCTCAGCAGTGTGAACACCTGTTTCAAGACAGACTTGTGAATATTAGTTTATAGAAATTATATACCAGACAGTTAGATATTATTTATTACTATACATACGCAATACTTTTGTCTTTTGTATACGAATTTCTATTCAAACCCCTATTTTAAATGTAAACGCAAACGTCGAATATAAATAATGATTATAATGTAACAAAAATAAGTAATATTGACTTATGCATAAAATTACAATTGTATGCCCCAAGCAGATAAAGTAATACCTATATCACATAACACCTTATCCATATTTAAAAATAAATTTGTTTATTTGTTCTTAAGGTACCCTTTTCAATTACTATTGAAAGAAATATGGAAATTGGAATTAGGAAACGCAATTTTTCTAATGATATATTACTTTAATTTGATTGACTTGTGTTATTTTAAACTTTTAAAAATGTTACTTTGTTAATGACTATCGCTTTTCAATAATAAACGTCAACTATACTTCGTAACTTTCAAGACTGTGGTTGCAATTAGACAATTTTTTTTTCAAACAACAACAAAAATTAAAATATCAATTACACATATTTTCAATTGTCCACGAAAACATATTTACTTTTCACTTTTGAAAATCCATCTACAAAATTTTCTGAAATTTTACTATTTTTCATACATGAAAGTATTTAAAAACCTCTAGAATGAAACACAAAAATATATTCTTTATTAACAGTACTCATTTGAGCCAACATTAATTTACCATACGTCATCAGAACTTTTAGAATTATTCTATTTATAAATAACAATATTTTGTATACATTTCGATAGAATGAAATGAAATCAAACGACATATACACACTATTATTCATTTTTTAATCGAAATTCTTCATTTGCGCAAATATGAACTCACTAAGATAATATTTTATGGTGACATTCAATTTGCATATCAATGCAGCAGGCACATGTGTTTGTACAAAACCGATTGGTTATCACACTATTTTGTACTGAAAAAACATGAATAATATTTGATAAATATTGTTTCAAATTATCTATTTCACAAAACAATTTGTAAGTATTAAATGAAATAAATACATGTATGTTAGTTGCTTTTAATTTAACATTGTAAAGACACTCATACGCGTTTTGCTTTCAATGTTACCAGTAATTTACTGTTCCCGAGGTAAGTTTTTAGAACTCCATAATCACATATAAAAATATATTATAATCGTTGAATTTACTTAAGACGCGTTTCACCTTGTAAAGGTATTATCAATCTAACAATTTAACTTTTTATTTCTTTTGGTTTCTGAGTACCGTACATTTACCATTGTAATCTTAATTTAAGTCAGTAAAATTTATAAAAAAACTAAAAATAATGCAGTATAAAATATAATTATAGTATAATGAAAATATAGTAGATACTTTAAACTATACATGTTCGACATGTAGAAAGAAATAGAGATGATGAGGTGTTGACGCAAGTCGAATACTTCCTGTGCATTCCAACTTACCAATAACCTTAATATACCTGTCCCTCTCTGGCCAACTACTAATTAGGGATTTTGGCCGACGTGGGATAGATTGCATTCGACACGGACCTGTCAACAAATTTATTTTAACGATCGAGAATAACACCATGCATATCATGAAAAAAACTGTGTTCTACAGCATCCGGAAGTGCAGTAATATCTTCGTTCTTCACTACAAAAGTGCTAGTCAAGTAGAGGTGAAAATTGTCGTCCAACCCATGACTGAGATCAAGATAGACTAGATCCATCTACCATTATTCATTTTTTAATCCAATTCGGGTTACCTCAACTAAACATTAATTATAATCGATACAGTCCACGGAATCTATTCCCACCATTAGGGAAGCTCGGTAAGCAGAATAAGAGGAAAAACAGAGACCTGGAGAGGTTTAGCAAGTTGAAAGATATAGAGAAAGAATAAAGCAGAAGAAAACAGAAAAATAGAAAGAGTATTTACTTCCTGATTAATTAGAGGTGAACGCTTCACTTGCCATGAGGGAGTGTTATTTTAAATTATGATCCCCAGGACGATCACAATCTTTAATTCTAAGGATCTCACATACATACTTTCCATGAGCAACCAATTGGAATTGAAGGGCATTCATGTACACACTTTCAATAGGCAATCAGTTAAAATTGAATTATTTAATGGACGAATTTGCCAAACATTTCCTTTTCATTTCACTTTGACAAAAAATGAAAATAAAATAATTATATACCCTTGACAGTTTTTATACTTTTCTCCCTATATTTGTATATCCTGTACTCCCACGCACACATTACTCGGACGCCTACTCGCTTGGGATGGTTTTGGGGTGAAATTTATATTTTTAATCAAATATATTACATCACGTATTTTCCACGGATTGTTTCCGATATGATCACTATTCACCTTTCAAAACCATTTGAGAACTGGAACTTACAAAAAAAAAATTGTTTTATTTTATATGAATTTTTATCTACGCTACTATGAATTTTTATAACACGAATATAATAAAATATAAAAATAGATTTCAAATACATTCAGTATTAGTACATATATCTATTTTTTTAATATTTTTTTGTTTCCGGGATTCGAACCTGGACCTCTTCCTTTACGGGGAAGAGCGTTCAATATTTCACTATAGCAATCGAATACATTTTCTACAAATTTTGAACTTATATTCCGTAATATTTCCAATTGATACAATTAAGAATGTAAAGCTGATGTTAGTATAGTGAGTAAGATTAAGAAAGGATCACTTAGGTGGTTTGGTCATATGGAAAGGATAAATGAGGAGAGAATGGTAAGAAAGATATAAGACGCAAGTGTTGATGGAACCAGAAATAGAGGACGTCCGCGGAAGACTTGGCACGACCAGGTAAACCAGATAATGGAGGATGGTTCTGTTAGAAGCCTCAACAATCGGCGAGCTTGTATGACAAGATATATGAATGTGGATGAGGCGAGAATTGTATGTCAGGACAGAAGAGTGTGGCGCTCTATCCTCTCTGCCTACCCCCACGGGGAAACGGCGTGATGGTAAGTAATTAAGTAAGTAAGATACAATTATTATTACATTTTTAAAAGCAATCAACTTTATATTACGATAAATCTCAAATAAATTTATCGATAATGTATTCGAAATACATTTTTTATACAAAAATCTTCAATTCGAGGGTGTAATTTTTGATGAAGGGTTTTAAATCTAGGCTGTCTCGTGATAAGACAAGATGAAGCCGTATAAAGCTGCAAGCAGCAAGGTCGGCACCATTGCCGTTCAAAGCCCTGAAGCGCTAGACGTAGTTAAGCTCTGGTGGAGAGGCCACCGGGAGAGGAGCCGAGCGTAGCTGGTCCAGTGGCTAATTAATTATTAATTATTGAGACTACGCTAGAGGAATATTTGGCACCTGGGGCTACCTCAGAGTGTCTGAATAAGCTATGGTTGTACGTATTAATAATCTACCTAAGATTGTCTATTCGTAAACATATATTATAAAATACATTTTTATGGTTCTCCATAACTTCTCCAGAAAGATCTATTGTATTTTCAATAACTCCAGTACCTCTTCGTTAAATCCTGGCCTATGTTGTTACCCACCATGAAAAGATACTTTTACTGTACCCTTAGAATCTTTCATCTACTTACATATATAGTGTTGAGATATACAAGAAACGATTACTTTTTTAATTTACTATCCTAATTATATTGTTATATTACATTAGATTATTTTCTTAGATAATAATTATGAGTAATATATACATTTATGCTTTATTTTTTGTATTCGATTTTGATTCTTTCCTCCCTTTTCGTTTAGTATTTCTAAGTTATAATGTTACATATTTTTTTATATACTTGAAATTCTTGCTCAACCCAAACCGCTTAAGACTTAAGACTTTCTTTTCAATAATAATTCATATTTTCGTGTTTTTCTACGAGAATGTGGGTTTATATTATTCATTTTTATCAGAAGATAAGTTTTTGTTGAAGTTTTTCAACTATTACTTAGATAGGTTTTTTACACTAATATAAAACTAATAAACTTAATAATTAAGAAAATACAAGCATTATAAGAAAAACCGCGAGCATTAATTTTATTTTCCGCGTGCTACAAAATTGCTTTTTTATCGAAGATTCTAGAATATACGAAATTTGTTTTCTTATACTTTTAAAGCTAAGATTACGGAAATAAATGAAGTTAAATCTAGTATATAACATGTGACAAAAAATAAATAATAAAAACCCATATTTTCCTAAAAGCGCGAAAATATGAATTATTATTGAAAGGGAAGCCTTAACGAGCCAAATCAAAAACATTACACCTATCAGTTTTTTTTATTAAATAACTAAATAATCATTATTAAATAATATAATAAGAGTTTATCTTGTTAACAAGCCTTTTTATAGGCAATTTTTACATTTTTGAAGGTCTGTCAAAAATTATGTAAATGATTTTTTTTTATGTTGCTTTAAAAACTTACTCCCCTCTGCTCCAGAACGGAAATAAAGCAAACATGTTTTCAGCGCACTTACATTGAATTATTAATATTTCATGATTAATATTTTTTATGCAAAACTAAGCGCTTGTGCTATAAAAAAGAGCAACCTCTTGGTCACTAGATTAATGTCTTATCCTTGAACCTAACTTGGTCATTTAAAATAATTTTAATTTAACACATCTTGACCAATCGGATTAAAAATTATTTAAATAAATTAAATACTATAAAACAATATTTTATTTACGAATGATATAGTGTACTGAAATGATGTGAAGTACGTAAATTTAACAAGTAAAAATAAACAATACTGAAAAAATCTAATAAATGAACCCACAACGTTTTTGTAATACAAGTCAGATGCTTATAAATATTAAAACAGTCTAATTTTCTGAAAGAGAATAAATACATTTGATCCTATTTTATAAATATCAATACCCAGTGGGACGACCCAAATGGATTGGTTTTGGTAATGTCATTTGCTAGACAAATATTCCATTTTTCTATTACAATACAAAGCTTTTATGAATAAATTGATATTGTTTTATTGTTTCTTACATGGTCTCACAATTGTTATAGTTCACAATATAATATTTTTCTTATAATATTATCCACTTTTAGTAGTTTGTGTTTTTAAAATTTGAAACTTCTTTAGCTACGGTAGTAAATTCGTACCGTCAAATGTCACCGTCACACGTTAGATTATAAAAGAAAATAGAAACAAATACGTCTTAAAATGTTTCCCAGAAATATTGTTTTCATTCAAAAAATTCACATCGATTACCGTTGTAAGATTGTAAATATTTCAAACCTAAGACGAAGCCGGTTGCAATTTCAACTCTTTCGCATGCACAGATCACAGGCCCGCGCTATTAATTATGCTCGCGGCCAGCAAGATTGCATTTGCAGTCGCAATCGTTTCACATATTCGAAAACCCGATGTTCGAAAATTAAAATATGAATATGTCCTCGAGTATTCTTAGTGAAATCAGCACTTACTTGTACACGGAAAAATATATGTAATAAATATCTGTCAGAAATATATGTAATAAAATTTCATTCCTTTCTGTCTTCTCAGTATACTGTGCATAAAATACACAAGCGATGTTGACACATAACCATGACAGTATTAATATTTTTTTTAAACCTCGAAATGTAAATCACTTACAAAACTAATTTCGAAATTCATTATGCTAATGACAAATTACGTGATTTCGTAGCTTTTATAGTTTTGCATTCAACATAGTGGATATAATTTCAAATATTTACGCATAATATGGTATATATTTTATCTATAGCATATAACCTGCTCAGTACGTGTTGTTTGTTATTTTTAACAGATTACGGTGCTGAATTTATGAAAATATTATTATTATTACTTTTGAAATTAGCAAAATTAACTTTGTGGTTAAAATTCATATTTTTATTTCTTAACTTTGTTTTATTTAAACTTAAGTTAAAATACATCTACCGGTTTCGAAAAATACCATTTTCTTCTTCAGGGTGTCATTACTAACTAAAAACATTTATTATTATATATGTTTTTGATAAAAAATTGGGATTGTCATTTTTGCATATAAACGGTGTTGGTCACAAATTAAATAATTTGGAATCGTCGGAGATAAATAAAGCGTGTAAAACTAATCAAAAAATTATGAACAACCAACTAAATTTAAGTACAACAAGTAAAATTTTTTCCTAAAAATTATTCGAGTAAATTTGTATTAAGTAACAATTTGAGTTAGGTACTAAATAAATTTTTAAAATAATTTTTGTTTTTTTTTTAAATAGATTCTGGTAAAGAAACAATAATATATTTTTTTAGTTAGTAATGACATCTTGAAGAAGAAAATGTTATTTTTCGAAATCGGTAGATGTATTTAAACTCAAATAAGTGGTTAATAAAACAATGTTAACAAATAAAAATATATTATTATTATTTATTATATAAAATTAATGTTACATTAACGTAATATTTATAAGAATACATGCAAACAATTAACAAAAAATAATATGTGACACGAAAAATTGGGTCGAAAATTTATTAGAGAAAAAGCCGAAAAAATTCATTAAGAACGATAAATTTTGTCATATTAGACATTTTAATCCGTTATATTGAAGCACAAAAAAATGTACAGATTGTTTTGGTTCTACAAACATGAGAACTAGAGTAGGATGTATGGAATGTGTGAGGGTGGTTATTAAGTTGTCAGAGTCCTAAATAGGACGAAAAAATGTATGTAAGGAAGAGAGAAATAAATAAATTCCGTGTGAACCTTTATTCTTCGAATTACCATCAGTTAAGGCTCTTTTTATACTTGAAGCCGAAAAGTGACTTTTTAAGTGTAGCATAAATACTGAATTAGGGATAAATTAATAAATAAATAAAAATAATAGGGATGGGATAGCTTTGTTTCTGTGCTGAAACCCTTATTCTTAGGAAGACGCTGACGATAATGAATTAATAACTATTCTAGAGTAAATAATATGAGAGTAAATAGTATACTGGGTCCGTCAATAATGACAGAAAATGTTCAAATTACACGAAATATTTTGTAAGTATAGGGTGAATATTATGTTCTAGATGAATAGGGTGAATATTATTTTGGATTTGCAAACATTTTCATTCGGTAATCGTAAATAGTAGCCGATTTTAATTTATTATGGAACATCTAACGCCTCAACAAAATGTTAAAGTCATTAAAACATTTTGTGTCACCAAATTGAGTCGATTGGGCCTGCAAGACATGTGGTTTCAACAAGACGATGCCACCTCACACATATCCTGAGCTACGCTTCAAATTTTACAAGAAATTTTTCTGCTAATTTTTCAAAAATTGCCGCATAATAACAAAAAGTGGTGATATCGATCACCTGATTTGACAGCTCCCGACTTTTTTTTGTAGATGTATTTGAATGGAAAGGTCTACGCTAATAAGCCATTAACAATTCCGATGCTGCAAGACAATATTCGAAATGAAATTGCTGACAAGTTAAGATTGTTAGGAAATTGTGACAAAAAAACACGAAAAGTGAGAGAATATAATGAAAAATATGGTTAAAGGAACACGCATTTTTTCGGTTGCCAGAGGCGGCCACGTGACCAATGTCATATTTCATACAAAATTGTAATAAATTATATAATTGATAAATAAAAATCAAATTATTTATTTTAATTCTTAGTTATTTAAAAATAACATCGACTTGAAACATAATATACACCCTGTAACAAACAACCTTTTGGCATTAATTAATTATTTTTTTTAAACAATCGAATTCATGAAAAATAGGTATCTGCCTAGGTTTGATACACTAAGATTCATTAGAAAAAATAAACCATCCACATTGTAATATTTTTTTATATTCAGTCAAGTGATTAAATAATTATTGTATTAGGTATATGCAGTATCGGCGTACAAACGGCGAAAATTATTTAATATTTGTCAGTGCGATAGATACCAACTTTTTTTCCGTATTTTATAAGATTGTAAATAAAACCAAAAAAATTGTAATGAATGTTTGAATCAAGTAGATAAGTTTGAGTATTTTGGAAGTATGTTTGATGAAAATGGAAGGACTTGAAAATGAAAATGGAAGGAAAGATATCGAAAGAAGAGTGTCGGTAGGGAATAAAGTGAACGGCGCTTTGAATGGAATTATAGCTAATGGGAACTCGTCAACCGAGGCAAGACTAGTAGTACACAATGGAGTGGAGTACACAAGAGGAACGAATGTAGACTGAATACAGTGGAAATGAAATCGCTTTGGCGTATATATGGCAGATTCATTTATAACAGAGTAAAGAATGAAAAATTAAGAAAAGAATTTAAAGCTGATCTTAGTGTAGTGAGTAAGATTAATAAAGGATCACTTAGGTGGTTTACTCATATGGAACGAATGAATGAGGAGAGAATGGTAAGAAAGCTATATGACGCAAGTGTTAATGTCACCACAAATAGAGAACGTCCATAGAAGACTTGGCACGACCAGGTAAACCAGATACTGGAAGATGGTCCTGTTAGAAGTCACAATAATCGGCGAACTTGTATGAGAAGATGTGGATTTGTCAGGACAAAATAGTGTGGCACTGTATCCTCTCTGCCTATGGTAAGTATTTGTGAATACTGTGTAATCTTTAGGGTACATGTCCTCGAATCTGGGAGATTTAGTGGTAAAGATTGGAGTCCATCGGTTGGTCAGTCTGCTCTCCATAAATAATTATTTATCACACTTTGCACTTATTATGTACCTACTATTTTAGGTGGTGTTTCATAAGTCTACATGCACCTTTAGAAATAATGCCGTATAATTCACTGAAACTAGTCCTTTAGCTGTTTGTACTGAACACCACAAACGTGTGTGTTCACGGAGCTTGGCAATGTCTGCTCTTTTTTGTTTCCAATAACTAGTTCGTGCTATTCGAGAATAAACGGCATACGACATTATTAACTGTTGCCTTGGGGGACATTCCCCGTCACGTGACGACAGAGACTGCCAATATTTTTAAAAATTGTTCGCAAAGCAAATTAAGTTAACTTAATAATGAGAAAAGTTAGTAAGCAGAAAAGTTTATAAATATAATAATTTAAATTTATATAGATAATAATAAAATCATAATTACTGAAAAAGTGATACACGCATGTTGACTGATGAATGTTATCAATTTTAGGTGGATTTCGATAGAAATAAATATATATTGCAGAAGGTATCTTTTTTTTTAATTTATTTAATAGAGTCATTATCAGTTAGATATAACTCTGAAGAACTTTTTAGAACATTTCAAGTCTTGGATATTAGACAACTCTATACCAGATCAGTCTTAAAATTATTTTTTAAAAAACAAGCTTCACATCCACGTTCCGTATCAAAAGAAACTAGAAGCAAAACCTTCGGAAACTTTTCAGTGCCAAAAATTAATACAACATTTGGGCAATGATCTCTCTTATTTTATGCACCGCGAATATTTAATAAATTGCCACTAGATCTCAAAGGGTCAAAAGTGATTAATGAATTCAAACCAAAAATAATAAAGTAGGTAGAAAACAAAATGACACATTTTTACTACAATATAGAATAGATAAAAATCTTTTTTATTACTTTTGATTTTACTTTAACAATATACAACTTGTAAAAACTGTACAGTTAATTGCTTTGGAATAGACCACGTCTTTTAAAGTAATTATCTTTATTATAAATGTATTATTTTTATGATAAAAATAAATAAAAAATATTATTAACTGTCAACTTCACTAGACCAGACGTATTGAAGTATTCAGTGCTTTTCTATTATATCATTTGAAAAAAGCTTAATTAATTAATAAGGATATAGTTATATAGTGGTGAACATGATAAACAAAAAATAAATAAATAAGCTAATACAAATTATAGATACGTTAATTGCAATAGCTTTACTTTATCAGTATATTTTTCTGAAATTATGCACGGAATAAAATGACCAGTAAAAACACAGTAGAACATTCGGGATATTAAAAAAATTATCATATTATATAAAAATAATAGTAATTTGCATTCACGGTAGTTAAAAGGGCGATAATCAATACTTTAGAAAATAGACGAATAAAATGAACTTAAAAACACAATAATATTTTAAACGTATTATAGAAGAAAAAATTTATATTAAATGTCAGGGAGAAATACTAAGACTAAAAATACTAAGAATGTAAATCAGTTTAGAATTATAATAGAATTACATTCTACGTCAGATTGATTTACAGTTTATAGTATTTACTAATATAATAGTAACCACACTAGTTTAGACATGCGTTACTTATTTATATTATATAATGATATTTCAGCCGCTGTGGAGCGATTCACATAAACCAACTATCGATTGTTCAATTGGAATATAAAAATTCTATGAGATTACACAAGTTTGGGGTGACCTAGTTTTTCTGTCGAAACTTATGTACCTGCATTGAGAAGAACCGTTGTATCTCAAGAAACACAAAAGCCCTTTAGCTAAATTCCATGTGTTCCCTACACTTGCGTGTATAGTTGAAACTTGGTAAGATGAAAGTAAAGAAATTTGCTCGACAACTTTTGTCAATGTCAGTAATACATATTGTACATACCTTGGACTACATTATGCATATTTAAAAAAAATTATTACACCGTGGTCAAATATTAAGAAGATATATTTAAAGCTTATAAAAGCTAATGGATACTAAGTGTGGAAATAAAAAAAGACGTAAAATCAAAGACAATTGAAAAACCATGACTTTGAGGCGGATAGGCAACACCATCTTTGGCCCGCACGGTGAACTTTGTTTAGCCGCGACAGTACGGCCGGCCCTGTAGTAAGCGGTCAATAGAGGTCGCACACTTGCAGCGACCTGAACCAGTCTTATGGAGAAAAAACGTAGCAGAGTGCGGAACAGTGGCTCGCGCTGGATGGCGTCTGACGACGAGCTCATTCTACCTTCGTGACTCGAGCAGCTTAACAGAATATATTAGTGTTTATTTTATTGTGTTGGTTTTTACCTACTTTTATTGAATTTTTAATCTACCTGACTTATATTATCGACTAAAAAAACATCAATAAAAAAATAAAAAATTTCTGTTGCACATTCCAGATGTTTACTTAACGCTGCGCTTGTTAAAGCGGCGCCGCCGATCGTAGAACGAGTTACTTTAAACAAGTATAAATTAATAAATCCATAATGTTATTACACAATTAACAGTGCATCAAGTCTCTACTAATCTTGTGATAAATCCTAATTTGTATTGTATTCATATCTTCGGCAGAAATATTTTATTTCCTTGGGTGTGGGATGAAGAACTCCAAAACTATTATTGGACGATGTCGGGCCAATTCATTCCAGATCAGTACACGACGACAAGGAAATATAAGTAACGAGTTCAAAACGTAAAGGAAGCGTGTCCCAAACCCAATGTCGTGTATTATTGTTGTTCCATTTATTTCCGTCTGCGCTGGATTTTGAACCTACCATGATGGCGGTTCCACATCTTCAACTTCGGACATTCCGCGCAGGCTATATTTGTTTAAGATTACTCTCGTTTTCATTTATAATGATGGCACTATTCCTTTTAATGAAGTACTGTAATAAATAGTAACTTCTTTAAATAATATAGATTAGATTCCTGTCCATCCGAATTACACAAGTCGTTATAAATTTATCACAAGCGAAGAGAAAAGTCGTCAGCAAGGTGAGTTCTGAATTCCGTACTCACATTTCATGTTTTCATGTTAGATCGCCAGGCTATAATACCTCAACAATCTATCATAATAAAATTGACTGAAATCATCTATTGCTAAAGATTAGAAAACTTTACACTAAATTGACTCTCCAAACAAAAAAAATCACGTGGATCGTGTCATATATATGTATGAGATTTTGATCTCTCGTCTCATGAGATTTGTTGATACAGGTCGGTATGTACCAGTTACTTCATACAAAATGCGGTACTGTATTTTTTTTTCAAGACGAGTCTCCGAATGCGTATTCTCTATTCGCGAGCAAACTAATGACTAACGACAAAGATTGATATACATCAGTTAGTTCAATCTTCTCTCCATATAATATACTATTACTAACTCAGCAGTACCAATATACTGATATTTTGCACGCACAATAACGATATAAATTTTGAAAATTATTTAATCCCTGGCCCAGTTGCTCTTAAAATTTTCCCTGATAAACTCAGGTAGAAATATTAAATTTTGCATCTTAGCAGAACGGTGTTGCAAGTACCTGGCTCGGAAGTAAAAGAAGTTACAGAAAGAATACTCATGTAGCTTACCGCTGGGATCCCCGGGGCCTCGGTTCGGATCCTACCGGGGCATTTCCATTATCCTCTTTTGGGCCCTCCGCACATTCGGAAAATATTACAGAGAAATTTCATACGGAAGCCGACCGACTAAGCTTCAAATCTACCCCATAATGTATACATATTTCATATTAGACTGTTTTTCGTGGAAATGTCGTACAAAACATGACTTTTCCATATTACTTACTCAACTTTGAATAAAGCCAAAAAGTTTATGTACATTTTGTCGAGAGAAATTGTGATACGGGATTTTTAGCGTACGTTCATGTACGTTCAGTTTTTTCAATGAACAGTCACCCTTTTTTATGCGAAACTTTTTTGACGGCACCTACATCTAATTCTCTCGCGACTGAAACTCGTTCCTGATAATGAAAATGCATCACGGAATCTGGCTCTGTTTTCTCGTACTTATCAATACCAGGCTTTCATCCTGGGAGATAGCGACTGAAAAGTATTATCGTTTCCAATCCTGCAACCAACTAACTAACTTACCTTACAGAGTGCCACGCTCTTCTGTCCCCTCACACAACTCTCATCTCATCTATATTTATAAATTTTCTCATGCATGCTCCTCGATTGTTGACGCTTCTAACAGGACTATCTTTCAGTATCTTGTTAATCTTATCACGCAAGTCTTTTGTAATCTCTTCCTGGTGCTATCAACACTTGCGTCATATATCTTACATACAATCTCGTCCTCGTTCATTTATTCTATTAAGTTCGATGACCACATATCATTCAAAATCATAAAAATAAAATTTTAAAATTATAGAACACGATGAAATTTCGCTTAGAACGCGCGGGCTCGACATAAAAACAAATAATTTTTTTATATCCCGCGTACGATATATCAGAATCATTAATTATTTTATACGATTGTTTGTATTGTCACATGACAGTGTAGTACTTTGTCAAGAGTTGAACATATGAACCAGCTAAAAATATATGCTGAACCTTAATTGGATTAATTAAGTATTATTTTTATACGATACCACTTGCATGTATCTCAAATATTCTATATTTATGTAAATACAGGGTGAATATTATGTTCTAGGTAGATTTTGTTTGGCCACCATTTTGGTTTGGAAAATATTTGTCAATTCATATTTGGTAGTCGTAAAGGGTAGTTGATTACAATTTGTTATGACGTATTTAACAATGTATTGAACTCATTAAAATATTTTATCTAAATAATCGTTCGACTTTTGGAAAAAAATCATCATGAACGACGAAGTTCATTTCGACTTGACAGGTTTTGTTAATAAACCAAACAGCCATTATTGGTGCACTAAAAATCCTCAATTGATACACCAATAACTTGTATACTTATGCAGAGTTTTTCTTCTCAGAGTTTCTTACAAGATATAAGAGGCAATACTGAACCATTATGACTATCGTCACACTAAGTCGATCAGGCTTTTAACATATGTAGTTTTAACAGGACAGTTCTATCTTACACATAGCCCGAGCTACGCTTGAAATTTTACCAAAAATTTTTTAAATATTTTTTTATCAAATAGTGGTGATATCGATCACCTTATTTGACAGCTCCCGACTTTTTTCTGTAGAGGAGCTTGAAAGAAAAGGTCTATGCTATTAAGACAATAACAATTCCGATGCTACAGGACAATATTCGAAATGAAATTGCTGAAATAACATGCGAAGAGTGCGAGAATGTTAAGAAAAATATGCTTAAAATAACACGCATTTTTACCGCTGCCAAAGGCGGCCACCTGGCCAATGTCATATTTTATTCATAATTGTAATAAACTAAATAATTGATAAATAAAAATTAATTTTAAAAAATGTGTTTTTTTTGTTAGCTATATAAAAATAACATCAGCCTGGAACATAATATTCACTCTGTACATGCGTATTTTTTAAACTGATATATTCACGTCTAATTAGTAAAGTTGCGATCCTTCAGAACTTATCGTTCCTTAGTAATATTATGCAGAAGTGAATATTTTAATGAAAAACTGCAAAAGACATTTATTAAATAAAAAAAAACAAGTAATAAATATTTCTGCTTTGCATTTGAATTCTTTTTTATTTTTATTTTCTTCTGCTTTCATGTTTAAGAACCGTGTCCTTATCAAAACAATGTTCCTTTGCGTTTCTGTTCTAGACATCATTCAGAAGTTATCAGTAGTTATCTGTATACACCATGCTCACCATTATTTGACGGGATGATGATGGATTTGTATTTTTGTCTAGGCTGTCTTCTCTGTATTCTTCTTTTCATAATGTAATTCTCTAGGACCAGCTTATTATTTTCATTATTCTTTAGCATAACATCTCAAATAGTGCCAACCTATTTATCTTTCTCTCTCTTTCTCACTGGTTTTACTTTCACATATCGCTACGTTCCAGATGACATAACTACATTCTTTGCTTTACATTGATTTTATACCACTTGTCACTGCTATAGTATGATTTATTTCGATAATTCTTCAATAGTCGACGCACACTGAAGCTGTCAACTTGACGAGGGATGGTAGTCCAAAGTTATAACGTGAAGGTAAGGATCCAGCAAGGCCCCCCAAATAACAACTCGTGACAATATTTGTGAAATTATATAATTTTAAAAATCACTTAGCGAGATAAAACCGATTGCCATGGAGTAAAAATGGAATATAAAACTGATATTTACAAATCGGATAGTAGTTTGGTCATGATGTAGGAATAATAAATGAGAAGAGAGTGTTTAGAAAAATATATGATGCGATTGTTGACAGCAACCGTACTTTTTCGTATGGCTGTACTGTAATTTTTAATCAACACCTTGATAATGGCACGTGTTACTACACCTAAGCGTCGGCCTAGGTTTCCTCAAGGAAACCATCTACAAAAACGCGATCTAACCTAGAAGAGACACCAGTTCCATACACAAGTGCTCACGGTAACCTTAAAACTAACATATGTTAGAGAAGAAGTTTCTTGGTTATCTCGCGTCTGTTGGTCCTAATAAGGTTGTCGTAAGATCATTTTTGTCCCAACGATTCGGGTAAATCTCATGCAGAAGATACCTTAACGATGAATATGAATAAAATGATCGTGAAATAGGACATTTCGGTCCGACAGTTCAGTGTTAAGTCAAATCAATAATCTTCACTTTGTATAACTATGATGTTTCCGATCTTATCTTTGAATTGTGGTAATTCTGTGAGGTAAAACATTATTATTGTTATTTGTTTGTGCGATAAGTAGGTAATGGGTTTTCAATACTGTTGTCAGTGAAGCACGTAATTAGTCTGTATTCTAATATATCCATGTGTTTGGAAGTCTGATACAGTCGTCTCTATTATTCACATTTTGTGTTTTGTCTTTCGTAAATTTCAATGACCAATAAAATCAACCCGTGAAAACCTAAAATTTAGCATATATGTGTATATACACATATAATTTTCTCAAATTATAACTTATAAAGGAACGTAGCTTAGTGATATCTGATCCCCAGCGAAAAAATGCTAACTTTCAACGTTTCTTTGCACCGCTGGGATTCTAGTTGGCAAAATTCTTTTGGAGAAGTGGGACTCTTATTAATAAATGTTATAATACGATTGGCTGGAACTAATGAAAACTATCAAGTGTAAATCGGATTATTGGAAGTTATATTCTATTGCTCACGATTTTCTTACTGTCCTCCGACGGTAGTGATCGAGATGAACATTTATATTTTAATAATCTTCTTATCTCTTAAGTGGAGAAGGATTGACAGACAAAATATAGAGAATTTGATTTTGAGTTAATCAACAATTCTTACATATCTCTAAATCCTTCATTTTGAAACCGTTATAAATAAAACCAAGTCAATTCTAGGATTTATTTATAATACTGTTGATTTATTGTAGATTATAATTGCTGTATAAGAAATAACTTTGGATAATTTATATAGCGCCATTTTCGTAAAAAAACTTCATCTCAAAGGTGCAATTTAATTTTAATGAAATCACATTTTGTTTCTGAAGTTATGTAAGTACATAATACATGATATACAAAATAAATATTTTTTTAAAAAATATATATTATTAGGTACATTATAGTCTTAATTTTTTTTTTTACTGTACCTATACCTAATCAACTCAATCTTAACCAGTCCTACTTCCTGAGTGTTTGTGTACACTGTCAGTGTCGTAACTACCGCCTGGGTAATCGCCTAGGGGCCCAGCAATTACTGAAAGAGTTCAATAATCGCAACAATTCATTTTTTATAAATTAAGAGTGCCTACATGGAATACTTACATGTCACATAAATATTCTTACTATTTTTAAACTAAGCTAAACGCTTTTGTTATGAAAAATATAATTACTTGGTGGTCTCTTGAAACGAACCTCGAACCCCCGATCTCTAAAGCACTAAGTGAGTGTCTTAACAATTAGACCAACATAAACTACAAAACTAGATCAGCAAGCTATTCATCAGCAATTATAGCAAAGCCTTTAATTTTTTAGTGACTTATCAATGAGTAGTTATATCTTAAATTTAAATAAAAAATAATTTTGTGGTACCATCGAGGAATAGAATTAACCTTTGATATCCGATCCAACCAGTATCTATCCGTTTAATAACAGCAATAGCGGTAACGGCTATTTGTACAAAAAAATTTAAAGGTATCTTCAAAAATATTTTTCTAGTAATTATTTTCAGTAAAAAATAAAGTATAACTATGTGTTTGGGGGGAGGGGTGAATGTTAGAGCCTGTTGTCCATATTTACCTTGGGGGCATAATAATTTGTTGCTACGTAACTGTTCTCTTTGAAATTTTAATTTATGAATTTATTATATTACATATATAATTATTATTTATTTTATTTAAGTAAATTATTTTATTATTACTTACATACATCTACATACATACGAACTATAGATGTATTAATTTTAAAAAGTGTAACATACAGGTTCGAAAATTTGTCGTCAAAAATGATGTCGTTGTAGCATAGTTGGGCAATACACCGTCCCCGGTTTGGAAAGAGATCCGGGTTCGAATCCCGATATTGCAACAACAATATTTTTCGATAAAATTGATTTTATATGTATATCTTTCTAATTAATACATTTAATTAGTATTTAAAATACCACAGACCTGCGTTCTGAATAATGACAACTTCATAATAAGAATGTGTTCTAATAACATATATATTAATTTTCGTACACGTGAGTGTTGAGGTTTCTCAAACATGATGCGCCTCTTAAAAATGTTTAAACGTCAGTTTGACATTTATGTATACTGAAAAAAATATGTACTTTTCCGTCGTTTATTGTCATGTTTATAATTTTGGAGGGGAATGGCTGCGAGCTAGCAAAAAAAATACAGTTAGTTATACTATCATTACAATTACGGAATGCAGATTTTGACACATTGTGTTCATTTTACTGAGTAGCCAGAGAATAAAATTCTCAACCAACAAATCCTACCCCTATCTCTACGTTGTCCCTCTTGAGGCTATTACTTGAGAGAAGGGCAAGGTCGATCCTCATGCACCTTAATAACAGGAACACGTGGCTATTAGAATTTTTACATAAATAATAATTATTAATAATTTAGGTAAAAATAGAGATCAAAAGTAATGTCACCACAGGTCGATAAAAACAAAGAAATCCAACATCTCCCCATCTATATGTTTAATCGTTGATATAGTGCCACACTATATCGTGCTCATGTTAATTTGCATCAATTTTTCGTGTGAACTCTGCTGATACTTTGTTATTGATGATTTTGTAAATAAATACCATTGTATTAAAATATATTTTCTGCTTAAAGGTCATCATATTCAGATCTGTCAGCATTGCGCTGATCGGAGTATATCTATTTTTTCTGGGTATTATTCTCAAAGCTGTATTTTGCAACACTGACAATTGTTGCATTTCTTCTTCGTTAGCCAAAAACAAAATGCTGCTACAGTAGTTGATATGAGGAATAATAACAGAGTTGTATACTATTTTACAAGACTCAGTACTAATAAATCTTCTGATCCTTCCCAGAAGTAAGATTTTTCTTAGCAATCTTTTTAGTCACGTATCTTGTATTTTGCGATAAATTAAAATTTGAATCTATTCAAGGTTCAATAACAAAAATCAGTTATTGTAATACGTCTGTCTGCTTACTGAACATTACTTTGCTGTCAATAGAGGTTGAAAAGTTATATCATGTCAATACGAAATAGCGAAAATAATGGATAGACAAAAACCAAGACTTCGCCAAACAAGGTCTCCACATTCGCAAGACATCGTTCTGTGTTTAATGAGGAGTAGAGGGAACAATTCACTGTTAGCTCCTCGGGAGAAACGCAACCAATAACTTCTACGCCTGAAGGAAGCAGTGGTAAATAATAAGGCGAATAGATAACACTGGTCAACAAATTTAACTTTTTGTCAGCTTCCTTGATAAAAATATCTGTTCTAGACTAATTAGATGGGGCTGATTCCAAAAATCTAAACGGTTTTTCTTTATCACGTACCGTTTTTCGCTATTCAGTATATATAGTTCGCTTAACAGTACACCATAAAAAATAAAGATTTGTCAACTTCCTTGCTTAAGATATGTGATCTATATTAATTTGATGATGTTTATTTCAAAAATCAAAACCAAAAATAAAAATTTGAGATACAAATATATTCATTATTCGCTTTTCAATATAATAAGAGTATGTTAGACATTCGTGTAACAGTTCACATTATCACGTTTAGCATGTGGCTTTTTTTGATAGCTTTCACCCCGATTGTGTCTCCTCAGTGTCCAGCAATAGTAAGCTAGCATTCTTGGACTCTGTTTCCTTGGTATCTTTTTTTCCATCGCTCTGATGTCCTGATGATATCGTTCTTCGTGTTCATCGTTGACATTACCGAGATATGGAGGGAAGAAATCTAAATGAAAATACAGAAAATGTATTTTGAGAGACATGTTATACCACATTAACTTGTAGGTTGTAAAGTTGGGAGATCGCTCATTTCTTAGAAAATTCTTGCACATGACCTGGAACGCTTTCCAATCACGAAGCTCTATGAAGTTAACGTTATCCTCAAATTCTTCATCATTCAAGATTTCTTGAATCTGAGGGTCAACGTAAATGGCCTCTTTAATTTTAGCCTTATTAATTGTTATAAACTTAATCTGAAGGTACTTAAAACCATCAACAGTTCTGTTCAAGGCTTTGGCAAAGTTTTTCATATATCATATGTAGAAACAAACAGCTCTATCATAAGTATTTTATGATATTATAATTTTTTTTAAATAAAACTACATCGTTTAGACCATGAAAAAAGCATGAAAGTAGATAGATATAAGGAAGGATATAGATAAGGTAATTTAAGCATTAAATGGCTTACCACATGTTATAAAAAGTGCCAGAAAATATGAATATTAAATTTGCAAACATATTTTTTCCTGACGTGATGGAGAAAAAAAGCACTGATTCGAATTCAGCTCATAAAAATCTATTAGAAACGGCTCTCAAATTTTAGGAAGCAAAATCTTGTTGACCAGTGTAATCCATTAATTATAATTCTATAAAATAAATAAGGGAACATATTTATAGGATAACCCATTATTTTATTTATAAGCACACTTAAAATGTATAACTTCAAAAAAAAATTGTTTTTTATTAATTGAAGTAATCCCGAATCCTATTCTTGAACTGTTATGGGATTTATGCAATCACGCTTAGATTTCACTCAGCAAAGCAATACATTAATTATGAAAATCTACAAAGCTTATTAGGATATAGTTTATTATAAAAGGTGTTCTCTATTAGTTATTGTGGCCTTCTTTCACAGTTTTCAGTTTTTCTTTTTTTAATTCATAGCATAAGGATATACGATACCCAGTAAATACAATAGGCATGAACAATACAGTAATCAATTGGTCATTCACTGATGTTGTTTGGTTTCGGTATCATCATATCGAAGCCATATATGTACAATATTCATAATAATATATCAATTTGAGATGATGTTCGTTTTTATATTGATTCCAAAAGATAGCCAGAGAGAAGCTATGAGACTCATGCACCCACAAAATGGGAGGGTAAACACAGATTTTTAATATTTTAAAATTATTTAAAAATCCCTGTTCTTTGTTATATTGTTTTCTGATTTTTATTATAAATTAAATATGTTTTCTCTATTTAAATCAACAATTGTTTTATTAGTAAAATTATTATGTTATACTTAAAGTATTATTTTATTTTTAAAATTGATTAAATACTGTTTAATTTTTTTTATTAATTATTTCTAAATTTTATAATGTCAAATTATCTAACGCTCGTTATCGTAAATAAATATCTGATGTAAAAATTAGAGAAATTGTAAGACATCACAAAAACAATTTTCATTTAAAAAATGCTTTCGCAGAATATCATTTGCATTTGATTCTTATTCCTCGACTGAAAAATCTGGAAATATTTTTAGCTAAATAAAAAGATCACAATGTTTTCAGGAATGTTAAATTTTACGACCTATTAACGTTGAAGCAAATCTTGAATTTTTTTGTTATTTTTTTAAACTAATTTTTATTTTAAAGATAATCATCGTCTTCGAAGTGGATTTATGCACTGGATTAGTCCCTTTGAGACTTAAATAAATCTTTCATTTTAGGGACCTTATTTTGTTTGAAAAAAATAAGAAATCTATATAATTTCTAATGATTATATAAAGCAGGTATATTATTTTATTAGCATCCATTTAACTTTGCGGAGATTTTGATGGAAAAAAAAGACTTTTATTGATCAATCATTTACGTTAGCAATCTGTTTTCGACTTGTGGTAACTACTAATAATTTCTAAAAAATTTGAATATTTCAGAAATCTATAATGAAATAAAATATAATTAAAGGGATTGATAAATATAATGAGAATAAATTTATTTTTAATATACAAATCAATTGGTCATTAACGTCGGTAAATAATCATCAAATGATATTAAAGTACAATAAAACTTAAGACAATTACGGTCATAAAATTTCACGAAATATACATTTTTGTGATTGAAAAATTAGAAACCGAGCCTGTGTTATAAAGAATATATCCATCAATTAATATACATACTAAATGAAATTTTGATAAACTTACGTTATAGAATAAATCAGTCTCCAGAATCGACCCTTTATCGTTGATCCCTTGACAAAAAATATTTATAGAAGAATTGAAGTTCCGAGGGTCGTGATCTTCGTGAACTTCCGTCCTCTTGACTATACACCTCAATCAATAAATCAATTGAACATTTAAACATATTTGTATTATTAAATTGAAAAAAGTAACGTAAGTAAGTAAAAAAATATTTTGTGATTCTGTAAATATCAGGTATAAAAGATGCCCGCAAAAGACCTGGCGTGACTAGGTAAATCAATTAAAATTAAAGAATGGCTTCCAAAGAAGCCCAAACAATGGAGCCTGGATGAAAATATGTGTAAAAGTGAAAGAGACATGAATTTGAGATGGATAATAGAACAGAAGTGTGTTGTGTTATTCTTAATTTAGAAGAACTTTTTTATTTAATTACAAGTGTTTATATGAAAACACTTTTATTGTAGTGTTGCAATTTCAAAACATAGTTCTGAGGTATTCTTAATACAAATTAAATTAATCAACTAGAAAAAGCAATATATCAAGAAAAAAATTGGTTGCTCTTAAAAATAGCATAATAGATATATAATTATAAAAAACCATATAATATTAGTTCAAAATTTGACGAAAACGTAATTTCTTGATATATTGTTTAGACACATTTATTACTTTTCAACATATTTGTTAAACGTTATAAATATATAACGTTCTAATATATAATTTAACGTTATAAATATATAATTCTAATAAGAAAAGACATTATGTTTTTATTTTCTACTACGTTTCTATTTAATATTTTTTCAATGTTTATTATTTTGTATTGTAACTTATTAATTTTCTAAGTTGTACTGTTACTATTTTAATATTAATTTATAAATATAATTATTGTTTTATTTCTTTCTTTTAATGGTACTAGGTATGTACCGTATATACCTACACAGTCATTTTGAATAACATTAGAATTCAATATAACAAGTACATATTTTTTCTGTTATCTTGTGATAGGGAGCATTCTGGAAATAGATGACAATAACAAACCCGATTTAGCTGCTATCTATAGTTTATAGAAAAAATCACCTTTGATCTGTCAAACTATTTTAAAATTAACATAGAAAAGACAACAAAAGCGTCAGTGAATTTAAAGGTTAAAAACAAATTAAATGTATTAATTATCTAAAAATATTGTTGTTGCTATCGGGATTCGAATCTGAATCTCTTCCAATCCGGGTAAGGCGCATTGACCGATTATGTTAGAGTACACAGTACATTGACGATAAATTTTCGAACCTATATGTTATAATTTTTCATATTGATACATCTATCGTTCCATTGTTTGAAAGACATGTACTTTATTTTTACGGAATAATTTCATTAAATTTTAGACACATTGATACAACTTATATATTGAGTTGCTTGGCAACCGTTTTAGCGTCATCGGCTTCATTGGCTTGGGGTTCGTTTAAATTGATTTATTTCGTTTTTTCTGTTTTTATAATTATAAAAACATAGTTTTTTTTTCTTGCTTTAATTATTTGTACCATTTGTGGTAATTATTTTTTAAATTTATTGTCTTTTTAATCTGTTTTAAACGATTTTCGTAGTTTTTCTTTTTTTTCACTAGAAATTTCTTTTTTTTGTTTACCTTGGCAACCACCAACAACGGAATGGGGGCAACTGAAAAGTTGTCCCCGGCCCCATCTGACATATCCGATCCAAGAAAACGGAGAGATGCGTGTCCGGGTGATACGACATCATCAAAAAAACCCAGAGAGTCTGTAATGAATTCTTACAAATCAACTGACTGTGGTCCATATACAGTTCATGTACAGAAGATTAGCGGAGATGACAAATCCTCACCCATCCATCCCATACATTTCGGAAATTTTTTGTTTCGAAACAAAATTAAAAATATTTCTCCCGGGGGAGTCAAATCTCTTGGAAAATTTAAAGTGTCAGTCCAATTTAAAGATTACAAATCAGCAAATGAATTTTGCTACTCCTCTTTGACCATTAATCAGTACTCAGCAGTAATTCCGGCTTACCAGGTTACTCGCATGGGTCTGGTTAAGGGTATTCCAGTCGATATGTCAGATAATGACATCATCGAACAAATCAATGTTCCGGATCATTTCGGAAAACCATCTAAAGTCCGACGATTAAATTACAAAGATACAAAATCTGGTACTGTTCAGTGGCTTCCATCTCAATCAGTCGTGATAACATTTGAAGGGCAAAATCTTCCAAAGTATGTATATTTACATTATAATTCTCTTCCCGTAGAACAGTATGTTTTTCCAACAATACAATGTTTCCGATGCTGTAGATTTGGTCATACGAAAACTGCATGCAGATCCAATCCCCGCTGTTTTAAGTGCGGCGATGCACACCTGGGCGAAGAATGTCCCAAAATAAACATAATGCCTTCTTGCCTCAATTGTTCTGGTCAGCACAACGCCACTAACATCATCTGTCCTGAATTTACCAGACAAATAAATATTAAGCATATTATGGCGTCTGAAAACCTTTCCTATTTTGAGGCATCAAAATCCTTTTCTCCTGCAAAATCTTCCTTTGCGGAAAAAACTTCTACGTCATCTCCGACTAAATTTTCTGCATCTCCTCTCTTCTCGCAAGTACTTGCGGAAAAAAATAACCATGTCTCTATGAAACCATCTTCACAAAAGAAAACTAGTTTCACTTTCCGTACCCCAAAAACATATCAGCCTTCTTATCTATCAAATGACCAATCCACATTAAATTCTATATATATTTCTCCCAATGGTAATTCCCAATCTAATGATAACTCCAATGGAGTTGCTTTCCTGTCAAATAATGATTCTCTTTCTTTTAATAATAATAATTCTTCTGATATTATTAAAACTTTATTAACTCTTTTAATTAATATTATATCTCAAAATAAAATACCGTCCAACGCTGCCGAAATAATTTCAAATATATCAAACTCTCTCCCAAATAATGGCAGTTCTTCTTCAGTGGAACACGAGAAGCGCTGTTTCTAATCGAATTAATCTTCTTTATTTATTACAAAACTACTCAATTTCTATTGCTTCCATCTCAGAGACATGGTTTAAGCCGTCTCTCCGTTTTCATGTGAAAGGATATTCATGTGTTAGGTGTGATCGGTCAGATGGAGGAGGAGGTTCTGCCATCCTAATCAAAAATGGTATCCCATTTCAATCAATTCCCGTTTCTCCTCCGGATCATAATGTACAAATATGTGCGATACGCTATGACAATATTACAATAGTTTCCACATACTGTAATCCATCTTCTGTTTTTAATCTTAATTGGTGGAATAATTTTATATCTTCTTTACCTTCACCGATCATTATAATGGGTGACTTCAATGCACATTCTACCGTTTGGGGTTGTTCTTCTGATGATAAATCTGGTAAAAGAATAATAGATTTATTAGATTCTGCAAATTTATGTTTACTTAATGATGGTTCTCCCACAAGAGTACCACTCCCCTCCCAAAATCCTAGTGCAGTTGACCTCTCCATCTATTCTAGTAATTTAGCATCGTTGCTTTCATGGGACATTGTCCCCGATTGTTGTGGTAGCGATCACTTTCCAATAATTTTATCTTTTCAAACCCCTCAAGTCAGTAGAGCTACTCCGAGACCTAAATATCGACTGCAATCTAAAAAAGCTGACTTACTTAGCTACGCGATAGAACTTGACAGTGCTATGTCTTCTTCCTTTCATCCGTCAGATAATTGCATTCAGTCTTACAATAAAATGGTAGACATTCTTAAAAACATATCTCAAAAACATATCCCTTTTACTATTTCCAATTTACATAAACCTCATCCTGCACCTTGGTGGGATCTCGATTGTACTCTCGCTGTAGGAAAAAGGAAAAAAGCCACTAAAATTTACTGTAAAAATATGACTTTACAAAATTATCTTGAATTCAAAAAAATCTCTGCTCAAACCAGACAGCTTCTAAGAAATAAAAAAAGAGCAGGATGGACTTCATTTTGTGAGGCCTTATCTCCAGATACTACTTTAACCACTGTTTGGAAAATGATTCGAAGATATAGATCTTCATACAATCCTCCTATCCAACTTGCTCCCACTTCTTCTTGGTGGAATAATTTCATGGACAAATTAGCTCCCTCTTTTTGTCCATCAGATCAAGAACTCCCTCAGCCATCTAATCTCACTAATTCTCATCCTCTTGAAGGCCCCTTTGTTATTTCTGAATTAAAATTTGTTCTTCAAAATTTAAATGATTCTTCTCCTGGACCAGATGACATTCCGTATTCTTTAATAAAACTAGCTAATTTAAAATTCCATACAATAATCCTTAATATTTTCAATGAAATCTTTTCCACGGGTTTGATCCCTGACAGTTGGAAATCTCAATATATTATTCCAATTCTCAAACCAAATAAAGATCCATCAAATGGATCCTCATATCGTCCTATTGCTTTATCATCGTGTCTTTGTAAAATAATGGAGCATCTAATTAAAAATAGGTTAGACTGGTTTGTAGAACATAATCATCTACTTTCAAAATCACAATTCGGTTTTCGGAAAGGCAAAAGCACTCTGGATAATTTGTCTATTTTTACTATGGATATTAATTTGTCATTTTCTAGAAAATAATATTTAATGGCTGTTTTTTTAGATATCATCGGCGCATACGACAATATTCATATTCCAATACTTGTGGATAAACTCCGCAAGATGAACATTCCTGAAAAGATTATTATTTTTATAAAAAATCTTCTTTGTTGTAGAACCATCCATGTATTCGTGCAGGGATGTGTAGTTGGTACTAGAGTTGTATGGAAAGGTCTCGGACAAGGATCAGTTTTAAGTCCAATACTTTTTAATTTATATATATCAGATTTAGAAGCTGTTATTACTAAACACTCTAGAATTATTTCGTTTGCCGATGATATAACTATTTATATTTCAGAAAAAACAATTTCTTTGGCTTTAATTCAAATTGAGAAAGCCCTGAATGACTTAAGCTTATGGCTTGCATATAACGGTTTGCGCTTGTGCCCAGAAAAGAGCAAAATTGTTGTTTTTTCCAAAAAAAAGATAACCCCAAATTTCATTGTACATTTCGAAAACAAACCCCTTGAAATAAGCTCGTCGGTAAAATTTCTTGGATTAAATTTCCAATCGTCTTTATCTTGGTTTAACCATATTTCTGAAATTTTAACGAAATGTAATAAAAACTTCAATGTTATCAAAGCAACAGCGGGAATTTGGTGGGGTTCTCATCCTACAGTTCTAAGATTAATGTACAATGCACTTGTCAGATCTCATCTTGATTACGCCTCTTTTCTTTTGGATCCATTGCCAAAGTACTTAGCAAAAAAGCTTAATCAAATCCAATATAAATGTCTTACGCTGATATCTGGATGCATGAAATCGACACCAATTAACGTTCTTCAGGTAGAAAATGTCGAACCACCTTTAGAAATAAGACGCCAACTTCAGTCTGACAAATTTTTTGTCAACCGTCTTAGTATGCTTTCTCATCCATTAACACCAAAGTTACAACTTTTGCATAGTTACTGTCACAACAAACCCTTTTGGTGAAACAAAAAACATCCCTTACTTGTGATGAGTTACCATTCGTTATCTTACTACGCCCTAAAAATTTATCGAAGTCATTCAATTCCACTGTACCTGATCCCATATGAAAGCATTATTTTAGAAAATAATATCTGCCTTGATTTGGGTTTAACAAAACAATTTTGTTCATCACAAAATGCTTCAATTGTTCGCAAAGAATTTAATCGGATAACTAACGAAAGATGGCCTGGATTTTCTTATATTTATACAGATGGTTCTAAAACTCAGTCTCCTGTTTCAGCTGGAGCAGCATTCCTTTGTGTTAACCCATATTCAACCGAAGTCTTTAAACTCCCAGATGATACGTCTAGTTTTGCTGCTGAATCGATAGCAATTCTTGAAGCCCTTCAGTTTGTTGACTTACATGGGCTTGATAAAGTAACCATTTTTACAGATTCACTCAGTTGTCTTAAATTATTAATATCTTCTCCCTTTAAATCAAACCTGTCACATATTTTCGTCAAAATAAAATTTCTGCTTTATAGCTTGTTTTTTAAAAATTCGAATATTATTTTAGCGTGGATTCCCAGTCATGTTGGTATAATTGGTAATGAAACCACTGATTCTCTGGCAAAGGAAGCATGTAAAGTAGGGAATCTTAAACATGATCGTCTAATTGCGTCAGATATGATTACAGTTCTAAAAAGAAAAAGTCGGGAAACTTGGAGTTCTCAGTGGAATGAATCAAAATTAGTTAAAGGTACATTTTTTGGCCATATTCATCCAAGTATTCTCCCTAAGCCGTGGTATGTAGGTTCACTTTTAAGTAGGGATAAGATTGTAACTATATGTCGCCTAAGATCTAATCACTGTTGTTCTACAGCTCATCTCTTTAAAATTAATTGTAATAATTCACCGATATGCGAGTGTGGTATAGGTGTTGGAGATCTCAACCACATATTTTTTGAATGCCCAATAATGGTCGATAGGGAAAATTTAATAACAAATCTATTCAAACAATTTGCAACTTTGCCATTAAACATATAATCTGTCCTTTATTCACCAACAAATCATGTCATATTATCTTTATGTAAATATTTAAAACTTAATTTTATGAATCTTTAATAAATTTAAGTGTATTTTTAACTATATTTAAAATAATGTAAATATCAATAAATTTGATGTAATGTTTTGGTTGTTTCACAATGAGAGAAATGTGAACGTATAATTTATATACCCTCACAATTTTCTTGATTATTTTAATATAAGGGAATCTCAATTACAATGATGATTATTTTGTTTAAGTTTTTATTTATTACTTCCTTTGGTGATTTTTATAATTTGTTAATATATTACAAATATACTTTATGTTTATTAATATTGTGAATGTATACTTTCATACATTCACAATATTGTCTCGATGTTAAAAATATTATTATATTACAATTAAGAGAACTGTTTTTGTACTTTTATCTTTGAAAATAGTAATGTAAAGTTTTGTTAAAATAATTTTAGTTGTTTTTTTCGGTTTTGGTCTATCATGTTTGGTTATGTTATATTGTTCAAATTAAGAGAAATGTGAAAGTATAATATATATTTACGCAATTTTCTTAATAAATTCAATTAATACTTTATATGAATTGAAATATTACATTGTTTTTTTATTTTAGTTATATAATTCTTTTTAATCAATCCTTCACTTATACTTCAGTTATAATTGGTATATTTTTATTTTACAATATAAATGTTCTTCTTCTTACTATACTATGTAATGTATGTTAATGAATGTGTTAATTATTTTTCAAAAATCAAATACTGTTACTAATATTTATTAATAATATTACCATGGTTATTTATTTATGTTAATTATTTATATATTTAAAAAATTGTATTATTTCATTTGTATATACTTGTAATGGCTAATTACGCCTAATTGGCGAAGGCCATAATAAAGAGAAAAAAAAAAAAAAAAAAACTTATATATTATTAAGGAGAACACATTCTTATTATGAAGTTGTAATTATTCAGAACGTATGTCTATGATATTTTAAAATATTATGCTGTTCTTAAGCAAAAAAAACTTATTTAATTGAGATTGGGTTTTAATAAGACCTCATTCAGAGTAACATTGGTCATGTTCAAAGTCACAGGAAAAGTTATAAGTTTTGAATAATGTTTGTATTTCACAATTATAGCTATTTATCTTTCAATATCAAAATAAAATCGTGTATTTTTTTAAATCAGAACCAAAAACATGCTAAATAATGTACGAAATGTTTGAATTTTGTAAATTAGCAAAGTTTATATTTATGTTTTTGTTTATATCTGTTAATTTTTTAAATATAATAGTTGTCATTAGGAAAACACATTCTTATTATTCTGAATAATTACAACTTTACATTAAGAAAGTGTTCTCCTAATAATAAAGTTGTATCAATGTGTCCAAAATTTAATAAAAATGAATTGATAATTCTGGCGTCTGCTATCAGATTACTCAAAGGTATTTGAGATTCTGTAAAAATAAGGTAGATGGCTCTTTCAAATAATGGAACGATTAAATGTATTAATATCAAAAACGTAACATGTAGGTTCGAAAACTTGTCGCTAAAAATATCGTCGCTGTAGCATAGTTGGATAACACACCTTCCCCGGTTTGGAAAGAGATCCAGGTTTGAATCCCGGTGGCGCAACAACAATATTTTTCGGTAAAATTGATTTTATATGTATATCTTTATATTTAATTTATGTTTATAATAGTTGTCTTTTTATATTTTTATATTATTACCAACAATTGTCTCAGTCGAATGCATTTGTTGGTTTTTGAGACATATATTGAAAATAAATATTCCAATAAACCATTTTTCTCTGTAGATAAATATATTTCACCCTATTTCTATCACAAATGACGGAAAACATAAAATATATATCGCAAAAATACGCTGAACATGAAAATTTGAGTTCTGTATCTGTTGTGTGTTGTATTTCCTACAAGCTTTTCGGCATCATAAAATACTAATTGCATGTTTTTGAAAAGGACTGTTACACACATTATTACAATTGTTCTATCTAAATGAAAACTGGTATATCTGACGTATCAATTTTCCAGAGTATCGAGGTAACAAATGTTGCCTAAGAAATCTACAATGCTCGAGTGGGCAATGATAATAGTGTATATAGATGATGGGCTGTGGGTACAAGACGTGGTCGTCCTCAAGCTCGATGGAGCAATGATAGAACGAGTTGAAATGCTAAAGACAGAGAACGGGCGATCCTTAGGGGAAACCTACATCTAGTTAAGTAATTGGCCTATATCCAGCTTAGAATTGCATTACGTATAATATATTCAAGACGTGAATTAAATTACCTCTAGGAGTAAATAAATTATTTTCAATACAAATAAAATAAATCATATATATATATATATACATATTTCCTGTATTTCCAATTGATTCATTTTATTTGTTTTTAAAATACCATAAAATTGCAACATCCCGACAAAAATGTGTTTTCATTAACCCTTCCCAAACCATGCAATAACACAGGTCTACCATCATAATTAAACCTGTAATATTTCGGTAAATACACGCAACATAAAATTCTTATTTTAGATAATCCTAATGAAAATATTAGCGCTTAGGAATGACTAGTGAAAAACCAATTCTGAAAAGGGAATCATATAAAAACAATTATTTTTTCTATTCAATCCGTTGTAAAATTAATACGTTGGTAAAAATACCATTTGTGATATGAAAGACAGAGATCACACACTATTTTCATAGTGAAAAGAACAACAAACACAAATATAATTGTCTCTATCTCACTAATTAAACGAAGATAGATAAGAAGGAAGGACACATTGTATACGACCTAATGAATGCTCTAAATTATGTTATTAATCATTTTTTCAAAATTGAATGCTCAATATTTAGAGTAAATTCGTGCCATTAAGCCATTTAATCTAATAAAAACATTTTTTCTAACTTTTATTTACGGTAACGCGAGTTGACAGCATGGCTGAATTTGGGTATTTTATATCGTGGTATAGTAAAGGTTAAAAACATTATTTTTTCCTAATACCAAATTTATTTCAGAATGATTAATTTTTTTTCAAACGTAAATAAATGCAAAATTCCATCTTCTCCTTTATTGCATTATATTCTTTACTTAATTTCATACTTGTTTACTACTAAAATCAATGTAAACTACATACAAACTTTACCTACCTCAACACAGATTTTTATAGCGAAATAAACATAATACATTTAAATATTGAATTAGCAAGAAAAAATAACTATTGCATCATTTGGACATCATACTATATTTTTGTCGGTAGTGAAAATATATCAGGCCAATACGTGATTAGGTTAAGCTAGGTTAGGATAACTTTGGCGCTACCTAATATGACATTATTAGCTGATCAATCTTCTTCTACTTGTGGCGGCTCATCTGACTATTTTCCGGCAGAAAACATTGTAGAGCTGACCGTTTAAATGTATAACATAATGTATAATGTCAATAATATAACACGTAAAAATTATATAGATATAAAATAAAATATATATATTATAACAGAGGAGAGATATAGGCTGATAATAATAACGATAATTACTGTTATTTTATATTTTATCACCAACCGGTTTCGAAGGCAGTATAAAATATCTAAACCAGTCGGCATTAAAATAAAAGGCACTAGGTTAAATACATCCTTTAGTGCTTTATTCCATTAAATACTTTATTTCATAGCAAAAATATTTGTGGTAGAATTTTGAATATGCTAGTGCTTCAAGTAAGACGCAACCATTACGTACATCTCGATAGCTTAGTTAATGAACAGTAGCTTCATCCTGAAATACCCCATATACATATACTTAAGGACAATACACATCTCTTGATTAAGAGAACTATCCAGTTTGGCTTAACGAGCACACATTTACCGAGGATTACTCTGAAGGACCGGATTTCCCTAATCGAATAACAGGATAATGCTTTTACCTTGTTTTGGCTGTTTTCGATCCATTTATTGACAAACTCGATGGGTCTTTTATTAACTTAAGTACAAGTCCTTTGTCTTACATGTAAGATTTTGCTCATTTTATTCCGTGTACCTTATTCATGTGGGTATTTTATTTATTTATTTATCAGCGCCCACGCGGGTTTTCACAATAGTACATTAAATTCAAGATATAATATAATCAGAAAATAAAGTGAGTAATTAGAATAGTTTGTTTTTGAAACATTCATATTAAACACCTTTAATTATCTAGTACTTCGAATAGAAAACACGATATGAAATCATATCAGTTAAATCAAAATAGTAAATGGCAAATATGATAAATTTGTTCAATTCAGAAACTTCATTAAAAATCATAACTCTCTTAATTCTCTTTCATTTTTTGATCCACGTTATTCAGATTGAGGACCAAATTGTTGTATTGTATTTTAAATTGCTTTAATTAAAAACATAAGGGATTTAAATGAGTTGATTTCCTTTTACCATTTCTAACGTAAAACCAAGAGATTTTATAGCTTTATTCATAATTAAACGATACAAATTATTTAATCGCTCACATTAAATTTGGGATATTTTTTTATAAATCTTAGTATGTTTAATAATTTTATTTTTTTCCCATGTAGTCAATTAACTAAATCAATTATAAAAATTCCAAAAAAATCATGAATTTTACGACACGTCATACGCGTTCATTTTAATTGATATTAGACTTTGTGCATGTGAATATTTTTATGCATATTTATTATTCAAGCCATAATAAAATTAACATTCATTGAATTATTTTCACAACAAAACAAAATTAACCATTTATGTTTCATAAAGAATAAAGTATCTCCTAAATATATTTTTTCAATGGTCAAAATATATTTCAATTGTTAAAAATCACAAATAATGACATAGTTAAACAATTATACATATAAATAAAAAATAATCATTAATGCGTGACCCAATATATAAAACTGATCATTTTTTAACTATATTTTTATATATTTTACGCAGATATTGAAATGAATAAAATAGAAAATTGTACGATTTTTTTTTTCATTAAAAATTGTATAATACATAAATAAATTTAAAACTGTTTCTTACCTTCGGAATTCAAAAGAGTTCTTCTTGCTGAAATCCCCTGACGAAGAATTAAAATGTTCCTCACTGTTTAAAGTCTTATTTCCTTCGCAATTCTCGTTTTATTTTTTAAACTTATGTTTATATTTTAAAATTTATGCTCCTGGAAAAGTCAAGACCGTTCTCTCCTTCAACAAGATCGCGACGTAAGCTCGAAGCTCGGGTTGCGACTCAACTACCTTTGTGAGATTTTCACCCCTTATTTAAAATGAAATGCAGGGTTTCAAAACATATCCACAAATTAAGCAGCGAGGTTTCTATTTTAGATACGACTAGTTTATTTAATTGTAATTTATAGATTAGTATGATATAATTATGTTTAATACTTAATTTGGCAATCTTAGAGATGATTATAGATAAATATTATTACTTTTTAAATTTCTAACAATTATTCACTAAACACAAATGAAATATTTTAAAATTATGCAACTGGTTTAGTAGAGAGTTTGCAGTAACGTTTTTTTCAACTATACTTGATTTTCTGCACACACTGTTAAGACGTATAAAGTTCCAGTATTCGTCTTGACCGATAAAGAAGAAGTTTGAACGCTCCGATATTAGGCGCAAAATAAAAGTTCCGTTGTAAAGATTCTTCGCGACGATGAATAGCTTTTCTCGAAGTGGTCGTTAATGACGCTATGTGTAAAACTTTTACAGGGACCGTAAAGAGCGTATAAAATACCTCTGTTGCGCTTTTTACTTCAAGTCGGGAAGAGACGTTAAATGTTTATCGAATTTTATCACCGCTTCAAACAAACGAATAAGTAAATGTTCTCGAAAGGAAGGCGTTGGAAGCTATGATCGAGGGGTAAATATAAATATCCGGTGCACAGACAAGTTTTTCCAAGTTTGAAAAAAGTTTTCCTAACTTTGGCACGAGTTAACCCTTAATGAAACTCTCGGATTTTAAATATCTGGACGCCCTCGAACCGTCGAAATACTTTCGACGGATGCACTTTTTCGGATGTCGAGATCGCTTCCGGTGGCTTCGGGATTTCGGCGAGAAGGACCCGCGAGTCGAGTGTCGAGGTCGCTTGTCTCCGGAATGAGATGGGATCAGGCGGGTCGGGTGCCAGGGGAAGCTGGATGAGGCTGGAGCGGACTCGGCGCGCTGTCTTGGGAGGACTACACGAGACCACTAGCTTCAGTATCGCCCCTTGCGCGACTGAGCGCCGACATCCCAACAAACCGAACGGGGGGACGGGAAATCCCCGCGATGCCGTAATGACGTAACCCCCGCGAAGCGAATGTCACCCTTGCGAACGTGCGCAAAACGAACAGTTTTATCAATTCAGCGAACTACACCTGAAAAACGTCAGGCGACTATATTCATTTAACCCTTCTCGCCTAAGGGTCAGAATCGCTAAGAGGCGGACGCTTCTGTTTCCGCTTTTCAGTACACCGGAAAGGGAAGGATATAGCCCCGCGTGAGATTTTCTGCGGGTGAGAGGGGGACGGAAGATTCGGTGAGATGTTTACCTGTTTAAAATGTAAGTCCGACGTCGACTGGCGGCGAAATTGAAGTTTGACGTTTAGGTAAGTGATTCTCATCCCGCTTCTGTAGTCTGTCTCCTTCTTTCGGCGAGTAAAAAGACAGAGAGGAGAGCGTGTGCGTACCGGATGCGTTAAATAATGAATGAGGTGTTTTTTTGTGCGTTATTTGAATGTCCAAAGGAGCGTAGCATATTGACTTGATTACATGGACGGGTAACATATTGCTTTTGCCCTTTTTCAATTACCGGACTGTTTTCAGAGCTCGAATTCATATCCTAAATTAAATCTTCTGGGAAATGTTAACAATTAGAAGAGTCACTTCATTCGACCGCGTGGAAGCTTCAGAAGTTAATTTTTTAAATAAAGTTTTCATTATAATTGTTTTTTTTTGCTTTAAATATTAAGGCATTAAATATATCGCACACCTATATCAAAACTAAGACAACTCAAAAAATTATTTTTCAGTAGACAAAAAAATAAAAATATTTTTCTCCATTTTTTTGTTATTAAAGTTATGAAACTACATAACATTTTAGGTTATAAATATATTCTAAAATAACACTATTCGTTAACTGGGGCTAAGTTAGTTGCATATGTGACAGAGTATTCGAATACAATAATAACTAAAAATTTTTGGTTTTTTGAGTTGTCTCGGTTTTGATCTAGCTGTGCGATATGTAAAAATATTGTTTGTATGTCGTACATTCAGAAAATAATTTATTGATTATTACTTAACCTACTACATTCGAATAAATATTTTTGTTGTAATTAATTTCCAATTAATATATCCGAAAAAAGACAAATGCAATAAATATGTAAATAATCATTATTTTTAATATCGAATTATTTAGTGCTTTTTTTTAACCACTCTTATGAATAAATTGTATACGTCTTTATTTTTAAATTTAATTTGAAAATAAACCAAACAATTTGACATGGTTTTAGTTAGTTTATTTGACATTCTGATGAAGGCAAAGGTGTTTTCCGAAACTGATTGGTGTTTTAAATTTACTCATTAAAGTAGTTAAAAACAAAGTAGTAAAAAATGAAATATTAAATAATTAGTTATTTAAGATCGATTTCTATAGAATTACTATATATTGCAAATAATCTCATGTCGAAACATCCGAAAAACTTTCTTCGACTTTCTTCGATCATGAACATGTGACTGTGAAACCATCAATTGTTAAAAAAATTATTTGTATTTTGCGAATATGAAAACTCCCGTAATTCTTTCTGATAAATTTAACTTGTTTGGAACTGTTTAAAAATTCTAACTATTAATATTAAATCGCGAGAAATATGTAACATTTAATTCTCATTAAAAATCTTGGAAGGGCTTTTTGTAATTGAGATGAGTAACCATTCAATGTGAGAAAAAATTGCCACTTTGACAAATTGTAAATTGAATGTGAAACAATTATAAAATTAATAATATAATAATCATTACATTACCGTGTTATTAGACTGGTGGAGCACGATCAAACCATCACTGGGTGAAATCAGCCGCGTACGGCAACGTACTGTACTGAACGCAGCTGGCGCCATTGGCCGGCCGCGGGCTCTGCGTCAAGCCGATTCTTCTGTCGTTCCTGAGATGTTTAACAATGTTTCACACCAATCTCTGTATTAACAATTCAAAGCATAAATATTATAAAATGTAATGTAACTTAGCTTAGAATTTTTTGCTATAATTAATTATGAGGTTCCTGATCGAAGCGGTGGGAGAAGGGACAGATCTTTTAGTCGGATGAATGAGAAACTATCTTACGACGTAGACAGTGCCAGGATCAAAAAAATATTCAGATACTTGCTAACTTTTTTCGTTGCATCAATATAACAACAGTTTTAATGTTGGCCTCGATCTTTTACATAAACTGCTTACTTACCACTACGCCGTTAGTTACTACTAGACAGTGGATAGGGCGCTAGACTCTACTGCCTTAACACACAATTCTCGCCTCATCCACATCGTAGCTTCTAACAGGACGGTCTTCCAGTATCTGGTTTACCTATTCGTGCCAAGTCTTCCGCGGACGTCCTATTTCTGGTACCATCAACACTTATCTTTCTTACCGTTAACTCCTCATTCATCTGTTCCGTATGACCAAACCACACAAATAATCCTTTCTTAATATTATTCACTATGCTAAGATCAGCATTACATTCTTTCCTTATTTCTTCGTTTTTCACTCTATCTTAAATGGAAATGCCACATATACACCTAAGTGATATCATATTGATTCTCTACTTGCATTCTTTTAGAGTCTTTTAATAACAATACAAATTAAAATAATCAACTAGAAATTATTATTTTTTTAGACTTTATTGACTTACATGTTTTTGTTATAACAGATGTGAATATATTATAATATAACATGATAAACATAAGATACAATTATTTTGCAATTAAATACTCGTAATTTATTATATGGAAGGGAGTAGACTCCACCTCTGCTATATACAGCATTGTCCTGGCTACTTTGCTAGACAGCAGTCTGTGTTAAAGTAGACAGTTTTTTCGTGCTGTTGTTGTGTTATTTAATTCAAGAAATTTATTTTTAAAATATATTTTTCTAGTAATGTAATTAATTTAATTTGTATTAAAAAATTCTACAGAACTAGGTATGTCCAGAAATTGCAACTTCACAACAAAAATGAGAATGTCATTAAAAATATTAAAATCAATATAAAACAAATCATCATTCTCGAATAACCTTTCATGAAAGAACTTGCTAAATATACAAATTTAATACGAATAAAGAGGTTATAAAAATGACGATACACTTCAAACTCGTCATAAAATCCATATAACACTTCTCTCCGATGAACACACATAATAAAAATTTCTATAGCGGTTCGAATCGCAGATCGGCATTGTCACACTGCTATATAAAGCCGTTCTCGTTCCAGTTCCACTCCAATAATGCGGTTAGTAGATATGACGTTTCCAATCACTTGGCCGCCATTGATACGATGTCGGGTTTCTCACAAGTACCTACTCTTTGCCACCAGCTACTCACGCGAGCACAATTTGCTGGCCATTTTAGTGTTATTAACGCCGGCGATCGAAGCCGTGGATTCCCATATTATTTATCGTATGGCTGTTGAGGTGACGATACTTTTAAACCAAAATACTGAAAAATTTAATTCAATTATTATATAATACTGAATAATAAATTCTAAAAACATTTTTAGAGGTTCTTCTTCCAGTTTATTTACATTGTGCTGATTATCCTGTACAATATGTATAAAGGCCCATGTCCACGGAAGGAGACCTGATGAGATAATCCCATAGATTTAGTTGAGATACATCCCAATACCATGTACATATACGTGTTGAGATTTTGATCTGAAAATAAACATTCACCACGTGTACTAACATCACCTAGAATCATAAATACCTACAGCTATTTATTCTTAAATGTTAAACAATCAGAAGATATTTCATTACAAATATTTTTTTTAATTGCTGAGGAGATTCAAATTTACCCAACTGACGAAAGAATGTCAATGGTCATGTAAGACTGTGAAACAGAATCTGGAACAAAAATCCGAAAGTAACATCAATAAAAAAGTATGTAAATATATATATATATATATATATATATATATATATATATATTATGTGTGTATATATATATATATATATATATACACACATAACGTATAATATTTAATATTTTTCATTTTGTAATGTGTACATCATTATCTAGATTTTTTAATATCAATAATTTAGTAACAGCCTAGTTCAATGAGTTCGCTAAATTTGTAATTTGAATAAAAAATAAATTTAAAAAATTGCTGTTGGTCATCAAAAGCCTTTGCGTGCCCAATGATTCGTCTCGCATCCCTCAAATTGACAATCTAGGCTCTATGACATTCAATGCAAACATTATTTCGAACGGCCACTGACAACAAAAGGGTTGACAAACATTTTTGCTTTTGACTGTTTACAGGCAAAACTGTGTCGAGCGAGGTGGACATTCCGCCAGCGGTATATTGTTATTTGATTCAAGCAAAGCGAAAGGTTCTCACCACAGCTGTTAATATATTTAAAACTCATCCTAGGGCATCGTTTAACCCTTTCACATCCAAATTAACGCCTTGGCATATAAATATTTCATTTACGATTGTGCGTATGTATTATATGTAATTAGAACCTGTCTCTTAATTACAACCAATTCCGGGTAATGCCGGGCACCGACTTCTAGTCACGTATATAATGTATCTCGAGTATCAATTAAAACTAAATGGTAACCCTAATAACCATTGGCTTTTTGAGAGGGTATTCGATTAACATTTAAAAAAATTCAATAGATATTTTTATATTATCTGACAGTTTATACGTTTTTCTAGATATAAATCAAAAGTTTTAATATATAACTTTTAAACAAACATAAAATATCAAGAAGACATTTGAGATTCGCCGTAATATATATTGCTTTTAAAATGGAATAGTAGATGGAAATATTATAGAATATAAGTTAAAAATATGTCGAGAATGAATTCTATTGCTATGGCAAAAATGGAGAACGAGCTTTACCCGATAAAAAGAGGTCCATATTTGAATCCCGGTAGCAACTAAATATTTTTTCGATAGATAATTCTTTTCTGTATGTATTTCTAGTTGATTACTTTAATTTGTATTAAACATAAAATACAATAATAATCAATGGTAGCTACGGAGCAAAATGAAGTGACGCGATTATCCTAACAGAATAAAAAAAATATCTACAATGTTGTCAGATGTATTTTAGCCCGTTAGAAAAAAACAGTTTTTAGATAATATTTTAAATACTCATTTTTTTTTTTTTTTTTATTATCTTAGTTTAATAACTACAATTGAGTTTAAAAAACATCTACCGGTTTCGGAAAATACCTTTCCCTTCTTCAGGATATGTCAAAACTAACTAAAACATTCAGGGTTCCACTCCATGATACATCGTTTAGTCAATATTCCTATGTCAACATCCAATTTTAATATTGAATTAAATACAATTAAAAAAATAGCAGTTAATAATGGGTATAATACATGTCTCTTTCCTAACCGGGAAGGTGCACTATCCAACTATGCTACAGCGACAATATTTTTAGAGACAAATTTTCGAACCTATATGTTACCTTTGTAATATTAATACATTTAATCGTTCCATTATTTGAAAGGGCCATCTACCTTATTTTTACAGAATCTCGAATCCCGGTGGCGCAATAGCAATATTTTTCGATAAAATTGATTTTTTATGTATATCTTTCTAATTAATATATTTAATTCATATTTAAAATATCACAAACCGTCTGTTCTGAATAATTACAACTTCACAATAAGAATGTGTTCTCCTAATAATTTATACAATTACCTGCTTACAGTACAGCAGCATTACCATCTTCCAATTTTTAAATTTGCGACAATAGACTAGCTTTTACTATTTTGAAAAATTATTTTGATCAGAACAAAATAATTACATATGCGCAATTCAAAGCAAATTGATACTAGACTCCAAAAATATGTATTAATTTTTATGTAAATGTCTCATAGAAAGACATTCAGATTTTAACAAAATATCACTTGCGTGATATATATTTCTTCTCCATTCGGCACTCTTATTACTGAGATTAGTGATCTCCGGTTTATGATCTATGTTCTTTATGATTCTCCTCTACAACGGCCTTTGCAATAAGATGGCCAGTAGCATTTTTGATATGGTCTTAATTATTATAAAATTGAGACATTATTACGCATTGCTGTCCAAGAGCTTCATCACCATTGAAAAGACATCCAATATTCTTTCTCACTTGCTGTCAGTGTTCATGTATATGGAAAAACAAGAGACTTAGAAGCATTTTTATAATCATGGTTACGCATCTATTTTTCCAAATTTTATACAGCTTTGAGATGACTTTTTTTCCACCCGTCTTGATATCAGCTTCGCAGGCACCATCATCAGGATCTAAGATAATTGAAGTCTCCTTTACGATCTCCAAACCGAGCCTGCGCACTGTTTCTGGGTAATGCTCCAATTAAATCGACAAACATGATTTTGATTCTGGTTCTATTTCTTTTAAGTGATATTATGTATTCATTTACATTTTTTTTTTTATTAATATAAATTAAATTAATCAACATGAAAGGTATATATATATATATATATATATATATATATATATATATATATATATATATGCCAAAACCCTCTAAAATTTCTGAAAATTTTAGTTAAATATGCAGATATGTAGATTTTTTTATCATCTATATGCCGAACATATTTTTTCTCGCAAAAGCCACTTAAATTCATTGATATTGCATGCTCAAAATCAGGGTCTGTTTCAAAATACGCCATAGCAGACAGTGTACAAGCTGCTATCTCCCCTTAAATGAAATCAGCCAAACACAACGCTTGTTGATGAACACGTGATCTAAAATCTGCCAGAACCATATATACAAAAAAATAAAAATTATATTACAGAATTGTCTCTTTAAAAATGTTGATGTAAAAACAAACCTTAAGTACATTTGCTTTCAAACTATGCGTGTTCATCCACAACTCAAAAATGCATAAAATCGTTTTAGGGGGTTTTGGAATTAGCCGCTGCGTGTAGAAAAAATACCACAGAACTATGTTCTAAAAATGCAACTTTAAAATTTTAAAAATATACAATTATTAAATTTTACTGGGAATAAGATGTTTTTATTTATAAAAAAAAACTGTTAATAGGAGGGTTTCAATTTGTAAATTGTTAAAAAAAATTATATATCTTGAATTATAGTCCGCAATAAAATACTGGGTTGATTTAATGTAAACATTATTGTCTTTTGTACATTTTATAAAAAGGACCTCACGAACTTGTGCAGAACTAGGGTAAGCAAAAATACTGCCTAATTGATAAATGGATCAAAAAATACGAACATAATTAAGTCATGTTTAAACCAGTATTATCTGAAAGCTGACTAAGTATATTTGTAATATCATATTTTTATTTATGCCATGTTACATGGTAGATAGAAATAAAAATGTGTTGCTTAGGTTGTTTAAGGTTTTGGAACGTATGAGTAAGGAAAGAATGGCAAAGAAAATATAAGAGACGATTATTTAAAATAACAGCAAGTCATTACATCAAGAAGACCAAATATTGAAGGACAGCCGAGTAAGAAGTTTCAGTATCGACGAACGCTTGAAAAAAAGTATGAAAGTGAACAACGCAAGAACAGTGTAGACAGTGGCGTAAACACAAAAATTGGGTACCAATACAGAATGAAAAAAGGGCTCCCTAAATAAGAATCGTATTAAGTACTGCGTGGTTTATCCGATAAATATTAAGTACAAAATTAGTCTCTCGTCTTATATAATATTGTATTTATATTTTGCAAGGCATTTTATACGCACTTTAAAAAAATTTTACGACGATGGACTGATATATTAGCGGGGCCTTACTGTGTACAGAAAATTAAAAATTTAATTAAATGTGTTCATGTGTTTTTGCAATACTCGTGAAAAATGATTTTTTAAACTTTAAATAATAATTTTAAATGGATTGTAAGGTGCGAACTTTTTGGTCCCCCATTGGCAGCATTGGCATAGTTACGCCACTGAGTGTAGGATAGAAAAGTGTAGTGTTATATCCTCTCTACTTACCCCTGCGGGAAAACAACGTGATATTAAGTAAGTTATTTATCTATCCAATCTCTCTCATATTTACTATCTTCCCAGGCAAACTTTTGTTTCGATAGTAGCTACTCACAAGCACGGTACAAAGACTCCACCTAGTCATGCACGAAAATGTCCTCTTATACATTGTATGTTAATAACATAAGATGATTTGAATTCGATATTTAATATTTCACAACCAACTATTATTTATTTTTTAAATACGCTAATCCAACCATGGTATTATAACTGAAACTTAAATAAATACCGTAGATCTCATTAACGATTAAAATGTTATAAAAACTGTAATTTATTTATTAATATATTTGTACGGTATAACTTTTTTTTTAAATGTATTACAAAAGATTTAGTTATTATTTGATAGTTTAGCTGCCTATAATATTCTCAATATTATCTTCCCACTTCATAAATTTACTGTCCAGGTTTCCGATACGCGTATAAATAAAGCTACGGGGAAGACTAAGGATTTGACTAAGCGCATTTTAGTGTTTCTGGATCATCGCTCCCGTTGCCGTACCTAATATTTTTCCAATCTCGGTTTCACACTCACTCGAGACATGGATGGTCAATATAAAGTAGACTAAATCATGTACTATTAACATTAAAACAATTCTCCCCGTTTGTATGTTGATCATACTTTTAATAAATCATAAAATAATTATATAATCGACTGGCACTTCGTCACTCATCACGTCGGGGTCACTACTTTGGGGGTCCCAATTTGAGAATATGAATACAGTTATAATTGAGTGTTATGAGTTGGTAGACAAGTTGTAATAATCAGAAAGATATATGTGTATTCGCCTGGTACCCCCATATATTTCACCAAGATCTGACGTGTTCTTTTGAAAAGATATGTACGGCCAGAGGAAGTTTTGAACAAGAGAAACTACTTACTGTTGATAGGAGTTAATTGTTGCTTGAGCACAATTATTGTTAGAAAAATATGTAATAAAAAGTCTACACCGAGGAGCGTTTTCTAGATATCTTGACAAGAAGGCAGCCGCGAGAGGAGTGACGCTCAAGAACCGGTTGCAACCGGAGCACGTTATTGATACATGTACCGGTACCGAGTATGTTTTTGAGGCTGATGAGAACCTAGTTTTACACGCAGGTATCTGCAAGGTGCGTTCAGGGGCTGTCGGCGGTGTCATCACCATTGACAGCCCCTGAATACACCTCGCACTATCATTAATGGAGGCGATTGATCTCCACAAGTGGATATGAAAAATCAGCCAAAGAGATTACACAACCACAAGCTGGGGTGTAATAATGGAATTTCTGTGCCACTGTACTTTTAAGAGTAGTAAAAAAGCACCACTATTATTGCTTTCCTAGTAAAACCATAATGTAGTACAAAAATACGATAGCGATACAGCTAGAAACTGGCACTGTATGGGTTCCAGGCCTGGGGGTGTGAAATGGACGACTGACCGCGATATGATGGAATCCAAAGCTATTGTGGAAAATATGCACCAGGACAAGATTTTTAAAAAATAGAAAGCTTACTAATATCTGATAAAGTTAATAATGCTAAGAAATGCAGAGACTTCAAATAGATTTCTTGAAAATTTAAAAAATGATATAGACCGCACCAAATAAACGAAGCTGTCCTATATTTATAAAGATGTCCTGAAACAGATAAGCGCCAATACAGGCTGTATTATTTCTTTAAAACTAGAAATAAAATTTATGTTAAAACTACAATATAATACTGTCAAATTAAAATGCCCGTGTGTAATGTTTTTGAAGATGTATTATAAGTCATATAGTATTAGTACATCTCTTTACAATATCATATACATACTCGTACGTCGTATATCATATACAGGGTGAATATTATGTTCCAGGCCGATATTGTTTTTAAATAAACTAAGAAATAAAACAATTTTTTTAAATTTTGTTTCTATTTATCAATTACTTAGTTTGTTATAATTATGTATAAAATACAACATTGGCCAAAAAATTGCTTCTGATAGCGACACAAATAACCATATTTTTTATAACATTGTCGCAAGTGTCGCGTGTTATTTCAGCAATTTAATTTGGTTTATTGTCCTATAGCATCGGAATTGTTGTTGGCTTATTGCCATAGATTTTTCCTTTCAAGTACTCTCACAGAAAATAGTCGGGAGCCGTACGTCAAATCAGGGGATCGAGGAGGCCAATCAATATCATCACTTTTTATATTATGCGGCCGAAAAACATTTCTCGCAAAATTTCAAGCGTAGCTCGGGCTGTGTATGAGGTGGCACCGTCCTGTTGAAACCATCATATATTTCAAGCCAAATGTACTCAATTCAGCCACCAAGAAGTTTTCCAACATGTGACGATAGCAATCACCAGTAACGGTTACAGCATTATCATTATTATTATTTATTTATTTTTCAATTTTTTATAATATATGAGTTACTTGAGTATTTTACAAAATTAAAATTACATATTTTTTTGAATCGCTTACCTCTCCAAAAAAGAGACTAACTCTTGTGCTTGAAGAGGGACTTACACTGTAATAATTTATATGGAGTTAGAAGTTATACATTTGCAATCTATTTATAATTATTTGTAATTATTTATTATCTAATTGTGTGCTCCTGAAGTATTCATTTAATTTATTTTTTAATATCAATTATCTCTTTAATTTCTGTAGGGAGGCCATTGAAGTTTTTTTTATCCCTAAGTATATGAAATTTTCCTGATAGTGTTTGGTATTACATTTAGGGATTTTAAAATATTATATCATTTTAGTATAGTTTTTTTCAACGTCGTGTATATATCACATATATTACGTATATATTGTGTAATGTTAAACGATTGTTTCATATCATATCATACTAGTGTAGCTTCTTCCAATACCGTACATGTCGTATAATGTTGAAGGTGTGTTGCATGTCATATCATATTAGGGAGGCTTCTTTCAATATGGAATATTCTAGACTTGGAAGAATCCGCTACTCCCGAATGAGAATGCGGTGGAATGGTGATGGGTTGTTTTGGGAGTGAGTGTCGCATGACCTCCATGTACATATAGACGATGACAGCAGACAGCAAGGTAAAGCAAGGTAGGGGGGAAGCCAGAGAATGGGGTGGAAAATATTAATGAAGCACTTTGCAAACTTCTGAGTTGGTCGAAACACAACCATGATAGTTTTTCCAACTAGAGGAAATGTGAACGCGATGTTATAAGGGTGGCAGTGTAACATATTGCACAATTGATAGGCTTAGAATTATTTTCAAATTTATCTTCTATTACATCAAATATTTTGGCCCAATTTTTGCAAATTTTCAATTTATGTTTTCATTTCAAGATTTAGTAGTTTCACATTTTATAATCGTATAAAATTTAATAAAACCATGAAAAATAATCGTGTAGGAAAAATTGCGTTTTTATAACACTAAATATTTGAAATACAAATTAAAAATTAATCAACTAGAAATATGTACGGAAAAAATCTATCTATGAAACAAATATTTATTTTCTACTGGGATTTGAACCTGGACCTCTCATATCCGTGGAAGAGCGTTGACCATTTCGCTACAGCAAGCGAATACATTTTCGAAAAATTTTTCACTTTAATTCTGTTATCTTTCAAATTGATATATCTATCATTCTCTCATATATAATTGAGTAAAACTCGCTAGAAGATGCCAAAAATAATTAATTAATCAATTTTATTAAAATTGGACATATGTACAACTTATATAACTTTTAAAGAGAACGTATTTTTGGTTGTGACGTTGTTGTTAAATTAATCAACTAGAAAGATATATAGAAAAAATTTGTCTATCAAAAAAATATTTAGTTGCTACCGTCATTCGAACCTGGACCTCTTACTATCCAAAAACTTATCCTTGACCGTACCCGAAAACACTCGATTCATACATACATAGAGATGACGTATTAAAAAATCCCTGTAAAATCAGGTCGTGTATAATCAAAAAATTATAAATTCAATTCATAAATCTATCATTATCACTACATGCAGCCGCTGCTGATTGAGCGCGTTGCTCACAATTTTTAATTCCAGTTCATAATATGTTATCAGCGGGTGGTTTCCATTTAGGCCCACTATAGTTATCCATTAGTCACGTTGCGTTTCGCAACAACTTCACACAAAAGACCATTGTCAGGACCACCAACGACCGCTCACAGAAACACGCTTAAATTCTGTTCGACACAGATAATCTTGAAATTTGAGAGTTTTAATAATTAATTGTTCTGTTCATAAATATGTCAAAGAATATCACACAACTTTTTGGAAGCAAAATAAACAGGTGAACAAGAAATTATCGCTCGACCTGTCAGTGCTGAGTGTATTGGATATATTCAAACCTAAGCGCTCATAAAAATGAATAGGCGGTAGATATGTATAGGCGGAAATGTGCGAGGGATGATTGAAGTCCTCGAGCGTGTCACCGGACGTCGGGCCGATGGGTGATATTTGGAGGGCGAAACCCTCGGGCGGTGGTTTTACCTGTCAATATCGCAAATACAACGGCAAATCGGGTAATACACCGGTAAAGCGGCGAACACCATTTTGTATTTCTCGTCATTCAATTAATTCAAATTAACGGATTCGGCCCCGAACGGCTTATGATGAACGACGGCCGGCAGCGGATTGCATTTAAAATATTAGTGATGATTGATTGGGTTTCAATTACCGACTTATGTTCCATTATCGGATGTAAATATGTGCGGAAAAGAGCATTATTTCTGATACCCGGGGAACAAATACAAATTACTGCACTTCTTAGATCATTGATGTAAGAACATCCTGCCTTGGCGGTAGTGATGAGAAGAAATGTTACTCTTCACTCACTGGTGTGATTATGATTGGTATTCGATAATATCAGGGATTGAGAACTGTGACTGCGATCACAGTGTCATTACTAATACGCACGCGCCACACGACATCACAATACACGAAATAAATATAAAAACATACTTTAGCATAAATTATTAATATATATCTAATTTAATATCATCACAAAGAGAACAAAAACGCTTAAAAAAATATGAGTTTATCTTTCGGGTCAAATTCTATAGATGCCGCTGATCACGAATTATAACGTCATTCCTTTATGAATATTTTCATCTCAAATGCGCAGGCGCTGAATCACGGTTCACAACCAAGTATGAATAAAATAAAAAATGAATCACGAATCACGATATTCCCAAATATTCAATCACTGATAGTGAGTGTGACTCAAAGATATCAGCGATTGACTCACAGTTCGTGATTTTGAGCTCATAACTACTTGACGGCACCTTAAAAACCGACATTTACATCATTACCAACCTGTTCCCTCAACAATGTTCTCTCTACGCACACAATAAAATATAGCGTACACACAATTTTTATCAAGACTTTTTTTCACGTGCCGCCTCTTTCGAATGTTGGCGATCGTGTTGATTTATTCTGTATAAGATCACAAACATTTTGGAAAGTGAACCACTTTCTGAGGTTACACAGCCAAGATAATCTCTTTCTACATCTCTGCTGCTATTTGTCTTCCCCTGCATAATGAATTATCAATGATAGTGTTCCGTATTCGTGAGTATAATTGGTTATCGTACTTCCCCGGATAGGAAGAGATCCTGGTTTAAATCACATTGAGTTTATCTGTATGTATGATGTGAGAACTGTCACTTTGTACATGTATGTGTGTGTGTGTGTCATGATAGTGAGTAGATGTTTGGTGGATTACAAATATTATAAGAGGCCGTCTCTAGGGGAACTGCTCTCTTTCATCACAGCTTCTCCATAATAACCAGTCTATCGCCAAAATGTATAATTTATAATTACAGTAATACTTGCTGTAATAAACTAAATATTGTTTCCCGGACATACTGAGTTTTATATTACAAAGAATTGGAACCCAAGAAATTAGTCATTAAACAGAGGATAGAACACCAAGGGAATTTAGTGATACTTCGAAAGTCATAACATATAACTTTCTAATTGATGTATTTAATTTGCATTAAAATATCTCAGAACTATGTTCTAAAAAAATTACAATTTCACAAATAACAATGTGTCTTCTTTAAAAAAAAAGATTATTATTAAATGTAGTATATTGTCACCAGTTTTTTTTATTGTGCCTATCCCTAACTCGAACTGATTTAACTGTAACAGTTCACATAGTTCTTTCGGTTCGACTTGTTTTAAAATTGTAATTCGTCGACATTTGGAGAGAGAGTGTTTTCCTCGCTGTGATCAGTCTTGCGAATCATTTATTTTCATTTCATTTCAAGTATATGTTTTTTCTTAACTCTGTTTGGTGTTTTGTTGTATGGAAATATGCTGAGATTCACAGTGAAATTTTCGTCATTGTAATCCGTGTTGTTGGTGATCATTTTGGACGTTTGCAACAGCGTCTTTGTATGAGAATTCAGTGAACAGAATCGCCGGCTCGAGGCTGTTTGAACATTGGGTGAACTTCCGGAAGAGCATCGAGATGGCATCATCAACCAGGTAAGTCAAGCTGTTCTTTGGTTCCATGACTCCATCCTGGTCTGCTATCAAAGGTCTCAATCACCCCTAATCATTCCCTCGTTCCGATTCCATACTTCATATCATAACACATCCCTTTCGCCATTTGTAGTCGGCGACTTGCATCGTATTTTTCCTTACGAAAAATGTGTCCAAAGTATGCAGCTTTCCTTGATAGTTTTTATTAGTTATCTTGACTTATTTATGCGTCTTAATACATGTTCGTCAGTAATATGGTCAACCTAGGCCGTACTGGTATGATTTTTTAAAAACATTGCTCCCAATTATATTTATATTTACAAATACTACCTACTTAAGTTCCAAGAAATATGTCTATTAATTACAACAAATAAACAATAAAGAGTAAAATTTACATTATGTCCAAGAACACACAATTACTGGATTTTCACCTATAAAAGCACTGTTAAGCAATGGACATATTTAAATATTGCTAATAACATACTGGTCAAAATAAGAAAATATATCTAATTGAAAAATATTAATTTTTCAGGCGTATTCTAGTATAATGTGTTAAAAAATATTTTATAGATAAAGAATATTGCTTTAAATAATTTACAAAAATAATTAGATTCTCATTGTGACATATATCAAATTTCGTCCATAGATGACGATAGTGTAGTGGTACTCAAAGTGTTTCCACATATTAACATATATACAACTTCCAAAAATTTGATGTATATGGAGATTATATTCATATAAAGTGATCACTTAAGCCAGCCAACTACAGGTCGTAAGCCCTGTAATCAACAATACTTCCATATATATTTTCATTAAATATAATAAAAATATCTTCGTCTCCATAAGATATTTATTATTTATTTAATAAATAGTAAGCTGAAATAGACATAAGATCGACGTTACTTGTGTTGTTTTATGTTTCCTTTATGATACGGTCATAAATAAATCTGAGTTCGTTATAATTCCATTATGTGTCAATTCTGTTTTTAATGTTGTAAATAGGCCCACTTTAATGTATTATAGTTATCATAGAGGAGTAGGAGGAGTAACAATATTGGACCGTGATAGTGATATAACAGAAACTCTCAGTATAGAGCCCCAACATACCGGCTTGTACACGTCTTGCGAATGTCAAACAAATTAATATGTATTTGAAGGAGTCTGGAAGGTCACCACAGATTAAGCTGAGATAAAGATCAACAAATTGTATAAATACGTACTGAAGTGGCACAAGACCTGAGAAGATGGAAACGCCTTATTGAGATTTTAGGCCCCTGATCCTTCTCGGATAATGAAATGAAATAATAAATATAAATGTATGCATTGTATCGAAAAAAGATTCGAAATATTTATAATCTTTATGATAAACATGTGTGAAATATTAACCTTATACGTAGATGTGATTTAAAATTACAAAACGCTTAAACACGAAAATATTATTATATGAGATTATTATACTAAATCATGTTAAGCTTCGAGACTACGTACTTTGAAATAAATTTTCGGAAATTGACCCATTATTATTATATATCTTTGCTTTAGGCCCTAAATCATCTAACAGAAAATAGTCTGCCCGCTCGAAGTTAGACGACCTTTTGTTTTTTGTATTCAGTATATAATTTGGAATTAATTAAATAATTAAATTAATCAAAATAATAGCATAACTACAATTTTACTGACAATTAAGATTTTGTACACGCATTTTAAATATTTTATACTTATATCTTCAATACGTATCTACTATCTATCTAACCTTAAAATATTGTTCAATAAATGTGTTACTTCCAGTATGGTTCTTCAAATTTTAATTTAAAATATTTCATATCATCAGAATTACAATATTTAATTACCTAGAATACTGCTCTACCTCTGATTAATTAAAGTTTAATGCTAATTTTGACAAACAGAATTGAGCTCATTAAAAACTTACTAATTTGTTTAACAAGCGAATACAATGCGCAAATATTACAACCGCAGACGATGTGTCGTGTTTCATCGTGTCACACGGATCTCTGCACATTATACAAATAGCTGCAATATGGCGATAAATCAAAATCGTATTATATCAAAGCCTATTTGTCACGACGGACCATCGGGACAGCGGGAGTGTGACGGATGTATCGAGTATCCTATACCAATGACTGTTACAATTGCGGAGGTCATTTCAATCCCACGTTTCCTCGCACAGGGGCTCCACAACATTGGCTTGATTATGATATATATTAAGTTAACGTTTCATTGCGTTACGCTGTTAAAAATAATGTTTAATACTACACACATATTTATTAGAATTTTCCATTATCATCATCGTGTACTCTCGCTCTTTTGACTATACTTCTCCACTTTTCCTGCGTCTTGTAGATCTGAGCTCTATCACAAATGTTCTCTCAAAGATGACTTTGATATCATAACGCACACAATTTTTAACAAGATTTATTTTTTATGTGCAGCTTTTTATCAAACATTTTGGATATTGAAGCACTCTCTAAGATTACACAGCTAAGATAATCTCATTCTACCTAAGCCAATATTGTTTTACGTCTTATGAGTATGTGTCCGAAGTATGCAGTTTCCTTAACAGATATAATTCATTATCTTTATATATTTATGTATCTTAAAACATCTTTAACCGTAACGTGATTAACATGGGCCCTGCCAGTAGTCTAACACTGGAATGATAGATTTTTTTTTTTTCACCCTCAGCGCACAAATATTTGCATTGTTCCTTAAAATTTTACAAAAGATTTTTATACGCACACTGTGATTTAAAATTAGAACGAACATTGCCTGTACCTAGAGAGGCATCAGCTGCTTTTTCCTCTGGGTTGGTCGAATAGTTGGAGGGTCTTCTTCATCCTCTTCGTACTTCGACATGGCTAACCACACTAAGCTATATTCTCTTCTCGCAAGATGTCTAAAAAATAGTTCCTGCAGTGTGAAGACATTTGTGTGTCTTGCTGTCCAATGTTGTTTGACTTTGGTTTTTATTATATCTATTTATAATAGTACTAATAAGATTTTTTAAATCACCTTGTGGCGTACGCCTGCTGCTATCTGTGGTTGGCCCAGCGAAACGAACCCTAGGCGGGTGACGCATCAACACAAAGTAGAACACATGCGAAACGCATCCACCAGCCAACAGAAAAATCTTATGTACGCAGAAAGACATCGTTTACCTTGTGTATACAATTACAATACATTTACACAGATAACAAATTAATAAAAACCACACAAAAATGAGAATTATTATATCCTGCGTCAGATTCACTTCCATAATTTACAAATTCGGTTAGTTTTGGTAAGGAGTTTTAGTTAAGAATTACCAATTAAGAACTCTTATTCAAATTCAGTAAGCCTATAATAAAACTACTACTTTTATGGTATAGCAGTGCTAAACCAACACATGTGAATACAAAAAAAGTAATGTTGCCAGTAGTATTAACTCTGTGATAAAAATTCTTTCAGTGTACGTGTTACAAGAAAATCTAGAAGTCCAATTTTCGACCAATTTTTTGGAGCAGCTGGGGACGTATATTGGCAATAACACGATAAATGTTGGCTTCCAAGTTATCTATCGTCTCTAGTTTATCGGCGCAGACTAGCGATTTCACATATTCTCATAGAAAATGATCCAAATCTGTTAAATCACACGATCCTGGGGGCCAATTAACAGATCCATTACGCGAAATTATGCGCTCATCGAATGTTGAATCGAATAAATTGAAAGTGGCGCGAGCTGTGTGGCATGTTGCGCTTCATGTTTAATTCAAATGGGAAACGAAAATCAAAAAACGGTAATCGTGGACCTATTGCTGTGGAGGATGGCGAATCGACTCATTCGGGTCCTCCTCAATACTACGATCCAATGCAGCAGCAGCTTTTTCGGTGCGTACTGCACGAAGTCTCTGTGGATGCGTATTATTAATTAGAGTATGCGTGGTGCGAAAACGATCCATGGTTATTCGAATTACTTGCTCGGATGGACGATTATGTCGACCGTAGAATGGACATAGCGCACGGTAAGTTTCGTGAACTGAACCACGATTATAGAAATACATTTGCACAATTTTCAAGCGTTGTTCTGGCGTCAGTCTATTCATGGTGAAATAGCAAACCAAACTGAGCTCAAATCAGCTGTCAGTTGTCAATGTGACTGTCGCTGGAAAAATTGTTGCCAATTCGAAAAACAAACCTCTAAAAAAACACCTTTATCACATAAACGGTTAAAATAACACGTGCATGACGTAGTGCTTTGTACTCGAAACCGAATTACCACGTTATACTGTACTTAAGAACACACGTTTTTAGGTACTGTATAATGACCTATTTATGTCACGTCCGCCACAAGAGTAAATAGCGCATAAATCGTGGATCTTCCTTTATGGAATAAACCTATCGTGTAACAACCTAATTTTTTATTGACGAAGTAAGTACATCCTGAAATCTTAATACATAACCCTCAATAATCTCTCTACAATCATCATGAGTCGATTAAAATCATATGAAAACTGAAAAAAAACAGCACCTGAAAAGGTAACATTAATACGGAAATGCTATATTTATTCAGTACGTAACAGTCCGTTCTATCCAGTTTTCCTCTCCTATAGTAAAGATACTAAATTCAATATTATACTATTATATTTGAACGTACTCAAAAAATTATAGAGAAGTCTACATTGTATTTTAGAGCGGCATGCGGTGTGGATAGAATGCCAGTATATCTAATGATTGTTTTGGATACACAAAGAACAGGCCTCTGGTTGGTTATACAGGCGATGGAGCCAGTTTTCACTGTAACGAGACCGATGTTTCTGCCGCCCGTATATTCATTTATAAACACCCTTGCAAGAATTCTTGGAGCGTGAACGTAATTCGCATACCGATCAGATATTTGAGTAGTCATCAGACTAGTCGCGTCGACGTAATTCAGGGATCAAAGGTTATTGAAATCTTTGAAATATTGTTTATCTTATGTTTGTATACGCAGATGTAAGTATTAAATTATGGTTAAATCATATTTAAATATATAATATGTTATGTTTATGTGTTCGTATTAATTACATATTACTATTATATGTTGCTTTATGGTTCTAGAAATTTTTTTATTATAAATAGACTTTAAAGTAATCGGCGTCAATATTCCCGATGGGTAGCTATAATGGCCGCTTTGCGGGCTAATGCTTATTCCGAAATTGGTAAAACTAATAATAATTAATAAACATAATAATAAAATAAGCATTAAATTAAACGTTTTTATCAAATAAAGAGAAGTACTCCACATCATCACAATATTTATCGGTTGCGTACCAATTCATGCAAAATGAAATAAATAAATTTAAAAGTACTTTTTATATTTATTTAACTATTCATTTAAAAACGTAAATACCGGGCTTCAATTTAACGTGCATCACGTTTCACGGTCGATGACAGACAGCGTCTGAGTAACTTTCGTTTTTCTATAACTCGGGATAGTATAATTGATAAGTAAGTATACTTAAATATATTTTCAAGCCCGATTTTTTTCACAAGCCACACCAAGAGGTACATTAAATACAATGAAGATCTTATGACTCTTCTCCTTGTAGTATATATCCCAAAACTCACTGTGTATTGAAACATTTTTGAGGATTTCCTACTTCCGCGTACATTTTCTTCACGGATGAAACATGGCTTCACCTCAGGATACATGAGCATCCAGAACACCTATGGAGTTCTGAAATTCTAGGAATTCTACGAAAACAATTCTCACGCAATTTATGAGTTAACTCCTCAATTATCACCCACATTCAACAGTTCTCACGAAAAAGCATATTCAGATATGTATTGATGCGCGTGTGAGACATCTTCAACATTTCCTGTAGTAATTATTAAAAAAAATACTCAAAAATTATTATTAAGTAGAACGCATTCTTATTGTGAAGTTGTAATTATTCAGAACATAGATCTGTAATGTTTTAATTACTAATTAAATATATTTATTAGAAAGGTATATATATAAAATTAATTTAACGAAAAATATTGTTATTGCTACCGGTAGTAGATTGCTTTCAAATAATCGAACGACAGATGTATTCATTTGAAAAGTGTAACATACGGGTTCGTAAATTTGTCGTTAAAAATACTGTCTACTGTAGCATAGTTGGTTAATGTACCTTCCCCGGTATGGAAAGAGATCCAGGTTCGAATCCCGGTACCAATAACAATATTTTTCGATAAAATTGATTTTATATATATATATATATATCTCTTTTTAATTAATACATTTAATTAGTATTTTAAAAAATTATTCAGTGCACGTTTAGAATACGTTGTGTTTCAAATTTTATTATTTTAAATTGGTACAGGTAATTAATCATTTTTTATTAACCTGAGAGGGTTTTTCTAATCAACTATTCGACGAGAATCACCAATCTGATGTGATTATGTTCTAGGTTGGTATCGGTAAATATGCGTATTTGCTCGTTGAGTCTTGGTAAATAGTAAACTATTTAGTTGTTGATTAATTTTAAGGCTTTGAACATAATTAATATATGAATGTGTTTGAATTATATATGTTATCTAAATACGTAAAATTAACTCTACGTGTTATTTAAAAAATATAAAATATCAATCTGTTTATCTACCCATCTGTTCTCCATATAACCTTGCACCCATCTATAAATCTAAGCCAAATTTTGCAAAATTACTCTTTAGGACCCGACACAATACATGGGCACCTACCCACCCTACTCCTCTTCAATATAAATCTGTATATTTTATTGAATCCAATCAGTTTAATAAAAATATTACTTGCATTCTAGGATACATGTATGGATAATATACAAAACCGGTGTCCCGAAAATTGCGCCGAAGACAACTGCAATAGCGCGCAATACACGTAAAATAACGACATTTATTCCCATGTATTTCATTTTAAAAAGTATTTAAAATATAAAACAAACTCATTACATAAAAAATATCCGAAAAAAGCGATCATTTGGATAGAAAACCAGTTTTAAATTAAATAATACGAAAATAAACAGTTATTTTTGTTAGGTTAGGTTAAGTTAGGTTCGGTTAGTTTAGTTTAGATTTATGAAATTTAAACTGTCTATTGAGTATGTTTTAATTTTTTGGTTTATATAATTCATGATTTTTTCATATTATAAGTATGTTTAAATTTTTATTGGGTATAAAATACAATACATAGGAATAAATATTCTCATTTATATTATATTTTTTATTTATTATCTTTGTTTTATTGACCACTGAATTGAGTTTAAATACATCTACCGGTTTCGAAAAATACCTTTTTTTTTCTTCAGGATGTCATAAGTAACTAAAAAAACATATATTATTATTTAGTTAGTTATGACATCCTGAAGGAGAAAATGGTATTTTTCGAAACCGGTAGATGTATTTAAACTCAATTCAGTGGTTAATAAAACAAAGATAATAAATAAAAAATATGAATTTTAACCACAAAGTTAATATTGCTAATTTTAAAAGTATCATTTATAATAATTCGTAATTGTCGGCGTGCAGTTGTCTTGCATGCAATTATCAGGGTGCCTATAAAACTATACATAAATAAAGTAGGTTATGATTACGAAACATTTTTAAAAATTTTTAAACAATTAATGTTATTATCCATCTACGTCGGTCCCAAGTCATCCATAACTGAGAACCCCCACGTTCTAGACTATGCTCCTCCACTTTTCTCGGCATCCTGTATTTGACTGTAATAATCCTTCGATAGCTTCGACTGCAAATCACTGGTCTTCTGTAATGATCAAAACTCGGCTGGCAATTTTATTATAACTTCCCGAAACTCAGCTGACCAGTCTCCGAAACTTGATAATATCCGGCAAAAATCATACACGATCCATATCTCGTACACACCGCCGAAAATTATATTATAGATTATATCTGAATAGAAGCTGGTCCGCTTTTGTTATTTATGTATAAATTTACAAAAGTGGAATGCACATATTCAAGCTTCAAATCAGTCCTGCCTACCAAAGCATATATAATTCCATACCAACACCACTGCATACACGACAGATCTTGGGGCTATCAGTTGCCTCTTCCACTCGGTCGGTCTAACGGGTGGGGGGGATACTTCATCCTTCGACTTGGCCCACCACAACAACCTTTTCCAAGCTATTTTCTAGTGACGAACTCAAAATTATGAACCGTGAGTCAATCACTGATATTATTTAATTTATATTTAGTTGTGAACTGTGATTGGGCGCGTGAGCATATGAAACGAAAATATGCATAAATAAATGATGTTATAATTCGTGATAAGCGCCATCTAATAGATTCTGAGGAAACCTTTTACGCATTTGATCCGAAAAATATTTTATCACATTTTTAAATGGTTTTCATTATTTTTGTGATAATATTAAATTAGATGTATATTAATTATATGTGCTAGAATATGGTTTTTAAGCAAATTAAGTTTGAATAATATAAGTAAAAAATACGCTGTATATTATGTTTATTTATTTATTTCGTGTATTGTGTTATCATGCGGCGCACGCGTATTAGTAATGAAACTGTGATCACAGTCACAGTTTTCAATCACTGACATTATCGAATAGCAATCACAATCACACCGCTGACCCAAGAGCAGCATTTTTTCTCATCAGTACTATTTTACCGTCTCGCAAGATGCCAAAAAAAATTAAAGAATTCATCTCAAGTAAATAGTTGAGAGTCTATCCTGCAGAATTGAGACATGTATGCGTCTCGCCATCCATGGTAAACGCAACACAATTATCATTATATTTATTTTTACAATTAATGAATAGTTTTATCTTGTTGAAAAAAATAATAATTTAATCTAAAAATAATATTTTTAGATTAAAATTATACATGTGGATATCACCATTATATGAATATTATTTTCAAATTGAAACCAGTTACGATAAATTTTTTTTTTTGATTCACGTAAGTCTATGGTATCAAACCCGTGATCCTGCAGAATATAAATGATGTTCTACTACGTTATCAAGTCCTCAGCACACCCACTTTTCTTTCGTCTTAAGAATGGAAAATTTTTCCCTACTCAAACATGGTTTTATTTTAAAATCTTTAGAATTTTTTATTTCCTCTGATAATACGGTATGAAGCTTTTAGATCAAGTATTTGATCGTCGTGTATTAATGCACTCCACCGCGGACTTAAGGGTGTAATAAGTAAAAGCGGCGGAAACATGGATTCTTTTCTTTCTTTTCCTTGAAATCCAATTAACATCCCCGCACAGACATTTCTCACAATTGAAAATAAGATTAAGCTACTGCGGCTTTGAACCACTTATTGATGTACCAGCTATAAACCATGTTTATGACTGATTTATTTTCAAAATTCTAGATGTAATTTGCATCCAAAAATACTATCGAAATACAAATATCAAAAGATATTTTATAAATTAAAAGAAGAATACTGCACAGTATCAAAAATGTATTTTGTGGTATGTTAATAATGGGTATTGTATCTATTTGTTCAGTATCTACAAGTTAGTGCAGACGTGGCTTGTGTTGTTATAAAGCCCGTGTTCACGATGATCTCTCAATGAGACTTTGATCTCTGAAGATCTGTTAAAGTGCGCGTGTATTGGATAAATCATTATAATTCTCAAAACTATTTTTTAATCATCTGTACATTTGCACGCGCATTAAAATAACGTATTCAGACACGCGTATCTTTCACAACTCTCAGAGATCAAAGTCTCATTGAGAGTTCATCGTAGACACGGGCCATTAGTTATATATTAGCTGCACGATGAACTTTCGTTCGATCGACGTATTTAGGCAATATGAAACTTTAGTTTGTATCAACCTACTTTTTAATTACTTGTAATATTTTAGTAATATTTGTAGAATGGTTAATGTGTATTTACGCGCTTTTATACTTCGATAGGTAGGCCTGGTGTAAAATTTAGAATATGTGTATTCTGTTTGTGTGGATTTAAAAACAGAAAACAAAAGCGAAGCTGCTACTGGAAAGAGACAGTTTTTCGGTTGGAAGGACTTATTAACGGCGACGATATAAAAACATTTTCGGATTATCGGTTGCGAGAAAGTTTTCGGAAGCTGGTCAGCAGAGTTAAGGACCACCAGACTACAAGGAGAACGACATCGGCGTCTACCAGCCCAGGTTCACAAATTTTGATGTATTTTGGATTTGGATAGATTGAATTACTGTATTCAATATTACCTATAGAAAACCCAGGACTAGCTATCGAAGTATTTACGGCTACAATGTGTATGTTTAAACTACGATAAAATAAACTTGCTATGAATGTAAAATAAAACAAAGTATTATGTGCGGTTTTCAGAACACAGTAATTCAAGAGCCGGAACATGATTCAGAACGGATATTTTTGATAACATTTTTTTTATTAATTATTAACATTTTTATTCTAGAGTCTCGCATTTCGAATTAATGGTCTATGGATTAGTTGAGATATAACCAAGAAACAGTGGCTTGTATATTTATCAGTATAATATATTCACATTCAATATTCAGTAAAACAATATTTTTAATTTCTTCAATATCACAGTCATTTTCATTGTTATTATCGTTGTAATAATAGTAAATAACTTTATCATTTAAAATTGGAATTATTAATACATATATATATATATATAACGATAATATTTTCATTTCGAATAATCCAATTTCTAATTCATCACATTACGTTATACGGATAGCAATACGACACGCAGAATGAATAGAATAAATATTTTTTCTTTTATTTTTTCTAATCTTTCTTCGCCTCGCCTCTTCAGATAAGAGATTATTTATATTTAGGTAACAATAGTTGTTTACTTTTCCAATAAAGCACTCTCAACACGATCATCTAAAAAATAAATATACATTTCATTGTTTCCTTCACCACGCTACAAAGATCGGTAGCTGATAAAGGTCAAGCGGTTATTTAGGACGAAACGAAAACATATCTTGTTTTCTTTAGAAAAATATATACCATCACAATAAATATCTAAGAATCTTGTCCAAATATACCGAGCACGTACATCCTACTAGTATAAAAATCTTTTAAAATTTTCAAATTATTGAACGCTGTATAGTTTTCATTTAATTTTATTTATATAATTTTAAGATCCTTAAAAATAAAACTCATCCAATTTCATACATCTTAACATATCCAACAGAGAAATTGTGTTAGAATTGTTAATCTGCAGAATAAAATATTTTCATATATTTATTGAATATCATTTTAAAAATTTATATTTTCAGAATTTAGAGAAAATTGATTAAAATAAAAATAAGTAACTATATATAGCATATTCAATGTCAAAATAATGTCAAATTTTACGAATTTTTTTAACTATAAATCACGGGTTATCAAATATCTCACATAATTCTAAAGTCATATTTCTAAGCTGTGCCAGTATTCTTATCAATGTGCGAAACAGATCCCTACCTACCAATTACCTTTTACTCTCATTTTTTTCTGCATCAGAGGAGAAATGTATATTATATAGTTCTTTTTAAATTGTTCTCTCTGTATAAAATATACCGTTTTCTGAGAAAATTTGTAACTGGTTAAATTATTGTCTTTATTATTTAACCAGTTACTTTAAGTATTATTTTTAAGATTTTCGTAGTTATTGTATGTATGTTTTCCTAATAAATAAAATAAAATCCCATTATGTACCGTCTTTGACAATAAATATCAATGTACAATGCTCCAGTATCAATTATTACTAATAGTTATCGTTTCACACCAGAACAAATATAATGTTGTATTTAGATTTGAAAAAATCATACGACTCCTTTTCTAAAGATTTGTATTATCGAAATTATTGACCATGATTGATTGCTCATCAATAAAAAAATATATTTATCAGTTGATGAGATGCCTGGGAATATATTATACAGTATCCCGTATGTACCTCATCCCATAAGAGAGAGATGTTTGACACGCATCGACTGTGCGCAACTGTCTTGTCATCTTTCTCATTCTTACTTTATTATTGTTTCGTGTTTCTGTTATGTGCTTATTATGCGTTTATATACATATACCTACTTATTTATGCTGAGTTAGTGTAAATACATTTGTATTTTATCTGAAAAAAGTTTAGAATACGACCTTATGGGACGCTGGAAGTTTTTAATGGTCACTTTTCGTTCTTCGCTAATTACTCATTCTTTAATATACCTATTCATTAAATTTTAATACAGATTATTTAAAACTTTGTTTTTAACAACAATACATATGCACTCAATACACCAACCGGTTTTGGAAACTATCATTTTCTTCATCAGGAAAGATGTGGAAATTGACTTGAATTGAATCGAATATTTTAATTATAATTTACTTGCATTAAATTAATAAAAACCATTATGTAAAATTTGCCACAAATATTAATAAAACATTTAATTTTAATTATTGAACTGTATTTTTCATATTAAATTTCGCGGATTCAGTAGCATTTGTTGTGTAGAACAGATAATAGAGTGCGAACTCTTATGGCGGTTCCAGGAAAGGGTGGGGTCCTTCCAGTATCTTGTAAATCTTTAAAGTGCGTTTACACGGTTGAAACGTTTTGTATAATATATTTTACACAGAACTGAGTTCTCGAATTCACCAAATTTCCGAGATAAAAGTCTCGTCTGTATGCGCATACCATGAAAGCTGATAAAACTTTATTCTTTAAAAATACCAGTGTTGCCAAAAATAATTATGTTAAATTCTTTTAAATTTTTCAGTGATGAATGTTTTCAATGTGTTGAAGTGACTAACCCATTTGACATTACTTCAGCGCAATCCTTCAGTCAGCACTGCAGGTAACACTCCAGGTGACAGCAATGAACTTTAATTAATTAGCTGGTGAACAAACTATGCCACTAATAATAGCGTGTAATAATCCAATCGTCCATTGAACAATTGAAATCAAATAGACAGAACGGGGAACGGATGGGGAAAAACATGTAATAATGACTATTAAATAAGTAAATTGACTCACTAATACTTTATTATTATTACGAAATGATTGTTTAAAATATGTTATTGCTAGTTCTTAACATTATTTTCTACCAATTTTTGCCAACTTATTACATGATGAATATGTATTATTATTTTTTTTTTTGTAAATGTAAAATAAAGGCTTTACTAGACGTAGTTTGTTCTAAAACAATTACTTGTACAATTTTTAAAAGTTTTAAATATTAAGAGGTAAGTAAGTATTAAATAATGAGTGAGTTATGAAAATTTATGTGAAAAAAAGTATAATCAGAAGTTATAAAAAGATATTGAAAAAAACCTATGAAAATATTATTATAATAGTAATATACAATAGTCGGTGACAAGAATGTGTGAGTAGTAAGATTAGCACAAATGACAAATGTTTCATTTTGCTTTCTACCCACATCAAACAACAACTTTGTTATTTTTGGTTTGAAGTCATTAATCACTTTAGACCCTTTAAGGTCTAGAAAAAGTTATGTAAAAAAAGTATAATCAGAAGTTACAAAAACATATTGAAAAAAAGCTATAAAAATATTATTGTCAGTAATATACAATAGTCGGTGACAAGATAATAGATAAGTATGATACATTTTATTTAATTCCAGTAGCATAGTAATCAATTAATTTTATATAAGCGCCAATACGCATATCGGACTCTCAGTTTAAGATGAATAATTAAAATAATAATATTAATAAATCATGATTTAAGTTAACACTCACCAAATACCTACTCACTTTGCTTCTCAAATAAGACTAGCATAATCCAAAATGATATATCCCAGTTTATATTTACAAGTAAACTCTCAAAATATATGACCTATCCTAAATAATGCAATAGATAAAAGCTATTTTAATACCTATAACAGTTTTATATTATATTACCTTTGTTTACACGTTTTATACTTCAATGGGTATGCCTGGTTTTATAGTTTGAATATGTGCATTCCACTTTTGTAAATTTAAAACATCAAACAAAAGCGAAACTGTTTCTGTTCAGTGACGTTTTCGGAGTCAGTTATATATTTTACGGCGTTGATATAAAACATTTTGTATTGTATTTTTAGAATTATCGGTTGTGCTACCATCGGTAGAAGAATCGGCGAGTAACAGCCCAGTTTCGCAAAGGTTAATGTATTTTCATTTACATTGTTGAATGAATATATTCAATAAACCAATTAGAATACCCAGGACCAGCTATCGAAGGCAATTACGGAAACAACCTTATTATCATCAATTTAATATAAAAAATCAATAATAATCACATTGCAAGAGAAACGAACACTGTCCGACAATCTCGAGACTTAATACTGAGAATTAAAATATATATGACCTTACTGTATACATTGTGAATAAACATTGATTTACCTCTTTGATTTATATATTTGTCTACACCTATTCCAGTGTTGAGTCGACCTGAATTAAGAATTACGAACACACCCCACGTGGCATATGGTGTGGAGAGCAGTGTGTGCAATTCAAGGGTGATAAATTCATTATTTTATATTCATACTTGGGTGCTGTTAATAATATATAATTAAAATATTTTATTCAATTTATTTATTTATTTATATATATATTGACATACATATTTTTGTTTTAATAGAGGTGAATACATAATAAACGTACATAATACATGGTTTATTGTGTGGGATGGAGTAGACTTCACCTCTGATATATACAGCGTTGTCCTGGCTACTTTGCTAGACTGAAGTCTGTGTTAAAGTAGCCAGTTTTTTTTCGTGCTGTTGTGGTGTTATTTATCGACAGGAATAAAAAGAGAATTACAAATATATATAAAAAAGTAAAAATAAAATAAAAATATATATATTGGGAATGTTGTAGGACTAGTGAATTATTGTATTGTGAAGGTATTGTATAAATTATATTAGAATGTTGGATAGCCGTGCTTCTGATTCATCTTTACCTGATTGAATCATATATTGGGTCCATATTTGTGTAATCTTATTGGAATTAAACGATTTCCAGTTGGTTCTAAGTGTGTTGTATAGTTTCGGAGCTAATAACATCTAGAATCTTTGATAAAATGTCGTTGTTGCTCTCGGAACTGGTGTGTGGATGTTTGTTGTTTGTCTTGTGTTGTATCCATGATTTATTGCTTGAGATACTATACAATACTAATTCAATACTACAATACTAATATAATAATAATACAATACAATACTATACAATACTAATACAATACAATACAATACTAATACAATACTATACAATACTAAAATAATGTATTTTAAAAATAATTGACTGGCATTTTATTTATAGTCATCGATTCAATTCGTGAACACCGTGTCACCTTTAAACATTTCTATCTCACGTTTATTTCTGACGCGATATTTTTACATTTATAACAGCCCTTAGGAAATTTTATCCGTAGCACCTTCGCTAAGGTTCTTTTTAGTGGGATTATGTGGGAGACAGAGACTTCCAACGCCTTTTTAGTCTCGGGAGATTTTATTTATGAATCGTTCACACACGATTGTCAATTGATCCGAAAACTCGATTATCCGATCGACTTCCCCCAGATTAACTTATTTTATTCAATAAGAAAACGCACATATTTTTTTAAATGACGCGGTACACGTCTCAATAATATTTAAAAATTCAGTTAAATAAATACAATTGAAATCTCCCTAATAGGGTAACGAACCTTGGCATTGCGCGTGACAGGGGAATACTTAACTTAATAAAAAAACACAGGTTTAATGTGAAAATAGTTGTTCAAAAATATCTTAAGTCCTTGATTTGTTATTAAATGTTTTTATTAAGGAGAACACATTCTTATTGTGAAGTTGTAATTATTCAGAACGTGGGTCTGTGATATTTTAAATACTAATTAAATGTATTCATTATAAAGATGTAGTTATTAGATCAGTTTTATCTAAAAATATTATTATTGCGCTACCGGGATTTTTAATAAAATTGAATTGTTAATTTTGGCGTCCGCATCTGCTATCAGTTTTCTAAAAGGTATTTGAGATTCTGTAAAAACGAAGTAGACGGCTTTCAAATAATGGAACGATAGATGTATTAATTCGAAAAATTCGTAAGATTCGAAAATTTGTCGTCAAAAATACTGTCGCTATAGCTAGTTGGTAATGCACCTTCCCTGGATTGGAAAAGAGATCCAGGCTCGAATCCCGGTAGCAATAATAATATTTTTCGATAAAATTGATTTTATATGTACATCTTTCTAATTAATACATTTAATTAGTATTTTTAATTTATTTTAATTTATTCACTGCACAGTAACATTTAGAATACGTTGTGTTTTAAATTTTATTATTTTAAATTAGTACAGGTAATTAATCATTTTTTATTAACCTGAGATGGTATTTCTAATAAACTATTCGACAAGAACCACCAATCTGATGTGATTATGTTCTAGGTTGGTATCGGTAAATATGCCTATTTGCTCGTTGAGTCTTGGTAAATAGTGTTTGAACTAAACCATTTAAATGTTGATTAATTTTAAGGCTTTGAAGATAATTAATATATGAATGTGTTTGAATTATAGATGTTATCTAAATACATAAACAACAACAAAACAAACAACAGTATTTTTCGGTGAAATTGATTTTATATGTATATCTTTGTAATTAATACATTCAATTAGTATTTCAATGTTTTTCATTTATTCCCTGCCCATCTCACTAGTCATCAGAGTCGAGTCTGAATATAGATGAGCAAAGATTAATATTACGTTAAATTATCTAATCAATACCAGCTTGCTGCAAATTTTATCAGAAATAATTATATTTTAAATAAAACTTAATATTTGTATTAAAATTTAATTAATCAATAATGAAATCAAAAATATAAACCATTGCATTATATAACATCACAAAAAAAAATCAGCATTGTGCACTTAGATTACAATTTAACACCTTGTTTACGACAGATACCAGCAAATTTGAAAAAAAAACGAGATATAAGTGAATAAATAATACATTCAACATTTTCTAACGCAGTTTTTATTACAATTTTTTCTAGGGTAATTATTAAATACTCCAAAACTGTGTTTAATAAAATTGTATAAATTAAACACGATTTGATTTGTGCGTTATTTAATTAATTTAAGAACATTATTTGTTACGTGTAATGGAGGATTTTTAAATAAGAGGAATTTTTTTGTAAATTTATAAATGACGTTTATAGTGCTTGTAAAAAGAGGTTTTTTTGGTCGAAAACGAATTGTGCGGAAACACATTATCGGATTGCTCTAATTTGAATTCAATTAATAATAATTTAATAGCGGTATATCTGAGTGACAATCGGTTTTTAAAGAGTACATACCTATAAAGTCGATCAATAAATATCCCTACAACACATTGAAGATCATCTAAAAAAAAACGTTTCCAGGATTAAATTAAGGGCAGGGGTGGACAAAAATAATGGAGCATCACACTCTTCCATCCTGATAACTCTCACCTCATTCATATCATTTATACATAGTCTAATGTATGAATGTGAATATTTGATAATTGTTGAGACTTCTAAAAAGACCATATTCCAGTATCTGGTTTATCTAGCCGTGCCAAGACTTCCGGGGACGTCTTCAATTTCTGATGCCATCAACACTTGCGTCATATATATTGTGTCCCAAAAAAATGTATATACAGTTCAACGGGTCATAACTTTCTTTTTTTTTTTTTCTTTTCATGGTGTAATTAATTTGAAATAATAAATGGAACAAAATAAACTTTTGAAAAAAGAACATTTATTTTAAAACGCTATTGGAAGTATGAAAATGTAGCAGATGTACAAAGACAATATCGCAAAGAGTTTCAGGCTGATCAGGATGAAATGAATGGAACTGTTCAGGATGTTCATAGACAACGTTCCGGAATACCAAGAACATCAACGAGCTTCATCAGCCAAGAAAAAGTACTGCAAAAATTATTGCAAAACATCCAATAAATCTGTAAGACAAACAATTCGTGAGATTGGCATCAGCAAATGAAGTATCCATCGCATTTCAAGACATTATAACAACGTTGTAACGAAGATGATCCGGACAAGACGGAGCACCTCCACACTGTCATCATGATGTAAGAACATGTCTTGATGATAATCTTCCAAACAGATGACTTGGACGAAGAGGTCTCATAAAATACTCTGCCCGATCTCCAGTCCTGACGCCACTTGACTTTTTCGTGTGAGGATACCTTGAAAATAAAATCTATGCCAGAAAACCGACGATACTGGAAGAATTAAAAACCGCAATTGACCAAAAATGCGCTACAACACCAAATGAAATGTTTGTTGGAGTTTGTGAATAAATAGCCCACCATTATCAGCAGTGTATTGACCATAACAGTAATAATTTTGAATATCTACGGTAAGAGGAAAAGTTAAACATTTTATATAGATTCTTTTTCAATTTCAATATTTATTATATCGTACACCTAGATCAAAACTAAGACAACTCAAAAAGTCATTTTTCAGTAGACAAAAAAATAAAAACTATTTTATCAATTTTTTGTTACTAAAGTTATGAAACTAAATAACATTTTAGCTCATAAATGTATCTTAAAATGATACTATTTGAGAACTGGAACTGAGTTATTTGCATATATGACAAAGCATCCGAATACAATAATGACTCAAAATTCTTGTTTTTTTATTAGTTGCCTTATTTTTGATCTAAGTGTGTGATATGTGAATAATAACTGAAGTTATAATCATTCAAACTATGTATACGTTTTTTTGAGACACTCTGTATATTTCTAACCATTCTCTTCTCATTTATGCGATAAACATTAATAAAATTGTGCATTATGCTAAGATAAGCTTTACATTCCCTCCTAATTTATTTATTCTTTACTCTCTCATAAATAGATTTGTCACACATTCACCTAGTCATCTCATTTCGACTGCGTACAGTCTTCTTTCGTTTCTCTTCTTCCAGCTTCAAATTTCACTTCCATTAATCAGTATTGGTATCAAAACTCTAGTTTTTCCTCGGCTGACAAGCTTCCACTAGAAATTATTTACACACAAATGATGGTAATTATGTCACATTGCAAAAAAATTGCGTTAGCAATTTATTAAAATGTGTCTTTAAAAATTATGAATGACACTTAAAATTTGATGTTGCCAAGAGAGAAAAATCAGGGTTTCAAACTGAAACTGAACTGAAAACCTGAAACCGAAAAAAAACGTTATTTTTTTCGAAACGAAAACCAAAGCTGAACTGAAAAAAAAATATTTCAATTCGGTACTTGTTCAAACACACGCATTAATACAATCTTAATCTTCATTTCAGATATTCTATTATTTTAGTAATTCTACGAGACAATAGAAATAGTTTAAATGAAAATATATCGAAAGATATTTTAATAATTAGAGATAACTTTCGTATTCTTTAATTATAAATAAATATACTCAAGAATCGTTAAATACAAATATGTTTAATTTATTTATTAATTTTATATGTATATTATTCTAATTAATACATTTAATTTATATTAAAATATCTGAAAAATTGCAACTTCGCAATAAGATTGTGTTCTTAAAATTATGTAAGTTGTATTAAGGTTTCCAAAATTTAATAAAAGTTAATTCTGGCGTCTACTATCAAATTACTTATAGGTGTTTGAGATTCTGTAAATATAAAAAAGATGGCTTTCAAATAATGGAACGACAGATGTATCAATACGAAAATTTGTCGTTAACTTACTGTGTTGGTCTAGCATAATCGGTTAATGCATTTCCCCGGATAGAATGAGATCCAAATTCGAATCTTAGTAGCAACAACAATATTTTTTCGATAAATTGATTTTATATGTATATCTTTCTAATTAATACATTTAATTTGTATTAAAAAATATTATTATTGCATCATGGAGTATTCTTATTACAAAAGAAGGAAATAAATGTTCTAAATTATGGTACAAAATAAACTTTTTATGAAAATAAAATCGTTTAAAATTTGTATTTTATAACTCGGAGCTGAACCGAAAACCGAATACCGAAAAAAAACGTTATTTTTTCCAGAACGAAAACGGAATTGAAAAAAATAACGGTTCAAAGCCCTGAGAAAAACATTGCGCCGAATATTTTCTACGTCATTTAAAACACAGAAGTACGTTGGAAATCTATCTGCCAGATAATAATTATGATTAATAAAATCTCTCTTCAGTACTAGGCAAAGTGTGCTCCTTCCGTGACTACCTTAACCGTTACCATACTGTGACATAAAATACTCGTACGCAGCCACGCTGTCAACTCATGTTACCGTAAAAAACTTATATTTGCGTTTGACATGTGAAAAAATGCTTTTAAAAAAATGGTTAAGGCCATAAATTTACTTTAAATATTGAGCATTAAATATATATTATATTATATTATAATTCAGAGCATCCTTCAAGTCTTCTACTATTCTATATTATATCTAATATTGTATATTACAACCTTCCTTTTTATCTGTCTTTCTTTAATTAGTGAGAAAAAGACACCATTATATCCGTATGTTTGTTATTTCTTTGACCTAGAAATTAACGTGTGATTCCTTTCTGTCTTGCCACAAATGGTATTTTTGTCAACGTATTAATTCTACAATGGATTAAATTTAAAGATAAATATTTTTGTAGGATTCGCCTTACAAACTTAATTTATCACTAGTCATTTCTAAGCGTAAATATTTTCCTTCAAATTAACTAATATAAATTGCAAAAATATGAATTGCATGTTGGGTGTCTTTACCGAAATATTATAGGTTTAATTAGAGCGGTAGACCTGTGTTACTGTATGGTTTGCGAAGGGTTAACTCTTCTCCATTCTTCTCCATTATTTTCGAACTTCAGGTCATGTAAGCTGCGATGAGTAAGGTTCATGGCATTTATTTTGTATGGTCTATACGTCTTGTAGGGGACAGCCTTTTCGCTTGCTGCTGTAGATTGCCAGTTACTCCAGACTATCTTCTCTTGAGCTCTTCGAGAATGGATAAATTAGAACGCCTGACCTTCCAATACCAAATCCATCCACCATGAGTCTTTCCTTTTGTATAGAGTCCATGTCGTTACACCATATCATGCTGTATAAAACATAAATAAGTTTTCCAGACATGTACTAAAATGGTCATTAAGCAAAATTATTTTAAATACAATTCTAATTTGACATAGGTGGTTTAGGACATATATTTATTTACACACATATTAAATAAATATTTATTTTTAACGAAAATAATACACTGTGCACCCCTCCATTCTTTTTCCTTCCCGGCACGCCGCCGACCAGTCGAATGGCGACCTTGAACGAGTTTGGTATACATAAATCAAAAGAATTACAATTTTATACATTAGAGACTTCGCGTCTATAGAGTGTCGGAAATCGTCGTCGTTTAAAGGAACCTAAGACGAAATAGTGAATAAAAATACTGCCTACATTTTAGAGATGTCTGCAGAATCTGGTTTATGGTGAGTGCCTATTCCTTCCGTATCCCGAATTCTTCCAGCATCTGTGCTTGTACGTAACATAGATAAATCAAAAAATTCCGTAACTCTAATTTTTCTTATGGAAATTAGAAATTTACGAACTATGTCCACGGATATGATTCGTTTCAGATATTCGAGTTTAAAAAAAAAAATTTTTGCTTGTGTATTAATATGACACACTTACCTTAATAGACTTTCAGAGAGACTTAAAGTCTCAATAAGACATGAGAAATGTAAATCAAAAAGACTGAAATGTTTTTGCAATATTGAATATGTGCAAGAACACACAATCACTGGATTTTTACCTACCAAGGTATTGTTATTAAGACAAATTATTAATCTTGGTCCTAATTGAAAATAGGTTTAGCAATATTTGAATATGTGCAAGAACACACAATCACTGGATTTTTACCTACCAAGGTATTGTTATTAAGACAAATTATTAATCTTGGTCCTAATTGAAAATAGGTTTAGCAATATTTGAATATGTGCAAGAACACACAATCACTGGATTTTTACCTACCAAGGTATTGTTATTAAGACAAATTATTAATCTTGGTCCTAATTGAAAATAGGTTTAGCAATATTTGAATATGTGCAAGAACACACAATCACTGGATTTTTACCTACCAAGGTATTGTTATTAAGACAAATTATTAATCTTGGTCCTAATTGAAAATAGGTTTAGCAATATTTGAATATGTGCAAGAACACACAATCACTGGATTTTTACCTACCAAGGTATTGTTATTAAGACAAATTATTAATCTTGGTCCTAATTGAAAATAGGTTTAGCAATATTTGAAAATGTGCAAGAACACACAATCACTGGATTTTTACCTACCAAGGTATTGTTATTAAGACAAATTATTAATCTTGGTCCTAATTGAAAATAGGTTTAGCAATATTTGAACATGTCCAAGAACACACAATTACTGGATTTTTGCCTACAAAGGCACTGTTATTGAACAAATATCAGCTATCTAATAGAGACAAAGTTATTTTATTTTAAATTATATTTAATGGAAAATACCTGTAATTACCCCATATTTCCATATATTTTCCATTAAATATAACAAAAATTTACCTATTTTCAATTACGTGCCTGTGCTTTCATGGTTTAGTATCACACAGTCAGTCTGTATGAATATTTATTTATTATTATTATTATATTATTAAGATTTATATCCAAAGCTTAGTATTTTACATTAACCAATCACGTACCGCGCAAACTTAATTCAATATCACATCCCTCTTACATTAAATGGTTTTTCAATCTAGTACAGTACACGGTGAATTGAATTATACTTTATATCAAGTTACAAATTTGCCTCCAATCTGCGTCCATTTGTCAGTTTTATTACGTTCCATATTCCCGCCTCGCGCCACTAATACTATTTAGATCACTATCTCATGCAATTGGTTAATAAACGTTTCTGGAAATATTTCATCCTGAAAATATGCTAAAGCAATAATGTATTTCACGGAATATGTTCCAAACGTATTTTGTGAAATGTGTTCAAATATTTAATTACGGCCCGTAAATGGAACATTCGCATGAAAATAAATAATTGACAGAGAATTTCGCTTCTTTACATTCGAATAAAATATTTGCGGTGGTATCTGCTATCGCACGCAAATCACGAACTTCATTCCTATAGAATAGGATAGTATAGAAGGTCGATCATTTTGGAACGACTCTCAGACCCTCAGATGATCGATTCCAAGCTATGCTTGCTCGAATACGAATGGTGATATTGAGAAAGTGGCAAGAAAGGTGGGACACTGCCATGCAGGGGAGATGGACTTACCCATTTCTCCCCTCAGTGGTGGTGAAAATGAAAGATGGGGGTGGTCCTCCGGCGCTGAGTCACTACGAAATGCAGATAATCTCGGGGCATGGCCATTTCCTGAGTAAGATCTTCAACATAGGACTTGTCCGTGATCCGTGGTGTGTTTGCGCTCGAATGAGACAGACACAGGACCACATCCTCTGGGTCAGTGATTATGAATGATGCACGTGAGATCATGATTGCGAGATTAGAAGAAATAGGTCATCGGATCCCCGGAAAGATAACCTATTGAAAATGAAAGGAATCTCGGACTTTTTCGAGAATTTATTAGGGTATGGGTCTCTCGCTGGGGGTGACTGGGATGGACGATGCTGGGAATAGAGGTGGCTAGAGAGACTTGGCGAAGCATTTCACCGGCTCTCCCTCGCACTCTCTTGTGACCTGAACAGGGTAAATTTTTGCCAGATTCTGACCGAGTTCTGCGACTTCAATACATAAATATGATGTTTACCTTCCCTTTTTGGGGGTGCATGACTTCCATAGCTTATCTCTAACTGCCTTTAAAAATCAATATGATAATAAGCTTCACGTCAAATTGATATTGTACTGATATGACTTTGGTACGATGATACCGGAGCCAACCTATATCAGTTAAGGACTGAATGTAATAAAAATATAATATTGACCAAATATTCTAAAAATTGTGCCATATAATAAAGAAAAAAGTTAACTTTGAATGAAAGCCACAAAGTATTAGAAACTAACTGTCAAAATATAACTAACTAATCTATTTTTTTTAAATACTTAAAACCTTTGAAAATTTTGTATTTTATTGCACGTGTTGCTTCGTTGAGTGGAATCGAATCAAGAGTAAACAACTCTCAAAACGATTCCGAGATAGGGTAGGACCCTTTGGGGTTTCCTTCATATATAAGTTTAATATATACGTGGGTAAACCAATAGATAAAGTATTTTCAGCTTTTAAAAATCAAGAATGTTTGGGACTTATACATATACATGATGTACCTTGAACGAACTAATGTTCAATGCCTCCCACCTTCCCTTCCCTCCACCAGCGCTGGCGAGCATCCAGTCGATCGGCGACCTTGAATCGTAACCGTTAAACGTTTTTATCAGCCTCAAAGGCTCCAGGCGAAATAGTGACATAATTCCATATAGTCCACTGCATTCGGAAGTGATTGAGAGACCCAGAAGAAGCGGAAATTGGAGAGTCTCTTTTTTCTGTACCTGTGTTCTGGCACATAAGGTGCAATTCCACCAAAGAAAATATTTTATTACACAATTTTAATTTTTTTTAAATACATAATACCTTAATACATTTTTTCGCATAATTATCTCTTTCATTTATGTATTTATCATATCTGTTCACGAGATTTAAAGTCCCGCTGTTATAGTCGTTCACCGCTAATTTGGGTGGAAGGTTTTTGATCAATCATCGTATAGTCTGGCCTTGCTCCGTACGATTTTCATCTTTTTCCTAAGCTAAAAAATAATTCCTGGGTCAAAAAGGTTTTAGAGATGATGACAAACTGCAGCTTGCAGTTTACAATTAGTTAAATAAACTAGCGGTGGATGATTACAACAGCGAGACTTTAAATCTTGTGAACAGATATGATAAATGTTTAAATGTAGGAGGTAATTATGTGAATCGATTAGGATATTGTGTTTAAAAATATATAAAATTTTATAGTTAAATATTTTTAATACAAACGAAATTAATCAATTATAATAGAAATACAGAAAAAATCTATCGTAATCGGTTAATATAACGGAAATGGTAATGTGTTTTCTCGAATAGGAAAAGATCCAAATACGATCACGGTAACAATCAAATATTTTTGGATAGATTTTGTCTAGGTATCTTTCTAATTAATTAATTTAATTCGTATTTACAATACCACAGAGCTATATTCTGAAATTACATCATAATAAAAATTGTTTTCATTAAAAATAAAAATTAAATAAAGGTACAAAGTCTTTACTTTCCGGCTCATCTCTTTTATAACATCTTTATAACATATTTTAAAATCAATATTTTCAAAACCGCTTTTATGATTTATTTTTAGGTAAATTTCGATTAATTACTATCAATTTCAGAAGGTCTCGTCACGCAATTCCCAAAAAATATTAATGCATTTTTTTCGAACGTTTTTATTCGAGATAACTTCCATAGTTCTTAGATAACGATAAATCTTTTCTGAAAAATGATCTTAGTCTCGGTTTCAAAAAGTGATACAGAACGTTTACGTGCACTGACCCGAATGTGACTCAATTTACGTGATTAATACAAATTTAACTGAAAGTTAAAGTTTAATTATTATCAAATAAAAAAATTGTGTTTTTCGACTCTACTATTTACTGCCTTTCAGCTTTCATTAGGATTTTAAGTTTATTTACAACTGACTGTTTTATACATACTTAGTTAACATAATAATGTACATATATAGTAATAATAAAAATATCAGTAATAAATTTCGATTATAATAGAATTATTAGTCATTTTATAACATGGTCCAATGATTTTACAAACACCATGTATATTTTGCAATAAACTAGTTAGCTAGATTATGGTGGAAAAAAATGCTTGTATATTAACCCTTTAAAGCTACAAACCTTTCGATTTTCTCAATGAGTAGGATATACCAAGGTGTCAATCAACGCGTAATGGAATACCGAGCTCCTCCCTAGTCCTGTTCCGGTGGAAATTGATGGATGTTCAAGAGCAGATCAATCGTACTCTTCAATGTCAAAACCCTGATGGTTGGCGAAAAGGGAATAGGTCGGGTATGAAGTATTAGAGTCAATGTGCAGATATATTTATTTATTTAGATTTTATTGACACATGTATTTTTATTGTAACAGAGGTGAATATATTATAATATAACGTGATAAACATAGGATACAATTATATTGCAATTAAACACTTCTGGTTTATTGTATGGGATGGAGTAGACTCCACCTTTGATATATACAGCGTTGTCCTGGCTACTATGCTAGACTAAGTGTTAAAGTAGGCAGTTTTTTTCGTGCTGTTATTTAATAAAGAGTCGACAGAAATAAAAATAGAGATAAAAAAAAAGGAAAAAATTAAATAAAAATATAGTGGAAGTGTTGTAGATCTAGTGAATTATTAGTGCAGGCACTGTATACTGATTATGTTAGAATGTTAGATAGGCATGCTTCTGATTGCTCTCTACCCGATTGGATCATATATTGGGTCCATATTTGTAAAATCTTATTGGAGTTGAACGATTTTCAGTTGGTACTGAATGTGTTGTATAGTTTCAGAGCTAAGAACATGTAGAATCTTTGATATATTATACATTACACTATATAATATATCAAAGATTCTAAGAAAAAAACTAAAAAATATTAACTTAAATCATACCAATAAACATAATTAAATGTGTATCATTTGTATAATTTTATTTTATTTGTTATTTTTAGAGAAACAAACAGTGAAACAATAATAACTAATAACAATATAATATATAACACTGGTGAAGTTTCTTCGGAATTAAATAACTAGTACATAATAAACTAAAAAATAGTATACTCAATCAAACTCATAAACAAAAAGACTTTTACATTAAAATAAACATAATAAACTACAAAATAGTAAGTATACATAAAAAAAACACAAAAAAAAATAAAAGAGTGTTTTTGAACTGAATACAAAGTGGAAACGATAAGGGGAGGGAAATGGGATGCATTTTATACAATTTATGTTAATAGTTATTGAAAAGTTGGCGTAGTTTAATTTAAAGGCAAGCAATTTATCATTGAAAATGTTATTAGAAGAATTTACGGCATTATATTTTGATGTAGAGCGGATCACAAAACAATTTTTTATGTTATTAGTTCTGCCGAAGTTTGGGTAAAAAAGATTATTTGATTGTGTTGGGTGTGTGGGACAGTTTAAAGTTATTTGTTCTAATAAATAGGGCGAGTCAAATAAGTTATTTAAAATTTTATAAAGGTAGGATAAATCGTGTGTGTTTTTTCTTTTTAAGAGTGGGGGGGGGGGATTTTATGGAAACACTCACTTTCTGAATGAGATTTAATGTCTAAGCGGGCAAGTGAATTTAATATATTAAAAAACTTATGTTGAACATTTTCAAGTCGGTCGCTGTAGGTGGAATAATAATGTAACGTAATAATTATCTTAGTATCATAACAATTGAGTCTTATTTAAAACTAATTAGTTGAATCACTTAGAGAGCTCAATAGACAAACTAGCTATCAAATGAATATTACGCAGACCAGTAAATGAATAGACATGAAATAAACTGTATGTATGGGAGAGCGGTTTGAAACATTAGTCGCGGGACGAGGGGCATTCTACACACATTCTTGGTGGAAGCATAAATTCGATAATTTATGACACATTTATGCAACAGCAAAAGTATTAAACTCTCCAAAATTAAATCTTTGTGTAAACAAGACGCATTTTTTACATTAATGCATATTATATTATCAGCATTTAAATTTTCGTGCCACTCGAGTCATATTTTTAAAAAAGTCGAGGAGCTATTTGATTGCGTAAGTGGTACCAAAGTGATCACGTGGGTGACAGCAAAATGAAAATATTGGGACATGCAATTTGCGTTAGTTCATGTCTATATATTTGGTGGTCTGTAAATATTTTCATGCAAAAGTAAATTATTTTATTATGCGTTAACAGAGAGAGGAATTAGCGTAAAAAAACGTGAGTCCACATACTAACATATGTACAATTTTCAAAAATTTGATAAATGTGGAGATGGAGAGGTGAGAATTGGTGAACGTTATATTTATATAAAGTAATCACTCAAGCCAGCCGAAGACAGGTCGTAAGCCCTGTAATTACCTCATACTTCTATATATTTTCCATTAAATATAATAGAAAAAAAATGCTTTGTCTCTATGAGATATCTGATATTTGTTTAACATTTTTGAAATCAACTACCCTAATGTATCCAGGAATAGGTCAAAACTTTTTAGGCACCAAAGTGTGTGTTGACCTGTATAATAATACATATAAAATTTTATTGATTTATTACCATATATAAAAACACACATTATAATACAATTTATGTAATATAATTATAAACAACACTAGTGTTCTTCTTATTCTTCTTCTTGTGCCGCTTTATTCACTGCAGCCCAGAAAAAGTCTACAGTAGACTGGCTAAACCGTTACCTTAGGTTCTTCAGCCACAATCCTTCTCACATGTCCGAGGTATGAAAGTTTTCGGATTCTTATTGTTTTATATCCGAACCATAATACGAGTTTTTTTATTTATTTACTCCCATATAAGAATGATCTTGTATTATAGAAATAGCTTAGACATTTATATAAAAACATGATCTATAAATAAATAATATGAAATTCAATAATAAATTAATATTATATAGAGAAAAAAAAAGAACTCGATGAAAAGAACATAGGTATATAAAAGATATTAATAATACATAATCAATAATCTTTTAGATATTTTTGGACATTTTCAAATATATTTACGTGTATATATGCTTCTAATTATATTTTTTGACGGTTGTCCAGGAGTCTCAGAGCAATGTATGATATATGTAATCCTATTCCTATTTGTTAACCTAACCGTTTAATTAATAATTACACTCTCATTAGTTTTATTCCTTACTAATTGTTATAAATTTGAATATCGTTATATTAAAAAAAATGTAATTTTTATATACACTGAAAACAAATTTAAAACAGTAAAATCTTAACTAATCTTATAATCTCAAGCTTTAATTGCATTTATTTCACTAAATCACTAGGTTTTTAATATTTTAAAATAAATTTATTAACTTTATAAATTCTTTTAAAATATTTCACGCACATAGTAACTATTCCTGTTAAACTGTGGGAATAGATTAATTTATACAAGGTCTATCGTGGAAGCTTATTATACAATTATAAGGAGAAGAGAAGCTCAAATCGTTAACAGAAATGCAAATTTCTTCATCCATATGTAATGCACTCGTGCGGTTCGTTTCTGACAAAGGCGGCAGAACTAACAACGTGCAATATTCATTGAAGAAATCCATCCAGATTCAGAGTGGCTCTTCATATCGACATTCTATAAGGAAAATTCCAAACTGAGCATTGTTTAAGGCGAACCTTATCATCAGCCATTGTCAACATATGCGTCCATACGCACTCTATATAATAATTACGTCCACTCAAAGATGCGTCCTCTAGATTGAATTTTGAACAATTCCAATCAATGGACTTCAAGACGAAATAACAACGAGAACAAAACTAAGCTGGAAGCTAAAATCTCCGGAAGAAATTGAACTTGCCTGATTAAACTGACCAGTATAAGAAAAAAATCTAGGTTTATAATGAATATTAAAAAAAATAAAGTCATTAAAAATACATAGTTATTAATAAAATAAAATACACACGAAGAAAAAATTAAAATGAATGTTGTAATCTTAGAATGTAATCTGATTTTTTTTTTAAATTACTAACATACTAAGACGTGCACGGACGTAACAAACACAAAAAACTGTAAACCTTATTTTATATTTTTTAAATTGGCATTATAAATGTAATGTAGATTAGATAAATATTATTTTTACAGCCCTCCAGGGCTACTTGTGTAGTATATATTTTAAAAATGCGTTTTTTTTTACTTATTATGCAATACTTTAATTTACAACCTATAATTTACTTTATGTCTTTAACTTTTATATAATATAATAGGTACATTATTTATTTGTTGTGTTATTTTACTACTCATATTTTATTTTATAAATTTATTCATTTCACAAACCATATTTATTTTACAAATTTATTACATTTAACACATCTTATTTTTAATATATTATTAAGCAAGAGGTACTTCTCGTTTAGTTAAGAGATTTTCCCAGGAAAAATATTGTCCTCCGTATTCGTTAAAAACATTTTTATATGATCCTATGATCATATAAAAGGTGATTTTATTTTAAAATTACATTCATAAAATTATTAGATAAAAATGTGAATTTAATCATTATAATTACTTCATTATTTTGGAACATTAAAGCACGATATGTAAAAAAATATATTATCCACGCACGTTTCAATGCATATTTCATGTATTATTTTTTTTGATTTGGTCAACTCATCATTTTAAATAGTCACATCATTAATACAACAAATTATTAGTTAGTAATTTTACGTAAGAGTCTAAAGTTTAATTCTATTTTAACTAACCTTGCAAGAAATATGTAGATTTAAGGATGTTTATTTACTGACAAACCCAAACATAAATATACGGGTCACGTTATTAAATATTAAAGAGGTCCCGGCTCCCAGCGCCCCGTGAACTTACAATTATACGTCTGCTGAAAGAGTGTTGCCATCAAACTGTAATTCTCCAACGTTGTAGTCGCCCAACAATCCACCCCTGACTGTACGGACCGATCACGTTCTTACGTAAAAATATCTGAACGCCTCAACTACAACCAAACTTTATCGGTCACACACAACCAATAAAATTGTCTGACTAACGTATCAACTTCCAGGTAAATATTAAATCTTGGAATCTGAGTATGTATTGGGGTCTAATAAATCTTTACGATTTTTTTTGAAATGCCGTTTTCCCGCAATTTTGTTTTTTTTGTGATAGGATTTCTTCTGCTCTATAATATTAGTATCACCGTTCTCCTGTATCTTATAGATTTTTTTAAGTTTTGGGCTCATATAATGGAGTATTTGAGAGTCAACTGGGAAATTCTGCCGCATCCACCCTACAGTCCCGACCTCGCTCCGTCAGATTATTATCTTTTTTGGTCGCTCTCCAATCAAATACGTGGTATTACGTTCAACAACGATGATGATCGGCCATTTTTTATAAAAAAGACATCGACAAATTGGTTAAAAGATGGAATGAATTCCTGAATAATAATGAAGAATACGTCATTAATTGAAATGTTGTAATTTTTTATTAAATAATTTAATAAAACCGCAAAGACTTATTAGACAACCTAATATACACACGAGGTGAAAGATATCAGAAGGTAAGAACAGAATTGGAAAATAATTATTGGATAGGATTTGAAAGTGATAGGTATTGACAAATTTAAAGGATCAAAGTTAAAAAGGATTGGAATGAAAGGAACGCTCGACTTATGCATCATTTATTGTGTTTTGTTTTGATCTCTAAACATTTTCTGAATTTAATTTTAAATTCAGATAGTGATATTTTATTTTGTAGAAAATAAAAACTAGAAACCATATACATTTTAAACATTTATTTTATTTTATTCATTACATATTAGGGGCAATATTCTACGTTAAAAATTTAGAAATAATATATATAATAAAGTTACATGTTCAAAATATCTCACGAGACTATCAAAAACTTGAAAAATTCTCGTTTGCAATGGTGCAGTGATTAGTAATCTCATGAGTTTTTATTTTTTTAGTTTGGTTCAGTTAACTGAATCTACAAATAATTTTCGAACCAAAACAATATATTGTATACAAGGATGGTATGACATATACGTCTCAGATAAGCAACGAAAAAAAAAAAAATTCAAATATTATTTCTACTGTCAGAAATATTTATAAGTGACACATGTTACATTTTGGTTGCAGCGTTAACCCTTGACAGGACGAATTTCACCCAATTAAAACATGCGGTGACACCGGTTACGTAACAAGACCGCAGAAATGTTAAATCAGTTCTACCTTTCGGAGAAAACTTTATTTAGACGAATCCAGTTCTATTTGGCGTCACCACGCGCCGCCACAGACTGGCTAATTAATCTGTGCGCGCCAATTTGAAGTTTGCCAGTTGACAACATAAATAATTCCACGTCGCGGCGTCACATGTGTGGCGACCGAAACAGAAAGCTATTAAATGGCGCACGGGGGACGGACGCGGAGGTAATGCAATTTCCCGCGTTTTTTTTTTTTATTTTATACCACTAAAAAACGTGGTAAAATTTGGCGGATTTACATGAAATGACGTATAGACAGACGCAACATCATCGTCGACATGAATTAAGGGATATATATCAGTTTTATTTTTAGATGCGCGCAAAATAGGCGATGATAAAAATTCAAATACAGATTTTAACCCTTCCCTACCCACGCAGTAACATAGATCTACCAAGCCAATTAAATCGTATTTCTATAAATATGCACAATGTAAAACTTACATTTTACCTAGTCCTAAACAAATCATTTGCGCTTGAAAATGACTAGTGGAAAATCAATTATGTAAAGCGAATGATAATAAAAGTAATATTTATTTAATTCATTGTTATATATAACTGATGCGTTGCATGCTATCTGCATTAAAAATACCATTTGTACCACATAAAAAATATTACACATTAATTTAAATGAAGAGAGATAAAAATGAAGATCGTGTTAGATGAGTCTTTTAACAAATGCGTTATAAGAATAACGTTTGAGAATAAAATGAACGTATTAAATTATTATTTTAAAGTTATTTAAACTTGTAAAACCATTTTTTTCCCCAGTGCTTAGAAAACTCAAATTTCTTGCAGTAACACGAGTTGACAGCACGGCTGTGTAGAGTATTTTTTAACATGGTATGGTAAAGGTTAACAGAGAATATGTTTATTTTCATTTTTTCAATAAAATAACTTTGTACTGAACACATGTTGAGTTCATCATCAGGTGTATACAATTAACATCATCAGCCAATACTGCATACAGGCCTCTCCCAAGGATAGGTATGGCCAATCATTCTATCTTCAGTCTTTCTCATTCATCTGTTGCTCGCCACTCTTCTTATTTCGAGCTTAAGAACGGCCAATACTAGTTTTATTTATTATTCACGCGAGGCTTATATTTGGGTAAAATCTATAACCTTGGTTCTCTAGTGAATACGTGATATAAATGATTATTGAGGTAATATTAACGTAACTATATTTAAAAAATTGTGGTGATTTTGATTCAAAATACATCAGGAGAAACTTAAATATTATAAAAGAATTAAAAAACATTTCGTTTGCATAAATATAATAATTTCTCGGAATTTCTAATCATATAATTGAAACTAATTGTTAGCGCCATTTAATGTACTCACACACATATACGCGCAGCGTATTGGATTGTAGAAATATATCCTTTCCTTTTCTCTTTCCCATCCTATTACCTAGGCACGAGTGAAAAAGAAGGTATCCCTGCAGTTTAATACGTCCGAACGAACTCACTACGCTTTTGGAACCGAATACGGTACTCTGCCGTCGCTTTACTGCCGCTAATATTAATTAATAAAAATAATCAATTTAATCTCACTAATATAAAGAAAAACAATTCCTTTAACACGAGTGTCAACAAGTGTTTGTGACATAATTCTGCGTCGCTAGCGAATTGGTGGACCCAGGGAGACAACCAGAACCAGCTTCCAGAGATAGCAGATCATCAAGTAAGTGCCATCCTTTCTTTATATCTCAACAATCCGCCAACTTTCCACTAATAGTACCCAAATATTTCACCTCTACTTTCCATATTCCCTATTATGACCGTTAATATATTTTTCTCCTTATAAATACTGAATTCTAATATGAATAAATAAATAATAAATATCTCATAGAGACGAACCTATTTTTTATTAATCTAAAAATATGGAAGTATGGGTAATTACAGGGCTTACGACCTGTCTTCGGCTGACTTAAGTGATCACTTTACACAATGTAATGTTCATAATTCCACCCAATGAACCTCCATATTTATCAAATTTTTGATGAAGTTGTAGTTGACTGACTGAAAAGAGAGAGTAGTGTATTGAGGCATAATGTGCCCAACTTAAAAAACCGCTCGCTATTTAATACCGATCATCCTTAATATTTTTTATGTATATATAGCTAGAGTATGACCATAGATTTATGCCGCACTCATCCGGTTATATAACAAAATAGTCAGCCTCGCTTACAAACCAAGCAGTGAATAATTTAAATGAATGATGATTTGCGCCATATTGAACTAGGTGATACCCAAATTTCTGTGCAGATCATTTAAGTCGCATTCTTACACTGGCCATACTCTACTCTAATAATTATGTTTTAACTATTCCAATTTATATATCTTTGATGTGTTGTCTTCTAAGCTCCCCGTAAAAAATTTCATATCTCGGAAAAATATGAAAAAAAAAAAGACTATACCATAACTAAATATTTTAATCAACATTCATAAAATTCACATGTTCGAATATTAAAATATTCTGTTTCACGTCGCGATAAAGAACTTTTTTGTGAATTCAGTACCTGCAAAGAAAATCAATAAAAAATACATACCTCGTACCCACACACAGAAAACAATGCTAATAGATTTCTAAAAAAAATATTCTTATAATGTCAAAAAAATGTAATTAAACTTCACGTTTACACATAACTACGAGATATACTCGATATTTTTTTATAATGTTCATTTTAATTAATGAAATATTTAATTAAAACTGTCATTTTTAACACATACAACATACCTATATTTTAAGACTGATTGAATGTGATTATAAAGTAATACTTGGTTAATTTTTTTATACTTTAAATGACAATAGTTAAGGGAATGCTTCTTTAATATGATTTGTTAATCAAGATAGTTGGAACTTATTGAACAACTCTCTAGGAAGAAGGGTAAATTTGATGTTTAATCCTAATGAATATTGAACACCCGAAAATGATTTGAAATCGAAGAGGTTCGGAAACTATTACACAGTTTGATGTTGAATAGACGACCAATAATGATTTTTTTTAAAGAGACAATTGGACTTTGAATAGACATATCCAGATATCCTAACAGCGAAAAACGTTTATTTTAAAATGTGGTAAATATAAGTGAAAATTAATAAAGAGTAATTTATTTTTAATTTACCCAATCACGGTTTCTAAATAATTTTACCTAGATATGCATACTTATTAAGAAATATTGCGGGACAAATAAATATATTTTTAATGAAATCATATTTGTTTACAATGTTGGAATTTTAGAACATAGTTTATTGATAAATTTGATTATAATGCAATAGATGTCTCACTTAAATAGAAGGAACACATTTTCAGTGGAAAATTTTGTGTGAAAGTAATTGTAACCAATTACCAATTACATTGGTAACTAAGTCTAATTGGTAACTTATTCTTCCGGCAAGAAAATATTCCGGTCTCAAGTCCCAATGGTAACTATACATTTTTTCGATACATATATTTTTTTTTTGTATGCTTCGAAGTTATTCATACATATAATATTATCCCAAATTATTGATTAAGAGTAAAAAAATTCACATACACACGTCATGCGTATAATAAATAATATATCTACACATATAAAAAAAGTATTAGTTGTCTAAAGTTCATTTAAATAACTCAAAAGAGAAAAAAAAATGTAAACGCTCAAGAGAGGAATAAAAATAAAGTTATAGAGAGGAGAGCCTGGAGTAGGGGATCGGAAATACTAAATACAAAAAAAAAAGTTGAAATATATTACAGCAGATATGAGTGAGTTTTAAAATCATGTATTCAAGAATTACTAATTAAGTGATGAGCTGTATACATATATTGTAAACGCTTGTGCTACGAAAATAGGTCTAACTTGAAGGCCTCTTGGAACGAGTATCGTAACCACTAGTCTACAAGCACTTATTAACTTATTAACTGTAATATGATGCAACGAAGACTTAACATGGTGGACCTTATACCTACTCTTAATGCGATGTGCAATCAATCATCTGTATTTTTTTGATCCCCAAGGTATCTTAAAGAATATTGTAGTACGTCATTGAAGCAGTCTGGGTGTAATAAGTATTTCTAACTATTAAATTTAACGAGGATTATTTATGTCGAAACTGTATTTAATTTTTATATTCTATTAGGTGATGAGTTTTCAAATGTTTAATCGATATATTTTATGTTATTTTTTTATACACATTTATGTGTTCTAATATTTCATTTATATAATAGAGTAGTATGTAGGCGTATCCCGTTTTAAATAACACAATATTTTAAAAACAAATTTCAACTAATTTCATTATTTAAAAAAATACCTTATTTAAAACATTATTTTTATATTTTGTTATATCTCTTTTATATACCTTTTCTTAATTTAAATAATATTTTTAAGCGGTATTAGGAAATACACATTAAAATATCATAATATTAAGAATACTATTTAATTATAAAAAGTGAACAGATAAAAAGTAATAATAATAAATTCAAAATAACGTATTTCTTTGAAATGTTTTATCGAAAATAAAAAGTAGGGACAGAAGCGGGAAGGAATGATCTTAACCCACCAAATTAAATTACGGGTTTTCGGCGATTATTACTCCATTTATCAGGCAGTTAATTACATAAATAGGTAATGCTGAAATTGAACACTAAGGTCAATAACATTTATCTTATCTATACTACACTAATTGCAAATCAAAAATGATAATATTTTTAAATAAATCGACAGCACTAAAAATTTTTTTTATCCATAAAATAATTATGTATTTATGTTTTAAATAAATAGCTAAACTGTCACGTATTATCAATTTAACAATTTAATGATGTAATTATAAACTAACTTATTACCAAATAATAAAAAGGAACACTTTGTTTTAAACCACTATTTTTTGATACATTTACATGAAAATTTTACATACAAATACTACAGTTGGATAAATTAGAAATTTTATAAATAAAAAATAAAAAAAATAGAAAATTAAATATTATAAATAAACAAATCTTTTCTGCAAAAAAAAAAATACCTTTTAAATTAGTTTTCACATTACTTTATAATTAGTTACCTACCGCTTATACAATAATAGTTTTGTTTTTATCTGTTTGCCTTTTTAATTTTAATATACGTTGTTTGCTGAAAAAGATTCCGTATGTATCAATAATAACATGTTGATGTATTAATAAATAATAGTTTTAAACAAAGTGTTTTTCTTATTATTTATATATGTTGTAACTTATAATCACTTTAACAATGTAATGATAATATTTCCCTTTCTACGTGAGATTTAATTTCTCTATTAAAAGGAGTATGGGTTAGCATATGTATAAAAAGTATTATTATCAAGTTTTGCAACATCACACAATGAAAACTTATATGCCTTCGTCAGTCCGCACTACAAGCGAAGTATACAGAGAGTGCAATACTAGATGCCATCCAGTTGCTGTTCTAAATGGAATTCAAACATTAAGAGACACAGAAAGCCAATTAAAAGTTTACATCAAATAGTCATGTTAGTGAGCAATCCTCCTCTATGTGGTGCTCTTATAGTTCTGACGTACTTTGGTGTCACTCTAGTATATTAATATGTAATTATATTTCAGCAACAATAGGACTATCCAAAAAAAAAAAATAATAATGTTAATGCAAGCATTTTAGCCCACTGATTTCGAAAACGATAAGTAAAACTTTCCAACGCTTCTAAATTTTTTGCTACTGAATGTAAAAAAAGCATTCATTAGTTCTAAATAAAGAAAAATTATACATCTTAATACGATATATTGCGATATAAATAACTTTTACAAATAATATAATAATATATTTTTTTATTAAACGATATTGAGTACACCTATGCCACCACACTTTCTAATCAATTCATCAAAAATCAGTCACTGATGTATCATAAAATTAATATAAAAATGTATATACTTACCTGTATGTTCGTGTTATATGATGTCAATTTTTTGTAAGCTTTTGTACTACAACTTTACAAAATTTCTACTAAAACCGGAAGCTGTGGAAATTGCATTAGTTTGATAGAGGGTGTATTATTATATTAACTTGCCCTAACAGGATATCCGGTAGCCATTTTGCAATTCCACTTTACCGAATTTTACAAAAGCTTTCCTATAATGTTAGTGGTCGTCTTTTTTTTGTTTTCCGATATCCCTCCATGTCATTTTGTGACAAATATTAAAACAGGTTGGAAAATAAGTCAATTATGTACAAAATAGATAGAAAATATATTTACAATCATATCGATATCCATGTATATTATACACACACAATCAGATATATTATATAAAGCTGACCAATATGATGGTCAAATAAAATACATCAGGCAAGTTATTGTGTAAATTTGTAAGAAATACAGAAATAAAAATTCAAAAGAAATAGAAGATTAAAACGCGAGTAGATAATTTAGAATGATTTAATGACAAGCTTAATAACAAAACTTTTATAGCTTATCAGGATTAACGCAATACATCCATTTTAAAGGCTGTAGTTTGAGCTTCCATTTTAAATTATGAATACGCACAAATAATATGAAGTTGTAAAATCCAGTAAAGTACTCAAATGTTGAAATTTTTGAAAATAAATCTGCTAGTCGTTCGAATAATAAGCCTTTGTTTTAATTTGAAAAATGGACCTTCGAAATAAAAAGGTCAGATATATATCTACATAATTCGCATTATAAAGGAAATTGACACTTTATTCCGATGTCATAAAGCAGTTTTTTTTTTAATTTACCTACAAAAATAAAGCCTTATCCACACGGCTTATATTTATATGCGATATCAACAGCAAGAAAATACATACCATCAAGTATAAAAATTTGTTATTACTTTTTTAATATATTTTTTGTATGTAGTTGCAAAACACAAAATTATTATAAAAGAAAAAAAGACGTTCCTGTACTGGCCACAAGAATCAGATAAATGTCGTTTGTGTGTGAAGATATATATATATATATATCTTCACACGCTTAAAATAAACTTATCATAACAACTATTTTTATCTACATAAATAAACGATTTAACACTTTTAAATAATATCTGTCTGGCGTGTTATTTCTACAACTAAATTCATCCAACTAGGTGTTAACTTCATAGGGCAGACATGGAATTTAAATAATGTCTTATGAGTCTGTAATTATAACCTTTGTAAAATATTGTCATCAATGATATATGTACATACATATACGAATATAAATAAATGCCTATTTTAGAAAATATTTTTCATTCCGTGTGTGAAAAACACGTATTATATCCGAAATAAACTACTCATATGTTATATCCAAAGTACAAAAAATATATCCCACAAGAATATCCAATAAATTATCTTATTTGAAAGATTCAGAGCGACTGGAAATTCAATACCCTCTAAATCTACTCCACGGTATGCAAAATCAATGACACGATTTCTGAAACCAAGTCGCTACGGCAGCAGAATAAAAATCACCTTGGGTATGTAGTTTGCATTGAAATTCAGCACAGACAGTATCTATTGAGCAGTCTATTGCCTTTCATAGACACGAAGTGTTTCCAAACATGCGATTGAAAGCAGGGCTGGAAACATGATACTTCCCGCGCCGAATAATGTTGCCACGATAAATAGTACAGTATAATAAATTATAAATTCATGTTACATTGGTGAATTGCCATTCTTCAAACATATCGTTCCTTGATAATTGAGAGGTATTTCCATATGATATGATATGATCGCGGAATGTGCGTGTGTGACCAACGCAAGTCGCCGATCATAGTGGTGGGTTATGGGATCGAAAAGAATGGACGGATGGAAAATGGGGAATCGGAAATGATGGAACGATGATGGTAAGGAAATCCTTCGATAGCGGAACAGGATGGACTCACGGAACCAAAAGGACAGCTCGACTCACTTGGTTGATGACGCCGTCTCTATGATCTTCCGGAAGTTCACCTAACGTTTTTCAATTCGCAAATTTTTGATCAGAATACAGTCTTTTTGCAGTGATTTTTGTCATTCTGGGCAACAATTTGAAAAAATCAAATATAAACAATAGGAAAATTAATAATCAAAGATGGCGACCGGAAATTGTGGAAATAAAACGTAATATAGGTAAATTGATGAATAGGTAATTGATTAAATTAGTAAACTATTTAAGCTATTGTTGATATAGTTAAACTAATTTTGATGTAATTATATCACATTTTACAAAACGTTCTCACTTTTTTTGGGCCACCCTGTATATAAATAAATAATTTACTTTTTGAACTTAAAATGTATTTTTATTCTCATTTCTACAATACGATCATTAAAAATATTCTGAATTTGTTAAGTTCATTCTTTGATCATAATAATACTGATAATGATGATAATGATTATTTTATTTTATTGAGGGATTTTAACAGTTTAAATTTAATATAACTAACATAATAAATATTTAACATGTGATACTGTTTACGAAAATCCACAGAAATGTTTAGGTACATAAGTATGTTTAGGTGCAGAAGATAAATAAAAAGAAAAAAGGTGGGAGAAAGGATGGGGGAGGTTGCAACTATTGTTGCGGTAAAGGGAAAGCGAGATGTGTTTATAGGTAGAATGATTCGCCAAAATTGAGATTGTGGTGGTTCATAAAAAGAACCCTTTAAGCGTAGTAAGGCTAATGTTGAAAAAGTTAATTTCTGTAAATTTCTCATTATGGTATTTGCATAATCGGTGAATGAATGAATTTTGTATGTAAGATGTTCTACTTCTAGGAATGTGAAAGTGTGCAAACTGCCGGGTCAATCTAGATGGTATATAGTGAGATACTAATTCTAATTGGCTGGGACAGTCAATATGGCCGTGTAGTAGTTTGAAGAGAAGTATTTGGTCAGCACGTGTTCTTCGATATTCTAGGGTTTTCATATTGTGCAAGTTTGCTGCATCTAAATAGGAGTTGAATTATAGATTAGATCTAACATTAAGATATCGAATGAACCTATTTTGTATTCGTTCTAATGTCGTAATATATGTAATTATAATACATGTAGCTAAAATAATGATCATCTTATTTTTTGCATCGTATTAAATATGAAGAATAAAATAGCACATATTCCTATCCCTATATACCCTTACATTTACATTTTTACAACCTAGTTTTACAAGCTTATCGGATATTTGGACTTCTGACATTTTGCCTCAAAATTTATTTTATTTGATTACTCCAGATCTTTTCTGGTTACCCTCATATTCTTGAACCATTCACGTTCGCGTGTATTCCAAAAGAGTCGAGAAAAAAGAGAAAGTCTATAAAAGGTTCAAAGTGTTTATACCGATCGCATTTCACTTTCACCCATTTCTGTAATTTTTTTTTGTCACACCAAATTTTATTGCCGTTCATGAGCAACGTTCATGAGTCGCCACTATGTATCGTTAGATGTGATTCTTTATATGGATTTTCAATTGCAGTGATGTACGGCCAAGACTAAAATAAATAGATAATATTATTTAAAAATATTATATCACGTCACGTACAGAGAGTATCATGTTGCTTTTAAGGTTGAAGCCTTTTTATGTGAATTTTCAAAGCGTTATACAAAGACTTTACGATATTGAAATGTTACTTCAGCCCTGAAAGGAAATGTCTCCTTGTTTGCCTTTACACGGATTGTTTGCATTTTCTGAAAACTTTCTTGCAAAAGGCTTTTTCAGGCTGACTTGAATGGTGATACAGCCTCGCGTCCCGAGTTATGATTCGCGGCGGCGGCGGTTTATTGAAACCTTTAGGCATCCGTAAATATACATCAAAGATTTTCAATTAAGAGTTTTTCAAATGGGCTGGGCGCTTAATAAATTTAATTTCTTGGCAAATGATTCGATCAATTTGATTTTATTCGGCGACGCTGGGACGACATGCTTTAATTTTCTCTGAAATTTGTCTTTGTGATAAATTTTGCAGGTAACTTGATAAATACATTTTAAAATATGTATTTTAGAAGATTCTGGAACCATTTTTATGAACGTGATTATTTAACAATTTTTTTTAATCTTCGAATAAACTGATTGTGAACCGTGCTAATGCATTACAACAAACTTCCCAAATGGCAGTTTGTGAGGTAGTACAAGAAGAAATTTATTTGGACGCGCTAATCACGAACACTGGTGACAGTGGACAGAAAATTCGAAGATGCTTATAACTACTTAAAGTTGCTATGAACCTACTTACTAGAATAATAAATGCAGTAAGTGACATGTTGATTAACACTTACGTTCTTCCAATTTTTTATGTATGCAGCGGAGATTTGAACAGTTCGCAACAGCGATAAGCGTAAAACAGACACCTTCAAAATATATTCCTGGAGAAAGAAGTTATGTATCATATTGATAACATTACGCACGAATTTGTCGATCCCGCGACAAATCCAACTACAGCAAGCCTTATCTACAGTAATGAACAAAAGATTCTTCCAACTCTTCGTCCAAATTATGCCAGAAAAGAAGATTATCCTGGGCACAATTTTGTGTCAATGAAGGACCTGGACACGAGACCAGAACTTATGGAGGTGCATTACGAACCGAGTCTGACATGAAATATATATTTTAAATACTAAATTAATGTATTAATTATAAATATATACATATAAAATCAATTTTGTCGAAAAGTATTGTTTTTGCGTCACCGGGATTCGAACCTGGAACTCTATTTCCAATCCGGGGAACTGCACTACCGTTGTGCTATAACGCCAGTATTTTTCTTGATGTAGATGGCTTTCAAATAATGGAACGACAGGTGTATTAATTTGAAAAATGTAACATATAGGTTCGAAAATTTGTCAAGAAAAATACTGGTGTTATAGCACAATGGCAGTGCACTTCTCCGGATTGGAAATAGAGTTCCAGGTTCGAATCCCGGTGACGCAAAAACAATATTTTTCGAAAAAATTGATTTTATATGTACATATTTATAATTAATACATTAATTTAGTATTTAACATATCACAGACCTATGTTCTGAATAATTACAACTTCACAATAAGAATGTGTTTTCCTTAAAAATATATATTTATTTATTTACGGTACAAAAACCTTTTATATATAACTTTTTTCATACACACTATAATAATATGAAATAAAAAAATCAAATTATAAATTAATAATGAGAAAATAATTACGTACATAACGTAATTAACATTCTTATATTCAATATATATTTAATACAGGCGAATATATCGCAAACTTGTATACTTTTTTAAATTGCGTTTGTACTATTTTAACATATTAGGTACCAGGTTCGAATGCTACGCTGTGAATATTGAAACTTTATCGGATTTCAATGGGTTCGAGTCCTGTGATAGATATTGTACAGTCAACACATTTAATCAAAATCAATCAGGTACCACTACCAAAGCTTCCTAGAAGGAATTAATAGACCACGAAAAAACTTCATTGAATTCATTTTAACAAGATGATAGGATCACGCGCATATTTATTATGTAGGACGTAGGAGGATAGAAGAAGAAAGAAATTTTTAAAATTTTCTACAAACCAATAAATAAAGTAGAGAAGCCATGCGCAATCAACGATGAGATAAAACTTTTTTTTTTAGATAATTTGTACGTAATATTTATGGTCTTACGGCCACATGGTGGTAGCAGCTCTAGTTTGTCTCTATTCATTCTCTCTCAGTAAAAGTGGCCATGTTTAAGGTCAGATCATCGTGGTTCTTAAATCTGCTTCTATAGCACAACTGCTTGCCTCTTCGCTATTTAATGTGACCTTATTCCTTATTTCTCGAACATGATCTATCCGTCTTATCAATCAATTGATCAATCTCTCGCTCTTCGTCCTTGAACAATCTCAGTGATCACTAATTCCTCCATACCGTCTCCATCTTTCAGGAAAATCTTTCTTCATTACGGAGTTCCTGAAGAATAAAGGCATTCGTTCGTCTCACAACCCATGACATACGCAGCATACAAATCTAATACCATTATATAATTATCTTTTTTTATTAGATAATATATATTATGATAACATGACACAAAATTTATTTTTATGATGAGAAAAAAGTATAATATTAAAATACCGATCCAGCAGAATGAAGTTGAATCCCCAAACATCTTATCGTCCAAACACGCGATTCAATTGTACTATTTACTACTATTCAACAGAAGTTTTCTAGGTCAATCGCTTATCTGATGGGTTGATTCTTTAATAGAACTTTGGCTGGCTTCTAATCCATTGTTTTTGTTTACTAGATGAGCATCTTATCGTTAAACCAAACAAGCACGTAGCATCGTACCAATACTCATTCAAGGTGGGAATTTACATCAGAATATTCGTAGAATTTTCCTCACTTTTACCACGAGACATGCACAAATAAAATGTAAGAGATTATACTATACGAATATGAACATCATATAAGAGGGAAAGATAGTCTGAAACTGCTATTCAGGAAGAAGGCTAAATCTCAGAAAACGGTGATGTACAGTGCGATGAAGATTTCCAATAAAATTCCAGGCGATATAAAAATGGAAGAGAAACTGCATAGATTCAAAATTAAACTAAATAAATATGTGCAAGATAAATTTTAGTAAAAAATGAACACTTCGATCTTGTTTATATTAGAGCATGTATACTTATATTTACATATGTTAGCACAACATTAAGAATAAATAAATACATCATTTGATGGAAAAATGTAACGTATGTTAAATTTTCATACCAATAATACAGTTGTATTTATTATAACTATAAATTGGTCATTACCATTAAAGAAATATTAAATAATAAAGTTATTACTTTACTGAAGTGTAATGACGACCAGCACGTATAAATACAAATGACATCACGTATTTTAAATACTAAATTAATGTATTAATTATAAATATATAAAATCAATTAAAAATATTGTTTTTGCGTCACCGGGATACGAACCTGGATCTCTATTTCCAATCCGGGGAAGTACACTACTAATTGTGTTATAACGCCAGTATTTTTCATGACAAATTTTCGAACCTATATGTTACATTTTTTTAAATTAATACACCTGTCGTTCCATTATTTGAAAGCCATCTACATTATTTTTACAGAATCTCAAATACCTTTGAGTAAACCGACTGCAAACGCCAGAATTATCAATTCATTTTTATTAAATTTTGGACACATTGATACAACATATATTATTAAGGAAAACACATTCTTATTGTGAAGTTGTAATTATTCAGAACATAGGTCACATAGGTTTTTGCGTCACCGGGATAAAAAAATATTTTTCGACAAAATAGATTTTATATGTATATATATATAATTAATACATTAATTTAGTATTTAAAATATCACAGACCTATGTTCTGAATAATTACAACTTCACAATTAAAATGTGTTTTCCTTAATGACATCACGTATAAATAAAATTTGTTCATGGTACACAAATTCCATATTTATACATAATATAGGGTCTTTTAATAGGGACGCTCAAAATTTGTTAAGTTATAGCAGCCATGTTGTTAAAGTGACATCTGTCAAATTTATTGTCAATTGTTAAGTAGTATACGGCAAATCACCACGAAAGGTTGAACAACGTGTGTAAATCATCAAATTTTATTATCAAAGTCACGAGCGATTTGAGGGCACGGTTATCTCGCGCGGCGGTGACGTGAACTGGCCACAAAGATATGCGATGTAACGCCTTTAGACTTCTTTCTTTGAGGCTATCTTAAATCGCAAGTCTTTACGAATAAGCCGCAAACAATTGACCCCCTCAAAGTCAACATAACAAACGCCATCCAGCAAATTTATCCAGATTTATGCGATAAAGTCATAGAAAATTGGACCTCCCAAACCTGCCACCAAACAAAACTGCAGCGGATATTCGAACAACGTTATATTCCACACTTAATGCCATAAAATATACTTTCAAATGAAAGAAAAATTGAGTGAATATCTCACACACAACCTGTTTAACTTACATTTTAAAATCGAGCGTCCTCGTTGAAAGACCCTATATTATAAAATACATTCCAGCCTACATAATATTTTAAGAAACATTAAAATCAAATAATGTATACGAAAGTTTTGATTCATGTACCCACATGAAAAATAATAACCAGAAATGGACTTTCAAAATTATTTTTATCTTAATACGTTTAACAAAACTGAATATAAATAGAAAATCATAAAGTAGGAACATTATTTAAAATAAAAAACAAAAAAAATTATGTTTAAAAACATACATATGTAAAAAAAATGCAATTACAAAGTAGATAAAGGAAATCATTAAAATATATTATAACAATAACAATTAAATAATGTACATATTCTTTATTGTATTAGTGCCTATTTTTTTTTTGTATAGACTACCTCTGAACCAAATGTAAATATTATATATATTTTTATGTTTATATTTTTATGGTTGGACCTAATTATATATACATATTTTTTAAATAATAAACCTTGTTATGAAATGAACCACTTTAATTAATTTAGCCAACCGGTTTCGATACTATACTTTTTATAAAGAAAACTACCTAAGTACTAAATTAAATATAATTAGTGGTTAATTTGTATATATCATAATGCTGTTTTTTTTTTAGTAGTACAAATGATATTTTTTAATTTTATATGCTCACTGTTATACACGTTTTTTTTATATATTTGGTTTTTATCTTGTTTCTGGAGTTTAGGTATATTTCACTCTTATTTTAACTTATTTCTAATTGTAACTATTTTATTATACTTGCAAACTATGCCTCTCGACAAAGATTTTTATAGTGTGACAGGCGTACTCTAATCTCAATTTTAAAATTAATCTTACATATTTATGCAGATATCAACAAAAAAAAAGTTAAATTAAACAAATAACCATTTATTTAATATGCATATTCTCGATTTCAATATATTTATTTCTTCCCCTATAACCGCGACTGCGACCATACTCCCGTCCGCCAATTAATTCCATTTCAAATTTTATTTTATAGATCAGTTTACATCCGACCTGATGAAGGTACAGTGGTATCGAAACCGATCATCGTTAAATTAATTCAAGTTTACGTTTAAATAACCTTTTTTTTTTAAATTCAGTAAATTTAAATTAAAAATTACTGCTTTATAAAAACATAAACACATTTAGCGATTAAAACAAATAAGTAGCAATTAAACTTGTTTCTAAAAAATATTTCTTTAGTCGTGAAAATATTTTGACTGCATTATATATTCCGTTCACGCAGAACAATTTTAGACATTTTCCTTATTGCTTATGCTTAATAAAATAAGTATAAAATGTTCAGACCATTCCCCACCCCGCAAAAGTTTCCCCAACACAAATTTCCTTATTTGTAACCTGTAGAATGTTGCATTTAAAATTCAGAATACGTCCTGCCGCGGAGGGGTGCACCGCCGCGGGATGATCGGGGATGAAAGTGGTTACATCGGAGCAGATCAGAGGGATGGACGAGACATGAATTAATTTTGCTCGATTCGGTGGGCCGAATGAATTCTCCCCATTATAGTGTACTGTACCAGATATATTTTATTCATGGATATTAATGCTTTATTGGTACCGCGGATAATTGAAGTATTTATAAAATATTTATTGAATATTTCTGGTTTAATATACCTACATCCATTTATTATTCATGTTACAAATACTGATAAAACGTGACTTTATATTGCTGATTTTGTACGTGTATAAATTACATCAAATCTAATCATCAGTAGGTACACTGATTTCTTAAATGAAGCTTGATGCAAGCACCAAATTACTGAGAGAAACAGTAATGATACCTACCACAGTTATATAATGCCAATAGTTTGAAAAATGAGTTAATCTTTAATACATTTTTTATAAACTTTTAAACTATGTTTTTCATAAACTATCTAAATATATGTAGCTGATGCCTGTCGCCATTTATGGATAGACAACAAATAGCGCCATAGTAGAGCCGCGAACCGGCAAAACGCTCGCTGCATGCTCTGTCTATGTCTAGCAACCGACGGCCGCCGCGAATTCTTCTAAGGCCCTTCACTTTCATTCCGGCTTCGGACTCGTTAGCAGCTTTTGTTACTCACTCCATTTCCACCGCACACATTCAATAAACATATTTTAACTTTTGTAATTTTACTATAAATAAATTCATTATTAAAACGTAGGTACGCACTTCTATTCAATTTACCTTTACTACCCGCTAATATCTCATAGACTTGTAGACATACCTAGATAAACATGAGAATAGGGTTGATATGGAAGCAATCTTACTTTTCAAATACAATCCTTCTAATATCATCATTCATATTATATTATTACCCCTCATGCAACAATCAACCTTCATATACAGAGTGTAACAGACCTAGCCCACACTATTATGTGGGTGGATACTAAACTAAATTACGAGTTGAAAATCTTCAAAGAATATGTGCCTAATCTCAACCATATCAGATATGAGCATACCAAAAAATCGTAATTGTGCAATTATTTCGATTAATTGAAATATTTTATTGATTGATGAAATTATACATTAAATACAAAAAATAAAAGGTCATCGAATTTCGAGTGGCTAGACTATTTTTTCTCAGACGATTTAGGGCCTAAAGCACATACATATTAATAATGGATAAATTTTGCAAATATTTATTTCGAAGTACGTAGACTTAACTTTAACATAATTTTGTAAAAATTTAAAACAATAATATTTTCTTTTTCAATATTTGCTAAATGAAAATGATACCATAGGTGCCGAAACATGTATAATAATTAATAAATAGTGATTTAAACAAAGCATTTTGTATAATTATTAATAATATTTTCTGTAACGGTGCAGAACTTGCACATATTCCAAAAACATTTTCGACTCATAATTTAGTCAGGTATCCCGCCCATAAAACATTATGTACTAGGCCTATTGCACGCTGTATATGCATACTTATCATGAGCCAAAAATAATGCGATTTTTTCAATTACATGAACTAAAAGTCGTAAGGGGATAGAATAAACTACTTGCATCTGGTAAAATGACTACCTGCTTTTATAGTAACTTATTCTTAGTACAAGTTTTGAAGAATGCAGTTCAATTTTAACAGTTATATTTTCAAAGCTATAATGGAAGTGACAAAGAAGTACATACAGCATATTTTGCTTTATGAGTTCAATAAAGCACTGGAAAGTGCGAGGAATGCGGTATATGAGTATAAGATAATAAGCGCAAGCTATGTAGAAAACGAGCCTTGTCCTGAAAAATCTGTAAAGCTCGACAAAGACGTCTTGCAAACCCTGGTGGAACTAAATCTCATTATTACTAGCGGAGAAGCTTGAATTTAGTCTTACAACCAATCGTCGACACCAACATGCCATCGAAAAAGTCAGCGAATTAGGTCAATGGGTTCCTCACAAACATTCAAAGTCTAATCATATACAGAGTGAAGATTGATTGTGTTGTGTGCTGTTTTTGCCGTCACGTCTCAGGAACGAACACTTTTTGGAAACGATGCCCCACCCACCATATTTGCAGGACATTGCCCTATATGATTATCATTTATTTCGCAATCTTCAAAATCACTTGGAAGGAAAAAATATAAGTTCTCTAAACGAGGTTAGAAAAGTACTGAAGGAGTATTTTTCGTCAGGTACAAGTAAATTTTGAAAGAGGGGACACACAAGTCTTCCAGAAAGATGAAAGAGCATTGTATAAAATGAAGGAGAGTATATTTTAGATTACAAAATAACTTTTGAAAATAATTACTTTTGAAAAATATAAAAATACCGCATTACTTATGGGACGACCTAATATTTAAACATATGTCTTAAAATTCTACCTGCCCCCAATATATTCTGGATAATTTTATTACTTACTTTATTTTGTATTTCAATATAATCAGACCCTCACCGTTTTATATTTATATGTAACATAATTATCAACATCTTTGTTAATCCACTGCTAGATGAAAGCCTCTTGATAACTTTGCTTGCCTCTTTGGGCCCCCGTCAATCTTCACCACGTCATTTGCTCTGCTCAAATTATTTCATATGAATGGTCATTCTCTAAGTCGTTTTTTGCAACTATTCAATAATATTATTTGTGCATCGTTGTGAAATATGGCCCGCCCGTCATTATTTTCATTTTTTAGCAGTGTCAATGATACCTTTGTAATATAATTATATCAATGTGCTGTTCATACCTACTGCCGGATGGTGTTTAAAGACTGGGGGATTGTAAAATTCTAGAATTGGGGGATGTAAAATAATGAGGTGTTTGATATACATTTTAAACCCATTGGATAAATTCTATATGTTTTGTCATCAAGATAGTAAATGAATTATTATTAAAAAGTTTTTCCTTTGATTTCAAATCATCTAAAGAACAGTGAGCACCGCTAAGGAGAGTTCTTCAAATGCTATTGGTGAATGAAGCTCTTGGTGTACAGACATCTTTAAACACATAGAGTTATTTTATTTATAATATTTATATATATATATATATATATAACATGTCATATATTACAAGGCATCATTATTAAGGACCATTTTTAAATGATTTAACTCATAGACCGCAATACTTATCTTAATTGATGAACATGGGAAAAATTACATAAGTCAAATACATATTTCATATATAAGACCCCCAGCAACAACAGTATACCGGTTTATTAAATGTCGATACATGGAGCGTCGGTCATCTTGAAAGATATACAGTGTTTTTGAATGGAATCTCGCTTTGAAATTTTATTTAATAATATTTATATTTATTTCATACGATTTTTTAATATACCATTCGATGCCCAAGAATATATATAACATTGTGGCATTAATAACTCATATATGGCCAAAACCTATATATAGTATTTGTTTACGCATTTTTATACTTCAATAGGTAGGCCTTGTTATATAGTTTAAATATGTTCATTATGTTTGTGTGGATTTAAAAACAGCAAACAAAACCGAAACTGATTCTGGTGAGATACTATTTTCGGTTTGATAGGATATATTTACGGCAGTGATATAAAAACATTATATATTGTATTTTTTCGGGTTATCGGTTGTAAGAAAGTTTCGGAGGCTGGCCAGCAGAGTTTAGAAGTTTCAAGACTGCAAGGAGAGCGACCATCGGCGTCTAACAGCCCAATTTCACAAATGATGGTGTATTTATATTTGCATGGATTGAATGAATGTATTCAATATTACCAAGACTAGTACATACGGTATATACGGCAACAGTATTGTTGCAGGGATGGTCTCATATGTTTTTAATTGTTTATCTCGCGGTATACAACTGTATTCACACGTGTTCCGAAACACTCAAGTCAAATAATATAACTATGATTAATATGTTCATTGCTTTTCATCACACGAAATAAATTGCCACAGAAATAGTAGAGAATTTTATGTATTTTGACTTTTGTGATTATTCCCCCGGGCGTAGAATTTTTCTTTTCAAGTGAAATCACTTTTTATTTGAAATAATCAAAACTAATTAAATAAATAACTTAACTTTAATAAAAGATTTTTAACGGGAACACATTATTATTGTGAATTTTTAATTTTTCATAATATAGTTCTGTGATATTTTTAATACAAATTAAATATATCAATTAGAAAGACAAACAGTTTGTCAAAATTTTAAATCAATTTATCGAAAAAATATTTTGTTCTTACCCGGACTCGAACCAGGAACACTTCCTATCCGGAAAAGTGCGCTAACCTATTACACCACGGCACCATAGTAAAATAACGACAATTTTTCGAACTTTATTGCACAATGGAGTCCTGGTACTGACACTGATGTATGGAAGTGAGGCCAGAAGCCAGCAGAAGAGGAACGAAAATAGACTGAATGTAGTGAAAATGAGATCACTTAGGCATATATGTGGCAAATCCATTTATGACAGAGTTAAGAATTAAGAAATAAGGAAAGAATGTAACGCTGATATGGTATATGGTGATTTGGTATAGTAGGTGATTTGGTCATATGGAACTGATAAATTAGGAGAGAATGATAAGAAAGATATATGACGCAAATGTTGATGGCATCAGAAATAGAGGACGTTCGCGGAAGACTTGGCATGATCAGGTAAATCAGAAAATAAAGGATGGTTCTATTAGAAGCCTCAACAATCGACGAGCTTCTACGAGAAGATGTATGAATGTGGATGAGGCGAGAATTATGTGCCAGGACAAATAAATGTGGCTCTCTATCCTCTCTAACTACCCCCGCAGGGAAACGGCGTGATGGTAAGTATATGTTGCACATTCAAATTTATACATCTGTCATTCCATTATTTAAAAGCAATCTAATTAATATGTACCAAATCTCAAATCTTACTCAAAGGTGTTTGTATTATAAATAAAAGATTCACAATTAATTTGCATTAAAAAATCTAGATAATTCTATTTTTTTATATGTATTTTTTTTTCTAAGTGATTTATCTAATTTATTTTAAAAGTCTAAATTATTATTTTTACGAGTACCTTTCCACGAATTGAGTGCATTTTCCGAATTTGATAACGTTTCTTTCCATTTGCTTTCTAGCGAAGTGTTACAGAATCAAGTTATTCACTTGTGTCTTGTCATGCATAACTGAAAAGCTTCCCATACCGTCTCCCCGCATGGGTGCACCTACACCGAGTGTCATCCGTACCCAGGGAATGAACGTGAATAGCGCCATGATAATAACGCCCTTCCAATTAACGCCTTCAAGAGTAACCTTTTGTCTGTACCGCATTAGGTATTCACACCAAATTTTAATTTATAACTATTAACAATTATAATTCCTACGTAATTTACATTTTTAACCTGTGTCTGAAAACGGCAATGAAACAAAATGGCACTACATTGATATACTCTAAATTACAGCAGAGAGAATATAACCAAACAAATCAATATGTTTAGATTAGTGATGAGAAAAAATGCTGCTCTAGACTCACTTGTGTGATTGTGATTGATATTCGATTATATCAGTGATTGTAAACTGTGACTGTGATCACTGTTTCATTACTAATAAGCATGCGCCATACGATATCACAATACACGAAATAAATTAATTAATTAAAAAACAATGTAAAAGCATGAAAAACATATTTTAGCATATATATATAATTTAATATCATCACAAAAATAATGAAAACCCTTAAAAAAGTGGGTTTATTTTTCGGGTCAAATATGTAGAATCTACTAGATGGCGCTAACCACGAATTAAAAAGTCATTCCTTCATGAATATTTTCATTTTATATGCGCATGCACCAAATCGCGGTTCACAACCAAACAAAAAATAAAATAAAATAATGAATCACTAAACATGATATTCCCAGATTTTCAATCACTGTAGCGAGCGTGACTCAAAGATATCAGTGATTGACTTACGGTTCGTGATTTTGAGTTCATCACTTGTTTAGATTACTTTTCGAGATCCTAAAATGAACCAAAATCTGGCAGGTAAAATATTTGGTATTCACCATATGGAATGGAAACATGAATATTACGAAAGAAGGAAAGAAATATGTCGGATAGTTGATAGATGTGGCGTTGGATGCTGCGAATTCCGTGGACCGCGAAGCGCACAAATATCTGGAGTTAATACCAGGAGTTATGTTACATTACAAATATTACAGTGAATGGTTACAGGACTAATTTATAATCATATACTCCCATATCGATCCTTCACATTTACCGCCAGGTTGGCATTTTTTAACACTACTTGGCAGCCATGATGTGTTGCAATGCCGTTATTCGTTATGCCGTTGTGCCGTTATGCGGCATTGCAACACAGCATGGATGCTAACCAATGACCATCCACTGTCCGCAAAGTGTAGTAAAGTAATTTATATGGTAAAACAACACAAGGCAGAAATAAATCAAATTTAAACAAAAGTAATAGATAAAATATGCACACAAGAATAGATGAGAAGAATAGGGAAGCAAATGGCAGTTCTCAGTTCCCTCACACACCCTTTAAAGGGAAAAGAAGAAAATACACAAAAAAAAAGGTTCCGTCCAACAAAGAGAAGCCAGAACCGATAGATATTAAACCTAAGTTTTTTCGAGCAAGAAGGGGAAGGATGGATGGCTCTCACCTTTTTTCTAAACACCTAACTGTCTCAACATATCCCAGCGAGATATCCATACAACTACGAACACCCGTAAAAGTCATAAATTCCTTTCGTTCTCCATTAGGTCATCGTTCCGAGCCGTACAATGACCTGCCGCATCCAATCCCGCGAGCATATCTTTTCTGGCGTTCCTTATAATCTCATACACCCAGAGTATGTTGTGCTCCAGGTGTGTGAGATTATGTATAGGTATTCCAACTGTCAATTTAGTATGAAGGAAAAATTATGATTTTTACACTCTACTTCAAGCGTAATTCATGATGTTCTTGAGTTTAATAATATTTTTATAGGTCACCGTATGATATCACTACTGGAAAGAATAATTTAGTTTAAAATCGTTATTTACTGATGCCGCGCGCTGCCATGTGAGTGTCAGCCATAGAATAAGGATAACCAACGTGACATTCTGACATTTATCGCGCTGTCTCTTTCTCTGTCGCAAGTTTTCGACGCGGGCCTTCTTGGAGTTAACATTTAAAACATTTCAAATACGCTCACTTTAAAATGCAATGGACGCTCGATTTTGGAGCTCCTATCTCATGTGTATACATTTTATTGGAACAGTCTGTATATTAAAATAGGAATTTCATCCGAAGCAAGACTATCTGTGCGTAACGGTATTTCGGTGCCAATTATAATCCACGGAAGTGAAATCTAAAATTGACTAATGGAAGTGAAATCTAAAGAAGAACCAATGTACCAAATCTACATACAAAAGTGTAAAGAATTAAAAAATCGGGAGCGAATAGCATAGAAAGACGTAGATCTGTTTATAACATAGAATTATAAATAATAACATCACTCTGATGAAAACTACCCAATCCTGTGCTAGACAGTACAACTCTCCTGATACCGGTCCAGTCAGGAATGGTCTTCAACCAAGATGTCAATCTCAAGCTGTCTTCTACTAACTTCGCTTCGTCCATTAATCTTTCCCTTCTTTATAAGATATAACATAAAAGTCGTTACTTCGGGTAGAGCAACACGCGACCAATATTCCTTTATTGAAATTCAGTTCGTCTGCATCTATGTTACCAAGATATTTAAAACTCTCAGTTTGCTACAGTTGTGTAACTAAAGCAATCGAACTGCAATGCAAAATGCGAAAAAAATGGCCCCCGATATGCATATTGTATAAAAGATACAAAAATATTAAATAGCAGTTTTATCCATTAAATACGTAATAAAAGAAAAATTGGTTTCACTTATAATAATACTTGCACATAAAATAGTTTGTATCTTTATACGTTTGAATGCACTTATAAGTGAAAAAATCATCCCTAAATCGATGTATTGCGAGGTATTACTGTATATATCGACATACCTATACACAATTATTTCGGGAATTTTTGCGTATTGTACATGTGAGAAATGATTTTTAATTTTTACTAATAAAATAAGGTAGATGGCTCTTTCAAATAATGGAACGATTAAATGTATTAATATCAAAAAAGATAACATATAGGTTCGAAAATTTGTCGCTAAAAATATTATCACTGTAGCATAGTTGGATAATACACCTTCCCCGGTTAGGAAAGAAATTCAGGTTCGAATCCCGATGGCGCAACAACAATATTTTTTAGATTTTATATGTATATCTTTCGAATTAATATATTTAATTTATATTTACTAATAACGTTGCTTGCTGAGGTAGATTTAAAGTTATCACTTCATATTAACGTTGCAAAAAGAAACTAGCAAAAGTTGATCATTTGGGCTCTTAACTAACTTGGGTCCTTATGCATTGCATTGGATGTATTTTCGTAGTTATTCTACTTATTTGCTAGATAATGTTACATTATTTCTTCCTTCTGCCTCGGCTTCATGGTCAGGGGGGAGGCATATAGCCTAACTGGTTCTTTTGAAATTATTATCCTCAAGTCAAAGGGTTATTAAATGAAATCACAAAAATCCATGGTTTATAATAAAGTTTAATATCTGTGACTTGCATGTATTAATTAGAACAATAAAAAAAGCAATTTAACCAATTACTATTAAAAATACAAATTTAAAAAAATGATAACTACGAGTATTAATTTAGCACTATTTGTGAGCCCATCATGCCAACATGAAGTTAATTGCCAAATTTTGTGTGTGACTCTTGTTTAATATTTACTGCAGGTCCCTCACGTAAGGGATTACCTTTCCGGTGATGTCTTCCACGTGCTGATGATGGTCCTTGAAGTAATTTGTCGCCAATAGATGTGATGCCAGGGTAGAGTGACGAAGTTCGGGATTGACCACCAGACGATGTCCAATTAACTAGGCAAACCGGGACTCTGGACGCGATTTTCTCAATCACAATTTGCGCGTACCGTATATGATTTGTCTTGGTTTTTTACGGGACCTTGACTTGATCGGATCATGAAACTTGAGTGCTTTCACACAAACGATTAAACGCAGAGAACATCGTAGTCTAAGCTTAAACTCGAGGCGCACAGTTTACATTTACCCCGTAATTACAAATTACAGAGACGATCCTAATTTCGTTTTCTAACTGAAAATTAGATCGCATTTACGGAGCGATCTCTCCCGGTTGAGCTTGGTGGAAAGACTGCCACATGAAGGTGATGCATCCCTTATGGTGCATTTCACTACGTGCCGAAAATCGTGTACGCCGGATTTATTGGCGTTCCCACGCCGCCTTGGGGGTCTAAAAATACCGACTTTTATGGCTGGTTCGTCCCTTACTTTAGCTAAGTGCTTTTACAACCTTGAACACCAAAATATTGTTTTGGGTGATTTTGCATTTTAACAATAACTCTAATTATAGTCATTTATATTTAAACCTAGTTCACTTCCAACTGTACTGATTATATTCAAGAGTTCTTGAAGGTCGACCGTATTACCAGCTGGTACCAGTTTTGTCAGTATATGTGATGTTATAGATACGTACGACATTTTACCTTTTAATTAATATTTTAAGAGAGGTTTTTCCTTAAAAAAAAAGTAATAATACAACTTGAACAATGAACGATTTTAACGAATTAAATACACCACGTCTTAACGTAAGACGCCATCTTTTCTGACATAAAAATATGTTTTGTTTCAAATACAGGAAAAGGGGAAAAAAATATTATTTCATACACACATGAATAAGTTTAAATTGCTACGGTAAATTCACTTTGAACTGAACCGCAAAATCCCGTGAACCAAAAAGGCCGGTTCGGCGAGATGTGCATTAATTAACTTTCCGTTAGAATGGTTCCGATTGCACTTACTCCACTCGTTAGTCAGTAGAAATTTTGCAGAAAGCACACTGAATTCTACCAGGTCGCACGATGTCAATAGCACAAAAAATAAGTTAGACATATTCCATAAATTAATACATTTATTCATTACTAGGAACGACTAATATTTATACTTTTAAAATTAGCAATATTAACTTTGTGGTTAAAATTCATATTTTTTATCTTAGTTTTATTAACCACTAATTGAGTTTAAAAAACATTTACCGGTTTCAGAAAATACCTTTTCCTTCTTCAGGATGTCATAACTAACTTAAAATATAGCATTGTTTCTTCACCAGAATCTATTTTTAAATTTTTTAAAAGCAAAATTAACAATCCCAATTTTTTATCAAAACCATGACTATTTTCTATCAAATGATTAGCAAATTCTGAAAACCCACTATTGTTTAAAAATCTCAAATGCTCCTTTACTCTAAAATATTTAAAATTGGGATTGTCAATTTTGCATATAAACGGTGTAGGTCAAAAATTAAATAATTTGGAATCGTTGGAGATAAATAAAGCATGTAAAAGTAATGAGGAAATTCTAAACAGCCAACTAATTTTAACTACGAGTCCTATTCTAAAATTTTTTCCTAAAAATTATTCGACTAAATTTGTATTGAGCAGCAATTTGAGTTAGGTACTAAATTTATTTTTTTAAATAATTGTTGTTTTTTTTTTAAATTTAAAAATAGATTCTGGTGAAGAAACAATGCTATATTTTTAGTTAGTTATGACATCCTGAAGAAGGAAAAGGTATTTTCCGAAATCGGTAGATGTTTTTTAAACTCAATTAGTGGTTAATAAAACTAAGATAATAAATTAAAAAATTAAAAAAAGACTAATATTTAATATAAAATTAATATAAAACTATGTAAACATATAAATAATATTATTTCATAAATGCAAAATATAAGTAATAACATTATATGCTAATAATATTTAATATTTACTCCAAAAACATTGTGATGTCATTTTTAATAAAATTGTACGATAACTTTGTATTTAACCACGTTAAAATTTACCAAAATATCATAAATAATCAACTAAAATTAAGTACAAGTCCTAAGGAGTTCAAAATCATTTTCACACATTTTTCATCATAATTAAACAATGATATTTTATAGTTAGGTATATACTAAAATTATTTTTCAATAAATTTACTCATATTCTTTTAAAAATTGAATTTTTGAAATAGAAAACAATAATTTTATGTTTGGTTTTAATATTTTATCACCTTGATGAAGAATAATGATTTATTTGAAACCAGTTGGTTAATGTATAAAACTCACGTGTTTAAATACAAAAGTATAATTTTATCACCCTGATGAAGAATAATGATTTATTTGAAACCAGTTGGTTAACGTATAAAACTCACGTGTTTAAATACAAAAGTATAATTTTATCACCCTGATGAAGAATAATGATTTATTTGAAACCAGTTGGTTAACGTATGAAACTCACGTGTTTAAATACAAAAGTATAATTTTATCACCCTGATGAAGAATAATGATTTATTTGAAACCAGTTGGTTAATGTATGAAACTCACGTGTTTAAATACAAAAGTATAATTTTATCACCCTGATGAAGAATAATGATTTATTTGAAACCAGTTGGTTAACGTATAAAACTCACGTGTTTAAATACAAAAGTATAATTTTATCACCCTGATGAAGAATAATGATTTATTTGAAACCAGTTGGTTAACGTATGAAACTCACGTGTTTAAATACAAAAGTATAATTTTATCACCCTGATGAAGAATAATGATTTATTTGAAACCAGTTGGTTAATGTATGAAACTCACGTGTTTAAATACAAAAGTATAATTTTATCACCCTGATGAAGAATAATGATTTATTTGAAACCAGTTGGTTAACGTATAAAACTCACGTGTTTAAATACAAAAGTATAATTTTATTTTGTATTTTTTATATTCATTATAATAATTTATTTATATTATAATATTTTATGTAACCGTCATCAAAATATTAATGTTACGTACAATTAATAAACAAAAAATACATTCTTATAAAAGAACCATTAAAAATCTACTTTAGATTTATTGTAACGGCTCCATATTAAACCAGGTCGAGTTTTATATATTTTTACCTTTTTCAGTTTAAATTGCTGATCAAGAAAAAATATCAAATCAGCCCGAGGCCAAAAAATTCATCTACCTATCCTTTTTCATCGTATTTTACTTCAATTAATTCAGCTGTTTTCATTGCCGTTTTATTAATAATAGGGAGGTGCGCTGTTGTCATTTTTTCTCTGAATCAAAACTTTTCTTTTCACTGTACCATTTTTTTAATCGTAATTTTTTAGTGGTTTCCTCAGTAAAATTGATTACAAAAACTACATTACAAAATTTTCTCACTTTTCATCATAATCATTAACCACTGGCTCTCTTTACCCCTGGTGGGTCGGGACCTCATGAATTTTCCACCATGAGTCACTATTACACACCATTTCTCTCCAATCCTGAATTTCCAAGATAGATATGTCTTTGAAGACATTGTTGCTAAACTTCAACTTTCCCAAATTGCTGCATCCTGTTCATCTAGTGTTCAGTAATAACCACAGTTATATCTGTCTGGTTATCCTCGCCATGTGGCCGAACTACCGAAGTCTCGTCTCTCCTACTTCAGTCACAAACGAAATTGAGCATTTCGTGCAATAAGAGCTTCAAAGTTACCAAAGTAGCCTTCTATATTTTCAAAAGTACTATGTGAAAAATATCATTATCATCACTATTAGATCTTAACCCCTGGTGGGTCTTAGCTTCCTTAAAAAAATTTCAATTACGACCCATTTCTCTTTAGTCCTTGATTTCTAAAATAGGTCATTGAAAATATGATCGTTCCATCTTAGCTTTGGCCTTCCCAAGCTCCTCCTGTTCTTGGTCTTAACTTCGATGATTGCTGATCAGTCATCTTTTCAACATGATCCAACAATCGAATTCTTCACATTTTAATAAACCTTGAGGAGCTTACATCATTATACAAAGTATAGATCTTATTGTTTTAGTGTCTACGCCAAAATTCATTTTCTTAAACCGGCCTAAAAATACAACCTTAAATGTTTATTACATAAATGTCCAGTGAAAACTCATTATTCTTAATCAGTAATACCCATGTCTCAGCCGCATATCTAAGCAATGTTCTGATGAGCATTTTTTACACTAAAATTTTGATATTTCTGGACAGTACAGGTATCTGAATATTAAATGTATATACAGTACAGGTACCTGAATATTAAAATCATTTTATAGTTTTGACTTCCACATGAAAGTACAGGCAAATGTTGAATGCAGCCAACTGCCATATTATGTTAGGTTTTTTGCTAATTTATTTATTACTAAACTAGTAACTTTTTACTATAGTAAATAAAGTAAAATATTTTGCGAAAGCGGTTTGTTTGATAGTTAGTAAAAAAATATTTACTTCTCGAAAGAACATCGCGTAGTAAACTCATTTTACTCTGCGATACCCGATAGAAAAAACGACAATCGATAGTTAAATATCACGGAGTTTTCACAGCTGTTCCAAAAGTCATCTATCACATTGATACTTTGAATATACGATACTATACGATAATTAATCATTAAATACGCTATTTTAGTGATAAAACTTCGTCCGGTGATGATCTCGTTGTTTAATATATATTAATACACATTATACGAAGAAATTTCACCACCAAAGTGACAAGATATCGAACGTATAGATGAAAAAATCCATAAATATTTTTTTTATTTTTTATTTATTCTACATTTTTACAATTTTTTATAACATGAATGAATGAAAGCATTACGAGTCGTTCTCTTTTAATGTAGAATATGTTTTACCCAAGATTCCCCCAAAATTTTAAAAATAGAAATAGCGCGTTTGAAATAGTGTCAAAAAATTTCAAAACATTTATAGGAAGGGCATGTGGTTTATAATATATAAGGACGTTGTAACGGGTATTTAGTACATTTGTGAACACCAACGGAGAAAAAAATATATAAGAAAAAACCTTCTATACAGGGACAGTGTATTTCGTTTTTAACATTTGAGCAACGTGAAAAAAGTTTAACGACGATAACATAACACGATTGGGTATATCGCAAATTTCCTAATTAACTGATCAATCAAGTTACAAGGTTGACAACATAGTCCCTCATTTCTCAGACCACGGACGGTGTCGATATATCATAGCAATTTAACACGTTAGGTTACGTAAAGGTTAGAAATCGAGCCAAACGCTTGTGCGGATGGTACTTCATCATTAGGGATAGACATATTTAGTTCAATTTGTTGATAAAATAACATTTTAATAACTTTACCCCTTTATTTTTTTTAATACGGTGATACCCCGATTTTGAGTTTTTGAAGGGACCAACAAAAAAAATGTAAACAAAGGGATATTAAAAAAAAATATATTTATATTTTATTAAAAAAATCCAACAATATTTTTTGATGCATATTTATTTGTTGTTTTTAAATAGTTCTTTCATTATTATGAATTAAATTAAAGGATTCTGGTGGTTCATTGCTCATACTAGTAAAATACGCTTTGAGGCCTTCAATATGTCTCATGGCATCGCCCTTTGTAGGAACTTTGTAGGAAGGTTCTTTTTCTGTCAAGTTTTCGTTGATGCGACTGTTGATTATTTCATCCATTTCCACTACGTCCTATGTTATTACGTTGGAGTCAATGTCTAAGTAAATTTGCAAGGGTTATTCATCAATTCTTTCCCGGCCATCAACGCTGTCTATACTATCTTTTACACAATTTTTTAGCTTGTAAAAAACAATCAAATAACGAAATGTAGAAATTACGTAGGTATTATAATAAAAAATTCGTATATGCGATAAACAAACGACCAACATACTCTTGGCTCTATGGCGAAGAGCGAAAAAATTTTAATAAATTTTAGACGTAAATTGCGGGAAAGACAAACATAAAATAGGGTTTATAATGTACTAAAACAACACAGGACTGCAGAAATAACATGCAAATGGGAGGGAAAACGTGAATTTCGGGCATATAAAATAGGAGTTCCACTATATGTAGTTACATAATAAAATATATCAGTAAAATACTTACAACATCTACCTCACTAGGTAGGTATAAATATATATCTTCTAAGGTACGTAGCAATTATTGATTCCTTAACACAACACAGCTTAATTCTAAAGTTTATGAATTTTTTTATACAGTGTGGCCCAAAAATCAGTAGACCGTTTAAAATTCGAATAACTTTTTTACAGTTAATTCTCTTTTCATTTTTGATGGTCAATTAGTCCCACTTTCACATAATACCCGATTTTGGGGAACGGAAACCCAAGAATAGTCTACCAAGGTTAGCTGTACTCCGTAAAATTATCGATTTGATGCAGTATAAGTGCGGAAAGAGTTCTTATTTTTTAAAGGTCTAGTAACTTTTAGGCCATCCTGTGCTAAATTAAATTATTTTTATAATTTAATTTTCCTATATGGTGTGACGTGGTCGCCTATACGTGACTGGTAATCGTCAGAATAGGACGCCTTGCTTTCACACCACCGACTTGCTCAGAGGTTCACATGATGGACGTGAGTCTTTGGTTACAGAATTTACCATGTCTTACCTGTCACTTCAACCATCGTACTCAGAGAAAATAAAAGATTATTACAAATTTTTATCACTAATTTAATATAAGAAAAACTATGAAAATAAAATATAAAAAGAATATACATCATCAAACATTATTGCATAAATTGTGGTTTATGTAAGAGTTGGTCTCGGCACTTTTGCCGCATAAACTATAAAGTTTATTATTAATTTTTGCCAAAGCTAAGTGAACAAAATTGTTACTTGATAGTTTGTCAGGTCAGGTATAAAACAGAATAACATGATAAATTGATCGGTTAACACTAGCTGGAAAACCGTGAGTTTCAAATTAAATAGAAAAACAAATATGCTACAAAAAATAACTTAAGCTTTATATTCCTTGTGCACCATAAAAATATGAATTTTTACAAGCAGTGTGTTTGCGATAATTATTTTCCATTCCTGCAGAAATTCACTGTCCTCGTCATATTTGGTCAGTCCAAAGTACACGTTGAAAAACTTGTCACTCCTGGTGCCGTACATCAAACAAACTGGATTCTGACATTTGGTATTCCTTGAGTCGCTCGCATCGCCTTCGGTTAGAAAAATTCATTCTGGCGAGTAGTCCGTGTCAGATTAACACGTTTCTCTCATTCCCTGTATGAGAGAAATCCTTCCCGCTGCATTCCGTGCGTTTTGTCACAACTCATGTCGTGGACATTGTCATGTCCACGACATGAGTTGTGACAAAATGGCAACAACACTTTCATTTCGTAAAATTTTAGAGTTAAAATAACATGGCAGTGTAAATCACTGATGAAAAATACTTTACCGTAGTTAGAATTTTGTGGGTAGTAAAAGGAAGATCAAGAAAGTTAAATATAAAAAATTTACGTAGAGAAATAAAGTAAAGGATAAATAAACTATTTGGAGAAATACTGAAATAATGAAGAAAGGGATGCCTATCCCTTTTCCCTTATACAAGTCACATCATTGCTTATTTAAACAATCGGATTATTCAATCCGTCGCACTCGACGGCTGTCAGATGAAAAAACCGTTGCACGAATTCGTGTCTTCGCGTGGCTGTGTTTCCAACATGAAAATATTAATCTCTACTTGTTCTGCGCGCGGTAGGTACCAGATTTAATGTTATATTGGTTAATTTATTTTTATTTCTTTATAAATTAGTTCATTATCATTTATATTTTAGACTGTATGTTAAGACTAGTAATCAAACCTCGACTTGGAAGACCACCGAGTTAGTATTATTTTCATAGCACATGCGTTTAGTCTAGCTTGAAAAGAGTAAGATAATCAACGTGATACGTATTCCAAAAAAATAAGACCTTTAGAGCACATATTTTTTGGGCATAAATTTCGGTGAAGAGTGTATGAAATATCTATTCAAGGCTTTCTCGCTATTGTCGAAATATAACTAAATTATTTACCACAAAAGCCTTGGATTACTTTTCTTGACTATTCTCTCAATTTGTATTTAGATTTTCATCTCAAATTGTGTTTGGACTATTTAAAATTTTAAGCCAGTGGCGTACATGAATATTCATCCCCATGAGCGTTAGATGTCGTTTGAGGATTTTATGGAGGTAACATTATCTTTAAAAAAAAATTATATAAATAACAGGGCCGTATGGCCTATTTTTACAAAATTTTCAACTCGAGACAATCTCTGAACGCGTATGATTAGATTCACCGTCTCGGTTCTCACTTTAGGCGTATTATACGCAAATGTCAGTTCATTGCTCACTGATGTTCCGTTCGTCAGTTGGGTGAATTTTAATACTCTAAAAATTTTGCCATTACCATTAAAAATATTTTTACGCGGCCCTCCAAGATTAAATTCTGGCTGCGCCTCTGAATGTCGCACCAAATTAGTCTTGAATACTAGCGGTTGGTTTGAAGGATTTTATTTCGTTTTCAGATTTCGCATATTATGTACACACATGCCTTTTTGCTTAAGTAAACATTTCCGTCTCGTATTTCTGTTACACTTCTGATGTACTCCAGTCCTGAAAGCTTACCAGGCGCTGTTAAGGATGTTTTCATGTCAAAAAGTTATGACAGCCGTTCGCATATTGATGAAGTCTGATCCTAAATAAACAGGGTCAGAGTAGGCCGAATGGATGTTGGACCAAACAACTGCCATTACTTGGGCAGGGCACAAAGCCCCGAGAAATGTTTATGGTGGCAGTGACATAACTACGCCAATACATCCAGTGAAGTGCATTGGGGCCCACGTTATCCAGGGGCCCAAAAAGTTTGCACCCTAAATCAATATTTTTGCGGCATCAATAATAATCCATACCAAGAAAGGGATAACATTTGAAAGATTCTCATGTATAAGTATTACCTACCGCGAGAACACATAAAAACATTATCGATATGAACAGTAGAACCTCGCTAATATTTTTATTTTTTTATCATAAAAAGAATACATTTAAAATAAAGGTAATTGCTTTACAAGACATGGTCTGTTCCAAAGAAATTATCTGTACAGTTTTTACAAGTTGTATATTGTTAAAGTAAAATCAAAAGTTATAAAAAAGACTTTTATCTATAGTATTGTTATCTACAGTATGATAGCTAGATTAACACAAATGACAAATTATTTTCATAATTTTTATACACATATCAAGCAACCACTTTGTTATTTTTGGTTTTAATTCATTAATCACCTTTGACCCTTTGAGATCTAGTGGTAATTTATTAAATAATTGCGGTGCACAAAATAAGAAAGATCGTTGCCCAAATTTTATATTCGAGTCGAGATATATCGAGTTAGTGACCAGACCATCATCATACACAGAAAATAAATATAAATAAAATGTATCATTTAAATTACTTTGCAAAGTGTAAATATTGTATAAGAAAGGATAACTATTTAATGGATAAACTATACAATACTATTATTCATTTTTGTACATACAATACTTATTTAGAGGGCCCTTTTTGTCATTCTGCATCGAAACTCAATATTTGTAGTAACGCCACTGACGGTTCGACTGTGCAGAAAACTATTATAACACTGTTCAATGAATATACACACCCGGCCATTGTAAAACCAAATACGGATAAATTTTGCAAAAGTCCCGTGATATCCAATGGAACGGCCCGACGTCTCTCTATTTACTCCCGTTTTTTTTGTGTACCCGGTCAAAAAACGTTTTGAAAATATTTCAACATTTACAAGTTAAGAAGTTTTTTTATTCCTTGGATAGGTTTTAGTTACAGTTCACAACCTTTATTCTATCTGTACAATAAAGTAAATTGCATCTAATCGTTTATAATGGCCCGTGTCCGATTTTCGACTGGCAATAATCTCTAAGATATGGATTTTGCTCCCGTAAAATAGATTTTTGGAGACAACTTTCAACTTTCGTAGATCTGTGTGTGTGTGTTGTGTCTCAGATAATCACCGTATCGCACCTTCCGTCAAAACATCTAATGCAATTGTCGTTCATCAATTGACTGTTTTTGAATCTCCCCAATAGTAGTACTAATAAATGTTTATAATTTAACGCCTTATATTAATTATATATAAGGCGTTAAATCTAAAAATTAATTATATATATATAATTAATTTTCAGATTAGATAATTGTAATGACCTATGGTGTTATTACATGACGTTGTGCACACGTGTCATATCAAACGATGTGTATTCTGGTTTAAGTTTTTGTCTCTTTCTACCAATCTTTGAGTTTATCTTCAAATTCAAAACTCAACACGTGTACGTGGTATTTATATGAATCTCAACTAAATCTCTGATATTACCTTATCGCGTCTCCTTCCGCGGACACGAGCCTTAACGGCATCTCAACACTGAAAAATAAAATAGACTGAATGAAAAATCCCTTCCAGCACTGGCCACAAAAATCAGATAGATTTCGTTTGTGTATATATGTGTGTATTTCTCTAGATCCAGTAATAACGGAGTTGCGATTTTTTTTAATTTTTAACCAACAGTCATTTAGAAACAATATGACAGATCAGACTATACATACTTAATGAATTTTTGCATCAGAGATCCTTTGCAATAGGTAATATTTCTGTCTAAAACTACCAGAAAATATGTGGGCATGATTTATCACGAGATCATTTAGTAAATTTATCTACAACATATTCGGTAAATCCTATACTGCCAAAATTATAGTAAAATTGCATAATTTGACGCCGCCCTATCAGGTAAACACCTGTCTTAATGTAGATTAGGTAGACTTACATAAAACGATTTCTGTGAAAAATTTTTAATTATTATCTACCTACAATACAGCACCATTACAGTGTTACAATTTTTAAATTTCTGGTAATAGAAATCGTATTTTTATTTGAAAAGTGTACCTTCAAGTCAAAAAGAATTCATGTATTTCAAAGAAATATTCTACGCGTGACACACAGAAGGACATTTGAATAATTATGATATATTAGATGTAGGGATGTAGACACTTATATGTACGTATGCATGTAGAAAAAATATATAGTAAATTTTAATTTTGATTATTAAAGATTAGTAAGAATAATGCCAATATAAGTACTTATATAGAAATACCTATTTAAGTTCCGAATAATTAAACAATTCATAGTCTGAAATATTGTATAGTTGTTTTAAGTATCATTAAGGAAAACACATTCTTATTGTGAAGTTGTAATTATTCAGAACATAGGTCTGTGATATTTTAAATACTAAATTAATGTATTAATTATAAATATATACATATAAAATCAATTTTGTCGAAAAATATTGTTTTAGCGTCACCGGGATTTGAACCTGGATCTTCATTTCCAATCCGGGGAAGTGCACTACCTTTGTGTTATAGCACAAATGAAGATCCAGGTTCAAATCCCGGTGACGCTAAAACAATATTTTTCGACAAAATTGATTTTATATGTATATATTTATAATTAATACATTAATTTAGTTTTAAGTATCGTTTAAAAAAAAATTATCTATGCTTGTTTATCATTTTACTTAAATATAAAGATTTAAAATAGGAAAAAATAATATTTTTTATTCATTAAAATGCACGATAAAATACGGCACTTTTTTCTCCATTTATTTATTCTAAATCTTATATTTTTTCATATAAAATGATTACCGGTATTTCATAATTTTATTTTATATACATTCAAGATATTTTTTAGTTAATAGCTAAATCATTTTTTACAAAATTCTTCCTAAATCTTAACTGCAGTCAATCAGATCATAAATCACGTTAGATTGAACAAGAAAATATTTACATTAAGTTATAGATAGACATCTATATCTTGACGACAATCCCTCAGGAGATAAATTCTAGTAATTGGTTCCTACAAAGATTTGTACATACTCAAAATATTACATTAAGTTGTTTAAAAATAAACTCATTTTAAACAAATAGCATAGTTATGAATCTAGTTTTGGACAAACTTTACATTTTTTTCGATTTCTAAAAATTAGATTTAGTTATTTAATCATTAACGATCGCTTCAGACGATTTACCAGACTGCCCTATTTCCGTAAATTCCACGGAAATTGAGAAATCAGTTTAAATTTTCAGAACGGATCGTTACCGCCTCAATAATTAATAATGGAAGTGGGTAAGCAGGAGGTAGTTACCTACCCATGTGAAACCAAGCAGTTCCGGTTGAAACTCGGTCAGCAGGAGTCAGCATTGTGAATGTAGGAGTAGCAGCGAAACAGGCAATATCTGTTTAGTGAATATTATAATTTAGACGATTCTTGGTGTTTAATTTTCTACTATAATACTATACAATACAAGTGTAGTGTAGTGGGCAGGGCACTAAATTAAGTGTTTTTACTTTGCTACCAAATTTTTTTATTTTTATAATAATGTAAAGTATAGAGTTGGAATTTCTGCCACATGCATCCGGCTGACATTAAAAAGCGATCTGATATAACAAAACAGTCAGTCTCCCTCGCAAGACAAGCGGTGAATAATTTAAATGAACGCTGATTGGCGTCATATTGGACTAGGCGACATCCCTTCTTCAAAAGCGTTTCTGCGCGGATATTTTCAGCCGCATTCTTAGACAAGCCAAACTCTCTAACACACTCTGAAGTATGAAACTAAAAATTTAATTATAATTGAGCTTCTGAAAATAATATATACATACTTTTCAAATCTAGTTACCAGACATATAAGTTAATTACTGCATGGTGCATTACGTTACTTTTTAAATTTTCTAATTACCGGTTGTCTTTTGAGCTAGTCTGGGTTGACTACATTACCGAGTCGCGTAAATGAACTTTTAATATCAACAATAAAACGAAAGAATTTCTAGATCACATTGTTCGCAATGATATCTTACAACTCATTATGAGGGAGAAGAAAGCGATCTACATTGTTTTTACGGAATATCAAATATCTTTGAGTACACCGATAGCAGACGCTAGAATTAACAATTCATTTTTATTAAATTTTAATTAAATTAACAATTTAGATGGCTTTCAAATAACGGAACGATAGATATATTCATTTGAAAAAGTGTAACATTTAGGTTCGAAAAATTGTCATCAAAGATACTGACGCTGTAGCATAGTTGGTAATGCACCTTCCCCGGATTGGAAAAAGAAATCCAGGTTCGAATCCCGGTAGCCCAAAAACAATATTTTTCGATAAAATTGATTTTGTTTGTATAGTTTTATAATTAATACATTAAATTAGTATTTAAAACACATTTTTTTGCAATTTGAAAACATACTGTTGTGGTATTTTTAAAACAAATTAAATTAATCAGTTAGAAAGACATAATATTTAGTTTGCATCCGGATATATTTTTTCTATTGATAAATTTTATCTTTCTACTTAATTAATTCATTTTGTATCAAAGATTATTTTCTCTTTTTACAATATCATTTTTTAGCAATTATTGGTAATGCCTTCTCACTAGGATGAACCTAAAATACGTAAATTTTAAAGATCTCTGATTAATATATTTATTTTACATTTTTAATTTGTTTAATTTAACTTCACCTCTGCTTAATATTTTTCCAAAGATATTATTAATATCCCTAGGGGATAAAAGCTTGCCTGCCACAGTCACCATGTGAGCATTTTCATTCCACCGCCTTTTATTTTCTAAAAAATGCGAAGGCGTCGGGACGCTCACATCAACTATTTATTTAGGACCTGGATATGTTTGCATTCAGCAAATCAAACAAACCATAAAATATCCGGTTTTTTTAAGTTTTTTGAATGTAAATTTTCTGTCAAAAGTAGTTTTGATATTAATTTTGATATATTATGAATAATATTTAAATTAACGAGTACAATTTCTTTTTTCTTAGATTACTATTGATTATACCCACCCAAGGACGGGCGCAAAAGACATGGGTACATACGACATGATTTAAATAAATACCTACCTACAATCGAACAATGTTACGGTGTTTTACCTTTCAAATTTTTCTGCCAATTGAAATGGACTTGTTCGTTTTCTATTTGAAAAATGTGCATTTAATACAAGGATAATACATACAGGGTGAATATTATGTTCCAGACCGATGTTATTTTTTTGTTTTTTATTTTCATTTGGTTTTTATTTATCGATTATATAGATTATTACAACAATCGGCCAAGTGGCTGCCTCTAGCAGCGGCTCAAAATGGTGCTCTTTTAACCATATTTTTCATAAAATCCTCACACACTTCTCGTGTTATTTCAGCAATTTCATTTCAAATATTGTCCTGCAGCATCAGAATTATTATTGGCTTATTGGCGTAGACCTTTTCTTTCAAGTACCTTCACAGAAAATAGTTGGGAGCCCTCAAACCAGGTGATCGAGGAGACCAGTCGATTTCAAGCGTAGCTCGCGGTGTGTGTAAGGTGGCACCGTCCTGTTATAACCACATTTGTTGCAGACCTAATTGACCCAATTCAGTCACCAATAAGTTTACCAACATGTGACGATAGTGATCACCATTGCAATTATTATTTAGATAAAATGTTTTAATAACTTCAACACGTTGTAGAGGCATTAGATTCTCCATAATAAATTGCAATCAACTACTTTCTTTAACTATCACAAGCGAATTGACAAATATTTGCCAAACCAAAATGGCGGCCAAACAAATTCGGCCTGGAACATAATATTCACCCTGTATTAAGTGGATGTATTAATTATGTATGTGATTCATATATTTGAAGGAAAATTGACACATTCAAATTTTATTCTCAATATTTACATCTTTTTAATTATTTAATCATAAAAAAATATATTTTGTAACATATTGTATCCTCAATTGTCTTAAATGCGTCTAGATTTTACTTCAATGTCATACCTAGGAACATCTATGGTTTGTATACCAAATAATTATTGAAAACATATTCGCCAAAGCAGCGAATATGTCGAACGTGTTTTTAGTACCTCTAGATTAAGATTACTTAAATGTTTTCTCTTTTATATATTCAATAATAGTACGTAAATATATATTCAATTTGAAATGACGTGTACATGGTCTTTACTACCAGTAAGAAAAAACATACATTAGCGATTTTTTACGACTGGCAAGTATATTGACCATCTGTCATCTCGCGTCACACTTTCTTTTCTTATCTATTGTAGCACTGTCAAATGCGATGTGAGATGCCAGACGTTAATGTTTTACTTTTGGTCAATAATCATTTAAGTAATACATAATGTCAGTTTTTTCAAGAATGTCTTTAAGTGAAATGATGGATAAATGTATTTCAACAGCCGCCAAGCAGCCATAATAGCTGCCCGCAGGGCCAGGAGATAAGCAATCCCCGGTAACCGATTGCTTTCCTACTAGGTGTATTAAATACCTGTGAATTTATAAGATTTAGGATATGTACGTTGTAGGATAGAAGACCTACGTCCTTTATTTTCACCGGCCTGACAGTGTAGATCATGAGATCCGCGGCTTCTTTTATCTTGAGCACACATACCCACCTCATTTTTGTCTTCATCCTAAACTGGGAAAAAATTATAATTTTACCTGGAGGTGATAAATAAAAGATGTTAGTCTTTAGTAAAAATAAGACATGTAATCAAGAAAAAATATAAGATTACAAAAAATAAAACAAATCCAGAGTACAAATCCCCATCTCGTCGGGTTGGGCGCGAATTCAACGTCGTAGACGTATAGATTCGATATAGATATAGATTCGTAGACGTTGTTTGTTGTAGATCATCGTGATAAAATTTGTCCCCTTCAGTGAGGCGACAAAAAGCCCATAGGGAAACTTCTTATTTCCTGTAAAGATCATTTACCATGCGATTAGTTTAACAAGTTAACATTAAATTATGCAGTAGTGAGTGAACAATAAAAAAATACTTACCCTCTAGGTAGAGTGAACCACACGCGACTACATTTTAGTATGACTGGTCTGGTGACGGTTTGAAATAAACCATAGATTTCAACCGGTTTTATAAGTTCAGACACCGAATGTGATGCCAACATAAGGGTAACAACAACTATTTGTGAAATGTCATGGTGCTTGACAAAAATAAGTTATGGAGCAATGATACACGCTTACTTACTTACTTACTTACTTACCATCACGCCGTTTCCCCGTGGGGGTAGGCAGAGAGGATAGAGCGCCACACTCTTCTGTCCTGACATACAATTCTCGCCTCATCCACATTCATACATCTTGTCATACAACCTCGCCGATTGTTGAGGCTTCTAACAGAACCATCCTCCATTATCTGGTTTACCTGGTCGTGCCAAGTCTTCCGCGGACGTCCTCTATTTCTGGTTCCATCAACACTTGCGTCATATATCTTTCTTACCATTCTTTCTTCATTCATCCTTTCCATACGACCAAACCACCTAAGTGATCCTTTCTTAATCTTACTCACTATACTAACATCAGCTTAATTATACACGCAACCCTCATTTATAACGTCACAATGTGTTGTTTATTATAGCTTGTTTCATAATATACGCAAAAAATTCATAGTTTTCTTAGTCGATTTTTTCTGATGATTTTCATAGAATCTACAGATTTGAAATTTAATAAATCTAGCCAAACTTGGCTGCAATTTTTTTATTTCCGTTGTTTCTTTTAATTATTATAATTTCTCACGGGTACAGGGTACAACACTATCGCTTTTAAATATTTTAGACACCAATTTAGCTAAGGTATCACCTGAAATATTTTGACACTAATTTTTTACTTAAGACCTGTGCTACAAACACGTCAAATTTCTTAATACTTTATTTATTTTTTATTTTATTTAGGCTTTATTGACATATATATATTTTTGTTGTACCAATGGTGAATATATTATAATATAACATGGTAAACATAGTATATGTGTGGGATGAAATAGACTCCGCCTCTGATATATTCAGCGTTGTCCTAGCTACTTTGATAGACTGAAGTCTGTGTTAAAGTAGCCAGTTTTTTTCATGCTGTTGTGGTGTTATTTAATTCAAGAAAGATAAATATTCAACAGGAATAAAAATAAAAAATAAATATATATATATGTATATAGAATTAAAAAATTAAGTGAGAGTATTGTGGAACTAGTGAATTATTAGTGTAGGCACTGAATAATAATTATGTTATAATGTTGGATAGCCATGCTTCTGATTGATCTCTACCTGATTGGATCATATATTGGGTCCACATTTGTATAATATTATTGGAGTTGAACGATTTTCAGTTGGTACTGAGTGTGTTGTACAATTTTCTGGCGTGTAGATGTTCGTCGTTTGTCTCGTGTTGTGTCCATGATTTATTGCTTGGGGTGAGTTGTTGTTTGCTTGGAAAAAAATGAACGAGTCTCAACATAAAGATTTGTCTTATGTCTAGGGCATTGTACTCTTTAAATATAAGATCTGATGGATATCTAAAGGGACGACCTTAAGAATTGTCTTTTAAGCTCTTTTAGCCGACTCTAATATTGTTTTTGCAGCTCCTCCCCGAACTAAAATACCATAATTAATTAAGGAGTAGCAGAGATAACAAGAAAACAAATTTATATTTTAATTGCACTTGTAATATTTTTTAGAACAACTGTTGAATTGGATACAGATAAAATGTATTAGTTATATGATATAACCTGCCCAAAATCATAAATCAGTTAACTTTATCAGGTAGGTACCCTAAATTATTATATATTTTTGTGAAAACTTCACCTCATGGGTGATGAACCAAATCTAACAATTAATATTTAAAACTTTGAAGCTCAATATCTCAGTAAGTATCATATGATACCTTGTTATTACAAGGGTAAAATACGTGGGTGAGTCAAAAATTATCTACACTTCTGCCATAACACACCTGCAAGGCTGTAATACCACATTCTGCGCATGCATGCTTAGAGTTGGTACGACTGCGGTCACGTGTGTCCGATCACGTCATTTGCCATCCAGCATTATAATGTAAACATGTCCACTCCGCTAGCAATTACCAACAAGGAGGAACAACGAGCAGTAATCTGATTTCTCTGGTCGGAGGATGTGAAAGAGATAGAAATTCAACACAAACCTATCACAATATGGGGCAGTGTTTTATCAGGTAAAAGTACTATTTTGTGGATCGAAAAGCTTAAAAGTGACTGAACGAGTGTGACACATGAAGAGAAAGCAGGACACCCTCCGTAGTTAACCTCAACCACAAAGGACAGGATTCAGTAAGCTCGAGAGATGGTTCTAGCGAATAGGCGAGTTGCTTTCAGTGAGGTAGGGTAGGTAGGTCTTTTCTGAACATAAATCGTGGTTCTGCCCATCAAATCATCCACGACGAGCTTGGCTTCCGTAAAGTGTGTATAAATAAATTATTAAACGAAAAATGCAGATAATTTTCAACTTGCCCTCGTATATATAAAAATAAATAAATTTGAGTTTTTGATAAGCCATTTGATTCGCTTCTCGGCTTTTCATAACTTTCTTTTTCTTCTCTCTAACGTAGCATCTTATATTAAAATATGAAAATAGCAGAGAAGAATGTCAGTGCGGTGGAACATAAAAAAGAACATAAAAAACTTTCAGACTATGAATAATATTTATTAGTTCAGTTTTTATTAAAAAAATTATTGTAAATTGAAGAGTGGGAAAGCATAACGCTGAACTAGCCATTCAAATGGGAAAAATCCCAAACGTGGGACGATATTTTTTCTCAAGAAGGGTATTCGCACCAGGTGGTGGTCAGTTCGAAATACATTTACATTTGTTAACACGTGATTCATAAATTTATTCCTTCCCACATCAAGCACATCGGTAAATATTACATTTCTCTAGAGGGAAAATGATTTTGTAATATATTATGGGCAACCATTTCCTCTTTAAATTCATATATGGGAGCGAATTTCGTTTATCAGATACTCATATATTCATTTTTTTTTTTAAAATGATAACATAATTTATATGTGAAGTTGCAATTTAAAAACATAGTTCTGTGATATGTTTTTATACAAATTAATTAATCAATTAGAAAAATATATATTTATTGAAAAATATATTTTTTTAACATTGATTAATTTAATTCATATATTACTGATTTTTATTTTATTTTTTAATAATAATACCACAACTACTGATTCTGTGTCAAGACAACCCAGGAATAAATTCCTGGGAATTTCAAGGTTTTTTGCTGTCCCGTGATTTTTTAAAAATGTATTATTTATTAATAGAAAAAAAACTGAAGTGAATGATTTTGTCGGTTTGATCAAACTGGGGTTTATGTTTCATTGGAAAATGTGATCTTTTATCCCTGGCATACATTGTTTGAAAAAAAAAATTATGGACTTTAGCTAACTTTTAACCAAATTCATCCGTTACTGACTTCCGATGTGTTGTTTCTTTATTAATTGTTCTTTTTTTGTATGTTTTTTAATTATTTTTAAATAAATAAATTGTTAGTGATTTTTAATTTTTACATTAACGTTTGTTTTTTTTCACAGATAATATTCTTACTATTATACTTCATACGCATGAATATGTATTAAAATATATTATGTTTTTAATTAAACATAATTCATGGTTTCGATTCCCGGGAATTCTCAGGACTTGAGAACTTTGACTCTCGAGTCCCAGTAATTGAAAAATGTAGAGAATACAGAATACCTAGCCATGACACATTAAAAAAACCGATCTATGCTAAACTATGGTACCATTAAAAATAAGATGAACGCGATGGTCTTACTGCTAAACTAAAAAAGCAAGGCAAAATACATCCCGTATCGACCCTGTACATTTTAATTGCTGTAGGAGGATTAAGTCAATTTTGAAATGAAGCTTCTTTGCCGTCAAATTCGTCTCAAAAGTAAATACGTCAACCTCATCCACCGCTATCTTTTGTCTCGAGGGGTAACGAATGGAACACGCGACACGCTGTCATCTCCAGTTGTGTATATTTTAAAGTTTTATTTTATTTTATTTTAAAAGCTAATGAATTTGTAAAAATTAAACGCCGTTTTTTGTTTCATCAAACTGAACAAGCTTAATACATAAAAATTCCAGCATCTAATTTGTGGTGAAAAACAAAATATAAAACTTTAAAAAGTTTCACTTAAAACGCATGTGCAAATAGCACATTCCGTTTTTGTACGAGAATGTAAAGCATGTTTAAAAATAATAAATAAAATTGTATCTTTCGAACATTATTATTTTAATCATTGAAATGAATATAAAAGTCAGAAAAATATAATTTACTAATAATTAAAAGTTTTATTAGATAGTTTATTACTGTTTTCCTTTATTAAAAAATTGTTCCTCACTCACTATATAAATATTTTTGAACATTTGAACAAAAAAACACGTATGTTACTACAAAAATCAAATTTTATTGAACATTACCCACTAACTTTATTTATTATAATATTAATAATACTAAATAATATAATTGGAAAAACCTGTAAGTAATGTACGTTGTAATTTGAAATTGCCTCCATACCTCTAGCGATGCTTTTTGAAACCTGTTACTTGACAGTTGCCATGTAAACAGTATGTGTTTATAAAATAGAACGCTATATATTTCAGCAACGATTACTTATTGTGATATCATATTATGAAATTAATGCATCAATTATAGGTACTGAAAAAAACTGCGAAGACTGAATTTGGTACGTAAAATATATATATGTATATACTCAATGATGAAGTTCAATTCTTAGTTCAATGGATACGCGAATATCTATAAAAACCTCCAATTTTGGGGAGCGGAAAAATTACATGTCTTCCAGAAAAACACGCGCATTCACTCTGGGACACTGTTTATGGACTGGAGAAGTTTTTGGACCATTTTTATTTGAAAATGAAAAAATAAATAATTAAAATTAAATGTGTAATTAGAAAAATGTTATTTTCGTATCTCCATAAAATCACACAAAGGCTTTGGTTCGCAAGACTTTTATTGGTGACAATTACTCTAGCACAAACGGCTCTTAAATATCATCTACGATGGCAATTACTCTAGCACAAACGGCTCTTAAATATCGTCTACGATGATAATTACTCTAGCACAAACGGCTCTTAAATATCGTCTACGATGACAATTACTCTAGCACAAACGGCTCTTAAATATCGCCTACCTCGGACGCTGGCCTATTTCGTTCTCCCGCTTATTTCCCCAACGCCCCGCTGCAAAACGGTGGCGCTGCTCGCGCGCGTACCTGACACGAAGTATCAGCTTCACAAAAGATAAACGGACAAATTCCATTTATCGAAATAATATTTAGCTGCTACCGGGATTGGAACCTGGACTTCTTATCCAAGGAGGCGCGTTACCATTTTCGCTATATCAATCGAATACGTTTTCGACAAATTTTAAACTTGTATTCTGTAATCTTTTCAATTGATACATCTATTATTTCATTGTTAAAACCATCATTTTTTTATTACAGTAAATCGCTGAGGGACGCCAGAATTAAATGAATCAATTTTATTAAATTTAGATAAATTTGATACAACTTATATATTTTTAAGGACAACACATTAATGTTGTGAAATTGCATTTTTATGTATTAATAAGGAAGATTTAGAATAACTCTTCTAAGACTAACTTTCTAAGATCTCTACCTATCCGAAAGAGATTCAGGTTTAAATAATTTTTTTCTGTATATCTTTCTAATTGATTAATTTAATTTGTATTAAAAATCTCAGATGTATGTTGAGATAAAATGAAACTTCACAAAAAAAAATTGTTTTCGTTTAAATTTTTTTTATTAATATTATTTTTAATCTTTGTGTTTAATGTGACGTATGGGGATGCTATTAGGGAGATTTCGATGCTACTTATTGCAGAAGGTCCTCTACAACTTCCTGATAATTTCAATACAGTTTTTTTTTCATGACCAAGAGACCCCGAAACTATTCGTTGAAAAATGTATCTACATATATACGTACAAAAGAACGTATATATGTGGTAAATGCAGAGGTTGTACGTACTACAGCTGTTATGTCTATTTGGACGCTTTGGTAGAACCAGAAAAAGATGTATGCTCTAAACAGAAATCTCTGTGAGAATGTTAACAAAGAGAACGAAAAGTGTCCCTTCCTCATTTGTCCTACAAGTCGTTTTCATTTCAACCTCTCGAGTATGAAATATAAATGTAATTAAAAACGAAAACGTATTCCCAAAGGAGAATGTTATCTAAACGCAAAGCTGTGATTATCTGGGTCACAGATGCAAATGAAAAAGATTATTTCCGAGTGAATAAATATATTCCACTTATCCTAGGTATTATGTTTGAAAATACTCACATCATAACATTCTCATACCTGTAAGTTTCATGAAAATTAAATAAGACAGTTGTTTACGCGCCTTCTTACTTCGACTGGCACCACTGGGTTACCTGGTTTATAATAATGCACATGTGTGTGTGTGTGTGTGTGTGTGTGAGTATTGCCGCTTTTTTTCGAAAGCTAAGAAGACAGTAACCGTCAGTCGTCGTTATTATTACATCCCGTGCTTCGACCAGTCCAGCGGTACAAATAAACCACTAGTGCGCGCTTCGGTCGGTCAAAGGTTAATGAAGACAACCCAGCTAAAAGGACAATAACATCGAACCAGAAAGACAGAAAAATTAAAGAAGTTGGTGTGGTTCATACATCATATACGTGCTAATTGTTAATTGGAAATCTAGAAACCCACTATCGAAGGCGTTTACGTAAACAACAAAATCAAATTTAATATAATTTAAATCAAAAAGATATACAGTAAAAAAATCTGCCTATCGAAAATATTTGGTTACCACCGGGATATTATCCTCTCAGTAGAATGACATACAGTGTTGTTGCAGGAAAGCTAACTTAGAAATTATGTCTAATAGTTGTTCAATATAACAATTGACGCTCAAGAAGATATACAACGTTGTGGCATTCATCATAACTCATATCTATCCAAAACCGATATAGTGTTGTGCAAAATGGTTAGGATATTCCCAAAATTAGGAATCAGTTAATTTTGGTAAAAATTTTCGCTTTAAGGGCGATGAAAGAACGAAAAACAATATTCGGAACCAGAAAGCTCAATATATACTAATGTTCACTTCTTTATTTAAATAACTCAATTTTTAAATATTATTTTGCAATTTTTACTCTGGCGCAATAACATCTACAGACAAAAACTATACGATGGTTTTTTTGTATCAAGACCATGAGCGATTTCCGAGCATCCGCACAATTCAAACTCTCTAATCAAATAGCCCTTAATTCTGAATACACCAGTGGCGGTATATTGTAATCCCACGAAATCATCTACCAACTATCTTTTCATCGCAGAGATTTCAATTTAGATATATCGGAAAGCGGTTCTCTATGGCTACATTGTTTCAATTACCACCTATATCGAAATTTCCTCCCGGAGATATTCTAATATTGTGCGATGCCACCGTACTCTGTACATTTTGACAACCCTCTCTATCCAGAATATCCAGGGTTGAATTAAATATAAAACGTTGTACGTCAAACAATCAATAACATTTTTTTCGAATTTTAATAAAATAACGTAAATTGTTATCGCTGTCCGAGAATCTTGAATGAGGTAGGTCGTACCAACAACGATAAAATTATAATTTCACACGCACACCACAAGGAAGCTTTATTGGTAGAATAACAATAATTAATGATTCTTATAATCTGTAAATAAATAAAAAATTTAAAATATGTTCAATACAGAACGAACATGGCGTTTTTTGGGTAGAGTACATCATCAGGACTGATATCGACGATCAGGGTCGCTGATGAAGTCAGCCCTTATGATGAACCCTGCAATATGATCAGAAACGTCGCCCAAAGAGATCGAGGATACGTGGCAAAATAACCTAGAAAACATTAACATAGAGACTCTGAACGAATGTAAAAACCTGAAAACATTTTTAAAAATAAAATACCTTTGCGATTTTGGTGTAATATTGAATTAAACCTTACTTTGATCAACTGTTTTATTTAATACGTAATACGAATAAAACTCAATTATCAACCTTTGAAACAAGACGTTTAGGGATATGGTTTTATTATTAAGGAGAACACATTCTTATTGCGAAGTTATAATTATTCAGAACACAGTCCATGATATTTCAAATACTAATTAAATATATTAATTAGAATATGAAATCAATTTTATCGATAAATATTGTTATTGCTAATGAGATTCGAACCTGGGTCTCTTCCAATCCGGGGAATGTGCATTAACAGATTACGCTACACCAACGTAGTGAATTGACAACAAATTTCTTACGTCTCTTGTCGAATTACTCAAAGATATTCGAGATTCCGTAAAAATAAAGAAGATGGCATTCAAATAATGGAACGATAGATGTATTATTTTGAAGAGTGTAACATATAAATTCGAAAATTTGTCGTCAATCCACTGTATTGGTATGGCATAATCAATTAATGCACGTTTCCTGGATTGGAAGAGTTCCCGGTAGCAAAAATAATATTTTACGATAAATTTGATTTGATATGGTTTTGATTGCCTTAGATTGTTGAATCACTCGGATGGAGTGACGATGTTTGTAGGTTAAGCGTCATCCGCTAGCCGGTGCTGTTTATTCGATTACTGATCTGCATAAAGATATCAGAAGAATTTGCCTTTTGGTGAGACTGAGGGCCCCAAACTCTTAACATCACACTGAGAGTATTTGAATGTCACCGTGTATATGTATGTACGTGTGATTGAGCTGTGACTAGGGCAGGTGTATTAAATAAAAAAATTTATGGCGTTTGTTATAGGATGATGCATAAATTAATTTACGCAGGTTGAAGTTAAATTACTTATTAAAGTTGATGACTGGTAGTGCTCACTGGAGATGCGTCAAGTGGTTATTTCCAGCAGGCTTCTCAGAGTTGTTACACTAAGACTTATTGTAAACTGAATTTTGGTCAGTACTAAACGGCATGAAATGGCTGTAAAGCGCTCGGTTAAATGGCCAGGTCTATGAGTCGTTTTGTCGGAAGCGAAATGTTTTTTTTCAAATACAAAATGGGCGATCTGATTTAATCCAATAATAATAATAATAATAATGTGTTTATTCCAGCGTGATCAGGTTTTTTTTTAAACCTGATTCGCCATAAAGATAATATGTATTAAGTTATACATTAAAGGTCATGAAATAAATATAATGTGAAAAATAAAACCAAGAAAAATATTAATAAATACAAAAAAAAAAAAAAAATTTAAAAGTTAATAAAAAGTAAAAAGTTCACACATATATAAACACAAAATATAATTATTACATATATAACTACTTCAGTCACGGCCATTGTTGTATATGTAGCTATTTTGTAAGCGCTGCCATTCTCTGGTCAGGGAACCAGCTTTCCATGAGAGCGCCGCTTGCACCAGAAAGTTTGTGCTGAGCTCCAGCCGCCGCTTTATGCCAGCAACTCGATGTCTTAGAAGCGGAACGAATCCATGCATACGGCCTTCAGTAAACATTGTAGATGCGCTACAATAACGCGCCAATTCGAACAGTATTCTGTATATTTTGTATATAATGGCAGCCTTCTAAACCTTACCTAAAACCGAGGTAACTTAATTTTCTTCAGCAACCTCATGGGTCTCGGAAGTATATGAAGTCCGCAGTCAAAATAGAGCGCCATTCATTCCTTGACAACGTCTTTGTGATCCAGTCTCGTTCAGTCAGTTTCCTACCTCTTGCGGATCTGTTTTACGTCTTGGTCTTCCCTTCATTAGCTTGTGTATGGGAGGTTTGTGCGTGTTACGAGACTCTTCTACTCTCACTACACGTCTCGCCCACTGAAGCCTCCTTGCTATCGCTTCCTCGAAATATCTGCGGCGATATACCATTCCCGAAGTTCCAGGTTGTTTGATCTTTTTCACTTTCTGAAAAATAAGGTAATAAACCAACTAATACAAAACAATCAACAAACACTTCCTTGCACCGAATGATCACAAAATTTACATTTACTTATTCAGATATATATTTTTAATTTTTTAATTTAGATATAAATTTTATATATGATATTATCTGAAGCGACGGGTAGTTGTCTCAAGGCTTAGTTCGGATCTGTCTCTGAGGTCAAAAATATCTGGTCAAGTCAACCCTTTTCACGTGTGATATCTAACACTTCCACGCCACTGGTGTGTCAATATTCGTACTACTATAGGATATAATATAATGGAGCCTCCTGTAGTAAGAGCGCTACTAAAGAGGGTAGACATTATTAAAAGTATTTCTAAAACAATATTTGATCAGTTCTGCGTGAACGCGTACCATAGGAACACGATTTTTATAGACAAAAAAGGTTTCACGGCTCATTCTGGCTAAAATGCTTTTTAAAAGAAGTGTCCTTCAATGAACCCTTGTCCAAAATGGAATACTGGCAAGAGGTCAAATGTCACTTTAGAAAAGGTAGAGTTCCGTATCGAAACGTCACTTCGAAACAGGTTTTCTAGGTTAACTAACTCTTTATTTTTCTGTGTATATATATATATATATATATATATATACTCGTATATTTGTATCTCTTGTTTTCAATAGCATCAAACATAACAAGTCTAATGCCAAATTACATAAAATATATATTATTGAATATTCTTATATACGGTTTTTTAAACCTAATTCATTTTGTTTGATTTGTTCATTTAATGATTTTTCTTATATTAAAATTGTTTTGCCTTGCTTATTTCTAATGATTTTATGGTAATTCAAATTTAAGACCATCCTTATAATCCTATTTTTTTATATAATTATGGTCTATTTCTATTAGTAATTCGCAAATTCCGAGAAACCATTTTTATTTATGCATCTTGGCTATATTGTTATATTAAAATAAATAAAATCAAAAACTTAATCCTTACTAAAATCAACAAATCAATCATAGTGGTAATGACGAGTAAATATGTCTAAAACAGAATATTTTTTTCAAAAGTGATCAGTTTAACCAGTAAATTTTAATGCAGTGTAAAAATTACTTGAAAAGATTCCAAGAATGAAACATTTGCAGACAAAAGAGTGTTAAGAGATCAAACCTTAATGAACACTTAACCTACAAAATTGCACTGCCTGTTAAAAATATACAAAATCAATAATACAATAAGGCCCGTGGTCTCATATATAACGCACCAACATTTAAATTACGCTTATCTAATAGCAACACCACAATATGTACTAATTTTAATTTAATTAAAGGATTTTAAAAGTGTAAAGTTAAGGACAATAATATTGAAGTAATGTCACAGTTAAAATGTATAATTTTAAAATAGATAAAATAGATTAACGTCGTAGCATTTCCCAATGATATTTTAATAATATTTACAGACAAAAATTATTTATATTTTTTATTTATTAACTTTGTTTTATTAACCACTTAATTGAGTTTAAATACATCTACCTGTTTCGAAAAATACCATTTTCTTCTTCAGGATGTCATAACTAACTAAAAACATATATTATTGTTTCTTTACCTGAATCTATTTAAAAAAAAAAAACAATTATTTAAAAAATAATAAAATAGATTCAGGTAAAGAAACAATAATATATGTTTTTAGTTAGTTATGACATCCTGAAGAAAAAAATGGTATTTTTCGAAACCGGTAGATGTATTAAACTCAATTAAGTGGTTAATAAAACAAAGATAATAAATAAAAAATATGAATTTTAACCACAAAGTTAATATTGCTAATTTTAAAAGTAGACAAAAGTTAAATTAAATAAATGGTAAATGCTATTAAGATATTTAAATTACATATTAAATTATTATAATTAAATTACTATAATTCTAGTAGTTAACAATTTCTTCTTCCATATCGTTGCCTTATGACTGAGGATCGTGACTATCATAAAGGGTTCAGTGTTTTGACTAAACTCTTCAATTTCTGCCAGCACTCTGTGGCAAACCACTGAGGTGCCTATTGTGGTCTTGACCTGGTTCATCCATCAAGTCCTTCCTCTTCCTCTGCGTCCCTCAATCCCATGGACCACACCAATTTTCTCTAGGCATCTATTCTCTTTATGTTTCCGAAGTATTGGAGAAGGCGCTTCAGATATATTGTTGAGAGTCTGTCTGATGGCTGCGTTAGTATGTCGACATGTCCACTAAATCTTCTACCATCACATTTCAAACCCATCTATTTTTTTCCTCTATAGTCCAGTCCATGTTTCGCTCCCATACAGAAAGATGTGCAGGAAAAATCAAGGCGTGGACAAGTCTGATCTTGGTCACTAAACAGTTTAATAATATACATTATAATGCGGATTCTACCTCGTATGACGACAACTATGCATTACCGGGACTCTGTTATATATTTGATAACGTCAATATTATATTATTTTGATTTAAAATTGTCAACAATACCTATGTACAATAATAAATTAATGTATTCAGATATAATTCTTCTTCTTCTTTATTTCCTTTATCCTAATCGGATTGGAGATCTGACTCTCGGACAGCACTTTTCCACTGCTCTCTGTTCTGCACTGTGTCGATAACTTGGAGCCACTGACAGTTCCATATTTCTTTGCAGTCTCTCTGTTTGCTCTTTATATGTTCTTCTGTGTTGTCCTACAAGTCTTTTTCCCTTTGTTAATGATGAGAAAATTTATTTAGGCCGTTTTTCGTTTTCCATGCGGCGGATACGTCCAAGCCAACTAAGCTAAGATTTTTCTATTTGGAACAGCAGCGGATTCATACCAAGATCCTGAAGTGTTATTAAATATTAAATGTAAGTGTAAGTAAGTGAATACACTTGTATTTTTTAATATTTCCTTAGTATATGTATGGCTTATAAGTACTGTATCCTTCAATTTGCATTACTACTATATTAGTCTACTTCAGTCGGTTGGTGCATATATGTTAGGCCAACCAGCTTAGTCATCAGTGTTCGTACAGTTAGTTAGTGTACACTAGTTAGTAGTTTTATTGGTGCACAGCAGTTAACTAGTTAGTTAGTTTCGAGATTCAAATGTTCCTTTAAACCCTAGAGAAGTGAATTTGGAGCGACCAACGGTGTATAGATCTCCAAGTGTTCTTGTGATATTTTTCTCTCCCTCCTCGTCTATATTTCATCAATTTTCTGAGACTCCATATTCCCCAGTGACAAAAACTTTGAAATATTTGTATTATCCTGATGTAATATTTTTTTAAAATACAATTTCAATTTTGGTCATATTACATGGAAAATCCATCAAGGTTATGCACACATTGTTCCAAATATTTCTAAATACAATAGTAATATTCTGCGTATCTCTTTCTTAAGTAATATATTGCCTCTCTCAGATCGAATAAAAGAAAAATCTTTACAAACTCTGAAACAAAAAGAAGTTAACTTTCCAGAAAATGTTAAAAGACGGCATGATGAAGAGTGATATCTCTCTCTTTAGAAAGTGTGTTAAGAAATGGCAAAATGATAATGGAGCGAAGTCTACTAGCAAATACACATAGAAAACTGCTCCCAAATGACAAGAGAAAGAAGTTAAGAAAATACGCTCCAGAGTAAAACGGAAAATTTTATACCAGTATGCAAACTGTAAGTTAATTAAGAACGAGTTGCCTAAAAAATGTTGCTAGGTGCCTTCGTGCTTACTTTAAATGTATACTGCATCAGAACAGGCCTTGGGGCACAACATACTGTTGTACAAAGGGAAACACTAGGCGTGGTGAACTTGTGATACGCGTTCACACTCAACTGTTTACGATCACCCTGTTATATGGAAATACTATTTTGTTAAATAATGATCTAGAATTACTGTGTAGAATTTTCTGTCATCAGTTATTTATTTATTATCTGCGCAATTAAAAGCATGTAATTAATTTGCCTACTACGTTACACACTATTCGGGCGCTTACAAATCATGGCCAAAGACCAACTGGCGAATGTGTCAAGCGCTGCAGCAACAAAATTATGTAATATATTGCTCCGGTATAGTCAAAACCGTATTTTTTTTTTATAATACAAAGATTTAAATATAATCAAACATAATTAACGTCGAAAATAATTCGTAATGTTAAAATACAACACTGTAATTTCCTTTTAAGTTTTAGATAGGTAAAATATCATGTCGCAAAACGACATTCAGAAGAGTCAGTGAAATGTATACTCATTTTGTATTTCCCCAAGAGTAGGCACCGTTTGACCATGGATAAAATATTTGCTGTAAAGATTTCGTGCCTCTGCAAGCACCATAGATTCTAAGCATCCCCACCACCCCTTCTTGAGATTCTCCCGTTGGCTTTCATAACGTATTCATAACTCCGCATTGTTTGCAACTGTACGGATAATCGCAGGTATTCGCTTCGGGAAATATTCCACTTACATCTAGAGACAGATAGGAAATGTAGCAGGAGCGGAGTCGTTTTATTACATTTCGAGACAGATGATGTAACACGTACCTATCTTCAGATCAGTTATAAATTATTGAAATTGAAAAATATATTAAATTGCTAAAATATCCATTTCAAATGCAGTTATAAATTATTGAAATTGAAAAATAAATTAAATTGCTTAAATATCCATTTCAAATACAGTTATAAAATATTGAAATTGAAAAATAAATTAAATTGCTAAAATATTTATTTCAAATACATTTATTTATTTGTTTACTGACACAAGTTTTTCTTCTTATTCTGTTAGTATTGATATGTGAAATCACCTCTGCCACATCACTGTATATTGTATTTTAGCAGTTCTGAATTATAAATGTAGTACCAAATGGTGTATTAAACAATTATATAAAATAAATTTAATAAACTATTACACACAATTTCTAACTGATCTTACCTGCAACACCATAGTATATCATTCAAGATGGATAACGCTCCATCTATCTAACAACATTTGTAAAAATCGATAAACAGTGTTGTTGCAGGAGGATCTCATACAGTGACTTCAAACAGATGTGACTCGGCTCGTAATGCACCTCCACTGAGGAATTAGTGTGTGAATATTTATGTGTATATTATCCTCCCGGAACAGATTTTGTAGCATAGTAGATGGAATTAAGATAATGCCGCTAAAATAAAATTATTATTTATAATGAAATTTATTCATTAATAAATATTATGTAATAAAAATTCGGCTGCGCCAGTTGGTATACCTCTTCCTCGTAGAATATATCAAATGACTGGAATAATACTCAGTGGAGCTTGTAACAATTTAGTATTTATTCCAATCACATTTTTATAGATTACAGTATGTTCTTAGATCTATCTGCGTTGGAAGACGTGAAGCGAAGAGATCGTTCTCTCGCGGTCCGCCGTACATACACACATACACTCAGACTGTCACGCACGTGCGTACATCTGTAATACGTCTTCATTCCGTAGACATGACAATAAATATAATATTTATGAAAAAACCTTCTTCTTTCTTCCTTTATATTAGTATTGACATATAGTGTTCTCAAACAGATGAGACTCGGCTCGTAACACACCTCCGCAAGTCGCTGTCCTGTGTCACGCACCAGGGTCTCTTCAGGCAGATGCAACGCATGTATCCACCGTTAGGACATTCTACCAGGACTACTTTTCAGCCCACAATAATCTGAAGTCAATGTTTCCATATTCTGGTAAGTTGGTTCATAGCAAATTTAGCTCTAATCGTATGCGTCTTTGAATTTCCTGCCTACTGTGCTAGCATTCGCGATCAGCGCGTCTTAATATTGCCTCTTGAACTACCTCACATCGTGCTGTTCATTGTGATGCATTTGCACAATCCATTATTAGTATTTTCATTTTAAACAACGGCACTATGTATTAAAACAACCGTTCCACCACTGACCACAATAATTAGATAAATTTCATACGTATGTGCATGTGAAGAAATAAGGAAAAATATACAGCTGATCTTAGTAAAGTGAGCAAGATTAAGAAAGGATTACTAAAGTGGTTTGAAAAAATATATGACGCAAGTGTTGATGGCACCAGAAATAGAGGACGTCCACGAAGACTTGATACGACCAGGTGAACCAGATACTGGAGGATGATCATGTTAGAAGCCTCAATAATTGGCGAGGAGTGTGGATGAGGCGAGAACTGTGTGTCGGGACAGAGGAGTGTGACGCTCTATCCTATCTGCCTACCCCGGCGGGGAAACAGCGTGATGGTAAGTTAGTTAGTTATTTAGTGTGCGTAAATTTTTTACTTTTTTTATTTAGGTTCAATATTAACTGAGTTACGAATTTTTTAAGTTTTTAAACAGCCGCTATTTTATAAAAAGAAATAAAAAACATAAAATCGAAATTATTGCGTTTTTATGATTTTTATCGACCGAGTTTAGAAATCAATAAAAAAAAATTACGTATAATTATTATCTTATAGTTATTTTGGATTTTCAAAATACTTTTTATTGAATAAAACCCAATCAGAATTTCTACTGAAATGTAACAAATGTACCTTCTATTTGTTGCTAACTTTGTTTTAAGGTGTTGCGATTTTATTTAAATTTAAAAGTGATTGACAGTCTCCGCAAGGGATTTTGTTTCTCTTCAACTTTGCCGATCTTAAATTTCCGACATGTAATCATTTAATTTTCATAATTAAGGAAACTTTCGAATTATAAATTTATACTTAATTTGAAACTCAGTGTCAAGTTACTACGGAGGTAACAGTAAAAGTTGCACAAGTATCTATACCTTTCAAACTACTCGGATTACTTATATAGGTATTGGAATAAAATGTGGTAGGTGTACTATTTTTATTGAATTTATAAATTTGATTTCTAAATTTTTTTTTTTAAATTATACAAGTGTAATTATTAAGGTCAACACATTCTTATTGTGAAGTTGTAATTATTCAGAACATAGGTCTGTGATATTTTAAATACTAAGTAGTTGTATCAATGTGTCCAAAATTTAATAAAAATGAATTGATAATTCTGGCGTCTGCAGTCGGTTTATTCAAAGGTATTTGAGATTCTGTAAAAATAATGTAGATGGCTATCAAATAATGGAACGACAGGTGGATTGATTTGGAAAAATATAACATTTAGGTTCAAAAATTTGTCATGAAAAATACCGGCGTTATAACACAATTGGTAGTGTTCTTCCCCGGATTGGAAATAGAGATACAGGTTCGTATCCCGGTGATGCAAAAACAATATTTTTCGACAAAATTGATTTTATATGTATATATTTATAATTAATACATTAATTTAGTATTTATAATGTAATTTTATAATAAATTTAATATCTGAATAGATCATAGCTATCAATCAATCATGTTGCACTTGATAATAGTCAAATCATATTTTTTAGTCCTACAACAATCTGTTTCCTCTTTTTTTCACAGCATCTCATAAAGTTATCGCAACTGAACATGAGATATCATCATTAAGTATCTATATATGTACATATATATAAACACATAGATATTACATAACTTAACGACGACCTTTCACGAATAAAATCCCAAACAACAAACCAATTTCTAATCCAAGACAACATTCTTATACGTTTAATAAATTTGGTTTAGGTTCTCCGGAATTACCCAGAAAACCAGAGAAACAATGTTTATAAAAACAACCCGAAAGGGTTCAAAAATATCCGTACCCTTTAACCTTCTCCCGGATGTAAGGTTACTCCACGCGAAGTTTGATTACCCTAGCTCTTACGGCCTTATTGCTATTAGGGAATAAACATACCTCCCTTTGTATGTAATACTTATTAGATGTTTGGGGAGTTTCGTAATGTATATTTTGGTTTATATTTATCAATATGTTTTCTACACTATGTGCTTTGAAGTATAGAAAAAACGGAGTATCATGAAATTCATTATCGCTGCAACATCTTGCTTCTCTTTCATCTAAGAAACATCTCTGATCCAGTCTGTTTGATGCGACTTTTGTTCAATTTGATAAAAATTATTTTTAGTACGTCGCGAAATAGTGTCGATCTCAAAACTGAAAAATTTTATGATACAATAAAAAATAGTGTCGAGGTATAGCTCAACTAAATCTTTGAAATTATTTAATTGTCTCCTTCCGTGGATTTATTAATATACTGGACGTGCTACTCCAACAACAAATGCATTGAAACATTACATGTATAAAATAATAATAGGTATTGTTTTTTTCCAATTCAAAAATAACACAACACTGCTGTACACGAAATCAATCACGCGAACATAATCAATATATTTTAACAAATTGATGAATTTGCTTCGAACGTCCGCTCGGCCGGAAATCCAAAGTACGCCAAATAATTTGCTTATTCCATATTCAAACAACACATCGCACGTATTGACAATTTACCTATTAACGTCCATGTTTTCAAAATAGCTGCTCAATCACCTGTGCACAAAATGCGAGTTCTCCGGTCTAAAGTTATTTTTCACAGCTAAATTGGATATCATTTTTAAAGCGAATATGCGGCAATTTTGTTCAGCATTGGTGAAATGATTCTATTTACTCCCGTGTACATGTACATTTCTCGCCGGCGAAACATTTCGACACATTTTTGAGGGTTTGACGAAATAAATCTGCCGCTTACTGTTCAAAATATCGTATACAGTAATACCTCGCTTTACGTTACCTCTGTTAACGACACCTCGCTATAACGCAATTGACCAAAACAAATTTTTCATAATTAATTGACGCTGTTGTAAAAATTAAAACGGAGTATTACGCACTATGAATATAACACGGAATTTTGTGAACTTAATATTGTCCAAGTTATCACGATAGCAGGCTGAGATGGGCTGGACAACGCTTATTGACCGAAGGTATGTTGAAAGACCAAAGATATGGTAGTAAAATGGCGTTACCTAGGATGTTCATGCAGTTGGTATCGCGGACGAATCGAAGTGGCAAAACTTACTTGTGACCAGGGTCCACACCGGGCTGCCGCACCATTAGTGATGACGATGAATTAACTGACAATTAATAACTGTCAATAAAAGATTTTTGGAAAACTTACAATATAATTAATCTTCTTTTTCGTATACTTTCGTATGCGGCGTTTAAACAGGACCCTGTCTCGCGTTTAAACAGGACCCTGTGGACTCCTTTATTTGGTCTATCCCAATTTCCTCAGCGGTCCCTGTGATCACAAGCTTTTCAAACTTCATATTTTACATAATAAATACTGTTAACAATATCTAAAGAGCTAGCGTAGAACTACCACAACACAGCCTTAAAACTATTTGGAAAAAACTATGACTCAGTGGACATGCTTGTCGGTCTAGTGTATATATTCAGAGAAATACCAATAGCAACACACTCATCTAGTGAGACCAAATGGTTGGGGGTTCGACCCTTATCCCTCATAATAAAGTAATTAACAAAAACAAATTTTTGCACATTTTTTCTCAATTAATTAACGCTGTTGACAGTCAGCAACTGTCAGTATATGAATTCTGGAAATGTTACAACATAATGAATGCCATCAAGTTACATTGAAAGAAGATAGGATTCAATGCGCCTAAAGAATCAGTACTCGGAAATAATATTGTTCAGAATGCACTAGATTTAAGTGAATTAACGCTAAAAATATTAAAACATTTCAAGATGATACCAGAACCCTCTCACAAATAAGAAACAACAAGAATGAACTGAATTAAAACGAGAAGATACTAATTCTAGCGTTAATGTGGAAGAGTAAATGGCTAATATTTTTATTTTAAAAATGTGATCATTCGTTTTATTGGAAAATGATCTTAATTATGTCATTAGTAGTAGTAGCTCGATATAGGCCTCCCCAAAGATTACCAATTATAAATATACATCTTCAACCCATCTGTTGTCGCTCTATCGAGCCTGAAGACTTACACTTATTCTACAAGTTCATTAATTTATTTAATCTTAATCTAGTACTTACATTAACATATCTATATAAACAATATCAATATTTCCCTTCTTACTATAACTTATCTTGCACATTACTTATTTCACTTTTGAATTTAGGTTATTTGTCTTCCTTTCTTATATCATCTGGTATTTTATTTAAAATCTTCATCACACCATACATCACTGATTTCTGAGATTTATCCATCTTCCTGAATGGCAGTCTCAATCTCTTCCTCTTATATTTGCGACGAACGTCCACGCCTTGGCTCCGTATGTAAATATTGGGTATACATAGGTTTTAGTTTATAGATGTAGTATATTGACTTTAAGTATATCTCATAGCTTTCCAAATGCTGCCCAACCCGGCTTCTTCTTCTTCTTCTTCTTTTAAATAGGCAATCCACCCTTCAAGAGTGATTTGTACCATTAATCAAGTTAAAACTTTATTTTATAGAAAATGTACTATAATATTATAGAATAGGAAATATTATATTACAAGTCAATACCATTGTCGTTCAAAAATATAGCTTAAATATTGCGAGTTAAGGAAAAGAAGACGACACAAATTAACCGGGAGTTGAAATTTAACATTGACGAAATTACTGTAAAAAAAACCTGTGATCCGCAATGGACAGGCAAAAAAGATATGGTCAAGGGTTTCCTCCTCGGCACAACGCTCACACATTGAGGAATCTATTAAGTTCAATCTGAATAAATGTGAGGCTACCTGGCAATGCCCAATTCTCATTCTAGTGATATTTGATATTGTTCTTTTGGAAACTTTCTTTTTGGACAGCCCGGCTTAATACGTTATATTTTAATATTAAATATTCAAGATAGTCTGAATATTTCACCCTCTCGATTTTGTCTCCAAGTTGACAATTATGTCTTTTGTATTAACTTTTAATGAAGAAAACTATACAGTGAAATACCTTAAGTATGACAAATCAACTAGGCTCAAAATCATTATCGATTAATTAATATGGCGATAACTCAAACAATAGAACGATTGTTGTCAACTTGTTGCTGTATAGTGGGATTAAAGTAAAGTGCTTTTTAACTGATTGAAACAGGCATAACCGGGGGTTTGAAAAGTGATGAATATTTATTTTAAACCAAAGATGATAAATAAAAAAATATGAATTTTAACCACAAAGTTAATATTGCTAATTTAAAAGTATTAAATTATATATTTTACCGTATTTACTGCATAATTTCAACAATAATTTACTATATACTGTAAGATATAATGAAAAATTTTATCTCAATAGATCATTTCCATGCATCTTGAACTACCTATTGCAGAAGCAATTTCCGAAAAATTTTAATCTAGTGATCGACGATTCGAGGTTCGTTCCTAGGTACTACCAAATTATTTCTATTTTCATAGCACAAGCGTTTAGTTTGAAAATTGTAATAATATTGATGCGATGGTTTTCAAATGTGATATGAATTCCATGTACACATTTATATATTATTTAAATTAATAAAATAAAAACAGTATTTACTTTAATAGTAGCGTGTGTTCATGTGTCATTATGTGTATTATATTATGTGGTCAAACTCATACGTGATTATTTTCAAGTGCCTCTCCATGTAGATACCCAATGCACCTGAACATCCTGCTAATAATATTGATTACTATTGATGCACACGAGTCTGTGGTCTGCATTACCTGTAACGTTTGTCGGCGGGACGAGGGCAGCGCGGGCCGGGGGGGAGGCTGGAACGGTAATTGAGATGTCAGCAGCAGTCGCTCGGAAAACCGGCTTATCATGGACCCCCGAAACCAGAACAAAGGGACGACATTTTAAAATCCGCTACATTTGTGATTGCTGACGTCTGGGGTCGGTTGTGCAATGAGACTTTCAAATTTAAGTCGCGCACTTTGTGTTCAATATATCAGGTAGCGTAATGCAATATATTTGTGTGATCCGTGAGTTATATCTGTGTGTGTGTGTGTGTCGCATACCGAGAAGAACGGTCATAAGCGGGTACGCTCGTTGGGCGAACTTTCTTACTCTGCTCTGAACTCCGACGCTATCTAGTGCTGTCTTTAAGTGTACTATACTATTATAAATACTCGGTAATCTTGCATGAATAAATTGAAAATATTAATTATCACCCGACAAAGGAGATTATTAACGGGACCGCGGGACATTACAATAATACATAATGCGATTTTAGAACATAGTCGAATGTCTTACTGCAATGTAATAGCACATGTCCACGGTGATCTCTCAATGAGATGTGAGAGTCAGTAAAGACACGTATGTACTGAAAACGACACGTATGTACTGAAGACAATCACTTCGCGCTAAACTCTGTACTGTCGTTTACCCGCTATCGAGACGAATCACCGAGAGAAATCTTAACCGTAGACACACGCCATAAGGACTAACACACAAGTTCAGAAATACAACTAGAAAACGAACTGTTACCCTATTGCAATTAGTTACCCATTCTTACAGCTATAGAAATTTCCGAATTTGAGTCCGGGTGGTACCTATATATTTTTTCTGTTTATCCTTCGAAGTCATTCGTCTAATTTGGTTTAATAAAATGTCATTTAGAGCAGAAAAACTAAACAATTAACCCGCGTCATGCACCGTTTCAGAATTTAAACTCTCTCATTTAAAATAAATCATTTTATACAAATGTATAAAATGATTTATTTCACACAAATGTGTGAAAGTATTTTTTCTAGGTATAATGTTTTGATTACTTCACAATTTTTTGAACCCGTTTTAAACCAATATGGCAGATCAGGAAAATTAGTGAACTTAATATATGGTCATTATAATACAAGTACTCCTACTACAGTAATTTCGAGTTTTTTAGTGATATTTTTGTATTTGTAAACAGTCATGTACTTAGATTATTGTGTGTTCCCTACAACTTTTATTAATTATTTTTGTTCAATACAACTTTGTTTTATTTCATGATGAAACATTATTTAAATTCTAATGCAGTTAATAATTAAATAAATTTTCGCAAACAGATCAATGAAAATTTTGAAACAATTTCATCCAGGTGCTCCATAACCCCGAACAAACAACAAGTTATCGTTAACCAGAGGCGGGCGGGTTACATCTGAGAATGCATCAAAGCATAACAGGGAATCATGCCCTAATTCTCAGGAACTAGAGTTAAATATGCGAAATTGGTGTATGAAACTACCGGGTGGGTTACGAAATGTTCGCTCTTAATAATTTTATATCACAATGTATGCAATGTTGATTCAGCAATATCTTGAACGCGAATATTCCAAATTGGATGGTGAATCCATTAGAAATAAATGCGATTGATTTTGATATATTATTTATTTATTTATTTGTAACTATATAATACATATAAAAATTTGTTTGGACTGTGCCCGTCTCACTAGAGAAATTCTGTGTCGAGACGGGCATAGTTTACAAGCAATTGTTCAATTGGTTAAAATTACAAGTAGAAAGATTTATTAACATATAAAAAGTGTACATGAAGAACAATTTTAAGGTGGATTTAATTTTTGGATCACTTTGTAGCAATAATTAATATAGGTATGAGTCAACGTGTTTGGGTGAGTGCACCAATACTGGCTCCACCCATATTACGAATCCAAGTTTTAATATAAAGTTTCATGTTCTTGTGACAATTCAATTGTTTTAAGTCTTTTAGCATTCTATTATACAGTTTAGGTCCAAAATATTTGTATTTCCTTTGACCAAATGTAGTATGTGCTCTTTGGGTTTGAAGGTTATTTGTATTTGACCGTGTGGAAATAATGTTTTGTGTTGTTTTAAAATGTGTCTGTTTGTATTTATATATGTATTTGAGAGTATTATTAGGGTATATTTGTCTAATATCAAAGACATTGAATTTATCAAAAATTTCGTCAGTGCTCGTTGTGATTGGGGATTTGAGGATAACTTTTAAAATAATTTTTTGAGCTGCTATTATTGGATTATTATCGTGCCTTATCTGTTCACTGCGGCCCGGAATACTTCTACAGTAGACTGACCAAACCAATACCTTAAGTTCTTCTCGAGCCCCGATTTTCAACAATCTTTCTTCTCATAGTGCAAGATCTCATATTTCTCTATGTGTCTCATATGTGTCTGAGACAATGAAGTTTTCAGATTTTTATTATTTTAAATACTTATATTATTAAGAAAAATTATAGATATCTCATAGAGACGAAGTTATTTATATTATATTATATGGGCAGTATGGGTATTACAGGGCTTACGACCTGTCATCAATGTAACGTTCACCAGTTCTACCAATAATCGACCTTCACGTCCATCAAATTTTTGGAAGCTATATATATGTTATCATGTGGAAACATACCCATACTTCCATACTAATCCTATATAGTATAATATAAATATCTATAATTTGTCTTAATAACAATGACTTTGGAGGTAAAAATCCAGTAATTGTGTGTTCTTGGATAAACTCAAATATTGTTATTACTTATATTATTCTTTATTCATCCAAACCATAACACCTTCATTCGTAAATCTGTCCATCCAGCTTATTGTGAGCATTCTTCTGTAGATCCATATTTCAAATCCTTCACGTCGTTTTATTATTCTTTGATAAGTGTTCATGCTTCCATTCCATAAAATAATATTGAGAACACATAGAATCTGATCATTCAATCAACAACTGACAAACTAATAATGCTAACACTGCTAACAGTCAAAATTCGATCTTCATTCGACTGTACCAATGAATTATTTGTCAACCGTATGAAAACATTACCAATCCTGTACATTCACGTCGCGACTCACGTCTCCACTGACACGCGCACGATATAAAAACAAAACTAATCACAAGGCACGCTTCTTTACAAATGAATCACAGAACACAGAACGTCGGTCGATCGCATCGACAGCTAGCGCAGTTGAAACGCGTGGCGTGAGGAGTTCACACATCACATAAATTATTGATATGTTTTGCTTTAAATACGACGTAGAAACTAAAAAAAACGATTTATATTTTTTGAAAATGAAATACCGTTATTTTCTAAAATCCCGGTTTTCATAAATCCAATTCCGGTATTGTAAAGCATCCGTTTTAGTCCGGTATCCCGGTATTTTCGAGAGTCAGGATCTCTTTTTGCGACGCCTAATGCAAAGGAAACAAAATTGTGAAATTTTGCATAAAATAGAGATAAATAGATTTATCCGAAAGACGATACCAAATAATGTTTGGATCAAATCAGCTGATGCAACATATTCTTAATAACAATAATAGAAGGAAATGAAATAGAACGATGAAGAAAAATAAGAAGACGAAGAAGAAGCGGAGGAAAATCAGTTGCCAGAGTGGAGGAGATGCCTGACGAGAAGTAAAATAATTATTTTTTATACTTTTAAAATAAGCAATATTAACTTTGTAGTTAAAATTCATATTTTTTATTTATTATCTTTGTTTATTAACCACTGAATTGAGTTTAAATACATCTACCGGTTTCGAAAAATTTTTAGTTAGGTGCGACATCCTGAAGAAGAAAATGGTATTTTTCGAAACCGATAGATGTATTTAAACTCAATTCAGTGGTTAATAAACAAAGATGATAAATAAAAAATTTTTTTTTTTGTAAGTTCTTCAATTAAGAACGTCATTTTTTTCCGACAAAAAATATAAAAAAATACCTAGGTGCTTATTAAGAAACCGAAAATAAAGAGTTCTTTATTAAAAGCATATTTATTTGTAAATATAAATTAATCAATTAGAAAGATACACATAAAAAATTTATTAAACGAAAAAATATTTTATTTTCTACCGGGATACGAACCCAGAACTTCTTATCAGGGAATCACATTACCATTTTACCATGTCAACCGATTACTATGATATGTATTAAACACACGATATGTATTAATGATTTTACTATATGTATTAAAAAATATCACAGAACTACATATATTCTAAAATTGCAACTTAGCAACAAGAATGCGTTTTCATTTCAAATATGTATGTATTATTAAAGAACGTGTGTGTATAAATGTAAGCACTGTATTACATTTAAAATAAATGACACATAAAATAATAATAAAAATTATATAACAATTACTTTTTAACTATTAGTGACTATAAAGATGTATACCACAAATATTAAAGATACTAAAAATTGGGCTTTGTTTATACATTTTATACTGCATGTTATCGTGTATTTCTGTAAGACAATCAATAGTCAACATTTTAAAACGATAAATCCACTGAAATTTGTATATTTAATGAACATATATTTTATTACTTTTAAAATTAGCAATATTAACTTTGTGGTTAAAATTCATATTTTTTATTTATTATCTTTGTTTTATTAACCACTTGAATTGAGTTTACATTTAACAATTTACATTAGAAATGGAAAATAATTCTACCCTAATTTTTTTGGATCTAATATTGATTAAAAATAATAATAAAATTGAGTTCAAAATTTTTAGAAAACCAACTTTTACAGATACTATCATACACAATGAATCTAATCATCCATTATCACACAAACATTCAGGGTTCCACTCCATGATACATCGTTTAGTTAATATTCTTTTGTCAACATCCAATTTCAATATTGAATTGAATACAATTAAAAAAAATAGCAGTTAATAACGGGTATAATACAGGTTTGATAGACACTATTTTAAAAAATAAATTAAAAGAATATAATAATCAGTTTTTATATAAATCACAGATAAAACATAATGATAATTGGCGTAGGATTTTATACATTAATAACTTTTCGAAACAAATATTTAAATACCTACCACGAAACATTAGACCGGCATTTTATACAAATAATAGTATAGGAAATTTACTCATAAATTCTAAAGACAAAGATGATAAATTTAACAATTCTGGCGTCTATAAACTTAGTTGCAAGGATTGTGCTGCATTTTATATTGGTAAAATGGGTAGAAATTTTAATATAAGAGTAAGGGAGCATTTGAGATGTTTGAACAATAGTGGGTTTTCAGAATTTTCTAATCATTTGATAGAAAATAATCATGGTTTTGATAAAAAAATGGGATTGTCAATTTTGCATATAAACGGTGTTGGTCACAAATTAAATAATTTGGAATCGTTGGAGATAAATAAAGCATGTAAAACTAATCAGGAAATTGTAAACAGCCAACTAAACTTAACTACGAGTCCTATTCTAAAATTTTTTCCTAAAAATTATTCGACTAAATTTGTATTGAGCAGCAATTTGAGTTAAGAACTAAATTTTTTTTTTAAATAATTGTTTTTTTTTTTTTTTAATTTTTTAAAAATTTTAAAAATAGATTCTGATGAAGAAACAATGCTATATATTTTTGGTTAGTTTGAAATATATTTTTGGTTAGTTTAGGTTGAAAATGAAATACCGTTAATTTCTAAAATCCCGGTTTTCATAAATCCAATTCCGGTATTTTAAAACATCCATTTTAGTCCGGTATCCCGGTATTTTCGAGAGTCAGGATCCCTTTTTGCGACGCCTAATGCAAAGGAAACAAAATTGTGAAATTTTGCATAAAATAGAGATAAATAGATTTATCCGAAAGACGATACCTAATAATGTTTGGATCAAATCAGCTAAAATAAATAAAAATTATTCGACTAAATTTGTATTGAGCAGCAATTTGAGTTAAGAACTAAATTTATTTTTTAAATAATTGTTTTTTTTTAAGTTTTTTTTTTTTTTAATTTTTTAAAAATTTTAAAAATAAATTCTGATGAAGAAACAATGCTATATATTTTTGGTTAGTTATGACATCCTGAAGAAGAAAATTGTATTTTTCGAAACCGGTAGATGTATTTAAACTCAATTCAAGTGGTTAATAAAACAAAGATAATAAATAAAAAATATATATTTTATTATTTTCTGAAAATAACATCGTTTGTAATTATATTGAAAGCCCCTTTAGGGAGAATTCCATTCAATAGCCCGTTCATCGTGCATATCAAAGTCACCTCTTGTTCATTAAAAACCCTACATAAACTAAGCTTTTCAAAACATCTCAAAATCAACCGCCTGTGAAACCAGGTCAATTATATAACATGAACATTCTTCGTTAAACTGAAGTTAATATATTGACAGTTTGATACATTACTGAATCATTTTATTAATTATATATTATACACGAACATTTGTAATATAGATATACGATTGGAAATGAAACGTGAATCTTGAGAAGCTCTGTACCTGATGTTCTGTACCTTCGCGATAAGACTGTTGAGTTCATACTGCATTTACCTTAGATCAGTGGTTCCCAACTCTTTTCGAGAGACAACACACTATTCAAATTATAACATTTTCGAGGCAAACTGAAGAATACTTACGTGCCTATCGGTTTTTTTCATTTTCACCCTTAAATTAACATACTGTATTCGTTTCACCTAAAAAAAATAACCACATGCAATTCTTTGTGATGAATGTTTTTCATAATAACATGATGTAATCCTTCACGATTCCGCGTGTACAATTAAATTATACAATTTGCCATTAAATAATTCTAAACAAAAGCAAACTTCGAATCAGTCACATTTGTGAATATGAAAGATCGTCGATCGACAATCAGGAAAATTAAGGTATGGTACCTACTTACCACACCAACTAAGTAATTTTTTAACTATTACAATTCATTTAATGGTTATCAATTTTCAATTTATAGAGAAATCGATAAACAATAATATATTAATACAAACTTAATGTATCAGTATGAAAGATTATAATTTAGAAAAATTATATTTATCGAAGAAATATTTTTGTTGCTACTGAAATTTCTAATTGATACATTTGATTTGTATTAAAGTACCACAGAACTATGTTCTGAAAAAAACAGCAACTTCACAATATTAATGCGTTCTCCTTAATGATATATTTATTATTTATTTATTTATTTATATATATTTTGACATCCATATTTTTGTAGTTACAGAGGTGGATACATAACATACATAATACATAGTTTAATGTGTGGAAATTACAACAGAATAATAATTACAATTATTATTCTGTTGTAATTTCGTCGATTTAAAAAAAATAATGTTGTAAAAACTTTTATTCGTTAATTTCCCGTCATTTTTGACGGGTAATTTCTAAAATATCGTCTAAAAATTGCATATCGACAGGTTATGAATCAATTGTGTTGTGGTGATTTTCTTTATCAGTTTATTTTAGAAGAAAGAAAAACATAATTTAATCTTGACTAAACATTCGTATTGAAGAAAGGCTGTGTATTATATGTAAATATATTATAAAATAAAGGCCACGAAAAAATACATTTAGGCATGGCCAACGCATCTAATTCACTTTTACTTCGGTTTTAGTCAGAACAGTTATTCCGACCTGGCTCCAAAAATCGTATACACAAATATTCAAAACGAAAAGTGCACAACTTTGCATGCCAGTAATATATCTGTAGCGATCAGAATTCATATTCACCACCATCTCAGTCGGCATTGACGATAGCGATAGCATTGCCGGCTGCTGCTATAAGTCTGGCTCAATCGTTCACCACCAAGCAGACTCTCCAGTTTCATCGTTTCACAACGGCGGTCTTGCCGGCCCACGCGCGCCGAGCGAGACCGCGGACTTGCTTCACTTCGAAATCCACGCACACCTTCTACATCTTCACTCATCTATTATATTCATTCTCATCTATCTTCATGTTATATCCATCACAATAAACTCCTTAACATGCAAACAACACGTCTTTCATTTAACCACCGTCCTAACCCCCAAATATCTTATAAAATTCTGAATAAAAATGTGATCTAATTGCACTTCTTTTTCTTCTTCTTTTTGTGCCCTATCCGTTCAACGAATGTTAGCTTCCATGCTGACTATCAGTACTTTATTTACTTCGGTCCGAAAAAACTCTACAATAGACTGGCCAAACCATTGCCTCAAGTTCTTCAGGCATGATAATCTCCTTCTTGCAGGGCTTCAACCTACAGCAATTTTTCCCTGCATTATGAGGTGCAAAATCACATACTTCTCCGGATATCTCATTACATGTCCGAGATATTGAAGTTTTCGAATTTTTATTGTTTTAATTACTTATTTTTCTTTATTTGTCCGAACCATAACATCTTCATTCATGACTATATCCATCCAGCTTCTTTTAAGCTTACTCTGTAAATCCACATCTCAAATGCTTCAAGTCGCCTTATCGTTTCTTCGTTAAGTGTCCATGCTTCCATTCCATAAAATAAAATCGAGAACATATAGCTTCTGACCATTCTCATTCGTAATTCGGATAAAGATTTCACGAGTTTGCTCCATGCGGCATTTGATTTCAACATGAGGATCCCATCTTTCATTTATATTGCAATTTTAATAATATTTTCAGTACAATACAATCACTTAAGGCTATGGTCAAGAATTCACCGATTTTTACCGATTACAATATTACATCGTATGTTGTTTCAACGTATTGCACTTACAGAGATATAACGTACTGAACTTTCAGTAATTTTCTTTTCTTACTATCTCGGTTATAGAGCATTTTAGACCATATTTGTGTATGACATTTTATGTTCAGAATTGTTTGTAATATATTGTGTTTTACACGTTTTATTTAGAACACTCTGTATATGTATATTTATTTATATATATTAGGCGAGTCACAAGCGCTATCGCATTTAAATGGGGTTGGAAAGGAAAACAAAATCTTGTAACTATTAAAACGTTTAAATCATAAGTAGAGGTATTTTATTAATACCATCATAGGTTGGCTCCTGTATCATCGTACCAGAGCCATCCATACCTGTTCAATTTGACGTGAGACTCATTCTCACATTAAATTTTGAAGGCAGCCCCAGAAGAAATCATGCACCCCCAAAAGGAGAGGGTAGACGTCACATTTATGTGTTGCAGTCGCAGAACTCGGTTACTACAGTCCGGCAGAAATTCTCCCTGTCCAGGTCGCAAGAGGTGCGAGGAAGAGCCAGTAGAATGCCCCATTAGGTCTCTCTAGCCACTGCTCTTCCCAGCATCGTCCATCCCAGCAACCCCCAGCAGAAGATCCACACCCTAATAAATTCCCGTAAATGTCCATAAGTAGAAGTAGTATTAATTTAAATTTAAATTTAAAATTTAAGATTAAAATTATCATTATTCACTGTTTGTTTTATTTTTAAAAAAAATGTATACATATTTTTCCTAATCTTAACACCATTGCATACCAGACTGGTGGTTAATTCATCAAATCAAATCAATCAAAAAATAAAGGAACCAACCTGAATAGCTTATTGGTGTAGTGATTAAGACGCCGGCCTAGTGATCTGGTCGTTCCAGGACCCCAATAAGTTAGTCCTATTTTCATAGTACAAGCGTTTAGCTTAGTTTTAAAATAGTAATAATATTGACGTGACATTTATTCCGTGTACGCATCTCTATTCAAATAAGAACAGTTTCATTCATATTTTCGCGAAAATTTAGGATGAACATCATATTCAAGTGTGTGTACCGATCGGGGTATCGACAAGTATAACCTTTTTTTTTAATTGTACAATATTATTTATTTATGGACTACGAGTTCATTTTAATATTGCGCCGCACATCATCAAACCATAAAGCAGTCCGTCCACCGTTCAATTATATTAAAAACGTAATTGGACATTTCACACAAACAGGGCTAAACAAACAATAAAACGGTAAAACACCGAATCTGCACACTCGTACACGCTTCTGCCTTCTGTGGTATTGTAAATCCATTTTATGAAAATTGCATCGTAACTCGTAACGAGGGTTTTATAATAATACCCGGAATAATTTAATATCGTCGCGAAAGGATGGCTTCAAAATGGCGGCAATAAAGCTAGTGGACGCGCGGCTGGTCGGACCACTTTACTGGCAACCATAACCCTGAAGCCGCAATATTTAATAGTAATACCGCGGACATCTGGTGGATTGTTTTCCGTTTGTAGCTCGGTTCAGTATCGAAAATCAATATCTCGTTATTTGACATTAATTTAACGTGCGTATTACATATTTATGTGAAAATGGGTGTACTAGAAATTAAGTCTATATGGTAATTGAAGATAAGAATATATAACATGCCTTTACTTAGGAACGGGACATCATAAAATAAACTCGAACTAGGGCTGAATGGTTAAACCGAAATATGCACCATAGTGTCCAAACGCACTGATTTATTGAATACAGTACTAATTTTGAGATGTAAAAATTTTACTGAATACAGTATTAATTTTTTTTTAAACAAATTAAAATATTTGAAAAATAAAATTAGCCATGCCATTTTAATATATATTCATTATATATTATATATATATTATTCCCAACGTTTTTTTGTCTACTTATACCCAGTCACTAATTATATTTTACAATGTCAGTAGCATAGTTGTGTGACAGCTACCTCTAGTACCTAGCCAGTTAAATAGATAGGTAAGAGATTCGTCTCAGACAGTCCTTCAATTTTTTGGGTATCTTACGGAAGGGAACTTTGTGGTGGGCCACATCGAAGGACGAAGTGGAAAAATAAGATCCCCCCACACTGGACCTACCAAGATGTGGATTTATGAAACGAGAATTGTGTCAGGACTAAGGGTCGCAAACCGGGATCCGGACTCTTGAAAATAACGGGATACCGGACTAAAACGGACGCTTCAAAATACCAGGATTAGATTTATGAAAACCGGGATTTTAGAAATTAACGGTATTTCATTTTCAAAAAATATAAATCGTTTTTTTTAGTTTCTACGTCGTATTTAAAGCAAAACATATCAATAATTTATGTGATGTGTGAATTCCTCACGCCACGCGTCTCAACTGCGCTAGCTGTCGATGCGATCGACCGACGTTCTGTGTTCTGTGATTCATTTGTAAAGAAGCGTGCCTTGTGATTAGTTTTGTTTTTATATCGTGCGCGTGTCAGTGGAGACGTGAGTCGCGACGTGAATGTGCAGGATTGGTAATGTTTTCATATACAAATAATTCATTGGTATAGTCGAATGAAGATCGAATTTTGACGTACATTAAGAATACAGTCAGGAAAAAATTGTGTTATTCAGATAGATAAATGTGTGTACATGCATGATTTTTATGAATATTTTTATTTCATTGATAAATCGTCAATACAAAAGTAATCCGGTATTAGTTAAACTTTAAAATCGAAAATACCGGTTTTGGTAAAAAGGACCGGTATTGCGACCACTTGTCAGGACAGAAGAGTGTGACGCTCTATCCTATCTGCCTACCCCCGCGGGGAAACGGTGTGATTGTAATTAGTTAGTTAATAAATAATAAAATTAGAGTAATATTTTTTTCAACCAATACAATCGATTAGGTTAGATTAAGTTATTTTTATGTACTAATATTTTATTTTAAAGATTGATAATTGCTATTTTCTTGATCTGACCAGTATAATGCTGACCGCTTTATTACCTACTGACATATGTTATTAAAAAGCTGATCAAAAATGTTTAAATACTGACCAAATTAATACTAGCCAAATGAACGTAGTGTCTACTCGTAATATAAATTGATTGGCTTGCTTATTTATTTTTTATTTTTACCGTTAGTATTTCCGATGTACATAAATAATTAATTATAAAAAAAAAACAATAGTATATGGAAACGTAATACGGTTAGCGTCATAAATGCTGGATATAGCGTACAAAATTTTTTATTTTATTAAATTCTTAAATCTATTTAATTTCTAATTTATAAAATAAAGATTTTTCAAGACCAAAATGAAATTTTACTAGTCTCAAAAAACGTAACGATACTCTAAATGAAATTTCGCCACTTTATATTATTTCATTTTCATTCACTTTTTCACTGTTAAATATCTTTTGTATTTACATTTTTTTGGAACCGTGAAATATTTTTAAAATATATAAAAAAATCTAAATAATGGCCGAACTTTTACCATAAAATTTTTTCTCACGTCGAATAAAGAAGCGCATTGTCTGCAAGAGCATTAAATTACTTTTGTTTAAAACCCTTTTTTTATATATACATAAATATATTTTATATTTTTATTTCAGATTTCCGTAACGTACGGCACTGGTATATTTTCTAGGTTATATCGCGTTCGTTGATGGTTTCCTAGATCGACGTTTCGGCATTGTGATATTATCACTGTATCAATACGGTAATACATTGTAACCATACTTGTGAATGAGATATAACTTTTGTGGCAAAGCCTTGACAATGGTACGTGTTTCCGTGCCAAAACGTCCGCTTAAATTTTCTCAAACATACCATCAACAATCGAAAAAAAGACACCAATAAAAGGGCGCTAGAAGGGGGGGACCTCACCACTTCCCGGAACCGTTGTAGAAGTTTCAACTTCTTTTATCGGTTCCACACACAGTACTACAGAAACGCGAAATATATAATTACTAAACATAAAAGAAAAGAGATAAAAAAACAAGATCAAATGTAAATGACTGCGAAAACGAACAGAGATTTAAATTTAAACCTTCCTGCGCCCTTTTAAGTGCTATCTTTATTTATTTTAAAATATAGGTATATAACAACATTGTGATAAACAGATAATCAAGTGTTATGTACTGAAATAAAGAGACAAATGGGTACAAGCCAGCCATTAAAAGATTAACTATCAAGTTCACTCTTCCATGAAGGGACTCGGATGAAACACAATGATGCAAGACTCACCCCATCCCACACTACACCGCACACGGTACAGGTGCAGGCCAACGGAGTTACGCACGAGTTTGTTTGTTTTAAGAATTTGACTTATGAAAAATGAAGTGTCCGCGTTCTCGCTGACACGATCTTGTCATCATCTACCTGATATACCCCATCTCGTAGTCCAGGTTTTGATGAAATCCCTATGCAGCTTGACATTCCTTGCATTACTGATCAGGTCCGCGTTTTCAGGCGGCCAACCATTTTTTTTTTTTTTTTAAATAGAGATCCGTACACGGAATACATGTCACATCAATATTCTTACTATTTTCAAACTAAGCTAAATGCTTGTGCTATGAAAATAGGACTAACTTGCTGGTGTCCTGGAACGAGGCGCGAACCCCCGACCACCAGATCACTAGGCCAACGTCTTGACCACTACACCAACAAGCTACTCACATTACATTGAACCCAATCAAGCCTCCAATCATGCGATCACGAGCATCCCTCATTATCACGCAAAGTCGCAAGATGTGTTCCGGAGTTTGATTCACTCGCTCACACATACACTACGGGGCATCCACGAATCTAAAATCAAACCGACACCAGCTGACATATATTTTTAACGGATAGTTTTTGGGATCCCTTCATGATCGACGAAAGTGCATTGAAATTTTCCTGAAATTCCTTTATGCGACCTTCTACAATAGATAGTATTCTATTTAAATCTTCCTACCTTAAAATTACTAGTAATGGTATCAGTAGCGTAACTATGCCAATGCAGTGTATTGGGCCCGACGTTAGCCAGGGGCGGCAAAAGTTCGCGCCCTGCAATCCATTTGCATCGATATATTTACGAGTATCGATACCTTTCCCAGCTGTAATAGTAAACGACAGTAAAAATTGTAATTATAAGATAATTTCTCACTTGTATTACGGAAATACATGAAAACATTATCGATATCTATATATACAGTAGCAGTACCCCACTAATATGTTAGGTGCCAGACCATTGCCGTAAAGTAAAAAGTATTTTTTAAATTGCAAGTGCTTATAAATATCTAAGAACACGTATAATTTTTCTATGTAAGCGTGAATATTATATAAGATAGAGATTTTTCCTTTTCTTACTATTTATTGATTATTAAGTCACGCAATACAATAATTCGTATATCTTATATACAATACTTATTTAGGGTGTCCTTACATTCTGCATTGGAGCCCAATTTTATAGTTACGCCACTGGATAATATGCACATTGTCCACGGATAAGATTTCTTTCGGAGATTTGATTCGAGTGTGTGTAAATTACACTACAGAATTCAGCGTGAAGCGATCTATGATTCATTATAGCATGTGTTTTGGTTGCAGATTAGAATGATGCATTCATTATATAAGAGTGACTTTCAGAGATCAAATTCCCATTGAAAGATCACCGCAGACATAGGCTATTTATTATACAAATCATGCAATTTTAAATATTCAAATTATTTTTATTTCCCTTTCAGACCCATATCAAGGACGCTTAATATGCAGGAATGGGTTTTTGTGGTAACATACAAAATAAAAGTATGAAGGACAATGAAAGTTCAAAATAATTTGAAAAACGGAACCTACCGATGAAGTTATTCGTGAATTAATAAACAAATTAACGAGGACTGGTTTTGTCCTCGATAAAAAAAAAGACGCGGTGTGTACCAAAATTTTTTTTAAATGCGAATCTACTTAACAAAATTTTGTTCAGTAACGAATTATCTTTTCACATATATGAATATAATCGTCACGAAATATCCGTGAAATCAGATGTTCGATTTGAGATAAATTTTACCATATTTTTATTATTTTTTTCACATCAGAAGTGAATATACAATAATAAAATAATATAATATACACTTGTTAAAAATAAATTACTACTAAGTTTACAAATTTATTATTTTTTTAGTGGGTGCAGTAGGTATCATCTCTGATCGATTCAGCTTTGAGATCGTGGCTTTTTACGTGACGATCAACATTGTTATTGGTAGAAAATATTTTATTTATTTAGGCATCTAATCCATCTAATATGTAAGCCCAAAATAGATTTATAATGCTCTTACAAGGAGAAATACGTCTCAAGTAAATTAAACGTGTACAATAAAAAAAACAATATATAATTTTGAATATATAAGTATATATTTTTTTTTAAACATATTTATTTTTACGGCTCTATAACATGGGTGATGTAATTTTAAATCCTGGCTACTATTATTGAGTCAGTATCTTTAGATAATTAATTTAAGTAATATATTAAATAGATGGTTAGTATTTCAAATAAAGTATCAGTGCGTAATAACAATCTAACCTAACTTATCCAAACCCAACGCAACCTAAAATACCAACCCTAAAAATCTATATTTTGAAAAAATAGATTACTTAATCATTGATACTGATTAAAATATTATTATATATTGACTATGTATTTTATAAAATATTTTCAAACAGTTATATTGGTTAATACTCGCTAGGAATAGAGAAAGTAAAAACTAAAAAAGGTCCTTAAACATCCTCGTAAGCTCTGACTATAGTGTGCATACCCAGACATCCTGAATGCGGAAGAACTCTTCAATTCCTCCGATTGCATTATCCAAGAGCTTTCAAAATATTCAGCCCTCAACTTTCCATGCAAGATTCATCAAGACATACAACTTCATAATTCTCCAAGTTTTCTCGTATACATTATGTATATATATATATATATATATATATATATATATATATATGTACAAGTACAAGTCTTGTAGTTGAATGTGGAGTGTGAGCTGAATATATCTCCGTGAATGAAGAATTGGCTGAGCTCTACTGTCTTTGAAATAGGTTCGTAATTTTTGCTTAAAATTTAATATTTGTATTTAGTCGAAATATTCCATTACTAACAAATAACACTAAGTACAATAACTTTCCAGTAGAAATAAGACACACAAAATTAAGCAACCCGAAAACGGGACAACTGCGCACATAGTAATTGCATAGGTGTATACATAGATAACTACACACAAAGTAATGGAACATTAGGCAGATTAAATAATATATTTTCGTTGAAAGCAATCAATTTGTGGTTTGACATATTAGACAATGAAGAATATATATAAGTGCACTATTTTTGTATTTATTGTTAGTTTTAAATACGTCCTGACGAAGTTTGAGTTAAACTAAACCGGTTGGCGTTTAATAAAATTCGTAGTTTTATACAAAGTGATCCCAGAAGCAACAAAAATATATTTTGATAAATTGATTTTATCTATACATCTTTCTAATTGATATACCTGATGAGAACTCACATTCATGAAAGAGAGGTTATGTTCACTTAGGTTAGGTTAGGTTAGGTTAGGATATTTAATACAAGAAGGTAATGAGCTGACTGTGTACAGTTATCAAGGTGTGCACCTATCTTATCATGTAGAGTTGCCATGAGTGCATTTGTCACGGAATCACAAAATAACTGTGCTGACCATCAAAAATCTAGAACAAGCTGCGTGCCGTGTTGATTTTTTTATAATACGTATACCTCTCTTTATCTTCAGCACGAATATAGCCCGGTAGGACTGGTAATATTAATTTAATTGTATATCTCGTAATATATATTTTTAATGAAATCACTTTTTTTATTGTAATTGCAATTTTAAAACATACCTAGTTCTTTAATAATTAAAACAACTTAGATGATTCACAGAAAAAATCAATGTATCAAAAAAATATATATGCGGTTACTACTTGGATATATAATCGCCATATATCCAACTTTAACTGATTCGTCTATTTTTTTTAACTGTCGAAGAACTGTGTTCTAAAATTGCAGCTTCACAATAAAAAAATAATTTGATTTAAATACATATAGGTATATATGATACATTTATCAAAGTTTTCTTGATTTAATTAAAATGATTATTTTAGAAAAATATGATAGCTGACTTCGAACTATAAATCCGGCTCGAAGGACCAAAATGATTTCGAACTATAAATTCGGATCGATAGGATCTAAATGAACGAAATGCGCAAATGTCCCGCGAAATGGAATACGACGATTTCGGTCGTAAATCGGAATCACCGCAAAGTATGGGAGGGAAATAGGAAAACCTTGGTACAGGAAAGATCGGTGAGGAGATAAGGGTTCTAGTCGAAGGACCAGTGATTTCAGGAACCAGGACTCGGAAGGACTGCTCGCCTTACCTTTTATATGACGTCTCCGTAATCCCGTCAGTCGCCACCGAAATCACACAAATGCCACGCGGATGAGCCGATCTCCGATTCCAATTAAATACAACGATGTCACAAGTTCACCCACGGCACACAAACCACAAACAATACGTGATCAAAACACAATATTACAAAATACAGTGCTGGTGTACTGGAACTGAAAGTCCACACCGCGAATGCTATCGCGATATCGAGATCGAACAAGTATCGGTCAATTTGACCTCTGCTGACGTCAAGGTCACAATTCACACTGACAAGACGAATATGAAGAAATCTATGGATGGGAATTTGGATGCGGAATTGTACCAATAATAACGGTTGCGGCTGAATCGAAATAACGCGCCAAAAGTGTGTTTTATGATTTAGGAACAATAGCTTTTATTAAAAAAGAATAGATGTCTCACCAAAATAATCGATAATTTGAGGTAAAAGTAAATGATTTACTGTGACATCTATGTAATGAGGACGGATGACAGGCGCACGCGCGTACGAGATGAATGGGTATGGAGTACTACGTCAGGGAGAATGTTTAAGTATGACGGACCGCGGGATAATGGTCTATTTCGCTCCACGTCTTTCAACGCAGATAGAACTAAAAACTTATTATAATATTGTGAACGTGAATAAATACCAAATTGTTACCTGTACTATCGAATATTATCCACGTCTCCATCTCAACCGATATCCATCGAGAAAGAGTGAGAACAACTGATGCAGCAGATATAGCTGGCGCCACAGGACACAACAAGAAAATGTTTCAGGTTTGTATCCCGGTAGTAACTACATATTAAATATTAAGTAAATAAAAATCTGTGTGTGACCATTACCTTTGTCCGTGACTTCAATGATTGTCACATGCGGCTCATTGGCTACTTGAGTGTGGCTCTTGTGGTAAAAATACTTCTTTTTTTTTAATTATATAGTATTTTAATACAATTATCAATTAATGTGTTACAGTTAAAATTAATCACGAGGTACTTGTTTACGATTGCATCAATCATCAGGAAGCGTTTTGTACGCAGACAATTCCAGAAGAAATTTTCAATTATGAAATTGGTGATTAAGAGTATCGATCATCGCCAATTTAAAGAATTTTTAACAAAGCGACGACGTTAGCTTTTGTTTAAAAAAACCTTATTTCACTATACGGCTCTACATATTCATGCGAACAATTTTTATTAAGCACGAACCTTATCAAAACTAAATTGAGAAATCGTTTTACTGGTGAGAACCTGGAATCGTTCCTGAAATTAAAAACAACTACATACAAACCTGACTTATCCAAACTTTCCAAGGAAATGCAAGGTCATTGTTTTAATTTTAATAATAAAATTGTAATTTTCATCAATAAATAAAATTATTATAAAGTACGATATATAGTTTTATTCAGCAGGCATACCTAGTTTTAACAGACTTTTAAAAACAGAGTTCTTGAAAAGAAATTGGGCTTTCAAAAGAAATCTACATCAAATACAAATTAATTAGAAAGATATACATATAAAATCTTTTTTTTTAATAATATTGTTGTTGCTACCGGAATTCAAACCTGGATCTCTTCCAATCCGGGGAACGTGCATAAACCGATTGTGCTACAGCAACACAATGCATTGACAAATAAACCCAATTAGAAGAGATCAGATTGAAATCTCGGTAGCAACAACAATATTTTTCGATAAAATTAATATATATAGTATATTTTTCTAATTAATACATTTAATTAAAATATCACAGACCGTCTGTTCTGAATAATTCCAACTTCACAATAAGAATGTGTTCTCCTTTATAATGAAATCTATATCGTTGTACTGCTGATATTTTAGTTCTTTTTTTTATTATTTATTCTTTATTACATATATATTCATTTTTATTTTATCTTTTACAAACTGCAGGGCAGTTTTACGGCAAGGGTTGCCTTTTACATAGTTAAACTTTTTTTTTACAAATAAATAAAATATAACAAAGAGAAAAAAATAGATAAGGAGATGTTAGATGAATTACTCAGAAAGATATAAAGAATAAAATATATATAAAGAAAAAAATCAATCTTTCGAAAAAATTTGCAATTTCGCAGGGTGTAACAGATCTAGTCCACATAATTTTATGAATGGATACCTGAGTATAATATAATACAATAAGGAAATAAAAAATAGACAAAAATATGTTCTAAATACTAATTGAATGTATTAATTATAAATATATATATATAAAATCAATTTTGTCGAAAAATATTGTTTCTGCGCTACCGGGATGCGAACCTAATTTTTAATGTATTAATTATTTATAATTAATAAATAAAGGGTGGCTCCAGTGTGATCTAAATATGTTTGACCTGCAAAAAATATTTAATTAAATTAATAACAAAACAAAACTATCTTCAGTTTGACTTCTTTAATTTACTGTTCGTCAAAAATTTAATTAAATTGTCAGTCAGAGGTGAGACAATATTTAAATACTAATTAAATGTATTAATTAGGAAGATATACATATAAAATCAATTTTATCGAAAAATATTGGTGTTTCTAGCGGAATTCGAACCTAGATCTCTTCCAATCCGAGGAACATTCATTAACCGATTACAGCACACAGTACTTTGACAACAAATTTTCAAACCCATATGTTACACTTTCAAATTAATACATCTATTGTTGCATTATTTGAAAGCCATCTACTTTATTTTTACGGAATTTCAAATATCCGGTTTATTTGTCGTCAATGTGTTGTATTGCTGTAGCATAATCGGTTAATGCACGTTCCCCGGATTGGAAGAGATCCAGGTTCAAATTCCAGTAGCAACAACAATATTTTTCGATATAATTGATTTTATATATATATATCTTTCTAATTAATACATTTAATTAGTATTTAAAGCATCACAGACCGTCTGTTCTGAATAATTACAACTTCACAATAAGAATGTGTTCTCCTTAATAACATTAAGAAAATGTTCCTTTACTTTGAATTTTAAGGTGGTCACTGAGGTCGCATCATTTTTTTAAATGTTTAATAGGTGTTTATCGATTGTGTTCATTATTCTTGGCACAATACTAATGCGTTTGCTGACCACTGGTCTAGTAGTTAATATACTCGTACATATATTGATCCAGTAGTGGGGAGTTCAAGAGCCTTTCCGAGAAACCAGCAAGTTAGTCTTAATCGTATAGCACAAAAGACTAGTTTACTTTAATGGACACATGTTCCGTGTACGCATCTCAATTTACAAAAAATAATTGAAAAATTACAGGGTCGCGCAGCGGCAATAATGTAGCCGCCCGTAGGACAACGACAATAAGCGTAAGCCAAGCCCTTCTGCTAGTATTATACTAAAATAAAAAGCTTATCTGCCCTTCTTTGTATCCACTATATCAATTTTTTATGATCACGTGCGGAATTATGGCGTTATTATTTTGTGTTTTGTGAAAAGTGCGAAATGACAGGTTCGTCAATGGACGTTGCGAGGTGCTTTTATAGCGGGGTCAAACATCATTACCTTCGACGTGTTAAATCGTAAATTAAATTTTTACGCGTGACCTGAACTTTTGAAGTGAGCCATCTTTCCCGACACCTGTATAAACTTTTCAATTTCTTTAACAGCATCTATGGTAGCCTGCCAATGTTTCAGCTGGATAGATTTCAATCTATTCTAAATGCGGCTGCACGGATAATATATGAAGTTTCCAAATTCTCTCATTTAACATCCCTTTTACATCAGCTGCATTGGCTCCGATTCCCTGAAAGGATTGAATTTAAACTGTGCTGGTTAATGTACAAGGCGCCTCTCTATCTTCAAGAACTTTTTATCCCAGACAATTCGAATGGTAGACGTCAAACTCTCAGGTCAGCCTCTACTTCAGCCGCAAGAAGGGTTATAGAACCGACCAACTAAAGTCTAAATTTAATGAACGGCCATTTGCGGTGGCAGGCCCAAAAGCGTGGAATTCTTTGCCCTCCGTCATAAGAAACAGTGCATCAAAGACTTTATTTAAGAAGAAACTAAAAACGCACCTTTTCAAAAAGTCATTTCCATAAGTGAAAATAACAATTTTTAATATTTAAAACAAAGATAATTGTACAACTATAAACAGTTGATGTGTAAAGCGCCCTTGAGATGAAAGTTTTTACGAAAATGGCGCTATACTAATTATCTATTATTATTATTATAATCAACCGTTGGCCTTATTTCCACTCTTGTACCCATTGGTTATAGATGCTTATCTCAGGTATTAGCATCTCTATTGCTATATCATTCGTTTTCTTGCGTCAAAGTGAATAGGAATAACACAAAAGAAAACGGGAAAATGTATATACTTAGATAAACTTTTAAATTGAGGATAGTGTCTAGGTTTATTGGTCACGATCGAAAAAAGTGCATTGATATTTTATATGTTGCATCGCGATACCTTCTATCAAAGTCTAATAAAAAAGTTAACTTTAGCATTGTTAGATAATTGATATGATAATTTGATTAGACTAATTATTTTTCTTTAATCTTCTGTTTAATCCTTTTTTTATTTTTGAATTGAATTGTGAATTTAAATTCATTAATCTTTATATTCTTAAATCTTCACGATCTCCAAAATTCGCCCGCAGAAGTCGATAGCCTCCGCTGTTATCATCACCAGCCGACGACCCTGAACGCACCGCAGATACCGGTGAATAAAACCAGGGCTTCAGGAACAGCCAGAAGAACACATCCGGTACCGATGCCACAACAACCACTGCGACCAACAATCAACGTACCCAGTGTCACAAGTTTATACATAACACTGTTGCATTTTAAACAAAAACTGTATGTTTCATAAATAATATGTAATTATGAAACAGACATATCACCAAAACTCCAACGTGGCGTTTTAAATCGGTAATATTAAACAAAATAATAAATTAAAGCTGTCATAATAATTTTAAATTTAGAAGATTGATTTAAGCGATCGTCTAAATATATGTAGGTACTTTGTCTGATTTCAAAACATATTCATATATATGAACTAGGTACCCAATAAATTATTTAATTTTCGATTGATTAATTCAAATAACAACACATATTTTTATTTCATTCCATATGATTCTATGTATCAATACGAAAAAAGGTAGAAAATACTCTCGACACGAGTTATATTTAAAACTTGTATCGAATGCGAGAAAATCTACAATTTTATTGTCGTTTCTTTATATTCAAACCTTGCTCTCTCGCATGATTTAAGTGACAAATAACGTCATTAATTATTTATCTGATACTTATAATAATTTAATTATTAGCATCATCTTAAAATCATATATAATTCGTGTAAAATTTCCCCAATTTCATTGTAATTTATTTATTTTAATGATATAATAGAAAAACACTCCCTTCCTCGATTCTGATCTGTCGAGATGGGCAGAGATTAGATCAAATGCACCAATTCTATTGTTTATTTACAAATAAATATAATAATGCGATTTTGTTTAACAATTTATTTTCATTTTTTTCCATTTGGGATAATTGTACGCTGTGTACGATGAAGAACTCGACAACCAAACCACGGTACCAGTCACGAGATTTCTGCCGATATTTCGCACCAAAATCTCGTTGTAGTTCTCAACGTACAGTAACTATACCCCAGCAAACGTGGGCAGCCCTGCGAATCAATAGACAAGGCCCATCTCTTATATCGGCTGGCCCATCAGCGCATTGTCACGGCACGTAACATGATTAGGGCCCACACCGCCAGGCCCGAGGGGGCTTAAATTAATTGGGGTACAATAAAATCACCCCCACTAAAGACAGTACATAAGATAGCTCGTAGTAAAAGCTGAGGGTAGCTTTTGGGTTAGTGGGTAGTATTTTTTTGGATGCTCATTCAAAAGAAAAGTGGGAATGTGAAAATGACATCTTCGTCAAGAGTATTAAAGTTTAAATAAAATATAGGGAAAAGATTAATTGGTTTTGATGTCATTTATTATCCAACTAATTTTCGGAATTAATTTGAAGCTTTTATTTTACAAAATCAGGTGGTGGAAAATACTACAGTGGGATTATTTACATAAACGAATGTAATTGGTTCTAGAATCTCATTCATTCGTTTTACTCTGTGTTCGTTGTAGCGTACATTGAAATATAATGTATATTATATTAAAATACTAAATTAATATATATTAATTATAAATATATACATATAAAATCAATTTTGTCGAAAAATATTGTTTTTGGATTGGAAATAGAGATCCAGGTTCGAATCCCGGTGACGCAAAAACAATATTTTTCGACAAAATTGATTTTATATGTATATATTTATAATTAATACATTAATTTAGTATTTAAAATATCACAGACCTATGTTCTGAATAATTACAACTTCACAATAAGAATGTGTTTTCCTTAATATATTATATTACATCATTTAGAGGTAATCGTTTCTATCAGCAAAGTTACCATCTAATACAACAAAAAATATAATACAAAATCAAAAATATTATTGTAATAATAGATTTTTTTTTTATTTTACTTTTGTATAAAATAATATAAATTATATTTGCAATATTTGAATTAGACAAAGCTATTTTTTTAATTATATTTATTGGAAAATATATGGAAGTATGGGGTAATGACAGGTCTTACGACCTGTCTTCGGCAGGCTTAAATGATAACTTTATATATATATATATAACGTTCACCAATTCAAATATATTTTTTAAAAAATCAGATTTTCATAGTAATGACACATACGCTGTTTAAAAAAAAGAAAAATGAATTTTCAAATTCGGTCCATAGATAGCGATGGTTTAGTGGTAATTGAAGCGAGTCCACGTTCTAACATATATACAACTTTCAAAAATTTGATAAATGTGGAGATTGAGGGGTGAGAATTGGTAAACGATATATATATATATATATATATATATATATATATATATAAAGTGATCACTTAAGCCAGCCGAAGACAGGTCGTAAACCCTGTAATTACCCCATACTTCCATATATTTTCCATTAAACATGATTTAAAATGAGATATCTGATATTTGTTTCAATTACGTTTTCATAATGAAAATGATTATTTTATAAAAATTCCACATCAGGTGGAAAGTCCCCGATGCGTCGATACGTCTGTCAAAGCGCTACGTCGGCCTACGCTATTTTCTCATACATTACAGTATCCTAATTTTATTGGTAGCACTTGTTCGTTGTAGCGTCCCCAACTGAACGTATGTCGTCATCCACCGCCACCAAACAGAATGAGACATTCCAGAATAATCATCGTCTATTATCGCTTATTTGCTTACTTGTCGAGTTAGAAAATATGGATTTGGATGAGTTGGAAAATATGGATTTGGATGAGTTGGAAAATATGGATGTTTAATTTTCACGAAACAATGATTTTTGGAATTTCAGAAAATCAAAACTGATGAATAACAACCAAATAAATAAAAACATTACATACTGGCACGTGTATTTTCATGTACCTACGTAAAATATAATATTAATATTGCCAAAGATGAGGACCCTTTTTTTAAAAAAAACTGTTTTTCAACTGCTATTAAAGTAACGCCTGCGAATGAATTTAAAAATATATTCATAATAAAATATCGATCTTAGTAATGTATAAAAAAAAATTATTAACACATCCCACAAGCAACATTTTTGTATACGCGTTCATTAATTCCGCAATAAGTTACAAACTCTCTTTCAAATAAATCTATAAATATGACATTTTAAAATTACGTCTATTATTTCGTACAGATACGAAAAACGAATTTTTACTTTAAAAGTATTGATAAATTTTCGTCATCAATGATATTTTTAACACTCGTATTTAAATAATTATCTAATAACCGCAAAATATTATAAAGTTTTCCTACTTATTATTCAATTAAAATTATTAATGGCCGACAGAATTATCATTCATTTGAATATTAAACGCATAGATATTTTACGATTTCATTTTGATAAACCATAATTTTATAATTAAATGAGCTCTTCAAAAACAAATTAAAAACAACAATCACGATTCTAATTAAAATGTTGTCTGTGCGGTATCTATTGTGTATTCGCAATATAATTTCTGATTTCAGTTTCATATCCAATGAAACAATTTAATATTTCCATTACTTAAAGATATAATAAAACCTTATGAATTTACATCGTATTATTGTTATCTCAGAATCTGTTGCTTGACATAATTATAAAGACATATGACGACATATTATATAGGTGTCCCGTAAGTAGTGGTCCAAACGAAAACCATCGATAGCTGAGACCATGCCCTATCAGAATAATTCACCATATGTCTAATGAATGTCACACGTTTTTCGGGATATTTAAACTATTATGAATTTTTAAATAGTTTGTACACTTTGTTACTTTTTTTAATGTCATTTCCAAAACTTAAGAAAATATCGCTTTGTATTTGTTGATTATTATTTCTGATAAGTTATCTTACGAAATGTGCCACTGTTTTTAAAAACAGATACAGTTTTACCTGGAAAAATGTTTAAATACAAATTATAATTTTAAAGTGAATTAGTACGACTTAAAATAAATAAATTGATTAATATATAAAGTTTCCAAAGTGTTAAATATCTGAAAAATTTATTTAATTACCACTATAAATTGCGCCTATGAATATTAATGTTTTTATCCGATTGTTTATAACGATTTAAAAAAATTAATGCGGATTTTATAATGTTTCATAAATAACAGTTTTTTTTAATATTTTAAAGAATTGTTGGATTTAATTAAATAAAGTCTCTTTTTAATAAGCTAAACGTATTTTTATTGTAAATGATCCTCGTTTTCAGTACGGAAAAATATTAAAATATAAATGTGAAAATGGCGCCCAACCCCTTTCTTCTGACTTGGTACACAAAGAAACCACGACTGCGCTGTTTTTCGTTATTCGAGACAGATAAAATGTTTCGAACTTCTCATCTATTTCTATATTAAATATGTTTACTCCGCCAAAAAAAAAATGTTTTTTTACAATTAACTGATGCGCCACTTTGCCTCAAAAGTAAACATTTAATAATCAAGATCACCCCAGCCTCCAAATAACAAGAATGAATCCTTTTTTTTATTAGCGGATGTCGCAACCTTCGTTCAATGACGTATCCGCAATTTCGTCAGATTTATTTTCTATTATTATGAACAGTCGGAAGTAAAATTACGATTAGATGTATAATAAAATAATAGATTCCTATTTACTTCACATCACAGTCACAGATTCCAATCACTGGTGTAATTAAATACTATTCACACCCACGCTAGTGATGTAATTCAGTAGTAACAGATAACCCTTTCTCTAATACACCACATTTCTACTTAATTAAAAGCTTTTATAAAATTTACGTGTATTCACCACCGTGGGAACGAAGAGCTCTTGTAAAACCTCTTAGATACCTTCACGAATAAATTTGAATAACTATACCAATACATAGAAACCTTTCAAGGTAATACAATGTCACTTGATCTTCCCTTGTCGTCTTACTATGTTGATTTATCCCTGGTAGAATAATGTATCTCCGATCCTCTTCCTGCCTCGCGATGCCCGACTTGTAAAAGCTACTAAAAGCTTTCTCTAAAAGCAATTAATTGTATTTTACTAACTTCATTTCACAACACTTTGCTCTCTCAGTCGGGGCGCAAAGGTTGACAGGTGGGTACGGAGCAGTGTCGCTTAAAAAATGCTCTTTTATTTTCGCTACATTTTTATTGCGGAAAAGAGTCCAAAAAGTACTAATAAATTTAAACAATTTAAGTTTCGGCTGTTGGTAATGTTTCAATACTTAACTTAATAAACCTAAAAAGGTAACCCATTTAAGAAGAACGTATTTTTTTTAAATCTATATTTATCGAATGAGTTACTTCCTGGCAATACTGGGTATACCACATATCTAGATAGTAGATACGTATCTATTAAAAATGTGAATTGAAAATATTCTAATCTTAACCAACTCGGAGATATTAGAAACGTTTTTAAAAGTCGTTTTTATACGACTTTTTCGATTAATTGAAATATTTCATTTATTCCAAATTATACATACCTACTCTTTGAACACATTTGTAATTTAGTTAGGCATCCATCCATAAAATACTGTGGACTAGGTCTGTTACACTCTGTATATCTTTTATTTATTTTTAAATACGAAATTATTACTAATATGTTATTTATTTATTGATTATTTCTAAAATATCAGTTAATGGTTAATATATAGAAAATGTCGAAAATACGTCGAAAGTTTTTTTCCAAGTAGCTAAACAGAATTAAATAAATAGCTTCAGCATAATATAATAACATAGTCATACACTGGTGTAGTCAAATCCACTTATTTTATTTATTCATTTATTAGATCAAATCATTTTTCAAAGTTTCTGTAATAAATTATTCGTTGCTGACTGGACTTGGCTTATATTCTTCTTCCAAATCGTGCATAATATCATTGATAGAAAAATAATTAGAATGTTTACATTATACATAAAGAAAAAATTTTAGAGGTATTTTCACAGATATAACGCCATATTTATGTTGAAACACATCAATTCCACAGATTTTCCCTACACCAAAAAAGGGAAAATTGTCAAAGGTAATACGATCATGTTAACAGAAGGGATCATAGCCACCAGGGGCGTCCACTCTTTACACTCAAAATCGCTATGCATAACTACAATTTCTGCGAAATAAATGTAATTTAAATAAATATTTGATGTATTATGTAGGCATTAAGAACGTATGTATGTATATACACACATAATTCAAATGCCTCACGTCAATAGAACCATCTAGCGGAGGAATTTAGAAATGACAAATAAAGCTGCGCATATGTTTCGTATAATTTCTAACAAAATCTGCTCCATGCATATACGAACTAAACGCAATAGTCTTTCGCGCCACGCGATGTTCTAATACACATCTACGCTGGAACAAACGTGTTAAAAAGCGTTGTAAATGTGTATTTGAAATGGACTTGAATGTATCCGTTACAATATACTTTAAACGTGGTATTATTTTAACTTATAAAATATTTTTATCCAGTTCACTTAATAATTTGAAGATTTCCCTAGAAGTAGCAACTAGTAGTAATAATATTAATATTTTTCTACAACGGAAATTACCTCATAAAAATAAACTTCTGAAGGAGTTAATTTCTTACAAATAATCACAACCTCTAGTGATAATACAACCCATGTAAGTCAACCCAAAGTGTACGTCACGATGACCTATCGAAAGCACCCGTCAGGGATGTCCCATAGACCTTTCCATTCAACCATTCAAACCTTTAATAATTGTTGCCACATATTTCTTCAAAATAATTTATTTAAATTTTGAAATATTTGAATTATTGAAATTTTATATATAAGGTTTATGCAGAGGTAATAAATGTTAATTTGGTCTACTACTTGTAGTACTAATTCACTATATTTGTATGTACTATTGCCTGTAAATTATGCCCAATTTCTCATTTCTCTAGTGAGACAAACACAGTCCAAACATATTTTTACATCTGTATTATATAGTTACCAATAAATAAATAAACGTAGGCAAGTATGGCGGTGCCTAGCGGCGACAAATTGGCGGCATAATATAAGTATTTATTAGATATAATAAAAATATTAGAATCATCGTTCCGTATGTAAAAATGTAAAAAATAAATAGGCACTTTAAGGGTTAAACTATGCTGTAAAAATTTGGCGAAAGACGGTAATACATCCGGTCATTAAACAATACAATTTCAAAAAACAACATGAATTTAAACAATACCTACACATTGATAGGGATACCTAAGGACGTCACTGGCACCAGTAAACATTTAAGTTGGTCGAAAAAGTTATGGATAGTCAAAAATCAGAAAAAACCTAACCCATGTTCTAGCTAGAGCTAGAACATGGGTTAGGTTTTTCTGATTGAGTGAAACATGAGTCAGGTCTAGAGACCTAACTCATGTTTGCAAGCATCATAGCATATGCACCAAAAGAGCTGACCCTAAATGTGAAAAAAGAAGATATCAATTACATAGTTTAAAATGCTGTGTTCAAGAATACGAGACAGAAAATTACGAAATGCCGGAAACAAGAGAAACCCAGTTATTCAAATGCAATAACTGAACGCAACACATTTCTTGTAATTTTCATATTCAACTTTTTAATATAGAAATGTCGGATTATTTGTCTTAATGGCCCACTGTGATGGTGGTGTAAAATATATCCAAGTAAATTTTATTTAATAAATGTGTCCATTTTTCCAATAATCAAAATGTATTAGGTAGGTACCTACTTTAAATTTTAATAAATAAAGAAACACGTGTTATTTAACCTAATGTTGAGTGCCATCTATGATTTTATTTAAAAGCATTGCGTAGATTATAGATAACCGACTGTTAGCGACATGAACAAATATTCGTTAACGCATGTGTGGTTTACAAAGCTTGCACATAGATGTCAGATGTTATGTCAAAAGTTTGAATTTTATTCTAGCGAACGCTGAACACAAATAAATACAAAACTTTTGACAACAAAGGACGTATTACAGTTGAGTAATTTTTAAAATTATTATGTTATTGGGCATTATCTTATCATATTACTTTATTAGAAATAAATATTATCTCTCATTGATTCATTTTACATAGCGACGTAAGAGGACCTTCAAATGGTAAAAAATATCGTGTCATTATTACATAGTACCTGCTATTTGTTGTGTAAAAAGTATATAAAGGCTGTCATTACGCTCATTACTGATATTTTGTATCTGTGAGCACCTGTGAGTAAAAACAGTGAATTGCAAAAATAGTTTCGACGGAATAAATATTGTTATTGAACCAAATTTATGAAAGTGCTTACATCAAAATATGGAAAGTTTAGCAAGTGAATTTTCCCGACTTGAAGGTTCTTTTTTTACATAAAGCATACATTATCTAAAGGTTTAACTCTAAGAGATTTTTAAGGTCATTGAAATGTGCATTTTACAATGACAGTTATTTGAATTTTCATTTCCCCTGACTATCTTTATTTGACTTTAATTAAATCACAATTCAATTCAGTAGTATTATTCCTGTAATACAACTACAGAGTTTGAGAATGCTAAGTTCTACTTACCAAATTAAAAAATTCACCTCCCCAGAAACTTAACTGCAAAAATAGAACTCAAATGCGAGTATGGAACATTGGTAATACCTAATTTTTGCATTTATCAAATAATTTTGACATTTAGATTCTTGTAGAGAACAAAACTTCTATGGGTATATTTCTGTATTAAATTGTTCTTAATACAAAATTACTTTGTATCGGTACATTGTCTCTTCCTTTGTCAGTGTAGTATAAAACTAAATCTAAACATATAGTTTTATCTTTGATTATGTTCGAATATTACAGGTTTTTTAAATTGAATCTTGGAAATAATCAACAAAACCAAAGACAAAATTAATGGCTTGAGTAGAACGATAAATTAAAAACGGGGGCTAGCAATTGTGGTACCAATAAATGAAGAATAGCCCAGTAGACAACTACAGCGCTCCTGCAGCGGCAGCAGGATAGTAGTGGTAGCTTTTAGAACTAAAAAATTAACAAATCTACTGATACACGGCTGGCGCTAGCGTACTTATAATAAATCATTCGTTTATAACATATGGATTATTTAATTTTTATTTGTTTTCCAAAATTTTCAGTATTTTGCAGCGTACGCCCCTGTTCAATAACATTGTTATAAGCAGAATAATCTAACAATCCATATCTACTGCGTGCCACTGTGTCACTGTTAATATAAATTTGTGGCAAAGGCTTATATTATTTATCAACAATCTCGTTTAATCAACAATAATAATTACCACTTTCCAATATCTTATCTCAATCAATAGCTGAGAAAAGATTCTCTAGATTTTAATTTTAATAAATAAACATGCTTTGCAGGTCAAACATATTTAGACCACGCTGGAGCCACGCTTTATGCGGAGACTCAACTACAAAATGTTACAAAAGATCTCGTGAAGAATTTATATTCCAATCCACACACAAGCAAGCTCACAGCTGACTGTATCGATCAAGTTCGCTTTCAAGTATTAAATCATTTCAACACCGACAGCAATGAATATAGCGTCATCTTCACGTCGGGATCAACCGCCGCTCTCAAACTTGTTGCTGAATCTTTTAAATTCAAAATCAAGGAAGATGTCAATGAAATACCCTCAAAAGCTGCGTCAGGATGTTTTGCCTACCTCCAGGATAACCACACTTCTGTCCTTGGTATGCGTGAAGTTGTTGCATCAAAATTGGCCGATGTGCTATGTATGCCCCATGAAGAAATGTTAAAAATATTAAAGGATTTTGACGGTGAAAATCAAAATGAATGTGAATATTTTGACGCTTTCAATTCGTCAGGGAGGGCATTATTAGTATATCCCGCACAATGCAATTTTAGCGGGTATAAGTATCCATTGAAATGGATAGATCAAATACATAATGGTGCGTTGAATGGCTACGTTAAAAAGCAGACTGAAAATTCATTTTCAGAATGGGCCGTATTCTTAGACGCGGCTTGTTTTGTCTCTACAAATAGATTGGACCTCTCAGTCTTTAAACCAGATTTTATTTGCATGTCTTTTTATAAAATTTTTGGATACCCTACTGGACTAGGAGCATTATTAGTCAAAAACAGCAGCTCACATCTGCTGGATGATAAGAAGTACTACGGAGGCGGAACCGTTCAAATTGCGATGAGCGGTGAAAACTTTCATATCAAACGAAATATTCTTCAAGACAGGTATGTACATATTTCATTTTTATCATGTTATTTTACTATCTAAAAAATTACTTAATATTCCATTACTAAGCTAGAATAAATAAATAATTTAATCAATCATTTTTTCTAGTTTAATACGTAAAATGTCTAACCTAACCACTTTAAACATTAAAAAAGAGCCAGTTATGTGATCAGTATGTAGTAAATTTTGACCATAGTAAATTTTTACCTGTGGTAAAAACGTTTGCGGGTTGTTCCTATGTCAAATTTAATACTGTCAAAGCTAACAAGCTTGATATTGTGGCAAGGTCATAAAAATCATAAAATATCTGTGAATTTTACCAAAATTGATTTATTTTAAATATTCACCATTAAATTGTATCCTTTATCTATGGCTTTATACAAATTAAACAGCGAGATCACCATCGGATGAACTCTCATCAGTAAAATAGCGGGATATTGAATAATTAATTGTCATATACTGCAACTATCAAATTCTCAAATATTCAAAGTATCAATGTGACAGTTGAATTTTGAAACAACTTTGAAGAGTCCGCTATTTTTAACTAATGATTTACATCCAATACTGGATGGTAAAATTAATTTACTATTACATGTACTTTTAATGAGTAAATATTTTTTACCAACGATCAAACAACCTGAAAAATTTACTAATGTAACTTTTTTATTATAAATTTAAAAATCACACAACCAGGCAACACCTAGTGCACAATATTTTATGTGTAGATACATAGTAAAGATATGAGTCAAAAATGTTCGAGCCACATGTGCCACAACCATGTCAGAGATATAAACATTTTTAAAAAGTCATAGTTGTGCGATTATTTAGATTAACTGAAATATTTTGTTGATTCCAAATTGCATACTGAATACAAAAATAAAAGGTCATCGAACTTCGAGGGTACTTTAGGACCTGAAGCAAAGGTATTAAATAATAATGGGTTAGTTTTTCAAATATTTATTTTGAAGTACGTAGATTTAAAGCTTAACCTTCTTCTTAAGCTTAATTTTCCGTAAGGGTACAGAATTTGTACATGTACTTGAACATTTTTGACTGATAATTTACCCATAAAATACTATGGATTAGGTCTTTTACGCACTGCATAAAAATACTGCGCAATATGGTGACTGAATATATCTAATGCAGTTAGTAACTGAAACCTAATACTTATAGGTATTAGGAAATTCACATAAAAGTTGATTTGTTGATTGATTATCATTTAAAGAAATAAATTCTCACATTTTTTATAACAATTTTGTAAAAAATAGATATACATATTGCCAAAATATAGAAAATTTTATTTTGCAGGTTTGAAGATGGTACTATTCCATTCCTGTCCATCTTAGCCCTCAAGCATGGATTTGACATAATTAACACAATTATACCGAAAGCCCTCAGTGAAAATGTTATGGACAAGATTTCCCTTCACACGTTTAACATGGCAAAATTTCTTTACGAGAAATTGAAAACAATTTTACACTACAATGGAAAACCAATAGCATGTGTGTATTCAGACACATCCTACAATGATATTAACCGTCAAGGTGGAGTAGTAAATTTTAACCTTTTGAGATCCAATGGAGATTACATAGGATACGCTGAGGTTTGCATTTCATTAATAATTGATTCAAAATTGAATATCAGTTTTTTATATAATACTAGCGAGTATGCGTTGCAATACCACTCAAAGAAAGAAAATGTTTGTATTTTAATTCTAATTATTGAAATGCTTTTGGATACACAATATTTTTTGTTTTTCCGTCTGGTGCGTATACGAATAAATCAGAAGGTTTTCCAACGCATGAGTAGGCCACATACAGCCCCATGTGAGAAGCACGGATTTTCAAAATTTAGTCCACACACTTGTAGCGATTGTCCCTGTAGTTTATTGATAGTCATTGCAAATGCAAGTCGCGCCGGAAACTGCAGACGTTTAAATTCAAATGGCATATCTGCCGGAATCATTGGGATGCGTGGCAACAGTACATCTTCTCCTTTAAATTTTCCTTTTAAAATTGTAGCTTCAATGATATTGTTCATTATTTTCTCATTTTAAAATGGTTGTACTGATTCAGAAACCTTTGTGGGCGTGCGCACAGCAACTCACCAAAGTTTCATGCCAATAAACTATATGAAATACACATTTGTTGAAACGACTCGCCACCTATTGTATAATGGTTGTACTAATTCAGAAACCTTCGCGGGCGTGTGCACAACAACTCACAAAGTTTCATCGCAATCGGATGAACGGTATAGGAATGCATACCATACAGGACAAACAAACAAACATTCATTTTTATATACATAGATGTTCTATGGTAAATATTTTCATCTTTGTTCACTTCTAATACGATGAAACGTGGATATTTTTTAAACAATTATACAGGTATAACAGACCTAGTCTGCAATATTTTATGTTCAAGGAATACGTACAAATTCTGCACCACTACGGAAAATATTATTGTTTGAAATTTTTACAAATTCATGTTAAGCTTAAGTCTGCATACTTTTGAAATAAATATAAGCGAAATTTATATCTTTGCTTCAGGCCGTAAATCTAATAAAAAATAGTCCGGCTGCTCGAAATTCAATGACTTTTAATTTTTTGTATTCAATATATAATTTGGAATAAATAAAATATGTCAATTAATCAAAATAATTGCATAATTACGATTTTTTTAAATACTTATATCTCTGACATGGTAGAAATTAGGCACACAGTCTTTGAACATTTTCAACTCGTAATTTAATCAGGTATCCCACCCATAAAATATTGTGGACTAGGTCTGTTACACCTGTATAATACTAGTTAAATGTGTATGGGTATTCTTAGATATTAATTTATTAAATAATAACAATTATAAACAGTGGGATAAACGTAATAACAATTTAAGGACGTTCCCAAAGAGCAGTCGTATTCAACTTTCAAAAAAATTTCCCCATATGTAAACTACTATGAATAAAATAAAAAATAGTTGAGGTACAGTGTACTTTTTCGTTTCCGCTCACATGCGCAGAAGTCCAAAAATATTCCCATTGCGTCGTTTCTCCGATCCGGCAACATGGTATTCTTACTCTGAATGTTCTTACACTGGAGAAACGTGTGCTGTTAGTGTAGTCTCAATGTTTTGAAAAATTTTTAAAGGTTACTTTTATATTGGAGATTGCGAATAGTTTATTAATAATGAGTTCGCGTTTAAAAAATGGTAGATTCGTTAAAAAAAGACTGGTGATAAAATAGCTAAAGCTTTAGCAAATGTGTCTGAAGCTAAAAAACAAAAAATTCAAAAAACACTTCATGAAACAGCTCAATGTGAAATTCCAGATGGGAATTGTACAGTTATGTTGAAAGAATTAGCTAAAAATCTTATAACCTTGTGATGATAATCAGCAATCGTTTCACGATGCTGCTTATGACGTTGTGATACTACAAAATTTGATTAACACATTAAAATTACAAAGTAATTTATTTAACTCTTACAAAAAATGGAAGTATTATTTGCAAGAATTATCTAAGTCAGACAAAGCTAAAGTAAATTTACGAATGTTGGCAGAATTAAAGGAATATTATTTCTATCAATATGTAAAAAAACTAGCTTTAAATGACATTTCATGGATCGTTTTAAAATATCTACAAAGAAGTTGGTGAAAATGCTATTGTGCAATTGTTTAACGAAAAATTAGATGATAAGAACGTGCGGATAACTAAAAATAAATATATTATAACGAAAGTCTTAGACTTCTTAATAAATCTAAATTCGCCAAAGATAAAAAGTTTAAAACCAAATAAAGTAAGTAATAAGAAAATACTAGTGTCTAAAAAAAATATATATTGCTTGGATTTTATGTTTGTTTGATGTTAAAAATAAAATCCTTTATCTAAATTTTATCACAGATTATATTTTAGAATCAATAATTATTTATTATGTTAACGTGATGCTTATTAATATTGAATAGTAATAAATATTTCATTTGTTATAAAAATTGATTTTTCATTCACAATAACCTAACTGTTAAAAACTGCTCCACCTTTACGGTATTTCAAACTTCCCGTGCACTGCAACATTGCCAAGTGGCCATCTCTCACTGTTCAAGTTATAAAAGGAAACGTCAAAACCATCAAAAGTAGCTCACTTTTAACATTTTTTATAACAAAAGGAATACCGCTTATTTTAGTTATTTTTTACAGAAAGATATTTGTTAAATTTTCAATTAATGATTCTCAGTTTTCCAAAACAATTGTAAGAAAATTACTATTGCTATTCAATTAAACATACGCTACAACATTGATCGGGGTAGGGTTCGTATGTTAAATATGCAAATTTTAATAGTCAATATTTACAAATTTACTACCGCAAGGACTATTGAAAAAAATGTATAAAAGACACTCATAAGTGTGTGTATTCAAAGTTTCAAAAGGATTGTAAGAAAAGTGATTTTTTTGGGAAGGTCCTTAACGTGAAATGTTAATTTTTTTTTATTAAAATTCACCAATGTTTTCGATGTCATAATAATCAAAACAGTAGTGATAGAAACATTAAACAAACATAGGAAATGAGTTACTATTTTTTTTACTATATAATGTCACATACGGTCAATTTTATACTCATTATTTAATTGAAATCCTTATGTATACATTTATTAAAATAAATATAAGAATCCTTATTATGTATCGCGTATATATGATTCATAAAAGTTCTAAATTAAATAATAATTTATTGTATTTATTTTTATTCTTCCGAAATGTGAAATCTTTTATTTTGAGTTAAAAGAAATTATATTTTTTCATGTTAAACGTTTTTCACATTAATGCAACATTAATCTTTAAAAATTGGGTTTGCAGGTCACTCACATGGCGGAGCTATTCAATATTCATATTCGTTCAGGATGCTTTTGCAATCCTGGAGCTTGTCAACGCTTTCTGAATTTATCAAATCAAGATATTCTCAAACATTATACAGCTGGTCACGTTTGTGGAGACAATAATGACCTAATCGATGGAGTGCCTACAGGATCGCTCAGAGTATCATTCGGCTACATGTCCACAATAAAAGATGTAGAGTCTGTGATTAATATGATAATAAAATGTTTCGTGGACGATAAATTTAAAGTTCCTAAAGAATTGATCCGACTCAACAACATCTCAAACAGTTTATACAATGAAATTTCAAAAACTCAAAATAATAATTTTAAAGGCAAAGGAATTCTACGAGAAATTCATATTTACCCTCTAAAATCTTGCGGTGCTTTTAAAATAAACAATCAGTGGGAAGTTGGGAGTAAAGGATTTAGATTTGATAGAGAATGGATGATTGTGACAGAAAGCGGAGTTGCTCTCACTCAAAAACAAGATACTCGGATGTGCCTTATTCAACCATCAATAGATTTAGAAAACAATGTTTTGCTTCTATCTTTTTCAGGTACGTAAATCACATATTAATTTTTTTGTAGTATTACATATTAGTGACGAAAATAGTATTTCATATATAATTTTGTATTTTATTAGTTATTAAGAAGAACACATTCTTATTGTGAATTTGTAATTATTCAGAACATAGGTCTGTGATGTTTTAAATACTAATTTAATGTATTAATTATATATATATATATATATATACATACATATAAAATCAATTTTGTTGAAAAATATTGTTTTTGCGCTACCGGGATTCGAACCTGGATCTCTATTTCCAAAGCGGGGAAGTACCTACCAATTGTGTTATAGTGCCAGTATTTTTCATGACAAATTTTCAAACCTATATGTTACACTTTTTCAAATCAATACATCTGTCGTTCCATTATTTGAAAGCCATCTACATTGTTTTGTATTTGTATTTCTTTCAGGTGTAGATGGCGTAAAAATTTCACTATCAGAAATAAATAGTCGAGTTACTTCTGAAAACTCGCTGTGCAGATCCAAGGTTTGTGGTGATAAAATCGAAGGATATGATTGCGGAGACGAAGTAGCCAGCTGGTTGTTAAATGTCTTAGGAATTCCAGGATTGAGATTAATTAGACAAAGCGATACAGATATAAGAATATACAAAAATAAAGTTAAAAATAACATTGGAAACACACCCATATCGCTAACAAATAAAGCCCAATACCTAGCGGTAAATTTAACTAGTGTGAAATGGTTGGCTAGCAAAATTGAGAGTCAGGAATTTAACGACAGAATCGGAAATTTGACTAGAAGATTCAGAGGAAACTTGATCATAGAAACAAAAACTGAATTTGAAGAATTTTCATGGCAAAACATTAGAATTGGAAATGTTGATCTTGAGGTAAAACAGCTCTGTAATAGATTTTTAAAATTATTTTTGAATTCTTATAACTTATTTTGGAAGGTGGAATCAAAATTAATTTACAACTGCTAGTAGAAAAGTATAGAGTATATTTGGTAAAAAAAAACAATTACATATACGTAATATTATCATTATATAAATTTATCAAAATTGAAAATATGTATTTTGATAAATTTATATAACGTTAATTAGCAAGATTTTATCAATTTTAAATAAATATTTTCTTTAATATCATTGATTGGTTTGACAGTTTGTGGTGTAACATTTTAATTTTTTTAAATATGTACATAATTATCAATGTTTACTAGAAACACTAAAGCCACTCCCACCCTTACGTACCCCACCGCCCCAATAGCCAACTGTATTTAATTTTAGTTCAATTTACACCTATATATGCGAAGAACTTCCCGAAACTAGTTGTAATACAACTCAAAAAATTGTGAGTGTCTAGTACAAAGTCAAAATAAAAATTATATTATTTTTTTAAATGAAGTATTTTCTTATTTTCCATTGTGTAATGCGTTACTATTTTATGATTGAGATAAATGATTATTATGTGGTGATAATGGATTATGGAAGCTTGTCCTTCGCACAGGTGTGCACCTTGTCCAGCATCAACGTGTTCAATAATATATTCATAATATATTAAAAATAATGCAGTATTACTTGAAAATACTTACAATTGAATATCTAGGTGCAACAATAATTCTTTTTCTGTTTTATTATATTGGGTGGTAGGAAAAGTCATGATGCATTTTTACTATGTTTTTCAAAGTCATTTATTTATATAAAGAACAAAGATCAATGATATATTGCCCGTTTTGTTTGATAACATTTTGCAATCATTCAGCAAGCTTCATAATTCCTCATTCATAGAATAACCTGTCTTTCTCGGTGAAAAACTAAATAAAGTGCTGATTTACGGCCTCATCGGAATTGAACATTATACCACGCAGAAAGTTTTGAAGAGCGCAAAACAAGTGGAAGTCTGACTGTACAAGGTCAGGCGGGTATGGTACACATTCTATCCAAGCTCCAACAATTTTTAACCAGTGATCAATCTCGCGTTGTCGTGATGAAATGCCACACCTTTACGATTAATGACCTCTGGACGTTTCCGCTCTAAAACCACAACATGTTTAAAATCCCACCACACTGAGAGCATAATCTTCCTCTGACGAATCTCTGCTTTCGATCATTACAGGCGAACCATCACGTCGGGATCAACTGTTTGCGCACCACATTGTTGTAAACAATGCATTTCTCATCACCTTCGCTTAAGTCGCTTCAAAAAGGATCATATTGTAGATATATTTATATACACCGTCAAATTAACTTCATATCATCATATCCCAACTTTTTCAGGTGGACGTGAACGCTTGAATAATGGATGTTCGATCTTTATAATTTATGGATCACCGTCTTGCGTGCATGTGCACGTAATATAGAGAATGGTTCTTATCTATTACCTCCTACTACCCCCTTCCCTATAACAAAGCTATCACATAGTGTTCTCTATGATTTCACCTTTACTATGGTTTTTTGGATCCGTTAAAATTTGAGTTAACAGTTTGCGATTACCATTGGGTACATTAAATTGTGAAAACTGTGTGAGTTATCTTCCTGCCATGATAAATTGACTAAGAGTTAAGGCGCGACTTGCAATAATAATTCACATTTTCGCGTTTTTTACGAAAATGTGGGTTTTTATTATTCATTTATATCAGAAATCACTCAATAGATTTGAATTTTTTTTCAACTATTACTTAGATTGGACCTTTACATTAATATAAAACTAATAAACTGAATGTTATTTGTCATAATTAATACGATACAAATATTATAAGAAAGACCGCGACCATTAAATGCATTTTAGGCATGGTACGAAATTGAGTCGATGGGCTTAATGCACGTATAAATGAAATATATTTTCTTATAATCTTGAAGCCAAGATTACGGAGACAAATCTGTAGGAAACCAAATTAGCAAAATGTTAAAAATTAATAGAGTTATAAGTCATTCAATTTGCAGTACATTTAATGAATTTTTGACGTTTTTAAAATACTTTGTTTTAGTAAAAACATACGTTTTTAAATAATAAACTATATTTACTCACATGCTTTGAGGCTTCAACTACTATTTAAAACTAAGTTTAATATCAGAAACACAATAATCATTTTTTAAATAATATATTTTCCGTCTTATGAAATACGATATTATTACTTATATCTCACACTGTCAGTATGCCATTCAAATATGGCGACGGCGGTCCTAATATCCGCGCTCCGAAATTTTTTAATGAAATTTGCCCATAAAACACATTTTAATACAAATTTTGACTACAATATGAATGAATATTATATTTATTCTTGATATTAATTGCTTATTTTTGTAAATTGTATGGTTTTGGGCTGTTTTTATACGAAAACAGATTATAATTTTGATATTTCAACGTTCAACATGCGTCATGCCTAGTTTTAGAATCTGACAGGTCATACATGGCTAACGATGCGTGGCCAGTGCATGATGGCTAACGAATTCGCGGCCAGTGCGTGGTGGCTAACGAATTCGCGGCCAGTGCATGACAGCCAGCGCATGCGCGTGAATCAATCAATAATGAAATGAAAAGTCAATAATATATTATTATATACATTATTGTTCTGAAATTACTGCCTCCTGTGACTCAAGATGCCTAAGATCAAAAAGTATCCATTGACACGCTCTAGGAAATGTTCCAATAAAATTTTAAATGGTTATAAACTTCTTGAAAATAAATCGTGACGTAAGTTGATAATTTTTACCATTTCTATAACAATTATCTATTTGATTTAACAATATAAATTACATAGTTCAATATACATATATTATGTAGTGCAGATATATTATTTTTTATTGGAAATATATATCCTTAAAGATAAATTATTTTATCAAAAGAATTATACATGACAGACCTGTTTCATTGATACAAATGTATTTATTATAGTCATATAAATGAATAAACACGTATTTTAATATTTTCTACATAAAAATACTGATAACTGAATAACAATATTAATAATATTTTAAATTATTTTCAGGATGTTCCCGAACTGAGCATTGAATGTGGACTCGTATAAACTTTGTAAATTGGATGGCAAAAGAGTGGTCGACATACACCAATTCTTTTTTTTAATTAATCAAATTTACTCCCACAAATCGATGTTTGGGTGCACATAAACGAATATTGAATATGTGAAAGAACATAAAGTTTTATTTCTAAGTTCAGTTTAAAGTGCTATATGTGTGGATCGAATTTTGTTTTGAATACGTGTAAAGAAAAAAACAACAAAGTTCTGATGAACGATAATATGCTCGATGAACAACTAATTGTTTAACAGTAAATAATAATACTTTTGTCATGTTTTCATTTATATTGTAATATTAAATATATATGTAATTTATTAAAATAATAAAGTAATATTTACAACAGTTTTTTTAAATTACAACCGGAGTATGATTATTATATAATAATACCATTAATAGTTTTCTCTTCACAAATACAGCTGCTTCAAAAGTTATCAATGTGAATTTACGTCATTTTTTCCTTATAAATCGGGGCAAAATTGTAATATTTTATAATCATATGTTTGTCGACACAAGCAATGGTTTTTATCATAAGTATAACAATTCTTAGGTGAGAACTTTAACAAATTATTTAATTTTCACTTGATAATTTCAAATGGCAACACATATGTATTATGAATGTTGAAAAAATGGCTATTTTCTGATAGCTTTATTACCTAGGAGTTTAAAAAAACCAACAATTGTATACTTGTCCTTTTCTATTGATACCTTTCACTCTAGCAATATTTACGTAAAAAATAACGCACTTTTATGTTTACTTGATATTGTAAATGAATTAACTATTAGTCTCGTCTTGAAAGGGTATGCAAAATGCAAAAATATCTCGAAATTCAAACTGGAAAAATGAAAGTAGCCTCTTAATGTTTGACCTTCGAAATTGATTGAAGTGTATTAGACTACTGTGAAATTAATGTCCTGCTAACGACCTCGTCAGACCAACTATTGTGTGTAATCGGTTTCTCGCTACCACGCGTACCAATTAGTGTTTTCATATTGCTATTGTGCATGGTGCTTGTATGTCACTTCGCGCTATCACCAAAGTGTGTGTTCAAGAGTACTTTGTGTGGAACAACGGAGTACGTGTTCTGAAGCCAGAAGACCTGTGGCTCCAGTGAAGAAAAAATACAGATACCTAACCCTACCCTTCCTACATCCCGTTTTCTCTAACCCCTTGTTCAAACAGTAGATGTTCAATATTTTAGCAATCTTTTGTGTCGTGTAATGTGGGTTTAACTCGATTAATGCCTTGATTTTGTTATAATCAACCTCAGTGGGCCTCCCTGACCGAGGAGTGTCATTAAGACCAAAATTCAATTTTGTGATCCATAGGTGGCACTGACATTCTTGTAGAGCACTGTCATCGTAAACTTTACGCAACTTGCACAAGCTCGATGTGTGTTCTTCCCTTTACAGAAGTAAAACAGTAAAATATAGTGAAAATGCAGTTTAGTCTTTTATCTTACCCTTGTTGTAAAATTTCCAAAACTCAACCAAATCGCTCAATTGTATTTTTAAATTGAGCTAGAACTGTCAAATGACATGACTAGTGTACCTCACAAATGAATTAGCCCCATGTGTTTACTTACTCTATACCAAAATTTGGTATAGAGTAATGTTTATTTGCAACTTCTACTAAGCTTCATGTGTAAATTAAGTATGGATTGTATAATTTTAAATTTATTTTAAATATTTTTTCCAGATGAATGGTCCTTGTACCAGATGTCAGATGGTTTGCATCGATCAAGAAACTGGAGATAAAACTGTGGAACCCCTTCGAACAATTTCCAAACAATTTGAAGGGAAAATCAATTTTGGAAGTTATTTTTCCCACAGAGATATAAATGTGAATAAAACAAATTTTCTTACATGTGGTGACATTGTCTATGCTAAGTAAATAAAATCTAACAAGTGTAAACTTGTGTGTATATAGAAAAAATAATTTCCATGGTTGATAATACATTTATGTGCAATGGTAACACATACAAAAGAAAAATATATTAGTGTGCAAATTAACTGAAAAAAATACACTTTGTTTCACTCCTATATTTTGTTTAATTTATTTTTTACCTTTTCGACGCTAAGCGGCCAGAACTTCCATGTGGTCCGAAGCGGGGTATAGAAAGCCCCAAGCTCATTTTTATAATAAAAAGTTTGTGATGGGCGACACGGGCACAACCGCCTCGTTGGACGTCCCTTGTCCAAAGTCCCAATAAGCAGAACATCACCACACTTACCAGTGCTTTTTAAACAGTGGGAAATATATTTTTAAACTAAACCTTTTGTACATAATTATGGAACTGTTTATTATTTTCATGAAGATATTATTGAAGGGAACATAAAAAAAATGATAACATCGCAACTATATACAAGATAAACAAAAACAATGAAACAATAATATTTTATCATGAATGCTATTGACAGACATATACATATGTGAAATAATTGACCACCACTCATCACCATTTTTTTATTCACCATCATTGTCTTTCTGCTTGCAATTTGGGCAATAAATTATTTTGCATTGATGTTTACGGAAGACGCATATTGCCTTCTTACAAAAATTGCAACGAATTTTAGATTTCCGGTCTTGATTTCTTAGACAAAAAGTGCACCTAGTGATTTTTGCCATGTCCTGCTATACTGCCGGTTCATTTGCCGGAGGAATGTTTACACCATTTATCACTCGATCAAATAGCTCGAATCCATATTGTATATAATAATTTTTACTGCTATTTTTTACGATTATACACATTTTCTTTCACTAACTCCATAGTCAATTCTTTGATGAAAGTTTATCTTTGGCTGCGATCACCTTTTCTCCATTCGGGATATTTATGGTTCCAAATAATATAAGCGTTTAACGCAGCCATATGAATTATCTTCATGAACATCCTAAATAGCCACCTTCTAGTCGCTCTCGCACAACTATACTGCTGAGTCATTTTGTCCCCAGTATTGACTGCTCCTTTTGTTTTGTTATAATGGAATATAACTTTTGGTCTTCTTCTTGGACCTTCTTCAACTTCAGCATCATTAAATTCAGTAGATAACAGCGTGACTACTTTATTTGGTTTTAGAACATAGGAAATTAATATTAGGCTATCTTCTCGAGCTCGACCATGTAAGAACTCTTTCAGAATCTCGCGTTTATTCTTCCTTATGTTCCTGTCAGCATTATATTGTTTATCAAAAGACTGTTTGCTAGAGGAATCAATCTGAAAAAATTATCCGTCGTAACTCCTCTTCCAGTTCCATAAAACAAATGAATTAGATCAGTTACAACCCTCTCTCCTTGATTTTTTTGTCTTATTTTAAATTTCACCCGTATATATAGCTGTAAATTAAGTATGTACGATGTTTCGACATCAGCACTGATCCAGATTTTTAATCCATATCGCCCTGGCTTACTCTTCATATAAACACGGAATGGACATCTCCCCCTAAATGTCGCTAGCCTTTCATCGACTGTGATGTAAAATCGCAGAGAAAAGTATCTCAAACAGGCTTCATTGAATTGTTTCTAATTATATGCTCAAATTTGTCTCCAGTTAGGTCAATTCTTAATTGCCCTGTACTTTTATCGTCAAAATGTAGTTTTTGACGTGGCCACAGAAAAAATATAATTTCAAAAGATGATTTGTTGTCCATATCTCCTTCAATCCAAGCCTCCGACCATTACATCTTCCAGATGCCAATAAAATTCCGAGAAATACTTCTAACTCAGATTTAGTAATAATATCACTATCAGATCAGTGTTGGCAAAATTAATTAGTGTGAGAAGCAATTTCTTCCAACATATTTGACGACAAGTGTAAATTAAAGGTATCCTTTATTGACATTATATTTCTTGCTTCTTCTCTGAGGCCCGTAGAAGATGATACAATATTGTGAGCTCTGGTCCTAGTATTGGAACTCCAAGTAAAGCCTGATTTGGATATATAGGTTGAATGTTCGTTTTTTTCAAAATTTCCTTCATTTGTTACATCTTCATTGTCCTCAGAATCAGAATGCATATCATCAACATCATCAGACTCTACTTCTATATTATTTTCAACTTCAGAATTATCGGAATCACTATAAGAAATATCGTCTTCTAACAACTTTTCTACTTCTTTATCTGTTAATTGTTTAGCCATTATCTGAAGAGAAAATAAATAATTGCATATAAATGTTATTTGTCATAAACAATATCACAAAAAAGTTCAAATATACTCATTAATTTTATTTACAAAATTTGGTCCTAAATTTTACTTTGTTATGAAAAATATTTTAGAACCACAGTTAAGAAGATGCGACACGTTCGCAAATACCTACATAACTGAATGTCCGAAAGCGAAAAACAAACAATGCAAATTGATGGTCGCACGTTACCAAACAAGCAACGAATACCTCGCAGTATAGTTGACTCCCTCGTTCGCATCTGTGTTATGGGGTTACCCAATGCATCAGCTAGAGTGAAATAAATAATAAGCACAATAACTAAAAGATAAAACACAGGGGTATGGTATTGGCACGCACAGGTGTATGTACCGCGCGAAGATCACTGGACCGAAAACAATATTTCTAAATATTATACACTTAGAAATTTGAAAAACAAAAAATGGCAAAATGTTTGTCACTATTTCCGTGAAGATTACAAAAAATAAGAATGAAATCTTTTGCGTAATTGTTGAGTTATCAAGTTTAAAAAATGTGAATACCCACCCCGCTTCTGAAAGCCAAGGTTAATCTCATCACTTTTAAAAATACAGTTAGTGAAATACTATTTAATTAGTAACTATTAAAATGCATTTTAGTCTCCTTTAAGAAATTTAATATTAGGGGTACCAGTCGAAAATGTCGCATTTCGGTATGGCCCTTGTTTGATCCTCAGTCGCGTCCGTCTCGTCGAGTCGTCAGCACGCAATATATATTACTTTTGTTCCTTAACATTTGAAGATCATCTTTCGAAAGTTATTTTTATTTTTGTTAGCGATACATTTAAAATGGAAGGGTTTATACCAGATAAGAATTTTGTGCGCAATTGCTTGATCTACGAGTTCCACCAAAAAAACTCTGCGAGGAAGGCTGCAGAAAAAATTTGCAGTATATACGGTGATGTAATATCCATTCGCTAATCGCAAAAGTGGTTTAAAAAATTTCAGAGTGGGAATTTTGATACGGAAAACCAGCCTCGAGAAGAAAAGGTCTTTAAAGTGGATGATGACATTTTAATGTGTGAAGTCGAAGCAAATCCAACAAAATCAATTCAGCAGATTGCAGACACACTCGGATACTCCTGGTCGAGTGTAAAAGCCATTTGAAAAAAATCGTCGAAATAAAAGTTAAGCGACCCAGAATGCACGCAGAACACAAAGTTTTTTTTCAACACGACAACGCAAGACCCCACACTGCAGCGATTACTCGAAAAAAAATAAACGCCTTTGGCTGGAAACAAATCGATCACCCCCCATATTCACTGGATTTAGCCCCATCAGATTACCATTTATTTAGATCCTTGCAGCATTTTTTATCGGGAAAAAATTTCAACAACTTAGACGAAATAAAATCTGCCCTTGATGACTATTTCCAGTCGAAACCAGAAACTTTCTATTCAAAGGGCATAAAAATGCTTGAAAATAAATGGAAGACTGTATTAGAAAGTAATGGGAATATATAATATAATTTTTTTCAAATAATAAATGATTTAAATTTATATTTGCCTTTTTATTTAAAATGCGACATTTTCGACTGGTACCCCTAATAGTATTAATTAAATCTAAAAACAAAGTATATTCCCGCAGGGGAACTTTACCACTCGTGCCTCGAGAACTTTCAGTCATTTTCTTATACACGCTCGTCGATTGTTGAGGTTTCTAACAGAGTCGTCCAACATTATATATTTTAATACAAATTAAATGTATCAACAACTATACAAACGAAAGCGAAAAAAACAATTTATCAAAAAAATATTTAAGTTGCTACCGGGATTCGAACCACAAATCTATGTTTAGAAAAAAACTGCAACAATAATAATTCTGTTATCCATAAAAAAATCTACCTATTTTATCTGATTGTGCCAATCTTTTGTGGACGTGCTCTGTTCCTTCGGACTTGCAGAAATAAATTGAAACTTTATTTTTAAATTCTGTACTATTACATATCACTAAAAGATATCGAGGGGCTATCAACTCTTGATTGTAACATATGGAAGTTTCCTGGATGTAGCATTCACAAGGAATTCTGCTACAATAAATTTTAAAAACTATAATGTACAATGGAGATTATAAATAGTCTAAAAAGCGTTTAAACAAAAAGAAATAATGTGTTTTAATTTGTTTTATTCATTATTTTTACATAAAGTAAGTTTTAAATAAAATATTTTCTTATATATTCTAAAATTATTAATGTATACTTTTATGTTAATTATTATTTACATAAACAACAATATTTATACCTCTTTTGTATAACAGCCGCTTAACATCAAGATGTAACACAGTTTATCGGTTGTTCAGATAAAACTGGAGTCACCGGACCACCTTCAGAAGCAGCTTTAACTTTCATTACAACTTCTTCAAAATCAGGCAATGCCATGGTCTGAAGCTTAGAATATACCTGAACATTATTTATAGACACTTCAAAGGATCCTGCAAACAAATACTGTCTATATTTTGTGCAGTACTATATTCTCATAAATATTATATAAGTTAAATTACATTACTTGTCACCTTGCCTTCCACGTGTGCAAATTACATTGACATCCTGATTTGATTCTTTCAATTGTCTAGCAAGAGAGAGACAGTGTCCTCCGTAATCACAGACGCCGCTAAAATTAAACAAAACATAAAATAATACAGATAACTTGACATATTAAATAAAAACATCATTAACTTCTTCCCAGACATAACTCCCATGACTTATTTGATTCTCAATTAATTCTCAATCACCATTGCTCATTCATGGTGTGTATATGAAAATTTGCCAAGATCAGGCGTAGCCTAAGTGATAAATTGCCATAATATTATAGTAAAAAATTTCTGTTTACAAAAATTAAATATATTATTTTATTTATTGTTTTAGTAAAAGTAGCCATTTACACATAGATTACATCCAGTACATCCAAAAAAAAAATTCTTATCTGTAATAAGCATTATGCATGATATATATTTATTTTATTTTTTAAAAAAAATAGAGATGCGTACACGGAATACATGTCACATCAATATTCTTACTATTTTCAAACTAAGCTAAATGCTTGTGCTATGAAAATAGGACTAACTTGCTGGTGTGCTGGAACGAGGCGCGAACCCCCGACCACTAGATCACTAGGCCAACGTCTTGACCACTACACCAACAAGCTACTCTATATAACCTTAAGATTAGTGATGAGCTCAAAATCGCGAATTGTGAGTCAATCACTGATATCTTTGAGTCACACTCACTATCAGTGATTGAATATCTGGGAGTACCGCGATTCGCGATTAATTTTTTAATATTTTGTTGTGAACCGTGATTCGACATATGTGCATATGAAACGAAAATATTCATGAAGGAATGATGTTATAATTCGTGATAACCGCCATCTAGAAGATTCTGCCAAAAACATTTTAACGCATTTGACCCGAAAAATAAATTCACATTATTTAAAGGGTTTTCATTATTTTTGTGATGATATTAAATTATATATGCTAGAATGTTTTTTTACGCAAATGAAGTTTGAACAATATAAGTAAATACGCAAAAAATTAAGTAATTTTATTTATTTTCTGTATTGTGATATTGTATTAGTAATAAAACTGTGATCACAGTCACAGTTTTCAATCACTAATATTATCGAATATCAATCACAATCACACCAGTGAGTTAAGAGTAACATTTTTTCTCATCACTACTTAAAGACAGGATTACCATATTTTAAAATATTAAACAAGGATATTAATTCCCAAAATCCAGGATAATCCTGGACATTCACACTTCCAAACTAAGACGTCTACATTTAGATATCATTCACGTCGGTCCCTTGTGACTATGCTCTTCCACTTTTCTTGGCGTCCTACAAATCTTAGGGTTGTCACCAGAGAAGTGGCTATTCCCTTTTCCACTCGGTCGGTCCAATGAGTGGGGGACTTCCTCTCCATCCTTTGATGTGGTCCATTACAACAAGCTAATTTCTATTCTCGCAAGATGCCCAAAAAATTTAAGGACTCAGCTGAGGTCGAGTCTATTCTTGATATTCAGCTCCTCCAGAATGGAAAAATTTGTGCGTCTCGCCATCCACAGTACGCGCAACATGTGTCTTCAGCAACATATCTCAAAGACATCAATCCATGTTATCTCGTTTACCTTTGGGTGACAATGTAAAAATATAGAATGCACCAGACTCTGACAAGCCTGATTTTGATTGTTTTGGATATATTGCGGTCTTTTCATATTTTTTTAAGTCTGGATGTAGAACTATGCGTCATTTGATTTCTGACTCGCAACTACCGTCATCAGCGATTATATTATCATCACCCGAAATAATTGAAGTCCTTGACAATTTCAAAGTCTGAAAGAACATTTTTATAGGTACCTAATAAAGAATTAAAATCACTTTTTTATATATTCATTTTGGTTACATTTATGTATAATATATTATTCACAGTACACGAAACATGTGTACTTGACCTTGATTAGATATAAACAATCTAATGGCAATTCAGTTAGTAATGTTGAAATTAAATTTATGCAGGATTAAAATATTTTTAAATTCCATATTCAATGGAATTTTAAAATATTTTAAAACCCGGACAGTCTCTGGTACGTAAGGGAAATAAAAATGGGACTTAAGAAATAAATAACAATGTGTTTCTTTGAAGATATCACACAGTTCCATTACAATATTGTCCAAGAACAAAGACAAACTAATTATTTATGACATGTTCCATTTATCCGGTTATTCCTGCGCAAGCCAAATACCTACGTAAATTTTGAACATGATATAAAAACATTGTTACTCCTAGGAATGCAATGTCAACTAGTCGTTAGTCTAGCTTTATAAAGACAGCAACAATGTTCTTAAATATTTGCTAAAAATCATGGACATCGTAAAATAAAAACATACCAATACTCAACCTTCACTTGTACGTGCCTCTTATTCCCGGCGTTTTCATTCATGTTTTTGGTTATTTCGTAACTACAAAATTATATAAAATGACAGTTAAATCTAAAAATTACATGTATATACTCTATGGTATATACTATCAATCTATGATATTACATAATCTCTACTCTATAATTCTATGGACATTACGAATCTACGTACTTGTTTATCTGTCAAAATTGCTACATTTCCCAAATAGTTTATTACTCATATTACCGAACGCAGCATTTCTATTATTTTAGTCATTTTGATACGCCTGAACGGTAATCTGTGTCGCGAGTCAATTTTGATTCGGACCGACCTATCGTTATTTGTCATCCGCGGATACTTGGGTTTCTTGAAAGTGTATTTTGCAGGGACCCACGTCACACGAGAACCTTTTCTTCCGTCATTGGAAAGCTGTCCTTTGTTTTCTAGGCCATTCATCGAGAAGATTTATCTCTTCCGCAATTACGAGGGATGACCAAACGCGTTGCGCAATACGTTATGAAATCAATCGGTTATCTTTTGTCCGAGAAGAAATCGTTCCGAGAAATGTCGCACTCGGGGGCGGCCTGATAACAATGTACCCTCAGTAAATTAGGGGGTCAACAGTAAGACAATGACCGCACAAAAAAAGGGGACCATTAAGATGCGGGTGCATTTTTTCCGCCCGAGGATAATTGACTCCGGGGTAATAAAGCAGCTTTTGTTGCATGTCGGCTGGTACCCACGTGCAGAAGGGCCACCGTGAGCGACGACTGACTATCGCGTCTTTTCTCTGTAGGGGTAGACAGAGAAAATATAACGCATATGAATAAGTATGTGTACCCAGATTCACATCTTTCACATTCATGTACCTTATGTGGTGCGTAGATCGGAGTATTCCGTCGTCAATCATTCATTCTATATGGCCGTTTGAGCAAGTCTCAAATCGACCGCGATTCGATCTAATCAAAGTGTGCCGGTATAGTAGCGCTTCCGCAGTATTCAATCTGCATCCGCTCCTAATCTACTAGCAATAATCGAGTCAACTAAAACAAATAATAATGAAGGCGGGCAGAGAGATTGCAATGTAAATAAATATAAATAATTATGTAATTATAACTGGGTAGGTGAGAAAAACATGTAATAGGTTGTCACACCGTGACCTTCAACCGCTGATGGAATCCAGTGCACAACGCCACCAGCTAAACTTAGTCTGTGGGTACCTAAGGGTTGGTGTCAGAATGCCTATCTCAGATGTGTGGGGGAGGTCTCAGAGAATAATAACACTTTCGTCACATTATTTACACTTTATTCACATAACAGGGAAAAATTGTCTTTGTTACACGCAGAGGGATTCCGATCTTTCCGTGGCTGGACCAAAGCATCATCTCATCTTCAGGAGGTTTCCAGTGGACCAATCTTGCCGTCAAAGCGTGGACGGTGCTCGTCCCGCTTCCGTATTTGCTTGCAGCCTCCCGCTCGTTCCCGTGGAGAGTCCTTCTTTCAACGACATTCACGGGCAGAACAAGGCCCAAATATCTCTTGTTCCTGCCGTGAATGAAATACTAGGCGAAGAGTCCTTCCTTCCTGGATGCCCACGGACAGAACAATGCCCAAATATTTCTTGCTCTTCCGTGATTATAAAATTCAGTCTTGATTCTCGCCATTTGTCGATCTTTACACCAATACTCAGATCTCGGCGGAGCGCCGCAGGGCGTCCGCCTCGACACACCTCTCTCTCCGGGCGCCTGTTACGAAGTCCCCCTCCTTCCTCCAACCTCACTCTACCGGTAGCGAGGTAGCTACCGGCAGAGCGAGGTAGATGTCGCCTTAAGTCTGCGCGCGTGATTTCAAATGTTACAAGGTATAAGTGTAGATAAGGCGGAAATCACTCATGAAACAATGTAATTTAAAGCTGAAATAAATAAACCTCATGTGTACCTAATTCTAAAAGTTTTCGTCCCAGAGGTAATAAAGAAAAAATAAAATGATTAGCTCATAAGTAGGATTTTATGTGAAATGTTTTTATTCTGATTGAAGATGTACCAATAAGAAAACTCAAGATTTGATTAGAGATAATAACCCTGATAAGGAGTAAGCTTAATGTGAAAGATGGTATAGAATATAAGTTATTAATAGTTTATATATGTTAATGGATTATTCTAGGGCTTTTTAATGGATAATTTAAGTAAACAGTAACATTATTGAATTTTTATGTAATGAGGCAGGACTGTAATTAATTACGAAGAAAGTGGGCGAAACCGAAAATTAGGCCTACAAACGAAGATGTAACGCCGCTGTCAACGGATGGACCAATGAGGTATCGCCAATCCCGTGAAGACGGACCGACCCCCGAGCGAGAAGTACACCCTCGCCATGGTTACTTTAAAAGGGCCAGAACGCCATTTTGAAAGTTAGTCGAAAGCCAGTCGAGGGGGCGCAGTCGTAAAACGAGATCCGGGGAAGAGAGTCGGAAACGAGGTCCGGGAGGACTAGTTGGACGAGGCCCGGAGGAATTAGTTGAAAGACGAAATCCGAAGGAGTGAGTCGGGAACGAAGCCCGGAAGGACGAGTCGAACAAAGTCCGGAGAAGCAGTTGTAAAGACGCGACAGGAACAAGTGGTAGACACGCGATGGGAACGGAAATAAGTGGTAGAGGCGAGAGCGCGTTCTGTTAGTTGGAACGAGGTCCGGAAAAGACGTCAAGAAAACCACAGTTGGTACCAAAATCGAAGACGAGCAGCCGAAGATGACAGTTGAAAACACGTAGTGAAAGACGCACAGAGACGAACACAAAATTCAGAAGTCGAGATACGAGTTGAATCCAAGTGGAGATCAAAGTGGAAGCCGACACCGAAAATCCGAACGAACGTCGCCAGAGAATCAAAGGATAAACAGCCACGGTTCACCACGATCCACCCAGGAGCAGCTGCCCAGACCAGTTCGTAGTCCTCCAGAGTAGTCAGCAGGTAGCCGCCCACGCCGGGTGCTAACGGCATCATTCCGTCGGCCTGAGACCAGGTCTCCGGAAGAAGATTCCGGAGGAGCATCGCAAAATAACCCGAGGTAGACATAGTTTTAGATTAAGTTAGTTATAAGTATACCTGTCCGTGAATGTAAATGTGTATTTAATAAATGTCTAATTTGTGCATCTTTCGTGTGTTCATATTCACCTGTATTCTTCCTATAACCATAGTACTAATGAAAGCGTGATATCTGATGAACGGGTCGCGAAGCGAACATTCCATTAGAGTGCGGGATATGGTTCTGATGAGCGATCAGAAGCATGGTACATGTTCGATTAATCGTCGAGTAATCGAATCATGACTCCTAAACGAACCCTGACTCAAATCACATGGCGCACAACGTCGTGTCCCATTTGTATCAATTTCAATTATCAATGTGGGTAGGTACATAATTGAATTCCTTTATAAGAAACCGCCTACCTGCGTGTTAGGAAAAAATATCCGTCCTTATCATTTTTATTTTCGGTAATAATGAAATATTAATTTCTTAAAAATTTAAGGTGCGTTTATGTGTCATATCTTGTGCTAAATTAGCTGAAAAATCTAAATATCAAATACAATACAATAACTTATACCGGATCTTATACTCGTTGATTCATATACAGGCGTTCTCGATTTACGAACGTTCACTATTACGAACATCACCATTTTAAGTTTTTATTTATTTACGTAACGCACGAAGTTGTTGAACTAGATAATCAAATCGAACTTGACTGATAACAACTGGTGAGTTAATAGAAATTTAAACACAAAAGAAGTATAAGAAAAATTTAAAATTTCACATTCCAGAACATTTACGATGCAGACAATGGCTATAGCATTTATATTAATTTCTGAGAAATTGCCAATGTTTGAATAACAGGACTCGAATATGGAAAGATTGGGAAAGTGAAAAGAGGCGTTATGATTCGCTGACATGTTTGTTATAGTGAGATTTTTATTTTAAAAAAATAAACTAAATCTGTAGTCTTTCATCAAGTCGTATTTTAAAAGGGTGGACGAATCAGTCGCAGCTATTTCATTAGAAATTCAACCATCTACATGTAGTGCGCAAAGTAATACACACATGAAAATAACGAACACTGATGAAAATATACATATACAATAAATATAATATATGTTGTTGTTCTAAATTAATCAATTAAATATGTATTTTTACGTATATATATTTTTTTAAATGAACTATTACTATATATATTTTGTATTCTCATATGTAAAAATGGCTGATAACTTACACTATTGCATAAATATGCATATTTAGGTGTTTTGACGCATTGCGAACAAAAATTTATAACGAACAAAATCAAGGAACGGAACTTGTTCGTAAATCGAGACAGTGGCGTAATTATACCGATGCAGCCAATGCGGTGTATTGTGGCCCACTGTTTATTATTTCTTCCTGTGGTACGGGAACTCGGCTGAACAGCAGTTGTTATAAGGAAGAAGAAGAAGAAGAACTTTCGAAAAGCTGGTAACGACTTGGACTGGTCAAGTTTTATTCGTTTTACAGGTACATCTGTAAGTACCGGAAGCCCGGGAACTCAGCACTTGTTTATCTTGGTAGAAGATTAAAAGAAGAAGAATATGACGAAGATAGAGGAGTATTTTGAAGAATCTTGATATTTTTTCGAATCTGCCCGCTGAATATATACACCATGATAATTTGCGGAGGGCGTGGCCCTCCAGACGTCTCATTTTTATATTTATTTTATTAATCAATATTGTAATTATAATAGATAAATATTTGTGGTAACTGAGATGATCTCCTGCGAGTGTTGGTTTTCTGTGATCTTCTGATAGCTTTATATAAATCGTATGATTAAAAATAAACATATAAAAGATCCTTATAAATCTATTTTATACTCTAGACATGGTTTTTATGGCAAAATATATCAAATTATTACATAACTAGACATGATGACCAGTAAGTCATTTCCTAAATATTTCGACAGGCCATTTTATTACATCTAACTAAGCTTATTTTTTATTGATTCTTTAATCCTTTATTTGTAAAAGAAACAATCTCATCGGTGAGTGCATTTATTCATATGGTGTTAAACGTGGCTTCTTATTGGTCCATTCACTAGAGCGGGGCGCGCGTGCGCGCATTTGTCATTTGAAAGCGCCCCGTGAAAATATTATTACGTCCAAAACTGATAAAAAAAATAGTAATTGTATCTTAAACTGCTTTAATTTGTAAGTTATGCGATGTATTTTGTTCTTCTTACATATCAATTATTTTATCATATATACGTGATTAGCAAATAAAAAGGATGGGTAATATTTATGCGTATATTTGCTCAAATTACGTCCGCGCGTGAATTTGGGAGCGCGCGATGTAAAAAATACAATTATTTTTAATACTTTGTAACTTGGTCGATATTGGCAGGATTTTCATCCGGTTTTCACTAAAATGCGTGATTTATTAATCTGCACATGTCAAGACTATAAAATATTTAAAATTCCATTTTCACCTGCAGCCAGGTGTGCTCCTCAGGTGATTTTGGCTTGAACACCCACGTTAGATGGAGTCCCAAAAAATTAGCGTCCTTTCCCAGCTGTAATAGTAATCCAATAATCCACGGCAAAATTATACAATTTTAAAAATTGTTTCACACGTGTATTGTGAATTACCATGTATTCATTTGAAAAAGTGTAACATGTAAATGTAAATGAAACAGTAACATAGGTTCGAAAATTTGTCGTCAAAAATACTGCCGCTGTAGCTTAGTTGGTAATGCACCTTCTCCGGATTGGAAAAGAGATTCAGGTTCGAATCCCGGTAGCGCAAAAACAATATTTTTCGATAAAATTGATTTTATATGTATATCTTTATAATTAATACATTTAATTTGCAATTAAAACATGATAGACCTATGTCCTGAAAAATTACAACTTCACAATAAGAATGTGTTCTCCTTAATAAGAAAACATTATCGATTATACAATTTAGGCCTCGCTAATACGTCGAATTAGAGAACAGTCCATCGCCGCAAAGTGAAGTATTTTTAAAATTACAAGTGTAAATGCCTTACTATGTGTAAATATTATATTTGACAAGAGACTAATGTTGTTCTTAATATTTAATGGATAAACCATGCAGTACTGATATTCGTATATCTTATAAACGATACTTATTTAGGGGTTCCTTTTTTTCCATTCTCCATTGGGGACCAATTTTTATAGTTACCCCGCTGAATCGAGAACTTCCTGTACATGATGAAATATAAGTTTCCATGCTTAATATGCCACCAACAAAGCGGCATTTGTCTTTGAAGTGAGTAAGATTTTCTGGAATGGTAAACAAAAAACTAATTATCAATTTGTCAACAGACAAGTTTATCAATTATGTATCTATTTGGTTTAAAATATTGATAGTATTTTGAATGATTATACACTAACCTATGATAACGTATCCTTTCCAACATATTTTTCAATTCAAAGACTAAAATTAATGTATCTGATAGTGAATGTGAGATTATATTATCATTTTTAGAAGTAGGTGGGGTTCAATTTCGCACTTCTTTTAATATAAAATTTTCGTCATTTTATGAGTACCTACGCTAAAAAAAACAATTGGCGCGCACTGCATATAAGATAAAAGGAGTATATACGTGTAGCGATCGGAATTCATATCCACCGCCATCTCAGTCGGCATCGACGCTAGCGACAACGCTGCCGGCTGTTGCTACAAGCCTGGCTCGATATTTCACCGCTAAGCAGTCTCTCCAGTTTCATCGTTTCACAACGGCGGTCTTGCCGGCCCATGCACGCCGAGCAAGACCGCCAACTCGCTTCATATCATTTCATAATACACGTGCACCTTCTACATCTTCATTCATTTCTTTAATTCTATCTGTCTTCATTGTTATATCCATCACAATAAACACATCAACACGCAATTGACATTTATTTCATTTAACCATCGTCCTAACCCCCAAATACGTTACTGAAAATTCTTAGAAATATATAAATTGCATATCTTAAAATAATATTGCAACTTAATCATGTAAAAAAAAGAACACACAATAAACATGTAATAGTGTAATAACAATCACGCCGAACTCGTTTCACGGCAAAGCGCGCCGCGCATACAATCATGTAATATAATATCTTATATCTATATATGTTATAAGATCTTAAATTCTATGAGCTCCCGCTGTACGTAGCTCCACACTATCTACTCGTATTAACCACGTGAATTTTGATTTGTTATTTTTCTATTTGACCAATCCATATAAACACTTAAGTTCCCAATTGAATACTTAACTTGTTGACCTATTGAGCTCTCAATATAATAAAAATGTAATTTTATAATAAAATCATAGCGAAAATACGCGTCTGCCCATGAATCGCATTGTTTACCATTTTTTCTTAATGTATCCTGCTTCTTTGAAAGGTTTTCGTCTTGATTCATATCTCCGCACAATAATACTTCCAATTTTATAATCCTCGAATTTTTCAACGTACTAAACTACCCACTACTAAAACTTGAGAAATCATTATCCGTCTCTTGTATTACTAAATTTGTACATTAAAAAAATTAGTCAAATTTTATATAGACTGGAAGATAATTTTTCTGCAGTTAAACTCAATCAATCCATAAATACTCAACAATTAAATCAGCATGTAGATTATTTTACAAAATGTTATTTATTATCTCTTTATTAACGTTCATTCAATAGCCATTTCAAGAGGGACCATTTAAAAAGAAAAACAACATTCACAAATTCATAAATTATAATTTGAAATCTTCCTACTGGCAAGTATTTGGATATCTGTCGTCTGTCAGAAAACAATTATTTGGTTGACATTTATCCAAGACACAAACCGTTCGTACTTATTTCGAAGTAGGTTAATAAAAATAATTCCCATTAGGGTAATGAGATCTGAAAATATAATGTGTCACCAGGTGTCGCGTGTATCGCGGGAATGGTACGTTACTTTATTATTTAAATCATTTTAAGAATTATGCCTGATTTGGTATTTGTTTGCGTTAATTGTAGTTTCCTTTTTTGGTGCTGTGAAATCAGTGTCGTTAATTAACAGTAATAGGTAAAGTCGGAGTCGGTAGACTTCACAGCCCTGGTTTTTTGATAATAAACTATATTTTATATGTTGTAAAATAGATTTTAAGAAAATATCGGTCGTGGCTGTGCAACAGCCAACATTCGCGAAGCGGACACTATCTAGTGAAATCAGTCTGTATGGATATTGACCGAGATTGCGTAGCGGCACCACTGGCCACGAAGCGACCACTATCTAGCCAACATAAAGCTGGTATCATATATATTAGTGAATTTAAAACATTTTTACTTTCTAGTCACTATTATATAATTTCATCTATATTGTTATATTTATAGCGAACTGTATAATATTTACATGAAAAAAAACAGTATATATATGTTTTCATATGTACGTCATAATTTATTTTATAAATAATTCTAATTTAAAAAAAATGTAATCTGTAATCAATACTTGGCCGTTATCGTTATATCTATGTATAATTGTAATGTCATGGATTATGTCAGAATGGAAAATTGGAACAATATCTTAATTGTTTTTATAACAGGTATTCTATTATCTTTTCGACAAATTTTTTCGTATGTATGTACGTAGTACAGTGTAAAAGTGTATCTTTAGTTTTTTAAATACGTATACCTTTTAGATAAAAAAAATATCTGTTATTTTAAGTGACCAAATATTAAGCATTACCCAGGACACTCTTGCGTTTTATATTAAATTCTGGAAAACGTAATTTATTTAACATTTTGCCCTATATTTTATTGGCGTCGCAATTGCATATATTGCACACCTAGATCAAAACTAAGACAACTAAAAAAACCAAGGATTTTTATATTATATTTTTGTATTCGGATACTCTGTCATATACGCAACTAACTTTGCCCCAGTTCTCGAATAGTGTAATTTTAAGATACATTTATGACCCAAAATGTTTTTTAGTTTCATAACTTTAGTACCTAACAAAAAATGGAGAAAAATTGTTTTTATTTTTTGTCTACTGAAAAATGACTTTTTGAGTTGTCTTAGTCTTGATCTAGGTGTGCAATATGTAGCTTGAGCTACGAAATGAACAAATGCCTCCATTTTTCAAGAATTCACATTCTTTCTGAACAAATGGTGAGAACCTGAAGATATTAATATCCACTAGAAATCTGCAAGAACGAAGAGAGAGACATATGAAAGAAGATAGGCTCAGAACTCTGAACAAAACCCAATAGCGAGAGCAATGAAAAAAAATAGATCTTGCAGCTGTAACAAAGGACCATGGCGATTAAAAGAGAAAAGTTATGTACTGATATTAATTATTTTATGGTATATTGCGTATAAGAGTGATCCGGAAAGTGAAAAAATCCGCTCCTTGTTAACTAACGTATTGACAGCCCACCGCCGCGCCGGTGTCAAATATATTTGAAATAAACAAATTAGGTATGGCGCTTTGAATGGAATTATATCTAACGGGAATTTGTCAACCGAGGCAAGACTAGCGGTGCACAATGGAATCCTGGTACCGACACTGATGTATGGTAGTGAGGCCTGGAGCTGGCAGAAAAGGAACGAAAGTAGACTGAATGCAGTGGAAATGAGATCACTTAGACGTATTTGTGGCAAATCTATTTATGACAGAGTAAAGAATGAAGAAATAAGGAAATAATGTAAAGCTGATGTTAGTATAGTGAGTAAGATTAAGAAAGGATCACTTAGGTGGTTTGGTCATATGGAAAGGATGAATGAGGAGAGAATGGTAAGAAAGATATATGGCGCAAGTGTTAATGGAACCAGAAATAGAGGACGTTCGCGAAAGACTTGGTACGACCAGATAAACCAGATAATGGAGGATGGTTCTGCTAGAAGCCTCAACAATCGGCGAGCTTGTATGACAAGATGTATGAATGTGGATGAGGCAAGAATTGTGTATCAGGACAGAAGAGTGTGGCGCTCTATCCTCTCTGCCTACCCCCACGGGGAAACGGCGTGATGGTAAGTAAGTAAGTAAGTAAGTAAGGTATGAGACCTTTTAGTTCTAAAGCTACATAAATAAAACTGCACTTCTATAGTCAGAAATTTGAAAATTGGAGCACTGAAATGCTGCTGTACTGTAGGTTTAAAATTATTTAAACAATGACCTATGTACGTTAGAAGATAATTATTTAATTATATCCTGCGTACATCTTTTGCGCTCGTCGTTGAACGGGTTACAAAAATACCGTTGTATTTAATACATGAGTATGTTTTACCATAAAGATATTTGGGGGTTAGAACGGTGGTTAAATGAAATAGATGTTTGTTTGCGCGTTTTGAGGTTTATTACATTATGATGAAAACAAGAAAAACATAGAATGAAATGAATTAATGAATGATGTAGAAGGTGCGTGTATATTACGAAATGAAATGATGTGAAGCGGGTTAGCGGTCTCGCTCGGCTCTCGCGAGCCGGCAAGACCGCCGCCGTGAAACGCTGAAACTCGAGAGACTGCCTAGCGGTGAATTTCGAGCCAGGCTTGTGGCAGATTGTGGTCGATGCCAACTGAGATGGCGGTGGATTTGAATTCCGGTCGCTACAGATATGTGTAGGGATTAGAATTCAAATCCACCGCCATTTCAGCTGGCATCGACGCTAGCTACAGGTCTGGCTCGATCCTTCACCGCCAAGCAGTCTCTCTGGTTTCATCGCTTCACAACGGCGGTCTTGCTGGCCCACGCGTGCCGAGCCAGACCATCTATTCACTTCATAATACACGCACACCTTCTACATCTCTTCACTCATTATTGTGTTCATTCTATCTGTCTTCCTTTTTCGATCTATCCATCTCAATAAACATCAACACGCAAATCTATATCTCTTTTATTTAACCACCAAATATGTATTAATGTTTTTCAATTGTGAAGGACAATAACCGTCCATTAAACTTTAAAAAAATGGTTACTCTAATTGATGAAAAATTAATTGCAGGCTCTCTATAAAATTGTAATTTCGCACATTGCTGATACAGTATCATTTTATTTGTTGACGCGGGTTATTTCAGAAATTGTTTTAGAAAAACAAACAATGTATACAAATTATGAGAGTCCTTTCACCAAAAAGCAGATGGAAAGTATAGCAAGCGACTTTTCACGACTGAAAGGTTCGTAAACATTTTTTAATATCGTCGTTAGGCGTGAATGTTCGTATAGATTGATTTTGCACTAAAGCATAATATGTGAATATTTTGGCTTATTCTTTACATTCGCGGTCAGCTCGTTGCTCGTTCACTTTTCGTCCATAATTTGTATTATTTTATCTTATTCTTCGAATTGGCAGAACTCATTGACATTCGCGGTTCATTTGTTATTTGATTGTGGTATTTTTGGTTTATTTTTGACCTCGACTCACCTTAATACGTATATTCAGCGCTGGGCTGCCAATGCGTTAACAAGGGGCTCGCTTAATCTCAGAGCTATTAGCGGTGTTTCGGGGAAAGAGCAAATTTTTTTATCACTCTTATACAATTATACGCGATAATTATTAAAGTAATCGAATGTTACTTAATATACTTATATTTTGTAATAACACGTATTATACCGTAAAATAATTAATATCAATAGCTGAAAAATGTACTTACTTATCTTAGATTACAAGAGTGGATAGTTCCAAGATGATTGATGCAGAAATTACTATTTATTTCGCTCCAATTTAATGTTTCAAAACAGAACGCTGTATTGAAACTAAAGTTCTCCTTAGTAAATGATGACACAAAGTAATAAATATTAGGAAATGTCTTTCTCAAAACTGTGCACAATTACGGTAATGGGAAAAAAATATGCACGTGCGAAGAATGAAGGATAATCGTTCACAATAATGTTGCGTTGAACATCTAAGAACATCTGGAAGCAATATATATATATATATCAAACATCGGCGTGTTAAGCATTGTTACACTATATACAAAAAACGGCTAGGTCTCTTTTATTACGCACCCGAAATAAATGTATTTTATGAGAAATTTCATAAGACAACAATGTCTGATGTTTCATAATTTACAGAAATTGCAGTTAGGTAGTGATTTGATCAGAGAATATTGTTTTTTCTTCATTTAACAAGGGGCTCGCGCTCAAATTTAACAAGAGGTTCACGCTAGCCCTTCCGTGTTTATTTACATTAAAAAAATATTTCGTTAATTTTCAAAAATTATACCGGTTAAATGTCCGTATTTGGCGCCTCTACACAAATCGACTCTTTTTATTGGATTTTTGATTACTTTTTTGAACATTTCACCGATTAATCGACATACAGTAGACTCCCGATAATCCTGGATCAAACCGATTCGAAACGTCCCGGTTAAACCAACCGGGACGTTTCGAATTTCGAGTCATTGAAAAAAAAATTTTTTTAAACGAAAATGTATCACATTGTTCATAACGGCTACCAAACACGTGTTTTACGAGTAGAATCGAGCACGTCAGTTGCCCGTCGTGTCCAAAGAGTGATCTCTCAAAATATTCATTTTATTTCCATGTTTTAAGTGTTTTATAAGGGTTAGTTGCGTCTAGTAAGTTGTAATTATCACTTGTGTACAATAGAGGAATAGAGCGCAGCGCAATAAATAATGACTGCCGCGGAGTTTACATCAGGGGTTTAAATAAAGGCGCGGCATCCGCCAAAGTACCGTTCAAGGCGAAAAATTGAACAGTGATGATCTAGCTGTATGAGAATTCATCTCTAAATTCCAAGCATTATTAAAAACCGAAGATCTTAAGCCGGAGAAAATCTATATCCCTGATTAAATCGGATTGGAAGTGATGAATAATTTATCGATTTTAATGAAAATCATGAAGAATAACTGTCACGAAATTTGCGACGAATTGATGGGTGCGGAATGTTGATAAGCAATCGGCACGTGATTGGCTTCATTCAGACCAAAGTGACTGATCAGAGTATTAAATGACGAAGATATTTTACAACGCGCGATGAATGATACCGTGCATTCTAATGATGACGGGAAAGGAAGATTAGTTGATTTCTTCAGAAAAAATTTAAACTATAAAAATTGACTTCCTTGAACAGTAGAATGACAGCACTTTCGTTGAAAGAAATGGCGCAGAGAAATATTCGGTAAAAACCAGCAAGGGGCGAAACCAATTTTCTTCACTCACTTATTCTTTTTTGTCGACTTTTTGGTGAAATAAATAATAATTGTGTAAAAAAATATTTATGCTGAAAGATATTTGACAACCCTACAATATTCCGGTTAGCATTTGCGCTTGCACAAACACACGTGCGCGACTTTCGGACATTATGCGCGCATATATGTGCATACTTATATAAAATATTTTTCCAATGCTTTCGGATTAACCGGGAAATTTGATAATGCGGATTTTTTCACCGTCTACCTCGGATAATTGATTTATATTTTCGATTTCTTGTCGAACATTGTTCTTTAGTTGGTCAAGAGTTTGTGATTTATTCGGGTACATAAAAATATATTGAAAACTGTTGCTGCTTCCTCGGCTGTTCCATTCACGTAGGAAGCAACAAAATTTAATACACCCTCCCTGAAGACCTATGACAATTTTCAGGTTATATTTTAGTTTTGTGTGTTTATTTATTCCTCGTGTGTATCTTTTATATGGGCTGGATGAACTTTAACAAGTCAATAAAGAGTTTGCACTGTGATCGATCTTGGCTGATTAATAAGTTATTTTAATGAATGTAGTAAGTTTTTGCAAAAATCAAAATCATCGTTCATTAAAAAAGAATTCAAAATTCAAAACTGCTTTGCCATACATTTACCGATTTAACCCTTTTTTAAGAAGCTTCCACTGTTGAAGACAATCAATTTTTTCGGAAGATCCAAGTCACGAATGAAATCGTTTATATCTTGACCAATTTATCAGCTCAATATAGACCAACTTTTCAGTTGCATTTGAACTTGAACTTGAACGTGAACGCGCCAGGCGCACAGGCTACATCCCAAAATTAATTTTTTAAACGGGAGGATTCAGGTGATAATCAGTGTTATTGTAACAACTGGGCCGTAATCCAATATCTGGTTGACCTGATCATTCCAAACAGCCTCTGTTTCTGTTACCCCCAACAATTACTACACATTTTCTTTATCACCTCTATTTTTCTCTCATCTTTCTTCTGCCACTATTTTTTCTCAATTTTATTTGGAAACGAAAAATACAAATAACCCTTTAAGGCGGCATTAATAAAAAAATAGAAACGATCACAATGTTTGATTATGGAGTCTGAAATAGTAGCGAAATGCAAAACTAGTAAAATGTGAAAGAGTACAACAACATTACATACCTATGTCAAAATAACCAACATCGCGGGGAATGTTGTAATGTTGATTTAATTCAAATAAACAACTGATAAGCTTGCACCAAAACTGTATTCTAAAAACATGACTTACTGGCAGTGGTTTAGTGCTAAACAAAAAATACCAGGGCAGTATTCGATTTTAACCCCACCCTTTTATTTTTCTTTCGTGTATTCCCACGAAATATGAAACTAAATATGTTTGAGGTAAAAATAAATAATTTAGCTAGAAATAAATTAACTTTTGTAAACGCTAAAACTATGCATATGTCAAAAAAAAAACTATCGAACTTATTTAAGTAGAATTCACATATTTCATCTATCTCCAAGTGCATGTGGTCAATGATTGAAATAATGGAATACTGCCGCGTGCCTAGATGATCCAATTCTTAACAAAAAAATCTATAAACATTGATTATTACGTTTTGAAAATATTATAATTCAATCAATTTTTTTGGATTCTGTTGATGTACAAAATTCTATGAGGAATATTTTGTATCAAAATATTATATAGTGTTTTTTACAAACATTATAATAGGAATAAACTGTTTTTACATTAAAAAGATCTGATAAATTTGATTAAATATTGATTTTTATCCTTACACATATTTGGGGGTTAGGTCGGTGATTAAATGAAAGAAATGTAGATTTGTGTGTTGAGGTTTATTGAGATGGATAGATCGAAAAAGGAAGACAGATAGAATGAATACAATTAAGAAATATAAAGATGTAGAAGGTGTGCGTGTATTATGAAGCGAGTCGGCGGTTTCGCTCAGCGCGCGTGGGCCAGCAAGACCGCCGTTGTGAAGCGATGAGACAAGAGAGACTGCTTAACGGTGAAGGATCGAGCCAGCCCTGTAGCAGCAGCCGGCAGCGCTGTCACTAGCGTCGATGCCGGCTGAAACAACAAGTTTCTACATCAAACATTAGTACAGATTATTTTTAATTTTTGCTAATTTTCAAAATTCAAGTACCTAAATTAGGTAATGATGTTTCGTTTTTGTTTAATTTATTTAATAATACTTTATTTTAATAAATAGTTTTTTTTTCTCATTAGTGTAACAGAAAATCAAGCATTTCTGATTATTTTTATCTCATGTTTCTGACCAATTAAGTAAGTCATACATCGATATCAATATATGTATCTCTTATATGTTTATAATTATCTCATCTTTTTCCATTTAAAGTTGTATTTTCCTGTTTAGTGTTATCTTTTTTCAATCAATTAAAATTGTTTTCTCCAATAGAAATTATTTTCTTAGTTTAAAGACTATTTAATCATTTTTCTACGTAATAAAAATATCATCATCTTAATGCATACGGTAGCATAAAAAACAGTTATTTTTTATTATTATTATTAACAGTTTGTATGGTAACAGTTTCTGTAATCATTCAGATTATTGAATATTATTAAGAAGAATACATTCTTATTATGAAGTTGTAATTATTCAGAACATAGGTCTGTGATATTTTAAATACTAATTAAATGTATTAATTAGAAAGATATACATATAAAATCAATTTTATCGAAAAATATTGTTGTTGCTACCGGGATTTGAACCTGGATCTCTTCCAATCCGGGGAACGTACATTAACCGATTATGCTACAGCAACACAACGCATTGATGACAAATAAACCGGATATTTGAAATTCCGTAAAAATAAAGTAGATGGCTTTCAAATAATGCAACAATAGATGTATTAATTTGGAAAGTGTAACATATGGGTTTGAAAATTTGTTGTCAAAGTACTGTGTGCTGTAATCGGTTAATGCATGTTCCTCGGATTGGAAGAGATCTAGGTTCGAATTCCGCTAGAAACAACAATATTTTTCGATAAAATTGATTTTATATGTATATCTTCCTAATTAATACATTTAATTAGTATTTTAATATTGTCTCACCTCTGACTGACAATTTGATTAAATTTTTGATGGACAGTAAATCAAAGAAGTCAAACTGAAGATAGTTTTTTTTTGTTATTAATTTAATTAAATATCTTTTGCAGGTCAAACATATTTAGATCACACTGGAGCCACCCTTTATGCAAAGTCTCAAATAAAAAAGATTTCAAAAGATCTTGTGAAAAATGTATACTCCAACCCCCACACGAGTCAATACACAGCAGATTGCATCGACCAAATCCGATGTCAAGTACTAAAACACTTCAATACTGATAGCGATGAATACAGCATCATATTCACCTCAGGCACTACCGCTGCTCTCAAACTGGTGGCAGAATCTTTTGAGTTCAAGGGACAGGAAATCGTCAATGGAATATCCAAAACGGATATTCCAAAACCTACATCAGGATACTTTGCATACCTCCAAGACAACCACACTTCCGTTCTCGGTATGAGAGAAGTTGTTGCATCAAAATTTGCTGAGGTAAAACATGTACCCCACGAAGAAATATTCAAAACAATGTCTGATCCTGAATATAAAAACAATGTTGATTCTTCGAACTCATCCGAAAGAGCCTTATTTGTATATCCTGCCCAATGCAATTTTAGTGGGTATAAATATCCATTGAAATGGATAGATCAAATACACAATGGTGCATTGAATGGATATACTAAAACACAGTCTGGAAAAACATTTTCAGAATGGGCGGTACTCTTAGATGCGGCTGCTTTTGTTTCTACAAATAGATTGGACCTCTCAGTCTATAAACCGGATTTTGTATGCATGTCATTTTATAAAATTATTGGATTCCCTACTGGGCTGGGAGCCCTACTTGTACGAAGTAGCACCTCACACCTCTTGGATGGAAAAAAATATTACGGAGGAGGTGCTGTAAAATTTGCAATGAGCGGAGAAAATTTTCACATTAAACAAAATATTCTTCAAGATAGGCATGTATTTTGTTTTTGTATTTTATTATTTGTAGGCTCTTATCTCAACATAGTCTGAGGCAACCCACCGCTCGCCTTTCCTCATTCCTCTGGCATTCCCAAGATGCGTCCAAACTACCTTAATTGAGATACTTCCATATGCAGAAATAAGGACTCCGTATGGTATTCTCACTTGGTCCATTATTTGTAACTCCGGCTACTTCCCTAATATATCTCATTTCAGCAGTCTGGGTCCTTAATGTCATTTTCTTCCTAAGAACTCATATTTTCTGACCATGTCGATTATCGATCCCTCCTACGAAAAGTATCTTAACTGACAAATAGGTCATTTTTAGTTCTAGTATTTCACATGTATTTAGTTTAATACATAGTAGAAGTATTTTTTTATATAAAGTTATGTAAAGTATTGGAACAACTAAAAAAAGATCTGTTTGTCAACTACAATACTTTACATAGTGTGGGTCGATATATTAAAATGGGTCTGTACAAAACTTTAAAAAAATAGTTGGTTTGGTCTTGTCAGTTTGATCTACTTAACGTGGATTTCTTTATCTAGCTATAAAGGAGTGTAAAACACCACTAATGACCCCGATTCTTCTGTCTATTTCACCTTCTCTCACCTGTCGCTAGAGAATTTCACTTCCGAGATATTAAACTTATCTTACTCTTAGATTCTGAACGTGCACTGTTCCTGATATCTTCCATGCATTAAAATTATTGTTTAATTATTGACAATATCTATTTTATTTTACAGATTTGAAGATGGCACAATTCCATTTTTATCCATCTTAGCTCTCAAGCACGGATTTGACAGAATTAATGCAATGAAATCAAAAAAATCGAATGATAATATTATGGACATGATTTCTCTACACACATTTAACTTAGCAAAATATTTTTATTCACAATTAAAATCAGTTGTGCACTTTAATGGTAAACCAATAGCGTATGTGTATTCAGACACATGCTATGATGATATAAACCACCAAGGTGGAATAGTCAATTTTAATCTTTTACGATCCAATGGAGATTTCGTAAGATATGCTGAGGTTTGTTTTTCTTTTTACATTATTCTGAATTAAATTTATAAAAAAATCTGAATGTGGAAAGTTAAGTGATTTAGCGTTGATAAATAAATTTGGATGTTTAATTTTTTGTTACAAATAACCCTAAACTTAGCATTTACTATCGGAGGACCATATTATCCCACTTATATAATAAATTGTTCGCTTGTCTTTATGAGCGATTATATTCATGGACGCATGTAGGGCCTGACAACAACAATCGGTGAAGCCAATTACTTTCTGCTAGTAAATAAAAACATAACTCAACTATCACTAGCTGCATATATTGCACTACAAAATCAAATAACGTACAATGTTGTGTACTTATATTAGTTTCTTTAAAAACAGACCATAATAATAATCGCCGCCAGGGCCATGAGCCCCAGAATGTAATCTGTTATCAGGCGGCAAGTGTGTCACTCGAATGATATTTATGTTATTTAAAAATATGTTATATGTTAATAATAATATATATATATTTTGTATTAGTTTTCTTTTTCTTCCTATTATAATTGATTATTGTAATACAAGTTGCATGGCTTCTAGGGATTAATTTTGATAAAATCAATAATATTGTTATAATTAGGAAAGTAGTCTACTGGCAACAGAAAGTTCTGGGTTCAAGTCACGATAGCAGCTATATTTTTTCGAAAGATATGTTCTTTGTATTTTCCAAACGACACATTGATTTGCTTTAATCATCAAAGAATTTTGTTATGGATGGATTTGTAACATCACAAATAAAATGTTAGTATTATTCAAAATATAAACCTTAATGTTTTTTTTTTTTGCAGGTCACTCAGATGGCTGATAAATACAATATACGCATTCGTGCAGGATGCTTTTGTAATCCTGGAGCTTGTCAACGTTTCCTAAAATTATCAAACCTCGATCTCCATAAACACTACAAAATTGGTCATGTGTGTGGGGATGACAAAGATCTTATTGATGGGGTCCCGACAGGTTCAGTCAGAGTATCTTTTGGTTATATGTCGACAACAAAAGATGTCAAGTCCATAATTCGTATGATAACAAAATGTTTTGTCGATCGTAAATCATTGAATTAGTTAAGTGATATAATGTCGTCATCATTATCAGCTGTTTTCTGTCCATTGGTGGATGAAGTTCTTCCCAAATGTCTCACACTTTTCTCTGTCATTCGCTGCCACATATTTCCGCAGTTTCATGATTTTGGAGTAGAACGGGATTTAGGATGACTATGTTTGTCCGACGCTTGTTCCCTCTCCATAGGTCACCCATTGCCACTTCATTTTCTTTACGTATTCAATTATACCAGCTATCATCCATCCAATTCCTTTCCTGTCTCTTCATATGATGCCCAACACATATCTTTCCATGGTCATTAGCATTATTCTAAGTTTTTAAATATCTCTTTTGTTGAGAGTCCGTGTTTAGTAGCCATATGAAAGTATTAGAAGTAGGTGTTGGTTAAAGACTTTCCATTTTAGACCCAGTGAAAGATCACTTTAGAAAATTCTGTTCAGGCGTCTGAAAGCATATTAGCCCAGTTTTGTTCTGTAATCAATTTCTCCAGATATGCCTCCAGATAGGGAAATTTCCCGTATTATGTAAATATAATTATCAACTGGGTTTCATTTAGATGAATGTGTATTGCATGTGTATTATATTAATCTTTGAGGCGTTTATTATCAACTGATTGTCATAACCTGCTCTGTCGATGACTTTTGATAATTTCTGCATTCTGTTCTGAAGGTCACCTGGATTGTCTGATAAGGAATCAATATGATCTACAAAAAGTAGATGGCGTAATACAAATGCCTTTATCATTCACAAGTTTTCAAACAAATTTTCAAGGGTAGCCATAAATATTTCGGGTAATCACCATATTGGACAGCTTTCTTGATAGGGAATCTACGATCTGTGGTGTAAAACTTTACAGTAACTTAACAATTTTTTTTTTGTTTTGACTTAATAAATAACCTTTTTTTAAATAACTTGTAGTTTTATTATATGTATATTTATCTAGATAAAATGATTATTTTCCCATCAATAACAATGGGAAAATAATAATTTTTATAACCATTATTTATTAATTATGAAAAATATCTATGACCGTTGTGCATTTGGACCCCACTTCAACGATACAAGTCAATCCCGCCGATACAACACTACATCCATTTTTTTCAACCTTAACTCTAAATGTATCAGGTAACTTCAAATTAAAGCCTATGCTTATGTACCACTCAGAGAATCTAAGGGCATTTAAGGGAAATAAGAAAAATTCACTGCAAGTAATTTAGCGTTCAAAGAAGAAGGCTAACGGTAACTTTTTCAAGAATGATTTTTAAAGGATGTAATTCCATGAATCACTGAATATTTGAAAAAATGCAATTTGGCATAGAAGTGCATTTTACTATTGAATAATGCACCAGGTCATCCTTAATGCATTAGTGACATGTTTTCACAATTCAATGTTGTATTTCTTACACTAAATACAATCTCGTTACTTCAGCCAGTGCATCAGATGTTAATTGACACTTTTTAATGTTATCATACACACCTCATAATAAAGGAGGCGATTTCTGTCATTGATTCAGATCCTTAGCACTCAGGGACTTTTGAAAGGGATACAATATTTAACACACACTTTATTGAATACTAAAAAATCTTGGGATGAAGTGAAGAAGTCCACAATGAATAGAGCTTGGAAAAATTTGTAAACGATAATGTAGATGCTACTGGAACATCTGATAAGGTAACTAATCAAGTTGTTGAACTGGGGAAGCAATTGAATTTAGAAATTGATGCAGCATATATGGAAGAGTTAATTGAAACGCACAAGGAAGAATTGCTAAGCGCAGAATTGATGAAGATTGTATTGATGTATGACTGATGAAGACATGGATAGGGATGTAATAGCCAAACCATACTAATCAAAATGATGGATGTGAAAGGTTTTTCGCTAATTCTAAAGAAAAAGCAGAATCTTTTTCAGTTGCTAGAGGAAGAACATCCTAATGAAAATATAAGGGCTGCAGTAAAAAGGGGAATTGAACGAGAATTGATTTGTTATAAAACTATAAATGATGAAAAGAAGAAAGCGGCTGTACAATTAAGATTGGACTTTTTTTCAAACCACCATTAAATTGAAAATGTAATTATGTCTCAGTATATCAATATTTAAAGATGTATAAATCTGGTTTAAAATATATATGCATGCTTTTATTTGTTATTTATGTTTTCTTTTCTTATTTATAAATTTTATTTTTTGAATACATACATTTTATTTTAAATACCTCCTAAAAAAAATGTTGTATTCACGATACGACCATTCACAATACAGCTGCTATTTGACGAACGTATTGTGGACTTAACCTAGTGTACACTTGTATACAAAACACAAAATTTCACAAGAATATACTTGATATAGCTTAATTGGAAAAACCTATTAAATTTGAGTCTCGGTAGCAGTTATATTTTTTTCGAAAGATTGATTTGTTATTTGCATCTTTCTAGTGACATTTAAAGAGCATTTATCATCGACGCCGAGCGAACGTACCTTGAAAATGGTGACCACCAAATATTAATTGAAACAGTGAAATCAGTAATATTCTATGGAATCCCTGCCGTCAACTGTTACTTATCTATGACTGTTACTGTTATCACTTATCTATGCTGTCAATTAAAAATGTTATGATTCTGTCATGTGTCATGTTCGATAAGTGCATTTATTTTTCTCAATTATATTTGGTATATTAAAGCATTGGTATATTAAAATATTCATGGATCCGTCTATAGAAATACGTAAAGTTCCAGTTGGGTCAATTTACAGTTTGATTCAAGTTTTAGAAAGTTCTGATTCTTGGAAAAAACTTATGTCCCATATACCCAAGGACTTAGAAAACAAAATATTTATTCCAAAATATGGAACCGATCATATGAAGTTAGTATATGTTCAATTTTTATATAATTATTTATTCATTTGTGCACGAAATACAAATATGTATTTTCAATATATTTATTGTAGATTTTTTTTCGAATTTTTAATGTTAATATTTTATTTTTTATTGTTTAGTCTCATTGAAAATGCAAGTATTAAACAAAAGCGTCCCTGTACAGAAATACTATTCGAAGAATGGGGGACATCAGGAAGGAATCGACCCACACTCACAAGTTTATTGCAAATACTGATGGAAGCAGAACTTTTTAGAGCAGCAGATATTGTAGCTGTCGAATTATTAAATAGTGAGTTAATAGTTTTACAATAAAATAACTTGTTTACATTGATAAAAGTGGCTCTCTATAATGTCACCCTATACATTAAATATATTACTTTTAAGGTGTATTGTAGTGATGGTTAAATCGTTATTTAAACCGTTATTGTGACTGTGATTGTGTTTGATTGTAACGATGATTGATAATTGATTAATGTAATTCTTCAAGCAATGACTGGTACACTAACAAGTATACCTCCAATAGTTAAATCTTATTTACCAATCATTAAATCTCTGTTACCAATTATTGACACAATCACAGTCGCGTAACGGTTTATCATCACTAGTGAATTGTCATCACATTTTGCCAATGTCGACTGTGTAATGAAAAATTGTGTATCTGTGATTAGCCATTTCACAGTTATGTAAGTTAAAATACAGCATTTATTTTAAATAATTATCAAGGGCGAAATACGGATGATGATTTACAAGGGCTGCCTGAAAAGTTTCCGACCTAACAAAGAAACAAGATATTTTTTCTTCAAATTTATTTTTATTTTCTACTTAGTTTCCTTGTAAGTCTATATACTTCCCCGGTAATGCTCCCATCCTTTAACCCGTCCAAATAGTACTTGGAGTCTTTCTCTGCAAAATAGTTATTTACAACGGTGATGACCTCCTCATTTGACGAAAATCTCTGTCCTCCGAGCGCAACTTTTAGCTTAGGGAACAAAAAAAGTCACTTGGGGCTAGATCTGGTGAATAAGGAGGGTGGTCAAGCAGTTCAAACTGTAATTTGTAGATTTTCACCTGGGCAACCGCTGAGGTGTGAGACGGTGCATTATCTTTGTGAAACAAAATATTTTTTTCTGCAAATGTGGTAATTTTTCTGCAATTTCTGCCTTCAGCCTGTTAAGTAACGGAGCATAGTATGCTCCTGTAATGGTTTTTCCTTTTTCAAGATAATCAATTAAGATAACTCCGTGGCTATCTCAGAAAACAGTCGCCATCATTTTTCCAGCTGAAGGAACAGCCTTTGCCTTTTTTGGTGCCAATTCTCCCTTCGCAGTCCACTGTTTTAACTGTGCTTTTGTTTCTTGTGTATAATGGTGTGTCCAAGTTTCATCTACGGTAATTAATCGGCGCCAAAATTCTGATTTATTGCGCCTAAACTGAGCCAACAGAGCGTTGGAAATGTTCATTCGAACGGTCCAGAGTGAGCAAACGCGGCACCCAATGTGTGTCCAGCTTTCTCATGCCTAAATCTTAATTCAATATGTGACAAACATGTTCTTTAGACATGTTCATAGACTCTGCTATCTCTCTAATCTTAATTCGACGGTCGTCCTGCACCATTTGGTGAACTTGAATGATGTTATCATTAGTGGTTGCAGTTTTTGGCCATAAATTCAGCTGTCCAATCTTTCACCGTGGTAAATGATGGTGCAGAGGCCCCTTGCACAGCGTCCAACTCATCTTTAATTTGTGTAGGCGTATTGCCTTTCAAAAACAAATAAACACTCATTCAAACGATTGTCAAACAACAACTGCGCGTCCAAAATGGCAGAAATTTTGGTCTATCAAAGCAAGTGCAAACATATTCCCCAACTTTTGTTGATGATGTACTGTAATCATGTTGAGGTCGGAAATTTTTCACACAACGCGGCCAATGGTGGCCATGGTTTCCGTAAGATCTATATTTCAATGCGGAAATCCTTCATTACATTGCTTTAACAATGCATCATGTAGTGTACTCAGTGTAAGGAAAAATGGTATATACATATGTACACCTAGAGCTATCTTAAATTGATAGATATAGAGAACTTAATTAACTTAAACTTAAAGAAATGAAATAAAATATATACAGATAAACAAAATTTACTTAAAATCTCAAGTGAATACAATATTTTGTGTTAAACCATTTTGAACTGCAATGTTAAAATTATATTAGACTGCGGACGGATATTTTTGTACTAATGTAAATGCATTGAATATATAAAAAAAGAAAACAACCCCTCTACGGCCCAGCGCTGAATATATCTATATATGTATATATATATATATATATATATATATATGTACATATTGATTATATATTTAATGAACTTCAATGTTGTTATTACCTGGCGCATGTGCAAAATAATATTGTAATTAATATTTATTGATTAAAAATTTTAACGTTATCTGCTACAGAACCAACATCTTGCAAAGAGAGATAGATATCTAAAGTAATGTAATTAAAAAATTACAAAATTATTGCGCATTTCTACAATTAACATGTTATGTGTACTGGAAAAAATCTTGATACATTTTTAAAAATTGCTTTCAGGTTCCCCCCCCAAAAGACCAATTACAGGACCAGCTGCTAAAATAGATATATCATTGCCACACCTTCTTGCTGATAGAGAATTAAACAAAATTAATATTGAGAGTGTGCTGAATAACATGTCGTATCCGAGCTTAACTACAGATAATTTACAAACCTATAACCAAAATATTGATAATAAAATTTCACCGGAAAAATCGATTGAAAATCATCATCACTTTCTTGGAATACCAAACCGAAATTCAACTAACAGCAAACATTCAATTAGTACTTCTCCATCAGTATTAACAAATTCTACTAATATAAGCTCTGATAAAAGTGATATGATTCAATTTTCTGGAGATTGTCAATCAGATGACAACTTAAATGGAAGTGTAGAAATTCCTGCTATTAGTATATTGCTACACGATGATGTAAATTCGAGAGAACAAAATGAATCACTCAATCAATTTAATGCATTAGACAAACTTCAATCAAATAATGTTGATCAGTTAAATAGTTCTATTTCTATAAGTAACATTAGCTTCGAAGCTGTAAACAGAGAGGTTACAAACAATTCTTTTACTGCAAGTTGTGAGTACAATAATATTCCCGATGTTGTAAACAATTCCATAAGCGCAAGCTGCGAATACAATATACCTGATTTTAATGTAATTCAGGGTAATAATTCGGAACAAGATATACCTAACATTAGCATTTTGCAAGGAAATTCAAGAAGTGAAACGCAATCTTCTAATTTAGACTTCAACATTCCAGAATTGAGTGCACTGCAGTACAGAGTTTCAGAAAACTTCACAAATTCCAGTTTGCCGATTACGAGTGCTTCCTTAAATACCATATTACCGCACGTTTCTTACAAAGAGTTGCAAAAAGTGACTAATAATTTTAACGATAATTGCACAGATGACAGCAGTGATATATTAGCAAAAAAAATTGGAGCTGGTGGTTTTGGAACAGTTTACTTAACCAAGGGTTTATTTGATCATCCTGTCGCTGTGAAGAAATTGAAACTCATCGGACCTGCTGGACAATATTCTGAGGCTATTATTTCCAAGCAATTCAAGACTGAGGTAGAAATTCTTTCAAAATATAGCCATGATAATGTCCTCTCTTTATTGGGGTATTCCTGCGATGGACCTAATTATTGTGTGATCTATGAATATATAGACGGCGGATCATTACGAGAAAATATTGCAAGTGGTATAAATTTATCATCGCACACTAGATTGTGTATAGCGCTTGAATCTGCAAAAGGAATAGAATATTTACATTATGGTTTTCAAACTCCCTTAATTCACCGAGATATAAAATCAGCCAATATTCTTTTGACCAAATCGAACATTCCAAAGGTAATTCACTTTTAATTTAATTTTAATGCAGTCTTATATTTATTTATTAGACTTTATTGACATACATGTTTTTGTTGTAACAGAGGTGAATATATTATAATACATATAACATAATAAACATAAGATACAATTATATTGCAATTAAGTATATACTCGTTGTTTATTGTGTGGGATGGAGTAGACTCCACCTCTGATATATACAGCATTGTCCTGGCTACTTTGCTAGACTGCCGCCTGTATTAAAAGAGCCAGTTTTTTTTCGTGCTGCTGTGGTGTTATTTAATTCGAGAAAGGTAAAGATTCGACAGGAGTAAAAATGTACAAAAAAAAATGTAGTGAGAATGTTGTAGAACTAGTGAATTATTAATGTAGATGCTGTATAATGATTGTTAGAATATTGGATAGCGATACTTCTGATTGATCTCTACCCAATTGGATCATATATTGGGTCCACATTTGTGTGGAATTTGTATTGGAAGTGAATGGTTTCCAGTTGGTGCTGAGTGTGTTGTACAGTTTTCAGAGCTAAGAACATGTTGAATCTTTGATAAAATGCCATTGTTGCTCTCGGAACTGGCATGTAGATGTTCATTGTTTGTTTTGTGTCGTGTCCATGTTTTGTATTATATGTGCATTTTGTCAAAAGTATTGTTTATATTTTTGACACATGTATGTACGTTGAAAAAAATTAAATCAGTTTAACCCATCTTAATACTATTTAATTTTAGAGTTTGTAAATTTCTTAAATGTATTGATAAAATAGCTACTCTATTTCTAACAGTGAGAAAACCCTTGATGGGCTAAACTAGTATTTTAACTGTGATTGTGAGGTTTGTGTTCGATTTTAACAAAGATTATTTGTAATTCGGCGAGCAATTACTGGTGCACTATAAACTAAATCTCAGTTACCAGTCATCCTTGCAATCAAATATGTACCAATCACAGTCACAATAATTAGGTTTAGTTCATCATTACTTTGAATGTATCAAATCTGCACATAAAAATATACCTCCCTTTTTATTATTTTTATGGTACATCAAATTTAAAACATAAGCATCCAATTTTGCGCATAATATAGGCTGATGGGTTAAGGACTGACTCGAAGATTGCATTTAAGACGATAAGTCTGCTTTCTTATATGTAATAATATTGTAAGTTTATTTTTATACATATATGTAATTGTATTGTACGTTTATTTTTGTACAATAAGTATTTTTTATTTTTAGTTGTGCGATTTTGGACTCGTAAAGTTGCTACCCAGTCAAACAGTTACGTCAAATGTGATGGGAACTACGGCTTACATGGCGCCAGAGGCATTTAGGGGCGATGTCTCCGTAAAAATGGACGTATTTAGTTTTGGCGTTGTCCTTTTGGAACTCCTTACTGGACTTCCACCAATGGACGAACACCGACCGGGAACGGATATTGTCACACATGTTGAAGATATGTGTTCTGATGGAGTTATTGATCCATTGTTGGATAAGGGTGCTGGTAAATGGGATGGTGCTGAAAATTTATTTTCATTGGCGAAGCGCTGCCTCGAAGAAAAAAGAAAACGACCTCTCATCTCTAATGTTGTTGAACAATTACAAAACTTGTTTTAGATATATTTTGTTAACAGATTATTAAATTAAATAAATATATTTTAATTTATCGAGAATTTTTGCTCATTTATTGAATATGTGATTCAAGTGTTGAATATTAATAGTTAATAAATAAAATTATTGCAGTTAAACAAATAACCTGAGATTTTAAATTTTCTGATCTTTCTATCCTTCATTTTGTTTGATGATAATTCAGATCTACATTTGTCTGCACTGTAAACAGGGCAAGCATTAAAGGAAACTGGTTGGGAACGAAAGATTAATCATTTTTATGTTCGCATTTTCTTGATTTGATTTAGTAGTTCTAATGTGGTGTAGATCGGGTGCACCTAATTTAGAAACTAATTTACAGGAACTACAGGAACTGACCTCATACAGTTGTATGAGGTCAGTTTTCAAAGTTCTAAATTGTGTATTAGCACTGTCCCCATGTATAACCAATATAACACAAAAAATACAATTGCTAAATCACATCTATATTACCGTGTCAAAAAATACACATTTTAGATCTTTGAAAACTGACCTCAAACATCTGAGAGTAATAAACAGATTTGTTCTTAAAAATATTCCCCAGAATTCATTGCAGTCATTTAAAGAGGAAGAACACATAGATATACCAGAATATATAAGTTATTCAGAGAGTATGGGGGGTGTGAATATTACCGAACAAATACGCATATTGTTTCTTGAAAAAATATATTTAAATGGTGGTGTTAATTGTTTTTCTGGGGTTTAGATGTAAATATTATAAATGCACATACATTGTACAAGGAAACAAAACAAAGATATCTGTGAAAGTTGTGATCGCAATTCAGAAGCGCATCTTGGTGGTCGTTTTAAAAGGTGTACAATGAAAATATTATTTATTTATTTATTATTACAATTAAGTGATATAAATACCAACATTGATGTTTAAAATAAAGACACAGTGTTTTTGTATCGTTAATATGGATACATCTAGCGCTTTATTAAATTAACATGTTCCATTTCCAGCTACGCTCCATTTCTAAAATAATTCAAAGAAAATAAAAAGTATCACAAATGTTTTTATATTATAATTTATTTATGTAATTACCTCCTACAATTTTTATAATAAAATTGATTGTTTGCGTAATTGTAAATAGTTGAATACTATGTGAAAAGTTATCTTTAAATTGTTAATGAGAAGACACAAAAATGTTATTCTAAGCGCTGGAAATATTTTATTTATGACGCCTTGTAAAATATGTATTGCACATAATTGTTTACAGTGTTTTTCAATGTCATATAGATTATATATTGATGCGTTTGATGCAAATATTTTTTTACGATTATTGCACCAATATTCATTTCTATTCAGTTATTTATTTCAACGTGTAAACATGTTGAAATAAATGATCCATGTTTTATATGTTAATAAGCTTAATAACCTTTTATATAACATATTTTATGTTAAGAGAGACACATCTTGTTTTTTTTATTAATAATAATTTTATTTAACAATTCATATACATAAAAATTATCAATATGTCCTTATTAATAATAAGCAAAGATAGTGGGTTTACTTAGCGTGTGAGAGATACCAGGATCGATGCTTGACGCTTCAAATTATTTTTTTGAAATAATGGTGAAAATAAAACATAAGGCAAAATTGTGGCTAAAAATGTTACAAAATTATCTAAAGCAGTTTTTGCAACAAATTTTCTGAAAAACATATTAAAATTTTTATTTATCTAAAAATATAATTCTGTACAAACACAAATTCTTCACAAAAACAATACAAGATTCATTATCTATTATATTGTCTCGTAATTATGTCCACTCCGATCCTGGATTAAGAGATTTCTCAAGTGTTTGATAGGAGGGGTTAGGATGATTATGATCTTTTTGATCCGATGCTCTTAATTATTTTGTGAGTGGCCCTGCACACTGGTAATATTTCGCTCCGCGATTATTTTCAGGTATCACATCATAAATTATACTATGGTTATAGAAGGAAACAGGTGAATATTCAAAACACAGATTAATTGTTTATTTCCATTACACAAATGCACAAATGGACAGGGAGAACATCTTATAATTAACTTAGTCTAATTACGGCTACCTTATATTGTATGTGCTAATCGTCAAGGTCTTCTTCAGAGACCTCTGTCTTCAGTTGACGACATGGTGATGCCGACGATGGCTCCTGTTGTCCGGATGGCTTCGTCGTGGCTGGCGATTAAGATGGCAGGCAGAGCGACTGGCTGACTGCTGACTATTCGGGGCTGCTTCGGTCGCTAGTTGAGTTCCTGGATGGATGGGCGGCTGCTTCTGAACTGGTTCGGTATCCTGATTCTTTTCTCCTGAGGTTTTTGTACTTTGACTCTTTCCTTTTCCGGCTACGGAGATCAATTTTTAACTGCGATTAAATTCCAGATATTTTTTTCTCTGACTTTCGATGTTCGACTCTCCCGACTTCTCTGATGTTCAACTGCCTTTGATATTCTCAGGTTCAAACTTGATGTCAAACTCAAGGTGTTCGAAACTGGTCCTCCGACTTGTGTTCAGACTGGTTAACTCTCTTCTGACTCCCGTATTCAACTGTCACTCCTCGGTTCCAACTAAACTCTTCCGACTCCCGTATTCAACTGTAAAAACTCTCGTCCGATTTCCGTTGTTCAACTTTTATCCTCCTCCGAATCTTGTCTTCAACTCGTGAATCTTGCTTTCAACTGTCCCGGCTCCCATGTTCAACTCGTCCTCCGACTCCCGTATTCCGACTGACAACTCGTCTCTCGGGCCGATCCTGATTCTCCGACTCTCTTTCGTACCTTGTTTTCAACTCTCTTTTGGGCCGTGCGTAGGCCATTCTTATTCCCTTGAAAACGGGGTGTCTCCCATCTGTTGATCTGCCCCTTTCTCGTCATGGGACGGGCTACCATTCTATCGGTCTAGCCGCTTCTTCGGTAGGTCACGCCCAACCCATATCCAACCGGACTCCTCCTTCGTCTTACCGCTAACTATAATTAATCTTATACTATAATTATTTACACCTTAGTTACATTTCTTACACTACTTGACAGAATCTTATATCTAGACACACATATTATTTACATCTTAGTTACATTTCTTACACTCCTTGACAGAATCTTATATCTAAACACACATATTATTTAATTATTCTTATATAGTAAATGTGCATCACTTATAGCTAATTACTTACTTATTTTCTCTTACTTTACTTAGTTTTTAATTTTTTTTATAAATGGAATATTGCAATTACTGGAAGTTTTACATTATATTTATATGTTATTAATTGCATCCTGTTTTACTCTTTACATTACTTTTTTTACTTTTCGTATACACTGAACATTGTATTTATATGCTATCTAATTGCATCTTGATTTACTCTTTATACATTGTGCATTGAACACTACACTTTGTTTATTACTATACCGGAAAGACACTGTCTGCTATAATACAGCAAAATACTAGTGTAGCAGGCAGGGTACCGAAACATATGTCTTACTTTGCCGCAATGTTATCTGATTATAGCAATACAATATCACACACTGTATTATGAATCAAAAAAATAAAATATTATTATTATAATTACAAAATTCTTATATTCATCACATATTTATGTTTTTAAAAATAATCTGCCCATGCCCACTATTCCATATTACTACATTCTTAGATTTACAGGTTTGTTTCATATTCTAATCTATTGTATTAAAGATTATTTCGATGGACATGTTATTTCTTGTAATATGAAAGGTTCTAGTAGTACATTAATTTAATTGTGATTAATTTCGTTCAAAACAAGCCAAACAGAGGAACTGCTCTTTTTGTTTTCATCACGTATGGACATTTTTTGTTCGAAAGCCAATTGCTACGGGCCATTGTTATTCGCAACCCTGGATGCTATTTAACTAACAGGCGCCCTTACGTAACGGTTATTTTCCTAGATACTTCCTCGAAAATTGTTTGTCTCGCCGATGCAATTGGTCCTGCTATAACGGTCCAACTTATCCTTTGGTTCGTATGTCGACAGGGTGCATCCTTTTGAAACAATACGCGCCTTTACATTTTATGATCGCTTCTCGAGAAACCTTCGCCATATTTCCGTTGCCTTTGTTATCCCGTCTTAATGTGCATTGCGCAATATTTGGGCTGTAGGTCATTACGACCGTTATTCGTTTTTGAACGACCCGCCGGGTTTTTTTTCGTTGAGACGTCCGGTCCCGTCCATATGAGCCCGTTGTCGGCGATTTATATGTCCTGGCAAGAAGCAATTCCCTATATATTCTTGATTCTGCGTCTAATAAATATGATAGTTTCGCGTCATTCTACGTCGAGGCATATCATGTTTTATCACCTATCTATGAGCATTATTGAGGATCTAAATAGACCCGATTGCTTTCTGTGATGCTACAGTCTGCATATTACGACCCTTGCTTCACGGTAATCTATGGCTTTAATTGCTTTAGTGGTGGGAATTTTCATTCTACTTGGTGAATCGTTTACCGTTCTCGAAGTAAGTTGTTATTTTTTCGTTCCATCCGATTTCTCGTTGATATTCTCATTATTAATTATTTTTTGGTTTAGAGATTTAGATTTAGTATGGTCATAAATTTGCAGGTGAACCTGTAAACGATTGGCCATTTGCATAATTTTGGCTTCCTGCTCAAGATGAAATAAATTATGATCTGTGATTGCAACATGTAATACAAAGATGACATCCCAATTACTTTTTTGTTAATTGTTTTTGGTTGCATGAACGAGTTAAATTTAATTTTAGAAATTTTAATTAATTTTGGTAAGCTGGTCGTTCAAACATATCTGTTAAAAATTTGAAAACGATAAAGGAAAGACTACTTTAACTGGGAGGGAATGTATATTGTTGTAGTTAAATTGGCGAATATGGCAACTTCTAGGATTTTTGCAAAAGGCATGTTCCGATAAAATTGAGTACCCTGATTGCATGAAAGAAAAATGATTGGGTCGCAAATATTTATAAAATTATTACATTTTAAAGTTTTTAAATATTTGTCAAGCGGACTGCATAATTACATCAGTCATTAGATTGTATCAATGGTTTTCCATGACTTTTCGAGAAAATGTAAAAAATCGTAATGACGTATGGAGTGTATTTGTTGAGTTTCGACACATTTCATTTTTCGCTCGGTCTAAATTGACGATTTTTATAATTTTGAACTTCCTTAATTTATATTTGGAGTGAGCGACGGGAGACATCGTAGTTAAGTAAGTTAGTACGATTATTCAATCCGATAATGTCCAGATATATGGTTGATAGATATCGAAAATCGGTCAAATACTGAATGATATATTTTTTCTGCACTTGGGATATTTCATGATACTTTAAAGTGCAATATTTTTATAAATATTTGCAACACTAAGAAAATTTTAGATTTTTTTCTTTAAATTGGTGCATTCAATTCATTCAGAAAATATGTATTTTACATAATTCCGAGAAGTTACTGTCTTCTTTAAGAATGCGAAACGGACAACTCCCACGAAAGATCTGATTTAATTAGATAAATAAGATTTGAAGTATGGCTTTGTCGTGAAGAATTGACACGCTGGAAAAATGTTTATAATTTGTCGGCCGACGAGTTTTGACGCACTTGAACAGTTCATTAATTTAGAACGGTGAACTGTCAATTTAGAACAGTTCAGTCATGAACCCACCCCTAATCGGGATTCACGATTTTGGACGTTTCGGTGACATTCATAGAAAAAAGACTATACTGTGACATTCGTTTAAAAATCCTAAAGTATCATTTTGTGTAATGCGGTATGGCTGGCTCTATAAAATGTAGAATAGGACCTTCCATCCTAAATGCTGATTTGGCGCGGCTGTACGAGGAGTCTCAAAGATTAATGGATAGTGGTGCCGATTACTTGCATTTAGATGTTATGGATGGCCACTTTGTCCCTAACCTTACATTTGGTCACCCGGTCGTCAAATGTTTGAGGTCGAAAATCAAAAATGCCTTCTTTGAGACACATATGATGGTTTCTGATCCATTAAAGGTATAATACTTGTTTGTAAACATTTGTGTAAATTTATATTTTAAACTCTGTTGAGTCTAGAGTCTATATTATAGCCTTGTAAATGTCATACTGGGTGACCTTAAATGATAATACGGTTATTCAAACGATTGCACATAGTAAGGAGTATATACTAATCACTGTTAGAGCACAATTTATTTTTTTTACTTACAAGATTTTCTTAATACTTGCACCCTTGTGGCAAAGCTGTGTTGCCCTTAAAGTATATATGGAGTATATTTCATTTTACATTAGTATAATATACAGGATATCACAGCTAGTTGCCCAAATTTCAGGGGAGTCTTCTCCATTAAATTTTTCATTCACTGATCACTTATCTTTAAAATATGTTCATTAATCTTTCAACTGCCAACCATATTTGAAATGCAAGACACCAAAAGCTGGGAACTGTCAACCACGAATGACAAAATGATTTTAAAAATATTAATAAAATTAATCCCTGCAATGGTCTTCAGAGTTTGCAAGGTCAAAAAGTGTGTGTTATCACGCTTTAATATATCGCACACCTAGATCAAAACTAAGACAACTCAAAGTCATTTTTCAGTAGACAAAAAAAGAAAAACATTTTTCTGTATTTTTTGTTACTAAAGTTATGAAACTAAATAACATTTTAGGTCATAAATGTATTCTAAAATGACATTAGGGAACTGGGACTAAGTTAGTTGCATATATAACAGAGTATCTGAATACAACAATAACTCAAAATTCTTGTTTTTTGAGTTGTCTTAGTTTTGATCTAGGTGTGCAATATGTCAAATAAAATTATTATAACCTTGTAGCAAAAATATATTTCAAATTATCACACACATGAATGGTTAAAACTGTACTGTAGAACGTTTGTAAATAAGAAAACATAATGGATCAAAAGTAATAGATCCTCTTTGCCAAAGAGAATAAATGATTTTTTGAATATATTATGACTACATAATACATTATCTCTTTCGACACTTTCAATTGAATTGTTTGCCGTCGCTTGACAATTCAATACGGAACACCTGTATAATTTCTAATAAATAGATTTATTTTCGTGCTCAAGGCCAATCCATCAACATGGTATTGATCAACCCAAGATGATATCACAGTGAGATAGAGATATTAAGTAATAATTAACTCTAATTGTGAATGCTGTAATTGAAATAATTGAATAGGTCATAACTCGGCATGGAAAAAAGAATTTAAAAAATGCCAAGAAAGTTAATTAGAAGATTAATAGCTTTATCTCACCCTGAAGTTTGAACAACTAATTATGTAACAGTCAAAATATTTTTAAATAAAGCAATTTTTTACCATATATTTTGATACTGCATATGTGGATTTTTGATACACCATACATTCGATATGACCTTTTTATACAAGACCTATTTCATTAAGTGCTAACCAGTAATAATACCATCAAAATTTGACTTCTTTGTGTGCTATAAGTTGTGGTCGGTTTGGTAGTTATTAAAATTATTAAAAAATAAACAGTTGTATCATAATACATTCTAGCAGATGATACCAAAAGGGCATAGTTCGTAGTGGACTATAATATGATCAGTGTAGAAACATTTCTAGATTCAGTAAACCTAAGTTAAATGATTTATAAGATTTCATATATATGGTCGTCTAATAAGTCTGTGTTTTTTACAAAATGCTATTTTCCTGTTATTTTGTTTGTGACAAAAATGACATAATATTCAATAGCTTTTTTCTGCTCTTAAATATCAGTGTTGCTGTTTTCCTGTATTTTATAGTTTTTTCAATTTTTGGGCTTAAATAATGGAGTGTCAAGTTGAGAAAAATTAAAATTTTCAACACTTCTTTTTACCTTTAATCAAGGTTCCAACGCTTCCAAAGGGAAATTCTGCTACATCCGCCCTACAGTCCCGACCTCACTCTGTCAGATTATCACATTTTTTGATCGCCCTCCAATCAAATGTGTGACATTACGTTCAACAACGACGATGACCTCAGAAATTGGCTCTATAACTATTTCAACACTAGACCAACTGATATTTATAGAAAAGGCGTTGACGAAAAGTTCAAAAGATATAATGAAGTCCTGAACAATAATGGAGAATACATAATTGATTGAAATGTAATTATTGTATAAAAATTTGATTTTATAATAAATAATTAAACAAAACTGTAAATATATATTTTTAGACTATGCAATATATGTTTTTTTGTTTAAAAATAATTGCATTGATTGCCCGCTCTTTTAAATAGAAATGTGATCTTCTAAGATGAGGCTCATCAACCAACAAACATGTCAGTCAAATCTATCATAATGAAAGTAACATTTTATATACAACAGTTTTTCTGAAAAATTTTTTTTGATTTTAAATTGACATTCTCACTGATGCCAAAATGTTACTAGGCCTGTTAATTCTAGGCTAAATCGTATTTAAAAAAAACTTTACATAGCAGGCTAAGAAAACATTTTTTGAACATGTGTATGTGTTTTTGGGTGGTCGATTACCTAATGTTTTTTTGAGAAAGAGAGATAGTCGCAAATAACTATTTTAAAAGTATCTTAAGTATTTCCACAAATAATTTGAATGATGATATTTAATATCCTCGTAATGTTATATAATGCTATATATTTCAGTGGATCGAACCCATGGCTGATGCCGGAGTAGACCAATATACATTCCATATTGAACCAGTTGAAGATGTAGCTACCGTATGTAGAAAAGTGAATGAAGCTGGGATGAAGGTAAGCTTTATCTTGTGGGAATTATATTGGGAATTGTTGATTGGGAATTATAATTGGGAATTATATTCTCATTAGGTAACGTGTACCCATCAGTAATATCAGGAAAAAAAAAATTAAAAATTTAAATCCTAATTGGTAGTTAGGTACCCCTCCTTCTGGTATACAATTAAATTATTATTGAACACATGGGGAGTAGTTACATACTGTTGGATACACAGAGCTTAATTGATTAATTTGAAAAAATTGACTGTTTAGAGAGCAATACATAATTGCAAAATTGGCAGCCCTCGTAGTCTAGTAGGCTTCTCATACCGGGGGCTCCGGGTTCGATTCCTGGTGAGGACACAATACATTTTTGTCATTTTTTGTGATGTATTTTACTACAGCAATTGGGCTTTGTGGACTGTTGTAGTGTTAACAGTTTTACTAAAAAATTTTTTTTTTTCATTTCCAGTCAAGCAACAAAGTGCCAGATAACTATAGAATTATGTATTTAATTTGAAATATGTGTGCTTATCGCTACTTCATATCTGATGTTGTATCAAGTTCCGGTTATAAGGGGCCCCTTGAGATTAAAGGTTATCACATACATTTCTGGGAGAATGTGTAACCATTAATATTAAATTGTTATAAGTTGATTAGATTAACCAGTTTTTTTATTACACAATTAATGTGCATCTCAACCAGTACAGATGGTTATAGTTTGAAATCGATAAAGCTGCGGGATTACTTAACTTTCCCGGCAAATGGTTGAAATATTTTTTTAACTCCTTGGCCGCCCACATAGCAAATTTCTGATAGAGAAAGAGATGGATGAGAACTGTCAGAATTTAAGTTGGCTATCGGGAGTACAGTAGATAACAACATGACATCCCGCGGCGTCAATTTCTCATGGAAAATTAACATCAAATAATGCATGATGTCACCGGTGCCGCGGATCAGATCTTTAACCAAATTATTATTTCCAGTAGTGATATCATATTGCGCCCCGTAGAAATCTGTTTCAGTTCAAGAACACAACGAATTACGTCTGAAATCAAGTGTAAAAATCCATACAAAATTGACAGTTGACGCTTACTTTTGCATTGCCAGATCGCAGTTTTATTAAATTTGAAAATTTAACACACATGTCGACGTCAAAGTGCTGATATTTTTACAGTTATCAAATTTTTGAAAATTTTTTAGATTTTATTTTTACTTTACAAAATGGTGGAGGGTGACTTATTTCGTTAGTGGAGACTGCTGACTTTTTAGACAATCCTGATATGCTCGTACGTGACCACAGAGTCCGATGATGAGAAGGACGCAATAAGTTGGAAAGTATCTGGAAAGTTCCAATTTGAGTAAATTGTCAGCTAGATTTTGGCGTACGTTCGCGATATTTTTTGTTTTTGTTGCTAAGTAATTCAAGCGAATAAGATATTATTTTTTAGTTATTAATTAAAATTAATATACAAGCGTTTTACTATAAATATACTGAGTGCGCCGTTAGGCAGCATTGGCCATTGCTGCGGCCGGCGGCATCATTTTATGCGTGTTGTTAGTGCTATATAAGTGTGATATGTAATGTGTATTTAGTTGTGAAGTGCTAGTATATTTTTGTTTTAACAATAATCACGTTAAATACAATAATAATATTAATAAAATCTGATGTCGTCCTTCCAAAAAACAAATATAAAATGAATAATAATGTTCTAAGTGTTATGGCCTGACAACACTATCAACTTATTCCTTTTTTTCATCTCAAAACCGTATAAAATCACAGTCGATGAGACGCTTATGGTGAAATAGTACCAACATATTTTTTTTTTTTTTTTTTAGTTATATCAATGTTTTCACAGTTTTTTTGGAAAAATAAAATTCGAAAAAGCTAGTCTGTGAATTTGAAGAATTTTGGCGCCAATGTGGTGGCATGATGCTATTTCATGTATGATTTTTCTGGGCAGTTAACACATATTAGTTTTAAATACTAAATTAATGTATTAATTATAAATATATACATATAAAATCAATTTTGTCGAAAAATATTGTTTTTGCGTCACCGGGATTCGAACCTGGATCTCTATTTCCAATCCGGGGAAGTGCACTACCTTTGTGCTATAACGCCAGTATTTTTCTTGACAAATTTTCGAACCAATATGTTACATTTTTCAAATTAATACACCTGTCGTTCCATTATTTGAAAGCCATCTACATTATTTTTACAGAATCTCAAATACCTTTGAGTAAACCGACTGCAGACGCCAGAATTATCAATTCATTTTTATTAAATTTTGGACACATTGATACAACATATATTATTAAGGAAAACACATTCTTATTGTGAAGTTGTAATTATTCAGAACATAGGTCTGTGATATTTTAAATACTAAATTAATGTATTAATTATAAATATATACATATAAAATCAATTTTGTCGAAAAATATTGTTTTTGCGTCACCGGGATTCGAACCTGGATCTCTATTTCCAATCCGAAAGTAGTGCACTTCCCCGGGGATCAATTCCAATCCGGGGAAGTGCACTACTTTCGGATTGGAAATAGAGATCCAGGTTCGAATCCCGGTGACGCAAAAACAATATTTTTCGACAAAATTGATTTTATATGTATATATTTATAATTAATACATTAATTTAGTATTTAAAATATCACAGACCTATGTTCTGAATAATTACAACTTCACATATTAGTTTATTAGAAAAATGAAAAGTATACATGTTTTTAAAAAAAGTACAGTAAAAAGCTAATAATTGTACAGTTTATAATGTGTAGTCTTTTAATCCATAACTTAAGCACTGACCTAACAGACAATATGAAGTGTTCTTTAGAAATAAATATGAATAGAACCCATAGAAATAACTATGCTGTATACTCGCCAATAACACAGATGCATCGGCTTGGTAACGAGTTGAATTTTGTTGACATTTTTTATTGCAGGAGCTTACCTGAATTGAAGAAATATTTGTACTTGGAATATACTTGGTTTTAAAATTATGTACTTCTTATTCTTCTTTTAAATAGGCAATCTACCCTTCAAGAATGATTTGTGCCATTAATCAAGTTAAAACTTTATTTTATAGAAAAAAGTACAATAATATTATAGAATAGGAAATATTATATTACAAGTCAATACCATTGTCGTTCTAATAATTTGCTATTATATAGATTAAATGTGGCGAGCTAAGGGAAAGAAGATGACATAAGTTAACCGGGAGTTGAAAATTACCATTGACGAGATTACTGTAAAAAAAACCTGTGATCCGCAATAGACAGACAAAAAATATATGGTCAAGGGTTTCCTCCTTGGCACCACACTCACACATTGGGGAATCTATTAAGTTCAATCTGAATAAATGTGAGGCTACCTGGCAATGCCCAATTCTCATTTTAGAGATATTTGATATTGTTCTTTTTGGAGAACCAGGGGGTGCGGGGAATAGATTTTTGAATTATTTTAAGCTGATTACCCTTATGATTATTTGGATCCATCCATTGTGCAATCCAGATAGAATTCATACATTTTTTTACCATATCTCTGTCATATTAAAAAATCGGGATATGGAATTGATGAGAGAAAACTCCGGAAAGAGTGGCCTCCTTGGCCAGTTTATCAGCACATTCATTTTCATGAATTCCCTTATGTGCAGGAATCCAAACGAATAACACTTGTTTATTGCTACTGTCCAAATTAAATAGAACAGATTACCTCATTGTCTAGCCAAACTTTCATATTAGCAGAGAGGGATTCAAGAGCTGCTTGCAAGTCGGAGAATATAATAGCCTTATCGACATTCCGGAGTACGCAGATGTCCAAGGCCTTTTTAATTGTCCAACATTCTAAAAATTGTGTACTGTTATATCTAAATAAAATAAAATATTGTTTATGTGATAAAATAAATTAAGTTTATTGTGCTCTCCCTAACATTTTTTTTACACTCTTTTTTGCCTGTCTAAAGTTAACATACAATTATTTTCCAACAGGTTGGCCTTGCCCTTAAACCCGGGACTCCAGTGAGTGATGTAGTGCATTACATTCCTTTTGCCGACATGGTTCTTGTGATGACTGTAGAACCAGGGTTCGGAGGCCAAACATTTATGTTTGATCAAATGGACAAAGTGCGATGGCTCCGCAATGAATATCCATTGCTGGACATTGAAGTTGATGGAGGCGTTGGACTTTCAACAATAAGTGCATGTGCTGAAGTAAGCATCCAATAGAAAAATAAGAGTTGGGTAAAGAATTAGGTTCAGTGGTTTAAACTTTTGTTCACGCATATTGCTTGTTAACCTCTCAGCCGCTAAACAAATGTACTCCAAGTATACCCCCCTACGCGGGGCTCTTTTCGAAAAGTGTGTATTCGGTTGAACACCGCTTTTAAAACGACATTTAGACATCCATAAAGGCATCCTGTCTATGATTTATTACTTGATAAGATTTCACAGATAATGTTAATATAAACAATCACTTGAGATGTTTAAATCCTTAAAATAATGTAAATATTGACTGAACAAAATAATTGATCTCCGAAAAAGCCACTGTCTTACAAACGTTATCACACGGTCACCAATACAATCATATTGTTTGTACGATCATAGCTATCTCGTTCAACCGGATTGCTGCGCCAATCTTCAATGTGCACTTACCCTGTGTTTTTTTTAACATTTCTTATGGTTGTTTGAAAATAATGTTTAAAGTCTCATAAAGTTCTTTGGAATACATAAATAAGCAAAAGAGCACAGATACGGCTAGAATATGTAAACATTAAGATATCACAAGTCAAGTGCCGGCCTCAGAGATGTCCGCATGTAATAAATAATACAATAACATTGGTACTAACCCGCTATAATATTTTTATTTGTTATCGTTTTGTAAAGTATTTGAGAGTTTGATAAAATCAAATTAATTATATGGAAAGCCACTTTCTTGTACCACTTTATTGTTTTCCGAAAGCAATTTAAACTACTCAACATCATGTCCACTTTATCCACAGAATCCATACACTTACTATAGTCATTGACACATTTCGGTTTAATAATAGGTTGACTAATGTATTTTGGCTGTCGTTTCCATGGAATCGTCATGCAAGGTTGTTAGAATGTGGATTTCCCTTTTATCACGCAATTTTAATGCCAAAAGAGGTCCACGATATTTGGTGTTCATTTCACCTTTTTTTAATTTACAAAATATGGCCCTACCTTTCCGCGTTTTACGCACTGTACCACACGCATTAGTATTTTTCTTGTGCATAAAATCAAGTAAGTGAGGGCTACTATCCCAATTGACGAAAAGAGTAGATTCACTTTAACTGACATCTTCATTAATTATTTCATCTTGCTCATCTTCACTTATATATTTCTAAATCGGAGTCCACATCTAAAAATGTTTCTAATATTTCTTTCTCCGCAAGTCTACGGCCCACCATTTTAAAAATAATACAATTATTAAATTTAAATAATTTTGATAAATATACATAGCACAATATAAGCTTCTGTTTTCTAAAGAAAAGTAAAAGAATATTGTCAGAAAATACAACCGTCCGTCTTCGTTTTTAAACTGATTTATATAAACAAATAATAATATTTCACTTGACTAACGCAAGATGTCAGCAACAGTATGGATCGAACAAATTTTTGGTATATTTTCCTGCTCATGCCGCGCTGTCACATAGTGCATGACGAAATAAGTCGAAAACATTGTATGATGCGCGCCGCGCTGGGAGAGTGATTACTTCGGGGATTGGGTTAAGCAATATTGTGCAGTACGGATGGGTGGTTTTGTTAAAATAATAGAAATTATACATTTTTAATTTTTAAATGAGCATGTGATTCTAGATATAGTTTAGGTGCGTGAAAAAGCCTTGAAACTTCACAATTTAAATTTTAGTATTATTATCATTAATTTTATTTAAAACAGTTTTTATCTAGAAACATTTAAAATGGCTATTTATTTTAATGAGACAAGAGTCAGACATCTATTTAATAGTGCATACTACAGTGGAAACAGTTTCAAGTTAAAAGAATTGAGTGAAAGAGAAAAAAAACTCACTGATGTTTTTGATGCCATAGTAATCAAAACCATCATGTTAGAAACTTTTTTCTTTTGTATAATGCTACAAACATAATTTATTTTAAACCTTTAATATGCACAACAGATATAATAATAGATGCATAAAAATTATAAATTAAAAAAATTATTGTAGATTAATCTTTGTTAATCTAATTAGTTCATCTTTTAGCATCTTTGTATCTTGTATTTATTGACATGCCAGCATAGTCAACAGAAATTCAAGTCGTAAAGTCATGAATACTAAATTGTTCGGTGATGACACAGCCGATCAGTAACCCCATTTGTTTAAAATGATAAGGGAGGTGTGCAGCATCCTTGTATTTATTGTCGACCTAGTCAATAGAATGTTGAGTCAGTCATAAACAGTAAACAATATGGTGATGACACGGTGACCGAATATTTTCTTTGTTCTTCTGGGATGCAAAATTTTTTTTCATGTCAACCAATTTCTCATGTTAAATGTTTCCACCATGATGACATCTTGCATTATTTACATATACGCACACAGAAACTTACACATTTTACACTTTTTTTTTCTCGGTTGTGGATGCATTACACTATACTCATTCTTTGGTTTCAAACTTAGTTTAGCATCTTAAGATATAATGATTTTAATCAATTTATATTTTACAGGCTGGTGCTAATATGATTGTTTCTGGGACTGCAATCACCGGTTCATCCGACCCCCGATCTGTTATTGCCAATCTCAAGAATACGGTAGAGAGTTCCATCCACAAATGCAACGTCTGAACCATCCGTTTACAAAATTGTTTTCCATGCGGTCGAACCGGAAGTACAAAGCTTGAAGTTGTTTAATTTTGCTCTAAAGATGAAGGCTCATATATATGAATAGAATTTTTAATAATTTATAAATATAATAACCTTTTTTATTGCGCATAGCTATTTGTTGATGCGTACTTTGGCTGTCAGTGGTATCGGGAAATGTTACTATGTTTGGAATCATATATTTTTATTTTTTATTTTGGTAAGACTGGAGTGCAGTGTTGCGCCCAAAATGCTCAAATACGACCGCATAGTTTATAAGCAGATGTTATTTTTAGAATGTTTTTATTTACATATTCGGCCAAGATCTGGCAACAATGTATCATTTCAAATAGGTGATGAATATAATGTTTTAATATTCTGTGATTAATATTTGTTTTATAAATTATAAGGAATAAAAATTAGATTGTATACTTTTGTTGTTTTATTTCTAAAAATTCTTATTTTTAATATTCCATATCTAAAAGGAAGAGTCAATGAATGAGGGCAGTTTTCATTTTCATTTTCAGCAGAATTTTTTGATTAGTGATATATTTGGGTGATAACACTGTTTGGCTGACTTGCATATCAGCAGATCTGATAGAAATTGTCAGTAAATTACTAGTTTCAGATGGAAATACAGTAAAACTCTGTTAATTCGTAACTAACGGAACAGAAATTTAAAAAAAATCCAAATTACAAATAATGAGAACAATTTTTTTGAAGGCAACATTAGAAATTTTGAAAAACGCATGGTCAGTTTACACTTCCGCATTTTGGCGTGCGCTGCCGCTGACAACATTGTGATTTTCATACTGAAGAACATGGCGACACTGTTTATTATTTCTGCTTTTTATGTGTCAAAATATTTATCAACTAATTAATTTCTCCTGAATAATGAAAGTGTGTGGCGACGTGGCGAGTCCAATATTAAGAACAGATTTCTTCAAACGATTCACAAGTGCTTGACGCAATAAAATTATGGACATTTTAATTTGATTATCGGTCGAACTTGCCTTTTCCATCAAAACTGAGCAAGAAATAGGAATATTAAAAAGCTTGTGAAAAATAATGAAAAACTTTTAAATCTTCATATTTTGTTGAAGCTTATTATTTTTCTGTGATTTTTCAAGTTTGAACTTAGAGAGGTACTCAGAATTGAAATTTTCCCGCTGATTTTATCTTTGACATCAATTTTTGTCAGTTTTTAAAATAAGTTCCATATTGTCAAATGGTTAAGGATTTATTAGGATAAGGATATAAGGTTAAGGAATTACGAGATGTTCGTGCCATTTTAGAAAACGAAACACGAAAAAAAATATATAAAATAGGTTGTGTATTTAAATACAAAGGTATCAGTTTCTTTAATACATTAAACAAATCACAACATTTCATAAACAAAAAACCTGATATAAAATCAATAGAACTGATGCACACAATTCATTCATAAATTTACATAAATACGGTATCCCTCAGTTCGGCTGCGGTTTTGCGAGTTGTGAGCTCTAAGTGCGCCGATCTATAGCGATAGGGAACAGCACCGTGATTGGCTAGGGGCTGGAGCTAGCCACAGATGTTTACGAAGAAATGACGAATGTGTAGTCGCGCAAGTTTGGGTTTAAAAACACGTGAATATATGAATTACGTGAATAAATTATATACTTTTAAGTATAAAAAATGCATATGAACTACGAATAATAAGGTTTTACGAATTATCAATAGAAATTAGTATGAAATGTTATTTTCGGGGCTAAAATTTTTGAAAAAAGTGCTGAGAAAGAAGGGAGACTGCAGCGTACAAAGTGAATGGAATAATATCTAATGGTACCGACACTAATGAAAGTGAGGCCTGGAGCCGGCAGTAGAGGAATGAATGCAGTGGAAATGAAATCACTGTAGCGTACATATGGCAGATCCATTTATGACAGTAAAGAATGAAGAATGGGCAACGACTACAACTTGAAAACATAAAAAATTTAAATAAACACAGTTTTATATTAATTTTATTATAATAACTGATATAAAACAATTGTATACTGAACATTTTGTTTCAGCAAAGCGATTTTTTGTCAGTTATGAGTGCGTATAAATATGTACTTAAAAATATGTGTGGAGATAGGAGACCAATTTTGTTCTTACTATTTAATGGATTGCATCGCATTGTTTCTAGTTTCAACTGCATTTGTACATGTATATTATATACAATACATATACAAGTGGCTTCTCCATTTTGCATTGGGGCCAAATTTTTTTAGGGTACGTCATTAAAATATCTAAATAATAATAAAAGAGGTTGTGTGAAAGTATGAACTCTTAAAGTAGAAAAGTTAGGAACTCAGATTTTTGTCAAAACCTTATAAATATACATAATATATATAAGGATTTGTGATTAGTAAAATAATACATAAATAGAATATCAAATCTTTATTTTAAAATAAAATAAAAAAATACTTTTAACAAAATAATCATAAATTTATTACATCTCTTAGTAAACCCTAACTGAATTGCTGTTAATTATTCCCTTACTCTCTATATACACATTATATATATATATATATAACAAGACAAATTAATTTTTTTAATCAAATCTACTCAAATCATTTTCATGTTCAACTGTCAATTTGGGTTCATTACCTCCGGTAATTGTGATATCACTTTTGTTATTAGAATTATTAAAATCACAACTTTGTGCAATTTTATCAGTAAAAACAAAATCTTTAACTTTGTTCTTTTGTTCTATTTTTTTTCTGAAGGCCGACATGGTTACTAGGATAGCTTCCTCTGTTCTGATGGTTCTAGATCCTTGGGTCGGAACCGAATTGATATAATGATCAAATAGGAGACTAGCATCGTCAACGGCTAGCTGCTCGTCACTTTCCAACGCAGCTTCAATACCTTGAAGACCTCCAAACAATATGAGAGCGTGGTCGTATTTTATTTGATGGTCTGAAATACTATCCAAGCTCACACCCTTATCGGAAGTTCCTATTGTAACATCATATCTGAAAAATAAATAAAATAAAAGATAAGAAATTTGTTAAAATCTATAATATACTACACTTATACCTTGTTATACGGCTTTTTGCCCTAACAGCCTTTTAAAATTATAGCTCAGCTTCGAATTGCAGTCTAAAATTTTTCAATATACAGCGGAAAAATTACACTTTCAGCACTTGTCATTTTGAACAAGAAATTAACATTCTACTTTTAACTGATCCTGACGAAGATCGCAGTGTTAAAGTTTCTTGAGGCATTAATACAGCCATATATGCAACAAAGAACCGTTGCACCAATTTTTTTACAGGTTCTTTCACAACGGGTGGAGCTGATGGCAGCATGATGTCACACGATTTTTAAGTTCCTCTTCAGGCTCTGTTTAGAAGCATTCTACATTTTTGTTTTATATGTATGTACATATATATGTATATATATATATATATATATATATATATATATTTTATATGTATGTACATATATATGCAAATAACATTCAGTTTGTTAGTCTTATATTAGTGTAAAGATTTGATCTAAGTAATAGTTTTAATTAAAAGTCAAATCTTTTGTATAACTTCTGATATAAATTAATAATAAAAACCCATATTTTCATAAAAAACGTGTAAATTCTATGTTCCATTTTTTTCATAAGTAAAAAATTTCCGAGCACATCAAAAAATATGTCTAACCTTTTTGACAGCTAACAATAAAGTACACATCCAATATGGCTACAAATGTCAAGATATGTGAGTGACAAGTGTACCAACACAATAACAAAATAATGGTGACAATTGGAGTTATACAGCCTACAAAATGAAAAAATTCTGCATATTTTTTTATCAAACCTCATACATATATGTATCTATAATTCATTTCTGTGTTTTAAATATAACAATATTTTAAAGGAGACCTAGAGTGCAAATCATTGGCTTTCAATTAATTAATATTATGTAATTGCATCCATTTTACATGTTTTTTTTTTTCCATTAGTTCCATTAGAAATGGAACCCAGCGAGATCCTAAAGTTATATGTATACCAGAGTATTGCTGTTAGCATCATGGTTATGGTTTTGAGAAATCTAACACATCAATACTCATAATTTAAAAATTTACACATTTTGTAAATATAAATGTAGGAAATAATCAATTTTTGTTGAGACTGTCATTGAATAATTATCAATAACTAACATTTAACAAACTCTTCATAGTATATACGTCTGTTTCATGAAAAAAAAAAAATTATAAATCTGATGTTTTCTATAAACAGCTGAAGAATTTTTTTTATTGAAAGATAAATATGATAAAATCATATAGACTCACCCATTTTTGTAAGGAGATTTAGAGAAAACTTCACTGAGTGTGTTTGCAATTCTCACAACGTATCCCCAATAAACACCAGTTTCCGCCCTGGGTGTAGAAAGGCTTTCAACTTTACCACGGAGTTTTTTACTTCCTGGAGGAGTCGGTAGCATCCTCACAGTTACTCGGATGCCTGGTGTCAATAATTTGTCAACAGAAACATCTTGTAACAATCCAACATTCACCTGAGATCCTCTTCCTGGCTTGACATTTTTATTCATTGTCACCCCTTCTCTAGAAAATAAAATAAACACAAATCTTAACCCTTTGCCTACTTCATTCCCGTATCCGCCATCTAAGTTTTTAACGCGATACAAATAATACAAAAATAGAATACTTTTTTGTGCCAATTTGATATCTTAACACATTAACATCGGGAAAGGTTTAATTAATACCCGTTCACTAGACTAGTGTCTAACTGCGGGAAGGGTATTAATACCGTTTATGTTAAGTTTTTTTGAGCTCTCGATTGTATGTGTAAAAAAATGTACAGAGATATGTAAAAAATGTATTTTGTTCGCCTGTCTATTTTTATATGTGTACTTTAGTATATTTGACAATATGGAAAAATAAAAAACCTGTTTTATATTTAGGGAATCGAAGAGCTCCTGTTGAAATGTGATATTTTATGGGTTCACTAGTAGGTATGTTCAATTGTTTTTCATGATATAGATATCTAGCAAGGACGCCCAATAATAATTATAAAATTTTTTTATTGAAAAACATTCAGCAGTTTGTAAGATATGGCGAATTTACGAAAATATTTTTTTTGCAAAATCCTTGTTGTTTACCCATATTGCGTGTGAAAGTACCCGACAGATAGTGTTAACACGACCAGAGCTGAGAACACGCCTCAGATTTCCACACAAACATCCGTGCCACGCACACGACACACCAGGCGTATGGCCTTGATGTATGTCTATAATAAGGTCACAACATAATTGCAGTACCGCTGTTTGTCAGATTTTCGTTTCAACACATCACATTTAATCAGTTTTCATATTTATTTAAATTATGTGAAGGAATGCATACTAAGGCCATTTATTCTCATATATCCAGGTTTGTATTCATTTTGAGCACCAAATTTGCATCCAGATTAAATTTTTTTTATATGCCATAGTGTCAGATGTTTTCATTTATCTAAAATTTCTGAGATTCTTGATAAAAAATTGCATCTTTGGTGCGCTTTATTCAAGGAAGTTGCATTTGTTTATTTTATATTGTACTTTATTATTACTTATAGTTTTATATTGTTTATTTATATTTTAAATATGTATGTTTGTTTTTATTTGGTTTTTAACCAACATTTATTTTAGTATCTCACTTTCGTTTTTATTCTATTTTCTATGTAAAAGGCCTCAAAGGCGTAAACAATTAATAAACATGTATAATATAAAATATAATACAAATAAAAAAATCAATTAAAAAGATAGAAAGAAAGTCTATTTATTGAAAAAATATTTAAACAAATAATAGATATCTCATAGAGACGAAGCTATTTTTTATTATATTTAATGGAAAATATATAGAAGTATGGGTAATTACAGGGTTTACGACCTATCTTCGGCTAGCTTAAGTGATCACTTTATATAAATATAACTTTCACCATTCTCACCCATCAATCTCCATTTCTATCAAATTTTTGAAAGTTGTATATATGTTAATATGTGGATTCACTTTAAGTACCACTATACCATCGCCATCTATGTACTAAATTTGCTAATTTGTTTCCCTGAATCAGCACATATGTTACAATGAAAATCTTTTATTTTTTAAATTACTAAAGCAATATTCTTTATTTGTAAAAAATAATAACAAAAAATAGCTTTATCTCTATGAGATATGTATCATTTGTTTAATAACAATGCCATTGTAGGTGAAAATCCAGTGATTATGTGTTCTTGGACATACTCAAATATTGAAAAAATATTTGGCTGCTACCGGAATCTAAAATTTCTGTGATGCCTGATAAAAAAATATTATTAGCAACCAAATATTTTTTTGATAAATAGTTTTTTTCTGTATACCTTTCTAATTGGTTCATTTAATTAGGAATACCATTGAACTATGTTCTGAAATTACAACTTCACAACAAAAATGTTTTTTCATTAAAAATATAATATTTTATATTATATAATTTTTTTGTTTGTTTCCTTTCTGTTTCAACATAATATCTACAAAACATTTTACATTTAAATAAAATTTAGTAGAATTATTATTATTAATACTAATAAATAAATGTAATTTTTTTAATCTTCGGTACAGCTTCATTCATCCCCTTCGTCACTGTTAAAATCTGGAGTCCTCATTTCTCATTATGGAAATATCGCATTCCTATTGTACAAACTGGTGCACATGGAAAATAAAAAGATATTGATGCTCTTTTTTCTTTCTTAGATAAAAAAAATAATACAAAATTTGTATAATATGTATTTAAGTGTACTTGTGTGACAAATATTGTGTACATATAGCGTAAGATAACTTGATAGTACTGTTTTTGAATTGCTTTGACTGATTCATTGTTTTTATTTTGAATTAAACTTTGTAAACCTCAAAAATTATCAAAATTTCTGCATCTGTAGGTGTAAGCGTATTTTTGTCAGCAGTGAATGAACTGAGTGTTTCCAAGCATTTTCAACACAAACATATTAGAAAAGATGTATATGTCATATTAGAACAATTTTTGTGGCAAATTTAAAGAAAAAACAATAATCACTCATCAGAGACTACTGAGGAAAACTCAACACCTTTTCTTAACTCACTGTGGTTGATCTTTTCTATTTGTAAAGAGAATTATTTTTGTTTTTAAAAGGTAGCAGGAATTGTTCTACAGATAATTTATGTATCAGATAATGATGTAAAATAAAAATTTAAAAAAATTATCGTACCTAAAATGAAAATCATTTTTGGCTCTTAAATGGTGTGGCGCATCCAAGGGATTCAATATTCCTGCAAATTTCAGGTCATCGTGAATCGGAAAGAAAAACTTTCTCAAATACTGAGGACATTCTAGGTACTGTAATATTCTTGCTAATTGCACACAACTTTTTCTCGATATTTTTGTACCCTCAATGTCGTCGATTTTGGACTTTCTTGTGTTTATTTTATCGCCAATGTCGTCGTAGACAATTATTTCATCCACACTGAAGATACACGCTGCTCGGGCAATCTGGCCAGCCAAGTACGAGCGTAATTCTGGAGACTGGGCATTTTCTAAGATAGATCCCGGCACTGCTATGCTGATAGTCGACACATTGGACGACTTAACCTTTTCAGCCTCTTCTTTAACTAAAGCCGCTTCTCTTTTACTTTGCTCTTCTGTTTTGTTAATTTTTTTTATAATTTTTTCCTCGTTCCATTTTCTTTTCAGTGCTTTTCTATGTTGAGAATACTCTTTCCAAGATTTGAAACCTTCAGGAATTATCAAATTCGTATTCATATTGAAAATTTTAAATCAACTACTATAATCAACGGAAAAAAGTTAAAAATTATTATAAAATACAGTTTTATAACGTAAAAATTGTAAAACGTATTTACTAACGCTCACGTTGTACGCGAAATACCCCATGTGCCAACTCTTTTATCTATGGCTAAGCATGCGATTGAACTGTCAAATTTTTATGGTCGATAGCAGTGTCTTTGGCAACTAAGCCTTGTGACCAGGACCATAGGACCATCATAGGACTTTCTAGTTGCATTCAGTCAAATGCTCAGCGTAACCTTTTCATTGCTCTAGTCGAAAGCTAGAGTGAAAATAGCTATCAGAAGATTGTTTGATTAGCGGTACATTTTTACTATAGTAACATTTTACCATCATCCGTGGTAAAAACTTTTGCGGGTTGTTCGATCTTCAAGTTTACTATTATCAAAAGTAATCTCGCCTAATAGTATGGCAAGGCAAATTAATAATCATCAAATACCTGAGAATTTTGTCAAATTTGATTAATTTTCAATACCCACCATTGGCAATATATACAAGTTATTGGTTTTACCCATGCTTTATTCCACTTTATTTATCTCTGTTTTCGAAATCTGTCGGCTGACTCCAGCTGATTCTGAAATTTAATTAGTTTTTACATCGTTTCTCAACTTTGCAAGCAAGTTATTTTTGATGGGTTTTAACAGAATTCATGTATTGATGTATCGCTTTTCGCCTTCTACTGTATTTATATTTGTTTTGATGAGAATTATAAGAATAAAATAATTGTGCACAAAATATTGTTTTAATCTAGCATCACAATTTAACAATTTAAGCGGCATTATCTGGCATTGAAATGAATTGTGGACGCAATTTGAATATTGATTTGGTGACTACATAAATGAGTCTCGATATCATAATTTATGCAAACCACATAAGTCTCATGTGCATCGTTAAATAATGCCAGTATATTATATATATTAGGTTAGATCGTGTTTTTTGTAGATGGTTTCCTTGGGGAAGCCTCGGCCGACATTTCGGCATGGTAACACGTGTCATTGTCAAGGCATTGCCTATAAAATATGGTATATGAATCGATTTTGAGAGATTTATATCTCCCGCGAAAAAGTACGGTTGTACATTAAAATTTTCATCTTGACAATAGTACATGTTAACGTTGAACGAAATGATCGGCGAAATGAAATAATGGCGAAAAATCTTCTCTCTGCATATTATTACACATTCAACAGTGAGACCATCAGTATTATATCATATAGAGATATTAAAAAAATCGTTGTCGTGTACTGTTCTTGTGGATTAAATTTGCCGAGAGTGGTGCGTGGAGAGTGAGTCTCCTATATGTTTTTCTTGGAAGGAAGTGCCCTTCACTTTTCCACTGCTCTCCAGCCTTGTTACACCTTTTCTATTTCGCTGTCAACTATTCAATTTTATTTTAATTTTATTATTTATATTATCACTTTTATATATCAACATGTTTTGTACTTTATTTAAATGTATTGAAAATATCTTATTTACTAATAAAGTGAGTCAGCCGGGGACAATGAGGGCAAAATTTGATTTAGTAGCTGTGCGGTATCGCCATGTCATATATGTGGGGCGCTATCGAACATCTGCCTAGTAGAATTAAAAAATGCCAACCAGGCAGCGAATTAGTAGGACCGGGATAAGAGCCTTGAGCTTATTGCATCGGTCCTAGATGAGCGGTGGGTCCGCTCTCTTAGTCGTATATTACAACTTTCAAAGCATCAATGTGACAAATGACTATTGAAACAACCGTTAAAAGTCCACCATGATTTACGATTTTGCTATTCATTATTGGAGGGTAAAATTACTTTACTATTGATTATATTTTTGATGGGTAAATATTTTTTACTATTGATTAAACAACCCGTTTTCGTAATATTTTTTACTTTAGTAACTTTTTTAACTACTGTAAAAATTTAATACTGATCAAACAACTGGGGCTAAGACAAACATTGGCGAATTTATTACGATAGAATACGCTGTGCGTTGTATTTGAACGTTCTTCTGAAATTTATACGGTAAGTACTTTGTAAAAAAATATTCCACCTGCAAAAATAATTAGAAGAAGAAAACGGTCATCTGACATGTGGTAATTTGCGCCCATTTAAATATTTCAATTAATCCAAGCGGTAAGTTAAGATAAATGCGTACTCTAATACTGTTATGGGCATATACATTTATTATAGTGTTGAATACCTTTACACACATTTCGAACATTGTATCTATTCAATATATTTATGTATCACAGTATTCAACATGAAACATTATTTATCTTCAAAATAGTACTCACCTACAAAGTTTTTAAAATGTGGTCTAAATGATAAATATGTAGGTTATTTCCTCTTGATACAAGAAAATTAGCTCGTTTAGTCTGGTCTGTATGTTAAGGTAAACACTGAAGTGCCTGGATTTATGAAATTTCGCTTCCTACATAAGATACAGGCAAAAATAAATTCATCCCTTTTTTTATATAATAATCTTCCAAAACTAGAATTAGCTGATCATTCTCTCTGTATTTCGACATATGCTTTTGATTCAATTCAGGAGGGAAATCGATATTGTATATTATTCTTAATTTAAAAAAATAGCAAACTTTGTACAAACTGTTTTGATTAATTTAAGGTCAATTGGTATGCACACTAACTACACTACCATACAGATAAAGATAAAGTTGTAACGAATTCAGTTAACATTAAATTAATTGAGGTGTGTAATACAAAGTTTGTTCTTTTTAGGTAGACTTCAACACAAATATTATCTACTGCATAAAGTTTCATGATTTTCAATTGCAATTTTCAGAAAATTTCAAAGAACTTCAATCATGTATAGCCTATACATATTTATATTATAGGAGACTCCAAAACCATATTCTGTTAAAATATTTATATGAGATATAATAGATTTTGTAGACGCGATAAATTCCTTTATCAGATTTCTTGTTGAAATTTTGAAATTTGCCATCAAAATGGAGGCTGTTCAAAGATTAAAAAATATTAATTTTTTGTTTTTACACATCTTTATTTGAATATATAAACTAACTAGTTTCAGTTCAGACTAGAACCTTCATCAGGTGAACAAATATATTTGTAATAAACAATATTTGGAACAAATATATACTATAAATAATATATATTTGTTCAACTTTGATGAAGGTTCAAGTCTGAGCCAAAATTAGATGGTTTATTCATAAGTATATAAATAAGTTATAGTTTATAAATAAAGTGGAGTAAAAACAAAATAATCGTTTTTTTTAAATTATAATTATGTCTAACCACTATGTCTTTGCTTCGTGTGAAAGTCTGTTAATATTGGTTCTAGAAAAAAAAGTAATTAGAGACAAATACCACAGGGTACTATAAAATGGGAAATATTGTTTCATTTCACAAATAGATTATGTTTATAATTGTCATGACGAGTATCGGAATGGTTTTTTAAATCAATATAAATGTCTAACTGCAAAGTTAACACTATAAATATCAAATATATATATGTATATTATTCTCTTTGCTTTTGTTTGAAAATGTTTTTAAAAACTTAATCTTATTTCCCTTTGAAACATTAAATGGCACTATTTTGGTAAGGATAACGAAGAAAAAATGAATTTAGGTGTATTTTACTTTAAAAGAAGTATAACTGCATGGCGATCAAACTTTTTTCTTTTGATTATGCAATTCAGTGGGTTTTTTCAAGGCATGGTTTAAAAAATACCTCTTCTTTCATACAGCTTTCTCCACACATACAACATTTGTTAGACTGTCAGTGCTGCTCAATTGGTCCTCTGTAAAATAAAAGTAAAATTAAAGTGATGTTTGAAAATAGTATACAATACACGATTTGAATGCAGTTCAATTAAAACATTGACATTTTGAACTTTAATCAGTTAACCTTTTATCTATCAAAACATGTTCTCAATAAAACAAGTCCCGCTTTTGTATTATAAACATAAACAAGTGTAATCAATATTACTATTAACATTTCTAGTTCAGCTCTTCATTGGCTGGTCTACATTTTGAAGTCACTGCATTCTCAGCTAATATGGCAGGTTTGGGTAAGTGAGAAAATAATTAAATCTAATATTATATTGTCCATGGAAACAGGTGCAAAAGATGTATAATATCTGACATAATTTTAATATTTACTTACCCACATTTTTTTAATGGCCTTATGGAACTCGGAAGTCCATGACCATAGTCACTACAAGACCATTCATCCCTCGGCATCACCATTGCGATCTAGTCTACTAGGCACTCGCCTATCTCTTACAGATTAATTTTTGTTAGGCAGTTGTATGCTGAAGGTTTAAATAGATTTTGTGATATTCCACATAACATATTTCAAGTCTTTATCTATTTCTCCATTAGACTTTCACAATGTTAAATTTTTAATGGTTGGGGTATCAGTCCTTTGCACGACCCTTAAACATATTGAAAATTAATTTTAATGTCTTGTATCAACATTTCCATGGTTATGTAAGTTAGTGTTAAATATGAACAATATTGTGTCATTTTTTATATTTAAAAATAGTGCTATTTACATACAAAAAATAATTTTAAACAATTGTACTTACATAGGGCCTCAACTACTATTTAAAATATATTTCTGTGTCAAAAACATGATAAATTGTCAGATCCACATTAGCTATGGCTAAAAATAAATATGACATAATCTAAATAACTGGTGTTTTAAACCTGTCCCAAAGTGTTTTTTTTTAATACTTTTTTATTATTCAAAATTAAGATAAACAATTTTTTTTAAATCTAAAATATACTCTTCTTTTTTTATAATGTTCTTCCATCTTTCTGGTAGACTTGCGAGGCTCCTCTTCCAAAATTCACTTATCCATGATGAAAAATACTCCTTCAGTACTGTTCTGACCCTGTCGACAGAATTCATATTTTTTCCATCAAAATGATTTTGAAGACTGCGTAATAAATGATAGACGATGGGGCAATGTTCGGTGAATATGGTGGGTGGGCATCGATTCCAAAAATGTTAATTTCTGAGATGTGACAGCAAAGAAGAGCACATATTCACTCTCTGCATGCGATTAACCTCTGAAAGTTTGACTCAATTTGCTGACTTTTTCGATGGTACGCAGGTGTCGATGAATGGTTGAATGACTAAATCTAAGATTTTCTACTAGTTCCTTAACAGTTACGACGGGATTTCGTTCCACCAGGGTTTGTAAGATGTCCTCGTCGAACTCTATGACGAGGCTCGTCTTCTAAGCTATAGTTTCCGGCTCGGAATTTTCGGAACCACCTTTGATAATGGCCTACGCTTATTGTCCGATCCCCGTAATAATATTCCTCACACTTTCTGTTGCCTTTATAAACTCATAAAGCGAAATGTGCCAAATATGCTCCTTTATCATTTCCATCATAGCTTTATTAAAATCGAACTGCGCTCTTCGAAACTTGCACTGAGAATAAGTTACTACCTGTTTTTATAGCAAGTAGTAATTAAATCTAATGCAGGTAGTTTATCCCAGCCCCCTCCGACTTTTAGTTTATGTATTTAAATAACTGCATTATTTATAGGATTGATCTAATTCTTATTGCTGCCATTATAATCCGCATATTTTTTTCTCTATCAAGTTTCCCTATAGAAGGATTTCAGGATATTATATGTAGGAAAAAGGCGTACATAAAATTATGGTTTAGAAGAATACTTAAGTCTTGCAATGGTAAACTGTTCCAGATGCCCAATTATATTGTGAACCCAATAATTTTTCTATTTTGGTAATTAATACTCTTATTATTTTTACGCTGAACTCATAGGTATCTTACATTTTTAAGAAGTGCCCTTCACATACAAACTTTGCTTTATATATTCTTCTTTTTATAACGGTACAGTTTGTTAAAAAATCAAATGTGATTTCAGCTTTATTGAGTGTGTCTGACAAGACGGAGTTAATGCCTTTGGCCAGACACCTGGTGGCATGCGGTTTGAAACTGGTGGCGAGCGGAGGGACTGCTAAATCCATCAGGGAGTCAGGACTCACCGTCATGGATGTTTCTGACATCACGGGAGCTCCGGAGATGCTCGGTGGAAGGGTGAAGACTTTACATCCGGCTGTTCATGCCGGCATCTTGTCAAGGTATATCTAAAATATTTTTAACAAGCCATTAGTACTTCTTTAACAATCCACACAAAGATTTAGCATGTTTTTAGCCCCAAAAATTATAAGAGTCTTAATAATGTAGATTGGAAAAAATTCTGAATACATATCAGATTTGAAAAACAAAATTCTTTCCGAATGGGGGAAAGAATGAATTTTTATGATGGAAAATTCCACTTCAAAGTTCAATGTTTGAAATCATACCAATGCGACTCAGGTATAATCCCAAACAAAATCATAATTACCATGAGGGTTAGAAACAATTAATATTCAACAAACAGTGTCAGCCAGACTTCTATATAAGCTGTAAACCGGCTTTACTTGCGCCAGGCTAACTTTTAGAAAACATGACGATAGTCTGCGTCGGTTTATTATTGCGTGCGGCATTCTCTAATAGAAAGGTCCTAATTGTTTCATTCAGCAATGGTTTAACAACAACTGTCTGCCTCCACCATAACCTTGGTGGTTGACAGCTCGAGGGTTTCAACATTTGAGTCCAGAAACTTTCTTGCAGGCTTATCTGTCTGGAAAGTATTCCCAGTGGACTTTATCAGTTATCTCCTACTCAGCCCTTCTCTGTATCTGGTCCAGATCAGTATTTAGGAAGGCATTGCGCTAAACTTATGTGAAGTTCTGCACCCATCGTGTGCCATAGCAGCTTTGAGTTGTCAGTCATCTTTTATTATCTAGGTGTTAGTCATTAAGCCGTTGCTACAGCTTGTAAAGCATTTGTGTCTGTGTAAAGAGCTCTCATAACATAACCATATCATTACACATTCCACCCTATATTAAATAAAATCATTTCAAATTCATGTGACAAATAATCTTGATATTATTTCTGTGTTGTTGAATAAATAATAATTAATTACATTCCATTATCTTTCGTCACAAACCTTGAAACATTTTAATTTCAGTTAAAATTGTAATATCTGTGTGAATTTCGCAAAAATTGTAAGATGCACACAGTTGTTACGAGTTGTTTTGAATAATAAATTGTATCCGCCAGTCGGTATTTATCATATTGATACATTACGTATATCTGTGTTCTGATTAAGTAATTGGAAAAAAAATTTATGTTCTGTTTCAGATTAATTCCCTCTGACATTGAAGATATGTACAAACAAAATTTGTCATTGATAAGTGTCGTCGTTTGCAATCTCTATCCGTTTGTTGACACCGTTGCCAAACCAAATGTGACAGTCGATGATGCGATTGAGAATATTGACATCGGGGGTGTGACCCTCCTCAGGGCCGCCGCCAAGAATCACGAAAGGGTTACTGTCATTTGTGACCCCGGGGATTACAATAGAGTAATAGAAGAAATGAACTCTTCTAGTGATAAACAAACTTCTAAGGCGACCAGGTAAAGATTATATTTTGTCATATATTTGTATTTATTTAAAACCTTTCTCGCTTTCATTATATTTCCCCAGGATTAAATGTCCCCAGGACTGTTAAAATTTTTTTTTATTAATTTATAAATCAGAATTTAGTTTGTAAGTTTTCCGTAATATGCTTTGGAAGTTAGATTTCTTCTACTTCCACTACTGTTCCATGTTATTGATAGTATGGTAGCTTCATTAATTGTTACATAAATGTCTCAAAATTACACAATTTTGTGTGAAATTTCGGATGGTTTGGACGAAAATGAGTAATTTTTTTGGAATATTTTGAGCATTGTAATCGGGGAAAGGGGTAAAAATTAAAATAAATGAAAAATTACACATTTTCTGGATCGCTAAGTCAACATTATTGTCAGCCTGTAATTTAATTTATTTTGATTTAAAAAATCTTCAATTAATGTAAGGTTGACATTACGAAATTATCATTTTATTTTATTATTATTTGCCTTTGATATTATCTTATTATATTTTTATTTTTGCTTATTATTTTTCAAAAGGCAGGAACTGGCACTTAAAGCTTTCACGCACACATCTGAATATGATCTGGCCATTTCAGACTATTTCCGTAAACAGTTTTCTGCCGGGAAGTCTCAACTAACATTAAGATATGGTAAATTTTTATAAAATTTTATTAATGTTTTTTATTCTTACAATGTGTAAGATAACATTTATACTATTTGAAAATCAAACTAACACAAATAAAATTGGTTTCATAAAAGTAGCACTGACTGCTAATCCGCTAACTTTTTCCACCGCACTTCTCTTTCCCATCCACATTCTTCTTTCTTCATTCTACTCTTAGTTTTTCCACTAATAGTAAGATTCTAGTGTTGAGTTTATGACTTGATCTGATAACTTGGTACATTTTAATTTTATTACAGCCATTACGTACTTATAAATTCGCATCAATTTATAACAATAAAAACATACACCTTCGGCAGAAATTATTGAATTAGAATTTCTGTTACATTATGTTGATGCCATGATTACATATACATACAATACATAGATTTAAATGTAAAATATGTACATAAATGGTATTTACCAAATAAATTATATTCAGAGAGTTGATATTCTTATACGGAGAAAATTTTTGAAGCAAGGTCTTGTAGTATGCGAGAAGGTCATTTGGGTTATTCAACAATGATCAGCATTTCTCGAGATTACCCGAACGTAAAGGGCGTTACTTACAATAACACCATAAGTCAATTTTCACAAAACAATTAATTACGTAAATTTATTTTATTTTCACAGTAATTTTGTTTATAGTCTTCTTAAATAAATTCATTATTTTCTCTTGCATAAAGGATGCACTTCTCCTTTTAATTTGGCACAACACTGGTGCGAGAAATATAATTTACATACTAAATTACACTCTACAATAATATTGTTACCCAAACCTGTCTTCTAGTGTGGACTTAATCTATTTTGTAAAAGTGAATAATTGTTTCATCGCCATCTATAAATATTGTAAAGAGTTATGCATTAAAAATTATAGATGTCTAATATTTTAATCTGAATTATTGAACAATAGAAAAGTGTTAATATAAGTATGTTTTAGAGGTTCATAAAATAAATTTTTGATTGTTTTTGTATTTATTTATTTTTATTTATGTGTTTCTGTTTGTTGCCATGTGTTTCTGAAGAAGGAATTAATTTTACATAAATAATATGGAAGAATAGCAAAATTCAGTGCATTTTGTGCAGTCTCTTATCAATTCACTTCATTTCATTTCGTATGTCAATTTTTAGGAATGAATCCTCATCAGTCACCAGCTCAAGTCTTCACCACCAGGGCGCAACTCCCACTTGTTCCTCTCAATGGTTCCCCCGGTTTCATCAATCTGTGTGATGCCTTGAATGCTTGGCAGCTGGTAAAGGAGTTAAAGAAAGCCCTCGGTCTGCCGGCTGCTGCAAGTTTCAAGCATGTCTCGCCAGCTGGCGCCGCTGTTGGACTGCCATTGGATGTAGTGCAGGTACAAGCAAAATGATGCAATCTTGATCTAAAGATTGTTATTTTTATTTCCAGGATTAACTATGGGTTACCTTATACTAATATTCATTGTAATATCACAGGTTTCTCCAAGTTAAGTATAAATAACTTGTTTGTATTGCAAAATTTTTTTTTAACACTTGAATTAATTATTCTCTCCCAATATTTATCTTCATTCTTTTGTAAAACATCTGTCTGGTGGGTGATATGGATCCCATCCAAATAGTGTTGGTAACCACTAAAAATTATTGTTATCATATTTCTACTTATCCTATTATAATTACAGTTACCAATCATTGCTACGATCATTGTTACCAATCGAATTCAACCATGTATCTTATCACTAATACATGTCAATCGGTTCTATATAATTTGACAATAGACAGGAAATAAAAATATATATTATATACAATGCATTAATCTTAAAATTTTCCATGACTAATTAAGACTGTATACTAACTCTAGAGTTTATCTCCATCTTAAATTATTATTTTTTAAATGTAAATATTATTAAAAACAATTCACTTTGTTTAAACACCACTTTATTTTTGTTATCACTAACCAGTTTCGTTGGTTTGGTTTAAACAGTAAATTGTTTTTAATTATATTTATAATGAATTACCACAAAGTTATAGCGGAATATAACAGTATATTTTAAATGTCTTTAATTTTTCAGGCATCACTTTGTATGGTGTCAGATTTGCGGGAGCAACTGACCCCGCTTGCCACAGCTTATGCCAGGGCCAGAGGGGCTGACAGGATGAGCTCTTTTGGTGACTTTGTAGCTCTGTCGGACGAATGTGATGAGATCACAGCCAAGATTATATCCAGGGAAGTGTCGGATGGAGTCATTGCGCCCGGTTACACACCCGAAGCTCTGAACATTTTAAAGAAAAAGAAAGGTGGAAAGTATTGCGTGTTGCAGGTGGGTAAAATTACACTGATTATGTTGTATTTATCCAAGTATGTTTTTTAAATTGATTCTTAAATAAGTGCTGTTTTGCTACTAAAATTAAAAATTTCATTTGAATTTTGAATTAACGTCATTAACTATTTTAAATGTGAAATTGACAATTTGGGTCATAAAGTCCTTGAAATATTTTGAATTTTGAATAAACAGTGAAATGATTTTACTGAACATATATGTGTGTTTTAGCTTTGTTAAGAATATTTATAATATTATATATGCAATTTTTTTTTTCAGATAGATGCAAGCTATGAACCTACTCCAATTGAACGAAAAACACTCTTCGGCCTCACACTGGAACAGAAGAGAAATGATGCCCTTATAGATTCATCCCTTTTCACCAACGTGGTTACTGAAAATAAGTCATTGCCGGAATCGGCTGTGAGGGATCTGATTGTTGCAACCATTGCTCTCAAGTACACACAGAGTAATTCTGTTTGCTATGCAAGAGATGGTCAGGTAAGCGAGAATATTCTTAGAAAAATATTTGAAGTGGTGAATGACAGAAGGTTTTATATTTGTTGTCCAGGTATATCCAAAGATATCGAAAGGAGGGTGACTGCGGAAAACAAAGTGAACGGCGCTTTGAATGGAATTATAGCTAATAGGAACTTGTCAACCGAGGCAAAACCAGCGGTACACAATGGAGGAAATATTGAATATTGTATTTGAGAATCGATCTCCATCCTACTCGATTCTGTTATCAGAACGAATAAATAAGCCTAGGGTTTTTTCTGCTATGTTATTGGTTCGATTCATTGTTGAATATGTATAATTTTTTCATATTAAAATTTTATATTTGTATTGCATTATGTTATTGTAATTCGTTAATTAGAAATTTACAACAGTATGTAATTTCATAGTACATATGCAATTTTAACAAAAATATAAATTTTTAAATTTAATCAGTTTTAGTAAAATATATAAAATCGGCATATTAATTTTTTTCTCTTTTTTTACCTTCCACGTCTAACATGGGGCTTATGCAATGAAGAGATTTTGTCAATCTAAGTTAATGCCATTAGGCCATTTCAATTGTCTCTCGGGACAAAGCTTGCTCCGCTGATTGCTTGGCCACCACGTTAGGCGTGTGTAGATTAACATTTTATGAATGATTTGAGTATATGATAAAACATCTAATCAATTTGATCACTTACTTAGCTTACTTCTTAAATACCCAATCCTTATAGGTAATTGGAATAGGTGCTGGACAACAGTCGCGTATCCACTGCACCAGGCTCGCGGGCCAGAAGGTGGCCAATTGGTGGCTGCGACAACATGCCAATGTGCAGGGCATGAAGTTCAAACATGGAGTTATGAGGGCAAACATGTCTAATGCCATTGATAACTATGTCAGTGATACCGTGGGTATGTATTGACATCTCAAATTTCAAAGATATTGGCTGCACATATTACAATTCATTTAGATTGATTATTTTTATGCTTCCTTTTATAAAATTCTTTGCATTAAATGTAAAAACCAATGTTGACCAAATATTTACTCATCTTTATGGGATTGTGTTAACAATTGATTGACAAGTTCAACGTTTCATTCTGTAATTGGATTTTTATAATCAGTCAGTTTTTCTACAATTGATTTATCTTTTATAATTCTCTAATATACTCAAAAATTGAGAATCAGAATCAGAAAAATTTATATTTTTTTAAGACCCCGATTATAAGACAACATGCAGTTTCTCACAGTTCAACAATTGAAAAAGAACTGAACAGATGCACATTAGAGGTTATTATTGACGTCTAGCTATGCTTCATGCATTACTTCATTATAGGAACTTGGATGGCGTTAACAATGGCAGTTAAACTAAATCTGCAATGCAATTCTACGCGCATTTTGTCAGTTTGAGTGATTTGCATCACCAATGGCGCCCTCATGCGACGCATTTTAAAAGTTGTTCCTTTTAAAACATCATGAAAATGCCCAACAATTGGATGGTCCAAATATAAGATGACTCTTGTTTTTGAATGATATTTAGGGGGAAAAAAATTTGTTTTATATTATACAGTTTATTTTGTACATACTAATAATAATATAATTTTAAAGCTAATGTATGGTCTTGTTACTGATTAGGTGCAGATATGCCAGTGTCAGATTGGGAGGCTATGTACGAGACTGCACCACCGATGTTGACCGAGCAACAAAGAACCGAGTGGCTCGCTAAGTTGGATAAGGTGGCTCTGGCTTCTGACGCATTCTTCCCGTTCAGGGATAACATCGATAGGGCCGTCCAGGTAATTATTACTCACGCTGATAATACTGCTTGCTGGTGTTGAAATATGGTCAGCCATTCAGGGAATCAAATACACTTGGAATAAAAAGAATGTTTTACATATAAATTCACTTCTCAGAGTCGAGTATATCACGTTTGAAACAATTTAATCATTAATGGTGTCATAGACTGCCCCCAGATTGTTGGTCTGTTTGACTTTCACGCACCACTGAGGTCATCGAGACACAAATCATTGTTCTGTTGCGGTGGTAATGTCAGAATACATGCATTAGCTAACTCCGCAATTCCCAGATTGCATTCTTTGGGGAATGAATATGCGACATTTTTGTTGTAAATTTAACTCTTTATAGGACTACATTATTCCAATTTTTTGTGTCTTAACTCAATGGTGACAGATAAATTGTTTCACTTCACATTTAATATTTATTTTTAATTTTGATAATGAAAAAACATGCTGATGTTATATAATTTTTTTCTTTGTGTATTGGCACTCCTGATGAAATTTTATATTATTTTATAAATTACGTTAGTGCCTGAATTGGCCGTATATAATAATAATAAATAAATAAATACTCAAGCCTGAATAAAGATTTAAATTTATCAATCAACTCATTTTGTTGTTCATGTAATAATTTTGGTATATTGTTTTTTTGCCCTTTTTTTTTAAATGAATTAATATTTTAATTGTTTTAGTACGGTGTTCAATACATCGGAAGTCCTTCAGGTTCAACCAACGACGATGCAGTCATCAAGGCCTGCAACGAACACAACATAACCATGGCTCATACCAATCTGCGACTGTTTCATCATTGAGGATCATAATTTTCATTATAAATTTTTAATGAATATGAAATATCAATAGTACGAAGCTCAATTAAAATATATGAAGAATTTAACAACTATTAAAAAAATGTATGTTTCAGTTTTTGGATTACACATTTGTGAAATGTTAGATTTTATTTTATATTCTTGCTAAAACTGCCAATATTTGTAAAGATTCGGTATTCTCGTATTTAATGTGATAGAAAACATTCCAAAATAAAATCACTATACATACATTCTTTCTATACTACATTTTAATACTTGTTAAAAAAGTATTAAGATATGTATTTTGTATAAAGTCAGTTATACATAAATTAACTAGAATAATATTTTCCCATGTTTGTATGTAACTGAGAAATTATATCAAAATACAACCAAACAAATGCTTACATTTTCACGTGGATTCATTTCTCTGGTTGAAAGTATAAATGTTTATTTTCAGTAAAATTACTGTTATCAAATTTGTGTTTCTTTTAATCAATAAGAAGGAAAAATTATTAAAAAAATGATATTTTTAATTTCCCTCATAAAAAGCATTGTAATTCTTCAGATGTCTAAATAGACCTTCAAGAGTACGTGACAAGTGATTTGACTACAAATGATAAATATATACAATAAAGAAAAATGTTCATTTAATAACAATTAAATGATTTCTAACAATTTTAAGTCACCGTTTTCAAATACTCAAGTATGATATTATTTGTTATGTTCAAAACTTCAATAGCCATGTGTACTATCCAGATATACACCTGTTCTGGTTTTATATTAACGCAGTTAACAAAAATGCTTTTTAATAGACAGTCGACTTCCACAGTATGCGAAATTCACTTAATTAATTCATTATTATTAATTAATCAAATGTCTGAATTTTACGGCTCTATCAGGATGCCCGGTCTAATGATCGGGTTGGCGAAGAGGGAGTATAGTGACAATAGTTATTTAACAAAAAATAACAATTGACAACAGAATTTTTAACAATGCTTAACACTGAAAGTGAACAAGTCACTCAACATGGACCGGCAGGTCTGCATTCAGCAGTAGATAGAAAAAGGTTAATAATGATAAAGAAAACATACTATATGTCACATCAGTATTCTTACTATTTTCAAACTAAGCTAAGCGCTCGTACTATGATAATAAGACTACCTTAACTAAGAGGCTCGACCCCTGACTGCTTAATAATTAGGTCAGTGTCTTATTGCTAGACCAATAACCATGTCAAAGACCGGCATGTATACAGGATGGCCCAAAAAAGTGAGAACATTTCGTAACACATGAGTTATTTCAAAACATAATATTATAATTCTTAATGTATTTTTTTTTGCACAATATTTAGCTTATTAGAAATCATCAAAACACCCCACATTGCATAATTTACTGGGATTAAATCTGGGCTGTTTGGTGACCAAGTGCCTGGCTCAATGAAATTAACATTCTCACAATGAAGAATGTTTATTGTATTTCTGGCTGTGTGAGATGGAGCTCCGTTCTGCTGTAATGTCTGAAACTCTTTCTAGCACCCTAACATTTTTCAATTCGCTAATTTTTGATCAGTCTTCTGTAGTGATTTTTGTCATTCTGGGCAACAATTTGAAAAAACCAAATATAAACAATGGAAAAGTTAATATTCAAAGATGGCGACCGAAAATTGTCGACATAAGACATAATATAGGTAAATAGGTAAGTAAGTAAATTAGTCAACTATTGAAGCTATCGTTGATATAGTTAAACTAATTTTGATGTAATTTATCACGTTTTACGAAATGTTCTCACTTTTTTTGGGCCACACTATATATAGTGGGTTGGTTTTGTTAACAAATTAAATTATTTCAATAATTTCGATAATCTATACATAATAAAAAAAAATATTCTCAACCATCCTTATTTTTTAAAATTTTATACATTTTCATTCCTTTTCCATCTTTTATTTTTAAAAATGGTTTCCCGGAACGAGGTGTGAGTTTCCGGTCACTTGGCAACTAAGCAAGTCTTGCATACTGTTTCGGAGTGGAGTAGGTTATTTGATATTAATTAGATTATCACCTAACTCCAGTAAAACAAGAATCATTATCTAAATATGATTGTAGATGTAAAATTGAATAGAAATTTTACATGGATTCTGTGCCTACCCTTATATTGTACGTATGATGAGATGGTAGTTGGAATGAGTTGTGTCGTACCTTACGAATACGGCGTGATACTGAGTGCAGTTTTGATCTCGATTATCTGGAGCAGTAGATAATTCTGAAATTTTTTAATAACATTTCGAAATAAACATTTTTTCATTCGACTACATAATTTTTATCAGGAAATTAAGCGATTTGCTAACATCGACCGGAAATCTCAGTTAACGACGTGTTAAGAAATTATTATGCTTCTAATACAAATGGGCGGGTATATCGCGTCAAATTATAAATTTAAATTATGCGTGCATTTGATTTATTATTAACATTTTAAATTGTTAAAACTCGTAATATATATAATTAATTGTGGTGACTTTACGAGTAGCACCAGATTCCCTCGGGGTTCTATCCTCTCTTATTACTTTTTGAGTTACTTGGGTTGAGTTCTTGTAATAATAACTCAGTGTCCAATTGTAACATTTACACTTTATAAGTATTTACAGTACTTAACAATGTTATAATTCAGAGATAGACTTAGTAATTATTGAGAAGTGGCGATGGAAAGAGACCCGTTCCCCTAGTGACGGTCTCTTATAACCATTGTCCCCCACCACTCATCTAACATACACACACACACATGTCCAAAGTGACAGTTCTTACATTCATTTTGTATTTTCGTATTACATAACTGTGCGATAGTATTATACATAGGACAATTTTTGATTTTTGTTTAATTTTTTTGCGATTTGTTTTGGCCAAGATTATTTGAAGTCCGCGTCATTTTTCCCCCTTAATACTTAGTCTACTGTATATGAAACGCGCGGTTTAATACCCTCTGCTAACCCTTACAATATATGATGAATTGGTAGTTTAAAGTGGTAATATTTCCAAATATTTTGTCCCTTACCAAAAACCTATTAATTTAAGAATAAAAAATATTTTTAAGAATATTAAAAATTTAATTTTCTTTAATTTATGTTCTCCAATTTTTTCCCTTCTCAGATGAAATAGATTAGTCTTTCACAGTGGCGTAACTAGAAAAATTGGGCCCCAATGCAAAATAAAAAAAAAGTATACTCTACATATGAATTATTCATAAGATATAAGAGTATTAGGTATAATGCGGTTTTTAATAATAAGAACACAATTGGTTTCGTCTCTCCTACAAATTTTCATGAAATGAAAAATCTAGTGTGGCTTAAATTAAAAATATCCTTTGTTTTACGGAGATTTTTGCTTTTCGACGATAGTCTGGTCCCTAATCGATATATTACTGTATACATCGATAATATTTTCACGTATTTTTGTAATACAAGTGAGAAATGATTTCTAAAATTTTATTTTCATTCTATTTCAACGTACGGTGCGGACCTTTTGGGTTCCTATCTAATGTGGGGCCTAATGCACCGTATTAGCTGCATTGGCCTAGTTACGGCACTGGCCTTTCATCCATTTTCTCAACCGTGAGAAAAAAAACTATTGCTCAAGATTGCTCTTGTTACGCTGACGTCATCCACCACAAACTCGACGTAACCGCGGTGTGATCTTAGAAAATCAAACACATAATTTAGAATAGAATTGTAAAGATGAAAATAACATCTAATATACATATGGTAAAATCTGCCGTTTAATATCGAGTTCGCCTTGCGGTTTCTAAAACAACTAGACCACAAAAACCGAGTACTGTTCAATCATTAGCACAAAGATCTTGACAGTTTCTAACTTGCTTTAAATTGGACGAAGAAAATTGAAACGGTAAAAACATTCGAAACATCCATCGACCAGCACTGGATTTTATAAAAAATTAAACATTTACTCATTTCGACATTGCGACGCATGCAAGCAGCAGTGGGCTGCCGATGTGTTAATAAGAGGCTCGCTTAATTTATTACTCTATTTGCGGTGTTCCGGGGAAGAGGCGTATTTTTTATCACTCTTATAGAAGAGTTGATTGAAGATTGACGTAAAAATAAGTAGGTAGGTACTATTCTTTTCGTTCCAATTATATGTTTCAAAACAGAACACTGGATTGAAATTGAAGTACTCCTTAGTATACGATGGTACAAAGTAATAAATATTAGGAATCGTATAATTACGGTAAAGGGAAAAAATGTGCACGTGTGAAGTATGAAAGATAATCGTTCAAAGCATCGTTCATAAAAATGTTGCGTTGAACATCTGAGAACATATGGAAACAATATATATCAAACATTGATGTTTTTAAGCATTGTTAGACTACAGACAAAAAAACGGCCAGGTCTCTTTTATTATGCACCCGAAATAAATGTAATTCACGAGAAATTTTAAAAGGTAACAAAGTCTTATGTTTCACAATACATTTAAACCATCAATAGAAATTACAGTCAGGTAAGTACTTTCATTGTTTTTTTTTAAAATTTAACAAGGGGCTCGCGCGAGCCTCCCGGAGCCCCCTCCAGCCCACCCCTGCCTAGCTGGGATATACATACTGCAGTTATGTATTACAGAGGTAAGAGCCCAGAGGCGCTCACATTTATAGGCCAATATGGGCCAGTGTTCGTAATTAATGCTGATTTAATAATAACTTATTCACTAAAATACCTATGCTAAATAAATAATTGAGTTGAAATATTGAATTACTCCGGCCGTGTGGGAAGGTTTGTCTTCAGAGTAATCTCTTCCTCACGCGGTTGGTCATTGCACACCGTTTAAAAACGCACGGTCGCCGTTCATTTTAAGACAGCGTTTGGCATCATGTGGTTATAGTAAGCTATTGGCGTCTGCCATACACATAACGTCTTACAGGAGTAGTTGGAATTAATTTTTTTTTCGAAGTGCTTTTGATTCAAACGACAAAACTTTTAAATATACTGGGAATGCATGCATAATCATACTGGTTTTGGAAGTGAAAATGGAAATTTATGCGTAAAAGGCGTAATTTTAGAAAAGTTACTTAAAAATTTCTCTATTTACTACTTCAAATTTATAAAATAAAGAAATTTTGGTGTTACAAATTAATGTAAAATATATAATGATGAAAGATAACATTTTAAAAGTAGTAAAATGCGAGTATGGAAACATGTTACAAATATTCTTTATATTTTCACACTAAGATAAGCGCCAGGGCCAGCCTGAGGCAGGCCCTGGCCCTGCGTTTAGCGAGATCTCGCGCAGATGACAAATTACTTCATTTTCATTAATTCATTAAAAATAAATGTAATGTAAGTAGGTATATGAACAAAAAAAATCTGAGTGATGGCGGACTCATTGTACAAACAATATTTTTCAGTCATTCTTTAGTCATATCTTAGGGTGATGATTTCAATCTGGGTTAACCGGATACGGATTTAATAATAAATGTAATGTCTGTGGATTGATGATCGAGTGACAGGCGCATGCGCGTTTGTGTCAAACTTGTATGTGAGCTCGTCCTTTTTTCACTCCGCGTTACTCTCCGAATATAGATGCACGATAATATGTAATATTCTTAGGGAAATATTACTTTAAATTGTCACATTGTACAAACAGCGTATTATTCTCGTCATCACATCCAACCCCAACAAAGGACGCATCTGGCAAATCATCATCAGAGCCGGCACACGAAATCAAATTGGCGCAGGAGGTATATGGTTATATTAGAAGATAAAAACACAAAGATAAATAATAATAACCAAACGTCAAGATTTTAAATCTTAATAGTAGTATTGTTAGTAATGGGGGTTTGTATTTATTTGTGATGAAACTTTACATCCATTCCTGACTATATTTTTGTGAAATAAATATATAAATTTTAAATGGGTCTATTATGTGTGAAGATGTCGGTTTCAATAAATGAATAAGAAGCTCGCAAGCAGTGCAACAGTCTCGCAATTTTCCAGGCCGACCCTGCTAAGCGCTTATCGGTAAACGAACGTCACACCGCTGGATCTAATATTAGATCCAGCGTATTATCACGTCTCTACATTATTATCAACATCATATGATGTTGATAATAATGTAGAGACGCATGTTTTGAGATGCATCTAAAAAATTAAAATACGTAATTATAATATAAACTGCGAAATATTATAATTAATATAATAAAAGTATACAGTTATAGGTAGTGATTTAAAATGGTAGATATTAATGTTGATTTAACAGCAGAGAGTAAAACGAAGTTAAAAAATTAAAACAACATGAAAAAAGTGTTTTATTTTTCATACGTATCTATATCGTATATTAAATATATTAATTAGTATTTAAAATATCACAGAACTATGTTCTGAATAATTACAACTTCACAATAAAAATGTGTTCTCCTTAATAATATATCATATATGTTCAATACTAATATAATAGTATTTCAATAGCTAGGAACTTATACAATAAACACTACCTTTAATATGCCTGCTGACACGATATTAAGTTATTAATTCTATATACACATATTTATATACATTCAATGCTAATAAAATACTATTTCAATAGCTCTAAACTGATCGTCTATCTAACACACATAATAAATACTACCTCCGTTACGCCCGCCGACACGTACAGCAGTCGTCTCTGAATAAGAAGACGTCACGCATACATAAGAAAACATAAAACAGGGATTTGCATGTGGTAGTGTCGGTACCTAAGCTGCGATATTATCTCTTATCTTTATTTACCGTTCAGAGAGAAGGAGAAGGTTGGAGTTTGCCGGCACCCGCGCTTCGGGACGGTTTGGGCGGGATTTGATCAGCTGATCCCCCCGCCACCGCTCCCACCCGCCGCGTCCGACATAACCTGACCCAACGGTTCACGGTTTATCGCCGCGGCGATGCGATGGTTTAGCGATGTTTGTTTTCGCGTCAGTGTTCGATGAATGTGTTTCGTTTTTTGGTTTCATCACAATAAACATCACGTATTTCGAGACAGATGGATAACATTCATCTTCAACTGCTTTTACATGTTATTTATTTATTTATTCTTAATCTAGTGCATACATAAGGTAATATATTGGGTTGTCTAATAAGTCTTTGCGGTTTTGTTGATTTCTTTATTATAAAATCAAATTATTAAACAAAAATTAACAACATTTCAATCAATTACATATTCTCACTATTAATTAATCGAGAACACATTCTTATTGTGAAGTTGTGATATTTAAAAAAATACTAATTAGAAAAATACACATATATAATCAATTTTATCGAAAAATATATTGTTGTCGCTACCGGGATTCGAACTTGGATCTCCTTCCAATAATATTTATTTAATTTTATTTAAAAAATAGTTACCCATATTGAATTTTCTGACAATTAGATATTTTGTTTCCTATTTTCACGTCTTGCTTGAATCCAACGCCTGTCCTGCTGGAGACCGGAGTTCGGTACCTCGCCAGGAAGAGTTTTATTAAAATTTGATTTATTAAACTAAATTTATGAAGATTTTATTCGAATCGGAAAAAACATGCTCTGTGCAGGAGTGGTATGACACATGTATCTAAGACATGTAACGCATTTTTATTTATTTTAATGTGTACATCTGTTCAAATAGAAAATACCGAGAGGACCCCGTGAGTTAATAAATTGATTGTTTCAAAAGGTATCTTACATAAACAATAAAAAAAATTCATCAAAGATATTATAAAAAAGTACACAAATATTCAAACTATAAAAGAAATAATTTTATATAATTAATTAATCAAGATTAATTAAATAAATCAAGATTACAAATTTAAGCGGGAGGGGTATTGTTCGACAGGCGTGATTTGCTGATTTGTCAGTCGCAATGAGTCACTGGTCGGGAGCGCACCGCGCGTTCGCGATTGAGCAATATTTAAGGTGCGGTAATTCATTGGATCGTGCGCGTCGCGCTTTTTGTACTCACTTTAATATTCGACGAGTAAGTGATGGGCCGAGCATGCAACTTATCTGGTGTTGGGATCGAAAGTTGGAAAATATGAACATTTATTAAAAATAATACCCCCTCACTAGGATGATTCTTTGTCGAGGTAGGTTGTTTAAGGGTTGTTCAAGTGTTTATTAATCTTCCTAAGGCTAATTTATGACTTTGTATGAGCTTCACCTCCCCATACAATTATGCCATAGTCGACAAATAGTATGAAAAATCGATCCAATCAGAATAAAACCAAAATCCGTCTAGTCTGAAATCTTTAGTATTATGTAGAATATAAATAATGATAATGAGAAAGAAGAAAAATAACATGCTGGATATCTTCGAGATGTGGTGCTGGAGACGGATGTAGACCACCAGGTACACAAATATCTTTAGAAATGCTAGAAGAACGACTACCAAGATGTATGTCCTTGACAATTTCGGAAGGAACACTAATCTGGGATCTCTTTTTGGGTCGTGAGCTCATGATTGAGCATTGCGGTCCTTTATTTCGCTTCTACACTCTTTGCAATCTTGGGGCTTGTTTAGTGCGATGTGTAGCGAGGCTTCCGTCATGTTTCGGACTCGATTTGTTTATTTTATTCCTCGCTCGCTCTCCGTTTTCGTTTATTTCCCGTGGTGACTAATTTCTCCAGGCAGTCTCTTCTAGCAACATCCCCAATGTACGAAAACGCTTTTCCTTATTATTATGGAGAGTTACTGAAGAAGCTGCGATAAACAGCAACAAACACGGCTTAAGGATAGATTGGATTTTGATTAACGAGACCATTTTTCTTGTTCAAATTCTGTGTGACACTTTTCACATCTGACGTCCGATGGAGTACTCCTTTGCTTTATAAACGGGTACTTAGTTTGTCAGTTAACATTAAAGTGTACTTGCATTTAATTGCATTGTACTTGCATTGTTAAAATTAAGGTTTCAGGCACATGAAATTTAAATTGCCTACAATAACACACGTCGGTAAAAAAAAACAAACAATAATCGATCGCCAAGAAAGACGCGCGAAAGAAAGCTATCTACGCGTACTTGGACCGAATTTGTATTCCGTCATCGACGCGCTACTAGGCGCTTTTTTTGAAATCGTTATGGTGGGTTGGTCTCTTTCTGAAAACGGGATATTTCGGCGTACCGAAGCTTTGCTTGGGGACAACTGGATAGGTTATCTAAAAAACGGTATGGTCACGTTAATTTTGATTGGTCAAAAAGTAGCCAAAGCCTTGTCGAGACTTTGGGGTTCCAAGCCTCTCAGGATACGGGGATGAAAATGATGATGATGACTTCTATTGTGATTTTGTTGTTGCCATAACCTTTGTTTTTTTGCTTTTATTTATAGCAGTTATAAGTTACAATATAGAATGAAACATTGTAAAGTAATAAATATTATAGTTTTAATAGTAAATATAATCGATTCGGTCGCGGTCGCCCTGAAAGGGTAACCGGGCGTCCCTAGCGCAGGAACTTTTTAAAACAACCCACACTAGGCAACTGTTAATAGTTATTATTAGAAATGATGCTGTGTGCGTTGCCTTACCCATATAAAAACTCGCCTTACATCGGATGTGTGTGTTTTGTAAAGGGCACCTTCATCTAAATTTAGATTTGTGTGCAATTTGAACGTCCTATTCTCAGGGCCGCACCGAGGACTTTGGGCTCTTGGACAAGTTAAACATTTTGCTTATTAAACATTAATTGAATAAAAATGATAATAATAATATTCATTTCCTTATTTTCATCTGTCGTGTTGAATAGCCGTATAAAATAAATAATATTCCATTGACAAGTGAAAGTATGTCATTATCGCGTCAAATAAGTAATCTTTTTTTTCAATAGTCTCATGGAACTCGGAGGTCCATGACCGCAGTCACAATGGAGCGCCATACATTATTTAGCATCACTTCCGAGACCCGCATACCTCTTGACACTATCCGCCATCTCAGTCTTGGACTTGGTCTCGTTTTTGTTGGCTTGTGTAGAATGGGTTGTGTGGGTCTGATCTGCTCTCGCTACATGTCCCGCCCACTGTAGCTGTCACAATGTTCAGGATATCTGGGGCGGTATACCATTACCGAAGTTCCAGGTTCTCTAATCTAGTAACTACTTCACTTAGGTTATTACGTATTAAGCCGTAAATCTTGCATAAGATTATATTTTAGAAGTAAGAGAACAAACCCACAACAGTAGGTGTACAACGATCGGTTGTATCAATGTTGTATATAGTTTAATTTTTAAATGTTGTGGTATATATACCAATGTCAATGTGAAATAGAGATGTGATATGATGTGTGGATAATGGAGTAATGTTAGAGACGTCATCGGAAGAATAAGAGAACAGTATTCCACCTCCGTAGCCGGCTTACCGTTCTGTGTCCATGTAAAAATCGTGTGGAAATAAGTAGCAGGGATAATTCATATAAAACGCTACTTACTGTGGTAGTGAATTTATTTATTTAAATAAGTTACAATAGGTTCTTACGTAATTAATACGTAAACTATACGAGGTTGGAGGCGGTACGATATGTTGGACGTTGATGGAAAGAATGAGTGGGACGGCCGCCGCACGGGTCGTTCTACTGAGTGTGTTCTCGCGGGCGTATGTATTTTAGCTGCGGTCAGGTACCGCATTGAGTAATCACAATTTCTATTACGGTTATAAAAATTACTAATTCTACATTGATTTCTCGAAATTTCTATGACAATTAGTTATTTTAGTCCCTACTTTCTTGGTGATCGAATTGGGTCGATTGGATCTACAACACATGTAGTTTTAACAGCATGGTACCACCACACACACAGCCCGAGCTATGCTTGAAATATTGCGAGAAATTTTACCCAGGCTCATAATGTCGAAAAGTGGTGATATCGACTGGCCTCCTCGATCACCTGATTTGACGGCTCCTGATTATTTTCTGTGGAAGTACTAAAAAGAAAAAAATCTACGTTAATGAGTCAATAACAATTTCGATGCTACAGGATAATATTCGAAATGAAATTGCTGAAATAACACACGATGTGTACGAGAATGTTATGAAAAATATGGGTAAAAGAGCACGCATTTGTGCCGCTGTCAGAAGCGGTTATTTGAGCAATATTGTATTTTATATATAATTGTAATAAACTAAGTAATCAATAAATAAAAACCAAATAAAAAAAAAGTGTTTTATTTCTTAGTTATTCAAAAACAACATAGGCCTGGAACATAATATTCACTACAATAAAATACAGAGATTCCTCTATTTCAAGTACCTCGAGGACTAAAGTCCTGTATCTTCCCGTTTTATATTATTATAGACTAAAATTAAAGTAATGTAATAATTACAGCTGTACATTCAAATACAAATTTTCTTTTTGAACTGTACGACCCTGGAATTTACCAAAATGTATTTCATAAAAGTTAAAGAATAACTGAATTCATTAAAACAATATTTCCACAGGCTGTACAGTTTTATTGATCGTTAATAAGATTTAATATGTACGAAAAAATACGTCCGGCCATAAAAATATTATATCTAATGTGTAATATTTTTTATTATTAGAAAAATTAAGTTGAATTTTTTGAAATTCTTAATTATTTTAAAATAATGGTATATTTGTTACTTCAATATCTATAGATTCGTAAAATTATGTAACTAGCCTGTAGCCTATTTTGGGATGGTTGTTTAAGCTTTTTTTAATAAATATTTATGTCCTATGACAAATTATATCACGTGAATTGTTGGGCTAACAAAACTTTGATCTTTTTTACATTTTAATCATTTTTTGGTCGATTTGCATCTAGTGTATATATGGTTTTCTTTTCTTACATTTCACAGTTCTCTTGGGCTTTGCTTCGAATTTTGCCTAAAAACATACCTGATGTACAAGTAAACATTATATAATATTACAATAAAATTTTTTGAATTTCCGACAACAGATTTCCATTTGATGAATGTACTTTTAGAACAAAAATGTGTCAAGCATGGGTCATTATATTAGTGATAATAATTATTTCATTCGATTGTGATAACTTTTTTACTGCCGCGCCTCGAGCGCATTCCGCGTTCATATTTCGAATTGTCCCACACCCGGTCGCTATAGCAGCGGCGGGCGGCGTGGCGGGAGATCCGTTCCCAGGTGGGAGGGACAGGTAGCCAATGGGAGGGCCGCGTTCTCGCTCGCGCCGGGGGGGCGGGCGGGGGACGCCGGCCGGCGGCGCTGCGATCGCCTTTTCCGACGGAGAATGTTTTCCGGGCCGGTCCGTCGCGTGGGCTCTGTTGTTTGTTGTCATCCGCTGTCAAATTGGCGCGCGTGTTCCAATTTCCAATTTCGAAAATCGAACCCATCGGCGATCGTGTCACGCGGTGTATGCATTTTTCTTTTCGAACTTAATTTTTTCAAATGTGCAGTGATTTCGCTTCGCGTCGTTGCGTTTGGGAATGTTTACGTTTTTTGACAAGCTTTAAGTGAATTAAATATACTGATTTTATATACATAACAAAATATGGATAAATAATTTTCGTTATTTAAGTTGTGTCAACATTTTAACGACAGTTTACTTTAATCTAAAAAAATATTTTAATTTACTTTATTTTATGTAATAAATAAACAATGTTATTAAAAAAAATAATTAAATATAATAATAATTTTGTGTATTTTTTATAATTGGCAGTTTTCGTTTTAATGCTTTTATTACTAAAATATTTTAAAATCACTTAAGTATTTTGATAATAATTATGAAGTGAAAATAAACGTATCTACTTTTAAATGTGATCGGTATTAATTACTTTAAATCACAACTTAATTGTCAGTACGACAACTGTACAAGTGTTAATAATTGTTTAATCGTGTGAATATGTGATATTTTATAATTGATCTGAAATGCAGAACACTCCAGAAGAAGGTGACAATTCACCGGAAATGACTCCGACCCGTGCCAGGAGGAAGCAATCCAAACCGCAGAGAAAAACAGGTAAAAAAAGCTTTTTCGATAAAACATGGTCGGTTAGTTTTGAATTTATCATTTTGAAAGACGCCCACGTCGTATCTAGGCGAAATGTTGACAGCCGCGATTAATTTCTATTTACGCCGCGTGACTGGTGGCGTTTTGACAGTTGTGGATTTTGACATTTTTGACATTTAAGTACCACGTGGCACAGTTTAAGTTGCCGACCTGCGTAATACGTCACGCGCCACGTGATAAGCCTGGGAGGGGGAGGGGCGCCATCTTGGCGTAGATAGTAGAGATACATAATACATACGATGTGTTTAGGTACCTAGTATATACGTTGATTTTGTGTGCGCACGTATGTATGTCAACGAAGATATAGTCAAGATTTAAAATACTGCATTAAATTTTGGCACCTGCTTTCGTCAAAACCTATACAAAACAATATTTATAAAATATATATTTATACCAGTATATTTTGGTGGTGTGAACATAATTTATATGTATTATATAATATAAACAACTATTTTAAAGCATACATTTTTAATCATAGTAATTACTTAAAGGAAAACTTTTTTAAGTTTCCGTAGTCACAGCAACTAATAAATACATCAGATACCTGATACTTATGTATCTTTTAAATTCTCTTTCGTTATCAATACATTAATCGTTCGTGGTTTTGCGTTTTGTGATATCCTGCACTTCATGTGTAAGCATTTGTGGTAGAGTAGGTACGTACCTCGCGCGTTCACAATGTCGCGATGCATTAAGGCTGAAAATAAAATTCCTCCATATGACAACCCGGCCGATAGTTTAAAAATGGAGTCATTTTTAAATAGCCCGCCAGACGTGCCGTGTCCGTCTCCCTCGCACTCTAGACATTGGACTGATGGCTCCCTTTCCTCCGAGAACATCTGGAAGCTGTCACGGTCAGGGTCGAGAGATCGTTTGAATTTTGTTTATATGTGTGCATTCATTTTTTTTTGTATAATTTATGGATTTGAATCCTAGTTTGAGCATTGTTTTAAAACATTTTGGTACTATAAGATTTATGGTTTTTGAGTAGTCAAATAATATCTTTGTTAGTAGTTACCTAAGTTTATCATATTATTATATAGTACGTATAAAATTAAATTTGTCTGTATGTCTATCTGTTCTCCATACAATCGAGCACCATTTTGGTGTAATTAATATTTAGGACCCTATGCAAGATATAGGCACCTCTCTCTCCCCCTGACTATCTCACCTCATTTCCACGATATAAACAGATATCATTATACAGTAGAACCTCGGTTTATGAACTTAATTCATTCCGTAAAACTGTTCGAAAACCGAGTTGTTCGTAAACCGAAACAATTATTCCTATCAATGTAAAATGTATTAATCTGTTTAAGACCCCAAGAAAATGGTCCTTTATTTTCTACATCTTGCTTAAAATCCCATAAAAGTAATGAAAATTCATGGTTTTAACTTAAAAGGATTTGGAAGTAATAAAACGAAAAGAATAAGGGTAAAAATAAACTTCATTTTAATTTATCATACAGAATATGTAGTACGGTGTTATTGTTTGGAAGGGGACTCTCTTTCCATGAAAACTTATCCAACGATATTTGTTTCTTCTTGCTTTTTATAATGTTGCAGAAATGAGTTACGACATTATCATTTAATAGATATATAACACTTTTTACCAAGGAGATATTTTACTACAAAACTTTGCATCTCACTCCACTTCGCGCACATTTTGTGGATCGAGGATCTAGAAACATCTATCATTCGTTCATCAGTCTCTGAAAATAATATTTCCTATGTTACTGTCTTTTATTACTTATTAAGAAGTTGTTATAGTTCTTTCGTAGTGAATTCTGAGACTGCATGCATGTTCGTAAACCGAAATTCTGTTCGTAAACTAAAACATCGTTCCCAATTGTTTGTAAACAGAGTTATTTGTAAATTGAAGTTACACTGTATATTGAATGCCATCCGTTACAAATTTTGCTCAGTTGCATTCTAGGTCCCTGAGGAAAATAAAGTCACATCACTTCCCCCTCACTCTTCTTCGCCCAATTTTTGCTTACATAGTTACGCCTTTGGGCCTGAGAAAAACAATGGAGATCCACGCGCCGCTTTGATGTAAATATACTTAATGCGAGAAGAGAATGAAGATAAACAGCGTAGCGAAACTGTGTCAATGATCCTGCTCCAATACGAAACAGAGTACAAATATAGTTACAATTGAATGTTTTTTCCAGATTTTCACATCTTTCTACAGTGTAATACGTACACTGTAAGAAATAAATATTCAAGTATTTTAAGATTTTTTAAATTTAGCCTCCACTCGACAATAGATGTCACGCGAAAAGGTCAAACCGATGTGTTAAGAGTGCACAAATTATCTGATACAAGTAATGTGTCTCTTTTTTGTAACAAAATACAATTTATCAATTTAAAGGAATCATTGAACTCTGCTAAAAATACATTGAAGAGTAAACGCATAGCTTGTAATATGCTCGAGCGGCGATAGCTCGAAAGCACACATATTAATCTAAATTTTTTTTTTTCTTCTTCGAATCATCGAAATGATATACTTATCAGCGGGTCGTATTTTACCGAGACGTTTACTAGTATTTACAGACATTTTTATTTGCGTCAATTTCTTGCACTGAATATATTTTATTATACTACATATTTCGCGGACAGGTACCTTAGCCACATTCCGCATTAATCCGTTTTGAAATTTTACAACAACGTTGTGAATGATGCAGTAACTTAATTTAAAAAAAAAAACAGTATATCACTTTTCAAATGCCTAGTATTATAAATGATCTTTCCGAAGACTATTTTTTTTATTTCAGCATTTAACAAGATTCCATAATTTTTTTTCAAATATATTTAATTTAAATTTAATTTCTTTGGAAGATATTCTCATTAACATTTAAAAAATCTTTAAATAAATAAAAACAAAGAATTTAGAGTTCTGGACTTCCAAAAAATTGCTATTAAGATTTTAAAACTAATGAAATGAAACAATTAGAAAGATATACAGATAAAATATATCAATGTAACAAATAATAGATATCTCATAGAGAAGAAGCTATTTTTAATTTTTATTATATGTAATGGAAAGATAAGGAAGTATGGGTAATTACAGGGCTTACGAACTGTCTACACAAATATAACGTTCACCATTCTCACCCATTAATTAATCCCCATATCTATCAAATTTTTGGAAGTTGTATATATGTTACTATGTGGAAACACTTCAAGTACAACTATACTATCGCCATCTATGAACTAAATTTGAAATTTATTTATAATTGTATAACGTTATATTTGTATAAAGTGATCACTTAAGCCAGCCGAAGTCAGGTCGTAAGCCCTGTAATTACCCATACTTCTATAAAAAAATAGCTTCGTCTCTATGAGATGTCTATTATTTGTTTAATAGCAGTGCCTTTGTAGGTGAAAATTCATTAATTGTGTGTTCTTGGACATATTCAAATATTGAAAAAATATTTGGTTACCAGGATAGGAAAAGTTCTAGATTCATTTAATTTGTTTTATATACTACTAAACTACGTTGTGAAATTGTAACTTCACAATAAAAATGTGAAAAGTTAGTCTGCATGGATAAAATAAAATAAATAGTATATTCCATGTAAATGGCCTTCATCTACTATTATTCATATTTGCAATGCGTAGAATACTTAGGTTAGTGATTGGTGAAAACTCGGGTACATTTTTGAAATTATGTAAGATTATAAGAAATATACAGGTTGAATATTATGTTCCAGGCCAATGTTATTTTGAAATAATTAAGAAATAAAATATAATTTTGTAATTAAATTTTTATTTATCAATTATGTAATTTATTACAATTATGTATAAAAAATAACATTAGCCAAGTAGACGTCTTTGGTAGTGGTATAAAATAATGATTTTTTAACCATATTTTTCATAAAATTCGCGCATTTTTCGCATGTTATTTCAGCAATTTTATTTCGAATACTATTGGCTCTTCGTGTAGATCTTTTCTTTCAAGTACTACCATAGAAAATAGTCGGGAGCTGTCAAATCAGGTGATCTAGAAGGGCAGTCAATTTCACCACTTTTTGACATTATGCGGCCGGAAAAAATTTCTCGCATAATTTCAAGCGTAGCTCGGGATGCGTATGGGGTAGCATCGTCCTATTAAAACCACATGTGTTGCAGACCCAATCAATCAATTCGGCCACCAATAAGTTTCCAACATGTGACGATAACGTTCACCATTAATGGTTACAGCATTGCCATTATTATTTAGATAAAATGTTTTAATTACTGCCAACATATTGTCTAAACGTAAGGTACTACATAATAAATTGTAATCAACTACTTTCTACGACTACTGAATACAAACTGACAAATATTTGCTAAACCAAAATTGCAATCATATTAAATTGGCCTGGAACATAATATTCACCTGTACATCGTTCAGATTTCATCACTTAACTAAGAAACAGTTCGATATAGGTACCAACAGACTTTTACTTCCCATAGTTAATAGAATATTAAATCATATACGAAAATGTTACCCACAAATTATTTACATAGGTGACGCTTTTTCGCATTTTTCTTGAGCCTAGAATGGAGACTGTCGTCATTATCAGGTTATGGAGATGAGATCATCAACCAGCATCTATCCCCGCTGGTAGACTACACATAGAAAGATCTGTGCTATGAATATATATATACAAGATGGCCCAAAAAAAATGAGAACGAAAATGGCTCGATGAAATTAATATTCTCACGACGAATAAAGTTGATTGTATTTCTGGCTGTGTGAGATGGAACTCCGTCCTGCTGTAGTGTCTAGCTATACTCTAGGCTTTGTCTTGAAACTCTTTGATATTTTTTTTATCACCCCAACGTTTTTCAATTCGCAAATTTTTGATCAGAATACGGTCTTCTGCAGTGATTTTTGTCATTCTGGGCAACAATTTGAATTGAATTGAATTTGAATTTGATAAAATCAAATATAAACAATGGGAAAATTATTAATCAAAGATGACGACCGGAAATTGTCAAAATAAAACGTAATATAGGTAAATAGGTGAGTAAGTAAATTAGTTTACTATTTAAACTATTGTTGATATAGTTAAATTAATTTTGATGTAATTATATCACATTTTATGAAATGTTTTCACTTTTTTTGGGCCATTCTGTATATATGCATATTCATGATGGCACCAAGCTGGCCGTGATGACTATATTTACTTATATAAAAGATACACAATAGGTATGAAATTATATACTATCATAGCAATATCATCATCATCATCTTGGTCTACAACCCGGTATATTTTCTGACCTCTATAATAATACATATTCACCAATCTCAGCCCTGAGCCGCCAATAATTGCTGATGCTAAAAATGGATAGTACTTTATATGTGTTGTCTTGCCACCTATTTTTTGGTTTAGGTTTCTTTAATAGTTGTGTAATTATGTTTAATGTTATTTAAAATATGTGTTGAAAAATAAAAGTTTTTATAAAAATAAAACCTCATGCAAATAATTTAATTCGCGATGAGTTGGATTTCATTGTTATTACAATAATTTTACAATAAGCTAAGATCTAATACAACTTCTAAGATATTGAGAGATAAACTATATAATTAATATTAATGTTTCACACCAGTTAGTGCCATGTATATAATATGATATATAGGTGAGTAATAAGTTTTTGCACTTTTTATATCGCTTCCATGCGGGAATCACGCAAAGGAGAGACACGCGGGCGACAGCGCGCGGGGCAGCTTCACGAGGAAACAACGCGCGTTCTATGTAAAACAATTTTTTAAAAACAACGATTCTTATGTGATTGTTCGGCGTGGGTAGATTATAAGTTTTTGCACTTTTTAAAATTCAATAAAAAAAATCTATAGGTCGTATGATAATGAATTGTGAAAGTCATGTCGTCTAAATGTCCACCATCCGCTGACATTTCTCAAATCTGGCACCTAGGTTTTAAAACACTCTTATGACACAAAGCGCGCGGGTGTTGGCTATCTCTTGATGAATATTCGCCTTAAGTTGGGTTATTGTCTCTGGTATATTATTTAAGTTGATCTTGGTGTCACCATAGCAGCAGAACGCTTGCTAGTCTACAAGCTCGGATCTTCTCGTACAGACTCGTTAACTTGCGCGACATTCTCTCCGCTTCTCCTGATCCGTGGCCGCCCGGTTTTCTTCTTATTTTGCGTTGAACCTGTCTCATCAAACTTCATGAGCCACGATTTTAATAAATTAACACACTATCTAATCGATAGTGAGCGCGAAATAGGCGCCGAATAATTATATAAGAATCATTATCAAGAACACATTCTTATTGTGAAGTTGTAATTATTCACAACACAGGTCTGTGATATTTTAAATACAAATTAAATGTATATCTTTCTAATTAATACATTTAATTTGTATTTTATGTAAGAATTGTTGCATTTGTAAAACTGTTACGAAGAACGCGCGTTGTTTCCACGTGAAGCGATCCATTGCCACTAAATTGTCCGGGTTCATCCCCGATCTCAAACCGTTTTCTTATGCCTTCTCTCGTAGAACATTTAAAAAGTCTAGGTCTAACAGACTGTCTCGGCGTAGACAACATTTATTCTAAGTAATGGCCGAGCAGAAATATATATTTCATTCGTAGGCAAGTCCGAAACAACCAGTTGGCGGTTGTGTAGCTACCTACCTAAATGCAGCTGCATACTTTGTGTTCGAATAAAGTTTATTTACGATCCTAAACGACTGCGAGCGGACTACACTAGAACACTCTGAAACAGCATAGTTTTGCTTTTAAACACAGACTGTTTTAAACCTTCCGTTTCCCTTATAACATCCTGCATTCTTCTCCACACCGTTGTTAGTGGTATATACAGGTATTTTTAGAAAGCATTCGCAGTGGCGCTGGTCCCACTGACTGTTTAGCTTTTATGGTTATTACGTACTTTGAATTCTCGCACCCAGGGGCACCTGGACTCGTTAGCAATCTCCCTGAATTCTTCCCGCTCGTTGCTCAATGGCGTCTCTTTTTATTATTTGTTCGGAAACATCTCTGTGATCTGTCGAACGTTAAAAAGAAACCGTACACCTCGCTCTGTTGCGGAGCGGATCGAGCGATTTGGGTCGCCTCTCGACCCGGCAGGCACTCGGTCAAGCCGCCGAAGCATTCGCACCGAGCAACAGGATGCGGAGCGAACAATCGTCTCCCTTTCGCCTCGTGTTAATTTTGATTTGCTGGGATCGGGTATTTTGATCGGTAATTAACCTTTTATTGCCGTGGCGGTATTTTTACATCTGTGAAATTAAATAATCAGTGAATTTAGAGCTTTGTGACTTCATTCACAGGTGGCGCGGGGAAATAAAATAATCCAATTTGTTTCGTGTGGGTTAGGCGCCTTTTCACTTGCTACACTGGCTGATCATTTTAGTGAAATATTTTACGATAACTAAAATAGTTGAGTTTTTTTAATTAAATAATATCATTTGTAAATATATTTTTTTATTAGGATTATTCTAAAATAAATAGAAATTAAATGTATTAATTAGAAAGATATACATATAAAATCAATTTTATCGAAAAATATGATTGCTACTACAAAATATTATTGCAAACATGGATCTCTTCCAATCCGGGGAACGTGCATTAAGCGATTATGCTACAGCACACAGTACATTGACGATAAATTATCGAACACTGTTACACTTTTCAACTTGATACATCTATCGTTCCATCATTTGAGAGCCATCAACTTTATTTTTACGGAATCTCAAATACCTTTGAGTAATCCGATAGGAGGTGCCAGAATTAACAATTTATTTTTATTAAATTTTGAACACATTGATACAACGTATATATTATTAAGGAGAACATATTCTTATTGTGAAGTTGTAATTATGCAGAACACAGGTCTGTGATATTTTAAATACTAATTAAATATATTATTAGAAAGATGAACATATAAAATCAATTTTATCCAAAATTATTGTTGTTGCTACCGGGATTCGAATCTGGATTTCTTCCAATCCGGGGAAAGAGTATTAACCGATTATGCTACAGCACACAGTAAATTTACGACAAATTTTCGAAACTATAAGTTACACTTTTCAAATTGACACATCTTTCGTTCCATTATTTGAAAGCCATCTACTTTATTTTTGGGAATCTCAAGTACCTTTTGAATTCTCCGGATTGGAAGAGATCCAGGTTCGAATCCCGGTAGCAACTAGCAACAAAAATATTTTTCGATAAAATTGATTTTTTATGTTTATCTTTCTAATGAATATATTTAATTAGTATTTAAAATATCACAGACCGTCTGTTCTGAATAATTACAACTTCACAATAAGAATGTGTTCTCCTTAATATTTTAAAGTAAATTATCATTCCTAAATTTTAATTAAAAGACTGCATTATTTAATAAAACTTTGATGAAATGTAATTAGATCAAACGTTTATATTTTGAGATAATGAAATAGAATATTTAAATACTAGTTTTAATGATTAAAATAATTTTAAATTCCTTAGATAATTGTTTGTTTGATAATGTTTCAATGTTGCCACATTAAAAAAATAAGAACGCATCTAAAACGATCCCATTATATAATTGCTCTACGTCGCATCCTCCATCACTGTGCTGTCCGTCACGTTAGTTTCATTGTGAATATGTCAACCTTTTTTTTAATATCTCTATGTGAAGATTATTTAAATGTTTTCTCTTTTATGTATTTAATAAAAGTACGCAAATATATGTATATTCAATTTGAAATATAGCGTATATTGTCTTTATTACGAGTAAGAAAAAACATATATTAGCGAAATCGTATGAATTTTTTAGTATATTGACCATCTGTCATCTCGCCTAGTCATCTGTCAATTGTACATATGTTCAATAATTATTTATTGTAAACATGATTCAGCTATTTCAATAATGTTTTTAAGTAGAATGATGGAATGATGAATAATTAATTAGATATATATATATATAATTTAAAGTCGATACTTAATATTCCCGTACTGGAACAGGACACAAAAATCTTATTTTTTAAAAGTGATATATTCAATGTAATCCTCATAAATATCCCAAGGAATGCAACGCGCAAAAAAAAAAACAATAATGTATAGTAAGACAGTAAAATAATAGAAAATGATGTATTTCCATCGACAATTGGTACCATTTTATAAGTTAATTCCCCTTATTAGGTAACGGCAGACATGACATACGTATTTGGATGAGTCGCATCATAGATCTCTTCGCTATTGGTGGGCTACCGAGCACGCTACATTGTGTTTCAGTCACATCGTACCTCTCTTTACTATTATCGGTGACATATGACGACAATGAAAAACTAACTAGTACTAAACTTTTACAATCTAAGTTTCAATCAACAATGAATTTTTTTTTACATATTATAACAATAATAATCTTCATTTATCTTAAAACTCGTTTTTAATATCACTTACATTTTTTTTTTCTTATTTACCGATATAAAGAATAAAAATGGAATGTGGTTTTTACACTAAAATCGTGAATTAAACAAAAAATTTGGTGAACCAAGTTGCACCGTTGAAGAAGTCTGGTTATGTTTAATGCATGGATTCTGACCGACAAACGAGAAAATAAATCCCATTAACCGGAGGTGTGCCAGCTCGTCAGTGGATCATAGTTAACACTAAAATCGCCAACAGCCTATTGCTATCTGCTAGTATCCATAATAATATTACACTTCTCTATTTATATCTATGACTTACGGATGTGGCGGGCTGCAGTAGTGTCATTGTATGGCTGTAAAGTGCTTGCTTAAACGGCCAGGTCAGTGAGACGCGAGCCGGACAAAAACGAACGTGTTTTTAATATCTCTAGGTTAAGATTACTTAAAGGTTTTCTCTTTTATATATTCAATAACAGTACGTAAATATTTAATATATAATAAATCAATTTGAAATAGTTTTTTTTTAGTGAAATCGTACGAGACGACTGGCAACTATATTGGAATGATTTTATTACATCGACATTTTATTTACGTGTAGTTTTTTTTGGGCAAAGTTCTATCATTGAAATATAGATTTCATTGAGACCCTGACGGCCATAATATCCGCCCGTAGGAACTAGTCTTAATTGAATGCTTTTAAAGGTTCTTTTTGCAATCCGAAAGCAATTTAGAAATGTAGTGTGGTAGAAGTCGTGTTACACGCCAATATTGGTAGTTGACGAAAAATTCAATATTTAAGAGCTAACAATGAGTAGTCACTACTACTAGTCATTGCTTGTGCAAATTTTTTAAATAAACTTAAAGTTTGATAATAACTGTAATATTTTTAAATAAAAGGAAAAAAAGTGGAGCGAGTATATTTATAGTTTTTAATTGCTAATCATATTTGATAAATGGGTTGGCAGAGTGTTAATTGTATTAAATCGAGAAATTAATACATTTTAATTAGATACTTTTGGAAGTTGTGTTTGATAGGTTAATGAGATATATGAGTGAAGAGCCAGCCTGATGCTCCGGTGATGCATTGTTGTCGTTTCGCGGTCGATACTAGGCGAGATTATTATGACTGTCGAGAGTCTGGCTTAACAGCCAGGCACTGTGAGGCACGTGCAGAGTCGATCATTATTTAAAAAATATTATATCTGAAGTACAATTTGTATATTAATTATTAACAAGAAATCTGTAGGTACGTACATAGGGTTTCTGAAAACCCGGAGTTTTGAAACCCGCCGAGTCCGGGTCAAATATTTTGGAAACCCGGCGGGTTCGAGTTCGGGTTCGGGTCCGAAATCATTATAGTACAAACCTAAGAATAAAAAAATAAACGATTTTTTTATGTTTATTGCAAATAATGTTCCAGCACTTATAGGTTTTTTTGTTTTAGAATTTCTTATAATTATAATAATATTTTAGGAATACTAATACAGCGGAGGACTTATCCCCTAATACTGATCAATTTTCGTGCATAAATTAGTCGATACCGAGAATGTTCGCTCATTGTCAGTCGAAATTGGTCTCACTATGCAAAGCGCGTAGTAGAGCCTCTCAACATTGAACATACGCTTTTTATTGTTCTTAAACAAGGCTAATTCCTAACTTAAACATTTAAAATTGTCCGTTTCCTGTTTCTTCGGTGTTTCAGCATCTTTCAAAATGAAATCCATCCATCGTCAATACTTTTTCTTTATTGTCGATTAATATTGAATCTTTTATACTGTCTATAGAATTGACTTCTGAAACTGAACTTTGGAAAAGCCTACTCATCAGTTGCGTAGTCAAACTTAAGGCTTCGTCTAAAGGATTTAAATTTGGGTCTTTAAGCGTCTTAAACAAATTAATAAAATTCGAATGCATTCGATCGTTCAGTCATTTTCCGATGTTTTAAAGCAATTCGCTTAAACCCGATCCCGGCGGGTTTCGACCCCGAGTTTCGGATCCGGGTTTTAGGGTCATTACCCGACCGGGTCCAGGTCGTGTCGGGTCGGGTCCATAAACTCTATACGTACATCATTTTTTGTGTAGTTTGACATCCATAAAAAAATCAGTTAACAATTGAAAAATAAGCGAAGCACAAATTATACATTATTACAGCAGAACTTGAATCATTCCTCTGGCTTATCTCCCAGCTTTGAAGACGTCATTAGTTACCTTTATGTGAACTCGACATTTTACGATTGATATAAAGATATATTATTTGATTACCGCGATTTGCCAAGTAGGTGCGCACCGCATTACGGCTGGCATGATCAAAGTTAGATGACATCCCAGGAGACGCACAATGATGTCATATTAGCTTTTCATTCATCAAACACAAGCGGAGATCAATTGCACGAACGCAGGGGAGCATTCGGGGGTGCAAGCATTATTAATAATTCTAATAGTGAATTATTTACAAATTTATTCGAAATTTTTAGCATTTATTTAGTGTGTGCATGAATAATATTTATCTTGGTGACGATTTATGAATTACAATCTAATATGTTAAATACTAATTAAATGTATTAATTATATAGATGTACATATAAAAATAATTTTATCGAAAAATATTGTTGTTGCGCCACCGGGATTCAAACCTGGATCTCTTTCCAAACCGGGGAAGGTGCATTATATAACTATTTGAAGACAAAAGTGTAACATACAGATTCAAAAATTTGTCGTCAAAAATAACGTCGCTGTAGCATAGTTGGATAGTGCACCTTCCTCGGTTTGGAAAGAGATCGAGGTTCGAATCCCGGTAGCGCGACAACAATATTTTTCGATAAAATGATTTTATATGTATATCTTTCTAATTAATATATTATTTTTCATTTATTTATTTTATTGTATTGAGGGATTTTGACAGTGTATAAACTTATTATAATTAACATAATAAATATTGAACATGTGATACTATTTATGAAAATCCACAGAAATATTTATGTACATAAGTATGTTTAGGTGCAGAAGATAAATAAAAAGATAAAAAAGAGGGAAAAAGGGTGTTGAGGTTGCAAATATTGTTGCGGTAAAGGGAGAACAAGACTTGTATGTAGGTAGAATTATTAGTCAAAATTGAGAATGAGGTGGTTTATAAAAATAACCATTTAAGCATAGCAAGGCTAATGTTGAACAAGTCAATTTCTGTAAATTTCTCATTATGGTAGTTACATGACCGGTGAATGAATGAATTTTGTATGTAAGATGTTCTACTTCTGGGAATGTGGAAGAGTACGGATTGCCCGGTTGATCTAGATGGTACATGGAGAGATATTAATTCCAATTGGTTGGGACAATCAATATGGCCTTACAGTAGTTGAGTAGAAGAGAAGTAGTCAGCACGTGTTCGTCGATGTTCTAGGGTCTTCATATTGTGGAAGTTTGCTGCATGTAATAGGAGCCGAATGATAGATTAGATCTAACATTCAGATGTCGAATAAACCTATTTTGTATTCGTTCTAATCTCGCAATATATGTAATCTGCCATGGGTTCCAGATTTGAGAAATATTATATTATATTAATATTAATTCATATTTAAAATATCACAGACCTATGTTCTGAATAATTACAACTTCACAATATGAATGTATTCTAATAATAATCTAATATGTTTTGGGGTCGGATTAAAATGACGTTTCTTGTACATACATACCTTTACTGATTCTCAGAGATAAAAGTATCATTTAGAGATCATCGTGGATACATACTACCATCCTTAGTCAGATTGAAATGATATTTTCACGAAAACGTATGTAAGTATCTAAATGCGCGCAAGGAGATTTTTCTTTGATGGAAAATTCATGATTGATAAATCGATACATTCGATCCCAATCGAACATTTTGATACGATTAAAAGGTTAAGATCAAACAACGTTTTCATCTTTAAAAGAATACACATTTAATATTCTCAAGAATATTGGTATAATATATTTCTAATTTAATGCGACAGATGTAGATATGGAACATTAATTATTTGAAAGTTTTCTGTAGGTATAACGCATTTTACACAAGTTAAATACGTACAGCCAACCTTTAACAAGTTAGAAATGTTATATTCACACATACGCGTTGTCAGCCAATCATAATAAGTTAGAACAAACATCGGGAAAAATAAAATAGAGACTTTTCACGGATATTTTATTTAGTATACATTTAAGTGCATGAAATTCCAATAATTGTGACTTTGTGAATTACGATTCATTCAAGACAAGAAATTTTGAAATACATATGTATATCAAAAACATGTGCCTATTCTTATAGGACGCCACCGTTTTCTATCCAACTTATTTAAACAATATTTAAAAAAAAAAATTAATATAATTTATTTATTATGTATTAAATTTTTATCTAATTTAATTTTTTAAGACATTCGTTTTATATTTAAAATACGGATAATATCATACTTTCCCAGAGTTTTATTTCAGTAACTCGTATATGAATCGTGAAGTGTTATATATGAAGTGGATAAGTTGGCATTCAATTTTATTTGTCAATTTTTTATAATGATGCTAATAGAATCGACAGATTTGTAATTTAATAAATCTAATCGTACATGCAACATTTTTTTGATTTTATAACAATTTTTCACCGGACATCACAAAATATAAATGATCCAATTTACTGTTTTATCAATTTTCAAGTCAATCCTCGTGGCCTGCAAAGCCTAGAGGCAGGATCGGCGACGAAAATATATGGGGGTTAAGTGCTAGATTTAGGCGCGGAACCTTCTTAATTATTTCTTTATACCAACACAATGGTGAAAAATAGGCTTGAATATTTTTAGGCTTAAACAATCTATTTAAAATGTGCCAACATCTCGTAGTGCATCACAAATGTATCGAAAAATTTAATAACACACCAAAAGCATTATTTAAAAGTATATAATTAAAAATATTACATTAGAAGAAATGCAACAATTGTCAGTGTTGCAAAATAAAACTTTGAAAATAATGACCTTTAAGCAAAAAATATATTTCAATATAATGGTATTTATTTATAAAATTCTCACTAAGAAAATATCGGCAGAATTGATACGAAAAATGGATACATAACATGAGCACGAACATCATACAAGAGGAGAAGATAGACCGAGACTGCGATTCAGGAAGAAAGTTAAATCTCAGAAATCGATGATGTACAGTGCTATGAAGGTTTTTAATAAAATGTCAGAAAACATAAGAAAGAAGAAGAAAATAGATTCAAAATGAAACTAAGCAAATATGTGAAAGATAAGGTGTAATAAAAATAAACGATTTTGATCTTGTTTATATTAGAACATTCTAACATAATCATTATGTAGTGCCTACACTAATTCTAGAACACTCCCGCTTCATTTTCTTTTATTATATATACATATATTTTATCTCTATTTTTATTCTTGTCGAATCTTAAAAAGCACGAAAAAAACTGGCTACTTTAATACAGACTTCAGTCTAGCAAAGTAGCCAGGACAACGCTGTATATATCAGAGGTGGAGTCTACTCCGTCCCGCACAATAAACACATTACAATATTATATTATAATATATTCACCTCTGCTATAACAAAAATATGAATGTCAATAAATAAATAAATAAATATAAATATCTAAATTAGACTTGGATTTAATAAATTAGCATAACTTAATAGTTTTATTTTATTTATTTGTTATGAGTGCGGGTTTTAGAGAATTTGTAAACGCACCCGCCTCGGGCCGGCGCTTGGCTTAGCAATCTTGCTTGCTTTCTGCTTGTTTGAAATAATTTAAGTAATACTTGTAACATATTCATTAAGACGGTTTTCGAAGAGAAAATTATTTGATTTAAAGAAATTGTAATTTGAAAATGACACCCCTGTGAGAGTGTAGTAAGAAAAATAGACCCAATTCGTCTCTGGCACAACAAATGCAACGTTACTCTGAAAATCACGGTGGATTAGTTCAAACAGCGGATTGCGCAGAATATTTCAAGTTCTATTGCAATTGATTATAGAAAGTTGCTCTGCATTCAATGATGATATTATTTTATTTCTGAATACAATTTTGAATTACTGTAAAAATCAACCATAACAGAAACCAAATCACGTTATACGTTAATATGATAGACAACCTAGACCAGAAAATTATCCTGTGCATTAGGACAAATAATAAAGAGATATGGATGCATTGCATTTGACTTGACCAAAGAGTATTTATCCTAATAGCAGCCAAGCATCACCAGCGAAAGGCAGGAGATGTCTCATCGACGTGTCCGTACGAATTGCGTGAAATCGCCGCTGAGGCTTCAAATCACCGCATTTGTTTCGACTCTTGTACTCATTGGACTAGACAGATTGACAGACCCCTGGAGTCAGTTGTGAGGGCGAGCTAGGACCGAGACTACTGAAGGTGCATTGGGAGCCGACTCTCATTTGAGTGAGGTCACTATATGAGACTACTCCTACAACAACACGGTATATCGATTATGGGCAGATATGAATGCCACAACGTTGTATATTTATTTTCTTAGGTATCGAATGGCATATTAAACAAACATATGAAATAAATAAAAATACTATTAAACACAATTTATGCAACAACACTGTATATCATTCAAGAGGGCTGATGCCTCAACATTATCTATCAACATTTGTGAAAACCGATATGTTGTTGCAATATGGGTCTCATAATATGCGTATACTGACATATATTCCCGTCGGTCCCTCATGACTTAGAATTTACATTAATATATTTAAAAGATTATTATCATCTGCCGGTGGAATGTCTTCAACTTTTCACTATCATCTATTTCAGCTGAGTTTGACGATTTCGCTAAACTATTCCAACGACTTTTAAAGCGGCCTGTCAACCTTTCAGGTACCATAGAATGAGTGTGTTTGTCCTACGGTTGTGTATCTTCCGAGGGATGTACCCTGCCCATTGTCTATTCTTTTATACACTTTTTCAGTCTCGTTGTGTAATATCGATTCTTACATCTTTTTATAGTCGGTTACTCGTAAGTTTTTAAACTTCTCTTTTATTGAGAGTCCATGGATCACAGCTTTACATGAGCACTGATATGCATTGGTTTAATACCCGAATAGGAAAATAAGTACTCCATCTGTGAGGACTGAAATATATTATCCCACAAGAGCAAATAATCCTAAAATTGTTTCAAGAATGAAAACTACTTTTGGTCAAAGATTATTTACCTTTCAAGCTCCTAGAATATGCAATCAAATTGTAAATAAAATTAGAACTTTAACTGACATTAAGGTTTTTAAAAGGGATGTTTCAAAGTAGTTATTGAAATTAGAAAGAGCAGATACTGAAATAATTCTTATAACCGCATTTTGTGTGTTTTGATCTTGCATATTTCTCTTAACCTTATATGTGCTTACATTCTTTTACATATTTTATTGCACATTGGTATTTTTCTTATTTATTTTCACGTTTGCTTGCCTCGTATGTTACGTATTCTATTTGATTGTTTTGCCTTCAATGATTTATTTGGTTTTATGAAATGTAACTTGTTAACCAATTTGCCCTAAAACAGGTTTGTCTAGTTGGGCAATGCATTTTGAAATCTGTGTAAAATATATGTAACAAACTGTCTTTTTTTTGTAACTGTACAACGCTTATATGTTATACTTGTCTAAATAAATAAATAAATACAAGTAAGTCCGCAATTGTTTGTCTAAATTTATTTTTAAAACACGTAATGTGACATTCATTTTATACAGTGCATATTATGAATGATATGTATTCAGCGGTCGGCTGCAAATACGTTAACAAGGGGCTCACTTATTCTCAGAGCTATTTGCGGTGTTCCGGGGAACAAGCGGATTTATTTTATTTCTCTTATAAAATTTTTCGTAATAATTATTAAAGCAATCGATTGTTACTTAATATACTTATACTATGTGACAATATGCTATGTACTGTAAAAAATTAATATCAATAGCTGAAAAATATATTTACCTGCCATAGATTGCAAGAGTGCAGAGTTTCAAGATTGACGTAGAAATAAGTACTATTCTTTCCGCTTCAATTCCATGTTTAAAAACGAAATACAGTATTACAATTGAAGTTCTTCTTAGTAAATGATAATACAAAGTAATAAATACTAGGAAATGCCCATCTCAAAACTGTACACAATTACGGTAAAGGGAAAAAAATGTGCATGTGTGAAGTATGAAGAACAATCGTTCATCTAAGACCATTTGGAAGCAATATATATCAAATATATGCATTTTTAAACATTGTCAGACTATAGACAAAAAAATGGCTAGGTATTTTTTATTATGCACCCGAAATAAATGTATTTTACGAGAAATTTCATCATTTTAAAGACAACAAAGTCTTATGTTTCATAATACATTTAAACCATCTACAGAAATTGCAATTGGTACTGATTTGATCTGAGAATATTGTTTTTTCTTAATTTAAATAGGGGCTCTTCGCGTGAGCCTCTCCGAGGCCACCCATCCCAACCCTGCCTGTATTAAAATAAATAAAAAAGATTGCTTTTTGATAGACAATTTTATTATACTATAAGATAAGAAAACTTTTACAGATATGTGAAATATATGCCAGTGAATATAATACTTTATACAATGCCAGCAAATCGGTCATAATGGCGTTCAAATATGGCCAGATAATATCCCTCCCGTGTGGTTGGACGGGACAAAATTGAGTATTCAAAATAAGGTCAAATACCTTAGCCGTATATTCAATGAAGATGGACAAGATGATGACATAGAACGGCAGAGGAGTCAGTTGAACGTTCGTGCAAATATGCTGTTACGGAGTTTCTACCGATGCAGTAAGGAGGTGAAGAGGATCCTGTTTAAATCGTTCTTCATCAGCATGTATACCTGCGAACTCTGGTCGAAATACAAGTAAGTGTCGTACAACCATCTCCGAATTCAGTACAACTCATACAGAATACTGTTCGGATTGGCGCGTTATTGCAGCGCATCTAAAATGTTTACCGATGGCCGTATATATGGATTGCGAAATTGCACGGAGATATCGAGTTGCGGGCGTAAAGCCGTGGCTGGAGCTCAGCACAACTCTCTTGTGTAAGCGACGCTGTCACGGAAAGCTGGTTTCCCGACCAGAGAATGGCGACGCCTACAGAATAGCTACATATACAACAATGGCCGTGACTGAAGTATTTAAATATGCAATATTTATATTTTGTTTATATATATATATATATATATGTGAACTTTTTATTTATTTATATTTTCCTTGGTTCTCTTTTCATAACATAAATAATATTTCCTAACTTTAATGTATTATATAATATGCATTATTTTTATGGCGAATCGGGTCATAAAAAAATCCCGATCATGCTGGATTATTATTATTATCATTATTATTATTATTATTATTATTATTATTGTTATTATTATTATTATAAATTACAGATTCAAATTCTACATGCAATTGTAACATTTGATAGTCGAGAGAAGAAAATACAGCGTAAGTGAGTTCTACATTGTCAATAATTTTTTGTGATATAGAGTAGCCGAGTTTGACCTTAGCCACCTTGTGTGAGGTTATCTTCCACACGAACCGATTACTATGAGATCTCGTTAATGAAACGACAGCCTGAAGATCCCAACCAACAAAATGCTGCAGCGCGCGTGGATATATAATGCAGTCGTTGGATGATTGGTTTTCTGACGTCATCAAGATCTGTCTTGTGCACTGACAGCTTTACGAGTAGGTGCGCGGTCACATTCATTGTTGATTTTTATTTTTTAAATTAATTACATTCCCTTTACTGCAAGTAATAGAAACGATACGAATGTTTTAATACGCCATCTTGTATTTAATTTGTAAATTAAAAATCATATTTAAAAATTTAACCTATCCCTTTTATTCACAGACACAAAAAAAAAACTATGTAAAGAGCCATCTGCTTGATAAAATTATACAATTAAATGGTTTAAATAATATTTTTTACGTTCCATACAATTGGATGGTCAAGAATATGATCGTCGCTTAATAGTGGAAAAACATAAATTAATATATATAGTTATAGTGATAACCATTTAAATGGAATTACGATCGAAAACTTGGTTATAAGGATGTTACGTCGTGCATATGGGTATGTTTTACAATTGTAAATGAGTACAGTATATATTTCTGCGTGTATATTCCGGATGTGGGGCGATTCGATACAGTATTCATTAGTTTAAAGACTGCTTTGGATCATTCATGGATATAATGTTAGTAATTTCATGGATATAATGTTAAGTTAGTGTAAATATAGTGTTAAGAGAGTACAATAATGTAAAAATAAATGTAAAAATAATGTAAAAATAAATTTACTATATGATATGATTCACATCCATAAAATGCTATTTTTACTTCTTGATCTTGTCAAGTACATTAAAGATGTTCTTATGTTTTCGCGGCCATCTTCTGTGAAAAGTTTTTTGGGCCATTCTGCCTCTGACCTCTCCAGCCAGAGGTCGGAGACATGGCAAAACAGTCTACAAAAATTTACACGGAAGATTGTGAAGTAAATGTTTATTTCTGTGCAGTGACCCCTCTGGCACGTTTCGGGTGTTATTTTACTGGTCATTAAGGCAGGACCTTACTAACTTTGAAGATGGGCACAGACATGTGAATCAACGTGGAAAATACATTTTCGGATATTTTATAATGACTTGATTTTTTCTGAAATTATATTTTTAAAGAATGAATTTTTCTGTAATTCTGCTTTTTACAAACGTACACATCAACAATTTGTCAACGATGAAACCTTCAATTTTTGGGCATCTTGCGAGAAGGATAGATAGCTGGAGGAATTGTGGAAGGCGACGTCGAAGGATGGAGAGGAAGAAGATGGACCAGGTGGAAATGATTGATACCTATTTTCTGTAATCGTAAATTAAAAATGTTTTTATTAAGGAGAACACATTCTTATTGTGAAGTTGTAATTATTCAGAACATAGGTCTGTGATATTTTAAATACTAAATTAATGTATTAATTATAAATATTTACATATAAAATCAATTTTGTCCTAAAATATTGTTATGTTATCCCGGTGATGCAAAAACATTAATTATAAATATATACATATATTATTAATTAGTATTTTTGCATCATCGGGATAATATAACAATATTTTACGACAAAATTGATTTTATATGTATATATTTATAATTAATACATTAATTTAGTATTTAAAATATCACAGAACTATGTTCTGAATAATTACAACTTCACAATAAGAATGTGTTCTCCTTAATAATATAAGTTGTATCAATGAGTCCAAAATTTAATAAACATGAATTGATAATTCTGGCGTCTGCAGTTGGTTTACTCAAAGGTATTTGAGATTCTGTAAAAATAATGTAGATGGCTTTCAAATAATGGAACGACAGATGTATTAATTTGAAAAAGTGTAACATATAGGTTCGAAAATTTGTCATGAAAAGTACTGGCGTTATAATATAATTGGTAGTGTACTTTCTCGGATTGGAAATAGAGATCCAGGTTCGTATCCCGGTGACGCAAAAACAATATTTTTCAACAAAATTGATTTTATATGTATATATTTATAATTAATACATTAATTTAGTATTTAAAAATGTTTTATTTAATTATATATTCTCGTGATGTAATAAAGTAGCACGACAAATTTATTTTATGTTCTAAGCTAAGAAATCTTTCACGCGCAGGCGCACTTCGATGCGCCATTAAACTTTTGATATATCCATTAAATTAGAATCGTGTCATAGTTTTGAAATAACACGAAGCCGTTAAGCCGGGCCATTACTTAGCATTTAATTGATGTAACCGAGCGCCATTATTTACAAATCTTTCGACCTGAGGAGTAAAATATTAGGAGGTCGTCTACAGGACCGAGCACTTTGGGTTCAGCACCTGTTTCCAATAAAAATACATTCTTGCTTTGAAATAATTAAATTTATTGTGTGCGGTTTCCGTACGACTTTATTGCGGGATAACAATGATAATATTCATATGAATGGGATGAAATTATATTTTTTCATTTTTATTTACGAGTGCATTAGCCCATTTAATTCCGACAGAAGAATTTTAAGTATAATAATAAACACAGTCATCGTGTCGTAACTGCTTAGATACATTATCAAAACTTTATAAGAATATAAAGTATTCATAAATTAGTTACTATTTATCTCGTTATTTTTCTTTTACTATAACTATCGGACGTTTTGGATAGGAAAATGAATTTTAATCATAATCTATATATTAGACTATGCTAAGAATGCTGGATTCATTCCTGTAAACCAGCAGAATTTAACGAAGACACAAACCTTTTGGATTTACTGATAACAATAATTATCGCCACTAAGGCGTCGCCAGATAGCACATAAGTATATCGCGAGAATATGAATATGTCTGATTAGATATTTGTTTGAGTTAATTGGTTATGTTAGATGTGGTAGACTACGTCTCCAAGTGAAATAGCATTGTAATTGTTAGAGTCACCGCGTGTATTTTCTCCCGAATTATAATGATACTTCTAATACATACCTTTACAGACTCTCAGAGATCAAAGTCTCATTGAGAGATCACCGCGGACACGGACCATCAATAAAAATATATTGCAACTAGTTGTCACAATACAATTTCCAAATTTTTCGTTTATTTTAAAAAATGGAGTCTTCAAAGAATGAATGTAAGGTTAATTTTTTGAGTATTTTTAAACAAAGCAGAGAGAAAGCTTATGCTATGAAAATAGATATGTAAAGTATGGTATCCTAAAACGAGGCTGACGAGACGCCACCTGATAACGAGGTGAGTGTCTCACCGCTAGACCAAACAAGAACTTCATTAGTATCATCATTATCATCACACACATAAACTACTGCATTTTATTTTTCCCTAACGGAGAAAAAATGCAACAATTGTCAGTGTTGCAACATAAAGCTTTTGAATAATACTCAGAAAAAATAGATATATCAGTACAATGCTGAAAGATCTGAATATGATGAGCTTTATACAGAAAATATATTTTAATATAATGGTATATATAAAATCCTCAATAAGAAAATATCGGCGGAATTTATACGAACAATTAATGCAAATCAACATGAGCACAAGCATTTTACAAGAGGAAGGGATAAACTGAGACTGCCAGTCAGGAAGACGGTCAAATCTCAAAAATCGAAGATGTATAGCGCGATGGAGATTTATAATGAAATGCCAGAAAACATAAGAAATGAGGAGAAATTGAATAGATTTAAAGTGAAACTGATAAGATATGTAAAATATAAGTTCTAAAAAAAGAAAATACTTTAATCTTGTTTATATTAGAGCACATATAGGAGTGCTTATATATGCACTATATTAAGAATTAAATAAATAAATTATTAGGTATGTAAAAAATAACAACGTTATGAAACCACAAGAATCATAGACCTACTGCTTCAAACAAACTAAAACAAGACAACGATCTGAAGACATATACTTAAGATGCATTAACCCATTACCAACCTTACAGCTGATAGACTAGCTTAGTAATTATTGTTCTGCAAGAAATAAGATGGACAGGAACCAAAGGAAATACCTGAAAAGGCAGAATGCAATGTTAGAGAGTGCGATGTCATGTTGAATTTCGCAGGGGAAAAACAGGATTTCTACTACATAAAAATTGCAGCTATCTTGTTACTCAATAATAAATCTGAAGGAAGACGAAGAATGGGAAGATCTATAATGAGGTGGTAAGACGATATACATAAAGACCGATCCATTTTTGGTGTCAGCCATTTGCGGGAAGAAGCCCAGTGCACAGATCAGCGGAGGCGTATTGTCGAGGAAGCCAGTACCCATACCGAGTTAAACCAGGTATGATGATGATATAAAGAAATTTATTAGCCATTGCAATCATAATTAAATTTTTAGTTTCATACTACAGAGTGTGTTATATTCTATTATTATATAAATAAGGAGCAACGTCTCAGCAAACTAAAAACACTTACTTCGGTGCCCTACTAGCTATGCTAGAATTTTATTATATTACAGCAGACAGCGCTTTTTGGATATAGTAGTTAGTACAATAAAACAATGTAAAAAAAATAATTATTAAACAAAATTAAAATACACAAAAACAAAACGAGTAAAACAAGATTCAGTTAAATTACATATAAATACAAAGTAAAAATATGTTTAATGTAACAATTTTAATCGTATAATAAATAATAATAAAAATTCTTGGTCATAAAATTTCCCTTTTTCGTGGAGACAAAATATGCAAGGTTATTTATATTCATGATTTAAAAAAGTAGTTTCTTAAATTAATCAACTATTTTTATTTATGGCTTTCTTTATTTCTTTACATCCCAAGGTGGGATAAGGCCTTCTCAACAAATGTTCTCCACCGACTCCTATCCCTATCCATTCTTGACCAGTTCCCAGACCCTCACATCCTGCTCCACACAGTTAGCCCAACTCATTCTCAGTCTATATTATAGTTACGCATTTATACTGATGTTTTCCAAAATAAGAAAAGATTGAAAATTACTCAACTTTTTGATGAATTTTAAAGTTGTACAGACTATAAATATCGCTACATTTGTGCACGCAAGGTAGGTAGGTGCTCCGGTATCAGGCAGGTAATGTTCCCACTTGCCGATTGTGGGCCCGCTACCGCTGTAGGTATTGTAATAACCCCACTTAACCACTTGCTTTGATTGGTTGGACCTTGGAATACCAACAGGTCACCTGTGCCGAGCTGCTTTACCGGCAGGCACGTCAAGTGGGGATAATTTGTTGATGTGTGCGCGTTGCACGGTGTCGTGTGGTCGATGTCGGATTGTCAACACGAGCGCTGGAGCGATAATTTCTTGTAAATGAATCTTTAGGATCAATCGGCGATGGATCGGGACACTTCAAATCAGATTTGTGGGCTATATTTAATTATATGCCTACTTACGTATTTTGATTTATAGCCCATGTTTATATGTGTAAGGTTAAAATATTGTTAATGGGAATAACGAAATGGAAGCTTAAGATGTGTCTATCTTTAGACGAGCGTGCTACGGTAGTCATGATTTTTAAATTACAAAAGTTTTGTTATTGTGTATTTAAAATTATTCATAAATATCTTTTCAATTTTTAATCTTCTACTTCTGCTAATTCGCGTCTTTTGTTGAATATAATTAACTTTTTTCGATTTTTACAGCTTTGCTTTGCTTACACTTTTGCCCGACAATTAGATTTGTTTTATATAACCGTCGCATCCTGGGACATGTTTTTAGTTGCCACAGTCGCGTCATTGTCTTAACGAAATTTATTACGTTAACAATAATTAAATGTACCTTACTCATCGCCATTTAAAGTTATTCGAAGGCTCTTTCCTGTTTAATTACCAGTAACTGAAACTGAAACTGAATATAAAATGATTGTCCTTTATGTAATAGAATTATCAAAAAACTTTTGGACTTCATTGTGTATTTTCAGTAGTATTCTACATAAGACTACACCGAAAAACGTGACCTGAAGAATGAAGTGTGTGGGCGAAAACGTTGGCGTTTACGTTTCTTAGAATTTATTGCTTTTATGTTATCAACTCTAATGTATGATTTAAAGCGAGGAGTAAAATAACAACTTATGAAAGATCTTTACAAGACATGAACAAAAATAGACATGACAAAAAATACACGATGTTATCCAATTAACCAACCCTAGTTTATAATGATGAACAATTTTGTTTACAAAATAAAAAAAAAAATGTTTTATGACAGCAGCTAATTAGCAACCCTAACGTAAATTATTTCATGAAAGATAGGGTTCGTTATAATGGAAGAGTTTTTTAACCACCTAATTTCTCTCTTGTTCACTGCAGGCAGTTAGGGAGAGCTCTGCACAGGGGTTGAGAAGATGGGGTTGAGTGGGTTGAATTCCTGTCTGTGACACTTCTTTACCTTCTTCATTCGCGGCAAGGTGGATTCATAACTCCACGCTGGGGCGTATCTTTTTTTGAAAAAATACTTTTAATTAAAAAAAATGTAGACATTGCACTCTATTTTATGCAGTTTATCATATTGGGGTTAGGCGAATAAATCTGAAATAAAAATATCATTAAATTATATTGTTGTTGTTACTCAAATTTAATTTAAGAATAAAAATATATTTATTATACCAGTTATAACATGGCATCAGTTGTGAAATTTATAAATATTTTAAATTGTAATAGATTTAAATTTGTATTGTATTTATGCTCTAAAATCAATATATCATTTGCACAACACCAATATATGCACCTAGGAAAAAAAATATTGAACAGTTTACCTGAAAACATTAGGAGAATTAGTGACATTAAAGAACTGTCAAATGCTTTTAAAAAATACTTTAAAGCTCAAAAAAAAATTATGTACCTCTAAAACTTATTTATATCGCTAATACTCTCATTTTTATTATATAACATTATTGTAAACAATTTATACAGTCCACTTCTCCACAAAAGTATAGGCTTTCAAGAGAACTGTAAAACAAAGAAAAAACCTCAGTAGTTTATTATATAGGTGTCCTAAATGTGACGCACCAAATTTTTAATATGTAGGTATATTCATATTCTGAACAATTTTTTAAGAAACTTTGGTCTAAAATGTTACATAGCCATACCGAGATATGTATGAGAGACATATGTACAGAAATATGTCATTAATGATAGTGTGGCGTTTTTTTTTGGTTCAAAATACTGTATTTAACCCTGATTCGTAACATGAAAAAAGAGTATCATGTTGTTTTAACAATAAATTTTTATGTATATCAAAAATAGGTATTTAAAAAATATAATGCAGCAATTAGATCAACAGAAAGGTAATAAATAAATGGCATTTTTTTCGATAGATCGTTTTGCCATACAATCATGCAGTATGCAAGAAAAAAATTATTAATAAACGCGTCGAAGTAATAAGCATATCGTTTCGAGCATATAATTTAGATAAAAATATTTTTTTAGTGGAGCAATTTAGTTTCGCATTCATTTTTACTATAACATTGCTTCGATTCACACATTTTTACTATAACATTGCTTAAATTATGTAAATTTTCTGTATAATTAATAAAGATAAGTAAAATCCTGAAAATTCTACATGTTTTTTGTTAATTTTTTCAATAAATGTATTATATTGTATTATTACACGTGGCGCCTTTGGAAAAACCGCCAAACCACCCTGGAGTGTTTATGAAATAATACAGTTTGTTCGCGAGCTGTGAATTTATACACAAACTTATGCAAGTTACCTCTGCAAAATTAAGTGGGGTCTTATTACCATGCAGTCACAGCTTTAAGCAAAATACTCTATTGTAAAAGAGTAATACAAATAATATATCCATTTTGATGTAGAACACTTTACATCCTGTCGCTGTGAGTTACTTAAACCGTTGTTGTGACGGTGATAGTATTAGATTACAACGATGATTTGTAATTCATTATTCGTAATTCTTCGAACACTAGAAAGTAAGCCTCCGACAGTAAAATTTTATTAAGGAGAACACATTCTTATTGTGAAGTTGTAATTATTCAGATAAAACGGTCTGTGATATTTTAAATACTAATTAAATATATTAAATGGAAAGATATACATATAATATGTATCTCCTTAATAATATATAAGTTGTATCACTGTGTTCAAAATTTAATAAAAATGAATTTTTAATCCTATCGGATACCTTCGAGTAATCCGTATTGTCCATCTTGACACATTGATACAACTTATGTATTATTAAGGAGATATACATATATATATATATATATTTTTTATATATATCTTTCTAATAAATATAGATTCCGTAAAAATAAAGTAAATGGCTTTCAAATAATGCAACGATAGATGCATCAATTTGAAGAGTGCAACATATAGGTTCTAAAATTTGTCGTCAATGTGCTGTGTGCTGTAGCACAATCGGTTAATGCACGTTTCCCGGATTGGAAGAGATCCAAGTTTGAATCCCGATAGTAATAATTTTGTATGTATATCTTTCTAATTAATACATTTAATTTGTAGTTAAATTTTAGTTATTAATCATTATATTTATAAATCGTCGTCACAATCAGTTACATAACGGTTTACTATTACTAGTATTTTATGTATACGGTCCATAAATCAAACGTTATGCACTAAAGTAAACTTCGTGTGAATAACGTTTGGTACTATGTACACCAGTTGAGATTTTTGACTTTAGATAATATTATTTTAAATATCTGTAAAAAAAATTTAAGTCAGACGGAATTAAATTAAAGATCAGCTTGAGATTAGCAGAAGGTCAACAACAAAGTTGACAAAAGTCAAACCCATGTATGGCACGTTATCTTTGATAGCGAGGCTCGTCACGTGCGCACAATCATCTTTTAGAACCATAGATACCTACAATGATTTATTCTGAAAAGTTAGACAGAAGATATTAAATAGTAAACATTTATTCTGTATTAACTTGTTTTAATAAACTCTTCAGTAACGTTTCTCTTACATTTAACAATATTTAACACTGAAGTATGAGACTAAAATAATAAAAAAAAAAAAAAAAAAATATATATATATTTTTTTAAATTATTTTTTATATATATATATATATATATATATGTATATATGTATTAACTGCTGCTGGGAAGATTTAAATTCACCCAGCTGATGAACAGAACATCAATGGTCAGTTGACTGAAATTTAACATACAACAGTCGCGAAGTCAAGGACGATACGGGGAATCTTTGAGACTGAAGTGGACTCAAATTTAGTCGATAGTTTTCTTCAAGGAGAGTATAATTCCAATCACTAGTTAAAAAACTCATATAATTCTCCTGTATACGCGGTTTAGCATGGATTAGCAGAAAGCAATAGGTGATAGCCAATTGCTTATTGTTAGGCTTTGCGGGCAGCTAAAGTATTCGCATCTTACCCAATGGTAGCTGCTGCGCGGCCGTGTTTCCGTAAAACTTATTTTTAAATGTAGAACACGTAATTTATTTTCAAACGAAGGGAAGTGCTCTAGCACAGTCATTATTATTATTATTTTCAAATTGTTTTTAATTTTTCAACCACAAAAAACACAAAATTGTATTAAAATAATTTTACATTACTCTTTTATGTCATTCTGGAACTATGTATCAGGATTATTAAGAACTTGTTGATAATCTGTACCCATATTAGAAATATATCAAAATAAAATTATATAGCTGCCTGCTTTAAGATAAGGGTCTATTCAACACCGGGTTGATCCGCTTAAATCGCCCAACTATCAGATATTCAGGTAATTCCCCTCGAAGAAGAGGTCAAATGAGATTTCGTCGGATTCTGGTCAGAATTTTCCGGATATCTCCTACAATGTCCGCCACGGGGGGGTTTACCGTTTTATTGCCAACGTTGGCCCGGATCAGCTCGCTTCCGGATGGGGGGCGCCGGATAAGCGAGAACTTCCGGGCAAGCCGGATATCAGGGGTCTGTGACCTGTGACTCGATCGGTTTCGGACCCCTCGGACAACATCTAAGGTGGTGTTATTTATTCGTTATAAACATACTCAGACGAACACACGCACCCTCCCATACACCTGAAAAGTCTTAATAATTGCGAATGAGATCGTTCTGGATCCTTCGACATTAAAATGAAAAAATATAATTTTGTTTATATTATTAAGGAGAACACTTTTTTATTGTGATGTTGTAATTATTCAGAACAATACAGGGTGGCCCAAAAAAAGTAAGATCATTTTGTAACACATGAATTATTTCAAAATATAATATAATTAATTATAATTCTTAATGTAATTTTTTTGCACAATATTTAGTTAATTAGAAATCATCAAAACATCCCATATTGTATGATCTATTGGGTTTAAATCTGGGCTGTTCGGTGGCCACATGCCTGGCTCGATGAAATCAATATTCTCATGACGAAGAATGATGATTGTATTTTTGGCTGTTTCTTTAATCAGAATACGGTATTCTGCAGTGATTTTGAAATTTGAAAAGACCAAATATAAACAATGGGAAAATTAATAATCAAAGAAAATGACTGGAAATTGTCGAAATAAAACGTAATATAGGTAAATAGGTAAATAAGTAATTCAGTAAACTATTTAAGCTATTGTTGATATAGTTAAACTAATTTTGATATAATTATATCACATTTTATGAAATGTTCTCACTTTTTTTGGACCACTCTGTAGGTCTGTGATATTTTTTTTTAAATACAAGTTAATTCAAGAACTATTAATTAATCTATATTTAAAATATTACAAACCTATGTTCTGAATAATTACAACTTCACAATAAGAATGTATAAGTTAATAATATATAAGTTGTATCTTCTTCTTTTTCTTTTAAATAGGCAATCCACCCTTCAAGAGTGATTTGTGCCATTAATCAAGTTAAAACTTTGTTTTATAGAAAAAAGTACAATAATATTATAGAATAAGAAATGCTATATTACAAGTCAATACCACTCTCTTTCAAAAATTTGCTATCATGTAGATCAAATGTGGCGAGTTACACAACCGGGAGTTGAAAATTACTATTGACGAGACCACTGTAAATATAAGTTGTACTCGTATCAATGTGTCCAAAATTTAATACAAATGTATTGTTTATTTTGGCTTCTGCTATCGGTTTACTTAAAGGTATTTAAGATTCCGTAAAAATAAAGTAGATGGTTTTCAAATAATGGAACGATAGATGTATTAATTTGAAAAGTGTAACATACAAGTTCAAAAATTTGTCGTCAATGCACTGTGTTGTTATAACGCAATCGATCAATGCATCAATGCACGTTCCTCGGATAGGAAGAGATCCAGGTTCGAATCCCGGTAGACACAACAATATTTTTCGATAAAATTGATTTTATATGTATATCTTTCTAATTAATACATTTTATTAGTATTTAAAATATCACAGACCTATGTTCTGAATAATTACAACTTCATAATAAGAATGTGTTCTCCTAATAATAAAGTTGTATCAATGTGTCCAAAATTTAATAAAAATGAATTGACAATTCTGGAGTCTGCTATCAGATTACTCAAAAGGTATTTGAGATTCGGTAAAAATAAGGTATTCGAATAATAGAAAGATTAAATGTATTAATATAAAAAAAAAGTAACATATAGGTTCGAAAATTTGTCGCTAAAAATATCGTCGCTGTATCATAGTTGGATAATGCAATAATAATTTCCCCGGTTTGGAAAGAAATCCACGTTCGAATCGGTGGCGCAACAACAATATTTTTCGATAAAGTTGATTTTATATGTATATCTTTCTAATTAATATATTTAATTTATATATTTTACAAATTTTATTTAATTTTACAAAAAAATATATTTATATTTTTTGAGTATAACCGATGTGAACGCATTTCGGAAGAGGAGACCCTCGACCGTGTATTTTTCACTTGCCCATCACGGAGCTCCATTTATATTTACAGTGCACTAGTCGGTGCTCATTTACAACATTACAACATTTACAACAACATGTCCATAATATCAAAAATTTTAAACGAAAATTATATTAACTTTTGATTTAATCCTTTCTATTTCTTATTAATATGATTCATTCTATATAAGTAGTTAAATGGTACAAATCACTTTAAAATGTAGGTTGCTTAACCTTTACCATGCCGTGATAGAAAATATTCGTAGGCACCCATGATGTCAATTTGCGTTACCGTTAAGTATTTAGAATTTTTAATGAGAAAAAATCTTTTGCGAGCTTAAATGGCTTTAAAATAGTTAATATCGTAAATTTTCTCTAAATATCTAGCATTAAAAGTGAAAAATATTTAATTCGTAGCATTTAAATATTATGTATTCAAGTTCTATATAATATGATATTCCTTCGTATTATTCTTCATTTAATTTATAAGAAATACACATAATTATATTAGTATGTTTATTATTCTTTTCACTGTGAAACTAATGTTTGATCTTTTTCTGTGTACTGCCAATTCTATTTTTTCCGACGCAATAATTTTGCATAGGATTGAATTGAAATAGAATTACTTTTACATAATTGGTTGCAAAAAGAATCCTACAATCACTAGTCTATTTTAAGTATAAAAGACTTTTTAAGGTAAGTTAAAATATTAATTACGAAAATATACCGGTCTAATTGGGCCGGTAGACTCGTGTTACAGCACGGCTGGGAAAGGGTTAATAAAGCAAGATTATGATGAATTGAATATTATTTAATCAGTCAGTTACTTTTGTCAGTAAATACATACATAACGTAGGACACCACCGTGCAGAATAAATTTTCATGTTAATTTTAGTTTTCAAACGAGCTTCTAAATTGTACTTCGCAGGACTAACTTTAATTGCTCTTGTTTTTGCATTAAATTAAAAAAAAATTATAAATGAAGGATTTAAACTTAATGAAATATTTCATATCGAGAGTTTTAAAATTGATTTCAAAATGTATCAAAAATAATATATCATGAAATAATTTTATCTAGCTCTTTTAAAATTACATTTAAAATAACAGTTGCGCTGAAAGTTGAGTGAAGTAGATATCTATTTAGTTATTTATGTCTGTAATTCGAATATTCTTTGACGCAACAGCGTCTGTATCTTACTTAGTGTGTCTAAATAAATGTCGTTAAACGTTTCTTGTATCGTGGCGAGTATCGAAGGCCAGTGTCGGATTACTAGAGCGACTCCGCTACTCGATCTACCCCACACGACTATTTTTTTCCATCTCTATTACTGCGATATTATTTTTTCTCTATTTTAGATACCCTTTCACCTTTGGTGTTTTCTCGTCTCACCACAACTAAAGAAAGCTAAAAAGAACTCTAGAGGAAAATATGATGTATATAAAGAGTCAAATGGGTGTCATAATGGCTTTCATAATGAATAAAAAGGGATACTAGGAGTTTACAGTTGGAAAAATTAGAAATTTTAGAAATAAGTGTTAATAGCAAGCTATTAACACTTTTTTTTATATTATAAATAAACAAATCCTCTTTGCAAATAGTCATCTTTTAAATTTGTTTTCATATTAGTTCTTACTCATTCACCATTTTATAGTTTTGTTTTTATCTATGGTTGTATTTTTTAATTTCAGTATACATTGTTTCCTGAAGAAGATACCATAGGTATCGAAACGTGTAGAATAATTAATAAATAGTGGTTTAACCAAAGTATTTTGTATAATCATTAATATAAAATGAGGCGACAAAGAAGTATATCTGTCTGTCTGGTTTCTAAATAATTTTTTGTTCGAGCTTTCTAAACTAAATTTTGCATAGTTAGTCCTTTGGATCCTGCGCGAAACATATTCCCCTCTCCGCGGATATCCCACCCATTCTCTGCCGGTACAAAATTTTGAATATATCGTTACTCTTAAGAGTCTGCCTGAAACAAGTGCACCCGCTCCCTTCATTCCCTAATCGCCTCTCCTGCTTTGATAAATAAATAAATAATTAGACTAATTATTTTGTATTATATCTATTAAATTGTACTTTTTTTTTTCTTTTCTATGTGTGTATACGTATATATTGAATGTACATCTGTCTCTGTTTTCTATTTAATCCTACTTCCATGAACTAATATTCCACAGCTGGCATCGTTATGATTATTTTGATATTTTACAAACTATTTTATAATATTTTTTATTTATTATCTTAGTTTTATTAACCACAATTGAGTTTAAAAAACATCTACCGGTTTCGGAAAACACTTTTCCTTCTTCAGAATGTCATAACTAACTAAAAATATAGTATTATTTCTTCACTAGAATCTATTTTTAATTTTTTTAAAAAACAACAATTATTTAAAAAAAAAAAAAAAAATTTTAGTACCTAACTCAAATTACTGCTCAATACAAATTTAGTCGAATAATTTTTAGGAAAAAATTTTAGAATAGGACTCGTAGTTAAATTTAGTTGGCTGTTTAGAATTTCCTGATTAATTTTACATGGTTTATTTATCTCCAACGATTCCAAATTATTTAATTTGTGACCAACACCGTTTATATGCAAAATTGACAATCCCAATTTTTTATCAAAACCATGACTATTTTCTATCAAATGATTAGCAAATTCTGAAAACCCACTATTGTTCAAACATCTCAAATGCTCCTTTACTCTTATATTAAAATTTCTACCCGTTTTACCAACATAAAATGCAGCACAATCCTTGCAACTAAGTTTATAGACGCCAGAATTGTTAAATTTATCATCTTTGTCTTTAGAATTTATGAGTAAATTTCCTATACTATTATTTGTGTAAAATGCTGGTCTAATGTCTCGTGGTAGGTGTTTAGATATTTGTTTCGAAAAGTTATTTATGTATAAAATCCTACGTCAATTATCATTATTATCATTATGTTTTATCTGTGATTTATATAAAAACTGATTATTATATTCTTTTAATTTATTTTTTAAAATAGTGTCTATCAAACATGTATTATACCGATTATTAACTGCTATTTTTTTAATTGTATTCAATTCAATATTGAAATTGGATGTTGACGTAGGAATATTGACTAAACGATGTATCATGGAGTGGAACCCTGAATGTTTATGTGATAATGGATGATTAGATTCATTGTGTATGATAGTATTTGTAAAAGTTGGTTTTCTAAAAATTTTGAACTCAATTTTATTATTATTTTTAATCAATGTTAGATCAAAAAAATTTAGGGTAGAATTATTTTCCATTTCTAATGTAAATTGTATTTTATTATTAAACGAATTAATTAAATTTAGAAATGAATATTTTATAATACATTATTTACAATGAGTACTTTTTGCATGCCTTCGTGTTCTGTGAAGTCATCAATTTATAAAGTTAATTTAATTAACGGCGTTGATTGTCTGGGTCTGAAAATGAGGCGAGGAATGTTATCACACCGTTTGTTCCTTGAGTAAGCAAACACCTTCTGACAGGTACGTCGATGGTGGTGGGATGACGACGCTAACGGTGGGACGAATCTCGATGTGAACAAAGGTGACTTATCTAGACCGCGGATAAATATTTACATTCAATAGCGTAAACATGCAACGCTTAAAATTCCGGTGATATTACGGGTGATGTGGAATGTATGGTTTGTTTTTGAATCAGTTTTGTATTTATTTATTTAAAAATATATTTCGTATATACGAGATGCCGTCTTACGTCAAGAGTCGATTTATTTCATCCGTTGAGATGCTGTGTGTGAGAAAAAGAAACGAATGAATGCAGGAATATAAAAAAGTGGTGAAACTTAAAGATTTTGGAGTCAATGTCCTGGTTATTAAATCAAATATGATGATAATAACTGAAGCAATTTTGGCTATGTAATCAATCTTATTTAAAACTTAATTAGGTACGTAATTTATCTATTTAAAGATGATATTGTATTTTTTAAACAAGCTACAAATGAATACTGGAATAAAATACGAGCTAATTGCAAAAAAAAAAACAAAAACTAAATATGCAGAAAAATTCTATGTGCCATCGAAAATTTTTGTACATACTTAGTTTTTTTTTACAGACACTTATGTCTCATTTTATTTCCAGTATTCCAATTATAACAATAAAGTGACTTATTGAGAAGAACACATTCTTATTGTGAAGTTGTAATTTATTCAGAGCTACATCTGTGATATTTAAAATATAAATTAAATGTATTAATTACAAAGATATACATATAAAATCAATTTCATCCAAAAATATTGTTGTTGCTTCCGGGATTCAAACCTGGATCTTTTCCAATCCGGGGAACGTGCATTAACCGATTGTGCCACAGCCCACAGTACTTTGACGACAAATAATGGAAAGATAGATGTATTCATTTGAAAAGTGTAACATATGGGTTCGAAAATTTATCGTCAATGCACTGTGTGCTGTAGCATAATCGGTTAATGCACATTCTCCGGTTTGGAAAAGAATCAAGTTTGAATTCCGGTAACAACAATAATATTTTTGGATAAAATTGATTTTATATGTATAACTTTCTAATTAATACATTAAATTAGTATTTAATAAAGTGACTGATGCCGATTGACAAAGCAGATGACTGTATTCCGACAGCTTACAAATATCGTCATAAAAATCATTATTAGCTCTTTCTAATGAATGAAGACCTCCCCCATTACCTACATCTCAGCTAGTCTCTTCGGTTCTCCGCCAGTCTTTGACATGTCACTCTCACAGCTCCGGGTAACTTCGTCAATTCATTGAGACTTTAGGTGTCCGTTAGATTTTGTTGAATAGGAAACTATTCTAAAATATTCTTTATCCATCGATTACCTATGCATTTTCTAATACGGTTCACCTTTTGTCATTTATGATTTTTAACAATGACTACGACATCCTTCACCTTGAACTTTGCTCTTGACTACATGTTTCTTCAAAGTTAAGTTAAGTTCAAAAGTTACATTAAATACATATATTTAGGTGTTATGTAATGTCTATATATCTGCAATCGATATTTGAATAGCTTTGTATTTGATTCCACTTTCTTTAAGGTGTTGCATTTCGCACGAAGACATGGTTTTCCACGTGTTTGTCTTTTTAATTAAAAAAAATAAATAGAAATGACTCCATGGAATACGTGTCACATCAATATTATTACTATTTTCAAAATAAGCCAAACGTTTGTGCTGTGAAAATCTTAATGGCCTCCTGGAACGACGCTCGAATCGTTAATCACCAGATCACTAGTCGAGTATCGTAACCACTAGATCACAAGCACGTCTTTGGAAGAGTGTTATACATTTTTGGCCCAAGGAAGATATGATGCCTTTTTACAAAAGTGACTAATCTCATATTTATATCTAACGATTTTTTGGTTAATTCAATTAGAGCATAATACCGGATTTTCAGTATTAGCAAAATTTTATTGCACTTTTATACGGAATTGAATCATGGATACTCACTGAAATAATACTAAATCAACTTAAATATAAATCACTAATAATAATAATGTGATGTTTCAGATGCGAAGGGAAAAAGAAATCGTTCAAACAATAAAAGCTTAGACAGTAATATTTTGACCCTGTTATGAGACATCTAGAAATTTCTTTGGACTTAGATAAAATGGACCTTGCATCTCACCATTCAAGATAAAATTTTTAGCAGAAGTAGCCCTGGAAGACGGAAAATATCTCGACTGAAGAAAGTAATGCATGGAAGTCTACAGTCCAACTGTTTTGAGTTGATGTACACATAATAACGATCGGCAACATGTTTGTTGCTAGTGTTCTATAAGCACTATAAAAAATATATTTTTTATCTTGTTTATTTTTTCTGTCCATTTTAGGTTAGATAAGTACGAAACTGACAATGAATGATCTGATAAAGTAGATTCATATTTCTTATTAATGTTACGCCGTCTAATTTTTAGTATTACATTAGTTTTCAGATCAGATTATTCATTATTATATTAGTAAGCCTTTAACGTACTCGTATATCTGAAAATTTATTGTGATTACTAAATAAAAAGCGGATTATAAATATGGTTTTATTTTTAAATTCTTCAAATGTTGTATTACGGAAATTTCAGTATTTGAAAAGTTGATATCGAAAATATACTATAACGCCTGGTATTGCGACTCTTTTGTTCTATGTTTATAATAATAGTAAATTTTCTTTTTACTAGTGTATTTTTTTATTACTCGCTTCTATGAAATTGTTGTATTTTTAAATACATCAAAAGTATGAATGTACAAGGATTAAAACCTTAGTTGTTCATATCACATTCGTCTTATTTTTATAACTGATCGGCGGAATACGCAAAGTGCTTGTAGGCGCCACTCGGGCTGGGAACTCGCTGGGCGGTGTTTAGATTTCATTATTATGTTTGCTTAAAAATAATGATCGTGTAATTAAAATTTTAAAATCGTACTTAATTATTATGTTTAAATTAGTTCTGTTATGCAGGCTATCCTTATACTCGTTATGAAGAAGAAAAATCAAGTAGCATGTACAGCGTTGGGACCAATGCATAATATGTAAGGATTGTACTTACTAGAGATGAACTAAATTTACTGACCAAAAGTTTACAATAGATTAAATTAATATGGATCAGGTGGAAAGCAAAGAATAAGGTTAAAGCTAAACGATCGTATTAGGCGTAGATACGGCAGAGGTATGATCATTCAGCAGAGTACCCAGCGTTACGGCCCACTGATGGCGCTAGCTGCGACTGCTGTGTATACTATAGCCTGTTGGCATGTAACGTCGCAGTGCTAAAGTTACGATGAGATTGTTGGATGATACCGCCCTGTGTCTGTTTCACTCGGGAATGTGGTATAAAAATCAAGGTGGTACAAATAAGCGTTTATTCACTAACGGTACAATACGCATAATTATCGGGAGATGCGCACGACGTCCGATCACATTTCTACCACCTAGGGTAAGCACTCCAGGTTGCCGATCTTTCGTTATTTCAATTCCATTTAAATCCAATTACTAATTAGTTTTTCACCTTTGGTTTAATCAAGAATTTTTCCTACTGTGAATAAAAATATTTTTAATATTTAAAGCAGAAACTTTGGGATTAGGATTTTTATCTATTATTATTACATTTTATTGGGATTAAGAGAAAAGTCACAAGACGTATTGCGCTATTAACTCGCCAATATCGCGGATGCATCGGCTTGGTAACAAGTTGAATTTCGTTGACATTTTTCGTTGCAGGAGCATACCTGAACTGAAGAAATATTTGTATTTTTTTTTAATGTTATATTTAATCTGCTATACTTTAAGCTGTTATATTGAAATGTTAATTAAAATGTACTGATATGTTTAAATTTTTTTCTCATGTAAAAACCCACAAGTGCGTTGATGGAAATAAAATGAATAATGAATATTTTACTATTGTTAAAATAATATTAACCATATGGACATTACATAAACAAATCCACGTATTTATACAAATTGAAATAATAATTTTAAATTAATCAGCACAAATACTGGATAGTTCAGATTTTCACCTCTGCTCTGGCACTGGCTATCAGGGATGATGCTGTCAATAATTCTATTACCGGAGATGAACCATCTCGCCCAGTTTACCCACCCACCACCGCGATATCTACAGATTGCATCCCTAGTCGGATCGCCATTCACATTTTGGTCCAAGTATCTACTGGAATGGTTTGAGGTGATGCTCCCTGCAATTTTCAATCGAATTGAAACTTCTGACGGTATCCGCAGGGGTTGATTGAATTGAGGGGGGTTGGGAGGGGGTTAATATTTTAAAACTTGTTCCATTTTTCCAATGACCTGAGCTCAATACCGTATGACCGTAATAATGATGTCGGACGTTGCATACGTTGCATATCATAATTCATATGAAATTGACATTTCCATCCAGTGTAATACACCAATTCAATTTCCAAATTCTCTGCATGATATACATAAGGACATTTACAGGATATGATATAATATAAAATGTGGATAATAAAACTATGTGACATAAACGTTTATGATTAGTTATTATTTAAACATTATTATTTTAGACAAGTGACGTAAAATGTACCCATTATTTGACTGTTGTTAGTGCCCTGAAAATGTTGTATATAATTAAAAATTAGAAAAAATTGATTAATACATTTTGTTACTAGACAGATAATTTTTATTAATTTTTAAGTCATACCTTACGTTACTTTATGAATATTCCCTGAGTGACGTCATTGATAATGATATTCTCCCCAGGTAGGTGGTGCAATGGCGCCAAACCTCCCCCGTCACCACCCTTCCTAAGCCTCCTTGATCAGTGGGCGCATATAAAGAATTGTTAGTAAGAATAATTTATGATCCTATAAACCAGAATTGAGTCTTTTTCTTCTTCTTTTAAATAGGTAATCCACCCTTCAAGAGTGATTTGTGCCATTAATCAAGTTAAAACTTTACTTTCTAGAAAAAAGTACAATAATATTAAAGAATAAGAAATATTATATTACAAGTCAATATCATTGTCGTTCAAAAAATTTGCTATCATATATGAAAAAATTTAAAAAAAATTATTTGACATTTTTTTAAAACATGAATTAAGTATTTTACATTTTTAAAATTACATGTTTATTTTTCGCTTACCTCTCCAAAAAACAGACTAGCTCTTGTGCTTGGAGAGGGAGTAACACTATACTAATTTTATGTAGAGAGTTATACATTTATATTCTATAATTATTTATTGTCTATTTGTGTGCTTCTGAAGTCAGAATAGTATAGATCAAAGATGGCGAGTTACATAAGTTAACCGGGAGTTGAAAATTAATATTGACAAGATTACAGGTACAAAAGATATGGTCAAGGGTCTCCTTTTCGGCACCACAGTCATACATTAGGAAATCTATTAAGTTCAATCTGAATAAATATGAGGCTACCTGGCAATGCCCAATTCTCATTCTAGAGATATTTGATATTGTTCTTTTGGAGAACCAAGGGGTGCGGGGAATAGATCATTGAATTATTTTGAACCGATTATCCTTATGATTATTTGGATCCATCCATTATGCAGTCCAGATAGAGTTCGTTCGTTTTTTTTTACTATATTAAGTCTGTCGTACATCGGGATATATATCGGAAGTGACCTCCTTGGCCAGTTTATCACAGCGCATTCATTTCCAAACGAATGACACCTGTTTATTGTTGCTGTACAATTTAAATAGACATCTGATAGAACAGATTATCTCATTGTCTAGACAAACTTTCATATTAGCTACTTAACAGCCTTATCGAGGTTCCGGAGTACGCTCCAGAATTGAGTCACGCTGAACGAAATAATATGAACGTATTTATTCGAATGCAATTCTTAGTAAAATATTATTATGCCACAGTTGATACCTTTGTTATTGTTTTTATGTTTTGATAAATAACTAATAGCAGTTACAAGAATGTGTATGAAGTGATAAGTAGGAAATATGAAGAAAATCGTATCATCCCTTAATAATTACGTTAATATTTTTTGTCACTAAAAAAATGGAGAAAAATACTACCGTAGACTTAAACCTGAACTTTCTACCGGAAAAAAAAACAGATGTCACGAAAGGAAGATATAGTGAGATTAACATATTATTAAAGAGAACACATTCTCATTGTGAAATATTGGTCTAGAAACATATTATCAAATATCCCGGTAATTTAGAAGATAACAAAAAAAATATTTATTAACCTTTTTAGAACAAATCAGGAATTATTTTACTTTATTGCTCTAAATTACATAGCGATATTTGTAAAAATTTTACCTCATGTGCTGTCCGCTGAATCCGCTGAAAAAATCGAAAAATTAAAAATCTCAGTTTGATGTGAACATCAGATGATTGTTGTTCTAGTAGTCCTTGTAGTAGGGCACGATTTATGTTTATGGGTTAAGTTTTTAAATATTTTCTAATATTTGTCAGCGCTAAATGCTTTCACGGTTTCATTTTCATGTAAAAAGTAAGAGAAAAGTTGCGTGATCCATCATTTCAATAAATTGTTTGAGTTTACAGAACGCATGCCCCATGTGACATTTTGCGTGTTAACTTTACTGAACAAATTTGTCGGATTATGTGTTGAGTAGACAACTTCCGGTCTGCGGTAGGCTGATCTATTTATAAGTAATATTGGACGTAAGTATGTGTGTTTAGCTGTCTTCCAATAATTAAGTAAATGGGTAATTGATATATGTGAGATGATTGGCAAACTGGAGACATATATATGTAAGTAGGGTTTTTTCGACAATATTCAATGCCTGTGATTATTTAATACGTAGGAATACATATTTATTAGAAATTTTACAAAAGTATATTTTTATTATTGTATTACTTTTAAAAAGTATGCAATATGGCAAACATTTTTAATAACGTAATGTTAGCTAACGCTAGTTTAAAAATTAAAAAATAATTTAGAACGCGTATTGTCAGATTTTCACGGACGTTGAGAATGTTGTGTGTGTCTGACTTCTCTGGTTTTTTGGATCCAATTCGCAAGGTTCATCATCGGGTCTGATATCATTGATCTTATTGCTGGATTCGTAATGGAGAAAGTATTGAAATATTAATGAAAACAAATTAGATGAATCACCCCTTCACCCGGCAAGATAAAGATTTGGGTTTGAGTCCGGTGGTAATTGTATAGTTTTTCGAAAGTTGTTTAATTTAATTTGAATTATTAAAAATTGATTAGGTTTCACTATAATTTTATAGGTATTACTTTTTTAAAATATAGATTATTTTTCTAGAAGTCTTCTAAACTAATTATTAATAATTTTCCTCGTATTAATAATTGCTTTGGAATATTTTGTCTTACCTATCATATTCTCATTGTCTTACAATCTAGTTTGATTACACCTCCCTTCCATCCCCCGCAAGCGGCGATACAAAGTGGTAATCAGGTTAATGTTTACGCCCTCCGAGAGGCTCCGACGTTGCAGACGCCCTCTGCTGGGAATTAGGGGCGTCGCGTCGGTGGCGACGCTTTTCTATTAAGGCCCCCTGGTCACTTTAGCTCTTCCGTGATGTAAATAATATAGAACGCACTGTAAGGGTTGGGCTTAATATAAGGCTGTTTATTTATAGGTGATACAATTAATTTATAAGATTTGCTCGAAAAGGGTGGTGAAAATCACATATATTTCGATTTTATTAATATTTTGAGTTTGTTGCTCGGGTTAATATATATTTTAATGATAATTTGCTGTCAACAAATTTTAACTCAAATACGAGTAGTAAATTAATAAAATTAAGAAAGTGTATTAGGTGGTTTGGTCATGTGAAATTAATGAATGAAAAGATGATGGTAAGGAAGATATATGACTCGACATAATTAGGTTAACCAGGTGGTGAAAGATAGTCATGTTAGATGTTTTAGAAATCTATGGGCAAGCATGACAATATGTATGAGATGCAAGCTTGTCAGGACAGAAGCGTGTGGAGTTCTAATATCTCTGGCTATCCTCACGAAACAGCGTGATTGTAAGTTAGTTAGTTAATTTTTAACGACGATCGAAAGGTGTGGTTATTAATTTTGTTTTTTTTATTTACAATTTATATTTTGCTAACACTGTTTAAATATTAACGTCCGATTAAAAAATGTTGAAATATCTACTACAAAATCTTTTTTATATGGTGTTAATATGATTCAAGATATACATTTTTATACAAATCAAAAGCTGATATTAAATATTAATAATATTTTATCTGCTTTAGAATCACGCGCAATAGATACACATTTATTTAGATTTTAAATTTATTGTATGATTATGTACTCTTGCACAAAATAAATTGTGAATAAGTTTAATCAATTATTAGTTAAACCGTATTCGTCTGGAAAAAAAGTGTGTACCAATCTAATTTTAATATACAATTTGTGTTAATAACATCATCGGAATTGTAACACCGTATGTAATAATTATAATACAAATTAAAAGTCAATCAATTAGAAAGATATACAGGAAAATTCAATTTATCGAAAAAATATTTTTGTTACTACCGGGATTCAAACCTGGATCCTTTCCTATCCGAGGAAATGCGTTAACCGATCACACTACAGTAAGTTGACGACAAATTTTCGAACTTATATGATGTAGTTCTTTCAAATTATATTATTCTAAATTTAAAATAATTATGTTTAAAATTAATTTGAGAAAATTAAAGAAACGTATAAAGTTGTTAAAATACAGTATTTTATAATAATATTTTGGTAAATGTATTCTGAAAATATTAGTGAAATATTCAAATTTGTATATTTTTTTCAAATATTGTTCTTATAATTTATCTAGGCGTGTAAATTAATATCGTCCTTATAAAGCCAAAATACATAATAAATATTTTTTAGATAATGTTAGATATTTCATTGACCCTATTTCTCTAACGTACATGATTTAATTCTTAAAATATTCGTAACTAAGTGCTGCAGGTAGATAAATAATATGATTTCTGCGGGCAGTGACACGTTTTGGGTGTGATTAAATCGTTTCGTATACCTTTAGTATCTTACTGCACTATTAGAATGAGTATATTAACTGAATGTAAGAGAGTTAGGGTTGTGCTAAATTTTTCCAATGGGTTGTTCTCCTTTAAAAGATAACTAAACGTAAATTGTTTAAAATATATACTCTTCACTGTATAATGTTAATATACATATTTTTTTATCAAGTTATATCCTCAAAGGCCGTTCTTAAATTTTGGTACATAGTGATTCTGTTAACAAATTTTCACAAATAATTACATTTGTACTGATGTAGCACATTGGCACGTGTGATGTGATTACTTTTATTTCGAATAGGTAAGCAATTCAAATACTTTGGAATATAAAATACCTGTATAAATATATCTACGTATCAAGTAATAGTTTTACGTTTGACGGATTATCAGGGTTCGATATATTATATATTATATTATAATGTGAAAGAACACATTCTCACGTAATTTTTGTAAAAATATTGTTAATAAAATATCTTTAATTACTATGTGAAAGGCAATCCTTGTCATAAAACTGTTATGCAGTGTAGCAAATATTAAAAAATATAATGAATATGTATGTAATAAAGTTGAAATAAACAAATAAAATAGATCTAAATATAGAAAAAGTATTTAAATAGATATTATCATCATACGCATAAAGATATTACTTAAATTTAAAAAATATTAATATCTATTTCTAATTAATTTCCCAATTATTTTTTCTTACGTATATTGTTAAGTTGAGTACAGGTGCATCCTTTGCTGAAACTTACACTGACGCGGCACACAAATGACACGAGCAAAGCGTTCCTTTGATCTCCTCAGCGTCGCCGTCGCGACGCTCGGCTAACCGACACTGCCCATCCATTAATTACAACTCCGAACCTATTCCTTCCAACACACCTTGGCTCTGTACCGCTGCGTTAATTGCATCTGCAAGCAGAACTATAAATTCATCAGATACGAAGGTGTGAATCGTGTTTATATCACAGATCCAAAAGGAGGACAAATGATGTACGACCCCAACAGCGTCCATTTTAGATGGACATTAGCACGACGCCATTTTAATTACGGGGAAACCTAAACAGGTGCACACAGATAATGACTTGAGAATATTAAGAGGTACACACACGTAATGACATGAGAATATTAAGATTTCACGTGTGAAGTGTAGCGCGCAGCACGTGTGGTTTGAAGCGACAATGTTAGCACTTGTGGGTTGGTACCTACTGCTTTAAGAATAGCTCAATTTAGGTCACTTCGGCAAATATACAACATTGTAAGAACGACTTGCATGCAAATTCTCTGGTGAAAAGGGTTTTACGTCTTCATTTGAAGCTATTAACCGAGGATGTCAGTGCAGTAGTCACTTATTTATTTCAAAGGACTTATTCAAAATAAAGTAATATCATTTTAAGTTTCATCAATTAATCATTTACATCAATAAGTATTATATAGAAGATATATTTGAAAAATATATATTTTTAAAAAGGGAGAATGAAAAATTACAGTTTGTACACTTGTGTGAAGTGTACATTTAAGTAAACAAATATCAGATATCTCATAGAGACAAAGCTGTTTTTTAAATTAAATTTAATAGAAAATATATGTGAGTATGGGGTAATTACAAGGCTTAAGACCTGTCCTTGTCTGGCTTAAGTATATATATAACGTTCACCAATTATAAAAAAAAACATTTTACAGATGAAGAATATTGCTTTAAAATAAAAAAAAAAATAAATCAGATTCTCATAGTGACGACATATATGCTGTTTTAAAAAAAAAAGGAAAAATGAATTATAAAATTTAATCCGTAGATGGCGATGGTGTAATGATAAACGAGTCCATATACTAACATATATACAACATTCAAAAATTTGATAAATGTGGAATTTGATGGTTGGGAATTGGTGAACGTTTTATATATATATACATATAAAGTGATCACATAAGCCAGCCGAAGACAGGTCGTAAGCCCTGTAATTACCTCATACTTCAGTATATTTTACAATAAATGTAATTAAAAAAATAGCATTATCTCTATAAGATATCTGATATTTGTTTAATAATACTGCCTTTGTAGATAAAAATCCAGTAATTGTGTGTTCTTGGACATATTTAAATATTGTCAATACATTTAAGTTTTTATTTGTAAATCCGATTATGGATGTTAATATTAGGTATATCTTATTATAGATTGAATTTTTTTTTATTTACTCATCGCACCACATTCTTTTACACTTTGGAGAAATTAATAAATTGAATGCTCATTTCTTTTTTACTTTACTTTTTAGTTACTTGTGCTAAGTTTTAATTTTTGTTAATACTTTGATTTTAATTTTTTTTAAATATCGTTTAGTTTGACACTATGTATATTTGAAAGGTATTTGATTTGTATTTATTTTTATTTATACTTGATTATATTTATGAAATTATTAACTAGGAATATTTTTGTTTTTAAGTTCATTTTTATAGTTATCGTTTCATGCGCTTATTGTACCATAAAGTATTATGTAATTGAGTTATTTATATCTTTTAAAAATGAAGCTGAACATTTTATATTTAGTTACCTTATTAATTCAGAGCAACACACTTGCCCAAAAATTTGTTGAGATATTCTATTTATACAATGAATAAAATGATACTTAATTTAAAATCTAATTTATTTCATATCCTTCCAATAAACGATAGGTTTTTTTAAAAAATATATATTTTAAATACTAAATTAATGTATTAATTATAAATATACACATATAAAATCAATTTCGTTGAAAAATATTGTTTTTGCGTCACCGGGATACGAACCTGGATCTCTATTTCCAATCCGGGGAAGTGCACTACCTTTGTGCTATAACGCCAGTATTTTTCTTGACAAATTTTCGAACCTATATGTTACATTTTTCAAATTAATACACCTGTCGTTACATTATTTGAAAGCCATCTACATTATTTTTACAGAATCTCAAATACCTTTGAGTAAACCGACTGCAGACGCCAGAATTATCAATTCATTTTTATTATATTTTGGACACATTGATACAACATATATTATTAAGGAAAACACATTCTTATTGTGAAGTTGTAATTATTCAGAACATAGGTCTGTGATATTTTAAATACTAAATTATTGTATTAATTATAAATATATACATATAAAATCAATCAAATTTAACAATAAGAATGTGTTTTCCTTAATAATATATATTTTACATACTTTTTTTAAAATTTGTTTATTTATAAAATGATATGCAATAATATGTAGACTAATAGGTGTATGCGTTACATAATAAATAAAAATATATCGTTGTAGATAAACTTCATGTTTAGCTTGCAGATTCCTTTAAGAATTCTCCTCCACTTAAGCATTTTCAGCATCTCTTGCATTGTCAACAATGTATCGTCGTGGATGTTGCCGTAAACGATTTATCCGACGTACGGAACGGTCGATATATTAGACATACGAGGCAGCAACCAACCGTCCCGTACTCGATCACGCCTGTTCTCGACCGTACGGGAAACTAATTTTCCGAAGCATTGACGTCGAAATTGGGGAGAAGTCTACCTAGGCTTCGGGGGGGGGGAAGAAGGAAATAAGAAAAACACCGGGGGTTGGGGGCGGAGGAAGAGAGGTAACCGAAAGCGATCCATCAAAGTCACAATAAATCAATCAATCGCATACATCATATTCTTCCGTATTCCACACAGCTTGCATTTTGGATTTGAGTAACTTGTTTATCTATATTTTATTTTGGATTTTGAGCTTAACAATGAAACGAGATGAGTTCGTTTCGTGTTGTATAATTTACGGTTCATTTCTTATGAATACATTTATGGAACGTAATTATTGACTTTCTTCTTTCACAATTACCGTTGATAATTTTTTTATTTTATTAAAACACATTTAGACAATTCACACATAGGAAAAAATAATCTGTCAACAAAATGTAGTCAACACCAGGAGTTTTGGACTCGAAACTTTCTATTACTGTTTTACTAATTAAGCTACAACGGCCAATTGGAAAGTCGTCAAATTTCATCTACGTACATTGAGGCATCTATTTTTATCAATAAACAGATTTTAAATATAGTATTTTATATTTATTACCTTTGTCTTATTAACCATTTAATGAAAAAAAAAAAATTTTAACCACAAAGTTAATATTGCTAATTTTAAAAAGATTTTAAATATGTTTAAATTATCAAATTATCACGAAAAATCGTAACTTTACAAATAAAATCTAATATTATTAAAAAATTATTTTTTCATTGATAAATAAGTTCAATTTTAAACAATAATATATATCTTCTTGATTGTTTAAATAGAGATACGTACACGGAATACGGAGTCACATCAATATTCTTACTATTTTAAAACTAAGCTAAACGCTTGTGCTATGAAAATAGGACTAACTTGATAGCCTCCTGGAACGAGGCTCGAAACTCGAACACTATAGGTTACTAATCGAGTATCGTAACCACTAAACCATAAGCACGTCAAATTCGATGATTCAGTGATACTACACATTTACAATTTTTTCACCTCCGATAATTATTTAGCTTAGTCCTGGCCATTGAATCGACTGATGTGAATTGATTTTTAGCATGTACCATAAAAGTTCTAGTTACTATTTATTGATTTCATTAAGAAAATATTCTTACATACCAATGATACATACGTGCTATAAAAAATTGAACTTATTTGGTGGATTTCTGCAACAAGAATTGAACCCCAATCACTTGGTAATAAACAAACAAAGTAAGATTGGAGGGGGGGAGGCTACTACCCGTGCAATACCGGAAATATTAGCTAGTACATAATAATAGACACATCTTCAAAAGATTTTATGTACGTATTTTTTTGAAAGAAATTAATCTTCGTGTTAATAATTAATTAATCAAATTGAGTGAACGCGATCATTTATTCGGTAATCATACCTGCTCGGTTGGAAATTGAATACTCGAGCATTTGGATCACAGATGCCAAGGTCAGGTAATAATTGGCTGCATCATTTGATGTTGGTTGGTACAATCATGCCTGCTTAAGGTCATCATATCGGTATTTTGAAAATCGATGAACCAGCTTTAACAATACCACTTAATTTTATTAGAACTTTTGTCACATTATTTTTTGAAATTTACGTATTTATAACATATTAATGATTGGTTCAAGATTTACGGGGTTCTTTTCCAGTGCAGTGCAAATTAGAATGATTTTTCTGAAGAAGAGATCGATTGTGCCGATCTTGGGTGTCGGGGTAGACTTTGTTGTATTTGAAAAAGGCTCATGTAAAATCTCACACTTATGAGACTTACAAGCGTGAAGGTATCCGTTAAATTGAGAGAAATATTAAACAGTTTTGAGAGGGAAATTTATGGACCTGTGCGGAATGGGGAAGTTTGAAGAATAAGATACAATGATGAGTTGTACCTACATTATTTATCAGAATCTCAGACTTTCTATAGATATTCAGACAGAAGGGCAACATCCATAATCCAGGTCAATCCTTAATGAAAATCTTGATTTCGCCGGAAGAATTTCGTAAAGAAAGATGCTATAGAACTGTTACAGATTCCGAACTGGAAGACAGTCGCCAAGAATCAGAGCATGTCGAGTAGAAAGATACAAGAGGCGATGGTGCGATAAGGGCAGCAGGGTTATTGAAGTAGGAGAAAGTGTTCACAGGTGTACAGAGTTCATTAAAATAATCGAATTTTAATTGAAATGGTTTTAGATATTATGTAATCACACATGTACATGTTCATTTATTTATTTATTTTCAATGCTATTTATTTTTACATTTAATTAGGATTTAGTTTTACTATATCTGAAAACTCTGTTGAGACAGGCAAATTTTACAATTAAGATTTAATTTTATGCAAGCATTTAAAATACAAATATATTAAATAAATACTGATGATTCGTCGACTACATTCTACCAAAAATGTACATATCATACTCGGAATCATTGAATACATTAATATAATATATAACCTGGCAAACGGCACTCGAGTTGACACTCTGTTTGGATGAGTGTCCCAATAACAGATCGACCCATCTCTCTAATCTAAATTTCAATCCTGTTTTTTAGATTTTTCGGATACCTGATTTTTGATACACTTTCTAACAGTATTGTACAGTTTAGGGCCTAAACCCTAGGTGTCTAAAACTTGAAGATAATCTTTGAATGAATTGTGTTTTGAGTTTCTTTGAAGTGTGTTAGTTTGTGTCTGTATAAGTAAGCTAATGTAATGTAAATGTAAGGTTTTAATGAAGATTTGTCTCACATCGAACACGTCAAATGTATTAAATATATCATCTGTTCTTGTAGTTATTGGCGTTTTTAAGTTAATTTAAAAAATGTTTTCTGGGCAACAATTAAAGAGTTAATTGCAGTTACATTTAACAGTTTATGTAAGATTTACGTCGAGAATTTTTTTTTTTATATTTATAAAAAAGTAGATTGTTTTTTAATTTTATTGGCCGTGATATCTATATGATTAATTCATTTAAGATTAGCATCTTTGAAGAGACGTAAGATTATCATATATATGATATATTAATACATGTGTGTGTATCGTTACCTAATTAAACAATGCATTTGTATTAGTACCGATGTTATTTTGTTGTTATTAATAATTTAATAGCCAATACTGATATATTTTATACTCACATCCAAGGAATCTCGCCACTTAAATATCGAAGAATTACGACTACAGACTGGTAAACTGTGTCACTGCTTAAGTAACATATTATTCATACTTACTTTAAGGAATGTTGCCAGTTTTAGTTTTATTTCAGTTTTCTATTAAAACTTATATAACGCAATATTGATTGTACGCAATCAATTCATAATTCGTATTTACGTAAATAAAAGCAAATTTTGTGCGGTGAAAAATTATCGTATTGAATGATTTACTTCGATTTCCGTTCCGAGCGTACGAAACGCACGTAAATTATTGCAAATTATCGTAACAATGAAAATGAATTTAAAAAATTAGAACACGCGCGGACTCGTACAAAATAATAATACATGCGTTTGAGAAATGGTTGGTTGAAAAAATACCTGTTTTCTTATGAATTACGATTCCTCTAAGTTGACTTGCGTCTGCCATAATTCACAATCAAAATATGAAAAACAAATATATTTCCGGAGCATTTTTTCATGAAAAACATGTGAAAACAACAATAAATAATTCCCACGAAGTGAAAAGAAGACGGTGTTTTCAAATAAAATAATATCCCTTTGTTGAAAAATTCTCCGTGAAGCAAAGTGGGAGGCCCGGAGTATTAATCAAGAGAGCTGTCTTCTGGTTTCTAAGGAGCAAAATAGTGCAGCATAAGATATATGATAATAGGCTGGTAAAAACACAATATCTTAATTCTAACTCGCTTTTTATATAGGGTTCACCTATCTCGGGGGCCTTTGTCGCAGGCGGTCAGGTATTCTTGTGGGAGATATTTATGGTATTTACGACTGAATGGACCGAAAAGAGGAAAAGTGGAACTGCTTGAGCGGCGCGGAAAACGCATTTTAAAATTATACTCTCCTAGAGTTATTATATTTAAATAATAATTATAATAATAATGTGTTTATTCCAGCGTGTTCAGGTTTTTTTTAACCCGATTTGCCATAAAAGTAATACATATTATGTTATACATTAAAGTTACGAAATAAATATAATGATATGAAAAGAAAATGAAAACCAAGGAAAATGTTAATAAATAAAAAGTAAAAAGTTCACACATATATACACAAATATTACATATATAAATACTTCAGTTACGGCCATTGTTGTATATGTAGCTATTTTGTAGGCGTTGCCATGAAAGCGCCGCTTGCACCAGAGAGTTGTGCAGGTGCAGTCGCAGCTTTACGCCCGCAACTCAATGTCTCGGAAGCGGAACGAATCCATGTATACGGCCTTAATGCTTTTTAAAATTTTGTAATTTATTTGTATATTTTATGCACGATATTATCAGTAATAAAGAGATCTCTTGCCGAAGGACAGAGTATGATGTATTTTGACTTGAAACCATTTATCACCGCCATGTTACTCACTTAGGGGCACGGTTGCCTTTTAGCATTAAAAAATTCCAATCTGGTGATGAGTTGTAAGGACCGATATGGTAGCATTTGTACATAAAATGGTCACCTCTCACTGAATTTGGCTTCAACATTGGAGATTATTCAAAATATTTTGAAACACAGTTCTGTTAGGGTTGCCCTATTCTTGAAAAAATTATGTATAAGTATACGCAAAAAGAGAAAGATTATATGATTTATAAAATCGTGATTATCGAAAATATCGATGTCAATAAGAGTAGACCGGACAACATAGATAGCTTCAGTCACGATCTTAAAGATTTAAAAAAAGATAAATAAGAAGATTAATGTATGTACTGGATAATATGGAAAAATTACATTATTGGTGACGTAGATTTTTGAATATAGAATTATTTTATTTTATTTTCGGAACATTCTTCGCTCACAATTTTTGATCTGATATTCAACAAGGTATGATAGATAGAAAGACTTTATTGACATACATGTTTTTGTTGTAATCGTGGTGAATATAATAAACTTATTATAATTATATTGCTATTAAGTAGGCTAATCGTAGTTTATTGTGTGGGATGCAGTAGGAATCCACCTCTGATATATATGTACAGAATTATCCTGGCTATTTTTCTGGACGGCCTTCTGTGTTGAAGTAGCCAGTTTTTTTCATGCTATTGTGGTGTCATTTAATTAAAACATATAAACAATTCAAAAAGGTATACTTCATACTATAATACATGCGCTATAACAATACATAAACTACTATGGAGGAGACTTTTATAGTTGGCTCAGTTTCTTTGAAAAGTAAAGATGAAAAAAGTATGAAAGATTGAGTCTTCAATGAAATAAGTATATGAAACAGATTTAGAAAATATGAAATAATAAGTGAAAATTTCATTCTAATCGAAAAATTTTGACCAGGAATTTTGATTCCATTATATAATTTGTTGTATTTATTGCTTTTTTTTTTTAAATAGAAATGTCACATCAATATTCTTACTATTTTCAAACTAAGCTAAATGCTTGTGCTATGAAAATAGGACTAACTTGCTGGTGTCCTGGAACGAGGCGCGAATCCCCGACCATTAGATCACTAGGCCAACGTCTTGACCACTACACCAACAAGCTACTCAACGATTTATTACTTCTGATTGATAATATATTTATTACTTCTATCCTATATAAAATGTTTTTATTATTTTATTTTACGTGTAATTAATCTAGGGGAATATTAAAACTGTTGCTGGAAAGGCGGCGGCGAGAAGAGTGAGGTTAGAGAGACGGCCTTCTCGGCGGTTGCTGGCCGCGATCATGTTATTACATGAAATCGGTACTGGGAGACTTTGCGGCTGTTAGGTGTTTGATTTCACGCACCGGGATCTGCAGGTTGCATTCAGTAACGCAGGGCGGTGATGACAGTAGTGGAGGCTACAGAATAAACTTTTGCCCCATTAATAATCAAAAAGTGAATGCGCTTCATTTAGCCCACTTATCGCAAAAACATTATTTTAATTAATACGCGTCGATGTGCTTTTCTTCGCATGCGACTGTAGAATCGGCTTCGCCGGGAACGCCTTTATGTAAGCGAGGTATAAAGGAGTCTGCCAAGGTGGACGGCGACTTCCACGAAAAAACACACACAAACGGGATGAGTACACAGCAAAAATAAATACAGACACAGCCACACGTGGAGAGAGAAGAAAAGGCGGGATTTGATCCGGAGAAAGGTCTAGAAGTCGCCGTGCAGAGAAATAATCACACCGTGATTTATTTTGTTTTCATTTGCCACCCCCGCCGACTTGGCGCTGCCTGTATTACCGACGCGGACAGCCCTCCGACCCACGTAGGCGCTTTTGCTTTTATCAGGTGAATTAGCCGTCACGCAATTTATCAGAAACTTTGTAAAATGATATGTAGGCTGTATTGGGTTAGCTTCTTTTAAATGATTATATTCCATAACTTTTCACGATCAAGTAAATATTGGATACCTAATTATTTATTATATTAATTAATTTTGTTAACACTATATAGTAATACTATTATTCTATCAATGGTAATAAAATAAATGAATAAATGATATATAAAATGAAATACACACAAAATACTTATTTTATCAATTTTTAGGCAACAATAGAGTTACCACTTAGTAACATATAACAATATAACTTTACATGTTGACGTTATCAACGAAGAGATATAATTATAATGTAGTAATAAATATTTTTTAAATGTCTAGAGTTGATCGTCATTAATGAAAATATGAATTATTACAAGTATCAAAATACGTAGAATTAGAGTAAAAAAAAATTTGGTCTCTTGTCTCGCAAGATTTGGCAGAAATGGTAAGTATAATAAGTAATGCCTTTCTCCTTCCACTCTGGCGACCTGTATATATTTAATAGAGTAACCGTTAATATTTCAGGTGAGATTACATCACCTTTCTAAATGTATTGCTGGAGAAGAATATTAAGCACCCCTTGAACAGCGCGATTCACGAATGCTTAGAAATCAAACCCGAGCAAGCTTTATCTTCAACAGTGATCAAAATATTCTTCCAATTCTTTAGCCACATGTGTGTAGCCTAGAATATAAGATTATACTGGGTACAACCTTGGGTCGAAGAAGACCTGGAAGAGTGACACTACGGTGGATAGCAGGGAGGAGCACTGCATACAATCTGTGCAATACTAAAAATTCTGGGAAACAAATATAAATTAAATTATCCATGTGTTATAATTACGCTACAGCCTACTGTGTATCAGAAGAATCATTGGTTGCGTAGCGACACTTTATTCTTATTCTTCATTTTTGGCTACTCAATTGCTAGCTACTATTTTCATCTATCGTTCTATTCAAGCCATAAAATTGCTACCCAGTGAATTGAAAATTCTACTTGGTAGAGTCAAAAGTGGATCAGCTGATCCATGTTGTACGAAGTCCTTATTTATGCTATTTCCTAACAGAATGACATTTGAAAAGTTTTGAACTTTGCTTAGAGCTGATCGAAAATTTGACTTCCTTACTAAACGTGTCGTTTTCATGACTGTTCTTTGCGTTCGAAGATAATACATTTTTATTATGATGGATTCATTTTGTCTGAAGACGTTGGCTAAATAAATGTAAAATGTGGCACATAATATATTATATAGTATTATATAATATTATGGTAACAGCATAACCTAAATCTACACTTACTGCACGCCACTGGTGTACAGATGAGTGGCATCTGGCTGGAGTGACTCTGGAGTCAGCTGTGAGGGACCGGGATTTATGGAGGTGCACTACGAGCAGAATTTGTATCTCAATAATGACATAAAAAAAGAAAGAAGAAGATATTATCTTTCTTGATAGCGAATCTATGAAATTATGGTAATATGTATGTGGAGATATTTTATTATAAATATTTAACATCTACTTATTAATTAAAATTGTTTTAAAATACTGATACAATAAAGTTCAGCACATATTAATTATTACATGGAATAAAACAACTTTTACCAAAGGTTGCGTGTGAAATGGTAACCAAAGCAATCGCAAACGTGTGATTCAAATTTGTTTTGGGAATATGGGACCTGAACCGTGTTTTGTGGCCAGGAGTGTTTTGGAGGCAAATAAGATTTATCTCCTGCACCCACGTGGAATTGTGAGTGACTGACTATTCACGAGGGTTCTCGTAAGGGGACAATTTAATTTTTGATTAAAAATGACTGAAGTTAATTAAAATGAAATGAAAACAAACTTAATTAATGTATTAATTATAAATATATACATATAAAATCAATTTTGTCGAAAAATATTATTTTTGCGTCACCGGGATAAGAACCTGGATATCTATTTCCAATCCGGGGAAGTACACTACCAATTGTCTTATAACGCCAGTATTTTTCATGACAAATGTACGAACCTATATGTTACATTTTTTTTCTAATTAATACACCTGTCGTCCCATTATTTGAAAGCCATCTACATTATTTTTACAGAATCTCGAATACCTTTGAGTAAACCGACTGCAGACGCCAGAATTATCAATTCATTTTTATTAAATTTTGGACACATTAAAATATCATAGACCTATGTTCTGAATAATTACAACTTCACAATAAAAATGTGTTTTCCTTAATGAGAACAAACTTATTTATTCTATTATTTAATTTAATGTTTAATGTTATTGGAATAAATTCTCTCAAATTATAGACATTTTGTTTTTAACATCATAGAAATATATTTATTGAGATAGTATTGATGATGTTTTAAAGTATGTAAATTAAATTTTATTATCTACTTACACTCACGTATAATAAATCGAGTCAATGTATCTTTGGTTTATTCTCATTAATTTATTTAATAAATATTCTCATTAAATTCTTCAATAAAGCTTCTTTAATAAAAATACTTTAAAAAACTTGCCTTGTTTTGTTTTTATAGAAATTTAACTGTAAGGCTTCCTTGAATTATATAATAAAATAATAATAGTGAAAGATATATTATAGAATAAAATAATAATAGTGATAGGAAATAATATGTACGAAATATTATTAAGATAAATAGTCTAATTAATAAATAATTTGATATTGATAATATTAATAAAAAAATATATATTCCTAATCAGTATTTAAAAAAATTTAACTATTGAAATGTAGAAAAAAACTGCTTTATGAAAATAGGTATTGTTTATCTTAAAAATAATAGTGTACTTCTCTATATTATACATATTCTCTATATATTTAAATTGCTGCAGTACCATCATCTATAAATACGTTACACGTTGCAAATAAGCAGCAACAAAATGTGTCCACATTCAATAAACCCGCACAAAAAAGGGAAAGGGAAATGTGAAAAATGTCCGTTAACCTCTATTGAGGGGTGGTTTCCGCCCTTACGGTCACGGGTACACCTGGTCACATGGGAAGGCAGTGCAGGGTGGTAGGAAAATAATGTACAATAATAAAAATCACGCGGTTGGAAGGGCTCCTACATTATTCATCGCGAAGGAATAGGTAAAAGACACATTGTTTATTGTTCACTTCCGTGTATACACAAATATTTATATTGTGAATATAAATATATTTGAATATAAATATTAAATATGAATATAAATATTTAATATTTTTTTTATTTGTTTACACTATATTTTTTACTTACTATCATGCGCTGTGATGAAAATTTTTTTTGTCATACTTTACAGAGGTGCTTTTTGGGAGAAGAAACATATACCGACGTAAAGACTGATCGATCAATCATGCGATCAATTGTGAATTTGTTATTATTCAGAACATAGGTCTGTGATATTTTAAATACTAATTAAATTAATTAATTAAGATATACATATAAAATCATTTTATCGAATAATATTGTTGTTGTGCCACCGGGATTCGAACTTGGATCTCTTTTTAAACCGGGGAAGGTGCATTATCCAACTATGCTACAGCGACATTATTTTTGACGACAAATTTTCGAACCTATACGTTACTCCTTTTTCAAATTAATACATTTATCGTTTCATTATTTGAAGAGTTTGTCTTTATGGAATCTCAAACCTTTGAGTAAACCGATAGCAGACGCCAGAATTAACAACTTACAACTTCACAACAAGAATGTGTTTTCCTAATAATATATAAGCTGTATCAATATGGTCAAAATTTAATAAAAATGAAATGAATGATAGATGTATTGATTTGAAAAGAGGTGTAACATATAGGTTCAAAAATTTGTAAAAATAATATTTTTGGACAAAATTGATTTTATATATATATCTTTCTAATTAATACATTTAATTAGTATTTAATCATATTTATATTGTAACGTAACTTATGAGCTTTGCAAAATTAATTTTTAATGAAAATATGTATGGTTAAATAAAAATAAATATGTATTATATATTATCATCCCCAAACTGAATGTTTTCTGTGTGCAGCTCCACTTTAATATATGATCGCCAAATATGGATGCTCACGGAGAGAGTATGATCAAATATCCAAGATGGCGAAATGAGATATGTCAGAGAAGTAGCAGAAATAATACTGAATACTGAAGGACTGACGGATTGATGACTGACTGATTGATAAGTACCGCGATTAGGGTATTCGGTATGGAATTCGTGCTTTTATGTATAATATATAGAAAGATTAAAGTTGCTTAAGTACGTCTTGCGAATACCAGGTGAACGATTAGCAAAATGGCTCGCCCGAGACTAAGTTGGATTATGCAGATTGTCTATGATTAGTCATTAAATACTGAAATAGCGCAAATAGAGGAAGATGGATAAGAGAATGAAAATGATGATTACTATGCCCACTTTATTGCTTTTAAATGCTTCTAGAAATAATTTCTTACATCTGATCGTGTGAGATTATTAGTCCAGTATTCTTGTTGTTTCCAGCAGCGTCATATATTTTAATTGCAATCATCTTTTTATATGTTCATCATACCTAAACTATTTTACCGATCCTTTTTGAATCTTTCAAGGCCTTAGTTTCACTATATTGAGTATCGTTTTTCTATTACTAGCTACTAGTTTTATTTTTTATTAATTAAAGTTGATTTAAGAATTCTGAAAAAATGAGAAACTTTCCGTTAATCAAATATACGTACTTACTTATACATGAACTATAATATATATATATATATTTTTAATAGTGTTTATTGTATAAATTCTAAATTTGATAGTGATGATAGAAAATTGTTGAATTATTACGAAAATGACACAAATTTCGGATTCGCCTTGTATGGTGAAATCATCTCGCGCATTACAACAGAGGGACCTTTATGGGCTGTTCGCAATTCAGGTTGTAAGCTGACTTCAGGGAGCCGGGGTAGCCAAGGTGCTTTATAGGTCCGGCACACAACTAGAGGGTAGGGGAATTTTAGCTCTCAATTCACGGGGCGAGTGGGCGAGGGTAGTACGTACGGGATGAGCTGTGAACCGAGTGTGAACATTGTAAAACGTTTTACATTACTTTAATGTCCTCAGGGGGTTGGAATTCTACAAAAAATGTTAATATTTTCACGAAGTGTCCCGACATGCCTGGAAACTTTGGTAATGTTTAAAAAGCGTTAAGTTCACATTAAGAATGTCTCGATGACACGATTGCTGCACGGGCATTTAAAGAATTTTCAAGTCACTCTTATCCAAAAATATTTTCATTTATTTAGTTAACAAGCCTAAGTAATAAATAGGTTTAAAAAAAAATGTAGATATTAAACTATTTCTTAAAATACAGTACATTTTTAATTTAAAACATTTCTTCATAAATAAGTACAAATTTATTTCTAAATACGTTTAAAGTAATGTATTGATTATGTTGTTAAGAAGAACACATTGTTATTATAAAGTTGTAATTATTCAGAACATTGGTCTGTGATATATTTTAAATACTAATTAAATGTTTTAATTATAAAGATATACATATTTAATAAATTTTATCGAAATATATTGTCATTGCTGTCGAGATACAAACCTGGATCTCTTTCTAATCCGAGGAAGATGCATTAATCAACTGTGCTACAGCAGACAGTACTTTTGACGACAAATTTTTGAACTTATATGTTACACTTTTCATATTAATACATCTATCGTTCCATTATATTTTTCGATAAATGCTAATTATATAAATAAATAAATAATAAATTTCTAATTAATGCATTCAATTAATATTTAAAAGTATTGATTATGACTACATAAAGCTATTTTTGTTTTACTTTTGATTTTTAAAATAGTGTTGTTAAAGTATTAGACCATTGTTAAATACTCATATTTTATTCGTGTATTTTGATGTATACATATAATATTATTCTCCTGGAAAAAAAATTTTTTTTAGAAAATTCTAGTTTTATATAATATTATATTTTAGTTAAACCTTTATATATATTTTATTATAAAAAAATGTTTGTTCTGCACAGGTAAAATTTTGATTTATCTTAATATGTAATACTTAAGTGATATTTAATTGATAGAAAACTTATATAGTATGGTATATTTGATGAAATCGGAAACATGGCGTGACGAGGAATATATATAATACGTACACTCGGGACCCTTTTTATGCGGTTTTGAAGTTATGCGGCTTATATTTCAAGAAGATATATTTTTTTAAATAACTATTTTAGACCAATTTGACTGTTGAAAGGGTTAAAATTTGGAGAATTTTGTCTGTATATGCAAACACAGTCTGCGCCAGTACAATTCAGTACAAGTAAAATTGGACATGCCTGGACGCGTTTCTTCCCTCCATTGCTTTCAGAAATTATCAGTGAGCATAATGCAGAGGATAATATCATGAATGACAATGATATCATTGATAAAGAGTGTCCAGCAGAAAATTTTCAAGTTTAATATTAAATAAAACAAAAACTTCAATGTTATTCTCATATCATCTAAATGCCGTCGATTTCTCTCAAGACAGTCTTGCAATTGGACTCTTAAATTTGCGAACACGCGAGATCAAAGCGTTGGTTCAATGGCAGCAACTTCACGACAGACATTTTCTTGTAAAGCCTGAATTGTTCGAGGATTGTTATTGTAAACTAAAGATCTGGTAACCGAGGTGCCCAGGGTATGTCTCCGTACTCGCTGATTAATTGATTGGAAAAAATTCCCCTCAGTTTCTCTATTGAAATTCTAACTGTGTGTGAAGTGACACCGTTCGTGAGTTCGTGCTGTTCCAAAACTTTCCAGCATCGTTCTGGCTAAGGTTTTACGTAAAGAATAGGCACTTTCGTTACACTGAAGAAACTGCACGATTTACAATTTGTATGGGTGAAACTGTAGTTTCTTTTTCAAAATAACGTGCACTGTTGATTTTTTTATTCCAGTACAGGCTGAAATCTTCCTTATCGATTTACGCGGATTGCGCATAATTTCACGTCGAACTTGAGCCACGTGTTCTGGCGTCTGCTGATTTTGATGGTCCTCTGAACTTTTGAACCCAACACCAGATAAGTTACGTGCTCGGCCCATCGCTTACTCGTCAAATATTAAAGTGAGTACAAAAAATGCGACATGCACGAACTAATGAATGAACTTGATAAATGAACTTTAAATATTGCTTAACCGCGAATGCGCGGTGCGATTTCGACCAGTAACTCATTGGAACTGGCAAATCCGCAAATCACGTGCGTCGAACAATACCCCTCCCACTTACCTTACTCTGATAGTTTACGAGCAATTACAATTTAATCTTGAAATTTTTCCGCTGGACATCCTTTATGACTCTTGGTACCGTCGAAGAAAAAGAAAACGAAAATGAATCAGAAGAAATTGAAACTCCAGTCACCCTCACTGCAAGTATAATTCGAGAAGATCTTCAACTTTGCAGTAAATTGGCGAACCATTTCATTGAAAAATATGAAAATACTGAACGAGCATTCAAGTTCCAATGCGAGGTACAGAATTGCATTTCTGGATATCGTGAATTGTACAAAAAATTAGCAAAGTAATCGTAAAGTTTAATCATTGATTATTTTGTCAAAAGAGAAAAATCAACATGCGAAGTTGAGGCTAATTTTATCTAACTATCTCTTCTAGTGATGAAAGTCATTTCGAACCAGTTCGCAAATTATGCCAAACATTGTCATATAGCGATGATAATTTTTGAGAAAAAAATATGCAAAAAAATTTTTTATGAAATTTTTATACATAAATTTGGAAGGAATATATTAAGATTATATTTTTCTGCAATTTAATAAACTTTTTTTATGCGTTTTCCTGTGGAACGTATCTACCGTGTAAAAAGAGATCTGGGTATACATCATTTTAAATTGTAACTGAATTTAATATATTGCATATTTTTTATTTATTATCTTTGTTTTATTAACCACTTGAATTGAGTTTAAATACATCTAACGGTTTCGAAAAATACCATTTTCTTCTTCAGGATGTCATAACTAACCAAAAATATATAGCATTGTTTCTTCACCAGAATCTATTTTTAAAAATTAAAAAAAAAAAAAAACAATTATTTAAAAAATAAATTTAGTACCTAACTCAAATTGCTGGGCAACACAAATTTAGTCGAATAATTTTTAGGAAAAAATTTTAGAATAGGACTCGTAGTTAAATTTAGTTGGCTGTTTACAATTTTCTGATTAGTTTTACATGCTTTATTTATCTCCAACGATTCCAAATTATTTAATTTGTGATCAACACCGTTTATATGCAAAATTGACAATCCTAATTTTTTATCAAAACCATGACTATTTTCTATCAAATGATTAGCTATTACGCAACATGTCATTTTTAGTTTGTTGGTAAGCGAAATTATGGGGTTCGTATGTAGTATTTCATTGTTTTATTTAAAATTTATAGTTCGAATATGTCGTGATATAGACACATCGTGACTATTACGTATAAATTAACCTTTGAATGAAATAAAATTGGAAGCTATTATAATTTGAATGTGTAAATTGTGTCATGAAATGAACTTCCTCGTACCGTTGGACATCTATTTGCATACATGAATGATAAAAGCCCCAACCAATCTAGTACCCCCGACCTTAGAGGGATCAGGTGTGAGTAAAGTGGGTGTCGCACAGTGTCCGTGATGTTAATGCTTCTGGACACATCGACAGGGGGTGAGGAATTTAGTTGCACACCGATCACTTGATTTAAAACGTGGTCAGAAGTTGTTAAGTACAATTTATTAGCGTTAAATATATTTTTTATTTTAACAGTTTAGCATTGAATCATGGTTCTTCAAACACTCTGGGTTTAATTTCGGTTTCCATTGCAGGGTCAATCAAACAGATCGAACACAGAAAAACAGCCCAGAAAATGCGATATACAAGATTTTAAATGATTGTGAAAATATGACAATATTTGAAAAAGTGATTAGCTTATTTAGTATACGAAAAATTACAAAATTAAGATCTACACATGTGCCATATAATCTCATCTTAATAAATATAAGATTCGGTTAGTTTTTTCAAAATTTGGATGCGATTTATTATTAGTAATTTATATATCAATTTGGTAATAATAAATACTAAAAAAAAATTAAATACATAAAAAAAGATACACGAAAAAATGTGTATGGAAAAAGTATAGTTATCACCGAAAAACAAACTTAGATATCTCTGTACCCGGTAGACAACTTTACTGATTAAGCTATATAGAAGTCACCAAATTTCATTTACACATGTTTTTCTAAGTGAAATATCTTTTTTCCTATTGGAAGTGACCATTCCTGCCAAGATTTTCCAAGTTTATTTTATTAACAAAAAACATTTAACTTGATCGGGTGATAACTTTTCCTTTTTGATCATATTTTTCTAAGTTTTTCATCAAAATTTATTTTCATTATTATTGCAAAATTGCAAATAAATTTTTACATGATTTCATTTAAATTAATATATTCTTTATTTTAGATTGTTAACTTTGTTTTATTAACCACTTCATGAATTAAATAAATTTACCGGTTTCGAAAAATATCATTTTCTTCTTCAGCATGTAATTAACTAATCAAAAACATATGTTATATTGTTTCTATAAGAGAATCTATTTTTAAAACACAATAATTAGTTAAAAAATAAATTTAGTACCTAACTTAAATTGTTACTAAATTATCAGAATAATTTTTAGGAAAAATTTTGGAATGGGACTTGTAGTTAAACATGGTTGTTAACAATATTTTGGTTTAGTTTTACTTCCTTTATTTTTTTCCAATGATTTAAAATTATTTAATTTAATTTACATGAAAAATAAACAATCCCAAATTTTTATCAAAAGTATGATCATTTTCTAATAAATGATTAGAAATTCTGGAAAACCACTATTATTCCAACATTTCAAATGCTCCTTTACTCTTGTATTAAATTTTTGACCTGTTTTATCAGTATAGAAAGTAGCACAATTCTAAGTTTATAGACACCAGAATTGTTAAATTTGTCGTCTTTGTTTTTAGAATTTATGAGTAAATTTCCTATATTATTATTTGTATAGATTTATGTATATAATATTCTAGTATTTGTGTAACTCAGTTCTATTATCCATTACTTATTCACGATTTTAATACTAATAATAGTACAATAATAAAACTAATTATAAATAAATTATTCTGACACATAATACTTCATGTCGGTCAAATTATAAACTATGGTGGGTTGTTAAATTGTGATTTAAGCATGTGGTGAGCATTTGTAAGCGGTTTGATTACATTTTTATTATCAAGTCTACGTATTCTGTTATCAAAATATTTATTATAATAATAAATATCTACCGTAACTCATATGGCCCATAGGAATCATAAAATAGCCCGTGGTTAAGAGGAAATGAAGAAATAATATTTATTATTTCAGTAGATTGTCATAAAACTTTTAGAAAAGTTTTCGCACATCCACTAGTCAGTATAAACTTTATTTTGACCACACGATGTTCACACTCTGAAGGAAATGGCGAGGGGCACGGTGATGAAATACGGAAATGAAAATAAGAGGGAGAGAAATAAAAGAGTGGGGGTATCCTATCCCACCTGAGTTGCCCGTCGGGAGCGGGAATTGCTCTCTGAGATTAAATTAAACTTTACACCTACATCCGGCCCCCCCACCCGCCGGACGGTAAACGCCGCCGCTGACCGACGCCGAACGATCGCGGGGCGCCTCGACGCTTCTCTCGCCGGCGTCGCTGGGATGAGAGAGGTTTGAGCGATGTCCGCCGGTTGGAAGTAATGTGTACGAGTTGTATTTGTATTATTTTAATGGTACTTTCAAATGATTTATAGTTATAAGTATGCAATTTGAAATTACTAATATTGACGTCTATTTTTTAAAGACTTAATTAATATGTGTGATTTATTGAAATTATATTAATATTTATATATATAAAATATCGTCAATACGGTTAATACTATAGTACTATCTCTTTGTCATTTTTCTGGTACAGTATATGAGATTTTTGGTGCAGGTTTAAATAATTCAAGAAGCTAATTTTGTCAGTTCTCGATTTCTAAAATTATAAAATAAATTATCCTAAGTCATCATTGCATTCTCGCAATTTTAGTAAACAGTAATATAATGCAACACTTCTTTATTAATTTGCTATAAAATTGATTTATTCTAACAATAGCATAGACCAATCACTAATTTACAGTCATATTTGAAATAATTAATAATAAATAGTTTGGCAAAAGTACGACAGATATAAATAGATGCATAAAAAACAGATGTATTGAAAAAAAATGATATTCATATGCGGAATATACGTGAAATTGTTATTCTTTATTACTTTAAAACTAAATTATGCGCTTGTTTTATAAAAATAAAACTAGTTTACTGGTCTTTCATGTCAAGGTTTCTAACTCCCAATCATTTTATCAATAGACTGGTGTCTTACCACGGCTTGACTGAATAAAGTAAGCGTAGTACTTGTAAGATAGATGTGTTAAGCAATAAAATAATTTGGTAAATAATAGCATAGCAAGCGGCAGTAACGGTAGATATATATATCGGTCGGTTCAACCTTTTCCCTGCATGAAATCTCAATAAACTATTGAGTTGTTTTGGATTTTTTTTTCAGGATTAATAAATTTCAAAGTGAATTAAATAAAAATACTTTTACAGCCAGCGTACACTTTTAATTCAATCAGATTTCCATTACGATAATACTGAAACGGATGAAACTCTGCGCCGAGAAAAACTCACCCACATTCCAATTATCGTAGTGATCAATGGCCTGGACCGTCGCAGGAGACGGCCGGAGGCTGCGTGAGGAGGGAGGGGTGGTCATTCAGGCGTGGCGGGCTGTCGGTGCTCCTGGTGATTCGACAGATGAAAAGATCTGTTTTTGTAACTTTTAAAAAAAAGTTCCTTGATGATTTACATGGTGTACGATTTCGATAAACCTTATTTATATATATAAGATGGGAAAAAGATTACAGATTTATACTAAGAATGAAATACGGTAAACGCTGTGTATAATGTTCAGTGGTTATGAGATTCAATAATGCTGTTATGAATTTTCTCCAAAGGTAATCAATCATCAATAACATTCTTATTTTTGGAGGTTTTGTAGATTCAGTATTTCGGTTATTAGAATCAGGATATTCATAACTATGCGGTGCAGTGAAATAACATGGAATAATAGTGTTACACAATCTTTAAAGTTATCTTGTTGATTCCTTGTATGGCGGTATGTAGCCAGTATAATTCTCAAAAATGTTTCAGAGGCGTATTTCGTATTTATTGATTTTATAGCAGACGATATACGTTACAATTTATTAATAAATTATGTAGAAATTTTCAATCTTGCCGATTTCTACGGATATTTTTTGATTTAAAGACAGTGCATATTTACGTGAATGATTTCGATAACTGGTTTTCAGGTTTCCGATCGACAATAAGGGCACATATGATATATGATCACTAAACTAACCTTTTTATTGTACTTGCTGATTTTTTGGTCCAATGTTGTTCTTTTGGCTGGGTAGATTTCAACCGATCGAAGTGCCCACTCCCGACGATCGGTTTATTTGGATCTTTGGACTGGTCGAAGCACGGGATATAACTGATCCGCTTGTCGTTTACTGTCTTTTTATATTCTCCAAAAAAAGGCGGCAATACCCACATATACACACGCACAATATTATCAACATGGAAATCCAGTGGTGGTAATCGAAGTAACAAGGCGTGTAAATAGTGTGATGTGTAATTATTCCATAAATATTACTATATAATAGTATAAATAGTTGTAGGAATGATATAACGAATGTTGTTTTTACGTAATATTACTTCATTGGAATAAAATTCAGATACACCTGTTTGAATGGATTATAGGCATGTGTTTAGGCAATGTAACTATTTTATTAAAAGACGAGATACGCCTTTTTGAAGTCGGCCGCTTTCTTTCCTTTACAACTTGAATGTTTAATATTGCCCTGACCTTGGTTACATACACCACATTGTTTTAGTCGAAGTTATCGGTGGCCCTAGTAATCGCCAGACGTGTTCAGGTTTTTTAATGTCATTTGAGATATTCTTCTTAAAGATGAGTACTTTAAATCTATGTGCCAGTGTTTGATTCACTTCAAATATTTTAGGTACCAACCATATTTAGAATTGAGTAAATACATTGTTTAAATAAATTAAAACGTATTTATATTGTATTTGTTTATTTTATGGATATACTAGTTTACATAAGTATAGGTATTAACAATATTAAGGAGAAAACATTTTTGTTGTGAAATTGTATTTTTGGAACATAGTTCTATGTTATTTTAATACAAATTGAATTAATCAATTAGAAAAATATATATAAAAAAAAAAATTATCGAAAAAATATTTTGTTGCTATCGGGATACGAACGGGGATCTCTTCCTATCCGGGGAGGGCGTTCTCCATTTTCGCTATAGCAATCAAACACATTTTCGACAAATTTTGAACTACTTTTTGGGGACCATTATTATCTATTGTATTGATGTTAAGAAATCCATTGCGACTTATTAAAAACGTGAAAAACATTTTTTATTCTATTGAGAAGTTTTGTTGAAATGTTTAGTTTAGCGTCGTAAATTGAGATGTGTTTTTCGGAGAAAATGGTTGACTACCCCAGGAAGGAAAAGGTGGACAGGGGTCAGTTCTAGATTAATTCGACGCAGAGACGAACTGGCCAAGAGGTGGGCTTAGTCGCCTGTCGGGGATGTTCCAGGGATACAGCGCTCGTGGGGCGCGAACTGATGAGACAGGTATCTCTCGTGTAGATGTAATAAGATACATTTTTTACCCCTGTGTCAGAGATACAAGTAGCGGAGTGGGGTGAAAATATATCCGAAGGGAAAGAGTGTAGTGGTTGGTAAATATAAACTATCTGTAGTCTGTGAAAATGGCAATGTCGTCATAATTTAATTTAAACAACATTAATTCATTGTAAAATAATTATTAGTATATTTTTAAATTCATTTATATTCAGAGCTGATTATAAGTCAGAATATATTTTTGAAAATGGTTAAAAAGAGCGTTTACGGAATTATGCTTGAAAAATAAATTATACGCATTCATACCGTATCGGTGTTGAGAAAATGTTCGAAGGATTAAGTGGCCTTATCCATCTAAAATACACCTTTAAATTATTATCACGTGTTTAGTGAATTCAATCTTAAGCGAAAATTGCAAAATCAAATCAGTCCCGGGATTGGAGATTGCTCATTTTCTTATTAATGAAATATTTATTCCTTAAGTTTTGGGATTCTTGCAAACTGTACTGGGCCGTGATCCCGGGATTAGATTCCCTCCATGCAATGTATATTAAAAGTATTGCAGTTAAAAACTAATAAAATCTAGTTACTTTAATTCAAATATGAAGAGAGAAAAAATAAGCAAAACTAAATACTGCCTCTCTAAAGCGTGTAATAGGTAATCAGTCCTTATCCTAGTTCGGCTCCCCTCGTTCCCGACAGGCAGAAAGATAACGAAGAGGATTACCGAAGTCTACCTTTGCTGGACTAGTTTTTATCTCCTCCGCCTCCTGTTCGCCTAATCTGCCACCGGAGGAGAGTCCTATGAGAATTTTTTGCCTGCTGCAAGGACCTTCGTCGTTCACGAGGTATTGCGTCTAATTTGAAGTGAAGCAATTGGATCTGGGATAAGCTACACCTTTGTATTAGATACGGTTGTTGGTCATCCTGTAATTTTAATTGATTATAAGTAATTGTTCATTTATTACATATTTTCACTGTAAAATTGAATGAAAATGAAATTTTTTATGAAAATTTAATGAAATTATTTCAAAAAACCCTAAACGTTATGCAAACTAATAATTTAAAATTCAATGCAACAAAATCATGGGTTGAAAATACAATCTGAAAATTTGTCTTCCAATTTTCGCTGTTTAATAATATATTTTATATGCATTATATTTTATAATATATATATTTTTTGTGCTTATTCCACTTTTTTTTTTTGCTTTAGGGAGGTGATTATGTTTTTCACCTTTACTGTTCTATTTCTGTGCACTGTTAAATGTTTCAATCTTTTATATGTGTAATAACTAAATATTATAATAAAAAAGATTAGAAAATTAATATACATATTTTTAAGAATCAGAACATTTTTATCTATAAAAAAATTGTACTTAGTATACTATGCATTTATTCAATCTATATTACAATATGGCATCATTAGTTGGGGATCAGCTTATAATACCTAGTTTGATTACAGTAAAAAATGTACAAAAACATAACATAAAAGTAATACGAAAAAAACCAAAAGATTATCCTACAAAATTACTTTTCGAAGAGTTTCAAGTACCTACATTTTAAGATCAACTTAAAAGAAATTTTATTATTCAAATATTAAAAGAAAAAAAAATATATCATTTTATTACTAAAAATCATATTAGGTTTAAATTTGTATTTTCATGCTCAAAAATTAGCACATCATTTGCACAACAGCACTACACGCACGTAGAAAAAAATAATTTTAACAGCTTGCCCGAAAATACCAGGAAGATTAATACTATTAAAAAATACTTTTAAGATGAACATGTACCTCAAAATTTGTAATATTTTTATAACGTTCCTATTAATTTATTGTATTATAAACTAGTTATTGTAAACAATAATTATTAATATATGATTCCGTTCTCTCCACAAGCACATGCGTTTTAGAGAAGTTGTAGAACTAAAAAATACTTATTAAAAAAAAAAATATATATATATATATATATACAATGTTAATGAATTATAATGGATATGGGTGCTGAATTGCATAATGAATGGTGTCCGTGCCACGCCTCCGTCTTACCGTGCAGTTCTGAGACATAGCACGGTCGCCTTTGTAGTATTAAAAAAATGCCAACCTGGCGGCGAATAAGGACCGATATGGGAGCTTTTGCTCGTAGAACGATCCTGGATAAGTGGTGGGTCCCATTCACCGTTTAATAATATGCTCAGACATATTAACTGATTTATTTATTGAAAAATTTTATTTTTAAGAATCGCAATAAAACGTGAATTGAAAATTTTTAACTTTTTTTTTTAAATCTAAAATATCCTCTCCTGAAAAAATAATACAGTGATGACAGAAATGAAAAATACCTTTTGCGTCTAAATTAGACACCGATAAGTTCTCCCAATTTGTCATCGAGTGCAATTGTCTCAAAGTGCCTTCATTCCAGGAAGTCATTACAATAAAACATACATTATTGCGACTCTTCCACGTGCTTGGGCTACACAGTGTGGGGGACATTCCCCGCCTAAAAGGCAGTTGATATACACCGGCCATTTATTATTTTGACCTGTATTTGTTACCTTGTCAAGCCGACGAGCGGCCATGCTGTTTCGGACAAATTTCGCTAGGAAAAATAATACTAATCTCTGTCATGCTCTGCGAGCGGTGCGCACTTCGCGTCGGTAAAGCAGACTGTATGAGATAGTGAAAAATGGGATAGATAGATTTGGTGCGGAGTTGAGTACTTACACAATTCTAATTTTTGAGTTCGAACTTAAATGCTGAAGTGGTTTAAATTAATTTTAACATTAATATTGATTAATGTGTCTCGGCTAAATTGAGTGAGGGATTAATATGTTAAAAACGTTATTATTAGTATTTGGCATTTTTGTTGACAACAACGAAAAATAAATATATCCACAAACAAAAGAACACCATCTGTACTTGAAATAATAATCAGATGATAGCAATATTTGAATATGTTCAAGAACACACAATTACTGGATTTTTACCTACAAAGGCACTGTTATTAAATAAATATCAGATATCTCATAGAGACAAAGCTATTTTCAGACATATTAAATGTATGTGTTAAAACTAGTATGTGTTAAAAACATTTTACAGATAAAGAATATTGCTTTAAATAATTTTCAACAAAAATCAGATTCTCATTAAGTGACATATAATATGCTGTTAAGGAAAAATGAATTATCAAATTTGGTCGATAGATGGCGACGTTGTAGTGACACTCGAAGCCAGTTCATTTAATAACATACACAGAATTTTCAAAAATTTGATAAATATAGAGATTGGGGTGAGAATGGACGAAAGTTATATATATATAAAGTTATCACTTAAGCCAGCCGAAGACAGGTCATAAGCCCTGTAATTAATTACCCTCCATATTTCTATATATAATTCCTTTAAAATATTATAAAATAAGTTTGTCTCTGATATTTATTTAATCACATGACGTTTGAAGGAACCGAAACAATGATCTGTATAGTAGGTAGGGCGGGATGAATAAGAATAAGATATTATATGCAGGAATGGTATGATACATGTGCCTGAGATACGTAAAACATAATTTTTTTAAAGTAAATTATAACTAGATACATACTATATAATCGTAGAAAATAATTGGTACCGTTGAAATTATATTGTAAACTCTCCTTTAATTTTTATTACAGGGGAATAAAAGTACGATATTTTTATTTTTATTTTGTTCTGAATTTAACAGTAAAATTAGCTAGGAAAAGTTTGTTTCCATAAGACCTCGTGTGTATTATACGTATGTAATATTATGTTCATTTATCGTCATGAGTAGTTTTTAATATACTGCTATATTAACAATTATTTATTCTGAAAGCTAGATAAAAAGAATGCATTAAATTATAAACTTTATTCCGTTTAAACTACTGCTGCTGGGAATATTAAAATTCACCTAACTGACGAGTGGAATATGAATGGTCAATGAACTAATATTTGACGTTTGATAAGCGTGAAATGAGGCGTAAGATGGCGAATCTCTAAGACTGAAGGCGTAATCGGTGGACTACGTAAGTTGAGAGTTGTCTCGTAAGAATATCGTGAGAGCATAATCCCTGACTCGTCATAAGAAAGCTCTTAACCCCTATTATACTTAATGATATCAGATTTTACCCGCTGACATTTCGTTCTGTTCAGGTACTGTTGACCAAAATAAATACATTATAAATTAATTAATTAATAGGATTTTATATTGGTAAAACGGGTCGAAATTTTAATATAATAGTAAAAGAGCATTTGAGATGTTTGAACGATAGTGGGTTTTCAGAATTTTCTAATCATTTGATAGAAAATGGTTATGGTTTCGATAAAAAATTGGGATTGTCAATTTTCCACGCAAACGGTGTTGCTCATAAATGAAATAATTTAGAATCGTTGAAGATAAATAAAGCGTGTAAAACTAATCAAAAAATTATAAGCAACCAAATAAATTTAAAAAAATTTCTAGTAATTTTGTATCATCAAGTAAATGGGTTGGGTACTAAATTTTTTTTAAAGATAATTATCTTTTTTTAAAAACAGATTGTGTTAAAGAAACAATAACATATATTTTTTTTAGTTAATGAAATCTTGAAAAAGAAAATGATATTTTACGAAACCGGTACGTGTATTTTTACTCAATAAGTGGTTAATAAAACAAAGTTAAAAATATAAATACATTATGATCAATGCTTTGAGAATAAAGGTAATAAAAAAATAAAGGCGATAATTATGCGAAAAGCGTTGCTATTTAACATTTTTATTTATGTTGATTGAAAACGAGCACATTTATTTTACAACCACGCCCGCAAAACTTCATTTTTAACATAATTTACGGCTCGAATACTGTATGAATATTTGCTCTAGCTTTAACAAGGTTTCCCGCGCGGGTCGCCATGGCGGTGTTGCCATTATAATGATTTCCCAATAAATTAGGGAGCGCGGTGTGGGCGGCGTTGCGTAGGTACCCACCGCCTACGATCACAAATGATAATTATTGTTATTGCTGCGTTTTGCCCGTTGTTTGTACGATTATTGCACCGCGTTTTGCATATTTTATTACCTATTTAGCCGCGTGCTTATCAGCGCATTTTAGTAAACATACCAGTGCATTTCGAGCTAATGCGCCGTATGCCAATATATCTAAATACAAACACGTGGTACATCGTACGACTCATTATGTTATGACATGAAAAATTGGTCATAGAGCGAGTTTTTTAAGTATTTTTATTTCAATTAAAAAAAATATGGTTTAATTTATGTCAAACTGCAAAAAATGTTATGAAATATATTATGTACAGAATAAAGTCTGTATTTCCTCGTTTTCGTATTCTTTCTTATATGGTGGTTTTTTCTATCTTTAGAATATTCTAACAAACTAATAATGATTTATAATGAAATGCGTGAATCTTATGTATTTAAGATTTCAGGATGTATTCTGACAATAAAAACTTAAGTCGCTTCATATTGGATTTATTTAAGAGAACTGGTTACAAAATATTTACCGGCGTCTTATATAAGCAGATTTCCTGCCTACGTGTTATTTATTCGTATCTTTTATGTGGTTGACATAAAGAGGCCGTTATATTATATATAAGGAAAGCGTTTTCAAATACGAATAATGTGGAAATTAGTCGCCAGTAGGGCGTGCAGGTGTTCTTTTAAGCCGTTAAATACGACCCACAAGAAATGTTGTACATGGGGTATCATGTATTCGTTTGTTTTTAGGTACATGCACCATGCAGACATATTGATTCTCGTATAATATTGTTACGTTCGTAACAAAAATAGGCATTGAGAAAAAATAATTAAATTTATATTCTTAAATTTGTAATCCTAAATATCAGAAGTATAAATTATTTCTGCGAAATAAATCTAAACTAATATTTAATTAAAATAAATTACGAAAAATCACTTAGACGCACAGAAAACAAATATTTATGGAAAAAATGTAATCATCACTTGGACCCTGACCTGAAACTTTCTATGGCAATTTTATCAACGGAGCTAAAATGACCTTACAGAAAATCGACGAATTTCATTTATATACGTTTCCATATATTTTTTCCAACCATAACATTGAATTATAAACATAGTGTTATCAGAAAACAATTTCCTTCTTGCAGGTATCCTTTATACAAAAATATGCTTCTAAAAGATCGTATTTCTTCCCAAACAATGCGCATCAAGTTTAGATGAATACAATTATTCGTGGCAATACGGTAAATTGTATTTCTAAACCATTGCTATTACCTGTCTAATGAAAGTCCAAGAGTTCGTGTCTAGTGCACGCCACAGTTGAATTTATATTTTTTTAAATATACCTATATTAAAAATGACTGCGTTACGCGACGTGTGACATGTTTGTTTGGTCTAGCGGTAAGATTTTCCGCCCTGGTGATCAATCAAGTGGTTGGGGGTTCAAAACTTCTACTGACTTGATCCTGGATACCATCAAGTTAGTCCCATTTTCATAGTATGTGTTTCGTTTACCTTATATTTTTATTATTAATTGATAGTGACGTCCCATACTACATATTGGTATCACCTGTAGGTATATTTGGTATTTAAATAATTATTTTTAACTATTTATTAACTCGTAACTAACACCTTAATGGTGATGTGTTCGATAACACCATCGTTATATAACGTTGTAAATTTGATGCGAATGATAATTAAAACACGTGCAACCAAAGTGACTATAAGAGGGGGGTTTAGAGGGGGGTGGTTGGAAACATACCCCCTGGCAATAGTAGCACTAGTTATTATTTATATGCCTGGTATTATAGATTTTTAAAAAGTCATGACGTAAAACTTTGATGCGTGTTTTTTGATATTTTAAAATGAAGTTTATGATGGTGCCGCAGATTTTTACTGTAATGCGTCTGCGTGTTGCATTGCAAATTATTAATGTGTAAGAAATAGATTATTTGTAGGTTTTTTAAAGAGATTTAAGAATATTTCTATAAAAATATTAAACACAAAGCTAAGTCAAGTGGGAAAAATATTAAATTAAAAAAATAAAGCTATTATAAGCATTACATAGCTAAAATGGTTTTTTCAAATTCAAATTTTTCAAAATATGAAACTCAGAGTATGTTTGCTTAATCTAGTTATATATGTACATCCATCATAATTTTATACATTTAGTAACAAATTTCTAATTATTAACATCTTAAGTACCTACATAAAATTTCAATATTATTCTGTGTACTATGAGTAGGAAAATTTGAAAGTAATCAGACATTGAAGTAAATTTACTTTGAAATTTACGAATGTGATATAAAATATAGAATGCGGATAATAAAACAGATACAAGTAAATGATGTACTTGAATATTCAGTGATATCCGAGGGAAAATAAAGGTCGACAAACCACCCTGTAACCCGCTGGACCGCTGGTCTGACGAAATTTCCAAATTTTGCGAAAATACGTGTCAGTGAATAACGATAAACAGAAAAGTGGGTGACACTTGGAGAGGCTTTCATTCAGCAATGGATAGAAAACGGCTGATAATGATGATGATAATATGAATTAGGCGAATATGTGACCTTTTTGCTCTGAAGGTACATCTTTCAAATAAAAAACCAAATTGTCACTTTATCTTGTCAGAAATTATATACGCTAATAAAATAAAAAAATAGCGATATTGCTGATACGAATATTATGTTGGTACATAGATCATTTTGTTTAATGATTCCCAACTCTATGATTTTAAATTTTATTAAATTAAAAACATGAAATCTTTCTTTTTTCAATGTTTATATTTATATTTTTCTTAACGTTTCAAAACGTTGGTAATTGAAATGTTAAGTATTAGTAGTGTTGTGGTGTTTAATTAATATGGAAGAAGATCCAGTACAGAAAAAGCGACGCTTAAACGGTATTTTATGTTTTATTGTCAATGTTTTGGACAGGTTTAAAACACTAGTTTAATAGTAGCACGTACACAATTTCGAGTGGTACCCGGTAAAAAATGGTATTACTTCTTTAAATGAAATTATGATGGAAATATTTAAAGTTATTTATTACTCATTTACATCTTCAGAATAATGTGTTAAACGCATGCTCTTATAAAACTTTACGCTTTCACGCTGCCTGAAATAATATTCACCGACACTAAAGGTATCGTGTGAAACGACAAACTGTAAACAGATCCGTGTGAAACTCGCGACTATTAACATTTCAAACCGAAAGGTGCATGCGTACTCGCGTGACACGTCAAATAAATATGTACGGCGGATTATAGAATTGGTAATCGCGGTCCTCGCTCACCGGGCGACAGAATCGAGTTGCGTCGGATCGCAATATCACCTTTATGACACGTGACACCGGCGGTAGTTGTTGCCAGATGTGTGGAGGTGACCAGGTTTGAATTAAATTTCCCGAGACAAAATATAAAAGAGGGCGTCCAAATTTGTGATGTTTCATTCAGAAAGCAGAAGGTAGAATGCAGAACAAGAACAAGATTAAAATGTGAAAAGAGGCAAGTGAAAAATGTTGTATTTAAAAAAAAATCAAAAAATGGAATTATTACAAACATCACGTCTTCAAACAAAAATATATATTTTTAAAACATAAACAATCGGGCTACAGGTTTGTTAATATAATAATATCGTAGTAAAATAAACAGTACATATAAAAATATTGAGCAAACATTAATAAATGTGTCCATAAAAAAGTAAATTATTTTTTTAATGAAAACACAATTTTCTTAAAAAGTTGTAATGGAACATAATTCTGTGATATTATTAATACAAGTTATATGAATCAATTAGAAAGCTATATCGAAAAAATATTTGGTAACTTCTAAAAACGGAATAATGATTGGTGATGAGCTCAAAATCACGAAACGTGGGTCAATCACTGGTATCTTTGAGTCACACTCACTATCAGTGATTGAATATCTGGGAATAATGTGATTTTATTTTATTTATATTTGATTGTGAACCATAACTCGGCGCATGTGCATATGAGACAAAAATATTAATGAAGAAATAACGTTATAATTCGTGATTAGCGCCATCTAGTAGATTCTGCCAAAATGTTTTACGCATTTGGCTCGAAAAATAAATTCACATTTTTTAAGGATTTTCATTCTCTTTGTGATGATAATAAATTAGATATATATTAATTATTATTGCAAGAATTTTTTTTTTACGCAAATGATGTTTGAATAATATAAACAAATATGTACGCTCAAAAGCATGTTTATTTATTTATTTACAATTTTTAATTTTTTTTTATAATACAAGTTATTAATTAAGTATTTTACATTATTAGAATACATGTTTTTTATTCACTTACCTCTCCAAAAATATACTATTTTGTATATTGTGATATCGTGCGGCGCATGCGCATTAGTAATGAAACTGTGATCACAGTCACAGTTTTCAATCACTGATATTATCGAATACCAATCACAATCACACCTGTGAGTCACGAGTAGCATTTTTTCTCATCACTAATAATTATATACCAATTAATAAAAATTAAGTTGTAAATTTATCGTAAGTGTAATCGGTCGATGTAGTGGAATGGTAATATGTTTCCCCAGATAGGGAAAGGTCCAGGTTTGAATCCTGATAATAAAAAATATTATTTCGGTAAATAGATTTTTTCTGTATATCTTTGTAATTGATACAGTTACTTTATAGTAAAGTTATTATTTGAAATAGTTAACAGTTATCACTCTATACAAAAGTGTGCCAGTGTATTTGTAAATCATGATAATATATTAGAGAATAGACAAGTATATGTAGATATGAGAACTTTAATTTCGCGCGGGACATCTTACTTCGAAAATAGGTATCTTATGATGCAGGTATTACTTGGAGTCTTCTCAAACTCTTCAATTATTTTAATGCACCTAAATCCCTCCTATTCTGAAGTACCTAATCGTGAGACTGGATCGGAGAAAATCCACCATTTGATGGATTCAGGCGGTGCGGGAAGGTGGAACGCAGACGCAATACTCATTCCTTTAAGTAAAGAAAGCTCGTAAAGCTCTTTTTATTTCCTTCCCAGAGACATATTTAAGGCTTTGTGTGCACTAGTCTGCATAGCGGGGCGATCAGCCACCGCTGGCGGGAAAGCAATCCACTTATTCCATCCCTTTACCTGCCTAACAGGCGACGTTCCACTCGGGGGTGCTCTCTCTTATCCCAGAGTTGTAAACTGAAAGCTGGAGCGTTCAGATCGTTTCTTTCCTCGCAGATCTGCTGAAAGGGGACCTAATTTATCTGTGCACGTTATAATATAGTGTTGATGGCTTACTTTGCCCGTAGTTCTAACTAAATATTCAATATTTTTTGTATACACCACTACGCAGTCACTTTATATATACTTAAAAAAAATTTGAAATGTCATTGTAATGCACGAATGAAAAATTTATTATTGTTTGATAAAATTGCGAGAATTTGATTAAAAGTGCTTTATAAAAAATACAATATATAATTCAAGAGTTGAGAAATATATCTAGGTAAAACATTAGCGCAGCTAAAATGGTTTTTGACGGTGTTTGCTTTGGTAAAATATTAAATACCCTACAACGAATAATTCAATCTTAATAGACTTTCATAAAATTAAGTACAGATGAATTTTTAATTTATACTCGAGCAAATATTTTTTAGTATGTTGTAAAAATGCTAAAACATTCAAAAATAAAATTATTTGCAGACCGTGCACTTATATATATCGTAGGAGACAATTGTGCAATTGTACATAAGGAATTAAACTATAACTTAAAAAATATAGCAATATGTCTGAAGAAAAATAAATTAAAACTAAATTCACGAACATTGGAAATAAAAGAATACCAATCACACCAAAAATTATCATAGACAGTGAAAGTCTGAAGGAAGTGACTGAAATAAAATATTTGGGAGTCATAATAAATTAAAAATTAAATTTATCGCAAAGTACAAGATACGTGACTAAAAGATTGTTAAGATAATATCACTTCTGGGATCAGAAGATTTATTAGTACTGAGTCTTGTCAAATAGTTCACAACTCTGTTATTATTCCTCACATCAACTACTGCAACAGCATTTTGTTTCTGGCTAAAGAAGAAGAAATGCAACAATTGTCAGTATTACAAAATAAAGCTTTGAGAATAATATTCAGAAAAAAATAGATATACTCGGATCAGTGCAATGCTGAAAGATCTGAATATGATGACCTTTAAGCAGAAAAAATATTTAATATAATGGTATTTATTTACAAAGTCCTCAATAAGAAAATATCAGTGGAATTTATACGAAAAATTGATGCAAATCAACATGAGCACGAGCATCGTACAAATGGAAGGGATAGACTGAAACTGCCAATCAGGAAGAAGGATAAATCTCGGAAATCGATGATGTATAGGTGCGATGAAGATTTTTAATGAAATGCCAGAAAACATAAGAAAAGAGGAGAAATTGAATAGATTTAAAATGAAACTGACCAGATATGTAAAAGATGAGTTTTAGTAAAAGAAAATACTTTAATCTTGTTTGTATTAGAGCATATACAGGATTGCTTATGTATGCACTATGTTAAGAATAAAATAAATAAATATAAATATTTAAATAGACATATTTTATTACATTTACATATTTTTAATAGTATTTAACTACGAAGTTCATAATTTTCTAATAAACAAAAATAAGTATTTAATTTTCAAAGTTTTGTTTTTCATATCCTTAATAACAATTGTTTGTTACAATTTTATTAACCTTTTAAATTTTGTGAGTAAAAATGAGTTCAACTGTCAATAGGTCACGCTAAGCCATAAGCGTTGTTGTATGGCCTTTCCGACCTTGCAGAGACTGAGTTTTCAATCTAAAATAATTGTATATATTCGTGACTTTTAAAAGATATTTAAAACAAGTTTTAAAATCTACCCCATGTCGACGCCCCCATGTCGAAAATGGTTGATAGTTAAAAATTTAATTGATAGTAAATCTGAGGCAGTGGTTGTAAGAAGTTTATTTTATATTTACACAAGAGACTTGCTACGTATCAAGATAGGATCCAAACTATTTTACTGGATATGGATACTGCGAAATATAACATAGTGTAAGTACTAGATATTATGCGCAAAAATTCTGACCGTAGATTTAAAATCTATCTGGATTTCGTTAATTTATTTTTCCGTTCGATGGGTGACCTCAGGCACTGGGCCATCGTGACCACTAGAGCGCAGTGGCGTACATAAACATAATATCTGGGAAATAAACCAAAATATTTATATAGTGATATTTTAGGCACAATTATTATCGAATTATTTATATTCATACCAGATGTAATATTTTTAAGTTGAGAAATATTTAATTTCGCTACATTTCTTAGAATGATCATAGAACAGGAAGTTTTGAAAATATTTATTCCGCCTACGAAATCAATTATAAAGAATTTAAATCACCTGTTTTACGCAAGTACCTATCGTATGATATCAATTAAAAAAAATAAAAATATTCCAATACATTAATTATTCAGGTCTAAAACTTTTATACTTAAACTTTTATTTGTTCATGAAACTACGAAGTAGTATGTATCTTCTGCATACGTGTCAGAGGAGGATATACGTACGAATTATGAATTCATGTTAAATTCATAAATATCCTATATACTTTTATCAATCAATTATTTATGTCATTAGATTTATTTTTTGTGAATATTTTTTTTATATCATCAGTAAGTATACAATTTTACTCACTCTAAGAGTGAATGTAAACTATGGTGTATTATCAAATGTGGTTTTGTGTGTCAAATCATTTTCATTTCGTTAATGGACATTAAAATGTCTGTGTAAATAGAAAATCTTTAGGTTGTTTTCTAATTATGGATATTATTCGAATAACATTCATAATGTGTACTCGTAATTTGTTCAAGAAATAAAATTATTTTCAAGGATTTTTCCTAGTGTAATAAGAAATATAACTCTTTCTACAGCTATTTCGTGATCGAGTATTTAATTTTAAATACCATTTCGTAGGTGTTCGCGTGAGACATTACTTCCGCAACACAATTTCCGCACGTTAGTAAAAATTAAGATTTTCTAATTTTATGTGGAAAGGTAGGCATCTGCAATATTTGGATGCACGCCAATGTCAATGTTAAAGAAATTAATAACGACGCGGTGATTTGTTTTCACTAACATCCACGAAAAATGCTTTTGCAGTTTTGTTATTTTAGAATATAATTAATGGAAAAATCTTCGGTCGATTTATATTTTCCTGACGGTTTAATTTTCCGGTGCTTTAAATTCAAGGTGTTTTCTTTATGCGTTTGTTAAACATTATATTCGTCTTTACGTCGCGTTTTACAGGTGCGATAATGTTTAATATCTAACTCGCACTTGCTGCTCGTCATCACTACGGGTGCGATAATGTTTAATATCTAACTCGCACTTGCTGCTCGTCATCACTACGGGTGCGATAATGTTTAATATCTAACTCGCACTTGCTGCTCGTCATCACTACGGGTGCGATAATGTTTAATATCTAACTCGCACTTGCTGCTCGTCATCACTACGGGTGCGATAATGTTTAATATCTAACTCGCACTTGCTGCTCGTCATCACTACGGGTGCGATAATGTTTAATATCTAACTCGCACTTGCTGCTCGTCATCACTACGGGTGCGATAATGTTTAATATCTAACTCGCACTTGCTGTTCGTCATCACTACGGGTGCGATAATGTTTAATATCTAACTCGCACTTGCTGCTCGTCATCACTACGGGTGCGATAATGTTTAATATCTAACTCGCACTTGCTGCTCGTCATCACTACGGGTGCGATAATGTTTAATATCTAACTCGCACTTGCTGCTCGTCATCACTACGGGTGCGATAATGTTTAATATCTAACTCGCACTTGCTGCTCGTCATCACTACGGGTGCGATAATGTTTAATATCTAACTCGCACTTGCTGCTCGTCATCACTACGGGTGCGATAATGTTTAATATCTAACTCGCACTTGCTGCTCGTCATCACTACGGGTGCGATAATGTTTAATATCTAACTCGCACTTGCTGCTCGTCATCACTACATGTGCGATAATGTTTAATATCTAACTCGCACTTGCTGCTCGTCATCACTACGGGTGCGATAATGTTTAATATCTAACTCGCACTTGCTGCTCGTCATCACTACGGGTGCGATAATGTTTAATATCTAACTCGCACTTGCTGTTCGTCATCACTACGGGTGCGATAATGTTTAATATCTAACTCGCACTTGCTGTTCGTCATCACTACGGGTGCGATAATGTTTAATATCTAACTCGCACTTGCTGCTCGTCATCACTACGGGTGCGATAATGTTTAATATCTAACTCGCACTTGCTGCTCGTCATCACTACGGGTGCGATAATGTTTAATATCTAACTCGCACTTGCTGTTCGTCATCACTACGGGTGCGATAATGTTTAATATCTAACTCGCACTTGCTGCTCGTCATCACTACAGGTGCGATAATGTTTAATATCTAACTCGCACTTGCTGTTCGTCATCACTACGGGTGCGATAATGTTTAATATCTAACTCGCACTTGCTGTTCGTCATCACTACGGGTGCGATAATGTTTAATATCTAACTCGCACTTGCTGTTCGTCATCACTACGGGTGCGATAATGTTTAATATCTAACTCGCACTTGCTGCTCGTCATCACTACAGGTGCGATAATGTTTAATATCTAACTCGCACTTGCTGTTCGTCATCACTACGGGTGCGATAATGTTTAATATCTAACTCGCACTTGCTGCTCGTCATCACTACAGGTGCGATAATGTTTAATATCTAACTCGCACTTACTGCTCGTCATCACTACAGGTGCGATAATGTTTAATATCTAACTCGCACTTGCTGCTCGTCATCACTACAGGTGCGATAATGTTTAATATCTAACTCGCACTTGCTGCTCGTCATCACTACAGGTGCGATAATGTTTATTATCTAACTCGCACTTGCTGCTCGTCATCACTACAGGTGCGATAATGTTTAATATCTAACTCGCACTTGCTGCTCGTCATCACTACGGGTGCGATAATGTTTAATATCTAACTCGCAGTTGCTGCTCGTCATCACTACGGGTGCGATAATGTTTAATATCTAACTCGCACTTGCTGCTCGTCATCACTACAGGTGCGATAATGTTTATTATCTAACTCGCACTTGCTGCTCGTCATCACTACAGGTGCGATAATGTTTAATATCTAACTCGCACTTGCTGCTCGTCATCACTACAGGTGCGATAATGTTTAATATCTAACTCGCACTTGCTGCTCGTCATCACTACAGGTGCGATAATGTTTATTATCTAACTCGCACTTGCTGCTCGTCATCACTACAGGTGCGATAATGTTTAATATCTAACTCGCACTTGCTGCTCGTCATCACTACGGGTGCGATAATGTTTAATATCTAACTCGCACTTGCTGCTCGTCATCACTACGGGTGCGATAGTGTTTAATATCTAACTCGCACTTGCTGCTCATCATCACTACGGGTGTGATAATGTTTAATATCTAGTTTCGCTACTCATCCATCCTCATCGCGATCCTAAAGGCTGGTTGTATGATCAGTAGTAAATTTTGACCATCGCCTGTGGCAAAAAATATTTGCGGGTTGTCCCATACGTCAAATTTACTACGGTCAAATTTATACCCGTCTAATAGTGTGGCAAGGCGAAAAATCGTCAAATATCTGCAAATTTTACCAAAATTGATTTATTTTAAATATCCAACTTTTACAATTAATACAATTTTATGCTTAATCTATGGCTGTATTTACCCTGCGTTCGAAATCTGCCACTTTTCTGGCGGATATTATCGGTAATACAAAAAAAAACAGCGAGATCATCATCGGGCGAACTCTCATCACTAAATTAGCGAGATATCTGCATACAGCAATTTTCAAAGTATCAATGTGTCAGATAACTTTTGAAACAGCTGTGTGTACTTTGATGAGTAAATATTTTTTACCAACGATCGAACAACCCGTTTTCGCAATTTTTTTTAGAATGATAAAATCTAAGATCAAGACAATTTTGGCAGTGTGTGTGTGAGTATACTGGGTGTCCCTACATTGACAGATTTATGAAATAAATATTTTAAGTCACAGATTTCCTTTGGTACTAATACGATAATGTGGTATCGGAAAACCTTGAATTACTTAAATAAATGAAACCAAAATATAACCCGATATTAATACCAATCCGCAATACGATGTAATTTAAAATGCCTCATCATACGTCTATCCAAAATGCTGCCATTACAAAAAAATCATGGCGATGTAATGACCAACATACCAACCAAGTTAGTGCACTTACAATTGTAATGATAGATACACATTCACGTAAAGATAATATGACTAAATTTAAAGTTTATCATGCAATTCACACGAACCAATAGGCATGAATTACACTCTCATACTTGCTCCTACTTAGGGATTGCACTATCATACTGGTACCATACTCTTTTTGTAATTTTTTAAATCAATTTAAGTATTTAGTATTTTAGTCATTATATATTTATTTATTTAGATATATATATATATATATATATATATATATATAACATTTGTACAACTGCAAAAAAGAAGACATTTTATTACTTACATTTTACACACATTTTAAAATGCATTGGCCAACTAGACAAGCCTGTTTTAGGGCAAATTGGTAAACAAATACATTTTACAAAACCAAAACTTATTGAAAGCAAAACACAATATAATCGATTACGTAACGTACAATGCAAGTAAACGTGAAAATATTAAAAAATGTATAAAAATGAGAGAATAAAAATAACAATGTGCAATACAATATGTAATGTAAGCACATATAAGGTAAATAAAAATATGCAAGATCAAAACACACAAATTAGTTAAAAAAATTATTTCATCATACAAAAAAGTTTACTCTCAGTATTTGCTCTTCCTAATTTCAACAACCAATTCAAAACATCCCTTTTAAATGCCTTAACGTCAGTTAAAGTTATATTTTTATTTCCGATTTGATTGTATATTATGGAAGCTTGAAAGATGAATAATCTTTGACCAAAAGTAGTTTTCATACTTGAAACTATTTTAAGCTTATTTTCTGTTGTAGGATTAATATCTTTCAGCCCTCACAGATGAAGATATTTTCCTATGAAAGCTGGTTGGTATATTCAGCACATATAATTGTCTTATATACAAAACTTGAAATTCCCTAAAAAATGGCTCTGAAGGATATGAAAAGTCACGGCGGTATTATATCATTTATTTGTATATTTTATGTTATCTCTGTTATAATTTTTATTATCAAAATTTTGTGTAAAACTTAATTTCTTTCTTTAAATTTATTTGATTGATGATTTATTTCAAATACTAAATTATATAATTATACTAATTATAAATATATACATATAAAATTAATTTTGTCGAAAAATATTGTTTTTATATGTATATATTTATAATTAATACATTAATTTAGTATTTAAAATATCACAGACCTATGTTCTAAATAATTACAACTTCACAATAAGAATGTGTTTTCCTTAATAATGAAATAATTTTATAAAAAAAAAAAGAATTCGACATTGGACACCCCGTGCATATTATACGGAATAAATTATGATGGTTAGTATTAAAAGTTGTATGGAGAAAACGACTGTAATCAAATATTTATTATATTAGCTGATACACCAGGCGTGGTACGGGTAGTAACCCCTGAGTTTTCTGGATCAATTGTTACATTAACGATTGACAACTGTGCGGCGGTGTCACGCCTCTGCCTACCCGGTTGGGACACGAGAGTGTGTGTGTATGTGCGCGTAGTCCAAGGACAATATATACGTGTGGGAGTCATTCAGCACCGACCGTTGGCGCCCGGCCGCCCTGCCAACCGCCAGAGAGGTATGGCCGATATTACAAGACGGTTTTCAAATATGACATGTTCTGAATGAGACATCGATTTACGATGAGTTGAAAGTCTTTGGTGTGATTCTCACTTGGGATATATTAGTGATGTTCGGAAGAATATAAGAATAATTGGTAAATTGTAAGAAGATGAGTGAATTGAAAAAAGCTTTTATATAATAATAAAAATTAAATATAAAACAAGAGCAAGCCATAATTACTTTATGCGAATGGCTTTAAATCATGGATACACCATCCTTTCATCATCATGGTAACATTATTTGGCAAGAAAAAAGGCCTCCCCATGTTTCTGACGCTTTCTTTATCTTGGTTCTCCGCAAGTAGTTGCCATGTCACTACTACTGCTCCAATTATTTCGTCTATACATCGAAATTTACAGGTTATTCAAGACTTACAGGCAACAAGATCAAGATTATGGCAGTAACTCAGCAAAAAAACGTAAAAAATCTAAAATAACAAAAATTGTTTGCCAATTTAAAAAAAAATCAATTTATTATTTACATTATGAAAAAAAATATAACAAAGAAAGCTTCATTCCAAGAAATTGTAATTGATTAATCGCTTACTTTAAAAAGTTTTTAAAAGCTTGAGAACGTCTGCGAAACGTTTCCACGTCCCAAAAGATTCTTTAGATAATTAGTTGGTACAGATGGTGTGGAATGGAATTTGTCTTGTAATTTGCACTGTGAAATATCCCGCCGAATTACTAGTGCATTTTTAGGCACCGTCATTTTTTATCCCGCCAGGTTAAAATCGTATTTATACTATTATTTGTTTGAAGTATCCCGTGTGAGTAATAGACACATGAAAATATCGCCCGGTAATAAATGACATGTAACGATGGACATTTCGAATATTTTAGATAAATACGACATAACTTTTTTATTTGCAATAAAATATTTTGATTTATTTATTTTAATAATCAAACGTAACAAATATTGTAAATCTTCTTGATAAAATAAAACAGCCTCAACTATGAAATGCAAAGTGCACGTGATCACAGTTAGTTAATACTATCAGGATCACATTTGAAATATTTCCAATTTTTGTATAATATTTCTCTTTTGTTTATGATACAGGTTTTGCTTCCGCACAGCTAAATCGTCAATGCAAATGCTTATATGAACAGTTTTAAGGCTTCGACGCTTAGTTTTGAAGGGAGAACATTTATTGTTTGGTTAAATTTACAATGTTAGTGAAGACGCTGGCCTAGTGATCTAGTTCCAGGAAACCAGGAAGTTAGTTCTATTTTTATAGTACAAACGTTTAGTTTAGTTTGAAAATAGTAATAATATTGATGTGACATATATTCCGTGTACGCATCTCTATTTAAAAAAATAAACTTTAAAAAAAAGTTACTTTTTAATATTCTTCTTTGTCTGCTCACTGCTCGTGACCCCTGAAGTACCTGACATTCGGTGCACAATACGTCTCCATACCTCCCGGTCTTGAGCCATGTTAATGATAATGTTCAAAGAAGATCCTGTTAACTTCTTTATTTGGTCTATTCAATTGTCTCTGTGATCACGAGCTTTTCGAGGCTTTCATCATTTTTTTTTATCCTAAATACGTAATATCTTTTTTACTGCATGTTGTTGAAGGTCTTTCTGTAATCCTTAATTCCTGGAGGAGACGTTTGGGTGTCATGCAGTCATCATCCGCCTCACACATATCTCCAAGGCATTCAAAATATTCCTTTCCTTATTTCTTAGTGTCCATGTTTCTGTTCCATACAGTGCTGTAGAGAATACTAATAATTTCACCAGACGTATTTTGGTTCTTTTTTGGATGGATTTATTTTATCATATCTTCATTATAACATAATCACAAGTTATTAACCGATTTTAATCTTCTTGCAAAAAATATAATAAAATACACTGAATGCGGTCGCTCAGGTGCTTGTATGAAAAATTTATAAACCTACTACTACTTAAAAAAATATATTGAAGTGAATGTACATTGTTTGCAACGTAGCCAATAGAATTTAAAAAAGTTCGCTAAGGTAGTTTGATCATACGGAACGTTTTTACTTATAGTTCTCTTAGTAAATAAAATATACGAGACGAGCATTAAAGGTAACAGGAACAGTGGACGTCCGCAAAACACCTGGCACTGAGAAAGTCTTTAACAATCGACGAACGTATATGAGACGATGAACGTAAAATGGATAATTCTGGAATATCTGAATTAAAAGGTAGCGGTGAATAGTAGTTCAGTGTAGAAACGTTAAAATGGTAAATAAGTTAGTTAAGATTTTGTAGTAGATATGAATAAGAAACGATCATTGTGATGGGTTAAGCACGTGGAACGTATGAATGAAGAAAATACGGTAAATAAAATTTATGAGGCGAGTATTGAAAGCAGCAGGAACAGAGAACTTCCGCGAAAGTCCTGGCACGGACAGATAGACCAAATATTAGAGGACGTTAGACATAATGTACAGACATGGGAGGGGGTTAGAAGCTTCAGCAATCGACATGTGGTGGTATGTCTGGACAAAAGAGTGTAGCGTTCTATTCTCGTTTCCAATCTCTGCGGAAATATGGCTTGATAATAAGTTAGTTTTTAAATACTAAATTAATGTATTAATTATAAATTAAAAAAAATTGTTTTAAATTGTTTTAGCGTCACCGGTATCCCGGTGACGCTAAAACAATATTTTTCGACAAAATTGATTTTATATGTATATATTTATAATTAATACATTAATTTAGTATTTAAAATATCACAGACCTATGTTCTGAATAATTACAACTTCACAATAAGAATGTGTTTTCCTTAATAGTTAGTTTTTAGTTACGGATTCTCTTGCTCGTTTGAAATCATCACATATATATATATAATATTATTATTTCTCAAGTGACGCTGGTCAGTTTGAAAAAACTAATTAAGCCCTGATTAAACGAAGCATAATGATCCAGTATTTTCCAAGAAATGTTATACCTATACATTATTATATTTCAATTAAGATAAAAACTCAATAGGTTTCAAAAGTTCATTATGTGATTACAATCATTTAAGTCGCGCGTAAATGTTTTGATTATATCCTGACTGATTTGTGGATAATACAGCCTTATGAGGCAATAAAAATTAGATTTTATACAGTATAGTCAATAATTTTCTATACATTTAAATTGTTTCTAAATAAAATATGAGCATCACGTGTGATTGATATGAACAACAATGGCCCGTTTTCACGAATGAGATTTTCGATTCGAGATACATATTTTGCTCCCATGAGTTTCTTCGGAGACAACTCTCAGCTTTCGTCTCGCTTCACGCATGTTACGTGACGTCAAACATCACGAGTGATTTTGAATATACCCAGTACCAGTTAAAACTGAAAACATATTTGTAATTTATCGTCTTATATTAATGTTTAATGACATATGATAATTTTAAAGAATAGATAGTTATCGTGATTTATAGTGACGTTTGTGAGTTTATGTCAAATCTCGCTGTCGTGCATAATGGATTGAGTTTTTGTATCTGATCAAGCTGATCTCTGAGTTTATCTTCATTTCAAAATCTCAATATCTGTACATAATATGGGGCCTAAATACTTGTTGGCATTTTTATATCTATAGCCAAGTTTTGATTTTCGATGACGAACGAATTGAAATGACTCCGCGCGGCAACACAGTAGAAAGTGTTTGATTTTTTGTATACAAGTGTGACACGTTTGCGAGTTGGGTGGCATCTATGTTTGGAATTTGTTTTAATTGTCGATGAGTGTACAAGCAAACAGTAAGGTGAGTTCGGGATACGGCCGATGGAAACACGATAACTTTGAGATGTTTATTTCACCGCTGTCGCCGCGTGTGGCCGCCGCGGCGGCCGTTTACTCGTACAACTGTAAACAAAATAGATTGAAATTAATTAGCGCGCAATTTTCTACGTACATTATTCTGACAAGTAAAATAATTCAATATGAAAATTAAAAAAATAGATTTTTGAAGATTTCCGAATAAGAAGATCATTCTCTAAAATAAACTAAATGTCCTACTTGAATATCGCAAATAACCGCAATTTAAAAATTATCTCCCACCACAGACCACCAAATACATAGATATATATATAATTCCTTGTTTTTTTTTCTTCTCTTTTTTTTCATTTTGGTGCCACTCACGTGATCACTTTGGTACCACTTACGTAATCAAATAGCTCCGCGACTTTTTTTAAAAATATGAGTCGATTGGAACGAAAATTTAAGCGCTGAATATAATGTGCGTTAATGTAAAAGTGTTATTTTATGTTAAATTTATGTTTCCACCAATAATGCGTGTAATACGCTCCTCGTCCCGCAACTAATATTCCAAACTCCTTTCCTATATGCACACTTTATTTCATGTCTATTCGTTTGCTGGTCTGTGCCTCTCACTAACTTTATAAATTACCGAATGTCCGCCATTTTGAAACAGAATGACGGAAAAGGCTGTCCGTTGAACTTAGCCGAGATATTTACCAGATTATTTGTTTATCAATCGACGGTGTGTCGCTTCAGATATCATATAATGAGGAAGGTAAAATCATGAAATCTGCAGTTGGCGATACGTGTAGCGCGAGTAGGTGAGTCCCGTAACACCCACCGACAGGATCAAAATCGAATGGAAGACCAAGTCGAAGGTAGGCAGACCTTCAAGAGTAGGTACTCAACAAGGGTTAGGTCGTGCTCTGTAATGATTGCGGTTATGGACCGCTAAAGAAGATGGATACATATTTTTATACATCAGAATTGAAAATACAATTATATTATACACTTATTAGTTTGCTGTGGGATGCAGTAAGTATCCGCCTCTGATATATAAAGCATTATACTGTCTGTGTTAAAGTAGCCATTTTTTTTCCGTGCTGTTGTGGTGTTATTTAATTCGAATTAGAAAGATAAAGATTCGACATTTATATAAAAAAAGAAAAAATATATATGTACGTACTGAGAGTCTTGTAAAACTTAAGTGAATTATTAGTGTAGGTATTGTATTGTGATTAAGTTGGAATGTTGGATAGCGATACTTCTGACTGATCTCTACCCAAATGAATGAAATATTGAGTCCATATTTGCGTAATCTTTTTGGAAGTGAACGATTTCCAGTCAGTGTTAAGTGTGTTGTGCAGTTTCAATATTTATACCTAGAGAGCGTTGACCGGCTTTAGACTACCTTCCCTTATTTAAATAATGAATATATACCATTCCAGTGGTAATATGTTCGCCACGTTTTACAGTCGAAGATGCTGCCTAGTAACAGATTATATAATCTATCGTGCGTCGTACGCTCAATAGCATTATTTTTTTTATATCATCAATTCTTGTTTTGCGGTTCAAAAGATTTTTTTGGTTAAGGAAAAATGTGACTGTATCTAAAATATATATTATTTTAAAGTATTTTTGATTTTTTTATCTAGATGCACTTTGCAGGTGTGTAATACTCGATTGCATTACAGAATATAATGCAACCCTGATCTAGATCACCTCACTAATATCCTCATTGAATAATATTAGCATCAGACAACGTCCCTTCATTAATATTGATCGCCCGGCATTAAGTTGAAACTAATAGGACGCACAGGATCGATCGGGATTAGGGTGGTCTTAGGAGTTTGGCTGGTTCCGCTTCCTATTGGCTTCCAAGAGACTACTGCTAATCAGCCAAGTCGTCAGGTTAACTGGACCAAGTGTTGCGGAGATTAAGGGATGCCGGAACAGCTTGTACTATTTTTAGATCTGTATTTAGAGCAAGTGAAAATGTAGTTGTTTTAATGATTTTCTGCTATGTATATGTATAATTTATGGATATCCGTTATTAATATAACGTAGATTGAATATCCAATGTAAAAATAAAAAAGTTTCTCTGCATAATTTTAAAAATTAAACATATAGACTGTGCATACTCATATATCATACAGAATGAGTTAAATGATTGAAGGAAACTTCAAGGGTCCCACAGTATCCCTGAATCGTTATGAGAGTTGTGCACTCCCACTTCGATTCCACTCAACAAAGCAACGCGTGCAAAAATGAATAGAATCTTTAAAGCTTTTTAGAATATATTATAAAGTTAAATTAGATTTTTTCAATATTAGCAAAATAATTAAGGAGCACTTGAATTGTCTAAATAGCAACAACTATTCAAAATTTGTCAATCACTTTTTGAAAACAAACCATTCTTTTGATATTAACAAGGGTTTAGAAATTATATATACAAATACTAGGGGTTTACATTTAGACAAATTTGAAATTTTAAAAATAAGAAAAAGTATTAATAGCAAGCTATATATTATAAATAATCAAATCCTCTTTGCAAATAGTCGCCTTTTAAATTTGTTTTCATATTAGTTTTCACTTATTCACCACTTTAGAGTTTTGTTTTTATCTATGCTTGTATTTTTATGTCAGTATACATTGTTTGTTGAAGGAGATACCATGGGTATCGAACGTGTTGATTAATTAATAAATAGTGGTTTAAACAAAGTATTTTATCTAATTAAGTTTTGGGTACTGAACCACTTTGAGGTTAAACCGCCAATATCATCTCTACTGCCTTTTATCTTCCTCTGCATAACATATTTTTCATTGCGGAAAATGTATCCGAAGTATGTAGCTTTCCTTGTTATTATTAGTTATCTTGACTTAATTACGCATCTTAATGCATCTTCATTTTTAATATGGTTAAGTCAGGCCCTGTTATTTTCTCCCCCAGCGCATTGGTACTTGAAAATGCACAAAATATTTTTAATGCGCACGATCCATGATTATGATCCAAAATTAGAGAAAAAATTGATTATAGATATCATCTATTAGTTAGAAGTCTTGTTTCTATTCGGATATCATAAATAAATACGACTCATTCCAGCTAAAGTATCGTGTACAGAAATCCACTAAAATATCACAAGAAATCCTACAATTCCAACTAAAACATCACACTAAATTCTAAAAATGAAATACTAAGTCAATTAACGAAATATAAACGTCACATTCATTACGATTTAGAATCTGCAGAGTTCGGAGTGATGTTTCGCAGATTATTTAGTACAGTTGCTTCTTGGCACGTCATTCTGACGTGATGCTAAATCCTGAATTTCCACCGCCGGTGTCTGATCCGCTCTGAACATCTCCACAAGAAAAGATTAGCTTTCCTTGTCAAGACGTCGTTCCATCCACGACAGGTAAACATCGCGATGGCAAGTGTTGGCTTTTTGAATAGCGCAATGAACCACTATTAAAAAATATATCTCTTAATAATATTAACGGAGTTAAATTTTGTATAAATTATTGAATAGTCACCATTTTGAAACATACAGACGGAACGGGTTGAACGTTGAATGAGATGTTGAGAGGAATTTTTTAGAAAAGTTTGATCAAAATAATGATGAGAAAAACTGTAAGTTAAGACATCTACAAAATATGTATATGTACCGGGTGTGACATATCAAATACATAGTATTTTAGGGGTAGATGCATATTAAAAATACGAGTCGAAAATCCTCATTTTGTAAGTGCCTTATCTCAACAATGTCAAAAAGAGCGTAGTTATGCGATTATTTAGATAAATTAAAATATTAATTTACACCTGTAGATGGAAAGGACTGCTCTTCCTGAAAATAGTCGTGATACAACTCAAAAAAATTGTGTGTGTAGTACAAAGTGAAAATAAAAATGATATATTTTTTATATTTCAAATGTTACACTTCGAAGTAGCTGCCAAATGAACCAATGATATTAATTGAAATGTATTATTGATTCAAATATACATTATTATCTAAACAAAAATATATAATAATAATGGAACAATTTTTCAAATATATATCAAAGTACGTAATGATTTCACGATTTTGTAAAAATCTTATTCAATAATATTTTTTGTAATGGTACAGAATTTATACATACTTTGAACATTTTCGATTTTTATATTTTGTTAGATATTCACTATACATATATCTGAATATAAAATATAGAATCTATTTTTAAAAAAACAACAATTATTTAAAAAATAAATTTAGTACCTAACTCAAATTGTTACTTAATACAAATTTAGTCGAATAATTTTTAGGAAAAAATTTTAGAATGGGACTCATAGTTAAATTTAGTTGGTTGTTTATAATTTTTTGATTAGTTTTACATGCTTTATTTATCTCCAACGATTCCAAATTATTTAATTTGTGACCAACATCGTTTATATGAAAAATTGACAATCCCAATTTTTTGTCAAAACCGTGACCATTTTCTATCAAATGATTAGAAAATTCAGAAAATCCATTATTTTTCAAACATATCAAATGCTCCCTTTATCTTATATTAAAATTTCTACCCGTTTTAGCAATATAAAATCCAGCACAATCCTTGCAACTAAGTTTATAGACACTAGAATTGATAAATTTATCATCTTTGTCTTTAGAATTTATGAGTAAATTTCCTATACTATTATATGTATAAAATGCCGGTCTAATGTTTCGTGGTAGGTGTTTAGATATTTGTTTCGAAAAGTTATTTATGTATAAAATCCTACGCCAATTATCATTATTATCATCATCTGTGATGTATATAAAAATTGATTATTATATTCTTTTAATTTATTTTTTACAAAGATAATAAATAAAAAATATGAATTTTAACCACAATGTTAATATTGATAATTTTAAAAGTGATATATATATCGAAATGTGTCAATAATAGTATCTAGATAATATAGTAGATATTAAAATTAAGAAATCTTCACTGGCGATTATTATTCATATTACAGTATGTTTACGTGAATAAAAATAAATAATTAAAATTACATAATTAAGTAATTGCAAGTCATGCCTCAATTTATATATAAAAATTAAAAATGCCACGAATTATAAAATTAAAAATGCCACGAATTATAAAATTAAAAATGCCACGAATTATAAACAATAACGGGCTATTTATGCGACATCTGTTTTTATTATCGAGATTTTGCAATATTTGTTTTCAGTTCAGACATTCTGTTATTTTCTTGTTAATTTTTTGTTATTTGTTGTCAAAGGGCGGTCTGATCTATACTGTTATCCAGAATTTCGAGTTGTTTAATATAATCAGATTCTTACGTAAGGTAAATAATTGATTCCAATCATTAAGTGGAAATTTACGTGAACTGAGATGCACGATGATAAAATAATACACGCGGCTCGGCCATGTTTATTTCTCTTCTCGACGAATACTTCACAACTTAGAATGCCCTGAACCAATGTGCTAAAATGGTTTTTGTTTATTATTTTTATAATATTAATCACTAGACTCTTGAGAGAGGATAAAGATTGGAAATAATAAGACTTGTTAGTTTAGTGCTTAAGACACTCGCCTAGCGATCCAATGTTGGGAGGTTCGAGCCTCGTTCCAATAGAACATTAAGCAAATCCTATTTTCATAGCATAACCATTTAGTATAGTTTGAAAATACTAAGAATTAATAATGGTAAACCGCTACTTAACTGTGATTGTGTCGATGATTGGTAACCGAGATTTAACGATGATTGGTACGTATTGGTAGTGTGGCAGATCCATTTATGACAGAGTAAAGAATGAAGAAATAACGTCAGTGAGTAAGATTAAGAAAGGATCACTAAGGTGGTTTGGTCATATGGAATGGATGAATGGGAAGATAATAGTAAGGAAGATATATGACGCAAGTATTGATGGCATCAGGAATAGAGGACGTGGCATGTCCAGCTAAATCATGCAGTCCTGTTAGAAGCATCAATAATCGGCGAGCTTGTATGAGAAGATGCACGAACGTGGATGAGGCGAGAACTGTGTGACAGGACAGAAGAGTGTGGCGCTCTATTCTCTCTGCCTGCCCCGAGGAATAACAACGTGATCGTAAGTTAGTTAGTGTAGTAAGTAAGATTTAACTGTAGGAGGCTTACTTTCTAGTGTACCAGTCATAGCTAAAAGAATTATGTTAATCAGTTATCAATCATCATTATAATCTAACACAATCACAATAACAGTTTAAATAACTATTTTACTATGACTACTAAGAATGCTGATTAATTTTTTTTTAGAATTTTATCTGTGACAGTTAAAATTAATGTATACAAGCAAAATAAAAATAGACAAACAAATAAATACAATTAGGAAAAATCTTATAAAAATTAAGAAATTTTTGAGAGAACTTTTTAAGTTTGCAATACTTACCATAAATCGTAGAAACTTCACAAAATGGAATTCTATTTATCTATCTTTTTATGTATGTTGTTTAGAGATTGTATTTTATTATTTTTTGTTATTTTTATTATTACATTATTAGAAAGGTTTCGAAATATTTCCAGGAAAGGCAGTAAAATTAAATATATTATGATTATTTATTATTATTATAGGTATATTATGAATTACATGCTTTGAAGAATCGTTATATATACTTATTTATATTTGTTTTAACTTGCTGTTGCTATAAGAGATTTGGTCAATTAGCTGTCGTGTCGACTTTATTTAATAACGAATACACAATACAATAGCAGTTTTTTATTGTAACAAGATATTATACTGTAACAAGTGTTGTATTGGATATGTCTAGTCCAAAAGTTTGTTTAGAATCTTGATAATAAATCTAATCTTCGTCTATTATTACATGTAGAGTACTTAGTAACTGCATGGTGTACATAATGTAATGTATTATATTTTAAAATAGTATTTTTTAAGCTACTGTGTACTTTTTCTAAATACCAATATATACATTTTATTGTAAAGTTATAATTTTAGAAAACATAGTTCAGTGATATTTAAAAAAAATTAAATGAATGAGGAGAGAATGGTAAGGAAGATATATGACGCAAGTACTGATGGTATCAGAAATAGAGGACGTCCGCGAAAGACTTGGAACGACCAGGTAAATCAGATACTGGAGGATGGTCAAGTTAGAAGCCTCAATAATGTATGTATAAACGTGGATGAGGCGAGAACTGTGTGTCAGGACAGAAGAGTGTGGCGTTCTATCCTCTCTGCTTATCCTGCTGAATAACGGCGTGATCGTAAGTTAGTTAGTTTGGTAAGTAAGATTTAACTGTAGGAGGCTTTATTTCTAGTGTACCAGTCATTGATAAAAGAATTACATTAATCAGTTATCAATCATCGTTACTCTCTAACATAATCACAGTCACAATAACATTTAAAATAACGGTTTATAAATAAGATAATCCTAGATATTTTACTTGCCGTAACTATTAAGCTACGTCAACCATTTAATGTATGTCATTGCAAGATATAAAGTTGATGAAAATATGTTAAAAATGAATTATCATTTATAAAAATACTGCTTATGTTGGTCTCAACTTTGTCGTAATCTCAAGGAAAAGTTTCGGGTTCATATTCCGGTGGAAGCTATTATAATATTTTTGGTTACATTATATGTTAATTGAAAGTACGTTAAATGCACTGAACACTGGTCTCACTGTAGTACATTAAATGTACTGAACACTGGTCACACTGTAGTACACTAAATGTACTGAACACTGGTCACACTGTAGTACATTAAATGTACTGAACACTGGTCTCACTGTAGTACATTAAATGTACTGAACACTGGTCACTCTGTAGTACATTAAATATACTGAACACTGGTCACGCTGTAGTACATTAAATGTACTGAATACTGTAGTATACTGTAGTAAATCATCATACTGTAGTACAAAAAACGCGCTTCGTATATAGAAAACCAAACTAAATGAACGAAAGTCCAATTAACATTTTTAGAATACATAATTAGGTGATCTCAATACGACATGCTGAGCCAAGTTTTGACAAGTGTTCATACGGCGCAGGTTCGGACAAGTACACTGTTCATCCAGTACAGAAAAATATCTCACTCCTGCGTATCGAAATGCGCTATAGTGATCATTTTGACATTAGATAAAGAAAGTTCAGTGTCGCGATTTATTTATGTGTAAATTATTCGCGATGCTAAAAATAGAGATGTTTCTGCAACTAATACACTTGTAAGAGAAGATTTACTCTTCGATTATACCTATAAAGTGAAATCTCGATTGATCGTTCCTCGAATAATCGTTTTCCCGCATGCATAGTTCATTTCTTCCATACAACGCAACCAAAAATAGATCGCATTGATCGTTCCTTTATGGCGTCAATCGTTAAAATTACGCAGTATACTTCGTAGCTAAATGCTCGGTTTCGATTAACGGCTCTCGTAAATAATGAGCGGAACATTCTGGAGAAAGAGAGAGAGAGAAAGAGAACGCTGATACTGATTGCCGCTTGATATTATTCAATACAAAGTTTAATTAATTATTTTTATGTTTCTGTGCAGCTTCCTAATTTGTTTGTATTTAAACACATTCATTTAGATGTGAAATATGTATCTTGTTTAGAATATGTATTAAGTATTAAAGTTTTAATAATGTTACTTTTTCTATATTCCCGCATTCATAGTTTAATTCAATATTTTCCTTCAAAAACGATAGATAGAGGTTTCAATGTTTACGAAATTGATCTGTGTGTCTATTCTCTAAATAATACTACACCCTTTGCCTTTGTTTTTGTGATCGATATAATAAAAATTTTGTATAGTTACTTTTTAGGATCCTTGCGCACAATAGTGAAACCCACCTCGCCCCTTTAGGAAATAGAAGCTTCTACGCGTGTGAAAAACTGCTGTGATCGATATACTAAGTCATCGAAGCAAACTGCTAAAATACAGAACTATAATAAGACCAGTGGTCACTTATGGTTGTGAAACGTGGTGCCTAACCCGAATCGAAGATAACAAATTAGGAGTCTGTGAGCGTAAAATATTAACAAAAATCTATGGAACTTACAGAATAAAAATGAATCATGAGATAGAAAATTTGATTGAGCAAGAAACAGTTGTAAGTAAGTTGTACCAAAGACTGACAGATAACAGGACATCATGACCGAGGGGAAGCGACTTAGAGGCAGGCCAAGGAAGAGGTGACTGTATGAAAGAGGATTGGAGCAGGAAACTGGACAAGAATAGCCAGGGATAGGAGTCAGTGGAGAGTACTTGTGGAGGAGGCCTAATCCCACCCGGGAATGTAGTGCCATGGAAGAAGAGGAAGAGTCTGTTATGTATTGTAATGACGGAAGTGATACGTACCGAAAGCTATTGTAAAATCTCAGAGACGAGAGATAAAAGTGTCGTGTATATGCATCAAACCTATGATAAAGTATTTTGGGTTATTCTGTCATACCAGTATTCGATACCTCTGACTTTTTGAATCCTTTTGTGGGGTCCCTCACAGAGCTGATGTCGTAGACATAGAGACGCAGAATAGCCCTAAAAACTTTATACTTTAAGATTCTGAATCTTGATGACTACTGAAAATGGCGTTAATTTATAGTATTTATTTCACTATTTCAGAGTAAAGAATGAAGAAATAAGGAAATAATGTAAAGCTGATGTTTGTGTAGTGAGTAAGATTAAGAAAGGATTACTTAGGTGATTTGGTCATACGGAATGGATGAATGAGAGAATGATAAGAAAGATATATTACGCAAGTGTTGATGACACCAGAAATAGAGGACGTCCGCGGAAGACTTGGCACGGCCAGGTAAACCAGATAATGGAGGATGGTTCTGTTAGAAAGATGAAATTCTGATAGAAAAGAAGTATGAATGTGGTGAGGCGAGAATTATGTGTCAGGACAAATAATGTGACGCTCTACCTCTCTGCCTACCCCCGCGGGGAAAAGGCGTGATGGTAAGTACGGAAGTAAGTAAGTATTTCGCTTTATTACAATGTATTTTTGACGACGATTTTCAATTTGTGTGTCTGCACAAAGTTTCATCCCGTGTGACTCACGCTTTAGACGCCACACCAAGTAGGGAATTAATAATGTAGCCACAACAAAACGTACAATTCACAGCGACCGAAGAGATACATGTTCCCTGGCGTGTCGTGTGTCGTTGCTTTTGCACACGTGCGTATTTTTGGCGTATTCTTTGTCTGGCCAGTCTTGGCAGCGTTTCAACGGCCAGGTGAGATTGAACCGAGAGCCGTGCTGGCACTGGGGCGGCGCAGGCTGCCGACTGTCGAGCGGACTGTGCATGTATCATAGGTGTACGGATGGATGTTGGACGTTGCCATGATTTTTGATTCGTTGCGCAGATTTTTGAGAGATATTTTCAATTTTATCACAATAGTGATGATCAAATCGTTATCTAAACTGTTATTTTAACCTTTATCTAAAACGTTATTTAAACAATTATATAAACCGTTATTTAAACAGTTTTTATGTATGATTTTAAAGATGATTGATAATTCTTCGAGCAATGACTGTGTTGACGCAAGTCGAGTATCTACTCCCTATGCATTTGTCCTTCCAATGTAAATCTTAATATACACCTTAATATACCTCTTCCGCTCTGGCCAACCAATGGCTTAGGAATTTCGTCAAAGGGGGGACAGATTGCCTTCTGACATCGAACTGTCAAGATCAGTGTTCTTTTTCTACCGTCCGAAAGCAGCGCTGTGTGTGACAGTAGGACCACGAAGAAGTGGTGTTCTCAACAGCTCCAGAAGTGCAGTGATATCACGGTTTTTCATAAAAAACGTGCTAGTCAACTAGAGGTGAAAACAACGCCCAACCCAGGACTTTAGAGCGAGGTAGGTTCATCAAGATCCATCTGCCATTATTTTACTTCTTGAATCCACTACAGGCTGCGTTAACTAATCATTATTATAATCGATACAGTCTACGGGATCTTATCCCACCAGACTGGTACACTAAAAAGTAAACATCCAACAGTTAAATCATTACCAGTTACCAATCATAGCCACATAACAGTTTACCATCACAATATCATATATACTGTTTAAATACAAATATTTATTTCCGAAAAAAAAATTATTTTCATATTTTTTTCAAAAAGATTTTGTAGCCCCGGGTATTGATCCCAGTAATTCTCACTCCCACGCCACATGGTTGCCGTGTCAAATTATCGTAAAATAATATAATGGTGATGTTGACACCTGTGAATACTTAAATGATTTAAGTTTTAATAATAGTATAATGCTGATTTTTAAACATACGAATTGTTAAATGTATGAATTATTATTAGTAAAAAATGAAATATTAAAAATATGTATCTTTTTAATGTAACAATATATTTTATCAGAAAATTTCCCAGAACATTAAAAATAGAACGTAAAAATAGTGCGTATGAAATAGAGATAAATATTCGGAACATTTTATAAAACGTTTGCGGGTGAACTGTATTTATATGTATATATGTATATACATATATGTATGTAAGAACGTTGTTACGGGTATTTAGAACCTTTACAGATATCTTCTTCTTCTTTTAAATAGACAATCCACCCTTTGTGAGTGATTTGTGCCATTAATCAAGTTAAAAACTTTATTTTTTAGAAAAAAGTACAATAATATTATAAAATAGGAAATACTATATTACAAGTCAATACCATTCTCGTTCAAAAATAGATTAAACGCGGCGAGTTAAGTGAAAGAAGATGACACAAGTTAAACGGTACCTGAAAATTACCATTGACGAGACCACTGTAAAAAAAAACCTGTGATCCGCAATGGATAGGCAAAAAATACATGGTGAAGGGTTTCTTCCTCGGCACCATACATTGGGGAATCTATTAAGTTCAATCTGAACAAATGAGACGCCACCTGGCAAGGCCCAATTCTCATTCTAGAGATATTTGATACTGTTATTTTGGAGACTTTCTTTTTTGTGAACCAGGGGGTGCAGGGAATATATCCTTGAATTACTTTAAGACGACCCTTATGACTTTCTTTTTAGATGATAATGTAATGAATGCCGTAAAAATTGGCGTGAGTTTATTTATGTACAACACGTGATCATGGATGTTTTATCTGATCTGTGATCGCAAGCATCTTCTATCGGAAGATGAATCTTCAACAATGAAAAGGCATTTCCCCCTTTCAATGTATGTCTAATGATTCTTTAATAAACATTAGTGATACCATTTTTACAGTAGGCGCTCGATTATCGATTTCGAATTTTTTAACATTTCGATATGTTTCCTATTTAAAATGTAAAAAATATTTTTTCATATTATTTAATGTGTAACAAAAATTTTAAGTGACTATAGTGCAAACCGGAATTTTCAGTGGATGACGTGTTCTAGTGCGTTTTTATGTCTATTGGGAATTATAAATTATTTTGAAGAAATAATAAAAAAGAACCACTTATCTTGAATACCATCTGATCGCAAATCATGCGACTTAAATCACTACTGCAAATTGACGTCGCTTATTATGATCGATTTTAATATCCGAATGTTACAATCTAATTATTTTATTAAATTATATAAAATTAATGCAATATTAGAAACATAGTTTCTTTTGAAATAGTTATTAATTTTAGGTTGTTTAGTAGAGTTTGAAAATAAATCATTAACTCAATTTTTAATATAACACTTACAATATTTTGTGTTATCATCACGCACAGATTTAAACTGCTTACTTGGACAGTAACATGCGAAATTGTAATAAAAAAAAAACTGAACGCGTCTGGCGATAGCTAGCTCCATCAATGATAGCTTTGAATAAAATGTGTTAAACTAAGGTGTATATGCTATATTAAACTTACATTTTGTAAAAGAAAGAAAACGGCGGCCGACGGATATTATCCAAGATTTATGAAGGTATTTTTTGGCTACATACCGCTAATTACATATCTAAAATGTTTAGATGACACAATTATTATTAACAGAGGCTGAAGCACATCCTCTGGGACTGTGTGTTATTATGAATGACGCACGTGAGATGATCATGAATGTGGGGTTAGAAGAAATATGTCATCAGACCCCCTGAAACAATGACCTATTAAGAAATTAAAGAAATCTTGGATATTTCCAGGATTTATTATGGTATGGGTATCTCGCTGGGGGTTGCTGGGATGGACGATGCCGGAAAGAGCAGTGGCTAGAGAGACCTAACGGATCATTCCACTGGCTCTCACTCGAACCTCTTGCGATCTGGACAGGGTGAATTACTGATGGACTGTGACCGAGTTCTGCGACTGCAATACATAAATGTGACGTCATCCTCCCTTATTGGGGGTGCATGATTTTTATAGCTTCTCTCTGGCTGCTTGCACGTCAAATTGTACAGGTATGGCTCTGGTACGATGATATCGGAGCCAACCTATGGTGGTATTAAGATGTTAATAAATGACTGTAATATAAAAAAGATTAGTAATATTGGCCAATTGTAATAATAAAGACGAGAAAAAAAAGTTATTTTGAGGGAAAGCCATATGGTTTTAGTAACTAACTCCTTTAAAAAGATAGTCCAAAAAAAAGCTATCAGATTTTGTAAAATATTGCACGCGTTGCTTTGTTGAGTGGAATCGAAACGAGAGTAAACAACTCTCAAAACGATTCCAAGATAGGGTGGGACCTTTTTGAATAATTTTTATTATTATTTCAGCCGAAAATATAATGACTAGAACACGGTTTTGATTGATTCTAATAAAATTTTTAAAAAATAGCAATATTAACTTTGTGGTTAAAATTCATATTTTTTATTTATTATCTTTGTTTTAATAACCACTTAATTGAGTTTTAATACATCTACCGGTTTCGAAAAATACCATTTTATACATAAATAACTTTTCGAAACAAATATCTAAACATCTACCACGACATTAGACCGGCATTTTATACAAATAATAGTATAGGAAATTTACTCATAAATTCTAAAGACAAAGATGATAAATTGAACAATTCTGATGTCTATAAACTTAGTTGCAAAGATTGTGCTGGATTTTATATTGGTAAAACGGGTATCTTTTAATATAAGAGTAAGGGAGCATTTGAGATGTTTGAACAATAGTGGGTTTTCAGAATTTGCTTATCATTTGATAGAAAATGGTCATGGTTTTGATAAAAAATTGGGTTTGTCAATTTTGCATATAAACGGTGTTGGTCACAAATTAAATAATTTGGAATCGTTGGAGATGAATAAAGCATGTAAAACTAATCAAAAAGTTATAAACAACCAACTAAATTTAACTACGAGTCCCATTCTAAAATTTTTTCCTAATAATTATTCGACTAAATTTGTACTAAGTAATAATTTGAGTTAGGTACTAAATTTATTTTGAAATAATTGTTGTTTATTTAAAAATAGATTCTGGCAAGTAAACAATAATATGTGTTTTTAGTTAGTTATGATATCCTGAAGAAGAAAATGGTATTTTTCGAAACCGGTAGATGTATTTAAACTCAATTCAGTGGTTAATAAAACAAAGATAATAAATAAAAAATATGATTCTAATAACCATTGAATATAATATTCGGCGCCTATTGTATGTACAATTTGGCAAATTGAGACTAACTCGATAATGATTCAAACATGTAGAACGTTTGAACTGAGATATCTTCAATCTTGGCCGAGTTCAATGATACTGGTGCTGATTATACTCCGAAACAAAGGCGGCCACTGTGGAAGGTTAAACCGTTGGGAAACTCGTTTAATAATTACTAATTACCATCGTTCCCGGTACTCAGTGCACCGATCACTTGCAAAGGTATTGTGGAAATAACTACAAAACGAAAAGCTAATTTTTACTTCAATTATTTTTTGCAAATTCATTTAAATAATATTATATAATAATAAATATCACTCCGGTGGAGAATCAAATTCCGATATACCGAATGATGGCGGGGAAAAATTAACAAGATATGAAAATAGCAGTTTAATCTAATAGCTTTGTACAATTCTAATATAATAAAATTTGTATTGTATAAGTATTTAAAATAAAAATTTGACACCACAGTCTGATAGGAGAATCGATTATGAATGACATGTTAGACTTTATTATGGATGTAAAAGATTTCGCGATTTATAATCTAATCCACATATCGAATACTTCAAGCCTTCTTTTCACTTCTTCGGTATGTGTCTGAAAACACATAGCATCTGACCATTATCATTAAAAAAATCACTAAATAAGTAAATTATATTATGAAGGAAACCTCAAAGGGTCCCACCCTATCCCGGAATCGTTTTGAGAGTTGTTTACTCTCGTTCCGATTCCACTTAATAAGCAACGCTTGCAATATTTTACAAAATCCTAAAGCTTGTTTTTAGACTACATTTTAAAGTAAGAGCAGTTAGCTAAGTTCCGGAAGTTAGTTACTAAAACCTTATGGTGCCTCTTCGTATTTATTAACTTTATTTTTTCTTTTCTTTATTATTATAATTGGTCAATATTACATTTTTTATTTTTTCCTATTACATTCAGTTATAAACATCCTGATATCGTTATAGGTTGGCCCCGGCATCATCGTACCAGAGCTACACTTGTACAATTTGACGTGAGGCTCATTATCACATTAAATTCAGAGGGAACCTACAGAGAAACTAGAAAAATCATGCACCCCCAAAAGGGGAAGGTAGACGTTACATTTATGTGTCGTAGTCGCAAAACTCTTATGCAATTATACGCAATGATGATTAAAGTAATCAAATATTACTTAATATACTTATATTGTGTAACAATACGCATATACCATAAAATAATCAATATCAAAAAATAGCTGAAAAATGTACATATTTATCTACCTTAGATTGCAAGAGTGAAGTGTTCCAAGATTAACGCAGAAATTGGTACTATTCTTTTCGCTCCAATTCTATGTTTCAAAACAGAACACTGGATTGAAACTGAAGTTCTCCTTAGTAAATGATGGTACAAAGTGATAAATATTAGGAGCTGTCCTTCTCAAATCCGTGCACAATTACGTTAAAAAGAAAAAAATGTGCACGTGTCAAGTGTGATGGACAATCATTCAATGCGTCATTCACAAAAATATTGCGTTGAACATCTAACTATATCTGGAAGCAATATATATCAAACATCGGTGTTTTAAAGTTTTATATATATTTAGAATCGGTTTTGAAAACGTCTAATGTCAATCGTGGTATCGGTAACGATGAAAATAATACACAACGTAAAAGTGGGAGTACTTAATAATGTTATAAAATTTTCTACACCGCTATTTCTAATACATTTGTGACAAATAAATATATACTATACTATATACTACGTATGTTACGGTGTTTAAAATATTAGGTTTAGATTTTAACTGAATGCAATAACCATTTAGTAAAATATTTAACCAAGACCTGTCTCTCGAGTTCGCCTTGTTTATGTTCATTTTGTAGCCGTCCGTATGGTTCCGGGCGTCTCGGTGAGTTCATCATCTGTTTACACGACGCTCGTCTGATGCTGGATCATCGCTGATGGATAAATGATAAGTACACGTCCATGAAAATTCACGACTGCTTTTTGTTATGTTTAGGCGCGATAAACCGCCCGGTGGAAACGGCCGGTTGATTGAAAGCCGTTTAGCGCAGCAACTCTGCGATGGCAGTATTCTCAAAGATGAGTCACGAGATTCACTTCGGCCGTGCAATAGGTACGGGCGTAAATTAAATTAATAGTAATGAACGTAATTCCAGCGATATCAAATGTGATGTGAGGGAATTTATTAGTTGTAAATTAATGATATGGGGATCCACGCCATCTTATTAATCAATTATTAATAGAGTTAGATCATCATCTACATAGGTCCCTTTTGACTATGTTCCTTCTATACTTTTCTCGGCATACTATATGTTATGTATACAAACATAGATGGCAAAAGAATTCAGGATAGGAAGGAATAAGGAATCCGGATTCTGCTGGTATCTAGAAAGATGTGGACTGTATACTGTTTAAACTCATTATTTCGTCAAAGGTTCCGACACAGTATAGACGCGAGGTCTCGTGATTGAATAATATTATAAACTGTTTCGTACACGTTATAACCGTACTGGTTCAAGGTTGACAATCGACTGGGTCGGCGATGAGGCCGGGAAGGAAGGGAAGAGATGGGGAAGGCAGAGTGCATTATTTTTGTTCAAAAATATATATATGTCCCAAACACTACAGATCTGAAAGCTGTTATCAAAGAAGTGCCAATTTTCCATTCCATTTGGTCGGTTCAACGGATGGGGAATCTTACTCTTCCTCTCCGTCATTTTCTTCTTCTTCAAACTCCAAGCTTTCTTCAAGATGCTAAAAAAATTTAAGGGTTCTGTCTTTGACTGGGCTTATAACATTATCTGGTTCACCAATTCAAGTCGGGTATTTTGGGATGTACTTTATTTTTGGTGCTATTAATCTTATATCTTGGCCTGCTTTGCCTTTGTCTTCAAATGCTTCGGTTCTTGGTGACTATCTTCCAATTCTTTATGCCGTCTTCTCAGCGAAGTCGGGGTCTTTTTACTTTTCTCTTACCTCCGGGACCATGTTACACATCTACCAATATAAAATAAACCACCTACGTCCTTTCTTCGTTATATTTATTATTCTATAAACAGTTTTTGGCATGTTATGTTATGTTACTCTATCCCTTTATAATACACAACTTTTGAATGAAAAAGACCTGAAGGCTACCACAACAGTGGATAGACTCTCTGTAACTGGCTGGAGAGACCACGGAATTAGCAGTGAGGGGGACCGACGAGCCATGTCTCACCTGACTGAGGCCATAACGTATAAATATTGACATGCGATTTTTTATTCAGATTGACGGATAAATTGTAATGAAGTATTTAACTTATTTATTTGGAAATCGAACAAATTCTAAAAGGGAATTATTTTTCTAAACCGTCAAATACCACCTGACGGACTTTACTCCTGACTTTTGCTACTGATTACGCGTTAGTTTCTGAGAAGGCAAAGAGTAGACTAATTAATCTTATGACAACAGAAACAATGTAACGCGCAGAGCAGTCAATGGACCGGATCACCGAAGTGATTAAATGGACCAAAATAAAATACCTCTCCAGTTGAAATAAACGAAAGCGATACATGGATCTTATTGAAAAATGCCGGGTATTTATATCGGCTATGTGGTTTCCTTACAACTGTGACTCTCAATCAACGGGGCGTAAAATATAGTTTTGAAAAAAACATTTACCATGTATAATTTATTAAGGAAAACACATTCTTATTGTGAAGTTGTAATTATTCATTATTAATGAACGACAGATGTATTCATTTGAAAAAATGTAACACATAGGTTCAAAAATTTGTCATGAAAAATACTGGCGTTATAACACAATTGGTAGTGTACTTCCACGGATTGGAAATAGAGATCCAGGTTCGAATCCAAAAAACAATATTTTTCGACAAAATTGATTTTATATGTATATATTTATAATTAATACATTCATTTAGTATTTCATGTATAATTTATTAACCTTAAGAAAGCAATACTGAAATGTAGATTTATCTAATTGATGGTTATACTATTGTGACTGTTTAAATAAATTTATTATTATATACCGAGCAGATATCCTTATTTCGTCAGCATCCAAAATATATAAATTAATTTGTTAAATATCATGTATCATAAGTCCTTTTTCGTTTTTTCCTAATTTTTCTTCGTGTCTTTCGTTGTCTTTCAAAATTTTTCGTTGGTGTCTACAAAGATACTAAATAACAACATTCTTGTTTATTACAGTTCACTCGTAAACCTTGTATTTTTTAACGTTCACTAATTTTTAAAGTTGAACGCATCAATTATAATTTTTTAATGAGCTTTCTAAATTCACCAAACATACTGTGCAGAACAACTTTGAACGATTTAATATTTTTATATAAAATAGTTAAGGATAAACTGGACATCCTATATTTAATTGATTTCATTTTGTAGCGTGGTTCACTTGAAGTGCTAGATCATTTGAGTTGTTTGATGTTTTAAAAATAAGATATCGCGTTATAACTCACCAATATACAGATTTCAGCCTTGCTAACAAGTTCAGTGTTTTCGATATTTTCTATGGTTGAATGAATGCCCAAGTATAAATATAATATTTTTGATGCCTTATTGAAACTGTATAATTGTATAATTGATGAGAGTATTAAAGCCTATATTTCCTTTTAACTTTATTTCACTTGATTTATTAAGAAAATAAATTGTTGTAATAAAAAAATATTTTAGTTGCACAGTTGCAAATTCAGAACATGGCTACAAATTAAATTAATTCACTATAAAGATATACCAAAAAAAAATATTTATATATTTGGTGGCTATCGGAAAAGGTATATAATATAAAAATATTTTATTGGTTGAACCCAATATTTTTTTGATATACAATTTTTTTCTGTATATCTTTCTATTGTAATTAATTAATTTAATATGCGTTATTTTTTAATCAGTGCTAGTATATTTAATGAATATATGTTAAAATTTAATGAATTATTGTGAGAGCTCGTATTATAGGCGTTGATAACTAAATAAATGAAAATTGTTGTTGCGCCATCGGGATTCGAACCTGGATCTCTTTCCAAACCAGGGAAGGTGCATTATCCAATTATGCAACAGCGGCGATATTTTTAGCGACAAATTTTCGAACCTATATGTTACCTTTTTGATATTAATACATTTAATCGTTTCATTATTTGAATGAGCCGTCTACTTTATTTTTACGGAATCTCAAATACCATTGAGTAATCTGATAGCAGACGCCAGAATTATCAATTCATTTTTATAAAATTTTGGACACACTGATACAACTTTATTATTAGGAGAACATATTCTTCACAATAAGAATGTGTTCTCCCAATAAGAAAATTATTGTGTATTACTTCAATGGAAACCGATTGAGAAACATCGGATGTACAGAAGAACGAAGGTGTGTGCGAGACGGGATGCTGGAGCACGAACGCAGGTTTATTTACGATTGTGAGCCCACCTTGGTCCAAGAGATGGTTTATTTGTTTGTATGATTGACGCAAGCTTTATTTTTGTAGGGAATGGATTGATGGTTAGTCCGTATGCTCACTGCTTATAGCCTATACGGATTGCAGATGGAAGCCAAATTATTTATATCGAAATTATTGAAGATATAAAAAGTCTTACGTATATTATGATTACATAATATGTAATAAGTATCAATTTGATTTATTTACGATCTTTTCATAGTGTTTTTTTTTTGGTTTGTAAATTCAATGTAAGCTCTTGATAATTATTTAATTAAATGCGGCACGGTAAATTTATTAATTTTAATAGATAAAATTACAAATTTATATAAATAATTGGCTAAAAAAATAACAGATATATCATAGAGACGAAGCTATTTTTTATTAATGGAAAAATATGGAAGTATGGGTAATTACAACGCTTACGACCTGTCTTTGGCTTTCAGGAAAATGAATATCAAATTTAATCCATTGATGGCGATAGTGTAGTGGTATTCGAAGTGATTCCATATATCAACATATATACAACTTTCAAACATTTAATAGATATGGAGGTTGATTGGGTAGAATAGTGAACGTTACATCGTGTAAAGTGATCACTTAACCCAGTCGAAGAGAGGTCGTAAGCCCTGTAATTAACCGTACTTCTATATTTTTCCATTATAAAAAATAGCTTCGTCTCTATGATATATCTATTTTTTGTTTAATAACACTGCCTCTGTAAGTGAAAATCCAGTAATTGTGTGTTCTTTGATATTGATATTGCAAATAATTAGTTTTTTTTAATAATTATTTATAACAGCTATTTAAACTATAATATTTTTTAATTAAATCGACGATATATATTTCTTTGAAAAAGGGTTAGCTTGCTTTGAAACTGGTTAGCATTTAAAGTAAAAAAAATGTTGACTAAGTATAAAGTTTACTAGTTCAACAATAAGTTACCTCAATCAATAACAATGCATGTCTATAATCTGTTTGAGGATTAATTTAAATATACTATTTGACAAACAAAACATGGGTACAATTTTAATTATAAATATAATGTTTTATTAATATTGTAGTGTGGTTAAAGCGACTAGACGTAATGATTTACTCAATGAAGTACTGATTTTGAAATATTGCTGATTTAAGGAAAACAAATGTATGACAAATAGTCGTTTTCTTGTATCCATCGAATTCATGTTATTTTTACTGACATGCTCGAAGAACTTATCTCTTTTGAGATGTCGGTGGCATAGTTGTGTGACAGCTGTTTCCAGCACCTAACCTAAATTTTTGTTGTGTTTTGAGATCACAGAATATCGAAAATAGTTGCCAATATGCAGTTTCTTTTTTTACATTAGGAATAAGAATAATGTGTAGAAATACTTAAAAATATATATGATTTATTAATAACTAATACAGGTAGTTTAATAAATCATCATGTTCTTCAATAATTGTAAAATTACTTTGTTGCAACATAATATATAAATATTAATAATAATAAAAACATTTTATACCTCTGTTAATTAATAAATCAATGTTTTTTTTTTTAAAATAATCATACATATAAAAATATACCCCAAATTTTTTACAATCAGCATTCTACACCAATAACAAATTAAATAATTATATATTGAATTACAACGATAAGGATGATACTAAAAAAAATCGTGTGTCTACAAATTAATTTGCAATTATTTTTATATAGGTAAAACTTACAGAAATTTTGATATTAAAATTAAGGACTTTTTGAGATATCTAAATAGCAACAACTATTCCGAATTTTTCAATCAACTTTTGGAATCTAACCATTCTTTCGACATAAATATAGGTTTAGAAATTTTAAATAAAAATATCAAGGGTTTACTGTTAGATAAATTATAAATTTTAGAAATAAGAAAAAATGTTAATAGCAAATTAAATATTATGAATAACCAATTCATTTTTGCAAACAATCATATTTTAAATTTGTTTTTACAATAGTTCCTAATTAGTTACCCACTACTTATATTTATACTTTTGTTTTTGTCCATGCTTCCATTTTAAATTTTAGAATATATATTGTATCCTAAAGAAGGGTCCATTAGTCTTGAAACACGTTGATTTATTAATAAATAGTGATATAAACAATGTGTTTTTATTATTATTAATAATTCATTGTTTTTATTTAAGAATGATATTATAATAAAATGTAGTCTTTCGGTCTCTTTTTACACATATGAATCAGTAATAAATATATATTTATTATCGAAATCAGAATTAATGATACTGACTTTATCTTCAGATGTGCGTTTGGCGAGTTTAAGTATGGTGAAAAAGAAAAACATATTATTTGATGCCTCAATAAGTGTTTCAGGCAAAACTAATGTAGGTACCTATTTATAATTTGGATAGACGACTGATTAAAAACATACAAAAATAAAGTTATGATTTAATTTCTTCTGAACAATTTTATTTTGTTGACTAGTTTATTTGATTTGGACCAGTTCATTTCTTCTAAATGGCAACATAAATACCGATTTATTACCCATAAATTTAAAGTATACCCAGAAAATAATGTATCAATCTACAATTTTTGTTGAAAAATCTCAGTTTCATCACCAGATAATCTCACATCAAAGGAAAATATCTTTAAATTAGGAATTAGTGTCGGAGATGAGAGTTTTCTGTTTGAAATTAAGTGTTGAGTTGACGGGGTATCCGCGTTAAATGGGCCCGTGGATTGTATCGGAAGGATGCGTTCATTTTTATTATGATTGACAATATCCGCTGTTGAAATGTGGCTTAGTGAGCCTCACATATTAAAATGTGAATAAATAAGCTAATTGTACGTAACCTGGAGGCGACCACCACTGGAAATATCCGACGACATATCGATGTGTTCTTGATCCCACATTAAGTAAATACATTACGTTATGCACTATTTTTTAAAGAAAACTAAACACTCTTGTTACGTAATATCTAATGTATACACAAGAGATTGGGAATCGCTATGTGAGATGGATGGAAAAGATTTGGAACCGGAACAGGAAAGAGAGGAATGAATAACCAATCAGAAACAAGGAAAAACACGATTCACCTACCAGTGATGATTCTTCTTGTTAGGATTTCTATGCTCGCTGATTGACTACAGGTCTTCGGATATCACTGTTACGTACGAACACACACTTCGTTGATATGCACAAAGTGAACACAACATTCACAATAGCAGAAATTAATAAGAAAAAGGTTGTGTTCTATGGTATAGGAAGGGGAACATGTAGGTACGAGAACAGAAACCAGATATCTACATGACTGCGTTCAGGCAAGCGTGCGGTAACCCTGATCAACGAACTCGTCATAAAGATCGAATAATTAGTCACTGGGCAGGTATCTTACCACCAATCCAAGGGTTGGAAAATAAGTTAAATTCACGAACAAAAAATTATATTCTTAATTTGTAAACATATTTTAAGTAACTTAGATACTTACAAAGTATTATTATTAATACATTAAGTTTGATAAGAAACGTCTAAGGATTAAATGTATCAGATCTTTAATATTAAATATCTTAATTAGGTTGAGTGAGAAAACCATATATGATTTAATCATTACTTAAATGCATATTATTCTAATATAATAGAATTTTTTGTTATTATACTCGTATTAACAAGAACATTAATATATTTGCGATTCTTATATTTAAAAAATTTCCGTAATGTAATTATCTAAAGACGCCATTTAATGTCAGTTTTGACAGCTAACGTTTCTGTGATAATACGATAAGAGATGGTTAATATAATACAATTGACAGTACATTTAAAAACATTTTGTACTTTGGCGTTTTTTCTTAAATTACACATATATTTGTGTACTGTAATGTAAATGCATAATAAATATTTTTGAATATATAAAAGAGAAAACTTTTAAGTAATCTTAACCTAGATATATTAAAACACGTTCGACGTATCTACTTATATTAGACACACGATCTCTCTACTTTGGTGTTTTTTCTTACTGGCAATGTACATTATGCGATAAGATCAGTTAGGATAATGTAATAAATGATAAATGTAATTTTCGACTGATTAAATAATAAAATCGTAGGTGTGACCGTAATAACACATATTATTACATTTAAATGATTTTTTGATATTACAAATGCATTGATATTTTTGCACGGCTTAATAATATTTTTCCTTTCGTTTTTTGCATTTGTAGCGTGCATTTTTTGGCTCGCCACCAATGCTCGCGCCGCAGGTTCGCCACCCGAAGCGCAGTCCATCCGCTGTGTATTGGCTTTCCCGCCAATTTGTTATTTCAGGTGTAACAACCGCTCCAAAATGGCCGCGGCATTGGTTCCCGGAGCGATTCACGGCCTCGGTGCGGTTTCGCCGTAAATCTAATGGATGAACGTTATCGAATTCTAAATGGAAGAGATGAAAGACCAATGGGCGCGCTTATTATAATCGATTTCTGTAAATATTTTTAAATATTTGTTGTTGCATACACGGTTCAAAGTTTGTTTATATAGAAGGATTATTGATTAAAGGTACTACAAAATAAAAAGTTATTTAGCTAATCTATATACATATTGCATAACTTTTCATCGAATGAAAGCTCTTACAGATGCGTCTGATACATATACACACACACATATATATATATATATATATATATATATATATATATATTAGGTGTAAGCAGAGTAGTTAATCATCTTTACCAATCATCGTTAAATCTTAGTTGCCAATCATTGTTAAATCTCAATTACCAATCATCGACACAATCGCAGTCACGTAACGGTTTACCATCACTAATGTAGAGTATGGCCATCGTAAGAATGTGGCTGGAATTTATGTCATGCGCATTCGGCTGATTGGATTGAATATATTAAAAAGCAATCTGATACAACAACATAGTAAAACTCTCTGGTATTCGCAAAGTTCACCGACTGGAAAATTCACCGACCCGCAATTTGTAGAAAGGAAAATTCACTGATTCTAAAAATGATCACCAAAGAATTATTTATTAATTGAAATTTAATAATATTTATTAAAATATAAGTGTCTATTACAAATTAAAATAGTATTCTTTAGAAATAGCATATTTGAAAGATCTCACCAGGACAATTCTCCGGACGGCGCCTTTATTTTGTCCCATTACACATACGTACATATTATACTACTGGTACTTTGTATTTACAATTAATTATAATTAATAATAATTATTTATTTATTTCATGCTTGCTTTATACATAATTTATATTGTTTAGGTATACATAATAAGCATTGATGCCGAGTTCTTGGCACCAAAATAAAACTTCATTCGTTGCCGTGTCTGATATACTAGAGTTATGCTGACAATGCTTTTTCGATAAAATAGTTTATGTAAATCTATTAAAGTTATGTAAATATATTAGATTAGATAAACAGAACAGACTTGTTTCGTTTCTTAGGGCCTGTTGTGAAATCAGTAGTAACTTTTTACCATAGTTAAAAAGTTACTAAAGTAAAACTCTTAGCAAAAACGGTTTGTTTGATCGTTAGTAAAAAAATATTTACTACTCGAAAGAACATCCTGTAGTAAATTCATTTTATTCTGCGATATCCGATAGTAAAAACGAGAATCGATAGTTAAATATCTAAAGTTATCTGACACATTGATACTTTGAATGTTAGAGTAAACGACAATCAATAATTTAAAATCCCGCTATTTTAGTGATGAGAGTTCGTCCGATAATGATATCGTTGTTTAATGTACATTATTACATATAATTCGAAAAAATGTCCCCACCAAAGTGATAGATTTCGAACGCCTAGGATAAATCCATAGATAATGCATAAAATAAAGCATATTACATGATTATTTGTCACACCTATAGACATCTCTATCTATCCTTTAGCAATGGTAAATTTGACGTTCGAACAACCCGCAAACTATTTTAACCACGGGCGTTACTAAAAAGTTACCATAGTAAAAAGTTACTAACGATCAAACAACCGGCTCTTTAAGAAACACGTTTTTCAGAGTAGCAATATAACGTGTAGGGAACATGGGTACAAATTTTATTTTTTGACAGAACATCGGGACACTTTAAAAAAAAAATTGCATTCTTAACTCATTTCATCAATTTTGGTCGCTTATACTGTTTCTTAATAAATCAATTAATTTTATAATATGAAATAAATGAATGTGCTCAAAAATCATCGGCGATTATTTGTAGTCGGCGAACGTTTCATCGGTGAATTGCAGTCGGTGAACTTTCCATCGGTGAATTGCAGTTGGGTACGTCTCAGTTGCAGATTTTTGATCGTCCAAGAGAAACTCTTATATGACAATTATATCTTTATTACTCGAATAATAGGTACAATTAAGGTACAAGGTATATAACTAATCTCGGAGCAAAACGCCTCGCGCGCATCACCCCTTTTATCACCGCTAGCACACAACATTTAATACATTTATATATTAATACATTTAATCGTTCCATTATTCGAAAGAGAATTAATATCAAATAATCATTCTATTATTTGAAAGAATGTATTAATACCAAAAAGGTAACATATAGGTTCGAAAATTTGAAGCAAAAAATATCATCGCCGTAGCATAGTTGGATAATGCACCTTCCCCGGTTTGGAAAGAGATCCAGGTTCGAATCTCGGTGGCGTAACGACAATATTTTTTGATAAAATTGAGTTTATATGTATATCTTTCTAATTAATATATTTAAATCTATGTTAATTAATTACTTTTTGTTGAAAGTTGAATCGAGATCACGAAATTGAAAAAAAATGTTTGGTAAAGTTATTTGTGTGACGTCAATTGATTAGTTCGCCAGCATCTTGAATCTAGAACGTTGTCCTTAAAGCAATTACATCAATAGAGCGACAGACTTGCCCGCTGAAGAGTGAAGAGTGGGGCAAACCGAGCGTCCGATCGCGTGGACGACCAGGGTGCTCCACAGGCTTCTTAGGCTGCATGGTAACATAGTCACTAAGTGTCCCAAAATTGTGAGTCATATACTATATCAGAATTTTTCTATCTTTTTCGAACCACGAACCTCCTACCTCGAACATTACATATATGTAATTGTTTTTATTTATTTTTGAAAGGATATTTATTTGGGGGAGCTCCTTGTCGAGTGAGTGCGATGAGCATAGATGATGGTGGATGATGGATATGTCAGAAGGACTATAGTTCTGAGGCTATTCTCAAGTTCAGCCACACTTTCGTGTGAAGTGTATTGAGTGAGTTGTGTAGATGTGTAATATAAACACTAAAAAGTGATCTTAGGTTTTCATTTGCCGTTCAGAATCTTCTGTGTATAGTTTTCTGGACTAATCTGCCGTGTATATCTAACCTTTCGGATCCCATTGCAGGATCCATCATCATGTATGACTGTTAGTGTTGTCGTTAGGTACCGCTTGCAGTACCGTGTCGCAAAACAAGTGTTGTGTGAAGTGAGTAGTGTTGCGTTATGTTAAGTTCCACCTACTGTCGGATTCTTCTGTGAGGGATCTTCGACTCCTATGGTTTTGAAGTGCCGGATACCACGAGGTTTTTAATTTTAGGCTGTCATCCCTATTAATGTTCACTGGGCGTTTGTTCACTGGGTGTATTTCAATAGCTTCTTTGACCAGACGTGCGTGGTGACTCTTGGGCTTTTCCAAAAAATATCTAAATATTTGGCCAGAAAGGTCAAATATACATGGCAGATTAGTTCAGAAAACTATACACAAAAATATAAACACTACTTACTGTTGCACTGAATTTATTTAAAAAAGTTACAATCGAGTTTAACTTAATACGCGAATTATACGAGATTGAAGAAGGTGCAATAAAGCTGCTGGACGTCGGTGAGAAGAGTGGAGGAGGTACGACGCGCGAAGTCCATGATAGGTTGTTCTCATATGCGCTCAATGCGTGCTGAATACGTTCACGCGGACCTCCTGACATGCGCCGGCCTATGTTAGCATGGTAGATGCGTTCAGCTTATCAATCTATAGGTGGCGGTGATCGCCTTGTACATGAGCGTGTCAAAAATCCACAAATAATATATATCGACTGTCTGAGATGCCGAGTAGTTTTAAAAAAATATTTATTTATATAACTAAAATAAGCAGTTATGCTATAATTTTTTTTTTACTTAAAAATATAACACGAAGACCGTGTCATCATGGTCCGATAAGATAGAAGGGGTTCATTTACTATTCCAAGCAATTATTAAAAGATTTTTCAAAAATTTATTAAAAAAGGTTAAAAAATACACTTTAAGTTATAAGTATTAATACAATTTTTATTGCTGTATATTTGATGCCAAATACTTTATATCCGGTACATATTTCGTCACTTTTAGTAAAATGCATGCCCAACTGGATTTATCGGTCAATTTATTTCTTGTACTACATTTTATATAATTAATTTCGGAAAATAATGACTCACAAGCAAATGTAGAAGAAAATTACCTAAAGATTTCTTGAATGGTGTTCCAATTTCTTATTATTTCTTCTTCTACATTATTTTTATTATATTCGATAATCTATCATTTTCAATTATTTCCAATTCATTTCTCAAAATCGACAAATTTTTCTTTCTAGAACGAACTTTATTGAAGTTCATTTCTACATGAGTTATCAATTAAAAAAAATTTAACGTGTCATCTCTGGCACGCGTGCCTTAGGTTCGCTACCCCTGTCTCGTTAAACTAATATGTGTTGAGATAGGCAAAGTTTACAAGTAGTTGCTCAAGTTAATTTGCCAAATCAAGTACAAAAAATAAGTATGAATAAGATAAATAATAAAATTGCATTCTTAATTTTTTATTTTGCACAACAGAGAGAATTGTTTAATTTATGAATTTATGGTGATGTACTGACGAACATATTTATATGCGTTTGGACGATTGTAAGTCATAACTATTGTGGTATTAAAAATACTTTTGCTGCTTATCAACTATTTTTACCAAAAAGAATATGACTTTTCGTACAAGAATCTGAGTGTAACAGCATTCAAATATGTATGTGTTTTTGAAACTATAACGAGATAATTGTATAAATGCAAACTTAATAATGAATATTTTATTTATTTATTTATTTCTAATACACATCCATTTTTTAATTATTGAAACAGAGGTTATAGTATTTTAAGTTATACACTACAAAGTTAAACTCGTCGCCATGCATACATCAACCAACCTACTATTTTAAGCGTCATTTCGCACAGCAAGCGGTAAAATATAATAGGCATTTACTGATAGTCTGTTCTCATTTCTCAATGGTTAATATAAAAGTTAAAAATAGAAATATGCAGCAACTAGAGAAATATTATTAGCGTTTCAAATACAGATCTATAATTTGCTAAACTGATCAAAGAAAATCAGGCGCACTTTCATCATTGATTGAAAATTAATTTAGATTTCAGAATGATTTAAATTAACGATTAAACTTTATTGTTTATATTTGTTTAAATTCCTCGACCCCCTGAAATTCCTTCGCGACTCAACTCTTTGAAAACCGCAATACCCCAATGTTTTGTCATGCGTTGAAAAGAAATATGTATATCACAGTAAAGTGTAAATTTTTTCTTTTGAATTATTACGTGAATATGTGATGCTTTTATTCAGTTATGTTATTTATTCGTCACTTTCTACTGTCAAAAATTAAAAAATTGGAATACAGCAACATTATAATAATAATTACCTATTCATACCTATATAATTTTAAGCACCGTTTTTAGAAATGTATTTCTGTTCACAACAATATTTTTCAAAGTTAAAATGTCAAACTGTTATTTTTAACGTTTCAAGACTATTCGTATGACTGAAGTTAGAAGCGAGGACGTATATTTTTCAAATAAATGAATTTTGCTGTTCGACTACGGTGCTTATATCAACAAAAAGTTTTACACATCTTCATTATGGAAATATTAATATATTATATTCACGAATACTGTGACAGACGCAAGTCGCCGGTCACCAAAGCTGTGGATGATGATGGAATCGGAAGGATGGGTTAGATAGTAAGTTGGGAATCGGTGAGTGAGGGAGAGGATGGGAGGATGGAGGGGAACCTTCATGGGATAGACTCACGGAACCAAAAGACAGCTTGACTCACCTGATTGATGACGCCGTCACGTTGCTCACCCAGTGTAGAGATTGACACAGCACAAAACTCTGATGAGTTCCACACTCACAAACAACAAAATCACAGCGATATGATAATCACACTTCCTTTCCTCGAATACAAAAAAACAACGAGTCGAGCCAAAGGAACAATATGTACTGGTTTGGGGATATGCTAAGGGGGTAGGAATAAACTAAAAACTGGTGACAATATACTACAGTTAACAATAATTATTCAGGGCCAAGTATGAAAGTATATGTAATAAAAAATACTTACGAATACGGAACAAATACTATTTACAAAGAATTTAATTGTATCAACAACTTTGTTGCATTTTTATTTATTAAGAAACCGTCTTATGTGTGCACGTTTTACAATACATTCTAAGACAGGTTATAAACACTAGTTTTTAAACAGAGTTACGTTCACGAAACACTTAGCACATAAAAATGGTGCTATGAATAATAAGTCTAACTTGATGGTCTCTAGAGATGAAACTCGAACTCCCGATAATTTGGTTTAGATTAATGTCGTCGTTAGACCAAATATGCACGTCATTACATCTGATAATACTTTAATGTTAGAAATGTCAATAGGCACAAAAACGTTGGCGAACTGTTACAGACTTCAAGTTTACAAATAAGGAAACCGCATACTCAATATTACACGGTCGTATATTAGATCAGCATATTGTTATGTATGGTATGTTATATTCAGTAACGTGCAGTAGGTATAGATTTAGGTTATGCTACTACCAATGACATTATATAATCATATATAATACATGTACTTTCGTTTGACCAACGTCTTTAGACAAAATAAATCCGTCGTTTATACGACCCTACCACGTATTTATTTGTAATTTTAGAGTAGGTACAATTAATAGTGTTTTTTAAGTTTAAGTTTTAACGTAAAATAATGCCTTTTAACCTATATAAAAATGTATCTACGTTTTTAAGAACGCTTTCTATGACTGAACATGATTAATTTATTGTTTAAAAATTCTTCACGTAATGACTAAAGGAAATAATTATTTCTATTAAAGGTTAACGTAGGAAATAGTTCTGACAATTGCTTTTTGTTTTTCCCAAATCAAAAAATAATCCGTGCACTAAATTTAAAAAATAATTATGAAATCAACACGTTAAAAACAGTAAGATAGTAAAATTCGTAAATTATTAAAAGAGGATGTAGATACTTCAATGATTTGCACGCAGTTTTAAACCTTTCTATTGTTATTCTGTTAAAAAAAACACGTAGGTACAGCATAGGTAACGACTCCATACAAAACGGATCAACCGAAATAAACTTTCAATTCAGTAAATAACCAATTATATGAATCGAGTAATTCATTATCTTAAAAATATAACAGAATAGTGTGAATAGCTCGATGCGGCGAGTACTCAAGACCGCCATGGGTACAGTAGTGAGTTGCTGTGGTAGTTTTTACAACTAAGCAATTAAAGTCTCTATTGGTACACAGATGGCGCTAATTGTAAAATAATGTTTCCGTTTATGTTAATCCAATTATTTAATTTATATTTGTTTCTCAGACTTTTTAGTGGTGCACAGATTTTTTACTTGTATGCACTGCACGCTCCTGGTTGTATGTTATATCAAGATTTGACGTAACGCACAATCATTTAAAGCGATAGGGTTGGACAAGCACACATTTAAAATAAAGAATAAGAAGATAGAAAAACGATATAAATTGTTGATTATACGATAAGTTTAAATATATAAAAAAGTTTAACCCCAGTTAGCAGAACGTCAGAAATCAAGAGTAGAACACCGGCACCACTGATATCAAGATGTATTACGGAGGGCACAATGACCCCAAACAGGGATGGGCAAAATAACTCTGTGATTCGTACGTAAATGTTGCGGTGAATTAATCAACAATGCAATCTATTGCTAAAATAAAACTACAATTTTCGATAAAACAACATTTTTCTTATTTTTCGTCCGTCAACACAAAGCATAACAACATATTTTGAGTTGCATGGCAACATAAAACAAAAATATATCACGTAAAAGTATGCCGTTATTTTGTCAAAGAAGATTATTTTATTATTGGATATTCGTTGATTGTTAAATATTGTAAATTAAGGCTATAAATGTTATTAATTTACTGTCATTATTGACATATTATTTCTAATATGTACCTAATACAGATTTACTGAAGTAGTTTAGGACTATTCTGTGTTAAGTGTTAGTCCTGAAAATAACTTTTCTTCTAACGTTTCAGAGAGCAGGCTTGATTATGGTTTAAAGGCAACTTAAAGCAGAAAATTCTAATTTATTATAGTTATAGTACTCTGCATGCGGCACTTTGACACTTTTACCAACTTATTTTCCATCTACGAACATCTTAAGTATTTAATATTAATACGTAAAATAGGTAGGTAACAGTAACATTACAAAAAACCCATGTAAACATTTTATTGCTACAGTAAAATAGATTAGTGATATTATCCACCCAGTGGCGTAACTGCAAAAATTAGGCCCCAATGCAAAATGGATCAAAGGGGTTCCTATAAATTGGTCCCCTATAAAAATGACCACCTATTATTTATTGTAGGTATGTGGAGTAGTGTAGTGTTTATTTATTTCCAATTTTTATTTTTAAATAAAGATGCGTACACGGAATACGTGTCACATCAATATTCTTACTATTTTCAAACTAAGCTAAACGCTTGTGCTATGAAAATAGGACTAACTTGGTGTCCTGGAGCTAGATCACTAGGCCAACGTCTTGACGACTACACCAACAAGCTACTAATGAATTTGACTTTTTCAGTGTTTGTTTTATTTTTCAAGCGTGAATGTGTGTTTGACTTGTATATGAATAGTTTTGGTCTGGTTCCTAACCCGATGCATTAACTGTATGCATCGATAATGTTTTCATGTATTTTCATAATACACATAAGAAATGATTTTCCAAATTTTATAATTCCATTTGTTGCTGTGGTGGGGTTTTTAAAATTATTAGTTCACATGGAAAAGTATTCACACAAAAACTCACGAACCTCACGGACCCCTATCTAATGTGGCCCCCAATGTACCGCATTGTTTACGTTGGTATAGTTACGCCACTGTATCTACCCATCTACGTGTTGATCCTGTTGGTTTGTGTAACAGAGCTTGAAGCGTGTTGTACGATTCACCTATACCCTGTCCGTTCCAGTATCCTAGGTTATCATCTATTTATTGGGCTATTAATCTTGCGTAAGACTGCATTGCCAAGACAAGATCTTGAAGAGATAATTAACATTAGAAAAAAAAATTATTTACAGTTATTAATTTGTAATAATTGAGTCGATAAATGACCTTAACAAATTACATGAATGGGTGTACACACAACAAACTTAAAAAAATAATTGATAAATGCCGGTCAAAATCAAAAAAATCCATTGTTCTTCATGACAGCATAAACAGCGTTACTCAAAAGTTTCTCAAATGAAAAAACTTGGCATATTATTTGATGAAAAACTGTCATTCATTTCACACATTAATGCAATTACGAACATAGCTATGAAATGTCTGGGTTTTGTTAAGGACGGTGAAAGATGTTAATTCACTTAAATCGCTTAAAGTTTTATGCACGGCTGTGGTTCGTAGCAATTTAAAATTCAACTCTATTATTTGGTCTCCATTTTATAAAGTGCATGAATGAAAATTAGAAAGCATTCAACATACATTTTTGAGGTTTATTAACTTCAAACTGTGAATAACCGTTGAATAATTGAAATATGATTTTCTAATGAGCACACTCAATTCAACTAACTTGTTGTGTAGAAGAAATTTAAGTGATTTATTATTTTTATTTAAAATAGTAAATGGGACGCTGGACGCCCTTAATTTAACTGAACTGATTGTATACCGCATTCCTGTGCGGAGTACTAGGTCGTCAGCGCTGTTCCATAAAATGCATCATATACTAATTTTTATAGGAATGCACCCAAACAAAGACTTCACAGGAACGATTTTGATCTTGCAGATATATTCACGTGATGTTATTATAGAATCTTCGCTTACAAGGAACTAAAATAATTGTACTCTGCAGTTACAGTCAGGAGAATTGAATACGTTATTCTGCTTCAGGAAGCAGTTCTGGTTTCTGGTTTCTGATCATACTTTGTGAGCATCATCTGATTATTAGGTACATCGATTTGAATAAGAAATTCACGTAGGTACCTAAATTGAAAATGAATTTTTATGTTGAAATCATAATTATATATACATTAAAACAATACATTACCGTTAAGGTAAAATATAAAATATTAGATTATTTTTATTAATATCGTGGTATAATTAATATTTTGAGAAATGTTTTCTTATTACTATACGACGTATTTTTTAAGTCGCTCGTTAAAATTTTCATCTGTTAAATTAGTATTAAATTATTTTCTGCCATTGCCCTTATTATCAGCGTATTCTTTGTTGATTCTTCTTTTTGTTATTCAATGTTGTCTCTTGTAGTAGATAGGTATTTACTGTGACTTTGCAGAAATCCACTGCCGCTGCTATTTTTAAAATACAAAACTAAGCCATTTTTAAAAACATAAAAACAAACAAAAATGTAGTTATAATATAATAATTTACATAAAAAGTGTCTAAATTAAATAAATACATATTAGATTTTACTAATAAAAGGTAATACGGCGTTTTAGTTAGGTTACTCCCCAACAGATGTCATTGCGCACACCGCGCGCGCATTTCGGACAAAAACCGTCTCGCTGCTAATAGATTCCTGTACGTCGTCGATACGCCGATTCCCGCTCGGCCGCGACATATCTGATGTCTGCTGTGAATGTTGACATGTCATTTAGTAAAGGCCTTGGAGAAATTTACCGTCTACCGGTCAAATGTTCATAATTAGACCGCTGGTAGTGCATCCGCTTCGATATATTTGTGGGTTAACTGTGCAGACTGCGATTTACGACCGCGTCTCTCTTCTGAACGCCGCCATTTTGATTCGGCACATCCGTCAGTTGTTCACCAAAATGCCAGTTCAAATGCCGCTACCCGAGCTCGTAAAACATTTATTAAGATGGATTTTTTTAATTGGTGTCATTGTTTTGCTTGTTGGTCAGTAATATCGAGTAATTAGCGAGGCGAAATATGTATCGGCGAGTTTATGAGCGTGGCGGTTATTTGATTCGTGTTTTTTTAAATGTGAAAACGTTTTTGGCGGTCGCTCCAAAATTTTTAGCAACTACATGAAACCGATTGGTAACGAAAGTGCGAGACGGAAACGCTTGCCAACGATAATGTTTTATCATAAAAAAAACATTTTTACCGACCATTTGATACGATTAATTTCATTAATCATTTTATGTATATTTTATGTATACAAATATTTGTAATAACTAACTTGACACCTATGTAGATAGAGAAGATATTCTTCTATCCTGACACATAACTGTCGTCTTATCCACATTTTACCTATATCTTCTCTTGCTTTCTCGTCAATATCTGATTTCTACCTTTATTTCTAGTGCCGCTAATTTTCCCCACGCAGTCTGTTTAATGTCGTTACTTTCCATTCAACTTCTCCATTTAAGCATCGCTTTTTCTGAACTGGATCGTCTTCCATATTATACAAACATTACAAACAAAACAAATGAAACGTCAAGAAAAATAACTTGACGTTTCAATTTAAAAAACCGATCATAATTAAATTATTATTATTACCTATTATTATTATTTTAAATTCATGTTATTTTTAGTCGTCTTACAGTGGCGTTGCCAATCAAATATTTGCAAGTAGATTTTTTTGTTTACTATTTTGAAAATATGTATTTTCAGAACAAAAAGGTTTCACTTTAATTACATGTAAGCATTTTTCATTCAATTTTTATTTTTGAGGAATATTTAAAATTTTTATTTATAATTTTATTAATTAGGATCGCTTCTCGTATTTCATTACGATCAATTCGCCATTTTGTTTACGAAATGATGGCTTTTTCGTCGAAGAGAGGTCCAACTGTTCGTCACAAAGCCAAGATACAAAAATAAGCGTCAGTTCAGTTTTAAAGGCACGAAAAATAAAGTTTCCGGAATGACTGCGCTTATTTTAAGTAAGAAATTCCCTTTGTTGTCTGCCTTCGCGCCCTTCCTCTACCCTCCTGGCGTTTCAACCTGCGGCCATAAAAACCTTCAATCAATATATAAATCATCAATCAGCTGACAGCAAATAACCGAGATCTCCGGTAATCTGCACAGATACGTACATCAATCGAGAAGCGACAGGACTCTGCCGGGGAGGGTTGTTACACGCCAGCCGTAGCGGCCAGATGCAGGAAGGTAAGTCCCACGTGATCTGTAGGGGAGGGAATGTAAAAGCTGAATATAGGTACCCTAATGTATGGAAAAAAATGTTGAATACGCTACAGTTATAACAGTGAAAGAAATACTTTTTTTTCTTCTTATTGTATGTGCATGCGTTAGCTGGCGAGATGAAACATTCTAAAGGTACAGTACAGATACAGTAAAGGTCTTACAAGAGGTAGATAACATTGACCTGACAGGGGAGTCTGAGGGTGTAGGTTAATTTTCAGATTTAATCGCAGTAACACACAAATACGTGGAGATATTGAAAGCTTTAATATCTCCACGTATGTAATATTAATATGGCCCAGAATACAAGCTTGCACAGGGGGCCGAATAATTGATGCTTCGCCACTGATTATTAATACATAGTTTTGCCAATATTGTAAAAATTTTGTAGTGACGAAAAAGGATATTTAAAAAATATTCAATAGCACCTGAAATGTGGTAGAGTTACAAATGTAACGTCTATTACGTACGTATATTATTATTTTTATTTATTTAGACACATAATATATAAGTATTATACAGGTAAAAAAAAGACAGTTACATATATTTTATATAGATTTTAAAATGCATTGCCCAAGTAAGCAAGCCTGTTCTAGGGCGAATTGGCAAACAAACTATACAACACAAAACCAAATAAACCAATATAACTCATTGAATATGAGGTTAAATACAATTAAATAGAAAATGAAACATACAAGGCAAGTAAACGTGAATATATATATATATATATATAATGAGAGAATAAAAATATGAATGTGTATAAAATACAATATGTAAAAGTATAATGTAAGAACATATAAGGTAAAGAAAAATATGTAAGATTAAAGTGATAATGCAGTGGTATTCGACACTTTGTACTAATATTGTTAGTACTGACCGGTACGCACGAGAGATGTGACGTCACACGGTGGATATGATAATCCGAGGGTTTTTAAACAAGGCCTATTTTGAACGCCAATATCTCCGAAAGTATTGCAAATTTTGATAAAACTCAAAAGACATGGTAATCTGGATTTTTTCTTATTTTTTTAACATACTACAAAATGTAATTTCTGACATGCTCCACTACCTCATTTAAACATCAAAATAAGTTGTGTTATATAATTTATTACGGTGCGTTCTGGCCACCGGCTAGACAGTGGTTACATGAGAAACGAGGGTTCAGCTGGAATAGAGTTCTAGGCATTTACCTTCAGCCGACGACCTTGCTTTCACCTGTGGTAAATTTATTTCAGTGTTGTGTAATTCGGACTGGGAATCAAAGCTTAATAAAATAAAGAGGTTAATTTACAGCAAAATTGTTTAATACAAAATCAATATCAAGTAATTAATCTTTCCTTCTGGGATCTGTACATTAATCATGACAAGGATATGGAACAATAATAAATCTAAAATTGTAAGCACAATTCCTGTGGCAAGCCTCTGGGATAAGACGCAAGGCAAATCATAGTTGATTCCACTTCCACGGTGGTGAACTGTCGTTCTCTCTTGATGTTACAAATAAGTTAAAATCATGGTCACATAATCTCGAAACCCGTGCGCCGTAACTATTGCACACTCTTCATCCTCCATCGCATGGGATCGTGGCCGTCACGCTGGATGTGCCGAAGATTCCTCCATCCCAAATGAAGACTGCCTCCACCGCACGTCTCAGCTACCCGTGATGCCAACTTCAGATTAAAACCGGGTGCCCTTAGCCCGGGGCCCGAAAAAGTAAATTGACATTTCTGCATAGGAAGAGAATACAATGAAAGTTAGATAACTACATTCTATTCTACAAATGATGCACTAGTATCCACAAGATATTATTATTACCCTTAACTTCCCATTATGTATTCGTCGCATCGAGCTATTAACATTACTCTGTTTTGTCTTTAAGATAGTTAACTACTCAAGTCATATAATTGGCTATTTACTGAATTGAAAAATCCTTTCGGTTGATCCGTTTTGTATGGAGTCGTTACCTATGCTGTTTTTTGACAAAATAACATTAGAAATGCGTTTTTGACAAAATAAAAACTGCGTGGAAATTATTGAAGTGTCTATTTCCTCTTTTACTAATTCGCAAATTTTACTATCTTACTGTTTTTAACGTGTTGATTTCATGATTATTTTTTAAATTTGGTGATTGGATTGGTTTTTAATTTGGGAAAAATGAAAAGCAATTGGCAAAACTGTTTCCTGCGTTAACCTTTAATAAAATAAATTATTTCCTTTAGTTTGTTACGTGAAGGATTTTCAAACAATAAATGAATCATGTTCAGTCATAGAAAGTATTCTTAAAAACGTACATACATTTTTTATATGGGTAAGAAGGTATTATTTTACGTTAAAACTTACTTACTTACCATCACGCCGTTTCTCCGTGGGGGTAGGCAGAGAGGATAGAGCGCCACACTCTTCTGTCCTGACACACAATTCTCGCCTCATCCACATTCATACATCTTCTCATACAAGCTCGCCGATTGTTGAGGCTTCTAACAGAACCACTTAAACTTTAAAAATACTATTAATAGTATTGTTAAATTATAAATAAATACATGGTAAGGTCGTATAAACAACGGATTTATTTTGTCTAAAGACGTTGGTTAAACGAAAGTACATATACTGTATTAAATATATTATATATGATTGTTTAATATCATTAGAAACAGCATAACCTAAATCTATATCATTAATTGATAATTCTGGCGTCTGCAAATCGGTTTACTCAAAGGTATTTGAGATTCTGTAAAAATAATGTAGATGGCTTTCAAATAATGGAACGACAGGTGTATTAATTTGAAAAATGTAACATATAGTTTCGAAAATTTGTCAAGAAAAATACTGGCGTTATAGCACAAAGGTAGTGCACTTCCCCGGATTGGAAATAAAGATCCAGGTTCGAATCCCGGTGACGCTAAAACAATATTTTTCGACAAAATTGATTTTATATGTATATATTTATAATTAATACATTAATTTAGTATTTAAATCTATATCTACTGCACGCCACTGGATATAATAATATTTTAGTAATAGATACATAGGTATTAAAAATGTATTTCCAAAATGTTTAAGCTGTGCGTATATAATCTTAACCATGTCGGAGATATAAAAAAATTAAAAAATCTGTAGTGCAATTGATTGAAAATATTTTTTTTTTATAAATTTAAAATTATATATTGAATGCAAAAAATAAGAAGCCATCGAACGTAGAGCGGCCAGACATTTTTTCAATAATAAAAGCCTAAAGCAAAGATATATATTAATAATGGATTATTTTAGAAAATATTTATTTCCAAGTACGTAGACTTAAAGGCTTAGCATGATTTTGTAAAGATTTCATACAATAATATTTTCCGTAACGGCGCAGAATTTATGCATATTCCTTGAACATTTCCCAACTCATAATTTAGTCGGGTATCCACTCACAAAATATTGCAGACCAAGTCTGTTACAGCCTGGAGGTTTATAACATTGTATCGTTTAGTATTGTTTTCGGATAAGTCAAAAATAATCTTCTTATCTATTCATCATGCCATAAGGCACAGAATCGAGCGCGCGTGACAATTGACATGCGTGGGTATGTACTTTGTATCCGATGTTTACCCTTAATTTATATTGAACTCCTGTAGGTATTGCGTAAGTACTTACCTAGGTGCGTCACCTAAATCAGCGGGCAATTAATTGCGACGGGCTTGTAATCCATCTTGTTGACAAGTGGACGGTGGCTTGATCCTGGCCGGCGGGGGGGAGGAGGCTGTCACCTGCCGGGGGACGGTGCACGGTCACATGACATGACGTCACACAATTCGCGTCGTTGTTTAAATGACAGATCAACCATTTTTTAATCGTACAATGTTGAGTATTTGCAGAATTGTATTTTAATTCACATTAGGGTGGGGGCTGTATTAATTCGAACGTGCATACATTATCTTTAGTACAGATGGAGTTGTATTATATATATATATATATATATATATATATAATGAATATTACAAAAAATATTTAGTCCACATTTAAGTCATACTATAACTTGTTATATATCATAATATAATAACTTTGCTGATTGTTAAGTATTTCAAAAATTTTAGCAGGTTCTTTTAACAACATTTTATAGAAAAAAAATATTAGTCAACAATCAGGAAGAAACTTGTATGAACAATGCACAAAAAGTTTTTTGGACTTCTTTTCGTAAAAAATTCAAGCCATATCTCGAACGAGCGCTTGTTTTTTTAAAACAATAACCTATATTTCTGTCTAATTTTTAAAGGTATTTTATATGTGCTTTAGTTATTAGATTATTCATGTTACGAAAGCGAGGTATAAAAAACTTTGTATTTTGAATAAGGATCGTTTTTATGAAAACATGTAATAATTAAAATAATATCTTCAGTACAGCAGCTTTATAATTTGCAATGTTTCAATTTTCTAATTTCTGAATAAAGTACGACTTGTTTATTTTTTATTTCTATGAAATTCAGAAACAAACATGTTTGTTCAAAACCTTATTTGTGATTCATAGGGAAATGACACTTCAATACAATGTAATGCATTAATTTACTTTTAAAGTTCCTCGTGCGTGATACTCTGGAAATTAGTGTGATATTATATGTAAATGTACCTAGTGCTGTAAATAAATAACTATATAGAGAAATATGGACCTGGGACATCATATTATATAAAATCTCAATAATGCGTATATACAATAATCATTGCTCTACGATTTTTAATTGAGAAAATAATAATATTTATGATTCAAAATTATAATTAACGAGGCCGTCATATCAGACGTACACTCGCGCCAGTTTCGATTGCGCAGCGAGCCGCGGTACAAATGACGCCGTGCGTCATATCATATAACATTAAAATGTTACACGGAATAATCGTCGATTAACGTAATGCATGGATAATTTTAAACCCCATTGAAAAACCACACAAAACATTCGCATCCGAACGAAATCACAACACGACCCGACATATTACAATACCCTTTTGTCCGAACTTTTAATTTTTCAATTTGAAAATTCACGGAATTAATATTCGGCGGGAGCGGTTAAAAACACAATGGGGGCACGAAATAATTTCAGGTATTTTTCCACGTGTGGCGGGCGGCAGGCGCGCCCCGCCGGCCTGGCCGCATTCGCGCCAACATTCAAAAGATAACAAAAAAAGTATCGCTCACGTTCCATATTCGAATGCGTCGCAGGGGCGGGGGTGTGATTTACCGCCTTTATAATTGTGAACAAACCCTTGGGATATTAAAAACGTGTGCAAATGTATCGCTTTATAATTTCTTGATAGCTCGAGGTATGTTTTCAGCAACATGGCTGTGGCTGATCCAGTTGAGATCATTCAACTCTGGAGGTTCAGTGCTCTTGTAATAGATCAGCAAATTATTATGGTCCGTGTCTACAGATGATGACGGGCTCTAGGGAGACGGAACAAGGCTGGAAAAAAAAAATGAAATGAGGTGCAGATTAAATTAAAACTTTTCTTCCATAATTATTAAATATTAAAAAAAAAATAGAATTAAGGAAAATATTTTTTTTTGAAATAGGTTGGTTTTTCTTTAAATCTATTATTATATAATTTTATTCAACATATCTTTTAAATATTGTGACTAGAATTTTTAAAAAATATGTAACAATAAGAGAAAATAATAGTTACCTAAGTTTTTCGTACCAGAAGTATAATGAAATAATACTACATTATTTATATCGGTAGAATTATAATACCTCAGTTCATTAAAGTGCATAATTTATATTTTTTGAATTACTATTATCGTCATGGGTTGTTTATAATTATTCCATTTCAGGTAATTGATTAATATGTTTTTAATTTTATAATTCAAAAGTAATTCAATAGCGTAACAAAATTAATCGTAAATAACGAATTGTGGCAATAATAAAGTAATATAAATATTTTTCTATAAAAATAATTACGGAGATCGCCAATTAGAAAGGAAAATGTTAAGTTTAGATTTAAAATTAATTTTCTGTTACCTTTAAGACAGCAGAAGGTATTTGGTATTTCCTGTTTATCGAACATCTTGCCAAGAGTTCTGTCACGGAAGAGAAAATGCTCGGATGGACCTAACTTCAGACTGTCCTGGATTGTTCTGGAGCGGCGCTGGTCGGGTGAGCTTTCCTTCCGCTCCCTGGAGCCCGACAAAGGAAAAACGACATCTGGGAGCTTCCTCAAACATTAAAAACTGCCATTAAATAAGCTTTGGTTGTAATCATTCGCTTATTAACCTTTTCCATTGAGGATATACTATTACACTTCATTGATTTCTTTATTATTACTTATAATATGTATAAGTTAATGTAAAAAATATTTAAAAATATATAACGATTTTTCTAAAATCTATGTACATACATACATAATGGATTATACGGTAATTTAATATTCTTATTTTTAAAATTATACTAAATATTTGTGCTTTAAAAAATATGACTATTTTGGTATTTAAAATCTAAAGACATGTCGTATATGAGATTGGAAATGTAAAGTGGCTGTAAAGTTGTCTTATATTTTCTTCTCATGTTCTCTTTTTGGATAGATGACTAGTCCTAGTTAGGAAGAAATTAAGATGGATATACTGAATTTTTACATTTTTTAAAATGATTTTTTATTAAGAACACATTCTTATCGTGAAATTGTAATTTTACAGAACATAATAGGTCTGTGATATTTTTAATACAAATTAAATGTATAGTTTAGAAATATATACATATAAAATGTAAATAAATACATTTTATTATTATACCTGTACTAGGTGAAAGTTTGTCATTAATGACAATAAAGAATCTTTTATTTTTTTTACAGAACAGTTGGTAGGTATCTATATTCTCAAATTAAATTATTATAAAATATATAAAATGTTCGTACTTATTTAGGTTGTATACGTAAAGCTCATTTGATTAAATGATTTTTAAAAAAATTGAAAGAGTCGAAGAGCAATATTTTTCATATATAGTCAAGTGACGGAATGCTAGTCGATTATGTAATTATTTTATTTGGAACATGCGCGCATGCGGCATGCGTGCGCTCGCAGGTCATTATTACCAGCAAAAGTGTGATAATGTCAAGACAGTTCGCGTGTTCAACCAATGCACGCTTTCAATGTTCAACTTCAGTCATGCGTGCACACATCAAGCACGCGCCAGTTCAAAAATTTTGCGTAACATAAACATAGGAGCATGGAAACAACTATAAAAGAGCATGAAATGATGTATGTCGGGCGTAAAGAAAAGGAGAAACAGGAAAATAAACGCATCGATAAGAGGATAAACAAGACTAGTAAAATTAATGGAATAGGTCAAGAAATGAAATGGTAAGTCTCATTCGACAAACACAGTCATTCTGTGGTATCTGAGGGGAATCAAGAGGCTTACAGGCTGCTTTAAAAATCATCAAACTCTGCGGAAATATGTGGAAAGAATCCAGTAGTAGATAGGGCTGATAATGATGATAACGATACCTGCTAGAGGTAGGCGAGTGCCTAATAGACTTTATCTTAACGACAATGACGATGTAAAAAGATGATGGAATTCTGTAGTGGCTGTAGTCTTAGATTACAAGATTGATGACACTGCTAAAAAAAGAAGAAGAATATGACGTACAAACGGCGAGAATTTTATTTATGTAGATAAGACGGATGTAAAATTCCGTTGAAATTGATGTCGCCGTTTGAAATGTAGGATGTGAAAATGGAATCCAAACAAATCGCAGATGAACGCTTGGTATCGATTCTGCATTCCTGAGAGGCGGTCCATTGCTGCAGCGCGAGGTATGAAATCGGACGCACTCACGCGCGGTATTATCCATGCATCAAGTCCGGAGAGCTACCAGGAGAGCAGTCGGCGGGGGAGGTAAAAGGTGGATTAATCGGACAGAATGTATTACAGTTCGGATGCCGGCGGGCGTGAGCACTGCGGCGGGCCGGAGGTGCAGGGGTGGGGGAGGGTGACGTCCGTAAATCACCGATTCTACCCGAATGTCGGCGGCAGACGATGCGCACCGGTGGCGTGTCAGGTGAGCGCAGGGTTTCCAAATTTCACCCGCGACCGGCCGGGACACGACTTCCGACACGGAGAGAACATAAAACGAATACGTCTGTGGCAGGTCGGAGTTTTGTAGCGTATTTTGGGTACCTCACTGGCATCGCACATCGTTAACGTGAACAGTCCAAACGTGGATATCGAGGATACCGTGTTCGGACTGCTTGCTATGTTGACGTTACTGGTCACTAGCGCGATATCTAGAATACGGCTGCAGGTATCGGTCACCTTTGTGATTCTGAAGTTTTACATGCATACGCAACTATTAATATTTTTTTAAATACAAATTAACTGTATCAATTAGAAACATATACATATAAAATCACTTTTATCGAAAAATATCTCTGTCGGATTACTCAAAGGTATTTGAGATTTCGTAAAAAAAAGAAGGCTTTCAAATAATGTAACGATAGATGTATCAATTTGAAAAGTGTAACAAACAAGTTCGATAATGTGTCGTCAATATAGTATAATCTGTTAATGGAATTTCCCCGGATAGAAAGAGATCCAGGTTCGAACCCCGGTAGCAGCAATAATATTTTTCGATAAAATTGATTTTATATGTACGTCTTTCTAATTAATACATTTTATATGTATTAAAAATATCACAGATGTATGTTCTGAATAATTACAACTTCACAATGAGAATGTGTTATCCTTAATAACCAATTTAATTGTTTTTAGCAGATACAGTCTAGAAGTGTAGTATACTTATTAGTATAATATTAACTTATATCAACACATACTTACACATTATGATAAATATATACCGTAATAGGTACCTTGAAATAATTTGATGTAATTTTGTTAGTCACGCTCATCTTGAATGACAATTTTCTATGACAGAGTAAATAAAAGGCGGGTAAAATATGCCATCGCTTTTCATTTCCCATGAATACGGTGGCAGAATGTACGGCGTCATCTAGCGGCGGAGGAAGTCGGCGCACACCTTCGCGGGCGCCGGGACGCCGCAGGTTTGCGCACCGCAACAGCTATCCCGCGGAAGCCTCCCTTTACCTTTAGTAAAAGCTCGGTCGGGTGGAACAATTCGTTTCCTCTGCACTCCCGCGGTATGGTAACATGAATAATATGGTAATAAGCAGTGGGGGCGTGTGCTCTGTGCATTTGTGCAATTTGCAAAAAATATAATTTAAATTCGTGTAGGTACATATGCAAATGTGGTTTTCTGTCTATATATAGCATACTTATAAAAGAATTTAAGCAAGTGACGTGACCAAATTAACAGTTTAAAGAGTTGCATCTGTTGCTCATTGTTCGCCTAAATACCCTTCGATAGTTAGTTAGTTGGTTCTGGGTTTTCTATTGTTAACGTAAAGTATACAACTCCAAGAACTGTGTAGATAAAACCACTGATCTGTTTGTCTGGCTGCAATCTTTTCGACTGCAATTCGATCTGCTGTATATCTATTAGGTGCGTTCTGCTGATGATATTTTTTGTGCTGTTTTTGTTGGTCCGACAATTAAATTGCTAAAACGAGATCTGAACTTACACACCTGCCGCTAATATTCCATCTCCGAGAGCGATTTTATTATTTCCGATACTGATGGCGTATAATAGATCTAACTTTACATTATCTGAACAATCATGGAAAATATATCTGGATGGTATCTATTATATTATTACCTTTAAAACAACAATAATTGGAATACATAGCAAGATTATAACATCACACAGTGGGTATACGTCAAAAGTGAAGGCATTAAAATTACATTTTTTTTTAAATTCTTTTTTTTTTACAATATTTATTTTACAGTTATTAAAAATTATGCCTCCTCACAAGGATGATCCTGTATCGAGGTGGATTGTTATTTAAGGGTTGTTCAAGTATTTGTTAATAATTCTAGGAACAATTGATAACTCTTTTTTTTTATTAATTATGTACTCGTCGTTAGTACCCTTTTTAACATTTCTTTGTCTAATTCTTTAATCCGACGTCATTTAAAATTAATCAAAAAAGTCTATTTTAACATAAATAAAAAATAACATAAATATTTTTTATCTTCCGTCTATGGCGTTATCTATATGATGTTTATGAACGATTGATTATCATATCAGGGCTGCTGCAGGGTGGATCTGATCGTTCTCTCGGTTCTGGGGTGGTTTTCCATTGTGAGACGTATGATTCATTGCCCCACCTGCCTTTCCTATAGACAGGGGTAGGAAAACGGAGGCTTAAGCGCTCTGTCTTCATATAAAGGAATGAATGGATCGGTGATTGGTAAGGGCGGGCCTTGAACCTGTGGTTCTAAAAATGTATAGTAAATATATTGTTAAAATTTTGTTATTCTTTATACATTTTTGTATTGGGGTACTGAATGATACTATATAATTATTTATACTTATTTGTAATTTCAGGAATACTAAAATGATATAATATTATATCTATATTTTTATTTTTTTATTAAACCTAAAATTGAGTTATTTTATAACTACTATGATTTCGAGAGGTGCTGTCCCTCTCATCATCAGGTGTAATTGATAAGTAATGATGAAAGGCACTGCAACTCTTGAAATTAAAGAAGATATAAAATAACTCAACGTGTATGTAGTACAAAGTTGAGTGTAGTAAAAATTAAAATAATTATATCGCACTACAAGCTAACTGTGAAGTTTTCTTATTATTCATTTTTAATTTTAGAGATTCATTGTCAGTTCTTGTTCAATTTCATTTTAATAGTTTAAAAAAATCTTATATTTTGTATTACTTCAATTTAGGTTGTATTTAATATTTCATAATATTATTTCAATACGGGTATTTTTTCTATTATTATTGCTTAAAAATATTGTTTATATAATTTTGAAATAATTATTAATAAAAATAATATTTGATGATATGAAATAATACAATGCAATGGTCAATTAAAAAAAACCTTATTTATTTAAAACTTCTTTCATGACCGAGCAACACTTTGGAATAGTCTGAAATTCCACCATTCTATGCCAGGCATGTGATATTAGATGTAATTTAGCTGGGATAAGGTGAATATATTCCATTCGAGAAAATAAAGCCGTCAGATATACTTCGCGTATTTTTGCGTTACACGAAATTGTAGGTAAATTCTTTAGAAAAATTATATTTATATCTCTCGTGAATAAGGGTGCGAATAAGGTGTCATAAAAGAAAACTGAATTCATACTTTCATATTGACATTTAAGTAAGCTTGATTTATGAAGATTTATTTACCTAGGGTAGATATTACTTTAGTCATGCTTTGCAGATATTGTTGGCTGGATACATTATGTACTCGTATTTCTTTACCTGCGTTTGAGAGTTTGGTACTTATTTATCGTTGATACTTATAATTTATTTTCATTTATGTTTTTCCCAATTTATGTTAATTATGTTTTACCTTTGATTTAAAATAAAATCTATAAACGATACAATAATAAAAAACGCAAGGAAGTACGAGTGGGTACGCAAATTTTTTTAATATTGGAAAATAACATAATATTTTCCGAAGTAAAGAAAGCTCAACATCAAATGTTTTGATGTGTCAGCGCGCCAGCACCGCCGGTGCGAGATGTATGTGTGTGTGTGTGTGTGTGTGTGTGTGTGTGTGTGTGTGGCGGGCATAAACGGGTGGAGCGCGCGGGGCCTAGACTAGTCGTATACTTTGTATCAATAAGTGTATTATTCGTTGTAATAAAGATTATAATTGTCACATAAGAGTTCCTTTTGGACCACAGCTACAGCTATATTGACGAATGTTATTACTGATGTTATTTGCCATAATTAGCGCGACCATTAGATACATTATATGCCACAACATTATCTTAATATGGAAAATTCTTTAATAAATGAAATATATTTTCTTACTATCTCGAAGCCAAGATTAAGGAGACAAATCTCGATTGAGACAAATGAACAAAATGTTAAAAATAATTATGTTATAAACCATTCAATTTGCAGGACCAATTTTCGAAGTTTTTAAAATACTTTAAGTGAAAACATAAGTTTTTAAATAATATATTCTATTTATTCACATGTTTTGAGGCTTCATCTACTATTTAAAACTAACTTTTGTATCAAAATCAGTTTTTAAATAATATATTTTTAGTCTTATGAAAGACGATAATTTTAATTGTCCATCGAATTTATTAAAGTTAAGCATATTAATGCTGGTCTATCTGGCCATGACGGACGTCAAATCCACGCTGTCATTATTTTCGTTTAAAAATGTTGAAAATATATGTTTTCACGCATATTCTATGCACAATATGAATTAATATTGAACTTATTCACGACATTTGTAGCAAATTTCATAAATTTGACGTTTTCCTACTGATTTTAAGGGAAAAAAACGTTTTATTGAGTAAAGTAAACATTTTATGTGTGTTATTTTTATGTAAGTCGTTATTAAATATTTCGTTTATATATAACACTGTTGTATTTTAAACACTATCTGTTGTTTGATAAATAGTATGTAATAATGAAACAGACATATCATCAAAACGGTAATATGGAGTACACAACCTGAGAAGTACTTCTTACGCGAGTACGTAACAGTTATTATCTGCATTCGCAATTTATTGTTAATTCTATTGATTTAATTAAGGAAGCCAAGGACCAAATGTAACTATATATATATAAACCAACAATGTTATACGATATAGATTTACTCGTACATACATTTTCCTAAATTTCACATCCTGGGAAATTTATTACTGTATTAGTAGGATAAAAAGTAGATAAACGAAATTGTTAGACATTATTTATAAACATATTGGATTTTTTAGAAAAAATCGTATTATAGATTTGAAACAAGAATTTATGAAGTGGAATCAAAAATAATAGAGTGAGTAAAAATATTTGAAAATGCGAGATGTGCTTTTTATATTAATATTTCATATTTGCAAATATAGAAATTTAAAAAGCATCTGACATGCCAAATTAATATGAATCCGATTGTTTATGCATGAAATTCAGACGTTCTGAAATCACAACATTCACCCTGTCCGTTCGGCTCACACGTATATGGAAAGTAGGGGTGGTTTTATGTAAACATTTAGGGGTGCCTTTACCTGCCGCACGTCATGTTATTCATATTAGGGGTGGTCCATCCTTGATCGCTTCAGAACAGATTTTATTACAGATACGTCCACGGGGAGTTTTGGGGTTGTTTTCATGATTTCAGTAATCAAATTTTACGAGGTGAGATCGCTCCATATTAAGCGAAAAGTTGGAAAATATAAAAATAACGATGTTAATATATTTTGAAGTATTTGTGTAAACCTAGTGATTTAATCATTGATTGATCTAGTTTTTAATTTGTCAATAAAAAAAAAATCATAAAATTATCTCTAAAAAGGAAGTGACGTGTAGAGAAACTATTAATTAATTAAATTGAATGCCTTAATTTTTTCTCTTTTGTTGTTAATTTCATAGTGTTCATCAAATTCTATAAAGAGTACTATTAATTAATTTATTATACCAAGGTTTTATGACCATATAGTTCATATAGATATATAGGTGATACATAAAAAAATATTATTAAGAGAACACATTCTTATTGTGAAGTTGTAATTATTCAGAACAGAATTAATATATTCAATTCATATTTTAAATATGAATTAAATATATTTTAAATATGAATTAAATATATTAATTAGAAAGATGTAAATCTAAAATCAATACATATAAAGGTAGATGGCTCTTTCAAATAATGAAATGATTAAATGTATTAATATCAAAAAGGTAACGTATAGGTTCGATAATTTGTCGCTAAAAATATCGCCGCTGTAGCATAGTTGGATAATGAACCTTTCCGGGTTTGGAAGGAGATCCAGGTTCGAATGCCGGTGGCGCAATTCATATTTAAAAAAAATATTGTTTAGGTGATATAAACAATGCCCATTTGTGGTTTCTTTACAAATAATTGTCGTATTCATATTGTTATTGGGATTTTATTTATTTTTTAAATCATTTAAGGTGAGATTAGTGATATTATTGAAGTATTGGCACCATCTATTGTGTATACAAGTGAAACTGGAATTGACAAAGAAAAATAAAAGAAAATTGACCGAACGCGGTTTGCTTATGTGTGGAGAATTTATAAATGAAAAAATGAAGAATGAACGAATTAGGAGTACAAATATGATTTTAGTCTAGTTGATGACATCAATGTATTATTTGTAATCATGTCAAACGCATGGTTGAGGAGACTGCGTTGAATAAAATGTATAATACAATGCAATAGGAACATATGATGATTCGAAAGACCTGGCACGATCAGGTAAATTAGATATGAGAATAATAGACTGTAAAAAAGAAGAAGCTTCAATAATTTAGGGGTTGCCAAGGCGTTTAAATCGTTGTTATATACCTCTACGATGAAACAACGTGATAATGAATTTTTTCTTTAAATGTTATTTCACCCTAAAAAAAAAAATTCAAATTTTTTAAATGAACTTATATTTAAAGATAGTTGTTTACTTTTATAAAAATTCCGACAGCAATCTGTTATATTTTTTAACAATTATTATTATCTTTAAAAACACGTTCTTGCTGTGAAGTTGCATTTTCAGAACATATTTCTGTGGTATTATTATTATAAATTCTTACAATTGCTACATTGTAATACATGATTAATTAATTAAAATAAATAATATTATATACATCTGAAAAACGTGATAAGATTACTTATATAAAAAATATTTACGATTGACGAAGTGTTCATATTAGTTGTTCAGCCATAAGAATTTATGTAAATTTTTCATATTCTGGTCATTTAAGTCATTAATCACCTTAAAATTAACATTGTTTACGGCAAACAAGAAGTGATTATATCCTAGAAATAAGCGTTTAATTAATTTTTCTTTCACCTAGGGGAGTAAAGATCGAGGGTGGTCCAAGTAACTGCGCTGCCCCGTGCTAAAAATAAAAAAAAGTCGGCTAAAAGTTTGATGCTTCTTTAGAAAAGGTGTTCAACTGCGCGATAATTTCGATCTCTACCCGAATTCGTGCAAAATAAAATTAACAATATTATTTTTGGGTTAATTTTGTGGTTGAACATGATTATAATAGTAAATTTAAGAAACTTTGTGTAATACACTTTGACTCATTTAACGTCGATCGAATTCAATATCTTATTAAGGATGTATGCAAACTTACTGATCTATAAAATAAGACACGTAAAGAAATAAATTGACAGACGAAGCGTGTTTTCAGTCGTGGTGGGGAGGAAATGAAGATATTTAATGAATAATTCGTTATTGAATATATTTATTGTGGTTGTGATTGTCTGGTTAGTATTCAAATTGTACCCGAGATTTAATTGTTGAAGGTTTACTTTCTAATATACTATTGATTGAATTGCAAGTAATCCATTACCAATCTTCATTACAATCGGACACAAATCTTACAATTATGGATAATCCGTTAAAAATCATCATTACAATCGGACACAATTCTTACGATTATGGATAATCCGTTAACAATCATCATTACAATCGAATACAAATCTAACATTCACAGTCACAATAGCGTTAAATTTAACAGTTATATTTATCGTATAATTATTAGTAAAATTTTGTTTATGCGTTGTTCATAACTTTTAGAATGTTATATGTTACAAAAATAAAGACCACAATACGTATTTTTTATTTATATTTTTATTTATAGAAAAATGTTAATATTGTAGATAAAATCTAATATAAATTTATACATCCATAATTAAAGTTGTTTTATTATTATTGGTGCAACGATGCGTACGTTTTTATAAATTTTCTATGCATTTAAATTTTGAAGATTTTATATACCTTACGGATTATTAAAGGGGGTGAGGGTCGTCTCACAAATCTATTAATAATTCACGCGGCGTTCTTTAACACTTTTAAAAGTGTTTTTCTGTCAGTTTTCACCTAATTGAAAATGCTGTAATGTGTGGCGAGAAAATACCACCACGATTCTTTTATATTTTCGTTTCTTTATAAAATGGATACAAATTTTATTTTTATTAAGTTTGCACCACTGACAAATTAACGCATAAATTCACTTTTAAAAGGTATATTAAATAAAACTAATATTTAAAGTATCCAAAAATGTAGTTATTAAGGTATAATTATTTTTTAAATGATTATTCTGTTCATTACAAACATGTTTTCATGTTTCATGTTTTGATGTTTTCAAACATTTAAATAAATATGTAACAATGAAGTTTCGTTTAGTGGTAAAATAATTTAGACGCTATTTTTTTTGTACACACTATCCATCCCCCATTTTAAAACGTCAAGAACGAGCTTATGGGGGAGAGTGGGGAGAATTTCTACCTTTATTTTCTTCTAGAGTCAGGTTTTTGGTTCGGCGCCAAATTGAATACAAATTTATCATTTTTGTAAATTGAAATACGTGTTCTCGCCGTGTAAACAAACACGGACATACAATTATTAAATTTGTCTCAGTCTCGAAACGTAGAAATATTTCAAGTACTCTAAAATAATTAAATATATTCATTTTCATAGTTCTACCTGCAGCGCTAAAATGAGATGGTTTAAAAATTACAACTTCTTCTTTGTCTTCTCTTCTGGGGTCGGTCAATCTAATGATGTCTTATTCTAGTCATTTCAAATCTTAAGGATCGAGACTGACTGAAGCTATCCATTCATGTTGTTCGTGATCTTCCCGGACTTCTCCCATCCGTCATGATACTCATGGTTTTATGAATGTGATCATACTGAATGTGAATAAGAGTCACCCTAAAAGAACCTCACATTTGAATATTGTCCAATGCTGTGACTCCACCAGCTGTTTCTCTTTTTTTTTTATATTCGCCCAACGCTTTGACCGGTAGAGTCTGATTGGCCTAACAATTATTTAATAATCTTTACCTTGTGTCTTTATTATCATACAAGACTACAAATAAAGATCTACACTAGAACTATGCTAAGTTAATTCCATGGTTCACGTCAAGATCAGCTGTGGTGTTCGTCAACGTTATGGAGTCCATGTATTTGATTATACAGAAGACACGTGACTAAAAATTTCGCTTCTGTGAAGGATTAGAAGATTCATTAGTATTATAAAATAGAATACAACTGTTTCAACAACTGAAAAATTATTACTCATATAAAGTACTAATAAAGAAATGCAATAATTATCAGTACAGCAAAATAAAGCTTTCAAAATAATATTGGAAAACAATATAATAGTATAAATGGTGAAATATAATAGTCAAATGTGACATTTAAACAGAAAATATATTTTAATATTATCGTGTTTATTTTTAAAATCCTCACTAAACATGTACTGACAGAATTTGTAAGAACAATTTAGGAAAATCAGCATGAGAACGAGCGAGAGTTAGAATGAGACTACCATTCAGGAAGAAGGCTGAATCTCGGAAATCAATGAAGTAGAGTGCGATGAAGATTTTTCATGAAATACCAGATGATATAAGAAAGGAGGAGAGATTTTATAAATTTAAATGTTATCAATACATATTATATGTATTGATAACATATTCACTAACGTACTCATAGAGACGAAGTCATTGTTCTTTATATGGGAAATATGGAAGTCATAGGTATTACAAGGCTTACAACCTATCCTCGGCTGGCTTGAGTGATCAGTTTACACAATTGTAGCGTTCACCAATTCTACCTATGGGCGACTGCCACACCTATCAAAATTTTTGAAAGTTGTATATATGTTTTTACTATGTAGAAACCTTTCAAATGCTGCCACCATCTAAGGTTGGGTCCAACTGAAACTAGTGGACTTTAGTATACGTGTATAGAAAAGTGGTTTAAAAATAAATGATATATTATTTAATTTTATTTTAAATTGCATATATAAGAAATTAGTTTATTTTGAAAATATTATAGTAAGAATACTAATGTGATGTAATTGTATTCTTTTATATACGTTTTTACATTTAAATATTCCTTGTGCGTTGTAGACAATTATTCTATCACGGCGGCGCACAATTTTTACCTCTACTCTGTTCTCTCGTTCCAAACGACCTGCGAATACTTTCACTTTCACCTCCAACTGAAACTTTTTAATTAAACTCTTCAGCCCTTATCGCTGAGCTGTCAAAAAAATCTAACGAAAGAAATTCAACAAAAAAACCTTAATGTAATGGTATTAATTTGCGAGAAAATGTCAGACGTCCCTTTTAACCTTACCTTAAAGTTACAGAAAAATGAGTAGTTGAAGCAGAACTTTTATTTCCAAACTTTAATTAATATTCATCGACACTTTGCAGATTTATCGGTAAATTTTCAATTTAGAATAAACAATGTAAAGTTAAAAAAATAACACAATCTTTGTAACAACACTTGCTTAAATAAAACTATTAAATCAATATGTTTAAAAAAAATCATATATGTACTTGTATGCCATCTAATTTAATTAACTTAGCAGTTAGAAAAAAACCTTGAGAAAGATATATATATATCCGAGTCTTCAACGAATGAATTCTTTCTTATCTCCTCACTCATTTGTTTCGCGTGACCAAACCACACACAAGCCTTTTTTAATCCTGTTCACTATGCTTTGTATTTCTTATTTATTATATGTTTATTACTTATTTGTTCATGCTTTATATTATCATAAATAGATTTGCCACATATGTGCCACCCATTATTAATATATATTTATCGTTCTTATTTAATACAGAAGTTAATTTGAAACTAGTTATTTTTTAAAAATATGAAAAAAAATTTAGACGTTATAAAAATGGCGTTATATGATTGAAATTGTGTTATGTTATATGGTTAAAATTATATGATTATTCTACATCAACAATATTTATGGATTATTTTCTAAATAACATTTCATAATATTTAGTGTACATCGAGTGTAGCAGATATATGTACGCTTGTTTAAGTAATTCGTTAAAAAACCCTTTTTGAAATTTTTTATTTATTTTATTTAGTTATTTATAAACATATAACATGAATGGATTGTACAACTACAAAAAAATACAGTTTGTTACATATATTTTACACAGATTTTAAAATGCATTGCCCAACTAGGCAAGCCTGTTTGAGAGCAAATTGGTAAACAAATTACATTTCACAAAACCAAATAACTCATCGAAGGTAAAACAGGTAAGGTAAACGTGAATATATAAAAATAATATAAAAAAATAGAGAAAAAAATACCAATGTGCAATACAATATGTAAAGAATGTAAGCACATATAAATAAGGTAAAGGGATATATGCAAGATCAAAATACACAAAATGCAGTTATAAGAATTATTTCATTATATAAAACAGTTTACTCTCAGTATTTGCTCTTCCTAGTTTCAACCAATTTAAAACACTTCTTTTAAAAATCTTAATGTGAGTTAAAGTTATAATTTTATTTTCAATTTGATTGTATATTCTAGAGACTTGAAAGATGAATAATAAAGTGTTATACAAAGTATTATCTGGTATATTGTCGGCACACAGTGTATACGTAACCTTTTAAATTCCACATTTTGTTAAAATATTTGTCGCAAATACACCACTTTGAGAAATTACTAAGATCATGCGATTTAACACCATTGGACTATTTTCTTTGGGGCTATGTTAAATTTATGGTCTATACCAACAAGCCGGCAACGTTACAAGAGCTAAGAGAAAATATTGAACGCTAAATTGGTGCGATTCGGGCCGAATTATATGAAAAAGTGGTGGAAAATTGGATTCAACGATTGGACTTCTGCAAACGTGCCTGCGGTGGTTATGCGAGGGAAATTGAATTTCATACATAATTGCCACTAAATGTACTTCAAAACATAATATTTTTTTTTAGATATATTCATTCGTTTTTGTTTTATTTTAAAAAAAAGTTTGAGCACCCTTAATGAAAAACCCTTTATTTGACCAAACTATTTTAAGGTTATTTGATCTTGAGGGGTAATATCTTTCAGTCCTCACAAATAGAGCGCTTATTTTCCTATGAAAGCTAGTTAGTATATTCGACATATATAATTGTCTTATGTCCAAAACCTGAAATTCCCTAAAAAGTGGCTCTGAAGGATATTAACAGTCATGGCGGTGTATTACTCTGAGTATAGTCTTCTGAGCAATGCTTACTTGATATATATATATATACACGTGATGCACTCCCCCAGCTATCAATACCACAGGTCAAGTTGGATTGACACAAAGCATAGTACACAGTTTTTATCTTCTTTGTACAATTGTTTACAAATGTAATATATTTTATAAATCGTAGAGTTCAGAAATGACATTACTTAATTATAATATAAATACTTTATAACACCTCAAGCGATTGTTTTCTAATTGTATGTCGATTTTAATTCTAAAGGTAATTTTTGTACAAAAAAGTTAATGAATGCTTAAGAAGAAGAATTAAATGAATAAAATCAGATGACCAGTAAGAAAGAAAATGAGAGATTTATATAATAAATACTGGCAGAAGACAACGAGGAGGACTTCAAGTTACTCGGTGGTCAAATAGAAAATGAAAAGCCCCCTTATAATTAGGAGACCATCCAGAATAAAGCTCCTCGTACGAAGAGCATCGAAAAGAACTGTATCGATTGAGAGAAAATCAACTGTATTGATCAGTACCTAATCTTATTGTTTCTTCACCTCTGATCGAATGAATTTTATAAATTTTAATGTAAAATATTTTCATTGTGAAGTTGCAATTTCAAAACATAGTTCTGTGATATTTTTAATATAAATTAAATGAATCGATTAGAAAGGTATAGGTAGGTATATAGTTACAGAAAAAATAGCAGTGTCAAATCCCGATAGAAACCGAATATTCTTTCGGTAGATTGACTTTTTTCTGAATGTCTTTCTAATAAATTAATTTAATTTGTATATATAATAAGACGTAATACTTTGTTTAAAACACTATCTATTGATTATTCAACATGTTTGGATACATATTGTATCATCTTCAGGAAATAATGTAAACTGAAATTAAAAATACAAGCATCGATAAAAACAAAACTATAAAATGATGGGTAACTAAGTATGAACTAACATGAAAACAAATTTAAAAGATGACTATTTGCAAAGAAGACTTGGTTATTTATAATATTTAGACTGCTATTAATACTTTTTCTTATTTATAAAATTTAAAATTTGTAAACTGTAAACCAATATTTGTATGTATAATTTCTAAACTTGTATTTGTATGTATAATTTCTAAACCTGTATTTGTATGTATAATTTCTAAACTTGTATTTGTATGTATAATTTCTAAACCTGTATTTGTATGTATAATTTCTAAACCATTGATATCGAAACATGTTGAATAATCAATAAATAGTAGTTTAAACAAAGTATTTTGTCTTATTATTCGTATAATATGTGGCCACAAACTAATTTTGTTAATATTGAAGAAGAAATTAAATTTTTGTTTATAAATATTATTTTATAAAATTGCTGGGTGTGTTTTGACTTTCATTGTTCAGAAGAATTCGTTACCGCCTACCTGGAGCGTTCAGATTTGTCGTCATAACACGCTAACATGATACCTGTTTACTTTAAAATGTAATTCAATCCGAAACGCCCACCTCAGCGACTGTTAAATATTGGCTCCGAGTACATATTACTAATATTAAAAACATTGTAATAATAAGTGCCACCCGTATCGTTTATCGAGTTTGTGCTTATAGTGGTTATTCACACGATAAGTGTTAGGATTTATCGCTGTATTGTATTAGTTTTTTTTGCTCGAATCGAATCATGCTCGATGTGGGAGGATCTTCAAGTGATATTTTTGTTTTATTATTCTGGTATAGACATGCCCAAAGTGTTATAACTACATGAAACCATTGATTTCATGACAATTTCACACATATAGACAATTGCACAATCAGCTTTTTATTCTGCTGCCGTGACTTTGTATTAAACAACCTATCCTATCTTAATGCATCTTAAATTAACCTATCTTAATGGATGTAAGCTATCGTGAGGCAACTTAAATCAATGTACATAATATTGTATTACTTTGTGTACAGTTGTCTATGTGTGTACCTGTGTTGTGTGCAGTTGTTGATTTGACATGTAACTAAATATTATTTTGCTATTGTCCAAAGAGTTTTCAAAATTTTATTTAAAAAATAGACAAAGTTATTAGTATTAATGAGATTTTTGTTATTGTACATTCAATGCCAAATACTTTATATCCAGTTCATATATCGTCACTTTTAGTAAAATGCATGCCCAACTGGATTCATCGGTCAATCTTCTTCTTGTACTACATTTTATTAAATTCATTTCGGTAAATAACGCCGCACAAGCATATGCGAAAGAGAAAATTGATAATATTACCGTCGCTGGTAGTCGCGAAATTTTTAAACAGCTAAATGGTGTTTCGAGTTTTTTTTATTTCTTTTGCTGCATTCTTTTTTAGTATGTTCGATAATCGATCACTTCAATCATTTTTAATTCATTTCTAAAATTGACTAATTTTTGTTTCCATATCGAACTTAATTGGTGTTCAATTAATTGCATTTCTATATCTGTTAATTGTTGCGTGCCAGCTAAATTGATGAATGTGCCATCTCTGGCACGCGTGCTCTATGTTCGCTACCCCTGGTCAACGACGGCTCTCAATACTTCTAGAAAGGGTACCGCCTTGGTGTCAGGTGGTAGTCGGCCACAAAACACACAGCAAAAACCAATCTCCAAACATACATATGTGTTAAGAATACCCCAAATACATGGGAAATATATTGTAGAAATAAAATACATGTTACATTAATATTATTACTATTTTCAAACTAAGCTAATCGCTTGTGCTATGAAAATAGGACTAACTTGCTGGTCTCCTGGAACGAGGCGCGAACCCCTGACTACTAGACCACAAGGCCAGCATCTTAACCATTAGACCAATAAGCTACTCTAATGCTCAAGGAGTAAGTTCAAATTCGGTACCGTTATGCAAAATTTTGTATTAGATTTTTACAAAATCGTGTAAAGATGTCGTGTACTTCATGTATGTACTTCAAAAGTGATCCATTATTATTTAAATATATCTTTGATTCAGGCCCTAAATGATCTAACAAAAATTGTGTGCCCACTTAAAGTTTGTTAACCTTTTATTTATTGTATTCAATATGTAATTTAGAATCAATTAAATATTTCTGTTATTTTATTTTTTAATTAAAACTAGACCCACAAAACGTCCTGCTAGACGTTTATCTGCAGGCACATTTATATCCATTTCAGGTTATTATCGATAAGCCATTTTTTATCATTTCTTCCAAATTGGAAGAAAGCGAACTCTTTTGTAAAAATCCAGGTACTTTATTTTTTAGTATAGGAACACCAAATTCTAATGTCCTCGATCCATACTAATTGGGAATTAAAACTTGTTAATTAATTGTTAAATTAAGATTAGCTACACCTCTTGTATTTTTTCCGTGTGAAGCCACCCCATTTAGAACATCGTTGTTATATGTTTATTTTATTAAAAGGAACAGTAAGAGCCCTTGCACAGGAAGAATTTTTACGGAAGAACATAACAATAATTAATATTATATGTTAATTGAAATAATTACATAACTACGAGTTGGTTGAAATTAGTCAAATGCAGCTAAAGCATTTTCAAACTCATATTTTTATATATAGAATAGTGATGGTAAACCGTTACGTGACTGTGATTGTGTCGATGATTGGTAACTGTTGGATGCTTATATTCTAGTGTACCAGACATTGCTCGAAGTTAATCAGTTATCAATCTTTGTTACAATCGAACACAGTCACAATAACAGTTAAAATAACGATTTTATCATCACTAATATACAAATATCTTCAAATATTGTGAACCGAATGTGTTAAACGGCAGTATATACACGTGTATGGTGTATTTGCAACTCTCCCGTGATATGGAGCAAGGTAGCAATTCGATCTTTACGGCCGTGGCGGCGTGCGAGGGTTATTTCATTAGTAGTGCGATGGCGCCCGACTTTTTCACCTTGATTGAAAACACATGGCCCCACACACGCCCGGCCTGGGAATTTACAAATGCGTTCAAATTACATTTACCGCCGTACACACGTACATGCACACTCGCACACACACGCACGCACACGATGCCCAGGTATAGGTGCGCATATGCCCAGTGATAAAAAGCCAAATGGCATGTTATTTTGACTGTTTTAATGGTGTTTGGCTAACGTATTGCTCATTTGATGCGACTTTAATGCCCGGGTAGAACTAAGGTAATTTATTGCTATTCATTGCTATTATTGCTATACATATATCATACGTATGATATCGTATCAGGCTGTCGAATATTCATCGAGGCAGACAGACTGTACAGAATGGTGCCGGAAATTGAATAGTTTTAAATTTTATTTGTAATCTGTCAATACGAATTGTCCAATGCGCTCTGAAGGTGGGAAATATGATATTTTACACACTAAAATTAATGTTAATTTATGTATTTACTACATATGTATGAGTATTTTAGTTTATTATTAAATTAGACTGTACGAGCGGCTATATTGTGAACACAACCTAAATTAACATAACATAAGTGGAGAGAGTATAAAATCTTTGCCGCATCTTGAATTACTTGTTGCGAGGTCCCGTGATATAATTTGTGATAAAGAATATAAACAAAAGCAGTAAGTTATTAAATTTAAAATATCTTGAGCGTCGTGTGACAATGAATCACAATTTTGACGTTATGCTCACTGTTATTCAATTGTTATCTACTATTTATAATAACTTTATCTTTATCTCAGTGTTATAATTATTTTATTTCGATACAAACTAGTTTATTAAATAAATACGATAATATTGTTTATGTTAATGTAAACGAAAAAATATCCCTAGCAAAGTTTTGGGTAGTTTCTCTTCAGTACCCTGCGAAAAATATAAGTGTCCTATATTTGGCCATCCCCTGCCACTGACATAAATATATATTACATTGATTATCGTCCGTTTTAAATTTAACTCAGTTGCAGATCTGCAAGGGGTGACTATAGAAAATATTGACATCCCTCGAACATATCGCCGTACTCCTGTCTTGATTAAACTTTGCATACTTCGTTAATCTTTAGGGCCCGAACAAAACAAAAGCCCCCTCTCCGACCACCCTATTTAAAATATTTTAAATTATTCTTCGTTTTCTCATAAGAGCAGTCGTGATAACGAAACTGTGGTTAATTGCGGATGACGCCATTTATTCTGTTTCTTGACATTTCTTGCGCATTCCAGGAGTGGACTGTGCATCGATGTTTTAACCAATTCGGTTCATCGTGTTGGTTATTTTCCACGTGGTTTCATCCAACCTCTCTTGTATCACCAATTTTTCCATTATGTTTTCATGTTTGTGCTCTATTATGAAAGTGATCTAAGTCAAGAAATTGAAAAAAATGAGTTTATCAATTATTTCGCGTCACATTATTTTAAATTAATATAATATGATTCAAATTTTAAAAATTATGAATAATTTGAAGTGTTATATTCAGTGTATTGTTACAATGTTCAACGGTATTCCGCTAGTGTTTATTTTGGTAATAGAGTAAGTCAGTTGTATGGGTGTCGGTTCTCGGTCTTGTCGTATCATTGTTTTTGCCCCTGTCGTACTTGTATCCCCGAACATAATTATGAATTAATATAAGTATGTAGTAAAAGGAATCTATTTTCGGTAGAAAGGATTTTGCAGAAGGATTTTATTTCAACAAAACGGTTGGAAGAATCAATAAAAAAAGAGGCTAAAATACCGCCCGCGTTATTTCAACAATATTTTTTTATTTCATTATAAACTATATGCAACATTTATATAGCGAAATAAATTATAAATCTAGTGGGCTAAATAAACTTTGAAAGATTGTGTTGAGTAATAAAAAATGTTTTTTAATCAAACAAATACATGATTTTCACAATAATAAGCACATTTGGTGACGTGGCCAAAATATCCTTCGAATTCGGAGCCGTGTAGTCGAGGATAGGCGCTGCTCAATATTTATTTCTTCTATATCGAGGTATGCGTATCTAGTTATTTATAATGTTTATTAGTAAGTAAAAATAAGTATATATTATTATTGCGCACTTTTATTGATGACGGTCATTTGGTAGTATACAATTATTTTCCTCCTGTCGGTGAGTGTCGGGAGAGTTTTTCTAGCCGGTGAGTGTTGCCAGGTCTGACTTAATAGCGGCTGGCCGAATGCAACCGAATACCTCCAGGCCAAACAAATCAGTGGGAAACATTATACGACTGAATGTTGCTGTGGGGAGGACTGAAGGGGAGGGCGATTGACGTTTAATGGAGTGTTACAGTCAACCCATTTGAAACGGTGATTTTTGTGTTTTTTTTTTTTGTATTTCTTTTAAACGGATGCGAAAATAATTGGGCAACTCATATATCAGATCTGAAAAAGAAATAATGAAAATAGAAAAGGTATGACATCATATAATAGTGCACTGAAGTATCTTTATATTCTAGGTTATATACAGGTTACAGTGAAATTAATTTATTTCTTAATTTGTATAATTCGGCATTGACTGATAGAATAGATTTTCTCTGATTTATGTTGCCGCACAACGTGGACTTATATCAAAATATATTGACATATCGCTAGAGAAAAATAATGGTGTATTCGAAAAATAAATACATCTAATTAATTTCTACTAAGGATATTGACCAAGGCGAAAAAAAAACTAAAAAATGTTACTAAATTAGTGAGGGCAATATTTTTTTCTAGATCATCTTTTTCTGTACAATTAAACTTTTCCTCTTTATGGCTGAAGTACGTCACACGCCTCAAGCTATTTCATTCCTTAAAGCAATCCGGTCTGCCAAGATGTATAAAAGAGTTTAAAGACATGCATATCGCTTTGTAATGCATATAGTTGAAATCGTCCCAAAATAAAATAGCCTACTTCTTTGGGTACACTCCTCATGTTTGGAATAGGCCGTACAATATATTTAATTTCCTATATACCACTTGTGTGAGTTTTTGAAGCAAAGTTTTGAATTTGTAAATAACAATATTTGTAAATTTGAAATTAGATGTGTACTAAGAACAAAGGTAATTATTTTTAAGACAGTGTTAAAAAATAGTTTTATAACTTTCTTTATAACTTTTGATCCATTTGTCCAAAATTTACATAAAAAAAAAGTTAATAAATTTAGATCCAGCTGTCACAATTTTACATTAAAAAAACAACTTTTGATCAAAATTTAAAAAAATTTGCAGAACATATTCTTATTGTAAAGTTGTAATTATTCAGAACATAGGTATGTGAAATTTTAAATATGAATTAAATATATTAATTTGAAAGGTATACATATAAAATCAATTCTATCGAAAAATATTGTTGTTGCGCCACCGGGATTCGAACCTGGATCTCTTTCCAAACCGGGGAAGGTGGAGAAAACTCTTTACTGTACAGTTTTACAATAAGCTCTGCAAAAATTGATATGTTGACGTATAGGGTACTTCCCCACGATTATGTGATTTTTTTAAATGGTCGTTCTTTATGAAAGTTAAATAAAATATTATGTTGACAGTAATATTTTTGATTTTGTAACTTTGCTCGAGGCAATGGCGCTAAAACGGATTATTATTAGTATGCTAGTACGAACATATACTATAAAGATTATGGTTCTAGAAATAATCACGTTCCATCTTGAATACCTGACTTTATCTGAATCACAGAAGAAATAATTTATTTTTTATTTTTTCGATTGATATTTTTTCTGTGAAACGTTTCGACTATTCAGACCTGTTTATCGATTGACAATGTGCATCTGTTTGGCCAAGGTAAATGTGGTTGGTAAACACACCCATTAGGGAGGTGGTAGGACGAATCGCGCTGTTTGTCCTCTTCACAAATCCCTCCTGATTTCATTTATAAAAGTAATTGGAGAAATTTCGTTCTTCTTGAATGTCGAACGTTAAACGAACTGAAATGTGGTTTTCTATGTGTACGAATATTTTTTTACACCGTAAGGGTTTGCGTCCACGGATGAAACTTTTGTCCCGCGAAACTCGTGTGAAGGAAGATACAATTTTATTTTATTGTTTTTAACTGAGCTAAGCCCCACGCTAAGGCAAATATTTTTCACTGTTTATATATAGATGCTAGTTTATAAATTAATAATTACATATGCACTTTTAAAGTGCACAATTTAAATCATTTAAAAAATTAATTAAAGCGACAAAATATTTTTTTTTAATACGTTAAAACTTGTTGAGGTGGAAAGTATTACGTTATAAGATTTATTATATAGTTTAAAATGAAACGGTATTAAGATTCCACAACAGTCCTCGCAGGAAATTTACTCTCACCTGGTGAGTAGTATATAAATAGTTAGGCGCGAAGCGAGCTAGTATTCGTTGTTATAGCAGAAAGAAAAGTCGCCCTAAAACCCGCAGGACTGACAAAATCATCAATTTCTACAATGATTAACAATGGATTGAGAAATGTAGGAGATACTTTGGGAGGCCTTCACCCAGCAGTGGATAGAAAACGGCTCACGATGACGCATGACTTTGAAATAAAATGTACTTAAGTGCGAAATAAAAGTATCTCAGTAAAAACAAAAAATACATCATATGTATATGATGTATCTCAGTAAAAACAAAAAATACATCATATGTATATGATGTATCTCAGTAAAAACAAAAAATACATCATATGTATATGATGTATCTCAGTAAAAACAAAAAATACATCATATGTATATGATGTATCTCAGTAAAAACAAAAAATACATCATATGTATATGATGTATCTCAGTAAAAACAAAAAATACATCATATGTATATGATGTATCTCAGTAAAAACAAAAAATACATCATATGTATATGATGTATCTCAGTAAAAACAAAAAATACATCATACGTTACTGAGATATGGTAATGGGAGATCAGATAATCACTTATGTACCATATATGCCACATCGAATTTGGTTAATTTGAATTACGACGGTATAATATTTGGTTTACCTGTCTGTGAGGAGTTAATATTATTAACTTATTAGTTTATTCATTAACTTATTGATATATGTAAAACATACATTAAATAGATGAATACATACTTTGTATATACATAATATAAATTCGTAATTAAAATAATATTACAACTGAATGTTTTTATTGATATGGATACATGTATATTGTATATATATATTATATATTGTATGTATATTTATTTATTTTATTTTATTTTTATATGCTGTATATGTATATATACTGGAATAGACATTAAAAAAAAATATTTACAATAAACTTTCGTTATACTATACCCGCATCTATCCTTGATTCGCGGTAAAATAATTTTCGGTAATTACGTTTGGTGTATTTTGGTTGATTTACCGGTTTACCGGTAAACTGGTAATGCAAGACTACTCCAGGGTCTCTCCAGTTATATTGTGGCGCTCTTCCAGGCATTCTTTGGTTGTACCCAAAATTTCTAGTCTGTCACTTTGATGCATGATGGGGTAGAAGAATATGAAAAATCTTGTTTGGTTTAGATAGGGTTTGCTGTAGTTGTATTTGTAATATACGAGTACAGTTACGTACAACTTATTTCAATATGTTGACTGTACGTACATAATATTTACTATAGTATAGATATTAAAAAGAGAATGTGAATAAATTCGATGTTTTTGATATAAGCCAAATATATACTAATACTACTCTTAATCATATATATAAACACGAACAGATACATTTTAAAACAACTCAAAATATAATTATCACATGGATAAATACACATAACATGCAAGCCCCAAGAGCATATACAACATATGACCAAAGGAACTATAAATATTTTGGGCCTATTTAATAGCATGCTGAAGGATTTAACACAATTGAATGGACTCAATAACACGAAACTCAAAATAAAAACTTGGATTTGTAATATGGGGAGAGCTAGTAGTATTGGTGCACTAACCCAAAAACTTCAATAATTGAATAATGAACTGATTCAAACCTTTAATAATTGATGTTAAAAATTTCATCAAAATTTATTTGTAAATCCATTTTTAATACTTGTATAATTTATTTGTACAATTGCTTGTAAACTATGCCCGCCTAACACAGAATTTCTCTAGAGAGACGGGCATAGTTCAACCATTTTTACTTACGTATTATATACTCGTAGTTACCAATAAATTAATAAATAAATGTAAAGCAGTTGCTGATTGAAATTCGCATGATTTTTTTGTGCTTACTTATACTTATTTTTTGCAAAACAAAATGTGCATTTCATTATCTAAACACGCATAAAACAATCAATGCATTATATTATATGTGTTGTGTATTTCGCGTGGAAAAAGAGTGTTCGGCGCAGACATGAGTGTTAATGCGTAGGCTCCCGTGCCGGCGCCAGGCGTCAACCCCCGGCAGGCACCACCCCTCCGCATTCATCGGCGGCGCCGGGACTGTTTACCTGCGCCCCCCCCACCCTCAAGCAATCCGCCCCTTACCCCGTCAATCGTAACAGCTACGGATCTACGGCGTAACCATTCAAGGCTTCTCGGTGCTCTTCAGTCAGTATTTTGTTTATTTATTTATTCGTCACGGGATTTTATATTAATCAATTCTAAATCTTATACATATAAGTATATTTTAAATAGAGTACAGTTTACATGACTCATAATTTACATGTTAAAAAGGCATTAGAAAGATATAAATATAAAATCAATTCTATCAAAAAATATTGTCGTTGCGCCACCAGGATTTGAACCTGGATCTCTTTCCTAATTATGGGAAGGTGCATTATCCAACTATGCCACAGCGATAATATTTTTAGCAACAAATTTTCGAACCTATATGTTACCTTTTTGATATTAATACATTACGGTGGCGCAACAACAATATTTTCAATAGAATTGATTTTATATGTATATATTTCCAATTAATGTATTTAATTCATATTTAACAAAAATATAATAATAATTAATACAAACGCAGAACGGCTTGAATTCCTTCATCATTGTTTTAACACAACATCACAATTATGTTTATTTAAGCATTGATAATTCTCTCATCAATTCCATAACCCACTGTATGATAGCTTAATATGGTAAACAAATGTGCGAATTCTATCTGGACTGCACAATAGATGGATCCAAATAATCATAAGGGTAATCGGCTTAAAATAATTCAAAGATCTATTCTACGCACTTCCTGGTTCTCCAAAAGGAAAGTCTCCAAAAGAACAGTATCAAATATGTCTAGAATGAGAATTAAATATTGCCAGGTAGCCTCACATTTATTCAGATTGAACTTAATAGATTCCTCAATATGTGCCGAGGAGGAAACTATTGACCATATATTTTTTGCCTGTCCATTGCGGATCACAGGTTTTTTTTATAGTAATCTCGCCAATGGGAATTTACAACTCTCGGTTAACTTTGTCATCTCTTTTACCTTAACCTTCTACATTTGTTCTATATAATTGTAAATTTTTTGAACGACAATTGACTTGTAATATTTCCTATTCTATAATATTATTGTACTTTTTTCTATAGAATAAAGTTTTGACTTGATTAATGGCACAAATCACTCTTGAAGGGTGGTTTACGCATTTAAAAGAAGAAGATAAGGCATTGATCATTGGAATATATCGACTAAGAACTATAATCATTCCTATGCCTGTATTTAGTAGGATCGTTACCGAAATAATTCGTATTTTAAACATTTACATAAAAAATCGCTTGCGACCTAGTACTCAGCACATTTCTCTATAAATATCGTAACTTTGTTATGTTATTTGTTTTGAAATACCCAATACCCGTATTGAGAAAGGCATAAATATTCTATTAAATCTAATATGAGATATGATTTAAAATAAAGTAATTAAAAATAATTTAAAAACTTATTACCACTTATGTGAATATTGCGCAATGTTGCGCGTCTCTGTTTCAATATCACATCATGAACATGAAAGTGCATATAATAATGTTTGAATTTAGTTATTGTATTTACTGTCCTCAATCGTCAATTTTAAAGTTTTCGATTCTTATCAGTGTTTTTTTGAGATGTGGTTATATTGATGTGTGTTAAACATCTCCTGGATGGACCAAAAAAGGTACTAGGATGCATTAATAAACCAAGAGAACAAATGACAACTATCAAACGAAATAAAGTTGCATATTTTGGACGAATTTTTCACAAAGGGGAATATGATTTGGCACAACTCATTGTTCGGGGGAAGATAGAAGGCAACAGAGGCGTAGAAAGTGGTTATATTGGCCGTGTAACCATGTAAAGTGGTTATACTACACTCGTTAAAATACGATACATGAAGAAGAAGAAGAAGATATAGCATTTTAATAAGTTCATTTATTTAACTTTATTTATATTACGCATTTATAATGTCAAACATTATTTCACTCAAAAAATGTTTAGAAAGTTTATAAAACAAAGCCATACAAAATTATTTTTATATACCTGGAACAGAATGTAAAATCGTTTTGAAAAATCTCCGATATTCGCTTCGCTGCCGGCGACTTTACGACCGGAGCAAAAATTGTGGTGGCACCCAAGAAACACACCACTGGGAATTGTTTACTGGTCTCGCCGGCAGGTGGCAGGAGAAAACATTCTGTTTATAGTAAGTCGATTTTAGAAAATAATCGTAAAATCTGCCAACAAAATAATTCACTTTGTAAGTAAAGTGGAGTTTACAAAAATATTTGTTTAATATATAAAATGTGTTTATTCAGCGGATTCTCCAGTAAAGTTTGTCATAAAAACTGCTGAACGTTAAGAAATATTTATTTTTCATATATTTATGTAAGTACCTACTCTCATTCCAACAGTATTTTATTTTCACATTTTGAAATCAAAAAAGTTTTGGGTGTGCCGAGTATCGATCCCTTACCCCGCACATGCTAAGCTAGCGCTGTACCATGTTGCAACTTCCTCATTAGACTGGGTTATAAATTGTATAGTGCTGATATATTTATGTTAGAATTGATTATTTTGATTTATATTTTCTTAAAATCAATTTAATTAGATAAATTATTACACCTGGTGAATTTTATAATACGTAAGTGTTTATTTTCGTGCACGAGACTATTCGATTCGATTCTTCTGACTTTTTATTTATTTAATTGAATTTATAAATATTTTTTTAAACCACAATAAAGACAACGTGCTTTAAAAAAAATCGTTATGTATTTTAGATTAATTTTATATTAAATATATTTTCTTACATTCTTACAATTTAAATAATTATCGTTTATCTAAAATAGATTTTGTTAAAGAAATAATATAACATGTGTTTTTGATTAGTTAATGACATCCCGAAGAAGAAAATGATATTTGTCGAAACCGGTAGATGTATTTAAATCATTAAGTGGTTAATAAAACAAAATTAACAATCTAAAATAATATAGTAGTCCTTTACTTTTGGCGAGATACATTTATTATCTACTTTCGCCGCTTGTGTCTCTCGGTACAGGGGGTCGCCGGAGCGCGCCAATAAACAATAAACAGAAAAGATCAGGCTACATTCAGTGGGCTGCAGTCAGGGTTTATTTTAAGGGATGCGTCTCACTGATTTCCGTGAAAAGCTCGGACCGCTTCGGATGTTATTGGAAAACTACAGTGTTACAAAGGAATATATACCTTTTTTATATATTATATTAAGAACGTTTGTTTATATTCCTTTTTATACGTACACAAGACAATCTACTTAAAATTAAATTTACCTGTCAAACTGCTAATTGTAATTGTAATTGTAATAAACCGTATTAAAATTAGAATTAATAATAATTATTTCGTAAATGTAAATAATTTTTAAAAATAACAGTATGATTGCATAAAATTCACTCCTAGAGAATAAGAATCCAGTATGTTGTAGCGTGCTTTAATGTAGTTGTTAAGGCGACATCTAACGAATATCGCCCTAAATATTGAATTATTTATACAAGGCGACATCTGTCATCCTATTGATATTATTGTGTTGTATTATTGTATTGTATTGATTGTAATATTGCAATAAAGTGATTACAGAAGTATCCTAAATTAAAAAAAAAACGTATTTCTTGAAATTTATCCGGCTTTATTATATAGATATTGATGCATATTATGTGTATTGTCATCATCCACGTCAGTTCCTCATATGAGTATCGTCTACCCCATAAACTCTTGTTCTTTTGACTATGCTACTCCACTTTTCTCGGCATCAAAGAAGAAATGCCTGTCACCCTTTCTAATCGATCAGTCCAACGTGTGGGAGATCTTCCTCTTCCTCTCCGTCTTTTGACTTGTTCTACCACAGCAAACTTCTCCTAGGTAGCTTCCCTTCTTTCAAGATGGCTAAAAATTTTTAGAATCAATCTTTGGCTGCAGCTTGAGTCTGTCCTTGTTGTCTAGCTCCTGCAGAATTGAGACATTCGTGCGTCTCTCCATCCACACACCTACACGAGTCCACTCCATATAGAGATCAAAATGTTCCGCACAAGCCTAACCTTGGTAGTTTCGGATATACCGCAGACCTTTCATATTGTGTCGAGTCTGGACATGGAACTGTATATTATGCGTATCGCTATTCAAATGAATCAGTCATATTTTTATTTTAATTTAAATTTGTTGACTAAATATTCTACTAAATATACTAAGTAAATTTAGATGGTTACTGGTTCAATGTATTTTATCATCATAATTATCATGGTACCATAGTCCAAGATACTTTCATTCCTCATTGTTCTGAGTCTTGGTTCACCAATCGTCGACTTCGAGAGCGAGTAGGTCCCTCTGAAATCCACCTAGAAAACGAGTTGCGGTCTACCGATACTCCATTTCCCCTCTGGTTTATTGAAATGTGAGATGTGCACATGGTTTTGAAATGCTGTGTGTACACACCTTTCATTCCTGCATTTTCAGAGTCAACAAAGCTTACGGCCGGTTGTTTGATTAATAGTAAATTTTTACTATGGAAAAAAAGTTACTTCAGTAAAATTTTATTGTTCGATCGTTGGTAAATAATATTTACTCATTTAAAGTGCGCACGTTTAATAGTAAACTAATTTTACTCTCCAATATCGGATGATAAATATCGTAAATTGTTAGTTAAAAATGGCGGACTCTTCACAGCTGTTTCAAGTCATCTGTCACATAGATACTTTAAAAGTATCAGTAATACGACAATGAATTATTTAATATTTAAAATAAATCAAATGCTCAGGTATATGACGATTATTTAAAAAAAATAGTAAATATTTACTATAGTAATAATTTACCACTGATCAGACAATCGGCCCTCGAGTCCAGGTCTTGTGTTGACGTGTTTTGTTTATACGGGCATACTGAAGGTTTTTTTAAAGTAGGTACCTATAGTATTTTACCGTCGAAGTAATTTATCCTAAACATCAGTCTGTCTCTCCACTGCTAGATATAGCCTCTCCCCCAAAAATCGCTAATTTTCTCTATCTTCTCTCTTATTTCCACCTGATATCATTTTTTTGATGTCGTTATTCCATCAACCATGGAGATCTTCCTTTCTCAATGTCTACCATCTCTTCGACAAATATATCTCAGTAATTGTCACTTGAGGGTGCAGATTTTTTAAGAAACATCTGTTAACTTTATTTTCTTTCGAATTTGTACTCCATAGATACTCGATATCTCAGAGATATTCAAATGACGCTATTTGCGTGAAGTAATATTAGTAGCAAAACTAATTGACATTAATAATCAACTACAAATTTTTATTTTGAATATAAAATTAAAAAACAAATTCTTTCCTTATAATTTTTTCCAATTTAATAAAATCTAAGAATAATAAGTTTCTTATTCATCATCAGGGTGATATGAAATTTGAAATATGATTTTAGTTAATTTTTTTATTACCCTGATGAAGAAAAATGTATTTTTCTAAACAGGTTGATGAATATAATTAACACTCATTGATTAAAAACAAAGTTAATGAATAGCCACAATGTGTTTGTATTAAATATTAAAAATCTAATTAAATTAATTATATACAATAAATAAACGTTTCTATTTCATGATCAGAATACATTTTACCATCCCCAAAGAACCTTCATTATGATTAAATATAAAAAAGCAATGGATATTTTAAAATATTTATTTACGATTTGCAATAAACGTGAATCAATTAGAAAATAATAAAATATCCATTTATTTGTTTTATTTTTTTGTATGTTTTGATTGTTCTTTCGTTTTTAATAAAGTATATCGAATTGAACATCGCAAAGTGAACACAAAATTTAATATCAATACCATAACAAAACAACGTTGAATATTAAATTCTACAATCAAAATACAGAGAAAAAAACATTTCGGAACATAGGTGCTATTGTTTGATAATATATAATATAAGTATTAAAATTAGAGTTAAATTATTTTAATAATATATAATATTAAAAATACATTTTTACGTCTTTATTTTACGCGATTTCTTTTTATAAAACCTTTCTCAACATTAACTATACTGTTGTTTGAGAAAGACATTGTCAACCTGTTTATAAATGGCGATGCATTTTCACCCCTTCCTTCTGGGGCGGGAAATTTATAGCCTTTTACGGGATATAAACCCGAATCCCGAATAAACCACACTCACCAGACTACAGAGCAATACATAAAACATCGCTGTGTTGTGTCTCTCGTGATTGTTTTCTTATATTTTAAGGTGCTTACATTTAATAATACATTTTTGCAAAAGTCGTACTAAATTGCAACATTGTTATATCGAAATGTTGCATGAGATGAGATGACGACATGTTAAATCGTGTATTAAGTCCCTATTCACGTACATATGTGTATGCATAAAATTATTTAGTTTTTAAATTTGTTATCAGTAATATATATATATATATATATATATATATATATATATATATATATATATATATATATATATATATATATATATATAATTAAATATGAACTCTAAGTTTAATTGTCTTTTCGATAATCAACAATAATTAAACGACATACTTGTCGTATATGTAATTAATTTCATTCAAATGTACTTATTATAATTTGGAGACAAATCCCTTCAATCAATCAATCAATCAAATCATCAAAATGTAATATGTTCCACTGTTTTTATTTAATTTTTGTACATACAATTTTTCACAATTATATTATAGAAAAAAAACTGGTCCACGGTACTGCAAGCCAGTACTTAACACAACACTAATAGTCACACATCACATCAGTCTTGATGATGGACACTGCAATGGGATCCGAAAAATTAGCTTATAAAACTGTACACAGAAGTACACATTATGTTATGACAATTTTCTACGTAGGCTAGGCCCGATCTAGGGAAAACGACTCACATTATAAAATATTTTCTGCTGTTTAAAAAACAAAGTTAATTATATTTGTGTTCAAGATTAGCTTTTGTAATTCTTGAATATATTACTACAATTACGATAAATCGTATGATATGATACAAAATGCGTGATTTTAAAATCAATATTTTTCTCTTAAATATGACTCACGTATCAATACAATATTTCTCCGTAGCAGGTGTCTTCAACCGTTAAAAAACACAAGTATATTGCACTTAACATTCTCTCCGTACAACCTACTTGCGTTCCTCAACCCTCCTTCTATACGGTATAAATCAACCCTTAAACTACCCCTCTCCGGTCCATGCACACGCTTCTCGCCTTGACGCCGTGTGTTACGATTACCTTCCCAATAAATTATTAAATATCAAACCCAGGCGTACCTACACCTCCAGTGAAATATTTTACAGACGAGAAAATATTCCCCCTTTTTCAAATTGTATTATTTCTAAAGAGTCCTACGACTTTGTGAAGAAATTAAGTTAAAGTAGACCTTTTTATAAAATTACTGACATTAAATTCATTTTAAAGCATTTTACATGTTTTCTTTTCTGTCTTGTGTGTAATGTATATTTTATGTGACTTATGTTACAGAACTTTGTAGTGAAGTGGATTTCTGTATTTTATGGGATTCTTAAGTAAAATGCTATTAATAGCAAATAATGTATTGCTATTAGACTAGACTGGTTGTTTAGGCTGACGGACAGCTATTTGTAATACAATGTATTTTTAATACATTTGCTCGTGTTTTATCGCTAATCGTAGTTAAGTAGCGCCATTTGGTATCAAAACATCGCTTGCTACATTTCGTGACTAGTTCTGAGTAGTCTAGTTGTCTCCAAATTATTAGTATACTTGGTTAAAATGCATCATAAAATTTAATTTAGATTGGTTAAATTAAAATGAAATATAGTTTAATCTGGATCATTCATACCATGGTTTGACATTACAAAGGGTGTCAAGCAGGGTTGTGTAATGTTTCCATAGCTGTTCAACTTGTATATGGATAATTGCGTGAAAGAACTGGAATATATGAATGTAGGAGCGAAAATGGACTATTTGATTGTATGCTGTTTATTGTACGCCGATGATGTAGTATTAATGGCAAATAGTGAACAAGAATTACAGAGTCTAGTGAGGAGAATGTACGATCTATGCAAGGAAAGCGACCTTATTATGAATGTCATTAAGTCGAAAGTGATGGTATTCTAGAAGGAAGTAAACCAGATAATGTGCAAAATACTTGTAGGTGATAAATGTTTGGAACAAGTAGATGAGTTTATGTATCTGGGAAGTATTTCTGATAGAAACGGAAAGACTGAGAAAGATATCGAAAGGAGGGTGACTGCAGGGAATAAAGTGAAAGGCGCATTGAATGGAATTTTAGCTAATGGAAACTTGTCAACCGAGGCAAAACTAGCGGTTCACAACAGAGTTCTGGTACCGACACTGGTGTATGGAAGTGAGGCCTGGAACTGGCAAAAAAAGTAGACTGAATGCAGTGGAAATGAGATCACTTAAGCGTACATAGTAGATCCATTTATGTTAGGTGTATATGTGGCAGAGTAAAGAAAGAAGAAATAAGGAAAGAATGTAAAGCTGATTATAGAATATTGAGTAAGATTGAGAAAGGATCACTTAGGTGGTTTGGTCGTATGGAACGGATGAATAAGGAGAGAATGACTTTAAAGGAAAAATATTTTTCAATGTTATGGTATTTCTTTTTTAAATCCTCACTAAAAAAATATCGGCATAATTTATAAGAAAAATCGATACAAATCAACACGAGCACAAACATTATACAAGAGGAAAACATAGACTGAGACTACCATTCAAGAAGAAGACTAAATCTCAAAAATCGATGATGTACAGTGCGATGAAGATCTTCTATGTAATGCTAGATGATATATGATTGGAGGAGAAACTACATAGATTCAAAATGAAAGTAGCAAAATATGTACAATATAAGTTTTAGTAAAAATGAACATTTTGATCTTATTTACATTAGAGTGGAGTATTTAGAGTAGAGTGGAGTTCCACACGTGGCAGCGTATTTTGGACACAAATTCCTCAATCTAGCGGGTTTTAGGGTCGCCTATCAGTCACTTGATTCCCCTCCATATATGACTGTATTGGTACGATTTTCCGTCCTCCGAACGATGTAGCCTGTTTCATTTTCTTGGCTTGTCTGTTCTCTTTTCCACACGTTTCTTTTCCTGTTTTAGTGTGTTGCCTAACATAAATCTTTCCATGCCTCTTAACGTTTCATATTTTAGTTCTCTCTTTTGTTGATAGTATGTATTTCGTACAACCGTACGTAAGCACCGAAAGTATACATATTGTAAGTATTGTTTATAGACCTATTTCAGAATTATTACATAATTAATTTTAATTAGAAATTGTAATTTTACACAACCTTTGAGAATTATGGAGTGCACGCTCCTTATTACCACCCTCTGAATTAAAAATAAGTCAAGTGTGATGGCAAAAGACCTATCAGGATCAAAAATAAGAAATTATGAAAGATGAAATGTAAGCATACAAAGTAAACTATCATTTGTTCGAAGGTGCACGAGTGAAGCATAAAAGAAGCAAAAGATGTGACCCATGATAAAAATGTGTAGTGAACGTCCCCTCCATTTCCTTTAAGGAATGCAGATGCAGTGTTAAATGGATGTAACATAATGTTTAGAAAAATTCAAAAAATGTTTTAAGGGTGGTCTAAGTTTTTTCCCTACAATATGTTATTGCTTTTCCGAAACGGTCAGGTGTTCCAGGGCATTAATATGCCCGCGATTGCTCCTTTGTGGTGTCGATGAGGGGAGAGCGCGCACGTGATCGGCATCTCCCTCTCTGATTGGCTGAAAGAGATTCTTCACCTTTGTGTTTCGCCGTTCTGGTGATTTAAGAGGCTGACGAAATTGACGTGGGGGCTCTATAAGCGTAATCCAAATGTGAGTTATGGAATTTGGGCAAATTTCACCCTCTCTTTACAACCCAAAATAAATTATATAAATTTTTTTCCTTTACCAGGGACACCACCGATGGGTACATAATTTATAAGCATCAAATAAACTTGAATAGTTGACCAATAATATCTTGTTATATTTACTTATTTCGCAGTCAAAATCATAAACATCATTCTACCTTAAGAAATACGAATTTTTATACTTAACATTTACAAGATTAAAAACCGTAAGAAGAACCAAAAGATTCTTTAATCAAATAAACAAAAATACAACAATATTTACATATTTTATTTTTCACAAATTGACATATCTAAATTTCATTTATATTTAGATTCCTTCTATTTTTACATAAATTATTTTTAAACAACGGTGTATTTAATATTTTTATTTTTTAAATGTATTTTAAAGTTTTTAAGATTATTTTTTTATAATAATAATCTCCATACTTAATCAATTAACTGTTACCAGTAAACTATTTTCTTAAGAACGAGAGTATTCCGTGAGGAGAGTACTCTTTATATGAATAATTATTTATGTATAATATTTTTTAATTGTGATTCGGTACTCTTAAAACTTTAGCTATGTAACAGGGTGATATAAGATTATATGTGTACCATTTTATAACTTTTTTACACATGATTTAACCATATTCATAGCGTGAGCTGCATGAATACCGCACGTTCCAACTATGACTTATACATTAGCGTATTTCACTCCTTTTTCTTTATACGGTTAGTATATCTATATATATATAAAGAAAAGTGTCTGTTGGTTGTTTGTTTTTTATACAAATCTACAGTTTTATTCCGAGCTTGATGAAACTTTACACACTTGACCGTCAAAACAAGAGGAAGGTCACTGTCTACATGAGATTTCGAAAAATTACTTTTATCCCCATTTCCCACCTATTAAAGCAGAATTTTTGGTACTTTTTTTATGAAATTTTGTACACTTAACGTTTAAAGTAAGGGAACATTACCGACGATGTTCCACATTCAAAATGTTTGACAGATTCAAGTATGCTTTTGTTAAAATTATTTATTACAATATTGTTGATACATTAACATGTATAGTCGCGGAATTGTGAATGTGGAATATTATTTTGATGAATTTATTTATATATATACACGGCGTCATCTTGTACTTTTAGTAATAATTCATTTATTTTACAGTTAAATTGTTTTAAAAAACAAACATATCCACAGACACTACTATATATATATATATATATATATATATATATATATATATATATATATAGTAGTGTCTGTGGATATGTTTGTTTTTTAAAACAATTTAACTGTAAAATAAATGAATTATTACTAAAAGTACAAGATGACGCCGTGTTCGTTTTCTCTTTAGAATAGTGTAGAACCTTCCAGAACAGTGTTAACGACGTAACTGATAACAAAATAAAACTCAACTCTTCAAGCCGACAAATAATCGATCGACGGATAGATGTTAAATCGTACCTACCAAAATGCCACCGAAAATAACGAGTATTGGTCAGAAAAACCCTGCAGCTAAAAGAGAAAAAGCTATTCAGGCGTCGGAAATTACTGAAAAACGGAAGCTTCATCTACAGCAGGAGCGTATAAGAGATTCTACGTCTAGGGCAAGAGAAACTTCGGAGGAAAGAGAACTTCATCTACAGCAAGAGCGTATGAGAGCGTCTACGTCTAGAGCAAGGAAAACTTCGGAGGAAAGAGAACATGGTCTATAGCAGGAGTGTATGAGAGCGTCTACGTGTAGAGCAAGGAAAACTTCGGAGGAAAGAGAACATGGTCTATAGCAGGAGTGTATGAGAGCGTCTACGTGTAGAGCAAGGAAAACTTCGAAGGAAAGAGAGCTTCGCCTACAGCAGGATCGTATGAGAGCTTCTTTCTACTTCAAAAGCGAGAGAAATTTCGGACGAAAGAGTGCTGCTTGTATAACAATATCGACGTAGAAAGAAAGAATTAAGAATGGTGAATCGACATTCAAATCTAAATTAAAGGCATTTAAATTAAGGGGGACAGGTGGATGTTGCATGCAAACATTGTCATGCAAAGAAAGATGAATGCGAACCAGCGGGAATGTGTTGCTTCAATGGAAAAGTGAAGCTGCCGCCTCTTAATGAACCTTCAGAGCCATTGCTATCTTACAAAATAATAGGAAAACTACTGTCTACATTTGATTTAGAAAATAAATCCACCTCCATCCCACTAAATGAAGCCTCTTCACTCTGCGTAAAGTTTGGACTACACCGGGTACTTCAGATAGTTTGAAATATAAATTTAAAAAAAATGAAATGAAATTTTCGAATACATTTAAATCAGGCAGTGTATTTATCTTATATTATATCGTTAAAGGGTGTAGTGTTAGATTTCTATATTTTTCTCAGGGTTCTAAAGTTCAATTGGACAAAAAAAATTTGATTGGCGTTCCTGTTGAACGGGGGATGGGATGAGCATGGGTAAGGAAGTGAGGGGAATGGGAACGGATCAGGAGGGCAGCGGGAGGGGAGCGGGCAAGGAGTGGGCGGGGAGTGGGAGGGGAGCGGGAGGGGAGCGGGAGAGGAGCGGGAGAGGAGCAGGAGGGAAGCGGGAGGGGTGTGGAAAGGGTGCAGAAATGAAGCAGGAGATGAGTGGGAGGTGAGAGAAAATTAATGTCCACCTGAGATTTCAAAAAAACTACCCACATCCCCCTAAATGAAGCCCCTTCACTCTGCGTAAAGCCCAGGCAACGTTGGGTACTTCAGCTAGTTAGAATATAAAATAAAACTCTTGATTTAAATTGATAACTGACAGATGTTTTTATGTATGACCAAAGATTTTTTTGCAGAAATCACTATGAGATGAGTTCATTTATAATTCAGTTCGTTGCATTGGTGAATTATATATATATATATATATTTTTTGTATTTCACGCAATTTGCGAAGAGAACACACAAGATCTGCCTTCCGCCAGATAACGATATAATCCTGTATGGTGGTCACGTTTGAGGCATGAGAATTCTTAAGTAGCCAATACACGGAGGAGGAAGCACCTTGTCTACCTTATATTTCTCGGAAATCCGGTTTATTTGGGAGAGAGCCCCCCGCGAGTTTATTTTCTCTGAACAATGATAAATTGGCACCTTAAGCCTGCTGATATGATATGAGGTGTTGAAATAAATAGATAGATCTTCACTGAATATAACGTGTGGTTCTTTTATAAGCTTTTCCTAAAGGTGTTCTAATATTAAACTAAAATTTACGGGTGTGCGTATATAAAAAATATTTCTTGAACGTAGAAACGATACTTAATTGTTTTTATTAATGAGAACTGTAAAATAATACCATTAATTGTGACGGCGACAACATTTTTTTGGTCCTATGATTTATGTTAATCAATACTTCAAGTAGGTACAACGATTTTTGGAACAGCGTTTGGGTAGAAATCCATTGTACTACTGAGTGAAAAATTCTTATATTTCTTCTTAAAGTGCAAGATAAAATATTTAAATATAAGATTTTGTTTAATTAGGTTTAATTAGGCCTTGTTGAGCCAACTGTTTTGATAGGCATATATTGGAAATAACCTTTTTATTGAAGCCTTACAGTGTAATTCAACAATCTTTGTTTCAAAAGAGAATGATATTAATATTATTACAAACATTTTAAGTGCTATTAATTTTACGTATTATGAATAACAAATCTGAAGTGTTTCCTTCACCCAACTGATAAAAATCTAATACTTTTTATACATTTTGACGAAGAAAAGGTTATTTTACGAAACCGGTTGGTATATTAATTTAGCGGTTAAAAAAAAAAACAAAGTTAAATAGTCTATTTAAAAATGATAAAAATCTGTTCCAAGATTGTCGGAATTATTTTTTTATTTTTATATCAATCTAATACAGGTACTTACATTTCAGTATAGTAAGCTAAGTAAAACCTGTTTTATTTTTTAATCACCTCTAATACATTGCCATAAGTTTAAGCCTCATATTTTTCATTTTATTATATTACATATTAATTTTCTGTGATTTTTCATTCTATTCAACTTCTTATTTTTTTCGAAAAATAAATTGTCAAATTATAAATACATTACGATACTTCAAAATACGGTAAAATATACTTCTGTTTGCATGAAGAAGGTTTCTTTTACGGGAATGGAATTATATTAAATTGTATATATAGAAACTAAAAAATAAATAATTTTTAAATAAATAAAATTATTTTTTATACATACTTTAACGTCAAGCTAAAACCAAAAATATCACGTAATTAAATGTAGCATAATCACAGTTAAATAAAATATTTCAGTGTAAACATACATTCTCTACATTGGCGTTGTTCATGTGCAAAAAGTAATAATTATTCTAATGCTAATTATTTGAAATTTTTACATTTCTTTTATAATATGAGTTATTAATTAAGTATTGTACATTACTAAATTTTGATATTTTTTATTCGCTAACCTCTCTAAAAAAAGACTAGCTCTTGTGCTTGAAGAGGGAGTTACACTGTAATAATTTTATATAGAGAGTTATACATTTGTAGTCTATAATTATTTATTGTCTATTTGTGTGCTTCTGAAGTGTTCTATAATATAGGGTCTTTTAATAGGGACGCTCAAAATTTGTTAGCAGCCATGTTGTTAAAGTGACATCTGTCAAATTTATTGTCAATTGTTAAATAGTATACGGCAAATTACCACGGAAGGTTGAACAATGTGTGCAAATCATCAAATTCTGGACATTCTGCACGAGCGATTTGAGGGCACGGTTATCTCGCGCGGCGGTGACGTGAACTGGTCACAGAGATCGTGCGATTTAACGCCTTTAGACTTCTTTCTTTGAGGCTATCTTAAATCGCAAGTCTTTACGAATAAGCCGCAAATAATTGACCTCCTCAAAGTCAACATAACAAACGCCATCCATCAAATTTAGCCAGATTTATGCGATAAAGTCATTGAAAATTGGACCTCCCAAACGTGCCACCGAGCAAAGCCGCAGCGGATATTCGAACAACGTTATATTCCACACTTATTGCCATAAAATATACTTTCAAATGAAAGAAAAATTGAATGAATATCTCACATACAACCTGTTTAACTTACATTTTAAAATCGAGCGTCCTTGTTGAAAGACCCTTTATAATTTAATTTCTAATTATATGGTTCTGAAGCATTCATTTAATTTCTTTCCAAACTTTTACATCTTTTATTTCTTTAATTTGTGTAGGGAGGCTATTGAAGTTTTTTATCCCTAAGTATATAAAATTTTGCTGATTGTGTTTGGTGATACATTTAGGAATTTTTAAGTTATTTTTAAACCTTAATGATTGACATGTTTCAAATTTTACAGTTAGTTTTAAGAAATTGATTAATTGAGATTTTTTTGTAAAAGTTTTCTATTTTGGGAACTGGGAATTTTGCAAATGAAAAAGTTGATCTTTTTTTTAAATATTACTTTGACGATTGTTATCTGTATTATTTTTACCGAATTCATTATGTTATTGTATGCTCCTCTCCACCCAATTACTCTTATCCAACATACTTGAGTAGTGAGTGAACAATAGAAAAATATACCCTTTTTAAATTATTTATACTTAAAATGTTTCTTAATCTTATGAACATATTTAACGAGAAGATAAATCAAGGAAGCCATATAAGTATATTATATTTGAATAAATAAATCAAAATACGATCACACACATCGGTGAATTTCTGGGCACCCTACACAATCGCATTTTGATGTAAATTACAATCACCTTCACTCTAAATGTAAAAAAGGTTTTCCGAAACAATCCAGGGCCGGTTCTCCGCTTGTTACTCGGAAGCATCTACCCTATAAAGGTGTCATTCTCTAAACATGAGGGGGTAGGATCGTTTTCAGGGTTGGCACAATATACTTGTTGTACCTAAGGAACTCATATAGTTGACACGCCGTAATATGTTCATAGAAATTTAAGAAAGAATGAGAAAATCGAGTTTCTTAGATTTGATATTATTGTACGAAATTTTCGGAACTATGTTCACATTTTCATACAATCTACCGAATGTAAGGTGGGACATTGATTTCAATAATACTTCTACTAGTGATAATATTGACTATGGTTCCCATGAAATGATAGAAATGTCAAACTTTCTCAATTTGAGCCAATTGAATTATTTTTACAATATGAATTCCAGCCTTCGGGACCTTATATTCTCCAACTCTGATAGTGTTAAAGTTTTGCAAGCTGATGAATGTATCTTATCCGTTGACATTCATCACCCTTTTCTTGAAATTATGTTTAAATGTTGATTAGGTAAGAAATCTAGAGTTACAACTACAAAATATTTTAAATACTAAATTAATGTATTAATTATAAATATATACATATAAAATCAATTTTATTTAAAATATCACAGACATATGTTCTGAATAATTACAACTTCACAATAAGAATGTGTTTTCCTTAATACAAAATATTTTTTTTCAAAGCTGACTATGTAAAATTTATTGATTGGAATTTTTTAAACTCAACCGATGTGGTTGATTTAAACTCAACCCTATGGTTGATTTATTTTACTTTGTAATTGAATCATTTGTTCCCTTATCCAAATATATCGTTAGTGACTTTCCTAAATGGTTTAGTAAGAAACTTATTGAGGTCATTCACCACAAAAAAATTCCTCATAAAATATATAAATGACTATAAAATTTAGTGAACTAAGGCTTAGATCAAAAAACTGTATTAATTATTTTGAACAGTTAGTCATCTCTAATCCTCAACATATTTTTAAATTCTCAAATACGCTTAATAATAAGGATACTGGAATTTCCTCTACAATGTATTATAAATACTGAATGGCTGATAACCCTCAAGATGTTGGAAATTAGTTTGCTGAATGATTTTTTGAAGTCTATGATACTGGAAACGATTATCCACTGCAAAGTGTGAATAATAATGTTCAGATTGAATTTGATAATTATACATTTAGCGAGGGTGATATCAAAAATAAGATCAAATATCTGGATCCAAACAAATTACCAGATAATGCGCTCACAATTTTTCTCATGAAATGTATCTCGATATTGTCAAGTCCATTAACAAAACTTTTAAATCTCTCACTGAGAACTGTTACTTTTCCTGATCGATGGAAACACAGTTTTTTGTCGCCTATTAACAAAAAAGGTGATAAATCTGATGTTTCCAACTATAGACCAAATCGTCCATACCAAAATTATTTGAATCAGTGTTACCAACTAAACTTGACACAGATATTAAGAAAGTTATTTCATCGACTCAGCATGGATTCATTTCGGGTAGATCAACTCTTACTAATCTAATGATATATCAGCATCGACTAGTTGAAACTGTTAATAATAATCTTCAGACTGATACTGTGTACGCAGATTTTAGCAAAGTATTCGACAAGGTTTCTCGTATTATACTCATTCATAAATTAAAAGCCTCGGTTTTCACTGGGAATATTTTAAAATTGTTTGAAAGTTACTTATCGTCCAGAATACTATGTGTGAAAATTTTTGGTTATACATCGACTCAATTTGAGGCTTATAGTGGTGTACCTCAAGGCTCACACTTAGGACCAGTTTTTTATTATTATTTATTAACGATATTGTTGGTACATTTGATAAAGTCGACATATTGTTGTTTGCTGATGACCTTAAGATATTCAGAACAATTGAGTCGATTGATTATCTTATTCTTTAATCTAACCTCCACAAATTACATGAATGGTGTACACACAACAAACTTTTTTTAAATATTGATAAATGCAAATCTATAACGTTTTGCAGAATCAAAAAACCCATTGTTTTTCATTACACCATAAACAGCGTTACTCTTAAAAAAATCTCAAATTAAAGAAGTATTGAATCAGGATGACACACATGTATCGGTCACGTAACACACATCATAGATCACAATTAACTATAAAGAATACCAATAAAGCAGGTGAAGCAATATAGATAGCTGGACATAGGTATGTTTAGTCACCATGATCTTCTAAATAAAGTTAGAGGGCAGGTTAACAAGGCTATTGCAGCCATATTAGGTTGCTTACGTAACGTCATGTGAAATAATAAAAGTAGGAGAACACGCAGCAAAATAAAAGTATATAAGACGTGCATAAGGTACGTAAAGAAGTACGGCATACGGTATTGAAAACAGATATGATAATACCAAGGCTGAGAATTTTGAAGATAAAAACTCTTAGATCTTTGGAGCATCGTGTACGTGAATGATAATCTATCCCCAAGTCGACTTACCATTCGTATTCGTTTTCGGGATTTATCTTGGTTTACTTTTTTGGAAGAGGAAGATCATAGCCATCATAGAAAGATCGTAAATAGTAGCGGAACATTTAAAATAATCAGCACTTACAAGCATGAGATTCACTGAGTTTATTTAACTAAATTTTATAAATGTTAATAATATTTCGCGGGTACCATGTATGCGATGGAATTTTAATAAAGAATTTGAAGTGTAGCAATGTCGATTGGCTCTGCAGCAAAGTGACAGTACTGTGCATTGTTCATGCAGTGGTGGTTTGATACCACTCCGCTGGGTGCGTTCAGCGTTATGCCCAGCTCAGATTAGATCCATCACTGAAAAACGTTGAGAGATAGATATAGAATTAGCGCATTTAGAAAATTTATCACACAAGGGTTTTTATCAGGTAGGAAAAACGATATTGGCACGCATATATGAAAAGAGCGTTATCCCACATGAGGCTACACAGAAGGTCAGCTGGAGTTTAGCGTTCTAAGAATGAGTTATAGGTAAGTAAAAAATATGCATAAAAATTAATACTGAAAATAAATATATATCTTAGATAGGTTCAACCCTTGAATACGTATGCGTACAGGAACAGAGTTGTGGAAGGAAATAGTATGCAAATTGGTTCGCATCTCAGGTGTATGGTCGCTAGCGCAATCAGAGCTCCGAATGGTCTGATTGCTCTACAAAGAGGTGAATAGGACGCCTCGTAGATGAGAAAAAATCTGAAAGCAATAAAAACAATCATTATATTGATTCGAAATATAATTAATGATTGGTTTAATTAATTTTTTGTTTTATTAACTATTTTCTCGGTCTATATAAATAATTAAAAAATTTATATAAATTTTGATAGGTATAAGGGGTAGTATAGTTTGTAGGTTATGCGTGTCACCCGTTTGAAGGTTGAGTTTTACAAGTCAATGAGATATATCAGAAGGATCTTATTAAATCTCACCAGAACTCACTGTGTTCCTGTATATGATGTCGCAGAGTGTGTGAGTGTGGACGAAATAAAATATTGACTTACGATTTTTTTTAAATAAATATTGGTTTACAATTTGATATGGTTTATTGAAGATTGATGCACAATTTTCAGCGCACAAGTTGAGGTTAAAATACAGATAATGTTTATGACGATAAGTGTTCACTGGAGGTGCATTCGAGAAGTCGGCCGGGAAAGAAGTGGTCGGTAAAGGCTGGCTCTCAGACTAGGTATGCTGCGATGTATCGTTGTCCGATTTGCGGTCGGTAATAGGCGAGATTATACGGCTGTTAAGAATCTGGCTTAAACTCTGAGATGGGTGCAAGGCTTCCGCAGATATGTACGATATAGCTGTGCTTTATTTCACAATATTTTCTATCCATATATCTTCAAAATAATGATTTTTATTTAAATTTAAATAAACTGCATTTTTTACAGAACACAATTTATAAATTAAAGTTAAATGTTTTGTTTTAATTTCTTCTAACGACATACAACTTGAAATGAAAATATTAATAAACAAACAATTAAAAAAATGTAGAGAAACATTTTAAAAATCATTGAATAGAATTTCGCAATATAAAAAAAGTTTCTAATCGTATTTGAAAAAAATCCACGCCTATTACAACAGCAGATCGCGTTTGTAACTTCCATGCAAAGTTATAGGATCCCTGGTCCCCCAACAGATGAAGCAAAGCCACCCCAAGTTGCCAGACCTAGCCCTAAGTGGAAAATAAAAAGGTTGCCAATTCCCATTCCACTTGTCGACTCACCTGATACCACCGCCAGGCTTTTATTATTTTCCATTCACTTTTTGTCCCCTAGAGTTTTTTCTGGAATTTCGGTGTCAACACTTGAAATTTTCTTATTCACCCAGTGTTAAAATATATTAAATTAAAAATATATGTTTAGCAAACCTATATATAATAGGTTTATATTACGTAATAGTTCTTCAAAGCGATTATTTGATAACTTAACTAATTTGTGTTAAGTATGAAGTTATACGATTGATATATATATATATATATGTATATATTATAAAATTGTAGACAGTTTTTAACTTCAATTTGTTAAATTTTAACGATATGCCTTTGATTTAAATGATATATAAATAAAAAAATACTTTATACTGGCAAATATCAAGAAACAAATACGCATTCACGGTTTTTGCGGTTCGCAACTGCAATGACCACTGCATCCTACTAAAAAATGTACATTTCTAAAAATTTTTTTTTCAAATAATTCAATTTCAAATTAACTATAATAAATTCATTGCGATATTAAATACAATTTAGGATTTCACAAAAATAAAATATTTACTGTGCTGAATCTATGAATTGTACTCGAATTTCTTTAAAAGACTAAAAGAATGAGAAAATGTAATATACATTATATTGGAGTGACTATCCCGAACCGATCACAGCCTTCACTTATTGACCCTCGAGGCTCACATTGTAGATTGCACCTGTCCTTACCTTTCTATCCTAACCCCTTCCAATCGCCTCCCCAACAAAACCTTTTAACAATTGAAGGAGTGCCGCCCGTGAAACTTTTCCACTTGGTTTTAAATTGGTTCATTCACTTCAATTTGTTCTAATTTTCGTTTCGATTAGTTGATGCATTCTTTTTCATAATTAATATAAAATATATCTAACTACAAATTTATTATTTCAAATATTACAAAAATTATTTTTTCGATGAATTCTTAAAATATTTGTTTCTAAATTATGCATTGTAATACCGGCTTGTTTGATCTAGAATCTAGATGTAAAGCGATTGCCCGGGGATCAAACGATAGATACTTACCCGTGAGACCAGCGAGTTAATTTTTTAATTGTTAGTTTAAGCCCTTAGCCTCGATTTAAAAATCGTAAAATAAAATAAATTAGATTAGTAAATGTATATAAGTAAATTTGTCAACTTGATTTTGTATATCGTTGATTTTTTAAATAAATTATATAAGGTTTTAAATCATATTAAAATTCTTTGATTTTTGACAGGTTATTTCTAGTTACATGTATTTTCTCTTTGTATTTAATCATGATTTGTTAATGGAAGGAACACTCATATTTTTTAAGAAAAATACGTTTTTGTTATAAAGTTTCATTTTCAGAACACAGTTCTGTGGTATTTTAATATAAATTAAATGAATCAACTAGAAAGATATATAAAAAAAATTTATCTATCGAAAAAAAAATAATTGCTACCGGCATCAACTAATCATTCTAGTTGATTAATTTATTTTGTACTTTCATATTTAAATAATAACATAATTAGGTACAATTCTTAAACATACATAGTTTAGAAATTGTGTGAAAACTTAAAGGTATTTTAATGCGGATGTAACAGAGAATGTGTGTATAAATTAATTCTAAAATAATATACTATGCATTTATTGCGCTGTCGCTTCAAAAAAATAAAGTAATACTATCTTTAACATACAGAAGATCATGGACCGAATACGTTATTACGTGAATATAGATTATATATATAGACAGAATTGGTACCCTATCGTATTTGTGTACTTTTAAGAAGATTGTGTACGCACGGTATGCAATTAAGTAAATTATCCTTTCCAAAGCTTAAAGTACTCACAAGTATCCCCTGATGTGGTGTTTTGCCGAATCGAGGCACTCGAAGATAAGGATCCGATGTTTTTTGCCTTGTTAATATGCTAATTTGCAGGTACACGAAGCGAGCACTTACGTGGCGCGTCTTGGAGGCTATAGTCGCTGACTAGCTAATTCCCTGGACTTAATTTGACTGGGGTAAGATAACAGGTCGCTTTATAGTCAGAGCAACACTTTCATTAGCAGCTCTGTACGTTTCACCTGGAGTCACTGTACAACTGAGTGTCGGTAATTCTAGAGTGTCTTGTAGAACGCAATTAGTCTAACTTGCGTTGTGGGGTGTTTTTAACGATGTGGAAGGGAATTGTTAAAATAATTCACGCTGTATTAAGTATTAAAAAATAAATAGTCTATAATTAGGTTTTTAAATGTACTTAAATTTTATCTCCTATGCCTGGTGTTGAAGTTGTGATAGTGATCCAAAGCGAAAGCGGACTTTCGAGATACCTCCTCGGAAAAAATTACTTAGATGATCATCCACCATTTGTTACGTTATTTGATGGACTCAGCATATTGCGTATTAAGGTGATTTTTTTAAAAGTGTTTTTTTATAAATCAAGTATGTATGTTGGCTGTGTCAGTTTAAGATGTGATTTTTGATTCTTGAGAAATTCTGCTCTGTATTTGAGTTCACCAGTTCTATATTTTTGAGGATTGCGTTCTTTCATTCCCATCTTATTGGTGAAATGCATTAATTAGTTTTTTTCACGATAACCAACAATTATTTTTTGCAGGGTCTTGATCCACTTTTTAAATATGTATTTACCTAACAATGACATATAGTTAAATAAATACCACTTTTTTATCGAAGAATTCAAAAAAATTTCAATCTTATTTCACAGATAATTGTTATCGAAGAGGCACAGGCAGTCAATGTCTTCGGGTTTCGAGTCTCAAGTGTCGAGATTGTTTCACATTCAGAAAGTTTATTGACAAAAATATACATTTATAATACAAATTAAATGTATCAATTAGAAAAATATACAGAAAAATTCGATTTATTGAAAAAATATTTTTGTTGCTACCGTGATTCAAATCTGGATCCTTTCCTATCTGAGTAATGCTTTAATCGATTACACTACACCAACAGACTAAGTTGACAAATTTTAGAACTTATATGCTGTAGTTTTTTCAAATTGATACATTTATTATTCCAAATTTAAAACGCTAGGAGGCGTCTCCTAGCGAATATTATTCAAAGGTATTTGAGATTTTCGCAATAAATGTGAAATTTGGAATAACAGATGTATCAATTTGAAAGAACTACAGCATACACTAAATTCAAAAATTTATCGTCAACTTACTTTGTTGGTTAACATATTTCCCCGGATAGGAAAGGATCCAGGTTCGAATCCCGGTAGCAACAAAAATATATATTTTCGATAAATCCACAAAACTATGTTCTGAAAAACTTTAACTTCATAATAATAATATGTTCTCTTTAATATACATTTAACAATATGTGAGGGGATAATGTGAACAAACACAATATTATAGTGAGAACCAATTGTTTAATGTATAATATTCATGAAAATAATATAAATGATAAATAATATAAAATACTGGATTGGATTGATCAATATTATCTCGTGTTGTGGAGGATGCAGCAGTACTCATAACTTTTAACATGAAATAATAGATGTCTCGATAAAATAGAAAGAATTCATATAATGTCGAATGTTCGAATTAAAAGTAAATAGTTAGCATCATGTAATAGGTTACTCATTCTCCCGGCAATGAAATATTCCTGGTTCGAGTTCTGGTGGTAACTATATATTTTTTATCCTTGCCCTGGCTACTTTGCTGCACTCTCGTCTATGTTAAGATACTCGTAACTAAGATTGAAAGTATTTAGCAAATTTAATTCACGTTCAATTCCGAATAACACGATTAAAATAATGATAATTATAGGAATGTTTTATTTTAAAATTTGATTTGTCAGTCGTTGTCTTGCCATACACAATAATAATTTTTAAGTTGCTACTTTTAATTCTTTAGAATAGATGTATGTGAGGTTTTTTATGTATTATAAGATTACGTTTTTTATGAATATTTTTATTATTTTTCCTATCAAATATATATTCTGTAGAATAGTCAATAAGGGTATTTTTTCACTTTATATAGTATATTTTTTGGATTGACTATAATATTCTCTGCGATTACTAACCAATAATACATTTTTTACATTTCCCCTTAGAGAGTCCGATTTGACATGATTCCTTGCAAGCTCTCCCTGCATTCCACCGGGCATTCCTTCAGACACCACCGGTATTAGATTTACTCCCGATAAGTCCTGCACTATATATATCCTGGGGGAGATATCCTCGGACACGTCTCCCCGGGGAGCCACCGCTATCTGTTTATCGTTTATTTTCCCTCGGAAATCGGACGCCAACTTTGCTCAAGGGCTTCGCGACAAGTTTTGGAAGACTTTATTTTAGTGATGGTGGCATTTTTTTGTTGTTTGGATATTGCAAGAAGATATACAATACTTTATTTATATTAATATACATTTTTTCAAAACGATGCCAACGTGCTTTTAATACTTTAGAACCTTTACTGAGTGGGTAGATACTAAAGTTAAATTTACAATTTTATAATACGTGCGTGTATCTTTACTTTACACTTACGGGAGTGACAATTCAAATCCGTCGTCATCATCACCGTTACCAACTGACCGATAATACTAGCGATATCTGGACCCTAAGGTCAGGTTCCTGCCGACAAGAGTCGCACCAGTCTCATACCGACACGAGTCCCGATTCGCCGCAATCCAACTCAACCATTCCGACTCGCTTTGAAACTTTTTATACACATTTGCTTGTACTAATATACGACTATACAAAAACCATGGTTTTGTTTCACTATCAACCTTTAAAAACTGGTGACCCCTACATGATACCTACACCTACTTGACATATTCTTCTTCTAAATGGATATTGCCTTATCGGTGTAATCCCTTCATATATTTCTATTCTGTGCCAGTTTTTTTTATACTTATTTTACCTCTTTTTTCTTATTTTTTTAAATTTATTATCTTTGTCTTATTAACCACTGAATTGAGTTTAAATATATCTTACGGTTTCGAAAAATACCATTTTCTTCTTCAGGATGTCATAACTAACTAAAATCATAATTGTTGTTTTTTTAAAAATAGATTCTGGTGAAGAAACAATGATATATGATTTTAGTTAGTTATGATATCCTGAAGAAGAAAATGGTATTTTTCGAAACCGGTAGATGTATTTAAACTCAATTCAGTGGTTAATAAAACAAAGATAATAAATAAAAAATATGAATTTTAACCACAAAGTTAATATTGCTAATTTTAAAAGTCTTTTTTCTTCCTTCTTCTATCTTTCCTTTCACCACTGTAGTCATGAAAGTGTTTTACTGGAGGAAATAATCTAAATACTTATGATTTCGTTCTCAGGATAAATCTATTTTTTATTTCTTATAATTCTTCTAAAGTGTTGACATAAATTTACATAGGTATATAAATCTAATTATGCATATTTTTTGTTGCAGGTATTTGTCATATTCTTTCAACGACTGACTCTTTCAAAGGTAAGTTTTTATAATTTTGTTCATCAACGTAAATATATTAAATTATTCGATAGAACATTATTGCACGATGCAATTTTTCTTCAAGAAATTTTGATTTTTTAATATTAAAAAATTTTATATTAAAAACAAAAATTTCACAAATCGGAGCTATGTATATTTATGAGAATTTCACAAAAAAGAGTGGTGTTTTGGTTTGCTCCTGTCCATTTAGGTTTGCTCTGGTTAGATGCCTACATTATTACTACCTAGATGATTACTACGCTAACTAATAGGTCAATTTTTCAGAAAAATCTTCATCATAAGACCCTCTACAATTGGTAGTATTTGTATCGAAATCTACCTAAAATGAGACCTATGTAAGTTAGATTATCACTATTGAATACATTCTGTGTACGTATGTGAATTTTAAATTTTAGAGATTATCATATACAGGGGTATCGAATAAATATGATAGAATTTCAAATAAGAATAGAAGTCCGTATAGTCTTCCATTTTATCATGCAGCGTTTCACATTGAAACAACGTTTAAAAGTTATTAAGACTTATTATTCGATTTATTGGAAACAATATTCATCGAATCAATCATTTCCAGAAATGAACCTCTCAGTTGACCGCCTAGATCGTGTGATATTTCCGTTAGAATATTTTCTATTTTCCTAGCGTTATAAGTTGGAAGAACATTAAGGCTTAGATATTTCAGAATAAATTTCAATTATTTGGTACATACTGCACGTATGTATGTATACACTGTACAATGTCTTGACAATTTGGTGTCATCTACTTTTGTACAATTTTATTCGGCATATAAATAATATTAATTACGATAAAGTTACAAAATTATATTAACGATAAAAAAATATGATGAAATACACATGTACGATTTAAATATAAATGATGAAAAATAAATTAGAAATTTAATCAATTCTTTGGTTAAGCTAATGATAATTAGTGTTAAAAATCAATAATGAATTCCATTGGGGTCTTTGCGCTTTTAGGTATGCAATGTAACAATGTATCGTGATAATATATTTGGTGTCATCTATTCAAGATTCACAGATATCCAGCACGCTTGACACTCGGTGCATAAGAAAAAATAAACGATTATTCATACCCTGCACTCCTGGTCGAGGTGGCCACCCGCCGCCCGCCGCCCGCCGCCGCCACGAAAGAACTACCCCCAGAGTGGTAATGAATTCCGAAGGGGTGTTTGCGCTTTTTCCCTGTGAAGCGATCCAGTTTCCCGTGCAGGTAGGAAGAAGCGCCATTTTTCATACTCTCCGCCCGCCATTTGTCTCCGTCGCGTTAAAAAACGGCGGCAAGGAGAGTTATGGCCGAAGAATGCCAGTTAGGAGAGGTGTTAAAAACGAGAGCAAGCACCAATTACCCGGCATTACCGAGGCGCTGCGTGAGATATTGGTTTCTTCCTTCGGCGCGGAGGTGAAACTCGATACTCGCGTCTGGTGGGCGGTGAATAATTGCAATACTTAAACATGCAACATAAAAATGAAAGCGAGTTTTCACAGAACGTTCATTTATGAATCTAGTAAAGATTTTATGCCTCAGAATGTGTTGTTAAACTCAACACAGTTCAATGTATCCTTCGAGCATTTGTAAATTAAATCTCTCTCGGTCGATGCGTTTGTGGTTCTTTATTCTGCTTCCACAGCGCCAACTGCTCGTGATCTTGGGCGACGAATTGCGAGACTCCAGTCGTGTCTCGGACTTGATCTATCCGTCTTTTCGCAGATCGATCTTCCGTTATTATACGTTCTCCGTGCTATTGATTTCTCCAGGCTATATTCATCGTTTCTAGCAACATGCTCAAAGTATGAAAGCTTCTGCATGCTGTGGAGAGCCTTCCTTTTACGCGAAGTTCCTGAATAATCGACATTTGAGGAACAGATTGTGTTGTGATGTTTATGAAAATGTTGAGTAGAAGGTTGCATGTGTGAAGGCTGGGGACCCTATTTCTACCTGCACTCACCTAATCGCTTGAGGATGAGTGAGGAACATGCGTGATGGTAAACTAGAGCAAGTTATGAGAAGATGAACTACTTATAGTTATTCTATAGCTTGTTTTGTCTCCAGGCTTTCTACTGATAATATGATCAATAGGTGAACACATTCTTATTGTGAAGTTGTAATTATTCAGAACGTAGGCCTGTGATATTTTAATACGAATTAAATATATTAATTAGAAAGATCTCTTTCCAAACCGGGGAAGGTGTATTATCCAACTATGCTATAGCGACAATATTTTTAGCGACAAATTTTCGAACCTATATGTTATCTATACGGAATCTCAAATACCTTTGAGTAATCTGAATGTATTCTCCTAATAATAAAGTTGTATCAATATATCCAAAATTTAATAAAAAATGTATTGTTAATTCTGGCATCTGGTTTACTCAAAGGTATTTGAGATTCAGTAAAAATAAGATAGATGGCTCTTTCAAATAATGGAACAATTAAATGTATTAATATCAAAAAGGTAACATACAAGTTCGAAAATTTGTCGCTAAAAGCGCAGTATCGTTAGATAATGCACCTTTACCGGTTTGGAAAGATATTCAGGTGGCGCAACAACGATATTTATCGATAAAATAGATTTTATATGTCTATTTTTCTATTTAATATATTTAATTCATATTTGATAATATGATTATCTATACAGTAATAAAAATCACCACTAACATAGACTGATGGGTTGGTTTTCGATATATTATTCTTCTTAGATCTCCACCGTTGGTTGTTAAATGCGCCGGCCCGGTTTCCGCATATTATTTCGACAGATCGAAATAAGCGATTGTTAACCGATACTTCTCGGACAAACTACGGATCGCAATTACGGGTTCCAGTCGAAGGAATTAAACACGAGTAAACAATAGTTACGAGCCGATGACAAGTCGTAAGCCCTGTAATGCCCAAGACTCTCATATTTACCTTCTCATATAAATAATAGCTTTATCTCTGTGGGACATCTATAATATTATATTTCTTGATGACAATCCCTCTGGAAATAAAACCCATTAATTGGTTCCTACAAAGACTTAGATATACTCAAAATATAAAAATAATTGTGTTGCACCATAAGGTAAAGGTCAGTATGGGAGATTTATGAGACAGCACCTTATCATTCAAGGTACACAAACCAACGGACGACAAGATCCTGACAAAATGAGAACTTCATGGCACAAAAATCTTCACCTTTGGCCAGGCATCTGAATTAATACATTTCGAACAGCCAGCACGATTGCGAATATGGGTTAAAAATAGCACTTGAAAAAGAAAAAAAGCAAAATGATTAAATGCATATTAAAACGCGTTCTTAGTCAATTAACGAGATTGTACACCGAGGTCTCCATTCATCAATTTAAAAAAATGATAAAATCTAAATAAAAATAAGAACAAAATCTGCAGACGGAAAGGTATTAAAATAAAGTGGCCTTTAAAATCTATTTTCTGCGAAACCTCGTTAAAAGTAAGTCCTGTCTTCCATCCTCACTGTCCGTGCATTCCTTAATTGTACATCCACCCTTCCCATCAGGTATTCCTGGTTCATTCTCTATTCTGGTCTCTATATTTTTCTTCTGTGAGACGAGTTGGCCTGTTTTATTTACTTCACAGGTAGGAATTAGATCAGTTTCATTAAGTAAAACTGCATTTCACGAGATAAGTAAAATAAATAAAAATATACTGAATGATATTTTATTTATAATTTTTAATAAGTTTACAGTGTTCTATACCTATCAAAATAAACCTAAAATTAAAACCACTATACGTATTTATATGTTAACCTTGGGGGCTATGCGCTTTGCATTAAAATAATTATATATATATATATATATGTATATATATAATTTTTTTTTTTGTTATTCTTATAATATACTTTAATATGTCTTTATGGAGGTCACTAAAAACTTATTAATAATCAAATTCATTAAAAATAATATTCAAAAAAATACTCCATGAGATTCATTTAGTGCGGTTATGTCATTTTGATAACAATTTAGATAAATTACAATTTTAGTTTAGAAATTAACTACAGACAGGCAAGTTTTATGACACTTAAGAAATCCTTTTTCAGTATTTTCTCGCGTTTCGTAAAATCCCGTTGACAAAGGTAAAATATAAACCTTGGAACTATTTATCTATGAAGACGGGTATTTTTCACCGTTGATAATTTAATTAGTGGAGAATCCGATTTAACTGAAACTCCCTTCAGATGTTCCAAGATTCACGACCCTTTTTATTGCAAAACATTTTTTAATCCAAAAATATCTCTCGCTTTTGTTCCGGACGTAAAAAAGTGATTTGTAATATTTTTCAAAAGTGCTACCACGTGACCTGATATATTAGTTTTGAGTTTTTGTCTATCTCATCTTGCTTTAAAATTTTTATTTCTTATTTATTATACATTACAACATAATACACCTAAGCTTCAGGTATTCCTGGGTCATTCTCTATTCTGGTCTCTATATTTTTCTTCTGTGAGACGAGTTGGCCTGTTTTATTTACTTCACAGGTAGGAATTAGATCAGTTTCATTAAGTAAAACTGCATTTCACGAGATAAGTAAAATAAATAAAAATATACTGAATGATATTTTATTTATAATTTTGAATAAGTTTATAGTGTTATCAAACCTATCAAAATAAACATAAACATAAAATTAAAAACATTGTACGTATTTAAATGTTAACCTTGGGGGCTATGCGCTTTGCATTAAAATAATTATATTATTTTAATTTTTTTGTTATTCTTATAATATACTTTAATATGTCTTTATGGAGGTCATTAAAAACTTATTAATAATCAAATTCATTAAAAATAATATTCAAAGAAATACTCCATGAGATTCATTTAGTGCGGTTATGTCATTTTGATAACAATTTGGGTAAATTACAATTTTAGTTTAGAAATTAACTACAGACAGGCAAGTTTTATGACACTTAAGAAATCCTTTTTCAGTATTTTCTCACGTTTCGTAAAATCCCGTTGACAAAGGTAAAATATAAACCTTGGAACTATTTATCTATGCAGACGGGTATTTTTCACCGTTGCTAATTTAATTAGTGGAGAATCCGATTTAACTGAAACTCCCTTCAGATGTTCCAAGATTCACGACCCTTTTTATTGTAAAACATTTTTTAATCCAAAAATATCTCTCGCTTTTGTTCCGGACGTAAAAAAGTGATTTGTAATATTTTTCAAAAGTGCTACCACGTGACCTGATATATTAGTTTTGAGTTTTTGTCTATCTCATCTTGCTTTAAAATTTTTATTTCTTATTTATTATACATTACAACATAATACACCTAAGCTTCATCACTTAAGATATATCTTATGAAGTCACTGATGTAACGTTGTTTACATAAAGTTTTTCGTATTTGTTTTTTTTCATATATATAATAATATACGAGTATATAACATCAATATTTCAAACTAAGCTAAATAGTATCCCGGAAAGAGTGTCGCACTTCCGATTATATAATTTCCAGGCGAGTGTCTTATACACTAGACCAGTGATGGCGAATTTGTGACACGCTACGACTATGTTTCGGGCGACAAGCCAGCGTTCACTAATATCAGAGTTATCAAAGAACGCGTGTGCCGCCACCAGACGTTTACCCGACGAGAACGTTCTGATTTATCACTATGTACATATTACAAATGTATCTCTTTTGGGTCTTATAATATCATTATAATGATGATTTCTTTAATTTGAGATACCATATTTTTTCGTACAGAAGAGTACATTTTTAGATCATTTGTAAAATGTTATATAAATGCAGATTTCTGTTGAGAATGTCACAAAATAATATAATAATTTTGTTACATGTGTTATACTATTATGGTTCACGTGTGTGAATTTTTGTTGGCTGATCATAAAATTAGTGTGAGATACATTTTTTCTAAGTTGACATTGTTTGAAATAATATCGTGGTTTGGTGGTTAGCGTACTTTCTATTGGAATCGACTTGGCATTCATTTAGCGCGTTTTAGTGAGTTATTTAAATTATTAATTTGTGTGTTTTTAAATAAGCGCGATTAAGTTTTATTTAAAACAAAGTAATCATACCGATTAAGGTTCTAGAGAAATTTTAATTAATTCGAAAATTTTTATTTGTAAACTTAAATGTTCTGGGACATGCACTTATAATTCGAACCTTATTTTTTTGGTATTTGGTGATGTATGAAATTAAATTAAATTGTAGGACCTAGGTTCGAATCTTCGATAAATTCATTATTTATTTACAATCAGTTATTTGAGGTTAAATTATTTATTTGACACGCCGAGCCCAAAAGGTTCACCATCACTGCACTAGACCTATATGCTATCAAAGTTTCGGTTCAAATCCCGCTTTTTCGATAGATAGTGTGTGGGATATAAAAGACGAAAAGCGCGCCTGCTTTATCGTTTGACTTGTACTAGTGATGTACCTTGTATCATAATTAATAAACGTATAATTGTCACATAGAGTTTATCTTGGAACTTCAACATTTACTGAAAACGTACTAAAGAAGACAAGTACGTAACAATTATTATCTTAAATTTTTTGGCTGACATACGTGCACACACGCACCCCATTAAATTATTATCTAAGATAGATGTGACTGAGTGAGATTTATCTATCGAGTGCACGATCCATTTTCACTTTTGGCAGCGTTTTCCAATGATTTACGGCACGTTCCTGGCTTCAGGTACCCGGCATTCCTCAGTCAGGTACCGTGACGATTACCATCTCCCTCCTGGCGGACGCCGCGCGCTCCGTGCACTCCTGGCGTGGCTCGCATCGCCAGGCCGCGCTCTCGCTAGGGCATTCGACATTTGGATTACGGCTCGACATAGCAATAATAGCCCACAATGCTGGGTGGGATTTGACTGATTGATATGACCGTTATACGGTCATCAGGTAATCAACTACGTACCACCTATTATTAGTATTATATGACTAACAGGAATTGTCAAGCATTTTGACGACGAAATTACATTATTTTCTAGTTTATTTATATTTAATACTTTTAAAATTAGCAATATTAACTTTGTTGTTAAAATTCATATTTTTATTAAAAACCGGTAGATGTATTTAAACTCAATTAAGTGTTTAATAAAACAAAGGTAATAAATAAAAAAAATATATATTTAAGATACATTTCAATAGAATCTCCTTCCCTTCCAGCACTAGACGATGCAAAATTTCGTTTGTGTGTTTAAGAGTTTTTTTGGTCCAATATTAAAGAAATAACATTTTTTAGCATCCGCTATTTTGAAACAAGAAAGCTGATAAGGCTGGTTAACGAACTTAGCCAAGATATTTAATAGGTAAATTATTAATAAAAGTTTTATCGAAATCTGATAAGATTTACGGGAGTCATCCTGTCCATAACATACATTCTATTCCGTATATTATATATTATATGTACATAATTTAACGGAGGGTGGTTCCGGAGTTTTTTTTTTTGTCATGATCGAAAATAGCGTATTAAAATTATCTCGAAGTTGCGTCAGGAGACCTTCTGCAGTGAGTAGTAAAAATGTAATATGTTTTTATTGAAGTATTTTATAAGATTTTATTAGATTCTCGAAAGTTCGAAAATCTACGAACTACCACGGAGAATAAATCATCATCATCATCGAGCATGGTATTCAAGTTTAGTTATCCATTACACACATTTCTTCAGCATGTTTTTCCACATTGAATATATCGCTACGCCGTGACGATGACAGTTTAGGAAAATTTTGGTGTGGGGCAGAGAAAAATCGTCGAGATAATGGATATAGAATACATATCGATCTTATTGACACTACAATATTTTGTTAATGAACATTTGGAATGGTAAGGGGGTAACGATTCTCAGCTATGAAGAACCAACTGTAGAGTAGCTCATGTAACTGAAGGTTCCGGAAACATATCTTCTTCAAACGCAGGCGTTTATCTAGTTACAGGATTCATCATTTGTCCATACTGATGTCTTCCCTTGGCAAGTTGGAACAGGTCTTCGACAACGAGACTGGTACACTATCAATTGTTTCGCAGCCAGGACCATAGTATGTCTATTGACCATTGAATAATTATTTCCAAAATGTGATATTCGTTCGAGTAATTTTATAATACAATCATCTGGAACTTTGTCATTTGACTGGATATGGATATCAAAAAGTATTTCTATCTGATCGTTCCAGTGTATAAAATAAATTATTCAGCTGAGCTTTGCGTATATAATCTATGTAGTTATTCCCCAAGTATTTGATAATATTTGAATTCGAACTGTAAATCCGGATCAATAGGATCAAAATGAATTGCGTATAACTCCGGGTCGTGCGTCCCGTGGAATGGAATACGACAATTTCAGTCATAAATCGGAATCATCGCAAGGTAAGGGAGGGAAGTAGGGAGACGTAGTACAGGATGAGGTCGGTGAGGAGATAGGGGATCTAGTTGAAGGACCAGTGATTTCGGGAACCGGGATTCAGAAGGACTGATCGCCTTACCTTGTATAGATGTCTCCATAATCTACGTAATAAATGGCACGCGGATGAGTCGATATTAGATCCCAATTGAATACGACGATGTCACAAGTTCACCTTCGGCACACAAACAACAAACAATACGTGATCAAAACACAATATCACAAAATACAGTAATGGTGCAATGGAGCTGATAGTCCACACCGCGAATGATTTCTCGTTATCGAGATCGAACAAATATCGGTCAAGTTGACGTCTGCTGGCGTCAAGGTTACAATTCACAATGAAAAGATGAGCGCGAGGAAATGTATGGATGGAGATTTGGATACGGAATGTGTCAATAATAGTGGTCGTGGCTGAATCAAAAAGACGCGCAAAAGGGTGTTTACGAATTCGGAACAATATTTTTATTCGATTCCAGAAGGCTGCTTATTTTAAATAAGTAAATTTGAAAATAGTATCCTTTACTGTCATCATTAACGTGCCTTCATCTAGTTACATATAATTCCTAGTTTTTTGTGGAGGTCATCTCGTACTGTGTTGTTGCTATTAAAATCTGTCCACGACAATTGTGTTGAGCATTCTTCCAACTTATTTAAAAATGTCACTGCTGGGGTCTATGTTTCACATCGTCCATCATGTAATCAGAAAGTACCTACAGGTCGATTTTTTACTCATTGCACTGTAAAGTCGACCACTGACGAATCTGTTGCTAGTATAATTTTTTTTATTGCACAATTTTGTTTTTCTATTAATATTCTGCGATTATTTTCAAACTGCAGCCACCGAAATCTAATTTACGAATGACTTACCGTAAACTTGTTATTTTTAATAAATTTCTGGTACAAATTTCTTAGAGTCGGCATTTCTTTATCGGTCACGTGGGTGTCACGAATAATACGAAGAAGAGCAGCTTTACAAAAATCATCTGTTAGATTTCGGCTCTTTTCTTGTTTAATTTTTTCTCGGAGTTGTATTTGGCCCAGATGTTTCATGTACATTGTTCAGATGAAATAACACATCACTGTATTCTTTTGCTTCCTTTTACATATAATCGTATACACGTAAAACAAATTTAACTATGAATATGTCTATTTTAAATTCAGTAACGATTTCACTAATTTTTATTAAATACATCTCTAAGATAAAACAAATTCAACTGAAGTACGACATAAACCAACAACACACTGCGCAAGGTATACACAACCGATACCATGCGTCAACTGATGTCAAGTGCATTGTTGCATTACTGTCTACCTGAAGTGGTCATATAACTTTATCTTTTTCTCGCTTAGATAGCGCTCACGCACACACTGACGTGTATCAGTACAAAACACATTCTTGAAGTGCTATGACTAAAAATTCGACCTGAACACGTACATATTTAATTCAGTTCATAAAAATATTTCGTAACATTAGAAATAGTAAACATATTTGCACACATAATGGTATAGCAGTTATTTAACAAGTTTACTAAAATTACTATTTTACGAGTTTGTTATGAAATATTCTGTCGTAATTTCTCAGAAGATGTTGCGTAATGTGAGGTTTCAGTTGGGTCCATAAAACACGTAAGTAATGTGGAATGTCGTAAAACATTTATTTTCTGTCTTTTTGTGCCTTATCCGTTCAACAGACGTTGGCTGTTGTCACTTTGTTTACTGCAGCATGGAAAAGTTCTACAATAGACTGGCCAAACTATTGCTTTAGTTCTTCAGCCATGGTGTTCAGCTTTTATCAAGGCCCCGACTCCCGGAAACCTTTCCCTGCATTATGAAGTGCAAGATGTCTCATCTACAATACACTACAAAATGTTTTCCATATAATTTACAATTATTGTAACAAATGTTATATATAATACTAATTTAATGTATTAATTATAAATATATAGTATAAAATCACTTTTGTCGAAAAATATTGTTTTTGCGCTACCGGGATTCGAACCTGGATCTCTATTTCCAATCCGGGGAAGTACACTAACAATTGTATTATAGCGCCAGTATTTTTCATGAATTATCGAACCTATATGTTACGCTTTTTCAAATTAATAGATCTGTCGTTCCATTATTTGAAAGCCATCTACATTGTTTTTACCGAATCTCAAATACTTACTTACTTACTTACCATCACGCCGTTTTTCCGTGGGGGTAGGCAGAGAGGATAGAGCGCCACACTCTTCTGTCCTGACACACAATTCTCGCCTCATCCACATTCATACATCTTGTCATACAAGCACGCCGATTGTTGAGGCTTCTAACAGAACCATCCTCCATTATCTGGTTTACCTGGTCGTGCCAAGTCTTCCGCGGACGTCCTCTATTTCTGGTTCCATCAACACTTGCGTCATATATCTTTCTTACCATTCTTTCCCCATTCATCCTTTCCATATGACCAAACCACCTAAGTGATCCTTTCTTAATCTTACTCGCTATACTAACATCAGCTTTACATTCTTTTCTTATTTCTTCATAACAAATACCTTTGAGTTTCCTGAAGAAGATACCATAGGTATGCTAAAATGCTAAACATGCTAAAATGTCATAGTGGTTTAAACAAAGTATTAAGTCTAATTTTTTTTTTAAATAACACATGTCACTTCAATATGTCTACCATTTTCAAACTAAGCTAAACGCTTGTACTATGAAAATAGGACTAATTTGCTGTTATCCTGGAACGAGGCGCCAACTCCCGACAACTAAATCACTAAGCCAATATATAAAATGAGGCCACAAAGTAATTTAGCTAATATTGAAAAAAAAGGAAAGATATTATTTGATCGTTTTAACTAAGACAGTCAGTAACACGGGGATGTTAATGATATATTACTACGTATACGTATTTTGGTTGTTCGTATATAATTAGGTAGGTTATGGAGTTTATATTTTATTACTAAGTATACGTATTTTGGTTGTTCGTATATAATTAGGGAGGTTATGGAGTTTATATTTTAGAATCTAAATGATTTGTAATTTTTTTATATATACGGGTTAGGTGAGTAAGATTAAGAAATAATAATTTAGGTGGTTTGATCATATGGAATAATTTGGTCATGAGAAGAGAATCGTAAGAGAGATATATGACGCATGTGTTGATGGCACCAGAAATAGAGGACGTCCACGGAAGACTTGGCACGACCAGGTAAACCAAATGGTCCTGTTAGAAGCCTCAATAATCGGCGAACTTGTATGAGAAGATACATGAATGTGGATGAGGGGAGAATTGTTTGTCAGGACAGAGGAGTGTAACGCTTTACACTCTCTGCCTACCCCTGCGGATGAAATATAAGGAAATAGAAAAATAAATAATTTATACCTGCTTTCATAATATCATCTATCCAGGTGTTCACATGGACTTCAATTAAAATACCAATGTCATATATATCAATTTTATTTTGTCGTATTTTATTTTTAAAACATTCCTGCAATCAGTTCAGAACCAAAAAGTTGTATATAAATTTAATTCGTATATAAAACGAAACTAACACTTCGTTCCGATGTTATTATATTATTAAGTAAAATTTGTTTACATCATATCACTCATTACAAATAAAATTAAAAAAAACAATATATTTTATTAGAAATATTAGAAATTTTCTTAATATAAAACTTCTTAAAATGGCATACTATGCTATCTGTCAATCAATCATAGAGCATGGTATAATTGCTTGGGGTGGAGCGACTATATCTGCAATTAATCCAATAATAGCAGCTCAAAAAATTGTATTAAAAGTTATCCTCAAATCCCCAATCACAACGAGCGCTGACGAAATTTTTGATAAATTCGATGTTTTGGTATTAGACAAATATACGCTAATACTACTCTCAAATACATATATAAATACAAACAGGCACATTTTAAAACAACTCAAAAAATAATTTCCACACGGATAAGTACAAATAACCTACAAACCCCAAGAACACATTTGGTCAAAGGAACTATAAATATTTTGGACCCAAACTATTTAATAGAATACTAAAAGACTTAAATCAATTGAATTGTTCCAAGAACATGAAATATATATTAAAACTTGGATTCGTAATATGGGTAGAGCCAGTATTGGTACACTCACCTAATCATATTGACTCATACCTACATTAATTATTGCTACGAAGTGATCCAAAAATTTAATCCATTTTAAAATTGTTCTTCATATACACCTTTTACATAGTAATAAATGTAATTCTATCTACTTGTAATTCTAATTAATTGAACAATTGCTTGTAAACTATGCCCGTCTCGACACAGAATTTCTCTAGTGAGACGGGCACAGTCCAAGCAGATTTTTACATAGTATTATATAGTTACTAATAAAATAAATAAATAAATAAGGAAAGCGTCAGCTGTAATGCTTGACATTTATTTAAATTTGATAAGATGAAACGATTACGTGCGACTTGTGATCAACAACAGAGTGACGGACACAACATTTCTCAATTTCTGTTCTGAATGACGTTTGACGACTTCCGATGTAGATACACCAATCAAAATTGACCATCTGAATGGGAGGCGCCACCAGGAATGACCGACGGAATACTTCTCACCAGATAGCACAGATGTCTCCCAGCATCGCTGTCTAATTTGATCGTGGACCGACTAATGGCTAATGGTACCTATCTATAGGCAGCGGCAGCATCTAGTGGGCACCTAGTACACGCTGTTAACACTCTCTCCAAACAATGCACGAAATCTTGATCCGTCTCGGACGGCGGCGGTTTTAAAATTAATTATACTTGGTCTCAGCTCGTGATGGAGTATTTGTTACGTCTCGGCAATTGTCATTTGTAAATGTTTATTTGTTTGCAATTGTGTCGGGCGGCCATCTCTCCGCGATGACTGCTGTGGTGCTATATTAAATACCCGCTTAAAGTTCTCAAAGCCCATTTGGTTAGATATTCATCGTTCCATTATTTGAAAGATATATATATCATCGGAGATATATATTTTTTAATATAAAAAATAATACAATTTAAATGTATTAATTAGAAAGATATACATGTAAAATCAATTAATCAAAAAATATTTTTGTTGCTACCGGGATACGAAACTGGATCTCTTCCTATCAGGAGAAATGCATTAATCGATTATGTTACACCAACAAGTTGACGAAAAATTTAATTAAATGCATTACCCCGGGTAGGAAGAGATCCAAATTCGAATCTCGGTAGTAAAAAAATATTTTTTCGATTAATTGATTTTATATGTATATCTTTCTAATTAATATATTTAATTTGTATTAAAAATATCACAGACCTATGTTGTGAAAAATTGCAAGTTCACAATAAGAAAGTGTTCCCATTAAAAAAATTGCAAGTTCACAATAAGAAAGTGTTCTCATTAGAAAAATTAAAATCATTAAGTAATTCATTATTTATTCGAAATTACGTTTGTCAAGTCAGATAAATAACTGACATAACACATTAAAAAAACACAAAATGTAGAGAAACAGGGTTTTTAATAGCTAGGAAAATTTTAAATTTTACTGTTACTGTTTATCATCATCATTTTCATCCCCTTATTCAAGGTCTTGCATTCTTGTCTTGCGCTGCTTTAGTGTTCAGTGATCAATCAAAACCCAATCTGTCTTCATAAAGTCTTTGTTGCTGTTTATCCTAACTTAATCTTGGGCGACCTATGTTATCGTTCTACTATCATTATTAAGACTTGTCCAACCCACCTTAGTTGAGATATTTCTATATGTAGAAGTAAGCCACTATACCGAGTCTCTCTTAATAACCAATGAAGTAAACATTTGTAAGTGTGCAATTATTTTTATTAATTATAAGAATATTTAATTTGATTACATAAACATGATAGAAAATAAAGTATGTTATAGCAGTTATTTTAGTAATTATTTATCTGTTAATATAATATATTTTTAAATTCCTAATAACATTAAACATTCTTAACTTAACCTTTTTCTGGCTACGAGGGATGAAAATGCAACACCTAGATTTATGAACGCAGCTGAACGGTTGCGCAGGGGAGTGAGGCAGTCCTTCTTTTGGTGACTGAACAGCCCATTGGCCCACACAGCCGACCGCATTTCTCGTAGCACCACGATGAGTTGGAGGTTTCTAAGTCTGTTACCGCATTACATTAAATAAAGTATGTTATTAAAAAACTTCGGAATCTAACAACATAATAAAGAATTTGAAATTTTGTGATAGTTTCAAATCGGTCTAAAATAAAATTTTAATACAGATGAAAATTATAATAGACAGATAGTGGTGCCGTAATTATCCTTCGATAGCTAGTCCTGTGTTTTCTATCGGTATTGTTGAATAAATTAATTCAATCCGTGCAAATAAAAATACACCAACCTTTGTGAAACTGGGCTAATAGACGCCGATGGTCGCTCTCCTTGCAGCCTTGAATCATCTTAAATTCTGCGTATCAGCCTCCGGAACTTTATATCACCGCCGTAAAATATATCCGTCTTATTTCGAAACTGTCTTTCACCAGAAGCAGTTTCGCTTTTGTTTGCCGTTTTTAAATTGACACAAATAGAATGCTCATATTTAAAATGCATATATAACCAGGCCTATCTATCGAAGTATAAAATCGCGTAAACATATGGAAGTTTATTAACAATTTTTGTAGTATTTTACATAAAAAGTTAACTGAAATAACACTAATATAATTAAATAACACCCACTAGAAATAAATTGCTATTTTAGATAACATTTTTCTTATGTGTATGTAGATGTTTAATTTTTTTCCTTTATCTTCAGCGTTATATTTATCGTTTATATATATATATATATATATCAATAAATACCTACATTAATTTATTTCTCGTCACACTTTTAATAATGGCCTGCGAACGTAAGCCGTGTGCGCGTATGTTTCGAATAAAATAATTCTATAATCGTTTGGCACTTTGTCAATTAAGTGGATATGAATATTGCTGGCTGGATGTTCCAATCTTTTGAATGAATCAACTGAGATTTGCGTCTCCAATCTAAGTAGGCATCTACTATCCATGTATTCAATAATAATTCAATTCGAAACCAGAAAATAGATATCTACCAAATGGGTATTTTTGAAAATATGATTTTTTTCTGTCATCATTGACATACCTAGTACAAAACATATTGTAATATACTATGTACTATATATCCCTCTCTATACACTATATTTTTTTATATATTATATATATTCTTCTCCAAGTATAAGTACTAGTCTCTTTTTTGGAAAGGTAAGCGATTAAAAAAAATACGTAATTTTAGTATTGCAAAATACTCACGTAACTCATATATTATATTATAAAAAATTCAAAAAATTTCAAAATAATAAAAATATATATATATATGTATATATATTGCATTAAAAAAAATGCTATAAATATTTAAATTACATTAATCTATTATATTATAAATACTACAATATAATTTAGGTCGTAAGTGTTGGATCTCTAGAAATTGATTATTTATATATCATTAACGTTGTGGTTTGATGTTGGTTATATTTTTAACCACGTGAGTTTTATGTGTTTTCATATACTAACCAGTTTCAGAAAATCTTTTTCCTTCATCAGGAGGATCAAAAACTATTATCTTTTGTTATTTTTTTTTAATACTAAAGAAAATAATCAAGCACCTGATGATGAATGATGTGGGAAAATGACTTTAGTAATTCGAAATTATTGGAAACATTTTTACTGGCGGTTGAATAAAATTGGTGAAATATAAAGTATATTATTAGGAGAACATACTCTTATTGTGAAGTTGCAATTATTCAAAACATGGGTCTGTGATATATTAAATATGAATTAAATATATTAATTATAAATGACTCTTTCAAATAATGAAACAATTAAATGTATTAATATCAAAAGGTAACATATAGGTTCGAAAATTTGTCGCTATAGCATAGTTTGATAATGTCCCTTACACGGTTTGGAAAGAGATCCAGGTTCGAATCTTGGTGGCGCAACAACAATATTTATCGATAAAATTGATTTTATATGTATATCTTTCTAATTAATATATTTAATTCATATTTATAAAGCATATGTTTTAAATTGTTAGATTTGTTGCTGTAAACATTATTCGCGACTGATCTCTCACCTTTATGTCATATATTGGGTACACATGAGAATAAACATTATCCACGTATCAACTCAACTGCAATAACAAATCGTTCACACGACTGAAATAACGACCGTTTAAGTCTCACCTTACTTTATTATTGCGGGACTTAGTGCTAGGTAGTAGTCAGTAAATTTGGTTTATTAATATTTCCTTTGAAGTGTCCGTCCATTCTTGACAATGCAGAACGCCCAGTTTGTTTTGGAGATTGTATTAAACATCGCAAACCATAGCGCGTGTTTCTTCAACTTAAGCCAGCTCCATAAATCTTTCTTCAAGAATATTCCTGTTCTGTTTAACCCTGCGCTTTAGACAGTTAATGTTGCCTAGTTGCAATTTCTTTGTCTTCTTATATAGTTTTAACACCTTGTATTAATCTTTTAATAGTAGTCTTCTTCTTCTTTTAAATAGGTAATAATGAGTAGCTTGTTGGTGTAGTGGTCAAGACGTTGGCCTAGTGATCTAGTGGTCGGAGGTTCGCGCCTCGTTCCAGGACACCAGCAAGTTAGTCCTATTTTCATAGCACAAGCATTTAGCTTAGTTTGAAAATAGTAAGAATATTGATGTGACATGTATTCCGTGTACGCATCTCTATTTTTTTTTTAAAAAAAAAAAAATAATAATCAACCCTTCGAGAGTGATTTGTGCCATTAATTAAGTTAAAGTATAATAATAATATGGAATAGAAAATATTATATTACAAGTCCAATACTATTGACGTTCGAAAAATTTGCTATTATATAGATTAAACGTGGCGAGTTACCAGGAATTGAAAATTACCGTTGACGAGATTACCATAAAAAAACCTGTGATCGTAATGGACAGGCAAAAAAATATGGTCAAGGGTTTCCTCCTTAGAACCAAACTCACACATTGGGGAATCTATTAAGCTTAATCTGAATAAATGTGAGGCTACCTGGCATTTCCCAATTCTTGTTACAGAGATATTTAATATTGTTCTTTTGGAGACTTTCCTTTTAGAGAACTAGAGGGTGCGGGGAATAGATCTTTGAATTATTTTAAGCCGATTACCCTTATGATTATTTGGATCCATCCATTATAGTCCAGCTGGAATTCGTACATTTTTTAACATACTAAGTCTGTCATACATTGGAACATGGAATTAATGGGGGAAAACTTCGGAAAGAGCGGTCTACTTGGCCAGTTTATCAGTACATTCATTTCCATGAATTCCCTTATGTGCAGGAATCCAAACTAAAGACACCTGTTTACTGTTGCTATCCAAATTAAATAGAGGTCTTCTGATGGAACACATTATCTCATTATGTAGCCAAACTTTCATATTAGCAGAGAGGGATTCAAGAGCTGCTTGCGAGTCGGAGAATATAACAGCCTTATCGATGTTCCAATCAATCGTTCAATATCAGTGTCAGTTGTAAAAATAGTCACCTTTACTCGCTGCAATTTATTTATATTAGAATTCAATGAATAGCAGCCTCTGTTACTCTGAAATATAAATGACCGCCAGTACAGAAACTAGCTTGTTTTTGAAAGGTGTATTTTTTTTATACCAGATTATAGAGATTATTATTCATTACAAAAAATGCACTAATAAAAATAGTTTAAGGTCCAATTGGTGGAGATCCAATGGAGATTGATTCCTGAGATTGCAACTAGTACCCCCAAATACAAACTTTTATTTCTGTTAAAAATTTCCTTTGCTCAGCATACAGGGTGCGTGAAAAAAGATATGTACTAAATAAATATTGGTTAGATTAAAAACTAAACCAGAAGATTGTCAGGTAGAACACTGCTAGGTTACGACTAGTATTTTCGTAAAACTTAGTTTTTACTATTGAAAACATAACTTATTATCATAAAGTCACGGTAGATATAACCTAACGTATCCAATTAACCTTTTAAAGGCCTACCACAGTACAACCTTACTTAACTAGTTAACGCCAATTACGCAAACAGATGTTCTTAAAATGATTTACCTGGATTTAAATATATAAGATATACTTATATAGAGATGTAAATGGAAAACGCAATCCTTGTTGAAAAATCTAAGGTAACTGGGAAGTTCACAATCCGATTATAATATTTCGAACTGCTGCAAACAAAATAATGATCGCGAACATGATCACTAATGTTAGATAACCAGACAAGCATTAGAAGAAAAATAAAATATTATTCCGGCTGTGTTGCGTCACACGTATGTTGCCGTCCATAGTCAAAAGCAAAGTGCCGAGCGGATATACAAAATGTACGCCATATAGGTAATTGTAGCGCATTTAAAATATAATCTAGTAGTGTTCTAAAACCATGTTTTCATTGCTAATATATAACATTTAACGTTTTGACGTTTGTGACTTAGGCACTCAGATTTAATAGTGCTGGAATGACAGTTTTCTGATATAGGCCATTAAGATAAGCAAATATTAACTTTTATTTATATATCGCACACCTGGATCAAAACTAAGACAACTCAAAGTTATTTTTCAATAGGCAAAAAAATTAAAACATTTTTCTCAATTTTTTGTTACTTTAGTTATGAAACTAAATAACATTTTAGGTTATAAATGTATCCTGTATTATTCGAGAACTGGGGCTATTTTAGTTGCGTGTATGACAGAGTATCCGAATACAATAATAACTCAAAATTCTTGTTTTTTTTTTTTTGAGTTGTCTTAGTTTTGATCTAGGTATGCGATATATATAGACCAAATTGATATCCCAAAACTAAAATATACCGCAACCCAAAATCACTATATTTATCAAGGCATCAAATTTTTTAACAATCTCCTTATCACAATTAAAAAAATTACAGACTACTATAAATTTGTATCTGAAGTCAAAAAATATGTATACAGACTAACACATAAATTATACAATCCTTCTCTATACACAAGTCTTACTCTAAAAATAATAAATAAATCTTAAAAGAAATATATATATATCCTACTGATTATTTTAAAAATGTATTATATCTTCTAATATTAAAAATTATATGCATATATGTATATATTAATTAAATTTAATTAAATAACACCACAACAGTATGAAAAAAACTGTCTACTTTAACATAGACGGTAGTCTAGCAAAGTGCCAAGACAATGCTTTATATATATATATCAGAGGTGGATGGATACCTACTAAGGTGCAATAATGAAACGATTAAATGTATTAATATCAAAAAGGTAACATATAGGTTCGAACATTTGTCGATATAGGATAGTTGGATGATGCACCTTCTCCGGTTTGGAAAGAGGACCAAGTTTGATCCCGGTGGCGCACAACAATGATTTTATAAGTATATCTTTCTAATTTATACATTTAATTCATATTTAAAATATCACAGACCTACGTTTTGATTAATTACAACTTTACAATAAGAATGTGCACTCGTAATGTAAATTTGTCTTACGAATACGTATAGATTTGCCGTCATCGATTACAGACTTCCCTAGATCCGCCCATCTAGCCTGCGATATATATAAATTTACATTTTTTTTTAAGTGCAATTATCCTTACATCACATGCGAATATATTATAAATAATAAAGCAGTTTTTTCAATGTCAGTCTCGTGAGGGTTATGTCAGGGTAGGCGTCTGCCGACCTCTGCGCATCGCGTCTGCCGCTTCACGGTCCACTTGACTCACTGATGCCGCCGGCCGCTCCCCTCCTGTCTCCCCACCCCCTCCTGTTCGGAATGCTATCTGTCGGGCTTTAAAGTGACTTTAATTAATATGGCCGCCGCATTGTTCTGTCGAGCGACCATTTTGATTTATGTTCGGGTCGGGCCGTTTACAGGTGTTGAGTAACGATCATCAAATGGCTGGAAATGCAGATTTTCAAACATTTGCCGCCAAATCACCGTGCTCCGAGCGAGAGGTGTTTTATCGCGGCACACGCATACTTAAGACGTTGTGTCAAAGAGTTGAAATACTATAGATAAATATTGAAGATTGTCTGTTCTTGTGATCAAAATGTAATTAATAGTCAGGTTATCAATATAAAGTTATAATTCTTTAAATCTAAGAATCTTTTAAACCATTTTTCTAGCCAATATATCTAGCCAATAGCTGAGGTATCCATATCATATGAAATACATGATTAGTTAAAACCCATATCCCATATAAAAAATACATGATTAGTTAAAACTGTATTATTCTCATTAGTTCTGTATGAGGTACGCATCATACAGTTATTAATTATTTATTTATAATGTACAGTAAATATTCTCTTTCTTCACACCCTGTGTATACTTTTTTTAGGAACATTTGTAATAATATTCATACTGTTTCATACTCTTTTGTATATATACGATGTACACAATCATTAATTTAAATTTTGGATAAACTTTGATACAAATAATATATTAAAGAGAACACATAATTATTGTGATGTTGCAGTTTTTCAGATTTATTTATTTGGTATTTGAGATTTTCGGAATAAAAGGTGATAACTTTTAAATTTGGAATAATAGATATATCAATTTGAAAGAACTACAGCACATGAGTTCGAAAATTTATCGTTAACTTACTGTGTTGCTGTGATATAATCAGTTAACGCATTTCCCCGGATAGAAAAGGATCCAGGTTCGAATTCCGGTAGCAACAAAAAAATATTTTCGATAAATTTAATTTTCCTGTATATTATTTTAATTTAAACATTAAATTTTTTATGTTTAAAATGGTTTAATTACAATAACTGTCAATTGTAATATTTCTGTCTTTGCATTGTACTTTAATGTGTCTCTGTAGGACTATCTTTTAGGATCATTGATGACCGGCTGACCTATGTCAATGAAATAAAATCTGCATTTGGGAAAATATGTACCTATTGTAAGGTCCCGTCTTCTCTTCAGAAAAACTAAATCTACAGTTTACAAGACGCTGATTAATGTCGAAGATTTCGAAACTTGGACTCGACTTGAAAAATAAAGTAAAAAATATAAACGAAAGATTATACTTAAAACATTTAACGATAATAATACAAAATAAATTAATAAATTTGAAAGATATAAAGAAAAAATATATTAATCGACAAAATAATTTGGTATAGCGAGATACGTATCCGGAACCATCCGGGATAACGCGTTCCCATTTTACTTAAAAAATAATAATATCTCTTATGCAGAGCTCCACGGTATGTGTGATGATATCGGTATGGTTCAATCAATCGAATCACTAAGGTAATCATCATTAAATTAATTGGTACACCGCGCTGGTTAGGTCATGATCTGCGCATGGAAGACTAGAAACCAGCAAATAATGCTTTCTCCAGCATCGTAAAGAGGTATTGGAGAAGATTGGTATATCGAAAATGCACATACAGGATGATGGCACCTCGTATTGTTAGGATCATGATAATGATGATGATTTAATTAGTATTTTGAGATTAAGTAAAAAAATATATTATCAATATTCTCTCTGCTGTATTTATTTATTGGTAACCATATAATAAACGGTGTGCCAACTTGTGCTGATAGTTTTCAAAAATTTTTGGTGGGGTTTATTTTAAATTGTATTTTTTTTTGCAGATAATAAAGAATTTATGAAAGTTTATAATGGCTACATACCTAGAGCAAGAGTGCATTATTGAATTTAATTATGTTTCGCGACGATCTATTTTCGGTGACCGGCTAATTTCAAAAAACGTAGAGTTTGCTTGGCCTTCCCGTTCCCCAGATTTGACGGCGCCTGATTTCTTTTTGTGGATTTACTTAAAAGGCCGAGTTTAAATGAACAAAACAACAACAATTCAGGAGCTTAAACAAAATATTCGTGCAGAAATAACAAATTTGGTGACAGAAACGTTGCATAGTGCAATGCAAAATACTTTAAAAAGAACAATTATTTGTCAACAAGAAAATGGAGGTCATTTAAATGGTGTTATTTTCCACACATAGATTAAAAAAAAGTTAACAAAGTACAATTTCATGTAATAATATATTTTTAAAATAAATATTAATATTACAAAAGTTATATGCATTTTACATCAGTCAGTCCAAGTTGGACCACTTTGTATAATGTAAAACTATGTTTGGACTGTGCCCGTCTTACTAGAGAAATTCTGTGTTGAGACGGCCATAGTTTACAAGAAATTGTACAATGAATTAGTATTACAAGTAGTAGATAAAATTAATATTTATTACCTTATATATATAATGCATAAGGTGTATGAGAAAAAACAATTTTAATGTGGACTTTCAAATAAATTATTTTGGATAAATTTGTGGAAATAATTATTAAAGGTTTAAATCAATATGTTTGGGTGAGTACACCAATACTAGCTCTACCCATATTACGAATCCTAGTTTTTATTTTCAGTTTCATTTTATTGAGACAATTTAATTGGGTTAAATCATTCAGCATTCTATTAAATAGTTTAAGTCCAAAATTTTTGTAATTCCTTTGGCCATATGTTGTATGTACTTTTGGGGTTTGTAGATTATGTTTATTTGTCCGTGTCGATATTATATTTTGAGTTGTTTTAAAATGTGTCTGTTTGTGTTTATATATGTACTTATAAGTAATATTAGCATATATTTGTCTTATATCAAGGATATCAAATTTATTAAAAATTTCGTCAGTGCTTGTTGTGATTGAAGTTTTGAGTAAGACTTAAAGTTCTGTATATAGTTGAAATCTGGATGTTGATAAAAATGACAGAGATACGCATGTTTCAAACCTAAGCAAACCTTGAATTGGAATATAAAAATATGTATCTATTCCATTTATAATATACAGAAAAATAAACATTGTATCGAAAATCTAAAGAAACGAGTTATTTATCATAAAAGAAATGAACTTTCTTTGAAAATATCTCAGAAATGACATGATTAAAATGAAAAGTTTACGATACGTTAAATTGCTAACCCCGCGATCTAGTTTCTTCTAATTATTGGGTCAGCCATTGTGGATTTAGAGTTTATTTGATCTTTTGGTGAAATTTATTCTAAGATGAACCTAATATACGATCAAAACATAAGAAAGAGATCAATCAGAAGCGATGCTGTCTAATATTCCAAGATAAATCTAACATCATTTAAATACACGAATAATCAATTTTAAAATAATTAACACGTACAACTTTAATTATGTTGTATTATATAATATAAAGTATTTAAAACATAGAATAATATACGTTAATTTTCTTATAGTCGCATACAAATAAATATTTTTATGTTTACACGCAATTGCTAATAGATCTGTCTACTGCAACCGATTTAAATTATTATTGAAGTAGGTACCTAGAGGTAGATAAGCAAATTCCATAGACGTGTCTTAAGTTTGCAGGCCACGTGACGAGAATTACATTAGATTAAATTTTCAAATTATTAAAAAATGTACTTTATTTAAATATTGGGTTGATGCACAAGTTAGATATTAATAAATAATACATTTATTAGATCACATTATTAAATATCAAATTAGGATTGACTTACATTTTTGTAGTTATTGGATTCCACGCCTGAAGAAATCCGGTGCTTTAGAAGTAAAGTAGTCATGCTAATTTTGTTTGTTGAGATTGTTGGATAAAGAATGGAGAATATTAAAAACTGACGGAGCAGGATCAGGTGAATAGGAAGGATGTAGAATAATCTACCAAACGAGCTTTTGTAATATTGGAAGTAGGCGGACGTTTATCACTAGATATAATGATGATAATAAAAAATATTGCTGTCTGGACGTTCCCATGTATTCAACAATATAATTTTTTTTATTATAAAATTCCTATTATACATTATAATATTATATCTGGTACCTACCGATCACGAAATGTTAGTTGAGATGTCATCGCACAGCGGAAAGAAATTCCTCTATGTTACTTTTTCGTTTGACGGCGATAGAACACGAAAGAGCTGCTTGCTATACTGTTATCAATGAGATGCGTTTTCATATTTAAACAAGGAAGGGTGAGAATAATCAAATGTATTGGGCATCTGTGTTATCCTGCAATCATATTAGTGAGAAATTTCGCTATTTAACTTGTGTATTTGCAGTATGTGAAACATCCCTTCCTTACTTGACGGCAGAATGAGGGATGTAGATGACAATACTATTTCCTCGTGAAGGATTTCTCACGAAGTGAGCAGGGCGGGGACACGATTAGATCCTCTCTGTTTTTTTTTTTTACACTCCAACATAATATATTTTACAACAAAAGAAGACGCAAGAGTTTTACGCTACTTCAAAAGGAAGCATGTGAATCAGTCTTACTAACGTTTTACTATGGAAGGAGACATAGTATTCTACGGATGATTTGGAACATCAACACTAGATGGAAATGGTGGATAGCTCCTGTAGAGCAAAGATTCTGTATTTGAAATTGTAACTTTTGACGTGAAATTTTATATTTTGTATTTTCTAAGATTTATAGGGTTTATTCTCACATTGATTCTAAATGCTAATTGACTAATTTTGATACTTCCATATTTGATAAAAATCTATTATTATGTTGAAAAAAGATTTGTGATAAACTTTATATATAATAATTTAAGAGATATGTTTTTTTATTATATTTTTACCATGTAAACTCACACGTTTTCATATCTGAGCATGCTCAACTTTTGTGAGGTTAATTATTAAATTATAATATTGTACGTTTAAACTCATTTTATTATTTTTCCCTGAGAATGATAGCTAATGTGAAATGAGAGACGACATGGTGAATTCTGTGCATCAGAACCCCGCGTGTCATGCTTTATACTGAGCGTACCGGAGGACGTATAAAATACGACGTCACAATATATATATATTGTGACGTCGTATTTTATATATATATATATATATTTGAAAATATGATTTATTTCTTAAGATTATTGACGGACTTTCACCTCGTATAGGCATAAATAAATTATTTTTCTTTCGCATGATAAATCGAAATAAAATTCGTGTGCAGTTATAATATTATTCGTTACAACGTGAAGAAATTTATTACTATTTTAAACCAACATGAAATAGCCACGATTAATTTTCGTCTAGCCAAACGTTTTGATTTCATTTAAAGTCCTAAACGTTCCTCGGGTACGACTTGAGGAAGATTAGTGATCCGCCCGCGGCCGACACAGAGGTATCACGTGACGCGCGAGATGGCGTTTCAGCCAAATATACCTGGTATCGGCTATTACACGAGGCGAGAATGCTAAGTACAAATGGATGCAAGTCTTGGGCTATGATTAATGTATTCCGAGCTTAACGCAATACCATTACGTAATGTTCAGGGTCTTCGATTTAATAAAGTTGGATAGAATCGTCTGTATTTTGTCGATGTGTGAATATTAAGTATTTGGAGCATGTACGTATGTATTTAATTGAGAAATAGAAAGGATTGTGACTACTGAGAACGAGATAGACACGTCATACTGTCATAGTCAATGTACGTATCTATATACTGAATGTATCATTCTAACCCGCGTGCAAAACATTCGCGCTAAACTCTGTACTGTTCTTTATGTGCACTCAAGTTAAATCTCATCTCTAGATATGGGCTTTCAGTTTTACAGTAGATTGGCCATACCACTGCCTCAAGTTCAAAAACCATGATAATAATCATGGTATTTATTCAGGGTCTCGATTTACAGCAATCTTTCCCTGTTTTCCGTATCCCTGCGTCTTTTCGAATCGGTCGCACCAATGTTATTGTCACATTTCCGCATCCAAATACCCATCAATATATTTCCATTTCCTAATGTTCGTCTTGTCAGTGTGAATTGTGACCTTGACATCAGCAGACGTCAACTTGGCCGATATTTGTTCGATCTCGACATCGCGATAGCATTCACGGTATGGACTTGTCAGCTCCAGTGCACCAGCACTGTATTTTGTGAAATTGTGTTTTGATCACGTATTGTTTATTGATTGTTTGTGCTGTGGGTGAAATTGTGATTTCGCCGTCTTCAATTGGAAGCGGAGATTTGCTCATCCGCGTGCCATTTGTATGATGTGGTGACTGCAGAGGTGACGGATTCGAATACCGGTTCCCCGAGATCACTGGTTCTTCGACTAGAACCCTTATCCCCTCACCGACCTCATACTGTATCAAGGTTTTTCTACTTCTTTCCCATACCTTGCGGTGATTCCGATTTACGACCGGAATTGTCGTATTCAATTACGTGGGACGCGACCCGGAAATTTGCGCAATTCGTTAATTTAGATCCTATCGATCCGGGTTTACGTTTAGAATTCACCCTGTATATGCAGGATCTGATATTTCTGTGGATGTCTCGTATTTGTACGAAATATACATTTTTTTGGATTTTAGTTGAATTAACTACTTACTCGTTCGTAACACAATCCATCCAGCTAACGTTGAGTCAAGTTGACATATCATTACTTCGGTAGGTGGTGTGCTTCTAACCATTTTCGTTCATGATCTGAAATGTAGATCAAGACTGCAGAACAATTTTTTCATGCAGAAAATAGTTGAGCTTGCTCAATGCGAAATTTGAATTTTACAGGGTTGGTCCATGTTTCTTTCAAGGGTGTCGAAAAACACTCACCCTTTCCCAAAACTGCTATAATAGTTATTACTATTATTTCACAAATATAAGATATCTTATAGAGACAAAGCTATTTTTTATTATATTTAATGGAGAATATATGGAAGTATGGGGTAATTGCAACCTGTCTTCGGCTGACTTAAGTGATCACTTTATATATACAAAACGTTCACCAATTCCCACCCGTCAATCTCCATGTTTATCAAATTTTTGAAAGTTGTATATATGTTAGCATGTGAATATAATAAAAAATAGCTTTGTCTCTATGAGATATCTGATATTTGTTTAGTAACAGTGCCTTTGTATGTAAAAATCCAGCAATTGTGTGTTCTTGGACATATTAAAATATTACTAATACTCTTATTTCAATTTAACTCGGCAAAACATCACGTGAGCTTAAATTAGACCAAAAGGAAAAAGAGAAAAAAAATTGAACTGAAAAAAGTAACTTTTCAACTTTCAATTCACCAGACATCACACTGTTAAAATATTTAGTGATTTTTCGGTAGGTTTTTATTGTCTTCTTATAATATATATAACGCAACACACCAATAACTTAAAATACTAAATTAATGTATTAATTATAAATATATACATATAAAATCAATTTTGTCGAAAAATATTGTTTTAGCGTCACCGGGATTCGAACCTGGATCTTCATTTCCAATCCAGGGAAGTGCACTACCTTTGTGCTATAACGCCAGTATTTTTCTTGACAAATTTTCGAAACTATATGTTACATTTTTCAAATTAATACACCTGTCGTTCCATTATTTGAAAGCCATCTACATTATTTTTACAGAATCTCAAATACTTTATTTGTAAGTTATTTTCTGTCATCATTTCACCTTCTGTAATTATTTAATGATACCGGACATCCGCCACCTACAAGCTTCTATGTTGATGGTATTGCTGGTTTACTATCTGCTCGCCACTGCCCTTATGTCGTCGCACCTATGGATCTTTGGCTCTTTGACTTTCGCCTTTCAGTTCGAGATTTTTACTTAATTACCTTTTTGGCCCATCTGTAGTTTCTCATTTCAGTTTTGCCATACGGTGTTCTACGTTTTCGAAATTGGTTTAGCCACCTATCCATTCACTCGTGTTTCGTACGTAGTCAACAAAATCTACAAATGGATTTCCCTAGCTAACGAATAGCTATGAGTTTTTATACATTTTTTGAATTTACTTTACATTGCACAATCACGAACAAATTGCCTAATAATGTGTGCATGATATTGATCGATTGGTTAGCAGAATAATAGGTATTTTCATGAGAAATGAACACAAAAACAGAAGCAGCATAATTATGTCGGCCGTAAATCAAGGCGAATTGGAAAATGTGCCATAAAAGCTTTCATTGGGCAACAAGTCGATCATTATTCCCTCGCAGCGGCCAGACGGTATTGAAGCATCTTCTAGCATTTGCCCACCTGACATGGGGCAATTAATATGAACGATGGTGTATTTTGGACCGGGGCCAACGTATACACGTTCAGTGCACTAGAAATAAACGAACCAACCTTTGTTTTGGCCCGAACGGTAATTTATGAACGCGAGGCGCCGCTTTTCCGACGTTCCCGTTGCCGTTACCGGCCTTTGAGCGCTTTGATTCTAGCTGTTTTGTAATAATTGAATGGCTCCAGAACGACTCAGTGTTTTGATACCTTAACTGCGGTAAATGGCTAAATGTGTTATTCGTTGTTCAAACTTAAATAGAATTATGTTATTTATTTATTAATTAATTTTCATACAAAAGTACATATATTTATTATTTTTATTCATCTAATGTGCAAATCTTGCACCCAGGTGGTGTAATTTTTCAGAAGAAAGGATTTTTTTTATTCTTCTTTAATATTAAAGAACTATTCTTGTCGGTGCAATACTCGTTATTCCTTTCTATTCTGGACCCTACCCAGAACTTGTGTGGTGTCATGTGTCTGTAGATTCCTTACAGGCTTTGCTCATATTTTTTCAAAAGTATATTTATCTGAAATTTCCTCTCTATTTTCTATCTTAATATTTTCATCTTCTTCTGTAAGTACGCACAAGAATCTGTTTAATGCATTGGCCTCTTTAGTTTTCTATGATGTCTACTATGGACCACTTTTTTTTACTCTCCTTAGAGTCACTTCATTTGTGATTATCTCAATTCAGCTTATTCTTTCTATCCTTCTCTAGCTCTATATTGTCCAGGTTTTACTAAGTTTCGTTGTTATTTTTCATTAATACCGCATTCAAAAATACTGAATGCTTATTCTATTAGAAGCCTGTGGAGATCTATGTCCCCCATAATCTGCATGAACCCTGCATATACCTTGGTGCAAAACTTGGCTCTCATCATCCTTAATATCTTGTCAGTACATAGCAAAAAACTGACAACAATACAACGCTACATGGATACATAGCCATCTGGAGGCTGGCCAGTGCGCATCACTTTTCTCGCGGTAGCCTTCCAGACAAATTTGTTAACAAATGCTTCACGTTGTAGAACATTTACTGCGTATACTTGCATATATAAACATCGATTGATTATAAGTTGTCTTTCATTATTTATACTGCTTTGACTGCACACACGCGCACAAGAATACTCTGTGTTATAATTCAAATGAACAAGTAAGCGCACGGTGTAATTTATTTGGGGGTACTCAGACGCTCACACATTACTTCACCCCCAAAAGCCTTAATAATGGACGAGCTTGCATGAGAAGATGTATGAATGTGAATGAATCAAGACAGAAGAGCATAGCGCTTCATGATGTCTGATGGAAAATGGCGGGAAGGTAAGTTAGTTACATAGTAAATTATTTATATTTTATCAGTATCTCGACTATTATTTGCTGATTCACTAAATCAAATTATATCCTCTTGGTGAGGTCAAAACTGTAGTGGGCTTTTAAAACAATCGTTCGTAACGGTGCATCAAAAACGTTTATTATTTATCACTTCGCAAATTGCACCCCTGACATATAATTTCTCTTTCAATTCAACAGTGGATGACGCCGGCAAAAATTTACTGATCGTATCCGAATGTCAAATAAAGTATTTTGACAGGAGCATCCGTGATAACTCACCAACTGAACAAACTATCGCGATTGATTTACAGCCGGGCGAATTGAACACATCCAAAAATGTTTATTTTTTTTGCAGTTTGCAAAACAATAAAGCCGTACTGTGCTCCTGACGCGTATAAATCAATCATTAGTTCAGGCCATAAAACAAGCCAGGGAAATTATAGTTATGGAATGCTTCAGCAAGCTCTTACAGAGATGATATACGGTGTTCTATTATTGCGTTATTACTTGTTTATTAGGTAATAGGTCGATGTTAGTACGTTCTAGATCTATTCAATTCATGACTTTGCGTAAATTATAATTGTAAAGGTAACATGCGGTGGTTCGATGAAAGTTCTTGGAGACATATTAATTCGTAATTTTTCTACTCGTTCTTTACAAAAAAAAGCCAACATTTAACACTGAACACAGATTACCAGAAGAATATTAAAAACATAAAAAGGTACTTCAGTATATTATTAGAATATTACGAAAAATTAAAATTATTATTAAATTATATATTTATTATTATTATTAAAATAATACGAAGGTGTCAAATCTAGAAACAATTCATATTTTATTATTTTAAATTGTTAACTTTGTTTTATTAACCACTTAATAAATTAAAATACTTCTACCGGTTTCGAAAAATATAATTTTCTTCTTCAGGATGTTGTGGTTAATAAAATAAAGTTAACAACTTAAAATAATGGATTTTAACCACAAAGTTAATTTTTCTAATCTTAAAAAAAAAAATAATAATTCATATTTTCATATTTATGATGGTAGAAATAGTAATTTTTTTTTTTTATTGAAAAAATTTACCTTCAGAATAATTTTTTGTTTCTGTGTATCAAAAATGGGACCATCTTTAATTATATTACGTTAGAAATACCGGTTCATACGTCAGTATCTATGGCGGTGTACCCTTTATTACCAATACGTCGCACAACAGTCGCTTCCTTCGCATATGAAATGTGTCACACCCGGAATGGTACATTACGTATTCAAATAATTTTAATAATATCCTAATTTATTTAAGTTCAATGATAAAGTAAAGTTAATCTGTATTAGAAGAAAGCAACTGGCGACAGATGACTACTTTCTGTTGTAAAATGTAATTATATTGACATATTTCATCCTGAAGAAAATATCTTAATAATTAAAATCAACGAAAATATTCCTCCTTAAAGCAATATGCACTCGTGAGACCAAAAAAAAAAAAAATTTCGTAAATGAGATAAAAAACAAGATATTTTTAGAAATTATTTATTATGTTTTCATTATCCTTAAGAAGAAGTTAGTTTAATTTCTAAGTGTTTGGTAATTTAAAAAGAAAAATTAAATACTCTAAGTAATAAATTGTGTAAATAAATCCAAGATTTATAAAAATTGATAACAAATAAAGAATAATAGTTACGCACAGTCTAAATTTAATAGTTTAATGTATATGTGGTGTATGTACCATATATGTTTGTAAATATACATAATATAATTATTTATATTTTAAACATAAGATTTAGTTTTTTATTAAATTTTATTAAATATAAAGTTTCATAAAAACTATCATTATTTTATTAAGGAGAACACTTTCTTACTGTGAAATTGTAATTATTCAGAACATAGTTCTGTGATATTTTAAATAAAAAACGATTTGAGGTTCGAAAATGTATTGTCAATGTACTGTGTACTGTAGTATAATCGGTTAATGCACTTTCCCCGTATTGGAAGAGATCCAAGTTCGAATTCCGGTAGCAACAAAAATATTTTCCAATAAAATTGATTGTATATGAATATCTTTCTAATTAATGCATTTAATTTCTATTTATCATTATTTGTTTGTTACTTGCAAAATCATTATTCTATTATTAAAGTTTTTCATTTAAATAAGCTTTGTACTACATACGCATTGCGTTATTTTATAGCGATGGTAAAATAGTTATTTAAACCGTTATTTTGACTGTTATTGTGACTGTGATTGTATTTGATTGAAACGATGATTGACTGAACTGATTAACGTAGTTCTTTGAACAATGACTGGTATACTATAAAGTAAGCCTAAGTAAGTAAATATTAATTACCAATCATCGTTAAATCTCAGTTACCAATAATCGTCACAATCACAGTCACGTAACGGTTTACCATCGCTATTATTTTATCATTGAGTCAGTGCTAAGCTGTATGTATTTAGATAAACTGTAAATTACACTTGACAATGAAAGGGACTGCACCTCTCGAAACGATAGTGATAAAATAACTCAACATATGTGTAGCATAAAGTTTAGTTTAGTATAAAAAATAAAATAATAATTTTGCACCATATAGTAACTGCCATACACGTCTTGTCTATTATATGATTAGCAAATTTAGAAAAATTGTTAGTGTTTAGACGATTTAAGAATTATAAGGTGTATTTTTTATGCCATGCAAATTAATAGACGTATGATGAAGTTAAATAAAAAACAAATTTTCACTAAACAAATATACTTTTGATCTATTGTCTCTGAAATTCATTGCCTCTGCATTAAAGCCTGTAAAATTGCATTCAACTTACATGGTGTAGTAAAACACTGCTGAAATGAGTGTGCAATGAGTTTGAGCTGTCTGCAGGAACAAAAGATCATTGTTAGAAGGCGGAAAGTGAAAATTTCCGGTCCTCTCTATTACTGTGCTCAGCATAATAGAGCCAGGGAGATAACAGGTTCAACACGGTTGTCAGGAAGTTATTGTTTAAAAACTTTATTAAAATGAAAATTTGACGTAATAGATGGATGTAACTTGGTAATAGGAAAAATGTTATATTTGATTAGTATGACTTGGTAATGAGAAAAAAATATCTAATTAAATGAAGAAAAATCTATTTGTCGAAAAAATATTCGGTAGTTACCGGGTTTCGAACCTGGACAATTTCAGATTCGGAAAAATATGTTACCATTCCACTACATCAACCAATTAAATTTGGAATTTATATTCTGTATATTTTTATAATTGATACTTTTATTATTTCACTTTTAAAACCAATCAACTTTTTCTTTTGATAAATACATATCCTTCTAATTGATTAATTTAATTTGTATTAAAAATACCACATAACTGTGTTATGAAATAGCAATTTTACAAGAAAAATGTGTAAGAAAATATATTAGATTTAGGTAACAAGACAATATTATTTTATTAGTTACTTATTACACATTCCTATGTAATTATTTGTTTCCTATATATTTTATTTTTATGTCAATTGTTATTGATAACTACGTGAAAGTAATCCTTGATATAAAATTGTTCTGAAATTTGGCAAACTTAAAAATTATAATATAAGATATATATGTAATAAAGATAGAGCAGAAAAAACTTAAAAAAATCTTAGTAACTGGATAAAAATATCAAGATAGATAGTTTTTTGGTAAAAGGAAAATTTTTCAAATAGATATAATTTTAGAGTATATTGTTATTTTTAGTATTAAAATGAAAAGTTAAATTTAAGACAAATTATAATAGATATGTTTTGTTTTAATTATTCAATAAATTTATCTAAGTACTATACTTACGTTTAGGTTATTTCGACACTACTAAAATTTGTAAAGATGCTGTCCCTCTCATTTAAACTAAATATATTGCGGCAGAGTGTGGAAGGAGGGGAGGGGCGGTCATTAACGAAATATAGATAGTAAAGGTGAAGTATTAGGGAACGCGATGTTATTTATTAGTGTTTTTCTGAATTTAGATTCTTTTGTTTCTAAGTTATTCATTATTATTCTTTATAAGTTACCGAGTGGAGAAGTTTTAGTTTATAAATATAGACTAAATATCACAATTTGTGTGCAGTGTGAAATTTATTGTATCACCATGTAAGTTAATGATATATTATATAATGAATTATACATAGAACTCGTCAGATTTGATTTTTGTATCCTATTTTTTAATTAAAAGTTGAAAGCAAACTTTTTTAAAATAGCAATATTACGAAGGAACTGTATTTCTAATAATCATATTTTCACAAATAAAAAGTGATATCATTTAAAAAGTTAAAATATATAATATTTTAATGCGAGTTTTTTTCAATGATTAACATGTAATTTCTTACGTCTACTATGTAAGTTTGATGTATATGAACTAAATTCTGAATAATATGTCAAAAAGTTCAAAATTTTTATTCCGTCATACTTCCTATGCTTGCTGCGTATATTCATAAGAAGACTTTCATCAAAATCAAAATTAAGTAATTTTCCTTGTACCGCTCAAACGTGTCAAAAGTATGCTGACATTACGTCACGTGGAGAAGTAGCAACACGGAAATGTATATTTTGTCAGCATTATACAAAGTGAATAGTAAAATAAAAATGCAGTGCACCAGTGCAAGTGTCTCACGTGAACAGGAGTTAATTTATCGTCGTCCGCTGGGAGAATCGTCGCCATGATAAATTTGCATTCAGCTGGCCTCTATGAATAACTACTAATACTTTAGTTATCCTCGCACTTTGCAGAGGTCCGAGTTTATGTAAATACATGACACACAATAAATTATAACTTAATATTTTTGCTTGTGATATGAAGTGAGCGCTGAGATAATAGTTATTAAATATTTATTTAATAATATACTAATAAATAATTACAATTTAGATTTTTTTCAAAATTAAGCACAGCTTGTTTCAATGAATGTGAACTGTCTCTGTTTTCTATTGAAAGCGAGTGGAAATCAAAATATCAAACCAGAATTTTGGTCATGATCAACGAATTTATGTTGATATTTTGAAGAAAATTTCGTAGGAATATGTAAATATATGAAACCATTAACATTTTGTATATTTAAGCTGAACATAATTAATTTATAGTTGTCTTATTTTAACGAAATTACATATGGTATCAAGCAGGGCTGTGTAATGTCTCCATGGCTGTTCAACTTGTATATGGATAATTGTTTGAAAAAATTGGAATATATGATTGTGGGAGCGAAAATGGGCGATTTGATTGTATGCTGTTTATTGTACGCCGATGATGCAGTATTAATGGCGAATAATAAACAAGAATTACAGAGGTTAGTGAGTAAAATGTACAATATATCCAAGGAAAGCGACCTTATTAGTCGAAGTCGAAGGTGATGGTATTCGAGAAAGAGGAGAGCGAGACAATGTGCAAAATGCTTGTAGGTAATGTATGTTTGGAACAAGTAGATCAGTTTGTGGATTTGGGAAGTATGTTCGATAGAAACGGAAAGACAGAGAAAGATATCGAAAGGAGGGAATAAAGTGAATGGTGCTTTGAATGGAATTATATCAAATAGGAACTTGTCAACTGAGGCAAGACTAGCGATTCACAATGAAGTCTTGGTAGCGAGACTGATGTATGGAAGTGAGGCCTGGAGCTGGCAGAAGAGGAACGAAAGTAGACTGAATGCAGTGGAAATGAGATCACTTAGGCGTATGTATAGCAGATCCATTTATGAGTAAAGAATGAAGAAATAAGGTAATAATGCAAAGCTGATCTTAGTATAGTGAGTAAGATTAAGAAAGGCTCACTTGGTCAGTGGTGGTTTGGTCATATGGAATGGATGAATGAGGAGAGAATGGTAAGAAAGATATCTGACGCAAGTGTTGATGGCACCAGAAGTGGAGGACGTCCGCGGAAGACTTGGCACGACCAGATAAACCAGATACTGGAGGATGGTTCTGTTAAAAGCCTCAATAATTGTCAAGCTTACAAGCATACAAGCTTGACGATTATTGAGGCTTCTCATACATGAGAAGATGTATGAATGTGGATGAAATGAGAATTGTGTGTAAAGACAGAGGAGTGTGGCGCTCTACCCTCTATGCCTTCCCCCGCGGGGAAATGCGTAATGGTAAGTAAGTAGTATTTATTTGATCATAATCCACGTTGGTCCCTTAAGTTTGATGATCGTAATCTTCACGAACTTCCGCCCTCTTGTCTATGTTTCTCCACTTTATTCGGCATTTTGTAGATTTTTGGGGTATCAAATGAGCCTGTTGCCTTTTCCATTTGGCGAGTCCAACGGGTGGCGATCTTCCTCTTTCTCTTCGTCCTTGGACGTGGGCCACCACAACAAGCTTCTCCAAGGTATCTCTATTTCTCGCAAGATGCCAAAAAAATTAAAAGATTCATCTTATACAAATGGCTTAGAGTCTGGTCCTGTTCAGCTCCCGCAGAATGGAGACATTCGTGCGTCTCTCTATCCATGGTATGCGTAATATGTGATACTCATCACATAATTAACCATATACGTAAATACCTGCGTTAAGATAGGCTTGAATAGGACAGTAAATAATTATTTCTCTAGTAAAGTAGTACATGTTAAAAATTCACTCTACCTAATAATAATAAAAAATTGCAAATAAAAGCATTTGTCCGGAATGCTATGACATAAATAGACCTAAGGCAAAAAAAAATCTATTATAAATCTGACAGCCAGTAACTGAAGAGTGATTTGTGTCATTAATCAAGTTAAAACTTTATTTTATAGAAAAAAGTACAATAATATTGTAGAATAGGAAATATTATATAACAAGTCAATACCATTGTCGATCAAAAAATTTGCTATTATATAGATTAAATGTGGCGAGTTAAGGGAAAGAAGATGACACAAGTTAACCGGGAGTTGAAAATTACCATTGACAAGATTATTGTAAAAAAAAACCTTTGATATGCAATGGACAAGCAAAAAATATATGATCAAGGGTCTCCTCCTTGGCACCACACTCACATATTAGGGAATCTATTAAGTTCAATATGAATAAATGTGAGGCTACTTGGCAAAGCCCAATTCTTATTCTAGACATATTTGATATTGTTTTTTTAGAGACTTTGGAGAACCAGGGGGTGCGGGGAATAGATCTTTGAATTATTTTAAGCCGATTACCCTTATGATTACTTGGATCCATCTGTTGTACAGTTCAGGTAGAATTCGTACGTTTTTTACCATGTTAAGTCTGTCATACATCGGAATATGGAATTGATGAGGGAAAACTCCGGAAAGAGTGGCCTTCTTGGCCAGTTTATCAACAAATTTATTTCCATGAATAGAGTATTTCGATTATTACAAAAGGATTTCGATGGACGGTGTATTGACGAACTAGCATCACTGGTATCGTCCCTGAATCATTCACGCGTGCAAGAACTACATTGTGCAATGACATTTATGTTTCCTTCTTACATATTTTATGACTCGGATTCTGGCACACAATTCTATACGGTCAACATCGTCATTGGTAAATATTCAAATATTGTAAATAATATTTTTCGAAATAAAAATTTATAATTACTAATTACGCAAGTTGGCTCTTTTAGATTATTTCAATCCGCAGGTTTTAAGATTATGTTGCTATCCTTATGTAATATTTCTTGAGGTTATCGCGTAAATAGTGTTCTGAAAAATGTGACTTTCACAATCAAATTCGCATTGTATTAGCCTTTTTTTGGATGCTTGAACCAAAGAGTGCAATTTCACATTAATGGCGTGTATAATTTTGTCATCATCGGATTGTAAAGAACTTATTTACATGTTTAGTAGACTAGTTCGAATAAGAGACTTGATACATGTAATAGTACGCAGTTATTATTAATTTACTTTACTATCTTTCATATGAGTGTAGAAGAATGCCAAGAATGCATTATTACACTAATAATATATAATATGTTTCATATGAATGTAGAAGAATGTCAAGAATGCATTATTTAGTAGACTATTTAGGACATATTTAGTAGACTAGTTCGAAGGAGAGACTTAATACATATAATAGTATGCAGTTATTATTATTTTACTTTACTATCTTTCATATAAGTGTAAGGGAATGCCAAGAATGCATTATTTAACTAATAATATATAATATTTACTTAGAATACCTTCTGAAAATTGTTTTGAAATACTGAATCAAGACCATTTCTATTAGTAGAAAATGAATATCTTCCCCGCGTTATGTTGATGCTACTAATCTTCTAACAAACGGTGTTGACGATATTGAGAAGCTTCTCTTCATCATAAAAAGATTGAGTATCGAAATGGGCTTTGCAATAAACAGAAATTGAACTAAAATGATGGTCATTAGTAGAAAGCATAATAATATACCTGATTTAATACAAATCGGGTATATATACCTAGGAGTCTTAACAACTAAAGGGAGACATTACGAGATAGAGGATGCCTTTACATGATTTGCTATGAACAAACTCAAATAGATTTAGGAAGAGCGAAGCATATCTAAGAATAAATAAATGATATTGGTATGGGGATTTGTGTATCGACACCACAAAGAGAAATGTTTGTTATCCTGTTATAATGATAATAATAATAATAATGTGTTTATTCTAGCGTGATCAGATTTTTTTTAACCAGAATCGCTATAGAGATAATACATATTATGTTATACATTAAAGTTATGAAATAAATATAATGAAATGTAAAAGAAAATCAAGGAAAATATTAATAATTAAAAAAAAAAGTTAATAAAAAGTAAAAAGTTCACACATATATACACACAAAATATAAATATTACATATATAACTACTTCAGTCACGGCCATTGTTGTACATGTAGCAATAGCTACAATGCTTACAGAATACTGTAGGCGTTGCCATTCTCTGGTCAGGGAACCAGCTTTCCATGAGAGCGCCGCTTACACCAGACAGTTGGTGCTGAGCTTCAGCCGCATCTTTACGCCCGCAACTCGATAGATATGGCCTTTGGTAAACATTGTAGATGTTCTGCAATAACGCGCCAATCTAAACAGTATTCTGTATGAGTTGTACTGAATTCGGAGACGTTTATACGTCGCTTGCTTGTATTTCTTCTAGAGCTCGCAGATAAACATGCTGGTGAAGAACGATTTAAACCGGATGCTCTTCGCATCGGTAGAAATGTCGTGACAGAATATTTGCACGAACGCTCAACTGTCTCCTCTGCCGTTCTATATCATCATCATCTTGTTCATCATCATTAAATATATGGCCAAGGTATTTGACTTTATTTTGAACGCTCAATTTCGTTCCATCCACCCTTTTTCATATTTGATGGTTGAATGAACGTATGTCGAAGTATACATATATATATATATTGACTCGAATCAGAACAGAAGAAGAATCAGACGTTGAAGGTTATGTAGTAAATGACGTGCTTAATGTGAGAATAGCAGGTGCCCCAAAATTTAAATCGATTACTGTTTGCACTGAGTTAATGAAGTTCCAGCGCGAATTATTATCAGAGGCGGTTTCTGAAGACGTTAACTGGAAGGTGGTGATAGGAAGAGTGAAGCTCGCGCAGGAGAACTTCCGTAGCGCTGCTGATCGCATTGGTATTGTCTTTATAGCTGATGGGAGTTTTGTTTTGTGCACCGGTACTTGCTGGGTATGTTTAGCATCGCCGGGCGGTGATGATGCGAGTGGAGGCGATACTTTGCTTACTGCAGAGCGAATATAGATTAATTAATATCGAGCAACGTCTATTCTTATTTTTACGGAATCGAATAATCACATATTTTGGCTGTCACAAAATATGAGGATATCATAGAAAAATTGATGGTCTTAGTCTAAGGGAAGGGAGAATAAGCGATATCCCAACACGATGGAGCGACCTAGTTACATTGACGTAGAGTCCGTTTCTGGACTGTACAAGAAATACCACGGACCAAAATAAATTGTGACAGATTATCCACGCCTTCTTCCGCAATTTCCGGTCCTTGATCACGATTGCTTTCATATAGAACAAAACAAAGAAGAAGACGAATAACATTTAAATAGCGGCTACTCAATAGCGGCTTTATTACGTTTAATGGCACCATTACATAGTATTTACATGGGTGTCTATCTATGCAGGTTGCCTCGTTACCATGGCGGGCTGAATTTTCAGATTACCTGAGTTTGTCGAACAAAAAAGCCGAACTGTTGTCGTTAAATATGCATCGTGCGATCCAGTTAAAAATTTATGACTCCCACACCGTCAGTTTATGAAGAGAAATTTATTGCGTTAATTTTCCACTAAAAATAATTTCGCAGCGTTGGTGCAGGAAAATACACGCTTTAGCTCAAAGTATAATATCATAAAAATATTACTTTAAATAAGCTCTGTGAAGTATTATTATTATTAGTTTAAAATAATATCATTCACTTCCTTGTGATTTTGATTTGGTTGTTTTAATAAGTATTTATAATCTTTTTTTGTTAATAAAAAGTTTTGTTTGAAAATAGTTAATAAATAGAATAACGATATTAACAGATAAAGGTCAATGAGCTCATCAAAATTATTTAAAAGTTTATCGATATTTTAAATTTTTTTTTTCATTTGCAGAGCTTTTTTTTATTCCTTCAATTGTATAGTAACAAATTTTTAATTAAAGCTTACCTTTCAAAAATAATTTTAAATTAAATTAAAATAATAAATAACTTTTTTAAAACGATTACATAGTTAGGACCTTTACATCAATGTAAAACTAATAAACTGAATGTTATTTGCCATAATTAAGAAAATACAAGTATTACAAGAAACCGTGACCATTAAATTTTTTTTCCTCGTGCCAAAAAATTGCCTTCATATAGAAAAATCTTACATATACGAAGTATATTTGATGTCAAGATTACGGAGACAAATCTACATTGAACCAAATTAGCTAAATGATAAAAATTAATAGAGTTATAAACCATTCAATTTGCAGTACATATAATCAATTTTCGACGTTTTTAAAATAATTTGTATTAGTGAATACAAATTATTAAAAATAATTTATCATATTTACTTACATGCTTTGAGGCTTCAGGTACTATTCAAAATTATGTTTTATATCAAAAACATAATAATTTTTTTCTAAATTATATTTACATCGATCCTATTAATGTGTTTTAAATCGGCGATTTATCGGCGATCGGTTATTTTGCATTATATTAAATTATAATTATAATTACTGTGTTGTGCTAGACTTGTGTTAATGTGTTTTCCATTTGTGCAGATGCCGTGTCTGCAATTGCCGTGTGTGTGGTTGTCTTGTGTGCAGCCATCTGGTCACCCATACTGACATTTGGAAAACAAATGTACAGTTTTACCAAAAAAGAGTACGGAAATTCTTGAGAGACACCTACTTTTTGCTGGTGGAAACAACCATTTTGAATTGTAATTGAGAAAAACCTACTAGATGGCGCCAGGGGTTATAGTCACTTTTTATAAAATAGATTCCAACAGAAAAAAAATGATAATTACGGAGGGTATGATGTCGATTTGCAATAAGACGGATGGACCAAGTCCGAGACATGACATGACGCACTACGTTATTTGTTTTAATCATTGTATTCTGAAAAATCGCAACCTCATAATTTTGTGATTTAATTTACAATCTAAATAGTGGTACTCAATGTGGCTGTCATCAGAATGCAAAGTTTCACACCGTGTTAATAAATTTTGCAACAGCAACCGAGCGCTTAGACTGCGCGTAAATAATTCTGCATGCGAGTTGTGGGCGTCGGCGTAGGTTGTGTAGGCTACCGGAAGTTTTATTAAGTTAAACAGCAGTCGCAGAATTGAACGAATCACACATGCGCACCATCGGGTAGGAAACGCGACCGCGGGGGTGGCATCCAGTATCTACCCGGGGGTACCTACCCACCAGCGGTGAGAAGTTTTCAATTAACATTACCTCCAGTTGCCTGCACTTTCTGGTCGTTTTCTTGCTCCCGTCGACATGTGTGCAATGGATGCAGTTCTATTTTAGTTAGATTAGTAGTTGTTAGTTATTAATGACCAAATTAGAAAATGAAAATTTGTCTTACTGAAAAAATCTCGCTAAATACTGTTTTATAGAATGTGTATGTGTGATGTACATAAGAAGCAAGATGTAATAATAGATTGCTCCATATCACATTTCAGCTAGATTCTAACAGGGGGGAATAAGTTAGTCGGACCAACTAATGAATGAGTAAAATGTACTTACGGTTAAATCACATGGTTTATTCAGTAAGTTTACAAATTTTGAATAATAATCAATGCGTTAGAATTTCAAATCGGAGTAGATATCTGCAGGAGTGCGTGGTGGTACCCGCGCTTCGTCGTGGTGAAAGTTGGATTATTTTCTGCTAGATGTCATTCTGTGTCCATATTATCCTATTGTTATTAAATTTTAAAGATCAAGTTGAATTCATAAATATGGTATATAGATACCGTGCACTACAATTATTGAGAACTCTGATTTAAACATATATTTTAATATTTTATTTGTACATTTATTGAAAATAAAAATTCCTCGTGTGACCGACTATTTTGTATATATTACATACTTTTCGCATACAGTATATAATACAAAATGTACTTATTGACCATATATAACCAAATGAAAAAGTACAGTCTACTAAAATACAGTCGAAAACTAATATAGCAGACATGGCAACGAATGAAGTATTAACTATGCTGTCAAAATCATACATGTTTGAGAATGTAATATTTAATCTTCGATATTCTTCAGCCCAAGTCCATTCACTGTTGAATAAAAGCCTTTATATCTTCTGACCTCCGTATCTAGTTGCTTCCTGGGATCGTTATTACGTTTTCGGCCCAGCGCGTTTGGAGATGACCTACGTTTTGGCTTCATGTATGGAGTCTCTAAACTAGAATTGTCTTCGGTTGAGGTGCATTGCATTGCATTTAAATTCTATCCACTATAAAAATACACATTTTAACTTGAATATGTATCTATATAAAATATTGTAACATTATAAATACGTTAGCAGGTGAATTATTTAAATCATCTAAATAATTTGGGTGGAGAATAAACTTTTGAATATGGCAACACTCTCGCACATGCGCGGTAGGTTGTCGGGTCAGACCGCATGCCAGGCCCACGAGCGCGGCACGGAGAGCTTCATTCGCATAGAGACAAGGCCACGCTAATCGCGGATGGGTTTTAACCGACCTCCAGGGTGGCGCTGGACGGTGGTGCTGCCGACCGTAGGACAAGTTAATTTAAATTTCTGTAAATTAATAAATCCGGTGCATCAACTTTCTACTAATCTTATGATAAATTTTAATTTGCATTATATTAATATCTTTTGCACAAATATTTTATTTCCCTCTTGGGTACGGGGTGAAGAACTCCGGAACTAATATCCGGACGATGTCGTAAACTGGTTGTGGATAGGTGTCCGATTTACCGATAAAGGGAGCGGATGACTCAGGCCTGTAGGCCAATTAATTGCAAACCAGTACGTGGCGACAAGGGATTATAAGTAACGAGTTCGATCCGTGAAGAGAGCGTGTCCTAAACCTAAGGTCATGTATTATTATTGTTCTATTTGTTTCTGTCCTCGCTCGATTGTGAACCTACCGTGATGGCGGTTCTACATCTTCAACTTTCGACATTCTTCGCAGATTATATTCGTTTAGGATTATTCTAGTTTGCATTTGTAATGATCACTATGTTCCTTGTAATAAACCTTCTTTGAATAATGTAGAGCTATTCATTCGAATTACATAAATAATTATAAATTTGTGATAAATTATTATAAATTTATCACAAGTGAATAGAAAAGTTGTCGGCAAGGTGAGTTCCGAGTACCGTACCCACATTTCGTGTTTTCTCCGCTGATCTGGCCGGTGGAGGATAGACCGCCAGGTTTCACCTCAACAACATATACAACATGTATTTAAGACTAACATAAACATTTATAATAATTTTAATATATTTATTTAACTTTGTTTTTAACAACATAATGAGTTATATTTAATACATTCAGTTAAAATGAATATAAAATACAAAGTTAAATTTGCAACAAATATATTTATATTAAACTGGTACATTACGAACACGAAAATGATAAGTAGAGAGAATAATTATTATTGAACACAAATACGTCGTTTGAAAAAGTACCACCCTGTTTGGAAGGTAGGTAGGTAGGTACCTACCTAGGTTAAATTACTACCGCTTCTTAAACATCTTTAAAAATATTTTTAATTCCATCGCTGCGTTGACATTTGACATTGATTAAAATTTCATTTCCTCCTCACCTCACACCTGCCGGATTTCTTGGAATTTTCATTTAAAACTTCCCTCGGCGTCCGCCCGCGCGGCCGAGGCGACGGCGTCGCGGCACTTATTCCATTCGGGGTTGATCAGAAAGTTAACATTCCATCTTTTTCGCAAAGTTTGTGTGTTACCTTGCCGGAAGCCACCCCCGTCGGGACTTGGAAAAATAAAACAGATCTTGTTGAAAAGTTTTTTTTAATGAGAATGTTGAGCGGACGCCGGCGGGGGGTGGGGTGCGGTCTGAGCGGTTTGTAGAATTTATGGAGCGTTCTTTGGGGAAGATTTTGAGGAGATTTCGTTTGTTTTTATCCTGTTGGAACATTAGATTGGAAGTATTTTTTAGAAATAAGTACCGCCAAAATAATCAAGTCACGACTTGTAAATAATTGTTGTTAAAATTTTATTGTATTATAATATATTTATTCAGAGGTTCTACGGATAAAATATGTCAAGAAACTGCGTTAAAAATTCCGTTAGAAAAAAGTGCAATATTTTATTAGAGATTTGCGGGTAGGTACATTAATATATAATATAAGGATTATTAAGGAGAACACATTCTTATTGCGAAGTTGTAATTATTCAGAACATAGGTCTGTATATATATATATCGTCAAAAGTACTGTCGCTGTAGCATAGTTTGTTTAAATGTACTATTTATTTGTTTATTATGTACTATTTGTTAAATTCCCAATAAACTTTACTGATACTATTTTTATATATCATTTTAAAATCAATTATTATTATTGTACTGTTTGTTTCTCTAAGAATAAAAAATAGTTGGATAATACACCTTCCCCGGTTTGGAAAGAAATCCAGGTTCGAATCCCGATAGTGCAGCAACAACATTTTTTTATAAAATTGATTTTATGTGTATATCTTTCTAGTTAATACATTTAATTAGTATTTAATATATTCTAATTACGTTGTTAAGTGTGTTTAATAACGAGAAATGAATATTACCGCTATACTAAAGAATACTATCGGTTTGAAGAAACTAAAAGAAAATAACAGCAAACCAGAATAACATATTTTATGCAGGAGTGGTTTGATACATGTATTTAAGACATGTAACTAATTTTTTATTTGCTTAATACTAAATGTACTACGTTGTAACGGTCGAAATAGGCATATATTTCTCTCTCCCCGTATGGAATTCCTAATGGGAAAGACAAATAAGAACTAAATAATCGAAATAAAATAGTTCTGTATGTAAAAAAGAATGCACAATAAAAGCTTATTCTCTATAGAAAAAATATTTTATATATAAAACTAAACAGTATGATGAAAAAGTTAAAATTAAAATTTTATCGTTTTCAAAATTATTTTATTTCATTTAGCGTTTTCAAAATTATAATATATTCAAAAGTTTCATAAGATTATTTGAAAAGTGAAATATTAATTTTTAATTTCGACCAATCATATTAATAGTATTATATAATCATTATATACAATTATAGTAATTTATTTACATCAACAAGATATAACTATTATAAAAAATAAAACCTTGATTAAATAATTGTGTACAAATAAGTCTACACAAGGTTTTGTAATGCAATTGAGAGTATATAAGACCCTTAAGTGATCCTTGAGTTCTGATTATATAATATATTAAGTATAACGATTAGTTATGCACGTGCTGACCTAATACTTCTCTTCAAACTACTGCAAGGCCAAATTGATTGTCCCATCTCTTCATGTGCCACATTCTCTTCCACATTCCCAGAAGTAGAACATCTTACATACAAAATTCATTCATTCACCGGTCATGCAAATACCATAATGAGAAATTTGCAGAAATTGACTTGTTCAACATTACTGCGCTTAAATGGTTATTTTTATGAATCACCTCAATCTCAATTTTGACTAATCATTCTACCTACAAACAAGTCTTGTTCTCCCTTTACCGCAACAATAGTTACAACCTCGACACCCTTTCTCCCTATTTTTTATTTTTTTATTTATCTTATGCACCTAAACATACTTATGTACATAAACATTTTTGTGGATTTTCATAAATAGTATCACATGTTCAATATTTATTATGTTAATTATAATAAGTTTATACACTGTCAAAATCCCTCAATACAATAAAATAAAAGTTACATTTTTTAATATTAAATGTGAAAATCTGATCATTTTTACGGCCATTTGAAATATTCAGAATATTAAATCGATGTTTCACGTCATGCGACATTAATCTGAAGATTATGAATGCTGTTTGAATTTTTAAGTTCCTTAATCGATTAACGACTCAAAATGATGGCATACGGTCGTGATGACGTAGAAACTTTAAGTGTTACAAACATTTTTAAATTGCCTCGAAAGCAGATAGGCCGACAAATTTATGATTTACAGCAATGTTATCTGCGGAGTGGAGTGCGGAGTGGGGTGATGTTAAATCATGCGATCTGCCATTCGCGCTCACGTGGAAGGTAAAACTGTAGGTGAAATTATTATAGGGGGTTTCAAAATAAACCTCAGTCACCCCCCTCTATATTGAGGGGGGGTCTGCTGCGCCACTGCTGCTAGTAGAGTTTACTCGGGCGTGATGGTGATAAGAATTCACCTACGACCGTGGAATCTACCCCTGAACCCGTAGAGGGTGTTTCTTTAAAAATATGTGTTATTTCTGAAGCGATTAAAATTTAATGATGCAATTTTAAAATTTTCTTCTAGGATGTAAAACTACAGCGAAGTTTTTTTATTTTATTTTTTACAGATATCGACATTATATTATTTCATAGTAAAATAGTAGAAGAAAACGTTGCATTTACTGTATTGATTGGAAATACGGTGGTTGCAACGTTTAGTATTGCTTTTTTATTTTTACGGAGAACACGTTTTTGTTGTAAAGTTGCAGTTTTTCAGAACACAGCTCTTTATTTTTATACAAATTAAATTAGTCAACTTGAAAGCTTTACCATTTTTACTATAGCATTCGAATACGTTTTCGACAAATCCAGAACTTATATTTTGTAATCTTTCCAATTGATAGATCTGTTATTCTATTTTTTCCCCGGATAGAAAAAGGTTTTTCCGTATATCTTTCAAGTTGATTCATACAATTTGTTTGATATTGTATTGATAGGAAAATTTATTATGTGCGTTTAGCATAATTATTCATCTTTTAGTTTAAATTTTACTTCCATATGGGAGTTGGAAATCATCACTGCTATTTAGTTTAAGAGGCAGACGTTTTGTGAACTATAATGGTACTTCCCACTAACTTTCAAACATCCGTCTTCTTCCTGCACCGTGTTTTTCTTAATTCTTCCTCTATAGTAAGACTTGTATCACTTCACATTTCTCGCCTCCAACAACATGCAAAAAGTACTCAAGATTTCTCTTAGTTCATCTTAGTTTTATAAAAATCAATTATTTTATTATTAATATTTAGTATATTCCATTTTAATCAGCTGTAATCGACTTGCAAGATACAATCCACAATATTAAAATAATATACAAAATAAAATGGATACAAAATAATACATTAAAAATATTTAAGGGAGACTTATGAGTATATCAGATAAAATGATTTGTCTAATGTAAGTACATATATGCCTGTAATTAAAATTATAATTTCAAAAAATAATCAAAAATATTATACAATGACTTATTAAATAATTCTGTTTTAATCCATTAATTTTAATTAATTTTTACACTATTTGGAAATTATAAAAAATATAATAATTTAAATACTAAATTAATGTATTAATTATAAATATATACATATAAAATCAATTTTGTCGAAAAATATTGTTTTTGATTAATAATATAATAATTTATTTTCATTTGACTGAAATGTGTTTTTTAATATTTTTTATGGACATTTACCCACCCTAATTTTATGCTTACTTGAAGGTATTATGGTAGACTAGGTGAAAGCCTGTCAATATTGACAGGAAAAAATCATATTTTCAAATGAATATAGAATAATTGGAAATATATTCTCGTTAAACTATTATTGAACACCTACATAGATTGGATACGCAAACTTATTTATTTAAAACAAATGGTACGTTCAGATAGCAATATTATGAGAATTATGTCATATTTTACATATTTTATTATAGATTTTGCTATAGCGAGTTGGATTTTTAGTTAGTCGGAATTTTTGTGATTCGGGATTTCGGCTTGTCAGGATTTTGGCTGAGAGGATTTTGGTTAATGTGGATTTTACCGGCAACTAAAAGTAATAATAAAATAATTTGTTCCAATTATAACTTAGTAATTATTTAAAAAATAATAATATAATTGATTGACATAAAATAAAAATAATAATAATTGATTTTTCGATGGTTGATTATACAATAATTTCGATCTCTTAATGTCGATTAAGAATACTCGATGGATATTGTGAGATACACGATAATCACATTCTTGCAATTTTCCTTCCCGGCATAGAAAAATAGATTGAAACATTTTCTTCAAAAATATTTATTTAATATTATAATCCGTTGCTGGAAAGTAAATAAAGGTGGGTTCACAGATCACAGCATTAATCTGTCGGGTGCAGTGCTTCAGTAAGCGTTTACGGCCGTTTTGTTCGAACTTTGATACTTTTCGCCGGCTTTTACGGCCACGGGGGTTAACCTTTTGTGCTACCTGATACTCCCTCACCTCAGCGGGTAAATGGTACGGCCTGATTCAACGGGGATGCTGATAAGGTATCAAGACACCTTTTTTCTGTCTCGCTTAACGTCTGAAAACGTTATTAGATTTTTTGGGTATTTCTACATTTTCTCTCTTCTTGTATGTAACTTGATACTATTATTCTATTCTATAAACTTATTGTTTTTATGAAATATTTAGATAAATTACTTATCAAAGAAATATATTCATCATCGGGATTTGCTATAGCCGGTAGAGAGCTTTTATCTGTACAGAAGTCGTCTAATTTCATTCACATAATTTGTATTCACATAATAAGCCTTTGCTAAGTGAAATATCTATTTTGTCCCCTTAGGAGCGACAATTTAAAAAATTAAGTATAATGTTTCTTAAAACCCTTTAAGTAGACATTACTAGGTGGTACTAGAACTCTCAGTCCATGTTATTGACTACACAAATAAAATGTTATTTCATAAAAATAAAATATTTATAGTAGTTAGAATTTTATTAACAATAGTGTCATTTATTTGATATTGAATTATTTGAATTGGAGCAGTTAATTTATAATTAAGTAATTGTTTTAAATTTTATATGAGATAAAGAATATCAGTATGAATAAAATGACTATTAATGAATATAAATAATATTTAAAATACAATATATAAGATATTTTTGTTTGTGTACCTTTAAATATCCTAATACTTTCATTGTTTATATCAGAAACCACCAAGGTTTGTGGTTTAAATGTTCACGCTATTAGCATTTTAAATAAAACTGGATTTCTTTGAAGTATTTTTTCAGTTTCTCGTAGTTAATGATATTCTAACATGCATTTGTAAGATTATATTACCTGTTAACAATTTGACTTTAAAAAAATTGAAATATTTGAAGGTGTACACAATAGTTATGAAGCAAAACTTTGATATGGATTATTTTAATTAAGTATTGCCCCTGGATAGAAATTTCCTCAAGAAATTTTTAAAGAACTATGTAACGAATTTATATTTTTTAATTTTATTTTTTTATTAATATTAAAAATGTAATACAATTTCAATGATCAGTGGATATATATTTTAACATTTGTTTCTTCTCTATGAGAGTAAGACTCGTGTATAGGGGGGAAGGAGTATGTTCAAGTTAATTTACGTTTCAGTTAGTTTGTGTACATATTTTTTTTACTTCAGTTACAAATTTATGATAGTCCGCAATTTTTCTAATTGTGATGGGGAGATTGTTAAAAAATTTGATACCTTGATAAATATATTGATTTTGAGTTGTGGTATATTTTAGTTTTGGGATATTAATTTGATCTCTATATCTTGTAGATCGGAATTCACTTCTAAAATTTAATTGATTTTTAATTTTGAAAATTTGAATTATTGATTTTTTTTTGTATGTCTACTATTTTTGGTACTTTAAAAATCTGTGAAAATTTGTACACTTGGATAGTCCTTACTACTTGGATACTTGGATATAATACTTACAATTATATAACAAATATATATTAAGGCAATTATTTCAATTTTTATGGATTTCAAAAAATGAATATTTTGTTACGTCGACTGAGATGAAAACATTTTTTTTATCCTAGAAAAATTTCTGGATTGACATAATGTTTCCCTTGCCGATCTACAATTCTAATTAGTCGTACAGAAAATAAACATTTACCTGTTTAATATGTATTTAAACGTAGAAAAATGCAAAACTTCCTGGCGGGGAGGGGACTCTTCCGGAATATTCCCTGGCTGGCGTTTCATCCCGAATGACGGTGTGAATAATAATGTCGGAATTTGAGGGAAAATGGTATTTGTTCAGGTACAAAATTGAATCGGCTCTCCATCTGTTTCCTGGAATATAGATCAATATTGATCTAATACCACAATTTACGTAATTGAATAACTTAACTGAGATTGAAGAAATCTTTTAGATATTTGAATATGGAATTAAAAGTCCTTCTGCACCATTGATATTATTGCGATTCGTTATTTTAATTTAAATATTCAATTATGGAATGAGGTTTTATAATGTTAAAGAAGTATTTTGTTTCGATTTATCTAATCATAAAGACTCATCTAAGAGTATTTTTTATTAGTTCATAATTCGTATCATCAAATTTCCATCAATATATATAGTGTTAACTTTTTTAATATTTTACAATTATATAAAGTTAATACGTACGTTATGCATATGTATGCGTACCTATTACAGTATTCCTAATGATGATAATACAATAAAATAATTTAAATACACAGGATGCGGCATAAAAAAAAAAAACAAACCAAAAAAGATACAACAATAAATCTTTCATTTATGTTAAGTACACAATTTTTAGTTAATTTTCATTTATGTTAAGAACACGTTACTTAAGTGACAGCCACCATTATTAATGCATTCGCTGAGCCTCTCTCGGAAATTTTCCATGACTCTACGAGTCATTTCGGGTGAAATGGCAGCAACTTTCTTGGTGGTTGCTTCTTTGAGAGCTTCTAAATTATTGGGCCAATGTTGGAATACCTCGGATTTGAGGTAGTCTTACAGAAAGTCACAGGATGTCAAATCTGGCGAGCGTAGAGGCTAGCCGACATCGCCACGCAAGGAGACAACGTGTTCATGAAATATTTCTTTGATGATTTCAAGAGGATGATAAGATGTGTAGGCTGTTGCACCATCCTATTAAAACCAAATATTTTCTTCACCATGTTCATTGACAATGGATTCGCAAAGTGGATGCGAAATGTACGCTGTGTTGCGTTGCTATGGATGACCCACCATTTCTAATAAACTCTTCTATAACAGAAGCGCGATGCTTACCAGAATAAGCCACAACTGACACTAAAAATGGCAGGTATCAATCTGTTCAATGTCATCACTCCCACCATTCTATTCCCTTTGCCTCTTTAAAATGGTGAAGTTCTTTATGACGTACCCTGTACATCAGGTACAAAAATTAGTATTGACTTAGAGGCTGTACATACATTGTAATTGAAATAAATGCAACCTTTACATACTTTTAATATAATTTAATTTATAATACAAGATGATTATTGAAGTATTTTAAATAAAGCATACTTTTTACTGTACATACAGATTAGTTTCTGCACCTCATGCCGAATAGTATTGATTATTTTTTATCATACAGATTATCAACATGTTTTATTGTAGATCTTTGAAGAAAGAATTTAAAATATATATATTAACCTCTAAATAAAATAATATAAATGATTCGAATATTTAATTATATATTTATAGTTTTCGCGTTATTACCTAAAATAATTGGGCACTTTAAATCGATGACACACTATTAAAGTTAAACACTTACAATATATTTAATAACATCATTTGGATTTATTTTTGTTTTATATGAGTTATTCTGACCATAGATATAGTTACTTTTAAAAATTCAAGTATTAATTTAAATAGCAAACATTTTTTTATTAATTTTGGAACCAACAGATTTGTTGGAGCATTTTTTCTTGTTATATACATGTTTAAAAATTAAAAAGTCATCATATTATATCTGGTTGGTTGAAAGCATAGATATGCTGTATGAGTCTACGTTTACATCCGAATTCTTGTCAAAGCCAAGAATAGAAATGAGTGGTTCCTTTAGGAAAAGATAGCTTCACGATTTGTGGAAGTTTGTTGACAGTTTGTAATAGGGTTGTCATTGTATCCACCTTGTGCTGCGGTGTAACTTTTTGGGGTTTATTCTGGAGCATGTATCATAAATAATCCTCATGGCATTGTTTTGTGTAAGTTGTGCGTGGTTATGAGTATTTTGTAACTATTTTGTTAATGCTGTAGTACGAGCTGTAAGTGAGCAATGCTTGGCATTTTTAGGTATGTAATGTGTTTCCTTCTAAAGCGAAGCAAAGTTATCAATTAGGTTATCATCAGTAGTATATGTTGAAATGGAGAACAGATTATTTAAAAAAAAATTGTATCTTTAAGGTATTTGAAGGCATGTAACAGGAAATCTGGAGCCAGATATTATATAAAATAATAGGTCAGTAAGGTATTTATCAAATCGTTTATTATGTAAGTAATTTTCGAATTTTCGCAATCAATTATGGTTCTATAAAGTTGCGTTTCTCTTTTGATTACTTTATTAGAGTTTGAGTGAAAATGTAAAATAAATTTTTTTTAGAGTTAAAGTGAAATATGATACGAAGTTTGATACAAAAATATAAACTTTTGAATTTTTATTTTTCCGTTTTATTTAATCTCTTTCCAACAAATTTAAAAGTATTGTTAAGGTGAACACATTCTTATTGTAAAGTTGTAATTATTCCGAACATATAAATATGTGATGTTTTAAATACTAATTTAATGTATTAATCATAAAGATATATGTCTAAAATCATATGATATACATATAAAATCGTATGATATACATATATAATCATAAAGATATACATATAAAATCGTAATCGTAGATGTATTAATTTGAAAAAGTGTAACATATAGGTTCGAAAACTTGTCACGAAAAGCACTGGCGCTGTAGCATATTTGGTAATGCACCTTCCCCGGATTGGGAATAGAGATCCAGGTTCGTATCTCGGTAGCGCAAAAACAATATTTTTTGATAAAATTGATTTTATGTGTATATCTTTTTAATTAATACATTTAATTAGTATTTAGATTTAAAAGTCTTCTAAGGTATGTTTATCACTATCCGACTTCGCTGAGCAGTATGAATAATGCTAATATACTAAGCATAATGCCATATTATTCACTTGATCCAGAACATATATTTGTAAATCAATTTTGTATTTCACGATTATAAATTATTTTGGCGGAGATTATCCAAGTACTTTTTTCCTTTTTATTCCGGATAATCGAGAGCGTACTATATTTTAAATGAAATTTATACTTTACTCTTAATTTCCTTTACAAAATCACATATGATACTCGAATCTAAAATGGGAATCTGGTTGTTAAGTTAATCTATGTCTTAATATAATATTATAAATATAAGAAAATCTATTAGTAAACTTTATTATTAAATTCTTCTAGCTTTTCTGATCTGTAATTTATGTTGGCATTGCATCACGGGAATCCAGTGAAACGACCCCAGAGATGAAAGGGAAGCATCCAGTACTTCCGTATCCTAAGGTGTCAATTGAATGCCAGGTCACGAACCTGTAATCCCCCTCCTACCTTGCAGACACGTCTGGTAACACAACCTTTATACTTCGATTACCCGTCGCCAGGAGCCGCTGTCTGCAGGCTGCTCCGGACGGATGAAGTGGTATTCGGAGATTAAATAATACGAGAGACGGAGAAGATCTACTTAAATGCAGCGCTGAACTCAAATGTTGGAATGATGTCAAAATATATTTATTATACGTAGTATTACGAAATATGCAGCATCTTGGTACAATTTTATTTAAAAATAAAATAATGCGGACAATTTTATTATTCAAAAAATTTATATCAATCTGAAAGAATGGATATATATTTAGAGAGGTATTATTAATAGAACTGTATAAGTAATTTTCTTAAGGGCGCGCTTTCAAAAATAATTCATATTTTCGCGTTTTTCACGAAAATATGGGTTTTTATTACTCATTTACATCAGAAGTTACACCACTGGATTAAACTTTTTAAAAATATTATTTAGATAAAATCTTTGTACACTAATGTAAAACTAATAAACTGAATGTTATTTGTCATAATTAAGAAAGACCATTAAATTTATTTTACGCGTGCCACAAAATTGCCTTAGTATCGAAAGTTATTACATATACGAAATATATTTTCTTATAATCTTGAAACTAAGATTACGTAGACAAATTTGCATTGAACCAAATTAATATAATATTAAAAATTAATAGAGTAAAACCATTCAATTTAAAACACATATGATAAATTTTCGACGTTTTTAAAACACTGTGTTATTGAATACAAATTATTTAAATATTTTCTTAATAATGACAAATAATATTCAATTTATTAGTTTTATGTTAGTACAAAAGTCCTATCTAAATAATAGCTTAACAAAATCAAATCTATTGCATAACTTCTGATATAAATTAATAATAAAAATCCACATTTTTGTAAAAAACGCGGAAATATGAATCATTTTTGAAAGGGAAGCCTTAAATCTGTTACAATGTTGGGAGGTGCGCTCTGCCCTTGATTACATTAGGTACTAGCTAAGGAAAGCATTTTGATTCACAAACTCATATTAATGGGAAGGTTCATATTTCAATATTGCTCCTCTAAATATTTATCCGATATCTTAGGATAACATACGTTTTAGGGAAAATCCGTCTGAATTGAAAAAGTTTTTATAATATATGAAATTATAGAGTAGTTATATTAGTTATTATGCTAGTAATGTTAGTTTGCATTAAAATATGCCTTTGTAAGACTGTTTACGCGCTTTTATACTTCGATAGGTAGGCCTAGTAGAAAATTTTGAATATATTTATTCTATTTGCGTGGATTTAAAAACAGAAAACAAAAGCGAAACTGTTATTGGAAAGAGACAGTTCTTCGGTTCGGGAGGACTTATTTACGAATATAAAGAACATTTTGTATTATATATTTCGGATTATCGGTTGTGAGAAAGTTTTGGAGGCTGGTCAGTAGAATTAAGGACCACCAGACTACAAGAAGAGCAACATCGGCGTCTACCAGCCCAGGTTCACAAAGGTTGGTGTATTTTGGATTTGCGTAGATTGAATTAAAGTATTTAATATTACCTATAGAAAACCCAGGACTAGCTATCGAATTATTTACGGTTACAAGGATTATCTTTTAAAATCATTAAAGACCTGTTGATAATGTATTGAATGATATCGTCCTCACCCCCAGTAAGATTTATATTGCTACAGAACCATTTTTAATCTTTTGAAGATGAGCTACCATAATATCATTTTGATAGGAAATTCATGTTATGGTGATAAATACAAATAAAAAATCAAAACATTCGATACTGATCAAGGATTTGAATTGAGGCATGTCATTCGCACATGCGCGGATAACTCCAATGACAACCATTTTACTCATTCAGATAATAACCAACAAATGTAGAGACAAGGCGATCATTTTGTATCAAAATTGTTAGTTATTACTATGATAGATGTCTATAATACAATTCACATTATTTTTATTAAAAACCAGTGTACATTTATTATTAATGTATCGTACATGATAATAATGAACGTTTACAATAAATAAATATAATGATAATATAAAAATGAAAATAGTGCGTACTGTGAACACAGTGAGCATACGTCAATAATGTGATTCATTGTAAGCTACAGTGCTCGACAGATATGAAATATAATAAATTTAACCTTCTTTTATCCTTCTTCCATGGCACTATATCCCAGAGTGGGATTTGGCCCCGTTGGCTCAAGTGTTTTCCACCGACTCCTATTCCTGGCCATTTTTGTCCAGTTCCCAGATCCTCCCATCCTGCTTCAGTCCATTTTTACATAGTTAGTCCACCTCTTCCTTGACCTCCTTTTGAGTCGCTTCTACTGGGGTATCCACATAGTCATGATCTTTGGTGTCCTGTTATCTGGCATTCTTTTGACATGGACAGCTCATCGCAGTCTTTGGGACCTACAGAATATTAAAATTGTTTCTTGCTCAATTGAATTTTTGAGCTCATGATTCATTTTTATTTTGTAAGTTAAATTTTTCAGTGTAGATACATACATTTTTCTTAATATTTTACGTTTAAGACTGCTTATTTGTTTTCTTTGATTTGGGTTAAGCACTATGTTTGACAACTATATGTGACTAGTGGTCTTGCTATAGTTTTGTATATCAGCAGTATATTTCGTTGACTCAGTAATTTAATTAAAGTAAATTTACCTCATCTTATTAAGATATATTTTAATGTTTCGTATGAAAGGTCCGGATCTTTCATTATGTATTTTTTCTCTGCGATAGTTTTTACTTTTGTATTTTATTTTACTGTATTAATACTGTAGAACAGTTTGCTGTTCAAATACAGTATGTAACAGACCTAGTCCATAATATTGTATGAGTAGATACCCGACTAAATCACGAGTCAAAAATGTTCAAGGAATATATGCAAAATCTGCATTGTTATGTAAAATATTATTGTTTGTAATTTTTACAAAATGGTATTAAGCTTGAAGTCTACCTACTTCTAAATAAATATTTGCGAAATATTTCAATTATGCAATTGCTTCAAGCCCTAATTAATCGAAATAATTCCATAATTATGATTTTTTTGAAAGTTTATATTTCAGACATGGTTAAGATTAGGCCATTGGCCATTTTTGACAGGTAACCATCGATAAAATATTGTGGACTAGGTCTGTTACACTCTGTATACGAGTATTTAAAAGAATTTAGTACGTACACAATTTAAAAAAAATAATATTTTTATTATCTTTATTGTTGGTTTTAATATTTTGATTAATATTTAGGATTATTCTTTGTATTCCGCACTGAGCAGTGTTTTAATTAGTTAAACTAATAAAATATGTATTATATGGTTTGTAGGTTATAGTTTTATTTTGTTCAGTCCACTAAATACAGAGTAACTATGTAATATTATTAATAGCCACAAATATTATTATTCCATCCTCTACCAAGTCTGCGTATTTACGTATTTAAATCAGTCCTGTCCCTTTCTCTCGCACAGTGAATTAACACACCGAAACGTAACGTGAATTATCATTTTAGTTTTCGGCTCACCTCAGACGTAAAGCGGGAATTTACGTTTTAATGTAAAATTGAACGCTTCAGTAATCTGGGACTGTTGCCCGGGAGTATAATATTAGTTTTAAAATGTAAAAATAAATATAATATTATTTATTAACAATGTTAAATTAAAGATATTAGAATAGAAAAGGAAATTATGGAATTTTGTAGGATATTGGGATAAGATTTGCAGACGTTAGTTTCGTGTTAAACGTGATAGTTATGTGAAGAGTGGTCGATTTATTTTGTAGTCTCGTCGCTGCATCAGTCTCCAATCAGACCTTTAGACTTATAAATTAGATCCTTTGACCACCGTTCATAATAGTCAACACCATAACTAATTTATTTCTAATTTTGCTACTGTTAATTCATGGTGGAAATTCCTTTTAATGAACATCATACTAACAATAATATAATTCATACACAATCACAATCAAAGGAAGCAACTGGATGGTTTCGTTGCAAAAATGTACCACTCACTTGGTGTCTAGATTAGCATATATTACTAATAAATTATGTTAATGGAAATGGAGGAGGGAATTGAGATTGTAATTTTATTAATTTCTTTTATTTTAATTACAATGTATGTACACCTACGTACAAGCATAGTTATTTTTGTCATTTCTATCAAAATTATCTTAAACAAAGTCGTGACTCTGCACAAAAATACTGTTTTATCGTACATTTAAAAAAAAAATTGAAGGCATTAGAGTTCCTGCCATGTACAATTATTTTATATAATGTAAAGCTTTAAATTTAGTTGACTAATTGACTTGATGCACTATAAATATATTATTTTATTTTCTTTAATTGGTTTATAAATACATTTACTTGTAAACTACTAAATACTAAATACTAAATTAATGTATTAATTATAAATATATACATATAAAATCAATTTTGTCGAAAAATATTGTTTTATATGTATATATTTAAATTGATTTTATATGTATATATTTATAATTAATTCATTAATTTAGTATTTAAAATATCACAGACCTATGTTCTGAATAATTACAACTTCACAATAAGAATGTGTTTTCCTTAACATTTACTTGTAATAATTTTTAAATATAATATACTTATATATTTTTAATGAAAAATGTATAGGTATTTTATTAAATTATTGGAAAAGTTCAAAGTTCGTGTCCCGGTGGAAACCAACTAGTATTAAGATTGGTAAAATTTTTTCTATGTATCTTATCAATTGTTTAATTTTATTTGTTTGTAATAAAAAATATAAATAAAACAAAATACTTACTTTTTTAATATTTGCAAATCAACTTTGTGGTTAATGTTAATTTATTGTAGATTATTTAACTTTATATTTAACCATTTGATTAATTATTTTAATACATCAATCGGTTTCAGAAAATACCATTTATATAAAATACTTACACCTATATGAATAAATATTTATTAGCAATATTTGAATACGTCCAATAACACATATTTACTGGATTTTCACCTACAAAGGCGCTATTATTATACAAATAATAGATATCTCATAGAGACAAAGCTATTTTCTTACCCATACTTCCATATATTTCCATTAAATATAATAAAAAAATAGCTTTGTCTCCATGGTATGTCTATTATTTGTTTAATAAAATTTATTAATTGTTTGTATTAATAATAAGTATGGGTAGAAAAAAAGTCGAGCACATAGTTGCAAGCATTTAATTTACGACCTCCCATTCTATCAAGAACTATATTTTTTCATTGTGATTTATTTTCGTCGCTTGATCCCGATAAAACACTTAAATTATTAATTTATAATTCCACTCAACCTCACACGAAAAACCAGACCACAAGGTGTTATCGCCGGGGGTTAGAACAAGAACTATACAACTGAAATTCTCCCCACACAATTGAATTCCAACCCTTAATAATTGGGGATATAACTGCTTTGAGACTTTATGATTAAAATGAAGTGTTTTGGGATCTGGTCCGCGGTGCCTTGCCGCTTGGCGACAGTGTATAACTCAAATTACTTATTTATTTACAATTTCATATTTGGTAATGTGAAACTTGATTATATTTTTGCAAAGTGTTTACTTAAATAATTCTTTTGTATATCGCGCATGTTTATTATATTTGTATATTTTACACATTCGTTCTCTATTTTTTCTCAACGTACAAAAAATCTATTGGTTTAAAATAATCGCACCGAATTGTAGTTTTATGCTTTGAGGTTTGTTTTTAATTTAAGTTGCACTTGGCATTTTGAAATAAGTAAATAAGGTATTTAGGTTTTCACAGCTTCAATCACCGTTTGTTAGTTTTTCTCTTATGTGACATGAGTCGTGATAATGACTATTTAAATACAGCCCGGCCATGTTATCAACAGCAGTATGGTTTAGAAATAACTATATTTTAATCAATAAAACTTTTGAAATTCTTTAAAGCATTAGGAGGTACTCACAAATCACTAAATATATAGATATGAACTGACGCAAATGTCTCAATATTTAAATTTTGGTGTCACTCATCGGACCACTTTAGTTTTACTAATGCAATCAAAGAGTTTCGCGACTTTTAAAAAAAATATGGTTCGATTGAAACGAAAATTTAAACGCTGACAATGTAATATACATTCATGTAGAAAATACGCCATGTTTTCACAAAGATTTAATTTTCGAAGAGTAAATACTTTTACTGTTACATACATGTGTCATAAGCTATCGGATTTATGTTTCAATCAAGAATGTGTGTAGAATGACTCTCGTCCCGCAACTAATTTTCCAAACCCCTTTCCTATATGTACACTTTAGTTCATGTCTATTCGTTTGCTAGTCTGTGCAGAATCTATTTCAGTGGTGAAGCAACAATTTACCAGGCTACCGGATAAACTCGTATACCCCCCCCCAATGATTATATTTTCATATTTATATATAAATTTTCTAATGTTAAATTTTATTATTGGGTATATTTAAAAAAATAATTCAATATACAAATAGCTATTTCTATTACAGCTGCCATAAGCTGAGGTTATCTGTTTGAATGACACCACAAAATATTTATTAAAAAAAAAATCAGAAATACCTACTCATTCATTCGTAACTAAGATTTTATACTCATTATTGCGATTGTTGGACTTGTTCATTAAATCGGGGCCCCTTCTTAGATTTGGATCTCCGGGCAGCTGCCTAGGCTGCTATGCTACTGATCCATTAATTAAACATAATTTTTCGGAAATATGACAGCGAATACTGCAAAGGATATAGAAACATCGAATAAATAGGTCAGACAAATAATTATAATTATAATTTAAAAATATAAACCAATTTAAAAAGATCAAACCTCACATTTCAATTCAAATTTATCTTCCAGTTCTGATTTATCGCAATAGAAACCTCTCATATAATTCGGAAGTTTTCACAATAAACTCCTAGTATAAGTGACAGCACGTGCGTTGCCAGGTATATTTCAAAACTTCCCCTTGCAAACTAAATCAAATGTCACACAGGTCTGAAGTTATCTTCATTAAGTCGTTAATAGTTTCCATTTTGGCACGTGACGTGGTCACGAGGTAGGCATTCGGATTCAGATGTCTAAGTGGGACTTAAGGAAATGGGAGAAAGCTTAAGGTAACATATATAAGGGTAGAAATGGGAGCTGAATTTCGTCCGTTGATCCATCGGCATTTTATTACACCCCTGGTTTTGATTTCAATTTCTGTATGTGAATAACCTCGATAAACGTACATATCGACGAAGAGATTTAAAAAATATATTTATCGTAGGTTAAACGTTTTTTAATTATTTTAATTTAACTACAATTTTTAGTGTCAAACTATATCGCCTAAATCCATTATTTTATGTATCTATGATACTTTGAATATGATTAACAATATTATTAATTTTAGACAATTTTTTTAAAATTTCATTTATAGATACTCAAGAATGCTTCGCTGCTTAAGGCTGGTTGAGTAATAATATTATAAATATGAAAAATGCTCGTATTTTAAAACTATGATTACCTACATAACTAAAATTAATATATATATATAACACCTGCAAAGTAAATATTCCATATAATATTATTTCGTAATCGAGATGATCTATTATATATAATTAAATAATATTTTAAATTAAATGTTTTCACGGTAACTTGAAAAATATGATTAGATTTTGATTTATAAATTACAAATATTTTTATTAATAATTTTATAAATTAATCTACGAATTATATAACACACATCGAGCACATTTTCCCTGTATTTTTCCCGTATATTTTATGTATGCGATTGAGTTTTGTATTTATGTTTTATGAAATTTTAAAAATAATCCTGCAAAAGGTACACGAGTTTATATTTCTGAGAGGGAGTACCAACTGTTTTCAACCCCTCCACCTTCAAGGGGTAGGCGGCGATCTCCCGATTCAGCCCTCTCATCGCCGAGGAAATTAATGATAGGCATCTACCCCCACCACCCCAGCATCCCTTACCTCAAGATACCTACGGATACAGCCTCCTAGGTGAAGCTGCTATTCACTACCTTTAACGGACAGGGTTGCAGACTCCCACGATATGGACGAAATATTAAACTCTTTAACTTAACAACTAGCCTATTTTTAACGATTTGAAATATATTTTCTTCTTATTTTGAAAAAAGTAGCCAGAATACTTTGTGATCGGTTTTAAAAGAATCTTTGATGATAATCGAGAACATATTTGAAAGATACGTAAACAAAACCACCAATATCCAAAAGGTCTAAAATTATGGATGATGTGTTTGAAAATGATTATCTGGGAATAATGACAGTTTTACAATACATAATTGCTCTTAGAAATATGTTTGTATATTTTAGAAGAAGTTTATTTAACGTTAAATTTTATAATCTCTGCTCTTGCTTTAAAATTAGTAACAAACATATATGTATATCTTAATTATAGATATTCGTCCAATATGGGTAATACCCATGTACTACAATAAAATTAACAATGTTCTAGCCGGTGTTGCTTTTTCAGTAGTCCCTTTAGCCACGACAATATATATATATATATATATATTATATATTTGGTTAATGTTGTCATATTATACTTCTTTATTGGTTTACTTTTACATTGGAACCTCTTATAACGAGACTAATTCGTTCCAGAATCTTACTCGTTATGTGAAACACTCGTTAAGCGAAATAATTATTCCCATACAAAACAACGTAAATGACAATAATGCGTTTCCTGATAAAAAAATCAATTTTTATGTTTTTAACGTTCATTTTAATTATATTACATACTTATACATTGTTAAGGAGAGTAACGACCTGGAATGTTTCGAATGTTTTCGTTAATAGTGTCGCCTTGCAATTACTTTTCGTTTATTCATATGAGAAGCAAACTTTCAATATCATCAAGAATAGGTAACCGTTTCGTGGACATTCTTGACACTCCCTTTGAAGCATCTATCTTCTTAATTTTGTCCTTGTTCTTGAGGATAGTGCAAATCGTTGATGTAGACCGATTGTATGTGCGCGCTAGATCAGCCACGCTCACGTCTCGTTCTCGCTTTTCAATGATTTTACGTTTCATTTCTACAGATATTTTTATTCTTTTATGGTTTTTCTTCAGGGACATTTTTGCAGGGTTATTAAATTTTGCACAAAAAAAAATTACAAATAATGTTTGAACACAAATTTGGAAAAATGTGTGATCACATGCGGCACTAACGTGCTAGCGGAACGAGTGTTAACTAGAAACTGATGCACTGGCGCGGAAGTCCCGTCTCACAAGTGAGTGATGTGAAGATGGGACTATTCCACTCGTTATGCGAAATGTCGCTCGTTAAGGGAGCATTTTTTCCATATTCTGTTTTGCTCGTTATGCGAATTACTCGTTACGGGAGCTGCTTGTTATGTAAGGTTCCACTGTATAATATTTCATTCACAAGCATGTATTTAAAAACTATATTTTGTTTGGTGAATTGCAAACATCACTGTTTATAAATACGTTACATGCAAGTTATTTTTTTTCCGTTACTCATCTCAAATTTTTTTTTTAAATGTAATATTTGTGGAAACGGTATAATTATTTGCATCCTTGATCCGGTTTGTGCTAACCCTGGTACTCATTCCGTTATACCGCCGGCTTATCCCACTAGGCCCTGCTGTCAGGCCCAGGGTTGGGCCAAGCCGCCTGGATTAATGATACCGGAACATTCAATGAGGGGACGCTTAGACAATTCCTATTATTCAAAATGAGGGATGGCTTTTTTGTTACCCCGTTTTATTGATTTCGATGGGTTTTTAAACTGTCTCTTTTCAGTCATCTCAGCAGAAATACATTAGGAATAAAACAGTACATTAAGTTCGTGTTGAATCTTTTAAACAATAATTAATTTCATTCTACTTATATAAAAAATAAAACATCCTAATTTTACTATATTATTTAGATAAAAAAAATTATTATTTTTCGTACTATAATATTTCGAGTAAAAAAACCTTTATTTTTCATTATGGTACGAGATCAGGAGGCTGAACGCTGAAGAAATATGTCGAATTAAGTCTGTCACATAAAATTCTATTCGACTTTTATAGATTCGCCCTCTTAACTATACTCCTCCACTTTTCTCGGTATCCTGTAGATCCGAGGGCTGTTACTAGAGAATTATCACCTGTTGCTTTTTCCACTTTGTTTACGCGCTTTATACTTCGATAGGTAGGCCTGATATAAAATTTTGAATATGTGTGTTCTATTTGTGTAGATTTGAAAAACAGAAAACAAAAGCGATGCTGCTTCTGGGAAAAGAGTTATTGTGATTCGGACGGACTTTTTACGGCGGCAATAATAAAACTTTTAGTATATATAATTTCGGATTGGCGGTTGTGTGAAGGTGTGAACGTGGCTGACCAGCATATTTGCGGACCATCAAGCTACAAGGATAGCGACGTCGTCCTCAACCAGCACAGGTTCGCAAAGGTTTGTGTAATTTGAATTTACATAGATTGAATAACTGTATTCATCATTACCAATAGAAAACCAGAACTAGCTATCGAAGTATTTACGGAAACACACTTGATTAGTCCAATGTGTGAGTATTTTACTTTTTTTCTCCGTCTTTTAACTGACCAAAACAAACTATCTTTTCGTAAAAATAAAAATTTTTACGATTAATTTTTAAGTGGTTAAAAATGAATGTTCAATAAACAATTATTTAAGAGCATATACTCCAAAATATTAGTCAACAATAATATAAATGGTTTTATTTATAACCGGGCAAATGCGGAATTTCTGCTTGTATTATTATTTTTTTTGTGTCAATTAATAATTTATTTAGTAGTTTACTTTACGGTTTATTCTGAATTTTTCTTGTATAATTTTAATTATTTATTAATGTTTCTTATCAAATTTTTTAAATGATTCTCTTAACAAACATATTTGTTATTTTATTAACATTTCCTCTTGCACATCCGGCGCGAATGACCAAGTTATGTTTACGTAAATGCCTTCGATAGATGATTCCCAGGTTTCCGATTGACAATAAGAGTACATATAATATATGAACACTGCACTAAACTTTTTATTGTATTTGTTATCTTTCTGGTCCGATGTTGTTGTTCTTTTGGCTGGGTAGATTTAAATCGATCAAAGTGCGCACTCCTGACGATCGGATAACCCAGTGGTGCCGATTGGAGTAACAAGGTGCGTAAACAAACTTACATATGATAATATTCATATAAATATTCGTCTTAAAATTTCAAATATTTTAATGGTGTGTGTGTGTACTGTTATGTATGTTCAGTATGCATGAATATGTACAGGGTGAATATTATGTTCCAGGCCGATTTTATTTTGGTTTGGCAAATACAAATAAAATTATTTTTAACAGTCGTAAAAAAACGGATGATAATAATTTATAATAAAATATTTATCGCTTCAACAAGGTGTTGAAGCCAATAAATCCGACTTTTGGAAAATAAACCATTATGAGCGACTTGGCGGGTTTTATTAATTAACAAAACAGTCATCATTGGGGCACTGAAAATCTTAAATTGATCCACCAACGGCCTTTACACTCACGATAAGTTACTGTATGGCGCGTCATGTGGGCCAGCGGAATCATTGGGCACTATTTATTTCAGAATGCAAGAGGCAATGTTGTAAAAACTTCTTGGTGCTCGAATTTAGTCGATTGGGCCTGCCATATATATGGTTTCAACAGGACGGTGCAACTTCATACACAGCCCGAGCTACGCTTGAAATGATGAATGAAGCATCGGCCTGGAACATAATATTCACCCTGTACGTGGGTGTGTGTCTATGGATTATCACACTAAACTATAATTCACATGGGCTCTGTGCTCAAAGCTATTATTCCCGACGATTACACAAGTATTTGTATCAAGGTTACAAATTAGCTGCGCGAGTTTACATTCTAGAATTACGGCATGAGCGGATGTCCCACGATAGCTGTGGAAGGGTGTGCGTCTGGAATGTGAGCTGGAAGGCAATGGTAGGAGGATGGCCAGGACGCTCCCACACTGGCTGTTCGATAACTCCCATATGGCGGCTTGGTTCGTGTGCACAACATCTAATAAACGGCGTTCTCTAGCGCGTGGTTTTCATTTTAGATCAAACACTATCTGGTGGTACAATACAGATTTAATAAATGCATTATTTTTTAATGTACTGATTTACGTCACCACGTTAAAACATTTCTAAACTAAATTGTGCGTGCACAATAAGACAACAATTTCAAAATACTCACAAATTGAAGCAGTGAAGTGATTCAACCCGGCAGATACCTTGAAAACTGGGGGTAAAAATGGATCGTAAAATTTAGCCTAAGCGTTACTCACGTCTGGGGGAAGCTTTACATAAAAATATGAGCGGGAAAAGTTTTTTCAGTGTTGCCAACAGCAGGAAGGCGTTATCCAGGTAACGCGTCATAAGTCAGTAACATTATTGCCAACAAGGAAATTTATTATGACTCGGTTTTATGTAGGGAAAATGCAGCGATGATTTTCCTTTGTAGACTTCAGGGGTGGAAGCTTTCTCTAAAAGTCGGTGTAGGTTAAATGGGAGCAATAAAATGAGTGGTGATAAACAACAGCGGTGGGTGAAAGAATAAGTGGTCTGTTATTTATTTTTCAGGGTTGTTTGAAAGTGTTAAAAAACGATTTATCTCAGTTTTTCTATGCATTCAGTGACAATGACTAGCAATTATATAAAGTAGGTATTTTAATCAATAAGTTATTGTAACTTAAATTCATTTTATTTATTTATTTGAAATGTTGTATTAACATGTAAGTTTTTAAATGGGCTTTGCCAGTATTGAAGCAAACTTTTATAAAGTTAAACGATAATAGCAAATAAATTGAAAGTAATAATAATAATAAAAAATTTATAAGCAAATTGAATAAAAAAATATTTATAGGCTATGTTTAAGTCTTTTTCCAAGAAGGATGTTACAGAATAATAGTATACATTTTCATAAAATATAATATAATTAATATTTTCATCATTGGAGATTATCGATCCGCTATTAGAAGAAGGACCCCCCGCGATACCGTCACTCTTTTCGATCCTACATCAATTATGGCCATGTCATTTCTGCTGCTTCGATAATTTCGTTGGATGATATCCATCCAAGACTTTAAACGTCCTTTGCGTTATTTTTAACCTCGTGGTTACTATTTAAGAGTATTCTTTATTCATCGATTATTTGTGATGTATAGAATCAAAATCAAACATCTAAATTTTATTGTGGGATAAGATTCCGTGGATTGCATCGATTACAATAATGATTAGTTAAAGGTAATCCAAATTGGATTGGAGAGATAAATATTGGTAAATGGATCTAGTTTACCTTGATCTCGATCCTGAATTGGACGTCAAGTAACACAAATCTTGACAGTTCGGCGTCAGAAGGCAATCTGTTCCCGCGTCGGCAAAATTCCTAAGTAATTAGTTGGTCAGAGCGGGACAGGTATATATTAAATTTATATTGGAAGGATAAAATGCACAGGGAGTAGGTACTCGACTTGCGTCAACAGGTATGTACACATATAAATCAAATTAGATAATATTATCAATTTTTTTTTAAAAACACATTTAAAATTTGCTTGTTACTTCAATCGCAAACATGTCCAATCGATAATTAATTAAAATCCAAACAAATATGTTTTCAGCCAATAAGACGACAGTGACCTGTAGTTACTGGCCATTTTTAATATGATTCCAAATATGAATGTTGTGGTACAATTGTTTTTTGCATTTTACTTGAAAATAGGCAAAGTATGACTGCATTTGATTCTGGACCTCACATTATTTATCTGTGCGTCTTAAATATTACCTGCCTGTTGTCATTTATGTTTTATAGTTGTGACAAACATCCTTCACCTTGGTCTGCTCCTTGACTCGCTTGTTTCTTTTGCTGTCTCTTCTGGTGGCTCTCAGTAAACTTAATAATACTTACTAGTACGTAATACTACGCTGTGTTGACTACGTTTGTATAGAGTGCAGGGATTATTACCATACGAAGGATGGAAGAATACACTGGTCGAAGATCTTCTTTTTACCTTCTGCCATTCTTCTGCCCCTGTGTCTTCTCTTAAGACACAGGTGTAGCTTATTCCTATAATATTAAAGACCTTTTACAATCCTTCGTACAATCTCCAGCATAGTTTTATTATAAAAAAATATCAATAAATAATCAATTAAAAAGATATACACGGAAATACTTGTCGAGGAACTAATTTTGCTGTGTTAAGCTTTTAAGATTACGAAAAAAATTAAGGAAAAGTTCCCAGTTCGTATCCCGGTGGTAACCAAATAGTTTTTCGATTGATGTATTATTTGTACATCTTCTAAATTGATTCATCTAATTTGTTTTAAATATCATATGTTCTAAAATTTCAACTTTGAAATAAAATGTCTTCTTATTAAAAAAAAGTTTTTTCTCTTATATTTCCTTCTTATGTTCTCTGTTTGGGTAGAAGTTCTTGTCCTAGGTAGGGAGAGATTAAGATAGGTATATTGAATTCTTACATTTTCCAAAATTATTTTTTCATCTGAAGATATATAATTTTTTTCACAACACGAAAGGCAAACAAAGGAAACAAAAAGTCCGTGAATGGAAAATATATATTATTGTATACTTACGCAGAGAGGACAAAGCTCCACACTTATATTCTGATACAATTCTCATCTACATTCATACACCTTTTCTTACAAGCTCACTGATTATTGTGGTTTCTAACAGGACCATCTGGTTAACATGGTCGTGCCAAGTCTTCCTATATTTCTGGTGCCATCTAGTAATGGTTATTTAAACCGTTATTATTATGAATGTACTTAATTGTAACAGTGATTGGTAACTAATTAATCGTGATATTTCGAGTAATCGCTAGGACACTAGAAACTAAACCTTAAACAGTTAAATCTTATTATAATCGAAAATAACGATTTACCATCAATTACTGCGTGTACACTAACTAAACAAAGTGTTAATATTTAAAAATCTTTTTTCAGAATTATCATAAAAAATATTACAGGGTACCTACAAAATTTTTGCTCAGGAACAACCGTTATATTATCCGCACTTCTCTGTCACGTATTCAATACTACCGAGAGCGCAGAAAAATTCACGGGTATTTTCAGTACGTTGTAAAGGGGGTTCGGCGACATCTGTGAGCGACACATTATTACAGGTGCTCGCGATATATCGCTCTTACGCGTGTTTGCCCCGAGAAAACACCGGCTCCCTTTTTCTCAACTGCTACCTTTCCGTCCCCCCCCCCCTACTCTTTGCACCGCGTAAACTTCCGGTAAAGGAAATCGGCCATCGGCTCGTAAAGTAGAGCACACTCGAATTCAGGTATGGTTTCGGCAGGTTTGCTGCTTTCGCTTATTTATGTGCATCATTTTTTTATATCTATATGTTTTAAAGATATGTAAGTACGCTTGTGTTAGAAATAAATAAAATCTAATACTTTATCGTCATATAATTATTTAGCACAATAAACAATTTATTTAGCAATATACATGTTTAAGAGTACAGTTACAAATTGATTTTTTATTTGTATAAAAAATTAGTGACTTGCTTTCCAATGACCAAAAGGTTAAAGGTTCAATTCTCTACTTGTGAGACTTGCGAGATAAATATTTTTTTATAAAACAAACACTTGAATAAACTAGAAAGATGTACAAAATAAAATTATTTATGGATATTTATAAAGGTGTTATAGGATAAATTCCGGGTTATTATCCCGGGGGCAACCAAAATATTTTTTGATAAATACATTTTTCTGTATATCTTTCTAATTGATTAATTTAATTTGAATTTAATAATAATACGCAACTATGTTCTGAAATTGCAACATCAAAATAAATAAATGTTTTTATTAAAAACTTAGGATGGTATTAATATTAGATATAAAATTCAAGTGCATATTGTATGTAATCAAAAGAATAAAATAATATATATTTTTAACATAACTATATTAAATTTGTAATTAAATAGAAGATTACCATTTTGTTCTTTTGGACTTTTTTTCCATCTGAGATGTCCAACCTATTGCTATTTGAGCGTGTAATTTTGCTGAATTTTCTAGTTTAATAGCCTATAAAGAGTTTTTAAATAAAGCTATTTAAAAAAAACCCCTCTTAAACTTACCCAAAAGGCCAAATCAATTGAATTATTAAAATCTATTTCATAGTAACAGACATCAACCAAATTAAAAAAAAATATTGATAGCTTTTATATACCTATATTGTGACATGTATTTTTTTCTCATAGAAAAATATCCTACTAATTCAAATTCAAATTAAATCATTATTGACAGATAAACAAACATTAATGATTTCCAAGTATTATTTACTAAGTATCATAAAGGTCAATAAAGAGTTCAGCGTAGATTGAGCTGTCTATTGTATTTTGTACTTAGATTGATCAACTGATACATACCGACTTATACCGCCAAATTTTCAAAACGTAAAATATTGTATAAGCACTTACTTGGTCTATTTTAAAGTTTTGAATTACAATCATATCCTCAACAATATTATCATTTTCTGAATAGGCTGGATAAACATTAATTAATGTATGTCAATATTTACATATTTAACCAATACAAAACACAGAAATATAAATCTACACGATTGGTTTAAAATTCCACTGAATTTTGAGAATAAATGTACAGCCAATGTTCATATTGCACTATATATGTACTAGTTCGTTCTCAAAGTGACCGTCACCCCAAAGTCACCTTTCGCTGATTTTGAGGGGATATCAGGGAGGATGCCGCCCTTTTATTTTCCTGTTATCAGCCCTTTTATCTCCAGGACTCGAAAACTCACCCCGCCAACTCACCCTCTATTTATCCCCGATATAAGAAATAACGAAGATGTGAAAGTTTAAAAAATACTGTTATGTTGGTTTAACTGGATGGTATCAAATTTGTATTTTTTTTTTTTTTATGAAAACAATTCATATAGTTGTTTACTGGACTCAAGAGGGGCCAATATTCTGGCGGTTTTCATAATAATTATACATAACATTTTTGGCTTATTTATATATTATAATAAGGATAACAATATATATATATATATATAACAGAAAAATACGTACATTTTTTATGATGTAGGTGTGGAAAAACATCTAAATAAGAAAAAGTATAAATTTATAATATATCATTCAAATACGTAAACGTATATATATATATATATATATATATATATATATATATATATACGAATATCGAAAAAAAGTGTTGATCGATGTAATTCGATGAACCTCTTTAAAATTATTATTGAATGCCTTCAAAGATTTTGGTTTGATTGATTTTTTCTTAATATCAATATATTAGGATGTTTTTACCTATTTAAAAAAAGTATTTTTAAAATATCTGAACGGCGTTAAAATTTAAAAAAGTAAAGATTTTAAGAAATTACTGCTACAATAAGATTACATGTAAAAATTGTATAGTTATAACCGATTAATCGATTGGTATATAACGACCTGATAAAAATATTCACTTAAAAAAATACATTTTACTTTAAAAACACGTAAAAATGTTATTATACTAATTTTATTATATTGCTTATAGTATATAACAATACATACTTTTTATGATTCTTTTAATAGTTTAAATTCTCTAAAAACATAATTTATTTACGAACATGACTTAATATTACGCTAAAATGAAACAATAATTTTTAGTGGTCAAAGTTTGTATAGTTGGGTGCCTTCTTATATATTTTTGCTAAGTATCTTTCCATCGCACCGTTATTTTAGGAGGTAGGCAGAGAAGATGAAGCGTCACCCTCTTCTATCCTGGCACGCAACTGTCACCTCATCCATATTCATAGATCTTCTCATGCAAGCACGTCAATTGTTGAGATAGGACCAGTTTCCAGTACCTGGTTTACATGATCATTCCAAGACTAGATAATTCTTGTACTTTTACCAACTAACTAACTTACCATCACGCCGTTTCTCTGCGGGGATAGCCAGAGAGGATAGAGCGCAACACTCTTCCGTCCTGATACACAATTATCGCCTCATCCACGTTCATACATCTTATTATACGAGCTCGCCGATTATTAAGGCTTCTAACAGGACCATCCTCGAGTATCTGGTTTAACTGATCGTGCCGAGTCTTCCGCAGATGTCCTCTACACTTGCGTACATATATATATATATATATATCTTATCATTCTCTCCTCATTCATTTGTTTCATATGATCAAACCACCTATGTGATCTTTTCTTAATCTTACTCACTATACTATGATCAGCTTTACACTCTTTCCTTATATTTTCATTATTTACTCAGTCATAAATAGATTTGTCATATATATAAGTGATCTCATTTCCACTACATTCAGTCTAATTTTGTTCCTTTTTTGCCAGCTCCAGGCCTTACTTCCATACATCATTGTCGGTACCGAGACTCTATTGTGTACCGCTACATTCAAAGCGCCTTTCACTATGTTCATAACTGTCAATATTTTCTGTTAATAAAATGGACTAGCAGGCTTTACTCAAAGGTTTTTGAGAACATTGTAATTAAAAAGACGATCGCTTCCAACTGAAAAAATAGGTAGAAATATTTTTACCAGACTTAATATATATCGCACTGTGTATTTTGACATGATCCAACGTTATAATTGATTACATTGCTAATTTTTATTATTATCAATTTGTGTGATTATTACTTTTAACTTTACTTTGATTAAATATAAGAACAGAAAGAAAATTTAAATTTAAATTTTAATGAAGTATTAAAATTCCAAACTTATTATTCTTGATAAATTAAAGGCGTAAAGATACATAACTTTAGTTGTTGATCTCCCCTTCAAGTCCAGAGTCATGGATGTCCAATCTCCGCCTGCACCCATAAATCATCTCTGTCCTGCCCCCCTCTCCCCGAAACTGAGTTTACTGTTTCAGAAGCAGTCACTTTAAGGTGTTTTATGCTTACAACTTGGGGTGAAATGGCTATCTAGATAAAGTGTTTTGAATCCAGAGCTGTGCATGGATAAGGATATACAGCCTTTTTCGTGAATGTTTAAAAAACTCAATCATGTACCGACTTTTGTTGATTCGACTGAAGAAATCATGAAAAATACACAAAGTTTAGTATTTCTTAACTGAAACATATTTAAAAAGTCTAATTATTTAAAATGATATCAGCGGTAAGATACTCGTCTTGAAATTGAGCGGGTCTTGCTCTGGAGCCCGGCAAGTTATTCCTACTTTCATGGCACAAGCGTTTAGCTTAGTTTTAAAATAGTAATAACATTAAAATGCAAGTTAAATGTATTAATTAGTATTTAAAATATTACAGACATATGTTCTGAATAATTACAATTTCACAATAAGAATATGTTCTCCTTAATAGTAATAATATTGATATATTCCGTGTTGTTCTGTATATATTGATGTAGTCCGAATTAAAAAATATATTTACGCTTACGGGACCAACATTATTTTTTCGTTTCAGTTCCACATTATTCTAGAGTTTAACAATGTTTTAAAATATATTTAAATAAATTGATAAAAATAGTCTTCTTGTCATTAAAATAAAAATATAAACGTACAAAGCTAGGAAGAGATATACGATTATATTAATATGTTCGTTTATGAATACTTTTCGAATATATTTTAATATTGTAGTGTCAGGATAGATTTTTATATATTATTTAAGAAGATAATGTTATTGTTAAATAATATTTTGACTATATTGTTTTTTTTAATTATCATCACTATTTTCCAAGATTATATTGACCACCATCCTCTGATGGTACACAACTGTACTGTAACAGTCTAAGGCTTTGATTAGCATCATAATTTGGAATTTGCATACCAAAGCAATGTTCTTCAGGAATCTAAATAAAATATAATCAAAGAGTTTAATGACATTTAAATTTATAATAATATAATAATGTTTTTATATTATTTGCAGTGACCGCGAAGAAAACAATTTATTTAACAGATCCATTAAAGTACATACATTTTTTATTAAGATTTTAAAATAGGTCACAATGGACATGGAGCGAAGATTTGTTTTTTTTATCCCTTTCTACTCTGACAGTATTTTAAAGTACCGTCAACTTTATCTAGTCATATGTCTTACTGTGGTGTCGATTCTCTGACGATACTACCAAGTCGACGTAAATAATAGTCTACTTGATTTATTTAGGCTACCAACATTAGTTATTTTTTAGTTATGTCAACACTGCGGCGGGTGAAATATCAGTTGCGCATTATAACAAGGTTCGGTTTGACACTCTTGTATTCATTGTGATTATTGATAGTTATTCTGATCAAAAATTTTTTTTCATACATTTAAATTTTTTTTTTTAGTGTGTTATATTATTTCTTTCATATGTTTTGTACTATGCTATATTTTTTTAATTTTTGTGTACATCATGTAAGGTCTAATTGTAATTAGAAATACCATAAATTATATTAAAAAATGTTTGCATACTTAGATTATTAAAATTTTATTTTCATCACAATTTTCTAATTTTATGTTTGTTGACTGACTACAAAAAATATATACAAACAGTTGCTGGCACTTGAATTTAATGATTCGGGGTAGAAAAAAAAGGGTTTAATACAAGGTTTGAGTTAGTGTGTTGTGTTGTTATGTAACCTTAATATATTTACCGAAAATATAATAAAATATGTATGTGACTAAAGCCTTTGATTGGTTTGGAATCTAACTAACTAACTTACCATCACGCCGTTTCTCCGCGTGGGTAGGCAGAGAGAATAGAGCGCCACACTCCTATATCCTGACACACAATTCTCGCCTCATTCACATCCATACATCTTCTCATACAAGCTCGTCGATTGTTAAGGCTTCTAACAGAACCATCATACTACATTATCTGGCTTACCTGGTCGTGCCAAGTCTTCCGCGGACGTCCTCTATTTCTGGTGCCATCGACACTTGCGTCATATTTCTTTAATACCATTCTCTCTTCATTCATCCGTTTCATATAAGCGATCGTTTTTTAATCTTACTCATTATTACTCACTTGTATTATACAGAACTAAGCATTCGTCACACCGGTGAACAGTAACATTTTTCTGAATCACAATACGTCAATACCTTTCATTATTCAGCGAATTTGACTAATAAGAATCATCCCCCGGGATATAGTTCCCCCCCCTTCGGAGACCGGTGGCACCAACGTAAATATCCTGTCACGCAACCAACGTGACTAACACAATAGCTTCCCAAAAGAGATGAATCATACGTCTGGAGCGATTGTCATTGGATTCTTCATTCATGGCCACCCCAATTCAATTTGGCGCCGGACCGTAAAGGTGTTGTTATTCCACCTAATGCGGGGGAATAAATAACTTACTAATATTAAAAAAAAAAAATTGTTATATTATATATAGTCAATGAATTGGTTGTTAGAATTGGGTAGAGCAGATATTGAAAGTAAACTATTGTCTATTATGAAATAATTCTTGTGTGGCTTTGGAGTGATAAGTGAGTTCCACTGGCTTATGAATGAACTTTTTTATATGTGTGCATGATCTTGGGTTTAATCTTGGATGTGCATTAGAATATGGGATGTGAAAAAAATATGATATGGTTGGGTATGTGTGTTTTTGTAATCTTTGGTCGTCATGTCTGAGTACTTTGTTTTTAGCATTGCGTATAATAGATACCTATCTATCCTATATGTATTATTGTTTTTTTAAAATACTTATTTTATATATATATATATATATATATATATATATATATATATATATATATATATATATATACAGATATATAGAAAGATATACATATATATTCAATTTTATCGAAAAAAATATTGTTGTTGCCACCGGAATTTGAATCTGGATCTCTTTCCACTCCGGGGAAGGTGCATTATCCAACTATAAAATTGATTATATATGTATATCTTTCTATGAATACATTTAATTTGTATTTATAATATCATAAACGTATGTTCTGAATAATTACAACTTTACAATAAGAATATGTTCTCCTTATTAATATATAAGTTGTATTAATGTGTCCAAAATTTAATAAAAATGAATTGTTATTTCTGCTATCGGTTTACTCAAAGGTAATTGAGATTACGTGAAAACAAAGTAAATGGCTTTCAAATAATGGAAAGGTAGATGTATTAATTTTTATAAATGTAACATGTGGGTTTGAAAATTTTTCGACAAAGGTACTGTCTATTGTAGCATAGTTGGATAATGCACCTTCCCCGGATTAGAAAGAAATCCGGGTTCGAATTCCGGTAGCACCAATAATATATTTTTCGATAAAATTGATTTTATATGTACATCTTTCTAATTAATACATTTAATTAGTTTTTAAAAAAATATCACAAACCTATGTACTGTATAATTATATTATTCGATATGATTATACTGTTATTACTATATACTTTTATAATATTAATAAATAAATTATTGACTAAGGGAAAAAGTTGGCAACATGCCCTATAACAGGCTTGAGTATAATTATGTAATTATGAAATTTAATTACAAATCAAGAACTTTCCGCTACACATAAATACATTATTTTCACAAAAGATTAGGTCGCGATATGAGCACGACGGTAGAGGTTGATCTATGGTAGCCGTGCCCTTACACCTAAAACCTTCTGATCACTCCATCTGACACAATTACATCTTTCATATTTTTATTTATTATTTTTGTTTTATTAACCACTTAATTGAGTTTAAGTACATCTACAGGTTTCGAAAACCATTTCATGTCATAACTCATTTTCTTCTTCAGTTATGACATCTTGAAGAAGAAAATGGTATTTTTAGAAACCGGTAGATGTATTTAAATTCAATTTAGCGGTTAATAAAACAAAGATAATAAATAAAAATATGAATTTTAACCACGAAGTTAATATTGCTAATTTTAAAAGTATTACATCTTCCGTTTAATACTCGCCTTATATATATTCTTTACCATTCTTTGACTAAAAAGTCTCTAAACTCTTTCTTCATTTCTTAAACTATGCTACAAATAAATCTAAATCAGCTTCCATATATGTTAAGTACAAATTATTTGTCGTTTTGACGTTACCCAAAATAAAATGTAGTGGAATAGGATACATTTAAAAATTCTACGAGCTGTATTTTACTCTAACAGTAATATACTGGTCGGAAGTTCGAGCCTCATTCCAAATTATCAACAAGTCCTACTTTTCAAAATTATAAGATAATATGCCATGTATTTCTTTTATAATATATTGTATTTAAAAAAATAGAAAATCGACCAGGGCTGCATGATAGTCAGGCGGGGAAGTATAGCATCAAATGTATCGCATATATTGTTAGCGAAGTATAGCGTGCCTTATGACAGAAGATGTAACGTCCTTTACAATATCGTTCTTGAATGGAGACATTTTTATATTAGGAGAACATATTCTTATTGTGAAGTTGTAATTATTCAGAACAGACGGTCTGTGATATTTTAAATATGAATTAAATGTATTAATTAGAAAGATATACATATAAAATCAATTTTATGGAAAAATATTGTTATAGCGCCACCAGGATTCGAATCTGGATCTCTTTCCAAGTCGAGGAAGTTACATTATTCAACTATGCTACAGCGACGATATTTTTAGCGACAAATTTTCGAACCTATATGTTCCCTTTTTGATATTAATACATTTAATCGTTCCATTATTCGTAAAGAGATTTCAAAGTACCAAAAATAATAGACATATACAAAAAAAATCAATAATTTAAAATTTTCAAAATTAAAAATCAATTAAATTTTAGAAGCGAATTCTGATCTACAAGATTTAGAGACCAATTTGATATCCCAAAACTACAATATATCGCAATATTTATCAAGGCATCAAATTTTTTAACAATCCCCCCATCACAATTAGAAAAATTACAGACTACTATAAATTTGTATCTAAAGTAAAAAAAATATGTACACAGACTAACTGAAACATAAACTCTCGTATATACTCCTTTATATATAATACGAGTTTTACTCTGATAGAGAAGAAATAAATTTTAAAAGAAATCTAAAAATGTATAATATTTTTTAATATTAAAATAAATATCCGTAGTGTGCCACGCCAATACCACATCTCGAAGGCCGTTATTTTCTTTCGTTTCGTTTCGACTGTGTACAGATCTATGGAGAACACCGGGGATGGCGGAAAAGCGCTTTAACCAGTAGCACTATTACTTGATATCTTCACGTCAGTATAAAGATTCTCAAGTTTGCCCAGATACTGGTAACTGTGTATTCAATAAAAAAAAAAAAATGGTCCGAAAGCGCACTTTAAATTCAGTTTGAAATTAAATTGATAACTTCTTCAATATTTGCAAAATTACTCTGTGGCCTCATTTTATATTAAAAATTATACAAAATACTTTGTTTAAATCACTACTTATTTATTATTCTACATGTTTCGATACCTATAGTATCTTATTCAGGAAGCAATGTATACTAAAATTACAAAAATACAAGCATAAATAAAAACAAAACTATAAAATGAATCCCCTAATATTTGTTTGCAAAATTTCTAAACCCTTATTAATATTAAAGAAATGGTTTGTTTCCAAAAGGTGATTGGAAAATTCTGAATAGTTATTGTTATTTAGGCATTTCAATTGCTCCTTAATTATAATATCAAACCTATATAAAAATAATTGCAATCATAAAATAAAATTGATAACTGTTAGGTCACGTGCCACACGGTACACACACGTGCACATACATTAAAATTTACTAATAATTTACGTAAGAAACCTTTTTGAGATAATAATTAATACCCAATTCTATTAGGAACGTTTTGAACATCGATCGAACTGAAAATAAATAATGATAATAATTTATTATATTGCAGTTCGATCTGATTTGTGATAAAACTATTCTAACAGACGTTACATTATTTTCACTTTTATATATAAAATGAGGCGCGTGCTGTAATAATGTAATTATTAAATAGAAATCATTTTATTTACCTATACGTCTTGCTGTCATAGTTTTGATATTCCGCTGTCAGTTGATGAGTCAGTTGAACGGCACGATATACATATTTGTCATTTGTTTGCCCTCAAGCACCATTTTATATCATTTTACAACGTTATTAAAAAACTTTTGAAACCATATATGGCACGGGTTGATCATTTAGTAAATTATCATGTTATTTATTATTTATAAAAGCATTATGAAACCTGACCATTCATTCTCGGAATCCCCGCCGTGAAACTTTATTTAACAAGCGAGTTTCGTATTATTTTGATAGTTAACAGGGGTTATTATCCTCCCCTGTATATAATTCTCGATACCCAATACATAATTCCAAACAGGAGCCGCACAATGGGACAGGTGCTCCGGTGGTTCCCTCCAGCGTCAGCGGCGAGATAAGCCGCGGGTTTTGGCGCGTAAATGCGTCATCCCGACGGGGATTATGACGCGCGGAGGTGTCAACTTTTGTACCTGGATGCGGTACGCGGGGCTCGTGCACGCTTCGATGCACCGATGATCGGAATGCATTTTTTTAAATAATTGAAAATTATAAATAACAAAATCTTTTTTGCAAATAGTTACATTTTAAATTTGTTTTCACGTTAGTTTCAAATTATATTTATAGTTTTGTCTATGTTTGCATTTTGTATATTAGTGTACATTGTATCCTGAAGAATTGGTCTTGACACATGTTGATTTATCTATAAACAGTGGTATAAACAAACTCACGCAGTGGTTAAAAACAAAGTTAATGAAATATTTATGATATTTAATGAAAAATATATGGAAGAATGGGGTAATTACAGGGCTTACTACCTGTTTTCGGCTGGGTTAAGTGATCACTTTATATAAATATAACGTTCACCAATTCTCACCTCTCCATCTCCACATTTATCGATTTTTTTAAAGTTGTATATATGTTAATATGTGGACTCGCTTCCACATATGTTTTCAATAAATATAATAAAAAATAGCTTTGTCTCTATGAGATATCTGATATTTGTCAAATAACAACGCCTTTGTAGATAAAAATCCAGTAATTGTGTGTTATTCAAATATTGCTAAAATATTTATGATTAATTTAACAAGTTTTGTTATTGAATCATTAATATAATATTCCTGCTGTATACTAGTTTCATTTAATTGGTTCTATTTTTAATTTTTTCTCCTATATTTTAGAAGAAAATCTGTTATTCATATAAAGTCTGGTGTAAATCTCCAATCTGTATAGCCAGATTTCCAACTTCTCAAGCATATTTTTTTCATTAAAATTGATCAATTATAAAAAGTTCCAATGATTTAATGACAATGTTTTCTTCCTTCTCTTGGTAATTTAAAGCACACAGAACTCGGAAAGTTTTGCAGCCTGAACGACCCCTATACCTCGCTTTGTGTATGAAAAAAGGTATCCGATAAACTTTGTTATATATGGAAAAGAAAGTGGAACGGGACCCGTACGTAGAACAAACTTATCCAAGTTCCACACCTGTCGTTCCACAAAGTATCCTCTTCCCTCCACCCCTGTAAAGTGAGAAGGTCTAATCGTATCGATTCGGCCAAGTATTTTCACGGCTACCAGATTCACTTAGACGTATTGTTGAGTTTTTTACCAAAATGCTCGTGGAGTTCGACATCTTTGTTCTAGAAAACGTCTGCTGTGAAGAAAGTACGATTTTTTTAACATCTTTTTGTTTTCATTTTAGATTTCCGATGTTATGTGAATGTGCGATCAATTTCATATGTCAAAATGTTATATAAAAGAAAAATACGTGAAAAGATTCAGTAGTGTGTGAAATACACGGATTTACAAAACGTTATATATGTTATGAAATATTATATAGGTGGTTCATTCTCAAAATAAATATTATTTAAATGCTTATTTAAATATTATCTCCACTATTACATGAAAGACAAAAGAAGTGTTTACACCTTACAATTATATCTTTCATGGTTACGTATTGTCAAACGTGCTAAAAATTATAGTTTATAATTTTATATTATGAAAATAGTCGATAAACTAAGTTTTAAAATCTAGAATCAAATTTTTATTTAAAAATCTACTGACAATAAAAGTGTAGTTATTTATTTAAATAATATGAACCTTTAGAATAAAAATGTCACGTAAATATCTAATTCGCACTTCAAAAGGAATTTACACTTCACTAAAATTTATTATAAAGAAGCAAAGATGGATTTTTATTAATATTCAATTCAATTCGAATACACAGTACTTCAATGATGGAGAATTTCAGAAGCGCTCTAATAATATTCTAATTTATGTGAAATATACGATTTTCAATTGTAATTTTCTTAAAAATATTTAGGGAACTTCGTTCTTTCTATAATTATATGATGGCACATTCTTATGTCCTATTTACCACCTACAAGTTTCAATAGTATTCCCTGTCATCTATCACCGACGTCACGGAATCCCTCGAATCTGCGGCGAAGGAAAATAAAGCGCAGGCTTCTGTACATTTTTCATTCCGATTTGACAGTCGGAGATCAGTCGGACAGGTGTGTTCAACAATCGCATAAAACCGCTCCGTGCCACTGCGACAATTGAATCAACGGAGGAATTGACGTTTGTGATGTATGCACCTTTTTGACAAGGGTCGGTAATACTCGCACTATATCAGCTTTCTTCCCTAGGCAGTTGGAGGGTGGAAAAAGAGTATTCATTGGTGCGGTGCATGCGCTAGTTCAACTGTGGCTCGAGAAAATAAAACTATATAAAGAAAAATATTTGTATCAACATTGTCTTCATGATTATTGATATAATTAGAAAATTGTCTTCTACAATCTCAAATAGTTCAAGACATCGGTTTTGAAGCCAGGAGAACCTTGAGCTTGGAAGGTGACTGATGATTAATAAATCCTGCAGTTCATTTCTTTTCATTCTCATTAGTTATTGTACAATATATTTTCTGCCACTATCTGTAGCATAATTTTTAATTAAGTCTATTTATTCTCTTGTTAAATAAATACTAAAATAATAAAAATAATCAATCAACAGTGATAGAAAATCTTAAGAAGACGAATAATTATTATTCACTTATTTGTTGAGGAATCTTAACAGTTAAAAGTCTATAATATCAGAACATATCGTATAAGATTGACCATCCATCCACTCTTGACTATGCTCCTACACTTTTCTCGGCGTTCTGCAGATCTTAGGGCAGTTATTAGAGACGTACCAGTTGTCATTACTACTTAGTCGGTCCAACGGGTGAAGATTTTCTTCTTCCCTTTCGTCGATTGACGTAAATCACCACAACAAGCTCGTCAAGCTATCTTCCCTTCTCGCAAAATGCCAAAAAATTGAAAGTTTCGTCTCAGCCAAATGGTTGAGTCTGCCCTTGATCTTAGGTTCTTGCAGAATAAAAATATTCGTGAGTGTCTATACTTTATATTATTTACATATTATTCTTCTGTTATACATTCTCAGTTACTTCAAATCAAACAATTTAAGAATTTGTCTTACACAAATAATTTTAATTAATTATCAAGGTACAAAGATTCATAAAATTTTATAATAAAAATAAATTACGTTAAGATGTAGGAACCAACTAGGATTTACGAATTGTCCGACAAAATTTGAAAATAAATATAATGTCCGAGAGGGCAATATATGGTAGTTTCATTTGCAGTCAAATCACAAAGTAATTTTTTTGCCAGATGATTATAGATTGTTCTAAATGTTCTGTTGACGCAAATTCAGTACTCCCTGCGCATTCCGTCGTTCTAATAAACCTTTAATATACCTGTCCCGTTCTGGTCAACTAATACCTAAAGATTTCACCCGACGTGGGACGGATTACATTTCAACACGGATGTGTCAATAAGTTTGTTTTTTGTTCGTCAAGAGTGTCGCCGTGCATAAAATTTGAACCACGAGAAAAACATTTTTAACAGCATCCTGAACTGCAGCAATATCTTCGTTCTTTACCACAACAGTGCGAGTCAACCGGAGGTGTAAATTGCTGTCCAACCCAGAGCTGAGATCAAGGTACGCCAAATATTTCCTGACAATATTTCTTTCTTACTCCAATTTGAATAGCATCAACTAAACAATACTTTAATTCGATACAGTCCACGGGATCTATTCTCACCACGTTCAGATAAAATAAATTGTTTTCGGAACAATAACTGTTCATTTGATTACAAATATAATGTATGAGTTATATATAAAATAAATTTCAAGATATTTCTTATTTGAGGTGCACAACTCTATTATTGTATTATGTTATATATGTACCTATAAGTAATAATATCTATAATAATTGAAATTTAATAACCAAATAATATTTTATAAAAATGTTGAGAAATTGATCAGATTAGAACTTGGGAATATGAAAGATGTCAAATACGTACATAATTATTTTAAGGACTTTTAAGCCATTTTAGAACCTATTTTATGCACACATTTATTTGCTGCTAATTTAATTGATTTTAGCAGTTGGTTACACAGTTTGGAAGCAATGTACGATGCATGTCTTTATCTATCCTATTACTAATTTTAACATTATTAACCGTTTGAATGCTACGCGTCGCAAAAGCGCTGCGATCGTTTGTATCGGAAATTGCTTAGCACTTAAACGGTTAAAATAACATGTTTATTAGTTTTGCTTCGAGTTTGATAGTTGCAATGTATTTGTATGTCTTATACAATATATCATATATATTTAAAAAAAAAACAGTTTTTTTATATTAAGAGAATAAATTTTAAACAGGAAAATCTTTACAAACTTGTTTTGTTGGGTAATCTCTTGCTCTTTTTAAAAATATTTTTATTATTATCTTTTGAGTTGTATTTATTGGTTTAAGATTTATGAGACTGGTTCCTACCCAACTTATTGTTTGTGATTACATAATGTTGTTTGTAATGTACCTTTATGTTGGTTCAGTAACAAATTCAAAGGTGTTGAATGATGAGAAAACTTTGAGGACCACTTGCGAAGAGAGAATCCAATAAAGCTCACCTGGTGCTGGAAGTTGCGGTGGAAGAAACGGGCGCAATAAAAAGTTTCGCTGAAAGAGATACCCTTCGCTGGAAAAGTGTGGGGATTTTTTTACTTGCAGACTTTCTCTTGAACATGTTCCGAGAGTCTTGAAGATGAGAAATTGATAAATAAAACGAATCTTCGTTTCTGATATGTGAATTTTTCGTTCGTCTGAATTACATTGATTTACAGTAAAACTTTTGAAAATAGAAAATAAATTTTAACGAATAAAATATTTCGTATTTAAAATTAACAACTGTAAGTGTGATAAATTTATACAGATTTTTTTTAAATGTGAGAAAATCTGTTAAAATATTTGGTTACCGTATTGGGAATATTAAGCTAATTAAACCATAATCAAGAAAATTTAAGCATGGGGAGAGAATGTTAAATGAAGTCAATGACGCGAGTATTGAAAGCAACAGAAATAAACTGCGAAAGACTTAGCCTGATCAGGTTTTGGTAGAAAGATCTGCTAAGAGCATTAATCCTTAAATGATACGAAAGACTAGAAGAGTGTGAAAATATTTACATTAAACTTTAATTCGATTGTGTAGATTAAAGTAATAAATGACACACATTTAATGTGATGTATCTATGGAAGAGTACTTGGGTGCAAGAGGGCCTGAATGACACGCGTGCGAAAGGGATCAAAGATCGCCCGGGTATCGGGCGCGGTCTCTCGCATCTGAGCCGTTGCTCGAAACGCATCTCTTGTATTTGACTTGTAACTGTATAGATTTGTACAATAAATAGTATTGTTACCGCGTTGGGTTATTCTGCACACAATAAATACAGCACCTGATAAGTAGCTATTGATTATATTATTACATTATAAAATATTGTTATTTTGTACTTGTAATTCATGAAGAAAACTAAAGTACAGTTATACTATAAATTTTTAGGTTATTTGGCTGTTTGTCTGTCTGTTTCAGATAGCAATATAAAAACAAATATTGTTTGACAGCTGCTCGTGTACAAAACAAACAAAATCTGCTGAAATTTCTATCTTGTAAAGCTATGTGGTTAGTACGTCAAATAATGTGAATAATTTTGCTATTGTGAGTTCGTTGATTTATTTAAGTAAATTATGTTTAAAAAATGATTAATTTTCTATCATTATTATTGAGTAATTCTCTTTCATAAAATATAATCAAGAGTTAATTATATTAAATTTAATGATAATGAATTTTAGAGAATCGATTTTAAAAAAAAAACATTTTTTTTTTAACAAAGTTAGAAATACAAAATAAATCGTTCTTTTTCTTTCGTCAAACTAAACAATGCCAAAAATGTTTATAGCGAAAAAATATAAAAATCAATTAATTAATAATGCGAAAAAGTTTAACGCAGAAAGCGCATATTTGATGCTTTGGGGAAAAATATATGTTTAATGTATGTATTTATCTTAATGTTAATGTTTTTTATTTATTATCTTAGTTTTATTAACCACAATTGAGTTTAAAAAACATCTACCGGTTTCGGAAAACACCTTTTCCTTCTTCAGGATGTCATAACTAACTAAAAATATAGCATTGTTTCTTCACCAAAATCTATTTTTAAATTTTTTTAAAAAACAACAATTATTTAAAAAAAACTATTATTTAAAACTAAGATAATAAATAAAAAATATGAATTTTAACCACCAAGTTATTATTGCTAATTTTAAAAGCATTAATGTTAATGGATCAGAAGAATGTCAGTCAGTATGAGTAGATGAATGCTTCATTATATTTCACCCATCCACTCCCATGTTCGTTTAAATTATTACGCGAAGTGTGCGCGCGGGTGTGTGCGCGCGAGTGTGTGCATGTGGTTATGCGTAGGCGATTGTGTGTGACCAGAGCAGTATGATTAATGAAAAACTACTTATAGTAGACGATGTTTACTGATGCTTGAATCACGGTTACGGATACAGGCAGTAAAATGAGAAGTGTTGATTTATGAACTCGTCTGGAAGGCTGCTGTGAGAGAAGTGGTGCGCACGGATTGGTTTCCAGACGGCTGAGTGCGTTATATTGTTGTCTGTTTTTCGGTCGGTACCGGTGTGATTTTAATCTTGATGAGAGCTCAGTTTTGCACCTAGGTATTTGCATGGTGCGTTCAGATTGTGGAGGCAATAGACCTCCATAGTGTGTATCCGATTATTTTAGGTTGTTGGATCTGGATATTTATTTCATAAGAAAGGGTTCAGTTATCCGTGAAAATATCTATGTCATTTAGGAACTATTCTATATTCATTCAAGTTACCCCACTGACATTGATGGTGTCGCAGCTTTCATCCGTCCACCCCCGTGTGTCTTGTCACTATGTGTGTGTGCATCCGTGTTTAATAAACCCATTAGCATATTCGATCGGCCATTCATCCCCTCGGAGACTATGCTCGATGGAAGATAGCGGTAACAACCCATTCACCCCAGAGACCTTGAAATCACAAATGTTTGAGTATTTGTAAGCTTTTAAATGATTCTTTGAAAATACAAATATGATTAATTACTATACCTATTTTGTACGCTGAACATGATACATAATTATATACATGTCTGTAATAGGTAATATTTTTATTATTACTATTGTAATTAGTGCTTAGTATACTTATATATAAGTAAACGGTGTAGATATAAATTTTTAAAGATCCCTAAATCCTTAAAAATATATTATTCGTATTAATGTTTCTAAAATTTAATAAAATTAATGAATGAGTTAATTCTGGCGTCATCTATCGGATTTTACTCAAAGGTGTTTGAGATTCCGTACAAATTAAGTAGATTGCTTTCAAATAATGGAATAATAGATGTATCAATTTTAAAGTGCAACATATAAGTTCGAAAAATTGTCGTTGTCTTACTATGGCGCCGTGGTGTAATAGGTCATCGCACTTCCCCGGATAGGAAGGGTTCCTGGTTCGAGTCCGGGTGGCAAAAAAATTTTTTTTTTGATAAATTGATTTTATCTGTTTATCTCTCGAATTGATACATTTAATTTGTTTTAGATATATATGTTTAAAGCAAGTATGTTATCTGTGAATGCTCTGAACGCGCCTTGGGTATTAAACCAGGCTCCCAATAGCCATAAACACTCCTGGTACCGACGTCAGGCAACATGCCACAATAATATTAAGCGGAAATCGGTGACGCTCACCTATCGATCGGATAGATCGATAGGCGAGCGTCACTCACTTACCTGCTGTCTTCCCGACCACAAACTTTAGATCAGCCTTCAGTAGTTACTTGCACGCAACTTTGTAAAATAGTTTTGAATAATTCTAGTGTCAATCGTAAGCAGTTTCTCTTTTTATAACCTGCTCTAGTCTGTCATCATACATATTCCTCACACTCCGCGATTATTCGAACGTAGTGGAAAACTGGGAGATATAGGGCCCCAGTGCTAGTACTTACATCTTCTGAACAACACACATACACCGCAACATAACCAACACTTTCTTTCACCTCAACGCAATTAAGATACCTAAATCTGATGACCCCATATCTGGCGACACACATAATATTTATTTAAATGTGGTTAAACATGCAAAAAACTAACTTTCCATATAGAATTCAAAATATTACATAAAGTGAATTTTTTCGATGATAATAATGATGGTAATTTTTAGGTTATGATTGAGTGTTTGGAATTATGGATTCATGTTTATGTGAGCATGTTGTATGCGTTTGGTAGGTTTTGTGAATTATGAAACTGCTTCGTGTGTGAGTAGTAGATGCCTTAATATTCACCCATAACTTACGTATTCGGTAGATAATCGTGGAATGTATGGTGTATGTATGTGACTAGAGTAGGTTAGAAAAATAAAACAACTTAGGGTTGACACTATTTTACTGACAGGCACAGTTTACATGTATAGTTTAGCTATACAATAAAATCTCTACAAGTGAAGAGTTATAGGGGCGGTTCTTGGAGCTATGATCGGGAAAGCGGCGGCGAGAAAGGTGAAGCCCGAGAGACGGTCTTCCATTCAGCTGCTGGTCGTAAGGTTATTGTTGCCTGGTGTCAGAACCGGGTGAGTTTACGTCTGCTAGAAGTTTTGTTTCACGCACCGGTATATGCAAGATTCCTTCAGGGTCATTAGCGATGTTCTAACAAAAGTAATATGAATTCTTTGTCAACACACATTCCTAATTTTGTTAATTTTATTATTATGTTATGCATATTAATTTATCCAATTTTATTATAGAAGCATTGTATTATATATTTATATCAAAATATATTTAATACCCATGTATGTATGTGAAAAGAATTTGAATATACTTCTAGGTTGAGTCATAAATCGAATTATTGATATATGATGTGGATTCCATTAGTTTTGTAAGTATTTCATAGGTTGAAGATCCTAAAAATATTAAATGAAAGCCAGTTAAATACAATTTTTTGACATTTATTATGTAATTAATTAAAAAATATTTGAAAATCTCAGTCTCCCAAATAATATTTAGTTGACGGAACACAAAGTATATATAACATATAAACTCGTAAAGTGTCGTGAAATGAATTCTCAATTAATTGGCACATTCTCTAACAATTCCACGTATTGAAAGAAATTGTCCCAAAAATAACAGAAATAAGTAATAGTTGTAAAAATAACTTCTTGTGAAAAAAAATAAGTTCAGAAAATAAAATAAAGTACTCGTCTATGCATTCAGACAACAAGTGCGCTTAGTAGCATCCAATACCATTCCGAATACATATTTCAATAATTCTAAAGTTCACGTCCGAATCGTTCCACTTTGTGGAACTTTGGAAACTTTCACCCAACAAATTGGCAGAGGTTGTGACTCGTGACCACCCGAGGTGAGTCGGGGTGACTTCGGCAAAACAAACGGCATCTCAGTTCTTCAGTGCCGGGACCTGACTCCAAACTTCTGGCGAAGCTCACCTCATTCTCGGACAGAGAGGAATTGTTGTTCAGCGATTAATTATTTCGGAACTCTGATATTAATGGAATGTACGTGCTTATTTAACTGTATATTTATTTATATTATTAACGTTAACTCATTACGCTACTAGCTTAATACGTTAAATGATGCAAATTGTTTAATGTTTGAACCTAAAATAGTAGCACCACATGAATGAAAAAGTCTTGTTAGGCATAAGACTGATATCATAAAGATAGGCTACTGGGATCAAGTAGTATTGTTGTCCTAGCCGCCTAATAATAAATGGAATCGCTCCTTATCTTATCTTTTCTTTGCTTTATTGACATATTTTTTCATTATATACCATAATTATAATGTATATTTTCTGTAATAAATTTACAATATGGTAGATTGAGCATTGCACTTATCTCATAGTCGTGTTAAAATATGAAATTATTATTATGTAAATTGAGTTAAAACTCTATTTTAGTCCACTATATTGTGTTAAACGTAAGTCAAACATTCTAGAAAATTTAGAAATATTTAAAAATAACAATAAAAATATAATAAATATTCAAATTCCGCCCATTACATACCCTCTCTTATCTATTTTAACTCCACCCCCACCCCCATCTCCGTTAACTCCAAACACACCATATATTACTATCTGAAAGTGTTTCTAATTGTAGTTGAATTATAATATTGATAATGGAAGGTGTTTTCGAGAACGTTCTTACGTTTAATACAATAAAAAATATAGTAGAATAAAACAGTGTTTGAAATCAATTTACAAAATAATAGTTATGACACAAAGTTTCACCTTTAAATAGTTATGAAATTATTTATTTTTCCTGATTTTCTTACCATTTTTAAATACTTTTATTTGTAAGTGAGTAAAGTAAACTAATACGAATTAATAAATATATATAAATCGTATTAATTAATTTGACGTCGACTGGTTTTGATACCTGTAAATATTTGTCAGTTCAGTATCGTTGAAGGTACAGTGGCATCGAAATAGATTGGCATAAATTGAATTAAAGTAGTTTATGTAAAGTTTGTTATTTTTTAAATTGATAATAATTATAATACAAAATAAAATATTATTTTTATCAGATGACTTGTAAGTCCCATGACCGTATAATGCACATACCTGAAATATTGCACAGCATTGCGTATTTTTTTTCCTAGTTGTTTCCTCGTGACAGGATCTGAATCTGCTCGGATTCTTCTCAATGTTGATACATGTTCAGAGCCTGTTGCTGTCTCCACTAGGTTGATCACCGTTAGCTCTTCTAGGCTGTCGTTTAATCTGGCAAGATGCCCAAGTAAGGAAAATGGATCTATGGTGTACAGAGAGACTGACATTGATTTTTAACCTCTGCATTATGGAAATATTGGTGCTCTAGATTTAGCCGATAATTATTGCTATAGAATCAGCAATAATAAAGTTTTTAAAAATATACGGGTCAAAAAAAGAGCATTCCACGTTTTAGCAATAGTATCGAAAGGAATGACTCAGATAATCGACTTCTATTAGGAGAAATCAATCGGCTAGGTAGTAAGATATATCGATTCAATGATTTAAATACGTATTATGCCATGATATACAACTGCGACGCCACCTAGCAGTAGAGTTAAGATTTCGTTAAATAAAGTGGTTTGTGTTTTGACTAAATTAATTCTTTTTTAAAACTTGCCAGTGTACAATTTGAACATGCACTCCCAGAATTATGATTTTAATTCATAATAAAACCTAACCACAATAAAGAGATTTTATGAATGCGTTACAGATTCCACTGAGTTTTTTAATCAACTATTTATTTTGTTTGACAGATGCTAAGTTTGATGAAATTTGGGAAAAATTGCATTTCTAATTGAGGACCAAAAATATATTATCCATATCATTCGAATATTTCGTTCAAAATCATCTTGATTATCTATAACGGTACGAATTTGTTCATAACTAACTTGCAAAATTTTAACCAAATATAAGCTCTATTATACCAATACATTATTATTAAAAAATATTATGAATATTAAAGTCATAAACTAATAATATGTACTGTAATATTATAATGAGAAATGACTTCGCATTCTGTAACTTTTAACTCGTAATAAAAATATCGTACGGAAGTATTTCGCTGAAAATTTTCATGTGAAATTGAGGGCGGTTTTCTTGTAATGCTAAATTAATTTCGCATATATTTAATGGTCAATGAACAAGCAATGTGAAAGGTTTCCCCCCGCAGGGTGGAGCGGAATGGATAGTTTAGGAAGACATGTCTTGAAACTACCAAGTGACGCGCCAGATGGCGGGGATGTTTCGGGAGGTTGTACCCACCTACCCTTCACGGGTTCACCGTACCAACAACCTACTCATAGACCAATGAAAAATATTACTGAAGTGGAAAATGATCTTAAGACTGAAATCTCTACTTTATTCTGACATTTTATAACTAAACATTTTTTTTCCTTCCCAGAAGACTTGCATATATCAAAGTGGGGATATTTATGTTGGCCGGGTGTTATTTGGTAGTATGGTGGAAGAGATAATCGAGTCTTAAAAAGAACTACTGTCTAAGTTGGGATCTCAAAAATGTGTAATATGTAAGATATAATAAATAAATGTCATAATGATTTAGTAGATATCAAATTTATTAATTTTATCTTATGGGAAAGATCGCCTTTATGAAAATTAACGAAGTAACGCAAACAAATACCCAATCGGACATGCTCTTAAAATGATTTATAATTTAATGATAATAACGCATGTCCGTTTTATATCTAATAGGTAACTGCTGTGCAAAGTCGCCTGACTACGGCAATACAGAATGTACACCACAACTGATGGCGTTTGAAGCGTAATATAATTTTAAAATATTTTGTTACAAAATGCATTGTCGGAAAATTAGTTTTCTATGATATTTCATAGACGCATCTAATTATATATCTGATACTTGAAGGTTATTTGTATACTTCTTCAATATTAGAAAATAATAATAAATGGTACGTATTAAATAAACAATAAGATAAAACACTTTGTTTAAACCACTATTTATTGATAAATTAACATATTTCGATACTTGTGCTATCTTCTTCAGGAAACAATGTATACTAAAATTAAAAATGCAAGCATAGATAATCCCTATTATTTGTAATTATAATTTCTAAACACTTGTTAATGTCAAAAGAATGGTTTGTTTCCAAAAGTTGATTGGCGAATTCAGAATAATTGTTGCTATTTAGATATCTCAAGTACTCCTTAAAAATGGTTTAAAGGAAGTGTTGTATCTTATTATTTAAAGTTATTTATATAATATATGATACTATGATCTCTTATCACGTAATCCTGAATACCGGTAGTTACATGTGAGGAAATAAATTTGAAATAAAGTACTGATATTTGTTTAAAATAATACTGAAGACCATCATAGTTTATTTCAGATCAGTTGTAGAATTTAATAAAACTCGCAGAATAAATTTCATTGGCACTGTTTCGGACTAAGAGATCTAAGTAAAACGCCAATCAACAAAAAATCTTAAATACATTTTTTGACAGAAAGTATAGACAAGCACCTGGATAAGATTTTTTAATATCTTTATAACAATTAAATTTTTACATTTTTTAAATAATATACGAGTTATTTGAGTGTTTTACAAAACTAAAATGACATGTTTTTTTGAATCGCTTATCTCTTCAAAAAAGAGATTAGTTGATCATGCTCTATCTGCCATGCGATAGGTAATACAAAAACAAAATTGAATACATTGTATACAATTTTATTTTCAAGTATTCAAATATGAATTCTCTTATTCGTGAAATTTAATTAAATACAATAATGTCACAAATAAAACGAAAATATAAAGTTATTAATGTATAAATCTGTATTAATATTTATAACGTTATTATTAATATATTTAGTAAGTGTATGTATATAAAATACTTGAATATATAGTCCGTATATCGGAGAGAATGAGATCGATAATCCCGGCTGTCGAAATGAGTTATCTTAGGAGAGTAGCAGAAGTTATATTGTTGAACCGAGTGAGAAGTACCGAAATAAGGAAAACCCTCGACACGGAGCTCTTACTTCTGCGTATAGAAATATCGCAATTAAGATGGCTTGGACACGTCTTGCGAATGCCAGAGGAACGATGACTAAATTTAACTTCATTGTAGCTAAAAAAATATTGTTGTGAAGATAACTTATACCGAAGCGGCGTAAGACAAAGAAAGATGGAAGCGCTTTGTCCAGTCTTGTCCAAGAAAAGAGGACGAGGATAATAATGATGATAAAATACATAATATATAATGCAAAGTTATTAATATATAAAGCGATGCAAATGCACAAAAATAATACAAAAAATATTTTTAACATTCACCATATGAATAATATTTATTATTTTTATAAATAAATATGTTAAATTAAATAAAAATTATATAGGAAAATCTTTTAGATTAAAAAATAAAGAAATACGTCTCAATTTTTACTTCATACACAGCGTTATTGGGATCTTTTACAAAAGTCTAATTTCGCCTCAGAAGTGAGAATATTCACAATGACTGCAATCGAAAATGTTCCGGGGTGTCCTGTAACGTTGGTCGGAATAGCTGACCCCCGCCATAAGACGGTCGGGTCTAGCGTCATCTGCTGCTCCCTTTCAGATATCTCGAGTTATTGCTGGACCAAAGATGATGTATGGGATCCCGAAAGACATTACAGCAACACTCTCCGCTGACGACACCTGTTACTTTGCTAACGACTGTATTTTTCTCTCGCTCCTATCTCGTTCCCGGTTATTTCATATTGGATATGTGTGGGAGATTCTTGTGTCGACGTTCAAAGTACGTAATGCAATATTATAAAGTACGTTCAAGTTATTATAACAAGTTTGTAAAGTGGTATAAAGATCACGGGGTCAAGACGGTAATATATAATTTAAAAAATATTTATGAATTTTTAAATTTAAATCTTTAAGAATGTCAAATCAATGACAGGTATACATATAAGAGTATATTGCACGTATGCCAATCTTTTTTTATGGTTCATTTTTTGAGTTAAGTCTACAACCTCTTCATTAGTCAATGTTTAATATCTTATTAAATAATCTGTCAGTAAGACAAGTTTTTGTATTTTTATGATTAGTAAAATCAACTTTGTGGTTAAAATTCAGCATTTCATATTAGTAAATTTGTTTTATTAATCATTTAATGAATTAAATACATCAAATGATTTCGAAAAATATCATTTTCTTCTTCAGGATGTCATTAACTAATTAAAAACATATTGTATTATATTGTTTCTTCAACAGAATCTATTTTTTAAAAAACAATAATTATTTAATGTTTAATCTTCGTGATATGAAATTATTAAAATAATTTTTAAGAAATTTTCTTAGAATAGGACTTGTGGTTAAATTTAGTTGGTTGTTCATAATATTTTGATTAAACATAAGTCCAATTCTAAATTTTCTTCCTATAAATTATTCCAATAATTTTGAATCATCAAGTAACAATTTAAGTTAGGTACTAAATTTATTTTTTAAATAATTATTGTTTTTTAAAAATATATTCTGTTATAGAAACAATACACACATATGTTTTTTGATTAGCTAATGACATTCTGAAGAAGAAAATGATATTTTTCGAAACTGGTAGATGTATTTGATTCATTAAGTGGTTAATAAAACAAAGTTAACAATCTAAAATAATACAAGTTTTTGTAGTAGAAATTTTTCCCATGGCCGCAAGTGTATCTTTAAATCTAAAATATATGTAGGTCCTATACCTAGCTCACTATGTAAACACCTCTACATCTTAAGGCAGGTATTATCGTGATTAATTTGCTAGAAAATACGCCAAACTCTTGAATTATTACTTACAGTACTTCAGAACTTCTAAAGACGAGTATTTTTGAATACCTGTAATAAATATGTCAAGGTATATATTTTTCAATTAAATTTATTATTTCTAAGAAAGTCATTACCTGTACTGAAATTGACATTAAAAGCCACGCCAATTCGTAGATGTGATAATGTCAATGTTAGGATAATTAAATCCACGAGTAAAGAACCTTGCAAACTAAATGTTCATTTAATTAATGTTAGTTTACGAACGGGGATATTTATGACCGACTATAAGATAAATAATAATAATAATGTGTTTATTCCAGCGTGATCAGGTTTTTTTTTTTTTAAATCCGATTCGTCATAAAGATAATACATATTATGTTATACATCAAAGGTTATGAAATAAATATGGTGTAAAAAAGAAAACCAAAAAAAGAACAGTATTCTGTATGAGTTGTTGTACTGAATTCGGAGACGGTTATACGTCACTTGCTTCCAGATATAAAAATTAATGTTAACTAAATCATAGTAACATTAATTTTTATATCTGGAAATTATGAGCAAATAATAAACTACAGATCTTTATCCCTTACTTCAAATATAGTAAAAATCTTCAAAAAAATAGTTTCAAATGTAAATAGGTACATCCAAAGTAAAGTTGTTAGTCAGGAGAAATTTGGTTTTAGAGATAATTAATTCTTTAGACAATTTAAAAAAAAAAATACTTAGATGCAATTGCTAAACGTCATTGTGTACCAAACAGCTGTTTTCGTAAAAAGCATTTGATACTACTCATATATCCCATTCTAATCTAAGCTTATTATAAAACTAAAAGATGTGAATAAATGGAACAGTATTATGATGGTTCTAAAGCTATCTAATATAATGAAGCCAAAAAGTTAAAACAAAAAATAAATTAAAATATCTTTGGTGTATAACAGGGAAGAGTCGTTTGTTAAAACTGTCTTTAAATTAAGAAATTATCTCAGTATTGATAATAATGCACCAATTATAAAAATAAAACCTTGGCACGACATAAGTACTGAAGCAAAGCAGAGGTGATAATAATTATCTGTTACTCTGAGATACGGATTTTGCTCACATGAGATGGAAGCATACTCTTGCCTTTTGTAGTCCTCGTGTACACACCATGTCAGAGATTCGCCGCCACGCGCCTTAATTAACATTCGTCACGTACGTCAAACGTCATTGTCGTTCGTCAGTTGGATGTTTTTGAATGTCTCTAGCAGCAGTTAAAACTAACAAAATATTTGTTATTTAGCCCGTTATGGTAATTTTTCAAAATATACAGCTGTACGGATCTACGGTAGTTTAAGGTGACAGTTATGTGTACGTGTCAAATCTCGCAGTCGAATCGGACGTCGTGTATACTGATTTGAGTTTTTGTCTCTTTCTACCAATCTCAAGCTAGTCTCCGAGTTTGTCTCCAGATCAAAATTGGTACTGAGATATATTTCAATAAAATCTTTGAGATTATCTCATCGTGTTTTTTTCTGTGGACACGGGCTTTAAAAGCATTCTAAAAATTATATTAATTTAAAAAAAAACAATCTTGTCAATGTGCAAATAATGAAAATTGTGGCAATGCAGATATATTGTGTATCTTAGAGCAGTATTAAATACCGAGAAATTATAATTGTCCACAATTTAAGATGGAAAGAACAAATAAGTTATTCGCACTAATTGGGAATGAGGATAGTGCGGATAATCAAAAATTTGGATAATCGAAAAAAATATAATCAAAAGACGAAATAAAAATATATCTACATATTGTGAATATTGAAATATATACACATACATGCGTACATTATAACTATAATTTTAATTATTCCAAACTAAAATAATCAATGATTATTTTTTTCTTAATACTTTTAAAATTAGCAATATTAACTTTGTAGTTAAAATTCATATTTTTATTTGTTATCTTTGTTTTATTAACCGCTTAATTGAGTTTAAATATGTCTAACGGTTTCCAAAAATACAATTTTCTTCTTCAGGATGTCATTACTAACTAAAAACATACATTATTGTTTCTTTACCAGAATCTATTTTTAAAAGGCAATTATTTAAAAAATAAATTTAGTACTCAACTCAAACTCTCAACTCAAACTCTCAAACTCAAACTCTCAAACTCAAACTCAAATTGTTACTTAATACAAATTTACTCGAATAATTTTTAGGATAAAATTTTAGGGACTCGTTGGTTGTTTATAATTTTTTGATTAGTTTTATACGCTTTATTCATCTCCAACGATCCCAAATTGTTTAATTTGTGACCAACATATGCAAAATTGACAAACCCAATTTTTTATCAAAACCATGACCATTTTCTATCAGATTAGAAAATTCTGAAAACCCACTATTGTTCAAATATATCAAATGCTCCTTTACTCCTATATTAAAATTTCTGACCGTTTTACTAATATAAAATGCAGCACAATCTTTGGAACTATGTTTATAGACACCAGACTTTTTGAATTTATCATCTTTGTCTGTAGAATTTATGAGTAAATTTCCTATACTATTATTTGTATAAAATGCCGGTCTAATGTTTCGTGGTAGGTGTTTAGATATTTGTTTCGAAAAGTTATTTATGTTTAAAATTCTACGCTAATTATCATTATGTTTTATCTGTGATTTATATAAAAATTGATTATTATATTCTTTTAATTTATTTTTTAAAATAGTGTCTATCAAACCTGTATTATACCCGTTATTAACTGCTATTTTTTAATTGTATTCAATTCAATATTGAAATTAGATATTTACATAAGAATATTGACTAAAAGATATATCATGGAGTGGAACCCTGAATGTTTGTGTGATAATGGATGATTAGATTCATTATGTATGATAGTATCTGTAAAAGTTGGATTTCATAAAATTAGCTTTTCTTTTAGAAACTGCCAAATCTCGTATACGATCGAGGCATATAAGTTGTGTTAGGTTACATTCTTCCTGTCTCTCAAACTACTTCATGGCGACATCTAAGCACTGAAAAGCTTCAGAATGCTTAGGTCCATTGTTTTCCACAATCTTCTCATTGTTTTCTTCTTCTGAGGTTATGTCAAATATTTCATTAATTATTTCCTCTTCATTTAAAATTTGGAATCCCGGATCGTTCGAATCACAATTTGACCACTCCGTGATATCATCTTTGTCGCATTCGCTGCATATTGAAATTTGTGATATTGTTAGTCGTATCAGTGAGATCTGCATTTCTAGTATTGGAACTCACTAATGGTCTTTTCAGAAGTTTGTTCCCTGATTTTTTTAAATATAGACACATCTATAGAATCTCGACTCTCTGATGCCTTGTAGCAACAGTCCCTTAGATTAATGTTCTAGTGGAAACTGATAATTAATTCTTCATTATTTTTGTCTGCAAACAATAGTCGTCGATGGATCTATTTTCGATATGAGCGCTTTAATGTTTCTATTAATCTCTGATCCATTGGATGTATTACAGATGTGATATTTGGTAGAATAAATTTTATCGCAAACATTTCGTCAATACTTTTCCCCTCTTATCTATAGAATTTTGAATTTTTTTCACTTTTGGAATGAACTGTTTTTCATACCATCGTTTAAAAATTTCACCACTCATCCATGTCTTTTCCTGATGATCATATGGAACTGGAAGACTTCTTATATTTTTAAAATATCTAGAATTCTTCGATTTCCCAATAAGAAACAGTGGGAGTTTATGTCTGTCTATTGAATTGGCACAAACCATTATGGTCACACGTTTTTTATTGGTATTGTACCCCGGTGCAGTATTTACACGTCTGTACTGGGAAGTTTTTTCCAATTTAAACTGGTCTCATCAGTATTATAGATAAACTCTTCATTGTGTCTTTCTTCTTTCACAAATACATTTAACGAGTCTATAAAAGTGTTTGCTGAAGGTATGTCAGCAGAAAGCTTTTCTCTATGTATTTTCAGTTTTTTAACACCATGTCGCCCTTTAAATTTTTCGAGCCATCTCGAACTTGCTTTTAAAATTTGGATCTTCATTTAATTTTGTATTGAAAAATTTCTTCGCCTTTTCACACGATATTGGTGGACCGGAGCATCGTTTTGCGTGAACCATATGAAGAGACACTTTTCAACGTTTTCATTTTGTGATTTTTTCATAGATTTACGCTCTGAGCTACCATCCTCTGACATTATGTGATTAGTGAACTGCAATAATAATGAATCGTTGAAGGCCCAACGTAAAATGTGGTACAAATGAAAAAAAAAACATTTTTAAATCCAATTCGGATAATCGAGGTGCAAATAATCGAGGTTTCACTGTATATATTTTTATGGTACTATTTAACAGTTTAAAGAGATAATTTTGTTTAATTTATTTATTTTTCACTTCGAAAAGTCAGCAGTATTATTATAAATATTATGTATTATTCCTCAACCACCATTCCCGTTATCACAATAATTTTAAACTATGATATTCTAAATTGCATGCGAGTAGAGGAGTATTTAAAACTAATAATGTAAAAAATAATGTATTTTTAAATACCAGAAATGCACAACTAATGCATCCAGAGAAACTGCACGTAATAATAAACTAAGTAAAAGAGGCTCTACAAAGGCTGCTTTTGGCGGCGTGTTATCAAACATTACACGGGCGCTTTCATCCCCTTTTACGGAGGCATTAGCACACAGGTTTCCCGCGACAGCCTTTGTCATCCTTGCCGCCCCGCGCCCTCTCGGTAAGGGGTGTTCGTACTACATGAAATCAACAGCTGATGGTATTGCCATGGATCGCCGATGTGAAACCGAGTTTAAAAAAAAAATCGAAGAACATTAATGTACTTAACAAATCAATAATCATAATTAAACCAATATCGTGAATATCTTTACATACGTAGTTACACTTTAAGTTTAAATTTTCACTGTTTTAATACTCAATGGAAATGGAATACACAATTTTAGGTTTAATATAGATGAATATCACAACAAGGGTTGGTTATGGCAATACAAGATTCAAAAATATTTACTGTGTAATGGCCCATATTCACGGATGAGATTTTGATCTCTGAGAGTAGGTAACGGTGCTATTTGCGTTATTCTAATCCGCGCACAAAACACATGCGGTGGTGATTTATAAATCGCTTCGCGCTGATCTCTGTACTGATCTATACACGCACTCGAGTCGAATTTCTCTATACTCGCACTAAGGTCGAATGTCTGCACTGTTCTATACACACACTCAAGTCGAATCTTTGAGAGAAATCTCAGCCGTGGTCAGGCGTTATTAGTTACTTTTGTAGAGAAGTTCGATAGTGTAGGTCATGTAGGTGCTAATTCTAATGAAAAATCAGATGAATGTAGATAGTAAAAGATTTCGACATTGACCACAAAAGATCCAAGTAGACCAAATAAAACAAATTTTAAACTACCTAATATAATATCAAAACCGACGAGCGTATATTAGAAATATAAATGTGTAAGATGTCATACATGTCATGTTAGAATTTAATTCCTCAAAATAATTTTTACAACGTGTTACATTTACATAAGGTAAACACCGATTCGGAGGTAGTTTGTTCGGTACTACCGTGTGCGGCGACTCGACTCATAGTGCCGCCCGAGTTCGAGGAGCGGATCCATTCGTATACGATCGAGGGAATAAGGAAATGTCAATTTCCTTTTTCGGGCCCCGGACTAAGGGCACTCGGTTCTAATCTGGAATTGGCGTAACATGGTAGCTGGGATGTGTGGTGAAAGGCGGTCTCCATTTGAGATGGAGGAATCTTCGGCACATCCAGTGTGACGCCCACGATTACATGCGATGGAGGATGTAGGGTGTGCTGTAGTTACGGCGCACGGGATTTGAGGTTATGTGACCATCAATTTAACTTATTTGTATCATCAAGAGAGAACGACAGTTCATCACCGTGTTGGTGGAATTAACTTTACGGTGATGATTCGCCTTGCGTCTTATCCAAGGGGTTTGCCATATTAATTTTTCTTACAATGTTGGATTTGTTATTGTTCTACATCCTTGTCATAGTTAGTGTACATGCCAGAAGGAGTGATCATTTAATTTGTGTTTTAGAGTCTTGTTATAAATTAACCTCTTATTTATTAGTAGCTTTGATTCCTAATCCGAAGAACACAATATTGAAATAAATTTACCACGGGTGAAATAAAGGTCGTCTGCCTAGGACTTTATTTCCAGCCGAACCCACATTTCTCATGTAACCACTGTCTGGCCAGTGGCGGTGCCTTGGCGTCCTATCCGCAGGAGCCAGACCGCACCTTAACAATGTCTATCCTCTTTACATATTCAGTGTGATTTATAAGCTTTTTTTTAAATTGTGGTTAACACGTCAAGCATGTACGGATGCAAGACATGTGTTAATTACGTCCAACACTGAAATTTTGAATTAATTAGTATTTTGGTAAAAAAATGGCAGTGAAACATTTTAATACACAAACGATGGCCGCTTCCAACGGGATAAAATAGATATCTTATTAGAACTTAACATATAGATCATAATTAAGTAAGTAGTCTACCGGCAATATAATGTTAATTTATAAGTGATTTATTATTAAACTTATATTCAACATGTAAATTTTTCTATTATTATAATGTTCTTCATGTAGCAATCGCATAATACACATCATTAAAAGTGTTTGAAATTCATAACGTACAATGAAAAACATTTATTTTTGATAATTAAAAATGATGCAATCAGAATTCGCATTCGCAGACGGCAGGCGTCACTCGCTGACGTCATCCGCAAGTCTACATTACCTTTGTGGACTCCTTTCACTAATAGTGATAGTTGCGGGTACCTCACGGTAATACATTAACACCTCGCGAGCCTTGCGCTCCCGAAAGGGCCTTTGTCCTTTTTCCACCCCGCGATATCATCGGTCCCTACATACGTTTCAATCTCAGTCGCCGTGTTTCTTCATCTACACAAGGTGCATTAGGGATTACTGGACTATTTTTTAGATGCACTCAACTTGACCATTGAGCAGAACGAAATGTTTAATAATATATTTTTTTCACATAAAATATAATGTATTATTAAGCATCCACGTTAGTCCTCAACTCTCGCTCTTTTGACTATGCTCCTTACTTTTCTCGGTATCCTGCAGATCTTAACGATTATTACCAGAGAAGTGTGTTCTCTTCTTCGACCTTCGACGTGGCCCACCATCTACGATATGTGCAAAATGTGTCTTCTGCACTATATCTCAAAGGTATCAATCTGTCTTCTCTCCTTTCCCTCCCTTAAATCAGAATAACATTTAATAAAATCTCAAAGAATTAAGTAGATTTCGTACATGTTTTTTTTTCTCTAGGTACAATATTAACGAAATTCGGAATCGTATTTAATCTCATGAGAATTTTGCAAATATTTTTTTTACTAATATTCCTTAAAATAATCTCATGAGAATTCTGCAAATATTTTTTTTACTAATATTCAGATGGAGATTATTGAAACTAGGGAATATCCAAATCGAATACTTAAAATACACCTCCTTCAATATTTGCAAAATTACTTTGTGGCCTCATTTTATATTAATAATTATATAAAATGCTTTGTTTAAACTACTATTTATTTATACAACCAGCTTTTTACACTAATAACAAATTAAATAATTATATATCAAATAACAAGGATAAGGACGATATATAAAAAAAATCGGGGGTTTACAAATTAATTTGAAATGATTGCAGTTATTTTTATATAGGTAAAATATTATATTAGAAGTATGAAGGATTTGAGATGGCAAAATAACAATAACTGTTCAGAATTTTCCAATCACCTTTTGGAAACAAACCATTCCTTTGATGTTAATAAGGGATTAGAAATTATATATGCAAATACTAGTTAGATAAATCTGAAATTTTAGAAATAAGAAAAAGTGTTAATAGCAAGCTTAATATTATAAATAACTAAATCCTCTTTGCAAATAGTCACCTTTTAAATTTGTTTTCATATTAGTTCTTACTTATTCACCATTTTATTGTTTTATTTTTATCTATGCTTGTATTTTTCAATTTCAGTTTACACTGTTTCCTGAAGAAGACATTGTAGATTTCGAAACATGTAGAATAATTAATAAATATTGGTTTAAAAAAAGTATTTTGTATAATTATTAACTTAAAATACAACTTATTTATTCATACACAATACAAATCAGAAAATATAAAAAAAATTATCCTTTCCGCCACTGACAGCAAGGATTAGGTAGATTTCATTTGTGTGCGAAAGCGTGTATTTTTCTTTTTTCTCTTAGTCCAATATTAACGGAGTTACAAGTTTTTAAAGGTATTTTAACCATTTTGAAGCAAGATGGCGGACCAAGCTGACTGACGAACTTAGCCGAGATATTTATCAGTTCAATTCAGAAAAGGTTAATCGAAATCAAGTAAGAAATACGAAGATGGTTTCGAGGTCTCCTGGTCGTAATCAAAGAAAGTGCTTTCAAATTTTCTAGAAGTTGTCAAATGAGACTCTCTGCAATATGTACTATTTATTTCTAAATTTCCCTGAAAATACACTGTGATATATAGGTATCCAAGTACCTTTATTTTTGACGTTTGAAAAGAGAGGTCATTGCCACCTTGAAAATGTAAAAACAAAAAGACACTGAATTATACAGTTATATGAATATTTTTTAATTTATACAAAGAAGTAATTTTACATATTTAATGAGCAAAAAGGTGTAAATTGGCGTACGTTGACGTAAGCAATAAAAAATCATGAAATATATATGTGGTGACCCGATCCACTGAGTAAATCTTATACAAATATATGGACTACATGAAAATACGTATTTTATTTAATTTTATTTAATAATCAAAATTAAATCAATATAAAAAAAAATTATTTTTATTAAAATGTAATGTTGCACGTGACATGACAGAGTCCAATACCATATTGTTCAATAAAATATTATATTTATGCATATGTATCATATTATACATGTTTAACACTATTTCATTTCTTTGATCAGGTTAGGATAAAAATATTTTTAACAATTGTTTTCAGTTAGTTTTACCTAAATATGTAATTATTTCTTTTTGAATATTATGTAAAATTAATTTGAAAGACTTAAAAGAATTATAATAAAAATAAAAATGAACACCTTTCTTGAACGCTTTTCTGCACCTCACACGGTTCCTACCTCCATTCTTTTTCTCCTTTGTGGCTATCCCCTTTGATTAACTTTGATCTCTTTACGTCTAGGTGTGGTCCCCGGCACAATACAATCTGTAAGTAACTTTCTTTTTCGCCGCAGAATCCTGATCTTATCTGTTCCTCTCCTATGTCATCTCAGATAAAAGGCAATTTATTATTCTACTCTTTTTTCGTTCGCCATTACCGACGAAAGGTAATAAACATTTCATAAAATGCTTACATCAGATGAAATCATGTTTGAAATACAATATTACATTAAATATTGTCTTGTATGCAAATTAGTATTTAGCAATTCTGTGTCAAAATATATTTGTAAAGTTGCGCGTCGTGTGAACAAATTATGTCGATTTTCAAATACTTAGTATCCATCGCAATAATCGATGGCATAGGAATAAGCTAGCTACTATTTATGTAATTGTATTCTGAAGTGCATCATGTATGTGCGATTGCAAATATCTCGTTAATAATTTTGAATTGCAATGTTGGTATTTGCATCTGTGTTCTTGCGTATTCCATCTAAGGATATTCTTTGTCGTAATGAATATTTATGAGATGAAAGTAAAATATTACAAGCTGAAATAATAATGAACTATGTACGTGTAACGCAAGATGTACATGAAAGGTTTAGATTTTTGCTTTATTATGTCTTTATTAGTTTATACGTTGTGGTTATTATTATAATTTATTAACTTTGTTTTTAACCGATGTGAGTTATAACATATTATATTCACCAAACAATTTCGAAAAATACGTTTTTCTTCATCAGGGTGATAAAGGACTAAATAATGCCATATGTAAATTTGTTTTAATGTTTTTAAATTCAATTTACAAACATATTAGGAGATTAATTACAATTATAAAAAAAAAATCTTGTGCCTAACTATACTTGAAATGATGATGAAAAATGTGGAAATTGACTCCGTGAACCGAAATTATTAGAATTTTTTTATGATATGACTTGTTAAATTTAGTTGGTTATTTATTCATTTTACTTTGCACGCTTTATTTATTTCTAATGATTCTAAATTATTCAATTTAAGACAAAAAATTTTTATGATTATTTTAAAATAAATAATTCGAAAAATCTGAGAAATCATGATTATTTAAATATTTTAAATGTTTGAATTTAATTAACTCACAGCGGTTAAAACAAAGTTAATGAATTATTTATTAATGCAAATTAAATTAATCAACTTGAAAGATACACAGAAAAAATCTATCTATTGAAACAATGTATAGTTGCTACCGAGATATAGCAATTATTATTTTTTTCGATAGATAGATTTTTTCTGTATATCATTTTAGTTGATTCATTTAATTTGTATTAAATTACCACAGAACTGTGTTTTGAAAATGTAACTTCACAACAAATATGTGTTCTTCTTAATAATAATTATCTATTATTAGTTTATAATTATTTTAACAACTTCAAGATTTATAAAATCATTGTGTTTACAAAAATACGGTGTGCATTTAATATTTCCTCCATATCAAATTTGAAAGTTGTATTGCATCAAATTTTATGATAAATTTAATCATTAATAATTTAATCTTTATATGTCTACTTCTTAAACCACAAAGTCAAATGTTATTTTTATTAAAGGGTAATAAATTGACAAATTTATTATGCACGAGTATGTGCGTTGTAAATGGTCGATTACTCAAAATTGAATATAAGTCATTCATATTTTTAACCACCTTCAATATGTTTTGTACTTAATTCCAGAACTTAATAGTGATGTGGAGATTTTTTGTCAATGGTTTTCTGCAGAGGTAAGAAGGTGACCCATCATCACACGATGATCACCTTTAAAGGCCAAATCTTGGCACGGCAATGCATGCGTTTTATTATTCTGATGCAACAAGAACCTTTGTTTGTTCAATAAAAGAAATGATTTATAAAAAATATTGTTTATTGATTAGAAAATATACAAACAGTCACTGTCACAAGTCGTTGCGGTCGGTCAAAATTCGCAGGAAATTCGCAAAAAGAAAATCGAGTGAATATTGACTGACGTCACACAACTTGCAAACTGCAAGAGTAACAAGGGAATATTGGGAAGGGATAGTTTTTATAAATTATAATTCTTTCGTTAAAAAGACTACGGAAAAAAGTCAAATATATAAAATTATACTCGATTTTGTTTTAAACTTTGATGTTTTGTAACATCTTAATAAAAAATGATATATCACAGGAAAGATGATGATTCTTGCGATTTGTTTAACGTCAGCTCAAAAATAAATGTGAGCTGACGTGGACTTTTTTGTCAACATACTATTTAATGATATGTTAAATAGTGTTTATTAATTATATTGGCACTTTGAAGGTAAAATTCAGTTAAGTATAGTGATATAGGACGGCCTTGGTAGGGGTGTAAATTAAGTTTTTAGGATGTCGGTTGTTTAAGGGGCCTTGGGGAGGTGTTCGCCTTGGGGCTGGAAGCCATTCTCATCAGCGATGTAGGTGACGGTGTACTGCTTGCCGTCTCCACCGACCCATGTGAAGCTTCCGGTGACGGAAAGGGCCTCGTTTTCAGAGCCAGCGTTCTTCAGCTCAGCTTGCTCCTGGCGGGCTGTTCCGTCGCTGGTCTCAAAGCTGGAATATTAAAAAAAAAAAATGAATAACGTTATTGCTGGTCAAGTGGTTAAAACATTTGTCTAGTGGTCGGAGGTTTGACCCTCATTCCGTTAGACCAGCAAGTTAGTCCTATTTTTATAACATAAGGAAAATAGTAAGAATATTGAAGTGACGTATTCCGTGTGCGCATCTGTTTCATTTAAAAAAAATCTATTTTATCTTTATAGCGTATATCGATTTGGTGCGATTGCACGATGCCAATTAATAATATTGAATATTGAGGCAACGACATTTAGATAAAAATATTTTGTAAGAATCCGGCAATTATGGAGAAACATGTCTCTATGTATGTCCTCGATTACTACCCGATACAACGTGGTCCTAAAGTTTTCATTTGCTAATATTCAGAATCAACCTGTCATCGAGATTCGGCCGAGACTGTTAGAGCTATTAAATTAATTAATCTCACTGTTTCAAATGTTGAAACGTTATATATCGGTAAAAATTGTTTTATAATTTTATTTGGTATTCTAAATTTATTATTATAATAATATTCTAAGATCGTCTCTAAGATTTTTGAATTGTTTAATGGCATTTTTATTTTATACTATATTTTGTTTCTCATTTTAAAATATTAGTTTGTATATGTATAGAATAATAATATATAAAATAAATAAGTTATTTATATTGTGTACAATGTATGAATGTGATTTAAATTAAAAATTGATTAGTTATACTTCGGAAATATTCAAAACATTATCATTAGTAATTTAATAATAATTAATAATTATACTACTAATTCGTTTAAAGTTGAATATATTAAATAATAAACAAAGACAATAGATACAAATGGAAATAAATAAAATATTGACTTACGCATATTTGTATCCTCCGATTCCAATATTGTCGTTTTCGTATTTGACGATTTGGACGTCCTTTTGAGGAGCTGCCAGAGCTACAGCAACCACGAAGAACAGGAAGAAGAATGTCTGCAATAAGAATTTTACTGTTATCACAAAAAATATCATAATATTTTAAGAAAATTAATGAAATTCTCTCTTATATGAATTAATTTTATTCTAAAAACAAATTAAAGAGTGACTATATAAATGATTTAAAAATTTTAGTGTTAAAATTCACAAATAGTGGAAAATAAATGTAGTCCCAGAAATCCTTCGAAGGACTAGAACAATATTTTTTCACATTGTTTTCACTACAGATTATTACATTTCAAATTTGATCGCACTTGCAAAATAAAATAGAAATAGAATTATTTAGTAATGACCGTACCGCCTTCATTTTGATGATTGTACTGTGTTATCGCACAAGTGTCGAGGAGGAGAAGATTGACTGATGCTCATCTCAGACAATGCTCCACCTTTTATACCCGGTCGCCACCACTACCGCCTGCAGCATCTTTTGCGGCATCTTTCGCGAGGATGAGAGCATCTTCATTGCAACAATGGGCGCCGGTAGCGCAGGTTGTATTTCACGCTGGCGCAAAGGTCGCCCGGGCCCGAGGCGTGACGAAACTCCGAGGAATCTGCGATATATTATGCTAATCAAAAGAAAGTCCGTTCGTGAGTCAGCTGTCTTAGAAAAAAAATTGCGGTTTTATTGCGTGCTCTGGACTATCAATGATCATATTAGATTAGCCAAATATACAAACATATTTTGCTAGATTCTTTGATCTACCGATTAATCTAACATTTGTATATCGAAAGACCGAAAGATCACGAGTATCGTTCTGTGTTAAGGATACCCTAATTTTATATTATGTTTTAAAGAATGCATGTTACAATTTTTTAAGCAGTGAGGAGTGAGAATTTGACGTGACATATTTACATCTTGACATACATTTTTCTAATGTATACACCAATACGAATTACTTTTTTTTGAATATATTGAATTCGATCAAGACTCGACATATAAGACTTTTACTGTCTCTTTGAGTATCCTTGCATATTATGTATATATTATATTTTTAGAAAATATTTGAAAACATTTTCACGTGCAGAAACATACTATTAGTATAAATAAACATACTATTAGAATAAATAATAGTATGTATACGCGAATTATTGCAATTTTTTTCAAATATTTTTCCGAAATTAATACATTTTGCGTGAGATCTTTAAAAAATATGTGAATATGATATTCATACACACATTTAATTTATTGAGTTGTTATTAGCTTTTGAGGTCAAACGATTCATATGTTACGACTTATTTGCGTAAGTACTTTCCCTTTCACAGGCATGATTACCTTTAGATTTAACATTAAACAAGGCAGTCGCCACCAACATTTTTTACTTACATATTTTTTTCTCAATATTTTAATGTTTGAATTATTATTATTTAACCGCACTGTGTCTTTTCATTGAAATAATCTATTTCCAATATATTCTGATTTTGTTTATTAATATGTAATCTGTTATTATACTTTTTTTTTTTATTATTATGAAAATCTAGATCCACAAAGCCAAAGACAGATTCATATTTTCACTTTACACACAATATATTTAAAAAAATGCTATTACAATAATAAATAAACAAACACAAAAAATTACATAATAAAAATAAGTTTTATGACACAATATTCAATTTAATACTTACAGATATGTTTATTTTAAGCTGATTATTTAATTTTGTCTCAAAATAGTTTGGACACGTGCGCGTATGAATACTGGTAATTTATTGTTCAACATAGGAACAGTAAATTCCAGTACCCTCGATGCGTACTTATTACGGGTTTTCGAAATTTTCATGTGTTTCTTGTGTAACCAACGTTTAACGTTTCTTTTCTGTAGTTTTCTCTTAATAAAAGAAGCAGTAGTAACCCATGAACTGGGAAAATTTCTTTTCAAGATAATTTATTTATCCCTAAAATTCATCTGTTTTTTAGACAATTTTAGTTTAATTTAGGCAATTTTAATCTCTCAGATCACCATGACTAGTGAAGTAGGTACATACTACATTATTTACTTAAATATGACTTACTTTGTCTTCTGTGTATACTTTAAAATGAAAAATAATTCAATTCCAAATTAATGAAACCAAATATTCACAAGATTAAAATAAATCTAGAAAAGTAAACAAATTAAATTAGTTAATTAAATGTTTACAAAACTATTAATTGAATTGTTTGCACAAAGATTTTATGAACAAATATTATTGTAAACGAAAACATATACTAATTGTAGATCCTCACAATTTAACAAAAAATTTCAAGTAAAACAATTTTTTATGACTTAATTTTCTTTCTTTGTAAACTACGTAGTTACTTATTTCAAAATCAATTAAATAAATCTTGAATAATATAATGTGTATTTGTTGCTTTTAAATAAACAAATGATTATAAAAAGGTATCATAAGTTCATAATAGCAATATTTACGTAAATGAGAACTAGATATTATATTTATAATAAAAATTTGAAATTAACTATCGTATATTAAGAATCAATTAAAGGGATCATTTTAAATGTGTCACAGAGTTGAAATAAAAATTTTCCGAAGAAAATTATTTATAAAATCTCACAAAAGGTTTCCCTGCTCTCCTACAGATCCCGATTGAAGGTTTCGGGCCGTTTGGAATGTCGTCGGTTCATCTGCCCAAGAGTTGTGCAACCTCCGACTTCGTGCGCGCGTTTATACTCGCCACTTATCTCAGGCTCAATTTTGAAGTTCACTGTGGTCTATATATTGTCTTCTGTAATCTCCAAATTACGGTTCATAGTTATTATAATTATTGTATTTCGGAGAATACGGAGGACATATTTTTTTAAAACTATTATATTATTAAACAAATTATAGATATCACATAGGAACGAAGCTATTGATATTATATTATATGGAAGTATGGGTAATTGCAGGGCTTGCGAACTGTTTTTGGCTGGCTTAGTGATCACTTTATACAATTTAAGTTCTCCATTCCACCCACAATCAACCTCCATATCTATAAAATTTTGGATGTTGTATAAATGTTAACGTGTAGAAATATTTCGAGTATTTAACTACAACTTCAATGTCGCCATCTATGGTATCAGCATAGATATCACTAAAGAGAATCCTATTTCTTAGAAAATATGGAAACAATATTATTTATCTATACACATGACAAATGATTAACACATTATACTAGTATACGCCTGAAAAGTCAATTTTATATATTTCTTATTTAGACCAGTATATTATATTAACAATATTTGAGTAAGTCCAGAAGCACACAATTACCTATACTTTCATATACTTCCATAAAATATTATATAAATAGCTTCTTCTTTATGATATATCTATAATTTGTTTAATAACAATGCCTTTGGAGGTAAAAATCCAGTAATTGTGCATTCTTGGACATAGTCTAATATTGTTAATATTATATTATTTACGATGGATATCAATAAATACAATCAAGCGTTCAAGTGCTCGCTACGAAACATGAACTCTTAATAAATTGATATTCAACAACTTTGAGAAAAAGATAAGGGAAAATATATTTTGGGATAGAAAAATAAACTTATAGATACGATAACAAACAAGAGTACTCGATATAAATGAGAGCGCCAAGAATATGAAAATATTAATTTTTAATATCAACGCTATTTATTACGGGTCATTAGAAAATAAAAATTATGTTCATATTTTCATGCAGCTTGTGCATAAAAATAGATTTTAAATACAAACAAGAGAAGTGCTTATATAACATTTTATCACTAAGAGAAAACTAAAAAGATTTAAATTGACAAAAATAAATGAAGCAAAAAATGAAAATGTTGATAAATACCTTGATTAATTATATATCTTTGTCTAAAAACAGCATCAAAAATATCATTCTTATATTAAAACATTGAATATTGGTATATCATATAAATGAAATGACAATGGATAGATCACATAGTTCGAAGGTTGGACAATCAGGGAATCAAGAGGTCGAGAGGTCATCTAAGATCCACTGGATTGATGAAATAATAAATCTCTACGAAAATATGTGGCAGAGTATAACAATGAACACATAAAAAATGTGAGACGCTAAGGGAGATCTTCATCCAGCAGTGGATACAAAACGTTTGGTAATGATGGAGTTTGTTCATACGCAATGAATGAGTGAGGAGAGTTCGGTAATGATTATCAATGTTGACGGCAAACCAGAAATTCGAAGGTGCTCCTGTTTATATCCTCATGACGATGAGCGTGATAAGTGTGAGAGTTTTAGTATAGACGAGTGTATAGAGTTGTATCCCTTCTGTCTACTCCTGCGAGGAAACGGCATAATGATAAGAACATTTAACTAACTAATGAACTAAATAAAACTAATGAACATGCTATTTTTAATATATCCAAATTAAGAATAGGACAGAGGTATGCATCATACGTTGATCCTAAATTGTATAACCAACTGCCAAAATCAATTAAATTAGCAACAAATATTTAATATTATAAGTGTTTATAAAAAAGAATTTCAGAAATATATTAAAGGTGTTCAAAATAAATTTAATTAAACTATGTATATGACTTTTTTCCCTAATTCTAATCTGATCAATTTCGCGACATTTTTATATTTTGTTAATTTTCATATTGTATCATTATAGATGTATGTATATATATATATATTTTTTTTTTGTGAAAAGAAATTCTTATATCTAGTAGATTTTAATTTTGTATTACATAAATGTTGAAAGCCACCTCCATAATTCTAGATTTTTCTTATTTGTGGGTGCATAAAACATAAAACACGCATTTATTATGTTTACTAACTATTATTATATTAAAAAATATGGACTATGTATAAATATGGACAAACACTGTATCATAATTCGATATACCGAACACGAACTATTTAAAATTATACTGTTGTAATTTTAGATTTATCAAGGTGTTGAATAAATATTCATACATATAAAATAAACTAGTCATTCTGTTTATGAAGTTTATGTACTATACATTTTTCAAATATTTACAAAATCTATTTTATATATCATACTTCTTAAAATGCAATGTTACTCATATTAAACTTCTTTGAACGAAACCTGCTAGGTGGAATTTTATAACTGACGTATTTTAATACGACTAATTGTCTTGGTGTCAGTTATTTTAACATATTTATAATACTTTGATATATTTTAATTCGCCAATAAAATTTAATTTAATTGTAATATATTACATGTTATAAATATCATTTGTGAAGTCATTTTATATAGCAGAATCGAAGTGTACTTTACCTGATTCTTTTGTCGCCTCGCCTACGCTTATAGGCAGATAAGCTTATTTATCACCTATTACGAGAGTCACTTAGTATTTAATAAATACCTCCACAATAGTGCAGAAGCTCACCTTATATATGAATTCATACGTCTCATTTAGGTTACATTTGAGATATTAACGGTTTAACATTAATTACACATCTATGATCTATAATAAAATTAAAGCATATATAACTTGGTCAATAATAAGTAAGATTATTATTTACTATATAACATTTGAAATTATCGTTCGTTTAAAACCTGGGTGAGTGTATTTTTTAAAGTAGGTTATCGTAGGTTACATAGGTGTGCATGTCATGTAGTATAGCCAATGAGAAGAAAGTCCGATAGATACACACGATGTATCATCATATAGATTTAAAAATAATAATGTAATCGGTATTTAAGGTTTTTTCATTGTATTTCAAAAAATATGCAAAAAACGCACTCAAGTACTTAATTTTTTGTAAAATAAAATAAAAAATATATACAATAAAATATGGAGAAGACATTATTGTTGCGAGTTGCAGTTTTTTAGAACATGGTTCTGTGGTATTTTAAATGCAAATAAATGAATCAGCTAGAAGGATATACAGAAAACATCTATTTGTCGTAAACCTACTTGATTGATGTAGCGAAACTGAACAATGTATTGCTCCGGATAGGAAAAGATCCAAGAAATAAATATTTTATTTAAATCTGTAAATTGTATTTAAAATGCGGTTATTTTATTAGTTTATCGTTGGAATAACATAAAATATGTTAATCCTTTTTGTAACAAAATTGGACAACTTGATTTTGTTGAAAACGAAGAAAATCTGAAAATAGGTTTCATTATGGTGACATGTAAATATAAATTAATCTAATAATTTAGCGACACCGTTTATAAGACGAGCGAGAATGTTACTTTAAGTTGAGAGTGACTATGAAAGTTCTGGCGATTCAATGGCGAAAGTTCACGATGATATATAACAAATTCTGAAAGAGGGCAACGTGAGATTTCTAAAACGAGCTTAAATAGTACAGTGTGTACATGGATAAAACATTAATATTCCTATCAAGGATTTTTCGGTAAATTATGCTATGAATCAGTTGCGTCGTACGTAAAAATACATTAGACAATAAATCATAGTTCGTAACGCACTCAACTCTATATTCTCTTTAATGTGACTTTCGACACGAGTCTCCGAGTCTAATCCATGTACATGCACCATAAGAAGCAAGATATACATAACCATTCTGCAGTTTGATAGTCGATATGCTCGACTGTATTGCTTCGCTCATAGTTTGCACTTTGCCTGCGGAGATTATTTAATACGTTAGAGCCGTACAGAGATTTCACATTTTTTTTGGCGTAAAAAAATAAAAGACTAATAAAAATAATTATTAATAAAAAAATGTTTATGTTGAGCAATACACTTTCTACAATGAGTTACGCATATTTAAAACCCGGATTTAAATCGCTCGTCAGAATTAAATAATTTTAGCTGACATTGTTTACGGTTACGATTTTAAAATGACATCTACGAAAAAATCTCAAAGGTTAATATCAAATACGAACTCATTATTGTTGGCGGCACCTACATATTATTTAAGCGAAGAAAATAAAGGGTGTCCAGCGGAAAAATTTCAAGATTAAATTGTAAATATTCGTAAACGTTTAACAACAGAACACAATTTCAACAAGACGGAGCCACTTAACACACAGCTAGAGTTTCAATGGAGAAGCTGAGGAGAATTTTTCCCAATAAATTAATCAGCAAGTACGGAGATATACCCTGGGCACCGCGATCACCGGACCTTACACCGTGTGACTTTTTTTGTGGGGATATCTTAAGTCTAGAGTTTATTTAACTAACGCTTTGCTCTTGCATGTTTGCAAATTTAAGAGTTCGATTGCAAGAGTGTTTTGAGAGAAATGAACGGCATTTAGACGATAATGTTTATAAAACGTAAAATCCGCATCGCTAAACTCCATTTTGTATAAATAAAATATGAGAATAACATTGTAGTTCGTTTATTTATTTAATATTAAACTTGAAAATTTTCCGCTGAACACCCTTTACTTACTAGTTTTTGATTTTATCTTATATCAGTTATTCACACTGAATCAATAGAGTAAGAAGCGGGTGTGAGCGTAAAATTTTACATCGTTCGTTACGTCAGTTAAAGTTGTTCAATTGGAATTTTTAAGTTTTTTTTAGGTTTTATTTTATCCTTTGACTTATGATACAAATATAACATGTAATTTTACGTCTTGATACAAGGTCAAAAGAGTAATCTGAAGATGGAAAAAAACTAAACAATGAAAAGTAATCAAGACTATCTATAAAATAACGTTTTCAAAGATTTCATCATCCGCAGCACTGCAATTCAGAGTCTTAACTGCCTACTGAGTTTGTCACGTTATGTCTGTAACATCCCTCTTTCAGTTCATATCTACCACATTATGAAACAATGAAAGGTAATCAAGACTATCTATAAAATAACGTTTTCAAAGATTTCATCATCTGCAGCACTGCAATTCAGAGTCTTAACTGCCTACTGAGTTTGTCACGTTATGTCTGTAACATCCCTCTTTCAGTTCATATCTACCACATTATGAAACAATGAAAGGTAATCAAGACTATCTATAAAATAACGTTTTCAAAGATTTCATCATCCGCAGCACTGCAATTCAGAGTCTTAACTGCCTACTGAGTTTGTCACGTTATGTCTGTAACATCCCTCTTTCAGTTCATATCTACCACATTATGAAACAATGAAAGGTAATCAAGACTATCTATAAAATAACGTTTTCAAAGATTTCATCATCTGCAGCACTGCAATTCAGAGTCTTAGCTGCCTACTCAGTTTGTCACGTTATGTCTGTAACATCCCTCTTTCAGTTCATATCTACCACATTATGAAACAATGAAAGGTAATCAAGACTATCTATAAAATAACGTTTTCAAAGATTTTATCATCCGCAGCACTGCAATTCAGAGTCTTAACTGCCTACTGAGTTTGTCACGTTATGTCTGTAACATCCCTCTTTCAGTTCATATCTACCACATTATCGAACCATCTAAGTTTCTGCCTACCCACTGTCCTGCGCCCTTGCAAATCACTGAACAAAACAATATTCTTTCAGACGCAAGTGATCTTGCAGATGCTTCATACACGTTGTAGGATTCCGCATATTTTCTTTCTTTCTCCAGACAATTTTGTCATTTAAGGGATTATAAATTACACGAAGAATTTTTCTTTCAAAGATGTCTAGAATCATTTCATTGTGCTTTGTTAGTGTTCAAGTTTGCGTCAAGTACATGAATATAGGTCGTATGGGTTCAATTCAAGCTATTTATTCAATTTATTCAAGCTAGATATTTTTTTTCTATTAAAATATATAAAATGAAATTTTAACATAGAATACAGCGAGTATCCCAGTAAAATATATCACTAAAACTGCGTCAGAGGTAGCGCGTTAGAAAATTCACATTTACTCAATATTTTATTTTCATCTTTAATGGTACCCGGATCGATAGCGTGCTCCTCCAAAATATTTTATAAATCGAAAAGATTTTAGAGGCAACGAGTATATATCTTGTATCTCTCACGTGCCAAGAAATAGCGCTGTCATCTTGCTATCACCCTAATACACTATGGTGTCAAATAATCATATCTGTGAGCATGGTGATTTTTATGATATAGAATTTAGTGCATTGATTAAAATTTTTGATATATTTTATTATATATCTTAACATCAAATTTTAATACTAATATTTAAATTAATTGAAATATTATTAATAAAATTTAAGTCCCCATTGTACTTTGTAATAATGTACTATTAATTAAGAGCTTAAGATATATTTTATCAGCTATTTTGAAATCTTATTGATTTCTTGGCTGAGTAGTGGTTTAGTATCCCTGCCTTTCAAATGAGAACATATTTTTATTTGAACCAGAAAAACTTGTTTTATGCAGGGGTGGTATGATATACGTGCCTGAGACTTGCGACTTTTTTTTTTGTTAGGATTTTTTAAATTTTTGATACTCTTTAACCTCGTCCAATCCAATAATGTTTTCACGTGAAATACCGCATATAAAGTACCATACAGAACGCGTTATTAATATTGTAGTTATTGAGAACACAATAATTATTACAGGAGTATTTCTAATTAAAACTGAATGAAATCCAATCTCTGTCAGCGGTTCTGCGAACAAAAGTAATTTCACAAGAAATTTTAATCAGGAATTCAAAATAATCTGCGTCCGTCGATCGCATGCTGGTGGGTGACCTGCCCGCGGGCCGAGTTTCGAAACGTTTCTTTATTTAACTACACATCACAGTTGCGCTAGTTCGGAGGCATCTAATAAGCGACATTATTGGGAGAAACAAAACACAAAAAAAAAAAATTACTCCCAGAATTTATAGATAACTTTTTTTATACAAGCGAATTTCATATTCCAGGTCGATGTTGTTTTTGAAAAACAAAGAAATGAAATACAATTTTTTAATTTTGTTTTTATTTCTCATTTTTATGGTTTATTACAAGTATGTGTAAAATATGACATTGCCAAAATGACCGCGTCTAGCAGCGGCACAAATGTGTGCTCCTTTAACCATATTTGATCGCGTTGTTTCAGCAATTTAATTTTAAATATGTCCTGTAGAATTTGAATTATTGTTGGCTTATTGGAATTATTGTAGAACTTTCCTTTCCAGTACTTTCACAGAAAATAATCGGGAGCTGTCAAATCAGGTGATCAAGGAAGCCAGTCGATATCACCTAGGTTTACAACTGCGTGCAAACCATTAAAGCGTTTACTGCCTCGTTTAATAATTGGCGAATTTTACTATCTTACTGTTTTTAACGTATTTGATTTCATGATTGTTATTTAAATTTGGTGCATGGATTGGTTTTTGATTTGGGAAAAACAAAATGCAATTAGCAGAACTATTCTATACGTTAATCTTTAATAGAAATAATTATTTCATTTAGTTATTATGTGAAAGATTTTCAAATAATAAATGAATTATGTTCAGTTATAGAAAGTGTTCTTAAAAACATCCGTACATTTTTCGTATGGGTAAGAAGGTATTATTTAAAATTACAAATAAATACATGATAAAATCGTATAAACAACGGATTTATTTTGTCTAAAGACGTTGGTTAAACGAAAGTAGATATATTATATATGATTGTATAATGTCATTGGTAACAGCATAACCTACTGCACGCCACTGGTAAACATTAAAACCTAAAATGAGTGCGTGCTCATATACTTACACATGGAGTCGTGGACTCTCACTGACAATGTTATATATAAATTAAAAGTTGTCCAAAAGGCAATGGAAAGACTATGTTTGAAATATCTTTGAGACACTGAGTACAAAATCACTAGAGAACCAAGGTAACAGATGTAGCCTAAAAAATCAGTGAGCTCAAGTGGCAAGGCAATGGACAAGACATTTGTTGAAGAGATGACGAATGACGGGGAAGGAAGATTCTGGAATGAAGGCATCGCTCTAATATAAGAAGTGTTTGCTGTCCTCAAGCTCGATAGAACGACAAGATCAAAAGAGTGATCAGCAACAGATAAATGACGAAGCCTAAGGACAAGGGTGATAATCGATTCTTAGGAGACTTATTTAAATAAAGTTTATGAAGGACAGTGAATGAAGTATGGCTGCCATGTAGCATTTAATAAAAGTCAACCTAGCGGTGAATGACTGATGCGAGAGCTATTACTCATATAACGGTCCAGAGTAAGAGGAGGGTTACCATTAACATTCTTATTCACAATCCTTAGAAGCAATGTTCCCTCTAAGCTTGAATAACGGCGTGCGCATCAAAAATCTTTTGTGCAATTTTAAGGATCAATGCTATTTTTTGTTCGCTAGGGGAGAAAATAAAAAAAAAACAGTATAAGGCTACTCTGGTAGGGCCTGGGTTGATCACATTACTAATGAAGATGTATTAAGACGCGTAATCGTGTCAAGAGAACTAATAACAACCATTAAAGAGAGTTACATATTCAGGACACATTTTCGTAATTAAAAATATTTTTTCTTTCAACTCATTACGCAGGGGAAGATAGAAAGCAGCACAAGTTTTGGTTAAAAAATATCTTGGCTGTCTATTCTCAGAAAGTGATTCAATATCCAAAATATTGGTGATAATATACCGGATAAAACAAACATACTGTAACATGGTCGCACAATTTTGATGGAAGGGGGCACATGAAGAAGACGTGTTGTTAAAAATTGAATGCGTGCTATATTTTTTGTGTGCAACATGATGCCAAATTGTGTGTGCATTTTAGAGGGAACATTGCTTAGAAGACATTTGTATACAGAAGTGTAGAGATATAGGGTGATTATTTATTACCAAACGATCAAAGACAATGCAGGAAAAGTAAAAAAATAGTCAATTAAATTATGGTAAATTACGGTAGTCACCAATAGCGAATTCAATCCCTAGTCAAAGTTGCAATCCCTGGATTATGAGATTCAATTTTAATGATACCAGAATCAGTTCGCGATTTAGAAAATCCTCACAATGTTTGCATGTTTTTAAATAAATGTTAGAAAGAACACATACAGTTGTGCAAGATATTTATGTTTAAGTTGTTATGTCCTGTGGGCCTAGTTATATTTCATTGCGTCAGTTGTTGTAACCTTCCTTGATGAATATCGGTTGAGATGACGTGCATATTTGTTCACGATCGTAATATTAAATGAAGTTTTTAGTTCTACCTCCGTTGCGAGACGTGGAGCGATTTTTAGACGTGACCGATTAAGCATTTTACCTGACGTCCCACTCCGTACGCCCACATATACACATATCCTTTCGTCCCGTACGCGCGTGCACCTGTCACGTCGTCATTCCATAAACAATACGTCTTGACTCCCAATATGTATCTTGTTGCCAATTTCTTAAGGAAGGTGGCCGGTTGATCACCCCAGATTAAGCCGAGTTAAACTGTGACAAATAATGTGTACAGACAGATTAGGTCTTGATTGGTCAACGCGTACTGAAGGGGTGAAAAACAAGAGAACATGGAAGCGCGCTGTCGTGATTTTGAGCCTCCAACTCTCCAAGGATAAGGGAACGAAAATGAACAATATGAAAATAGTGAAGAAACTTTTAACAAAATATATCGTTAATAATAATATAAAAATTAGAAATAATAATGAATGTGAAACAATTTTATTGTTATGATTAGTAAACTTGCAATAAAAAAAACAGCGAATATTTCATCATTTAGTCTTGATCTAATTTTAGTACTCTTAGTCCAAAATATTAATCCGAAATTTCAAGATTGTATGCACCAATACCTGGATTCATAAGAAATAAAAAAGTAGAAAAAAATGATTATGAAAACATGACGTATTTTTATTAAAATGGTATAAAACGATAATCCAAGTTACAGGTACCATAACACGTGGTTAAATATCTCTAAGAGATCGAGTACTATAAGTACAAATTTGTCAGACAACCAAGGTAACAGATATTATTCAAAAAGTATCTGTACTCGTATATACCTACTATCAAAAAGCAAGGTTGATTGTTCAGCAGCTATAGTGTGTCAGTGTTTCTGGAATTAATAAAATAGAAATATATTGTTAGGGGAACACATTATCTAACTATGCTACAGCGACATAATTTTTGACGACAAATTTTCCAACCTGTATGTTACACTTTTTCAAATTAATACATCTATCGTTCCATTATTTGAAAGCGTCTACTTTGTTTTTACGGAATACAAATAGCTTTGAATAAAAAATAATCTCGCTGGATAATGCACATCCCCCGGTTTGAAAGATATCCAGGTTTGAATCCCGGTGGCGCAACAACATTTTTCGATAAAATTATTTTTATATGTATATTTTTCTAATTAATACATTTAATTAGTATTTAAAATATCACAGACCTATATTCTGAATAATTACAACTTCAAACTAAAAATGTGTTCTCCTTATAATATATAAGTTGTATCAATGTGTTCAAAATTGAATAAAAGTAAATTGCTAATTCTGGCGTTTGCTATCGGTTTACTCATCAGTTTTACATTTATATTTATATTATTATTATATTATTTATATTTAATTAGTACTTAGAAATATGTTGTATCGATAGTTGCTCTTTATAATCTAAATTGTATTTTTGTACATTTCTAACTTGTGATTAGCTGACGTCACGCGTGTACGAGATAACATATCTAACTTGTTAATGATTGACTGTACGTCGCGCAAATATGATGGGATTCTTCAACTAGGATAAAAATATTTCAATTGTTAATTTCTTATCATATTAATCTGTGCACGCCTCCAGGTAATTACAAATAAAATCAAATATCAAAAAACTGCACTAGTTTTTTAAATGAATTTTATAATTTGTAGAGCATTAATAGTTCAATGACATAACACATATAAAATTATGGTATGTATTATAACTAAAACTATAGTAATTACAATTCTTACTATAATACGACTACCCACAGCAGCCTGTAGATACTATAGTAGGTACGAACCGTCTATTGCTAATGAAATACAATGTACATAAAAATGAGATACTATAAATTACAATGCAACATATATGTATAAATAGTATAAAATATGTCTTAAGAACATTACATGAATACAGGAACGTAAATATAATTATAAATAAATATTTAACACAATATGGCTTAAAGAAAAAGTCTAATGTAAGAGATTTTTGTAGCTTAGTGATAAATTGGAGAATATATACAACTCATTTACTTTGTAATGTCTTTATACAATTTATATACTCATGAAATCGGATTAAGAACACGCACGTTGCTACGTTATTGTATTATTTAAGTATGTTATTTTTATTGTTTTTAAATAAATAATTTTCAAATAAAATCGTTTAATCGTATAAGGCCGATCATCATTGAGCCACAAGACAAGTCTTCAGAAGTCTCTTAATTCAATCATGATTTCAAATGGCTATTTATTTCATCATTCGGCAAGTTCAGCAACACAGAAGACATTATTTGTAATATTTCTGTCACGGCAAATGTTACCACAACGTATGCGTAGATGTGTTGATGCAATAGCTGGTAGATTACAAATATGGAATCTCTTAATATGAGACTAGGGTTTCAGTAGATAACGGAGTGAGCTGAACTTTACACTGTCTCAAACGGGGATGTGAGTGTAGGACCTTCATTACGCTCGCATCGTGATATTTGTGATTTGACTACTGTCGAGTGTTATTTCCTGGTGCTCGGAATTTTTATCATATCATTTTTAACGAAGACGTGATTAAAATTCTAATTAAATATATTAATTAGAAACATATACATATCAAATTAATTTTATCGAAAAATATTGTCGTTGCGCCATCGGGATTCGAACCTGGATCTCTTTCCAAACCGGGAAAGGTCCATTATCTAAATATACTACAGCGATGATATTTTTAGCGACAAATTTTCGAACCTATATGTTACCTTTTTGATATTAATACATTTAATCCTTCCATTATTTGAAAGAGCCATCTACCTTATTTTTACGGAATACGTTCCGAATAATTATAAATTCACAATAAGAATGTGTTCAACTAAAAATAAAGTTGTATCAATGTGTCCAAAATTTAATAAAAATGAATTGATAATTCTGGCATCTGCTATCCTGAATCTTTTTCTAAACCGGGGAATGTGCATTATCCAACTATGCTATAGCGACATTATTTTTGACGACAAATTTTCGAATCTGTATGTTACACTTTTTCAAATTAATAGATTTATCGTTCCATTATTTGAAAGGCATCTATTTTGTTTTTACGGAATCTCAAATAACTTTGAGTCAATCGATGTCAGACGCCAGAATTAACAATTCATTTTTATTAAATTTTTGGACACATTAATCAACTTATGTATTATTAGAAGAACACGTTCTTATTGTGAGGTTATAATTTTTCAGAACATATTTTAAACATCACAGACCTATGTTTTGAATAATTACAATTTCACAATAATAATGTGTTCTTCTTATAATGAAGAAATGATTAACTATAATTTTATATTTAAAGGTAATAAAATATCATAATGGAGTCTTCGTACTAACACTGACGTTATGAAAGTAAATTAGAAATGGAAATGAGTTCACTTGGGCGTGGACATGGTAAAACCATTTAATATAGAATAAAGAATGAACGAATTAAAACATAAATATATTTGGAACGAAAGTAAGACTAATCGAAGCAAAGTGAAGCTCATATATACAGTGTTACTTTGGCATTGTACTATGTAACAATAGAAGATTATTTGTAAGAATAATATTTTTTTAATGATAATAAATAAAATGAATGTCATCTATACTTAAAATCTTACGCTCTTTGATCGATACAAGACAACATTTAAATAGGATTCTTCGCAAAACATTAGCACTATCCTTGCTCCTATAAATGTGTTTTAAATTTTATGTCATCCATTTCAAACATTGCATAATTTCTCTTTAGGACCCCGTTTAAAACATATACCTCGTCGTTTAGGTGGTTTAGTCATCTGGAAGAGTTGGGAAAGGAGAATATAATAATAATGTAACAATACTGTGTTACGTATGCTACGTGTAGACTTCTCATGTTAACGATATGCGTAGTTAACTTGAAATTTGGAGTAAGACTGCATCCAATTTCTCGAAAGAATTATTAATTAATTATATAAATAATGCAATGTAAGTAAAAGACAGAGATACTTTAATTATATATTCGTCTTATTTGATCTATTGTGTCCATTAATTTAATTAAATATACATCGATGCTATGTGATGTACGCATATATATCGCGGGAGTCAATTAGGCAACTATACTGAATGAATTAAACTACGACTTAAATAATATAGCAATATGGCTGAAGAAAAATAAATAAAAACTAAATATAAACAAAACTAAATTTATGAACATTGGAAATATAAGAATACGAATTACACTAGAAATTATCTGTCTGGTGAAAGTCTGAAGGAAGTGACTGAAATGCAATATTTGGGAGTCATAATAGATTAAAAAGTAAACTTTTCGCAAAATATCTTGTATTATGACTATATATGACTAAAAGATTGCTAAAAAAATCTCACTTCTGGGAAGGATCAGAAGATTCATTAGTATCGAGTCTTGTAAAATAGTATACAACTCTGTTATTATTCCTTACATAAACTACTGCAGCAGCCTTTTTGTTTTTGGGTAATGAAAAAGAAATGCAATAATTTTATCAGTACTGCAAAATAAAGTTTTGAGAATAATACTGAGAAAAAATATCATAGATATACCTACTCGGATCAGTGCAATGCTGAAAGATCTTAATATGATGACCTTTAAATAGAAAAAATATTTTAGTCCCCACAAAAAAACTATCAGTAAAATTTAAAAGAAAAATTGAGCACGAACATTATACAAGAGAACGAAACAGACTGAGACTGCCATTCAGAAAGAAGAAAACTTTCAGAAATCGGTAATGTACAGTTCGATGAAGATTTTCAATGAAATGCCAGATGATATAAGAAAGGAGGAGAAACTGCATAGAATAAAAATTAAACTTAGCAAATATGTACAAGATAAGTTACGGTAAACAGGAAAATTTTGATATTATTTATATTATTAGAGCATACAAAGGTGTTTTTTTTAGAGGTTTGGTTTTCGAAGTGCCAACATTTTTTTCAGCGACAGCTGATTTGTGTTCAGTTTGGTTTACCATTTCACCATGAATAGATTTACGCCAGAACAACGCTTGTAAATTAAGAAAATTTATGTCGAAAATCGTGATTCAGTTCGCGAAACTTACCATGCGCTACGTCGACATAATCGTCCATCCGAGGAAGTAATTCGAATAACCATGGATCATTTTCGCACCACACATACTCTAATTGATAATACGTCGTATAGTTTGCATTGAAGGTGTTGCTGTAGTGGAACGTAGTATTGAGAAGGACCCGAATGAGTCGATTCGCCATCGTGCACAACAATAGATTCATGATTATTGACTTTTTTGTTCCCAATTGAATGGCATTAATGTGGAAGAGCTGTGGTTTCAACAAGATGGTGCAACATGCCAAATAGCGCGCGTCACAATCAATTTATTGAGGGAAAATTCGATGAGCGCATAATTTCGCGAAATCGACCTGGGAATTGGCCTCCAAGATCATGTGATTTAACATTTTTAGATTATTTTCTATGGAGATATGTGAAGTCGCTACAAGGCATAAACCAGAGATGATAGACGACTTAAAAGACAACATTCGTCGTGTTATTAACGATGTACGTCCCTAGTTGCTCCAAAAAGTGATCGAAAATTGGACATCCAGATTGCGCTTTATTCGAGCCAACCGCGACGCCTATATGCGCGAAATCATATTTAAATACTAATGACATAAAAATATCTTTCCAATAAAGCTAATACCATGGCCATTACCATAATTTTTATTTTAAAGTTCTATACCTCAAAAAAATATCCTTTATACATATTAAGAATAAATAAATTAATATGATTTCACAACGAGCAAGAAGCAAAAATTTCTAACATGATTGTGCACATTATTACGTATAATGTGCACATTATTACGTATATTAAATATTACGTATCATGTGATACTGGATGCTGGAGTGCTGGATCAAATAAGAGTTGTACGATAACGGTGTGCTAAACATTATTTTGATTTGTTAATGTTGTAATGATAGCCCTCTTTTGTACGTCTACGAGGGGGCACTTACGTCATATTTGCTAATGCACGATGTCATAAATGTGTTGTAGTATTTTCAAACCATAATTGGCACTCATTAAACTTTCAAACAGGCGATAAATTGAGTGCGAGTAAAATGCGCCGACTGGTTTGTTGGATAATATGCTAATATGACCTTAACCCACAAACACGAATGTGCCAAAGATATCTTCGATTTCTGTAAAGCGGGTTTTTTCTTCTAGAAAGTGAGTGTGTAACGCGATGCCGCCGACCGAAATCAAATTTATCGTCGAAGGTGTAAATATTTTATGCCCGTAAGAATTTTTTACTGAATTTGAATGTCAATAAAATCATGATGATTACTAGTTGTTAGGTCATGGTCATGTGACTAAAGGTCGTTGTGTTATTTATTGCAAGGATTGGAAGGGACCCATGCAGTTAATTATATAATATTTTGATTACGTATAATAATATCTTTGTGATAATAACTATATCGCTCTCATCCTCAGTCATCCTCAGTTCATAGCATAACAAAATGGGTTGGGTCCTTTCGATGTATTTGATAAATACAAATTAAAACATGCTATCCTTATCGTAGAATTTTATTCGTGTAATCGAATATGTGCGACGTGCAGCCAATCAATAATAAGTTAGAGATGTTACATTCATTAAAAAAAAATTGTTTACATGGTATCAAAACATTTTTTTTTTGTATTAATGCGCCTGATACGTTTACTTTTTGTAGACATTGTATGTATTGAATTCTTTAAATAAAAAATTGTCTTATCATTGTGTTTTTATTCTTCAATTTTCAAAATAATTGTATATTTTTGGAGTTATATAGAATTGACTCTTAACACTTGATATGTACATGTACAAAAATAAAATATTAATTGCCATTGGCCACGAATAAGAGATAATGGATACCATTTATACTGTTTTTTTTATCAACTCTACAAACACGATTGTCCGCGAAGCGGCCATTACAGCCGCCCGCAGAGTCCAACAAGAAGCGAAAGCCAATTACTTCTTGCTATAAAAAACAACCGATTTTAACGGTCAGACAGGAATAATATTTTCAATAAACATGACACTACAATGCCTTTGCTTTAATGGTCTGAACCAGAGTTCGGACCATTAAGGCTTACCACACACCCTCATATATTTGATACTGAAGTATATAATTTTGACCGATGAGTACTAGGAACAAGAACACGGCAGATTTAAAAATATTAATCAGATGACAAGCAATAAAACAAAATGCAAAATTGTTTAGATTTAGCTTTATACTACCCTGATAAATGAAGTTATTCCGAAACCGGTTGATCTGAAAAAGTTATTTTTTATTAATTTTCAAAAATTTTAACCACAAAGATATATATGTAACTTATAAATAGCTGAATCAAACATGCACACAAGTCAAACAGTTAAAAACAAGGAAAATTATGATGTGAACGAGAGAAGAATAGCAAAATACAATATACACGATATTTTATTTTTGCATTGGCTAAAATTTGTACACTTGAAATAAAAATAATTTAAATATATCTACTTCTGCTCATAATAAACCTATATAAGGTTTTAAGCATGCAATATATATTCTTGTAGTTTCCCTGTTACAAAGTGATCACTTGGTGAAATTTATTTATATCATAGTGTTGAAGAACACGTGTATATTTCCTGTCTAGAGGAGTGGCACATTCGAAATTATTATTTAAGCGTCTCTCCCGATGACAAAAGGAGTGTCTGTTGATGTGACATTTGCGTTATACTTTCGTGTCAACAGATATGACATGTCATCACGTCTAGACAGATCTCCAGAAAGTTGACCACTGACGACTATTTTAATGAGAATATTTGAACCACTATATCGAGAGACATTGAACAACTCGTGCCTATTATTGTATTGCTCGAACTGTTCATAAAATTAAATACATATTGCCATATAAAATCACTTAAATATTACAGTTCAATCTGCGAACAAAGTGATGATAGCTTAAGATATAAAGTAAAAGAACAGTGAAATAGTCTACCTTCTTCCTTTATTTCTCAATTTTTAAATGTTCTTTGATGTTTTTAAAATATACAGAAATACAATTTCCACATCTTTTATCATCATAACAACTTAAGTACTAGATTTATTTTTTAAATAATTATTTTAGTTATTTTAGATCGTATATTTATATTAACTTTATAATAATTATTATCATTGGTTATTGTAAATTTCATTATATCATTTAATATTATTTTTTTCTTCAAAGACGTTTAATTGACATGAAAAAAATTGTAGAGAAACGGTGCAAATGGAACCTTGTTGCTCTGTAAAATAATTATCTATTGCAGATAGTACCCAGAACATATATACACAGAAATATTAGTAGTTTGACTCAAATAGAACTTTATTGCCTTGTTATTTCCTAAACTATAAGGAAATTTGACAAATTTATAACATAGTTTTAAAGGGTTTTAAGAATTTTGGTACAAAAAGTCAGTTTTTACCAAAATCTTAGCTGATACATTGTTATACTTTTAAAATTAGCAATATTAACTTTGTGGTTAAAATTCATATTTTTTTTATTTATTATCTTTGTTTTATTAACCACTGAATTGAGTTTAAATACATCTATCGGTTTCTAGTTTCTAGATTTATTTTTTAAATATACGTTATATGTGACATATATGTTTTTTGATTTGTTAATCTGACATTCCAAAACTGGTTGATGTTTTAAATTACCCATTAAGTGGTTTTAATAAACAATGTTAAATAGTATATTAAAATGATTATATTTTTTCACTTAATTGAAGGATATAGAAAGGCCTTTGTCAAAAATACCACAAGAAATAAAAAAACTATTGCTTTATATTTATTAAATTAGGTCAAAAATGTAATATGTCCTGTTTGAAGATGTAAAATATTAAATGTGTGAAAATTTATATATACATATATTCGTGATACTTAAGTTTCATTTCGATAATAGAAAACGCCTTCTGGATCAGGAAGCGTAGTAAAATATTATTGCAGAGGAAAGACGGCGTCGGTTAATCTAGCGAGACGTCTTTAATGACGCATTGAATCAGTGTCCGAAATGACGTCAGGTGAGAAATAGAGATGTTCAGTATGACTACGTTATTTGCAAACAGGCTAGTACAAGAACAGTATAGACAACGCAGACAATATGTAAATTGAAAAATATATATAACGTATTTTAAAAAGGACCACGTGAATATACTTACATTAATATTAATATTTGATGCTTAATTAGATTTAATAATTTCAATATATACTCTTATATTGTACTTGTTTGCTATAGCAGTAGAATAATTTCTTAGTGATTCGGAGTTCAAGCCTCATTCTAGAAGGTCACCAAGTTAGTCATGTTTTTATAGCACAACTAAGCCTAGTTTGAAAATAGTAAGAATATTGATTTGACATATATATATACATATATATACCTTTTTTTTTCATTATAAAAAGTGCTAACTCAAAAAAAAAGTTGACTACAATACATACAGTTTTGAATATAATATAATCAGGAAAAAATACATTTTTTTCCTATAATCATGAATATCATAAATTTTAATAGAATAGTATTAAAATTATTTAGTAAACTGATTGGTATCACATGCGATGTAGAAACGCATTAGAAATGTAATTGAAAAAAAAGGTTTAATATTATTAAATATGAATTAAATATATTAATTAGAAAGATATACATATAAAATCAATTTCATCGAAAAATATTGTTGTTGCGCCACCGGGATTCGAATTTGGATCTCTTTCCAAACCGGGAAAGGTGCATTATCCAACTATGCTACAGCGAAGATATTTTTAACGACAAATTTTCGAACCTATGTGTTATCCTTTTTTTAAAAATTAATACATTTAATATTATTGTTCAAATCTTTTTTGGAAACAACGTGATGTAATATTATGTAAGTATTTATATTATGTACGATATAAGTTATTTAGAATTCATTATTTTGTTATTTTAACTTTTTTACTTATAGCCTTAATTATTTCAAGGCGTCTAGACGCCTGTCCAACGTCTTACCTGACCGCGTCCATTTCTGAACGACGCTGATTTATGCGACGGCCATAGAACAGAGTGTCGATGAACTGGCTTCTTAATTTAAAGAGATATTTTAAAATTTATGTATCAATTAAAAGTATAATAAAAGTTACACTCAATCATATTAAGGTACATATAAAAATTTATCAATTTTATTTGGTTCATAAAAATGCCAATTAATGATATTCAGAATAATTTATATTAAAAATTTAACTTGATAAATTAAAACTATTTATTTGTATACTTTACGTCGCATTATCTTTATAATGTGATTTTTAAAATACGTTATTAATATTTGTTGCATATTGAACTATATGATTTTATTAATTTAATGTAACCACAAGTCCTCTTCTAAAAAAAATTATAATAATTTTGTATCATTAAGCAAGTTCCACATCTTTCATCATTGTAAAATATTATTGTAAAAAAAAATAGATTTTTAAAAACAGAACAACTATGGTGGTAATATATGGTTTAGTAAAGGGTGTCCAGCGTAAAACTTTCAAGTTTAATATGAAATAAATAAAAAAACTACAATGTTATTTTCATATTTTATTTATACAAAATGGAATTTAACGATAGGGATTTTACGTTTTATAAACAATATCGTCTAAATACCGTCCATTTCTATCAGGACACTCTTGCAATTGGACTCTTAATTTTGCAAACACGCAAAAGTAAAGCGTTGGTTCAATGGCAGCAACTTCATGGCGGATATTTTCTTGTGGGTCCTGAATTGTTCGAGGATTGTTACTATAAACTCTCGACTTAAGATATCCTCACAAAAAAAAGTCACACGGAGTAAGGTCCGGTGATCGAGGTGCCCAGGGTATGTCTCCGTACTTGCTGATTAATTTATTGGGAAGAATTCTCTTCAGCTTCTCCATTGAAACTCTAGCTGTGTGTGAAGTGGCCCCGTCTTGCTGAAATTGTGTTCTGTTGTTGAACCCGGGAAACTGCTGTAGTTGCGGTACCAAAAACTCGTCGATCTTTCAGAAATACACGTTAGCAGTGACTATATCTCGCTGGACACCCTATATATGGAACAATATATGGTTTTAGTTTGTTAATTGACATCCTGATGAAAGAAATTGTATTTTACGAAAGCGGTTGGTGTATTAAATATAATTCATCAAGTGGTTTAAAACGAAGATAAATAATATATATTTATATGTTATTAATTTTTTACATACATTTTTCATAGTTATTGTACTAATTTAATGTATTAATTATAAAGATTTACATACAAAATCAATTTTATCGAAAAATATTGTTTTTGCGTAACTGGTATTCGAACCTGGATCTTTATTTCCAAAAAAATATGTGCGTTGCAAAATATGTTACAGCGTCAGTATCTTTCGTGACAAATTTTCGAAACTATATCTTACACATTTTCAAATTAATACATCTGTCGTTCCATTATTTGAAAGCCATCTACATTGTTTTTATGGAATCTCAAATACCTTTGAGTAAACCGATAGCAAACGCCAGAATTATCAATTCATTTTTATTAAATTTTGAACACATTGATTTGATATAACTTATATTATTAAGGAGAACACATTTTTATTGTGAAGTTGTAATTATTCAAAACATAGGTATATAGAGATCCAGGTTCGAATCCTGTTAGCGCAAAAATAATATTTTTCGATAAAATTGGTTTTATATGTATATCGTTATAATTAATACATTCAAATAATTACAATAAATACATGTTATGAATAATTACAATTTCACAATAAGAATATGTTCTCATTAATAGTTATTGTTATACGAATATTTTATTTCAAGGTGCTTGCGATAAAATAAATAAATAATTATTTTAATAAACTGCATACGAACTTTACGGGCATCCAGTGGATGAAAGTCGACTAGCGTCTGCTGGGTTTGGCATCAAGGCATCGCGAATTTCAAATGACAAGCAGATATTTCACGCCAGTGGTAGAGACGTGCAGACATGCCAATAGATGTCATCATATGTGAGTACTGGATTGGTATCGATCAAAATATGTATTTGTCAAAGCGTCGAACTGAAATATGATATTTTGTGTGTATTTAATATTTAATGAATTACTTACAAAATGTGTTATTTGTTTTAAATTAAATTTTTCATATTTAAAACTGTAAATGAAATGGATTAATAGTGAATAATACGTCTAGTAGATTATTTAGTTATACGCAAATATTACAATCCACAGCTCTGTGTGTGAATAAATATATTTTTAAGTAGTTTGGACATGTTACTAGAAGATGTTAAAATAGCGTTAATAAATTAGTGATGACCGGAAATGTACAAGTACGAACAGCAAGAGGTTGATCTTCAACAAGATGGACAGACCAAGTTCGCGAAAATGACTGGAGCCTCATTACACGTCACACTAAGGAAGGTCTGGGGTCACGGAGAGTCGATGCAAGCGGTAGCGGACCAACGGAAGTAAGAAGCTTACCTCTACTGAATAGCACCTTAATATCATATTTTTCCTAAAAAAAAAGATTTTTTTCATTGATATGGTATCAACCATGATGATAATGATGTATAGCGATACAAAACATAATTTAACAACTATAAATCAACATGTCTAATACTTGTAGAAAATCTATTCGCTTTATATGTGAATATATTTGTGATTTTTATCACACGACGTGGAATCATTTGAGGTTAAGAGTCCAAGGAAATAAGATTATTATTAAAGAGAACACATTCTTATGGTGAAGATGTAATTATTCAGAACATAGGTCTGTGATATATATTTTTTAAATAAATACATCAACAACAACATTTTTTTTCGATAAAATTGATTTTACATGTATATCTTTCTATTTAATACATTTAATTGGTATTTGAAATAAGATACCGTAGAGTTGATGTTCACGTTTGAGAAATGTGAATATTCGCGAAACTGTAGAAAAAAACTCTCGCTTTTATATACCGAAATTTCTTCAATGAACTGGTGTTAATTAGAATGGCAAAAAAAGTTTCCCAAAGCGAATCCTATCGATAGTACCAAAGAACAATTGGTACGCCGATACACGATAGGATACAAGAAGTAAATATGTTTTGTCCAAGAAATAAGCTAATGTTATAGAATAGGAAATATTACATTATAAGTCAATACTACTGTCGTTCAAAAAATTTGCAATTACATAGATTAAATGTGGCGAGTTAAGGGAAAGAAGATGACACAAGTTAACCGAGAGTTGAAAATTAATATTGACCAGATTACTGTAAAAAAAAAACCTGTGATCCGCAATGAACAGGCAAAAAATATATGGTCAAGGGTTTCCTCCTCAGCACTATACTCACAGATTGGGGAATCTATTAAGTTCAATCTGAATAAATGTGAGGCTACCTGGAAACGCCCAATTCTCATTATAGAGATATTTGATATTGTTCTTTTGGAGACTTTCCTTTTGGAAAACGGGGAGGGGTCGGAGAGTAGATCTTTGAATTATTTTAAGCCGATTACTCTAAGATTATTTAGATCCATCCATTATGCAGTCCAGATAGAATTTGTACGTTTTTAATATCCACCTATATTAACCGGTTTCTGAAGTATATAATTTACTATGAATGATTTTGAATATATTTCAATTTATGGAAGCGAATTTATTCAATAGCGATGCATAACATTATATTGTGCCAAAAATTATACGTCGCAAATTTTAAATGGCATACTTTTGTTTGACCTTCGGTACAACTTAACCCTGCTATGTAGCGACTTTCATTGCTTATTTGCCTTGAAAAATATATTAAGATTATAGTGAATTCTTCGTATTGTGTCAACAACCTATTAACAACATAAACTTGTGTAAACATTGTAATACAACTAAAGAAAACTATCCAGGACTATTTTAACATTTATATATAAAGTTTATTGAAAAATATTAAATCACTTCATACACTTATAAACCTGAAAATAATATATTACGCGTTTATGCAGTCACATTTGCAATACGGTATTATTAGATAGGGAGGCGCATATAAAACTTCAATATTACAATTAGAAATCACTCAAAAAATGATAATAAAAATTATTCTAAAAAAAAACTATTCAAGTTTACAACTTTTCACAGATTTCAAAGTATCAAAAATAATAGACATATACAAAAAAAAATTCATTAATCCAAATTTTCAAAATTAAAAATCAATTAAACTTTAGAAGCGAATTCCGATCTTCAAGATTTAGAAACCAAATTGATATTCCAAAACTAAAACATACCGCAATCCAAAATCACTTTATTTATCAAGGCATCAAATTTTTAACAATCTTTCCATCACAATCAGAACAATTACAGACTACTATCAATTTGTATCTGAAGTAAAAAAAAATTGTACACAGACTAACTGAAACATAAATTATCTCGTATGTACTCCTTCTCTATATAATAGTCTTACTCTCATAGATAATAAATAAATGTTTAATGAAATATATATATATATATATATATATATATATATATATATTATAAAAAAATAATACATATTATAATATAAAAGTCAACATTAAGTGAAACAAGAAAAGTTTATATAAATTACTTGCTTGCTTGTTATAAAACAAAATATATTTATAATTTTTGGTAATGAGTGAAGTTTGATTATTAAACATTTATTTTTATTATAATTATAATATTAACTGATACTATGTAAATATCTACTGGAAAAAAGCTTACATTAATATTTTTGGATGATATTTAAAATACAAAACGATTAACGTCAACTGACAGCGGAATGTTAAAATTATATAATAATCACTGATGACTAATTTTTATTCACCGCTTTATCAGGACGTAGATAGGGAATTTTTAAAATTTAAATTGTGTAATTAAATTATTACAGCACGCGCCTCATTTTATTTATTAGGAATTACAACTATGTAAATTATTATTGCCATTAATGCAATACTGGGGTGACATCTATTTATACATTTTCGAGATTTTGTTTTGTTGATTCGTTTTCTGTTTTAATGATTATTACATTATATTGAATTTTATTAATACACAAAAACCATGCGTGCCACAAAATACATCATCAGATGGAAACTATGAAATAAGAATTGATCTAAACAGAGTGGCATTCCCTTGGATAATCCTTTATCTAGCAGTGAATTGACAATGATTGAATATGATGATGATGATATAATGACATCTGAGGCATCATTAAAGCTACAACATCCAGTACTTAACAAAACTTGGCGGCCCTCGTAGTTCAGTGAGCGTAATACTGGCTTGTTATACCAGGGGGGTCATTTTCTTAAGTCTGGCTGTTTTTGTGAGGTCTTTCACTACGGTTATTTGGTTTCATGGCCTGTTTTAGTGAAAAAATAAATAAAACAACTTCGGTAACATCTGAACTTGGTTAGAATAATTGAAAGTTTCAGGCTGTAAAAATAACTCAACTAATATATCAAAATTACAACTTCTTTAACATTTTATAGCGCTAATAGTTTTCTACAGCTGAATGTACCATTGCAATTAAGAAATTCAACCGAAAACCAATACGGTAATTTTGTTATGAAAGCGTTTATATATAACTAATCTCTGATTGACCTTGGTAATACCAATAAGATGATAAATGTCAAATTTGCATACATTGCGTTTGTAATAATCGGCAATGACTCAAAAGTCTTAAGTCAAAAGTCATTATTTTTTCTTGAAAGCGGATTCTGGCTCAATGTAGGAAATACACCAATGTCAAAATCACCAAGATGACTAAACCCAAGTATCTATATTTTATAAATTATAAGGAATCAATATATCCAACAATGACAAATCTATAATTGTCCCGCAAATATTAAACATGGAAAATTAATGTATTTTATTTTACAATATTAAGAAATACTACATTGTTGTGAAATTTCGGAATGAAACAGGGAGAAGACCATTTATGAACGAACGCATACAAAACAGCTAACGAAAATAAAGTCAATAAGGTATTTTTGGAGTTTTGCAATGTGGTCGAAAATATGAATCACAAACGTATCATATATAAATATTTAATATAAATAATAATAAATTTCCATTGTGCACTTTTAAGGGTTTAAGTAAAAAGTATGTTTTTGTATTAAATAAAATTAAGTAAATAAAGGGTGTCCAGCGGAAAAATTTTGAGATTAAATTGTAATTGCTCGTAAACCATCAGAGTGAGGTAAGTGGGAGGGGTTTTGTTCGGCGCGCGTGTTTTGCGGATTTGCCAGTCACAGTGAGTCACTGTTTGGGAGCGCAGCGCGCGTTCGGGGTTGAGCAATATTTAATGTGCGGTGATTCAATAGTTCGTGCGCGTCGCGCTTTTTGTATTCACTTTTATGTTCGAAGAGTAAGTGATGGGCCGAGCACGCAAGTTATCCGGTGATGGGTTCAAAAATTCAGACAAGAAGGGATAATGGTTAACCAAACTCCTCCGGGACCATAAACGTCAGCAGCGAAGCCAGAACATGTGGCTCAAATTCGACGTGAAGTTATGCGCAATCTCCGTAAATCCATAAGGAAGATTGCAAACTTTACGGGAATAAAATACAACAGTGCATATTATTTTGAAAAAGAAACTATAGTTTCACCTATATAAACTGCAAATCGTGCAGTTTCTCAACAAAAATGACTATTTTTTACGTGAAACCTTAGCGAGAACGATGCTGGAACGTTTTGGAACAGCACGAACGCTTAGAAACATATTATTTAATGACGAAGCACATTTTCATATCGATGGCTATGTAAATAAACAGATAGTGAGATACTGGTGCCCCGAAAACCCAAGAGAACGCTATTAAAAACGTTTGCATTGTCCAAAAACGATAGTATGGTGTGCAATTTCTGCACGAGGGATGATTGACCGTTATTTTTTTAACCAGCGAGAGAGTCACTGCTGACGTGTATTGCCGAATCATCGACGAGTTTTTGGTACCGCAACTGTAGCTGTTTCCCGGGTTCAACAACAACAGAACACAATTTTAGCAACACGGGGCCACTCCCCACACAGCTAGAGTTTCAATGTTCAATATTTAGAGTTCGAAAATTTGTCGATTATTTACAAAGCTGACGTAGTGTAATTGAATAATCCACTTCCCCGGATAGAAAGAGATCCTGATTCAAATTTCGGTGGCAGCTAAAATATTTTTTCGGTAAATTGAGTTTATATGTATGTATATATTTCTAATTGATGCATTTAATTTGTATTGAAAGTTTCGAGATTAAAAATTGTAGTTTTTAAACTAGTGTTAATTTTTGTCCACAATTAGAAAAATTTAATATCTTATCGCGACTAACTTCGAATCTCAATCATTTATTAATATTTTTCTGTAACCATTAAATAATAAACTTGTGATATTGACGAATAAGTATGTCTTTGATTTATGTGTAGTAGGGCTCATGTAGCTTATGGCGTGACGAATGACACTCACATATATACGCTCACATATGTACGCGTACACTCACATATATACGCGTCATATATGTATCTTTATTATTCTTCCCGAGAGCGTTTATCAGTCTCCGCCTGGTTTCCGCTTTAGTTTGGAGCGACTAACCAGCATCACCTAATTTTGTGATCGTTTTGAAAAATTCAAAGTACTTATATTCATTCATAGTTTACATTAATTGCTTGTATTTTTTGTTCATGCACATTGTAAAATATTTTCATATACTTCTTTAATATAAGCAAAATTACTTTGTGGCCACATTTTATATAAATGCTATTAATTAGCTAAATATTACACGAAATCCTCTTTGCAAATAGTCACCTTTTAAATTTGTTTTCATATTAGTTCCTACTAAGTTACCCACCACTTTACAGTTCTGTTTTTGTCTATGCTTGTATTTTTAATTTCAGTATATATTGCTTCCTGAAGAAGATACTATGGGTATCGAAACATGTTGAGTATCCAATAACTAGTGGTTGTAACAAAGTATTTTGTCTTATTATTTATTTGCATTTAATTCATCATATAAATTATTTCACACAGACTGGCCGAAATTATCGTGACAACTTAGAGATGTCTAAGATACGAATGGTAGGTAGTAGGTACTCGGTATCTATTGTTCGGCCGACCGACATCGATCGTAAATTTGTCTGGGTATGAGAACTTTCTTTTTTTTTGGCCGATATTCTGTTCACGATTTGCGGTCAAACATCGCTTTTTTATGTGCGCTGATACAGGGAGATACCTGCGCGATAAAACGGAACGTGATGCATTACATATTTTCGACATTTAACCTTTGTTGTAAGAGTTAGTAACTTTTGTTCGGAATTTATTGCCCGAACCCGCAAATAAAGTATACATATTAATCTTAATTATAACTGTATCGGTCGCTGTTGTATTGTTGAAAATGTTTGAACGTATTCAATAAATAATTTTTTATTCGCGTTACCGCGTACCGGCAATTTAAATAAATTCGTAACGAATTTGTATACTCTCAGTATTATATACTTTTAAAATCAGCAATATTAACTTGGTGGTTAAAATTCATATTTTTTATTTATTATCTAAATAAATAAAAAAAATAATAATTTGGAATCGTTGGAGATAAATAAAGCATGTAAAAGTAATCAAGAAATTCTAAACAGCCAACTAAATTTAACTACGAGTCCTATTCTAAAATTTTTTCCTAAAAATTATTCGACTAAATTTATATTGAGCAACAATTTGAGTCTACTAAATTTTTTTTTTTAAATAATTGTTTTTTTTTTAAATTTAAAAATAGATTCTGGTGAAGAAACAATGCTATATTTTTAGTTAGTTATGACATCCTGAAGAAGGAAAAGGTATTTTTCGAAACCGGTAGATGTTTTTTAAACTCAATTGTGGTTAATAAAACTAAGATAATAAATAAAAAATATCAGTATTATATTATCTTTGAAATCAAAAATATTTTGATTCGCATAATATCGATCTCGCTACTTCTCATTTACGCTCTATCATCTTGCTTTTCTCTCTATAGCTGTGCTGTCATAGAATTTATGAGGTTTTTTATATTTTAGTATACATTATTAACATCAAATCGAATCATCTGCAATAACAGTATCTCTTAGTGTTTACAAATGTTGATAGATCGATGGAGCGTCAGCCATCTTAGATTACACACTGTGTTGCTGCAGGTAAGATCAATTAGAAATTGTGTGTAATATTATTATTATTTATTTAATACGTTTGTTTAATATACCATTCGATGCCCATGAAGATATATAATGTTGCGGAATTCATAACTCTAATCTGCCCAAAAACGATATACCTACAGTTTTGTTATTACGGGGTCGTCTCAATTATAAACTGATATCAAAGTTTATTTGAAAATCAGTTCCACCATATAATATTATATTATATTATATTAACATTTGTTTATTCTCTATGAGAGTAAGACTCGTGTATAGAGAAGGAGTATATACGAGTTAATTAATGTTTCAGTTAGTCTGTGTACATATTTTTTTTACTTCAGTTACAAATTTATGATAGCCCGTAATTTTTCTAATTGTGATGAGGAGATTGTTAAAAAATTTGATGCCTTGATAAATATATAGATTTTGAGTTGCGGTATATTTTAGTTTTGGGATATCAATTTGATCTCTATATCTTGTAGATCGGAATTTGCTTCTGAAATTTAATTGACTTTTAATTTAGAAAATTTGAATTATTGAATTTCTTTTGTATACGTCTACTATTTTTGGTACTTTAAAATCTGTGAACAGTTGTATACTTGGATAGTCTTTTTTTTTTAGAATAATTTTTTTTATCATTTTTTGAGTGATTTCTAATTATGACATTGAAATTTTATATGCACCTCCCCATCCAATAATACCGTATTGTAAATGTGACTGTATAAACGCGTAATATATTATTTTCAGATATGTAGGTGATAAGATGTTTCTGAGTCTAAAATTTATGTAGACAGTTTTATTTATTTTGTTTGTGAAATTAGTAATATGTTCTTTTCATTTGAGATTGTTATCTATTAGATTTCAATATACTTGATACAGTTTTTTTCTTCAATTGATAAACATTGGTCACAAGAGTTTTCTCGAGTACAGTCTTTGGTAAACAATAATAATTGTTATATAAACAATAATAATTGTTAAAAAAGAGTCAGCGATGCAGTGGTAAGTAACCCTCGCCTTCAGTTTTCCGTCGGGGAGATTTTTATTTATTTTATTTAACTGAATTTATGACGTATTTACGTATTTTATTGCGAGGATAGTATGATGCACGTAGCGGTTTTATTACTATTATATCGTGAATTAGAATAACTTTGACATCTGTTTTGATGAAAAATTGAATTTTAAAGGAATATAATTAGTATAACTTCAACAAGATACGAATGTAAGATTATGTTACATTACCGATGTATTTAAATTATATTTCTCTTCTGGATAAACATTTATGATTACATTTAAATATGTTACTTCTAAGTACATTGAAAAGCCTCTTTAAGGTCATGAAATACATAATGTAAAACAAATCTATTTCTAATAGTTCATTAGTATAACGGAACAAGTTCTATATAAATGTAGTATTATATAAATGATTAATATTGAATCACTTTATTGCAAATTGACTCTTTTGAATTATTGACATGAGAGTAATATAATATTGGACTCTATCAAAAATACGTAGATCAGAATATAATATAATTTTACGAATTCTATCTGGACTGCACAATGAATGGGATCCAAATAATCATAAGGGTAATTGTTTTAAAGTAATTCAAGGATCTATTCCCCACACCCCCTGGTTCTCAAAAATGAAAGTCTCCAAAAAAACAGTATAAAATATCGCTAGAATGAGAATTGGGCATTGCCAGGTGGCCTCTCACTTGAACTTGATAGATTTGCCAATGTGTGAGTGTGGTGCCGAGAAGGAAACCCTTGACCATGTCTTTTTTGCCTGTCCATTGTGGTTCACATGTTTTTTTACAGTGGTCTCGTCAATGGTAATTTTCCGCTCCCTGTTAACTTGAGTCATCTTCTATCTCTTAACTCACCACGTTTTATCTACATAATAGCAAGTTTTTTTTTGAACGACAATGGTATTGACTTGTAATATAGTATTTCTTATTTTACAATATTATTGCACTTTTTTCTATACAACAAAGTTTTTAACTAGATTAATGGCACAAATCGCTCTTGAAAGGCGGATTACCTATTTAAAAGAAGCAGAAGAATATAATTTTTGCTAATCAAAACTGTCACAAAATATAACACAGGCATATTCAAGAGAAATTTCGATCATACTTGGTGAGGTATATACATAAATACTGTGTGGTAGAGAAAAACCCTTAAGTTTGAAATATTCGTTGTAAAACTTCTAGTACGTACAATAATATTAAGGTCTGTACACATGTATGAAATAAGGTAATTATGTGCAATATGTAGAAATTACAAATAACAAAAAATATTTTTTATTAATTACATTGTGAGTTATCTATTGATCTGAAAAATATGCCTTCACAGACATTTTCACGTCGTTATTAAATCTTGAAAATCTATTTATTTTCACTTAAATAACATATTTCTTCCCTACTTAGCCTCTTGATGAGCTATAGCTTAAAATTGTGATAAAATGTAATTTAAAACTTTTCTAATTAAACAATTTGTTAGAGAAATTGGATCATAATAGATTTAGCAGTTTTCAAGTTTAAAGTAATAGAAAAACAGACGCTGATGTAAAAAAGGTCAAATTTTTATCGTATATATAGCTAAAAAAATTGATGGAATATTCATGAGACAGTTGCCAGTATGTAGAAGATTCAGAAACCAAAAGCCAGAAGCCAAAGAAGCAAAAAATCTAGCACAGTATATAAATCGTTGGAGAGAACTACAGCGACAAAGAAATGTCCCTTAAGAAACATAAAGTGAGCACTGGTATGCTGATGGAACGTATGAAACCATTTCGTTATTTTTTTATCAATGATTTGAAAGAAAATGCTTTAATGCCAATGAGGTATGCCTTATTATCAGTCAAATTGTACACTGTGAATTGTAAGCACGATGAATTGTGACGGTAGTGAATCGAAGGCGGTAAATAGTCGGAGGTGAATAGTCGGAGGTGAATAGTCGGAGGTGAATTGTCGGAGGTGAAATGTCGGAGGTGAAATGTCGGAGGTGAATTGTCGGAGGTGAATTGTCGGAGGTGAATTGTCGGAGGTGAATTGTCGGAGGTGAATTGTCGGAGGTGAATTGTCGGAGGTGAATTGTCGGAGGTGAATTGTCGGAGGTGAATTGTCGGAGGTGAATTGTCGGAGGTGAATTGTCGGAGGTGAATTGTCGGAGGTGAATTGTCGGAGGTGAATTGTCGATGGTGAATTATCGGGGCCGAATATTCCGGACACATATACCTACATGTACATAAATATAATATTTTGATTTGACTTTTACCATTTTTATTTTTAATCGTACCAATGACGTTAAATGAATAGAACCGTATGTGTGTACTCATAGTTAAATACGCGATTTAAATAAATGTACTTATATAAATGAAAAACGAGGTAATTAATGATGCATACATATATTTTTGCTGCTGCTCTTTGATATAATCATTATTTAATAATACATATACTTCTATTCGTGTGATGGTATGCACGTATTAGTTAACTCTTAGTAAATATCAACATTAAAGGTCAATCAGCCTCATGTCGTCAAGATCTTGTAAAATATTTTATGTACCTATCGGCTTGCATATTTTACGGTGACACTCAGTTTAGTCACACTAAAATATATAATAAGTAGTATCTTGGAAGCACTAAATATTTAAGACACGCTTTCCACGATCTGCTTAAGATGCGTTGTACAATTCTTTAGAAACGTTTTCTGCAGAAAACGTGGCAACCTGGTGGCCATGGCAACATGAAAGTTTGGAGAGGATGACGACGATTTCGTACTCACTGGACCGACCAGATGGAGGAGGCTACGGGCTTCTCACTCACGTTGAATGGTGGAGTGTCGTCAAGAGCTTTATGAAGGTCTCGTTCCTATACAATGTGGCGGAATACAAATCTTCGATTGATTATTCTGCGAAGACATGTAATGGATACATGGAAATAAGTCGACTCGCAACATCCATTATAATATAATATGTGCACTGAATTAATCAAATTTATATGTAGTAATACCCCGAGTTACGTAAGCAATGCGTTTCGTAAACCTTAATTACGTAAATCGACTTTCTATATTATTTAAGTGTAACTTTTTAAGAATCTGCGAAATTCATTATTATTATTATCTTATATGTACGTATATTATTATTTTATAAAAGAAACAACAAAATCTACAAAAGTATGAGAAATATACTAATGAATTTGTAAAACAAACTGTGTAATTAAATAATGTATTAATGTAATTTTCGATATTTATTACGTAACTGAGAATTTAGTAAGTCAAATATTATGTACTCTACTGTAACTTCTTTATGTCTGTCCTCCCAGGTCTCACACAGACATAAAATAAACATATATTGATAGCTGTGCTTATCAACATGACATCATCTACTGATAACACTAATAAATAAAAATTCCAGTTATCGTGTCCAATATATTATTCTTCTATTTTAAATAAATTAAAATTATTAATTTCTCAAGTCGACATGCGACTGTTTTATGTTGCCGTGCTAATAAATGTATGTCAGTGTTATGTTGCTCCGCGACATTGCTCGACAGACAGATGGGCAATACGATTGAGGTATTATTATATCGACACGTAATACCGCAAAAGCATTTATAAGTAACTGGATTGCCTCAGGGGAAATATGCTTGCGAAAAGATTTAGAAAAATATTTTATTTCTACAGTTAAAAAGGTTGAACGAAACTAGATTAAAGATAAACATTAAAAATAGATTAGTCGAAATATCTTTTGAATCAATTTTTATATTAGACGTAATATCTTGGGACACGACATCCGGGCGCTCGTACTATCATAGGTGCGCACTTACGACGAATGTCTGGTCACTCTAAGTAACGAGATGCTAGGTGCCGAGATGATAAACTATATTTCACAATGGCCAATAACAAATACTTTATCGCGCACGCGCGACGTTAGGTGCCAACACCGTGATAAGCAATTCACTCATACACATGTAGCGTGTTAAAGATTGATTATTCATTTATTATTGCATCTATGAATTTCAATTCAAAAGATCTTACAAAAACTACAGTAGTCCAATATAATTGTTTTTTTATTTACAACTCTATTTAATAATAATAAGATCATTTTCATTATTTTTCCATGTTATCTTGCATGATAAATTATAGGTTCGTATTTTTCCATAATATAATAAACAAAAAATGTTGATATACATTTATTTTATGCACTCTTTTATATTAAAATATCTTAATAATAACTTTATCAAACACCTATGAAAAAAACAATCTATCTGTTTCTATGCAATCCTATATATTTAAAATCTATCTTAACTAAATTTTGCGTAGTTAATTTTAAGGACCCTGACCAATTCCTAATTTTTTTTTAGAGCATACGTAAAATAAAGATAGCCTTCTTCCCCAAAATCTCTATTGTAATTTGTAACTAAATTTCAGTTCCAGGCAACGCCAGGTAGGGAGGGACCTTTGGGTATAATAAAAATATATTTTATAATAATTTTTTTTTAAATATAATTATCGAATTTAAAATGTAATTAATCCAATATAACATTTAATTTCAAAGAAAAACTAATCGAATTCGAACCGTCTTAGTTAAATGTTATAAAAGTGTATATTTTGTTACAAAAACATCATTGACCAGGAAATCTAAAATTGTTCCCACAATTTAATCTTAAATTTAAATTTTTTATTTTAATATTAGAAACTATAATACATTTTAGAATTATCAGTAGGATATATATATATATATATATATATATATATATATATATATATATATATATATATATATATATATATATATCATATATTCCATTTAACATTTATCTCTTCTCTACGAGAGTAGGAGAGTATATACGAGATAATTTGTGTTTCAGTTAGTCTGTATGTATATTTTTTTACTTCAGATACAAATTGATCAAATTGTCTGTAATTGTTATAATTGTGATGGAAGATTGTTAAAAAATTGAATGCCTTGATAAATATAGTGATTTTGGGTTGCGGTATATTTTAGTTTTGGAATTTTCATTTGGTCTATAAATCTCGTAGATCGGAATTAGCTTCTAAAGTTTAATTGATTTTTAATTTTGGAAATTTGGATTAATGAATTTTTTTTGGTATATGTCTATTATTTTTGGTACTTTGAAATCAGTGAAGAGTTGTATACTTGGATAGTCTATTTTTTTTTAGATTTTGAGTGATTTATAATTGTGACATTGAAGTTTTATATGCTCCTCCCCATCCAATAATATCGTATTGAAAATATGAGCGTATAAACGCGTAATATATTATTTTCAGATTTGTAAGTGATAACACGTTTCTGAGTCTTAAAAATATGTAGGCAGTTTTCCTTATTTTGTTTGTAAGATTAGTAATATGTTCTGTCCATTTTAGTTTGTTATCTATAATTATCCTAGGTACTTGATTCACTCTTTTTAACATAACATTGGTCACAAGAGTCTTCTTGAGTACAGACTTTGGTGTAAATTATAATATTAATTTCAGTGTTATCTTTCTGTTGAATAGCAAATCGAAGAAAGTACATATGTTTTATCAGTATTGATTGATAGTAGGTTATCATCCGTCCACTTTTTTTTGGTATTAATATCCTCATTTGCAGATATATGAGCGTCAGTTCAATTTTTTCATTAATTATTAGTACTGCATCGTCTGCATAAGATATTATTTTACCATGTAATTTGAGTTTAAATGTCATTAGAGCACAAAATAAATAATAATGGTCCAAGTACCTTACCTTGTGGTATGCCAAAATCAGTGGTTTTAGATGTACTATTTATTGTGTACATTTATTTTTACATTTTGTTTTCGGTATGTAACTTATAAGCCATAATAAAACATTGCCATCATGGCCAATATTTTAAAGTTTATTATGTAGTTTCTTGTGCGATATGCTATCAAAGGCTTTTCTTAGGTCTATAAATATACTAATGCATTTGTCATCTATATGTTTGTTAATTATTGAGATTATTTTTGCAATAGCATCTTGTGTGCTAATTTTTTCTATAAATCCAAATAGGTTCTCATATATAATGTTCTTGCTACGGGTATATGACATGAGCTGTTTTTTTAACAATTTTGGTTGTGTTGAAGATTATTGATATGGGGCGGTAATTTTTAATATCTTTTTTATTTCCTGTTTTAAATATTGGCGTGATAAAACTTTGTTTATAGTTAGATGGGAATACTCCACTTTGAAGAACAGAATTTATAATATGCGTTACAGGTTTGATAAGAGTTAATATATTTATCTTTAAGTATTTTTGTTGTGATTTGGTCGTAGCCAGAAGTTGTATCATTTTTTAAGTTATTTATGATTTTTTTAGTATCATTTTCAGTTATGGTTTGGAATTCAGAAAGATATTCGTGGGTGCAGTTTAGTGGTGCGGTTAGTATTTCAGCATCATAATTTGGTGATATGTTTTTGGCAAAATTTTTTCTCTCATTTGAAAAGTAATTATTAAAGTTATTAGCTAATTAAGTGGCTTCTAAATTAGCGTTGATGATAAAATTTCCATAACTAATTTCCTTTATATTTATTTTCTGTTTCGACTTTTCTGTTATTTTATTTATCATTTGCCAAATATTTTTAGTTATTTTTGCGTGTTCAATTTGTTTTTTAAAATATTTTTCTTATATTTTTCTGATGAAAGATAGTAAATAGTTTCTGTATCTTTTCCAGTATGGTTTTAGATATTCGTTATATGAATATTTTTTTTTGTATGAACATTTGTTGTTTTTTACTAATGGACATTATCAGACCATTAATGGTTTTATTTTATGGTATTTTGGGGGATGTTTTTTTGGAAATTTCTGTTAATGTATCATTTATATGTTTTGCAAGTGTTTTTTAGAAATTTATTGTACATAATTCAGACTCATTTGCTTTAAGCGTTTCGTTCTACGTTTCTTTGGATATATTTTTTTAAAATTTTTCTGTGTTAATAATATTATATATCGTTTTAATGTTTATTTTTTTGTGACTTTATTTGGGGTTGTGTTATATATTAGTGTACACGTGTAGTGGTCAGTTATATTTGTTTTTCAAATTATTGCTGTCAGTTTTTTTATGTTACTTTTGTTTGTCTACATATGAGCAAGGCAAAATGGACGTTGAATAATAATAAATTAATAAAAATTCATATAGTTAATATATCTCCTTCTTACAGTCGATGTGCTCACATCGAGCTTCGTGGTCTGTTGGTCTACAAGTCGAACAATTATCTCGACTCTTCGTAGTACTGGATATTGTTTAGTGCGGCGTGTAGGCAGGCTCTGGTTATGTCTCGAACCCGGTCTGTCAATTTTGGAGTTGGAGATCGAACTCTCGCATATTACATTATAATTAACATATTATAGTTCTGTTATAATATTACTTTTATTTTTATTATTATATTATAATATAAGAGTAATGTTTTTGTTCTTGTATGAGATAATGGTATAATTGATTAAGGCATTTGAGCAATTCTGCGGCATTCTCATGGCTTATTTTTTTTGTAAAATTAAAATAATTTTTTAATTGTCGTATTACTGCATTGTACTTTTCATAGATATGTACTTCTATTGTTATATATATTTTATTCTACTGTATTACATATTTTTTGATTGTGTAAGTCCATAAGAGCGTAGACGTAAATAAAAAGATTTAAAGGGTGAACAAACAATTTCAAACTGAAAATCTAAAATGTAATTCATCATCAAAATTTGCAAAACTAATTGGTCCAGATGTCGAAAAATTATTTATATTAAATTGTGAGAGGAATTATCGTGGTGAGTTCCATTCAAGGACGAAGAGGAAGTGGAAGATCATCCGTCGGACCGACTGAAAGGAAAAGGCAACAGGCACGTGACGTGGATGAGAGGTATTTATTTATTGTTGTGGGATATGTTATTCCGTTGTGATTTTTTTTTGTAGAACTATAAAAGCATAGTCTCTCTATTTTATTTCTAATTGTTAAGGCTACTATAGAATTTAATACACCGCATGCTTGATTTTTTGCCTGCTAATTTTACTGATATCGAACCATTATGATATATATATGAATTATTTCAGCCGTTCTCGATTTTTAAGACAACATGAACAGTTGTTGGCTTTCATATTTGTAAAGGTTGAGTAAATTTTGTTGAATGAATTAAAACCAATTGTTAAATTGTTTTATCTTAAAGCTTCTCTATTTTTTTTTGTAAAAAAAACTGTCATGGTTAATAATTTTCAGGTATTAAAAAATAAATGTATGTGTTGGTTAAAAAAATAGTTTATTGCTGAGTTATCATAAATGAGCAATAAATATTTTAAGAATGCATAAATTTTAAATCAAGGCTGTTTTTATTTGTACATGAAAAATAATAATTTGGACTTTGGTACATTTTGTAGAAAAAGATCGTAAATTATTATGTAGCATCAATGATTAATGTATTTTTTATTGCCATTTATGAATACAAGTAATTAAACAAGTTTATAATAATTAGTATATAAATTAAATGAGCATTTAAAATTGCCGGGTAAGGATGCGGGTGTAAATGTTTCTAATTATTTCTTGTATCTGTCGATAATTAATTTATTTATTTATCGACATACATATTTTTATTATAACAGAGGTGAATATATTATAACATAATATGGTAATATGTTTATTGTGTGGGATGGAGTAGACTCTACCTCTGATATGTACAGCATTGTCCTGGCATTTGCTAGACTGAAGTCTGTGTTAAAGTAGCCAATTTTTTTCGTACTATTTTTTGAGAATCGACAGCAATAACAATAGAGATAAAAAAAATAAATATACATATACACTAATAATTCACTAATTCAACAACACTCCCACTTCATTTTCCTTTATTTAATATATATATATATTAAATATATATATTTTTTCTTTTATTTAATCTATATATACATATTCTTTTATTTAATGTATATGTATATATAGATTAAATAAAAGAAAAAATATATATATTTAATATATATATATATTAAATAAAGGAAAATGAAGTGGGAGTGTTGTAGAATTAGTGAATTATTAATGTAGGCACTGTATAATGATTAAAATGTTGGACAGACATGCTTCTGATTGATCTCTACCTGATTGGATTATATATTGGGTCCATATTTTTGTAATACTATTGGAATTAATCGATTTCCAGTTGGTATTGAGTTCGTTGTATAGTTTTGGAGCTAAGAACATGTAGAATCTTTAATAAAATGTCGTTGTTGCTCTCGGTACTGGTGTGTAGGTGTTTATTATTTGTCTTATGTTGTGTACATGATTTATTGCTTGAGGAGAGTTGTTGTTAGCATTTAAATATTGAACGAGTCTCAACATAAAGATTTGTCTTATATCTAAGAAATTGTATTCTTTAAATAACTTTAAGTTCGAATGGATATCTAAAGGGACAACTAATTATTATCTTGAGAATTGTCTTTTGTGCTCTTTTAGCCGACTCTAATATTGTATTTGCTGCTCCTCCCCAACCTAAAATAGCGTAATTAATTAATTAAAAGTGGCAGAGCGCAAATATTGTTATAATTTAAAAAAAAAAACATTTATCGTCGTTAATTCCCTGAATATTATGCAATGGTTAATATAGTAACAGCTTCTATAATATTATACAAATAGGATACTTAAATGATGTTAAAAATGTTTTAAAGATAATTCGTGGTCACTTATGTGCACCGAAAAAGTTTATTTTAATAAAGTTCAAACAAATCATAAAGATTACAAATTATTGGTGATTACCGTTGCGAAACGTGTTTGTCAATTTATTAATATTTTTATAATCGGTTTACCGCTGAGATTAATTTATCGTTAGTTTTTGAATGACTCATCATTCAAATATTCAAGGTTCAATATTTCGAACACCTGTCGTAGCTAGACATAGAAATGACGAATGTACAAGAAATTGTTTAAAAAGTTTTGTACGTTTCTTTACTCATTTTGTATGCACATTCAATGAAAAATAAGGGATATTAGTTAAGCGCTATTCAAAACAGATTCCCAAGTATGTATTTTGAAAACAATAATTATTATGTGTATGGAAAAAAAGGAGAAGAAGGGGTGAAAATGACAGAATTTTCAAGAAAATATAAAATTCTTCTGGAAGGCGGTCAAAAAATCCCGATGTGGTGCTGAAATCAATAGTATAAAAGCTATTAAGTCAGTAAATGAAGAGATATTAACGAATGAGGATGAAATAAAAGATAGATTGATGAAATATTTCCAGAAAACGTATGAGAGTGTAGAGAATGCAAACGAGGAAGCATCTGAGAGGTTTTCTGGGGTAAGGATGAATGAGGAAAACGATATAAATGCAATAAGTATGGAAGAAATAAAGTGTGCAATAAAACATATGAAGAATGGTAAAGCTGTGGGGAGTGATAACGTTGCTGCAGAGTATATCAAGGCAGATGACCCATTAGTTATCTTGTGGCTTCATACGCTTTTCAATCAATGTTTGGAAGAGAACCAAACCCCGTTAGATTGGAGGAGGGCTGTCATTATGTCTCTTTACAGAGGCAAAGGGTTGAAAATGGAATGTGGTAACTACAGGCCTATTAGTCTACTGAGCTCTGTCGGTAAAATTTATGGAATAATTTTAATAGAAAGAGCAAGAATGGTGACGAAAAAAGTATGTGACGTGCAGGGAGCATTTGCGAGTGGAAGAGGATGCATGATCTTTTGTCTACGAGTGATAACGGAAAAGATTTTGGCAAAAAACCAAAAACTTTTTTGTGCCTTCGTAGATCTACAGAAGGCATATGATAGAGTTATAAGAGAAAGGTAATGGAATGTACTCTCTGATTACGGGGTGAACAGTAAACTTATACACGCAATCGCATCCCTGTACGAAGGAAGATCTGAGCGTGTAAGAATCAATGGAGCACTCACACCATGGTTTGACATTACAAAGGGTGTTAAGTAGGGTTGTGTAATGTCTTCATGGCTGTTCAACTTGTATATGGATAAATGTGTAAAAGAACTGGAATGTATCAACGTAGAAGCAAAAATGGGCGATTTGATTGTATGCTGTTTATTGTACGCCAATGATACAGTAACTAATGGCGAATAATGAACAAGAACTACAGAATCTGGTGAGTAGAATGTACGATGAATGCAAGGAAAGCGACCTCATGATGAATGTTAACAAGTCGAAAGTGATGGTATTCGAGAAAGAGGAAAGCAAGACATCGTGCAAAATACTTGTAGGTAATGAATGTTTGGAACAAGTAGATGAGTTTGTATATTTGGGAAATATGTTTGATAGAAACGGAAAGGCTGGGAATGATATCGAAAGGAAGTTGACTGCAGGAAATAAAGTGAATTATATCTAACGGGAATTTGTCAACCGAGGCAAGACTAGCAATGCACAATAGAATCCTAGTACCAACACTGATGTATGAAAGTGAGGCCTGGAGCTGGCAGAAAAGGAACGAAAGTAGACTGAATGCAGTGGAAATGAGATCACTTAGGCGTATTTGTGGCAAATCTATTTATGATAGAGTAAGGAATGAAGAAATAAGGTAAGAATGTAAAGCTGATGTTAGTATAGTGAGTAAGATTAAGAAAGGATCACTTAGGTGGTTTGGTCATATGGAACGGATGAATGAGGAGAGAATTAGAAGAGTTAGAAAGATACATGACGCAAGTGTTGATGGAACCAGAAATAGAGGACGTCCGCGGAAGACTTGGCACGACCAGGTAAACTAGATAATGGAGGATGGTTCTGTTAGAAGCCTCAACAATCGGCGAGCTTGTATGAGAAGATGTACGAATGTGGATGAGGCGAGAATTGTGTGTCAGGACAGAAGAGTGTGGCACTCTATCCTCTCTGCCTACCCCCGGGAAACGGCGTGATGGTAAGTAAGTAAAAAAAACATTAATTGTTTATTAGATATAATATATATAAAAATCTGTTTTATAAGATCGAGATCCATCCTACTTAAAATAGTATTATTTCATATGACATTAAGAAATCTTAATTTTAAATGGATACTTGATTATTTAAACGAGATAACTTGTTAATTAATGCTTTAACGATTTTCACATTCTGTAACGATGAAATAAATAAATAAGGCCCTTCAAGAAATTTATATAAAATCAAGTAATTTATTCACAAGTTATCTTGTTTAATAAATAAAACGTCGTAAATGACAGATTGTGTTTTATTTTCATAGTCGTGCGTAATACAAAACCACAAGCTACAAATTGTTTTAATCGCTGAAGAGATGTCATAATATTCTGTAGTTCTATTATAATAAAAAGACATCCTTTTATACAGTTGTTCAATAGTAGTCAAGAGTGACCGGTTCACTGATTGTACATTATTTTGTAATATTTAATCTTCTTTTTAAATTTTGAAAATAATTATACCAAATAATGTTAGGGTCTTGCATTAACAATTATTTTTTTTAGTGGATTTTATTTTGAGCTGTAGACTTACATCGATTGAAATTGAGAGTACGTCATGAGAAATTCACTCGAAAACTGGAGTGGTAGGTAAAAACCGGAGGTTGAAAGATTTTTAATCTCAGGTACGCGAACGATAAAACATTATTCGCGATAAAATAATAAAAATTAACTGAACTACTCGATCGCATTGAAGAAGAAAACAGAAAATTGAGTTTTAAGATAAACAAAGAAAATTCAAAGCTAATTTGCTCTCCCTGACGGATATCCTTCCAGAACATGAAATTGTCATAGAGTTTAATTATTTCAGGTCTATAATTACTAAAGATAATACTTACTGTGAACCAGAAATCAAAAGGAATGGGGAAAAGTTAAATATCCAGACAAGCAGAAGCATGCACTGCATACAAGCAAAAAAGCTGTGCATTACTAAAAATTCTGGGAAGCAAATATAAATTAAATTATAATTACCCTAGCGCCCACCGTGTATCACCGGAGCGCTGTAGTTCTTTACTGGGTTAGTATTAATTTTATTGCTACTACGATTGATAGCCATTATTTTAATCTATCGTTCTATTCAAGTCATACAATTGCTACCTACTGAATTGAAAATTTCACTCGGCAGAGTTAAAAATGGATCAGCTGATCCATGTTGTACGGAGTCCTTACTTAAGCTGTTTCCTAACACAATGACATTTGAAAGGTTTTGAATTTGACTTAGAGTTGATCGTAGCATCTACTTCCTAATTTGACTACCTCTAAACGTGTTATTTTCACGATTGTTCTTTGCGTTCGAGAATAATGCATTTTTATTATGATGGATTCATTTTACTTAAAGATTTCGGTTAAGTGAACGTTCGTAAACCTATGTACAATGTAACAATAGTACGTATATTACATTATTAATATCATAGTAACAGCATAACCTAAGAATACGTACTGCACGCCACTGCAGACAAGCTATGAAAAGATCGCGGTCTAAAACAACGTTGTACATTCAATATTTCTAAATGGTGTGGATTCGTAGGAGGCAAGAGGAACTCTGAAAGCAAGAAAGAGATGACATTTTGATGCCTTTGAAATGTGGTGTTGGTGATACGTACTACGCATACCATGAATAATGAGACGCACAAATGTGTTCATTCTACAGGAGGGCGACAAGAGGACGGAAGTTCAGGAAGGTCGCGATCCTCAGTTATGAGAGACCGACATAGATGATGAAGTTCTTAAATTACTGGATTGTCATTTATGAATTGTGTATTTATTATTTGTACATCTAGATCATTCAAGTGTTGTCTAGCATCCATAGTACAAATATTGAGTTAAGATTTAAATAATTCTTGAATACTCATTTGTGACATTCTTGAACTGGCTATTGAAATATTTTGTTAATACATATTATTCCGTAAAAACGTATTTTTAGCACCTTTGAATACCAGCTGCGAATAATTTTATTATCACATATCCGCGTCTAAATTCCTACCCTCCCATATCCCACTGTTTGCTCTCAGTGTGAATTATAAGCCTGACGCCACCAGGTCTCACTTGATCGATATTGTTTTGTTTGATCTCGACATTGCGATACCATTTGCGGTTTAGACACTTACCTTCAATGGATCAGCACTGTTTGTTGTTTGTGTGTGCCGTGGGTGAATTGCGAAATCATCGGCTTCATTTGGAAGAGGAAATTGACCATTCTCGTGCAAGCAGTGTGTGATTTAAGCGGCGATACCAGAGATAGTCGTCCTTCTAAATTCTGGTCCTCCGCGAGATCGCCGGTTCTTCGAAAATCCCCTTTCTCTCACCAACCTTATCCTATATCAATTTCCCAATATCATTCCCCACCTTGCGGTAATTCCGACTTACAACCGGAATTATCGTTATCCAGTCCACGGGATGTATGACTCAGAGATCGCACACATTGTCGCATTAAATTTTTATAATAATAATTACAGATATCTTATGAGATAATATCTCATAGAGACGAAGCTATTTTCTTAAATTATGTTAAGTGGAAATATATGGAAGTATGGGTAATTACAGGGTTTACGAACTGTCTTCGGCTGGTTTAAATAACCACTTTACACAATGTAACGTTCACCATTCTCACCCATTAATCACTCTCCATATCTATATATTTTTTTAGAATTTGTATATATGTTAATATGTACAACTACACTATCGCCATCTATAGACTAAATTTGATATTAATTTCCTAGAAACGTCATATATGTCATAATGAGAATCTAATTATTTTTTTGAAATTATTTAAAGCAATATTTTTTATCTCTAAAATCTTATACTAGAATACGTTTGAAAAATCAATTATTATATATTTTCTTATTTTATATATATTTAAAAAAATAGCTTCATCTCTATTAGATATCTATTATTTGTTTAATAACAGTGTCTTCGTGGGTGAAAATCCAGTAATTGTGTGTTCTTGGACATATTCAAATATTGTATATATTTTACATTTACCATTTGTCTGATGCGAATCCTTTAATTTTTTGAGCATCTTGCGAGAATGTAAGGTAGTTTAAAAAAAGAAGAAGAGAAGAGAAAAAATAAGAATCTCCTCTCGTTAGACCGATCAAATGGAAAAAAGAACAGGCACATCTCTGTTGACAGCCCTAAGATCTGCAGGATGCTAAGAAAAGTGGAAAAGCATAGTCAAGAAGGCGAGAGTTTATGAAGATTGCGATCCTCAGTCATGAGGGACCGACATGGATGATTGAACTTCTACTGTCGGACTAGGAATTAATTTCCATATAGACAGCAAATTAAAAATATTTTTCATAATTTCTTACTTTGAATACTAAATTTATTATATGGTTTGCACGCACCTTGTTATTTTGTAGAACATCTAGTTTTTTGTATGTTTTAATGTATAATAAAATACTATTTTTCTTAGTAACATGCTGGTATTGACAGAAAAAAAATTGTACATGTATGTATACATTATTTTGGACACACTAATTAGTTTTTATTGCCGTTTCCCAAAAAGAAGTAAGTAGATATATCTCCCAGCATATCTTCAACAATCTCATGAATGGCATCCTGATTTCTCAATCCTCGATAACGACAGGTAGGTAGTAGGCACCTATTATTAGCGATTCCTAGTAATATCAGACGTAACCTTAAAGATAGATTACATAATGACCGGAAAAAATAGACCTTATTTACATGACAACAAATGCTAGTTTTGATTGTAAATGCAATGCCTCTCACTGTATTATTATGGTAAGTATTACAAAGACAAATATTTAAATTAGTATTCGTTAACAAGACAGAAGTATTAAAACAATGTATCGCTAGTTTTATTCCTTCGTCTTAAAAATATGAATACTATTAATAACTTATTTCATATTAAACATTTAGTATGACGATGAAACGTATCTCGTATCATTTGTAACGAGAGATATTTGTAATGTATTTTGTACCATTTAGAATAATCAGTATTTGTAATGCATCTCGTACTGTTTATAATGAGTGATATTTATAATGTATCTCGTACCATTTATAATGAGTCAAACATTCTTATTGAAATTTTATTTGACATTTGAATTGACGTTATAAAGATCATACGTAGATGATGGCGTATGTTGCTTTTGCATCTTTGAATGATAGTGTAGCGAGTGGCCACCCAATCAGTATATATTTTTTTATTGACATGGCAGTTATATTATAGTACTATATGATTATTTAAATTATTCACTAAATTAAACATTTTACTACGCATGCGTCGAGTAATTCAACGTGTGTGGAGTGTTTTTGTACATATTTTTACAAGTTCGTTTATTTATCATGACCGAACCACAGTAGCGACTCTTTTTTAATTAGCTTTACATTATCTCCTAATTTATTTATTTTTTAATATATCATAAATTGATTTTATGATATGTACCTAAGCGATCTCATTTCTACATTGCATTCACTCTACTTTCATTACTAGTACGTTTCGAATATCATCACTTTCGACTAACTATTATATCTTCTTCTTCTTTTAAATAGGTAATTCACTCTTCAAGAGTGATTTGTGTCATTAATCTAGGTAAAAATTTATTTTATAGAAAAAAGTCCAATAATATTATAAAATAGGAAATATAATGTTACAAATCAATATCATTGTCGTCCAAAAAATTTGCTATTATATAGATTAAATGTGGCGAGTTAAGGGAAAGAAGATGACACAAGTTAACCGGGAGTTGAAAATTACCATTGACTAGATTACTGTAAAAAAAACCTGTGATCCGCAATGAATAGGTAAAAAAGATATGGTCAAGAGTTTCCTCCTCGGCACCACACTCACACGTTGGGGGACATTAAGTTCAATCTGAATAAATGTGAGGCTACCTGGCAATACCCAATTCTCATTCTAGAGATATTTGATATTGTTCTTTAGGAGAACCAGGGAGTGCAAAAAATAGATCTTTGAATTATTTAAGCCGATTACCCTTATATTTGGATTCATTCATTGTGCAGTCCAAATAGAATTCGTACATTTTTTTACGACTAACTATTACCGACTTGTCATTAATGAAAAAACGAATCAAATTACTATTATTGCGTCAATTTTTTGGATAGACAATGTATTGCCGTAAGGTTAATTTATCGTGGTGCAGTCAACTTGTAATTTTAACCAGGAAATTATTGAATTGCAGGCGATTATATCACGAACCAAATGCGATTTAAATTAGCTCGGATAAATTCAAAAGTACCAACAGGTGTATAAAAAGCCTTTAACGGCAGGACTCAAATGGAAAAAAATATATTATTTGTACTTATCGGAAGGTTAAATACCACTTCGCAAAATGGTGGGAAAATTATATTGTCTTTAAATCATCTTTTGAAAGGTCAGTGTTAGTATTTAAAGGCATACCTATCGGGCGCATCGCAACTGCTTTAAATATCAAACGTCTTCATGCCATCGAGATGAACATTTTGCGCCGTGCCGAGTGCGTTAACTTGCAAATTTATCTCAAGGAGAATTCAATTTGTTGACCTCACCTTTGCAAGCCAAGATTTCAATCGGTAAAGAATGTTAATTCAAATACGCCACTGATTTCGTGTGTCATTTCATAGGTGCGATATTATTCAAATGTCATTGCCATTGAAGTGAAATGTCTCACGTTACGCAGAGTGGGAACTTACCTCATTGAGATTTAGAAATAAATTTCTAATTTATTTAAGCCATTCAGTTTAATATTATTTTGTATTGGAACATGCTCAGAATACTTAAAAGTTTGGTTTATATCATATATTATAAAGTAAAATATTTAATATATGTAACTAGGTGAAAGCCCTTCAAATGACTGGAAAAAGTTATATTTTTGAATAAACGTATTATTGAACGCACGGGAAGTAGAAATCTAGTTCATAGGAAGTTGGATATGCAAAATTCAGATAATTTATTAAAAAATGGAACGTCTAGAGAAATATTTTTTTCAAATTTTAGTCTGTAATAAAAGAACGTTATCATTACGCAATTAGTGCTATGCGATTTGAAACCTGGAGGCTCACAAAAAGCCATTATAGGTACTCCAAGTATTCGAAAATATTTAAAAAAAGAACACCCGGACCTGTTAAGTATATTCACTCGCCGATGGAAGATCCGCATAAACGCTCAGCCTATCGAGGCATTTCAACAACCAAATATCTCAGTAATATTAAAGCTTAGAAGACTCAGATGGAATAGGTCATGTTGCCAGATGTGACAAATCCAGAGCACTTCGAAAGATCCACGAAGGAATGCAAACAGAAGCTCTGCCCCTGATGTGCCCAAGAATGAGATGAATGAACCATTGTTCAAATGTAAAAATTCCCTGTCAGCTCAAGATAGTTCACAGCTCATGACAGAGAGGCCTGGAGGATTATCGTGTTGTCGGTCATGGACCTAAAAAACCTTTAAAGCCAGCCTATTTATAATAATAAAAAACATATAAATGTTACAAGGCTGAGGTAACTTATTTGGGCGCGCTGATCACGAGTACTAGTGACAGTGTGCAAGAAATTTGAAGATTCATACAACAAGCTAATGTTAGTACAGGGTGAATATTAAATTCCAGGCCGATATTGTTTATAAATAAATAAGAAATAAAATACAAATTTTTAATTTGGTTTTTATTTTTCAATTACTTTGATTATTACAATTATGTAAGAATATAATCTTGGCAAATTTTTTATACAAAGTGATGATTCCAGGCCGACGTTCTATTTGAATATCTAGGTAATTCTTTTAATATTCTTTTTATTTATCATATATAATGCATGCTCTTTTAAGCATATTTTTCATTACATTCTCGTGGTGTTTCAGCAATTTTATTTTAAATATCGTCCTGTAGCATCGGAATTGCTGTTGGCTTATTGGCGTAGACCTTTCCATTTAAGTACCTCCACAGAAAATAATCGGGAGCCGTCAAATCAGGTGATGAAGGAGGCCAATTTTTGATATTATGCTGCCGGAAAAAATTTCTCGCAAAATTTCAAGCGTAGCTCGGGCTGTGTCCTGTTGAAATTACATATGTTACAGGCCCAATTGACTCAACACAACTATTGTGATGATAGCGATCACCATTAATAGTTACAGCATTACCAATATTATTTAGATAAAATGTTTTAACTACTTTAACACGCTGTTAAATACTCTATAATAAATTGTAATCAACTATTCTCTACGACTGTTAAATGCAAATTGACAAATGTTAACCAAACTAAAATGGCAGCCTGCATGAGCCAACTTAAGGGAACATAGACAGTGACATAAAGCAAGCAACTAAAATTAAGTTGGTTCACACTCTCGTCTTTCCAATTTTAATGCGTGCGGACGACAGTCCGCAATAACAATAACTATAAAATGGACGACTCCAAAATATATTACTGGAGAAGGATGTTACGTATCTCGTGGACAACACGACGCACGAATCCTTCAATCCTGCCCCAAATTATCTCAATAATACCTGGAAGTTTGCTATAGCAGTGGATGGATTTATCGCATTTAGCTGGAGATATCCTGGAGTCAGCTGTGAGGGCGACCCAGGACCAAAACTTGTAGAGGTTCATTATGAACCGAGTCTCATCTGATTGAGGATATAACATACTATATGTCAATATTGTCATGAAGGAGGACAATTACATTATTGCGGAAGAAGGTTACATACAATATCGCAAATTTTAAACAACTATTCAGGATTTTCCAATAACCTTTTAGAAACAAACCATTCTTTTGATATTAACAAGGGTTTTGAAATTATACACACAAATACTGGGGGTTTACAGTTAGATAAATTTGAAATTTTAAAAATAAGAAAAAGTTTTAATAGCAAGCAAACTATTATAAATAACCAAATCCTCTTTGCAAATAGTCATATTTTAAATTAGTTTTCATATTGGTTCTTAAATACTAATTAAATATTTAAATTAGATAGATATACATATAAAATCAATTTTATCGAAAAATATTGTTGTTGCCCATAGATGTATTAATTTGAAGAAGTACTGTCGCTGTAGCATAGTTGGACAATGAACCTTCCCCGGTTTGGAAAGAGATCCAGGTTCGAATCCCGGTAGCGCAACAACAATATTTTTCGATGAAATTGATTTTATATGTATATTTTTCTAATGAATACATTAGCATTTAAAATATCACAGACGTAAGTTCTGAATAATTACAACTTCACAATGGGAATGTGTTCTCTTTAATAATATTAGTTTTTACTTATTTACCACTTTATAGTTTTGTTTTTATCTATGCTTGTATTTTTACATTGCTTCCTGAAGAAGATACCATAGGTATCGAAACATGTTGAATAATCAATAAATAGTGAGTTAAACAAAATATTTTGTCTAATTATTTAAATAAAATGAGGCCATAAAGTAATTTTGATAATATTGAAGAAGTGAAATTTAGTATTTATTTCACGATAAATGAGGTCGTAAAACATAAATCTTGTCACTGTACCAGTTGCAAAATCATGATTTCAATGATAATTTATGTTGTATTTAATTTATAGATTTATTTGATACTCGAAAACGAAAAACAAAACGAGGTCTTTTTACAAAAAATTTTATATAGCGATTATTCAAAATCATTTTAAAAATAATTAGCGCCTTCGTCCAGTTGAAATATAGGTATTTTGTATCTGAAACAAATTTAAGCATTTATTTCTGGCCCTGAGAACGCCCATTAACTCACACTTTTGCATAAATCATCACAAAAATTATTTTTTAAGACGATCAATTAAAATAATTTACAACTTTTAGATGAAGACGCTAAAAAGCTCAAATGTCAGATAAAATTAAGCATGTGTACGCTGTGTTTATTTAATTTGGGTTCCATTTTCGAACTCTTATCAAGTATAATTTAAAAAAATGTTATATTCATTTTTGAAAATATTTATTAATTTCTTGATAAGTTTTTCACATCATAAATTATATCTGTGTCATATACATCCCATTGCAGGGTCCATCATCAGAGCTAATGTGATTGGATCCTAAATATCGGTCAGAAAGGTCAGATATACACGGTAGATTAGCCCAGAAAACTATATACAGAACATTCTGAAACTTAAGAACATTTTTGATGATAATGTCGTTCGGAAGTAATAATTATTATAGAATTTTAATGAAAAGGAAACGTGTGAAGTGTATCTGTTGAGAGAATCTCCCATTCCTTTAATCGTTGTTGTAAGAAAATTATTTAATTATCATATATATACCTATACTATGATTATGGTTAGTTAGCTAAGCCTTGCTTGGGATTCAGATTAACATCAATTTGGTGGACGAGGCTGTTAGGCTAGGATAGTTCTTAAAGTGTAACTGAGTAAAATTTGGAATTAAAGACATTCACTGCAGAATACGTTTAAAATTTATTAGAGGGAGAGACCTCCTATTGGCCATACATATCGCATACCTAGATCAAAACTAAGACAACTCAAAAAGTCATTTTTCAGCAGACAAAAAAATAAAATCATTTTTTTTCATTTTTTGTTATTAAAGTTATAAAATGTTATTAAACTAAATAACATTTTAGATCATAAATGTATCCTAAAAAGACATTATTCGAAAACTGGGGCCAAGTTAATTGCGTATATGATGACGTAATAATAACTCAAAATTCTTGTTTTTTATTTTTTATTGAGTTATCTTAGTTTTGATCTAGGTGTGCGATATGTCAAAATTAGACCGCAATGTGGATAGTTAACTAGTTGGAAACTTAGAAAAAAAGCACTAGTCACATACTTAAAACAATGTTGAGCAAGTCAAGACTTTGGGCCACGAACTGTCCTAGGATTAGACAATAAAAATGATGATAATGACTAGACAGACAGACACACATAGTAGATAGGTAATTTTCGAAAATTCTACGTTTGATTTCTCGTTTAGAATAGATTAAAATTCTAGCAAAATGTTGGAAGAAAAGTTCTATTCAGGATTCGAAACCAAATACAGAATACTCGATAACTACTTAATGTTATCCTGATATCATCATTTTGTGTTACAAACCGTTCAGGTCCAGACTGACTACACAAACTTTTTTCACATCTCTAGTCAAATCTTTCTATTCAAACACTGATTTTTTTTCACCCATCTCATTCCTGGGTGGCCTAGTGGCTGAGTTCCGGCTGAGGTTCTCTTGAAGGCCTTTTGAAGAGTTCTAGAATTTTCACATCTGATATTTGAAGATCTCATCGGATAGTAACCAAATAAATTAGTTTTCTTTTCACAAATAATAAAATAATCACGGAAACATTATACAAGTAAATTAAAAAAAAATACAAAATTATACATATTTTAAACAGAATCATATCTTGTAAAAGCAATCAAAAATGGGATATACATTAACGTAATTGTAGCGCATCTACAATGTTTACCGAAGGCCGTATACATGGATTCGTTCCGCTTCTAAGACATCGAGTTGCTGGCATAAAGCGGCGGCTGGAGCTCAGCACCAACTCTCTGGTGCAAGCGGCGCTCTCATGGAAAGCTGGTTCTCTGACCAGAGAATGTCAGCGCTTACAAAATAGCTACATATACAACAATGGCCGTGACTGAAGTAGTTATATATGTTATAATTATATTTTGTGTGTGTGTGAACTTTTTACTTTTTATTAACTTTTAATTTTTTTTTTTTTGTATTTATTAATATTTTCCTTGGTTTTCTTTTTCACAGCATATTTATTTCATAAACTTTAATGTATAACTTTATATATATTATCTTTATGGCGAAAAAGGTTTTAAAAAAAAAAAAACCTGATCACGCTGGAATAAACACATTATTATTATTATTATATATATCTAAGATACGTTTAACTATGTATATAAGATAATATATATGTGTTGCATACGTCTTGTTGGATTTGATGATAACTTAATAGCTCGACATAAAACAATTTTCGCAATGACGTCACGATCTAATGTAGATGTTCTAGCATCATCAAAGTATTTTTCTCAAAGGAGACTTGGAGCGTTCTGATGATTTATTCGTCTCGTGCGTCGCGACGCCGGGAAATAAATTAAAAATATTTCTACCATATATCAAAATTATGGCACTGGAGCGCTGACTTACCTGTCCTCAATCTAGTCAAGTGACAACGCCGTTCCGCGAGGTTCAGTTTTTCAAAATATAATTTAAAACTAAAAAAAATTTAATCAGCCCATTTTTCAATTCAGATACCTTTTATAGTTAATCAACTGAAATTAGTTATTTATTTTTATGCATAACCTACATAATACAGTCGGGACAATTAATGTCAGTATTTTTTCATACTTTGTCATTCTTTATTATTCTTCTTCTATTAGTTATTCCTGTAGTTATGCCAATTAGTTATTCTATTCACAACATATCAAAACTTAGTTAATATATTATATATTATAATATTATTTTAATTTTCTAGGTAATAAATGAGTTATATATATTTTGTTTTTGCTGTATATGATATGCATATTTCTTATTTACGTTTTCGAAATACTTTTATTATTCTAACATATTTTTATAAACATTTTAACTGCTACTTTTTTTAGTTGTATATTTACAACACATCAAAAATCGTAATAAGATATTTTTTTAGTTTTTATGTAAAATTAGCATTTATGTAATGGATCAGGGTAAACCGGGGTCAATTGTAACAAAATGCGTTTTCCAATTGCGTCGTCGCTATAAAAATATATAGAAAAATAATTTTCTCAATAATAGACAATATAGTTGCCTTCAAAAATATTATATTTTCATTTCTCTAATTATAAAAGGAAAAAAAAACTATATAACTAGAATAGCTTATAAACACATCGAGGGAAATGGTACAACTAACCCCGACCCCTGGGTCAGTTGTATTGGTAAAGGAATTGATTAAAACACAGAATTTAGGCATAAATTAGTCGCAATTTAACTATTTTAGCGAAGAAAAATAGTTGTTTTATAATTTATAAATTGTAGTTCAATGTTTCGCCTACTTTTAACATATGTGATACAAAATGTATCTAACTTTATGAAAATTATTACAAATTCGTTAATTGAAATATTAGTATAAACATTAACTATTATAATAAAATGACAAAACAAACATACACTAATATCTTATCATATTTAAATCTCAATAAATAAAGATTAGTTATTTTTTTCTTATACTAGTACAATATGGTACAACTGCCCCCCTAATGGCCATTTAAGATTAAAATATAGGATTTCGATTGTTGTCTACTCACAAGTGTTTCAAAATCCGTAATAAAATAAACACAAATATTGAAAGAAATGATTAAGGAAAAGATAAAAACAGAGCATATAAATGATAGTATCCGACTATTCATCTGATCGAAAAAACTTGCTTTTGGCGCACAAAAAAAATCCTTTTTTGTGCGCTTGTTTCATGTAAGCTACTTGAGATAAATCTGTACATGTCAAATGCGCCTCCTGACGGTATGTCATATATGTACCTACTATAATTTACGAGTTATCTGCATTAGTACTACTGCCCCTTGGCACAATTGACCCCAGTCTACCCTATTTGCACTATATTTTCTACTCGTTTACAAAGTTTTCAATATTTTTATGTAATTGCCTATAAATATTTTTTTCCATGCTTATTAAATAAAGTCTATCTTTAAGAATATTCTTGTTTTTGTAATATTTTTTCAATAGTACATCATTGCGTATAAATATATAAATAAATAACTCATACCTAAGATATTTTTGAAAATTTATGCATGTTGGAAATCGAATTCATAATTTTTAAATCAGAAATCAGTTACTTAAAGCCTTTCTTCAAAATCATTGGGATTACCTGAATAAACATAACATTAATACGCTAATTGCTGTGTATTAATGCTACTTATTTTTCACATACCTTGTGCCTAATAAATATATTTATTTGCTACTAATTAAACATTTAAAAAACTAATATTTAAAAACATGATGTTGTTGTGTGCCACTATAAAAAGCTTCTTGGGGCAGATGTAAACTCTTCTTTGAATAAAAAATAGACCTCTGAATTACCTCCGAGTATCAGGGACGCGCGGGCTTGATGGGTGTTAGGATCATTAAATCTCATATTTATTGCGGTTTCTTCTACACAACTATACATATTGTCTCCCCATGCATTCCGTAATATAAAACATGAATCGTTTTTAAACTGAAAAAAAATAACGAACTATTACTTTGAATTTTAAATTAAAATTTTGTATACAGAAATACTCAGACACATGTACATTGACTGTATAAATGAAATATGACATCAAGAATTTTTTAATAGTTTAATGTTATGAAACTCACAAAGATACAGGATGTCTCTATCTTACACATAAGTTATTTTCCATTCATTTGCCATCATCTACGGAATTCTTTATCTGTCAAAAATAATTAAAAATAATAAATAGATGATCCTAGAGATAGAGATTACGGGACATCCTTAGCAACCTATAAGTATCAAATAGAGTTATCCGAACTTCAAAAGTTTTGAAGTTACACGAACTTTGGTGATTTTCAGCAGAAAAGTTAAAAAATCATTTTTTAATTAGCCATAAATAAATATCTCTCTTGTGACTTATTTAGTACTTACATTATTACAGCATACATGTGGAAAATTTCACTTGGATAAGTTGAGTGTTTATGGTACAGAGCTCATTTTTGTAAAGACACATTGAAAATTTCCCGATAATAAAGAAACATAAGTGCGAAGCGAATGCTTAATGTTGTGATATTATTAGAATTTCTATTAAGTAAAGCAACAAAAGTGTTAAGATTTGTGTCGTTTTTATTTAATCTAACGGATAGACATTCGCCTTGTGACCAAGTGGTCGAAAATTTATTTAAGAGATCGATAATTTAGACCTTTAGCCTAATTTGAAAAAAAAAATTGTTTAATATTATTGATTAAAATAAAATAAAATTCAGATAATTAAAATCTAACATGATATCTGATACTACAGTTGACTTTCATGTCGATAGTAAAGCTGTACGATCTGTATTGGTGTATACGCGTGGACACTTTTGCCTCAAGAGAGACAGATGTCAGTTCTCTGTCACCTCTGAGTGATTTCATTTGAATACAGTTTATTGATTAAATATTAAGAGAACATTGAAGAAACCGATATATGTACTATCGAGACAATAGTGTATCTGTAGAGATGCATCTTAACATTATTTTAGTAGCAATACAATTTTATGACTTTGGTTCTCATTTTTTTATATTGTATAACCAACTTCGGTGACAAAATAAACTTTGTCAACAGGCTTAGTATTATTATTGCGATGAACTAATATAATTGTAGACATATAAGTTATTTTGATAAATAAAGAAGTTCTTGTTAATCACTGTTTAAATTATCGTAAACTGGTAATATTTACATTGAGCTTCGCTAATTGGTCTTACGTAAATACAGACGGGAAAGACATATTTACTATATTATTTATAAGTAACTTAAATATTTGGCCACCCTGACTTATGCACTTATATTTATATAAACAGAGTTCATTTGAGTAAGTAATTCTTCGTACAAAAGATATGTTTATTTTGTAAATTTTGTTTAAATGAAAGCACAAATACGAAGCTTTAGAAAATCAACTTTTTTGACTATGAATATTAAAATTCTTCATATTTTTCTAGTCTATTGCTCTATTTCAGGCGTCAACGATTACTGTTTTGATAAGCTTCCTGGTACTTCGCATGGTCCTGGACTGTGCGGAATAATTGCATTTGCATTATTTCTGATCCACTGTCTATCCTCAATCAGAAGAGCCTTTTCCGAACGATTCAATGCAGTCTCCCGAATTTACTTCATACTTGAGTCTTGTCATGATGTGATCAAAGTACTCCAGTTTTAGATGTTTGATAGCATTAAAAGAGTACTGATTATCCCCATCATTTCAAGAACCTATCGTTAGAAATTCGTTTTTTCTAAGAAATCTTGGGAATACACCTCTATTCGTTTCATCATGGTTATTTTTAGGGTCCATGATTCACATCCGCATAGAAATACCGATCAAACATACCACAGGATGAACCTAATTTATATTTGAAGGTCCATGTATCTCGTTGTTAATACGGTTTGCAGTATTTTGAAAGCATCCCTGGCCATTTCGATGCGGGATATATTTGTTAGGATCGATATTGAAGTGGTTAAGACGCTTCGCACTCCTTCAATTTAATAATGTTAGATTCACAATTTCATGTTAAGTAGTTAGAAAGTATAACCACAAGGCAGCTAAATAATGAGAACTGATGCCGACTAGTTTCAGAGTGACCACTTCTTAAAGGTATCTATAATAAAATTAATAATGCGGTAGTTAAAAACAAAATTTCATTAGGTGAATTATAAAAAAAATTCAACCACAAAGTTATCGCTGTATGTATGTAATAGCAAATATTATTTTTTTACTCGTTTAATTTAAGACACTCGCAAATATTTAAATTCTTATTAACTGTTCAAAGGTTTTTTGTGAAACTTTGTGGAATTCCATGATTATTTTATAAATTGAGTTGAATCACTTTGTTTTATTTCACTATATTTTAACTATAAAATATTTAACGTTAGAATTCAACTAATTGTATTATTGATAATATGAAGATGTACTCGAAAATATTCTAACATTAAATATAATAAAATATAGCGGAATAAAACAAATTATTTCAACTTGATTTACAAAAAAATGTTCGTTGTTTAACCTGTGGTGGTGAATTGTTATATTAATTTTATTCACGAGATAACACTCATAATATTATTAGAGGTGGTGAAATAGCTTCCAAATATAGCCTTTCAAGATTTACGAGTAAAGCTTACATCGATCACGTCAATATTACTATTAATGTTACAAGTATTGAGAATTTATCTTGTAATATTTTTACGTAATTACTTCAGAGATATTTTTTTTCCAAATATCTACTGTCGTAAAATGCTGAATCAATTTTGTTTTAAATTAAATATTATCGTTCTAAATAAAATGTTAACATTTTAATTTGTTTCACATTCTTTATTTTTTCTCATTATTAAAACATTTTTATAACTAAAACAAAATTATATTGGAATGGAAAAAAAAAACATTGTTGTAGTATTTTAAATTAAAACTTTCAATTACATTTGTTTTAATGGATTGGTATCTCCTAAAAAGAGCCACGTCAGGATATCACTCCGAAAAGGCAGAATGCTTTTAAAATTGTGCGAAAACCTTATTTTCCTTGTTAGATAAGGGCAGCGTACTCAGGTAATAAATGGCCCTTCACTTCATTATCCGGCTCTGTCTGCTCTTGGCAATACTTTAAATGGCTCCACATCACTCCTGACGCTTATTGAATACACCTGCTGATGGATCTGGCGATGGGCGGCGATGATGTTGGAACATTAATCACCCGGCGGGCTAACAGTGATTGGATTGACTTATTAACGTCAATCCGATTGGAATGGGTTTATTTCATCCGAAATGGGCGGCGACACTCTTCATTTTCTTTAATTAATGTATACATTGTAATTTACGTCGCAGTTAACAATTTTACATTTATCTATTCAAATAATATTACTACCGTAAATAATGATGACAGATGAATTGTTTATGTAACATTAATTTATTTAAAAACTTAACGAAAACACAAATAAATATTTAAATTGAAACATAGAAACTTTTAAAAATAAATAGCATCTTTTGTTTAAATATTTACACACTTACACCCAATAATGTGTAAATATTAAAATAAAAAATGCAATTCAATTTTAACTGAATAACTCAGTTCTTAAATCGATTTCAGAAACTTTATTTTTGTGTTTGTGTTCTGAAAAGCAGCATATATAGACAATTTTACATTCAGTCCGACTGACTCAAAACAATAAAACGTGGGTTGTTTTCAGATTTTAAGATAAATATTCTTTAATTTACTAAGATATCTGAATTTAAATCTACAACATAGTGTACAATTTTTAATTAAAAAAAAAACTTTTTAAATATTTCGGAATAAGAATGTCACGTTCTTGATGACAGCTAATATAATATTCATAATAGTTTCCGAGAAATTTAAGTTTTTTACGTATATTTATTTTATATTGTAAGTCAAATAGTTGGCTATGTCGATTATTAGTTTTAACATTGATCCACAGGAAAGTCGGGACATCAGAGCTTACTTAATAACACTCGCGGGTGAGAATTGTATAAGAGGATGAGAAGGGGGCTATTGGACTTGTTACTGAGTCTTAAAAATACTTGAAACGCAACAGTCTATTAAATAATATAATTATTACACAAGCGTATGATGATGATGATTGAATACAAATTAAATTAATCAACAAGAAAGATATACAGAAAAAAAACTATCTATCGAAAAATTACTTTGTTGCTACCGGGATTCGGACTTGGACTTCTTCCTATTCGTGTTCTCCATTTTCGCTATAATCGAATACATTTTAGGGAAATTTAGAACTTATTTTCTGTAATATTTCCAATTGATTTATATTACGGTGAATCTCAAATACTTGTTAGTTAAACCCGATAGGAGATGCCGGAATTAAATTAATTAATATATTTTATTAAATTTGAAAACTTAATCCAACTTATATATTAAAGAGAACACAGGTTCGAATCCCGGTCGCAACTAAATATTTTTTCGATACATAAATTATTTTGTTTATCTTTCTATTTGATTAAATTAATTTGGATTAAAATATCACAGAACTATGTTCTAAAAACACTTCTAACTAATTTAATGTTTCTGTTAATAGATTATATTTTGTACAATTTGATTGAAACCGATAAATTTGAATATTAATCTCTTGATTGAAGAACGTAGCTCGAAAGATACTTTTAGGAAGGGTTAGAAATCTATTGTTAGAACTATAGGTTAATATAGATTGTTCTTTAAATAATATACATACTCGTACATACACCGTACTCTTGAATACGCACTAATACACGAAGAGCCATGTAGGCTGATTATTAGGGCATAATGGTTAAACACTCAACCTTCCCTCCATTTTGCATCAGCCAATACAAAACCTTTCACTCTCGATGCAAATTAATGCATTGTCCCTTCTCCCCGTTAATCCTTTTTATCCCATTACACCCCCAACCTGTGCGCCCCCTCGCCCCCAGCCGGCAGGAATAACCCCTAAAAGTTTAGCCAATGCAGCCAGAAACATTTCATTCTGTGAAGCAGGAATTGCAATATTTTTACGGCAGGTTAAACTAATTTATCTCTCACTCTTTGTCAGTTGCTTAAGTAATAAGTGCGGGTGTTGTGTTCTATGTCTCTCGTTTTTTAAAAATCGGAATTTTATCTTCTGTTGTGAATTATTTTTGAAATTTTTTAATTAAACCACATTTATTTTGTGATGCACGTAGTTCTGTGATAATTAAAACAATTTTAAACAAATCACTTGCATAAGCAAGATTAACAAAAATCTATTTATTGAAAAAATAAAACATTGTACAGAATTAAAACGATGGTCGGGTGTACTGAGAAAAAAAGATTTTTTATTTAGACAGTATATGTAGATGAAATGGAAATATTTGTCTCGGTCATTGCTTAAATAGTTAAGCTTTCTAGGAAGTTATAGGTTGAGTCCCGGTAGAGACTATTTTTTTAAGGTTTTCAACCCGTGAGAGTTTTATGAAATGAAATATATATATATAAATAGTGCACTAAATTGAATTTAAATTAAATTATTCTCAGAGTCCTACTATTATTAAATATTAAACTAGTCGTTCATCAGGCAACATTGCAGGTAACTTGTTCACGCAATTAGTCTCATCGTCAAAGTCTTGTTGATTATATCTGCACCATGTGACCAAAAATCAATGGACTGGCATACTAGTTATCGGGAACCAAGTTACGTCTGGAAAGTAGTAATATTTTATGACTTTTTTATAACAATAACGTGGTAAATGCATATCGCTGTCATTCAGTGCTAGGTTCTTGTATGCTTATGGTTCACTGTACCTATACATAATTGTTTTTTCGAGTATGTCATGTATTGATTTTCTTATATTGATGTTATATCTACTAATTTTTATGACTTTAGACGCTTATGTAATAAAACATTCTGCGCTGTTCGGCTTTTTGCTGGCAGCCTGGGTAAACGGTGGGTTGCCATTCACTGTACTCTTTCATGAAAGCGATGAAGGTGTTTTTGTAGTAGTCTAAGCTAAGGGTTTTCACAAGTCACTCTTGAAGGGTGGATTGTCTATTTAAAAGAAAAAAGAAAAGCTAAGGGTTTGATTGGTGTCTTGGCAGGAAGGTATTTCAACATCACCATTTTATTATTGTGACTACTGAGAGTCAAGTATGCCAGATGTAGAGTATATATTATCCTTTTTAGAAATGTTTATATTAAAACAGCTGTAATAAGTATGGTAGTTTGTGTTAAAAAAAATATTTTAATTTAAAGTTATCATATATTATACATTGACTTTTTAGTTAATGTTTAAAAAGAAATATACCAAATAATTTTTTTATTTTTACATTTATTCAACTTTATTAACATACATGTTTTATGTTATAACAGAGGTGAATATATTATAATATAACATGATAAACATAGGATACAATTATATTACAATTAAGTATATACTCATAGTTTATTGTGTGGGATGTAGTAGACTCCACTTCTGATATATGCAGCATTGTCCTGGCTACTTTGCTAGACTGCCGTCTGTGTTAAAAAAGCCAGTTTTTTCGTGCTGTTGTGGTATTATTTAATTCAAGAATTTGACAGAAATAAAAATAAAATTAGAGAAAAATAAATGTAGTGATATTGTTGTTGAACTAGTGAATTATTAGTGTAGACACTGTATAATGATTACGTTAGAATATTGGATAGCGATGCTTCTTATTGATTTTTATTCAATTGGATCATATATTGGGTCCATATTTGTGTAATCTTATTGGAAGTGAATAAAGGAAATAAAAACAATCAGTATGTAGACAAGACAAAGAAATTTAAACGATTCGGTTGTGTGTTATATATTATCTAGTCGGTTAGATGAGCATGGATGTTATGAGATGGCGTGGGCGATCACTTAAAGTATTACAGTACCAAATAAAGTGAATTGTTTTGAAGATCAATCAATATAGTTGGTAAAGTGAAAACATAGATGGTAAAATTAATATCGTGTTATGTGTAATATATGCATAGTGCTCTATCCTTTCTGCGGTATACATATTTAATAAATGTTCTTTCGATGAGCTTTTGGCACGAGATTGAACATATTGATGGTATAAATGAGTCAGGTCACGATATGAAATCGCCTACAGAGTGAATTTACAAGAGCAATATATACAGTATATTGTGAGTAGGTAATGTCTGAAAATAAATCAATATTCAGCCAGAATTAGAACCTGTGATCGGACTTTCGCTAGGAGAAATATTTACTTAGATTACGGTTAAATTAATTTAATAACATATTATTTTAATACCTATATTTAATTTTATACGAAAGAAAAATATCAGAGCAGTCTTCGTTTCGATCTTCAATAAAGTTCGTAATTACTGTGCAAGGTAGCTTTCTCATAAAATCGATCTTCAAGAACAATGCGTATCCCCTGTCATCCCACTGGGGTGACAGACGCGTGAGGAGGTGCACGAACCACCCTCCTACAACGGACAACTGAACTCCTAATACCTTTACTGAGCAAGTACTCTCTCCGTAGGGGAGAACCGCTTGGGGCGGGAAGGTAACCCTCCTGTATTCCGTGCGCTCCTGGTAGCTAGTTCTATCGACAGATGGTGTTAATTCCTTTCTTTAAAACTGCACACATGCTGACTTGGATGCGTATGAGGGAATGTTATTAAAGTATGTGACTGTATTGGTACAAATAAATGACACATACAACTTTGTGCACGTGTGTATATATATATAGATTACCTTGAATAGGAGGTGATTGGTTGGAGAGCAGCTCGCAAGTGGTGTACTTGCTCGAGGGATGTAGATGTACATTTTTTATCGGTATGGATAAAGAAAACTTTTTAAAATACATTTAAATAATTGATTTTTGAACGTATATAAATTTATTAATTTATATACATTTTTGAATACATAAAACAATCATCTACGATTTCATTTTTATAGATATAGAGAAATTCGAATTAACAAACTCATTTTTTTAATCATTATTATATTTCATAAAGATTTCTCCAAAATATGGCTTCGTTTAATTTTAAGATGTCATTAATTAATATCCACAGAGATATCGATTTGTCAATGTAAACTTAGAGAAAGTTAAGTGTGTCTACCGTCTATTAAATAATGCTTAGCCTTTAACCTCAATACTAAATCAATGAGGTCGTGTCTAATACTTCTTCCTGATTGGTTAGACATGAATTGTCTTAGTTTATTGTATAATTTTATATTAAAAGACATTCCAATGATGACTATGACAGTGGCTTAATAAACGTTACATAATTCTTTGTTCATTGAAAAGGTTCAATCAAAATTGTGTAACGAAATATTATTGACATTAGTGAATTACGAAATTTTAAAACATTTGCCAAGCCATATTGTGATGGTTAGTCTGTCTCGAAATAATTTAATATTAACTTACATCTTTTTGATATCTGACATCACAATTCAAGTGTCACGACTGACGTAACAAAGAAATTGGATAATATGTATTTTCGCATTAGAAAAAAGTGTACTACCACAGTACTAACAATAATTTAATCTTTGAGATAGATCATTACAACATTATCAACAAATAAATAGTTTTCACCATACGCGGAATGATTTTGATATATGTCATGTAAGATGAATTATATCATAAAGTTTGAGAGTCGTTATAATAAATAAAACAAGACGCTTACGGCTATTAATATTTAAAAATTATATAAGCAAGATTATAAAACTATCAGCACCATATATTTTAGTTGAATGTATATTCTATCGATTTTTGAACAATTAAATATTTTATTGGATGTTTAAATGATTAAGTTTGAACGTGATATAGTTTAGTTTATGTGAAATATTTTTAGTAATCGTGAGAATTAATTTTACTTAGATGTATTTTTAAAAATGATTATTTATAAAATTAATAAATTAATGAAAGTCACTTACACCATAGTTATTTAAGTAAACTTACCAATATTGTTTCCTTTGAAATTATTAACCATGTCAGGTATTCTCATTCAATAATGTGGCGAAAGAGAGAAAACTCGCATACCTACAAATAGGGGAAGCTGTACTGCATTGTAGCTATTAATACAAAAAAAAAAATTCGCAATAAAAAAAACCCAATAGATTACCGTCACTCACACTAGATACTTTGTTATTTAAAACAATTTGAAATTAACTTTGCATAATAAATTTAAATAATATTATTATAAATAATGTAAATTTAAATAGTATTTATTTAAATTTAATTGCATGTTTTCACGGAGAAGATTATTCTCTTGAGATAATCTCTAAAACAATGCTCCCGTGAGATTTTTTGTAGACAAATCTCAGCTTTCTTAGTACACCGTTTACGCAATAATTCTCAAAGATTTGATTACCGTCACTTGCCTTGTATTTCACTTCACGCTTGTTGTACGTTAAACTTAAAATGTCATTTCATTAACTGTTGACTATGGGTAATTTTGAATCTCCCCTGCAGTAGTAAAAGTAGTTTAATGCCTTCTATTTATCAAACTATTCAAAAAAATAGTCGTAAGTATTTATGGTTTTAGGTAATGTTGCTGCTCACGAGTTGAGCCTCATTGTCAAAGTTGACGCAGTGTACATACATTGATTCTACTGATCTCAAGCGGTTATCTCTGACGGCCATTACGACAGTATAATAATAATATAATGAAGTAAAAATAATTAAAATATTTAAAATTCAATTGAAATATATTAGTAAAATAGATGACTTTGGACCATCATCATTGAGAACCAACTTTGTATATATTTTTTGCCGTGTGAAATAGACCACTGTCAATTTGATATATTTATTTAAAGCTGCAATGCGACACGGATGGACGGATTAAAAATGAAAAAATATATATTTTGTGTTGTAAGGTTGTAGCCTGTTCTGCACGCAGCTCCTCTATGCTCATTAACCATGTAAAAAGAATGGAAAGCACGTCAACAAGTTGGTACCTACTGCGGCGGATGTTAGTCGGCCGCACCGGTGTATCCGGGCGTCGTCGGCAGTGGCGTCCCGACGTCAAAATGTAATTAATTACGAATTCATGGCAGCACCTGATGAAAAACGCTTCGCAAATGTGTGCGACGCCATTTAAAGTGGGGCGCTTCGAGACTGTGTCAGTGTATTGGAAGCGATGGCGCGGAACATGACTTGCATCTTCCCGCAACTGGCTGACTACCTTCGTCAGGGGCAGTGTTTTGTAAGGTTTAGCCTGGTATACTAATATTTAAATGTCATCATAATATACGTAAATATTTTACATATTCATTTTTTTCTATCACAATAAAGCAACTTTTGAATGAATGATATTCTCAATGACCGCCATTTCTCCAGATCCAGCTGCTTCTTGCAATATTTCTTATTTAAAACGTGACAAGTTATAAAATAATATTTGATTATAATTTTATGAATCAATTACTATGATATAAGTAAAAATTCATGTAAATTGTAATTGGCGTTTAACTAGCGTACAAAAGTTGTACGCTAATCCTGACGAAGATACGTTAGTATTGAAATCGGTTGACGTAAAAATAACACAGTGGTTTAAACAAAGTTAAATATAAGTACAATTTTAAATTATGTCTAACCACAATGTGAACGCTACTAACATCAACAAAAATTCATCTATCGTAAAAATATTTGGTTAGTATCGAGATACGAACACATAACTTTTCATTGTCACCATTATGCCTTCATTATTATTATGCTATGTTAACTATTTAAGTTTACGATAAATTTTATTATCTTTGGCTTGTTCTAAAATTATTATTTCACAATAAAATGTGTTTTTATTAAAAAAAAAAAATTCCCGTGTTAGCGAGTTGGGGTGGTTAGTTTTTAGCATGGGGCCTCTTAGTAGGTAGGTACTTTATATTTGAACGGTTGTTAAACTTTCGGCCGAGGTGTTTAACCCACTGCCATTTTTGTTTTGTTTCCCAGCAAACTACTTCTTTGGTCGTATTGCGAATGTCTTCATTTCTTATTCTATCTCGCAATGGTACTCCGTTACAATTACTGCTATCACGTTGCTGTTACACGGCTCGCACGGCTACGGTGAATGAGGCCTGTTGTATATGTGTTTCAGTGTCATGTGTTATGTAAGTCAGGATAAAGAGGATGCGCTTATTGATGTTTGAAGCATTGTAGAATCTGCCTGATGGACTAGTTTATTGACTCTGGTGCCTATCCCATTGAAATAACTATCTGCGCTGCGGGTTGCAGATAAATGTGAAGCGAAATCGCCATGGATATTAACAAGTCACGACTCTCAGTATGAGGGAACCGACTGAAAAAAATGAATCATAGCTTTTATGGTCCAACATAGTTTTATACGACTATCAATTTTTTTGTGAGAGTTTTGGGGGTTGTAGAAACTTTGCGAAGTACACCGCCAGGAATATTTATAATGCATTATATATTCGAGAATAAACACCACTTATTTGTATGGAAACCTTAACAACTTTTCCACTGACTAATAATATCTATATAATAGATTTTTCATTTGAAAGAGAGAAACAGAAAAAAGAAATTCTTCATTAATGACGTTGCAAACATTTATGAGTGATTTATCGTTTTGTATTAGTTATATGTAAGCTCTAAAAATCATCGCGTATTCATTTTAAAGCATTCCCGATATGTTTACTGTCTCAAGAATTTATTTTATATACATAACTTTCATAAAATTAATATAAATGAATTAAAATAATTCTTTTTGTAAGAAGTATTCACTGGAATTATGAAGAATAAACTGATCGTCTCTGATGTATTCATGTTGTTTTCATATTTACATATGTATTTCTGCGGGTGCTTTGTATACCTATTTTCATCGTAAAATATTTTTTTAAAATAGATTTCAAAATTTATAATTTTGAGCTCATTTTGTTAATATTCCAAAAATTAACATATAAAATAACTGATACAACAAAAATTCTTTCGGCTAAACACTATATTTTTAATAACGAGTATAATTTTTAAGCTCATTATTTTGGTTTTAACGAGAATAGCTATGGCTAAGATGATATATCTAAAAATAATTTAATATATATTAAAGACATGCCTTTGTAAAAATTTATACTAAAGTTTGAAATTTTTATTAGGAATTTTTTGAATGTTAAACCAATTGATATATACATATTAATTAACTCTTTAAAAAAAGGTACGAATTATACTTGGATTACACGATGGATGGATTCAAATAATCATAAGGGTAATCGTCTTAAAATAATTCAAAGGTATCCAAAAGAAAAATATTTCTAGAATGAGAATTGGGCATTGCCAGGTAACCTCACATTTATTCAGATTGAACTAAATAAATTCCCCAATGTGTGAGTGTGGTGCCGAGGAGGAAATCCTTGACCATATCTTTTTTGCTCTTGTCATTGCGGATCTCAGGTTTTTTTTACAGTAATCTCGTCAATAGTAATTTTCAACTCCCGGTTAACTTGTATCATCTTCTTTCCCTTAACTCGTCACATTTAATCTATATAATAGCAAATTTTTTGAATGAAAATGATATTGATTTGTAATATAATATTTCCTATTCTATAATATTATTGTACTTTTTTCTATAAAATAGAGTTTTAACTTGATTAATGCGACAAATCACTCTTGAAGGGTGGATTGCCTATTTAAAAGAAGAAGAAGAATAATTTATGCTGATGTATTATGAGCATGGTGATGTAATGTTACTCGTGTTTTGGTTATTTGTATTATTATGACAGTTAAAAAATAAAGAAGTTGTGTATTTTCGACTACTCTGTTTATCTTGCAGACCGTGGACTCGCATTCTTAGAATAGACATCATCCTACGTAAGTATATTATGTTCTTATTATTGTGTAAAATGTCATAATAATAAATAGCATATACAATGTTTTTATAATTTTGTAAAACTTAGAACGTATTTATTTCATTATTTCTTAGTGTTTTGTACTTTAAACTTACTGAGGTTCTTATTAATACCATGCATCAGTTACTTTGTGGTGCATATGTAATACACAATAGGGGTGCAGTACATCTCTTAATAACAACTGTTAACAACCAGAACTTAAGGTGGAAATATAAGGAAGAAAGGAAGGCACTTACTTTTCGTCTGCCGGATGCTGATTCATTTGTTAATTCCTCTCCATCACAAGAACAAGCGTTGCGACGTGTGTACTAACACTCACGAAAAGGATTATTATGTATAAGTGGAATTAAGGTAAGTTTAATTAATTATAGACGTGATAAGAATAAATAATAATACTGTATATAGTGCAAAGTTTGGTTTATTTAAAAATGTACTCAGGTCCACTAAATAATTTAATTAAATTGAATTATTTTAAGTGCAGTAGCTTTATTAATTAACTGATATGTTTTGTAGAAATCTGCTTATTAATAATTAATTCTACAAAACATTAAAAATAATCGAGTATTGACGCATTTTAAGAGGATCAGATAAAAGCTGATGAAATTTCGCAATAAATATAATAACACAGTAAACGTCGAATTTCGAGGATGAAATATTTTAAGCTGTTCTTAGTAGGGTCTACAAGATTGCTCCAGGCTTCGGAGGTGGATTGAAAGGGTAGGTAGGTACTTTTGTTTCATTTCCTGTCAGAAAGATTTTTCACGCTCTGCCTTCTATCAATGAAAATCTTTCCACCCTTGCAGTTTTCCAATAAAGGTGAACGTATAATGTGATAAGAGGGTTTATATGTGTTATGTACTTACGTGCCTTTCTATTTCATATAAACGTGTTTTATATTTTACAAAAGATTCACCAGTTAATATTAATACCTACTTTAATTCTTAAGAATATATAATTTTGATTCTGAATCTTTTTGACTTATGGCAAGTAGGTATAGTAGGTAGTAGACTTGTGGCAAGTGAAAAAAATCCAGATACCTAAAATAGTATTTTTCAGGTGGGTCGTGTTTCTTTCTGTTTCTGGTTGGTCCTTCAGTCCCCATGTTTCCTATTCCTGTACCTCTTTCAAATTTTTTCCACCCTTCCTATATCCGGTATTTCTCCAACCTCCTGTTCATTAAAATAGTATTTTATAATTAATTGTACCTAAATAATTCACAAGTAATTTGAATATACAGCATTAATGAAAAGATTTTTTTTGACTGCAAGCGTAAATATCTTCGATAAATAGTTTTATTAGTTTTGATTATTATTAAATACATATCATTGAGGATATTTACCATTCAAGTAGATGTTTTTGTCACTGTAATCCTCCAGTCGTTATCGCTGGTTTTTTTGCATCCTTCTCAATATTATTGCCACATCTTCTATAAGCTCTTTTCCTATTCTCAGAGTACCCAAGTATGACAGTTAATACAGTGCCATGCGTGGGTACATTGTAGAATGTAATCATCGGACATATATGACCCGGTACGGTACAGGTTCTTTGTATTAACTTGCAGTTAATAGTTGCACCTGATACTCTACTGCCAATTTTCCCATGTATATTAAAAAAAATATGGTTCTTTTCTTTCCCCAATTAAGACTCACGATTTACTTCCGTGTAATACAATCGGTCTAAGAATAGTTGTTAAATGTATAAAATATACAATTATTTTGCATATTAACTGGAATTATTAAAATTAAATAATTATTTGAACTTACCAATTAATATCCCATCTCAACACAAATTTCTTTAGTGAGTCAGGCACAGTCGAAATATAAAAAACACATAAGTAATAAAATGAATCATGGATTCTTTTAAATGTCAGGTTTTACACTGTTGGTACTTTCAAAGAGTTATGCAATTAACATTTTATCAATTCTTAAAAAATAATAATTGAATTAATTAAAATTGTTAAGAATTTAAAATAAAATTGTGGAATAATTACAATAAAGCTTAATACTGCATTTAAAAAAAATACCTTTACATTACGAGCATCCCCTATTAAAAAAGTGTACTACGCGTTGACAGATTGTGTTTAAAATCAGAAGATAGGTTGACAGGTAGTAGCAGGCGTCCCCTAATCCCGACCATTGTTTTCACGTGGAACAAGGGGGAAATTAAAATTCAATCGGACGCGACGTCACACGACGCGGCGCCCCGACGCCCTCCCACCTTTCGGCATTTCGATGCCTCTCCTGAATGTATTTTTATTGCTGTGCTTTTCTCTTTTGTTTTGGCATTTTGTCTGTAGGTACTTGTAGAACAGGCGTATTTGAATTGTTGATTTAGACTTTTTCACTTAACTATTTGAAATATTGCATGCATTTGAGGAAAATATCCAAATAAACATTTGCGAGTTTTAGATAAGATTTAAATTAAGGACTTGCTTTCAATAATAATTAATATTTTCTCGTATTTTACGAAAATGTGTTTTTTATCGTTAATTTATAGTCCTTGAGAGTATAGATCCTCGAATCTAGGCGGGAAGACGGTGAGATGTCCGGAGGGGATGAAGTGACTATATTTTCCTCAGAGATTTCAGGGCAATAACGTTATATTTGGAATGTATGGCAACCAATATAATAAATATTTATATATTGATGAGTGGATATGAAGGCAAAGGAGAGGAAGAGGATAAGGCTATAAAAACTATGATATAAACTATGTAGACAAAAAATATATTAATTTCACTTTGTCTTATAAATAATATTTTTTGGCGCAGTTTTTAAAACATCTTTCAGAATAATACGAAACGTTTCTTTAAATGAGATTGAAAATTTAAAAAGAATTTTCTGAAATTAGATATTGGCATAATAAAGTATTAGTGATTTTTAATATTTTGAAAAAAGTTTTAGTAAATATCTCTAAAATGATTACAGTATATTTCAAGAGATCAGTCTGTCGTTATGGCCTGCATTAAAAAATGGGACCTTTAAGAGATTTCGCTCCTCACGTGGGATTCTTTGGAGATAACTTCTGGGCTTTTGTAGTCCCTCTGTATATACATGTGTCCATCTTGTGGCTCATTTCTCGCTTGTTGTACGTCAATTTAATTTTTCATTTGTGAGTTGGAGAAATTTAAATCTCCCCAACATTGGTTTAAACGGAGAAAATATTTGTAATTAAATACCTTTGCTTTTCTAACATTTCTGAATAAATAGGTGTAGATATCAACGATTATATTTGAGTTCACATATTGAGTCTCTTTGTCAAATCAAACAGGTTTAAGTTTTCGTATCTTTTTGCCAATCTCAAGCTAATCTCTAAGTTTATCTCCAGGTAAAAATATCAACACATAGTATTGTGATGTATTTCAACAAAATTTCTGAGATATATATCATCATGTTTCGTCCGAGGACACCGTGCATTGAATTTGACTTGAACCCACAGACCAGTAAATGAATAGACATGAAATAAAGTGAACATATAGAAGAGAGATTTGAAACATGAGTTACGGGACGAGGGACATTCTATAAACATCATTGGTGGAAACATAAAACCAATAGTTTATGACACATTTATGCAAAGTAAAAGTATTTGCATATTTTATTGTTGGCGTTCAAATTTTGGTTCCAATGGAGTCATATTTTTTAAAAAAAGTGTCGGAGCTATTTAATTACGTAAGTAGTACCAAAATGATCACACGAAATGAAAATATTGGGACAAGAAATTTGCGTTAGTTTATGTTTATATATTATATTTGGTGATCTGGCTTAAACCACACTATTTTTCAACTTTTTGCTTACAATTTAATTTATTCTGGACCAAAATACGTGCTTTCAAGATCGAATTTATATGTTTTAGTATGTTATATAAATCATTTCTTAGTTGGAGAATATAATAATATTAAAGCATCGTAAGACAGATCTTTTAACGCGTTCACAATCGTTCAATCTCTTCTGATAGCTGTGCATCTGTTGTATTCCTGCTTCCAAATATTATAACGAAAATATAAATTCCGTACTCACGACGTTTCTATATAAATTAAAATTAAATATGACTATTTTTTTAAGAAAAATAATTTTAGTGGGTATTTTACCATGATATCACCAGAAATATTGAGATGGAATTCAATTTAGATTCATCGAAGAATATTGAACTGGATCAGGTAGACTCATGTCGTTCTAAATGATATTTATTGAGATTCGAAAACGTTCCTAGAAATTTTTGTATTTGCGTTGAAAACATTGACAGATTCAGTATTCAAAACATTTTGCAGACAAAATTAATTTAATTTCTATAAAACACATAATTTATATTGTTCACATAATAATCTTACTCATGTTATTATGTTATTAAAAAACTGCACATATTGTATTACATCGCACACGCTGTGGGAACAAATGATCACACATTCTGGTATTTTTCACACATTTCACAATTTAAAATTACTTCAATTTTGACGATTGATTTGTTTCCTTTTAATGTTTATTTATTTGTATAACATGAAAATTGACTAAAGTTCACATTAATTGCAGAATTAATCGATTTTGATACAGTTCAGCATTTTAGTGACTGAAATTTTTGAATATCCATTCGCTGGGTCCACTGAAGCGCCACCTCTTAGTGTACATTGAAAGTATCGATAGTGACAAAAATTGTCAACCTTGTGTGCGGAAAACCGCTTACCGACCGGACTGATGCTTTTACGCGGGAAAGCTGGAAAAATCAGCTTTGTAACCCTCTGTTGGTGTAAAGCTGAACTAAACTAAAGTTAATGCCTTGTTTGTCAACATCACAGCCACATTTTTCGCACTTTCAAACGAACGCTATCGGAAAAATGGCGTTTTAAAGTACTTTTTAGAAGTTCATGAAAATATTTAACAATTCAAAATTGAACCATAGTAAATGTGTCACTGAAAAAACTCATTCCACCGAAAAATCTGAGATGACACATAAGATGTCACCGTAGACGGCTCTGTCTAGTTTTATTCAAAAAAATACTTATACACCTATTTATAAAATATCATGATTTAGTTACCAACAAACGATAATATATAGAAAGGTTAATGAATTTCATTAATGAAAAAGTTTATTTAATATATTTGTAATCAATTCGAAATTCCTGTATGGAAATAATAATACCGCATTACAATTCTTATTTTCCTATACCTATATATTTTTTCAAAACCGATTTCATTATTATTATTCACATTCGTTACTGTATGTAAATGTTTTTGAATAATTCTAATATTGTAATATGTTTACTTATAGATATAATTTATGTACCTAGTCCGACTCAAACCGGTTATAATTTTTTTATTCTAACACGCACTCTATTGAACAATATTTGTTTAACGAATTTGTTCTAATATTATGTAATCTATTGTATAAATAAACAAAGAATGTTGCAAAGATGATCCTCCTTAACACAATAAATACTTTTTCAATATTAGATCAAATAATTATTGTATAAAAATAACTTTCGAATAGTTTTTTGTTATACTTTAACTTATATTTAGATTTTTTATTGTAAATTACCTTTTGAAAAAAATTTATTTTAAAATCGTTTATCGTTAAACAGAACTATGTTTTGAAATATTAACTATACATTAAAATTTACATATTTTAATAAAATCGTTTATTTTTTCGGTAAAGCAATCAATAACTAACATATAAATTTGGTCGTCTTAATTAGTTTTAAAACCTTCAAAGTAAAATACATAAACATTTAACATTGCAAACAAAAATTATAAAAAAATTTGATTATAAAAGTATAATATCATCTAAATACATAAATATTGTATTTCAATTTTAGATTTTATGTTAAGATTATATTTAGGTATTTATTTAGCTTCTTAATGCAGACCTTTTATATCAACTAATTTAAACATACAAATGGAAAATTTTAACAACATGAATTTTTGTATTTCTTTAAATATCACCTTTGTTTGTAAAACTTTGAAATTAGTATATTATAAAAATGTGGTTAAAATAAATTAAAACTCACCACCAGAAATTTCGTCGGCTGTATAAATAATGCGAGAATGGAAAAAGGAGGAAGAAAATGTATTTAAAGGAGACGAAAATTGGTACTTATCGTAAGGTAGACCCGCCATAAGAATAGAATTAGGGAAATAATTGAATTGAATTAGGTATTTTCACGTCTCAGGAATTACCTTGGCGGTGGTGAACTCCGTTTATTTTTATTTGAAAAGAACCGTGCGGCTTTGTCGCTGTCATTTCTCGGTATTTACCTTTTTCGGATCGCTGCGGAATGGAATTTGATCGCATATAATTTTGTTTTTATTTTTTTAATGAAATATAAAAAAAAATAGTTTGTTTTGTAATATTTAAGAATTTTCAGTATTGAATATATGTTTACATAAGAAAAAAGATTTTATGTCATGTGTCATTATAATACAGAAAAAATAATTGTATAGGAAGCAGGGTACCGAGTTAAGTGTTTTGCTTTGCTGCTTAAATCCTCTGAAACTTGTTGAATAAATGCTAAAATAATATAAATATATAATCAATAATCATGTATATAATCAACAGTGATGGAAAATCTTAAGAATGAATAATTATTTATCTCACAGAAACAAAGTTATTTTTATTATATTTAATAGAAAATATATGGAAGTTTGGGGTATTTATAGAGCTTACGATCTGATTTTTGAAAAAAAAAGATTTTTCATGCGTATTTTAGTAAAATATGTTAAAAAAAATATTTTACAGATGAAGAATATTGCTTTAAAAAAATTAAAAAAAAAATTAGATTCTCATAGTGATGACATACATATATGCTGTTTAAAAAAGGAATTATCAAATTTGCTCTATAGATGGTGATGGTGTAGCGGCACTCGAAACTAGTCTACATACTAACATATATACAACTTTCAAAGGTTTGATAAAATGTGCATATTGAGGCGTGAGAATTGGTGAACGTTATATAAATATAAAGTGATCACTTAAGCCAGCCGAAGACAGGTCGTAAGCCCTGTAATTACCCCATACTTCCATATATTTTCCATTAAATGTAATAAAAAATAGCTTTGTCTGTATGAGTTATCTGATATTCGTTTAATAACAGTGTCTAGGTAAACATCCAATAATTGTATGTTCTTAGACATATTAAAATATTGCTAATTATTATTTATTTATTTGTTGAGGAATATTAACAGTTGAAAGCTTATAATATCAGAACATATCGTATAAAATTGAACTAATTCATCCATCTACGTCATCTTCATAACTTCTCGCCTTCTTGACTATGCTTCTCTATTTTTCTGGGCTTCTTGCAGATTTCCACTCGGTCGGTCCAACGGGTGGGGAATCTTCCTCATCCTCTTCGTCCTTCGATGTGGCCCACCGAAACAAGCTTTTCCAAACTCTCGCATGACCAAAAATAGATGGATTCGTCTCAGGAAAATGGTTGCAAGTAATAATTGTAATGTAACTGAAACACCGTGAGATTAATAGGAACAAAAGTAACGAAAGTTATTGATCGTGTGATTGATTAAATACATTTTTATTAAGGAGAACACCGGAATTTGCTGTAGCATGGTTAGATAATGCACCTTCCCCGGTTTGGAAAGAGATCCAGGTACAAACATTTAATTAGTATATAAAATACATTTTTGTTTATGTTTGTAATGTTTACTTTGTGGTTAGATATATTTAAAATTGTATTTATATTTATCTTTGTTTAAACCACTATGTTTTTTTTTCGTTGACCAGTTTCGATACTAACGTATCTTCGTCAGGACTGGCGTAAAACTGAACTATTCCATAAAATTAATACGTAATCCATTACAGTGTGTAGACGGAGTCTTGATCAATCACCACCCCACCCTTACATTAATATTGAATAATTAATGTATCAAATTGAAACTATGTAACATATAAGTTCGAAAATTTGTCGTGTTACTATGTTGATGTGATGTAATCGGTTAACGGATTTTCTCAGATAGAAAAAGATCTAGGCTCGAATCACGGTAGCAACATAAATATTTTTTCGATAAATTGAATTTTCATGTATATCTTTCTAATTGGTACATTTACTTTGTAATACAATTGTAAATGCATTTTTACTACAGTTGGACCGCTATGAGATGAAATATGTATCTCTACCTATGTACTTAACCACAATAATTTGCATACTAACCGAATCTTAATCTCCAATTGATTTTAATCGAAATGCTGGTGCCGCACGCCGCACGCCGCACGCCGCACGCCCCGACATTGGATTCATGTTATTTTGCGATCCAGACCGCCGCGCGGGATACAAAGGTAATTGCTAATCGCCCGATAATTGTTGGCAAAAAGGCTTTCATTCGCTCATTACAGCGCAAAGAGAGCTCTCGACTGGACAAGCTTTTAATCGCCGCGGCAGTTATCCCGGTGCGTACAGACCGCTAACCGCCGAATCAGCTCCGGCTTATGGGCGTTGCGCGGCTCAAATCACCTACGCGAGAGTGGGTTATGAGTGTTTCAAATAAACGATTTTATTTAATTGAATTAGTTTGTCTCTCACTAGGATGCTCCCGTATTAAGAGAAAACAGCTGTTTTGTCTACTATGAAGATAGGTAGTAACTGTTACACAAATAAAGAATTCGACTGAGAATTTATCGTTGACTAGAAAAGCTGAATATCGCTACGTACCGATATACTATATTGTGATTATATAAATTTTCAATGAATTAGATTCATTAAAAACATAATCTTCTAACTCAATCATTATCACCTAATGAGAGGGGTTACACCTCTCGAAACTGCAGTAGTGACAATAACCAACGTGAGTGTAGCACAAAGTTTAGTTATGAAAATTAAAATTATTATGTTACACCACAAAGTAAACGCCATGTCCAATAATAATTCAAAGTTATCTACCAATATTTCATATTTAACTGTGTTTATATTGTTAATATATATTTCTAGTAAATTAATAATTTTTATTTGTTTCATAATTGTTTTTTTTTTCATATTTTTATTTGGGTATCTTGCCATATAGTCATTTTCACTTGATGACAAGATAACAACATAACAAAAAAGTTAAAGCTGGGATTCAAAGTTTTTAGAAAGTCCTACTGTCTTCTTTTTCTAATATGTAATTCAATTATTACAGTTGATTTTAAATAGGTTACGGTACAATTATAAACCAAAACGTACCACCTGGTGAAAAATGAATATATGTTAACTTTTATCAATATTTATTATAGAATATAAATGTAAAGTACATTAAGAATTCCCAGTTTGTCAAATAATTGATATAGATTTTGTTATTTTTCTATCTTGCCATTCTTGCAATATTAATTTTATGGGTGATCTACTATAATCATTGATCCTTGAAGCAAGGCAACTTTTAAATGAAATTATTAATTTTAATAATTAAAATTATTAATTTTTAAATTTAAATTTTGGGGTATTCTGCGCATATTTCATTTCTTTCAAGCCGAAATTAATAGTTAATTTAATTTTAATATCATCTAAATGTTCCGTTTATGTTATTTTTTATTTGAAACAAAATCGAGATAAACGTATTTGAAAATGATTTTATAGCCATAGCTGATATTTTAAATTTATATGCTTATGATAAAACATATTAATTTAATATATGTTTTTAATAGCATTTATCAACTGTATAAGTGACACTATTGGCAGACAATCATTTTGAAATACGTACTCGTTTTCGTCAATTGAATAGTGGAAGTTTTACCTTAAACTTCACATACATACAATTTTTCCGTAACTAGATGGTTAACTGCACACTGAAAACAAATTTAATGGTTATAGTCTTTCAATTAAAGCACATATTGTTTTAATTATTACATATAATAAAAATATGAAACGCTATTGTAAGTAGGTACCCTTCATAGTAAATATGTTCAAATGATGGACAATGTTTTAGGTAAATTATCCCTTCGATATAAATATCTACGCTCTGTAGGTGCAAGGGCAGATGTGGATTAAAAAAAAAAAAAAAATTGTAGTTAATTTAATCATAATAATTGAAATTAATTTTAAATTGTATTTGTACGTGTACGTAAATACACAGAAGTAAATTATTTATTTATTTTTTGATGTAATTTTTCAAAACAATCAAATAAAACCTGAGTTCATAAATTGAGGTGATATTGGCTAGCCACACATTAAGACTAGCTATTTCATCTTAAGCTGTACGCGCTATATATGCACTATGAATAATATACATATAAGTTTGAAAATTTGTCGTTAATTCGCTGTGTTGGTTTAGCATAATCGGTTAATGCATTTCCCCAGATAGGAAGAGATCGAGGTTCGAATCTCAGTAGCAACAATAATATTTTTTTGATAAATTGATTTTATATGTATATTTTTCTAATTAATACATTTAATTTGTATTAAAAATAAAATATCACAGACCTATGTTCTGTAATATTGCAACTTCACAATAATAATGTATTCTCCTTAAAAATTATATTTATATGGTTTATTTTTCTTTTTATTTTTTTATATTTTTACTACTACTGAGTATTTGATACGTTTGAACTTAAGTTTTCTTCTTCTTCTTCGGTAGTCAAGACAATCTATTTCTACCTTCCCCTACATCATGAGTTGTAAGATATCATATTTCTAATTAAAAAAGTGTCCGAAGTATGCAGCTTTCCTTCGTTTCGTAGTTGCTATTATTTATCTTAACTTAGTTATGTATCGTAATACCTCTTCATTGTAATATGGTAAACTCAACTGAGATCTTTAAAAGATCTCAAATGCATCCAGCCTCTTAATGGTGGCTCTTCTTTTAATATTAAAACCTCACTTCCATAGAGCAATAGAGCAGCATGGGTATGACGTAGCATTTTATAACCCTCCAACGTGTGCACAGACTTGTGTCATGGTTACGGAACAAGTTAAATTTTATTTTTATTAATTTGGTATTTGATTTTGACTTCTGTCGTTATATCAGGCTATGTGCTATGGCAGTGACCATTAATTTAGGAATACAGTGGAACCTCGACTTATGAGGTTTATTCGTTGCGTAAACTTACTCGTATCTCAAAACACTCGAATGTCAAAGGAAATTTCACTATAGTAAATAAAGGAAACTAAATTAATTTGATCCAAGATTCAAAAATATTCATATCAAAATAATTAATACAAAATTGACATACATTTCTTATAGTTTTTTATTGTATATAAATTTATAATAAAAGACGTAATCGAATTTGTTAATATCCGTATCCGAATCACTTGATGGCTCAATAAAATCTTTTTCTTTTAGTGAAACTTTAATCAGGAACCTACCATCGGCACTTTTTTTTGCCTCTTTCTGAAGATTGAATGAAAATGTGACATAGCATTGTTGTTGAAAAGATTAATCGCTTGATAATTCATAATTGACAAGTCTTTGAATGCCATTTTTTTTTCCAAAAGGTAAGTTAAGTCTTCACTGTAGGACCAGAAACCTCATTGATCCATTCAACGTACGGGTGACCCAAACCTTACTGTTGGACCTCCACATAACATTTAACTGGGTCATCTGTTCCTCGAATTTCTTGAAAGCTTGTAGATTCTTAAAATGATACACGAGCAAAGGCTCAATTTTCAAATCAGTACGCATTAATACACATCATGAATGTGAGACGGTCTTTCATAAATTTATGAACTTACATTGTTTTTTTAAATGTAATTGTGTTATAGAGTCGCTCGTTAGTTGTAATTTTGTTAGTGCTGGAGTATTGGAAGGTATTTATGTTGGGGTATATAATTATATTAAATAAAAGGAGACTCAAAAGATCATTCTGGAGAGAAACTGTTTTCCTGTTCGCAGTGCAATTATATTCATGTAATAAGAAATAAAACTTAACAAGTCAAGTACTTACGTACTGGCGAGTAACCATTTTCATGTTCACAGTGCAATTAGAAAGGAAGCTTAAAAAGCCATCGGGTTACGCACATTGGCGAGAAACCATTTTTATGTTCACAGTGCAATTGGAAAAGAAGCTTAAAAAGCCATCGGGTTATGCATATTGGCGAGAAACCATTTTCATGTTCACAGTGCAATTATTCTGGGTATCTCGAAATATTTGTAAGTCAAGGTTCCACTATATATAATATATTATTGAAAGAAAAAAAAGTTCATTAAAGAATTATAACACAAATGAAAAACCAATTTATTCGAAATTATTAGAACACTGATGAAAGCATTTTCCCGGTGCAGAATTTAGCATTCACGTCAAGGGAGTGTTACCATTCCGCAAACGCAGCATCCCTAAATAACAGCGGCCGGCCCGAAGGGTGGGAGGTGGCCATCAGTAGGGTAGGTAGCCATCATCATCATTTTGTCCGTTAGCCGCATTTCATTCAATTATAATTATATCATTATTCCAGGCTGCGGTTCCAGCCCGGCTGACGTTTCATTTCGACTCGTTTCATATTCGATCAGTTCCAGGGATAAATTGGAAAGCGCCTTTCACGACTTTACAAAATTTTGTAAATTATATTTTATTTATTTAAATATTTTTTTAAAAGTATATTACGTATTCTCTAACATATAAAATCCCAATGTCTTTTGTGTATCATAAGTAGTATTTCTATTAACTTTGAAATTAGGATACGTGACCGTTTTGTTCTGAAGGTTATATAAAAATATTATAGTATTGTAAATAATTTAAAAATTGATATTATTTTTTGATAATTATTTGATTTTGAGACACTTTTTTCAGTAATTTACTTTTGTTCATAATGATTATTTTTCGAAATTAAAACTATTTTCTCAAGTTTTAATACGTTGCTGATCAAAAAATGTTTCATTAGTATAGTAGATAATTCGGATATGTATTATATTTTTAATTCAAATTTTTAGGAATCAGACCGTGAATGGACATATTTTTCGAACATGAGAGTGTTGCGGTTTTAACGTGTGAGTTCCTAAATAAAATTGAAAACTAAATTTGACAAGTATGGGTGCTGAATAAAATATGGTGTCACCATAGTACCGATGATGACAATTTGGTCACATTTTCGTCACATGTTTTTCTGAGATTACTTACAAAGCAAAAATTTACAAGTTAGGACACATATTTAAGTGTAGAATCATACCGCGCGTAAAAAGTGAGGTAACGGGGCATATTTCGATACACTGACTTGTAAAACTTTACGATTTCTGATTTAGAAATATAAATAACTGACGTGAAATAAGTTAAATTATTTTTTGAACCCACCTTAATATCGTTTGCTTCAGTTATTGTGAGAAATATTCACAACGCATTTTCACATATTTCGGGAAAAAAAACAAAAATATTGGTAAAAAATACACATTTGTTTTTTGCCACGCTACACGTAAATCCACTTTAATCCTCGCAACGTATTGCATGAAGTGAAATTCATCCAGCTGATGCAAGGCAACAACAAAGCGCGATCATTAAGCCAGTACCTACTCACTAAAGTTAGTTGGGGCAACACACACCGGCACTCAGGATCACAGCGGTCGGTAATGGTGGGAACGCGTTTACCTAGGTCGGCCATCTTGTTTACCTTAATTCCATGTAATGGCCGCCGGTGTCCAGCTGTGATTCTCGGTCGCACGGAGCACTTTGCGGAGAAGTATTGGATAAAATGGGAATATATTGAAATAAAGCGAGAAAAGAACAACTATATATATTTTGTGGTGAATGGTTTTCAATAGGTGTCATTGGGATTCTTTTGTTTTTTAAAAAAAATACTAAAAAACGCTGATTTATTGGTCCAAATGATGATTTGATAAAATGTAAGTATTTGATTTTTTTCCAATCTCTACGCATTATTTCAAAACGTGTAGGTACTTGAAAATTAATTCTCCAACGATATGTTGCATTTACATTTCACTTTTAGATAGTAATAAAATGACGGTTCGTGCGTCATTCTGATAAAATAAATAAACAGTAAAATGAGTCCTAAAACTTCTTCGAAAGATTTATAAAGGTATCGCAAAAAAATATTGATTTGTTTCCAATAATTTTACGTACGAGAACCTACCATGATCATGGGCCATAATAATATATAATTTTAAAATATTTTAATAGTTCGGTACCCAATAAGAATATTGTTTATTGACATACTAAAAATCACCCTCAAGATATATAATTTATTTTATACTCGCATCGTGTAAATGTATCCGTTTGATTTACCATAATCTGAATATTATATTTCTTATTAATATCACATTATTGATAATATGATATTAATAATAAATTAATTTTAATAAATAACTAAGACGAATATAATAATAAACGCGTTTTTATTATATTTTTTATTACGTCTTTAAAAAATAAAAAAATCCAATAATCTATGAATGTTTCTCGGTTGTCCAAAAATCGTAAGGTTGTGTCCCAGCTCCCAGCGTCATCAATAATTTAGGAAACAGCTACCGACTTCACGTCGGGATCGGTCGCGCTCCGGGGACACCGGAAGTTCACGTAAAAAATAAGACCGGCAGTGAGGACATGTGTACAGTGGCCAGGGGCGGGGCTCGCCGGGCGGCGATTGCCGACTTCCGGCGGAAGGGCGGCGTTTGGGCGGCGAAGGAGCGTTGGGGGGCGGAAAAAAGCAACGGGAATTGGAGATGGCAGGAAGAGATGGTTGATGATGCTGTGATGCTGGGAAGATACGGCGCAGAGAACGGAACAGCAGGATTCTTGCCGATATCGCGGATCTCGCGATCTAGATCGTTACTAAGAAATGTCGCCAAGAACTAAAGAATTTGAGGAAAAATAGTCTTTGATAAAAAAATTGATTACCTAGTTAATTCTCTTTAATGTTTCATTTGTTTACATGATGTAAAATCATTATTCTCTTTAAAAACAAGTTTTTGGATATATAGTACTTAGGATTACATATTATTATGTATAATGTAAACCTTTCAAGCGTTGTTAATTAATACATGAATTAAGCTTAAAATATATTAAAAACATTTGAGTGCTATCTAACATATTGTTTATTATAAAATAGAGAAAACTGTATATTTTAAATCTATATATTAAGATATTCTTTCATTTATAAGATACTCATAGTTAAAAAAATGTTAACTCTCCATACACTCTACTTTTCCTTGCCCTCATATCTCGTTATTAGGCTCTGTTCAGATTACGGCCCAAAATTTCCGATATGCGGCTAATTAAAAAAGGAAAACATTTTAATGAATACGTGATCATCTCTTTATATACCACGAATCAATTTTTTAAACCAGGTTCTTCCACAACATTAGATTTCATGTTTCGCTTTGGAGTTCAAATATAATCGTTTTAATTTGTGTTCTTTATTATAATGTTACATTTATATTTATTTTCGTATTTATTAACATGTATATTTATTTTATTTATTTATTTATTAGATAACATACATATTTTTGTTCTAATAGAAGTGAATATATATACATAATAAACATAAGACATAATTAATACTCATAGTTTATTGTGTGGGATGGAGTAGACTTCACCTCTGATATATACAGCGTTGTCCTGGCTACTCTGTTAGACTGAAATCTGTGTTAAAGTAGCCAGTTTTTTTTTGTGCTGTTGTGGTGTTATTTAGATCATCGACAGGAATAAAAAGAGAATTAAAAATAAGTATAAAAAAATTAAAAATAAAATAAAAATATATGTAGTGGGAGTGTTGTACCTTATTAGTGTAGGTATTGTATAAATTATATTAGAATGTTGGAAAGCCATGCTTCTGATTCATCTCTACCTGATTGAATCATATATTGGGTCCATTTTTGTCCAATCTTATTAGAATTATACGATTTCCAGTTGGTACTGAGTGTGTTGTATAGTTTCGGAGCTAAGAACATGTAGAATCTTTGATAAAATGTCGTTGTTGCTCTCGGAACTGATGTGTAGATGTGTGTTGTGTCCATGATTTATTGCTTGAGGAGAGTTGTTGTTAGCATGTAAATATTGAACGAGTCTCAACATAAAGATTTGTCTAATATCTAGGACATTGTACGCTTTAAATATAAGATCTGATGGATATCTAAAGGGACGACTAATTATTATCTTGAGAATTGTTTTTTGTGCCGTAGAAAATATTATTTAAAAATTAAACTAAAAGTAAAAAAAAATCATTTACAACTCAAAACTAGGCTATTTTAAAAATAGTTTTATGAAATTGGAACGGTTTTCATGAAATTTGTAAGGGTTAATTTCAAAATTAATAATTCAACAATTTTCTTAAAATGTATCTCGGCGGTAAAGTATTGGAGTATCATGTTACAAAATTGGAGTATCATGTTAGATGTTTTGATTTCGGCCAGGTAGACGCCAACTTAATTAACTAACTTACCATTTTTCCGTAGAGGTAGGCAGAGAGGATTGAAAGCCACACTCTTCTATCCTGGCACACCACTCATGCCTCGTCCACTTTCATACATCTTCTGATGCACGCTCTATGATTTTTGAAGCTATGATAGAGCCGTTCTCCAATATTTGGTTTATTTGTTTATGCCAGATTTTTTGCAGATGTTCTCTGTTCCTGTTTCTGCTTTCAAAATTTGCCTCATATATTTTCTTTACCACTTTCTCCTCAGTCAAATCCCTATGATTAAACTGTCTCAGAGAATTTGTTCTTAATTCTCTCGCCTACGGTACAAATAGCTCTACATTCGCTTTTACTTAATTTTTCACTCAATCATACATAACTCAATTTTCCACAACGTGTCATGTAAATCACCGCATTTATTTAATCTTTTTTTTTTGCAATTCCAAGCTTCACTTTCATACAAAACAATTGTTATTAATTTTATTTTCTTTCCGTTATTGATGATTTTAATCTTTGTCTTGAAAATAAATTAAAATGTATCTCGCGAGTAGTACTACCTACTCCATACATATCTATAGAGATGTGTTTATAAAAAAAGATTCCTTTCATATCTATAAAGGAGTATAAATCGAACCTTCCGAAATATCCCAGTTGGAGGGAGGAAGGTAGCGACTACCCTATTGGTCCACCTATTTCAGGCAACAATGAAAAAACCCATACACAACTTTTGATAAACTATCCATCATTAATCATGGAAGCTTCATTTTTTATCGTGGGCGAGTCAATTCCCTTCCTTGGGTGTACCGAAGCCAGTATTTGTCAAATGTGTCGGAGGATATCCGGAAATTTCATACATTTGTGCTGAATTTAGTTTTATGTATTTACTTTTACCTTGCTGTTGTAATATTCTCAGCAAATTATATTAAGAGCGTTTAATTTTTATACTTTTAATATAATCATGCCATGCACTATTCTGCTCGATAACAATTATAAATATGTTTAAAAAAAAAACAGGGTGTTCCAAAAATATCCAATCCATTCTGAAGCAGGCCAATTGAAAAGTTTTATTTGATAATGAGAAGAAGTTTTATTTCCAGCATCTTCCTGCTATCGTCGTGATGCGAATACCTATTTTGATGAAAATCTGCAGAAACGATTGGGTGAAGAGTTAGCATTAGCGTTTTATAGACTTAGCGCTACTGGATTTTTTTTATGGGGTAAAGGTATACGGGGGGGTTAAAGTTAATGTTTATAGTGTAAGGATGTACCAAAATATAACTTGATGTGATTCATGATGGATGCAATTGCATGGATTAGCATTATCAAGAATGCCTGAATTAAAGATGTAATTGGTTCAAAAAATTGTAATAGCTCAAAAAAATTACATTTATTTTCTTTAATTTGAATTATAAAACTTTAATTCTACTCTTACGAATATATCATATTAAAATTTATTTGATGAAAACACATTGTATTGTGAAGTTGTAATTTTTAGAATATCGTTATTTGATAAATAAAACAATTTTGATGAATTACTTATTAAAATATATTTTTTTAAATTACTTAATAGAAAATAAAAGAAACTCGCAAAGTATAATTTGACGTAAAGGTATAAGATTACCATGGTGCCGTCATTTAACGTGTTTTCTCGGCTGGATTAAGTTCTGAGGATAACTGTGTATTTTTTTTAATATAATGTTTTTTCTCTGTATCTTCCAAGTGATTCATGAAATTTGTTTTAAAATTATGATGTAGGAGCAAAAATGGGCGATTTGATTGTATGCTGTTTATTGTACACCGATGATGCTGTACTAATGGCCAATAATGAACAAGAACTACTGAGTATAGTGAGTAGAATGTACTTTGTATACAAGGAAAGCGATCTTATTATGAATGTTAATAAGTCGAAAGTGATGGTATTCGAGAAGAAGGAAAGCAAGACACCGTAAGTTGTAGGTATAGAATGTAAAATGTCAAGTAGACAAGTTTGTGTATTTGGGTAGTATGTTTGATAGAAACGGAAAGACTGAGAATGATATCGAAAGGAGGGTGACTGCAGGGAATAAAGTGAGCGGCGCTTTGAATGAAATTATGTCTAAAGAGAATTTGTCAACCGAGGCAAGACTATTGGTGCACAATAAAGTCCTGGTACCGGCGCTGATGTATGAAAGTGAGGCCTGGAGCTGGCAGAAGACGAAGGAAAGTAGTCTGAATTCAGTGGAAATGAGATCACTTAGGCGTATATGCGGCAAATATATTTATGACAGAGTTTACTCTGAATATTCTTTAGAATGAAGAAATAAGGAAAGAATATAAAGCTGATGTTAGAATAGTGAGTAAGATTAAGAAAGGATCACTTAGATATTTTGGTCACATGGAACGGATGAACGAGGAGAGAACGGTAAGAAATATATATGACGCAAGTGTTGATGGCACCATAAATAGAGGACGTTCGCGGAAAACTTGACACGATCAGGCAAACCAGATAATGGAGGATGGTTTTGTTAGAACCCTCAACAATCGGCGAGCTTGTATGAGAAGATGTATGAATGTGAATGAGGCGAGAATTGTGTCAGGACAGAGGAGTGTGGCGCTCTATCCTATCTTCCTACCCCCGCGGTGAAACGGCGTGATGGTAAGTAAGTATTGTAAGTAATGCGTACGTACATTGTTATTTGAAAGCGTGTAGGGTGCCATTGTCTCGCACGCCTTGGGGAAAGTTATTCCAATGGCGATTTACTTTCAATCTTCTTTTGGAATATAAATCTCATCACTCCTTCTACGTTGATAACATCAGGTTGTAAAGAAATAATTGACCGGTTTTTCAGTTACTGTCACCATTTAATTATAAGTGTGTATAAATTGATATTTTTTTTCCCCATTTCCTTAACATGACTGAAATCTATACTAAATAGAGACAGGATGATTCATGATAAGAAAACCAAGAAACAATGATTAAAATATTTTTTTACCAATATAATAAAATATAATTAATTAAATATTTTTAAATAACATATCATTATTTATCAGTGCAATAAAATATACAGGATAAAATAAAAATAATATTACATTATTGGAATACTTTAAAAGGCTTTATAAATACGACTATAAAGAACCATTTATAATTAATCATACAAGTGAAATTAGGATTTGTTACAAATCAACAATAATAGTTGATGAGCCATATTTTGGGTATAATAAAATAAAATAACTTATCTTTAGTACAATCATAAACGATGTTACTTTCACATTTTTGATAATATTTGATTTACAAATTAGTTGTACGTTCTTTGTAAATATTTTACACAATATAAAATTACAATAATTAATAAAATACATGATTAAGACCTGGATTAACTGGTTAGTTGTATATGAAGAGCCCCTACCACTCAAATTGTTCAAATTGTTGTTCAAATGTTCCCAAATAGTTATGTTTTTTAACATTTTATTCAGTGTTACAATAACCAGGCCGCCATTACACGTCCCGATAGTTTTGCCCTCTTACCTAATCCAAAAACCACCCCCTTTTAAACTGGGTCCGTAATAATTCAACCGACGAATCTGACGACCTTTCCACTCTTCGTTATTTATTTTCCTCCCCCTGGTCTATGATTCCCTCCTCCACTGCGAGTTTCCTCCGTTTCTTATGATTTTCCCACCGCGTACCTTTCCACCCCCCCAGAGTCGGGGGAGGGGATTTCCGCCCTTTTTATCTCTAGCCCCCCGAGGATAGTTTTTATTTATAGGCTTATGATCGCAGGTTATTCGACCGCATTATTAATTCCAGCATCAGACATCTCGTTTTCTCCTCCAGCGTCCATTTCCCGCGGTTAATGGCTTGTTTTCTTTATATTTTCGCAAGATTGAGTGCTGCGGGAGAACTCTGCGTTTTACAGTTCTCACAAAAAGAACATCACAGCATCTTGAACGTTAAAAATAAACTATTTTGAAACAAACAAACATCTAACTAACATTTAAAATCTTCGTAATTTTTGTTTCGAAGAATTTTTTTCTTTTAAATATGTTTAAGCACTTAAAAAATACAAGCCTGTATTAAAAAATACAGCGATTTTTTTTTTTTACTTAGCACACAAGCTAGATAAGTTTTTAATTCTTTAAATTTCATAATGTAAGGGTGCCAATCTTGATCTTGCGTAAATTGGCCGCAGCTGACATCGCTAATAATGACTGTCTTTAGCTAGGAGATAAAGAAGATTTTAATTAATTAATTAATAAAGTAATTATTACCAAAGGTATCTGAAATAACAAAATTATGTTAATTTTTTACAAACAAATGTTTGTTTTTTGTATTTCCATCAAATAAATAATGATTTTTTAATTTACAATTTTATAAATATTTTTTGTTATGAAAGACATTATTTACTGTCCTAATTTTTTTTCATTGTAATTACCTAAAACGGAAATATTTACCCGACAAAATATTTTCCATAGAGATTTAACAATATTAAGTCTTCACAAATTTTTTACTACTATACGTGATATAATTTTTGTAAAAAAAATAGTAATTATAAATTTTGTGATAAATTCGAAAGTTTTGAGAGAATGAATCCGCTAACAACCTTGTCTCACATCGCACAAATTACTTTTTAGAAAGGAGGAAAACTAAAGGCGAATCTTATTTTTTAACACTTTTAGATCTCCGAAGCTTAATTTAAAGTAAAATATTGTTTAGTTTGTGCGAATACATTTAAATAAGATAGACGACAAATAACTGACCGTAATTTCATAAAATATGACAAGAAATATTGAATTTGGAAATGCAATGTTTTTTTGTAATTTTATTCATTACTTTTCTGTTGAAGTGATTTTTTTTCATAGACTTACTGCCGTGTTCCAAAAATACATTAAAATATTTTGGACTTACAAGGCACTGCTGTCATGGGTAAGATTTTTATTTAGAAATTAATAAATTTTTCTCTCTTTCTCTGTAAATTATTATCCATCATTGGGCACAGTGGTCTTTCGATATCAACCCTTCTCCATTCTTCTCGGTTTTCTGCTACATGCATGGCTGTGGATGATGAACCTGTTATTTATTTTATATGATGTGTCCATGTTGTAAGCAGGAGATCTCTTCCCTTGTGAAGATCTCAACCTTGATTAAGATAATGGCAATTTATACAGAAGAACACATTCTTATTGTGAAGTTATAATTATTCAGAACATAGGTCTGTGATATTAAAAAAAAAAACTAATTAAATGTATTAATTAGAAAGATATACATATGTAATCAATTTTATCTAAATATATATGTTGTTATTGCTACCGAGATTCGAGCCTGGATCTCTTTCCATCAAAGTCATCGTCAAAGTAAATGGCTTTCAAATAATGGAACGGTATATGTATTTATTTTAATAATGTAACATATGGGTTCGAAAAAGGCATAGTTGGATAATGCACCTTCCCCGGATTGGAAAGAAATCCAGGTTCGAATCCCGGTAACAACAACAATATATTTTTCGATAAAATCGATTATATATGTATATCTTTCTAATTAATACATTTAATTAGTATTAAAAAAAAGGTTTTACTACTGATAAACGAGGAATATAAATAAATATATATGTATATATACTCGTGTTTTGTATCAATAATTGGCCTAGTTAAAAATAAATCTTTTATTTCTTCACAGACATACAGTTCTGTAAATGTTTTACTCTTCATCTGAGCCTATAGTATCGATACTTTTTTTTTTTACGAATAATGATTTCAGTATAAAAACTACGGGGAATGAAGGTGTAGGATTGTAAGTTTATCTTGTACCCTCCCCTCAGCCTATCAGCGGCGCTGAGATAATTTAATTTCTGTTACCTTTGAGGTGAAAACTCTGCGCTTTAAATTTGCAGTAAATTTTAAAACTTGTTTGTCGTTAAAAGTTCACCGGAATCTTCTCCCTCGGAAGTTTAATAGCGTTTGCGTTCACGTATTAGCGTTTGCATCTTGTAAAAGTAATTAAGGGAGGAGAGAGATGGAATCATGTGATATTCATGGAATAGGGGAGCTTCACTAAAAAGATATTCCAAAAATTATGAGACAAAACAAAATTAATCAGTGCTTTTAAAAACGAGTCTACAAGTATGTATATTTGAGATTGATTATTTATTATGTGGTAATGGAAATATGGAAAAAAGTCTACATTATTAGTTATACAGCATGGGTTAAACGTCATTATATTATTTAAAAATTAAGTCACTTTTTGTACTGGATGGAGATCTATTTAAATAATTAGACAAAAAATTGTTCAAACCACTATTTATTGATTATTCAACATGTTTAATACCTATGGTATCTTCTTCAGGAAACAATGTATACTGAAATTAAAAATATAAGCATAGATAAAAACAAAACTATAAAGTGGTATAACTATAATTTGGATGAAACAAAAGCTACACATTTTGATAGATTTTTAAGCATTTTTTTAGTGAACCTCAGGGCCATTATTCGGAATATTTTATTACATTTGTTTAAATGTGTTTCAATTATCTACGAGTATGTGTACTCTAAGGGAGAATAATCTTATCTTATGAAGGAACCCCCAAAGATAGACAACATTTTGCGATCATTTACAGCTTTCTAACTTTTCCCAAACATCGTTAACTAATTCAACCCATTTAATTAAGTGTGAGCCGGGATTAGATCTACATATCAGTTTTATATTTCTATGTTTTTGAAAGGAGACAGTGTCAATTAATTTTAGAAAAGGAATAAACATTTAAAAAAAAAATACATGTGTTCATCGTTTACTTTATTTATTTTTAGACTTTTTTTTTAAATTATATAAAGAGAGTATTCACTTTAAAAAAATTGTTTACTGTAAATAAAAATTTTAACAATTTCATTTTTTTTCCGAAAATTACAAGTTACAATAAATATTTGCTGTTATGCTATTTTTATGTTTCTCTGGGGATTAGGCAGACATGAAAGAACGCCACACTCTTTTGTCCTAATAAAATATTTATTTCTATATATCAGTACTATTAGCACTCTACTGTGGATCAACAAATATGTCTCGGATATTAGTCTACGTTATTTAATCCATGCACTGAAATATCTACAAATTAAATACTGCTTGTTGACTCTTTTCGAGTCGTCTTCTTCAGTGGTCCCTCGTCACGAGGATGATGTCTGCCATGGTTTCTTGGCTTGGCCATGGCATGGGATATTGCACAGTACCATCCACTCGCACTCTTGGAATAATGGAGATCTTGGTACGATGGCAAGAGTGGTCTGTGATAATTGGAGATCTCAGTTATTTTACAGTATTGTTCGTCTGTGCACAGGGTTTTAAGTTGTAATGCGATCTTTAACATACGATATTATGATGAGTTGAAAATTTTTACCTTTTTTATTGTTAGTTTAGTATTCATGTTTTTTATACTCAAATAAAACTAAACTGATGTGTCGATCAGTACAAAGATATTATGATAGATTTTATTAAAAAAATACGGTTTACCTTACACAGAGTGCAACATACCAAGTTCACAATATTTTATAGGTGGATACCTGATTAAATAACGGTTCGAAAATATTCAAAGAATATGTGCAAATTCTGTAACGGTACGGAAAATATTATCGTCTGAATTTTTTTTACAAAATCATGTTGAGCTTTAAATCTACGTACTTCAATACAAATAGTTGCGAAATTTATGAATTATTAATTTATATCTTTGCTTCAAATCCGCAATCTTATGCTACTTGTGCAGCTGCACATATTTTTTTAAATAATCAATTTTGTAAAAGCCCATTAGGGCGTGAATACAATATAAAATAAATAAATCATCTTACAAAAATAGTTTGGCAGCTCAAAGTTTGATGATTTTATATTTTTGTATTCAATATATAATTTGAATCAATAAAAAATTTAAATTATTCGAAATAATCGCAAAATTTAGATTTTTTTGAAATGCTTATTTATATCTCTGACGTGGTTAAGATTAGGCGCATATTCCACGAAAATTATCGACAAGTCATTTCGTCAGATTGAATATTGTGGACTAGCTCTGTTACACTCTGTATAAAAATACAAATTTAAAACTATACCCATTTTGATATATTTAACAATGACGTTACACAAAGCCTTAGGTGGGACTGCTGCTGATCACTCTCATTAAATACCTGGTTCGCATCCGACAGATGTACCTGATGCCCGCTGGGGGAGCCTGAGTTTCCGCTTTAAATTGAGTTAACTTGTTCATTAGAGATAAGCAGCTTGGGCAGGAAGGGTTTCCCGCCGTTTCAGGATTTTTTCCCGCCTTTCTCATCGCTCGTCCTCAATTTTGGCAGGAGGCTTACGAGCCCGTCCAAAAAACTTTCCTCACTCCAGCCTAATGGCACTTATTAAAAAAACTGTTTTGATTTTATATTTTATTATATTATTTTATATTTTACGATTAAATATATAATTTTGTAGGAAAGAGTCAATCTGATTCCAACGCTTCGATACTGAATTATCATCTTGCACTAGGGCGATATAGAAAAACGAATTGTTGGCTGTTGAGCAATACTTCACGCGTATAGATTTTCGAACATATCAGTAAGTTTTTATTCTTTACATCAGGGTTTCAGCTATGTTTAGCACGTATAAATTTTCATAATCAAAATTCCTGTTATTTATTCAAGATTCAATTGAAAAAATAAGTACACAAGATACAGTTAGATATTAGTATATTATAATAATTTAATTAACGCTATTTATTTACTATATGAATTGGTAATATTTTATTGTATTCCCAGCAGTATTCAATTGAAGTAAATGTTTTATAATGTCCATAAAAAGATCATATAAAAATATCAGATTTTTATTTTCCATTTCTGTAATATTAGACTTAGAACTGACATCATCATCGTATCGCCAGCCGCAAGCCCGCGGGCCATGTTTTTGTTAGCCCTGGTTTACAGTACTAGTTGAATTTATACAAATACATATATGAGATAAAATCGGTGTTTTATTATAGTATCACAGAAGCAGGAGTTTAAAATAATTTAATACAAATTTTAAGAATATATATTTTTATATTTTGGTTAATTATTGATACGGCTGTGTTTTCTTGGTACTAGGATTTTAGCATATGCACAGTATCGTAACACAAAATATATTATTGTGAAAGAATTTGATAGAAGTCAATTTCTACTTAAAGATGAACGCCAGAAGAAAGGGAAATAGTAGAATTTATATTTGTTATACTTTTTAAAATGTGTTAAGATTGAAGTGTATTCTTGAGAGGTGTAGACGAAGAGGAAGGGTGATAATGACAATGACAGCAGGTGGGAAACTTGGGTGAGGGAGGGTGAAAAGCGGTCAAACTTCGTTTCGCTACTGTATTAGATTGATCGAATAAGCTTTTTTAAAGCTTGTTAATTTGTTTAAAATGATTTGGTATGCTTAAATAAAACATTTAAAAATATATTTATGTCATTGTTATTGCATACATTGTTGAATTTATTTATTTATAATCGATACTTTAGATCAATGACATTCAATTTTTATTCTGAATTATTTTGTCACTTTTATAATAAATTTGTTATGATTTTTAAATTAGGCAATCATTATTTATGTCACGTCAGTTGTCAAATAATTAATAAATTTTATAATTTTTATTTTTTTATTACCTTAATAATAATAGATAACACATTTAAATGGAAACATATTTATAATCTTACAAACAAAATAAGGAAAACTGTCTACATATTTTTAAAACTCAGAAACACCTTATCACTTACAAATCTGAATATAATATATTACGCGTTTGTATAGTCACATTTATAATAAAGTATTCTTGGATAGGAAGGAGCATATAAAACTTCAATATGACAATTAGAAATCATTAAAAAAATTATGATAAAAAGTATTCTAAAAAAAATAAATTACTATCCAATTATCCAACTCTTCACAGATTTCAAAGTACCTAAAATAATAGACAAATTTTTTAAATTGAAAATAAATTAAATATTAGAAGCGAATTCTGATCTACAAGATTTAGAGACCAAATTGATATTCCAAAACTAAAATATACCGCAACACAAAATCAGTATATTTATCAAGGCATCAGTTTTTTTAACAATCTAAATTCATATATAATTTATATATGAATTAATAATAATAATAATTTGAAACATTACACACTACAATCAATTTTTATCTGAATTCAAAAAATATGTACAAATACTAACATCTCTCTCACTACTTCTCTTTACATGAGTCTTACTCTCATAGAGAAGTAATAAATATTAAAAGAAATATATATATTTATATGTTTTTTTAAAAAAGAAATTACAGTTTTACTCATACAAACTGTAAATCAAGCAGTTTCTCAACGAAAATGACTATTCTTTACGTGAAACCTTAGCGAAAATATATTGTTTACTGACGAAGCACATTTTCATACCGATGGCCATGTTAATAAGCAGAACATGAGATATTGATGCCCTGATAACCCAAGGGAACGCTATCAAAAACGTTTGCATTGTCCAAAAATGTTGATAAAATATCTCCTGTAGTTCCTATCAGATTTCAATAAAAAAAATATTAAAAACTGATCTATTTAAATGGTTCAGCTACGTTAAACATAATAAATTCGTAATTCCTTTAATATAGCATCAGAAAAAAATATAATTGCACATATTCATATACAGGAAAAATAAAATTACCTGTTTCTTGCAGCTATTATCGGAAGGATTTTTTTAAAATTAATAAATCTTTTTGAATGTTTTGAATAATTTTTTAATGATTATAACTTATAAAGCGTATTAGGGGGTTACGTAAGGATGCGGTTAGGATTGAATGTTATGAATCAGAATGTTATGTGTGTGAGAGCCTGGTGCCCCCATGCATCACATCCAGCGTTCACGAGTTATTTTGAATATGATCGTGGAGTGTGTGTTTGTACGTGTGGTCAGAGCAGATTGAATAAGAAATATTATTTCAGTTAACAGAAGTTTATTTATGATCGTTACACAGTTACGGTTAGAAAAATATGTAGTAAGTAATCTACATCGAGGAGCGATTGTTAGATATCTTGTTGGGAAGGCAACCACAATAGAAGTGGCGCACTCAAGGGCCCGACGACGGTGAGGGCATTGTATTGGCACATGTTAGGGTCAGTACCGGATGTGATATTGTGACTGTTTATAGTCTAGTTTTACACACAGGTATCTGCAAGGCGCATTCAGGGGCCGACAGTGGTGACAATGATTGTGAAAGTTATTAACCTCCACAGTATTAATTAAAAAAGTGTTTTTTTTATTTTTAATATACGAGTATAATTATAATTTATAAAAGATGTAAAAATAATTTTAATAATGTCTTTTCATATTAAATAATTCTTAAATAACGTTTCACCCTCAAAAAAAATTATCCCCAATTCCAGGAAAAAAGTAACTGAACACATAACCGTTAGAATTTCACAGCGACCGCGACACTGAGCAGGTACCCAAGGTAAAATGGCTTCTGGATGAAATTTTTAATTCAATTGTCCGCATTAGGGGTCTCATTTGAGTAGAGTAGTTCGGGCTTATGGTCCCGTTTTCCGCCAAAGCCTTAATAAGCTAAGGGAAGAAAGTTTATTTCCCCACAGGGGGAGCGCTTCGGATGGAAAACCTAGAAAATTGCATTTTTAAATAATAGACTCGGGCGGACTCCGTCTCTAATTGTGTAGTGTATCGTTTAAAGGACTTTTCATTTGGTAAAGTTTAAAGTTTTAAAAATCTCATTTGAAAGCAGTTGTATAGAGCTTCGAACAATTCGTTTTTGATGCAGGAATTTTTAATCCGTTTTACATTTAGTTTAAATAAACTTTATTTGTAAATATAAATATTTTTGGTGAATGTTTAATGTTTCAATGGAGAATAAATTAAAAAGAGAACAAAATAAACTATTTTTAATTACTAAAACGACTGAAAAAGTACTAAATATTTTTAATTAGTACCTTAGTTTTAGAAATACATGACTAGGGTTATTAAATCTCGATAAATTTATAATTAAACATAGTGGTACGAAAGTTATCGACGTGATATATATTTTTAATAAAATCACATTTTTATTCAGAAGATGATTGATAATTAATAATAATAATAAATATTTTAATACGAAATACTAGATAAATAGTAGGAATATATATAAAGTTGAAAATTCGATGTGAAATTTTGATTAGAGCTCATTTTCCCGGCAAAAAAATGTTCCGGGTTCGAGTCCCGGTGGTAACTTTAATTTTTTTTCGATAAATGTATTTTTTCTCTATATCTTTCCAAGTGAGGTTTAAGACTTATAATAACTTGCATATTTCAATATTTAAGTTATTAAGTCTGAATCAAATACTTTTATTACCAATTTTAATAAATAATTAACTGTGCTTGCATTGAAATACTACAAATGCAACAGCAAAATTAAAATCATATTTTCAAAGGATTGGAAAATGAACCAAAAATGCCTCAATCTTGCATTTTTATTTTCAAAATCGGGTCAATCTTCATAATTTCAGATTAACCAACGAACTGAGAACGTCAACCTGTCTCTTTAGTTTGAAGAATAAGATAGAATAATATATTAATAGGCGTATGCATTAATTCATGCGTTTTTTTTTCGAAAATTAAGGCTTTATTGTGAAAAAATGGTTATACACTCAATGATCAAAGTATTGTCCATCGGAAGCTACAATATTTGCCCATCTTTCTGGCAGTTTGTGGATTCCATCCCAAAAGAACTTCTCCGGCTTGGTGGTGAAGAACGAATCAAGCCAATTTTTGATACCCTGTTCTGAAGTGAAGCGTATTCCGGTGAGGGCATTCTGCATTGATCTGAACAAGTAGTAATCAGAAGGGGCTATGTCTGGGCTATAAGGCAGGTGAGGTAGAACTTCCCACCCACTGTTCTCCAAATAGTTTTGAACCGGTCTTGAAACATGTGGCCGAGCGTTGTCAAGATGGAAAATTATGGATTCGTGTCTGGTTGCATATTCTGGTCGTTTTTCCGCAATCGCTCTCTTCAAACGAATTAATTGTATTCGGTAGAGGTTCCTTTTGATCGTCTGACCCGATTTCAACAGCTCATAATACAACACACCCTTCTGATCCCACCAAATACAGAGCATAATCTAAGTTGAAATCGCCACTTCTAAACCGTGCAAACCACTTCTGGCACGTTCTTTCAGCTAGAGCATGGTTACCATAAACCTCTACTAAAATAAGATGACTTTCGGTAGCACTTTTCTTCATGTTAAAGTAATGAAGAAGAACTCCCCGCAAAAACACTTTTTCTGGCACAAAGTTCGACATGTTCAAATGAATAGAAAAAAATGTTGTTTACACTTCAATCAAATGACATATACTGAAAAAGACGCGCAATGACAGTAGCTTTCAAATGAATATAGTCACGGATGAACACGGCGCGAAATAATACTAGTAACGCCCTCTCTTAGAAAACCGCATGAATTAATGCATACTCCCAATATATTACGAGAGAAAAGCGAACGAACAACAAACGTTGAGCAAAAACCAACATGTCCCACCAAGAAAATAAAATAAAATAGAACAAATTAAGAAATAATTATGGACGTACAATAAACGGACGGTGTACGTCAAATGGGGACCTTTTGACGTACGCCGTCCGTGAACAGGGAAATATAAAAACATGAAATATAAAGTAATTCCATGTTTTTCATTTTTTACACTCTCTGTGACAATTGTACTAGCTATATGTTCAGGATATTACCTGATGAAGATTTTTTAGAGGAAGAATATCTAGATGAGATTAATGCAAGATTTTAGACTTTAGACATTTTCAGATGTTCACAGTCTCTTGCCCCACTTCACGTTTACGAACATTAAATGTCAGTTCACATTAGTCAGGTGGGTGAATTTAATTCATATTTAAAATATCACAGACCTATGTTCTGAATAATTACAACTTAATAAAAATGAATTGATAATTCTGGCGTCTGGTATCAGATTACTCAAAGGTATTTCAGATTCCGTAAAAATAAGATAGATAGCTCTTTCAAATAATGGAACGATTAAATGTATTAATATCAAATAGGTAACATATAGGTTCAAAAATTTGTCGCTAAAAATATCGTCGCTGTAGCGTAGTTGGATAATGTACCTTCCCCGATTTGGAATGAGATCCAGGTTCGAATCCTGGTGGCGCAACAACAATATTTTTCGATAATATTAATTTTATATGTATATCTTTCTAATTAATATATTTAATTCATATTTTAATGCTTTCTGTTTGTAGACTGTGGTGCCGAATTCAGTTTTTTTTATTTGTACGTAATACGTGTCACATCAATATTATTACTATTTTCAAATTAAGCTAAACGTTTGTGCTTTGTAAATAGGACTGACTAACTTGAAGAATTTCTGGTACGAAGCTCGAACCCCCGACCACTAGATCACTAGGCAAGTATCGTAACCACTGGACCACGTAAGCACCTCATGCAACTTTCAAACGGCAAATTGTCGTATAAGTATAAAATTCAGATATTCTTGTGCTAGAATTCAAAGCGGTGTTTTTAATTTTTGATGTACTTTAACATTGTAACATCAAATTTGAATACTAATAGTTAAAATTATTAAAAAAAAAAGTTATTCCTGTTGAACTTTAAAGAATATAAAAAGCTTAAGATATTTTTAAAGTACTATTTTCAAGTCTTGCTTGATTTCTTGGTAGTGTAATGGTAAGTATCTACTGTCACGTGGGAGACCGAGGTTAGGGAGATATTATTTTCTTTAATTAAATTACTGAATATATGAATATTTTTTTAAAATTAAAAAAAATCAAATACTATGGAGTGGTTATGATACGTGTCTCTGAGATGCGTGACGCGTTTTTAAATATGATTTATTCTATAATTAATATACTTTCATAACATAATATTTGAAATGCATAAAAATAAACTGAGACAATATTTGTTCATATACATACTTCGAGGAGGTAAGATAACTGTGTCTGGCACGGTGCCTATACCCTTTCTTCGTTGGGCGTCATTCATCACTTACGCTTTCGTCGTTAAAAAAGAGCTAAGTGCGCAGGTATTTCTAAGAAAGCAATTATTTTATTTTCTGTCGTATTTTTAGAAGAATATTTCTCACAGCATTAACAGACTCGTTTAATTCTGTAAAAAATAATTACAAAGTCTTATAATACTCCTTGACTGAGGTCAAATTATAATTTCTCTTCATTACTATAATAGTTTTCGGCATTTTGATGAAGTAAATAAGATATTTCATTTAATTAATTTTTGTTGTAGATGTGTGTACATGTATGTGTTGATAAGTAAGAAAATAATATATATTTATTATTTGGTGTAATTGAATTGAAACAAAGAATTAAATAAGTAGAAATTATGAAGTACATACAAGGCATACTTTCAAAGTAAAACGTGATATGTTTATGGGGAATAAAAATATGAACTAAAATAAAACACAGAAAACAGTTTACAATTTGACACCAGCTGAAACTGTATATGAAAAAATGTAATAATTTAAAAATAATAATATGAAGCTAGAAAAACTAAAACTTATACAAATACTAAAGGCAAGCCATATTTTGAATTGAATTAAATAAAATACACGAGAAACATCAAGACTATTACAAGAATATCTGAAAACTATCACATAAATCTGGCTGGAACAAAAATAGGACAATCGCGACTCGGATTAAAATTTTATATTAACTTAACACAGAGACGGACAAATGAACACTGACGGATTTAAAAAAAGAGTAACAAACATACTAAGATGTGCACATAGATAATAAACATAAATTATTGTAATATATATTCATATATATGTATATATATATATATATATATATATATATATATATATATATATATATATATATATATATGTATATATTTTTTTAATTTCTAAATTACAATTATAAATTTTACATTATAATTTTAAACAAATAATTTTGTAATTACAACGTTGATACCTTTATCGTCGACCAGTGTCAAGACAAACGAACACTCACTAATCCATAAAATAAATTGAGAAAAAATATTTATAGCCTTTAAAAAAAAAGATTTAATAGAATAACAGTGGATTGTTGATTATGCACACAATATTATTAAAAGTAAGATTTATTCCGTTATTCGAAAAACTGAAGATGCTTGTTTTAAAGAGAAAGTGAATTACATAGTTTAAAATAAAATCTATGAAAATTATACATATAATGCTAGATTTGAAGTAAATTAGAGAAGTATGATGAAAGTTCAACTGAACATCAACTAAAATAAATATATATATATATACATATATTTTAGTTGATGGTTAGTTGATATATATATATATATATATATATATATATACATATATATACATATATTTTAGTTGATGTTCAGTTGAAGTTTCATCATACTTCTCTAATTTACTTCAAATCTAGCATTATATGTATAATTTTCATCTCTTTAAAACAAGCATCTTCAGTTTTTCGAATAACGGAATAAATCTTACTTTTAATAATATTGTGTGCATAATCCACAATCCACTGTTATTCTATTACATCTTTTTTTTTAAAGGCTATAAATATTTTTTCTCAATTTATTTTATGGATTAGTGAGTGTTCGTTTGTCTTGACACTGGTCGACGATAAAGGTATCAACGTTGTAATTGCAAAATTATTTGTTTAAAATTATAATGTAATAAGATACTAGATTTGAATTAAAAGTGACTGGCAAAGCAAAAGGCGAAGAATAATGTAAAAAAATGTATTCAGACTAGACTGCTATAACAATTATTAAATTTAACAAAATAAAATTTATTTTTCTCATCGTAAAAAAAACCTTAATTTTAAAGATCCTTCGCGTACTTTTTTCATCCTTAGTACCTCCAGTTTAGGGCCAACTAAAGGAAATTTATTACGCAGTTCAATAAGAAATAATTTCCGCGAAACCGTCCAGACGCTAAATCAATTTCCTTCACGGTGATGAAGCGTCACGCGCGTCCAATAAGTCTTTAATTTTATGCACACCTAATTTCCACAGCGCCATTTGCTTAGTTGGCTACCGCTCCTGGCTTTTATTCCCAACTTATTCTAAGCTTATTGCCTGCGACCTGCTTAGCAATTCCGGCAGGTACGTGGCCAATTTGCTGTAGTGTATTGTCACCACGCGCTCCGACTAAACTTTTCCGATACAAGTGGATGCGTCCCTACAACCCGGGGAACTATAATTTTAGAAAAGGTAGAATTAGTGTGTCTGCATTATTCTAGTATTGTTTAAACATCTAATATGTGTATTATTTATTTATTATTTGGGCATAGACATTTTGTACAATTGGTACGCGAATATAAGTGAATTAAAAAGAAAAATAATGCCTTTAATTTTTTTTATATTTCGTCGCTCTGTATTTTACTGTGTTATAATAAAAAGTGCTTTTTAGTGATCAAATATATTTCGGACATGTAAAAAAATATTAAATACTAATTAAATGTATTATATTAATATGTAAAAGATATACATATAAAATCAATTTTATCGAAACATATTGTTGTTGCGCTACCGGGATTCGAACTTGGATCCCTTTTCCAATCCGTGGATGGTGCATTACCAACTATCCTACAGCGAGAGTACTTTGGACGACAAATTTTTGAACCTATATGTTACACTTTTTCAAATCAATACATCTATCGTTCCATTATTTGAAAGCCATCTACATTGTTTTTACGGAAAATTTGTCGTCAAAAGTACTATCGCTGTAGCATAGTTGGTAATACATCTTCCCCGGATTGGAAAAGAGATGCAGGTTCGAATCCCGATAGCGCAACAACAATATTTTTCGATAAAATTGATTTTATATGTATATCTTTCTAATTAATACATTAATTTAGTATTTAAAATATCACAGACCTATGTTCTGAATAATTACAACTTCAAAATAAGAATGTGTTAATAAAAAATTATTAAATAAAATATACAATTTTGACAGTTATACATAACTACAGTAAAAATACATGAATTCTACATATATAATTTATTTATGTTCATTTGTCAGTCCGTGTGTGTTAAAAAACAACATAAAATAGACATATTTTAATTCGCATAGCAACAGAAAATTAATAATATAAATTTATCATCTGAAAGTGTGCAGTTTTCGCGGAAAACAAATTAAAGTGTTATGCTATTGTATTTTGGTTAATTTTTAAAATAAATTAAGGTTATAAAATGTATTACCATTCTTTTATTATTTGATGAATTATTTATAGAAATTACTTCTAATAAGTAAAACACAATAACTGTTAAATTTATAAATGTTTTATTTAAGAGTGATATCAAAAATTGTTAAATAAATTTAGTTTTTTTTTGCCTTTCATCACTATTTGAATATGCTTATGTAAATTTTATTTCCATAATTTTTACTATATTAAATACATAATATTTACGACATTTGATCAGTTATTTCGATTCATAATTATCATTTTTTTACTTTCTAAATAACTCTTTTCTTCATATTTTACTTATTTTTCATTCTTCTTCACCATAGCATTATTTTCCTGTCGGCTATTGAATCCATGTATAAAATATAATTCTTTTCATAAAATCACTTTTACGTACTAAACTTTAAAATTAATTCTAACATTCATTAAAATTTGATTCCATGAGTCATTTCTATTGCGGGTATCCCAGTGGACAGATTCTTTTGAGACGCAATTATTTATTTAGACTTGTTAGAAAGAAAAGTGTTGAGAATGAAGAAAATGTGTATGCTTTCGAATAGATAGATTTGCTATAACACAAAAAAAAAATTAAAATCTGACACGAAAAAGGTTATTTGGTACCCGAACAATAAATGTATATAATGTCTTTCAATAAGGATACTGATTAATGTCGATTACAGGATGCTTAATAAAAAAAAATTAAAAAGAACTATGATTGTATACATTCTTAAACAAAAATATAATTATTATCAAAAAGAAAAATATAATGCAGGCAGCGTTGTTAGACAACTATTATAAGTCATCGTGGTGAATGTTTTTCGCTAGATACCAATTTTTTTTTATCATGTGTGATAATTTCTATTCAATGTTTTATTAAGGATATAATTGTTTTAATAGTCTAAATGCTAAAACGAAAATACTACGAATCCTGTTTTATTTTGAAATTTACGCGGTGTTCTTACAATTTCTCCAAAATGTTAAAAACACTTCTATCGAAGGACATCCTTTTAAAGGCACTTCTCGGGGCACGTCCTGGCTATTTACGTTTTCCTCGCCCTCATAACTAAGGTTCTATCTCGAAGAAAGTGCAATAGGTAAACTGCAGTATACTGCAGTTTCAATATTTTACACGGGGACTTCCTCTTAAAAGGTTTATTATCTTTTCGTTAAAAGATTTTTCTTAGTAAATAATGATATATAATATGTGTACTTTTCATTAGCTCTTTGTACTAGAAACTATTGTCAATAAATAATGTATATTCATTTACGCTTTTTTATATCTATAAAATTTGTCTATTTTTTTTATTATTCTATTTAATTATTTTTTGCATTTTAATATCCTAATATCAAGGCTCTGATTTTAAACACGAGAACTAATATGTTTAACATTAATAGAATTTATAATTTATTATTCTATGATTGAATTATACAATGTTATTATATTCAAAATAGTTACATTTATATATACATATACAAATATTAATTTTTCTAAATTTGAAAAAATTGTGAAAAAAATTTTTAAAATGCAAAACTATACGATGATAGTAATTTTAGTGGTAAGTGATGTCTCACAAAGAATTACGGAAATTAAAATATAGCGACTTTTGGAATTCACTGATTTTGTTATTTTTAAAATTTGATAAAAACAGAATTTCAATAAGGAGATAAATCAAGGCCTTAGAGCTATGGAATTTCCAAAATATTTATCGTAATTATAATACAAAACATTTTAAGCGATAAAAAAATATTTTAGTATTTAATTTGTAATATTCTTATTAAAAACAGTTTCCAGAAAGTCTGCATCAGAGAAACACCTCGGCTAAATAAAAATCGAACAGAAGACAGGTGAACGTCAGAAATATAGTGTTATTTTTAAGTGAAAAATTTCATTAGCGGAATACACCTTTCAGTGACTTTTCCTCTTGGCACTGCGCCATCTTTTATCTCTCGTCCATCTCATGCCAAGTGTTGACATTTTGTTTTCTTACACATCCGTTTCCTTTGTTACAGGTAAACCAGACGAGCGGCCAAAACTAATCGACCCCGTTGAAGACTGAGACGCGACACGTGGTTTGTTAGTTCACAAAAAAATTATGACGCACGAGAATCGTCGACGCCAACATGAATACGCCTCACCGTTGCATCCTTTTCAGGCGTCATTTATTTTATCGTATCTGCGTCTTTTGCTTCGTTAAGTCTATTGTTTCTTCCGTTTTCTGTCTTCTGTTTATTATATTTAAAAAATATTATATAATTTAAAAAGAAGGAACAAAGAAGCAGTTCTTGTCTAAAGTAAATATTTTGGTTACCGACGTCATTAACATACTTAACGGTATCTAATTAATCGTAAATGTTTTGCGTACAGAGCGAGCATTATAACATCGTTAGCCAGAAGTTTACTAAATAATTATTGTTTGGTGGTACATACAGGGATGCAGAAATCTCTGAAAAGTAAACAAAACAATACATTTATGTTATTTGTAATACTCGACTTGAGATAGACTTAAGAAACACATGAAGAATGATAAAGACATAGAATCTGTATACAATGTATAGTAAATTCTTAGAACAACGAATACAAAATTTGAGAGTGATTTGAAATACAATAATTATAATTATGAGAACACATTTTTATTGTGAAGTTGTAATTATTCAGAACAAAAATCTGTGATATTTTAAATACTAATTAAATGTATTAATTAGAAAGATATATATATATATATCTGTACCATGTAAATGTACCATGTACTAGTGAGGTTATTCACTATTTTTTTCGTTTTAATCGTACATTATTTATACGTGTGTTTTATTTCATGGGGTTAATTTCAAAGCCGCGAACGAAGATTTCAACTTAATAAATCTGCAGAATTCATACAACATCAGTATTCAATCGTCAATCGTTCGGTAATGAACCAGTAAAGAAAAATGGTACCGTAGTTCTGTTGTTTGAACGAGGTACTTTATTTGATTTTTTTTTTTTTATTACTGGCAACGCAACAAGACGCAACGTTGGTACGGAAAAGTGTGAATTGTGCGTGAATGATTTTAGATTGGATCGAAAGTATTACCTAATTATATCACGTGTCGACGTATAATTTTTAAGGCATCACAATATTTTTAATAAATCTTGCGATTTGGTTTGGCAATATTATTCGATTCAGTTCCATTTTTAAAATACTTCGCGGCTGTTTTAACATTACATCTAAAATATGTAAATTCAAATATTTATTATATTTAAAACTAGTGTTTAATAAAACCGTGCGCGAAAGACATACATTAAGATAGAAAATAGATTTTTGGGAAAAAATGTAACAATTTAAATAAATTTTTATTGAAAATACATTTTTGATGTGAAGTTGCAATTTCAGAACATGGTTTTGTTATTTTTTTAAATAAAATAAAATAAATCAGTTAGAAACGTATACAGAAAAATCTATCTATCGATAAATTATTTTTATTGTTTCTGGGATACGAACCCAAAACTTTTCCTATATAGCAATCAAATATTTTTTCGATAGATAGATTTTTTCTGTATGTATATATTTCTAACTGATTCGTTTAATTTGTATTTAAATAAAATATTAAATTTTTTTGTAATGCACTTGTGCTTTGCTTAAAAATGTACCTTTAGAATAAAAAATTTACATTTGATAGAAAATTCAAATTAACTCTAATAAAATGTATCAATTTTATTATTTGTGATAAATAAAAATGCATTTTGCAATTTTATATATCATCATCAATGTCATCATTGTTGACTTGAAAACGAAAGAGTATTGTTCCTTTCATTTACGTATCAACATATTAAGTTGAATGACTTTCTTGTGTCTGTATGTCCCCGTCATTTAAGACGGGTTAATTGTTGGTTAAATATAAAGTCTCTCCCGCCAAACCTGTATCTCCACCCCCCCGCCCCCTCGCCCCTCTCCAACCGGGACATTCCGTTCGCTCCATCAATCCCCATTTCACGGACGCGCAAAGCCGCGCTCTAAAGCGAATCGCATTTTTCCGTTGACAAGTGACCCAAATCAATTACTCCAATCAAAACAGAGCGCAAGTAAACCGAAGCTTTTACCTCGTTAAAAGCTTTTTATTTCCACTCGTCTCTGACGTCACGGCGCGAGATTTACGCGTTTTCCCGATTTCAGCGCGACGTCTGGACCAGGGTGACCACGTCGCATGGTAATCGAACGGACAGATTCAAATTTTTGGTCTAGGCTCGAAAAAGCTAAAAGAGTTTGTGCACCTTTAATTAAATTGAGATTCCATACTAAATATTGGATGTTATCATAAATAGCGTCCATTTTTTTCCAATAAAGAATACTAAAAGGCACAACAAAAAAAAATACATCAAATTAGTTAATAATATACTTTCTTTCATTATTTACAACTTACAATAAAAGTGATTGAACGTGAACAGAAGGAGGTGTCGAAAGTGCTCACCCTTTTCTACATGACATTACATTTTAAAGGCCTGTAATTAAATTAAATAATAAATATAACATAAAAGCAAACATAATATCTTGTAGAGCGGAAAATTTTCTTTAGGTTAGTTTATTTTGTTTTTTAAAACAGTCATTGTACACCCAATTCGAAGAAGATATAGTGGTACCGTAATCTTCCGAGTTCAGTTTAATAAAACTGATTTATTCGAAGTTGTTAATCTGTAAAAAAATAAAAATGTGCCTAACCATAAATTTAAACCAAATAAGTATATTTTATATGAAGTATCGTTAATAAGTAAACGAATGTGGGTCTGTTTGTAATGTTGTCAGTAGAATTAGAAAAAGGTTGCTGAAATGATTTAGTCAAGTAGAACATGAGTAGTAAATAATATATAGAGGTTAACGGTTAATTTACGTCGGGTCATCAATATGTAGGGTCGATTTTAGAATGTTTAATCAAGATCAAATAAGTGTTATGTATGTCGCCAGATATGGAGTCATCAAATTCAGATGTTTTAAATGCGTTGTCGCTAAATAAAGTGTGAAATATGTCGTGGTGTATGTGCGTTGGTCAGAAGGTTGTAAGTATATCTCCTAGTTCTCCACCATGTTCGAGTGGTCGCGGAGTGTGAGGAATATTTATGATGGCAGACTAGATTAGGAAATAAAAAGATAAACTATTTACGGTTGAAACTAGATTTAATCGACTCTGCTTTACAATATAATTTACGCTATTGAAGGTTGATCTAATGCTTGTGGTCAGGAAGACGGCAAGTAGGCGAGTCTTCCCGATGGTTGCCGCTTAATAATATTATGGCAAGTCGCCTGATATCGGTACTAAGAGTGTTTATGACTGTTTAGAGCCTGGCTTAACAGCCAGGTGTGAGGCGCGTTCAGGGATTCTACAAATATATATGAGGCGAGTGTTGAAGGCAACACGTATAAAGGGCGCCCGCAAAAGATCTGGTGTGATTAGATAAACCAATCGTTGAAGAATGATCGCGTCAAAAGTTTCAACAACCGAAAAGCGTGTTTGACAAGATATATGAAAGTAGAGAAGGCAAATGTCGTATGTCAGGCCAGAAGAGTGTGATGTTAATTCCAATTATTTGGGTTATAAAGTTAAATGGTAATCCAAGTAATTGGAATTAACTAAAACATGTTACAGATTACTTAAATAACTGATTATGTCAATGAATAGTTAAATAAAGCCGTGTTAATATTCAGTTATTAACAATAAAGTCGGTCGGGTTATCGTTAATTTTTTTGGAAGCCAACGCTAGCTACCTTTATGGTTACAATAATCTTGAGGTGTTGTGAATATTTCGTGTTAGCGTGTTTTGTAAACAGATTCTCACAGAAAGAAACATTGTACCCGGCCGCGTGTTGTACAAATCACGACACAGTTAACTTCCAGCAAACACTCGCGTATTTTCACTGTAAAATCGGTTTTACGACTTGATTTCTCTGAAGTGGCGAGTCGCCACATTACACGGAGCCGGAAGCGGTCAACTGCCTCATGGCGAGGAGTTAGTGCGACCACTGTTTGTTCTTTGAGTATTGTCGATTCTATTGTGGCTCACAAACAAAGAAGACCATTAAATCATTCTATTAAAAAACATACTGACCTCTCATACGTTTACAAATATTCAAATTGCGCTTAACATGAAGAAAATTTATTGTCTGTTAAGGTATTTCTGTACAAGTCAATTTTCTAGCACTGATTTATTGTTCGTCAAGGTTTAACCGAATAAGTAAAATTTCCGTGAAATATGATGACCACAAAAGCATTAAAAATATTATTAGACTAGTAAATAAGAGTTAGTAAACGGTTTTCAAAATTAAATTATATTGAACTGATGACTGTCAATTTTCAATTAAATTATTATAATTAATTATTACAGTTTTCCAAATTAAATCATATTGAAAACTGACAGTCATAAAAAAACATAATTTTAAACCATGTTGTGAAATTGTAAATAGGCATGTACCTATCTCAATTATTTACTTGTTATTTGAGAAGCAGTTTGGCATTTTTTATTTCTATTTTTAATGTGTATGCTGGTCTAGAGGTAAAATACTTACCTAGTGATCAAGTGTCGGAGGTTCGAGCCTCATTCCAGAAGACCCAGAAGTTTGTCATTCCAGAAGTTTGTCCCATTTTCATATTTTCATAGCACAAACGTGTAGCTTAGTTTGAAAATAGAAAGAATATTGATATGACACGATTCCGTGTTCGCGACTCTATTAATGTAAAAAAATAACTACCCTCGTAGTTCAGTGGTTAAGGCACTGCCTCATCATATTGGGGGATCGAGGTTCGATTTCCGGTGAGGTCACATAGGTACCTCAACTTAATTTGTTTAAGTCTGGGTCTGTGATGTGTTCCGCTACAGTAATTGGTCTTATTGAAGCGCTAGTAAATTAAATATGTAACACTATCATTTAAAAATTGTATGTTTTCTCGAAAGATTGATAATAAATAATTTATCTATTTTCTTTTTACTTTACTAGAACAACATTTATAATAATGTCCCATAAATTTAAATGGAAATGGAATTGTATATTATATTAATATACCAATTTGGTGTAGGTATAATTTTTTCCCCTGTTTTATTTCATATATAAAATAAATATTGTTTATGAAACCTCAAAAATAACTGTATGAAAGACAATCCTAAATAAACAAAAAATAAAATTACAATGTATATACATGTAATAAAGTTGAAATAAAAAAAAAACACTTGTAAATAACGACTATTCAAAGCTTAAAAAGTATGAATCCAAATTTTTCAAAGAAACAGTTAAATTTGCAATATTTACCATAAACCGCAAAAACTGTACATAATAACTACATTTTAGATATAGTCTACTTATCTATCGTTTTCCATATATTTTTTTGTTTGACAAGTCCGGATATATCACCGGTGCTCTATAAAGATTATTAGAAAGGACATATAACATTCGTATTTTGTACTGCCAAAAAAAAAATTGACGTCATTGAGATGTGTAACTTGTGTGGTCCGAAAGAATATCTTTGTAATATAATATATTGAATCTTTTATATATTAGTCATAAAAATAATTTATTAGAATTATAAATTTACTATTTTCATATTTTACAATATAAATCTAGAGTGTTAACCCGTTCATTTTTCTCAGCGTAAATTACAAATGAAATTAATTATTATGTAAACCTTGTATCAAACATTAACTTTTTGTGCCAAGTTTTAGTGGCCTAATGCTATTAAATTTCTATTATTTTATAAAGATTTTTAGGCGCATACACGAACCTTACCAAAGATAATAAATTTAATTAAAAAATGTTTTGGGGTAAAAGTTAGATTTTTTTAACTCACATTTTAATTAAATTTATTATTTCGATTATTCTACGAGGCGTGTTTTTTAATTAAGTACCGTTGCTGGATATTCTGGTGTAGCGCTGCGGTTGCGACGTTGCGTATGCGCAATGGTTTCCTTCATCTGTTGACTCACCACATGCAGTGTTAGAGACATTCACATAGTGCGGGCATCTTGTAGCGAGTGATTGAAATATTCAAGATAATAGATCAGCTCAATGACTGTAAGATACGGTCCGTGATTCGTTTCTTGAATGCACGAAACATAAAACCAACTGACCAACATGATTTTCATCTCAGACGGCGTCGTTCTATGATAAAGCTAAACAAAAATTGGTACCTCGTTATGACAAGAGCCTTAATAGTGTTGGTGACTATGTTGAAAAGTAGTTTAAGGCATGCAGCGTCCGAAAAAAGTAAAATGTTGTAAAAACAGTTTCTTTAAAAAAAAATCTGTTACTTAAAAAACGCGCCTCGTATATCAGAATGTGAGGATGATTATTCTGAAATTATTATGTCAGCAGTAAGACAACGTAGCTGAGCGCCAATCTAACTCAAACTCTATGTGACATTGTATGAGTAGGAGTATGAAAGAATTACTCAAAGAGAAAGAGAAAAATTCAGAGAAAATTGATAGATAATGGATCTTCTTGAATGTTATCCACGAGATAAAAAATGGTCTAGCAGAAGTCCAAAGTCTCGAAGGATTGACGAAATTATTGAAGCAGTAGGAGTGACATGTCAAATTATTGGCGGAAGACCATAAAGAATGGCAGAGCAATGTCGAGATCTTCATCCAGCATTTGATTAACACGAGCGATGGTAATAATGGTGACGATTTTATTGCTAATGATAGTATTGATGACGAAAATGATAACGATTTATTTTCATCCAGGTTTTGTAATTTCCCTGAAAGAACAAGGATAAATAACTATTTTACACATAACATTTAAATACTCGTTATCATAAAAACTTCACCATCTTCAAGGATCATTTACCTTAATGGAATATGTGCGTAGGCTGCCCATCTCGGCTTAGTGAAAAGGTCAGGGTCTAATAAAAACCACGTTAAAATTTTAAATAAATACATAGGGCAAACGAGGATATTGTTGGCACCCTTCCAGTTAACCAATTCGAATGACAATAATACTCCTTTTTATCCTACAAACTAAATTTTAATATAATAATAACGTTGTTCGGAAGAATTAAATAATATTGAAAACAACGTTTATAAGGTATATAAAAAAGCAAAGTGAAATTCACCATTAATTTGATAATTCAATAGTAATTTTTACAACATTTACCTGTCTTTGTATCTTTATGCTGGTATTTTTGTAGGGATATTGGACATACTATGCATACTTACATGATTTTATTACAAAAGGAAAATTATAAAATGAATATATTACTACTTAGTGCCACCATCTGGGTTTCAAAATCAAGAATTTCAACTTGTACTTGTGCCTATTATGTAACACTTTTTCGTTTTATCTCCAAATTATTTTATATTTCAATATTAAATCACGATAATTTGTTTTCGTTATTAAAACAATACGCTGTTAAATGTGTGTTATCAAAAGTATCTACCTGCAACGTAGTTCCAAGTATCCTGTTTGTTCTCCAGTACTACGCGTCGCAGGCTTAAACAGTACGTAGAATTGAGCATGATCCAATTAAATTTCTTCGCAAATATTTTTAGTAACACCTGACCTAATATCTCGTCTAGATTTGGATTTTGAACTAGAATGTTATCATCTAGACACTAATCGTTCTCTACATTGCTCCTCATTGACTGACGGACTTGTAAATGTGTAAACACGGGTCTTTATACAAGAATTTCATGTTTTTTTCAAAAATTTCTTGTTCGTTAATTGCTCCGCCTTGGCAAGGTGCACCTCATACACGCGTTAAAAAACATTTAGCCTGTCTGACGGCTGTCACATGGGGGAATATTTATCCGAACTTAAACAGCTGTTGTGGATAAATTCATTCAAACTAGATCCGCAAACTTTCAAAACACTTTTAATCACTTAACCTAAAATGAACAGTTTTTTTATATAATATATGAGATAACGAATGAAAATCATCATAACATAAATTGTTGTGAGATTAAGAAAAAGAATTATTAGTGTGACACAATTTTCGACTTGAATTAGTTTTACCATTATTCTTAAATATATAATACAGCATTTAATTTTGAATATTTCACAACTTGCTCATAATAACAGCAATTCAGTAATTTTTCAATATTTTTATTTTGCAAGTATAATGTTTATACAGTCATAAAAAACATGGTAAAATATTGCATTCGCCGAGAGAAAATAAGATAAAAACCTGAAACGATCTGTTTTTAATGAACAGCCTAAAAATGCGAATGCAGTGTGAGCAAGGATAATAAATATAACTACCAGAAAAAACATATAACATAATTGAATGAAAATAAATATTTGGTCTCGTCCACGACATATAGGTATTTATAATTTTTAATTTATTTTATGTTGCATTAAATTGCTTTATTATGTTTTATTTGTATTGTAGATCATAGGAAAAGCTTAGTGTAATCATAAAATAAATAATGAATAGTCGGAATGCATCAATGTTAGTATTAAAATCATTGCATACCTAACCTAATATTTTTTCTCTTGAGTATTACCAGTGGTAAGTTATTTCTACACATGCAGAGTTAATGGATGAATGTGTTGTAAAACAAATTACTCAATTTTTGATTTGCATCAATCACATTCGTCTAGTACGATCTAAATATACAGGGTGGTCTAAAAAAAGTGAGAACATTTAGTAAAATGTGATATAATTACATCTAAATTAATTTAACTACGTCAACAATTGCTTAAATAGTTTACTTATTTACTTTCTTTCCTATTTATCTATATTACGTTTTATTTCGACAATTTCCGGTCACCATCTTTGATTATTAATTTTATCATTGTTTATTTTTGTTTTTTTTTAAATTATTGCCCAGAATGACAAAAATCACTGCAGAAGACCGTATTCTGATCAAAAATTTGCGAATTGAAAAACGTTGGGGTGCTAGGAAAATGATCAAAGAGTTTCAAAACAATGCCTGGAGTATAGCTAGATAATACAGCATAAGTGGATATTACAGCAGGATGGAGTTCTATCTCACATAGCCAGAAATACAATTAACTTTATTAGTCGTGAGAATGTTAATTTCATCAAGTCAGGCATATGGCCACCGAATAGTCCAAATTTAAACCCAGTAGATTATGCTATATGGGGTATTTTGATGATTTCTGATTAGCTACGTATTATGCAAAAAAAAAACCATTAAGAATTAAAATTAATTATATAATGTTATGAAATAACTCATGTATTACGAAATGTTTTTTTGGGCCATCCTGTATATATTTAAATTATCGACAAAGAGACCGTCCCGCGGGTTCATGTCACCCTTGCAACAATGGCCATGGATTGGAATATGATCGGTAATCGAATAATCTAATTATCGTAATACCGGAGCATTGATTGCAAGAAACAGGAATCAAAATAAGGAAAGGGGGGCATAATGGGATAGCGAGGAATAGCGGGGCACCGTTTGCTATAAAATATTGGTAACAAATCAACCCTGCCGAGGCGTTGTGATTTTGGATTTTAGCCAGGACACCACCTCCATATGCACTACATATCTCCAGACTGAGTATTTTCGTTGCATCTCATGACATTGTTTTTGTATTTATTTTATAAAAAATCATGTTATCTACTAGATATATAAAAGCCGTGAATATCTTTAATGTACAATATACTTAAAAATTAAAATAAAAATGTCTTCGCACATATAAAATAATATATGACAACTTTTAAAGTACCGCATACGAGTATTGCCCCACTTTGCCCCATCGCATGTAGAAAAGTGCATTAAATGACTTATAGGAATATTTTATTTTTCCTCGTTGATCTAGTAGTGAGACAATAATCATTACTAGCAGATAAACAATTGGCTGTCGCCGATTTCTTGCTGCTAGGTCCTGCGGGCGGCTAATGTGGCCGCTTTGCTGCCAATTGTAGTCGCTACGCCGCTACTGACGCTGCGCGGTCAGGGTCTCAATGAAATCTATATTTCAATGCGGGAATCCCTTATTATATTAATGCATCGTGTACTTTGTATTTATTGCCATTATTAAAAAAATACTATGTTATTAAGGAGAACACATTCTTATTGTGAAGTTGTAATTATTCAGAACACAGGTCAGTGATGTTTTAAATTCTAATTTAATGTATTAATTATAAATATATACATATAAAATCAATTTTGTCGAAAAATATTGTTTTTGCGCTACCGGGATTCGAACCTAGATCTCTATTTCCAATCCGGAGAAGTACATTACCAATTGTGTTATAGCGCCAGTATTTTTTAAGACAAATTTTCGAACCTATATGTTACACTTTTTCAAATTAATACATCCGCCGTTCCATTATTTGAAAGCCATCTACATTATTTTTACGGAATCTCAAAGATATTTGAAAATATTTTTATAAAATTTTGGACACATTGATACAACTTATTTCGACAAAATTGATTTTATATGTATATATTTATAATTAATACATTAAATTAGTATTTAAAATATCATGTTACTAAATCATATTTTCTGCGTTGAAAAGAGTTTCTATGAAAACCCTGATCGCGCAGCAGCTACCAAACGGAACAAAAATGACATCTAGATGATGACGTAGGAATCGCGGATATACAATAATAAATACAAAAAAGTTATTTTATTAGTATAATGTATATTTAAGTAAATAAGGAATTCGATGAATGTGTTTCTCATTTAACTTAGAACACATACAATTTTTCGGTTATGATAAATTATTTCCGCGCAGGCTTTGACGAATATTAGGTCGCAAACATAACCAAAAATTATATTATCGTAACCAATAATTAACGCATAATAAAAGATAAAAAATTTAACATTTTGCGTCGCTTTGACATTGCGACTGAAAAAGTGCTTTATTCTATGGTGCGACGCAGGATGACCATAGATTAGAGAGATGACAGCAAAGATAAGAAAAGAAGATGACAGATGGTCAATATGTTTGCCTGTCCCCATATTCGTATGATTTCGCTAATGTATGTTTTTATTACTCGTAACATAGCCAATGTACACTACATATTCAAATTTAATATATTTTTACGTACTTAGAAATATTAAAACACGTTAGACATTTTCGCTACTCTGGTGGATATGTCGAATTTTTTTTACTGGAAAATGATACTACTGTCCAGTAAGTCATAGATAATATATGTGATGTTAAATGATGCATAGCATGTCAGGTGACTAACTTAAACAAATGTGACCATATTATGCCAATTAAATGCTACCAGCGCTTATACGACCCATTATTACCCCCTCTGTCTTAAGTTAGAAAATCATTTCACATCTTACAAATGATTTATTATATAATTCGAAAATATTTATTCTTCATATTTTCCTACCGTAAATAAGAACAAAATACTTCATAAAATATTTCCCATTGGAGTACAATAGCAATAGAAATATCAAAGCATTTAAATTTTTTGGTATTGTAAGTTATTTGTCAGAATGGTCAACAAGACAATCTTCCATCATCTGTTAGACGACTTTTGTTCAAGGTCAGCAGAAAAGCAGTTTAACAGGATGTTCTAGCCATATTTTTGGGATAACGTTATCCTTACAATGTTGATGCAATCAAGTAATCCATTTTGTAATTTAAAATATTTCAATTACTTATAAGTACTTTATTTCATGTGGTTAAGTACGTAGAATTACTTTGTATTTAATGAAAATTTAAAATTTAAGGTATTCTCTAGACATTATCAAACATTTAAATACGTTTCAGAGCGGTAAAGTAAAAGTATAAGCGGTAAGATTTTCTTATAAATATATTGTGAATAATTTATGTTCGTCTCTAAATCATAAAAATATTATTAACGTGTGCTTCATACACATAAAAAGATTCGTGAACTTCTTTGTGTATGTCAGGTTTATGATTGGTTATGAGTTACGTCTGTGTTTCATCTTATTTTTAAAACAATAAAAATGTCGTCTGAGGTGTACATTTAGAGAGAAATTAAATATAATCAAAGGCAAGACAGTAATTTACTTCTTTTGAATCGGGAATCTAAAAATTCATTTATAATTTTTTTTAAAGTCTTTGCGGTTATTTTGACATTTAAAGAACCTTTTTTCATCAAATTTGTATTCTTTATTGTGTACTTAAAGTTATGATAAATGAAAAAACATCAATAAAATCTAACTAAGTTCCTAATTTTTGTTGCGTTTTTATATTTAGTTATCATTTTGAATATACATTTTTAGTTTAACTGAAGATTTTTAACTGTATTTACTTCGATTTACGCGGTGGATTTTAGTTCTAAGTAAATTCGTGTAAATCGTAATTCTGTAATACCAAAATCCACATTAGCATAAAATGCACCTAATATTGAATAATTTGGCAAAAATCAAAAAAAGCTATTTATTGATAAAAATTTAAAATATAATGAAGAAAGATAACATAACATATAATTAATTTACTACGTTCTCATCTTCAACGCTACCCTATGATGCTATTTTTTTTTTCAATATGACTACTGGTCTTTATCGTTTTTTCTATAAATAGTATTATTATTCATTCAAGTTCATTTCGAGTAGCACTTTCAGCATTAAGTTTTATTAAAAATTAATTTCTCGTTTTTTATAAGTATATGGTTAAATATCTATTGTGTTGATTTTTTCGTCTCCGCCGATTTGACCTTTAGATCGGGCACGTTGATGTAGTAGGCAAAGCAGTCCAGTTGTGTATGGGTGAACAGTAGTCATATCATAGTCTTCTGAAATACATTTTCTCTAATCATGTCGATCAATCAGGCATAAAAAAGGGCGTGGAAGTCAAAGGATAGTTCTTTGCAATCTATTTCAAAACAGAAAAAAAAAATTGTAATTAATCGTATGGCGTTCTTCACTCCATACTCCACTCCACACTCCAGTCCCGGCTAAAGGAAACTCCAGCTAGGGTTTACGGAAGACCTTTTGACGAGATCTAGGGTTCTCATTTCTCACAATGTGGCCAGCCTATCTTCTCTTCGATTTCATAACTGATATTCTATTTCAGTCTATTTGAAAAACTCATAGAATTATGAGTTTGTATTACATCATATTAACTACAGATGACAGAAGTATTGTGCAGTAGAATAGTAACTGCAGGAAAATGCTGTTTTTAAAAACTTCGACGACAGTATTTTGTTTCTACGTTAAGCCTTAGATTTCATCCACATAGTACTATCGGCGTCATGGTGCTATCGTAGACCTGAAATATGACAGTGATTTTGTAGCGCAAAGTAGACTTATATTGGCAGAAATTAATTACGTAATAATCTAGATCGATCGGTAAAATAAATCGATATTTTTCAACATAATATCATTTCGAAATGTTATAAATTGAAAATTTAGCTTTTACTTCTAGTCAAATATATGATAAAAATTAAAAAAAATGGAACAAATATCTAAGACCTTTAATATGAAGTATTACGCTCACTAATTTGACATTTTAAACTTAATATTTAAAAACAATTATGTATCAACAAGTAAACTTAATATCGTTAATTTTCAAATTAAAATATCACACATTTTTAATAAATGTATAAAAAAGTGTGACTTACATTTATTTTTTAACTTGTAAGTGGAGTTAACAACATTTTTAAATTAGAAATCTCATAAAAACATTTTCCTAAAAATTTATATTTAAAAAATATATATATTTATATTTTGTTTTCAAAACAACGCATTCTTAGCTCCACTTAAAAGTGACAAAATTTCAAAATTATTTAAATGAATATATTTCTAGTACGTCTTTTGTTGAACACAATAAATAAGGTCATCACCTGGTGCCAAGCGAATAACTCCCGTCACACAATGGATGCCTTTATTCACCGGCGAGGCGTCCGACAATACAAAGCCGTCGCGACGCCTTCGTAAGTGGATACCGTTCGAGAAAATCAAGACGTTTCTCAGGAATGTATCCTGTAAATCGTCGAGGTTAAATATTTATTGTGTTATGAAATTATTATATTTAAAATGAATAGAAATAAAACTGAGTCATGAAAAATATCTGTATGCTATTATTATTATTAGTATTATGGTGCAACATGTGAATTTAGAATTTGTCTCCTCACATACGTATTTAACGCAATTAATCTCTTCAAACAAAGGACTTCAATAGTTATAACAAGAATAATAAGACAAAACTGGAGTTTGTATGGAAAATAAAATCACATTTTTGAAAGTGACATGTCACCGTAATAATAGATATGTAACTAGTGCATTCTTTCAGTAAAAAGAAGTGTCTTTAATCAGTGCATTCTTATAATAATAAAAAGTCTCTAATCAGTGCATTCTTCTAGTAATAAGAAGTTCTTAACCAGTAAAAATAAGTCTTTAATTAGTGCATTCTTCTAATAATAAGAAGTCTCTAACCAGTGCATTCTTCCACTCATAAGAAGCATTTGACTAGTGCATCCTTTCAGTAATAAGAAGTCTCTAACCAGTGTATTCATCTAGTAATAAGAATTCTTTAACCTGTGCATTCTTCCAGTAAAAAGAAATCTTTAATCAGTGCATTCTTCTAATAATAAGAAGTCTCTAACCGGTGCATTTTTCCACTCATAAGAAGCATTTAACTAGTGCACTAATTTAATAATAAGAAGTCTTTAATCAGTGCATCCTTTCAGTAATAAGAAATCTTTTACCATTGCATTATTTCCATTCTAACTTAACATAACTTACTGAAACTTGAACTTTGAATACTAAGCTAACTCATAAGCTCCAGATGAAACAACGTAACATCGAAATAAGTATTTTGGGAATAACTGAAGAAGAAAAAACACGTAGGCTAGAACCCAGACTAAGGTGAAGAATATCACTATCACTGCTAAAAATAGTAAATTGCAATGGCGGGTCATATTTAAAAACACATAGATAACCAACAGACAAATAATATTTTTAAATAGTATTCACAAGACAAAAAAACGAAAAAGAGGTTGCCCGAAGTTTCGTTGGATAGACGAAATATTGGAGCAGTGTAGTGAGTGGGGGAGGCCTTCATCCAGCTATTGATTGACAATGACTAATGATAAAATTTTTTTTTCTTCTTTGCCCTCATTATGATCTGTTTATCTAGTGTGGATTCTGTAATAATTCTGCTCGCTTTATTTTGTCCTGGGTTGTATTATTGATCACGTTTAAATCTTTAAGATCGCAACTGACTGAAACTATCCACATTGCTCGTAGTATTCTCGGTCTACTCCTATCGTACTCATGGTCTTATCAATCGTGTGATCTTTCTCCCTTCGCCTCAAATACATATAAAATTTTAATCCAATTTATATTTTCAGGAATAATATTTTGAATTTGGTAACTCCACCATCTTGTATTTTCATGTCAGCTACATGCATCTTGTCTATAATATTTCTTTAATATTTTGACGCATAGAGAATAGTTGGTCTAGTTAAAAATCAATTAAAAATATTGTTTTTCTTTCTGTCTTCTAGAGCTCACTGCGCACAGGACTGAACTTTCTACTTATTTAAGCATAAATTAAATCTTATTAAAGAGAACACATTCTTATTGTGAAGTTATAATTATTCAGAATATAGATCTGTAATATTTTAAACACTAATTAAATGCATTAATTATAAAGATATACATATGAAATCAATTTTATTGAAAAATATTGTTATTGGGCTACCGGGATTCGAACCGAAATATAATATGTAAGTTGTCCAAAATTTAATAAAAAATGAATTGTTAACTCTGGTGTCTACTATCGATTTACTCAAAGATGTTTGAGATTCCGTAAAAACAATGTAGATGGCTTTTAAATAATGAAACGACAGATGTATTAATTTGAAAAAGTGTAACATATAGGTTCGAAAATTTGTCGTCAAAATTACTAGCGCTGTAGCATAGTTGGTAATGCACCTTCCCCTGATTGGAAAACCAGGCCCATGTTCAAATTCCGGTAGTGTAAATTGGTTTTATATGTATATCTTTTTAATTAATACATTTAATTAGTATAAATTAAATCAGTTATATAATTTTTTCTTCTCATTTTTCTGTTTTTGTAATTTATTATTTTTTAAATGCTTTCAGTTGATGCCTTCTCGCAATACAGCGACGAAATGATGCACGTTTTACCGCATCAAAAATTAAATCATTTATCATTTCGTAATAATAGCGAGGCGACGCGGCGAGACTGTCAGAAATATTTAGGATTGATTTAGTTCCACTCGAGTCCGCTGGCGCTGTGGGCGTTCCTAGGTGGTACCATTAAATTTTAATAAGTATTTCTCTTTGAAATTAACGCACGTTCGTGCTGCCTATTCCCCGGTACAAACATAACGTTTTAGAGTCAATTCGGTCGCGCTCTTAAATGAAATTTTATGTAGGATATAAATTTTCAGAATTGTTTTCTCTCCCGGGCGCTGCTATGACAAAGAAGAACGCAGATAAAGGTAGCGATCATGTGGAGTGAATGAGACATTCCTTTGATGAGTTAATACTGGTCTCTGAAGCAGACTCGAAATAAACCTGCGCGATGTTTGGGCTTACGATGACATCACGAAATTATTACTCTAGCAAGGTAGAAAAAAGCGACAGTTTTAAAAAAATATAATATAAATATTATAATTGTGTTGTGTCATTTCTTTGAATCTACAGCAGCTGTGAATGAGCCTTGGTTTATTTTTAGATTTTTGTGCATCATAAATGAGCTATGAGATCTTCTCTGTTATTTACCCCCCATTGTTTGCTGGGGTCTGAAAAATGTATTTATATAGTAAATACATTTTTGTTTAATTTTTAACGCAGATGAAGTAATGTGTGAACTCAAGTGAGTGTATAAATAAAGAATTATTCGTATTAGAACGAGAACAAAAGATAACATTACAAACTGAATCAGCAGATAGTAGAGCGGATATAACAAAAAAACATCGGGCAGATAACTGAAAATGTACAATTTATTAAAAAAAAAAACATTATTAAGATACGTACACATAATAACATTTAATTTTTAATGTCCAAATATAGTGCGGTATTTTTGGAAGAATAGATATTTGGTCATTATTTAAAATTTCAATACGCGCACTCGTAACGTTGAAGATATTTAAAAAAAAAATTATTGCTAGAAACTTGAATACACTAAAACTGTAATGCTATGGTGCGTAGTTATTTAAATTATTTCCAATACATAATACATCTGTCGCACTCGTTTTAGTGCAGGTTTTAGTATATATACATAATATTTCTGAATATCAGAAATATTATGTATATTATTGCAGGTAGGTATATAACTATTAAATCAAGATTTTTTTTCATGTTTTTAATACGTTAGAATATTTCCATAACGTTATTTATTTTCCGCCTCAACTCACAATCATTACAATAGTGACCCTTTCAATCCAGCCATTCTCCGTCCTCCACGGGCTCGGGAATTTCCCTTCGTCCTAGTAATCCGACTCTAAGGTGTTGTGAGAAGGTGGCTTTCACAAGTTCTAATCTGGTCTCAAGGTGCCTCTAGAACCTTCCCGCTTACCCCCACTTTACCCCGTCTACGAACCCCACTAAATTGTCCTCGCAAACCTTTGTGTCACGTATTTTATAGCTTGTTGAATAATAAAACCGATTGCAAATGTGACAAAGTGTTCAATAGGTTAACGATATTTTTCAAAATTATTATATAGAAAACTAATTTATATGAAAAAGGTAGGACTAATTCATTTAAAGTACAGTGGGTGCTGATAGGTGACATTGTGTTCAGTGGTTATTAGAATTAGACATACAATACTGTCCTATATTATAAATGGACTGTATCAAACATAAAAAAAACACATCTTTTTGACACTTTTTAAATTCAGGTTATTTGTAATTACAATACAAGTTATTAGTATTAAAATAATTTGGAGTGAAGTAACATAGTGTGAAGTAACTATGTATTTATTTACACCCTATACTGGAATCGTTTTGAGAGTTGATTACTCTTGTTTCGATTTGTCAATATTACACATTTTTTTTAGTACATTTAGTTATTAACATTTTAATACCATCTAGGTTGGCTCTGGTATCATCGTACTAGAGCCAGAAAGAAGCTATAAATCATATACCTCCAAAATAGTAGGGTAGATGTCACATTTATGTGTTGAGGTCGCAGAACTCGGTCACAGTCCGGCCGAAATTCACCCTGTCCAGGTGGCAAGAGGTGCAAGGGAGAGCCAGTGGAATGCTCCGTCAGGTCTCTCTAGTCGTTGCTCTTCCCGGTAATGTCCATCCCAGCAACCCCCAGCGGGAGACCCACACCCTAATAAATTGCCGAAAATGTCCGAGATTACTTTAATTTCTTAATAGGCCATCGAAAGTTATGCAATCAATTATCTCTTTTTCTTCTTCGGTGGTCCCTTGTTACGAGGATGATGTCTGCTATGATTTATTGATTGTGAGTATGGTTGAGGAGCCTTATTCTTGAACCGCACACCCTTCCACGTGTTGTGGCCGTGCATCCGTTTGGCTAGGTGGTTCTGAGGGACGTATCTTTCTTCTTTTCTTCCTTATGAAAAATTTATTATGTAGTACCCGGTGGTATATAGCTAATAATTACTCTTATTAATCTTGGATATCAGACGTTGGCCACTTTATTTTCTTTACAATTTTATGTTTAGTTCTCCCCTGACTAACATCCGCTTCATATATTTTCTTTGCTCACACATTTCACATATTTAAACCATTTTAGCAATCTTTTCTTAATTTTATTTACTTTACTTTACTAACAAACATATCAATATTAATTGTTAATTTTATTTGATCTTTACTCAATTGTGTATGGATTTTTCACACATACACGTCAAAGCGTTCGTTAGTAAGATTCACGTTAGTACGAAAAAATGTAACTATATTATAATATTAAGTAGGATTAGTGTTATATAAACTATTATTTATTATTTTATTAATGAATGAAGGTTTCTTTATAATAATATCAACTTAAAGTTATCAGTGTTGTATTTACGAGGTGCGAATTAGTATTACGATACAATAATGTCAACTGATATCTACATTAAAAGTCTGTATTGTATTTACGATATGCGAATGGATTGTAAGATTCGTGTCCACTATGATCATTTAATGAGACTGATCTCAGAGAGTCAGTAAAGGTACGTGTATACTTGATGCGTCATTCCAATCCTTGCGCAAAATATATGGAGGTGATGTTTAATATATTATGTCTTCACACTAAATGCCGGACTGTTCTTAACACGAACTCAAGTCTTACGAAAGAAATCTTATCCGTGGATACGGAATATAAGATACCTGGTTTAAAAGTTGAAAGTAATTCAACTTTTAAACCAGGTATCTTATAAAAATATATATTATTAAAAATAAACTGGGAATTATTAAAAATAAACCTAAAATAACACTGGGAGTGATAATATAGTATCACTTTCAGTAAAAAAATAGAAGTGATACTTGTATTATCAATCATTATACGTAGGTAAAGCATGAATATATTATACTTTAACGGATTTCTGACAGAGTTCCACAAGTCCACTTATAAAAATTAAATACACCTAAGTTCCTGTGAAAAATTTTCTTTACGTATATTAAAATATACGTTATTGGCATATTTATTTACTTACTTACCATCACGCCGCTTCTTCGAGGGGGTAGGCAGAGGATAGGCCACAATCCTCTATCCTGACACAATTCTAGCCTCATGCGCATTCATAAATCTTCTGCAGACGTTCCCTATTTCTGGTGGCATCAACACTTGCGTCATATATCGTTCTTACCATTCTCTCCTCATTCATACGTTTCATATTACCAAATCATCTAAGTGATCATTTCTTAATCTTACTCACTATACTAACTTCAGATTTACATTATCTCTTTATTCTTTACTCTGTCATAAATCGATTTGCCTCATATACGTCTAAGTGATCTCATTTCCACTACATTCAGTATACTTTCGTTCCTCTTCTGCCAGCTCCAGGGCTCATTTCCATACATCAGTGTCGGTATCAGGACTTCATTGTGCATCGTTAGTATTGCCTCGGTTGACAAAGTCCCGTTAGATATAATTCCATTCAAAGCGCCGTTCACTTTGTTCCCTGTAGTCACCCTCCTTTCGATATCATTCTCAGCCTTCCGTTTCTATCAAATATACTTCCCAAATACACAAACTCATCTACTTATTCTAAACATTCTTTACCTACAAGTATTTTGCGGTGTCTTGCTTTCTTCTCGAATACCATTATTTTCAAATTCATTTATTTATTATTATTTATTTATTTATTTATTTATTTATTTATTTATTTATTTATTTATTTATCGTTATTTTTAAGCAATACTATTATTATCGAAAGAACACGGAAGGCTGTTATTTGTTAATTAAAAAGTGGCATGGTCAAAGCATAACATAACCTATTTAACCGCTAGTTAAATAATAAGTATATAATTAAAATATGAGTTACTCCAATACAATAGAAAATTTGAAATTTAAATATTTGTAATAATTTTTGAATTAAAAAGTCAACTAAATTTAAAAAAAATAACCTTTAGATAAATTATTTTTTCTAAAAATTAATTAAAATGGACTTCCACAAAGTTAATTACGAAATTTTTGAAATATTATTAATAACTCAAATTTAAATCACCTATATGCAAAATATTTTTCTATTCTCTTAAGTATTACAATGGTTTTCTACCGCTGTCATATGCTGTCCCAAAATAAACATTTAGCTTTCTCGACCTGCTGTTCTTCCTGTGAGCCTAATCCCATATGGACCACTTTCTTAAGCGTCCCCTTGACGACTGTGCTTTGAGACGATGTGCTCGTACAGGATGTTTCGTAATATCAAAAACCTTATTCCGTCGCATTTTGGATAATTTTATCTACGTTTATTTCAATGATTTGAAATTCTACCAAATATGTATATTTCAAACATTTATGTTATTGAAATGAATATTTTAATTTATTTAGAAAATACAATTGCAAAATGATATAATTGAGAGTCATATAATTTTTTACATTCACGAATTTTTCATAAATTACATATTATTTTGTTGATCTAAGGTCAAAAAGATTGCTTACTTGCCTAGTGTGAAGTCATCGAACGATGGTCCGCTTTCAAAATAATTATAACTGTAACAGATTTGAAACCTGCTTTTTATTTTTTTTAAACATGAAAAATTTATGTTTTACCGAACGATGGATTATACTGATCAAAAATTTTTAGGTAATAAAAACAAAAAACTCAAGTTTAATAAAATAATATTTTTCGCCATTGAAAGTGGTTGAATAAATACAAAATAATGTTTTGTTTTATATGTAAAAAATCTTGAAAAATAATTTCTATAAATTTTTTAATAAAAGATCACACCTTATTGTATCCCAGTCGAGGGATGCTGGAGGACATTTACCTAATCTTGTGAGATTACACGTTAAATGTGATAGCGCCAGTTATCTTGCGTGTGGTCCCAAACTCCAGGCTATGTGTTTCCCCAAAGACACTTATTTCCCGATAGCTCCCGGAAACTATCCCTGGGGATCCTAAATATTTTTTTTATCTCACTTACACCTTCTTTTTATAAAAATCAGAAAATTTTACCAGCACTGTAGTAAATAATGATAGAAAATTATGAAGAATATTTTTATAAGAGTTAAAAATTAACGCTGATGATGAAGGACTAAATAAAATCACTAAACTATTAATATTAAAGAATGTTTGCATTGTAACTTATTTAAATCTTTTGCCAGACACAATTTTGTTACATTTAGATCATTTATTATAAAAATAATTCATTATCATAATTTTCATCCCCTTATCATAGGAGGGGGATCGACAAGGCTTTTCCATTATCACCTTTCTTGCTCAGTTTTTGTACTTCATGACCAATTAAAACCCAGTCTGTCTTCAATGAGTTTCTATTTCTGTTTATCCAAACACAATCAGGACGACCCAACAAAGAAATACATCTTGGTAATCGTTCATCTGGTATTCGCAAGACGTGTCCATGTCACCTCAATTGAGACCTTTCTTTATGTAGAAGTAGTAAATAATTATTATAAAATTTAGTAGCAACACAAATGTATCTACTGTGCTATGCACATTATATATTAGTTGCAATTCTTCCTTAGTGTATTCCTTTTTCATTATTAAATTATCTATATTTAATATTTTTTGTATCAATCGCATCTTAATTTTAAAAAAAAATATATTTTCTTGCAAATTTAAAAAAAGTTTTTCGGTGTTCATTATATCCTCAGAGGATAGATTTTTAGTGCGCCTCGCGGTATACGAAATAAGTACCTTGATGAATTTCAGCATATTTTTGATGATCTGAATTGTTTAGTCAAGGTTAAACATATTAATATTATAATTTTTTACTGTTTTACGTAAAAAATATTACGGTCAAATACTAATTAAATGTATTAATTGTAAAGATATACATATAAAATCAATTTTATCTAAGAATTTTATTATTACGCTACCGGCATTCTAACCCGGATCTCTTAAAATCAATTAATGGAACGATAGATGTACTAATTTGAAAAAGTGTAACATATAGGTTCGAAAATTTGTCGTCAAAAATACTGTCGCTGTAGCATAGTTGTTAATGCATCTTCCCCGGATTGGAAAAAAGATCCAGGTTTTTCTAATTAATACATTTAATTAGTATTAAAAATATCACAGACCTATGTTCTAAATAATTACAACTTAATAATAAGAATGTGTTCTCTTCAATATTATGATCAAATTTTATTTTGTCTTTTAAGACGTTAAATGTAGATTAAAATTTACATTAATTATTTAAAACACGAATATTAGTAATTCGGTTATTTAAAGAATTTACTTTAGTAATTTATAAAATTCAAATTTTTTTTACAGTTATTAATTATTAGTTAACAGAAATTAATAAGTAAATAAATTAAATCCCGTCATAACCAGAATTCCCCAAATATACGTTTTCAATTAAACAGAAATACCTTCTCAGTTTTCTACAAGTGAGCCGTCTTAATTAATTAAGGGCCTATCTATATTCAGGTGAGCCCAGTTAGTTGGGAATGAGTTCTGGATTTCGGGGATTAGGCACTTGAATTAATATAATATAAAGTTTAAGCTGTTATGACGGTCAGGTATAATTTAACCTATTGAAATGGACGGTCGGCGCTAAGCTGTTTATTATATAGGAATTATGAGGGGAGAGCTGGGTTCTCGATGGTAGGTAAAGAAGGTCTATAATTGAGTACGATCTCTGAATGAATTCTTCTTAGAATGATAACGTGAAATAATCTTTAATGATAATTATAAATGTATTCTCCAATATGTTTAATAATCGTGGCAAAAATTTTATAACTACATTTTTATTATTTTGGGACCCTTTTTTATGCAAGGTGTGCTATGGTTATAAATTATTTTAAATCAAATTAAATGAATTGCTTCAAAATATATACATCCATCTAATGTATCTATAAAAGTATTTAGTTACCATCGGAATACGAACCCGGAACTTTTCTGTATTCTTTATATCTATTATTTCATTTTAAAAAGAAAATTAAATTTATACTGCAATGAATCCCAAAAATCTTCGAGTTGCTAGGTGATCAGTTTTTAAATAAATTAACCATGAAATTAGATAAATATTACGTATATGAATGATTGGATGATGAAAGAGTGCACCAATATTGTGGTTAGTATAGAGGTATTATGTATAAGGATGCCGAGCATGCGTTTACTTCGTTTCTCTGATACAAACTGGAGCAGAAAGATTATTTTTCAAACCTCGGAAAGGTAAAAAAAGTACTTTCTAGTAATTATTTTGAACACTATTGCATTATTGAATTTTATACAATGGTAAAATTTTGGGAAGCGTTAGATCCATTTTGATTTTACTCACTATCCATGAATCCACAGATACTGACCGGGGTCTCATTCCGGTCTGCGCTTTAGCTAGAGCGGTAATTAACACGACCATTCCAAATGCGCTAACCGATCGTGTGTTGAGTACGCGGCGTTTGGACTGCATATAATAATTTCACATTGAAGAAAAATTCGAAATAAGGCAGTCAGGCTAGTAAGAAAACAAATGTAATCAAATCAAGTATACACGTAATCTTGCTGATTTAAAAATATATATATTACTATTTACGAAAATTGATTTAAAATTTTTTAATTGGGTTGATCTACTTATCGAATATATCGAATATATCGATTATCACATGCCTTTTGTTGATCTAAATGAATATAAAATTTTTAATTGTAATCAGAGAACAACAAATCACTATTTTTGTCGATCCTTTATGACTAAAGACAGTAAACTTTATGAATTCCCATCCTCTTGACTATAGTCCTACACTTTTCTCGGTATCCTGCAGATCTGAGAGTTGTCACCGGAGAAATACCTACCTGTTGCTTTTTTAACTTGGTCGGTCCAATTTCATTCTTCTTGGTTAACCACATCAAGGTTCTCCAAGCTTCTCGTCTCGCAAGATATCCAAAAAATTGATAGATTCATCGTAAACAAATAGTTGAGAGTCTATCATTAAGTGTAGTTTCTGTGGGATATGTATGTCTCGCCGTTCATACGCAGCATGCGTCTACAGCACCACATCTCAAATGCATCAATCCGTCTTCTCTTACTTGCCTTCAGAGTCCACGATTCCACACCATACATAAATATTAAAAGCACCAGAGACTACACAAGCCTACAGTTGGTATATCCAAACCTTGATTATTTTGAATATACCGCGGTGTTTCCAAATCTTGTCAAGTCTAGACATTTTTTTACCATAACGATACCGATAAAACATTTAATAGTTATGAATTAAAACAATATTAAGCAACTCTAAAAAAGACTGTTACGAAAACGCGTGGCACTTTTTCGATCTTAGCCGAAACATTATTTAAATTGCTTATTTGGAAAGACTTCTGATTCATTAGCATTACATTTATTGAGAACATCAAGAATTATTTAAATGCTTTCAAATTTGAGATATTATGCAAATTTTTGTAATAATGATATAATTTTAATATTAACACTAATAAACCTATCTATACTTTATATTCTCTAAATATTTTATCAAAACAGCTATTAATATCGTCTGCCGTCTACCAAACATTACCAATATTATTAGTAGAGTTAACAAATTTCGATGTCTCTTTGATGTTTTTTGAAATGTCAAAGTTGAGATCGGGTGATTTTAGTGGGAATAGTCCCGACATACTGAAGATATGGCCGAATACTGGCTCATATCCCATACAGATTTTCTTTTTTAAGCGCATATGTAATAAAGAAAATAAATTTTATATAATCTTAAGGAGTCTTTGAAGCATGATGAATTTTTTTTTTCGAAAATATGGACAAAACAGTGGCGTAGCAACAAATTATGGGATTCCCGGGTAAATACGTATACTAGGCCTCAAGTTTTTTTTACAAAAATTACAAGATTATTTAAATTTTAAATTTTTACTATAATATTAGTATATTTTAAAATGTATAATGAAATATGCAAATAGCCGTCATTATTACTGGATGTCTTAAAATGGATTTAACTGGTTGGATGTTTATACTATCTACTCAATGGTATTAAGAATATATTATATATTTAAATTGAATATACACTATACTTACTTATTCACTCATTCTTTACTAATTTTATATATTATATATGCTGTAATTGTTTCGATTTTGAAATTGTTAAATTGTTTCCGGTTCCCGGGTAGCTGCTCAGGTGATAGCTACGCCGCTGTCTTTACGGGGTCATTATTTATGTACTTATTTATTTATTTACTTAATATTGGTGCAATACAGAACATTGTAATCATCACTGATTTCTCAATTTATTTCTATTCTGAGTCTTGTTTCATCAGTCGTTGACTTCTAGAGTATAAAGGTACACCTGGATTCCGTATAGTCAATAATTATGGTTTATGAAGTGTCAAGGCGAAGGCTCTTTCATCCGAGCCATCGAGTCCTAGGATTTTAATAAATTTGATGGCCAAAGCTTAATAAACTTACCTTATTCATTCGTTCCACATTACCATGTAATCTTAGAGACAACATCAGTTATTTGATTTATCGCAGAAAAATATGCCAAGAATGTTTCCAGCTGTGCGTCGTTATCAGTCGCATATGAACAAGTCATTTTTGGAGTCATTCGTTCGACCAACCTTTTTTAAAATCTGAGATTTGTTAACTCCCAACAGCCTTCGTCCCTTTCTTTCGCTATAAAATCGCTCTATCTATTTGTATATCTTAATTTTCTATAGTCGTTCTCATTTTTTTGTTGAATTCTTATTATTTGAAGAATAAAATCATTTAAAAAAATTCTAATAATTTATGGCCAAGTGTTTTTTATACTTATAAGAGAAGTGACCTTGCGGATGGTGTCGCATGAACTGGTTTCTCTTAATTCGTTACTTAAGCGGGTATCGATGCTACTCTGGGACGATGTTTAGACATAATACATTAAATTCAAATGAATCGTGTTATTGACCTATATTTGGTATAGCTAAATCATATGAATATTTTAGTTTTATTATTATTTTATTAGTAATTAGTTTTAGTTTATTACTTTATGCCTTTGGTTGTCATTGAATGACGGTAATAATTATGTTTTAAAGTATATATTATTGTTGATATGTAAACATTAGCTCGCGCCACTCCCCCCCCCCCCCCCACGCCCACGAAGCCTAATTTCTACATACATCTGTCGAATATATATTGTATTAAAAATCCGTAAACCCGTGTTAGATATTTAGTTTGGTTTGAGAATTCAGTAGGTACCTATACGGTTTATACTATAAAATGTCAAAAATAAATATAATGAATTTCATTCCTTTTCCCAGTAAGTAATATGTACACATAGCATACACACACACCCACACAATGTTTACATTTAATCCTGAGAGTACGTACTAATTGCATTTCAATTCAATCATGAAAAATATGTATTATTATTATTAATTATGCTAAGCTCTTATGCTATAAAATGTAGGACTATTTTTCGTCACTTATTTTATAAAAATAAAAATCAAAATATGTGTAATTTCCATATTTAACAGGGTATCCTATTCTTTTCCGCTTCATCCGCCAAATCTTCACAACTTTTAAAAATCCAGAACGCAGACTGTAATGACAGATGAAGTGAATGGCTGCACCATTCGTCTCACGAGCGGATGAAGTGGAGACCGAGAGACGAATAATCCGCCCAATTTTTCAGGCGTGTCAAAGCCCAGGTCTTGCTCAGAAGCCCACCTCGCGCCACGGAAGCTCGCGACACGCCGCCCTGAGTGCAGGCGCGGGCGGGCCCGGCTCCTAAACCGGAATAATCCGTTTAAACCGGACCGGGACACAACTTTCCCATTTCCCGGACGCGAAGCGGATATGCGAGGTTCGGAGCTGGGCCTCGGGTCACGTGTCGCGCCCGGTGGGTCAGAGGTGAGAACACCGCTGAATATTGTCGCGAAATAAATTATAAACTTAGGTGCGCTATTTTTTATTTTTAATTTATCGTTTTTATTGTTTTTTAATCATTCAAAAAAATAGGAAAGAAAGATACGCACAATCTTAATTTACAAAGCAATCAAAAATAATTAGATGAATCACAAAATACATACAAAAAATATAGTCAATGACGGGAAAAAATATAAGTCTTACTAATCATTGTCCACGTCGGTTCCTGATGACAGAAAATTGTAATCTCCATGAATCCTCGTCCTCTTGACTATGTTCATCCACTTTTATTGACATCATGCAGATCTTAGAGCTATCATCGGAGAAGTGCTTGTTACCTTTTCCACTTGATCGTTCCAACGTACAGGAGACCTTTCTCTTCCTCTTCTTTCTCATACGCGATCCATCAAAACAAGCTTATCTTTCTTTCTCGCAAGATGCTTAAACAATTAAGGATTCGTCTCTTGCAAATAGTTGGAAGTTTGTTCTTGATGTTCAGTTTCTGAAGAATGGAGACATTTGTGCGTCTCGCCGTTCATGGTATGCGCAACATGTGTCCTAATAATATGGTACATTATATATATGATTGTACAGTGTCATTGTATTTAAAGTGGTTTAAACTATTTACTGTTAATATAAAGCTCTAGGCTCAAGTCCCAGTGGTGACATTTTTTTTTTTCAATGTATACTGCTGTGCTGTTTTTTAAAGTGATTATGGTCTTTCACAAAGTTAGTTTGGTATATAAAAAAAAAACATAAGCAACTACACAAGTAGTATGTACATGCACAATATATATATAACATATCGATAAGCAAAACAAACAATAAAAATTTAGGTTTGAGACAGAATGGCTGAGTATCAAAATCAATACCAAAATCGTTCCCAAGCCTGTGAAGTCTTTATATGTGTGTATTCCTATAAAAATTTGCATACGATTAATTTTCATAAAACAGCGCTGACGACCTGGTACTCCGCAAAGGAATATGGTATACAATCAGTTCAGTTAAATTAGGGGCGTCCAGTGTGTTTATTTACTATTTTAAATAAAAATAATGAGTCATTTACAGCCACTACCATCTGCTGAAAAGTAAAATTTAATTCATATTCAAAACTTTCATTAAAATTTTAGAAATAACTGATGCGTATTTTTTATCGTAGATCACATTGAAGTTATATTTGATGAATTTTATTTTCTTCAACCGGAGTTACATTGAATTTTTTTTTTATAGGAAGAACAACATTGTAAATACACAAATTACAAAAATGTCAATTAGTTTTTTTTCCGCAAGAATTGACTAACTTCCTTCAGTCGATTTAAGTGACGTATCAATCCCTGGTCAGAGAGGGAATCGTACTTACGTGCCTCGCAGTCATCCCTTACAACAAATGTTCTGTACCTTAAGGTTAGGTAGGATAATCCGGCGACCGATGGCCAAAACTTTAACCGGATTGTGGTCCTCTATCCGGGGACCGCTTCAAGGAAAGCTCCCGTGTCTCAAGTAATGGGCTATTACGGATTAAGCAGTCCGGATTTATGTCCTTCTTATATCAAAGCGGTCCGAGACGAGAGAAAAAAGCCGGAGGAGCATCCGTTTGTGAAAATATTTATCTCTTTGCGAATCGGACCGAAAACATCTGGCGGGTTGGTACACAGATTTATGTGGGCTAAGGAGATTTATGTTCGGCGTGACGTAAGCCCGGTAACTCAGGTTCAATAATTCGCATGATTATACAACCCGATCAATTTGCTATTTAAGGTGTATTATAAACATTATTTAATTTGATTTATAATTCAATTATCTCAATAAAGCTGTGTATTAATTTATAAAAGGATTTTTAAAACTTAAAAAATCAATTTATGACATCACACAATCAGTATTTTATTTAGAAAAGTATATTCTATTTTGCCCATTAATTGCAGAATCTCCCTCGTGAAGCCTGAGTTTGTTTTATATCTGTAATATTACAAAAACATAAATTATGATTGTGAAAACTGTCACTTTGTACATGTATGTGTGTGTATCATGAAAGTGAGTAGATGAGTGGTAATGAGTGAACATTATAAGAGGCCTCCTCTGGGGGTAACGGCTCTCTTCCATCACAGCTTTACCTGAATAACTAATCTCTGAAGTTTTTAATTTATAATTACTGTAATACTTGCAATAAAGTAAATATTGTTCCTCGGACATACTAAGTTTTATATCACAAAAACAAAGAATAGAACCTTGAGAGAATCCAGTAATACTTCTAAAGTCATCACAACGATCTACTGATGTGTTTTACGTACATTATTTACCTACTTTAAAGTAGAACCTATATTTAAATGTTGCACATCAATAACATTTTTGGCTCTTTATAAAAATATTTTTAATATGCAACGTTTAAAAATTGACATTTTGCAATGTTATTTTAGTTATAATACTAGTATTTTTTCAACACATAATCAAAATTTACTGTTACAAAATTTTTCGAGGTTTAAATCGTTTTTTATCTGACCTGTCATTTTGACGGTATTAAAATGATCTAATTATTGAGGCTAATATTATTCTTAAAAATATTACAATTATTTCAGATATGGAATACAGAGGTGAAATAATTATTTTAATTTTACGTTAAAATTATATTTCGACTATTTTTGTTCTGTTTTGAAGATCTTCACTATTTCTATTCATATTGGTTAATTCGTAAACAAACCTATATGGCAAGTTGTCTGATAAAAAAATATATTTTCATACGTTTTATTCTCTAATCGATCTTTTTAATAAATCAACACGATTTAATTAACTTTCTTATAATTGCATTTATTACAATCGTTTATTTTAATAATAATGTATTATAAATGAAACCGCACTTCCGTAACTCCTTTGCATCGAGTTTGCTTCACAAGAACGCCCTACGCTTCGCCCAGACAAATGTAATTGGATTAAACTGACATTAGAGTAGTGTGCATTATACCATCAGAGTTTTAAGTCTACTCCTGCTCTTGTACCTGTGATGCTGGCTGAAAGCTCCTCTGACCGCTATCCAACTCACGGATTAACGTCATGAGTGTTACTTGACTACATTAACGTACTTTAAATTGGACAATGTCAAATTACATTGGACAATGCCATCAAGTAGTGTAAAGAAATTAATTAAAGAGAACGCACTCTTATTGTGAAGTTGTAATTATTCAGAACACAGGTCCGTGATATTTTAAATACTAATTAAATGTATTAATTAGAAAGATATACATATAAAATTAATTTTATCGAGAAATATTCTCGATTTGGAAAGAGATCCAGCTTCATATCCCGGTAGCGCAACAACAATATTTTACGATAAAATTGATTTTATATGTATATCTTTCTAATTAATATATTTAATTAGTATTTAAAATATCACAGACCTATGTTCTGAATAATTACAACTTCACAATAAGAATGTCTTAATAATATATGTTGTATGTATGTGTATGTATGTAATATGTTGTATCAATGTGTCCAAAATTTAATAAAAATCTATTGTTAATTCTGGTGTCTGCTATCAGTTTACTCAAAAGTATTTGAGATTCCGTGAAAAAAAAAGTAGATGGTTTTCAAATAATGGAACGATAGATGTATTCATTTGAAAAAGTGTGATGTATAGGTTCGAAAATTTGTCGTCAAAAGTACTGTCGCTGTAGCATAGTTGGATAATGCATCTTCCCCTGTTTGGAAAGAGATCTAGGTTCATATCCCGGTAGGGCAACGACAATATTTCTCGATAAAATTGATTTTATAAGTATATCTTTCTAGTCAATACATTTAATTAGTATTTAAAAGAAATTTAAATTATTTGATGAAAAATTATGCTATAATATGGTATTTTGTATTTAGTTTCAGATAAACACGCTTATTATCGATAAATAAAAATATTATATAATATTATATATACTATGTATTGTATTTTATTATGATATTTGATATATTGGGGAATATTATTCCCGCGAGTTAATGTTCACAAAGTTTGCATTGTGACTGGTGTTTATTTAGTAGGTTGTGCATGAGATTTATCTATTGTATGAAATTGTACATTAATACTGGATGGAAAATATCGTATTTTAAAGATGTATGTAATTATAAATGTGTAATTAGAACCTAATTTTTCTAAGAACGTACTATTTATAAAATAAATAAATAAAAAATTAAAAAGAAAACATATTATTTCTATTACTGAGTTACTATTATTATTATTATTACATTGAACATAGACTCAAAGTATAATCTGATTAATTTTGTACATATCTTTTTTACCAAGGAGTGTAAAGAAGTGGATGCTTATATAAATACAAAATTATATACCGATATTTTCTTGAAACTTAGTAACATTATTTTTATTTTTTATTTCATATGACCATGATATATATACACAATTATGGCTGATTCTGTGCATTATTACAATTATATAGGCTCAAAAGAACTGAAGTAAACTCCATCTTTACTGTGTGAAAAGTTGACAGATTTCCTTTTATTTGTAGTTATTATGGGAAGATTAGAATTATCCAAAAATAAATTTAATATAAAAACCATAAACACATAATATTTGTCTATTACTCAATTTTCACAGTTAGAGGTATTTAGGAAAAATCGTTGAGTTAAGTAATAAAGTTACCCCGGTTTTAATACACCCCTTATCCGTCTGGCCAAAAGGTTATTCCGTTTCGTAGTCCCGGGAACAATGAAAATAAAAGTCGGAGAAAGGTAGTGTTCAAACAGATAAAGCCAGGTAAACCCCTGACCCGGGATTCCGCACATAATTTCCCTTTTTCCATACAGCTTTCACCCCAAGAAAGGTAAAACACTAATGATCGGAAGTTAAAAGTTTAAAGACAGTTTTAAGACGTTAACATCGGGTCATTTGTGAAACTCAATTCCAACTTTATTCTTTTTTACTTTTTTTTTTTTAATTTTCACTCTATTTTCGCGAAACTTTTTTAGGGTGTTTCTTATCTCAGCACATCCCCTAAAGGTGAACTCCCGCCTTCTTTCTTCTGGAAGAGTGTTACCGGCGGCGAAAGTTTTCCCTTTAAAACTCTTTATAACCTCTTTTGTGTACCAGATTTTACACTTAGAAGATCGGCGCTCAAAAAACTTTGTTTCTTTTTTTCTTACCCATATTACGCGATTTATCACGTGGCGGTAAACTTTCTGCGATTTTGGTTTATGAAGGCTTTCGGGATGCGTAATCTGAGACTTGCCCCGAAAATATATTAACAGACAAACGTAAAATAGAATTTTATTGTATTAAATTCGGTTTTGAACAACGGAATCGTATCTATATACGTTAAAGTAAATTGATTGAAAAATATATTAGGAAGTACGATTAGGTACCCTAAAAATTTAAATTGAATATTTTTGATGAATATTTCATGCAAATTAAATGAATCACCTAGAAATATATATAAAAATATATTTATCGATTAAATATTTTAGTTGCTACCGGGATAGTTTTAAAAATGGAATAACAGATGACTCAATTTTAAAGAGCTAAAGCATATAAGTTCAAAAATTTGTCTTCAACTAGATAAAATTAGATAATGCGTTTTCCCAGATAGGAAAAGGCCCAGGTTCATATCCCGGTAGCAAACTAAAATATTTTTTCTATAAATTGATTTGTTCTTTGTATCTTTGTAGTTGATTAATTTAATTTGTATTAAAATACCACAGAACTACAATATGTTCCAAAGAACTGCAACATAACAATAATTATGTGTGCTTCTTAAAAATATTTATTGGATATTCTCCATATTTATGAGTATCTGTAAGTGATCGATCTTTATAATAAATCCACGAATTGTCGGTCGCCGTGCAGATGTCTGGATGCACCACTGTATAAACACCAAGATTCCTATCCTATTACCCATAGGTTTTCCCCTCTTCCTAAACCCTATAGCACGATCTTTTCTGTATGTTGCCTATGACTTCTGTGAAGTACATTACGTTATTGACGCTATCGTTGTGTGACCGGTTTCTTGCTATCGTGCGTACCAAAATCTGTTTCAAATTGCTATTAATGTATGGTGTGGGTAAAATTAATATGTAACCAGCAAAATCATAAGACCTGTGGTCACATCGAAAGAAGAAATCCAGTTAAAAAGTTAATCTCAGGTAGGTCGTGTTCTTCCTGGTATATGGTGGGTTCTTAAGCCCTTTGTTTCTTTACTATTCCTGTTCCAAATTCCTTAGATCAATCCTAAATCTTAATTCTCAACCCCCTTGATTGTGAAATTTTTATATATAAATATATAACTGATAAATACATCACGGAATTTTCATAGAGTTCCTTGGGGTAAATGTATTCGGAATAGAAGTGTATGCAATGAAGTTTTCACAGAAACTGAGTTTACTGTACAAGCATTCTTTGATGCAGGTCATGTGAACAAGAAGTGTTACGTAAAAATTAAAAAAAATACGCAATTTAGACAGTTTTTTTATATATTTTTCTCACTATACAATGAAAAATACGAAGGTCTACCAACAGAAGACTGAATAGAAGTTCAAGTGACAACACACTTACTACGTAAAGGAATACTTTACGTGAAATATTTGAAACGTAGTGTGAGTGCTTGATACGTATGTAACTTACATTGCGTATAGTATAAATGTACATATTCACGAACATTATTAAATAATATTCTGATTTTTGAATGCTTATATTTTTCTGATACATTCGAAATCAATAATTATCTCCTTCAAAAAATTTCGATGTTTCTTAAACATCGAAATTTTAGGCAAAATAAATAAACGTAATTTTATAAATTTCCAAACTGTTTTCATATATTTCAATCATTACGAATAATAATCGAATAGATGTTATGTTATCAAACGGTCTCTGCTAGCCTTGCAAATTGTTATTCAGAAATTCATAATGACCCACTTTGATCTACTGTATTTCAACACGTGAAACGAGAATGCTGAGTCCTTTATTACTTTTTCAGCTATTATTTCACATTTCGATCAAACGGATCGGTGGGCACGATAAATCTATCCGTTATTACGTCCAGTACCTGTGCATTATCGACTTATCTTCCTGCACGATGAAATGAAGCAGTTTCCGCTCGGTTAGGCTCTATCCCCATTACCTGGTCCCGTCAGTCGCTCATGGCGCCAATCTCACCCCCGCCCGTCGAGCCAGCCCACCCGGCACCCACCCACCCCAACCCTCTAGATAGGAAATCATTTCTTTCGAATACTCTACATCCTGGTGATGTTCATTTGATATTGATACATCGAAAAATCTCAAATATTTGTAATACTCTAAAAAGATTTTCTTACATATTCAAATTTCTAAAAGTAGATATTAGAGTCATTTCCGTTTGATTGGGACATATCGGGACCAGAAAGCTTGGCCCAATTAAGCGAATTCCTCAATTAATCGAAGCGAGTCTAAAATTAAATGAAGAACATTTTTCTTTAAATATGTAGGGCTTCTTTCATTGCCTTCCTGCATGAAATAACGCTGTAACCCGGCTATATATTTTTTTGCCTCAGTTGCACAGTTAGATCTTGATCATCATCGCCTTCTTCATTTATTTTTTGATGTTTCGATTTAATGCTTCAACAATTGTAACTTCAATCTTTATTTTCATCGTAACATGGCAAATTATTATCTATTGTCGAGAACTCTTCATAATTATCAATAGAACTTCTAACATGTTCTCATTTCCCTCATTCCTCAAAATTTCAGAAATATATAAAGGTTTAAAGATTTTATATGGTGTTGGTTTTAATAGCTCACCAACTATCAGCAACAACTCTCAACAACGTATGTATTGTAATCATTAATTTACTGTCCTAATTACGCGTCGTGTCGTCCCAATTATGCGATGTAAATTACTATTACTTCCTTGGATTGGTTTCCGTTTCTGAGATTTGGCCCAAATAGGTGGTTGCTCCAATTAACCGGCGGCTCAATGAAGCGGAATCGACTATACATATTTTTAATGGAAATGTGAAAATACTTAAGTGTATGTTTATAAAAATATGACTATCATCTAATTAGCTTAGTCGAAAGCATACAACAAAATTACAGTGGTTGTTTAAATACCAACTGCTTGCCTCTTCGATTTCTCGGACTTGGTCTGTTGAAAATCGTTCTCTCACTCTAGATCCTTGTACATTACCAATGATCACTAATACCTACAGCCTATCTTCGTATCTTCTGGCAAAATACGCTTAAATAACCTTTGTGCATTGATGGTTTATTTTGGAAACAGAATAAAGAAAATGCCTTTCCGTTTCCAAATGAATCACGAAACGAAAAAATAAAAACCACGTTAAAAAGCGAATCACGAATCACACCTGGCAATGGGCGGAATTAATCAAAGACGCGGTGAATAAAATATCACTGAGAAATTATGTCTAACGCATGAAATGCTTAGAACTGATAGGCAGGGTTATACAGACAACATTCTGATAACGTTCCAGTTCAAAGAGCTTACTTACACTGTTTATATGTGCAAAAGATTCTTACTTTTAAAATGAACGTATATGTACAAAAAAAAAAGTTTCATTGTATTTCATAGATTTTTCTAGATACTTTAATATAAATAAGAAAGAAGTATATTATATATATTATTAAGATCTGGGTAAATATGCCTACTTTTAAAATTATTGAAAAGTTTTTCGTTATTTTTTCAAAATAATGAAATAAATCAAACACAAAAAAGGTAACAATATACACAACATTCATCTTCAGCAATTAACGTGTGTTTTCTTGCGAAAGTTATTACAGAATCATGTTACGCTTAGAGGGTTTACCTCCCACTCCACTAACATATCCTACTTTTCCCCTAATCCGTACAATTTCCCATCCTCAATTTTCCGTCTCCCCCGCCATTCCAGCCCCCCATTCTCTCCTCCTATGATATACCTAAAGCACCCATTTAACCCCTAACCCTAGGACCCACCTTGTCGCCTTGGCGATATTTAGCTGAGAGTTATCTTAACACTTAACGCAAGGAGACTGGACAGGCCAGCCACCGTTATGTACGGTACTTCTCCCGAGAGCACCATGATCTATATATTGTTTGTTTTCTCACAATAGAAAAGTTCTCACTGAAACAGGTGAACAGAATGAACAGAATGTTAAATACCAAGAGGGACAGTATTTATATTACTTTCTTCGAATATGTAACAAAACAAAAAAATGTATCTTATTAATATGTTATATCAAGATTTAAAAAACCAATCTAGCTTATTGTAGAATGGTTAATTAATACATCTCGTCCATTAACTTTAACCTGGATATATTCTTTATGATACAAGCTCAGTTTAAATGCGAAAATAAACATTATACGTGGTTAATAGTCGTTTTAATGTGTAATACATGCTGAATTTGCACTATTGGCTTTGAAACTATCGCATGTCATGTGTTTAAACGTCGTTGATCTTTGAATCCATGCAGTTGTGCGGTAGTCTTAATATCCAGTTCATTTTCCTCAAATATGAGTTTGTATTATCGATATATAATATCGTAAATAAGTCGACATTATAGTTATAATTAATATTTTTAAGGATAAAGCATTCTTACTGTGAAGTTGCAAGTTTACAGAACATAGGTCTGTGATATTTTTAATACAAATTAAATGTATTAATTAGAAAGAAGATGGCTTCCAAATAATGGAACGACAGATGTATCAATTTGAAAGTGCAACATATAAGTTCACTCTGTTGGTGTAGCATAATTGGTTAATGCATTTTACCGGATTGAATGAGATCCAGGTTCAAATCCCGGTAGCAATAACAACATTTTTTATATAAATTGATTTTATATGTACTTACTTACCATCACGCCGTTTCCCCGCGGAGGAAGGCAGAGAGAATAGAGCGTTACACTCTTCTATCCAGACACACAATTCTCGCCTCATCTACATTCATACATCTTCTCATACAAGCTCAACGATTATTGAGGGTTCTAACAAAACCATCATCCAGTATCTGATTTACCTAGTCGTGCCAAGTCTTCTGAGGACGTCCTCTACTTCAGGTGCCATCAACATTTGCGTCATATATCTTTCTTGCCATTCTCTACTCAATCATCTGTTCCATATGACCAAACCACTTAAGTTATCCTTTCTTAATCTTACTCTCTGTACTAATATCAGCTTTACATTATTTCATTATTTCTTCATTCTTTAATCTGTCATATATGGATCTGCCACATATACGCCAAAGTGATCTCATTTCAACTGCATTCAGTCTACTTTCGTTCCTCTTCTGCCAGCTCCAGGTCTCACTTCCACACCTCCGTGTCGGTACCAAGACTCCATTGTGAACCTCTAGTCTTGCTATAGTTGACATGTTCCTATTAGCTATAATTTCATTTAAAGCACCGTTCACTTTATTCTCTGCAGTCACCCTACTTTCGATATCTTTCTGTCTTTCTGTTTCTATCAAACATACTTCCCAAATATAAATGTATTTTTTTCTAATTAATACATTTAATTCGTATTGCAATTAATAATTTATTTAAATCAGTTTTCATTTTTTATAGATGTTCGTATTATTCAAGAAGTATGTGTAACGCCATAACTATTTTTATTCATTATCCAATGCTGTTTCTTGATAATGACTTGTATATTAAGTAATTAAATCTGAATAGTTAGTTTTCTTCACTTTATTACATCATTTCGTCTTTTTTTTTTCACACGTAATCACACTTGTTTATTAAATTATTATCCCTAAATTAAAGTTTTAGAAAGTAATGGACAATATAAAAATATTTTACAAAATCACAGAGGTATATTTCTGAACCATAAAATGTGTAAATGTAGATGTAAACGTATGTTAGTATTTTGGCGGCTTATGTTTCACAAACATTTTTAAGGGGATTATTTTTCTCGTTTTCGAAATAAATTTTGACCAATTTTCTTATCCCATTCGAATATAACTTCAAGCCCACCTTTATATTGTATTGGATTAAACTGTACGTGTGCTTTCGTAAGTTTTACTTTCTGAATACCTCTAACACAAGCATTTCTGACATTTCTCTAATACCGTTTGTTCAATATTTACTTTTTCTCATTCTAGTAAGAAATGTATGCGAGAAGGTAAATGGGAAACCATTTGGCGAAGAAAATAAGAAATTGATCAAATAGTAATGTAATATCGGTGTACTTATAATATTTTTCCTTTCCAAGAAATAATTTAATGTTAATAATTAATTTATTAAGACATGCAAATTAAATATTTATCTGGTACGAATCATTGACAATGCATCATATTGAAAAATCAATATACACAATGTTGTATTACGTAAAAAATTTGCAGGTGTGGTAGCTGAGATTTTAATCAAAAATATACGTAAGTACATGTATAATATTATATTATTTGGATTAGCTAACAATACAACAATATTTCTTAAAATATTTTGAATGCACATTTGTATTCTAAAGTTACAATTTTAAAACATAATTCTTTAAAAATTAAAATAAATTAGATGAATCATTTTTTGAACCACCACAATTCAAATCCGAATCTTTCTCTTGCCGAGAGAATCAGCTACTAATTACACATTTACTTCCGCTTCAAATTTTTGACTTTATATGTGTTCCTTCTATTTTAATGAAACATCTATTATATATTATTTCCCATTTTATTTTTATTTTCAATCCTATATGCAAGATGACTAATTCATTTTTATTAATAATTATCTTTCAGTGTGATTCTCTAATTTTTTTTTAAGTATTACATAACCATATCTGCATTAATTTATTTCATATTCGCTAAGAAACTTCAATCCTTGAATATAGTTATTTCTAATATATTAAAAGATTTAACTGCATTTGTTCTATTAATAATATTCATCTTACACTTTTTCTAACTTCTAATTTATTTTAATTGTAGTGCATGCGTATGATCTGTTCTGTTGCACTTCTAAAAGAAAAATATTATTAAAATATTTTACAGTATTTCTTATTATCAGGTCGACATAAAAAACGAATACGTATTTAAAAAAAACGACTCATTCAATGATTTACTTATCTATGTAGTAATAATAAAAAATAAGTTAAAAAATTCCCACAAGTGAAGTAATTATTTTTAAGATAAATTACATATTTTTACATCTATGAATTTTTAAAGTACATATGTAGTACCCACTCATTCAGGGTGATGTTGATCAACGATGATCCATATTTAAAATTATTGTATGTTACGCGAAGTGTGTTTTTATTTAAAATTGTATATTGAAACGTACTAAGTTGCCGTTTAATTGTACAGATTAATTGACATAATAGTTAATTTTAAATACCATGAATATTAAGTATGATGTGGTACATTAAATAATTTTCAATATCATCGTGGCATTCTGTTTGATGAAAATACGGAAAAATCGGTCCATACTAAAAAAACCAAAATCTGTCTGAAGGAATCTCTGGCATTCTCTATAGCACTGCATTGAATAGAAACTTGGACACTAAGAAATAAGAAAAATAACATGTTGGATGCCTTAGAGATGTGATGATAGAGACTGGTGATGCGTATGCCATGGACGCAATGCACACAAATGCCCCAGCAGTTAAGGATTTCAGAACGACTGTGACGTAGGGTGGCATGCGTCCTCGTGTGTGAGCCCACCAAAATAATAAGACGTAAAATGTCACACTGTTTGTGGAGCCCGCCATAGTCGAGTCAGCCAATGAGAAGCTATGGCGCGATGGAAGGTGTAGTGGTCGCTTTTTCTGGCGATTGGATTGGACTGTGGAGATCAAAAGCTGGCAAAGATGAAGAGGAAAAGACAAAAAAAAGAAATGTTTAATGGGAGAATAAAATTCTTGGTAGCGGTTCCGACTTTGGCGAGCTGATCTTTGCTGACCCTTGTCAGCTCCAATCCCCTGAACTTTTAATGTGTTGTATATACGTTAAAATGTAGAAACGCTTCGAGTACCATTACACTATCGCTATCTATGGACTAAATTTGTTTTTTGATGTAACTTCCAAAAATTTAATAAATATGGAGATTGATTAATGGGTGAGAATGGTAAACGTTGTATTTGTATAAAGTGATCACTTAAACCAGCCGAAGACAGGTCGTAAGCCCTGTAATTACCCATATTTCCATAAATTTTCATTAAATATAATAAAAAATAGCTTCGTCTCCATGAGATATCTATTATTTGTTTATTTCATAATTGTTTGTAAATATAATATTATTATTATTTATAAATATGCAATATTACGGTGCGCTTAATTTGAGAGAATTTAAAAATTCATTGAGGAATTTATTATATTTCCTTTGGTCTAATGTCTGGCTTATCCGATAAAGACACGGTGTGGTTGTTCGAGAGAGGCGGCTACGGCCCACCTTATATGATACCATTCAGCCTCACACCCTTCGCTTCTGCAACCCACCTCGAATCAGGTCTCCCAGCCCTTCTACCGTCACCCCCTCTCTCCACCTTGGCGACTCCTTTTCTTTTCCTGAGCTGATAGGAAGTGATATGGACGGCCATTTGCTGGGCCTTGACTACATGAGAGATTTTTAAACAAGGCTTTACTTAGCAAAAAAACTAATAAAATGCATAATTTTTCTTAAACCTTTCCTTTAAATTGAGGTATTCAAAAATTTTGAAATTACCAACTTATCCAATATTGGAGTAATGAAAGTAATAAAAGTTTTATAATCCATTACATTAAAATAATATTTTTACATTTATATTGAATAATATAAATACAGGCAGGCTATTTAAAAGAAGAAATATCAAAATAATATGTGTTCGAAAATGCAGTAATGCACTATTTACTGAAAGACTGAAATATTTTAATATTTGTAAATGATTAATATTATTAATAATGGAAATAAATAAAGAATGAAATACTAATTAAATATATTAATTAGAAAAATATACATATAAAATCAATTTTATCAAAAAATATTGTTATTGCGCTACCGGGATTTGAACTTTGATCTCTTTTTTCAATCCAGGAAGGTGCATTTCCAATTAATACTAATAATTACGCTAGTAATTTTAACGACAAATTTTCGAACCTATATGTTACACTTTTTCAAATTAATACATCTGTCGTTCCATCATTTAAAAGCAAACCGATGACAGATGCCAGAATTGACAATTAATTTTTATTAAATTTTGGACACATCGATACAACTTATACAATAAAGAATTAGATACTTTCAACGTTGTTTGCACATCCAGCATAGTAAAATACTTTAATATAGCAATTTATTAAAATATTATAAGGATTTTTTCAACAAATACTGAGCTTCTTTAAATGGATTGTTACAGAATGGCAGATATAAGATCCAAGCATCACGAAATTAATTAATATAACATTTTACTCGTTATATTTAAACTGAAGTTTAGTAACTAAGGACCCGCAATTCTCGGACCGTATCGTACCTTGTTATTACTGTGTAGGTTTTCACAGGGGTTGGGAATTACTCTTTCTATCTACGCGCAACCAGGCGGCACTAACTCGGGACGTTTTCCACCTATATACCTTAAGGGAGGGCGCGGGGTAGAAAGGGTAGTAATAACACAACCTCCACCGCCCGCCTACACGGCCAATGGTCAGTGATATGAACACGGTGTAACAACCTCGAAACTTGTGGTTGCTTGATTGTAATACGAGTTGTATTTCTGTAGAATTTTGAACTAATAACTGAACATTATTGATCAAAGAAACTTCCTTCGAATATTCTCACCTGTTCAAAGAAAATATCAATACTTATATACCGTTGACTTTTAAAATAAAATCACTCATTTCACATCGATCCACTCTCCCTCTCAATCCATCCTACCCGGTTTTATTTTCTATCAGAATCATTACTTTATCTTATTACAGTCAATACGTGGAACAAGTACTTGGATGAGTTTGTGTATTTGGGAAGTATGTTTGATAGAAACAGAAAAGCTCAGACAGATATCGAAAGGATGGTGACTGTAGGGTATAAAGTGAATACTAGAAGTGCACTATGGAGTTCTGGTATCAACACTGATATCTGGAACTGAGGCCTGAATCTAGCAGATCGCTTATGCGTATATGTGGAAGATTTATTTATGACAGAGAAATGAATGAAGAAATAAGGAAATAATATAAAGTTGAGTAAGATTAAGAAAGAATCACTTAGGTGGTTTGGTCATATGGAACTAATGAATGAGAAGAGAATGATAAGAACGATATATGACGCAAGTGTTGATGGAATCAGAAATAAAAGAAGTTCGCAGAAGACTTGGTACAACCAGGTAAACCAGATACCAGAAGCCTCAATAATCGGCAAGCTTGTATGAGAAGATGTATGAATTGAGTGTCAGGACAGAAGAGTATGGCCCTCTATCTTCTGCCTACTCCTGTGAAGAAACGGCGTGATGGTAAGTTAGCTAGTTGGTTAGTTAGTTAATTACAATCAATCTCTTTTTGCTTCTTCAATATTTGAAAAATTACTTTGTGACCTCATTTTATATTAATAATTATATAAAATGCTTTGTTTAAACCACTATTTATTAATTATTCAATCACCTTTTGGAAAAAACCATTCCTATGATATTAACAAGGGTTTAGAAATTTTACATACAAATACTAGTGGTTTACAGTTAGATAAATTTAAAATTTTGGAAATAAGAAAAAGTATTAAACGTAAGCTTAATATTGTAAATAACCAAATCCTCTTTGCAAATAGTCACCTTTTAAATTTGTTTTCATATTAGTTCTTACTTATTTTCCATTTTGAAATTTTGTTTTTATCTATGCTTGTATTTTTTAATTTTAGTGTACATTGTTTCAAGAAGAAGATACCATAGGTATCGAAACACGTAGAATAATTAATAAATAGTGGTTTAAACAAAGTATTTTGTGTAATTATTAATGTCTCTTCATCTCAATCCACCCCTCAAACCGATCCACACCTCAAATTTTTTCTACAGAATCACTCACATGCTCGTAAAACTACTTTTGCTTTTTACATCAATCAATTCATTATTAACATTATCTCGTTATATTCAGTTTTTTTTAACAGAAAACTAATTTTATTAATTTTTAATAATTTCCCTAACCGGAATTATCATTTTGACAAACATATGTGGAATCGTGGGTCCAAATTGATCCAACAGAAAAATAAATTTTAATTTCTTAATAATTGTTATCATTTAGTTTAGTAACAAATTTTAGTCCAATGTTTAAGTACCTATCTAAAAATAAGAAAAAAACAAAGTATTATCTTTTTGACAGGGTTTCACGTATCTTCCCCTTAACAAAAATATAAACTTACTTTGAGATCAACAATATATAAAAATATGACAGTCAAAACTAAAATTTAAAAAAATATTTATCAGTCTCAACGTTACTTTATGCATGGCACTTTGTACATAACACATTTTTTATCAAATGTAATTTACGCATCTATCACATTTTTGCAACTGTTTATTATCTTTTTTAGGGCTGCATAAGTAGCATCTTCCTCTGTTACGTCTTCCTCGAGTCGTTAACGTCGTAGGTTCTGTTTCATCTTCTACTTAGTGATCTGTATTTGGCCTCCATTATCCGACCAATTTTCGTCTTTCAACAAAGCAGCAACATTTTGGTCATAGCCATTTTAACATAAAATCCCTAAAAAATACAAAATAAATTAATATAAACAAAATACAATATCTTACGTAGCTGGTACTCCATTTGAACCCGACAGCAATGCGTACCTCCGCTTCTAGACAACTTGTGCCGAACGTCCAGCAGAAGTTTTAACGCCGTGCGTTTGGGAGAAATTAAGTTTTTATTTTTATTTTTTATTTGTCGGGTCTAAATGGACCCACGATTCCGGTTAAAGGTTAAATAATGTGTATCTAAAATTTTAGAAAAAAGTATGACTTGCTTCTCGAGACAAGACTCGAACCCCCGAGCATTTAATCAATCTTAGGCGACTCTTTTACATTTTTACTTTGTGTGCTGCTTTTTTAAATTTAATTTATATCTAAGTGATACTATGAATAAATAACATATATTTACATAATAATATTAATTTTACAAAATTCGTAAGAAAAAAAATATTTGATAAATCGACGAAAGTTATCGTACGTCTGTCGGCACAACATCTGAAAAACAAATTACCTATAAATCGCTCGCACTCCTAGACTATTCGATCTGTGAGCTCAATTTTCTCCCAAATTGTGTTCCGAGGTAAAGTTTGACGAAGTTTCAAGTCTAGTTTGTAACAAAAAGTACGAGACTGAGATCTCCCCGCGAAGGAGGTCATTCCCCACAGGTTGGTTTGTTTAGTCTGTTAGTCCACTTTTTCAAGAGAAAACTTTCCGCAGCTGAATGGCGGCCGTGATGCTCGCCTAATCCTTATTTATGCTCTCCAAAATATCATCAACATGTTTGTTTGTATTATTGTGCGTGTGAGTTCATTTTATCTCTCTCTGACCGCTTGAATGGTGGCGCAATAAAGCAAAGCATTAAAAGTTTATTCTTGAAGTTGAAATGGTCTTTATGTGACATAATATGTTGCCCTAGTACGTGGGTAAAGGATATTTAGAGGTGTTGAATTATTTCTTATTCTTGTGTCTTATTCGTTCAATGGACGTTGGCTATCATACTTACTGTGGTCCAGAAAAGCTCTATAACAGAGTGGAAAAATTATTGCCTCAGGTTCTTCAGCCATGATATTCTTCTTCTTCCAATTTCTCGATTTTCAGAAATCTTTCCCTATATTATGAGATGCAAGATCTGATACTTCCTGGATGTTTCATAATATATTTAAGATATTGAATTTTTTATTGTTTTAAATATGTTATTCTTTTTCGAACCATAAAGGTCTGTGTCCACAGAAGGAGACACGATGAAATATTCTCAGAGATTTATTTGAGATACATCTCAATACCATATACTCAGCGGTGGGCTGGCAATACGTTAACAAGGGGGTCGCCTAATCTTAGAGCTATTGGCGGTGTTCCGGAGAAGGGCGGATTTTTTTTATCAATCTTATATAATAATACGCAATAATTATTAAAGCAATCGAATGTTACTTAATGTATATATATTATTATGTAACAATATGCAATGTACCATAAAACAATTCATGTAAGTAGATGAAAAATGTACATACCTACTGTATTGCATAGAATTACTCGCTGAGGAAGCGCCATATAGTTGATATGATAAGACACGTATTAATAATTTAAAGGTGTAATCATCGGTGTGGTGCCAAAAAACCCGCGGGATAGATTTTAGGAAAACAATGATGTCTTAGTAAACGTTACAAGCGGCGGCCTGTCACCGTGCAGGTACTTGCAAATATGACTACATGTATTGTTATGAATTAGAATAAAAACAGAGTATTCTGCTGGCGGAAGACATCATCGATTTTGCCGCCGTAGTGTGCATTCTTGTTTCCTGTACGGAACACCAAGCTTAGATTGCTAGTATGAAGAATTCCAAGATTGACATAGAAATAAGTAAGAAACAGAACACTGGATTGAATATGAAGTTCTCCTTAGTAAATGATGGTACAAGGTAATAAATATTAGGAACTATACCTCTAAAAATGTCTCAAAATTGTGCACAATCACGGTAAAGTGAAAAAATGTGCACGTGTGAAGTATGATGGATAATAATCGTTCACGAAAATATTGCGTCAAATATCAAATATCGGCGTTTTTAAATATTGTTAGACTATAGATAAACGAACGGCTGGTTTTCTTTCATTGTGCACCCGAAATAAATGTATTTTACGAGACATTCTAAAGGCAACAAAGTCTTATGTTTCATAATACATTTAAACCATCTACAGATATTGCAGTTGGGTACTGATTTGATCTGAGAATATTATTTTTTCTTAATGTAACAAGGGGTTCGCTGGCCTGTGTTTATACGTGCTTTATACTTCGATAGGTAGGCCTGATATAAAATTTTGAATATGTGTGTTCTATTTGTGTAGATTTGAAAAACAGAAAACAAAAGCGATGCTGCTTCTGGGAAAAGAGTTATTGTGATTCGGACGGACTTTTTACGGCGGCAATAATAAAACTTTTAGTATATATAATTTCGGATTAGCGGTTGTGTGAAGGTGTGAACGTGGCTGACCAGCATATTTGCAGACCATCAAGCTACAAGGATAGCGACGTCGGCCTCAACCAGCACAGGTTCGCAAAGGTTTGTGTAATTTGAATTTACATAGATTGAATAACTGTATTCATCATTACCAATAGAAAACCCAGAACTAGCTATCGAAGTATTTATGGAAACAGCCTGAGTCAAATTTAACAAGGGGCTCGCGCGAGCCCTTCCGAGACCCCAAATTTTACCTAAAACCATAATAGATCCGAAAAATGATCTTTTCTGGTAAATTAGTACCAGTTATTAAATAATAATATTAATAATACAAATTAAATATGTAAATTAGAAAGATATAGATATATAATCAATTTTATCGAAAAATATTGTTGCTGAATCTCTTCAATCCGGGGAACGTGCATTAACCGATTATGCTATACCAATACAGTGCATGACGACAAATTTTCAAACCTATATGTTACACATTTCAAATTAATACATCTATCGTTTCATTATTTGAAAGGCATCTTTATTTTTACGGAATCTCAAATAACTTTGAGTAAACCGATAGGAGATGTCAGAATTAATAATGAATTTTTATTAACTTTTGGACACATTGATACATCTTACATATTATTAAGGAGAACACATTCTTATTGTGAAGTTGCAGTTTTCATAATTTTAATACAAATTAAAATATCACAGACCGATGTTCCGAGTAATTACAACTTAACAACAATAATGTGTTCTCCTTAATAATAATAATATTAATATAAGGCGTTAAATTACAAATATTTATTCAGATTTAACTGCTGCTGGAAAGTTCGATAATCACTCAATTGACGAACGACAATCATTGGTGGGTTCGCAACAAATATTATAATGTTCTTATTTGTAAATTAGTAGAGCATATTTCAACGCAGCTTGTCGACAGATCAAAAGTAAAACTGGGGTCTTTCTAACAGTCGATAGGTGAGAAGTACTGATTGGCAGTATTGTAGGTGAAATGGAGAGTTATTCAGCAACGGAGAAAGTTTTCTCATATAAAAGATGTTCTCACCCTGACGACCGCTGACCAGGGCGTAGTTACGGATACAATAAAATCCCCAATGATGCATACCAATACATTCATATTTAAGTAGTGTAAGAAGAAAAATTAAGAGAAAATATCTTAAATAAACTTATTTTTATATTAATCTGTATACTATTATAATGTATACACCTACTTGATAGGAGGTAAGACCAATAAATACATCACATTGAAACAATTCAATACATTTATATGTACTATAATATTTGACCTTTTTATAGGTCTTTTAAGAATACGAATCCACTAATAGACTCACTATCAATTATGTACTCTAATAAAATTTAGAACTAGTAAATTAATGATCAATGCAAATTGAAGATAGTGTAAATATAATTGATTAAAAATGGATTATGTAAATGTGAACACAATATAAACAACAAAAATAATATTACTTTTATTTGAACTCAGATAAGTGCTTGTGCTATAAAAAATTACACTAACCTGATTATTTTTAATACAAATTAAATGTATTGATTTGAAAGGTTTTATTGTTGTTAGTAGGATTCGAGCCTGGATCTTTTCCAATCTGGGGAACGTGCATTAACCGATTATTGGACAATAACCAATACAGTGGATTGACGACAAATTTTCGAACTTATATGTTATACTTTTCAAATTAATACATCTATCGTTCCATTATTTGAATTGGAAGAGATCCAATGTTAGGTTATTTCTTCTTTCTGCCTCGGCTTTACGTTTAAGGGGAGGCATCTAGCCTAACTGGTTATTTTTTTAAAATATTATCAAGTCAAATGGTTTTGAAATGAAATTACAAAAGCCATTGTTTAAAATAAAGTTTATTATCTATATTTTACGATACTTGCATGTATTAAAAGTGGAAAATGAGCATTTTACCTGATTACTTATTAATAAGATAATTAAAAAATAATTACAATTAAATTAACATAATTTAGGTTGCCCATCATGTCAGCATAAAGTTATTTACCAAATTGTCTGTGTTGACGCTTATGCAGGTCCTTTACGTAAGGGATTACTTCTTAGGAGACCCCTTCCACGTGTAGATGATGGTCCTGGAACCTGGACATGAAGTGTGGCCAATAGTTATGGTGCCAGCGTAGGGTGACGGAGTTCAGGCTTGTAGTTGATTGACCACCAGACGACCGCCAATAGGTATCCCAATGGACGACCACCAAAAATTATCCAGGTAAACATTTATTCTCACTAAATCAAGTTATGTTGATCGTCTTTTTTCATATAGATCCACCGGGACCCTTTTTATACTTTTATATCAACGAATAAACACAGAGAACATCACAGTCTAAGCTTAAACTCGAGGCGCACAGTTTAAATTTCCCCGGAATCACAAATTGCAAAACGCTTGCTTATTATATCAGACGATATTGATTTTATTTTCTAATTGAAAACTAGATCCCGTGTTTATAGAGCGATTTCTCCCAGCTGGGATTTGAAGAAAGACTGACGCATGACGGTGATGCATCCCTTATGGTGCATTTGCCGACGTGACTATGGTCACGTACGCCGAATTTCTTATTACCATTCCCACGGCGTATCGTGCGTCTAACAATACCGATGTTTATTGCAATCATGTCCCTTACTTCGACTAAGTGCTTTTGTATCCTTGAACAAAATATTGTTTCAGGTAATTTTGCATTCTAACACCAGGTTCAAATCCGGGCAGCAACAACAAGATTTTTCGATACAATTGATTTTATATGAATTTATTTCTAATTAACATATTTAATTTGTATTAAAAATATCACAGACCTATGTTCTGTATAATTACAACTTCACAATATGAATGTGTTCTCCTTAATAACTTAATTATCTTCTAGGATGAAGATCGATTCTGCTAAACAAAACAAGCAAGTCATTTATCGAGTATATCTAAAAGGTGTAATGGATAAACTCCTCGAACCGATAGTTATTTTTACAAAATATTTATTTCCATTTTCGTATTTTAAAATACGAAAACATTTACGTAACATTGTAAATAATTGTCACCCGATCTACGTATCAGAATGATCCCCCATCGGTGTTGGCGAGGACCCGACACTGGTGCCTCCTTTTAAAATGGACCTCAGGGTCCTATTCTCGGTTCCAATCCCCAAATCCGAACGCTCCCAGACGACCGCCAATAAGGTTCACGGTCTAGATTGCGCGGATCCTGTAACATTCCAGAAAACTTTTTTAGGTCGTTTTTGATACCATGATTCCGTATTCTCAATTACCTAGTAGCAAAACTGATAATGTACTTTAATTTATGTGAATGTTTTATTCTACGTTTTTGTTTCTTCGATGGTACTCGTAAAATGTTTCCTGAATTTTCAATACTTTAGGTGGATTGTAGCAAGAAAATAGAGATGACGCGATGATATGACTAATTTCTTACCAAAATCCATGCATGATTTGTGAACTTAATTTAAATAATTATTATTATGTTATTATATGGAAAAATAAAGAGGGTTTAATATCGTTTTTATTTTCTACAAAACAAATAAACATCATCTGAATTTGAAAATTGAATGAAAAGCGAACTAGAAAAACACATTACATGCTGGGATGGTATGCTATACGTATCTGAGCTATGTTGGGTTTTTATAGCGTTAAGATTAGATTATCTAAATACCAAAAAAAAATCAAAAATATTATTATTGATTGTAACAATATTGACATCAATATTTATTGCTGTCAATATTACTGTATCATTAATTAAAATTATTCGTCGTCATCATCACTTTTTTCATAAGTTGTGCCATAGTGAGCGTCCCCCCTTGCCCCTCTCATCACGATGCACCCCGCGGCCTCGTATGAAAGAGTGGCGAGTAAACAAATTTCCACCTAGGCAGTTCGTCATAAAGGGTCCCACACACGAGAGGTAATCAGCGGTCTGACATGCCGCCCGCGGCGCGATGCGGTCTGAGCAAATAGGCCGTGCAGCCCGCGGCGATAAGCCGTTTTATTGCCGGTTTTAACTTGATAAAAAGGAAGGGAATAAATTAATGCAGAATCGATTTTCCACATTCACCTTTGGTAATTTTAATTAAGATCAAATAGTGTCTATAAATTTGTACCCATTCCCATCATCAAATAATATTGATAAAAATTAATAATATTTCTTGATTTTAAAAATACATTAATTTTTTCTCCTTAATATACATGTACATAAACATAAACATTTGACCTATTCAAATAACCTGTGCCTAATAGGGTTCTAGTGCCAACGCTATAGAATAAATGTGTTGTATGAAAGAGACGCCTGAAATTAGCAACGAAAGTGAACACAGTCGCTCACGTGCAAGTGACTAAATATATACGCAATAGAGTATAAATTAATAAATTAGAAGCGAATATAGAACATAATCAAAAAAGGGTAGTTGAGATGATGTAAATCGTATGAGAAAAAAGAATACGGTAAAGAAAATACATAAGATAAGTATTGAAGTCAATAAAAGCCGGTTGCGTCGGCGAAAGACCTGACATGTTAAGGTAAACCAGATATTGGAAGATATCTCTATTAGAAGCTTCAACAATCGATGGGCCTGCTTAAGAAGATGCATGAAAGTAAATAAGATAAGAGTGATAGTCCATAGTGATATATATTACCTAATAATTTAATTAAAATATTTATATCAGCCTATTTTGGATTTCACACAGGTATTTATATATTCGTGGGATTGTGTTATTGGAGACAGACATTAATATTATATATCTCTAGGTGTTAACATTATTAATTATAAGTATTTATAAAGCTGTGCTTTATTTAATTTATAAATTAAACAACTAAATATATCAGACATAATAATGATTTGTAATAAATGTAAGTATGACATGACGTGTTCATATGTGAGGCCAAAAACTCATTAATAATGTCAGAGTCACGGGTAATTTGTATTATACTTTGTCACAAATTGCGAGCTTGATGACTAAGCGTGTACTGTATACTATTCAAAAGCTATAGGATTTTACTGTCGCATTCGGTAGCCAGAAATAACTCTTAACTCATAACTAAGTTAAATGTCATTTCTCTGAAGAAGCAGGCAGGGAGAAACGCCACACTCTTCTATAATAATTTACCCCATTGACATTCATATATCATCTCATGTGTGCTCGACAATTGTTAAAACTTTCAAACAGGGTCGTCCCCCAATATCTAATTTGCCTGATCATACCAGGTCTTTTACGAGCGTCTTAACACTCGCCTTATATATGTTATTTACTATAATCTCCTCACTCAAACGTTTCACAAGCCCAAATAATTCTAGTTACCCTTTCTTAATTCTACTGGCTACATAAAAAACAGTTATATATGCCATTTTTTAATCAGATTATTCTTATATATAAAGTATTTTACCTTGCCAAAGAATTCCCTTGCGAAATAAAATTTGCGTTCCATCCAATCGAACTGTAGTCTCGCCACAAAAAAAAATTGCGTCCCCAGTTTGACGGTTAGAATTCTTCCAAAGCTGTGATTGTGTTCCCTTTTGGTCCATTATCCGCACATGTGCAATCGTCCCAGCAGCCCATTAGGGTTCTGGTCCAATTTCATTGAGATAAATCCTCACCTAAGTCCTAAGGCGCGCGCGCAAACAATAGTGCCGATAAATGTGTGCGCTCGTGTTTTTCGCGAGCATCTGACAACAAAAAGTGGACAACCCTATCCTATGGATAGTCGGCAACACCCCTGATTGTAATATTCAGGGGTGTAACTTTCGGAAAGCTTTCAAAAAATTTAGATTTATAATACTATAATAAATTTAACACAATTTAGTACAAAACATTATTGAAAACTTTTATCAAATTATACACCGAGTGTTCCAAAAAAAGAGGTCTGTTTTTCCCAATTTAATATTATTGACTTATTTCCATATTAGGGTACAACATATAAGTATTTAGTTAGTAAAATTACGAATTTATAGCCAAAATGTAATCATTATTTAAATAATAAATTTGCTCTATTTCAAAATTAATACATTTTACTTTCATTTTCATTCTTGACGATATTGATACATGTTTGTTTTGTAAACTCATATCAAATATGTATGCAAGAGTAAATAAATAAATAGAGAAATTGGTTCCTTCGTTACTTAGTTTGTCAATGAGTAATACAGCCTACCGAGCCTCCGACCCTGTCGCCAGAGCGCCCCCCCAGGATCGGCAATAGTGTAAATCCTCCGGGAACCCCGGTGTACTCAGGTGTCGGCCCGAGGGCAGATTAAGTCGCGGCTCGCGGAGAGGAGGGGGAGAGACGCGGTCACGTGGGGGATGATTAGAATTGAGAGGTAGGGGGAATGTCAACATTTCAACAAAATAAAATGGAATGGTTCCAAGCCTAGGTGAACAAAGACTGATAAAGTAAGAAATATAGTCGCAAGGTGTAGGAAAATAGTGGTAATAATAAATAGTGGTAGTGATATAAGTACCTATACACCTGCGTTCATGCATTTTTAGTGGTGCAATGTTATTTTATGAAAAGAAGTTGAAACATCTACAAGTAGTTGGATTAAGACACTAATCATAATAAAGTTGTAAGCCATAATGCTGAACATAATCATGTTGTAAACAATAATTTGGATCATAATCGAGTTGTGAACCATAAAGTTGTTGGATGAATGAAAAGAGATTAGTAAGAAAGCTATATGACGCAAGTGGTTGATGGAATATGAAGCCTTAATAATCGACAAGCTTGTATAAGATGTATGAATGTGGATGAGGCGAGAGTTGCGAGTCATGACAGAAGAGTGGGCGCCTTATCCTCTTTGCCAATCCCCTCTGGGAAACGGCGTGATGTCAAATTAGCTAGATAGATTAGAGTACTGTGTATCGAATATACATATGTAAAATAAATATCACAAACATTATTATAAAAAAGTATAGAGCAGAATGATATCAGTGACAAGAAGTATTAAATGAAATAAGAAAGGTATGACTAAAATAAAAATACAAACAATTATGCATTAGTATTTCTGTACTTATTTTGCGGATCACTCTTTACTTTTCATATATATATATATATATATTACATACATATATTGTATCGCACAGAATTACTCGCCGAGGAGGCGCCGATTAATTGATACGATAAGACACGTGTCAGAAATTTAAAGGTGTAATCATCGGCGTGGCGCCAAAAAACCCGTGGGATAGATTTCAGGAAAACAATGAAGTCTTACTAAAACATCACAGCGGCGGCCTGTCGCCGTGTAGGTACTTGCAAATACGACTATACGTATTGTTAAGTATTGAATAAAAACAGGGTATTCTGCACTCTCTGCAGGCGGGAACCTATTCTCGATTCTGTCGTGTCGCCGTAGTGTACGGATATTGAACATCTTTTGTGTTTCATTTCTTTCGACCTTATAATCATCATCATCACCGCCGGTTGAGAGAAGCTGAGATCATTGAACCAACCTTGGCTACATTCTTGTTTCCTGTACGGAACATGTATGTTTTGTTAATTTTGAATGTTTTCTTTAAATATCGTGTACACGACTTTACAATCTCTCTCTCGTTTTACGTGGAGAAATATCATGTTTATTTGTTATGTTGTTGTTTTCTGATATTGAGATATTTGGAACGGATATCAGAAAATGGTGGAAAAATGCTCAAATATGAGATAAAATTACGATGCATAGTCCTCGAGCAAGCTATATTTTCACTCATCCAAACAAAGTATACCTGAATATTAAAAAAAAATCAGTAGATATATTGAATACATGGATTCACGTTACATAGATATCTACTATGATAATACATCTTTTATTCATTTTTTATCCGGGGATTTACCTCATCGGCTGGTTTTTAGCATCTGTGTCATAAAAACTGTATTGTCATCACTGTATGCGAATATCGGTAGATGGGGTATTTTTTTCGTTTTTATTATAAATGCAGCTTTTCACACATTTTGCTTCACAAGCTTCAATCGTGCATATAAATAATCTTTTACACTTTAGAGCCATTACATAATACATATATAGTTAACTGAAATTAATTCGTGATACTTTGGATTCTATCGTTTTTTAGCTTTACCTATCCATTTACTACATGATATTCAAAGTATTATATATATGCATGTGTACATACTTTAGTAAAATTTAAGATGTTATTATATAAAAATATTACAATTTTCTAATATGACTTATCTGTATTTTCTATTTAACCCAATTTTTTTTAGTTTATTGTATAAATAACACTGTTGCACTTCCCAATTTCTAAAGGTCCTTTGCCACTGAATATATTTAAATAAAATATACTTATATTAAGAAGTTGCAATTTTAGAACATAGTACTTTGATTTATAAAAAACGATGATGAAGTAGTTATAAGGATATACAGAAAAAATCTATTAATTGAATGAATATCTACACAGTTGGTATAGCAGTTATATTGGTCTAACAAATATTGTGGATTGATATATATTTTTTCAATTTATCTTAACATTAAAAATAATAATCTTATTTGTATCACATGTATTTCCACTGTTTTAAAATTATTTTATTATACGTATATAAATGTCAATTGTTTTGTTATTATCGGGTTTATTTAATTAATATGTTGAATTATCGAATGATTTGTGATTTAAAAAGATTCAAACCCGTAGGTATATTACTATTTTTAGATATATTTATCGTAATTATCCTACATTGGGCATATTACTGCAAATGATTATATTTTTCAAAGTCTTGTGTCTGCTTAATTTGAAATAACAAATAAAATAAAATATTATTACGTATTGTTTCAATATTAACCAAAACTCTGTTAATAAAAGTTAGATTTTAATATTATTAAGTTTGCTGACTATTTTTACTTATTGAGGGAGTTCACCTCAATTTAATGCATCAAAGATATTTAAAAAAATATTTTAATAAAACCGTGAATAATATTCGAAATAGTTTTCCGGTAAACAAAATTTGAATTCCGTTTTTCGTTCTAAGTCCTCTCGACAGGGACTAAAGCCTGTTTGCATTCTAGCTCACCTTTTTACGGATCGCCCTGTAGCATCCCTCTGTTCATATTATATTATACTCTTAACTGACAAAAGGTCTTTTCGTGAAAGGTAAAATCTTCTGCAAACACGTGCTTGTATAGAATGTTTGCAAATGAAGCAGTTCAATCGAAAGTGAACTACAGGCAACAGCTAGAAATTCATTCGTCTATCATATATATGTGAAATACATACCGAGTAATTAAATTGATATAATTCAAAAATATAAGTGTGACATATCTTTCTCTGATTCTCTTCTTTAAAAATGAAAAATAATTAATTTTTATTTTAATATTTTTTTAATGATATAAACATTTTTTTCCTTTTTATTGTTTAAATCAGCGAATGGTAATCATAGCTACTTTGGTTTACAGAAGCTACTGAAATAGAGCATGATGTCAAGAAAAAAAAAGGCAGTGCTTTATAAAACTTTGATAAGACTAGTGCTTACTTAAGTATCAGAAATCTGAACTGTTACAAAGAAAAATGAAACAATTTTGGATATACTCGTGTATATTTGTTATTATATATTTTTTTATACCTCATACCTGTGTTCCCAAAATTATATCTTCTTGACAGGTTTTATTTGTATTTCTTACTATGGTATAACCATACTATAATCATGATATAACTATAGCATAACCATAGTATAACCATTGTACAACCATAGTATAACCATATTATAACCAAAGTATATCATATAGGTATGTTAATTATATTGTGTATTTTGCAAAACGTTACACACATTTGATCTTGTCGAAATAAAAAAGTTTACGTTTTATTATAACATCTGGTGAAACAATTCAATTAATTAATGATCAAATAGATTTTTTTTAAATTTATCTAAAAAAGATCTAACGGATGTGTGGAGCTTAATTTAAAATATAGATTAAAAAAAATAAAATACAAATTTGGCGCGATTTTTATACATTACGTCAACAATACGTTTTGGTTTCATCTGTATTAAGGCAAACAATATTCCTATATTTAGCCTCGGGGCAAAACGTTGAACGTGTATACGGTACCTTTACTTGGGGCAATAAATATGTAGTGAGAATACCGTTTGTTTGATAAAATGGGGGTCGTTATCGACTCTTTTCAACCCCCCCAGTTTCTCAGTGTGTGGGGCAGTCTAGGGGAGGAATTAAAGGCATTTTATTTAGGGTAGCAATACTGCTTAGCATTCCTATTTACGGCCAGGATTTTTTCATTTGTACTGCTCAATCGATCAAACAGGGGTAAACAAGTATTGACCTGTCTGACATCCGCTGCTCTCTGTAATAATTAATGTTTACAGATATTTAAGTCTGAAATTCAAATCTCACCTTATTTAGAAAGCGAATACTAAAGTACTTCGGACATGGCGACGAGTAAATGATTATCTAGAGAAACTGATAACATTCTGCAACATTGAAGGCGAGAGAGTGAGAAATCAGTCTCTTACAAGATAGACCAAATTAAATAATCATTAATCTATGCAGCAGCTATTCGGGTAGGACGGAGAAGGATTGTTAAGGCATCAACGATAGTAGGATGATATCCAGCACTATGTCAGGTTTTGGACAATGGACTGCAAAGAGAAGTAGAAAAAAATTCAGTTGAAAATTTTTTTAAAATTCAGTTTAGTGATTTGATTAATTTATTAATAAATTATTTATAATAATATTTGAAATTTATTTCAATTGAACTACACTAAAATAATGTATGGGTACAAAAATATTATGCTAGAAATTTATTTATTTGAATTCAGGTATAAAAAATAGCTCTTAAAGACTTAAAATTTTTATATGACTTAAAATATAATTCATAAAAAAATATAAGTGTTAAGCTCCAATTAATACAAAGTACTCGTTTATAGCAAACTAAAATTTTAACTCAATAATTTTGGTTACACAAGTTATGATTTATTGTCTAGACAATTTTTCCCAATTTTATTTCAACAAATATAAACAATTGATCAGATTTTAAATAATTGTTAATTATTTCATCATCAATTCTTGCAGGCATACTTTTATGACATTTAAGCAATGTTTACATCTAGATATATGATATATATCGTATTACGCAAAACGATATATAGAATATGAACTAAATAAATTTTCGTTTGACTGACTCGTCGAACTGCTGTGGTGGAAATACTGAATTACCGGAAATGTGACCGTTAATGACAAGACTTCGTAAACTTTAAACGCCTTTAATTACGCCAATTAGAATTTGATTACTGGATTTCGCAAAGGGTGGCTTTCCAAAATAGTCTGAAATAAATACGTGCTTCATAGACAATAAAGTGCGCATTGGCTCTCATACAATTGCTTCACTTATACTGATTTGTTGTCAATAAATCTATGGAATGAGGACGGGTGACAGGCGCACGCGCCTATAGAACGAAAGGGTCAGTGCGTATTTGTATGTATGTAATAGTATGTCAGTGAGAACACTTTTAAGTATGACGGACCGCGGAAGTCTTCCAACCCAGATAGAACTAAAAAATTAATTGTAATCTGTAATATTGTGATCGTGAATAAAAATTATTAATAATATTATTAATAAGTATTATTCTCATATTCATATCAACCTATATTAATCGAAGAAGAGTGAGAAAAACTAGCGCAGCGGAACACAACAAAAACTAATAATGAACTATATGCAGGGGCGTACAATACATATAACCAAAAAAGCTGTGCATTACTAAAATTCTGGGAAACAAATATAAATTAAATAATTAGATTAACATAAACAGAAACAATTTTTTTTTACAATTAGCGCTATCTGCGTACTAGAGACTTTGATCCCTTGGTTCTAAAAACTATCACTTCATTACCTATGCTGTTTTTTAACAGAATAACATTTCAAATGCTTACAACTACGTGCAAATCATTGAAGCGTCTACTTCCTCTTTTACTAATTCACGAATTTTACCATTTTATTGTTTTTAACGTGTTAATTTTATGGCCGTTATTTGCGTTCGAGGTGTATTTGGTGCATGAATTTGTTTTTGATTTGGGAATAAAAAAAAGCAATTAGCAGAACTATTTCATACGTTAACCGTTAATAAAAATAAATATTACGTTTAGTTATTACGTGAAGGATTTTCAAACAATCATGTTTAGTCATAAAAATCATGTTTAGTCATAAAAAAGTGTTCTTGAAAACATGCATACATTTTTATATTGATTTTTATATGGGTAAGAAGGTATTATTTTACGTTAAAGCTTAAACTTTAAAAACACTATTAATAGTACTCTAAAATTACAAATAAATACATGTTAGGGTCATATAAACGACGAATTCATTTTGTCTAAAGACGTTGGTTAAATTAAAATTCATGCTCCTATGTACAACATATACTGTAGTACATATATTATATATGATTGTATAATATTATTGGTATAACATATAACAGCATAATCTAAATCTATACCTACTGTACGCCACTGGCTATGTGCATAAATTATAAACTTTTTGACATCATCTTTTTTTCATTTATAATTTCTTAAAATTTAATCTCTCTATTAAAAAAACTAATGTGTATAAAAAACTGTATTAAAGCTCTATTGAAACGTAAGCACCCTTAATTTGTCATCGTATAAGCATATCAAAAATCTCTGTCTTTCTCATTTGATTTTTTCAATTCCGTGTTCCTCTAATATGTTTCTACTGCGTGCACTGTTTGCCACTGACTTGTCGCGTTTTTGGTCTTACTTAGTGCGACTTGATTTATTCACCGTATTAATTGGAATCCTATCTTCTTCGTCCCATTTAATTCCGGAGTATTGTAATAACCCGTGTCCACGGATGAGATTTTAGACTCGAGACAATCTCTGAGATACGTATAGTACTTTTATGATATTGTTTGTAGACAACTCTCTGCTTTCCTAGTCCATAGTGTATATACTTACTTATTATACATCAAATGTTATTCCACGGACCATTGATGTATCGTTCTTCAGTTGGTTAAATTTAAATATATAAATTTTAAACCATATATAACTTTTCTGAACACATATATTCTCGTTGTTAAATCGAACATCATGCACAGTTTTTGTCGCTTTCTACCAATCTCAAGGTGATTTCAGAGTTTACCTCCACATCAAAATCTCAACACGTGAACATGTTACTGAGATTTATCTCAATAGGGATCATTTCATGGACGCGGACCATAATACTTAATAATTATATCACACACTAAAGAAAGTAAAATAATATATGGTATAAGTTGGTTATCGAGAATGAAAAAATGCCCAAATTTATAGCTTATTTACCAATGAATTTTTCTCATAATATTATTTATTCGCTCTTTAAGCCTCTTTCCCCGCTAGTCCGCCCCCCGCCGCTTCGTCAGGTGTCGGACACTTCAGTCTCGCCTCATTTGGGTAATTGCGCCCATCCATCACCGTCCGGACTTTGATGTAGGTGAAATAATCTCATTTTGTATCGGACGTTTTTACCTTGTCCTAACACCTCGCCATTAGGAGGGCGATCAGGGATATTCATACAAGGGGGTGGGAGAGGGGGTATGTGGGTGTACTCCGGGGGAGGCGGAAGATTGAAGACTTTAATGCTTCCGGAAAGGTGGAACCTACCTACCTACCTACCTACCCTGCACCCTTGCGCTGAACCATGACATGTGTGTCTGAAGCTTGATGCCGACGGAGAGTAGCGATTAATGAGATTGCGATAATTTTTCAGTTGAATGTTAATATTTTAATCCCGTGCGAAGTAATTAAGAAATTTTTGGATTAATTTAGTACTATGGAGTATTCGTCAATCTTTGGAATGATAAACTTAAAGGTTTTGATCAAAATAATCCAGCGGCGTGTACTCAGTACTTTGAAATGGGCTATACGTTTCTAAAACTTATTGGAAATAAGATTTTAATATCCACATAGAAATTGTTGACGTACTTGTGGTCTATTGGTTACGATACTAGACTAGTGATCTGGTGATCGGGAGTTTGAGCCTCGTTCCAAAAGGCCATCAAGTTAGTTCTATTTAATAACACAGGCGTTTAGCTTAGTTTTAACATAGTAAAAATATTGTTCTGACACGTATTCCGTATATGCATCTCTGTTTTTTTTATAAAAAAATAATCATCTGTCAGATAAATATTTTATTTTGTTATTTAAACATTTATTGTGAGAATAAATATATTCAATTGTAAAGATGATAAGTAATTTATTAATCGTAATTATTTAAGCAATCACTGGCAAATTTATAGTGAGAAACTAAAACTCCAACAGTTGAATCTCAGTTACAATTACAATACAATTTTAAATAACAGTTAATAATCACAAACTGGGTATGTGTATGGTTTCACAGCCCATTGAGAGCCTTAACCTGATGTACAACTCGGCGTTAGGTGTCACTGTTCTGGGCCAATATACTCCACTTGGAGACAGAAAAATGGAGCATTAACCTTTACCATACCGTGACATAAAATTCCCATATGCAGCCATGCTATCAACTCGTGTTACCGTAAGAAATTTATAACATTTTAAATGTGAAGAATGCTTTTACTAGTTTAAATGGCTTTAAAATTATTAATCCTAAAAACTTACTCTTAATATTGAGTATTAATTACGAAAATGGGATCAATATCCTAACATAATTCGTAGCATTCATTAAGTCCTATACAATACTACCTTTTTTACTATTTCTCTTCATTAAATTAGTGAGAAAGACAGATCATATATTCATATGTTTGTTATTATTTTTATTGTGAAATTAATAAACCATCTCTATTTGTCTTACCACAAATTATACTTTTGACTGACTGAATTGAAAAATAATTATTTTTGTAATTACATAACTGGTTTTTCACTAGTCAGTTCTAAGCATAAATATTTTTCTTGTAATTAACTAAAATGTGAATTTTATATTGCGTATTATGTTATGTTGCGTGTACTGAAATATTACAGTTTTAATTGGAGCGGTTGACTTGTTACTGCATGGTTTTGAAAGGGTTGACATCCATTTTCACAATGTTACTTTATCTTCGTGCAGGTTTTTTTTGGGATCCTTTGATGAATATGACTCACAGGACGTTCTGTATTCAGGCGCTCTGTGTGCCTTATTTACACCAAATAAAGCAGGAAATTTATAAACAAATTTTAATTTTGGATTGTTGCGAATACACCACAGATTATCTCGTACTTAATTGGTCGATCTTGATTGGTCAATTAGTACTGAAGCGACGCAAGACAGGGGAAACTGGAAGCGTCTTGTCGAGACTTTGGGACCCTGACGTTCCAAGGATAAGAGGTCGAAAATAATGATGATACAGAATGAATATTATGTTGTAGACCGATATTGTTTTTGAATAACTAGGAAATGAATCACAAGTTTTATTTATCGATTATTTGGTTTATTACAATTATGGAATATGACATCGGCCAAGTGGCCGCCTCTGACAGCGTCACAAATGCGTGCTCTTACCATATTTTTTATAACATTCTCACACCCTTGGCGTGCTATTTCAGCAATTTCATTTCGAATATTGTCCTGTGACATCAGTATTGTTGTTGGTTTATTGGCGGAAACTTTTTCTTTCAAGACTTAGTTGGGAGCCGTCAAATCAGGCGATCGAGGAGGCCAGTCGATATCACCACTTTTTGACATTATGCGGCGGAGAATTTTTTTTCGCATAATTTCAAGCTTTACCCGGGCTGTGTATGAGTTCGAACCGTCTTGTTGAAACAACATGTTTAATTCTGGCATCTCCTATTAGATTACTCAAAGGTATTTGAGATTCTGTAAAAATAATGAAGATGGTTTTCAAATAATGGAACGATAGATGTATTAATTTGAAAAATATAACATATAGGTTCAAAAATTTGTCATCAATGCACTGTATTGCTATAGAATAATCGGTTAATGCACAGTGCTCGGATTGGAAGAGATCCAGGTTTGAATTCCGGTAGCAACAACAATATTTTTCGATAAAATTTATTTTATTTGTATATCTTTCTATTTAATACATTTAATTTGTATTAAAAATATCACAGATCTATGTTCTACAAAAATGTGTTCTTCTTAATAAGATATATATCTCGACTAAGTTCGTTAACCAACCTGATCCGTCAATATGTTTAAAATATGGTTATCGAAAAACTTCTACGTGAATTTTTCGGCCAGTCCTAGAGGGTTTTTTTTAAATATTTCAAACAGATTGTTGTGTTATGAACAATTCGCATAATGTAAATAGTTACGTAAAGTTAAGGTAATCGGGCGCAACAGTAAAGTGGACGCGGTGCGCATGTGCGCCCACTTCAGGGATGAATGAAAACCTCCCCCCTCACATCTGCTGTCAATTACGACATACCTTTTGTTAAAAAATGTTGCACTTTAGCAAAGTACATGAACGAAACAATAATATATGGTTGGTTCAGTATTGTTCTATGTTTGTTATATTTCTTTTCTTATGTGCAATATCAAATGGTGCAAATATATTCAGTACAATTTTTTTAATGTATTTTTTATTTTAACTTTCAAATACTATTATTATATATTTTTTAATTGCGGTTAAACATAATTGTATTCATTACGTCAGCCGTATTGGGCAGTTAAAAAAATAGTACTGTTAAAAAAGTAAATTATAGTTTTAAAAATATGGAAATGTTGTAGCTTTTCGAAATTATGAATTTCTAAGAATAGTTAGAACGTATGTTTGACATTTTCAGATATTATATATATTAGGTGTTTAATTTGTTTTTTTTCTTGTTACATGTTTTCCTGAGATTGCTCTAGAAGGAAATTAGTAGGGGGGAGATAAGATGCATGAAAAATGTAAAATTATAGGATAATGTTTTAACCATATATTTCTGCGACAATAATTTATAATTATATTAATTAATAATATTATATTTTCATACCTGACAATAGAGTACAAACTATTGTTTAGCTTGCTAGGTACATATTATTCGTTATACTATATTGTTTATTCATTTTTCGTTAATAAATGTAAAATATTATTGTCATATCAAATTACATAATTCTAAAGGGGCTAAAAAGTCAGCGATATATTATGTACGATCATTTTCGTCTGCGTTGCTGCGAAGTTAAATTGTTGCCGAAAGTCATAGTGAGCCATATGTACTGGAGAAGTACGCGGGGCCCGCAGTACAATAACTGCGTTAAATGATGCAAAAAAGAAAAATACATTAATATCACAAGTTATGTCGAATAGTTAATTATAATATATTCGAATATTCGAATATATTCGTAAAATTTTTAAGAAAGGAATAATTTACTTCGGATGATAAATACAGCGATTTTTCAAATGTTTCTCTAAAAATGTAAGATTCGTGATTAATAACTTGCAGAACTCGAACTCTTCGTGAAGATAAAGAGGAGTCAGTATTCTCTCGATAACTGATAAAATTTTAGATATGTTTATATTACTTCATATCTCACATCCCACGTGCAAGTTTTTTTTCCTTTATTTTGTATATAACTTCTTGTTTGTCGGCTCAAGTGTTTATGAAAGCTAAATACTAAAGAATGATAGAAAGCCAACTCCATCGTTGACAAAACAATGTATTATAAGTGCTTGTTGTCATTAAACCATAAAGATAAGCAGAAGACTTAAAAAAAAGGCAAATGCAAAAAGGCAAGTCCGACAAAGGCGTTTACATCTTTATTGTCCGACTTTCATATAGCCGATAGCGGTACTTCTGGAGAAAAAAATCGTATACCTGAATGAATAAATGCTTGCATATGATTTCCAGGGTTCGTAAACCTTTGTTTCGTTTAGAAAAATAATATAATATAAATATGAGCGAATACTTTACGAATACTTTTTAATACTTAATACTTAAATAATACTTAAATAATAAAATAAATAAAGTAATACTTAAAAACAGGCGAATATATTCGGGGTTCGAATATTCGGATTGGAGGCTCTATTTGTTTACACAGTTATATTTATACAATATAACCACCAAACTGGTAGGCTGACACGAATATTCGCTGTTGTCAGAGAAAAAAATATAATGATTCATGTACACGTAGCATCGTGTTCGCAAATTTGTATGATGACCGACTTTTGTTATTCAACCCGATTTAAAATGAAATAACTTATTACAATAATTATACGTGTAGCGAGAGTAGATGAGATCCGTAATACACACAAATTCCTCATACACAAAGCTAAACTTGACGTAGATGGGCAAAAAATATTAAGACAGACCAGCAAAAGTTACACAAGTGACCAGTAAACCAGTATGGATGATCTCCGAGTGATGGCGATGTTACAGTAAGAATGACCTCCGAGTCCCAATAAGCTGTGTGAAAAAGGAAAGAAAACATTATCGTAGTAAAAAGAATAAGACTTTTTTATATAATTTATATAATACTTTATAAAACTTTATTAGTATACAGCGTGTAACACACCTAGTCGACAATATTTTATGGATGGATTCCTGACTAAATTATGAGTCAAAAATGTTTAAGGAATATGTACAAATTCTGAACTGCTACGGAAAATATTCTTGTTTGAAATTTTTACAAAATCGTGTTAAGCATGAAGTCTACGTACTTTAAAATAAATATTTGCGAAATTGTTCCATTATTAATGTATATCTTTGCTTCAGGCCCTAAATCATTTCACAAAAAATAGTCACGCTGAACGAAATTCGATGATGTTTAATTTTTTGTATTCAATATATAATTTGGAATCAGTAAAATATTTCAATTAATCGAAATAATTGCATAATTACGATTTTTTTTGAGATGCTTATTTAACGGTTGTAATTAGGCACATATCCCGTGAATATTTTTGACTCATAATTTAGTCAGGTATCCGCCCATAAAATATTGTGAACTAGGTCTGTTATATTCAGTATAATATTCAGATTTAGATATTACATTATAATTCATTTGATTAAAAAATAATTATTTTCTTTAGAAGGTGCTTACTTACATTATGAATTTCCCCATTCGGTATTAAACAGCATCTCTTCTAATTTTTAATCTATGGCAATATTCATGAGTCATCAAATCAACTTCACGCATTGCTTTTCAAATGTAATATATCCCAACCCGTAGATCACTTTATGACGGATCGTTATGCATGTTAATGTAATTATTTTATGTATTGTTAAGTTGCAATTTTTTCAAAGTACAGTTCTGTGGTATTTAATTAAATGTACATTAAACTGTATTCTTATTTAAAGTTTTTTTACACTAATTTAAACTTTGTACTCCACACATATTGAGTTATTTTATCACTGAGTATCGGCAAGTTATCACTTAATGATGAGAGCGACTAACCTTCTCAAAATTATGGTAGTGAAAGAATAACTCAATGTGTTTGTAGTACAAGGATAGTTTAGTCAAAAAAATATATATGTATCTAGGATTAATGTCGCGATGTACAGTCTGAATGTCATGGAATTAATTCTGTATACATGATTTGCTTGGAATGTATATTGAGAGGTCACTCTGTTAATAAATAAAGACTATAGATACTCCATCGAATATAACATCCAGTCTCTAAACGCGAGGGCGAAGGCAAGAACAGATGAAATAATTCTATTCACAATACCTTGCGGAAGCAGATTTGATAATCTATTATTTTCTGGGCCGGCGGTTCTTGTATTTCAATTTAATCGAAATTATTAAGCACCCACTTGGCTCCCTATCGGTCCAGTGATCACGTGGTGCCCACCCCTCTGCGGGGCAGGGGTGGCGGCTCGGGGGGTGCGAGAATCCACCGACGATTGTGTACACACATGCATCCACCTTTGTGGGGCACGTTTTCAATTTATACCTTTTAGCCATTAGACGCATGTAGGTGCATATGGAGCGAGGAACGTGTGCATCGGCCATTGCTACCAGCGGCGGCTCGTGGATACCAGTTATTGTAAAAAATATTTTCTTTATGGGATGTTTTAAAAATTGGGTTATCCCACGAATGTCATCTAATACGGCATTTAAAAAAATATATTCCTACTGTTTGACTATTAAACGTTAGTGGACAACATGGAAGAAAAGTTGGTTAGGGTTGTAAAATAATATTTTCACTACAAATTTTCAAAATTAAATAAAAATAAGCTTATTTTTAAATATAAATCTTTATATTAACATCATATGATTTTGATAAGTGTATAGTAATTCACGATTATACAATTTTGCAAGACTATAATAAAACCCTGAATTTTGTACGTCATATTAAAATATGTTCTGGGTGTAACACCTAGCGCACAATATTTTAAGGGTAGATACAGATACATATCACAATTGTGAGTTAAAAATGTTGAAGATATATGTGCCTAATTTGAATCACATCACAGATATAAGCATTAAAAAGGTCGTGATTATTTCGAATAAATTAAATTAAATTAAGGAAAAAAAATATTAATTAAAATTTTATTTATATTGAATATAAAAAAATAAAAGGTCATTGAACTTCGAGCGGCAAGACTTTTTTAGGGTATTAAGCAAAGATATAGAATAATAATGGTGAATTTCGCAAATATTTATTTTAAAGTAGGTAAAGGGGTAACAGTATTTTGTAAAAATTTCATGCAATATAATTGTTATAATGGCACATCATTTTTACACACCTTGGAATATTTTAGACTTGTAATTTTGTCAGGTAACCACCATAAAATTTTGTGGAGCAGGTCTGTTACACCATGTACAAATAAATCAATTAATTTTCTTACATACTAAATTAATATATTAATTATAAATATATACATAAAAAAACAATTTTGTCGAAAAATATTGTTTTTGCGGCACTGAGATTCGAACCTGGATCTCTATTTACGATCCGGGGAAGTACACTACTAATTTGTTATAACGCTAATATTTTTCATGACAAATTTTCGAACCTATATATTACATTTTTTTCAAATTAATACACCTGTCGTCCATTATTTGAAAGCCATCTACATTATTTTTACAGAATCTTAAATACCTTTGAGTAAACCGACTGCAGACGCCAGAATTATAAATTCATTTTTATTAAATTTTGGACACAACACAATTGGTAGTGTACTTCCCCGGATTGGAAATAGAGATCCATGTTCGAATTCCGGTGACGTAAAAACAATATTTTTCGACAAAATTGATTTTATATGTATATATTTATAATGAATACATTAATTTAGTATTTAAAATATCACAGATCTATGTTCTGAATAATTACAACTTCACAATAAGAATGTGTTTTTCTTAATAATTTTCATACAATAAAATATCAGCATAAATCGTAGTTAAATAGATTTTTTATACAATATGCCATCTCCTTACAATTGTTTTTACCATATAAATAATTTCATATAAAAATACACTTTAAATTATCATAATCTTAAATAAACATTATCTCAAAATTACTTTATAGTATGTTTATTTATTTTATTTTCTTATTAAAAAACATTATAATCGACCGAAGTCTAATTTATCTATAATCAAAATGTATTTTTTAATATCCTTCTACATTTACACAGCCGATATTATTTTATAGTTACATAGATAAAATATTTTTGGTACGATAATGGAGGGCTATACAACATTTTGATTTCAATCAATTTAAGCAATTTAATAAAAGCACTAAAAACACTATAGCATATTATGGTAAGTAATAAATTACGCATATAAAACACCATATCTTACTTATAGTTTAACATAACATAATATATTTAAAATAGTATTTTATTTAGCTTTTAACAAAACATTAGTTATTGTTAGGCTGGTTCGTGAGATCAACGAGATTTTTTTTATCGAAATATATAAAAAATTAATCCCATGAAGTTCGCGTGAAGAGCATAAACAACGAATGAATCTGGGTCTAGATTATCTATATTAAAACAACACGCCAGACATTATTACTTCTAAAAATTTCTTCACTTAATAATACTTAAATTTTTTATTAAATACAGACAAGTGATATACGCGTCAAAGAGGTTCTCATAAATACATCCTCGCTGCTAAAACTTGTTTGTGCTACTTCTTTAACTTTTATTGTTTTTTAAATTGATTATTCTGGACATTTACATATTGACAACAGAACGTTATAAATTTATTATACAATGTAGCAATAAAATACGGGAATATATATATGATTGAATAAATTAAGGAAAATATTTTTTTTCATACGATAGAATTGAAATAATAAAATAAGTAATATTATTACAGTAAACGTGTGTGAAATATTAAAGTGTCATAATATTTCTCAATCTAACCGTTTAATATTTTATTTTTATATTTAAAAAATATATGTTTAAAAATAAGTATTCTCGGATGCATCTCATTAGCAAATCATTCCACTTCAAAAATATATATATTCTACATGAATTTACTGAGTTTAAAGAGGCGTTTAGGTGAATTATTACACAGCACTGGCTTTATAAAATCAAAAAACTATTTTAATTTTAAGTATTGTGTGTTTTAAAAGATATTTGAACGTTGCATTTTCGCGAAAACAAAAATATTTTGTTTCTTTGAACATTTTACTTTTTGTTGATTTGGTTAGTAAGTATATAAAATACACTTAACACAATTGTATAATGTATAAATTTTCAACGTAGTTTTCGTGACATAATTTTACCGGGAAGTCCCCGAAAAACATATTCAACAAGTACTTATAATTATAAAAAAAAAATGTAATCTTAAGCAGGTACAATGTGAAAGTGAAAGGAAGAAAATTTGCCACAATATAGTGAGGCAAATATAAAATTACACTACATGACACAAGTTCAGTTCAAAAACTAAATTGTATTATTAATGATTATTAGTTTAAACGTACAATACGTGCTTACCATAATCCATGTTCATGTTATTCGCTTTTAACGCTAAGGACTGTCGTCTGTCACGTGATTAGAGTTCATTGACCTTGGAACCCACATCCTGTACTTCTATATTGTAGTTTTAAATATATTGTCCATTCTCCTCAAATGTCAATTTGCAACATAACTTATTTTCATTTTTACAGCGATTTATATGTATTAACCATAAAATATTTATTTTCTAATAATCTTAAAATGTTTTCATATTGAACTTTAATGTTATTCAAGAACTATCTTTCAGAGTCATTAATGACCTTTTAATAATCTGTGCAAGAAAAATAAATTATATTATTACATTAAGACTTTTAAAAGGGATGTTTCAAATTGGTTGTTGAAATTAGGTAGATACTGCTATATATAATGAAATAATTGTTATAATTGCATTTCGTGTGTTTTGATCTTGCATATTTTTCTTATGTACGTGCTTACATTATTTTACGTATTGGTATTACACGTTGGTATTTTTTTCTCGCTTTTAATATATTTTCACGTTTACTTGCCTTGTACGTTTCGTATTCTTTTTGATTGTGTTTTGCCTTCAATGAGTTATTTGGTTTTGTGAAATGTAATTTGTTTGCCAATTTACCTTAAAACAGGCTTGCCTAGTTGGGCAATGCTTTTTATAATCTGTGTATAATATCTATAACAAAATGTCTTTTTTTTGTAGCTGTACAATGCTTATATTTTATGTGTCTAAATAAATATGCAGTGGCTAAAAATGTAATTATTCCCGCCACTGGAGCTCCCCCACCCCCCTCCTTGGGGGTAGCTAAGCGCATAAATAAATACGTTAGGGTGGAATTGCAATTATTGCTTTTATTCCCGCCGTGTGCCGCGCGTGCGCATACCTCATACCTCTGGGCTAGGATTTCTGATGCCGCGGGGGTGAGGCGGGGGGAGGCTCCCAATACTTGACAAATATTGGCCCTCGTTATTTCCAATGTGTAATACCGGTGGACCTCCATGGTGCAGATTTACACTATCGTACCTGTTTCATGAAAGTTGAGTATTAAGATTTTTTTCTTGGCTAATAAAGAGAGTCCGGGAAAAAATGTACAATATCACTAATTGGTCCGATTTTATTCTTTTTTTTTCCGATACAGTTGAGTGCGATGATTACATAAATGCAATCAAATTAAGGCTCTTGCAAATATAAAAAACTTTTATACCTTAAAATTTCGAATTTTCAAGGTACATTTGACATTTGAGGACACAGAAAATAGTTGTTCCAATGTACGTTTATCATAGATAAGATACATAAATGGATACTTGAACCATAGACAATTAAGTTCTTTCACAAAAGCGTTTAGTCAAAAGTCATATTAATAATAAAACAAAAATATCATCGTTATCATCAATAAAAGTAGAAAAATAAAATTATTTTATTATTGATAAAAATATCAATAATAAAAGAAAATTTCTCGACGGCGAAAGCAAAGAGCTCTGCTGACTTCAGTTTTTTTAAGACTTATTAGCACCTTAATTTAATTTAATTTATGAAATCAGGGCATACAACTACGCGGAGGAAAAAAAATGAATAAAATCATAATAATTGCTGATATTGCAAATAATACCCGAGAGTCAAATAAGAGTTAGCAGTGGTGTGATATAGACTTGCAACAGGTTTACTGCTAAAAAGCGATGCCGTATAAGTACAATGTGCTGTATTCCCACTAGAGGTTTTATTCATCTTAACTGGATAATTGCACTTTGTCTGGGAAGTAATGCAAAAGCATTTTGTTGAAAAAAATTGTGAAAATATTTTTTATTCTTGTAAAATATTATAACTGTTATTCTAGTAAAATTAATAAAAAAAGTCATAAAGCAAATAAAAAATATTGTAATATTAATTAATACTGTACTACATTTATATTGTAATATAATATTCAAATCTTCGTCAAATAAAGATTTGCGCTATGCAATTGAAAATATTTTACAACACGTCATTTCCAGTAAAGACGTGTATTTAGAACACCACACGGCGAGAGTGAGAAAATATTACGTTTAGTACGTAAACGTTTGGAAAAAAATTGCCATAAATTATTATTTATAGATCTTCCACGAAGTAATAATACTAATTTATTTTTAGATTCATACATATAAAAATAATGACAAAATATAACTGCAAAGTAAGAACATGTAATGCCGCACTGCCACACAGTATTTTACTGTATTAAAGTAGACAGTGCTTTTCTGGTATATCAGTAAACAGAATATATTAGTAATATACAAAACAAGGTAAAAATTAGACTAAAAGTGTTATGTTCAATCTATAAAAAAAAACGTTTAGTTAAATAACATACACATACAAATTTAAAATGTGATCTAGATGGTTCTAGTTGAGACAATAATAGGCGAACTATGAATTATTTAGGCGTGCATCTAACTTAATATGTAATACATAAAATTAGTATATAATTTAGATGTATTTCACAGAAATTATAGTTAATTAAACACATTTTTTTTAAATAGAGATTTGTACACGGAATACATGTCACATTATTATTCTTACTAGTTTTAAACTAAGCTTGGGCATGAAAGTTGGACTGACTTGCTGGCTGACCATTGCAGTACTAGACGAGTGACTTAACCACTAGACTAACTAGCACGTCACGTTTTATTTTTAATACTTAAACACGAGCACCGCAATTTTAATAAAATATATTTTTTTTTAGAAATTTTCATCATTTTAAACAAGTGTTCAAAAGTCACCAACGAAAAGATGATGTTTTAATATGTGAAGTTGCGGTTGAACAGTTCAATAATTCATATAAATATTTCAGTATTATATACACTGATATTTTATTAGAAACCAACTGTTTTCAGTGAAAACTTTTCTTTAATTGGGATAATATTTAAAAAAACTAAACAAGTTTCACAACTTTTACTTTTGTTTAAAAAATTATTTTAAAAGTTTTTAATATATTAGAAGTGGTTGTAAAATTAAGATAATATTTGAATTATTAACTAACAAATGGCATAAATATGTATACGGTTTTATATTCAGTATATATGTATATATATATATATATATATATATATATATATATATATATATATATATATATATATATATATATATATACCTGAATGCATTGATATATAAAATATATCAACACAGATAGAATACCACATCTTCCTAACCTTCTATTATCTACATCCATATATAATCTGATTAAAGAGGATTGTGGTCAATGGCTTCGAAGGTCGAATATTTGTATCTAGTTTGAATTAAAATTCATTCACTCCCAAGTCCATGCTTTAATATTATAATTGTCAGTTCACAGTTATGATAACGGTGATCTTTGTAAATTCTGCGTTTACATATTTTATCTACTCAAAACTGAACCCAACGAATCGTCAGTAAGTAAAATACAGCCACTGTAAAGATATGCATGAGATTTCGGCTACACGCATTTGGACGAAGACATTCGTAAAACTTCGGAATAAGGGCCTACAGCCTACAGTAGGTAAACCGAAAAGCGATCTTCTGAATTTAATTGACTTTTTAATTTGTGCATTATTGAAAGATACACATAATAAAAAGTCAGTTTTTGCGCAGATTGTTTGAGACGCATCCTTAGACTGGTCGTACTCTACCCATGTGTAACAAGATGCAACTGACAATTCTAATTAAAATTTTGTCATTTGCGAACTGAGAATCGAGATTGGAGACCAATAATCTGTGTGTGAATTTTGCACGATCTGGTATTATTATTACACCTTAATTTATTATTATACATAGTAATTAAAGTGCATTACAGTTTATTTTGTAAACGAAATATTCCTTAATTAAAGGTGCGTTTTAAAGTACAAATAAACACTTGGATAACTTTTAAACATCAACTCGACACAGAGTCATCCAAGTGGAGGTGCATTATTTTTAATAACTGCATATTATATTAATGTTAGACATATTATCTAACAAAATAAAGTTAAATAGAAGATAGGTAGAATATTAATTAAATAAAAAATTAATCTAATATAATAATTCTGCTTACCGGCGTATACCTGGATACTTTCTTCTTGGGGGGCCTAGCAAAAGCAATCAGCGATAGTAGTGATATATTTTTTTCTAATAAAATGGCAAACATAAAGGTGAAAACCACTCATTCAGCTAAGGGACCGTAGTCTGAAATAACACTTCTTTTATTTTCATTCATAAAACTGAAATGAATGAGCATTCGAAATTCGAATACTACTTACTTACCTTCCATTAAATTATTCATACTCTTCTTTTACAACCGTTGCGTTAGGGGAAGTCAACGCTTTTATGTATGCAGCCATCTGCCGCATAAACTCAGTGGTTTGAATCTTGGGTAAAATGACACATCTAGTTGTTTATTATTATATGTACAAAAATATATTAAATTGAGTATTTTTATTCATGATTTATTTTGTATCCAATCAATTTTAAGAGTGCGAGATAATATTGTACCATATGATGGCTAATAAACGTTTCGAATTTGTATTTTTCCCGGACGCAGTATAGTTGTTCTATTCACCGCAGGGATCGCTATTTTTCTTTGAAATGTTAGTTTATTAACAACAAAACAGTGAATCTATTTACAATAATTAAACTATTATTATTTTCATTACTTATATGTACGCTTTTACCGAGAGAGATTATCTTTGAATTAATATAATTTGTTAGAATATTAGGTTATATTTCGTACTACTTAATATTACGTAGTAAAGATTCACAATCATTTGCAAAAAAATTAAAATATTTTACAAAACTTTTTAGATTTTAGTACGTTACAATTTTCAAAATTATAAAGGTGTATGTAAAATAATTATAATAATAAAAAATATATAAAAGTTGTGTAAATTATGTAGAATGTATCCATTAGCTATTATTTCACACAATTTAACTTTAATAATTGTTAAATATTATATATTTATAAAAAAATCTAATACACGCATAAAAAATATTTAATTGTAACAATAGTTATCTAAATAAAAAATATGATATATTATATTTATTCATACTAGTATATTTTTCTATCATTATTAATTCCACACAATTTTACCATATATAATTGTAAAGGCCTCAAAAAATGTAAACTACTTTTTTATTAATCTTTTTGAGCAACTCTATTATAACTCATTTTTTTAATATCTTTTTAAATAATAACACTAAAATACTTTTTATATTAACTGGAAAATTTTATAGTTTTAAAATAATATTCCTTTTCTATCGGACAACAGATGTCACACAAATATTGCCATGATTGATGCACGGAAAAATTATATGGACTGTAGATCACCCATTTTTTAATGTGTTTTTACTTAGCTATCATAATATTTATATTTTAAGCAATAAATACGACCCGACACCGGCGTCTGGAATAAAATAAAATAATTTTAGATTATGAACAACATTTTTATAAATATATGCACTGAGTGTAGAAAGAACACGTGTGCCTTATAATATTGTTAGCAATCCAGGAAAATCTATTCGGGCGTTAAGTACTTTATAACGTATTAAAAGATATCACAAGAACTTCAGGGTTTTGTTGGTGACAACTTAATAGGTGCTGAGAAATATAAAAAATATATTTTATCAAAATTATTATGTAATACACACGTGCAAGGTTGTAAATAACAAAATATTACATCTATCTGTTATTAAAGATTATTTTTAAGGATTCAAATTACGAGGAGGTACATGCATTGAGTTAGTAATGCAGGTCAAAGTGAAAGAAAGACACAGTGGCGTAATTAGAAAAATTGGGCGCATTGGGGCCCAATTTGCATTGCAAAATGGAAATAAGAGCTCTATGCATTATGAATTGTATACCTATAAGATATAATGCTAGTATTCCACTCTCGCAGAGGCTCCACAGGTGAAACATTTGCCAAGGTGCCGAGACCCGAGTGGTACAAAGTACACTTTTGGCCTCTCACTCTCACACTCACACTACTAGACTCAGTTGCGGGATGATAAATGGTCCAATAGCACTGATGGATATATATAGAGAAATTGCCGTTTAAGCTATCTGTGCATATTATGCATATTAAAATTACGTGGATATTAAATTCGTTACACGAATCAGTCATTTTCACTACACAATAGGAATGAACTTAAAGTTAAGATACTGACAAGAATGTACTAAGGTTCCCTTGGCCTCTCACCCTCGCTTCTCTTGCTCTTTGATTCGAGCAAACAATCGACTGGAAACGGAGCGTGGACGAGGCGAGGCTAGGCGAGAGAAACCGAGGGCTGACTACACTGACGGCGAGGGCAGAAGACACGAGATGATCCGAGTCGACACGAGGCTAGCCGATACAAGTAGAGAGTTGCAGTACATTTTTGTACTCGGCTCCTCTCGACATGCCTCGGCGACAGTAGACTGCTAGCATAATAATATTAGGAATTAATAAGGAATAATAAGAATGAAAACGGTTTCGTCGCTCCGAATTTTTTTTATAAAATTAGAACACAGTGTTTTTAGACATTTATACGGACTTAAAACTGAAAAAAAATTCTCCCATTACAGAAATTTTCACTTTTCAGCGAAGGTCTGATCCCTAACCAACATATCAGTAGGGAATGTTCTTAGATTTTCACAGCTTTTCAGTATCTTGTGTACAGTTTTTTGGGCTAACCCTGCAATGAGATTCTATCCGGCGAGAAAGGTCAGATATACAGCAGATTAGCCCTGAAAACTGTACACAGAATATTAGTAGGGTATTACTGTTGATACACATCGACAGTGTTTTCGTAATACGAGTGATAAATAGTTTCAAAAAATTTATATCCATTTCTTGCTGTGTTGGTTTTAAAAAAATATACGTTCATACTATGCTGGAAAAAATATTGATACAAGCAAAGTATTGATATCAATAGTAATGTAGAATGCGGACTTTTTGGGCACCTATTTATTATTTGGGCTCATTGCCCCGCATTGTTACGCCACTGGAAAAACAAATACGCTATTCAAGAAGATTTTCGTACCTACATGTATTTTAATGCGGATTATTTTATAATGGTTATTTATTTTTTAACGTTTTCCGGAAGGTATTATTACAATTATGAAACTTGTAGAAAGTAGACGGACCTGGTAGGCATATTTCCAATTTCTTTTTAATTTAGCGCTTGTTCCGAAACTAAGGCACTGAAACGTGACTGACAGTACACACGGCTGTAAATCGTCGAAAGTCATGTTCAGATCATCGGGTAGACAAGCATAGCCGCCACCATTCTTCCGTAACTAACATTTGGCGCGAGCTGGGCGTGAATGTTTTCGCCACGTCTACAAGTGCTTCTTCCAGCTGTGCTCCTGGTTCAAATATACGTAGATCTTTGGGAAATTTTTCAATTATTAATAAAGTAATAAGTTAAGCTCATGTTAATTACTTTGTAATTTAGATATACGAATATTAGTGATAGTGTAAGATAGGAAACAAATTTGTAGGTACATATGACTAAGTTCATTCGATGTAAGTACCATCCTATATATGGACGAGGGAAGGGAAATGGGATGCAATAAAATAAATTGTTTGAACAATAACAAAGTATATGTATATACATATACTTTATATATCTTTATATACACATACACGCATGCATATACAATTTATATCAATAAATATCAATAAATACTAAATTAATGTATTAATTATAAATATATACATATAAAATCAATTTTGTCGAAAAATATTGTTTTAGCGTCACCGAAATTCGAACCTGGATCGTCATTTCGAATCCCGGTGACGCTAAAACAATATTTTTCGACAAAATTGATTTTATATGTATATATTTATAATTAATACATTAATTTAGTATTTAAAATATCACAGACCTATGTTCTGAATAATTACAACTTCACAATAAGAATGTGTTTTCCTTAAAAATATTAATAATACTTTTAAAATTAGCAATATTCAATTTGTGGTTAAAACTCATATTTTTTATTTTTATCTTTGTTTTATTAACCACTGAATTGAGTTTAAATACATCTACTGGTTTCGAAAAATACTATTTTCTTCTTCAGGATGTCATATCTAACTAAAAACATATATCATTTTTTCTTCACCAGAATCTATTTTTAAAAAATATTTAAAAAAAAAAACAACAATTATTTAAAAAATAAATAAATAATTATAATAAAAATAAATAAATAATTATTTAAAAAATAAATAAATTGTTGTTTTTTTTTTTAAATATTTTTTAAAAATAGATTCTGGTCAAGAAACAATGATATGTGTTTTTAGTTAGTTGTGACATCTTGAAGAAGAAGATGGTATTTTTCGAAACCGATAGATGTATTTAAACTCAATTAAGTGGTTAATAAAACAGAGATAAAAATAAAAAATATTAATATTAATAAGTTGGCGCAATTTATTTTTGAAAGGAAGCAATTTATCGTTAAAAGTGTCTAAGTTATTAGAGGAATTTACGGGTTAGAAACAATTTTTTAAGTAATTTTTTCTACCAAAATTTTAATGAATTAAATTATTTGAACGTGTTGGGTATGTGGGACAGTTTAAACCTATTTACTCTACTAAATAGGGAGAGTCAACCAAGTTATTTTAAATTTTTAAAAGTACCATAAATCTTGTACGTTTCTTCGATTCAATTACTTATCAGAAACACCTTCGTAATGGGTAACGATTTAGTAATGAGAACTGAATTCCGAGGTATATTATGAAAAGTAACGCGTACTTAGATGAGAGTTCAAAATTCCATCAAAACTTGTATTTATTTATTCTGCGTGATAAATACAATAAGCAATGAATCACACCTCGCTTTACGACATTCAAAACGAGTCACACCATTTGAAAACATAAATTTAAAAAAAAAAACGAGTTACATATCTCAGACACATGTACCATACCACTCTTGCATAGAATATAGTTTTCAGTTTCGAGAAAAAAATTGTAAATTCAGTTAAATAAATAAAATTAAAAACATAATATCTCTGGAGAGGAACTGAACCCTGGCTTCCTACGTAATAGATAGAATTATGCATCATTAGTGAGAAAAATAAAAATGTCATAAAGTCTTTATTTATACTAGCTTGCTATAAACTTCACAAGGGGTATCTATTATTTACATTAATATTAATAATATAAGAATATTAAAGTAGGTAGGTACATCAAAAATATTATTAATTGCATTATTAATGTTTTTACATTAAAAAATCAGCATTATATAGGTATGTAAATGACAATTTGACACCACAGTCAAATGGGACTACAGTAAAACGTTAGAGCGCTCGCTTAGCATGTAAGAGATTTCGGATTTAATACTCCTTGTCTCCAAAATCATTTAATTATTACTATATACCCCGTATATGTACAGCTGAAAATAAAATAAATACTAATTAAATGTATTGATTAGAAAGATATACATATAAAATCAATTTTATCAAAAAATATTGTTGTTGCGCTACTAGGATTCTTTCTACTTAATATATTAAATTAGTATTTAAAATATCACAGACCTACATTTGTTCTGAATAATTACAACTTCATAATAATAATGTGTTCTCCTTAATAATGAAAACAAAATACGAAATAAAAATGAGAGAAATATTACGAAATTTTCTAACGCAGATTTTATTAGAAATTACTGCTGAATTCTTTGTTATTAAAATATTATAAAAATTTTTCATAAGCTATCTCGGAGAGTGAAAATAATGGTAATAAAAATTGTAATAAATTAATGAGTAATTTCAAATGTGGATTAATATGTACAGGGGTGAAAATGAATGATAAATTGCTACCCTTTGCCTGCCAGCGTATTTCAAATTTCCCGATAAGAACTTAAAAGGTGCGTGGTGCACTTATTTCACCCCCACGGACCTCAAACGATTGTTATTGAAATCGCAACAAAGGCCCGCGATAAAAATCCAACGGTCGTTCGCTCATCCCCTTGTGCAGGGAGGGAAGGTAACATAATATTTTCTATTTAGTCCAGCGCACCGTGTCTAAATTACTGTTCAATTGTAATCAGATTGTGTGTTAGGTAGGTAGCCATTATCGGGAAGAACTCTACTGTGGTCGGGGTGCGTTCATGGAATCGGGCAGTCACCAGGCTAGGGGTGGGTTATGTATAGAATATGGATATCATGTGTATCTGTAATATATTTTTCGTCAAGTGGCGATGTTATTTTGATTTCATTGTGTTGCTTGTAGAGGTTATCTACAACAAAAGGTGCATTTTGTAAGGTACTCACGATAAAATTTAATGCTTGACGGGACCTATTAAAAATTATTAATAAATGCTTATTATCCACAAAATTCATTTTTATTGAAGTATAAAATGGTTTAAAAATAGATTAGGAATTGGGAGGCACTTCTGGCATTTCTGATAGACCGGGTCGTACGTAGAAAGATATTGCATTGAACTTGCGTAAAGTTCGAGCCGCGTTGAACTTGGCTAAAGCTCTAGCCGTCCCGCATACCTCGTGTGACGAAGCAGCGACGAGATGTCATCAGCAGCAGTGCAGACCCTCGGAAGCTGATAAAATTCATCGTTCTCGCCATCGAGTTTTCTATGGCAAGAACCTACGCAGAGACCGTGAATGTTTAGCAGGACCACCGCGGATCTTTTTTTATTAAAATAGTGATAGTGAGTACCAGATTCTTAATGCCTGTCCCTAATGTATATTCTTCTTTCTATTGTTATATACGTTATAATTTATTAATTTTTTAAAACTGTTCTAATTTGTGTTTAATTAATTAACATTATTGTCCCAATTAGAAGCTTCAACAATTAAAAAGCATTCTTGAGAAAATATATGAAAGCGAGCGAGGCAAAGTACGAGTATGTCAGGAGAGCAGGGTGTGCCTTTCTTTTTTCTCTTCCTACTACTACGACGACACAGTTTGATGATTCGTATGTTTTATATTACTGCGTATCCACTAATATGTTTTTTGCACGAATAGCGAGTTAATGCAATGAAATATAGTTAATTTGTTTCATACTTGAAATACGCACGAAGCAATCGTTTTGTAGTGTGACATTATTAAATAAAATAACAATAACTGCATGAAAACCACGAAATTTATTGTACATCGACCGGTTTCGCTTATCTCAAGCTTCATCAGCAGGACGTATTTAAAACTGATCATAAATACAAGAAGACTGCGCTTATATATACATAAAGAGGGAGATAGAATATAAATTATATGCGAAAAAGAGAGACAGAATACATATATGGATAAATGGGACATTAAGGAATGGGAAAATAGAGTGTTGATGGATATTAAGTTGATTTTAAAGGAAACATACCTAATATGGGGCTAATGATAAATTGATTTGACTATTAAGAATTGGCGTACTAATATTTATTGCGTTTTTTATTTCAAAGGCTTCTAAATTGTCCAACCGCAGGCCAAACCCATTTTTATGGAGGATATTGATCCCTGTGGTATTATCATAAGAATGGTCTTTTTCAATACTATGGTTGGAAAATTCTGGGAAACCAGTACTGTTTAAACATTTAAGATGTTATTAACATGAATATTGACATTACGAGTAGTTTTGCCTATATATAATGAGGGACAATTGTAGTAAGTTAATTTATATATACCCGAGTGGCTTAATTTGTTATCTTTATCTTTTGAGTTTATTAAAAAATTTCTTAAATTGTTGTTTGTGTGAAACGCTGACTTGATATTAGAAGGAAGATTATTCACGCAAAGGGAAGGCAAATTATTAATATATAGAACTCTACGCCATTGGTAACTTACGTTATGATTAATATTTTTACCGGGAGGACTAGGGAACAAGAAGTTATTAGTAGCTATTTGTTTAAGTATTTTATTAATAATTATGTTAACAAGGTTCATATCCTAAATATAAATAATACTATTGTCTGATTGCCTCACTGTAATAATTTGTCAAAATTAAAATAAAACTACGGTTGACGAGATCTATTATCTGTTTTAGTTCGTCAATGATTTCTAATGATCTGAATAAATGCTGAAAGGGAACAAAACACATTCATTCCAGGTAATCTGATCCAACATGAATGGGGTTAAAATTACTCTGTAATTATAATCAGGCTGCTGCGTTTGTGACGTGCTTAGGGATAGATTCACGGAGGGTGGTTTTTTGTGACGTTTTTCTGAGGTACATTCGATATGGTGGCTTTACACTTTGTGCACCTCGGTCGAAAGGTGATCGCCTAGCAGGGGGATACTAGTTAAGGGATGGTTTGGAAAATATTCTATACTGATGCCGAATAAGGGTGGATAGTTTTATGTGGGGATGATGGACATCAGGAATACAGTTGTGATTTTTTTGGATTCTTTTTTTGAATTTTCATTTTTAGTTTTAAAAGTATATGAATAACAACTTTAAGTCAAATTTAAGAAACAGTATTTACTGTTTCTGAGGTAAGTTTGTGGAATTCCATAATCACATGTTTGAAAATAAAACACTTCTTTTTGATTCTATTATCGATCTAACAATTTTAACTCAACAGTCGTATAATATGATATGAAAGGAAGAATAAATTATTAAAACAATAAAACCTGAAAAATATAATTAATATTTTGACCATATCATGAGATATTTCCATACAGGATAATTAATGGTATGATAATAGGATAGACTACCCCATATAATTGGTCTGCTTGACTTTCACGCACCATTGAGGTCACCGAGACACAATTCATTATTTTATTACAGTGGTAATGTCAGAACTCATATACTAGTTAACTCCGCAGTCCCCAGACTGCATTCTTTGAGGAATGAATATGCGGAGATAGTCGACAATTTTGCTCTTAATTTAATTCTTTATAGGACTACACTATTACAATTTTTTCTGTCTGAACCCAATGGGGACGGATAAATTGCTACTTCACATTTTATATTTATTTTTAATCATGTAAAAACATGCTGACACTATGTAATTTTTTTCTTTGTGTATTGCACTTCCGTTGTAATTTTATCTTATTTTACAAATAATGTTAATCCCTGAATAGGGCATGTATAATAATAAATAAATAAATACATATCCAGAAAAGTACCAGATCTTGCATCTCATAATTCAAGACACAATTGCAAGCCGAAGAGGTCTTAGAATACGGTCCGTCAGGATGAAAAATCTAATGCAAGGGTTCAGGAAGTCACAGTCCAACTGCTTGGAGCTGCTACAAATAAAATAATGATCGTCAACATGATCGCTAGCGTTCGATAGCCGTACAAGAAGAAGGATTTATTATTTTTTTAATACCTATGTGATTCAGTTTACCAGAATTATTAATACTAAGGGTAAAATCTTGATATTTTGATATAAAACATCTTGAATGGTCAATTGACAAATCTACTTTTGAAAGATATGTTTAAATCTAACTTGACAAACTTTTAAGCTTTCAAAAATAGAAGTCGTATACTACGGACTCTTAAGCACATTATGATTTATTAAATAAAACAAATCGTAAATTGTATTTTTTTATATTTCTTGGTCCGACCTTGGTTGATTTTTTAGAAAATTGTTTGGCCCAGAATTTTATAAAATAGTTTCAGTCAGTTCAATTAAACAGTTTTCTTAACCTGAAAATAATTTGTATTTACTATTTTATTTTTAATCTTGCAAGATAGTTTAACGTATAATAGGGGTTGTCTTGTGTATTTTTAAGGATTTATATAATAGGTTCAATTCTCACTTGTGAGCAACTTGATCTTGATTTAATGCTTACATTATTCTTATAAAATAACCTCGGGTGTATTAGTTAATTTTAAATGTTTTTCAGAGCCATTTTTTAATTACGATGAAAAATTTTTTTTGTTGTATTTATTTATTTTAACATTTTACATATTATGATGTATTATATAATGACAGTTTAATTATAGTATACGTATGTATTAAAAATTCTATTTTTGACGTAATAAACGCACTAAAAGATACATTTTTTCATGTTTAAAAACAGAGCATTGTCATTACAATATTATTTAAATAAATATATTTATTTAAGTTAACATCAATTCTCTTAAATATTGTAGATATCTTTCAATTTATCTACACAAAAAATCAGTGTTCTTAAACATAATCGAGTAATGTATATAAAAGTATAAATAAAAAAATTAAAAATAAAAAATAAATCAAGAACATACATACGTCTTAATATAGAAATTCGGAATTTCTCAAGGTACAGTAACATTCCTTCATCATATATGTAAATGATTTGCTGGAACTCCCATTCGTCGGAATCATAATATCCCACGCTGACGATACTATCCTTATAATCAACGAAAAAGATACGAAAAGCGACATGTCGCACAGCTAACAAGGATTTGCAATTATTAAAAATACGGTTAGACGTCAATTACTGAAATAATGAATTCGGACAAGACTTACTTGATTTGTTTAATTAATATTCGCGAGTGTACTGTTCAGTTTTTATTTGATAGGCTTATCAAAGTTGTTAATAATAATCAGTATTTCATACCTATTTTGTGTTGTTATCGTGAATGATGTGAATTATATGGACCAATTAGTAATTAACTGAAGTAAACGTTAATTGGAGCCACGGTGCGTTTCCTTCATTACCGTTTACAAATAATGATTGCTATATTTTATCAAAACGCGTGCTCAATTCTCGCAATTAATAAAGCGTATCCTGCTTCACTCGCCTCCTGTTCACACACTTTAATCATTATAATCATTATTATTTGTTTACCTACACGTTAACAATGTCGGGTCAAACTACCATTGCCTATTCCTGGAGATGTAGGAAGGTGGAAATTAAACATACCATTCATTTACATGAATGTTTGTGATGTAACGTGAGTTTTTGTTAAATTATACCGTTTTATCACAGATATAGTCCATTCACACCCCGCCACTCAACTTAACTACATTTAATTTAGTTGTATTTTACATCTGTTGATGGGAGAGTCTGCACCTTTCAAAAAAATTTGGAGAGAAATAAAACAAAGCTGTGCGTATAGTACGAAGTTTAGTTAACTTAAAAAAATATTTTGAATATACTATTTTAAATTTGTATTTCTAAAACAACAGGTAGTTCAACAATCATCATTTCTGCTTTGATTTAATACAAATCAAATGAACCAATTTGAAAAACATACAGAAAAATCAATTTATCAAAAAAATATTTGGTTGCTACCGGAATACGAACCTGAACCTCTTAACCCCTTCAGACATGAATTTGTTTTAAGGGAGAAACAAAAAAAATATTGTGGATTTGGTGCAATGGGCTTTTAAAAAAAATATATTTTGTGTATAATTATGCACAATAGGTCTTGATATATAAAAAAATTGAGAAAATAATGCACTTATACATGTTATTAAAAGAAAGCAGAAGTATCAATACACATAAAATTAGTACTTGTTTTATGTTTTGAAAGTTGTGTGCATAATTGTGCGCAAGGGGTATGAAAGGGTTAATATTTCTCAGAATAAGAGTCGAGATTTCACGATCTTATCTAAGGATAGGAAGAATGCACTCGTCAAAACCTTCTCTCAATTATTTTCTCAATAATATTATTACTAATTCAGAGTTATGCAAATATCACATGAAAATTCTCTGAGAAAATATTTGCTGTCCAAAGATGGCGCTGATGTCGATTAAATTACCAATAATTAACAGTGGACGGGAAATTTTCATTGGTATGGTCCGGATCATTGTACGATGTTCCACGCACGTCTCCATAGATGCGTGGTAGCAAAATGTGAATAACTCATCATTGCATTGTAACATTCGCAAAAATTGCCCATGTCACGGCATTGAGATGATTTTATGTGTATCAAATATATAAAGCATTGATTTGCATGCAATTTTATGCATTGCATTCCACCTAGCGTCATATTATAAAAGCATGTGTTAGACTAATGTGTGTAAGCGATCTAATATTAGTTAATTTACATTAAATAAATGCGTATTGATATTTACATAAGTCGCAGAAAAATATTTTTAAATTATAACGATCCTCATATGTATGTAATATAATTCAATTGTTATATATAATTTAAATATGATTTTTTGGATCGATAAAGTGGCTAACTATTTAGCTGTCTCTCCGGCTACAACTCGGTTATTCGTGTATTTTATGGTGAACTGGACACTGCGTGACATCTCGTGGCAACTTCAACCTTTGTTGAATAAATTAAATGTCTAAAATAAATACTTTTCATTGTTCACGTCACTGTTTCAGTTCATTGTATTTACTCACTGTCAAACCGCGTAGAGTATGGAATCATCTTAAATACGAATGATGGACCGAAAATATGAGGTGGTTCACTTTTCAGTATTATTAATCCTTATTTTTACTACCAACATCGATAACGTATTTATTTAGCAATCACAGTTGCTTCTTGTAAAAATCTTATTTTAAATTTCAAAAGAATTATTTAATAAAAAGTATTAATTAAAACACTAATAAATGTAGAATTTTTTTAAAAATCTTTCCAATGATGTCAGAGTGAGAAAAAAAAAATATTTAATTTACTTTCTTTATTTTTCACCAAAAGTGTGTTTAGTTATTACATTTGCATATTCATTATTATTCTTTTAACGTTAAAATAAATGTAGCAAAAAATGTGATGACCACCATGACAAAAAACGATGTTGATGGCGTAGTAATTGTAATATCATGAATCAATCATAGTTTTTATTCTAAAACGCGCGTTATTCGAAAATAACACAAATTTTTTATTTTTTAACTGTCATAATAATACGAATTTACCAAAATACGAGTAAAATTACATCACCATGCTCATAATACAGAAACATAAATTCTCCTTTTTCTTCTTTTAAATAGGCAATCCACCCTTTAAGAGTGGTTTGTGCAACTTTATATTATAGAAAAAACTACAATAATATTATAAAATAAGAAATATTAAATATTATATTACAAGTCAATACCATTGTCATTCAAACAATTCGCTATTATATATATTAAATGTGGTGAGTTAAGGGAAAGATGACACATGTTAACCGGGAGTTGGAAATTACCATTGACGAGATTACTGTAAAAAAACCTGTGATCCGCAATGGACAGGCAAAAAAGATATGGTCAAGGGTTTCCTCCTCGGCACCACACTCACATATTGGGGAATCTATTATGTTCAATCTGAATAAATGTGAGGCTACTTGGCAGTGGCCAATTCTCATTCTATATATATTAGATATTTTTCATACTAAATTAATGTATTAATTATAAACATATACATATAAAATCAATTTTGTCAAAAAATATTGTTTTTGCGTCACCGGGATATATTTTTCTTTTGGAAACTTCCCTTTTGATGAACCAGGGGGTGCGGGGAATAGATCTTTTAATTATTTTAAGCCGATTACCCTTATGATTATTTGGATCTATCCTTTGTACAGTCGAGATAGAATTCGTACGTTTTTTTACCATATTAAGTCTGTCATACATCGGGACATGGAATTGATGAGGGAAAACTCCGGAAACAGTGGCCTCCTTGGCCAGTTTGGCCACGATTTGAAAAGTACAGGGTGAATATTATGGTCCAGGTCAATTTTGTTAGGTCACCATTTTGGTTTGGCAGATATTTGTCGGTTCATATTTGGTAGTCGTAGATAGTAGTTGATTTTACAATTTATTATGGAGTATATAACGCCTCAATAACGTGTTAGAGTTATTAAATTATCTATATTTATTATTGAATTTATTATTATAGTTATTATTAAATTATCTAAATAATTATGGCATGATAATGCTGTAACCATTAATGGTAATCGCTATCACTTGGTAGCCATATTGGGTCGATTGGGACTGCAATACATGTGGTTTCAACAAGACGGCACCCTTCACACACAGCCCGAGCTACGCTTGAAATTTTGGGAAAAAAATGTCAATAAGTGGTTATCATCTGATTTGACGGTTCTCAGGTATTTTTTGTGAAGATATTTGAAAAGAAAGGCTTACGCCAATTAGCCAACAATAATTTCGATGCTAATAATAACATGATAATATTCGAAATGAAACTGCTGAAACGTGTGCGAGAATCTTATGAAAAATGTACATAAAAGAGCATGCATTTACGCTGCCGCTACCAGAGACGATCACTTGACCAATATTTTATTCTATAAATAATTGTAATAAATTAAATAATTGATAAAATAAAACAAAATTATAAAATTTTGTTTTATTTTTTAGTTATTCAAAAACAATATCGGCCTGGAACATAATATTCACTAAGGATATAAAAACAAAACAAAAACGTGTTTTCGTACAATTATTTGAATTATAAATTTATATACGAGACCATATTGAAAAGTCATTCTTTAGTTCATTTTATCTTCTGTATTTCCGGTCAGTTCATCCCGGCGCACGTCAATGACCTACACAGTGTCATTGTGTCATATCGTCAGTAGACGTTCCCGGAAGCACAGAGCGATGCCATTCCGCCCACATGACATTTGTAATCACCTCAACTCACGCTGGAACACATTAGACATAATAATATGTGTACGTATATTATAAGGTACACATTTGTCATTATCATGCAGCAAACGAGCTCAGGCTATGTACTCACCTTATCGCACCTTCCACGGGGTTTTTACTTCCGGGATATTACAGAGTGACTGAGATGTATATGCTATCACCGTCACACTGACTAATTACCAGTTTCCTATTTCCTGTTACTTCATCATTTTATTAGAGATATTTAATTGTAAACTTAATGTGGATACAGATGACTAAATTAAAATATTGTGATATTTGAAAATTAATAATAAAATATATAATTTTAAAACTATAAGGGTGTTTTATATTTGATGTATTCCTTATATTAAATAAGCATTTAATAAATGCCATATCGATATTTTGTATTTTTTTCAAACTATGCTTAGCGTTTCAGATGTGCCTAACCTAACCTAACATAATATTTGGTAGCCATGCCAATCGATAACTAGGCAAGTCTCTTACCGCTAGATCAAATAGATATGTTTCTAAATAAATATCAGATATCTCATAGAGACAAAGCTATTTTTTATTATATTTAATGGAAAATATATTTCCAGATATTTGTTTAATAACAGTGCCTTTGTAGGTAAAAATCTAGTAATTGTGTGTTCTTGGACATATTAAAATATAGAAAATGTGTTTCTGGTACACACAGGAATAAAATAAAATATATTCTTAGTGTGAATAAAATTACAAATTAGAGTTATAATCTTATCTTAGCCAACGGAGATACTTACGCCAGCGAAAGCAAACTGGTTCAAATATAAATATAGATGTTGAGAAGAACGTGGGATGAAATTTAAAATGATTATGTAAGAAGCAAAGATCTGCTAAGAAAATTAAAGCCTTGCTTACATATTATGATATTCTAGTACTGAGTCCAAAGTTCTGATGAAAGCTGATACAATATCTCGGCGAGACTTTTGGATATCCTATCGCTTCAAAATTCCATCCTCCAATTTCCTCCCCACTTCCTTCCAGTTTCTTAAATCTTTCACATATCTTATATAATATATAATACGTACTCATCAAATGATAGTAAAAATCAGAAATACATAAATAAATTATCACGCGAGCAGCCAAAGTCGAGAAAAGACTTACACGTTGTACAGCAGGTAAGTTATTAGAAATGTTGTGTTTAAATTCTCGCGGTGATGGAAAATTTCATCACCGATGACCATTTTTCTACACTATTTATACTTTTTCTTTTTATATATATACTGTATATATTTTTATTTATACTGCAATGTTTCGTGTTGTAAATTCATAAATGAATTCATGAAAAATAAATGGGACGCGATCGAATTAATGTAATTTTTTTCAGTCTAAAAGTGTTTTTTTTTTTTAAATCTGTGTAATAATGTACATATGTATGTCATTTAAAAAAAATCAAATGATAAGTTTTTCTTTAAAAAAAATAGAGCTATTAATAGAGAACAATTTTTGTGACAACTTTACTTTGGTTCCATTAATTAAAGAGCAATTTGTTCTGACGCTCGCTACTTCAGCGATAAAATGTGAACTTTATTTCTAATCAGTATTTTACTTACCTTTTATATTAGAGATAGGTAAACAGAATAGAATACGAAATATCATACCACTCTTTTTTTATGTAGACTCTGACAAGGTCGCGCTCCAATATCTGATACCTGATCGTACCAGGTCTTTCGCGGACGTTTTGTGTACACATCGTGTACGTAACACATATGACACCCGTATTATTTGTAAGATTATTTTAGAATAGATGATTTTTTTTTAATTTCTCCGAAAATACTAGGTAAGAAAACCGCAGAAACGGAAAATAGTCTGCGCACTGACAAAATAATAATATCCACCTAATTTCTACTTCAAACAAACCGCATTGTTGATATCACACCTGGTTCCCGTAATGCATTTGCATGAGTTTTGACTAATTTTCCTTCTGTTTGAGTCAACAAAAATTACTTTGCGGTTTGTGACTAATTAACATACATTTTTTAAAACAAAATTTACATCGCGAAATTGTATTTAAGGTAATGTTAACAAGTGGTTAATAATTATTTTTCCTTAATATATTTCCAGATAACAAATTTATGCATGTGTACTTACATGTTTAATAAAAATATATAAATATACGCTACGTATACTAGTATATATATATATATATATATATATATATGCTCCAGTGCGTCACATTAATACACCTTTTATATTTTTTATAACAATTTAAAAATTGTTTATTGTTTCGGCGATTTTAACTATTATATTTACAATTATTATATCTATAACATTGAGAATCATAAAAACTTTAAACATATTAACTAGGCGGGGAAAATATACCGAGTTTAGTGAAACGTTAGGATGATGGGTGACTACTGCTAATCTCGCAAAATAGAAAAAGCTTTACGGCAGCTTCACCGACAAAACATAAACGCGGTTTAAACTCATAGATTAAGATTGTTTCTAATTGTAATCTCCTAGTTATTGTAATAAAAATATCCATTATTTACCATGTAACATATTTTATTTAAATACTCATTAAATGTAATAATTAGAAAGATATACATATAAAATCAATTTTATCGAAAAACATTTTTCCAAACCGTGTGCTATCAAATGCCGTTTACACAAAGGTATTTGAGATTCTGTAAAAACGAAGTAGACGGATTTCAAATAAAGGAACGATAGATGTATTCATTTGAAAAACTGTAACATATAGATTCGAAAATTTCTTGTCAGAATAATGTCGCTGTAGCATAGTTGGATAATGCACCTTCCTCGGTTTGGAAAGAAATCCAGGTTCGAATCCCGGTGGCGCAACAACAATATTTTTCAATAAAATTGATTTTATATGTATATCTTTCTAATTAATATATTTAATTAGTATTTAAAACATCACAGACCTATGTTTTAAATAATTACAACTTCACAATAAGAATGTGTTCTCCTAATAATGTTTTATTTAATTGTTAATATTGAAATACCTTAAGTCACCCTTTATTTACTAATAATATAGTAGTTATATAATAATATTATTATTATAATTATTACTAATTATACAACTATTAATAAAAAAAATTATAATAAAAATAAAATAATAAATTAAGCGCCGTCGTATTATTTGTGTAAGACCCCAATCGCCATATAAATAATGCATATACTTAATACATACATGTTAAAAAAACTAATATTTTTTTATCAAAATAAGTAACGAAAAAAAAGTACATGAACAAAATATAAGTACTAGATTTCAATTACGGCTATTATTATATCTGTAGCTACTCTGCAGTCGATGCCATTCTCCGAGAGCGCCGCTTGCACTAAGGAGTTGGTGCTGAGATCCATCCGCAGCTTTATGTCAGCAACTCGATATCTCAGAAGCGAAACGAATCCATACACACGGCCTTCGGCAAACATTGTAGCTGCGCTACAATAACGGACCAACCCGGACAGTATGCTGTATGAGTTGTTATGTTGAATTTGTAGACGGTTGTAAGTTACTTGCTTGAATTTCAACCAGAGCTCGCAGGTATACATGCAGGTGAAGAACTATTTGAAAACAATGCTCTTCACCTCCTCACTGAATCGGTAGAAACATTGTGACAGCATATTTGAAATGGAAATAATTTTTGTTACAACAAATTTATTAATGGCTAATCAGCTGTTGACTTCTTTATTAGAATACTAGATGAAAAACTATTTAATTGGTATGTATGGTATTAAAAACTATCTAATTCTCTCTTTTTTCTAGTCCATGATTAACGCGCCAGCGAACATGTAAATTAATTATGTTACTGAATCTGGTCTTCAAACAAATAGTGTTCTTTATGAACACTATACTTCCAAATATACTGTGTTATTTGTAACTTATTTTATAAATATATTTCAAAATTTTCATGATTAACTTTGTGTCCATTATAATTAACTGTTTGAATAAATAAATAAATGATTAAAATAAAATACAACGTTATTTACATAACCCTACACTTTAAACATTAAAACGTTTTGTGTAAAAACTGCAGATGATGTAGTAAGTGGCAAAAACGTTTTGATTTTGAATTCAAGTATAGTGAAAAGTGTATTTTTAATTACTTATACCTGAGTTGAAAGTTTTTATAATATAGAAGTTCTCAAGAAAAAATGTGTAGTGGAAAATTAACTTTTCTTTTTTTATTGAAAATAAAATAATTTATTGATAAAAATAAATTCTTTACAGCATCTCAGTTGTTATTATATTTTAGAAGTAAAAAATTCAACCAATCGAAAGAAATTTTCATTCCGTTTTAAAAAATGACTCTTAACTAAAAAAAGTATGCCGTCAAGATTTCAATTAACTTTAACACGACTTCTGAAGGAAAAAATCAAGCAATTGTCGTCTCACCCGCCTGGTCTGACAGTTCTTTCATTAAGCTCACCTTTCTTACCTTATTTCATTCCCATTCGTTTTCTATTCATGCCACTTTCTCCGGCTCCCACTCCAGTCCGTCAAGAGGTATTCCAGATATGCACGGTGACTCGTGCCACCCTCTTTTCTGAATGGAAATGAGGGAAATTTCAATTTGAAAGATATCAAATAATTATTAGAAAAATATTATAAGCACATTTTATATTTATTTATAAAAAATTTAAATATAATTGAAAACATTTTTTGTGCAGTTAAATACGTGAATTGTGATAAAAAGATGACGATAATCACGTGTAATCACTAAGTACTGGGTAAATTTGTCTTTTTAATTTACATAAATCTGTTGATATTATCAATTATACGATAAATTTTAATCTGATGTATTTTGACATGAATATTGTTTTGTCATATCCATCATTTGAGTGGCCATAATTAGGTGTAATATCTTTAAAGAAACATATTATTAAATTTGATAAATTAACCCGGGGCACCACTATTCTATTTGATAGATTAACCCGTGGCAGCACTATTCTATTTGATGGATAAACCTGAGGCACCACTATTCTATTTGATAGATAAACCCGAGGCACAACTATTCTATTTGATATATTAACCCTTGGCAGCATTATTCTATTTAATAGATTAACCTGTGGCATTACTACTCTATTTGATAGATTAACCCGGGACACCACTATTCTATTTGATAGATTAATCCGGGACACCACTATTCTATTTGATAGTTTAACAGATTTGAATTTAGAATTCAAAAATTTTATATACATATCAAATGTCAAATAAAAAACCGCATTAAATACAACAATATAACCCGGACACTTAAAAATCACCCAAAAATTATAAAATCTATACTTACTATAACTATTTATTCAACACTGTATTAGGACGTAGGTAGACAAAAATATAAGATTTTAATTTCATTTTCAAATTATTACATTGTATTGTTACTATTCGAAATCACAACTTTCTAAATTCTAATCTATCTCATTTAAATATCAACAACAATACGATATTTTTGTTTAGAAAATTTTTTGAGATTTTGCAACATTTGTTTTCAGTTCAGACAAAGTTCAGAGTGATCCGGGCACATTTGAGAATTTATTATATAATTTTTTTCTGTACACAAAATTTAACATTTTCTGAAAAAAATATATAAATAATCCTCATATGAAACGCAGCATTTGGTCACCGGAAGAATTCTTAATATAAGCTACTCACCGCAGCCTCCTTCGGCGTGGCCGAGTGAATGGACCACAAAATTAAGTGTCACCACCTTCCGACTCTTTTCATTTCTTCATTTCACTCTGTCACCTTTTCTTTCAGTATTCAGATGCATTCGCCCCACCCGCACCCTCGTTTTCACCCCCCCCCCCAGTCACCCTTAGATCCAGGTTTAATGTTTTTTCATGAATTTAAATTGGAATTCATAAATTAAAGGAAAATTTCTTACGAAAACATTTTGCTTTCAAAAAAATGTTGTTTACTTGACAAATTTTCGATGAAAAATTCACGGATATTTTCAAATTTAATATTTAAACATTATTACATTTTTTAATATCAATTTTAGTATTTATTTATCTAACCTCTCAATTTTCGCGACAATTTGAACTACCTAACTGCGAAGTTTAATCTACAGTTTCTTAAATAATATTCTTTACATATAATATATTACTTAATATTTACTTGGTAAATTAGAATTTATATTTAAAAATAATAAAATCAAAAGGCGCAAATGTCTGTAACACATGTGTATGCCTGTCGCTTAGATTAAAAATATCATTGATAAATATTTAAATGTATATTTATTTCATTACACTATATCTTTTGTAGTTTTTGTTTAGCAATACAATCTTAATAAATTTAGGAATTTATAATATTCTTAAAATACTTCATTATAGTTAAAGCGTTTGTAAACTTTGCAAGAAAACCGGGTACATAAATATTGTTAAAAAATGTATAAACAATAAAAATATTAAGTCAAATATACCTAATTTCTTTCATGTGTAGATAAAAAAAAATGTTGATGGTTGCTAGAAAATATTGGTATGCATGTCACAAAATTTTGTTGAAATAATATATCCTCTAATATAATTAAATATTGGTAAACTACCAACGTATTAAAAAAAATAAGGCCTATAGATAATTTGAAACGATGTTATTCTGCTATAAATAGTCTAGTTTTTTTAATTTCTTCTTATAATTCTGAATATAAAATGTTTAATGGTACCTACAAGAAAACAACCATCGACCTAGAAAACAAATATCCATATTATATAGATGAAATTATGCAAATAGAGCAGTGGAAGTGACATGGCGAAGATTGTTGGAGGATCTGCAAGACTTGGATTGACATGGCTGATGATGGTGATATAAAATAGTAATACATTTTATCACCACCAATCTTTTTCTTTACCATCTTTGTATCCAGTAGAGGACGTCTGCTTCTTCCATCACCTTCCAAGATTTTACTATCTGCCCTTTCATGCTCGTATATCAACGATCCAGTGGGCCTTTGGCCTACCCACGCTTCGAATATGTCAAAAATATAAAATGTAAGTGTCTCAAAAATTGCGTATACAATTAGCATGATTTTTAATTACTTAATCACACAAATGCAAATGTGTATATAAACAGTAATTATATTGATATTTTACTCGAAATTACCACTCAATTACACACATTTTTTATATGGCAGACACGGTTTGATAAATATACTGACCGTAATCGCTATTAAAAATCTTTTTAAATAGTGAGAACAATTAGTAGGTACTCACATAGTTATGTAAAAAGTATTTTTTTTTGAGATTTCTCTAGTGCGATTTTTTTGCGGCTTGCAATCAATTTTTTCCAACCTCTCTGCGGTATCGCAGACGCGTTGAGACGCATTTCGCGACATTATGTTACGAAACAGTTTTATTATATATTTAATTTAACATACATTTCTTACACTACCTGTCGGGAAAATGCACGAAAGCTGCCTTGATAAATTTCTACCGTATAGAATTCGTAATGTATTAAAAAAACCTTTTTAATGACGGCAGATCACATTTTCCAGGCAGTACCCCCAGCCATATTAGGCGTCCCTGAGCGACAACAAATTGGCCGTGAGTCTACCGCATAAAAGTGTAATCTGATTTGGTTTACAAATGAAACTGCTCCCTCCAGACGAATAACTTGCTCCTTGCGTGTCCTCTTCAAGACGCGGCAAGGAGTCGCAGTCGGAAGGTGTCCTCATCGGCAGGTCTGGGGAGTATATTACTCCTAACCGGGGTTCGTATTACGCCGGCCTGATTTACTACTGTATCTCTTACGAATATTTTATTATAATTGATTTTTTCACAGCTTCATGTATAAAAAAAGGTTAATTTAATTTTATTTGATTAGCAAGGTAAATAAGCAAGAGTAATATAAAAACTGTTGTACGTACCTTCATACATTATGAAATATTATAATAAAATATGAATTAAATATATTAATTAGAAAGATATACGCATAAAATCAATTTTATCGAAAAATATTATTGTTGCGCCACAGGGATTCGAACCTGGATCTCTTTCCAAACCGGGGAAGGTGCATTATCCAACTTCTTTAACAACTGAGCCGTCTACCTTATTTTTACGAGATTCCGTAAAAATAAGGTAGACGGTTCTTTCAAATAATGAAACGATTAAATGTATTAATATTAAAAAGGTAATATATAGGTTCGAAAATTTTTCGCTAAAAATATCGTCGCTGTAGCTTAGTTGGATAATGCACCTTCCCCGGTTTGGAAAGAGATTCAGGTTCAAATCTCGGTGGCGTAATAACAATATTTTTCAATTAAATTGATTTTATATGTATATCTTTCTAATTAATATATTTAATTCATATTTAAAATATCACAAACTTATATTCTGAACAGTTACAACTTCAGTATTCTTCTAGATATTTTTATATAATATATAATTTTCTTAATACTCTTTTAATATCTACAATATTATCTCTTTATACAAATATAAATATCTGTTCTCTATAAATTACTTTCGATCAATCAAATGTTGCGTAGTTACCCTGTGCAAAATTCTTCTCCTGGCTAACATCTAGTCTACCCCCCTGACATTATTTCCAAATTTTGCTCAGTTAGACTCTAGAACTCTGAAAATATATTCACCTTATCTCATGATTACGAAAAATAAAGGCAGCCCCTTTACTACACCACCTAACTGTAATAACAATAAACTACGAAGCGATTTTTAATTCTATCGACATGAGCATGTACTACAATTTAATTTTATCGATATAAGTAATAAATGTATATGTTTATAGTTAAAAAAAATTACCTAGTTATAGAGTGGTCGGGAGTTTGAGGAGAGTTCTATTTTTATAGCACAATCGTTTAGTTTAGTTTGAAAATAATAAGTATGCAACGTCTATATTTATAAATAAAAATCTTGAAATTCAATTTGAGAGGTATGGTCGATAGTTTCCATAGTGGTAATATTTTAGATTAGTCAAAAGGTGTAAGATTATGTATAGAAAATAGAGAGACTTTCAGTTTTATATATAATTATTTAGGAATGAAAGATCCGGCGAGAGGTCTACGATTTTAATAACCGGTTTGCATGAAACCGGTGCGAACCTTTAACTGAATAAGATACTTAAATCGGCTCTCATTAATGATATCACAGGGACATGAAACAATAGCTTTTTTATATGTCTGAATTTCTAGTAACGCTGAGTGTAGACCATTGGTATTAAGTAATACGTAATATATAGTCTCTAATTAGATGAATATATTAAAATATTTTTAATTGCTTTACGTTACTTTGAGAGACGCGTTGTTTATTTTTAGATAAATAAAATAATTATACATAATAATATATTTGTGTGCGCTCGTATTGTATAAACAGTGTAATGATGAGTTTGAAATGTCATGACACGATCGAATTGATTGGCCAATCACTGCCAATAATTTTACAACACAACATAAAATAATTATAAAAAATAGTTGGCACCGGTCCAAGAAAAACAACGGAAATACTGTTAGTTATTTGAAATTAGTTTTAAAAATCTCTAACAGACATTGCATAGTCTTAAAATTTACTAGGCGAGCAAACACCTCAATTAAAAATACGTTGTACGATATAAGTATACCTACGTGTATTTTATTTATCAAATAAAAATTTTATTCTACGTACTTAATTTAATTTACTATGTGAACATTTTGTACCTTCCTTCGTAATTCGTGGATTTACGCAATTGCCCAATTATAGTATGCACTCATTTTCTATGTATCTAAATAATATTTATCTTACCCTTAAAAATTAAAAAATTTTTGAACGGGCGTCTTTATTTATTTTTAAATTTGATTGTATATATCTTTAGTATTGTCCTGATGCAAGATGATAATTCATTATTTAATTGATAGTAAATAATGCTTTTGTCATGTTTGATCAAGATGAAAAAAATTGCAACACTTTGTGGTCGTCGTTTATTTAAACAATTTGACACATGTTTTGATCCTGAGTTGATGAAGTTAGATGACTGCCGTAGATAAATCAACCGTTTATACAGTGGAAGATAATTCGGTATCGTCTTGGTGCATCCAAAGAAAGGCATAGCTTAATCTTATGAAGTCTGAGAACAGTTGATGAGCAATGCCAGGTAGCCTCACATTTATTCAGATTGAACTTAATAGATTCCCCAATGTGTGTGTGTAGTGCCGAGGAAACCCTTGACCATATCTTTTTTGCCTGTCCATTGCGGATCACTGGTTTTTTTACAGTAATCTCGTCAATGGTAATTTTCAACTCCCAGTTAACTTGTGTCATCTTCTTTCCCTTAACTCGCCACATTTAATCTATATAATATAAATTTTTTGACGATAGTGGTATTGACTTGTAATGTAATATTTCCTATTTTATAATGTTATATGACTTTTTTCTATAAAATAAAGTTTTAACTTGATTGATGGCACAAAACACTCTTGAAGGGTGGATTGTCTATTTAAAAGAAGAAGAAGAAGAGAACAATTGAAAGTTTATGTCGTTGATAGCACTTACCCCGACTCACTCTAAAAGAAATGGTATTTACATTGGATTGATCGCATCAATATTTTGGTAAACTAGAATAACTGCTTAAGCACTGAAAATGTTTAAAGTTGAGCATATTTTTAAAAATAATTTTAATTATATAGAAAAATTACTGTAAGTAAATAAATAAAATATTACATTTTCGTTGAAGAAGATGGAAGAGTTCGTCGTGTACTGAGCCGCGACCCGCGAAGATTGGAAATAAGAGAGGGCTCGGGACTTAAGATGGCTACGTGGCGGGAAAACTTTCTTGTTTTCTCGTCTACATTTAATGGCATTTAAATTAGGTTTTTATTTACCCATTTGCTGTCGGTAACACGAGATTAAGATGTAAATAGCTTCACGGTTCGTTCGCGGCGACATTTTGTGAGAAAGCGTATGCAAAGATTAGATGGTAATATCGTGGAGCCGGCGACAGTCATGCTTTAAGGGCCCGGAGGTCGCTCTAAGAGACGACGAGTACATACCTACCTACCTATCCGCCTGTTGGTACCTACCGTTGAATAAAGAAAAAAGCTTTTACATCCTCGACCTCGAAAATTGACAGCAAGTAAACACAACATGCAAGTAAAGTATTCATTATAATTATAATATTTTTTATTTAAATGACACGTAATAAAAATATTATAAAAGTGAATTTATTGATACAAGAAACATAATATATCTATTGTATACATATTAGATTGATGCATAACTATCCGCCGTTTTTTTGAAAATTATATTGTTACATAAATTATATTGTTACCATAACCATACCATAACCAATACCGAAAACAAACTTAATACATATTAATTGTACAATTATCATTTGGGAGCGTAGTCACCGTAATAGTGGCTGATCGATGTTGAAGTTCTCAGTCAGTGATGCAACATTCGTCCTTTTTCACAGCCGCTAGAAGTCACTGTCATTAAAATTCGAAGATCGACCCTTTCGTGACGTGTAGTCTAAGCTGGTATCACCAGCTTTGAAGCACACAAACCACTCTCGACATGCCCTTTCGCTAATCGTTCCTTCGCCGAAAAGATCGTTAAGATCGCGAAGTGACTCAGCAGTAGCTTTTCATCCTTTCTCCAAGTAATACAGCATAATGTGTATAGTTTTAGACGCGCATTTTAATTTTCTAACCCTGTTAAAGAATTATGTTATAAAAAAATGTTAGTTAAATATCAAATTCAAAAAACAAAATGTCACGAAATAACGGTGGGTAATTCATCAAAGTAATATGGAAGAACGAGTACGTAAATGAGCTAGGCGAATTTTTGTGCTATGATATCGTATTCAAAATATTTATATATTCACCTTGGTTTAACAAGGAAAATAGACAGTGATGAGATATAAACAGAGAAACAAATACTTATATAACTTTGGGAAAGCAGAGAAATTACCGTTCAGCGGGGTGCTCAGTAGCGCTCGCTGATGGTGGTAGGTGCGTCAGCTATGTCATCATACATAACTTGTTGGCGCGTAGTGTCTTCATGGTGTTATAATTAAAACACGATCGTTGGATGGCGCCCTGTATAACCTTTGAAATTATTATTTACCGCCTATTGTAATAAATAAAGTATTCCACGAACAAAACTGTGATTAAAGTTATTCTATAAGTCTCACTGTTAAATCACGATACAAATATTTAAGAATTTTATATCTGTATACCTTTACTGAATATTCATATTTTTGCAAAAAGTTAAATAATTTAGGTAGTCTTAATATATTGTTATATTATAAATATTATATTAAGTCTGGAGTTTAATATCCAAGCTCTTTACTGGATGTCTATAATTTTACTCACAAATTAATTATGTCGATTGCTAAAACTTACTCACCATATTGCAAGGAAGTTTTTGTAAGATATTTAGATATTGCATAAATGTTCAATAATGGCTGAGGAATGACAGAGGCAACGCTAACGTCCACGCGATATGCGAATGGTGCATCTCGATCCAAATCCTAATCGAAAGCTTTAGTTAGTGTTTTTCATTAAAATATGAATTTCCGATTGGAATGAAAATACGAGAGCTTACTTTAGAAGATTACTGATTTTTTGTATACATATCATTGTAATTCGATACGAAATATTATCGATATTGCTTATACACACATAAAAAAGAATTATTATATTATTACCGGTAGAGAGGTCTTTTTATGCATATCTCTAAGTTGAAAATATATATATATATTATTCTTTCAATATCTTCAATATAAAAAACTGTAACTTAAGAAAATAAAAAATACCTTTAAAAATAATTTAATGTTTTATTTTAAAAGTGTATAAATAAAATGAGCCGTAGGTAATTGTGAAAGATGAGAATAATTACCTCGTCGAGAAAACATGGCGATTTTAAAATAATAAATCAGTAAAATAAATTATTGAAATTAAATAATTTATAAAATAAAAATATTACATATTAAAATGATAATATAAATAAGTAATGGTAAACCTTTATTTACGTGACTGTGATTGTGTCGATTATTGGTAACTGAGATTTAACGATGATTGGTAACTAAGATTTATTGCTCGAAGAATTACGTTAATCAGTTATCAATTATTGTTACAATCGAATACAATTACAGTCACAATAACAGTCAAAATAACGGTATAAATTACGATTTTACCATCACTTATATAAATATTTCATTTTACTTTTTAGTTTACAAAATATCTGCATTCTTTAAGATCGATCGGCCAAACGTTTACAAAATAAATAAAAACGGTTGTAGAACGATAACAGCACCATTATAAACTTTCCGCGTAATTTTTCTTATTTTAACACAAAATTTATCTTATCTCTTTTAACATTGAGATGTGATATCATTTTTACACGTCTCGGCCACCGGCCCGGCTAGCTCAGTCGGTAGAGCATGAGACTCTTAATCTCAGGGTCGTGGGTTCGAGCCCCACGTTGGGCGGAATATTTTTATTATTTTATATGTTGAATATTTTATATTTTAAATATTTTTTATTTGTTGAATAAATATATTCATTACTAAAAATATTCTAAATGAAATTCTTATATTATAATTAACGGAAATGATTATGAGTTTATAAAAAATGAAATTGTATTATTTTAAAAATTATTTGAAAATCACTCACTATGTTATTTCAGAAATCAATCCCATACGAAAGACCCTATCTTAGCTATTAAGATTTAGAATGACTGTGTATTTAACGGAATGTTTACTATTGTCTTAATAAATGAATGTAAAAGAAACCTATTGATGACTACAGTTAGTGGAGTATATATCATAATAATGTAAAACTACCAGCTATCTCCTCCGATTGTTTTATACTAAGCCCTGTGGGTGGTTATTGTGGCCGCTGTGCTGTCTGGGTCTCATCGTCGATTGTTCGCTGCTAGGCCCTGCAGGCGGCTAGTGGCTACTTCGCGGCCAACAGCTGCGCAGTTAGGGTCTCATCAGCTATCACTGATTGCTTGCTGCTAGGCCATGTGGAAGGCTATTGTAGCCGCTGGTCGGTCGCTTAGGATCTCAGTAGAATCTATATTTCAATGCGCGAATTCCTTATTATTTTAATGCATTTAGCAATGTACTTTATATTTATTGACAGTATGAAAAAAAATACTATGTTACTAAATCATATTTTTTATATTGAAACATAGTTTATACGAACACCCCGATAGCGTAGCAGCTACCATTGCGCCACCACAATAGTCGCCCGCAGGCCTAACATCAATAGCCGATTGATTTTCTTAACGTACATCATGTACATTGTCAGTAAGAAAAATCACCATAGTTGCCAGATTACGCGTCTTATATAATTATGTAGAATGTATTTTAAGTATCTGTAAATTAAAATTATTTAAATAATATATTTTTTTAGTATATTTTATAACATTTACATTATAGTAAATCAAACGCATCAAACATTTCTTTTAAATCTACTGGCAACTAGACTAATTTTTTTATAAAGCTTTTCTCAATTGAAATCTCGATATAATTACAATTATGTATTCTACATTTGCATTACATCCATAGTGATTTATAGCACAAATGCTGTGAATGTCAAATAAAAAAACATGTATATTAACCATCTGTTATCCATGGTATTAACGTGGAAACGTTAACTGTCAGAACGAACAAAGTTACAAATGTAAACAACAAAAATAAAGATTAGATCAGGAAAAATATATTTTTTTAATTTTTAAGGTTAACCTTTATTAAAAACTTAAACTTTTGCTTCTTGAAATGTACAAAATTAGAAAAATGTAATAAAAAATAAAAATGTTTAAAATTTATTTAGTATATTTAGTAATCCACCCCACCTTTCAGTCACATTTCGAATTCTTCGACTTCCATTCGTCCTTTCAAGTTGCGATATCTCCTATGCTGTGTATATTGACGTTTGAGGCTTCCATTAGAATCCTGAAAAAAGAACATTGAATAATGTAAATAGTATATTGGTTTTGACAAAACTAAAAAATATGATTTTGACATAAATGAAAAATATTTATAGTAGTTTTACTGTAATGTAAGAATATATTTCATGATGCATTTTGCATAAATACTAAATAGAATACACAAAAGTGAAAACATTTAAGTAATCAGATATTAAAAACACGTTTGATTTACTTACCTCAAAATTCAATAAGAAACGTCTATAGTACACCATAGATAATAAAATCTATACACAATTATGTTTTCGCTACATTGATGAAAACATTTAATTCATTTTTTAATTTAATATATATTTACTAACTGTTATATGTACTGTAAAAATTATATTTAATACATAAAAGAGAAGACATTAAGTAATCTTAACCTAGAGATATTAAAAACGCGTTTCGCTCCTTTAGCGAATATTTTTTTAACTGGTAAATGACACTGCGTCCAAGACTTGGTAGACATACAAGACGTCCAGAAAGCCTTAGAAATAAATGAAAATATATACGTAATATTTTTATGGATAGTATTTTTAAACAATTAACTTAGTTATCAACCGATATTTTAATATATATTAGTGAAATATATAATTACCATATAGTAGAGACTAGTAATTACCGGTAGCTAGACAGTTCTAATACGGATGAAATTCACATAAAATACGTCCAGAAATTTCTCGAATAGTAATATGTGTCTTCATATAAAAATAAACATAATGGATCCCAATGAAACTATATTGGTTCTAGTCACACGAATATTAAACACAATTATTTTTAAACAAAGTTAAGCGATTGTCCCATGGACAATTGTACTTATTTGTTAGTCTCCCTGGATTGCTATCGAAATGTCTTACCACTGTCTGATCATTACTTTGAAACATATTTTTTCTCGTGAATTTTGTGTATGTTAAAAAATATTTAAACAAATCTTCAGTCTTTGAACACGAAGCATCGCTCTCGTTCTGGTCGGGTCCCAAGTCATCTTCGGCGGTCGCAGTAAATAACGTTCGCCCCACTGACTTGATGACTTCAGGGGCCTGGAAACCCCCGGCCGAATCACGAGAACACCCCTCCAGTCCTACCTACACCCTACACTTCACTTTGGCCCAAATCAGTTTCAAACCCAACTCCGTAAAGATAGTGTAGGGCTGTAATATGAAGACACCGACTGTGAAAGTATTGTGTATTTAGGTTAAGGTCACTTTGAAAATTGTTCACCTCTTATATTTAACCTGTTTTACTTGTATCTTTACTCATTAATTAGATTTTTTGATGCTTAATAATAATTATACTATATTATACTAGATATGCGCAAATAATTATTAATAATTATTTGCGTTTATCTAATACATGTAGATATTTTATTAAATATATTATATCTAGTTCCGATATTGGCCTCAGGTAATAAAAATAAGTTAAAGATTGCGAAAGTGGAGAATGCGCTTTCCCGAATAGGAAAATGAATGAACATGAATGTTAGATGGATAGATTTTTTTTGTATTAATTATTTGTATTAAATTTATTTGTATTAAAGATAATATTATATTTTAAATTATCGTTAATTTATCAAATTAAATTAATCAATTAAAAAGATATATACAGAAAAAATCTATTTATAGAAAAAAAAATATTTGCTACCGGGATTCAAATTGAGACCTTTTCCTATCTGAAATGCGTTAAAATGATATAACAGTTGTATCAATTTTAAAGAGCTACATAAATTAGTTCAAAAATTTATCGAAAAACTTTTTAGTTGATGAATAAGAAAAGGTCCAGGTTCGAATCCTGGTAGCAACTAAAATATTTTTTAAATAAGTATAACTTTTACTTTGATTGATTTCATAATAAAAATGTGTTCTCTTTATTTAAAAAAATATATTATGTTTTAATTTTTTTTTCCGTACCACCTCTAATTCTATTTTCCTGTAGTGGTGGATAGAAAGGAAGAATAAAAGAAGCGGACACGATACCATCTTCTGACCTATAATTTATGTAATACGTACATATAATTTATAAAACAGTTGAATTATTTATAACAATTTAAATATTAATTAGGATACCTGCCTAATACCTAAAATTATGAAATTATTTATTATAATTTTATTTAAAAAAAAAGCCTAGTATCATATTAAATTTACTATTTTTGGAAAACAAAAGTATTTTTTTGTTATTTATAATATTTGAAAACTGAACTTTATAGTTTATGTTTATTTTTCTATTGATAATTTAATGAGACTATTTAATGAGTTATATTAATACACCAACAGGTTTCGGAAAATACCATTTTTATCATCAGGATGTCAAATTAACAAACTAAATTAACGTTATTCTAATGTTCTTAGTAATCTATTTATATTTTTGTATATTAAAATAATAATTATTTAAAAATAAATCTACTACTTCAATTGTTATGATGATGAATAACAAAATATTTAGAAATTTGTTTGTTTCCCAAAATTATATTATTATTTTTATTAAATTTGATAAGCACTTAAACGCAAACCATTTTGAAATCAGCTGTTCTCTTAAAATTGAACACAGTACATAAAAGTACACTTAAGTAACGTTCTAACTAAGCCATTCAAAATAACAAAAAAATAAATGATTGGATTACAGAACCAAACAGAAAAGTTCTCATGCGTCATCTTAGGTTATTTACCGAAGCTGGGCCGTGCCTAATCGCCTGTCTCGCGCGTGTTAACTTTTAAATTTAGAGACAAAGATAAGGCCGACATCCTCACTGAATCACGCAGGTTTCATCTCATCAGACATCAAGGGAAACGCGTTAGTGCAAAATTATATTCAAAAATAACCAAAACTTTACGAGTTTCCTCACATTGGGTATTGAGACATCACGGTGTTTATGTACCGCGCGTATTTTTGGACGGGTGAGCGTCGAGTTAGGGCCCCAGCAGTGTTTCGTATTGCTACCGGAACGTCGCCGGAAGTAATATTTATACTGAGAGTCACCGTAACTTTTAATAAAAATTACTTTTGCACTGAAATTTATTTTTCCTTTGATTCGAAAGTAATCGGTTGAGTTTGTTACTAAAATTGCCATTATTTAGATAGGGTGTGAAAGAGTAAATCCTATACAACTTTCTCATATTCTAACTAAAGCTTCTATTTTATTATTAGTTATATCATTTAACCACTAACCAATGGATTATTAATAAGTTATATAACTTTTACGTATCTTTAGAATAGTATTAAATTCAGAAAATAGTCTTCATTTTAAGAGGAGGGTATTTAAAATTAAATCAAAAAGATAAACAGATAATTGTGTATTTCCATAACTATTTGCAAGAATCAAATAAGTTATTAATTTTTTTAAATATTGTTATTTCAAAATAGCATTTCAGACTGGCTAATGAACTTTCCCTAGATATTTTTTAGGTAATTTATTCAAAGGCTTGATACAAATCTGATAATATCTACGGGAGTTATCGTGTCCATAAAGTCTGTCATATCTCATTTATAGGTGCGTAAACTTAATAACAGATTGTGATTTCAAAGTATGCTGGCCATGAGTCAAAGTAAGTACCTTGAAATTTGCATCGTGAGATGTTCTGCAATAGGTAGTATTTCAATCGAAATTTACTTAGAAAATAGTGTTTATGCAATGGGATCCGAAACGTCTAACAGAAAGGTCACGACACGGCGTACACGGCAAATTAGCCCAGAAAATTATACACAGAAGATTTTGAACGGCTGTGAAAACCTAAAAACATTTTTAGTGTTTATTTACATTTGAATAGTAAAAATATGAATTTGAGAATATAACTATTATTTTTTCACAATAATAATAGTCATATTTTCATACAACTTCAGAGTTATAGTTTTTTCAAAACATAGTTAATTTAAAATGCATTAATTAGAAAACTATATAGATAAAAATAATTTAACGAAAAAATAAAAATAGCAATCAAAATATTTTTTCGATAAATTGATTTTATCAGTATATATTTCTAATTGATACATTTTAAATTATATTACAACTATTATTTTAAATATAATACCAAAACTTTACACTACACAACTTACGATGTTAATTCAACGTAAATGTTGATTTTAAAGACAGAATGACTGACATAATTGGATGACAGATCAGTAATATTACTTACTTTCCTTAAGATAGATAGATGTCTATAAAAGAGCTTGTTTCTTGACTGGATGTTGGCTGCTGTGCAACCACGACTGACACACGTGCTCTGCCATGAGTTCACTCCGCCAAGTTCTGAGCGTGCCATGCGACGCCTGGCGACATATTATGACAATACAAAACGGTTTGTATCTTGGTTATATAGTAAGTCGTGGCTAAAGAGTACACCATCATACGATTGCACATAGTAGCGGTTTCTTGCATTTGTAGCGTAATATAATTATGCGTGTTGTGGATATTTCATTAATTATAGAATTAAAACGTGAAAGAGTACCGGTTATTTTGCAAAAATGCAAAAGTGGCATCTCCGATAACAATTTTGTGATATAACAATTATTTTTTACGACTGTTCGCAACTTTTTAGTATAATTAAATAATGTTGAATCACTCCATTAAGATTGCAAAAAGAATGCCACTTGCTCGTCATCTGGCGGCACAGCGCCGCAGCAAAATGTTGTCACGCGTGTCTTTCGGCGTTGTGCTTTCATAATACATTGCGAGATTGAGAAAGTTATACACGTAGATTTATAGAAAAGTCCCGGCCCACGATTGTGCGTATAAATTATCCGGGTTTATTTCCCCAACTCACAACACGGCCGCGTCAGTGGGGAACACGCAAAGCGTTTTACAGTCCGCTTCGTGCAAGTCAAAAACAAAACGGAAATAGCCCGCGCATCACCTGCCTGCCCGGAGAGACCAACACCTCTACCGTCTCCTCTATCCGGGATTTTTTATTTTATTTAAAAGAGGATTAATGGGAGCAACAGACCAATCTTAAATGTGTTTTTTTAATTGTCATTTATTCAATTAATTCCGCTTTTTGTTTAAATATCGTGGCAGATAGGTTGGTATGCGCTCGGTGTGTATGTTGAAATCGCGAGTCAATTTTTATGTGTTTATTTTACTACAAAGATTATTCGGACTTTTCTAAATTTGTTTTCGTTTTTCACCAAAATCACACACCGTTTTACTCTTTTTTATAACAAGAAACTTATTTTTACATTTAAAAATGTAACTGTTAGGAACACCTTTTTTAAAATTAAACTAAAACGGATTTATCTTATTAGACATACTAAAATGAAAACCTCGTCGATGGTATCAAAAAAATATTTTAAATTTAAGATTCTGCTCTTTCATTCGTAACTACGTTTTCTAACTTGCGCTGAAAATGTTGCGGTTGTTAAACTTGTTCAGTAATTCCGGGCCTCATTGGGGGCTGCCCGGCTGCCCAGGCGGTAGCTACGCCACTGCATAGGTAGATGCATGGAAATATACAACATTTTTTAATCTTCTTTTTTAGTATCACTATAGCCCAAATTGAGCCATGGCCTCTATAATTTTTCACTTCCATGATACTCGGTCTACTGCTACCTATTCCAATTATTCATTAGTAGCAAGACCTTGCTTTCTCAATTAAGATTTCTAAGCAGTCTTTTCTACCTGGATTTCTATCGGGTACCCATTTTATGTTTTAATAACATATAAACATCTCCTATTATATTTCCTCTTCTGGTAATATTAGCTCCGCCCACAATCACTTTCATTTTTCACCGAAACCACCCTCTTCACAGCACCGCTATCATACTGTCCCCCCTGAAAGTAATCTATAGTCTATCTTCTAGTTTAAGCTTTAGTTTATTACTGACGATGACGCGTTAAGCGTCGAAACCGTTTTAATTTTTAATTGTAGTGAAGTGTGAAGTAAACATCATTGTGGTTTATTTTAATAATTTATTAATTTTTTCAAAAGTTAAGAATTTTGTTAAAAGTTAGTTAATAAATATTTTCACTGATATCAAAAGAAGCTTTCATGCTGTGGAAAACTGAATTAATTTACTTGTTAGTATTCTTGATTAAAGAACGAATCCCCGACCTGTTGATAACTATACCAAACAATGTGCCCAATTAGCTGTTGTTTTAAAATAATTCACTGAAATGAGAACAGTAATTTTTCAGCAAAGTGGCACTTAGCCTAACGACACATTACAGTGTACAAATAATATAAACAAATTTTGTAAACTGCTTCATAACAATACAAATAAAATGATGTCCCATTGAATCTCTTATAATACAATGAACTTTATTTTATTAAAATTTTTTACTGAATCGTATTGATAAGTATATTATAATATTTAATAAATTAATATATATACTTATAAATAGGTACTATAGTATTAGATATTTAAAATGTAATTTGTGTATATCAAATAATTATATATTTTATAAGGAACTTGCTAAAATATGATATTTTGATTTAGGTACATCATGTAAAAAGGTACATGTAATCAATATAAAGGATATTCATGAGACAGTAGTTTAAACGGAGCTTACAGTTAGGGAACATTACTATCGAGCGTCAAATAAGATTATCCGAACTTCAATTTTTGCAACCTGTCTTTACAAAAATGAGCGCTGTCCCATAAATACTCAATAGGTATGTTGTGATAAAATTTTATACACGCAGGTTGTGATAATGTAGAATACAACCGTGTAATACTTATCACCAATGAATCCCATGATAATATGCTACCAGATATTTGATATCAATTAAGAAAAAAAACCATTTTTTTCTTAAAATCACAAAAATTCGAATAACTTCTAAACCTTCGAATTTCGTTTGATTTTCAATTGATTGATAGTGATATTCCTTAACCAAAAGCTCTGTTTGGACTGCTGCTACTGGGATACCCTGTATAACGGAATACTTATTATGACTACTCATTACATTTATATACTGTTGAATATTAAAAAATATTTTTTTTTTTGAGGAACTTTCCATAGTTTTCTCCATCGATTCTTATTCTGCACCACGTCTTTTACTTCTCGGTAGCTTTTGCAAATGACTTATTGTTTTCCTCAGCGATCTTCTTATTTTTATTCTTTATATTATTTCTTCTATTACTCTGGTTAATAATGTACCGTGTCAGAGGATATGACCCAAATATTTTGCACATTTGTTCGCTATTGCTCTCCGGATAGATCTTTTTTTCTCTATTCCTTCCAAAATGTCGTAATTTCATTTCATTTCCGTCCAACTAATTTTCGTCATTCTCCTCCAGCACCACATATTGAAGGCATCTAATTTATTTTACTCTCATTTCGTTAGTTTTTAGTTTTTCAAGAGTATAATTATAATAAACTATGTTTAAACCTGCCAATGATGAATGAAAAAAAACATTTTTTTTAAATGACAGTTGATAGATACATACAGATGTACCTTCTAAAATCAAAATATTTTTTTATTGAACTAATGGGAGGTTTTTTTTTTTAATAAAATGCAAGAATTGTGTGAATTATTATTTCACGTTTATTTATCTATTAATCGCTTATTTTTCTTTTATCAATCTTTCATACTAAAATCGCCATAACTCGACTTCCTTTGCTTATCGAAACATAATATTTTATATTTAGGAACCATACTTTATTTAAAACATAAATTTAAATAAACTATGAGCAAAACACAATGTACACCTAATTACTTTATTCGAAATGTGCTTACACACAGTGTTACATTACATTATCAAAAGCGTGAGTGACGTGCGAGCGGCGAGAAATATTTTAATGTCGATAACACGGAGGTCCTCTCAATATAGGTAAGTAAAATATCGAATTAAATAAAAATAAATGTCAAAAGAGTACAAATTTATTTAGACACAATAATAAATGGTGTTTACGTGTATTTTTTTTTTTTTTCCTCACCGCTCTTTTAAATTACAATTAACATGTCGGAGAATAAAAATAACCTTGATTTGAACATAAATAAAGTCTGCCGTAATATCGGGCAACGGTATTTGTTAATGCAGTGCATTAAAACCCGATCCTCCCACGTCTCCCAGACGTTCACCCCAGACATTTATCCTAGACACCGGCCGCAAGTCAATAAACTCTATTTTTTAAACGACTTGCGGACATTCTACAACGCATTTTTTCTTCTAAATAACACGATGCTCACCTGTTCAAATTCACAATTCGAACGAGCGCAAAATTACTTCTGTGGTAACGTTAACAGACGATGAGATACTGAATATTTATTATGTAATAATTATATTATTATTATATTGAAAATATAATAGATTTTTTATAAAATACCTCTATCGTAAAAATGTAATAATATCACCTTTAAATATATGATTACATACATTAGATATTAAAAACCTTTTAAAATACAAGATATTAAATGCCTGTGCCGGGGACGCGCAAACGATGGTTTGTGTATAATAAAACATCTCGATATAATTTTATATTTTTTGAAATAAATGTATATGAAATACAATTTTATTTTAAAGTAGAATATATTTTATGGGAGAAATATGTAACTGCGTTTAAAATAACGCGTTAGAAAATTTCGAACAATTTGTACGAGCTTCACTGGTGGGAGATATATATTCGTAGATACGTAAGTTACGGGTAAATACTAGTAATAATATTCTTACAAAAAGTAATACACCAACGAGGAAGAAATGTGTAAGGAAATATTTTGCCTTGTTCGCTTCGAAGAATATGAAATACTATATCACGTAATTTGAAGCCTTTGTGGAACCATTAATTTTTTAAGATTTCTCAAATTAAATTGTTCCAGGTGATTTATACCGAGCGAGGAAGATTCTGGACCATTTATTATATTATTTCTCCTCAGATTACCTCTCGGTCGATTTACGCTACCAAACAGACTAATATTGTTTGTACATAATTAAATTATTAGTTCATCAAAACAAAACTGTTAAATTTTTTTAATATATCTGGTATCTCTACATTATATAGTTCTGAATTAATATTACACTATAATATGAAACCTTTGTCAGTAGTCAAATATGTGAAAATAGATGTCTATATTATTATTGCGATTTTTAACTCAAATATATGAATATACTCGTATTTAATAAATCACTTTTATTGATAATGAAGTTTTAGCATTTATTTGGTGATTTTATTTATTTTACATTTTAGTGATGGTTAGAGTCGTTATTTATACCGGTATTATGACTGTGATTATATTCGTTTTTAACGATGATTTGTAATAATGTAAACTAAACCTTCAACAGTTCAAACTTACCAATCATCGTCACAATCATTATATTATGTCTTATAGTAAGGTAGCATATGTGACTCCATACGGTAATTGGAAAAATAAAACTAATAAAATGATAATAATAAAATAATAAATTAATAAAAATTTAAGAAAAGTTAGAAAAACAAAGATTGAATTTGTTTATATTAGTAAAACAATATATTAATCTTCGTATATATTGTTCTTTTCTTATCCTTTTAATTTTTAATTTTTTAACCCGATTTTGATTTTTATTATTTATTATCTTGTATTAATCCATATTAAATTATAAATCTGTGGAAGCTTGACAGATGGTCCATGTCTAATTTTATATTCACGGGTAATTAGTTTTTAATTGTGGTGTTAATTTCACCATGAAATAAAAGATTAAATTATAGTTTACTGATCTAAAAATAATGCAAAAAATATTATAATAAAAAATGCGTTGTACCCTTAGGCTGCTTTAAATTATTTTTGAAATAACTTTTCAAGTACACAAGGTTTTAAAAACCATACTTGTAATAAGATTTTTAAAACTTGGTGGGTTTCTTAGCCAAGGATCGTAAATGTACTGAGATTAATGTAGATTGTCACCTCGCGGTGTGGTAAAATATGATTCCTGTCCGATGGGCCCTGGCTTCCTGAAGCGCTGCATCGCTTTATTACCTCTACCGCACAGCGAGCCAGCGCTTGATGGATTCGCAGAATTGGTAACTCTTTTACAACTATTTTCCGGTCTAGATGGAAGTTAAGCTAGCAATTTGGTTCCCGTGTAAAGGATTCATGTTCAGGATGTCTCACAAATCTGCGACGATATGAACATAGCGATTTTATAAATTGTATCCCGCCATATCTGAGTTACGAGAGACAAGGTTTAATACAAATTTGAGAATTAGAGGGGAGACAAGCAAAAATTGAGAATTTAAACAAATTAGATGGATAAATTTTGAAACAACTAACGATTCGAGATTGTATGTTGACGGTCTGTTTTTGATGAGTTCCAGTTATTTAAATATATCGTCTGCAGAGAGGATAATAACTTGGAGAAGCAGGTGGTAACTGAAGGGTTATCCTATCCGAACGACTATTTGAACTGCAGAAGGCTGAGAAAGACGGAATAAAATCGTAAATGACATCAACAGGTTATAACTGGGGTCATGATACACAAATACAAAATGTTAATAGAATGGACTGTATTGGCGCGGTCTAGTTGGTTGCATTAAAATATCTTTGAGAAACATTAAATTTAAAAAGATGATCACTTCCAACAAGGAAAAATAGATGTCTAACTAACAATATAACCTTCATAAGGTTTTATTAACTAACTGCTGTAACTTAACTAACTGCTTTATTTTTTAAATAAAGTCCAAAAAAAGTTGTTAAGATTTTGTAAAATATAACACGCGTTGCTTTGTTAAGTGGAATTGAAACGAGAATAATCAACTCTCAAAACGATTCTGGGATAGGGTGGGACCCTTTGGGGTTTCTTTTAATAAGATAACCTATATAGGTGATATGACGACAATATTATTATTTTCAGAATAATAATATACCACAGCTTATGAGTGACGTCCCCAACGATATATAATATGCCGCAGAAATGACCAAAAAAATAGGTTAGGTTTGAAATTTTTTTTAATTCACATGTTCGAAAAGCCACAGCACTTACATGTTCGAACATTAATGTATCTAGTTTCACGTTCTGTTATGTGAATTTAATACCGACATAGTATCTAAAAATTGTAATAAAAAATAAAATGAACAAAATATAAAATAGGTAACCGTTTTCTAACAAATGAAATTTAAAATAGCAAGAATAAATCTATTTAAATTTCATTAATTCCTTCCTTCTCAATAAACTGTACACATAACAAACACACAAACATACACGCACATTTTTTTTGTACACATCAAATTATCTATTATCTGTCACTACTTTTAAATATTTTCATAAATGTTAAGTACACTTATTAGAACATTACTTTCTAAAAGTCAATTATTGCGTACAAGTTTTTTTTATTATCCTATTTTTTACTTCTAACAGTACAGTGGTAGGTACTAGCCATGTAGAAATATTAAAAAAAACTCATTTCGATCATTTGTATATTATAGCGATAAAAAAACAAATATTATTTTAGATTGCATATTTGAAGAAAATTTTGTATTTACATACACACGTGATAGTTGGCTGAAAAAAACACCGGGTATAAAGAAATGGCACGTCAACGTTTAGATTTTTTCATTTTATCTCAAGATATTAAGAAATTGGTGGTAGGGTTGTCAACTATTGTAATTAATTATAATTTCGTAAATGCATTACGCATTTTTCAATTCTCTTTTTTTTCAATTACTGTCAAAGTACTGAAAACAATTAAAATAATAAAGTACAAGTAGGCGCCGGTTGTTTCGTTCAGTTGTTATTATGGTTTATGTCCACAGAATGAGACGCGATGAGATAAATCTCACAGATATATATAGTTGAGAAATTTTTTAGTAGGTACCGTATTTATGTGTTGATATTTTGATCTGAAGATAGACGCAGATATCACATTGGGATCAGTAGAAAGAGACAAACACTCAAATCTGTATAAACAATTTTTTATTTTGACAGCAAGAGGCGACATGTGCGCACGAATTTCATCTAGAACCATAGATACCTACAACTAATTATTTAGAAATGTTTGACAAACAAGAGGTATAAAAATGCAAACATTTATTCCGTTTCAGAGATTATTTTCGCTGGGAAGATTCGACGAATTGACGAACCAAACGTCAGTGCCACAATCCCTGTCTCAGATATTGTCTCAATTCGAAAATATGGTTTTCGGTTAATAGAATCAAGATATTTATATTCATACTACGTATGCTTTAGAGTGAAGTGTTAGATTTTCTTCAAATGTTTTATTTACGGCAGCCCTGTTTCTCAGAGAGAGAAACGTGAACCCACGCGGTACAAAAGCAGGGGTGTTAAACAGAGATAGCGAATGCAGTCGGCGCTCCCATTTAACAATGACAGGTGTTATGAGCCGTGTAATCCGTTGTTTCGGAATTAAAAATAGGAACCGTTTCCAGTGGAGGGGGGTGCTGCCAGTCAGTTATATTAGGAAAACATATATTAGTCTACAGCACTACTCCATGTTCTGTCTCAGGACCGGTGAACAGCAAATATGTGTACAATAAACCTCGGTTGGAGCGCCTGAGATATTTTTGACATAACTGAGTGACGTCGTAACTATGAAAGACCATTCTTTTAAATTATTTATTATGAACTTTTTTACCTATATATAATACATAGCATATTTTTAAGCACTGGTTTATTGGTTTATATATTTAATTCATAAAAACAATATTATAATGTAAAAATGTCATAATGCAACCTGGCATTAAATATTTATAAATGAGCCAATTCTACATTTTATCGTCAATTAGCGCGTAATTTATGGTTTACCGTGCAAACAATAAATTCTATTGCCCTCAATCCATACTTGTCAGTGGTTTTAGGAATTAAGGGTGTTAAGTTTGCATTTTTTAGTTCATATATTAAATGACCTTTGTATCTCTAGAGGCGGTGTCCAATTCAAGAATACAAGGTGGATATGGAATGCTCTCATCTTATTTATGTCTAGGTATCCATGAAATAAGACATACGTATACGAGTATATAATAAGCGTACAGATAATCAACCGCAATCATAAATCAGTTCCTTTCTACCCTCAGAAGGGCACTTACTGAACAAATTATGAGGGAATGTAATGCATATCTTAGGACAGTGTATAAGATTAAAAAAGGGTCACATGGGTAATTTAGTAATGTAGAACGAATAAATATGAAGAAAATGGTATGAGATATTTGTGACGTGAGTGTTGATGGCACCAGAAATAGAGGACGTCCGCGGAAAACTTGAAATATCCAGGTAAACGATCGACGAACATGTACGAAAAGGTGTATGAATGTGGTTGCGCCATCCTCTCTGCGTATCCTTAGGGTAATCGTCGTGATGGTAAGTTAATTGGCTACAATACGTAGTCACCAGATACATAAGTGATACTACATTCCTATAATACAAAATTGATTGAATTAAAGCTCAAAATCTTCTTCTTCTTCGTGATTTGGCAGCCTCCACAAGTTCTTTCCACCGACTCCTATCCCTAGCTATTCATCTCCAGTTCCCGGACTTCCCATCCTGCTCCAGTTCTCTTCCACATAGACAGCACATCTTTCATTAGTTTACCTCCACGTCATTTCCGCTATGATCTTTAATGTCCTGTCATCTAGCATTGTATCTTGTTCAATTAAAATTTTCATAATTTTTTCATGAAAATATTTTAAACCAAAGTGAAAAAACATAACACAAATCTTTATTTTGAAAAGAGCAGAGCCGTCACTGACATTTACACCATTATATTGCCAGTAGAATGATCTTCCAGCTGAATAACATCAGCCTTGTTAATTTCAATGCTTTTGGTCGATGTATCTTGCTTCAATGACATATTAATTAAAATTAAATATTTCTCGGATCAATATTTGAGCGAAATCTACTCGCATTTTTGAACTATACTTTTAAACTAATAGGTTCATGCGAAAGTAATTGTCAATTTTTGTACATTCAACATTTCAATATTTAAAAATAAACTATGTATATTTTGTCAATTACATTTAATTATTAGCTATAACTGCTAGCTCTCTTAAGGTCAGTCGAAGGTCTGTTCGTCCACCATGACAAGGAGTTGCTCGTCATCCAGTATGTCGCTCATCTTTCAGTGATATATTCCCCGAATGAAACTTGCTAAATCACATATAACTCATTCGAGACTTTGAGATACTTTCAGCTGTATACTGAACAAATATTGTTAGTCGCGGCAGTTACGTTATTTCTTTTTTAAACTCATGCAATGTACAATATTGCAAATAAATTTTATTCTCTGCTCTTAGTAAAATATTTGAAGTTGAAAGGGAACTAGCTAAATCAGGTGAAATATGTATCTTTTTAAAAACCATTTATACAATCTCTAAATAAGTACCACGGTAACACGGTAACAACTTTCTCACCAACCAATATTATAATAATTCTTATTTATTTATTCTGCATTTAAAATGCTTCTGTTTTAAAGTTTCAAAAATATTTTTTAGATAATATTTTCGCGTCATTTTTTCCGTGTCCATCAATTTAACTTCTGAGTCTTTCTTCTGTCTCTTCGTCTCGTGTCGAGAAAAGTGTCGGAGAGGGCACCGCTGCGTTGGCTATTTTTCCGCCATTCGCGTTACCGCATTTAAATGTCTTTAAAGCGGCCAACAGGAAAGGTGTGTCTCGTTAAATGATTCGTGAAATGTAGTGTTCGCCCGCTGTGACATTTCAAGCTTTCTTTTATCACCGGCTTAAATATTTCTGTTTATTTTCAGAAAAATTATTTTTATTTTTCTTGACTGGCGTCTGTCGTTTGATCTTTATGGTGTATTATAGTTGTATTAATTAGGACGCGGTGTTTTTGCGGTCCAATGCTAAAGAGACTGAAGAGAAAAAAAATTCATAGTGTATCTATTTTGGTTGTATATGTTTCACCGATCTCAAGATTAGTTACCTGTCCGTTATGCCACCCTTGCACGAGAATAAAACTGTGACACGATATTATTCTCAAAGTAATGGAATATTTAATTAAATTTTGTACTGTACGCACAATTATTCAGTATTATTACTTTTTTACTAGTTTCGGAAAGAGCAGACCGCACCATCGATATTTTGTAAATAACATCGGTCTAATTTTATTTACACTTGTTTTATTTGCTTGTTTTTCAACATGTTCTATTTGTTTCATTATACATTGTATCAATAATAAATAATTAATGATCGATGGTTTTGAGATCTTATTAGCTTAGAATTTTTAATACCGGCAGTGTTTAGCTCAAACAATAGTTTTACTAATACAAATTTTGGTTACACGCAAAAGTCAGTAAAACAAGTTGAAATGTTTTTCAAGAGAAATATATTTGTTTATACTAACATAATAATGTTTTTGTACAAATTGTATTATCTATTAAACTGGACTTGCGAGGAAGAACTCTGATGGAAGAGCACGTTGACCAGATATGGTGTAAACAGACTTGGTACGGCGTGATAAGAACATCAAGATCCAAGAACGCAAATGAAAAACTTTATTAATATTCCCCATCTTCGTGTATGGTGAACGTCATTGAAATTAAAATATCGCAATAGGGGTGGTGTTAGAGACGATTTCTCAGATTTGAATTATGAGGCAAATAAATGATTAAATCCTAAAGGAACTGAAACTCAAAAAATTTGCCTACTATAACTGTTAAGAATTTTTCAAAATTATAAATGACTCATTGGAGACCATCGTCATCTAAGAAAATCACAGACTCACGATCACAGGGGCGATTCCTATTACAATGAGCGGACCTGATCAATTTCGTTGCCAAAAAAACACTGACCAGGACTGATAGCAAGTGTGCGAGATGATCTTGCAATGACACGATCACAACCACTCCGCAAATGACGCCACTATGAAGAAGTAAAAGTGTTAAACTTTGTATTGCGCACATTACATATTTAAATGACGACGCCTGTTGAATACACTTTACGAAACTATAGCTGTGACCAAAATAAAACTCTTATGGGTTCAGTACAGTGTTTAGTTTATTTAAAAATTGTAAAAAATCACATTGCACCACAAAATAACTTCCATGTTTGATTAATGATATAATTAAAGTGCAACTAATAACAATTGGATTCACAGGATTTACTTTTCATTTAGTTTACAGTTTCGTTATTTATTTTTTTATTTTCTCGCATCTTTGAATATTATGAAATTCACCAATTCTACCCATGGCCACATATTGTGATATTCACCAATTCTACTCATGGCCACATATTGTGATATTCACCAATTCTACCCATGGCCACATATTGTGATATTCACTAATTCTACCCATGGCCAGATAATGTGATATTCACCAATTCTGCCCATGGCCACATATTGTGATATTCACCAATTCTACCCATGGCCACATATTGTGATATTCACCGATTCTACCCAATTTATTCTATCAAATTTTTGGAAGTTGTACACATCACTAAATGGCAAAAATGCAAAGTTAAATACGTTTTGAACCACATGAAATCACGAAAAAAAGAACGCATTAAATATAAAAGGAACTTAACGTGGTTTCAAATTTATCATACATTTTTCACGAAACGTCGCACAAGAACACAACATATATTCCTCTCTATACTGTTTTATAAATTTTAAAATAGTTGAATCATATGAACGCATAGCAGCCACAACGTAGCTAGCATCTGATAGGACAAATAGTATAGCCAGAGAGTCAAATGCGCACAGCAGAGTACATTTTTTGTTATTTTGACAAAATACATTTTTTTTTCTTATAGATCTCAATTATGTTAAATATGAAAAAAGTAATAATTGTGATTTGTTGCAAGATTTTTTATTAGCTTATTTCATCTTTAGTCTTTTTAAGAATTGGACCTTTCGATTCCTTTGGTTAGTGCGGTTTATTTTAAATTAGTGCAGTTACTATTCGTAGACCATCTAAAATTATCTTAGGAAAACACATTCTTATTGTGAAGTTGTAATTATTCAGAACATAGGTCTGTAATTACAACTTCACAATAAGAATGTGTCCAAAATTTAATAAAAATAAATTGATAATTCTGGCGTCTGCTATTAGAGTACTCAAAGGTATTTGAGATTCCGTAAAAATAAGGCAGACGGCTCGTTCAAATAATGGAACGATTAAATGTATTAATATCAAAAAGGTAACATATAGGTTCGAAAATTTGTCGCTAAAAATATCGTCGCATAGCATAGTTGGATAATGCACCTTTCTCGGTTTGGAAAGAGATCTAGACTCGAATCACTGTGGAGCAACAATATTTTTCGATAAATTTAAGTTTATATGTATATCTTTCTAATTAATATATTTAATTCATATTTTAAATTATCTAGTACGGTATTTATTAGAAAAATATTTTAAACAAAATAAATTAATACCAAGTATGTTGAATATCGCGGTTTTACGTGACTGAAAACTGTCTTTGTGTAAAAGTTTTATTGAAATGAATAAGTACATATTATATAAATTAATATATACAGTTTTCTCTTACGTCCAGTGCATATGAAACTATTTTAATTAGCGAAAACAACATTATCGTTGTTTTCTGAATAAAGCTACACCTTGGTCATTTTTTCTGGCAGCGAGTCAAAAACACGCGGCTTTCGCTTCCTACGGCTGATGCTATCTGCCGGGTTACACTTAATAAATCATAAACAGTAGATGTTATCTACTCTCGTCTCCAAACGTTCTCATATTCTCCGAGAAGCATCTCTTTATATGAAAAGAATACACGTTAATACAAAAGTCACCCCGAGTTGAAATAAAATATATATTTATGCCACACGCGTGATTGCTAATTGCTCTAACAAATCTCAGAATGATCAGCTTCACATTCAAGGATACGAAAAAATAAAAAAATAAAAAGATAAATGAAAAATGAGTCCTATAAATTCAAGTCTTGTTAACTGCACTTTTAGTTATATTATTAGTTGACCCAGTAGTCACTATATGGTCGAACGTGATTATTAAATTTTTTAAATAAACTAATCTTTGTACTGTATACGCAACTGAGCTTTATTTTTGCAACGATTTTTGTTTCTAGTATAGTCATTTATATAAGTGGTTTTAAAATTAAGGCAGATAAGTATTAATGCGGTAGGTAGCTGTAGTGAATGAGATATATTTATATCTCTTGGCCACCTACGCATGTGGTGCCCTAATAATGTGATAAAATATGTAACCAAATTGCATATTGCCAGCTGAGATGAAGTTTGAAGATCATGCCGGAGAGTAGTCGTGAAGTTGGCCATGGTCCGCAGCATCAACAGAGTGATTGATTAAGATTATATCGATACCATCCATAAATCAAGATCTTTCTTATTTGGAGTTCTGTAAAATAACGTTGTATAATTTCACTGTAATAACATTTATTGAAGAAATTAAGATTTGTTGCAATTTGAACTTTGCGGTTTATATTTATTTTAATATTTATTTATTAAGTTACGCCCGTATGGGCTTTTACAAAATCGGTTAAGTATAATATACATATATAGCTTTAAAAAAAAATAATAATAAGCAAAACAAACTATAAAAATTAAGGTTCAAGATAGAAAAACAATAAAAATTTAGGTTTAACACAGAATGTCTGAGTATTAAAATCAATTGTATCTTTGACTCAGAACAGCATTAAAAACATCACTCCCATATTTAAACATTGAATATTGAAATGTATCTACAATACCAAAGTCATTCCCAAGGCTGTGAAGTCTTTGTGTATTCCTATAAAAATGAGTATATGGTGCATTTACATGGAAGAGCGCCGACGACTTGGAACGTGGTATACAATCAGTTCACTTAAATTAGGGGCGTCTAGTATGCCGTTTACTATTTTAAATAAAAATAAAAAATACACGATAAGTTAGTTAAATGAAGAGTGCTTATTAGAAAATCATAATTCAATTTTTCAACGGGTATACACAGTTTAAAGTCAATAAACCTTAAAAATTTATGTTGAACTCTTTCTAATTTAAATTTATGCACTTTATAGAATGGAGACCAAATAGTTGAGTTGAATTCTAAATTGCTACGAACCACAGCCGTGTATAAAACTTAAAGCGATTTAATGAATTGATTGATATCTTTCACCGTTCTTAAAACAAAACCAAGACATTTCATAGTTTTATTCGTGATTCATTAATGTATGGAATGAATGACAGTTTTTCATCAAATAATATGCCAAGATCTTTAATTTGAGATTTTTTTAAGAGTAACGCTGTTTGTGCTGTAATGAAAAACAATGGGTTTTTTGATTCTGCAAAACGTTATAGATTGGCGTTTATCAATTTTAAAAAAAAGTTAGTTGTATGTACACCATTCATGTAATTTGTTAAGGTTAAATTGAAAAATAAGATTATAATACAGAATAAGAAAAATAGTAATATAGATTTTCAACTTTGTTTTTAACCACTCAAGGAGTTATTTTATCAACCGGCTTCGGAAAATTTTCTTGATAGAATGCCAAGTTAACTAACTGAAATCAAAAATGTCAAGTTATTCTAATGTTTTTAATAAACTATTTAAAAAAATTAAAATATAATAATTTTAAAATAAATCTAGGACCTAACTTAAATTGTTACGATGATGAAAGATGTCGAAATTGACTTAATGGTACAAAATTATTAAAAAACATTTTTAGAATAGGACTTGGTTAGAATAGGAAATTTAGTTGGTTAAATATAATATTTTGCTTAATGTTACACGCTATACTTATTTTTAATAATTATAAATTATTCAATTTAAGACTAATATTGTTTATACGTAAAATAGACCATTCCAAATTTTTATCGAAAGTATCATCATTTTACAATAAAATTCTGAAAAACCATTAGATACTGTTTAAACATCTTAAATACTCTTTGACTTTTATGTTGAAATTTCGACCTGTTTAATTAAGTGAAGTACAATTAATCATTAAGTGGTTAAAAACAAAGCTAAATAAAATGTAAAATCAGGATACGTTTACTTCGTTCTACGGAAATTTCTGTCGTCAAAGCTATTATCACAGAATTTAAAGATTACACTGTATACAAAGCTGGTACAACCGATTGTTTTATAAAAATCAGTTATATCAGCTCAATGTATCTTACCTTGGTACAGAAAACCAGGTTCAAGGTCTTCGAAAACAAATAATCAACCCAAGAGGTAATAATCTAACCGTGGGATGAAGGAGAATAAAAAACTTGAAACCTCGGGAATGGTGTGCCTTTTCAGATATCTTAAGAAAAATTAAGCCAAGGAGGCTGCCATCTTACTCAAGCCAACAGCGGAAGACCGATGTAAAAATCGAGAAGAAGTAGATGTGTGGATAATTAACGATAAAGATGGACCTGTAAGAGGTAGATGAGTGTCCATCAGATAAGCAAAACGGTAATAACAAGGGGGCTTCCTGTATATGTACATATCGTATATAAGATAATATTATTCATTAAATATTACGAACTAAATTTTTTTTTCAATTTCCAACTATCAAATTTTCTTTCACGAAAAAATAACGTATAAGTGTATTTTCAGTTATTTTTATGCACTCGTAAGTGAACAAAAAACCTTATGGTCTAGTCCCTAATCCAAAACATTAGCGAAGAACTACCGTAGATCTACATCAATAATGTTGTTACGTATTTTTGTAATATATTAAGCAAAATTATAATTACATTTTAATTGAGATAGAACTTATAAATAATTTGTACATATTAGCGCTGGGAATAGTATCGATACCAAAATTACTGTGGATGCAGACTTTTTGGGCCCTTGTCTTAGGAATTAGGGTTTCTGTATTCTCGACTTTTTTAATTCCCGGGACTCGGGAGTCAAAATTTTTAAGTTCCCAGGATTCCCGGGAATCGTGATCATGAGTTTCATTAAATTTAAAAAGTGTTATTTAATTGTAAAATTTCTTCCTAATGCAAATTTTTATGGCTGAAACTTTCCAAATATTTTTTTAAAAAGATATTTACACGTGCACCGCACGTCTCAGGGTTATTATCTGCTATATAACAATGGTCAAATTGAATTAACTGAAATAACTTGTTTAAAATGAATAATATCAAGAAAAATTCGAATCTTATGTCCCAGAACTCTTTTTCTTCTTCTTTTACGTTGGTCATCTACCCTTCAAAAGTAATTTGTGCCATTAATCAAGTAAAACTTAATTTTATAGAAAAAGTTATCCCAGGTTGTCTCGACACAGAATTCCTACGCCACTGGTCAAGGGATGGATAGCGTTTAGTAGTGAATGTGACCTTCAAGTTCCTTGAGGCCGCTAAAGTAGAGGAAATTTATTTTTTTATAATGTGTACTATATATACCATTATGAATTTTAATAGCATGCGTAGGTGTTGCGAGGTTAAATATGTAAAAGTCATATATTTTACAATCTTTTACAATTTATTAGAATATATTTTATTTTTCAAAATGTCGTATAAACTTTGACTTTTCAAATCGGTTTATGGTTAAAGCGCTTTCTTAGTAAATCAATCATAATTATTTATATAAACCTTAGGTATGGTCGATAAAAAATTTAATGATAGTCTCAGCTTTAAATTCTTGCCTGGACCACTATTTCGTAAGTATTTTAGAAATCCCGTCATTAACGAAAGCCCAGACGGGTCCACTTAAATCTCTATAATTATAGAAATAAAATGTGGAATCTGCACCACCGTTTGAAAGCTTTTCCAGTCATAATGATATCGAGATATGACGTCACACCGTGTCTACGAATCACGTGACCGAAAAGAAAAATGGCGACAGGTGTAAAAACAAATTTTATTTATCTTCCATTTGTTTAGATTTGTTTGAAAGCTTGTAGACGCCTCTTTTGTATGTTTTTGGATTTCACGGCCATTTGGATAGTACTTAAAGATTCTATATAGTGTGTTAAAAGAAAATGGTCTAAAATACAATTCTCAACTATTATTATAAATCAGTTTAAAATCAGCAGTGCGCTGTCTTGCAAATATTCGTTTTGCGCATAGGAAGTAAATTATAAGAATGTTGAAAATGTTTGCTTTTTATTGGCAAGCATTTCGTATATTAAAAAATATACTATCGGCCTAACGGACGGCCAATATGCAGCCATTGGTGACCGCTGCGCTGTCAGGGTCATAGTAAAATCTATATTTCAATGCGGAAATCACTTATTATATTTCTTTAACAATTGCGCATTCTTATTATATTGCTTTAAATGAATTATAGATATAACGGAAGCCCTGGCTGCGTAGTGGCCACTATCAGATGCTCGCAGGTCCTAGAAACAAAAAGAAATTTTGCAAAGAGCAAGATTGCTTTATGCTACTTTCGCCGTTTGCTTTTCTGTTAGTACATTCTGCATCGCTATTCATGGAATTTTATATACGTGAAAAACATGAACAAAACATTTATGTCTCCATTTTACAGCGACATAAAGAAATAAGTAAAAAACCAAAGAGTGAGACGCGATATGACCATGAGACATAGATGAGATGACAGAAGTTTCACAGACCTGGCCGTTTAAGCAAGTACTTTACAGCCTACCGAAGTAAATGACACTTACGAAGTCGCCACATCCAAAAAGTCATAGATATTGATGGGGAAGCGTAATATTATTACGCATACTTAAGTAATGCGTATGTACACTAGATACAATGAATTAACCATTTAAATAAATTCTGGGTGTTTATATGCGAACGAAACATTATAACAATTTATAATCAACAATCAATATATCACTTAAATGTTATGATAACAGCTTAATTGAAATGGAAGCATGGTCCTAACTAAAATCATCTTTTATCACCCCTCAATTTTGATCCAAGTCGCGCCACGATTGTTACAAAAAAAAGTCACTTGTTGACTGCGGTAGTGCGTAACTGTCTCCTTCTGGTACTGTTTCAGTATGAAGTAACAAATCAATCGCTTATGTTTGTGATAACACGAGTACTACTGAACCGATATGAAAAATTAATAGTTTATTGACTTTTGGATAATTTTGGATATCCATTGTATCAAAAATATTTATTTACGAGAAAAAAATACTGCATTTTATACCGCTTATAAAAAATTATTTAAATCACAAACAAATTAATTAAGTCAAATTTTATAATGTTAGTACTAAGTGATAATGTATGTTCTTATGTACCTTTGATTGTAAGTAAGATTTGTTGTAAATGATATTTACATATATGTTTTTATTATAACTACCGATGAGCCTACCGTTATTTTGACTATGATTTTGTGATTAATATTTTATTGTAAATATGATTAGTAGGGCTTGTTTTTATTTTATGTCATATAGAGCATTAACAGTTTAATTTTACAACACAGGTTAGAATTAAAATACAAATTCATGAAATCGAATAAAAACGCAATATTTCTATGGTAGACATCTATAACTTTGACGTATATGTGGAAAATATATTTATAACAGAGTAAATAATGAAAAATTAAAATGGATAGCTGATGTTAGTATAAATTATCACTTAGGCGGTTTGGTCATACAGAACGGATGAGAAAATGAGATCGCTTAGGCGTACACGTGGCAAATCTATGACATAGTAAAGAATGAAACAATAAGAATATAATGAGTAAGATTAAGAAAGGATCACTTAGGTGGTTTGGTCACATGAAACGGATGAATAAGGAGAGAATGGTAAGAAAGATATATGACGCAAGTGTTGATGGCACCAGAAAAAGAGTACGTACGCGGAAGACTTGGCGCGACAAGATAAATCAGATAATGTAGGATTGTTATGTTAGAAGCGTCAGTAATCGGCGAGCTTGTATGAGAAGATGTTTGAATGTAGATGAGGCGAGAATTGTGCGCCAGGACAGATGAGTGTGGCGCTCTATCCTCTCTGCCCACCCTCGCGGAGAAACGGCGTGATGGTAAGTTAGTTAGATACCTAGTCTAAACGTTTCATGCTTCCTTAATGATCTGGTATTATTATGATTATTAACAATCATGTACAGAAATAATAGATCAGCAATATTGCGCGTCATATTGGGACTTTTTAATCTATTTAATCTATGATTTTCAACGATTTACTATATTAGGAGAACACATTATTATTGTGAAGTTGTAATTATTCAGAACATAGGTCTATGATATTTTAAATATGAATTAATTATATATTAATCTTTTACTTTCCCCGGTTTGGAAAGAGATCCAGGATCGAATTCCGGTGGCGCAACAACAATATTTTTCGATAAAATTGATTTTATATTTATATCTTTCTAATTAATATATTTAATTCATATTTAAAAGATTTACTATATGTTTTGTTTCATTATATTTTAATTTATTTAACTTATAATATAATGATTATAATGCTTTGATTCTTTATCCTTATGTTATCTTTTGTCATTTCAATGTTCGCTCACATATATCTGTCATTATACAGATGTACTTACTAAGTGTATCAGTGATTGCTCACCGAATTACGATAAAATAACTACTCATTATCTTTACAATTCAATATAAATTTGGAAAATACAGTTGAATGGTTTAATTTATCACTAATTATAATCTATCGAGACCTTAAATGAAACCGTTAGCTGTTGCGTATTTGAATGCCAATTAGAGACGTATTCACGAGTCACTTTTGTACGCAGAAAAGCCACAGTTCTCCTCTGACGAGTACTCTCGGTTGAGCTACTAGATTATAAAATATAGCATTATTTAAAAGTCAGAATGTATATTCTTGTATTGAAGGCCATTTTCAAAGTGCGTAGTATTAGGCATAATTTATAGTCTGGTGACATCGAAAAATTGGGGTTTTAAGGAAGACGGAAAATTTGTCACAGAAACAAGGGAAAAAATTCGCCAGAGCTAGTAAATAACTTACAGAGGATTTAGTAGACTGCTCTTGAATATTTTTAATCATTTTTTTTAAAAGAAAATTATATAAGTCTGCGAAACATTTTGTAATACCTAAAATGTAAGAATTTTTCAGCTATTGAAATTCCTCCATACTACTGTTTTTTTAATATTTTAAAAATATGACACTATTGGAAACACAGGTAAACCTCCTATAACACGGTATACAACAATACGGTTTCGCTTTAATGCGATCAAAATTTGGGAAAACCCTCGTACAATACGTTAAATTACAAAAATGTATACGTATATACATTTTTGAACACATACAATCGAGTGCGCACGTTATTCATTTGTATGTAACATGGACACAATGGACTTTTTTTGACAAAATTATTATTTTGACATCTTATTTTTACACATTATGTTATTTATCAGCCTAAGAGAGATAGAATGGCTATTCGAGATGTTCAAGATTTATTGATGAAAAAACTGGCGGAGTGAATTTGCTGAAAATGACTTCAGAAATTGTACATCAAGTCAATTGCGAAGAGAAGAGCAGCGATGAAGATTGTGAAATTAATAAATTAATTTTTAAAAAAATATGGGAAGGTCTAGAATCATTTTTCATGGATACAGACCCATCCGTTGAAAGTAGCAAAAAATTTAAAAGGGAGTTGAAAAATTGCCTGTCTCCATGCCAGGAAATCCATAATGAGCCTTTAAGAAACAGCAGATAAACCAAAATTACACACTTTTTAAAGAGGGCAGAAGGCGCAAATGATGAAAAAGATTCAGAAAGTGAAGATGATACCATTCAACTGAAAAAACGTTTATGTTTAATTGTATCAACCAATGACGAGGAAGAGAATTATAAAATTAAGGGTAAGTAAATTAAAAAAATATATATTTTGTATTCTTTGACACAAACATATGTTAAAAAAAATAAATAATAAGTTTTCGGAACCTAAACCTTTCATTATTTTTGTACTGGTTCTGGGTTTCAAATAACACTTTTTTCACAGGTTATTTCTAGGAATCTATTTACTGAGTTATATGACAGTTATCTGTATATAAAATTAGAATATAGGCACGGACAACACAGGAATCAAAGTTGTACTTATTTGGTCATTTCACAAAATTTACAAAGGTCTGTTTCGCGGGTAACCGGGGTCCGGTTCCTCGCCGTGGAGATTAATTTTTAATTGAATAATTATTTTTCTTCTTTCATTTTCAATGGCCCTGTAGTCCATATCGAATCTTGGTCTCTTGAAATTTTGCCTCTAGGTGTTTTCTAGTTCGAAATATGTAGCTGTTCTCCAGCGTTCTTCTTCGCGCCATCCTCTCAGAGAAGTCAGAGCCTTTCCACCCATCCCCTACCACTTGGGTTTCCATTGAGGATTAATTTTGGGATCCGCGCTTCCTGCATTCTCTGGACGTGACTCGCGAGTCGCTTTAGTTTCATGTGGATGGAGATTTTAGAAGTTTTAATTATGGAGAAGAATAATAATATTTTAAATAAATAATGTCACTAAATAGTTGATTTTTTAAAACTGTTTTCGCTAAAATGAAAAGAATCTATCTCGGAAGGGATTCAGTGCAGCAGTTTCTCTATTCATTCATTATTTATTTATAAAATCCACGATACATGTTTCTACTGCTCCCTTCCATAGGTTCTAGACTTCTGTTGTTTGTATTCAACTTGGCCCTGGTGTTTTATTGTATCTGAAATATCTTATACTATTTTTAAGTCTCGTTCTATACTTTATTCGTCTCCGCTGCTAATGTGTCCGATCTGTTGCCACTATATCTTGGCGATATTGACCATTTCACTCAAGTAAATAATATAATAAAATCATTTATATTATCATCATTTAAAAAATAGAATCTAACATGATCTTATATTTTTCTAGGATCTTTTTTTTTAAACACAGATACGCACATTTTAAACACGGAATACGTATCAATTATTGTATACGAGTATGTGTATCCATATTATACATACAAATCATTTACATCTTTTTTTATCATAAATATGTTACGTGTGTACCTATAATTATAAAATTATGTAAGGTATTTGTAACAAGGTGGACTTGGTTGAGATATCTTTGTAGATATTTATAAGGTACTTGTACATTTTTATTTTTTTAAACGTGCTTGATGGTCCAGTAGTTAAGATACTTTTGTAATGATCTACTGGTTGGGGGTTCAAGCATTCTATTTTCAAAGCACAAGCGTTTAGCTTAGTTTTAAAATAGTAATAATATAGATATGACATGTATACCGTGTATGTATCTCTTTTTTTTAAATATATCAATATTGCATTACTCAACGTGTCAATTATATGCATTAAACCAGTCATCAGAGACTATTCGTGTGTGATCCATACGACAGATCTTACTGGTTCACACCCTCGTTTTTTAGAAATTGCGGTAGGTCGATGTCATGATATTGTGTAGCTTTTCGATGTCATGATATCTGTCTAATCATCATAACGAGCAGATAAGCAATCGGATATAGCCGATTGCTTGCTGCTAGACCCTGCGGACGGCTTGTTGTTGCCGTTTCGTACACGGCCATTGGTGTTCATTACGCCGTCAGGGTCTCAATAGAATCTATAATTCAATACGGGAATCCCTTATTATATTGATGTATCAAGTAGCGTTCTTTGTATTTGTTGCAAAAAATTAAAAAAATTACTTTGTCACAAAATCATATTTTTGCGTTGAAAAGTACTTTCTATAAAAACCCTGATCGTGCTTTTCCCAAAACAAACCACACGTAAATAAAATCTCAATATAATTAAAATTATTCCACCTTTATAAGTAGCACTGTTAGTAGTCGAAACGAACAAAAATGACATCTAGATGATGATGTTAATAATAATAATAATAATGTGTTTATTCCAGCGTGATCAGGTTTTTTTTTAACCCGATTCACCATAAAGATAATACATATTATGTTATACATTAAGTGTTATGAAATAAATATAACGCTATGAAAAAGAAATCCAAGGAAAATGATAATAAATAAAAAAAAATACAAAAATTTAAAAAATTTCACACATATATACACACAAAATATAAATATTACATATATAATTACTTCAGTCACGGCCATTGTTGTATATGTAGCTATTTTGTAGGCGCTGCCATTCTCTGGTCAGGGAACCAGCTTTCCATGAGAACGCCGCTTGCACCAGAGAGTTGGTGCTGAGCTCCAGCCGCAACTTTACGCCAGTAACTCGATGTCTTAGAAGCGGAACGAATCCATGTATACGGCTTTTGGTAAATATTGTAGATGCGCTACAATAACGCGCCAATCCGAACAGTATTCAGTATGAGTTGTTGTACTGAATTTGAAGACGGTTGTATGTCACTTGCTTGAGTTAAGAAACGCGGATAGAATGTACACAAAATTTTTATTTTATCAGTATAATGTGCATTTAAGTAAAGACAGAATCGGGTAAATTATTTTATAACTCAACCTAGAGCGCATTTAAAATTTTGATTGATATAATGAATTATTCCCGCGCAGATTTTGACGAGTCGCAATAATAACTAATAATTATATTATTAACAATTATTCACGGCTGCTATGCATACGAAGCGAGATGACCATAGATAAGAGAGATGGCAGCATAGATAAGAAAAGAAAATGACAGATGGTCAATATGATACTACAGTGCGAGTCCAATACAGTCCAGTAAGTCATAGATAAAAGATAGGAAAGCGTTATATTATTATAGATGATCATGACGCATGCACTTTGAACAATAAACTATTCACATTTCTTCAGTATATAAATCGCTGTAAAAATTACAATGAATAATAATATGGGCTTTTTGGTACTGCATTTAGTATAATTAAATTTTTTTGTATGACGAATTTATTTTACCATGTAAAAACTTACTAAAGAAATATAATTATTTCAAATTGCGTGCAGTCACGCTTTTGCCTTGGTGTGACATGCAAAGCTCGGTATATTAACTAGCTCTTGGCATTAAAAGGTTTTAAGAGTTACACGGAGTCCATAATAAATTATGTAAAATTGTTCTTGGTAAATAACTAATGACGATAACGACATCTGACACTTAAATTACTGAAATGAGACATTGATTGAAGATTTCAACAACCGTCGACGATCATCAGCGAGAGCGGGAGCCCAGACTCTGCCATCACCAGTTTCTCCTGTGCAACCACAGGTGTTGTGACATATCCAATGCAAGCGCAGTTGTATTGTGGACTATAGACGTTGTTCAACATTTATTTATTATAAAATGAAGCTATTGAGCTGCTTACTCTGTGAGCTGTCCATAGAATTCGCAGCACACGGTGACAGCATCACATATAAAATTCATATATCTCCATGCGCGATTATTGTCTTAGTCTCCATGTTTCAGACTAACACATAATGATTTAAATTAATTGTGTTCTGACCAGTGGCGTATTTACAAAAATTGGGTCATAATGCAGAACGATAAAGGGCCCCTCAAATACTCGTACATATTCCGTATAATTTATACGAATATTAATACTAAGAGGTTTATCCATTAAATAGTAAAAACAAAATTAGTATTTTATCTCATAATTTTCACTTTTTATTTATTTTATATGCCTTTGCCACTAAAAACTGACTTTCTTCGTTTTACGGCGATAGTTTGGTCCCTAACCCGACATTAATGTATACATTGATAATTTATTCACGTGTTTTCGTGATACATATAAAAAACTATTTTTTAAATTTTATAATCTTGCTATGGATTACTATTAACGCTAGGAATGGTATTTTTATACTCACAAAATTATCAATGTTAAATAAATTGTTACGCCACTGATTCTGACAATCTCCACCTGGTGACGTTTCTGTCTTGTCAAATTTTCTTCCGTTTGTCTATCACTGATCGGATCGTGACATACCCATTTAATTTCCGTTTTACATATTCCAATGTTTGAAATTAGAAAACTAATATAAACGTAGTTCATCACAACCAACCTATTTTGGATTATATTTTGTGAAAGGCTTCCACTTTCATCACCATTCCCGACAACCCTGAACGCACCTTGTATACTCCAGTGGTGTAAAACAGAGCTCCTGTTGGCAAATAAAGAAGAAATGCAACAATTCTTAGTGCTGCAAAATAAAGCTTTGTAAATAATACTCGATATACTCGGATCAGTGTAATGCTGAATAATCTGAATACGTTGACCTTTAGGCAAAAAATATATTTCAATGTTATAGTATTTATATATAAAATCCTCACCAAGAAAATATCGATAGAATTTAAAAGAAAAATTGATGCAAATCAAAATTAGCTCGAACATCATACTAGAGAAAAAGATAGACTTAGACTGTTATTCAAGAAATAAGTTAAATCTCAGAAATCAATGATGTACAGTGCGATAAATTTTTTTAATGAAATGCATGGAGATATAATAAAGTAGGAGAAACTACACCAATTCAAAATGAAACTAAGCAAATATATGATATATAAGTTGTAGCATAAAGGAACATTTTGATCTTGTTTATATTTATTAGAGCATATATAAATATATTTATGTATGAACTATATTAAGAAGAAATAAATAAATAGTCATAAATATACCCGGTACCAACGCCAGGCAACAATAACTACGCGACCAGCAGCAGTCTGGAAGATTGGTTACTCACGCTTCACTCTTCTCGCCACTGCCTTCCCGACCACAGCTTCAAGTACTGCCTCTGTATTTCTTCGAGAATAAAGATTTTATCGTACAGCTTAAGCTTGTTGGTGTAAAGGTTAAGATGTTGGCCTAGTGGTCTAGTGGTTAGTGGTTAGGGGTTCGCGTCACGTTCCAGGATACCTGCAAATCAGTCCTATTTTCACAGTACAAGCGTTTAGATTAGTTTGAAAATACTAAGAATATTGACGTAATATGTATTCCGTGTACGCATCTCTATATAAAAATAATAAAATCTCTAAATCTGTAAGCCGTGCCTATTAATTAACTACGTGTAGACATAAGTAGTTTTTCATTTCATCATCTGCTCCTACCACACACACACAATGAATTTTGGGTCATTATTGGGGCATCCACCAATCACTCGTAAGTAGATTCATCATTAACACAATTTGCCAAATTCTTCTGATTTACATACAATACGCCCACACAAACATCAATCATAATTCTAAACACTATTTCATAAGTTCACAGGGTGAATATTATGTTCCAGGCTGATGTTATTTTTGAATAGCTAGAAAGTAAAATACATTTTTTTATTTAGTTTTTATTTATTGATTATATGGTTTGTTACAATTATGAATAGAATATGATATTGGACAAGTAGTCGCCTCTGGTAGCGGCACAAATGCGTGCTCTTTTAACCATATTTTTTATAACATTCTCGCACACTTCGCGTGTTATTTCAGTAATTTCATTTCGAATATTATCCTGAATTGGATTGGAATTATTGTTGGCTTATTGGTATAGACCTTTCTTTTTAAGTATCCTTGCAGAAAATAGTCGAGGCCGTCAAACCAGGTGATCGAGGAAGCCAGTTGACTTATCACCACTTTTTGACATTATGCGGCGGAGAAAAATTTCTCGCAAAATTTCAAGCGTAGTTCAGGCTGTATGGGGTGGCATTGTTCTATTAAAACCATTATTGGTACCACCAATAACGATCACCGTTAATAGTTACAGTATTGTCATTATTATTTAGATAAATTGTTTAAATAATTTCAATACATTATTTAGATTTTAGATACTTTATAATAGATTGTCATCAACTAGTCTTTATGATTACAAAATGTCAATTGATAATTATTTGCTAAACCAAAATGACAGCCAAACAAAATCGGCCTGGAACATAATATTCATCCTGTACAATCCTTAAACTGGTGACCAAACCGTGTTTTAAGCTTGCAACCCTCTGTTAATTTCTACCTTTACGCGTATTTTTTTCATCATATTAAACGGAATACCGATAGTTTCATTATATCCAACCAAAAGCACACGTAACAGAGCTATTGAAAGTTTCCTCATAGACAGTAACAAAATACCGTGTCACTCGACCTTTCAGTGTTTACAATTTCCAGTCACTTTGCAAGATTTATGGAGGAAAAAACACACCAGACAAGAGTTTTACTAATGGCTGACTTCAGTGCAGTCGGAGCTTTACATTCCAACTTTCGCGATAAATTACGGCCGGCCATGTAGACCGAGCACAATCGCAAAGGAATTGGCAAATGGCGCACACCTGAAAAATTAGTTTATTTTTTCAATCGCACGGATGGATGTATTTTCTGTCTGCAACTGTTTGAAAACATAAATTAACTTTGAATTTCAGTTTTGGAATATTCCATCGTGAATTTGTATTTCGGTGAAACAAATCCACAAATCGGATGGCCTCCGTGGAAGATTTAAAAAAAACTGAGATGTATTATTTAAAAAATATTTTTTAAGCAAATTTAAATCATGTGACATTATAGTCACCTTACTTAATAATGTAATATTATTTTAAAAATATAATAAAACATAAAAATAAAAGCGAAATATAACTTTTCTTACAGAAAGCATTTAGCTTCGCTTATTGCTTTTGCTAGGTAGTGACCGCCTTACGGCCAAATTTACGGCCCAATAACCAAATTTAAAAATCTATTTCTCATACTAATGATATAAATACGTTATATTCTTACCATAACACAACTGCAAAGTCGCCTAGCAGCAGATTCTGAATTTCGCTAAATAAAATGGTTTGTGTCTTGGTTGAATTGTTATTTTTATAATTGGGTCTTAGGATCTTAGCATGCTTAGCTTTGACCGGTAATATTATTGCATCGATATTATCGTATTTATAATATATATATATATATATATATATATATATATATATATATATATATATATATATATATATATATATATATATAAGTGTTCAATGTCGTGTAGTAGTATAAAATATAAAAATAAATATAATGTCATATTTCTTAAAATGAATATTTTATTACGTTATTATAATTGTACTAACACACCATCACGCCGTTTCTCCGCGGTGGTAGGCAGAGAGGATAGAGCGCCGTACTCTTCTGTCCTGATACACAGTTCTCGCCTCATCCACATTCATACACCTTCTCATACAAGCTCGCAGATTATTGAGACTTCTGACTGGACCATCCTCCGGTATCTGGTTTACCTAGTCATGCCAAGTCTTCCGAAGATGTTCTCTATTTCTAATGCCATCAACACTCGCGTTACCATTCTCTCTTCATTCAACCACTTTAGCCTTTCTTAATCTTACACACTACACTAAGATCGTATTATTATAATTGAATGTGTGTATATATTCAGTAATATTAAGATTAAAATATGCAATATCCATAAGTTTTTGAAATATCACAAGATTTCTAATTTAATTGCAATTTCCATTATCGAAAAAATATAAAAATATGTTTTAGATTCGTCTAATACTTTCGTAATAATTTTTATGAATAGTGTTTATACTGATTGCAACACTTGTATTATAAGTAATGATATTAAAATGTTATTGTGTCAAAAAATCATTGTTAAGAGAATAGTTTAATTTATTTAGGAAAATGATGTGATATTTAAAATTTAGATAAATTACTTAGTATATAAAAAATATATCTATCGAAAAAATATATTCATCTCTGGGACTCAAATCTGGAACTTTTTATTGCCGGCATTTTGGCATCATACTTGTTAAATGGTACCAAGACTTACAGTCCATTTCATTAACTGAAAAGCTATATTAACGTCACTAATCCATTATCTATAATAAATATAGTAAAGGTTTTTAAAAATTAGTTAATTTTTTCACGAGACATTTAGACAAAAACTTTGTTGTATTTTTAAATACCTTGAGAGATTTTTAGATTTCATATTGGTCATATTTTTTGTAAAACAGAAATTATTGAATTCTAATTCAAATAATACAACTGTCGCCTATACTGATGCAATTTGTAATGTAGCAATCAGCAATCTTGTCATCCAGAGTCGGATTCCATCGTCTAATGATTCGATATATCATAGCTGCAAACAGCTTGTTTAACACGCTCTTGTTATTTCGTCAGGGCCGTCTGTCTTACACGTTCATAATTATATACATCATATGAAATACCGCGATAGTTTCATCAGTGTGTTCACAATACAATCATTACAGCTTTGATTTAAAAATATATGTGGAATTAAATCATATTTTACTTTTTCACTTCGTTTCTCTCATTGATTTTTATTTTCTAGAGCTTTATAAGTTAACTATGTTAATTGTTAATGTGAAAATTACGTTAAAGTGATGTTGCAATTTTAGAACATGGTTTTATGCACAAATGGGCATTTGTCCAACACTTGTCCAACAAAACATAAATCCGATAGATTATGACACATTTACGAAACAGTAAAAGTATTTATTCTTCGAAAAATAAATCTTTGTGTAAACAAGACGTATTTTTTACATTAGTGCATATTATATTGTCAGCGTTTATATTTTCATTCTAATCGAGTCATATTTAAAAAAAAATTGATATGTCTATTTGTTTGATTGTTCTGTGGTACTTTTAACACAAATTAATTTAATCAATTAGAAAGATATACAAAAAAAATCTTTTTATCAAAAAAAATATTTTGTTGTTACTGGGATTTGAGCCTGAACCTTTTTCTCTCCGGATAAATGCGATGTATTAATTGGAAAGTCAACAGAATATAAGCTCAACATTTGTCGAAAACGTGTTCGGTCGATATAGCGAAATTGGTAACTCCCCGTATTATTTTTTCGATAGATTACTTGTATATCAGTATTAATTTTTTTGTTGATTTTATCTTATGTTAAAAATAAAGGTATTTACGATACGATACAAATATTGGTCAAAATGTAAAAAAACTGTAAATACGAATAAAAGTATACTTTGTGATATAAATCATGAAACGCAAAAACATAAATATATTATAATTATGCTAATTCTCCCTGAGGTTGTGATTTATGATATGCTTTAAGTGTAAATTTCAAATTTATTAATTTATAACTTCATTACATTCAATAATCTACGTGTTCCCTGTTAACCTCACTAGATCAGTGTATGTATCGAGATGGATAATGTTTTTTTGTATTATTAACATTTGTTATTTTTTATAATTTGCAAAAGGTTAGTTACAGTGCTTAAGCAATATAGGTGTAAAAAATTAGAAAAGCAGAATAAAAACAACAATTAAATATCTAAATAATTAGACAAAATACTTTATTTAAACCTTCTTGGGGTTAAAAATTAAAAACTTATCTGCCAGTCTCTACACAATATGGGTCACGAGTAGTATAGGGTGAAATAAAGTATTATTGTGAAGAAAAACTTATTAAGGAGAACACATTCTTATTGTGAAGTTGTAATTATTCAGAACATAGGTCTGTGATGTTTTAAATACTAATTTAATGTATTATCATTCTGGCGTCTGCAGTCGGTTTACTCAAAGGTATTTTCACAAATACTGTATTTTACGGAATCACTTCCGTAAAAATAATGTAGATGGCTTTCAAAAATAATGGAACAACAGATGTATTAATTTTAAAAAGTGTAACATATAGGTTCGAAAATTTGTCATGTAAACTGGCGTTACAACACAATTGGTAGTGTACTTCCCCGGATTGGAAATAGAGATCCAGGTTCGAATTCCGGTAACGCAAAAACAACATTTTTCGACAAAATTGATTTTATATGTATATATTTATAATTAATACATTAAATTAGTATTTAGAAAAACTTATACCTACTATTTTAAGTAATTATATTTCATCATTTACGTACATTTATTTTTTGCTTTATGTGGATCGTTAAAACTTGGCCACGGGTATACATATTATGTAAAAACAATTTCTTGTTCCAACACTGTATTTATCCTGTCCCATAATTTCACCTATTATAAACTTGGACATAAATTTAGTCCGCTTGACTTCCCAGGAATGTTTATAAACGACTTGATGAAGGCGATGGTCCATCCCGTGGCGACAACATGCTTAAATCATTAATTATTGTTTGTTCGCCATCAGTGCCAAGCATCTGTCTCTAGTTGTACTTCATAGTTATGAAGATTGTAAAGTTTTTAAACCGGCAATACATTAATTATAATCCTTCATTATATTTCGCTTATAACATTGCATCATATTCATATAGTACAAATATAAATACGATAATATCGACACCTATCGCATTATTGGCCATGGCTGAATAAGCTAAAGCATCCGATTATTTCTACAGAAACGCGGGATCGTATCCCTGTATAAAAAACTTTGATTTTAACATTTTTTATTTAGTCAAGGTTGCTTTACTGTGATAAAAACCTAGCTATGAGATCCCGTATTTGCTCAAATGGTAGTTACATAGTATGTTTTTTATTTGCATTTTATCAATTACGGAAACACTAGGCGTGGCCGCGCAGCAGCCACTATTGACCAACTGATGGCTCCTGGGATTTATTAGATGATTCGCACTCTAAAAAAATTATTAAATTATAATTTAATTTAAGCTCTAACTGTGACAAAATCAGTCTGAAGGACATTTAATACTAGAGGTAGGAAAACAATAATTAAAGTTAGAACACATTCTTATTGTGAAGTTGTAACTATTCGGAACATACGCTCTACTTTGAATATTAGTTTAATTATAATTTAGTGTTATTAATAATATAATGCTAATCAGTAATAACGAGCATACAATTATTAATTATAAATGTAATTTATTAACGAAATCAACGACGACAGACAAATTAAATTAATTTGTTTTAATACTATGATTTTAAGACTTAAATATACTCCGATACAATTTTAAAAAGAAATGTAACAGAGATATCAAAAGATTAGTTTAAAGAGACAGATAAAAAGAAAGGTGAGATAAAAATAAATTAATATTATTTTATTACCTGAAATCTTAAGGAAGCCAGAATATATATTTTTTCTACTAATTTATTCACGCTTTGTGCGTATTGTAAAGAGATTTTCTACCCACTATCTCAAATTATAAAATATGTTTTATTTGTGTCACTATTGCAGTCGATGATGAGCGATATATTTTGTAAGTTATGTGAATGTGTAAATTCAAATGACATTTAAAAAATAAATAGCATATTTTCTGTCATTATTTAAGAACAGTTTAATTAAAAAATTAAATAATAATAAATTAGTTTTCAACATAGGATTTTTGATTTTTGACACGGTTTGGTTTCGAAAAAACCAAATAATGTTTAATTATTACATGTATTGTCATTTAAAAAAATTATATATGGATTGTGTTATTGAAATAAACAATGGTTAATTGGCAGTGATATTTGATTTATTTCAATATCTGTTATGTAAATAATGCATACATTTTATTTAAAAACTATCTTATTTGGAACGTCGTATCAGTACATAGCACATTGGTTAGTGATATCAGAATATGCATATTAGTGGATATGGAGTGGAAAATAGACATGTGAAATTATTTTCAAATATCGCCTTATTAATAAAAAATGAAACGGGCTTCATAAGATATAATCTATCAAAATATAGAAAAAATAAGATTTATTTCTAGTCAATGGCATAAATATGTCAGCGCAACCAATGCAGTGAATCAGAGCTATCGTTAAATAGGGGGCCAAAAGATAAATTTTCTGAAACATTATCGATGTATAAAGTAATCCCACATTAATATTATACGTCGGTTCAGGGAATAGACTATTGCCGCAAAATTATAATATTTAACTTTATTGACATTTTTATAAAATTAAAATTCAATAAACTATTAATATTTAATAAATACCACACAGCTATAAAAACTGCAGGTTAACAATAATAGTGTTAAAAACACATAACTACTGGACTTTCACTTACAAAGGCACTGTTATTAAACAAATTATAGACATATTTTTATTTTTTTTATTTATTATCTTAGTTTAATAACCACAATTGAGTTTAAAAAACATCTACCGGTTTCGGAAAACACCTTTTCCTTCTTCAGGATATGTCAAAACTAACTAAAAATATAGCATTGTATTTCTATTTATCCAGAATCTATTTTTAAATTTTTAAAAAAATTTTTAAAAAACAACTATTATTTAAAAAGTAAATTTAGTACCTAACTCAAATTGCTGCTCAATACAAATTTAGTCGAATAATTTTTAGGAAAAAATTTTAGAATATGACTCGTAGTTAAATTTAGTTGGCTGTTTAGAATTTCCTGATTACTTTTACATGCTTTATTTATCTCCAACGATTCCAAATTATTTAATTTGTGACCTACACCGTTTATATGCAAAATTGACAATCCCAATTTTTTATCAAAACCATGACTATTTTCTATCAAATGATTAGCAAATTCTGAAAACCCACTATTGTTCAAACATCTCAAATGCTCCTTTACTCTTATATTAAAATTTCTACCCGTTTTACCAACATAAAATGCAGCACAATCCTTACAACTAAGTTTATAGACGCCAGAATTGTTAAATTTATCATCCTTCTCCTTAGAATTTATGAGTAAATTTCCTATACTATTATTTGTGTAAAATGCTGGTCTAATATCTCGTGGTAGGTGTTTAGATATTTGTTTCGAAAAGTTATTTATGTATAAAATCCTACGCCAATTATCATTATTATCATTATGTTTCATCTGTGATTTATATAAAAACTGATTATTATAATCTTTTAATTTATTTTTTAAAATAGTGTCTATCAAACATGTATTATACCCATTATTAACTGCTATTTTTTTAATTGTATTCAATTCAATATTAAAATTGGATGTTGACATAGGAATATTGACTAAACGATGTATCATGGAGTGGAACCCTGAATGTTTATGTGATAATGGATGATTAGATTCATTGTGTATGATAGTATCTGTAAAAGTTGGTTTTCTAAAAATTTTGAACTCAATTTTATTATTATTTCTAATCAATGTTAGATCCAAAAAATTTAGGGTAGAATTATTTTCCATTTCTAATGTAAATTGTATTTTTTTATTAAACGAATTAATTAAATTTAGAAATGTGGTTAGTTGACGTTGTGAACCCGACCAAATACACAATACATCATCCACATACCTTTTCCATAACAAAACATTATTTAACAAAGAAGAATCACAATCAAAAATTTTTTTCTCCAAATCGTCTACAAAAATATCTGCTATTAGTGGACTTGTGGGTGCTCCCATATGGTTATTATATTTGGTTATTAAACTAAGATAATAAATAAAAAAAATAAAAAAATATGAATCTTAACCACCAAGTTAATATTGCTAATTTTAAAAGTAAAATTATAGACACCTCATTGAGACGAAGCTATTTTTATTATATTTAAGGAAAGATATGAAAGTATGGATGATTACAGGGTAATTACAAATTCAGTCCATAGATGGCGATGTGCAGTTGTACTCGAAATGTTTCCGTATAGTAACAGACATACAATTTCTAAAAAATTTATAGATATTGAGATTGATTAATAAGTGAGAATGGTGAACGTTATATTTGTATAAAGTGATCACTTAACCCAGCCGAAGACTTCCATATCTTTTCATTAAATATAATTTAAAAAATAGCTTTGTCTCTATGAGATATCTGTAATTTTTTTAATAAACGCCTTTTTTAAAACAACTTGTTTTTATTTTTACTAGTACTTACACAGGGGACCCTAGTTTTCATATTTCATTGGAGCCCAAATTTTTTAGTTACACTATTTTACGTACTTGGAAATTTTGATTTTAATGGATGAAAAAATCTTTAAAAAATTAATTAAATATCACAGACCTATGTTCTTAATAATTACAACTTCACAATAAGAATTTATTTATTTATATATATATTGACATACATATTTTTGTTTTAAAAGAAGTGGATACATAATAAACATACATGATAAACATAAGACATTCTCATAGTTTATTGTGTAGGATGGAGTAGACTTCACCTCTGATATATACAGCGATGTCCTGGCTACTTTGCTAGACTGAATTCTGTGTTAAAGTAGCCAGTTTTTTTTTTCGTGCTGTTGTGGTGTTATTTACCGACAGGAATAAAAAAAGAATTACAAATATGTATTAAAAAGTAAAAATAAAATAAAAATATATGTAGTGGAAGTGTTGTAGGACTAGTGAATTATTAGTGAAGGTATTTTATAAATTACAATAGAATGTTGGATGTCCATGCTTCTGATTCATCTCTACCTGATTGAATCATATATTGGATCCATTTTAGTGTAATCTTATTGGAATTATACGATTTCCAGTTTGCGTTGTATAGTTTCGGAGCTAAAAACATATAGAATCTTTGATAAAATGTCGTTGTTGCTCTCGGAACTGATGTGTAGATGTGTGTTGTGTCCATGATTTATTGCTTGAGGAGAGTTGTTGTTAGTATGGAAATATTGAACGAGTCTCAACATAAAGATTTGTCTTATATCTAGGACATTGTACGCTTTAAATATAAGATCTGATGAATATCTAAAGGGACGACTAATTATTACCTTGAGAATTGTTTTTTGTGCTTTTTTAGCCAACTCCAATATTGTTTTTGCTGCTCCTCTCCAAACTAAAATAGCATAATTAATTAAGGAGTAGCACAGTGCAAAGTACACCGATCTTAAGAGTTTGTAATCAACTATATATCGTATTCCTTTAAAAAAGTAAATGAGTTTTCTTATGTGTTTAGCTAGGTTCGGTATATGTTCTTTCCAGTTAAGATGATCATCGATCAGTACTCCCAGATGTCGAATAATTTTGACTCGTGTCAATTTTTCACAATGGCATGAGAAGCCGTGTTCTTGTTTGCTTTGCAGTCATGAACGACGAGTGTAGGACTTTGATGTGGTGATGTTCTTTCGTTGATATAGAAACATACATATTTTGATTTTTTTGTGTTAAGTGATAGAAGGTTCGTGTTAAACCATTTTTTTGCCTTGTTCAAACCATTCTGTGCACGAGTATTGACTTCATCCCAAGACTTACCCTCAATGCAAAGCACGGTATCATCCGCGAAAGTGATTATTTTTCCATTGTTTAGGGTCGTATTACAAAAGTCGTTAATATATACTAGAAATAATATAGGGCCTAAAATGCTTCCCTGTGGAACACCGTGTGTTATCAATGATGGATTTCTGTATATTTCATTGTTTTGGACAATTTGCCGTATATTTGTTAAGTAATTCTTAAACCACTTAAATGCTATGCCTCTTGCTCCTATGTTTTCAAGTTTTTTTAGCAATAGTAGGTGCGGTACGGTGTCAAATGCTTTTACAAGATCAAGAAAAATCCCCATGCATTTATTTCCCCTGTCCAGGTTCGATTCGATATATTCCATGAGAGACATGAATGTGTTCTCCTAATAAAAAATCTTCACATTACATATAAATTAATCTAAACTTGCATCTAATCCTTAGAACTTTATGGAAGGGACACCTGAACTAGAGAAATATAGAAAGCATATGGTGTTGGAGAAAGATGGAATAAGCTAGATCAGAGAATTACAAATGCGGAGGATTTGAGGAGAGTGCAAGATATGAGGCTCATAATAGATAACACCATCAAAAATTGAAGCAGTCAGTACATAGGACATAATCTGAGGTACTGTATTTGTATCACGTCTGCCACAAGACTAAATAGCATGTATGCCATGGATCTGCCTATATAAGGACACAGTTAGTATTTTAGGACCAGTTCTCGTGAATAAATCTATCGTGTAACAACCTAGTTTTTATTGACGGAATTCATACTGAAATCTTAATACATAACCTTTATAGACATATTGGTCAATTAAAATCATATGAAGATTGAAAAAACCAGCAACTGAAAAGACAAAGGAAAAAAGAAAATACAATCTTTGTTCTGAACATAATAGTTATGTAATATGAAAAAAGTTATACTTAGATACTTACCAGTACTATCTACAATTATAAACTCAGACTAATAAATAAATATTCCAGACAAATTGAATGGTGTACAATTGTTATAGTCTCGCGAAAATGGCCTCTAAATGATATCTGTGCTTGAAATCCGGAAAAGTTTTAGCATGGAAAATAATGAGGAAAAACGGCTGTCAGATGTCTCTATAAACTTGATTAATTTCAGAGATTGACAAGAAATGGGCCGTCGCTAGCTATGTTAAACGACCCTCGGCGATTAATTTATATGAAAAATACCAAATTAATAATCCATTTTTTATTCAGTCTTTTTGGTGGATAGTATTTCTATCGTTTACTGTATAACTTAAACGGGATACGACAGCATTGATTGCTTTACGTATTTTCTTCAAAGATAAGGTAATTTATACATAACTATTTTTTTTAAGATTCATTGCGGCTTATTCGGTACCTACACTTTATATTGATGACTTCGGAGAGTTCACACGTCTAGCGCGTAAATTCTATAAACTATAGATTATTTTTTATATAATAATAATAATAATGCATTTATTCCAGTGTGATCAGATTTTTTTTAAACCACCATGCAGATAATACATATTATATAATACATTAAAATTGCGAAATAAATATAATGTTATGAATAAGAAAACCAGAGAAAATATAAATAAATAGAAAATACATATACATATATAAATTTAAACAAAATATCAGTACTACATATATAAATACTTCAGTCACGGCCATTATTGTATCTGTAGCTATTCTGTAGGCATTGCCATTCTATGGTCGGGGAACCAGCTTTTCATGAGAGCGCCGCTTGCACCAGAGCGTTGGTGCTGAGCTCCAATCGCAACTCGATGTCTCAGAAGCGGAACGACCTCCATGTATACGATCTTCGGTAAACATTGTAGATGCGCTGCAATAATGCACCAATCCGAACAGTATTCTGTATAAGTTGTTGTACTGAATTTGGAGACGGTTATATTTCGACCAGAGCTCGCAAGTATACATGCTGGTGAAGAACGTAGATTATGTAGGTATAATCGAGAAACGAAAAAATTATTTATTTATTGGAAGATTGTTATGTATGAAATATATGATTTAAAAATATTATAAACATAATTTTTAAAAGGCGTTACACGTCTCAGATACACACAAGAGTATATTACCACCGTCCATCAAACGTTGACCAAAGATATCAGATGCACAGACTTTTGTACTTTCGTAGATTTTTAAATAGATTAAGATAATAAGAAGCATTAATTTTCCGTCATTAATGACGGGCTATTTCTAGTAGCTTAAAAAATATGACATACTCTTCTAACGCGCTATTTTTATCAAAGTTATTTTGAAAAGCTTTATTGGAAGGCTCGCTGAATTAAAATATTTGTTCTTTGTTAAAAAAGTACATCAAACATTCTCAAAATTATTTTATTTATAATTTTTATATTATTATTTACCTACAAATACGATTAAAATTTAGACATGCCAGCATGTTTTCATTGAGATTTTTAATAATTGATTTATCGAAGCTGCTAAAGAAGTTTAAAAAAAGTATCAAAATTTTAAATTACACTAATATGATTTATTTGTAAAAGAATTTTACAATCGTATTGCGGTTATTGAACCAATCACACTGTTGCGTAATGCATTAAAAAAAAGAATAATAAATTTTTATTTGCAGTATTGTTGTAATACATTTTTGTATTGATAATTATATAACTCCTGGAAAGTAGTACAGAAAAAAATTAAAAATTAATTTTAACTTTATATAATGTATTAATGTTTATTACGTCTATACGCAACATTTTGTTTGTAACGTTTTTTATAAATTGGTTGATATTCAGTTAATGCAAATTAAAATAAATTAACTAGAAAGATATACAGACAAAATTTATTTATCAAAAAAATATTTTAGTTCCCGGGATTCGAACCTGGACATTTTTCTGTCCGGGAAAATGTCAAATCCCGGTTGCAACTAACATTTTTTTTCGATAAATAGATTTTTTATGTATATCTTTCTACTTGATTCATTTTAATTTGCATTAAATACCACGTAATTATGTTTTGAAAAAACTACAATTTCATAAAAATAATGTGTTTTCCTTAAAAATTAAAAAGATATTAAGTTATTTTATTTAATTTTTATTAAATTTTATTATGTTGGAAAAGAACCGTACCTGACCAATTTTTGTGTGGTAGTTTTGACATCTTCATACAAAAATTAACAGTTTCTTATATTGTGTCGTATTTCATGTGTTTATGTAATTCATTATCTTTTATCTTTCCTCTGGATGTTCCGTGATTGGATCATTTACCAAAGTGCCACGTCACACTCTGTTAATATTTTTAATAGCCTTTAAAAAATATAAATGGTATTTTTGTTAACTAATATAATAAATTCTAATTAAGAGAATAGTAGCACGGTCTCATAAAACTGTGATTCAATGCTTTTCAAATAGAATGTTTATTAGAAAAAGAGGAAGATTACCATTTAAAAAAATATATTTTTAAATTACTTAGTGATAAATATGTAGGTAGATTGAAAGAGATATAATAATGATGCATTTTTTATTTCAATACAATAAATAATTGATACAATAAAACCAAAATCGATAGCACATTAGAAGCATAAAAAAGTTAATTTTGACAGTAGGCTAAGGCATTATTGGTTTAGAGTTTTGAGCAAACCCCGGCTCACGGGCCGGATCGGAACGAATTTAATCCTGCATGAAAAATTTATAATAGAGCATATTGATTATATGGTGATAAAATATACTTAGAATAAAAGTAAAAATTAAATATTTCTGGAAAAATCTGTGTTCGTCCTTGTTTTAACAAAAAAACATGTTTAATTTGTTTCCTGAATAAAAATAGTCAAACATTGCTAATTTTGTCGAGAAACAAACGAATCTGATAATAGATTTTTTTTATTAGCTCTATATTTACGTAGCTTCCTGGCTTTTTAAGTTATGTATGACGATAAAACAAAACTGCGAACAATGAAAATAACAACACTCTAACCTTCACTCCAAGCAAGCTGTAAACATACAATGAACAAAATAAGGTCTACAGTGTCTCCTCGTTCCCGCTATCAGGTTTGCCAACCCTTATATTTCATTTTCGTACTACCTTACTTCGCCGCTCGGAATGCCACACGCTTCATTTTATATTCATCATAAATGGGCAATATCTCGGAAATGAGAGCTAATTAAGCATTTTAAATGTCATATTCGGTTTATACATACTGAAATCAAGTAGTATAAGCATATTCAAGTCGGAAACGTTTTCATTGTTGACAATTGTAATTTGGCCCCAGAACCAATAAAGGTTACTTAGTCGAGTGTGTCTATTTTATTTTTGTGTTTTGAAAATTTATTAAATGCTTGGAAAGAAAATAAATTTAATACAGTTTTTGTGCAAATAATTGAATGCTGAAATTAAATTAAAAATACTATTATGATTCATTAAATATATATATGAAAATATTTCCATGATCGATTTAGGATAAAATAAGAACAGATAGAATACCAGGTGTGTAAATGTATTATATTAGCACTATTTCAAAACATATGCCATCCGTATAAACCTATGAATCTGTGGGAATGACTTCATTAACATTCGCCGAAGTGAGACGTCAATTATCTCTTCATGAGATATGATGATCACCAGATTATTTTAGGGTCTGAATCTTCATCTTTCAGTCGACGGAGACATGTGCGTCGATCGGTTCGATAAGCCCATCCAGACTACTTCAAAATTTGAACTCACGGTTGTGGGGCCGAGTAAAAAGATAAAATATTAGATAGCTATGTCGCAGACACATGAAGTTCTCGTTTTAATTTTTTATTCAGTGCCTTATTAATACTCGGGGCTATCCAATTTTAAGCGCAGTCTATTCGCACCTTTAGCCGGAGCAGTTTGAAATGATGCCAACGCCATTTGCAATATTTCATACGGTCTGAATGGTGTTATTAATGCCTATCTCTGGTACAGTATGTGAGCGTATTTGTGTAATGCGTATGTATGTATGCATCGTTTCACCCAACAATGATATGTAGCTTAACGCGTCATTTGAGATAATCTTGGACTTCCAATCTCATTGAGCCCATTCAATCAACAGGTGGAGTGGAAACTAAACGCATAAGTCTAACTTTAATATACAAATTCTCTGTTATTTATTATTATTAATTTTATACGTTCAGCGACCATCGACCATCGACCACAGATCCACTGCATAAAATGTCCGCAACATTTGATTGGAGTCACTTGTGGTTCAATCCGTAGGACGGTTAATTAATTGATTAACAGCGGCGATCGCAGCTCGCGATTTGTATTCAATACAGTTTATCCTGCGATCTTAAAATATTGATACAGTTATTGACAGTCAAACAATACTTCACACATTTAAATGACTCAAATATTATTTTGATACCTAACGCAAAAATTACGTTTATTAAAACAACATCTTTGTGTCCATCATAAAGGGCAAATTGTCTGGGAAATTGTAATACTTAATTGATTCTGAATGTATATTTTTTCAAAATTGTAAACAATGAAGTCTATTTTCAGAATTTTGTAAATTGTAACGTTACAATGTTGCTGTACTGTAAATTATTTAAATTATAACTGTAATATTACTAAATTAAAGGTGATAATTATTTCACAATGATCAGTTTTCAAAGTTAAAACTATTTTTATTGTCATTTTCATTTTTTTATAAGACATTGATTAATAAAAAGTATTTGTGATATTCAGTTTAGTCTTTCATTGATAGGAAAGAAATTCAGGAAACATTTGTAAACATTAAATAAATAAATCGTAAATAATGTCAGTTTGATTTAGAACAAATGGAAAACTATTTGTGTGCCTGTACAAATTAATTCTATCAATACGTTCATCGTCAGAAATTTTTTAATGAGTAATAAGTAATTTGTTAGTACGAGTCTCATTTATTTTTCCATATGTGTCAGAATATACCATTTATACCATTGGTATCGGAATATGTTGAATAATCAATAAATAGTGGTTTTAACAAAGTATTTTGTATTATTATTTATATTATATATGGCCACAAAGTGATTTTGTTAATATTGAAGAAGAAATTAATATGAATTTTAATATATAACATTATTTATAAGAAACCAATTTTTTTAAACTTTTTTCATTTCTTCGAGTAGGTTAGAGTTATCAGGCAAGGGTTATATAGAAATTTACATGAAACACAGAATTGATGAACATAAGCGAGTGCAAATAGACGTATATAGGAGCTGTATATTGGTAAAGAAGCAACGTTGTATAGGATAGAAATGTGTATATGATGTAATGGTATTTATATGTAATCTCATTTGTCTTAACAAATTATTATATATATATACATATATATATATTATGATAACTATATTATTTATAATGATATTATATACATTAAATTAACTGTAATACTACAAATAGATTCTTACATTTGAATAAATTTAATAAAATCGACGATTGCTTGTTACGTTATATACCTTAATATTGTTGGAAAAAAAAAGTGTTTATGGATAAAAGGTTTCTCGAAAATGGAAATAGATTTGTATTACGTGATACAATAACCCGGAAAACTATGAACAGAATTCTGAATATTCCAGATTCTGAGAACTTGCGAGTTTTCGCACGATTGTCATAATAACATCAAATTATATGTTAATATATTAAATGAACGACTGTATAAATGTTTCCAAGTACTATAAGCATCTTCCGAGCGGCGTCGATAAATCTGATATAAAATGGAAGCTATTGATAATTTGATCTGGGAAATCATTACGTTGCAGTTCTCTGTAAGTAAAAGATGCATTTGCGTCACAGAATTCTACACATTCCTTTCGTTTCCAGCCCGACCGGTGATATTGTTCTGAAGGTGATGGCGAAACGGCGGCCAACGGCGGAAATTGCGAGCATACTTGCGTTGTTTACTCGTCTGGCTGACGCACGTGTTTAACATGTACGTATTGAAGATAGCATGAATATAGCTCGTGTCTCCACGATAATCGAGTTTTAGGTCAGGTCATTTATCCAATAGTCATATAGTCGTGAACAAAAAACCGTCCTTGTTGTGCGTCTGAGGTGATGATATTCAGGCAATTAATCAATACTCCAAAAATATAATCATTGCAGATAAAAATATTTAAAATATATGTTTTATTAAAATGATTAATGCACCACTTCAAATTTTATGTAAATTATCAAAAATGTATATTTACGCATAAGTTTTTTTTTATAGTTGTGTCCGCCCACATTATATTACAATACATAGTAAAATATTATATATATATTGCGTTTTCATAAAATGAAAACGCAATAACTATATTAACAAATAATATTTTTTTAACAATCTTCCCATCACAAGTAGAACAATTACAGACTACTATCAATTTGTATCTGAAGTAAAAAAATATATACGCAGTCTAACTGAAACATAAATTATCTCGTATATACACAAGCCCTATTCTCACAGAGAAGAAATAAATGTTAAATGAAATATATATAAAAATATATATCCTACGAATAATTCTAAAATGCATTATATTTTCTAACATTAAAATAAAAAAATAAAAAATAACATATAACCTTTCTATGTTAGTAAATGTTTATCATGAAGTTATTTGGCATAAATAACTTTAATTAGAGAACATACATATTTTTATTAAAATTGAAATATCGCCAGTGCAATTCTAAAAACAGAAAAATCATTCTATCCAAAAATATTTATTTACTACCGGGATTCGAATCTGGACATCTTTCTATCCGGGAAAGCGTGTTCTCTACTTTCTCTATAGCACTCGAATACATTTTCGACAAATTTTTAACTTACATTCTGTAATATTTCAAATTGAAACATCTTTTATTCCAATTGTAAAAGAAATTAACTATATATTACGGTGATTCTTAAATACCTTTGAGTAAAACCCGATAAGAGACGCTAGAATTAAATTAATTAAATAATTTTATTAAATTTGAAAACTTTAATACAACATATATTAAGGAGAATACATTTTTATCGTGAGGTTACATTTTCAAAACAAAGTTCTGTGGTATTTAATACAAAGCATTGAATTATTATTATTACTATTGTATTATTCAAGAGTGCCTAATTAACATGACTAAAATTAGTTTTACAACTGCTTTAGAAGTTGCAGGAATACATTTTTTACAAATTATGTGCCATTATCATGTAAAAAAAAAATACCGTATGAAGTTATGTATATGCAATAAGAAATCAATTATGGGGAAGGAATGAAACAGGAAAATACGTACATATTTTTTATACCTGATATACTATATTTGATTGAATATAGAAAGTCACTCGCGCATATCAACCTGCGTTTAAAAAAAAATGGACCTATAAATATATTTATAGCATTATTAGATGAGATCTTGTTGAAATAGTTTAATCATTGTGAATATAGATGATTCTTACAATGCATGTCCACAGCGAGGTGATAGACATGTGCACATATAAAAAAAAATCATTCATTTGATATGGAGAGAATATTGAACCAACGCATATAAAATCGAACTTAATCGTGTACATAATACAAGGCACATGATACCCGTGGGTCAATAGTTATAATATTTGTATCTACACGTTTCTAAAATATTTACTAAACCCATTACGTTAATTTAAAAAAAAAAGTGTATATTTGATGAAAAGCGCAGATATGAAAGTACATCTGTTAATATTTATTTTAGATAATATTCTACATTCAAATTGATGTGTCCAGAAGACGACTGCCAAAGGTAGAAAGACAAAAATCTACTCGTGTTTTTAAATTCTTCAACAATCTCGGCGCTGTGCTCCGTGAACATCAATAACTTTATATATATATTACACTGATTAATTAATTATGTTGAAAAAATTTTCTAAGACAGCCACTATGTGTTGGAAAAAAGGCGAGCCGAATGGATTTGAAACAATGCTGAGAATATACACGAATATCTCAAAAAAATCTCTTAATGACAAACGCCAGAATACCAATCTTTTTTATTTCGTTTCCCGCTCAGACACTTTTGACAGGTGACAAATTTTATATGCACGACAGTGTTCGGCTCTATTTTTCCAGGTGAACGGAACGAGTCAAAATGTTGTAATGGATTGGTCGTGTCGAAATATTTGTAGAAAATTTTTATCAAAAATGTTTCTAAATCTTTGCATTCCGAGCGATGCGAAAAATTGACCACTTTTTCATTTTGTATTGAGATTTATTTTTTTGGGGCATTCTTGTATGATGAAGAGATTAAGATTACGCTAGACAAATGAAATAATTAATCAAACGTAAAACTGGAAAACATATTTTTCTTCATTCAAGGAAAAAATATGCCACCTGTTTTTTGGCTGGCGACGCCGAAAATATATTCTATTAATTTCGTATTAAAAGCCTAGCTTTGTATCCAACGCTAACTGATACATTACGATGAAGTAAAGTGTTGTTTTTGATTTGAAATATATTAATATGTAATCTTTGTTTTTAAACTTATAATATAAATATTATGCTCTCTATTTATTTAAACGTTGATCCTTCTCAATTCGATTTTTCTCATTCTCAATCTTCACAATTAATTGCGGTGGCAAAATCTAAGATTCAAAGTAATAAATATTTTGTGTTAAAAAGAATTTAGGAAAACTAACAAATCTCTTAGGTGACTGAAATTTTACTACAAAGTTTATTATACTATGAAATTACATTATATGACAAGAGAAAACCTCGAATTTAAAGCTTCAGTTAAAGAAAACACGTGACAAATAACTAGTAATATTATTCTGACTTGCAAAATTTGTTATCAAGAATACAAATTAATTTAATGGATCTTACTTTGTAAGTAAACAAAACCTATTTTCTCTAAATATGTTTAATTGAATTCCATGATTAAAATCGGCCTTTATTTTTACCTTGCCATATCATGTGATAGAGATTAAATGAGGACTGAGTCTTGGGAAGAATTTCATCCAGCAGAGCATCTCTCATCCAGTAATTAATAAAATGCCTGATGAAGATGACGATAATATTATATTAGCTTAGAAATAATTCTAAGATTCTAAAAGATAAATAAACACGTGTTAGGGCAGCCCTAGTTTAGCCCCGCAACAGCGAAAATCGGGATATATATATAGAGCTTCAAAAACCATATTTCGAAGAATTTCCTAATCCAGTTTGCTAAGACAAAAGAATACACCGAAACAATGTCAATATTAGTGGCTGGCTCACCTTTACCGCTTCGCTCGAGCATGGTTCACGAAAATGTCACCAGATTGTGCTAATTAATTTCTTGTCATCCGTTTTTGCGCGCTTTTCTCGCGCGGATCCCCGGCGTGGAGATGACAGGTGGCCCGGGTACCAGGAGTAAAGAACGAGCGAGGAGGTGGGTTGACGCGGCGCCGCACCGCCGACCGTGATTACCATCTTTAGCCAATTAGTAAAACACACAAAACTCCTCCTAGGCAGCGTTATGCGCTCCTGATATACCGCCGTGACAGTGCGGTGTTTGATCGTAGTTATTTCAATTAGACTCTCTCTAGTTCACCCCCTATGATTTTTGACGTTCTGTTCTTTTTGTGTGACGTGATGTTCTTTTCAGCCCATTTCCTTATGATTTAATTAATTAAAAATATGTTCAACATTAATATCAGATCTATCTGGGAATGCTTTGAACTTCCACCGAACTGAATGTAAAATCTCGAAAATTTTAAAACAGATAACCGATAACGTATTATTTATTTATTGTCAATAATAATCTAAATGGTTCTGATTTCTAAAAATTACAGCATTATTTTCACTTTTCTTAATTAGATAAGATGCGAGTTATAATTAGAAACGTTATTTAAAAAAACTGGAACTATCTGAAACCGTATATGGCACCAGTTATTCATCTAGTATTAATAATAATATATGAATGCGAAGAATAATAACGTATCGCTTAGATAGTCTTTTAAAACTATTAACAATATTTTTATATACATGTGTACGAAGTATTTCCAATGATTGACTGCTTCTTTTTGAAAAATAATATAAAAAAGGCGAATTGATTTCATGGAATCCATATATTCTGAGTAATAATATTATTTTAAATCGTCACATAGATACGTACATAACATCCGTTAACAGTTTCCATCTTTACGCAATAAAATTCACAACCCTCCTGTTCTCCAGGAGCCAACGTGACTACCTTTTGATTGAGATGCTTATATTAATACTAAAGTTGAAAATTATTATTATTATTATCATCAACGTGGAAACACTGTGACAATGGCGGCGTTAATGACTTGTAGCAAAGTTCCGCCAGATTGTACCTGCTTAGGAATATTCCATCACCGAAAATACTTCAAGACTTAAAACTCCGAAAGCCTATGAGCTAATTGGAAATCTCCGACCTACGCTGTGTATACAGAGCTTAATTTTTACTAAGGTTTCTACACATTTCTCTTGTCTGTTAATTATTCTTTTACGTGCGAATAATAATTTAATATATATTTTAAATACTTATTACAAAAAACATGTTAAAAATAATAATATGAATTTTGATATATATGTATACGAACATTTGATACATATAATAATTGAAAAGGAACTCAACTTGATCAGAATAATAGAGTTATAATCAATTTTTTGTATTACCTAACTTTCACCTCCATATCATTTTCACTGTTGAAAAGTTCAATCTGATATATATTTTGTAATATATTATATCTGCAATATGTATGACAATTCAGGTTCAGAATTCATTAACAAATAAATTATTGCGTAAGCTTATTTGTAAGTACTGCAATTTTTATATCAATTTTTTTTTTTTGCATAATACAAAATTAATATTTTAAAATTTTTAACGAAATCGCACGTTATTTGTAAGGTTATGACTTTTTCCAGAATATGGTTACTTGAAAATAAAACATTACATAAACAACTTAGAAATACTTTTTAATTTTTTGTAAACTGCTTTCCCAATTTTGGAGACTTTTTCAATAATTTTTTAGTGGTGGGTTTAATTTTTTTTAAATATACTTTGTTCTTAAACAGCATTGAAATGTGTAATTAAGGTTATTCCAGACTTCTGTAACTATTATTATGAAAATTGAATATTATTAAACTATTGCCCAATTGTTCAAAAATTTCTTCAGCAGGAAGACCGGGTCTTCTTTCCGTTGACAATATAAGAGGATAAAACTTCCTCCAAGGTACACTTTAATTAATTAGCCTGGAGCCTGTCTCCCATCCCCTTTTCCACCCTCCCCAGTGTTTTCTCCGTGCTTTGTTACTGTATACCTATGTCCGTGAAATATAGAACAAATTAATGATATACCATACTTCGTGGAAATAAATTGCCGGTCTGAGAAGCAGCGAAATTTGATTCGTGAAATTTAAGCCTTCTTATTTTTTGTGTATCGCCTGATTTTCAGATGAGTAGATTTTGATATAAATTATAAAAATTAATGTTTTTGTAGTATTTATTGCTGTCTGCTCATTTTATTGTATGTATGCTCGCAAATAAATATTCATTCTGAAATTACGTCATTAATGCAAACTTTATACTCCGTCAACACATATAAATAGTGAAAAAAACTAAGAAGAATTATATATCAAAGCTTTAGATAAAGATTATAAAAAAATTATAAAAATACATACCTACACAAACACACACACACACATATATATATGTTTAAACTAATATGTGTCTGAAATTATAGTATATTTTAAGTACTTGTATAAGAATACGATGGCTCTATTGTAAGCTTTATTAATCAATAAATGATTATTGTGATGACTTTCCAAGTATCACCAGATTACGTAGGGGTTCTATCATCTGATTAATGACTAATTTCTTGACTCCCGATTCCTTGTAAGTGAATCTCAGTATATCCAGGTAACAATATTAAGATAATTTCAATAACGTATTTACGGTCAATAATAATTACACATTTCAGAGACAGACTAGTTATTCAGGAGAAGCTGTGATGGAAGAGAATTGTTCCTCCAGAGACGGTCTCTTATAAAGTTCCCCCACCACTCATCTACTCACTTTCATGACACATACACATACACATATTTACAAAGTGACAGTTCTCACAATTACAGATATATGTAAGTGGACAAGGCATGCGCATTATGATCAGTGGCGGATTTATCTAAGACACGATAGGCATGTGTCTAGGGCCCCCGCAGTCTTGGAGCACCCAAACTCAGCTGCGCCAAGTATAAATTGTTTTAGTGTTTTTTATCAGAATTATTTACCCTTCCAATTCATGTATTAATATAAAACACTTATAATGTTTATTATAATAAGGTAGTTAGTAAAAGTGTAAAAGCGATTAGCGCCGATGCGCTTTTGGTAGTGTTTAGGCGCATGTAGAGTACTTAGAGTTTCGCAGACTTTTGTAATACATTGTGCACTATTGCGCACTATTTAATTATGAATACTAAAGTTATATCTTCAGTATTATTTTATTTATAAAGCTCAGCACACGCGTTTGTTTCGGTGTTTATGCAACCTATAGTGTGATTTTTTATTAATAGCAAGTATAGAAAGCACTTAAAATCAACTACATCGATATTATTGAGATTTTATATTCTTTACATGATGATACAAATCAAAATCATGATTCTTGTCGAAATACTAATCTAGTGAACTGAAATATATATAGTATTTCTTTAAATATTTTCATCAAATGATACACAACAAGTCTACAACATGTTGTAACTGAGTTTATATTACAGAGGGTTGTTGCCGACCTTGTGCATTTATTAACAAAGTTTATACTGAATCATTATAAGAGGAAGTTAGACTTTTAGTAACAAAAATTCTAACATATTTATAGAGCGTGTTATTTTTGAGGTTTGTTTTACGAATTGGCAACACTTTTTCCGGCGACAGCCAATTTGACAGATGATAGCTGATTTGTGCCCAGTTTGGTTTGCCATTTCACCATGAATAGCCTTACGCTATAACAACTTTTGAAAATTGTACAAATTTATTTCGAAAATCGTGGTTCAGCTCGCGAAACTTACCGTGCGCTACGTACATTTTACGGTCGACATAATTGTGCATCCGAGCAAGAAATTCGAATAACCATGGATCATTTTCGCACCACGCATACTCTAATTGATAATACGCATCCGCAAAGACGTCGTATAGTACGCACTGAAGAAGCTGTTGTTTCTTCAAAAAAGATGCCGGCCAGAACTTTACAGTTAACGGAGAACGCTATAGATCAATGATTACTGCATTTTTCATTCCGAATTTGAATTGCATTAATGTGGAATAACTGTGGTTTCAACAAGATGGCACAATATGCTACACAGCGCATGTCACAATTAATTTATTGAAGGAAAAATTCGATGAGCGCATAATTTCGCATAATGGACCTATGAATAGGCCTGCAAGATCATGTGATGACTTTTAGATTATTTTCTGTAGGGATATATGAAGTCGCTTTACGCTGATAAACCAGAGACGATAGATGTATTGGAAGCTAACATTCGTCGCGTAATTGCCGACATACGGTCCCAGCTGCTCCAAAAAGTGGTCGAAAACTGGACTTCAGATTGCGCTTTATTCGAATCAACCGAGGCGCCAATATATAAACACTAATTACATAAAGATATCTATCCAATAACGCTAAAACCATGGCCATTACCACAATTTTGAGGTGTTTTATTTAATTTTAAAGTTCTATACCTCTAAAAAAACACCCTTTATAATAAGAGAAGATAACAATTATTAGACGAAAAATTACAAAAGCATGTTTTCACGGTAATATGCGACAGTTTTATAGCTAAAATGAAAAAGAGCGTTGGAGCAATAATGATGCAATAAAAATAAAGTTTTTTCATTTCTCTTCGAATACACAATAGAGGATATTGAAAAGAAGAAAAAAGCTTCTAAAATATTTATAGAAATATATAAAAAAGATGTAAAAGCAGAAGTAAAAAATAAATTAATTCACTTCCGTTATCATATTTTGATGGAAGTCGAAGATATAATAATAAATTATAGTAATAATTCCTAAATAGTGTTAGATATAATTAAACGAATTTTAACAGATAATTGTTTTCCGAACGTTTCTATCGCTTTCAGAATTTATTTAATAATGCTATTCAGTTTGTGAAGGAGAATAATTATTTTTAAAACTTTCTAATATTAAAAATGAAAAATATTGCCTAAATGCTTATTTTTATATTTTGAAAATGATTTGGTAAAATAAAAAAATTTTAGTGTAATTATAGAAAAATTTGTCGTTGTAAAGATAAATAAAATACATTTTAAGTATAAATAATTTTAAAAAGGTGTATTTTGCTATTGTTCACTCGCTACTCCAGTATGGAATAATTGGGTGGGAAGAAGTATACAATAACACAATGAACTTGGTAAAAATAATACAGAGAACGATCATCAAAGTAATATTTAAAAAAATATTAACTTATTCAACACAAACACTTTTTACAATTCCCAGTTCCCAAAATAGAAAACATTTACAAAAAAATCTCAATTAATCAATTACTTAAAGAATATAATACTGTAAAATTTGAAACAAGTACATCATTAAGATTTAAAAATAACTTTAAAATCCCTAAATGTAACACCAAACACTATCAGCAAAAATTTATATACTTAGGGAAAAAAAACTTCAGTAGCCTCCCTATACAAATTAAAGAGATAAAAGATATTAAGGAGCTTAAAAATAAATTCAATAGACACTTCAGAATTACAAAATTAAAAAAATATATATTATAGAACACTTCAGAAGTACACAAATAGACAAAAAATAATTATAGATTACAAATGTATAACTCTCTATACAAAATTATTACAGTGTAACTCCCTCTATAAACACAAGAGTTAGTCTCTTTTTTGGATAGGTGAGCGAATAAAAAACATGTAATTTTAATAATGTACAATACTTAATTAATAACTCATTATAAAAAATTTGTAAAAATTTCAAATAAATAAAAAAAATAATCAAATTTATAAAAACGAGTATCACCAAATTATTGTAATATATAACATATAATAAAAAAAACTTTTTTGTTTAGTTTAATGTATTTGTACTGTGTTATACTATGTTTTTTTAAAAAATATATGTATATTTTTTTCTTTATTAACAGTAAGTATTAACAGTATTAAGGTACCATGTACCGTAGAAATAAATAAAAACATTTTTTAAACTTTCTGTGTTTTTAAATAAGTATTATTAATTTTTTTATACATTATATAAAAACCTCAAAAATTCATAAATGAATAATTAAAAAAAAATTTTTTTACGCATTTCTTAAAGTTCTCATTAATATTCCACGCGTTGATAAAAATTTAAACAAAATATAATTAACACGCTACAGTTTTCTCATTTAAAAATAATATAAAGTAGAGAGTATAAAATGGAGAAAAATACGAATGATTTATTTTGAAGGCACAAGTTTTGGTTGTCGTGAAGGCTTGGGGGGCCCTAAATATGTCGGCCCCGAGAGTCTTAACAGGCTAGTGATTATGACGATATAATACTTATCTCTTTTTAAGTCCTTTCGAATTCTTATAAACTCTTAATGAAAATATTAATAGATGGGATTGTTTCGTTTTAAACGCTATTATAATATCATTGAGAATAATGCAAATTAACAACTGATTGAAGACCGAGCGTCTAAATCTAAACCATCTAACTTATCATTACATTGTTTCCTTGCAGGAATAAAGCGGATAGTCTGCCACATTCTTTTATCCTGGCATACCATACTTGTATCCTTCACTTTCGTACATCTACTTAAGCAAGCTCTTGAAGCCTTTAACAGGGCTGTTCTCCGACATCTGGTTTATTTGGTCATGCCAGATATTTCGCGGATACCTGTATTGCCTGTTGCCTTCTACACTCGTCTTATGTATTTTATTTATCATCTTCTCGTACCTACGTTTCATATAGTCGAATCATCTCATAGATCCTTTCTTAAACCTATTAACTATGCTATAAATGGGTGTAAAAAATATCTAATCTACCCCCATAATTCAAGATCATAATTATTTGGGGGTACATAACTGTATTGTTGCATAAGAAATTTTATTATAAAAAGTATATTTTATGAATGTACTTAATTATTTATTAATAAATACTAATGTTTCTTAATAATATGTGATAGCTATATATTTACATATTGTTAATATTTTTAACAAATGCTCGTAAATCGATATACATTCCTGGATTCTTCAATATTTTAGTTGTCAATAAATTGTACTTATGTTTATCCATAAATATTAAAAATAATAAAAACGTCTTTCATTTAGCTAAAAAAAATAATTTCCTAAGCACTTAATATAAAATGTGTATTGTTAAAAGATATCATCTCTGGAAAAAAAGATATGGTAAAATACATTTATTTTCATTTAAAAACCTTTTTTATAATAAAAATTATCATTTCAGTAAGATGCGAAAATAGTATCACGTTGTATTATATTTTGTAAGTTGATTTTTAGATTAAAATATCTAATTGATTAATAGACGTTGATTCGCGTGGCTCGAGAATTTTATAAATTATTTTCATTAACAAGATGAAGATCTCTTCGTGTAGCAAGGTAGCGGGGTAGCAGAAAGAGGCACGTGTATCTATTAATTCTCAGAATCTTCCATCTCTCTCCATCTAGATTCGTGCCTCCCCCTCGCCTAAGTACTCAGAAATACAAACATTCAATTAAAATGCAAAGTAACACGGCAAAAGGTAAAGGAATAGTTACTCAGGGGTGAGTCGCTTATTTATACAATTACAACTGCGGGGCATCGTGGGGAGGGGCGGTTCGTAAATGCATTGGCATCATAATATTGTATATTTCTCCAAAAACGCCGCAACCGCATGTGGCTTACATTTTTATTATAAAGATGGTAATATTGATATCCGTAAATCCGATTCTGTGAGCTTAGATTAAAATCCGCATCTATAAGTTTCTTTTTCAATCAGAAAAAAAAAGATATATTAAATTACAGTTAATCTAATATTCCTTTTGAAATTGGCAAAATTAACTATTATTTTTATTTGTTAACTTTGTTTTATTAACCACTTATTGAGTTTAAATACATCTACCGGTTTTGAAAAATATCATTTTCGTCTTCAGGATGTCAATACTAATCAAAATATGTTGTTTTTTCACCAGAATCTATTTTTAAAAAACAATTATTATTTAAAAAATAAATTTAGTACCTAACTCAAATTGTTACTTAATACAAATTTACTCATATAATTTTTAGGAAAATATTTTAGGATGGTAGTTAAATTTAATTGGTTGTTTATAATTTTTTGATTGGTTTTACACGCTTTATTTATCTCCAACGATTCCTAATTATTTAATTTATGACCAACATCGTTTACATGCAAAATTGTAAATCCCAATTTTTTATCAAAACCATGATCATTTTCCATCAAATAATTAGAAAACCCACTGTTGTTTACTTACTTACTTACTTACTTACTTACCATCACGCCGTTTCCCCGTGGGGGTAGGCAGAGAGGATAGAGCGCCACACTCTTCTGTCCTGACATACAATTCTCGCCTCATCCACATTCATACATCTTGTCATACAAGCTCGCCGATTGTTGAGGCTTCTAACAGAACCATCCTCCATTATCTGGTTTACCTGGTCGTGCCAAGTCTTCCGCGGACGTCCTCTATTTCTGGTTCCATCAACACTTGCGTCATATATCTTTCTTACCATTCTCTCCTCATTCATCCTTTCCATATGACCAAACCACCTAAGTGATCCTTTCTTAATCTTACTCACTATACTAACATCAGCTTTACATTCTTTTCTTATTTCTTCATTCTTTACTCTGTCATAAATAGATTTACCACAAATACGTCTAAGTGATCTCATTTCCACTGCATTCAGTCTACTTTCGTTCCTTTTCTGCCAGCTCCAGGCCTTACTTCCATACATCAGTATCGGTACCAGGATTCCATTGTGCACCGCTAGTCTTGCCTCGGTTGACATATTCCTGTTAGATATAATTCCATTCAAAGCACCGTTTACTTTATTTCTATTATTTATTATTTATTTTATTTTTATGTTGTTTAATTATCTCAAATCCTCAAATTAATATAATAGTAAACAAGCATTGTTGTGATAAGCTTGAAAGAAACTCTTTACCTTCGGTAATAAAAAAATGTTCATCAAAATGCATATTTATCTGATGTGTAATACACGTTTAAAAATCCTTTTCATATTTTTAAATTCAAGCATTATAAAGGACTGAGACAATGCTATTATGATTGTTTTAAAATAAATTGTTACTATAAATAAAAGTACATTTTTACTTGATCCACCTCTGTAACGTGTTCCACAATAAGTAGGTGAATTTTCAAGTGTCTTCGGTGAAACACGGAAGTTAAACAGTCGTGTAAGGAGTCGGAGTGGGGGAGGTGGGGGTGGATGGATCGAGGGAGTGAAGAACCGAAATTCTTCAGTTCTCGACATCACATCACTTGCAGATTGAAAACGACATTATTTGATTCTGATTTTTGAAAAGGATGAAATAAATCTTCGTGAAATGTAATAAATTAAAATCAATTATATCTATCTTTATCGGATGAAAGGGATTATAATAAAATTACGTACAATTTTCTTAAGGAACTCAGTAACCTGATTGATAAAAGAAATATTTAAAAAATAAAAATCAGTATTACAGATTTTATAATATGCTAATGCGAGAAATATTGAAATTATTACTCAGGATATTAAAAACAATAACTGAAATAAAAAATATCAATTTTTCTACTTAAAATACACTGATACGGCTGATACGGCTGATACGGCTGATACGGCTGATACGGCTGATACGGCTGATACTGGCACAACTGATACGGCTTTACTGATAATATTAATCGTTATAGTATGTTTTTAAATAGTAATTTTTCATTATTTTATTATAATAATAAGAAATTACATTATGTTTATTTTAATTGGCACTTATGTTGTCAAGTTTAAAGACAACCTAATCATGTCACCCAACTTACATACCATTTAAAAAAAATACTTAGTGTTTTCAAAAAAAAATTTTAATCTAACTATATATTACATTATAATTAAGTATTTTAAAATATTTTGATGGCCCTGGTTGGATGAACGAACAAATAAGTAGAAGAGGGAAATAGATTATAATAGAGCTGGATAGGAATAGTTATAAATAAAGAGGTTTTGAGGAGAGTGTAAAAAAATAAGTACATAATGGACCATAGAAAATCAAAGGGACCAATCGATAAGGCACATTTTTAGACAAAATATATACATACCTTGTATACATTTTGGGGGTTGTACATTTTGTATTCTTCCCCCTTATTGAGGGAGGAAACAGATAAAAATACATTAACTATATAGTCAGCAAGATGAATGCATTCACTTGCATAGAACTGCTGGAGAGGGACAGAGAATTGCACCGAAAAGAGCACAGATCTTTACTGTAAGATGGAGACATGGATAAATATACAAATTTTTCCAACGTTGTTTTTTATGATCGATAACTTACAATTTCTTTTACCTGCTAATTAATCTCTGTACTCGTGTCATTTACCGTTAATTTTTTAGTATATTTGCAGATTTTAGCTAATTATAAAATGAATGGTAACCCTTGTTATCCCAACTCTTAAGAAATATCGCCAGCCTGTTTTGGTTTGTATCGCGTCTCGCATTATTTACCGCGCCCGAAGGTGGATGAATAAGAAAGATTCTCCCGAATGTAAATTGAGTTTTACGTTGTATTAAATGCGGGCTCGGAATTAAGCGAACAAGGTGGCAGACATCCCCGCTTAGCATACAGTACAGGAGATTGTGGGGTGAATTAAGAAAGATTGCATAAATAATTTATTGCACCCCTGAAAAGGGGTTGAGCGGGAAGAAGCAGCGGACGGCTCGAGGTGAAGACGTTTTATGAACGTTTAATCGTGGTGGGAATTTTCTGGAATAAAGGTGAATATTTTCGGTGATTGGTATAAGCTACATGAATGTAACAATTTTGTTCTTGTGTTTCTGACTTTTAAGTGTTCACATCAATTTCGGTTTAAGATTCCATAATCTAGTGGTATAAATAATAATGTATTTAGATGATTTATGTAGCGCCATTTTTATAATAACAATACTACAGTTTGTTTACGTAATCATTATGCATTTTTGAAAAAAACATATGGATCGCTAACTATGTACAGTCAGAGGAATACAGTGAGAGGAATCAAAGACTAAAATCAGTTGAACTAATGAAATCATCAAACTCAGCAGAAATATATGACATAGAAAAATAAGTACGTGGCAGCATTGACAGAAGATAGTGTGCGTTAGTGATGAGCTCAAAATCACGAACTGTGAGTCAATCACTGATATCTTTGAGTCACACTCGCTATCTGGGAATATCGTGATTTTTTAAAATATTTGGTTGTGCACCGTGATTTGGCGCACGTGCATATGAAACGAAAATATTCATGAAAAAATGACGTTTTAAATCGTGATAAATTCTGCCTAAATGTTTTACGCATTTGATCCGAAATGCTGAGAATTTGACCCGAAAAATTAAGTCACATTTTTTAAAAAGTTTTTCATTATCTTTGTGATGATATTAAATTAGATATATATCAATTATATATGTTAAAATATATTTATTTATGCAAATGAAGTTTGAATAATATAAGTAAATAAAAAAAAGATGATAGCTGAAGATCAAATAATATCTAATGATGGTCATGCTAGTTGAACGGATAAGGCAAGAGAAAAATAAGGTAATGAATACATTTGAAACTCTTGAACTGCAATCAAACAAAACAAAAAAATAGATTAACTATTATTTTAATTAACATTATTTGAGTATGTCCAAGAACACACAATTACTGGATTTTTACCTACAAAGGCACTGTTATTAAACAAATATTAGATATCTCACAGAGACAAAGATATTTGTTATTATATTTAATAAAAAAATATAGGGAAAATATATACTACTTTCAAAAAATTTGATAAATGTGGAGATTGAGATCGTAAATCCTGTAATTACCCAATACTTCCAATATATTTTCCATTAAATATAATACAAATAGCTTTATCTCTGTGAGACATTGGATATTTGTTTATTATATTAATTACCTATATCTTTTTTATATTAATTCAATACATCAGTTTAATATTTTTGGTATCCTTACATAAATAACGTGGAGGTATTACAAATAACCTTTTGTATTTTGTTTTCTTTAGTTAAGAATTCATGTGGAATATTGTGTACCTTCCCCATAAACAATGTCGGCGGCTATCTTGGTTATGAAATTTATTCAAAACCGGAGGTAAGAAAACATTCTTATTTACATATTCTACTACAATCTGAGAAAATAAATCCTTCAATGTTTGGAAAGTTCTAATGCTAATTGAACCGCTGTGTTTTATGGTCTGTATTCTGCTACAGCGAAAAGAGAATTTCAGAATGATAAGGTATAAAATATGAATACAAAATTCAAAGGAATCGTTACAGTAAATGGTTTAACGTGTAGATTTTCACCTCTAATGATATCACCTTTCTAAAAACAAGCATATTTACTTCCAAAAAAAATAACAAGAGTTAGAACAATAAAAATCACATAATAGAATTCATGGAAATAAATGTGCTGATAAACAGATATGACAGACTTAATATGATAAAAAAATGTACGAATTCTATTTGGACTGCACAATGGATGGATCCAAATCTGGTTCTCTAGAATATGTATATAAAAATATCTCTAGAATGAGAATCGGGCATTGCCAGATACCCTCACATTTATTCAGATTGAACTTAATAGATTCCCCAATGTGTGAGTGTGGTGCCGAGGAGGAAACCATTGACCATATCTTTTCTGCCTGTCCATTGCGGATCACAGATTTTTTTACGGTAATCTCGTCCATGGTAATTTTCAACTCCCGGTTAATTTGTGTTATCTTCTTTTCCTTAACTCGCCACATTTAATCTATATAATAGCAAATTTTTTGAACGACAATGGTGTTGACTTGTAATATAATATTACCTCTTTTAGAATATTGTTGTACTCTTTTCTATAAAATAAAGTTTTAACTTGAGTAATGGCACAAATCACTCTTGAAGGGTGGATTTCCTATTTAAAAGAAGAAGAAGAAAAATAACAATAAAAACTCGCTTTGAAATTGTGTATCCCATTAAACAACAATGCAAATGAATTATCTTGGTAATGTAATATTAAAACATGGATTCACAATATGGAAATAATGCACTCACCCAAATAAATGACTTAATACAATTATTTTTACTTCTTCAATATTTGCAAAATTACTTTGTGGCCTCATTTTATAATAATAATTATACAAAATACTTAGTTTACATCACTATTTATTAATTATCCTACATGTTTCGATACATATCGTATTATCTTCGGGAAACAACGTATACTGAAATTAAAAAATACAAGCATATATAAAGAGGGTTAAAATTTATTATGAAACATAAAAGTTTGTTATATTTCTGGTAAAATACATTTATTTAGAATGCGTAACAAAACTGGCCGTTTTTAGTCTATAGTCTAACAATGCTTAAATCGCCGATGTTTGACGCATTTTCAACGCAACATTTTTTGTGAACGATGCTATGAACGATTATCCTTTATACTTCACACGTGCACATTTTTTTCCTTTATAGTATTCGTGCATCGTTTTAAGGACAGTTTTTAATATTCATTACGTTGTACTATCATTTACTAAGGAGACCTTCAATTGCAATCCAGTGTTCTATTTTGAATCATGAAATTAAAATAAAAATAATAATATTCTTCGTCAATCTTGGAACTCTTCACTCGAGCAACTTAAAGTAAGTTCATGTTTCAGCAATTTGTATTAGTTTTTACGGTATGTACGGTTTTCATTACATAATATTAGTATATTATGTAACATTCGATTGGACTGATAAATACTATTTTTGGCACACAACAGTTTTATTGTGTTTCTAAAGTAACCTTTTACGCTTAACTCAGATATACCATCAGCATTTTTCTATCACCTACAGTTTTTGTGTAATAACATTTTTCAAGTGTTGCTGTTGTGGCACTACGAATAGATGTGAGCAGTTGAACTCTTAATTCGCTGTAAGCGGCATATACAGTTAAAGATTAAAACATTTTAAAGATGTATTTGCGCGTGATGATTCATTTACTAAAGGTTCATACATGTCAGTAAATCGAAACACATAGTGCAGTACCCAAATATACTGTCTGCTATAAGCAGGGGTGTGCTGTGCATATAAGCAAAAAAAACTGTGTATAACTAAAAATTCTGGGAAACAAATATAAATTAAAAAATTGGATTAACATTAACGAAAACATTATTTTGCAATTTGTGCTATCTGTGTACCAGTAGTGACTTTAATTGCTTAGTTCTAAAAACTCGCTTCTCTACTCATGACGCTCTTTTTTTATTCGCCGCATCGTGCTATTTATATTACTCAGTTCTGTCAGTAGGCTAGTGAATTACTCAAGTCATGTAAATAGCTATTTACTAAAATGAAAATTCCTTTCGGTTAATCCTTTTTACATGGAGTCGTTATCTATGCTATTTTTTAACAGAATAACATTAGAAAGGGTTACAACTGCGTGCAAATCATTGAAGTGTTTACTTCCTCTTTTACTAATTCGCAAGTTTTACTATTTTACTGTTTTTAACCTGTTGATTTCATAATTGTTCTTTAAATTTGGTGCATGGATTGGTTTTTTATTTGAGAAAAACAAAAAACAATTGGCAGAACTATTTCTTACGTTAACCTTTAATAAAAATAATTATTTCCTTCGGTTAGTACATGAAGTATTTTCAAACAATAAATTAATCATGTTCAATCACAGAAAGTGTTCTTAAAAATGTCCATACATTTTTTTTATGGGTAAGAAAGTATTATTTTACGTTAAAACTTAAACTTTAAAAACACTATTAACAGTACTCTAAAATTATAAATAAATACATTATAGGGTCGTATAAATGACGGATTTATTTTGTCCAAAGATGTTAGTTAAACGAAAGTACATATATTATATATGATTTTATAATATCATTGGTAACAGCATAACCTAAATCTATAACTACTGCACGTCACTGGCTATAAGGTATGTGCCGCATGGAGATGACTTACCTAATCTCCAACACATATAACTTTAGATATGAAACAGAATATGAAATAGTCACTGGAGTACAACAAGAGAAACAAAATGATTCTGACTTTGAAGGAGAATCCGATAATGATCGACACTAATATGTGTTTCTTTCGGTACCATTGGGAAGAGTTTCAAAATTTATATTCACAAGAAGTTAGTTTAATGTATTATAATAATATTTATGATATCATGGATATACTTTTTCATGAACATAAATCTACAGGGTGAAGACTGTTAATTGATTCTTCGAAAACTAGTCTAAAGGCTGTACTTTTGCACAACAGTAACAAATTTTCTTCTGTGCCGGCAGTTTATGCAACTAATATGAAAGAAGCATTCGATAATATCAAAATCCTGTTAAAAAAAATTCAATACAAAAAGCACTTTGGTCAATATGTAGTGATTTAAAAATTGATACGTTATTAATGGGTTTATGGCCTGGCTACATGAATTTTTGTTGTTTTTTATGTGAATAGGACAGCAGGGACAGGACGAATTAAGATGTTAAAAAGGAAGGCGTGAAGTGCTTGCGCCTGGGCAGAACGATGTTATAACTCAACAACTAGTTGACTCGGAAATTACTATTTTACCTCCATATAAAATTAGGACTTTTTAAAAAGTTTGTTAAGGCGACGGATAAAAATCGTGCTGGATTTCATTATTTGAAACAAAAATTATCTCGTATTAGTGACGCAATGATAAAAGAAGGAATTTTTGTGGGTCCTCAAATAAGAACTTTGATAAAAGATGGACAATTCCAAGAACTGTTAAGCCATCTCGAAAAATCAGCGCGGAGTTCATTTAAAAGTCTTGTGTAAATTTTTTTAGGAAATCACAAATCCCTTAAATACCGCGATATTGTGGGTGAACTATTACAGTCGTACCAACAGATGGGGTATAATATGTCCTTCAAAATTCATTTATTGCATTCATTCACACCTGGATTTTTTTACGGACAATCTCGGCGGCGTCAGTGATGAGCATGGAGAACGCTTCCGCCAGCAAATCGCAGTCATAGAAAACAGGTACCGGTAACAGAGCGCAAGAGTGCTCGTAGATTATTGTTGGACGCTAAAGGGAGATGTTGCAGATGCCAAACATAGAAGTAAAACAACAAATTCTATATTTTAGGTAAGTTGAACAGTGACCAGAATGCGTGTAAATTCTTGAATTTTTATAAAAGTTCACCTACGCGAAAATAAATAATCGGTGGGTGATGAAGAAAATCTATCTACATATTTGAATTCAGTTGTAAAAATACTATTAGAATCACATATTCTACGCTCTGTACTAAAACAAAAAGTAATTTTATACAAGGGTGATATGAAAATCCACCCCTTTCCCGGAACACCGCGAATAGCTCTGAGATTAAGCGAGTCTCTTGTTAACGTACTGGCAGTCCACTGCTGGTGCCAGGCATTCTATCCTGAACCAATATACTCCAGGAACATGGATTGTCTCCAGATTTCTTCTCACATTGATATTTCATCTCAATCTGGATCTTCCACGATTTCGTTCATATTTAAAACTGTATATTTATATGTAACTGCAATTATTTTTATTACTCAAATCATAAATAAATAAGAAATGATATTATTAAGGAAAACACATTCTTATTGTGAAGTTGTAATTATTCAGAACATAGGTCTGTGATATTTTAAATACTAAATTAATGTATTAATTATAAATATATACATATAAAATCAATTTTGTCGAAAAATATTGTTTTGGCGTTTTGGTGTTATAGCACAAAGGTAGTGCACTTCCCCGGATTGGAAATGAAGATCCAGGTTCCTATCCCGGTGACGCTAAAACAATATTTTTCGACAAAATTGATTTTATATGTATATATTTATAATTAATACATTAATTTAGTATTTAAGAAATGATACATTCAAATTATTAAAAAATAAATTAAATTTAAATATGTCTTTAAAAAAACAATTGTACTGTATTTAATAATTTATTATTATTATTCCTATTCCATTAGCCGTAGCAAGGTGGAAAGGCGAGAAAGCGAACCAGTTGCCAAAATAAATAATTCTCGCGTTATCTGAGACAACGTTGCCAACTTACCTACGGCCGGTCGCTACATGAAAAGGTATTCTTGTCTAAGCGAAACGGGACAATTGCAGTTGCAGTCAGAGGGTTTATTTATGTGGTGGAAATGTAAAATTCCACTTTGTATTAATATATTACAGATGTCCAATTTAAAATAGTGTCTGTTTGCCATATCGTAACCATGTTTTGCTTGGTGTGACAAAAAATCAATTATGCATCAATAACTTCATCAATGCAGTTATATGACATATATATTAGTATAAATTTATCGTAAATTATTTTTTTAACATATAAATAATTCAGCCGGTATCCCAGCAAAATTTGTCACAAAAACTGTGTTAGTAAATATCGTAACATTTTTATATAATTACTCCCAGTTTTATTTTGTGTTTAATTTTCAAGTATATCGATACAGAAATCGATTCCTCTACCTATCACATGCTAAATGAACGCCCTATCTTATAGATTACTGTTAAATTGTCATATAAGTATATATAATTTAATGCATATTATATACTTTATTCTTAACATTGTATTTTAATGCTAATATTAAATTCAATTTAAAAAATAGTAACACATAGTAAACTTTATAACAAGTTCTATTATTAAAAAGTTTGTTAATATATGGAGCTCAAGATATTTGTAAACGTTTATTTTCATGTCTCATTCGTATCCTTCGGCAGTGCAATGGTTAGTATGAAGACTGGAGTTTCGGTTCTCTGCCGACGAGATTTTTATTTTTATTTAACTGAATTTATGAATATTTTTACTATCCAGAAAAACATATTCCATGCAGAGGTGGTATGATTCACTACTTTGTTCCAAGTTTAAGTTTATTCGCTACTTTGACCACCATTTAGACATTGTTATATGCGTTACATAGAACTTACATTTTTCGTCTACTGCGAAAATCAAAGCAAAGAATTATGCACCTACCCTTCCCACCATTTTAGATAAAAAAAAAATTATGAGAAAATAATTGACACAACATTTTGTAAAAAAAAACTGAATGTTACATTAATGAAAACAGATGACAAAAGAAAATATATAATATAATATGATGACCTGTCTGCTTACTTAAGATCTCTAGTCAAAAGTTTTTGAAAGTTTCAATTGTTGTAAAGGTGACTGGATTCAAAAGCTACGCTAGGTGGTTGATGCTCAAAAGTGGTGTTGACTTCTGAAATATCCAAAATATAATTTGTAATTTACATAAAATGGATTTGTAAATGAATATGTTGGTGAACTAGTAAAATAAATCGGAAACGCTTCTTACATTAACGAATATTTTTTAATACTTTTAAAAATTAGCAATATTAGCTTGGTGGTTAAGATTCATATTTTTTTTATTTATTATCTTAGTTTAATAACCACAATTGAGTTTAAAAAACATCTACCGGTTTTTTAATTAAAATATTGTTTTTTTATATAATATTACACGACTAGTACTACCACTTAAACTGAAATGAGTTCGGCAGTCTCAAAGCAAAACCACGTAGAAGATTTTTTCATTTTTTTTTATTTTCACAAATGATGACTTATATTTCATGTTTGTAACTCATTCATCTATTCTAGCAGATAAGCAATTAATTGGCTATTGTGACCCTACAGGCGGCTATTGTAGCCGCTTCGCGACCGATAGTTGGCGCTATGCAGCCAATGCTGACTGCCGTGCGGTCATGGCCTCATTGACTATCGCCGATTGCTTGCGGCGACTGTCTGCGGGTGGCCGCTGCGTAGTCAGGGTCTCAATAGAATCTCTCTGTTATTTATCTTAAATATTATCTATGTTTAAATTAATAACATCTGTTGTATCAAAATATATATTTCTTCTAAGAAAAGTTATAAAAAGAGAGTCATAAAAAAATAATTAATTACGAGTGTACTTGGATACTATTTGAGTTACACTTTTAATTTGTTATCTGTTTTCTCAGATAATTATAAACCAATAAATACAGGGTAAAAAAAAATGTAAAAAAAGATGTGTAACAGACCTAGTCCACAATATCACTAAATTACGAGAAGGAAATGTTCAAAGAATATGTGCCTAAACTCAACTACGTCAGAGATGTAAGCATTTCAAAAAAATCATAATTATGCGATTGTTTCGATTACTTGTAATATTTTATTGATTTCAAATAATATATTGATACAAAAATTTAAAGGCCATCGAATTTAGAGTGGCCAGACTACTTTTGATCAGATAATTTAGGGCCTGAAGCAAAGATACAAAATATGTTTCGCAAATATTTATTTCGAAGTACGGAGACTTAAAACTTAACATGATTTTGTAAAAATTTTCGTAATTTTCATTGAATTTTCATATATTCCTTGAACATTGTCGACTAGTAATTTATTCAAGTATGTTATACTCTGCATAAATTGTATTTAAGATAAAGTTTTTTTATTATAAGATTGAGAAATTAGTATGTTAAGACTAAAATAATGAATAAAGAAATAAATATGTCGGAAATCTGAAAAAAAAAATCTGCGAAATAGATTTAATATAAGTAGGTATACTTTCTGCATATTTCCTAGATGAACTATTGAAAGTAATTGTTGTTTCAGAGAATCTGAGGGCAAAAGTCGTAACAACGAACCCTCGAGGTAACCTGGATTATTTATGGGTGGAAATATGGGTTTGCTGTCGAATTCTATGAAGGAATTTTAATTTTCGCAAGAGGATTTCCTCGGTGGAGACTGGAATCGAGACGCGGCAAACAACGTTAAACTCACAAAAATCCGCGTGAAGTGTAATAAAATAGTTTTGAAATCGCAAAGGACATTAAAACTTTCCAGTTACAAATTGAATAAAACTCTCAGCGGACACTATTCAAGCCTTTACAATTCAATCCATAACTTACAATAGGATTATTTTATAAAGAATTTTTATGGGATTTACATCAAATAAATGTAATTATATCTTCTTTAAAGAAGACGTAATTATATTAACTGTATTAAAAAGAGCCCAAATTTATACGTATGTATCCGTAAGTGAAAGACAAATCTACGGACTGCGAATACAAATAATTATAAACGCTGGCCATTTATTAACTTCTATATATATTACATTCTTCAGATTGATTTGCATTGTAGATCACAAAATCTTGGAAACAAAAAATTTTTTTTTATCTACTTTCGTTATTGTTTGACTCACTTTAAAAACAATCTAAATATTAAATAGCAAACGTGCCATATTCCGATTTAATTTCTTCCTGCTATTTTTTTTGCAGTTTAGATGTCCGCTTAGATGCTTTATTTTGATGTTGTTGTTTTTTTTATTGTTTATGAAGATATCTATTAAAACAGCAGATTCATGATATAGAACATAATCAAAAATTGTTTCAGAATCTTGAATCAGAACCCGGCTCTATACTCAAATAATGTCCCATAGTAATTGTGAAAGATAGATAGTCTTTAAAGAACACGAGACCAACCAACCAACAATCGTATTTAAAAAAAAAAATGCTTTACAAAAGACACACATCATTACTGGATCTCAAACCAGGAACACAGATTTACTAATTAAACACACAAAAAGTTGTCAAATTTCATCTAAATAGGTTTTTAAGTTAATTACATTAATTACAACGATTCTCAATTTTTTTTAGTATAACCTACTAGGTGGGACTAGAACCACCAGCCTAGTGATTTCAATAAAATTCTTCTTCTTTTAATGCCTTATCGTTCAACGGACGTTGACATTTCGTCACCCGGAAAAGCTTTACCACAAACCATTACTATAATGTTCTCCTTCTTCCAGGGTCCCGATTTTCAGCAATATTTCCCTACATTATGAGATTATGAGGTGAAAGATCTCATCCTTCTCTGGATGTCTCATCACATGTCCGAGATATTGTAGTTTTCAGATTTTTATTAATTAACAGTCATATTTTATTTATTATTTCAAATGCACACTTCTATTCGAAGGACAGAACAAAATATGTAAATATATTATTTTTACGGAGAACACATTATTGTTGTGAAGTTGCAATTTTTTAGAACATTTTTCTGTGGTATTTTTAATACAAATTAAATTAATCGATTTGAAAGATATACAGAATGAGTCTATTTATTAAATTTGCATTAATGTAAAGATGTAAGAAAATGGTGACAACTTATTAAATAATATCGATTTATCGGATCTAATAATATTTACTGGATTATTTATTGATAACCCTTACTGCACTCCAATGTACCATTTATTCGTACCATTTCATTCGCCGACTGGGTAACGGGTCAGATAAATTATTTCACCGAGCTAACAGGGTGACGATTTGTTAAGTGTCCTTCGGAGGTGTCGAGGTAAATATTCAGGAAGATTCTGGAACACTTGGAACAGAAAGTGCTCATTCGGAAAGCTACTGAAGACATTGTATGTGCTGTTAGAATACTTACGAGTATTTATGGGATTTTATTACCTTTGATATTCAAAGCAGATTTGATGTTCTTTAATAATTGCAGGTAATTAACTTTCTCGCACGCGGTTACCTCTCCAGAAATTGAGGGAATACAGGATTCCTACTTTTATTTTGCCGCCAGGATTGCGTCTCAAAATAAATGACAAACATCTTGAATGATTTTACGAAAGACGTGGGATGTATATTTGATTCCAATTTTTATTTTTTATTCTCTTTAATCAGACAGGAAACCAAATAATATTTTTATTCTTTTTCTTCGTCATCTTTTATTAGATCCGAGGATCTGTCTTTTTCTTTAAGATCATTCGGCGAAGGTTGACTGCCAACTAACGTAAACAATATCTTTCTAGTTAATTTATTCAATTTGTATTAAAAACCCTAATTACTACGCCTATAATATATAGTTAATACTCGTTAAACAAGCAAGATATTAATTATTTAGACTTATTTATGCGTCTTAATTCAGAGCACCAATAATAGCTTTGGTTATAAAAATTGTACAAAAGATTTTTTATGCGAACACCATAACCCAAAATTAAAGGATGCTATCTTCCAAGATTTTGGATGGTCTTCCTGTTGATTGAATGCCTGTTTATCCTGTTCACGTGGTCTCTTTAGTATCGTCTTCTGTTTCTACCCTATTTCGCCATATCTTCCATATCGCACTTTCTTTTGTTATATCTACGATTTATATCTCTAATAAAATAATGATATCTTTATTAATTTCTTGCACTGTTTATTTTTATGGGTTGACTCTTCAGGTCGGAGGTTTCATCACGCTAGTAGAACTTATTTTTTACTTTAATATCATTTTTAGGTTTTCAATTTTTTTATAACTCTTTGGACTCTTTTTAGTATTTATAATGATCAGAATAAACGATCTAGTTATATTTTGAATAAAATTCATAACTAATTTTAAATAAAGAAAAAAACTGTAAAGTTATTTTAAACTGACTGTCTTAACTCTGTAATTCGTATAACCTTACGATGTACATTATTCCTCTTTGTGTTACACATATGTAACACAAAATTTATTTCAATCTAGAATTTATAATTCCAATGTCTTGCATATCATAAGGAAATCAATCACAGACTGCTAATACTTCATTAGGAATATTAAGGTTAAAAACTATGAATGTTCGATATTTTTATTTTGTTTAGTGATCTCGTTCGAGTTGTTTTGAACAATATTGAATTGTTGCGAACAAAATATTGATCGCTAACGTTTGATAACCGAACAAACACTAGAAGATGAAAACTGTTCATCGATTCTAAGCCCTTCTGGGTCGCGGCCCCCGGGCGGTTGCCCAGACGGTAGCTGAAAACCCATAGGTGTGTTGAACAAAATTGCCTATTTATTTTAAATTAGTGCCAGAGTATGAATAGGTGCTAAAACCATATGCAGAAACTGATAGAAGTTTGCGTAATTAATATTAAAGGATATTCAATAGACAGTAGGTATACTTCAAGAGTTGATATAGAATTGTTGTGTTCACCATGAAGAAGAAGTCTCCCATCTAAATACGTATCAAAAACTGCCTAATCGATTTACTCATAAACCGAAAATTTAAAAATCGATGTTAAGTACCTTAATAATTAGCACCTCAAAGAGTATTATGCATAAATTAAACATGCACTTTGCTTTATGCCGGCAACATAAAATTTCATGCTGATTACGTCATCATATTTCCCCAATCGTCTTTACGACTTTGCTTTGAATCGTCCCAGGTAACGACCACCTTAATTGCTAATGTAAGGCCATTAAGGCCCCTAAATCACAAAGTAGACTCGGATCTCTAGTATGGGGATGAGTTCATTTTAACATTGAAGTAACCGAAACTAAGGAATAAAAGACATTGGTAAAATGACTCATTTCTTTGTTCGTTTATTTTGAATACAATTTTCATTTAAGATCAAAATGTTTATCCAACAATTAATTTTAAGGATTATTAAACAGTCCTCTCAAAATCTATGACGATCGAAGAGCGTGCATGAGAAGATTGTATGAGGCAATAATGGTGGACTAGACAGTAGAGCATGGCATTCTATCTTCTCTTCATACTCTTGCAGAATACGGCGTGACGGTAAGTTAGTTAGTTAGTCAAGAAAATTTTTGTATTATCATCATCAGTATTTGTCAATATTTCTTCGATCCTCCGCCAATATCACTCCCACTACCATCCATCGAGACTGGGATCTTCTTGTTTTCGTATATTGTTACGTCGTGCGCTGTCACCAGAGGATGAGATGCCACCAGCTAGACTCAGTCTGTGGGTCAATAAGGTTTGGTGTCGGAATGCCTACCTCAGATGTGTGGGGGAGGTCTCAGACAATAATAACTCTAGTTTAATACACATTATTTACACTTTAATCACTATTAACATGAGAAATACGACATTATAAGCACGTAGAGAGTTCCAGATCTTCTATAAACAATAATTCTTTCTAACAAAGTTCGCCACTCCCCCAACTGACGTGGAGACACTTTCAGAATTGCGGTTTCCATGATGCTCGACATATCCATTGGTAGTGGGCCTCAGTTGTCTTCCGGATACCGTGCGCTCGGACCAGTATTCCATCTCGCCATCGATGACCTTCGAATCCACACCATCTTGAGCAGGTCCAAATCGAAATACCTTGACGTGTTTACCCCGGCCGCTCGCCGGTAATTTCCACACGAATTCCAGCTAGACGATTCATGCATCTCGCGGGTGAATCGAGGCCTCATCTTTAGTATTCACCGCGTTTCACAGTCCTTGTTGCGATAACTTCTCCTCCATTTCTCGATCTCCTTCGCCAATACTCTAATCTCGGCGGAGCGCCGCTTGGCGTCCGCCTAAATGCACTGCTCAGCTCGGGCGCTCGCTGCGAAGTCCCCCGCTACCTTCCTCCGACCTCTCTCTCGACCGGCCGCGCCTACTCGCGTCGGTAGATGACGCCCTTGGTCTTGGCGCGTATTTTCGAAATGTTACAATATGCTATATCAGTATTATTTTTGAAGTACAAAAGAGGTTAATAATATTTATTTAATACATATTCATACTTCACATAATTTATTTATTCTTATCCTACATTTATTTAATTTAGTGGACTACCTTGAAATACTTTTATTATCTGGTGCATTGGTCTAGTTACAACCGCCGTAATAGGTGGTTTGCATCCTGTGTATCATGAATTCTGCGCTATACATTTAACGAACTAAAATGTTATATTTACCTTTGATCAAAATGATAAATATCAATTTATGACTCGAATGTACACTAAAATTAACTCTAAATAACGACATAATATTACAAACTTCGATTGCAAAACATACATTAATTTAGACATTCAATATTTTTTATTGAATCTCATTTAATAATTTTTATTGAATCCAATATAACGAACAGAAGCTATACTATACTCGGATCAGTATATCAAAAAAATATCGCCAGAATTTACAAGAAACATTGTTAAAATCATTATATGCACGAGCGTCACAGAAGAGGAAAATATAAAATAATACTGCCATCCAGGAAGAAGGCCAAATCTTCGAAATCGATTAAGATTTATAATTAAATATTTGAGTACAAAAGAAAAGAGAAACCTTTGTAATACAATGTAAACATAAATATGTGCTGTGCATGTATAGATAGGTTTATAAAGAAGAAATATAATATTTTTATACTAGAACACTAGCGTAAAATGAATGAATAAATAAATAATTAAAATTATATCACGAGCCAAAGTGATGTTTTGGTTTATTTCGGTCCATTGGATTTTCTTATTATGTCCTGTTTCTGTGCGGATTCTATGAAGAGTTTTACGGGTTCTACACAGCAAACAGTATCCTGGCTTTCCAAATTGGCCAGACGGTAACTGTAGCTGGTCAATATTGAGAACACCTTGTCATGTACCATTTCGACCCGCGTTGTCTTCGCGCTCTCTTAGTTATTTTATAACTCGTCAATTCTGCGAGTGAATTTGAATGTAATATCAGCGTACTCGGGTGCCCGAGCGATGCGCCTTGCTACAACATTCGCGTTGGCAGTGTGTTATGTTGGCAATGGTAATTGAGTACGCAGGTACATGTAGAAATGCAATTGATGCAATTGCCGTGCGACGGAATGCGAGTTATGCGGATGTCCACTGTACGGATACAATTTAAGAGAAAATAAAATGTTACAGATTGACGGGACGTCCAAAGGAGAATAAATCAAGACCTTCAATTTTTTGATGTAGTGTGAATATTACATTAGTTGAAGATATTGACAGATAAGTAAGCACTTAATTCGGTCACTCAGACTGTGATTTTCTGTTTTATAGTTACTGACAAATTATAATGAAAAAAAAAATTAAAGTATTAATACAAAAATATAATTCTAAATAAATTAGTAAATACAATTAGCACTTTTCCTTTTATGTGTAAACATCGCATTTACGTGGATTATGTGTATAGTTTACTGGGAAGGAAGGAAGGAATGAATGACATTATATTACATTTATTTTCATATTAAAATTTCAATTTTTAGAAAATGTCTGTGTGTTATTTTTTAATTGACAAGAAATTATTTATCTACCTACCGGGACATGAGAGGACTTATTACTATGATGCATATTAAATTTATTAATCAGAAAGATATACAGGACAAACCTGAAACGTATCCCGGTAGCAAACAAAATTATTTTTTTGATAAATTGATTTTTTCTGTACGTCTGTCTAATTAATACATTTAGTTTATATTAAAATACTACAGAACAATGTTCTGAAAAACTGTAACATCACTATAATAATGTGTTCTCCTTAATTTAGTACTATTTTAATATTCATAATAATGCCAAAATGAAATATGTAGTCACCATTGTAACGAGGATGACGTATTTACTTGCTTACTTTTTTGTCATATATTTTTATTAGATTACTATAAAAGATCATTTTTATCGTACTGATAAAATATCAAGTATAATATTTGTGCAACTAAAGTTAAATTACATTTTACACATTTTAACAGATGCTCGTAGACAAATTTTATTGACTATTAGTAAATGAGTACGTGTAATAAAATATATTGAACCCACACACAAATTTTAGTTTGAGTACGAATAATATTTTGTTGACAATTCAAGGTAAATGTCAAGGATGTGGTTTTTTCCCTGTGACTATCTGTCTGTTAGTACTGAGAAATAATATCCGGTTTAAAATTTAAGTAACCGCAACAGTTGTAACCACTGAAGTACCGCAGGTCCTTTAATCTTGTCACAGGTTGGTCATAATTAGATTGAAACTAATAAGATAGTGTTATGAACATGAATAACAAATTTTACGAGAATTCATGGTAATAGTGTACTTGTTTATAAACGAACTACTACATGTTGCACCATGTACAAACTATGTACGATATATATAAACAATGTATTTAAATGGCTAAAAGAACAAGTATAAGCTGAATTTCCATGTTATACCGTACCTAAGAATACTTGTTCTTAGGTACGGTTATGTCACGTCCATCATAAGAGTAAATAGCATGTAAGCCGTAGTTCTGATAATGTAAGGAATCGGTGAATATTTTAGGAACAGTTTTCTACAATAAATTTAACGTATAAAAACCTAAATTTTTATTGACAGAGAATGTATACCCTTAATTTTTTAAATACATAACCTTCACGCATTTCTCTACGATCATTATCAGTCAATTAAAATTATATGAAGTTTGAAAAAAACTGCACCTGAAAAGATTACCATAACAGATATACAGTCTTTGTTCTGTGCGTAACACTTAGTTTTAAATTAAATTGTTGATAAATATATAATTTGAAAAGAGAAGAGGTATGTTTTAAATCTAGGTACTATTGTATCTAAATATTGTTAATTTTGACAAAATAAAAAAAATCGAAATTCGAATATAAAAAAATTCGGAATTCGGTCGAATGTATTTTTTTTTGTCAATTCTAATGATAAAAAAAACTTATTTAAGATAATAAATTAATTATTATTAATTGTTTTAAAAAAAAAATTATTAATTGAAAACTAAAAATAAACTGTTTTTTCTTGAGGATTAATTTTAATGAAAGACCAATATAAATATAACCAATTTTCCCTGTAACACTTCATATGTATTGTGGTAATTTGCTAACATATGAGTTTAAAAAGTTCCGTGTATATACGTTGTATTACCCGGATCTACCCATGATCCCAATTATTCCGGATAATAGAGATTTTACTGTTTATATCAAATAACGGTAATAAATTAAAACTGTTCCAGTTTATCTTATTAAAAAATATCTATATTTTTTAATAGAAAACCAAGGCAGTATAACTAAATACACACCGCACTACCACACTCGACAAAATAAATCTCAATACTGATCCGCCAGTTTTCGGACATCTCTTTAATACAGTCGGCTCGGCGTCTTTTGTCTGTTTAAGTGCAGGCGGAGTGCATCGGTTCCTTTCAGACAACGTTTTTTCTTTACATCGCTTTTTAGGAACAATTCCTTCTGAACATCCTTATTGTTTTGCGATTGCCTACTCATTGTGTAACCATTAGTCTGTGATCGTAACAATATTTATTTTTTATTTTTGTTATTTATTTGACATTTTTAATTTTTTTTTTATAATAGGATGATATTAGATAGTCTACCTAATGCGTCTTGTGTACTTTTGTTCTTCATGAACCCAAACTGGTTGAATTTTTATATATTTAGAATTCGAAATTTGCTATAAAACTTTTGGAATTTTCAAAATTTCGTATGTAATCCCTAATTGTTTCATGTATTGTAATTGTATTGCAAATATATTTTCATAAACATGTCTCTCTCGCTTACTTAATACATACATTATAAACCATGGTAGACGTCATCTTCGCAATGACAGATGCCTCTCCGATGTGTTTTTTTTTAGATTTTATTACATTTTTTATTTATGTATTAATTAATATACGAGTGTATATAGAAAATTTTCTGCAAATTATTCTCAAAATTAAAAAATTACCGAGCACAAATAAAATGCGTCTTACTTATTTGCCCCTAGCTTACATGCCTGAACATGTATACCAACATCGCAAAAAAAGTGTTGTGCTGAAAGAAATTGCGTATTGGTTTCGAATGCTTTGACATACAAATGATTGGATTAGATCAACATCTTTTCTTCAAGAAATCAATATATACCTTCCCCTAAAAAAATCCTTAAATACCTTTCGCTTTACGCTTTCAACTCGTTATCTTATTTATGGAGTTCACTTTTTAACAAATAATTTAGATAATATTTTACTGTTATACAATATTATCCAGACAGTTTATTTACTAAACAAATAATAGATATCTCATAGAGGTGAAGCTATTTTTTTATTAATGGAAAAATCTGGAAGTATGGGTAATTACATGCCTTACGACCTGTCTAGTGTAGTGTTATTCGAAGTGATTCCACATATTAACGTATATGCATACAACTTTCAAAAATTTGTTAGATATGGAGGTTGATTGTGTGGAATGGTGAACATTACATTGTGTAAAGTGATCATTTAAGCCAGCCGAAGACAGGTCGTAAGCGCTATAATTACCCATACTTCCATATTTTTCCATTAATAAAAAATAACTTCGTCTCTATGATATATCTATTATTTATTTTTATTTATTATGCCTTTGTAGGTGAATATCCAGTAATTGTGTTCTTGGAAATATTCAAATATTGCTAGTTTATTTAGTCTTTACTAAAGAAAATAAATTGCAGTGGAATTTATCGAAAAAGCCTCTAAACTATCGGTACCAATAATAGTCTTCATGATAACCACTATAATGTGACCGTAAATGTCGGTACGGTAATGTACTGAAGATATTCATTCATTATTTGATATTTGTCATCTGTAAAAACACACCACTGCATTGACATTTTTTAAGACTCGTTTAATTATTTAAGATTTATTATAAAGTTATCCCCAGTGGCAGTACGTCACATAAATCTTACTTACTTAATGATGTTAATGTACCTGTACATATTATATATGCATTTCTCACCATTAAGAGTTTATTTTAGTCAAGTAGATAAAATGCGCCAACTACTAAGTTGCTGCTTTAAACATTAATTAATTAAAATTTATTATTTTTGTACCTGAATAAATTAATCACCATGTAACTGAAATTTAAACGTGGTACTTTGATTTCTGTATGTGACATTGTCAATTGGTTGAAAAGTTGAGGATAGATTCGAACAAATTTGAGAACAAAATTTAAATCAAATCATGAGAAAAATTTCACATACGTCACCATATAGGGTCATAAGAGACCATAACTGAGGATCATGATTTCCATGAAATCTTTCATCACCAAAGAAGTGCCTTTGACCTTTTTCACTTGGTCGGTCTAAAAGGTGAGGGATTTTTGTCTTCTTCTCCGTCCTTCAACGTGACCCACCACGACAGGTTCCTATAACCTACCATCTTGATGCTCAAAAAATTATAGAATTCGTCTTAGACAAATGGTTGAGTCTATTTTCGATGTTATGACAGAATGGAGAGATTCGTGCGTCCAATGCGTCTTCAGCACCACATCTCAAATTTGTCAATATAATTTCACACGTAAAACACGTATATTAATAAACATCAATTTTAAAAAATGGAGATGCGTACAGGATGTCGTGTCACGTCAATATTCTTACTATTTTCAAACGAAGCTAAAAGCTTATGCTACAAAAATAGTACAAACTTTATGCTCTCCTGGAACGAGGCTCGAACCCCCGACTGCTAGATCACTAGGCGAATATTGTTAAATATAGAGTTATGTATGTACATTTTTTCATTACATTTATGTTATTTTTAACCATTAATAAATGTACATTCCTAGATTCTTTAATATTTTTGATATTGACAAATAATATTCATAAATATTAAAAATAATAAAAACCTATTCTCTATAGCTAAAAAAATTCCTAAGCACTTAATCTAAAATGTGGATTGTCAAATATATTATCTCTGGAAAAAAGCATATGAAAAATCATCTTTATTTGCGTTTATACGAAAATAATACGTTATAATCCGTATGTTGATTTTGAGATCAAAATATGCGTACCTTGAAAATTTTATAAATTAATATCATTAATAAGATGAAGATCTCGTCGTGTAGCAAGGTAGCGGGATAGCAGAGAGAGATACGTGTGTCTATTAATTCTCAGATCTTCCACCAACAACTGCCACTAAGTAACTACTAGACCACAATGTGCACATCGTACATATATTATTTATAAAACTTAAAAAAATGCATTTTTAATTATTAATTTTTTTATAAATGTCTCAGAGGTAATAGACATTTTTCGACGCGTGGTACCAGACGCCCATAAAGATATAGGTGGTGTGGTGTACCCAACCTGCTTCTCTAGTATTGCCCATGTGTATATGCCAATGAATGTCTGGCACCGTTCCAAGCCTATTTGATTTCGCGCCAGCCGAGCCGCGCACCTTCGCCATATACTGCTCAGCATATACACGACTACTTAAGACTCGATAGTTTACGGCGTCTTAAATCTATCGTCTTTAAGTGTACGACGTTTGCCAGTTTAATGATGCATATATTACCCCCGTTCAGAGATATATCTTTTCCGAAAACTGAACCCAAGGGTGGAGATGAACCGTTTTGTATTCATTCGATGAATGTGTAGTTGTCAGATCGTTGGATACCGATGTTAATAGAATGACATCATACAGGTTTTATTGTTTTTTTTGGCATGTTTATCTCCCTTTCACCGTGAGAAAAAATGTAGTAGTCGTAAAAAAACATTATTTTACAGTTTTGGAACATCGCTGAAAAGTATCAGTCAAAAGCGGCACTTAGAAATACGTAAAGTCAAGACTGTCTACATAGTGACACAGTTTGTTTGAACATAAAATAATCATTCTACATATCGGTCGATTTGTTGATTGTTTTAAAGTACCTTACACTAAATTAACACTTGCTGATTGGCTTGTGTAGTCTAGCGAACAGGACAACTGACTGAAGAATCCCAGAGCCATCTAAGCCAGTCACATTACCTTTATTATTATATCACGAGCGTATTAAATTACTTTCAAAATAATTCAAATAAAATGAAAATGTATAAATTCTGTTGTGATGTGTTGCTTTAACGATTTACTTGTTGAATAAATGATAAGGCGACTTTAAGCATTTCAGAATAGTTATCACTTGATGATGAAAAGGACTGCAACACTCGAAACGTTTGAAAATTAAAATAATCATGTTACACCATAAAGTAACCGCCATATCAATTAATGAAACTTCCGAAGAATGTTCAAAATTAGCTGGATGGATAGAGTACAAATAAAGTTGTTATAGTTCGGATGAATAAAGAAAAATAAGTAGAACACATTCTTATTGTAAAGTTGTAATTATTCAGAACATAGGTCTGTGATATTTTAAATACTAAATTAATGTATTAATTGTAAATATATACATATAAAATCAGTTTTGTCGAAAAATATTGTTTTTGCGTCACCTGGATTCTGAATGAATTGATAATTCTGGCGTCTGCAGTCGGTTTACTCAAAGGTATTTGAGATTCTGTAAAAAAAATGTAGATGGCTTTCAAATAATGGAACGACAGGTGTATTAATTTGAAAAAGTGTAACATATAGATTCGAAAATTTGTCATGAAAAATACTGGCGTTATAACACAATTGGTATTGTATTTCCCCGGATTGGAAATAGAGATCCAGGTTCGAATCCCGGTAACGCAAAAATAATATTTTTCGACAAAATTGATTTTATATGTATATATTATATTTATAATTAATACATTAATTTAGTATTTGAAAAATAAGAATTTAAAACAATAAAAATGTGATGAGACATCCAGAGAAGTATGAGATATTACATCTTATAATGCAGGAAAAGGTTGCTGGTAGTCTGGTTCCATCATGGTTGAAGAACCCAAGACAACAGCTTTTTCGGGCCGCTGTAAATGAAGTGACGATAGCAAACTTGATAGCTGATGTACGTTGAACGGATAAGGTACAAGAAGAATACAGTGCACATTATTTGATGTAATTAATTAAATGAGTTACCATTACGTCATTTCTCCGCATAATTACATAATTAGGCAAACACTAGATAGAATGCCGCACTATTCTGGAATACCATTCTCATACACGCTCTTAACAGCTTTTAACAATCCCATCTATTTGTATAACCAATATCAGGTTTGTTTAATGGCGTCTGGATTATCACGGATATCTTCTGATCCGTTCAACCTCCCTTCCCCTTGATCCTCACACTCACGACACTAGCGATCGCCTTTTATCGTTTCACATGCACAAACCACTTTAGCAACACGTAATTTATTGACTATTTTACAATTAGTTTTTTAATCGTCAATTTTTTATTTATTACTTGAGCAACCTCGATTTTATCAATTACTGTTGCGTACTATAAAAACATAAACACAAACTGTTCATCAAAGAAACAGCTTCAGACGTGACGATGTATGTACTAATATACTACCGCTCTTTATTCAAATTCATCCAAAATATATCTCGTAATCACATGGGAAATGTAAAAAATGATATAACTTACTAGACATACATAAATAAAAAAATCTAGTTTACAAATATTAATTGCCTGTGCTTCCTCTCGTCTTTTGACTTTGTTCAATTATTTCTTCCCTTAGCGTACAAGTTTCATTAAATTGCGATATCAAACGCTTATAATAATTATTCATACTTTGCCTCTCCCCTTTAAGGTAAACGCCTCATACACATTTACTTAGTAAGAAGATATATCTTTCTTATTTTGATTAATGCCTCCCAGTCGTAGATGGAATTATTAATTCAGTGTTCCAACATCTTGTTATTTGGTTTCTTTACGTGGGCAAAATTTTGTCTCTGTATTTATTAACATGCTAAGTATACCTACTTACCATATACGCATATTTTCAAGATTACATACATAAAAGTTAGGTGTATAATTTTATATTTGTACATGGTGTATTTGTTATGTACCGTTGTTCTTGTGAGATTTTTATATTTATCCAAAAGTAAATATGTTTTATACAATAGTAAATACATGTTTCGGTTTGAAAGTATCGTGCATAAGTATATAAGTTATAATAAATATTTATGTATAATTCATATTAATTACTAAATAACTAGATAAAATCACGTCCGCCCTACTGAGTAAACACCTATCTAAAGGGAGAATTTATGAATATTTATTTGGAGGAATTATTATTGTTATTTATTAGTGCACATATATATTTCATTTATTTAAAAACAAATAAATAAAAATAATAATTATTTCCAATAGGCAATTGTTTATAAAAGTTTTTAAAATTTTCATGTTTTTTTTTTCATTATGAAAATGTGTTTTATACATGATAAACAATATAATCAGATTTTGGAAGATTCAATAATATGAAACATATTTTCAGTGTGTGTTTAGGAATATTTTTTATTATTGATCAACAATACATTTTTCGTAAAAGATATTTAAAGTGTAAAAAATGTAAATTTTAATAAATTAAAATATTTCATATCTAAATTAAAATAAATTATTTATTTGACGTATAAAATCGGCAAGTGCTTTATGTATAATAGAATTGTTGATTTTTCTACTCGGCACTACGAACGCTGCGGTTTCAATCAACTACGCTGGAACCGAACCAATATATTTAACTTGTTTTCATCCATCTAAATTAAATAATGTAGGTATTAGAAGAACACATTCTTATTGTGAAGTTGTAATTATTCAGAACATAGGACTGTGATATTTTAAATATGAGTTAAATATATTAATTAGAAGGATATACATATAAAATCAATTTTATCGATAAATATTGATTTTAAATATATATCTTTCTAATTGATATATTTAATTCATATTTAAAATATCACTGACTTATGTTCTGAATAATTACAACTTCACAATAAGAATGTGTTTTATAAATGTGTTCAAAATATAATAAAAATGAATTGATAATTCTGACATCTGCTATCAGATAACTCAAAGGTATTTGAGATTCCGTAAAAATAAGGTAGATGGCTCTTTCAAATAATGGAACGATTAAATGTATTTGTATCAAAAAAGGTAACATATAGGTTCGAAAATTTGTCGCTAAAATATCTTCGCTGTAGCATAGTTGGATAATGCACCTTCCTCTGTTTGGAAAGAGATCCAGGTTCAAATCCCGGTGACGTAGCAACAATATTTTTCGATAAAATTTATTTTATATGTATATCTTTCTAATTTATACATTTAATTCGTATTTAAAATATCATAGATCTATGTTCTGAATAATTACAACTTCGCAATAAGAATGTGTTCTTCTAATAATTTATACACAATAAAATACTGTAAATGTATATTAATATTTATTAATGTAGGTGTACCTTCAGTTAAGATTATTTACAAAACGTCATCTGTCAGATATTCAAAATATTTTAATTAATTATTTATCTATTTTGTTACAGGTATGGAACTTAAGACAAGACAATTAGCATCTTCGCATTAATCTTGTATTTTGGATTGGATTGGATTTATGTATTTTAAGTAAAGGTAAGTACATTTTAATGGCAACTAAAAATAATAAAGAAAGTAAAATAATACATATAAACTTAGAAATTATTATTTTTGCAGTCCAAATCATTATTTAATTTTTCAGAAGTTCATCAAAAAACGCTTAAATAAAATTCGAGATAATGAAAAATTATGTTAATTATAATTTATTATATGTAATTTATATTCATTTTATTATCAGGTTGATAACAATTATGATGTGTTTTACTTACTTATATTTAAATTTATTTGAAAAAAAATAATTATCTGACTAACTAACTAACTTATCATCACGCCGTTTCGGTAGAGCGTCACACTCCTCTGTCCTGACACACAATTCTCGCCTCATCCACATTCATACATTTTCTCGACATTCATACATTTGCTTGACAGAGGGCCAGATAAACCAGATAATGAGAGACAGAACCGTCTTCCATTATCTGGTTTACCAGGTCATGCCAAGTCTATTTCTGGTGCCATCAATACTTGCGTGATATATCTTTCTTACCATTATATCCTCATTCATTCGTTCCATATGACCAAAACACCAAAGTGATCCTTTCTAATCTTACTCACTGTACTACCATCAGCTTTAGATTATTTCCTTATTTTTTCATTCTTTACTCTGTCATAAATTTATTTGCCACGTACACGCCGAAGTGATCTCATTACCACTGCAGTCAATCTACTTTAGTTCCTCTTTTACCAGCTCCAGGCCTCACTTCCATACATCAGTGTCGGTACCAGGACTACATTATACACCGCTAGTCTTGCCTCGGTTGCCAAATTCCCATTAGATATAATTCCATTCAAAGCACCGTTCACTTTATTTCTTACAGTTACCCTCCTTTCGATGTCATTCTCAGCCTTTCCGTTTCTATCAAACATAACTCCCAAATACACAAACTTACCTACTGGTTCCAAACATTCATTACCTCCAAGTATTTAATGCGGTGTCTTGATTTCCTTTTCCTCGAATACCATCACTTGCAACTTGTTAACATTCATAATAAGGTCGCTTTCATACATTTATACATTCAAATTCTTTCACACAATTATCCATATACAAGTTGAACAGTTATGGAAACATTACACAATTATATCCTTTGTAATGTCAAACCATGGTGTGAATGTTTCATTGATTCTTACACACGCAGAACTTCTTTCATATAGGGATGCGATTGCGTGTATAAGATTACTATTCACACCGTAATCAGAAAGTATATTCCGTAACCTTTCTCTTATAACTCTATCATATGCCTTTTTTAGATCTACGAAGGCACAAAAAAGTTTTTGGTTTTTCGCCAAAAACTTTTTCGTCATCACTCGTAGGGAAAATATCTTATCTATGCATCCTCTTCAACCTACAAAGACCCCATGCACGTCCCATATTTTTTATTTTGTCACTGTTCTTGCTCTTTCTATTAAAATTATTCCAAACAGTTTATCAATTGAGCTCAGTAGACTAATAGCCATATAGTTCCACATTCCATTTTCGACCCTTTGCGATGTATAATCTATTCAAACGATTATGTCACCACCACTTCTTAAATAAATATCACTTCTTCCATTAAGGTTATAACTTATTTTTTCCTTAAAAGAATTTTTGAGGTTTTATAAGAAAAACATATTGACAAAATAAAAAAAATAATAATTTCTGCATCATTTAGGAAAGTTTTTCTTAATTAACAGGTGTACATTTATTGGAGCAAGGTCGGTAAATCGATGACATATTTCAAAAGAAAATTTTGTGTTACTCGATTAGGCGATGATGCACTTTGAAATTTTCCATTTTGGGTACTAAATTAATTTATAAAATAATTATTGCTTCTTCACTGAAAAATACTCGATTACTTGCTATAGAAAAACTAAGTATAATAGTTGCCATAAAAATATGGCTATAATTAACCCCTCACTTATCGTGGAACTTAATCATAAATCAACCTGTTATATAATCTTACGCATATTTTGAAACTATTTACTCCTATTACGCTACATTGTAATAATTTTAGTATGATTTAGAGCCTCTTTAAAGCACTTCAACATCAAAGTGTTTTGAAACGTCCAAGTAATATGTGGAAAACTGTTTCGTTAGTGAGAAACATTTCGAGATGTATTATACTTAATATATGAAGACATCATATCAGGAGATGAGAGTTAAATTGGTGTAACTGACATTTTTAAGAATATACAATATTAATAAAAAATGATTAATAAAAACATATATTTAAACCTGCATTTTATCGCTTGCTATTATTATCATCAAGGTCTATTTTAGTAAAAATATTCATACATTTTGTCGCTTTTGACGTTGTAAAGTTTAACGTCTAATGAATATAATAAACAATAGTATTTTTAAATAGTTTACTCAACTACATTAATAACTAATATAAATGTATACAAATAAAATTAATCAACTAGAAAGATATAGATACATAAAAAAATAATCTACTGTTGCTACCGGTATTCGAACCTGGATCTCTTCTTATCCCGGGAAGCGTATTCGAATACATTTTCGACAAATTTTGAACTTATATTCTGTAATATTTTCAATTGATACATATACTTTTCCATTTTTAAAAACAATTGTTGATTCATTTAATTAGTATTAAAATATCACAGAACTATATTCTGAAAATGCAACTTCACAGTAAACATGTGTTTTTCTTAATATAAATTGTTCAAATTTATTAATTTAAAAATTAAGGTGATAATTTAAATTTAAAATTGGAGGTATCTATCACCGCTAAAAAGCATAAATACCGATAGGCAGGTCATATTTCAACACGCCGAGATAATTGACGGGTGAAGAACATTTTTAAGCGATATCCACGAGACAAAAAACGACCTAGCCTAAAGTCCAAATGAAGTTATTAGAGTAGTGTAGAAAAGTTGGCGGAGGACCGAAGAACGGGAAAATATATCCCCATCTATCCGTGGATCGACAACGGGTGATGAGACAAGACTTTGTATTTTGAGGAATAGACTAATCGGATTAAGGTCTCGGGTACAGTCCTCATGGGTGATTTTTTTTGTATAAATGTAAATATTTTTCTTAGATGACCGTGGTTAGAATAGCCCCCAATAATATTTTACTATGCTAGGTTCATAATAAATAGTTGTTAATGGTTGATGAAGTAGCCGTATTTGTCAAAAATGTGAATACGACCATTTAACTCTCACCATTCGATGTATATCGCCGTTTAGTGTATACCATAAAGACACTTAGTAGTTTGCGTGAATATTAAAATATCAAAATTTATGCGAGTCACTTAACTCAGTGATATATTTTTGTGAGGGTTCCAGTCGACATAGTGTGACGTTCTATCATTTTGTCCATCTCTATGACGAAAAGGCATGATGGTAAGTTACTTAGTTGAATAATGAAACACAGAAATCACAAATCATCCACTGCAACGAAGAACAAGGGCTTGTTAAAAAGCTAAAGTGACAAAAACACTGTTATTAAATATAAGAATATTATTGAAATATTGTTACAGTAATAGTTTCAATAAAATAGGAGCTGATTGATTTTTCTCTTGTGAGTGTGAAAATATGAAGCACATTATAAATACATATGTGTGCTCTATGGTGTGATTGCAAAGCCTGTAAGAATTTGCGGAGTTCACCACTAAAAGTAAAAATAAGTAAAAGTATTGAAGACTTAGAGAGGAGAGACGAGATAGATATTGTGAAACCAATGAAGAGGATATAATCGCTATATCGATACCATGGTCAAAAAATCGTTTTTGATGCCATTATTTTCCTCTTTTATTATTCTATGGTACTCTAAAATTCCCATAATTTTTAAAACACGTAAAATCACTTGTTTTAAAATAGTAAATAAGTACTAGGTGCTGAAAAATCTTACACTGATTCTTGTAAAAATCTTAAATGACTCAAATGTTCATGGCACCAGAAATAGAGAACGTCACTACATCACTACATTATCATGGAAAATCAGCTAACTCCCAATAACATTTTACAATTTTCGTAAAGAAATTTAGCTAACTCCAAATACTCCCTATAAATGCGAGATAAATCAAAATATCAATAAAATTTTCCAACCACCCTATTCATGTATAAACAAACTACCAAAGTGTGTGTTTGGAATTTTCTTAGTCCGTTCAATTACAAAATTAAACGGTTTTTTATTTCTCCTGAACATTTAAGAAAAATTGAGTTAGCTGATTTGCAGATTAAGGTATCGATATGCTTCTGCATGTCACTTAAGGATTTTAAAAGGAAACTGACACGTTATATTGAAATAACGTGTCAAATTTCTTTAAAATATGTATATTTATATTTAGGTGAATATATGAATGAGTACGTAACCTTTTTGTTCTCAAATTACATTTTTTAAATGGAAAACAAATAGTCCATTACCGTTTTAAACATAATTAAAATATGAATGTTGTTGTACTTAGTTTAGATAGGTAATTATTTAAATTATGTGCGCCGCATATACTAGTTATACAGTATATACTCGTACAAATATACGAGTAGATATGTTTAATTCAAGGTTTCCAAGAGCACTGGTATATGGATCTGCTATCTCTTCTAGGTAAGATCAAATTTTTTGTAGATGTTTTTTTGAGGAATCAGACGTTTTGGCACGGTAACACGTGCCATCGTTAAGGCGTTGCCTAAAAAAAATACTGTACAACTGTACTTGTTCGAGAGATATAAATCTCTCACGGCTAATTTTAGGTATTTAAATCTCCTATGAACAAGTACGGTTGTACCATAATTTTTGAGGCAACGCCTTAACTGCGGCACGTGTTACCATGCTAAAACGTCAATCTTGAGGAAACCATTCACAAAAATGTGATCTAACCTAAAAGAGACTCCGGTTGATTATTGTCAAGATTATATGCCGTTGACGTTGTTACTGGTTACCTACCAGTTCACTAAAGAAATAAAAATAAATCATTCACATTTCTCGCAATTGATAAATAAGTCTGAAAATAACGTCACATTTCAAGTATATTAATCATAAAACTATCTGTACAACGTATACCGTACGTACAAATGAACACCTATCACGCGGCGGTGCTTTACCTACGGCCGGCAAATCTATATCGGTCTCATTAAAAACTTTGAAGTGAGACTTGCGATAGAAACGATAAATTGCCGCCATTACGATTGATTTATGTACTGGGGCAGCTTCCGAGAGATCAGCACTCCTCGAATTCGAAAACAAATAAAAATATAAAACAAACGTTTTGCACCTGTCGGATTCTATACCGGGCGCCAGATCTGGGGGAAATAACAAACACGAGCCGCTGCGTCCGCCCGATCCACCTCTGAGGATTCATGGTCCATTAAGATTTGAGAGCATAAATCCGGATGGAAACTATTATAAATTTTCGATATTTTGACAAATTCAAAAGTTTCGCTGGGCGCCGTTATTCCACGTCAAATGGGGCGATTCAAAATGACAGAATGCGCGCACTTCGGCCGACGTGCATTTAATCTTAAGTGGGTAGGCTGAGCGATCGCAGAATCGTCTTCTCGCGGAGTAATGTCAGGTGAAACTGCGTGAATCCAAATCGTGATGTCTACACTCAACTAACTGCAACAGAAGAATTGTCTGTCAGAATATTTTATAATTTGACGAAGGATATTTAAAGCCATTGGAGAAGGATCAAATGATGTTAGATGGATAAGAGACGGGGGAAAAGAAAGATAAATTACGATTTAATTATCAGTGTGATAAAAAATCCTTAAATCAAACTGATAATTTGTTCACAAAACCATGTGTTACTGTTAAGGACGTTCCCAAAGAGCAGTCGTACTCAATCTTCAAGAAGATTCCCCCGTATGTAAACTATTACGAACTACTATGAATAGAATAAAAACAATTGAGGTACAGTGTACCGCTCACATGCGCAGAAGTTCAAAAATTTCTCGCAATTCAAATTATAAAAGGAAACGTCAAAACCATTCAAAAGTAGCCCACTTTTAACATTTTTTATAACAAAAGGAATACCGCTTGTTTAGTTATTTTTACAGAAAAATATTTGTTAAATTTTCAATTAATGATTCTCAGTTTTCCAAAACAATCGTAAAAAATGACTATTGCTATTCAATTAAATGTACGCTACAACATCGATCGGGGTATGGTTCGTGTGTTAAATATGCTCATTTTAATAGTCAATATTTACAAATTTACTACCGCAAGGATTATTGAAAAAAATTCCTACGTATAAAAGACATCATAAGTGTGTGTATTCAAAGTTTCAAAAGGATTGTAAGAAAAGTGAAATTTTTGGGAACGTCCTTAAATAATACAAATTGTATGTACATATTAGAATTATGTACATTAAAAAAAAACAATTAAAAGTGGAACTTAACCATCATCATTTTCGTTTTTAACAAATTATATCAAAAATGCTGGATTTAATATCTACATATATTCTCAAAATAGCTATCTTACCTAGAAGAATTCAAAATAATTCTAAAATATGGCACTAGTTGTATATGAGTGTGAAAAAGTTTTTGTATTTTTTTATATAAATATTTTAATATGAATATTCTTTACATTACTCGTTTTATTTGTATAAAATAAATGATCAAATTTATAGACAATTAAGATTAAACCATTTTATTTGACTTTCTCAGAATTCGAGTTTTGGTACATTAAATAATAATTTCAGTTTCACTCTTTTTAATTCGTGAATTTATAATTGCACGACAACTCTTGCAAATAAATATATATTTTTTAATGTTGTCACGCGTTAACTAATTACTAGGTATTTTCATTTTCAAGTTTTTAAGTAATTTAAATGTTAAAAAACACAATATCAACCTCACAATTTTTAAGTACTATATTATGAATTAGCAATATTAATGTTATAAAACCACTTTGTTCCACTTAATTTTTTTGTCGTTTGCAATAATTAATTTGATCATGATTGAAGTGAGAGCACCTTTACATCAAATCACTAAGCTGAATGCAGTGCACGTCATATCTCCCATGTACATCATACCTATTATTCTCCTTATCGCGTCATATTCCAAACCACACATTTCGACGCACCCCATAATCCAACGCTGTAAAACGTCTGTGTTTATTTCTTCGAGTGACGTAAAATTAAACCTGTCTTAGCTGAGATCTCATCCCTCTCGCCAGAAGACAAATGTTTCAAGTTAAATTTCTGGGAACGAATCAGACAATCAGGCTGTTTATTCTACCCTTCCGGGGACCTGCTTGTTATTCCAATGTGGAATTAAGGAAAACAATGATAAAGGTAATCGGGGTACTTTACCTGCTCGCGGCTGAGAACTTTGAACAGAGTCTGGAAAAATATTTGAGAAAGTTGCTTGAACCATTACCCAGAATCTCAAATAAAATAAATCACGAATATTATCGATGTTCCATTTTAAGTCAATTTAAGTTAAAATTGGAATAAATTACTATTTAAAAAATATACATTATATATTTTTAAATCACAGATTCTTATATGTGATATCAATTGGGTGTGGAGGAGCATACAATAAGATAATGAACTCGGTAAAAACAATACAGAGAACAATTATTAAAGTACAATCAATTACTCTAATAAAATAGTACTGTAAAACTTGAAACGAGTACATCAACAAGATTTAAAAATTATTTTAAAATCCCTAAATGTAACACCAAACACTATCAGCAAAATTTCATATACTTGGGGAAACAAACCTTCAATAGCCTTCCTACATAAATTCAAGAAATAAAATAACTAAAAAAGAAATTAAATGAACACTTCAAAAGCACACAATTAGATAATAAATAATATTGATTATAAATGTATAACTTCTAACTCTATATAAATTATTACAGTGTAAATCCCTTTCCAAGCACAAAGTAGTCTCTTTTTTGGAGAGGTAAGCGATTCAAAAAAATATGTAATTTTAGTTTTGTAAAATACGCAAGTAACTCAAATATTATAAAAAATTGTACAAATTTAAAAATAATATTATATATATATATATTATAAGGAAGAAACTTTAAATTAATATTTTTCCAGATATACGTAATATCATAACTTTAAGTGAACGTTTCAATTTTTTTATTAATTTCGACTTTAATGACATGATGTAATATGCACGATCAAAATAATAAAAATGGGATGTACGTCTTCTACGCGAATTTTATCATATTTTTTACGTTTTCACATTAAAAAAAATTATATTAAAATTTTAGATTCTTATGATATTGAAAAATTAATGAGATAGCTGCCTAATATTATTTAAAAAAAGTGTTCTCTGAAATAATATAATATGTTTTTTGGTTTATTATTGTTAAATACAGCACCGAAAGTCGTAAGCCTCACGCGTTCCACTTACTAACGTCTGGAAAAAAAGCTTGGCATAAATAAGAACGCAATATTATAATTTATTTTATGACGCATTTTTATTGTAGTTTTATTCCTGTAACAATTTTATGTAGGTGTCTGCAAAAAGGTTTTACTTCAAAAAATGTCTGTCGTCTTGAAAGGTTAAGGTAATATTACGTAGGAGACAGTTTCTTCCCACCCCAGCCGAAGGCAGTACACGGGGTAGGAGGTGGGATGCTGTTGGCATAAGAAGATTACTTTACCTTTCTTACCCTTTGAATTGATATACTCATTATGCGTGTCACTTGTTTTGAGGCTTTCCAAATCCACCTTTAAAGCCGTAATCTGCGCTTGTACTGACGGAGGCACTACCCGACTTGATCGCGGTAGGGGAGGCTCGTACCGTAAATTTAGTGCGTAGGAAAATATTTTCATCATATTTGGAAGTAGTCAGAAGATTTGTTTGTCGGGTTTAGATGTCACTTCTTTGAATTGAAAATATCACTATAGTTTTTTTATACCACTAAGGATGGTAATATTATATTGTAAATGGTTGATATTAGTGATGGTAAAATAATACTGACTAACACTGATTGGTAATTAAGATTTAACTGTTGGAGATATACTTCTTAGTATACCAGTCATTGCTTGAATAATTAGGCTAATCAATTATCAATCATCGTTGCAATTGAACATAATCACAGTCATAATCATGGATTAAATAACGATTTTTACCATCACTAGTTGATATTTGTTTGAGCGTGTCATAAATTCTTATCATATAGCCAATATCGCACTGTCACGTGTCACGTGTTTCGATATTGTTGGCCTTGAAAGCCATACGATAAATTAAAAATTCTTTAAAATGTCTCACACTCCTCAATAGTCAATTGTTAAAAGCTTTTAATATTTTAAACTTTTTTAATGTATTTCTAACTTTTCTTCTTCTTCTTTTAAACAGGCAATCCACTCTTCAAGAGTGATTTGTGCCATTAAACAAGTTAAAACATTATTTCATAGAAAGCAGTACAACAATATTATAGAATAGGGAATATTACGCCACAAGTTAATATCATTGTCGTTCAAGAAATTTTGCTATCACATAGTTCAAAAGTGGCGAGTTAAGGGAGAGAAGATGACACAAGTTAACCGGGAGTTGAAAATTACCATTGACAAGATTATTGTAAAAAAAACCTGTGATCCGCAATGGACAGGCAAAAAGACATGGTCAAGGGTTTCCTTCTCGGCACCACACTCACACATTGGGGAGTCTATTATTTCTAAGTTTTCAACCACAAAAAATATTACAAAGTACATAATAGTCTTACACTATTACACTAACTGTTTTAATATGATTTGCGTTTGAATTCACAAACATTGTCAATTTTTACATTTATAACATTACATTATACTTTGATATCGTGGTAGACTTACCGTTTAGCGTCATTGACTACCATTTAAAAAAATGTTAATACGAGTCACTGAGTTTCAAGATTCGCTATAACACGTTTTCATAATTTCTAGAAAACCATGAAAAACTTTTAATGACAGGCTTTATTACATTATAGAAAGTTTATTAATTACTTTAATCTAAAATAAAATCATGATGTATTTACTTAATTATTGTATTTATTTAAACCAAAATATATATTTTATTAATGAAAGTCATATCGCATTATTTCGGGTTTATATTATATTTAATATATAATAACAAAAATTTTTTAAATAAAAAATTCATTCCGAATCCAATGTATACGTGTATAACTCAAATTCGTTTAAGAAATTGTTATAGCGGATTTTGAACATGATATATAATATTTTTTTTTTTTTATTATTTATAACTATATTATACATATAAAAAAATTTGTTTGGACTGTGCCCGTCTCACTAGAGAATTCTGTGTCGAGAAGGGCAATATGTTGGTAAGCATATAGAACAATTCTTATAATGGAAGACAGAGAGAAAAGGTTATTATATTATTCTCATCTCGATACGTTTTTTGTTATCCGTACGTAGATACACAATTTAAAAAATTGTTTTGTTCCTTTTTTTAGTCAGAATTAACTAATCGCTTAAATCGTCTAGTTTGGTCGAAAAGTTTAGTATATATCGGTCAAAAGATTGTAGGATTATACAAAATACTGAGAGACAAACAGACATTGCTTATATATACACACACACATATATACGCTACAATAATAAATACATAAAAAAACATTGAGCAACACAGACAGTTCAAAAGCGCAATAAAATTCTGGCTAAAAAAACTCTAACCGAATGTATGTTCATACCATGGTCACCCCTTCAATATGAACACAGAGTCAATATGAACACAGAGTCAATATGAACACAGAGTCAATATAAACACAGAGTCAATACGAACACAGAGTCAATATGAACACAATATGAATACAGAGTCAAGAATTTAGACCCAATATTAATGAGTGAGCGGTCTGTGCATGCGTGTGTGTGTGTGTTAAATTAAATTCTACCATATAAATTAAATTTGTTAAAAGATGTTTTATTCTTACAAGTTTCAAGTACGTTATACATTTATCAAGATTAAATATGTATTCCTATTCTGTTACATACACTTTTTTATTTTTTATTTCTTCTTTCTTATTTTAAAATTATAGTTGATTAACTAATTATGCATAATTTGATTGTTGATTGAAATATATAAAATGTTTGCCTCAGCACGGGCAAAGACCAATGAGGCAGATATTAAAATACGAAATGTATTTACAACATATAATAAATCATATATCATAAGCGTATTTTTCAAAACACGTACACCGAATCATTGTAGAATTCATATTCACTGTCGTGATAACATCAAACCACGCAAAATAATTTTACGTTCACTTTTATGACAACTGTCATGAAGGTGTGGGTGAAGTGTAGAATAAGAGAAGAAAATAGACGATTTCAGAGCAGGGACAAGACTTGGAATAAGTTTTATTTGGAGTGGAGGTAAGGTTTCTTGCATTGTTCAAAGTTTGCGTCCATCGTTATGGTCTTTTTGTTCGAAAGTTGGTTTTTCGTGAATGCAACACTGGAATTATGGTGATCGTATTGTAGAAAAACGTCACAAACCTGAATATATTTTATTATTAAGTTTGTATATATTGACTTTACTATTAATTATGAAAATTTACTTATTATTATTATACTAGATCTACCAGTTATAGATTGCACAATTAATTATGAAAGTATACAAATAATAGATGATATTTCCATACTCTTTCATTAATATAAAATAGCTTCGTCCCTATGATGTATCTATTATTTGTTTAATAACCTTTAATACCTTTGTAGGTGAAAATCCAGTAATGGTGTGTTCTTAAACATATTCCAATACTGCTAATTATGTATGTAGTTTATTTATTTACTTAAATACAGTGGAACACACTTAACATGAAAACATTTAACATAATAAATCAGACAACACGAACAAATATTACACTAACGCTAAAATTCTATACGATTTCAGAAATATATTTTCTTTTAGCGCTTAAATAAAAAAAAACACATTTCACCGAAGTGCCGTCGGTACCGGCCACCGCGTCGTCACTAATTACTGTTTATGACTTAATTCGACTTTACATTGACAAGGATGACATCTGTTAATAAACACTATAATATAATGATACAAAAACAACACGATGTAAATAAGTTTTTTAGAAAAATTAATCTACAATACATTATTTTTATTTTTTTATTTATTATCTTTGTTTTATCAACCACTTGAATTGAGTTTAAATACATCTACCGGTTTCGAAAAATACCATTTTCTTCTTCAGGATGTCATAACTGACCAAAAATATATAGCATTATTTCTTCATCAGAATCTTTTTTTAAATTAAAAAAAAACATTATTTAAAAAATAAATTAAGTACCTAACTCAAATTGCTGCTCAATACAAATTTAGTCGAATAATTTTTAGGAAAAAATTTTAGAATAGGACTCGTAGTTAAATTTAGTTGGCTGTTTACAATTTACTGATTAGTTTTACATGCTTTATTTATCTCCAACGTTTCCAAATTATTTTTCGAAACCGGTAGATGTATTTAAACTCAATTCAAGTGTTAATAAAACAGTTAATAAAACAAAGGTAATAAATAAAAAATATGAATTTTAACCACAAAGTTAATATTGCTAATTTTAAAAGTATAAATATTTTTTTTTTTTTTAGAATTTTTACTTATCGCATATATTCTTATATCTGTTGTAGTAAATGCATATTTTATAGGTTTAAAGTAAATAATATTTTAAGGATTACACAGTAAAATATGTAACTAGTTTGCTACACAGTCATTTCAAGTAACATTAGTTTAAACCAGAGCAAGTAATTTTTTTCTGCCGTCTTGTAATAGGGAGCACTCTGGATATTGAGTTAATAATAAACCACCCCGATGTCTCTGCTTTCTTTAGTTAACAGAAAAAACTACCATTGGTTTGTTGAACTACTTTATAACAAAAATAATAAAGATAAATTCAACGTTTGTGTATTTGAAGGTTGTATTTCTAGTGTCCCAAGAAAGTAAATTTTATTCAAAATTACAATTTTAAACTTCACACTTGGTTTACAAACAAAAAAATATCATTCAATTATGATGATAAAGATGATGAGGAAAAAACTTGTTTAATTGCGACTATGTTATGATGAGACCTCATTTAGGGTAACATTGGACAAGTCTAAAGTCACCGAAAAACAAAACTGTTTGTTTGAAAAGTTTTTGCATATTTCGGGTAACTTTAAAATTCACAATTACATATATCTATTATCATTCAAGAACCAAATAAACTCGTGTTTCTAAAAAATCAGAACCATTCGTTAAAAATATTGTTTCTAAGATTTCAATACAAGATAACCGACAACTATTTTATTTCAAATTAACTACGAGATCATTTTCCACTTGATAAAATAGGCCGTTCCTATTGGCTGAAATGGAATCAGTCAGTTTTGTTAGTAAAGGATGGAATTAGACGGGTTTGCAAGAAATATCAATTTTTATCAAAGCAGTTTTTCTAGAGGAGTGAGGAGCTTTTACAACTTCGTTTTGAGAAAATATTGTGTTATAAAATATTGCATTCATACATTATATTTTATATCCCTCAAACTCATATATCGAAATATAAATTTTGAATGTGTCAAGCGAATATGAGATGTTATAACAATTTGAGTTATAGTTGAATTATTATTTAACCTTTTTTATGAGTTAAACACCAACCAGTTTTGGAAAATATATTTTCATTCATCAGGATGTCAACAAACTAACTAAAACTATATGTTAAATAGTTTTAAAAATCAATTTAAAAAAAAATATATTAAAAAATAATAATTAAAAAAAAACTAGTATATCTAACTTAAATTGTCACGATAATGGAAAAAATCAAAATTGACTTTATGATATACAATTTTCTTAAACGATAAATGCTTAAGTGCTATGTATTATATTTAACGATATATAGAATCTTAGCGTCTTGAAAAAATAGAGAATACTTAATTCACACACCTGTCAACTTTTCATATGTACACACCTAAGCATATGATGATAAATGCAAAATTTTAAAAAGCGTCAGAACATCATGTGTCTATGTAAACTAATTAAGTATGATATATAATTCTCCACCACTCTCTTACGTAAAATATTGAAATGGAAAAAAATAATTAAACGTGAAGTACAAGGTTTTTAACATCACTTTACTTCCAACATTGTCGCATAAATTATGCAGAGTGTGTTCACCATCGCACTTATTCCAAATATAATTCATTGAATATTCAACTGATTCACTCAATGTGTTCAAAACATATTCTAGATCTATGTTCTGTTTGTAGAACTTTTATGACCCGTGTCCACGGGATGAAACATGATGTAATAAATCTCACAGATTTAGTTGAGATAAAACTCAGTACCGTTGACTTGTTGAGATTTTTATTTGGAGTTAATCTCACAGATCTGATTGAGATTGGTAGAAAGAGATAAAAACTCCGACTTGTGTATATCACGGTCGATTTTATAGCGAGATTTAACATGTGTGCACAAATCTCACCTAATAACAATAATAATTTTTGCCATTCTCGTAAAAAAATCACCTTAAAGGCGCTTTACACGTAAACTATTTATACTTCTGCATTATCTTTTTATTTACAATTAAAAATTGTTATTTGAACTTACGGAAATGATTTTTTGAAAAGTCTCTGATGCACTATTTCTTACTAGTTCCACGCTTTTGGGCCTGCTACCGCAAATGCCTATTCACTAAACTTAGACCTCTGGCAACATCTGGTCGGTTCTACAACCCTCCCTGTGGCTGCAATAAAGGCTGATCTGAGAGATTGACGCCACTATTCAAATTGATTCTTGAAAATACGGAAACTCCATGTTATGTGTCGCCTTATGCATCAACCTGCACAATTTAAATTCAACTATTTCAGGGAACCGGAGCCAATATAGCTCGTGCAAAAGGGATGTTATATGAGAGAATTTAGGAACTCCATATATTATCTGTAGTGCCGCGTTTAGAATGCATTATAATCTATCCGCTGAAAAATGCCAGCATAAATGCTATTTGAATAGTCCACGCGTGACACCACAAATGCATTTATAAGTAAACGGGCTACCTCAGAGGGAAGATGTCTTCGAATGCTTTTTATTTGTCTTGGCAAAGCAAAACATGCACTGACAGTTTTGCTGGTTTGTGCATTCATTGAAAGATCTAAATCAATGCGCACACCTAATAACTTTATATACCTACCTACAACTATTTATATTGGAAAGTTAAACGTTGAAGAGATGGCATCAAATTGAAGTAAATTCTATAATAATAATAGACTACATGAAATATTACAAATTATTATGAAAAGTTTCAGTAAATAAATAAATAAATTATAAAAAAAATATTTTCGCACAAACTCGTATTTTTAGATTGATTAGATATTTCGAATCAATTGAAAGAGTTCCTACCTGAATGATCGGTAAAGACTTTAAATTGAATATATCAGTGTGTTATTCGATTAGTAGTATTTCATTGCTAATACTAAAATATCTGTAATGAAATGAGTCTGTTATCTTAACCTTACTTTGTTGTTGAGGAGACAATCAGTACAATTATTATTATTTATTTATTAGTTTATAGTATTTTGACAAAGATACGTGTATTTTTAGAATGTGTTTAATAGCTAGCTCTTTGGCCTTTTACAAATTTTGTAAAAATGTACGTATTTTATTAATTTGTACTTTATTTTATATTTCATGCACGTCATTTCACCTTTAAATACTAGCAAAACATCAAAATCTTCACAATATCATACATAGTGATGTATTTGGTTTGTTGATTATAATTCTGCATACACGTAATATGCATGGGTCTGACAGATTTATACAACTTGCCAATCGTTAAAAATATTCAATGATCGAAAAAATGTAATAATTAAGTAATAATAACTCTAGCAATATTGTCTAAGAACACTCACTGAATTTTCACATACAAAGGCACTCTTATTAAACAAATAATCGATATTTTATAGAAACGTAGCTACTTTTTATTATATTTAATGGAAAAATGTATGGGTAATTACAGGGTTTACGACCTGTCTTCGGTTGGCTTAAGTGATCACTTTATACAAACATAATGTTCACCATTCTCACTCATTAATCAATCTCTATATCTATCAAATTTTCGATATACTATGTTAATATGTGGAAATACTTCGAGTACCACTACACTACCCAATTACCCATACTTACATATTTTTCCATTAAATATAATAAAAACTAGCTTCGCATCTATGAAATATATATTACTTAATTAATAATAACAATTCTAATTAAAATAAAAATGAAAATAAAATACAAGGTATATTGTCCAATAATACTGGTGGGTACTCTGTTTATATCACGTGCTCACAAATCTATATATATATATATATATATATAATTATGTAACATTTTATAGATATTTTTAAATAATATTTCCCACACTAAGAACGATTGTATTTTAAATATGTATCTCCACAATTTCACTCCTTATCACACTGCTTTGAAAATATTATTTTTGGAGAGCCTCTGTAGGTACCACCCGTCGCGTAGCCAGCATTGTTCTCTAACAATAGGTGTCTGTACAAATGTTTCTTTGTTTGGTATCTGTGTTATTGTTTCCTTAAGCATGTGTGTCGAGGGTGTGAGAACTTTCTCATTTATCAGCCATTCAAATGGCGCTAATGTTCCCGCATGTGCCGCGAGCCAATGAATGCTCTGGAAATCGAGCACGGTATTAGCGCATCATGTTAGTGAAACGGAAATTATTCACTTGTTTAGTTCTATTCAAAGTTTGTTTGAGAGGCTAAGATGAGAGCCAATATTTTTTTAGTGTATGATTACGTTCGTTTTTAATTTTTTTGCTTTTTGGATCTTGTATGTGCTGCGCGAAATGATATTTGAAAAGATAATGATATATTGCATTGAAGCGAAGTATCAAATTTATTTGTAAAGAATGAATTAGGTGCAAATATGATATGTTAATTATAAAGATACGTTTTTCAATTACTATAGTCAATTTGAAATTGAAAAACTACAATATTTCAAATACATATTAAATGTATTAATTATAAATGAGGATGTTAATATCATAAAAAGTGGACGGATGATAACCTACTATTAATTAATACTGATAAAACATACTTTCTACGATTTGCTATTCAACAGAAGATAAAACTGAAATTAATATTATAATTCACACCAAAGCTTATACTCAAGAAGACTCTTGATACCAATGTTCATCAATTGAACTATACCGTTCATCAATGTTCATCAGTTGAACAAGTACCTAGGAAACAAAATAGATAACAAACTCAAATGAAAAGAATATATTATTAATCTTACAAACAAAATAAGGCAATCTGCCTACATATTTTTAGGACTCGGAAACATCTTATCACTCTGAAAATAATATATTATGCGTTTGTACAGTCACATTTGCAATACGGTATTATTGGATGGGGAGGAGCATATAAAACTTCAATGTCACAATTATAAAGTACTCAAAAAATGATAATAATAATTATTCGAAAAAAAAGACTATCCACACAGGTTTCCTAAAATAATAGAGATATTAAAAAAAAAATTCAATAACACATATTTTCAAAATTAAAAATCATTAAATTTTAGAAGCGAATTCCGATCTATAAGATTTAGAGACCAAATTAATATTCCAAAACTAAAATATACCGTAACCCAAAATCACTTTATTTCTCAAGACATCAAATTTTTTAAGAATCTCCCCATCACAATTAGAAAAATTACAGACTACTATAAATTTGTACCTAAAGTAAAAAAATATGTACATAGACTAACTGAAACATAATATCTCGTATATACTCTCATAGAGAATAAATAAATGTTAAATATATTATATATATATATATATATATATATATATATATATATATATACTGATTATTCTAAAAATGTATTATATTTTCTAATATTAAAATAAATAAAATCAATTTTATCGTAAAATATTGTTGTTGCTACCGGAATTTGAAACTCTTCCGATCCGGGGAACGTACATTAATACATAGATTCGAAAATTTGTCGTCAAAGCACTGTGTTGGTATTGCATAATCGGTTAATGCACGTTCCTCGGATTGGAAGAGATTCAAATCCCGGTAGCAACAACAATATTTTACGATAAATTGATTTTATATGTATATATTTCTAATTAATACATTTAATTTATGTTAAAAATATCACTAACCTGCGTTCTGAATAATTACAACTTCACAATAAGAATGTGTTCTTCTTAGTAATACAATATTTCTGATACTAATGATTTTAAGCTTCTCTATTTAGAAATAGTCTTCTGTTCGTAATCATCGTTCCTCACAGTTAAAACGTTAAACTATTTTTCTTAACGTTTCAAGTCAATGGTTGAAGTTAAAGGCAAGTTATCTGGTTGTTCAAACAAAAAAAATTAACTGCTCAAATAGAGTGCTTATGTCAATAAAACATTTTAAGCATCGTCTTAAAATAAGCATACATATATTATTTTCACAAATACATATGTATATTTACAAATAATTACATTAACCTTTTAACTGGCAACTCTATTTGAAATGGAAGACACCACTTTGGATAAGACTAGGCTTTAAGAGTCTCGACTTATCTATCGAAAGCTGGGACGTGTCGTCCACAAATGGAAAAATGATTTTAAAGTATGATTTTAATCCCTACAAGTTTTCAAGGTCCAAAATTACGTATTAATACGCTTATAGTTTGGATTAACATACAAAGTTTGGCGTGTTAACGCGCTCATGGCATTTTAAAGGTTAAGAACTACAAATTTAATCAATTCTTACGTAGGTAAATAATATAACAATTATATCTTTGAAATCGTGTCATATTAAGTTACTCTACGTCAAAAATGACATAAAGGAGGAAAGATAAAGAAGGCTGTGACAATGCATTACAATATGTGGTGGCTACACGTTCTCGTCAATAGTATAATTGGTCTTCTTGAGTAGAATGTGGTCCCATCTATAGTACAACATCAGTCTAAAAATTTGATCTCTCATTTCGGATATTTGGCGGTATATATTACGCGTGATATGTATTAGGCGTGACGTTCTGTATCAGTCGGTTATTCTAAAATTATGCGCAAAAAATGCAGTTGACAATGCTCAACTCTATGACTTTTACGCGACTTGAGACGATTCTTCAAACCAAGTCTCATATATATGTATGCACCATAAAGCTCGTCATTAATTCAATGTTGAACCAATAAGTCACCGTGATTTATTTTAAAATATACCTAATAAAGATAGCCAATAGAATGTTATACATTTCCGTTCCGATGTAAACTAAATAACTAAATACTTTTGAATAAAATCATTGTTAAAGTCATATTACATTTTTTTTTTTGCATTTCATAAATAATAAATTTATTTATAAATCATGAGAATTAAAATTTTTATATCACTTTATATTACACGTAACATTTCTTTTTAAATATTATAAATTTTTCGTAGGATACTGTACATATGTATGAGTACCTATATCTATGTGATAAATGCTAACATTTAAAAATAAAAAGATTGGACATCATCCGTTAATGCAAACATATTCAGTATCACATTCGATCCTTCACCATTTGTAGTATACACGTAGGTAATATAATATTTAAATTGTAAAAAAATTATAATAAATATTTTTTTCGAAGGCAGGCATTATAACAAATCTGTGACTTCTTCGATTTGAGAAAATAAATATATGACGTATTTTTAAGATATACAATATATATAAACCAACATTTTATTTGACCCTCTCATTTCAACTATATACGTAAGTACATTGGTAAAGATTTCGATGAACACAAAAGTAATCCAAATTAATCGATCTTAAATATATTTTGGAGATTATTGATTTAACAAATTTTTAATATATTAAAAATATGAGAGGCTCTGTAGGAAGAAATAGAGCCTCGGTAAAGGCGGTTGCTGCAACAGATTTCAATTTTGAGGAAGAAGCGGTACTCGCGCGACAGCCGATGCAGCTTCAAACTAACTCTAATAGATGTCGCACTAAGCATCGTTTTCATCAGTATTGGGAATTCTGTATAAAATATATCTGTAATTATTTTTATTCCTTGAAAATCGATGTAGTTAGAAAGTATTTAATTTAAAAAAAAATGAACTGATTAAATATGTATTTACTTAATTATTTTGTCCTACTACTTTTAATGTAGGTACTTATGATAAATATTAAATCTACTATTATGATAAATATTAAAATTAACAGAATTAACCATAGGTATTTTTTTTTTAAATGTAGATTATTCACCTTAGGATCGTCGATCCTCACCCTACTTTGTGAGCGTGCACGGAAAAAATTATACTAAATGCGTATTATTAAGTAATCAAATATAAAGCAGAAGATAAAGTATATTTGTTTCCATCTACCAAATTTAACCCCTAGATCAGTTCTAAAACTAAACTCAAAAAAATTCTAGACCACAAAACTTACCATTGAATGAAACATTACTTATAAATAGAGTGTGCTAGTAGGGAAGACAAAATAATTCATTATCAAACAATGATAATTTTTTTTTAAATTTTAGATTTAGATGTAATTAATTGAATTCAGCTCGTCTATGAGACGTGAAATTTTTTCAAAAGTGGAATTAAAATTTAGGAATAAAATAATTTAATAAAACGTGCACGTTGTTGCCATTTCATTGTCGTGACAAGTCATTTTAATTTCTAAGCATAGTACATAGCTCCTCAAACGACATCAACCACGATAACGCAGAGTTCATCAACGGGTGATTATATCTCTATATCGTATTCCGCAAATCACCAGCGGAACGTTTCATATCAATTTATCATAAAAACAGGTCCCTCACGTGATATTTTAGTACGTATCTAATTGCTTACGAATTCCTTTTGTGTGAATAATTAAAATCTTTGAATGCTTTTTTTATACATACGAAAATAAAAACACCTGTTTTTTAGTTCTACTCGTTTAATTTTCATGAGACGCGTTTCGCCAATCAATCTAACCATTTTAAATTCAACAACTTGTATTTATATGAAATCTGTTGAAAAGGGACTACTATATAATTTTAAGCATTTTCAGGTTTTTATGTTTTGGCAAATTCTAAGAAACAATTCTGATCAAATACTAACGATATTTTAATGAAAAGTAATACATGAAAGAGGATATATATATATATATAATTTTATGTAAATGAGGTAGATACTACATTATTCATGTTAATTATTTTTTTAGAGCTGTTTTTGTATGATTCTAGTTAACAATTATAGTTCGAAAACTGATGATATTTTAAGGATCCAGTAGTGCAAAATTACTGTCTAGCCGCTTTCTGTATAACTACGTCTGATTGATTATTTTATTCCTTATCCCTGGTATGCCAATAACAAAGAAAATTTACGTCACAATCAAATACTACAAAAAAGAATTTCTAATTATGGGTTTTTAAAAATGTCAAGTAGAGATGATCTTTATGTATTGATTTATTAGTGTATTATTGTTTTATTGTCTACTTCATTGTTTTTTTTTATATTAAAAATATATTTTTTAGCCTGAAAGCAAACTCACCAAAAATATGTGGCCCCGCCTCATAAACATTGGACTGCGCGGTCGGCGCTAAATTGTCTTTGATTGCTGTCAATTGCTTCCAATTACCTTTATCTTGACACATACAAGCGGCGCTCTATCCGGTTTCTAGGTAGATGGCAGCCTCCCCTGACCCGCTCAATTACCTCCAATTGAACAGAACGCTTCTCTTCGTGGAATATGTTGTCCTATGGTGGCGGCAATTAAAAATGACACATGCACCGTTCAACAGCACATACCTTGGTTATTTGTATCAGAGTATTTTTTGCTTATAGTAATTTTGCGTAGTGGTTTTACATATAGTAATTAAAATAGACTTGATAGGTCACCATGATCTTTTAAGTGAGGTAGCGCAGTGTAACAAGGCTGCTTTCATATCAGTTACCATGGCTATTATTTCCAATTGAAACATATTTTAAACGTTGAAAATAATTTAAATATGTTTTAAAATTATTTTGGTGACACATACATCACCTGGTCGTGATTACTTAATAACTTATTTTTAAATAATACAATAAAGGGATGGAGAGGATTGTCTCCGCTAACAGCATCACATTGGTTTCGTAAGGCCAATTATGACGCAGCCCACACCACCAATACCAAAAGTAGGATAAGAAGCTTGGAGATGTTAACCCTTAGAACCAGTTGTATAGTGCTAAATAAAAAATTACCAGGCCGGTATTTGATTTTAAACCCCCCCCCCCCCCCACCTCCTTTTTCGCTATTAAAAACCAGTAATAAATTAACTTTTATAAACACTAAAACCATGTCAAAAAAACTATTGACTTATAACACGTAAATTTAGGGATGAATATTTATTGAAGTTGAGTTCACATATTTTATCTGTTTCCAAGTGCCTGTGATCAATGTTTGAAATAATGGATATCGCCGTGCGCCCAGATGATCCAATTTTTAACAAAAATAATTAATAAATTTCCTCGTAATTATTTTCATGTTTTGTCAAACGTTTATGTCCTTATTTTTTGCATTCTCATAATATCTGCCCGTTCATGATATTTGACGCACAAAATTATATGCGGAATATTTTGTATCAAAATATTTGTAAATGTACTTGAAGAGTTAGTTCTATGTCAAAAGAAGAACAAGGGTGGCACCTGGCCCGCCCTGGCTCCACTACGCCACTGCTTAGAAACATCACTGGAAAAGCGTTAAAGAATAAGGTACAGTAAGGATCTCATTACTTATTTGATAATAAAACACTTATTTTTTTTGTTTTACTCGCGTCTTAAGTAAATTAAATGAGTAGAATAAAAAAAACAAACGTTTTATTTTCACATATGGAAAATTATTGTATTTTGAGTGGACTATCCTGGAGCAAGTGTTAAACGATTACCATGAAACAAACCACGGAGTACGAAATATTTGTTCACCTTAAACAAATTTTATGTTAAAAGAAATGATGGATGGCGGCTTAGCCAATAGAACGTTAAGTTGTAAAGACATATAGTAAAGTCGTATAGTAAACGATTCAACAGTGATGATGCGCAGATACATGACGACGAATCAGGTAATGAGGTAACAATTTGGTGAACAATATTGTGGCCTGTATATTATTTAGTTTTTCTATAAGATGAGAAATCTTTTGATGTTAAGCGTTTTTTATTTCTTGTTATAAGAAAATAAATATATGTAATCATATAGCTTTTGTAGGGATGAAAATATTTTTTCGTATTAACCGATTTATTATATTAAACGTTTGCATGTTAAAATTTTTCTTCTGCATTATTTCAATATCATATGTATGTCGTAAGACGCGATGACCAGATTACATCAGGCAAGTTGATAGAAAAATAATACCTTGAACATGAATTTGTTCATTTTATAATATTTTTCTTCTTATTCTCTGCGATATTGTTGAATGTTGGTTTCTTCTTTCTTGCTTTACTCAGCTTTCCTTCTGATATTTCTTTTCAAATATATGTACAACGAAAAAGGGATTATAGTATCATGTCAGTCACTTGTAATATGAGTAGTTCAGAATTCTCTGTGCCAATATTTACTAATTTTGTTCTTATTAATTTGAGTGCCTCTTTTTGGATTTTGGCACCTTTTAAAAAATTTTCCCCATTAGATAGTACTTGTAATTCGAGCATTAGTTATCTATTCAGCTTATTTTTTTAATCTCCATAACACTACATTCGATAGTAACCGTCAATACTATGTGAAACGGATCTTCTGATTGGAGGTGGGCCGTCAGCCAGACGGGAGGTGGGGCAGAGGTAGATGCACCTTGATTGAACTTACTCAGTTCAACACCGGTGACACGGACTGGCTAAAAGTAATTGCGTCAATTGGGCATATCCTCCTTGTGCCGCGTAAGCTCAACATCCATGGCACATCTTTGGAAAAAATGTCAAACCTCAAATTTGTGTTTTGAGAGCCTGAAGAAAGTCAGCTTGCAGATCCTGTAGAAAGAAAGATATTTTGTGTCATATAAATATTGTTATATTGTCATCAAGATAAAAATGTCTAACAGAGACGAAGCTACTGTTTTTTATATGAGAAGTATGGAAGTCTTGGGCATTACAGGGCTTACGACGTGCCATCGGCTGGCTTAAGTGATCACTTTACACAATGTAACGTTCACCTATTTACCCACACTACCACATCTATCTATGACAAGTCGTAAGCCTTGTAATGCCCAAGACTTCCATACTTCTCATATAAAAAATAGTGGCTTCGTCTCTATGAGACATCTTAATCTTCATGACAATCCCCCAGGGGATAAAACCCAGTTCCTACAAAGATTTGGACATATTCAAAATATTGTAAAACATTTTGGCTTGAACGAGGTTATGATTGTACTTGATTACACTTAACTGGAGATTTAACCATTTTCAATATTCTCCAATATGTTATAATTTTTTTTTCAATATTTCTTAATTACTAATTAACACAACGTACAATTAAATTAATTTTATTAATATAATATATAGTAGTTGAAAGATTTTTTTTACATTGGACGGGTAGAACCAAAGTAAAGTGTGAAATATTTCAAATCAATGTTAGTGATTAGAGCGGATGTATTCAGTTCAAGGTCAATCTATTTAGAAATGATGTAAGAATTTTCGTCTCGAATTCTCGTTACCGATTAATTATTACTGTCTGAAAAGTTTAACAGAGGCTGCCAAAGATATTTTCACATTAAAATAAGGCACGAGAAGAAGAATAAGAAACCTTTTTACTTCTGCGCACTTCTTTTCCCTAGTTTGAATAGCCACAGGAGCCTAGTTAATGAATATATCTGATATATAAAATAGATACATTTTTTTTGAGAAAAATAATTGAAATCAGATAAGAATGCATGTCAAATCATTATTCTCACACTAAGTATTACGGTCGTGAATAACAATATTATCCGAAAATTCATTTACGTGGTGCATCTACTTACAAGCAGAGGGGGACCAATTCCCATGTTATTCGTATGTAAAAAAATGGGTTCTTATGTATATTATAACGGCCTATTTATGTCACGTCCACCACATAAAGTACGCGAGTAAATAGCACGTATGCAGGAAATCTCCTTATATAAGATGTCTGTAAATATTTCATAATCAATTCTCTTCAATAAATCCAACGGGGAATCATTTGAGTTTTTATTGATTGAATACATCCTAAAATCGTAGTACACAACTTGAGAAAGAATACGAAAATGAGGAAATACATACAAGGAGTAACTTGCTGGTCTCCTGGAACGAGGCTCGAACCCCAGATTACTGAATCACTAGGCGAGTGTCAAACATTCAACAATCAACACGATCACGCTATATTTGAACATGTGACATTCAGATTGATTGAAGATTCAGAAAAAATCCAGAAGTTTGTGGACAGATCTGACTTCACGCACCAACTGTTCGTGAAGGTAGGTGGGCAGTGTAGGATATGAGGTAAACGCACCTTGCCCGTCTACCGGTGGGATTATTACACCGAAGGTAATTTGGTTCAATTGAGTGCATCCTGGCATCTGGCGGCGACTGCGGACACTTGCAGGGCTGATGGACTGGAGACATTTTGTATTCATAAAATGATTTTTTATTGGACACTTTTAAAGGAATTTTACAGCAGTTTCTTTGTTCAGTCTTATTAACTCATAGGTGTATAGTTTTTTATCAAATAGTTGTAAGTACAAAGTTCACAATAATGTAGTTTCATTTATTATTATTTTTAAAAAGTTGAAAAATATAATGGCGTATTCAAAAGTTTATATCTTGAAAAATATGTGTCCCATAATTATTTTGTTTTGCCCAAAAGTGGTCGATTGATTGTAAATAACGTTTAATTAAAAATATTATTTATTCTGTTGATTTCTCAAATAAATTATATACTAGTGGTTACACAATAAATAACCATCTTAGAACTCTTCTCTTCTTCTCTGTTTAAAACAGTTCAAAAATAAGTTGAATAATGATAATAATACATGTGTCGATTGCATTAATTATCAACGTCGTGTTTAGTTTCTCAAAAATAGATTTATTACACGTTCTTAGTACTACATTTATTTTAAATTTTTATTAAATAATAATGTATTTATGTATAGATAGTATAATAGTGCGTGTACATGAATGAGATTTTGATATTTAGTCTCACGACATTTGTCGGTAAACATCGGCATGTCTCAGTCGTGTTATTTTACTCTGCATAAATATAAAATACAAAACATAAAAGTACATCGTATTTGATTTTTATATTATTAAATATAATAATATAATCTATGCAAATGACTTACTATTCTAATACAGATTTAAGATACCTATTTTTAAAAAATAGTTATCATTTAAAATATTTAGAAATATAATAAAAAATAAAACATAATTTAACAAATGTTTTAATTATAAAAAAAAACTATAAACATGATACGTGTCTAGCTAGTTTCTATTTAATATTAGTAGGTATATTATGTCTAATATAATGCAGTAAAATTTAATGACATCTCATGCAGTTTAGTTTGTAATTGTAATGAGAGCCATTCTCAAAGACAACACAACAAAATCATTATCTTGTGACCATTCAAATTAAATATCGTCACATCTAATGAATGTTCTACGTATCCGGAAAATATACATGTAGATGAACACAGATTTACGTAGTTATAGGTTAGCCTTGTATATTACAGAATTGATAATGTTTCTCAATAAATTTAGTATTCTGGTTTGACTTGTATTATATTTAATAAATATGTTTGTCATGTCTCAGCCTATATTATGACGTCCATATTATTTGGTGAATGTAAACATATTTTTGTGAGACGAATATGATGGACGTCATACAAATGTGATTATTGTCCCCTGCTCGCACATGCTCACATTGATGTCAAGGTAACAAAAGAAATAATGGCGAAACGTAACAGGCAACTTTGCCAATAGCTGATAGGAGGAAAGTCGTAAAAACTTCTCCCGAGTGGTCGGGAATCGTTAACAAATGACCGCAATTAATCATCTTATTTGTCGATCCGGTGCCAAACATCATGTTGTGCTCGAGTCGGATATATTTTCCCGTGTAAGACACAAGCAACTCATTATATTTTGAACATTTTTGAGTTATTATTTTCTGACCTATTTTGTTAATTCTGTCTTTTCGTCAGTGATGAATACATCATATTTGAATACCTACGTCATTTGAATAACCTATTCAGGTTTTTATGAGCAAACATCACAAGAAAATAATAATGTTTCTTCTCTTCAATATTAGCAATGATTGAAATTATTTTTATATAGGTAAAACCTGTAGAAAATTTGATATTATAATTAAGGAGCACTTGAAATGCCTAATAAGAACTATTCAAAATTTTCCAATCATCTTTTGGAAACAAACCATTATTTTGATATCATATTAACAAGTGTTTAGAAATTATACATACAAATACTAGGGGTTTACAGTAAGATGAATTTGAAATTTTAGATATAAGTAAAATGTTATAAAAGCAAGCTAAATATTATAAATAACCAAATCCTCTTTGCAAATAGTCACCTTTTAAATTTATTTTCAAATTAGTTCTTACTTATTCACCACTTTATAGTTTTTTTTACCTATGCTTGTATTTTTAATTTCAGTATACATTGTTTCCTGAAGAAAATACCATAGGTATCAAAACTTCTTGTTGAATAATCAATAAATATTTGTTTAAACAAAGTATTTTGTTTAATCATTTATAATAATATTTTATTCATATTATAGACGGGTGGTAATTAAATGCACTTTAATTTCGACGAAAATCACATTTGTAAAAATAGTTTTCACGTTTAGCACATAAATTAAATTATCTTATTCATCTTAATATTGAATTATTTATTACTTTGCTTTTAACCACTTTTATGAGCTAATGTAGTACAGTAACCAGTTTTAAAAAATATCATTTTCTTTATTAGGATGTCAAGCAAACTAACTAAAACAATATGTCAAATTATTGTAATGTTTTTAACTTTACTTTAAAAAATATATATATATATATTATTTAAAAAATAAATGTAGTACCTAACTAAAGTTATGACTAAATTATTGTTAATATTATAAATAACCAACAAAATTTAACCACAAGTCCTATATTAAAAAAAAATTATTATTTGAATCATTAAGTCAATTTCCATATCTTTCATCACCTTAACAATTTTACTTAGGTAAGTACTAGATTTATTTTATATAGAAAATATTAGATCAATTAGATGTATGGTTCTAGTTAATTTATTTGACATCCTGATGAAGAAAACAGTATTTTACGAAACCTAACAAATTAACTCACAAAAGTGGTTAAAAACAAAGTAAAAAATAATTCAATATTAAATGGAGAGCACATTCTTACTGTGAAGTTGTATTTATTCAGAACATAGAACTGTGATATTTTAAATATTACTTAAATGTATTAATTAGAAATATATACTTATAAAATCAATTTTATCGAAAAATATTGTTGTTGCGCTACCGATATTCGAACCTGGATTTCTTTCCAATCCGGGGAAGGTGCATTATCCAATTATGCTACAGTGACATTATTTTTGACAAATTTTCGAACCTATATGTTACCTTTTTCAAATTAATATATTTTTCGTTCCATTATTTGAAATAGCCATCTACTTTGTTTTTATCTACAATATTATTTGATGAAATTTATTTTATATGTATATCTTTCTAATTAATGCATTTAATTAATATTTACAATATTAAATTTGGTCGCGTTTAAAATGATCATTCAACATCTTTGTTTTGTTTTCTGTAGTCACTATGTGACTGTTCGAATTAATTTATTTCATCATTATTACTGCTGTATCTATAACTTTAGACCTTTTCAAAAATTCACCTTAATTTTGACCTTCTCAAGCTCCTTTGCCTAGTGAGATCTTGTGTTCATTAGTGACTTCGGTGTTTGTTGTTTAGGTGTTCTCTGCACATGGCCCAATCACCAAAGTCTTTCTATATTATTAAACCTTGAGGCGCTAATCTCATTATACAAAGTAAGTATAGAGCTCATTGTTGTAGCATCTACGCCAAAATTCATTTTCTAAAATCGGCCTGAAGATATCGGCTCTAATTTTCATTTTCTAAAACATCCATTGTACGTTCATTCTTCATGATCTGTACTCATGTCTCAAATACATATGGTGAGGTAAACGTTTTGTAAACAAACGTTTTGGTGTTCTAGGACAAGAGTAAATTAACTCAAAAGATACTGAAATAGAAAACTTTCAAAATAACTTCTCTCTCTCTCTGTAGTCATATAAATATTCTTAATATTTCTACTATTTTATACTGAAAACGGAGTAATTTCCAGGGCTTGCATAAATCAACCCAAACGCACCATAGGTAATTACCGGAAATTACTTCACTGTTATTTAAAGAGAAATGTCGAAAAAAATCGAGATTTTTTTAATTTTAACACTAAATTTAAATTTTAACACTACATTTAAAAATCTGATGACTTGCCGACCAAAAAGTATTGAAACAGAACAAGCATTTTCATCTGCGAGACAGATATGTACAAAATTCAGATCAAGACTAAAAGACGAAAGTATTGATATAATTTGTTTCATGAGAGCATATTTTAATACTGAAAAATTATTATACCCAAAAAATTAATATTTTTTTAAAATAAATTCAATAAAAATATTCTGTTGTAATATTATTTTAATTACAAATTTATATTAGGTGTATACAAAATATGTATTCATAAATCTAATGTATGTTTTACATACATCAATAAGTTAATGGATAAACTAATAAGTTAATAATATTAACTCCTCACAGACAGGTAAACCAAATATTATACAGTCGTAACTCAAATTAACCAAATTCGATGTGGCATATACATAAGTGATTATCTGATCTCCCATTACGATATCTCAGTAAATATATTTATATGATATTTTTCACCTAAAACGTGTATGTCATTATTTAGGTTTTAATCTAGGATACCGCTTTTAGTAAAGGTAGCCACACATAGATATATTTTAATCATCTAATCTACGTCTATATTTTTCTTTTACCGGTGAATAACTGGTAAACCGGTAATGGAAGAATTATTTACCGTTTACCGGTAATCGCAATTTGACAGTAATAGTTACCATAAAGTTAATAAGCCATAATTTTATGGCTTTAAACATTAAAAATTAAACATTATTTACGTGGCTAACATTGTAATAATATTGGATCGTCGAATAAGTATTTGCAGTTTTTTTTAAATTGCTATTTTGTTTTTTGTGACAAAAAACGAAATAACAATTTAAAATCTATAGAATTTTTTCTACACTAAAACGTTAGTGTTGTTATTTTACTGTGTATTTTAGTCTCTCTTAATTTTTAAAAATTAAAAGGTTAAAATCAGGTCATCCAAAAGCTCAACTGGGAAATTCTACCGCATCCAGCCTAGAATTCCGACCTCGCTCCGTTAGATTATCACCTTTTTCGGTTGGTCTCCAATCAAATGTGTGACGTTACTTTCCACTATGACGATGCCCTCAAAAATTGGCTCGATTTTGATTCCAGACCAGTTGATTTTTATAGAAAAGGCATCTACACAATGAATAATGTAGAATACATCATTGGTTGAAATGTTGTAATTTTATTTAAAAAATTGATTTTATAATAAATAATTAAACAAAACCGTAAAAACTTACAAGACAACCCGATACATATAATTCTGTATAAGTCACCATCATGGATTGTTTGAAAGGCTTCTGATAGTTAATTAATTTAATTTATAGAATGTTAACACTTTGATGACAGATATGACAGGTTTATTGAATGTTACAATTATAATTTGGTCATCAAACCATTTAAAAATATTCACCATGTGCGTTGATTACAACTTGCTAACACACCAGCACTGTTGCAGTGGAGAGTTCACTGTATAAGTTTATACTAGTCGACGGTAGCCATTTACTGATATTGGGATACAGTGGAGAAAAATCGTGTTTTCAAATAATCATACTTCAAATTTAATGTTAGAAAATATCCCAAATACTATATAACCTACACTAATAATAAGTTATATAATTATAAATTAAATTAAAAGAATAAGGACGATATTAAAAAAAAATCGATTGCAATAATTTTTCATAAGTAAAACTTGCAGAAATTTTGATATTAGAATTAGGAAGCACTTAAGATACCACAATAGCACAACTATTCTAAATTCGCCAGTCATCTTTTGGTAAAAAAACATTTTTATGACATTAACAAGAGTTTAGAAATTATACATACAAATACTAGGGGTTTACAGTTACATAGATAAATTTAAAATTTTAGAAATAAGAAAAAGTGTTAATATCAAATTAAATATTATGAATAACCAAATCCTTTTTGTAAATAGTCACCTTTTTAATTTATTTTTACAGTAGTTTTTGTATAATTTATATTTTTATAGTTTAGTTTTTATTTGTGCTTGTATTTTAAATTTTAGTATACATTGTTTCCTGAAGAAGACCCATAGGTATCGAAACATTTTAATTTATCAATAAATAGTGTTTTAAATAGTATGTCGTATTTATATTTATCAAGTATTTTTATTATTGTGGAATTATATCACAATTGAAATCATTCATTTATGGAATGATATAATTCGGCACATCAGTTCAGCCCTGTAGTCCAACAGCTCAGTAGCCATTAATTAATAAAAACAATAAACAAACACCTAACATACGCCATCAGTGAGTCATGCCCACATAAGATAATTATGACTAGTCGCGCCGTTAAAAGTAGCCCTTATTTACTAGTAAATTGGCGTCAATTTACCTCAATTACGGGCCCCCGGTGTTCAATTGACGTTACTTTTTTTTCCCAACAATAAAATGCATACACCAATGAACCCCCATAACAACTTCTGCTGTACGTGGACGCGAGCGCTGATGGGATCGTGGAAGACGCATTTGTGAAATTAACGATAATTTAATTAGCAGTTTTATTATTATTTGCTTTAATTGCTAAAGTATAGGTAACGTTATTGCTGTGTACAAATATGAACAAAGAAAAAATCATCAAATATCTGTAGGATCCAATTCATTAATTTTATAAACTGTTACAATTATTTGTGCTTTATTATTAATGAGTTGCATTATTTCAGAACATAGTTCTGTGGTATTTTAATACAAATCAAATGAATCAACTAAAAAGATATAGAGAAAAAGTCAATTTATGTAAAATATATTTTAGTTGCTACCAGGATTTACCTCGCATAAGAAAAAGTAGAGTAGACTCTAGAATAAGAATGTATTTAGAATAATTCCTCGTTCTATAGTGTAGAACTAAACATCTTCGTCTCCAGAATAGCGGTAACGTGCGTAGATATTGTCGGTTCAAATATTTCGCAATTTAAAATGCAACCGACGTGATTTAAACAAATAAATCATCGATAAGTGCTTATTAACATTTGGAACTATGAACTTTCAAGGATTTTTTTTTTTGGTTTTATCATTTGTATATTAATTTTTTTTTTAATTTTCTTCCTCAAAAAAACAATATTTTTTACTTTAAAATGTTTGTTTAATATTAAATACTTGAGCTGTAGTAGTAGAAGAGAAAGTTAAATAACGCGAATATTGATGGCATCAAAAATAGAGGACGTCCGCAGGAGACTCCGGTAAACCAGATATTGGAAGATGGATTAGTTAGAGGTTTTAACAATCGACGAGCATGCATGAATCAGCGGTGCTGCTATAGTCTGGGCAGTCGCCCGGGGATCTATCCAACTATAATGACGAGATTAACTTAAAAGGTTTAATATATAAGAAGCTGAAAAAATTGTAACAAAATACTGTCGAACAGATCACCTTGGACCACAACATTTGTCTTTCAATAAATAAATTATTAAATATGAATTAAATATATTAATTAGAAAGATGTACATATAAAATCTATTTTATCAAAAAATATTGTTATTGCGCCATCGGGATTCAAACCTGGATCTCTTTCCTGATCGGGGAAGGTACATTATCCAACTATGCTACAGCGACAATATTTTTAGTGACAAATTTTCGAACCTATATGTTCCCTTTTTGATATTAATACATTTAATCGTTTCATTATTTGAAAGAGCCATCTACCTTACCTAACCTTAAGTTGTAATTACACAAACCTATGTTCTGAATAATTACAACTTCACAATAATATAATCTGTTCTCCTAAAAATAAATTATTAACTATTAAAGATATGGTTAATCTTTTGATATTAGTACATATAGTTATTTTCCTGGTGTTTTTACTATGTTCATGCTATAATAACAATTCCTGTCACCACAATGACACTGCTGAACTAACTTTTTCCAAACATAAAATAATATTTATGTACGAACTTTTAGGGGCCAGGAGAGATTTTCCGATTTAAGCATATTTTCAATTGAAAACGAAATAGTATTTCAGTTCCGATATAAAGTGGATAAACATTATTGATATCTTTGCTGACATAAAATTTCACAAGGACAATTCAAAACTTTCTACTAATTGAGACTGACTGTAATTATATGTTACGTTTACATCGATATAATATTTTTTCTAGATGCATATAATATTTTTATTTAATTCCATTTTAAGACATCAATTATTTTAAAGGTTCACCTAATACGTGTGGGGCTGGAGAAAGATATTTGGCATACTGTGGACGATGAGACGCACAAATGTCTCCATTCTGCAAGAACTGAATATCAAGAACAGATTTTCACGAGCCTGAGACGAATCATTCAATTTTTTTAACATTTTGTAAGAATACAGCTTGGAGAAGCTTTTTATGTTGGGCCACGTCAAAGGACAAAGAGGAAGAGGAAGATCACCCATCCGTTGGACCGACCAAATGGAAAAAACAACAGGCACTTCTGTGAAGACAGCCCTAAGATCTGAAGGATGCTGAGAAAAGCAGACGAGCATAGTCACGAGAGCAGGAGTTCATGGAGATCACGATCCTCAGTCATGAGGGACTGACTTGAATGATGACCTAATAGTTAAGATTAGATATAAAATAAAAGAATGAAAATAATTTGAGGGGAGGGGCTTAAGTTAAATCAGGTTACCGTGGAGAAACAGCGTGATGATAAATTAGTTATTTATTACATTTGATACAACAATTTATTTAGAGCGAGTTTGATCATATTTAATTTTATAAAATTTTTCGAATACACAAAAAATGTAAATGTAAAAATAGACATTTTTACATTACACTTTAGACTTATCTAAAAAATGGTCGCCATTCGCAAAAGCAGTTTGGCTTAGATATATCCGCAATTCAATATTCGGAGCGTCGCACTTAATGAACGAGAAGTGTCATATTAGTCCGACGCTGCTACTGAATAACAATATAACTACATTATTATATTATATTTTTTTGTATTTACATGACGAAGTCTACTATTGATAATGCTGCGAAAAAAAGACAACGATGCAAGATTAAGGGATAGACAACACGTGTCGAAACAGATATCTGGACTTGAGGCTAAGTAAATTCAGTATTTAGTAAGCTATGTATTTGTAAATAATATATAAGGTATTTATATCCAGCAGCTTATGTAAATAATATCAATACTTTCTAAATACTAAATTAATGTATTAATTATAAATATATTCGTATAAAATCAATTTCGTCGAAAAATATTGTTTTTGCGCCACCAGGATTCGAACCTGGATCTCTATTTCCAATCCGGGGAAGTGCACTACCATTGTGCTATAACGCCAGTATTTTTCAATAATAAATAAATAATAGAACGACAGGTGTATTAATTTGAAAAATGTAACATATAGGTTCGAAAATTTGTCAAGAAAAATACTGGCGTTATAGCACAATGGTAGTGCACTTCTCCGGATTGGAAATAGAGATCCTGGTTCGAATCCCGGTGACGCAAAAACAATATTTTTCGACAAAATTGATTTTATATGTATATATTTAGATTTAATACATTAATTTAGTATTTAAAATATCACAGACCTATGTTTTGAATAATTACAACTTCACAATAAGAATGTGTTTTCCTTAATAATCAATACTTTCTTCTCTATTGAATCTGTATAGATCTGTATCACTCTGATGAAAGTCCCCCATTCAGTATTTGGAATAGTTTTGTTAGGTTATGTAATTCTAGGGTATTTTACACTTTCTGATAATCATAAGTATATATTATATATTGTACAAATGCAGTTGAAACTAAAAACAATGCAGTTTAATTAAATTAAATAATAAGAAAAAAATTGGTCTCCTATCTCCACATATATTTTTAAGTATTTATACGCACACATAACTGACAAAAAATCGCTTTGCAGAAACATTCTGTTCTCAAACCCAACATGCACAGCAGAATATTGCATGTTTTTCTAAATTTTATAATTGCCTTTCTCACTGTGAATTTTTAAAATAATTAATCCATTCCAGCGCTTAGAAAAGTATCAATACCAAATATTTTATAGGGTGCAAACCTTTTGGGCCTCAATGCAACACATTATTTTAGCACGGTTACTCACCTATCTTTTTTTATATTACTTTCTTATCTATGTAATTGGTTGACGCACAGAAAATAACATCTTATTAAGTGTTTGCCTCATTGAGACAAGGCGGAAGGAATACTTGAGTTGCTGGCTTTTAATACCCGCTATGTCTCGTTTTCATAATATCGAAAAAATCAAGCAAAACAGCCACACTTTAATGACAGGCATTATTATATTTTAGAAAATTTATTAATTACTTTCGTCTGTAATAAAATTATTATGTACTCGTATTTATATTAATTATTGTATTAATTTAAATCCAAATATGTATTCCAATATGATAAAAATAATCAATATGATGTGTATATAAATACGTGTGTATTTAATTTAAGGTTTCGAAGAACACAAATATATGTATAGCTGGCGTCTTTCTAGGTTAGATCGAGTTCTTTATGGCACGATAACGTGCGGTAAAAAGTTACGGTAAAATCGTACTTGTTCGCAGAAGATATAAATCGCATCTGTGGGCGACTTATATTTAAATTAATCAAAGTGGTTCAAGCATTTTATTACTTATTATTTCTTAAACAATTTAACGCCATAATTAAAACTTGAATACCTAACTACCATCGTATATTTGAAATTCTTTTTTTAAAAAAAAACAAAGTTTAAGTATCAAATTGTAACTTTCACGATTTTTTGTGTCGCAAGATGGGTGGCACATTCCTACAATAATATAATAAGTGTGCTGAATTCGTAAAAAACACTTTTGGAGCGCCTTTTCAAATCAGCCGCGACCCATGTTATTGACACATTTCCGCATCCAAATTCCCATCCATACATTTCCGCATGCTTGTCTTGTCAGTATGAATTGTGACTTTGACGCCAGCAGACATCAACTTGACCGATATTTGTTCGATCTCGACATTGCGATAGCATTCGCAGTGTGGATCTTTGAGCGCCAATGCACCAGCATTCTATTTTGTGATATTGTGTTTTGATTACGTATTGATTGTTGTTTGTGTGCCGTGGGTGAACTTGCGATATCGCCGTATTTAATTGGAATCGGATATCGGCTCATCCGCATGCCATTTTGTGTGATCTCGGCGGCGACTCCAGGGATTACGGAGGCGTCATATACAAGGCAAGGCGAGCAGTCCTTCCGAAACTCGGTTCCCCAAAATTCACTGGTCATTTGACTAGAACCCTTGTTCCCTCATCGACCTCATCCTGTATCACAATTCCTTACTTCCATCGCTACCCTACGGTGATTTCGATTTACGACCGGAATTATTGTATTCCATTCCGCGAGACGCGCAACTTGGAGGATGTGCAATTCGTTCATTTAGATCCTATCAATCCGAATTTACAGTTCGAATTCAATAAGACGATTAATTTAGAAATAACATATTTTAAAAAATACCAAATAATAATGACACACGAGGTTTTGCGTCACCGCCGAAGGTCGCATTCTGCGGCGATACATTGGACCATTTTACTGTCACAAGTCTGAGTGTCTTTTAACAGTTTTTCCAGGAACCGTGTCCACCTGAAGACGACGCGACAGATAAACTGTATTGATGAGCTTTTAAGCTTACAGTCGGGCTTTGAAAGCTTATTGGATGGGCGGCTATGGACGCGCTCCGACGGAGTTCTGAATTCGAAATACTAGCGCACATTTCTATGCAGCGATTGTCAGATGAATGAATATTGTATATGCTATCAAACGAGCAAAATTATTTTGGACGATATAATTTAAGTATATATATATCGATAGTGATTGGGCAACAAATGATAACAGTAATAGTAATAACATTTAAAAACTAAACAGCTTTTGTTTGTTTACACATCAAAACATTTTTTGAATCAGGAAGTATAGTACACAGGCTTAAAGGACTTCAAAATAAATAATTAAATATGTTAAATACTAAATTTAAAAAAAAAGATTGTATATGTATTAATTATAAATATATACATATAAAATCTTTTTTTTGCGTCACCGGGATACGAACCTGGATCTCTATACACTAGTTTACTTCCCCGGATTGGAAGATCCAGGTTCGTATCCCAGTGACGCAAAAACAATATTTTTCGACAAAATTGATTTTATATGTATTTAATTATAAATAATAATTAATACATTAATTTAGTATTTAAAATATCACAGACCTATGTTCTGAATAATTACAACTGTTTTTTCCTTAATAATTAAATATGTGTTGAACATATTTATTATTCCCAAGTTCTAATTTGATCAATTTTTCAACATTTTTTATAAAATATTATTGTTATTAAATTTCAAACTGTATTATTATAGATCTTAATCATATTTTTATATAAATATCGATAGCTATCCCCGTAATTCAAGATCTTTCTTATTTGGGAGTGCATAACTCTGTTACATATTGTTGTTGAATGTATACATATACAGGATGTAACAGACCTTGTACACAATATTTTATGTGTAACCTGACTAAATAACGAGTCGAAAATGTTCAAGAAATGTGTGGAAATTCTACACTGTTACTGAAAATATTATTGTCTGAAATTTTTACAAAGTCGTCTGAACCTTGAAGTCAACGTACTTCGAAATAAATATCTGCAAAATTGCTCCATTATTAATCTATATCTTTGCTTCATGTCCTAAATCATCTAATAATAAATATTCTAGCCCCTCAAAATCGACGAACTTTAATTTTTTGTATTTAATATATAATTTGGAATCAATAAAATATTTCAATTAATCGAAATAATCACTTAATTACGATTTTTTTGAAATGCTTATATCTCTGATATGGTTGAGATTAGGCACATATTCTTTGAACATTTTCGACGCGTAATTTAGTCAGATATCCACTTATAAAATGTTGTGGATTAGGTCTGCTACATGCTGTTTAATTCATATATTTTATTTGTATTTAAAACTACAGTTATTGTTCTAAATAAATAAATATAAAAAATAGATCGGATTACGATAAATAAAAATGTATTACAAAATTGATTTTTGTCTTGAAATGTCCAAAGAACGGGTGCTCCGAGCTGGTCTATCCATGCTAGTCGGACCGGGGACGAAAAGACAATGACGCCTAGAGACAGAGGCGTACACTCCATATAATTTAAAGCGGTGGATTGCCGTGATTATTTAATGTAACAATAATAATGATAAATCTAAATTAAATAATTGTTTAATATATTATGCAAGTTTACGGGTTCACGCATAAATAAATCGAAGTTCTTGTATTAATTAATTAACTATCACCATCTAGTAGAAGAATTTTGAAATAATAAATAAAACTGCGCATGTGTTTTTTGCAAAATCTGCCCCAAACGTAGGATATGAACTCTGCTTGAATAGACGCGTTGAAGAACGTCGCAGCTGTGCATTTGAAGCGGACTTGAATATATGCGTTGCAATATATATATATTTTTTTTATTTAATACTCCTTCTCTCTCTCTATATATATATATATATATATATATATATATATATATATATATATATTTACTACTGAATATTCTAAAAATGTATTATATTTTCTAATATTAAACTAAAAAATTATAAAATGTTTAAAAAGTCCTTAAGTCCTTAATAATTTGAAGAATTTCAACAAAGAAAATCCACGTTACTCCATGCTGCAAACTGATAGAATAACGTACTTGTTTACACTGTAATATATGGAAGGTAAATGACGCGATCGGGATCAAATTTCGCACACGTGACTGCAGTCGTACCAACTGTAAGCACGCATGCGCAGAAGGCAGTATGACAACCTTGAATGTGTGTTATGGCGAAAGTGTAGATAATTTTTGACTAGGCTTTGTATATACGCCAGCGAACTTGGAAACGACTGAAGAGTACTGAATGGCATTGCAATCATTAGAAGACAGAAATAGTAATTCAGTTAATAATTTTTCATATTTAATAGGGCGATGGTGATACGTGCCAGTATTTCTTCATTGAATCTAGAATATTATATTATTTGCTTCGTAGTATTAAGCGACTTCAATATTGTCATTTTGGAAGACAGCTGACATCATCCACTTTCAGCAGTTTTGAAATAACTGTAATAGTATACTCTTGCTTCGAGAGATGTATTCATTAATCATTACACACGGGGTACAAAAGGTAAATCTATTAATGTAATAATAATTTATTTGTGACTCATTTTGAAATAAACTATATCATCAGAAATAACTTACACATACAATATTATAAAGATTTTTTTACTTTTCATTAGTTCAGTAGTTTAATATATTTTTTATTGTAAACATTTCAGTCATATTTGTTTATAATTTTTTCGACAGTATTTATTGAAAATAAAACAGACTTATGTTTTAAAGATATTGAACAAAAAATATTTTTTTTTTAACAAATTACTTATATACTAATATAAACAAGTAAACGACACGATCAAACATAATAAAGTAATGTTTTTTTTTTTTTTGAAGTGAGTTTTTTGAATTGAAAACACTTTTTCCAGCAACGGCCAATTTAACAGTTAAAAGATGATTTGTGCTCAGTTTGGTTTGTTATTTCACTGTGAATAAACTTACGCCAGAACAACGCTTGTAAATTGTGCAAATTTATTTCGAAAACCGTGGTTCAGTTTGCGAAACTTACCGTGCGCTACGTCCATTTTACGGTTGACACAATCGTCCATCCGAGCAAGTATTATAATTCAAATAACCATGGATTAGTTTTGCACCGCGCATACTCTAATTGATAATACGCATCCGCAGAGACGTCGTGCAGTGCGCACTGAAGAAGCTGTTGTTGCAGTGCAGCGTAATACTGAGAAGGACCCGAATGAGTCGATTCGCCATTGTGCATGGCAATAGATCCATGATTACTGACTTTTTCGTTCCCCAATTAAATAGATTTAATATAGAAAAGCTGTGGTTTCAACAAGATGGCGCAACATGCTACGCAGCGCGCGCTAAAATTAATTTGTTGAAGGAAACATTCGATGAGCGAATAATTTCGCGTAATGGACCTGTGAATTGGCCTCCATGATCGTGTTGGATTTTTTTTGTAGAGATATTTGAATTGAATAGTTAACGCTTTTAAACCAGAGATAATAGATGACTTGGAAGCCAACATTTGCCGCGTTATTACCGATATATAGCCCCTAGCTGCTCCAAAAAGTGGTCGGAAATTGGACTTCCAGATTGTGCTTTATTCGAGGCAGCCGCGGCTTTCATATGCCCGAAATCATTTCTAAACATTAATGGCATAAAATTACATATAAAACATATAAGAAAAAAAAGACAAAAGAAAATAAATAGTTATAAATAAATACACTAACTAGAAAAAATTTCGTTCTTAAATATTGGTAATGAAACAAAATATATTTATAAATATCGGTAAGCGTAATCCAGAATTGGTTTAATTTGTAGAAATACTGAAAAGAAGTTGTTATCGTGATAGTCTATGAGTATTGAACGATGCATATCTATCCTATTCGTATTTTAGACTATGTTAGAATTACATGTTAATTTCTCCTAGTTTTTTATTTGTAATAGAGATGCTAATAGAATATATGTTTATACTACGACAATAGGACTAACTTGCTGGTTTCCTTGAATGAAGCTCAAACTCCCAATAGCCAGATCACTAGGCGAGTGTTTTAAGTACTAAACTATTTTACATTTTATAATAATTAAATTTTTAGCAAAAATATTATTTTGTATCTAACAACCTGACGACTACGCTAGAATATAATAAACATACGTGTAATTATCATAATTGTATTCAATATTTATTACATCCTCTTTGAAAATCGTGATATCAGTGTATATTTATTTATTTATTTATTATTATTATACACGCCCTTTTCAAGCATTAACATAATTTGTAAAATAACAAAAAATTTCATCATAAGTGCAATACACAAAGAAAAAAATTACATAGTGTCAGCATGTTTTACAGAATCAAAATTAAAAATAAATATTAAATGTGAAATAAAGCAAATTGTCCGTCACCATTGAGTTGAAACACAAAAAATCGTAATAATGTAGTCCTATAAGAGTTAAATTTACAGCAAAAATGTCGACTTCCTCCGCATATTCAATCCCCAAAGAATACTTTCTGCGGACTGCGGAGTTAGCTAATGCATGAGTTAGCTAATGCATTACCACTGTAATAGAACAATGAATTGTGTCTCGATGACCTCAATGGTGTGTGAAAGTTAAGCAGACCAGCAACCTGAGGGCAGTCTATCATACCATTGATGATCCTGTACAGAAATACAAGGTCGATCATCGTACGTCTCACTGATAATTTTAACAATTTCAGACGGCTAAGGAGATAATCATTGATATCCTCAGAGCGTATATTTAATTTAAAATTGATAAACTTTAGAAACTTTTTCTTACGATGAAGTATGGAGACCATATAATGAACTATATTCTTATATTGAATCTAATAACTTAACTGCCTCCTTACCTTAAAGAGTTATTGTGATGTTATTTTATTTAAATGTTCAAATCTAAGTAAAAAAATATTTTATAATGTGATGTCATCATTGAACATGTTAAATTCCGTGAGAATGTTTAACCAAACGTTGATCCAGCTCGAGAAGATGGATATCCGAGGGGCGTCTCTCCGGACGATCGATCCGGCGGCGTCTTCAAAAAAGACAGCGGCGTCTCATTAACGAGGGCAGCAAAGAGTTTCGCGCTTTGTGGCGCGTGAAGTATCGACGCGCCCATGCGAGCTGCGCCCGGTTTTACTACGGGTCGTAAATACGACCATCGGAAATTAAACTTCAACTCAGACGGCCGACTGCGACTGTCAGCGAACGTCATTCAAACAATAACACCTTCGTCGGTTTTAACCAGTGATACCAACCACCCTGTAATAATATTGGTAATTTCGTGCAACAACGTTTGTTGTAAGAAAATTATAATAAAATTAGCCTTTGAAACAACTGTGATACATTTTATGTAAAATCATCGCGTATATTTTGATGCATTGACCGCTATTATTCAAAATCTGTTACATCGTTTCGATATTAACAAATTTAACTTGTCGTCTATATTTGCAACATCGTCGGGTACAATAACTGTAATAAAGATTACTATAGTAGTAAATATATTTTTAACCCTTGTTCTATATTTATAATATATAATGGAGTGAGTAGCTATGGACTGATATATAAAACATATATTAATAAAACTAAGCTGTTACAATTAAGATTTTAAAACTTGTAGTAGATATCAGAACGAAGTGTTTGTATAAAAATGATTATTTTAAATTATTTACAATGCACAAAATCTTACCAGTTGACAAAAAAGTAACAGATGCTATAATATTCCAAGAGTTGATAAATAATACAAATATAAATACTGATCCTCACCATAGCTTTTCAACCAGATCGTCGGATCGAACCATGAGAGTACCGATCGCGAACCACGGTGAGAGAACGAGAGAATGTGTTGTGCCGAGAATAATTAACAAAATCAGTAAATAACTATTAAACATTTAAAAAAATGATGAGACGCCAGTGACCACCTTAAAATACAAATTAAAATATATTCTTATCTAATTTTTAATTTCCTTGTTATATTATATTATATTCAGATACCCACTCATAAAATATTGTGGACTAGGTCTGTTACACCATGTAAAAATTGTATATATTTTCGAAAGATTGTTTTTTTTTTAAATATGTATTTATTTTGTTTATATATATTTTATTCTTTATATCTTTATAAATACTTCATATAAGATCTCCTTATTTAATTTTCTTCCCTTTGTTACGTTTGCCGTAAAAGTGCCATGCAGTTTGGTAAAAAATAAAATTAAAATGAATACATATTTAATAAAATAAAAATATATCAACATTTGTAAACACTGATATACAGTATTGTTGCAGAGAGGGTGTTATGTATCAATGCTATCATGAAATGCTTTAGTGCTTTGTTACAATTCTGAAATAATGGCCGCCAATAACATAGTATTTCCATCATCTAGAAGAGTTAAATGTGTATTGAAATATTATGTTTAGTTAGTGCTACATTTAAAATACGACCATAATAAAACTACACGAGAATATTGGCAAACGTAACAAACGCCGTGCAGGCAAAAAATGAAAACGTCTCAGTGAAACAGACGCAGCTCTCATTTGGCTTGAGAGATTAATGGTAATTTTGTGTCTCTTTCGGCTGTGACAGTTATCTACATTTTGTTTGATATATTCGAATTAGACTAGTTAAAGTTAAATTAAAAACGGGCTAGTATTGAGAATACATTCAAGGACCTGTCTCAACTATGTAAATTGAATTTGTATGCACAAGTCAAAGATATTTGCGATAGTATATACGTCAGTCGGCCGCGGATTGATATTTATATACGCCTTTAAAGTAATATAATAAATTGATTTAAAAAATAATGTTATTTTATTGTGATTAATAATGAATACGTAATAATAATAATGCAATGAAAGTACAACTATATAACAGTATAAATACTCAATCAAACCTAAATCGTTCCGGCGATAATGCGACACATACGCGCACCATCCATAGCCAATGGCTAACTGCAGCAACGCTGCCTGATAATATGTTGTCATATACGGCGTTTGTAAGGTTAAAGTAAAATTGAGAAAAAATACAAAGAGTTTTAGAAAATGAATTAAAATTAAGCTAATAATAACAAGTTTGCTTTATCCGGAGATCATGCGGTCAAGAATCCATCATCGTCAGTCCATCATGCTAAGTCCATATTTTTTTTCAAAACACAGAATTAGTTTGAAAATCAAATATTTATATGACACTTACACCATGCGCGAGTCTATATTAACGTAATAATTAAAATCTTTATGTAACACATACAAAAAAAAAAAATTTTTGGATATTTTCTCCATAAGTGTAAATGGAGAACTGATGTACTCACGAACTACCCGAGATAAAGGATGTGCTCAAGTTATAAGTTACAAGTGTAAAGGCGTTTTCAAGTTTAATATTAAATAAAAATAAAAAACTACAATGCTATTCTTATATTTTATTTATACAAGATCTAAATGTCGTCCATTTCGCTCAAGACACTCTTGCAATCGGACTCTTAAATTTGCGAACACGTGAGAGCAAAGCGTTGGTTCAATGGCAGCAACTTCACGGCGGATATTTTCTTATAGGGCCTGAATTATTTGAGGATTGTTTTTGTAAACTCTCGACTTAAGGTATCCCCACAAAAAAAGTCGTACGGTGTAAGGTCCGGTGACTGAGGTGCCCAGAGTATATCTCCGTACTTACTGATTAATTTATTGGAAAAAATTTACCTTCAACTTCTTCATTGAAATTCTAGTGAAGTGGCCCTCTTCTTGAAATTATATTCTGTTGTTGAACCCGGGAAACAGCTGCAGTTGTGGTACCAAAAACTCACTCGGCAATACACATCAGCAGTGACTGTCTCTCGCTGGTTAAAAAAATAAGTGTCTCTATCTCTCGGGCAGAAATTGCACACCACACTGTCGTTTTTGTACCAGTATCTCATGCTCTGTTTATTAACGTAGCCATCGATATGAAAATGTGCTTCGTCAGTAAACAATATGTTTCCAAGCGTTCGTGCTGTTCCAAAATATTCCAGCATCGTTCTCGCTCGTCATTTGTTGAGAAACTGCATGATTTGCAGTGTATATGGGTGAAACTGTAGTTTCTTTTTCAAAATAACGTGCACTGTTGATTTTTTTATTCCAGTACAGGCTGTAATCTTCCTTATCGATTTACGCAGATTGCGCATAATTTCACGTCGAACTTGAACCACATGTTCTGGCGTCGCTGCTGACGTTGATAGTCCCGGAGGAGCTTGGTTAACTATTGTCCCTTCTTGTCTGAACGTGTGAACCCAAAACTAGACAAGTTGCGTACTCGGCCCATCACTTACTCGTCAAATATTGAAGTGAGTATAAAAAGCGCAACGCGCACAAACCAATGAATCACCGCACTTTAAATATTGCTCAACCACGAACGCGCGATGCGCTCTTGATGAGTGACTTATTGCGACTGGTAAATCCGAAAATTACGCGTATCGAATAACACCCCTCACACTTACCTCGCCCTGATGGTTTACGGGTAATTAAAATTTATTAATTGAAATTTTTCTGCTGGTCACCCTATATCTCCAAAAATGTTCTCAATATACTCCAAATCCTTACTATTCTCTATCGTATAAGAGCTAAGAATTAATATATTCTTTTTTTTGTTGCTCTTCATCATCGATATGAGTTTTTAGGCAACCATTAGTTTTTATCATTGCCTGGTCGTATGGTGGATTCACATTTCGCATATCTTATATATCTTCATGTTCAGAATTGTGACGCGCAAGTCGGCATTCCGCAGAGCGACTGCAAATGTAAGGGGCAGTCCTGTGGTACCTATCACTTGGTTCATCTATTGGGCGGAAGTTCACTATCTTCCTCTCCTAACCTCGACCCTGTCAGTCACTATCTTCCTCCCCGAACCTCAACCTTGTCAGTCACTATCTTCTTACCTGAACCTAGACCCTGTTAGTCACCATAAGCCTCTCCGTATTGTCGCTGTCTCTTGTAGCGACATGCCCAAATAATTACTGGAAACGTAACTGAAGTGTTTTCCGGTAATTCCAACATTTTCATCTTTACTTTGTGTGCTTCGGATTGTCTAAAGAAAAAGGGAAAGTAGTAAGTGTCCTGTGGAAGTCAAATGATATAAAATAGGGATCAGAGTTTGAATGTAAACCTCGCGATATGAATGAAAAAAAAAATTCATCAATCTTTGCAAGAGATATCGTGGAAAATAGTGCAAGTAGAATATTTTACCCTATAAATTGAGCAAAACTCGCATATTTGATTTTACGATCCTCTCCATCTCGCAACAGAACGGCTGGCGACGATGACGTCCTGAAGCGACGCCATTATGCAGGTCAACAAATTCCCACTTTATAGCTTTTTGTCAAACTAACAGATGCATACAAATAAAATAAATGTTATCATTATATTGAGGTATCAAGAAAGATTTACTATAAAACACAAAATAATAAAATGTTGTACTATATCTCATAATCGAAAAATAAAGAATTGAAAAATTATAAAAGAAAATTTAAGATTACTTTTTTAATAACATTTCGGCGAGTAAGTGTATTGCTGGTGGATTTCAATAAAGTAAGTACTTAAATGTTGTTCCGTATTCTTTTTTAATTTTATTTGACATTTTTTTTATAACATGAATTAAGTATTTTACATTATTAAAATGACATATTTTTTATTTCGCTTACTTCTCCAAAAAAGATACTAACTCTTGTGCTTGGAGAGGGATTTACACTATAAAAATTTTATATACAGAGTTATATATTTGTAGTCACCGGGATTCAAACCAGAAACTTTTCCTATCCGAGGAAATGCGCTCACCATTACACCATGTTAACCTAGTAAGTTAATGACAAATTTTAAAACCTATATGTTGCAGTTCTTTTAAATTGATACATCTGTATTCCATGTTTAAAAGCAATCCACTTCGTATTTCAGAGAATCTTAAATAACTTTGAGTAAAACCTGATAGAAGACTCCAGAATTAAATTATATAATTAATTTTATTAAAATATATTATAAAAATATGCAGAAAAAATCAATTTATCGAAAAAACCTCGAATCCTGGTATCCAAAATATCCCGAATCCTGGTATTTTAGATTAGATAAATTGATTTTATCTGTATATCTTTCTAATGGATGTATGTAATTTGTATTACTTATTTATAAATGAATACCCTGATATTTTTCATAGCTCTGAAACATGGATCCTAACAAGGAAATAAATGAAAATGCTCGACGCTTTAGAGATGTGGTATTGGCATCGCATGCTACGTATACAATGGACTGCGAAACGAACGAATGTTTCCATTCTTCAGAAACTCTGCACTTAAGAAAGACTCCTTAGAATATGCAGTGAAATAATTATTTTATTCTTTGAAAAGATCAAGATAGCTTGGAGAAATTGGTTATCATAGACAACGTACAAGTACGGAACACGAGAGGTCGATCTCCAATAAAATGGGCAGACCAAGTCTGAGACATGACCAGTCCTGAGACATGATACGGTCGCATTAAACAATGCCTAAGATCGCGAGGAGTGGAGGCGAGCGGTGCGCGCTATGGAAACTGAATAGTTAGTCATGAGCACATCGACCGAGAGAGATTAATTAAAACACATAATATTTCGTATTAGGAGAACACATTATTAATGTGATGTTGTAATTAGGCAGAATACTGGCGCTGTAGCATAGTTGGTAATACACCTCTGGATTGGAAAAAGAGATCCAGGTTCGAATTCCGGTAGTGCAACAACAATATTTTTCGATAAAATTGTTTTTTTTTTATGTATATCTTTATGATTAATACATTTAATTAGTATTTATAATATTTCTTTTGTATATTATTATACCACCCATTTGGATCCTACTTCTGTCGGGATATTATTATATAATATCTAAAGAAAAGTCTCACTCTGTTAATAAAGTATATAACGTATTTATTTTATTTGAGAACCAAAACCATGTGGCGTTGACAACCTCATTATACCGCACCTTAAACTTGCCACAAAATAAAGCCTCCAAATGTGTAGTTGACTATATTACCGCAGCCGTATTTACCTCACCTAGCCTATTCACATGCTCGGAAGGTTTACCGAGCTTGGGTTGATCCTGAAGGCGAAAAGGGAAGAGTGCTTTGAATGAGAATTAGATTTGAACTTTGTTTGAAATAAATATTTCTATCTAAATAGATTCTATCTCCGTGTTCGTTGGATCATTGTATTATTTTTAAATTCCGCAGTAAAGGTCTGAACTATTATATTTTTCCATATAATATTTTTATATATGTTTAAGATATTTAAAAATAATATTGTAAGTGTATTTATAATCTTAGCTGATTATTGATTACATTGATCTCTATTTAAGTTATTTATAAATATTTTATAGTAATACCTTTCCAAAAAAATTTATAACGTGAATACAATTTTAGATTTTACATTTTAGACTTAGTTATACCTATGAATTGTATTTATTTAATATGTCTGTGTATTAAATAGTAAAATAAATCCTTTCAAATTAGCTCAGGAATTTTCTAAAATCTAAAATAAACATATCACTAACAAAAAAATATAATTTCTCATATTAATTAAGTTTTTCAAAGAAATTAGGTAATACAATTTATAAATATTTTAAATATTTACTGCGAAGACATTGAGGTATTTTTTTTATAAAATTATACGTTAACTTTATACTTAACTACGTGAATTTTATACGTGAACTAACTGATTTCGAAAATAATTGAAACAGGTTGGTTTATATATAAACATCTCGTGGTTAAAAATAAAACTACTGTATAATTTTATTATTAACTTTTACAAGATTAATTTTATGGTTATACATTATTATTCATTTAGACAAGTTACTTACTTTGTTTTAACTACGTTGTTACTTTGACCAATTTCGATACCAGTGTATTTTATCAGGCTTCGTTATACTTTATCGGCCGTGCTATTGACAAAGAAAACAGTATTTAAAAATTTACATTGAAATCAAGGTGCCGTTAGTTAAGACAATTGAGAAATTTTAAAATCTCTCAATATCTATAAAATACAATTATATATTAGTTTAATAGTATAAATAACCTTGTATTCAACACATTTTCAATTTAAATTATTAATTTCCGTTTGTATTGATAAACATACATTGGTCGAAGTCTAAGTAAGTAACATTACACAATGTTAATACAAAGTAACCTACTTGTTTTAATTAAAAATTAGCAGTAAAATCCCTCATATTTACGAATATTCTATGTCAAGTATTTAATGAACCTTTTGAAGACCTGTTTCTTAATTTTTTTAAATGTTTTATTTTAAAATAATAGAGATTAATCATCTAATTACACAGAATATAAATCTATTGCAAAAATATATTTACCACCGAGGTTTGTGAACCCTGAACGTTCTACTGCCGGTAGACTACTTTATAAATTACGCTTATTATATTACCTGTTTAATGAGGTATCTATTTTTCCCATTGGAAATAACCACTTTTTTATTTTTATCACTATTCACCTAACATTACGATTATCGCTTTTGACAATATCGATAAATGTGTCTGAAACTCACGGTTCATTTAAATTATTAATTTACATTTAATGTAAATTGTTCTGGCTTAGCGGTTACCTCATAAAATTCAAAACCAGACTGCAGGTGCTCCTCATTAAATCCTTTACACCATTTAAAAAGTGATCAATAACATTTGGCCATTGAAATAATTGATTAAGTATTTTTTTATTGACCGTGTCAGATTTTTTGTTTGTTAGGTGTATTTTAAAGTACATATATGGATTACACAAAATATTGCTAATTAATTTTAAACTTTACTAAATACAATTTGTCACATTGCCACTGACGATTCATATTAATGATGGTTAGATTATCAATTAAATCATTATTATGACTGTGATTCTGTTCGATTAGAACGATGTTTGGTTATTTGTAATTCTTCAATCAATGCAATGACTATAAATAAAAGAAAACTTTCAACAGTTAAATCTTAGTAACCTGTCAACGTTCAATATCAGCTACCAATCATCGTCATAATCATAATCACATAATGGTTTACAACAAAACGTTAGTTACGACAAAAAAAACTATGTAAAAATAACTTTTTAACTATATATAACCTATATTAAGATGTGCACAAATATATTTTAATTAAGATATAATAAATGCAAGCCCCACAGGCAATAAATGGATAAATACTTTAATTGAATCGTAACCATGAGACAAAGAACAGATTTAGAGGTCGTCCAAAGTCTCATTCACTGTCATCATCAGCCTGTTTCTTTGCACCGCTTGATAGGTCTAGCCCATTTCCATTTGAGCATGCAGATTTTTTACATCTCGGTTCTTTTGCGAATTTGTACATTTGGTACTTATAGTACTTGAATGAAATTTTCGGAGCAATGAAAATGACATTGCAAAATTTGGCTAAAGACCGATGAACGCGTTAGTCACGGGGAGCCCTTAAATACAGTGGAACGACAATGAATGGCTGATACTGATAGTTTTATATGAAAATGTATGAAATCATTTATATATGTAATTTATTATTTTTATCTTTTGACTCAAAAAACTCTTAAAAGTATTTCATGAAGTATGTACTCTTCAGTAAATTAATAAATATAATTTATTTACTATTTAAAACACACAGTTAATCGACAATGGTTAAAATAGTAACAAAAATAATAATAAATTTAACCAATTACATGTTTTATTTGAATTATTAAATACAATAACACGATACAGGTTGGGATTGGTAATAAAGATTAGCAAAGTTAAGCAGTGTAGAAGACAACGAAAAGAGTGACAACTATATTTTTTATTGAAGGAAAAAAAATAAAATTCAGAGAAAGAAAAGAAAGACCAAAATTTTTCCACAGGGAACGAAAGGAAGAAGAGAAAGAAAGATGGTATGGGGATTAAATTCTGTGTAATAATAATAAAATGAGAGAACATTATAATATTTTAAATAATCAATTTGACTTAATATCTTCCATCTGAGAGCGAGATATGCTTATAGCAGAATAATAAATTAAAATTTATAAACAAATTAATTGATCAGGTAATGTTTTATATGTTTATCTAACCTAAAAAATATTAAAAACATATACTTGTCTATCTAAAAATAGTAAGAAAAATAACTGAATTAATATAATTAAAAAAAAACAGGAAAATTTAAAATGCGTAATAAAAATGTTTAAAAAATATAAAAGGTTCCATATTCCTAATTTTACAGCCAAACCCGGTTTGTCTGTATCCTTCTCAGGCTTCTCCGGGTAGTAGAGTACGCTGAGTTAGTGCACCCCTATATTAAGCCCGCCATGGCAATTAACACGTCCTAATTAATTACTTCCACGGCCTACCTCCTGCTTACCTTATTGCCGTGTTCCTACGGGAAAACAATGGGGATGTCTGCAGTGTGGCTTCGGGGTTTATTTTCCGCGGTAGGGGTTGCGATAATTATATTTATTTGGAAATTTGTGAATATTAAGGCCAAAACAAATATAATAATAATACACTTTCATTCTTTGCGATGAAAAAAATGGATAGGAAAAGTAACTTTTTGAATAATTTTTATATATAACAACCTTTGAAATGTTTTTGATCCGGGTGTTGGTAAAAATATGAATTACGCTATAAATATTCGTTTAATGCTGTTTTCCTTCTAGCAAATCTTTTATTAAATATTTTCAAATAATTTGAGATACAAATAAATGTTATCGGATGAGATTCAAATGAGTTATTGATAAAAATGTGAAAAACGCTCAAAAACTGACCTAAAATAGTCGGATTGAATCTCAGCGCTTACGCTGAAACATATATTGTCAACATTTTGAGCGGGTAGACAAAGGATACCAGGTATGCGTCCATGTATTTGTTTTGACTTATTTTCGTCTGGCGGCCTCTAGACAATGCCAGTAATATAATTATTTGGGAGGCGTTGCGCCTACCTTTAAGTTTTATGACACTACCTGCTCGGGTTCGGACGAGAAGATCATATGCTCGGTGGATGTTTGTATTTTGGCTGTGTAGGGCGTCTGTTGACGCGTGAGAATATGTACATTATTCGTAATATTTTTTAATTTTTAACTTTAATTTTTTAGCAGAAACGTTACAACACATCATGCCATTTCATTAAATCATATTTAAAATGATATTTCTATAAAAAATCTCCCACAAAACGATTGAAAAACCGAAAACTTGAGGGGGGTCTAAAATGAACTACCACCGCCGGACGTATTTTGTTTTGACCCACCGGGCTGTAAGTGTTAATAAGTGGGGTTGCGATAATTCTATTATATTTGGAGATTTGTTAGTATTAATACCAAAACAAATATTTTATGATAATGATGCACTTTCATTTTTCAGATAAAAGACGGAAAAATGTATTTTTATGAATTATTTATTAATGCGATATGACAACCTATTAAAATACAAGTTATATACTACATAATACAATGCCTACACTAATAATTCACTTTAGTTTTTCGACACATTCACTACATTTTTTTATTTTACTTTTTTATATGTCTTTGTATCTTTTCTTTTTAATTTTAATTAAATAATACCCAACACCACGAAAAAAACTGGCTATTTTAACACAGGCGGTAGTCTAGCAAAGTAGCCGGGATAATGCTATATGCATCAGAGGTGTATACCTACTGCATCTCATAAAGTAAATTATTAAGTGTATGTAATATGTGTGTTAATGAAGGTTTAAATAAATACTTAATTAATTATTTTTTTAACAAAATCGGGTTCCTTTTAATAGTCGAGGAATAATATGAGCAATTGAATGTCAACCAATACGAATATTGGTTCTAATCCAATGTTATGTTAGTCTATTGAAGAGTCTTCCTTATAGTCAAGAAGAATTGTAATATTACATTTGTACTAAATATAATTTAATGTGTATTTTTGGAAAAATTATAAATAAGCTTTCCTTACAAACAGATTGTATATTTATACAGATGAAATAAAAATATATGAAACATATTTATTTAATTTAATAACTATTCTTACTGGTCAATGTACACGTAGAAGAATAATAAAATTGTACAGCAGAAAGCACCCTATTTTTTGTTTTTATAAATCAGTCGTAATTCAAAGATCTCACTACATGTGTATCCTGCGCTGAGCTTGCCCCTCCGGTGCGCCCCTGGTCAGGCAAGGGGGTCGCGAGCTTTATGGCGCGTATCGGTCGCAAGCCCCCCTTTCTCCTAACAAAACAACATATCCTGCTACGCTCCTGGACAATCACCAAGACCCGCGTACTTTTAGTCCACAGGACACTTTTATATTACAAGGGATTCTGGATAAATCTTCACAGGTGCTAATGTTTATGGTAACGTGTAGAAGTTAGACTGACAATTACAAGTAAGAGTTACGTTTTGAATCTCAGTTAAAGGCGATCATTTAATATTGAGTATAGTTATTATTGCCAATTTTACCTCTAAGTTTGGATTACTTACTAAGATAAAAAATATAGTTTTAAGTACCAATGCATATTTATGTGTCGGTGGAGAAAATAAGAAATACATTACCTTACCAGTATAAGGTTACTGGTAGGGCCTGGGTTGGTCACATTACTAATGAAGATATTACTATGAAGATATACTCCTCCAACAGCTAATTCAAAGGCAAGCATGTGATGTGGACTCCACCCAGTCAAACCTATCAGAACTCCTTACTTTACCAACGATTTCCCAAATCTGATTTCGTCCCTCGAGGTAAAAGTATAATTATTTTAAATTACAAAATGATAAACGTGGTTCTTATATAATAAATAAAAACATGATTGTCATTTACATTTACGGTAGCTTAAACAAAAAAAACGTGGACTATATTTACAGACCAAATACTCTTCCGTTCTATATTGCATGATTGTATCTTCATCCTCCGAGACTGCACTGAGATAAATAACTCAGTGCGCCATTCTCCGATCACAGAAGTGACATTAGGGTACAGCATTCATAGTATGGCAATGCCCCAAATAGAGCTTGACAGGGTCACATCCTCCCTTATCTAGACGCATCTTCATAGAAACCCTTTTGTCAGCCAGATAGTTAGAATAGTTTCATTTTGGGTCACGTGCCCATTCCAAGGTGAAGAAAATCCTGGCAGGAATCAATTTTCTGCCAAGATCGATGGTAGATAATCCATCGTGTCGCCATATAGTATTGTCTCCGCCTATCAGGTTGAAAACAATTATATCTCCGTTTAACGGACTCTTTTTACAGATTTAAAATATTCTCGCCGTGACCGAATGGCAGAAATAACTGCCGTCTCACTCGGTCGGGCTACGATCGACATCTACAGCGCTCTTACTTCCTGTCACCCGGGCTGGCTGGCATAGATTTTTAACTTTATAGATTGGTTATCACCATTTTAGAATAAAAATTTTCTACAACGTTACAATGTATTTGGATGTATAAATAAGTCAAGCGAATTAATAATAATTATTAAGGAAAGCGGCAAACTTCAAACACATTTTCCGCAATGGAAACTACGTAGGTCGGTAGGTATCATCCCGACAGTGTATCCTCAGAAAATGGTCCAGTGTGCAAAATGTTAGTGATCTTATACAGGATAAATTAACATACTGCTACGTGGTCACCAACCTCCGATAGAAGGCGGCACATGAAGTCTTGTTAAAGAATGCGTCTGCACTATATTTTTTTGTGTGCACTATGATTCCAAATGGTGTGCGCGCTCACACCCGCACACCGACATTACTTATTAAATATAGTTAAAAAAGTAAACGTTTTTCAAAAATATATAAAATCAAATGGTTGATATTACGTATTATTACAAATTTATCTTTTCAATAGTTGCTACTGAGATAATAATTAGTTCCAATTATTATAAATGATTTCTCCAAAAGGAAAGTCTCCAAAAAGAACAATATCAAATATCTCTAGAATGAGAATTGGGCGTTACCAGATAGCCTCACATTTATTAAGATCGAACTTAATAGATTCCTCAATGTGTGAGTGTAGTGCCGAGAAGGAAACCCTTGACCATATCTTTTTTGCCTGTCCATTGCGGATCAAAGGTTTTTTCACAGTAATCTCGTCAATGGTAATTTTCAACTCATGGTTAACTTGTGTCATCTTCTTTCCTTAGCTCGCCGCATTTAATCTATATAATGGTAAATTTTTTGAACGACAATGGTATTGACTTGTAATGTAATATTTCCTATTCTATAATATTATTGTGCTTTTTTCTATAAAATAAAGTTTTAACTTGATTAATGGCACAAATCACTCTTGAAGGGTGGATTGCCTATTTAAAAGAAGAATAAGAAGAAGATTAAAAATGATTTTAGATATATTTCTAAAACGTTTGTACTAAGATAATGAGTGTGTTGTATAATATTAATTAACAGTACATCGCAATATTAATAAAAGATACTAAAATGAACCACATGAAAAAAAAATACTAACATGATTAAAAATAAAAGATATATAAAACAAAAAAGATTTAAGTAGGTTATATTAAGTTATTAATATTTATTTGAAGCAACTTAAGAAATAACGATAATCCAAATTCTACCATTCTTGTAAACTCGCACAATTTAATTACTTAATTTATTGATATTATTATTAATCTTCAGCGGTTATCTTGTAATACTTACTTGGAGAGCAGTAGGCCCCCGCGCACACCCCCTTTCCACAGTGAGGTGGGCGAGATGACCTAAACCACCCTCGGCTTCCTCCTTACCTAGTGCGACACGCCTGGCCGCGGCCGGAGGTGGAAGCACAGCCCAGCGTCGCAGGAGCGTCACGGGGTCATATATTATAAGTTAAATAAATAAAAGGGATGTTTCGTCACGGCTCGGTTGCTTTTGCCAAGGAATTATTAATTTTAAATGTAAGTTTTCAAAAATAAAAATGAGTTCTTTATGTACAATAGTTTCGTATTTAAAAAATATCATTATTGCTAACTTAGACTATTTATCCTTTCAATTTCTTACTTCTTAATAAAATCAATTAGTAATATTAAAATACAGCTTAAATTAGATATTTATATTTTGTCACTGATACTTATGCACAAAATGTTTCATAATTGATTAAATAATTTTAAAAAATACATTTTATTCCCATTCTCCTACATACTATTTTCCACAAAAAAACGCAGAGCAAACGTTAACAACTTTTTAAAAATAATAACAAAAAATATTATTTTATTAAAATAGAACTATGTAAGTACATATTTGTGCTTCGTCAAAAATAGAATAATTGAGAGATATTAATCCCACTGAGCTGAACGCGGCCGTCCATTTTTACAGCTACTATCAGCCATAAATATTCTAGGTAGGTACTGGCTGTGTGCATCAGCGAACGGAGTGGGCCAAGCTACTCACTTTCACCTATCGACGTCCTCCGCAGCGGCAGCTCCGATCAACCACACAACAAACCACAAATAAATAATTACTAGTCAACTAGGATGAGAAACGATCCTCGGACCAATCTTGATTACTAGTCTTACCACCAGATCAAAAAAGTCAATCAAGTTACCGAATCTTTCAATTATTTTTTGAATAATTTTAAGTTTTGAAAAATTGCTTATCTCTTGTTCAAATTTTGATTCTCTTGGCCTTGTTCCAACAAAGTATATTTTGTGTTTAAACCCACTTTAGATAATGATCACAAAAAGCTACCTTACAAATATTGTAGAATTTACTTGTGGCTCCATATATAAATAAATATACTCTATTTGTTGGGGGGGTTTTCGTCCGGGTATGAATAACAAAACACTGTAATATTTCGTTTATTCGTTCTGCTTAGTTACATGAATTCTGGGCGATTCCGCGACTTTAGAATATAAGTTAATATATGAGTTTTCTCCAAGGTTTAGTACAAATGCATTGAAATAGAAATAGGAGTATAGTGCAATGTTTTCAGAATACAATCCATGAACATTCACCATCGATATTTAATATTTTCATGGAATATCCTGAAAGACCGAATTATTCTGAAATTTTTCAGCGTGATTGAAATATGGTCTATTAAAAGCATTATGTTCTTCTGACATTTGAAATCAAGTGTACATGAGATAAAGAAATCGACAGAATAAAAGAGATAGGATATACTAATACGAGATGTCCCAAAAGTATTTTTCATAATAAAAATAATAGATGAGTTTAATAAAAAAAATATCTTTTGAATTTTAGTATAGTCCCTGAAAATTTATTTCTTGAATATTATGTTTCATAAATGTGATCAGTTATTTTGCTAGCAATCTTCTAAACGCGACACAACATTTCTGAGAACTGCTCGGCACGTATTCTCCGCCATCGCTGCCATTTCTTCTTGGATATTTTCTTTTAATTGATTCAGAGAGGGAGGATTGTTACTGTATACCCTTTATTTAAGGTAGTTCAATAGGAAAAAGTACATTGGTATCAAGTCGGGGCTGCGTGGGGGCCAGTTTATGTCGCATTGTCGTGATATCAATTTTACATGGAAAATTTTACTATCAACTGGTAAGGATACGTTCCATAGCGACTGAATTTCCTAGGACGCGACTAGCGATCGGCATACCCCCCGCCACTCTCCCGTTTATTGTGTTGGTGCAGCGAATGAACCAAAATGAAAAAAATACTTTTGGGACACACTGCATTATTGGTAGAAATCATAGATAATTGTAATCCTTCCCACCATTAAGAGAGGGCTACAATGTGATTTATTAATATAAAATATGTTTATTCTCAAGTGCTCCCAGTAAAGTTTATCACCAAAAATGCAGTAAAAATAAGGCGTTAGATAATTTTGCAACATTTTTATACATTCTCACTTTTACTTTGTGTTTAATTTTAATTTTGCCGGTACCGGCATCGACATCAAGTGCCTTCGAAAGCTTTTTGAAATCAAACATACTTGATATTCCCCTATAAGACTGCGGTATCAAATTGTAACATAAGTATATAATGGTGATTTTAGACGTTATAATTTAACATATTAATTTAAATACTAATTTTGAATTTTATTTGAAAAATAGTTACTAGACAAACTTTGTAACTAGCTTAATTATTAAAGAACTTATCAATTCTAATCTATTGGCAACGCATTGGTTAGTATTTTGACCTATCACTCGGGGAACCGGAAAGGTTCATATTTTAGTTCTATTTATTTAACTGTATTTAAAAATATTTTTTCGAACTGTAAAACTATATTCTTTGTAGGGGTAGTATGATACATCTGTCTGAGATGTGTTATGCGTTTTTACATGATATCATCATTTTGACATGTTTTATTTTTTCGTAAATCGCTGTTTTGATTTATAGTTGCAAGTAGAATCTTATTTATTTAGTACTGTTTTTGACGATTCTTAAATCTTGTCATTGTTTTTTTGTTGTTGTTATGAGTAGTTATTTCTTTGTTTTCTTTATGTATGCACAAAATAATTTTACAGTTATGATTTGATTAAATATCTATTCAGACGCGAGTTTGTCGTAGACAGTTTCAGTAGGGGGTTCTCTAAAGTAAGTTGTCAGTAGTTTTGAGTGCTTTAGTTAGTAATTGCTCCAAATTATCATTTTAGGACTTCAATGATATTGCCTGTTTTCCACATTCGTTCACCACGATTGACCGATTATTTTAGAGAAGATTACTATAGAGTTGGAATGGTATTATATTCACACAATTAAAGTAGTATTATGGTAATTTATCTAATTATTTATCTATCTATATATATAAAACTGAGTATATGTCTATAAGTCTGGTTTCGATATAACCTGAAATTAAATTTTTGCGTAGTTGTTCCTTAGGACACTGCGCAAAATATAGGCTCCCCTCCATCTCCTGGCCTATCCGCCCCTCACCGCTATATATACGTTTATTATATTTAAATTCATTCATTCAAAATTTTGCAGCTGCTCTTTAGGATACTAAGGAAAATGCAATATATTTACCCACCTACTCAGCGGTCATGACATCTTCCCCTTACTAACCAAAATTTGTTTTTAAGGTCTACGAAAAACAAAGAGTCACCACTTCCTCTTCCGCCTTACTCTCTCACATTTTACTTATATAAATTTAAATTACTGATTTCAACTGCTACAGTTTATAATTTTGGTGCAACATATTAGGTAGAAGCGTACATATATGAAGAGAGTTTAAATATTTTTTATTTTTTATTTATTATCTTAGTTTAATAACCACAATTGAGTTTAAAAAACATCTACCGGTTTCGGAAAACACCTTTTCCTTCTTCAGGATATGTCAAAACTAACTAAAAATATAGCATTGTTTTTCTATTTATCCAGAATCTATTTTTAAATTTTTTTTGATTTACTAAATTCATCTAATTTACCTAATAATTTGGTAAAAGATCTATGTCGTTTATTAAATCTTTGTATGAACCAAAATTATTTTCAATTCAATAATATAATATATAATCAAACAGAAGGTCTTCCTATGGGAGCACCCACAAGTCCACTAATAGCAGATATTTTTGTAGACGATTTGGAGAAAAAAATTTTTGATTGTGATTCTTCTTTGTTAAATAATGTTTTGTTATGGAAAAGGTATGTGGATGATGTATTATGTATTTGGTCGGGTTCACAACGTCAACTAACTACATTTCTAAATTTAATTAATTCGTTTAATAATAAAATACAATTTACATTAGAAATGGAAAATAATTCTACCCTAAATTTTTTGGATCTAACATTGATTAGAAATAATAATAAAATTGAGTTCAAAATTTTTAGAAAACCAACTTTTATAGATACTATCATACACAATGAATCTAATCATCCATTATCACATAAACATTCAGGGTTCCACTCCATGATACATCGTTTAGTCAATATTCCTATGTCAACATCCAATTTTAATATTGAATTGAATACAATTAAAAAAATAGCAGTTAATAATGGGTATAATACATGTTTGATAGACACTATTTTAAAAAATAAATTAAAAGAATATAATAATCAGTTTTTATATAAATCACAGATGAAACATAATGATAATAATGATAATTGGCGTAGGATTTTATACATAAATAACTTTTCGAAACAAATATCTAAACACCTACCACGAGATATTAGACCAGCATTTTACACAAATAATAGTATAGGAAATTTACTCATAAATTCTAAGGACAAGGATGATAAATTTAACAATTCTGGCGTCTATAAACTTAGTTGTAAGGATTGTGCTGCATTTTATGTTGGTAAAACGGGTGGAAATTTTAATACAAGAGTAAAGGAGCATTTGAGATGTTTGAACAATAGTGGGTTTTCAGAATTTGCTAATCATTTGATAGAAAATAGTCATGGTTTTGATAAAAAATTGGGATTGTCAATTTTGCATATAAACGGTGTAGGTCACAAATTAAATAATTTGGAATCGTTGGAGATAAATAAAGCATGTAAAAGTAATCAGGAAATTCTAAACAGCCAACTAAATTTAACTACAAGTCCTATTCTAAAATGAATCTTAACCACCAAGTTAATATTGCTAATTTTAAGAGTTTAAATATGTTTTATTTACAGTATCATATACCTACCTGTAACAAGACTTACATAATATCCTGGTTAATATTGTATATAATATATCATAACATATAGTATAAGCTACTTGGCGATCGAGTATATGATCTTTGCGAATGAAATCTTTTGTTAGATGGACTTATTGATGTACAAAACAAATTAATTAAAAAATATGTAAATTTGTATTCATTTTGAATACTAGATTGATTATACGTAGATTTCTTTGTATGTACTACATACCACATACCACAAACAAAACAAATTTGAGGTGGGGACAAGAAAGGCGTTGTTAAAAATAAACTTGCTCACCCGTTAAACTCTTAACAATTTTATTGCACACTCCGCAAAGGGGCCCATTGCACAATAATGGCGGAAGTGGCCCCTTTCACTTGAATTACCAAGCCCTGTTTCGAAATCGTAAAAAACAATTGCCATAAAGCAAATTAATAAAAAAAGTTACGCTGTAAGGGGTACGTGCAGAAGTTACATGGCTACACCGGCAACTTTGTTACGCAACAATATTACTTACCCCTTCCATTATAATCGCAATCAAGAATTGGCCAACTTTCATTGGCGCGACAAAAGAGTGGGCTAGTTTTAATCTTAAAACAATTACAACATTACTACAAATTTAAGTGAGAAAGTGGTATGCCAAGATAAAAATATATTCACCAAATAATGATCAAGGCAAATGCCGCCACGAACACGATTCTTTGATATAAAAGATTGTAACCAGACTATAAAAAGCAGAGTAAATAGTGTATATGGGATGCACATTACTTCAAAACTGGTAACATTCTATTAGAATCAACTATTGTCGACCTCCGCATAACAATACTGTGCAGGCATGTTTTAAATTTAGACTCGCTAATGTGAATGATACGATACTACATGTGTAGAAAGGAGGCATGGACATTTATCAGAAAAAATACCAAATATATTTATGTCATAGATTAATAAGGTCTCGAAAATAATGAATTGATTCAAATGCGAAAAAAAATTCTAAAGAAGATTAAACTTATTGTTTTTTGCATATAACATGAGAACATTTGAATAAATAGTTTGAAATATTTTCGATCAGCCTCAAATAAAATTATAATTTACTATCATCACTATTGCCGAAGACAGGTCGTAAGTCCTGTTATTACCCCATACTTCCATATATTTTCCATTAAATATAATAAAAAATAGTTTTGTCTCTATAAGATATTTAATATTTTATTAATAACTGTGCCTTTGTAGATAAAAATTCAGTAATTGTGTGTTCTTGGACATATTCAAATATTGCTGAATTATTTTCTTTGTATTACATACATTTACCTTCATAATAGCTGGTGCGTCTTAAAATAATATTTCTCGATTTTTCCAGTAACGAGTTTTCCAGGAGAAGACACAAGTACATACCAAAAATGAATCATGTACTAATGTCTGCTTCAGAAAAGGAAGAATTAGATATGACATACAAGCATGTATAATATGTAATTATATTAAATGTATTTTTCCCAAGGCAAAACATTTACAGACGTCACTGCTTCCAGCGCAATGAAATGAGCGAAGAGTTTAAAGTCGCGACCTTCGTTCGCCATGTTGTAAATTGTCAAACGAGAGCGAAGGCGGGAAAATTTGTTTTTGAATTACGATTGGTCCACGGGGCGCCATTTTCTTGGGACTTTATTATTGCCACCCACCTAAAACAAGTTTCCAACAATTGATGACAAACTACAAAGGATAAAGTGTATATCGGGGTTGGTAGGTCCGCTACTCGCTACCCGCTGCGGGCTGGGACGCCTACCATTCGCCGCCGGAGTTGGCTGCAGTAAAATTTAAACACAATTAGAGGACGGCCTTAATTAAGATAAATTTCTAATCCCGCTGTGATTTATTGTTTTTTGGGCAGTAGAGAAAGTTGACGAATTTATTGGCGAAAATACGGAATCCAAAATCGTGTCAATAATCAAAGAATATTTATTTTTGCGAGGTTCGATGTTTATGGTGAAGAAGATAATTCGGATTTCTACAAACAATATGTCACCTGATGTGATGCAGACAATTGTGATTTCATCATCACATCTGTGATTAAATTTATTTATTTTATTTTAAATATGAATCAGAAAGGTATAAATATAAAATCAATTTTGTCGAAAAATATTGTTGTTGCGCCACCGGGATTGGAACCTGGATCTTTTTCCTAATCGGAGAAGGTGTATTATCCGACTATGCTACAGCGGCAATATTTTTAGCGACAAATTTTCGAACCTATATGTTACCTTTTTGATATTAATACATTTAATCGTTCCATTATTTGAAAGAGCCATCTACCTTATTTTTACAGAATCTATATGTATATCTTTCTAATTAATATATGTAATTTATATTTAAAATATCACAGACCGTCTGTTCTGAATAATTACAACTTCACAATAAGAATGTGTTCTCCTAATTTATTTTATCATTTGAGTTCAAATCATTAATCGTTAAAAAAAAATGATAAGCTCATTTTTTATACAATAAAACCGAATAAATAAAATAATGTAAAGATTTAAATAAATGGAATAGACATGATCAATAGAACCAAAAATAAAATTAGTTAACAGAAATGATAAAAGAAAGAGATCAATAATTAAACGGTAGTTATCAAGAAAAAACGAGATGACAAATCAAATACACAAATAAAATAATTCAGTAAAGTGGTTAACGATTTATTTGTAAGTAAATTTAAAAGAAAACTAAGTAAAGTATAAAATCTCTGTCGAAATAGTGACCAAATAAATATTCCCAGGTACTCGATACCGCGGTGACTATAAAAAGTCAATTAAATCAGTAAAGTCTGAGAACTCAAGACTCAGAATACATTGATCGTAGAAATCAGAAGATAAACTACAGAGAATTTTCACGTATTAATCGATGACACTGATGATGCCAAGAAGGTAGAAAAGATTAAGTACTACCTTGGTTGCTGGCTAAAGGAGGATTGGTACCCATAGGTGACAAAATACACTAGGGGCAAAAAAATATTATGCCCGTGTCTATAGTATAGGTCTGAACTTTAAAAGAAGCCATAATTCAAAGGGTTAGGAGGTGAATGTATACGATTATGGAAAAATTATATTATTACGGATTATGATTGTGTGCGTATGTTGATGATTGTGAATCAGAAGGATGTACTATTGTGTGAGATATGGATGCCTCATATAAATCACCCATCACTCACGTGTTCTATGTGTTTAATTGCGGATATGTATTGTGTATGTATGTGTGGCCAGAGTAGGTTGGAGAATAGAAATATGAAACAACTTACGGTGGAAACATGTTTATTGTTGAACACTGTTACACATTAAATATTAGATATATTCAATATTTGTATAATGAAAATTAAAAAAAACAGAGAAGCCTTCCCTGGAGATCTCACCTGGAGAGCAGCAGCGAGAGGAGCGAAGCTAAATGGATATTTCTTGGTTGCGGGTGCATGTTATTGTTGTCGCATGTTTATTATGATGTCGGTACCGGGCGTGTTTTTCCGACTGTTATGAGCGCTAGTTTTATGCACCGTTGAATGTGAGGTGCACTCAGGGGTCGTCAGCGGTAATGATAGCTGTGGTTGTGATAAACTAGAAAAGGCACTAAGACGCTTGAATCAGTTAAAAAACTAATAATACCTCATAAACGAAAGACGCTATAACTTTAGATACATTCTCCACTTTGAGAAATATCGTCTTAAAATTCATTATGCCAGGAAATATAGAAAGCACCAGAGACATATGTAGAATTAGATTATCTTGCTTGCGTGTATCAGAAAGTGTATCAATGTCCAAAATGCAAGTGGTTTTAATATATTGTGCATAATAAATCAGCACACTACAACGTGGTCCTTCCATGGAAGATTGCACATTATGAAGAAGAAGAAGAAGAGGAGTAAATGAATATATAACTTATTTAAGAAGATAAGACTCGACAATGTTATCAGTAGGATTTCATGTGATCGATTCAAAGTAGTTTTCAACTCTCGGTCCGCGAGCTCGGCGGAGCCTCCCAGGAAGGTGGTCACCGCCCCACCGGAAGATGGTTGAAATTAGTTTTTTCGCCAATGATGCGTGCCTCGGATAGATCTCTCGATAGTTTGTGCAGACCGTTTGGCGATCTGTTATTATAGTGCGCGTATTATGACAACGCACGTCTAATTATTTAATTTAAAAAATCATATTTAATTAATAAATTCTTAACAAAAAAATATATTTATACGCATAATATAATATGCCATATTGTTTGTATTTGTGGTTATACCTATATACCTTATTCTTATGTAAATACATTATCACAATTGTGTGTCACGCTTTAAGGAAATTTTAAAGAAAGCTAATAGAATAACTTTGTGTCAATTTCTAAATAGTTCAGTTAAAAGCTTCAACAATTGACTAGCGTGCATGAGAAGTTATAAAAAAATGAACAAGGTAATAGTGGTATGTTAGGATAGAAGCGTATTCGGTGAACAAACGAACAAATCACAAGATTAAAAAATAAAGTAATAAAATTTAATAATATTACTTAAAAATTACCTGACATCTACGTACAAGTTCTAACATCAATTTTTATTGCGGTTAAAATAAGTAATGTACCCAAATGAATTAGTTTCCTTATATAGAAAACAATTTTTTTAATACATTATTACAAACAATAAATAATACAAATTAGTCATGTAATATTGTACAAATAAATTAAACATATAATCAAAATCAAATATGTCCAGTTTTTATGGTTTTTGAGTTAAATATGTACAAATGTAAAGAATATTAATGTCTACAAGACTAGCCTATCGAAATTAGACAAATATTGTTAAAATTTTCTTGTTACTTCAATCGCAGATATGTTCAGTAGACAATTAATTCAAACGTAACAACAATGTTTTCAGCCAATAAGACATCAATATTTGGTCACGTAACCTGAGGTTATTGGTCATGTTCAATATTATCCCAAATTTAACAGTTGTAGTACAATGTTATTTTTAAATTTTACTCGAAAACAAGTACGGCCATGTCTGCTTTTGATTCTGGACTTCACATATACAGTTAGGTAACTTAAATTTTTAATAGATGATAAACTCAGTGAGAAAATATCAATATCTTTATAATACAGTGAAATCTCGATCGATCGTTCCTCGAATAATCGTTTTCCCGCAAGCATTGTTTATTTCTTCAAGTCCCGATTATTCCTCTATACATTATTTTACCACATTAATCGTTTAAATTACGCAGAATTCAGCAGCATACAATTTGTTTTGATTAACGGCACTTATAAATGATAAGTGAACATTTGAGAGAGAGAGAGAGAGAACGCTGGTGACTGCTGCTTGACATTATACAATACAAAGTTACATTTTTTTAAATTGCTTCTGAGCAGCTTCCTAAATTTATTTTTATTTAAATACATTAATTTACATGTGAAAAATGAACCTTTTTTAGAATATGTATTAAATATTTAAATATGCAAAATGTAACTTTTTTTCTATATTCCCGCATTCATTGTTTTACCATATTCATATTTTATTTCAATAGGTACTTTCATAAACGATAGATAGAGGTTTCACTGTCATGTCAAACAACAGAGGATCATAAAAGGTTAAGTTGGATTCCTATCCAGTTTGCCCACCATCCCTATGGAGAAATGGCGTGATGGTTCGTTAGTTAGTTAATTATAAAATACACGAATCGAACAACCACCAGCAGAACGGAGTATACAAAATAGACAAATTGATATCGGACGTACTGATTGTAAAAAGAAGTCCGAATGTGTGTCGTATTTTCCTTCTGTTATTGCCGGGATTTCCCTCCATTTTTGTGCGGAAAACATAAACTTTTTGAGGATGTATATTTTTTTCTGTTTCGGCCATTATAGAGCAATGTATTTACGACAGTTTTTGTATACCTACATAAATTTTCCAGTTGCACGAGTTTGCAATTTGTCCATTCGTCTTGCCCCAAGAGTACCAATAAAGTACCAAAGAGGTGATAAATTGTGTAATTCTTTGAATGGTAAAATATTGTGCTCCATTATTTTATATTTTTTTTGATGAATTGAGAACCGAAAATTTTTCCATTTCCCACGTCACATTTTCACCAGTGTTGCCAATTTTTTTACTGTTTGAAAAATGTATCTCCATTGTTTTTGTGTTACGTGAATTTTAAATATAGGAATTCGTGCACCGAAGAATTTATATTTTTCTTAGAATAATATTACCATGCTTAAGAATGTGATGTACAAAATATGAAATAATTAATATTTTGGTATACGAGTATACCTGTGGAAGTTATTTTTTGTTCTTTAAAAATATATTTATTTCTGTTATTAAGTCAAGAGTTAAAATTTTTTAATATAAAATGATAACTCCTTTACAATGTAACGGAATGGATTGTATGGAAATTCAATTCCATTACTGAAATCGAAACTAACATCACTCATAAAATACAAACTGCATGACAAAAATAGTATAGTAATAAAATAATCGTAGTAACTTCTTACTGGTATTCTTTGCTACCTAAAAATGTCTGTCAAAACCAATGGTCGAATAAATAGGACGGCTATTCAACATGCTATATGCCGAGTGATAGACAGCTGTAAAGAAACACTAACAAAAAATGAGCACCAACGAATTCAAAATGTTCAGATGTGTAGGTGGAGTGACAAAACTCGATAGAATTCGGAATTAAGAAAAATGTTAAGATTGCACACATCTCGGAGAAGATGGAAGAAGCCAGACTGAAATGGTATCCATAACAATATTTCGCTTCCCTGTCTATATCTATGAGTTTCTAGATGCGGCGGCTTCGGTAGTGTCATTATGGCTATAAAGTGCTCGATTAAACGGTTAGGTCTGTGAGACGCGAGCACGGCAAAAATGAACGTGTTTTTAATATCTTTAGATTAATATTACTTAAATTATTTCTCTTTTATATATTCAATAACAGTACGTAAATATATATTCAGTTTGAAATGCAATGAACATTGTTTTTATAACGAGTAAGAAAAAAAATCCATGACATCCGTCATCTTTTCTTGTCTATGCTATTGCCTTTTTTTTATTGAATTTTGACTTACGTAAATCAAACATGTTTTTAATATCTCTAGATTTAAGATTACTTAAATTATAACCAAATTTTAATGTGTTCTAGGCTAAGATGCTTCAATATACTATATTTATATTATAGTACGCGAATATATTATTCAGTTTGAAATGAAACGTGGAATATTTTCTTAAATTAAATTTTAAAAAAAACTACCGTGAATAATTGTTGGTTACGCCAAGACCTGTACATGAATAATTTTATTCATGTAAAGCTAACCAAAGATTTAAATATATTCTAGGTTACAGTACATTGTAGTACACAAATATATTGTTCAATATGAAATGAAACATAAAATATATTCTTCCATTACAGTCTAAAACTGCCACGAATATTTTTTGGTTATGTCAAAACCTGTGCGTGAAAGATTTTACCATAACCAAAATTTTAATGTATTCTAGGCTAAGATGCTTTTATATACTATATTTACATTATTCAATGTAATGAAATATTAAACTTTTTTTTTCACGATTTCAATGCATTGAAATATAGATTCTACTGAAACCTTGACACCAATGGCCACGAAGCGACTACAATAGCCGCCCGCTTATCTGATAGTAGTAATATACTGAAGGACTATATGACCATATTTTCCAAAATGTGTTAAGAAAAAATACGGTAGAAAATGATAAGGAAGATATCAAGCAATATAACAGTAAAAAGGGAAATGAAGAACATCCAGAGACCATCCAGAACAGAGCATCTAAGTGCTTTCGTATGATGAAAGCATATTATATTTCTGCAGATTTTTTATTAGGTAGCCTAACGAATTATATTAATTAAGATAAAGAAGTTCGATAGATCAAAAAATGTGTGTGAATATTTAGTTTGTTTAACAGGGTGAAGGAAGTATGAATGTGTTTAGAGGTATTTAGATCTAACAGAAGATTATTCTTCCAAGACAAAGACATACGCGTGGGATGCAACAGAGAAAAGTCTTACAGAGATAAAGCGATCTAATAGAATAAATAATTTTTAAGAAGAACACATTATTATTGTGAAGTTGCAGTTTTTTCATAATATTATTTTGTGGTATTTTAATACAAAATTTTTATCAAATCTTAAATCCCGGATAGGATCAAATTCCTGTAGTAACTAAAATATTATTTGGATAAATAATTTTTTCTGTATTTGTATTAGAATAAAGTATGTAAATATAAATTTTTAGATAAAGAATCTTTGAATAGTTTTACAATGTATATAACCAAGAGCCGTGGTAGAAAGAAAGGAAGTTCTGTTTAAATAAATTAATAAACAATAAAGTTTTTTTAATAAAATGTCATGAAAATAGAAAGATAATAAAGAAGAGGTAAGAGAAAAAATGGAGACATTCTTCAACAAATCAATTTCATTCCGTACGAAATGTAAATTTTTTCGTAAATATAATAGTTAAGTATGTGTTGTAAGGAAAATTACCCCAAAATTAATCACCAACACGCCGTGTTGAAAAACGACTCGTCTCATTTGTTTATTTGGCCGGCAGACGGAACTATTTGGAATCCAAACAAGCGCAGACACTATAAATTATTACCTGTCATTTGACAAAATAGGCCAAATACGCAGACCACACACTGATCTGCGGAGCAGCGCTCGCTCCGGTACCTCGCTTCTTATTTACAATATTAATGTCTCTAAAATATTATTTTATCTTCAATAGAATGTACTTACGAGTGTATCATATGATTTAAGTGTATTACATACGTACATTAAATTTTCAAAAGCATATTTTTTAAAATAGATTTTTAACCTTACTTATTCAGATCGTGTTTTATAGTCCGTGTCCTCGGAAGAGATTTTCAGAAAATTTTCGACTTGAGATAATATTTTATTTATTTATTAGACTTTATTGACATACGTGCTTTTATTGTAACAGAGGTGAATATATTATAACATGATAAACATAATATACAATTATATTGCAATTAAATACTCATCATTTATTGTGTGGGATGAGACTCCACCTCTGATATATACAGCATAGTCCTGGCTACTTTTCTAGATTACAGTCTGTGTTAAAGTAGCCAGTTTTTTTCGTGCTGTTGTGGTGTTATTTAATTCAAGAAAGATAAAGATCGTACAGGAATAAAAATAGTGAAATAAAAAATATATAGTGAATGCTGTAGAACGAGTGAATTATTAGTGTAGTCACTGAATAATAATTATGTTAGAATGTTGGATAGCGATACTTCCGATTTATCTCTACTCAATTGGATCATATATTGGGTTCATATTTGTGTAATCTTATTGGAAGTGAATGATTTTCAGTTGGTGCTTTGAAATACAAACTTTGCTCCTATGATATGCTTTGGAGAAACTCGCGGCTTTTGAGAATCGCCATCTCACGCCTTACTTCGTGGTCGTACCAAATATCATTATGTCTATGTTCTTCATTTGGGTAATTTTGAATTTACCCAGTAGCAGTTAAAACACGATAAATGTTTATAATTTAACAGTTAATATTAATTTTAATGTTTATTGACTCATATCTAACTTTCAGAATTGATAGATAGACTTTCAGATTGATAGCAGTAGTGATCTATGGTATCTGTGTGACGTTTAAATGCATGTATGAAATCTCGCTGTCAGAACGTTTGAGTTTTTGTCTCTTTCTAACAATCTCAATCTGATCTCCGAGTTTATTTCTAGAATAAAATCTCATCACACGCTCACGGCATTGAGGTAACTCAACTACATATTTGAGATTGTCTCCTTCCGTAGACATGGAATATTAGGACGAGTTAAAAGCCAGTAAATAATAATTTCAGATTTAAAAAAAAAAAAATATTTTATAGTACAATTTCAAATATATCATAGTAGTGTATCGCCAGTATATTTAACCAATTGTTTTTGGTGGGAGATTTTTTTGATATCCACCGTACAGTCCGGACCTTGCTCCGAGCGATTTTCACCTTTTTTCTAAGCTTAAGGATTTCCCGTGTTGAAAAAGTTTTATTGGTGATAACGAATCTCAGCTTGCAGTTCCATAGCGTTAGATACAAAACTGGTTTGTTATTTATATGTGATATTTAAAAATTACATCACGTTTAATAAAATTATATAAAAATAAGAAAAATTTGATATTGTGACATTACAAACTGATGTCACGTTAGAAATTGCCTCGTCACTTGTTTTAATACCGAGTACCTCGTAATCACGAATAATGCCTTTACGTTGGTATCGCGATATGTTTTGAATGTTATAAAAATGGTCACCATCAATGGTTATTTTTCAATTCATCGCTCAGAGCTGTCAAAATTACGCGGTTCGCTTCTGCGGCCAGCGGATCTAAGATGTAACCGTGAGCATTCAACGTAACCAAATGGAAAGTACTTTTATATTATTCCATCACTACTGCAAAATTTACTATAATTTATGATGATGAGATGGTATGCTACGATGGAATGTGCATGGACAAGCAAGAACTGGAGTAATGCCATCTGTTGTAACATTATTATTATTGTCACCAGCCTGCATGAAAAATGTCGAACTCGCGCCCAACCCGACGAAATTAAGATCTGTTAATATGAATTGTATTTAGATTCCATCTTTATTTATGTTCTTTTTATGATTAGATTCCATTATATAACTAATAACACCTTTTCATTTATCTCCTCCAGGTATTTAATAAATGTTCCCAGTTTAGGGTGACAAATCAAGGTGGGTATGCGTTTCTGAGGTGAAGGACCCGCGGATCTCGTGTTCATCACTGACTGGCTGGTGAGAAGGAAGAACGTCATCCTTCACCCAATATACATAGAACAAATCATTTATAATAGTTCATATTTCCATATTGTCTGCATTTTTGCGATTATTATTATTTAAAATATACCATGTATGTGAACAAAAAAAAATAAAATCTGATACATGATATCATACTTAATATTGTAATAAACAAGGTTACATTAATAATTTTGAATTGAAAATAATATTATCAAATCCTGAGAAAGGAGAATGTCAATATCAATCGATAACGCCCTTGACCAATGGCGTATTACTATCCAACTATTTTTTTTTTAAATAATGTCATTATTATATTCTTATGTAAATACCTAACATTTTTTTTTATTTAAACTCTTTTTAAACGCATATTTGTATCTTAAAATAAATATAATATTATCTAAATAAGTATGAAGGTACGTACACCACAGACATACATATTATATTACTTGAACCTTGAGTACAAAAAAAAACATTATTTTATTTCTCGTTATTCCTTCAACATGATCAAAGGGTTCCGAAATCCGTGAAATGTCACGCACACATCACATTCCCATGTCTGTCATCTTTCAAAACCAAAGGAGAAGAATGATGGGACTGTATCCTCTCAGAGTCACGGCACCCTTAGCAATTATTATTCTTTTAACATTTGTTCCTCTTTGATATCATACGCACTCTTATCTTTCAATTCTTTTTCACACGATGTTTCAAATTCACATGATGTTTCAAATTTACAAGATGTGAAATCCATCACGTCGGTTGGTACCTAATTTAACAAAGAGAATCTTTATTATAGTATGCTTTCCTACCTTTATGTATATTATTTTTTTAAGACAGAATTGAACACTGATAATTTATAATACACACACACACACATATATATATATATATATATATATATTAAAAATTAAAAATATGAATTAAATGTATTAATTAGAAGGATGCATATAAATGCATATAAAATCAATTTAATCGAAAAATATTATTGTTGCGTTGTAAAGAGATCCAGGTTCGAATCCCGGTGGCGCAACAACAATATTTTTCGATGAAATTGATTTTATATGTATATCTTTCTAATTAATATATTTAATTCATATTTAAAATATTACAGACCTATGTTCTGAATAATTACAACTTCACAATAAGAATGTGTTCTTCTGAGATATATATTTATATTATTTATAAAAAAATTTTTTTTAGAGGTATAGAACTTTAAAATGAAGTAAATTACATGTATAACGTGGTAATGGTCGAGGTATTGGCTTTATTGGAAAGATAATTTTATGGCATTAGTGTTTAAATATGATTTCGCGCATATGAGCGCTGCGGCTGGCACTAATAAAGCGCAATCTGGAAGTACAAGCAGCTAAAGCCGTATGTCGGCAATAACGCGACAAATGTTCGCTTTCAAGTCATCTATCGTCTCTAGTTTATCGGCGTAGACTAGCGACTTTACATATCCCCACAGAAAATAATCCAAAGGTGTTAAATCACACGATCTTGGAGGCCAATTCACAGATCCGATACGTGAAATTATGCCCTCGTCGAATGTTTCCTTCAATAAATTGGTTGTGGCGCGCGATGTGTAGTATGTTGCGCGGTCTTGTTGAAACCATATCTCATCGACATTAATGCCATTCAATTTAGGAACGAAAAAGTTAGTAATCATGGATCTATAGCGCTCTCTATTGACTGTAACGTTCTGGCCGGAATCATTTTTGAAGAAACAATAGCTTCTTCGGTGCACACTGTACGACATTTCTACGGATGCGTATTATCAATTAGAGTATGCGTGGTGCGTAAACAATCCATGGCTATTCGAATTACTTGCTCAGATAGACGATTATGTCGATCGTAAAATGGATGTAGTGATTATCGAAATAAATTTCCACAATTTGCAAGCGTTGTTCTGGCGTAAGTCTATTCATGGTGAAATGGAAAACCAAACTGATCACAAATCAGCTATCAGCTGTCAAATTGGCTGTCGCTGGAAAAGTGTTGCCAATTCAAAAAACAAACCTCTAAAAAAACAGCCTTTATATGTTAGAAAAATAATAACTATAATTTTTTTGAAAGCACACCATATTATATCTGTCGAATTTTTCATTGTAATAACAATAGATAGATATATAAAAAATTGAAATATGAGATTACTCCCACATTTATTTATAAATTATCAATTTGGGATTGCTTTGCTCCGAAATAAATTATATTCAAATAAATAATTATAGCATCGATCACTTTGTATTTAACATAAAGTTACTGTAACGGAAAAAATCATTATTAATATTGAAAAAATAATCTAAATTTATTGACGAGTGTATTTTAGTCGAGACCATTTTTTTTAAAAGACGCATTTTATATGATAATTTATTGACTTCAAGAAATATTACAATTCTAAAATATTCGTTACTAGTAGAAAGTGACAAGCTATCGTCGATTTTTTGCTACTAGGTTGATTGTATCTGTATAAGATTACGTTGTGCATTGTTTCACTTCGTGACATATTTGTGTACATATTTAACTTGTTAATAATTGACTGTGCATCGCGTATATGTAATAGGGTAAATTAAAATCTTCGGTAAGGATAATAGATGTTTTTATAAAATAGATATTAAGATAACTACAACAAATTTGTAAATATATCATGTAATTTGACTGAATAATATTTTTTTATATTATGACATGGATTACTATAATTCTTCAATACACTATTTTAAAACAATATGTAACATATTTCAGTCGTAGCTCTAACAATTAGTAAAGTAATTTATAAATGTACATGTATCTGTATTTATACATTATTTAAAAAAAAAAAAATTATATCACTTATACACGAATTATTTTGTAGCTTAGCTTGCTTTGCGTTCAACTCTGTACTATCCTTATGCGACTTTTGAGAAGAATTTCTTCTACTGCCTCTCATTTTACTAATATTTTTGTACAATATCTGTTTTTTAATCGATTTTTCTTAATTCTTTAATATTTCTGTTTTGAAATACATATTACGATTAAATTCCTAGTATAATGTTGATTTTCTTTAAATCGATATTATTTTTGATATATTTATGTAAATCTACAAATTGGTCTACTTCTGTTTATTACTTACTCATATATAATAAATTGTATTCGCTCGTATTTTTATGAAATCTTCTAAAAACTCTTAATATTTATGAAAGGGTTAAAAAATTGCTAGAAAAAAATACTCCGAAATTATTATTGGTGTAACATTAAAAAATTAACGTATACTTTGTGACGTTTTTAAAATAAAAATGTTGGAAATATTTCCAATTTCAACATTTTCACGATAGATTGTCTCAAATTTTAATAGAAGCGTAAAAGTTGCGTTAAAAAAAACATAATATAGATTAGATGGATTAATTAATTAAAATACCGAATCTTGCATCCTTAAAATACCATGTACTTACATATATTCTTCCAAAATCACGTATAAATCGGGTAAAATTTAATTATGAATAAAAAATATTTCAATTTTAAGTGTAATCGCCGTAAAACTCTCGTAAGCGAATGAAAACATATTTTATCGTGAGATAAGAAAAAGGTAAATAAAATAATGATCACCTAACGTTTGAAATCTGGATAAGTACTAGAATAAGAAGTTCTAGAAGTTTCAGTACAATATTTAGATTTTTCAGAAAGTTTTGTTCGTATAAGAAATATACGAAATATGCACTATGATTAAAACAGTCGATGTGAATTTAATTAATGATGAAAGATGCGCACCAAAAGAATACAAAATTACATAAGAATCTGGTAGCCCTAGACACAATGAAAATTAATAAAACATTTCAAAATAACATACACAATTGTAAAAGGTGTTCACTAATTAATATCTATTCTAATTTTTCTCTCATATTTCCAGCATGCAGCAGCCATGCCATTCATTTCAACTTAAGATTTTTCGTTTTTCCAATAATAATTATTTTCCCCGATGATTAGATTTTTTGCTAAAAACCGCACGACACTGATATCTTGTCGCCACTCTGTTGATGTGGATATTTCAATACAGATCTTTATTTATTTACCCTGTCAGCATTTTTTCTGGTCTTGTCTCCATTTTTTTCGTCTGTGACATCTTGATTTTTAAGTGAACGTTTCACCTGAGACGCGCAGGAATAGATGAAAGAAATTCTTGTAAATACATATATAATTTTTTAGAATTTGAATCATGGTTAAAAATTTTCGTTTGTTTGCGTTATGTGGATACACGTTTCTTGAGTTTGTGACTGTATAATCTGTTTTAAAATAATAGATTCTTTTAGCTTAATTAATATTTTATTTGAATATTCATTTCACACTTAATGAAAATCTATAATGCATTTGAATAAAATCATTCCCTTAATATCAAATGAAGTTTACAGTTCATCTACATATTTTTATTTGATTCCTTAGTTCCATATCGGTCGCCATGATAGCTTTTATAGGTATTAGATGTGATTATCATCGATCATTATTCGCCAAGCTTGGAGAGCAATATTGCTGGGTTGTATGGTTTACCAATAAACCAATACGATTATTCTTTATTTATATGTCAAGTCGGTAGTTCCATAAGTTTAAGAACGAAGATGAAAGAGTTAAAGATGAAGTAAAAATTCATCTTGCTTGATAATTTTCTTTCTTACTTGCCATCACATCGTTTCCCCGTGGGGATAGACAGAGAGGATAGAGCGCCACACTCTTTTGTCCTTACACACAATTCTCGCCTCATTCATATTCATACGTCTTTTCATACAAGCTCGACGATTATTGAGGTTTCAGGACCATCATCCAGTATTTGATTTACCTGGTCATGCAAAGTCTTCCGCGGACGTCCTCTACTTTTGGTGCCATCAACACTTGCGTCATATATCTTTCTTACCATTTTTTCCTCATTCGTCCGTTCCATATGACCAAACCTCCTGAGTTCTTAATCTTACTTCTTAATCTTACTCATTATACTAAGATTAGATTTACATTCTTTCCTTACTTATTCATTCTTTACTCTGTCATAAATGAATTTTCCACATATACGCCTAAGCGATCTTATTTCCACTGCATTCAGTATATTTTCGTTCCTTTTCTGCCAGCTCCAGGCCTTATATCCATACATCAGTGTCGGTACCAGTACCTCATTGTGTATCGTTAATCTTGCCTCAGTTGAAAAGTTCCCATTAGCTATAATTCCATTCAAAGCGCCGTTCATTTTATTCCCTGCAGTCACCCTGCTTTAAATATCTTTCTCTGTCTTTCCGTTACTATCTAACTACCTCATTATCAATTTTCGATAAAAATGCTCGAAAGAGTTACATTGTAAAGGCATAAATAATTCGTTGGCAAAAATGCGTAGAATCAAATGACCCATATATAATGATTAGTTTGATTGAATTTAAAAGTTAAATTCACCCGATAATTTCAGAAAAAAATATGATATGTGTGTTTTGTATTTATAACTACCTACTAATGTATTCTAATAAGGATAACATTTCACAATGAACACCTAATAAAAATACTTCTAAATTTTTTTTTTCATTATGTCCAAATTCCCTTTACCAACCTTCCCCCACCCTATCTCTTCCACCCCAATAATAAACACAACCAATACATGGTGAGTTTGTGACTTCTTCACATTTTACATATATACTATGACAAATAATGTAACATTCACGGGACAGACACATAATTTATCTTATTTCATTTAAAACGTTTCTGTTAAAGTTTTTTTTTTTTGGCTATGATAAAGCGGATACTTATTCAAAATCAACTCCGTTCATATTATATGTGAGTTACCTCACCACAGCTTAAAAATAAATAAAACCAAAACTTTAAAAAATTTTGAAGATGGCACTTAAAAGCCATGAATTGCAAGAAATCTTATGCCAGTGTTATTCATAAATATTAAATAAGTTTAGTTTGCACTAGTTTTAAAAAGGTTTTATGTATATTTTTTAGATATTTTACCATGTAACTTTTTATATTTACGCACGTTTAGCAAAATATCCGTACAGTATTTTACTAAACATTGTTTCTATAGGTGAAGAATTAATGAAAATTGAATATCTATATTTAAATAAAAATAAAAAGTTTTAAGATTGAATAATTTAGTTACATTTTGATACTATGGTAAGACCAGAATAGTCGTTAATAATAATATACTGGGATATTTAAAAAAAGACTTAGATTTTAAAATAATTTTACAGATTCCCAAAGGTATGTCAGTACTCGACTAATCTTTTTCATAAATTATAGATATCTGTAAATATATACGTAGATATGTGTGTTCTTGAACATATTTAAATATTAATTATAATACACCGGTCAAAATATATAAAATTGAAATATACTGATTTTTTATGCGTAGGCAAGTGCGTCCACATATTAACATATATACAACTTTCAAAAATTTGATAGATATGGAGATTGATTAATGGGTGAGAATGGTAAACGTTATATTTATATGAAGTGATCACGTAAGCAGGCCGAAGACAGGTCGTTAGATAATTACCCATATTTCTATTAAAATATAATAAAAAATAGCTTCGTCTCAATGCCTTTGTAGGTAGAATTCTAGTAATTTTGTGTTCTTGAACATATTAAAATATTGCTAATCTATTTCACTTGGTGCACTATTGGTGTGCATAGAGCTTTTAGCAACATGCTCCAGTTTGATGACAATCTCACATTATTATAACTATCGGTACACTATTGCTGTTGTAACAATGCATCACCTATTATTAGATATACAGTACATATATATTTTATTATAAGTGCTAGATCCTCTAGATGCTACTAGATGCTCTTACCCCGAATTCGGGGTAAGACTTCGGGGTATCTACTCTTACAATGTTCATAAAATGCTTTCAGTATGAGCTATCCTAAAAGGTTGCATTCAGATTTTTAAAGACATAAATAAAGATACGGTTAATGATCCTTTTATTAAAGTTTCAAAGTCAACATAATCTTGTGAAGTTTGAAAATAGTTCAATGTTTATGTCGATAATTTTTATGTTGCACATACTCCGATTCACCTTACTAAATATAAAAGTATCGTACATGTCCGTTATACGGATGCCTCTTTATACTAATGTACAGTCATGACATATTATTATTCTTAAAATAATGGCAATACTGTAATGTACAAATAAAAATAATTATTACCCAAAAATGAAGGTGTATCTAAAATTATTTTCTACCTAAATAAAAGTATTTCTAAAGAATGTTGAAAAATTGTGCATTAGTGATGCATGTGTTCTAAAATTTTTATGTAATAATTAAAATATTGTATATAATATATAGAAATAAATATTCAGACTAAAAAGAAATATAAATATTCATCATATTATGACAGTGGCTTGCGTATGAATGGCGCCAGAAAAAAACAAATCATTAATGACCCTGATAAATAGTTCTAGTATGAAATTAAGATGCATTTTTAAAATATATTGAGATAAGATAAAGGAGAATAATATGTTATAGAACACACTTCTTTATGGTTAAGAAATTATAAACACTGTAAAAAAAAACAAAAATAAAATCATATATGTAACCAATTAACATTTAAAGGGAATTAACGGGATATTATAACTGCCGTACAAGTACAGACGTAACTAGCGACAAAGCGAATATTACATTATTATTATTATTATTATTATGTATTGCACTTTAGAATGATTATTAACTGTGTGTAACACATTTTTCTTTTAAACTGAACCTGTGTGGTGAATAAAAGTATACTATTTTTGTATATAATAAACAATTACGAAAATAATTTAAATTGAATAAGTATTAAATTAAATAAAAATGAGAACATCCTTCAACACACTGCTCTTATTATATAAACATACCAAATAACAAATAAGATCCTTTATAGCATTCCACATGCAAACAATTTCAATATATCTCCATACCTTTTTTCTCGGCTGAATATAATATATACACATTTACACGAATGTGTCGGGCGTTTTAAGTCGCGCAATAATGTTTCTAAAAGGAAAATAAATCGGAATCCTTGAAAGATCGCACTTTTCACCCCTCCCGGAATTCTTTCGTTAAAATTTACGACGTCAACTTTTGCATCTTATTTGTCGATTAGGGTGGATGGGCGCCATCCCTTGTTAGGAAATTTGTCGGCCTCGCAGTATCGCCGAGGGGAGGGGGTATGCTTCTTTATTGTTTTGCCACCCCCGGAGAGGAAAAAGACATTGGATTCTTCGCGATTTCTCGAGCATGCATCTGATGTATCGATTCCGTGAATCGGATTAATTGGAATTGTAGGCAGTCAAAACACGCGTGTTAGTCGTCTTCGGAAGGAAATTCTTCCTAGTTTCTTCACGATAGATGCTGTGAAATTTAGAAATGAAATATTTTCATTTTTAAATCTCTTCACAGAAGAAAATATGTGTTATTTAATGGAGATCTTAATTACATATGGTTTAATGCTTCCTCTAACAATATGACCAATATGTATATTAAAAAGTATAAAACATACATTTCTTTAGAGGGTGGATGGAACGGAGTTATACAAATAACAAATTAAACAAGAAAATAAATTAATACCAAAATCTTATCCTACATATATTTTCGTTATGTCCGCCCGTTTGTCCGTCCATATTGCTTGGCAACATAAAATAAAACAAGATATGCTTTCAATAATATTACGTAAAAATGTGCGGTTATCACATCAAATAAAAAAGTTGATAATTTTCCTATTACATCTTCGATGATTTTTTAAATAAATCAACATTACAAAAAATGTAGGAATCACTACTATACAAACATATCAAAAATTATCAAAAAAAGTAGATACATTATCTTAATTTATATAAAGCTCCTAGTACAATAAAAATATTTAAATAGAAATTAAATGTATTCATTAGAAAGACATAATCAATTTGCTACCGGGATTCGAACGTAGAAGAAAATGCGGTAACCAATTTCACTACATAAAATAAACGGTTTAAATTTGATTCATTTAATTTGTATTACATTATTTATTATAGATTTATTATTATTATATTGATTATGTATTATTATTATAGATTTTTTATATAAATAAATAAATTCATTTTATCTTATTTGTAAGTTTTTCATAATTTTTAGATAGATTTTTGTACCAATCCAATTATTGTATCAATATAAATTTTATTTAAGGTATTCATTGCAGAAAAGAAGTTTGTAAAAATATACATGGTAGTTTTAACTAAGGACCGTTGTAGATTATGACGAATTGGATTTAATGATCGAATTGAAAATATTCATAAGTTAGGAGAACGTATAACATCTGAGAATATTACAATATCATCCAATCAATTTAAAGATAATTTTGATCAATAGCTTGCTTGTCCACGTTAAAATAAATTTCCAAAAAAAATCTTGTATTATTTGTCTCCCCACCCCTCTTGAATAGCTTTTCAGATAGCCCGAGGTGAGTTACAGTAATTCCATATTTTTCTACCTTGCCCGTATTATTATTGTCCGCATCTCCGTTTCGGTGGTCCGGCGGTAGAAGTGGCCGCCTCCTAATAGCTTTGTTTGGGTTCGCACTCGGTCACCCGGGGCTGATTCGATTCTCCATTTTGCCTGAATAAACTTCCTTGGCTCTCCACCGGCTACCTACTTATAATAATACCTTATTCGCCCATCTTTCATTCTTACCGCCGCCGCGTCAATAAGACGGTATAATTTTATTATTTTTGCAGTATATTTTTCACGTATTTTCTGTATTACCTAAGTATTTTATATCAATACCTGCTTAATGGAAGATATTTAAATAACTTCCAACTTTTATTTTTATAACTTAATTTTTCTTTTCAAAAATAAAGAATAATAAGGTTGCATGTCTTCGGAAATAAAGTCTTGCGCAAGTTTTACAACCCAATACGTGATAACCTGACCGGAAATTGGAGGAGTTTAAAAAACCGCAAACCTTAGGAATGGTATACCGTCCAAGATATGTCGTGAAGGGCGAAAGGGCGTAAGGAGGCTGCAATAGGTGGGACATGTAGCGAGAGCAGATGAGTCCAGTAACACGTACAGAGCCCTCATACACAAGTCAACAGGGTCGAGATCGAAGCGAAGACCAAGACGTAGATGGAAGGATAATTTTAAGATAGACCTGCATAAGAGTACTAGGCAGACTGAACCACGGAGATGATGTAAATAAATATATGAATATATATAAATATATGTCACTCAATTGTGACTACGGTCATGAACTTTTGAATCCCGTGAAGCCGTTGAAGGAGAAGATGACGAATTTTTCTCTAGTCCACTCTCTTGCCATTATTTTTCTTAAATTATTTAATGTTAGGTATTTATCATATGTAAATAAAGTTATATTTGCATCAAGCATATATAATATTATAATTTGATATATTTAAAATAAACGCCATCTAGTACTTTCTTAGTATGTAGAAAAGCCTTATTTAACGCAGTTAAAATAATCTATTATGTCTGTATATTATATTTTATTGTAAACATCATGCAGCAGGTATTCAATGGGATATTATCAATCTTAGAAAATTTGTGAAAATAATATTTAAGAGATATCAATAAAAAAGTTTTGCAATCATACATGCTTCAAAATTACTTATTTTTTAAATAATTTCATATTATTTAGTGTAAAATAAATAATTGTTAAAAGTAAATTTCTATTTTTAATTCCGTTGAAAGGAAGCAATTGCATTACCAACAAGACTGTTAGCCAAGGTGGAAGAATATGGATTTTATAGAGCGTTGCACAGAATCTATAATAGACAATTTTATCCCAGAAACTAATAATTTGTTATTTGGTAGTTGGTTAAATTCGATGACCATATGTTCTTTCTGTTAATATTAAATGTATGTATATTGTTACATGAAACTTGATGGTTTGGCAATAATCAATTTTGCGATATGAAATAGCCTGATTTTCGTCTTTGATTTTTTTCTGGTCTTTATTTAAATATTTAAATATATTTAATCATTGTCATGACTCCCACACCATACTCACACAAGCATGAAAAAGGATATTCTATTTATTAAAAATTAAAAGTAAATCATTAAAATATTATACTTAATAAAATAAATGCGTGTAACAGAATAATAAATATAAATCTGGAAAATCGGAAGTTATGACGCGTTTGCTTGGTTATTTTTTTCTTTAGATGTAAAGTTATGTCACGATTGACATTATTATAAGTAGTATTTATTAAATATTATTGTGATCAAAAACATTTTATACTTAATCATTTGAGTGTATTCTGTTCCCGGGTGATATTAGTAGTTATGGGTAATAGTGGCTAATGTAATTGTATAGTATTGTACTGATCTTTTGGTTACATATTCATTAACCTTTCATACGTTATTTTTTGCAATTTATACATTTGAAAATTATTGACTACTTCTCTAATTTAAATATTAATTAAAGGTATCAAAAATCTCCCTCTCTACTAAACATTAAATAATTTATTTTATGGAGGGTTAGCATGTCACAAAAATAAATACCTACCTATATAATTACATTTTTTTTTTAATTTAAATTAAACACAAGTTTGACTTTGTGGAAAATACTAGATTATTTTTGCGTAAATTTTCAATAAAATGGTTAAATTGTACGTAGTTATATTATCCATATTAAATCACAGAAAAGTCGAAGGGAAATATTTTCTAAAATGACCCTTCTTTATCCCATATTTCTTCATCTGAAACCGAGTCATAAAAAACCACACCTTGTGATATTTTCCATCCCCTTTATAAAAATAGCCTGACCCATCATTTCGTATGCCACTTTGATAGCATATCGGTATCGGTATACCTTCGACATACGTTTCCGCACTTATGTTTCTTGCACATTTTTTCAATCCTATGTCACGAAATGCTCCTATGCTATTATGGAATATGTCTGAAGAATTCACTAAAATGAAATCTATAATGATTTATCACAACAGATAAAACAATTGAATATTGACTGAAAAAAGAAGTGTCAAACATACTAAACCGTGCACATATATAACTACCAACAGTAAAATTATTTTATCTTTTTAAACATTTATTATATAATGTTGGTATAATTTTTAAAGCCCTCCCAGGTTTCTTATATAGATAAAAAAAATAAAACTTTACAATTACTTGACAATTTCAGTGTTGGAAAGGGCCGTGTACGAGAACATTTATGTTCTTAGATTTTTAAGAATGGCTATGTTATAAATGGACCAGGTATTTAAAACCAAATTCGTATTGTGATATTAATGTAGTCAAGTATTAATTGTGTAAAATGTTTAAATAAAATCTTCCGCTATCGGACTGGCTGGCCTAATTTACCGTCATATGATGATTATTCAAAATTTTAATTAGCGTGACTTTATATTAAAGCATTACCATATTATAACGCTTTTTTATGGTAATTTATTATGTGCTCTATTGGACGCAACATAAAGACGGAGCAACTCAATAAGAATATATTTTATTAGGAGAACACATTCTTATTGAAGATGTAATTATTCAAAACATAGGTCTGTGATATTTTAAATATTAATTAAATGTATTCATTAGAAAGCTATATATTTAATTAAAATTTAGAACTTATTTTATTTAACAAACGCTATTTCCCGAAGAAGTAGGCAGATATAATAGTGTGCCATACTTTTCTGTTTTGACACCCTCGCCTTATCCATATTCATACATCGTGCATACCTATTTGATATACCTGTAAGATTTGCATATCTATGTTAATTGTTAAGAAATATTTGTACCTAAATTTAATGTTAAAATTTATGATGAATTAAGATTCCGTGTGTTGAAAAAGTACTCTTAACGTATGGAATTAATTGTTAAATGCTGTAAAAAATGCGTCCAAGTATTTGAATACTTAATTACGTTACAAATAATTTTTATTATTATTATATCTTGGTAATGGAGCATTTTCGAAAAAATTTTAATTTTTTTTTTCAAAATTTTATGCTGTAGCTATTTATGAACGTTAAGTACAGAATATACTGTACATTATTAATAATTATAAATAAAATAAATTAAAGATAATTAAATACACATAACTGCAATTTTGCGTCTGTTCAATCACAGAAATCATTTAAAAATATAAAAATATATTAAATACATCTGGTAGGATTTATGTATTTGAAAATAAATTAACATCGATACATTTAATATATGAATAAATCACTGGTAATCTCGAGATAAAATATATTTAAAGAGTAGATTCGTATACACATTGCAATAAAACAAATTGAATTACACAAATATGAAGGTTTTTCTAGTATAAGATTCATATGGCAATTTGAATTTGAAATATTGTATGTAAAAACATCACAGTAGATAAATAATACGTGCAGGTAGTGGTTTTTTGAGAATATTCCGGTATACATGATGTTTTTGGATGTACAACGCACAAACGGCTTGAATAACAAAAACAATGTTTTGTTGAGCAAAAACAGTCTCTGGTCCATGTAAATTTGGCATCACCGACAAATATTCGTCATATATTATAGTTTGTAATTTTTTCAAACGTACTTTTCTTTTGTTATAATAAATTGGGGACTGCCAAGAATGGAGGAATGTGATTTGTGATTTTTGAGTGCCTTGAATAGTTACAATATTGCAATCACATGTGACTAGATTACTGCACACAGAAAGGAAGGTTAATTCATTTTATAATCTTCGACTTCTTTTCCAATCTATACTCGTCTTAGGTAAGTACCCTCCCAGATTATTATTTTTATTAACATATTTATTTGTATAAGAAAACGTATCATCACAAAGAAAAATTAATTTTGGTAATGGTCACTGGATCGGTAGGTGGTAATATTACTGTTTTCAATAAAAAATATTAAGTACCTAAAAAAACTACACAATATACTGCACGATATAGAATATGTATTATTTAAAGATTTTTTAAATTAAATAATCAAACATTCGGTGCGCCAAGAACTATGGTTGATAATCGCAGCCATCCAGATATATTGCCAGGGTAGTATGGGGGATCGTGTGTGTATTTTATAACGGGCATACCTTTACCCCGAGGCCGGACCTGCTCTGCCAATCTGCCCGAGAAATTGAGTCACTCCGGTTAATAAAATGAGAAAATACATAAGGCGCCTGTGGCATCAAAGGAAATATCCGACCCTGAAATCGGACTGTGCGCCGATGCCTATTTTTGTACACCAAACATTATAAAAAATGAAAATTTAAAGTGCTCTGTAAGTTGATATTATTCACTTATATCAAGAAAATTTACTTTACGTTACGTATTTGTAGTCAGTGGAATTATTGTTATTTAACTAACCAAATCTAAAGATTGTATTTAAATAAGCTTTTATTACAATGAAGATACAATTTTAGGAAAAAGTTTTTTGATATTTAAATCAAATTAAATTAATCACTTAAAAATATGTACGAACAGAAAAAATCTGTCTATCGAAAAAATATTTAGTTACTATCGGGATTAGAATAAAAATATTATCTCCTAAAAAGAACGCGTTACAATTACACCATGATAATCATTATTTCTCATATATTTATATATTTATAAATTGTACTTATCTATTTTAATGAGATATTACTTTATGTTATATTTTATCACACAAAAATATTTTGTCTATAGACTTTAAATTAAATGTTTAAATGTCATTGTGAAGATGGTCCTGTTAGAAGCCTTAATAATCGTCGAGCTTGTATGAAAAGGTGTATGAATGTGGATGAGACGAGAACTATGTGTCAGGACAGAAGAGGCGCTCTATCCTCTCGGTCAACCTCCACGGAGAAGCGGCGTGATGACAAGTTAATTGGTTAATATTATGAGAAATTGCGTCACTGGTGATTTATTTCCAAATTAGTATGGTAACGCATCGAACGCGTGCCCAGTATTGTGATGCGTGCATCATTTCAACAAAAAATATCAATTCTTTTCTCTCTTTTAATACACCATCCATCTACCCCTGTGAAGAATAATGTATTTAACCGTTAGAATGCTACGCGGCGCAAAAGCGCTGCGAGTTTCAGTGTGTTTTCGGTGCTCCGCGGGAGTGCACGTACGCTAACCTCGCGCGTAATTTGTAATGAGAGTGCATTCTTATACATTTAAAAATAACTTTTATCGTTTTTTTATATATTTTTAAAAAAATAACCATGTCACGTGCTATTATTTCGAACGTTGATTCGATTCCTAGTGATTCTACGGGGAGTGAAACGACAGATACAAATAGTGATGATAGCAGTATTATAACGCATCGAAGAAAAAGATTGAGGATTGAAAGAATGATAAAACGATCCCGACTTATTTGCGTACGCTGTAGGAAAGGCATACACGCTATTTGTGCGGCAAAACATAATTGTTGAGCTATTTTTTTTTGATTTTTTATTTTCTAAAAGAAATAAAATACAATAATATTGATATCACTTTATGTTTAATAAACATTAATAAACAATAAACATTTTATCTTTATAATGCAAAAATAATTAATAAAATTGATTGATATTTGTCTAAGTTAGAGTGTTTTATTTGACACCATTATTTTTTCCTCTAAATTAATCAATATGTGTATAGCAATTTTCATTTATTTTTGCCAAAATTGCTTAGCACTAAAACGGTTAAATAAATACATTAATATTAATTAATTTTCATGGTAAATTAATATTATATTGGCGCACACTGAATCTTGGGTGCTGGGCGGCATTTTCCCGCCTACCCGTCATAAAGATGGACGCGGAGCATATTTACTTCTTCAACAAGGACAGGTTGCCCACCTACTCGGGACTGGGGGGTGGATATTTGGCAGTAAGATAGCCGGCAAGAAATGTGTTAGGTGAAAAAAAAATACGTCACATAAATAATATTTAAATAGTAGTTTATTACGTGAGCTGACTGGTGTCATCATTGAAAGACTATCGTTGGCAACGTTGATATAACGTATGCCGGCTCGTGCAATGGTAAAAAACAAGATTCTAACACATATCTTTTGAAAATAAGAAATTCATTTAAATTTCAAAAACCACAACTAAGTTAAATTCCATCATTCACTATTTGAAACCTTGTATATCAAAATGAATTTAACGTAGAAAATGATTACGTAAGATATCTTAACATTTCGTATTGCCTAATTGACATAACATAGTGAAAAGTTACAAAATAGTAATAATGCCAAATCTTCGGATAAAATAAAGAAAATTGCCGACATAAAAATGATTTATATAGCTTTTATTTCAACTTTATTACATATAAAGTGTGGGCCAACTTCGGCTGACTATTTTTAAAAATGTATAACTTTGGTGGGGTTTATTTTTAATAATATATTTTTTTGTAGATAATAAAGAGTTTATGAATATTTATAATGGCTACATACCCAGTGCAACACCACGTTAAAATTATTGAATTTTATTATTTTTTGCGACAATCTCTTTTCGGTGACCGGTAATTTAAAAAAATGCAGAGTTTGCTTGGCCTTCCCGTTCCCCAGATTTGACGGCACCTGATTTCTTTTTTTGGGGCTACTTAAGAGGCCGAGTTTATATGAACAAACCAGCAACAATTCAGAGGTTTAAACAAAGTATTTGTGCAGAAATAACAAATTTGGAGACAAAAATCTTGCGTAATTTAATGCAAAATACTTTAGAAAGACCAATTATTTATCAACAAGAAAATGGAGGTAACTTAAATGGTGTTAGATTAAAAAAATTAACAAAATACACTTTCATTTAATAATATATTTTTTAATAAATATTAAAATTATAAAAGTTATGTGCATTTTATATCAGTTAGTCCAAGTTGGCCCAGACTGTATATACATTTTAATTGTATTTCTTGCCAAACTGTATGACAGTTTTACGACAAAGATTGCCTTTTAATTTATTATTGAGGTTTTATAAACATTTTTTTTTTTTGTAAATGAAATATAACAGGGAAAAAATATTATATAAGAAGATGTTAATGAACTAAAAGTATGCATTAATCTACATCTAATTGGTATGTTAATATAATATACAATTTTTACATGGTATAACAGACCTAGTTTACAATATTTAATGGGTGGATACCTGAATATGTTATTTTACTTTATATTTTAAGGTAAGTCACTGGGGTTTCATAATTTTTTAAATGTTTAATAAGTTTTAACAGTTTTCTTAAAAAATTTGCTGCACGATCAGAACAGTGACTTCAATTAATTAAAAAATGTTCACATACCTAATCATCAATTTTCACACAATTTTTCGAATTTACGATACCATACGATACCGTTCGATTTTTTTAAAGTAAATTGTTAAGTAGGCTATAATAATCGTTCTTTAGTTGGCAATACTACATGAAATATCTATCTATCCTTCTCAAGTAATTGTTGCCAGTTCGATATATTTCCCTGTCCATTATTCGTATCCATTCATGATGCCGATTTGTGCACATCCTAGGTGACGCCATTCAACCACTATTACTTGGATCTTCCAACACTTCTCCAGCCAATGACTCTTGCATCAAGTGTTTTGTTCACAATCCATCCATTGAACGTGATCAGCCCATCTCCGCCAAGCTATCTTAAATAATTCTCATAAAATATGTATATTATTTTATATGCTTGTCTCCTAATATCCTCATTAGGAACTCACCATTCACAGCCATGTGAAATCTAACTTCAGGAATATATACAAGTAAATCTGAATTAGGAACCAGAATTCTGTACGCTTGTGGGTGCACACGTACACGATTTGGCGTCATAGCGCATACAAAAAAATATAGCGCGTACACATTTTTTAACAAGACTTCTTCACGTTACCTCTTATATTGAAGGTTGGCGACCATGTTACCATTATTATGATTTATCTTGTATAAGATCAACAAAATTTTGGACAGTGAACCACTTTCTGAGGATACATAGTCGATATAATCTATTTTTACTATTCAACTAATGTAAAATATCATATTTTTCATTGGGGAGAATGTGTCCGAAGTATACAGCTTTTCTTTTCTTGATAGTAGTGATTAGGTCTCTGGAATTATTTATACCTCTTTATATATCTTCATTAGTAATGGGGTCAATCTAGAATTTTAGCATACCTACGTCCACAGAGCTAACATTACCCTACTAGTAATCTTGTCCTAGAAAAGTAATATTTTTATTATTTTATCTCCTAGCGCACAAATTGTAGCATTAGTTCTTAAAATTACATAAAAGAATTTGTATGCGCACACCGTGATCCAAAATTATAAAGAATTTAGTCTGTTATTTTTTTGTTATTTCTGTAGCTATATCGTTGTTGGTAGAGACAATTGATCCTAGTTTAACCTTGTTTACTTATAATTTTTTTAACGTATAATACAAATTAAGTGAATCAACTAGAAAAATATATAGAATAAGTCTATTTGTCAAAGAAATATTTAGTTGCTACCGAGATTCTAAACTGGAACTTTTCCTATCCGGAGAAGCGCGTTTATCATTTTTTCTTTAGCAATCGAATACATTTTAGACAAATTTTGAACTTATTTTCTGTAATCTTTTTATTTGACACATACATAAATGTCTTTATAACTAAATATTTTTTCGATAAATAGATTTTTTCAGTATATTTTTCTAGTTGATTTATTAAATTTGTATTAAAATTAAAAATTGCATTAAAATAATAAAACGAATTGTTTGTGCATTACAATAATAAAAAATGAACAGTAAATATATATATATTTATTCAATAAAAAATACCTAACATAACCTAAGCTAATATAACATTGCTAAATTGTTATTATTTTATTGCACAAATAATTCGTTCTAAGGAACAAAGTAATGCTTTTAAAACTAACAAAATTAACTTTGTGGTTAAAATTAATTATTTTTATTTGTTAACATTATTTCATTAACTACTTATTGAGTTTAAATACATCTACCGGTTTCGAAAAATATAATTTTCTTTTTCAGAATGACATAAATGAAATAATTTGGAATCGTTGGAGATAATTAAAACGTATAAAACTAATCAAAAAATTACAAACAATCAACTAAATTTAACTACAAGTCCCATTCTAAAATTTTTTCCTAAAAATTATTCGAGTTAATTTGTATAAAGTAACAATTTGAGTTAGGTACTAAATTATTTTTTTAATAATTATTGTTTTTTAAAAATTGATTCTGTTAAAGAAACAATGTAACATAAGTTTTTGATTAGTTAATGACATCCTAAAGAAGAAAATGATATTTTATTTAAACTCAATAAGTGGTTAACAAAACGAAGTGAACAAATAAAAATAATTAAGTTTTTTTTTAATGTACTTATTAATAGTCCAAATAAATACAAACATAACTGTTATTGAATGCTTTGAAGCATTAAAAACGTATGTTTCCCGCGATTTCGCCAAATGGGCATCCTGTAGGTGTCCTTTCAAATAATATTAGGAGCAATTTCACTATGTATTATTCTATGTATTATTGTAGTTTCGTGCCAACTTACTTGACTAACATTTATTTCATCGTGCATCACGTTAGGGGAGCGAATGGGGGGGGTCAATCATACCTGCGGTGGAGACTCCCTCGAAAGAGAAATCTTCTGGTGAGAAATTTTTACTGTCGCTCATAAAATCTGAAGAAAGCGAAAGCCACACAAATGAGAAATAGCCGCAGAAGACCCTTTATCGCCGCACAGAGATGCTACGTCTGAGTGAGAGAATGGTAATGGTTCTGCTATTTCAAAAGCGCTTACGAGAAAACAATTGTTTAGGTATACGTATTTTGGCATTACAATAAAATACTTTGCTTATGTATTAAAAAAAAATCTTAAATACGAAAAAAAAATCAATTAAATTCAGAAATAATCTAATTCTAAAGCCTACAAAAATTCTTTTTCGTTAAATAGATTTTTTCTGTAAATCATTTTAATAGGTTCATTTAATTTATATTGGAGAATATTACAGTATCACATGTCAGCTACGTTCCGAAATTGGAACCAAAAAAAAAGTGATTTATTAATAAATGACCATCAATTTTGTATTAATTTTAACTATTACTAAAAATTTTACTGCCTTTGAATCCGTAAGAAACAATTCATTAATTTTGAAATGTTAGTAATATTATCAACCTATGATATTTTTAACATTTAATAAAGTTTCGTGCAAGGAGGTACTATTATATATTACAATATATAGGTACGTCACCGCAAAGCATTTAACCTTGCTGCCAACCACAGCAAAATTGAATATGTACCATAATCCCATTTCACATATGTGGTTATATGATTCAATATAATTAAAGTGAGTTGTGGTTTTCCAATACATTTTTAAGCCATTTTCATGAAAATATGTAAACATATAAGTTTGTACCTTAGGTGTACATTTCAGAACAAAGTAATCATCTAAGTGTTCGTATATGTCCCCGTATAACACTGCTCTCAAGATAGGAACATGTCAATGATTACTATCGTATAAAATATAATAGACAATGAACGACAGCTCGCTCACCGCTCATTATTGTATCATTTTATCCATATGTGAGTTCTGAAACAAGCCTCATTCATGTAAACTCTGATAAATTATTTTATTTTTTTATTCATTCGAACCATCACCGTAACATTTTAACATCTGTCTACAATTTAGAGGAAAGTTGTCAGACGTTAGATGAAACATGATTGGTTTTAATATTGAGATTCACGCATTTGAACGCTGTTTGATAGTTTGAAGACTATATTGTTTTTTCACACAAAAATGTTCTGTGCAATTAAAAATTATAATTATGGTCATTAAATGCAAACGTACAAGCATCGCCTGCTATAATACAGTGAAAAACTTGCGCACTATGACCACTTTTCAATGAAATACCATTTGCTTCTATATCCTCTAACAAGATGAATCACTCGTTCAATAGCTTGACTAAATACTTAATTAACTTAGTCTACAGTTTACGAGTAACTTCCATTATATTAATACTATAATAAGTTTCGCCCAAATCTATACCACTTACTGGAGCATTGTTATTTATTTTATACTCTAATGATATATTTAAACTTAAATTACACGGTAAAATAATATCTTACGCAGACGATACAGTACTAATAATTAATGAAAAAACGTGGATTGACGCCATCTGCAAATGACGATGTTAATACCATAAAAAAGTGGACGGATGATAACCTACTATCAATTAATACTGATAAAATATACTTTATACGATTTACTATTCAACAGAAAGATAACACTGAAATTAATAATAAAATTCACAAGAAAGCCTGTACTCAAGAAAACTCTTGTGACCAATGTACATCAATTGAAGAAAAATACTATACAAGTACCTAGGAAATACCATATTACTAATCTTACAAACAAAATGAGGAAAACTGCCTATATATTTTTAAGACTCGGACACATCTTATCACTTATAAATCTGAAAATAACATATTAAGCGTTTGTACAGTCACATTTGTAATATAGTATTATTGAATGTGGAGGAACATATAAAACTTTAATATCACAATTAGAAATGACTCAACAAATGATAATGAAAATTATTCTAAAAAAAAATTATTATCTAAGTATGTAACTCTTCACAAATTTCAAATTACCAAAAATAATAAACATGTACAAAAAAAAATCAATAATACAAATTTTCAAAATTAAAAATCAATTAAATATTAGAAGCTTATTTCGATCTACAAGATTTAGAGACCAAATTGATATTCCAAAACTAAAATATACCGCAATCCAAAATCATTATATTTATCAAGGCATCGAATTTTATAACAATCTCTCCATCACAATTAGAAAAATTACAGACTACTATAAATTTTTATCTGAAGTAAAACAATTGTGTACACAGAGTAACTGATACATAAATTCTCGAATATACTCCTTCTCTGTACACGAGTCATACTCTCATAGAAAAGAAGTAAATGTTAAAAGAAATTACATATATATCCTACTGATTATTTAAAAAATGTATTATATTTTCTAAAGTTAAAATAAAAATAAATTAAATAAAAAAAACTATGATATTTTCTCTTTCGATTGATATGCTCAAGGTTGAGCATCGTGGTTTTGCTGCTTACCTCCACGCCTCGCGATCTTGCGCCTTGTTTAGTGCGACGTGTAGCGAGGTTCTGATCATGCCTCAGACTCCGTCTATTCATATGATTGGAGAAGATCGAACTCTCGCCTTCCATCCTTGTAGGTTTTCTGTGATCACCAATTTCTCCAGGCAAAATTACACCTCTTCTAGGAACACGCCCAAAGAATGAAATAATTATTTTCCTGCATGTTGTAAAGAATCTTACTTACTACAGTCAATAATACTTTCAGCATGCGACGCCAACACCACATTTCAAAGGCATCGAGCGTGTTTTTTTCTTTTGTTCTCAGTATCCATATTTTGACTCTGTACAGCTCTATAGATATGTGGTATTAATTTTGGAGAAATTTAAAATGTATTAATTTGTGAAAATATTGTTAGAGACAATACAATATTTTGTAGGGATGAATTCTGCCTTCTTATAACGTCATCAAACTCGAGATGTATACGTACGTATAGGCAATATTATCATTTTTATATGCATCTGTGTATAATGCGACAGTGACCCCAGGGGGGAAAGGGGGTAGCGTCCACCTCGGGCGGTGTTTGTATGAAAAATATTCCAATAACATACACAGGAGGGGTAGCAAACACGACGGGGGTTACACTGGACACTTTGGAAGTGGAAAATTGACTTTGTATCATATTGAAATAATTATTGTTCTTTCTTTTGTTTCTAGCATTTTTTTAACAGTTGAAGTTTCTTTCTTAACATTCCCAAGTAGAAAAACTATAATATTTAGATAAATATCATTAGAAATACTGCCAATTGTAGAAGGTCTCTAAAATTGATACGGTATTTATAATATTTAGGTTAAGTTCGTTAGCCAGCCTTATTAAAATGGCAGTTATTTAATATTAAAAAAATAGTAGAGTTTATATATACATATATCGTTCCGGCGGCTTATGTCTGCTTTGCGATATTTTGGAACAAATTCCAATTTTGAAAATGTAATATCAATAGATTTACGTGGATTTTTGCGAGAAACAATATGTTTTGGATGTAGCTAACCAAAATATCTTCGAAAGTGCATATTTAACTCAAATTATCTTAAATCCATTTTAGGGGTTTTTGGAATTAGGCGCTACATATATCATTTCCTTTCATACAGATACAATTTACCAGATTCTTGCGGTCAGTAACGTAAAGGCTTTTTTTTGTTTAATGCATACGTAGGTCATAAAGTATTTTAATATATACTAATATCATAAAAGTAGTCATTAAGTAAAAATTAAATAGAGACCTAAAAAAATACATCAGCCTCAAATACAATTAGTTTTCTGGTGTTTTTATCAAATTTTCACTGTACTAGTGTACACACTAACAATATTTCTATTGATGGTGAAGAATTGATCTATGAATTGTAAGCGCGACGAATTATTTTGGCGATGAGTTGCAGGTGGCGAATTTTTGACGGTTATTATTTCCAGATCAGAAATCATCATAATAAAGAACCTACCTAGTAAATGTGTTATTTTGACATAGGGACCGAAAATATAAAATAGGATTTGTGATAATTTTACCTTCTAATTCAAAGTAATTCATCACTAGCTAACTGATTAATTAACTTTTAGAAAAAAAAAAAAATTATTACAACAAAACATAACGTTGTTTACTTCACAAAATACTTTAATAAAAAAATAATTATTTATTAAAACGTTTTCGGCGCTTACTGCGTCATCTTCAGTAATAATATTTTATTGTTTTAGTTTATTACTGACGATGACACAGTAAGTGTCGAAAACGTTTTAATTAATATTTCATTTTTAATTAAAGTGATATTTGAAGCAAATAACATTGTGTTTTATTTTAATAATTAATTATTTTGATTAAAAAGTCAAAAATTTTGTTAAAAGTTAATTACGATGGACTTCCACAAAGTTAATCACCGAGAATTTGAAAATAGTAGAGTAGGCTGAGAGGATAAAGTTCCATACTCTTCTGACACACAATTCTCGCCTTATCTACATTCATACATTTTTTAACACAAGCTCGTCGATTATTGAGGTTTCGTAAATGTCCAGATTTTCTCATTCATACTATCACACAGTTCATTCATCTTTCTGTCCATTCCTCCTCTAATATTCCACACACCAACTATGTCTCCTCTTTGTACTAGGGTGCTTGAAGGTTACGCAATGCTATGATGTTATATCTTCGTGACATGTTTAAATTAAATTAAATTAAAAACATTATATATAATTAAATGTGGGTATGTCTGTTCTCTATTCAATCCTAAACCCTTTGACCGATCTGAACTAAAATTTTGTTCAGTTAATCTTTGTGACTGCGTAAAAAGATAGGCACTCTCCATCTTTCTCTTTCCCACCCCACTTCGTCTTCACATTACATATATTGAATTCCATCCGTTCCAAATGTTGATCAGTTGCACTCTAGGACCTTGAGGACAATACGGTCACCCCACCTCACTTCTATTCTACGAACAACTGAATCCTCCTACCTGGACTAAATTTTGCATACATTTCTACAAAACAAAGGCAACCCACTCCCAATAACCACCTATGCTAGTGCAGTGTACATGTAAAAAAAATATTTCTTCCCTTCAATCATCTGTGAATCTTTACCTGCCTACAACTGTTTCATTTCCGTCTCATCGCCTTTAATTGCGCCAGTACAAGGGAGCGCGCAGATAAAACTGCCAAAATGGCCGCACCTGCCAAATGCTGATGGAAAAATCCACAATCTTTCCGAACACATGTACGGCGGTCGTAAAACCGCCGGCGGCTTGGTCAATATCTTTTTACCTCGGGGCGGTGGCGTCTCGCCCCGCCGTCCCCCTCCCCGCGCCGCGCCCTTTATGTGCGTATTTTTTTTGACCACCCCCTAAACTCCTCCCCCCACCCCGAGCAAAGGTTATTTTTATAGGTGCGATGCCACGGGGTGACTCGGATGGTGACGCGACGGGACGGCGTATTAAACTGCTTGATTGCTGATTTTTTATTAACATTTTTACCCGCCGTGCATGATGAGAGTATCGTAAAATGTGGCGACTAGAATTTAAGATGAGATATGTCATTAAATGTCATGTTAAATATTGTAGTAAAGTCAAGAAATATTAGAAAATGTCAAGAACGCGTTAAAAAATAATTGTAAGAAAAAACATCAAGATATCTACACAAGTTTGTGTTTCCGGGCGATAATCCAAAATACAGAAAAATAATTTGCACGTATAACAGAAGTACTAAAATTACCAATTCCGTGCAGTAGGCACAAACTTAGGTTATGTTTTTTACAGACGATGCTAACTAAGTATGCAATAGGTAAGTATACTACGTATCAAAAAAAGGTTTTTTTTTAATCTTTAGAACAGTTTATTTTATCAAAATCTCTTTAAAATAGACTATAAAATTTATTTCTTTAAAACAGGCAAGTTCTTGTATTGCTCGGTACCGTACTCTGCTTTCAATTTCGCTTAAAATATTTGATACGATTTCTCCTTCCGACAAAAGATTTTAAATGTTTCATTAACAGTGTTCAGGAACATTTATTTAATTGACTAGCTTTACAAATTAGCACAGCCGAAATTCACAACAGAAATAATAATATTTTGACATTTAATTTAATATTGTTAATAATCTAGCTTAACAATATGTATCCTGAAAAATGAAAATTCACTCGCAGGTGTAAACAAATCGCGAAGCAGAATGCACACGAAGTCGTAGTAAATGGTTCGCAAATAACCCACGTCTAGCCGTGGGTTACGTCATAGACAAGGTTACGCTAATCCGGATAATAACGGCTAGAATTTTAAAGGGTCTTTTCATAATATAAAGATTATTTAATTTATTTTTATTTCCCAAAATTTTTAGTAATACACAGCTTTTTTGCTTGTATACAATGCACGCCCCTGACAATTAATATTGTCATATTATTTACTTTTAATAAATTTGTCTATAATTTCATAAGCACCATGCTGTGTTGTCGCGGTGGCAATAAATGAGTTGAAATTTAAAAATTATTATGCTTTCTAAATTTTGTAATATTCGTCATTAGCTACTCACTTCGTTCCCCTGCCATATTTGCATTATAACTCCCACTGCTCCAATTATTTCGTTCATCCACCTAGACTTTGGAATTGTTTTCTTCTCATGGATACCAATCATATTGAATTTTTCTTAAGAGTACCAATTTTATTTGTTTTTATTATTAAAGATGGTATTTTGAATTTTTTTCTTCTTACAGGTAACCATAATTCTTCTATCAGAACTGGTTCTACGATTCTCGTACGAGTGCTACATTTGAAAGGTTTGTGATTTTTTCAATAAAATATTGATCCGATTCCTGAAAATTATCAATTATTATTCTTCACATGCATGTATGTACGTATAATATATAACTATTTAATTGTTTAAACATATATTGAAATTGTAGGTATCACATTAAAATAATCACATTCACAGTTTCGACCAACCCCCCAATTAAATATTATTTTAATATTAATAGATTATTAATGTGTAAACTTTATAAAAAAGTGAGAGTGAGTCAAATTAGTGAGTAATTTAAAAAAATAAAATACGTATGTCCTTTCAGGTTCCGGTAGGAAGGTAAATAACTTATTTATGAATACAGTACGTACACGGTAGATACCTACTTATAAATTTGAATTAAAAAAATAATTCATCCTTAATAACTAACTACATACACAAAGTACAATGCTGAGCGACCGTTTTCTGTTGGTCAACAAGTAATTAAAATAAAAAATAAATGTTAAATGATTAATTCCTTTCTTCCTACCCAGTGAACTGTACACATAATAATGGCTATGTTTACACATAACCATAAGAGTAAAAATTATACTCACATCATTTTTTATTAATGCAATGTTAGCAAAATATTTTTTAGACGTAGATACAATATATCAAAAAAGTTACATAAGATGATCTAAAATAATAAATAATTAATATATTATATTACAAATTAAATGTATCGATAAGAAAGATATACAGATAAAATCAATTTATCGAAAAAATATTTTAGTTATCACCCGCGATCGAACCTGGAACTCTTCTTATGAAATGCGCTAACTTATTTATTACTATTAATTTATATGTTGCACTTTCAAATTGATGCATCTGTTATTTCATTATTTGTAAGCAATTAATAATAATTAAAATATTTTTAAGTGTAATAGAATCATACACTTTTATTTAATTTTACAAAGAAAAGGAAAAAAATAGTTTAAAATTTCATATCATTTATGACATCTTTATCCTGGACCAAAAATCAAATATTGAACGGTCATCTGCATGAGGCGACCCTCTTAAGGCGTGGGGCTTTGTGCACCGCCCGGCATACTAAAATAAGACGTACCTCGGGGTTACAATCACCCCGCAATCGGAAATATGCGTATTGGGAAACCGCCCGCCACTGGAGGGTTGGCAGATGTCTCGAGGTATTGTCATATCGGACCATTCGCCGACAATGCTGGATCGAGGACTTAAAAGGCCCGAAATACTCGTAAACACCATAACCCAATACTTTTAACGTAGATTGTGATTTGTCGTAGTCTCCCCAGGTATAATGTGTAACGAAATTGCGATAAGCGTAGAACATTAAAAATAACGCTTTAATATACAACTTTCGAACATTTTATAGGAGGTTCTCGGGTGGACTGAAGTATTTCACTTTGCATGGTGTTATTTCGATTATAGCGACAAATGTAAAATAGACGTCTTCGAAATATGTTGTTGGAGAATGTTACACATCCCGTAGACAGTATGATGCACGAATGATTCAAAGAAGAATGAACAAAAGATTCTTTCAGTTTTTTGCCCACCCTATGCGTCAAAGAGGGCACAACTTTGGGCTGAAGGAATCTTAAAAGAGTTCCATAACGCTAAATAGGTGCGTCAAGATACCCTGGAGTCAGCTGTGAAAGTCACTCAGGATCGGGAGTTGTGTGATGCATTACAAGCCAAGTCTCATCTGATTGAGACCACTATATGTAAATACGGTTTTTTTTAATCGTAGATAATTTATATCAATTTACATTCTTTTTCTTATGAAACACGACGAGTTAATTTTTTTTGCAAAATTCTGTGTTTCCTTTTAAAAAAAACACTTTTTTTCATTATTATTAGTTATAACACTATTTTTTTTTTTTACATTCTAGCTAACCTAAGTAAAATAATTTATTAACATTAATATAGTTATATTTCTTGTTAAAGCACTTTAATAATAGTAAATAATTTAATAATAATTTTCCGAAAATAATGAGAGACAGAATAATATACCACATAAGACAGCCTTTGATCGTTCCGTATAGAAAAGTTGGTAGGATATCCCCGCCATTAATCACTACAATCACTATAGAAGGACCGGTGTGTACATGTTTTATTATTTAAAAATCACGAAATAAGTATATAGTTCATTACATTAATCCTATAAAAATATTATATACTTCAACCTGTCACGGCCAACCTGACTCCGGCTCTATTCGGCAATAATGAAAAGGTGGTTGGCGGAGGTTTGTCATTTTTATGCGGACCTCGTAAGTGAGATTGGTCATTTCGTGCATTTGTTCTCTTCGACATGTTCCCCCGAATGTGGGAATACGACTTTATTTGCAAATTCCTTGGAAAAGAGGGGAAAATTTATCCCTTAATTTGGGATATTCACGTTCCTCGCCAGATGTAAATCAGTTTTCTTTTGTAGACCAATCTGGACATAGCTATACAAAATGCTCTTATTGTGCTAGAAATGATATATATTTATAAAATTGAAGGTATTTCAGATGAAATTGTATTTTTTTTATTTATGTACACCCTACCCCGAATCGTTTTAAAAGTTGTTTACTCTCTTTTCGATTTGTCAATATTTTTTTTTTGTTACGTTCATTTATTACCATCTTTACACCATCATAGAGAAGCTATAGCAATCATACATACCCAAAAGGGGAAGGTAGACGTCACGTTTATGTGTTTCAGTCGCAAAACTCTGTCATTGAAATTCATCCAATCCAGGTCGCAAGAGGTGCGAGAGTGAGCCAGTAGAATTCTCCGTTTCTTCCTAGCATCGTCCATCCCAGCAACCCCCACCGGAAGACCCACACCTTAATAAATTCGCGGAAATGTCTGAGATTTCTGTAATTTCTTAATAGGTCATCATTTCAGGGGATCCGGTGACCTATTCTTTCTAATCCCGCAATCATGATCTCACGTGCATCATTCATAATCATACAGTCCCAGAGGATGTGCTCCGGCGTCTGCCTCACCTGAGTGCAAACACACCATGGTTCACGGACAAGTCCTAAGTCGAAGAGTCGAATATAAGATAGTAAATAATGATTTATTTTAAATACTAATTTAATGTATTAATTATAAATATAAAATCAATTTTGTTGAAAAATATTGTTTTTGCACTACCGGGATTCGAACCTGGATCTCTATTTACAATCCGGGGAAGTACACTACCAATTGTGTTATAGCGCCAATATTTTTCATGACAAATTTTCGAATCTGGCGATATAACATCACATTATTTGACAAATATTACATTTTTTAAACGGTAGGTTCTCTACTTGCAGTTACATAATTTGCATGATTCTTGATCTGTGATTGAGGATTAGAGAAGGGCTATGGTATGTAGTAATGTTGTACCAATTAAATAAATAAAAATATTTTGTCTTGTATTATAATAGCGAAGTCAACGGTAGACCTTCCCTTAAAATGTATTCAGAAAATATTCTTAGCGATCGGACAATTTAAAAAAAATAAAAATCATTCGCTATGCTAAATACACTATCGCATAATCGCATAAAATTATTAAAAATCAATAAACTTTTAAATCTGCTTTATGAACTTTTATGAAGTATTGAATAACTGGGCCTTAAATACCTACAGTAATAATTAATAATTATCGTGTACACTAGATAGTAGTTTATTTATTTGGCTGGTTCCTGGGGCTACGGCAGTACATTTTGCACCTATTAAACTACAGAGAATAGGGACCTTATCTAAATTACCTACCCGTGGACTCGTATTGCGGCTGACTTTCATTTTTGCTGTGTAACGGGAAGTATCTACTACGAAGGTATTTATTTATTAGGTAAAATACCTAAATAAACGGTTTAAAGTTTAATTTGAATTCGACTTATGTTCTGAAAAATTCCAACTTCACAATAAGAATGTGCTGTCATTAAAAATAAATAAGTTGTATTAATGTTTACAAAATTTAATAAAAATTAATAAATGTTTAATTCTGGTGTCTCCTATCGGGTTTTATTCAAAAGTGTGAGATTCCGTAAATATAAAGAAAATTTCTTTCGAATAATGGAACGATAGATGTATAAATTTGAAAGTGTAACATTTATAAGTTAGAAAATTTGTCGTCAACTTACTATTTTGGCGTAGCATAATCGGAAATAATAGTAAGAAAAATATTTTTTTGTTAAATTGATTTTGTATGTATATCTTTCTAATTCATACATTAAATTTGTATCACATATTTCGTTAAGTTTACAGTTTATTAATTATTTACTCCCTTGCCTCCACTCTTCGCGATCTTTGGCCTTGTTTTTGGTAACGTCTAGCGAGGCTCTAGTTATCTCTAATTTTGGTCTATCTATCCTATTGAAAAGCGATCTTTTGACCTATGTCTTTATACATTTAGCTTCATCATTATTATTTTGTTTTTACCTTCTGTCCAAAAATATGATCTGCGATGTACTGTTCTTGTAGGTTAAATCTGCCGGCAGTAGTGCATGGAGGGTGAGTCTCTTATGTTTTTCTATTGTGCCGTCTTGTTTCCCGAAAGGAGAGTGCCTCTTTACTTCCCTGTGCTCCTCCCTTGTCAATTGTTTATTGTATTATTGTGTTATTGAATAGTATCTTTTTGTTATGTATTGTAAATATTATTTATTTATTTACTGATAAAGTGAGTCAACCGGGGGGACAATGAGAGCAAATATTATTTTGGTAGCACTGGCAGTATGCGAGGCGCTATCGAACAGCTGCCTAGTAACATTAAAAAATGCCAACCAGGCGGCGAATGAGTAGGACCGAGATGAGAGACCGAGCCTTGAACTTATTGCATCAGCCCTGGGTAAGCGATGGGTCCGCTCTCATTGTTGTTTTTGTATATTCCCGTGATCATTATTTTTCCTGGCTGTCTCTACATCCATATTGACTATAGTCGGTTATTCAATATATCATTTTAATGATGAAAAAAATCCTCTTCCATCTTTTATACTTTAGTGCATTTAAAAAAAACATATTAAACATTACAATTTTATGTGTACTATAATAATATATGTGAAATATAAATTATAAAAAAATAACGCATACTGCTAATAAATGACAAATAATAAAACACAAACAGCGATATAATTCTAATGTTCTTAATGGAACTAAATAAGTAAAGGAATATTAAAACAAATCATTTATGGTACCTCTGTATTTATTTTGTTATACACATGCGATGCTAGCGCTCACCTCATAACCTTTTATAAACTGGAGTCTTTTCATTCCGTTAATTTAGTGGAACAGACTTCTGCTATAACCAATCGTCGACCATTATAATGACTGGACTTGACTGGACTGGTAGAATACTATATTAATTAAACTCTAGCAACATTATCATTATCGTGTATTATAAACGATTTTCTGAACGTGGGATAAGATAATATTGACATAACCTCAATACTATTGATTATTTATATTTTCTTTTCCCGCCGTTGTCGATTTCCCGCGTTCTTGGGGCAAGATGGTGACCGGTCAGTCCGCAAGGGGACGGCGGCTCGCCCGCGCATAAAATGCAATTTCCTTCTACATCCGCCACGACATGGCCGCTGCTGCATCGTACAAGACATGTATTGTGAAACGCGTAAATAACGCAAGGAGATAACCTCGCAGGACGTTGCTCCTGTATGGGATATTACGGGGATTTGCATATGGCGACCGCGGGGGGCAATACACCTTGATATTCTGAGAGTGCTCATAAAATGTTAATAAGATGTTAAACAAACTTTTCATGGGATCATGTTGTATGCAGCTGATATTATTTGCTGTCATTTTGGTTTATTCTTCGATAGTAATATTATTTTAAATTTTTCTCATAACTTTTCAGATTTATTTTTATACTCTTGAGATTTCGTAATGATTTTTAACTAAATAACAATGATTTTTACAATACGCTTATTATGTTAATATAAAATATTGTTAATAGATAATGTATGACAAGTCCATACACTATTTTTTTACATCAGAGGTGAACATACAATTTAATAATATATTATACTTATCATAAATAAATTGCTCTTATGTATATTTCTTCTTCTTCTTTTTCCTCTTCTCTAACGGTCTCGTGGGGCTCGAAAGTTCATAACTAGCAATCTTGACGGAGCGCCACACTTTCCTTGACATCGCTTCCATAATCTGATCCTTACAGGTTTTTCTTAATATTATCTGACCATCTATGTCTTGGTCTTCCATTTTGCTAGACTATGGGACTCATTAGCTCTCACTACATATCTCGTCCACTTCAACTTCCATGCTTTCATCTTCCTTAGGGCATCTAGGGCGGTATACCGTTCCCGAAGTTCCATGTTCTTTAATCTCTTATAAATCTTGCGCAAGACTATATTTTCGAAGACCAACAATCTATTTTCTTGTGCTAAAGTAGCTTGTTGGTCTAGTGGTTAAGACGATGGCCTAGTGATTTAGTTGTCAAGGGTTCGCGTTTCGTTCCAGGAGACCAGCAAGTTAGTCCTATTTTTGAAGTGCAAGCGTTTTGCTTAGTTTGAAAATAGTAAGAATATTGATGTGACGCTATTTGTTATATTTATATTTGATGTGTCTATTTAAAAAAAAGTGAGATACTAAACCTCACACCTGCATACAACAATCGGTTGTATCAGTGTTGTATGTAGGTATACATTGGTTTAATCCTTAAATAATGCTTATTATTACGACAGGTGTATTAATTTGAAAAAATGTAACATATAGGTTCGAAAATTTGTCAAGAAAAATACTGGCGTTATAGCACAAAGGTAGTGCACTTCCCCGGATTGGAAATAGAGACCCAGGTTCGAATCCCGGTGACGCAAAAACAATATTTTTCGACAAAATTGATTTTATATGTATATATTTATAATTAATACATTAATTTAGTACTAAAAGAAATACTATTTTTTGAGTGGACATGGTAATTTATATCAGATATAATAGTTTTATAGATATTTGTCTTTGCATTTTTAGTACGTCTTCATAATACATTACTCGAAAACTAAAAGTGTTCTAAAAAAACTATTTTTATTCTTTTCTATCTTGCAGCAGTAGTAGCATCGGTAGTGATTAATTAATTTAAGCATGGTAGAAAATCTTGATAATTATGCTTATTGTCTTTTATGTCATCTTTAGATCACTCCTTGCTCCTAGTAACAACACCAAAATGATTCACCCTGCTTCTGAACCAGCAATGATTGTCACGATGAGACACCCTGAGCAAGATTTACCTCAGACAATGTAGACTATTGCTGAGATCATTCTGATTCTCTGTACAGCCTCTCACTGTTAGCGCTTCGATAATATCACTAATAACCTACTTAAAGCCTACCTGCCCTCCGCATATATTCAATTTAAAAATTCCCGGAACACAATTTATAACTAAATTATAGACATTTCATAGAGACGAAGCTATTTTTATTAAATTTAATGGAAAAATATGAAAGTATGGGTAAATGCAGGACTTACGACTTGTCTTCGGCTGGCTTAAGTGAGAATGATGAACGTTATACAAATATAACGTTCATCATTCTCACCCCTTAATCAATATCTATATCTATCAAATTTTTGGAAGTTGTTTATATATTATACTATATGAAAACACTTCGAGTACAACTACACTATCGCCATCTATGGACTAAATTTGATATTCATTTCCCTGAAACAGCATAGATGTCAACTAATGAGAATCTAATTATTTTTGAAATTATTTAAAGCAAAATTCTTTTCTGTAAAGGTTTTTTAATACATTATTGGACATATTAAAATATTACAATATATAACCACTTATCGACACTTTCTTAATTTTATTGCGTCCCTACTCATACACTACAAATACTGTCAATAACCAAAATCGCATTGTGTCCAAGATGGGACTCAAAACAGAACATTGTATAACAGGTTTTTTTTTTCCTCGTTCGCCGGTATAAAATACCGTAAAATCTCTTTTTTTCTTTTGTGTGAAAACACGTTAAAACTTATTCCTAGATAATCTAATATTTATTATAACTAGTGTGTAGCATTTTATTGATAAATAATTAAGATTATAGTCCTGTTTAACTGTTATTTAAGCATTAAATAAATATTTATTTAAAATTTTGTAATTCTGCAATAATAATCAATTGTTTTATAATTCTTAGAATTTAATGGCACGAGCCAAAAAATTTATTTAAATTTAAATAAAAAATATTTTAACTTATTCAAGAAAACATTATGTTTTTCTTCTCATTCCTCGATGAAAATCATATATGTACTATACATAATATACATATACTATACATAACATAATATAACGAACGTTTTGAATTTCAAAAATCGTATCTGAACATCTGTTAAATGAATAGGTTACCCGTGTGATTTATTTTTCCATTTTAAATTTTTTTGGTAATAATGTTAGCAAGGGTGCGATATCGAAGAAAATAGCGGAATCTTTGCTGCATACACAAAGTGTGATAGAACGGAAATCGAGACATGTTAAAAATGTGTTCTGAACGGTTTCAATCCTATTTTTATAGAGACCTGTATTCCATTATACAGGTCTCTATATTTTTATAGAGACCTGTATTCCATTATACATGTCATCAGATTTCATTCTGTGGACATAAACCACCATGAAAATGTTTACACGGATTATTACTTCTGTTGGCACCACTGGGTTTCCTGGTTGATAATAATGTGCATGTGTGTGTGTGATTATTACCGCCTATTCTCGGAATCAGAGAAGTCGGTAACGAAGGCGTGATTCTCATTACCTCCGGTGCTTTGACCAGTCCAGCAGTCCTAAAACCATCAGTGCGCACTTCAGCCAGCCAAAATTTAACAACAACAAAGTTAACAGGTTAACGCAGTTCATGTATTAATGTGGATTAATTATTAATCGGAATCCTGGGAACCAGCGATCGAAGGCGTTTACATAAACAGATACAATAGGTTATGATAATATCTATGACATTAAATATCAATTTATGAAGGGAAAAAACATCGTCGTTGTCATTCTGAACAATAAAAATAAATTAAAAATTACCGTTCATAAATCATACATCAGTATTTCTTACCTTCCATGAAATATGATACGAATTGCTTCTAGACCGTGAAAAACATGCCGAAATCTTTATTAATGGCTTCTTCCAACTTCAACGTCTTTATAAATGACCACTTAGCCGCTCTCCGCTATCTCCCAACATTGAATTAACATCAAGAAATCATGTCGGTCCATCGCTCATCATATAACTTTTACAAAACACAATGCATTTCTCTCTAATGCCCCTGTCTGAAAAATTGCTTCATTCAGCTAGTACCCACTTAAGGTATTGCGAACTGCTGTATCTTGACTCGGATTTCACTCACTTGTATTATTTGATATGATTTGTTTGTATAGATACGTGTATTGTCATAAATTTACCGTCGTAACGAGTGAGGGTACGGATCTCTGTATCGGAGTAACCACCCCAGCAGTGAGGCACCCCCTCTGTAGCGCTAAGTAATTGCGGAGGTTAGATTCGGTAGTCGTGCAAATTGTTCATCTACAGCGGCGAACTGACGAATTAAAATATTATTAAACAATTAATAATTAATGTTGCCTCAATTTAGATTTTTACTTAATAAAAACTGATACTTGAATAGTCAGTTATATATGTAACTTTTCGTGTACGACTAGTTTTGAAATATGAAAAATCTTGCACACAACGCAAAAATAACAACGATAAATTATGTTAATTGTAATTAATGTCTCTTAAAACTATAATTTAGATCTTAAGTTGATGATTTTATCTATTAAATTCCACAAACGTGTTAACATACCAAATTTTACAATGTTGTAACTTGTCAAACATATTATATCAAGTCATAAGAATAATTATGTTCACTTTTCAACCTTGACGGGAAGGGATCAAACACGAATTTTAATGTCATGTATTTGAAATCATTCTGTTATTTATAGACAACAGTTTCAGGCTTTTAAAATGATTAAATTTGAGTCAACGATGGGTGGTTAAAATTACTCTACTTTTGTTATCTATGTGAATGAATGAATGTGAATGAATTTCGCTTTCTATTTAAAATTCTAAATACAAAAAGCCCACTTAGAAATTGAGACATCATTACGCAGCTTTTTGAGAGGTATATTCGCTACTCACAGCATAGTGGTCACGCCGCGACTGAGGCCCCTGCCGGGTTAGTAACGCTGACGTAGCGAGAATAGTTTTATTTAATTATCAACCTGTAGTATTGCTTTCTCGAAAAAGGGTATCGTGATTTTCATAACATCGAATAACGAACTTTCTTATTTTTCTCAGTGAGAGTAGTAGTGATCGCGGTCCTACGGCATGGTTATTGCATATGGCGGCATAATTAATATCTCGCCATCTATTCCGGTTAATGGAACTTATTTGTGTTGTACAGGAGCGTGGTCTACATCGAAGCTTTAACCAAGTCAGTCCATCGTATTCCACGACATCTGGTCCTTTCCTTAGTCTACCAATTTTTCCATGGTATCCTCATGATCATGTAAGGACATGACCAAAATAGCTAAATATTCGGGGCCGTATAGTTAAAGATAGATAATACTCAGTGTTTAATTCATGTATTTATTATTGATCTAACACACACATTAGTATATATATAAATATGTTTATCGGGGGTTTATGGACACACGGGTGAAATTACAAAAATTGCGGAGTTAAGTATTAAATTGGCATCCGAGAAATCAATTCTATTAGTGAAAGAAAGATAAAACTCATACTATAATTGGTTTTTAAAATAGGCTCGGGTATAAGTAAAATTAAATAAAACATTTAAAGACACAGGAATGAAACGTCTATTTCGTCATCGTAATCTTTCTTCAATTTAAAGGAGTGTAAGGGTAACACTGATGAAATGGTCGTTTCGTTTTTGTATCACTGAAACTATTATTTTCTGTAGTATATTTCATTGCCATTTGAAATAAAAACTGTTTTTGTGTTTTTCTCAACCATTGCTTTGTAGTTACGCTCTTATTACCTTAAGCTCCCATATAATATAATATAAACAATATAAATATTTACCTTTTACTAAAACTCATCTTACACATATTTTCTTAACTTACTTTTAAATTGAATCTTCATCATATTACGCGTCATTGATTTATTTGATATAGCGTTCTTCCTAAATGACAGTCTCATTCTGTCTCTTCTTCTTGTGTGATGCATGTTGTTCGCATTCATTCTACAAGCTGTCCCACATCTTCAGAGCATCTATTCCCGCTCTCTTAGAATCCTTGTTTCAGCTCAATATGGAAATATTGAGAATATAAAGAGTTTAGTTTAATTTTTATGTTCCTTATTATTCTTCGGTCAAAAGATATTTAACTGAAGACACGATTCATATCAATATATAGTAACAATTTTTTTTTATAAGAATACTTTTATCTTACATGGACTGCATTTGTAAATATTGAATAGATATTTTGCAATTCTACTATAATTTTTTTTCGACATATTTTTTCACGATTCATCTCTGCCGAAAGCACATTCCACCAGCAACGAAATTACCGCGTATAAGTGGTATCTGTGCATTTTACCTTTCGGGCAATTTGATGTATCGGGAGAACAGACGTCTATTGGTGGGGGACTGAAGGGCGGATAACCTCCCCGCGTAAAACAGGGGGGTGAAAGACGAACATGGACAGGCCCGAATTAAAATTTAAAAAAATATTAATTTTAATATGATTTAAATTTTAAAGCATTCATGTTTTCGCCTATCTTTATACATTATTTAAAATATATATTTTTGTATTTTTAATTTTTTCCTTTTATTATTTTCAAATTGAATTTGGTGATTATTCAACAATTTAAAATGTATGTATATTTACTGATTTTTGATTAACTACGTTAAATATTTGCCTCAGCACGGGTGAATCCCAGTGAGGCAGATATTTAAATACTAAAAAATAAATAATGTGCGGTAAGGTAAAAATAGAACGTATCAGATTACAAGATGGCGCAATGTATTGAAAAGCTTTTAATCAGCAGCTGCTGGTCAAAATAAACGTTTTCAGTAAATTATTATTTTTAAATAGTAAAATGATACCTTAACTTGAGATTTAAAAAATATCTGCAAACATTAAATTCATTTCTAAAATATTGTATCATCAGTCATCGATGTATTTTTCAACGTTTAATAGTTTTATGATAATTATTTATTAAACTAAAAATAACTCGTCTATAATGGCAGTAATTTACAATTTTAATAATCTTAATGTATTTAAAAAATAACAAAAATACGATTAAAAAATAATTGACTTTGTTTAACGCGATAACCGCACACTTTCACTTGACAAAATTAACAATTTTTTGTTGTTGTCACGTTTGTTGAATATTATGCAGCAACGGACATAAGGAAGTTGTAATATATGTAAGATGAACTTATTGATATTCGGCAATATTTGAATATGTCCAAGAAAACATAATTACTGCATTTTCACTTACAAAGACACTGTTATTGAATAAATAATAGATATCTCATAGAGACGAAGCTAATTTTTATTAATGGAAAAATATGGAAGTATGGGTAAACAAGAAAATATATAAAAATTGAAATTTTTTGATTTTTCAGACGTACTCCAGTATAATGTGTTAAAAACATTTTATAGATATTATTTTAAATAATTTTAAAAAAAGAATTAGATTCTTATTGTGACATATATGCTATTTCAGGAAAAATGAATATCAAATTTAGTCCATAGATGGGGATAGTATAGTGGTATTCGAAGTGTTTCCACATATTAACTTATATCAACTTTCAAAAATTTGATAGATATAGAGGTTGATTGGGTGGAATGGTGAAAGTTACATTGTGTAAAGTGATCACTTAAGCCGGCCGAAGACAGGTCGTGAGCCCTGTAAATACCCAAACTTCCATATTTTTCCATTAATAAAAAATAGATTCGTCTCTGTGAGATATCTATTATTTATTTATTTATATTTATTATATTATTACTAAGTAAAAGTTCGTCAATAATAACTGGAAAAAAAACGTATTTTTAAATTTACCTGTACTTACCTTCTGGTATCTAATCAAATTATTATTGAACACACACAATACGAAAAGTTCAGTAGATTGTTTTGAAACAGACAGAACGAACAGAACGAACAGAAGGAAATATTTTTTCATACCCAGTCAAGTTTCATACCCAGACAAAGCACATACCAGACAATTAATTAAGTGACCGACATGCAAACGGCGTGGATTGTAGGAATTTTTTTCCCCCCCAAACATCATATTTACATAATTTATGTTTAATTCAAATCATTAATATTTATTACTCAAAATACACAATTATTTCAATACTAACAATATACTTTTTATTATTACATATCTATTATTTGTTTAATAATAGTGCCTTTGTCCGGTAATTGTGTGTTTTTGGACATATTTAAAAATTATTTTTAATTATTAGTATTTCCAACGAGTGTACTCGTGATCACCTCAATGTAAGGACCCCGTCCGGCCCTGGAGGTGAACGCTTGCGAGAGAAGAATAAAGGGAATAGAATAACAGCGAAGAACTGTGTGATAGAATCATTTCATAAGTCAAGTGAGGCGATCGGTATCCCGGTGGAGAGGGTTGCTTACACGAGAAAAGTGCAATACTTTCCATACCACTTTTGTTGCTTAGATAACACAAGTCTGAGTGAGTGGATATTTTGGAAGGTTATTTGATTTTTAACCCTTAAGTTACACAAGAAAATATAATTATTAATTTTTTTTTTCAATAAAAAAACTTATACACTAAAGTCTCGATTTGCGTTGCTTCAAAAACATAAACTTAAAATCTGGTCTGCATCCTTACAGAAATAGTTGTAGTTTCGTCATATACGTGCGATTGGACCTACAGAGCTATGTCAACCTCTTAGAATAACAAGGTTCCATCTGACACTGACACTATTTTGAGATAATGAGCTCAACAGTGTTGATTGAATTTCAACATATATTCATTTATATTTTGTTTTTAGTATGAAAAATGGTTTTAAGGTCTTAACATATTTTCAGTATTATTAATGACTACTGTGAGGTGATGAGTTTAATTAAAAAATATAAAAAAACATTGTAAATTAACAATAATAATCCATAAATTGAAATAAATAACTAATGCAGTTGGAACTTTCAGCTCTTGCTATTTCTTTTAATATCCATTAAATACAGTTGGTGTGTATGGAAGAAATAAAAAATAATGCATTTGGAATCCATTTCAGGCAATAACTCTAATTAGCTCAAAATGTTAGTTGAAACCTTCTTATTCTAAGGAATCGATGTGACAAATAACTTTTTTGTGTTCCGTAATATTCTGATCTATATATGCATTGAAAAATTAAATTATAAGCAAATTAACGTTTGGATTTACACTATCTCTAGACTGTATCTTCAAATATTGATTTCTCAAATGATTGCGGTACTGAAATACAATTTAATATGTAATTAGGAGAATTGTATGCACTTCCCCTATAGATACACTTACTGCGACTCACCTACCTAGAATAATTTGTAGTATTTTTTGTATAACTATGAACTGGCAAGAAACAAGAAATTTGTTATTTTTCGTGCAAATTTATTTTTAATAAAACCATACACTGATATATTTAAAAGTTTCTGTGAATCTTATGTTAATGTATTCGTACCGTTGTTTTTTATTTATGGATAAAAGTGAACGGCAAATAATAAAATGAAAAAAGTAATAACATTAGATTCAATGCTAGAAATATTGCGGCGTTTGATGAAATTGTCAAAGCAATTGGAGTGAAGTGGCAAAGATTGGCAAAAGACTAAAAAAAATGTCAGAATAGTAGAAGGACCTATATCCATCGGTGAATTGAAAATGTCTGTTGATGATGATAGTGAATTGCCTTAAATCATACACACTTTGAAATTTTCAACATAGTAATTCAGGGTCTTCTTACTAGACAGCCTAAATTACTGTCAGAATTACATATCTATAGATTCGAGTATATTATATATCAAAAGTATTTTCAATAATACCCCAAACTTTAACACCTGAAATTTTTATTTGTTTTTTTTAACGTACAAATTTTTTTGTGTTTATTTTTAAATTAATACAAATGTTTTCATTTTTTATTTTTTATTAGCTCCACATTTCTTGCATTATGTATGTACGTAAAATATTAAAAAAAATATATTTTTTACTTAGAGAAGCATACATGATATATATGTTACATCAATAAATTTACTTTTGTCATATTAAGCTGAGCACGAAAAATACGAAAAAAAACTAACTCGACTGAATCCTTAATCGATCAGTCACAAGGCGAGAGTATACTGTTAGACCAACCATGTAATCCTTTGTAGGTAATATACATTTTATGGTTTTGGAGTTACCAACACAAACGCGTTCATATTTTTTTCTATATCTATAGCTGAAACTTTTATCGCGGGTACTAATCATGAAAACGATTACAATTTGACATCAAACAACAAAACAATATCGCGAAATCAAAACTACTGTGTTAACTGGCGTCCACAGAAAACATCGTAGAATACAATGATATTGTTATGACGTCACTAAAACGCTGAATGGCTTCGTGTTTAACATCCTCGCATTATACCGTCTTATTGTTACACTTTCGGTAATCGCGGGTCCTTACACGCCGTCGCCAGCCGCGCCCCATTCATCCCTTCTTCGACTCATCCTGCCCCATTGTGTCGAGTGCGTCGAAACTTTTCGACTTTCCATAAAAGCCAGAAATGTCGCGGTTTATCCCGGTTCACCTCCCGCGGCTGCTTTGTTATCTTTTGGCTAAATTGGATAAGATTTAACAAATTCAGCCTCGTATTCATGTGGATACGTAGCCGTGGATATCACCTTATTTAAGTAACCCGAAAATTGTTGGTTTCAGCATACCGCAAGCTTGTTATCGGTGCTCGTAGGGGTCAATATTATATGGGAGAATAGGGAATTATCTGTTAAGAGGGAATATTTAAATAAAATGTTTATATTACCTGATTTGGAATTATATTGGAAAACTTCTCACAAAATAATAAAATAAAGATGACAAATTTATGAGTCATGATACTACGGGCAAGAATATTAGTTGTGCAATTTGGATGGTTGAATGAATCCGTGTGGGTTAACGGATGAATGTGTCGATATATATGTATATAGACACGAATTAGAACAATTTTAAATGATGTTATGCAATTAATGTGAGCGTAGATGCTCCAATATATCATCCACCTCTCTCGTGCTAGTTTGAAAGTCGCAGAATGTATTGTGTATATGTGAGTGTAGTAGGCAGCAGGTTATTATAAATAAATTACCTACGGTTGGCCCTTCGTTTTATTGTAAGGCACAATTTACAAATATGGAGATTTGACTCGTACAATGTAATTACTACACATCAAAGGAAATTTCTAAAATTGTTGATAAGAAGGTGACGCTAGAAAAAATGTCGCTCGTGAGACGCTTTTCTTGAGTGCCGCTAGTCACGATGGTATTTTTTTTTCAATCAATTTTCGAAATTTTTTCAAACTATTTTTTATTTTATAATTCCATGATCTTAAATTCAGTCAGTTTCTATGGATACATTCACAGTATTTTATCGTGTATAAATTATTAGGAGAACATATTCTTATTATGAAGTTGTAATTATTCAGAACATAGGTCTGTGATATTTTAAATATTAATTAAATGCATTAATTAGAAAGATATACATATAAAATCTATTTTATCGAAAAATATTATTGTTGCGTCACCAGGATTCAAACCTGGATCTCTTTTCAAACCGAGGAAGGTGTATTATCCAACTATGCTACAGCGACACTATTTTTGACGACACATTTTCGAACCTATACGTCACCTTTTTAAATTAATACATTTTAATCGTTCCATTATTTGAAAGAGCCATCTACTTTGTTTTTACAAAATCTCAAATACCTTTGAGTAATCCGATAGCAGACGCCAGAATTATAAATTCATTTTTATTAAATTTAAGACACATTGATACAACTTACATATTATTAGGAGAACACATTCTTATTGTGAAGTTGTAATTATTCAGAACATAGGTCTGTGATATTTTAAATATTAATTAAATATATTAATTAGAAAAATATACATATAAAATCAATTTATCAAAAAATGGAACGATTAAAATGTATTAATTTAAAGAGGTAATAACACATAGGTTCGAAAATTTGTCGTCAAAAATAGTGTCATAGTTAGATAATGCACCTTCCCCGAAAGAGACCCAGGTTCGAATCCAGTTGGCGCAACAACAATATTTTTCGATAAAATTGATTTTATATGTATATATTTCTAATTAATATTTGTGTATAAATTGCTTGCGCCTATTATTATTTGAGTTACAATCTACTTAACACTTGTATTAGTAATTAGCTATTCACAGGCACAGAAAGTGTTAACATAGTAACACTCTATTAAATATATAGGTATGTTAATTGTGAAATAATTCAGTTAAAATTAAATACCTTTAATACATTCTAAATTCGTTTTTAACTCATCTACTATGTGAAGAGCTCCCTAAATATTATATTCTACCCTTGTCTCCAGGGGGTCGAAAGTTCAAAGCACCTATCACTTTGAGTCGAGTATTGTTTCAGTATTTTCGTGTTCCGCCTTCTCCGTGTATCCTTCTAAATACAATAATAATACACCTTTGCGCATCTCCTTCCTGAAGAAGTTTAGAACAAGTCTTGACAGTGCAGCTGATGATGGATGCGTCACTCCCTTATTATAAAACTTCACTTTTATCCCGACATTAGGTTCTTTCATTTATTTTAATTAAAAGCTTACCGCACATTATATTCAAGATTTAAAAGGGTTACTCTTTAGAAATTTTGTCAAAAATTAAACATTTTTTGACCTAGCTTTTGTCACAGAAGTCGTGATCATCCAGGTGCTGCCACTGTAATGGAATTCATTGTCATCATCAGCTTGTGTCTCCACTGTTGGATGATAGTCTCCCACAAGGAACGCCAATTCTCTCTGTTTTCAATTCTTTTCATCCATCTGATGCTTGCCACCATGTTCTAAAACTAGTTATATTATAAAACAAATATCAGATAACTCATAGAGACAAAGCTATTTTTTATAATATTTAATGGAAAATATACCTTACGACCTGCCTTCGGTTGGCTTAATTACTTTATATATATACTTTATAATGCAAGTCACTGACACCTATCTCACAGCTAGCCCAAATTCTTAAATATTTGCATATTGTACAGTTAATAAAGGGTGACCAGTGGCATAGTTATATAAAGGGTGACCAGTGGAAAATTTCAAGATTAAATTAAAATTGCTTGTAAACCATCAAGATGAGGTAAGTGGAAACAGTATTATTTTTTTTATATGCGAACAGTATTTGCCAGTCGCAATGTTTCACTGGTTGGGAGCGCACCGAGCGTTCGCCGTTGGGCAATATTTAAAGGGCGGTGATTCATTGGTTTGTGCGCGTACTCACTTTAATATTCGACGAGTAAGTGATGGGCCGAGCATGCAATTTATCTGGTGTTAGGTTTAAAAGTTCAGACAAGAAAGGACAATGGTTAACCAAACTCCTGCGGGACCATCAACGTCAGCAGCGACGCCAGAAGATGTGGCTCAAGTTCGACGTTAAATTATGCCCAATCCGCGTAAATCGATAAGGAAGATTGCAGCCTGTACTGGAATAAAAAATCAACAGTGCACGTTATTTTGAAAAAAAACTACAGTTTCACCCATACAAACTGCAAATCTTGCAGCTTATCAACGAAAAAGACTATTCTTTACGTGAAACCACAGCGAGAACGATACTGAAACGTTTTGGAACAGCACGAATGCTTGGAAATATGTTGTTTACTGACGAAGCACATTTTCATATTGATGGTTATGTTAATAAACAGAAAATGAGATGCTGGTGCCTCGACAATCCAAGAAAACCCCATAAAATTGCATTGTCCAAAAATGATCAGCGAGAAATTGTCACTGCTGACGTGTATTGCCGAATGATCGACAAGTTTTTGGTACCGCAACTGCAGCTGTTTTCCGGATGCAACAATAGAATACAGTTTTAGCAAGACGAGGCTAATCCACATACAGTTAGATTTTCAATGGAGAAGCTGAGGATGATTTTTCACAATAAATTAATCAGCAAGTACGAAGACATACCCTGGGCACCGGACCATGCAATTTTTTTATGGGGATACCTTAAGTCGAAAGTTTACAGCAACAATCCTCCAACAATTCAGCCTCTACAAGAAAATATACGCCGTGAAGTTGCTGCCATTGAACCAACGCTTTACTCTCGCGTTTTCGAAAATATAAGAGTTCGATTGCAAGAATATCTTGAGAGAAATGGACGGCATTTAGACGATATTGTTTATAAAACGTAAAATCCGCATCGTTAAACTCCATTTTGTAAAAATAAAATATGAGAGTAACATTGTAGTTTTTATTTTTATTTAATATTAAACATGAAAATTTTCCGCTGGACACCCTTTATATCCACATCACTTTGACACGCGTGTCACAGATTTGACATCTCTGGTATAGTGATAAAATATAATATGCATTGTTTTATCCAAATAAAAAATGCTTACATAATAATAATTAATGCTGGTTACATTTTTGAATATTTGAACTTATTATTTATTATCTTCTTTCATCTTTGCAAGTTATTATAATTTATTGTAATGACGATCAAATCAAGGTTTATTGTTGAAGAATAAGACCCGTGCAAGTCTTCCTCCCGACTGTGTGGCCGCGATGAGCGATGGTATCTCAATGTCGCATTATGTCAGAATAATAATGAGACATCAATTAAGATTAACGGGAGTACACGAACCCACCCCCACCCCTACTTTTCCATACACAGCCCCCTTTGAGAGTAAATTACCTTGTATCCTGTGCTGCGTCAAAGAATGGAGGCTTTGTCTGAGAATGTATAAAGAAGAAATACGTACTTTATAATATAAGGGTCTCAAAATTTAATATACGGGTTAGCTGTAATAATGATTTTGTCTTTTACGCCAAGTTATTCATTACACTTCTTGTACCTTTTCAAAGCACGACTGAGGTAAGCGTGTACTATAAACATGTATAGGGTATATTTCTACCGCTTTCACATTTATTGTTTAAATTATAGTTTTAATTGATAAAAAAATTTATTTAAGACGGATGCTACAAATAACATAGTTATTTTTGAGTTATGTTGAGTAGTTAACATAAATACGTATATGTATAACTTACAACTATAATACGAATATTGAATTTTTCAAAATGTAGTGTATCTTGAGAAATTGTAGAAGGTATATATCGAAAAAATCTAACACTCCCGTTTAATATGAACATGTTTAAAAATCCCTTTCTATTTTAATACTTCTAATCTTTCTGTCTAGTTCTTTTATTGATCTGGAACTAACCTCAATAAGTATGGAGACCTTATACAGAAGAAGCAAGGGAGTATCCAGCCGCCACATCTAGAAAGTCATAGATATAGATGGGGAAGCATAATATTATTATGTATGATGGAACAACAAATTAGCAGCATTCAACAAGTGTTTCCATATAGTAACATATATACAACTTCCAAAAATTTTATAGATATGGTGATTGATTAGTTGGTGAGAATGGTGAACGTTATATTTGTATAAAGTTATCACTTAAGCCAGCCGAAGACAGGTCGTAAGCCCTGTAATTACCCATATTTTCATATATTTCCATTAAATATAATAAAAATAGCTTCGTCTTTATGACATATATATAATTTGTTTAATAACAGTGCCTTTGTAGGTGAAAATCTAATGATTGTGTGTTCAGGACATATTCGAATATTGCTAGCAGTATTTAGTTTCCTAGTTAAATATTTAACTTTTCAATTTCACTTTACGTGCCCTGTTTCATATCATTATTTTATTTTGCACTATATAATTAATATACTTAGGCCAATTTTTAAATTTCTAAACTTAAAGTGTGCAGTAACATTTAAGTTGTTTTTTAAAATATTACATTCACACTCTAATCTTAAAATAAAACAGATTCCCAGTTGGCCTGTATATTCCATATCCTTTCAATATTATTATATTTTGCTAAGCCGTCGCACGACCTCGTAACCCCGTGTATTCATCCCTCTATGTATCTTGCACCTATGTCGCACATGTGCAGCACTAATTATGTTTCTTCTGCCTTCTTACACGCTGCCTGCATGTGTACCCATAGCGTCATTAAACTTTTCGACAATGGAAATTACAAACCCCACAAGTAAACACAAAGTTCGTTAGTTCACCGCTTTCATAGTCAACCACAGCTTCCTGCTCATCTATGACCCTACTTATATTTATCTTTCATCATCACTTGTCAATAGTAAAAACATATCAGAGCAGTATTATTTATGATCATAATATATGATTAGGAAGTATTATAGATGCGTATATTTATTTTTCAATGTAAGGATGTGTGCAGATAGTAAATATACTATTTTCAAATTAATCGAAGCGTTTGTGCTATGAGAATAAAAATAACTTGGTTGTCTTTGGGGATGAAGCATGAACCCCTGACCCCTAGATAATTTGGGGAGTGCCTTACTGATAGACCACTATACTAAATTACATATAAATTAATGCATAGTTTAAACATTTACATTCATTTCGTCGCGTCACATCTCCAATACAGTTAATATTATTATTAACTGTATTTTAATAATATTATTATTATTAACTGTACTGTAACACATTATTATTGTGATTATTCAGAACAAAGGTTTGTAATATTTGAGATTCCGTAAAAAACAATATAATAATGGTACGATCGATGTATTAATTTGAAAAGTGTAACATATGGGTTCGAGAATTCGTCGCCAAATGTACTATCGCTGTAGAATAGTTAGTAATGCACCTTCCCCGGATTGGAAAAAAGATCCAAGTTCGAATCTCGGTAGCGCAATAATAATATTTTTCGGTAAAATTGATTTTAAATGTATATCTTTCTAATTAATACATTTAATTAGTATTTAATATTATTATTTTTTAACTATTATGTTTAATATGTATTTAAGAAAATACATATTAAAATATATTTTTTTTAAATCTCTAATATTTATTGTATTCGTATGATTTGGTTACATATTTTTGAACTATTGATGATTTATTTTAATAATTAGAATTCACAAAAAATTTCGTGCAATAGTACTAAAATCATAAAAATGTGTGACAAAAAAGTGACCAAAGAAATACGTCATACTCGTCACCGTGACGACTATCTATTTTATTCAGTATATATATATATATATATATATATATATATATATAAACGTCAAACATTTTGAGATTTGTTAAGTATTCACATGTTGGAACATTAAAATATATCTTTGCACGTCTCTGCAGGTAGTTAGAAAATGTATTAATAAATTGGGTATCTACACGGCAAAAATCTACCTATAGTTGTGCTAAACAATCGTTTTCTAAAATTGATATTTCAAAATATTAAAAATAAGTATAATAAAATTTCATTCCTTCGTTGTAAACTAAACATAACATACATACGCGTGATGTATATACATAATCACGGGAGTACTAATTGTACTCACATGATTTTTTAAATTTCTTTATATATGTTCATATTATGATACGACCTAGTAGGTATCTAACACTAATAAAAAAGATAAAAAACAGTAATGTCTTTATAGAAAAATATAAAAAAATAACAGTGCAATTAGGCATTGAATAATTAATTTAATTATATTAATAAACTTAATATTAGTTTTTATTCGGTAAAAGTAATTATTAAAATGACCAAAAAGTGTTATTTCCCACATCTCCACTGGGTTACGTCTCTCCCTGTGTTTGATAAACTCTCGAACAAAGATCACGCAACAAAAGACGCTGGCAATAATCTTAAATGTTTCTTGTTGTCATGTGAGTGTGTGTGTGTGTGTATCTGTACACACTAGGTAGGTACAGTGTGCGAGTTTGCGTGTGCAACATTTGGGGTTAACGAGACAAAAGGTGGGATTGTTAGCGGTAGGTGGAAACTCTCATATGAAAAGACAGGAAGTCATTATGTAATAGCGAAGCAATTCGAAATATTGCCAAAAGGAACGTAATCGTAACATTGATTAGAAATAAAAACAACGCGTTGCTTATGTCTTTTTTACTCGGGATATTACATTTCATAGATTCCTTTTTGTGCGCGCAAGATTGGAAGATTCTTCTTTAATGAAAGCCCAGGAAGCCATCTGTGACTGTGTGCGTGTTTTCTTGCGATATTAAGATTCAAACACACATGTTTACAATTTAACAATTTTGTGAGCAAAAATGAGGCAAACTACAGAAATGTACCAAGTATTTGTACCTATTAATAATATCCTACATTTAATATTTCAAAATAATTTGATACAATTTTATTTTTTATAGATTTTCTTCTATCGTATCAAGAAATATTATCTTCTATGTGAACGAATTTCAATGAACTGCTTAAAATTGATTCATATCTACAACATAGTGTGTACACACGTAGTACTTTATGCATAGAAAATCAAATATATTTAAATGACACCTACTAATGATTTCAATTTTCTAGAACCTAGTAAATACCTTGTTAATAAATCTATAACACATCAAGCAAATAATGATAATTACTTAATAGTAATAATTCAACAAAAATAATATAACATACCACATCCATGTTTTGATTTTCAACACATTCATTATATATTTTATTGTGCATTTAAAACTTAACATATACAAACAAAACTGACTACTTTAACATAGAAAAAAGTTTAGGAAAGTAGCCAGAATATGGTTGATTTTATCAGAGGTTATATCTACTTATCAAAAATATATCAAAAAAATAATTAATTAGTAAGCTTAATAGCAATTTACTTATAAAACATTATTTTATTATTTCACCTCTGTTTAAATATTTCAATAAAGCTTTTTATCTTATTTTTTTTTTTGCATCTTATAATATTTATTATATTGTATAAAGTGCATGAATTAAAATTAGAAAGAGATCAACATAAGCTTTTAAGGTTTATTAACTTAAAACTGTGTATACCCGTTAAACAATAGAATTAATCTAATTAACTTGTCGTGTAGAAGAACTTTAAGTGATTTATTATTTTTATTTAAAATGGCATGCTGGACGCCCTTAAATTAACTGAACTGATTATACATCACGTTCCCACGCACAGAGTATTAGGTCGTCGGTGCTGTTCCATGTAAATGCGTCATATACAATTTTTAATTGGAATGCACCCACACAAAAACTACACAGGCTTTGAAACGATTTTGGTCTTGTGGATATATATTCCGATATTCATTGTTTAAGATAAGAGTGATGTTTTTGATGCTGTTCTGATACAAAGGTGTAATTGATTTTTGTACTTAGCCATTCGGTGTTAAATATATTTTTTTTTTGCTTAACTTTCAATTTTTTGTCCTTTTAAATCAATTAATCAATTTCCGTTTTAAATATATATTTCATCCTACTTTTGTAGTTGCACATCTTTATTTATTTATATGTTATTAATTTTGTGAAAGCCCATAATGGCGTGAATTTTTTTTTCTTCTTTTTTTATTAATATTAAAAATATAATACAATTTCAATAATCAGTGGATATATATATATATATATATATTTTTTTTTTTTTTTTAACATTTGTTTCTTCTCTATGAGAGTAAGACTCGTGTATAGAAAAGGAGTATATTCGAGTTAATTTATGTTTCAGTTAGTCTGTGTACAAATTTTTTTTACTTCAGTTACAAATTTATAATAGTCCGTAATTTTTTTAATTGTGATGAGGAGTTGTTAAAAAATTTGATACCCTGATAAATATATTGTTTTTGAGTTGCGGTATATTTTAGTTTTAGGATATCAATTTGATCTCTATATCTTGTAGATCGGAATTCGCTTCTAAAATATAATTGATTTTTAATTTAGAAAATTTGAATTATCGAATTTTTTTGTACATGTCAACTATTTTTGGTACTTTAAAATCTGTGAAAAGTTGTATACTTGGATAGTTTTTTTTTTTTAGAATAATTTTTATTATCATTTTTTGAGTGATTTCTAATTGTGATATTGAAGTTTTATATGCACCTCCCCATCCAATAATACCGTATTGCAAATGGGATTGTACAAACCTGTAATATATTATTTTCAGATATGTAAGTGATAAGATGTTTCCGACTCTTAAAAATATATAGGCAGTTTTCCTTATTTTGTTTGTGAGATTAGTTATATGTTCTTTCTATTTGAGATTGTTATCTATTATGATTTCAAGGTACTCGATACAGTATTTTTCTTCAATTGATGAACATTGGTCACAAGTGTTTTCTCGAGTACAGGCCTTGGTGTGAATTCTAATATGAATTTCAGTGTTTTGTTTCTGTTAAATAGCAAATCGTAGAAAGTATATTTTATCGGTATTAATTGATAGTAAGTTATCATCCGTCCACTGTTTTATGGTAATAACATCCTCATTTGCCGATATATTAGCGTCAGTCCAGGTTTTTTCTTTAATTATTAATACTGTATCGTCTGCATAAGATATTATTTTACCATGTAATTTGAGTTTAAATATATCATTAGAGTATATAATAAATAAAAATGGTCCAAGTACTGTACCTTGTGGTATGCCAAAGTCAGTGATTTCAGGTGTACTATTATGTCTATTTATTTTTACATTTTGTTTTCAGTGATAACTAATATAAATAAAAGTAACCATAATAAATTATTATTATTAAAATGATGAAATTATGCTATGCTCTTAAATTATGTTACATGTTATGAAATTGTGATATTAATAGTAAATTTTCTCTAAAATAAAGTGTTATATCATGAATAATAGTAATTAGTTTTGACGAATTTGGTTACATCGGCTTCCTTTATTAATATGTTTCTTTCTGTATCTTCGTACGACGACAAACATACATCTTTTAATCTTTTGTCTGATTTTTTAAAGATCCATGATTAGAAACTAAATATAAGTAAACACTGGAAGAAAGCATTGCATAACAGAAAACGCCATAAAAATTTAATGGATTTAGGCAGGTCAGATCACTCGATAATCTGATAATCGTTGCAAACTAACGCAGTCATCCAGTGGTCAAGATCATCCAGTCGTCCAGTGATCAAGATGTCAAAATGGCATTGACCTTTGAATTGACAAAATCGTTAAGTTCTGCTGAAAATGTACACACGGTGCTGTGAACAACAATTAAATGAGAAAAGTGGGGGCACACGGGGAGGCTGATAATGACGATGATTAACTAATTTAATGAAAATATTTGTATTTTTGTTTGGAATAATTAACTGGATTGGCCAGTCTACTGTACAGCTTTTCCGGGTTTCAGTGTACAAAATGATGATAGCGAATCTGCTTTGAACGGATAGGGCATGTGCGAATTTGATTCAAAAGTGTTTTTTTTGCTTAACGTTTTATATTTTTTTTAATTCTTACAAGTATGCCGACTTAATGATTGAATAATTTTACAACAGTATTTTATTTTGAGAATAATATATCTACTATGGAATAATCCTCATTTTGAATGGACTTTTTTCACGATTTTAAAAGGATTTTTTTAATTAATCCCAGTACAATAAAATAGAATAAAATCTACCACATTATGAATCAAGATACTCTTTATTCTCTTTAAAATTAATGTGAATATGCGACGTTCATTATAACATTATAAAACTCAGAGTTTCTTCATTTCCTGTAAATTTTTTTTACCTTTGTATAGTCGATATTAAAATGTATAGGAAGGTACTGTATAAAGATAAACATGATGCCAAAACACTGTACAGTGAAACAGCTATCAAAATTTCAGAATGAAAATTTTGAAACAAATAATAAAATCAATGAACCACCGTGATTCTAGCGAGCAACAACGGCAAAAATTGAAAATATAATTGAATTTTCAAGAATTAACTTCTCAAACAACACAAACCAACCTCCATCATACTTCTACATTATCGCAATTCTCCCTTCTCCCCGCTTTCTTGTCTCTTAATAACCGGGATTACCTACATTATTGGAGATGAACCGAAATCACTTAATTATTGTTTTCAACTCGGGGTTGACAACGGGGGGTTGCTGCTTGAATCACGGTTAGGGGCGGAAGTAAGTTCTGACTCTGTGAAATAAGAAAAATCAATCATGTCGGTTTGTTGAATGAATAATTCGAATTAATAGAATTTCTGATTTATGGGGTTTATTTTAAATTGCAAGAGTTGTATTTTTGAAAAAAATATTTTATGTTTTATGTAATGAATAATCAATAGTCGTGAATAAAAATATCAATATTAAAATGTTCTATTATTTATTGTACAACTAGATAAGATTGGTACTCAAGTCTTAAGTTGTGGTCATAAAAATTATTCATAATAACGTTTCTTCTTGATTTGCACATTAAATCATTTCTACATGACTTTTACTTTATTACATTATTATCGTATCAAAACATTTTAAACTTAAAATTTTAAGCAGTGAGCTTACTTTATTGAAAGACACCTACCCCAAATTTATTATAAAACATATAATTAACTTATCATCTTTGTTAACTTTTTAAGATTGAATTTTTATTTTATCAAATTAAAATTCTACTCTATCATGTTTAACAAATATCACCAAATATTTTTTTTATTCCAAACCTATGATGCAATTTTTTGTCAAGGTAAAACCTATTTAATCTGTTAAGATATTGGTGAGGTTCTGTAAAAATTGAGATACAGATGATTGTCACTTAATCGAAAAAAGGTTATTCTATTCAAAGTTTCTTTGTTGAATTGATCAGTTGCTCTATCAGAACTTGTCTTCAGTCACACGCCCGTAGTCATAAACCAACCTTGTTAATTAGATAGGTCTTACCTTAATGTATACAGCACAGTTATGATATAATGCCTCATTCTCGTGAGGCTCCATTCAGGCTCAGGGTGACTTTGTATCGAGGTATCGGCTGTTGAATGAGGAATCGATTAATAATATTCTGACAAGGTATTGCTCATACACGACTTCAATAATGGATTTTCGTCATTAGTTAAGCTATTCAGATACGCAATATATACATTAATACATTATATTAAAACTGTATACCAAACTACGATACTTGTATTTGAAATAATGGTGTATTATTCACAGTATTTTAATGAATTCAATGTTTTAAAAAATCTCTTTTTTTTTTAAATTTATTTTGACGAAATATGAAAATCTAAAAGAAAACCCCCATAAAATTATTTACCTCTATTGATAATGGTTGTTTATCATTGAATCTAAAAAAAAAAAAAATTTGCTGTGGATTTTTATGTATAACATTTGAATACACAAAAAATTACCGTTAGTGATTTTTTTACATAAATAAATAAACAAATTACAATTTTAAAAAGACCGTGGTACTGGACATTTACTATTTCTTTGAGATGTTTTGAGTTTTCAGACAACCAAGTTAGAACTATGTTTTAATTTCAAGCGCTTAACTTTAGTGAAAATTCATGTGGCATATATTCCATGTATGTTAATAATTAATGTCTAACCGTTAATAGAATTTCTTCTGAGATATCCTACCATGAGTTAGATTATGTTATACCTGACATTTTGAGTTAGATTTCATTGGCCATTAAATATAATCCGATACGTTGGCTATGATGAAAATCGATCCAGGACAAAATAATCATGGAAAAAATTATGGTCACCCGGCAGCAGTGAAAACTTAAAAGTAAATTTTATATAAAGAAAAGTTTTATCTCATTAACCTTTTTCAATTAATTTTTAAAGAGGTGTAAATCAATTGAAATATTAGATCTACATGAGAACCATACCTATACGCTAGCAAATGACCTGCACGCCACAAGCAAATGAAGCGAGTAAAAGTTGGTTGATCTTAAAGGATAAATACTTCCAAAATTCCTAATTATATTACTCCAAAAACGTTATATATTTTTATGATACTTTCATGATAAATTAGGTAATATCGATACATCTTGCATAACCGACCTTGGCTGAGAAAGTTAAGGCGTTTGAATTTTCTTCTGAGAGCGTAGATTTAAAATACTTTCACTATACATATATTTAGCAGAGACACATACCACTTTATTTAATACTGCCATTAAAAGCCTGGCGGCGATACTCCGGAAATGCATTAATTATGTCTTTTAGAAAGAATACTCAAATATAGTTTAATTTATCTTAATATATCTATCAATTAATATTTGACTTTGGAGGTTACATTCTCTGATCTTGGTGAAATATTTTAAATGGCCAGTTGCTAGGAATAAAGATTTTTTTATGGGACACAAAATATGTATCTGTTCTACCAAATTCCTAATAATATACATGTTTACCAGTGGCATGCAGTAGGTATAGACTTAGGTTATACTATTATCATGATATTATATATAAAATTCCATATGCTACATTGTACAGTAGGTAAGTTTATGAATTTTCATTTAACCGACGTCTTTAGGCAAAATGAATCCATAATAATAAAAATACATTATACTTGAACTCAAAAGAACAATCATGAAACAACTCGTTTAGTAAGGTAGTAAAATTTGCGAATGTAATAAGTAAATGAAGAAGTAGATGCTTCGATCAGCTCTAAGCCAAGGTCAAAACCTTTCAAATGTCATTTTGTTAACAGCAGCATCAAGGACTTCGTACAATATGGATCAGCTGATCCATTTTTGACTCTGCCGGATGGAATTTTCAATTCAGTCGGTATCAATTGTATGGCTTAAATAAAACGATAAATTAAAATAGTGGCTAGCAATTGTAGTAACAAAAAATGAAGAATAACCCAGTAGAAGACTACAGAGCTACGAAACTAATGATCCTACTAATACACGGTGGGCGCTAGCATAAATTATTTAATTTATATTTTTTTCTCAGAACTTTCAGTAATGCACAGCTTTTTTGCTTAAATGTAGTACACGGGCCGGATATTTACTTACATAAGAGGTCCCCTTAGAGTTTTTTGTAGGTTGTATCTATTCCATTTTTATGTTTTTGGAAAGTACAACGAATAATTTTTTTTTTTTATGTAAATAATGAAAAATAAATTTATTCACTTATTATAAAATAACTTGAGTATTAATCAACAAGAATCAATTATTTCTCATTTTTGTAATACTTCAACAAATTTCTATAATTTCTCATTTTGACACATAAAAAATAGATCCTCCTAAAAATAAGAATAAATACAAGTTATTGGTATCAAATTAAAAAAAAAAATTAAAATGTAACCTTTTATTAAAAATTATTACAGTTTAGGTAAATACAATGAAAAAACGAAGCCATAATATCATAAAAAGAAAATATCGCTAATTTGTTTGTTTTCTCTTCCAGACAGTTGGGATGTTTACCAATAAAAATTATCGTGTTTCATCTTTTGTTTCTATATGAAACCTACCCCTATTCACCTTGTAGTGAAGAGCTTCACTTCGGAAATTAGCTTTCAATTTCTGTAGCAAATTTTTTCGATAGATAATGACAGAGTTCATAAAAATAATATCTTTATGGAAACATTTTTATGAACTTGAAAATTTTTGCTCATTTTACGATTTCTCGCTTGATTTCATCTATGTCTAAGATTTGTCATCAATACCGTTTTTTGCAAATTTCATAATATTAATTATGAATTGACTAGATATTTCTATATAATATGAAGCACGTTTTTTTTTGTAGCGCTGCGGTTGCAAAGTTGCGCATGCGCAATGGTTTCCTTCATCTGTTGACTCACAACATGCATCGTTGGCGATATCCACATGGTGTGGCCATCTTGTAGTGTGTGCTTGAAATGTTCAAGACAGTAGATCAGCTCGTCGACTGTGAGATACGTTCCGTGAAGTAATTGACATATTTTCCTTCATCTGAAGCGGTTCCTTGATGGCGAGCGTTTTGATGACGATGATAAACTCAAAGACGGGGTACAGAGTAGCTTGTTGGTGTAGTAGTCAAGACGTTGGCCTAGTGATCTAGTGATCGGGGGTTCGCGCATCGTTCGAGGACACCAGCAAGTTAGTCCTATTTTCACAGCACAAGCGTTTAGCTTAGTTTGAAAATAGTAAGAATATTGATGTTACATGTATTCCGTGTACGCATCTCTATTTAAAAATAATAAAAAAAAAAACATGGTTTTCATCCCAGGCAACATTGTTCTATGACGAAGGTGTAAAAAAAATAGTGCTCCGTTATGACAAGTGCCTTAATAATGGTGGCGACTATGTTGAGAAGTAGTTTAAGGTATGTAGCGTCCCAAAAAAGTTGTAAAAATGATGTTATATTTCTTAAAAACAAAATTCCGGTACTTAATTTTAAAAAAAGCGCCTCGTATAATGTTAATATTGCCGTTTATAAGGAAAATAATTTATTTTTAGAACTACCGCTCCCTAGTTTTTAAATTATTATCACGCCATATCACGTGGGCAGAAAGACATAAAAATCTACTCAATTCTTTCTTGGCTGACCACTAGTTTACTTCTATACATCACCTCACTCACCATCGTCATTTTTTATTACAGAACCATCTTACAATACCTATTTGTTCGATCTTGCCAGTTGTTTCCGACCGTCATTTTCCCCGGTACCTCGAATAATCATTGCAATTTTGGGTAGCAATTGTGCCTACAGTAGCCTTTTGTGCGTGTTTCCTTAAAACCTGTTTTCCAATTCTTAAAACAAAATTTGTTATTAAAAATAAGAAATGGTCTACCACACTACAACCTAATACGAACGTTAGTGATAATTTTGGCGATCAATATTGTGTTTGTAGAAGCTCGAAGTAGTTTGATTGTAGACTTCCTCTTCTTCTAGCAATTTTACTTTGAACGACGAGATACAGGATCTGATTTTTTTTGATATCTCACGATGTGGCCAAAGTATTTTAATTTCCGGAAAAAAAATGTTTAGTATTTCTTTTTTCTTTCCTTTTCTTTTAAGTGAGCGTAAGCCCAGTTTATTGTTAGTAGTCGTCTATTGATCTTTTATTTGGTTTTGTTATTTGGAGTTCGTATCGACGATTTCATTCCATGTAAGAGTATAGAAAACAAGTAGAATCGTATCCTTCGTAGTCGAACATTTACATTTAAAAATGTCCTTAGATTTTCACGGCCGTTAATAATGTGTATAATTTTCTGGGATAATATGCCATATATATCTGATCTTTCTGGCCGATGTTTCGGATTCAGGATCCCATCAGGACTTATGTAGCTGATGGCCAGAATGGTCAGATATATACTGCAGATTGGCCCAGAAAACTGTACACAGATGATTTAAATTTACTTTATCGCTTCGTGCAACATGAGCTTAAGATTCGAAGATTACAATGTATTATTAATTGGGCAATTGATGAAATTTATAGCTTTGTAAACAAATTCGTTTTTGTGATATTATTATTAAGATCTGTTCTGAATTCGTAAAACACACTTTTAGTGCGTCTTTTCGAATCAGCCGCGACCCATGTTATTAACACATTTCTGCATCCAAATTCCCATCCATACATTTCCGCATGCTCGACTTGTCAATGTGAATTGTGACCTTGATGTCACCAGACATTAACTTGACCGATATTTGTTCAATCTCGACATCGCGATAAGATTCGCGGTGTGGACCTTTCAACTCCAGTGCACTGTATTTTGTAATATTGTGTTTTGATTAAGTATTGTTTGTTGTTTGTGTGCCGTGAGTGAACTTGTGGCATCGCCGTATTTAATTGCGATCGGAGAACGGCTCATCCGCGTGCCATTTGTGTGATGTCGGCAACGACTGCGGGGATTATGGAGACGTCATATACAAGGTAAGGCGAGCAGTCCTTCCGAATCCCGGTTCCCGAGATCACTGGTCCTTCGACTAGAACCACTATCCTCTCACTGACCTCATTCTGTACCAAGGTTTCCCTACTTCCCTCTCACATCCTGTGGTGATTCCCATTTACGACCGGAATTGTCGTATTCTATTCCGCAGGACGTGCAACTCGAAGATAGCGCAATTCGTTTATTTAGATCCTATCGATCCGGATTTACAGTTCGAAATTAACATCATCAATCAAATTATTCATGTTCAACTCTCGAAACATTTTTATCCCTATCTTAAGTCATATCCGTCTAGCTCGAATATTGAAAAACTAAGACATTCTTACCTTTTATAAAATAAATATTAAAATTAAACGCACAAATTGGAGACCCATACATAAATTCTATTACGTAAGACTCCACGTGTGTCCTTGAATATTAGTCTGTAGCACCATATCATGAATATAAGGTTGATTTTATAATAATATGTTAGTGAATTAGGGTTGTCCATGTTAATAAATGACAAAAAAATTACCTTTAAATACTTAAATTAACCTTGTTTTTAATATATATTTTTTTTAATTAGTGAACTATGTGTATAGGTACCTAAGCGGGAACAAATATCTAAATATTTAATATAATTTTGATACTAAACCTACGAGTTCTAGAGCAAACAAAAAAATGTTTAGTAATAATAATAATGGATAATTCGTATAGCTCCATTTTCGTAAAAATTTTCACAAAACTTTACAACAATAATGTGTTCTCTTTAAAAATAAATAATATTACCACAAGTTCTAAATAGGTCACCATTTATATAATTAGTGATGACTTTTTTCTTTGAAGTGTCTCCATATCTTCTAACAATATGTCAAAAGTACGCAGTAATTATTTTTCTGAATGTTGCGAAGAACCTTTCTTCAGTAAGTACCTGAAAAATAGAGTTATTCGTTCTACATTCTAATATTTCATTTCACATAATTAACATTTTAGATTACATTGCAGGCTTTAATTTGTTAAGGGGCGCTTGTGTGATGAGTGATAAGTTCTAACAATTGTTCTTACTAAATTTTACTCTCCGATATCTGATGGTAAAAACGTCAATCGTTAGATAAAAATGTCGGATTCTTCACAGTTGTTTCAAAAGTCATTTATCATATTGATACTTTGAAAATTGCAGTATACGCAATAAATATTTCAAAATCCCGCTATTTTAGTGATGATAGTCCATCCGAGAGATGACCTCACTGTTATGTTATATAACCGAAGAAATTTCATAAATATGACAGATTTCGAAAGCAGGGGTGAATAAAGCCATAGATAAAATTGTATGCGTTTGATGATTATTTGCATTGCCACACTATTAAACGGGAATGACTTTAACGGTAGTAAATTTGACGTACCAAATAACCCACAAATATATTTAACCTCAGGCGATGGTAAAAATTTACTATAGTAAAATTTTTAACTAAATATAACACAATCAACGCCAACCGGTTTCGCTTAGCTTAAGCTTCATCAGGGCGTATTTAAAACTAACAATAAATACAAAAATAGTGCACTTATGTAAACATAAAGATGGAGATAGAATATAAAAAAGTACAAATGTAGTATTTATTAATGATCACACAACCGTCGCTAAGTATTTTAAATAGCTTATGTACACGAATGAAATTCTTTGAAGATAATTATCAGCTTTCACAGTCCCCGTGTATACACCATGTCTCAGAGATTTGACGTCTCGCGCCGTACTTTCCGCTCATCACGAACGTCACATGTCATTGTCGTTCGTCAGTTGAGTGATTTTAAAACTCCTCAGTAGCAGTTAAAACTGAACAAATGTTTGTATATACTTTAACGCCTGCAATGTTAATGTTTAATGATCTTTGCTAACTTGTCCAAATCGATAATTGTTCAGATCTATGATGAATTCAGGTGGTGTTTGTACGAACGTATCAATCTAACGGCGTGTACACTACTTTGAATTTTATCTCTTTCTACCAGTCTCAAGCTGTTCTCTGAGTTTATCTCCAGATCAAAATCTCAACATGTGTACACAGTATTGAGATGTATCTCAAATAAATCTCTGAAATTATCTCATCGCGTTTCCTTCAGTGGACACGGGCCTTGAGTTAACCTTTGACCAATAATTTAAAATAAATATATTTTCAAACGATTTTCGCCACACTAAAACAAGTTTGTTTATAATATATTATACTAAGGAAAACACATTCTTATTGTGAAGTTGTGTTTTCCTTAATAATATATGTTGTATCAATGTGACCAAAATTTAATAAAAATGAATTGATAATTCTGGCGTCTGCAGTCGGTTTACTCAAAGGTATTTGAGATTCTGTAAAAATAATACAGATGGCTTTCAAATAATGGAACGATAGGTGTATTAATTTGAAAAAATGTAACAAATAGGTTCGAAAATTTGTCAAGAAAAATACTGACGCAAAAACAATATTTTTCGACTAAATTGATTTTATATGTATATATTTATAATTAATACATTAATTTAGTATTTAAATATATTGTACTTTTGAAACCAAAGAAATAGCATGGGAGGGAAACGTGAACACAGATAACAGTTTTTCCCTGGAGATGTAGGACAACCCTAATGTGATTGGCAGGCTACGTCACGAAGTATATAATATTACCTACTCCTACGCTAACTATTTCCTTTTAAGTAAACCATTATACTCGTAATTATAATTTCAGCTAGTATTGAACGTGAACATAGAGAAACCTTAATTATATGGCTCCGAGTTCATTGAGTGGCAGAGTATAATATGTTTCGTATCACATTATATCCGTTTTGTAATTGCGTTAAAATACATGTTAATATAATATATGGAACAAAATACGTGTTCTACATTTTTTTCCTCACTTATAATATGATTCGATGTTAGTTAAATCGAAATTAAATTATTTTAAACAATAATTATTTTTGATTTATCTTGGATCAGTTAAAAATTATTGTGTAAAATATATAGTGTAGAAATCAATAATTTTTCATATTTATTTAAAGTGGGTTTACAATTAATTTTTCCAACGAAAGAATTTAGTAAACCAAAAAATGTACATAGTATACACAGACACTCAGGGACGTGCATTAGGCTAGTTAAGAGACTATCTCCTATTGTTGGAAATATTCTGTAGGTAAGACCATAATGTACCTCACGGTTTTTTTAAATATATGTGCTAAAATGTAAATATAACAATACATTTTACGTACTTAAAATAGTAATACATTTTTGAAAAATTTAACAAAAATAACAAATTAAAATTTTGTATCAATAGAATTTTATAAAATATACATGTATTGTATTATTAGGTGAAAGTTATAAAATATATAAAAAGGGAGGCTTCTATGGTTAGGTTATGTAAAAAAGAACAGGTGGACCCATATTAAGGTGGCTAGATAATAAAAATATCCATTCTCGGCGTCACCTATTGGTAAGAACCAAGTACAGGAGGAGTGGCATTTTAGAGGAGGCTGGAACCCACAGCAGGTTATGGAGCCAGAGTTGATGATGATCTCAGAGTATATACTGTTAGCGTTGTTTAATGCACTCACACATGCGCACTGTCTATTCGCGATTATCAAAATTTAACCTGCGTATCTCCTTCCCATTCTTTCCTAACCTGTCCTTAAGCACGAGGAAGAAATAAGAGGTCGCCGCAATCAACACTCTCGAACTGCAATAAGTTCAGTGTACGTTTGGAACCTTACGGATTAACTACCGCCGCTTAATAATTAACCGCTAACGCTTAAAATCAATATTAATTTTAATTCCCGCTAATACATAAAAACAATCCTTATTACGCGAGTGTTTGTATAATCCCGCATCCCGCTTGTCCTTGAGGTGGAAAAGGAATCAACAATTGAATCAGTATCCGGCAGACCAAAAAGCAAGTGCCTTCCAATCTTCCTAATACTTCCACCGCATACTATGCAAAATTTTCAGCCGGCTTTATATATTACGTTGTCTTTTATCCACAAAAATTTTAATTTCTTTTAAATATATTTCAGTTTATTGTTTTGAACCTGTCCCAAGTGTTTCAATAAAAAAATCGTATATTTTATGTAATGTAGTGATTATTTTTGACTAAATTAAATTTTTTAAACGTTACTTGCTGAAAAAATAACTGCTCCTTTTCATAACCGTTTAGTTTTATCTCCGATTCTTGTCCGTGAGATGTAATTTCCAGGTTGACTCGCCAGCCATATTGCACGGAAGGTAAACACCGTAAACCTCTCCCTTTTCTGCTAGTCTAGAGTAAAACTTTTCTATGTTGTCTGGCCAATCATAATAACCGTAGGTAATAATATCCATCATCGTTCATACAGGGATAACAAAATGGCATTTATTCATCCAAATTGTATTCGTACCTACATGCATAGTCCCGGTTTTTCAAAATGATTTCACTATTTTGTTTTTTTGTGACAAAAGTGACATACTATTCGATAGCATTTTTTCTGCTGTAAAACGTCAGTGTCGCCGTTTTACTGTATCTTATAGTTTTTCTTCATTTTTGAGCACAAATAATGGAGTATCAAGTTGAGAAAAACGTACATTTTCGACACATAAATCAAATCAGGTCAACTGGGAAATTCTGCCGCATCCACTCTACAGTCTTGACTCGCTCCGTCAGATTATCACCACTTTTGGTCACTTTCTAATCAAAAACGACGGTGACCTCAGAAATTGGCTCGATATCTATTTCGGTAAGAGGCCAGCTGATTTTTGATTGATTGAAAGATGGGGTGAAATTCTGAACAATACAACAACATACAACATTGAATAATACAACATTGATTGAAATATTGTAATCATTATTTAAAAATTTAATTTTATGATAAATAATTGAACATAACGGCAAAAACTTATTAGACAACCCAATATAAATACTTTCGACTTATTAGCAAAGAGACTATGGAAGATAGATCACGAGTGCTAGTATTCTACACATTGCAAAAGTAATTAATAAACTACTTCTAATAATATCCATATAGACTAACTTTGCGTTTAAGATCACATATTTTAGATACATAACTCATCTCTTTAGTTTATTTTTTACCATTCCACATTTTACCTTTGATTTTATAAATTATTCAAACTCGCCTTGAAAATTACATTTTTTTGACTATTTAATAGTTGATTGTTTCGTAAGGGTCTATTCCCTTACAATTGATATAATTGCCTTATTATATCAACTATACATAAATTATATTATGCTTTATATAGTGTAAATCATTTACATTAAAAATAATGTAAGTATATAATAATCGTGGCTTTTATTTTGGTATGTTAAATAACTTTTTAATGTCAATTTATTCCTTTTGAATTCGTTCTTGCTACGCAATTAATAAAGTGTAATATTGCAATATTTTTCTTATACGTTTTATAAAGGTTTCAAATAAATTATTATACTTTATTTTTTGTATACTTATTGTAATACTTTAATTGTTTTATAGGCAAAATTAAAAACATAATACATTAAAAAACAATAGAAAAAAAAATAGATTCTATAAATATTGCAAATGTATTAATAAATTATTGATGTAGAAATGTTTTGGTAAATTATAAATAATGTACATATACACATTAATGTAGAAAAATAACTTAATGCACATATTAAAATTTTTAAACGTTGAGTAGAGACGTTCGTCAGTCTCATCTTATAAGTTAGTCCTAGTTTCATGGTACAAGTACTTAGGTTAGATTAGAAAGTTGTAAGAATATTGGTCATGTGTTCTATGTATGGAAATCTATTTTTTTAAAAGGCAATAGTTTTTCAAAACATTTAATTTTCCAATTAATTTTTTCATTGAAATTTTAATGATGCATTATTCCAGTTAAAGAATTTAATCCAAATTGTAAGCTCTCGTTATATATGATTGATAACGTATTTTGACGTGTTAAAATTAAACAATGAATTAGAATTTTCGTATTTATTGAGAAATATTATTGTTTTAAATTATCAGTGCAATTAAAAAACAAAAAAAATATTATTTTTAAATGGATATCAAAATAAACATCAGTATTTTCTTGTCAAATGTGACTACGTTCCAAAAAAGACGATTAAAAAACTAGACTGAGGCATGAAAGAGGGTTGTTTGATGAAATAATGTTGAACGTACTTACCTATTTATCTCATAAAAATAACGGCCGTATAAGTTTCTCGCTCTTTTGGTAATGACATAAACACTACGAGTAACTTAAATCACACGGATTATTTGTTCAATAAAAATAAACGGTATATCTTCCACATTGAGATTAAAATCGCTTTATGCTCCTGCAAAACTATCAAGTGTGTATTTTAATATTTGTGATTGTGATTGTGATCCCAGCACTTTGTTTATTCTATATATTCTATCACAATCATAACTATTATCAGATTATAAAATAAATACTAACAAATTAAATGTATTCATTAGAAAGATATATATACAAAATCAATTTTATCGAAAAATATTGTTGTTGCTTCCGGGATTCGAACCCGGATCTCTTCCAATCCGAGGAACGTGCATTAACCTATTACGCTACAGCATACAGAACATTAACGACAAATTTTGTTACACTTTTCAAATTAATACATCTATTGTTCCAATATTTGAAAGCCATCTACTTTATTTTTGTGGAATCTCAAATACCTTTGAGTAAACCGATAAGAAGCGCCAGAATAAACAATTCATTTTTATTAAATTTTGGATACTTGGACACAACTTATATATTATTAAGGATAACATATTTTATTGTAAGTTGTACTTTGCATATTACAACTTCACAATAAGAATGTGTTCTCCTTAATAATAAAAGTTTCGTTTACCCGCCAAGTTAAAAAATTTTTTTTTACGACAACATCCCAGGGTAGGATTTTACCTCCTCCATAAATGCTCTCTACTTACTCCAATCTCTAACCATTTTTCTCCAGTTCCCAGACTCTCCCATCCTGCTCCAGTCTTTTTCCACACAGTCTGCCCACACCATCCTTCGTCTGCCTCTAGGTCGCTTCCATTGCGGTATCCACATGGCCATGACCTTTGGTGTCCTGTTATTTGATATTCTTTCAACATAGCTAGTATTTGACACATACATAATCTTACAATTGTTTCTTGCTCAATTAAATTTTTGAGCTCATGAATCATTTATATAGTGCAAGTTCCAATTTCTAGTGCAAATCAATACATTTTTCTTAATGTTTTGCGTTCAAATTATTTTATTTTCTTTTAAATTAATTTATTTTCTTCGATTTGAATTAGATACCATATTTTACAATCATAAAGGACTACTGATCTTATTATAGTTTTAATTTTTTAACCACAATATTATTTTACAGGTATAAAATTTTTTATTTTAAAACAAATATCAGATATCTCATAGAGACAAATCTATTTTTTATTATATTTAATGGAAAATATATGGAAGTATGGGGTAATTACAGGGCTTGCGACCTGTCTTCGTCTGACTTAAGCGATCATTTTATATGTATATATAACGTTCACCAATTCTCTCCCGTCAATCTTCACAAAATTCATCAAAATTTGGAAAGTTTTTTAAACAGCAATACTCTTTATCTGAAAAATGTTTTTTTAACATATTATACTATATTTCAAAATTTATCAATTAGATACCTTACATTACATTAAAAATTCGACAGTATCAAATGTTCACCACTTGTTAAAATTAGAAACACACGTTTCTATACAGTCTCTATCCAACCAATCAATACATTATTATAATCGATATAAATCTGACTGGCACTGATTACGAAACATTATGTGTTATATTAATATTTCGATATTTTTACCTTACACTTAACTAACTATGATACAATTGTAAAAAAATTATACCGCGTATCATAATGTAGGTAGGAAATAAAGAAAGAGGTAATGAATAAGTTAGAAAAAATGATAAACATATGTCATCAAACTTAGCTAAACGCTTAAACTATGAAAATAGGACTAACTTGCTGGTCTCCTGGAACGAGGCGCGCACCCCCGACCATTAGATCACTAAGCCAGCGTCTTAACCACTAGACTAAAAAGCTACTATATAAAGATTGCAGTTGCTTTGTGTCAAGGTTTCAAGCGTTAAGTGTCAAAGTCATACAACAAATAATTATATTAGTTTGAATTTTGAATAATAACTCTTAGAAACCAAGTACGAAATTATAGGAGTTGTTAAACATAAAAGTACATAGTAAATTTAATACAAATGTTCATTTTTGTAGTCGTATTGCTATCAATATTCTAATTCAAATTTCACATATCTCGCCAAAACTTTAGTAATTGCTTAAATGTGATATATTTCTATGAAAATTATTTATATCAATGAATAGGTATAGAGAAAAAATTTGTTAACAATACATATTTTAATAATCGTGAAAAGTTTTCTGTATAAGAATATTTAAGCGTGGGTTTATTATATTATATGTAGTTTATACATGTATTATAATGAACATCTTCATGTGATTTCTTAAATTTATTATTCATTCATAATCTATATTTGTATTTATCGAGATATCTAATAAAACAATAAGGGTATTGAAGTTCAGTAAACGATATAGTAAGATGAAATAAGTATAGAAATACTTTTTAAATTTTTTTCAAATTTATATTTTTAGTACAACATTACTTCCTTAAATTGAAATGTCTTATTAATTTCGATTGAGCTTGATTTTTACCTCCATAAAAAAATATTATTTTTTTTGTTTCTTTGTGTTTATTTAAAAATGCACAGGAATTCCTTTCCAGCAAAACAATAAAGATTCATCCGGCCTTGATTGAAAAATAATCAGTCCCTCGGGTGTACCTTTATTTAAAAGAAAGAAAAGCCTCACCCATCCTCACAAATCAAGTACCAAGTAAATTTTTCTGGTTCATAATAAAAATGTTATTTTACAAATAGGGTATTACGAACGTCGCAATTTATACCCGATTATTTTTTTTACTTCGTGGCATCTGTAATAAATCTGAGATTTTTCGTTATTGGCATTTGTTTTGAAGAACGTTCTAGATCGAAGGGAGATCGGGGAGGGTGGTGTTTCAAGGGCCGGTGGGAGTACGCAAATAATTTCATCAGGAGCTTGTGAGAGGAAAGTGCGGGGATGAATTGGTTTACATTTTATTTTGTGACTGAATATAATTTAAAGTAAGGTAGATACAAAGGTACTATAAAATAAATTGATGATAACATTTTAAAAATACAAAATACGTTTTTTTATTTGCGAAATAGGTTAGAAAAATACTGTTTAATAAATTTTTTTTAAATATTAATAAATTATTAAAGACGCGCATGATTGAATGGTGAGAATATGCACATTTAACAAAAGAGATTCGTAATTCAAATTTCGCTTACGTATATATCGATTTAAAAAATATTTATGATATTAAAAAACGAACTAAATTAATTTACATGTAAAAAAGAAACATGAGAAATTTAAGGTAAAAATATAATACAGAAAACTAATTATAGACCGAAAGGAATAATCACTTAGTCAAATCAAATATTCTTATTTTGTTTAACTTGCTCATCTTGTACTACTTATGTTCATATGTATTTCAATCCATATTTTTAAAAATAACCTAAGCATTAAAATACGTATAAATATATATGATCAAATAAAAATTGTATTATTTAATCTATGTGCTTTTTTTCTGTCGCAATTTTAATTAATGAGCTATTTAATTACTGTAATTAAATCATTATTTATGGAATATTATATACGTATACCCAAGGTATATTCTTTATAATATATATATTTATACATATGAGGTTCATTCATAAACAGAATACTGTTGACCGAAATACTTATATAACGAACTGCATGATAATGTATCAAGTTATTTATCTCTTCGCGTATATTAACTTACATTTTGAAAGAATTTTCTGCAGTTTTAAGATAATTTTACCGGAGACACTGAAATGAAAAAATATTGGGTCAATTCATAAATGTGTGCCGTTTTACTATTGAAATTAAAAAATGTTACAGACAATTTATTATATTCACCATTAAATTAAATTCTACTTGTTTTCATTTAGGTGGTAATTTATTAAATTCTTATTATTCTGGATTTCTGGTATTTAATAAAGTCATAAACTGCATCATTTTGGAAAATAGTTATATTCTATTCAGTTTTTAGTTCTCTTGAAAATTTAGAAATCTATTGATGGGAGATTTAGAAATAACGGAGGGTGTGGATTTAGAAATAACTACCACGACAGTCTCAACATTACGTGAAGATGCGCTTTTATGTTGAATTTGTTATTTATGTATTGAACAATGTTCACAAAACAAGCACCATTCCATTAATGACAAACGTCCAACTACCTTCCGTAGGCAAAATAAATAGATCTCGCATAGAGAATCGGTTTTACAAAATAAATAATAATTCCCCAACTAAAATGGGCTCTTATTTATGAATGAATACAATATGTCAATTATACTTAATAAATAAATATGACAGAATATAAAATATGCAACGATAGAAATTGATGTATGTATAATTTATAGTAGGTATAATATATAATAAAGGGACGCTAGAAGGAGAGGGTTGTAGAAGTTTCAACTTTTTTTATCGATTCCACACACAGTATTACAGAAACGCGAAATATACAATTAATAACTATTAATAATGTAATTATTGCAAAAACGAACAGAGATTTTAATTTAAACCTTGCTGTCCCTTTTTAAGTGTTATCTATATTTATTTTAAAATACAGGTATATTACAACATTTTCAAACAAACAGATAATCAAGTGTTATGTACAGAAGTAAAGAGACCAGTGAGTACAAGCCATCCATTAAAGGGCTAACTATCAAGTACACTCTTTACTGTACTGAAGGGACTCGAACGAAACACAATGATGCATGAATCACCCCACCCCACCCCACACCACACCACACCACACACGGTACAGGTACAGGCCAACGGAGTTACGCATGATTTTGTTTGTTTTAAGAATTTGAAAAGTGAAGTATCCGCATTATCGCTGACATGGTCTTGTCATCATCTGCCTAATATACCCCATCTTGTAGTCCAAGGAATAGTATATAATACATAGTCAATATTTAAGGAAAATTACAAATATTACATTAAAATAAAGTAAAACGTATGTACTATAAATTTGATTAGTTTTTAATGAATTTGTGTTACATATTTTATTTAAGTACGTACCTACATATAAAATCTTAAATTTAATTGATAAAGCGCTTTTCGTTAAAAAAAATGTTGAAATTGCATAATTATAATAAAGAATAGATTAAATTCCTATAATCCTTTACGAAGGGGTGAAGGTATTGGAATTAGAGAAGGCAAACACTAGGAAACATCTGGCAATTAAATTTGTGAAGAGAATTAATCCACTCTCCCCAAAACCTTTTTATTTACTTTTTAGAACGGTTTGAGGTGGTTTCCAAACATTTAATAACAATGTCGTGGAAATGAAAAATATTTTAAAATAAATATATTTTTTAAATATAAAAATATTTTAGCTACCATCGGGATTTGAACCAGGAACAATTAAAAATTCACGACAAATTTTCGTGAATTAAAAAAGCTATATGGTACAGCTATTTTAAATTAATACATCTATTATTTCATTTTATAATTTTATATGTAATATTCTTTTAATTTCATTTTAATAATTCATTTTAAATATTGTGTACACATAACCAATCGAATTTGGTTATAAATAGTTTATAAAGAATAATAAAAACGTGTATTAAATAAAATATAATAAATAAATTTAAAGCTATTACCTATATAAGAACCTCAAATTCAACTCTCACTAGATTTTTGCTTACCTTACATAGGTACCTATTTATTAATATTTTCTAACTATATTTGAATTTTAGCTTGTTATATTTCAAATTTGAATAAAACATTTGTATTTAGTAATTACTATTGTACAATAGATACATATTCGACTATTATTAAAAAAAAATTAGGTGTTATATTATTTCATAAAATAAGTTCTCTGTAATATGTCGCGGTACTTGTTTATCAAATTTTTCATTTACACTCAACTGTGTAAAGGACTAAATTGTTCGAATTTCATTTTCAATAAAGAATATATTTGATAAAATAAATCCTAAATTATAATTCATATTAATATTTAATTAATAACTATGTAATCACAATTTATTATATAAATTAATATAAGTTGGCATAAATTAATAATAAATAAAAAATAAGTGGAAATTTGTGACAATGTCATACACAGAACGTGAGAAAATCCTTCTTACATAGAACTTTTCCTCCAAATTTTGGTCACTTTCGACATAGCCGACTTTTACCACATCCAATCCGGCTTTAGGCTTTAGTTACCTCATTTCAGATGATTCATTATTTTATTTAACTTCTTCGTTATTTACCAAAAAAACAGTTTGAAAATCGAACGTTTCATTTTCGGCCAGCTGTTGTTGTAACGGTCGGTACCCACTCAGAAAACGGAAAACCGCGGGAAAGGTAGAAAATAAGCGGCGTTCATAAATCAGGGGGCCTTTAGATAACAGAACGCCGGTTTTATTATATCTCTTTATCGGAATTACCGCACCCGGATTATAGAAAAACCTACATAATGTATAGGCACGTATTTATATATATTATAAATAATATCGTTCCGTTCAAGTTGTCGAAAAAGCGGGCGAGGCCGGCAGCAGGTGCTACAATATATAAATATCGAAAATGGCCGAACGGAAACGTGTTGCTCCGTAAGAAGATTACGTTTATATGCTTTTTTATTTATTTAAATGGCGCTGTAAATCGTCGGACGCGTGCAATTAAGATAAAGCTGTATTTCATACGTTATTTTATTAGTTTATTTTCGTGTTTTCCGTTTTATCGGTTGTTCTACATAGGTAACGAGGATTCGGAACACATTTTTATAATTTATCATCTCAGCTTTTAGAATATCCCCCCATTTCGAATGTTATAATTTCTCGTGATTTATTGTAATACTAGTATATTTATTTACCCGTTAAAAATAATATATACAAGGTATTAATTTTTATCTTTATAGATTGGTCATAACACTTTATCTAATTTGTATATTGTTTTGTGTGTCACTACTATACCTTGTTTACTATTATACCAAAAAAACACTATCTACAGTAATAATACTATAAATATTAGTGTAACAGGAGGGGCACCGAATTGCATGTTCTTACTTTGCTGTATTTTATCTTTATTTTATAACAATATAACACTGTGAGTATAAATTTAAATATATTATTATTATTACTAACATTTCAACAACTGTTATGATATCTACATTGTCTTCCGAAGATATAAAAACATTTGAAATATTCCTGAGCAATTATATTATTTAAAAAATATATTCATTAAATACAAGGCAAAATAATATATTTAGATATAATAAAAATCTCAAGTATTTAGATGGACAACAGCTGTGCTTAACGTCACGTTACCATAATTGAGTTTAATGAAAATGTTTCATAATGAAAATTTTATTTTATAATGTCATCTGAGATTAGCGGTACAAGTTAGAGATACGTTAACAACATACTCGTACGGACATGAGACTTGATACTGGCACAATGAAGAGGTTGACAAGATTAATAAAAAGGTTGTTTCGATGGTTTGGGCATGGTGAATGAATTGAGGAGAAGGTGGTTAAACAATACACATGCGAGTATTAAAGACCGATGGCGTACATGAAATACATGGAAGATAGCCATATTTGAAACATGCCTCTTAGAAAGATGATCATGTTTGAAACTTCAGTAATCGGGAAGCACGCGGAAAACATATGAAAATTGATTATATAAGAGTAGTATTGAAGATGGTTTGGTTCCTCTCTGCCCTTCATGCGGTGAAAGGCCGTGATGCTAAGTTAGTAATATGGAGTCTTGAATTCTTCTTATTACGTGTCAATTGTTCCCGTGAATTTCTTTGACAGCTTATTGTTCTCAGGTTTCCTATTGATAATATGATCACGTATGTAGAATGAAAATCACCACTAACCCTGATTGACAATAGCTGTTTTCTAAGGTATCGTGGGTTAGTCCGATGTATTGCTCTTCTTATCTCTAGGTATTATTCCGACCGACCGAAATGTGCACGTAGTCTTTTAGTCTTAAGTTTAGTATTAGTCATAGTTACTGAAGATGATGCATTAGCATTGAAAACGTTATAATAAATAACAAATCAGTATTTTAATTCTAAATATTATTTAACAATACATTATTTAAAATTCTGTATTCTTCTTGTTTAAAATATCCCAAAGCCTTTTTGTAAGTCACTCGTAGAAAAATATATACAATTCTTTAGAGTTAATAATTAATAGTATATACTTAATCTTTTCTAAAATTAATAAAATAATGGTGTTAAATAAATGTGAATAATTTTCCTGTTCGCTTTTGTTAAAAGTACGTTATCAACTATTCCATATAATATACCGCAATATATCTCTGGTTCAAACGTTTACAATATGACATATACCTACCCAGTAGAAATGATTTAATATTGCTGCATCTGACACGTGCAAGACGCAAGTTTAGTGACTGCCATTAGAATATGACTTCTCTTTCGTTAGCTCTTTCCTTAGCCGAAAAAAGTGTAATCAACGCTTGAAAGATATTAATGGTTTATTTTCTTGATGAAGTAATTCGACTCCGGCGAGGAGCGCCTTAAGGTTAAACAGATGTTCGCCTTTAATCAGTGGTGCATTCGGAACGCATCTTGGACTTGGCTAATTTAATTAAATTAAATTGTATTTCTTTTGTCTATTATGGAGGCAGCCCTTTGAAGTCTAAAACACGTTTATTTTAACATTAATATAATAATAATACTTATTAAATCTAGCGGTAAGACGACGTAAAGACGTCCACGTAGACATGTCCCGGAAGACCATCGAGTTTTATTCTTAATAGCAAAAGCGCTTAGCTTAGTTTGAAATATATAAAGTATTGATGTGATATATATTTAGTGTATACATCTCCTTAAAATTATCTAAAGAATTGGAAAAACAAATTCCTAGTGCATTCCAATTGACATTTACTGGCATTTACAAGCGGTGGTAAATTTTTAAATTTGATTTTTCTTTGTTTAATCATTTAGACACTTGAAGCGTATTGAATGAAAACTGAGGTTCTATACATTTTTGTTATTTTGAAATACATACTGTAAGTATATTATTATAAATATTAGACATTTAATAATACTTTATGTTGTGTATTTCCCACAAACTGAGCACAACATTTCAAGATCTTGTGTAGTGCAGATGCTATTATTAAATAAATTTCTGGGTGACCGAGTAAAAACTGTTTGTGTGTGATATAACATAGTTGAGATGAGAAAAAAAAAATATTAATAATGCAATAACAACACTTTTTTTAGGTGTCAATTCTACTCCCCTTCCCATGATTCAAAACTGTTTCAATAATATCAAACGACGAAAAACACGACCTCCTTCTCAAAATCTCAAATATAAACTGAATGACAGTGGAAAATAATAACTTTAGTACAGTGTTGTAATAAAAATAAATGTGTTGACATTGTAAAAAAAAAAAAATCCATAAATTGTGACAATTATAACCATATAATGAAAATTTGACGTGATGCAATAATTAATTCCAGTAGTGTACCTATCTTTGTATGTACAAAATTTAATGTATGTTGGTCCTCTATACAATCTTACACCCTTTGATCGATCTATATCAAATTTTTCACAATTAGACTTTAGGACTCCGCACAGAACACAGGCATCCTTCTCCATCCACCGATATTAATGTGGATTATATTAAATGCAATCCGTTCTAAATTTTACATAGTTACTCTTTAGGATTTTGACTCCCCTCCAACTCCCGGAATCTTCGCTCCCCCTCCATGATGCATCTGTGTATTATTATTATATTTAGGGTTTGCATAAAAAAAAAGATATTCCGCCCCATTTTGTAGTTATTTTTTACAAAGTAATAAAGCATTTTATAAAAAAAGTATTCAAATTCACTTCATTTATTATCAAGTGACCTGTCATTGGTCCATGTGAACATTTACAATCTCACGATTAAAACGCACTCCAAATCATCTTGCCTGATGCATACTCAGCTCGTTACTCATACTTTAAACTCATTCCCATTAAGATCTCACAATAATATATAGGATGCTGAAAAACTCTCAACTCCCGAGAAGAGTGGGAAGAGAATTGTAGAATTATACCTGAAATTCTGATTACATTTTGGTACAGTTCTCAAATAATTATAAGGTCAAGAATATTCTTATAATTTGAGTCAGTGTTTCAATGAGATATTTGATCTTTATTTAAAACTATGGACTAACGCGGAACCTTCAATCACTAACTGAGGTCCATAGCCTTTCCGCGTACTCTTGTCAATCTCATAGTTCCGAGTTGTCCAGGACATGTTTTCAATCACATCAGTAAATTTAGGCTTTCTGCAAACATCTGCAAAATCAGTCCATGTGACGTATCCGAGCCATGTGAATCTCTTCTTCTTGATACATCGGTGATCAGGGGCTTAGAAGCTAATGCGTTTATTCTCTTACATTCATCAGTATTCCTCATTATGTCATACCATTGAAGGCAAATAATTTTTCGCAAGCGTCAATTCTCAAAATTCAATATGCGGCCATTTCGGACATCAATTACAGCTATAATCGGATACTAAAAACTTGCTGGTATTTTAAATATCTACCTACATGACGCTTTCTTCTTCTTATTATTTTAAATAGGTAATCTACCCTACACGATGCTTTAAAAAGAAATACAGATGATACATTTAATTAGTTGTTACTTAGACAATAATTAAAGATGAATTAGAGACTAAATATAAACGATCAACGGTAAAATAAGATTTTTGAGAGCATAGCTTTATGAAATTTTGTAATTTATGTAGTAATAAAGTTAGATAATCTTTGTACTAGAAATATGATATTTTAAGGATTACTCGGATACATGGTTGAAATTAAAAACATGTGTAATTTAGCTTCTAATTATCTTATATCTATTTCTAAATACGAATTAATATAAATACAGGAAAAAAATATTTTTAAAGTCAAATTTATTTTACATTGACTTAATTTTTTTCTGATAAAATTTCACCTGTTACTACGCGTATTATAAAAAAAAATGATGGACAAGTTTTCCATTATTTTTTAACATCCTGTACAACACTAGCACATTTACTCTCATAACGCCATGCGTGACGTCTTCACACGACGATATCCTGGCGTTTTTGTGACATGAATTAAAAATGGATAAAAAAATAATAATTAAACTGCCGATGTCAAAGGTTTGTTTTTAGGTGGGTGACTTCAGGTCTGAGGGTTATCACGTGCAGTGGAAACTAACCTATTAGTAAAAATGTTTTCCTTTTTTAGTTTTATTGATAGCTAGGTATTGTGGTAAATATAGTTAGTAGTTAGGAATTAATAAGGACGTAAGATAACTATTGCGGGTAGTCAACCAAGAGAAAGTTGCCGAACATGTGCATAGATATTTGGAACGATTACCGGTAAATTGCTCGCCAACAATTGCTCGCTTACAATTGCCCGACTACAATTGCTCGCCAGGAAAGTGGCTTGCCACACAATTGCTCGCTAGGAAAGTTGCTCGCTAACAATTGCTTTTTGCCTTTTCTGACCTAACCTAACCTATAATTGTATATATATATATATATATATATATATATACAATATATAGTGGCTGTGATGTGCGGTTTTAGTTGTTGACAATTGTTTGTAAATAATAATTAAAATATATGAACATGTTTTTCAATAAACGTGTATCTTAATCTATATTATCTATATTCATGTAAAAAATAACTAAAACATCCTGTTACCCAATTGGCGAGCAACTTTCCTGGCGAGCAATTATGGGCGAGCAATTGAGGGCGAGCAATTGTTGGCGAGCAATTTTCCGCACACAATTTGGAACGAACGATTGAGAATGGTACGAGTCGATTTTGGGTCTGGACCCATCGAGGAAGATTTTTTTTAAATTTTTGGTTTGATAATTTCTTGATCAAAATTCTAAATAGACAGTATGAAAAATGTTTTAATAATCTTTATAAACACCTGCATTTTTGGCAAAAGGATCAAGGGTCTTAAACATTAATTATAAAAAGTTCTTCATTTATATATAATAGGTTCTATTTTACCTGTTTTTTTAGTGCAATTGCTTCGCAATATTTTTCTTTTATTTACATTATATATCAAACTACAAAATATTATAAATAATTAGACAAAATATTATATTTTGTTTAAACCACTGTTTATTGATTACTCAACATGTTTCAATACCTATTGTATCTTCTTCCTGAAACAATATTTACCGGAATTAAAAATACATAGATAAAAACAAAAATAAAGTGGTGAAAAAATTTATTCCGGTAGCAAGAAAAATATTATTTCGATAAATTGATTTTATCAGTATATCTTTGTAATTGATACATTTAATTTGTATTAAAGATCACAGACCTACATTTTGAAAAAGAGCAACTTTACAATAAGAATCTGTTCTCCTTAAAAAAAAAACTTTATATTAATCTACAGTACCTAATATTCTAATATTATGTATTATCTACTTGTGCACTTGTCACAAGTTATTTATGTGTCCAACTGACTTATGTGCAGTTGTCCTGTATGCAGTTATCTGGTTGCTGTTAAACCATTCGCCAGTAATCAAATGTTTGTTATAAAATCAATGTATTTTGCTGAATGAAATATATTTTTGTACTACGCTAGTGCAAGAAAACATTATCATGTTTCTCACATTCAAATATTATTTCATCACCCTCTTATACAGTACATTAATAATGTCCTGTTCTCCCCTGCATAGGCTAACATTTAGAAAAAGGTATTCGAGTAATCGTTTTTTTTTTTTACCGTTGGTAGATTGAACCAAATAATATTACGCCTTTCATTAAGTGTCTCCTTGTACTAACAAAGTGGTCCATCACAGCATCTGGCCGAGTCCTGGCAGTCGCAGTATCCGTGGGAAAGTCTCCACCTGCGGGATTCTTCTCAGTCACATGACCGTGGTGGGGGTGGAGCGCTAGCCAATCAGGGGCCGAGACGTAAAGTCCAGGTTTAACGTACGTCTCGTACCGGGAGGCCATTTTATCAAAACGAGGGTCTCACGATTATAACGGGTTTACACATTTACATATTGTTAAATTAAAACTTTTTACTCCCATGTATTTTTATACAAAAGTGGAGATGATCTTTTAATTTTAATTTTATTTCCCTTATACTTTATTATTTACACACATAACCATTGATCCGATTCTATATCGGTTTTATATAGGGTGTCCAGCGAAAAATTTATCTTTAAGGTTTCACGTAAATAATAGTCATTTTGAGTGAAACTAGTTTCTTTTTCAAAATAACGTACACTGTTGATTTTTTTATTCCAGTACAGTTTTATTCCAGTAATCTTACTATTGATTTACGCAGATTGCGCACAATTTCACGTTGAACTTGAGCCACATGTTCTGGCGTCGCTGCTGATGTTGATGGTCTCGGAGGATTTTGGATAACCATTGTCCCTTCTTGTCTGAACTTTTGAACAAAACACCAGATAAGTTGCGTGCTCAGTCCATCACTTACTCGTCGAATATTAAAGTGAGTACAAAAAGCGCGACACACACGAACCAATAAATATTGCTCAACCGAGAACGCGCGGTGCGCTCCTAACCAGTGACTCATTGCGACTGGCAAATCCGCTAATCACGCGCGTCGAATAATACTTCTCCCACTCACCTCGCCCAGATGGTTTACGAGCAATTACTATTTAATCGTGAAATTTTTCCGCTGGATTTATTATGCAATTTTATCATATAATATTATCGAATAAGAATATGTTGACGTGAGAGGTGTTTAGTAAATTTTTGTGAATCCTACAAATCTACAGTCACAGGTCAATGAAGTGAAGGATAAATATGGAAACAGATTGATTTTCATGCAAACACTTTCAGATATAAAGAAAATGGAGATCGTCAATTAAATAACGTTTGTTTAAGTATAATATTATTTATTTATTTTAAAACACTAGACCCACGATATTAACAATTAACGTAATAAAGTATAAGAATGAGAAATCTATATTTAATTGTTGTAGGGAGAATGTAAATCAATAATTTTTTTCTTCTTCATTCTCTTTATCGGGTCGGGGAACTAACGCTTGGACTGCACTCCTCCACCGCTCTCTGTCCTGCGCTGTGTAGATTACTTAGGGCAACTGATAGTTTCATATCATCTCTCTTTGCAGTCTCTCTATTTGCCTTTTCCGTGCTCTCCTGGCTCGTAATATAGGACTTCTCCCTTCTGACACTGATGAGAAAACAAACAATCAATAATCACATTATCCAATTGTTTTATTATAATATGACCCTGATGTATAGAAATAAGACCTGGAGCTGGCAGAAGAGCAACGAAAGTAGATTGAATGCAGTGGAAATAAGATTACTTTGGCATATATGTGACAGATAAAATTATGACCTAGTAAAGAATGAAAAAATAATAAAATTATGTAAAGCTGATGTGAAAAATGAGCAAGATTAAGAAAAGATCACTTAGGTGGTTTAGTCACATGAAACGGATAAATAAGGAGAGAATGATAAGAAAGATATATGACGCAAGTGTTGATGGTATCAGAAATAGAGAACGTCCGCAAGATTTGGCATGACCAGGTAAACCAGATAGATACTGAAGGATGGTCCTATTAGAAGCCTCAACAATCGGCAAGCTTGTATGAGAAGATGTATGAATGTGAACGACGCGAGAATTGTGTCTCAGGACAGAAGATTATGGCGCTCTATCCTTTATGCCTACCCCCGGGGGGAAACGGTGAGATGATAAGTTAGTTAATTAGTTAATGTAATAAATGATGATAATTTTATGAAGGGAAGATTGAAGGACTTTCATGAAAGCAAATTTTTATGGCACGAAAAATAAAGTTATATGAAAAATGTCGAATTTCGTCCAATTCAGATAAATTTACCGTATTAAATAAAATAAAATATTGCAGATAATTTTTCGCTTTTTGAAAAATATGCCGCATCTCGATGTTTTCAATAAACAAGATTATACCGCTAACTACTTTGTTATTATTATTGTATTAATAATATCTACCATAAACAAATTTTTATTTTTTAAATAATCTAATTTAAAAATAATATATGATACTTGGACCGTTATTCTTCTGAAAAGATCACATGTGGGGGCGGTGACGTCATTGAGCGTGATTGTTGTTTTTTAATTGGCGCCTGGCATACAAGTGCGAAGATATGACGGTAGTTCATTAAAGTGTATGGCAAATGTAAATAATGTGATAATTAGGGGCATGTGTTTATTACATTTATTAACAATATTTACCTTATTAGTGTATATATATCTACCTACTGTTATGTTCAATTATGGCGAATAAAATATGTTCGAAATAAATAGTTGATATGTACCTACATATCAATATCTTATTTATTTATTTATTATTAGTTTACACGCCTAATTCAGGCATTAACATAATGTATAAAATAATACAAAATTTCATCAGAAGTGTAATACACAAAGAAAAAAATTATATTAAAATCAGCATGTTTTTTCAAAATCAAAATTAAAAACAAAAATAAATATAAAATGTGAAGTAAAGCAATTTATCCGTCACCATTGAGTTGAGATACAAAAATGTAATAATGTAGTCCTATAAAGAGTTAAAATGTCGACTACCTCCGCATATTCATTCTCTAAATAATGCAATCTGGGGACTGCGGAGTTAGCTAATGCATGTGTTCTGACATTACCACTGAAATAGAACATGAATTGTGTCTCGATGACCTCAACAATTTATGATTACTCTTTACATATATCAAATATTATATCTTATACATTGAACAATGCATTTACGTTAAGTTTTACAAAGTATTTACCTGATCTGATGACATCTTATTTAACTCTTTATATATATAATATTGTACATTGATCATTGCAGTAAATTGGATTCATTGCATCATTAGTTAGTTAATGTAATAAATGATGACTTTATGGAGGGAAGATTGAAGGACTTTCATGAAAACTAATTTTTATGGTACGAAAAATATGGTTGTGTGAAAAATATCGATTTTCTCTGTATATCTTTCTAATTGATTAATTTAATGTGTATTAAGCTTGCTTTTTAATGTTCAGGTAAATATGATAAATGGAGACCTACATTTTTCACTGTGTAGTATGACTAAAACACACAAGTTGTGAAGTCATCCAAATCTATCGCTGGATCTGTTCCCACATCTAGACTGTAACAAATCCCTGTTCTGAGTAGTATCGCCAACAGCACTGTCTCAAGGTCCAGTTATTCGATTTAAAAAATCAAACGCGGATCATAGAAATGCCAAACGCAATCAACGCAAAAAAAAATACTTACTCTCAAAAGATATTCTTTTCGACTTTATTGTATATCAAAATATACACTATATATTATCAAAATACATTTAAGAAATAACAGAATCATAAAAACAAAATGAAATAAAAGCAAAAAATGTAAACGCGCGATTTACATTTCGACCCCAAGAACTAGAAATTAAAAAATACATGAAATTATTACAGATAGGTATATTTTTTAATATTATAATATGCGGTATTTATTGTACCTGCCTGATTTACCCAATCTAAGCCAAATGTTTTTTTTTTAAATATTATATTAAATAATACGTATTTACATGACAGAGTCAGAGAACATAATAATAATATGTTGTTTGGACGTATATTTTCGTCCTTGGATAACTGTCCGAAACAGTCAACCAGTCCAAAAAAAATCATTTAACGTAAATAAAAAAAGAGATAAAAATCTTTAAAAATACTCATTAGTATTTAAAAAGAAAATAGATTATAATATGTCAATCTCAAATGATGTGTGTTTTTGTCTATTTTATTCAAAAGAGATATCATTCTACATGTTGAAAGTTATAAGGCATTGACACCGACATTAAACTATTGTATTCTCGATACGGTTTAATGTTGATAATGTCCAAAGATGATTGATGCTTGTATGTCGACTGGAACCATCGTTATGTTCTAGGTAAAAATCTTTAGCTTAATTAGTGTCAAAAGATTAGTAAATAATAATTTATTATACATTAGTGACTATCAATTCTTAATGGAAAATAATATTGTATATAAAAGTAACGTTGTTTGGTACTGCTCTTAAGTAATTAAGGGTAAATATGTAATGTAATGAAATATAACAAGTATAACTGAAGTTGAATATTTAAAAAACTTCGATTTGTCTGTGATTTTTTCATACCTTTTTAGATGCACCATTATAAATAAATTGATGCACATGTGTGAAGTTTATTTTTCTTGGTTTTAACTCCATGTAATACAATATCAGTGTATAACTAGTATTACTTGTAAATAATTCAAAATCGGGTTTGCATTGCTTAGAATTTTCATATATTACGCAGTATTATTATTTTTATTCTTGTGCTCATTTATGAAATTTATAAAATTAATTATTGGATATATTTTTCAAAAGAATTGGAGTGTCTTATAAGGAATAAGAAATTGCAATCGTAAGGAAATAAAATATTTCTTAAATTAATAAAAAAATATTGTAATTTTATAAACAGCATAATTTGTTTAATCTAGTGATAAGACACTCATTCAATAAGTGATTGAAATTTGACTTTTGTCTAGGCATTTATCTGTCTTCTTCACTCAATCTTTCTCTACATAAATACTTTAGTTAGATTATGATGCGACATGTACTTACTACCTACGTGTACATATCTCTATATATATTTTAAAATATATTTTCAAAACCAATGTAGCACAACGCAATCAATGTTTAAGAACTTCAGTAGGACAAATTCTTCAAAAATTGGCTAAGCTATTTTCAGTAACGTCTTCGTGTCGAACAACCAAGTTTTCTACAGATTCTCAGATCTCTAGAAATTGATCAAAACTTTGTTAATACTTTAAAGTAATAAAAGTTTACATATCACTTAGTCGTATATTAAATGATTTACGCTTAGGTAGATAAAACAAATTGAGGTCACACGTATTTCAAATCAAAGTGCGTATTTTTCGTTATAAACAGGAAACGATAAAACTTAAATATATTTTATTACAAGTACCTTGAGCGAACCGCGGTGATTTAATTAATTTCTCTGATTAGAGTTTGATTTATTTCGTAAAAATATTTTCTTATCAACTCCTGCTCGATAATTAAAATGAAGTGAACTAGGTAACTGGCTGACGCAATTTATGTTTTGATAATCGCCACATGTTTTTATATTTCAACCTCAGCGGAGTTAATCATCGGTTTGTACGCAACATCTCGTATTGAGATCAAATATTAAAACCTATGATTGTATACATAAACGTTCAAATAAAATAATTATTAAAGCTATTTTTAAAATAGAAAGCTTAATTATTAAGGAAAACACATTCTTATTGTGAAGTTGTAATTATTCAGAACATAGGTCTGTGATATTTTAAATACTAAATTAATGTATTAATTATAAATATATACATATAAAATCAATTTTGTCGAAAAATATTGTTTTTGCGTCACCGGGATTCGAACCTGGATCTCTATTTCCAATCCGGGGAAGTGCACTACCTTTGTGCTATAACGCCAGTATTTTTCTTGACAAATTTTCGAACCTATATGTTACATTTTTCAAATTAATACAACTGTCGTTCCATTATTTGAAAGCCATCTACATTATTTTTACAGAATCTCAAATACCTTTGAGTAAACCGATTGCAGACGCCAGAATTATTAATTCATTTTTATTAAATTTTGGACACATTGATACAACATATATTATTAAGGAAAACACATTCTTATTGTGAAGTTGTAATTATTCAGGACATAGGTATCGATCCAGGTTCGAATCCCGGTGACGCAAAAACAATATTTTTCGACAAAATTGATTTTATATGTATATATTTATAATTAATACATTAATTTAGTATTTAGAAAGCTTAATATATATTTTTTTAATAACGCACAAAGTCACCCTACTAAAATTAGGGAACTATTGAGTTTTTATCTTAATTTAAATATGGTTGGATGACGTGAATTTACACATGTCTGAATAGGTATAACATTCTCGAGAAAAGATAGATCATTTGAATGTCTTGAGCGATTTCAGGCTTTTATTAATCTGACTTATGCGGCGAGGATGAATTGTTAATAAATTCACCAAATTATAATCCAATCATTTTTAACATAGTAAACCTAAATAAATATTAAAATTAAAAAAATGCAAACGATAAAATTTTCTTCGGGACTTTTCAATCGCCGGTTGAGTGCTCTCCTATCTGAGCTATATTAGCCTTGTAAATTTGTTCCATTTATCATACCTTAGCGAAACATTTATAAAATATATGATTGCTTCCTGCTGAAAAAAATTGATGTCTCACATAGATACATACGTAGAACAAATCTAAAAAAATTAACGAAACTGATCTAACTCAGTTGGGAAAACACGCTACCGGTAATAATATAAGGGTTGCGTATTCAACTCTCGCTAGCAGCTTTATTTTATTTTTAATTTACTTTAGTATGGTCCTGAAAAGTATGAAGCTAATCATTATTCTGAGCGAATGCAGTAATGAGGTATTGTTTCACAGATTGAATAGTTACATTTAGTATTCTCTTTAGCGGCATATTGAAAAAATGAAGCGAAATTGAAATAACGATTTTGTGTAACGTGGAAAATTTAATCTTCGTCATCGGTTGCATCCTCTTATTTATTATTTAAAATTTATTACAAGCAGAACGCAATTGGTTTCATCTATTGATTTTGATAGGTCTCTATCATAGCTACGAGACCATGGCTAATATTTCCGTAAAACGTAATTTTTCAATGTTGAAAAATATTTAAATACATATCGCCCCGTTGACACGCGCCGCCAGCCGGCAATAATTTAAAAGCTTGCTTTTAAATTATGCAATAAGGGTAACCTGTTTGAAGATATATGCAATATATCTTCAAACAGGTTACTCACATTTTTGAGGTAATATAGTACCTACCTATATAGAAAATTAACTATGGCAAACATAAACCATTTTGTAAATTGGTTCATTCATTATGCAAAATGAAACACTTGTTTTCTACTCGCTTAATTTACTTTAGATGTATTTCGCTTTATAAGAATATTATCAACCTAACAATTCAACGCAACAATTTGTATTTATATCTATAGTAGGGGATATCTCTTTATTATTTATATCTATTGTGGTGTCAAGTTACAAGGCGAAACGTGTCTCAAGTAAATTAAACGAGTAAAATAAAAAAACAAGTGTTTTATTTTCTAATATATGATTATAGAATTCTGCAAACTTACCTCGGAAACAAAATAGTGTTTTTAATAACTTCAATCATAGATTTGTTATAATTTTGATAAAATGATTGCCCGTTACCACTACACTGTAAGGCGCCTCTGTATCTTCAAGAACTTTGTATCCCAGACAATTTGAATGGTAGACATCAAACTCTCAGGTCAGCCTCTATTTCAGAAGCAGGAACGGTTGTAGAACCGACCAACAGTTGCCAGAAGTCTAAATTTAATGAACGGGAATTTGCGTGGAACTTTTTGCTCTCCGTCATAAAAAAAAAACAGTGTATCAGAAAGTTTTCCATTTCCAAAGTCATTTCCATAAGTGAAAATAACATTTTTTTTATTTTAAGAACATAGATAATTGTAGAATTATAAACAGTTAATGTGTAAAGTGCCCTTGACGTGAAAGTTTTTACAAAAATGACGCTATAAAAATTATCCATTATTATTATTATTATTATTAAATAATATGATTTAACAGATCACGTTTTATCTCAATTATCTATATTTTTACATATGGTGTTATGCCATCTACATTATTTGTTATTTGAAAAAATAATATTTTTAATACACATCCAGTTAATAGAGTGGCAACTAGTCTTCTTCAAGGAGAACATATCTAATATGTTTTTTTTTAATTCCACAGGCAGACTTATCAAAAATCCGAAACGTAGATGGATACACATACATACATACATTAGTTCGATGATAACAGAAATACCTATGTCAGGATGTTTTTATAAATAATCAAAATTAAAGCGTGTTCGGGTCAGGGCTCCGCACTAGCAGCCAGATAACCTGCGTGACGTCGCTGCGATACGGAGTGTGAAGAAATAATAATTCATCTGACGATAGTTTATACCTGTCACTCGTGCAATGGCGGCGGTGCTTTGCGCTATCCTCGATCCTCGATCCTCGCGTGAAAGGTCACAGAGCAATGACTGAACACCGCAGTTCTCACACTATTCTTGCAGACGAATCACAAGACGAAATTATTCTAGTTAGACTGGCATAGTAGAATCACGAGTCCTGGAACGCTAGTAGTATTTTGAACTGACCCGCTCTACCTTAATTAGGATCAAAAAAGGCGGTACCTACAATCTATTTAATATTATTATTTAATTTTTTTTAATATTAGAAAATATAATACATTTTTAGAATAATCAGTAGGATATATATATATATTTCTTTTAAAATTTATTTCTACTCGACTAAGACCCGCGTATAGAGAAGTAGTATATACGAGAGTTTGTTTCAGTTAGTTTGTGTACATATTTTTTTTACTTCAGATACAAATTTATAGGAGTCTGTAATTTTTCTAATTGTGATGGGAACATTGTTAAAAAATTTAATGCCTTGATAAATATAGTGATTTTGGGTTGCGGTATATTTTAGTTTTGGAATATCGATTTGGTCCTTAAATCTTGTAGATCGGAATTCGCTTCTAAAATTTAATTGATTTTTAATTTTGAAAATTTGGATTATTGAATTTTTTTTGTATATATCTTTTATTTTTGGTACTTTGAAATCTGTGAAGAGTTGAATACTTGGATAGTCTTTTTTTTTAGAATTATTTTTATTATCATTTTTTGAGTGATTCCTAAATGTGACATTGAAGTTTTTATATGCTCCTTTCCATCCAATAATACCGTATCGGATATATTGGATAATATTTAAAATGTATTAATTAAATTTTATTCTCGGATCTCATCCATTCAACGGACATTGGATATCACCATTGCCCCTTTACTGCGGCCCGGAAAAGCTCTACAGTACACTGGCCAAACCATTGGCTTAACTTCTTCTTCTTCCAGGGCCCTGACTTTCAGCAATCTTTCCCTCTTATGAGGTGCCGGATCTCATACCGCTTTTAATGTGAATATTTACGAGGTATTAACGTTTTCAGATTTTTATTGTTTTAAATATTTAATATTCTTTTTTCATCCAGACTATAACATCTTTAAACAAATATCTCATAGAGATAAAGCTATTTTTCATTATATTTAATGGAAAATATATGGAAGTATGGGATAATTACAGGACTTTCGACCTGTCTTCGGCTGGTTTAAGCGATCACCTTATATATATAAGGTATTCGCCAATTCTCACCCCTCAATCTCGAAAGTTATATATATGTGGACTCGCTTCGAGTACCACTTACACCATCGCCATCCAATTGATTGACTCACGTTTGCAATTTTGATCTCGTCATTGATACGTATATATTTTCTGAATTTTATTCCCAATCTGATGAGCGACTGTGAAGGAAGAAATATTAAAAATACACTTTTATTTCATTTGCGGGATACAGAATATTATTCTGTTGTGTAATTCGAGCATCGATCTTGTTATATCGGGACACTCTCCACCATATTACTTATGATAAGGGGTATTTTTATCTTCCGGAGTAAACTACGTACTTCAGAGATTGAGTACTTGAGAATGAGAACACGAAGCGGCGCACAGACAAAACTTGTCACTTTTCAGGAGTTTTTCTCACGGAGAATACTAAAAGAATGAAAAATAAAACTAATATTAATGAGAAGTACTATTATATAAAAACACGTTTCAGGGAGAGTTCTTTTCTCAATACCGTTAGGTGAATAATAAAATATATTCCATCGTGGGCCGATTAATTTCATATGCTTAAATATTATTTGAAGGAGAAAATAGAGCTAGTCAGATCTGGACGTATTGTATAAAAATATTTATTTAATTAATCAATAGATTGTTTCATTTTAAACCATTTTATTAGCATTCTTATACAAATGTCAACTGGTTTCGGTTGGACCCAACCTTCTTCAGGACAAGATTGTATAATATAAACTAGCCTAAGTACAGATATTTACATATATAGTTAAGAAATTAAAAGGAGATAGAGGCAGTATATCAGAGTGGAACAGTGTAACAGCTAGGTAGTGGGAAGGAAAGGTAGGAGTTACATGGGAACGACTTTAAAATCGGACTATTGATAAGTTTATTTAATATTTTACTGTATTATAAATTGATTTATTGATACTTCAAAATAATTAAGGTGCAAACTCATAATATAGGGTTTTCAGAATTTGCCGAACACTTAATTAATTCTGACCATACGTTTAATAGAAATATATGGATAAAAGTTGTATATAAAAATGAAATAGGTTATATACTATTAATTGAAATGCCGGTTACATTGTGGTGTAACATGATTATTTTAATTTTGACAATAAAACTTTGTACTTCACACACATTTAGAGACGTACAGTCCCTCTCATCATCAGGTGAAGTTACAGAATTGAAGTATATTTAGGTAATGGGACAAGGATTGAAAAGAGGGGGGAGGTTTATATGTGAATAGGGACAATAAAGAAGAAGTATACAATTCCCTCAACCGGCGATGATGATGATGATGATTATGAGATCGAAAGAAATTAAACGTAAAATATGTTAAATATAGCCACACCACGCCGGCAAAATCGAGAAAGGCTTCCCGCCTGCAGAATACTCTGTTTTTATTCAGTTTCATAACAATACATATAGTCATATTTTCAAGAACCTACACGGCAACAGGTCACCGGTGTAACCTTTTACTAAGACATCTTTATTTTCCTGAAATCTATCCCACGGGTTTTTTGGCGCCACCCCGATGATTACACATTTAAATTATTGACACTTTTCTTATCATATCAACTATATGGCGCCTCCACGCGAGTAACTCTGTGCGATATAGAGCCCTTACATCAACATATAGAAAAATCGCAATTTAAGTGGCTTGGACACATCTTACGAATGTCAGAGAAATAACTACCTAGATGTATCTATTTTACAACTTCGATTCCGGAAGGTGGCCGGTGAGTTACTTCAAAAGATTGTATGAAGGCAGTTGAGCCTCGACCGGGCAACTAGTACCGAAGCAGCTTGTCAAGTCTTTGGACCCTTGATCCTCCTAGGGTACGGAGACGTAGGTGATAGTGAGATGTGCTTCACTTTGTCATTGAAGTGGGGAAATAATGTTGTCGAATGTTTAATATGGTTCCTAAAACCCAATAACCAATAACAAATATCAGCAGAAGTTATAAGAAAAATTGAGACACATCAACATGAATACGAACATCATATAAGAGAAAAAGATAGAATGAGATTACCATTCAGAAAGATGGCTAAATCTCAAAAATTAATGATGAATTGTACAAATATAAGATTTTCTATAAAATGCCTGATGAACTAAGAAATTAGAAGAAACTAATTTTTAATTTAATTTAATTTGTTTCTTACATATTATACATTACAAACAATTCTTAAAGTATATAAAAAAGGTGAATAATCTTAAAATGTAAGTGACGTTCACTGTCTCCTTAACTAGACCGAAGTCTGTACTAAAGAAGACAAGTTCATGCGTTGTTTGTCATACAAATATGAAATTATTTTTTATTTTAGTTTTACCTAATTAAAAATACCCATTATTGAAACACTATGCAAATGGAAAAATAATATAAAGAAATAACGTTCTGTTCATGTGATCATTTCCATGAATCTTTGCTTTTTTCTGCCAACACCCAATAACCAGCTCCTGAGATGGTGTTTGAGATTGTCCATCTAGAATTGTTTCATACTGCTCGGCAAAATGTTATAGGCTTTGGGGGCCAGAAACATATGGAAGGGTTGACCAAAGCTTGTTTTTAAAATAGGCTTCACGGTGATTCTGTGTATGATGAGTATGATAAAGGTAGAGTAGTGTTAGTGTTACAATTATGAAGTTTTAACGAATTATTGAGATTTCGACTAAGAGCTTTATTGATACTGAAACACAAGTATTTACTTTTGTCAATATTTAATGTGAGAAGATTCATTTCAAGCCACGATTTGACCTTTTGTAGTCCAATATCAGCATATCCGTAAACTTTATCCCATGTTTTTCCACGAAACAATAAAGCAGTATCATCAGCAAATGCTTTTCCCATTGGTGAGACTCAATTCACAAAAATCATTTATGTATAACAGAAAAAGGATGGGCCCTAAAATACTCCCTTGCGGGACTCCAAAAGTGATTTTAAAATACTGACTCGTTTCATTATCAATTCTAACTGCTTGTTGTCTTTCCGTTAGATAACTTTTAAACCAATCTAGAGCTACTCTTCTAATAGCCAAAGTTTCTAGTTTCCGCAGAAGAATAGGGAAGGAAACAGTATCGAATGCTTTGACTAACCACACAAGTGTTTATAAGTTAAATTATTATTTTTTCAATTTTTGTGAAGAAAATAAAAATTTTGTTTTTGTAGGTAGTAAAAACGGAAATGGAAAAAAATATGATATGATGAAAACGAAGAAAAACTGCATACAGGATGAATATTATGTTCCAGGTCGATATTATTTTTTAATAACTATAAAATTTAACATAAATTTTAGATTTAAGTTTTATTTATGAATTGTGTAGTTTATTACAATTATGTATAAAATATAACATTGGCCAAGTAGTCACCTTTGGCAGCTGAACAAATGCGTGTTCTTTTAACCATATTTTTAACATTTAACGTATTATTTCAGCAATTTCATTTCGAGTACTGTCCAGTAGCATCGAAATTGTTATTGGTTTATTGGCGTAGACCTTTTCTATCAAATATATTTGCAAAAAATAGTAGAAAGCCGTCAAATTAGGTGATCGAGTAAGATAGTCGATATCACCACCTTTTGACATTATGCGGCCGGGAAAAATATCTTCCAATCGACCTAATTTTGGCTACCAAGAATTTTTCAAACATGTGACGATAGTGATCACTACTAATGGTTACAATATTTATATTATATGAAGATTTATATACTATTATTTATATAAAAGATTTTAATAACTTTAACGCGTTATTGAGGTGTTAGATGCTCTATAATAAATTGTTATTATTTAATAATTCTCTACGACTACTAAATACAAACAAACAAATATTTATCAAACCAAAATGGTGGTGAAAAAAAATCGGTCTGGAACATAATATTCACCCTATGGATTCAAAATGAAACTGAAAAAATAAGTGTAAGATAAGTTATAGTAAAAGGAACATTTTGATCTTATTTATATTCGAGCATACTTATATATACCTACTTATGTGTGCACTAGATTAACAATAAATAAGTTACGTTTGACATATTTTTATTTATATATTTTATTTTTGATGAGAAATTCGGGTCAAGTAGACTCTGTTAATTTACATCATCCAGGCTGCCGATGTTTATTGTAAAAACAGTCCAGCTCGCATCACATGTGCCCCTTGGTATTTTCCCACCAGAGGCGAGATCAACTGACATAACACATGATGCGGTGGATTTTGATTATGATGACATTCAAAACCATGAACGGTGTGTGTCATAGACGATAGAGTTCGTCGTGGTCATTATACATTTAAAAATAGGTCACGCAAAATGTAATACCTTTGTATATCAAATCATTTGTATTCAGGAGCGGATTAGCGATGTAATATCGGCCCGGGAAAACGACTGGGGTATTTTCGGCTCGGACCCTAACTAAAATTGTAATCTTTATAATTACTTCAATTTTTGTGATATTTAAAAATAATATGTTTTCTAAAAATAATGTATATTAAAGTGGATATATTATTACAAAACTAACGCAAATTGTTCCGCAATTAAATAGATTATTATGTTATAAACTAATCTATGGTCACATACAATATTTTAGAAAAAGAAATGGTTTATTCGAAATGATTGTGAGAAAGAGAGAGAGAGAGATTATTACAAATATTTTTCTTAATATCGTAAGTATATTCTTACCAAATGTTTAGAATTTCAAAAAAACCGCCAAAACATAAATGACAAGATTTTAAGGAAATCAAGTAATACTCAATTATAAATAAACTTGACTAATTATTTTGCATTTGTTTACTGTTTATTGCTTTAATAAAGGTTTAAAATTCAATTCACTAATTAACTCTCAGAGCTCGCATATTTTCCACAATGAAAGTGATCTGTCCAGGCTCAACCCTCGCTGCAGTGCGCTATACAGATGCTACGTCACGTTGGTGCATCCCGTAGGTAAATTTCAGTTGAGCGCAAAACTAATTATAAAAGTCGCGGCTGGGGATTTCGCACTCGGAATGCACAATGCAATCTCGTTGCACCGCCGGCACCTTCAGACTCCGGCCGGCACTTGCACAGATCTATCTGCCCACCCCTCCCGGGAGCACGTCGCACGGTGCACCGGGAGTGTAGAGGTGCTTGCGTAAATTAATTTCAGGACATTATTGTTTTTGAATGTATAGTCGTATCTTATGTATCTTTCTTTAAGAAAATGATGAAGTTAAACATCGTCCACCGTTTATTTCTCTGAATACTTGTTTTTCTTAATTATATTGCACTGTAAGTGTCAGTGGTGATATATACTCTGCCAAGTACAACGATGACGGTCTATATAATCTGTCGCATGACAGTCATCCTTTAGATGTAAAACGTGGCGGTTGTGTCGCCACTGGAACAGTGCGTTACGTATTTAAATCAGTTTAATAATATTTCTGATTGGTTATTTATTTACGTCTATTGGTTTAATTAAGGTATACCGTGGTAAACCACTGTAATTTTTTTAAAATAATAAATAATATTTTCAATATTAAAATAAGGTTTTATAGGAACACTAGCCCTTAGACAACCACTAGAGCAGCTCGCAGGACGTAGTAATAAGCGACCAGTAATGTGATTGTAATCTACAAATAATATAATACGAGCAGATAATCATCTAGTGGCAATTACGTATGCATAAATAATCCCTCACTACAGTGGTATTAAGTCTATTTATTATTAACTTTAAAATCATTATTTTTATAGATGCTAGTCCACCGAACTATCAACAATTAATGAAATTGAAATCGCCATCATTATTGTGGATTAGTAAAAAAAAATAAAGGACTATGTAAAGAGGTTTAAACAATTTTTAAGATACCAACAATTAATTCGACGTGTTGTCAATAGATATGGCATCGATAATTGGTTCTTCATTTATGATTCTGAATACATAAATTTTAAATATAAGATCTTATATAGTGGTTAATTGTTTATATTAATACAAATTAAAAGTATCAATTAGAAAGAAATAATCAATATCCTGGTGAAAACCAAAATATTTTTTTAATAAATATATTATATCTTTCTAATTTATACATTTAATTTGTATTAAAATACAATGTGTTTTGAAAAATTGCTACTTCATAATAATAATGTGTTTTCCTTAAAAAATATTTACATATCCAAATAATTATTCTTTAAATATAACTATTGTTCTTTTTTGTGAGAATGTTAAAAATTAAAGCAATAGATTTATAATATCACAAACACACTATACACCCTAAATCTGTACATATTTGAAAAGATAACATGAGTTATTATGTATATACTATTTAAATTTTTATTCTGTTTATACTATACAATAAATTATACCATTTAAAATCCATTAAATCCATGAAAATATACTGTTTAATTTCATTTCATTAAATTACTAGTTAGTTAACATAATGTTAAATTTTTTGCACAATATTTGTGTGTGTGCGCTACTTGCGTGCTAGTATTATATATACAATACTAATGAAACCTAAAGAAAATTATCAATACGTATTTAAATTCATTTATAGGAGACCGAGAAAAAAAAATTAACTAAAAATACATAACACTAGAGAGAAATAAAATATGTATAATAATTGTAAAAGGCCAAGACCAAGTAAATTATTTAATTTTATAAATTAATTTAATACTTATTGTTTATTATATTTTTATACTCTGTGTCAGACAAAATTATGTTTTTAGAAAGAAAGTATAAATTATTATAATATTTATTTTGCATAAATGTACGTATTAAATTAATAACGTATTAAGATTTTTTAATACAAGATAATTTTAAAATGAGTTTTCATAATATACTTATGTAAACTGAAATATTTATTACATATTGTATAGAATGTACTACATCCAATCGGTTAGCCGTGTTCCCTTAACTACTGATCCCAGCATCCAGCATCCTGAAACCCGCCCCTGCAGGGGAGATGGTGGCCGGTAAACTCAGTCGCAACATTAGAATCATCCCCACGTGAATTCACAGCATCTGTGTATTCAGAGATTACTGCAATTAATAGCAAACTCTTCATTTGACTGGTTAAACTACTAACTTTATTCGCAATAGTAAAAAAAAAACAAGTTTTCTTGGGAGTAAATGAGTACCTAACCAATATTTGAGTTCGGAGAAGAATTAATAAAACAGAAAAAGATAAAATAAAAATAAAATAATTATTTCCACCAAAACACTTTTGACAAGGATTCAACGTAGGCAGTGAGAATATAAGCTTCTAACAGGACCATCTTCCTATATCTGGTGTACCTGACCACGCCAACTCTCCATCGGACAGGTGACAACATTGTAAGCACGATTCCCGTGGCAAGCCTCTCGGATAGGACGCAAGGCAAATCATTACCGTAATATTAATCTCACCTCTATGATGGTGAACTGTCGTTCTGTCTTGATATTACAACTAAGTTAAAATGATCGAAATCCATGCGCTATAACTACTGCACTCACTTGATCCTCCATCGTACGCAATCGTGGGCGTCCCACTCGATATGCCGAAAATTCCTCTATTCCGAATGCAGACTACCTTCCATCGTACATCCCAGTTACTCGTGACGCCAACTCCAGATTAGAAGCAGGTGCCCTTAGCCCGCGACCCGAAAAAGGAAATTGTCATTTATGTATAGGAAAAGAGTACAAGGCAAATTAGATACTACAATATTTTACAGATGATGCACTAATATCAACAAGATTTAAATCTTACCCTGATAGTCCTTTGATCGTGTACGAATGGATTTGCGACCGCGGCCGCGCAACGCGCCACCTCGCGCATCTTCCCGAGCTCAAGTGGCGTTGCCAGCCGAGCGGTCCCGCGCGTCGACCTAAACGAGCTACGTATCTGAGATTCAGTATTTACTTCATTTACTTCATTACTTCAGTAGCGAGTTGTAAAAATTACAACTTAAAGGATTAAATTCTAACATAACAATATCTCTTTATCATTATCTATTCATTCATTCGTTTTGACCCAACCACCTAAAATACCAATTTTTAATTCTGTTTACTAGGTATATTCATCAATTTTGTTAATTCTCCAATAATTACAATTATACTTATCTCATATAAGCCTAAGTAATTTTGCTCGTATTTTCACTGTATCCATTCTGCGTTTGTTCCTCATTTGGAAGCTCCAAGATTCACTTGCATACATTAGTGTTGGTAAAGGCACTCCATTGTGTGCCGCTACTCTTTCTTCGACTAGCATTAGAAATTACTTCATTTAACTTGCCGATCTTTTTATTTCTCGCAATCATTTTCCGATGTAAGATCCGTGATCTGTAATTTGTATTGCATAATACTATTTAATTTGAATGCACGGACGAATGAAATAAAATTATGAGTATATATTATAAGTAACTTTACAGAAAAAATTACATGAATTTATTTTAGTTCAGAACCTTTAACTAGAGATTTAAATTAAATCTTAGCTTACCTAATCCATAACGCAGGAACATCTATGTCAGTAGGTGGCACTAAGTGTGCAGTGGCGCAGCTTAATTTCTCATGGGGCGCAGTAATTTATGCTCCCGTTTCACGTCCCGTCCCCCTCTAGTGCCCCCCACCAGCGGGTGCGGACGACCATCTTTATAATATCTCCGAGTACGGTAACCTTTATAAAAATAAATGTGTGATGTCATTTGTGATCGGTCTACTCTCTGCACTCTGCACTGCTGAGAAACATCGGTTCGTGTGAGGGGACCTTTGACATATACATAGTTACATATACACATCCTGTATCTATGTTAATTATACATGAGTATTTAACGCCTATTAAAATAATTCTAATAGTCAGTGGCTTAAGTATAAAATTTGGTCCCCAATGCTAAATGAACAACAGGGCCTCTATGTATGTTTTATTTATAATATATAAAAATAACTACGTAGTAATAATAATGAAATAAAATATAAATATTATGTTCTATAGTTTTCATACTTTTATGAAACAAAACAAGTGTGTTTTTAGGCATTCATATGTACTCACAACTGCACAAAATACTTGCTTCACCTTACAGATACATTTTCATTTTAAGGCGAATGACTTCTCCCTTACCCGACATATTGCATTAGCTGTGTGCATCGAAAAATTAGCTGTGTGCATTTTGAGTCTTTTTGTAGGTGGGAAACTTTTTATTAAATGTTATAATTCACCACAATTATGGTAAATTTTAAAAGTTTAAAGATAAAAATTAAAAGTTAGTTTATATTAGCGTTGAGAAAAGTATCGATATAAAACGTATCGTAACACGACTTTTGACCTCTATTTAACACGGTCCCTAATGCCACTGTTAACAGTAGGTATTTATGAAAAGTTCACTATAAATAACTTTAATTATTTTTCCTCTGCCATCTTTAGCTACAAAACTCCTTCATTGACCACGGTCCATCGCCAAGCTCCCATGTTAATGCCATGTCTCGTAGTTGCGCCGTATATAACATGTGTATAGTCTTTGCGGGGATGTCCAGGTTGCTGAGTTCCTACTATATTATATGAGAGGCACGTTTAGTTTCCCGCGGGTTTCCGCAAAAAGTGTTCCAGCCATATGAATCTCATTTTCTTAAACACAGCTGTTGTTGCCGTAATAACCTTCGATAGCTAGTTCAGGGTTTTCTTTTGGTATTGTTGAATAAATTCATTCAATCCATGCAAATGAAAAGACACCACCCTTTGTGAAACTGGGCTGATAGTCGCCGATTCTTCTACCGATGGTCGCTCTCCTTGCAATATTGAATCTTCTTAAACTCAGCTGGTCAGCCTCCAAAACATTATATAACCGGTAACCGAAAAATAATACACAAAATGTTTTTATATCACCGCTGTAAAATATATCCGACTGAATCCGAAACCGTATCTTACCAGAAGAAGTTTCTCTTTTGTAACAGCGGTGATCAATCGCTTTTTGAGTCGTGAAATAGCAGAACTGTGTGCTATGCTATGCTTTAAGTTCTCAAGTGAGCATCATACATGATTGTTTGTGAAACTAAAGAAAATGTAAAAAATATATTCGTGTATGAAAATGAACTCGTAAATAAAAAAATTCGTACTACACGAATAAATTACTTAAAATAAGACAACGTAATAAATTTGAAAAACGTAACCCAATAATATTCAAAATCTAAATATACGAGTACTAAACTTGTTCTTAGTCTGTTAGGTATTTAGTCTATTTCACTGCTTTTGAATGAATGCAATGAATTTTTAATTGGTGATTTATATTTTGATGTTCACATTTACAGAAATTATTAGAAAAAAAATGCTATTTTAATTAGTGTTCATTGAAGTTTTTAATGTTTATGTTAAATACGTTTAGACTGTTCTAATAAATGGATTTGGAAATATGTAGTGGCAAATGAGGTTAAATAATATTTCGCTTCAATAGACTTTCTAAATTCGGCAGAATATTTCATTATACATACTTAACATATTATTTAAGAAAGAAAAAAAAATAACATCCCTCATCTTTACTACTGATATAAGACCATTTTAGATGTATGATTTATACTAATTCGAATTATCTTAACGTTATCAAGTTGGTACACAGCTAAGTATCGTTTAGAGATTAAATGTTGTTGCCATGGTTATCACTAAATAATCCGAAAAATTTTATCTCATTTTGAAACACCTAATTTTTTTTCCTTCTCAAATTATCAACCATGATAAAGCACATTTTCTGGTAAAAAAGGTTAGGTTTTTTTTATCTTTGTGATATTTCATATATTATGCTTATCACAAGATAAGCGTTTTTTTTATACTAATTTAAAAAGCTGATGTAAGAGTATTTGAATATTTTTGAAGTCTTTAGATTAGTATACGTGGTCACTAATATTCTTACATTAGAATAGACATCTGCCTTAGAGATCCAAAACTGGAGATAAAATAGCGTGAAATAGCAGAGGACTATTTTTGATGTTAAGAACCCCCAGGTGTTGTAGAGCCCACATTGGTAATGATGACGTGGTCACTAAAGGGGTAGAAGCTGATTTAAGGGAAAATACAGTGAGATCATAATATTCGGTACATACTACTATATTACATATTAACTAACAGAAAGTAATCGATTTTTGCCGATTGCTATTACGATCACTTAGGAGTGCACTTGATAGATTCGTTTATAAAAGAGTGAAGAATGAAGAAATTATCAGTGAATGTAATGCTAGTCTTAGCATAGTGAAAAAGATTAAAAAAGATTTATTTTTTTTGGTGGTTTGGTTTAGTTTGATGAATGGGGAGAGAAGAGAAGAGAGTTTTATGACGCGTGTTAATTGCACCAGAAACAGGAGACATCCGCAGAAGACTTCACACCACCAGGTAAACTAGACACTGGAGGATCGGAATTTTAGAAACCTCAGTAATCGACGAGCTTGAGCTGAGAATTGTATGTCATAACAGAAGAGTATGAAGCCCCATCCTCTCTGTCTACCCTCGCGAGGGAACAGCGTGATTGGAGCCTCGTTCCAAGAGGCCATCAAGTAAGTTATAGCACAAGCGTTTAGCTTAGTTTGAAAATAGTTAGAATATTGATGTGACACACATTCCGTGTATGCATCTCGATTTAATTTAACAATAAAAAAAATAGTATGATGGCTATGTTGTGTTTGGAACTACCATCGTTTTTGGAATAGATAATTCTTAACATTGATACGCACAATTTTACTCATAACACCAGACTCTCTGAGCTAATGAGGCAAATATTTTACATTTTTTGAACAAGTATATATATAGATGCTGCTACGTACATTAAAAAGACCTATAATTCTGATACGTGAATTTGATTAAAATTAAATTGATCAAATTTAAATTATATTAAAGTAATTTGAAACAATACACAAAGTGGAAAAAAGGGACATCCATCGTCAGAAAATTATAGATTTTATAAATATAAATATTATCGCAATCTGACTGAGGATGACGGCGATATCGGTTTTACAGATAAACAAACGGACGTGTTTATAATACATAAATATATTATAATATATGATTATAGATATAATGGTGTTTACTTCCACGAGTATCTTAACAATTGAATAATATTTTATTAGCAAGTTATTGAAATACGTTTTAAAATAGATATTGTCAATTGGTGGAGTAACATTAATTATTTAACCACAAGTCTGTCTGTCCTAAAACTGTCACAGCGTTACCTTCGCTACGTCAAAAAAATAAATAATATTTCATTTAACTACATCATTTTGGAATAGGAAGTCAGTATATATACCTACTTATGTATACATTATTTAAACTATAACTGCGGAGCATCTGGTTTATCTAAATATTTAAAAATCCACTCTCATCTGAATCTACTCTCTTATTCGAATCCACTCTCTTATTCGAATCCACTATCTCATTTAAAATCCACTCTTCCATCATGACGTATTTGTATTTACATTCTTATATGGTATAAAATTTCAATACATACTCGTTAGTTCTTAAATAATATGGCTTTTTTTTTTCTTTTCAATTCAAATTCTTAATACTTTTTACAACCACCAATAGATGCATATACACACACGTATTGTTACTTAATATCTTAAATTATTGTACATCAGTGTTGACAAATAAAATATTCTAAAACGAATGCCAATAATTATAATTACGCATGTTATTACACTATTTTTTACAAAAGTCAAAATAGTGTTCAACATTACTTAATTTATTATAATATTTTATAAGGTCTTGCAAGAATACGCACAAGTTTGCCTCACCTTACGCAACCTTTTGTAGTATGTATTTAATATCTAATTAGGTACACGATTTTGAATCAATGTTATTCAATGTCATGACAAAGCAAAGATTCAACCCGAATACCAACCGAGAATCCTTCTATGGGCACTCATTTCACAGTCTCTCCTCCCTATTTTGGTTCAACTACGCGCCGACAGAGCGCACTACTTACAACAATTTTAAGGATCTTTGTTGAGCGAATTTATTAATAATAATTATTATTAAATTGTGTGAATTCTAAATTACGCAGGAACATGATATTAAATCTAAATTATCTTCAAATAAATTGTATTTCAATAGTATTGGCGGTAAAAATATTGATCATTGTTGCTTTCTACGAACGATCGATTATTCCTGATTTAAAACATATTATATGACATTGAAAATTTCTTCCATTATGTTGTCAACAAGGAAAAAAAACATTTTCTTTTCTGTGCGTAGTTTGTTACCCTTCAGTCTCAGGTTATCAAAACGAAGATAAGTTTTTATGGACTGATTAAAGTATGAGGAAGCTTATTTTTATGTCTCGAGTCTCCTGACGTTTAGGTAAAACCATCATAAATCGAATTTATCTCAGCACGAAACGAAGGTCACAACCTCCCATTCTAAGCTTTGACGTTATCGATGAGATAAAATATTTATTATTTTTTAAGATTAACGTTGTTACCTAACTAGATGTACATACATAAACCCACTCATTTATAATAACAATGATTTCATATTCTTGCACTAAAATAATATAATTTCGAATACTAATTAAATGTATTAATTAGAAGGATATACATATAAAATCAATTTTATCGAAAAAATATTGTTATTTCGCCACCGGGATTCGAACCTGAATCTCTTTCCAAGCCGGGTAAGGTGTATTATCCAACTATGCCACAGCGATATTATTTTTCACGACAAATTTTCGAATCCATATGTTACAGTTTTTCAAATGAATACATCTATCATTCCATTATTTGAATATTGTACCTTCCCCGGCATGGAAAGAGATTCAGGTTCGAATCCTAATGGCGCAACAACAATATTCTTCGATAAAATTATTTTATATGTATATCTTTCTAATTAATACATATAGTTCATATTTAAAATATCACAGACCTATATTCTGAATAATTACAACATCACAATAAGAATGTGTTTTCCTAATAATATAAAATCTTTCACACTTTTATTAGGTATCTACAATTTACAATAATCGCTTTTATGATTTCTGTGATAATTCATAATTATGTTCATTGTTTTTTATTTTATTTTTTATTAGTGATTTCCTCAATTAATAAAAACGATAAAAAACAGCCAGTTAACTACGCTAATTTTGGTAATCATACACACCATCACTCACATATACTATATACATTTTTCGTTATTATTATTCCCTACCACATTAAGTATATAATAATAATATATTTATTTATTTATTTTGTTTTGAAGATTTAGAGTATTTCAAAAGAATGGAACAACTCATAATTATTTTCTTTACAATTTTAATGATTTTGTGCTGATATACAACAATTCTCAATGTTATAAAGCATACCGGGTATTTATTTAAATAAATAATGTTATCGATATTTTCGGGATATAACTAAATAGGTTTTTATTACCTGGGAATCGAGTTCACAAACATTATATAGCTATACCTAATACAAAATATCAAATTTCACCCTATTTTAGATTTGGTCGGTTTCTTTGTGTTCAACGCAGGTGTAGGATTTCAAATGTGGGTACAGCATCGCTTAAGTGTATAATTTTTATATATTTAGGTAGGTAAATACATAGTTAAAACTGGATGCTATAACACATGATTTAAGGTAAGTATGTATAGTCAAATTGAATAATAAAATTAAAATAATTAAAAAGTTTATTTTTTTAAGTACAAATTAAATGTATTGATTAGAAAAATATACACGTAAAATCAATATCGAAAAATATTGTTGTTGCTATTTATATGTATATCTTTCTAATTAATACATTTAATTTGTATTTTTTTAAATATCACACACTTATGTTCTGAATAATTACAACTTCACAATACGAATGTGTTCTCCTTAATAATAAAAAGTTAATATTTTAATGTTAAAATTACTGTTTCCAAGGTAAGTTTGTAAAACTCCATAATCATATACGTTAAAATAACATATACGTCTCTGACTTATTTTAATTAAATACACATTTTATTGACTATATATACTTCAATGTGTAGTATTGTATCTAATAAATTTATAATTTTTAGTTGTTCTAGTATTTCGCATGTCTTTTAAACATTTTAATTGTCATATATATACATGGTTTAAAAAAAAAAAAATATCACTTATAATATGTACAAAATATATGCGAAACACTAGAATAATTAAAATGTATTTTTTAATTACGATAATTTAAAGGGAGAGGGGGTGGGGATCCAATAAATATGTAATTCAATATCGCTAGTTACACTTTATTTACGAGCTAATATATATTATATATTTTATTTTTATATCGGAAGCATAAAGAAGCGATAAAAGCATGCAATGTACTGTGTATGAATGAAAGATTTGTGTAAAGATGACAATTAAAAGAATACGGCTTTCTATCCACTCTATTTCGCGGGCGGTAAATAACGTATTTATTTATTTTATGTATGTACGTGAACAAATTAACGTGCCATCTCATCCCTTTTAACCCTGTCAAAATGATTTTTAAAATATGACTTTAATCCTCGCAAGGTACTATAATATCTGTAAGGTCAAGTGTGTGTTATCACGCTTATAGCTTGGCGTGACATGCAAAGTTTGGCGTGTTAACGCGTTCAGGGCATTTAAAAGGTTAGTAGATTAATACTTAGTAGGTAGATAAATACACATTTGGTATATTAGCAATTTGATTATGCAAAATTAGATTAATATTTTGTCTCTCAAAACTCCTATACCTATCATGTATTAGAGGTTTAAAAATAAAACCGAACGGAATTGAGATAAACATATTCATAATTAATTTTAAAACCTGTGCGGAGATTTTAAAATTAGTATGCTTTTGATAAATGCTTCTAATATATTATAAAACCTTTATAAGTAATATATACATAGGGAGATATGTAAATTAGTACTGTGTAGTTTTTAGAATATGTTTTTGCTTCAGGTAGAACCACAATCTTCCCTTGGGTCCTACCCGTATCACCCCATCTATCATGTGTCACCGGTGGGCAGAAGGCAATATCTACCCGTCTCTTACATTCAAATGTTCTCATCTAATATTATCTCCTGGAAATATTTATTAGAACACGTTTGGCCTTAAAATGAAAATAACATTTAAATTCATTATTTTAATGTCAAATATCGCACATACAACATGGTACATTGCCTAGGTGAAAGAAATTTGACAATCAATTCAACGTCGAAAAACAAAACTTGGTGACAAAAATGTAATTTCAACAAATCAGTTATTAAATCTGCAACAACGAAAATGTTTTCTCTCTTGACTATCCAGCTCGTCACATTGTCCTGAGTGAGCAAGGAGACGAAACCTATTATTTCAGATTGCTGTAGGGTTGCGCAAATAGATTATGAATATGAGATGATGACAATAATATGATAGATGACATCCAAAATCACCACTCAAACTGTGATTATATGGGTACGGCTTAGTTTGTAGATTTATAAATATTTTTAAATACGTGCGTTTGAATATTATAAATTTATTTATTTTATATCGTTTCTAGTATTTTTAAACCCGATTAAAAAAGATTTAAAATCTGTAGGTACATATATCAATTTCAATAGGTACATATATATAATAATATTTACGTTTAAATATAAATATAACCTTCTCCGATCTTTTGTCTATATACAATATTATTTCATTAAGGACTAACTACCTAACATGTCATCACGCCATTTCTACGAGGGAGTAGGTAGGGAGGATAGAGTATCATACTCTTATGTCCTGATAAACTACACTTGGCTCATTGACACGGATATATTAGGCTTATATCTGGACCATCTTCCAGTATCTGGTTTACTTGGTCGAGCCAAGTCTTCCACGGACGTTCTCTATTTATACTACCATCACCAATCGCGTCATATGTCTTTCTTACCAATCTAAATAAGTTTTAACAAAAATATTAGATACTGTAGATAGGTACTAATATCAAATACACGTTTTCTGATTATATTTTTTTTACATTTTTAAAAATTCCATTCAAAATATTGTTTTTGGTTTTTGCAATAGTAACTACGGTAGGTACCCACCTGCTGTTTTTGTTACTGTCCACGTGTGGACCGTGCACGCTACAGTACCTTAGGGCTTTCAGAATAGGTAATAAATAGCCGGAGTTTCAGAAATAACCATCTGTATAAAAAGTAATACCGTTACGTGACTTGAAGAAATCTTTAGAGGTGGGTCCCGACTAAAATGGCCACCTCCAGGGACCGTGGAGAGATAGAGAAAAGTATGTATAGAGTATTCAGGCTTAACGAAAGTTTATTATACCATTATGTACATACCCATCGAGGCATATCACGCTGTATGCGCACTAAGCACTCGCAATTTAGAAAAACTTACCTTTATCTGGTGAATTTTACAAATTTTGTCAAAAAAAAAAATGCCCGTTTTTAATACAGATAAATATTTATTCATCATTATTTAACAACTGGTTATTACCGAAATCAATAATCGAAATAAATTTTTAAATACAAAATTAATTTAAAATTAAAAAACTGTCTAGTTTTATAAAAAAAATTGAATGTTAAAAAGACCTCTCAATATCATCTTTAGATGTTTTTTTATCACATTTTAAGATTAGATATATTTTTTTAGAATTTAAGAAAAATTACATTAAAAAAATTATATTTGATTTAATTACAATATAAAATAATAATTTTTTTATTCACCTTTTTAACTACTGTGAGTTAATTATAATCAACCAAAAATACATTTTTTCGTCATCAAGAAAAAGGTATTTCCTAAAAGTTAATGAGTTATCAATTATTAAAATGAATAACCACAACGTGTTTGTGTATTAAAAATAATAAATATGATAAATAAATCTTAAAAATAATAAATAAATAAATTCTAATAAAACAACATTGTATACTTACTACGTACAAATGTGATATATTCTGGATATCCCACCACTATTTGAATTGAGCAGAATCAGGTGTAGGCACCTATGTATAAAATCCATCAACATTCTAAATAGCATTATTCTAATATATTTTAATATAATAATTATCAAGTTTTAGCTGGTAAACACTTTTATCAAAATTATACTAATTACATAAACGTATAGGTCAAACTAATTAAAAAGTTATAAAGGTTTATATATTTACTTGTATGAATATGATTTTTATGTTAATGTTATGTACCACCTACATTACATAATATAATATTATTGTACACCAATGTTGTTGCCCACATATTTATGTGCATGCCTACGGGAGCGAGTTTTTTGCTCCGTGCAGGGATGCAGTGTTTTTGGCAGGATATTCCAAATTAAAGGTCCTGGAAGACCTTTGTCTTTGCCGAAACATGTCTGCCACGACGAGAAAAAATATGATTTGGGTGAGATGGTATACCTGGAACCTTTGGGGTTTTGTTTTTGCCTCACGGACCAATAAAATGTGTTTCTTTTTTCGTTGTATTTTGGATCGAAAAAATTAAGACCGCCCGAATCGTTCATCTTATGTATTTGTAGATACCTCTGAGGTATAAAATGGGATTTAATATATACTAATCTTTAATTATTATATAAACACATAGAGATAAACTTACTTACATTTTAAATACTAAATTAATGTATTAATTATAAATATATACATATAAAATCAATTTTGTCGAAAAATATTGTTTTTGCGTCACCGGGATTCGAACCTGGATCTCTATTTCCAATCCGGGGAAGTGCACTACCTTTGAGCTATAACGCCAGTATTTTTCTTGACAAATTTTCGAACCTATATGTTACATTTTTCAAATTAATACACCTGTCGTTCCATTGGATTGGAAATAGAGATCCAGGTTCGAATCCCGGTGACGCAAAAACAATATTTTTCGACAAAATTGATTTTATATGTATATATTTATAATTAATACATTAATTTAGTATTTAAAATATCACAGATCTATGTTCTGAATAATTACAACTTCACAATAAGAATGTGTTTTCCTTACTTACATTTTTTACGTATTGACAAGTATTCATGTTCTTAGCTAGAAATTTATCTTTCGGTCCTAAGAGAAATTCCCAAATACACAAACGTAACTTGTTCGTATTTCTTGGACTATTTCCCGTTATATTATACCACATTTTCACTTCATGTATTCGTCAGACGTTTACTTTCAATGAATACATCAGATATTTTAGTCACTAGAAATTCGAGATCACCTTCACTATTTGCAATAAACTTTTGCATTATTAAAACACCTTTCATATTTACATATGTAAAAATAAAACATTCGTTTTTTTTATTCTGCTCCTTTAATTTACTTGAGACTCGTTTCGCCTTGCAGTGGCATTATCAATCTAACAATTTAACTCAACAACTTGTATTTATAACTATAACGGAGCACAGCTATATAATTATACAAGATGAAAAGGGACAACATTATTAATTGGGACAGCGTTATATATGTTCCCCATTAAAGTTAAAGCTAAAGTTCATTTAATCTGTCCCCCATTAAAGTTATAAATACAAATTGTTGAGTTAAATTGTTAGATTGATAATACTCTTACAAGGTGAAACGCGTCTCAAGTAAATTAAACGAGTAGAATAAAAAAACAAGTGTTTTATTTGTACATATGTTATTATGGAGTTCTACAAACTTACCTCGGAAATAGAAAAAAACCTCTCATATTATTTGCAATGATTTTTTCCTTAATTAAGTCCTTCATATAATTTTAAGTATGTGGTTTAATTAATTATTCGCGATGCAATTTCACCATACTGTGATATCACTTTGTAGACATTAATAATAATCAATCATATAATTGGTAACCGTGTATTTCCCTCAAATCTACAGTATTTTGTTTAATTTACAAAACATATTATTTAATTTACACGAAGGTGAGAAGCCTACGTCGTGAGACTAGGGTTGTAAATAAATTACTGTGTTTTACAGAAGCACTTGTACCGGAAATGAGAGCAATCGAAGCCATATCACCTCATGCTTCAATCCATGACAGGTTCATTAAGTCACGTAATTGAAACAACGTGCACAGATCAATAGAAAAGATATTTTTATTTTAAACTTCCATTCTAAAATTATGACAATAATATTCCTTATATTTATTTTAGAGTTTGTATTACTCATTCTTGTTTACTTAAAACACTGTTCAATTCTAAAAAAGCACATTCCTATATTGTCAAACTTATTTCAACAATATTTTCTTAAATAACATTATTAATTGCTTGTCTAAACATGTAATGTAAAATATATTATTATTGGTTATCGGAGTTTAAGAATGATCTATATTTTTTGAATTGATATTTATCAACATCATCATTTTCATCCTCTTATCCTAGGAGGGTCGGGGCCCAAAATTCTTGACAATGCTTTCATATAACCCTGCCTTGCGCCGATTCATACAGTCTTTGGTGCTGTTTTTACCGGCTTAGTCTGAGACGATCCACCGCCGCCTTCCCTCCTTATAACTGCCGTATAAATAAAGAAAAAATGAGTGAGTAGATAGGTGCAGTAGCGTAGCTATCACTTGTTCAATTCCCCGGAGACCCGGAATGCTAAATAATAATTAAACTTTCATAAATTTGACCCTAATTTTTCTAATGACGTACCAACAAGTGATATTTAGGTATCTTTGTTAAATACCGGCGCTACAATAACTATAATTTCTTTATTTTATTATCCTTAGTGTCTCAAATACCTAAAATTGCAACTTTTAACGGCGATATGGAATAATATTTTCTTTGCGCTAAAAATATGAAACAAAAGTTTTATTTGCACTGAAAAAAGTTGGCATTGAATAATTGAGTCATACTAGATAACAGTGTAATACTAAGGTATGAATATGCAGAGATATTAAAAGATTTAATTAATTACTTAAACGAGAAAGAAAATTGAAATTAATGAAGGTAAGTCGATAATAATTAATATGGAAAACATTGTGAAATTATGTTCTTGGAAGAGGGTTGGGCCCCGATACACACGCTTGCCCGGGGGTCCGGAAATTTGTTGCTACGCCACTGGATAGGTGGATACGTATGTAGAGATATAACAATTTGTATATACCTTGTCGATGACTGCGGAAAGGCTCCCAATATTGTCAACCCCTGGCGATATTTCCCAACATTCCATTCAGATGAGGGAAAACCCCTTGAGGCCACGAAGGAAAGGTTACCATTTCTCCCCGACGTTACATTTATTGGAAAAACATTCCGATACAACGAAAACAAAATTCAATTCAATTTTCCTCACCGAACCAAACCAATGTAAAAGTATCTATGTACGTACAGGGGGTTCCAATTAATATCATCTATTATTTAGTAGACCGTTTTCAAAATAACCATTGCGTTTATCAGAAGTAGATGTTCCCCAAAAAATTATTAACCAGTTTGCTAAGTCATTTTAATTAAGCTCTCAAATACTTCATATGTTTTATTTATTATTCCTGACTAAGTTAAGTATCTAATTTATTATGAAATTAGCACAACATTTTGAATTATTTTTATGATTTTGTGCTGAAATACTAAAATAAACAGCTATTCTGAATGTTATGAAAGATATCCTATATCTCAATAGTTGAGTTTATTATAAATATTCAGTGATCACAAATTCTCGAGACGATGAGAGGTTTATGTGTAATTTTTAGTGAACTATTTGTTAAAATCAGAAACCTTCCACTGGATTACTCAGGGAGACATCATTGTGTTTAGGTGATAAGTGTAAGTAGGTACCTACACCGACAGTTTTTCACCAAATTCCGCATATTGATCTGAATCAGTTTCACCCTATTTTATATGTAATAAGCGTACAATATTTTAATTCTGAATTTGTACCACAGCCAAACGATAAATTTGTATTTGTTTATTGAAAAAAAAAAGGACGTGTAATTTCTATGATGAACTGGGTGAAAAACATGAAAAATTTATTCGTTAAAATATTAAAATTTATATTAAAAAGTTTAAAGATATGCAGGGAACTGCTAGCCACAGAAAACTCTGAGATAAAAGCACTTTTGCGAATAGTCCGAATAATCAAATCTACAAAACAATAATATTGTTTGCCTGTAGAAAAATAAATACTATATTATATAGGTACCAAATTATGTATGGTTTTCAAGAAAATTTAATAATAGATTTTGCTATTTTTATAGTTTTAGAGTGAATTTTTTAGATTTTAAAATGTAGTTTTTGCGATCAACCAAATTTTCAAAGTTTTCAGTGGCCGGTCGTTATTAATAATTAACCTTACTGCTTCCGATATTACAATTCCTGCTTGTGGACTGACTGCTTTCGGAAGAACTACGTTCATATACGAGAACATTTTTTAAGAGGAGGTCATACGAAATTTAGAGTATGGCTATTTACTGAGTTCACCCTGTACATAGGAAGAGAAAGGTATCTAAAGACCCAACCTTCTTTACATACCCCGACTTATCTGCGTGTATCTTTACATGATAATAATAATATATAAAAGGTGGCTTTTGTGTGTATTTTTCATCCTAGAATACCCCTCCGTCAAACAATGGACTCGTAAATCGCCAAGAATAACAATCGGTTTCCCGCGGTGTCCGTCAGTCCCGTCCAAAAAAATATTATTGTTACCCCGCCCCAGCTGTCAGTCTGTCATTTTACCAGAACTTTGGCGATTCTTTGAATGGCCGAAATGTGTCGGTGTTGCCGCTCATTCGATCTGTGTGTTTGTCTCTTTTCTGTTCATACTTTTTTGTATCTCTCCGTTCATTTTTGTTATTTATAAAGGGGTCTGTGAGTGCTCACCAACAAACGTCTGTGAGGTGACCAAGATTTTCTCCATCAAATTTAGTCATTATTTCATTAAAAAATGAAAAAATTACCCTATTTTATACATACCCATGCGTAACGTTATATTTATGACTATATATACAATCCGACGACTGATCACTATTTATTTACTAACTTACTTAATATCTTCGGTGGACCATTTCATAGGTTTATACTATTATAGTTGATAATAGTTCCTGCAGAATATATACGAGGCGAGAGTTATTTATCAGAGCGATCTCCCCATATGTGACTCTCATACTTCATCTCGCAGTTTCGAAGAGAAATAAGGCGATGAAAAATAGGTAAGAAAAAAAATTTGTTTAATTTAAAATGCGTAGTACATATCTACATTGATATTATATATTGTAAAAAATATTTTAAATACAAATTAAATGTATTAATTAGAAAGATATACATACATCTAAAATCAATTTTATCGAACCTGGATCTCTTCCAATCCGGGAACGCGCATTATTCGATTATGTAATACTAACACAGTAGATAGACGACAAATTTTCGAACCTATATATTACACTTTTCAAATTAATACATCTATCGTTCCATTATTTGAAACCCATCTACTTTGTTTTTACGGAATCTCAAATACCTTTGAGTAAACCGATATGAGACGCCAAAATTAACAGTTCATTTTTATTAAATCTTCATTCGTAACTCTACCCATCCAGTTTATTTAGAGCATTCTTCTGTAGACGCACACCTCTAATGCTTTAATTCGCCTTATTATTTCTTCGGTACGTACCCACGCTTCCATTCCATAAAATTTAAGACTCAGAGAACAATAATAATTCATAATTCCGTACTCTTCCACATTCGCAGAAGTAGAACATCTTACATACAAAATTCATTCATTTACCTGTCATGCAAATACCATAGTGAGAAATTGACAGAAATTGACCTGTTCAACATTAGCCTTACTGCGCTTAAAGGGTTATTTTTATGAACCACCTCATCTCAATTTTGACTAATCATTCTACCTACAAACAAGTCTTGTTCTCCCTTTACCGCAACAATAGTTGCAACCTCAACACCCTTTCTCCCTCTTTTTTATCTTTTTATTTATCTTCTGCACCTAAACATACTTATGTACATAAAAATTTCTGTAGATTTTCATAAATAGTATCACATGTTCAATATTTATTATGTTAATTATTATAATAAGTTTATAAACTTTCAAAATCCCTCAATATAATAAAATAAAATAAAATAAATAATCTTAATAAGTACGAGTATGTTTTTTTTGACGATTTTTCGGTATACATATTACCGACCACTGGATGCTAAATTATTTTATCCATCTGATTCTTGAAACCTTAAAGCTTCGTCATCCCAGCATACTCTTCACGGGGTCCATGCAGACGCACACGTGTTTCGTTTTATCTGTTTCTGATGACCTTTTCTAAGGAAATATGGGTTTGTTTATTCCTTTTTATGATTTCTTGTCTCTAGGTAGTCAAGCATACTACCTAACCACCCTATTTTTTTCAAAATTCAATTTAACGACTCAAACAATTTTAAAGTTTTCGTATTTTTAAGTTCTCAAGGTGATTAAGTGGCATCTGTTTTTATTTATATGCCAACGTACCTTGGAATTTCGTGTTAAATATTTGAATGCAAAATATCACGTGGTGTATCATAAAATATTTACGACATGTTCGAAATATCTTCTGCCTTTTTTAAAGCATGTATACGAGTAGATAAGCATTGTGTAGAACGAACAAATATTTTACAAATACCTACCATGTATATTTTTTGTAGTAGATATATGTCACGAATATGATAAATATTTACCGGGAAAAATATCTAAAATAGATTTTTTTAAACATAGAAAATGTTTTATCAGAGGCTCCCCATGTAAAATGTGTCACAAAACTGAATTTAAAATAGAGCGTTAGAAAATTTTGGAACATGGAGGTTCGCGGGTTTGCTGTAGATAATATTCAAAAACATTGTTACGGACATTTTGTATATATATTTGTAAACACCAATGACAAAGAAATATGTAAGATATAACATATTATATGCAGGGATGGTACCATACATGTAACATGTTTTTTTTTTTAAATATATTTTACTATTAAACGCATTAATATTAATAAAAAATCGTGTTTTGTATTGCCTTTGAAAAAATCGAAACATAATATATTTGGTGCGAACAACTATGTTCGTACAAGATGGAAAAAAGATTAAGATATATGACGCAAGTGTTAATGGTACCAGAAATAGAGGATGTCCGTGGAAAACTTGGCATGACCAGCTAAACTAAATACTGGAAGATGGTCCTGTAAGAAGCCTTAATAATCGATGAGCTTGCATTAGAATATATATTAATGAATGCGGAGGTGAGAATTATCTCAGGATGGAAGAGTGTGGCGCTCTATCCTCTTCGCCTACCCCCAGTGTGATAGTAAGTTAGTTAGTTAGCATATATGTAATGCGAGTGTTAATAGCACCAGGAATGACAAAACAGATGTATACTACATGTATATATAACATCCTTTTAGATGATATAAATGCCTCTATACGAGTTAGGTACGGAAAAAATGATGGTGGCATTCTATCCTCTGCCAAGCCTTATGACTATAAATAATACATATTTTATTATATTGTATCATCAAATTTATACCAAACGTTAAATCTTGTTCGCTATACTTCGAATAAAATAAAAATAACTGAATTAATAATAATAAATGAATTAATTTTATGTTATCATTTTAAGCATTAGTATTTCTTCAATGTCTTCTGAAATTTTTATTTCTGTCCCTCCTTCTGACGGCAGCGCCACCTGCTAACGACCAATGAAAACTCTTATCAAAGCGCAGGTAAGAAATTCACCTGTGCGATTTAAAAGTGGGGGGTGTTATGTGTTCACCGTCCCGGCCAATGAGATAACGGCAGGTGCGCGAGAATACCTTATATACAAGTGATAAGATGAATACGGTCGTCTCACTCTCTCTCGCGTACTGTCCGCCCACCTGCTTTACCTGACGATATATACACTTCCGACCAATCGCTGAGCAGGTGGGTGGGACAGGTGAATAAAATGAATGGTCTGCGCGGCTTGAACAGGTATTTTTTTATCATGAGTATATAGTATTACAAAATAATTTTTTTTTTTGTGTAAGTCTTTTGAAAAATGTATACAAGGAAGGGTATTCAATAAATTATATCGTAAAAATACATATAAATGAAAAATGAGATGTTTTATAATAGTTATTGTAAATACTAATTAAATGTATTAATTAAAAGGATATACATATAAAATCAATTTTATCGAAAAATATTATTGTTGCGACCGGGATTCGAACCTGGGTCTCTTTCCAATCCGGGGAAGGTGCATTATCCAACAATGCTACATCGACAGTACTGTTACATTTAATTAGTATTTAACATATCACAGACCTATGTTCTGAATAATTACAACTTCACAAAATAATGTGTCCTCTTTAATAATGATAATAGATTTCTTCGGAATTTTTCTGTAGTCTCGTTTTTTGTCGTAACCAGATAAAATTATTTTTGGTATCATATGTAAGATAAATTATGATTTTATATCAATACATCTGAATATAAAACAAACAGTTTTATGATTAAGTATACCTTTTCTGAACAAAATTGTAATTATTTCTGTAGATTAAAATATGTAGTAGATATATAATAACATTTATTTACATATTTATGTTTTTGCCAACTGTGAACATAAATTATTATTCTATACTTTAGTAGGCTTTTGAAAAATTACCTATTGTAATAAAATTTGACTATATACATAGATTATTTATAACTTTCTTTTTAACAACTTATGTGAGTTAAATTTAATAAACAAACTGGTTTCGGAAAATACATTTTCTTTCATCAGGATGTCAAATAAACTAACTAAAACCATATTTCAAATTATTCTAATATTTTTAAGTTCAATTAAAATATATATATATATATTTAAATAATAAATCTAGTATAGTATGTACATTTCTTAAATTATTACGATAATGAAAGACATGGAAATTGACTTAATGATTTTTAGGATAGGACTTGTGGTTAAATTTAGTTAAAATTTTATTTATATAACTAACCAACCTACCATCACGCCGAATCCCTACGGGGGTAGACATAGAGGGTAGAGCGCCACACTCTTCTGTCCTGACACACAATTTTCGCCTCATCCACCCACATTCATACATCTCCTCATAAAAGCTCGCCAATTATTGAGGCTTCTGTCAGAACCATCCTCCAGTATCTGTATCAGTATCTTAATTTTTTTTTTAAACTATTGTTTTAGACCACATTTTTTTATGATTATTTTTAACTCATTATTATACAATTGGCAGGCGAATTCAAAGAATAAGTTTTAATATAATTTAATAACTATCTTTGTTTTTGGTAACCAAGTTGGTTACGTTTTCGCCGACCAGTTTTGATTACGATCATACTAACTATTATATTAGTGGCACTAAACCAGTCAACGTCAAAGAAGGTAATTGGCGTAGTGTCTAAAAGAAGAGGAAGAAGAAGAATTTTCTAAGCTACCTACATTTTTATCTTCATCCAATCTCCAGAAATATAGTGACATTTTTTAGTGCGACCATCTCCGACCCCGTTAGCGTCCCCCCGAGGCGAGCGGCCCGCCCCCCGCCTCCGCCCCTCCTCGCGCCGTCAACCCCCCGGGGGCCCGCGCGGCAATAACTCAACATTCACACAGTGACCACAAACTCCCGTGGTCCGTGATTCCTTCGCTTTTTGTCCGAAACTTTGGCATCTGCCCGCTTTGTCCGAGCCCCCCCCCGGCCAAATCAGAACTTTTCAATATTCAAGACTTTCCGCGGACACGTTCCGCCCAGGCAAGTTTGCGGCAGGGCGCGGGCGGGAGATGGCGCCCCCCACCCCGGGGTGAAAAAAGTTGTGCGGACCAAATTGTGCCGCGAATTTGTGTTTCGTGGGTGATATCGCCGCCCGCTCCCCTCCGCCTACGCGCCACTGAAAATAAATCCTATAGACAAGTCGGTATTAATTCGGTTTAATTTTGTACAATTCCCATTTTTCATCAGTACGTTCGAAAGATCTTTTGTGTTATTCGATTTTATGACTTTGGAAATTATAAACAAGGTTAGAGAGAAAATTACGCTTTTAATGTCTCAGACACATGTATCATACCACCTTTGCATTGAATTTTTATTTTTTGGTTTGAAAAAATATTCATAAATTCAACTAAATAAATATAAAAATGTCTCCGGCGGAGAACTGAACCCCGCCAATACAAAAATCAACAGCGTATTCTTAATAATTTATAACAATTTGACATCACAGTCTAATGGGGAAATATCAAGATGGTTTTAAAGGCGCCTCCGATACCGATACCGGCAAAGGAAAAAAATATATATAATTTTCTAGCGCGATATAGATATATTACGCACAAATTCATGATACATTTTGCTAGGATACCCGATGAATAATAAAAATATGTTAAATATATATAAATATTTTTATTTGTTGTGTAAATTTTCCATTGTTGAAATACAAGTAGGTACCCTGTGTGTATTAAAATAATAAAACACTGCTTAGAAATTGTATATCTGAAAAATATGTTTTTATATTATTTCTACGAGTACATGTTCCTGGCTTCAAGTCTTTATAACAAACACAAACGCGAGTGGGTAAAAACATCCCAAGATACACAAAAAAAAATCATAGAAATTGGTTGAGAGAGATCAGATCTACTTCTTACTCAATTTATCAAGTAATTGGTTGTTTAAGTTTCTCCATGTTATTTATTATTTTCTAAAGTTTTTCGATATTTTTTTACAATTAGATAATTCTTTTATTTTTGGGTCGGTATAAAAACATACATCATTTCAAAATAGCCCTAAGATCGCTTTATAGGTACACCTCAAAATAATAATTTGATTGAATTTAATTTAGAATTAATGCGTGTGTATTTTCTTCAGTCTTGATGTTACTGAATTGGTATTTATTTACCTGTTGAGTGGGTACTCGTTTGATCGTAAATCATTTCTGCAAAGTGTGAAGAAGTCCCCTCTTGTACGCCACTGCAATAAATAATGTGATTCAGATAATTAGTGCAGATTTTTGCACTGCGAGGCGACTCCATAAATCTCTCCGCGGAACTTAAAAGTGAAGAATGTACCTTGTATATGGATGTGAGTATGCGAGGAGTATCCGAAAAGTTAAAATTAATAAACTTATTATTGAATTATCTATACTTGTTCAATCTTTATAAGAAGATTATAATGATCGCCGATCACCATCTTACGCTAATGTGAACACGACATATAGAATGATTCCTTTCCATTACCTACCTGTTTCCCTTTCCTATATACCAAAACACAATCTTTTTCTGTGCTGTTCTGTACGGTTTTGGGTGAGTTGAAATTGAAGTTTAACAGTAATCGTTTACCATTGGGTGTGTTGACTGACGCCGTTTTGACGAGTTCTTCCTGCCGTGTGGGAATGAATTGTTGGCTTGTGAAGTATCGTCCTACTGCGTAGGGTTAAGAAGCAACTCTTAGGTGGATCGTGCTTCTTCCTGGTTCTGGTTGGTCCTCAGCCTTCCTGTTCCATATTCCTGTCGCTCTCCTAAATTCATTCCAACCTTCTAACATCCCGTATTTTCCGAAACCTTTGTCAGACACTTGTATTATATTATTTTGGCGGCCCTCGTAGTCCACTGGGCATGACACTGGCTTTTCATACTGAGGGCTCCTGGATTGGGGGAATGCGCGCACACACGATTTGGTATCATATCGTATACAAAAAAATATGGCGCGCACACAATTTTTAAAAAGACTTCATGGTATGTCATCTTCTATCGAAGGTTAGTGACCATGGTGTAAAATTTTGATTCATTCGGTACAAAACCACGAAACATTTTGGATATTAAAGCATTTTCTGAGATTGCATAGCCAAGATAATCTCTTTCTACATAGGCCTCTACTGCCTTCTATCTTTCCCTGTATAATGAGTTGTAAAACATTATATTTTTCAATGCAAAGAATGTACTTGTTAATTGTTACTAGTTTTTTTGACTTATTTAGGCGTCTTAATACATCTTCATTAGTAATGTGGTCAGCCCAAACTCTCCCAGTAGCCCTATACTGGTATGTAATATTTTTCTTATTTTCTCCCCCAGCGCACAGATCACAAGCATTGGTCATTAAAATTGCACAAAAGATTTTTTATAATATATGCACACCGTGATCCAAACTTAGAGGAAACATTGGCTTCGGGTATATTTCCCGGTACGGTGCCTTGGGCCCTAGAGGATAGAAATCCATAGGGGCCGCCACCCATCTAGCTCAGTCTAGGTCCTCAGGTGTGCGTGTGTGTGTGATTTAGTGTCGCCTGCTTCCTCGAATGGAATGATAATTGATTTAAAGGTATTCCGATTTACACATTTATTCACAAAACACAATTAATCCTGACACGAAAAATGTTCTTTAGAACTTCATTCTTCAGGTCAACTTTCCTCTGAGGGAGGTCAAATTTATTAATTTCTTCTATTTACGGAGTTTATCCATTACTAACATCAGCCAACGCGGCCATGGGGTACCGATGCAACTGAAGACCCGGGTGCCACACGCTTGCGCCAGGATTCATCTCTCGTCTCAGCCTTGTCCATAGTCCCCATCCATCGGACATCGCTCGCATGCCGTCTTCTTGCTCGTTGCAGCGGGGTCTCTCTTCAACCCGCGGGTGGACCAGAACCTCTTAATCTCCGCCTCCTCCCACCACCGTATTCCTCCAGAGCGCGGCTTAACCGACGCACCTATTTTCGAGCGTCTCCACCAAATGTGACGTTTTGCTCAGTTGCCCGCCAGAGTCGGATTCTCGGCCCTGATTCGTTCATTTAGTCAGCTAATCTATGTAAGTCGACGAAGTAGGCTACCTAAACCTCGCGCAAATTCAAACATCACAACATATATGTCATTTTGTCAAGTCTGGGTATTTTTCTAATGTCTTTCAGTATAGTAATTGGACATCATGGTGTTTTTTAACGTTAAAAATTAAATATTCGAAACTTTAAATATGGTTCATAGTAATTTTTTAAAATGAATCTTTAGGAAGACGGGGAGCGGGATGTTTTGTTTTGCGCAGGTCCTAAATAATAACGCTGTAGGTATGCAAAATTTAGATCAGATAAATGGAGGGTGATACATCACGGGAACAAAGTGGGCTGACTATATTTTATTCAAGATCCTGGGAAGGGGAAGAGTGGTCAGAAGAACGTCATTTTTTTGTTTTTTTCAGGTTTTAAAGTGTAACTACACAAAATTTTGAATAGATGTCATTCAATATTATACACATGGACATCGCGGAAAAGAGGTGGGGTGACAAGATGAATGGGGGAGGGTGCCTATATATTGAGCAGAATCATTAAGAAACTTAAATTCTATGCAAAATTTTGTTTAGGTCGGTCAAAGTGTGGAAAATAATGATAATTTAAAATAATAATTGTTCTCTTGTATCTTTTTACGACTTAATATAAGATTGCAGTAAAATTTATTCTGGAGGGGTTGGTTTTTGTCATAGCTTAGTTTTATTAGCCATAATAATGGTTACTGAAATGTAGCTACAACAAATATAATTTAAAAAATGTTTAATTTTATTCAGTTTGTTCCGAGTTATACTGAGGGGTGATGAATTACTCGAACCATTTTAATCTTGTCAATTATGCTAAAACCAAATTTATCTTCACTCTTTCTTTGTTCATAAAATGCACCATACAAAAATAAAAAATTCACACAATTGTGTGTGTGTGTGTGTGTGTGTATACAAATGTGTTGATTGTAATTTCAACAATAGTAGGCTAACATATTCATGAACGGATTAAAAATGTGTAATTGATCGATCAATTCGTCAATCAATCGTATTTTTGTTGATTTTTAAATGTTTTTTTTCTTAAATAGTGATGCGTACACGGAATACATGTCGCATCAATATTCTCACTATTTTCAAACTAAGCTAAACGCTTGTACAATGAAAATAGGATTAACTGGAATGAGGCGACGCGAATCCCCGTCTACTAGGCCAACGTCTTAACCACTAAACCAACAAGCTACTAAATTAAGGTTATATAAACTATTAATTTCTCGTGATTATTGACGGCTTATTTCTCGTAGAATACATCATTGTTCCTATGTAAGTACCTACTTATTGTGATTTCTTCGAATAATTAAGCAATTCATTTAATCAGGTTGTATTACTTTATGGATATCCCTCGAGCTTAACCGACTTTAGATATACACAAAGTCAGTTTTCAAAGGTGGACAGCGCAGATATCTGGTCCAGTGGTATGATTTATATTCCCCCCTCCCCTTCAGATGACCACTCCCTCTCAGCAGGAATGCAAGGCAACGAGGAGGAGGTGGAAGGTGGAAGCCACGGCGGTCAAGTGAACACGTCGCCAACTTCACTGATGGCAGTCGTAAATTTCAAAGTTCAAAAATACCACTCTAACTGGGCAACCGCGGCTCCTGACGCAGCGATGCAGAATGCGTCTTATTTCATTATTTATTTCTACATGAACTCTGAGACATTTTTATGAGTGCTCTAGAAAAAACGAGAGCATTCTGCATAGTTTTACACGTGTACAGCAGGATCACCATATGTTTATATGATATATTAAAATTTTCAGTGTTTATGTGGTATTATAGGGTCTACGTGTAAAGCGTGTAGCACGATTTTTAAACATATACATAATTTTAAAAATTAAATTTAAGAAGTCAAATTATAATAATTATTATTATTGAGTTCTGCTAGTTTGCGTAAGCATTATATGTTAAAGCTGTTTCGGCGGTTAAGGCTATTTTCAAACAGTGGATAAACCACGTACAATCGTCATAATTAACTGATTTTAGTTAACCCTTAGTTAAATTTTAGTTATGTGTTATAAGGCGAATGTACGTGGTTTATCCACTGTTTTAAAATGGCTTTAACCATCAAATTTTACAGCTGTTTTGATTATTATTAATACTTACGCAAACTAGCAGAACTCAATAATAATATTTATTATAATTTGACTTTTTAAATTTAATCAAAAATTAACTTAGAGTTCTACGAACTAAACACGATAACAATAATAATTTTTAAAAAAATTTTAACATAATAATAAAACAATAAAAGTACTACAATGATTAGATATAACTAGTCACTAATGACGGGAAAAATAATAGTTTTTATTAAAAAATAAACGAAAATACATTACCAATACAAAACAATTTAATTCACAAAGCCACATTTATTTTTTATTTTATTACTAAAAAAATTTGCCTTATTTATTTTATCATTATTCAAAATTATAGTGATAGATTCAAAGAGAGCTTTTATTTAAAATTATTTTTCGTAACATTATTTGTATATTTTGTCCGTACGACGCGTGAACGCGGAATTATGGAACGATATATTTATTTTATACATATAATAAGGTTTTCGATGTTCTTAAAAAAGTTTGAACTGTGTTACATATGACGTTTGTCACTTCTCGATTATTACTGAAACTCGTGAAAGAATGTTGAACAGTATATTATATCAATTGACAGGCGCGGTGATAAAAGGAAGTACCAAGCGCATACTTGATTAAAAGCATTATCAATAAATATTTTGGGTACGTTCAGGATGTTATTCATTGTACGGGATTAAACAACGAGTAGGCGGTGATGAATAGGAGGTGGTTAATACAGTTCAGTGAGAAGATATTATTTGGAATAAAGTGTGCGTAATACTGTGCCATCATATAAATCGTGACAATTTGTAGATATGTTACAGGCAACGTGCGTAATTAGACTTTTAATAAAATTCCAAAGAATTATAGGAATTATACATAGAGAACATTTCATGTCAAATTTATTGCCTGAATATGTTACGCAAATCGGACATAACATAACGCATTGTCTGAAATTTATGCATTAATTAATAAATAATGAGAGGATGGTAAGAAAAATATATGAAGCGAGTATTGAAAGCACCATGCATCAGGTAATTTAGCAAAATACCTTGCGTTACCAGTTTAACAAGATGCTGGAAGATGGTTCTGTTGGAGATTCAACCGATGACGAGCATGCTTAAGAAAGTTATATACAAGGCAGAAGATGTTGATCTAACCTCTCCGCCTACCTGAAACAGTGTGAAGAAAAATTTGTTAATTCATCCTCGTCGGTCCCTCATGACCAAGGATCGTAATCTCCGTGAACTACGGCCATCTTGACTATGCCTCTTCACTTTTCTCGGCATTTTGCAGATCTTAGGGCTGTCGCCAGATAAGTGCCTGATGCCTTTTCCACTTGATCGGTCCAACGGGCGGTGGATCTTCTTTTTCCTCTACGTCGACACGTTCTGGCCCACCACAACAAACTTCTCCAAGTCATATTCCCTTCTCGCAGAATACCCAAAATGAGTTAATTTATTTGTTATAAATTCTGGGTAGAGTGCAATAAAAGAAGTCCATAATAGACAACAGATAATTTAAGGAGCCAATGAATTGAACACATTCTTAAATACCTACCTCAGAAGTGTAATTGAGGGAGGTATATAGCAGGCACGATCGCTTCATATATGCTTTAGATGCACCGCATCCATTGTGTTATACAGTCAAAAAGCTTTAGACATATTGTTTCTTTTCGGAAACAGCACTGCTGCAAATAAATTCGTTATGGCGCGCATACGGAGAGAGTCGAAATATATATATATATATATTCTCAACTTTTGAAAATCTATGAATCGCCTAAATACACAGATATCAGTAACAGTGGATTCTATAATTCGTTCCGCATTCGCAAAGTTTGAAAGTATGTATTCGATATTCAGTTTTGCCTGTTAAGATTTTCGAATACTGTATACGCATTCGTTAACAGCATCCGATGCACAAAAAACGGCTTTGCCAAAATTACATACATATTACGAAGCGAGCCGATTGTTTTGAGAAATTTGTTTGTGTGACCCATTTTTGACAGTTTGGCTTGAATACTATAGCCGAATTATTGAAACATTGAATATCCTTCGATTATATGTTATATTTGTACATTTAATAGTATGTAGGTATAAACTTGTCATCCAGCACCCCTTCTACAAAAATTCACTGGTAGATAGAGAGTAAGACTCAGACAAAAATAGATTTAAAATTGTATTTATATTTAAATTAGTTTAAACCACTGTGGTTTAAACAAAATTAAATATTAATGCAATTTTACATTATGTCTGACCACAATTATGTCACAAAGTTAACGCCACAAACATCAACAAAATTACATTTAATAAATAATGAGAGATGTGAATATAGACACCTACATTCTACATATAACTTTAGGTCCAGAATAGAGACACACGGCGTGTACTACACCAACAAGAACACAGTTTTTTAATTTGAAATATGAAGTTAATTGTATTTTACTATTGTTACTACTTATTTTTATTACTGAAAGTATAATTTAAAAGTATGCTCGATATCAGAACCGTTTTAAACACGCTATCATGGTAACATGTTTTCGTGTTGACTAATAATTACACATTATTTGACACGGGTTATTCCTAATTCAATGTGCATCCCTCACTGTCTACCGAGATCTCGTCTCATTCCTCGTGCTGGACGCATCACGTCTCTGGATTACTGCACTTTGAAGTGATTTCCTATTAAATCTACCCAGAAATGCAATGTTTGCCGCCAGTCGCCAACTCACCTATTTGATTTATGAGGTATTTTAATATGGCCGCGATTATCACGGACTCGCTCGGGTGCCTATCTGAATAAAATTATTTTAGAGACAGTGTCACAGCTTCCGAGAAGGCAGATAGATCTTCACAGTTTGTGGGTAAATTAACGGCGGTTAAATTATACGCGTGAAGGTGAAATTATCAAGGAGAATTGAATAATAGATTGGTTGGTTCAGTATAATCATAAGTCTGTTTTCAAGTCATAAAATGAGGAAGATCTGATGTATTAAGTGATAAACTTTTTTCGAAAATGGATGAATCTATAGTGTTGTGAGTAATGAAATTAAGGAAAGATTATTTTATTACAAAATATGATTGTGTGGGATATGTTGATAATTAAGGATTAGAAAGATCGGCTGTTATGTGTAAGAGCTGGGTACCCCAATAATTCACCTAACACTCACGTGTTCGATTTGTGATTAATCGCGGAGATGTATTGTATTATATATATATATGTGTGGTCAGAGCAGATTATGAAACGAAAGACTACTAGAATTATTGTTAATCATAGTTTTACAGACATGCGGATGAAATTTGACCGTGCAATATAGATTCGCGCAAGTAGTTAGCGTACGCTATTCTCGGAATTTGTGATTGGAAGTCAACGGTGAACAGATTGAAGCTCACGAATGGTCTTCCTCGGTTACGTGCGCATGTTATTAACATGTAGTGGCATCAGTACCGGGCGTTTCTTTGCACCTGTTTAGAGCCTACTTTTACGCATCGTTAAATGTGAGGTGCGTTTAGGGGTCGTCGGAGGTAATAATGGCTGTGGAGGCAATAGACGTCCCCAAATCTATCATTAATATAAAAAATATTAAACCAATTTCAAATATAATTTCTTAAAAAATTAATTAATTATTTACTAATCGTATTGTAATTAACATGATCACGTTAACATCAATATTTGAATTGCTGCAAACATGTTAACGCCAATGTTACGTTAACGTATGGCGAATTCACCCATTCCCACCACGTCTTCAGTCACGACCTCATCCGATAATTGATTGATACATATTTCATATTATGGATCAGTTAGTGTACGTCCGTCCTGACAAGATACGCCGGTCCACTTTAGATGAATTAAAGCAGTTTACTCAAAGTTTGTTACTTTTAAAAATTATCAGTTGAAGGCGAGCCTTTTTGAAGGATAGATAGATGAGCGAATACAGTACTAAGTAGATATTCTCTTATATAATCATTTATAATTCGCGTGCCTGTAATTCGGGTGTAGCTGAAACAAAATCTCCGGAAAAATCCGCAAACAATACTGGGAAATGAAAAATTGGGATGAATAATTCCGTCATCCCTTCAATTATCATTAATATTCCTCGGGCAAGGGTTCGGGACAGTCATATCTGCCCGCAACACAATGACTGAATCTTTCTGGAATAATGGACGGCCCGGAGACAAAAGGGAGGCTCCAACTGAAACTCCCACCTACAGACTGGCCACGAAGTTCTTTATCACTGATATCGAAGTATCGAGACATCTGCATCATGTATCAATCTAATAGCGAGCGAGTCATCACACGATATTCTTATTATAATTTTTACAACGCCTTAAAATAACAATCCATACTAAGTGATTTTTGTCATTATATATCAATTGTACTATTGTAAGTATTTTATTATGAATGATACAAAAATACCGCCCTACTATGTTATTTTATCATACAAATTTCATCATACTATCTGTTCAATTTTAAAAACAACAAATAAAATCAAATATTTTGAAGTGATTAATCATCGATAAAAATCTTAAATGGAAAAATCAAATTTTTCAAGTTTAAAATATTTTTAAGAACTAGAACATTTTTATCGATAAAAAATGTATACTCAGTATACTATGTACTTATTCAATCCATATTACAATATGACATCATTAGTTGGGGATCAGCTTATAATACTAGCCTGATTCTAGTAAAAAATGTATAAAAACTACTTATTGAAGGACTAAATTTATATTTTCGTGCTCAAAAATTAACACATCATTTGCACAACAGCACTATACGCATCTAGAAGAAAAATTCTTTAATATCTTACCCAAAAACATCAGGAAAATTAATGAAAATAAAGAACTATTAAATTCTATTAAAAAACACTAAAAATAAACTTTTATGTATATTTTTATATGGCTAATGTTATTATTTTATTATGTACGAGTACATTCTAAAAATATTTTTGATTAATACACATATACTTTACAGAAGCATTACATACATTAATTTTGTTGTAGCATAATTTGAAATTTATCGTATTAGTAATAATAAAAAATCTAAATCTGACATTTTTACGGAAAAACCTTCGTTATCTTTAGTCCGAACCCGAAAATATAATTTTGATCAGAATTCATGATATGATGATATATGCAAATTAAATCTTTCAATACTACTAGAAGATTTTTTATCAAGGCGCAACATTAGCGAACAATCGTGAAGGATATTAGACTTTATTACACTCAGTCCACAAGTTTAAAATTCTAAGACCGGTAAAAGTAGCAATATTATTTGTATTAAGATAAATATAATAACCGTTCAAAGGTTTTTGGTGTATCTTTGTGGAATTCCATGATTATTTTGTAAATTGAGTTAAAACACTGTTTTATTCCACTATATTTTTTATTGTGTTAAAAAACGTTTTCGAGAACATCTTCCCATTATCAATATTATAATTTAACTAAAATTAAAAACACTTTCAGACAGTAATATAAATAAACCAAGAAGAAAAAAGCGGAGTTCACAAGTTGAGTTGCAAAGATTGTGACGTATTTTATATTAGACAGAGCGGAAGAAGAATATGAAAAAGATTGAAATAACATAAGAAAGCTATACAAAACTCCAGTCTAAACTACGAAATGGCTGAGCACGCAATAATAGAGAGCCATTGATTTGATAATAGTAATTTACAAATTATACATAGTTATGCCAACGTACGAAAATTAGATATTTTAGAAAATTTAGAAATATTTAATAATAAAAATCATAATAAATATTCAAATACCGCCCATTAAATCCCCTCTCTTATCCATTTTAACTCCACCTCAATCCCCACCTCCGTTAACTCCAAACACACCATATATTACTGTCTGAAAGTGTTTTCAATTTTAGTTGAAATATAATATTGTTAATGGGAAGATGTTCCTGAAAACGTTCTAACAATAAAACACAATAAAAAATATAGTGGAATAAAGGAGTGTTTAACTCTATTTACAAAATAAATATAGTAAAATATCAATTTTCTCTTAAATCAGTTTGAATAACAACATATAATATAAAAAATACGCCATCTTGAACGTTCTGACGTAAGAATAATAATAATGCGAAGGTGAAAGTGAGATTAATTCAAATATATTGACACGATTGTGAACTTATCGCAATAAATTTAGTAAACACACGTCATCAATGTGATTCATTGTACGTCACATAGTGCTTGAAGTCATTCATATATTGTAGTCGTAAGCATTATTTGTTAGCCACAGTTGAATTTTAAAAAACGGAAAACTACATATTATGCAACTTTAAAATTTGCAGCTGTTGAATCTAGAAGATTGTGAAGGGTTTTCTGGTAACTAAGAATGGTATAAATTATTTAAAAATATTATAATTTCCCCATTAATGTATTATACTTTAGTGTCTTCCTGTAGAGCACCATTGCGAGGACAATAAGACGAAAAAAATAATAAGAAGAACCAAAGAAAGTATTAAAGATGAGAAGAATTGCTTCGCGGGATGAAAATGAAACAATGAGTGTTCTAGAGGTGGGGAGGGATGATTTATCCCCCGGTGAGAGCGAGATAATTCAAGATTGTAAGTCTACTAATAAAATTATATGCCCTTATTTGTTATATGCAAATATATTGCTTAGGGATTCGTAATAAAATTTCGTCCACTTTAAGATTTTCTGCTAATAATTATTTTTTTTGATGATTTAAAAAAAAATTATCTACAGAAACTGTAGAATGTAGCTATAATAGAATTAATATAATATATTTCTTTAATTATGATGTTTTGTGAGTAAAATAGTCAATAAGTAGGTACCTACAGAAAACCATTATTTATTTAAACTTGTAGGTACTGTGATGTTTTAAACGTGTATAAATGTATGTGTGAAAAATAAACAATTGAATTTTTAGGATAGCATGATATATTTATACTTTTAAAATTAGCAATATTAACTTTGTGGTTAAAATTCATATTTTTTATTTATTATCTTTGTTTTATTAACCACTGAATTGAATTAAATTTTTTCCTAAAAATTATTCGACTAAATTTGTATTAAGTAACAATTTGAGTTAGGTACTAAATTTATTTTTTAAATAATTGTTGTTTTTTTTTTTTTTAAATAGATTCTGGTGAAGAAACAATAATATATGTTTTTAGTTAGTTATGACATCCTGAAGAAGAAAATGGTATTTTTCGAAACCGGTAGATGTATTTAAACTCAATTCGGTGGTTAATAAAACAAAGATAATAAATAAAAAACATGATATATTTGTTAATTTTACTAGCTTTACTTATTTCTAATGACTAAATTATTCAGTTTAAAAATAACGTTGTTTACATGTATCTAAAATAGGTAATCCCAAATTTTTATCAAAAGTATGGTCACTTCCTAGTAAATAATTTAAAATTCTGAGAAACCACGATTATTTAAATATCTCAAATAATCTATCACTCTTAACGTTAAAATTTCGACATGTTTTGATAGTTTAAATAAAAGCAGTATAATTTTTGTAAATACCCGAATAATAAAAATGATCAATTTTGTCTTTTGATTTTATTATGTGTACAAAATGCAGGTTCAATGTTTGGTGGTAGGTTTTTAGATATTTGATTCAACAATTTATTTATATATAAAGTTCTATCGTTATATAAGTTATTAATAATAGTGATAAAATATTAATATCCGTGCACGCCGTCAAATAATTATAGATTTTCTGTACAGATATCATTATAGTTAATTACTGGTAGGATTCTAAAAATGTTGCGATATATTATAAAAAAAAGGTTTTGGATGTTAAATTTGTAAGTACATATCTAAATACAATATTAGATTTAGACATCTGTGCTTGTTTTTGGAGGACGATACTTGTTTTTCGTACTTTTAAAAATACGTTATCTGTAGCCAAGTAACACGGATCATTTAATATGAATTTTCCTAATTGCCGAAATATAAATCACATATTTCAGAGCGAGTTGAGAAGAAGCCCAAGGATGCCATCCTGAAAAGTATTATTCACCAGTCGCCATATGAAAAGGCCGGCGAAAGTTTACAAGGACAAAATGATTCTTGAAAATTCAAGTTGAAGCGCTTTCCAAACCCTGGCGGGCCGCCAAGGCATAATATCTTATTTCAAGCGAAAAGAAGGTAATATTCATATTTTATTGAATATTTAGCACTAACGTGTTTGCGAGAGAAAGCGCACACAATTCGGTCCAAAGGAGGAATTAAGTGGTGGCATATATCATTCTGAGCAGTTGCTTATACATTCACCACTCGCGACGTTATTGCTAAAACAAGATCGTACAAACATGAAAAAATACGCGGGAAGGTTTGAATATTTATGTAGAATCAGGAAAAACTTTGATTTGAGAATATCAGATGTGAGAATTCTTCACTTCATCTTATATAATAATTAGACTAATTAGACAAATAATACACAACACCGTTATATGAGAAGCGTGCAACGTGGAAGAAATCGTGAGACGGGGCAGAGGCAGAAGATGACGCTGGAGAGACCATGAGACCACGCGGGAAATGGAATACAAATTACCGGCGAGCAATCGATCTTCTCATTTAAGAAACGGTAGATCCCACGATGAAATGAAGAAGTGAGTCGTGTAGCTATCCCCTCTTGCGCCAAATATTATTACTACGATTTCAAATATATTTAGTTGATAGAATTAAGTAAAGTTCGATATGTGGAATTTATGAATGAAGAGATATTGATAAATATAGTATTGTATATGTAACAAGTGTCGAAAACAACATGAACATGGGACATCTGCGAATGACCTAACATATATAGATCAGAAATCGAACGACAGCCCTGTTAGAAACTTCAATAATCCTTGTGATTGTATAATTCAATCAAATTTTGCCTCGAAAGTGATCAAGGCAAGACTGGTAGGTCATGACAGAAGAGTGTGGTGTTCTATTATTTTTACCTAACTCTGCGCGAAACAGCGTTATGGTAGATCGGGCAGTGTATAATAGCAGTAGCAAAATAATTAATGCGATATTGATTAAAATAATTAAACATTTATCAAAAAATACACACACGCGAATTTTAATGGAAAATTATTTGCATTTTCTCATTTTGTATTTTACTGAGTGAATGAAATTTTGAAAATGGGTATTTCTTATTACTTGGAATTTAGTTTTGATGAAAAATATTCGTAGATATTCAATTCGATGAAGGATACGATAACTCGTCACGCGCTTTTGCTTCATACGTGTTCCTAGTTTCACTAGTAAGAACAGCATAGGACAGTGGCGGATGTAAATGACTTTTCTTTCCTATAAAACATAACGGAAAATAAGTTTTTTATCGAATACACACAGATTCTACTGCTCGGTTACCATTTTATAGTCAAAAATTACGTCATTGTTTTTTCTGTAAACAGATATTTAAAGAGTCTGTTATTTTAAGTAAGAATCAGTCAACAGTCAACTACTTTAAATTGTCCATGTTAACTGTTTAAAGTACTGGTCTTGAGAAGCCTTCAAACAACTCAATTATAGTCAATACAATTGCAATAAAATTAGGTTATGGGATTCCTGATGGGGTGCACAATTGTCCGATTACATAACCACTCAAAGTCTTAGGTAGGATAGCTTTAGTAAATCAACATCAATAACAGATTTTTTTTTAAATATTTTGATTATGGTATCAAAAATTTGAAAAATCAATGCTCATGTAGTCGACTAGTAATCTATTATTTATTTTAGATATAAGCTTTAGAGATAATTATTCGTGAAAGTGTTTAATATTTTTATGTAGTGATCTTCTTAATAGTCCTATAATTTATTTTTAATTTGTTATATCTGCAATTTATGAATTGTGCCTTTTTATACAAAACCGTTATTTAGCTGTGATTGTATGATAATTGGTTAATAAAATTTAACGATGATTGACATCTAAATTTAACTATTGGAGGTTTATTTTATAGTTATAGCTCAAAAATTTACAAATAATCAGTTACCAATCAACGTAACAATCGAATGCAATCACTATTATAATAATGGATTAAATAACGATTTAACCATCCCTAGTTGGTTGCCATCATAAACATTCGCATGTAGATGAGCTAGAAAATATTACCTGACAAAGCTAACTTTTTCATAGAAAATTGTCGACTTTTCATCATCTTGCCAGAAAATTATGCTATTTATAAAACTCCAGATGCTCGGGTAGAATAAAAATGATTCTACATACACAAACTATGCAAATATATTTTTTATAACAAAATTAGAATATTCAAACAGCCGTGGTTGCCGTAAAACATTAATTATGTTCCCACTTTGTTCGCAATCAAGAAAAATGGTTTATTTTACAGCACCCACATTACCGGCGAAGGTTTTAAAATATCCGTATAATATTTTGTACACTTATACATTCATTATCGCGATGAATGGTGTAGAATACGGGGTAAGGACTACGGGGCGCGCTTTGTCCACGGGGCTTGAAGCGTTAAGAAAACCGCCGGCAGCTTCCGGTCCGGGAGGAAGTGGGGGTGAAAGGAAGGGGATGAAGAAAAAATCTAAAAAGCTTTGTCTTTCACTGGCGCTAAGAGATGGCGCTAATCTCGACGGCGGTTGTAGGAAGATTAAAAAATATATTATTAGTAAAAAAATATTTCATTTTAGGTAATCGAGGTGCATTCCAATAGTAAATTCGTGTTGGAGTGTTCTAGAGTTCTCACCTCTTGAACTTTTAAAAATTCAACAAAATAAACTACCAGTCGTATGGTAATGAATTTTTATTTCACTGAAAGAGGATAATTGGGAAAATCATGTCTTAAAAATAATGTCGTCTATAATGTCCTTCATCCCGCCGATGGTGCGCCTCGAATCTGGCACCTAGGTTTTGAAACACTTTATGACACAAAGCGCGTAGGTGTTTATTGAATATTGGGTGAATATTTGCCTTATGTTGGGTTATTGTGCCTGGTTTATCATTTATTATTATTTAAGTTGATCTTGGTATCGCCATAGTAGCAGAATTCTTGCGAGTCGACAAGCTCGGATCTTCTCGTACAGACTCGTTAACTTTCGCGACATTCTCTTAGATTCTCCTGCTCCATGGCCGCCCGGTTTTCTTCTTAATTAGCGTTGAAGTAGTCTTCTTGAATTTCTCGAGATACGATTTAATTTAATTAACACTCCGACATTGATTCACACTGTGTAATCGGTAGTGAGCGCGAAACAAGAACCGAACAATCACATAAAAATCCTTGTTTTACGCAGAACGCGCGTCATTCCCCCGCGAAGCAGTCTATTTCAATTTAATTTTTAAGGACGAAACGTTCGCCCGCGTGAAAAGTGCAAGAACTTATGGCCCACCCAGCAAATTATATATCTCATTTTAAAAATACATGCAGATTAAATACAATTATTTAAATTATTTAGATAAAAATACAATTATTTAAAACTAGCAGAAAACTTTAGCTAGGTATTGGCCGCTGCATAGCCACGGTCGGTATTTCTGTTAAACCCGTTTATCAATGTTGACATTATAATTAATCAATAAATGGAAAATGGTCTACAACAGAACAACGAATCCAAAAAAGTCCCAATTAGATATATTTAAAAAATAATTTAAATATAGAATTTATTGTTTCGGCGATATGATGCGACACACAACTGCGACGTCGTCTGGAGATATATGAGTATATTCTCGGTTTCGCTAAATATTACGGTTTGTAACTTGGCTAAAAAGATACACATAATGTATTGATAAATGGAACCGTATATTTATCGGCTATAATGTCACAAAATATAGACACTATATTTTAAGCGTAATATAATGTAAGATTAGAGCATTAATAATAATAATAATGTGTTTATTCCAGCGTGATCAGCTTTTTTTAAACCCGATTTGCCATAGAGGTTGTACATTAAGGTTGTATTGCTCCTTAAAACTGTTCGAAACATTTTTATGCGCACACCGTGATCTCTAATTAGAGAAAACATAAATCACTGGTAGCACACTAGAAACTAAACCATTAACACTTACATATCGTTACCAAACATCGCCATAAAAAAAAAGAAAAATAACAAACTAACTCACACTGAATATGACAGACGCCCTTATGATATTTAAAAAATGTATTATTCTGATTTTGTGTCTGAATAATTTTAAGCAAACGTTTTAATTTGAAATATAATTTTCGGATGCTGTCCAGACTTTTTTAGAGAAAACTTTACCTTTCACGTCACAGATGCTTTTTTTTCACCCCACACCGCGCGTCACGCAGTGGAAAAAATTCGCCTCATTTAAAAAAGCGGGCTCTCTCTTGAAAATTTAACTGGTATATTTTTATCTAAAAATATTTATTCTGTCCTAAATTATTTTAACTACCAGTGACGATTTTTATACCATAATAAATTAAACCAATCATATGTATCAATACATATAGGTCATGTCCCATTATAACGAATACCAAAATTACAACATTTTTAGAATAATGTAATTCAAATATTCATAATTCCAGTAATAGTACACAACATGTAAGGAAAAATCCTAACATTAGTTAATTTAGCACCAAATAAAAAATTACATAGAATCACTCAAAAACACCCCTGTAGTGAATTGTATCCTATCCAATCCAAGCTTAAGACGACAATGTACCAGTCTGAAGATGGCCGTGACAAGTTGAAACCGGTAATAATCATTAAATAATTAATAGTGGAAAAAAGTTAAAAAGTGTTTTAATAAATTATTACATAACAATTAGCTAAGAAATATATATGAGAATACATAATCACCTAAAGTGTTAATGTATTATATAAAAATGTAGTTGAACCTCGCGTTACCTTAGATTCCTAGATACGACAGCGGCAGCTCTGTATTACAAATCTATGCATTATCGTGTGTACATGATATTCAAATAATATATGCTTTCAAATGACTCATGAATAAGAGGAACTCCACACTATTCCCACAAATTTTAATGGAGCCAAAATAATATATGTTACTTTGAAACGGAAAGCAATTTCCATTGACCACGTCCGCGTTTGAAGCTTTGCAAAATATTCCACACGACACACCGGTATATGGGTCTATTTGCGTTCACATGAGAAAATATGCGCAGCAGGGAATAGGCAATATGCGACGCCATTTCTCATTAAAAGCGGATTTAAAAGGTGCTAATTCTGAGAACATGTCCGTATTACTGGACGGATGGAATCTCGCTCCGGATGCAGACAATAATTCCGTATAATTTGGTGACATTGTAAAAATGTTATTTTTTATATTCTGATTTTATTTTCTGTGTATACCTTACAAAATGGCAAATTGGGCACCAAACCGTATTGGGTTTAGTGATGGTAAATCTTTATGTGATCGTGATAATGATTGGTAACTGGTAGCTAAGATTTAACTTTGTAGGATTACTTTCTTGTGTTCTCTATTTTTTAATCAAATTAGTAATTAAAATTTAATTATCAAAAAACCTTGACTTTACTTTAGAATTGCGAATCGAAAACTAATAGACAAAGAAAAAAAGATCACAAAACTAGAACGGCGCATGCACATAATGTGTATATCAGCTGCAACCACAACGACATAAAAAAGGGGAAAAACCGAAAATTTGCGTAGAAAAATTATTTTGTTTATTCATTTTTTTGGAATTGTTTCAAGAAAAAGTTTTTGGTATAATTTTTTGTTTTTTCAAGTCCAAAAAGTTTTTTATTTGAAAATTTCGAATCCAAACTATAGTGAAACCGAATTATGCGAGGTATTCCTGTACCTACAGATAAAATCAATTTATCTAAAAAATATTTTAGTTGCCACCCTGACGAATACAGAAGTTGTATTAATGTTTCCAAAATTAATTAATTCATTTAATTTTAGCGTCTCCTATCGGATTTTACTCAAAGATATTTAAGATTTTCCGTAAATATAAGGTAGATTACTTTCAAATAATAGAATAACTTTTATAATTTATGTTAGTATCAATTTATAAGTGAAACGTACACGTTCGAAAATTTGTCGTTAACTCACGTTATGTTAACGTTGTGTAATAAGTCGGCGTACTTTACTGGATAGGAAAGGTTCTTGGTTCGTTTCCGGGTGGCAAAATATTTTTTCGATAATATAATTTTATATGTATATCTTTCTTATTCACAATAATAATGTATTCTCCATAATAAAATAGAATTACCTAAATTAATATTGAATGAATTTATTAAATTGTTAAACTGCACGCAACACATTTTGTCTCTCTTTTAAGAAATAATCTTTTCACCATAGTTGAAATTTACGACGAAAATATCATTGTTTAATATTTAATTTCAAATTAGTTTTACTAACGTTGTGGTAGTCAATTTCAAATTCATACATGAAATAAAATAAAATATGACAGTATTTTTAAAATATCGTGTATTACGTTGGTGGATTGGCAAATATGCAATGTATGTAGGTAGGTACTACATCAAATTCAAAACTAATTAATAACGTAGTTACGTGAAATTTCCAAGATAGGATACGAAGGGTTATTAAATTTCTCAAAGTCGTCGCTGCCGTAAAATTAAATGTTCAGATTTCTGGTTCAAATATAACTTTGTCTAGTAAAGTTGAAGTCACGGAGCCGCTCCTATCTCTTGCCCAAGTTCCAAACTTACCTTGTATGTGCAGGAAACCGATTACCAACGACGCAAAATATAAATTAAAATTTGTGAAATTAAATTTTGCTGTAGCGAAATTACTAAATACACAAGCCTAATATTTATATTTCATTAAAATTATCACATCTTGCGCGAAAATGAAATATGTATAATATTATGACATTATCACATCGTGCTCTAAAACGAGTAACGTGCCAGCGTCATTGTAGAACCTATATATTATATTTATTATAAATACAATAATATAGACGCATTTTGTATTACCGGTCATAGCTGAGTCACGCCAGATTCAGAAATTAGAATCAAATCTGTGATAGCGTGTTCAAATCTCCAGTCGGTCATTTAAAAAAAATATTCAAGACACTGACATCTTTATTAAATCGAATCCTGACTCTATCGCAATGCAGCGTTTGATTTTTGTGTCAAAATACGTTTTAAATATTTTTTAACACCGAAAAAGAGATTTTACGGAAATACTGGCCGAGCCAAATCTGACTGCTACAAATCTGTAGCAGCCATTGCCTAGCAAAAGTAAACGGCTAAGCCTATTGATTTTGGTAACAGAACCTTGGTTATTAACTTGAAAATTAGATTACAAATCAAATGACACACTGGTTTGATTTAATTATATATTTTTTATTATTTTACAGTTACGTATTTGTAATGTAAATTATGAAATAATTTTTTTCACAGTATTTGAGAGTATAGTTTATTATTTCAATAGCAGTTGATTTAAATAATCATGGTAAAAAACTGAATTTATTATTTTTTTCCGAAGTCATTTCCATTTGTCTATTTTTCGTAAGTATCTGCTCAAAATACCTTTAACTAGGTAATTACAAATTAATTTAATTTCCTTGGCATCTCTAAAAATTTGCCTGCTTTTGTGTTTATAATCAATGCAAACAGTAATTAATAAAATACTTTAATAATAATAAATAATACAAATATCAAACAATAATTAATAAAAAAAAATTTTTTCATATCCTACACATGGGTATGATCTTATTTATATTCTTACATATACAATATATTTGTATATAACAATTTTAAATGTGGTTGGTAAGTTACTTTCGTTTTATATACTTATATATTTCATTACGGTCTTAGTGTTTTTTTTCTAAACGACAGATTCAGTTGTAATAATGAGAGAAATTGTTAAGATAAACGTAACTCAAGGAAGGCAGTGAAATATTTACACCCTCAGTGTTGTTCACCCAAGTGCAGCCAGATGTTGTAGGAGGGTTTTACCCGTAGCGAGTGACCAAGCCGTTTGACCATCTGTCACCATTGCGTAGCCTGCACGGGTATCTTCGCGACTACGGGTCCCTCAAATATTTAATATTGATTTATTAATAAGTCTAATAAATTTAATAGAGAAGACAATTATTGCAAATAGAAAATAAATATTACATTAATTTATTATTTAACCACTGTGAGATTAATATATTTACAAACCGGTTTCAAAAAATACCATTTTCTTTATCAGAGTGATTTAAAAACTAACTAAATCCATTTTCATAAAAAAATTCCACTAATTTAAAATCATCAGATCAATATCCACACCTTTCATCATACCAACAGTTTTAGTCAGGTTCTAGATTTAAAAACATAAGAATAATTTGACACATGGTTAAAAACAAAGTTATTGAAGTATTTATCATTTAAATTAATAATCACAACGTGTTTGCATTGTATTCAATTGTGTTTGCAATTTTCTAAAATCTACTTTATTTCTTCTACAAATGTATCCTCGTCTCTGTTCTAGACACCATCCAAAAGTTGTGTGTACATTTCTGAATATGCCATGTTCATTATTTGGTGGTTGTATTTTTGTCTAGGCCTTCCTTCTATTTTCCTCAAACTTTTCCTCGGTTAAATTTCTGAGGTACTTATGTGTTGTGTCTAAGAATGTATCATATCCAATGACCCCTTTAATTTTCGATGGTATTTATTATGGACTCTCAGAAAAGTCTCATTTTCAATTCTTTTAGTCCTACTTATGTATTATTTCCATTTTTCTGAAGCACTACATCTCGAATGCTTCCAACCTATTTCTCTCTCTTTCTATCTGGTTAATTATCCCGGTTTCATTTTCACACATTATTTAAGATTTAATTGATTCCTTTATATATAATTTTAATTATTTAATAAACATTGTATAATATATAAAACACGACTGAGTTTTTATTATTAATTTGGCTATAGTATCACCACGTGAAGATACTTGAAATATTATACACGAAATATAACGAAAATATTAAATCATCAAAGTCCAACAATTGGTTTTAGTTATATTAATACATGGAAAAGCTTTATATTAATAATAGATAAACATCCATACTGACTGACGTTATCTTTATCCATGGAAACGTTATCATATAAATAAAAACAAAATAATTTGTCCTCCTTTTTTATTTACTTACTTACTTTACTTACCCGATAATTTAAAAATGTCAACTAGGTTAATTAAAAACATTAATTCATATTATTCTTTGTTTAAATAAGTTAAATAGTTCACGTATTTTGCCTTTGTAAGACCTAATAGATATTTTTGAAGTATGTTTTATTAAAACATACTCCAGTAAGATTAAAAATATGGATACTGTAGTAATAAAATATGTATGGATAATTATGTTGAAAATTATGGCACTGCAAAATAAATAACAGAAATGTATTTTCTCAAATTAAATAATATTTAAACATTGTTTAAAGAGAGAAGAAAATTTTTCGAATGGTGTTTATTCGTTTAAAAATACAAATTTTTAGAATTTCTTGTCGATAGCATTAATTCATTACTCTCTTTGTTCAGGAAAATTAATTAAATTTCTTTCGGCCCACTGAAAAATAACTTACTTTGTAAATAAATTCAAGGTATTTTCTTTGAAATGAGGACTAATTGAATCACAAAGGGTCGCAGAGAGCTCTCCAGAGTAAATCCACACTTTTTGAAATTTTTAATTAAAACATTAACAATCGATTGCTTGCTATAGAATATAACAGAAAATAGTGGTACTCCACTCTTTCTGAAATATTCATTCTAACGAGGTTGCTTTGTTTACAATGTGTCTTTAACTATTTTTTTAAATGAATCTTCTACTATGAAGATAATTAAATTTAATATCTAAGTCAAATCAATCAATTTATTGGTTGATTAATGATGATTAAAATCAAAATGGTTTGAAATTTTAATTTAATCCCCATTACTGAGAAGTCTTATCTCTTAAAACAAATAATTTTCTAGGGATGAACTAATATAACTATATATAAAGTTAAGATCCTAAAAATTAATTGATCTATATCTCCATCAACTTCTACCTACACATAATTTTTGTTCAAGTAATTTTTTTATTATTCTTTTTCTTCTCTACATCTTTCTCCTCTTTTCCTTATTCTCCATTTCTTCGTCTTCTTCTCATTAAATTAATTTCCTTTGTCATTGATAGCTCTTTGTACATTAATCGACTATCTTTATGTGTAGTTGATATTGCGTATATAAATATTTTAATATTAGTCGTCAACAAATTTACAAAGCAACACGAATAATAATTATTTATAATAATTATTATTCGTGTTGCTTAACATTAGCCGACCAAACAAAAATAAAACATTTATATGACCCTTCTATCCATTCAAATAACATCCGATCTTCGGGTGATATGACTCAACCCAAAAAAAATCTGGTACTATATTTTATTTAAATTTTAGATATTCTTTCAGGAATAACAAATATTGCTTTATTGGAAATCGCTCAAGAACACACCTGTTATGAATGTAGTTGAATGTATGCATGACGAGCAATTTTCCCCGCTAATGGGTAATTTTTATCCTGAAACATCCTCTATAACGTTCGGAGCCATTTTCTGCCCATCCGGGGTAGCATTCCTACCTTAATCTCCCCATTTGTCGACTTTTCTCGGCGGCGGAGTGGCTCGTGATGTTATTAATGCCTCGCCGTGTGGAACTAATGTTTCATATTCTCTTATTTCTGTAGAAGGCCACCGTTTCAGGAACGTATTCAAAGCAGCCAACAACCCCTACCCTCAATTATTTATTTATTTTTTATTTTCGATACATAAATGTAACATAGTACAATACATCTACATTACATTCTTAGGCATCCTCATTGAGATCACCTCTTCAAAATATATGATGCCTTTGAAAAAGAAGAATAACTTTTATCAAGGTATTAAAAAATTAATAAAAATAATGAATTCAACAATTGATTGCCACGCTATGTCGCATCAAGTGTTTCGATATCTTTGAAGCCATGTATTTCATATTGCATGAATTATATTTAAGGTATTTTGTTACTTCTCACAGTTCATTTTCTCAATTGTTTTAACTTGGTTTTTGAATATTTTTTGTAATTCGGTATTCTTACGCCAAAACTGATGATTTTACCTTCATATTAGCGTTTTGTCTATTTTATCTTCACATTAGTGAGATAATTAATGTTCGATCAACGAGATAACGGTAATTGGTAACTGTGATAAGAGTTTTCGTTCCTAATTTGCTGGTAATCATTTTCCAAATTACGAATAATTACCATCATAATTACCAATCATCATTACGAATAATTATCATCACAATTACCAATCATTATTACAATGCAACACCATTTTTCACACGATTACAGTTTATTCTATTACTAATTATTATGAAAATATAAGAAAACATTATATCGCACAATTGAGACAGTCTGGTATTAAATTCAAGTTGAATTCTGTTTTCATAAATTCACGAGATATTACTGACGTATACTAATGATAGTGTTTTATTAATTATTCCAACTATCTATAGATATACTAACACACCATAAGTATTTATGTACTCTCTTCTGATTGTAAACTTACCTAGTAGTATTTAACTCTTAAACCTCCACACAACGAAGTAATATTACAGCCGTCGTGCAATGGCGTACGAAAACTGAGGATAATATGAACGGTTTCATTTGGCACAGAAAGGGTTAAAGGAAGGTCTCAACTTGCTTCACTACCAGGCTATTTAAAATGTTCCACGTTTCATATAACCCGTTACCTTTTTTTTACATCGGCTTTTCTCATATAATAGAAACTCAAGATTTTATTAGTGAGTTCTATTATTATTGAATTGGATTTATAAGAGTGTTGGTCTCTCGCTGGGTCTTGCTGGGATGGGCGATGCTGGGAAAAGACTTAACAGAGCATTCTACTGGCTCTCCCTCGCACCTATTGCGACCTAGACAGGGTGAATTTCTGCCGGACTGTGACCGAATTCTGCAACTGCGACACATAAATGTGACGTCTATCCTCCCTTTTTGGGGGTGTATGATTTCTATAGATTTTTTTTGGCTGCCATCTTAATTTAATGTGATAACGAGTCTCACGTCAAATTGTACAGGTATGGCTCTGGTACGATGATATCGGAGCCAACCTATGATGGTATTATGATAATAATGTAATAAAATAAAAAAATATGTAATTATGACGAATCGAAACGAAAGTAAACAACTCTCAAAACGATTCGGGACAGAGTGTAAATAAATAGTGAGTTCATTACACAAACTAAATGAAAATTTAATATAACTTAACAAAAAAAAGAATGAATGTGCTTGATTAATAAATGTACCTATGTATGAATATTTTAAGCCAATAAATTATTCGCATTTTACGATACTTTTCATTGAAAAAGTGTGAATGCGAATAATAACGAGCATTTTTCAATGTGTTCTCAATATTGGGAAGTTTATCGAGAGTTCACAACTCAGTAGGTCAGGACATGTGACGAAGCATGAGCGTTAATAAACCGCCAAAGCGAACAAAGAGACAACGAAGAGTCAGGAGACCACACACTTTGCTTGATAGACGGACGGCAAAAAAACTATTATAAACATCCAGATTTAGATGTTAATCTTCAGGGATGAACCATGACAAAAATCTTCACTCTAACAGATCAAGGCTCACCAGAGTTGATGATGGAAATGATGGAAAAATGCAAATCTTACGCTCTACTTTTAAGCACAGACTGTTCAAATGACAGATGCATTTTTCATCACTGACATATTTATTATCTTCTCGATAGAAAGTTTTTTTATAATATTGTTAACGTTGTTTCTAACTTTAAACGAAATACACTGCGTAGGTGGTGCCAGAATTTTGTTCAAAAATTGTTCAACTGAAATATTTTAACATAACTTGTTACACAGTTAATAAAATACGAGGAGCAAGTAAAAAATAAGGTTCCTACATTTTTTTCAGGTATAAGGTATTTTTTATTGCAATAAATAAGTAAACTATCTGAAAACTTGTACTTTATTCTATTTTTCTACATAGTCTCCTGATTTTTCCATGCATTTTTCCTGACGAGTTATCCACTTCTGAAAACCCGCTTCGAAGAATTCCGCCGCTAGGCCGCCGATGAACTTGGTGACCGCTTCTTTCACCTCTTCATCTGTATTGAAGCGTTGTCCACCCAAGTGTTGCTTCAATTTCGGAAACAAGTGAATGTCGCTGGGAGCAAGATCAGGGCTGTAGGGGGCATGGTCAAGCAATTTCCAGCCGAATTTGTCCAGTAGGGCGGTGGTCTGTCGAGAGACATGCGGGCGAGCGTTGTCGTGGTGCAGCCTAACGCCCTTGGTTAGCCTTCCTCTCCGGCGATTTTGGATGGCTCTTTTGAGTTTTGTCAATATCTCGCAGTACCTGGCCGAATTGATGGTGGTCCCTTTAGGCATAAACTCGGTCAGCAAGACGCCTTTTCGGTCCCAAAACACCGTAGCCATCACTTTCCCTGCGGAAAGCGTCTGCTTAAACTTTTTCGGCCTAGGCGATTCAGGATGGCGCCATTGTTTGGACTGTTCTTTTGTTTCTGGAGTGACGTAGTGACACCACGTTTCATCTCCCGTAATAATGGAGTCCAAGAATTCTTCAGTATTCTCGGCGCATTCTCGAAGAAACCCCCGGCACACTTGACACGATTGTCTTTGTGGGTTTCTGAAAGCATGTGTGGGACCCACCGCGCGCACACCTTGCGATAACCAAGTTTATTGGTCAAAATGTTGTCGATAGTTTTTTCACAAACCTCAGGAACCTGAACAGCAAGCTCCCGAAGCGTTACTCTCCGATCTTTTAGGAGAATGCGCTCAATCTTCGCCACGACTTCGTCCGACACCGATGGCCTCCCACTCCTTTGCTCGTCGTGGACGTCTGTGCGTCCTCCGGAGAACTCCCTGCACCATTTGCGGACGTGTTGGACGCTGATGCAAGCTGTGCTATAAACTTCTTCCAATTGTCGATGAATTTTAACAGGTTTAAGCTTCTTCGCGTTTAAAAATCGAATCACCGAACGGATTTCACACCTGGCGGTAACGGCGATGACGGGTTCCATAGCGGATGGCTGTCAGGCCTTTACTGAGCGTCGCAGTGTTTGCTCCCGGTAGTGGGGATGTAGTTAAGGGACCAACAATCAAGGCAGTGTTGCCGGATTTCGCCTAGCATCTCGCGTGGCGAGTGTACAGCGTAGGGTACCTTATTTTTTACTTGGCCCTCGTAGCAAAAAATGATTAATTAAATTAACAATTTTTTAGCTAAATTAACTAACTTCTTTAAAATGTTTCTTGATAATAATTATATCAAAATAAATGTCAATGAAACGGACAAAACTTTAGTTCATTTAAAAAATGCAAAAAAAAAACTTACTCGATAGAGATCTACCGGTGGCAACCGATAGATTCTGGCAGCAAATGAATTTTTATCTAGAAAGAAATTTACTCTTTGATTAAATTAGTTATCAAAAAATTTTATATTTTAAAGAATCATTTCGTCATTAAAAAAAGTGACCCCATTTATCAACTAACGTTATTTGCAAAATTTTTAAATAGTACATTGGTAATTGGAAATCAGCCATACGATGCCTATGTTACCGTGTCAGAAAAAATTGAGTTATTTTAGAATTAATTAATTTATTTAAAACCACCGTAAAATGAATATTGTAGAAAATACAGCTGAGTTGTTAGCAATATATATCTAATAGTATGTAATTTTTAAATACTTATTTTAAACATTAAGTCATGAATAAATATAAGAAAAAATGTATAATTAATATTAGGAGAACACTTCTTATTGTGAAATTGTAATTATTCAGAACATAGGTCTGTGATATTTTAAATATTTTTTTTTTTTATTTTTTTTTTAAAAAAAATAGAGATGCGTACACGGAATACATGTCACATCAATATTCTTACTATTTTCAAACTAAGCTAAATGCTTGTGCTATGAAAATAGGACTAACTTGCTGGTGTCCTGGAACGAGGCGCGAACCCCCGACCACTAGATCACTAGGCCAACGTCTTGACCACTACACCAACAAGCTACTCAATATTAATATATTAATTAAATTAATTAATTAATAAATATTAAATATATTAATTAAAAATATATACATATAAAATCAATTTTATCGAAAAATATTGTTGTTTCATCACCGGGATTCGAACCTAGATCTCTTTCCAAATCCACCTTAATAATGCACTTTCCCCGGTTTGGAAAGAGATACAGGATCGAATCTCAGTGGTGTAACAACAATATTTTTCGATAAAATTGATTTTATATGTAAGTCTTTCTAATTAATATATTTAATTCATATGTGTAATTAATAAATTATTATTCAATAATAATTTAAGTTTATTAAAAATATAGAACAGTTACCAAAAAGTTATCTTATACATGATTTATAAGTGCATAAGATAAAAAAAATTCAACTATAGATAAGCAGAAAGTAACTTTAATATCTTGGATAAAAGTTCTCTACAAATAAAATTTAATATTATATGTACATTTAAAAAAAAATCTGCGTACACACTTAGCTAAAAAATGTCATTAATGCATATAATAACTTAACACAATTTAAATAAATTAAGTAAAATGACTGATAAAAATCTGGATTTTTTTTAAAAATATCATTCTAATTGATTAATTTATTTTGTGTTAAAAATACCACAAAATGATGTTCTGAAATTACAACTTCACAACAAAAATGAGTTTTCTTTAAAAATTAACTTAATCTTTCTGTCCGTAGATAATGTTTGATACATGACATAAATCAATATTTTAGTCGTATAAATACCCGATAGATTATTGAAAGATTGTTGAACTAAACAAATCTTTAATAATAATAATAATCAAAGGCACTTTAATTGCGTTTTCTACTTTATTAATAAAACAATAAATATTATCAACAGTAATAAAATCCCAAGCAATTATACTACCCAGAATTAGAAGTCGTTTTGAGCAGTTCTGCCGTGGAATAAAATTCTCATTCATTTTCCTTATATATTATACGTTAGGAAAAGACAAAGAAGAATGGTGTATTTTACATACGCGTCATTAGACTTTTCAAGTTATCCTCTTCTAGTGTTCATGACAGTTTAGTATAAAAAGTATTATATAATATTATTTTATTTTATTTAATAGTAATTACATGAATATCTTATATATTAGTGCAGCAGGAAAGTTAAATGTCTATTTTCTCTCTTAAAAATTCCTGTTTGTTTCAATTTTATTAGAAGGCGAGGAAGAGAATGGTATGAAATACCATAAATATATATGATGTGAGTATCGATGCCACCAGCAATATAGGTCTTGACATGACTAGGTAAACCAGATATTGGAAGATGATCCTGTTCGAAGCTTCAATCGACGAGGATTTATGAGTTAATGTGTTAGGTCAGAAGAGTGTGGCGCTTTATATACCCTATCCAGCCCTGAGGAAAACGGCCTGATAATAAATTAGTTATTAGAAAATACAGTGTATTAAAAGAATACAAGAATACAGAGTTAAAAATCAAACAGACAATCCACCGTACGTTTTTAAAATAGTTTACTTTAGATTTAGAAAATTGTTACAAATTTATGTCCATTATCTATTCGTATCTCACAAATTCTTAAATTTTGAAATGTCGACAAAAATTATAGCAAAGACAATATTAAAGATTTAAATAACCTTGCTAACTTCTCTTCTCCCTTGAGCGTTAGATAACTCACAAGAATTTGATGCTCGGTGTCTGCAAATGAAAAAGTTTTTTCTTATGTAAAGTTGATTATCTTATGTAAAGTCGTCCACCATAGGTATCGTAAATCAGTAAATTGTAAGTTTCAGGAGGCGTAAATTATTTGTGGTAGGTTACGTGAATGACAACCCTATCTGCAGATATACGTACATGGTCTTAGGTATTGTATCATGGAATAATACTGAAATAGCCATTAGATTCAAGGTAGGGGAATAATAGGGGATTGTGTTAGCTAATCCCTTTTAAAAACTAACTAACTTACTATTACGCCGTTTCACGCAGGGCTAGGCAGAGAAGATAGAACGCCACACTCTTTTTTTATGACACACAATTCTCACATCATCCATATTCATACATCTTCTTATACAAGCTCGCCGATTTTTAAGGCTTCTAACAGGACCATCCACCAGTATTTGGATTACCTGGTCATGCCGAGTCTTGCGCGAACGATCTCTATTTCTAGTGCTATCAACACTTCCGTCATATATATTTCTTACCATTTTCTCCTCATTCATCCATCCGACCAAACCACCTAAGTGATCTTACTCATTATATTAATTTCCTTATTTCTTAATTATTTATTTTGTCATAAATAGATCTACCACATATACGCTTAAGTTATCTCATTTCCACTGCATTCAATCTACTTTCGTTCCTCTTCTGCCAACTCAACACAAATGTGTTGGTACCAGGACTTCATTGTGTACCGCTAATCTTGCATCGGTTGACAGTTAGATGTAATTCCATTCAAAGCATCGTTCACTTTATTCCCTGCAGTCACATATCATACATATTTCCCAAGTTCCAAACATTCATTACCTGCAAATATTTTGCACGGTATCTTGCTTTCCTCCTTCTTGAATACCATCACTTCCGACTTGTTGACATTCATAATAAGGTCGCTTTCCTTGCATACATCGTACATTCTACTAACTGGACTGTGTAATTCTTGTTCATTATTCGCTATTAGTACCTTTTAGTACATTAAACAAATTCTTGTTTTTTATAACGCTATTTGCACTTGCTAATATATTTGTTCAAAAATGTTTCGAGCAACATTTAATTAAATGTCTTATTTTTTTTTTTAAGGAAACAAAAGGATTTTCATATTTTTTATTTATTATCTTTGTTTTATTAACCACTGAAATGAGTTTAAATACATCTACCGGTTTCGAAAAATACCATTTTCTTCTTCAGGATGTCATAACTAACTAAAAACATATTTCATTGTTTTCATTTTTGATTTGTTAATTATTATAATTAATTTATTAGGTCTTTTTTTAGGATCCTGTAAACATATATTAACAATGTTATTATTAATGAAAAACAAATAACATAAAACAATATTGTTCGTATAATTTTTTTAAATAGATTTCTAAATAATCTGTAAGATTTCAACAAAAATATTTAAAATATGATTATGAATCATGTCTATATGTATGATCTAGATTTTTCAAAAGATATGCCTTAATAATTTCAATTATTATGAAATACAATTTATTATAAAACGATACAGCAACCCATACCATTACTCAATATTCATAAATCAGTGAATCTAACGATCTTTCCGGAAATTCAAACAATTTTTAAGAATCAATCAGAAAATGTTGAGTGGATAATTAAGGCTAATGTGAACCGTAATAGAGTAGTGGTACATATATAGTATCTCCACTAACATAATCAGGTCCCTATAGTTGGTACCTCGTTACAACGAAGTAACGAGCTAGTCGTGAGGTTATTAATTCGAGCTAACTGGATACGTCAAACGCAAACATCGGTGCTCTGTTAAGTTTTATTTCGGCGTGTACCTACAGAATATTACATTGCTCGCAGGACCGTGCAGAAGGAGATGTTGGAATTACATATTTTCATAATCAAAGTATTATTAACGTTTAACTGTTGTTGGTTGACAATAATAATATATAGTATTGACCTTAGATATTGTGCCACCTTTTCTAGGTAAGCTATAAAATGCTGCTTTTATACTTCACTTAATATAAACGCAATAATTGAAAATAAATGTTGAATATTTTAAGCTTTGTATAAAAACCTCTCTGTTATATAACACGACTTTCTACATTAAATTTATGGTTTTGTTTTTCAAAATATGTTTTTTATTATTTAAATGTTTGTTATGTTTTATATTGCTTCCACATTGCTTTTTAAGTCAAATAAGTCAATGATGGCCCTGGTTACATAATGTTATCAAATCGCGAAAAATAATAGGTATTTAGTATTTATAACGTAGTGGAATTGAACGAATATTAAAATATGTTTATTTCTTCAACTACCGTACACCTTGCACATGCTATCAGATAATTAGTTAAAGCATACATAAATTGGGAATAATTCATCATATTTAGAATCGATAATTTTGTGAATTTTTTTTTGTTTGATCAACAATAATATTTTTCAATAAAATTTAATGTATATCTTTCTAATTAATACATTTAATTTGTATTTAAAATTAATTTTAGTTTATTTTTCTGTATATTTTTGTGATTTTTTTAATACCACACATATCACCCTATATAGGTGCATGGTCTTCGACTCGATTTTAAGGGATAGTCAGGAAAATATAGTATCGTACACCATGAGTCGAAATTTATTTTTAAAAAAAAGGATTTTGTATAAAATGTTTTAAATGAAAGGCACCTAACATGATGAGTTATGTGCGTAGCACCCGAGCAAAGGGCATATCAGTGCCCTTCCTCTGGTTTGACAAGAACGCGCCTGTGCCAGAATACTGATGAGAGGCTGGCTCCATTCCTCCCGCTCCCTCATCCCACCTCACAACCTTCCCTCCTCCCACCGCACTCCGGCCAATCTCCGACTACGGTTCTGACAGGTTCACAGTACTATTCAGCGACAAATTTTGTATTAATTTAGGAAAAAGGTAAATACCACGAATGTAAATTAAAAATAAAGATATTTTTTTTATAAATCAATAAAATAAATACGTGACACAATTATATTACCTATTACCGACGGCATGAAATGCATACAAGAAAAAATGTGTGCATTTATAATAATTATGAGTAATATAAATAAATTAAATAATCTTTATATTATGAAAAGACTAATAAAATTCTTGCCTTTATTTCACAGATTAGCGTAACCTTGCCCATGACGTAACCCACGACTTTTGTCTAGTCGTGGGATATTTAGAAAATTACGACTCTATATGCATACTGGTCGGCAAATTTCCAATACATACACGTTGTTTGCACGTCATTTTTTTATTCAATCTCTATAATAATCGTACTGAACTAAATATTTTATTACTGAAGCCACATTGGAATCTTTACGTCGGCGAATTTTCTGCAATTTTCAAACAATTTGTGCTTAATTCTGCTGTCTTCGAAAGAGATTTATCCTTACTGCGTTGAATATCATTTCTATATATCGAGACAAATCCTTCAATTTTTGAACATCTTGCAAGAAGAAAAGTTAGCCTGGAAAAGCTAAATGTGGTGAGCCACGTCGAAGCATGAAGAGAAAGAGGAAGATCACCCCACTCGTTAGACTGACCAAGTGGAAAAGGCAACTGATACTTATTTGGTGACAGACCTAAGATCTGCAGGATGCCGGAAAAAGTAAAGGAGCATACTCAAGATGGCGGGGTTTATAGAGATAATGCTCCTCAGTCATGAGGGACCGACATGGATGATGAACACACCACAATGTCACGTCTACACTTTAATACATATTGTCATACATATTTGTCAATTATTGAATCTTCTAACAGGACCGTCATATAATACCTGGTTTACCTCATCAGGTTTTAGAGTTGTTCTCTCCACGTAGCTTACAACAGTCGCAACTTATTTTTTTTCCTCTCCTCTCTTTATTCAAACGTTCCACATGATCAAAACATCTTACAGCCGCTAACAATCGCTCAAAAACTTTAAATTTTCACTAATTCGTTTATTTTTCACTCTATCTTATATAAATTTTCTACACATAACACCTGAGATATTAAATAACAAAAAATAGTACATATAACTCAATTTTTCATTTTAAATTTCAATGCCACCAAGTGGTGCTTATTTATTTCAATATACAGCTTTTTTATGAAAACCTACTGACCAACATATTATCGGCGAGTGTAAATAAATACAATGATAAATCAATATTTATAGATGCTATGAAATTTATAAATCAGGTTTAGTATACATTAGCATCTTCAATCTACATATGCCATTACTCAATCGAGCTTGAATATATATCCAGCCTATTATGCAGATTTTTTGAGTCACCTTGATTCTCTGGTGAATTTTTACGATAGATACTCGATCTCTTAGAAATATTTCAAGCATATTCCGGTCTGTTGCTCTTTGGGTAACTTTTAATATATGTTTGACATTGGCGGTGAGGCTCTGAATAAAATAAATGGGTACACGTACTAGTTTCAAGTTTTAATATTCAGAAATACACTCTAGCTTTCGAAATTTTAATATTAGAAGAGAACAATTATTTTAATATAATTATTTAAAATTACACTATACAATTACTTAAACATTTGAAGCAAAAGAGGTTCAAATGATAATGTAGAAAGTATTTTATTAGAACAAATCTTACCATCTTAATTATGTAAGTATCTTACAGGACTGCTAGTGTAACTCATTTTCAAAGATTGCAAATAGTATTTACTAGCCACTTATTTTAACACTATATTTTCTTTATAATAACTGATTTTATTTATATTTAATACTAATAACTATGTGGTTAATTAATTTCATTTTTTTTCATTTATGATATTTTCCGAAACCGGTTTGTGTTTTCAAATTATTTGGGTTAAAAGTGGTTATTATAAACAAAGTTAAATAATTTATAAAAAAAGAAATAACCATTGTTTTTTGTATTTTTTCGATTTAATTTAATTTATAATTTCGAGAGATGACTTATTAAATAAACTAACAAAACTTGACAACCGCTCGTCGTGGTAGTTTCTCGGCATCAATGATGTATTCGCGCCTTATCGTGAGTTGTGCATATTAATTATATTAATATTTCATAATACAAATTAAATGTATCATTTAGAAAGATAAAAACAATTTATCGAAAAAATATTTTTGTTGCCACCCGGATACAACGCGTTTAATTTGTATTAAAATATTACAGAACTATGTTTTAAAAAACTACAATAATGTGTTCACCTTAAAAATAAAATTTCATATTTTTTTGGGGGAAAAGTAAATACGATAACGTTAAACTGAATCCATGGAAAAATATTAATGTTTTCCATTTACACCCACCTATCAACGATATTATAATATAATATTTATGTTTCATCACATGTTTATACAACACACAAAGATCCACACATAAGAGAATATAGTTTAGACACTATTACTAAATATGAGTTATATTTTGAAATTATTTTTTGTAAAAATGAAAGGTTTGGTCAGTTTCTTTTCTGTTTTTCTCGATAATCAATTTAATATTTGTGTAACGTACTCCTAGAGATTACAATTCTTAAAAAAATATTATGCCTCTTGTGAGGGATGGCTCTTGTAAGAGGTGGGGTGAGCAATAGGGGGATGATGGTTGATGGTGAGAAAATCTAAATGAAAAGGTGAAAAATGAAAGTGAGATATTTTGTTTGAGAAACTGAAAAAGAGGTTATATACAATATTATATTACATATTGTAGAGTGAGTTAGTATATAGACAACGGAGAATTAATCAAAATTAGTTTCTATTACATGTATTGCACATACATATTATACTTTTTATATTATAATTTTTTCTTCATCGTTGCTTGAGACTGTATATCCCCCAGCTCCATTATTAAGTGATTTATTCTATAACATAATAAACTGACTTGACAATCAGGAAATTATGAAACTAATACAATAATTCACCATATTGTAAACACAAAATCAAAATTGATTAATTCATTAAATAAAATAATCTTTCATTATCTATGAAAAATCGTAAAACATGCAAAGTAGAATAATTATTTATATTATTTTTTTAACAATTTCTGAATAATCAAAACTAATCACCTTTAAATATTATCAATTCATTCATTTTTTAGGTATTTAACATTAATTTACTGATTTTGTTAAATCGATTTGTTTTTTAAACTAATATAATGTGATCTCTACCTCTTAGTTGATTGTTAGTTTTGCTGTAATTCTTGCAGTAGGTACTGCTTTTACTGGCCCCTTTTAAGTTTTGCATTATTAGTCATTTTTCATATTTTGTATAGGAACTAAGTTCAAAATTGAACTACTTTAATTTACTTATATTTGTCAATAGATTTAGTAAAGTTTTGACTTTTTCTTAAGTTTGTTTCGATATTTCATCAGAAATATTATATTATTAAGGATAACATATTCTTATTGTGAAGTTGTAATTATTCAGAATCTGTAATTATCTGCGATAATTTTAAAAATACAAATTAAATATATTAATTAGAAAGATATACACATAAAACATTTCTATCGGTAGCAACAACAATATTTTTTTGATAAAATTGATTTTATATGCATATCATTCTAATTAATACATTTGATTTGTATTTAAGGAAATATTATGTTTTTGACTTGGACATAAATAAAAACGCCTAGTATGGGCACAATGTTATAAAATTATTTTATTCTATTATATATTGGGTTACCATGATAAATCGTCATACGACTATGTAATATTATATTCAAAAATATCTACAATACTCACATAGTATTTACGAATATGAGAGTTATAGAGATGTTTAGTTTACCCTTTTTTTATTAAAAATTAAAGTTCTGGTATTTTTAATAAATATAGTAAAGAGAGATATTAATTTTTTTTTTGCATATTCTATATTTTATTTGGTACTAATTTTTGTCCTTTAAGATGTTTATACATGATTTATTTCACTGAATTCATATAGGTATTATGTTTTCTTCTAAACTTAATATTATTGTATCTTAAAAAAACACAAATCGAATGTAATGATTAATTAAAGCATTGGATATTTTAATTTTATATTATATTATTAAATTAAATATTTTCAAAACACCTACGTATTTTTTTTGCTATATCCAATGGTGATATATATATCCCTGAAAGCGTTCAAAATTATAATCAGTTTCCATCATAATCTCTCCAAGAAAACAACTTTCCTCGTACTGTAACAAAGCGGAGGCTTCAGCCTTGTTTATTTTCAACGATCGCATTATAAATTGCTTCTCAAAGAATATTGGCACATGTCAGGCCGAGTTAGCTTTCTTCAATCCTCTCCGTCTTCTTGCATAACAAACCTTCCTGAAAGGTTTTAAAACGTTCACGGCTCCAGCAAAATAAATTTCAATTAACTTTTCAATCACGGCGACGTAATTTCAATGCTTCTAGCATAATATAAAATTAAGTATTCATGAAATAAAGATTAAAACACAACTGAACATTCGATATTATGAAATTATTTCAGAAAAACACTACCTGATATTGGATTTCAGGCTGGCAACATATTTTAAACTTCTATATACAACACTGAATAACTAACAAATTACAAATTATATAGAGATTTAAATTAAATTAAAATGTTATGTGTTGCTGTTCTTTATTAATCTCATTTGGAATTATTACAAATATTATACATAATAAAGATTGTTTAATATTAAATTGATCGTATTTGTCGTACTACGAAAACAGTTTACTAAATGTACTACGTCTACTAAAAAGGCTCTCAACGAAAGTAAAATACATATAAAATATAATATTTAATTTACCATAATACCAGTTAGTCATTTTCAGTTGACACGCGTGAGATAATTTGGGACTCGTAGCATATTTTTAGATTTTTTGCCGTCATTTAATTTTGGTTACATGGCGATGATATATTAATAAAATTTTGATACGTATATATATAAATATATACGAGACTTGTCTCGAACTTGCGTAAGGGACACTATAGAGTTGAGCGTGGAGCGTGATATTATTCGTGTTCTTAGTGTATTTTGTACGTAGAGCAGAATAATTAAATTACTTAATTTGACTGACTTTTACCAAATCTTTGAGAGGTTCGTGCAGTCTCATCTGAGTACACGCGCACTCACACACAATCATGTCCCTCAAACACCAAAGTAAGTTAAGAGCGATGCTTTATTATATTGAAATGCAGTCTTCTTTTTCTTCTTCGGTGAGTCATTGTTTATCAGTTATGAACCCTACCCTTGACGCATGCCCTTCTATCTTTGTGCAGGTTCGAAGGATTAATCATTATCCTTTCTTGATTACTGCGACAGCCTTCTGCCGTTTGCATGTTTTCGATCATGGGCCGCGGCTTCCCAGTTTCCAGGTTCTATGCCACTGCCATGAGTGTCTAAATGTTATATAATTGAACGCGGCATATTACGTATAATTGTTAAATAAATAATAATACAATAGCTTACTTTTAATAAATATTTTACTTTTTGGACGCAATAGCCGCATACTTACACGTGCTTGAATTAACAACGAGTTTTGTTTATTTTATGTTACCCTGCAATACGAACAGTTATATATATACATATATTAGCAATATTTGAATATGTCCAAGAACACATAATTACTGGATATTTACCTACAAAGGCACCGTTATTAAACAAATATCAGATATCTCATAGAAACAAAGCTATTTTTTTATTATATTTAATGGAAAATATATATATCCATAAAGTATGGAGTGATTACAGGGTTTACGACCTGTCTTAAATACAAACATATATACAACTTTCAAAAAATAGATAAATGTGGAGTTTGAGGAGTAAGAATTGGTGAACATTATATATACATATAAAGTGATATATTTTCAATTAAATATAATAAAAAAATAGCTGTCTCTATGAGATATGTGATATTTGTTTATATATGTATATATTTGTTTATATATGTATATATATAAACAAATATCAATTTGTTATATATAAACATAAACAAATATATATTTGATTTATGTTGCCATGCGACGTGAATGGCCGAACGGCGGGATGCATTGCATCTAACTCGAGAGATCCTGGAGTTAACCGCGAGGGCGACCCAGGACCGAGATTTACGAGTTTTAGTTTGTCACCATGTAACTTGTGGGGATTGAAAATTATGAATTGATGTGTGTATCGAAACTGTGGAGCAGGTATGTTGGTTATTGTAGATGTGAGTTTTACAGATGAATAAGAAGGATATGTTCAGCCATTCACTCACACGTTCATTTGATAATGATAACGGAGTATGTTGTAGCTAGAGCAAATTAAAGAAAATAAGATATTTACATTTTACTGTTGGGCAATGAAAAATTAGATATTTTTGGACTTTGGTTTCATGGCTAACAGGGTACCGGGTCCGCTGGACCCCTTGCCCCTTCATCGTGAAGTTGTGCCTAATGGCCTGTTAAGTTTTATTATTATAGGTTTTTATTATTATTCTGCAAAATTTATTAATTTATAAATTTTTAACATGGCGCATGAAAACTGCAAAATGGCGCAGTGATTTATTATTAGTCGTTATGCTATGACGGTCTTGGGCCGTTTTATTTTAGACGGTACGGTTATAGCACAAAAAAAAAAAAATGAGATATATACAAAAACAATAACATGACTACACGGAGGAGCGTTTCCAGGAGATGGCATATGGAAGACGGTTGCGAGATGAATGAAGCTTACGAGTGGGTTTTTTAGATGGTTGCGGGTGCATATTATTAGTACCGGGCGTGTTTTTGCGGGAGTTAAGAGCTCTTGTTTAAGCATCGGTAAATGATAAGGTGCATTCAGGATCGTCAGCTGTAATGATGGCAATAAATTTACATAGTTTCAATACTAATGAAGAAATTCTCTAAGTTGTCTCCAAAAGTCAGTGGTTCAACTATAAATATTTATTCGATTTTAAGTGCTAAATAATTATATAGGTGAACATTATTACGATTTATCAAAATATCTCTCTATAAATGATAAAACTATTCACGTTCGAGAATGATCGCACTGTCCATAAAGCTATGTCATAATAAATAATATTCACATTTATTTGCCTAAAATATGAAAGTAAAAACAATGAAAAATTACCGATATTCCTCATTGTCACATGGTGTCCGGTCAATATGGCTATTAAGTTTTTGTGTCTTCATAATTCCTAGCGATTTATTACGCCACATAAAATGCGCTAGTATATTTATTCCCGGACATATAAATGTGATACTGGAAAACACGTGTCTAGAGCTATTTGGGCAATCCCGGTCAGGTGAAATATATGATTCAAATTTTACGATCAATTAAATTTGCACGACACTGGTATTAATATCGTTTTATGAGATTTGGACATGCTACGATTATGTTATTTTTGATGTAGCACGGAAGATTTCGTATATTTAGTTAACACGAGAAATAATTTTCTTGTATATTTCGTATCTTATTTGAATTTAGGGTCGTTAAAATAGCATTTAGTAGTGCAGTGGCGTATCAACAAATTAGCCTCGAGCAAACCGGAGAATTATTTAGTTTTACTTTTTTTTACTACTATTACTGTCCTGCATTCGATGTTGGTTGGAGGTGCAAAGTACTTCTTCTCAATGGTACATGAAATTATTTTATATCTACTTATTAATTTAAGGTGCTCATTTTCACGTAACTACGATTTTTAAAGCTAAACTGTAACTGTATACATTTTTCACCAATTCTGGGCGCCCGGGCAATAGCCTGGGCGGTAGCTACGCCACTGAGTAGTCGTTTTAGTGCTTCTTTCAATATAATATTAATCTTGCATTCTGTACATTCTGTACTGTATAACCTATAGGTACATATAGGTACGTCATCTCTGTTTGTAGTTCTTTACCGGTAATCAGTTCGAAGAATTGATGGCTCCAATTGAAGCTGTAACTAAGCATTACAATTAAGGTTGTAATCAGTTTTCCTAGATAGCGACCGCTTCACAAACACAGCCAACGTTTCCGTAAAACTTATTTTGCAATTTTGAGTTAATAATTTATCAAAAAAAACTTTCAGTAAACGCCAACAAATATTCAATTAAACATACTTAAAATGTAAATAGGTACCTAATAATTTACCGTTTCTTTGATATGATTTGATACAGAACTAGTATATCGTCTGGTTTTGGTTTCGGCTATATAAAAATTGGAAATTATTGAGAATTTGAACCAATAGGTATTTAAATATGTAATAATTATAATATTTAAAAAATATGGAAAACCTTATAGCAATTAACTGATATGCAGTGTACTAATAATGTTATTATATGCACTGGGTATTTATTTAACATCCTCCAATATACATATATCTGATTTTTTTTTGTAGTTAAACATTTTAATAATAAAAATAAAATATTTTATAATGTTTTAATCCACTGAGGTGTGATATCTTTGTCAATCGAGAACAGAATAATTTAATGCTTATTTTTATGAATTCTGATCTTTACCATTGTAACTTATTTTGGATTATTGTGCCGTGGATCTGTTTTTGTCATAGCTAACATTTCAGTTCCATTTTTCATCTCATCAACCCTAACGATGGTCACTAAAATATGGTTTGAAATATTAGCTATAACAAAAATAGACAAATAAAGGAACACGACTGCCGCGTAAATCCGCGATTATATTTTTCTAATTTTCATATTAATTTTTAAAAATTTCGAAATCTACATCGTATTATATAGAAAAATATACACAATATAGCATTAAAAGCATATTTAGTGGAATAAATTATGATACTTGTTAATAATTAAAATTACAGTAATCAGTACAACAGATTGATGTGGTATCTCTCGCCTAGGTGATGAATAACCCGATGCTGTATGCAATAGTATCAATTCTCCAATATTAATGTGAGTCTTGAAAACTGAAAACAAGCTCTTTTAACAAAATCGAAGCCTTTGAAATATGGGTCATAATAAAAATATTTAAGATACCGAAGATAATAAATAGTGCGGTGAGCAGGTTCTCAGGAATAGAAACCACGAAAACGAGAGAAATCTGCATACCTTGTACACATGCTTTGTAGTAAATGCTACATCTCCGAGTTAGAGAGAGTAGGTGTGTAAAACAGTGTCTCACCTAAGGGTTTGTTGATACTTAAAAGCACCTTCTACGACCTTCTAAGCCTGGTATCTAATTGTTCGGATATCTCAGGCTTCAGATAAATAAACGAAAAATATACAATGATACATCTACAGCAAGTGGAGATAGTATGTATTTTACTGCAGCATTGATTAGTTTACACAAGTTAAGAAATTTAACACATGAACTGCTACTGATTTCGAACTGGAAGATAGTTGCCGAGAACTAAAGCATGTAGGCGAACTAGTAAAAAGATAGATACTAACGTCAAACCTCGATATGGTCTGCGGGGCCATTGAAGAAGAAGTCGAATGCAAATTAGGTCACAAGATTATTTTATAGAGCTCTAGGTCCGCATGGCTAGAGCCTCGGAAGATGTCACATAAATGATACGTCACCTCGCTCATGCTGCTCTCGGCTCGTTCTGTTCAAGTTTCAACATGGTTCGCATCTCCACATATGACAGTAGGTGTTTTTCATAAGTATAAGGGTATAACATAGGGTGGAAGAGTTTCTAGGCTGAGAAATGTTTGCCAATGGACAGATGTCGAAGATGAGTATGATAAAGGACCAGAGATGTTTGGCAGACTGATTGCCAACATTATATGATAATACGGCACTCAGAATAAAAATAATTATTAATATACCTACACACATAGTTGTAATCATAAAATGTTCTTGATTATTAAGGAGAACACATTCTTATTGCGATGTTGTAATTATTACGAACATAGGTATGTAATATTTTAAATACTAATTAAATGTATTAATTAGAAATCTATACATATAAAATCAATTTTATCGAAAAATATTGTTGTTACGCTACCGAGTTTCGAACCTGGAGCTCTTTCCCAACCGGGGAAGGTGCATTATCCAACTATGCTACAGCGACAGTACTTTTAACGACAAATATTTGAACCCATACTTTTTCAAATTAATACAAATTCAATTCCATTACTATAATTAATACATTAATACAATTCCATTATTTGAAAGTCATCTAATTTATTTTACGTAATCTCAAATACCTTTGGGTAAACCGATAGCAGATGCCAGAATTAACAATGAATTTTTATTAAATTTTGGACGACTTCACAATAAAAATGTGTTAATAATATTAATAAGTTGTATCAATGCTTTCAAATATCAATTCTATCGCTGTAGCGTAGTTAGATAATGCACTTTCCCCAGTTTGGAAAGAGATGATTTTATATGTATATCTACCTAATTAATACATTTAATTAGTGTTTAAAATATTCTTGGATTTGAGATTAAGAGATTGTTGTCGATCAATAAACAAATGTGTCCCGTTTGCGTAGATTTGTCCGTTAACCGCAAAACCATAAAAGAGCTCTCAACTTTGGATGAATAATACTCACGCGCTTATCGAGCTCGAGGTATATAATATTCAGGTTTTATGTTACTCATTATAAAATGTGGTTTATTACAAATAATAAGTGTTATCACAAAGGGCATGGGTCCACAAACGTTATTATTAATTCTCCTTACGTGTCGGGCCGGCGCGGGCCGGCGGCGGATTCCTGGAAACGAGAAAAATATTGATAACACTCAAAGGTTTACTGTTTGTTGCTACTGCATTCTGCATTCCTAATTAATCATCACGCGCTGCGGTGACGCACGGGCCCATTATCTCTCGCCGAGGGACCTGTGTATGTATTCACAGATGTAGCCGTATCTCCAGGTCATTATAAATTATTATCCTCGTTAATCATAAAATTAAAGCAGAAGAATATATTAAATGAACCTCAGATATTCTCTAAATTTCTTTCAGTTGAATCTAAGAATTCAGAGAATGTATTTTTAATATTTACTACAACAAACAGCAGTGTGGTTAGTCGTTTTTAATAGATACAATTGTATAGTAGCTTAGTGTTTAATTAACCGCGTGCGTGTTTATATGCAAACCAACCGGTTTTGAAACTTTTTCTTCATCAGGGTGATAAAACTAATACCAAACGGCAAATGATTGTATTTTTTTAATACAAAGTAAAGGTATCAAGCGATTAAAATGAGATATTTTCATATTTTTAATTGATTCATTTAATTTGTATTGAAACATATCACATGACTACGTTCTGAAATTACAACTTCACAACATAAATGTGTTCTCCATAAAAATATTGGCTTTTTGTTTTGAAAAGTTGTTTTTTTTCAAAATTTCCTCTGTATTATATAGGTATATGAAACCATTCCTCTAACAATACTATATATGTATCTATATCCATTTTGGGCAGATCTGAGTTATAATTGCCACAACATTGAATATCTGCTTGGTCATTCAATGGTATATTAAACAACCATAAAACAAATAAAAATACTAATTAACACGTTTTCTTTTTTCTACAACAACACTGTATATCATTCAAGATGGCCGAGGCTCCGTCTATTTATCAAAATATACTTTTCTGCACAAGTATATGCTTTCAAGAGAAGTGTAGAATGAAAAACATGTATATTGTATTGTATCATTGTACTTATATCAGATTAATAAATAAATATAAAAAAATTAAAATCGTACACGATGAAAATTAAAAAAAAAAAGGAGAGTAAATTTACGGATCAATTATAATAAACAAGATGTACCTAGGTACCGCACTTCCATAAAAACAGTCATTAATTTTTTTTTTTTAAATATCCTTGTACAAAAAATTGAAAACGCATTTTCATATCGATAATGTTCCCAATTAATTTGCATTGCATACATTTATTTATAATTGCAGTTAGTTTTGCGTCATTGTACTGTTCTAATAAAGATGCTCTTTTTCTTTCTATATACAATTTAATTTAATGAGAATTTACGAGTAGTTTTTAGAAAAATATTACGTTTAACTTCTTAACTTAAATGGTCTACCGTCAATCTCGCTATGGAATATTATACTACAAATCAACGTCCAGAATAATACAACTAAGTTTATATTTGTATGTATTTTCATATACTACTATTTGTACATATTTGTATGTACTTTAATATAATTTAGTTTTGTTCATTGAATTTAAACTTTCTATGTTATTATTAAACTACAAAATAATTATCAATTATATTTTTTATTTATTATCTTAGTTTTATTAACCACTGAATTGAGTTTAAAAAACATCTACCGGTTTCGGAAAATACCTTTTCCTTCTTCAGTTATGACATTCCGAAACCGGTAGATGTTTTTTAAACTCAATTCAGTGGTTAATAAAACTAAGATAATAAATAAAAAATATGAATTTTAACCACAAAGTTAATATTACTAATTTTAAAAGTATAATTATCGATTAGTTTGCCGAACTAATTTATGTTACTATCCATGTACACCGAATTTACTAAATGTATTTTTGCTTATTATTTTCATTAATGTTACTTATATAAGTTATCCTATTTTGAGAGCCTTGAGAGGGATTCCAAAATAATGGTACAAGTATATACACTTTTCAGAATCTAGATTCGAATATTTTAAACTAGTTGGTTTATTGCAAGTTTATGTTGATACTAAACATAAATTTGCAATAATTCTCAATATTTTGAAATACATCCAGTATCTACTTGATCTTATTATAAAAATATTCAGCAACAAACGGTTCGTAGACTGGTTTACAATTTTAATAACCAGTTTTGGGTACACAAAGAGTTCACTGCTGTAATAAGAGTGGATACCTAACTTTATTATTACGAAATCTAGTTATTCGATATTAATGTTTGTCTTGTAACAATTGTTTCCATAAACAAGATTTCTGTATCGTGGACAATTGAAGCGAAATAAAGTAATGTTAAATTTACTTGAAGTGCCTACATAATTCTCCTTGCTTAATGTAATACGTTAAAACTTTGTTTACGAATGCAGAACTGGCCTATAAAGTTAGTAATCTTACGTAATATATTGTAAGAGGTCTGCATTACACAAAATGTTAACATTAAAATACATGCGTGCGCGTGTGGGCTAGTAGGTGGCAATAAAAACTAAGTCATAAACATAGTAAATTTTATGTGCGTTATTTAAATGAGAAAACATTGTCGGATGACCATCACTCTACCCAACGGGCGGTCTTCATTTTAAAAGATTTAAAAAATGATCGTATTCAAGAAATATTTCAACATAGAATCTCAATGTAATCACAGAAAATTATTTCACAGTCAGATGTGTAATATTCTCATATTATTGAGATATATCATATTATATAAGATTTTTTATTTCTATTGTGTAATACTTTTCTTATAACTATTCTATATATATTAGAATATTTTCTAGTACAGTCATGATTAATAGTTTTCTCAGTTACCTTTAAGAGATACATGTATTTATTCATTTTGTATTGAACTCAACGCAAAATTAAGTACGTTACTTCTATCTTCTTTGTTTGAAGTTATTTTAATTTTTATTAAAGTGTATTATGTCTGAAACATAATCTAGTCACTTAACATCTATTCACGTTTACATTAATTTATACTATTTTTAATCAAGGTGTTCGATTTGTAAGCATTCTGATTATTTATTATTATTGCATGTTCTAGAAATCAAAAAATTTTGACCTAGATGGTCTACTATATAATATTTACTATATTATGTGATTTTAAATAATAGTAGATATTATTGTAGGTAATATATTTGTTACGTAGTACGGAAAATAATCTTAAACAGGGTGTAACAGACCTAGTTCACAATATTTTATGAGTGGATGCCTGACTAAATTACGAGTCGAAAATGTTCAAGGAATATGTGCAAATTCTGCACTGTTGCGGAAAATATTATCGTTTGAAATTTTGACAAAATCCTGTTAAGCTTGAATTTTACTTATTTCGAAATAAATATTTGCGAAATTATTCAATTATCAATCTGTATTTTTGCTTCAGGTCCTAAATCGCCAAAAAAAAATTGTCTAGCCGATTGAAATTCGAAGACCTTTAATTATTTGAATTCAATATATAGTTTAGAATCAATAAAATATTTCACTTAATTGAAATAATCGCATAATTACGATTTTATTTGAAAAACTTATATCTCTGACATGGTGAGATTAGGCATATATTTTTTGAACATTTTCGACATGTAATTTAGTCAGGTATTTATTTACTCATAAAATATTGTGTACTAGGTCCATTACACTCTGTATATAATATAATTTTTGTGTGTCACACATAGAAAAATTTATATATTTCATTGAAGTGAAGTGTAAATTTCTTCTGAAATGTGAATAATTTACCTTTTTGATCTGAAGGTAAATTTTTTTCAAATAAAAATAAACAATCAAGTATTTTCCAAAATTTTTGAAATTAGAACAATAAAGATAATACTGCTGTATATAACTGATTACTTAAATCAACAATAAAGTTACATTTTCAGAATATAGTTCTGTGATATTTTATTACGAATTAAATTAATCAACTAGAAGAATATATACTTAATTAATTTAATTTTGGTGTCTCCTATCGGATTTAACTTAAAAGTATTTGAGATTCTCCGTAATATAAAGTTGATTAGTAGATGTATCAATTGAAAATATTACAGAATATTAGTTCAAAATTTGTAGAAAATGTATTCGATTGCTGTAGCGAAAATGGATAACGCGCTTTCCCGGATAGGAAGAGGTTCAGTATCGAATCTCGGTAGCAATTTAATATTTTTTCTGTATATCTTTCTGATTGATTTGCTTAATTTGTAGTAATATTTTTGATACGAATATTTTGTTTGCAGATTATCAGTATTTTATAGAGATCGTTTTTCGATTTTAAAACATCAAACTTTTTTACCTGACGTTGGTTATCTCAAGATGTTTGGAGATCCAGTTCAGAAAAAGCGACGTCCTAGACGTATTTTAAGCATTAGTAACCTAATAATATTTTTATTGTATTATAAATTATTACGTGTTCAGAACTTGGTCCAAACTGCACTGTGATGGTGGTCACCGCAAAATTTTAGAGCAGGCCTGACCCACAAAAAATACAAGACATTCCTTGTTTCGAAGCACTTGGACGATGATTGAAGTCAGCTTGTAAAAAAACCCTTGACAAAGCAAAACTCCCGATAGCCGATTGATTGTATACTTATCATCAACTTTATTGTTCAGCTCTGAAAAAAACTGAAATACGAATACTACCCATATTACGATGTAGCGTGATACGAGCCAAATATTCTTATTATTAAGCAACCGAACAAGTTATTTTATTTATATGTATAAAATATATTATTCACTCGGTTTACGGGTATGCTGAGATGTACAACAATTTCATATTAACTTTTTATATCGTGTAATCAAGTTGGATGTTCAAACGAGCTTAAGCATTTCAACTTGATTGCCGTATCAAACTGGAAAATAATTCTCGCCGTTTGTACGTCAGTTACACTTTTAATAAAGTGTATGTGATTTTTTTACATTTTATTTATTTGTTTAATCCTTGTTGCAATGTTCTTTTATAATTTTGCAAGTGAAACTGTGTCATAGCATATTAAAAATGTAAAATCTTATCTTTGTGGTTTGACATATTATATCAAATAAAATATCGATCACTTTGTATGAAACCACGAAATTTATTATATATCAACTAGTTTTTTGTATAGTAAATTTCGTGGTCGTACAAAATAATTGTTATTTTATTTAATATAAAATCTTATAATTAGATACACTTTTAATCAGTTCATAGAATGACGCTGCTCGACTAGGCCACGACTGAATTAGAGCAGCGTGATTATATTTGATTTATTCATTGTAATTCGTAATTATATTGATCAAAACACGTTATACATAAGAAAAGAAAACGAAGAAAAAAAAAATAGCATATTGGTGTTTAAACATAAAATAGAACAGTATTCTAGAGTGAGTCTATTTCGGAAGGCTAATTTTGCTTATAGTGTAAAGAGAAGTAATTTATGTTATTGTCGATAATAAATTATATTTTTAAATTAAAAATATTTTAAGTTCTGATAACGAGTATTTTTTAATTTTTTTTTCTGCCAAAATATGAATATTGTAATACAGACTATATTTATACAAAATATGAATATTGTAATACAGACTATATTTATACAAAATATGAATATTGTAATATATTTTTTCTAAATTCTTGCGCATCCAATCTAGGTAGGTGCCTACTTCTCATGTGTTCAGTTTTGTGTAAATTTGAAACATATTTTTCCTGACATTATTAATGTTATTATACAAATTAGACGTAAGAATTATATTTTTTTTATATAAATGACAAGTTAGAACAAACTTGTAAAAAGTACGTAGAAAGAACTGAAGTTCTTGCAAAAACTATCTAATAAGGTCATACTAAAGTTTTTAGAGTTTTAGACTATGAAATGAAAAATAATATTTTTTGGTGATTTGATCGTGCCTCATCTTGTGTATGTACGTTGGTGATTTGTGTATCGTATGCATTATTCACACGATACTCAAGAACCTATGTAATCAAAGTTTTTGTAAAAATACAACTTGAATACAAAAAGGAATTGAAGAAAAATCTGTAAATCTCACTGACCTTCATTGACTTTTCTCTGACCTATTTTAGATACATCAAATACATATATATCCTCATTACGTTTGTTCGTCCGAATTATTAACTATTAACTTCTCTTCATTATTTTTAGCGATATTAATTTATATTTTGTATTATACTTATTATAAAATTAATTCACAACGTATGCTTTATTATAAAACAAGATAGGTAAGTCAAAACATAGGCTCCCAATCAATGTTACCTTTAAGTTTGGAACAGGGTGTGCACATGAAAAATCTTTTGTGCAATATTAAAGACCAATACTGTATTACCATACTGAGGCATTGGTTGACCACATTACTATTTTATGCCGCATAAATAAGTCAAGAGAACTAATAACAATTATCAAACAATGGAAAGCTGCATACTTCGGATACATTCTCCGCAATGAAAATATGACATTTTACAATTCATTACGTAGTCGGAGAAAGAAGGTAGCAAAGCTATAGGTAGAAAGAAATTATATTGGGTATGTAACTCAGACAGTGGTTCGATGTCCATAATGTCGTTGATCTTATACAGGATAGATCAACAAACCGCAGTATCGTCGCCAAACTTTGTTAGAAGGCGGCTTACTACGGTGATGTCTTCTTAAAAATTGGGTGCGCTGTGATGACTTCTTAAAAATTGGGTGCGCTATGATGCGCGCGCACACCCGCACACACGCAAATCTTAGAAGGAAAATTTATCTCAATCTAAAAACAACTTTCACTTTTAACCTTAACTTTCCATATCAAAACCACTGACAAAATGATATCATACCTTTATTTTACTTCTTTATTAAAATGAGACACGCTTTTTTTGTAAGTATAACTATATATATATATATATATATATTTTTTTAAATATAACATTGTGTATACTGTAAATAATTGTTTGTATGGTAATTAGTAAGTAGATTTCCTAGCACTAGCTTTATAAAATTGTATCACGCGACTTACAAAAAAAAAGTTTTAAATACAAATTAAATGTATTAATTAGAAAATATACATATAAAATCAATTTTATCGAAAAATATTATTGTTGCTACCGGGATTCGAACCCGGGTCTCTTCCGGATTCGAATCCGAGGAACGTGCATTAATACATTTAATTAGTATTAAAAATATAACAGATCTACGTTCTGAATAATTACAACTTCACAATAAGAATGTGTACTTCTTAATAAAAAAAAGTTTGATTAAAATACACACCAACTCAAAATAAGTGTAAATTCTAGAAACTGTATTACTTTAGTAGATAATTACAAAGCCTAGATTCAGGTTGCGGTTCCTGTAAATAAAAACTATCAAAATAAATTAATAGACGAGTATAATTTTACATAACTTTATCGCTCCGGCATATATTCCCGTGTGATTCGAATTTAGTTACCTATAAACTGAACCATTTTAGTGCCTCTACTCATATAAGAACGTTCCCTGTTGTCCCACACCCCCCTTCTACAATATAAAAGCTATAAATCCTAAACTTTTATGACAGTGCGTCTGATGTGCGTGTGTATTGCTACATAGAAAAATATGTATTTTTTTTAAATTTCATGTGTTTTTCAATGTTTCTTAGTCGTTTTTCTACTAACAGGTATTTTTTGCATGCAGAGAAATATATTCCCAATGGCGTAACTATCACCTGGATAGCCTGTGCAGTCGTCCGTTGGCCCGAACTCCAGAGGGGGCCGAAATAAATTCAACGAAAACAGCATATGCGATGAATGAGAGTAGGTTTATCTTGCTACTTTCGAGGAGTAGTATTAACCATCGAACGTTTAACTAGATAAACACAGTTTAAGGAGAGGAGTAGAAATGACAGTCATATTAACTATTTTAAGGGTGTATAGGAGTAATATTTTAGTACAAAATAAATGTATTAATTAGAAAGATACATATAAAATCAATTTGTCGATAAATATTGCTATTGCTACCGGGATTCGAACCTGGATCTCTTCCTGTCCGGGTAAATGTATTAACCTATTTATTATATTACACCGACACAGTAAGTTGACGAAAAATTTTCTAACTTATGTGCTGCACATTCAAATTGATACACCAGTTGTTCCATTATTTGAAAGCCATCTTCTTTATATTCAGATTCGAATCCCGGTAGCAACAACAATATTTTTTCAATAAATTGATTTTATATGTATATCTTTCTAATTAATAGCGAGCTGTAAAAACTATGAGAACATGTTAATTACAAGAGTTTTCGACAATAAGTAAATCAAAATATCAAAAATTAAATGAAGAAGACGTTGATGATTAATATCCAACCGTACCTGTAAGTAACCAAGAGAAAAAAAATATAGCCCGGCAGTGAAGGGAGCCCTACGTATTTAATGAAAAATATTCATCATTTAATTTTAAGCTCGCTTCGGTTAATTGGGCCAAACTTCCTGGTCCAGTTGTGTCCCAATTAAGTGGAATCGACTGTATTTCATTTATAATAACGTTTCTTTATATCATTAATATAATTTATAATTCATATAAAATTATATTATTTGGGTAAATTTATAGATTTTAATGTTTCGAAATATTATTTATTTAAAACCAAGTAAAATAGATCAGTGTTTTACTCACAATTACTTAACTAAAACGATTTCACACTTATTCGTAAAAATATTTTTTTTTTATAAAATTCACAGGTAATAGAGAGAGGTTGGCTTTTCTAAGATGAGTTTACTTACTTGCATTTAGTATTTTATACTTACGTACGTAGATCGTTTTGTAATTAAAATGACAACCATATATCAATAGCTAGGTGTGTTTTATTACCCTCACCCCTTTACATATGCCCATAATAACTCACGTCTCATCCTCAAATATTTTTTATTCGCACTAAAGTTGGGCACTTTATAACAATGAGTGTTTGATATATTTATTTTGCTACCTAATACCAATATAGTCTTTTGCCTCTTTTTTCATGTAGGTTATCTTGCTTTCCATTGTTTTTGAATGTTCAATTTATGTGTTCTTTACTTTGAACGTAGACGCTACGTTCTACGTTACTGCGACCTTACCGTATTGCTTTTATCCTGATACTCGCTTCCCTGTGTATCTAGTCAGATATATACACAAGCACTGGATGTAGTATAAGGTTCCTCGTCCTAGATTCTTTACAAATATACTCCGTTCTTAATAATAATCCACATATAACTAATTGTTTAATGAATATTAAATTGATCGAAAATACCAAAAAAAATACACTGTTTAGTAAATAGTAATGACATAATACCTTTCCAAAATCAGTGACATTTACTGAATACACAGCAAAAATTCAACAGCAAAAAAAAAAGTTCTAAAAAAGAATTCAACAGCAAAAAAAAATTTGTTTCCAAAATTAACAATAATTATAGATTTACTAGTGTTAGTATAATCAAATGAAGTACAAATTCTTATAAGATAACATTGTGGCTTGTTGTTAATGAAAGACAATATTTATTAATAAAAATATTTAATATTATATTATGGTACAAACGCACGTTTCCCATTGAATGTGAAACGTGGTGAACGTGTGTCAACGGCGGAACAAAACATTACATATCTAAATCATTTTTTGAATATTAGTTAAATACAGCTATATTGTGATAGAAGATTATATTTTCGCCATTGAAAGATAAAAAATAATATTGCATAAAAATGCAGCGGGCACCATTGGCCGAGACACAATCGTAGCCGTAAAACCTAGCAACATAGCTTTGTGCTAGTATGTATAATTCGTTGGATCACTGTTAGTCTATTAATAATTAATGTTAATTGTATAAACAATAGTTTTATCATGAAAATTACTTAATTTTAAATAGTTAATTATTCTACAGTAAGATCTTATTGAAGAATATTATGAAATAAAATAGAAACTAAAATTAAAATAATGTTATGATGGAGATCGTAAATAACGATTTCTTAACGTAAACAATACTGTAATATAAATTTTTAATAAGTTGCATGACAAATAACAAAAATTTGTGTATTTGATTATTATTTTTGTTAAAAACGGAAGCGGAATAGTTCAATTAATGTCATATATTGCATATTTAAAGGAAATAAGAAATTAATTCAAAACAAATGAAGATTATAAAAATAAAGCACAAGGTACTCATTAGTACTCACAGTATTCATTACATTATTCATCATCGGTTATCCCTCGTGTCCGAGGGAGATTCTCTTTTGTGGATCCTCTGGTGACTAATCCTGGATCCACAAGTTCTGGGGTATCTTAGGTATGGAAAGACAGCGGCAGTGGGCTGACTTTTTCGTTTTGATTGTTATTCCCTCTTTGCGTTTTCTATTCCTTGTTACAGCTTTCTGTAAATGTTCTACTTCTGGGTGTCACTATGTGACCCTCCAGTTAGACCTGTCTTCTGTATCCTTCTTACTGTTGGCCTTTTGAAGGAGTGGAGGTCACCGCCCGGCAATGCCGAATGCACCTTGCAATACGGGTGCGTGAAACAAAAATCCTAGCTACCGTAAATATATCTAGTACCGATGCCAGGTAGTAGTACTAATGTACCCAGCAACCGTATGGAAAGGCGTCTATTCGCGCATAGTATCAATGATTGTACAAATTTGAACTAATCCATACTATGCGTAACAATAAAATAAGTGTCAACCGTAAGTATCCAGTTTACCCTTTTTGTAACCGGCTCTAACTACATAGGTACATTAAACATCCCTCAACTATCAAACAGACACGAGAGTTATGTATGAGTATTGGGGCATCCACCACTCTCATATTACGCACGTTTTATCCTTCAAAACATCACCTATATAATCCTTCTCATTCACAAAACAACATATAGCCACACGCATACTCCTACACCATTCATTCAATACTGTCAGCATACTTCTAGTACCGGCAACTCACTCAGTTCCCTGTAATGGTTCTCTTATTTCCTTTGGTAATATGGTTACCTTGTCTCATTACTGAATACATAACAATTCCAAAATATACGCGATTTTCATAGTAAATCACGCAATCTTGTATCGAACGCAGTTCAGAATAAACTTAGCATAAAATACCTTTCCCCCGTCTCGCTTCCTCTCAGTGGATGTAATAAAATAAAATCCGTGAATAAGCAAAGAAAAGGCTTGCTTGATGGGCAAAGGCGGAACTCTCGGTAGCGAGGAGCGGTCTTGACACAGCATACAAATATCCCTCGCGTAGTACGGTATAAGCTTTTCTGCATCGTGTTACTCGAAAGCCAGACGAAAGCTTAGCTTTCAGGTTTTCACGACCATTGAAATTTCTGCACACGTAAAGAAAAAGCTTTCTTGCTGGGCAATGGAACTCTGGTTAACGAGCAATGCGCCATGTACATTTTGGATCTCATATATAATGCTGCAAATTTGAGCGAAAAAGTATTAATAAAAAGGTAGATAACTAATATTTATATACATACCTACCTATTATATAATCAAACTTTTTTTGATTGCATTAAAATTATTAATTATAGAAGTTACAAAAATTAAAGCAGCCTATTATTTTTTATTTGTCTTATTAATATTTGTAACGGCGCTATATTTTTTTTTGTGTGAGCTATGTTGGTAAATGAAATAAGCACATTTACGAAGGAACTAATTTGACACAACACATACATTTCCCTCGCGTAATAAGATGGATGTTTTTTGGCACAGTATTAGGTATCATGGCCAATTGTTGCATTTTATATACCATATCTGATTCATTTTATAAGCCATATTTGACCATTCTGGTCTCCAATGACTTGGCAATTCAAAAAACTCAGCATTGTTATGAGATTCAAAAAAATACATTTAAAATAACAATTAAATAATACATTTAAAATAACCAAAATAATACATTTAAGATAACAATTAATAAAAAAATAGGCATTTCTGTTTCGCTTAATCCTAAATTCGCGTAAAACGATCTCACTCAAAAACACAAAGCTACAGTAACGTCGATATTTCGTTTATACCTTCTGCATCCGCATAATATCCTGGTAGATTCAGAAGACCTATTCAGGATAGGTATCGGATAGGAAGCGCATAAAGAGAAAGAAGTCGCTCAATATGTCTCATAAAAATCCTGTCGCAAAGATAAATTGGATTGAATATCTGATTCGTATCCTAAAGAAATGTTTTGTTCGAATAAAAGGTAGAGATTTTTTTTTCAATAATTTGTCTAGGTACCTACTAATAAGGTCAGCAAAAAAAATTTCACGAAAGATAATAGACGATCCAATCAATATTTTATTGTGACATAAATTTAATTTATCACGTATAATATAAGAATAAAATAACATTTCAGACGCCTCAGTTATAATATTTTTTCTTAATTTTCAAACAATTTTCTCACTTTTGTAAAAATAAAGATAAAATTTGCTAAAATACTTATTACACGTGACAAATAAATCTTAAAAACTGATGTTTAAAATTTTAAATACAAACCCCTAAAAGGCTAAGTACCTAGGTAAGACTAGGGGAATAAGAAATTATATAATCAAAAAACTCTATACTATCTTTATTATAAAGTTAGCTAGCTCTTTTCTCAGATGTATTTGCCTTAAAAATGTTAGTTTTCTATTTAACGTAATATGTTACTGTTAATTTGAGTATAACCAAAAATAATCTTAAATAATCTTAATGTTAATAACCAATCAAATCTATAAAATTTTGTTCTTACGCAATAAAACTTAAGCACAGCAACCGCGCAAATGTGAATATGACATTTGGCGTTATATTTATGTCATAATTTGTAACATATCGAAGATTTGTATAATTATATAAAGTGTAATATTTTGATGATTGACGATCATCCACCAATATAATAAACATTGTAGAATAATTATCTAAAAATAACTTCTCACATATTAAATCGTTAAATAATATATTAAAAGACATCGCACAGTCATATATATGTATATATTAGAATAACTTCAAGACACCAGCTTTATAATAGGTATATTGTGCGGTACGAGGCACAAACTTTCCTTAGAATGGTAAAATAAAACTATAATGAAGAATACAAACTGAAGACTGCTCCAGGCGAATGAAACTTTAACGTTTTCCTGTGAATTCTGTTGGCAAACGAGGTGAGGCGTACATTATCTACTGCCTGTAGTTACTTCTTCCCATGATGTACTCCCGGTGAAAATAAAGTAAACTTCTGCTCGCTTCATGAAATTATATAATATCTACATATTATTATTTTTTAATTACCACAAATTAATTACCTTTGTAAGAAGCATTATTAATTTGTATATAAGTACACATGTGCATGTTAGTAATTACCTACACATTATGCACACAAAAATACATATTTAGAAAATCCCTATTATTCAATTATGTGCGAGAAAAGTATAAATTGATACTATAGGTATATGTAAATTAATTGTAGGTATATGAACAATCTCGTTACTGAGTAAACAGTGTAAACTCAATAAAATTTTCTCTGAAGTGGGGATGGGTCGCGTGTCTACCTGTTCCTTACTTATCATTAGGCAGGTACCATCGCCAATAGGGTCCCTTATCACTACACCTGCCCACCGTAATTACACCCTCACCTGCGCACCGCCACCATTGGTCAGGTGCTAGTCCAATCGGGCGCTCACCTGCCCGGCGTGCCGAGCGCAGTTACCTGCCAGACAGGTGGCGTCGCGACGCGGCCGCGCGATTGGCCGGTGATAGCGGCGCCCCGCCCCGCGCGTATCGACCCGGCGTACCGGCGCAGGTGAGGCGCAACCTGATTGGTCGGCGGAGGCGGATAGGTGCGCACAGGTGAAGCGCGAACAATGCAGCTGTTTTGGCCCGTGTTGACTTCTGTTATCTGTGTATTATGCCGCAGTTCTGTTAAAATATTTGTATGGTATCACTCAATTAAAATGTACGTTAAGCCAAAAAAATTGTGTTCAGATATGTAGAATTTTCAACACACTCCCTTGTAGATATTTGAAATGCTTCCCGAGAAAGTTTATAATATATTTAAAATATGAACATCACCACTAATAACTACGAATGTACTAATTTTTTTCTTATCCCGATCACATGGGATCATCTACTCTAATAATTTTGGGCTACAATCCTTGGACACCGTCAAATATTAAAGGTCACTATATATATTTAAATCAAAAAAATTGTATTGAATTTCAACTTCAGTTTTATTTTTGTAAATCAGTAAGTTAACGATGATGTGTTAACATTTCAACTAAAGAAGCTGCTATTATGAAAGAAAATATATTAAAACAGGGCTGTAAATTTTAGGCTCAAAAACATACCATTATTTTTCAAATTCGTTTCAAGATTAGGTACCTACCTACTTAATATAATTATGATGTAAATACCTATATAAAACAATGATACCTATTGTTTTTTTGTTTATTTAATTTTAATCGCTATGTCAAATAACGATAATACCTATATTTACTATTTCATTTAATCGTTTATTTCATTATATATAATTGCACTGATAAATAATTATAAATATTATTATTTTTATTTGTTAACGTTGTTTTATTTACCACTCATTGAGTTTAAATACATCTGCCGGCTTCGGAAAATACATTTTTTTTCTTCAAGATGTCAATACTAATCAAAATATGATGTTTCTTTACCAGGATCTATTTATAAAAAACAATAATTATTTAAAAAAATAAATTTAGTACCTAACTCAAATTGTTACTTAATATAAATTTACTAGAATAATTTATTTAAACTCGTGATTAATAAAACAAAGTTAACAAATAAAAATAATGAATTTTAACCACGAAGTTAATTTTGCTAATTTCAAAAGTAATAATGATATATACTTACCAAATTTTTTAATGGTATATTTTTTTTTGCTGAAAACCAATACCTACTATAAAAATGGTAAAATTCACAGATAATTCGTAGTTCTTATTTTTTAGAAATTTCACTTTCTTCTGGATTATGGAAATCTAATAAAATATTATATCTTTGGAGACACTCGTTTTAAACAATAACTGTGAGTTGTAACGGAATCAATGTTGCATGTTCTTAACCCTTCCAAAACCATGACAGGTCTACCGCCTCAATTAAACATGTAATTTTTCAGTTATTATACGCAACATGAAATTAATATTTTAATTAATTCTAAGGAAAACGTTTTCGCTTAGAACTGACTAATGGAAAACCAATTGTGTGAAGCGAATTCTATAAAAATATTTATTTTTCAATTTAATCTGTTGTTAAATTAATATGCTGGCAAAAATATAATTTGTGGTAAGACAAATAGATGTGATACATTATTTTTAAAATAACAAATATACGAATATGTGAAATCTCTTTCTCATCAATTAAATGGAGAGTGGTAAAAAAAGGTAATATTGCGTAGGACTTGATGAATGCTCCGAATTATATTAGGATATTGATCCTATTTTTGCACTTAATGTTTAGATTTAGTTTATAGGATTAATAATTTTAAAAACATTTAAGCTAATAAAAGCTTTTTTCTCATTAAAAATTTCTTACACCAGTTGACAGCATGGCTGAAAATGGAATTTTATATCACGGTATTGTGAAGGTTAAAGTAGAGTATAGTCATATATAGTAGAATATAGTCATATATAGTAGAATATAGTCATATAGTATTATCATATCTCATAACTTAAATCTGCCCAAAAAAGTATGTTTTATCTTATTAAGGATAACACATTGTTATTGTGAAGTTGTAATTATTCAGAACACAGGTCTGTGATATTTTATATACAAATTAAATGTATTAATTAGAAAGATATCCAAATAAAATCAATTTTATTGAAAAATATTGTTTTTGCAAGCGGGATTCGAACCTGAATCTTTTTTCAATCCGGGGAAGGTGCATTAACTAACTATGCTACTTGTACTTTGTACTGTATGTACTTTTGACGACAGATTATCAAACCCATATGTTACACTTTTCAAAATAATACATTACAACTTGGATCTCTTTTAATCCGGGGAACGTGCATTATCCGATTATGCTGTACCAACACGACAAATATTAAATACTTAATAACAATATGTTTTGATAAAATTGATTTTGTCTGTATATTTTTCTAATGAATGCATGTAATTTATATTTAAAAAGTTTTATCTTATAAGTACATCGCCACTTTCTTTCATATATTTCAAGACAATGTGTATCTGTTATCAAATTATCCTCTACTTTGATGGTAGGATTGTTTTTGTATAGATTATCAACTATTCTAATGCCTCTGGCATCCAGACCTATCTGAAATCTATTCTTAACACCGGTAACAAAAAATCATAATATTTGTTATATTTTGAGACCCACACTAGTCATCTAAAAAATGGGGCGGCTGTGAACATTCCAAAACAACGGGTTCATTATATTTTTAAGAATTACGACTTGAGCCAGGACCGGATACACAACTATGCAAGTCATATAGCAAACCAAATTACACATTGTTTTTTTTTTTAATAATAAGTATGACGGTGTATATATTTATATTATATATTAGATAGATTGTAAAGAATTTTAAAAAAAATGTATTTCATCTAGTACCTACCTATCTACATAAGCGATGAAATCTTAAAATGTATTAACGAGATCCAATCAAATCCAAAAGAACGCAACATGAGTTTGTTTGATCTAGCGATAGGACACCGACTAGACTAACACTGGAAGACCGCAAAGTTAGTATGTTCTTTTATAACACTAGCTTAGGTAGTCAGTTTGAAAAAGAGTAGATTTAATTTAAGATTTACGCGAATACTAATGTATGCAACTGGCGTCTCTTCTATATGGTTTCCTCGGGGAAACATTGTAATTTTTTTAAGGCAACACCTTGACAGCTTTTGAGTAGCTTATTAGTATAGTGGTTAAGACGCCAGCCTAGTGATCTAGTGATTTTGGGCTCGTGGCTCATTCCAAGAGACTAGCAAGTTAGTCCTATTTTCATAGTACATGCGTTTAGCTTAGTTTGTAAATTACTATTTAATATAGAGTATTGATGTGACATGTATACATTATGTGCACATATAATATTTTTTTGAAATAAAAAATTAAATTTAAAAATTGGCACGTGGTACCGTGCTGAAACGTCGGCCTAGGTTTCCTCAAGAAAATCATATACAAAGAGTATTATCTAACCCAGAAGAAACTCCAGTATATTTATAATATATTTTTTTAACTGGAAGCTGAGTACTTCAACTGACATGTAAATAACAACCTTTGCAGTAAAAAAGCTGAAACGTACGTCGTTCCCCAGTTTTTTGGGGATGCGGTGAGTAGAGATTAGAGAGGAATTAAAATAAATCATTAAGAGGGATGTGGGCTGAAGAAGAATAAGAAGAAGTAACACAATAAATATTTTGATTTGACACACTACTAAGTTTAACGTTCCGGGCAGTTGCATCGTCCTCTACAGCCGGTTTGCTCCCTGCCCCGACACGTGTCGCCGGGCAAGTCTCGAGTGCCCTACCAACTCGGCTAATGACATTATTTAACAGCTTTCTGTTACAACACGACCATTATCCCGACGGATTTTAAAGTGTTTATTGGCTAAGTCATAAAATGAATTCAATCACCGTGAGGTCTTGTCGCTTCTAGGACAGGCAGTGAAGCGGTACAGAAGAACAGCGAAAAACGAACCAACTAATCCGGAACAGTTAAATATTTATTTATATGTACTTAGGGTGAGTTTTCACAGTTGCAATAAATCTCTAAAATATGTGTATTGCAGAAATTATAAAATGATACCTACTGAGTTATGTATTGAAAAAATAATTTTGTATTTTGCATGGGAACAGACCGAGCAACTAACTAATGTATACGCGTACATCGAATTTTAACGCTAATCTCCGCAAGCCTCTAGGGTAAAATTTGATCACTATTATAATAATGTATAATAATATTAAAATAAACTAGCTGTAGTAATATTATATGTACGAATGCGTTAGGTTTTATACACATTTTGGGAATATATACGCGAAGTTATAAAAAAAAGATATGGTAAGTTATGTGCCTGAGATATAAGCGGGTACAAGTGTATATGTAAAAATGTTGCCAGAAAAATCATATGGATTTGCTGTAGTGTAAGTGATAAATACACAACCACCCATCATTCGCATTTTTGTTTGATCGCTAAGATATGTGTGTGTATGTGTGTGAAGGTTGAACAAAATAATCTACTTACAGTTGACAGAAGTCTATTGTTGCTTGAGCACAATTACAGTTAGACAAATATGCAATAAAAATTCTACACCGGGGAACGTTTACTAGAAATCTTGAGAAGTGGCGCATAGGGGCTGGCCTTTGGACGACTGTGGACGCATTATATTGACACAAATTGGGGTCGGTACTGGGCGTGTTTTTGAGGCTGATAAAAGCCTAGTTTTACACCCAAGTATGTGATGATTGTGCAGACGATGGACCTCCACAATATCAATAAAGTAAATAAACTTTATAGGTAGTCGAAGTAGGAGACGTTTGATTGTACGAATTTTTGACAATTTTCGAGTACGGATGATAACTATATTTTTTTCGGTACGTAGATTTTTTTAACGTGTCTTTCTAAGTGATTTATATAAAATTTAATTAATTGAAAAACGGTAACTTCACAAATAAAATGTTATTTTATTGAAAATGAATATATTTTTGTTGTTGCATAGGTATAAAGGCAGAAAAAAATATATGTATGGGGAGGTATCACCTTCAAAATCATATATTTTAAGAACGAGCTGATAATTTGTATTCCTTTTTTGAAATGTAAGCACTTAAAATTATATTTAGCTTCGTTTTTTTTCACATGTTACTTCATCAAACGTATATCACAGATTGATTTAGACTCCTTTAGTTGATTGTTTAGTTTTGATCTAAGTCCAAAATTTTTTTTAGTTTCAAGATGAAAGACATTTACATCAGTGTTGTATTTATTTGTTTTTAAAGATTAATAAAAAAAGGTATTTAAATTTCCCTACATGCCACGAAGTATGCCAACCTATCTTTGTAGGAAAAATATTATAATATTAAGTTTGAGTTAAAAAAATCACGTACTGTAACATATTTTATTAGCTGTCGACGTACGTGGATACACTTTTTAGCCTTTTACGTGAATGGATCCAGCATCCGATAGGAACAGATGAAACCATTCATCTCGTGTTCAATCACTCGTCAGTTGTGCTGTACCTATGCCAGCAATCCTCACCCGTCATGATTCGCCGGGTGAGTATTTCATTACCGTCCATGGGCGGAACCATCACACATATAAATGGGGTTAATTTTAAATAATAATTTCACAAATACAATCTACGCATTGTGATGGAGCTGACGTAGTTTTAACCTGCATATTATTTGATTTTGAATTTGAGTACAAATCAAAATTATTATTAAATTATGTATTTTTTAATAAAGTCAATCAAGTGTTCGGTTGTATGTCGTAAATTAAATTATTATGATTAATGTTTAGAAAGAAGCCTTATTCAAATTATCTTCGTAATGCTTGTTTGAGATATGTTGACATTGAGGCCAAAATCTATTTGAAAGTTTAGAGTCAGAAATAATATGTATATCTACAGTATGAGCGAGCGCACACTGAAGACAAAACAATAGTACGAAAGTTAACTATCGACTGTTCTATTATTTAAAAATTTAGTCGTCAGTGTATGCACAGCCGTACATTCTCACAGCCTTCGCCACCACGACAGAACTATCGTATACGACAAAAAGTCGTCGGTGCGCGTTCGCATTTAAGTTACAATTGGTTTATTTTGCATTTAACAACGAAGCTACCAATCAAACTCCGACCTCTCAATAGATTGAGTATAAATTAAAATTGCTTTTAAAATTAGCAATATTAACTTTGTGGTTAAAATTCATATTTTTTTATTGATTATCTTTGTTTTATTTACCATCCTATGACATACTGAAGAAAAAAATTGTATTTTTTGAAACCGATAGATGTATTAAAACTCAATTAAGTGGTTAATAAAACAAACATAATAAATAAAAAAATATAAATTAAAATTATTTATAAATGCATGACGTACAACATTTATTTATTTATTTCAAATATGTTTTTAATATTTCATAATTCATCGGAATCATAATTTGTAATAATTAATCATCTATCAATTTATTAATGGAACAAAGTAAGTATATACAAGTTAACACCCCGAGTGATGCATATAAAAATATTTTAAAACATCACTATAATACTTTTTATATATTTCCGTATAATTTTAACGTAACTATAATATTATGACGTCGTTTTGAAATAGAAGGCTCTTACCAAAACACCTATCATCTCATAGTACATTTTTGGTATATGTGAATGGTGGTACGCCCATGTCACAATTGTAAGGTATCACAAGGCATGAGTCAGTGTCGGAACAAGGCACCCATTCACGGCGATCCCTACACCAAGCCAGTAAAATAATAAAAGGTTCTGAATAGCGTTCATCACTGACGGTTCAATGCCCGGTTTCAGATTTATTTTAAAAATCTTGGTTGTGTTACGAAATTTGAAACTTTTTTGAGAGTTCCAAAAGACAACCGTTCTAATATATTTGCAACGTATAGAAATAAATATGAGCATGGTCTCAAAAAGATTTATAAAGTTTTAAAAATGACTTGTTAAATAAAATTATTTAAAAAAATATCCATGTACAAATGCCTCAATACTACATCAAATAAAATCATGGTATCTAACCTATATTTACGGCAGTACGTAATAAAAATATCGCATCAATATAAGGAAAACAGAATTATACTAGGTAAAATTTAGGACGAATAAGATGTAAAAAATACCACAACGTCCACAACGGTGGATAGATGTGTCCATCTAGCTTAAGAGAGCCTGGAATCAGATTAAAGGCGGTGAAGGTGCATTTGATTGAGGCTACTATGTGTCAATCTTTCCACGAAGGAAAATTACTTAATTACAAGTATCGCTGCTCACAAAGATTTAATTTCATAGTTCTTCTTTTTCATCTTTTTCCACGGCACTAAATCCCAGGGTGAGATTTGGTCTCCTTCAGTACACACTCTCCACCAACATTTATCTCCCATAGTTAGTCATTGAAATGGATTATTACGGTATTTATGTTTATTTATTGAATTTTATTTTAATTTACATACATGCAATACATCTTAATCATAGATTTAAAAAACCTCAAAATTATATTCACGTTATGATTACGACAACCAAAGCTTGGATAAAATTATAAGAGTTTAAACAAAAAAAAATACATATATTGTTTTTTTAAATTATTTTCGTAGAAAGCAATCATTTTGTGGTTTGACATATTAGATTAAATAGAATACAATCACTCTGTATGAAACCACGAATTTTATTACACGCCAACCGGTTTCACTTAGCTCAAGCTTCGTCAGGACGTATTTAAAACGTTTTAACTGGTTGGCGTGTAATAAAATTCATGGTTTCATACAAAGTGATTGAATTTTATTTAATCTATATATATATTATTAATATGTAAAGACATTAAATGACAGTGTGAAGCTAACATAAACGTAAATTTGGGGTAAAACACATTAAAATAGTATGAAAATGATGTGTTACAATTGAGGAGAAGTAAAAAATATATGACAAGGTTTTTAACCGAATGAGAACGTTGACCTTGACAATGAGGAAAAAAATAATTTAAATGAGTGTGTTAATCAAACCGTAATCAGTTTCGACCATTTCCAAGTTCTAAGTAGTACCAGAATGACGAACGGATGCAATAACGATTTTAATGTCCTATCTGCCCTTCGCAGAATCGCCGCTATCCTTTGTCTTTCACAGATGATGGACCACATCTCCTTGAGATGAGCTTTACGCATCAGCGACGAGGAATATCATCAGTCCGGAGTCCGACAAGTAATCATTAACCTTCCAAGTCATGCGTTTCCACCTTAACGGTCAGCGTTTTAATTGGTAGCTTACTGAAAGGGTTTTATTTAAATACAACCAATATTTCCTACAAACATATAATTATATATTCATACATTTCACAGCTAAATAAAAAATGTACATCAGTTTTAAGGAAAATTAAATATGTATCTATATTTTTAATTAGATAGTTTGCAGAGCGAACGGTATAAAATCAATACTAGGTATACAAGCAATCTAATTTAAAATACTAGAATTTAAAAAAAATATATTCTTTTGTAACGATATTTAAAATATAAAATCACAAACTATATAGGTACGCTAAATATTATTAATAAATAAAAAATACTTATTTTTAGGGTAAATATTTTTTTATTGTTATGTTTTTGTTTTTATAGTAACTAAATATTTATTCGAAAATCATTTTTTTTCTGTATACCTTTCTAGTTGATTCATTTAATTTGTACAAAATATCTACTTAATTAATATTAAGAGAACGCAGACACACATATGCACATGTAATGTTTATATTTAAATATCACCTGTTTAATGTTAATATCTGTATTACTTTAGTGAGAAGATTGATTCCATCTCTATTAAATCTGAGGGCGTTAAAATTGAGAAAATGTTCCATTTTATATAATAGTAATGAAAAATATATTTTCGCTTCTTCAACATTAACAAAATTACTTTGGGACCTCATTTTATATAAATAATTAGACAAAATACTTTGTTTAAACCACTATTTTTTGATAATTCAACATGTTTCGATACCTGTGGTGTCTTCTTTAGGAAATAATGTACACTGAAATTAAAAATACAAGCATAGATAAAAACAAAACTATTCACCTTTTGGAAACAAAGTATTATTTTGACATTAACAAGGGTTTAGAAATTATATATACAAATACTAGGGGTTTACATTTAGACGAATTTGAAATTTTAGAAATAAGAAAAAGTGTTAATAGCAAGCTAAATATTATAAATAACCAAATCCTCTTTGCAAATAGTCACCTTTTAAATTTGTTCCCATATTAGTTCTTACTTATTCACCACTTTATAGTTTTGTTTTTATCTACGCTTGTATTTTTAATTTCAGTATACACTGACTGCTTCCTGCAGAAGACACCGTAGGTATCGAAACATGTTGAATTGTCAGTGGCTTAAATGAAGTATTTTGTTTAATTATTTATAAAAAATATATTGTCAAGATAACGATGTGCGGTAATAAACATGAATATGTTTTTTTTAAATAGAGAATGCGTGTCACATTAGTGTACTTCCAATTAAGCTAAACGCTTGTGCCATAAAATTAAGACTAACTTGGTGATCCATGGTCTCGGTTGTTTTACCGCTAAACTAACGAGCACGTCTATTCATTATTTATCTCATTTATGGATACTATTTAGCTGGTTGAAGGTTATAAATTTATCAATTATTTCAATAACTAACTACACGTAACTTAAAAAAAATATTAATAATATTGCTTTTTAATGTGCGTTCTATCATAATTATATCACAAATTCTTCTCAAAGTGCCTTTTGTAATATTTCATTTCAAACGCTCAATCGAGGAGAACGTCGCGTCATGATTTATTTACAATGGCTATTTGTTTTTAACAAATTACGAGTGACCGATTTACGAATTTATAAATGACGCAGGTTTAACGCAAGTAGAAGAATACCTTAATTTATTTGCCATGATTTTTTTTATGTACCAACTCAGTACCAGGGATGGCCAATAGGTGGCACGCGTGCAGTATTGGCACGCGAAAGAATTTCTGCGGCACCGATTGCACGTTATTCACTGGTGAGCTTTGTCTATATTTCTTTTGACATCGCTAAATAAATGCGATTTCTGGCAAAATAAAAAACTGTACGGTGATCGAAGGTTTGAGATTGTGAATAATGGATTTATTAAACAAGCTAATAAAATTCGTTATTAAAATTTTGTACTCTAAATTTACTATTGAATAAAAATAATATTCTAAGAATATAAATCATCAAATTTTTTTATGAATCACTGACACATAATGGTAAACAGAAAAATCTTTATACTATTGAATAAATAAATAACTACTAGGATTCGAACTTGAAACTTCTTATCGACTAGTAGAGTAGGTAGCTGTAAGCTTTGTTGATATTATAGGTACAATGATATAAGATTCTATCTATCATATGTATAATAAGATAAAATAAATAGATACATTTTTTTGATTTTTTTGCTATAGATAACACAGCAGCCAATTACTAAAAGTTAACAGGTATCAAGAAACATTTAAAATAAAAATTGTATTTATAGTTTTATTTGATGTATGTATTTATATTCTAAATAAAAATAATATATTAACCGTACCACGTATTGGCACGCAAAAAAAAAATATTTTTTTTTTTTGGCACGCTAGTGAAACCTATTTGCCATCCCTGACCTAAACAAAATCGAACGCTTCCGCAAGTCTCGAGTTAAAAATGCCCGCCCCAAATAAGCCGCCGATTTATCAAACCCGTACAATAGTTTCATTGTTTTCAATATATTGTCGTCATCCTCTATATATCATGTTTCTTATCAAAACATTGGCAGGGTTTCCACCACATATCTCTGTTTCGACTACTGTCAATACATCTTTTAAATTTTCAAGGGTTTGTAATATAAACGTCTCTTTATATTTCCAATAGCATTGCGCATTCCTAACTATCTTACTCGACATTCTATTGAGCTAACCGTGTACGTCAGGGGGGTCAAACCTATGGTACTCTTTATTTGTTCCAAGAGGTCACCACAAGCCTCTCCATGTTAACTTTCTCTCTTCTGGTGACATTTCCAAAGAATTGTAGGACACGTCGCAGGCATACCGACAAGTGAGTTCCTGGATATTCGATATGGTAGTGCGTCCAGCAATAGACTACAATACTTTATTTAGTTTGGTTTTCATCTGATGATGAGAGGGACTGCACATCTCGTAGTTAGTAATGACAATAACACAACGTGCGTGAAGCACAAAGTTTATATGTGAAAATTAAAATAATCATGTTACTCCACAAAGTAACCGCCATGTTATTTGATGATGTAGAAGAATCTTTTTTTCACTATTATAGGATTTGTTTACCAAATATTCCATATTTAAAATACTACAATCTTTGGCTTGTCTCCTTGATTTATCATCCAAATTTCAGATGCGTACAAATCTAAGGAAAAATTAAGACTTTTGGTGTGGTTGGGGTGTGTTAATATTCTTTCAGATCTAGGCTCAACATTGCACCCTTTCCATCCCTTTTCTCATTCTAATCTCAGCCATTTATCCAAATTAGTGATGGTCGTTTCAAAGTAGACGAAATTATGTGCAACTTCAAACAAATTCACCAAACAATAACAAATTTCTATAACATGGTGGATTTAGATTTCTCCACATTAATAGACTTACGATTCCAAACAGTGAAATTCCCCAATGGGTTTGCACTGGTTTTCGCGAATAGGTTATTAAAGTTGGCAGTCTCATTTCAAATAATTTATTATTGAAAGTGTATAATAACAACAGCCGTTGAGAGAACAGTGACATGTTTCATTTTAAGAATCGTCTATTTTTATGGAATTCAACGCCATTCTTTGAGAGCATGGTTTCTATGAAATGTTACGATGTGCCATCCATTTGAATTCTTTTTGAGATAGGTACTGAAAATTTTATTTAATGAAATCTTTTAATTTCAGACCGCAAGATTTGATCTTGTTATAGTTATCCTAATACGCGATTTAAAAAAATATGAATATGTTAATTGTACGAAGATAAGTTTTTTCATTTCATGATTCACAGTGTTTTAATTTAGTTTTCCTATAAGGTTTTAGTTTTTCTAATATCTCATACCTCTAACATAACGATTAATTAAATAAATATCTGTTTTATCAAATAATAAAGATGAGTTTGCAAACCGCGCCATATAATAAAGAAAAAAAATCCTTGAAGGAAAGCCACAAGGTATTAGTTAATAGTGATAAACTCAAAATAACGAACCGTAAGTCAATCACTGATATCTTTTAGTCACACTCACTATCAGTTATTGAATATCTGGGAATATCGTGATTTGTGATTCATATTTTAATTATATGTGTATTTGATTGTGAACCATGATTTAGCGCACGTGCATATAAAACGGAAATATTCATGAAGGAATGACGTTATAATTTGTGATAAGCACCATCTAGTAGATTTTGCAAAAATCCTGAGAATTTGACCCGAAAAATAAACTCACATTTTTTTAAGGGTTTTCATTTTCTTTGTAATGATATTAAATTAGATTAAATATATATTATATGCTAAAACATATTTTTAAGCAACTGAAGTTTGAATAATATAAGTAAATACGATCAAAATTATGTTTATTTATTTATTTCGTGTATTGTGATATCATACGGCACATGCGTTTGTAATGAAAATGTGATCACAGTCACAGTTTTTAATCACTGCTATTATTGAATATCAATCACAATCACACCAGTGTGTCAAGAGTAGCATTTTTTTAAATCACTATTAGTTAACTAACTAGCGAAATATAACAAATCGATCTTAATTTTATAATATATTCTACAAAGTATTGAAGATTCTGTTATTTATTACACGCGTTACTGTGTTGAGTGAAGTCGAAGCAATAGTGCACAACTCTTACAACGATTCCAGGATAGGGTGAAAACCCCATGGGGTTTCCTTTATAAATATTTGTTAAAATAATCAAAATCCGCTGATTATCTGCCACACTCGAATGTGTATATCCATTTTATATATCTACATATGAATGGTATAAAGTTGATATACCAGAATGGTATATCAATTTTACGTAGAGAACAGATTGAACCAACCAAGAATGTATCGAGGCCTCATCGACACGCATCATAAAATTATTTTTAATTACACTAGATGATTAAAAGAATGTTGGTTTTCGTATTAAGTACGAATTATTTTTAAATTTACTTTCAAAAATACCACAATACTAAATCGTTTCTAAAACGATTATCTATGAAATGTTATGTTACAAAACAAGTAATCCCCTTTTTGAAACCCTGCATATATATCTCTTATCATTCATGTCACTCTTCAATAATAATTAGCAACCAGTTGGGGAAGTCGGTGTTTGCTCTTTCCTTTGTTATCTCCGCAGCTGATATCTACATTTTTAGGCGACTTCAAAACAATAATCAAATCCTGCCTTCCGTATACCAGTTAAGGCGTACTCAACCCCACGATGCAGCAAATAATCGGACAATTATTATTTACATTGCTAATAAAATCACTCGTTCGCATTGTTCGTATATACCAAGATATATCTGAGAGGTGTTCGGCAATTTTTGGCCATCTTTCAGAGTAAGAGAAAAAGAGGACAATCTTTTGTGCGCGTGTAATCAAATGGAGAGTATCACAGGCCTACTCCCGACATACGCATTTTGCTCTGAAGAATACCGAGTGTAATGGAAGAGATTCGTCAATGTGACCAGAGATATCTCGTGTGGGTCACGATTTTAACCTGTGTGAAAACATAGTAGAAAAATATTTTTTGAATTGGCATAATGATAGTGACTTTTGTTTGAATTGGTGTATAGAGAGAAGATGACGTGAGACAATGCGACGAATCACCGTATTTATAAACAGGAGGTAAAATTAAACCCATAAATTATGGTGTGGAATGTAATGTGTCGGTATCCTATTCTCCACAATATGGCCAACTTGAATCGTATTCATAATGTATAGTCCAGGTCCACTTAACACTGAATTAATGTATGGATAAGCGCATAAATCAAAAAGGCGCATCATTTTATATTCTAGTTAAATCAGAAATGTACAAAGTTAGATATATCTTACTCGCGATACGTTGCATACGACTAATATCCTGAGATTGCTGGTAAAGGTGATCCATTACGACTGCGAGCTGGCATCCTGGCATCCTGGCATCCTGGCATTCTGGCCAGGCTCATGCTTTTCATCAGGATTCGCTACAATCCTTTTACCTAGCAGCTGACCAATTCCGGGCATTTAATCTCATTTTAAAATAAATGAATATATGATATATTTTAATACAAAATTATAAATGATAGATTTCCTCTCCTAAAGCTCCTACTCTTTTGCATGAAATAATTCACAAATATTATATTACATTATTATCAATATCCTCTGTTATACTTATACACGCTAACTTCTTTTCACCTTTCTCTCTGTATACTGTCATCACAAACTCGAACAATAAACAAGTAATAATTCTGAAAATCTCTCATTTCTGTTTCTGTACTGGAATATTTTTACTACTACTAAACAATATAAATGAATAATTGGATCCTTTTGTTAAAATCAAATTTATCCGTATATTCTGCAGGGATGATCTCATGATCTCAACCTTAGATTACGAATGCGAACGGTCAGATGTTCTCGATATTATTTTATGGAATGGAACTATAGACACTTACTGAATAAATGATAAGGTGACTTGAAGCATTTAAAATTTGGATTTACAAAAAAAATTATAAAAATAAGGTGGATAGATAGAGTTTAGAATGAAAATGTTATGATTCAGATGAATAAAGAAAATTTCATAACAATATGTATTTAAAATACATACGAGCGAAAATATTTAAAATATCTCAGATATGTGATGAGACATCTTTGCACCTCGCAATACAGAGACAGATTGTTGGAAGTCGAAACCTTGGAAAAATGAGAACATTATCCCTGAGGAAAGTAAGGCCAGTCTACTGTAAAGCTTTTTCAGGCCGCAGTAAACAAACAGCCTACATGATAGCCAACGTCCGTTGAACGGATAGAATACAAGAAGAATAAATACCTACTAACTTATGTTTGATTTTACTTATGTACGTAATTTAACAGCGTTTTTCAGAAAAAAGTTGTTGTACCAATGTCCACTTTCACCATTTGTGGTTTTCCAACTGGCCAGCTGTGATGGTGACTAATGGAGCGTACGGCCACTGTGCTGTGTTGTTTGTTACTTTGATATTTGCCGTTCTTCGAATGTTTTTATCTATCTACATAAATGTAAGTCCAGTTCTGCGGTTTTTCAGTAATTATTGCGTTCTTCCCGATTTGATATCTCGCTTTGCGGTATTCGCAATGAATATTTTGCACAGTTATTTGGTATCAGTTATCAGAATATATTTACTAGTAATTTTTGTCACCGGTTTATAGTGGTTAGACACCTGCGTTCTAGGTTCTTAACAGTCAATATATATAATACGCATATGTATCAAATATATATTTAAAAAAAAAAAAAAAATTAAATTAACAACTAGAATGACATCGTATAAAGTTTTATGTTACTTGCAAAGAAGAAGTTTAGCTGGTTTATTGTTGTAACATTTGCTTTTATTTATTAATACATATTTTTAAAATTTATTACAATTTTTATTTCATTTTATATTTGCTTAACTTAAAAGTACGTCCTGTCCAAAAGCAGGTAAATCACATTTAAGCATTAATATTTTGTATAGAAGATAGAACTCATGTTTTTAATACTTAATATATGGTAGCTTGAAAGTAGCATACAATATTCAGTACTAGTCACAGTAAGTGTCACTTGGTGATACAGTGAAAAGTAGAACAATCAGATTTCGGTAGATCTGAAGGATTTATAAAACAGATACATAGAAATAAAATGTTGAAACGCGCATGTTAGAATACCATAATTTATAATTGTAAATATGTTTTTCTTTCTTTAAATTTATAGTATTTATATGTAAGTACTCGTAGATGAATCACATTTAAATACATATATTATTTAATGCTACCACATATCCAGATAATTCTAATAGTAACCATACTAAATAAAAACCTGTCCTTAGGCAGAATATATGAATATTAATTTTCCAGAATAAAACGACCACACCTTTAAATATTCTTTAGAGTACCTATGCATAAATGTAAAAAAAGTAACATATATGTTCTAAGTTTGTTTTGATAAGAAAATTTATTGTTAATTGGAGTGCCTATTATTAATTTATCGATGCAATTACATCAACGATAGACTAAATATCTCACGGGAGGAGAAGTTAGGATATAATTGAAACTATATAATTGAAATTATAACTGACAAAGTGAAAAAGCAACAAAATGCACTTTTCTGATGACAGTACTTAGATATGTGGAACACCAAAAATAGTAGAGGAGAGCTAAGCAAGAGGGTGGAAGTTCATAAAAATCAAGATTGAAGGAAAACATGTTGTTACTTCAAAAGTTGTGAGAAAATCGCGTAACGACTTAAATTTGTTTTTATTTTAGATCTAACTGCTGTACATATATTGTTTCTAGTTTCAGTAATAAGTAATAATCAAATAAATATGTATAAATAATTTATCTATCATGCATAACCTAATCCGATCTCCATAATGTAAATCTAACAATTTCATTTTTCGACTCTTGGCCTCCTACGCCGATGAATACTCGTAGTTTGTTATTTGCCTTATATAGGTAAAGCTATTATTTGCGAATCAGTGTCGCCTGTTGTCACTTCGGCTGATATGTGATAGTCCTCTCAAGGGGCCCTAATGGACACACGGGCGTAGAGAGAAAAATATGTAATACTTTTTAAAAAATGTACCTAATATTACGTACTTATAAAACAAGATCGTAAAATTACTTTTAAAATTCGATTAAGTTATTTCAAGTCATTGAAACTATTATGATTATCCAATTGACGTACCCGTGCATTTATAATACTTTTTTGTTAGGTCTGAGAATGATTTATCCTGATTACATTTTTTACATGAAGCCATAAAATCGAATTATAACAATAATAATTATTAATAAATCAATTATAAACATACAAAGAAAAAATCTATTTATAGGAAAAATACCCCGGTAGCAAATCATTAAAACAATAATTATTAAAACTTTTCAGTAAAAAAAAATTTTTTAGCTATTACGACCCCTTTTACGTAAAATTATTGTAAGCAAAAAATGACGTTTACGATCATTATATTATTTCGCATCTATTTGTTAGTACTTATTTATATGGCTGATTCAAAAAAATATATATTGTATTTTACGATGTAAGATGTAGGTACTAATAAACATAATATTTAAAAAATTACCATTAATTTAATTAATTAAAAATTGCAATTAAAATTTAAAAATTATAAAAAAAGTGTTCTTCGAATAATAATATAACGAAATGCACATTAATTGTTTAAGAACATACTGCATGAACGTGGCTGCAGTAATGCATATTATTGATTCATTTTTTTTCCGATATTTTTCTGCCTCATAAATTAATTCAACATCATTTGTTTATTTTTGAGTCGACCCTGTTTTATAAGATACTTTTTTTAAACATGCAATCACGATGCACCAATCTACGTCACTTTCCAACCCCTATTTTAGAGGAAACAGTACAGATGTTTACACACCATCCCTCATATTGTTTGTAGGTAGGATTCGATCTGCTGCGTAAGTGGATGTTGATGGTTAAGATCGCCCGTCACTCTGGGAAATATGTTGAAGAAATTCTTGACGGGGATGTTAAAGATATTGTTTTTCTATAAATATTATTTTATCTGATTTACTGTGCAAATGTAATAAATACGTATTTATTAATAAATGTGTGGTTTTTGTTGGAAGTATTTAATAACATCGCATTTAATTATTTAAATAATTGTGATTCCTGATTTTTTAAATTAATTCACATAAGAGGCCCGGCTCTGATGGGGTGGGTTTCACAAAAGGGTTTCCAAAAAGGTTGTTGTATTGGAGGATGTGTAAGGATAGTTTTGGAATGGAATTGAAAATCCGAGTCTCGGTTTTTACAAAGTTGAAATATGGTCGTATAATAATCATCTTTAATAGTACATAAAAATGGAAAAATCATGATTTTTAATAATAATAGTTTAATTTAATTTTGAATAAAATAATTCTGTAATCACTCGACTGGATATGAAAAGAGTATTGTTCTCTGGAGGTTAAATTTTTTCAAACGAATCAACTGAGTCTTACGTAGCTTGGTGGTTTACTGCTTACCTACTTCTCATGTATTAAATAATATTTTTATTCAGTGATAAGATAATATTTATTTTAATTACAAACTTTTTAAGCAACATTAGTGTTATGCATTCCCAAATAAAAATAATCTTAAATTATAGAGGTGGCTTAGTTAGACATTTAAAAATATAAAAACTAGGTCAAAATATGTAATAGTAAGTACCTATAATATTACATTTAATAACTACTTAATATTATGTACAGAAGAAAAAACATGAATAATGTAGAATTTATGAAATGAATGAACATGATAAAGGTACAGTTTATAATTCCGGCATTGGTCTCGATATCCCGGAATCATCAAAATCGAATCGATAAATCCCATGATTGCGATTCCACCCTTCCATACAATACTTATTATTATTTACTAATTACAATACCTCGTTTCTCGAATCGTCCCAGACAAGTAAAAATAAATTTGTAAAGACTGAAACAAAACATTGAAGAAACAAAGACAGGTCTAGAATTGTTAGATGCTCGCCAGATGTTTTGGCGCAAACGATTGATACTTCAGCATGGGCAATTTTTCTAATATCTTCAGACCGCTCTCTAAAAACATATTTCCCCATTTTTCATCCCCCGCTATTTGCTCGCCGGCCACGGCTCAGCCAATAAAGGCTCCCGTCCACGACCACCTTCGTCTATTCCTTTCAATTTTTCATAGATAATTTCCTTGTGTTTTTCTTTGACCGCCCCGCGCGCGAGGCGCCCAGCCCCAGTGGACGTTCCGTTTATTTACTGTTGGGTTTTGATTTCTGAGAACGCTAACGAAATCTTGTAGTACTTTTAGTTCCTACAAAGTTATTAATAAAATATTTTTATTTTATTATATTCAATAATATATCTTTTTAAAATTTCTATTACTATTATATATTAATATTTTTATTATTTTATAGCATAGCATCTTGAAACAAACATTTATTGACAGTTCTCCTAGTCCATAACAACATAATGAATTGAGTTGTTGTACTTTTGTTGATTTTAATAAAAATAAAATTTTCTCTCTCGTCGATGAGCTCATGACTGAGCATCGTGATTCTCTATTCTGCTTCTATGGCTCCACCTTTCACGCGTTTGTTCGCCTGGGCCTTGTTTAGTGTAATGTGTAGCAAGAATTCGGCAGTGTCACGGACTTAATCTGTTCAACTTGTTGGAGACGACCTCTCACTGTATGACCTTGTACATTTCTAGTGATCACCAATTTTTCCAGGCCATCTTCATCTTTTCTAGCGACATGACCAAATTACAACAGTATTATTTTCCTATATGCATGGACAACCTTTCTCTTTAGCGTGGATTACTAGACTAGAAAAATAAATTGATTTTTAGAAGTATTTCTTCTCATTGTTGACAGGCAATTTTTGAAGTCACATTTTACATATTATTACAGTGTACCTAATTTTTATTATAATTCAATGATATGTAAATAGTTTCACACTTTTATAATTATAATTCAGTGATATGTAAATAGTTTCACACTTTTATAATTATAATTCAGTGATATGTAAATAGTTTCACACTTTTATAATTATAATTCAGTGATATGTAAATAGTTTCACACTTTTAGGCCAGCCACCGCAAATATCCGATATCATACAATGAACTTAATCTTCTGGCAATGACTGATAGGTTCTAGAATCCTTCTTGTGACTGACCTCTACCATTGACGTCTACCATTCTAATTACTTGTCATCTTGTACATGAACTACAATTTAACTCACTTTCAAGAAAATGGAGCCAATGTACATGCATAAAGGATGTTCTTCGATCTTAATGATTCATGGATCGCCTATCATAGTCTCGCACGTACGTGAACGTGTAGACATAATGGTATATTATCTATCCACTACCCCATCCCCTATACCCAAAACCCGACCTTTTTCTGTGTTTTTATTCTCTATGGTTTTGGATCAATTGAGAAATGTGAACGGTTATCAGTAGTACTAGTAGTACGGTAGGCTGTGAAAATTGCGTGAATTATCATCCTGCCGTGTGGGAATGATAAATTGACGGAATTTAATGTGTGTGTTTGATTTGTGCCGTGCGTGACATCTTGCTAGTGTACTTATTTTGTCATACTTCACGCTATCAACGAAATGTGAATTAAAGAATACTTCGCGCTATTAACGTTGTGTGGTTTCCTGGAGTCAGAAGACCTGTGTATCTAGTGAGAGAAAAAAAATACGGGTACCAAAGGAGCATTTCTCAGGGTGGTCGTGTTTATTCCTAGTTTTGGTTGGTCCTTCAGCCCCCTGTTCAATATTGCTGTTCATCTCCCAAATTCCTTCCACCCTTTCTACATCCGGTATTCCACCCCTTCGTTCATGCAGATGTTCTGTGAAAGAATTTTGAAGTTAATTTTGATTATACGTTCAGGACCGGCACAAAGAAACTCGGAGCACGTCGCACAGATCCACTGGGTCCAGGAAACCCGCTGACCGGCTACATCTGGCACCGCGCTGTCTTGTTTTATTGCGAAACTTTGCCGCTCTTGTTACATTTTATACGGTAAACTTACTTCCTACAGCGCGCCGTGCGTCTCCGGGCGGCCTAATTTATATTGTATCGGTGTATCTTTGACAAAAAAACTTTCCTCCCCCCAGATAAGGAGAAACATGGCGGCCGGAAGCCGCCCCGACAAGGATTTCCCGCTCTTTCCCGAGCCTCCCGATCCGCCCTCCCCCTCCCGTCTCGGGCTAATTGATGGCAGTCGAGTCAGGAATCCATTGTGACGCGGTCCAGTGATTGCTTAGGAATGCGAAATAGGCCCGATAACCAGCGCCAGGATGTGGGACGGCAGCGAAGGATGAATACAATCCGTGAACGAATTTTGTTGATGTTTTGGAGCTGCAGATTTTTTTTCAGAGGTACATAGCTATCGGATGTGGTTGAAGATTTACGAACGTTTATTGTTGTTCATGTTTTTAGATTAAATGAAATTTTGCGAATTCATTTTTACAGAAAAAATTAACCTTGAACATTACTGCTATTCTACTATAACTATACTACTCTTTTCGATCAATCTTTTGCCGATATAACTATTGTAGGTTATTCTCACACACTCAAAACATTCAAAACAACTTTCAGAATTACATTAAAATCTAAAAATGTATTTTCTTTTCGAATTTTCTTGAAATGAATCTAGTTACCATTTTACGAGATATTTGTAGATATACTTTTAACTTACATTTATATTAAACTGTTATATTTTTTAAATAGCTCGTAATGTCTAGTTAATAATAAAATGGTAGCCGTACTTTATTGTTGATATTAAAAATAATATAAAACTTGCCAAAAAAAAATTTATACAAATATTATAAACGTTTAAAATAAGCAAAATATTTTAATTAAAAATATTGATTCCTTTTTAGATTCCTTAACTATTACTTTTCCACCCGAAGGCGAAATACATTATATATAACAATTATTATTTAAAATTTCTATATGTGTAAATTAATTAAGTTTCTTACGATAAGCATGTTATATCAAAAATTGGACGTTTAATTTGTTAGAACATTTAAACATTTTAATATTGGTTGGACTATTTTTATTTATTAAGGAAAACACCTTCTTATTGTGAAGTTGTAATTATTCAGAACATAGGTCTGTGATATTTTAAATACTAAATTAATGTATTAATTATAAATATATACATATAAAATCAATTTTGTCGAAAAATATTGTTTTTGCGTGCGATGTGTGCACTTCCCCGGATTGGAAATAGAGATCCAGGTTCGTATCCCGGTGACGCAAAAACAATATTTTTCGACAAAATTGATTTTATATGTATATATTTATAATTAATACATTAATTTAGTATTTATTTCGTGTATTTTATTTAAGATTTAAAGAATGTATGTTTGCTATCTTTGTTAGTTTCTATTTATTAATATTTTATAAACTGCAATAACTTTTGTATTGTGTATTAAAAATTTTCATACATAGTTGCGCCAAAGGATGAAAATTAGACATATTAGAAAATTTTAAAATATGTAATTATAAAAATAACAATAAAAACATTATAAATATTCAAATACCGCTCATTACATCCCCTCTCTTATCCATTTTAACTCCACCCCCACCACCGTTAACTCCAAACACCCCATATATTACTGTCTGAAAGTGCTTTTAATTTTAGTTGATTTATAATATTGATAATGGGAAGATATTCCCGAAAATCTTATATATCATTTAACACAATGAAAAGTGTAGTGGAATAAAACAGAGTTTGACTCAATTTACAAAATAATCATCAAATTCTACAAAGTTTCACCAAAAACCTTTGCAGTTTTTAAATCTTTTAATTTTTCACTACCAGTATTGAAGACAGGCCCTTCTTATTATTGATTTATTTAAGAAACAATTATTTTACAGCATCTTGCTGAAAGTACCAAAAGCCTGATCTGTATTCCACGTCGAGTGTTTACCTAGCAGTGCAGATATCTCCGGGACCCACGCCCCGGGTGATGGATTGAACCGAGAGCTCCTCCGATCAGATCCCGAACCGGTGTTTGCCGAATGCGAGGATGGACCATTTATCACTCAGCTCCGTTACCCGCTCGATTTGCACACTTCTGTTCCAACCTTCGGTCGGCTGACAGGAATCCGGGGGACGCCCTCAACCTTCACGGATCTGCACGTTCTCAGCAATGACGTCACTGAGAATTTAAGTTATGAAGATAATGAATAATGTATAAAAATATTCTGATTTTAATTTTGAACCGTATATAAGGTACGATAAATAGAAGTAAGTAGGTACCACTGACAAAAATACATATATCTCATAGACAAGTAAATGAATAGATGTGAAATAAAGTGTATATATAGGAGAGAGGTTTCGAACATTTGTTGCGGGACGAGGGGCATTCTACACACATTCTTGGTGGAAACATAAATTCGATAGTTTATGATACATTTATGCAACAGTACAAGTATTTACTCTTCGAAAATTAAATCTTTGTGTAAATAAAACGTATTTTTTACATTAATGCATTTCAGCGTTTAAATTTTCGTTCCAATCGAATCATATATTTTAAAATAGTTGCGGATCTATTTGATTGCGTAAGTGGTACCAAAGTGATCATGTGACTGACACCACAATGAAAATATTGTGTCAAGGAATTTACGTTGGATCATGTCTATATATTTATTTGGTGGTTTGTGATATATCTGTATAATAATCAACATAAAATTTCACAAAAGGTACTCAAAGCTAACATGGAATAATAATATGACAATTTGAAATAAATACAATCTTACATACCTGACATTATGGTATATTTTTCAAGTTCGATAATCACCATTTATAAACACAACTATCTCAACCCTAATTTGCCTAAGGCGATGTTTTAAATTTTTGCGAGAAGGGATGATAACTTGGAGAGGCTTGTTGTGGTGGGCCACATCGAAGGACGAAGAGGAGGAGGAAGATCCTCTTCTCGTTTAACCAATCAAATGAAAAAGGCTATAGTCATTTCTCTGGTGACAGCTCCAAAATCTGCAAGATTCCAATAGAAGTGAAAGAGCATAGTTAAGAGGGCAAGAGTTCATAGAAATCGCGATCCTTAGTCATGAGGGACCATAGTGGATGATGATAATCCCAACCAACCACTCGGTGTTGACTGATTATCCTGGTGTTACATTTAGGAACCAACTATAGAAAACCTGCTACCGTGGAATAGGAATGTCTCAAATACGTATCCACAGGACAAAAATTATTGAAAAGTATTTACTCAATAATAAAATAATTGAAGTTTTATTTGACGATTCGTACTTGCACCGTTAGAGAGCAAAGGGTTTTAAGAGTCCAAATAGATTTTTAACTAACTCGCCGTTTTCCCGCGAGGGCAGATATAGAGAATAGAGTTCCACACTCTTCTGTCTTGATACACAATTCTCGCCTCATCCGCATTCATACATTTACTCATGCAAGCTCGTTGATTATTGAAGCTTCTAACAGTATCTGGTTTACCTGGTCGTACCAGGTCTTTAGCGGACGTCTTCTATTTTAATAATATTTTTCGGTTCTGACGTAAATAACTCTACTTTTATAATACTTTTTAAATGTTTCTTTTGATCATTTGATTTGTAGTAATCTACCAAAAAGACTGTATATAATTAGCAGACGAACTTTTTGTAGAAGCTGTGCGACTTTTTTATAATATGCAAATCAGTATAAAAAAAGGCACGTATTGCCTGTATTTTATAAATCGCAATTAATGAAATAGTTATTGGCAACATTACAAAATTATTTTATTTATTTATTAAGATTACAACAGGTCTAGATACCTTTTTAATCTTTGTTTGACATGATTCCAATATTTTAGAATACGATCATTGTTATTTCATAAAAAAGTGTCTGTTGACGCACTCCATGGCACTGAAGAGATTGATGAGCCACTCAATTTCACAGCCATTCCTTTAAAACAATTGCATGTACACGTGGTAATTAGTCGAGCAGTACCTCACCTAAAAAAACAGCGTTAGTAATGAACAATAACTTGCATTGTTCTCTAATATATTATATTTAGCACGAGAAAATGTTTCAAACAAAAGAGGACTATCTAAAAATACGAGATGAATTAGTGAACCAGGATGATGGCGGTTTTCATCTATGATTTTCAACGGATGTTGATTAGGAAAACCGATATCTAGAAATATTATTTTTTAATGCCTCTGCATCATAATTTGACAGCGGCGCATTAAACGATCACTGTCCCGTGGTGTCCGCCCGTTTTGATATTCGATACGAGATAATAATAATTATAGACGCAATCAGTAGGTGCCTACACACCACGGTGAGAGCGAACCACGATTCGTCTTTGTACGTGAAACCTTCAACTGTCAAAGTGTAGACTTCCATTTATAAATTGAACGTTGTTCTTGGCATATGATGTAAAAACGTTTCAAAAGTATTTCAGTGTTCTAAATTTCAAACAAAATATTATTCAAAACAATGTATATTCAAGGTAAATCTGACTGCGCCTATTCATATTCTTCGTTCATATCGAGCTGACCTTCGCGCCGAACCTGCAAATCTATTCTAAAAAGCGCTTAATAATATATGTTAAAAATATTACAAATTTATTAGGTAGATGGTGAGTTTCATGGTTTTGTCCGTGGCTAAAAAGGGTTACGATTCCCAATTAACAAATTAAATTAGATGAAGTCCTTTTCAAACTTTTCTTCAATGAATCAAACATTGTACTACACACACACACATTGCATTATAATTTTATCTACTATTGTGTCGAGATGTGCAGTCCTTTTTATCATTAAGTGTAAATGACAACTATAGTGGTGACAAAGTATATTTTATCGAATAGTTTAATTTAATAAAACAATTAAAATAATCATGTTATACCATAAAGTTACATAATGCCAATTAATGAGAATGGCGCATTGAAATAAATAATATTGATATACATATGTAGCGTATAACTTGATTAACGTTACAAAAAAAATATTTACTAATTCCAAATGCGGTGAAGAATGGAATTCCATTACAAAAATAATGCAACTTTTTTTAAACTCTACAATATAAAGTAACATAGGTATTTTCTCTCACAAGCACTTTATTTTTTCAATAGTAGTAGAATCTAAACGTAACCTAATATTTTATTATCTTCTAATTTATACTTGCATCTTACCATTTATTTGATATCGACTTTCCTCGTAAGTACATATATGTTGAGTACTTACTGCAATCTTGATTCGTTTTTCGATAATGTATATGTATATATATATAAAGTACATTAATATGATTTATTTTTCTATAATAATTAGTATATCAATTGTTAACGTTATCCAAATTAAATTATTAAAATGTGCTGCTCAGTCATACATACATAACATATCGTCTTTGTACTTTTTTCTTAACCAATATCATATTTATAATACAAAGAGAGAAATCATATGTCATTTTCTAAACACTTACCACGAAACGTTAGACCGACATTTTATACAAATAATAATATAGGAAATTTACTGATAAATTCTAAAGACAAAGATAATAAATTTAACAATTCTGGTAACTTAGTTACAAGGATTGTGCTGCATTTTATATTAGTAAAACGGGTAGAAATTTTAATATAAGAATAAAGGAGCATTTGAGATGTTTGAACAATAGTGGGTTTTCAGAATTTGCTAATCATTTGATAGAAAATGGTCATGGTTTTGTTAAAAAATTAGGATTGTCAATTTTGCATGTTGGTCATATTTTAAATAATTTAGAATTGTTGGAGATAAATAAAGCATGTAAAAAATTAAACAAAAAATTTAAATCAACCAGCTAAATTTAACTACAAGTCCCATTCTAAAATTTTTTCCTAAAAATTATTCGAGCAAATTTGTATTAAGTAACAATTTGAGTTAGGTATTAAATTTATTTTTTAAATAATTGTTGTTCTTTAAAAATATATTCTGGTAATGAAACAATAACATATTTGGATTAGTATTGACATCCTAAAGAAGAAAATGGTATTTTTAGAAACCGGTAGATGTATGTAAACTCTATAACTGGTTAAAAAAAAATTAACAAATAAAAAAAAAAGAATTTTAACCACAAAGTTAATTTTGCTAATTTCAAAAGTATTAAAATTAATTGGTTAAAATATCTAACACTCATTAAGCCTACATTACACATACATATGTATATGTGTTTAGTTTAACCTTGAAATAGGGTAAACAAACAAGTTGACATTTTGGTAAACATTTTACTATATTGTATCAAAATTCTGAGAATAATTTTCACTTTCACTTACAAGAAAACAAAGTTATATTTTAGTAACACTTATAATATTTAGTTAAAACAACAACTGTTTATTCAATAATAATTAAATAAGGTATAAAACCTACCCGATATCAAGAACAACTTTATTTTATCTCTCTAAATTATACAAACATTTTTATAAAAATTTCACCTCACAGTCACCATCGGAAAAATGGACAAATTCATATTCAAAACTTTAAAATCCAATATCTCAGAGTGATACAAATGTTGGATGGTACCTTATTATTCTAAAGACACAAAATGATAATAGATTTTATTCTGGGTTATTTTTCGTCATCGTCTGCCTGCGTCAGCGGCCAGCGTTACAATTCATTTTATTAAAAATTAAACCACTGACGTCGACAGCTGAAACTTAGCCCGAAACGGCGAAACAACCTTAGGTGCTATTTTTTAGAATATTTGTGAATTTTATCATAATTATTTTTATATTTAATGAGGACGTGCCTCCCCATTCAAAGATGACAGTATTGAATAAAACAACTTCCTTAAAAATGTTTGTCTATCGGCGAAATCCTTTGGGAGAGGAACTGTCACATAAGTGACAAGTGTATCGTTTAGCAAATAGGCAAATATGTCATTAACTTCAAATTATTGCGATAGCCTGAGATAATAAAGATGGCGGTATACGGAATCCAAAAGCGGAAATCTCTCTGACAGCAGCGGAAAAAAAACGAAACACGAATAACTAATTATCGAGAATGTGTTTAAGTCAATTGTGAAAAAAAAATCTTGGCGTCTGTAAGTGCAGAAATTATTTTGACAGCTATATCAAAGCAAATAACGCTTCCGCCGATCTTTGTGGCAGTTTACAAGTTTGCAAATCGGGATTTGGCGTGTCGCAATTTTGTTCACGTCTTTGAACGACGCGTGTTTTGAATAATTGTGTTTAGTGTATATTTCTTAAATTGACTTTTTTTCAATTCACCTCATTAGTCAAGGTATGTTTAACTTTTAAACCATTGGTCTTATTTTATTATTAATTCTGATACAATTTTGTTTGGATTGTGCAAGATTATCGGACTGTCCAAATTCAAAGAATCAGTAAAATTTTATAATCCATTCTTATCATTCTAACGTTACCACTCATGTTGAGACTGTGACTCTGATCTATATACATTTTACTCACTTACTTACTCACCATCACGCCGTTTCCCCGTGGGGGTAGGCAGAGAGGATAGAGCGCCACACTCTTCTGTCCTGACACACAATTCTTGCCTCATCCACATTCATACATCTTGTCATACAAGTTGGCCGATTGTTGAGGCTTCTAACATATACATTTTCATCATTTAAATATGTTTAATGAATACACTTAATAAAAATATTCTATAAAAACACTAGGGTTAAAATATATGTGCTTAATTATTGTTTTCACAATATTTTAATTTATATTTTTTATTGTGTGATATTCGAATATTAATTAAAACAATCGAAATATTATGCAACTCAATTTGTTAGAAAACGAAATTTTAAAAATATTTTCTGAGTTTTGGATTGATCGTCTGTTTATCAAAAAATACATTATGGAAAAATGTTTCTAGAAATATGTACCTACCTACATAGTTGACTAAATAAAATATTGTTATTTATTTATTTAATATTATTTACATAAAAACATTTTTTTGTAAACGGAAATATTTTTATTTTATTTAGGAAATGGAAACCCAGACCATTCAGCTAGGGGATTTGGACCGCACACGCGTTTTTCGCTAAAGCATTTGTATGGGTTAATGAAAAAAAAATTCCATAACCAATATATAACTAAATAAATTAATTCAATGTGTTTTGAAATGTTCAAGTACATTATCGCCTCGTGCTTACAATCATTATTTTTATATACTAAATTAATGCATTAATTATAAATATATACATATAAAATCAATTTTGTCGAAAAATATTGTTTTTGCGTCACCGGGATTCGAACCTGGATCTCTATTTCCAATCCGGGGAAGTGCACTACCTTTGTGCTATAACGCCAGTATTTTTCTTGACAAATTTTCGAACCTATATGTTACATTTTTTCAAATTAATACACCTGTCGTTCCATTATTTGAAAGCCATCTACATTATTTTTACAGAATCTCAAATACCTTTGAGTAAACCGACTGCAGACGCCAGAATTATCAATTCAAATAATGGAACGACAGGTGTATTAATTTGAAAAATGTAACATATAGGTTCGAAAATTTGTCAAGAAAAATACTGGCGTTATACCACAAAGGTAGTGCACTTCCCCGGATTGGAAATAGAGATCCAGGTTCGAATCCCGGTGACGCAAAAACAATATTTTTCGAAAAAATTGATTTTATATGTATATATTTATAATTAATACATTAATTTAGTATTTAAAATATCACAGACCTATGTTCTGAATAATTACAACTTCACAATAAGAATGTGTTTTCCTTAATAATACATTATTTTTATTTTAACAAATATTGCTAATTTCTTAACAATTGTGAATGTAAATATATTTTAAGGAGGACACAATTTTGTTGTGAAGTTGCATTTTCATAATATAGATCTGTGGTGTTTTAATACAAATTGAATTAATTAACTAGAAAGATATACTTATAAATTTAATAAATTTAATTCTGGCGTCTTCTATCGGGTTTTACTCAAAGGTATTTGAGATTAACCGTAATATAAAGTTGATTGCTTAAAATATTACATAATATAATTAGAAGAACACATCCTTGTTGCGAAGTTGTAATTATTCAGAACATATGTCTGTGATTTTTTCGCTAAAATTTGTCGCTAAAAATATTGTCGCTGTAGCATAGTTAGATAATGCACCTTCCCCGGTTAAGAAAGAGATTCAGGTTCGAATTCCAGTGGTACGACAACAATATTTTCCATAAAATTGATTTTATATGTATATCTTTCTAATTAATATATTTAAGTTCAAAATGTGTCGATAATGTATTTGATTGCTATAGCGAAAATGGAGAACACGCTTTCCTGGATAGGTAGAAATCCAAGTTAGAATTCCGGTAACAACAAAATATTTTTTGATAGATAGATTTTTTTTCTGTATATTTTTCTAGTTTATTAATTTAATTTGTATTATTATAAATAAGTTTTGTTTATATGCTAATATATATAGATGTTCCTCCAACTGCTTTTTCAACATAGCATTAACAATATTGATTTAAGTAGAGTCCCAGTTATGTGTAATTTGGGTGTGCTCTTCGACGAAAAATTGTCATTTATTCAACATTACAACAAAATTTGCAACAAGGCGATGAAATTGTTAGAATTTGTGTTAAAGACAGCCAAAAATTTTAACTCGCTCTTCTCTCTAACAACTTTATATACATCTATTTTAAGAAGTACGCTGAAATTTAACTCGACTCTGTGGTCTCCCTACTATGACTCATATATTATAAAAATCGAAAGAGTGCAACATAAATTTCTAAGATTTATTAATTTTAAATTGCATATTCCAATAGAAAATATAAATTACGATTATTTAATGAGTCTATTTCATTTGAAAAAAATTGCCTGGAGAAGAGATGTGAGTGATATATAAAATGATCAATAGCATGTTGGACTGCTCTGAGTTGATACAAAAGATTTAATATAAAGAACCAACTCAAACAAGAAAACATGATGTGTTCTTTGTAGGTACACATAGAAATATAATGCTATTAATTCGCCAATATCGCGGATACAACGGCTTGGTTACAAAATGATTTTCGTTGACATTTTTCGTTGTAGGAGCATACCTGAACTGAAGAAATATTTGTACGTAAATTATACTAAAATTTTTATTCTTATGTACAAGCCTACAAAAAACGCTATCTGACAGATAGCGTTTTTTGTATGGTAATTTTGTATATGATGATTTCTCCTTCCTATGCGGGAAATCAATGAATGCGGGAATATAGAAAAAAGTTACATTCATACATCAAATTCTAAAAAGATATATTTAAAGATAACAGTGTAATTAGTTATCGCATTTCTCCGGATACGAAGAGATCCTGGTTCAAATACCGGTGGCAGATATATTTTTTTGATAAATTGAATTTATCTGTATGCATTTCTTTCTAATTTATGCATTTAATTTATATTAAAATGTCACAGAACTATGTTCTGAAAAAATTACAACTTTACAAATAAAAATGCGTTCTCTTTAAAATAAATAAGATATTTCGTTGTTTCACGTACATTTCTGTATCGAGGTCCTATAAAATAAAAACAAATTAAAAATATTCGAAGTCATTCATGTCTTTTTGTTTACGTATTATTTTACGGGTAAAGTTTTCGTACACTTAAAACACCTAGGCTTTAGCGATTTGTCAATGACGATATGCCAGTTCCATCACTGTTAACGCAAAATAGAGATCCTTTCTTTCGACTCTTTACCACCGTGGCAGGACCCGCTATTTAATGTCAATGTGCCGTTAGGCAAGAAATTATAAAACAAGCCAGTAAATTGAAATATGCTGCGTAATTTGAAAGATTTATGGGGTAAAATAATGCGTAGAGTAACGATGTACAATGTATTTATACATATATGTAGGGATCCGATTTCTAACTCACCACCATCTCAGCCAGCATCGATGCTAGCGATAGTGCTGCCGGTTACTACTACAGGTCGGGCCCGATCCTTCAGCGACGATCTGTCTCTCGTGTTTCATCGCTTCGCAACTGCGGTCTTGCCGGCCCACGCACGCCGAGCGAGACCGCCAACTCGCTTCATTTCATAATACTTGCGCACCTTCTGAATCTTATCATCCTATTCGTAATATTTGTCTTCCTTATTTTATCATACTGTCATAATAAACATCAACGCGCCAATCATCACCCTTACATTTAACCACCGACCTCACCCCCAAATATATATATATATATTAGAAAACGGTTGTACGGATGACTCGGTCAAGTAAAACGAATGAGTAAGGAGAGGATATAAATAATTTGTTGAATACATACGACGCGAGTAATGATGATACAACGAATAAGACAGAATGATTAAGCTTGATGGAAAGAATTACAAATAAGCAGATCCAGAGAGTTAAGAAAGAGGGAGACACCATCGGAAATTGAAGGAAACAATACGTTGTACACAATGCATATCTGAGGAAGAGTGAGAAACACAAAGGAAGACCTAAACAAAATCCATCCACCAAATAATGAGCAAGGCGAATGCAGACATCTAGACAACTTATGGATGGTGTCCAGGACTAAAATTCATGGTGATCATTAGCGTAGCTAAGCAAACGCAGTGCATTGGGGCTCACGTTAAACAGGGATTCGAAAAGTTCGCGCCCTACAATCCAATTGAAGTCGATGTTTTTACGAGTTTACCTTTTTTAGTGTAAATAGTAATCCATAGCAAGAAATGGAATTAATTAATTTAAAGTTTCTCATGTGTATTGCAAAATTACAATATCGATGATAACATTATCGATAAACACAGTAGTACTTCGCTAATATGTAAAGTTAAGGACAAGATTATCACCGTAAAGTGAGAATCGCCTGAAAGCGAAGCAAGTATTTTTTAAATTGCAAGCGCATATAAATTACCTTGCATGTGTAAATATTATATGAGGAAAGACACTGTTCCGTATTCGTAAAGCACACTTTTGATGCGTTTTAAAATCGGCTGCGAATAATATTATTGTTACACGTCCATGTCGAAATTCCCATCCTCTACCCTTGTCCAAATGCTTGGCCTCAGTTTGTGTTCGAAATCAGGCGCTATTGGGCGCCACTGGATCAATGTTGAATTATTGTTTTGATCTCGACAACGATGATATAATTCGCTTTGTGGACCAATCATCTCCATTGCGGTGGACCACTGTTTTTTGAGTACACATTTGTCTATCAGCTCGCCTTTGTGTTTCTTTTGGATTGTAAAATACGCCGAGATTTGGAGTAGAAGTGTCGTACTCATTATGATTTGTGATCATTTGGATTATTCGGAAGCGGAGATCTTCGATCACAGCGAGATAAGGTGGTATTCCTTCCAAATTCCGGTTTCTCGAGATCACTGGTCCTTCGATAAAAATCCTTACTCCCACCAACTCTTTCGTATGTACATCTCCCAATATTCTTTCGTCACCCTGCGGTAATTCCGACTTACAACCGGAATTATCGTATTCCTCTCCACGAGACGTGCAACCCAGATATTGTACAGAGACTAATTTTATTCTTACTATTTAATGGATAAACCAGGCCGTACTAATGTTCGTATTCATATATATTACTTATGGGCCACTTTTTGTTACGCCACTGATGGTGAGCATTGCATCCACAAGAACATAGTTCATAAATATGAAAAAATAATTAAATAAACGTGCTTTGAATATTATTTCTATAGTACATGAATAACATGTATATTTTTCAACAAATTTTTCTCTTTCAAAATAGTGGAATATTATTAATTAAAAATGAAATAATTATTAGTATATATTTGTAAAAAAATATTTATTGAAAACAGAGCTTTCTTATTCATACAGAATCGACAGAATATGTTTGTCTTGTTAGCTCTATTGAACTAATAATAAATTGAGCACGGAATTTTTTTACAACAGAGAGGTTCATGTAAAAAGCGCCAGAAAAAAGAAACAAAATAATACAATCAATCATGGCCGACCGCGCTGAAGAAAAAATCTACAATATTGTTTTTGGTTAGTGGTTAATGACGCGTGGCGGATCATAGATGATGAAGCGTGTTTATGGTCCATCATAATGTAGATGGATGATCTGGTCGTCTCCATGACAGATTGTGAGCATTGCACGTGTTACATGTTACACTCCACTTCCGATTGTAGCGTTTGTAACGGACGGTGTAAGTCGGACTTCGGCTTCCTACACTCGAATGATTGATGAACTTAAAAGTATGGGATCTTTTGTACTCTTCAATGACTGTTGTCGGATCGATAATTATAATTTTTGCTGCATCATCGATGCACCTAATAAATGAATAGTTAGATGAATCTGCGAAGTACTAATATCAAGAAAAAGAGTAGATATATCAGATTCTTCAGTGATTTTCTCAAGCATGGGGTGTTTTGTAATGTGATGTGATTGCTGTGTAAAAAAATTGAAAACATCTAGATAATATTTTTGAAACACAAATGAAAAAATATTCGAACGTTTTGATAATAATATTAAAAAAATATATAAATGATGCCTTTTAATATCCAAAATAATAGATAATTTATTATAGAGCGTGTACATAGATGTGACATATTAAGTCTCATTTCGAACCTTCGAACCTTCGAACGTAGCTTAAATACAAATTGAGCATGGAGCGAGCTGTCATTCATTGTTAATTGTATTTTGTACATGGAATACAATGATGAAATGACCTCTAGCGACCTTCACCGTCAAATCCCCCGGCTGGAGATGCAATTTTCATTCATTTATACGTAACATTTATAGCTGCCGAGTTTTAAATTTCCTCCTTGTGATAATTCGATTTAACGAAAAACTGATTGGATGAAACTAATTCTTGGTTTAACGCGTCTGTTGGTCCTGAGTAGGACCATTGTCATCCCAATTTTTCGGGTAAACCTCATTACCTATCTTTAAGGGGTGTCTTATCGGTGTCGAATAAATCTTTTCAGGCCGGCAGTTCAGCGTTAAGTGAAAATACTAATCCTCACTTTATGTGTATGACTAAATGTGTGGCTTCTAGTAATTCTGTGAGGTATAATATTATTGTTATTATTTGTCTGTGCGATAAGTGTTGAGTTCGGAGAAATTTATGCTAATGGGTTTTAAACAGTTTTAATATACACGTTGTAACATTACAAGTTAGGGTCACGTTCGAAATTGCCCCGTCACTTGTTTTATTGCCAAACACTTCGAAATCACAAATCGTGTATTATGTAAATCACGTATCGCAATCCGTTTTCAAGGTTATAAAAATGGTTACCGTCTATGGTTATTTTTCAAATCATCGAGCAGAGCTGTCAAACTTGCGCGGTTCAATAGCCGTGACCATCATTTCTAACATGTAACGGTGTGCGATCCAGGATTATCAAAGGATAAATATTTTATGTTATTCAATCACTAGTGCATAATTTACTATAATAAATAATCTTTACTGAAAACGAAATGTTTCCCTTTGGTTTATTCGCTTTCGGTTTCTTTGGCTACGGTTATTCTCACCGTGGACTACATTTTTCACTTTGCATCACATTACAACCTCGGGCTATGTGATTTTCTACAATTCCGCTTACGAATCCAATTGCGTCAGCCTGGATGATGAGGATCATCAACGATGATAGGCCAAGGACATGGATTGCTCCAATAGGCAATCCATGAAAAAATCCATCCAAAAAAATTTAATTACCGTATTTTTTTAATATCCTATAAAAATGAATACAGTTCCTTATATTTGTGGCCACTCTCTATTCGGGATAATACGGTCAAGTGTGATAATTATAATATTTCCACCGATAAATATTCCAAATATTTATGCTCGGCGATTCGTTATTTCAGTTGTATTTTCTACCTACTACAAATAAATTGCCATATGGCGGGAAAAAATATGTTCGACCAACGAGAGTAAAGAGTGAGGAGTGAGGAGCAAAAACAATATAAATTGCCCGGTTATACGGCGCAGACGTTGTCCGTAAGGTCGGAGAGAAATAATATCAAATGGCGTAGCTAGTTTTATAATATTGGGGGCTCTTCAAATTTTCTAACATAAATATGTCTGAATTTAATATAATCAAATAAAAACGATGGTGAAAAACATCAAGGCTGTATTTTTAATTGTCGTTACATTTGGGTTATATTCAGTCCATGCACGAATTATTTGATTTTGGAACAAATTTAACCATAGCAAGCACCACTGCAATGTAAAAAAGATCCTTAAATTTTTTCTGCTAAATTATTTATAAACGAGATCGAGAAAAGAAAATTCTTCCAGGTACAACTTTAGATCGAAAAAGACCTGGAAGAGCACCATGACGGTGGATTGCGTTGGATTTGCCCAGACTCAGCTGTAAGAGCTACCAGCGGTTGGCTCTCAATACGTGCTTCTAGAAGCTCGCTTAATCTCGGAGATATTTGCGGTGTTCCGGGGAAGGGGCGGATTTTTTTATCACTCATACAATTATACACAATAATTATAAAAGTAATCGAAATTTACTACATTTTTAAAATTATTAAACCGTAAATATCTCCGTTATTTGTTTTGATTTATGTATGTATATCTTACAGTTTAGCCACCGTATGTCGAATTTAATTTAAAGAACACACAAGTGCAATTATTTTTTCACTGTTTAGCACCTTGATGACAGCTTAAAAAGCCTTATCATATACATAAGACCACCATGCAATAACACTGTATGTAGGTTTTTACAAATGTTGACAGTTAGACCGAGCGTCGGCAATCTTGGCTGATGTAATGTATTGTTGCAGGGAAATTGCATAGAAATTGCATTTAATAGTATTTTAATGCATTTCATTTATTTGTTGAATATACCATTCGATGCTCAAAAAGATATACAATGTTGTGTCATTCATAACTCAGATCTGTTCGAAACCGATATACCAATAAAATGAATATTAAAGATTCACGGAAATTTAATTTACTGATCGAATATTATAATATCAAATATTCTACATGTAATTTTCTTCTTTCTTCGTACACGAATGTGTATCGAATCACAAAAATATAGTAGATTCTAAGTTAATCTAGATGAAATAAATTACGTATTTCCGTTTTAGGTAGGTATATTAAAAATACCTAATTTATTTTTGGACATAAAAATACTTACAGAAGATTTATAGTCACTTACAATGTCACAAGAGTGCTCACTGAATTTGTGTATTACTGATAATTTTGTATTCTTCCTTCTCATTACTTTTTGTCGTGGTCAGAAAAATCGTCTAATCACAGTTTTTTGGCGACCACATTATATGCCTTCTCAATACACTTCAAATTCAAACTTTGTTAATAAATTCAAAATATTTCATTCTGTTATTTAAAATTGTTAAAAATACTTACTAAATAAAAATGATAATTTATATATAATTATTAATAATACAAAAACTGACTTGTAACTAAATCTATAATTTGATTTTTGAAAAAAACTTATTCAATGGAATTCATCATTGAAGAAATGGCAGAAAAAGTATGCCTGTATATAATAAGATCACGTAATTTTTATGTCTTGTGCAAAACTTAATTGAAATAATCATATTTGATTCGTATAACGTGTAATTTTATTTGAAAAAGGATAAATTTGATTTGCATAATCATGAATTCGAATAACTGTATTCGTATGTTAATTAATATTCATGAATTCGAATAACTGTATTGTTGAAGGTTATTGCTATGTCCTAATTATTAGGTATATAATATTTTTACAGAGAACATATTATTATTGTGAATTACAGTTTTTCATGTATTTTAATATAAATTAAATGTAACAACAATCGTTGCTATAGGTAGCAATCAAATATTTTATCGATAAATTGATTTTTTCGTATATCTTTCTAGTTGATATATTTAATTTGTATTAAGATATATAATATCTATCTAAAAATCTTTAGAAAGAAAATGAATACCTTTGTAATTTAATATTCAATAAAATAATTCGTTTAATAAACCAATTGTTAAAAAAAATATTTCCCTGAGTAACTTGCGTTGTAACAAAAAATAATAAAATCTGTCAAGTTGCTGTTAAATAGTTACGCCAATGGAATAAAGGTACGTGAACATGAAGAGTGTAGGGCAAACGGAATAAATATAAGGGAGTCACGAAGTGTGGGAGAAGAAGTGATGTATCACACACCTCACCACTGGCGTCGTCCAGCAATTTGACAAATGGGGGTATTGTAGTATTTCTGATGATGGACTTGGTATTTGAAATGTTTTTAGATTACACCAATTGAACGGATATATGTTTTACATAAAAATAAATACATATACATTAATGCACTAAGGCATGTCATCCTTAAGATGGAAGGCTTTTGGGTAAGAATATTTAATCCATCTTTTACGAAAGTGGAAACATAGTCTCCAACCCTTTGAAATCTTTCGATTGGTAAATCGATCTAATTATTTGTTTTTGATGTATTCACACGAAGCAACTCATCATATAAATGCTTCAATGTGCCTAGAAAAGGTACTCAGTACATTATCAACTCATCCAAATTGAAGACGTTCAGTTTGCCATTTACGTTTTGCACAGAAACGTGAAATTGCCTACACGTCAGGTTAAATATATGAAGTAAACTCAATAAAAATAGTCATTGATATGCATCTAATGCTAGCAGCAAACATATACCATTCTCTTTACTACAACTTAGTTCCATGTATCTTTATTTACACCGATCACCACCTTTGCTCCACCTCTACCAATCACTTAATAAATCTTCCCCAGCATCACGCCTTCATGAAGTGAACTCTCCACTCCCCCGTTAAAACACCTTTACTTCGTAAGGGTTAGAATCTGAAAAGCTAATAAGGTATTCGCGGAGCGTCGCGGATCCCATAACGACGCCTATTTGTCGATGTCGGGCCGCGATGGACGCTGGAGGCTGTTATCGGGTGACCACCACTAAGCACGCACATTTTTTAAATATACCTTCTTTATTCTTTTGTACTTTATTCATTTTCAATATTAATGCCTTAATGTAGATTTTATTTTTTTAATTTATGTATTTTTTTTTAAATCCTACTAATTTGTTACTTATTAATAAGTTTCCTTATTGATAACAATTTTACTATGGTCAAATTTATTATTGTAGAATTTAAAATTGAACTAGAATAAAAATATAAAAAGGTTAAAATTATACAAGTAGGAATAATTTGAATAATGAAGATCATTTAAGAATATAATGAAATATTAATAGGTTTTTACATGATGAAAAGATGATTAGACTGATACATGTATCATAAAATAAACAGGCAATGACAACAGGCATGACAACAGGCAAATATGTGGAAGCTATAAACATAAGGAAGAAGCCAAAGTAGTGTGTGGCGTTTAGTCTACTATACTGTATTGCACGTATTACAACTATAATTTTGAAGTGTAGTACCTCTTATCAACACTTTATAATTTACAAATATTTATAGAAGAATTGTAGCTCTAAAAAAATAGGCGTGATAATCCTAAATAGTGTGTGTAGTACTAAGTTTTTTTCAAAAAAAATTAGAAAACAAAATGTTTTCAATTTTCTCGGCAGATAGGGTTATATGCAGCTGCCTCATAAAATGTTATTAAATACAAATATTGTGACGATTCCAATTTGGACAAATATTGTGAACATTGGTCATCGCATTACGTCGGTAGAAATAATGTTTTTCTCCAACTCCTGGGTTAGGAGTCCGGGTTGACAAATGCTTCAGGGACCTTCAAGAAAGAACAGGACAAATCGAGACTCAAATGGAATAATTCTAAATGGAACAACTTTTTCCTATTAAAATACCCACCTCTCGCATCATGGCGATTTTTTACTTAAATTCTGTATTGTGTCTTTTAGATCTATTTCATTATCATTACTATTAGCTATCCACTGTTGGATGAAGGTCTTTCCAAGTATGTTCTATTGTAGTCATTCGCTGTCACGAATTTACGGATAATCTGATTATTTTTTCAGTCCAGCAGGTTTTGGGGCGGCCTATCGGCCTCTTTATTCTCTTCGGATATCTGCCACATCATATTTAAATAACAGAATGCACATCTTTTTATGAATTAAATTAATAATTATTAACCTGAGATGCTTAGAACTTTCACCAAAGTTCACAACCTACATTATTACCTTAGATCAGGTATATTCTTATTAGTGTCACTAGAAACAGACGTTATTTACTATTTTACTTATTTTTAGAATTAATTGTTACTTTTTATTAATCCCAACAAAATTATGTAAAATCATCGCTTATATTTCAAAGAGTCGTATCTTGAATTTATTGGCTTTACAGTAGATAACATATTAACAAATTGTGTGAAATTTATCACTAACAAAAAATGATAAAATAATAATCTTACCGATTTCTACGGATATGTTTTGATTTACAGACAGTGTGAGATATATTTATACCACAAATATTACTGTAAGTATGACACGTCGAAATAAAAGTGGTTACGTAAAATATTTTTATGTAATATTATTTTATTGGAACAAAATTTAGATATACATGGTTGAATGGATTATGAGCATGAGTTTAGCCAAAACAACCATAGTCGTAGGTAACTTAATTTTTAACAAAACACAAGATACGTCTTTTTGAAAGAATTATGATGAAATATGAAGTAGATTTAAAAATGCTAACATATATATTAATAAAATCATAATATAGGTACAATTTTAAGTGTTTTGATATTTTTATTAATTACATATTTATTAAAATAATGATTTAGAATTTAAATCAAAATATTTTTTATATATTTCACATATATTCATTTTGGAGATACAATGGTAATATCAAATTCATTTTAATATGTCATTAACCTAAATAATGTAATTAAAATAATAATAATATACTTTAATATATTCGTTAATAATAAATATTAACTCTGTTTAAAAAATTATTTTTTCTATATTAATACATATTTTATGTTGAGCAATCCACCAACTTATAATCTTCCTTACCCTCGGATATCTCGGAACTGGAATAAACAAATGGAGGGTTAGAGATAGTAGGTCAGTCATGAACTTCTCAAAATAGCTCAAGAAATGGACACCTGAAGGTCAATTGAAAATTGAAATGTAAAGAATGCCACTCTATATCATTAATAAAACATAGACATAGGACTTCTCATTATAATCGTGTCAGCCATAATTCCTAAAACGTATTTTTTTCACTATTGTCAAAAATTGTGAATTTCTGTGAATTTTACCAATTTTATAACATGTAAAAAAAAATATTTATTTTATATACGGCATTACAATTTTTAATTATTTTTTTTATTGTAATAATATGTTTCCATACAGTTGATGCGGTACTCAAGCGGAGAACGCAAAAAATCAGTCCAAAGAATATGAGTCTCGAATAAATGCATAAAACCCCAAAATATCATTTTTATCCATTTCTTTCTTTCATGTGATAAATTATATGTATATTTCTCTTCACACTTGTCACTAAAGTATATTATCAACGTTTTGATACAATAACATATGGTTGTTTCATATTCAGTTAATTTTATCTTTTATTTTCAGGTGTAAAGGAATTTGTTCGAATGCGATATGGTAGATTAATATATTCAGTTTAACATTTTAGATAGCTGATATTTTTATAACTGATGTCAGAAGTTTTATTTCTTCTGTTATATTTCGATTTTTACAGGCACATATAAAAAAATATTAGAGATCGAAAAGCGATATTTGTAATTTCACTATTTCAATAATATATATTTTTTATTTATTATCTTTGTTTTATTAACCACTGAATTGAGTTTAAATACATCTACCGGTTTTAAAAATACAATTTTCTTCTTCGGGATGTCATAACTAACTAAAAACATATATTATTATTTCTTCAGCAGAATCTATTTTAAAAAAAAAACAACAATTATTTAAAAAATAATTTATAATTTTTAAAAATTTTTAAAACAACTAAATTTAACTACGAGTCCCATTCAAAATTTTTTTCCTAAAAATTATTCGACTAAATTTGTATTAAGTAACAATTTGAGTTAGGTACTAAATTTATTTTTTAAATAATTGTTGTTTTTTTTTAAATAGATACTGGTGAAGTAACAATAATATATGTTTTTAGTTATTTATGATATCCTGAAGAAGAAAATTGTATTTTTCGAAACCGGTAGATGTATTTAAACTCGATTCAGTGGTTAATAAAACAAAGATAATAAATAAAAAATATGAATTTTAACCACAAAGTTAATATTGCTAATTTTAAAAGTATCAATAATATATGAATATGTATAATATCAAATGGTCTTTCAAGTAGAAAAATCTATTAACATAACACCATTCCGACAAATTCGGCGATGCTCGATGAAATTAATGTTGACTTGTGTGCTATTAACGTCCCACATAAAGTACTGGTGGCAGTTTTGCACGGACAATATAATTCTGCGGAAAAATGCATACAATTTGTTTAGAAGACCCTAGAAAAGAGAGTGTGCAATTTTCTACAGCATTTCTCCCGTCCGTCAAGTGACGACAGGGTGGTGGTGAGAGAGAGGTTCGGCGCCCACTCTGATGTAAATTGGCCGCCTTTATTAAAACGATTATTAAAAAACCTCGTGCAGATTGTAAGGTGTCCTGAAAATAAGTTATCAACAAAACTCTTTGATGACTAACAGAAAGCAATCGGCCTTGCTGAATGCGTACGCTAAAGCGGCTTTCTGGCCACTGCCGGTATTCCCTAAGACTTTTTTTTCAATGTTAAAAATATAATTTATAATTTAACAATGACGTAACTTAACATTCCCGCGGCATCCATACCACCTTGCGACAGATAAAATTCCGGGTCTTCGTCGATTATATTAAGTATTATTAATATTGTTAACCTGATTTTAAAGTATCCAATATGACCAAATGTCTTGTATAAATGTTGCTTAACTTAATTATTTTCTGATATTCAAACTTAGTTGTTCAAATACTTGCCAGTAAGAAGATTTGTAAAAATAATTTATAAAACGGTAGATGGTGAGTTTTTTGTCTCTAAATGACTACTAAATAAATGTAAAAAAAGATAAAAATTACATTACAAGTTAAACAATTCGATAGAAATATTTATTTGGTATTTTTATTTGCTGGCAATAGAGATTGTATAACGTGAAAATAAATAATTCATTCGTAAAATTGTATTTCAAGATACTTACTAAAAATAGAAAGATTATCTGACAGTTAAAGTTTCAGTTAAAGCATTTATTTTTTTAAAACGTGCAAGTACACAATTAACGGCTCAATTAAGTTTTTATATATTTAAAACCGTTTGAATGCTACGCGTCGCAAAAGCGCTGCGATCGTTTGTATCGGAAATTGCTTAGCACTTAAACGGTTAAATAGGTAAATTTACTCAGTGACAAGTAAAATGTATAGTATCTTTAACAAGTTGTTGCCAACTTGATATGATTCTTTAGCAGCTTCTCGTGTTGTCGATGCAATTATATGTATCAATATATTTTTCCTAATCCATTTTTTTATGAGGATCTAATAATTTCAGTAATATTTATCTGGCGTTATAAATTTAAATAAACTACATGTTCCTTTTTTTCTAAATGTGTTGATTATTTATCACATACATAGTTTTGTTCAAATTCAAATCCCCAGCAAATAATAGGTTTTTATTTATAAAATTAAATAAGTATAATACTTTTTTAAAACTCCTTCCTGACGTAAGGCAGAAAGAATTTTACTTAGGAAACACTGACGTAAGGCAGAAAGGGTTTTAAATAATATAAACTTAAAGGGACTGTAATAATTAGGTAGATTACATCTATGCGTGTAATTGTATTTTTATGATTTTTTAATGTCATTTAAGGTAATATAAAGTTTTTGATCAACTTCCATTTTAAAACAATATAGCAGATCAGGCTGGCTAATTAATGAGTACAGCCGAGGGTGTATGTCTCCTGGTCATAGTAAAATTAAAGTTTTCCGGATATTACGTCATAAGATTCGATTCTATTGATGTCTATCCAAAATATTTTTCACTACACTTTACCTTTCACACATTAAATAATATTTTTAATTTTAATAATGATAATTATGATAAATATGATATATAAATATCATTTTGAATGGTGGCACATTGTTTAAAAATATTTTCGCAAACTTTTAAGGAGACGAAGTGTAAGAACACCGAAAAAAGGAAGTAAAGGAGCAAAAGTAGTCCCTGGAGAGGAAGGAAAGATCTGCGTGGGGTCCCAACAAATGACCCGGTTTATATTTCGCCTCTTGACAAATCGTTTGCGGCAAGTCACGACTTTGCATCAAGATTGTGTACAACCCTCTTACTACAACTATAACTACTTCTTCCCTTTTTTCTTCCTCCTCCAGAGATCTCGGCTCCCACCTTCCCGCGGGATAAATATGTTGATCCCGGGGTAACGGGCCGGATGATGCTTGATGTTTGCTTCAATTTGTAGTGTGCGGCCAGCTTGCACTTCTCCCAGCTATTTTGAAAACAGTTTGGGTAAATTAATAGATTTTACAGAGAACATATTATTGTTGTGAATTTACAGTTTTTCAGAACATAGTTCTGTGGTACTTTTCATACAAATTAAATAAATGAACTAGAAAAATATACAAAAAATATTTGTGTCACTACCGGGACCTTTTCCTATCCGACAAATCCATTATACAATTACACCATATCAACAAAGTAGATTCACGACAAATTTTTATTATTCCATTTTTAAAAGCAATCAACTTTATATTGCGATGGACGAATCTCTAATACTTTTGAGTAATGCACGCTAGATATCGGGATCGCCCCAGGTAACTTCAACAGGAAAATATTTTGGAAGCACCGAATATCGAGCTTGATGAACTTGGTGAGCGTTCTGCCGTATCAAATTGACATACAAGTATATAATTCTGATTCTTTTATGTTAGAATACATTGAGTATTTATTTATACTTTATTATTTGTATATTTTAAAACTTTTATAGAATTTTGTTTGAAAAAAAATTATATCTGGCAAAAATTGTAAATTTGTAAATATCAAAGAGTTTAAGATATTTTTACGTCTCATTCGTAACTATCGACAGTGTAGTGGTCGGTTAGTATTCCCACGCGGAAGTGTTCACTTCTTTTGTGGGGAGATTAATATTTTTATTTCATTTATTTAACTGAATTCATAAAAATAAATATTGAACCATAAAAAAATATTATTACATATACACGAGTGGAATGATATTTATGTCTGAAATATGTAACACGTTTTTTTAAACATAATATCATTAATTGACGTTGAGTTTACATATGGTTGCGATTATTTTTATAAAAAATTAACAACTTTGCAATTTTTTGTAATTCATTTATGTCACGAACTTCATTCCTAATAAATATATATTATATAAGCTATACCCAATAAATATCACAAAATCCCTCTCATTCATCCGCACCTTGCCACCTGCGTAATTGTTAACTAGAACTGTATTTAATATTTCCAGAAAATTGTATTTTATCCTCAAGTAAAGAATGTAGGATTTTTAAATATTGTCATGTGTGAAACCACAAAATTAATATTAAAAAAAAACAGTGAAACTCGCGGTCGAGGTTTTCAGCGTTATACTAATTTGAAGTTCTTCGAAATCTGCATCTACGTATAATATCCTAATAATCTATAACTGTACATTAATACATTAACATCTATACATTGTATACCCCGTGAAGATGATTAATCTATTATTGTAATCTATTATACAAATAATATTGGGTGGTAGAAACATTAGTATGTGGAAGAATAATAATGAAAACGAATAATATTTTATCAATATTTAAATATGCCCAAGAACACACAATTAATCGATTTTCACTTACAAAGGCACTGTTATTAAACAAAAAATAGATATCTCATAGAGGCGAAGCTATTTTTTATTATATTTAATAAAAAAATTTGTAAATATGGGTAATTACAAGACTTACGACCTGTCATCGACTGGCTTAAGTGATCACTTTATACAAATATAGCGTTCACCATTATCACCCATTAATCAATCTCCATATCTATCAAATTTTTGGAAGTTGTATATATGTTAATATGTGGAAACACTTCGAGTACCACTATAACTACACTATCACCATCTATGGACTAAATTTAATATTCATTTCCCTGAAACAGCATATATAGCATATATAATTATTTTTTGAAATTATTTAAGTGTTTAAAATATTTACATGCATTAACATATCCCACACCAAGATCCAAACTAAGACGACTCAAAAAATCATTTTAAAAATTATTTTTCTCATTTTTTTGTTACTAAAGTTAAAGAAACTTAATAACAATTTAGGTAATAAATGTATACTAAAATGGCATTATTATAGAACTGGAGCTAAGTTTATTGCGTGTATGATAGAGTATCCGAATACAATAATAACTAAAAAATTCTTATTTTTTTGAGTTGTCTTAGTTTTGATCTAGGTGTGCGATATATACAACTTTCAAAAATTTTATAGATGTGATGTTTGATTAATGGGTGAGAATGGTGAACGTTATATTTGCATAAAGTAATCACTTAAGCCAGTCGAAGACAGATCGTGAGCCCTAACTAATAATCGTGTAATTACCCATACTAACATATTTTTCCATTATATAAAAAATAAATAGCTTCATCTCAGTGACATACTTATTATTTGTTTAATGATATTTTATATTTATATATTTTTTACTTTACAATGAGGTTAATCTTGATATGAATATCACCTATTTTCTAAAATAAATTTTTGTGACAAGCAGACGATTCATAATTCAGTCACTCGGTACTCGGAAAATCAAAAGTAGCAACCGTAATATATTGATGATATCAATCATTTGTTTTACCACGACACATAGTGGAAATATTTTTTTAAATTGTCATTATAATAAACCGACATCTTTTCTCTCAGTCAGCATGTATTGATACAAGGAAAGTCATTATGTTGCTTAATTTGAATAACTTGATAAATTAAAAATATATATTATGTGCATTCAATCCATATTATAATATGCCATCATTGGTTTAGAATTAGCGTATATGTAATACTAGCTTGATTCTTGTAAAAATCGTACAAAGACTTATCATAAAAATAATATTAAAAAAAATACTTTTTGAAGAATTCTAAGTATCAACATTTTGTGACCTTTTTGAAAGATATTCTATTCTTCAAATATTAAACAAAAATATCAATTTATTACTGAAAATTGTACTAGATTTAAATTTATATTTTCATGCTCAAAAATCAATACGTCATTTGTACAACACCACTATACGCACCTAGTGAAAAAAACATTAAATAGTTTTCCTGAAAACATTAGGAAAATTAATGACACTAAAGAACTATCAAATACTATTAAAAAAATACTTAAAAAAATACTTTGAAAAAAAACATGTACCCCTAAACTTAAATTATAACATTATTTATATCGCTAATGCCATTTTTTTTATTATATAATATTTAACATTTATTGTAAACAATATTTTTATAACAATATTTTTATACAATCCACTTCTCTACACAAGCATGGGTTTTCAAAAAAAGGCATAGTACGAAAAAATATGTGATAGGAATGGCTTAACTTAATTTAAAAAAAAAAAATTTAAAACGAAATTTAGTTGTAATTTTAAATAAATACTACAGTTTAAAATAAAATCTAAAATTCCATTGATCCACATTTGAACTCGAATAAAAAAGACTCTCGGTATGAAGATTCAACTCATTTAGAAAAATCTTGATTAAGGTGGCTTGGATACGTCTTGCGGATTCCGGAGGAATGATTAACAATATATATCTTCTTGGCAGCTCCGGAGAGAAGACGCTCAGTAGTTTACCGTGGTAAAGTTGCGATAAACAGCAAAAAAGGCTTAAATTGGGTCTCGATTAGTTATCATTTACTAAAATAGCTCAAAACAGGGAAGGATCGAAATGCGTTTTGTCGAGACTTTGGAGCCCCAAAATTTCTAGGATAAGGGGATGATAATGATGAACACAACAAAACATAAATTCTTAACTATGGTTTAAATACTTGTCATGTTTAGTCAAATATAAAATATTTTATCCTTTTTCTTATGACTTTAAAATAATGCATTGTGACATTACAAACTGATGTCTAATTAGAAATTGCCCCGTCACTAGTTTTAATTCCAAGTACCTCGTAATCACAAATAATGCCCTCATGTTGGTAACGCGATCCGTTTTAAAGGTTATAAAAACGGTCACCATCTATGGTTCTTTTTCAATGTATCGCTCCCAGCTATCAAATTACATGGTTTACTGCTGCGACCAGCGAATTCAAGGTATAACTGTGAGCATCCAACATGTAACCGAAGGGTAAATACTTTTTTATTATTCAATCATTAGTGCATAATTTACTATAATTTATATAACTTAATTCCATTATCAACAATCTTTTCAGGAAACGAGACGTTTCCTTTCGGTTTACATTACTTCGGTCTACGATCATTTTCACATTTTATTTTTCTACAACTCTGTATACAAGTCCTATTGCGTCAGCCTGGATGCTGAGAACCAACTACGACGATGGGTCATGGAGATGGTATGCTACGATGGAATGTGAACGGATGAGCATGGATCGGAGATTATGCCATCTTACGTAACATTCTGATCTTTTTGCCACCAGCCTGCATTAAAAAACTTCAAACTCGCGTCCAACCCGATGAAATTAGGATTGTTAATTTCAATAGTATTATGTTCTAATATTAATTGTATTCCTTTTTTGGTTAGATTATATTAGTTAATGTTAAACATCTTTTCATTTAAACATCTCTCCCGGGTATTATTAATAAATTTTTCCAGTTTAGGGTGAAGATAGAATGTGACAACCTAAGGTGGATATGCGTTTCTTGTGTTCTCCCCCCCACCCCCACAATGCTTTTTGGTGTGATACGATAATGCACCAAAATCGCTTAAAACCAAAAGTTGTCAAAATATCAAGAACTTTTTGATATAACGCCTGTTATACTATCTGAATTTTTATATCGGTCAGACAAAATATATTCTGACCCATATAATTCGGTACGAGATCATAGCGAAATATTTTATAATATAATATTTACAAACTAAGGATAAACAGAATTATTGATGAGGTACCGGACTGAAGAATTTCTCATGTCATTAATATCCATGAATATTTCTTGAAAATTTGACATATTTTTATTACTTTGAAGGATTTTTGAGGATTGATTTAATAAACCTAGATATTATTTTCAATATTTTATATTTCTATTGAACATTTGCGTGTTTGTTTGAGACAAACTGGTTTTTACTCTCTGTATGAAGTAAATTAGATCACAGCTAAAGATTTCAATGAATTTATTTTTATAAATAATAATTTTAAAATCAAACTTGTCAACCACGTAAGTAGGTCAAACACATTTGCCTACGGCTCCATTAGTAGCAGAACTGATTTCAAAATAAATCAAAATAATACTCTTTAATGTCAGTGTTTTGTATTTGGAAGGGCACACAATATTCTTACGGTGTTTTTTTTGAGTTATTATTGTTTTAATAGTTTTTAATTTTTATACAATATGATATTTAAAGACAAGAAATTCAGAACTGTAATAGAAATCAATAAAAGAAAATTCTTGAGAAAGCCTTGACCCCACGAGGGGTTGTAGAACCAATACTGATTGTGGAGGTCTATCGTCTCTACAGTCAGGAACAGCACTGATGGCTCCTGAACGCATTTTTCAGATACCTAGGTGTAAAACTAGTCTTTTATTAGCCTCAAAAACACGACCGTTACTGACGATAATAATGTGCACCGGCAGCCACCGTAAAGTTGACCTCTACATGCCACTTCTCTCACGGCCGATCACTAGTAAGCGCTCCTCGTTATAAACTTTTTACTGCATATATTTCCAACTGTAATCTGTCAACTGTAAGTAGTCTTTCTTGTTCGATCTGTTTTAACTACGTATGCACTAATACATACACACACACTTCGCGATCATATTCAAAATAACATGTGAACGCAGGTATAATTTATTGAAGTACCAGGCTCTCACACACATATTTTGATTCATTACATTCAATTTAAACCACGTTCTCTTTCATATTCCTAAATGATAATGGCGATGATACTAATCTAGTACATTAAATGTTAATTCTGATTTTATGAATCGTCATTATTAGCTGTTTTCTATCCATTGTTGGATGAATGCCTCCCCAAATGTCTCCCACTCTTTTATGTCTATTGTTATTCGCTGCCACATATTTCGGCAGAATTTGATGATTTCGTCAATTAAGCAGGTCTCTTGTAAATGTTAGCATTTTAATTTTTTATCCATCGATTATTCCTGCATTTTGTGACCTTCACTTACAATTTTTAGTGACTTCATTTACCGTAGTCTATGCTCTTTCCCGCGTGTTTCTTTTTATCTCTCTTCTAGAGATTTCCATCACACTTCTTTTCATGATAAACACTAAACATTGAGTTGTTATATGTAAGGATTGGAAAAATGATGCAGAAATACATTTATACAATGAATCTTATCGAAAAAATAAGTAAATATTTTTTTAACTCTGACTAGTGTGATTAAAACAAAATATTTATTAATACAAATTAAATGTATTAATTAGAAAGATATACACATGAAATCAATTTTATCGAAAAATATTGCTGTTGCGCTAGCGGGATTCGAACCTGGATCTCTTTTCCAATACGGGGAAGATGCATTACCAACTATGCTACAACGACAGTATTTTTGACGACAAATTTTCGAACCTATATGTTTTACATAATGTAGATGACTTTCAAATAATGGAACGATAAATGTATTATTAGAAAAATGTGACATATAGATTCAAAAATTTGTCGTTAATGCACAGTGGTGCTTTTGCATAATCGGTTAATGCACGTTACCCGTATTGGAGGAGATTCTGGTTCGAATCCCGGTAGCGCAACAACAATATTTTTCGATAAAAAATATTTTAAATGTATATCTTTCTCATTAATACTTTTAATTTGTATTAAAACAGCACAGACCTATGTTCTGAATCATTGAATAATTACAACTTCACAATAAGAATATGCTCTCCTTAATAAAATATTGATTTATTTTAATGTATTGTATGTAATTATAAAATATTATAAGGTAGCCATATAATATTTTAAAACCGCAACGTTCCTGTTTCACAATATTTAATAAAAGTAATCACTTTTATCCAACACAATCAGAATTATTATAAGTTCACCAGTATATTTCCATCAACCTTTTGATTTCGTTTTTAATTACCAGGGGGTGGTTCCTGCTCGGAGCTTGTGATTTCAGCGCGGCCAGGGTTGAAAAGTATTCCCCGAACGGTGGGCGGGTAGCTACCCAGCAAGCCGGGTAGGTACTCGCCGTGGCCCGTTCCGGTAACATTTCCCACCGCTCTCTGCGTATTAAATTCCCAACTAATTGGCGGACCACGTGACGTCCGGCTACTTCCCGCCATTTTTTGCGTCACACACCGGTCAAATAAAACTTTTACCGCCAAACGGCGCCCCGTCTCGCTCGCTCCGGCGGCGCCGGCGTCGGGCCGCGCTCTTCCCGCCGATGGAGAATCGGCAACCTCAAATTTTGGAATAGGTTTTATGGAAAGGCACGTCCGTTGATGTTCATTACAATATGTCGTCGAAAGTTTTTTTTTTTAATTAAGGCCGATTTACAGGAACAAAGGGGAGAAATCATCCCCTAACCGCGACACGGTTTATGTTTGATTGTTTTAATTATTGAGAATTGGAACAATGCTTCGTTTCTAGCCTTTTTTTTACGTGAATTTTGAACGTGTTATACATGTGTGTACTTTTTCTGGATAAATCATAAAATGTTCTTAGGTTTTCACGGCCGTTCAGAGTCTTCTGTGTGTAGTTTTCTGCCGTGTATACCTGACCTTTCTAACCGACGTTTCGGATCCCATTGCAGGGTCCAGATTCGAAGGCAGATTTTTTTCGACACGGTAATGCAAGCCAGTTCTTAACCACAACACTAACAATAATACATCACATCAGCTCTGATGATAGACCCTGCAATGGTATCCGAATCGTCGGTTAAAAAGGTCAGATATGTATGGCAGATTAGCCCAGAAAATAATAAAATGATTGGTGAAATATTTTACAATTAAATGTACTATAAGTTTGTTGATCTCTCGCTGTGTTTAACTATAGAATCATATTTATAAGAAATATTGTATTTTTTTGGTAATAACACAGTACAAAACAGCTTTCATTAATATTTAATAAAAGTAAATAGTTTGTTATATTAAGTCAAATATTATAATCTACTTAGATAGATAATATTATTTTTTCGCAGCTCAATCTAAAGTTCTAGGTTTTGTGTCACGCGGATTTCAACAAGCAGCGGTTCGAGAACCGAAGGTACGTTCAACTACTGAGACATTTTTTTCTCAAACAATATGCTTGAGGACCAAATCGTTCTAGATGATTAACGAGGTTTCATTGTATAAGGGAGTAAGAAAGTATTAACATACATACTTTTTAGTGCTTTAATAAATATACTCTTACATCATTATTTTTATTAAATTTTTAAATATCCAATATATACATTATATATATATATATATATATATATATATATATATCCGTAAATGCGAATATTTCATTATGGTCGTAATTAAGGATAAATGAATTATTAATTAAAATAAGGTAGGTAAATTATTTTGACAAAAAATTAACGACAAAAAATAAAATAGTTTTCATTATTTAATATAGGTATTTAAAGAATATCAAAAACTCAATTCGAAATACCAGAAAGGCAAAACAGTAATAATTTTGATATGATATGTATTCTATCGCTGAAGCTTATTAATTAAAAAATCAAATGAATAATCTTCCAATTCATATTTTTTTACATATTAGAATGATATAATGTCTGTGTGAATTATTATTTTTAAAACACGATCACTTATACATTTTAAATAGTAATTAAATGTATTCATTATAAATATATACATATAAAATCAATTTTATCGAAAAATATTGTTGTTGCTCTACCGGAATTCGAACCTGAATCTCTTTTCCAATGCAATTACCAACTATGCTCAGCGGCAGTATTTTTAACGACAAATGTTCAAACCTCTATGTTACATTTTTGCAAACGAAAACATGTATCATCCCATTATTTAAAAGCCATCACATTATGTAAAACATATGGGTTCGAAAATTTGTCGTCAAAAATACTGTCGCTGTAGCATAGTTGATAATGCACCTTCCCCGGATTGGAAAAGAGATCCAGGTTCGAATCCCGGTAGCGCATCAATATTTTTCGATAAATTGATTTTATATGTATATCTTTATAATTAATGTATTTAATTAGTATTTAAAATATCACAGACCCATGTTCTGAATAAATACAACTTCACAACAAGAATGTGTTCTCCTTAATAAAATATATTTCACTGAATAATGTTTCTTTGAAAACTTATTTTTATAAAAAACTTTTGATATCTAGGCAATGTAATGATTTTATATTTTGTTGGCAGCCCTGTTCGGTGTGCGTAGGTGAGCCTCGGGCCGTGTCGATAGCTGGACGTGGGCGGATGTTTTAATTCCCGGATAATTTATTACACGTGTTGCTGCTAGTCCCAGCTCACCTCGATGAGAAAATCGGTTTCGATATGCGCTTTAAACGATTTTCTTTCCAGAACCAAAGTGGATAAACTTTGTATTATTTTGCCCAGTAAAATATACACGATTAAATTTTAGGACATTTGTAATAACGTGCAATTCAACCAGTCGAATATAAATCATTAAAATTAACCTGATTACGTATCAGTGTACGAGGTAAATAATAAGGAATATTATCTCTTATCGTTAACGTATTAAATTAATAATTTCCTTCTATGTGTCACGTGTAGGAATTTTTTTTTAAATAATAGTTTCAATTTCATTCTAGATAACAAACAAATTCATTTCTGTTGCTGGAATTTTAAAAATTACAAAAGGCATCAGTATTAAAAATTACAAAAGGCATCAGTATTATTTTTTGGTGAATCTAATTATATAATGTTGTATGTATATCTTCGATATAACTAAGTCTTAAATGTTACTATCGCAGAAAAAATATTATTATATCACATAATATGGACAAAATTTAAAAAAAATATAAATATATAAATAAATAAACACGTGTGTACATACGCAGCTGTTAATTTAAATGATATCGTATATACATACGTAGTTAATAATTTAAATTGTGTCTTATGTACATACGCAATTGACGATTTAAATTATATTGTATGTACTTGTATACATATACGTAGTTAATAATTTAAATTATGTGTTATGTACGTGTAAAGTAAATAAAACTATATTTTATGCGTTTAAAAATTATAGCGTGAATAAATCAACGATTCATTTCATTTTTAAGTCCGATCCTGTTAACATAGATCTATTAACTGTAATGCTTTTATAGTTTGTATATAAATATTTCTTTTCTGACATTCGACGTTGTCTTATTATGACGTGCACCCCTGATTAATCGGCATCCACAGGACAGGAGTTACGGAATACATTTCCCCGGTCGACTTGACAAAATATTTATTGTTTTTATTTAGAAACCGGTCACTTATCACGCCGCTCCCATGGGCTGGAGTGAGTTACAAATCACGACACTCTTTAGCACTCCTCCGCGGACGGGCTACGGTTATTTATGACATGTCATACGGAAACATGAATAATCGATTTTTGGCGATTTTCAAAGTCGAGAAACCTGGAGTTTTTTTTATTTATTTGGAGATTTTATCATTAGTTACGAACGTATTATAGACATGTTTTCTCGTAATTTTAATATCTCTGTGCAAAGGGTGCAGCCCCACACAGCCCAGTATTTAGCGAAGCCCGCATTTAAGATGGCTGGAGTTTTGATAATTTATTCGGTGGTAGCTTAATTTAATAAATTTAATTAAGAAATAATGATTTTTGGCAATGATTTGTCCCAAAAAAATATTAACCGGTTCATTAAACTAATTTTGGTCATCCACCCTCTAATTATGAATTGCGAAGCGCCATGTTCGTAAAAAAAGTGACTTCAAGGGCGTTTTATATATAAACTGTTTAGTCCTACACTGTCTATATCTTTGTCATTAAAATTAAAAATTGTTATTTGAATTCGAATTTGAATATTCGAATATGATTTTTTGAAAATTTTATTTTTTAGTCAATTTTTTAAATAAAGTCTCTGATGCACTGTTCCTTATGACGGAGAGTATAGAGTTCCATGATTTTAGACCTGTCATCACAAATGTCCGTTCACTAAACTTGACGTCTGGCAACGACTGGTCGGTTCTACAACCCTTCCTGCTGCTGAAGTAGACGCTACCCTAAGAGTTTGATTTGAAGTCTACTATTCAGGTTACTTGGAATGCAGAGCTCTTGAAGATACAGAGGCGCCATGTTATGTGTCACCTTTTACGTCAACCAGGATAATTCAAATGCTACTCTTTCAGGGAAATGAAGCCAATGTAGTTCACACAAAAGGGATGTTATATGCAAAAATTTAGAAACTCCGTGTATTATCTGTGCTCTCCCCCGTTAATATATACCTATCATTTATCCTGTTTAAGGGATTGAGAGGATTTTCAAAAGAATTATACATATCTTTACTCTAATAGTAAGAGATCTCGTTCATAACAATATTCTGTGATCAACCTATGCTTAGGTACATCCATTATGAACAATATTTTTATGAAATAAATAAGTGCACTAAATTAGTATTTTAAACTATAAAATATTATAAAAATATTTCACCCTTACGTAAAAATATAAATAAATAAATCTTTGCACCCAGCCTCGCATTTTTTCAGGCAATGTAATAATAAAATTCTCAGAGACTGAATTGTAGAAATGATGAAGGTTGGTTTTAATATCATTACTTTGTGGTGTAACATGATTATTTTTATATTCACAATAAAACTTTGTACTACACACACGTTACGTTATTTTAACTACTACTTTCGAGAGATGCAGTCGATCTCATCCCAACGTGTGCGTAGTACAAAGTTTTATTGTGAATATTAAAATAGAGAGGTCAGTTTTGCTTCCAAAATAATCTTTTCAAGAAGATACTATGGACAGTCAGTTATTTTATCTTATATGCTGTAGGAGAATGATGAAAGATAGTTGGACTCAAAGGAAACGAGTGACGACATTTTGGAAAAAATAAAGGAGTTAATAATAAATTTATTTTAGAACGGTAATAAATATACCCAAAATATTTGTCATATCCATCGATACAATGTTTATTCCCGCTAGCTTTTGCGATAGAAGGAGAAAGAAGATAAGGGATGGCCAAGAAAAAGATTAACATTTATTTGAAACTATTAATTATTCAATTTTATTTAGTATTTCAAGTGCATGTATGCATTCTCTGCCCACCTCACTAGATCAGACTGAGATGGACAGTGTTTTCTCTGTATCATTTGCATTTGTTATCATGTATCATTTACAATAGGATTACAGTTGATCAAACAATATAGATATAGATGTATTCAGGATTAAGATGTCTCACAGAGACGAAGATATTATTTTTATATGAGAAGCATGGAAGTCTTGGGCATTACAGGGCTTACGACCTGTCATCGGCTGACTCAAGTGATCACTTTACATAATGTAACGTTTACCTATTTACCCACGCTACCTCATCTATAAAATTTTTGGATGTTGTATATATATTAAATCAAGATGGAACATTTCACTCATTTATTACCAATTATGCTGTATATATTATATATTCACTATTGAACATGGTAAATAAAAAAATAAAAAGTACAGTAAATACAACAGTTATAATAACTGGGTAAATAAGTAGGTATATAAATATCTGGTGTAGAGCATTATATTTAAAAAAACATAAATAAAAGTCGAATTAAGACGTGGATACATTAGTACTAAAAATTCAAAGAATAAGTACATACGTAGATTTATGGTGTAAAAACTTATCCACCAGCCACCTCATAATATGTATAGGTCAAAGGTATTGATCCTATTGATCCTTTCTAAATAGTTTTTTCTACTCATTAAAGGTTGCAATAGTATGTAAAGCCTAGGAGCCAGGAACATGTGAAAGCGTTGGTCAAAAATTGTTCGCATTTTCGGAGCTATTACATTTGAGTGATTTCTGGAACATGTTTAATATGTTTCTTCGACAGTGTAGTATTATTTGCGAAATATTTTAATATTGATTGCATATACCTACGATTTTCATTGATCTGATAACCGACTTTCTCTAAAAAGTGGTTTTGAATAGTACCTACAGGGTGAATATTATGTTCCAGGGCGATGTTGTTTTTAAATAACTAGATAATAAAACGCTTTTTTATTTAGTTTTTATTTATCAATAATTTGATTTATTATAATTAGTATTCTTACAGAAAGTAGTCAGGAGCCGATCAGGTGATCGAGGAGGCCAGTTGATATCACCACTTTTGAAGGTAATGCAGCCGGGAAAAATTTATTAATAAATTTCAAGCATAGCTCGGGTTGTGTATAAGGTGGCACCGTCCTGTTGAAGTTACATGTATTGTAGGCCCAATCGATCCAATTCGGCCACCAACAAGTTTTCCAATATGTGACGATAGCGGTCACCATTAATGGTTACAGCATTGCCATTATCATTTAGATAAAATGTTTTAATAAGTTTAAGACGTTGTTGAAATGTTAGATACTTCATAATAAATTGTAATTAACTATTATTTACGATTATTAAATACAAACTGACAAATATTTGCAAAATTAAAATGGCGACCAAACAAAATCGACCTGGAACATAATATTCACCCAGTATATGTTTTTTTTAACCTTACTCTTACAACCGCTTTCTGTGCTCAAATAATTGACTCTAGTATGGTTTTAGCACCACTGGAGCAGATAAGTAAAAGACATGGCACAGAATAGAGATTAGAAGAAGAAGAAGAATTATTATTTATGATACTCATTTGTGGAATAATTTTACTCTGAATATATCACTATCAATATACTGAAGTCAGCGAATTTTAATACCCACGGGATAATATTTCACACGAAACGTCTTATTAAATCCCTACTATCTACTTTATCCAGACTTGGATATTTTTCCCACGTAGTAAATAGAATAGTTTATTTTTAAGAGTTGTGGGCGTACATCGTGCAATTGCGTTAACTGTTAATAATTTACCAACAAGGTGAACCGAAGCAATGTACCTCATGTGACATAAAACAGTCGGCGAATGATAATGTCAGCTATATTACTACCATAAACTCTATCTACAGTTCTGATGTCTACGTACACCGTGGCACGTAATACAATATGCTCTCGCCTATTCATAATACGAAAACAAGTAATAACGCCCAACAACCATTATCTGTCCACAGTGTGACTGCAAATACGTTTTAAATTATGCTTAGTAAAATCATTAAAAGTCATTTTTTATATTTCTAGTTGAGTTTCTTATAGAACACACTGATCAAATTCACTTTATGTAAATTTTTCAATTTTATTTATTTTTCATCAGAAAAGTAATGGGGATAAGGACAATAGGGATGAAGTAGTAATTTTTTTCGTCGTTTCTAAGTTATTATATTATTACATGAATAAGCCGTCAAAATTAAAAAAATATCAGAAAAAACACTAATTAATAACATTACGTTCCCTACTTTCCATATTCCAATTAACAATCAACAAAACCCCTCCCTGCTTTCATTCTCCGCCTCTTTAACTGAATAAGTTGGCACCAAGTTCTATTCAGATTTTTTATCTTTTGTATTACCTATAAAATACATCTGCATGTGAAATATTTTTACAAATTAGATAGACCAACGAAAACATTGGATACATTTACTAATTATAAAAATATGTGAATAATGAATTATTCTTTACGTATTATAGTATAGTTAAATATCACAACGAACATTATAGATGAAATATCGATAGTATTTATACGGGTTGAAATATGATTTCTAAGTACTACACAGCACGCATGGAATGTTCATAGGTGGGTGACTATTAAGGGTTATAAGGGATAATATGGAGGTTCCATTTTGTACAGTCAACAACCAAAAATAAAAATAAAAAAAATCTACAAATCCATTAAATTACCCTTTCCAACAACATACCATCCCCTAGACAAGAAACATAAATTTCAATATTTTAATATCCATACAATTTCGCAATCGTAAAATAGCTTCATCAAAATACTGATATTTAAATTGATAGAAAAAATATATGATAATTTTAATTCTAAGTTAAGATTAAATTATTAAAACGTATTTATAAAAGGCAAAGATTTAAATACACTAATGATCATCAAAATATTTATAAGGAGACATTTTAAAATGATTTAACACATCCTCGGAGGTGGTGGATCAGATTTGACCTAGGTGTTTGTAAAAATATGAATTACGCTACAAATATTCGTTTAATGCTATTTTCCGTCTAGCTAATCTTTTATTAAATATTTTCAAATAAATGAGATACAATTAAATGTTATCGGACGAGATTCAAATGAGTTATTGATAAAAATGTCGAAAAACGCTCAAAAATCAGTCTCTTTTACGGAATTGATCTCAGCGAAATATATATTGTCAACAATTTGAGCGGGTAGACAAAGGATACCAGGTATGCGTCCATGTATTTGTTTTGACTTATTTTCGTCTGGGGGCCCCTAGACAATACCAATAATATAACTATTTGAGAGGCGTTATGCCTACATGTAAGTTTTATGACACCACCTGTTCGGGTTCCGACGAGAAGATTACATGCTCAGTGGATGATGTATTTTGGCAGTGTAGGGCATCTGTTGATGCGTGAGAATATGTACATTATTCGTAATATTTTTTAATTTTTAACTTTAATTTTTTAGCAGAAATATTATGGCACACCATGCCATTTCATTAAATAATATTTAAAATGAAATATCTATAAAAAATCTCCCACAAAACGGTTTAAAAACTAAAAACTTGAAGTGGGTCTAAAATGACCCACCGGGCAGTAAGTGTTAATAAGTAACAATGCAAAATAAGGAAAACATCAAAAAATTTAGTAACGGAACTTTTTAAAATTTTATTTTTAAACTGTGTTTAATTACTGTGTTTTATTTTGTTGCATGAAGATTTCTCTCTTTTTTTGGTACACTAAATACTTATATTTAAATATATAATTAATCAATTTCACATATATAATTATTTTTAATTCATTGAATTACATAAACAAAACGTTACATCCTTTAACAAAGATAATTATTAAAAACAAAAATACTTATATTAAATATTTGAATACACTAAAGGAATGAAATAAATGGAAGGTGACAAGAAAATCACAAAAAAATATAACGAGTATTATTGTAGATTTAAAATAGTTCTCAACTAAGAAAATTATATATAATTTACCCGTTTTCACAGCGATAGGCAGATAGGATAGAACGTCTCATTTATTTGTCCGACAAACATCTTGTTATGGACGTTCCATCACGCTAACACGTATATCACTGACACCATTGTTCCAGTTACATCCAACATTAGTTTTATATATTTAATTACTATCTTCTCTTCACACATAATTCGGTTAGTTATAATTATCAATATTTTGTACACCTTTGTTAAAAATTTTCTTCTTATTAAATAAAAGACATGCATTTTTGTTTGACTGTACTTTATATGGAGGTCCAGAAAAATGTCACGACCGTGTACAGCGAGCATCTCCACAAAGTATGACGTCATACAACACACAGCTCGCAGCCTTTCTGCACACCTCGGTATGTTGCTTGCTGTTTGATGTATTCATAAAGCAGACAGACAAACCGACTACGAGGATAACTTTCATAATGAAAAACGCGAGATACTCGTTAGAGGTCCTTCGGGCGGATCATTAGTCGGCGGAAAATGCTGACAATTTTCTACATCTTTTTCATAAATAGCTTCATTTTGTTGTAGTCACTATGTGACAGAGACATTATACTCTTATAGTTTTGCGTACCATCAAAATATGTATATAGTCAGCGCTAAGTCATTCATTTAAACGTTGTGTTTTGTTTTTATATGGGGGGAAGATTAACATTCGCGGCACGCATCCTTTTTTATGGCGATATACAATTGACGAGTTGTGGCGTCCAGAATCAAAAGTGGACATTTCCACTTTACCTGTTTTCAAGTAAAATGCAAAATACCATTGTACTACAACTGTCATATTTGGAATCATATTGAAAATGACCAGTAACCACAAGTCACATGACCAAATACTGACGTTTTATTAGCTAAAAACATATTTGTCAGCGTTTGAATCAATTATTTATTGGACATGTTTGCGATTGATGTAACAAGCAAACGTTAACTGTGTTTATATACAAAATTTGGTGAAATTTGTCTAATTTTGATAGGCTAGTTTTGTAGACATTAATTTGCTTTACATACCCAACTTAAAATCGATAAAAATATTTGATTTTGATACTATACCTTACAGTTGTACAAAATTAAGAACAATGGTGGTAAAGCAATGATCTCTGAACCATTTTTAAATCAAAATTGTTACAGGTAACTTAATTTTGAGATGTGTAATTAATGACGTTGTGTAAAACTGTTTTTTTAACTTTCGTGTAAGCGTGCATATATATATCCAAATCATTTTCATGTGAATCAAACACTTTTGTATTTATTGCACCCATCCTGTCCGTCTAATTGTTCCGTATTTCCTCAATTATTAAGTCTTCTCTAATCCATTAAATGTCATTTCCTTATAATAATTACAATTCGTCACGATCAGATCGCTGTGTGGGTTCCTTTGATATATTCGTATTTCCGATACCGTTTAATGTGCCACGGGTAATTTTACTTCCAGTAGCCAACATTCCTTAGAAAATATTTATATTCAAAAATATAAATTATATGTAATAATGTTGATGAAAATTGTATTTTGCGATAAATTTTCAAACTGTATACAACGTATTTGTTTGCTTGGCGTCCAATCAAATAGACTAAAAATTGCTAACGCTTTCTTTGTAGGCAAATTTAAAAATAAACTGATATATAACGATATAATTAATAGAACTATCATTTCTCTATGAAAGTAATTATATTAATATGTAACCTTACATGTAACTTATAATGGGAAGGTTTTTTAAAATTATTTGTAAAATCTAAATATTACACTACCAAAGTTTAAGTTTTATTAATCAATCATTGGAGTTCAAAATATCATACGACATTTTAATTTCCATTGTAGTAACACGATCGAGAAATCCAGATCAGGACAACGTCCAGTTAATAGGGAACTCACAAAAATGACAGCTTCTGGGAAACGTTCGTCAATATGGTATTCAATGAGATTATTGAAATATTAATCTAAATTTAATCAAGAATAATCAATGTAAAGTTATGTAATTAGGTATAAATTTTTGTTTGATTTATATATTTTCAATTAGATTTTAAAATACAGATACGATGTTTTAGGATGGATTAACTTCTAGTTTTATATACATAGTATTTTATAAATGTACACCTGTTTCTTACCCGTGGGAGAGTGTGAAAGGAAATTGATTCATTACATTAAGTTGAATATTAAGAAATTTCTTATTAATCCCGAATTAAATGCGTACGTATGGTTTTGAAGGGATATTTATCGAAAGGAAACAAACAAGTTCATCTCTATTGTCAGCAATTTGATAACTGTAATTTTTTAAATTATGTTTTAGGGCACTTCCTAAGGTGGATTTGAAATACAAGTTCTAATACATTTCATTAAGGAGAACACATTCTTATTGTTCAAAACATAGGTCTGTGATATTTTAAATACTAATCAAATGTATTACTTATAAAGATATACATATAAAATCAATTTGATCGAAAATTTAATTTATAAAAAAACCGGGATTCGAACCTGGATCTCTTTTCGAATAAGAATGTATTCTCCTTAATAATATATAAGTTGTATCAATGTGTTCAAAATTTAATAAAAATGAATTTTTAATTCTGGCGTCTGCTATCGGTTTACTCAAAGGTATTTGAGATTCCGTGAAAACAAAGTAGATGGCTCTTTTAAATAATAGAAAGACGATAGATGTACTAATTTGAAAAGGTGCAACAAATGGGTTTTAAAATTTGTTGTCAAAAATAATGTCGCTGTAGCATAGTTAGATAATGCACTTTCCCCGGTTCGGAAAGAGATCCAGATTCCGAACCCACAACAACAATATTTTTTCTATAGAATTGATTTTGTATGTATATCATTCTAATTAATACATTTAATTAGTATTTCTAATATATTTAAATTTTCGTACGACCTATCGCAGAAATTGACGATCAATTTTTTGTCAAAATGAGACCTAACTCAATATGTATCACGCTGAGTCCCGTTACTATTTGGAATAATTATATCCATATCCATATTAATAGTCACCTAAATACAGCAAATAACATTTTTAAAACTGTTTTGATACTGATCTGTGATAACATACTAGGGTACCGAGTGATATTGAACAAAGGCATTTCCTTAATAAATTTGCACCTTGAAGGTGTCTCCTGTCTAGGTATCTCCCTGAAAAGATTTTTCCATAATGTTTTGATTTCCCGGTGGCCATTACCTCAGCAGTGATGGCGCCCTTAAGGGCGTATGCTCTGCCATGCGGTGCCGGCGGTCTTTATTGGATCAAAATGATTCCACCGGGTGATGGTGAGGGGTTGGGGGAGAGGGTGCAACACAGTGGCGTAGATTGTTTACAAACAATTTTTTTTATTCGAAAGTATTTTTTTAATTATTACATAAGTGCGTAATAATAAAATACCTATTATGTTTTTAATGTCCTATATATACGCTCTCAACGAATTGATTTTTTAGACATACCTAAACAAGATAAAGCTGATGAGTTCTATTCGTGAGCAAAAAAATTATCTATAAGATTAATTAATTAAGTCATTTTGATTATAGGAACTGTTTTGCAAAAAAACAATATTAATACTTTTTGGTTCATTATTTACGAATCGTTATAATAAAAATAATATATTTCGTAATATTTTAAAAGATAAAATTATAACTTTATTGTGTACGATTCTCTATTTCTATAATTCATAAATAACGAGAAATTTATTATTGATAGACTCGGCGTTAGCTTTGTAGAGTTTCATCATAATGGATAGATATAAATGAAACAATATTATAACTCTACTTGAGTTCATTAGAACTACTCGAGTTTCGAAAGAAACAGTAACTCTCATCGATAGGTGAAGTATTAAACTAACTACACGCAAATATAGGAGACAAGGCTTTGGTTTTCTAAATGTGATTCGTCATTTCGCTGGCACTCTTCTAAACGGGAGGTAAAATTTCTGAGAACTGTTCGGTACATATTCTCCGTGATTGCTACCATTTTTTCTAGGATGTTTTCTTTTAGTTGGTCCAGAGAGGGAGGATTGTTACTGTATACTTGTGATTTAAAGTAGCCTCATAGGAAAAAGTCAATTGGTTTCATTAGGGCTACGTAGAGGCCAGTTTGTCATTTCGTCAGGATATCAATTTTTTAGGGAACAACTGGTAAAGACAGGCTTCATAGGGACTGAATTCCCAAGGATGCGGCTAACGATCGGCATACCCCTCGCTCCTCTCACGCTCATTGCGTTGGTGCAGCGAATGAACCAGAATGAAAAATACTTTTGGGACAAACTGTATTTAATTATTAGTATAACGTGTGAAAGAAAGATAGTAGGTTGAAATACATTATTTTGGCTACATAATTTCAGAAAGTGGCTCGATGTCCAAAATACCGAAGATCGTATTATCTTACCCAAAATTAAATCACACATTATTTAATCATTATTATAGTTTCGAGAGGTACAGTCTCTTCAGTCTTGCCATGTCAATCAATAATATTTCGACATCGAAAACGTTAATGTAAAACGGTACGTGAAGAAAAAGAAGATAAGGTTTTTGGGAGAGAAATTTTCACAAATATAAAAATATCTTTCGTTTACATCTTATTATTTATAAATTCTTCTGTATGCTATGTATAATGTATGAAATATTATTACAGAAGTTATGTGTTCTATATTTATATCAAATTAAAAATTATGTGCTACTTAATATAGAACCAAACTTAATTGCGTTTTCTTTTTACATTTTAGGAATTATTCCAATCAATATTGCAATCTTGTGTAGTTAATTAAAACCAAATAATATAAAATAAAACTGTGTGCCACTGGGCTATCTTTTCCCACTCATTCCTGCATGTTTTTCATCATAGGTGGCCGTCCCTCATAAGCGGCTGTGTTTTGCGGAAAATTAAGGTTTTTCAATAGCCCTGCCTCTCTATATGAGATACTCCATGGGGGATCTTGTTAATTCCGCTGATATTATATCTGCCTTTGATATTTTTCCTTTTTGTTGGTATCATTAGCAGCGGCCGCACCTGCTGATTTTTACGCAAAGGATGGAATTGGAATTTATATTTTTTCGTTGGTTCGAATATATAACCCTTTTTCATTTATGCGTCACTCTTTATTTTGAGTAACATTTAATACCAGCGGCTAGTACCCGGCGTTGCCAGGGATTATGATTTATTTATATTTTACAATAGGGATATAGACTTTTGTTGTGTAAGTACTGTACTTGCCCTAAATATCTAACATTTGATCCAGGCATGGAGAGGGTGAGATGTTTGGGTGGATGAGGTAGGATGACTAAAGTTTTCTTAAGGTCCTAGAGTTCAAAAAAATTAGATGGTGGATATAAAACACATTTACATCAAATATAGAGTAACCAGGAAGAGAAGGAAGTAATAACATATATATTTATATAAATAAATAAATATTCCCGCAGTTTATGTATGAAGTAAGAAAATTAAAATAATTTCTAATGATGTTTTTTTTTGTTTCAGGTAATGCATGGGAATTCAGGATTAACAATGTTAAATGTTTTCATTGTCACCTACAATGAAGTAGCTTTGAACCGGGATGCCTAAAAAAGTGATATTGGCTTTGAAACTTAATGTTCCACAGCATCGACTGGTAATATAGAGTATTAAAGGTAATAAACTCAGTCACTTCCACAAAAAAAAAAAAATACTTTAAGATATTAAGAAATAACCTAAAGATTCTATTTTAGCTTACAGTAAAGTAGTTAAATGTGACTAAAAATTCCAGTTAATGTTAATGTTAATTCAGTGTTAAGGTTTCTGTTTACGTTATGAAAATATTTTCTTATTGCGGTACCTCTCTGCTTTAATCCCACTTCTCTGCTGTAACCTTCACCTACATGTATATTCTATATTCGGTTGACATAGTTATATAAAAACACTGTTTACTTTCACTAATTTGTCATTTATTATAACGTTGTCAATTCTGATGCATTATCTTCAGTAATGTTACTAATACTTAACTTAAGACTAAAGGACTACGTGCCACTTAGGGTTGAAGAGTGGAGGGGGCATTAGAGTTGGGTGGTTATAGCGGCCTGGGCAACAAGTGTAGGAGAGGGAACGGGATAAGGTATTTGAATATTGATAACATTTTTGTTACAATTAAGTTTTCTAAAATATGTAGTTTATTTCCTTTTTTACAAATATGTACTAATTCTACGCCATCACTGTCGAAACGATGACCTTCGGTTCTTATGTGGTCCGTCATTTTCGAATAGATGCTGAAGTTTGTTATCCCTAAAAAGGTTTTTTTAACTCTAATCCCCCCCCCTCCAATCCACTGCAGACAGTATTTTTATTGTAAATATAATTTAATTATTCACAATAAAATTTTGAAAAATAAAAATAAATTAATAATTGGACCATTTCTACATGAATATGAGGAAAAATGCTTATTTAGGTGATACAAGATTTTTAGCTTGAATTTTTCATCAAACCTAAATAAAGTCAAACTTTTTAGTTCATATATAATAATATAATAAGCATGTTAATTGGTAAGAATACTGTATATTCTAGATTATTTAATTAAAGAACCCTCTTGATTTTTTTCTAATGATTAGTACTATAAATGTTAATTACTAATGGTATACACGTTCAAATAAAGAGTTATTTTATAACTAGTCGGATTTTGGCCTTGATGAATTCTATAGATTGGCATAAAAAACATAATAAAATTTTAATCTATTCACTCTCTAGCATTTCTAGAATTCTGATAATGAAATTATTAAAGTTAAATTATTATTTAAATTTACATACACTTAACAAATGCTCATAATATTTGTATAAGCATTTATTTTCATTGAAAATTATGTAAACGCAAGTGTGTGTATCAAAACGTGAGTGTTTATTACTGTATGTAAACTAAAGAAGATATAAATAAAACATCACTTACTTTTTGGGTTACGTAAATTACGAATGACGAAGTATGCTCTCAAAAATAATGTTAGTTCTTCTTTCTTTTTCGAATGAACAAACCAATTCAAATCACTTTCAATATTACCTCCGGCATCAATGGCCAATTTGTCTTGGACTATTTGTGATTCAACGCGATCTGATCTGGCATCGTCTCCAATAACCGTATACATTAATCTCTCCGAGTATCTTCAGTAGAAATGGTTCAGACATTCGCAAACAAACAATTATCGTCCGTAGCAGTAAGTTGGAGAAGAATTAGGTCTATACAAACTGAGGTAAATTGAAATGATGCGAGATTGTGAATATGGACCACGCTACAAAAGATGACGTCTGATGTTATTTATTTAAGTATTTTTAATAAATATGTATGTCCACAAAGCATGGATTTTACAGTTATTATTTCAATACATCGCTACAATAGTTCATTTGTACTATCACTCCAAAATTTTCAAAAATGTAAGCAGAAATACTTCAAAAAATGTATGGATAGAAACGAAGAGAAGAAAACGAAAAATAACACAGAAAGGTTAATAACTGTACTTTTCTTTACGTTCAACGATAATTTCGGAATGAAAGAAAAATGTTTAATATTAAATTTATTTATTTATTTATTTATATATATTTTGACATCCATATTTTTGTAGTTACAGAGGTGGATACATAACATACATAATACATAGTTTAATGTGTGGGATGGAGTAGACTTCACCTCTGATATATACAGCGTTGTCCTGGCTACTTTGCTAGACTAAAGTCTGTGTTAAAGTAGCCAGTTTTTTTTTTTTTTCGTGCTGTTGTGGTGTTATTTGGAATAAAAAAATAAATCAAATATGAATAATATATCAGTTTATGTTCAGCTATCTATTTGCGGTGTGGTAGTAATGATTAAATGATTACAGACTGGCTGGCTCACGCGAGCGGTGAGAATGCGTGGAAGCAGTTCCGGTCGACGGGAGCCGAATGTCCGCTTTCAACATCAACGCTCCGCCCCATCTGTTTGGTTCCACCTTCATAATTCCGCTTTTCCGATACTTTATGAGATTGTTGAGTTTATTTCTGCAGTTCAAATAAATAAGAGTTACCAGTTTTTTTTAATTAAATTTTTTTTTATCAAATGATCTTTGTATAGCGCAGTTTTCGAAAGCTTTTTCTTAAAAAAAATATTTTTAAATTTTATTTGGAGACGTTATGTCCTTGGATATTATTTTGCGTGGATCATTTGCGGCTGGAGCTTTTGTCGGCCGGATCTTTTGTCGGCTGACCCTTTTATCGTGGACGTTTTGTCGTTGGGCCAAAAGTCCGCGGACCTTTTGTCGTACAACCCACCGTAAGGTCAATGCAGGAACGCCAACAGGAACTCGGCCCCTGGGACGTCTAAAAATGAGTTGAGTGGACAATGTTTACAAAATCAACAAGTGTATATATATATATATATATATATATATATATATATATAATAACTGGAAAGCCTGGAGAATGGTTGTGCCGTGGATCTGAAAGACCCTTAGAGCTAATTATAATAATAATAATACAATTTATGTATGAGTGGACCTTAAGAAAAAAGACAGAAAATTAAGTTGATATAAATATTGACGTACGAAACTCATTAGTCTGTGGTCACAAGCTTGAAATTATTATACTCTATCTTATATTGGATAAAAACTTTATTAGGCAAAACACATTTTTTTTATGAAGTTGAATTGTTAGAACATAGTTCTGTAGTATTTAATACTAATTAAATGAATCAACTAGAAATCTATACAAAAGACAGAAATACAGAAAAAATCTATTTATCGAAAAAATATTTAGTTTCTACCGGAATTCTAACCAAGACCTCTTCCTATCCTATCAAATTAATTGCTTTTTAAATTTTAATAATAGATGTATCAATTGGAAATATTGCAGAATATGAGTTCAAAAATTTGTCGAAGAGTAGATTGCCGTAGCAAAAGTAGAGAACGCACTTCCCCTCATTGAAAGAGGTCCAGGTTCAAATCTCAGTAACAATTAAATGTATTTTCGATAGATAGATTTTTTCTGTGCATTTTTATAGTTGATTAATTTAATTTCTATTAAAATTTCGACTACTCTATCTATGGTGGTTAAAAATTTTCACTGATATTGTAATTTTATAGACAATCGCTTTAAATAATAATTAGGAAAGCACCTTCTTGTTACACACCGTTTTTCTTGAATTTTCACCTGTACTGTATTCACTTACACTATAATTTAATTATATAGTTCATATTTCATGCCTTTCCTAATACAACTAATACCCAAAATATTCAAGTTTTCTCTTCTGATGGAGATCACTACGTTTTTATCTTTATTCATACGTTTCAAAACGTCTTTATCTCACATTTCACCCACCTAGGAGACTTTCAATGTCTTTCTGTAGAGGGCCATATTTAACTGTCAATATTTAATAGTTACTTTATTTAATTTATTACGAGTATATAGTAGATACTTTATTAATTGTATTTAGTACATTTGCAATGCTTAATTTTTATTTATAAAAAAATTTATACAATAAGGCAAGATAACAATAAAATGATGTAAGAAAACTGAAGAAATCATGATGATAACACATTTTCTAAAATTATTACAAATTTAAATTAGTTATTCTTTATAGATAGTGTGCTTAATATATTACATATTATCATATTTAAGAAATAATTTTTGTACCAAATCAAAAAAAAAATTTTTTTAAACATTAATATATTTATTTTAATACATACAGTAGTTATTATAATATATATTTTTATTAAGACCTACTCCAAGATGAGATTTATATTCAGATATGAATATACTTTTTAAAAGTTATAAAAATAAAAAAATTGCGAGATTATTTCAATAAAAAAAATTGTAGAAATCATTTAGTCGATTATCTGACGTGGTCGTGGATTCGACCCTCATTCCAGGAAGTCAATAAGATAATGCTATTTTCATACTACAAAGTAGTAAGAATAGTAAGCTTAGTTTGAAAATAGTAAGTCTTTACGCGCCTTGTTACTCCTATTGGCAACACTGGATTTCCTGATTGTGATTCCTGATTCCTTGATTGTGCATGTGTGTGTGTGGGTATTGTCGCCTTTTTTTGGAGAATGCAAGAAAACGATTAACGACAGGCGAATAAACTATATCCTATGCTTCGACCAGTCCAGAGGTTCAAATAAACCGATCGTTATGAGTGTGCATTTCGGTCGGTCGAAATCTACCCAGCCAAAAGAACAACAACATCGGACCAGAAAATCAGCACGTACATTAAAAAGGTTGGTGCAGTGTTCATGTGTCATATGTACCCTTATTGTCATTTGGAATCCTGGGAATCAGTTGTTGAAAGAAATTAAGGGAACAGTAATCTTGGTTTGAATATAGTAAGAATATGAATGTAACATGTATTTAACATTAACAATTTTTAATTCATTTTCATTAAATAAAAACTAAACTAAACCACTGCAATTTAATTTTAAGTAAGAATTAATATTTGTTGACAGATTTATCTTTTTGATTCCTTGCAAGCCGAAAATATACAACAATAATTGTAATAATCTAACTAAAGTCTGAATACTATAATTATATTTTTTTAAATTGAATAAGTATATATTTTGAATATTTTTTCAATTAAAAAAATATTTTTCAGGTACATAAAATTTCGTACATGACCCGTAAATAATTCTTAATGATCTCCGTATTAAAACCCAAAAATCACCTTTGTATCGGGAACGTTGTTAACAATAACGGCCGGTGTCGAGTCCGGCGCTCGTTACCGGCGTCGCGTCCGGCCGTTAGGGACACTGGACGTAGCCTGGAGCGACGGCGCTTCCCGTTAGGATCGATTGGACGACGTCCATTGAAATTTAGTTTACATCGTGATCATTTTTGATGATGAAAAAAGTAGAGTCCACTTCCAGTAGAAATAGACAATGATGAAACATCATAAAGATACCTTATTGATACTATGTCAAATTGAATACATAACATGAATTTGTCAAATATTCATAAATGTTAATAAAATAAATAAACTACCTTCACCATTAAAATAAAGATAAAGGTCAACTAGGGATATTTATTGTCATTTGAATATTTTTTACTATCGAATTTTACAAATTTTCGAAATGTTTCAATATTAAAATCAGCTGCGAGAATGTTCGTAAGCACTATTATTGTTATAAAAAAATAAATTTAAAATACATGTAGGTGTAATCGTTAGATTTAAAAACATACACAAGATTTAGATATTCATTATAGATGTGTCTGCTATAATACAGTAAAATACAAGTGTAGCAGACAGGGTGCAGAATTAAGTGTTTTTACTTTACTGTCAAAATTTTCAGCAATGTCGCTCCTTATTTTTGTAATAATATAATAATAACAAACACACTCTGAAGTATTAAACTACAAAAATAAATAATAGTAATAATAATAATTATTATTATAATTAGACGATTCCTTTGGAATAGATGGCAATATATAAATCAATCCTTGTTATAAATTATACAGATATTATTTTAAAATTTATTAAATTTATAAGAAGCTAAAAAAATAATAAATTCAACAGCGCTGATACACTCGTGGAAATCATTGACAACGGTTCAGGCGAATGGTATCTACTTGGAATATTCTAGACCCTAAGAAATGGAAGAAAATTTTTTGTTCAAAGTTCTTTTGTAAAATATGCTATGTATTACGTAAGTACATATGTAAACTGTGCTACGTCATAGTATCTTAGAAATTTTGACAAAATGAAGAATGTTCATTCTTTTGTTTGTACAAACCCGAAAATGTGATTTACGTTCTTGCAAAAATTTATTCCTGTGGACACATAGCGAGCAGTAGGTTCACGGGTTTTGTTTTTTGTGTGAAAAATTAAAATGTGAGTTTGGCGTGACAAACAATCTACCAAGGGTGAATTATTGTGTTTATTTGAAGCTGAGTAAAGATTGAAATACGTTCATATCTAGTCAGCAACACATTTTTATGTATAAAAAATTTCGTATCGAAATTCGGTTTTCAAATAATGATAATATTTTTCTTAAGGGAGATTTTTCAAACCTGAAAGATTCAAACATAAATTGTCGACACCCATTACGTTTTTCTTTGCTTCTTCCAAAGGCGTATATAATACAATATAATGCACGTGTTTTAAAAATTCCGTATTGATATTTTATATATAAAAATTTATTCGAATTAAATTATTTTATTTATACATAATTTTAAGTTATTGTACATTACTAATATAAATTAAATATTCAGTTGATGTATAATTATCCGCCGTTTTTTAAAAATTACATTCTAAAATAACCAAAAACGATAACAAACTCATTTGGGGGCGTAGTCCCGTAATCGTAATCCGATCAATATTGATGTTTTCAGCCAGTGGTCCTAGTAGTGCAACTTTCGTTCTCTTTCTCAGCCGCTAGAAGAACCTGGTCATCACAATCCGAAGATCGACCCTTTACTGACTTTTCGCCTAAGTCGGTATCACCAATTTTGAAGCGAACAAATCACTCTTGGCATGCCCTTTCGCTAATCGTTCCTTCGCCGAAAAGATCGTTGAGATGGCGAAATAACTCAGCAGTTTTCCACCCTTTCTTCAAGTGGTACAACATAATGTGGCGTACCTATATGTGTATGGTTTTCTAATTTCCTAACCCTATTAAAGAATTATATAATGGTCATGTCAATTAAACGTCAAATTCAAAAAACAAAATACATTAACTTAATATTTGTATGTTCTAAGTATCCACCTCAATAGACTTAATTTTATACATAAGGTGAATAAATATAATGTTTACTTTAAAAGGAAGTTAACTGATTATTATAATAATGTAAAATTATTAACTTTTATGCCTATATGAAATAATATAGGTTTTTTTCTGTACAGAATTATTAAAATCTGAACTAACCAGGCTCTGGATCCAAAATAAGGAGACAAAATATTGATATGTATTGTGACAATAGGCGTAGGAAGCCGCCGTAAGAACGTTTTTATTTTCATTTTTCTGACTTATGTGTGTGTGCGTGTGTGTGTGCCCGTGTGGACAAACATTCGCACAATGGAAGGCATATTTTCCCTTGACCCACCCCGTCCCCAGTTCCTACCGTGTCTGCCTTCTCTATTGTTGTTTATGTCAACAATAACTTTAACTCCATTTCGGTCCGGCAATATTCTTCCCTCCACCCTCCCGAACCTTTCACTGTTCGCTCCTGGTCTTCACTTACTACCGCTTGTTCCTTGGCATCCCCTGCTTAAGGATATAGAAATTGTTTTCTTGATGTGGAACTGCACTGATGCAGTAATTATTATTTTATATTTATATTTTAAACATTAGTAACTCGTCTATGTGTTAAACAAATATTTATTTTTATCATAAAACAAAAAGTTTTTAATTTTTTTTTTTATTAAAAAACACCGAACAAATAAATAATCCAGTTAAGAAAAATTAATACAGAATTTATTAAACAGTAACACTAAAATGAAAAATGTTTGTTAATTGAATGAAACACAATTTCACTGTGCTTTTTTCTTATCTACTTCAATTTATCGTATTACATATATATGTAGATACCTGAGTCTAATTTGAGATTATTTTAAGGACTCAATCAATATTGAAAAATACTATTAAATTATATTATTGAATATATCACTAAATAAAACAATATTTATGAAATAAAAAACATATTAAAAAATTCTTCAGATAAATTTGTAAAATATTCATCCATTTCGGAATCCGACTCAATTACTTTCCGTGTTAATATTTCATCGTCAAACCCGAAAGTAATCTTATTTATCAAACCAGGCCTAGACCGCATACCTACTTTTTCTTTGTTTACAGTTTAATCAAATCTTTTCCGTTACGAAAATCATAAAAGACTGACAGGCGGGCAGTGGTCAAAAAGTATACATATTAACCCTCCATTGTCAGAACAAGATATATTTTGAAATGCCACGGGGTACAAAGCACAAACTAATGTACTTTTGAATATTTTTACACAAATAAAATTTTCGTCTACTGAATTAAAATCTTCTTCTTTCACGGCATTATATTCCAGGGTGGTATTTGGCTTCCATAAATGCTCTCCATCGACTTCTATCCTTGGCTATTCTTGTCCAGTTCTCATATCTTCCCGTCCTGCTCCAATCTTCTTCCACACAACCAGTCCGCCTCTTCCTCGGTCTACCTCTAAGTCGCTTCCATTGTGGTATTTTATTTCAGTTTGGCAATTCTTACTTCATGTTTTAAATCAGTTAAATGAATTTGAAACTGTTATTGAATATGAATTAGTAGAGCCTGATTATTGAATACTGTAGAGATTATCCGGGCCACAGTAAGTAAAGTCATAATAGCCAACGTCCGTTAAACGGATAGGGCATAAGAAGAATAATAATAATAATAATATGAATTTGAATAACGCAGATAATTTGAAAATAATTTTAAACATTATTTTAACTTATAGTGTTGTATTTTGCTAAAACATTGTGATAATTCATTATAAATATAATTAAAAACAATTCACTTTTTCAAGGCATTGTTCCTTCTTCAGTACCTTGTACACTTACAGTACTTGAAGAAGAAACGGTAGTTCCGAAACTGGTAGATGTTGGTAAAAATAAATTGGTGTTTAGACAAAGTGAATTGTTTTTAATTATATTTATTTTAAGAATAATTTATTTAATATGTGAATAAATTTTTCTTGTATGTTAAAGATTGGCAAACATCATATAATTAATCTTCCATACGGGCTAGTAAGTATACAATATTATACAATAAATAAAGTCATAGTTTGAAATGTGTAATAATTTTATTAGTAGCATTAGCAAGACAAATAAATTTTAAAAACCAAAAATATGTATCTACCTAACCATTTTTTTTAAATTACGTAATACCTTGCACCGTACCTCGTTCACCCCACGCGGGGGGCAGAGGGTTGCGCCGCTCACCGCGTCAATTTAATACTTTTCCCGACACAAAGGCCGAGGCTTCCGTGGCTTTCTCCGATGTCCGGTCTCATATCATCCCTTGTATTCGGGCAGATTCCCCGCTGAGCTGCGGCGTCATCTAGGCCAGCTGTCATATTAAATTTGTATGAGCGAAATTTTATCTCGTGACTCTACCACCCTCGGGTGACGTCACCGCAGCCTCCGGCCCCCGTAGGTGGATCCGAGTTTATAACCAAAGTCGGGATTAAACACGTAAAAAATTTTAAAACGTGTGTTTTACACTATTATTAAAGGTTAGATATTATAAGATAAGCATTATTAAAGCTTGTATATTATAAGATAAGCATTATTTAAGCAACTTGTTTCACTCATTGCACGTTTATATTTTTGATATTTTTAAATTAAGGAGGCTGTATTAATACACGCGATAACCTTTATAGGCGATGACGTACTTCCGTATCAATCAAAGAAAGTTGTTCCAAATGATATTGCAGTGGTATATTGGTAAATCATAAATTATATCTAAAAAAAACATTATTATGCATTAGATACTTTAGATCTGTTAAATTATTCGAGATTGGTCTAAAAAAACATATATTAACTAGACGCATTAACAAAGATATGGTTTAATGAAAAAAATATTTTTGAATCTGTAATGGAATTAACCAATTTATTTATTTATTTTATAACAGAAGGAATTTCAGAGTTATCTTTTGATTTAATCAGCAATGGGTCAATTATTTATCTTAGTTTTAGTAGTATCCACAATGAAAACTACTAAATCAATTACGATTGACGCATGGTGCCAAATTATTTTACGCCATCTTTGTATATTCTATAATATATACAGGGTGTAACAGACCTAGTCCACAATATTTCATAGGTGGATACCTGACTAAATTATGAATCGAAAATGTTCAAGGAATATGTACAAATTGAGTTGAATGAAAATATCATTGTTTGAATTTTTCACAAAATCGTGTTAAGCTTGAAGTCTACATACTTCGAAATAAATAATTGCGAAATTGTTATATTATTAATCTATGGCTTTACTTCAAGCCTTAAATTTGATGACTTTTAATTTTTTGTATTCAATACATCTTTAATACAATACATATTTTAATTAATTGAAATAATCGCATAATTCCAATTTTTTTTAAATGCTTATATCTCTGACAAGGTTGAGATTAGGCAAACATCCCTTAAACATTTTCGACTCGTAATTTAGTCTATAAACCCATAAAATACTGTGACCTAGGTCTGTTACTCCCTGTGTAAAACAATTGTACTAATAAAAAAAGGAAACACACGAAATACCCAAGGTAGTCACTCGCCGCGCCGGCAAAAATATCTAATAACTTTCGTTGTATGGAATTGAAGTTTATTAATATTTTACAATATAAACTTGTACCAATGTTTAATTTATAATTAGTTCAATCATCGAACCAGCATCTTAATGTGGTTAAACAATTTATTTTAGAATAATAAACTATCTATTTTTCTACTCTTGTTATATATTTTCAAGCCAACCGTCTTCTGCATGTCCGTTCTATCATCGAGACAGTACAAAACTCATTCTTAAAATCAAATAATACCTTTACTTTTTTGTATTTAACGTATAAACTCGTCTATTATTTTGAATTATATTACTTTATACGAGTATACGTAACTGCAAGATTTAATTTAATTTAAAAATAGTGTAATTTTTTTACCTAGTGATTAAAACACTCACCTAGTGATCCGGTTGTCGGGTGTTTGATCCTCGTTCTAGAAGAGCAGTAAATTGGTATTATTTTCATAGCAAAAGTGTTTAGCTCAGTTTGAAAATAGTAAATAAATACATATTCTGTATTTTGTAAAAAAAATAAGGCATTACTGAAAGAATATGTACAATATGATATAATAATTAAACTGAAAAATAATAAATATAGTCATTGTTGAATTAGAATCAGCCAAATCAATGTTCCGTGGATACAAACACAATTTAATATAATAAATAAAATTGTCAATAATCGCCGACTTTTCCAGTGATCGAAATGTACGCGATCGTGTCCATCTTTGAGTGACGCGCCGGGTGGCTTTAATAAATCAGTAGAGGACATTGCGTATGACAAGACAATAATACAAAAACCGGTCCGTCGTGATTTATCGAGCTGCAGTCTGAACGGGCGTGCCTGCATAAGTGCATCCAGTGCAATCATGCATGCTTCCCTGTAGTAGGTGGGAACTGGAAAAGTATAGAAGACTAGTGAAGTATTCGTCATTCAAAAATCCTTCAACATGTTTTTGACATAGAATTTCTATGTTTTTTCGGAGGCTGCCCATATCAAATATGCAACTGCATTAATAAAGTGTGTAACATTTTATAAGAGATTCGCGGGCGGGCGGTGTTGTTTACAAGTATGTTGACACTAACGAGGAATAAATATTTCAAAAAACCAGAAAACACCATCTGAACTGAAACAAAATATTATAAATAATTGTATACTATGTGGGGCGGGGCGAACCATAAAACATATTTCATGCAGAGGTAGTATAGTACATCTGTCTGAGCCATATAATGTAACGGGTTATTTAAAAAATAAATATTGATAGAGGCTATACTTTTGACATAATCAATGTTCATTTTTAGTTTATTGTTTTTCATTTAATTATAGATTTCTGAGTGAATTATTTATTGAAAATAAAGTTTTTTTATTTCATTTTTATTATAAACTTATCATTAAGTATTTTTATTATAAACTTATCATTAAGTAAATAAGTATTTTTTTTACATTACATACATAACAAGCACTAGAGACAATAATGCGTCACGCTCCCCAGTCGCTACCGATCAAAAGCATCATCTCACACAGTTGATTGATATAATAATAGACGGAAAAGTTTCATTTGTGTGAAAATTGGAAGTTATTAGTGAATGTATTTGAATTAATATTATTATAATTGATACCGGCAAATAAGATTCATAATTTTTTTCTTAGTTTTGTAGTTTATGTCCACAGCTAAACTATGTTGAAAGTCGAGCTCAGAGATCATTGTAAACGTAAATTATTAATTCACTTTTTATCAGATGATTCACATACTCTATTATATACGTCATTTATAGAAAGCAATTTTTAACTGTAAATTATTATTGAAGGAAAAAACCCAAAAAAGATTATATTCGACATCGGGATTTTTTAATCATTTGGTTCTATTAATATTAATAATTATTATTCAAATATTATTTTTTATAAGGGTGAAACAAATCAAGGTAATAATTTATTGACCGTATATTTAAGGCTACAATTTTAAAGTTGTTTTCATTTTACATGTATGGTTTTCTGGTAAAAAAAATAATGCCAAAAAATAACAATAATTTAGTATTTTTAACCCCCCCGTATAAATTTAGCGGAGCAACGGTTTAGTCCGACAACCCCTCGTATGAGAATATCCAGACTCCATGCCGTGAGAGTCAAACCAAACTCTGATGAAAAGGTATAATCAATTAACCTTCAATGGACGATTATTGGGATATACGAGTCGGGGGGATGCACCGGGGTTAGATGGGGGAGGATTGTTCGTGGGGGATGACAGAGTAAAAACTTTGTGAATGAAAGTGTAAGTAATGTGGTGTGTAGTAAAAATGGTTTTCCAAAACACAATAAGAATTAGTTATATTGATAAAGGGAATACATTTATTTATCTCATATTTTTTCCATTCTTTACCTAATCTTATCAAATCATTTATTATAAATTCTTACCGTTTTAGTTTTCTTTTAACCTTGTATTAGACACAAATATTTTAATAACAACATAGTGAATATTACACGAGAGGATTAACAAAAAAAAAATATGATGGTAGAGTATTGAGAAATTTATTTTAAACATTATACAACCCATCAGTAATAACGGGAGATTAATATTTTTTTAAACCTTAATCTAGTTTAAAAAATCAATGACAATACAATAAAAAAAACATTTAAATATTTAGCTTGATTTACTTATATTATTTTATTGTTTACTGATTTTTCTTTGAATTACTTATTTATTTTATGTATCAAATATGTTCCATGTTCATAATTATTGTGACATACTTTCATTAAAAATGATTTATTAACATATTATTAGATGTGGACGCGCCAAATGACAGAGGGGCATAAGGCTATACAAGTAGGTAGTTATAAATGGCTTGTCTCGGTAACCAAGTGGATGGATTAGTTTTTATATCACATCTCAATATGAAAATAGTAAAAAACTATAAATATCTTATGTATGTAAATAGATTTTATGAAATAATTTTAAATTTATAATGATATCTGACAATGCTCATGTTCAGTTTACACATCTGCTCGGTCCCGTGTGGCAGGAGCTTAACAGTCACGTGGGAGTCGCGTGCAGTCGCATTCGAGTCCCATAGATGTCACCAAATGCGCACGTTTTTAACAGGATCAGATATTATTTTTTTAATGACGCTTTGTACAGTCTACGACGAGAAGACTAAGAGCAGATGTGGTTGTTGAGAACGCACGTGTGCTGCTAAATCATTTAATAATAAACTTTTATACCGGCATACAATAATGATTTCGTAATATGCACTGTAACAACATTTAAAACTTTTTTAAATTATTTTCAAAAATAAAGTTACTGGGTGAACTTCTATAGAACTGTAACCGAAGAAGATACTGTAAGAAGATCTCATAACGCTAGTTTCGGAAAACTTTGATATACTCTTTACGAACCCGACCTAATAAAACCTCTCATTTGATTCTTACAGCCTAGATCTTTTAAAATTAAATATCTTAAACAGGGAAATAAGTCCGAATTCTTTCAGCATCTCAGCAATTTAACATCACTCCATAGGTAGAGAGAGAAGAGAATCACGTCACACTATTTTGTCCACTTTCATACATCGTCTCACGTAGGTTTGTCGTTTGTTAAACTTCTTCCAACAAGAGCGACCTCGAATAACTAGTCCATCTGATCGTGCTTTTATGGACTCCTTCTGCTCCTATTGTCTCCAACACTCTTTTCATGCATTTTATTTACCATCTTCTCTTCTCTAACACGTTTCACATAAATATATCTTCTGCTTAGAGTTAATTCGGTGTAATTCCAAAAACATACAAAAAATTAATTTAAGATTGAAGAAATAAAACACAATCGTAAAACATACTTTTATTTTACGAATTAAATGCAGGTAAATATAGGTATGCACAATAATATGAATTTGTACATAATATGTGCCTTTTTTGTATGAATTAATACAAAAAAAGTCTAAATTGTTACCTCCTTCCTCCCACTCCCCCCCAACAGTTATTAATATTTTTTTCAATTCAAATACTAATAAAAATTATAAACAAACTTTTCTTGATCTAAATCATCTCAATAAATAAAATATAATGATATTATAATAAGCCAGTAATATTAAATCACATGTTCAATGTATAATGACGTAATGCGCATGTGTTTTCATAATATTTTTTTAAGAATTAAGCTATCTTATGATTATTATTTCCAACATTGTTTCAAATATTAAAAAATATTTTTTTAATCGCATTCCTACCATGTAAACAATTTTTTCATATTTACAGATACATCAAATTGACTCTAAACTATCGATATAAACTAAGTATATTTTTTTGCTACTAAATTGTGATCCGCTGTCATAGTTATTAAAATAAATAATAATATTATTATTGTCCGCCTGCTTAGTAACAGTTCTTATTTTTGGCATCGTGCATCGCATGAGCTTGTGCTGCGTACGGGCATACGAAACGCCGTCATGTGGAAATCCTGAAATTTACCCCGCACCTTTATCATTAAAGGCGAGTTTTGTTAGTGCGCCATACAATTCGAAATTTATTGTAAATGTCCATTAGAGGCCATTTTCGCTCGTGGTCTGACAAAGGCCCGATGGGGTGTAGGGGTTCCGGGCACGCGACCGCCGCATGTAGGTAATGCGCATCGAATGCAGCGATAACTCTCGGTTATAGTGAATCAGTGAGGATAATTCCAGCGGCGGCGAGGATCACTGTGGAGAACTAGTCCGACTGCTCATTAGGAAGCTTTTCAGGATTAATTAAGATGATTGAAAACGTACCTTAAGAACTTATTTGTAAATATAAAATGAGAACTTTGATCAATAGAAGATAATTTTCTATTGTACATTTATTATTTAGACACAATGATTTATTACAACTCGAAATATTCAAGGATAGTAGGTACGTTACAAGGGTATTTTTAAAAGACAATTAATGTAACAAATATTAGAATAATTGACACAAAAAAATCATTTACACATAATGTTCATTAACTAGTGTTTATAATCCTTCTTAAGACGGGTAAGTAAGATATAATATACGTATATTCGACATCTTTTATTCGTATCCATCATATTATTGACATCTGAGAGTACTGATCGATGATCATCTTAACTGGAAAGAACACAAATCGAACTTAGCTTCTTAACGCATAAGAAAACTAATTTACTTTTTTAAAGGAATACGATATATAGTTGATTATAAACTCTTAAGATCGGTGTACTTTGCAATGTGCTACTCTTTAATTAATTATGCTATTTTAGTTTGGGGAGGAGCAGCAAAAACAATATTAGAGTCGGCTAAAAAAGCACAAAAAACAATTCTTAAGGTAATAATTGGTCGTCCCTTTAGATATCCGTCAGATCTTATATTTAAAGAGTACAATGTCCTAGATATAAGACAAATCTTTATGTTGAGACTCGTTCAATATTTCCATACTAACAACAACTCTCCTTAAGCAATAAATCACGGACACAACACAAGACGAACAACACACATGTACACACCAGTTCCGAGAGCAACAACGACATTGTATCAAAGATTCTTCATGTTCTTAGCTCCAAAACTATACAACACACTCAGTACCAACTGGGAAATCATTTAATTCCAATAATATTACACAAATATGGACCCAATATATGATTCAGTCAGGTAGAGATGAATCAGAAGCATGGCTATCCAACATTCTAATATAATTTATACAATACCTTCACTAATAATTCACTAGTCCTGCAACACTCCCATTACATATATTTTTATTTTATTTTCACTTTTTTATACATATTTGTAATTCTCTTTTTATTTCTGTCGATAAATAACACCACAACAGCACGAAAAAAAATTTGTCTACATTAACACAGACTTCAGTCTAGCAAAGTAGCCAGGACAATGCTGTATATATCAGAGGTGAAGTCTACTCCATCCTACACAATAAACTATGAGTAATGTCTTATGTTTATTGTGTATTCACCTCTGTTAGAACAAAAATATGTATGTCAATATATAAATAAATAAATAGGACATCATATAAATATTTACGTACTTAAGATATATTCGTAATAATTACAGTAAAACATTATAGCGTTCTGTTTTACATAATTTTCATAAAATAAATGAACTTGTTTGTTATCTATTTAAAAAATATACCTTCAGATGAAAAATTCACATATCTATACACTTAATTCGTATATTTTAAAGGTAATTTATACTTAATGCCAATGTAATACAATTTCTATTCAAATTTCTCAACGGGTGACACACAGAAGTAGGTATTAGATATTAATTACCTATGTATTAAATATCTGGTAACAATTATCTGTATCTAGTAAATAAATTTTAAAAGATTTAAACATTCATTTTATTTGAAAATTATTCATACAAAAATATAATTGTGAGTTAAAGGAAACGGAAAATAATTTATTCGTACAGCCAATATAATTGATATAATCTGAGCAGATTAATTGTGATAAATCATAAAATATATTAATTTATGAACTTTTACAGGGTGGCACAATTCCTTGCACCATGGACTACCACACATCGACAATGGGGGAATAAAATTAACGAACACTTTTGTATATATACCTAACGTTTATTATTATAGGTAAGGGCTGAAAGGGGGTTGAATTTTGTTCCGTAATGAAAAAGTAAACGCCGGGAAAATAACAATTAGAATTGATTTTTTGGCAACCGTTTGTAGAGACAAAGTCAGAAATACATAATATAAGAATATATTATGAAACTGAATGTTATTATTTGTTTGCCATGATTCTTGACTCTCCTGTAAAATTAGTAACTAGTTTACAGGTGCGATGGATAATGCAAGATTTTTAAATATAACATTTAAATAATCCAAATCGAAACTCTTGGATCAACTAGCCATTTTATTACATATCATACACATTTGCCTACCGTAATACAAACATGAAAAACAGTGCTATAAGATTTATTACTATTGGGACATGTGCTTAAAACTGCCCAGCAAAGCCTTAGGTAGATTGGGGTTTTGGAGGTTTACGTTCATTTACTGTATAGTTCAGACCTTGTTAATATCGATTTTAATCTTTTCCTAGACTTAAAGGGTTGCTATTTAAATGTTTTAGAGGTGATGATGAATTGTAGCTTGTAGTTAACAATTGGTTGTATAGACTAGCGGTAGACGATTCCAACAGCGGAACTTTAAAGATTGTGAAAAAATATGATAAATGCTTAATGTAAGAGGTAATTATGTAAAAAAATATATTAAAGTACTGGATGTTTAAAAAAAAATCAATTTTTTTAAATCTAAAAATGATTTATTTCTGGATTACTAAGATATGGTAAATATATAATATAAGTGTGCTAATAGTGTAGTTGATAAAATTAAAAAAACTTCCCGGAGATTATAGAGACGATATGACAGCTACGGTGATAACTGCTGGTTTAAATGCTGGCTTAAAGAAAACTAGCTGTTCCGTTAATGAAAACCTCATTTGTTCAAAGATATGCATGTTTTATAGAATCGCGGATATATAATAAGCTACCACAAGAGATGGCAACGGTACCATATCCTCAATTCTGCGTGCTTATAAAGGAATGGCTTTTCAAAATTGGAAGAACTCAGCTGGAAGAGATCCTTAAAATATCAAAGCTACTCGTTCTATGTATTTCTTTTCTGTACTTATATCCTACCTCATACTTATCATACTTTGTTTGCTGCTTCCCTGCTTGTTTCTATTCTAATCCTGCTTTTTTACCTTGTTTGTACTCTGTTCTTTTTACTCTACTCTGATCTTTCTACCATATCTTTATTATGCTTTGTTTTCTTGTTTCTCAGGCCTACTTATTTTAAATGTTATTATTTTTCACTCTATTTCTTTAATATACTTTTTCTTCAATGTTCTTTATTCTTACGTACTTGCCTTATAAGTACGTCTTAGTTTACACCTCGTGGATATTGAAGGTCCAAGAGAAACTCTTTGTGACAATTATATATTTATTACAATATGATACAATTTAGAAACAAGGTATACCTATCATTAGTAATAAGTCAAACGATAACCCAGACGAGTACGTAAAAAGAGAGCGAGCCTGGCGCGCATCGCCCTTTTATATCCGGCGCTCTGATGCACACACACACACACATATATACAAATTCAAGGACATCACATTTATACTCTGTTCCTTACTTCTTACTCTGTATCAAAATTTTTACTTTGTTCCTTTTATTTATTTTCTACTTGTCTCCTTTTTGATTTTTGTGTTTTTTACTATTCAATTTATTAGGAGAACACATTCTTATTGTGAAGTTGTAATTAAAAATATTGTGGCGCAACAACAATACTTTTCGATAAAATTGATTTTATTAGTATATTTTTCTAATTTATATATTTATTTCATATTTACTATTTAATTTGTTTAAATTAGTCCACCCTTACTTCCTACTTATGCACATATCAGTTTTCAGGAATATTAAAAACAATAATAAATAGCTAATGGAACCTAACAGAAGCCATTAGGTCAGAACAGGTATTTTATATGCATCCAGTAAGCTAACAGGATTGCATATGAATAAAATGTAATATTTAATACTTATTGCATGTACTTGCCAGTGTATTAATTACTTTAAAATAATTATATTCGGCGCTGAAATCAAATGATTTTTTAAAAAGTATTAGTAATATTTTTTTTAAATATTCATAATTATAATTGGCAATATCTAATAAAATATCAGATAGAATCATGATGTGCTACTATAGTTCAGATTTCGCATACTTTATCGATCGAACTTTCCACAATTGTTCACCCTTTTATTCCACTGATGACATTCCCTGTCCACGTGCGTCTGTACGTGGAACGAATCATTCAGCGCTGAGAACACACGTGCCTGGTCTTTATTCATGTTATTTATTCAAATCATATCGAATGGAAAAATCCTAATTAAAATTCAACAAATACATATATATAAATACTCATACATGTATATCGTACATCGTACATCGTACATATTATATTTTTTGGTCATACGCATAAAAATACATACATTTCTATGGAGCAGAAACACAAACAGTGAGAGAATATAACTTGACATACATAGGCAGTAATTTGTGTGTTTAGGCATAATGGTTGTTAACTTTGATTTTTTTTACATTTCAGTATGTGCACTCTATTTTATGTAGGTAAACTGCAAATTTGCCGGCCGGCAGAAGTATTTGAGCCAATCTAGGTTGAACGTTATCTATGCGAAGTGCAAATTGAATCGGGCAATGAAGAAAACCAAGGAGACAACAGCGTATTACCAGATTATGTGATTACCGACCGGATGAGGTAGTAGTTGATTTTTATACATACTTTGAAATAACATATACCCATACTTCACTATATGACTACTCTTTACACGACTTTTTGCTATAACGCAAGCCCAAAATTTTTCGATATACGGTCAAAAAAATATACTTCCAGCACCTATCATAATATTTCAAACTGAAATAAACATTATATTTCAAACTGATCGCGATGAAGATTCCAACCATTAATTATCTATTAACTGTAACAAATAACTTCTAAAATAATGACAAATAAATATTGTACCAATTTTTTCATCCAGCTTCAGCACACTGTCACGCGATTTTTATTTTCCTCTTTAGAACAGTTCGACATTTTTGTTTTGTATATGTATAAATATATATTTTTTTTATTTATTCATCCCCGTCGATCCTTTAGGACAGGATTGTGATCTCCGTGAACTCCCGCTTTCTTCACTATGCTCCTCCATCTTTCTCAGTATTCTGCAGAACTTAAGGCTATCACTAGAGAAGTGCAACTTGGTCGGTCCAACGGGTGGGGGATCTTCCTATTTCTCTTTATCTTCGTCCTTCGACGTGGTTCACTAAGAAAAGGATTCTCCGAGCTATCTTTCCTTCTTGCAAGATGTCTGTTTTTGATATTCAGTTCCTGCAGAATTCGTGCATCTCGTCATCCATGGTATTCGTAATATATCTCCAGCACCACGTTTCAAATCAATTCATCTTCTTTCTCTTGCCGTCAGGATCCATGATTCCATACTATATCAAAATATAGAATGCACCAAATAATGTACAAATCTAACCTTCATTTTCATTTCATCATTGCCTTGAAAGTGCCGCAGTCTTTCCATATTTTATCAAGTCTGAACAGATAACTTTTCTCCATACTTTTTCGTTTTTTAATTTCTGGTTTGCAGCTACTCCTACAGCTAGCTAGATCCTAAGAAATTTGTATGGGTTTATATCAAAATAAATTATTCGTTATACGACATTTCGCTTTACGGACAACTTTCCCGGAACGTATTTAGGCCGTAAAGCGAGGTATTGGTGTACTCGGTAAATGTAACCTATTGAAAACCAGCGCTAGATTACGGCTACAGTGTACTAATACTCTATCTTGGATTCTAAATTTTGAAAAAATTAAGAATCCATGACTGATTATCCACAATCTATCACAGAGAGGAAGATAACCTGAAGAGACTGGTGATGACTAGAAATATGGAAGCACAGCGAGTCTTCGGTTATCCAGGACCGTTCTAATCAAAATCTCTCATATCGGTTCTAGAACAGTTTAGAAGAGGGAAGCTCAGAGAGCAAGCGAGCGAACTCCAACTCAATAGACCAACTAGATCAATGATACTACTATGTATCCTTTTGCTACGGCCAAACTGCAGCCAACAACCTGAAAGTCATAATCCTCAGTAATGAGGGAGCCGACTGGAAAAGAAGATAAAAATGTATATTATTAATAATGTTCTAACCGTTTCTAAAAATAACAGTATTGTTAAGGATAGGCTTGTCTTCCAAATATCAAAAAAAACCTTTATGTCTGAGCAATTTTTATAATTTAATATTTTTTTAAACGAGCCATCATTTGTCAAATATTAATGTTTGTATAGTCATGGCGACAATATTGGTTCCAATACTATTGAGTTTTACGTCATAATTGACGAACCGTTATATAGTGACAATCAAAACATAATATATTATATATGGTAAGTACATAACTAGTTACTGACTTCAGTTCGTTATTATATACCTATACATTGTATTATTATATTTTATACTATGCAAAATCATACTTTTGGAAAAATATGTAATTATTGTTTAAAAAAAACTAGTTTTTATTACAATTGTTCTGATTTACATGAACTTTTGGATAAAATTTTCTAAAGGTAATGTTTTCTTTTGAATGTATATATTTTAACAAAAATAAAAAAATAAATTTTACCCACTAAAATGAAGCGAATTGTTCATAAATACATTCTTGAAGTTTTCACAATACATCTAGTAACTGATTATATATGACAATTACACATGCATTTGAGCCTAATTAATTAACCCAAAAAGCCTTATTTTGAATATATTTTAGAATTCCATATCTCTATGTTGTATCTATTGCTGGATTTCGTAAGAATTAAAAAAAAATATATTTTGGGTTGAATAGAAATCCATGACAATTAATACGACTAATGTAGTGTTTTCGAAAAAAAATCGCTGACTTTAAATAGACTTTATAGTTTTTAAAAATATAATCTTGTACTTTCACCCTAACCTTTAAGTCTCGTGATAATGTTCTCAGATATTTTGTTTAATTTCAAGTTAGAACATGGTGCCCAAATACCTATTAGATTTTATTGTCTCCACCACACTTCTGCATACTGTTTACTGCCATCATCTAAAAATAAATAAAAAAACCTTAAAATTTGCCAGAAAAGAACAGTAGACCAAGGTTGCAGTTATAATATGTTTTGTTGTTTAAAATAATGTAACAAAATAAAAATAAATAATCAAAATCTCATAATTTTTTTTAATTGAGTTAAATTATTTTCATGTTTTATAATTATGCCACTTTTTTAATGTGGCAAAAAATTATTTATTTTCTAATGCGATTTACCGTTAGAGTCTACAATAGTAACAGTGTAATTCCATGTGACATACTCCGTACCAATAAATCATTTACCAACGGCTAAAATCTGTGTTGTATATAGGTGAAATATATTTGATACACCCGATGAATAATAAACTTTGTTTCGCGTACCAAAATATTTAATTCATTTTTAGGGAATAAAAATATTCTGACCATACCTTATTTTTCTGATCTCCTTAAATATATAGTATGCTTTTAAAATTAGCAATATTAACTTGGTGGTTAAAATTCATATTTTTTATTTATTATCTTAGTTTTATTAACCACAATTGAGTTTAAAAAACATCTACCGGTTTCGAAAAACACCTTTTCCTTCTTCAGGATGTTTTAATTTTTTTTAAAAAAAACAACAATTATTTTAAAATTACTAAATTTATTTTTTAAATAATTGTTGTTTTTTTTTTAAAATTTAAAAATAGATTCTGTGAAGAAACAATGCTATATTTTTAGTTAGTTATGACATCCTGAAGAAGGAAAAGGTGTTTTCCGAAACCGGTAGATGTTTTTTAAACTCAATTGTGGTTAATAAAACTAAGATAATAAATAAAAAATATATAGTATGCATTGACAGAATATGTACAAGTATTAGATATGATAACCATGTTTAATAATCTAAAAATTAATTAATGAATAATATCAGAATTGTAAAAATATATATTTTAATGATATCTTAAATTGATGATTATTGAAATTAAATAAATTTATCAAAACTAATTAACTAAGATAATTTCAATCCCAGTTGAAAATCGTATACTAACTTTCCGGTGATTATACTAAATTACCCGATCGCAATTTACATATTTTTAAAACAAGTTTAATTTCCGATTAATAATTAAATATTGGTGCACGTCCATATTTAAAGCTGGATGAGCTCACCTTACGTGCTCCAGCAATATTTTCATTGTGTTCACTGTTGTTCAACTTAATAATTACTAACTATTCATTAAAATATATATATATATATATATCAAAAATATGTTTCTAAGAACGCGTTGTTGTTTCATTTTGGTGCGCTCATATATTGGGGTAAGCTGCCAATATATTAACAAGTGGCTCGCGTCATCTCAGAGCTATTGATTTGCAGTATTCAGACAGGAGGATGGCGGGTATTAATTTTTTATCAATTAACCTGAAAGTAATATAATATATCAAACATCGACTCTATTGAACATTTTAAAGTTATCCTCTATACCAAGGGTCGGCAGACTTTCTAGTGAGAAAAAACAGATATTAAATTAACAGAATATTAACATTTTCATTAAGCCGCAATATACATTTTCACTGTAGTTATATAAATTTAAATGATGAAAAAAAACGAGATAAAATTCAATTTTTTTATTAAAACTCATATTAATAATACAGTCATGCGCCACTTAGAAAAATAGATTATATAGGAGTTATAAACTTCAGTAGCTCAGTGCACTATATATAAAATAAGAAAACCTATATGATTAAATACTAATAAAACACTACTATTAATAGAATCGGCGTTAGTTTCATCATATCGGATGCATATAAATAAAACAATAGCACAACTCGTGCTAATAAACTCAAGTAGAGTTATAACATTGTTTTATTTATATCCATCCACTAATAAAATACTTTTTGAGCTTTATAAGTTTACACAATAGTTAGAACGGTGACCTTGCATCGCTTTCGAAAGCTTTGATATTTTTTGCAAGTAACTACTTGTTTTGAATTTTTGGCAGGATTTATTTATTTACACCCTAACCCGTAATCGTTTTGAGAGTTGTCTACTTTCGTTTCAATTCGTCAATATTTTTTTTATTACATTCAGTTATTAACATCTTAATACCATCATACCATGTATTTAGGAAGGATTATGAATTATCGTCAGTAATTTGCTTCTTAACTTATTTTTTATTTGATTCAAGGAAGATAATATTTGTTTGCGTAAATAGGTAGAGTAAATGATTGAGAAAATGAAAAATTCTAGTTGTTTTATTATTCAAATATGATTGTAGATGAAAGTATGAGCTGGAGTTGAAGAGTCGCAAAAGCTTATGAAAAAAACCGCATGCGGCTCGCAAGCCGCAGTCTGCCGACCTCTGCTCTAGACAATTGATTTAGGCTATTTATTATATGCGCTCGCAAAAATTTAACGTGGAATTATAAAAGACTAAAAAGTCGTTACACACCACGATATTTTAAATTACCAACTGATGAAATGATACTGTTTTATTAAAAAAAAATTTTCTTAATTTAACAAAGAGACTTGTTGATCCAAGTCAAATTTATCAAATGCCTTCCTCCCCTTTCCCCTCACCAAGTTCCCAGAAAGCCAACACAGCCCATATGTACAAAAAAATGAGAAGACTACACCGGACAACTCGCTGATATGTAGGTACTAGTGATGGTAAACCGATACGTGACTGTAATTGTGTCGATGATTGGTAACTGAAATTTAACGATGATTGGTAACAAAAATGTAACTGTCGGAGGCTTACTTTCTAGTGTACCAATCATTGCTCGAAGATCAGTTATCAATCATCGTTACATTTAACACAATCACATTTAACATAACGATTTCACCATCACTAATAGATACATTATAATTATTGTGAAAATTTATAGTATTTTGGTGATTTTACAAAAATTTACAATAATTATTAAAAAGTATTTATTTAGTGCATTGAACTCTTAAAAAAGGGGCCTCTAGTTGTTAAAGTTTAACATCCGCAGTATCCGACTACTTGTTTCATATGAAAGACCAATTATGCCACGCATGTGCCGTAGGTAGATCACGTTACCTTGCATTGTCTGACGCGCACTCCTTTGTTGGGAACCTACTTGTTTTTTCTCCATAAATAATCTTTTGTGCGCATGCGCGATTGAATCACGGGCCCAGGGGTGGGTTTTTATTATTAGGGCACGCGATAGGGGTGGCTTTGAATTAAATTTAATTTGAATTATTATTTTGATTAGTGCATTCGAACGATTCTGCTATGTGGGTTGGAACAGAGGGAAGATGAGATTAAACGTGTATCGAATGGCGGAGCTTACAAAGAGAATAATGTGAGCAGAATGTTTTCATTACTAATAATATATAAACAATAAAATTATTAAAAATATATTGATTACACTATTTTTACGTTCACATACATATTTCATTTATTCATTATATTCATATGAGGTCGATCGATTTTCGATCTATGCTATTTTATCAGAACAAGTATATATTTATCAGCTACCTACAATTGTTATTTTAATTTAAAAAAAATTAAACCAGATCTAATTATCGATTATAAATATTCTGAATCTCTATATGACTTATCAACATTTAAATTACGCGTACTCACATAGGTAAAGGTCTTACCTTCTCTGTCAGTTCGACCCCTATGGAACACTGGTTGGTTTTGAACTGCTGTGAACAGGCGACAAAAGTCATACCGTAAAAGAGAGGGTTACCAGAATCATCCCTCATGTGTTGGGGGTGGTCCCCCAAATGTCCGAAAACCTTTGCAAAGTCACCCTACTGCGGCGGCTTCTCCACGCCGCTTGTAGCGAGGTGACAACTCGTTCTTACTTTAATCTACATATTTAAAAGGTTTATTTATCGAGTCTGCAGAAATTATTTCAATTTTGAATGAATATAAGTAATATCAATTAACAATGTATAATATTTAAAAAGATATTTACGACTAGTTCTCGAATATTCAAAATACTATAGTATTATTGTTTTTTTCGACAAAGAACAATAATTATCCTTTATTCCATAAATAACTATAAAATATTTTTCATATTTTTACCAGATCTAAAGATTTTATTTACTAATCTAATATAATTTTTCTGGGTAACAAAGTCAAGTATATTTATATTATTATTATTAAGACTATGAAATCATTACTTTTTTGATACGAATTTTATATTTTTATATGACGTCGTACCTACATATTTTACGCTTCGTTTCGTTATGAATCGAATAAATGTAACAAGGTAGTTTAATATATTATAACTTAGTATATGTAACTAACTAACTAAATATTATATTAGTAATCATAAATCCAATGTGGAGTCAAGCCCGATGAGGCACAGGTGCAGGCTTTGATGCATAATGAATCATATTAAATCACTAGTATGCTTTCTGACGTTGCCTACGCATCGATGCACGCGCATACAGAGAACGAATAAGCCCAATCCCAGATTCGATTGCGCAGGTACCAGATAGAAAATCTCCTAACATTTTGCGATCAAAATAAATATACTGTAAAGATGATATATGTCATTTATTAATCATAATAATTTATCATTAGCGTATTTTCATAAAATTTAATGCAACACTTAATTATTCTTTTATTTTAAGTAGGTACTTATTTATTAAAATTGAAAATAATATTTTTGCTAAAATTTGTAAATGATATCTAAAATAAAATAAATGTAGGTATATTTTTAAATATATAACAATTATCAAATTTTTTTATTGTCTTATAATTTTGGAGGATTGTAAAATATTTTTGTTAGGTTTTTTGTTTGTTTCCATGGTGAAAAGGGTTGGAAATATTTTTTTTTAAATAGTAACTAATATGTCTGATTTCGTAATATTTAATTTGAAATATAAAATGGGGTGCTGAAACATTCTCAATTACTCAATTTACACACATACTCAATTTTTATTAAATTTATATTACATCACATTACTTAAGTTTATAAACGTGGAGTTATTTGTACAAATTGATTAGTCAGGTGAATTTCAAAAAATAGGCGTCATCAATTCCTGGAATTATTCACTGTTCCGACAGTCATCCTGTTTATTCATCTCGAACACGAGTCCACCTCACGCGGGAGTGGGGGGCGACTTGTGACACACATCCAGCATCCCCTCCGTGAGATAATTTGACATTGTGCCCGGGTGAGTCACCGTCCGCCCGACTCTCCCAGCCGTCCCTGCCTGGACGATATTAAGCACACGTAAAGGCGTAGACGATTTTCCCGACGCAAAAATATCAACGTCAATATACAACCAAGAGTAAAAATGGTATTAGTATTAATATAAAACAAACTTGTTTCGCCTACGTATCACAAAATCTTTTTGTGCGTTTATGGTTTACTATTGCATTAAATAAGTTGGTATTGGTAGAAAAGGGGGAATACGGGTGATAATGAGCGACTTGGGTGAGGCGTGTATTTAATTTTGTTTAAGAGTCTAGTGAAGCATTATTATTTGCTTCTGTCCAACATGTGGACAATTTAATAATATATTGTCCACTAACTTGGATAAGGTGACATTCATGTTAAATCTTTAAGAGTTGCTATCTGTTTTTATGTACAATATTTTGAAAAATCTTATCTTAACTAATACTCGATAATGTAATCGAGTATTGAGTGCTTAATATTGATTTGCATTTTATAATTTAAGAGATATAATAGATTGTAGAGGTATATAGAATAGAATATCGGTCTTGATAGCAACTAATAAATTATTTAACATACCAAACACAAAATGTAAAAATAAGTAGACACAATAGCACAAATGAAACCACTGACTTTGGCATACCACAAGATACGGTACTTGGACCATTGTTATTTATTTCATACTCTAATGATATATTTAAACTCAAATTGCAGGGTAAAATAATATCTTATGCAGACGATACAGTACTAATAATTAATGAAAAAACTCGACTGACGCTAATATATCTACAAATGAGAATTTTAATACTATAAAAAAGTGGACGGATGATAACCTACTATCTATTAATGATGATAAATAATACGATTTGCTATTCAACAGAAAGATAACACTGAAATTAATATTAAAATTCACACCAAGTACTCACGAAGACTCTTATGACAAATGTGCATCAATTGAAGAAAAATACTGTTTCAAGAACCTAGAAATCATAATAAACTCAAATGAAAAAAACATATTACTAATCTTACATACAAAATAAGGAAAACTGTCTACATATTTTTAAGACTCACATCATATCAACGTTTCTAAATGTTCTTATCTCCGAAACTGTACAACACACTTAACACCAACTGGAAATCGTCCACTTCCAATAATATTAAACAAATATGGACTCAATATATGATTCAATTGGGTAGAGATCAATCAAAAGCATGGCTGTCCAACATTCCAATATAATCACAATACAATACCTACATTAATAATTCACTTTTACAACACTCAATACTTTATTTTTTTTTTTTTTTTATTCCTGTCGAGTCTTTATTTTTCTAACTAGAATAAATAATATCACGAAAAAAAGAAAAAAACTGACTACTTTAACAGGATAGTCAGGATAATGCTTTATATATCAGAGGTAGTCTCAATTTATCCCACATTGTTTGGGACATATATTTACGTGTTTATAAATATATTAATTATTCAACGAAAATAATGCACTGTGCCTTCCCCTCATCTTGCCTTCTCCTCCCGGCCACGCCGCCGACCAGTCGACTGGTGACCTTGAACCAGTACGGTTATACGTATACAGTACAGTTTACAATATTATACAATCTCGAGATTTCGCGTCCATACTGTGCCGGAACCTTTGACGAAATTGTGAGTTTAAACAATATACAGTTCACATCTTTGGAGATGTCAGCAGAATCCGGATTGTGGTAAGTTCCAAACTCCTTCCTATCCTGACATTCTTCCGGCATCTATGCTTTGTACGCAATACACATAATAAACTACAAGTTTATCATGTTATATTATAATATTTTATATTCACCTTTGTTACAACAAAAACACGTATGTCAATAAATTCTAATAAATAAATAAAACCTAAGTCCGTGCCTAGTGCACATAACTGGTTACGAATATGTACTCAGTATCTTTGCACTACAACTGCACTAACAAGTAAGAAGTATGATGAAAAGTACATGAGTGGTATGATACGTATATTTGAGACATATATTGCATTTTTTTAACAAAGAAAGAACATGGTATTACATTTTTAAATTTTTTTTATTCACATTTTGCATGTTTATTTAATTCGCACAACAACAACAACAAAAAAAAAACAACAAACAATCCGACATAATATTATAATATATCACGTGAAATTTGTCTAATTTATAACTGGCACCTACTCGAGATAAACCGTATTGTGCCGGACGTGCGAAACAAAAAAAAAATGGCGACAGATGAAGGGCGACACATGCCCAACCTTTTTGGCGCCCGGAAAGATATACAGGAGAAAATAATATATATGGCGTTTTTATTATTTACCTAGGAATAAAAGAGTGTACGCGGCCATCACGTACGCACAGCCAGGGAAAGAATAAACTTTCATAATATGAATTATTGTTATTGCAATAATAAATATGTACCGGTCCGCTGTATTACAGGGTGGTCCGGACCATTTTTATATGTTTTTTTTTTCGTATTAAGCAATCACTTTGTGTTTTGACATAATAGTTTCAATAAAATACAATCACTTTGTATGAAATCACAAAATTTATTATACGCCAACCGGTTTCGCTTAGCTCAAGCTTCTCCTGGACGAATTTAAAACTAACAATAAATACAACAAAAGTGCGTTTATACATAAAGAGAGGGAAATAATATATAGATGGCTTTCAAATAATGGAAAGATAGATGTTATAATTTGAATAGTGTAACATATTTATAAGTTCGAAAATTTGTCGACAAAAGTACTATCGCTGTTGCATAGTTGGATAATGCACCTTCTCCGGTTTGGAGAGAGATCCACGTTTAAATCTCGGTAACAACAATAACATATTTTTTCGATAAATTTGATCATATGTGTATATCTTTCTAATTAATACATTTAATTAGAATTTAAAAAAAAAGACTCATGAAAACTATAGTCAAAAATAAAATACTAAGAATGTTAAACATTTTTTTTGTAATAATTTTCTAATGGTTTATTATGCTAATTTGGAATATTCTTTCAAATGTGGATTTCAATTAAAATGGAATTATTTTAGGGTATTCCTGTACAAGGGTAGTTAGTCCTTATATGGGTGACCCGGCGCTCCAAATAGCCTCCGACGGATTATGTCGAATTTATTTTACAATAAAAACTTCCGCTTCTCTTTCATTCAACTGATTTACGTCATAGTGAGTGTGAGCGCCGTTACAGACTTGCATAGCGCAGAGGTGTGCTTTGTTGGGCGGGCATTGGTCGGAGACTATTAGAGTACACAGCGAAGACTTAAAAATCATATAATGCAAATATTACGACTCCATATTAATGATTTTCTGTCGTTGTGTTATGAGACTGTGATTTTTTAATCTTGCAGTGTGCGGTAGCGAATTTATTGTTTCGACGGAAAAAATAAATATGCGTCGCTATTAAAATTGGTTTCGCGTTGTTATTATTTAAAATAATCGGCAAAGTTTAAAACCAAACACACGTGTGCAGATACCTTGACTGTTCTACTGGGTACTCGTCTACCTCTCACAGGTCCGTTCGTGATCTTAATTTGTTGTCTTATTTAATAAGGTCGTGCGTATGTTGCAGGATTTATCTACTTTTAATACTCAGAATAAAGGATACTCAGAATAAATGTTCCGATATAAATAATATAAGATACAGGTTTCTGTAAAATATTTACTGCTATTGCTCTCAGTAAGCTAAATCATTTTGTATTCCATATTAGGAGAAATCAACGACAGCCAATTACTTTGGCAAGGTAGTGGCCTCTCTGTAGCCACGACCAGTGTTCCTGCAAAATCTATTTTTAAATCTCTAAAATGATTTAAATCCCTAATATACCATTTCGGTGATGCCGCCTCTTGACAGATTATTCAGGGTCTTATCGGTTGCCACAAATTAAGTGATTTGTATCTTGGATTGTGGGTATACGATGTAAAAATATATATTAAAAAAGGCTGAGTCGTGGAATACCCTAAGATAGAAAATTAGATATATTAACCCACTCGACCATGATTAATATGACTCGTGTCGATATTATTGTATATTTATATGTTTTGACTAAGGGTATACTGTAAGCCATATACGTAATGTTTTGATGTAATATAATAATGCTGTGGTAGTATACGTAAAATATATTTCAATATTGCGTAATATTTCAAATATCAGACAAATGTACCGATGGTATGCATATAAAATTTGGCTAAGTAAATACAACACACCAGTAAGAAAGTAAGACATATATTTGGGTACCCTGCCTGCTACACTAGTAATTTACTGTATTATAGCAGACAATGTTCCTCTGGTATAACAATAAGCAAAGTGCAATGATCAATGTACAAAAAAATCTATGCATAAACAGTTAAACAAGAGATGCAATTAGGTAATTCAATATACTGTTGTAGCAGGTTTAAAAGTTCTTGAGCGTAATTTCTCCCCATTTTGTGGAGTCAGAACTGCACTTTTCGTGAAAAATATGCAAGACTATGGTTGCAATCTTTTACTTTGACATTTAGATCGTTGTATATTTTTGGTACTAGAATAGAATATAGATTGATATCAATTAATTACAACTGTTTTATAAAAGAATGGTTCAAAGTGCACGCCAGATGCCCTACCTGGTCCATGAACTTTAATGACCGCGCCCCCCTTTGCTACGTCACAGGACTGGGGTGGTTGCAGGGCCGTGCGTCGCGGGCGGGACTGTCGGGGCACAGGACGAGCGCACTTTTTGCATATATTTCCCATTTATCATCGGTAATGCAACGCACCCCTGGGGTGCATTTGATAGGTGCCACGCTTGCTGTTTGCAGGGTCGGAGGGGTACCTAATCTAAAAATAATTTTCCTATTCCGTTCACATTAAACTGTCACTTACTTAATGTAAAATATTTTCATCATATAAATTAAAACATATGTAATAATAATAATATAATCATTGTAGGTATAAAAATTATCTCAATTTATATGCAGATAGTTAGGTATCAATGTTTTTATTTAGACATAAAACATTTGTACAGCTGCAAAAAAAGACAGTTTGTAACATATTTTTACACACATTTTAAATGCATTGCCCAAATATGCAAGCCTGTTCTAAGGCAAATTTATAAACAAATACATTTTACAAAACCAAAACTCATCGAAGGCAAACCACAATAAGATCGAATACATAACATATAACGTGAAAATATTAAAAAAAATATATAAATATGTATATTTATTTAAATATAAAAAAGAGAGAAAAAAATACCAATGTGCAATTCAATATAATGTAAGCACATATAAGGTAGATGGAAATATGCAAGACCAAAACACACAAAAGTAGATGCTACAACGACAGTACTTTTAATATCCCATTAATATCCCATTTAAATAAAAAGTTTTCAACTTGTGAGAAAAATATTGCGCATCGACGGCGATCCAAGACACTCAGTACGTCTCTGCACTGTACAATGCGTCGTTTTGTCACACACGGGTAGGTTTTAGCAAAGGAGAGTTTATGTTTTGGAATAAGGTGAGGGTGATCCGGGAGTCGAATCCAATCCCTTCACTGCCGTGCGTACCATCAATATCCACTGACTCGGCGGGGGGAACATCTATCGTGCTGGCGAGGGTGGCTTTTGCAGTTGTTTTGTTGTTAACAATTCATTTATTAGTGCACTGTTTCCGCGTTCTAACTCGTGAGAAAATAAAATAATCTTATCTATTAGTAGTACTGTCAACTCTAGTCGATGATAACCTACTATGAGATTTAGTTCCATATCTTATTTTCTATAATGTTACGAGTATATTGAAACAAAATTTTTTTCAAAATAATTTACATTTTTTTATTCTTCTTTTTATTTTTTAAATAAAATTATACCCACAAAACGTCTTGCTAGACGTTTGTCTGCAGGTTTGACACGAGACAGAGTGTCATTTTGTTACATTTAATATAATCAAAATATAACAACTAATCAGTCACAGTTAAGATATAGATGTCTCACAGAGACGAAGCTATTATTTTTACATGGGAAGTGTAGAAGTGCATTACAGGGCTTACTACCTGTCACCGGCTGGCTTAAATGATCACTTTACACAATGTAACGTTCACCTATTTACCCATGCTACCACGTCTATCAAATTTTGTAAGTTGTATATATATTATCATGATGGAACATTTCAATTATTTGTGTAAAAATGTTACGTGAAAATAATAACTTCGTATGTATGAGACATGTATATTTTAATGACAATCCTCCATGGGATAAAATACCACTAATTAATTCCTGCAAAGATTTGGACACATTTAAAATATTAAACAATTCATTTCATTCTTACAGGTAAAACGTGTTATTATCTATAAGCCAATTTTTTATTATTTCTTCCAAATTAGGAGAAAGCGTACTCTTTTGTAAAAACCCAGGTAGTTTATTTTTGATTGCAGGAACAACAAATTCTATTGTCCTCGATCCATACTTCGTGGTAATTTTGGAAATTGTATTTTTTCCGCGCGAAGCCACCCTGTTTAGAGCATCGTTGTTATAATTTTATTTTACTAAAAGGAACAGTAACAGTTATATATAATAACATTTATGAACACTCACACTGAATGTAATAAAAGTTTTACAGGTAAAAAAATAAACGAATTGCTGTAACAAATAGAGCGAGACCGAAAAAATAATTTTTAACAGTTTTTACATACATAAGTAAAAATTGCTAAACGACTAACAAACGATGTTAAAAAATCGTCCGTGGTGGAATTAATCCGAGCTCGCACCGCGTCAACGGTCGACGCACGGCCGCACTAATCAAATTATATTTCCACCAAAAATAAATCTGGGTAATACAATTTACAGCACGTGTTCTGCAAAACAATCATTATTTTACTGTGCTCCAAGAGATACATTAAACGTGCTAAAACGACAGAGGGTAGGCGCGGAAGCTGTGATTTTTTCACACGCGCGCAGGGAAGTGTTATTATCTGTCGCTCTGTCACCCTGTCGCCCTGTCGCCCTGTCGCCCTGTCGCCTTGTCCCACCCCTTGCGCTTTGGTTACTTTTAATTTATCCAAATATTGCATTAGCAGGGCTTATGTCACTTGCATACAATAAGGATGCGACGCGCGTACCCCATAAATCTGAGCGCATCGCACTCCACTCAGCCAGGCGCGGCTTAGCGCGGAGTGCATAAGAGAATTGCAGTGCACGCGCTGCATCGAGAGAAGGCTTTATATGGTTTCTATTCACTACCTACATAAGGGTGCGCGTTATGTTGAAAATAGGACATGGGAAAATTTTGTTAAAGTTTTAAATGTATTGTAAAACACGTTCTTTGTTATCTATTGCATAATTAACACATATATGTACCTTCCACATAAGTAAATATAAATTATTAAGGAAAATACATTCTTATTGTGAAGTTGTAATTAACCAGAACATAGGTCTGTGATATTTTAAAAACGAACTATAGTGTATTAATTTGAAAAGTGTAACATACAAGTTCGAAAATTTGTCGTCAAAAGTACTGTCGCTGTAGCATTGTTGGTAATGCACTTTTCGTGAATTGGAAAAGAGATCCAGGTTCGAAACCCGGTAGCACAACAACAATATTTTTCTATAAAATGGATTTTATATGTATATATTTCTAATTAATACATTTAATTAGTATTTAAAATATAAATTGATGACAAATACGATTGACCCGTTATCATGTACGGTATCAGATTTTCTCTTCCGATTTTTTTTAATCAGAAAAATTTATCTCCCAAAACATCAAAATTGACTATGTAATAACAATTTTTTTAAAACATCTTTGTTTGTGACAATTATTTATTCCATAATACACCAGCAAGTAGGTAGATAAAAAGTCATTATTCAAATATAACGATTTTAATTAATTGATTAAATTATTATACGCCCTCATTTTATTCTACCATGAGTTTTTCAACTTGTTTTACATTAACTACGTTTCTTGAATTGATATTATCTGATTTAATTAATTGTCATTTATTTTTTTCATGTCTTATTTTTTAAATTAATTGAAATTTTTTTATTTATTATCTTTGTTCTATTCAACACTAAATTGAGTTTAAATACATCTACCGGTTTCGAAAAATACTATTTTCTTCTTCAGGATGTCATAACTAACTAAAAACATATATTATTGTTTCTTTACCAGAATCCATTGTTAAAAAAACAACAATTATTTAAAAAATAAATTTAGTCTTAACTCAAATTGTTACTTAATACAAATTTAGTCGAATAATTTTCAGGAAAAAATTTTAGAATGGGACTCGCAGTTAAATTTAGTTGGTTGTTTATAATTTTTTGATTAGTTTTACACGCTTTATTTATCTTCAACGATTCCAAATTATTTAATTTGTGACCGTATATATGCAAAATTGACAATCCCAATTTTTTATCAAAACCATGACCATTTTCTATCACATGATTAGAAAATTCTGAAAACCCACTATTCTTCAAACATCTCAAATGCTCCCTTACTCTTATATTAAAATTTTTACTTGTTTTACCAATATAAAATGCATCACAATCCTCGCAATTAAGTTTATAGACACCATAATTGTTAAATTTATCATCTTTATCTTTAGAATTTATGAGTAAATTTCCTATACTATCATTTGTATTTGAAGAAGAAAATTGTATTTTTCAAAACCGGTAGATGTATTTTAACTCAATTAAGTGGTTAATAAAACAAAGATAATAAATTAAAAAATATGAATTTTAACCACAAAGTTAATATTGCTAATTTTAAAAGTAAAAAACATTACACTTTACTATGTACGATAATTTGTATCGTAGTTTAAAATGTCTTATTTATTTCTGTGTATTATGAATAACGATGCCTATGACATGGACTATGATTTAGTGAGGTGGTCAGGTATTAGATGAAATGCAATTGTAGCAATGAATCAATATACAAAAATGTACAAAAATGCAAGAGGTATTATTACTAAAAATTGTATCTAAATTATTATCGATGCCCTGTTAAATAATGCGTAATTGATAATAATAATTTATTTTGTAAGATTTTCAATATTTGTTTTCAGTTTAGACTAATTTCAGACTGATCTTGACTGTTTGTGTATTTATTATTGTACCTCTGAAATCAGTTTTCATTATTTTCTTCAATCACAGCTGTTATTATCTATCATGAATAAAAATATCACTTTAGAGATGGTGAATTTATCATCGTGTGCTGTACTGTAAAATTTATGATAATTTTGAATAATTTACTTTACTTTAATCGATTACGATAACGTTCGTTATTGTAATGCAGCTTATCTAAATAACTGACGGATTTGTTAAAAAAAAAAAAGATTTACAAAAATGGTGACAGTAATAAGTTGATGCGAAAGTATTTGACGTTTTTTTAAATAAAATATTTCAATATTTTAAAACAAACCATGTTTATATACTAGTTTACATTATTAGCTATAACCAATGTTCCCTCTAAAATATGCAGATGTGTGTGCGCACACTATTTGGCATCATAGTGCACACAAAAATATATAGCGTGCACACAATTTTTAACAAAACTTCTCGATGTGCCCCTTCTATTGAAGCTTGGCGATCATGTTGCAGTAAGTTGATTTATCATGTATATGATAACCAGTATTTTGGATATTCAACCATTTTGTGAGGTTACAGAATCTCTTTCTACCTACGCTTCTGCTGCCTTCAATCTTTCTCAGTATGATACGTTGTAAAGGATCATGTTTTTCATTGCGGAGAATGTGTCCGAAGTGTGCAGTCTTCGTTGGATAGTTTGTTATTGGTTCTTTTCACTTATATATGCATCTTTATTAGTAACGTAGTCAACCCAGGTCCTACCAGTAGCAGAGTACCGGTACGGTAATGTTTTTCTTATATTCTCCTCCAACGCACAGCATCGGTGCTTAAAATTGACCAAAACAATTTTTATACGTACACCGTGATACAAAATTAGATGAAACATTTCCTATAACTACAAGTTCTCTTGAGGTCAGTCAAAGGTATACATCCACCATGGCCCGGAGTTGTCCGTAATCAACTTCGACGGGATTTCCAGCCAGTGCTCGTCTTCAAGTGATAAATTCCCCCAGAATGAAACTTGCTAAACCACATACAACTTGTTGGAACTTTTAATACACTTTCACCATACTTAGAACAAATATTGTTAGTCGCGGCAGTTGCGTTGTTTCCTTTTTAAAATCATACGATATTGCAAGTGAATTTTCCTTTCAGCCATTGGTAAATTTTTGGGTTTGTTACACGATTGAAGTAAATCAGGTAGAATTCGTGCCTTTTAAAAGCAACGACAAAAAAAAATTGATTTCAAGACAAAGGACAACCATTTACACCATCTGTAAATAAGTAAAGTTAAAAGGGGAAAAATTTTTGGATCAACCATCTTTAACTTTGTTTTTTTAACCACTTAAGTTTTTTAAAAAACAAAGTTACATAAAATTAATATATGTAAATATGGCAATACTATGAAAAATTCGTATTTTTATGTATTTATTTATTAAGTAGTAAAAATGCCAATGTTTTATACGAGTATGTACCTATATAAAATATATATTATATTTTTAAATAAAATTTTTTGGTAGTTGGAGTTCCATTCGTTCTTAAATTGTTAGTAATGCAAACATTTAATGGTTTTTATCGATTTACTAAATTAAATAAGTTGACTCCTGTTATAATAAATTTTAATTAAACTTTTAGATGTATTGTACCCCTTGATGTAGTAAAGTTTGAATTCGTTGAACGTCACCCGTCGTACAAAAAATGCATCAATCAGGGGTTCCCAATCGTTAGCGATACAGGAGTCACCCCTTAACAAACAGTGATTAAACGCAACGTACAAAATAAATTCTTCGTATGTAACGGGTATGTAAAAATTATAGTTTTATTATTATAAAGACCAAATTTTGAAAAAAAAAATTGTCAATTAACACATAATTAGTATTTGATAAATTTGTAGAAAACATTTTATTTATTTATTTGAAATTTTTTCAATTTTTTTGTAATACGAGTTATTAACTAAGTATTGCACATAATTAATATTATATATTTTTTATTCCCTTGCCTCTTGTGCTTGGAGAGGGAGTTACATTGTAATAATTTTATATATAGAGTTATACATTAATTAATGTTTACAGTATTAATGAATCCACAGACAAGTATACAGAAATAAGCTATGTGCGTCTGGACTGTTAGTTAATTATGAATTTGTTATTTAAAAAGAAAATAAAATTGTTTGACTTAATTTTAGTGATAAATATAAAAATACCCTTGCATTGTTGGCTAACTATAGTTATAGTCTTACATGTTAATGAGATTTTATTAAAGATTATTGAATTCAATTAATTCAAATAAGCAATTTTTTTATTCATATTACGTCCGATAAACTTACCTAAGAAATTGTTTTAATGAATAAGAAATATTATATACAATGACAAGAATATTACTGTTTCTATTATCTGATAATCTGTGTAATGTAGAATAATGTTTTTTTTATCGAATAAAAAGGGCCCAAGTTTTATCTGAAATTTATTCAGGTTGGGCATTCCCGACATAGAGACTAAAAATAGGGGTGCACACGCGCGTTAACAGGGTAGAAATCGTACAATGATAATGCGTTTAGCCGAATGGTAAATCTAATTTGAGCCGGTGGACGACTGCCGACTCTGATCCCTGTCTGGTGATGCACTTGTGATGACGTGGGAAAAAATTCACTTTTTTGAGGGGTATTATTGCAGGAGCATTACAGAGCTGATGTCATCTTCGTCATGTTTATCTCTCATGTCTTGAGCTCCGCGTGTTGTCATAAAAATTGCTTACGACATCGCTCAAGAATTGTCTTCTAAAAGTAAAGTGAAGCTGATGGTTCCTCAGATACATGACTCAGTAAATTAATTAAGCCAGTACTTTTCTGCAAGTATGTACTTTTACTTGAAAAGTGAGGGATGTTCAGATACACTCATTATTGTATTTGAACATTCTTATTTTTTCCTTCATCATATCAGTATTGACAGTCAATCAGAAGACACTCGGTTAATAACACAACTCCACAGGTCCCAATCCTGGTTCGCCCTCACAACTGACTCCAGAGTCTCTCAAGTCAGATCCAACGTAGGTATCAATCCACCGATGTGGCTAAAAAAAATTGGAACAATCTTTTATTCCCTCGGTTGGATTTATTACAGATTTGTGCATCTGTGCATCGTGTTTGTTAAGTACAAAATCATAACTACAAGAGATACCATTGACATATGGTGATAAACAATATTAAATAATCATTAGACATAAAAGATATAGCAGACATAAGGAATAATAACAATACTTAATATTCATTCAAAAATATAATACTAGTAGGCGTAATAATAATGATTAGAAATAAATTGATAAAAAAATATTATTATTAGGAGAACACATTCTTATTCTGATGTTGTAATTATTCAGAACATAGGTCTGTAATATTTTAAATACTAATTAGAAAGATATATCTGTATCGGTTTATTCAAAGGTATTTGAAATTCCATAAAAACAAAGTCTTTCAAATAATGGAACGATAGATGTATTAATTTAAAAAAATGTCGCTGTAGAATAGTTGAATAATGCACCTTCACCTGTTTAGAAAGAGGTCCAGGTTCGAATCCCGCAGGTGGCGCAACAACAATATTTTTCAACAAAATTGATTTCATATGTATATTTTTCTGATTGATACATTTAATTAATATAAAAAATATTATATTCACTTCAAAATGTTTTTCACTTTTGCTGTCTATTTAGATTAATTTATTTTATTATTTTAACTATTTCTTTCGTATACAACATAAACTTGGGTGTTATATCCTTATGGCGTATCACCGTTGACACTTTGTCCATGTTTATATTGTATCTGCGACATTCTGCACCCATTTGATGTCTTTTGTAGCCGAAGAACGGGCATGTCATCAGTTGATGTTCTATGGTTTATTCGCTTGTGTCATCGCATGGGCAGGTATCGACGTCAACCAGCTTAAATCGATGCAGGTAACTATTAATGCACGTGTTATTCAACATCCTGTGCAATACATTTTAATATCCTCTATTTTACACTTGTGTAGGAAGGATAAGAGTATGAATCAACATTATTTTAATTGCTTTCGTTTTATCACTGTCATTCCACATTCTGGTAATTTGGTTCATAGTAACTTTATCTAGTTGTACTTGAACACTAATCATAATAAAAGTCTTGCATCTTGGTGGAATTTTCTCATTAGTACCTATACATAAACTTCAGTCATAATCGATACTATTCCGTATCTTGGTGCATTTTTTTCATTGTCCCCTTTTACCATTTATTTGATATATATTTTAAAAAAAAACAATCTAAACCGTGCCCAAAGATGAGAATGGATATAAGTAATTATCGTGGTACAGATATAAATATATACGGTAATGATTACAAAGAAGCAGGCCGAAGAATGTAGTAAAGGGTAAGTCTTAATTCTACAGTGGATTATTAATAATGATAGAGCTAACTTGTTTTTTTGTTTATATGTTACTTTTTTGAATAATCTGAGAAATAATTATTTTAACACATGTAAGTGAAGAAATTATTAATCACTATCTTGAATCGCTTCCAAATATCAGAATTTTAAATAATTTCTTGAGATTTCAATGTTTCTCAAACAATAATATTTAGATTGATGATTATAAAATAATCCATAATAATATTATGTCTTCCCGTCTATTTCTATGACTTTCTGGACGTCTTGGATATGCAGTGTCATTATGGCCGTACAGTGCTTGAATAAACGGCCAGGTATATTTTAAATATTTTATCTATCTGTCATCTTTTCTTCTGTTTATGGTGAGGGAGAGATCTTACCATAAAAATTGTCCATCCACGATTCTTATATATCATTTTTGTTCATTTTGCCTTCTTTGTTAATTAACAAAGATGGAATAATTTTAATTACATCGACCTTTTATTTACGTGTGGTTTGTTTTGCGAAAAGCTCTATCATTGAAATATAGATTCTATTGAGACTCTGACCGCGGAGCGATCACTAATGGCCAAAATCTCCGCCCGCATTATTTATTTATTTACTCAATAAGTCTCTAAGCATTCACAATAATGATTAATTTAAGTATGAATGATTATGAAGAAATGTATTAATATAGGTATCAATTTATATAGTTTATTTACTTTATATATTTCTTAACCCATGAATTATATACACTATTGGGAAAACACATTCTTATTGTGAAATTGTAATTATTCAGAATACAGGTCTGTGATATTTTAAATATGAATTAAATATATTAATTAGAAAGATATACATATAAAATCAATTTTATCAAAAAATATTGTTGTTGCGCCACCGGGATTCGAAAAATAAGGTAGATGGCTCTTTTAAATAATGCAACTATTAAATGTATTAATATTAAAAAGGTAACATATAAGTTCAAAATTTGTCACTAATAATATTGTCGCTATAGCATAGTTGGATAATGCACCTTCCCCGGTTTGGAAAGAGATCTAGGTTTGAATCCCAGTGGCGCAACAACAATATTTCTCGACAAAATTGATTTAATATGTATATCTTTCTAATTCATATTTTTAATTATATACAAGATAATATAAAAATGTTAATGATAATGTTAATTTTGAATGCCTTATGTAATGATTCTGACGAATTATGTGAATATCTGTCGGCAGGTATAAAATGGTATAAAAATTCGGAATATTTAATCTTAGACCTGATTACTAAAGCAAAGTAATTATATTGATGTAATAATTACATTAGTAAAGTTATAATTACATCGCCCGTCTCGACACAGAATTTCTCTAGTGAGACGTGCACAGTCCAAACAGATTTTTACATAGTATTATATAGTTACTAATAAAATAAATAAATAAATAAAGTTCTTTAAAACCCTGACGGTCTGTGTCAGAAGATGCGCGGATGTTTACAAATCTAAAAACAGATTGTCAATATTTTTAGAATACTAAACATTTTTCGGGAAATGTTTAATAATTTCATGTTAAGGAAACAATTTTTAAATACTAACTAATTATAATAATAACGCGTAAATTTAACAAAATATTTTAAATATAAATATATATTTTCAAAGATTTTCTTTGAATGCTCACGACGTCGACATTTCGTTGAATTATGTCAGCCGGTAAAAATTAGTGATATTTTCTAATCCGTTTAAAATTGCGCTAATTACGTTCAATCAACATTTTAATAGCGGCCCGCATCTCACACGCGACAAAATTGCACAAAATAATGTTTCTCTCCCCGACCGAGTGGACACGTCACGATTCGCTTTCGCCGACTCGTCCAATCAGCGCGATCACGTGATCGGTGATCAGCGATACGGCGGTTAATTACCCGAGCGCTCTGCTACCCGCAGCTTCTCCATGTATCCCTCCAATTTTTACTGAAGATTGAAATCAACACCGCAGCCGACAATCAACGTCACCTACGGCTTAACGTTAGTGTGGTTACGGCCGAAAGGCTCTCTGCATTCATAAAAGAGAAATATGCGGGCATTCTTTAGGCCCCCTTAGTCATACATGCATAGGTGGCTTGTTCTACTGACTGAACACACTAAAAGTGGAGAATTCATTGTGCTCACCTATGCCCCACGATGGCGCCCGTATCTTTCATTAATAAAACTAACCTCGATTCTGACAGTCCACGTTCACACGGTACACCTCTATCAGAATAAATATATCTATAATATCTACCGCGTCGCATAAATAGGGTAATAATAACATTAATACAAATGAAATTAATCAACCAAAAAGATACAGAGAAAAATATATTTATTCTATTCAGGAGAAACGCATTAATCAATTTCGCTTTATAAAGCAATTACTTTTTCGACAAATTTTTAACTTATATTCTGTAGTTCTTTATAATTGATACATCTTTTATTCCATTAAAAACAATAAACTTTGTATTAAAATACCACAAGTTCTGAAATTGCAAAAGAAAAATGTATATTCTTTGAAAAAATAATAATTACAGGCTAATTAATGCAACAAGCTCACTATACTATCGCAATAATTATTATTCTTCTTCTTTTTTCTCTTGTAATAGATATTTTTTCTTGGAAGATCATTATTATCTTTTTGGTGGTCTGCCTATAAGTCCTGTTACTCCTACTTACTCTTGTTCTGTCCACGTGGACTCTTCAGTGTCACCTTCTGCTTCTGTTCCATCAGTCCCAAAACAATATCCTCCACGTTGCACGTGTATTTTGTCTACTATTTGGCTTGAAGTAATGTATATTTGATCATCCTAACGCAGTTGTGATATCGCAATACAATAGCTCTATTTTGCAGGTTTTCGAGTCTTGCGCAAAATTTTCGATCTTATATGATAATCTAATAGAATGAAAAAGGTAAAAGAACTTGAAAATAACGGTATGTCCCGGCGAAAGCAGATAAGTCCCGTAATACCCACAAACCCCTTTTACATAAGCCAGCAGGATGAAGTCTAAAGGGAAGACCAAGACGTAAATGGACGGATAATATCAAGACAAATTTGCAAGAGTAGGTTGGTTCTTAACAAAGTGAACCTACAACGTTGATGTCAAAGAATGAATGACGGTCGTCAACATCCGAATTCCATGAGGCTTCTAAAGAAGGAAGAATATTATATTGGTACTAGCAATTTATTAATTGTCGCATCTGCAGTCCGTGGAGAGGCAAGTGTAGCACCTAATTCCAAATACCCCTAAAACGACTGGTTTTTGAGCTATAGATGATAACGTATATTTTGAAAGAAAATGTGCAAAATGTTTCTTTATATGACAGAATTTTTTAAAGAGACAATTCTGTAAAGTAATTTTTTTTCTGTATATATCATTATGGCAGCCATACTGGATTTTTTATCACGTGACCATCAGCAAGCTTTGTGATTGTCTGATTTCATTTTAGGGGCAATAGTAACATATATTCTGTCTGCTTTGGGGTATTTTGGAACTTACCCTGATTTTGAACATGCAATATCTGACAACAAAATCTACAAAACTGCATATTTAACTCAAATAATTCAAAATCCGTTTTAGGAGGTTTTGGAATCAGGCGCTACATGTGTGTCACGACACGAAAAAAGTTTACAGATATGAAAACACCCTTTGCCGAAAATATGTACTTTGAGTGTTCTTGTTTCCGTTAACCGCACGGCGGGTAAAAGCTTTGCACTCGATTTTTGATCTCGTAGCGAAATTTTATGTATCTTATAGTTAATTACCTTATCTGTAGGATTACTTTATTCGCAGAATATCGTTGACCAGAACTTGTGAAGCGCTTAATTAATACATCTGTCGAGTAACCCTAATCAGAATTTATTTAAAGTAGTTCAAGCAGCTTAGATCAAAATACCTTGGAAAATAAATCTTCAAACATGACTAATTTTTACACCATTAAACCAAACTGACAAATATTTGCCAAACCAAAATGGCGACCAATCTATATCAAATATTATATTTAATCAAATTTCAAAATTTCTTTATATAATATTTACGCTTTTGACGTTTCTTAACTAATTTTACATGTTTTTAATACTAAGGTGTATTAAAACGTCTGTATGTATAATATAGTAAAAGATTTCTAGAATATTTCGCTATTGTAATAGTTAATTAAAAAAGACTTCTGAATCTTTTATATCTAAACTAATCTATATATTCATATTCTCAGGTTTTTAAGCATTTTATAAATTCTGGTATTTCTATGTATTTTTTGATTTTTTATTCAATATAATATGGTACACATATGTAAAACTATTTTCGACTATTGTTAGATAATTAGATTCGAGATACAATTCATTACACAACCGGGAATGAGGAACAACCTTAAACAAGTGTTACCTATTTTCTGACCAAACAGCCTCTCCACTGTTTAATTTGTTTCAGAAAAGGAAGACTGGGAGCATAGGGGCTGTTCGTTGTTCAGACATAACCACCCCTTCACATAACCGTTTACCCTTATTCTCATCTAGATGTGATCCATCATTGGCACGTCTACCTACATAACAAAGTTCAATTATACTTTAAGTGCTCCCCTATCAGACCCGGAGTAGAGATTTGTGATATTATTTATTTCCATTTAAGTGAGATTTTTTCATTAATTAATAATAATCGATGTTTCATGTTTGACAGCTGTATAATTTTTGAAGTATCTAAAAGTATATCATAGGCATACATAAGAAGGAAGGTTCGAATCTCAGTAGAAACAAAATATTTTTTTTAATTGATTGAATGTATTCTGTTTATTGTGAGGGTAAAGAACGGCGCACAATCCTCTTCACCGGCTAGTCAGTGAAGAATATAAAAACCACTGGTTTTTCACCTCAAAAATGTATACCCACTTTGGTTGGTGATATTCTGGTGTAAACTGAGAAAATTTATTGATAATACGTAGGAGAGATAAATGAAAAGATGTTTTACGTTAACTAATGGAATTTAATCAAAAAGGAACATAATTAATATTGAAACAAAATACAATTTAAATTAAAGATCCTAATTTTGTTGGGTTGAGCGTGAGTAATCTTCAATGCAGGCTCGTCAGCCTGTTATCACAACGAGATCAAAATGTTACGAAAGATGGCATAATCTCCAATCCATACTCTATCGTGCATCCATCGTCGTAGTTGGTTCTAAGCATCCAGGCCGACGCAATAGGATTTGTATAAAGAATTGTTGAAAAGTAAAGTGTGAAAATAAATGTAGATAGAAGAGTAATGCAGACCGAAGAGAAATATCTCGCCTCTCTTCGATTAAATGTTGGATACTTACAGGTACATATATTTAACTGGCAACTTACCATAGGGTAAGATTAGGTTTTAAGAGTCTTGACTTATCTATCAAAAGCTGAGACCTGTCATATACAGATAGCAAAATGATTTTAAAATATGACTTTAATCCCTGCAAGATGCAAGGTTCAAAAATGCGTGTTTATAGCGCGGCGTGTTAATGCGCTTATGGCAATTAAAAGGCTAACCATATAATTTGACAGCTCTGAGCGACAAATTGAAAATGAACAAGAGATAGATGGTGACCGTTTTTATAACTTTTAAAATAAAGCGCATTTCCAATATGAAGCCATTGTTCATGATTACGAGGTATTTGGCATTAAAACTAATGACGGGGAAATTTCGAATGTGACATCAGTTTGTAATGTTCAATATATTTATAGTAGATTAATTTAATTTTTATATAAAAACTATCATACATTATACTTGCATTACCGCGCGGTAATAAAGCACTAAATTTCACTATTTATTTGTGTTTTGTTATTACCCTATGCTTGGTATTTGGGTGGTTTTAGGTGACTCTCAGATCTCCAGAGTCTTTCCAGCTAGATCCTTCCACCATTGTGGTTTTCTTCCAGGTATTTTTCGTTCTGAAGCTTTGCCCATAATAATTTCATCTAGATCGTCATATTGACGTTTAATGTAGCCGAACAAGCAAGAATCTTTTTTTTATAACCGTAGATAAAACTTATTGAGGTTGTAATATATTTTGTAATAGAAATGAATTAATTATGATCTCCTCGATCGAACCCTTCACATCCGGCTCTGCCTGCGGCTTGGCTTTCAGTGCACCTCAGCAAATTTGTAAATTAGTTTGAATTGGTTTCAATCAGCCCGATTAGGTGGTGTATACGGGGATACTGTGAACAGAGAGGGTAGGTGCATTATTTTACCAGATATTACCACCCATAAGGGTATGTTCAGGATTGTTTGAAAAACATTACTAAGGAAGGTGACAATAAAAAAAAGTGATAATGTATTGTTCGAAAAGATGTATAAATAAATACATTCATTGGTTAAAACAAGAATTTAATTATGTTTCAAAACTTAAAACGACGTAAATAGTAGTAAATTCTAAAAATCTGACTTATAATATTGCATACATACATTTATTTATTATTAATACATTTGAAATAAGGGTATTTATTTTACTAGACGTGGTATATTCTAAAGTGTATGGTAGTGTACAGTTTTTATAAGTTATATATTGTTAGGGTACAATCAGAAGTTATAAAGATCTAGTTGGAGACAAAATGTGTAGATAATTAGGTTTGCACAAATGCCAAATTAGTTTCATTTTGCTTTCTACCCACATCAAGCAAACACATTGTTATTTTTAGTTTAAAATCATTTCATCACTTTAGACGCTTAAGGTCTAGTGACAATTTATTAAATATACGCGGTGCACAAAACAAGAAAGTTCGTTGACGAAATTTGATATCCATTTTGGCACTAAAAAGTAACCCAAGCTTTTGCTCCTAGTTTCCTTTGAATCGGATCGTCTTACTCCTAGACCAAACAAGCAAGTTGATATTATAACTTACATAACACGTATTCTATACCATCAAATCTTCATTCTAAGTTCTTGTCTATATGTTAAGAAAAACGTGTTAAACTATAGAAACCTTATACATTATTACATTATTAGAATTTTTTTAAAACCCATATAAATGTTTTACTTACTCGGTAAACTATTAAATCACACATTTAAATAGTGAATAAATTTTCTACCAAAAAAAAAAATTACCGTCATGACGTCTGTCTGCATGAGTAGGCAGAGAGGTTCTAAAATAACACCCTTCAAATAAATAAAAAGGTATAATATTTTTTGGTTTATGTACAATTATTCTATATATGTATATTAAAATATATTAAAAATTCGTACTACTTAATAATAATAATAATAGCTTTACTATAACTCATCATTGAAAAGGTGAAAACACCTGTTATAGAAATTAAGGAAAACTCGAAGGTATTTGAGATTCCGTAAAAACAATGTAGATGGCTTTCAAATAATGAAACGACAGATGTATTAATTTGAAAAAGTGTAACATATGGGTTCGAAAATGTTTCATGAAAAATACTGGCGCTATGAAAATGTTTCATGAAAAATACCACAATTGGTAGTGTACTTCCCCGGATTGGAAATAGAGATCCAGGTTCGAATCCCGGTAGCGCAAAAACTATATTTTTCGACAAAATTGATTTTATTATTTTCGTATTTCGATTCGATATTTTCGTTGACAGATTATAATCTGTTAATAGAAAAAAAAAATATTATTTATTCAACGTAGAATTGAAATATTAATTAGACATTTTAGAAAATCGACTAATTTTAATAAACTTCCAAATGTTAGGACTTACTGACTTTAACCTACCATATTTGATTCGATGAATATAATTTCAATCTAACATTCTCTCTACAATGATTTTAATATCAGAAACTAATAAAGCACCGCAGGTATTGAACAAAGCCTCGCTCTGTGTACACATCTCCCGTAAAAGCACTAACATCTCCTAACGAACATTACATATAATACCCTTCCAAGCAATTATCTTAGCTTCTTTCTCATTCTTATTCAACGAGAGTAAGAGTGACGACTATTGCGATTCGGAGAATAAACCGATATTTTGATTTTTGTTTGACTTTTGAAGTTTCGGAATGAACAAATGTCGTTTTGAGCACAATGATGAAAGACGATCATCCAAACTTATTGTTTGATAGGTAAACAAAATTTATGTTCGAGAGAGCTGCCGTACAGACAGTGGCGCGTCTGGGTTTTTTTGTAATATTACCCATCGATTGATAATATTTGGTATATTAGCGAAGAAGAATTGAGATCATTATAATCAAATCATATTTTGCCTTCACAGAATGAATTATGTTAGGCAAGTCCATCTGCAAGGATAGTGGTGTATACAATAGTTGTCGGTAGGAGGTGAAGGTTTGTATTGAGTAGATTTATAAGTTTGTAGGAGACAATTCTGAACTGACTAACTATGAAAGAATGTGTTGGGAAAAATAAATGTTGCATATAAGTGAGCAGATAAAACTAGTCAATATGCGACAATGGAAGCCACATTGCTTGGAAGAAGAACAAACGCAATCATTCATTTACTGACGAATTCATCAAATTCTACAAAAATAGATTTAAAGGAAAAAAAAACATATTAATATTATACAAATATGAATAAATCCAAAAATCATGAATTTATATTGCAGTACTTCGTGATGCCATATAATTATTTTATTTTTTAAATAAACGGTATTCTTTAATGCACACATAAACTTTGCGTCTCTAAAAAATAAAACCCTGTTATTTGTGTAATACAAAGATTAGTATATTTAAAAAAAAATAAACAATATAAACAAATTTTAAATACTAATTAGAAAGATGTGCACGTAAAATCAATTTTATCGAAAAATATTGCTGTTGGACTAACGGGATTCGAACCTGGATCTCTTTCCAAACCGGGGAAGGTGCATTATCATATTATATTATGCTACAGCGACAGTATTTTTGACTTTTTTCGAACCCATATGTTACACTTTTTCAAATTAATACATCTATCGTTACATTATTTGAAAGACATCTATTTTATTTTTACGCAATCTCAAATACTTTTGAGTAAACCGATAGCAGACGCCAGAATTAACAATTCAATTTTGGATACAAAATTCATTAAATTTTGAACATATTGATACAACTTATATATTATTAAGGAGAACATATTCTTATTGTGAAGTTGTAATATTCAGAACAGATGGTCTGTGATATTTTAAATACTAATTAAATGTATTAATTATAAAGATATACATATAATAAACCATGTTGGTTATTGTACCTTCTCCGGATTGGAAAGAGATCCAGATTCGAATCCCGGTTTCAACAACAATATTTTGTGGTAAAATGGATTTTATATGTATATCTTTCTAGTTAATACATTTAATTAGTATTTAAAACATCGCAGATCTATGTTCTGAATAATTACGACTTCACAATGAGAATGTATTCTCCTTAATAATAAACAAATTTATTAGTATTTCATTGGTTAAATCATTTGACAAAGATATAATATAATCAATGGGTACATGTTACAAATAAGAATTGCAGAACGTATTACATTAACTAAATTTAACTACGAGTCCTATTCTAAAAATTTTTCCTAAAAATTATTCGACTAAATTTGTATTGAGTAGCAATTTGAGTTAGGTATTAAATTTATTTTTTTAAATAATTGTTGTTTTTTTAAAAAAATTAAAAATAGATTCTGTTGAAGAAACAATGCTATATTTTTAGTTAGTTATGACATCCTGAAGAAGAAAAAGGTATTTTCTGAAACCGGTAGATGTTTTTTAAACTCAATTGTGGTTAATAAAACTAAGATAATAAATAATAAATATGAATTTTAACCACCAAGTTAATATTGCTTATTTTAAAAGTATTATTATAAGTCTAATTGATCATTCTTTAATTAATTGAATTTAGAAGATTTACTAAGAAAAACGAGATGGATACAAGAAAACATGGAACGATTAAGAAGAAAAATATGTTAATGTAATAAGCCTAATAGTAGATATATTATATTTGTGCGGTAGAAAATTATATGAGAACTGAATAATATTTTGATTAATATCGAAATATGATTCGGGTCATACGAATCGATATTTCAACGTTATATTCCATTGCGCCACCATTGCATTTCACCTTTCACCCACACTCCATCCTCGTGTCTTCGGAAGCTTCAGACTCGATTGAAACACCAATCTCAAGATATGTCGCATACCTCGTACAGTGTAATAAACTTCTACATCCTTGGCTCGCAAATGTTAGGGTTACCAAATTCTACATAATTTTATTATATAAGTATTTATTTAAATATTCGTATCACACATAATGTATATTGTGTGACTGCGAATAAAAATCACAGAACTTTACAATACAAAAAATAAAATAATAATTTAATTAAATAAAAATAAAAATGTCACATCAATATTTTTACTTAATTCAAATTCAGCTAAATGCTTGCGTTATGAAATAACTTCGTGGCCTCCTTAGACGAATCTTGAACCTCCGACCACTTGATTACAGTAGGTCGATTTTTTACTCATAGCACTGTCGGCCACTGACGAATCTGTTGCTAGTATAATTTATTTTTATTATAACAATATAATATATATGTTTAATGTATAATTATTTTATGAATAAGGAATGTAATAATATTAATAACATCTTAATAATAACATGGTCTTCATCAGCCGAAACTAGTAAGAGAAGAAAATAAATTTAGTACGACATAAAACAATAACACACCTCGCACGGTGTATACAACCGATACCATGAGTCATGTGAGTTGTTGCATTACTGTGTGAAGCGGTCTTATAACTTTGTCTCTTTCTCGCTTAGATACCGCGTACAACACATTATTGATGTGCCATGATCAAAAAATCGACCCGTAGGCGAGTATTTTCGACGTCGGTTCCTCATGATAGTCGTGATGTTCACGAACACTTGCACTTTTTTTAGCATCTTGCAGTTCTAACAGCTGTCACCAGAGAAATGCCCGTTACTTTTAACACTCTGTTCTTTAACGTGACTCACTTGAATAATTTATCTTCTCTTCTCTTGAAGCATTTGTCTTAAGCAAATGTTAGACTCTCTATCCATTTATGTAGTTCCTGTAGAATGAAGACATCTTGCTGTCCACGGTTTACGTGAGAGATTGAATACATAAGAGATTGTACAAACATGAGCTTATTTGTTTTGGGGATATGGCAGTTTTTCTATATCTTGTAATGTCTGAACATAGAATTTTCGCCATGCGTCTTTTGATTTTTGGTTCGCAGATAATTAAAGTCTCTAACAATTTCTAGGTCTGGAAGGATATTCGTCCAGGAAAGCATGTTACGTCGATCAATGGTCATTAGTATCTTACAGTTATATCAAAAAGCACGTCACGCTGAAGGGAGAATAGCCAAGCAAAAACCAAATATATTATCTTAAATATTTAATCTTATTATCTATTAACTACTAATATGTTATGAATATAAAATTATTAAATGAATTTGGTTATAATTTGATGTTATATTATATCGCAATTTTCGTAATAATTTTATCTTAAGGCATATTTGTGTATTGAGATGGATTGGGGTGGAATTCACAAAAAACAAGAGCGTAATATTGATGTAAATAAATCTTTCTAAAAAAACTAATTTAATTTGCAATTTTTTTAAATAGATAATAAATATTTAAAAAGACCTTTTATGTTCACTTTTTGGTGTGGATAGATTTTTCGCATGTTAATTCATTTTCAAACATAAATATCACAAGTGTTTTAATAAGCATAAATGATAAAAAATATTTTATTTCATATCACTATTATTATATATGCACATCATAGTCATAGAAAGACTTCATAAATGAGCCTGGGTGAAATTATGTAGTGTAAATAAATAAATAAATAAATAAAAAGCCTGGGTAAATAATACAATTATTAATTCATTTTGGAGAAAAATTTGGTGTGGACTCAGGAAACTAACCGATTACTTTCACAATTCTAAAAATACTATTCAATTTTGGTAGATTGCGTGGTATGTTTATTTAAAAAATATATCTTTTATCATCATCATATCATATCAATCGCTTACCCGGCATTATCCTTGCATCTTCAGCGCTCGATATGATATTGAATAAAAGTGGCACAGTAATATGAGCGTAACAACCAAATCATCACACATCATCGCAAGTAATTTCTCGCTAAATTTTTTATCACGAGTGTTCACAGAACGCACTAGTTTTATTTATTTTGTTTTATTTGTAACTATATAATACAACGTAAAAATCTGTTTGGACTGTGCCCGTCTCACTAAAGAAATTCTGTGTCGAGACGGGTATAGTTTACAAGCAATTTTATAAATAATTAGAATTACAAGTAGTAGATAGAATTACATTTATTACTATATTATAGGTGTATATGAAGAACAATTTTAAAGTGGACTTAATTTTCGGATCACTTTGTAGCAATAATTAATATAGGTACTAGTCAATATGTTTAGGTGAGTGCACCAATACTAGTTCTACTCATATTACGAATCCAAGTTTTAATATATAAAATTAAATCTTTTAGCATTCTATTAAATAGTTTAGGTCCAAAATATTTATAGTTCCTTTCGCCGTATGTTGTATGCGCTCTTGGGGTTTGTAAGTTATTTGTATTTGTCCGTGTGGCAATTATATTTAGAGTTGTTTTAAAATTTATGTTTATATTTATATATGTATTTAAGAGTAGTATGTATTAGCATATATTTGTCTTATATCAAAGACATCGAATTTATTAAAAATTTTGTCAGTGCTCGTTGTGATTGGGGTTTTGAGGATGACTTTTAATATAATTTTCTGAGCTACTATTATTGGATTAATTGCAGACATAGTCACTCCACCCCAAGCAATTATACCAAGCTCTATGATTGATTGACAGATAGCGTAGTACACCATTTTAGGAAGTTTTACATTAAGGAAATTTCTAATATTTCTAAAAAAATATACTGTTTTTTTATTTTATTTGTAATGAGTTGTGTATGATGATTCCATTTAAGATAAGGATCAAATATGATTCCTAAGTATTTAATTTGGTCAGTACGTTCTATATAATTGCATTGACACGTATCGTCGTCTGCATACGAGGGTTGCCCATTTTCTTTTATGCTCGAAGTTAGGTATTTAGTTTTATTGGTATTAAGTGTTAAGGTTTTAAGTAAGTTATTCGACACTTCAACATTATCATCAGTAAAAAAGTAAGTCGAGCATTCCCTTAAAGATTTCCTTCTCGTACCTTCAGCTACGTTCCACTCAAATACCATTCAAACATAATTTCCCTGCCATGTCACTTCAAAGTGACAACCCTCATTTCCCTGCAACGTTTGATTTTGGAACAACGCGTCTGCAAGATGTAACAATCTATGGTAACAAAAGCTAGGTACCTACCACGTCAGTTACCTACCCCACTTGGAGGGGTAGCTCGGAGCATGTTTGCCTCATACTCAAATATAGATGACTCCGCCAGGATTCATTTAGCAATGCGGTATTTGGGCAATGAAACGTATATTAATTAACATATCGGGGAGCATGTACAAGCATTGTCTTTGAATTTTGAAAAATGTTATTCAGCAGGTAGCATATATCTTAGACTAAAGCAAATATGTGTAATTCCTTTACATAATTAAGAATATATGTAATATCTTTACATTATTATAAAATGTCAATAAATATAATTATTACTCTTAACTAATATTGCTACATATTGATTTCCAAATTCTCCAATAAAATAATGTTGCCTATGTTTCTAATTTTTTTTTTTAAATAATTAAGGGGTTCAATTCAGAAATTAGAGGATGATATGTTTGAAATTGATTATCTGATAATAGTAACAGTTTTAAATTTAATATCTACTCTTGAAAATATGTTTGTATGTTTTAGAAGCATATCAAATGGTTATAATATCAGTTACAAATACGTTTATCTCAATTTCGTTAATTGGATTGTGGTAGTTTTGTTTCTGAATCCCTCAATTATTATCGACATGTTTTATGAAGTACTCTTTTTTATACACTTCAGATATACAAGCACTATGAGTAAAATGTAGAAGAATAAATTACTTATTAATTATTAAGGAAAACACATTCTTATTGTGAAGTTGTAATTATTCAGAACATAGGTCTGTGATATTTTAAATACTAAATTAATGTATTAATTATAAATATATACATATAAAATCAATTTTGTCGAAAAATATTGTTTTAGCGTCACCGGGATTCGAACCTGGATCTTCATTTGAAATGAATTGATAATTCTGGCGTCTGCAAATCGGTTTACTCAAAGGTATTTGAGATTCTGTAAAAATAATGTAGATGGCTTTCAAATAATGGAACGACAGGTGTATTAATTTGAAAAATGTAACATATAGTTTCGAAAATTTGTCAAGAAAAATACTGGCGTTATAGCACAAAGGTGGTGCACTTCCCCGGATTGGAAATGAAGATCCAGGTTCGAATCCCGGTGACGCTAAAACAATATTTTTCGACAAAATTGATTTTATATGTATATATTTATAATTAATACATTAATTTAGTATTTACTTATTAATTTATTAGGAGAACACATTATTATTGTGAAGTTGTAATTATTCAGAACATAGGTCTTTGATATTTTAAATATTAATTAAATGTATTAATTATATTCATATAAATTATCCTAATAATAAAGTTGTATCAATGTGTCCAAAATTTAATAAAAATGAATTGATAATTCTGGCGTCTGCTATCAGATTATTCAAAGGTATTTGAGTTAATGTAAAAATAAGGTGGATGGCTCTTTCAAATAATGGAACGATTAAATGTATTAATATCAAAAAGGTAACATATAGGTTCAAAAATTTGTCGCTGTAGCATAGTTGGATAATGCACCTTACCCCGTTAGTAAAGAGCTCCAGGTTCGAATCCCGATGGCGTAATAACAATATTTTTGGATAAAATTGATTTTATATGTACATTTTTCTAATTAATATATTTATTTCATATTTGACTTATTCATTTAATTTAATATATTATGCACATTTTAAAGCATTTACATTAAAATTTATTCCCAAATAATTCAATTCAAAAATATTAACAGGTATAATTTGTATCCAATTTAACGCCTCTGAGATTGCTTTGTGGACCTCTTATATACATATTTTATGTATCAATTTATTTATTAAATAAATGTTGAGCCATTAGATATAGAATGCATTTAATATGTATATTTGTGTATATCTGATAATAATAATTTATTAACATTTCAAATTTATACCTGGCCACATTTTGCAGCGCTAGCATACGAGTATGAATGTATACACGTGTAGTATCAACTACAGGGTTGTCTCGTAGGCGGAAGGGTGGATTGTCATTGCTAAAGTGAGCCTGCTCTGATCTTGTCAGATGTAATTAATTGATGAAATAGTGTCAAGGTATGTGGGCGGTGAACTGGTGATACGTGGAGAGGAAGTGTGGAACTAACGAGGCAATTGTTATTTTGATCTTCCGACAGTAATTGCGAGGTTTTCAAGTCTGTATATATTTTGTATTGCGGTAAAATAAAATAAAACTATTGTGAATTAAAACATTATCTCCATTTATCTTAGTGGAACTTTGAAAATAAAGAAGAAGAAATGGAATACTATCGAAGGATCGAGACCACTTTTAAATGGAATACCTACTAACAAAATATTGCGACCACCATTAAATGGAATATTAACTCAACACTGAAAACTATTTTTTCTAGCGTACTAATAAAACATCGTGACCACTTTAATATTCCTAGTTAAATTCAATACAAATACTATGAGACATAATTTTCAATTTTTAATATATTTATTAAAAATTTTATTGTGACATCATCATTAAAAGACACAAAGTTAATTTAACACAAATAAAAGTCTAGAAAAATAACCAAGACAAGGCTGAATCTATCAAAAGTGATACGTCATAAAGTGGTAAAATTATTACATTATTGTATGTAAAAAAGCTTATTTTATCTTTTCATATATAAATTTTAAATGGAATACTAACAAAACATCGTGACCACTTATAAATTGAACAGCGACGAATCTTCGTGATCACTTTTAAATGGAATACCAAAAATACACCGAGATCATTTTTAAATGAAATACTAAAATTTATCGACATTGCTATTAAATGAATGGAAAATTAATAAATAATTATTTATTTCAGGGTACAACCCAGCACTGGCGGATAGACCGCCAGATGTGCATGGTCACCGGCATAGCTCAGTCTAGGTACGTGTGTGTGTGTATGTGTGTGTGTCGGTTGCTACCTTGGATGGGTAAATTGGGACTAATTAATGCAAAACACTATATCACATGGTTATTAATTAGTCCCAATTTCACCCATCCAAGGTAGCAGCCGACACGCACACACGCTCAGACTGAGCTATGCCGGTGACCGTGTACGTCTGGCGGTCTATCCGCCAGTTCTGGATCGCTCCGTAACAGTATGTTTGAATTATTATTATTTTCATACTGCGTAAGTCTTGTTTACCTGTGGCTTTTTATTAGTCGACATAAATACAAGCTACTTCATGAATACATTAATAAAATACAGTTAATACTGAATACTCATTACATATTATACAAAAAAGTACCGTATTAAGTAAAAACTTCTAATTAATACAAAATACTATAACACATGATTATTAATTAGTCCCAATTCCACCCATCCAAGGTAGCAGCCGACACACACACACGCGCGCCCAGAGTGAGCTATGCTGGTGACCGTGCACATCTGGCGGACTATCCGCCGGTGCTAGATCACTTCGTAACAATATATTTTATGCAACTATACAGAAGGAATTAAACTATGACAAACAATATAGCAGTATGGTTGAAGAAAAATAAACTATAACTGAATGTATTCATGAACGTTGAAAATAAAAGAATACCAATCATTACAAAAATTATCATGCATGGTGAAAGTCTGAAAGAAGTGACTGAAATTAAATATTTGGGAGTCATAATAGATTCAAAATTGAATGTATCGCAAAATACAAGATTCGTTACTAAAAAGATTGATAAGAAAATCTCACTTATGGAAAGGATCAAAACATTTATTAGTACTGAATCTTGTAAAATAGTATACAACTCTGTTATTATTCCACACATTAACTACTGCAGCAGCATTTTGTTTTGGCTAACGAAGAGGAAATTCAATATTTGTCAGTATTGCAAAATAAAGCTTTGAGAATAATATAAAAAATGATGCAAATCAACATGAGAACGAGCCTCGTACAAGAAGAAGGGATAGACTGCGACTGCCATTCAGAAAGAAGGCCAAATCTCAGATGTCAAATGCCAGATTAAAAATATGTAAAAGATAATTTTCAGTAAAAGAAAATACTTAAATCTAATAATATATAGGAGTACTTATGTATGCACTATGTTAAGAATTAAATAAATAAACAAACAATATAACTTCCATAAACATGAGTTTGCACTATTCGAATTCTGGTTCAAAGAGTGGAAGACACTTTTAGTTATGAATTTGTCACACAAGTTAACTGTGATCTCGGGGAAAGGTGGTTCGCACTAGATTACCAGGAGTGATGTGTGACCGCCGTGGTCCTGAACGTCATGACGATAGTACCAAAATTTTTCTCGCCTTCGGAGTAGTTCCAGGCGTCGCCTCGTGAGCAGCTCCGAGTGAGATATCTCGACACGCTCTGCCGCCGCTCACAAGCAGTCTGCGCGCTAGTCTCAGCGAAGAGATTCTTCCCAGGCGCGGGTGGACCAAGGCTCAGACTCGTCCTCTGCCTCGCTAGTTTGAGCTCGTTCTCTGCACCTCGCAATCTGTTACATGACAAAATATTAAAATAATATGCGAGAGGGGATAAGTTATCAATAAATTTTTGAGTACGAAGCTGAATATATGGAGGGTACTGACTGACCCAGTACAGGCCCACCAGCGCTGTTAAGATGGCTCTGCTTATGTGATCACCATATTGCGAAATAGTTCCCAATTGTCAGCCGCAACAAACGTTAGGTGACCAAGGTGCGCCCGACAAATATGTCATTGTGGTGCCTCGCGCCTAAACCCTTTGCGAGGCGCACATTTCCCGTCGAGATTAATGTCCCGGCACGTGGACAATGATTGCGCTATTATAACTTGAGGTGTTTCATCCGCCACCCCAGTGGAATGTTTAATCCACCTTAATGACATTCCATAGAACCCGGTGGACGTCGGGATGGGGTGGCGAAATGAGACATGTCCACTTTTGATTTTGTGCTAGAATTGTACTTTATAGTAGGTATAGTAGAGAATCAGTGTGGACTTAAAATTTTTGTTTACGAAATGTTTTTTTTTTATGAATAAATACGGAATACACCACATTCAACATTCTTACTAGTAAGGTTAACTAAACTGAAAACTTTCTCCAGTATTCCAAACAAGTGCGACTTTCAAAGGGGAACAAGGCAAGAGTAGTATATTAGAACAGAAGAGTGATGTATCATTTTTATTTATGATATATATTATAGTATTATAATGTAAGTGTATACTTTTTGATTAAACCTATAACCTTTTTGCCATTCTAGGAGGATTGATTTGTGACTTGAATGGTAACTAAAGTTAACGTTGAATAACAATATATAAGTATTACATAAATATAATGCAAAATATTAATTTAATGATTAAACTTAAGACATTTTAATATTTTTTATTGAATCGAAAATAACGACGAAATTGAAAGAATACCGCGAGCCGTAGCTATATTTTTCAGAATTTTAAGAACCAGAGCTGTGTTGAATTGTTTTAGTCCACTCCAAGCCCTGTGAGTGAGTAAGTTTAATTAAAATGAAAACGAAAATAATTTTTTGGTTATTTAATGCTGCTTGACGACCCCATTGTATGCAAGCGGCGGACGTGGACTGGAAAGTAGGTACTCACCGTTATTGTCTCGGACAATTTCTCCAGGGACCATGTCTTAAATGTGACAATGTAAAGTCCGAAGTCAGGTCCATGGAAGGTGGCGAGCAATTTGCGACGGTAGTTGGTCGGGTCCGAGCGCCATTAGGGAGGTCCCGAATTCAAGTTCCTCCGTTAACGTTTTCATTTATATGTGGGTTCTGTATTGTAATAAAACGAAACGTTTGATGGGAAGTTTTCTATTAAAAATCATTTATTCATGTGTAAAAGAGATTAGAATATATGAATTACTTAGAACACGGCTCAAACTACAGGTTTCTCTGGAGTTATGAAAATAGAACTATGTAGACAAAGTAATAATATTACAGAACAATAATACATGTATAAAAAAATATTTAATATAAACCATATAATTAACTATTATTATATACACATATTAATCAAACAACAGCAACCAGTAAAATATCAAGTATTAATAAATTGTGTGCATACAATTAGTCAAACTTTATTATATCACTTTTTTTATTTATTTATTTGGACCTGGATCATAAAAATAGGTCAATATTAAAGATGTTGCTTTAAAATATTCCGTTAGATGGTTTATTAATTCACATGTTAGTATTAGGCTATTTAAATAGATTGTTATACCTGGTGAAACGAGATGAATCCCTAATGTCAACGGATAAAATAATTTGGGATTATCCGGTCGAAATTTAAAGAAGTAGTGCTTGGTAATTATATATTCTTATATGCGAATTTTACATTTTTAATAGGTTTAATATATAATCTAATGAGATGGCCAATGATAAAAAAAACTATTATATTAATCAGTATCAAGACTAGCGATACATAACGGAGATTTGGTACCGAAACTGTATGGAAGTGATGTTTGGAGCTGATTAAAGGGGAACGAATGGAACGACTAAATGCTGTGGAAAATAGATCACACAGTCGTATGCACAGCAAATTTATTATCGATATATAAAATAATATAGAGGGTATTTAAAACTAAACACAGCATAGTGAACAGGGTTAAGAAAGAGTTTCCTAGGTGCTTAGATCATGTGGAACAAATGAGTCAGGAGAGAGTGACTAGAAATATACTATAGAGAAACCTGTCCCAAAATGACATAGTGAGTATTTCTCAGGAACTAAAGTCTTAGCAATTGAGCAATTAGTAACACTGCATTACTGTAGAGAAACGATGTTTTCAAACGGTTATACGAAGTTGTTTCTGATAGCACGCACGGTGTGCGATGGCATTTTAAAAAATACGTATTTTTATGCTACTCAATTAAGGGGATAAAGAACTTTGACATAAACTAAATTTTATTATATTTTAATATTTATAATTTGTATTCAGATAGGTTGTAAAATGTAACTAAACAATATTAAAGGTAAATGACATACATATATATGTCATTTTACCCTAGTGAACTCGGATAAAAGGACACATCAAGACCTTTTGGAAAATGCTAATAACTTTTTAATTACAATGATTTTTTATTTTTTATTTGTTAAAATTTTGTTGTTTTCTATTTCTTTAATAAAAAAAATCATTTTTAATCAATTATCATGGGACTTGTATTTTTGCTTAACCTATATCATTTTAGACAGGTTCTCCTAGAGTTGATGTCACCATAAAGAAAAGACGTCCGCGGAATACTTGGTCTGACTAGGTAAAGATCATCATGTCAGTCTTAATTTTTCAGGATTGTTATGATGTATTTTTATATATTTTATTTTTGAAGATAAAAATGTGTTTGGTTCAAAAATTTTGCAGTTCAAGGTTCAACAATAAATGTGTAGCTTTACTCTTCCTACCCTATTCCCAAGGTGAAGCTAAGGTATGTTAAATTAAGGTGCAACAGTGGCGTTTACGGGCTTTCACGTTTAGTGTCAAGGCGAATAGTACTGACGCAGTAGAATAGACGTTTAGCCTTATGTACTCAGAGTATTGGAATTAAATATTAGTTCCAAAATTTAATTGAGTAAGAAATAATTGTAACATTTTGTAGGTTCCAAAGACTGAGATGAGCTGGCCATCTTGAAAGAATGCCAGATTAAAAGATATCAAAGATCGTGCCCAAGTAAAAGCAACCTAGAGGCCAAGGAAGTAGTGAGCTGACTGTGCGAAATAGAACTGGAGTACGATGAGTGATATTGGAACTAGACAAAAATAGGCAGGGATAAGAGTTGGTGAAGAACACTTATGGAGGAGGTCAAATCCCACCCTGGTATATAGTGCTGTGAAAGAAGAAGAAGAAGAAGAATGAATTGTAAAAAAAATACATTTTGTAAATTGTAGTAATTGAATAATGTGCAAAATGATTTAAATGCTCTATATTGGCAATGCAGATATGAAAAATATGAAATATCTGTCACATAGAAAGTGACGTGCCTAATTCATGGGTATTTATTTATGTAGCAGGAGAACCAATGAATAATTCTTCAATGACGTATAAATACTAACTTGAGATCAGTATGACAGGCAACAATCAAATTACATTGTTGACTTGAGAGTAGTCCTCGTAAAATAGTAAAATATTCGATATTTCTGCCGTAACTAGGATCAAGAGGTTTCTGAATAAAAGAAGCGGTAGAAAACATCAGGTGTTGCCAGATAACCGGGTCCGCACATAACTTCGCCAGCGGCGGTGGGCGGTTTTTCCCTTTCCCGACGTTTCCATCCACGCCCTGGCCATAATTCCCGCCTCGACCACATTACGCATTCCGCGAACGATTTTTGCTTTAATATTTTATTATATTTTATCGTGCGCAGTCGGCTACAGCGGGTTAACACGATAACAGTGCCGGAAGTGCTAAAACCTTCTCGTCTGCTTGATGTACCTGTGATTTATAATACTAAAACCACCATCGTCCATCCCTTCAAACTGTCATATTTAAATAACCGGTTGATACAGTCATGATCATTAATTTGTTAATTGTATTTTTTCTAGCACATAGATACATAAATACGGCACTTGTCCATGGATAAGATTTTTGACTCAAGATAATCGAGATACAGATTTTACTCCTGTGAGATGTTTTGGAGACAACTCTCAGCTTTCGTGGTCCCTGTGTACACACCATGTCCAGAGATTTGCCGCGTAACGTACAAACATCAAATGTTATTATTGTTCATCAGTGAAGTGATTTTGTATGAATGTATGAAATTTAACCTTTTATATGTACGTTAATGTTTAATAACTTATACTAATCTCTCAAAATAGATAGTTATACAGATCTACAGTGGTTTTAGGTGATGTTTATGTGCACATGTCAAAAATCGTTGTCAGATTGAACATCGTCGAATATTGGTTTTAGTTTTTGTCTCTTTCTACCATCCTCAAGCTGATATCTGAATGTATCTACAAATCAATCTCAACATGTTTATATGGTTTTGAGATATATCTCAAATAAATTTCACAGATTATTTTATTGTATCTTCTTCCGTTGACACGGGCCTTATTATTCAATACTTTAATCTCATCGTCATTGCGAACTATAATATAAATATATATTATTTAAAAATGTTTGTTAATATCTAACCCACTAACAGTGATATCCATCATGTATGTTCGAGGAATGGACTCTATACAAAAAAAAAACTATACATCATTAAATGAAGTAAAACTATCATAAAAGTATTTCAATTACATATATTATACATTAGTATAAAATCAGAATATTGTGCAACAAGACCAGAAAGGGTTTTGCATAGCGCGTGAAACTACGTTCATGTTCATAATAGATAGAATTTATAACAGAAAAATTACAAATTATGTATATATAGGCAAAATTACACATTAATTGTTTAGTCCTATACTAGTATTTAAAATAAGAATATGTTTTGCGAACAAATGAATACGATCTTGTAAAATAGTGCGTTTTCAGTCTCTTTTTATATAAAGTCTCCACTGTTTCTTATGACGGAAGGCAAAGAGTTCTACGCTTTTGGGCCTGCTGCCGCAAATGCCCGTTCACTTCCGGCAATGACCGATCGCTTTTACAATCCTTCTTGTAGCTGAAGTAGAGATGACCTGAGAGTTTGACGTCTACCATTCAAATTGTCAGGTCTTAAAGATACAGAGGCGCCGTGTTATAGGTCGTCTTGTCACCACATTAACCGATTTAACATTTCATATATAATTCGTGCTGCAGTACAATTTATCCAGCTGAAACATAATATTCCTTTTATTTTCATGTAAATTTTGTACAGTATCTATCCGATATAATGCATTATAGAATATTTTCAAATTCTATAAATGTTTGAATAAATTTTTCTGAATTGATATGTAAATGTCCACTTGAGGCACTGCCACTATGTTCAACCAGTTCCACGCGGCGTGTATATTTGGCGTACGGGAATTTTAAGCGAACACTTAACATGAAAAATACCGCCGAGGTGAGATTCGTGTATCGTATTTTAATAACCTGGGGACATGACCGCCGCGCGCACATGTGCAAAGGTGAATATTTAAAACTTTTTTCACCGCTGAGTTATCTGACATTCGTGATTTTTGATGCAAAGAAACTTGCTTTTTGAAACAATTTTTTTTTTGTATACGTACACGAAATATGTCATATTAATATTCTTACTATTTTCAAACTAAGATAAACGCTTGTACCATGAAAATAGGACTTATTTGATGGCTTCCTAGAACGAGGTTCAAACCACCTACCACCAGATCACTACGCGTGTATCGTAATCACTAGACCACAAGCAAACAGATAATACGTAAATTGTAAATTTAAAACATACAATGTGAATAAATATTTATTGAATTATAGTAGTTAACTATAGTAACATTTATGTGTAGGTAATTATTATTGACCTTATTTAAATGGAAACTACAAATGCAAAGTTTTATATGAACAAGAATAAATATATTTCTATTTCCTTCTTACAATAACTTATTCATATCAGTGATGGTAAACCGTTACGTGACTGTGATTATGACGACGATTGGTAACAGAGAATTAACAATGATTGGTAACTAAAATTTATCCGTTGGAGGCTTACTTTCTAGTGTATCAGTCGATGCTTGAAGAATTACGTTAATCACTTATCAATCATCGTTACAATCGAACACAATCATAGTCACAATAATAGTTAAAATAACGGTTTAAATAACGATTTTACCATCACTAATTCATATAGTCAACTGATTTCGACATCAAAATATAAACGTGGTGAATACAAAGTTAGTTATTTGTTTAAGTTATTAATGATTATAATTATGTATCACCTTATTGTAATCCAGTATACACTAAAAATATATAATATATCCGTTTCTCTAACAAATTTATCCAAGCGTTATCGTAGTGTCGCAATTTAAATATTTTTTCTTAATTACTCCACTGATTATTTTTGTATAATTGCTTAGTAAATAAATTACTAAAGACATGGTTTATTACGCCATTGTCAATAGGACCAGAAATTAAGAACCTCCACGCTATGAAACTGAATAACTTGGCCAAGTAAATCAGGTATATTTAGATAAGTAAGGAATCTTTTAAGAAAAAATCATAGCAAATTATTAGAACAATTTGAATATAAAACTACCAATATTTGAATATGTCCAAGAACAGATAATTATTGAAGTGTTACCTACAAAGGTACTGTTATTAAACAAACATCAGATATCTCATAGAGACAAAGTTATTTTTTATTTTATTTTCATGGAAGTATAGGGTAATTACAGGGTTTAATTACTTAATTAAAGATACTGGCGCTGTAGCACACTTGGTAATGCACTTTCCTCGGATTATAAATAGAGATCCGGGTTCGAATCCCGGTAGCGCGAAAACAATATTTTTCGATGAAATTGATTTTATATGTACATCTATATAATTAATACATTAAATTAGTATTTAAGTTAAGAAAAGTAATACCAACTATCAAAGAAAGCTGCGTTTTTCAGACACACTCTTCGCAATAAAAAATGTGATCTCTTACAATTCATTATACACGGGAAGATAAAAGACAGCAGGGGTACAGGTAGAAAGAGAAAATCTTGGCTATAAAACCTCACAAAGTGGTTCAACGTCCAAAACGTTGTTGATCTTATATAGTATAAATCAACATATTGCAACATGGTCACCAATATCCGATAGAATCGTCTTGTTAAAAATTGTGCGTGCGCTATTTTTTTTTATGTCCGCTATGGTGCCAAATAATGTGAGCGAGCACACACACACATTAGAGGGAAAATTGATTACCAGGTGAGTCTCCATTTCTTTTTTGTCAGACGTGATTCTTGAAGAAAATAAACTATTCACATAAATCTGTCTCTTAACCGAAGGTGTGGAAGAACTCTGAAGGCGGCCTCCATATGACTAGTACATGTACATCAGACCTTTCAAATATTTGCCTTGATTTTTTATGTAAAATATACGTATATATAACTCAATATTTTAAAAATTATTGACATAAAAATTTAATCTTATAAGTTTCGGGATTACACGTTTTAATCCAGGGGAAAATATTATATTATTAATGAGAACACATTCTTATTGTGAAGTTGTAATTATTCAGAACATAGGTCTGAGATTTTTTTTAAATACTAATTAAATGTATTAATTAAAAAGATATACATATATAATCAATTTTATCTAAAAATATTGTTGTTGTTACCGGATACGAACTTAGATCTCTTTCCAATCCGGGAAAGGTGCATTATCCAACTACGTTACAGCAGACAGTACTTTTGTCAACAAATATTCAAACCCATAAGTTATATTTTTTCCATTCCGTTCCATTATTTGAAAGCCATCTACTTTGTTTTTAAGAAATCTCACACACCTTTGGGTAAATCGATAGCAGACGCCAGAATTAACAATTCATTTTTGTTAAATTTTGGACAATCACGATAGCAACAACAATATATATATATATATATATATATATATATATATATATATATATATATATATATATATATATATATATATATATAATATATATATTTATCGTTAAAATTGATTATATATGTATATCTTTATAATTAATATATTTAATTAGTGTTAAAGAAAATATTGTAAACTGAACTGGGATCACTGAACGCGATCCGAATTAGATTTCCTAAGACGTTTCCTAAATATCCCTGACAGAAAAGTTCTGTATTCAAGGTTAGTAAGACTCCTGAACTATAGAGGAAGAACTATAAAGCTGGAGAAGTATATTGCTAAAATAGTAATCTTAACTTCAATAAATTTTAATAAAAGTAGGTACAAAGTAAATAAAGTAACGTGCTTGCGGTATAGTGCCTCGGATGTTCGAGGCTCGTTCCGGAAGACCATCATATTAGTCCTATTTTTATAGCATAGGCATTTATCTTAGTTTGAAAATAGTAAAATATTTATATATTCCTTGTACGTATCTCTATTCAAAAAAGATAAGTAACGACTAAGGTCAATAAATTTAGAAGAAAACAATAAAATGAACCACCCATTCCGATTTAAAATCTGAACCAATAGCAAGCATTAATGACTGTAATCCAACCAAAGTAGTATTTATTCCAAAAAATATATACGATACATATACTAATAGTTCGTTATTGACACACGGTAAATATCCTCCCTGTTGACGCCACCATAGACCGAGTCGTGGTGCACTCACTGCCCAGTGGCGTGCAGGCGAGCCGTGTTCAAGTGTTCAACAATGTGGACTAATCAAATATCACGATAGCGTACACATTTTATTCGAAAAAAATACAAATTTCAACAAAATTGTTAATCGCCCTCAGAATCGAAGAAAAATTTGATAAACTGAAATAATAAATGAATCTGTAAAAGTAAACTAATAAATTTGTAAGTAGATTGAATGAAAATGGATTTACTTAGGTTACGAAATTAGATATTGATAATGACAAGCAAGTAATTATGTACTATTATTTGAAAAAATAAATCTCAATTACCTATTTCATATTCTTATTCCACATTTTTTTTTATTATTGAACCTGGGTGAACGTAAGCATGCACTTAGTCCGTCGGCAATCAGTCAGTAATCTTAAGAATTTTTAATAATTAATATACGCCAAGAATAAGCAATAATAATTTACTATTATTAATAATAATAATATGATGGTTTTGAATCTGTTTAAATTATTTTACGAATTAGCGGGATACACCTAAAAAATTATTCAGTATCTAACAAAAATAAAAATGTTGCTACTTAGACACTAGTTAGATATAACCATGTTAATAATTATAAATTATAACTTTTTTGACACGATAACCGCACACTTTTACTTGACAGCAAATCTTGTTTATTTTTTGTTGCTATGCGACACGTATGGACAGAAATAAGTAAATATTAGTAATGAGAAAAATGTCTGACAAAATAGCAAGTAATATTTTGAAAAAATACTTTTTTTTAAATTTTATTTTTGTACCGTTATTTTATATTTCGAAATAAAAGATACCATTACTATTTAAATAAACTTGCGTATCCTCTTCGCCTACTTCTATAAATATTGTTCGAAGGTTTATAGTCTAAGAGTATATTTTTTTCGTGCTTTAAGCTATTTTTATTTACCTCATTGCTACGTATACAGTTCCATCACGTAGCGAAGTGAATGTTTCTAATGGACAACAATAAAATTGTGAAGTTTCGTCACTAGCCAGCTCTGCCGAATGATATTCCGTTGGTTGCACAACACCGAATCCGCAGCAGGGCCATCAGCGCGGCCTGCCCACCGCCCCTGCCGCCGCCCCTGTCCAGGCCCCCGTTCACTACCCACGCCCGTGTGGTTTGACAGCTGCTGTCGCGTCCGTCCACACATCACACGCAAAACCGGTCCAGGCGAAACAGCCCTGAAAGTTACACCAACTTGATGCTGGTATCTACTTACAAACAGACGTACATTCATACGGGTGTATGAGGTTAAATCATTAAAAAAATTGTCATGCCGAAATGTTTCTGCTAGATTATTTGCAATGCTCAGGTGGCTGTCCTATGTATCATTGATTCCATTTAAAACAGTGCACAATTGACGTCTGTTAAATGAATCAATAGTTTCTCTGAATAATATCTTTCATGAATTTATATTATTTCTCTGAATCATGACACACGTCTAGTTGGATGGTGATCTGCAACAATGTGCTGAACCGCACTCAACTAGAACAGATATTTGAAAGTGATTTGATTTACCTTTATTATAAAAATATGAATGCGTACTTTATTATGCAATAATACACTACTGAGAGAATTTTTCATGTAAATAATGAAAGAAAATGATATACTAGATAACAAATTTATCTTAAATACTAATTAATTAGAAAGATGTAGATATAAAATTAATTTTATCGACAAATATTGTTGTTGCGCTACCGGGATTCAAACCTGGATCTCTTTTCAAACCGGGGAAGGTGCATTATCCAACTTTGTACAGCAACAGTACTTTGGACAATAAATTTTCGAACCTATATGTTACACATTTTAAATTAATACATTATTTGAAAACTATCTATTTTGTTTTTCCGGAATCTCAAATACCTTTAAGTAAACCTATAGCAGACGCCAGAATTAACAATTCATTTTTATTAAATTTTGGACACATTGATACAACTTACATATTATTAAGGAGAACACATTCTTATTGTGAAGTTGTAATTATTCAGAACATTGGTCTGTGATATTTTAAATGCTAATTAAATGTATTAATTAGAAAGTTATACATATAAAATTAATTTTATCGAAAAATATATGAATTTTAACCACAAAGTTAATATTGCTAATTTTAAAAGAAAAATATTGTTGTTGCGCTACCGACAAAAGTACTATCGCTGTAGCATAGTTGGATAATACACCTTCTTCGGTTTAGAAAGAGATTCAGTTTCGAATCCCGATAGCGCAACAACAATGTTTTTCGATAAAATTGATTTTTATATGTATATCTTTCTAATTAATACATTTAATTAGTATTTAAAATATCACAGACCTGTGTTCCGAATATTTACAACTTCACAATAAGAATGTGTTCTCCATAATAATATTTATCTTAATTTGCGATAACACCTTAAGCTTCTTACTACTTTACTTAATTTCTTTTTATTATTTCATAATTTTATGTTCCTTTCGACGTTTTTTGGTTAACTTACAATACTTTGTAAATGCCCGACCTGCTTAAACTATTTTCGAAAATAAATAATATAAAGAAATTTTCATTCAAGTATTTGAATATAATTCATTTCTTTCAATTTTACGTAATATGGTCTCCAACTTATTATGATATTGATCCGCTGTGTTGGTAAATATTTTTATTTTTACCTTTTAAAAAATTATAAGTTTATTGACTTACAATTTTGGAGCGTGGCTGCATGTAATAAAATAAACAAGAAAAAAAAATCATTGATGTTAAAAGTTTTGTTGTTAAAAGTTCACCGACTGTTAAAACAATACATGTTTAGGTACCAACACATTATGAAATTCAAAAATAGTTATAATAATATTTATAAAATACTTTTAATTTTCTCATAAAATTGCACAGTTAATAAATAAGGTTTGTTTATTTGAGACAGTGCATTTATGGTGAGTGCAAGAACGGGGTGGAATATGATAAAATATGTTTCAGAAATAATCTCACCACGTGTTGATATTTGAATTTTGAGATATAGAGATCACCGTTTGAGATTAGCAGGACCAGACATATCCCAAAACCGCGTACGTGTCAGCGAGACTCAACACGTAAACATTACATAGAACCATGGATACCTACTAATATTTATTATGTAAAGGTTGATAAACAGAAGACATCAAATAATGAACATTTATTCAGTTTTAATTGCTGCAAGGGATATTTAAATTCACTCAACGGATGACCGAAACATCAACGGTCAATGGGCTGACATTTGTATGTAGTCAGCGCATGACAAAATTAATATCAAAATCCATCTTGATGAAAAGTGGCGATGCTTGAATCTCTTCAATTGATTTCATCATCCATGACGACTTCTCACGAATCTTCATTTGTTCATGAAGATCGTGATCTTTATAAACTCCCGCCCTTTCGAGCATACTTCTCCACTTTTCTTGATATCCTGCAAATCTGAGGACATCACTAAAGAAGTATTTGTTGCTTTTTCCACTTGATCGGTTCAACGGGTGGGGGATTTTCCTCTTTCTCTCCATACTTCGATGTGGAATTGAAAGATTTGACTTAGTCAAATGGTTACGAGTATATCTTTGATATTAGGTTGATGAATAATTATCCGCCGTTTTTCGCGAAGTTTTTTCGCGACGAAAAAATGAATTATTAATTCGAATTTGACATTTAATTGACATTTGTCATAATATAATTCTTTAGTAGGGATAGGAAATTAGAAAAGCATGCACATATACGCCACATGATGCTGCACCACTTGGAGAAAGGGTGGGAAGCTGGTGAGTCATTTAACGATCTTAACAATCTTTTCAGCGAAGGAACGATTAGCGAAAGGGCATTCTGAGAGTGGTTGGTTTGCTTCGAAGCTGGTAATACCAGCTCAGACGACAAGTCAGAAAAGAGTCGATCCTCGGATCCTGATGACCAAGCCTTTCTGGCAGCTCAGGAAGAGGACGAAAGTTGTACCACTAGGACACGACTGAAGATCTTCAAGATCGATCAGTCCACGATTACGGTGACTACGCCCTCAAATGATAATTGCACAAAATGTGTTTTGAATTCGTTTTCATTTTTGGTTATGTTATAATGTAATTTACAATATAATTTAAAAAAAACGGTGAATAATTATGCATCATCTAATTTGTATTTAGTTTCTATATAATATAAACCATTATGTATCTTCTTATCTTTAGTCTACAGCACCACATTTCAAAAGCATATTCCATCTTATTTGTTAATTGTTTTAGACTTAAATGAAAAAGTCTTAAAAGTTTTGCTATTTCTTCTCCACAACTTTTTATTAGATTTAAAAAAAAAACTTAAATGAGTGAGATCCGACCGCATCAAATTTACAAAATAAATAATGCATTCATCGGGCAGTGAAATGTAAAAAAAGTACATTTTAAAAAGGGTATGTTGGGTTGTAATTCACCGTGAAACAGTTGCCGGGATTAGTTCTGAATCCGTGGTGCGTCAATTCTGTTGACCGTGATAGTGGCAGGTGCGCCCGCCTGGAAAATGTGCCCGCGGAGCGGGGCGCTTTCAGTGAAAAAGTATTCTGTTTATTATGCGATCAACTTTCGCGTGATTTCTGGTCCATATTTTTAGTGACAATTTGATTTAATCGTTTGTGACATTTATCATGGATATTGAGAGTCAATCCACCTCTGGAATGTGATTATTATGGTGACGACTAGTGATGTCCAGAAAAATATTTTTTGTTATGTTATGGACTAAGTGAATAATATGACGTTTTGTATAATGCGCGAGCATTTTTCATAATACTTAGTGTTATTCATAGATCAGAGTGATAATCCACTCTCCGAGCAACGTACATTTTATTATTTTTTTAATTTATTTAATTTAGCGAAAAAAAATACATGGGCAAAATAAATTCAATTTTTAAAATACATGGTTACAAACATACATAAGGTTATACACATACATGGTGTTTCTTTCGCTACTAATACTAATTAAATGTATTAATTAGAAAGTTATATATATAAAATCAATTTAATCGAAAAATATTATCGTTGCGCTATCGGGATTCGAACATGGAACTCTTTCCAATCCAGGGATAAGTACATTAATCAATTATACTATAGTGACAGTACTTTTGATAACAAATTTGTTCTCCTTAATAATATGTAAATTGTATCAATGTGTCCAAAATTTAATAAAAATTAATTATTAATTCTGGCGTCTGCTATCGGTTTACTCAAAGGTATTTGAGATTCAGTGTAACATACGAGTTCGAAAATTTGTTATCAAAAGTACTGTCACTGTAGCATAGTTGGTTAATGCACCTTTCCCGGATTGGAAAGAGATCCAGGTTCGAATCCCGTTTGCGCAACAGTAATATTTTTTGATAAAATTGATTTTACATTTATATCTTTCTAATTAATATATTTAATTAGTTTTGAATACTAAATTAATGTATTAATTATAAATATATACATATAAAATCATTATATATTTATAATTAATACATTAATTTAGTATTTAAAATATCACAGACCTATCTTCTGAATAATTACAACTTCACAATAAGAATGTGTTTTCCTTAAAAACATTTAATTAGTATTTAAAATATCACATACCTATGTTCTGAATAATTACAACTTCACAATAAAAATGTGTTGTCTTTAATAAACATTACATTTTGAATAAAAAACTATTTTTTTGTTAATAAATTTATCATAACCTAATTTAACCTATCCTTGGACTCCAGAAATCTTTATGACATTTTTGGTGCCCTAATGAAATTTTCATATCTGGTACATTTTTAAAAGCAATAAAAATTGTTACGTTGGTTTCTCAAATATATTTTGATTAATATTTATAAATATTATGGTCTTTGATAGCCGTAACATTAAAACGTTAACTACATTGTGTTATTAATCACATTGCCCGGACAGTTTGAATAATTATGCACCACGATCGATCAGAATGATATATTGACATATATTTATCAAATTTTCAAAGAAAACAAACATGTTGTGGCTTGATATTATAATTAAATAATATAATGTTCAGTTTTAAACTACTTTATTATGTACATACACTAAAGTGAACTAGTTTCAGTTGGACCCTACTTTCTTAAGGACAATACTGTATAGACTGAAAATATTGTACATAATAAAGTGGTTTAAAACTAAACATTATATTATTTAATTATAAATTGAACACCCTTCCGAATTATCTAAGCATTATATATAATGTTCGTGAAATCAACATAATTATTATCGTCATGGCGTTTCTACCGATACAGTAAAGAGGTGAAGAGCATCCTGTTTAAATCGTTCTTGACCAGCATGTATGCCTGCGAGCTTTGGTCGAAATACAAGCAAGTGACGTATAACGGTCTCCGAATTCAGTACAACAACTCATACAGAATACTGTTCGGATTGACGCGTTATTGTAGCGCATCTACAATGTTTACCGAAGGCCGTATACATGAATTCATTCCGCTTTTGAGACATCGAGTTGCTAGCGTAAAGCTGCGGCTGCGCTCAGCACCAACTCTCTGGTGCAAGCGGAGCTTTCATGGAAAGCTGGTTCCCTGACCAGAGAATGGTTGCGCCTATAGAATAGCTACATATACAATGGCCTTGACTGTTAGTATTTATATATGTAATATTTATATTTTGTGTGTATATAAATATATGTGTGAACTTATTAATTTTTATTAACTTTTTTTATTATTTATTAATATTTTTCTTGGTTTTCTTTTCCATAGCATTATATTTACTTCATAACCTTAATGTATAACATTATATGTATGATCTCTATGGCGAATCGGATTTAAAAAAACCTGATCACGCTGGAAGAAACACATTATTATTATTCACTTGATCCATAACAGATACATTATACACCCATTACAAATTAAAATTAAAAACAGATATGTGCACACGGAATAAAATATTCTTACTATTTTCAAATTAAACTAAACACTTGTACTATGAAAAAAAGGACTTGGTCCTGGTATCCTGGAACGAGGTGCGAACCTCCGACCACTAGATCACTAGGCCAGCATCTTAACCACTACACCAATAAACCATTTAATTAAAAACTAAAATGAATTTTAATATCAGAAAATTGTTTAATACTTATCACAGTTAATATCGACTAGTGGAAAATCGCAACGTTCATATTGAGTATACAAAGAAAAACAGGAAATTTATCTCTTAAAAATTTAACAATTGTTAATTTAATATTGTTTTGATTTGAGTATATCGATGATTTTTATTTAGCAAAAACCACCCTCGTGTGTCGCCACTTGCTCGTTCATATGACACCGTGTTCCCTCCCCAAACATTCCTGCGCCCCTAGCCGGGCAGCACGGCGGGAGCATGAGATGCGAGTTGTCATTGTGTTATTTATTAAATTAACCATGCCACCCGTTCACTCCTGCCATTTGCAGCCTAAATGGATCAAGGAGGCATATAAGTGTGTACGTTGATACATCATTTTATGATTTCTGAATGACTGTGACACGAAACGTGAAGAAAAATCTCAAGGAGTTTGATCAATATTGCACTTTATATTGCACTATACTCGTACATCTATTTAAACATATTTATTGTGTTTGGTAATTAATAAATATGAGATCTTTAACTACACCGTATTTTTTATAGCCCATGAACACGCAGATAGCTAGAAGAGCCAATATTGATAAAAATTAGGAATTCAAAAATATTCACTAATTACGGATTACATACGGTTGACAATGTTAGATTAACAATAATTATTGACTGACTGTATAAGATCATAGATTGCAACATAAAGCACTTCCGATGTAGTAAACTGTCAACTTTTCGACAAAGAGGTGAAGCTTTTTCTTCTTGTCGTTCAACGGACGTTGGCTATCATCACTTTATTCACTGTGGCCCGGAAAAGTTCTGCAGTAGACTAGCCAAAGCATTGCCATGCGTTGCCGGTGTCATGATGTTCCTCTTCCATGGCCTCTAACTTCTAAAATATTTTCCTGGAATATATATATATATACATACTTCTTTGAATGTCTCACCACATGTCCAAGATATTTAACTTTTCTGATTTTTGTTGTTTTAAATACTTGTACTTATTTTTCTTTATTCTTCCGAACCATAACTCTATCCATCCATATTTTCGTAGAAAGCAATCACATTGTGGTTTGACATATTAATAAAATACAATCACTTTGTATGAATTCGTGGTTTCATACACAGTGATTGTATTTTATATAATCTATCCATCCAGCTTAGTTAGATCATGCTTTAAGTCGCATTATTATTTATTGAGTAGGTTATATAGTTAACAAAAACACATTTTTTTAATTATTTTTTAATTTTTACAATTATTTATAATATACGAGTTACTTGAATCTATTATAAAACTAAAGTTACATATTTTTGTAAATCGCTTATCTCTCCAAAAAAGAGACTAGCTCTTGAGTTTAAATAGCATTTAATTATACGTATTTTTTTCATATGGATAAAGCTTGCACGAGCTGATGGGGTTGTTTTAATAATAAAAACTTACAATAAGCACACATTTACCTTAAAATATATTGTCATATTTTATTGTCCGTCCCTCTTACGATATTTGTGTTCCTTAATTTGGTTAAGTAGTGGGTAAGATCAGTGTCACAAAATCTTCCCTTCGCTCACGACGGGCGCACAATTGATGCAGGGGTGTGTCTGCAGAAAATCAGTGGCAATGATGCGAATAGAAATTGATATAATGTATGATGACATAAATGTAATGGATTTATTTAGGAAATACGTGACGCTTTTATGGTCTACTGATTACTGATTTCGCTGTTTTCGCAGGGTTCTATTTTTGTTTATACTTTACTGTTGATATTAACTGCGTGGTTGCTTTCTCTTGCATTCAATTTATTATTTATTTGTCTATATTAGACACTTATACAATTAAGGTTGGATAATGCCTATTTTATTTCAAAAAATTGTATTGAGATAGACATAGTTCACGAGCAAGCATACAAGGTAATTAGTTACAAGTCATAAAAATGAACTAACAGTTACCTCCAAATATAAGTTGAGGTGAGGTGTGTGTGTATATATATAATAATTTCAAGGCAGATTTCATATACTATTTTTAAGAAATTTACAACAATAAATTTTATAAGTTTGACCAATATATTTTGGTGAGATCACTAATACTAAATCTACCCATATTGCGAATCCAAGTTTTAATTTCTAGCTTTATGTTTTCAGGATTATTTATTTGTTTTACATTTTATAGCATCCTAAAAAATGTTTGGTGACTGCCGGTAGCAACCAAATATATTTTTTCTGTATATATTCACAATAAAAATATGTTTTCATTAAAAATATTATACAATGATTTTTAAATAACTCTCAATCATACTTTAATTATACTTTAAATATTCCAACATCATATAAAGCTTTCATTTCGAATGAGATAGTATTCCATGCCGACAGATTTGCAGCATATTGGCTCATTTTGGGTTTTAAATATTTAATTTTTTTGATTATCCTATCTCAAATTATAAGAAAGTGAGGACATTCTCAAAGAAGAAAAAAACTTTGGAAATATGTTCTCTTATTTAATATCTAGTAGTACTAACATATTTAGCTACATGTTTACGTAGGTATATGGTGAAAGATGTACATAAAGAGATATTCATTGCACAGGACTGCCCACTTGATAGATATTCGCTGCAACTCTTGCGTCTGACAGCTTGTCACACCACTGCCGGCACTGGGCCGTAACGGAGGGCGATAAACACCACGAGCCGTTAGATCCAGATACGCTACAATAGCCTGTATTCACGTAGTATCTAAGGCTGTTTAAGAAAAAAATATATATAATATTCTCAATCTCTACATTATTTTGCGGTGTTTGATTGATAAAAAAACTCGAATGTTTGTCTACGGTCATTTTGCATATTATTTATTACGTTATTAGTTTCACTTGAAAGAAATTCACAAAATGCTACTAATCATCAATAAGATCGATGATACTGGAATTTATTGTTCCCGTGATGAACAATATATTTATCCTTATCGACTGCTTAAAGTCAATTTGTTGTAACTACAAATATAAAACAATCGTTTGCATAGTGAATTGTGCAGTCTCCGGGTCACACGTCCCGCAAAATGAATTACGACAATTCCGATCATAAATCGGAATCACCGCAAGGTGTGGGGGGAATAGGGAAACGTGGTACAGGAAAAGATCGATGAGGGAATCGGGGTTTAGAAAAAGGACCAGTGATCTCGGGGAACCGGGATTTAGAAGGACTGCATGCCTTACCTTGAAAATGACGCCTCCGCAAATCCCCGCGGTCGCCGGCAAAATCGCACAATAATGGCACGTGGATGAGCCAATATCCGATTTTAACTGAAGACCTTGACATCAATGTGCCGCCACGGCACACACAAACAATAGACACTGTGCACACAAATCACAAAATACAGTGCTAGTGCACTGGAGTTGAACGGCCACAACGTCACAACGGTGCCACAACGCGATGTCGAGATCAAACACAATATCGATCAAGTTGACGTCTGTTGGCATCAAGGTCACACATCGAACTGATGGGCAAGCATTAGGATAGGTTATGAACAAGAAGGTTGGACGCGGGCGTGTGACAATAATAATTTTCGCGCCTGATATTACAAACGCGCTAAAGTGTGTTTTGCAAATACAGAACACATGTTATTAAAACATTTTTGAATTGATTAGTATGTAAATGCTAGGTATGCCAGGTATCTCTTATGATTGTGTATTATTTCAATAATTCCTAAATATTTGTATGTTTTCGTAGTTACACTGAATTGACTCTAAGTAGTCGTTATGCACTAGTATCTAGTGATGATCAAAAAGTTATTGTGACAGCGAATGTGTTCGATTCGATGTGAAAGCTAATCGGTTAACTGATTATTATGATTCTTCAAGCGATCACTTGCACACTAGAAACTAAAAATCCAATCATTAGGATAGAACACAATTACAGTCACAATAAACGGTTTATCATTACTATTGATATACCATCAACTCCAAACTTTGAGGTGAGAAAAATAAGCGGCTATTATATTGATTGATATGACTTTTACCTGTAATTTAACGATTGATATGACTTTTACCTGTAATTTAACGATTGATATGACTTTTACCTGTAATTTAACGATTGATATGACTTTTACCTGTAATTTAACGTTAAATTAAACCACTGAATAAGTTTTTCATTTTATTCGTTTATTAAAAAATTATACATTTTTAATATTATTCTAAATTTTTATTTATTTAATGCTTGTCAATTGAAAACGTTACTCGTTTATGTTCACTTAAATATTGTTTATAGATAATTTTGTTTTAATTTTTGCTTACAAAGAAGTTGTTTATTTTTATTAATTTAAATAGTGTGCGTTAATTGACATAATGAACCTGCAGGCAGACTAGTCTAGTAAGCTCTTTGCGGGTCTAGTTTTCTAAGATTTTGTAACAAAAAAATTATTAGGCTTTTAAAAATTTACTAATTTATTAAAAACTATTTTATTTTAAGATGCATGGCTTGTATTTTTTTCTCCCACAGAAACATATTCATATTAAGAGAAATCATGACTCACAAGTTATCAGTTTATTTATGTATATTATTTCATCCCTTAAAAATGTATAATATTATTACATAATATTTTTAGGTATATCAATTTAATGGCAACATTATTTTATAAATGGTCATTATTTTTTGTAAAGATATTTACGATGGTATAATTTATCATTACATGACATCCTCTCAAACTATTAATGCCACCCCTAACCATTAAAGTATAATGCAACAAGAATAGAATTGATTCGGATAATAGCGACGGACAAACTGAGCCTGCGTCCATTATCTGGCTATCCATGCCTAGTCACCGTTGCTGCCGAAACGAGGCCAGTCGTACACATGAGCAACAGTTATGGCAGGAAAATAAATAGGAAAACTTCACTATGTTACTTATAATTCATACAATTTTAGATTAATCTAGACGTAAATTTGAGAACACGCTGGAGAGCAATACAATGCCTACATCATACCCATGCTGCTCTATGGAGTCGACGTCGACGGTTACAAGAAGCCACTATTATAAAGCTGGAGGTATTTAAAATGTGACTACATTGGTTTTTACTACAGATCTCACGGGGACCACATTACCAATAAAGAAGTACTAAGACGTATGAATAAAACAAGAGAACTAATAAAACTATCAATCGAAAGAAAATTGCTTACTTCGGACATATTTACTGCAATGACAAATATGATATCTTATATATCGTTATAGGGAAAATAGAAGGCAGTAGAGGCGTAAGTAGAAAGAGGTAATCTTGGCTACGTAACCTCAGAAAATGGTTCAGTGTCCGATGATCTTATGTATGTTGCACAAGATAAATCAGCAGCATGCAACTTGGTCGCCAACTTTCGATAGAGGATGGCACAAGAAGAAAAATAAGATAATTATAGTATATGACAGGTATATTCTTACCGCATTTATAATCTATGAAGTTAAGCGTTAGATTTTCCTGTAACAAACTTTGTAGTTTCCCTGTATGAAAATCGAACCCTCGAACTCGAGAGTTTACGAAACGAGCTTCTTAACGAACAATAACAAAGACTTGTAAGTACTTACATGTTACATTAGTACACATATTTCTATCAAGTTTATGTGTGCGTGCCCAATGAAACAATGAAAATAGCGGTTAGGTCAGTCTATATCTGTTAATTCAAGTTTAAGTAAAATGACTACGGTAACTATGTATGTAAATAATAACTATGGATAGATATTGTAATTCCTTGATTTGTGAAATCAAATGAAATGGAAGCTGTCTCACGCTGATTAAACTAGGTCTATTTCAGAAATATTTTTTGGTAAACGCGTGAGTGAATTTTTTTATAAGGAAACTTGAAAGGGTGTGATGTATTCAAGTAGGTACCGCGTGAAATTATAATTTCAAAGGACTTTTACAAAATTTTAGGTCGCACTCGTTTTGGCGGATGATCCAAGTCACCCCAGTGTCAGTGCAAACAATATGGCGTCTCCCTTGCACCGGAAGGAAGTTCGAATAAGTCAGACCGGTGCGCGCGCAGCTCAGCCGGAAGTCCACTCCACTACAGAATTGGCGGGAAGCCCTTTCATATGGAAGCTGAATGAGAACATATGAATGGAAGATTTTACCATTATGAGCATGTATTGATAGGGATGATCCGAATTCTTACAAAATAATCTCTGTTTACGTCATTTTTTTTTATATGGTATTTTCCGAAACCGGTTGGTGTATTAAAATAACGCATTAACTGATTAAATCTAACTATCTTGACTTTCAATAAATATACTTTTGTAAATTCCTAAATTTATTACAATTTTTAGAAGTTTGGATGCCAATGTGGACATTTACTCTTATTTTTGATTTTATTAGGAGAACACATTCTTATTGTGAAGTTGTAATTATTTAGAACATAGGTCTGTAATATTTTAAATATGATAGGTGAATAATGCACCTTCTCCGGTTAGGAAAGAGATCCAAGTTCAAATCTCGGTGTCGCAACAACAATATTTTTCGATAAAATTATTATATTTAATTTATGATTTTCTTAAATTAATCCTCCTTTGAAAGAAAACAATATTTTTTTATATAAATATCCGCACGTGACATATTATGTTATTTATTTTAGTTATTACTTATTTACTCATTAATTTTACACTGTTTTTTTAATTTTTTGTTTAGTTTTAGCTTAATTCCCTTGCCTACTACGATATATCATCATTATATTATTGTAAATGTTTTAATTTCTGTTTTTTAATGTAACTGATGATTTAGTGTTGCAAGTTTTTCGATATTTCATAAATATTTTGTAACGGGTCCCACAATCTCGATACAATATCTATTACACGTGTCGATACAATCAAAATTACATATCTGTATTACCGCTATCGCCATGATTCATGAGCGCGCTTCACAATTACCCCTGAGGTGATGTCTCGCTATATTATACCCCCGCAGCTCTAAGGGCACTTTATTTCCACAAATTGCAAGATTGTCCACATTTCCTATTTTATTGCCCTCCATTTTGATATGCTGCCATTGAAGGAGGTCTCATGAATATAGATTTATCGGGATATACCTCCAGGAGCGGATAGCGGTTGTCTTGTTTATAGCGGAATCGCTGTTTTCTTGTCGTCTATTCAAATCATGCATGACGGGCACAAAATATAAATAACAATAATAAAAAATGTAATAAAAATGTAACCTCTAACGTCTCAAGAAGAGATATCATATTGCAGGATTGTATTTACATTAATCAAACTTATATTAAATCCAATTTTAAAAACATCGTAAACGTCCATGTGTTTCATTTGTAACATTATATGTATGAGAGAGTTGAAGAAAAAAATATTACATAGAGATATTTGCTCCAGCAGCCAAAATACAAATGTAATTGTTTGAGGAATTAAATTATATTTTACTAGTCCGGAATCAAAAACAGAACTACTCAAACATCTCATATTGTTATTCTAGCTATAACGTATGATTAGAAATAAACTTCTCTATTTCCTCATACGGGTATATAGAGGTAGATAAATCATTTCACCTTCGGGTTTCGCGTCAAGCTTCTTAGACATTTGATATCTTAATTGTGTCCATGCGGAAAAAAAATTATTTGAGTATCAAGTTTGCTAACAAAGTAAAAACTCACTAAGAAGTTTGAATTAATTACAGAACTGTACAATTTCAACTAATGATATACGATATAATAGTCGTGATAACATAATCACTCGGACATATCGAGTCGTGATAACACAATCACTCGGACATATCGAGTCGTGATAACATAATCACTCGGACATATCGAGTCGTGATAACATAATCACTCGGACATATCGAGTCATAATAACATAATTAATTACTCGGACAAAAACTTCGTTAGTTGTGTTCGCAAGTTGTCATTAAAATAATTTTTTAATCAATTTTTATCGATGTTTACATGGTATCAGATTGTTAATATAGTCCCACTTCGCAGAAATCCAACCAATCAAACAAACTGCTAGGAACAAATGAAGAAGCATCCACACATTGGTTGTGATTTTCCTCTGTATAATAAGTTGCATTATACTGTACTAATTTCCTTTCATGACTTACCATCCATTACCCAATCGCCTAATTAGTCTATGGTAGGTGGTCAAACTATGGTTAATACTTGTCGTAAACTTTGTGTTTTTATTTTTGTAGTAACTACATTTTTATGATGTAATTTTTTAATTTAGTCATAAAATTGTTAATGTTCTTTAGTATTCATAAATATTATTTTCATAGTTCCGTTCACTAAACATCATTTATTTTAATCAGAAAAAAAATAGTAAAACAAACAGAAAAATCTCTCATAAAGACATGGCTACCTCCGGGACTCGAATCTGGAATATATTTTTGGTAGACAACTTTACAAATTACGCCGCACCATAGTGCCGCAACATCCCGGTGTGGTTTACCTTCTACTCCTCAAGTAAGTATTGCATACTGGTCTGTTTTCCGTTATTTTTCCAACCCCAATCAATAGGTTTTGCTATCTTAATAACTGTGAATAAATGTGACGTCTTTCCTCCCCTTTTGGGGGTGTATGATTTCTATAGCTTCTTTCTGGCTGCCTTCTGAATTTAAAGCGATAACGAGTTTCACGTCAAATTGTACACGTATGGTATGATGTTATCGGAGCCAACCTATGATGGTATCATGGTGATAATGTTAATAATGACTGAATTGTAATAAAATAAAATATATGTAATTATGGCGAATCGAAACAAGAGTAAACAATTCTCAAAACGATTCAGGATAGTGTGTAAAAAATGTAATATTATCTGAATAACTTAGAAAACGTTGGGTTTACCAAATTCTACGTTTTTAATTGTTGCGTATACGTCACACGCCATTTTCATTTGTGGCACCAAATATTTTCGTAGTATCTGACGTTCAAAGACCAGTAGTGAATTTTCGTCTTTTTTACTAAAATTCTTACCCATGAATGCAAAATAACAAAAAATGTTTCTTTCACAAGAAAAAGAAAATGAGTGTTTAAGATGCTAGAAATAAAATGAGTTGATAAACTTTTAATTAGGAATCTTGCGCGAAGATGAAAATCAATCTCGCGGAAGTGTCCGGATATCGGAGGCGAAAAAACGCGACAAATTGTTTTGCGAAAGGAACGGTTCGACAGTAAACGGAAGCGGCGATAACCATTTTGCCGTGACAATATCCATTGGGAAATTCCCCGCCGAACACCGATAGCGGGTAAACAATTTGAATTCCCCGCGTTTACGACGGCGCTCACGTGCCGGCCGGCTTATCTCAAATCAACTCCGATATTTATTCGTATCGCCAGTCCCGACCCGATTTTTATATCTTTCTTATTTTTCGCGTCATAAGGAAAGTATTTTGACGCAAAAATGACATTAGTTCTTTCCCGGCCCCTACCTATAGTGGTCACGTCGGTAGGAACATCGGCGGAGCATACGGCCGCCAGGGGTCAACTGCTGGTGGGTTGACATTAGCATTAAAATTCTTCTGATTTAACACATGATGGTACTAGCTGCAATTTTAGCAAGCTCTATATTTCTTAATTTAGAAAAAAAACACTTTATAAAGCAATATATTTATTAATACATTTATAAATGGCAATCGCTATAATCTAGTTTAAAACACAAAGTAAACGCAATACCTTCTTTCAAAAATAAAGTAACTTATTTAACCATTTAATTACAGAGAAAACAAATTATTTTTGACATATTTGTCAATATTAGGTACTAGGTTACAACTATTCCATTGATAATAACCAAAATAAACAAGAAAATTGACATTTTATTTTATTTTATTTTCAAGGTTACAGCGATCCTACATTAACTTTTGTACGTGAACATATCAATTAACGTGGGATCGTACAAATAAATATTTATGCCATTTAATATTAAATTTAAAGTATTTATATATATTCATAATATGGGTAGAGCCAGTATTGGTGCAGTCACCCAAACATATTGACTCATACCTATGTTAATTATTGCTACAAAGTGATCCAAAAATTAAGTCCATTCTAAAATTGTTCTTCATGAACACATTTTATATAGTAATAAATGTAATTCTATCTACTTGTAATTATAATTAATCGAACAATTGCTTATAAGCTATGTCCGTCTCGACACAGAATTTCTCTAGTGAGACGGGCACTGTTCAAACAGATTTTTACATAGTATTATATAGTTACTAATAAAATAATAAAAACAAAATATATATTTTAGTCCTACACCATAATTTTTTTTTTAAATCTGAACTCACGAATATAATTTTGAAAAAAACAGGCAATTAGTTAAGGGATCTCTTAACATCAATCATGAAAATATTTGTATCTTTCTTTAGTCAATGAATTATTCCACAATATTCAAATCAATGCTAACTATGAGTCCAACTGATATTAATATAGGTTTAAATTAGAAAGCCAAGTGAAGTCAGTTCCACATTTTATTTTCACCATTCCTGAATCAGAACCAGAACCGATTGAGGGACGGGGATGTATCGGATGATCCACACTGTGGGAGAGTTATGGGGCAATATGACAGATACCGGCCTGAAGACGAGGCATGGCAATTTCTTGAAATGGGGCATGGTGGATCCTACTAACAGGGGTTATAAAATGCCTAATATCGTGTATATTTATTAAATTAATATATTATTATGAAGTTCTACAAATGACATTATCGTTAAAAAATATTTTTATTACATAGTTAAAACATTAAAAATATTTTGAAGTTCTATATATATATATATATATATATATATATATATATATATATATATATATATATATATATATATGATATATAGAATTTCCGATACTTTTGTAGTTAGTAAATTTCATCAACTTGATATGTTAACATATTTAATTAACTTGATAATTTAAGTAATAATTATTACATACACATTCACATATTGATAAATATATTTTTAACATTCTGGAAGATATTCAATTATACATATATATGGTACCTAACTATCGAATTATTTTTCAATTGAACAGCTTGAAAAACATTCGTATTGCAAATATATTTTGGTAAAATTGTATCTATATTAAAATATAGTCATTTACAAATAAGGGCTCAGGCTTTGTGTCTAACACTTTTTTTCTTTGTAGGTAAATTTGAAAGAAAACTAATGGTTAGTTAGAGTTGTCTAAATTTCCTACGAAATACAAATTTAGCGATATTTTTGTACTGGCGGGTGCATCTACTGCACTAATCCTGCAATTTATTTTTTTTTGTCGTGGATTTGAAATTTTTCAAATACACCGTTACATTTTTAATGTTTTTTTTGATGATCTGAATCTAGGCTTCATATTTTTTACTTTCCACAGATCCTTGGCTCTTGCGCTTTGCTTTCAATTTTACCTAACAACCTTAAGATGCGTTGCAACTTTATTTCAGTTTATTTTATAACAACATTATTTTCATAGCTTGCATAATATAAAAATCATTAGTACAAATATTATAATTCATTTTATTTACATACAAGCCTGTTGTTAGCTTCCTACCTCACTAGGTACATTTAAAGTACCCGTTCTGAGGTAGGTAGCCATATGATTCATAAGCTAGAATATAAGTTAGAAGTAAGATAACAAATTAAATTAAATGGTAAAAAACAGAAAAATCAAAAGGAGAACAAAGTAAGTTTTTTGATACAGACTAAAGATATGTAAGAAGTGAAAGAAAAGAAGCAAGCAGGTACCAAACAAAACATGATAAGTACAAGGTAGGATATAACACAAAAAGAATTACATAAAACGAGTAGCTTTGATCATTTAAGGAACTCTTCCAGCTGACTTCTTCCAATTTTTAAAAGCCATTCATTTATAAGCACACAGAATTGAGGATACGATACCGTTGCCATCTCTTATGGTAGATTATTGTATATCCGTGGACCTATAAAATATGCATGTATTTGATCAAATGAGGATTTCATTAATGAGAGAGCTATCTTAGGTCCGGATAAGATTATCTTAGCTACAGATCTTAGGCCTGGATAAAGGCTATTCTCTTAATATTACAATGTGCATGTTTAGGTTTATGATATAATTTATACTTTATGTTCTACATATATTATAACATCTGTTTTAACATGATAAATTATCTCTCCAATATTAGCAAGTCTTATTAAGTCTTAGTCTTAGCAAACGTAAAATGTGTAGAATTAAAATTACCAAAGTTAAATGTCATTATCCAAATCGAGACTTTGTTGGCCACCAACAAATGTTTGTAACAAAATAAATTTCTGTATCTGTGATTACTTTCAGAATAATTCACATTACACCTCGTGGCTCCCATTTTAGTGTATAGTTTACTCGACATCTATGCATTCTTTTTATTCCATTAGGATGCGAAACCTCGCTTAAACACCCCACAAAACGTAATCCAAAATGAATTTTCCTAGTCTGTTGGTTGATAGGTGAAAGCCTATTGAAGGCCGAACCTCCAGTGCGTGCAACCAAATACAGATCACGAAAAACCATTCAAAAATGAGTAATGGTTATGGTTTTGGTTAAGCGTCTTTCAAAACGGGGTTTCCACCCCTTTCGACAATTGAGCTTAATGGCGCGAGGCTCTCCCGCTGAACTTGACTTTTGTTTATGATGATCTTCTATTGCGTCATCCCTTATTGATTAAAATTTTAAGGGCAATTTTTCATGCGAATTATATTTAAATTGAAAAATTTTGCATACCGTTATGGTACATAAAGGTATATATCCTATATATATATATAAATATATAATTTACTAATGTACATCCGTCTGTTTGTATCACTTAGCAGTATAAAATAATGTTGATAGCTAATTCCATAACGTGAAAGTGTGCGGTTATCGCGTCAAATAAAGTTTTTTTTTTTCTATTGTATTTTAGTAAATTTTAAAATAATGTAAGGTAATAACAATTATTAATTTCCAGTCATTAGTGAAAGGTTTTTTCAATTTTAAATTTAAAATACAAAATTATTTAACGCAAGAAAATTTATGACACGCGAAATTGAATTATTATAATACTATGTTGTGGATATCATAATGTGTTATCTTATGGGGTGAGGATCACTTTGTTTTTTTAAGGGTCCTAAAGCGCTACTGAACAAAATATGGAATTGATATAATTCACACTTACATTAATGTGGGGTCAACAAGGAGGGTTTATGTATTGGAATTTTCGTGAACTTGAGAAAAGCCTTCGACAGTATTTCCCACAACAAACTAGTATTAAAATTAAAATCCGTCGGTATAGATGACAAAGCACCAAGCTGGATTCAAAGCTATCTTCATAAAAGACCGAAAAACGTAAAAATTAACGAAACTCTAAGTCAACCCCTAATGAGTGAATTTGGTATTATACCACAAAGGCAGTTTTGGGCCCACTTCTTTTTATAATTTATGTCAATGACATTTTCAAACTAAAATTGACCGGAAAAATTATATCATACGCCAACGATACTGCTATCATTGTTGATGGATAGGACTGGAACACTACAAACGAATATGCAAATAACATCATGAACACACTCAAATCGTAGTTCGATAGTAATTTACTTTCTTTAAACTCCGAAAAAACCTATTACATTCCCTTTTCAATCAAAATTCTTAAAACACCGCCCCATATAAGAATTACTATCATTAAGGAAAACACATTCTTATTGTGAAGTTCTAATTATTCAGAACATAGGTCTGTGATATTTTAAATACTAAATTAATGTATTAATTATAAATATATACGTTAATTTATTAATTATAAATATATTCATATAAAATCAAAAATTGATTTTATATGTATACATTTATAATTAATACATTAATTTAGTATTTAAAGTTACTATCCATAACGACAACTGAAACAAACCTGTAACGACTCATGTACAAATTTAAACTCAAAAAAGAAATCAAATATCTCAGTGTTATTATTGATCAACATTAAAAAGGCACAGTCACATTAGCGAATTAGTGAAAAGAATAAGAAAATGTATTTATATATTCATAAGATTAAGGAACATTTTAAGTATAAATAATTTTAAAAAGGTATATTTTGTTATTGTTCACTTACTACTCCAGTATGGAATAATTCGGTGAGGAGGAGCATACAATAATATAATAAACGCGGTAAAAATAATACAGAGAACAATCATCAAAGTAATATTTAAAAAAGATCATCTTTTTCAACACAAACTCCCAAATTCCCAGTTCCCAAAATAGAAAACATTTACAAAAAAATCTCAATTAATCAATTAATTAAAGAAAATAACACTGTACAATTTGAAGCAAGCACATCATTAAGGTTTAAAAATAAATTTAAAATCCCTAAATGTATCACCAAACACTATCAGTAAAATTTTATATATTTAGGGATAAAAAAATTCAACAGCCTCCCTGCACAAATTAAAGAAATAAAGGATATAAAAGAGTTTAAAAAGAAACTAAATGAACACTTCAAAAACACATAATTATAAAATAAACAATATTACAGAACACTTCACAACCGCTCAAATGGACAATGAATAGAATATGTAAGGTATTGTATAAAATTATTGTAGTGTAACTCCCTCTCCAAGCACAAGAGCTGGTCTCTTTTTTGGAGAGGTAAGCGAAAGAAAAATCATGTAATTTTAAAAATGTTAAATACTTCATTCATGCTATAAAAAATTGTAAAAATGTCAAATAAATAAAATAAAAAATATGTTTTACACAGGATACTAAAGAAGAACTGCGCAATATTTGGAAAATTTTGTATTCAATATTGTATTATTGACATTAATATTTTGGGAAGGGGTTGGGATGGTTAGGGCCTGGTGGAGGGTGTCTATGTTTTACGCAGCATTCGAAAAAGTAACAAAGCAACATTTTGAGTAAATTTCGTTCAATATAAAACATATATTATACTATGGTAAAGGTGTGTTGCGGCCTGGTGGAGAGGGGGAGGGGAAGGTTGATGTTATCAGAATCCTAAAGAATAACAATACAAAATTTGATTTGAAATCGTCAAGAATTATATGGAGAACAGATATACAAACATTCAGTGTAATATTTAATCGTCTCCGAATTCAGTACAACAACTCATAGAGAATACTGTTCGGATTGGCGCGTTATTGTAGCGCATCTACAATGTTTACCGAAGGGCATGTATATGAATTCGTTCCACTTCTGAGACATCGAGTGGAGAGCGTAAAGCTGCGATTGGAACTCAACACTAACTTTTTAGTGCAAGCGGCACTGTCATGGAAAACTGGTTCCCTGACCAGAGAATGGCAATACCTACAGAATAGCTATAGATACAATAATGGGCTTGACTGAAGTATTTATATTTTGTTTATAATTATATATATGTGTGAACTTTTAATTTATTTATATTTTCCCTGGTTTTCTTTTTCATAACATTATATTTATTTCGTAACTTTAGTAATCTTTATGGCGAATCGGGTTAAGAAAAACCTGATCACGCTGGAATAAACGCATTATTATTATTATTACTATTATTATTATTATTTATATCATAATGGACAAATCAAACCTGAAAAGAGAACATTGTTTTGATCAAATTTTATTTTTCCTATCCATGGAGCATAATCTATACACATATTTAAAAAAATTGACATAATTTGATAAACCTAGGGGGTAGTAATCGAATGATCAAATGTATCCTGCCTCGTCTCATACATTTGTTGAGTACATCGGGTGAATTGTATCAATACATTTAGATTTAGGGTGAAATGTGGCGCGCTGACAACCGCCGTCAGTGTAAGGGCTCCTGAATATTTCTAACCGTGTATTTATAGGTGCAGATTTTATTTCATGTGCCATTTCACTTGACATTTATTTTTGTATAATAATACTGACAAACTTAGAATTCATTTATTGAAAAAATATTTATTTATATTGCGATAAAATCAAATCTAAAAATACGTCCAGTGCAAACTTTTTACTTTTCGCTTGAAATTTATTGCTACCGGATTTTATATTTAACTATTATTAGGTTATTTCTTAGGTTAGGTTAGGTTGCCTCGGCTTCATGTTCAGGGGGGAGGTATCTAGCCTAACTGGTTCTTTTTTAAAAATTATCAAGTCAAATGGTTATGAAATGAAATTACAAAATGCCATTGTTTATAATAAAGTTTATTATCTATATTTTGTGACTTGCATGTATTAAAAGTGGAAAATGAGAATATCACCTGATTACTTATTAATAAGACAATTTAAAAATAATTACAATTAAATTAACATTGATTAGGTGCTCATCGTGCCAGCATAAAGTTATCTACGAAATTATTGTCTATATTTATGCTTGTCTGATGTAGATGATGCAGGTCTCTCACGTAAGGGATTACCTCCTAGGAGACGCCTTCCACGTGTGGATGATGGTACTGGAACCTAAACGTGAAGTGTGGCCAATAGTTGTGGTGCCAGCGTAGGGTGACGAAGTTCAGGCTTGTAGTTGATTGACCACCAGACGACGTCCAATTATCCAGGCAAACCGGGACCCTGGACGCGATGTTCTTATGCAATTTGCGCGTGCCATATATGACATCGTCTCCCCTGATAGCGACAATTTATTCTCACGACACCAAATTATGTTGATCGTTATTTTTCCATATAGATCCACCGGGACCCTTTTTATACTTTTACATCAAAAATTAAACACAGAGAACATCACAGTCTAAGCTTAAACTCGAAGTGCACAGTTTAAATTTTCCCCGGAATCACAAATTACAAAATATTTGTTTATTATATCAGAGACGATATTGATTTTATTTTCTAATTGAAAACTAGATCCCGTGTTTATGGAGCGAGCTCTCCCGGCTGTTATTTGGAGAAAGACTGACGCATAAGGTGATGCGTCCCTTATGGTACATTTGCCGACGTGACTATGGTCACGTACGCCAGTTTCCTTATTGCCGTTCCCACGCCGAATCGTGCATCTAACAATACCGATGTTTATTGCAACCCCGTCCCTTACTTCAACTAAGTACTTATGTACACTTGAAAAACAAAATATTGTTTTAGGTAATTTTGCATTCTAACACCATATTATTGTTTTACTGTAGACAAAGTAATACAGTCCACGATTCGTATATTTTGCAACATATTATTTCATATATCTCCAAATATTTTACGTCAGCGCGGAAAAACTGTGTGTTATAATTTAAATCAAAACTAGTGTAGTAGACAAGGCAATAAATGCAGTATTCATTTTGTTGATAATACAGGTACTTAACTTCAAATATTATATATATATTTGTATAAAATTCAATTAGCTATAACTATCAACGTGCTGTTTTTAATGTGATAACGGTTATATGATTTTTTTTACATGCGTTACATGTTTCAGACATGTGTATCATACCACCCCAATGTAGAGTATATTTTTCTGGTTTAATAAATAAAATAATAATATTCCACAAGCAGGAGAGTTTTATTCAACCCGATCACCGCTCTCTATTTGTCCATTAATAATTGTTAGTAGGCAGCGATATTTGGGACCACCAATTATACGTCCCAAAATATTAAATTTTACGGCTCTTAATGATGTATAGGATTTCTCGTTCACTACCCGTTGTTAATTAAGAATTTTATTTTATGATATATTAAGCACCGTATCTCGACGGCCTATAATCTCGTTATGAATAATTTTATGATACTTTTTGTTAAACAACATACGCGGGATAGTGCTAATATATAAAAAAGAAATAATGATGGATTATTTGTTTAAACACTGAGTAAAATATGATTGTTATATTTTATACGTATCAGAATGAACTTTACCATTAATTAAGGGTACTAGTCGCAAAATAAACAACCTTCATTTCAATTTTTTTCTATCTTTTAATGCATTTATCTTTTCATATAGTTTTAACGCACTGTGTTAATTTATTTAACTTGGCTTCTTTTGATGTAAATTGAGTATTTAAAATTGCCGTTGGTTACAAAATTGTCTGATTTTGCTATCGCCACTTATATTTAGATAAAACCAATAGCGGTCTTCGCTTCTCTAAAATTTAAATGGCTGCCGATATGGTAACTATTTTGTTTTTTGAAAAGTATTGCATTCGTTTTGTGTTTTAAACCAGACTTCAGTGATCATTGCACATAATATGAGTCGCTGAGTTTCGACACCCACTATATCACGTTTTCAAAATTTCAAGAAGTTTAAGAAAAACTACAACAAGTGAAAGGCATTATTACTTTTTTAGAAAGTGTATTAATTACTTTCATTGAAAATAAAATAATTATGTATTTACTTAACTATTTTATTAATTTGAACCCAAATATATATTTAATTATAATAAAATAACATGGTAGGTTTTGAAAATTACATCCCATTATACCGAATTTTACTCACCCTAACAATATAGTTCATATTGCGAGCCAATAAAGTGTAATTTGAAAAGGAAACATACGTTTTAAAATAAAAAATATATGTATTGTATACCTCAAATTTGTTAAAAAAGTGTTATAGTGGATTTTGAAATTCAGTGGCACATACACAATAAAATAAAAATATGTTGAGGTTACCGAAATTGCAACTAATAAAGGAGTTTTTTTTAAAGTTGGTTTTCCTAATTGACAACACTTTTTTCCAGCGACAGCCAATTTGACAGCTGATAGCTGATTTGTGTTCAGTTTGGTTTGCCATTTCATCATGAATACACTTACGCCAGAATGACGCTTGCAAATCTGCAAATTTATTTCGAAAATCGTGGTTCAGTTCACGAAACTTACCGTGCGCTACGTCCGTTTTACGGTTGAAATAATCATCCACCCGAGCAAGTAATTCGAATAACCATGGATCGTTTTTACATCACACATACTCTAATTGATAATACCCATTCGAAGAGACGTCGCATAGTGCGCACCGAAGAAGCTGTTACTGCAGTGGAGCGCAGTATTAAGTACCCGAATGAGTGTGATTTAACCCCTTTGAATTATTTTCTGTGGGGATGTGTAAAGTCGCTAGTCCACACTGATAAACCAGAAATAATAGATGACTTGGAAGCCAACATTTGTTGAGTTATTGCCGATATACGTCCCCACCTGCTCCAAAAAGTGGTCAAAATTGGATTTCCAGATTGTGCTTTATTCGAGCCAGCCGCGGCACTCATATTCAAGAAATCATATTTCAACACTAATGGCATATAATTAATTATCTTTCCAATAAATCCAACACCATGGCCATTACCACGATTTTTTTGTGTTTTGTTTCATTTTAAAGTTCTATACGTCCAAAAAAAAACATCCTTTACTTCGCTTATCAAATTAGTAAAAGTTTATCCACATTCTTGCGCCATAACAAAATGAATAATTATGTCAAGATTAAACATATATTAAATTTAAGTTTTCTATCTTGGATTTTTTTGCATTCGAACATAGAAAAATGCTGAATTTCTTACTAAATTTGATTGAAGATTTTTGAAATGAATTTTTATTGTTATTTTTGTTTGCACCCTTCAGGCGCCCCACCTAGCAGAAGTACACTTGCAATAAATTCAGGCCGTATTCACGCATTTACTTACGGCTTGGATAGATGAAATCACCGAGTCCCACCCCCACCCCAATCCTGAAATAACCCCCTCCCTCTGATCCATTATACCGTCAGCTACCCCCCGACTGACGTATTTTATTGGGACATTTCCGGTCTTCGTCACTCTGCTCATCCGGATTTATCTGCACAGGGTGAAAATTATTTAAATAAAGATATTATATTAATTCTCAGACTGAAAATAATCTGTTTAGCTACAAAATGCCTTCAACTTTCAAAGTTTTAATTATAATCTGTCAAAATGAACATTTTAAACTATTTTATCGAAAACAAAATATACTTTAAATACAAGGTTAAATTATTTAGAATAAACTCGTAACAGTGAAGAATTAATTCATAAAATAAGTTTTATGATAACGAAAAATGAAAATAATAATTTTGAAAATGAATCTACTTTATCGTCGCCCTGTACTTTTATTATACTGAAAGATGCACGATACATTAGCGGTATGAAAAATTTGGCCTCTTTGGAGGAATTGGTAGGAGATAATGTGCGGAGGGTAGGTAGTCTAATCACATTCTTCATATTTTATTTGACATGCCATTTGCTTAATATACAGCACGTCCTTTAGAAGCCAGCATTATATTCAGTGAGGAAATGAAAACAATAAAAATGCTGTTATTACACGGGTATTTTTGAAGATTTTTAACAAACATTTACCATGTCGTAGCTATATTTTTTAATTATATAATTTTTAAAACAAGTGATATATTTAAGTAATTATGTAATATTATCATAAAACTCTTTGAATTCAGGAATAAAGAACATGGTATCAGAAAGATTATTTTTAAATATAATAGTTTTCTTATAATTTTTTTACAATATTGTTTAAAACTAAGGGCATTTTTGTAATATGCCCTTGAGGTGAAATATTTACGAAAGTATTTTCTGACAATAAACTTGTTTGTTTAATATTTTGAAAAAATCGTACCTTCAGAGCAAAAGAAAATTGACACATTACTCTAATAATAATTGATAAATTTTCCTATATATGCCATACAAAAAAACATCTGGATTTGTTGTACGTACGACCCGATTGTTCACTATCTTAAAATTACACTTTAGTAATGAAATATATACATTTTTCTACGTGTGATATACAGAAAGATATCGAAAGTTTTTATACCAGAGAGAAAAGTAGAAGTAGTTGTTTAATTCAGTTCGTTATTTATGATATTTTGTTGTTTTTACATCCATTACATATTTCTAATGATTCCGAGTTGTCCAATATAATATAAGACATATAATCCCAAATTTAAGTATTATCATAATCATCAATTATTTTATTATGTAATAAATATGAATATTTATTTTATTGTAGTTATTTACGAGGAATGGTAAGTGTGTAAGATTTTTTTCTAAATCACCTTTATTGTTTTTTTATGAATGTCACGTAAGTATTTTTTAGATGCTACATCGTAAGTCCTCTCTTCCAGCAGCAGCAAGATTCAACAGACGACTATTTGAAAATATCAATGAATGGTTTTCGTGTCCCTGCATGGATTTCCAGTCCAGTGTAAAAAGTAGGAGTATTAAGCTAAACTAGAATTTTCGTCTGAGATTTTAGTCCTCGTTCGAACGGAACAGTGATCGAAGTGTCGGTTGAGGGTAAAACACTTTGAATTAATTTTTTTAACTTTAAAATTGTATCCGTTTAAAACCCCTTTTCACCTTCTAATAAACGAAATGATTCAACACAATCGAGTGATTCATGTTAACAACCTATTATTATTATTTTTTCTCTTAAGTTTTTCCCGTCATTTAGACTCAACTATTTTTGTACGTGTGTAGAATGGTTTTGTAAAAAGGTGAATAATAGTTATATTTTAATAATTTAAGCCGTTAATAATATTATGGGTAAAATAAATATGTACAGTTCTATTCCCGATTATTTGTTGTATGCGCTATGCAAGTCAAACCATCGTATAGACGAAGTACAATAGAAAAGTGACAGGAGTGAAACTTCATACTTTTCGGCATGATGCGCGCGCCGTTGGTCCGTCGATACATCATACGGTGCAGTTTAGCTTTGTACCCTTAGCGCAGATGCTGTCCTACATCCAAATCATTATATACGCACTTGTTATAGTTATCAAGTATATAAGGTCTAGGTATTCTAATATTCAGGTCTTTTACGATCCTATAACACAAGGTTAATAGTATTTTATAGCTCCTTTGACCATCTTCATTATGTAGATGCCTTCAATATATAATCTTCTATGATCGTACCACCTCAGTCAGTTTTCAGGGACATCTCCAACCTATCTCAGCACCTTTAGTTCGGCATTCGACAACCTGTTATATTTGACCCTAAAATAATTAAACATCAGATATCTCATAGATACAAAGCTGTTTTTTATTATATTTAATAGAAAATATCATATGGGGTAATTACAGGGCTTACGATATGTCTTCGGCTGACTTAAGTGATCACTTTATATATATATATTCACCAATTCTTACCCCTCAATCTCCACATTCGACTCGCTTCGAGTGCCACTACATTATCGCTATCTATGGACCAAATTTGATAATTAATTTTTCCTTTTTTTTTAAACAGCATATTTGTCATCACTATGAGAAACTGATTTTTTAAATATTATTTAAAGCAATAGTCTTTATCTTTGTAATGTTTTTTAACATATTATACCTTTGTAGGTGAAAATCTAATAATTATGTGTCTGTTTCACTATAATTATTTGTCCATCTAAAGAATATGAAAAACATTTGTACTTTTTCTATGAATATTTCAATATAAATTATTTATATTTGCACTAAATTGTATTAAGTTGTTTAAACTTTTGTTATTCTGAACATGCATGACATCATCGTTACTATCATCCTCTTATCCTAGAAGTCTCGGGGGACCCTAAGTCTTGACATGGCACTTGGATCTTGTTCTGTATTGCGATGTTTCAGTACTTTATGACCAATCAAGACCCTATTCATAGCTTACTACTTCCTTCCGGAGTTATTAAGAAAATAACTCTTGGTAATCGTTCCTCTAGCTTTCGAAAGATGTATCCAAACCACCTCAATCAAGATATCACTGTATGTATATATAAACTATTTATGAAACTGTTTAAATATAGAACGTACAATGAGTTTGATACATGGAAATGATGAAAAATTAAGTTTAATATTTATGAATTATTTATTTTAATTCAAAATTTATATGCGTTTATAAAAACAAAATTGTTGTTGTAAATAAGTTCATAAAAATACAAATTAAATGTATAAATTTGAAAGATATAGAAATAAAATTAATTTATCGATAAAATATTTTTGTTGCTACCGGGATTCGAGCCTGGATCTTTTCCTATCCGAGGAAACGCATTAACCGATTATGCTACACCAACATAGTAAGTTGACGACCAATTTTCGAACTTATATGTTGCACTTCATAAAAATAACTTGATCGTGAAATCTTTTCCCGCAGTGCTATGATATTAATATTTTTTGCACCACAAACGCCTAACTTAGTTAGAAAATAAATGTATTTACTTTTTATTAGCGCGACATGTATTCTACGTATGCTCTCAGTTTAAAAAAAAGTATTCGAAGAATGGAAAATAATATTCAGCCAAATATTTATGCCTGAACAAAATTTTATATATTCTCTTCAACCACTGAACCCAACCGCCTTAAAATAAACAGTAAATATTTTCACACCCCCGAGAAAACGTTTTGGATTTTTCCGATACTTTACGACTTCACCTTGGGGTTAGATAAGGTGAGGTTCAGACTATTCGAATCGAATTTGTATGAAAATCTCAGGAGATGGCGCTTTATTTATTGGAGTCTGAAGGACCTTCGTTGGAAGTATTTTACATTTTATTTATTTAAGTTTGGTTACGTTAGTTTGCTTTTTATAATTATATTTATTCACAAATATACTTTCTTCTATAATAAAAACAGTGTATGAACTACTGATTTGTCATAATTAATAAGGTAATAGAATTTCGACTTAGACTTAGAATTTCGAATGAATGAAAAAAAAAATTACACAAAAAAACAAAAATATAATCAAATGACTATATAAAGCAATAATATAACACCTCGTAAACCTTCTGGTGAGATATGATATTGTAAAATATAATAAATTCTGAAAATGTCCATTAAAATACTTTTTGTAATTTATATAGGATATATTACATTATGTTAGGGATGATTCTATAAATTCTCTAAACTTACTTCTGCGCAATTCTGAGATGATATTTTGTATTTTTATAATAAGTACTTAGTTAATATTAATGAATTAATATTACATGTTCAACATAACAAAATTTGTAACGCAGTTCCCCGGAAAGGAAAAAATTCTGGATTCATATCGACAACCAAATATTTTATCCGTATATCTTTCTAATTGATTCATCGATTTTTTTATATTTATGTTATAGAACTATGTCAACGCAACAAAATATATTTTCATTCAATTTAAAAAAAAAATACATTCACAAATAAGTACTTGAATTCAATTAAGTATTTGACAGTATTATAAATAAGCATATTAAATAATGAATTAGGATTTTGTAATATGTAATGCATACTACATTCTATTAATTAAAGAGAACTCATTTTTGCTTTGAAGCTGCATTTTTAGAACTGTGGTATTTTAATACAAATTAAATTAATCTGTGGTATTTAGTCTGTGGTATTTTAATACAAATTAAATTAATCAACTAGAAAGATATACAGAAAAATTGTACTAATCGAAATAATGTGCTACCGAAATAAAATAATATAAATTGCTATTAGGAGAATACATTATTATTGTGAAGTTGTAATTATTCAGAACATAGGTCTGTAATATTTTAAATGTTAATTAAATATATTAATTAAAATAAATAAATAAAAATACGGTAGATGGCTCTTTCAAATAATGGAACGATTAGGTGTACTAATATCAAAAAGGTAACATATAGGTTCGAAAAATTGTCGCTAAGAATATTGTCGCTGTAGCATAGTTGGATAATGCACCTTCCCCGGTTAGGAAAGAGATCCAGGTTCGAATCCCGGTAGCGCAACAACAATATTTTTCGATAAAATTGATTTTATACGTATATCTTTCTAACTAATAGATTTAATTCATATTTAAAATATAAAATGCAGTCAAATTTCCAAAATGGATTAATTAATTTAACTCTGGTGTTTCCCATTGATATTTAAAATTCTCCGTAATATAAAGTGGATAGCTTTTAAAAATGGAAAAGTAGTTGTACAAATTGAAAATATTACAGAATATAAGTTCAATAATTTGTCGGAAATGTATTCGATTGCTATAGCGAAATCGGAGAACGCACTTCGTCGGATAGGAAGATGTTAGAGTCCCAGTAGCAACAAAATATTTTTTCGATAGATAAATTTTATCTGTATATCTTTCTGGTTCATTCATTTAATTTGAATCGACTTGCTATGTTCATCAATATTTTAAATAAATTAATAAATGTTTTGGTAGAAAGGGTTAAAAAGGCTTGAAAAGCAAGATTATTTATTTATTAATCATCATCTAATCTCTCCTCGTACGAAAGATTCATATTTCTTTATTTTATGAAATGTGAAAAAACATACAAGTTACAAAAAATAATTAAACAAAATTTTGACTATAATGAAATAATAAAAGAATATGATATAAAAAAAAGGTACTGAAAATAAACTGCAATAATATTCACTAGAAATAATAGAATGTTTTTAAACAGCAAATCTCATTGACTTAAAATAAAAATAAATTGGGAAAATTATGTAGATTACGCGTTCTTTGTGTAAATGTTATAATTTTATTGTATGTTAATGTTAATATTGTATTAATCTTAAATTAACTTCGCGGTTAGACATTTTACCTAAGGATATTCTTTGTATTCAAACTTTTGTATTTTATCATACCCATAAATACAAAGACAGTGAAATTAAGTTAAAGATTGTTCGCTTAATGTATGATATTAAAATATTAACACTATTTTTTACGCTTCTTCTAGTATAATACGTGTATAAATATATGTTTTAAATTAAACTTCGGAAAATGCTTGCACATTTTAAGAAATATGTATTTACCAAAAATAATGTACAAATATAAGTTTTATACCACAACTGCTGTGAGATAAATGTATGGATATATCGGAAGAGTATTTGTAACACATCGGGAAGATGTAATCTGACGATAAATGTATGTTTCACGTCAGATAAATATATTTAACAGTTCTCTACTTTGTTTTTTGAATAAGTCGATCATATTATTTAAATATTGCTTAGTCTAATTATATGTCCCACATGTATCCAAGTAACTCTAATCAGAACATAACCAAAGTAAATAAAATATCCCCTTAGTATTCGCTGTACTTGGATATAGGTGGCTAAAATGACCCCTTCGATATTCCCTATATTTGCAGAACCAAAACGTAGAAAACTTAAATTATCCATAGGTATATTGAAAATAAAAAGATAGACACGTTACTTTAACCGTCATCCCGTATGGTCCATACAGTCGGGGAGGATATGATGAGATCGTGCTGCTGCATAATAGGATGATTCGGGATTTGTTTGGCGGGAATTTTCTGTGGTGTCCGCTGTATGTACTTCTTCCCTTAGCGCCACCCTTTCCTTCTGGGACAGCGATTGCAAACTACTATTGATATCGTTAAGTTTTAATATTGTTAAGAGTTCACTCAAAAATAAGCTGAGCTTAGTAGAGCGATATCATCTAAAAATGTTTTGGCATATTAAATTGACTTGTAATTCATAACCGGCTTGGGATAAAAATAAATAAATATACACGAGCGTAATTAATAAATAATAGGTGATTTTTTTATTTTGAATAAAGAAGTAAATAAATAATTTAAATATTGGGTTACCAATAAAAAACAGTTATAAATTCATTTGGACATCGTACTATGTTTTTGTCGGGAGTGAAAAAATACCAGGCCTAACAAACTAAATTTTGGCAGCAAATAAACACATCTTTAGTCAACTTAAGATTTATGTGAATTCAAAAGAAATAATCATGAAATAAAGTTATAACCTACTTGGTCAATATAATTATAAAATTGATCAGCAACAAAAATGTAAGGTAAGGTTGTTATTAAATCTGGCTTACAATTTTCCTCTTTATGACTTATATTGCTGCAAATGTATTTAATTAGCTATAGAAATAACTTTAGAGCTGTCTAATATTAAATTATTTGCTGATCAATCTGGTTATTCAACCAATTATATTTGCTGGCAGAGAACATTTTAGAGCTGACCGTTTAAATAATAGCATTTTGAATATATATTATATGATACTGAAGTTTTAAATACTAATAATCTCAATGGGTTACGTAATTATAATTTAATGTGTTGATCTATAAAAATTAAAAAATGTTTATTTATTGAATTAAAAATACTTTTCCAAATACATAAATTTGCAATGGTATCGATTTTCACGGATACCAGAATACTGATGTAACAGCCCTTCCAACCATATACCAGAATATTATTTGATATCTTCAAGAATCTGTGATGGTTTAGAGGTAACTGGCGAACAACTTGATGCTTAGGGAGGGTGCTTTCTGGTTATGTTTCGGGTTTACCCTCTGGTTGATAGTTACTTGAAATATTATATATTAATTAATATTTCTTCTTATTTATTCTCTTATGTTAGAATTTACACAAAGTAGTCTCAATCAGAAGATATACGGCTAATAGTACTCCTCCGTAAGTCTTTGTCGTGAGTTGCATTCACAGCTGACACCAGGGTCTCTCTAGGGACCCGACGCTATGGCACTCTTCCAGGTTTTCTTCATCCTAAAGTCGCTCCCAGGATAATTTCCTTTTCAAGGTTGTTATATAATGTAATCAAAAAATCGTAAGAACATTTTGTGTACTATCGCAGATAGAGTATGCTGCGATTTTTATTTTTACAGAAATGAAACGTTCGTTCATATCTATCTGTGTATGTAACTGTTTAAATATAATATATAGGCATAACCAAAAACTATCTCAGGTATGATAAAATATATATATTTTTAAGTTTAATATAATAAACGCTTTGATAAGTAAAACTAATAATATCAATACAACCACAAAATTAGTCATGACTGATATGAATAACAAAGTAATATAAAGATAATAAATTCAATTCTTTTCAATAGATTATTTGTCCACCCACCTGAGGTTAACGTGAAAAATATATAACCTTGTTTTTTTTAATTATAGATACTATCCTTATTATGTAAAATATTTACGGATTACATGTTAATATAACAATTTTTTTTTAATCTGACACATTTTTCCGTTATTATTAAGCACCGATATATTTACTGTAATGTATTGTGATGTAGATAATGCGTGACGCGCGCATGTTGGCAAGATTGGCGCGTGTAGAAGGGATAAAAGATCGCCGCACTCTTGCGCGCGCTCTCTCGCACTGGAGCTGTAAGCCCGTATAATAAATTATATTGTTACCACATCGGGTTATCTTGTGTTACCTCAATCCTGCTCACAAAGAAACCACCAGCGAGCAACTTAGGGAGACATCATCTTATTGCAGCCGGTTTACTACCGGTAATGGCTGGTTTAATACTTTAAACCGATGCGAAAGTATTACAAATTAGAGCAGCCGGTAGGATTAAAAAATGTTGTTTTATTGTTTAATAAATTATTTTAATTAAATTATATTTTCAAATGCAAAATCACACACCCTTTCTCGATTAGCAAACCTGGCAGCACAGATGCGAGGCTGCGCGGGTGCAGGACGAACATGATCACTGATCACAATAGGTGGCTGGAGATTAAGTTGCGCGAGGCATGAGTAATGGCCCGACCGTCCGCGCTGGAGTAATCCTGGATCCTGGCACATCCAGACGACCGTGAGGACGGGTGAAGTTTCAATAATTCCTGGAGGGGATGCCCACTTGAGCGGGTGCAAAGGTGTTCGCTTGGGTAAATTTAAACGGATTAAAACACCTTTTATGGAGGATCACGCTTTAAACCGTACAGGATTTATTCGGACACTTTAACGGAGAGCATATTGCGACTCTCAAATAATATGTTTGGGTAATCGACCCAAATTTTAAAAATATTTAAAAAAAAATTTCAACGTAGCTATGGGTGACGTCTACTCTTCCTGCAATAAATGATAAGGAATGATTTTTCTTATTCATTCCAGTCTAGATTAGGAATTAATGAATGTATAAAAACATTAAACAAACAATTAGTTTTGAAATTTGTCGTATTGTGATAATCCAATAAAAATCAGCAGTACACATCAAATATGTTTTATATAATAATATATAATGATTAGATAATAAGTTAATATAATACAAGTTGTGAGACATGTTGTTTACCTACTTATTTTATATCCAAAAATATTCAAAATTTTACCATTAATTTTTATATATCTTTCCACTATGTGGATCCTTGTGTCATATTTTCATTATTTACTATTTATCTTCTGTGTATAATGTTTTTGGCTAATCTGCCGTATATATCAAACCTTTATAATATAAATGAGTAGATAGTTTGATATGTTGTAATAAACACAAGCTTAAAATAATGTAATGTGAGATGTTATTTAAGTAGGATTAAGCTCAATCAGTTTCATTGTGATAAATTCGACTCTTAATTACAATCAAATCTCTTTGTAACGAATACCGAAGTAACGAAATTTACAGTATGTATATATCTTAAATTTATCCCTGAAAATCTTCTATCATCTTCCTTGCGTTCAATATAACGAATTTTCAGTATAACGAAACATTTTCTTTGGTCCCGTGAACTTCGCTATACTGAGATTTGACTTTTTTAGTATTGCTAATAAAATTTTTAAAAATAATGCGTTTATTCCAGCTTGATCGAATTTTTTTTATAAAGACCCGATTTTCCATAACGATACTGCATATACTATAACACATTTAAATTACAAAATAATACTTATGTTATGAAAAGAAAAGAGAAAAATATACAATAATTTGGCATATAGTCGTATCATCTCAATATGACCGATAAAAAACTTTTAATTAATTTAGTTTGTATTTTCTTTTAACCAAATAGGGGTGCCATTTACTATATTTTCATAATTATTATTTTTTATTACTCTAGTGACCATATTCATATAAAAAATATAGTAAATATATTTACATATTTACTACATTTTTCATTGCCGAACATCAAGAATCTACTACTATAGATATATAATATACACACTACAAAAAATTATTTTGAAATTTAATTAAATTGTACGTCTTTTTCTTCTTCTTCTTATAAATAGGCAATCCACCTTTCAAGAGCGATTTGTGCCATTAATAAAGTTAAAAACATTATTCTATAGAAAAAAGTATAATAATATTATAGAATAAGAAACACTATATTACAAGTCAATACCATTGTCGTTCAAAAAACTTACTATTATATAGATTAAACGTGGCGAGTTAAGGGAAAGAAGATAACACAAGTTGACCGAGAACTGAAAATTACCATTGACGAGACCACTGTAAAAAAAACCTGTGATCCGCAATGGACAGGCAAAAAAGAGATGGTCAAGGGTTTCCTCCTCGGCACCGCACTCACACATTGGGGAATCTATCAAGTTCAATCTGGATAAATGAGAGGCCTCCTGGCAATACCTAATTCTCATTCTAGAGATATTTGATACTGTTCTTTTGGAGACTTTCCTTTTTGAGGACCAGGGGGTGCGGGGAATAAATCCTTGAATTACTTTAAGACGATTACCCTTACGATTATTTGGATCCATTCATTGTGCAGTCCAGATAGAATTCGTATGTTTTTTTACCATATTATGGATATGGAATTGATGTGGGAAAACTCCGGAAAGAGTGGCCTCCTTGGCCAGTTTATAAGCTCATTATTTCCATAAATCCCCTTTTGTGTAGGAATCCCAACGAATGCCACCTGTTTATTGTTGCTGTACAAATTAAATAGACATCTTCTGATGGAACAGATTATCTCATTGTCTAGCCAAACTTTATATTAGCAGAGAGAAATTCAAGAGCTGCTTGCGAGTCGGAGAATATAACAGCCTTATCGACGTTCCGGAGTACGCAAATGTCCAAGGCATCTTTAAAATTGCACGTCATAACGTAAGAGAAATAAATATATATTTATGTTTATTTTCTTATAATATTATTTATTAACAGCACACATATTTTAGATACCATAGGAATTTTTTTTTTTTGTAAGAATACAATATTACGAAAGAAATCAATTCACATTTGTATTGTATGCCAAAGATAATATGTCTCACTGTCCACCTTATGCTTTGTAACAAACAGATAATTATTAATAAGTAATTATTTCAATAATATTGATATACATAATTACAATTATTATTCGCTGATAAATCCAATGTTGCAAAATAATTTCTAGTTCATTTCACATTTGTAATCGCCATATAAGTCAAGTAAAGTCGTTCTGTTGATTATTTCCCACAGAATATAAAACGTCCACCCTTTGTCTTATTTTGTAGTACATCATGCATCAGAATATTTTCATCAAACATCTCAATGACGTGTCAATTCGCGTCGGTTGTACAAATCACGTCATTGATTTTATTATCGTCGTGAGTGTGCACTTTTAAGTATATATTAAACAATTGGGGATGAGTATGGAGGGAGTATTATGTTTTAGGGGTATCTCAAACTTCTACGATAATTTTTACAAACGAATAATCACCAACTATTTGTAAATGATTAAAAATTGTGATAGATACATCAATATATCTTTTTTAAATATAGATGTGTATACGGAATACATGTCACATCAATATTCTTTCTATTTTCAAACTAAGCTAAACCTCCTAGAACAAGGCTCGAACCCCTGACCACTAGATCACTAGGTGAGTATTATAACCACTAGACCACAAGCATATCTTCACTATTCTTATTCAAATAAAATTATGTATTTATTGTTCGAATAATATCAGGGTTGATAAATAAAAACTAGTTGTATAGTATTAAGATAAGTTCATGATACTAAAATATACCTTCTTATAATAATAATGTGTTTATTCCACTGTGATTAGGTTTTTTTTAACCCGATTCGCCATAAAATTAATACATATGATAATATTATAATGAATGTATAGATGAATATATCTATATGTACACACCCTGACAGGTCTAAGTCAACATATAACATTTCCCCTGGACTCCCCAACTACCTTAAATGAATTCGCTCCAAATTTTTCTCAATTGCACTCTATAATCCTGAGAAATATATATACACTCCACCCCCCAGACATCTCACCATCCACATATGCGTACCAAATGTTGTGTACATCGTTATTCTATAACAAAAGACATATCCTCTACCCACCTCCTAACCATTGATAATAAATATTAAACATAACTTAATCCTGGACAACGCCGGGCATGGACTGCTATACAGAGTGTAACAGACCTAGTACACAATACTTTATTGGTGGATACGTGACTAAATTACGAGTCGAAAATGTTCAAAGGATATGTGCCTAATCTCAAACATGTCAGAAATATAAGTATTAAATAAAAACATAATTATGCGATTATTAGATTAATTCAAATATTTTATTGATTTCAAATTATATATTGAATACAAAAAATTAAAAGTCATCAAATTTCTAGCAGCTAGACTATTTTTTGTTAGATTATTCAGGACCTGAAGCAAAGATATAGATTAATAATTAAATAATATCGCAAATATTTATTGCAAAGTACATAAACATTAAGCTTAACACACTTTTGTAAAAATTTCAAACAATAATATTTTCCGTAACAGTGCAGAATTTGCACATATTCCTTGAACATTTTCGAATTGTAATTTAGTCAGGTATTCACCGATAAAATACTGTGGACTAGGTCTGTTACACTCTGCATATATAGAAAATGACTTATTTATAGAAAAAAGTTGAGTATTAGAAAAGCAATCGTTCTTTTTATCTCTCTATATCGTCCTATTGGCTGGACGCAGTTGCACTGGAGGATATTCCCCTCCCGTGACTACCTTGATAATCCTCCATTCAAGATAATCATATTTTAAATAATACGCAATACTAAATGATATCTTAAAATGAAAAAAAAAAAATCGGTCTAATGATGAAGGAGAATTGTATTTTCCTTTATGGATTTCCTTTGATGTCATAATAATTATATTGTGCATTTATGAAATTTTATAACGATGTTTTGTTAAACCTAACAGTGCTGATTTTAGATCTGCAGTTTGATTTTTTATATCTCGTTAGGTTTTTGTACAAATTATATTTGAACTTTTACATAAATACCCATGCCTTTTATAACTGAATAGTATTACATCATGCTGTATAAATGCACTTAAAATTGCTAATTAATATAAAGAGAGGAAAATAAAAAGTAAAATTTCCATTAAAAACATAAGTATATTTATAGATTTAAATCACACATTGTATTAAAAAAACAAATACCTATGTAAAGCAGAAAAATATAAAGAAAACAAAAGATACATATGACAAATTAATTTTCCTCTATCTGACGCTAATTTAACTTTTTTTGATATGATTTAATGGTAATTATCAATCTGTGTATTTTGAAAGGACAGATGGGACTGCTCACTATTTATAAAAATAGTTCAAAACTTTGAAACGAAAACAATAGTTATTGTCGACCGATTACCTTTACTATCATTTAAAATGATTGAATATCTGTGTATATATAAATACATAAAATTAAAATCTGTTTACCCACATTTTTTTTAATTCTGAGAAAAATTATCTCCTATTCTTCTACTACCCTCTAAATGCACTCCACCCTCTCGCATCACCCACCCTCCCATTCCGCTCTGCTGTTTATGCGTTTACATTCCGGCTATATGATTCTGCGGGACCGTGTAGAATCTGACCAATGGATTCCGTTCCACGATTTGGTGAAGAGCAGACACGGTGACTAAAGAACAATGATAATGATGATAAAGATTAGGACTCAAAATGATAGTGAGTTTCGGAGGGTGCACTGCAATGCCATGGATCTCAATAAGTCATTTAAAAAAAGAAAATATTTAGACATAAAATATCATTAAGTATATCAATATCAATCGGATTGCAATAAACTAATAAATTATCAATTATTTATAATTATAACATTGTTTATTTACATTTGTCAAGAGTACTTTCTTTGTTTATATCTATTAATAATTCAATTATGAATACAGTAAATTATTTTTTATTTCACGTTCACGGATTGGCACATAATGTTATATAATCATAAAAGATTGGTATCATTACATTATATTTCCTAACATTTAATTAACTCCTTGACTTTAGATTTAATTAGAAACCATTGCCATATACTTTTTTATTTCATAACAAGTCGTTTTTGTCTGATATTGCCCGGTGTTCAAATTTACTTACAATAATATATTTTATTCCACCTTACCTATATATTAAAAATATACTCCTTAGTAGGTACCTACCCACATTTTAAATATACGCATTTGATCTAAGTAATATCTTTTCTGCTTCTTAATCTATGGCAGTGTCTACGTTAATATAAATAATTACATACGTGGTTTTTCAAATTCTGTATCATTATAATATTAATATTTTTTTTTTCTTTATTATTTTTTTTTTTAAATAGAGATGCGTAAATGGAATACATATCACATCAATATTCTGACTATTTTCAAACTAAGCTAAATGCTTGTGCTATGGAAATAGTACTAACTTGCGAGGCGCGAACCCCCGACCACTAGATCACTAGATTACAAGAGTTTAATGATTAAATGCCCTTTTACGAGTACTTCGTCCTCCTAACATTATTCTCGCGAGATTTAGATGGGTAGGTAACATCATCAAACGCCATTACTCCTAATTACTCATTAGCCACCGGACGCTGAGATCCTGTAAGGGATGCTTGAATAACTATTGAGGTGGACGAAGATGAGCAAAGCTGAGAAAGTACGCAGGAAACTGCTCCTTTATCTTAAACCTTATCTGCGCTCTACCATTCGTAAAGTAAGTAACGGGCGAGCTTTAGGCGACGGAGCCAACTGTTCATTAATGTAAAAGAAATAAAGAGATATTATAAACATCAATTTTTACTAAGTATCTTCATATAACCTACACTATTTCAAATTAATTTTACTTGTCCTTTATCTGAAACCTCGACTCTGTTCCAAAATAATAAAAACAAGTATAACGAACGTGAGGAAAAAATGTTATGTGATACATAATCTAAAATTCAAGGCATGAATGTGTATATCCCCTTTTGTGAGGTTTGCCCAGATTATTTGTTTTACGTATAGAACAGTGAGCTTTTTCGGAATAAGTAGTTGCCTATGGGGCAGTCACTTATCTTCAGCGAAGTTCCTGTGGGAGAAGCAAGAAGACAAGATAGGATATACAGGAATATCCCATATAATATCTGATGTACCTACCCTTATTGGCGGGTAACCAAGTGCTGTTACTTTCTTGAAATCATGTTTATCCAAATCGTATACCAAATTTAAATAAGAACATTAGGTTTTTTTTTAAACAAATTGCTGAAGGTTACATGATGCAACTTCTGGAAAATTTCAATGCACTTTTTTTAACGTGACCAAAAGACCTCGATACCATACTTTTTAAAATTTTTATCTATATGTTGTATTTATATTGATTTTTTTCTGATTGGTTACTTCTTACTACATGGCCCACTCTTTATGCTTAAGGTAACATAATGATTATAGCTTTAATTATCCTTCGATAGCTGGGTACTGGTTTTCTATTGGTTTAGTTTGTATATGCCCATTCAAATTATGTAAGTTAAAACACTAGCCTGCGTTACTGGGCTGCAAATCGTTGATCTTTTATGATGATCGAAACTGGGCTGGCAGTCTTCTGTTAGCTTCCCGAAACTCAGCCTCCGAATCTTGATCACATCCGACAAATCGATAAAAATCATACACGGTCCATATCTCGTATACACCGCCGAAAAAATATGTCCGTCTTCGACCGCGTCTAAACAAAAACAGTTCCGCTCCACTTTTGTTATTCATGTTTAAATTTACACAAATGGAACACACATATTCAAACGTCAAGCCAGTCCTACCTACCAAAGTATATAAAACGCCTAAGCAATGGTAATATAAATAGTTTTTAACTATAAATTATTTGGGCATTTTCTATATAAAATTTTTCTAGGTAAAAGCCATTATTCGCAAAAAGTAATTTTAGTATGGCTTGCGGAGATAAATGGTGTATTAGATGATTAAATTTTTTTTTTCAGTATTAGAAGTTATTAAATTTTATTTCCTTGGAGTTTTTTATATTTCAAAAATATTCAAAATGATTTAGTAAAATAAATAAAACAATTAGTCACATTATACTGTTAATATGTATTTTTTAACAAAGTCACATTTTATTTGTGAAGTTGTGATTTAACAAAATAATTTAGAAATATACACAGAATCTATCTATCTATTGAAAAAATATAGCCATCACCATGAAGTGAAGTCAAATTTGTTTAAAAATAATTGGTTAATTAAATGGTATTCAAACGAAATCAATTTATTTGTACATTCCATTTTTTCATCTTAAGTATTTAATTTTTATAAAATGTTATCTCCTATCCTAAAGAAAAATAAAATACATTCGAGTGTGATATTATTGTAGTACACCGATCAGTAAAAAAAAATTTTTCGTAATGTATATAGTATGTATACATATTTGTACGTAGATACTTACCTAGATTTTATGTGTCAAAATTAAAACGAGGTTATGTTAAGTCTTGACACGATGGTGAATACTAAACATATATTAAGTCAAGGAAAATAATTTGCCATTTTTGAGGACCCAGAAATGTTGTCAAAGAATCGTCCTCCGAGTGGTTTGCGGAACAGTTGATTCTCCCGAGATTGAGGCCCGGCAGTACACAGTGCAAATAGAGCACTAAACTTCGGCTCAGGGATCCTTACCGTCGGCGGAGCCTGCGGGGCGCGGTACGCTGGGGAGGGGAGGGGTGCTTCCGTTAAGAGCGCCCCCGGTAATAAGTGACCTAATGATATTTTATGGCTGGAGATATGTTATACCATTATTATAAAGGAGGGAGTAAGTAGGTGTCGTCTTGCCAATTACTAGCTGATATCAAGACCCTCAGCCGGTGGTCATCCGCTTCGCTTACACAGCAATGGTTGACTTTAAAGCTCATAACTTCAATGTATCGAAAAAATGAAAAGTAATTTTTTTAAATACAAAAATTCACGTGTATTTTAAGTTAATATGATTAAAAATAATAAGTTAAAGTGATTCGGTCGTGTAAAATGATTGAATGAGGAGAAAATGGTAAGAAAGACAAATAATCAAAAACCAAATAATTAATAAATTAATGCATAAGACTAAGCTTTCTACTTGGAACTACAAAATCCTTCTATTAATTTGTATCATACGAAGCCATCTTGAATACAACTGTGTTATATGGTTTCCTCATTATAAAGTTCATACTTGGGTATACTATTGAAAGAGTGCAACGTAAATTTCTTCGTTTCTTTAACTTCATATTCTAATAGAAAGAATAAATTATATCTCTATTCTTAACAAATGAAAACTTCATGCTATGGTCCAGACAAACAATAAATTATATGTTTAATAAAAATTAAATGTATTAAATAGAAAGATATACATATAAAATCAATGTATCGAAAAAATATTGTTATTGCTACCGGGATTCGAACCGGGATCTCTTCCTATCCATTAACCGATTATGCTACGCCAACACAGTAAATTGACGACAAATTTTCGAACACACATGTTGCACTTTCAAATTGATACATCAGTCGTTCCATTATTTGAAATCCATCTTCTTTATATTTATGGATAACCTTCATCAAGCGATCTTCTTTATAAATTTATTTTATATGTGTATCTTTCTAATTAATATATTTAATTTGTATTCAAAATATCACATACCTATATACAGAAAAATTTCAACTTCACAATAATAATGTGTTCACATTAAAAATTATATTTTTGTTTAAAATAATATTTCGACTAAGTATTTCAAACTCCTGCAATTAATCATTTAAATTAGTAAAATAAAAATTACTACGTTTTTGAAGAAGTCAAAAGTGTCGTGAGTTATTTACTGCATTTGTTTTAATATTATGTACCAACAAATATTTTTTTTTATGAAATCGATCCTGAAACTAAAAATAATTAAATTATTTATTGCACAAATATGATTATCAGCCATAGCATACACTACTGACTGAAGACCTCCCTCATATTTTACTCGGTCTTCCGCAAATCTTTGCCATGTTACTTCCACTGCTCCGATAATTTCATTTATCAATCAGTTTTTGTCAGCTTTGTCCATCGACTATCTGTGCTGCTGGTCTTTTAGTATTTACATTTTTAAGCAGTGTCAATGATGTCCTTGATCGGTCGCATGTATGTGTAGGTAAACATCCTGGCTCGCACCTCCATCGTAGTATTCTCAGAAAAATACACGATGAAAAAATGACTAAAGAAACATGTCATACTCGTTACCATAGTGACTATTCGTTTTATTTAGTACGCATAAACTTTATAAAATCACATGTATAAAAAACCGCAGAATCTACTCTAATGATCAATAAATATAGTATGTCCTTTCACGTCCCTGTGTAAAAGTAAATAACATGTCAGAATTGTGAATTTAGTTCCTGCATACAACTTACTAAACAATTTGAATTAAAAAAATACACACCTAGTGACTACCTACACACAGTACGTTACGAAGAACCGTTTTCTAATAAGTTAAATTTAAAAATGTCCTGTATAAATGCGACACCACTTAATACTTTTTTATGCATTTTAGACGCAAATTACCACAAACATTCCATTGTCCGTCGGATGCATTGATTGAATAATGATTTTACTTGTAATAGACATATTTAATATGGGTTTGTAAGTTTCATTTGGGTGATTTTTTTTAGTTAGATTTGAAATGATTATTCTGTGAATATAATCTTCAAATTGAATTTTTTCAATTTATTATTATAATTGTACTGTTATTATTTATGATAATAATTAATGGTATTGCGTACCGTATACAAACATATAAAAAGAAATATAATATGAGTGTGATGATATCAGTAATAGATTATGTCTGTAGAAAACTGGCAAAATCAGATACTGTACGATGGCCCTGTTGCCTTAACAATGCATATAAAAGAAAATGTAGATATCATCGATATAATAATGAACTCGTTAGTCAGTTTATAGTTGTTTATTTTTTCAAAATATATATTTTGTGTTGTTTAGAAATAATAAAAAAAATATTAATAATTGAATACAAAAATTGAAAAAAAAAATCTTACATCTGCACATCACACTGCCGATACAACGTTAATGACTGAGTTAAAAAAAAGTAAGGAAGGTGGTTAACATATAAACCAATTATTAGTGACACAAGTAGTCCCCAACAATGTATTTATTCTCATTAAAAATATTTATTTTAATTGTATTTTTTTTTCAGCTGACGCCTTGCTCCCAACTGTTGGACCCGCGTTAATCCCCTGTGAACATTTTTGTGAAAATAATAGTCACACCGAAAAAACAGACACCAAAATGCCTTCAAAAGAAAACCAAAACACGACCCAACCAGACAAAAACCACAATATTTGTTGGGAAACCAAAAAAGTTAATGAAATTAAAAGTAACAAAGAGGAAAGCGCTCACTTTCCCAAAGATAGAGCTGATAGTAACATAGTGCTTGTTTCTAATACAACAACTACTGACAATAATTTTACAGTAAAAGAACATGAAACAAAAGACGATAGTAAACAAGAACCGTCCAAAGAACAAAATAATGATTTAAACGAGTTAGACGAAGTAAACAAAATTCCTGAACACGTGATACCAAAAACAAAAACTAAAACAGTAGCTAACGGACTAGCTATACCTGCCTTAGTGAGAATACACATAATTAAGAAAAATTCAACGAACACCATAAATACAACGAACAACACCAAACAACAGCGCTCTGTTTCGGTTTCAGATGCTGTTTTCAAAAGTGCCAAAAAAGTGTCTTGTAATAATAATAATAGTAATGTTAATAATAATGGTAATGTTAATAATAATGTTAATGTTAATGCTTCCGTAACAAGTGCCAAAAATATTAATTTAAGTAAGATTAATTGTGTTTCCAACAATGAGGGTAACGGAGCCTGCATGACACTTCAAGAGTATCTTCAAAAGAATAACGCCGTTCTCATCATTCCCGCAACAGTGACAAGAACTCTTGCTCCCATGCCGCAATTGCTGTCACATCTAGCTGACAAAGGTAAGATATTTCATTTTTTATATTTCTTGACCTTATTTTCATCGTGTTCCGTTATTTATATCAAGGATGAGATTATATATATTATTATATTTCATACACACGGACGAGAATTTGATCTCTCGCCACAAAGATTCGACGGAAAAAGTCGGCGCAGGGTGAATATTATGTTCCAGGCCAATTTACCTCCTGGTCCTATGTCCTGGCATATTGCTCTTGCCTCGTCCACATTTATACATCTTCTCATGCACGCTTTTCGATTATTGAAGTTTGTAACAGGGTTCTCTAATACTTTATATGGTCGTGTTATGTCATTCGTGGGCACCCTCCATTCCTGATACCTTCAACACTTGCCACATATATCTTATTTATCATCCTATCCTCGCTCATACGTTCCACATGACCGAATCATAACAGCAACTCTTTTTTTATTTTATCGACTACGCTACAAGGAGCTCTACATACATACATTTTCCACACACGCGCCTAAGCGACAGCATTCCCAGCACATTTAGTTTACTTCTATTCCTCTTTTGCTAATTCCAAAAGTCACTTCAACACTTTAGTGTTGGCACTAGAACTTCGTCTTAACAACCCAACGTTAGCATTTTTCTACTTTAAAACATCAATATTGCTGTTTTCCAGCATTTTATTAATTTTAGGCTTAAATAATAAAGTATTAAATTTATAAAAAACAAGCGTTCTCAAAATTCTATCCACCCTACAGTCCCAACCTCACTCGGTCAGATTATAACCTTTTTCAGTCGCTCTCAAATCAAGTACGTGACGTTACGTTCAACAACGACGATGACCTCAGAAATTGGCTCGATAACTATTTCGTTACAGAACAGTTTATCTATACAGAAAAGGCACAGACACATTGGCTGAAAAATGGAAGATATGAACAATAATAGAGAATACATAATCTAATATTGTAATTTTTGTTTAAAAATTGATTTTATAATAAATAATTCAACAAAATCGCATACTTAATAGACAGCCCAATACTTTTAACTTCAACATTCCATGTAACACATTTTCTGAAAGTAAATAAAATAATTTCCAATTTTATATTATTTTATTAAATATTTTATGTAGATATTTATTTAGTATATAGTTAATTAAAATTTATATGCATTATGTTGTCTTCTTTTGGCATAATTTTTATTTGTAGTTGACGAAACTGACACGACACAAATTTTATTGCAGACTAGCTTCGGGTGATGTTTTAACATTAAAATTATAGCATTTTTTTGTACATTGTATGTAAAAACGGTTCTGTAAAGTTATATTTTTGTTTTATGAAATACCTTAATTAGATCTGCCATTGTTCTCTTGCCCGTGATAGATTCGGCGTGCAGTGACTCTACTCCTATACGGTACTGAGCAGCCCAATTAGCGATGTTTGTCTAGTTTATAGACGGCATCTCAGCGACAGCCATCTTGGTGAAACATAATCCCGCCATTACTACCTAGACTCCGGCGCCACACGCCAGTATAAATCTTGTTATGAAATCAAAATCAATGTATGTACGCTTAATTATTGGCCTCGCATAGCCATTTTATGTTCCTGAACTGTAAAGCCAACCTTACACCGACGCTCTCGAGCGTGTTCTTTTTGCCCATACTTAGATTTGTCGTATAGATTTTCCATTAGGGCACCAACTTGAATCGCTAGTATGGTGTTTCATGTTAATTTTAGGAGCTTTTCAGACGGTGTGATGTCATGCCACCTATAATTTTAAAATTACGTCATATTCCTTAGAGGCATTTGAAACATGTGTATAATATAAAATATTTGTTACTTTTTTTATGAAAGAGTATTTAAAAGTAGGTACTCGGTATTTTGTACAAAATTTTTACTTCTGATATAAGAATGACGAAATATGATTTGCTATATATTTACACAAATACACGTTTAGACAGAATTTACCAATTATACGTTCTGTATTGTATTATTTGTATCCATTGTAATAGTTTATTAGTATGCTCAATGACTATATTATGTAAACCTAACTATCTAACTTACCATCTCGCCGTTTCTCCGCAGGGATAGATAGAGAGGATAGAGCGCCATACTCTTCTGTCCTGACATACAATTCTCGCCTCCTCCACATTCACACATCTTCTCATACAAGATCTCATTTCCACTGCACTCAGTCTACTTTCGTTCCTCTGCAGCCTGCTCTTAGCCTCACTTCCATACATCAGTATCGCTACCAGGACTCCATTGTGAACCGCTAGTCTTGCCTCAGTTGACATCAGTTGACAAATTCCCATTAGCCATAATTCCATTCAAAGCGCCGTTCACTTCATTCCCTGCAATCACCCTCCTTTCGATATCTTTCTCTGTCTTTCCGTTTCTATCGAACATAATTCCCAAATACACAAACTCACCTACTCGTTCCAAATATTCATTACCTACAAGTATTTTGCACGTTGTCTTGCTTTCCTCCTTTTTGAATACCATCACTTTCGATCTGTTGACATTCATAATAAGATCACTTTCCTTGCATACATCGTACATTCTACTCACTAGCCTCTGTAATTCTTGTATATTATGTAAACCTAACTATCTAATTTATCATCTCGCCGTTTTCCCGCAAGGGTAGGTAGAGAGGATAGAGCACCATACTCTTTTGTCCTGACATGCAATTCTCGCCTCATCTACATTCATACGTCTTCCCATACAAGATCGTCGATTATTAAGGCTTCTAACAAAACCATCTTCCAATTTCGGCTTACCCGGTTGTGACAAATCTTCAGGGGGTATCCTGTATTTCTAGTATCATCAAAACTTGCATCATAATATATCTTTCTTACTATTCTCTTCTCGTTCATCCGTTCCATATGCCCAAATCACGTCAGCGATCCTTTTTTAATCCTGTTCACTACGCTATGATAAGCTTTATCTTCCCTCCTAATTTCCTAACTCTACCTAATTATTATTAAACATGCGGTAAACATTTACAAATCTACTGAAATATTGTTAAGAACCGACTGAGTTTTGTTGAATTCATTATAAAATTCACTAAAAAAAGGAGTTACATGTCTCCATTTTCCTACTATTATATTTCTTCTTCGTTTGTATCTTCAATGATAATAAATGATATATATTTAATGAATCAAATAAAACAACATACACAAAAAATCAACTCAACAAAAAATATTTAATTGCTACCGAGATTCAATCCTGGAACTTTTCCTATCTGAGGAAACGTATAAACAATTTCACTAAAGCAACCAAGTACGATTACGACAAATTACACATTACACAAATATCTGTATTACAATTGATACATTAATTAATCCATTTTTTAAAAAATCAACTTTATATAAATAGATTTTTTCTGAATTCTAGTGATTTAATATAATTTGTATAAAAAATATGAAAATGCAACTTCACAACAAAAATGTATTATATTTTCCTTAAAAAAAAAATAATAAATACCCATAACAACGTTCTTACGTAGACCGTTCACCCACGAAAATGTTTATATATGTTATAAACCCATTTTTTCAAACGAGCTATTTTTGACGTTCCGGGAGAGCCTCTAATAAAATATTTATATATTATGTAATATACTTCTTCTATCACATTTAACAACTGTGCTATAATATTCACCATGCGTCTCCATCCTGGACACCTTCCAGAAGCTGTTTGTAGATGTCTGATTCGCCATGATCACTATTTGGTGGATGTATTTTTGTCTAGGCCTTCCTCTTTGTCTTCTTTCCTCAATCTTTTCCAATCGTTCCTTGTTTGTCGTTATTGCTGCTATGTCATCTGTAAACCTGAACCGTAGAATTTGCCTTCCATTTTAATTAATGGAAGACAAATTATAGCAAACGAATATATATTGTATTTTTTATTTATTATCTTAGTTTAATAACCACAATTGAGTTTAAAAAACATCTACCGGTTTCGGAAAACACCTTTTCCTTCTTCAGGATATGTCAAAACTAACTAAAAATATAGCATTGTTTTTCTATTTATCCAGAATCTATTTTTAAATTTAAAAAAAAAAAAAAAAAACAACAATTATTTAAAAAATAAATTTAGTACCTAACTCAAATTGCTGCTCAATACAAATTTAGTCGAATAATTTTTAGGAAAAAATTTTAGAATAGGACTCGTAGTTGAATTTAGTTGGCTGTTTAGAATTTCCTGATTACTTTTACATGCTTTATTTATCTCCAACGATTCCAAATTATTTAATTTGTGACCTACACCATTTATATGCAAAATTGACAACCCCAATTTTTTATCAAAACCATGACTATTTTCTATCAAATGATTAGCAAATTCTGAAAACCCACTATTGTTCAAATATCTCAAATGCTCCTTTACTCTTATATTAAAATTTCTACCCGTTTTACCAACATAAAATGCAGCACAATCCTTACAACTAAGTTTATAGACGCCAGAATTGTTAAATTTATCATCCTTGTCCTTAGAATTTATGAGTAAATTTCCTATACTATTATTTGTGTAAAATGCTGGTCTAATATCTCGTGGTAGGTGTTTAGATATTTGTTTCGAAAAGTTATTTATGTATAAAATCCTACGCCAATTATCATTATTATCATTATGTTTCATCTGTGATTTATATAAAAACTGATTATTATATTCTTTTAATTTATTTTTTAAACTAAGATAATAAATAAAAAATATGAATCTTAACCACCAAGTTAATATTGCTAATTTTAAAAGGAACATATATTGATATATATTGATATAAACCTTCGTTTGTTTCTTTAACTGTTTTGTCTATAGCATCCTTCATTGACATTTACAAAATGATTAATCAAGCGCAGCCCCGTCTCACTCCCTGTTTGATCTTCAGAGTTGTTTTAAGATTTTCGTAATCTATCAAATTTTTTGTTTCTTATTTTTGCCAGTATCTTATACCGGTAAAAATTATACGATCGAAAACCAAAATACATAACCATGTATTTGCAATTCCTTTAATAATACGTTTTTTTTCTCCATAAATACTTAAGTGTGTGCTCAAACGACATTGTAAACTCACCCATATTACATTCAATTGCGCGGCATACGGAATGCACTAAAAGTTCACGCTAAGTGACATGCAAGAGTCGCGGACCGTAAGTGCCTTCGTCATTTCGTTCTCTTGGGAACACAAGTTCCAATTTTGAATCCATCTTACGTTTTATTCGACCAATCACGCTGCACTCTCGCATCACTTTGTGCGCCGCGATTGGCTGACGACTCCGCCGTAGAACAGTCGCAGATCACTGTCGAGGCATGGGCGTATCTAATTATTTTTATTAATTTATTAATTAATAACTTCTTCTTTCAGATTAAACTATCGTGTTTTTGTAAGTGCAATTCTCACTATGTGTCTGTCCTATCCAGAAGTTTTATGTGTGTGGAGGGCTATCGCCATCACTCTCATCACCGCCCAGTGATGCTGAACTTATCCAGCAGGTACCGGTGCGCGAAACGCGACTCCCATCTACCCTATAGACACTAAGTACCAACGGCGTGTAGCAATATCAATGCGGCTAGCTGCGCTAAGGAAGGTCGTCTCATGAACTTTATTATTCCTATCGCTACCTTCCAGTCATTTCACACAGCAACTTCGTTGTACGGGCTATCTTCTACATTTGTAAAGTTTGATTACAATAAACTTAGTGCAAACATATACTCAATATAATAAACGAGCACGAGACTTGTGGATACAATATTGGTGCATTCAGTACTTTTACACTAATCATATAATTTATAATATAACCTTCAAAATCCTTATAATTCGAGTCAACATACATTCATTCGTTAACCTACACACGTTCATTCGCCAGTCCATAATTGCACAATCAACATGTCTCTCTATGATCTCTCTAATTCCTCTGTCTTGCTCCCTTAAGGTATCCTTCATTTACAATTCTGAGGTATACGTCATACCTAAGAATGTATAATATATTTTGCACTCTCTGTACTCTATGCACTCTATACACTATTTGCACTCCATGAACTGCCTCAAGTAAACAAACTGACTCATCTCGTGGGGACATTTATAGGTATGCTGACAGGCTTGCGGCTTAGAGCCAATTACATCTTGAGGTCAAACTTGCGTGGCCTGATGACTAAGCTATTGAATATTATAAATAAAAATGTTTTCATTCAAAACACATTTTTAAACTAAGTATTCTGTATTGTGAAAATAATATTATTTTATTTTATTATTAAAGAGAACACATTCTTATTGTGAAGTTGCAATTATTCAGAACATTGGTTTGTGATATTTAAAAAAATACTAATTAAATGTATTAATTAGAAATATAATCAATTTAATCGAAAAATATATTATTGTTGCTATCGGGATTCGAACCTGGATCTCTTTCTAATCCAGGAAAGGTGCATTATTCAACCATGCTACAGCAGACAGTACTTTTGTCAACAAATTTTCGAACCCGTTTATTACATTTTTTAAATTAATACATCTACCATTCCATTATTTCAAAGCTATCTACTTTGTTTTTTACGGAATCTCAAATACCTTTAAGTAAACCAATAGCAGATGTCAGAATTAATAATTATTTTTTTATTAAGTTTTGGACACATTGATACAACTTATATATTATTAAGGAGAACACATTTTTATTGTGAAGTTGTAATTATTCAGATCATAGGTTAATTGCTGACATGTACCAAAATTTACTATTTTTTATTTTTATTTAATTATTATAATACTTAAATTCACTCAACCAAGTATGTACTATTTTTTATCGTGGCTATAGTTTCGAGAGGTGCAGTTCCTTTTTTCAACATAATTTATTGACAAATCTACTGGATCTCTTGAAATCATGTTAAATTAAATAATCAGTAAATGGAATTACAAATATTGGCTATCACTTTTATTCTTATCTTCTTTAGCCCACCTACAAACGTTACATTTTATATACTCCGCATCCAGCTGTTTTCTGATCTTTTAAGCCAGCCGAAGACAGGTCGTAAGCCGTACAATACCCATACTTCCATATTCCCCATAAAATATAATATAAATGTCTATGAGATAATATCTATAATCTGTTTTGTGTGAATTTATATGTTATCATTTTTTAATACTAATTTTTATATTACCATATTTTATATTCCTGTCATATCAAATCAATATATTCAATCTTTTTATATTAAATTTCATAAAAAACAGCAAAGGTTGCTTTTTAAGAAGTGGAGACGCCGCCCGTGCGGTCAAGTGCTTGACGACCGGGCACCGCGCGGTACTTGACACCAATTAACTCCCAGATGACATTGCGTGTGTCGCAATCCCCGGACACATTGCCCCGATCCTCCCGCGTCACGTGATCGTCTGTTTTATTCCTCATCGAGCTTCTTTTATTCTCGTCATCAGCGGCTGCAAGCTGCAATGGATCAGCGTTACCGAACTTGCACTCTGAATTAAATAATAGTGACGCGACGCGTGTGAAGATATTTCAAATGGTCAGGCTTTCAATGGTAACGCTTAATTTTTATACGCGGACTTAAAATTTGAAAGAATGCTTTACTACTGTTATTTTTTGTAATGGTAAATTGGTTTTAAAAAAAGTTCTTCATAGTAATATGCAAGCGTAAATATATTTGAAAAACTGCCTATTTTCACTTTTTTCTTCCGAGTAAACTTTTTAAAAGATGTATTTGATGAATATTTTTTTATTTTTCATTTACAATATTTTTTTATGAAAATTAAATTAATCCATTTTATAGATACAATGAAAAAATCTATCGAAAGAAAAAATAATTTTATATTGAATTAACTTTGTTTTTAAACTACTATTATGAATTAATTATACACCAAGCGGTTTCGAAAAATAATTTCAAAAAACTACCATATGTCAAATTTTTTTCAAATTCAATCTTATTTCAAATAATAAATTTAATCAATTAAAAAAATAAATCTGGTACCAAAGTTAAATTTATCAATTTGACATATGGTTTAAGGTAGGTTTTTTGACAACCTGACGAAAGAAAAGGTATTTTAGAAAACCAAAGTTAATAAATAATTCATTATTAAAATTAATAAACACAACATAAAGTTTGTATTAATTTTGCTAATTTCAAAAGTATACTAAAATATATTTTTATTATTGTTTTATATTTCTATATAACACAGTCGTGTTCGTATAAAAGTATTAAACTTTAACGTTTTTATTGATTTAATTATGTTTTTTTCATCAAAGTCTGCGTACTCTTTTTGAAAAATATACAAATTAAGGGAAATATACAATAAATAATAAAAATAAGGACGAATTTAAAAAAAAAAGTTATAAGTTAAAGAGAGAAACCTACTGAGTAATACACCCCTGCAACAGAGTTGCCAATTCAAGATGTTACAAAGCTTTAGCAATGTATATTGAGGATATTACCAACTTTTAATGATCAAGTCAATACCATTAAAAGGTTTGTTGGAGAAGGTACTTGTGTAATAATATCCCGTGAGATAAAAAAATGCCGAGTTTTCTGTCTGACTTCAGACTTATGACCTCTGCCGGAAAAATAAAGGCCTGAATTTATTTCTTTTCGCGTTAACGTGACAATCATTAAAAGCGGCAGAAAAAGTGTAAAATAAAGCCTTCACACGCATCTGGTAGATTAATCGCGGACGTCGATAGCGATCAAAACTCCTCTTCTGCTTCTTGCGACCAGTTTCGCCATCTTTTATCGCTACTAAAGCCTGACTTACAGTCCGACATAATCACCTCGTAAACAATCAACGTAAATTATACGGCAACGAGTTATTTACTGCCTTCGGGACGTAATTATAATCAAGTATCATAGCGGGGGCGCCGCGCGCCGGCCCACGTGACGGCGCCGTACCGTGCCGTGCGCATCCCTTAACGGCGCCTTTCTGTGTCACTTCACACCCCCTTACAAATTACCTATAAAATTTCAATAAAGCATAGCGCCGCCCCTTCGGACCGTAAAGCGAGATCATAATTTGAGAAATTAAAGTTAATCAATCATCATAACTTTCGGAGAAGAACATTAACATCTTAGTGGCAGTCTGTAATAATATTTTTATATTTTAGTCTATTTTGTTCTTGCCGATACATCCATGTATTGCATTCTTTGGTAAATGTATTTTGAAGGTTAAATGCGAATATAATTAATACATTTGCAATGTACAAGAATCAAACCATTTAAAACAATTTATATAATTATAGCATTCAGCGTATTTCAGGGATGTGTACTGTATTCTAAACTATTTATTTTATTTATAAACTACATTATAAATAAAAATTATTTGGTACTTTTTTAGTTTACTGAAATCAGGTAAATCTTAACCCAGTTAATCTTTGAAAGTTGATATGGGATTCATTTAGTTCAATAACTCAAATCTCAATATAATTTTACAATATACTTTAAACCATAAAAACTTTCAAAATTAGAATATTTTATTAAACATTGCGGCCTCGATTGATATGGACACGTCTTTCGAATATCAGAGGAACGATTACCCAGATATATCTTCTTAGCAACTCTCTGACTACCCCTAACTAATTAGAGATAAACAGCAACAGGGACTTTATGAAGATAGATTGGGTCTTGATTGGTACTGTACCAATTCCAAAACAGCGTAAAACAAGAAAGATGGAAACGCCATATCGAGATTTCGGGTCCACGAACCACCTAATCAAATTCTTTAAAAATAGAAAAATACGTAAATAAAATAATTAACTTATTATAGAATTTATTGCAGAATAAAATATATATATATATATATAATTTATAGATTTATAATTTTTATTACATATTTCAATAACATAATATTAGCTTAAAATATTTTGTTAAACAGTTTGCAGTGTCTAATCTGTAGTAGGTACAGACAACAAAATGAATAAAATTTCTTTATTGAATAAATCAAACAACTTGTATACATATATATTTGTAATACAACTCTTTACGAACAATCTATAATTAATATTTTTTATAATTATCACGCACATATGTTGGTAGCGAACATGGTATAATTGTATTTAAACTTGCTTCAAATAAAAATTCATAAATTGTATTTTGCGTGAACTACGCAACATTATTGTCAGTAATCTGAAATGGTCCGAGCAAGTCAAGAAGAATATGAAAGAAGTGACATTAGTAAGTAAACAATTCTTCACTGGTGACGGTAATTCAGTTCCGCGCGGTGTTTAGCTAAAATATCTCGCTTTAGATAAGATTTCCGAGTAAATCACTCGGCACAATGGCGGGAATCGCACGGCGGCTGCGGGAATAATAGTAACTTATAAAACCTGCGTACTTTTTGGGATTTGATACCCTTTAATTAACTCAGTCGCTCCATTGTAAGCCGGGCGACTTATCTATTTCTCCGCAAGATGTCTCCCGGCGCAACCGCACGGAAAGGAATCTTCCCGCGCCACTGTTGCCTTTAAATTTTCCCCCGCAATTCGCGATTCCACTTTCGTTCTTAATTCAAAGTTGACTTCTTGTTCCAAATTCAACGTTGACTTTCCGTTCGCTCGGCCGGCTGAGCATTTAAGCGCCGCGCAGTGCTCATCCGTTTCACATTACGGCGGTGGGTTTTATCGCTCTTGTAATAATTGTTCCGATTCTGGCGCGGGTTCCGGGGAGCGAATTCAAATAATTGATTCAATTCTATGATATCCTTGATGCTAATATTATTATTTTTTTTTAATTTTCTAATGGTTCAATTGATATGACAGTGTGGTACCGGAAGTCCCTCTAATCCCTGTATTACATAACCAAATAAAACATATTTTGATGTAATGACTAATCTACGTGAGTATGCTCACAATTATAATACATTTATACATAGCGTAAGCACGCATAATATGTAAACGTACGTTAATAATACTTCCTTACTAAATTCAAAGGATACACGTCCAAATATACCAGGACCATACTACCATAATTGCCTGCACAACGATCAGATTATCATACTGGAACCAAATAATAATTAAGCATTCTCGCTTTACCCGACTATCCCTACTTTGATTTGTTACAACGTATTGAATTATTATTGTTACCAACTTACGTGATAAGTACTTCCCAAGTTGAATACTTCGTAGAAGATTATTGGTTGTCCGATGATAAACTCTTTATGTACCAATGAGAATCTTTATTACACGAATAATTCAGTTTATGGTACAAAGTACACAACTATTCACGGTAGAGAAAAGAGGCTGCGCTTATCGCACGTCATCATTTTAAGCCCGCCACACACCCACATACATCTAAAACCGACGGTGCTGGCACCCTGTCACACACACACTATCTCAAAGACATCGCAGTTACTGATGAACTAGTCATATTATGGCTATTTTATTATTATCCCAAATGTGTTATGTGTATTTATTTAATCATATTTTAGGGCGAAACATTTAACAATGTATCAATCGAAAAAATATTTGGTAGCTACCCCAATACGAATTCTGAACTTTTTCAAATTAATGTATTAAAAAACATTAAATTGGATAGTACCAAAACTGTATATATGTCTTATAGTAAAGTACTATAAAATACTTGTGTCAAGGCAGGATCTATTTTATCTGTTAATATATACTCTGAAAAAAAGAAGCTAAATACGGAAAAATAATTATAAAACAACTTTTCAATATGGAATGGTAATTTTGTGCATACAGTATATTTAATTTTAATATATTGTGTGAAATAACATTTTATTTGCATTTTTACGATTTTTTTATAACCTAGTTTTACATACATACTCGTATTTTCAAATAATTAAAATAAATAACTTTTATACATATTATTTTATGTATATCTTAAGAGATTAATCTAAAGAAAAGACTAAACCGTTTTTTAATTTTAAATATTTTAAAAATTGTATCATACCAAGTTAGCCACATCAATTTTTTGAAAAACTATAAAAGCTCTGAACATTTAATCAACAAATCATCTTCTTGGGCACCTTCGTGCTCCAACCGGCATTATATATCTTCCATAACGTATATCCTCCGCGGATTCTGCAATACCCTACACGCCTCTGCGAGATCTGTCTTGTAATATCCCCCACCCCCTCCACCGCGGGCTCCCATCCCCCGCGCAGGATCCCGCTCTTTTTCCCTCAAATCCTTTAATACCCGACCTCGTCCAATTAAAACAATTAACAGAAGTAAAGTCGAAAGTTTCCCGTCGCAGCTCCAAAGTCGATGGAATTCCACCTAAGAGGTTGTGATTTCCTTCCACCGGGATCTTCCGAGGCCAGGTTATTCAATATTCGCTCAGAGATACACTAATGTGAAATCTTTTTTGCTGGTCAATAAGCAAATTCAACCGAACCATTGCATCAATTGGTGGTTTTCAGGTAACCAATAAAATTAATAAGAAATCTTACAAGGTACCAAACCTCTAAAATATTTGAAATCCACCAATTATCATAGCCCAGTGTAATTTGATTTATATCTGTCCATATACCATCTAGATCGACTCGGTAATCCGCACTCTTTCACATTCTTAGAAGTAGAACACCTTATATACGACATTCATTCATTCACCTATCATAAAAATACCAAAATGACAAATTTTACAAAAATTGACTTTTTCAACATTAGCCTTACTACGCTTAAAGGGTTATTTTTATGAACCACCACAATCTCAATTTCGGCCAATAATTCTACCTATAAACACATCTCACTCTCTTTATCGCAACAATAGTTACAACCTCCCCACCGTTTCTCTCTCTTTTTTTCTTTTTATTTATCTTTTACACCTAAACATACTTATGAACCTAAACATTACTGTGGATTTTCATAAATAGTAACACATGATAAATATTTATTATGTTAGTTATAATAAGTTTACACTGTCAATCCCTCAATAAAATAAATTAAATATACAAGTGTCATAAATCTTTCGAGGGAAATTTGTGATTCTTTTGTGATTTGTGAATTTGTGATGTTTCATGGGCTTTGCAGCCGGAAATAGAGGGAACACCGCTTCTCAACATACTCAGCATTTCGCAAGTCTGAATTTAATAAAGACTATCTTTTAACTTTCTAAAATTCCCAGTTGCTGAAATAGAAATCATTTACAAAAAAATCTCAATTAATTAAAGAAAATAACACTGAAAAATTTGAAACAAGCACATCAATAAGGTTTAAAAATAACTTTAAAATCCCTAAATGTAACACGAAACACTATTAGCAAAAATGTATATACTTAGGGATAAAAAATTTCAATAGCCTCCTTACACAAATTAAAGAAATAAAAGACATTAAAGAGTTTAGAAAGAAATTAAATGAGCACTTCAGAAGCACACAAATAGACAATAAATAATTATAGACTTTAAATGTATAATTATCTATATAAAATTATTATAGTGTAACTCTTTCTCCAAGCACGAGAGGTAAGCGTAAAAAAAACATGTAATTTTAAAAATGTAAAAATTCATGTTATAAAAAAATTATAAAAATGTCAAATAAATAAAAAATAAAAAAACTCGTAAGGGTTAAAAATATTGAAAGATTCGACTCAAGTAAAATTTAGAATAAAGGTGCTAAACATATTCCAGTTATTGTACAAAAAGAAATTCCCAACAAAATGAGCTGACTTCTTAACTCTGCCATTGCTTTCAAACAATTTCAAACAAACCCCAAATCACGGTTGTGCTTCATGACCGTACTTTTATAAACGTTCACGTATAAAAAGCCGAATTCATCCAATCCCGTCTGCGGATACGCAGGTTCCCAAATCGTATCACGTTTTGAACTTGCGATGCAGGACGAACAACCAACCGACAAGATCAGTTTTGCATCATTAGATTGAGTATACACAGATAAAACTTGATACTCGCACTTTCTCTGAGTCAGTCAGTTAGTATTTTCTCTGTCTTAAAAAATACAATTGACCACGAATAACAACTCAATTCTGTACTGTCGTTCACGCGAGTTTCGAGGCAAAAGCTTTATCCGAGCGTATGATGTTTAGTTGTTATGATTTTGATCGTGGTGACAACACAAAAATACCTACAAATTATAAATAATAACGACCATTGAAAGTATCCGCGCTCGCAACATTTTCTTTACGTATTTCAGTATTTAGAAGAAAGACTCAGAGGTGGTGGAGGTGGCTGGAGGTGGTTGGAGGTGGCTGTAGGTGGGTGGAGGCTATTAGCGGTAAATAGCAATTAAGAAGTGAATGCTCCACTCATTTATTGGATACTTTGTGTTTGTTTTAATTGTCTATTTAATTTAATGAAGCTACACAAAGTCGGTAAGAGCTAGCGAAGGAAGACGTATGGCTTTCGGTGAGGTGGTAGGGGAAGATCGTAAATGTCACATTTCTTTAAGAGACAAATAACGTTTCCAGCAATATCACAACAATGATACATCACCACCATTACACCAGGAAAATTCAATAATGAATTTCCAGGTAATATTCTTAAATAAATAAATTAGATTGTGAATTATTATAGGTCTACAATTTTTCTTCATCACATGTACTTATATATATTATTAGATAAAGATCTCTCAAGCCTTTCCTTTCTATCCTCTGTCTTTCGCATTCAGCTTCTTTCTATAATATTTATTATGTCATCAGCCCAACGAGCTGGGAGACGACCTACGTTTTTGCTTTCAATTCGAGATCTCCATATATCTAGCCATTCTTATACTCCAATATTTTCATTTTTTATCTCCTAAGGACACTCTGAGCGTAGTCCATTCCATGGCTCGTTAGGCTACCTTTAATTTATAGTTGAGGCCAATTGGAAGTGTCTATGTTTCGGTCAGGACAGATAGAACGTATTGATTGAAGACTTTTGAAGGAAATCTTTAAATTTTCTTCTTCTTCTTCTAGTGCTTGTCTGGTTATCGAATGTTAGCGATCATGTTAAAAATCGTTATTTTTTAAAATGAAAACACGTTTCTGTTGTGAAGTTGCAGTTTCAGAATATAGTTATGTAGTATTTTGAATACAAATTAAATAAATTATTCGTTAAAGATATTGAATTGCTTGATTAATTAATAAAAATGAAATGAATCAATCAAATATTTGATTGCAACCAAATATTTTTTAGATAAATAAATTTTTTCCGCATATCTTTCTCATTGATTTATTTAATTTATAATAATCAGTATTTTATTTACAGCATTTCGAAATTGTTGAACCGTGGACTTCACGAACAAAAAATTTTCTTAGATTTTTCAGTAAGTATGTTTTCTTTTAGCAGTACGAACCCACATCGATAGAAAAAAAGCAAAGAAGAATATCCCTCCCCCACCAGCCGCTTTTCCGATGAGCAATAATTGGTAGTAACATTCAACCATAGAATATCCACAGATATCTCAATTACACAAATTAATTGCCGAAATACTACCTACATAAAATCTTGGGTCAGTTTCACCCCAACCACTCGCAACACACAATCTACCCCCGGGGAACAATAACCCTGCTGTGGTCAAGTCCGAATATGACCTCGCCGACTACTTATTTTCCGGTCAACTGATAGGGAGCTGATTTGACTTATCGCACATCCCTTCTGGAATAATAATTATTCCAGTTATGTACAACACATCATTCATTCGCGATATGCAAGAAATTATATTTTATTTATTTATACGTCACCTTTTTTATTAAAGTGATTGTAAATGTGGTAAATTATTCATCGTTCTTAATATGTAAATATACACAGTTTAAAATAGAATATGGTTTTCATGTAAAATGTGAGGTAAAACTACGTAAATCGCGTAACATTTTTATAGAATTATGTGCAAAGAATAAAATAAATTAAATGAATAATGATATTATTTAAAATAAAAACAAAAGAACATCATTTGAATTTGAAATGAAATTTAGACGCAATGAAACTTTTACGAATTATTTTTTAGCTACAGCTTGAGCAATTTTCAATCATGAGTTTGGAGGGTTAAAAATAATGCAAAGATGAACTTTAAACATAAGATTTCGGGGTTGTTATTTTAATAATGTCTTCTTGATTAACAGAAAAATGATAAGTTCACGTTTTTAACATTGGCGTTTTACAACATTAATAGGTTCAATTTTTTTATATCAATTAATATCACTGTTTTATTTCACGCGCTATCTTAAATTAATTAAACTTTTCTAGCACGTAAATAATAATAAAAACACTAGTGTACATAATATTTATATCAAATTAGTAATTAGAGAGATAAAAAATTTAATTTATTTAGTACACCTTTTCCATGAAATTAAAAAATGTATTCATTGTAATATTTCTTCCTATCCGTATGGATATACGTAAGAATTACATATAAACGTGTATATTTACTTATATTTGTAGCTAATAATAAGTTTATATCTACAACAATAACATATAATCGAAGGATATTCAATGTTTCAATAGTTCAGCTTAAGTAAATAATTAAGTCTTCAAATCAAACTGTCAAAAATGCGTTACACAAACAAATTTCTCAAAACAATCCACTCGTCTCGAAATGAGTGTGTGTGTATTATAATAATTAAAGTCGTTTTTTGTACATAGGATGCTGTTAACGATTGCGTATACAGTATTCTAAGACCTTGACAAACGGAACTGAATGTGCATGCGCGAAAGTTGAATACTTTCAAACTTTGTGGATACAGAACGAACGATAGAATCCATTGTTGCTGAAATCTTTCTGTTTACGCGATTCATAGATGTTCTAAAGTTGAGAATTTTTCCTATATGTATTTCGAGCGCGCTCCGTGTCGTAATGTATGTATTACTGGTCTTTAAAGGACAGGAAGAATTAATTTACAGCGTGGCTGTTTTCGGCTAGAAACAAAAAGTCCAAAGCTTTTTAACTCTAGAACACGAGGGATGCAAAGCATGTATGAAGCGACCGTGCTTGCTATGTAGATATACACCTACATACATACCCTTTGCATCTCAAACATCTATGTTGGACCTTGAAAAATCTGTTTATTTTTTTTTTTGTAGTTTACGAAATCAGATTCCAAGCTTGTCATGTTTTCACGGATTAAACTAAATATTTATTTGCCAATATAAATGATTCAAATTGGTTTTAATATATATCTACCTACATACTGAAAATCATTAATGCATTTAACATTATTAAATAAAATTTCCCCATTAAAAACGTTAATATATCAATTAATCTACAGAGCAAGCGCTGATATTTTTTTATTGGCCACACAAAATGATAAACCAATATATATATATAATATATATACATTTTTTTATAATTTTAATAATCGTAATAACACATGAGTATGTTGTCACTTAGGTAGGTATTTCTTAAAATTCTTAGATTATATTCATTAATTGTAACATAATATTTTATTTTTCTGATCTACAAGATATAAAGATCAAATTGATTTCCCAAAACTAAAATATACCGCAAATCAAAATTACTATATTTATCAAGACATCAAATTTTTTAACAATCTCTCCATCATAATTATAAAAATTACCGACTATCATAAATTTGTATCTGAAGTAAAATAAATATGTACACAGACTAACTGAAACATAAATTAACTCGAATATACTCCTTCTCTATACACGAGCCTTACTCTCATAGAGAAGAAACAAATGTTAATATATATATATATATATATATATATATATGTATATATCCACTGATTATTCAAAATTATATTATATTTTCGAATATTAAAACAAGTTAAAAAAAATATATATATATATATTATACATACTGTACCCGCACATTTTCGCAGCAATCATAAAAGGACAAAGTATAATATTTTATGAAGTCGGACCATTATATTAGTACGCTTATTAGTATCATTATTCCCTCCGTCCATTCAAAGCACATTAGTCCTTAAGGATGACCGCTCGGTAATAAATAACGTCTAATGTGGCGAAATAACAATTTATTCCTTGATGGGGTCTGTTCAGGATATACTGATCTGTGGTCATTTTAATTACGAGTTATCAAATTTCCGTACACTCTCATTCTCTGTCGCACAATAAAGATAATTGGGTGAAACCTATTGGATACATTATTGTCCTAATTAGACAAAGTACGTACATATATCAGCGTTATTTCCAAATCATAGATTATATGTATATGTGTATCTGTCATTTAATTTTTTTTTTTTAAATAAAGTATGATAAAAATACAAGTAATTTTTTTGTATACTATTTTAAAAATTCCTTTTGACGAACTGTTTTTATCTTACCGTTCAGCAAAATGTTGTTCAAAAACAATTATTATGTATCTTCTTCAATAGTATTCATCAATTCCTTTTTATGATCTACACTTGTTATAGCAGCACAGTTTTCTTTGACACAGCAATGAATAAGAAGTTTTTAATCTTGTTTCCGTATCTCTTCATCCCTTCTCTTCTTCGTCCCATCCCTTACCATTCCTCTCTCATCCCTTTGAGCCCATACCCTGGTGTGTATTTCCCTTTTTCGCTATTTTCGGTTTCAGTTCTTTGTGGGCCTTCTTTGTTTTTCATTTACCCGTTGCTCAGTACGCTTTGACTTCACCCGAAGCAGGGATTGCAAAATATGAACCTAAAATTATATTTAAAAGCTTATAAAATATGTTCTTACGAGTTAAATAAATGCATAATCATAACAATCTAATGTCTAGACCCTGTATGAATGAAAGATGTTTTATTTTTTCTAAAAACTTCCTCGGTTTATCGAAGTTGACAAAATAAAACATAAACATTTTTTTTAAAACCAAACGTAATAGAGTTACGTTCAATTTATTGTTTTATCTTTAAGTCCGCTAACAACCGAATTAATTTTTGCGTTTTAAATAAGATATAATAAGCGAGGCGGAACGGTAGTAATTAGATCAAGCAGTTCAAGGTCAGATAGTAATTGAGAATAACGTTAGCGTTTTCATCTAGCATTTTCGTTACCAACCGATTTTATTTCACCCCCACCGCCAGAGATAATTTTAAATTAAAAATGTACATTTATTAAAAAATATATTAATACAGTAATAGTAACATAACATTTTTTTTTAAATTAGCAATATTAACTTTGTGGTAAAAATTCATATTTTTTATTTATTATCTTTGTTTTATTAACCACTGAATTGAGTTTAATACATCTACCGGTTTCGAAAAATATCATTTTCAAACTCTATTTAAACTCAATGTTAATAAAACAAAGATAATAAATATATTTTTTTTTTATCGTTATTATCTTTATGTGTTAACTTAACTACTCGTTAAGTTCATAATTATATTAATCAAAAAATTACGCTAAATAGACAGCCTTGCAGTTACCATAAAAATATATACAGCTTTTTAAGGGGTAGTATAGTTCAGCGATCTTCAATGAATCTGACTACACTGAAATATTATGTTAATGAAACTAATGAAATATTTTAAAGCAAACTGAATGATCGAGTTTACATAAAAGTTTAGGCATTTAAAGGAAAACTAATGACAAAATTTTCAGATACATACGTACGTATAATATATAGTACTAATGGATGGTATTATAATATAATAAATTAATAATAAAGACTTATCTGTCTCAGAAATTCAGGACTGAAGAGTAATGACTAGTAATAGGGATCAAGGGAGGAATATTCTTGAGGAGGTCGAAACCCACTAGGGGTTGCAGAGTTAATAGTAATGATTATGATAGTGATAGATAGTATTAGAAGTCAATGATTAAACACTAAATTTTAAAAATTCTAATAAAGTGTAATATCAAATGTTTTAATTAAAAACAGTAAGTGAAAATATATGAATGTTAAAGACGTAAAAAATGTGTATCATGACAGTAGTTTGCAATATTCTATGTCTATGTTCCATAATATGGAACGATATGAGGGTACTAGTTAAAACCTTCATATTTTTTTAATTGATACTGATTGAGAAGTACTGATAGTAGCTTGTATATTATTTATAAATTAATGTTTATTAATGCATTTCTTATTATAAATGATAATCTATATAATATTATTTAAAATAGAAAATAAATGCAACACATTTTTCTTCTAAAAGCAATCTAGTTCTATCGACTATCGACGTACTATCGACCATTTAAATTTATATACAAATGGCGGTGGACAAAATCAACTGATTTTGCACCAATAATAGATTTACATAAAAAAGAACCAAGTTTTAATTGTTAATAAATTAATACAATGCGTAAAAATGATGTGAAAAGACAACTGCGTTAAAAGTTAGAAATAATATAAAAATAAAGGGTGCTGACTTTACAACTAAGACCCTGATATTTTTTTTTATATGTTTGCAAAATAAAAACTAAACAATATTTCTAAGTAACATTTGTCATGTTGTAAATCAAGGTCTACGAGGCTGGGAGCCCTGCTTGAGGAGTACGTGTTGAATTTGTGAATCTCGAAGCGAGAGTAATCTGCCCCTTGCCAACGGGTCTTGTAAATATTTCCCAAGACGGAATTGAATAATCAGTTCTGTATAGAAGGGCAGTTCTCAACCTTTATATTCAAGATACAAGGACATTAAAAATTACCATATTTACAACCCCTCCGTGTTGATGCGTATTTTCAACCGCAGGAATTCAATAAACCTTAGTTAGGAATTTCTTATAGAGAGATTGTTAGTAAATCTTTTCTATGGATCGATAAAATACAGTTTGTATTTTATTAACCTTTCCCTTATGGTGCTAAAATAAAAAACTCAGTGTACATGTAGACTTTTACGATTTTCATATCGGATAAATATGAATATTTTACATTTATTGCTTATCATATATTAATCATTAAAATAATAGTGGAAATATATATGTGAATATATAGATATATCAATTATTGTGTAAAAGTGCTAAAAATTAGACAAAATATTAATCATCACGAACGACAACATAAATACGCATATGATACGTCTAACTCAGTCAGCGTACGCTCCACCACTAAAGTGACGACCGGCATCCGGCACCTGCGCACTGCACTTTCCGCACCACTCCGCACCTACACATCCACATATTAACAAATTCACGTCTAGTTTTTCGAGAAAACATGTTTTATTGTTGTGTATCGTAAATACTTATATATTGTAATTAATACTTATATCTTTTATTCAATACAGAAATATATTATGGAGGAATACCTAAAATATAAGCTCCGTATTTCGTGTATTTACAGAGATATTCACATAATTAGAGGCAATGTTAACTCAGTTTACATCATCGTAGAGAAAGATCAAAAGTCGCAAAAAAACAGCTATACTTTAATCTGCTTTGTGTAAAATAAATTGTTTACCTTTATCTCATCATGCTTTAAAATAATGTTAGTAAGCCAGATGACCATTTATATTAATTAATTGAAAAACTCGTAAGTCATAAAGCGCCGTTCTGAGATAATAAATATATTAATTATTTATTGTCTTACAAACTTTATTTTAGATGCAATGTTCATTTATGATGTTCACTTAATCATTTACTTACTGAAAGTTGGAACTTAAATTACATACCATATTATAAAAATAGAGAGGATCTTATGTTATGTTATGTTAAAGAATCCAACCAAGCCAACCACGCCACGGTAATACTTGAACAAAATATTTTTCCAAATTTTTGGTTACATTGTGCGTCAATATTCGTCTATGAGTTCATCTTGACAGAAGCCTGTGCATTGTATTTTTTAAGGTGTAAGTATTATGGTGGAATAATGAAAAGCTTGGTCTAATTACAAGAATGTTCCGAGACAACTGGAGCCCTTTTCTCTTTTGTAGCCAATATCCGGTCTATATGACACCCTACAAAAGAAAATTATAGATAGGACGGTCGTACTGTTCTAGGTTGTTAGATATATTGCATCTGGTTATAAAGATTCTATAGTCAGCAGTGAGGGCGACTCGGGGACAAGATTTGTGAAGGTGCATTGCGAGTCGTATCTAATGCGATTAAGGCTACTCTATGTCAATAGATGTAAAAGAGGAGAAGAAATCTTCCAAAAATTGAATAACTTTCTTTTTAAATACCAATTAAATATATTAATTAGAAAGATATACGCATAAAATCAATTTTAACAAAAAATATTGTTGTTGCGCTACAGGGATACGAATCTGAATCTCTTTCCAAACCGGGGAAGGTAAATTATTCAACTATGCTTTAGCGACAATACTTTTGACGAGAAATTTTCAAACCTATATGTTTTAATTATTTTTCAAATGAATACATCTATCGTTCCATTACTTAAAATCCATCTACTTTTTTTTAAGGTATTAATTAAATATATCCCGGTAGCGCAACAACAATATTTTTCGATAAAATTGATTTAATATGTATATATTTCTAATTAATGCATTTAATTAGTATTTAAAATATCACATACTTATATTCTGAATAATTACAACTTCACAATAAGAATGTGTTCTAGTTAATGACTTTCTTTTTCATTGTGGGCATCGACATTAGTTTCGAATTTCATAGTTTGAGCAGCGCTGGTTAAGCGGAGAGCCGCTCTCGATTGGTCTTCGCGGAAAATTAATATGCCTCTTTCTCTGTGTTTTATTCTGCAAAAGATAAAAGTTTAATGAATTACGGTCCATATCTTTCGTCTGATCTTAGGTTAACATTAAGGAAGGAGTTTATATAATGGCCCAATCGGAAGAACTGGTGAAATTATTAACAATAGATTTAATGAAATATGAAGTCTCCGCCAACTTTGGATCGCTTTTGATCCTTTGTGTATTTAAACGGACTGCAAAGGTATCAAAGTGATGGATTAGATGTTAATTAAGATGTGCAAATTGGGCAAAAAACATTTCGATAATTAATAAAGTTTTGCCTTGCTTAATATGTATTTACAAAGTAAATAAAATTTTGAATGTAACTCACTTTTTTATGTTTAGTAAACAGCAGACAAATTATTCTACTCATTATACAATCAAATATCTCTCTCGCAACAATTGAGCTTATCAAGATTTTAAAATTATGCGTGTTAATACATATTTTATAATTGTACAATAATATATAATTATGTTGCTTTATAATAAATGGAATATAGTTTCACTATGTGAAATATTCAGCGTCTAAATATTTTTTCGCAAATATTAATAATCAAATTACTATGTAACATTTACGTAAATATACAAATATAAAGGATATAAAAATATTTTAATATGTATTTTACATAAATAAATACATTATTTATAATAAATTCATTTACGTATTTTTTTAAACTATAGAACATATATATTGTACAACTTGGGTTACCTACCTAGGGTCTGACGAATATAGAAACAGTTTTTCCCATGGAAAATAATTGAAATTAAATTAAATCATTACCAGCCTCCAAAAATAGTATACTAATTATTTAATTTGATGTCAAAACTTAACCTTTATTGTACTGAGAAGACATGATGGTAGAAGTAGAAAAGGAGGAAAGTTACTAATATTTAGGGGACAATTTAAACATCGGGTAATTCTGGTGATGGTTTTAGTTTGACGATGATTCAGTAGCACTCGATTTAACAATGAATTTGCCCAATGTTGCCTGTTTCTGTCTGTTTTTTAATACCTTCATTAAGTTGTCAATCACATTACAATTGAATTCATTTATGTTTTGGTTGATTATGGAAGCATTTGGGTGCCACTTTTCGACTGTATTCTGCGTTTTGGCCCAGTTAGACAGCATTGCCGAAAGGTGGAAGTGATAAATATAGAAAATATTAACGAATACGGAAAAATTTGTTTTTTATTATAATTTGACGAATATCGAACCAAACGAATATAGGGGCTGAAGAATATAGAGATTTCACTATAAATAGTTTTGGAACATTTCACCATAAACATGGTCTTTCTAAAACTATACATATCTGAATAGTTATAAACGAGTGTCAATGAAGCATGTGTAAACATTTAGAATAATTGAATCAAGAAATTGTATTGATTTTATTCACTTTAAGGTCATTTATATGTTTCATATTTATTATTTATAAAGTGGCGTCGGTACTTACCTCAGAATATGTAATGTGTACCTAGTGAGTTAGGTAGTGCCATGCACACATTAACTTCTATATATTTTGTTACGTATTATAAAAAGTGTTTTCGTAAGGCACATAAATATAATGATGCTTTGACTAATAAATGCTGATTTATCAGCACTGAATTAAAATATATATATGAAATAAAAAACAATATTTTAAGTTATTAAATAGAACACATTCTTATTGTGAAAATATAATTATTCAGAACATAGGTCAGTGATCTTTTTTAATACTAATTAAATCTGTCGTCAAAAATACTGGGGCTGTAGCATAGTTGGTAACGCATCTTCCCCGAATTGGAAAAGACATCCAGATTCAAATCCCGGTAGCGCAACAACAATATTTTTAATTTTATATTTATATCTTTATAATTAATAAATTTAATTACTATTTAATATTTTAAGTAACATGTGAAAATACATAGTGGTATAAAAATAAATATAATATAGATACGAGTTTAGAAAGTAGTGAAAGAGTTTAGAAAGAGTAAAGAATGAAGAAATAAGGAAAGAATGTAAAGCTGGTGTTAGTATAGTGAGTAATATTAAAAAAGGATCACTTAGGTGGTTCGGTCATATGGAACGGATGAATGAGGAGAGAATAGTAAGAAGGATATATGATGCAAGTGTTGATGGAACCAGAAATAGAGGACGTCCGCGGAAGACTTGGCACGACCAAGTAAACCAGATAATGGAGGATGGTTCTGTTAGAAGCCTCAACAATCGGCGAGCTTGTATGAGAAGATGTATGAATGTGGATGAGGCGAGAATTGTGTGTCAGGACAGAAGAGTGCGGCGCTCTATCCTCTCTGCCTACCCCCACGGGGAAACGGCGTGATGGTAAGTAAGTAAGTAAGTAAGTAAGTTTTTAGATAGACAGCATTGGTTTTCTGTTGGTGTTTGACCTGAAACCTCGTATTAATAAATGTGTTGTTCTAATGTGTGGAAGATTCATTTGGGCACTATTAAGTATGGAAACTTACTTACTTTATTATCATCACCCTGTTTCTCTACAGGAGTGGACAGGGAGGACTGAGCACCAAACTCTAATATTCTGATACCCAACTCAAACCAACCCTCTGCTTATTCATTATATGACACATTTTCTTACATCTTTCTTTCCATGGCGTCATCTTAACGGGATAATATTTTAACAAAACTTCAAAATATTTAAAATTCTACACAATGTTCACTGTACAATAAAATGAAATGTTTTCCGGCCTACGTGATATTTCCACGTACATAATATCAGCAAGCTGTAGGTACTAGACTTCTCATAATAGTATGACACCACACAATGCAATAATAATAATTCTTTATGATTTCGCAGTACATGTAGTGCACCGCAGTTAAATGGTTAACATCCAGAGTGTTAAGTAAGGGATGGCCCTTTCTTAACAATTTAATAATTATTATTTAAGAACGTTTGTGTGTTTATACTAGGCATATATATTAATTTCAACTATCAATACACATTTTTAAAGAAATAATAAAAAGTGCACCCATTTACCGTTCTTTACCACCTAATCGATTTATACCTGTTTTTGCTCGAATGCCAACTCCTTGCCTAATTATTAATTCATCTTTGAAAACAAAATATAGTTAAAGAATCTACGTTTATCAATTATCTCAATCGATTTTATTTTATCGTATTTATCACGGGACATTTATTATTTTAATTCATGATACATTAAATGATCGGTTTTCGCCAAATTACGCAGATGCCTGTCTTTCAGGTTTATAGCATAATTTTAAACATATACATATATATAATAAAACAAATTAGATAAATCACGTAGAAAAATATGCAGAAAAAATCATACTATCCAAAAAAATACATAGGTACTACCGAGAATCGAACCTGGAAAAGTTATCTTGCCGGGGAAATGGTTGCCTATCAAACTACGTTAACCATTTACGTTTCATATTGAATTTTCAATGCTGTAATATTTGTTCCTTCTGTTTTAATGAAAAATTAAAAACTATAATACTAATTTAATGTATTAATTATAAATGTATACATTAAATTTATGTATACATTAAATTAAATGTATATATTAAAACATGACAGACCTATGTTCTGAATAATTACAACTTCGCAATAAGAATATATTCTCCTTAATAAAAACTAAAATCTTTAGGTTCGCGTCCCTGTGATAATTAGGTACATATATTTAGATTGTTATTAATTATTATTCGAGAGAACTACGTTATAAAATTGCAACATCACAATAAAATCTGTATATATATATATAATATATTATTTTAGAACGAAACAAATAATTAAAAACTACAATTTATACAAAGTAACATGAAGTAAGATTAATGTACCTACCGAAAAAGTGTAAGCCTTAAAAAAATGGAAGCAAACAAAAACTATCTTAATTCACTGTACGGCTTCCATATATAGTATAGACACACAAATATACATTTTTTTTTAAATAGATATTTTCTGAAAATTAAAAAAATTTTTTTTAGAAAATTTACTAATACAAATATTTTATTTGATTTGGTGCAGTCCCTACACGGGATGAAACGAGCGAAAATAATAATAAGGGAAGGTACTCGCCAGGGGTGGAGCGGGGGTAGGATTTTTAAAGTGGAGGGCGCCCCGCTGAGATTGCCAACTCGGCCCATGAAACATTACATGAGGCTGCTATGGGGACTACTGGGTGAAGCGAGATTATCCCTAAGGAAATTAAATTACGTTTTTTGTACACATCATAAACTAAAATAAATCTTTAAAATTGCACTTGTTAATGTAAATAACTTTTCTGTTAAGGAAAACTTGCATAACATAAGAGACTAGAAATTGACGTAAAGATATGCATTTTTATAATAATTGTTGTATATGAAAAAGGCATAGATAAAATCCTTAACTATCTTTTAAAAAAAATTAAGGGTACCGTCTGAATGTCTACTTAATCATTTATTTTTAGATTTAGCTTCTGATTTAAATTACATTAGCAAAGCAATTGTAAATGACTCGTGTCAAAATCGTTAGTCATGGCTTGACAATTAACAAAGAAGATAAATGCTATATCTAGTTTTTCATTCTGAATTAATAAACAGTAGTTTGGGGATATATGAGGCGCGAGGTTAGCTGAAGTCTGCATATCAGAAAAGTTCAAGTGTGAGAGTACGGTCGTCCCAATTATTACCCTTGTTATCAATGTATCCCGACCGTTATTGAGTAATTGTAATACAGGTGTATAGTTAGCAGGCAGCAGGATATTATGGCTTACATGGCACTGAATTTATTGAAGAAAGTCACATTTTTTAAATTTCTTCTATATATTGAAGATCGCAGACGGGATCGGAGAGCTGCCGCTGTATCGGACGTCAGTAGGTAAAGTGAGTGGCTTGGCCCGCGCAGGGAGCTGACTAACCCGTGTACGATGGTGCACATAGCCAGTACATTGAGTATTTATGGATAGTCGTACGATACCACATTGATGGCCGCGTTCAGCGACGTATGTGTGACTGACGTGAACGTAGACGTCAGTCCTCCACAATAAGAAAGTGTTAATATAAATAAATTTATTTTTGAAATAGATTTTTTCTTTATGCAAACGAATCATATCTTAAGGAAAATACATTTTTGTTGTGAAGTTGCATTTTTCAGGACATAGTTTTGTGGTATTTAATACAAATTAACTTAATCAACTAGATAGATTTTTTTTCTGTATATTTTTCTAATTGATTCATTTAATTTGTATTGAATCATATCTCTCTAAATTTACCCAATTTATCCATTGTGTAATGGTATTTTCTTCATGTTCAAAATTAGGCACCGTTATGTTGGTTAGATCTGAATATAATTACTTATTAAAAAAACTTTTTAAAAGAAATAAAATGTTTTAGTATGTTAATATTTTCTGACATCCCGTTTCCATACCAACATTCACCTCATATTTTTGACATTTACTTCTGAAACAGTGTGCGTTAAGCGCAATGGGGGGAGCGGGGAGGTGCGCCGCTGGATGCTGGATGGAAACCAAATACATTTGTCAAAGCTAATGTTCAGCGTAGGCTTTCCGTTACCAATTCAGACTATAAGGAGGCGGTAGTCCGTACCTTTTTTCAAAGGCTTCGTAACTGTAATTTTTACATTAGGTACATTTACTATTTAGGTATCTTCTTTTTCTTTTTGAAATTTATTGTTTACGCAGGCATATAAGAGACACAAAAGTGCAAATATTAAATTTAAAAAATACTTTTTTTAATATTTGTAAATTTAACTGTACTGATAATTTTAATTTAGATTATTTAACACAGGTCGAATTTTTAACATTGCAGTCAAAGATTATCTAAGATGTTTAAATAGTAATGGTTTTTCAGAATTTTCCAATAATTTGTTAGAAAATAATCATAATTTTGATAAAAATTTTATATTGTTTGTTTTACATATAAAAAATGATCTTAAATTGAATAATTTAGAATCATTTGAAATAAATAAAGCATGTTAAATTAACCAAAGTATTATAAACAACCAACCAAATTTCTAACTGAAAAAATTTCCTAAAAGAAGTTTATTATAATCTTTATCATTAAGTCAATCACCTTTTCAATTTTAGTTAGGTACTATATATATTTTTTAAGTAATTATCATTTTTATTATTTTTTTAAATATTTTTTTTTTTAAATAAAAATATCATTATATACGTGGTTTTGGTTAGTTAATGTGTCATCCTGAAGAAGGAAATAGAATTTTCTGTAACCGGTTAATGTATTTAATTTAATTAAGTGGTTAAAAAAATAAAGTTAAATAATATAAAAATTAATTGCTGAATTGCAAAATTGATTTTGCTAACATTAAAAGAAAAGTGATAATATAATCATTATTTTAATTAATTGTTTATGTTTGCGATAACGTTGTGATTGGACATAATTATTATAGACTAACAAACTTTGATGATGTTAGTATAGTGAGTAAGATTAAGAAAGGATCACTTAGGTGGTTTGGTCATATGGAAAGGATGAATGAGGAGAGAATGGTAAGAAAGATATATGACGCAAGTGTTGATGGAACCAGAAATAGAGGACGTCCGCGGAAGACTTGGCACGACCAGGTAAACCAGATAATGGAGGATGGTTCTGTTAGAAGCCTCAACAATCGGCGAGCTTGTATGACAAGATGTATGAATGTGGATGAGGCGAGAATTGTGTGTCAGGACAGAAGAGTGTGGCGCTCTATCTTCTCTGCCTACCCCCACGGGGAAACGGCGTGATGGTAAGTAAGTAAGTAACAAACTTTGTATAAACTACATTGAGTAATTTAACGTCGACTAGTTTCGATACCATTGTATTTTCATCAGGACGGGACCAAGTAAGCATACGCCCGTCCTAGCGATGATATCAATGGTGGTATTAAAACCTGTCGACGTTAAATGATTCAATGTTTGTTAATTTATAAAAATTAATAATTATTAAAATATCTGAGAGAGATAATACATATTGCAAAATTCAGAGATATTAATCTAAAAATCAAGGTTTTTGTTTAAATACTTACATATAATTGCAATAACTTTTTAATACCAAAAAATATTTTCTCATAATGAGTTTAATAGATTCGCTAAATGAGTATACGATTGAATATTTCTCGGGCAAAATCATTTTTTCTTTAAGTTTTTCGATCTGTTTTCCCAATAAATACTTATTTCATTTAAAAATCTTTATTTTTAATGTGATCAGACTTAAAAACCGGAGTAAGCGCACAATCAGACATGCCTTTATTTTTGTTTTCTGATCTATTTTGCGACCATCAATAGAGCGACGAACCCCGAAATCTCTTTGATGTGAATAAACGAGGTGGCAATGACGTGCGGATGAAAAACTTATTTAGAAGATTAATAATTTCAATCGTTTTCAAGCATGGCCGTTACAAAATAGTAATCTTGATGTTAACTAACTGATGGTAGATACTTAAGCTACTCTGATTGAGAGGGATTGAAGTAATCTTAAGGTTACTGTCTATTCAAATTGGCAGCCTAACAAAGTCACCTACAGAGTTATCACTATCTACTATATTATTAAACACCACTCAAATTATCATCTTTAATCTTATCGTCAGGTTTTACATCATCGTTATTTCCATCCCTTTATCCCAGAAGGATCGGAGTTCCTAAGCCTCAACAAGGTACGTTCATCTTTCCTTGTCTTACGATGTTTTAGTATTTGATGACCAATCAATCTTCCTAAAGCAAAACCCACCGGCCGCCTTCTCTTTCAAATGTTACTCCTAATATAACTCACTATCTTCGAGAAAATTCTTATTTGGGAACCGTATATAAACCTGAGTCTGTTTACAGCTATAAAAACAGTTTGATCTTAACACCTAACTTTATCTTTATCTATACTTTATCTTCCACCACACTATAAAATAAATGTAAAACACCACCAAAGGTCCAAATTCTCCTGTTTTTTCAGCTTTCTGACTCCCCTCGATAGAGAATTGCGCCCCTCGGATGTTGATCGTATAGTATTTCTGGTGTTCTTTTCACACATATTATTTAAATACTAACCGTTACACCTTTTGTATAAGCGGTGCAACGCTATGATGCTGTTTAGGCTACTAAAATGACAATTTTCTAGTATCGTATTTATTTCAGAATCCCAAGACTGTTGCGACCGCTATCTATTTTTACTCCGATAAATACTCTTATTCTCTCATTCCTATCTCTCCTCACTCACACATACTAATTGTAAAAATGTTGAGTTCGCTAAAATTACGTTTTTATGTCATATCGTCATCATTATTAGCCTGTGTCTTTACACTGCTGGATATGGACCTCCTACAAGAATCGCGAATTTTCTCTGTGTTCAGGTCTTCTCATCCATCTATTCCCGTCACTCATTTAGACCGCCAACACTTTTCTGGAGTCAATTTTTCATTCCAAGACCTTTCACCCCTACCGTCTATCATGTTACCTTTAACAAATTATTTTTTGGCAACATATATTACGTTGGTTCTCTGGAAAATGTACTGGATCTCTCAGAGATATTTCTTATCCATTGCTCTTTGGGCAACATTTAAATCATGTATGATATTAAGGGTGAGGTTCTACGTCTCTAGTCCGTATGTAAGTACTAAGAGCACACACTGGTTGTAGGCTTTAGTCTTTATGTACGTATTTTGGCATTGAGGATATACCTACTCTAACCAACCCACCTGAATCTAAATTGTATTTCCCTTATTTTGTTTGACCTAAATATACATATATTATAAAAAATACAGAAAAAATTATCGATCGAAAAAATATAGTTACCACCAAGAATCAACCCTGGAAAAATGTATTGCCGGTAGATTAATTTACCAATTATCTATCTATTATTAATACATTTGATTTTGGTTTATATATTTTACCTTTGTATTGACATAATTTTTTTCTGTTGAAATTTGATAATTTTTCGATAGAAACATTTTTTAATGCATTTTTATATAGTTTATCTATCATTATCAAGAAACTATTCTCACATCGCAACTTCACAATAAAATGTGATTTCATTTAAAAATTTACAATTAATAAAAAAATGTGTAAATATATTGTTTGCATCAGTTAAGGGTGGGTGGAAACTGGGCATAGCCGTGAAACATGTTATGTTGAAAGGCTGTACGTAGTATGGGGCTTGCAGTACAGGCGCTGCATATCCGGTGGCTGTAACTTTATTATTCTATTCTCTGTTTTGCCCATAAAAGTCTAGTTCAAGTGTTCTCCCAGTGCGCCCCTGCTGGCCCGGTGCGCAACAAATACTGAACACACATCTATTTGACACCCGAGGGTTGAACGTTTAAAAACAGACCCAGTTTTATGTAAATTATTTTTTTATAAACCATGGCATTGCTATATATTAAATAGTGTCACGCAGAAGACAAAACAACCGCAATATTGAAGCTGGATTGTAATATGAATATCTTCTTGCTACTATATAGTGTTAATTAAAATATAATATAATACAACTTCGATGCTTGTAATGTACCAGCGTACGATGTTGTACATTATAAATTCATTTATATGTTATGAAAAAATATTATTCGAGAACCGGACGTGGCACCAGATTTATATCTGCGTGCGCGGGTTCTAATCTATGAACGCTAATTTTAAAAATAAATCAATTTATCCAAGACACAAACCGCTGTATGTAGTGAAATCTCGAATCTGCTGCTAAGCATTGTCACGTTACGTGTCACGGTATATTACGTATTTAAATATTGAAAAAAAATACGAAAATTTCTGACCACACCGATTTTTCGTTAACGTGGCATGGCGACCATTGCATCACCAGTAACTATCAAAACCATTCAGCGAAAACGATTATACTCTTTATTCATCGTTTTAATACACTATTAGCTATTATTACTATTTATTCATTATATTAATACGTGAACTACAACGTTTGACTAATATGTGTTTTATTTTGTATGACATGACTTATATGTTAAACAGTTATTATATGTATCTAAATAATATAGGTAAATACCCGGTTACTATTGAGCGCTATTATTACTATTTATTCATCATGTCAATACGTGAACTACAATATATATTTTATTATGTGTCACTAATATGTTACACAGTTCTTATATGTATCTAAATAATATAGGTAATATCCGGTTATTATTGAGCGCGGTCAATTAATGAGGTCTTATTTTTTAACAGAATTCGTAAATATCGTAAAATTTTTAATTTAAAAAATATATTCTATGGAGGAATAGTACGATGTACGTCTCTGAGATGTATGTCGCGTTATTTTGCTTGAATTATCAGTCAATTCCTCCAATTGTATTGGCTGTACTAAGCCCTGGCTTTTAATGACCGGCGTGAATCCCGCTGAGAGCTTTGTATTTGCAACATGCGCCTGGTTTATGAATTTTAATTCTTGTGCCAAACTTTTTAAATAGTGAAATGTCTGCACCGACCCTGGACAGCCGGCCAGCCAGGCACCTTGCACCACCTCTTCCCTAACCCTGACCGACTTTCGAAATCTATTTTTTTCAATATTTTTCAACGTCAATTATCACTGTTCCAATACATATTTTCAGTAAATTCAAATTATGTTTTATCAAGTGTTTAGTTTTTGAATGTTATTCGAGAAATAAAACATGGAAGGAATAATCTCGTAGTAAGTGAGGGCGGACCCACCGCTTACCCAGGACCGATGCAATAAGCTCAGGGTTCTCATCTCGGTCCTACTTTTTTGTCACCTGGTTGGCGTTTTTTAATGCTACTAGGCAGCTATTCGATAGCGCCCCGCATATTGACAGGGCGATACCGCACAGCTGCCAGAACAAGATTTACCCTCGTTGTCCCCAGTTAACATACTTTATTAGTAAATAAATAAATAATATTTACAATACATAGCATAAAGACAATATAAAATAATACAATTAACAAGGTCGGGGAACAGAGGGGAAGTGAAGGGGCACTCCCTTTCGGGAACAATAAATATCAAAAATAAATTTATACAAATGTTTTCAGGTATTCGCGGCCCTTCAGAACAGAGTTTTTCCAGTTGTTTGGCCTTTAACATCCACCGAGTGCGGAGAAAATATTTAAGAAAACTTCAATTTGCTTATTTCTTGATTCCGACATATCCCTTGATATCGAGACGCGTTAGCTTATGTGAAGCCTTAGCCTATTAAATATTGTACAGCGAGAAGCGCGAGCTCTTGCAACAGAAGCACTTGGCAGCGAAGCACATTTAGGAAGGTTTTATTACTCAAGAGATGAAGCTGCGTGGCTACATTCAGGGATGCAATTTTGCTCTTAAATGCTTAAAAGTATATTAACGAACTGTTTTTATGAACTAACAATCATAATGATTTCATGTCTATGCTTTTCTAATCTTAATTAAATCGATTAATTTTTACAAATAACAAATTTTGTATTATTATTATCATCATTTTAAAACATTAATTTATTTTTTTGAATTATCTACATTATCGCAAAGCTGGAGCCATAAAATTAAACATGGCTTTTAAAACCGAGCAAAGTCAAAACGTGTACAAAATTCTCCATAAAATATGGAAATACATCATTTGCTATATTTGAAAAATAAAAATTAAATTTCTTTATTTTTTAATAAATAATTATGTTCAACCACAAAGTTAACACTATAAATATTAAATACATTTCATTATTTACTCACATTTGGCAACTTACTTAAAACGTTTGGAATAAAAATTGTATTATTACCTGAGAGTTTTATTATTGGTTTTTAATATTTCTCAAATAAAAAAACATGTTTGATCTAGTGTAAAATACTAGTGAGCAAGTAATCGCCTAGCGACTATATTGGTCGAGGTTTCGAATCTCGTCTAGAAAGGCCACATATTTTTTATAACACAACTATGCAGCTTAGAAAAACATTCAGAATTTTTTTAAATTATGCTTACATAATTCAAAAAGTAACACTACTTATAGTGTTACTTTTTGAAACAAAAACATTTATGGGCGGCTTGGTTGAGCAATAAGAGACTCACTCACAAAAAAAGATTATTAAATTAATGTAATCAATCGCTTTAACAAATTATTAAATAGTTAATTTTCTGGCCTTTGACGATGGTGGAGCTAAAACTAGAAGGTATAATTAGTATCCTTTAGAAGTTACTAATCTATAAAATAAATACAAAAATAAATTAATTATCAGACGGCGGCCCGGGCGCACTAGTAACAATTTATCTGAACTTTCAAACCATATTTTAGAGACGGTATTGAAATATTATGTAAAAAAAAATAGAGGCCTTAGATTAAACTAGCACTAAAAATAAAATCTTCATAAATATACAGTGGTAACGAAACTGGCCGCCGTCGTCAAATAAATCAAAGTAGTTTGTGTAGTCAGTTATTTTTATTTAAATAATTAATAAAAATTGTGCCCTTTTAAATTTATAAAAAAGTGAATGTATTTTTTTCAACCCGGTGTTAAAAATAATCCTTAAAACTAAATGTATAGAATGAAAGGCTCTGGTTGTAGTTTCATAATGGCGATCCAGAAATGTGCACATTCGACTGCCTAACCGCCCGAGAGTGCTCTGCCCGTCTCCCTGCGAAAATAATATTCTGGCATCGAACAATAATATAAATAAAACTTGCAGCCCCATACAGACTAATTTATGGCTCAATGTTTATTGTAATTTTTGCAACATATGCCTTGCTTTACGACCCAGCCACTGGATTCACCTCATTTCAGGATGTTCGGGGGAGCCTAATGGCGGAATGAAAATGCCCCAAGGCGCTCTTCGGAGGCGCCATTTTTAAATGGGATACTATAATTTACTTCAACTATCTGGATCATATTCGCATTACAAAAATAAGTAATTGTTAGTAATACTGTTTGTACCTATGCTCTTTCAAACCTTCACGTGCAAGTGGTTGTTCTCTAAGCAACCTTTTTAAGATAGGAATCTATATTTTTTTAATGTTTTGAGTATGACGTCAGATATGTGAGGAGAAATTTTAGTTAAGCGATTGTGAATGTATAAACATGTTATATAAATATATTCAATGTAAGGATGATGTGGGTATATGTTGATGAAAATCAGAAGGTTTATGCAGGTTGTGTGAATGATGAAACTTCTTAATGTGTGAGTGGCGGATATCCCAATATTACATATATTCATCCATTACACACATGTCTGATTGACAATTGCGAGATATATTGTGTATGTGAGCAGGTTAGAAAATGAAAAACTACTTACGGTTAATACTTGGTTTATTGTCAGGCGTAGTTTATAAGTTTGGAATGGTTGTACATTAAAATAATTACACGCTACGGAAGAGTTTCTTGTCACTGTTGTTGAGAAAGCAGCGATAAGTAGAGTGAAGTTCATTAGATTCCCTTCCCGATGATTACCTGGTGTCGATACTGAGAGACTTAACGGTTGCTGTGAGTTTGATTTCATGCACCGGTACAGCAAGGTGCATTCAGTAACGCCGAGCGGTGTTGTTAATAGTGAAGGCGATAGATCTTCACAATTTACTTGAACTTTCTAATAATGAACGGAGACATCTATGAAACAAAATGACAACAGAGCTATTAATGTCGTCTTATAGATTTGAACCGGTTTGCTCGAACCAGTTATTAAAATTGGAAACCTATCGCCCAATCTTCTATTACTGAATAATACATTTAAGTAATGCTATACGTGATATGTTTCATAGCATAGATGGATAATGCACCTTCCTCGGTTTGGAAAGAGATCCAGGTTCGAATCCCGGTGGCTCAACAACAATATTTTTCGATAAAATTGATTTTATTTATATATATTTCTATATTTAATTAATATTTAAAATATGTACTTCCGTCTAACCAACGTCTTTAGACAAAACAAATCTGTCGTTTATACGACTCGACCATATATTTATTAATAATTTTATAGTACTATTATTAGTGTTTTTAAAGTTTAAGTTTTAACGTAAAATACCTTCTTACCGATATAAAAAAATATATGATCATTTTTAAGAACACTTTCTATGACAGAAGATGAATTTTTGTTTTTCCCAAATCAAAAACCAATCCATGCACCAAATTTATAAAACAATTATGAAATCAACACGTTAAAAATCACGAATTAGTAAAAGAGGAAGTAGATACTACAATGATTTTCACGCAGTTGTAAGCCTTTCTAATGTTAGTCTGTTAAAAAACAGCATAGGTAACGACTCCATATAAAACGGATCAACCGAATGGAATTTTCAATTCAGTAAATACCCATTTATATGTCTTGAGTAATTCACTAGCTTAAAGACAGAACAGAGTAATGTGAATAGCTCGATGCGGCGAATACAAAAGAACGCCATGGGTACAGCGGCGAGTTGTCGTGGTAGTTTTTAGAATTAAGCAGTTAAAGTCTCTACTGGTATATAGATGGCTCTAATTGTGAAATTATAAAATTTGTTTCTCAGAATTTTTGTGGTGGAGACTGGACTACAAGACGATGTCAAAAGGGATGACTGGCGCTCCGTTGTGACTGCGGTCGTAGAATTCCGAGTCCTATGACATAGTTAAAGAAGAAAGAAGCAGAAGCTATCGGAAGTTTTGAATGAATTTTTTTTTTTATATTCGTTTTCCTCATTGCTGCGGATCATAACATTCCTTAACGTCCAGCTTTACATTCACTAGCAACTTCTTCAGGTTATCATCGTACATCTCAAATAGATCTTGAATAAGAAGGATTTAAAAAAAAAGATTTGATTTCAGTGTAAGAAAAAAAAAAAAACTACCTTTTACAAGAATAATTTTTTCTTGAATATATCGTTTTGTATTGTAGGGGTTTGGTAAGAATAAAGAGCGATAAAAATGCAATTAATTCTCAGTATTTGAGATTTGTTTGCAGATGAATTGTGTCCAGTAATTACTTAAGTAGTAGTTTCTGACAAGAGACTAAATTAATTGTGAAAGCTTTTCCTTATTATATTATATTATGTAACAGAAAATGTCTCCGTTACCTCCGTACATGGTAAGGGTGTATCGAACAAAAAGTAAACATAAATCAATCTAGGCTATATCTTGTTTTCTTCTTATAGTCGTGGCTGTCAACCAGAATAAATAGACAAAGATATACGCATATTTCATGGGTACCTTCATACATAAGATACTTTATGCGGCATATTTGTATATTGTTACTTACTTATACCTTTGTTTGAAGTATTTAAGTAACCTATACGAACGATTTCAAAAGAAAAATAGTATTATTGTACAATACGGCCTAATGGTATCCTCACTGAAAATTGAGAGACCGAACTGTATTGTAATCGTGAGTTATTATTTTTTCATTAAATAGAGGTCACTTTCAAATTAAGAGCACTTAACTTATAAAAATGATACCCAAAAATAGAATAACGATTGCGTTATATTTATATTTTATTTTATGGTATGTATCTAAAGTATATATTTCCGAACTGTAAGCCTTAAGACATGAACTGAAGTGGTTCACAATTTAGATCATATTATACAATTTGAAAAAATGTTTAAACAACAATTGTGAGTAATAATATTATAAGCTAATGTAAAAAAACTAAAATAACATTTAAAATGTAAAACGTATAATTTTTAAATTAAAAATGTTACTAAAAGAAACATAATTTCTGCACTGTACGTACATATAATTAATTACGTTTCTTAATTTACACTTATTTTCATGAGCGAGCTGTTATTTAAAAAAATATCCAGGAAAAGAAAAATTAATAGTAGAATATTTGCGTTACTGATTTATCATCATTAGGCGTTACTATATAGGTACGAATTCTTTAGTAATACAAGTTAGGAATGCGTTAACATGCATACTTTTTAGCGCATTGTTAGAGTACCGACCATTAAATAAATTAGTAAATATGTATAAGTTAAATTTTACTTAATAACTCGGTTATATCATGTTAGATAGAAAAAAATGACAACGTATCATTTTTACCTATATGCATAAATATGTATTTTTCTTCTTCTCTTTAGCAAATATTATATATCGTCATTTTGTTCACTGCGGCCCAGAAAAGCTCTACAGTGGACCGGCCAAACCATTGCCTTAGGTTATTCAGCCGTGATGTTGTCCTTCTTCCAGGGTCTTGACTTCCAACAATCTTCCCTGCAATTATGAGGTAAAAGATCTCACTCATACTTCTCTAGATGTCTCATCACATGTCCGAGATATTAATAATAATACGTTTATTCTATTATGGTCAGGTTGTTTGCGCAAGAACTGATTCGCCATACAAATAATACATAAAATTTTCAAGTAACAATATTTATGATAAAAAAAAGAAAAATATACACTAAAATAAACAAAATATAAATAATAAATTTCAGTTACGGCTATTATCATATCTGTAGCTACTTTGCAGTCGATGATGTTCTCTGCTCAGAGAGCCAGCCTTCCATGAAAGCGCCGCTTGCACTAGAGAGTTGGTGCTGTGCTGCAGCCGTAGTTTTACGCCAGCAACTTGATGTCTCAAAAGCGGAACGAATCCATGCACACGGTCTTCGGCAAACATTGTAGATGTGCTACAATTACGCGCCAACCTGAACACTATTCTATATGCGTTGTTATATTGGATTCGTAGACGGTTATATGTCACTTGCTTGCAGTTCGACCAGAACTCGCAGGTATGCATGCTGGTGAAGCACGATTTAAAAAGAAGTTATTAAAGTTTTCGGATTATTGTTGTTTTAATGGCTTATGTTTATTTTTCTTTTTCTTCTAAATAAATATGCATATTATAAAGTTTTTTTGTCAAAATGTACGATATTGACAATTTTTTTTGACAAATTTTCACCTTGTATACAATTCTTTGGAGAGGCTTCTAATTCTGGTTCTCCCGAACATACCATATCTTTTGCGAATGTTCTGTATTCAACGTCCCATTAAAACTGATGTTCTATTATATATCTTGCTTATCATCTTCTCGATCATTCTATCTGATTATTTATTACATTATTCACTCATATATCTTCTAAGTTTGCATCTATATAACTTAATTTCCCATTCTCTCATTCGGTCCAATTAAATTTTCTTCTCGACCGTTCTAGAAATAAAGTATTCTGTTAAATATTTGAAAAAACCTTTGTGACAAACGTTGTTCAAGGTGACATTTAATAATTTTATTGCGTGCTATAAAGTTTCTCAATTTTAAGTTTTTATGTACTTTCTAGTCACGAAAGGCTCTACGCCGTAGCGTCGCGACGCCGACGCATGGCAGGCCGCATCGCGACGTATTGCATTTGGGTTCCTTATTTGCCATCCTACTTGAATATGTGAGTAACCAGGGTTGAACTTATGAAATTTAAAATGATGTCATTATGACACATTTAAAAAAAGATAGTAATAAATTGTTTTTTCTGACACAACTGATTGCTGTATATGGATGAGAAGCTTAATCTCTTGTTTTGGAGCAGGAAATTAAAGGGAAAATGTAGGGTTATTACATGGAGCTTCATGAACAGTATGCCGTACCAGATATCCTAAGGAAGATGATAACAAAAATACTGCAGTGGGCCGGATGTGTAGCAAGTGAAATCTTCTTGGACAAGCCAACAGCATCCAGAGCTAGGATAAAAACCGAGTCGTACTCGTAGATGAGCGTATAATCCAATGATGGATCAATAATGGAATGATGAATGATGGCTTGACCTGTAGCCTGAACTAATTTCACTATTTTAACTAAATCCTATATTCTGCTCCATTAATTTTTCGCGGAGAACTCTCTCGCTCAAGGAATCCTTCGATATTAATATTATATAATTGTATGTATTAATTTAGTACTTAAAAATTTTAAAAAACACAATTGTGCTTATTAAACACCATCGATAGCATACATTTTTAGATCCTGGGTTATCTATTGATAATATAAAAATATGTCACATTAATACATCACATCAGATATCCACTAACCTGGATAGTCAGCCGATCTCCCGGATGCATTTCGAACTGCTAGCTGTGCTGGTTGCTCTGCCGAATCCTCTGCCGATTCTTCTGATGTATTTTCTCTATCGGTCTCCGAAAATTCCTTGCACGCGCTGAAGATGTTTCATAGAGCGTTTCTTAATAGTGAACCGACCCTGATGGCGGCTGTAGTATTGCTGGGCCAAGTTAAGTGGCGTACCCGCCTGTGCACAGTGCACAGACCTGCGGTTAAAGTGGAAAATAGTAAAAATGATTCATATATATAAAATGTGTACATTTTATTGTAATATTAAACACATACAAAACTGAAACCTAACTGAACATTAACGAAACATAACCTAAAACAAATTAATAACATAATATACACATGTATTTAATAAAATTGATAATTTTAAATTGCCTAGTAATTTTTTTTTTTATTATTAAAAACTACCTGTTTCATATAAAACAATTTATGAAGCGTCTTTGACCTGTATTTTATTTTTAATTTTCTTCAATCTCTTCTGCTTCTTAATTTTTTTCCTTATTTTCTTGACTTAAGATGTCTAACAGCCGTGCTTTATCAGGTCGCCTAAGATCACTCAGATTATCCGACGCGCTACATACAATCGTATACGTACGCGTAAGCGAAGGTCTATTAAGAGGGTTTTTACTGTGTTTTTTTTTATTTTATAAAACTTATTTTTGTATAATAATTTGTATTGTATTATTAAAATAATAATAACTACACAATTTAAAGGTGTTTTGCAACTAATTAAAAAAAAATTATTTATATAAAAATCAAATAATAAATACAATCAATCCGCCTGATTCATCACAGTTGTAAAATAACAATAAAACACTTATTTAAACACAAATTTTATTACACAATCTTTCCCGCCTATTTCACTATTTGCATCGGTAAATAATACCATTAAATAAAAATCAACAACCAATAAAAAGTAAAATGAACCACATTTCCTCAAAGTTTTACTCATCACCGATGATTGTCTTCCGATTTGTATGAAAAATTCAATAAGCACTTATTTTCCGGGCATTTCGGGCGTTCCGCCCGGTCCGCCCCTGCCGTAGATGTTCGTATAAAGTTTTATTGGCATCAGATTAAATGTAATCTGCCGTTGTAGAGCGCCCAGAGTACGCAGTGAGGTGAATTTTTCATTTTATACGAGCTTCTCACAAAACAAATGTCGTACTAAAATACCTATCTGCAGTACTATTTATTAAAGAAAGTAATTTCGCGACTAGATTGTTCTGTGAAGGTCCACGACTTTGGGACGATTTATGGAACGACCAAAACATAAACCGTATGCTCTTGAAGAGGCATCATTGATCTTGTGAAAAAAAAACATTAAAATCACTATTGAAAGCCAACCGAACTTTTGAATATTTCGTAAATACCCGTTTTATAATTAGTTTGTTCTTTTTTGCTCCTGAGACGATGGCATTAGTTTAATTTAATTGATATATTCCACAATACACCACCATATTTAAATTTTGTTTTCAGTAGATATTTGTCCGGGTTATGTATCAAAGGCTTGTTGATCATTTATTTGTATTTATTACTTATATTCCAAGACACAAATGAAATTTTAAAAAGATCAAAATTAAACGCTCTAATTTTTACCCTTATCGCTACAGGAATCGATTCCAGATGCTTCCAATTTTTTTCTGAACTACTTCTCACACAATAATCTAATTCTAATTTATTAATTACATATAAATTATACATGATAAAGAATATTATACATATCTACAGGTACAATTAAAGCAAACATTCAAACATATCGATTTTACTTTTAATTCATAATGTAAGAAATGTTTACTATCTCTTTAAATAAATCTAAAACTAAGCCATCATTATTATTATTATATAGTATATATTGTGTTAAAATTGAACACATCGATAACGCAGAAGTTAACATCCTCTCCTGTCGCGGGACACTAGGGTTCGGTTCTCTGCCAGGTAGATTTTTATTTAAATTTTATTTATCTTACTTAATTTATAAATACATTTTTTAACTATAAAAACATATTCAATGCAAGGGTAGAACGATACATGCGTAAAGTTTTTATTTTTAAATAATAAGTCAACCAAACATACCGAGATACTTTGATGAAGTACTAACGAGATTTTGAGCAGATCGGCGGGTAATTAACAGAACAAGTCCTGTAATGTCACTAAAACAATCAACAGACAAGGGGACCCCCGGTCTTCTGTCGTTATCCTTCAGCCGTTAGCCGTTAGCCTTCATCTCGCAACGCCGCCACCCGTTAGACTTGGGACAACGGCCATCCGCCCCGGACGAGACTTCCGGTTGCAAAACTGATGCGCCCTAACCGTGGGTTAAATTTAACCGGCGGGCTCTGTTTCAATAGGGTCTCTTATACCCAAACCGGGCGTTTATTATATATTAAATATTTTAATAATTAAATAATTTATAACAAATACTTATTCAGCAGTGAGGTTTATAGATTGGATTGTCTAATAAGTCTTTGCGGTTATATTAAATTATTTTACAACATGAAATAATATATTCTATATTATTTTTCGAGACTTTATCCCGTCTTTCAACCAATTTGTCGATGCTTTTTTCTATAAAATTTGGCTGTTCTGGTATCGAAATAGTTTTCAGGCCAATTTCTGTGGTCATCGTCGTTGTTGAACGTACCGCCACGCTTTTGATTTGATTGACTCCTGGATGACCATTTTGAGCCATGTGTATTGAAAATATTCGTTTTTCTCAACATTATTTAAAACCAAAAGTTAATAAAAACTATATACAAAATTATTTATTTAATTCATTTTTATTTTAAAATGGCATTGATGTGAACTAGTTGGAAATAAAAATGAACTAAAGAATCAATTTTGGATGATTACCAATAACCAAAGGAAAACTAAGTCAACACTGTACACAACTATTATCCGTACTGTATTGACTTACGGGTGTGAAGCGAACAACCCCCGTCAAATTGGGAAAAATGTTGGGACAATTTTGAGAGGAAAGCTCTGCGAATAATTTATGGAGAATGAGATACATTGAATTATATAATATTTATGAGAATCTTAAACTCTTCGTCCATATGAAACTAAAGCGACTTAAATGGACGAGTCATGTTCGGAGGATGCAAGCAGCGCGGACTCCAAAAAGAATCCTTAATGGAAACGCAGGTGGTAGGAGAAAAGTGGAAAAGCCCCGACTTCGCTGAGAGGATGCCATAAATAAGAGCCCAGTAGAGCTGCTGCAGATTCCGAATAGTTTCCGAGAACCGGAGAGCAAGTGGAGGCTAAAGATTCAGGAGGCCAAGGCTTGACATGGGACAAGGACTATTAAAGAAGAAGAAGATTAAGGATTGGTGAAAAATGTAATGAATTCCGTATTTGTCTTACGAAGTACCTAAATCTGTAGCTATCTCAAGGCAAATGAGATTATTAAAGAGAAAATCAATTTAATGAAAATAATAGAAAACGTAATGAATAAGTATATAAATAAAATATAATATATGAGTAATGTATACAATAGTGAAAATAAATATACAAAATCAATTTTTAAGTTCTAATAAAAACTGTTAAAACTTCGTGATTTTTGCCTATTCACAAGAATTATTTTTACATACAACTTTTTAGTGCGTAGGGGAAGACGGGGCTAAATGCAACAGGGCTACGTTGCAACAATATTTTTAAAACTGCCGCCGTACATGATTTCAATAAAATTAACCTATATGCTGATAGATGATAATATAACGCACAATTCGGGATAAATTCAGAACCACACGTTACGTTTGAAAGACGAAGTAAAAAGTGATTTTGATCAATCGAAGTGATTGTTTCTGACAAAGGTAAATATTTTTTGTTATTTTTATATTTTATTACTCCAATTATATACTAGAATGATTTTCTTATCTGAATATTAAAAATCTTAAAAACACGTATACTTGTAAAAAATATAAAATTTTAAGTTTGCAATTCATTTTGATGTGCCGGGGTTAGTTGCAACAGAGTCACGGAGGAAAGATTTAACGTGCCCCAATGCCTAAGACATTAGCTTACTTAAACTTAGAGTGGTGTATTTTGGCTAATTAATTGATTTAATTTGCAGAAAAATAAGGACCTATAATAGAAATACAAATAGGAAATAAATGAAAATGAATTGAGAAAAATACTAAAAAAGCTAGTAACTTGAATGAAAATATGACGGATGAAGAAGTATATTTTTGTTTCATCTGTGGAGACAGGTTTGAAAAATCCGAAGGTTAGATAAAATGTCGCAGATTCGAAATATGGCTACACTCTTGTCTGTGCAAGCAAAAATCCATGTTACCATGTACCATGTACGTGTATTAATTGCAAAATAGATATTTGTGATGATTCTGAGTAGTTGTCGCAATTTATCACAAAAGTATTGCACATTACGGGATAAATTGCAACAATTCACTTCTTTCATGGAAATGCAAAAAATTATATTTAATTATTTTAAGCTATTTTGTATTGTTCCTTAATACTAACTTATTTTTCACACATTGTAAGAATTTGTTTGATTTTAGATGATAAAAAATACAAAAATCTAAATGGTGAAAGTGTTGCAACTAACCCTATCTTCCCCTAATATAATAAGATAAACAAAAAAAATGAAATCAGATAAACATTGAAAACACATCAAATTAAAAATAAATAATGAGAAAATAAACAAGATTAACGCAATTAACAATCTTGTCTTTTTATTGTATATTTAATACAGACGAATGTATCGCAACCTAGAAAACTTTAAACTTTATCATATAGCAAGATCGAATGCTAAGCTACAATTTTTTTGACCATTTATAACATAATAGCCTTAATCTAAAAGTAAAAAAAATAATAAAGAAGAAGATAGAGAAGAAATATAAAAAGATATATCCATTATAAGTGTTTAATAATCGCAAAATACTGTGGTTAATTGAAAACACTCCATAGTATACTATTAATACAGCATTCAAAAAACGAAATTTAGAAGATTTTCATGTTCATATTGGCGTGAATTTTCACAGATCATTTGTTACGATCACCAAATAAATTAAGCAGTCTATCGGAGAGTAATAAAAAAAAGATAAAAACACTATATTTTTTGTATTTATGGACGAGAATCTGCAAACTCTGCCAGTGCTGAAGTTATCCCGGCTGAAATATCATGTGTTTAAGTCGGTTTCCTCTCCTTTATCTGTCTACTGCCAGTGACAATCAGCATCCTGCTCGGACCGGGAGATAAGCGCTCCCGGCGGCGAATAATCAAACTAACAAACTACTTCATTACTCCGCCAACACCGAGCCGTAATAAAGCAGGAGTAGGAAGGGGGTGGGGGTACACGGTTACTTTTTGCTGTAAACAAAATAAGGTTTTGATAACGAACGTAGATTTTAAACAATTGTCACCGTCTACACTGCATTTATATACTAAATTGCTCAATTCCTTTGAATATTGTATTGCAAGTTGTGCTATTTATTTACAGAATGCTATACAATTTATAAACAGTTCAATATTATTTATTAGAATCGTTAATTATATATTACCTTAAAACATCGCATCGATATTCACACATCTCGTATAAAACCATGCGTGACCGAGCGGCGTAAGGCGTATGAGTAGAAATTAGATTTTCTCTGCGAGCGCAGGTTCGAATAAATTTTCAGTTTTATTCGCGCCATTACAAGTACGCGTACGAATGTAAATAATTTTAAGAATATGTCTAATTGTGTTTTATTATTATTATTCAATTGATTAAATAAATACTGTGGTAGATCAGTTGAGTTTTTTAATAAAAATTTTAATTTGAAAAAAGTTTTTATCAAAACATTGACTTTGTCCGCGCAGCGGCTATCGGGGGCTATCTAGAAAAATAGGTTAGAGTAGATATCATGTGTGGATAACAAATTGTGAAATTATTCGTAGAAAATGTCACTTTTGATGTGTATATGGATAGGTTTGACATCAAAAATGTTTAGCTGAAAAAACATTCAAAAATTTCTGTTTAAGTTGCCTTTATACTAATGTATAATTATATTATAACTGAGATATGGATAATTCCATATCTCAGTTATAATATAATTATATAAATTTTTTTCAGAGGGATCAACTGATCAGGTGCTCCTAATAATTTAAATTAAATTAATACAAATTTAAATCTGGTTCTTGACAATATTCACGCATGTTGTAAAATCTAAGGATCGTGATCATACAGTCTGTGTATGTTATGACTTTGATAATAATATCACTTTATTATTAAGGAAAATACATTCTTATTGTGAAATTGTAATTATTCAGATCATAGGTCTGTGATATTTTAAATACAAATTAAATGTATTAATTATAAAGATATACATATAAAATCAATATAATCAAAAAATAGTGTTGTTGCTACAGGGATTCGAACCTGGATCTCTTTCAATCCGAGGAACGTGCATTAATCGATTATTTTACAGCAACATAGTACATTGATGACAAATTTTCGAACCTATACGTTACACTTTTCAAATTGATACATTTTCCGTTGCATTATTTGAAAGCCATCTACTTTATTTTTACCTAAGCTCAAATACATTTGAGTGATCCGGTAGCAACAAAAATATTTTTCGATAAAATTTATTTTGTATGTATACCTTTCTAATATATTTAATTTGGAATTAAAACATCACTTTATTGTATTATTATTCTAAAACAAAACCATTTATTGAAAAAAATGAATATTCTAAAGGTAAAATATTTTACAAACTTTACAAATAAAAGCTTCCTCACAAAAAGGCCCGCATATTTCTTATTGTGGAACTCAACAGTTGGCGCCACACCCAAAAGCTAACTCCGCACAAAAAAGACCTCCTAAACGTATTTCGTGATAACTTTTAACAATCGTCGCTCTTTTGTCTTTTTTGGCGGAAACACCGCAACTCGATTTGGCGATTTTCCGCTTCCCCCACCCTCCTCCGTAAAACACCGAGGGGTGGGGGGAGGTTTTCCTCCCCCGTGTCCAGCTTTACAGTTCCAAGGCACAGTTTAAAACTTCCGATTTGCGGTTTATAGTGTCGACAGTTTAAAGAAAAGCATCATTGTTGATCTTGCATTGTTGTGACTAGTGCTGTATACCCGAACCATTATTTTGTATTATTATTATCATCTATTTTATATTATTTTCTTCTGTTTATCAATATCTTAAACGCTATGATTATATTTTTAAAAAATGATTTAATTTAAGGCAGATTATTGAGAACATGCAGTAGTTGATGGATTACTACTCTTCTCTATATAATCAGCTGAGAGTGAACGTAATTTTTTTTACTTTTATTTTTACTGAGATGTATTTTCTAATAATAATATATTTTTAATAAATTATCTAATAATGACTATTCCATTATTATTTATATTTTTTTCTTTATTTCATTAGCCACTTATTGATTTTGAATACATCTACCGGTTTCGAAAAATACAATTTTCTTCTTAAGAATGTCAATACTAACTAAAAACATATGTTGTTGTTTCTTTACCAGAATCTATTTTTAAAAAAAAAATTAGTACCTGACTCAAATTGTTACTTTTACTTTACTTGAATAATTTTTAGGAAAAAAAATTAAGAATGGGACTCGTAGTTAAATTAAGTTGGTTATTTAATTTATAACTAACAATTTTTTTATCAAAACCATGACCATTTTCTATCAAATGATTGGAAAATTCTGAAAACCCACTATTGTTCAAACATCTTAAATGCTCCTATACTTTCATATTAAAATTTCTACCCGTTTTACCAATATAAAATGCAGCACCATCCTTGAAACTAAGTTTATAAACACCAGAATTGTTAAATTTATCATTTTTGTCTTTATAATTTTGTATATTATTATTTGTATAAAATACCGGTTTAATATTTCGTAAATTTGTATTAAGTAACAATTTGAGTTAGGTGCAAATTTTTTTTTTTAAATATATTTTTTTTATAAATATATTCTGGTAAAGAAACAACATATGTTTTTAGTTAGTATTGACAACCTGAAGAAGAAAATGGTCTTTTTCGAAATCGGTAATGTATTTAAACTCAAAAGTGGTTAATGAATTAAAATTAAAAAATAAAAATAATGTATTTTAATCATAATGTTAATCTTGCTAACTTTAAAAGTATTATTCCATTATTGATACCTTAATTTATTTATTTATTTAAATCAATATATATGAATGTGTAAAACTTGTGTACATTTTTAAAATATAAAATATGTTATGTTCACAATATTACAATGAAATAAATACATCCGAGATAGGTCCTATTATTATGATTGTCTAGGTTTAGTAATCTGATCTGATAATTTAATAGATTTTGTCCAGAGTTTAAATACACGAATTTCCAAAAAAGTATAATTCGAGTACTTAATGTAACAAAAATAAGTAATTCATTTATTATTAATTTTATCACAAAGCGTTTTTCTGACTTGGTAGTTTGAGAAAATCATTTATTTTTGTTTGTTGTAAAGAACTTGTATTAAAAACTAATCTCACGGATACAATACGGTGTAAGTTTCTTAGCGTTGAACTTCTTACTTACACACATCAAGGACCCCATAAGTTGTGGACCTTCCCGGCAGATAGCGCCGTATAGTGCCGAAGGTTGTACCGGGTCCTGCGGTACGAGTGTGTCCACCGCGACCCGGCGACGGCGACGTCTAGCTCAACGTTCCATTAGCCTTTAGTAATAGAACCTTACTTATCTAGCAATGCACACATTCACGTGTCTTTCTAATAGCCTTTTTCAAGTCGATTTATGTAACGGGCGAAATATAACAATTATAAATTAAATTAATATTTGTTTGTATAATTTAAAATAATTTTTATACACAATCGGCTATAAGACAAATTTTAAAATGTGAGAATATTTTTTTTATAATAAGACAAATCAATTAACTAATCGTTGATTTGATATTTAAAATCAGTATATTAGCAATGGCGCAATTTATTTATTTAAAACTTCGATACATTCACTATTTTAAGTGATCCCTACCTACCTCACTAGATCAGAGTCTGTATCGAGATGAGCACTGTTTTCTCTGTATCATTTGCAATAGGTTGGTTCAGTGGCTCAAACAATATGAATATAAATATATACACTATTGAAAATGGTAAATAAAAATAAAAAATATATAAACGTAGAGTAATAAATAACTCATTCAATAAAGATGTACATATTTGGTGTTAAAAATTGTATATATATAAAAAAAACTATAAAGGTAAAGTATTTTAAATATATTAGAAATAGCCCGTCAACAATGACGAGAAATAAATATTTTTATGACATTAATACATGTATAAAGAATAATGCAAATACAATAGCAAAAAAAATTACTTTCTTTGACGCGATTACCGCACACATTAAAGTGACAAAAATGATAGCAGATTTTGTTTATATGATGTTTCAATATTAATAATATGTTCAATGTGTGTTTGTTGTACATGCTACGAATATTGATGTACGGGCGGAGAAAAATAAAGAAATTATATTATAATATATTGCATGTCTAATGGTGGAATTGCGTTACACAATTTATCACACATTTTGCAACAGGAACGGTAAAATAAATGTTTATGTTTTGCCACCCTGGACGAATACTTAGTTCAGCTATATAGTCGCGTTTGCCGTGGTTAGATGGGCAGTACTAGCTTTCAGCTTTTAGTTTAAAAAAATATACGACCTATAAATCATAATTTAATTTAAATTAAACACAAATACATAGTTGTTAAAAGTTGGCAACCATGTAGCGGGTTTTTTTTTTATTCTAATTCCATTAGAGAATATATTAAATGTGGTAGTGGCCTCATTTGTGGTATTCACCTAACAAGGAATTTTCACTGGCCAGATTTTGTCTATATATATATATATATACTACAAATATTAAATATGAGTGCATTAAAAATATTCACAGCAACCATTAATAATAACATAAATATATTAATTATTAATATAAAATTAGCAGGGAGCCACAATATGACCGTTTTAATTTACCGTTCTGACGATATAACGATGCAACTGTAACGCCTGATAAAGTATACAAATAACTATGTACACAATTACTTAAAATGTATTGTTTAAAACCAATCTATTTCGAAACAATGTATGTTCCATCGTCAGAATAGTATAAAACTGAAGAAGCTCAAAAACTCAAGTATCAAAATTATCTAATATTAAGTATTAAAAGGTCGAACCATAAAGTTATTGTTATCAAATGTTAATATATTAATTATGGACTTAATTATTCAACTCAATAAAATGTACACTTATTTAATACTTAATAACACTTTAAACATTTATATATAATATTACTTAATATTAATACTTTTTAAAACAATAAAATGAGTGGTAAAATGAAATAAATAAATAAAATTTACATTAAGAGATATATTTAAGTAACGATACCCACCTTTATATCGGAAACTCAAAGAAAATATAAAAATAAATAAGATTAATATTCCTAATGTTGGATGAACTCAAAAGTCTTAAAGGAGAAATATATTAAATGTCTTTATCGGCGATCCTTCGTTACGAAGATGACGTCTGCGATGGTTCTCGATGATGAGTCCGAGTGCAGCCGAAGAGTCCTATTCTCGAACCGAATACCAGTCCACATGTAGTGCACGTGCATGCACTGGGCAGGGCGGTTCTGAGTTACGGATCTTCCTTCATCATTTTTGTGACCGCATAGGAATGACCCTGCTAAATAAATTGCCGCTCGGCTTATTAGGTTGGCTATTGCAGAGACCTGTGCGTGGAATTGTTTAAAGTGTAGGTGATATTGCACAATAACACCCACACACAATTTTGGAATAATGGAGGGCTCGGTCCAGGTGGCGAGGGTGGTCTGAGACGACTGGAGCTCTCCGTTACTTTGTTGCCTTTTTCGTTCTAAGCACAGGACTTTATACAGACTTCAATATAGCAGGTTCCTAAATGTTCCTAAGATATGTAAATGTATAGATATAATGTGCATACATATTAAAATATTATGTTGATACATTTAGTCTCTCCCGACAGAGATGCTGGAGCGACGATTAGGAAGCCAAGTCCTGCAACTTTTGTATCCCATTAATATTTTATCAAGTTAGCAGTACTTAACCGAGAAATCCGCTAACTATCCTGTAACTTAAATTTTCCTCTTACAGGGCGAACAATGAAATTCTTGGCATACAAGTTACTCACTTCGTGGGGTCAAGTTTCTTAAAAATATTTAATTATGGTGTTTACTCGTATTTAAAACCCATCCATGGACGAGCACAAAAGATTTACATAGTACGGATTTTGTAAAAAAAAATACCGAATGAGGAATAATGTTGAGCGATGACATCAGAAAAATTAAAGTACGCAAGTATGTACTTACCACATTAAGTAAAATAAGTAGGTATATGCATACTTTTTAACAATAAAAATTCATTCACGGACGAAAATATTTGTAATTTATAGAGAAATTGATTTATAGAGAAATTTATAATAAATAAAAAGGCCTCGGGTTCTATTCTCGGTAACAGAAAGAAAGTAATAAAGAATATCTGTATAAATATTTTTGAACAGAAGGCTCTTCAATTAATGGTTACCTGTCGATCCATAAAAATCACATTGGCATTTATGGCAATGCATTTCATCATTGGGAAAAACTTTGGGTGGTCGATAATATCCAAAATCACATTTCTCACAATTTATTGCAGTAGTATATTTCTTAAAAGAGTGAAGAATGAAAGAATAACAAACACAAAATACATTATGAGATAACTTAAAAAATATTTGAGTTTTATAAAACTATGATAATATTCCTACCTGACAATTGACACGTACACCACCACCTTTATACCGACCATGAGTGTCTATACTAGTCGACAATACATTAACTTCTGGATCAAAAGCACACTCTGTGTCGTGTCCGTAGCATTGGCATGGCTGACACACATTAGCTTCAGTTTTGGAATCTGGTGCAAATGGTAGTTGGTTGCACAATGGACAGCAGTGGTCACAGTTCGGTCCACAGGTGTGATGAATGCACTTACATTCTGGATGCTAAAAAGAATGCAACAAAAACATAGAAAAAGTAGCATGTAGTTACTTTGGTTGAAAATTATCAAGGAACGAACGTTCTTTAATAGCATCATAAGCAGCTAACTTCATTATTCTAAAATGTTCAGGAGCAACAAAAAACTGTTTAAGTTTGTAATTTAACGGATTACAAAAATTCCAAGACACAATTTGATAGATTGTATTCAGAAATAGGGTAGCTGAGAAATTTTATTAATATTTTGATTTATCTTGTACTTATAGGGAACATTTGGAGTTAGCTGAATTTCTTTACCGAAATTGTAAAATATTATTGGGAGTTAGCTGATTTTCCATGATAATGTAGTGATTATGATTTCTGCGGACGTCCTCTGGGTCTAATGCTATCAATACTTATGACAGGTAAACATTTAAAGTTTTTGAAAGAATCAACCTAAGGTTTTTCAGGATGCAGTACTTATTTATTATTTTAAAACATTTGTTTTAAAATTGATGTCAATTTTTGGCTTTTAGTGAAATGTAATCAAAAATGGTTTTTGAGCAATGTTGTAAATAGCTGCTTTTGAGATTAAAGTATCGATATATGTTTCCATATATGATTTAAACATCCAAAAAACATAATTTTCCTTGGAATAAGTTTATTATTTTAACACAATTTTATTCAAAAACCGTGTGATAAAAAATATTTTATTAATTTCGTAGTAGTTTATTTTTTATGGTTACATTAATTGTTCATTCTATCGATTTAATGATTAGCTTGCTTAATTATCGCATTTTATGAATAGTATTTATGAAAATCTAAAACTCAAAATGAATTACCACTCAGACATTAAAACGTATCAATTTGATGATTTTGTGGTCGGCATCAATTTTTATTTTTTTTAAGATTCGATAACACATTTAACCGATTTACTGCAGTTAACTCATGCGGTCGAATGTGGGAGTATCTGCCACTTTTTTATTTAGCACTATACTACAACCTCCACTAACTACGTTCAAATAGTTTCGGTCCCATAAATTCATTTCTCCCGTGGAGTCCAGGGGTGCAGCCAGCCGCCAGTCAGCGAGCAGCGAGAATGTTGCTCGGATGATGCATTGCCCACTTACAACTTCTTCACTTACGGTCTACTACAGTACAGACACACTGGGGGGGCGCGCTCGACTTAGCGGCGTTCCAGGCGCGAAGTTTTGTCACAACCGCGGAGGAAATTATGAGGACACGCGTGATGCAAATAGTATTTGTAATATATACCTATAATAAAAGTCAAGTAAATCAAAATTTACTTGACTTTTGGAAGATATTAGATGGATGGAAGGAAATAGGAAGTGTTTTAGAAGATAGATAGGATTTGGAAACGGTCTCTCTCTTCCCTATTTCGCTTCCACAGCCTACAGCTCTTCACGATCTAGAGCCTTATTTAATGCGACGTGTTACTAGGCTTTGTCTGTCCATCTTATTGAAAATCGATCCTTCTGTCTGTCTGAACGAGAAAAAGAAATTTAGTAATTTAGAAGAGGGACAGGAATAAGGAAAAAGGAGGCTGAAGGACCACTCAGAATCAGAAAACACGACCCACCTGTGAAATGCTCATCTAGATTTTCTACTAGATCCACAGATATTTTGACTCCAGGACACGTACTCCGTTGTTCCGTATGAAGTACTCTTGGACATACACTTCGGTGATAGCATGATTAACAATAAATTTAATAAAAATAATAAATGCAACAAGCACCATGCACAATAGTAAGATGTGCAGATTTCAGTACACACAGCGGAAAACCGAAATATACATAAACAATATCGCCTCATACAACAGGATGACGATTATCATAATCTACCGTACCACTGGTAAACGATTAGTGTCAGTTCAAAGGTTCAACTTTAACTTTTCCAAAAAACCATAGAAAACACAACCACAGGAAAACATAATGTTATGGTACAGGGGGAGGGAGTAACAGGTAGGTAATTGACAGAAACTATTCTTTATGTCACATTCATATTTTCGCAAGACGCCGATCGGAGATCCGAAGATTGAACACCGTTCTTGTACATTACCCGTGATCACCAATTTTTCTTGACTATCTCTATTTTTTCTAGCAGCATGCCCACGTATGAAAAAATTTAAGGCGGACAGTAAACGACGTCTGTGCCCCACCAGCCGAAGCTGCATTGGGCGTCACAAAATTATTTGTTTGCATCTGTAGAGTGGCTTTCTTTAGTTCGAAGTGTGATGCGGCAGGTATTAGTAAAACTAAAGGACCAGCTTAAAAAGGGAGCAGATGTACGAAACGAACGATTTAATCTGATAGCCTCATTGAGGCGATCCATCAGCTTACATTATAGCTTTCTACCCACTCAGCCCTGATCGTAAACTGAATGGTTACTTAGAATAATTAAAAGCATGTAAAGTGTATGGAAATTCTAAGAATTCCAATAAGTAATGTTGTCCATTTTTATCTCACCCAAATAAAATTATATAGCAGTCCTCCATTATAGTTATAAATACAAGTTGTTGAGTTATATTATTAGATTGATAATTTCCTTGCAAAGCGAAACGCGTCTCAAGTAAATTAAATGAGTAGAATAAAAAAACAAGTATTTTATGTGAGTATTGATGGGTTGGTAAATTGTGATTCACGCATGTTATGAATAGTTGTAAATGATTTAATGACCAAAGCTTACAACAGCATTTCATAAATCTATACGTTATAGTCTAATGATTACAAATTAAAATAATATCATACGTTAATATAATATTTCCTTCATATGTTCCCGTTTGTCAGCGAGTGTGATGATATTGTATTAGAGTATAACAATACATACATTATCTCCCTTCTTGGAGCGAATCGGGCGCGCGGAGGTAGCACTCGCTGATCGGAGTAAAGGGTGGGTGGGTACCTCCTACCGTAGCCAATTATTAACTGGCAACTTGCAATTTATTTACCTAATCTACTTACAAAAACAACCACAAAGTATGCCTCACGTATCGCTGGCATGTTATGATTTCAAACGCGTGTTTTCAAGTAGTTTCATCCGTGTACGGAAACATACCTGAAAGCGCCGAGATGTAGCCAAACGGAATTTCATAGTTTCATGTTGAATTATGTTCAACGTCAATAATTTTAGGTTTAATTTCAATTATAAAATTTAACTAATTTAAATTAAATTAATCAGGTAAAAATACAAAATCTTTTTATCGAATAAATAATTTTGTTGATACCGGGTTCGAACCTGGACCGTTTCCTATCCGGGTAAATGCGTTTCGATTCCGCTATATCAACCAAGTATTAAACTTATTTAAAATTAATACATACATAAAACTCCACAGAACTGTGTTCGGAAATTTGAACTTCACAAGAAAAATTTATTCTTTAATTGAATTTAAGTCATTTAAAAATGTTGCATGCAATGATGACTTGTCTAATTATAATATAATTAAAAATAAATTAATATTTATTCTACTATAGTGGAAGATCACTATATTTCACTCGGTGTACATATGTTTTTTACTAGACAGTTAACTCGCGGTATTAGAGTTAAAATCATTTGATACAAATAAAAAAGTGTATGAAATACAATAATGCTATTCTGATACATCAACTGACAGTAGAATGTAAAAATTATAAATACAAATAATCATAAGAATGATTCTAATTAATTTTATAATTTAATTATTACATCGCGCACCTCATTTTATTTACAAAAGTGAAATTCGTTGGACGAATGCAGTCCTCTTTTAATATCCGAGAAGATTCAAGCGGCCGATAATTCGCTCAAAAACCCACTGGACAGACGAAATCATCAAATTCTACTGAAATACATGGCAGCGATAATAATAGACTGAGAAAAGTCAGAGACACTTGAAGAAGCCTTCACCCTGCAGTGGATAGAGAACTGTTGATAATAATAATGATGATAATAGTGACATCTGTTATTATTGGTACTCAGAACTATTTAAATTATTAACGAGAGTATTGCTCAATTGGGGGGAATCTGCTTTTAGATTTGTTTTCAATTCGTATGGACAACTTGTGTTTATTATTTTTATATATCAATGTAAAGATTCCTACCACAATTAAGTGGAAAAAATACATAATGAATTACAAAAAAATAAAAAGTTTCTAAGCACTTTATTTTATTTCATATTTCTCTTCAAATATTTTATGATGAAACAGGAGTTTAAGTACCTTTTTAACTATATAAATGTTGTCATCTTTTAGTCGATTTGTCTACGCCATGGTATTCATTTGATTTTCAAATGCTAACGTTTATAATTTAAGTACCGCCACTTTCAGTTAACCCTGGAGTACCGTATATTTATTCGCTTATAATGCAAAACGCGCATTTGCGGTTTGCAAAATAAGTTGAGCAAATTGAATTACGTAAGTATATTATCATTCCAAAGAGCAGTATTGTTAACTGCGTTCCTTCATCGAAACGTGTTAAGGAAATAGTTTCGTTACTCTGACAACAAACACGTACCACATTACAACACTTTCCCCTTTAAAATAATAAGCCCTTCGAGTACATCTTATTTTCCCAGATTCCAGTCCGCGCAGTGCAAGTTCGCGATCTCCGCGGACGCCCCTAAAATTTACCCTTGTACAAAAAGTAAACCAGCAATTGCATAGTAAATTTGTGTGACATATTATTCATAAATTTACATTTTCATATATGGAGAAGTATCACTTTTACTCAAGATATCATGAAGGATTCGCACACGCGAACAGAAATTGGTTTGAACAAACTCGCAATTTAGATGATTAATGATTACGTTCAATCTTGGGTTAGTTTAATAACAAATTCTACAATACCTAGTTTTATAGAAATATATACATTATCTATTGTGACATTACAAACTGATGTTACGTTCGAAATTGCCCCGTCACTAGTTTTAATGCCAAATACCTCGTAATCACGAATAATACCCTTAGGTTGGTAACGCAATCTGCAAACGAGACGTTTTCCTTCGGTTTCATTACTACTTCGATCTATATTACATCTGATTTTTCTACAATTCTGTATACAAATCCTATTATTGCTTTGGCCTGGATGGTGAGAACTAACTACGATGATAGATCATGTAAATGGGATGCTACGATGGAATGCGCACGGACGAGCATGGATTGGAGATTATGTCATATGTTGTAACATTTTGATCTTGTTGTCACCAGCCTGCATTTAAGAACATCAAACTCGCGCCCAATGCGACGAAATTAGGATTGTTAATGTGAATTGTATTTTAATTTGATTTTTAATTGTGTTCTTTTTTGGATTATATTCTATTAGTTAACGTTAAGCATATTTTTTATTTATCCCTCTCAGGTATTATTAATAAATTTTCCCAGTTTAGGGTGAAGGCAGAATATGACAAACCAAGGTGGGTTTACGTTTCAAAGGTGAAGAACCCGTGGTTCTTGTGTTCTCCGACGGCCGATGAGAGGGAAGAGAGGTAAGAACGCCGTCTTTCACCCTCAAAATATACTTTTTGATTATTAATTGAAAATATAAGACACCCAGAAAAGCTTTAAAATATTTACATTACATAACGGAAGTTTAAAAGTTAATTCTAGCCTTGGCTGCCAGAACCAGATAAATTTAACCCGAAAATAAATTTCATTGACATACGTTTTTTTTACATCACAGGTGAATATACAATAATATTTTATAATCCACTGCAAATTACTCCATATTTATTCCAACCGGATTTATATAATATTTTGTTTATATGTTTTTTCGTGTATTTTGTGTATTTAAATGTCACCGCATACATTACAAATAATATGTGTTACAATTAATATTTACACTATTATTACGATTCGTTATATTAGTATTAACGATTCGTCGTTCCTTTTTAATTAAAAAATATATATCTGCAAAATAGAAAAGAAAATCATTTTACCGAAAACATATTTAGACGAGTACTCGTTCATTACGTTGAGTTGTTGTACGTAATAATAGTTGCACGGGATATATAATATATTTGGTTTTCATTTAAAATAGGTGTTTAGAGTGAGGGTGGTGATATTGTTTTGTGCAGGCCTAAATAATAATTATGTTTACAAAAATTTGTATAGAGAAATCTGGGTGGGTAAGATGTCTGAAGGTTAGGAATGCTTACTTTTTGCGCAGGGACCTAAAAAGTAAATGTTCAAAATTCGGTTTAAACGGATATATAGGATTGTATAGGGAACAGACAGATTGAGTTTTATATATACGGTAGAGTCATGATATATGTCATTATTCATCATTATCATCCATTTTCTAATCCTCGCAAATGTATTTTATTCATCGTTACATATAGTTTAATAATTTTATCAGTCGATCGGGTTTTAGGATCTCTAGTTGTTGACACAAGTCGATTACCTACTCCCTGTGCATTTTTTCCTTCCAATGTAAACCTTAATATATACCTGTCCCGCTCTGTCAACTGATTACTTAGGGATTTCGCCGATGGGGGGACAGATTGCCTTCTGACACCGAACCATCACGATGAGGCGGTATTCTCAACAGCTCCGGAAGTGCAATGATATCCCGATTCTTTACTCAAAGAGGTGCGAGTCAACTGGAGAGGAAAACGATGTCTAACCCGAGACTTTAGAGCAAGGTAGGCAAGGTCCATCTGCCATCATTTTCCTTCCTTAATCCACTTCGGGTTGCGTCTGCTAATCATTATTATAATCGATACAGTCCACGGGATCTTATCTCACCACTAGTTGTCGACTTCGGATATTACTGGATGGTTGTCTAATGATTGTCCGCCCTCCGAGCGACGTGGCCTGTCTGCCGGACTGCTCTTGTTTATATGACACATGAATACCGATGGAAAAAAATATATCGTTATCAAAGAAAAGAAAACAACTCTTACATTTGAAAATAAAAACATTTTTTTCCATGCAATAATGCACATAAATTATCATTTAATATAATATTGCAATATTATACATTACAGGAAATTTTGAGAAAAATATTGATTACGAGTAAAGCCTTAAGGACGCCTTACATCATATCTTTGTAGTATGTTGTACTCTCACATGTATATTCACACTTACAACATGTCCTGTAATACGTTCGTAAGTTTAGCCAGCAATCAGCAAGTTGTTTGTAAGATCTAAGAGCAGGGAGAATAGTTTGCAAACCGCAACATTCTCTTACTTGGGTGAAAACTAATGTTCCGCAGTACCTACTCACACATACCATCAATAAATTCATATACACAATTAGATACATTTAAAAATAATAATAAAATATTTTCCGAGACGAATATATATTTGATTCCAAGATAGAGAAATACTTGACCTGAATTCTTCCGACTATAGTTAATTTGACAAGTCATGAACTCTGAAGACATGGTGCCGTGGTAGTCTGTCGTGGAATAATGCAATTAAATTTACATAAGACAGTGGAAATACTGCATAAAATTAAAACCAATGAATGTTGAATCTATTCAAACCGCCTGACGTTAACGTTAACATTCTTTTAAGATTATGGAATCTGAAATCTTTTTCTGTATAAGCGAACTATCTTAATAACTTTTGAATAATTATTTTAAATAAGTTTTTTACGTTATTTATTCAATGTTACGACAATTTTTGCAATATATCATAAATGGCTCTATTTTTTGTAAGCAATCTATACAATTTCTAGAATAAAATGTTTAATTTCAGACAATATTTCTTGTGAAAGTGAAATATGCCACAAGCGATTCAACCAGGAACTTTACGACCTGAATTTTACGAGCTGAAAGTCATAAAATTCATAAAATTTGTGATTCGATAGATTATAGATTAATAATTAAACAATCAATTATATTAAGAATAATGTACGATCCTCAAAATAATAAAAAGGGTCAAATGAGGTAACAGGAAATGAGGTCAAGAAAAAATAAGGTACATCTATTATTGACATCAGCAATTGGTGAAAAACAGTTCAATGCAGAAACTGGTAACGGTAAATTCTTGGAGAGGCAAGGATTCAAACCACATTATAGAGCCAGAGATGATTCTGGTGATTTTTCTAATTACATGAAAATTTCTATTTTCATTCTCTAAGATATACGACTTTCTATCTTCTTATGCTTCTATCCTGCATGAGCTCAGTAACTTATAGCCATAGTAGCTGCAGTCTCTCCTCGCACAAATGTCTCATGTAAGAATTATAAAATATCAACGAGATGTCAAAGATGCTAACAGATAATTTTTTCATGGAATGCCTACAATTAGATCATAAATCAAAAGTCGTTAAAAATATTCATAAATATATTTATCAACTTTCTTAAATAAATGATTTATTATTTAACTCCTTGTATAAGTAAATCTCCCAATACATCCCTGCGCAGATGTATCCCTGGGTCAACCGCACAAACTTAAGGTGAAGATCTACTGAGGAGAGACGGAATGAAATAAGGCTCGGTGGTGAATCAGCACATGACCAACTTGGGAGCTACTGAAATTAATTCAAGGTACCTACACGGAATACCTACTGTAGACAATAATAATGTGAGACAAACATATGTGTCCATTATTATAAAAGTGGTATTATTAGTCAAGAAATTGAAAAAAAAAAAAGAGTTTATCAATTATTTCGTGTCACATTATTTTAAATTAATACAATATGATGCAAATTGTAACAACTGTGAAAAATTTGAAGAGTCATATATATATTTTTTATTTCTTCTTTATTACATAAATATTAATTTTAATTTTTTGCCGAACTGCAGTTTGGCAGTTTTACGGCAAGGTTGGTTTGCCTTTTATCCAGTTAAACATTTTTTTTTTTTGGAAATAAAATATAACAAGTGTAAAAAAATTAGATAAGGAGATGTTGGATGAAATGCTTAAAAATATATATAAATAAATACACACATCATTTTATGGGTGGATACCGGAATATAATATAGTACAACAAGGAAATACAAAATTTAACAAAAATATGTTCCTTTACTTTGCATTTTAAGATGGTCACTGGAATCGCATCATTTTTTAAAATGTTTAATAGATCTTTATCGATTTTGTTGATTATTCTTGGCACAACACATTTTCTAGTTCTCTCACCGTACTGTCATGGTTCGGCCCGACGATCTGGTTGAATAGCTGTGGTGAGAATAGGTATTTATATTTCTATAATTTATCAACTCTTCGAATATTATAGCATATGTATTATTTTGCATACTGTAAATAATTTACTATAATCATTTTATATAAACACTTCGTTCTGTCATCTATTATAAGTTCAGTGTATTATCAAGACGTTCAGCAGTATTCCACTAGTGTTTATTTTGATAATAGAGTAAGTCATTTCAACTTTTTTATTTCCTTATAAGTTACATGCAACATTTATATGTCGAAATAAATTATAAATCTAGTAGACTAAATAAATTATGAAACATTGTGTTGTGTAATATAAAAATATTTTTTTAATTAATTCAAACGCAAACCTTTAAATATCTCGAAACGAAAGAAACATGACTTGGACCACTTTTATAATAATTGGCATATGTATACAATTTTGATAAACTTATTTAGTCAAATGTTAATAAATTTGACTATTACTAAGTAGTTGTAGTTCAATCATTGTCTCGAAAAACCACTAAGTTAGTAATATTCATTATAATAAGAGCTAACCTTGGTTTAAAACGTAGAGAGAACGTTGATATGTCATGTTTTCCATCTACAAATCACTTTTTTTTTAATCTATGTGATGCATACGCGAACCATATTTTATACAAAACATCCCAATTCATTTAATAAAATTAAAACTATTTATAAAAGTAAGGTTTCATTTCCAAGAATATGAGTTACAATAACTTATCTGTTGTACCTATCTAAAAAAATACTTAATGAGACTAAATCGGTCCAGTAGAACTCGAAATGTGGTGACCCTGGCTAGTCAGTCTACGCAAAAGAAGTAAGCGAGGTTTGGTATGCTGGTGCTGATGACTTGATGATGGGGTGATGATGCTGTCACTTTCGTCGTCTGTTTTTGTGACACATATTCTCTGAGCTAACTCCATCTATAAGTGAAGATATTATATCGAAAATGTGTTGAAAGCATAACAACGTAGATTAAGAATTATTTATATGTAGCGGAATTATAGTAGATTTTTTTACTACAAATAGGTAAATACAATTATGTACATGAAAACGTTATAATTTACAAAGATCGTATCGATTCACGATCCATAAAAAATCGATACAGTCAATGTCTGTTAATCGCATGACCCTTGGATTTGATCATTCCACTTTAATCATCTTTACTCTGGAAATAAAAAATAATTAATATTTTTGGCGATTGGCAGATTTTCATAACACCACATAGCTACATGATCTTCTATAATATAATCACAAGCTCAAGTCAGAAAAGTTATAATATCGTAGAAATCAAAGATGATACCTACTTACTTTATTCAATTTACATTATATTATTTATACATAAACCAAATTATCAGAAGTTTAAAACATGATTCGATTCGAAGATATTTTTTAAAACTGCATCGCAGAACAGACGCTCCTGCTGGCTAGTGAGTCTAGATGTCTAGTGAGTCTAGATCGGTCGGCAGGTACCGTATCAAAACCGACCATACACGCAACGATATACCTGTTCAGGTACACATGACAAGTTAACCGAAGCCCAACTTTGATCATACGCGTAACGGCCAACATGTGACAATTTCTCAGTCAACCATGGTAACGGTACAGCGCAATTACGACGATGCGTTAGCGCTAGTAGGTCTTCTCGTTATCCTACGAAAGAAAGAAAGAAAACTGCGATAAAAATGGTTGTTAACATATGCAGCTGCTCTTTTATTTCTATGGTGGTAATCTTTACTTTTTACGAGCCAAAAGCAAGTCACGGATTTTAATAAAATATTTCACAATTACGCTATGCTTGTGAGACGCCTTTTTTTTAAACTACGCAACGCGATCTTTTCCTTTGCGGTGGCCGAAACAATTGAGACCTGCACAGGCGAGTAACACACATGCGTAGGTTTGCCTGAAGTTAGCACATTACCACAGGTAAAAATTATACATTTTCAATTATTTTCAAGTTGTGTCATATATATCAAACATTTTAAGTATTATGCACCCAAAATACATGTTTTTTTACGAGATATTTCAAAAGGCAACAAAGTCTTATGTTTCATAATAGATTTAAACCATCTACATAAATTGCAGTTAGGTACTGATTTGATCTGAGAATATCTATTGTTTTTTTTAAATTTAACAAGGGACTCGCGCGGCCCCTCCGAACCCCATCCAGCCTACCCCTGATTGCATTCATACGTGTCTTGTGACATGTGCAAAGTATTTTAAAATGGATCTGTGAACTATCCATGGGATTCGTAACTATTGTTGAATTATTTATATTAACAATGAATTATTTAAATATTCAATGGTGATTTTTTAAACCATAACTATATTGGACGTTTTACATTATTAAATTAAATTTAGTCAGAAAAGAAATCTCGTTCGTTAAAAATAAAAATCAGTTATGTTAACGAAGCCTTGAAGTATTACCATTCTCTTAGGTGTAGTTTTGGTGGCTGTAGGTACCCACTTTGGGTACATTTGGTACTCGTGAGTTGTGAAGGTATATACAGAAGTTTTGAATTGCCTCAGGCCGCCATGTTGGCATTACAGTTCCGTACCACTATCTCAGACAACAAGATTAATTACAACCGAGATAAATTCTAAGATTCTGTTCGATTCTGGTCACTTGCTCGCAATGTTTGTATCAGCGTGGACTTATCAACTATTACTATATACACACAACTAATTACGCAAAAGCATATTTGACCCAATAAATACACATTTAAAAATAAACTAACTCTCCCATATTTTGAATCAAATTAATATTTTAAATACAAATTAAATGTATTAATTAGAAAAATATACATTAAAAATCAATTGTTGTTACCGAGATTCGAACCTGGATCTCTTCCAATCCGGATAACGTGCATTAACCGATTATGCTACAGCACACAGTACATTGACGACAAATTTTCGAACCTATATGTTACACTTTTCAAATTCATACATCTATCGTTCCATTATTTGAAAGACATCTACTTTATTTTTACGGAATCTCAAATACCTTTGAGTAATCCGATAAGAGACGCCAAAATTCATTTTTATTAAATTTTGAATACATTGATACAACGTGTACGGGTTCGAACCCTGGTAGCAATAACAATATTTCTCGATAAAATTTATTTTTTATGTATTGTTTCTAATTAGTACATTTAATTAGTATTTAGATATCATATATATACATACATATATATGTGACAATTTAATTTCCGAAATGCATCTTTAAAAATATGCGTGTGGAACTACACACTAGTGACTACTGCCAGCTTCAAAGAAATCCTCACGTGCATCTATGTTATCCTATTTTCGGATTATTATTGAGTATATGTTTCACATTCTGTTAGGTATCAGAAAAATCTTCAGGTCTTCAGCACAGCTTTTAATTTTGGAAGTTTTTCGAAATCAAAAATCACAGGTTATTTTGCGCTAATTAAAAATTTGCTTCATTACCTTGAAATTTAAGTACGTACCGATAAGTAACTAATTTTAATATGTTTATCTAGATACCCGCCAAAACATTAAATTTGTGAACACATGTGATCCAAAGAATAGCCCGTTGATTATATTTTATTAAAGAAACGTGTTATCAAAATTTTACCAAATTTATACTATTTATTAACGAGGTTTACTTAAAATTTATTTAAGGTTTACTTTAAACTTACTCAACGTTTACTTTAGCTTGGTTTGAAAATAGTTATAATATTGATGTGACATGTATTTCGTGTACGCATCTCTATTTTTTTTTTTTTAAATATAAATTCGTATTATTAATTAATCACTGCTTTTTAAAACTTTAATCATACTCTTAACTGTTCATTATTTAACAAATTGTTGATATTAGAATATTTATTTTTAAAACGTGCATATTATTTTAGAAATCAAAATATTTTCATTTTCAGTCACCCTCCCCCGTCCGTTCTAGTCATATTAAAAATATGATTAAAACGATAATACGTTTCTCGAATAAATATACACCAAATGATAGGAATTTAATCTGTTTAATAATCTTCAGAGAGCATCTTACATCAACAAGAACAACAACATACTGAATGCCGCACTCTCAAGTATTCGCAACCCCTCATCTTGTACGATCTTCCACCCCAAGGAGCGAGTCTTCCGCACCCCCTGCTTGACCAACCCTGCCTTGAACTATGCGAAATATTTTTAATCAATCTCAATTAGGTCCGAGATATGCCCGCGAGCCGCCATCACCCGTGACTTGAGAATGCTTGAACTGAACTTATTAAAATAATACAAAACTTATATAAGGGATCGTCTCGGAAATATGTGAGGTAAACTTGTACGTATGGAGATTATTTATTTAATAAAGAACATCCCTTCAGGCAATACGGTGTTAATAAAGTAGGTACAAAACTCACTCAAAAGTTTATTTTAAATATTCAGCTTTTCATTTATTTAAAGTTACGTCGATAGTCTACTGTACTAATAATTCTGATAAAAAAAACATTGATCTTAATATATTGGGAAAAAATCTAATTATTCCTGTAAACCACCGATCCTTGGTATTGATTCCAAATCTTCAAAATAATTATGCTGATTTTCTTTCAGTTCAGTTCAGTATCACTAAATCAGCGTTTATTAATAAAAAAATTAACACAAAAATTATCAATTTTTCTATTCATAACAATATATATCAGCAAAATACATATTGAAATTGTATTAACTACTTAACACTACCTGCCTCAATAGATAGATTATAAATCAATATGTTGCTTCTAGATGTAAGATTTTGTACCTATAATATAAAGCAAAAAGTAATAATATTTAAACAAGACACTAAGTAAAACAAATGAGATAAATCACTTAAGATAAGAAAGATGTACAGAAAACATTTATCTGTCGAAAAATACGGTCACCACCGGAGCTGATGAAGGAAAATGCTTATTTAGGAAAAAGGTTAAATTAAAAAAAATTGTATAATTTTATTAAAAACTAGCTGAAACACCAGGCGTTGCCCGGGATTTACGCAGAATGAAGAGGTTTAATTTAGGAGGATGGGGGTAGTTTTTTTTTTTAAATTAAATGCAGACAGTAATTTTCCTTTTAATTTGTACATAAAGCGAGTAAAATTTCGTCAAAAAGTACCAACATTCTGCTTTAATTCGAAACCTCGTGTAGAGTGACCTTCCTCTTATTACTTTTAAGTTTAGGGACACTACGCAAGACATTCTCACCAAGTCTCCACTCCCCTCCGATCCCTCTCCCATTCCCCTACCACTCCTCTGCCTCACCATCCCACTTCCCTAGCACCTCGCTCTCGCTCCCCTTTCACTTTCCTTCCTCTGCTCCTCCCATTCCACGTTCAACAGGAACGTCATTCAATATTATTTTGTCCAATTGAACTCTAGGACCCTAAGGAAAATATATATTTCAAACTATCCACCCGGCGTAGGCATTTAGTGGGGTGGGGATAGTGTATTTTTTCTAAATCAGATATAGACAGTAGTTTTCCTCTTATTTTGTAAAATAGCAATGGCTCTGGAGGCTCATTAAGAGGCGGCAGCTTCATTTCTCCATTGGAGCAACACATTTCCGCTGGTTCGCATTTATATTTTTTTGCATGACAATGTTTACATACAACGTCCATTCGTCCTCCTTAATTTAAATGCCCTTAATTTTGATTATTTCTTTTTACGTTAATCTTGTTATACACGCAGCACTCTTTCCTCCGAAGTTTCCCTTGACCTAGAGGTAAAAGCAATCATACGCTCCTGCTGTAGACGAAGCGCCCGTTGTTCAGTTATTATTGACGCCCGAATAGCTTATTGTATCTTAACTGCAGGGTTTTTCTGACAAATACGTTCATTTCTTCGGCGGCATTTCGATAGGTTAATATTATAATATATAATATTATTTGTCGTCTTAAAGAGTTGAGTTTTGCTTTGTTATCGGTTACGTCGTTAAGACTGTTCTAGAAGATTCTACACTTTTCTAAAGAGTAAACGAACACGGCGCCATCTTCCACTTTTAGTAAAAATTCATCTATTTTACAGTTAAAACGTTTTAAAAAACAAACCCACCACCACAGATACTCTTTTTTATTTAAATAGCTATTCCACATCCACAATTCCACGTCCATGCATGTCAATGTATCAACAATATTGCAATAAATAATTTTAAACAAAGGCAGACTTGAATCTGCCATAAAAATATTGAATGTGGAACATCATCAGTAATATCCTCTTATTTTAAATGTCAAGTATACAAAATTTCATAAAAAAGTACCAAAAATTCTGCTTTAAAGAGTGGTTTATCGAAATCTCGTGTAGACGGTAATCTTCTTCTTGTTTTGAAGGTCAAGTGTTTAAAGTTTCATCAAGCTCGGAATAAAACTGTAGATTTATATAAAAAACAAACAAATCAACAGACACTCTTCTCTCTCTCTATATATATATATGAGTAACCACGGTGTCTATGCAGTAAGTACATTTAAAAATAAAATGTTTACATTTATTTTATTTTACGTACTGTATATGTAAACTGAAATATATTTCTCAGTCTATTTATACAAATGCATAGATGAGAATAATTGTAATATAATGGTAATGTAACTGTAAAGTAATTGTAATGTAATGTAATTGGTAAAAGTTCTAGTAGTAACAGAATTACATTATAAGTGATAAAACACTCGTTTACTGATCAGGTGGTCGGGGGTTCGAGCCTCGTCCCGTAAAAATAACAAGTTTTATTATCATAACTAAGAGTATTAATATAACATATATTCTGTGAACGTATTTTTATTTAACATATCGTTTTTTTTGTAATATGTTGCCAGCCTAGTACTTAGCAATCAAGATTTAAAAATATACGTCATTACTTGTCCAATCGCCTCTTAATATTGTTTGATTTTTATCGTTTTAGTTTAAATTGACGTTCAAATCATTTTAGTTTTCATTATTGAGAAGCTAGGTAAGTCTTTATCTCAAAACTTTGTTTAAATCATTTCCATTGTGCACATGAATATTCCAATGGAGACATGATTCGTTTAAGTAAAGATAGGGCATCTTACACGGCACAACTCCGAATTAAGCGTTACAACTCAAGACTCGAGGCTCGCTTTTGTGAGTCCCGAACCGATAGGATAATCCAATTAGCACGAATTGAATCCAACCTTCATCGGCCACTTGATTGCTCTTAAATGAATTAAATCCTAATCCCATCTCTCTGATTCTCCTTTCTTACGAGCAGCATCCCCAGATCAGAGCTGTTTGCATTCAAGGTGATAAATTAAAAAATATATTTTCTTTTCGATATTTTTGACTATCCTTTTACTTACTATGCTGTGAGAATTCATATTATATAATACTAGCTACCAGTACTGATAAATAATATGTTTAATTTAACAGGTGTACCTTTTTGATTTGATTGAGTTTTTGTAGATGGTTTCTTTAATAAAACCTACAATTTTCGGCATAATAACACGTACTATTGTCAAGTATTTCTCTCAAAAAATTCTCAAAGATTATTAAAGCTTCCAACAGTAATCTTCTAGTAATTGATTTAACTTAATATTCGTTGTATTTTTTTCAATATGTAATAGTATTATATGAAACCTTATTTAAAATGTAATAGTATTATATGAAACCTTATTTAAAATGTAATAGTATTATATGAAACCTTATTTAAAATGTTTATTGAAATAAATACATTAACATTATAGAGATAATCAAATTACATTATTTTTGATGTAACAATGTAATATTCATATAAAGATTTAAATATTATAAATTTTATACGAAAAAACAATAGTCTTTTTTAATGCAATTAATTTTCTCGAGCATCATCATATTTTCATGCATACTCTAAAAGACGAAAGCAACTAATTTTGTAAAGCAATTTACCGTCTATTTAATATTTTGTTGTACAAATCAACCCCATTCAATGATGGTTATCCCTCATTTCATCGTTGCAACCAACCCCTTTTATTGAGCTTTACTAAATTGAAGGGTTGTTGGTAGAACTGAAGAAATAAGGTCGTTCCACTTGAAGTGGGTGCATCACAGAAGTAGGTACATTTGCAAGATTACAAACGAAATACCCTTTGCTTCTATGAATTCTAGATGCATATTTTTACGTATTCTGCTAACATATTTATTATGTTATATGTAAGTATATATTTAAAATATTTCATATTATTTTTTTGCCAAGTAGTGGCCGCCTTGCTAGTAAATATCCAAATAATCTTAAAATTCTTTCAATAATGACGTAATTACCGTTACGGCGACACACGTGCTGCATGGCGACAAACTATGTATCGGATATCGCGGCCCTGGCGGCGATTATTACTATTAGCCTACTTTTAAATAATCTGAAAGAAGGACCAAACAATTTATCTTTACTATATGTACACACACAATTCCATTATATTTGATAGGAACCCTACTTTAGTGTTTTGATTGCTGGCAATAGACAATGTACAACATCTTACGTGTGCAATACCCGCGTCACTGTAGTTCAATATACATAATAATATAGCCATGGTAATAAGGATTTAGACATATTATATTTATAATTAAAGAAAACTTTTTCTGTAGGCACATCTTTCTTATTGATTCATTTAATTTGTATTATATTTATAATTAACTTAACATGTCATTATTATTTTTAAATTGATAAGTTATATATTTATTTAATTATCATATATACTAATCTTGGGATAACTATTTACAATTTTAATATGTAGATAATCTCAAAACATTTGTCTAATTAATTAAATTAATTAAAAGTATATCAAAGATATTAAATTATGTTAAAATATGTAAACTTTAAAATGAGGGTATAAATACGAATACAATTATTTATTATTTGTTGTATTAGACCTACAAAGTGGCATGGAGTATTTAAAAATAATCGTTGTAATATATTAATTATTATATTTAATTAATACATTTTAATACTTACCTCAATTATTCAGTTTTGATAGAAATACGCATTCTATTTCGCGTTTTCAAATACATTTTAATGGGCAATATACATACTTTTGAATTTATGTTTAAAAGTAAAGATACTTCCATAACAAATTGTTTGATTTTGCAACACAAACAGATTGGAGCTCGCTTGATTATCAACAACTTTCTGTTTCGTACAATAAAATTTACTCAACAAACAAAGCGAAATACATCTTTGTACTTCAGACAAGAATACACAGGCCAACAAGCAGTCATAATACAAACTCCAGGTATACAGTAATTAATAAATTTATTACCAATGTTTAAGGGGAACTAACATTACTTACGTCGACTCTTGGGGGAGTTACATTATTGTAATCTTAGGGTTAGTTCACGAATCGGTGGACCAAGGTACGAACCTTGCGGAACAATTTTGTTACAGAGATTTCGTTAAATTACACGCCAGTAGTAAGAATTCACGAGTTCTGTGTACACCTGTTGAAGTTGCGACCAGGAAATGGTTCGTGCTTTTTGGTAGGGTGGTATGCCAGCCTGTGTGAATGTATCGAGTTTTAGGCCTACTCCTTTAATTCCTTAATGAAAAGGCGAGTCCGGTTTAGGACCCAAAAGTTTAGCCATCTTGTATCAACTTGCACACGGCAACTTGAAACAATGGAAGACGAGTGGCTAGCGGCAAGTGGCAAGAAACACCGCCTCCTGGTGGAGAAGGTAGCATGTCGCCGGGTACTTCTGAATTATTAACGAATCTGAACACAATTATATATATCATTTTAGGTAACATCAAAAAGTATTCTTATAATATGGAATAATTATCTGAATGTAAATGTAACGAATGTAAAGCATTCCCGACGGATATAAATTAAAAATATAACTATGAGTTGTAACAAAGTTTATCCAAATTTTATAAAGTCAATGAATTAATTTAATTCTGGCGTCTTTTGGCACGTTTCACTGAAAAGTATTTGGAATTTACCGCAATATAACGCTGGTTACTTTTAAAAATAGAATACTACATGTACCAATTATAAAAATTCACAGATATATAGGTATAAGTTTTAAATTTGTCGTAATCGTAATCGGTAGCTTGATTGGAATGGTAGTACGTTTCCCCGAATAGGAAGAGGTCCAGATTGAAATCATTGGAAATAGAGATCCAGGTTCGAATCTCGGTGACGCAAAAACAATATTTTTCGACAAAATTGATTTTATATGTATATATTTATAATTAATACATTAATTTAGTATTTAATATAATTTTTCATTGAAATGGTAAAACACCGAATATTTTAGTTTGTGGTTACGTATATTGAATTTGTCTACACTGAAACTACACAAATGGACGAAAAGTAACACTAAACAATGTCTTGACCCACTCACTTAGGGCGGAGGAGCTGAACTTCTTGCCGTGATGAAAATTAAACGAACTCTTGGAATTCGCGCAGTTTAAGCCCATATATTTCTATTATGCCCATTTCGCATAAAGGATAGCCCTGTAATTTGGTAAACCGGCCCTAAACCTACGTCCCCTTTGGCCGAAGGAAATACCTCTCGCATGGCACACGCACATAACGAAGCATTTACTCGTAGGTACCTAAGGAAATTAACATATTTATACTCGTATTTACTATACTATCTTAAAAACTTTATCGATAATCAGAAAGAGCAATATTAATAATTAGACAAAATACTTTGTTTAAATCACTGTTTATTGATTATTCTGCATGTTTCAATACCTATGATATTTTCTTCGAGAAAAAATGTAAACTGAAATTAAAAAAATACAAGCATAGATAAAAACAAAACTATAAAATGGTGAATAAGTAAGAAATAATATGAAAGCAAGCTAAATATTTTAAATAACTAAATCCACTTTGCAAATAGTCACCTTTTAAATTTGTTTTCATATTAGTTCTTACTTATTCACCATTTTATAGTTTTGTTTTTATCTATGCTCGTATTTTTTAATTTCAGTATTCATTGCTTCCTGAAGAAGGTACCATGTGTAACACGAAACATGTAAAATAATTAATAAATAGTTGTTTAAATAAAGTATTTTGTCTAATTATTAACATAAAATGAGGCTACAAAGTAATTTTGCAAATATTGAAGAAGAATGAGCAATAATTACAATCAGATCAATATTAGCAATAGTTGCAATGAGATCAACATTACAAATGGTTCCATTCACATTATCATCATCTTTGTCCCCTTAGTATAGGAAGATCGGGGGCCCAAACGACTCAACAAGGCGCTTCTATTTTTCTATGTCTTGCGCCTCTTCGGCATTAGTTGCCCAATCAAGGACCAATATGTCTTCATACAATATTGATTGCTGTTTATCGCCGCATAGTCTAGAGCAACCAACTCCAGAGATTACAAGACTATGCATCTTGGTATGCATCATCTGGCATTCGCAAGACGTGTCCAAGCCACCTTAATTGCGCAGATCAGTATTAGAAATAATTGTATTATTTTAACGTATCAACTTATGTTTCATATATTATGATAGATCACGATTTTATTTCGTGTGCATGTCAGATGCAGACAACCTGTGTCTATTGACTAAACTTGATATCCAGGCATGAACAAAGAATTTTAATGAATAAATATATATCAAGAATACAAGTAGTAAATATGAAATGTCTTATAGCGGTAACAGGTGAGACAAGGAGGATTCGAATATGAAATGTAGCAATCAAATCTCTTCTGCACTTCGAAAAATATCACAGATATACTGACTAGGACACGTCATGACAATGCCTAGAAAACTATTGAGAAGCTAATACATGAATTAGTAAGTACCAATAGCCGAGATGTGATATATAGTTCACTGAATAATGTAAAATTGTATGCAAAAGATATTACAAGGACGGAAACAAATGGGAATGATTTTGTATGAGCGAATGAAATTTGAATGCGGTGAGTTTTAAAAAATCTAAAGGATCAAAATCAAAGAGTATCAGATGTGAAGAACGCTTTACTTACCAAATCTAGCTTTAGAATTAGTCTTGTTTCGTCAGCTTCCACCAGACCTTTGTACTCACCTCGAGAATATCGGGAGGTGTCCTGGTTATAGCTTTAAAACTGTTGTGGGCTAGTCCACGCGTTCTTCACAACACAACACACGAACCAAGAGATATGTAACAATCAGATGTGTTCCGACAGTACATTGAAATAAGTTGTACGTAACTATATTTTTTGAAAAATAAAGCAACATTACATATTTATCTCACAGAATATTATTATATATTAAAATTTGAATAATATAATAATAATTTCGACTACAGTATTACGAGATACATATTTGATTTCGATTTATTTCGCTGAAATTAAAGTTAAGCAGAGCTTATGTCAACGCGCGTCGCTGGTTCACAATATTCACGAATATGTCTAATTTATTTGGCATTCAATCTTACTCAAACAAATTTGAGCAATCGCCAGGCTCACTAAATTGGAAAGCGGAAATTGGAATAATAATTCTAGGTGATGATATAACGAAAACCGGACAATGTGTGTTAAATAAAATTAATGATTTATATTATATTCGAAGAGAAAATTTGATAGAAAATATCTTCTTCTTACATGTTGTCAACCCCTCCAAGAGGTTTCCCTCCCTCTTATCCCGCCTACTCCGCCCGAGCCCGCCGGACCCTGGACCGTGTCGCCAACTTTACTTTTAATAGATACTGTAAACGGTCGCTTGCTTACATTTCTAGGTAGTAATTTGAAGGTCCGACTGTTAAATTTGCACAGCGACTGTTGGGCGGATAATTAAGGTCAGGAGGTACAATTACCTATTTGTCATTAGCGATGAATGGCCGGAAGTTAATATTCACTCTGTTTAATTTACAAAGTTTTAAGTTAGTGTTCTGGGCCACGCGAACTCCTTACGCAAGATCGATTTAAAACTAATTAATTTTAACATACATACTGCTTACACATATCGCCCGATATACTTTAATTTTCAAACACATGCGGTATAAATAAATATTTATTATTTTATTGATCACTGTACGCCCAGAAATATAATATTAAGCATTGTTTTTTTGTAGTTTTTTAGGGAGTAAATAAGATGGAGATAATTTTTTTTGTATTTTACATTAGATGTGAAGTATAGTAACAGATAACATATATATTATTAGGAGAATACATTCTTATTGTGAAGTTGTATTTATTCAGAACATAAATCTGTGATATTTTAAATATAAATTAAATATATTAATTACAATATATAATATATTTTATCGAAAAATATTGTTGTTGCGAGAGCCATCTACCTTATTTTTACGGAATCTCAAATACCTTTGAGTAATCTGATAGCAGACGCCAGAATTATCAATTCATTTTTATTAAATTTTGGACACATTGGATACAACTTTATTATTAGGAGAACGCATTCTTATTGTGAAGTTGTAAATATTCAGAAGATAGGTTTGTGATATTTAAAATATTAATTAAGAAATTTAATAATAAGGTAGATGGCTCTTTCAAATAATGGAACGATTAAATGTATTAATATCAAAAAGGTAACATATAAGTTCGAAAATTTGTCGCTAAAAATATCGTCGCTGAAGTATAGTTGGATAATGCATCTTCCCCGGTTTGAAAAGAGATCCAGGTTTGAATCCCGGTGGCGCAACAACAATATTTTTCGATAAAATTGATTTTTTTTATATATATATATATATATATATATATATATATATCTTTCTAATTAATATATTTAATTCATATTTTAACATATATATATATATATATATATATATTAGAAATAATTTTCAATTTTTTTGTTTTGTTTTGTTTTATGGATTGCAATAGATAATAAATCGCCTCTAATTATTTATCCATGTCCTGGCTACTTTGCTAGTTTTTCGTCTATGTTAAAGTAGCCAATTGTTTAAATGCCGACTAGATGATGTTATTTTTTCTTCTCTAAATCAATAAAACATTGTGTACCTATTGAGTGTATATGTTTGATTTAAGGTTTCTGTAAGCACTTAGTGTATGGAACTGACGTCGCATTTTTTGTTTGCTGCCGATGCTTCGGCACAGTTGCGCTATTATCAAGGCGTTGCCTCAAAAAGTAGGGTTGTACCGTAACTTTTTGAGGCAACGCCTTAACAATAGCACGTGATACCGTACCGAAACGTCTTCCCAGCATTTACAAAAAGCACGATCTAACCTGGGAGAGACGCCAGTATATATAACATTTATTTCTTAATAATTATGTTCTCTAAATTTGATCCGATATTACGCTGGCACTCTTTTTATAATATTAGTATATTAGTTTATATAATATGAATCTACTATATTTTAAAAACTTTATTTTACAATTATATTGTTTTGTTAGTGAAAACGCTAAATGGAAATGTGAAGTGAATCGATTTCTGCTTACCCCCACCGAAATTATTTAATTATAAAAAATACATAAAATAACAATTTACACGTTAATTAAAAATTGCGATGTTTAAACAAGCGAGTGCTTGAGTATAATGCTACACTGTATCAATTACAATACAAAGCTTAATTCAGAGAGATGAAAAAATTCTTGTCCGCACTGCGCCCCTGGTGAAAGTCGTGTAAACATCGTGTAATTATCTTTGGGCGCCGCCCAGCCTAAACCCCCTCTCTCGCCCAACCAGCCAAGGTCCTGCCGACCCGCCCAAGATACCAGGACCTGCTTTCACTGCTGTGTCCGCCCAACATAAGGTGACATTCTTGACCCTCCAAGGAGCTTACCGTGTCTTTAAAATAGTTTTAACTCCGAATTTAATGACATTCGGAGACCCGTATAATTCTCGCTTATTCCTCGCATGGTATTTGCAAACTTTGTTGTAATTACAAAATGCTTGGACAAATGTTTATTTCAAATTTAACTATGCATGATTTATAATAATTACATAATTCTATTATGTACTATTCTAAATTGTATTCTTTACAGATTATCAGATCACTTAGGCGTATATGCGGCAGATACATTTATGACAGAGTAATGAATGAAGAAATACGGAAAGAATATAAAGCTGATCTTGGTGTAGTGAGCAAGATTAAAAAAGGATCACATAGGTGGTTTGGTCATATGGAAAGGATGAACAATAAGGATATATGACGCAAGTGTTGATGGCACCAGAAGTAGAGGACGTCCGCGGAAGACTTGGGACTACCAGGTAGATCAGATACTGGAGGACGATCCTGTTAAAGGCCGCCATAATCGTCGACCTTGTATGAGAAGATGTATGAATGTGAGTGAGGTGAAAATCGTGTGTCAGAGCAGAAGAGTGTGGCGCTCTATCCACTCTGCCAATCCCCGTGGAGAAACAACGTGATGGTAGGTAAACAGAAAACCACGATCTATGTTTCGAAATCTAGTTAAATAAAGCTCTTTATTAATACTGAATGTTACAAAGTTCACCAGAGGGAAACAATTCTTCGTATAAAATTAAATATTAACTTATACTTGTTATACGAATAAATTATACAATATTATACATTTACAAATAAAGTAATAAACTTTGATGCTAAGAACGTATAAATAATAATAATAATAATAATAATAATAATGCATTAAATTCAAATACAAAAAAATTTGCATTATATTTGTAAGAGATTTTTTGGCAGCATAGTAGACTGGGGGAGTAGCTAAAATAGCATAACACTCGCTTAGCATATGAAAGGTATCGGTATCGATACTCGATGCCTACAAAATCTTTCTGATGTTAAAAGATTTTGAATTTTCTAAAAGATTTATGATCCTAATATCGATCCCGGTATCGATAAACGTGAAAGCGAGTAGAAAAGTAGTAAAATATTATAAAATTCTCTAATACAATTCTCCTAAACAATTTTAGCGTTTCTAATAAATTTTACTACTGATAAAACGTATTTTATGTTAAAATGGAATCGTTTACTAAATTATAAAACAGTTTTTTTTTTTAATATAAATAAACCAAAGTTTTCAAAATATTATGAGTTTTTGATTTAAACCTACAAAATTTGCATTTCACGTCTGGTCACGTTTGCACACACTTCGAACTTTGCAAAGACGTGATCGTACATAAAAAAGTCTAGCCTACAGGTTTTCTCTCATACCAAATATTGCCAACAGTTATAAGGTTAAACCTTGAAAACAGCCGTGCTCACATTATTCCGTTTTATTTTTTTACCTCTTTAACAATGTTCTCTTATCCATTTACTTCGTTCACCATAAGGATAAATAAAAATATTCAACCTACTTATTTAACAATGAATAATGTATACGTAGTAAATTTATTTAGAATATTCTTTTTACGCCAGTTAGATGAGCATTTATTTCTGGATGAATTTGAAAAAATTACAGTTTTGTACATGTTTCAACACTCAAATAGGTAGGTAGGTAACTTATTTGTAAATTCGGTACCTGTGTATCTTTGGAATTCAGTACCTGTGTATCCAGAAATTTGAATAATTATTTAATTATATTAATACAAACTTAGTACATATCTATTCAACGTACAATGCCACGCAACCGTTTAGAAACAAATGTAATTTTTTTTTGTAATAAAATGTAATTCCTTCCTTTTTTCCAGTAAACTGTACACATAAAATATGCCCACGCGATATTTACACATGACCATGAGACAACTAATTGTACTTGCTTGGTTTTTATATATTAAAATTTTATCTCAAGGAAATATAAATTCTATTTATTATCTTATAAATATGCCGCCGATTGAAGAACTCTAAACCGTCAATAAAAAGTAAAATAAGAATGTAATTTGTTTTCCCATTTTGAGCTATGAAATGAAATAATTCAATAGATATATTTCTTCAAAAATCCTATTCCTTTTCATATTTTATTAATCGCGAGGTGTACGCCCTTCCGGACAAATTGAACCGATATATTTGTGTCAAAAAAGATTATTATACAAACAAACATTTTGGCCGGAGCAAACTCCATCAGGGCTCAGATAAATCATCCATCTCCGTCCATAAATCTTACCGGACCGTACTGGACCAAACTACGTAATGAGCAATCCTTTCAGTGGGCATTTATCAGCTCCCGAACCGCAAATATATAGCGATGGACGAAATCCCGTATCATCTGTGAAATATATCGGCCATCTAGTAAGCTGAGTACACAGGGTCGAAGCCACTAAAAGGTAAACCGAACTCCAATAATCCTAATTGATAACCGCCCCTCCTCCCCCCTTATATCGATAATATTAACTAATTCTGGGGAAATCTCCAAACCTAATATTGGTCCACGTCTTATGGTATCCACCGCAGATCGGTTCGACTTGCAGATTCTGCAAATATCGGAATTTCTCCCCGAGTTTAGCCCCCATCAAAGCGGACCTTTTCCGATTATAGCTTACATAAACACTCCATCCATTATGTTTGCTCGTGCCTCTCCGGGTCCGTGAGAGGCCGGCTGTTTCAATACCTACCATGAGGAAATCTTCCCGCCGAGTTGCGCCGTTTGAATCAATTCGAGGAATTCTATCGAGGAAACGACTTGACTTTCCAAGATGTTCACCCCGTTCACTTGTAGGGGAGATTGTCCGGGTTAGTTCACGTGGAACCTTCGAGATACCTCGTTTTTGTTATTAAACCTCAAGAATTAATGCAGTGTAGATAAAATATTGTTATTTCTGCGGACACAATTTATATATTTTCTAGTAATTAAATACTGTCGATTTAAATTAATTATAAAAGATATAATTTAAAACATTGAGTGCTAAATTTCAACAGACTATTGACTATAAATGAGTCAACTATAAAGATCCATTTATCGAAAAAATATATGTTTAATGTTAATTTTTATGTCGTTTAATTTTGTTTTTTAACCACTTATAAGTAATTAAATAAATAATACGAAAACACTTTGTTTATACCACTGTTTATTGATAAATCATCATATTTCAAGACCAATGGTCCCTTCATTAGGATACAAATCGTACTAAAATGAAAAATACAAGCATAGACAAATACAAAACTATAAATATAAGTGGTGGGTAACTAATTAGGAATTATTGTGAAAACGAAATTAAATGCTGAGTAATTGCAAAAAATATAAATATATTATGTTTAATTTGCTATCAACATTTTTTCTTATTTTTAAAATTTCTAATTTATTTAATTGTGAACCGCTCTGGTATTTGTATGTACAATTTCTAAACCCCTATTAATGTCAAAAGAATGGTTTGTTTCCAAAAGATGATTAGGAATTCAGAATAGTTGTTGCTATTTAGACATCTCAAGTGCTCTTTAATTCTATTCTTATTATTTATATAATATGTTGCCACAAAGTACCTTTGCAATTATTGAAGACTTAATTGATTAATACACCAACTGGTTTCGAAAAACTCAATTTTCTTCATCAGGATGTCAAATTAATTTTAAATCCTGACGAAGAAAATGGCGTTGGTATATTAATTAATTATTAAGTGGTTAAAAAAACAAAGTTAAATAACATTTTTAAAACAGAAAAAATATTTGTTTGCTACCGGCATTCTTTGGGATGGATTTCCTGACGTATTACTCAAGTGTACTCGGGATTCATCAAATGTATTCATTATAAAAATATACAGAATATAAATTCTAAATATGTAGTAAACGTAATCGATTGCTGTAGTGGTCCAAGTTTGAATCCCGGTAGCAACCAACATTTTTTTCAATTAATGGAATTTTTTCTATGCGGCTTTCTAATTGATTAACCGTTTTAGTGCTAAGCAATTTTCGATACAAACGATCGCAGCGCTTTTGCGACGCGTAGCATTCAAACGGTTAATTTAATATGTATTAAAAATAGCACAGAACTATGCACCGAAATTGCAAATTTACAATAAAAATATGTTTTCGTTAAAAATATTGGAAATAGTTTTAAATTACAAAAAACGTGTTGGTTAAAAAAAATGTATGAAAATATATTATGCCTTATGTTGTTCTTTAAGTACACAGCGGTCTTCATAGTCCAGTGGGCGTAACACTGGCTTATCATACCGAGGTCTCCGGATTCAATTCCCAGAGAGTAAACAATACATCTATGTGATTTTCTCAAGGCAGGGTGTTTTTATGATTTGTGTGAAAAACAACATTTGCTTCTTCATGTACACATTATTCAAATTGTGTATACATGCAAGTGTGTGAAGAGATCAAATTCTAATCGAAGGCTCTAAGGGCACGATAGAGGGCTTACTATGCGTATATTTTCACGGCGAATGACATAGACCTAACAGAACTTAGAAATACGGGTTTGAAATATAAAGAGTTGTACATAAGGTTGCCCGTTAGCCAAGATACATGACATGATTTTGTTGGCTTTGTCTAAACGTTAGTCTCACTTAAAAAAATATTGCAGTAGGATGATTATGTGGAGAGCAAAGAGTCATATTTTTGGTGGGGAGATTGGCGATGGAGTGTATGGAGTTTTTGAAAATAGCTATCTATAAATTTTAAATAGTACTCGAGGGGTCTCAAAGTTTTTTAAATAAATACATTTTCTGTTCATGCAATTCCAAGTACATTATTAATTTTACATATTTATATTTTTCAATTATAAAGGCAAAGCCATCTTATCTTACTTCTAAATACCATCTACGAGTACGTCCTGCGGCGAAGTGAGATGAGATTGCAGAACTAATAATGTAGAATTCAGATATGACTAGGCACAGCAAAGCCGACATCAAATAACATTTCAATACTGAATGGTGATGTCGTACCAGGTAGATGTACAATTATAATATAATACACCTAGAACACACACCGCACGGCGCACAGTGCCTTTTGAATTATAAATCAAATCATATACATCATTCCAATATAAATAGTTAATTCACAATATTTTGAGTATATCCAACTTTTTTTAAGAACACAATTACTGGATTTTATCCCCAGAGGTATTTTCATCAAGACTTATTTTAAACGTTTCATAGGGACGAAGCTATTATTTTGTATATGAGAAGTATGGAGGTCATGAGTATTACAGGGCTTACGACCTGTCCTCGCCTGGCTTGAGTGATCACTTTACACAATGTAACGTTCACCAATTGGCAAATGGCAGTCGACCATGAGTAGAATTGGTGAACGTTACATTGTATAAAATGATCACTCAAGCCAGGCGAGGACAGGTAAAATCTATGACTTCCATACTTCTCATATAAAAAATAATAGCTTCGTCTCTATGAGACATCTAAAATATAAATAGTTAAGTAACTTACTATCACGCCGTTTCTCCACGGGGGTAGACAGAGAGAATAGAGCACCACACTCTTCTGTCCCGATACACAATTCTCGTCTCATCCACATTCATACATCTTCTTATACAAGCTCGTCGATTATGGAAGCTTCTAACAGAACCATTCTTCAGTATCTGGTTTACCTGATCCTGCCAAGTCTTCCGCGAATGTCGTATATTTCTAACGCCGTCAACATTTGCGTCATGTATCTTCCTTACCATTCTCTCTTCATTCATCCGTTCCATATGACCAAACCACTTTAGTGATCCTTTCTTAATTTTACTCACTATACGAAGATCAGCTTTACATTATTTCTTCATTCTGTCATAAATGGATCTGCCGTAAATAGTTAATTTCTCCATTTGTACTTCGACAATATACTTTTCTTTTTCATCTTTAGCGGTAGTCCATGACATTACCGTTATGGTCCAATGTACTGAGCACTCGCCTGCCTCTTGAAGGTCCAATATGGTTTATTATGAATACGGTTCCAAACCTGAACCTTTTTACTAATTTTCAACAACATAAATCGTTTACCATCGTCATTCCTGGCTCTTCAACCTCTTCGGATCTTTGTCTTCTCTAGACAGGTATTTATTTATGTTGTCTTTCTCCCTCATTTAGGGTGAACCCTTATGTTTCTTACATTTATTCTAGTTCATTACCGAGCAGCTATTTCAGGTGATGCGCAAACGTATGCGAAGTCTTCGACCGCTGTCACTCCTTGACTCGCTGCTGTGATCCAAATAGTTGAATATTCTTGGTTTATGTTTTAAACATTCTTCGTAGATTAAAGTCCTTACATCTTTGCCATAATCACTTGTTCAGCTGGCTGTTTTCCAGTTGTAACTAATTCATGTTGTTCATCTTTTTATGTGAATATTACCCTTCGCACAACTCGTAAATTTATTAATCTAAATTTAATTTTGACGTGTTTAAACGCTTCCGCGAAAATTAGAGCTTTTTTACTGTAACACTATTTTTTTATAGAAAGACTAAAATAAATGAGCGAGCGATTTATATAGTTTTTAAAGCAAATACAATAAATCAAGCGGGAACTAGATGTATAAAAATGGACCTTTTTCAGTGTTTTAAGTAACAAGCTCACCACTTTTTGTTCTATATTCTTAAATCTTGCAAAATCCCCTAAGCCATTTGTGATTTTCCCCAAGTTTCAGATTTATGTGCTCTTAGTTCAGCGGAGATTACGAAATCAAAGTGTTGCGAACTTGATGCCGCGTAGGCCGCAGCATTTTTCCGGAGTCTGTGCTGCGAATCCAATGAATAATAACAAGGCCATTTGCTCCCGGGATTACTTCATCAGCAAGAAAACATAAATTGGCCGAAACCACTTTGATTCTCTGCATACATTAACTGCCGTTAGACTCGGCGGGTATTTATTTTGCGGCTTAGCCGAGTTGTTCGAATTTGGGCCGTAATACTTTGAGTTATGCCTTTTCTATACCATATTAAGCAGCAAACCACATCCTGAATTCACCATCTCTTAATCAAACACCACATTTCTACTGTCCATCCTCTTTCGTTTGTCTAAAGTTAAAGTTAATTAACTAAAAGGGAACTCAAATAGATTTGTTCACTTTAACAATTCTTTTTAGGGAGCCAATTTTTTTCCTAAGCTGAGTTATATCCAACATTTTAAATTTTTTTTTTCGTGCACAGATTATTATCAGGTCAATGACCCCAATAGATAGTCCTACTATGACATTAAGGTAGAATTTAAGATAATTAGGGGTAAGAACGTGTTGAAAATTGTGTATAATTAAAGTTATATAAAGACCAACTGATAGTTGAATTGATAAACAATATATTTAAAACAAACCCACGGAAGAACGTCAACGTTTCTAGGTCAAATAAATATGTACGCGAATCTTTGGCATTAACAATTTTATTTATGGTAGGCTCGTATTATACGTTCGAACGGCTATCACTCATGAATAATATAATTTCATTTTATATACTAACCTTAGGTCCTTCTGCGATCGTCAACGTCCGTGCGTGTCGCGCAGTAATGAAATCATACATTAATAATATTTAAATAACTAATTTTAAACAAAAGCACACATTCAATCTGTCACAATAATTTTGAATGTGGAACATACAATACTTTTTAATTATCAAAATCCGTAGACTGAGGAAAAAATGCGTAATTTATAGATAAATTGATAAACAATAATACGATTATGTACATCAATTTAAATATGTAAATAATGTTGTAAATGTATTGTCGTAGATTTTTTAAACTATTAATACCCCATCATTATTAATGGGTTACATCTATGAATGTGACAATTGTGTTCCATTATAAACCAAGTGTTGATAATTTTATCAAAAATCTCTTAACCGACTAAGTAACAATATATGCTAGGGTAGTTTGATAAATAAAATGATATTTTTTACATAAATTAAGTATCATATTTTGAGTTTTCATTCATATAATGTTTTTTTAAAAGCATAGTAGATCAACGATGTACCTAAGGGTAAAAAATTAATAAGATTAATTATAATGTAAGATGAATTACAAATGTATACAAATATAGGTTTTTTAGAATATACAGATCGCAAAATATTTTTTTTAAAGCGAATATAAACCAAACGTATCTTCGTCAGGACTGGCGTACCACTGAACTATTTCATAAAATTTAAAAAACATCCATTTCGGGGTGTAGGCGGAGTCTTGGCAATAATGGGGAGGTGATTGACAGGGGGCCATTGAAATAGGGAATGTGTTAAATAGCGGGTTATTTGTAAGGTTTAATTGGTTAGGTTAGGTATCAAAAATTTCTTATTTTCATCACTATTATCGAAATTAATCATAACCACAAAAAATATTTTGATTTTGTAATCAGTCAATAATTTCTAGATTTACGATCAAGCGTATATACTTAATAGGTATTTTACAGTTGTTCTCAACTTTTTTCAATGGTTTATTACAAATACATATCTTTAAAATTTCCCGATTAGGAAAAGTCCCGGGTTCATATCTTGGTAGCAACTGAAATATTTTGCATAATGATTTTTTATTACATATTTTCTATTTGATTAATTTAATTTGAATTTTAAAAAAAAATTGCAACCTCACAACAAAAATATGTCATCAATGCGTATTATCAATTGTAGTATGCGCGGGGCGAAAATAATCAAAGGTTATTCTAATAACTTGCTCGGATGGACGATTATGTCGACCGTAAAATGCAGTGCGCGGTGAATTTCGCGAACTGAACCATGATTCTCGAAATAAATTTTCACAATTTTCAAGCCTTGTTCTGGCGTAAATCTATTCATGGTGTAATGGCAAACCAAGCTGAGCACGAATCAGCTAGCAGCTGTCAAATTGGCCGTCGCTGGAAAAAGTGTTGCGAATTCAAAAAACAAACCCTAAAAAAATTACTCTTTATAATCACATCCTCATTTGATAGATTAGTAACTTTTATTCGTAAATGAGAAAAAATATTTCATAATATAGGAAATTATATTTCAAATAGAGATACTAACTTAATAGCTTATGTTTCTAAGTACTAAAAAAACAAACACATTTTTACAATACGTTTTTTTGAGAGGCCGTTTTTCAAATAACAGTTTGCTTGTTAATTTTATTCGATTGTTAAGTTAATGTTCAAGTTCTATCATTCTTCAAATAGTGTGCTTTGTTTTGTCGATTATATTTGTCGAATAACGGTAATCAAAGGTAGTGATACAACTCCATGAACCAGTTAAATACATTCACGCATTAATGTAAAAAAAAAAAAAAACTAAGTATGACAGTAAAAAATAAAGATTTCTTAATACGAGATACATTAAGGTTAGTAATAATTTCTTTAAAAGGATTCAGTCTTGTGTTAAGTTTTTATTTTCATTCCTACTACCTTCCTTTCCTTCTGGCAGAATAAACGGCGTCATTATTTCTGGCGAACGTAAAGTCGACGCACTTTTATGTTTTTATTTTTGCCTTATTACCCTTCCCGTGAGGGGCGATCCAAAAGTGAAAGGGCAATCGACACCCCCCACCCCCCACGCTCTAAATCAACCCCACTCGCATAAATTATAACGGTATATTAAATCCGAGCAACTTCTCGCGCCAGTTTTGATATTCTCCCGCGGAATTTTAAGTTTAGAGCTCTTGATAATAATACAGTACTAATGTACGGCGTGAATTTTTTTCTTTACTTAAGCAGCAATATTTTATGATTTGCATGTCCCGGCCCTAACTCTCGGCTTGGATACACGGATAAATCCCCGGGAAGAAGTTCATCCACCTTATATTTATTGTCTTGTCTTGTTATAGGGCAACCCGAAACAATATTATTTATTTATTAATTTTGTTAAAAACGCACATACTTAAAATTTTCTACAAATACGTTCAGATATATCTACAGCCAAAAGATCCCTATAATGCTAACGATTTATTTTCTTGTTTGCATTTTAATTTGGTATTTTTTTATAATACAAGTGCTTGACAAATTTTTCATTAAAGATGTAAAATACGACATAACTTCAAATTCACTTTACGAAGAGTATTCAAAATCAGCTACCTGGTTGAAGACAGTTAAAAATGAAGATGTTATGGTTCGGATCAATAAATACAAATATTTAGGTAATAATTATTAAATTTCAATATCTCGGACATGTAAAGAGACATACAGAGATCTTACATCTCATAATACAGAAAACTATGGTTGGAAATCGGGGTCCTGAAAAAGGAAGAACATCATGGATGAAGAACCAGTGCAATGATTTGGCCAATCTACTGTAGAATTTTTTCAGGCCGCAGTAAATAGAGTGACGATAGCCAACATAATAGCCAATATTCTCTGAACGGGTAAGGCATGTGAAACCGAAAAAGATACACAACCTTTATTTTTCAATTATAAAATGTTTCGAAATTTTATACCGCGCTATTTAAAATGCTCTATTTTTAACGTAGTACGAGAGGTATAGGTATAGGTTTTTTTGAGAGGTACAGCGATTCACAAATATATATAACTTTTTTAACAGGTTCAAGTGTTTCATATAAAATGTACACCCTCCTCCGATATATCAGATATTCCAATATTAAAAATAAAAGAGTAATTTATTATTGAATTCTATTTTTTTAAAAACAACAGCATGAGACAATGTTTGCATTAATGTGAAGGGTAGAGATCGTTTTGGATTGTTAAAAGATTTATCAAAATATTTTTAGTATCATGTTTTAGTAAATATACGAACACCGTATGAAATCGTGCCGGTATTGCGACTGTGAAAAATTCCACTCTTACGTATGGCGAAACTGAAGAAATCCACTTTCCCGGGGCGGGCCGCCCTGCATACGATGCGCGGATCAGCCGCCCAACGAGAGCCGCGCGAACCGCCCAAGAACCGCCAAATAACCGCCCGACCGAGACGTATGGAGAACCTTTATGCCGTAAAAATGCATTATGTATTCATCCTTAGGATTTCTGGCAGCTGTCGCGTGTTATGGACCACTGACAGCGAACCGCTGAACGTTCTCAGTGCTTAGTAAACTGGCGATCATTGTCGGTTCTTCTTGAACGAAAATTCACGATCTCTTTAACCATCTCGGTTACGATCTCTTTAATACATCTCGGTGTTTTAAAAATACGATGAGTTTAGTTCGGAAAAATTCACATTTCTAAATTTTATTTAACTTATTAAATGTGAAATATATACAAACAAGATAATTAATGATTTATGAAGTTTAGTCAAATGTATCAATGTATGTAATGTAACTTATGTCAGATATATGTTTCTGGTTTTAAAAAGATAATAAAATTTTTGATAATAATTTAATTTTACATTAATTATTTTTAATTTAAGCCTATTATTTTCATTACTGCGTTTTTAAACATCCGTCTACAGCATGACTGAATCGGGTATTTAGTTTTAATTGTGGAAAAAATCTGTTATTCTTAATATTTTATATTTTTTTCACTAGAAATTGCAAATTTATTGTAACTCAATTCAATGAAATAAATAAATCACTAACCCTAAAAATAAATAGATTGTAGATGGGTTAATACGTAACCTATATTTAGATTTATACACAGACTACTTAAAATATATAGACATGAACTAACGAAAATTCCTTGTTTCTATATTTTCGATTTGGTATCATCCAAATCGCTACCATTTATGCAATCAAATAGCTACCCGACTTTTTTTAAATATGTGACTCGCGATACGATTTAAACGCTGACAATATAATACATCTTGATTGCACAATGATTTAATTTTCATAAACTATCGGATTTATGTTTCCACAAATAATGTGTGTTGAATGCCCCTCATCCCGCAACTAATATTCAAAACCCCTCTTCTACATTTACATTTTATTTAATGTCTATTCATTTACTGGTCCGTGGATTTATATGTATTACATACTTCAAAATAAGAAATCAATTGAAATAATTTACAATAATAACAGGAATACCTATTATTAAAATTATCTACTACGTAATACACCCTTATCGCCCTTGTTACGTGTGGTACTAATAAAGTAACAATTTATAGTCACCTTTAATGAGTCCAAGTTTGGGTGTTAAAAGTTTGTTAAATTGCCGTGGGACCGAGTTTCGCGGATAGCAATAAAATATAATATCTCCACCCCCTCCCACGCCTATCTATCTACATAGGTAGGTACGTCTCGGCCAACAAGGACCGTCTAGGTATGCGGTGCGAGTTGGTAACAAGTTCGCAAACTTAACACCCTGTATAAAACAATATTTATGGCATTTACGCGATGACAAAACATGGGGTAGGTAGGTACTCACCGTTTCTGTACATGTCTATAACGATTCTAGAAGCAGGGTTGCCAAATGACAATATCAGAGATGACAGTAAAAATAAAAGTATTCCGCATTTTACATAACATACATACATATATAACATGATAGGAATTTTTTTATAGAGATTCGTGCACAAATGCATGTCAAATATATGAATTATATTGTATCATCGAAATACAAAATCGAAATCGTAAATCGAATACGTAAATCGAAATCGCCAAAGGGGTGGCAGTAAAGAAAGGAAGGAAGGAAATAAGGGACTTGGATTAACGGGATAAGGATCAATGGTGGGAAGGAATCCAATCGAAGGACCAGTAGATCTCGGGGAATCGGGAATCTGAAGGACTGCTCGCCTTACCTCATGTATGACGCCTCCGTTACTCCCGCAGTCTCAGCCGAGATCACACAAACAGCATGGGGGCGGGCAGACCTCCGCTTCCAAATAAAGACGGCGATATCACTCACTTCACCCGCGGCTCATGCAATAATCACTGTACACAAATCACAATACAGTACTGGTGCACCGGAGTTGAACAAATCCACACCACTAATGCAATCACGATGTCGCAATCGAACAAGTATCGCGTCGCGTTAACATCTGCTGACGTCAAGGTCACTAGTCACACTAAAAACAAGCAGTAGGGAAAAAAGATGGGTGGGAATTTGAACGTGGAAAGGTGTCAATAAGGTGTCAAGGTCGCGACCGATTCTCAAGAAGCGCCAAAAATGTGTTCAATGAATACGGAACATCACTATACAGTCGTTTTGATAATAGAAAAACAAACGAAACGTGTCGAAGGGCAAGAGTGTAAAGCATTGGATTCATTCTGCCTAACCCTAGAGAAATGCTGCATGATGGAATGTACTACACAATTGTATTAATCTACTCCTATGGTGAAATTTACAGTTTCTTGGTGATACTTCTAAGTATCATGTACCAGCCCTGACATCTTTATCTCTGGCAGTACTTATGTGCTTCGGACTTCAGACATGACGGATTTGGGTGTTCTCGTTTATAACTCAGATGGTATTATTATAGCGAGTTAACAAGGACGCGACTTGCCTCGAAGGTATGATGTTTAAATTTTTTTTAAAACAAATGTAACATATTTATAAATATTTAAGTTGTTGAATCATGGCCAGGAAATAAAGTTTCTATGACTAGATAAATGTGCTTATATCTTGCAAATTTGCAGATACGTATATGTTGTGCTCTAAGAGGAGCTATGGTGGATTTAATTTATTTTTTTTATTTCAACTTTATTAAATATATATACGTTATAATTTTATTTTTTGCCAAACTGCATGACAGTTTTACGGCAAGGTTCGCCTTTTATTTAGGTTTAAAAAACATTTTTACTTTATTTTTATAAATGAAATATAACGAGGAAAAAAAATAGATAAGAAAATGTTAATAAACTTAAAGTTTTTATTATACTTTACCCAGTTGGTAGGTTCATATAATATACAGTAATTTCCATTTAGAGAGTCGGAACATGCTTATAAATCATGTTGTAATAAAATTAACAGAAATTAGATGAATTACTGTATTGAAAGATTTAAAGAAAAAATAAATTTTTCGAAAAAATATACAATTGTACGATTCTGCGTATGGATTTTTAAATTTTAACTCACCATCATTAGCTATTTTCTGTCCACAGCTGGATGAAAGCCTCTCCAAGTACCTCTCACTTTTCTCTATCCATTGTTATTATACAAGCTGCCACGTATTTCCACAGAGTTTAATCATTTTTGGTGTATTGGCCTTTTGATTCCTCTCGAGTACCATTGGATAACTGTATTTATTAACAATTGTTCGTCTTCTGAACGATACGGCCTATCCACTGCCATTTTATTTTGGTATATTCTCTTATCCACATCTTTCTATTCCATTCCTCTATGAGGTCCTTTAATTTGACATTCAAGTGCACTCTAGCCTAGCTTCGAATAATTTTGTAAGCCAACAATTTTGTCTCCTGTTATTAAAAATGTTTGTCTATGGTAAATATAATTATCGACTCATTCAAGCTGAGTTTTATTAATACAAATGAATGTGTATCGAGTCACCAGAAAAGGTATGAAATAATATTTCCTATTAAATTTAATACGGTGATTGAACAATGATAAAAATAATTTTAACATATTAGAAAAATGAGAATGTTTTTTGTTAATACAGGTACTGAAAAACTAGAGGGTAAATGATAATTATTTTAGATCCAAAAAAATAATGTATGGCAGAGAAAATAATGTTATTTGCTACAATAGAAAAATAAAAATAAACAAATTATAACCGTGAAAGTGAACGTCTAAGCAAATAATATGTCAATTGAAATAAGCCTATTATATGAATATAGAAATAGTCAAATGGTTTACTCATATGAAATATATTTGATGATAGTCCGAATGTAATGTATATAAAACAAATGTAAATGGACCAAGCTGTCTTAATTTGCGTTTGATTTTTTTTTTAATAGATGTGTATGCCACGCATAATACCTTTCACATCTATTGTCTTACTATTTTCCAACTAAACTAGACGCTTGTACTATGAAAATAGAATTAACCTAACGAATACCTAATTTTTTTAACATTCGTTTTAATTATTATTTGCAAGTATTCACTAATAAAAAACATTCACTCGCATAAACTATTGTAAAAATGAATTAATAAATTTAAGCAAGAAATATTAAATGTGATGGATGATAGCGTCTTATGAATATTATATGTAAGTAGATGTCTTCACATAAATGTGTGGCGCCTCTGTTTTTTAAAACAAACAATTACTGTCATTATAATTTCACTCAATATACATGTTTACACAAGGGGTGGTGAAACGAGATCTAGGAAGAGTGCTAGAAATTTGACGTAGGGATAGAACAATAAGGGCTCAAGGATCAACCGGGAAGAACACGACTTACCTGAATTTTCTCTGCTATAGTCACAGCTCTCCTGAACGTCAAATACACAATGGCAGTTTCGGCATGCACTGCGGGAAAACTGAAAAACAATTCACAATATTCACTCTTCTTGACAGTTCACAAATCACAGATCACACATAGAAAAAATTGTGCTCTGTGGTAAGGTTAAAAGGAGGGGGGGATACAGATACGTGTAGTAAATCTAATGAAGTATCCTCACAAGCACGGCGACCGACGATCTAGCCCTGTCATAAATATAGAACAATATCAATAAAATATGTTTTTAAATTTGACAAATTCATATTTAAGATAAAATTAAAAATTGACTAACCTATAATTAGAGTAATAATAAAATCAATAACTATTTTTGATTACTTTTATATTTGTGTAGGATACAGTTAATATCACCTCCGATATTATTCAGATCAGTTCTGGCTTTTTTGCTAGAGTCTGTGTTAAAGTATCCAGTTTTAATACATTTCATTTAAAAACAAATCATTATATGATCTTTTTTTTTTTAATTAATATATGTTGTATCAATGTGTCCAAAATTGTATAAAAATGAATTGATAATTCTGGCGTCTGCAGTCGGTTTACTCAAAGGTATTTGAGATTCTGTAAAAATAATGTAGATGGCTTTCAAATAATGGAACGACAGGTGTATTAATTTGAAAAAATGTAACATATAGGTTCGAAAATTTGTCAAGAAAAATACTGGCGTTATAGCACAAAGGTAGTGCACTTCCCCGGATTGGAAATAGATATCCAGGTTCGAATCCCGGTGACGCAAAAACAATATTTTTCGACAAAATTGATTTTATATGTATATATTTATAATTAATACATTAATTTAGTATTCATTATATGATCGTTGATCTAGTATTGAGACACTCGCCTAGTGAATTATTATTATATCTACTATAGTTTATATACGGTATATACAAATTTTGAAATGTGTTGAATCTCTAAAAATGTATTATTGATGTGTATAGGTTGGTGTATTGTATTTAACTAGGAAGGTAGCGTTATTTCCGATTGAACCCTGCCATTAATATTTTTGTTTGTTGGCATTTTAAATATTCAGAAATTTAATGAAAAGTAGAATCGCTCGTTGTACGTAATAACAGTGTCAATTAAACCTCACTCAATCACCTCGAGCCTACCGTTCCCGGTGCTTACATCCCTTTTGTCACCGCCGGTCTAACCGCGTCTAACTGCGCCTAACCGCGAAAAAGATTCAAAATTTAAAATGTAAATTTCCAGTGTCTCCGTTCGACGGTTGCGGCGGGAAAAATGACTTACCCAATAACGCGGGAATATTATGTAAAGTGCAGCAATTACTCGCGAGAAGTCGCTAAGAGTGCCGCCTGGTAATGGCCCTTTTTTACACTGGAGTAAGGTATGACGCACCAAAACGTTATTTAATGTCGCGACGTTAAAATTAACATAAATAATAATGTCATTTATATTTTTCCTCTGCCGTCGCTCGCCATTTTTTTCGCAGGCATCCATCCCCACGTCGCGCGGAGGGCACCACACTTAACGAAAATTGCGTGCACTTAAATTCAGCTTTCGTGTTTTTTTATGAAGCGCTTCCTGCCACGGGGATTCAACACTCCTTTGTCTTATTGATTCTTATTGAATTTTTTCACCCTTTACAGGGATGACGTTTTAATATAATAGTGTGTGTAATATTTAAGTATTTTTACTAAAATCAACACGGCTAATGCGTTTCATAATGTTAATATTAATACAGATGTATTTCCTAATCACAGTTAAAAAATAAGATTTTTTTTTTTTAAATGTAACTCGTCAATTTTACAAGTAATGTACATATTGGATAGAGTGATTTAAATGTATGTTTAAATTTTATTACACCATTAAAAATAATAAACTGGTCACATTAACATTATAAGACACACTAAACATTTTCAACGAAGATATGACTAATGCGGATGGATTATTCAATACGGTGAAACCTATATCTGTCATTTTTGAAGGGACCTACTAAAATATGAAATGAATGAGGGAAAATAGATAAAAGTTACATTCATATATCATATTCTAAAAAAGATACATATTTCACATGTAAAAGAATGTTTAAATATAAATAAAATTAGAAAGCTGCACTGAAACAAAAAAAAATTACTTTGTGTCATACATAATCCATCATTCGTTTTTTGGCTGTTGCGTTATTGCCGTAAGAAAGCAGTATTTTTCCGATGTTGCAAATGACATTTTTTTCGGCATTGAATGTGCATAAAAAAAGTTTAAATTTTTCGAAGGTCGTCCATGCTTCTAAAAATAAAGGTACAGGCGAGGGATTCTCTTCATCGACATCTTCAACCTCTTTTGCTGTCTCCTTCAATTCAATAATCACTTGGGTGAGCTGCACAGTTGTCTATATAGGTTCCTTAAAAACAAATTTAAAATATTCGTAGTCATCCATGCCTTTTTGTTTACGTAATATTTTACGAGTAAAGTTTTCGTACTCTCAAAACACATAGGCTTCAGTGATTTGCCAATGACGATTGCCTCCCAATGTCAGTTCCATCACTGTTGACGCAAAACAGAGATCCACTTTTTTTAAAACGTTCTTTAACGTTAATATGCCGTTAGGCAGGCAATTATAAAACAACGTAACGATAGTGTAACGAAATATGCTGCATAATTTAAACGATTAATGCGGTAAAATGATACATACAGGACCGATCGATGTGATATATTTTTGCATGTTTTTGTATGAAATTAATTCAGGACTGGAAGAAATAAACGATACATGCGCGAAAACTATTACTCGAGGAACGATCGATCGAGATATTACTGTAGTTGATTTCAAGCACCCACCATTTATAATTTATAACAATAATAAATTTAAATGTACTGTACTATTGTTGTAATTTTATATTACAGACATTCCCTACTTCTTGAACCATTAATACTATCGTTATATTATATATTGACTACCTATATATAGACCACAATGATCCAAAATATAACATTTTAAGTGAAGCACTTTTTAAATTTGCAGTACCTACTTTTCATAAACTGCAGAAACTGTACTTAAAAAATGAAAATTTAGATATACGCATCTCTCTGTTTATATATGTATTTTATTATTGCTTTATTTGCTGACTTTTTAGTAGATCTTTAGAAACGACTTGTTTATGTTGCTTGTGTCGTCTGAACAAAGTTGCATTCATAAGTCAAGCCAAATCGTGGACATGTCACCATTGTTCTCTACATAGTCGATATATTTCTTATCATCTCCTCACATATTTAAATTCCAAATTGGTCAATCATAAATTGATTTGCCGATTTGATAGATGTTTCTTTCGAGACACATTTTTGAAATCAACAATGCCATCGTTTATTTCGAGCAATCTAAAAATGTAATCCGTTTAACCCTCATCCTTCAATCGTAGAACCTGTTTCGCACCCGAGAATTCCCAGACATAAAACGCAGATTTCGCGGGACAATTTGAAGGTTCTATCAATCTGAAGGCTCCCCGCCCGCGCTCCCTCCCGGCCGCCGTAACGGCCCGTTATTCCCGCCGCTAGAACATTATTGCACGTTAACGACCGTTTTAAAAAGCCTAGCCCCGCTAAGCGAAAAGGGGTTGTCACATTTTCTTTTTAATTTAACCTCCAAAGTTTTCTTGCCTCGAATGGCACTCCGGGCGCGCTAATATCTCCGTCCATTTGTTTCATTGTCCCAAATGAATATTTGAATTTTCTTCTTAATAACCGCCCCGCTCCGCGGTACAAAAAAATTCTGCCATCCGTTTTATAGGTAATAGAGACATTCCGAGCCATAAAATGATAAAAGTGTTATAAAAAGATTTTTACTGCCGTAAGTACACGTGGACCGAGATGATAATGATTCTTTTGATTAGGTCCGTATAAAGTTTGCGAAATTTTATTGTAGATGGGACAATAAAATCGTTTTAGCACTATTCGAATTCCTTTAATACATTAAACAGATGTTTCATGTACTTGTATTGTGGGAAACATTTCTTTTCTAATTCTTTTAGCACCGCAACTTCTAAAAGTTTTTTTCGTGACTTGTAAAATGTTACGACTTTTAGAACTCCTATTTTTACGTTAACCATATAATATATGAAGTTCATTAGATTCGAATCTGAAAATTATAATTGTTAATTTAAAAATGTGAAAAATAATGCAATTAACAGTTTTCAAGATTATGGCAACAAAGAATCAGTTATTTTATTTTTTCCTCTTTTGTAATTAGGTACTAGATTTAATTACACAGTATATATCGCACCCTTAGTTCAACAGAGACACAACTCGTAAAAAATGTATATGTTAAAAATGCATGAAAAAGTAATTCTTTAATTTGGTACAAAAACCATTACAAGCATTCTCCATTTGTTCGTAAATCCATATGCCATTTTCTTAGTTAAACTATCAATTATTAATTTCCACTTAATCGTTGTACTTCATAAAAATACCTTTATTTTTCAAGTATCTCATTACTACTATAAAGCAATAATGAAGTAAGTCAAGTGATTTCATTCGAATTCATTTTTGTTTACTTTGTAGAAAGATTTTAAAATATTTTATTGTGTTTTTAATTTGTAGTATAAGGTTTTTCATAAAACAGCTCTAATTAGCGGAATATGACTAAAATTAATCATTTTAATATACGAAAACTATTGTAATTTTTTCTCGATGTTTTCATCGTACAGTCTATTACGACTGCGGCCATGGACTTCTGAGTTTCATGACGCCGCTAAAGAATAAAAATATTAATGTACGGATACGATCAACAATACACATTACCTATGTGAAGTCATATTTTCAAAATATTTTATTTTTGGTTAGTATATTACTTTCAACCAATCAATGGCATGTTCAGACTAACTAACGTAAAAATATATTTTAATTTCATATCGCTACCAGTGGTGTGCAGTAAGCACAAACTTAGGTTATGTTGTTACTGACGATGCTAACCAAGTATACAATAGGTAGGCATCAAAAAAATGTTAGATTTTTTAAATTGTAAATTGTAATACTATAATTATAAATTAATTACTTTAAAATAGGCAAGTTCTTTTATTGCTCAGTACCGTACTCTGCTTTCGATTTCGCTTAAAATATTTTCTACGATTTCTCCTTTGACTATAATTGTAAATTTATTACTTTAAAATAGGCAAGTTCTTTTATTGCTCGATATCGTACTCTGATTTCATTTTCACTTAAAATATTTTGTACGATTTCTCCTTCCCATAACGGATTTATAATGTTTAATTAACAGTATTCAAAAGCATTTCTTTAATTAACTAGTTTTATAAATTAGCATATCCAAAACTCATAAAAATAATAAATAATTGTATTTTGACCTTTAATTTATATTGGTAGTCTAACTTAATAATATCCTGAAAAATGTAAATTCGCTCGCCTGACAAATGATAAATAACCTATAAATTTTATCTACGCTAACACCGAAACATGAAATCATAGGTTGGAATACATTAAGAACACAAAATTTTTAGTCCCATCAAGTAAAACAAATACGTAGAATGTTATTCTAAGCAGTTTTCAGTAAGGATTAATCCCTTTCAAAAACGGTAGCAATAAGCACAAATGGTTTGAAAAATTCAGATAATTCGTAGACGTCAAAATGCCGACGTAGATTTAGTAAAAAAATATTTAGTTCAGTACAATTATTCTAAGGATTACGTTCATTAAAGACCTAAGTGGTAGCAAATCGCGAACCAGAATTCACATGAAGTTGTTACAAATGGTTTGCAAATAAACCCACGGCTAGATGTGGTTTACGCCATAGACAAAGTTACTCTAACCCAGGTAATAACGGCTAGAATTTGTATAGAGTCTTTTCATAATATAATAATTACTTCATTTATTTTTATTTCCCAGAATTTTTAGTAATGCACACCTTTTTTTATTGTATGTAATGTACGCCCCTGATCACTACATACATGTAGATGTTCACTGTCTCCTTAACTAGACGTGTATTAGTCTGTACTAAAAGAGACAGGCTGGTACGTTATATCCAACAGTGAAATAACTCAAGACAATCTTCATATTAATTAACATACAAATTAAAAAAATTATATAACAAAAATATTAAATAATTTAAAAACAAAATATCCCCGTTTCCCTACGTTTAGAACACAGTAGATAACAACTTTTTAGATTTAAAAATATCACGACGACAAACAATTTTATTCTTCTTTTTTAAGATTTTGGAATAAATGGAAACATTTTTTTGGACATGCCCGTCCAAGAACATCGAACGCCGTTGTCCATTTTTTACCTCTTTGTACTTCGTACAAAGACCGGCGCCCGTTAATTGTTGCTTTAATGTCTGTCCGGAAAATAAACAGTGAAGGAGTTTTGCATGAAACACCCTGCCTTCTTTCTTGTTCCCTTGATTAAATATACAAATTCATCCTCTATACCTTTTTTGCCCTTTGTTTAAACTCAGAGGCTCAGATATTACAGACTCGGCTCAGATATTCGTTTATAAGAAATGTTAGATTCTAAGAAAGTAACGATTTACCAAGAGTAACATCACACCGAGCACCCTTCTGAGTACAATACTTAGGGATGGCAAAAACATTTCAGTTATTGGTATTTTAGTATTCATTCAATTTCTAGCAGTAATACCGGCATAAATGCGGTTATCAATATACTCGTATGTTACGAACGTGTATAACCGAGAAAATGCATCTACCTACAAGCAAACAATTACATAAGGCCCCATATACGATATTTCTTGTGTGACGTATTAAACGACAGAATAGCACACCTCCACGCCGAACATGCGACCAATTCCTACGTTATAACATATTTAGAAACACGTGTCCTTATATATCACACACCTGGATCAAAAGTAAGACAGCTCAAAGAAACATGAATTTTGAGTTATTATTGTATTCGGATACTCTGTCATATACGCATCTAACTAAACCCCAATTCTAGAATAGTGTCATTTTAAGATACATTTATGACCTAAAATATGATTTTGTTTCATAACTTTACTAACAAAAAATGGAGAAATATGTTTTTATTTTTTTGTCTACTGAAATAATGACTTTTTGAGTTGTCTTAGTTTTGATATAGGCGTGCGATATGTCACGTCCACCATACCCTAGTAAATAGTACGTAGGCAAGAATTCTGCCTATATAAGACGCCTGTAAATATTTTCTTAGCGGAATAAATCCAACGTAACACAACATAGCGAGTTTTTTTTGTTGTGTACATTTTGAAATCTTAATCTTCACGCATCTCTCTATAATTGGTATCAGTTAGTTAAATTATTATGAAGACTGAAAAACTAATACCTGAGAAAGAATATGAAAACAAGAAAATTACGTGTATATTCTATATGTACATATATTAAAAATACTGGCTGGCGTCTCTTATCGTATCACTCAAAGGTATTTGAGATTCCGTAAAAATAAAGTAGATGTCTTTCAAATAATGGAATGACAGACGGATTCATTTGAAAAGTGTAACATATAGGTTCGAAAGTTTGTCAATTCACTGTGTTGGTATAACATAATCGGATAATGCACGTTCCCCGGATTGAAAGAGATCCAGGTTCGAATCCCGGTAGCAATAACAATAATTTTCCATAAAATTGATTTTATTTGTATATCTCTCTAATTAATACTTTTAATTTGTATTTAAAATACAACGTAATCTGAATAATGTGTTCTGAATAATTACAACTTCACATTAAGAATGTGTTCTTCTCAATAATATATAAGTTGTATCAATGTGTCCAAAATATAATAAAAATGAATAGTTAATTCCGGCGTCTCCTATCTGATTACTCAAAGTTATTTGAGATACAGTAAAAAAAATATACAAAGTAGATGGCTTTCAAATAATGGAACGATGGATGTATTAATTTGAAGAGTATAACATATAGGTTCGAAAATTTGACATCAATCCACTGTGTCGGTATAGCATAATCGGATAATGTACGTTCCCCGAATTGGAAGAGATCCAGATTCGAATCCGGTAGCAACAACAATATTTTTTGATAAAATTAATTTTATTTGTATATTTTTCTAATTAATACATTTAATTTGTATTTAATTTTTTTTTCTCTAATATAATTAATTATATAAATCGGTTGACGATGCCTGGCGGCAATATTGCCATATTTGTAAATAAAAATAAATCGAGGGGTCCGGACGGAATGTCTCGGATCATTGTTTGATTGAAAAGTGAGAACGGATAGCTCACAGAATTCCGGACACCAGGTGTTCGCAAACCATATGGAATTTGGGTAGATGGTAAAAATAATATACAAACATGAACTTGAAAATATTTCAAACAAAACCGGTGTGTTTTATGTAAAGGTTTGTTTATATACGTACTACAACCGTATGTGTTTTAGTGAAACAGATTGTTTTTTATGGTATTTTGAAAATCGTTTTACATAGAATGTGCCTTATCGGAGGTTACTCAGAATCATAAAAATAGAACTATAAAAATAGTACGTATTAAATCAATGTGAATAATGTTAGGTGACTGTTACGGTTATTTATTATTTTTATAAACACCAATGAAGTTGTAAGAAAATAATTATTCTATGCAGGGGTGGTACGGAACACGTGTCTGAGATATATAAGTCGATTTTTTTTTACTTTTCTATCTTCTATGCTATATATTTTACGCTTATTCAGAATAAAATGAAGTTATTTTATACGGTAGATGAATTTAAAACAATAAGAAATGTCAAGTGTCATCAGTCATTGTCAACTCACTATTGGATGAAGACCTTCCCGTGAAGCCACTCTTTTCGATACTCTGCTAATTTTCGCCATGTCACAGCTACTGCTCTGATAATTTCGCATATTCATCGAGACTCCTGGATTCCTCTAGGTCGTTTTTAGCCATTATTTTTGTATCCTGAAATATGGTCCACTCGTCACTTATCTACGATTTTTAGTAATTAAAATGGTAAAGACCAAGGTCTTCGTGGTGGATAATTTACGTCAGTTTTCACTTCAGCTTACTTGTTTTTTTTTTCTGCATCTTCTAGCGAATCCCAACGTTCAGTTAGAATGTCAAATAATTTAAATTTTACCAACATTTTAATAAAAAATTAAATGAATCAACTAGAAAGGCATACAGAAAAAATGTATTTACCGAAAAAATATCTCATTCCTACCGAGATTTGAACCTGGACCTCTTCTTATCCGGGGCAGCCATTTTGCTATAACAATCGAATACATTTTCGACAAATTTTGAACTTATATTCTGTAATATTTACAATTGTTCCCAATTCCATTATGAAAGCGATCAACTTTATATTGGGGTGAATCTCAAATATCTACCTACCTGAAAGTAAAACACCTCAGGAAAAGATCCGGGTTTGAATCCCGGTATTAATTAAATATTTTTTCGAAAAATAGATTTTTTCCTGTATATCTTTCTAGTTAATTAATTTAATATGTTTTAAAATAGCACGATTTAACAGGGAATTATTTTAAGAGATATTTACATTAAAATAAATACTTTGTTCTATTAAACTAATTATTTGTGCATTACAAAAATAAAAAGTGAACATTAAATAAATGTATATTTGTTCAATATTTTTTTTTATTTATTATCATATTTACAATAGTTTTACAACATGGGTTGTTAATTAAGTATTGTACATTATTAAAATTACATGGTTTTTATTCGCTTACCTCTCCAAAAAAGAGAATTAGCTCTTGTGCTTGGAGACGGAAATACCTAACCTTACCTTACCTAACCTAAAATTTGTATTATTTTATTGCACAAATAACTAAGGAACAAAGTATTTGTTATAATGTACGTATTCATATTTTCTATTTTAAAATATGTACCACAGAAGAACAATCTGAAAACTTTACAATAAAAATGTGTTATCTATATTTTAAAAACATTTTATTATTTGTAAATCTTGTTGTTGAAACTAGTTGCAACTAGTTGTCAAATAGTTGTAACTGGTGGCGTGTAGCTGTGTTGATACTTTGCATGTTTTATCATATATTATATGTAACGGATAGTCATGACGTTAAATGAAGACAAATCGATTATAGAAATTAACAAACAAGAACAAAAACAAAACTCTGTTCCAGAGATCAATTTAAATTCACACCTCATTCGCTTTAAAACTGTGTTGAAAACTCAGTCGACGTTGACAAAGCAGAACCTTAGAAAACCTCCACCATCCCCTATTAGTTACTCGCTTCTGCCCATTTTTCCGCATTCCTGTTGTAAAAGATGTTGGTTTGAACATTCCAATGTTTACATCTTCTTAAGCTTACATTGAAAAGATTTACGTTACAAATCTAACTTTTAATTCAAGAAGAATTAAATAATTAATTAGATTTAAAGAAGTTCAAACAAGAGAGATCAGATAGATATTTTTAGAGTTGAACAGGAGTCACAAGAAGGGACCAAATAAGAAATGCAGCAATCAATGCACAATTTATTTAGTTATTGGTTTAGTTTATCCATCTGGGATACAGCATATTAAGGATACCGCCACAACTGCAGATACATTTTTTTAGAAATGTTAGACATAAACAATGCTATTCATTTCGTTTTAACTGCTGCTAGAGATATTCAAGTTCACTGTATTAACAAACGGAACATCAGCACTCAATGGACTGATATTTGACGTACATACAACAAGCGTGAAGTTAAACGTAGGAAAGCGAATCTCTGAGACACGGTGAACCACAAAAGCCAAGAGTTGTCTCCATAGAATTTCATGGGAGCATAATAGTCTTATGGGCCGTGTGCATGACGATCTCAATGAGACTTAGATCTATGAGAGTCGCTAAAGGTACATATATACTGGATGCATCATTCTAATCTGGCTGATGATTTATAAATCACCGCGCGCTGTACTCTGCACCGCCATTTATCGTCGAATCTCCACGAGAAACTCACCCATCGACACGGGTCAGAAGAGGCTTTAAAAGGCATATTTGTTTAAAATAAATTTTAAAATATTTCCTTAGTAAATACACGGTGAGGCCCATAGAGCAAGATCCTCTTTCTTCCTGCCTGTATTGGTAACTAATGAATAATTCACGGGACGCTCTCCGCTCCTGCCGAGCCCCCTCGCCACGCTCTGTTGGCTACACTGTCCTGGTCTGTACAACATTGTCGGTACATTTCACTGTATAATATTATTTATTTAGAGCTGACCATATTCAAAATTCTCAGATTTACGCTCAAGTCCCTGGCGGACAGGGCAACACCAGATTGACCGCCGATTCCTGAATACATTGTGAGGCTAGGAATAATTAAAATTGTATTTTATTATTATTTAATCTGCCTCCTAACAATCAAACTACGAAAATATTTATCTGAATATATATTAAATTAATAAAGTTTATTGAAACATTAAAATTTATTAGACTAAGCAATATTTAGAATGGTTTTTCTGATTATATTATATACCACATACTCGAATCAAATAAACTTTTTTTAATACTTTTAAAATTAGCAATATTAACTTTGTGGTTAAAATTCATATTTTTTAAATTTTGTAATAGTAACTGCCCGGTCTAGTTAATTTACTAATTAAATTAAAATTATTTTCATTTTTATTACATTATTAATAAATATATTTAATTAAATGATCCATACCGTGTCTAAGTTACTCGGGTCCTTAAATTATATACAAAAAAAATATGATGAACTCTAAAATTTTAATGATATTTATATTATTTATCTATAATACAATAGTAAAATACGGTCTATTTTGGATATATATGTTTTTAAATATTAATTTAATTTATTAATCATAAATATGTACTATTAAGGAAAACACATCCTTATTGTGAAGTTTTAATTATTCAGAACATAAAAACAATATTTTTCGACAAAATTGATTTTATATGTATATATTTATAATTAATACATTAATTTAATATTTATAAATATGTACATATAACATCAATTTTGTTGAAAAATATTGTTTTTGCCCTACCGGAATTCGAACCTGAATCTCGATTTCCAATCCGGGGAAGTACACTACCAATTGTGTAATACATTAAATTAGTATTTAAAACATCACAGACCTTCTGTTCTAATTAATTACAGCTTCACAATAAGAATGTGTTCTCCTTAATATATGTTTTTCTTATACCAGCCGAAAAATATATTGTGTTTAACTATAAATATCGTATATTAATTCAATGTGGCATTTAAATCTTTTTTCATGTAAAATTTACATGTCATCAAAATTCTTATTACGTTTTAAACATAGTTTAATGATTGTGCTATTAAAATAAATATTTTAGTGGTCTTCTATAGCGAGGGATTAAATCAACCATTTTACCATTTATAACTATTATAACTATTTATACAATTATAAAAAATAAGGTTACATGATTCAATATGTAAGATTGCATAATAAAATATGTCGAAGCCAATTTTAGTTTCAAAATCAATGATTTTCGAGAATTTATAAAATAATGTAGAATATATTTAATTTATAGTACACGTTGGTATGTAATTTATGCAACAAAATTACAAAATAAGCTGCATGTCAGCCCTATTAAGTGAACGCCTGTCATAAATCGGGTTTTTTAAACATTTATTTGTAAGAATAGAATTCCAAACCGTTTAATGTTAGTTATACAGAAGATAAGTATTGATTAAAGTGTTACACGAAGATAGATGAAAATTAAGAATTTGGAAAATTGCCTAATTTAGTTCTGAAAAATACACTTGTCACTGTCTGAATATTAAGTATATAATATATTTAAGAAATCTTCGTGATTCTTAGTGCCTAGATTCAATAACCATGTTGTTCAGTGCCTCGTATCAAGCAATTACGTAGAACGGATGTAAGAAAGTCGGCATGTCATTAACCGAACTAGATTTTCATCTTAGGTATGACAAATTTATTATTCACGTTATTTCTGGTGGCATTACAATGTGGGTTTATTATTATTGACTGTAGCATTTTGGATCATAGAACACGAGATTTACTTTCCGGACGCCGAGTTCCATTTCGACCTGTGCGCTGCTCAACATCGCTTCCCACTTCTTTCTCAAATTGAAAAATCTTTTCATTTCCTTCACGTAGCACCAATTTACCTCTCGTCCGTCCACCCCTCGCTTCTGACTCCCGAAAGCATTTGGCTGGCCGTGAAAAAGCGTGTTCACTATGCGTGAGGATTGAGAGTAATGGAATACCATTAGCGGGGTGACAGAACCGTTTACCTGACAAACCAAACCGTGGACCAGAAAACCAAGAGACAGGCGACGAAAACCATTAAGTCCCGAGGACGTACCGGCGAGGAGATGGATCATCTATTCTGCTTAGTGGCATATATAAATGCAGATAGAAATTCTTGCGACAGTATGTAGTATTTTATTTATTTTTAATAGAAATAAAACAGATATACCTAAGTAATAAGGTACTGAACATCAAGGAAAAAAATTGTTACAAATTACGTACCAATACATCCTAACATATGGACAAGAAAACATACAAAATAAATAGTTATGAACGCACCAGCAAGGGAAAATCGTCTACATACTGCATCAAATAATATTGTCAATTAGGTTATTAAATTTTCTTATATATTCATAATATATACGACAAAAACGTGAAACAGTGTTCGATATTTCCTATTTTATTTTGTTGCTTGGCGCGTTAATAGAGCGTATTTAGCAACCTCATAACAAGATGTGATAAAATTGATATGTGATATTTGGTTAATTTTTTAAATATACTTTAACATCTTTTATCTTCATTACGCGCGTAATAAGTACGTCCCAGTTGTATACCTCATAGTTTGTTGATGTTGTTAGTTAAGAAAAACTATTATGTGACAATTAAATGTTTATTACAAGAATAATACAATTAAGGTATAAAACTAGTATCGTAGTCAAATGGTAACGCCGAAGAAAGCGCGCCTGGCGCCCGTCTCCCCTTTTATCCCATTACACACACACACACATATATGCAATTTCTTCTTCTTTTTCTTCTTCTTTTAAACAGGCAATCCAAGAGTGATTTGTGCCATTAAACAAGTTAAAACATTATTTCACAGAAAGCAGTACAACAATAATATAGAATAGGGAATATTACGCTACAAGTTAATACCATTGTCGTTCAAGAAATTTGCTATCATATAGCTTAAATGTGGCGAGTTAAGGGAGAGAAGATGACATAAGTTAACAGGGAGTTGAAAATTACCATTAACAAGATTATTGTAAAAAAAACCTGTGATCCGCAATGGACAGGCAAAAAAGACATGGTCAAGGGTCTTCTCCTCGACACCACACTCACACATTGGGGAGTCTATTATGTTCAATCTAAATAAATGTGAGGCTACCTGGTAATGCCCAATTTTCATTGTAGAGATATTTGATATTGTTCTTTTAGAGACCTTCCTGTTGGAGAACCAAGGCGTGCGGGGAATAGACCCTTGGATTATTTTAAATATGCGATCTCAAGTACATCACATTTATGTTACAATTATAAGTGTTAAAAAGGTTAGATATAAACCCGTCAAAACTAACGCGATTTTAATATATTAATATTTTTTCTAAAATTTAACAAATTTTTGTATTTATGTTTATAATAGTAAAATTTTTGACCACGTTTGACGGGATAATTGCACTTGATAGAATTGACAGCGAATCTTTTTAGGTTTATATTGCCATGAGACATGTTGAATTTGTCATCCGAGGCAATATTAGCGGTACACAATGGAGTCCTAGTACGGATGAGGCCTGGAGCTGGCAAAAGAGTAATTAAAGTAGACTGAATTCAGTGGAAATGATATCACTTAAGCGAATATGTGCCAAATCTATTTATGACAGAATAAATAATGAAGAAATAAGGAAAGAATTAAAAGCTGATCTTCGTATAGTTAGTAAGATTAAGAAAGTATCACTTAGGTGGTTTGGTAACATGAAACGGATGAATGAGGATAGAATGGTCAGAAATATATATGACGCAAGTGTTGGTGGCATCAGAAGTAGAAGACGTTAACCAGATACTGGAGCACGGTCCTGTTAGAAACCTCAATATGTATGAGAAGATGTATGAATGAAATGAAATGATGAGGCAAAAATTGTGTGTAAGGACAGAAGAGTGTGGCGCTCTACCCTCTCTGACTACCCCTACGAAACGGGGAAACGGTATGATGGTAAGTTAGTTAGAGACACAAATGGACAGTTAGAACGTTAGTTAAAGACATGGATAGCACTTAAGGAAATTATATATGTAGGGAAATAGGGAATTATACAAAACATCTAATAATTTATAATAATAATTACATATATTTTTATAGGTAGTTAGTTACAAAATGTTTACGTAAGGGATTCAATAATCATTTTGAAAATCAACCAAGCGTCACTAGATAAACCATTTAAACCGAAAAAAAAAATTCATAGAATTTTTTACATAAATTAGTTTACAGATTTAAAACAGTACAGAGCATAATTAATTAATAATCTACAATTAGAATTCGTTATTCTTTATTCTTTATTACATACATACTGTGAAGCGAGTCAGTGATTAAAATTAAAATTATGTATTTAATAAACTCTATACTCTGCTAATTGTTCCCACTCTCTTCTGCTGTTTGGTGAACTATACCGTGAACTAGCAAAATCAAATCTTGCTTTGGATAAGCTAAAATAAACATAACAAATAACACAATATTACATTATTTACTGCGATATATGTGATAAATTTGTAATTTTTAAAAATAAATAACATAATACAATTTTACACGAGAATATGCAAATCTGATTAAGTCTTATTATTTCCAAGAGATAAACATAATATATGTATACACAAGAATTACCCTCCACAGATTCAGTGAAGTCACTTCACCGAACTCGGATTAAAACACACGTAGGGGTGCTTCGGTGCTCACCCCGGCGGAAAATAAAGAAACGAGTACCACCAAACAACCCTCTGAAGGATTTTCAAAATTCCCGTAAAAAAATCATATCTTTGACGAATTTCTCTCCGCCACTTGGTTTCTTTGATCGTATTCCCGCCGTTAATAGAAGGTCTTTACTCTTTACTGTTCTGTGGTCAACATTATGAAGTGGTCGAACTTAGTCATATAAGCATTCAAAGGTTTGTGGTAGATATCTGAGTAGCATTTCAGAGATACTTATAGCACGAGAGTTTATTAAAGTCGTTCATTCTTTGTATTCTTTAGGCATAATTAATGACGTTAAAGGAATGTCCGAAACATCAATATATCATCATCTAGAGAGATGTCGTATTTCATTCGGTTGACAAGGCGGTTGAATTACAACCTTCCAATGCCGTAAAATTATACCGCTCGATTTGTAAGTAATCCATAAGATATGTTTGAGATATTTATCTTTTTTTGTAAATTATTGACAATATTAGATTTTACTTATAACGGTGATTGTTATCGACTACAACATTAAAAGCTTGTTGCCAGCGTAAATAAAAGATACATTATTTATTATATTATTGATAGAATTGGTGTTAGCTTTGTAGAGTTTCATAATAATGGATGGATATAAATGAAATAATGTTATAATTCTACTTGAGTTTATTAGAACTACTCGAGTTTCAAGAGAAACAGTAACTCTCATCGACAGGTGAATATAGGAGACGAGACTTAGGTGTGTAGTTAGTTTAATACTTCATCTGTCGATGAGAGTTATTGTTTCTCTCTAAAATCGAGTAGTGCTAATAAACTCAAGTAGAGTAATAACATTACTTTAAAAATTAGCAAATTTTAACTTTGTGGTTAAAATTCATATTTTTTATTTATTATCTTTGTTTTATTAACCACTGAATTGAGTTTAAATACATCTACCGGTTTCGAAAAATACTGTTTTCTTCTTCAAGATGTCATAACTAACTAAAAATATATATCATTGTTTCTTCACCAGAATCTATTTTTAAAAAATTTTTAAATTGGGATTGTCAATTTTGCATATAAACGGTGTTGGTCACAAATTAAATAATTTGGAATCGTTGGAGATAAATAAAGCATGTAAAACTAATCAAGAAATTATAAACAACCAATTTAATTTAACTTCGAGTCCCATTCTAAAAATTTTTCTTAAAAATTATTCGACTAAAGTTGTATTAAGCAACAATTTGAGTTAGGTACTAAATTTATTTTTTAAATAATTGTTGTTTTTTTTTATTTTTTTTTTTAATTTTTAAAAATAGATTCTGGTGAAGAAACAATGATATATATTTTTAGTTAGTTATGAGATCCTGAAGAAGAAAATACTATTTTTCGAAACCGGTAGATGTATTTATACTCAATTTAGTGGTTAATAAAACAAAGATAATAAATAAAAAAAAGTAATAACATTGCTTAGTTTATATCCATCCAAAATTATTTATTACTTGAAACGTCAGAAGAAGAAACAGCTGTATTGAAGAAGATATAGAAAATTGAGTCTAGAAATAAACAAAAAACAAATAGCATGTGATCGTTGATAGATATCATTCCAAACCTTGAAATTTTCAATAACTTTAATTATCTCGGGTCCGTAATTACTAACCACGATAAATGCGAACCTGAAATCTGATACAGAGAAAAGATATGTGTCCAGATATGGAAAAACCGCTGTACATCCAAAACAACCATGATCAGTAGTGGTAGATACAAAGACTGCAAGAGAGAGAAAGCGGATTGATGCTTTAGAGATGTGCTGCTAATGTACAGTATGTAATGTACGGTAACACGCATAAATGTTTCCATACCACAGGAATTGACTCTGAACCATTTTCAATCAATACCTAGGAGTGATTCTGAACCATTTTCCTTAAACGATAAGTTTTAGCACATCTAACGAGAAGACAAAAGATAAAGATGCTGTGGTGTGTCCAGTAGTAAAAAGCAATTGACACCTATTTGGTGACGACCCTCATATCAGCAGGATGCCGAGATAAATGGAAGTAAACATGAAATAGTCAAGCAGTAGCAGATGATGAATCATCGTGACAATCAACAATTACGTATTAAGCCAACGTAGTAATAATATAGTATAATTAAAGTTAAGCTTATAAGCGAACAATAATTATATAAGCGAACAATAATTATATAAGCAAACAATAATTATATAAGTGAACAATAATTATATAAGAGAACAATAATTATATAAGCAAACAATAATTATATAAGTGAATAATAATTATATAAGAGAACAATAATTATATAAGCGAACAATAATTATATAAGCGAACAATAATTATATAAGCGAACAATAATTATATAAGCGAACAATAATTTTATAAGAGAACAATAATTTGACCCTTTTGAGTTGATTTAGTAGGTATTAGGATAATTCAGTAATCAATTACACATTAGTTTATTTAAATAGATATACCTGCTTAACGTATGCACTTTTTTACACGAAATCATCAGTTAATAATTCACTGAAATGTTTTCGACCATTCTTCCATACATCAGTCCTCTGTGATCGTTATAGACAAGAAATGGACTCACTAAGACTATCTTTCCAAATGATTTCGTGAAACATAACACCATTTATAATGTAAACTATCCGTTCGATCATTAATTTGCACCATAAATCCCAGCAGCCTCCCACATAACTCCTGGACCAGTGGAAGTCCAGTCTTCATCGTCTATCTTCTTCTCGCATTAACAGGTACGGTAAACATGTCACTCGGACTCCATTACCGCCGGGAACGGGACAATCGATGCCTCATAAAGTGTAATAATGCCCCGAGAACTTTATTGAGCCGTGTAGAAGGCTACTGCGGAAAGTTTCCATCTATTGACTGTACATTACCTTCCCTCCTCGGAGCCTTCCAGGGGTAATGGAGATTTAGGGGATAGAGCCAGAAATAAGTTTAGATATCGTAGTTGGCTGAGATTATTCGATTTTGTGATTATGTGACTCCGAACGAACGTTTAGCTGAACGACAAATAAAAGATTTTTCTAAATATACATCGATTTTTATGAAATTACATTTCATTTGTGATGTTATGTTTTGTCAGAAAATTCTGCAATAATTAATATCTCATTCATAAGAAAACATGTATTAGATGAATTCTGACGACATTATTTTATTATTATTGCTATGTATGTAAAGTTTATGTTTCAGTCAAGGTAACAAATTCGGTTATTATTAAAAATAACCGCATGATTCGACCAATGTGATAAATCAATACTCTATTACTAGCATCAACTGATTATTATTAATAAATTCTTGTTAATTGCTTGTTTAATGTAATAGAAAAATATTTATACTTGTATACGTAACTACCTACCTCATATATAATATCTTTCTTATTCTCTCTTCATTCATAAGGTCCATTCTTAATCTTACTCACTATACTATGCCACATATTCGCCTAAGTGATCTCATTTCTAATGAATTCAGTCTACTTTAATTTCTCTTCTGCCAGCTCCAGGCCTCACTTTTATTTATCAATCTATATTATAGTCGATACTAGGACTCCATTGCGTACCACTAGTCTTGCCTCGGTTGACAAGTTCTTGTTAGATATAATTGCATTCACAACGCTGATCACTTTTTTCCCTGCAGTCACTCTCCTTTCGATATCTTTCGCAATCTTTCCATTTCTATCAAACATACTATACCTACCTACATAATAAAAGTAAATAAAAATACTCATTAAACCCAATTTTAAAATTGCAATATTTTATCATTTCTAGATGTTTGTTTCATTATTTATTTGTCATATGTTTTATCATTTCTATACGTTTGTTTCGTTATTTTTCATTATATTTTAGTATGAATTCATATTTTATTGACAAATCAAATTTTTTATATGATAAGTATATAGAGATAAATAATAAATAAAACATCACATATTTTCATTACATTGCGGGCCTCACAATAAATTATAAATAATAACCAGTTATTGTGATTTAATTTTTAAATAGAAATGCGTACATGGGATAAGTGTATCATTAATATTCTTACCATTTTCAAACTAGGCTAAACGTTTGTGCTATGAAAGTATAACTAACTTTAAAAAAGCCTAGAACCCCGGACCGTAGTAGCACTTCATTAATAGTATATTTTTTATCATACTTATCGAATTACGCGAATAATTACGGTTTAATATTAATTGGATGTATTACATTAATCGTAACATACACATCATTGCTTATATTGTATTAAAACGTCATCAGTCCACTCTTGTCAAAATTATCTCTTGCGCTTGTCTCATTTCTCGTCGGTGCATGAATCATTTGTTCAAAACATAAATCATGAACTTTTCAATGAATTTATGACTTAATAAATGACCCCTAAAAAGGTTTATCCTTCCGGTATGGATTACCGTGAATCATTACGTTGCAGTTTATGAAATCAAAAGAGCAATATATCTTCATAAAGTGAGTGCGTCCAGTGATTTGGAGGAAGAGTTGGAGAGGGAAGTTAGTTATCAAACCCGCCCACGGTGAATGCAATGCACCTTGGGCAGTGTATCACTGCAACTGTATTTACCATACGTGGCACACTTCATTTAAAAACGTTGTTGATGCACATATTATATTTGAGATTCTCTCGATTAGATCTGCGATAATTGAATGTGTTCTTAATAAAATTTAAGTACAACACTAACGAGAATAAAGTAGAAATAAATACATGAGATTATATATATTTTTAGATATCTACATTAGTCATTATTAATAATAGTACAGGTACTTTGAATTTAACCACGTAAGTTTTATATATGAACCGACGAAATAATATTTTTCTTAATCGGGGTGATAAAAAACTGACACCAAACTTAGAATTATTGTATTTGATTGAATTGTTTTTTTTAATATTAGAATATTAATTAAATCTATTTTTAGTTGGTGCCTACTGCATAAAGTATTAAAAAATATATACTATAATAAAAGATGTAGGAATGAATCGAAATTATTGGAATTTTTTTTAGGATAGATCTTATGGTAAAATTTAGTTGATTATTTATGATATTTTGGTTAAATTATACATGAATTATACATATAAGATTACACTGCGAGAGAAAACTCGTTAATTTACTCATAAAATAAGTACAAATTATGCAATTGTTTAAATATATAAAAAAGCGCATCGTATTTATGTACATATATATTCATACAAATTAAATGTATCAACTAGAAAGATGTACAGAAAAAAAAAATTAAGCAAAAAAAAAAATGGTTGATACCGGCAAGTATTATAATATTTTTTCGATAAATTAATTTTTTCTGTATATCTTTCTAGTTGATATATTTAATTAGTATTAAAATACCAGATAAGTATGTTTTGAAAATATTTCAGCTTCACGATAATATTGCGTTCTCCGTAAAAATATTTATTTTTGTTTAAAACTCGTCCTAAGACGAGCGCCAAATATGTAGTTGCGTATGATGGTTTCTGTGAAAAAAAAATCTATTACTCATGGTATAGGAGCACAATAATATGTATTTTTTCAATATATGACAATAGAATTGGATTTCTTTGTTTTCTATTGGAAAAAATATATCTTTGATATAAAATAAAAATCCACCTAATTCGTACATTTCAATTTCATTCCCTTCAATATAATATATCTGTTTCCTTTCCAATTTTCCTATGGTCGATAGATAGAAGAGAATCGGCTATTATACAAGTTATATTATTTTTAATTGTATCTAGAAGAGAGGTGTTAAATTAAAATACAAAACAAAATCCATAATTACAAAAAATGTCAAATAAAATTAAATTTCTATCAAAAAAATGAACATTTTTTCAAAATAATCTTCCTTCCTGGAATTCAATCTCCTGCGCGTTGACCATATGCGTAGCGGTATTTGCCCTTGCAACACCAGGATGACGAGTGTCGAGCGAGAGCGACGCACGATAGTGAACCCTGCGCGCTATCTTCTGCATGAACCTGTTATCCAGAATGGCTCGAGATATCGCCTTTACCTAGAAGCGGGTTCCTTTTGAGCGACACTACTATTATTTTGCAGACCCGGATTGTTAATAAATATATCATATATTTTTATTAAATTTGACGGTTTGAAACAGAACACCTGCACTGCTCGTTCGACCGGTTCCCATGTTATCTCATGTTGGCTTCAGCTTACGGGGAATTCATTCGTGAATATGAAGTCATATGAAACGCGTATCGTGTAATTTCAATGCACATTATTTACCTCACCATCCTGTCGTAAATAATCAAAATGAAAACTATAAAATTCGCGTTGTATTGTATGTCGTTTACTTGACGGCGCTGCGAAAACATCAGATATGTCGTTGCATAACATATTATACAACGGACCAAAGTTACAAACGGAGATGCCGTATATGATTTTAAATTTTCGATTTCATCAAACTATCAGACTGTCATTGCAGATATATGTAAAATATATAGGCATATTTTGATTCTCCCTGCTCATCGTAAATATCAACATATTTTGTGGCGTGAGTCTTCGAGTGAGCCTATGTCGGACTACGAATTAAAAACTGTAACGTACGGTTTAACATCCTCTCTGCATCAATTGGCTAGAGATGAGAGATAAAATTATCCTACTGCCTCAGAGTCGCTTCTTAAAAATTAAAAAAATCACGTGTTTTTATGTATTACTTCCACTACATCCTGTATACAGCACGTAGGCCGAAATAAAATGCCTATATAAGACGCATGTAGAAATGTTCTAACCAGTTCTCTTCATTAATTTTCCGTACAGACATTCTTCACGTTTTACTCTTGTATTATTATTCTATTTGAAAAACTAGCACATGAGTTAAGAAATACAGTCTATTCTGTACGTAATAACTAGTATAGGTAGGGAAAGTTTTCCTACAAACTCGGTGATCGTAATTATCAAAATCGTAGCTTTATGTCTCTCAATCGATTTGATTGATTTGACTCTGATCGACCTTGCAACATCGTTGTCAGTAATCACTAATTTCTTCAGACTAAGTCAGATCTTCTTGTTCCTCTTCTTCTTCGGCAGTCTCTGATCGCGAGGATGATGTCTGCCGTGGTGTGTGCCTTCATATGTCTGAAGAGCCCTATCCTTGAACCCCACGTCCTTCCACAGATTTTAAGCGATGGATATTCTTTCTTTCCTTTCCTTTTCTCCTTATCGGGTAATCTAAGAATAGTTCCCAGTAGCGCATAGTTCCATAAAATTCCACTGCAACAAGTGCGCTGAAGCTACTTGAACTTCACATTATGTTAGCGCCTGAACGTATTACATGTCTTTCATTTAAATACATAAAGTGCATATAGTTCAATTCAGTTAGAATTGTATTTATTCTTACTCTCGATTCAAACTTTGCAAAATAGATTTTATTGATTATGAAATTCATAAATCATATGTGATTAGGGGAGCAGACCCAACTGCTTCCTATAAATATGTAATTTGTAGGTTATTTTGGTTAACTATATTATTTGATTAATGATTAATGAATCCGGCGTTCTTTAAAAATTATATTTTAACATAAATTATCTTGTATTATTATATTATGAATTATATTGTAACATAACAAAAAACGAAAACAAACCCAAAACACATTATGTACATACTTAGCTTCCCATTTATTTAGAAGATGGTCTATTTATTCCACGAGCGAAGAAATACTTATTTTTTGAGGCAATCTAGAATTTGAAATCCTCCATCAACTCCTCCAAATCGTCAGACTTTTCCAACCTACCAATTTTTCAGAGAGCGGTTGATGCGGTAGTTCGCAGAGGCCTCGGGAGGAGAGTAGAGCGGACGGGAGAGCAAATTTCATATCTTGCTATCGATGGATTCGATCACACGGTATTCGAAATGAGGGCGAGCGTTGTTGTGGTGGAAAACGATTTGGTTATTTTTGCGTGGTCCTTTCAGCTGAATGGATACTGCCATTAGTGGCGAACCCCGGACAGAAATGGCCAAAGGCGATTAAGCTGAGCCAGGTATACGTCGCTTTTTATGTTGCACTCCCTTTGGCCATTTCTGTCCATGTTATTCCTCCAGTAGCAGTGTAACAGCAATAGCAGTGAAAAACAGCGGATTATGACATTATCCAAATATTAACATTTCACTGTTATTTTTTTCTGTTTTATCAATTACGGAAACACTGGCTATTAGCGGCAACTATAGCCACCCGCAGAGCCTAGCAACAAGCAATTAGCGTTGGCTGATTCCTTTCTGCTACAAATATAATGTTTACAGCCATTGTGACGTTCTTTTCCAAATTGTAGCCCCACCAACCCGGCCCTCGAGCGGCGGCCGGGCTGGATAAGGTCATCCGGTGCGAGACTCGCCCACTGCCTTTCCAGACCGGAAGGCAGACGGCGATAGTATTATAGGTACATTCACTCACTTAATCACTTAATCATTTTTGTCGCCACAATGGTATGCAGAGAGGATCTGGAAAGAGAACTCTGACAAATTAATGTCACATAATCATTATGATTGCAAGAGTGTATCGCTCTCATGTAGAATATTATGTTTTCTGAACACAGGATTATTTTATTGTTCACAATTCATTATAAATTATGTTACATTTATACCGTTCTGTTCATTTAATTTGAACATAAATTAAACCATTTTTAGGAAAACACATTATTATTGTAAAATTCAGAACATAGGTCTGTGATATTTTAAATATGAATTAAATATATTAATTAGAAAGATATACATATAAAATCAATTCTATCGAAAAATATTGTCGTTGAAATAAAAAATGAGATAGATTTGAAATAATGGAAGGATTATATGTATTAATATCAAAAAGGTAACCATATAAGTTAGAAAATTTGTCGCTAAAAATATTATCGCTGTAGCATAGTTAAATAATGCACCTTCCCCGGTTAGGAAAAAAATCCTGGTTCGAATCCAGGTGGCGCAACAACAATATTGTTTGATAGAATTGATTTTATATGTATATCTTTCTAATTAATACATTTAATTCATATTTAAACCATTTTTAAATACAATATACCGTATTTTCATGCAAATCATGTTTACGTTATTAATTTTGTTATAACTATTTATTTTTACATACAAATCTAAAATTATAGTGTAAATACATTTAAATTGTGAATATTTATTATTTTTAATGTATCTGGTAACCTTTAATGGTAGGTATCTCAAAATAATGCCATTTTATTATTTGAGGGCAAGCTTTATTTTGACGAGCAGATTAACATTATTTTAAGAATTCATTAATTTTAATACCGATCCAAGAGCACTTTACATTACGAGAATTATATTATTATCACATAAAACTTTATCGGTGATAGTTATGCGGCAATCTTACATTTTATGGCAAATAAATATTATAAGGTATCTTAATTTAATAGGTAAGGATTAATTAATCGGAATACAAGCATTTTAATACGAAGTGTATATCTTCACCTAAAATTCTTCACACACGGCTCAGATAAAATTCCCGATACTGCTTGATTCAATGTACCGAGTGATGTAGGGGAGTAGCCCTCCAAGACGGCGAGATCTCGGGAACTATAAACTCGGTTTCCACTTACGTAGTTACCGCTTGTTTGACTACAAGTTTGCCCAATTTGGTTTTGGTCACTGGCCACGTTAATGCCAACCTTTTGGTCAGCGCCATGATTACACAGAAAGCTCTCCGAGTCTTTGAGGCCATCTTGGATAAACTTGGCGTTAAGTTTTGAGTATTAATTTGCCGATTTTCCTTAAATCTTTGGATGTTTAATTTTCATCTTAAACTCTCGATAAATTTTAATCTGATAAATACGTAACTACATAATCAGCAACTAATACAATTATCTATAATGCAATCAGTAGCGTAACGACAAAAATTGGGCCCCAATGCAGAATGGAAAAGGGCCCTCTAAATAGAAAATAAGTATTGTATATAAGATACATATACGGATACTGCACAATTTATTAATTAAATAGTAAGAACACAAAATTAGTCTCTTTTTTTCTCATAATATTCACGAAAAAAAACGTGTTTTGAGATATTTATATATGTTCTTGAAATTTAAAAAAATTCTTGCATCATTTTATGATGATTTTCACATTACACCAATTACATTTGCTTGTTTTCACATGTTCTCGTGGGTAGCGATATTTAAAATTTAATAATTCCCTTTCTCGCTATGGTGAATTTTAGTCATTAGAATTTCATATTAACACTGGGAAAGGTATCGATATTCCCCATAATACATCGATGCCAAACGGATTATAGGGTCCGATCTTTTTGAGCCCTTATCTAACATGCACTGGCATAATTACGCCACTGAATGCAACATATATTTAAATGTATCATCTGCAGATTATCATCAGGTCGTCAATGATACTGATATATAGTCCTAATGTGACATTAACATGCAATATATAAAGCGTTTTAAGACAATTAGGGAAATAACACATTTTTAAGGAGAACTCATTCTTGCAATTTTTCAGAACGTAGCGTTGTGATATTTTTGATAATACAAATTAAATATATTAAATTAAAAAGATATACACATAGAATCAAATTGTTGCTGCCGGTAGCAACTAAAATATTTTTTCGATAAACATGTATATTTTCTAATTGATACATTTAATTTGTATTAAGAATAATATATAATACACTTTTTTATGGTTAAGAAATTAAAAACATTGTAAAAAATTAAAACGAAAGTTTTGTTGCAAATTGACCATTGAAGAGAATGAACGATATGTTAAAAATTACTAAACGACACACGATATTCGACATTATTAATTTTATTATTTCTAGTTTAATAATATTGATAAATTACTTAGGTTAATAATAAAAATTGAAACAAACCATCCATCGCATCCACGTTTAGTCAAATATGTATATAATATAGTGTAGTTATATATATATATATTTTTTTTTTAAAGATATACATACGTAAATATTACAATTATTTTTAAATAGATGTAAGAATAAATATCAATAATACGTTTAATAATAGTAAAGTTCATTAATCTATTTTAGGTTATCAATGCGTATATTGCACATTATGTGATATATTGTGTACAGGTATAACGTAAAACAATGATAACAAATAATCATTTTAATAGCTAGCATCCTATGGAAATTTGTTAAACGCATATATTATATTTCAAGTCAAATATGTTATTACATTAACCTTTACCATACCATGATATAAAATACCCGAACGCAGCCATGCTGTCAACTCGTGTTACCGTAAATAACAGTTAGAAAAAATGTTTTTATTAGCTTAAATGGGTTCAATGACACGAATTTACTCTAAATATTGAGCATTCAATTTTGAAAAAATGATTAATAACATAATTTAGAGCATTCATTAAGTCGTATACAATGTGTCCTTCCTTCTCATCTCTCTTCGTTTAATTAGTGAGAAAGATACAATTATATTTATTGTTTTCAGTGTGAAAATAGTGTAGGATCTCTGTTTTTCATATCACAAATGATATTTTTACCAATGTATTAATTTTACAACGGATTGAATGGAAAAAATAATTGTTTTTATACGGTTCCATTTTCAGAATTAGTTTTTCACTAGTCATTCCTAAGAGCTAATATTTTCATTAGGATTATCTTAAATATGAATTTTATGTTGCATGTATTTACCGAAACATTATAGGTTTAATTATGATGGTAGACCTATGTTACTGCATGGTTTGGGAAGGGTTAAATATGTCGTATGTAGAAATATAGAATTAACTCTAATACTATGCATGAAATTATGGGGGTTGTACGCTTTTGTTAGTGAACGAATGAAATGTATAGAATAAAGCACACATTAATAAAATGTATATTGTTATATTTTTTTACAAAATTGGAAAAAGGCCAGCTATTAACAAACATACTTGTCTAATAAATGATAGATGAGTATGAAAACACACATCACTTATTGCAATTTTTCAAATTGAGCAAAGTCACTAACTACGTCTTTTTTTTCTGGTAGATGTCCACTTAAAGAACACTAGCAATCATGTTTGTGAATAAGCAATTTTAAAACACCTTAAATTCATTTAGTTTTAGTAAAATATTCATAAAAAACTATATATATGTAAAAAGCAGAATGTCTCCACATCTGAATAATATTGATAATCAGCTAGGTACCCTATTATACCAACCCTTATTATAAATAATTTACACACACATCCCCATTTTGCATTCGGACACGGCTCGTGAGCACAAATCGCTAATGACTTAACGTTTACATTAGACAAAGTCCTTGAGACTCGGGCCCTAAGATATCGGAAGGTTGGCTGTGGGGTTGTGGGGGTTGAGTGGACAAGGTGTTTAAAGTTTCAGGCGGAGTTAAAAGCCTTCGCGACCAAACTAAGCGTGGCTAAGTAGTCTGGGTTGGACTTTGGCTTTCAAACTCGTAACACTTTCAATCCGCGCAAATTATTTTATTTTATTAAAAACAGATTTTATTTGGAAATCGACAGCTATTGCAATACTACTTGTAATTATTCATATTTTTGTATTATTAGTATCATTAAATAAATTTGAACTGATTGCAGTAAATAATCAACATTGTAAACGGTAACAAAAAATTATAACTAATATATTTAGGACGGTTTCATAAAAAAAATACTTCAAAAATATTTATGCAATTAAATTATGAACACTACAATCTGATGTAATGTATCAATTTCCGTTCAAATCTCCTAATACGTGATACATATCGTGTACACTTAATTGTTTGATAATATAGCTAATCGAAAAAATATATTGAATATAACAGCCTAAGTTTTAATATTGATTTTAATGTAAAATTTAATATTTTAGATTAAATAAATAAATAAAAAAATTATATTAAATCACGAATTTGATTACACGTCAACTGGTTTCGCTTAGCTCAAGCTTCATCAGAACGTCTTTAAAACTAACAATTAATATAAAAAGAGTGTACTTATATGTACATAAAGAGGGAGATAGATTATAAAATTACATATGAAGGAGAGCGACATAATGCATAGACAGTTAGATGGAACATCAAGGAATACAGAATATAAAATTATATGCGAACGAGAAAGACAGAATACATATACAGTTAGACGGAACATTAAGGGAAGGGGAAATACAGTATTGATGGATATTAAATTGATTTTAAAGGAAACACACCTAATATGGGACTAATGGATATATTTGATATTGGATAATAATGTATTGAAATGTTAATAAAAAAACATGGATTAAAATTTTTTAAATTTATAAACACTTTTTGTATAAGTATGAATAATCTGATTTGTATTTCCTTTAAATAAAATATTTCTTCACTTTCATTAAATAGTGATCATCAGAATGTCAAAAAAATAATGTATTACATACAATATATAGAGGATGATCATTACTCTAAATATATATAAAAATACATGTTTATAGACTATGTAAATATTTTGTACTAAAAGTCTTTCAATATTACATTTTCGTAATTCATTATATACACTATTTAGATACAATCGCGCACAACGCAGAAAAAAAAATCAAAACTAAATAATATTTTTTTATCTGGATCTGAGGGGGTCTAGATCCTTTGCTATCCGGTACTAACTAACTGAACACATCTGCGCAAACACAGGATTAACGGAGGCTGGTATATGGTCCACTGTCCCATGTATCTGTGTTTAATTTGCACCCAAGGAGGGAGGTATTTTTAGATTTGTGGATGATGTTTGAGCAACTGTGCTCCTTAAACCGTATGAACCTTCCAGGATCTTGTAAGCGTGGTGGTAGGGAAAGTGGTGTCCATCCGGGATTATCTGACACAAATTCAAGCGTAAATCTTCAAAGAGTAGATTGCAAACTATTTTTTTTAAATACTAATTCATACATATAACACAGTGGAAAATGTTTTACATGGAAAATCGGTTAACATGAACAAATATTTTAACCTCGACAAAATACTATGTGATTTCATAATTGAACATGATAATATTTCGCATATCAGAATAACCAAAAAATAGACTTTATTTAGATACTGGTGGAAATATGAGGAAGAAAAGAAGGCACATACTTTTCGTCTAACGGATGCTGGTTCATTTGGTAATTCCTCTCCGTCACAAGAACAAGCTTTGCGGCGTGCATACTAACACTCGCGAAAATGATTATTATGTATAAGCGGAATTAAGGTGAGATTAATTAATAAGCATTAGTGGAATGAAGCGACGATAGTTATCCGTACAAAAGTTCCAAGCGCACTGAAGTTGCAGTTGGAAAATTTTAATCACTGCGACATCTCCTTTCTTCTTTATGCTTAAGGATAGGTGAGGAAATAAAGGGAAGGAGATACGCAGGTTAAAATTTTGTAAACCACGAATTGAATGTGTGCATGAGGCAATAAGTCAAACGCCGAAAAACTTAAAAGAATTTAATTAATTTTAAACGGCGCTAACAGATACATTAGATTACTATTGGATACTTTCTATTAAATAAAGGACTAGACCAATGCCTGATAACAAATCAACAAATGGAATTACCGATGTTACTGTTTATGACTGAACGACTTATACTGAGTCAGCATCTGTCAATAAACAATTAAACAATGAGATTGTTTAAATAAGAATATAGAATCATATGATCCTATTAGATAGCGTATCATCTGGAAAAGCCTTTAAAAAGCGTTAAGGTTTCAATGGCGTTTCAGGTGTGCGCTTTACATAACGTAATTAAAACATTATAACACTTTTATTGTCATTTATATTTAAAGTAGTCAATTATTATATTCGTTAGTGTTTTAGTGTTAAAAATTGTATGAGTACTATGTTTTTTTGTATGCGCTATATTTGTAAATCTTGTGCGCGCGTACTCACGGTTACGTAATGACAATGGATGGATAGTAGTAATTGTTGTAATAAGATTTTTTTTTAATTACGTTCATATTATAAAATATGTCTCAGGCACACGTATTATACCACCTGTACATAGATTTCGTTTTTATGGTTTGCTCAGCCTCGCTTCGTATACAGATGATTGTGTTCCGTTTTGGTATCTTTAAACATTGTCTGATTCTTATTTCATATTCAAATAGTGTTATTTTGTTTTGTGAAATATTTCTTCCTCGTTGGTATCTACAAAAATACTAAATACCCGAAACAACATTCTTATTTGTTACATCACCCCACGAACCTGATAAAAATATTACGCACTTTTCTATTACGCAGTTACGTAAAAAAATGTGTATGAAAAACCTCTGGAAAACATATTATATGTTAAAAATTATAACTAAAGTCTCTAATATTATCTTTTTTTTTATCTCCCAAGTTGAACCATATTCAAATCACCTCTGAGAGCCAATCGGTATAGTTAATATCAAAAAAATTTCAAATACTAAATTAATGTATTAATTATAAATATATACATATAAAATCAATTTTGTCGAAAAATATTGTTTTAGCGTCACCGGGATACAATAAATATTTTTATAAAACAATATTTTTCGACAAAATTGATTTTATATGTATATATTTATAATTAATACATTAATTTAGTATTTAAAATATCACAGACCGTCTGTTCTGAATAATTACAACTTCACAATAAGAATGTGTTTTCCTTAATAAAAAATTTCAACTTTGAAATTAAATATCAATTGTGTATAATTTATCGCCCATCCACTGACAAACATACCCTTGTGTCATCGTGTCAGTAACGCAGCGGGGGGCTGTAGCAGTATCCCCTTTTTGTATGAATACTATTATTTCCCCCCAGTTTACCGCTACGTTTCTGGAATCCTCGCAGTAAAGTATGACAAATATTGTCAGATGTCAACAAATGGACTGTCACAAATACCGTTTATGTCATTCAAGTGAGATTTACTTTCTCGAGTTATACAAAAGTATTCTAAAACTGATCTGATTTCTCTCTCCACTGAATGTGACAAAATTTATAACCGATAATAAATTATTTGTAAAATTTTAAGCAGTAAGCTTTGTGGCTAGATCATTTAAACCGTTAATTTTTACTTAACATCTAATGAAATACAAAGTTATTTTAGTTCATTTTTTTATCTCTCACACACACAATCTACTTTGATGCATCGACTGGTAAATGATTTCACTTCCGTAATAAATATATTTAACATGACTTTATCACGTTTCAATAGGCACTTGGGTAAACTTCTTTCGCAAACAAGTTAGCATTAAGAAGTGGAAACAATGTTCTCAAAGTGAATTTCCTCTACTGACATGCTATTTTCTTCTGCGTAAAAAGAATATGAATAGTAGGTATTTCATTTTTATATATTTGATGCGGTTGTGAACTAGCAGTAAAGACTTTCAAGTTAGCCCCATTTTCATAACGAAAGCGTTTAGCTTAGTTTGAAAATAGTAAGAATATTGATGTGACTTGATAATATTTTTTATTTTTTTATTTTAAACTGTTATTTGCATTGTGTGAAAAAAATATTATCATATTTTTTTTTTTATATTTTTCAACATTAACATTACAGTGTTATTATTTTATATTTATCTCTAAGGTGACTATTGTTTTTTCTTATTTGCTAATGGTATTATATACCTATATAAAATAAAAAATGTGTATAAACTGCTTTACAAGCGAGAAAAAATTGGGATCATGTCTGTAAATTTTACAAATATAAACAATTTTTTAGTATTATTTATACAAAATTTGGTAGACGTATTTCGTATATGTTTTGCGTTATTAGAACAAAAGTATAAACCCGATAATATAGCCTGACCGCAGGGGTGAGGGTTGGTTAAAGATGTTTCACAGATACTTCATTCCGTTATCATTCATCAGATTCAAATCAAATCAGTCGATAAAAATATAATTTAACAAGATAAGTGAATTTATCGAAGTGAATGTTATATTATATTATTACCCTCGTGTACCTACTAGATATACTGTTTACATCGGCAAAAATATATTATCTCCTATAACCCGCTGTCATATTACACGTGTATGATTTATAGCCCTCAGAATTGTAGACGTCGGTTCCTTAAGGACTGCTGATCCTGCTACATTAACTTGAGGAAATGTCTTCAGATAGGGGTAGTCTAATCGCGATTTAGAGGATTTTTCCTTGCAAATGTAGGTACATGAAGGTTGTTATAAATGGGGCTTCAAAATATCTAGATCGATGTTTGTAGTCATTTCATTCTCAGATTTTAGTGCTGTTTTATATGTTTGGAAATATGTACGTTTAAATGATAAATCTTCTATTAAGATTAGCTGAGCAAATCAAATTTTTACGTTCTCACGATTACTAATATGATATTTAAGTAAACTTACATTATACATTCTTTCTCTATTTTTCTAATTGCTATTTTAAACTTGTAAAATTTCAAACAATAATATTTTCCGTAACAGTGCAGAATTTGCACATATTCCTTGAACATTTTCGACTCGTAATATAGTCGGGTTTCCAGCCACCCATAAAATATTGTGGACTGGGTCTGTTACACTCTGTATACATATAAATATCTTAAATTTATTCCGCAGAAATCAGTTTTAAGAAAGTTGTTAGTCAAAATTCTCATAAAAGCCCAAAAGGCAGGAAGCTGTGTATTGCAAAAAATAATATATATTTTCAACACTGAATGCAGATCTACTGAAGAAGAAAATTAATTAATGAAAAGGGGATGACTCACCGGCTTTAGATACTTATTTTTATTTATTTCCACATATTTATATTCATGTATTCTTGTTTCAATACTCAACGTACTACGAATATATATATAATAACTTTTTTTTTTGCTTTTCTTTTCGTGACATAAATATTATTTTGTAACTTAAACGTATTATATTATATAATATGTATTATCTTTATGGTGAATCGGGTTTTTATAAAAAAACCTGATCACGTTGGAATAAATGTATTAAAATTATTATTATTACAAACAGCTAGAGATATTTTTGAAAAAATTTTCTACATTTACTCTGACATTGAAGGTCACAACATAAAAATATAATATTTCTTTAATAATTAAGAACACGTAAACATTGTGAAAAGTAGGTCTCCGCGAGAGTATTGTTAGGTTGTCGACCGTATTACGTCAGCCATGTCTTGAACCGTGCAGGTCAATTCTCACAAATTAATTCCCCGAGTCGTGTTGAACTTTAAATAACAGGCCATGAAAGTATGAGTTCCGTGTTCACGACAGTTTGCCTCGATAATCAAAATGAGTCGGTAATATGTGAAGCGCGCCTCATCGTCGCATACTTTTCTCGACCTCTGAGGTCAACAGCTTGATATACAGAACAATTTATTAGAACAAGAATAAAGAGAACCAATGCACACCCATTTTTATTTCATTTTTATTTTTTTGTAAACCACAGCTACCGAAAATTACAATACATTATAGAAGCCAAAAAATTTCAGCATTATTTAAATATGTCTAAGAATGTTGCTAATAATATATTGGTCAAAATAAGAAAATATATAAAAATATTTCTAGTATAATGTGTTAAAAACATTTTACAGATAAAGAATATTGCTTTTAAATAATTTCAAAAAATAATTAGATTCAAGAAAATGAATGTCAAATTTAGTTCATAGATGGCGATGGTGTAGTGGTATTCGAAGTGTTTCCACATATTAATGTATATACAACCTTCAAAGATTTGATAGATATGGAGGTTGATCGGGTGGAATGGTGAACGTTTCATCGTGTAAAGTGATCACTTAAGGCAGCCGAAGACAGGTCGTAAGCCCTGTAAATACACATACTTCCATATTTTTCCATTAATAAAAAAATAGTTTCGTCTCTATGAGATATCTATTATTTGTTTAATTGCAACAAATCTCCATTCCTTCTGTAAATTCCTATTTTATTAGTATTTAAAACCCATCCAGGACTGGTGCAAAAGACAATTTAAATAATTAGCTATCTAAATTACAGCAGCACTATATTTTTATAGTACTCAAATTAATTATTATTAATAGTAAAAAGACTTCTGTGTAGTGTTTTACAGGCTATTTTTTTTTTTTTTTAAAGAGAAAAGATGATTATTTATGAATTTGTAATCTTTTCAGAACTTTTGTATTTTATTAGTGACAAATAGCCCACATGTTGTATATTTTCATATTTACATATTACAAAAGAAATTATATATAGGATACGTATGCTAAAATTTTCCTATTTTAAAATACGATCTACCCCCAATATTCAATTGTGTATCAAACAATATAATTATAATAATTACATGATTAATATTATTTTAAATAGGTACGTATTTTTTACACTTTTTCAATCTACGAGCGATAATCTTACAATTAGAACAAATGAACACGTCATTTTGTTCTTCAATAAGTACAGTACATTGCATAAAAAATTTGTTATTATGCAAACAGTAGACTCTCGATTATCTGGGTGGTTAAAAAATATCCCAGATAAAATTCCGTCATATCAAAAATAAGCACAGAATCTAAACGTACCCAATTAATAGTTTACGATCACGTCATCGACCTAGATTGATAATCAATGAAATATTCACATTTCCATCAGTTACGTTTTCTGTTACATATTAATTTTGCATCTTATTTTTCTAGTACTTAGTATTTTATTTATAGTAGTATTTTTTTCAGTCGATTTTAAAATATTTTTTACATTTTAATTTAAATTTCTAAATGGTATTAAAATAATTATTTTTTTACTGCCCCGGCTAATAAGCAATCTGATTGGGTCGACCCCGGATAATCGAGTCTACTGTAAATCTAATTATTTTACGTTTTATTAACAGATTTTAAGTAAACACTTAATTAGTTTAAGGGCAGTTAGGTTGCATTTTGTCTATGTGAATGTTGTATTTCTTTTATATACGGTATAAAAAATATTATACACACAAGCTGATGGATCATTTTTGTTAAACAACTATACACTGCGATACTTCCTTTAATTCGTCCAATAATAATAATTCAAAAGAGTTTACATACAGCGGGACCCTTGACCTCCGCGCGTGGGAGCCTTACTCGAAACGAGTCGCTCCTTAATTAAAATTACTGTATGACAGAACGTTACCTAACGCCGGGTTATTGTTGACGCTTTTCGCTTTTTTATTAGGTCAACACTGGCGACCCGGCGCGGCGTCATCCTAGTGCAGAGGGAGGCACCTACCTAGCCAGCTCGGTCGTTTGGTTCAATTTAAATTCCTACGAATGTGGAACGACGCATTTCGACAGGCGAGTGAATAAAAAGGGGGAGGTGTAATGGAAATTAACGATGAAAGCCGCTTAAGTGTCCAAAATTTAATTAATTATTATCTTCGTTTTTTGGGTTGGAATTATTTTTGAGAATTTATTTTTTAAAATAAAACAATGTGATAAAAGCGATGACTCATTGATTGAATTATAAATGGTTTTATAGGTGTTCATATCATAGTTCATTTTTTGTAAAACACCTTACTACTTTTACTAAGGTGTAACACGAAAATACGTAATCTGGGATTATGATTTTAATTTAGGTTATATAAAAATACATATCGTCATAAGCAGTGGCGTGCAGTAGGCACAAACATAGGTGCAGTAAATTGGCAGACGTAAAGATGCCAACAAAAATTGAATAAAAAAGGATTTAATTTAGTATGATTCTTATAAAAATTGAACAAACAAATTAGATGCTTACCGAAATTGCCTGCCAGCATGGCCATAAAGTTTTATACAAATGATTCACAATTCATAGTTATAAGTAATCATATGATCTACATGTATTTGAAATATACATTTGATGTATTTAATTCGTTCTCAACATAAATCATCATTATCAACAGCGTCCCAGCGTGAGTCTTAACTGCATGTAGTGTTTATCGTCATTTCTTTCTACCTGTATCATCCCTCTTTCAGTTCATCGCCCTAGAGCATAATAGTCTATTACTATATCTTTAAGCCATCTAAGCTTCAGCCTACTCACTCTTCTTGTTCGTTATTGCTTATCGTTAACTAAACTTTATTTGCGAGTTATTAGTCTATCAATCATCGCCTTCCAATCATCCAATTTTATTTATGTTGACCATCAGCATGGTCAACTACCAGTGGATTTTCGTACATGTTCTCCTAGAGTTCCACATTGTATCTTTGTCTCCACTGTCATTTATGGGACTTCTTAATTTGAACGCATGTATAATATTATGAAACATATTAATCAACAAAAAAATGTAACAAAAATCTAATTCAAAGCGTACCTATCTACTTATTAATTTATTTTTCTTATATTTAAAATCATTTTTATTTAATCTGAACAACATGTTATTATTCACTATACGGGAATAGGAATTAACACTATAAGAACTACACTATAGGAATTTGGTTGAATTATTTATCTATATATTAACGTGCATCGTATATATTTATTTTCTTTGTGTACATTACATATATTAAAACGTATTATAAACATATTATATATATATTATATGTTATCTTTGTATACTAAATAAATTCGTCATAAAACAAAATATTTTTTACCCGGAGCGCTACTTATAGTACCTTGCTAAACTCGCTATAAAAAAATATGTATTTTTAGAAATAATCGATTTATTTTTAATTTTAACATGATATTTAATTTTTTGGCAGTCTTTTTTAGTACGAAAACTGTTCATGAGTGTTGACAAAATAATATACGTGAAAGAAAAAAAAATCGACTGTTTCTTAAAAAAATACGATTTTTTATGGAATCTAATAATCTGATGGTTCATTGCTAGATGTGGTATCAGATATGATATAATAATATTTATTTAAAAATATATATTAATTTTTAGGAGTAACTGTGATTGTTGGACGACAGCACTTATAAATTTGACTTTAAACATATATATTATGTATATATGAAAAAATGTTGTTTTAGTTGTTTTTAAATTTGTTCAATTAATCAATTTAAGTGTGGGTGGTAAGTTTTCATTTCTGAAGGTTTAATTATAAAAGGTTTTGAAAAGATGGAACGAATTTTCTCTTACCTTTTCACCAATCCGAAACGCCATTTATCATCCTTATCCGCTTAAACGTCTATTAATAAAATTTTCAATTTTAGAGTAACGCAATTCTTAAATGTTAATTTAATTTCGACTACTCTTAATTAAATTATCGTCCATCCAAAACACTAAAATCCACAGCCTACAATGGGGAGCACAATTTTACAAAACTTTATTTAAAAGCATTAGTTCCATTAGTGACTAGACTCCACCCCTTATCTAAAACCAGATTCACAAAAAAACATAATTATTTTATAAATCAGTAAATTAAACCAATGCACGAAAAGGGAGAACACTTTTTTATACACGGTAAAAGGGATAGAGGAAAGAGGAACGTTCCGTTTTACGATGTCCACGTTACTAATTGAAATCGTCGTTCCATTGTGGACGAATCGTGACCTTTAGCCCCGTTACACGCATCAAAACAAAGTAATATAAATCGTTGGTCTAACGATTCGTTTTAAATGTAGACTACCCATCTTCCAGTTGGAAATACGCGTAAGATTCCTTTAATGTTCAAACGGCTTGAATGTGTGCTCCGCAAAAAATAAACTAGTATAAAGTCGTAAAACCACGTTATTTATATTAACATAAATAGCGTTATATAGACCACGCGACTAATTCGCATATTAAATATTGTTTATTTTCAAAATACGATTTTTCATAATGAAAAATAGAGACGAAATATTAGCTGCATGAGAATGCAATCTACCAACTCATTTATGAATTTATTTTTCAAAATAATATAAATGGATTCATTTGTCGTAATTAAAATCAACCAAGGATAACTAATTCTATCTGTCTGCAGTCCTTCTCATTCATCTGTTGTCCGCCACTTTTTTAATGTCATCTCACTTCTTCTTATACCAGTTCGAAGTCGTCATTCCAGGATCTTCTTTCTCCTCCGTTCATCACCTCTTCAACAGATATGTCCAGCTCATCGCCGCTTGAGCATGCAGATTTTTTTAGCAACGTCTATTGCTTTAGTTCTTATTAGATATAATTATATTGTTTTTTTCCTTCTGTTTTATTTTCAATATCAATTTTAATTTTCATAAACCGAGAGAGGCGTAGATGGCTTACTTCTACATGGAAAAAAATCTTAATTAAGATGGCTTGGACACGACTTTCGACTGCCAAAGGAACAGCAACCAAGACGAATATTGAGAGTCGCCCCAGACTAAGCTGCAGTAAACAGCAAGAAAGACTTTGTGACGAATACTGGGCCTTGATTGGTCATCACATGCTGAAACAGCACAATACAGAGTAAGAAGAGCCTCATCAATCCTCATATGTTAATGATTTGAATTTGAAAACGATGTTGGTAGTGTTTTTCGATAGCGAGGCTGTTCCAAAGGCATAAAGTATCTTACTCGTATGTCGGACTAAGATCTTTTGATTTCTTATTAGTTTCTAAATTAGATTTAAAACTAAGTCGTTGCTAAATCAATTAAAGACATTTTTTTTCTATTTATAGATTAAATTCGTGTCCTTGATAATATTACACTGCAATGCGATACACGCGACAAAAAAATATTATGTACATTTTCTCATACATCAAATGTCATATCAAATTTTCCTTGATACAGTTTAATTTTATTATTTTTGTTGATTCGAATATTAAAAATTATTTTAATAAAATGTGTACCGTCTAATTATATTTACTTATCTTCAAATATCGTATTGCGTTTTATTTGTAAAATTAAACTGTTCATAATCTTATATACTGAATGTCGCGAAAGTAGTCTCGAGTTAAAGCGTGTAGAGTAATTAGTACAACATAAATGATGCATACAAATCTTTACCGAATACTTCATCTGTGTCCATGCACCATAATGTTAATCGCGGCTGTTGTGTCGATCCACGTACGTTCGAATGACGCGCCTCGATTCAAAATCTTCGATCAGTATCGAATGAATTTCCGAACAAAATAATAATAAAATCCTTTCTCATTTATGGCCGCGACCATACTAATTACCTGGTATAATTATCCCTGTGTTCTATTTCTTTATGAAACAGTGAACCCACGATACACGGATACATATGCCAAGTAAAAAATTGTAATAACATTATTTTTTTAAATATACTTAATCCGCTTGCTTCAAAGCAACTTCTCGTTGTCGTTCGACTACAGAGACATACCAGCATTGATGCACATACCTTTTCATTACCAGCCAGTAGTAATAAGGTTGATTCACGTTTATTAACGGCACACACTCGGACAAGTGCGACAGAAGAGCGCCGCCCGATGCGCAGCACGTCCGCCAGAGCGGGATGCCGGCAGTTTTTATTGAAGCGAGTTAAAAGTGGGCGGGTTAAACGGGAGGTTAATGCCGCCCAATAAAAATATGCTCGATCTTTGAAATGTGGAACTAACGGTTAATTCAAAATGCGACAGCTCTATAAAAAAATATACCTAGATTTTTTCACACATTGTAAACGTCGTCACAATAGAGATATACCTTTTTATTGACGAGTTAATATTATAGGAATGAAGTGAATACAAAACTATGTTACCTTTCAATCCTTAGATAGATTATAGATTTTAGATTTCGATATAAATATTACATGTATTGCACTAATTATATGTATATATTGTTAGGGCGCCTTTGAGCCCCTAAGATAGAAAGCCCCCCTAGAGGATAGGAAGCCATAGGGGCCGCCACGAATCTAGCTCAGTCTGGGTCCTCAAGTGTGTGTGCTTTAATGTCGCCTGCTACCTCGGATGAGATGAAAATTGATTCAAAACATTCTGATTTTTACTTTACACATTTATTTACAAAACACAAATAATCACGACATTGGATGCACGAAAAATGTTATTTAGATCTTCCTTCTTCAGGTCACCTTTCCTCTGAGGAAGGTCACTTTAATTTATTTCTTTTATTTACGGAGTTTATCTATTGCTAATATCAGCCAACGCGGCCGTGGGGTGCCGATGCACCTGAGGACCCGGATCGCCGCACGCCCGCGGCAAGATTCATCTCTTGCTCCAGAAGATAGACCGGACACCATCTCGTCTCAGTCTTGTCCATAACGCCCATTTATCGGCCATCGCTCGCATGCCGCCTCCTTGCTCGTTGCAGCGGGGTCTCTCCTCAACCTGCGGGTGGACCAGGACTATCCGTCTTTGGGTCCACCGCGGTGATCTTACTCTTAATTTCCGCCACCTCCCGCCGCCATATCGCAGCTCCACCGACGCGCCTATTTTCTTGCGTTCCCACCAAAAGTGACGTTTTGCTCAGCTGCCCGTCACAGTCGGATTCCCGTCCCTGATTCATTCATTTAGACAGCCAATCTTCATAGGTCGGCAAAGTAGGCTACCCAGACCTCGGCGCGCAAATTCAAACATCACAATATATTTCTCATGACGTAACATTCAGAAAATTTCAATACACTTTTTTCGATCGTGGCTAGAGATCACTTCGTTAAAAAATGTATACCTATACACGTAAATATAGTAGAATCTCATTAACCTTTACCATACTATGATATAAAATACCCGAACGCAGCCATGCTGTCAACTCGTGTTACCGTAAATAACACTAAGAAAAAATGTTTTTATTAGCTTAAATGGCTTAATGGCTCAAATTTACTTTAAATATTGAGCATCCAATTTTGAAAAAAATATTAATTACGTAATTTAGAGCATTCAATAAGTCCTATACAATGTGTCCTTCCTTCTTATCTCTCTTTATTTAATTAGTGAGAAAGAGATAATTATATTTGTATGTTTTTTGTTCTTTTCACTGTGAAAATAGTGTACGTTTCATATTCACATATGTTATAATCATTTTGAAAATAGTGTTTTTCATGTCACAAATGTTATTTTCACCAACGTATTAATTTTACAAAGCAGTGAATGGAAAAAATAATTGTTTTTGTACGATTTTCTTTTCATAATTGACTTTTTACATTAAAAATATAGGTATATTAAACTAACTACACACCTAAGCCTTGTTTCCTATATTTTTGTGTAGTTAGTTTAATACTTCACCTGTCGATGACAGTTACTGTTTCTCTCGAAACTCGAGTAGTGCTAATAAACTCAAGTAGAGTTATAATATTGTTTTATTTATATCCATCCAATTAGTATCATTGTTGCTATTAAGGGTATTAGTTTTAGATTTTTTTAGAACTTTTAACTTCTCATGTAGTTTTTAAGCATTGTGTTAATTTATGATAACAAAGTTACCTCTTTTTGATGTATACTAGTGATTCAGCGCTAGTTGTAAAATTGGTTGATTTTGCTGGCCGCCATTTATATTAAGATTCAACCAGTCATTGCATCTTTGAAGTGCCAATGGACACCAGTATATGTACAAGCTCGTTTTGGTTGAAAGTGTTGGATTTATTTTGTATTTTAAACCACATTATAAAAATTATCATTCATAATACGAAGTGCTTTAGTAGAACACTAAGCTGAGGCACACAATCTCAAAAAGTTTAATTCGTGTACACGCTCCCTAATGTTAAGATAACGTGCTTACATCTGCCAATCTGCCTGACTAGAGAAAGAGAAAAATATAACTTAATTTTATATATAGGTACCTACATAAGTGTTTTTATTACATTTTATTCTGATGTCATCGCCGTATCGACTGCGGTTATTATATCCGACCGTATATTTTTTTACCGCGCTAATGTCAACATATTTCATCATACGAGAATAACACGGCAGAAAGATAGTCGTAATATTTTTATAATACACACAACGCGACCAAAACTGCAAGATACATATTATAATACACGTATTCTGATCAATTTCATATATTCTGATCTTATTCTTTTAAACAGGAATCCACCCTTCAAGAGTGATTTGTGACATTAATCAAGTTAAAACTTTATTTTATAAAAAAAAGTACAATAATACTATAAAATATGAAATATTACATTACAAGTCAATACCTTTTTCGATTAAAAAATGTCCTATTATATAGATTAAATGTTGCGAGTTAAGGGAAAGAAGATGACACAAGTTAACCGGGAGTTAAAAATTATTGTTGACGAGATTACTGTAAAAAAAAAACTGTGATCCGCAATGGACAGACAAAAAAGATATTATAAAGGGTTTTCTCCTCGGCACCACACTCACACATTGGAAATTCTATTAAGTTCAATCTGAATAAATGTGAGGCTACCTGGCAATGCTCGATTCTCATTCTAGAGATATTTGATACTGTTCTTTTGGAGAACCAGGGGGTGCAGGTAATAGATCTTTGAATTATTTTATGCCGATTACGCTTATGATTATGTGGATCCATCCATTGTACAATCCGGATAAAATTCGTACGTTTTTTTACCATATTAAGTCTGTCATACATCGGGATATGGAATTGATGAGTGAAAACTCCGGGAAGAGTGGCTTCCTTGTCCAGTTTATCAGCACATTCATTTCCATGAATTCCCGTATGTGCAGGAATCCAAACGAATGACACCTGTTTATTGTTGCTGTATAAATTAAATAGACATCTTCTGATGGGTATTTTGATCAACATACATGTATTCTTATTAAGACACGGTAATCAGTTTATTAATATTTTTAATCGCATTGGTGATATCATTAAAAATGAGCAAGTAAAGAAAGTAAAGAAGTGCAATTTTCTAGGAATTAGAAAACCATATGAATCTAGACGTTTATTTGATACATACAATAGATTAGTAATATTTTTATACAAATCATATTATAATTGCGATGTTGTAATTTTAATGGCCCATATCCTCGGTGATATTACAATGAGACTTTGATTCTTGAGAGTTGCTAAAGATACGTGTGTACTGAATGAGTCATTAAAATCCGTGTGACAAACATATGGGTCGATGACTCATAAATCGCTTCGTATTTAATCTCGTCTCGAATCGAATCTCTAAGAAAAATCTCAAACGTGGGCACGCGTCATAAAATACAGTTCTTTAATAATTGAAATAAACATACAAAATTTACTCAAAATGTATAGATAGATACCACCGAGACTAACTCTGAACGTTATCTTACCGGGAGAAAGTTCCTTATATTAGTATCGATAAAACAAGCCATTAACGCGTAAAAAAAACAAATCTTCAAATCACAAAAAAACAGTAAAACTAAAAAGCAATTCATCGAAACCTATTTCTGGAGCATAACACTTAACGGAATCGAATATTAGATGATTAAACAGAGAGAGAGAGAGAGAGAGAGAGAGAGAATTTGGAGGCATTCAAGATGTGGTGCTGGAGAAGATGGAAATAAAAGGTTAGATCGAGAGAATTAAAATAAATTAATATTTGCCATACTGTAATAGAAACACCTATTCGCAACCATTCTGTCAACTCGCGTTACCATAAGAAATTTGAATTTTTTAACTAACTTTATTGTGAATAGATATTTACAACCTACTTTAATTGAACATTATTATGAAAAAAATTATAAATATTTTATATATATAGATTAGTATTATAAGCTAAACGCTTATACTATAAAATAGGATTAACTTGCTGGTCTCCTGGAACGGGGCGCGAATCCGCGACCACTAGATCACTACGCCAGCGTCTTAACCAGGTCTATCGCTTCCACAATCATCATCACCACCAACGACCCCTGAACGCACTTTGCATTCACCTGTGTGTAAATTCAGAGCTCTAGACAGGCTCAAAAGCACGCCCGGTACCGACACTAATATGTGCTAATAATATGCGCCAGCAACTGTCCGGATGGCTGGCTCCAGCCAAGATCTCCAGCAAATGACCTTCCATTACATGATACATTTCTAAACTGTAACTGTTCTTAATCAACAATTAAAGTGTGTCAACTGTAAGTTTTATTTTATTCTGTTCTGGCCACATATAATAATACATCTCCGCGATCATTATCAAATGAACATGTGAATGATCGGTGGTGATTGGGGCACTCACATAATTTGTATACAACATTATTGGTGAGTGACCTCATCAGTTCTGGCCCGTCTTTCTTTTATAAAGAAGAAAAAGAACATCATGGTTAAAGAACCGAAAACAATGGTTTGGTCAGCTTAATGTAGAGCTTTTCCTGGCAGCAGTGAACAGTAAAGTGTAGTGATAGCCAACGTCCGTTGATAAGGAAAAAGAAAAATACTTGGGTAATGAATTCTATAATTGAAGAAAGATTGATCTACAAGTTAATATTTTTGTATCGTAACAAGCCAATATTCACTTTTAATTTTAGAAGAAATGATGCAACAATATGTGTTAAACGTTAATCATTTGACATAATGACAGGGCTAAGAAAAATAAGTAACTGAACAGTTTTCATTCAGTAATATTAACTGTTGTATAAAATAGTAATAAACGTCTTCTTCTTCTTCTACATAAATAAATAAACCTTAATTTTGAAAATGAATGTATTGTAATCAAACATTAAAAGACGTCTCGCCGCGGACTTGCCGCCGACGCCATTTTTTCCCTAACCGCTTCCATCAAATCCCACCACGGCCTACAATCACCGACTATAAATTCGAGGCTTTCCGTTTGAAACTAATAGATCGACACAGCGGGCCGCGTCACTCTTTGATTACTGCGGTTGTCGGAAGTTAAGTCTGCCAAAGTCACCATTTAGTCATTCTAATCAGTGTCACGGACATAAACAAAAGAAAATAAAAAATATCCCGGAGATTTGAATTTTTATTATTCGCTTTTTATTTTTTTATGGAACCAACACTTAAACAGAAAATACTGAGGTAAATCTTCAAAATGTTTCCTACTATGGTATGAAAGATAGAAATTTTATATTTTTCATACACTAGACCGTAAAATAGCGATGGTTGATCTTGTAACCCGGTGATTTCTAACTAGTTACCATCAAGTCACCGGAACACTCAGTTATTAGATATCGCAGAAACCGTTTCACAGAATCAATTGAGTATCGCGTAATGTGAGAAAGATTGGTACCATTGGTCAAAACCAGTTCTTTGAATATCAATAGTTCTTGATAGCGAGGACGAATTGGTTACTTTTGGGACCGGTTCTAAAATATGTGATCGAATTTGATCAATTGGGTTGAGTTAAAAGTTGAATCATTCTTTTGGTGTTCCCCTCTCCCTGTTGATAAGATATATCCATATCAATTTCATTTAAAGAAGTTTTCATAATGTATTTATATAAAGCACAAATACGAACTGTTTGTGCCAAAACTAGCAACGATGTAAAGAGCAAAACTAAACACCTCCCTGAGAGACGTAAAGTAATTACCTACCCACAGTACAGCAGCATTACAGTTTACAATTTTTCATTTCAAAGTTCCCTGAGAGTGAGATATTTTATAAGTAAATATTTTGACGTTCTGGTTCATCTAGTAGTAAACGTGATCAAGTGATTGCCAAGTGATCAAAAAGTCGGGGATTTGAGACTCGTTCCAGAACACCACCAACTTATTACTATTTTCATAGCAACAAGCATCTAGGTTAGTTTTCAAATTGTAAGAATATTGATTCGACATGTATTCAGTGTAGGTAGATATATATCCCCATTTTTTATTTAATTTAATATTATATTTTAATTGTAATTATTCTAACTTTACGTTTATAATCTGCATAAAAATAAATTGATAAACTTTTACGGCGATAAAAGTTAATAGTGTAGTGAAAAGGAAACTTTGTTTTTAATAAACTTAATGAACAAGAATTTAAAGGATACTTAATTAATACTCGTATCAATTGTAATAATTAATCCTAGTATCAAACATTTACTAGGTATCTCGATTAGGTCAACAGTGAAATAGTTTCTTATTATATGAAGCCATCCAGTTAAGATTACATAATTATAAATATGAAAGTAGCATAGATCAATTCAATCGTATTTTTCCTGCGTTATTCAGAGTAAAGTTTTTAAAACGATAATTGGAAAATTTTAGTTAAAATAAAAAATCTAAGTGTAGAACAAAACCTTTACGTGTTGTTTTTACGACGCACATAGATGAAAAGTCAAAATTTGATATAGATTATTTCACTTTGTACCACCAACAAAAATACACCAACCGGTTTCGGAAAATACCATTTTTTTCAATAGGATGTCAAATTAACCAACTGAAACTAAATATGTCAAGTTATTCAAATGTTTTTAATAACCTTTTTTTTTAAATTAATTAATTAAAATAATGATTATTTAAAAATAACACAAGTACCTAACTTAAATCGTTGTTACTTAACTTAATAGATTTTTAAAAACACTAGATCAACTTGACATATTTGGTTTTAGTTAGTTAATTTGACAACCTGATGAAGAAAATTGTATTTTCCAAAACCGGTTGGAGAATTTAAAAAATTCATTAAGAGGTTAAAACAAAGTAAAATGATCTATATTAAAATTAATATAAACTACAAAATTCAATGTGTAAATATTAAAAATATAGCCATATTTTGCTTACTAGGTTGGTAGTGGTAATGATAGTCAACTTGTTAATTTATTACATGGTCATTTTTATATCTAAAAACTGAGATATCAAACCGTGGAGTAGATTATTGTTTATATTATAAATTAGCAATGTTTACTTACTTATATACCATCACGCCGTTTCCCCGTGGGGGTAGGCAGAGAGGATAGAGCGCCACACTCTTCTGTTCTGATACACAATTCTCGCCTCATCCACATTCATACATCTTCTCATTCAAGCTCGCCGATTGTTGAGGCTTCTAACAGAACCATCTTCCGTTATCTGGTTTACCTGGTCGTGCCAAGTCTTCCGCGAACGTCCTATATTTCTGGTGCTATCAACACTTGCATCATATATCTTTCTTACCATTCTCTCCTCATTCATCCGTTCCATATGACCGAACCATCTAACTGATCCTTTTTTAATTTTACTCACTATACTAACAAGAGCTTTACATTATTTCCTTATTTCTTCATTCTTTACTCTGTCATAATTAGATTTGCCACAAATACGTCTTAGTGATCTCATTTCCACTGCATTCAGTCTACTTTCGTTACTTTTCTGCCAGCTCCAGGCCTCACTTCCATACATCAGTGTCGGTACCAGGATTCCATTCTGCACCGCTAGTCTTGCCTCATTTGACAAATTCCCGTTAGATATAATTCCATTCAAAGCACCGTTCACTTTATTTCCTGCAGTCATCCTCCTTTCGATATCATTCTCAGCCTTTCCGTTTCTATCAAATATACTTCCCAAATATACAATCTCATCTACTTGTTCCAAATATTCATTACCTATAGTACTATACATGCTAGAATAATCGAGCCTGTAACTAATGCAATTAAATTAGAAATATTTTTGCTTATTATAATGTGGCGATTAAACAATTATGATTGTAAACAATATTAACAATAAGTTTGAAAGCTAGTTACCAATTTTCTTGACAAAGCCTGTTTAGAAGAAAATATATAAAATAGCTTTCAAGATAGTTGTGCCAGTTCACGGTCCTTTTTTATTTATATAAAAGTCTCCTTATTATTTCCTCTACGAAATTTTTACCGCAAAAATTTCACCTCTTAAAAGCATCATCAACCTATGAATTTTTCATCTCGGTCAATCTCCCGCACATTTATCACATTTCAACCCTTCACTGCCCCCCCGTCCCCCGCCGCGAGCCGCCGCGGCTCGCCCTGGTGAGCGCTAATATCTTACGCAAGCCGCCCTCCGCTTCTGGGCGGCTATGTGCAAGAAAAATGAGTCCTTTATTAGTGGAGCAAGCTCGATTTCCTCCGCCCTTCGAAGCTTTCCCGGAAAAGCGGCCGTAACCCTTTAAACACCGAATTTCATAATTGCGTAATCAATTTTTAAATAGGAATCGCTTAAAGCGACAGGAAATACTTTAATCACTGGCTTCGGATTTTAGACCTTTTTTTATTTTCTCGCAGATAAAAATATTTTACGAAAACCAAAACCATCTGATAGGTAGTCTTAATTTTTCAAAATACCGCTATATCTACACTACTAAATATTTCACTTAATCTGACATGACGATGTTATAATATTACTGATTCATTTTACTTTTCAATTTTAAATATAATTACTCATTATATCCAAGTAGTTATGATTGTAATTACCACTTTTAAATTAATTTAATCCATAAATAAAAAATCGACATAGATGTGACATTTGTTATAATTTTTTTAGGAAGACAGATCGCTTAATTATTTAATGGAGCATTTATTTTATAATTTATATGAATGAGTGCGTTTAAAGATGCGTAAGAACAGCCCTTTAAAGCCAAAATTTAGGGTTTTATTTTTGGGCTCCTTAAATTCTTCACATGAATCACCCCTAAATGACCAAAGATTTATGTATCTTTTCGAATGAATTCCTTTTTTTGAACCCTATAAATTCTTAAGGTTCCCGGCCTAAGTAATTTCGCAGTAAAATCCTTACAAATGACACTAATAACGGTTTCTAATTGCTGGTGTTTCCGCGGTAACCCCTTCCAGAAAATGCCATCCCTTTGGGGGGAAAACTACCCCATGCTCTAAGACTTTCGCTAGAAAGTATTCGACCTGTTTTTTTAGCCGGCTACACATTTCGTTTAATTTTACATAAATTAATTAATAATTATTAATAACAAAAAATCTACGTATAATCAATGACATCTTTCAGACAAACCATCAACCATAAAGTTACTTCATATTTCAGTAAAAATAATATAAATTTAAAAATTCAATTTTCCGAAGTTGTTTTTACGTTAAATATAACATCAAATTATTATATTATATAAGAACACCTGTTAGATTATTTTGTGTAGTTTTCTGCCATAAAGATTCAGAAAAAGTTACACCTTAATGACGTCGTACAACGGATTTTAAACACTGGTGAGTTGATAACAACTAAATAGTTATAAATACTTAGTTGTTTTTGACTCTAGTCTAATGAAGTGGGGCAGGAAATAAATGAAAAAAAATGTAATAACGACCGTGTTTAATAAATAAATAAAATTCTCATTCTTACACTAGCATGTGACAAACTTCACATATTCAAGTGTTGAAACAAACTCCCTGCAGTTAACGAGTAATTTTTATCACTCAATAACCATTCGCCCGTCAGCTCCGTGTTCTTCTTTTTTATACTTGAATTGCATCGTGTAAATAAAAATGATGATGTGATGTTTGGCTACAGTTTGTTTTCGCAAGTACACCCATACAGAGGGCAATTTACGAGCGACTTATCGACATAAAAACGACCATTAATAATTCTTTTTACGAGCGCGTCGTACTTTCGGTCCGCATAAATGTATCGCCGATATGTGATGTGTGGAGATTGTCGCACGGCTGTTGACTGCGAGTAGAGGAAATGGGGAGGTATCAAAAGTCACTTCATCAAATTTATACATTTTTCGTAATGTTAACGATGTGTGATCTTTTTTTGGGAGCGGGAAACAAACGAACCAGCGTCACCTGGAATATTATACAGCAAGCATTTATTGGTGTGCTAGTTGTTTACCCTCAAGACGCGATGGTCAGACAAATAAAAATGTTCTCAGTTTTCTAGAATATTCTGTAGTGTAGTATGTGATGCATGAACTGTTAGCCGAAGACCAGAGAGGTCAGATAACATGGCATCATTGTCCAGACAACTCTGCACAAAAGATCAAGCAAGTTGTTATAATAGCAAAAGAAGAAGATTAAAAATTATTTTAGAATGATTTAGAAAAATTATCAATTTTCGGCTTTAAATACATAGGTATTCATTAACTTAAATACTAACATTGATTGTTATATTGTTTATATTATTAAAATAGTTAGTACAGTATGTACATGAAATAATACATACATTTACAAATTTCTGTTAGATACGAATAATACACGTAAAATTCAGAATCAATTCCCAAAATTCTAGAAAATGTTTTATACATATAAAACACAAAAGCACGTGCTACCAGTGGGCCACTAGTACCTACCTACATGTGTGCGTATATTTAAACATACAACACAAATTTATTTGAAGCATTTCTCCAAGTGACCGCAGTTCATTGTGCGCTCTGGTGGTGGAGTGTTTCAATGATAACAATACTCCTTATCTACCGCACACTGGTTCTTCCTTTAGTGACATAGTGACATCTGTGGTTTCCATCGCATCCAATCATTTACAAAAATATCACCTGATGATAACGCGTGCTCGCATTTCTAAAGATAATTAGAAAATCTGACTTCCAATGTATATTATTCCTGTTTTATCGACCTTATTACTTTTTTAATTTAAGCTTTCTTCTCGTTCTGGTGCCGTGCCTATTTTCGATCAATTGCAGAACTCAGTGGCATGCAGTAGGTATAGATTTAGGTTGTGCTGCTACTAATGATATTATACAATCATGAATAATATATGTACTACAATACATGTTATATATAGGACGTTGGTTAGGATCTTTAGACAAAATGAATCCGTCGTTTATACGACCCTACCATGTATTTATTTGTAATTTTAGAGTATTATTAATAGTGTTTTTAATGTTTAAGTTTTAACGTAAAATTATACCTTCTTAACCATATGAAAGTAGATATAAAAAATTGATAGGCGTTGCTAAGAACATTTTTTATGATTGAACATGATTATTTTATTGTTTGAAAAATAATAATTTTTATTAAAGGTTAACGTAGGAAATAATTCTGCCAATTGCTTTTTGTTTCTCCCAAATCAAAAACAAACTCATGCACCGAATGCACCTCGAACGCAAAGAACAGCCATGAAATCGACACGTTGAAAATAGTAAAATAGTAAAATTCGCGAATTAGTAAAAGAAGAAGTAGACACTTCAATGATTTGCACGCAGTTTTACGCCTTTCTAATGTTATTCTGTTAAAAAACAGCATAGGTAACGACTCCATATAAAACGGATTAAGCGAAAGGAATTTTCAATTCAGTATATCCAATTATATGACTTAAAGATGGAATAAAGTCAATCAATTTATCGAAAAATATTCTTGTTGCTACCGCGATTCGAATCCAGGAAACGTATATTATTCGATTATGCTAAACTAACACAATTGATTTTATATATATATATATCTTATTAATTAATACATTTAATTTTAATTTAAAATATCACAGACTTATATTCTGAATAATTACAACTTTACAATATGAATGTGTTCTCCTTAATAATGAATATAAATATACTTAAATTTACCTTGTCTACTTGCAGTTTATAAAAAAATTATTTATAACATTTTAAAAGGCCAAAAATATTTATTAGCAACGCAAAAAGTGGTGTTATATAAACAAAGTTGTAGGAATGATTAGTATTGGTGTATTTTTTTACATCTAAGCAAAGATAACCGTTAAGCCAAACCACAATATTCCTTTGTCTCCCTAAACCACATCCAATAAACACAACGCTTTTTTTACAAATAAAGGTACAAATAACATAAACAAACCACTCTTAATGATATCATCAAGAATAATTATGTTAGGAAAAACAAATATTTATATATATATATATATTATTAGAGTAGATATATATATATACTCTATTTTGTTAGTGCTAGTATTTCGATTTTGTAATAATTTCTAAATTTACTCTTTACATCAAAATTCTATAAACTTTTTAAAATTTATAAAAGTTTTTCATTAGGTTAAAATTTATTCCAAACCATGAATTGACACAATCAAAACGAAGCGTAGTTTTAAAAAGTTTTCGTATAGCTATCAATACCACGACTGGGATACGCAAACATAAATATGACTGCTCTCGTATCTTGGAGTGCAGTTGGATTCTGCTCTACGTGCTAAATTTAAATAATAGAAACTAGTATCATTCTTGTACAGGCATTCTTAAAACGAAATATATGTAAATGATGAGATTATATATTATAAATAGTTTTACAGTTGGTCCACATTCACTATAAAATTTATTGAAGGCGTGAAAATATTTCATTAAATAAAATAACAGGGGGGGGGTATTTTCCCCTCCCTTAATATTCCTTTTATCTGTATATGCATTCTGTCTCTCTCTTTCGCATATAATTTTATATTCTGTTTTCCTTCATGTTCTATTTAACTATATATGTATTCTGTCTCTCTCTTTCGCATATAATTTTATATTCTCCTTCCCTTTATATATAAGTGCACTATTTTTATTATGATCAGTTTTCAATACGTTCTGATGAAGCTTAAGATAAGCGAAACTGGTTGACTGGTTTCATACAAAGTGATTGTTATTTTATTTAATATATGTCAAACCACAAATGTGTACAACGAATGGACAAATTTATACAATGATAGCTAAATATATATAAATATTAAGAAAAACTTATAAAGCAATACACATCAACAGAGTATACCGCTATGTGGATTTGAAAGCTGGAACCTTATGAAAAAAATGATAAAGAGACTGGAAGAAATATGGCATTGGATGACAATGATGAAAATTAGTTGGACAAGTGGAAGGTTACCATTAGTCATAAATAGGTATGCATTGGTTATATGTACCACGCCTCGTCCGACAGCCACTTCTCCAGTCCTCCAGCCAGCCAGTCCTCACTTCCTTCCCTGCCCTGGCTTTTTTATCAGCACTCGCGTCTCACTCCGCTTCGTCGAATTCGGTTAATAGTAAAATTGTACGACTATAACATTTTTTTAATAAATTCAGTGTAAATCGTAAGTATTCGTTTACTTATATACTACCTGTTTGCATTACTAGATACTAATAACTTTTATACTATGAACAACCAAGTACATGTACTCTTACGTAAGGGGAACTCGATATTAGACACGAGTTACCCTTCGAATCCCTTCTGATAGACTTACACGGACACCATGATCTCTCATTACTATCTAAACTGGTAACAGATTGGTGCATCATAACCCTTAGGATAGAAAGGAGAAAAATGGAAACATTTTGGAAGAAAATAGATTTATACTGAGGGTAAGAGTAAATAGATTCGTAAAATATTTGGGTCATATCCTGCGTCATAACATATTCATAACCACAGTGATATAAATGAAGAAAAAAGAATAAGAAGAAGAAAAGGATGACCCAGGAAAACATTCAGGAGTCAGTTTCTGTAAAGAAGCATATGAAAAACACCAAGTAGTGAGATGCCTAGCACAGACTAAGTCTCGATGGAGAGGGGAACAGCGACAATGGAATATCCTTAAAAAGAAAATCTGTAATGTGAAAAATAAGACAGGTGTTTCGATGTCAAAATAGTCATGTTTCAATTGCAAAAATTTTTTTTTTAAGGATTACTACAGATATACTTTTATTCTATTTATAAAAACTTAAAATTAAAATATTTTTCTGTCAATAATGAATATTTTATGTGAATGAATAATAATAATTCTGAAATTACGTACCCAAGGAAAAATCACAGAATATTATTTACTTCAAAACAAATTCGTGATCTTCGAGATGTAATTATTCAGATGCACATCAGACAAATCATTTCCATCTCTTCCAACACCGCCTCAGCCCCCACCACCCACTGCTGTAGGGTGGTACAGGAAGCCCAATAATAATATAATTCCGACACGTCTCGCAGATTCCGCGACGTCTGAACAACCCCCTCTCTCCATTATTATTACCATATCAAACTTGATTGCACCCTGCTTGATGAAGACGAACCAACCTGGGAAGGAAGTGTGATCGCTGATAAGTACTTGTCAGATGTTTGGTGATGACATCAGATCATTTTAAATCATCAAAATCAAAAACAAAATCATAGGGTTAGATATTTTTTATGAATATTAAATTCAATTGCAACAAAATACTGATTCAATTTTTGTTTAATTTTTATAATAAAGTACTTACATTTAAATACATACGTACGAGTATATTATCGTTATTTTCACTACCACTTATCATATCAAAATTAGAAAAGCATCTTTGAAGACAAATCGCTAACGCAAGTGTTCTACATATTAAATACACGAATAATAATAGGCGTAGGCCATTAATATGTAATAAATTACTGTGTGTATTACATACATACAGGCTGACTGCATTAAGATTGGAGAACCATGGAAACGAAAATGAATGTAAATATCTGTCTTCCTGATTTTTTTAATCATTTAAGATTTTTATGCGCTAGGTTTAATGGGTTATTATGCAGTACACATCCAACCTCAATCTTTGTTGACTTTTAGGATTCCATTGCGGAATATGGCATCGAGTCAACAGTTACGCGAATAAATGAAGCTTATAAAAAAGGTACACTTTTAAAGGTAATCAAACTCGCAATATCCGTAGTCCTACCAGCAAAAAGTTAACATGCATGCCATTAAAAACATAGCACAAAATACTGTCAACGTATGTTGATAGAATTTCAAATATTTTAGTTTCATGTTTAGTATGTGCAGAAATGTATTTGTAATATATTCGTTAACTACACGAAGAAGAATATAAATTCCGATATTATTGCTATTTTTTGAACATGTATTTAATTGGATTAATTTTGTTGCAATAAAAATTCATAAATTATTAAATATACATTGATTGATTGATTTATGTATTTATATTGTAATTGTATATTAGAGTTCAAACAATACTTATTACCAAGAAATAAATAGAACTAACGAATAAAATAAGTATAATGTAAATAGAGAAAAAGTGTGCGTAATGTATTAAAATGTATCAGAATTTAAAATGTATCAGAATTAAAATGTATCAGTTATTTTGTAAAATTTGTGTTAAATAATGATTGAAGCGTGTACATATATAAATAAATAAAGATTAAAGAGTATTAGTATGCCACATATATGTTATATACAAATATAAGAAATTTAAAATTAAATTGGCAAATAAACGTAAATATACTTTATGACATGCAACCGAATGTAATGGGTAACAATTTTTTTATATATATATAAACGATGTTGGTCATAAATTAAATAATTTAGAATCGTTGGAGATAAGTAAAGCGTGTAAAACTATTGATAAATTTTGTAAAAATATTGAAAACATTGTCTGATAATTGAAATATTACTCATAGTAATTAACTAGGTGAAAATGTATACTTAATGAATATTAATTTGGAAGAGTAATACGTCAGAACATTAGATGTTATTTATCAATGCAAGTACATAAATACGTGTAAAAAGTGAATCTAATAAATGTATTATTATTATTGTTATTAAAAAAAAAATTTAACCACTAGTCCCATTCCAGAATGTTTTCCTAAAATTCAGTAATTTTGAATCATCAAGTAATAATTTAAGTTAGGTACTAAAGTTATTATTTAAATAACTATTTTTTTTTAACAGATTATGTTAATGAAACAATAACATATTTTTTTGATTAGTTAATGACATCCTGAAGAAGAAAATGATATTATTTCATATAATTAATTTCATTTCTAATCAAATATGAATTTAAAAGTAACTGTATACTTTTATATCATATTTAGGGTAAAAAATGAGGTATACTCGTAGGTGAAATCTTTCCAAACTCATTTTCAAAACATCTTTACAAAAAAAAAAATTCTATCACCTTGAATTTTGATACTAAAAAATGTGAAAATTGCTTAAATCATGGATATGTATTTTTATAACTATGCATAATTACACCAATAAAAATATATAATTTTATATTACTATAAACAATTTATCTCGTGTATACTGTTGAGTTTAGCGCACCTGAATTTTGAAGGTATTGCAATTTTAAATACACCTCCCCAAAGTCCTCAACATAAAGACATCCTCCCTCCTGAATACAAATTGTCCACAAATTGGGCATCACCCCCAGGAGTTCCGAGCTATCGGCCCGCGGGACTATATTGCCGGTTGTTAAGTGCCAAATAAAAAACTAATGCCTTCGCAAACGTGCTGTGAAATGTCTAATAGCATACGATCTCCGAGTTATAAGCACTTACTAATACGGCTTGGAGTTAAGATAAAAGTAATGAATAATAATTGCATTGTTTTGTATGGACTAAAATAAAAATTTAGTATATTACATTTATTGTGTACAAACACCACAATTAAAGTATAATATGTTTGATACTTTTAAAATTAGCAATATTAACTTGGTGGTTAAAATTCATATTTTTTATTTATTATCTTAGTTTTATTAACCACAATTACTTTTACATGCTTTATTTATCTCCAACGATTCCAAATTATTTAATTTGTGACCTACACCGTTTATATGCAAAATTGACAATCCCAATTTTTTATCAAAACCATGTAAAAGTAATCAGGAAATTCTAAACAGCCTACTAAATTTAACTACGAGTCCTATTCTAAAATTTTTTCCTAAAAATTATTCGACTAAATTTGTATTGAGCAGCAATTTGAGTTAGGTACTAAATTTATTTTTTAAATAATTGTTGTTTTTTTAAAAAATTTAAAAATAGATTCTGGTGAAGAAACAATGCTATATTTTTAGTTAGTTATGACATCCTGAAGAAGGAAAAGGTGTTTTCCGAAACCGGTAGATATTTTTTAAACTTAATTGTGGTTAATAAAACTAAGATAATAAATAAAAAATATGATATGTTTGAGTTTGTCACCGACAGGAATGTATAGGAAAAAATATATTATCATCAAAATAATTAGAAATGACAAAATTCTAAACAGGCGTATTATTATATATTTATTATAGGCTAGGAATTGATCTACGAAAATACTACATTATATACTTAAGTCAAAGGTATAATTTCTAAGTTAAAAAAATAAGATTTCTGTAGATAAATATGTTATGATCGGCTTAGGCCGATTGCTGTTGTTAAAACCTGCAGATGGATATGTTGTCGTCACTGAACGGCTATATGATACCACAACCAGTGACTTTGAAATTTAATAAATGTAAATAATGTGTAAAGAGAGCAATCCGTGATGTATCTTTTATTGTGTGCAAATTCCTGTGAAAACAATACCACAAATTTCTGATGATGTTTATTAAACTTTAATTCTGTCGAGCGCTGTGTGACATACAACGAATCACATTGTCGACGTATGCTCATTGAAGTTATTTGTCGTCAAATGTATATTACTGACCTTACTTTTCGTATTATCATTATTTTTACTATCCAAAAGGCGTTAGATGTAGTTATAATTTAAGATAAGGGGAGGATGATGTATTTGTTTTATGATTATTATAATGTTTGCAAAGTCTAATCAAAGCAGGGGAAGGATAAGATATCTGGGAGTTAAAGGGGGGAGGTTCATGTTTTCATCAGGATCCTAAGAATAACAATGCAAAATTTTAAACGAATGGCATTCAATGCAATTATATCGGGATAGTTGCTATGTGGTAGCTCGCTTGAGGGGAAAAGAGTACCTATATTTTGCGCAGGATCCTAAAGAATAAATATGCAACATACTGTTTAAATCGGTCAAATGGTGTAAAATTATATAGAGAACAGAATAATAAATTTTATGTTTCATTTAATATAAGTATATGATAAATCTTTCGATCACATTGGTTCATCATAGAAAAATACAAACTAATTAGAAAGAAATACCACCTCTACACTTATAATTATTGGCTGTGTAATGATGACGGCTGTCGTTATCGTTACCCGCGCATGTGCAAAAGTCCCACCACTATTCAAAAACTTTGATCCAAACTTTTAATTAATATTTTTGGTCATATCGTGAATTTCAAATGAAAATGCTAATATGGGGGTTCACCTCCAGAAGATTACAGATTTTTCTGTAAAAATATCATTACAATCTTACTGATTGGATTGTATTATATTAACTGGAACTTCAAAATTCTCTTCATTGTCATTTGTTTGTATATCCTTTTTAGAAAGGTAAAACAGTTTTCTTTTTAAAATCTTCCAGGAAAGCATATCATGGCAGAGCTTATCGTTTAGCCGTACACGTACCAAACAACGTACTATAACGGTGGAAGATTTTTAATACGAGATTCCTCCATACCTGAGTGTCGCAGAGGCATTAGGCGTCTCACTGGCGCCGCACTAAGGCGCGTTGGCATCTCTTCATTTGTCTTCTATACCTTCTTGCTTTTATCGTGCCCTGGTATCTCAGTCTTGCTAGTGTTCCCAAATGTTGAATTATTTTTAATTTTTAAATACTTTTTGGAACAAATAAGAAAATATCATTTTACTATACTTTACTTGGCATTAAAACTAATGACGGGGCAATTTCGAACTTGACATCAGTTTGTAATGTCATTGTAATGCATGAATTTTTAACTATATTGTCAAAAACGCTGGTTGATTTTAAATAAAACAATCTGCAATATACATGTATAAAAAATTTTTAATATAAAAATATAGTCAGTACTGTAAATGTGATTTCTACTGTACCTACAGTAAACAAGTGAACTCGATAATAATACAAAAACTTTATTCCCAGGCATAATAAAATTTATAATATCTCAACTTTTCAATGACTAGTTCCTGACATATATACTTTAGAGTAGTGATGGTAAACCGTTACGTGACTGTGTTTATGTCGATGATTGGTAACTGAGATTTAATGATGATTGGTAACTAAGATTTAACTGTTGGAGGCTTACTTTCTGGTGTACCGGCCATTGCTCGAAGAATTTGAATCAGTTATCAATCATTGTTTCAATCGAATACAATCACAGTCACAATAACAGTCAATATATCGGTTGAAATAACGATTTTACAATCATTAATGCGAAGAAACAGATAAACGGCAGATTAAAAAAATTACTGGTTGGAGTTAATAATAATGACGGTGGCAGTTTGCTTGATCAAAAATATGAATTAATCATTGCTACGCTGTAACTAAAATATTAAATACATATTTTATTAAAAATATTCAAGATCAAAATAGAATTTTAAACGTGAAATATTTTTAGAGAAGATTTGAAATTTTACCAAAAAATTTATTTAACCGTGGTTGAGAACGTTTGTGACATTAGAATACCTAACCTCCAAGAGCACATACATGTCGCTTGAATGATGGTTCAATCATTTGACGTGACGCGCGTTCAAATCTACCCCGTGCAACAGGCTATTCCCATTTACCTATTTTATGGGCGGGAGCAGCCGGCCGCGTGACTCTAGAAAATAAATTGATATCGCACATCAATTTTTGTTTTATTTCAGTGAAATAAGAGGTGAAAAAGAGATTATTAATATTTTATTGAACGTTTATGAAAATATTTTTTGACATAATATCGCTTAATGAAATTAGCAAATACTTGTTAATTATATTAATGCCAGGAAAGTTATCTATGATAGATGGAAATTCATTTATGAAGGTGAGGAGTCACATATTTCTAGATCATACCTGATTTTTAAAATGTGGTTAATAAACAGAACGATAACATCGTAGATATAGCAAAATAATCTGGTTTAGTATAGGCGGGAGTAGGTTTATCAATTTAAAATATATCTGATATATAATAAGTGTTTAATAATGACAGTAGAGAAAAAAAATTAAAAAAAAGAAATTAGGCCGTTTGCACAGCAGAGTCAAGTTTATAAAATACTATTTTATAATGTGTAAAAATGAAAATGATTTAAATATTGCTTTAGCTGTGAATCTATTATATAATGTGACTTAATATATAGTATTTGAATATTATCATCATGAACGTAATCTTTACCTTTCTGCTCCTGTTCATCTCCGTTCATTCCTTTCACCACCGAACAAGATGTTAACAGTGCAAACATCGTTCAGACGCCCACCTTTCCTCGTCGCGACTACTTCACTTCCGGTTCCGGATGGAGAGACGAAGGTTGGAGGGGGTTTCCGCAAAGTGATTTCCGATTTATGGAGGCAATTTGGCGCATTTCTGCGGCTATGTCAACCCCTACCTGTGGCGAAGGGTCGTGGGGCAATCAAAGCCTGTGATGGAATGCTGCCTGGATTAAAAGGGCTCTTTTGTCTTCCACTCGGGTTAAATCGGCCGTTAGTGTGTTTTCTTTGTGTTTCACAGATCCTTTCCTCAGCCAGATAAATTCGAGGACTAAGAAAAGGTTTATTTTATTGTTTTCTTTTTATGTTATCTACAAATTATTCCTTTGTTTTGTTATATTTCTTTTTTGTATCTGGTAAGTTGCGTGAAAAGACTAACCAAGTCAAGTCTATTTAAATCAAAGCATAAGGTATACCTGCACCATACCTGAAGCAGTATTTTCTATTATAAACGTGGTTTACTGATAAATTTATAAGACACTACATAAAAAAAAATGTTATTTGTGTTAAGAAAAGAAAAACTTATCTATTTTTTTCCGATTAAAACTTATAATAACAACTTTTTTATATTATAGGCTGCAACCTTAGTCAGATACATACATACATACATACTTTAATATCACGACTAACTGACTGATGCTGCTCATTGTCTTCTCGATCTTCTCCTATCGGTTTTGATACTCATGGTTCTATTAATCGTGCGATCTTCTTCCTTTTGTATCGCATATTCATACACCTTTGTATCACATATTCATACATCTTTGTATCACATATGTAATTTAACTTTATCAGAATAGAAGCCGTCCTAAAAGAAGGATATAAAATTTTTTAATTTTATCCAACTTTGTAACTCCACTAGCACATCTTAGCTAAATGGATCTTGTCAGTCTGTTTCTTCATACTCACCCAATACTATGACCCGAAGAGCACAGTTGGCCTAACCGCTGTTTTACATACAAGTACTAGAACGTACAATTATTTATTTAAAACATTATATTACAAACAATATTATTTCTAAAATATATTTAAACAGACCTATAATTACATATCCTTGAATAGAATACGTAGAATAGATGATATCATTTTTTTTGCTTGAACTATATTTTAAAATGGATGTATTATTAAGCAATACTAAGTTTATTTAAAAGAAAGATCCTCGGAAGTTTTTGGAGCAGTCAAAGAAAATGGGGCGTGGCATACGCGTTATATATAACCAATAACTGTTTGAATCGAAAACTGTATTTATAAAATGACGGTATTAGTTGCAATTTCAGCAATCTCCACATTTATATTTAGAGAAAATACGTGAAAAACTGATAAGAGTTGATAAGAACAATATATTTATTAATACACTTCTTATTATGAATGATAATCTCTATAATCTGATTTTAGATATAAAATAAATATACCTTTTTCCAAAAATTGACTGGTGGCCATTTAAATTTCCGAGATTTTTAGTAAAGACTACAATTGGATAATTTCTAATATAAATAAATGGCAGCAGGCAAAAGCGACTGATTTTGTAACTAATACCGTTACTAATGCAAATTTGAATTTACATCAAAATGAGCTAAACTTGACTGTTAATAAATTAAAACAATGTGTAAAAACTATGAAGATATTATTGTTCATATGAATAATGATAAATAAGTATTTAAAACAATAAAAATCTGAAAACTTCAATACTCGGACATGTGATGAGACAATCGGAGAAGCATGAAATCTTGCACCTCGTAATTCAGGAAAATATTTCTGGAAGTCAGAGACCTGGAGGAAGAACATAATGTCTGAATAACCTAAGACAATGGTTTGGCCAGTGTACTGTAGAGCTTTTCCGGGCCGCATTTAACAAAGTGATGATAGCCAACGTCTGTTAAACGAATATGGCACAAGAAAAATTATATATTTTAATCAGGTACCAAAGCAATAGCAACAAGTTGTGCGTCCGCATACTTTTGTTTAGTATAGATATTATAATCATTATTTTATTAATACGATGTGAATTCACTAAAAGTTATGCTATGTCATAACTTTCACGACTCGAAAGTTGTCCGTGTTTGGTTTATGAGTGACAACGAGCAATATCTTCGTTTATGGTTTTAGTGTAACGGCTATTTGATTGTACAATTGCAGCGATTATTTCCAAACTATTGTTCTCTGGTTTATGTCTCCCTGGTAGACGTATTGCAGAGAAACATTAATTTCACAAGAACATGGGACGAAATTTTTTGTCCCGTGATTTCAATCAACGTTGATCAATAGGTAGGATCAAAAGGTAATCATTGTATAACTCTTAATTACCGCAGTGAAGTTTATTCGCATTTTAATATTTACAATATCAACAACTTTTTTGTCTTATCGTATCGCCATGAACGTACGTTCAAGTAATTATTGACTATCTATGCGAATATTCATTCGTGATTTTGTTAGTTATCTTCATATTCATGATACAGTTAACTATCTTCGTGTATATTCATTCGCGATTTAGACAGCTATCTTCGTAAATATGTTCGTAATATGGTTAGCTATCTTCGTGAATAACCATTATACTGATATTGATTTTTGTATTCATTCGCGGTTTGGTTAACTATTTTCATGAATGTGTTCATGATATGGTTAGCAATCTTCTTGAATGTGTTCATGATACGGTTAGATATCTTCATTGGTCGTTCGTACAGTTGACTCCAAGGTAAAGTAAAGGTAATATAATGAAATATTGAAGCCTAATGCGGATGAAATTTTTTTTGTGATCTACCGTAGATACACGTTCTTGTGATTGAATTGGTTCCAGGAATGAGGCTTTCGTGGGTTCATTCTTGTATACGTTATTTCTTCAGCAGAACATTTCGCTAGTATTTTCCTCTTATGGCTATGACGAACTTTTTATGTCTCTGCTGCATTTATAGTTTTTTAGTACACACATTTAAAAAAATTATAATATTAGTATGGCGATTTCCCACTCAGGCTAGGCCTGATCTAAAAAAATTGCCTCATATTTTAAAATAATTTGTTATTTAAAAAAACAACATAGTAACTACATAATGAAGATGATTTTAAAATATATATATATATATATACAGGTATAGTATTAATTTTAAAATAGAAAATTAAAAATAATAAGAATAATAGATGAAATTGGACGACGGCAAAAAAAATTACTGCTAATTATACAGACAGCATAAAGAAAAGTATCCTTTATTTTCAAATTGATCATATTATGAAACATATTTTTATTGTGAATTTTAGTGTTTTTAGAATATAGTTCTATGGTATTTTTTAATGCAAATTAAATTAATCAATTAGAAAAATATACATGTAGCTATATACCTAATATAAGTATATTTTGTAAACTCGTGCAATGTGTATTGATTATTATTGTAAAACAGTGGATCAACAGTATTCATAACTTCCCATTATTACTCAAAAAAAAAAACATATTTTTATAATAATAAATAAATATTTTTCCATAATAACCGTGATAAAATGAGTTTCTATATATTTTTTTCACAATATTTTAGTATGTCAAAATCTTTGTAGGAACCAATTACTGAAATTTGATCCTCTGAGAAATTATCATCAAGATATATATTATAGGTGTTTAAAATGAACACTTAAGCTAGCCGACGACAGGTTGTAAGTCCTGTATTACCCGAAACTTATACCTTCCCATATAACTAATAATAGCTTCGTCTCTGTGAGACATCAATGATATTATATATGTTACAGTTGAAGTATTAAATTTCAATAATGTATAAATTAACTAGTCAATATATGCACTAACTATGAGTTTTAGTTACAGCTTATATTGCTGCATTTCATGTATACTTTCACTAGATAATGTATGATTTAACTAGTGAGTGTATGAACTCGCCGACGCGAGCTGGTCACATCGTGAGCAAACATGATCTGTCCCAAAAATAAGTAAACACATTGGATTTTTTTTAAATATGGCAACTTCAATGTACCGTACGTTAGGTGAACATTATAAATACATTGACGGACACCGAACAGTGAATGCATACAACAACTAGTTAGGGTATTCCTAAATTATTTTGTGTATACTGTAACTAAAACTCATAGTCGGTGCATACATTTACTAGTGAAGTTTACACTTTGTCTGTAACATATATATATTGAATATATAATGTTCAAAAGAAGTCATATCAATTTATTTATGTCAAAAAAATCTTTCGTTTCACCATCCAGATACAAAGAAGATGTTTTATGGAAAACTAGGATGAAAGAGTGCCCTTATTATATTTTCTAACAAAATGCGTTTCGCATTCCCTAACAAAGTGTGTTGTTCATCTCATGTTATTAGAAGAAAAAACATGTCACCGAAACATTTCGCTGAGGCAACAACCCGCCCACCACCCCCTCACTAATCATCCCCTGCTTCCACTAGCCACCCCCTCCAGGAGACCTGTGCCGTGTGATGGATTACATCGTCGATTAGGGCGGACGGCGGGGCGGGGGGGGATCGGGGCACGGGGCAGGAAGGGTGCACGCCCATGATCGCCATCCGGGCGCCTTCGTGGACGATGTTTTTTGCTAATGCCAATGTTCCAAGGAGGTTCGGGAAATGTACATCTTACATATGTGGTTAAATGAACTATACATTTTAATTAAAACACTTTTTTATAAAAAAAAGAGATTTCTTAAGTATAAACATTAAATATTTAATATAAATTAAATTATCTGGAACTTATATTCAGTAATTTTTCATAATTGATTCAATTGTTATTCTATTTTTAATATATTTAATCTACTTTATATTGAATGAATCCAAAATATATATGATTAATACACGCTAACTGTACCAAATTTGTCGTAAATGTAATGGGTTGATGTAGTGGTATGGTAACATGCTTCCCCTGATATGAAAATCCAGGTTCAAATCCCAGTAGCAACCGATGATGTATATGTAAAATATACATCATCAGAAGTAACATATTAATAACGGAGAAATGGATAAAAGCATATAAACTCATTAAACATAGGACAAATAACATAGTAAAAAGTAAGCATGGATATAGGAAACATGTAGTCAATCATGTATTCGGATTGCATATTAAAATAAGCAGTGTAATACATTCATAATCACAAGGAAAATGTTGTGGTCAAGGCTGCCATAGAGTTTGTTATGAAATTATATAACACGCTCCCCGAGTACTGTACTGTAGGTAATTGTTTTAATTATGTAATATGTGTAATTTTTGTGCCCGTCTAATAAAATACTACAAATAAAATGGCCTCCACCTTTAATTTGTTACGTTACATAATATTTGTTTTATCCTACACAAGCTTACAATTGTTTAGTTACATTTCACTTCACTGTCAAGATTGGTGGCTTACATTATTCCCTAACCAGTGTATTTCTCTGCTAAACCTCTCTCCTCTCAACTTTCTTCTCCGTATAAACTCATCAAGCGATGTTTGACACGGGAGGTGCTAAATACCTTTGGTTAGGCCGACCCACACCCCCGGGAATGGTACAAGCCATCTAGACTTCACTCAACTTGTCTTAGCCTCTGTAGGTAGGTAAAGGAGAGAATAATAATATATGGGTATATCTGTTTCTAGAAATTTGAAATATGAAAATGCCCGGAGTATCCTCGCTAGCTTGGCACATGTTGACTATTTGGCTAAAATGAGTCATGAATGCAAATTAGTTCATTTTTAAATACCTGTACTATCAGAGAACACAAGTTTAATTTTCAAATTACGTCGAAGTATTTTACGACAATACAAAATACAAATGTCGCAAATCCTTCCTAGTAATGTATTACATATAGGGCACTAGTGATTTGTTCGGAGTCCAGATTTATAAAGTATCGTAAGTAAAAAATTATATTTTGAATCATTCTAATATTTTGCACGCATTTGATACATTTTTAAATGGCTGTAATTTTTTAAATATTATGTTTCTACCTATGTACCTACATCATAAAATACCATATGTCTTTTTTTTAATCTGCATCGTAAATAAATTTCAAATACTTGTGAAATACTTTAATGATTTAAAATATAATTTTTTACTAACGATAATTTACTTAGGAGGGGTCGATATATAAACGATAAATAGGTATACTTCCTGTGTATAAAATTACGAGTTTATGTACAGTTTCTGCGATATATGTTAAATATTTTTTTCTGTAAATATATTTTTCTAATTGATTCATTTAAGTTGTTCACACTGTTGTCAAAATATTTTTTTATTATACTGTAATTTTTATTTTCAGTTTGTTTTCTATTTCCTTTTGTTTTATTTTATGTTCATAAGTAACCGAGGATATTTTGTTGCTTTATATTTTTAGTTTGTGAATTTTTTCGATCTATTTAAGGAGACATTGAACATATTTAATACACTTACACTATTTCGTATATGCTTTAAAATATATACGTATATATATATAATTGTAATTTAGTAGTTAATATATACGCAATTATACTGAAGTAGTAAATATCTTAAATTACTTCAGCTACACCAATTCATAGCACCCCAATGAGGTGTCAATTTTCTCGACATGAATTTCCAATACCTCAAAGACATGAGGTAGGCTTTTTGAGTTAGACTACGTTCACTACACCTTACCCAAACTAATTTTATCCCTAACAGAACCTCCATTACCTTGTTCTTCCAATTTCTATCCCTTCTCACGTCTTTCTTTCAAAATTGACAGGATTGGCTTAAACAAATTCTGTTAAAGATAATTTTAACAAAAAGTTGATTTTCATGAATTAAAAAAGTGTTTTCTACACTTATTTATTAGAATGATTTTTTTTAAACTCATAATTCGCAGTAAGATAAATTGCACTAAACTTTATCTATATATGAAATAATGATTGATGTTTTTAAAATGCTTCCCCTCTTATTTAGTGATAGTATTATGTGTTAAGTCCAATAACATATAATATGATATAATAATATACATAGAATATAGCACAAATCAATATATTTAAATTTATGACAAGAAAACGAATTAGACTAAAGATAGGTATATCTAAGTGATGTTATTTTGATATCCATAGTATATTTAATATTACTCAGAGTAAAAGAAACGTATCAAATTCTCTTTACATTTTTATTTTAATATTAGAAAATATAATAAATACATTGTTGAATTATCAGTAGGATATATATATATAAATTTAAAATTTATTTATTCTCTATGAGACCTGGACTCGTGTGCAAAGAAGGAGATAATTTATGTTTCAGTTAGTCTGTGTATATATTTTTCATAATTCAGATTCAAATTGATAGTAGTCTGTAATTTTTCTAATTGTGATGGCGAGATTATTAAAAAATTTGATGCCTTGATAAATATAGCGATTTTGGGTTACGGTATATTTTAGTTTTGGAATATCAATTTGGTATCTAAATCTTGTAGATCGGAATTCGCTTCTAAAATTTAATTGATTTTAAATTTTGAAAATTTGGATTATTGATTTTTTTTGTACGTGTCTGTTATTTTTGGTACTTTGAAATCTGTGAAAAGCTGTATACTTGGATAGTCTTTTTTTTTAGAATAATTTTTATTATCTTTTTTTGAGTGATTTCTAATTGTGACATTATAGTTTTATATGCTCCTTCCCATCCAATAATACCGTATTGCAAATGTGACTGTACAATAATGTAACATATTATTTTCAGACTTGTAAAGATGTTTCTGAGGCTTAAAAATATGTAGACAGTTTTTCTTATTTTGTTTGTAAGATTAGTAATATGCACTTTTCATTTTAGTTTGTTATCTATTTTGATTCCTAGTTACTTGATACAGTCATTTTCTTCAATTGATGAATATTGGTCACAAAAATCTTCTTGAGTATAGGCTTTAGTGTGAATTATAATATTAAATTCAGTTTTATCTCTCTGTTGAATAGCAAATAGTATGTTTTATCATTATTAATTGATAGTAGGTTATCATCCGTCCACTTTTTAATGGTATTAACATCCTCATTTGCAGATATATTAGCGTCAGTGCAATATTTTTTATTAATTATTAGTACTGTATCGTTTGCACCATATAATTTGAGTTTTAATATATCATTAGAGTATAAAAGAAATAACAATGGTCCAAGTAAAATTAATTATATTGAACAAACACTAGTCGTACAGCAGTATGCAGTTTAGCCTAGACACAAATATTCAATACTGTCGCGTAACCAAGTGCAAATGAGTGAGCTGGGACGTCTAACTAGAAATAATATTACAATTTTTATTTAGCCAAGACACAAACCGTTTTTATTAAGGTAATCTCGAATCTAATCTGCCATCATATTGCGTGATAGTTGCGTCGTATTGCTGTAACTGTATTTTTTTTTAAACGAGTCAGTTATATTGTGGTAGGACCACTTTTTGACCACTAACTATAAAAAAATCCATTATTTATAATATGTTTCTTTTGCGAAATTATTATAATGTATTTAACAATGGTGGTTAATTAAAATTAAGCCATACTTACTTATTACGTGTAATTTATAAATATTTGAATATCAGGAAATATAAATTAAATTTTAAATACTAAATTAATGTATTAATTATAAATATAAACATATAAAATCAATTTTGTTGAAAAATATTATTTTTGCGTCACCGGGATACGAACCTGGATCTCTATTTCCAATCCGGGGAAGTTCACTACCAATTGTGTTATAACGCCAGTAATTTTCAATTGATATATTCAAAAACAATATTTTTCGACAAAATTTTATATGTATATATTTATAATTAATACATTAATTTAGTATTTAAAATATCATAGACCTATGTTCTGAATAATTACAACTTCACAGTAAGAATGTGTTTTCCTTAATAAATTAAATTTGTATATACACAATAATTTGCATCTTTTTGCGACACTACTTCGTGTTTCAGTTATCAATTTACAAACGCAACAAATTTTAAGATAAAGGGTGCCGCTAACGAATGTCGTCCGTTAGATCCGTGTCCACTACGGGGATGTTAACCCTCGTCGTGACGCGTCGTGTCGCGTCACATCGGATCACGTCACAGCGAGGATAATCGCGCTACAAGTTTACTTAGTGGGTTGACTCAATGCGCGTGCAATCTGCCCATCCCACGTGCATTGTGCATTCGGTCTTATTGGATTAAATAATATTAGTCAATCCCTTCAACCGTTAGCGATATCTGTTTTGATTGATCATGGAATCAATCGTACCGCCATAACGAGAGAACTTGACAGATGACTTCATTTCGAAATATTCAAAGAAACATAAATATTACACGGTCAAAAGGTTAGAGTAAGTACTTATCTATTTTTGAGTGTCTGGATAACAAATTTGTTGTTTTTAGAAGAGATTATAGAATAACATACCGAGTAAAAAAAAACTGAATAAATTATTTTGTTTTAAAATCATTCGCATTTTTTGTTTGTTTATAAAAGCGATTTTTTTTTCTTGATATGCAATTTATTTGAAGTGTAGTTTATAGTTTATATTATATATTATTATATTTAAAAAAAAATTGAAAAAATATTTTGTTATCAGCAAGATAAGAACCCGGAACCCTACCTATCCGCGGAAATAGATTACAATTTATCCACTTTAACCATTTATGTATCCGACAAATTATTCTTCCTACAGATTTGGTAATTTAAACATTTCACAAAAGAGTTTATCTCTCTCACTTTAATTTAATAAAATTAATATTTTTTGTTCCACAAGGGGTAACATTATACCTGTGTCATTAATTCCACGTTCATAGTATCATAATATGTTTATTTCTGATATTTACCTAAAATAATTATATTATAAATTTGCTTTTGCCTGTAACATAAATAAAATGCTTATATCATATTTTTTCACAAGGTATTTACGGTACATTTCCTTCGCCGCCTTGAAAAGTTAAATAAATATATTTTTATAATTTTCCGTGTTTTTCTGTCAGCCTGTAATTACTCAGCGCAAAGAGGGGTCGGGGGTTTTGTAACTCTGAAAAAACAAAGAAAAATTATTTACAATTTTCACCACCTTTCTGACGACGCCGCCGTGTCGGGGAGGGAAATAGAAGGGCGAAGGTGTTTTGCATTGATTGGCTGGGCAATTAATTTTTAATTAGGGATGTTTTTGTACCAATAATCTGGCGGGGGGATTGGCCAGGGTTATTTATCAGAATTACCCCACACCCCCTCGGCGACTTTGAAAGTCATCGATACTCGTTACCGTCGATCTAGTTGAAGGTGATGAGTTAACGTTTTTTGTTCGTGTTTTTAATTAAGTTGAAGGTGATTGATTCTCGGTAGGATTCGTTAAGTAAATAAAAAGATTCTATCTCGTTAAATTTATTTTTTTGTTGTTCAATACAGAATTCTGTTTACTCAAATACACGTTGGAAATCAAGATTATACGTCTTTGTCCAGGATTTTTATCTGCGGTTATGTCTATACAAAAACACATGACACCGAGCTAGTTTCTTAACAATTTAATTGAATCCTCAAGAGTAAAAAATTACACTTATTTGCAATACAAAAGTAATGTACTCTGATTAATATATTGTTATTAACGTTTCACAATCACACGACCGGTTTGGCCTGCCGATCGGCTATTACCGAAATATTTCTAAATATTCCTGAAATTTCTAGTACAAAATTTATTATTTTATAAAAAATATTAAAAACTATATAGCATGGTTTATTCCGAGTATTGAAAAATATACACAGTATACAAAAGTGAATTATCTTCTTTTTTTTAATTGACATATCAGACATGACGGTTAGTCTAAGAATATTATAGAAGGAAGAATTGACAAAAGGAGAGATACCGATATAGAAGTAAATTGATAAAATAATTGTCAAGAAGTAACATCTTACCAAGAACTATCATCAGCGACAGTTGGGTAAACTAAACCCTACTACAATATTAGTTGTTTATGCATAAAAGAGAGATTTTTTTTATATACGAAAATGAAAAAAAATACATAATTATATTAATAGTTTTCGCAGATAATATATATTCGACTAGAACCTATCATTTAGGAAACGATAAAATGTCTAACCTTTTTTTACCTGTTCTGAGGTAGGTACCTTTAATACAATACCTTTTTTACCTTTATTTTACCTAATTTTACCTTTAGTACAATAATAAAATTATTAACTTTGTTTTACGCGATAACTGCACATTTTCACATGACAGTAAACATTATTTGTTCTACGTTGCTATGCAATACGGAGTGGAGAAATTACGAAAATCATGATCATATATTATCATATATCTAAATATATCATTATCATTATTAAAATATAATAATTACTTCCAACAAAAACATAATAAAGAAGAATGGTATGTATGTTATGTTGTCTCTGTCTTTCGTATGAAAATATGAAGTGTGTGTGTACGCGTAATTATTTAAATATATTTTTTTACAACGAGAAAACAGAATCTATTCACGAAGACCGTTATCAGATTATGAATCCTGTTCTTGGAAAATATTTCCATAGGACTCGGCATTCCGCCGATTTTCTTTGTATAATATTTTAAGGAATTCAATATTTAATTGACTTCGCTTCGCCGTATTATTATCTTCGCTCCCCTCACTTCTGCACTTTCCCGCCGCCCAGGCTCCGTGGAAGAAAGTATCTATACAATACTAGGAATAAGTAATATGAATTCCTGGGCTTCTGTCGGCTCTAAAGCAGAGGTTCTAGGACTAGCGGATTTCATTTTGTGATTCACGTGCTCTTTAACATATTTAATATTTAATATGGCACATACCAATAAGCATCAATGTATGTACGAGTGCTATCTAAGTGAGAAAAAGACAAAGTTGTATGACCACTTCACGTTAGGCTGTAATGCAACAACGCACTTGACGTCAGTTGTCGCATGGTATCAGGTTTTAATATATACAGAATAAAAGTAAATTTAACACATTGATTATAATTATTATTGAACCATTTTTAAAACTTTCGGAAATTTCTTGATGGTTAGATATCTATTATATTAATAAAATAAAATAAACTGTTGACATTTATTTTCTTTATTTATTAGTTTCAGCTGATAATGGACATTGACAGAGTCATTATTATTATAATAATTATGTGATTAATATTTTTTCATTCTCTATCCATAACATAATTGAACAATAAACAAATCTATGTACTTCTGTAATAATAATATAAATTATACAGTGCCTTGAGTATGAAATCGACCTGTAATCTGGAAGCACGTAAATAATAAATTAGTAATTATCATCATCATCTGCTCGTCTCTCCACTGTTGGATACAGACCTCGTCCAACCATTGCCCGCCACTTTTCTGATGTTTCGCTACATCGATCTTGTAGAAGACCAACAGGACCTTTCTTCTTCACCATCCATTATCATCTTCGATAAATATTTCAAGCACAGTCCTTTTCGGTGAGGCTCAACGTCTCAAGTACTGAAAGCATGCCCAGGTTGTAGACAGTACTCTTTAGAGATTGTGGTATTTTTAGCCTTAAAGATGTGCCCAACCTATCTGAAAATATCTCATCGTACCCTGTTAATTTTACTGTCTCCCTTACAATGGATTCATCCAAGATCGTAAAATCGGCGATTTCCATTCGTTCAAAACACGTGACACTTACAGCTTTTTTAAATGATTTAAATGGAGAAGTACTAAGATGCACGAATATGTCAAAAGAACTAATAACATTTATCAAACGAAGGAAAGCTGCATACGTTAAAAACATTATCCGCAATGAGAAATTAGATATCTTATAACTCATTACGCGAGGGAATATCCAATGTAAAAAAAGATTATCTTGGCGGAAAGCAGGACATATCCAAAATACTGGCATCTAACACGTCTTTCATATAATAAATCAGCATACTGCGACTTGGCATACGAAGAAGAAGAAAACCGATAAGTATTCATAGTTCAAACTTGACACCTAGATAATGTCTTATTTATCGAATCTTGTTTTTATAAAGAATTTATTCAGATATGGGTGACACTGTGGAGCTCCTTAGGTAGGTAGCTAGACCGGCCTGTGTGGGTGGGAAGTATATGCACCTACGCGCCTACCTCTCTCTTTCTTTCGACATACCTCGTGTTTTGCAACTCCGTTAGTTTGTCCGTCTAAATATGATTCAAACCATTTTGTGTCTCGTTCACTGTCCCTCTTCTGGGAGTGTTTTTGATGACTGGATCCCTCTCTGCCTCGAACTACTGCACCTTAATTCACCATCTATATGTAATCTATCTATAATATGCGTTCTATGGATTTATGTTTATAAGTTTTATACGAATAAAGATAGTACTCAAGAGACGTTTAAAGGTCTAAATTTTAACTTTTGTGAAAATTGCTAATAATCGCATTAAATTTGTTGTTTTTTGTTTTATATACTGCATAAACTTCTTTAAATTTTATTGAATTAAAGTCGCATATTTTTATTACCTTTGATGAGTGGGACCGACAAGAAAGGCCTAGATCTTATACCGGTCCCGAGAAAAGGTGAGTCCTCCCTCTCCAGCTATTTTTTATGAATGTATTATTTATCAATAAATTTTCCAACTCATATTGATTACATTTATTTGTTTAAATAACAGACTTAAATAACTACATTAATTTTCATTTCTATAGCAGCTGCTTAACGTGTGTGGTCGAGAGTAATAATTCATTTTAATAGTTCATTTTAAAGCAGATCTGATGTCGCACTTGGGGTTATTTTTCCAGCGCCATTCATATATAATATAGAAAGATATAAATATTAATGGTCTCAAAATAATTCACTCATATCGAATGATATATTTAGAAAAATTAAAATATTAAAAGAACTAAAAACTGTGACTTTGCAACTTTATTTCTTCCCAGGATGTTCCGTGGTCAGAATAATAGTGAATATTTGTATCGCATTTTTTAATATAGTCTTTATATTCTTTAAATTAACCGACGATGCTTACATTTCCGCACATTCCGTTAGTCCATATTAGAGCACTTTTTAGAATATTATTTTGGGCCCACAATAGTCTCGCGGGACGCACGTTGAGAACCCCTGCACTGAATATTCCTGCCTCGGGCCATGTGTGTAATATAGCGAAACAATAACCCGAGAGGTGTCTTCCGCCCCGTTACCCCGACACCCTTTTTACCCCGCGTCGCCCTCTACAGACCCCATACCAGTTTCTTGATATATAAATAAAGATTTTTCTCATCAAGATAAGAAGATATCTATATACTGATAATATTTATGTATCTGATACCTGACACATTAATATTATAAATATGAAAAATGATTAAAATATAACAAATCATTAATATTGTTTTTAAAACTACCATAAATTATTTATGTTCACCAACTGGTTTTGGTTTCTTTCATTAAGATGATAAAAAGCTTACTAAAATCAAGTATCAAAATATTTTTGTATTTTTAAATCCACATAAAAAAATGACTAATGGTTTAATTTAATTGGCTATTTATAATATTTTGGTTAGTTTTACACGCTTTACTTATTTACTAAATTATTCAATTTAAGACCAACATTGTTTATATGTAAATAAAACAATCCCAACTTTTAACCAAAAATATGATCACCTTCTAATAAATGATTGGAAAATTCTGAAAAACCATTATTATTTAAACATCATAAATGCTCCTTTACTCTTATGCTAAAATTTCGATCTGTTTTTCTAATATAGAAAGCAGTACACACAATATATACAGAATTAGTAAATGTATGAGAAGTTTTCCCATATTATTATTTGTATAAAATGTAGGTCCAGTGTTTGATGGTAGGTGTTTAGATATTTGATTCGAAAATTTTTTCATTAATAAAATTATACGCCAACGTGTTGACCGACGAGACCAGCAGTTATGTCTGTTTTTAATATATCTAGGTTTCTCACTCTCTCAGTCGATGTGCTCATGACTGAGCATCGTGATCCTTTATTCTTCTACTAATTGCTTGCCTCTATCCTTTTGCGATCCTGGGCCTTGATTAGTGCGATGTGTGACGAGGCTCCGGTCACGTTTCAAACATGATCTCTCCCTCATGTAGGGAGGTTGATCTCTCGCTCTCCATATCATCCCAGTAAGGCATGCATCACCGGTTTTTGGTAAACCGATTTACCAGTTAATAAAATTCTAAGAACCGGTAATTTCGCTAAATTATTTTTTACTTTTTTTGTTTTATATTATAATATTTTTAAATATAGTCCGAAGAAAATATTTTGAGCTACTATTCAAATATCTTACATCAATTCAGCATACTAGTATATAGTCAGATAGAGCTTTTTATGCAGCAGGGATAAACTGCACTAAAATTAGACCTAGTCTAAACGACGATACATGACATCATACGATAGACATGTTATGTTTTTTAAAGACTCATTTTAATTCTTCTGAAAGAGAATTATTTATTTTATATAAACTTTTATACATTCGTCTGCGCGAGTATAATGCCTGTTTTTTTTTTATAATGTATTAAGTGATATTTTTGTAAAATAAATACCCATTTGTTATTTTAATTAAAATGGTTTTTTTAAATTTGTTTAATATCATAATATAATGCCACAATATTCACTTTTTGGCACCTTCATAATTACTGGTAATTTACCTGTAAACCGGTATTAAATTTATAATTTTACCGGTAATGCTATTTTCCAGTAAATTTGCATACCCTAACTCACAGTGATCGCCAATTTCTCCAGGCTACCTCTTCTAGCAACATACCCTCTTCTAACAATACGAAAGAATTATTTTTCTGTGTACTATGGAGAATCCTTCCACAGTGTGTAGTTCCTGAAGAATGTAGACATTTGTACGTCTCTAGAAGTAAAATACGGCAATAAGAGAATGTACGTTAAAAAAAGAAGATATAAGGGTTTAATAGCGTAATAAACTTGTTTTATAAATTGGCGTTCAAAATAATTTTATTGAAAAGACACATATACCTATATATTATTCTGGTATTAATAATATATTTTTCATTTACTCTCTTATATATATAATCAATCAGTCAGTTTACTTAATTACTCAAAAAATGGTACATGTTTAGTCTAATGTTTGACACCCGCCTTGTGACCAAGTGATCAATGTTGCTAGCAAAAATTTCATGAAGTTCTGAAAGATCACTATATTAATATTATTATTTTATTTTTTTTAATTTTTGTGCTGGACACACACTAACGATATTTTATGTGATGAATATTTTTTCAATTTCAATAATACAAAAAAGCAATAACATTCTAAAAAAAAATAATAAATACACTTTGAATTTTTTACTCATAAATAATAAATTAAACTTAGTTTTATATTAAAATTTAAAATATAATAATCGATTCCCAGTTGTTTCACGGGGTTTGGATTCTATAGAACATATAGTTTATTGATTATTGAATTCAGAAGCATTTTGTTATAAATAGTTTCAGTCCACGAAATTTTTTAATATTATGACTAACGAGTATTATACCTGTTATAAGAAATTAAGGGATAGGTTAAAATGTTTTAATATAAGATAACGCCTTTGTAATTTACTAGAACCCACACATTCATATCAGCTTTGTACATGTATTTTAAACACCGCGCGGCGCGATTTAGGTCAGTACTGCATTTAGTTCATATATGTTTGAGATAGATTTTACAAAAAATTCTTTAACTAGATTATACTAGGACAAGTGTAGACATAAATATATATACCTATATCAATTTAGATTTATTTTGTAGAAGTTATAGTTATAACCAGCTATTTTTGTTGTGATAAGAGCACGGTAGTGGTATGAATGTACATATGTTATATAACACAGCATGTCTGTTGGATACATCTCAGTAAAAACCCTTGCAATATTATTCCCAAAACATGGTTGCAGTGTTATTACTCGCGCAGACTTTTTTTGCTTTAATGAAGTTGAGTGCTTAGTTCGCGAGTGTTGTTTGTCGTATTTACTGCATTTGCGCGTTCCCTAGATGCCGTCTGATGAAAAATACCTTCACAAGTTGTAAAAAGTACTTTAAGCAACTAATCATGTACTAAATATAGTTCACAAACTAACTCTATATGAAATTGTGATAGAAAAATTTCAAATGTATCTTCGTCAATTTATGTATATAGTGAAACCTCTATCTATCGTTTTCTAAGGGACCTATTGAAATATACTATGAATATGGGGATATAGGAAAAAAAATATTTTTCATACTTAAATGTTTAATACATATTCTAAAAAAGATACATATAAATGAATTTGTTTTTTAAATAAAAATAAAATTAGAAAGCTGCACAGAAACAAAAAAAAACTTTTTATTGTATAATGTCAAGCGGCAGTCAGTAGCAGCATTCTGTCTCTTTCTCTCTGAATGTTATACTCCTTTATACACGAGTTCTTTTGAATGAAACAAAGCATAATTTAAATGATTAATGAGGTAAAATGACGCATAAGAGAACGATCTGAAGAAACGACTGGAAGAAATAAACGATACATGCGGGAAAACGATTATTCGAGATTTCACTGTATATGAAAAAAGTGTCTTATTTTAGGTTAGATCGCGTTTTTTTATAATGGTTTCCTTGAAAAAAACCTAGGCCGACATTCAGTGGGATACCTTCCGCGAACGAGTACGGTGTACCGTAATTTTTAAGGCAAAGCCTTGACAATGGCACTTGTTATCGAAAAGACACCAGTGCTCATAAAAGCCTTAAATTAAACTAGTGATGGTTAAATCGTTATTTAAACCTTTACTGTAACTGAGATTGTGTTTGATTGAAATGACTTATAACTGATTATTTGTAATTCTTTAAGCTACTACTAACTACTAATTGACTGGTACTAACTAACTGGTACACTATAAAGTAAACCTCCTACAGTCAACTGTAATCATCATAATGTATAGATAAGATGTTTAAATTATTAGTATCATCAATAATACTAATTATTTAAACTTCTATTTATTTTTGTAGAATTGTATTTTTGTTTAACTGTATTTATTAAAATTACTTAATGAGTCATTTAAAACATCGACCGGTATCAAAAAACATCATTTTTGATAAAGAAAGTTAAATAATCTAAAAAAATTAACATAATAAACCACAAGTACAATTAACAAATATTAAAATAAATAATATATCTTTATATTGTGATACTTTAAATCAATGTTACATTGAATGTTACAATTTTGCATTAAAATAGATTGTTTACGATTAGTCTGAGACGCATCCTTCAAGTTTTTAAAAAAATTGCCCAAATAGAAAAACTAGTGATAACTGAAAAGGTATAGGGCCAAAGAGGTAGAGGGGGATCCCTAACTCTATAGATCAACCAGATCTAGCTTATCGCATCGATAAACCAACCAGGTCAAAGCTATTGGCTATCTTATTACATCAATGAACTGACCAGATCAACGCTATAGGCTATCTTACTGCATCAATTAACTGACCAGATTAAATCTATTGCCTATCTTATTTCAACAACTTTTCGAACTACGGGCTACCGAAAAAATGGAGGAAAATCGTCAGACATTAACAGGTCACGATTCTCAGTGACCAACTGGAAAAGTAGAACTTTACAACTCCAATTAATATTTATTGTTGATATGATAAATCTATATTGTGACTGTGATTATGTGGTGAGTAATTATAATGGCCCTTGTCCAGGATGACCTCTCAATAAGACTTTGACCTCTGAGTGTCACTAAAGGTATGGGTATACTGAATACGTCATTCTAATCCACGCGCAAAATGTATGGGATGGTAATTCATAGATCGCTTTGGGCTCATGTCTGTAGTGTATTTTATGTGCACTCGAATCGAATCTCAGAAAGAAATCGCATCTGTGGACACGAGCCATAACGAAGATTGGTAACTGGGATTTTCACGCTGAATTATGAATAATCAGTTACCAATTAAACACCAATCTCACAATCACAGCTAAAATTTAATTAACCTCATCACATGTATGGCTCTTATATAATACCTTGTATGATATAAAACCTTTATTTTTTTATTGTAATTGTATATACATTCGTTCATTAAAAAAAAATATAATTCATATGCATAAGACGGCGGCATGCTTTTAATACTGACAAATATTCATACGACTACATGCTAAAATAACATCAATATGTATAGAAAGTGTACGGTATTACATTTCAGTGCTACGCCAGTCGCCCGGGGGATGGGCGGACGCCCCGCGAAGCCTCCCTTATTGGATCAGATTATTGACTTTATTAAACATTTCAGCGAGCAATTTTACGGATTTCAGGCCTAAGGTGCTCTGCTCAGGAATTGGAGTTCAGTTTATGAGACTTGTAACATGTTTATGAAGAAGAAAATGTTATTTCGAAAAATATAAACCTGAAATGAACTTCATTGCCTAGAATAATAAATGTTGGCTGAACGTATACTCTAATAATTCTCGTTTTTATGCCATAATATCGCGTTATTTTTACTTTATTATGTTTTATCAAATAGTTTTTTTGGCATATATTTAAAATAATTAATAATTAGGTTATTATATATTTAGAATAGACAATAATAGCATAAATGTAAAATTCGTTGAAAGAAAATTAATTAAATTAATTTACAATACTTTGATAAGTGGCGCTAAAATTATAAAGATGTTTACAACACTGAATAAGTTAATAAGTATATGATCAGCGACATTAGACATGATGATAGACTCTGCAATGGTATCCATAACGTCGGTCACAGAAGTCATACCCGGCAAAATAGACCAGAAAATTATTAAATTAAGCCTTTTTTTACGACCAAGATATTACCAAATAAAATTAATATAAAGCGACATATAATATAGAAGAGATTTTTGTATTTGCTTAATTAAGATATTGACAATTTTTTACGTATTACGGCAATATATGATTACTCGTATTATACCAACATCTAATTTTATATTTTTTTAAATCTTCAATAAATCTTTAATGACCTTCAATTAGGGGAATAAAATGATAAAGAATACTCTATTTAAAAAAAATTAAAACATAAAATACATCACACATCTAAAAAAGTTACAAATTAACATCGTTTATTACTTGTTGTATTTAAATTAATTTGGCTCGACATTAAATTGCTAAAAATAGTATTATCATCTTCATTTCATATTTACAGAATTTATATAATTGGTAAATATATCAACTAATTTGATTAAAAATTTGTTCGAATATGTATACGAAAATTTATTTTAATTTTAAGTGCATTTTTGTAATGTTTCATCAACTGTTATGTTTTATAGTTTTTCATGCATTAGCTACTATGCTCTACCCCTTGCAGGACCCCAATGAATGCCATGAAAAGTTACCCCAATATTCGGCCCAAAGTGCCCCCACTTCACTGTTCATCATAAAGAACATGGGAATCTCGATGGCTTGGAACTAAATGTGTCGACCCCAGTAGACTATTGCAAACACACGCATTTATTTAGAAAAATTGTTCTATAGGTACACTGTTTTTTAAATTAAAAATATATAAGGCAAAAATCAATGAAGTTTATTAATATAAAACAAATTAGATTAACAATTAGAAAGATATACAGAAAAATATATTAACTTCATTTTTTATTACCACTGGGGCGCGAATTCGGAACATGCTAGGATTTGAGACTTGTGTAGATATGTTGTTTTGTATACATGATAAATATATTATTTTATGTTTAAATTGCTTATTATTTTCTTATTCTCACGCACATTAAGTTTTACATAAGTATTTTATTTATACAAGCATAATAAATATATTATACGCACGAGTAGGGACAGATTGACCCGGCAGGGCACCGGTGGGCTGATAGTTTCGATATACGCTTTAATTTTACAAAATATAATATTAATATTCATTAATTAAAAATAATTTCATATAATATTAGGTTTTATTTCATCCTGCAATCAATCAATTATTTTCTATCATGTCGTACGTGCAAAGAACAATAACTATGCAGAGCTATGTAAAAAAATATCGAAAAGTACTATTATTGAAAAGCTTAGAAGTAGTGATGAGAAAAAATGCTACTCTTGACTCACTGGTGTGATTGTGATTGATATTAAATATATTAGTGATTGTAAACTGTGACTGTGATCACAGTTCCATTACCAATACGCGTTTGCCCTATGATATCACAATACACGAAATCAATTAATTAATTAAAAAACATAATTTTACTTACATTATCAACCCCTCAGAATGACAAGGTTTCATCGATACTGACAGTGTTTTGAGATAATGAGCTCAAAAGTATTGATTGAATTTCAACATATATTCATGAGTATCTTGTTTTGAGTATGCAAATATGATAAGTTTATGGTCTTACTTAACCTGTTTTCAGTATTATCAATGACCACTGTGAGATGGAGGAAATTAAAAATAAGAAAAAACATTGTAAATTAACAATAATGATCCATAAATTGAAATAAATAACTGATGCAGTTGTAACTTTCAGCTATTGCCTTTATATGTCCTTAAATATTTGTTAAATAGAGTTAGTGTGTATGGAAGAAATAAAGAAAAATGCATTTGGAACCCATTTCATGCAATAACTCAAATTAACTCAAAATGTTAGTTGGAACCTTAATATTCTAAGAGGTCATTATTCAGACTTATTTGGATATAAAACATATTCTACCATAATATATAATTATAATATTGCTAATTACAAAGAGAATGTGAAACGTGAGTCTATTTTTCAGGTCAAATTCTCAGCATTTCAAATCAAATGCGTAAAACGTTTTGGCAGAATCAACTAGATAGCGTTTATCACAAATTTTAACGTAACTCCTTCACGGGTATTTTCGTTTCACATGCACATGCGCCGAACCATGGTTCACAAACAAATATAAATATAATAAAAAAATCATTCACGATATTCCCAGATATTCAATCACTGATGGTGAGTGTGACTCAAGATATCAGTGATTACTCACGATTCGTGATCTTGAGCTTGATTTTAGGTATGATTTAAAATTGGTGTAATTTTTAATCATGTTAGGAAAATGACCAAATAATGTTTTATTAAAATAGTTTGTATCGGTTGACTCAAAAATTTTCCGGGCTGGTCTAAGATCGCCAATCTGACCCTGCTCATGATGGCGAAGGGTTGTATATTTATAGGTATCTACACAATATATAAAAAGACTGCAGTGTATCTAAAACAACTAAGGTCAAGCATGTGTAGTCCCTGGTAAATTCAATATTTATCTACTGCGGAATCGTAGATTCTAAAGGCAAGAGAAAGATTGCGGATTGATGCCTTTGATGATTGATGAAATATTGAAGACAAATGCTACAGGTACCGATAAAAATGAAAAAAGTACAAATGTATCAGCCACACATCAACACTTTCAAATATTTTCTTATTTTGATATTTGCGAGTAGGTATGATAGCTCGGAGAAGTTTTTTATGGTAGGCCACGTTGAAGAACATAGAGTAAATTGAAAATCCTGCCGTTTAGACCAACCAAGTGAAAAATGCAATAGACGCTGATGGGATAAGATCCCGTGGACTATATCGATTAAAATTATGTTTTAGTTAACGCAACCCGAATTGGATTCAGAAATGAATAACATCAGATGGATCTGGCCTACCTTAATCTAAGTCCTGGGTTGGACGACAATTTTCACCTCCACTTGACTCGCACTTTTGTGGTAAAGAACGGAGATATCACTACACTTCCGGATGGTGTAGAACACTTCTTCTTCGTGGTCCGGATTTTTACACATGGTGATAATTTCGATTCACAAAAAAGTTCTGCATCGAAATGCAATCTGGTTTAGTAGTGGATCAGAAAAGCACAAGTATAAAGGATATTGGAAAGACTGAATGCACATGGAGTACTCGACTTGCTTCAACATAGCTAGTGCCAGTTTTTAGAACTGCGAGGAGAATTACATACACTTTCGTAGATAATCTAAAAACGGTTTTAACGCGTTAGCGGTATTCTTGGAATTAGCTTTGTATATTTTTCAAAGTCTCATATTTCCACTGGTAGTAGTAATCTACTATAAACATCCTCAAATAACCCTTCCCCTCCTTGGAGGGGGAGCAATAAAATCATTCGCTAGATGTAAGGCTGAAATGTGTGGTTATTAGTAAAAAAGCATTTGAAAACTGCAACTTAGTAAACAGGGACAATTTTTACAAGTAAAAAAAAAATTTTAAAAAGTTCGTGATTGGATGTATCATATATTTTCAAATTCAGAATTCACCGAAATGTGCGTTAAATTTTTACAAGAATGTATTATTTGGCAAAATACATGCATTTCAAAATTTTAAAATGAATTTTATTAGCTCAATCAAGTCTTCTCTTTTTTTCAAATATTTAATGTAAAACTAAAAGATAACTGAATAGATCGTAGTGAGCATCAATACTCTATTTAAACTGTGCGTGACATTAACATATTATTAAAACTTTATGTATATACAAACTCAAACAAATAGCCTTATGTATTGGTAAGGTATTTATTTATTTTTGTATTTATTTCTCCCCTAGCGCAAAAATTATAGAATAAGACAAAATTAACACCACTTTTTTTTTGCATACACAGTGATAAAAAGTTCAATAAAACGTCTTTATCATGTTAGAGAAAACATTGGTAAACTTTAAAGAAAAAAAATGTACGTAACGATGTGTTTTTGAAAGTGTCATCGAAGCAGTCGCAAAGTGCCATCAATTTATGAAACCCATAACAATAAAAGCGGATTTAAATGTAAGCATTATGTCTGTACTTTAATTTTCGTCTCCCATTTCTATAATTGGTTGTAAAACATAACTCTGGCGTTAAACCAATTATGCATTACCGAAGTCTTCACTAAGTGTCATATTACCATGTCCAACTCCCTCACATTTTTTATGCAGAAGGGGACAATTTAAAGCAATGTTCCCTTGTTGCTAATCTGGGACGAATTTGTCAATTTTAGCTTAAGAAAATAATCACTGAAAAATTTTAACCAAGCCAAGATAAATATATTGTACGTTAATACATTTTTGAAAAGCTAAAAAAGCTTTGAAACCAATACGTATAAAATAATTTTGTTTGCATTAAACACATTAACGATAGAAAGTAAAAATATTTATTTTACATTAATAATAATAATAATAATAATGTGGTTTTTCCAGCGTGATCGGGTTATTTTTTATGAAGACCCAATTCGCCATTAAGATAATACAAATTATATAATACATTAAGGTTACAAAATATTATTTACGATAAGAAAAGAAAACAAAGTAAAATATAAATAAATAAAAAGTTCACACATATATATAAGAATAAACAAAATATAAATATTTCAGTCACGGCCATTATTGTATCTGTAGCTATTCTGTAGTCGTTACCATTTTCAGAACCAGCTTTCCCTGAGAGTGCCGCTTGCCCCAGAGAGTTGGTGCTGAGCTCCAGCCGCAGCTTTACGCCCGCAACTCGATGTCTCAGAAGCGGAACGAATCCATGTATACGGCCTTCGGCAAACATTGTAGATGCGCTACATAACGCGCCAATCTGATCAGTATTCTATATGAATTGTTGTACTGAATTCGGAAACGATTGTGTGTCACATTTTTATACGTAAATTACCTATATTTTCTTATTATTATTTGGTACTAAAACAATGAAACGTATATGTTTTAATACACATAATAAAAGCGTTATTTTTATTTTTGAAATCAGCAGAATTCAGTGTTTTATTCATCTGTACCGTCATGCGTTACACCAAATTATCAGAAGAGTCACGCAACTGTGATGGAATTTCATTTCAAATCCTTCATACTGTGCACTATTTACTAGGTTTTTGAATTAATTCTTTACGTTTATTAAAAAATGTAATAAGTAAATAATAAAAATAAAAATATAATTTAACATACATTCAATTATCACTAAAATTAAAAACGCGTAAGTTCTCTAGAGTATAAATGGTTTAAAATGTACCATCGTCCAAAATAAATGTCCACTCCTACAAAAATTTGCGTAGAAAATTTCTCACACGTGTTATTTAGATTGAAAAATTGTGGTATAATCGTATATAGATATAAAGTCCAGTGAAAAGATATATAGTCTAGAGTTAGCTACAAAAAATTTTGAATGACATTTTTTCTTAAATATAGTAAGTTACTTATTTACTTACTTACCATCACAAGGGGGTAGGCAGAGAGGGGGTTTCTCCGAAGGGGTTTCTCCGAGGGGGTAGGCAGAGAAGAGAGAGCGCCACACTCTTCTGTCCTGACGCACAGTTCTCGCCTCGTCCACATTCATACATCGTCTCATACAAGCTCGCCGATTATTGAGGCTTCTTTACAGGACCATCCTCCAGTATCTGGTTTACCTAGTCGTGCCAAGTCTTCCGCGGATGTTCTCTACTTCTGGTGCCATCAACACTTGCGTCACACATCTTCCTTACCATCCGATCCATATGACCAAACCACCTTAGTGATCCTTTCTTAATCTTACTTGCTATACTAATATCAATTTTACATTCTTTAATTATTTTTTCATTCTTTACTCTTTCATAAATGGATCTGCCACACGTACGCCTAAGCGATATCATTTTCACTGGATTCAGTCTACTTTCGTTCCTCTTTAGCCAGCTCCAGGACTCACTTCCATACATCAGTGTCGGTACCAGGGCTCCATTGCGTACCGCTAGTTTTGTCTCGATTAACAAATTCCTATTAGTTATAATTTCATTCAAATCGCCGTTCACTTTGTTTCCCGCAGTTACCCTCCTTTCGATATCTTTCTAAGTCTTTCTGTTTCTATCAAATATACTTTCCAAACACACAAAACTCATCTACTCGTTTCAAATATTCATTATCTACAAGTATTTGGTACGTTGTTTTCCTTTCTTTTTTCTCGAATATCATCACTTTCGGCTTGTTAAAACTCATAATACTACCTTGCATACATTGTACATTCTTTTCACTAGTCTTTGTAATTCTTGTTCATTAAGTTCGTGTATATAATTATGTATAATCTTATGCTGTCGTGCATTTTTAATTTAAATTTGTTCATATATATTAACATTATATTTCATTGCCAATACATGGTGTATTCCCACTGTAATATCTACAGCCTGCGGTGGGCAGTCACGAAGTTAAAAGATTTAATTAAAATATAAACCATAGTTTTTGTGTCGTGTTGTATTATGTCATTGAACTTTTAAAGCTCTATAAATTATAAAATTAAAATATAATATAGTTGGCATATAAGCACAAGTTCTCAAACTATCCGATTTCATTTTTTTATTGGTAAATTTAGTTTAAAAATCCTGCATCAATTCGCAATAATTACAGTAATGTTTTAATTTTAACGATTAATGTTCTTGCACAGTGAAGTTAGCTGAATAAATATGCTTCAGGGATGAATAAGAGGACGCGGGGGATGTTTTAGATTAATTGGCAAATGAAATTGTGTCGCATTTTAACGATTGCATTAATGTCGTTAGCGAACGGTCGTATCGCGTGCAAAGCCGTGAATCGCTTCACGCTTTTTTATTAGTTAGAAATTTCATCACACGTTATTATTGTAATGTCCCTACAAGTATAAGCTGTATTCCCTTAAGCGATCAAAGAAAAATACTCGAATATGAGAGCTATAGAATAAAAACAAAATTTTTGCACAAATATTTAGCTTCTTAAAGGAAGCGCTATTTTTCTCCGTGTTTGTGAGAAAAGAAGCGACGAAATGTAAGAAATAAGATATTACCTGTATGTTTATATAGGTACATTGTAGCTTCGAACTATGGAGATAGATACCGGTACCAACTAAAGGGTGTTTTTTTAAATAATAATCAAAATACAGTTTTTATTTTAAAATACCGAAATTTTGATTTAATCATAAAGTAGACATGTAGGAATTATGTATCGAAAAATACATATGACAAATGCCCTCTTCGACTTTGCCGGCCCATGACGAAATTTTAATTCACGGTTTGTCATAACTGTGGCTGGTCACATTTATATTTAATACGGCGTCTTATCTCCTCCTTCAAGGCTAAGGCGGTCGTGGGTTTATTGACATGAACTTTTGATTTCAGAAAACCTCAGAAAAAAAGTCCAAATGCGTTAAATTGCCAGATCAAGGCGACCAATTCTGGTCACCCAAAGAGGAGATTTCACGATGAGAAACTCTCTTCCCTGTGTATGGTCTGTAAGCTTGAGTTGTTGAGTCAGTTGGGTTTTATAGGCATGAAGACGCAAATCTTCCGTGAGAATACGCTGCATAGTGCATCATGAAATGTATAATTCTTAAGCACGATGCCGAATGTATGTGCCCGAACTCCCGGCCACATTCTAGCGAACTGCCATGATGTTTTCTTCTGAACGTACTGAACGAATGCGTATCGATGGTCTCCTCGAATTTTAAGATTATTTTCTTCACAGTAGATGCACTTGGAGCAAAACTTGAACGCAATTTGCGAATGGTGAACTGTCTACCATCGAACTGTCATAACGGTTTGACTTTAAAAACGCAACAACAAAAATGACGCCAAATTTAACTTTTGGGACACCTTTATAATATTTTATTCAGAAACGCATAACGCATAAACCAACCATACACATACACATTCTCATCGATTCCTTATGGCTCGTGTCTACGATAATCTCTCAATGAGACTTAGATTTCTGAGAATTGATAATGGTACGAATGTACTTGATATGTCATTCTAATCCTCGTGTAAAACATATGAACTAATGATTCATATATCGAACAGTACTACTTTTTAGAATTTTTTTAAGGTATGTATTTAGTCTTACTAGATCTTTCAACACCCGTGACTATTTGAAACTATTTCGGTACTCTTATCGTTACACCTCAATATAAAATTTATTTTGTCTGAACGTTTGTACTACTTTAAATAATGGTTCGCAAACATAGCAAAAATTATACTTCGTGACTACTTGTTGGCGAGCTTTCACCTAACCAGCCTATGATTAGTTACAGAGTCAACATAAATATCCAGGATACAATGACCTCTATTTTTTTTTAAATCTTCATTATTAATCAATATTATTTTATCTTTTTCAGGTATGTGCAGATTTCAGTTCCAAACAGAACGAAAAGGATGTGGTATGTAATATTTTTAATAAAAATTATCGCAAGTGTAGAAAATATACAGAAAATCTTTTTTTTTATCACTTTAATATTTTGTCTTATTCAATAATAACATCCTTTATTACAGTTTATTGGTAATTATAATATTTATTGTACTTAAAAACTCGCTTTACTACTAGACTAGTACTAAGATATTAGTGGGCGTCTATATTTGTTTACATATAAAGAAATAAATGAAAACTAACGTAATTTTATGTTACTTATTTTGACACAAAGTAAATGAAATAATTCAGAGTAGGAACGAAAGAAAAACTAAAAGCAATCGGACATACTCGGGCATGAATGTGGTAAATCCGCTTATGATATTGTTTAGCTATAGTTTAAATTATTATAACGTAAAACTGTAAATCGAATTAACAAAGCATTATTATACGATTTGATAATGTAAAACTAATCAATGAGGAAAGAATACTAAAAAATATAAGCGAAAGTTGATGGCAAAAGAAACAGAGAACGTCAGTAATATATAAGCAGATAAGATACCAAAAGATGGACATGTTAGAAGCCTCAACAATCGATGGCCATGCATGAGAAGATGGGTGGTCATCCATGAGGCGAGAGTTGTGAGACTTTACAGAGAGTCTGGCGTTCAATCACCTGTGCCTAAGAGGCGCAGGAAAACAGCATGTCAATAAATCAGTATAACGCGAAAAATTTTATTATTAAGAATTTTGGTATAAAATTTTGGTGAGCCAAGTATTTAATAATTTCCAAATCGGCGACTATGCCGTTGATTTTTATTGACCACTGTGTTCTCTCAACTTTCAATTGAATTTTAATATTATTGTTTGACTAAAATTCGTTCATTTTATGATGAAAATAAAATTTTTTCATAAAGGCATCAAATCAATTCACAATAAAATCAGTTCATTTTATTAATTGTAGAGCGAAGTCCATGTCGTGTGATATTCAAAATGGCTACTTAATTGTAATGATTTATTATAACTCAGCAATTATTTTTAAGTCTACTTAAAATTAATTAACAATCATGAGTAGTTTTGTTATAAAATATTTCACAAATGAAGTTGTCTTTAAAATATATCTGAAAGTTATTTTATTTTAGATAAATATTCATCTCAAAGAATATCTTATTTCCCACTTCTACAGTATAAAATAATAAAAATAAGGTATACATTCAATTACATTACAACTCATTCCGATTCACGGCGTGACAGTTGTTCAACTTCTTCTTCAAAGTTCTACCACCTCCCCCTCCCTGCCGCAGCACCCGCTCCGACCGCCATTTTAAGTTTCACCCACACCCTTATGTTTAACCACTCGCGACTATCCCACCCCCGGCCCCACCTTTGAGCGGGACTCGCCCCCAGTGGCTGATGAATTCTCGGCCCTCAGGGTTAGAACACCTACCATCTTTGTTATGGAACAGTCACAGTAGTTCCTGTATTGTTCCAACGGAAAGTATTGCAAGAATATTATCATTAGTTGTTTTGTATTCACGTGTCAAAAATAATTAAGCTGTTTATTCCAGATCCGTAATTTCTTTAACAAATCAATTCTACCGTGTTCAAAATAAAACAAGACAACTTTTTATTTTCTGTGATTTACTACGGACACAGGAGATCTACATGCGTAATTACAGGTGATCCAAACTCAACTGTCTCTCTGGTCAATAGCAGGCATCGCCAACCTACGATCCGCGGGTCACCAAGTGACCCATTTGATAATTTCAAGATCAAAAATTAATTAACAAATACGCGGTTGATGGTGAAGTGACCTGAATCCTTTCCGTTATTTAAAAGGCCCGCGCGCACTCGTCAGGCGTGGGCCAACGAGAAAGAACCTGTGACGCAAGAGAATGCTTATAAATAAAGTTCATGAATTATTAATAATCAATTAGAAATATATATATATATATATATATATATATAAAATCAATTTATCGAAAAAATATTTTTGTTGCTACCAGGATTCAAACCTGGATCTTTTCTTATCGGGGAAATGCATTAACTGATTGCAATACACCAACATAGTAAGTTGACGAAAAATTTAAATGTTGCACTTTCAAATTGATAATCTGGCGTCTCCTATCGGGTTTTACTCAAAGGTGTTTAAGATTCCGTAAATATAAATAATATGGTTTTCAAATAATATAACTATGTAAGTGGTGCAGTGTAATCGGTTAATACATCTCCCCGGATAGGAAAAGATCCAGGTTCGAATCGCGGTAGCAACAAAAATATTTTTTCGATAAATTAATTTTATATGTATATCTTCCTAATTAATACATTTAATTTGTATTAAAAAATCACAGATCTATATTCTGAAAAATTTCTACTTAATAATTAGAATATATTTTCCTTAAAAATAAAAAATAAATTAATGAACTAAAACTTGACAATTATTTTCCTTTTCATAATAATTAGAATTTTATTTTTTATGTTTAGTTTAAAAGCATATTATAATAATTTTCTCGGTAAAATTTATCGTATTATTCACTAATTGACTGTTTTAAAATGAAAATATGTAAATAAAAAATAAAATGTCCCAAACCGCCTTCTTTAATATTCACATTTTGGTTGATTTTGACCCACAGCTAAAAAAGATTGCCGATGCCTAGTCTATAGGCTCTAACCAAGTGAACTGTAAAAACTTTCAAGCCAATATTTTGATGCAAAATACGGTGCAAAGTGCCATATGAAGTAGCTAATTTCTATGCACATCTTCTTATTGACACATCTAAACTTATGCTTCAGCAGAAATGTTTTCAGTTGATCTGATTGGGCGAGCATTAGGTACTTTTTATAGTTCAAATTATTTGATTAAATTAACAATAGCTGAACTAGAAGTTGCTTTACCATTTTCACCATTTTTATTGTGAATTTTCACAATTTCAATGCGCCGGTCAATCGTGTATTAACTCATTTCCGTTAATGGTACAGTTTTTTTCCATTTAGTCATTCGCCATTAACATTGCATTACCTAGATACAACAGACAGCATATCAAATCATTCATTTTGCTTCTACGTACATTATACATTCCATCATTTCGTGGTATTTCAACTTGTATATGGGTAATTGTACATTATGTAATCTAGTTTAATACATTTTGTAATATATAACCTTGGCACGAATAACGATTCTTACGCACGCAGTGTTTCTTTCCGTTCATATAGGGATGCGATTACGTATGTTTATTCAACTTGTACCTAATAAAACATTTTTTCTTTTATTTAACCTTTTTAATGTTATGAGCGCGTTTACACACCAAACTGCATGTTACGCCAAGCCATTAGCGTGATAATATGTATTTTTTGACCTTGTAGATACTAAAGACTCTTGTAGGAATTAAAGTCATATTTTTAATCATTTTCCATTTGTGGATGACAGTTCCCAGCTTTTGATAGATACTCAGTCAAGACCCTTTACCTTATGTGGTGTTTTCCATTTCAAATACGGTTGGCAGTTAAAAAATTTAAAAAACAATGCTACGGCCAAATCTTGTATACAAATCAAGTTCTTAAAAGAGAACCAAAAGGTTTAGTGGTAATATAATATATGTTTGTGATTTAGTAATCGGGGGTTTGAATCTCGACCTGAGAGATCACAACCCAAAAACAGTATATATATAACTTATTCTTGGCCTTACCAAGAATATTCAATAATTGTTGTTTTTTTAAAATAGATTCTGGTGAAGAAACAATAATATATGTTTTTAGTTAGTTATGACACCCTGAAGAAGAAAATGATATTTTTCGAAACCGGTAGATGTATTTAAACTCAATTCAGTGGTTAATAAAACAAAGATAATAAATAAAAAAATATGAATTTTAACCGCAAAGTTAATATTGCTAATTTTAAAATTCTAATATTTATAAAAAGTTCACAGAAAATACAAAAATCACAACAATATAATGTTTTTGTATTTAAAAGTCTACAGAACAAGGTCACATATCCACCTAACTTTACTCCAATGCAATTTTTTTTTTGAAATTTGTCTGAAACAGTAAAAGTGTTTGAAATTTGTCTGAAACAGTTTTATTTAAATGTTTCATTTGAAAGAAAAGAAAATAATCCTTGAAAACAAAACACAAGTAATGAAAAATAAGCTGAAACGCATTCATTCTTAGCGAACAACAACACCTTAAAAAAAGGCCCACCTAGAAGAGGCGGCGCGGAGGGTGACCCGAAGGCCCATTTTGCCGCACCCGAGGCGTGCGGCGGCCGGCGCACTTCCGGCCGTACAAAGCAGCCTCGGGGATGTATTTCCGGCGCCGAGACGCCCGGAGCGGTGTGAGACAAGCCTCCGCGGGCAGGAGCGGTGGAAATTAGATGTCACACCGTGCGTGACGGGTATCCAGGCCAAAACTTTGGAATGTTGGAAATCTAAAGATTATTAATTATTATTAGAGCGTACATAGGAATTGGAATAGATATACAATAAATCAACCACAATCACCATCTCAAAAGGCCATATTACCATCATAATAATCATATCTTAAAAAAACAAATATTCTTCCTTCCTGATAAGAATAATTAGTAAAACCCAGCGGCGTAGCAATCAATTACCAGATATACTCCGGCCCCTTATCTCCATTCCTTGACATAACCAAGAACACAGCACGTTTCACTTTCTAAATTATTTTTAATAGTTTTGTCATTTTTAGCTGGAATGCTATTTTGTTTTTTAGTAAAAATATCGTTAAATCGGAAAATGTATTTTGTCACATAGTAGTTTTAAAATAATTATTAACTTTTTAATTTGATTTTAATATATTGGTTTGGGAAAATATCGTTCAGCCGTGACAGTAATTGCTAAAAACAGCGTAAATATGGTACAAAAATCAGCAAACTTTTAATTAGTGATAGTTTATGTATATCTTTAAAAGTTTTAATTTATTTATTAAATAATAAGAGTTATGGTCCAAGTTGATCTGTAAAATCTCGATAATATTTTGTAACAATTTTTTCAGCTTATTCTATAATCTCATCATCCCCCGCGCTATAACTACGCCACTGGTAGAATGTCTGTCAGGTCACGCGATTATAAATTTATTTAAAAGAATTCCATTGAATAAATGGTCATCTTATTTTACCGCGGCGTGAGGACAACACACGACTTCTAGTTTAAACGAGGGTGTGGTGTAGGTGAGGGAGACGACAGATTGAGGTGTCATCGCAAGACAGGCGCTGCGAGAGCACAATGGCCGGGCGCCCGCGCCGGGGGCAGCACCGAGCACCCGCCCCAAGCCCGCCGCAGATTAATATGTAGGGTCCTCCTGCCACCTCGCTATGGAAATAAGGCAAGGTGTGATTTGTTTTGTGTTCTTTGTTTTCAATTGTACTCTCTTCTGGTTTTTCGTTTTTCCAGAGTTTACAATTCGTGCAGAAGGAAATTACCCCGAAGGTAATAATTTGAAACGTTAGGGACTTGTCATAAAAAATACCTTGTTTATGCGTATTCATCACTTGCAGAACTGCTTTAATAGAAATCTTTGGTTTGATTCTCTATAATTTTGTTTCAACATAATTTTTAGATTTATTTATTTAATGCATATAAGCATACAAGTAAATATTCACTCTCTTCTTAACTACACCGAAGTTTGTAATAAAAGAAAGAAACTCATCTATTATATTCAACAGTGAAATCAACCAAAACAATAATCTTAATTAACAAACAAATTACGTAATTGAAGAATAAATTTATAAAATAATTTAAATAACAATTTGCCTATGTCTAAAATATAAAACTAAAGGAAAATAGGAAAAAAATAACAGAAAATATAAATAAAATATATTAAATTCATGTAGGCATCCATATAAATCTTTGCTCAATTTCTTTTCTGCCAACACCCAATAACCAGTTCTTGAAATAGTATTTAGGTTTGTACGTCGAGAAATGATTTACATTATTTGGAAAAATGTTATAGGTTTTGGGTGCTAGAAACATGTCAGAGGATTGACCAAAGCTCGTTCTCATTGTGAACCTATTCTCTTAGTATTATTAAGCTATGGGTTTCGATAAAGTCCCATGTTACCGTGAAAATAAATGACTATGGTATACAACTTTCAACACAGAGTTGAGGAAAACCTGTATGGCTTTCTCTAAATGATCCTTAGAATGGATTTTTGAGTAATTGCTAATTGTTTTTGAATAGTTTTCCCAGCTCCGCCCCATTCTAAAATCACATACTAGTTCTGTATATTATTATTAATAATTTTATTGCACTTCAATCATATGAATCAATTAAAAATTAAATATTTCTATGTAGTTTATTTGAAATTTCAATATAGAAATTAAACATATTTAGACACTTTTTTATTCCAAGAATATTCAAAATATATATTTATACCATTCACTTTTAACGGTTTACAATAAAACTAACAATGAATTTATTGTTTATTATTGATTATAAATCTTTTAACTATCAACATTTTTGTAATAAATTATTTAATAAAAAATCAAAGATACTTATATATATTTAAACTTTAAGTATTCAATACAGTTTAGTTCGACAAACAACTGATTTTTTAGGCCTACATGGCTCCATGTTGCGTCCCCAAATTGAGCCATAATATTATCTGAAAAGGTTTTCAAACTGGCGTTTATTGGTTCCGAGCCGTAAATCGGATTTACACGGGAACCCCTAATCCCGAATCCGTACCTTAATTTGCCTTTTACTGCCGCCGCCCCTGGCCAGTTCTCGGCCTTCCAACTTCCGTTTAAGCAAAAGACCTCTATGTAAAAACGGTGATTTTTAAATCTTATAGTTATTAATATTGAATGACTTTGTTTGAATTGCAACTATCAACTGGAGGATTAAAAAGTGTGTTTTATCATCTGCATAGTCTAGAACTTTATCCAATCAACAATGTTAGATAAAATAGGAATATTTTAATAAACGAAAAATATTTGTCAGCAATGTGTCAGATTCTGATCGTATATTATGTAGGTCTTGTCGAATTTCTAAATCATAATTATAAAATTATTTAAAACGATTTTATCATCTTGACCGTTAAAAAAAATAGTGAACAGTTTATTCCGTCATACACCTCGATGTCTGTGTAGAATCAAAATATATTTATAGGTTAATTCCTTCATTTACAACGTCAATCAATTTCACCAGGATGTAAACTGACATATAAAATAAGGATATTAATATTATGTCAGTCATACCAGGATTCCGAGAAAAGATTTACAATTTTACCACATATACGTTTTTGGACATTAATATTAATACAACGATATATGCGGCTGAAGATTAGTATTTCCCAAAAAAAAACAATTTTCAAAAATAACAGGCTTCCAGTCATTCAATCGTAGATACGAGTAATTATATTTTTATTCAAAATTTTTATTTATTTCCATTTGATTTGTTCAGAAAAAGAGTATTTTCTATGCCTTTCGAATGACACGTACATATGCATATATTATTTTCTGACGGTAGCTGATTTGCGCCTTGGTTGAAAAATATCCTGATCTAATTCTGTTATTTTATATCTTGAGATTATTTACCAATTTTCCACAGCTTTTCTATACATAGTTTATGAATGAACGTCATCTTAACCCGGAATAAACCCGGTAAGTTTTCAAAAAATGTTTAAAATTAATTTTCTAATATCATATATATATATGAGGCTTGACTCGTGTTTCGAAATTCCCGTAAAGGATTCGATGTCGATTGTAGTTTGTACGCACAGTATATCCAGAGTAGACCAATCGAAGCGTACAAACCTTTACTGCCAAATATATGAGATCAAAGTCTCATTCGTGTACACCCATCATTATAATATATTCGACGGTACATTAGTAAATTATTAAGAGTCAACTTGTATCCCACTGATGAAATGTGTATTTTTTACATATTTTTAATATAAATCTCTTTATAAAACATTTTTTAATTTTATAAATTCTGTAACCTGGAAATATTGCGTAACATTCTTTTTGTTCGGTATTATTATTGTTAGTTTTGTTTTTTGTCATTTTTCAATTACTTTTCAATAAATACATTATTTTAACATTTATTTTTACGCGATAGTCTTATTAATGTTTCACGTAAATATTGTTGAGGATGTGACATAAAAAAAATATATTTCCAAACTTCTACTGAATAGTCGATAGTCAGTGGTGTGCAGTAGGTATAGATTTAGGTTATGCTGTTACCAATGATATTAATATATGTAATACAACATATGTATTTTCGTTTAACCAACGTCTTTAGACAAAATAAATCCGTCGTTTATACAACCCTACCATGTATTTATTTGTAATTTTAAAGTACTATTAGTAATGTTTTTAAAGTTTAAGTTTTAACGTATAATAATGCATTTTAACCCATATAAAACATTTTTAAGAACACTTTCTATTACTGAACATGGTTCATTTATTGTTTGAAAATCCTTTACGTAATAACTAAAGAAAATAATTATTTTTATTAAAGGTTAACGTAGAAAATAGTTCTGCCAATTACTTTTTGTTTTTCCCAAATCAAAAACCAACCCATTCACCAAATTTAAAGAGCAATCGTGAAATCAACAATAAGATAGTAAAATCTGCAAATTAGTAAAAGAGGAAGTAGACACTTCAATGATTTGCACGCAGTTGTAATTCATTAATAATTAATTAGTTGTAATAATAATGTTATTTTGTTAAAAAAAACAGCATTGCTAATGACTCCATATAAAATGGATCCACCGAAAGGAATTTTCAATTCAGTAAATAGCCAATTATATGATTTGAGTAATTCACTAGCATAAAGATAGAATAGAGTAATGTGAATAGCTCAATGCGGCGAATAAACAAGAGTGCCATGGGTACAGGTGAGTGGTCGTGATAGTTTTTATAACTAAGCAATGAAAGTTTCTACTGGTACATATATGGCTGTAATTGTAAAATTATGTTTCCGTTTATGTTAATCCAATTATTTAATTTATATTTGTTTCCCAGAATTTTTAGTAATGCACATACAACCTTGTATGCCCTGTACGATCTTGCCGATAGTGAAGTAGTCTGTTTTTGTAGATTATTTTTAAATATTACAAATTGCGTTATATATTATATTTAAGATTATTTTTATAAGTTATATCAAAAGGTAAAGGGGTGATCTACGAAATGTATTATTTAAATCATTCGCGTAAAGAATTATCTACAATATGTATTGCTTTCTAGCGCTTAGATAACATATTCTGCAAAAACATCAAATATATTTTAAAGCCGTTCAATTAAATTATTTTAATACCTAGTATAAAGCAATTTACCTTTATCTATGTACATACATGAAAAAACACATTTTTTTACTACGTGCCATCTATCTGGACCAATCAACTAACCGGCGGCAGGTTTTCCGATCGTTTAGAACGGGTTTGGAAATAAAATAAAATCAACGGTAAAGGGTGAAACACCCACCCCCGGCGGTGTTTGCGGAAGGGCGGGGGTGGCGAAGCAACAGGCGACAGCCAATGGGGGCAGGCGGGAAAAACACCTGCCATCTATTGACAGTCACGCGAACTTTTCCGATAAACGCTGCTAGAACTAATGTACTGAATAACAGACGGCACTTCCACGGTTCAACTGACGCGAGGGAAATGTATGTGTTGATTCGACTATTTACTTCAAGTCGTGGATTCTTTTAATTCAGAACCAATAATACTATTGGAAATATTTTTTTATATTAAATATTAGTTATTTTATTGGTTTTTATCTTCTTCTTCTTTTTCTTCTATTCTTGTATGTCACTTTCAATGTATTTGGAAGGCACCTCTCCTAACACTTAAACGCCAGAAACTCAGATGTTACGTCATTTCCTGATTAAAATCCTGCAACTCCCTTTTCACGCTAATCTTCTCTCTTCTTCTCTCTGGACTATAGTGAGCTGAAATCTGGTCATTTAACCTTATCTACAGCTAGAATGCTACCTCATTCTACAGTCATAAAAAATATAACAAATCAAAGCACTTCAATTATAATACTATATATTTTAAGTAATATATTAGCAATTTTTCGTTTAAAATTAAGTTTCTATAAGAGTCACAAATAATATGATACGATAATTTTTATACAACAGCATTATAATAGTGTTAGGTCATGTTTACGGTGTCCGTTTTATTTAATTTTTATTCAATATAGTATGGTTTCATTTATATTAGATTGACATGATTATTTAAAAAATGCTATTAGGTACATATTATATCGCTCATATAATATAATATAATTGTTTGACATCATTAAATAAAGAAAAATTGGTGGCTCATTAATTTGGTCGGTATTTAAGTATATATATACTTTTTTTTACTTGACAAGACGGCATCACGATCAATGTATGTATATTATAACTATTTGATATCTGACAGTAGCTGGGCTAAGCTCAGTAAACCGTTAATAATTAGGTTTAAGCTTAACAAATCTGAAAATATATTTCTGCATCATTTTCATTATTTCATTTCAGAAAATTATTTCGATTCATCATTTCAGAAAATTATTTCGAAATTGAAGATGAAATGAAAGAGTTTATTCGGACATACTTTATTTATTATGAGGATTATTTTTACATAAAATACGTTTATTCAGTGGGTAATATTTGTCATTAAACTGTAATTTTCGTATCATTTTTGTCCACTTTCACTATTATCTTGCATTTTATATTAATCTGTACCGGTATCAGAATCAATCCAATCCCCGTACTCCTCGCATGTTAAGCCAGCGCTCTGTCGACATAACCAAATCCCTAATAGACTGCGGTGTTAATTTGTCGTATAAATATGTAATGCTGATTGTTTGTGTTAGAATTTTAATGCAACAATTTATATTTTTGATATATGTATTATATTTATTATAAATACATGCACCTCAAATTTTAATATTTCATTTTGTTTGAAAAATTATAAATTCTGGTGAACATTGTAGCCAGCTCATATTTATAAAAAGTCTATGATATAATATTTGTAAACATATTTTTTCATGCCTCATTAATTTTTTTTGGTGGCGCAATCTTTATCATTCTCGCCTGTCACGCAGGCGACCCGGGGTTCTATTCTCCACTAAGGATATTTTAATTTTAAATTTTTTTCAATAAACTGATTTTATCAATATTTTTTCAAATCACAGAAACACAGTATATGCAGAAGTGGTACGATACAAGTGTCTGAGACATGTAACATGTTTTTTTTTTTCAATTTTCAATTCCCACTTATTTTTTCCAGCCTGTATTTGTATGCTTGCTGTGTCAGAGTTTAGTATGTAAAAAGCCGCCAGATTTCACGTGCCCAGTATCCGTCATCACCAAAGGTGACCATAAAGATCATGCGATTCGCTAAACAACGTCATTAATTACAGTACAAAACATGCAGTTGAGCTATTTGTTGATATTTATTAAATACGCATACATCGTCACGTCATATTCCCTTAAGGGCAAGGGTAAGCCAAGCAAATTTTTTTTAAGAGTTACAAATATTAGACAATTCATGTTTCGCTTAATACATATCCATGCGTCTTCCTAAGTATATTAATTAGCAAGAAATCCAAATATCTGTGAAATAGTTATTTTTTGGCAATATTCTTTAACTATTATTATAAGAACTTACTTAGCATCACGCCGTTTCGCCGCGGGGGTAGGCAGAGAGGAGAGAGCGCCACACTATTGTATCCTAACACACAATTATCGCCTCATCCACATTCATACGTCTTCTCATACAAGCTCATACAAGGTCCTGGTCGTGACGGACGCCCTCTACTTCTGGTGCCATCAACACTTGCGTCATACATTTTTCTTACCATTCTCTTCTTATTCATATATTCAATATGACCAAACTACCTAAGTGATCCTCTCTTAATCAACTTTAGATGTTTTCTTTATTTCTTCATTCTTTACTCTGTCATAAATAGATCTGCCGCATTGCGCCTAAGTGATCTCATTTACACTACATTCAGTCTACTTTCATTCCTCTCCTGCCAGCTTCAGGCCTTACTTCCATATATCAGTGTCAGTATCAGGACTCCATTGTGAACCGCTAGTCTTGCCTTAGTTGACAAATTCTCGTTAGCTATAATTCCATTCAAAGCGTCATTCACTTTATTCCCTACAATCACCCTCCTATCGATATCTTTATCTTTTCGATTCTATCGAACATGCTTCCAAATACACAGACTCGTCATAGTATTAGAACAAATCTTATATTTATGTAATCACTTGTATTTTATTTCTTAGAACAAATGTGGTTAAATATTAATTTATAATTTATAATAAATATTTTTTATTTGTGTGTATTTTATTATTTATTTACGTGATAATAAAATAATTTATCTGCCTTTTTGATTTTCTGAGTTTGAAAAAATTCAAACATCAAACACTAAGATATTTTTACTATAGAATGTTGATTAAAATTACTATTTTTACAAAAAAAATTATTCAAATATCCGTACAAGTTTACGAAGAGATATTACAAAACAATTAAAATGATTAAAGCGGAAGTTCATAAGGTAACATATTAGTTTTTCTTCTTCTTTTCCTTCTGCTTTCGTGTCCGTGTTCAGACTCGATCTAGTTATAATACTACAGTTATTATCTAATATTTCTTTGTTAACTAGGAAAACTTGAATTTATAATATTTATGACCAACCATTAACTAATTCAGGACACAAATGTATAGCGCTCAATCCTTACTGTCTACCTCTACTGAAACCGAACTGATGATATATCTGTATGATGATTAGAGCTCTGAATAGGTTGAGAATTGGTTGTGCGAAAACCAAACAGATCTAGTTTAGTCTATGATCGAATTGTACTAGTCATATTATCGTAATTAAGTATTCACGTACGTCGCTGCGTGCGTGTTCATTCGTATATTATGCGCCTCCCCCATTGTTGTTTATTATGTCCACCAAAGTCACGTGATAAACCTGTCGATTCGGCCATATTTTGTCAATTAACGATCGGATTGGCTCTGACGCGGCCAATAAACGTCATCAGAGAACATAACTAGTTAACACCTACGGGGATAATTCCGGCCAAATTACCGGAACGTCGGAATTCCATATTTGAATTTTGTCGACTGCGGAAATCCCAGACGGTTTAACTACAATACATTGCTTATGTATTCGATTTAATTACATTACATAAGTATTACTTTAATGTATATACAATAAGTTATAAATAATTCAAATTTGTGACAAAAATCTGGCCAAAATAAAAAATGTTATATTAATATAATACAAAATATTAAACTACTTTTCATTTTGGTAATCAAACGTTAAAATAATATATTTATTGTACATATATATTTTTCTCATATCCATCTGTGTCACATATCAATATAAAATAAAAAAACTCTAATCTGTATATATTGACAATTTTTCGTGTCGCACAGCGTCGTAAAACAAACAAGATCTGAAGTCAATTCAACTCGAGAGTTAATTCAACCCATGTCACATAGCAACATAAACAGATACATATTACCAATTGTACGTGTCGCACAGCAACATAAAATAAACAATATTTTATTTGGAGAACACATTCTTAATGTGAAGTTGTTAGTTATAGATGTATTACCCAACGACAAATTTTCGAACCTCTATGTTACACTTTTTCGAATTAATACATCTATTGTTCCATATAGGTCGAAAATTTGTCGTCAAAAGTACTATCGCTGTAGCATAGTTGAATAATGCATATTCTTCGGTTTGAAAAGAGATCCAGATTCGAATCCCGGTAGTGCAACAACAATATTTTTCGACAAAATTGTTTTTATATGTATATCTTTCTAATTAATACATTTAATTAGTATTTAAACAAGATGTGATGTCACTTATAATGTAAAAGTTTTCGGTTATCACGTCAAACAAAGTTGAATACTTAAGAAAAGAAATCTATATCCTGTGACTATCTTAAAACGTGTGAGATGCTGACGTTGCTCCATAGAACATGCTACAATTCAAGTGAAAATGATGAAGAGGCTATAGAAAGTCGTCCAGGAGATACAAGGGGGTACTGAATGAGTCGGGCAAAGTATCGTATGAAATAAACTAACGAAGAAGTTTCAGAATGTCATGTAAGTATGCGATAATCGCTTTAAAGTATTTTCGTTAATTTTTAAAAAAAATATTAAGGTTATAAAAACTAATAATTTTTCGTCATAACTCATTGTTTCTAATTCCTAACAAAATCCTTCAGTCAGTTATCTTTTTTAGTATTGTTGAAGACGAAAAATAGCGTAATTTGTTGAGATTTAAATTATTATCACGACCAATTTAAATCAATATTCATAACTTTACACAACATGTTATAGGAATAAAGTAATCTTGATAAAACCTTTTCGATTAAATATGTGCAATATATTGAAAAAAATCATTAATTCGAACGAAACTTGATAATACAATATTAATAACTGAAGTAACTTCCATATTCGTGCACATAAATTTGCACACAAATACTAGATATTATGACAATCTTTCTCCAAATTTGATATTGATAGTAAATATATGGATCATTTTTACGTACGAGTGTGTAATATTTTTACGTAATATTTCACGTAATATTTCACGTAATATTTCACGTAATATTTTACGTAATATATGTAATATTTTTAATGAATTATATTCAATTCAAGTTTAAATAAAATTATGAAGTAAATTCAGCGCACTATCTCGGTACATACCTTGGTATATAACTTGTTCTGTAATTATATGTCATTTTAGCAGGAGTGAAAATATACCTACATTATTACGATACTCTCAAGATCTTATTTTTTTATTAGAATTGTATCAAGGAAAATAATATGACCCAAACATGATATCTTCAAAAAACTTTTAAATTTAAGACGAACGATTATGTGCTGTAACTGAAATCAAAAATTATTTTTTAATTTAAATACTGTCATCAAATTATAAAAACGCTAAAGTACCCATGCAGATGGTTTTTAAAAACCTTGTACATATGTATATGAAATAGGTAGTTCATAGTTCTAGTCACGTTCCGGTATATCAGTGTTATCGAAGACATCTTCATAATGATTAATTTTCACGTAGGCAATAAAAATCCATTTTACATATCTCTAATGATGTGTTGACAGTTCAGTCGCCACACGAAGATGCTGAGTTCTTAATAATTAACCATCCTATATTTTTGTTTATACGATATTTCAAAAGTTCCCGTCAATTACGTCGGCTGATTAATATCAACCACTGTATAAACAGAGATACACGAACCCATTAGTCTTGTTTTCAAGTGTTTTTATGGAGATAAAGTATTTCAAAATAATCGTTTGACAGTCATTAATAATGCAATTGGTTGATCGATAAGTGGTCGCGGAAGATTTGTAAATATGCATCTGACTATATTTATATTATAATATTACTCATGGTCAATATTATATTCGACTATGCAGAAAGAATTGGTTTCCTAATCTATCAACGATAGACTCAACGTGTTAATCAACTCTCAACTTTTTTTTTTTGTTCTCATCTTATACCGTTCATCTGGGTTCGACTATTTTTATCATTCTCCTCCATTTTGTTCCATTATGTTGCTCGTGGTCTTAGATTAAGAAATTAAATTTACTCTTTATAATGAGACAAGGTCACGCTCTGACAAGATTTGGCCATTTTACTCAGAGTGTGCTATCGTAAAAGTTGTGATGCACATTCTTGAGAAATTTTCAAAGTGCAAGATCCAGAGAACCATTGTACAGAAAGCCACAATAAATGGGTCACTAGGAATCCTTGAAAACCAAACTTAAGATTTGCGGAAAGAATCTTGATTACTATTCCTTCGTGATTTTTCGGCCTATTAAAAACCTTCGCCCGAAGCGCAACTCACACGCCAGGTATCCGGTATCAAGCCAACACATTCCTCTAAAATATAGGAACCATCTCAATATAGCTCTTCCTATCACCTTCTATTTAGATCCCTCGACAAATATAGCTCTCAGCATGTTCCGTAATCAAGCGCTCTATGTGTTCTACCCATTTAATTCTTTACAATTTTAACACACTAACTAAATAATAATTTATACAGATTTTTATCTCTAAATTTTTGCTAATACGCCACTGACTTAACTGATTATTTCTCATCGGCCTACATGTTATTTAGAGAATTTTCCATTTAAAAGCACTCAGCTTCTTTTCTCATGTATATATATAATAACAGGGCTTATTATTGTAAGATAGATTATTTGATGGACAGGAGTTTTGATGTGATAAGTTTCTGAAGGGTAAAATAACAAAAATTTTTACTATAAATCTTTGACTTGCTTTTAAAACATTTAAAACATTATGCTTTATGGAAAAGTAGCATGGATACTTACCGAAGAAATGATAAGGTGATTTGAAGCATTTGCGATGTAGAACTACAGAAGAATGCTCAAAATAAACTAGATGAATAGAGTTACGAATGAAGATGTTATGGTTTAGATAAATAAAGGAAAGTTTAATTTAAAACAATAAAATTCTGAAAACTTTGATATTTTGGATACATGAGACATCCAGAGAAGTATGAGATCTTGCACCTCATAAAGCAGGGAAAGATTGCCCGAAGTCGGGGCCGTGGATTTTTTCAGGACTCCAACTTCTTCCATCTCATTCTTTTGGAGAACATAATGGCTGAATAATGAAAGGCAATGGTTTGGCTAGTCTACTGTAGAGCTATCCCAAACAACAGTGAACAACAGGTTAGTTAACGTCCATTGAATGATAAAATAAATAAATTATAATTCTTTTATTTGTTTGTATGTAAAACAGCCTCTTTAAATTAATTTTGCGGTAAGACAAAAGGTAATATTAAAAATGAGATTGATACGTATATTTTATAATTCTACATAAATTGCGTGCAAAAATATGTTGTTTTAAACCAATAAGCTTAACAGACTCATAACCATTGAAAATATCTAAAAATAAGCTGTTCAAATAATGTGGACTTCATTAGTAAAATAATATATTTAAAGTGCGCTTATATATTTAATAACAGATAAATCGTTTTCATAAAACATATAATAATTTAAAATAAACACAAATTTAAAATAAAATAAAAAAATAATATTTCAGGAGGGTCGTTTTTTTATTTTTATTTACAAAACAAAGATTTCGTAGCAGTCAGCGTAGCCCAACAATATGTAACCAATAAATTAAAAAAACAAATAATCTTTGCACTGTTTTTGTAAACAAAACTTCTTAATCAAAATAAATCTGTCAAGCGAAATCATAAAGCCGTAAACAATAAACAATGTCCGATGTTTATGGTCACTTCCCGCGCTTTCCATTTCACCTTTCACCAAAAAGGGCGGGAAAAGAAGAAAGATGAAAAAGAAATTTCTTAATTTATTTACAATGTGAAAATAGGGAATTTTTTTAGGGGTTAAACCATAGCAACAACAATGAAAAAATGTCAGTTAGTTAAACAATGTAAGTGATACACTTAGATTGTCACTTTTACACGAGAAGATTTTAGCATATTTTATGAAATTAAGGAAGATTTGCTACATTTTCTGGGTATGAATAGGAGATAACGAACATTACTAATAATGTCATTAAATTTTTAAACGTATCAATTTGAAATAAAAAATTATATTTATTAAAGATATGTATAAGGTAAAAGTCTCAAAAATCGCCGGTTTTCATTTCCAGATATGTTCTAAATTTTTTTTTCGCTCTCTATTGGCTCTTTTTGATTATATTCAAAGAGACAAATTCCCATCCAAGATTACTCTTTACAATCATGAACTTTTTTGTGACTTAAGCCTAGTAAATATTATACTTGACGACAAAATTCAATATGTCAAGTAAAAATTTCATCTCAATGGAGCTTAATACTTAATTATTTGATTTATATAAATAGGAACGACTATATATTACTAATATTATTATTATTATACATGCTTTATTTATTATTTATTAAAGAAACAAATACAAAAGACACATAAAAAAAACCTCAATCTGAGACAGAAATGTATGTTAAAAAATTGTTTCAAAGGTACCGATTGAATTCAGTATTGAAACCAAAGTCATGAATTTTATTTAAAGAAATGGACTCCAGCCACAATATTACGGTACTACTCAACATTCCGTCCCCTTTCATGTATCGTCCAAAAATGTTTTCGTTCACCCTTTTATAACTCTGCCGTAGTCAAAGTTTATTTTCGTTTTACTTTTTTTATCTGTTAAGTCTCCACGATTTGAGTTTCGAGATTTTTGTGTTGAAGAGAATGGGATAGGACTCTACCTGATTGAAAATGATCAGTGGCTGGTTGGGGATCACTGGATTTAGGGTTTTTAAAACAATATTTTAAAGTAATGCTTTCGCTTATAAGGAAATGCATAAAATATTATTTTGTTTATAGTATTTTTAAATTCATCGGAAAATTATTTTATTTTCGCTGACCTTGAATTGCGTAATTAAGTAGATGAATGAACACAATACTCATTTTTAATCTGTGTATCTTCCAATACGTTTCTGATTTACAATTTTAAAATATATATATATATCTGTACCTACCTACTAAATAATATCACACTCTACAATATTACAAGACATATTTAAATTTCACATGTATTAATTATTTTTTCTATTAGAATTTAAACTATATACATCAAGTAAAAAATTTACTATTGTATGTAGCTGAGCCTATAATAGGATTTATTTAAAGTATATTTCATATTTAATCAATAATAATAATAAAACATTATTTAAATTCAAAAATATTTTGCGAATCGTACGAAGAATATTAACACTCACAAATATTGGAAAAATATACACATAAGCTTGTTAATATACACATTACATTTTAAACATTTCTGAATTTCTTTAATTAATATTAAAAACATACTGAATAAAAATATAAAAGTATTTAATTTTAGGCTTATAAGTGTCATAAATCAAACTTATTGATTACTTGGCTGATGGCTAATTTATCCGTAAATATTATCTATACTTATAAGATGTTTCACGAAGAATTTTTTTATGATTATCGTAATAATAAACATATTATAAATTATCTTCCACTCGAGTACACGTGAGATTTTTTGAGGTATGTTATGAGGTCTGGAGTCACGAGTTGAAAAAAATTACTACTATTTCACAAAAATTGAATTACTAATTTTAATTTCAGTTTTAATTTTGAGTTCAATTTCAAACATCATATATATTGTTCATTTATAAATTTAACATTGTAATATACCTAATTCACCAGATTAATTTATGTTGAGACAGGTAGTTTAAAAATAGTTAAGTTCATTTTCCGAATCAAGTAATAAAATTATGACTATGATAAAAAGTGAAGAAAAATGTTGTAATCAAAGATAATTGAAAAAAAAAAGAGATTTTTTGGTAAAATATGAACACAGAAATTTTATTTCTAGAAAACAATGTGGCATAACGAGTAATTTATAATAAAACTAGCGAGTACCCGGCATGCGTTGCAATGCCACTCAAAGAAAGAAAATGTTTGTATTTTAATTCTGATTATTGAAGTGCTTTTGGATACACAATATTTTTTGTTTTTTCGTCTGGTGCATATATGAATCAATCAGAAGATTTTCCAAAAGCCACATATAGCTGTCCATGTGAGAAACATGGATTATCCAAATTCAGTCTGCACTCTTGTAGCGATTGTCTCTGTGCTTTGTTAATAGTCATTGCAAATGCGAGTCCCACCGGAAACTGCCGGGTGGCAGTGGCATCATTGATTTTACAGCTAAAGTAATGCTTTGTGACCAGTACTACAAATTCACTTGATAATTGTTCATTGTTTGTTTGACGTGACGATGGCGCATATCAAACGTAACTATGAAGTCAAAAACAATTTCCGTCCAAGCCATCCCAGCGATTGGTCAGCTATCTCGGTAAGAACCAATTACAGATCACAAATAGCTTGTTTAACCAATCTGCGACTGTACGCAAAACCAATAACAGATCACAAATAGCTTGTATAACCAATCCGGATTGTTTATTTTGGATTGTTGTTTTTGATATCTCAGTAAACATGATGTATCTAAGGCGCCTACAGTTCACATCGTACACAAGCGAACTGTCGCTAAACTATATGAAATACACATTTGTTAAATTGAGAGAAGTCGCTAGAAAGAGCGATAATTCTTGGAAAATTCGCCACAGAGAATCCTAAAAATTGCCAATCAACGTGTCCAAATTTCATAAGGTATTCCATGAAACTGATAGCCGCGGTATACAGATGGCTTTCTTCGGCGAACTTTCTCATTATAAAATAGTTGAACTAATTCAGAAACCTTCCGGGCGTGCGCACAGCAACTCACCAAAGTTTAATGGCAATAAACTATTTAAAATACACACATTTGTTGAAACGACTCGTGCGTCATTTATTGTAAAATGATTGCACCAATTCAGAAACCATTGCGGGCGTGTGCACAACAACTCATCAAAGTTTCATCGCAATCGGATGAACGGTATAGGAACGCATATAAGACAAACAAACATTAATTTAAATATTATATATATAGATGTACATAAGCTTCATATTACAAACAGACCGGTTTTACGGTTAGTTTTACGATTATTTTAATTTTCTAATACCCTGGTGAAGGAAAAGGTTTAGTACGAGTATAAAGCTCAGATAATTAAATATATTTTATTTTAAATGTTTAACTACAATGTTTTACTGTAAATGAATTAAAAATATTAAAATAACTGTACATAGTCATTGTTTCAAAATGTACACTTCCTTTTATTTAATTTTTTATTAAATATAAATATAAACGAATGAATCAGTAATGAACCGTTGAAAAACAATTCTTACAAATATAAAAACATCACTTATGCAACACGCTGGCGTATATATTAATCTAATGTTGAATAAGCATTTTGAATTATTTTGATGGTTGTCCGATGGCTTTCAAAGTACGGACCAGCACTCTGCGCCGCCTTCGTAAGTAGGTACCGGCAGTCATTTAGAATTCAAGAGCCCGTCGAGGAGTGCTCTAGATTCCACACCACGTGACGGCGGTGCGGAATTGGCCAAGTGGGCGGTTACCTCCGCCCGCGCCCAGCTGATGGAATACCTGTGGTGGGCGGAGCCTGGGCGGATCTCGGCAGCACGGCGCGGTCTGCTAGGACAGCGAAAATAAATGCTGGCATGCATTCATTTGTTTTAGCGACTACATTTGTACCAGTGGGTGGTGAGAAAAAATATACACTCGTATTTTATTGAAATTTATTTCATTTCATTTTTATCAGAACAGAAACAAACAATAAGATCACAGACCACCAAATAAATATATATGAACTAAAGCAAATTCCTTGTTACAAAATTTTCACTTTTCACAATCAAAGAGCTCCGCAACTTTTAAAAAAAATATGACTTGATTGGAATGAAAATTCAAACCCTGATAATATAATATGCATTAATATAAAAAATACGTCACGTTCCCACAAAGATTTCGAAGAGTAAATACTTTTAATGTTATATAAATGTGCCATAATCTATCGTATTTATGTTTCGATGGATATGTGTGTGTAGATGCATTTAAATATGTCGTCACGAATACTTTTTTTTAATTTAGCTAAAAATGTGATAGTCATAAATAATATCCCCCTATCTTTGGATCAAGAATCTTTTGTGAAATTTTAAGGACCAATGCTACGGGGGAGAAAATAAGAAAAACGTTACCAGTATAAAGCTGATGGTAGGACCTGGGTTAACCACATAAGTAATGAAGATGTATTATGTATCATGGTGACACTATCGCATTTTCCTTATATCCCCATCGTGGTGACCTTCAGTTTTTTATTTTTACATTTACATAATAGATGAATAAGAAGGACTAAATACAGAGTGAAAGGTCATCCTTGGCGAAGGTCTATATACAGCAATGAAAATACAGGCAAATAGTGATATTTTATTTATTTAAATTTTTAACATTGTAACAGGCTACGAAGGTTTAATTACTGCAGCGAAACACATCACAAAAAACAGCCAGGCTTGGGAAAATCACATACAGGGTGAATATTATATTCCAGGTCAATGTTATTTTTAAATAACTAGTAAATAAAACACAATTTTTAAATTTAGTTTTTATTTATTATATATGAAATATGATATTGGCCAAGTGACCGCCTCAGCCAGCGGAAAAAATGAGCGCTCTTATAACCATATTTTTCATAACATTCTCGAACACTTTGCGTGTTATTTCAGCAATTTCATTTCAAATATTGTCCTGTAGCATCGGAGTTATTGTTGGCTTATTGGCGTAGATCTTTTTTTCCAGTAATCTTACAGAAATAGGCGAAAACCGTCAAATCAGGTGATCGAGATGGCCAGTCGGTGAATAATCACCACTTTTTGACGTTATGCGGCCGGGAAAAATCTCTCGCAAAAGTTTAAGTGTAGCTAGGGCTATGTATAAGGTGGCACAATCCTGTTGAAACTACATATGTTGCAGGCTTAATCGATCCAATTCGGCTACCAAGAAGTTTTTCAACATGTGACGATAGCGATGACCATTAATGGTTACAACATTGCCACTATTATTTAGATAAAATATTTTGATAACTTCATTGTTGAGGCATTGCATTGTTGAGGCTTTAAATACTCCATAATAAATTGTAATCAACTATTCTCAACGACTATTAAATACGAACTGACAAATATTTACAAAACCAAAATGGTGGTTAAACAAAATCGGCGTGGAATTTAATATTCACACTGTAGATGTACTGTGTTCTCGCACGTTTGTTGATAGTTCACTAAGATATTTTCTTATTTCTATAATTTGTTTAAAAATAATTTATACCCTTCCACGTCCATGTTACTTTAAGTTTGAAATGTAATCGTGCAGAACGTAGGTAGGAAAACGTAAGAAAAATATTATCACCCTTAAAACTTTGAAATGATTCAAATAAAACGGTACCTACTACAACCTGATTAAAAAGTGTCCATGAAACGAGGGGAGGTTATGTCTCTTACCGCGGGAATGAATTTCTTATTGTTTTCCCCTACTTAGGTGTGGGGCAAAACCGTTTCTGGGATTCTTTTTATGCATCCGTTTAATGCGAAGACATTTTGCCCAGAACGGCTCTTTTATTGTTGACTCTCATTTTATTGTTGAATCTTGATCGCTTCTCCGTGAACTCGTCTTTATTTTAATGTCGCGGTTTGTTTCTTGGGGGTGGACAAAAAATAATGTTTACGTAGGAAAATAAAATGGCCGGCTTTTCATTTGAAAATACGGCAAGCGAAACAATCCCAACCCCCAAAAATAAAAATAAATTTTATTATTTATTATTAACGTATTACCACCACCACACCCACACTCACAAGTAAGATAAGAAAAAAAAGAGCTTTATTGAAGAAATGTTTAACTCTATTTTATAGACAACAGCATAATAGTTTTGAAAATTAAACTCTCGCAGTGTGCTATGAAATACCTTACAAATATTTGAAAGTGTTTGGGGGTTGGCTCGTTTTTGCAAAGCGAGAAACATTTTGTGATCAGGGTTGGGTTTTGTAGTTTCTGTGATAACGGCCAGGGCAGAATCGGTATTGGAAAATAAAAACAAAGAAGAGGAGTAAACAAATAAACTTTTATACTTCTTAACGCCGACCTTTTAAAGAGGTGGCTGAAGGAGACAGGAGGGGAAAGAGAAAGTTGCCATAGCGTAAATGTACAAATGGCACAGTGGGGTAATTTAAACACTCACACTTGGTTCAACTAAACCAAAGCAAAATTTATTTTATAAGACAGTTGTATTGTACAGTTTTTTTTTATGCATTCATATTTGCTATATGTAATATTGCTTACTGCTATGTCCTTCCGGCGCCCATGGAGGTGAATACAGTGGTAACCGCTGATTCTAAAGAATTTGGAAAAAATAATATTTAGAAAATAAATCATTATTTCGACATTAATAAGGTTTAGAAATTTTACATATAAGTACCAAAGGTTTATAGTAAGATAAAATAGAAATTTTATAAATAAAAATAACTGTTAATGGCAAATTAAACATCATAAATAACCAAATCCTTCATGCAAATAGTCACCTTTTAAATTTGTTTCCACATTAGTTACTTATATTTATAATTTTGTTTTTGTCTATGCTTGCATTTTTAATTTTAGTATACATTTTATCCTGAGAAGGGACTATTAGTCTTGAAATATGTTGATTTATCAATAAATAGAAGAATAAACAATGTGATTTCTTCTTATTATTATTAATAATATAAATATAATTTATTGTATCTGTTATATATTTATTTAGTGGTCTACGACGGTACAACCTAACATAACAAATCAACTGAAACATATATTCAATCAGACATATTCTTAAAATTTGATTTAATTTAATTTAATTTGTATTAAAATACCACAGAGCTATATTCTGAAAAACTAAACTTCGCTATAATAATGTGCTCTCCTTAATAAAGGTGATTGCTATTTAAAAATGATATTAATACTTTTAATCGTTCCATTATTTGAAAGAGCCATCTACCTTATTTTTACAGAATCTAAAGTACCTTTGAGTAATCTGATAGCAGACGCCAGAATTATCAATTCATAACATATAGATTCGAAAATTTGTCGCTAAAAATATTGTCGCTGTAGTATAGTTGGATAATGTACCTTTCCCGGTTAGAAAAGAGATCCAGGTTCGAATCCCGGTGGCGCAACAACAGTATTTTTCGACAAAATTGATTTTATATGTATATCTTTCTAATTAATATATTTAATTCGTATTTACAATATCACAGAGCTATATTCTGAATAATTACAAATTCACAATAAGAACGTGTTCTCCTAATTATTAACTTTGTTTATTAACTTAACTGTAAAGGTTGAACTGCTTTCTATATTAGTAAAAAAGGCCGAAATTTTAACAAAAGAGTCAAAGACTATTTTAGATGTTTGAATAGTTTTATTTAATTGTTTTTCAGAATTTTCCAGTCATTTGTTAGAAAATGATCATAATTTTGATAAATTTTGAGATTGTTTATTTTACATATAAATAATGTTGGTCTTTAATTGAATAATTTAGAATCATTAGAGACAAATAAATCATGTAAAACTAACCAAAATATTATAAACAACCAACTAAATTTAACCACCCATCCGTTTCTAATTTTTTTCCTAAAAATTATTTTAATGATATTTTTATCATCAAGTAACAATTAAATTTAACTACTAAATTTATTTTTTTAATAACTATTGTTGTAAAAATATTTTTTTTACAACAATAGTTATTAAAACGATATAATATATTTTTGGTTAGTTTATGACATCCTGAAGAAGAAAATAATATTTTTCAAAACCGGTAGATGTATTTAATTCATTAAGTGGTTTATTAAACAAAGTTAACAATCTAAAAAAATAAAGTATATGTTTTTAAGGAGAACACATTTTTGCTATGATGTTGCATTTTTAGAACATAGTTATGTGGTATTTTTAATACAAATAAAATTAATCAACTAGTAATCGTAATCGTGATTGATTTTTTGTAAAGAAATGTATCCTGGTATCAACTAATTATTTTTTCAATCAATAGATTTTTTCTGAACCTTTTGTATATCTTTCAAGTGAATTCATTAAATTTGTAATAAAATATATATAATGTGATTTATTTCACGAATATAATTATGTAGTACCTAATATATACATAAAATATTTATAAGTAAAAAAAAATTTAATACTATACGATTTGTAGATATTATTTGTATTACATTACATAAAGCATATAATATTATATATAAATGACTTTAAAATACAAAAACCTGTATACGAAAAATACGTGTTTGAGTTAAGTATGCAAATTTATCCATAATAAACACGGTTTTATCCATAACACAAATAAATATGTTCTCAAGAAGGAAGTAAAATAATGAGTAGCTTGTTGGTCTAGTGGTTAAGACGCTGACTTAGTTATATAGTGATCGTGGTTCGTGCCTAGTTCCAGAATCCCAGCAAGTTAATCCTATTTTCATAGTAAAAGCGTTTAAGAAAATAATAAAAATATTGATGTGACATGTTTTCCGTGTAAACATCTATATTTAAAAAAAAACTGAGACGAAATTAATGAGTTCGAAGATAAAAAATTAAAACGATGACGCATCACCTGAAAAATCATTGTGTTATTATTTTCAGTATTTTTTAAAAAGAGTTTACATTAACATTTTTGTTAAAATTTGGTTTGATTATGCATATACATACTTAGATACTCTCTTTAAACTACCCAAAAATCAAACCTCAATTTTGAAAATAAATTGTTTTCCCTCCGCCTGAAAACCTGACAATTTGTAAATATATTTTTTATGTTCCTACGACATAGAAAAAAATAGGTTGGAAGCATTCAAGATGTTGTACTGGATAAGCATACCACAGAAATATAACTAAGGAAAAAAATTGAGGGGAAAAGAAGAGAAAAAGAGAGGAAGCCTTGGACAAAAAAGACGAACGCAGACTGCTTCTGGATGGTGTCTGGAAAAATGACGCATGGCGAGTATTGCACCGATAAGATCATGATTCTTAAATATGAGAGAAGGATAGTAGTATAATAGAATAATGTCTAATACTATAGGTAGCTATACTCACAGTGAATTATTGTACTGTAAAAAAGTTTGAAAATATTCTTGATTAAGGAGAAATCTCTTATATTCATACCACCCGTTATATTTAAAGACATTTGGGTAAATCCAGATATTTATGAAGTTCCTTGAGCCGAGGCGCGACCCGCGGATAAATTCAAATGAATTATAGATTTCACACATGCCGTTTTCGGTTTCTCGCGGAAAAAATATTCGCCATATTTGTGGCAAATATTATGTAAATCCGGTCATAAAATCAACAAAATTTATCACCTAAAGCAATCATAATATTAAGCTTCATCTTCTGTATTTTGATATTATATAAGTAACCAGTGTTATCCGCGGAATATAAAGGAAATGTGCCAAATTTATGCGTTATCTGTTTACATGTCTATTTAAAAGAATTTCAATGGGACTTAGCACGCCTCGCCAAACATTAAAGATATGCTTTCTTATAAAATTCCTCGAGAACAACACCCATGTGTCTTTCTTTCCCTTTTTGAGAGAAATATTTTTGCCTCACTCACACCCGCAACTCAATCCAAGAAAATTGTTTTACTTACCAAAGGGTACTTTCATTTAATGGAAACTTTGGATTAATTCAATAAAGTAAAAATATAATTCAAACATGTTTTTTTTATTATTTATTAACACTACAATAGACCACGAGGCGCTATTGCTATTAAACACATCTTAAAAAAATAACCACGCAGATGTATTGTAACCTCACTAGAATCAAACCCGGAATCCCCATATTATTATGATAAATATCACGAATAACGTATAATTATGTAGCGAATGAAATATTATATATATATATATATATATATATATATATATATATATATACATATATACAGTTAGATATTCCTAATATCTTGTAAATTTTTTTAAGCCGACGATTATTTCAGACTTTTGCGATATTCAGGGAGAATTTCAAGTTCCAGACCGATTTAGTTTTGACGCCATTTTGGTTCGGCAAATATTTTTTAGTTCGCATTTTGTATTCGTAAATAGAAGTTGATTGCAATTTATTATGAAGCATTTAAAGTCTCAACAACATGCAATAAATAGCACATGTTTTGCAGTTCAATATTAATGACTTTTGGAAAAAAATCATTATAAGCGACAAAGCTCATTTCTATTTAGCGGGTTTTGTTAATAAACAAAGCAGCCGTTGTTGAGGCACTAAAAATTCTCAATTAACCAACGACCTTTACACCCCCACAGAGTTACCGTATGGTGCATCGTGTGCCTATTTCTTTCAGTCAATGCTGTAATCAATAATGGTGATCGCTATCATCACATCTTGGTGACCAAATTGGGGCGGTTGAGCCTGCAACACATGTGGTTTCAACAAGACACCACCTCTTACACAGCCCGGGCTACGCTTGAAATTTTGCGAGAAATTTTTCTCATAATATCAAAAAGTGGTGATATCGACTGGCCTCCTCGGTCACCTGATTTGACTACTCTTGAATAATTTCTGTAGAGGTATTTGGAAGGAAAGATTTATACTAATAAGCCAATATCAATTCTGACGCTACAGGATAATATTCGAAATGAAATTGCTGAAGTGTGCGATAATGTTATAAAAAATATGGTTAAAATTGTACGCATTTTTTCCGCTGCTAAGGGGGGCCACTTGGCCAATATCATATTTTATAAATAATTGTAATAAACTAGTTAATCGATAATTAAATATCTAATTTTAAAAAAATATTTTATTTTCTTGTCATATAAAAACAACATCGGCCAGAAACATAATATCCATCCTGTAATTCATGCTGATTTTGTAGACATGTTTATTATATTTTGTATGGACACCAAAAACATCGATCTTTACCGCCGTATAAAAATATTTTTTTAAATATAATATATACATGTGAAGTAAAATACCTGATTATTGACAACTCCCATAATTATAATAAATACTACAAATAAGGAATACATTATTCTGTGAATGTTTGTGTTAATACTTTGTAATTTTTTTAGCAACAATTAGTATGTGTCCATAGAAAATGTTGAGTCAATTGTTGTCTGTTATATTTTGAATAGAGAGCAAACAAACCAAATGAATACCGACCTTTATCGCCATACTCTCAGAGTCACACGCGTACAACAATGCTTAGAAAACTGACAATAAATGTTAAATATCTTAATTTGTATCATTACTGTAACAATTAACAATCGCTGTATCAGTTAAAGTTGGTTAAATTTGATCATTAGAGAGTAGGATCCTTGTTATTCTCTAGATTATCATTACCAGGTTGGTTATGTTGAAATAGCCATGTTTTGATAAGCCACGAGAACCTTTTTTGTAGTCTAATGTCGGCATTTCAATTTTTTCAGTAAATAAACAGTTAAAAATGTATCGCTAAAATTAAAAATTACAGACTATTATAAATTTGTATCTGAAGTCAAAAAATATAACAGACACATAAATTATACTCTCTTATATACTCCTTCTCTATACACGAGTCTTACTCTCGTAAAGAAGAAATAAATGTAAAAATAATATATATATATATATATATATATATATATATATATATATATATCACTGATTATGTTTAAAAATGTATTATATCTCATATCTTCTAATAAAAATTAATTAATTAAAAGCATAGTAATCTGTACATTTAAAAATAAATATATTCTTTGTATCTCGATATTAATTAATTACAAGCATTTCAAAAATATAAAATTTTTGGTTGATATGGCGAAATTGGATAATGCATTTCCCCGCATAGGGAAAGGTCCAGGTTTAAATCCTGCTAGTAACTAAAATATTTTTTCGATAAATTGATTATTTGTATAGCTGTCCAGTTGTTTTAATTTGTATTAACAAAATTTTATAGAAAAACTTATACCGTGTTATTAGTCCAATCTAATATAAATAAAACATATAAATAGTTTAATTATTATTGTTTACTTGTAATTGATAAGCTGTATATTTTCAAATAAAATAATACCGTATAATAGTACTCAACATAACTACTGCAAATATAATAACACAAATATTTTAAAAATAAATTTTACAGTCGCGACGCCAGACAATCGCTTACTGCAAAAATGACTCGGCCGAGTCTGACATCGGACAACCTATTGTCCAGATTTGTTTCGACAACAATCCACCGATGTTCCTCTTTATTCGTCTCGGGAGTCGCAACCATAACTCTCAAGCTAGCCAAGCCGGTCGAGGGAGCGTCTGTTTATGACGCAAGCCGAACGAGTCACTCTCGATCTGATTTCGTTATGTGAAAGCAAAAATATACTTTCTCACGTAAAAAACAGCTATTTCCATACGTCCCCTTGCCTGCAATAGGTACCCGCTGAGCTGCCACCACTCTGGCCGGGATTAGATGGAGAGGATTTGCTTTACGCGTGGACTGGCATACGAGTGCGTCCTTAAGAGATTGACAATATACAAAATTACATACAGAAAACATTTTCGGCACAAGCGAATGTCAACCCATTCGGTGCGAGGATACCGTAATGCTCATATTTGATTGACGTATGCAATATAATTTCAAATAAATTATGTTTTAACAGTATAGAAACTTATGTATCCAATTAAATTGTACATATGTGAAAATTACCATTACACATATGTGAAAATAAAACCCCTATTTTTTTTTATTCTATTCGTTTAATTTACTTGATGAGACTCGTAAATGGTTAAAAATTTATGGAAATCTTCATAATTTCGATGAATAATATTGTCATGCAAATAAAATTGTATAGCTGTCTCCCATTATAGTTATCAATACAATTTACTGAGTTAAAGTGTTAGATTGATAATGCCCATTGAATGTGAAAGACTCCTTAAATCAATTAAACGAATAGAATCAAAAAACAAGTGTTTTATTATCACATGTGCGATTATGGAGTTCTACAAACTTACCTCAGAAACAGTAAAAAAAAAACTAATGGTTACACTTTATAAATCAGTGTATTCATATTATTAGTAACAAATAAATATAAAATGGGATGACAGGAGAAAAACGTCATTGCTTGGGGTACTGTCTATTTTGTAGATTGTGGAGCAGTGATTGTACACATTTTTGTAAAATTTCTATTTTTACTTACACATCAAATTCACACTTTTTAAAATAAAAATGAAGTTCATTTACAAGATATAATTAATCATGTAAAAATTTTAAAAGATTTCATGCTACGATATATAATTAAAATTTAAAAAATACGAAAAGATATTTCATTTTTAAATAGTTAAGTAAACTACACGAAGTTGTGCGTGCAATATTATCTCAACTAATTTGTCTGGTCATTAAATTTACAAAGTTGACGCAATAACATTTAATTTTCTCATTTATTATATTATTTTTTATGAAGATATTCAGATATTTCATGATCTGATTATAAAAGATGAATGTAGTAAGCTGACAATATAGATGAATGTAGTAAGCTGACAGCATTGCGCTCAGCTTATAGGGAACAGAGCGTACGATATATAAGGTAGTGAACCCGCTACAGTGAGACCTCTGTCTATCGTTTTTGAAGGGACCTATTAAAATAAACTATGAATGCGGGAATATAGAATAAAGTTACATTTTTCATACATAAATGTTTATTACATATTCTAAAAAAGATAGATATTTCACATGTGTTTAAATAAAAATAAAATTAGGAAGCTGCACAGAAACAATTTTTTTTTTTAAATTTTACTTTGTATTGTATAATGTCAAGCGATAGTCAGCAGCAGCGTTCTCCCTCTTTCTCTCTCTCTCGAATGTTCCTCTCATTGTTTACGAGTGCCGTTAATCTAAACAAATTGTATGCTGCTGAAGTATGATGCGTAATTTAAACGATTAATGCGATAAAATGATGCGTAGAGGAACGATCCAATCGATCAATTTTTGTTTGTTTTGTATGAAATTATTTCGGGACTTGAAGAAATAAACGATACATGCGAAAAAACTACTATTCGAGGAACGATCGATCGAGGTTTCACTGTATGGAAGTGTAATGCTATACTAACCCAAAACATCCAGACAATATTGTATAGAAAAAAGTACACCGAGAATCACTGGAAGTGACAAAAAAAAACATGAACATTGTTTAACAATATTTAAGAATTTTAAAAGAAATTGACAGCGTCGTTGGGTAGCTTTCATCCAGCAATGAATGAACATTATCTAATTATGATAATGTTGGTGATGTGAATGATCTGATTATATTTTTAGTTTTCGTATTATTTCATTATTTAATTCTATTATATTATTTGAATTATTTTATTTTATCTCTATATTTCTTGAGATGCTAATTAAATAAATGTTATTAGCTTATTTAATATATATATATATTTGAGCATGAGTGTGGGAATTTGGATCAGTGTCACCTACTTACCATAATGTCTCATCATCATCACAATCATCTCTCGAGGAAAAAATTAATCAAAACAGATAACTAATGTATCAAGTGATTGTGATTAAAGTAAGTAGGTGATATTCCAGCAATTATAGATGTTTTAGTTTTCGTATTTTAAATATAATGATATTCCATACTTAATAACGACTCCAACTCAAATTGTTTCATAATCTATAAAATTCTAAAATTACAATGGTAAATTTACCTTTATAAAAATGGCATAAATAATATCAGTAGACAAATCATATTAGAACAATACAACTAGTAGTGGGGAGGTGATGTACAAAATATAAAACAATTACATCAACAAAAACAATAATAAATACTAAATTAACGTATTAATTATAAATATATAATTCTGTTAATTACAACTTCACAATAAGAATGTGTTTTCCTTAATGATAATAAATACAACCGGAATTCAAGCAATCAGATACTTACAATACAATAGATGTACTTCGATACAAATTGGCTCTACAACAATAACTCAAAATAAAACAATTATAACCTTAAAATATCTGACTTATGCAAACATATTCCACTATAATATGTAGTTTAGTTACCCAAGAGTTGCATGTAGATATGAAATCAGTAGACAAAGATAATAAAACGTGCTTCAAAATCTGCAGAATACAATGTCATCATTCCATCATTATGTTTGTATTGCACGGGACCTCAGCACATGTAAGTACATTCCTTATAATATGAATTCCAATATTTCAAATAATGTGCCGTTATCAAATAGCGTCTCGCCAAGAAAAAGGGAAATGATTACATTTCTTTAACGAGACATTTTCATGATGCAAATTTACCATCAAAACTATTTATAAATGAGTGCAAAAGTATTTTAATAAAATTGAAGTAATTTAGTAATATTCCGATAATATGGCTGCGCCGGTCCGAAAGCCGACGCGGCGCGCCCGCGGCACCGCTTATATGAGAGAAGTGTGTGAGACGCTCGCGAAACTTCTCGTCTACGTACCGAGTGATGTGAAGTTCGTACGAATTCTGGGTTTACAACTTATAAATGTGGCCATTATGATAAATTAACCTGACCGATTAATTTGTCACATCACAATATATGTTTACATATATTTCTCAAAATCTGTTTACCGTTTTTTGTAATGATTTGGATATGTTGGAATTTATATATTTTAATGTATGAATGTTTTTTTAGATTCATATAATTATTCACGATGTATGAATTATTTTAAAATTTATACAATTATCTACGATATCTATGTATAATGTATCGAATTCCCAGAGATAACTAAATAACAAATTTTAAACTAGTTTGACTCGAGAATTTAAGCCATAACCCGGTAATTGTATTTAATTAATTAATAATCAGGTTTAAAGTACAAACAGCCATAAAAAGTGTTGTTTGTGTATACATTTTCTTCTTGAATATATTTATTTTCAGCAGCTTTCAATGGGTTAACATACTCCTGTAAAACTGGCTTACGTTTCAAGGACCCCGAAGAGCAGAAGAAGTGTGTAGAGATCGTAACAGCATAACATGCTTTGTTCCAAAGTAGCAGTTAAGAAACTTTAGTATTGTTAAGCAAAATATATGAATATTTTACGTGTTTTAATTTGCGTACGAATATTTTTTCCCGGGCAATACAATTTCAGATGAAACGGAACACATGAATTCAAATGGGCGTTTTGTTTGGATTAACTCCCTGATTATGGAAAAATAAATTTAAATATTATGTAATTGCTGGTTTAATATTGTTAGCATTGAAATTAATTAATCCAGTATACTAATTTATGTCAAGATGTGATCTATTTTATATGTATTGAAATTGATATTATGGTCTTCCAGAAGATTAATATAGAACACCTTCTTCTTCAAGATAATTAGCGGCCGCATAGCACCAGAGATCGAGTGACTATTCAGCTATTAGATATTTGCTTTCAAAATATCACGGGAGATACTCAAATTTTGAGATAATGATAGAAAATCTGAACCATATTTCTACACGAAAAGTATTCAAATTCAAAATAAATCATTCTGAATTTAAGGAACTTTGATATAGTCAGAAAATATGTGGAACTACTTTAAATACTGCTTGAAGGCTGTACTATTTTTTTTTCAAATTAACGATTATTTTTTAATGAAAACACATTTTTATTGTAAAGTTGCAATTTCAGAACATATTTTGGTTCTTTTAAAACAAATTAAACGAATCAATTAGATTTACAGAAAAAATATATTGCTTGCTACATAGATTTTTTATGTATACCTTTTTAAGTGATTCATTTCATTTGAATTAAAATCATATTCGCGGTGGTCTGTGGATTGTTACACCGTATTATTTATCGTCGTATAAACTACACTACCGTAAGGCTTAGCTTAAGAAGTACAGGCCGTATAAATTTCTACTCGTATCCGTCTTACAAATGTTAGCAAACAAAATTCCGTACACGTCTATTTCATTTGATAATATATTTAAGTAACTAAAGTAAAAAGAGCATTGACATATTTTTGAAAATTATTTGTTTATCTAAAATAACAATCTTTCACATGCATTCATCTAGAATTCCACGCAAAACAAAGAGTCATAAAAGTTGCGATTCTTTGGAGACCATTCCCCTTCATATTACCTTCGCTCTACTCTCTTATCTTCTCCCCGAGATTGCCTCAAGTTGTGTAAGTGAGAGGGACACTTTGCTATCGAGATATTTGTAAACATAACAGGTCGCCTTTAAGTAGCCAAGAAGGGGTCATCCCCCTGATATAAGGGCTACCACGTACTCGCGGCGCCACAGATCACGAGTCTGGAATACCTAATTATTGAATTTGTTAACAGCTTTCGTATATATTTAATAATTATGACTGTACATGACAGCAAAGTCGGTCGAAGAATATTCGACGAACCAAAATATTTTCTAAAGAAATCAATAATTTAAAAATCTTTTTTATGTATTAATATGATTCAATCCTTTTATCGTGTATTATTTTAATTGATGATTTACTTATAAATAGTAATAAAGCAACTCATTCAAAACCGGTGTTAAAAAATTAATTAAAATATAAATTTTCAATTTAAACATAGATTCTAAATTTTAGTTTAATCTAACGAAATCATTATTTTTACCTATACTAATACATTAAATGTAGTAGTACTATTTAAATTATAATATAAAAAATCCAAAGCTTGACATGTTGTTAATAAACTAAACAAATAGTGTAGCGCTCTTGCAATAACAACATATAAAAAAAATTACACATTTTTGTTGTGAAGTTGCATTTTCTGAACAGTTCTGTGGTATTTTAATAGAGATTAAATTAATCAACTCGAAAAATATACAAAGATACCTATTTATCGAAGAAATATTTAGTATATTTAATATAAAGTTGATTGTTTTTAAAAGTGGAATAATAGTTGTATAAATTGGAAATATTACAGAATGTAAGTTCAAAATTTGTTGAAAATGACGTTGAACGCGCTTCCCTAGATAAGAAGAGGTACAGGTTTGTTTTTTTCCATAAATTATTTTACTGCATATTTTCCTAATTGATTAATTTAATTTGTGTGAATATATAATATCTACCCTTGACGACATATTGATTAATATACGCACCGAGAACGTGTAACCATTTATCCAAATTATGTCAGAATTCAATTATACAAAATGATGTCTTTGTGAGCATACAAAGCAAATAGACCAAAACCGCTGTCAACTTAATTTTTTTAAATGTGTGCTAACACCGCACTTCTACGACATAGTTTTTTTTTAGCTCGTTTTATTGTTACATTTATCACTATTTGTAATCAATAAAAATATTCATACAAGAAATAGGAAGTAATTGAATATCTTTATCGATAGGTATATCTTGTTTTATATGCAAACTTTTGTTTTTAATATTGGCCCACGTGACAATGTTCGGGGTGAGAATGAAAAATGATTTCCGTTGTTTTGCTTGTTTTTCCAAAATATTTTTTTTCTGTTTCACGGTGAGATTGGATAAGGGTGGGGGGTAGAAGCGTCTAATGCGATACTGAGACAACGGAATGGGGGACAATTCTTGTTTATTTACTTTTCTTCGTTTTATTTTTTGTACCGGTAAACAACACGTATCAAGGTTCTCGGATAAAAGTTTATTTTTCTTACAAAATATTGGAGTTCGATTAATTTATTATAAAATTTATTCAAGTGGGCAAAGAAATCTTCTAAAGAGTACAGCTAAATCATTACAATATCAGCGTAATTTTAAAATAAATAATGATTTCTAATAAAAACTTTATATTGTTTTTATAAATAGTAAAAACAATGACAAATCCTAAGTATATAATCGCTAATCGCAAACTAAAATAAGCAGAAAAAAATTAATTTCAATTTATCTCAGTTGAAATTGCAAGCAGTCACTTTTCGGTCTTAATCGACGATATATGCATTCAATAATAAATTATTGTAACCTTGGGTGTAAAATATTAATGAATAAAACTACAATTTTTTCCTTGTTTGAATTTGAAGATTTGTTTTTAATTATTTTTTAGATGTTTGCAGTCATCTTCGAACATTTATATTTACATCCGTTACATTTTTATTATTGTGATTTATTTAGAATTAACTATCGTATTAATTTTTATAAAAAATATTTAGATGCCACACTTACTCTCTTTTTTAAAATGTAAGTAATGTTAACTCAATGCTTATTATATTTTTTTATAAACATTTATTTTATATAATTACAGGTATATATAAACAGCAATATAATCTATATAGTTTTAAAATCTAATAGTGTACGTTCATGTAATTGTGGTTAAAGTAATACAGTTATAATAAATTCAATTTACGTAGTTCTTTGAATCACCAAAAATCTGTTTTAATCTAATCTATTCCAAACACTTCTTTTTTGATTTTTATAAAATAGCTCATACATTATTTCGTTTTAGTTATCTTCCTCACGTAACGTTATAGTGGAAATAAAAATACATAACTGTTGATTTATTTTACTAGTAGCGATCACGATCGCTACAGTGATACCTAATTATTATTATTAGGATTACTACACCAAAGTTTCAGAACAGAGTTATTAGGTGAGGCAGTGAAAACCCCTGGAAAAGTGTATCCCTCGGCGGGAGAGCCGCGGAAGCGGATATCGTCGGCGGATCCGATTGAAAAGTTAGTTTACCGAGCGGAAGCAGCACAGGCTCGCCTGCTCACGATCTAATCTGACGTGACGTTAATATTAATGTTGGGCCTTACATATCAATACATATTCTAATTGACTACCAGAAAGTATTTTATTTAATATTCTAGTCTAAAAGAGGTCTACCACAGTACAACTCAACTTAACCAATTAACGCTATCGAATATTCAGACATATTTTACCGTTCCAACGACGCGTGCACACGCCTGGTGACCAATGTTCCCTTTAAGGTATGCGAGTATGTGCGCGCACAATATTTGGCACCACAGCGCACACAAATTTTAACAAAACTTACTCTTCACGTGCCGCCATCTATTGAAAGTTGGCTACTGTGTTGCAGCATGTTGATTTATCCTATATAAAATCACCAACATTTCGGGCAATGAACTGCTTTCTGAAGTTACACAGTTAAGATAATTTCTTTCTACGTATGCAGTAGGCTTTTTATCTTCTCCTTGCATAATGAGTAGTTAAAGATCATTTATTTCGTTGCGGAGAATGTCCAAAGTACGCAGCTTTTTTAATAGTTGTGCGTTTTAATACATTTTTATTAGTAATTTGGTCAACCCAGGTCTTACCAGTAGCTTTATATTAGTACGGTAATGTTTCTCTTATTTTCTCTCCCAGCTCACAAATAATACGATCATTAAAATTGCACAAAATATTTTTTAATTCATTTTATTTCATTTAATTGTGATTCAAAATTCGAAGTAACATTGCTGGTTATAGATTATATTATTTCGCTGCCCAAGCGACGATTATTTAAAAGTTTGTGTATTTAAATACAGTGGTTTGAATCTTAGCTAAATAAATAAAAATGGTTAGATTTGACACCGCGCCACTAGATTCGATTCTGATTTTAAATCCGGCATCTTAGACTATTCGGCTATATTCGGTATTATGAAATGCATCGATATTATTTATAATAATAAATATATACTATACAATAATGTAGAATGTACTCGCACACTTAAGTTTTTCCAAATAATGTACGATTCTCTGAGTATTCTATAAATGACTATATATGAAGATCGCAATTCTCGATTATGGTGGATCGAAAAGGAAGAACACAAAAAATATTCAGATCTCTTGTGGCCTGTGAGGGTAGACCCGCCATATACCCAGGACGGTTTATAGGCAAAAGCTCCTATATAGTTCTATTAATTCGCCTGGTTGGCATTTTTTTAATGCTGATAGACAGCTGTGTAACTTAGTATTGCATAATGTGACGAGACGAAGTCGAACAACTGCCATCTCAAAAACTCTCAGTCTCCGACCTTTATTTATTAAGATTTACATAATAATTGATTAACATATGCGGAAAGGAACAGTGAATAAATATTTCAGAAATAAAAATGAATAATAGTTGACAATACCATTCAAAGTAAGCAACATAATAATATAACATTTCAAACGATTATACAATGTTAATAATTTTACTTTGGTCAGGGAGCCGAGGGAGAGAAGGAACACTCCCCCGAGAAAGGATAAAGGATAAAACAAAAGAAAAACGATCTTACCAGTCTTCGGAGCACCACTGCCGGCAGTTCCCATCTCAGAGACAAGAGAAAAGCAAAGAAATAGGTCTACTTAAATCAGTGTCTTTTATTAGATTGCAATTTTGTAATTTTATTTATGTAAATGCACACCACGCATTCTCGACATCCATCAAGCCACAGCCATCTGCTCACTATGCCCCACTGGCACGACAATGTGTACCACTGGTGTGGCAACGTGCACCGTACTTAATAACTAAAAGTACCTTAGTCTGGAAGTGCTTGGTCATTCTGCATCTGCAATTAAATTAATTAAGTAAACTAGCTTCTGGGTCAGCTCCGTTGAACACATCAACTTGGTAACCTTTTTTTAGTAATTGAACAATCATTCTGGTAAATTATTCGAAATGATATTCCTAAAGTAATACAAACCAAAATTTTAATATTTCTAAAACACAGAATTTAAAAAAAAAGGATTTTTAATATTTAACGTAAACTTTCATTTTAATATTGAATTATTTATTAGTTTGTTTTTATTAAACCGAAACCAAAACCGGTTGAAGTATTAAATTAACTCATAAGAGTGGTTAAAAAAGTGACACTCATAAGAGTGGTTCATTTAATACACCAACCGGTTTCGGTTTCGGTTTAATAAAAGTGATTAAAAACAAAATAATAATTCATTTAGTAAATAAAATTAGTTTATAAGTAATTCAATCAAATATAAAAATCATTTAAATAATAGCGTTAACGTTTTAACTATATATTTTTTTTAATATATTGTGATATTATGTATTTATATGTTGTCTATACCATTTTATACCAGGCTTACAATTTTATGAGTAAGAAATAAAATTATAGTAAATTAGATATATAAATGAATCATCTTTTATTATTTTTAAATGGTAAAAGAAAACTCTCAACAACTTTACAAATATTGAGAGTTATATTTTTAATTAGTAAGAATAATAATACTAGTATCTGTCCGCTATAAGAAGAGCACGAATACGTACATAATATGGTTTCTGTGAAAAATTTAATAATTGAAATAATTACCTACCTACTGTACAATATCATCATTATATATATAGTATTTAAATTTCCAAAATTCTGACATGTTGTTTTAAACTTGTATAATATACTTTCATAACAAAAAGTTTATGTATTAACCTAATTCGTATTTTTTTTCTTCTTCTTTCGCCTATCTGGGTCCATTCCTGGACACGTCGTTTATTTTCAACACGAACCATCAGTCTTCTTAATATCGTCAGTCCAGTGCATTTGTAGTCGGCCTCTACTTCTTTAGCTCAGCCTCGGACGCCACTACGGAATTTCACCGTTCCAATGTTTATATCGCCACATGTCCAATATAATCCTACTTCAATTTCGCGACAGTTTGTACAATTAATTTTGGTAATTTTAAATTTTCTTCGTAGGTTTTCCTGTCTCTCTTTTTTATCTCTCAAGGATATTCGTATATTTTAAAGGAAATTCATTTGCACTTCACTCCAATATTATATATCATTTTCCTTTCATATTTCCCTGCGCGTGACATACAAAAGGACATTGTGATATTTTGTACATATAAGAATAACAAAGCGCTTTCTTTCAGTAAGTCCTTCAAATATTTAAGCTGGGTTTCTGCCAGCTGGATTTTTACATAACAATTTTATTAGAATGTCTCTAAGTATTCTATATTTTTATACGGCTTCCCCTCTCTTTGTTTTATACGCCCTGTATTGAAATTTACATACTAAATGTTTATAACATTTCCAAAAAAAAGTACACTTCGAATATTTCATAAATAAGTACTCGAAGAGATGACGTAGAGGATCGTTCTCTCTGACCATATTGTTTTTTTTTTATCTTAAACACATTACTCAGCCTCGAAAAAATTATCAAGGTTCTGTCACTTTGGACATAGATCAAAACCGTATGCGGGGCTGGAGCCAGTTTCTTCTGTATTCGGATATTCGGTAGGGCATATCTGGCGAGTTACTGCCACAATAACATCGTGTACAATATCTAAACAGACCTATAAAGAGAATTAGGTTTACAAAGCCATTCGCATAATGTGGCAGGCTGGACCGGGCGTGATGTTTAAGGCATTCGTTTTATTCAATATACATACACATAAATGTTTGTGACTTTGCAGAGTGTATTAGACTTGCTTAGATACGAACGTAAGTGCTTTTCTTATGTGTTGTTTATTTGTAGCTTGAAAACTGTTTTTTTTATATGTCAACTATCTACATAGTCCGAAAGAAGTGATACATTTACATTTGCATACTGACATACTATTTTATATTTAGAAGACATTTAAATGAGCCAAAATACAATTGCTTTTTTTTTATTTTTCTAGTTCAAAATTTTTTTTTATTTTCTTACAAAGTAAATTGTTATTAAAAAAATTAATTGACTGCAACAAACATTAGAGAGTAGGTGAAAGCATATCAAAAATAACAGAAAAATAATTATATTTTAAATTTACACAATTGTCGGTAGTTAATTTCCTTCTTGCATATCAATTTAAATTATTATTGAACTTGTGAGAATGAACTTAATGGATTTTGACCAAGGTTGAATAAACAGTGTTCAGTTGCTATATTTATTTTAAATTACTAGAACGTCCGGAAAGTAATAATTTTTCATATCTAATCAAGTGACAAAGTGCCAGACGATTATAGAACAATTAAAAAAACCTAACATTATCTTCCAACACCCTTACATAAAGAGTTAAGTTTATTTAGTTAACTTATTATTTAGTAAACATCATAGTAATGGAAAAATTACTATGATGTTTACTAAAATATTTTCTATGCAAATCAAAAAAAAAAATTAATTAAGTATATTTTATAATTTAACATCACACGTAATGTAATGTCATCTCATTTATTAGTACCATATTGTGCATGTATTTGAGAAACGTTGCAATTAAAAATAAGGTTGTTTCCAACGGGAAAAAATAGATGTTTCACCAAAAAAATTAAGATATACCTACAGATCAAGTAACTACAGCGTTATTAGTAAAATCATCTACAGGCAGATCCTTGTAGATAGATATTTTTTTATATAGATTTTTAAGTGATCTTAATCAATTTTAATCAAATGTATTTGATGTAAATATTTATATAAAACATGTGAGAGAACGCATGTTTTAAGAAATCGTATGTTAACTTTAAAATTCTCCCCATTCATTTTTGTTTATTTTTCGAAAATGGAAAATATTCAGAAAGCCTCCATGTTCAAATAATTTAAAGCGAATTTGCAAAACTCCATCCATTTCCTGCGTGAGATTAACATTTTCTTTCCCGGGGATTTATTCCCGGCAGTTTTTCGTGAATAGGAAACTATAATTATCCGGCGACAAACTGAGACGCGCACTGGCTCCAGAATCCAAGAGTCGAGCAGCGCCGGTCCCGCGGGGTGCAGCGCGGGAGCCAGGAGCCAGGGGCCAGGGAGTCTGGGACAGTATGCTCTCAGGAATACGAATTGGCTGATTACAAAAAAAATGACAAGAGCAAAACGGACCTACTATTTGGGTTAATAGGCGGAACTGAAACTGTTTACTGTATCTCTGTATGCGTGTATCGTAGTGGATAATATACTTGTATTTTTTTTGTTCATCTCGACTGTCCCGCTGGGTGGAGAGGACATCCTCTCAGTGGCGTGGCTCTTCCAGCGGCGCGGCGGTGCCATACGAATTCATGGGAAAACTATCTTCGCATTTTTTATTCGTCTAGTTTTTTGGGATTAAATTGCCGCTTTTATTCTTTATTTCCCCGCTCGGTTCGTGCTCTGCGTCTTGTAGTAGGTAACATTTAATTAACTTAAAGCATATGTGTGGGGGGAAGCACCGCTCCCGGTTCTATTTGGCCTAATATTTATTTCGGCAGACCGCATTTCTTTGTTTTATCAAGTCTTCCCATCGAACATTCTTTATCGAAAAAAATAGTCTCTCGCCATAACGCCGTCGGATTTCTCCTTGTTATAAATAATAAAATAACTCCTCTGGCGGCTAAATCTCAGCAAATTGTTGTTCACTTTGCCAAAAAACCGATAGGCTTTCCCTTCATAAATAATTTTCATATGTCTATTGACTTTCTACTAACAATTTTTCTGGTGTAATTTTATATTCGTGATTTATCTTCAAACGTATCCTCGTTTTACTGCTTTTGTAAATTTAATTAATTATTTTCAATATATATTTCAAATTTAATGACAAATATTTCACTTTTGAAATTAGCAAAATTATCTTTGTGGTTAAAATTCATCCCTTATTTATATTTAGATAAATATTTAATAAAATTATACTTTAATCTTTATATTATTTAATTACGTGAGTTTTATATATATACAGTCAAAGTTTCGGAAAAATCATTTTCCTTCATCATAGTGAGAAAAAACTACACCTAAACATCAAATTTTTTATTCATTTTATTACAAAAATTAAATTATAGAAAAATATTAAAAAAATAATTTATAGTATCATGACGATCATCAAACATCTTTCATCATCTTCATTCTTGATATATTGTATTTATGGTCATAACAATACACTGAATAATTTGCATCATATTATATTAACTTAAAACAATGTGACGCGAAATAATTGATAAACTAATTTTTTTTCAAATTCTTAAACTATACTTCGCTTAGACCAATTTCATAATAATGGGCACAATTATCTTCAACTGAACATAAAATAATTACTACGTCCTTAAAGTATTACTTAAACAATTATACGGTTTATTTTATCAATACTGCCAACCTAACATGCTGTTCAGTTTCATAACTGTAATATAACTAAACGGTCAATCTTACTTCCTTCAGTAAACCACGAAGTAATCATTCCTGACAAGGCTCCCGATACAATCATTAAACCAATGTTCGTAAGATGACATCGCAAAAATTCATTCGCGCTCGTCAACTGGAAATAAAATAAAACAAATGAAATGAATCACTCAGATAAAATCAGCCTATGGAAAACGTACAACCTTCACCGCGACTCGGACCTGAAATTTTCAATTAGTATAAATCTTTAACCAAATAAGCTATGGTGACACTACAATGTCATTCGATTCCATTTTATCTTTGATTATTAAGGAGAACACATTCTTATTGTGATGTCATAACATAGGTCGGTGATGTTTTAAATACAAATTAAAAGTTTCAATTCTAAAGATATACATATAAAATCATTTCTATCGAAAAATATTGTTTGAACCTGATAATGGAACGATAGATGTATTAATTTAAAAAAGTGTAACATATGAGTTCGAAAATTTGTCGTCAAAAATACTGTCGCTGTAGCATAGTTGGCAATGCACCTTCCCCGGATTGGAAAAGAGATCCAGGTTCAAATCCCTGTAGTGCAACAACAATATTTTTCAATAGAATTGATTTTACATGTATATTATTTCTATATAATTAATACATATAATTTGTATTTAACTTTGATTGTTATCTTATTAGTGAGACATCTATTTTTTCCCGTTTAAAATGACCAATTACTTGGTCATTTTCAATTACTGGAGCATCAACCTATAACTTTATATTAAAAGTTATAGGTTCAAGTCTCAGTTATATTTAATTTTTACTATAAATAATACGTATATTTTTCAGTGATTCACCAAATCTATTATTATTATCAATATTCAGAAAAGTTTTAAATATAAATGTCATAAATAAAATACGACTTCATTAAAATTAAGGAAATAATGTGTAGGTATACATATATGTAGTGTTCACGGTTTAGGTAACTTGTATTAAATTTAGAACTCACATGGCTGTAAACAATGGTTTATATACAAAATATAACCAAAAGGGCTATACACGAAAACAATTTGTTACAATTCTTATATTCACACGATAAATCACACTGCCGCGTTGCGTATCGCGTCCGGCATTGTCCGACAGCCGCAACATTGTTTTTTCCCGTTTCTTTATTTTTTATTCTAATGCCGAAACAAAGCGGTGCAGGCAACAACATCTCTTAATGCAGCCCCGTAATGAACCGCCCTGTGCAGCCCATAAATAACATTTTACATGCAATAAATCGCCGCAAACCGAATTTGTTTCACTTACAAATGTTCGCCACGATCCGCCGCTGGTCGGTTGTTTCCGCCCACGAACGGGTCGGTATTTCTCTGTAGTTTTTTTTTTTGCAACCTTTATATTATTTGAATTTAAAATGTTGCATATGTACAACGTTAATGATTACATTGATAAATACGACAAATATATTAATTTTTATGATTCTGTTTGTTTCCTCTTTCTTGTCATTATTGACATATCGACCCCTTAGAATAACAAGGTTCCAACATGAGTTAATTTGATTTATTTCGTGAAATGGGTTCCAAATGCATAATTCTTTATTTCTTCCATACACACCAACTATATTTAACGGATATTAAAGGAAATAACAAGAGCTGAAACTTCCAACTGCATCAGTTATTTATTTCCATCAACGCCCTTATGAGCTTTTACGTAAGAATAAATTTTTAATTTAATTTAAATATAACAATACATTTCTAATTAACAACAGTTAAAATATAATATAAAAAAATAAAAACTAAGTATAATTGACTTACAAATATTTCTTCAGTTCAAGTATGCTCCTGCAACGAAAAATGTCAAGGAAATTAAACTCGTTACCAAGCCAATGCATTCGCGATATTGGCGAGTTAACAGCATAATAATTTCTATGTGTACCTACAAAGAACACTTCATGTTGTCTCGTTTGAGTTGGTACTTTACACGAAACCATTTGCATCATGGATCATTATTGTTAATGTATAATTTTTTTATTTTTTTATTTCCCTCATCTCACAGTGGTCATTGATAATACTGAAAATAAGTTAAGACCTTAAAACTGATCATATTTGCATACTCAAAACAAAATATACATGACACACTTTTGAGCTCATTATCTCAAATAGTGTCAGTGTCAGATGGAACCTTGTTATTCTGAGAGGCCGATACAGTGACATCAATCAGATGAGATTTGGCTTGTAATGTACCTTCACAAGTCCCGATCTTGGTCGTCCTCACAGCTGACTCATAAGGGTCTCTACAGCTATATGTAACGTATCTACCACCATTGTGACACTCTTCCGGATCTTCTTCAGTCCAAGATCGTTCCCAGGAAATGTAATCTCATTTTAAATTTTAAAGAATTGGTATATTATTTTGTTAACTGTTGTAGATAAGACTTGCTGTGGTAGGATTTGTTACAAAATTTAGGCATTCGTGTGTTGTGCTGTCGACGGGATGCATAACATTTATCTCCAGCAATACATTTCGAAGGCATCTATTTTACATTACTGATTACATCACTATGATTGACATATTGCTAATAAATACACTTTTAAACTTGGTGATGTTATAATGAAAGGCTTCTTATGTGGCATGTGTATTTGTGATTGAATAAAAAATCAAATTAGAAAATAACGTAAAGATAAACTTAGCTGTGCGTGTAAAGACTTTCGATAGCGATGCGTCCTGGTCTTCCTAGAGCGTTTTTTCAATACCGAACCGATTTCGATGGCTAATGGAAACCTTCTGTCACAAGTAGCAGCGCTCAACCAATATAGAATATATACAAGATATTAAACACGCGCAAATATTAGCATACTAAATATATTTAAAAAAGGATCGCTTAGGTGGTATGGTCATGTAGAACGAATAACGAGGTGAGAATGGTACGAAGATATGTGACGCAAGTGTTGATAGCACCAGAACGTCCACGGAAGACTTGGCATGACCAAGTATACCATATACTGGACGATAGTCCGATTAGAAGCCTCAACAAGCGCAATAAAACAATAAATTTCTTCTGATGACCTTCGAAAAACTTCACATGCATTTAACCTTATTAACCTAACAACTTTTTATATGAATAATATTATGTAATTTTTCTGAAAAATGACGCCATGGATCTAGGAATTGATATAGACTTTACATTTTTGACATGAAATGAACTGAGTTAGAAAGATATTTTAAAATCTATTGACAAAACCAAAAAATATAGCAGAGCCTTGGAGTAATGACAAGTGACTTGATAATCAGTGAAATACAGTAATAGATAGATGTTTTCTAGTAATTTAAAAAAAAATAGAAAAAGTAATAAAAGGTGATAATTTGAATGTATAATATATCAAATAATATAAAAATGTACAATAATATGCAGATAGATATTCGATTATTATTGTTATTCATGTTTCGATATTCAAGAACTTTATATGTAAAATTATTAAAACTTATTGATACAACCTATTGATCACCGACCATCGTGCCTGTTTACCATATCAAGTAATTACCTCCCATGGAAGCTTGCATATAAATTCGCCTGCACCGGTAAACTCATCAAGCAAGTTGCTAAGTAAGCATTGCATCGGTAATTACTATCTCCGCTGACTTAGCTGATGTTTTAGCTAACAAATTACAGATGCAAATTAGCGTTCAAGCCAGACATCAAACAAATCATATGTGACGATATATATACCTGGTAGTATTGTAGTCAATTCTATGATAATTCCAAGTCTTCTTATACATAAAATACGGGTATTCTACGAACTGGTGTTATCCCGAAATCTATTGGCGTTTAACATTAAAATTTAAATGGTGTACACTAAGTCGTTTTATATTAATTATTAAAATCTGTAACCAAAATTTAAGTTATTAGTTCAAATATTAAAAATAAAACAATAATTGAGTGAAATAAATTATTCAAAATATAACCCTCTCCGAGACACAGAAAGCTTACATTTAAAAATTTAAGACACTGACCATATTTTTTCTATTACATTCTATTATATATATATATATATTTTGAGATATTTTTTAGTTAACCGGTGATATTAATAATTAATGTTTAAAATTCATCCTAAGATCAACGCAAAAAATACATATAGGATGGTTTGTGTAGTAGAGAATGACGATTTTCCATTTTAGAAATATTTTTCCAAGGCAGTTTCATATTATTGAAATACTACAATCTTGACACTACATACACTTTTTAATCCAACATCATATGTATATGGTTAATAAAATAAAATAATTATAATTTTTATCTGCGTACATACCTACATTAAATTTAAATCACCTTATTATTTTTAATTCATATTAATTTAAATCACATAGCAGCATTGTAATGTAACAATTTTATCAAATATCCGAAATAAGATTTATTTGCTTACTATTTTGAAAAAATGTGCCTTCAGAATAGTGATGGTTATCCGATATTTAAACCGTTATTGTAACTGTAGATGTATTTTATTGTAGCTGTGATTGGTAACTGATTATTCGTGCTTTTTCAAGCAAACACTGATACGCTATAAACTAAACTTCCGACACTTAAACCTCAGCTACCAATCACCATTATAATCTAACACAATCACAGTCACAATAATAGTATAAATAACAGATAAATCATATGTACACTTTCAAATGGATATAACACTTCTCTTGAATGAAATATATGAATTCCCTATATAATGTTTATTTGTAACGAACAGAAGTTATTAAGGTTTTATTTGTAAGAAAAATTGGTTACAAGAATTAACATCTTGTTTATTTTTCATGTTACTTTTTGGATTAAAAACGTATTTAAATTTTTTTTTAGAATAAAACTAAATTATAAATAAATTATAAATTAGAATAAAACGAGTTCAACCTACCGACAATGCTGATACAAAGTGAAACGAATCTGCTCAGATGATATCTGTACCCTTTTCAAAGATTCACAAGTTACCCTTTTCAAAAATCTTTGGACCAGTTACGTTTGGCTGTCTACAACAACAACGGTGTCTTCTCCCGTCTCGCTAAGTATTTGTTGTTCGTTAAGCTTTCGTATGCAAAGCTTAGAATAAGTTACTCTTTGTACCGCCTTCCGAGAGTGCAGTCTCTTCCACAAACTTCTGCTGCGCAGCAACTTCTCAATACAAACAACATGTTTATACTACGCGAGCGCTGCGGTAGCTATCTACGTTTGCGTTCGCTCTTGTAACATTTCCGTTTGCTGCGTTACCGTTCCATTGTGAATTTATTACGACTTATTTTTATTATTCGACCCCTTTGTGAGGAGACTTTTCAACGCTGGGGTATTCACAATGAGTGCCCAGCGAATGTGACGGACTTGAAAGGGTATGCGAAAATTTCGAATATATGTATGTATATAAATGTTGTATTTAAAACATATAAGACAAATCAATAGATTCTTTTTCTCGTGCCTTATCCGATCAACAGATGGTTCAATTCATCATCATTTTGTTTACTGCCATAGACCAAACCATTGATTCTTCAGCCATGAGGTTCTTCTTCTTCCGAGGCTCCAACTTCCGGTAATCTCTTCTTGTATTATAACGTGCAAGATCTCAGACTTCTTTGGATATCTCATCACATGTTCATCTCAGTAGAAGTTGTAGATCCTCAATCAGGGCCATTATAGGATCGTCGTAGGCCTTTGGCATTTTTGTATAATATTGCATTCCCCATCAATTTATGAAACAAACTTCGCGAACACTGCTTATAATTTTTTTAGTAGCCACACTGATTCAATGTGTTATTTAGGTTCTGCGAACTAGACTGCTTGAAAATGATTTGAAGCGGGACATGACATTTGAAGATGCTATACCTAATTTTGCTGATGTAAAGAGTCGCAAAGTTAATATCATCTAACTTATTAATAACTGTTTTTTTTATTATACAGATTATTATATGATTTTCTATTTTTTTTTTTTTTTAGTATATTCAGATCAATAATTTATATTTAAAATTTCATTTTCAGACTTTCGTAGGGTCTTTGTATGTTCTTAGGCCCTAGACATAGTTCATACTGTGCTTAATGGATAAGACGGCTTTGTCCTCAATGCTACTTTCTAGAAGTATCGTTTCTATCATCTGCATAACGTAGGTTATTCGAAATCTTCCCATTTGACCTGTAGCTTCTTTCTTCTAAATATAAGTTGAATAGCTGAAGTAAGAGAATATATACCTGTTGCATGTCTTTTTTTCTACTTCATCTGTTAGACAGTGTTTTACCCTTTTTGCTGATTTCTGGTTCTCATGGAAATTACTTATTATTCTTGTCTTTTTCGTCAATCTTAGAGGTTTTCAGGATTTGGAGCATTTTGTTATGTCGAACTCTGTCAAATTTATTAAATATATTTAAAGAAGTCAACAAAATATGCATATTGTATTTATATTCACATCTCGATATCTTTGAATTAGTATTTGAATACCGATTGTGATGGTCAGAATTAGGTAGAATTTTATGGATATAAATGCGGATATATTGTACACACTATTAATTGTGGAGGACGAACTGATCGCGCTGGGGACACCACACCAAGTAATGCTTTTCGAGTGCCTTAACCAATTCAAAAGCCAAACTGTATTGCATCTATTTTTCTTCCAATTCGCGATATGTACGTCTTTAAATATTCAATATATAACTCAAATTAATTATGCGATGATCATAGCAATTTCTTACTTTTGCTTTCTTCGCGATTCTAGATTAGCAAAGAACAAAAATCGTAACTGCAAACGGTGCTCTATAATACGTCGATGAAGACAAATATGAAACTGAACTATGACTTAAACAATGAAACCAAGATTTCGAGCGCAAAGAATGGCTGTTCAACTTGTATATGGATAATTGTGTGAAAGAACTGAAATGCACGCAGATACTTCAGTATTAATGGCGAATAATGAACATGAATTACAGAGTCTAATGAGTAGAATGTGCGATGTATATAAAGAAAGCGACCTTATTAAGAATGTGAACAAGTCTAAAGTAATAGTATTCTAGGAGGAAAGCAAGATACCGTGCAAAATACTTTGTTCAATAGAAACGGAAAGACTGAGAAAAATATCGAAAGAAGGTTGACTGCAGGAAATAAAGTGAACGGTGCTTTGAATGGAATTATATTTAACGGGAACTTATCATCAGCCGAGGCAAGGCTAGCGGTACACAGTGGGGTCCTGGAGACCGACACTGATGTATGGAAGTGAGGCCTGGAGCTGGTAGAAGAGGAACTAAAGTCGACTAAATGAAGTGGAGATGAGATCGCTTAGGCGTATATGCGGAAGATCCATTTATGATAAATTAAAGAATGATTGAAGGAATAAGGAAAGAATGTAAAGCTGATTTTAGTATAGTTAGTAAGATTGAGAAATGCTAAATTATGTGATTTGATCATATGGAATAAAAAAATGATAAGAGTATGTTAAGATAGATACATGACGCAAGTGTTGATGACACCAAAAATAGAGGACGTCCGCGGGAAACTTGACAGATGCTAAAGGATGGTTCTGTTAGAAGCCTCAATAATCAGATTGTATGAGATGTATGAATGTGGATGAGACAAAAATTGTATCAGGACAGAAGAGTGTTACATTCTATTCTCTCTGCCTACCCCCGCAGGATAACGGCGAGGTGGTGAGTTAGTTACTTAGGGTGAAAAAAGCCATAAACCATAAAATTGTACGTATTTCCAATGGTGAATATTCAAATTAAAATAAATTTGACGACATACTCAGATATTTGATGATTATTCGTCTTGCCATAATAATATGCGAGATTACGTTTGACTATAGTAAATTTGACGTTCGAACAACATTCGCACGTTTTTTACCACGGGCGATGGTAAAAAGTTACTGTAGTCAAAATTTACTACTGATCAAACAACCGGCTCTAAATGTATTATATTAATTCAATGTGCTAGTGAACGTACACATACTAATTTGACGTATTCACAAGAAATTAAATTTAAACATTTACATGTAAATTAGTTAAAGTATGGAAAATAAAATGTAGAACACACTGTTGCTAGCAGATGTGCATACCATCCTACAAATATGAAGTGCCAATATTATAATTCAAAGTGATTACAATACTTACCAGCCCCTACGACCGTCTGTGTATTAATCTTCCTTGAATCAAACGGGACATTTTAGCACAACTTGAAATCCGAGTCCCGTTGCACTCCCCCCGTTTCCCCCCACCGACAAAGTCTGCCACTCACTTATATTGTGACCGCAAATTTTAATCAATTAAAAGTTGGCATCACGATCCACGCAAATATAACTCCTCCACCATGTAGGTGGTTTCCTCATAAAATAAATCAAGCCGACACACGTTCGTCCGTCCCTCTCGTTCTCGGGCCGGCCGGCGCAACGCGTCGGAGCCAGACAGGGACGGTTGTCCCGGCTTGGTCGCGGATTGAACGCCAATTATTCTAGTCGGATGGATATCGTTTCGAATTACCGTAGACTTGGGTGGACGGCTTTTAGTCCACAAGCGGGTAGTAAGTTTTCCATTATTATGGAGGCGAGTGAATTAATTGCCGGAGTGTAGAGCCCACCGATCAGTTTTACGTTTACTTTAATGCTAGTTTTCTGTGATGCGGTCATTTCGCCCATTTACAACCGGTCCTGTGACGTCACTACTTAATGTGTAGGTACCCACTTTATTTTGGATAGCCAATTATTCTCGGTGTTTGATTTTCTTTTACAACTTGAACCCTTCATGTTATCGTTATAATCATTGATTATATTTAAGGCTTACCTTTCAAAAATAATTCATATTTTCGCGTTTTTTTACGAAAATATGCTTTTTTGTTATTCATTTATATAAGAAGTTATTCAATAAATTTGACTGTTTTTAAAACAATTAGTTAGATAAACCTTCACACTAATGTAAAACTAATAAACTGAATATTATTTGCCATAATTAATAAAATAATAACATTATAAGAAAAACCGCCACAGATTTTTTAAACAGTGGTCTCGTCAATGATAATTTTCAGCTACCAGTTAACTTGTGTCATCTTCTTTCCCTTAACTCACCACGTTTAACCTATATAATAGGAAGTTTTTTAAACGACAATGGTATTAACTTGTAATATAGTATTTCCTATTCTGTAATATTATTGTACATTTTTATATAAAACAAAGTTTTTAACTTGATTAATGGCACAAATCACTCTTGAGGGTCGATTGCCTATTTAAAAGAAGAAGAAGAAAATTTTCGTAAAAAACGCTAAATTATGAATTATTTATGAAAGCTAGATTCGTGAATATCTAGTTCTGCTAAATATTCTCTCACATTTTTGAAGTAACACATGTCTTAAAATTAATTGTTTTTATACTCTAGAAAAAAAATGTATACAATAACAAATGCTTTATTATGGATTTATTTATTTTTTAATAGAGATCTGTACACTAAATACGCGTCACATCAAATTTCCTACTATTTTGAAACCTAGCTTAACGCTTGTACTATAAAAATAGGACTAACTTAATGGATTACCTGGATCGAGGCTCAAACCCCCACCACTAACTACATCAGTAAATTAAATTAAATCAAAATTTAATATGACTGATAATTGACGTTGTCACTCCTACAGTTTCGAGAGATGCAGTCCCTTTCATTATCAAGTACACATGCATGAATGATGAGAGAGATTGCAGACTTGTAGTTTTTTTAAATCTAAATAAAAAAAATCGCAGCAAGTCTCACAAAATATTGCTACTTTAAGAAGTAAATGCATTAGTAGCACATGTGAATAGTTAAATATTATATAGGACATAATTTTAAAATAACCTTATTTCTCTTTATTACTGAAATACTTGTGCATTAATTAATACTAAGTATGTCTAGGAATAAATTCCACCTTAAGTAATAGCCTCAGGGGACATGGACCTTCTTACTCTCGTGCGGATTCTGTTAACCTCAGATTTATAGCCCCCCTTAATATTCAGGGCTATCAAACCTTTCCCATAAATACTGTATGGAAAACTTAAATTAGTTATTTATTTTCAAACCCCTCTATTATCATATTTATATTATTATTTATTTGAATGCAGTCTTACCAGGAGAAAATTATACTTGCGATTGGTTAAATGTTTTACCACAAATAATAATATAAAGTAATAGAAAAACCAAATTAGGTTTATGTTTCGTGTCAAAAATGAAACTGACCGATAGTTTTAGTGGTATGCCATTGTTTTGTACTAAATAATATCAAATAATGTGACTAACAAACACTTCTAAATTACGCATGTTGAGTTTCAAACACTTATGTAAATGGTATAGAGTAGCAAATCCTTCTATAAAAATTATAAATCATTAATAATAACATTTTTGTAATATTTTTTTTTTTGCAATTTTTATAGTATTGATGCGTAGACTGTATCTTCAAAATATTTATTAAAGCATTTAGATGAAAATTCTATTTTTAAACGTTTTTTGTGTTTTGTTAAAAATCGTAAATAAACGTAAATATTTTAATATAATATTGAATAAATTAAATGAATTAATAGAATTACTGACTTCATTGGACAGTCGATTCGGACAAGTCGAATACCGACCCAGCAATAATCAGCTTAAATTATTATAGAATACAATTTTAAAACCATTGGATACTGATACCAATAAATGCAATAATATTTCAACAAATTGGTGGCGTTCTTTTTATTTTATATTTTACGATGGCTTGTAGAAAAAAACAAAAATGTTTACGATCAATGACGATTATTAATGAGTTAGAAATAAAAATAGACATAGCCACAATATAAAATTAATAAAAAAAAGAATTTCAAATAAAATCCTTACAAATAATTATATCGTGCTTATGAATAACACACAATATTTCATTGTTAGTACTGCAGGATTCGAGGACATATTTTATTTGATCGGCAAATATAATAGCTTTAGAATTTTTTTTCTTTAACACTATGTGAATTATAGACACGTGAATTCTAACAAAAGAAACAAACATGCTTGGTACGTTTGACATGTAGTGCTGGCGTCACTTAAAACGTTCACCGTTCACTTGACGTACAAACTCCAGAAGCTTAAGCTCAATAACAGAGTGTCCACCTTGTCTAGATAGAAAAAACTGAAAAACTTCACACGTATAGTGCGATAGTCTGGTGAAACTGGTTACATTCGGCAACATTCGGTAAGAGAGCGATGCTCTTAAAAATGGATAGATCAAATTTAATAAGCCCTGCATGCAGCAAAAGACCGAAAAGAAAAAGGATTGGAAAAGGAAGGGAAAGCAGAAGGATTGTTAAGCCAAATAAAGGAAAAGGAAGGGAAAGCAGAAGGATTGTTAAGCCAAATAAAGGATTGGGGCAACATCCAGAACCTCCACACCTAGCAATGGACAATAGACATAGAGCTTTATGATTGTGTTAATGTATAATATCATGTCAGAAAGATTTCTTGATGTGAGTGGTGAGTGCCCCATTAATCATCCATCACTCACATGTCAATAAATCCAGTGACAAACTTAAGAAGTTTTTGTTCTCCAACCTAGTCCAGCTACACACATACACACAATTTAGATGTATTTTGAAAAAACGATCAGTTAGATTCGTAAGAGAATTCTTCGCTCCATCTTAAGAAAAACCTTCACAATTATAAATTATAAATTAAGCCAGTAGAGGAAGAAGACGACACTGGATAGATGAATGCAACACGGGCCGACGACCGATAGGCAAATCACCCAAAAACTGGAAATACAGTTAGCAATCGACCTCCGTCGAATATCTTCCAAAAAATATTCCGTTTCATGTTTCAGACACGTGTATTATATCACATCTAGATAGAATATGTTTCGAAATAAAATAACTTACAAACAAACTAATTTACTATCACCCCGTTTCTACGGGGGTGGGCAGAGAGGATAAAGAGACACATTATTCTATCCTGACACACAATTCTCGCCTCACCCACTGTTTCCGTAAATACTTCGATAGCTAGTTCTGGGTTTTCTATTGGTAATGATGAATACAGTTATTCAATCTATGTAAATTTAAATTACACAAACCTTTGCGAACCTGTGCTGGTTGAGGCCGACGTCGCTATCCTTGTAGCTTGATGGTCCGCAAATATGCTGGTCAGCCACGTTCACACCTTCACACAACCGCTAATCCGAAATTATATATACTAAAAGTTTTATTATTGCCGCCGTAAAAAGTCCGTCCGAATCACAATCTCTTTTCCCAGAAGCAGCATCGCTTTTGTTTTCTGTAAATTCAAATCTACACAAATAGAACACACATATTCAAAATTTTATATCAGGCCTACCTATCGAAGTATAAAGCGCGTAAACACCCACATACATATGTTTCTGGCCCCCAAAGCCTATAACATTTTGCCGAGTAGTATGAAACAACTCTCGATGGATAAACTCAAATACTATCGCAGGAGTTGGTTATTGGGTGTTGGTAGAAAGGAACCTGACCAAAGATTCATGGAAATGATCAAATGAACAGAATATCATTTCTATATACTCATTTTTCTGTTTTGCATAGTGTTTCAATCATGGGATAGCGAGAGTATTTTACTTATTTATTATGTTATTAGAATTCTTTTTACTTCTTATATTTTTGGTTTAGATAAAAAAGAAAAAATATAAATATATATATATACATATATATATAATAATAATAATAATAATGGTTTTCATATTTGTATGACAGACAACGGATGAACCTGTCTCCTTTAGTACAGACTTCGGTCTAGTTAAGGAGACTGAACATCTCTTACATTATGAAGCTTGTTCGCCTTTTTTGTATACTTTTTGTATATTAATAAGTATAAATTAATTTTTGTATATTTGTATAATAATGTTTATAATGTATACTATGTAAAAACATTTATGTCCATGTTGCTCAATAAAAAATCATCAATAAAAATACGTCTTCTCATACAAGCTCACCGATTATTGAGGCTTCTAACAAGACCATCCTCCAGTATCTGGTTTACCTGGTCATGCCGAGTCTTCCGTGGACGTCCTCTGGTGCCATCAACACTTGCGTTATATATCTTTCATTCCATTATCTCTTCATTCACGGCAGAGAACCGAACACCGGTCTCTCGGTGGGATGCTATATATATAAACCATCAGGGTGAGGTAAGTGTGAGGGATATTGTTCGACTCGCGTGATTTCCAAATTTGCCAGTCGCGATGAGTCACTAGTCGGGAGCGTACCGCGCGTTCGCGGTTGAGCAATATTTAATGTGCGGTGATTCATTGGTTCGTGCGCGTTTTGTACTCACTTTAATATTCGACGAGTAAGTGATGGACCGAGCACGCAACTTATCTTGTGATGGGTTCAAAAGTTCAGATAAGAAGGGACAATGGTTAACCAAAATCTTCCGGGACCATCAACGTCAGCAGCGACGCTAGAACATATGGCTTTATGCGCAATCCACGTAAATCGATAAGGAAGATTGCAGCCTGTACTGAATTAAAAAAATCAACAGTGCACGTTATTTTGAAAAAGAAACTACAGGCCTGCAAACTATAAAACATACAATCTGCAAATCGTGCAGATTCTCAATGAAAATGATTATTCTTTACCTGAAACTTTAGCGAGAACGATGCTGGAATGTTTTGGAATAACAAAAACTGAAGAAAAATATTTTCATATCGATAGCTATGTTAATAAATAGAACATGAGATATTGGTACCCTGATAATCCAAGGGACAACTTTACATCATAATCCACTAGGGGATTCGTTAAGTTAACAAAGCGCTGCCGATTTTCGATGAAGGGAATATCGGTAAAGGTGAAAATAAAACATAATATAAAAGTGCGAACCACAGACCAGTAAATGAATAGATGTGAAATAAAGTGTACATATTGGAGAGGGGTTTGGAATATTAGTTGCGGGATGAAGACCATTCTACACACATGTATCTAATGGAACATAAAACCGATAGATTAGGACATATTTATGCAACAATAAAAGTATTTACTCTTATTTATTTATTTATAACTATATAATACATATAAAAATTTGTTTGGACTATGCCCGTCTCACTAGAGAGATTCTGTGTCGAATAAATAATATCTTTATGTAAACAAGACGTATTTATTACATTAATGCAAATTATATTGTCAGAATTTTAATTTCCGTTCCAATCTAGTCATATATTTTTAAAAAGTCGCGGAGCTATTTGATTGCCATAGTGGTATGCACGCGGGTGACATTAAAATGAAAATATAGGGACAAGAAATTTGCATTAGTTCATGTCTATATATTTGGTGGTCTATGGTGAGAACATATAAAGTAATTCAAATTAAATGTATCAACTAGTAAGATATACAGGAAAAATCAATTTATCAAAAAAATATTTTAGTTGCTACCGGGATTCGACCCTGGATCTTTTTCTACCCGGGTATATGTGTCACCAGTTACACCATGCCAACCGAATAAGTTGACGACGAATTTATCGAAGTTTGTCCAAATTTTATAAATATCAATCGATTTAATTTCTGGCGTCTCCTAGCGTATATTACTCAAAGGTATTTGAGTTTTTTTGCAATATAAAAATTATAGCTTTTTAAAATTGGAATAACAAACAATTTGAAAGACCTGCAGCATATAAGTACGGAAATTTGTCGTTGGTTGGCGTGGTGTAACTGGTAACGCATTTCCCGGGCTAGAAAAATATCCAGGTTCGAATCCAGGTAGCAACTTAAATATTGTTGATACATTTAATTCGTATTAAAATACTACAGAACTATGTTCTGAAAAAATTATAACTTTACACCACTAAGTTAAGTAATGTTTCTAATTCAGTTTTTGTCACTAATTTTACTGAAGTTATTTACATTACCTTCTAAATAAAGATATCCTATATTAAAATAGATCTGATCTACTATAAGAAGTAGACCTATTAAAAAACAATATTATATAAGTATGAATTTTTTTAAATGATATTTGAATTATGGAAATATATGAAATGTGAATATTTTGAATAAACTGTATCTGTATAAGAAGGTAATGTGAATCGTGAATATTTTAAAACGTTGCTATATTAAAATGTGATCATAGATTTTTCGATATACTTTTGTCTCTCATTTTGAAATACCGCACGTCCTGTACCTCGCAAAATACATTACACAGTTGTCAGAGTTGTTGCTCTGAATACAGCTATTAATTGTATTCCCCTTTAAGCGGCGGGCGGCAGAGGTCGCGGAGACCACGTACCAACTTTTTACTCCGCCATTTTCACCGCGGTCCGTGTTTATTTATCTATCTTACCCCCCAATAAATCCCAGCGCCCCCGTCACGTACCGCCACTGCGCCGCGAGTGTCCCGGCCCTGTGCGAGATTGTTTTAATCTTCTACTTTGGCGTACCTTTCGCGCGAAACCAGCGGCGGCGCAATGCGGCTGTATTACACGTAGAAAAATATTAATATACAGAGTGAATATTATGTTCCAGGCCGATTTTGTTTAGCCTCCATTATGGTTTGGAAGGCATTTATTAATTTATATGTAGTAGTCATAGAGAATAGTTAATTACAATTTATTATGGAGTATCTAACGCTTTAACAACGTGTTGAAGTCATTAAAACAATGTATCTAAATTATTAATGGTAATGGTGTAATTATTAATGGTGATCGCTATCGTTACATGTTGGAAATCTTCTTGGTAGCCGTATTGGGTCAATTAAGTCTGAAATACATGTAGTTTCAACAGTGCCGCCTCACACACAGCCCGAGTTACGCTTGAAATTTTGCGAGAAATCCTGGCCGCATTATGTTAAAAAGTGGTGATATCGACTGGCCTCCTCGATCATTTTCCAGACTATTTTCTGTGGGGGTACTACGCCAATTAGCCAACAACAATTTCGATACTACAAAACAATTTTCGAAATGCAACCGCTGAAATAACACGCGAAGTGTGCGAGAATGTTAAATATAGTTAAAAGAGCACGCATTTTTGCCGCTGCCAGAAGCCATTTGGCTGATGTCATTCCATACATAATTTTAATAAACCAAATAATCGATAAATTAAAACCAAATTAAAAAATTGTGTTCATTTTCAAAAACAACATCGGTCTGGAACATAATATGCACCCTAAATCATGCAATCTTTTTCCAAGTATAATAATTTGTAGTATTTTGTGAGCGACCTTCAAAATAAATATTATGAAATTAAAAATTAAAAATATATAATTTTTTTTAATTCTGATCTTTTTCGAATCTTTGTGCATTACTTAACTTTGATGTTTTAATAAAATATTTATACACTTAATTAACGTAACGTAACTCTTCAACTTCGCTCTTCACTTTCTCTCTAGATTCAAAATCGTCGGCAGCTTTCGGTGCTCACTCCGTTTCCGTTTTATTTTAACCTTTGTAATGTAACTTTAAATAAATCAAATGTGAAATCGTGATTATTTGTTTATTTGTATCTGCCTATTTTGTCATCCGTACGGCCTACTCAAACATCACGAAAAATCTACACGAGCACATGGAGACGGATTACCATTCTCTGATATACCATCTCATCCTGATAGTGATACAACAGCATCATACATAATTACATACAACACGTTTCAGTTCTTTAAAGGTATTCACCTAGTAGGGCAAACATCAGATTTAAATATATTAAAAAACACTAATATTAATAATGATTGTAACTGTCAACGGAAATTGATTATAAATTGTAATAATTTATATGTAGGTACGTACATTACAGAGAGTGTTTTTAATAATGCCTAAAGATATATTCATAAAGTAAAATTAATAACTGCGTTATTAATTAGTACAAGCATAGTAATGATTAATTACTACAAACATAGATAACATTTTTGTGTATTTAAACAAAAAATTGTCGTAATATTCACATAATATTCAAAGCATAATAACACGATTTTGATAGATTAAATCACACCTATATCTTCATTCTTACTACCAAAAATAAAATCTCTTTCATGGTTGTATTTAAGGAAATTACAAATGTATTTCCCGGAGTGCTGTTTTCTGCGCTTTTCTCGTATATTTATTTATTGCTCCTCCTTTAACTTTCACTCCCACCCCACTTCCAATTCTGACCACCCCCGCTAAGTGAAAATTTCGAGCAGCTTCTTCTATACTTTTGCTCATTCTCCGCTGTGTTTACCTTATGAGATATAGATTAAAGGTTCCTACTAAGAGATTGAATAAATTATTGCTCTTTATCTTTGCACAAGTTTTAACTTTGATTTTACCCTTAACAGTTTAAATTGAAAATGTTTCACTTATTAAATTAATCAATACTAAATATATAACTATCTAAATTTCTGCTTCTTATATGTTATTTTATTTATTTTTAAGTTTTATTCCATTTTACTGTTTTTAGAATATTTTTATATAACATTTAATATTATTTGTATATCTAATTTGTAAAAAGTACCTAACTGATTAATCTTGCTAAAATATGAGTCCTGTAATAAAATGACATCATTATTAATATCCTTCTTCTTCTTCTTAGTTTCACTTACCTACGGAGGTTGGACGTGATTACTAATATTTAGATGCAGCTACTTTGAACAATGAAACCAGTCACATAAATTTTTCAATCAATAGATGTATTTTCCAATATCGCATCTCTCTTGAATCTTTCCCTACAAATTATTTAAATTTTCTCATTAATTCTTATTAATTCTCGTCTTTAAATCATTAATGCAAATTAAATTAATCAATTAGAAAGATATACAGAAAAAAAAATCAATAAAATAACTTTCTACAGGAATCTATAATATCTTTCTAATTGATTAATCTAATTTGTATTAAAAATACTACAGAACCGTGTTCTGAAACTGAAAAATCACAACAAAAATATTTTTTTATGCATTCAGTACATTTTCATTATTCTGTTGCTAACTGACACCTGCAAGTATTATAGTCTATTCCCATTATCGATTGCTAAAAAGGATTCTCTTAAGAGATTCATTTAATCCTCTCATTTTATCCACCCATCTTTCAATCTCTAATAAATTTCTTCCTAGGTACGCAAATTTATATGATTTTTTTTTCAATAATGCCATCAAACTGTCAACCATAAAATAAAAATGTATTTGTATATATTTTGTCTCATTCGCAACTTCGTTTGTTTTTATCGACTTCTTCTGTTATTATTTATTATTCCGAAAGTAATCTATCTCCGAGAAAAATGCTTACGCCACATAATACTTACACATATGTAATATATGTAATTACATAAGGGAGGGGAAGGGGCTGGAGGAAGGTAAACATTGTACATAGAAATTCTTTCATTGCCATGTTTGTCGATTTACGACATTCGAAATGCTCCATAAAAGCAAAATTTCTGCGAAGAAATCTAAATGCTTTATTATGCAAATTTTATTTTGTCGAACAAAACTTATTGCCGCGCAGATCGAAACGTAGATAAACGGGTTTTATAGCCTCCGCGGTGGCACCCCTGAGGGTTATAACTATATGGAGAATCAATATTGCATATTTTAATGTGAAAAATTGCAAAGAAATGAAACTAGGGCCACGCGTTTCCGCATTTCATGATGAAGATTATTTGTCACGCCGCGTTACGCATGCTAAAATATTCGGAAGATACATTTCGAATGAGAATGGAGATTTTGATTTATCTTTTAAGTGTTATTTTTTTATGTACAGCATGCGATAGGAGAGTTTTTTTGAGTAAGATAATAATACAATTTGTTCCAATGTACTCGATTTTGATATTCAATCATTATCTAATCAATCTTACAAATTAAACACTGCTCATAAAAAATATATTTTTCAATGATGAATAATAAATAAATAAATAAAATATATATATATATATATATATATATATTATTAATAATAATGGTTTTCATATTTGTATGACAGACAACGAATGAACCTGTCTCCTTTAGTTCTAGTTAAGGATACAGTGAACATCTTTTACATTATGATGCTTGTTCGCCTTTTTTGTATACTTTTTTTATATTAATAAGTATAAATGTATTTTTGTATATTTGTATAAGAATGTTTATAAAGTATAAATATGTAAACATTTTATGTCCATGTTTCTCAATAAATAAATAAATCTTGCAAGACGTTTGTCTGCTGGTACATGCAGAAGAAGAAAAAAATAAGGTGATTTAAATTTCTTGTACATAGGTACTAGTGATGAGCTAAAAATCACGAACCGTGAGGCAATCACTGATATCTTTGAGTTACACTCACTATCAGTGATTGAATATCTGGGAATATGGTGATTATGTTATTTTTTTTATTATAAATTCTATTGATTTTCTAACGCCGCCGTTTAAATCTATTATCACTTAAATCACCGCCATCTACCGGATTTTCTGTAATTTGAAATGAAATTTTAATAATATAAATAAATACGCTCAAAATCATGTTTTATTTATTTATTTCGTGTATTGAAACTGTGATCACAGTCACAGTTTTCAATCACTGATATTATCGAATACCAATCACAATCACACAAGTGAATCAAGAGTAGCATTTTTTTTCAACACTAATAGGTACCAATATACGTGGATAAAAATTATAAATATTTAATATTATCTATTTTCAAAAGTAAAACGTTGTTTACGGTGTTTATTTTGTGATGTTTCATTAATATAGAAGACGATCCAGTTCAAAACTGACGAGGTCAATTAAGTAACGATATTGGTCAAATTTAATGGTAAATCGTCACGCGCAAAAAAGATCTGAACAAACGCAAACTAGACTCGCAGCTGATAATGGCTCTCGTTCTAGATCGGGGTATAAACACTAGTTACATAACAAATTACATATAAACGAAATGGATTTTTTGGAAAATGCGAAATGGAAAATTTGTTATGCCTTTAAAATATGAAATGATTTTTAACCATCCAATATATAAAACAAATATTATTTTAATATTCTCTTCGTTCTCTAATATTGTAATGCAAGAGTATTTTATTATATTTTGTTTATTCCGGACTATGATAATAACTTGCCAAATGTTTAAACTTTAATTATATTTTAAAAATTAGGTAATAAAATCTTAACTGGTCCAATTTTATTATAAATGTATACGGAAAATAATATAGGTATAATAAAGCTTAATTAATAAACAGATGTCATTCGTTTGGATTCCTGCACATAAGGGAATTCATGCAAATGAATGTGCTGATAAACTGACCATGGAGACTACTCTTTCCAGAGTTTTCCCTCATCAGTTCTATATCCCAATGTATGACAGACTTAATATGCTAAGAAAAATATACGAATTCTATCTGGACAGCACAATGAATGGATCCAAATAATCGTGAAAATAATCGCCTTAAAATAATTCAAAGATCTATTCCCCGGATCCCCTGGTTCTCCAAAAGGATAGTCTCCAAAATAACAATATCAAATATCTCTAGAATGAGAATTGGGCATAGCCAGGTAGTCTCACATTTATTCAGATTGACCTTAATAGATTTCCCAATGTGTGAGTGCAGTGCCGAATAGGAAACCCTTAATTAAACATATCTTTTTTGCCCGTTCATTGCGGATCACAGGTTTTTTTTAAAGTAATTTCGTCAATGGTAATTTTCAACTCCCGGTTAACTTGTGTCATCTTCTTTCCCTTAACTCGCCACATTTAATCTTTATAGTAGCAAATTTTTTAAACAGCAATGGTATTGACTTGTAGTATAATATTTCCTATTCTATAACATTATTGTACTTTTTTCTATAAAATAAAGTTTCAACCTAATTATGGCACAATCACATTTGAAAGGTGGATTGCCTATTTAAAAGAAGAAGAAGAAGAAAAGTTAATTAAAAAAATACATAGCTATATTTCCATTTTCACATAATGCATTGTTTGATTAAACTGTATCACTTGCTTGCTGTGTTAAAATTCATGTGACCAACGCATACTGTTTTTATATCTGAAAAATGTTTCCACGTATTTTCAGAGCAGAAAGAAAGAAAAAAGTATAATTGGTTGTGCTTGAATTAAAGAGAATAAAAAACATTATTATATTAATTTATATATTTAATTGTCAACAATAGCTCACGGGACACCCTAATTCTAAATAATAAACTATTTTGTTGGTGAAACACTCACAAACATAAATACAGTATAATCTTTAAAAGTGTTTCCAATAATGTTTATTATTTTTCTGCAATTAAATAATTGATGACTGGTGTGACAATGTTAATGAAAATATTTAAAGACGTCTTAAACTAATAAAGAAAGCCTTTCCGGCACTAACTATAACGTTTTCTCTAGATTTAATATTAACGGAGTTGCAAATATTTTATGTTTTTAAATAGCCGCTATTTTGAAACACGATAGCAGATCAACTGAATAAACTTAGTAGAGAAATCTGCTAATGACAATAGTGTATGGAACTTATACTTGTATGATTACCTTAAACGAACTAATGTTCGGTGCCTCCCACCTTCCCTTCTCTCCACCGCCGCTAACGACTGATCGGCGACCTTGAATCGGAACGGTTTAACGCTGTTATCAACCTCTAAGGCTCCATAAGTCTTTGTGTCGACCTTTGGCGAAATAGTGAAATAATTCCATATAGACCTCTGCATTCGGAGGTAATTGAGAGACCCAGGAAAAGCGGAATTCGGTGAGTTCTTTTTTCCTATTCCTGTTTTTCTGGCACTTACGGTGCGTTTCCACCAAATGGACAATCGTATTTATTTAAGATTTGTTTACAATATAAAACAACAATAGAGTTATGCACCCCGAAATAAGAAAGATCTTTAATTACGGGGGTGGCTATCAACATTTATATAAAACAAAAACATGTAAGATGTAAGAAATTATTTTCAATTAATAGAAATATATATACATCTATAATAATACAATGTAAAAATTAACAAAATATAAGAAATTGATCAGATTAGAACATGGGAAAGATGTCAAATACTTAATTATTTAATGATTTTGAAGACCTTCAAGCCATTTTAGAACCTATTTTTTGTACACATTTATATTTGCTGCTAATTTAAGTGATTTTGGCAGTTGGTGTCAAGGAGCAACGTGTGATGCATGTTTCCGTCCTATTCATAATTTAAACATTTTTTAAATAACAAGTTCATAGTTTTGCCCCGAGTCTGATACTTGTAATAATACAATTTTTTTTATAAGAAGATAAATTTAATACAGGAGGAAATTTAATATCCACAAAAACTATTATACTCCATGTGTATACATGTATTTAATTAATATGCAGACTTTAAACCACCCTTACTATATTGGGGATTATTTTGGAATGGCTTGATTATTGATAAAAAAGTGCATTGAAATTTTCTAGAAGATGCATCATGGGCCCCATTTCGATTGGTAGTATTACCATCGAAATCTGCCTTAAAATATGAAATATTTGCTATTTGGAATACACAACAGCTTCAGTTAATTGCATATTAAGCACTCAATATCGATTGTTTACACAAATTTCGCGCATCACCGAAACCTCTCCAGCTTCCAGTCAGGAACGATAATACTCTCCGCAGATCGAGCTCTTGTCGAGGGGATTGGTAATCAACTCTCTTAGGCAATTTAACAATGGCACCGCACGTGTACTCTGACAAATAATATTAATTAATTATTTATTCAGTAGATACAAACACAATTAATATTGTTTTTTATAATTATTATATTATTTATTAAAATTATTTATTTATATTTACGCTAGCTGAAGTGAATATTTTCCGGGCTTTATGCAGAATGAAGAGTCTTTATTTAGGGGGATGGGGGTAGTTTTTTTTTCAAAATCAGATGAAGACAACAATTTTCTTCTCATTTTGAACGTCAAGTGTGTAAATTTCATCAAAATTTTCCAAAATTCTGCTTTAAGGAGTGGAAATGGGGATGCCGGTAGACCATCCTCTTGTTTTGAAGGTCAAGTGTGCAAAATTTCATCAAGCTCGGAATAAAACTGTAAATTTGTATAAAAACAAACCAACAAACTTTATTTTTTATATACATCCTAATGTTAGTTGATAGGCCCTGTGGGTAGCAATAATGGCCGTAAAATTAATTTTGAAATCTACAAAGTATTATTTATTATCAACCTTACTAAACGAATTAACGCAAGGATCATATTTTCAAAATAAAATGAATACGTATTATTTTTTATTATACAAGTGCAGTACCAGTAAATATAACGTAAATCACGTTTGATGGTTAACGAATCTATTGGGGCGTTTGTGCATTTGCGGGTTGGTAACTGGCGCGGCGCCTATCGCCATAAACTGTAGCGACGGAATTAAATGTAAGTTATACTACTAGTCAGAAATGACACATATCAAAATCTTGAACGAATGTCGAAAGTTAACATAAATAAAGTAAATGGATTAACTAGAAAGATATGAATTTAGATAAAATGTATTAATTGAAAAATATTTTGATATTTTGGATATTCTGAAACTACAACTTTAAAAGAACTGTTCTACTAAAAAAAAATTATTTCAATAATGATGCAAGTACGCCTTCATATAATTACAGATTTTTCTATTTAAATATCATTGCATTTCTATTAAATATCATTAAAAATGGGTATGATATTAATATAGTATTTCAAACCACAATTTAACGATCTTAATATATATAAAATAAATACGTTGATACAAATACTTTAAATTAAAAATTTCGTTATTAAGTCTTCAAATTCAATTCATTAATAATTTCGCGGAAACCTGTATTTGCTGTTTAAGATTCAGTAAACATAATACGTAATTTGTATGAAGCGTATTTTAATGTGAAATCTACGTTTACCTTTGTTATTCGTGAGCCCACGGACACACAATATCCGACCGGATATTTGAGGTCTAACCCACTTGTGAAGGGTCTACGCCGGTATTGCTCCACACCGTAGATGATACAATGACTACGCCAACAGCCAGGGTTCGCGAGAACAACTTCGCCACCACTCAGCTTCGAGTAGCACTCGAAGTAAACTGGATAACCCTATTACCCATTGGTATAATTTTTATTGTATATCTGTTTAACTTACCTATTTTAGCAATTTAATCATAAAAAATAATGTTACAAGCGATTGAAACTTGTTTTGAGAGTATAATATTATATATACTCTTAAAAGATTATTTCTTCATTTAAACTATCTCTAAGCCATTTTATAATGAGCTTTTCTAATTTAACTAACTTATCATATAAAATAACCTTGAGCGATTTAATATTAATATAAAAATTGTCAAATCATACTAGACGTCCTCGACTTGACTGAATTGATTGTGTACCCAAACCTACCCAAACATTAAAAAATATACTTATACTAACTTGCATATACAAAATACTTCTCAAGCTAGAGAATGAATTCAGTGTATAATTTTTGGATACTGCATTGAGACAATAGTATTGATTACGGTACTTAAGCCGTTCAGTGTAAAACTGAAATTTAAATTTTTTGCTTACTGTTAATGTAATTTTTTTTCTTAACAACTATATATTATATATACAGTATTGCATTTAGTCTCTTTATATGCATATGCCTGCATATTTATATTATATATTCCATAAATTTTAATCATTTAAACAAATACATATATTTATTTCTTAATGTATATAATCTATTACATTATTTTCCACTATAATGCACATTCTGGTTAATGGATATTTGATTTTGAAAGTTTGAAAACAAAAAATGCTAGTTTTGTCTTCTTGTATAAAACCATTTACTGACTATCGATTTATTTATAGATTGTCACAAACATGTCCCTAATGAAAGTCACAATTATACGATGTTTGGATTTACTTAATATGTTTTTTTTTTAAATATAGATAATTATTTTGGCTAACACTAATACTAATAAATATAGTTAAATATTTTACAAGTATACACCTATCAATTTTTTAACGAAACTAAACAAGAAAATATTCACTTAAAAATAAAAACAATTCATTCTTTAGCAGACTTGCTAGGTTATGGCATTCCATCGCCAATAATTATTATTTCATATAAATTATTTGATTCTGGTCACCCTAATCTTGATAATAACCTGTAAGCTAGCTGTACAAAGGGTAAAGGTTAATCCGCACAAGGTTTACTTACACGAGGTAAACATCTCGTGGCGTACTTCCGTTCCTACCTTGTACCCGTTACAAGAGTACTTTAGGTGCTGTACATTATCCCGAAATAAATCTGTGTTTAAAAATTCAACTAACTACATTTTTAAATTTCATTAATTCTTTTAATAATAAAATATATTAATAAATTAAAAGTAAATACAATTTACATTAGAAATGGAAAATAATTCGACCCTAAATTTTTTGGATCTAATATTGATTAAAAATAATAATAAAATTGAATTCAACATTTTTAGAAAACCAACTTTTACAGATACTATCATACACAATGAATCTAATCATTCATTATCACACAAACATTCAGGGTTTCACTCCATGAACATCGCTTAGTCAATATTCATATGATAACATCTAATTTCAATATTGAATTGAATACAATTAAAAAAATAGCAGTTAATAATTTATATAAATCACTGATAAAACATAATGAGAATAATGATTATCGGCGAAGGATTTTATACATAAATAACTTTTCGAATCAAATATCTAAACACCTACCACAAAACATTAGACCGGCATTTTATACAAATAATATAGTATAGGAAATGTACTCATAAATTCTAAAGACAAATATGATAAATTTAACAATTCTGGTGTCTATAATATTATATATATATATTAGTTGCAAGGATTGTGCTGCATTTTATATTGGTAAAACGGGTAGAAATTTTAATATAAGAGTAAGGGCGCATTTGAGATGTTTGAACAATAGTGGGTTTCCAGAATTTTCTAATCATTTGATAGAAAATGGTCATGGTTTTAATAAAAAATTGGGAAACAATGATATATGTTTTTAGTTAGTTATAACATCCCAAAGAAGAAAATGGTATTTTTCGAAACCGGTAGATGTATTTAAACTCAATTAAATGTTTAATAGAACAAAGATAATAAATAAAAAAATAAAATTTAAATGAATAACTCAATCACTGTATATTTAGTGTGCTTCGTCAACGTGCTCCATGAGGGTATACAATGATGGAGAGTTGATTCAAAGTGGATGGTAACTTTGAGCTGAGTGATAAATATAATCGAATGATTACTTTTAAATTTTATTTATTAATCTGATATTTTTGACCATAGTACAATAATACAAAACAATATTATTTTTTCATGATACAGTTTTCTTGAAAGCATATGCTTGTATAGAGAAGTGGACTGTATATTTGTACAAATTATTGTTTACAATAACTCGCATGTAATAAAATATTAATAAATACAATAATAATACAAATTAAATATATAAATTAGAAAGATATATATATAAAATCAATTTATCGAAATAATATTGTTTGTTTGGGATTCGAACTTGGATCGCTTCCTATCCGAAAAATGCATTATTCGATTATGCTACACCAACACAGTAAGTTGAATCCCAGTAGCAACAACAATATTATTAAGGAAAACACATTCTTATTGTGAAGTTGTAATTATTCAGAACATAGGTCTGTGATATTTTAAATACTAAATTAATGTATTAATTATAAATATATAAATAATGGAACGATAGGTGTATTAATTTGAAAAATGTAACATATAGGTTCAAAAATTTGTCAAGAAAAATACTGGCGTTATAGCACAAAGGTAGTGCACTTCCCCGGATTGGAAATAGAGATCCAGGTTCGAATCCCGGTGACGCAAAAACAATATTTTTCGACAAAATTGATTTTATATGTATGTATTTATAATTAATACATTAATTTAGTATTTACAACAATATTTTTTCGATTAATTGATTTTATATGTATATCTTTCTAATTAATAGATTTAATTTGTATTAAAAATATCACAGACTTATGTTCTGAAAAATTGCAACTTCACAATAAAAATGTGTTCTTCTTAAAAATAAAATAATAGCATTAGTGGTATAAAAATATTATAAGTTTAGGGGTACATGTTTATTTTTTAAAGTGTTTTTTAATAGCATTATTAGTTCTTTATTATCATTAATTTTCCTAGTGCTTTATATTTATAGTGTTAAATATTTATTTTCCTAGATGAAATGTATGAATGTTTAATAATAAAGTGTATCGGAGGGTTTCTGAACATGAACAGTGACGGTATGTTTAGACCGAATAATGAATTTTGTGACGAACGAGACAAGCTTTAGTAGTGGATATCTGAGATACGAGATCTTATTCCTTTGAGGTTTATTGGAGACAACTCTCAGCTTTCGTAGTTCTCGTGTACATACTGTGTCTCGGAAATTCACCGTCTCACATCTTACTTCTCATCGTACATCGAACATCAAATGTCACTGTCGTTCATCAGTTTGATGATTTTGTCTTCTCAGCAGCATAACTTACATTAATTCGATTGTTAAATTACTGATGCTAACTTTTCTGGAGTTATTTTATCTGCGGTGATTTGAGGTGACTTTTGTGTACACGTGTCATATTCAGATCGTATACTCGTACACTGATTTGAGTATGTGTCGCTTTTTACCAATCTTACTGATCTCTAAATATCAAATCTAAATTTATCTCATCGTATCTCTTTTCGTGGACACGGACGGGTCTTGAAATACGGCACCCAAAGAAACTACATATTTTCTAAACATCAGTAGCCATCCTTCCATACTTACACACATAACACCCTCACAGCATAAATATGAAACGTTTGTATTTTTTGTGTGATTTTTTTTAACGTACGTAGGTAAAAAAATAAACTTATAGAATGTAATGTTTACTTTTACAAAATGTTTCATTCATTAATGTTCTCGCTAAACCCTTCTTGTTTACATACTGAAATCGATACTCCAAGATAAAATAATATTTATTCTTCAACGGGGGATGATTTTATAATTACGAGAGAAGGGGGTGGGAGACCGATATGGAGTATCAGCATATTTGTGCTCGCTAAAGTGAAACATACACTTTAAAATTATTCAACTTCTTAAATACATACATAATCAATTACAGTATTCTCTGTTGAGTGGTTTTTTTCAAAAATATCTTTAACTATGGACAAATGGGAACGACTTATTTTCTATATAAATATTATAAGAAATACAATGCAAATAGAAGGTGAAATTAAAACTTTTGTATTAATAATAATTAATATAAAAAAATACAGTCATCACCAGAACTCGAACCCAAAACGTTATATACTGGTAGACAGCATTACTAATTAAGCTATAATACAAATTTTATATAGGTACTAAGCAATACATTTTTTTCCTGTTAAAAGCGAGAATCAATTTGTGTGTATTTTTCCAAGTGATTTATCTAAATTCGTTTAAATGTAGGTATATATATGTATTATAGATATACCACCAACGAAAAATCAGTCGAGATTTAACAATTTTCATAACTTTCAAAAATACAATAGCAAAATATCCCACATTCATTGATACGATAACCGCACACTTCCATGTGATTGAACTAACATCTGATCATGCTTACGTTGTCACGCGATACGGAAAATATCAGTTATCTTATTTATTTTTCTTGTTTATTTCTAAGAACAATTTTTAATAATCCATATTTATCATTTTGTATAAAATTTATATACAATTCTAGATAAATCAATTTCTTGTAATATTATACGTACATTTTTTTATATTTTTATATTTCTTATATTGAATCTGTCGTTTACAGGCATTTGCAACCAGTCACAAAATATTACATAATACATTTTTTTTAAATAGATACATTTTTTTTAAATAATTTTTAGTTTTGTAGACTTTACCTAAATACTGTACCTACGGAAATTAATCCGAACCATACATAATTCATTCTCGTAACGGAAAGTAGAGTAAACAATGCTAAAATAAATTTAAAAAATACATCAAATATTACAGAAAAGTACTATAATTTATCATTAAAAATTTACATTTCGCAATTTTGCTGTAGGCTTGCGTACGTCGTTATGTACTTAGAATATAAAAAGGATAATATATTTTATCAATAAAAATTTACTTTCTTTTTTTGTTTAAAAATAGTATAAAATATAATATGAACACTTCTATCTAAAATGAAGAATTTCTCAAACAGTGTGTTCTAAATAAAACGTGCATATCGTTGTAGGTATGCATGTATTACATCAAATTCTAAATAAGATATATTTAATTTTTTTTTGTTTATATTCTCCATTCCTGACATAAGAAAAAAATATTTATACCAAAATGAAATACATTAAAAAATTAAATGATGGTGGATTAAGACTGCATGCGATAAAACGGGTATCGATAAAAAAAAACTCTCTAGGGTACAGAGTCTAATTATTAAACGCTGTAACAATCTATAAAAGTAAAATGACATAATTTAGAGTATTTCAGTACAAATATTTATTTTTTATGTATTGGTATATATAGACAAAAATACTTAAAACCTTTAAAATTGAGAATTTCGTATTATAATTACCTAAATTCAATGAATTAGTTTATAAAATATGTTGTGAAGATTTTCAGTCGAAATGATTTTAGAACATTTCCCATATTCTGGTCTTGATTTCATTCGATTCTCGGAATTCTCTTACGCTAATTTATTATTCTTGTGAACATGATGCAATTACCTCAAAATAAAATGTACAAGGGTAACAGACCTAGTCCAAAATATTTCAAGAAATGTGTGTAAAATCTGCACCCTTGCGGAAAATATTATTTTTTGAAATTTTCACTAAATCATGTTTAGCTTTAAGTACTTCCTAATAAATATTTGTCATATTTATGAATTATCAATATTTGCTTCAGCACCTAAATGGTCAAACAAAATTATTCGTCTGTATTCAATATATAATTTAGAATCAATAAAATATTTTAATTATTCGAAATAATCGCTTAATTACAACTTTTTTTAAATGCGTTTATCTTTAATATGGTTGAGATTAGGTACATATACTTTGAAAATTTTCAACTCGTAATTTAGTCAAGTATCCATCCATAAAATATTATTAACTGGGTCTGTTACACCTTGTGTAGACCATAATCACCTGTTCATCTATTACATCTTGTTACTATGTTTCAGATTTTAATTTCCATACCATTTCCTTAAATTTTTTCTGTTTCTTATTTTCATTTATCTTATATCTATTTATTTATTTCATTTTTTCTCTTAGATTATCTTATACACTATGAATACTAATACTAATTTACGAATAAAAAACATTTAATTCATTTATTTTTACATTCTACAATTGTATGATTATTATATTCATTAAATCAAATCATTTCAATCAAAATAAAATACAGGCAGGGTCTAATCGATAAAATTGCGTTTACACTTAACATACATATTGCACGCTAGATAAATGGGAAGCTCAAGAGTTTAGAACAATTAAAAATAATAAAAAATAGTAAAGTTAGCGGCGCAAACATGGCCTAATTGTTGGCGACGTCTGCCGTGAAATTCGCTTTTAACACGTGAGCACTATCGAATAAAGTGGTGTACATTATGGCGACGATATTCCGCAATTATCAGGATAAATAAGCAGGCAAGTGTTGCCCTAATGACGTCAGCTTTCCCGCTCGCACGAGCACATGGCCGCCATTTTAAACGTTGCCACATTATAAAATTGCATTACGGCGGGAATTTATCGTGTTGTTGTGTGTGTAAATAACATAGGAAGTTACCTATTCTGTTCCAGGAGTGGATATTATTATTCGGCTGCAAGCGCGGTGACATAATGGACTCGTTGAAGTGTATACTGCTGTGTGAATTAGAGAGGATAGAACGACACACGTTTCAATTATATTTATTAGTTTTTTAACACAGAATATTTTTAATGAAAATATATTTTTGCCGCGATGTTGCAATTTCAGAACATAGTTGTATTGTATTTCTGACGCAAATTATATTAATCAATTAGAAAAATGTACAGAAAAAAATATTTTTAGTTGGCACCGGAAATCGAGCCTGAACCATTTGAATTATTTTTTTAATATTGTTAATGCATTTCCATGGATAGAAAAAGGTCCATGCTTGAATTCCGGTAGAAAAAAATATTTTTTCATACAAATTAAATGCATCAATTAGAAAAATATACATACAGATAAACTCAATTTATCGAAAAAATATAGCACTTAATTTTTAGAGCATCATTATAATTTTTTACAATGTATAAGGTTAAAATAATTTGACCTTTTTCTTTTGATTGATCCTTGCTTTTTTTCCTTTAATTTGTTTCATTTTTTTAACATAAATTTTATTTATATTATTCTAAAATTAAATGAGTGATTTTTGAATCTTTACATTGATTCAGGTTTACATATGTATTATGTAATGACACAAATATACCAGAAAGAATATCTTACAATGATTCAAAACCATTCTTATTTATGTACCTACATCTATTCAAAAATAATATTAAGTGTTTTGAGTGACGTCCACTCAACTTTCTCCAAATTGCAAAAAATCGCTTTCCTACCTTTTCTCCTTTAACAGCCCTTCCTGTTTTAACTGTTTGGTTTTGCATATCACCCCGAAGGACCCTTGTCAAGTCCCCGGGGGTGGGAGGGGGAGGCCGACACGAAAAAGGTGTTTCTGACTTAGACACACTTCTAAGCGACGTGAGAGAAAATTATCCCCATCCCTTAACCTCAAGGGGCGAAAGCCACCCCGGAAATGTTAATAGAGGGCCAATTAATTTACCCGGTAAGTGAAAGATGGTTTTTAAAGGAAAAAATATTTTAATAGGCACATAAATTATCTTTACGTTTTCTGGAACGTACCTAGTTCAGTTTTCTACGTAAATATATAATGAAGTAAACAAGAAAGAAAAAATAATAATCTTACATATAATATCCCAGAATTTAATAAACGAATTATGTGAATATGTAATCTGTTCATTCTGAAAGTTTTTTTTCAAATAAAAAATAAACCACTTCATTTCTATTGTCAGAAATTTAATGTCTTTTTACTGTAAGATTTAAAATTACGTTCTACGTACATCTTTCGTGCCCCACTCAGGATAGATTTTAAGCACTAATAACTAATATAAATCTTATTCAGGCAGGAGGCTATTATTGACAGTAACTATTATTGACAGATAGCTAGAGTATGTGTAAAATATTTTTATATAAACCAGAAGAAAATATGAATAAAAATTAAAAAAGGTAAAAAAAAGCTTAAATAAGAATGAAAAATTAATAAAATTAAAAATATATAAAAGTTAGAAGTAGTACATATAAAAAAAAAAGATTTTTTAAAATAGTAGGTGGAGATAAAATGGAGAAAGAAAGAGAAAACGGAAACGGAGGCAAATCGTTGCGGTCGCGCACATGATTATCCTAGAATTATGTCAATTCTATTAATATTAGTAGAGAGGTTAGAGAGAATAGAGCACCATAATATTCTGTCCTGATACAACTCTCGCCCAATTCTCATTCATTTACCTTCTCATCAATTGTTGAAAAATCTAACAGAAACATTATCCGGAATCTGGTTTACGTTGTCGTTCATTGTCGTGAACACTCGCGAGAACAACGTATTATTATTACAGCAGATATTTTTAACTTCATAATAGCCATCACCATTATTTTTTTAAAAATATCTGTATGAATACATGTCATATTCATATTATTTTCAAACTAAATCAAGCGCTTGTGTTACGAAAATTAGGACGGACTATTTTCCGGAATGATCGCTTGATCACAAGGTTTTTATTGCACTTACTACTGGGGGGATGGGGTCGGGTGACTAACTATATTTTACTCAGGGTCTTAGAGTGTAACTGAAAATAGTTTGTAATAAATATCGTTGAATACAATAAGTATTGATATCAGGAAGAGGGGTGGAGGGGTAAGGAGAAAGGGGGAGAATCCTAAAGAGTAAGTATGCAAAATTTGGTCAAAAGTCAGGGTGTAGGATTAATAGAGAACAGATAAACATACATTCGTATTAAGTTTATAAGCGTATTAACATGCACTTATGTACTTTGCAAACATGCAGGAATTAAAGTCATGATTTAAAATTATTTTGCCATCTTTGGACGACAGGTTCCAGTTTTTGATAGATAAGTCAAGACACTTAAAATCTAGTCTTACCCTATGTCCTCCATTTCAAATAGAGTTGGCAGTTAAAAGGTAAACCTAAGGAATAATACATTATTATTGTGAAGTTGCATTTGTTTTCAGAACATAGCTCAGTGGTATTTTAATAAAAATTAAACGTGTTATTTAGAAAGATTTAAAAGAATCAATTTATCGAAAAAAAAATTATTTGCTACCGGGAATCGAATCTGGATTTTTTCCTATGCGGAGAAATGCATTACCACAACGCCAACCAAGTAAGTTGATTTTTGAGATTTGTCGCAATATAAAGGTGATAGATTTTTTTTTAAAAGAATAAAAGATGTTTATTTTTTCTTTATATTTTTCTAGTTGATACATTTAATTTATATTAGGATAAGTTTCATTGATATAAATACATTTTTATATGCATACTTGTTACAAATAAATTGCTGTTAAGTTCACAAATGTATTATTTTCTATGTAAGAAGATCTCTAAAAGATTCAGCTTTATCCTAGCTACTTGCTATGATAAAGTAGCCAGTTTTTTTTTGTGCTATTTAGATGACGTCATTATGTAAAATAAATTTCATTAAATATTAAATTATAAAAAATATACATAATGAATGTGTTGAAAATGTAAAAATTAATTATTTGCGTTGAATTTATTTAGGAATATTAGACAGCTATAAACTGTACTCATTAAGTGTCATACCGAATAATAAATAATAGTCATTAAACGTCCTGTAAAACAATTAAATCCACTCTGTTACTCTGTGAAATAAAGCCTACGTAAGTGTGTCCTATTTTTTCCGGAGAAAGAAGTTTTCTCCGTTTTCATAATAAACTTACTTTACTACAATAGTTCACATAATCATAAATAATTAAGTACATCGTTGACATTGTTTCGTTTTACTGTGTTTTGTTATTCAACAGGAATAAAAGATTATTATTTTTATATTTTTTCGGGTGGAAAACAAAATACAATTCACTTAAACTATATTGCGTATTCCACGTGAAAGCCATCCACATTTATAGGCACATCTTCTTGAAAGAGTTAATCGTTTATAGCTTCATTTTATGTCTTTTCGGCAAAAAAAAAAATACCCAAAGATTTTGAATTCAATGCCGGTTTCTGAATGTCTGTAAGAAATGGGATCGTTTGCTTCGTGTTTTTCAAGGAAACCATTATATGTATTATATTTATTTATTTTGTAATTACATGTTTTCACAATACTTCCTGACTGATCTGTATACAACTTTATTGCATCAAAAAAAAATAGGGTAAAAAATATATCCGTTCCAAATCATATAATTAATCCAAACCCTAAGTTCTGAGACCAACAATGACATTTTTTCAACTTCTCTACAAATTTTTAGCTTCAAAACTGTACAACACACTCAACACTAACTGTAAATCGTTCACTTACAATAAAATTACACAAATATGGGCTCAATGTGTAGTTCAATTGGATAGAGATTAGTCAGAAGTATCGCTGTCCATCATACAATACACAAAATATTCACTTTAGATTTACAACACATCCACTACATTTTTTTATTGTCTATATTTTTTTTATATCGATATCAACTTACTTTTTTAATTAAGTTGCACAACAACAGCATGAAAAAACCTAGCTACTTTAAACAAATGTCTTGCAATATACCCAGGACAATGGTGTACATATCAGTTTTTCAGTACACAGTTCTATGATGTAATGGTCATTGCATTTCCCTGGATAGGAAGGGTTCCTGGTTCGAATACCGATGGCAACAAATTATTTTTTCGATAAATTGATTTTACCTGTATATCTTTTTAATTGATACATTTAATTTGTATTAAAAATATCACAGAACTGTGTTCTGAAAAACTGCAACATCACAATAATAATGTGTTCTCCTTAAAAGCATGTATTTCAATAAAATCTTAAGAAAAAAAAAACCTTCCTGCCAGTTTAAATGAATTATTTTATCGGAATATCTCCCTTACACCCAATGTACTCCTGACCAAATAAATGCACACTCTCTGTCCAATCGCACCTTTTCTCTCAAATCTATAATTCAAAATTGTGTTTACATTAAACGTTGTTTATAGCACTGTCTTATTTAACGTCAACTAGTTTGGATACTAACGTATCTTCGTCAGGACTGGCGTTCAACTGACAAAGATACGTAAGTATTGAAACCAGTTGACGGAAAAACAACACAGTGTATTATTAATATTTACTTATGTTTATAACCACCTAAAAATCATACCATTTCTCTACAGGAATAAGCAAGAAGGGTAGTACGCCACACTCTTATATTCTTAAACACGAATCTGGCCTCGTTAGTATTTGTTTTACGTCATATTAATATATTAATTATTGATATGTTACTCGTTGTATGGCAAGGCCATCTTCAAATATCTGATTCATATGATCACGACGTCATCTGGATTCATCCATACGCGCGTCCTATATTTTTATCACCATTTACAAAACGTTTTACAAAACGATTTAAACATGCTTCATCACTGCAACATTCCCTAGTACAATCCATATCTATTAAACCGACAATATATTTTTTGCCTCTAAATTTAAATGTACCTATCTACGTATGTTATCACTTTCTTATAAACATGGCGCTATCAACATGGTTGGCATCATTTATTTTGACATCTTACCGGTGCAATTTTTCTAAAAAAAAAAATATTTTCTTCCAATTTGCATTATCATCTATCATCATATTACGCTATGGGACAGAAGCATACACTCTGTTTAATTAGTTAAAACGTAAACCGTTTTATTTTTGTTTCTAAATATTCTGCCTTACGATAAAGCTGTATAACAAGGTAAGTAACAATATTATTTGAAAACTTGATTCCAAATTATACGTACACAAAATAATTTTACATATTTCCCATGGGCTTTTAATATTCTAATACATACATCTCTAACCTTAATATTTGATGTCTACTTTTAAAATAGTTTTGTCAACGTATAGAAATATAATTTAACATGTTTTCCTGAAATTTTCGAAGTACTTAAGATTTTTTAAATTTATAACCTTTCAAATGAAATTATAAGTGATAAAAACCGAAAAGATTAGGTTAAAATCCTGATTTTAATCAAAATGGGTTATCGAGCTTATACTATAATTGTGACGATGTAATTGTCTTTGCCTCATCGTCAGATAAAGTGCACCTACACGTCGCCAACTGTGAGTATTGCCACCCGAAAACGCTACGCGCGCAACAGTTTTTTGTTCTCTACTCCTAATGGAAATGTAATTCCGCCGCTGACACGTCCTGCGCCCCGGTCGTGTCGCGCCATCCCTTCTCAAACCGTGAGGCTGCCGGTTGTCACCCCCCGCCTCGCCCGGCTGACAGGTTGGCAGAGCGCCGTGTAAGGGTTTTTTGCACAACCTCCCCAACTTAATGGCAACACCGATGCAGAGAAGGTAAATTCTGCTCTGAAAACCGCCCCAAGCTGCAAACGAGGTGTATACATTCAAAAACGGTAATGTCAATAAAATTATAAATTTGTTTTTTAAGGTATTATTTCAATTTCTAAATCGCAGCTCAAATAAAATGAGGAAAAGTTTCCTACAGCTAATGATAACTATTTACTTAGAAACGATGCGATTTTTAATTTGATAAAGATGTTACAAAGATGATAATTTCCAGATAGATACAAAGCAAATATTGTATTATCCATGGTAAAGATTTTTTTCTCTTTTTTTAATTGGTTCCCTCGTAACGAGAGTTGTAACCCCAAGTTGTGACCTGTTGTGTCTTTGACGATTCTCCTCTAAATCTGCAGGCCTACCTCTGCACCCCGCAGTTCGAAGAGCTATTGCAATAGAATAACCAGTAACGTCTTTGATCTGATCAGTCTATTGTTTTAGAGATTACCTTCTTCCTCTCACCTTTCACCTTTTCAGTCATCACCAGTTTGTCTAAGTTACTGTCGTTTAATCGGATCACGTGTCAAAGAAACAAGAGAATGCATTTCAGTCAGATCATAAAAAAATTTCTTGGTTCCTTACTAAAATTTTTAACCAACGTATTGTACATGCTCCGAGTACCACAAAATAACAATGCTGGTTGACCGAAATGTTAGGTAAATGATGCTAAAGTCAATGTAGGTAATAGAAACTGATTCACAAATAGTTCCTAAGGATTGCAGAAAACAAATGAATGCGAAGGAAAGAGGTTAGAGAGGAAGCTTTTATCTAACAGTCAAGGCCTGAAGCAGATAACCAACGTATTTTACTACATCTGGTTTAATTCCGATATTATTCGACGATATAGTTAACACTACGAAATGATCAGAAATGTCATAATCCCTCCTTTTTCTTACAATTTACTTCCTTCTCTCCACTCTTAATATATCAAGACTTGTGCAATCCAAAAATGTGTGAGAATAATTTATCACAATACGTTTCATTTTTTTATATAAAAATACAATATTGTGTTTTCTTTCAGAGAACACCCCATAAATTGGCAGTTGTTACACATAGTAAGAAATACATTTGTCTGGGGAACTCGTTATAAGGGTACACTACCCCTGAGTGTGACGGTAGACGTCATTTCAAACGCGTTATAAATCAATTAGCCGCAGCCCACATAACCCAGATACGGCAACTTAACGGAGGTTCCATTTCGAGCAACGAACTGAGTCTAGCGCGTAAAAAAACAACATGGAGACACAAAATTAAGTTAGGTAAGTTATAAATAAATACACATTCGTCTATTCTTTAAAAAAACCTACATTTCGTAAAAGTCTTATATTCATAAAGATGATTCAAAGTTAAAACATCAAACTATTATTCTCATCATTTCGAGGGGTTGATTATTGAAATATTTTTGATGTTTAAATAATATAGAAGAGGTTCCAGTTCTGCTTAAAATTATATACATGTAAATATTTTGTGAATCTTCTTTCCGACCCTATAACTCATTCATCAAGACGAAAATGTAACATAAAAGCAATTATTTTATCCATGTTCTGAATACAGCTAGCATTATTTCATATTTTTTAACTATACATACCAGGTACAGATCCTAGACGAGAGCAACTGGAGGCGCGATGCGCCCACCATAATGTCCAGTGAAGTATCTCGAGTTAACCAATTTTAAACCGAATTAAATTCATATTTGAAGAATATTCACTTAAAAAAGTGAATATTATACAAAAAAAACGTCTAAGCCCCTTTGTTAAAAAAATATATTCCTCCAAGCGACAAAGACTTGCGTCTTTTTGACATTCTGAAGGTAGCGCTCACACTTATTTCATCCATCCCCCTTCCTCGCCATCAAGCGAGCTGTAATTAAAATCCGTCACCCTCGAACAAGCACCCATCTATTCAGCCCTGTATTTCGTAACTTCCGGAATCAAAACATCTCAAAATCAGCAAGAATCACCTCACACATTAATCAAAATCGCGTCACCTTTATAACCCCTGTACACTTTTCTAATTAATCATCTCACACGCTCTCCACTGGATACCGTGATGACGTCATCGTCAGCGGCGTACAAATCTAAAAAATATTATATTATTATATATAATAGTTTGTTTTGTTAATATTATAAAAATGCTATTGCGAAAATTTGTATGAACGTGGTTTGTGATTTTTTCTATGAACACCGTTCGATTACATTGACAATTGGTGATAGTTAATTATTAAAACACAGATAAATATATATTAATATTTAAACAGCGCATTTCTCAAATAATTACTACAGTTCGTTATTCATTTTTTCTAATTTTTTTAATATTTAATTGGTGATATTTCACGGAAAAACTATAAACTTTTTTATATAAAACCACTTCGTAAAAGCAATCCAAATGTTAGTTATTACGTAAACATCATATTAATTAATATGCTTAAATAATATATGTTTTAAATTAAAACTGTTAAGATGTGCCTTAATCTCTGTTAATAGTTAATTTAATTTATTTATTTTAGGACAGGACTGTTAATTTATGATAGGACCAGATCGCCGATCGTGTGTGGATGCTCCAGTTGGTTTATTTCACCTAACTGCCCCCCCCCCCCCTTCCGCTCCATTTACCCTTACCGCAGGACATGACTTTTTGATCTATGACTTGTGAACTGTTAAGAAATGGGAATGTTTTGCTTTGAGCTCGTTGCACTGACTTGAATTATTATTGTGTTTCGGTTTCTCTCTGTGCGTACAGAAGATTTACAATCAGTATTGGGTGATACACAGTGCGTCGTACTAATCATCGAAGAAGTATCCTGAAGTTCAGGAGAGATATGAATACAGCAATAAAATCCAGGTAAGTCATGTTCTTCCTGGTTGATCCTTGAGCCCTTATTATTCTATCCCTATACCAAATTCCTATCATCCTTCCTACATCCCCTTGTGTTTCATCACCCCCTTGTGTTAACAAAATGAAAATGCTAAAATGAGATGGAACATCATTTTAAAGATTAATAATACTTTGAACTGTTTATACATATATATATTTTAAAATATTATACACAAAATATAGAATAAAAATAAATATTACTTCATGTGCAATTTAAGCAGATGAAAAAAATATTCAGTGACTAAAACGAAGTTTCAGAATCAAACGATGACTTACTAAATAAGTAGATAAATATCAATATGTTTAAGACAAATTATTTTTAAATAGCGACGCATTCTAGACAGAGATTGTAAATATGTCCAATTTATATTATATCTGTAGCTACAAGATTTTTAATGCTGTACTTATCCCTTTGCTTCGGATGATAGTTCTGTACCACGCAATATAGACTTCACTATTACATTACTGAATAATTCACAAACCAATGAACTTTTTTAACAAAATACTATCTATATACATGTCAGTCAGTCAGTTCGACCTAGCAATGATTGCCGCGCGCCTCCATCTGACGTCATATTCAAATAATTTTTAGTCACGTGTTGCTCGAGTATTGCCCTTGGTGGTGCATTAAGTGCACAGAAAATTTTTGGTATCATGTCAATCTTTTCGATATTTTTCAATTTTTTTTTTATTAGTAATTAAAATAATAACGAGGTCAATCAGATTCAAAGCATTTTATCAATACGTTACTATACTCAAATTTCATCAAAACCAAAATAAAAATAAATTAGATAAACCACTGTGTATAAAAAAATATACTTTCCATCCAGAACTTTCTGTTGCCGGGATAATATCGAACAATTATGTAAAGATAACTCTACAGATAATCATGTTGGTATATCTTGCTATTTTACAGAGACATCTGTTTTTTTCTATCAAAATCGACCATTTTTTAATTTAAATGTTTTATAAATTCATTTCACTAACTTTTAACTTACTAACGCTAAAACGTGATGGTACTTACCAAAATTTTTTCGATGAGTAGTTTTTTTCTATGTGTCTAATTTATTTTAATTATCGGGAAATTATGATCTAAAGAAATTAAATTTTACAAACTATATACAAATATGAAACCATTTTATAATTAAAACTTGTAAATGTTATATCATTTCTTTTTTTAAATATTTTTTAAATATATAAAAATTAAAATATAATAAATTAGTATCATATCCTTCAACTAAAATATACTCGATATCAAAATAACGATATGTAGATAATAATTGAATAATTAAAAAACTTTCTAAAAATTTCTTAGAAGATTACAACTATAACATTCAACGTGAAGTTGTGTGACCATAACAGAACTGTAATTATAACTCACTAGTGAACTGGATTCCCCCTCCCGCTCCCGCCCACGGGAGCAGGTGGGCGGCCCCCGCGCCTCATTCCCAACCCCCCGCAGGTGGGCGGGGCGCGGACACAGTAAGGGCGGCGCCCGCCCTCCCCGTGGCACCCCTCGCCCACCCCAGGGCGGGCCGCCGTACATCTTGGGCGGCCGTTTTTCACTCTACCCACTCTCACACCCCGCCTGAACGTGGAGCTCCGATGGAGGTAGGCTGCTTTAATTAGTTTCAAGGACATTTAAATTAGGACAGGTTTTTGAAATTGATCGTCAAACATAGTTTCAAATGGAATGTAACTTCAAACAGGACGATTCTTCATCGTTGTTTACGGCTTTCAACTCACCTGTCAGATGACGTGATAAATCTGGCTAATTGCGAAATATTAAGACGTCTTAAATCTACAAACTCATATTTTAGTTCCAAAAGAATTCAATAGAATAAATCAAAAATCATCTACTAGTAGCAATCATTATTTTTTTCCAATACATTCAATATACAAATGTGATTCAAATGGGTGTACATCAATCGATAATACCCAGTGGTGTATTGTTAAATAAAAAAAACTACTAAGGCGGCTTAATTTTAAACATCCCCCCTTCCGCTTCGACGCCCCTTTTATTTTCGTCGTATTAAAAAAAACTTAATATCGGTAATTAGAATGTTAATGAAATTTTTTTTAAATCAAATGTTAGTATGATATTTGGTTAATAGAAAATGATTTTAACCAGCAATAATTTAGATATGTATTTTTATATATATGTATTAACTTATTGTGAAGTTTCAGAACATTTAATTAATATTAATTAAATTAAAAAATTTTAACGCTAAAACCATGCAAATATCAAAAAATAATAATTTAAGAATTACTGTATATTTAAGTTGAGTTCACATATTTTATCTGACTTCAAGTGCGCGTGGTCAATGATTAAAAGAATGGGATACCGCAGCTCGTCCAGATGATCCACTTACACAACAACAAAAAAGTATAAATCCTCGTAACGTTTTGTAAAATGCTCCGGTTTTATTTTTTTTTAATTCTCGTAATATCCATTCGCTGCACAATATTTTGTGTACAAATTCTATACGAAAGTTTTTCTATTAAAATATTTTTAAATGTACCTTAAAAGTTAGTTCTATATCAAAAGAAGTCCCAGGGCGGCACCCTGTCTCGTTCTGGCCCCACTACTTTACTACATTACCTTCTGGTCCCACTTTCCAAATTATATAACACTAACATTTATTGTTGAGAATATGCGCATCCATCACATTGATATTATTCCAAACTAAACAACGGAACAAATTTCAACTAGCTTTCAAGTGTATGTTCTCCTAATATACCTGCCCAACTAGCCTGACACGTGGGCACATGGTTGCAACAACTATCTTCTTTCAATCAGTTTAGCCCACTCGATACGTTAATCTGCAAAGCAGCTAACTGCACCCATGGTCAAAACACCGTTTTTGATGCCATTATTTTCCTATTTTATTGTTCTATGTTACACTAGAACCCAAAAATTCTCATCAATTTTAAAATTGATTCTTGCAAAAACCTTAAATTTTTACCTGACACAAGTGTTGATGGCACTAGAAATAGAGGACGTCACTACATCACTACATTATCAAGAAAAATCAGCTAACTCCCAATAATATTTTATAATTTTGGTAAAAAAAAATCAGCTAACTCCAAATATCTCCTATAAATACGAGATAAATCAAAATATCAATAAAAAATTTCAGACATACTATTTCTGCAAAAACAATGTACCAAAGTATGTTTTAGAATTTCGTAATCCGCTCCTGAACACTTTTGAAAAATGGAGTTAGCTGCTTTGCAGATTAAGGTATCGATATGCTCCTGCATGTTACATGAGGATTTTAAAAGGAAACTGACACATTATATTGGAATAACGTCAAATTTCTTCCAAATATGTATACGATTTAAGTGAATACATGGGGACGTAACCTTTTTGTTCTTAAACTGTACATTTGTACAAAACTATTACTTGTGCGAAAATGGAGTTAGCTGCTTTACAGACTGAGGTATCGCATTGTAAAACTGCAAGGCACCAGCTCTTAAAACAGTTTTGTAAAAATTGTGATACAATGTGATGTTGAAAATTTTTCAGACATCAAATTATCTGATTCATTTTAAACAGATGAATATTTACAAAACCACTTTATTTCTCAACTATATTTCAAAACGCAAAAATTATCGAAATAAAATTTCTCAACCTTTAAAGAAAAACCCCGATAAACAAGCGTTAAAGAAATTGCCGACAATTCTCGAGCGGAGCGCGGTCTCACGCGATTCCTAATGAAGGTTAAGTGGAGTAAGTTTTCGGCAGAATTCAGAAAGGAAACGGAGATTGTTTTATCGTCGCGTCATGGTGAATTAGTTGAAAATTATTTACGAAGAAAAATAGTACGTGTTTTTTTTTCCGACCAACAACTCTCAGCAGATATCGCGAATAATAAATCAGCGTTACAAATTAGGCCAGATAATATTTTTGAAACGACCCACTAAACGGCGCATCCCACGCCGCCGTGGAAAATATATTATTCTATCAATCACTTTCCTAATAGACTGTCAGTACATGTACGCCTACCTTTACAGATACATACGCTGCTACTTCTAAAACGGAATAATATCACGTGGAAGGTTGCTAACGTATAGATTTATACGTTGGCCTTCGTATTCTCCGTGATCTGTCTGTGTGTGCAGTAGTCAGCAGAAAAAAATAATAAGATTTCAGATACTTAAGTTTATTTTCCACGTGATCAGAAAAGCTGTGCATAACTATAATTTCTGCAAATTAAATATTCATTTGATATATAATATTGTAAAGTCGAAACATTGACTCTAAAAAGCAAAGATAGAAATTACATTCTGCATATACCTGGACTTTGAAACAATCGAATGTCTCCATTCTTCAACTCCGCACTAAAAAAAGACTCCTAGCAAAATGCAGGATAATAATTATTTCATGCTTTGGGCATTTTGCTAGAAGAGATGGAGTTAGTCTGTAGAAATTGGTGATCATGGGAAACGAACAAGAACAGAGGATGAGAAGTTGATCTCTAACAAAATTGACAGACCAAGTCCGAGACAAAACCGGAGATTTGCTACGTTGCACTAAACAAAACCCAAGATCGCGAACAATGGAGACAACCAGTTCGCATTGTAGAAGCAGAATAGATAACCGCGATGCTCAATCATGAGCACATCAACTGAGAAAGATATATTCATATTTCGCATGTTAATTTTTTAACTAGCGAAAGAACTTAGAACTGGAAAATAAGGCTGCGCATGTGTTTCATTAATTTTTTTTTTTTTAATTTGCCCCAAACGTATACTAACTGAACCCAACTCTCGCGCCACGCGATGTTCTGAATACACCTCTTCGCTTGAACAGACGTGTTTCAAAACAGCACAGAGGTGTATTTAAAGCGAACATTAATATATGCGTTCCAATATATTTTAAATCTTATTTTAATAATGATAATATATTTATTTTTCAAGATAGTAAATTAACTTATAAAGGTATGCGTTAGTGACGATATAGTCGATTGTACTTTTACAGTATCGATATTAGCAGCATAACCTAAACCCATGCCCAGTGCACGCCACTGATAATAATGAATATGAAATTGTATTGTTATGTTAATATGTTAGTGTAATTTTGCTGGCGGTTTAAGTTATGACTTATGACTCATCGCAAATTTTTTTATCGTTACTGAATAAATAGGTTATATAAACAGAATCTTTACAGTGACAGCTCATTCTCATAATAATGAAAATGAATTATATAATAAATATTATAAAAAACAAATCAAATATATTATTAATAAAAATACATAGGAAAAAACTATCGATCGAAAAAATATCCGAATGCAATATTTAATCTTGCTAATAGAATGCGTTGACATTAATCACGTTAAAAAATTAAGTTTACAACAAATGTAGTCTTTTTAAATAAAACATCTATTATTTTCTTTAAAAAATATTTTTATAATTAATAAATATTATATTGTATGAATTAGTGATTCAATATTTCCATAGGTACTTTTCTAGACTGCTGTATGTGTTAAAGTAGCTAATATTAAAATCTTAACGAAAATTGCGTACGTACGTATAAAAAGCCATTCTTATTTTTCTTACACGATCGATAAGATAAGTATCCTTTTTTTAAATACGTATTGTAGCACCGTAATTATTTAAATCACACAAAAAAAAATTTTTTTTCGAATAAATTTAGTCGTCATCGAGACCTGACACTGGAACTTTCTATCGACTTATATATGATGCTCTATACAGAAGTGGACGAATTTCATCCATATACGTTTGTAAAGTGAGACCATCTTTTTAATTATAATGTTTTTCAAAAAGCTATTTACGTTACTAATTATATTAATTTTGAATAAAATCATATTTTATTTGCAAATGTACTATTTGATTTACGATATAATTATTTATTGGAAATCTACCATGCGGTCTTAGGTAGGACTACATCTTTGGAAAATAATTGGTGAAATTGATATTGTAAAACAATTATTAGGAGTACTGTTCGTATCTCATTTAATGTAACATAAGAAAGTTACTTTCCTCGATACGCGTTATTCTTTTTTCAACATCATCTCGAATAAAACAAAAAAAAGTTATAAATTTATTATTCACGATTTCAATCACTGAAGATTTTCGGGTTAATAAAATGTGTGTGTGCGTTTGCGTGTGTGTGCGTGTGTTATCTCGCGTGGGTGTTTCGGTAAATCCACCTAATTGTGGACGCCTGAGAAGATTCAGACCACAGTTATGTAACGGCGAGATTGGATCGGAGGTTTGTACAAACTCGCAGGGACGGCGCGTGCTCCGAGGCACGGTACACCGTGTCCTTAAAAATATTGTCGCAAAAACTTATCCGTAATTTTTTTTTTTTCAATTAATGAATAACTAAAAGTATGTCCAAAATCTGCAGACTAAAGATTGGATATTGTCAAGTATCTTGTCATTTATACTAATTGAACAGTTAGATGTGTGAATGTGATTCGGAAGAGGAGACCCTCGATTTTTTGCTTATCATTATAGAGCTCCATTTCTTCTTACGGTTGGCTGATCAATTCTCATTTTCAATTACAACAACATGCCTCACGTTCTCTCTCTAAACTCGTAATATCCGACAGTCATAATATCAAAGCCCAAAATATTGTTTATTAAATTAATTCATATCTAGCTAGCTAAACGATGGTAGGCAGAAGAAAAATAGAAAAAATATTGTTCATGCCTGAAATTTTATTGACGTGTCATAATATTTTTATGAGTATATGAGCCCATGGCTTTCCATCAATATGTCTAAAAATTGAGAATTTCAGTGAAAGGGATTATTATTATTTAGATAAAAGTGAAAAAATAACATTATTTTCAAGTTTTCATTTGAATAAGTATTTTTTTAATCTCAAAAATGTTGATATTTTTAATAACAAGGTTTTTTTGAAATGCGTGCGCGTCATATGCGTGGAAACGTTCATTCAAACAATTTCCTTTACTTTATTTAGCCATCTGTTTTTTTTTAATTATAGTATTATATTGTGATACTACATATATTCTCTCAAAATTGCGAGAAACCTCTACGATGAGATGTTACAGCCAGCAAGAAATATTTGGTATTTGTTTGCTTTATGGATAAGATAAGTTACACTGCTGTAGTCCAGTTAATTTTTTTTGACAATAAATTTTGTTTTCGATGACTGATTGCCTGTCTGATTAAAGTATATTTTATCAATTCTTTCATTTTCATACCTCAAAAAAAGATCTTTTTTTTAATTAGTATTCAAAACTTCTTACAATCAATCGCTGAAATTTAGCAGTGTCATCTGTATAAAGGGAATTCTCACACATTATTACTAACCATCTTAGAAAATTTAAAAAAAATAATAAATGGCTATCTTCGCTACTGACTTCCAAATTCTCTTATCCACACGTAAATTTCGTATCCCATATACACATGTCTGAGCAGAAGAGTTATTGATTGTAAATTGTTTAGCTCCCCCCTCTCCCTTGCCGGGGGTGGGGGCTCGGTGTTGGACCACCCGCGCCTCCCCTTAGGTGCGCCCTTGTCATGCCACAAGTTTTCCTCATTAATATCAGTCTCAGGCTGTCCGCTGGGGGGTAGCAGGGGCAAACAGCCCTTAAAAGGGGGCCCACAGAAGGTCCACTTGATCAAAAAACAGATGAATTTCCTAAATATTTGGGTAAGGTGACAAGAACAGAAATGAAAGATGAGGTGGATTGTAGAAAAATTATGAAATTAGGATGTTGCATTAAATATTTATGGAAAATCTATATATTTATGTTTCTTGTATATCATCACATGATGTTTGACAGATATAAAAGAGCGAACCTTTTATTCACATTCAATTGGTTAAGATATTATTCTTCTTTCTTAATTCCTCTTTCATACCAGTATTAAGATGTAGTGACTAATGTTCCCTCTAAAATATTCGGGTGTGCGCGCGTACATAATTAGGCATCATAGCACCCACAAAAAAATATAGCGCGCGCACAATTTTTAACAAAACTTCTTCATGTACCGCCTTCTATCGAAGTTTGGCGACCATGTTTCAGTGCATTGATTTATTCTGTAAGTATAAGATCACCAACATTTTGGACAGTGAACCACTTTCTGGGGTTACTGCTGTTGTCTTCTATCTTCTACTGCATAATTGTAAAATGATATCATTGCAGGGATGTGCCCGATATATAGCTTTCTTTGTAGTTCTCTTGACTTATTTATGCATATTTATATATTAATACTTAGTAATGTGGTCAAGGCCCTGCCGGTAGCGTTTTGCTGGTGTAGTAATATTTTTCTTATTTTCTCCCTCAGCACACAAATAATAGTACGGAACCTTAATATTGCACAAAAGTTTTTTTTGTGCCCACACCGTGATCCATTAGAGTGACATTGGTAGTAAGCTCACTCAGATAGGCACGTATTGCACCTCCATGTAAGTCCCGTTCCTGGATCGTCCTCACAGCTGATTCCAGGGTCTCTCCATCCAGATGCAATGCATTTACCTACCACTGGGGCACTCCTCCAGGTCTTCTTCGGCCCAAAGTTGTGGACAAAATAATCTCATCTTCTAGGCATCACTTTGACGCATAATGAGGCTGAAGAATTGAAAGAATAATTTGTTCACTGCTATTGGAGGTTTTTGCAGGATTAGAAGGCATTTGTGCATTTTGCTGTTCTTGAAGTATCTAACATTCTCCTTCAGCAATACATTTAGAAGTCTCCGCTGGTAAGACAAAAGTGAAACAATATAGTTTTAAATATGAATTAAATATATTTATTAGAAAGATATACATATAAAATCAATTTTATCGAAAAATATTGTTGTTGTGCCACCGAGATTCGAACCTGGATCTCTTTCCAAACCAGAGAAGATACATTATCCAACTATGCTACAGCGACAATATTTTTACCGACAAATTTTCGAACCTATACGTTACCTTTTTGATATTAATACAAGTAATCGTTCCATTATTTGAAAGAGCCATCTACCTTATTTTTACGGAATCTCAAATACCTTTGAGTAATCTGATAGCAAACGCCAGAATTATTCATTCATTTTTATTCAATTTTGGACACATTGATATAACTTTATTATTAGGAGAACACGTTCGTATTGTGAAGTTGTAATTATTCAGAATATAGGTCTGTGATATTTAATTCATATTTAAAATATCATAGACCTATGTTCTGAATAATTACAACTTCACAATAAGAATGTGTTCTCCTAACAATATAGTTTTAATAATTATACAAAATGCTTCAAAATATTCATAATTGTATTTTATATAATTATTAATATAAAATGAGGCCACAAAGTAATTTTGCAAATATTGAAGATGCAATATAATTTTAGTTGCTTGCTAGATCTCACTGTCTTTTCATATTCTTGTAAGTGGTTCATAGCAACATCAGTTAGTTGTCTTCGAATTTCCTACCCACTATTATTAGTGTTCGTGATCAGCGCGCCCAAGTAAATTACCTCTTGAACTACCTCACATCCTGCTATTTGGAAAGATTTTTTATGATGCATCATTAGCAATTAGCACGATCCACAATTGTGGACCGTGCTTTTGCATGATTAAGATATTATCCTCCTAAATATGTTGTTCGTTTCATTTCATCGTACCCGGTGTTTACAGAGAAGCTTTAGATGTCATATATAATTTCATATCAGCATATTCACATACACTAAATACTTAATACATACATTTATTCATTCTTCACCATTAGCATCTTTGCGTCCCCAAATCTTTCCAAGTTTCTCTGTCGCTGGTATAGTGGATCGGTTGTCTGTTCACTACTGTGTATATATTTGATATTTATTCATTAGCATTATTATTTTTCCTTTCTACATACTTATACGCTGTCTTACTCTTTTGACTTTTACCGCACTTGACGATTGGTCAGTTGAAAAACGAGCCACAGACACGACAGTGAAAATTATTTACGCCATTTGACTTCTTCTTCTGCTTTTAAACAGGCAATCCACACGATTTGACTTGATCCGTTACATTTCTTGCGCGCTCTTGGAATACTCGTCCTACAGATAGAAGCCTACATAAGACTTGCCCAGCGTATGAGCAATATCCTTCTACTTTTAAACACTAGTTTTTCCATATCATTTTCATCCTCGTGATGTCACCAAAATATTTAAGTGCCGTTCATCATTTTTAAATTTCTTGAAAATTATTTTTTAAATCGACATGAGTAAGTACCTACTTTATAATTCAAGCTGGTAGAAGACTTGCCTGCTTACCTGATATGTAATATGTTTTTATAACATGTTATGTATTTATTTTTGTAACATTTGGTCACGCTTCGGTCATCAAATTGTTCATAAATGCTCACCACATGCATGACTCACAATTTTAAAACGCATCATGGTCCACAAACTTTCATATAATGGGTGCAATGTGTACATTAATGTTCATTACTTACAAAAATAAAATGTTAATGTAAAGGTCTGAATAAATAAGATAGGAATTATTAAAAAAACATACACATGATACATACAAACTTATGTTCTAGACCAATATAAAATATAAAGCAAATTCTTTCACCAGCATTTTTCAAGCGAAAAGTTGTTGAATGGCTGAGAAACCGTGAGGAAGTTGCTCCGGTGCATATATATCAGAATGAGTTGAAAGAGAAGTACACTTTAGTCACTGTCTACTGCCTATTGTTACAGATTAAACTATTTACAATATTAATACGACCGTATTGGTCTGAACCTATGTGGATATGAAGCAATTAGTCTTGGCAATATTTACAGACTAAAACTGAAAAACCATAACTGGAGCATGAAAATGAAAGTAAAGAAACTGCAATGAGCGGAATATGATTTCCGCAACGTAAACCAACAGGATCGAGTATATATTATTATTACTTGTACTTTTGCTGTCAATATTTTCATTCAAATTTATACATACTTTGTTATTCCTGTAGCAACTACAATATTCTATCAATAAATAGATTTTCTCTATGTAGCTTTCTATTTGACTAATTTAATTTGCATTAAAAATACCACAGAACTATATTTCGAAAAAATTGTGCTATATTTTTGTGGTAGGTATTCTGGACTTTACACTATTTCTGATATATGCTTAGATCTTTACTTGAGAAATCAGTGGAGTGTCGTCCAGATTATTTACAAATTCTGCCGATTGCCGCTGTCCCATATTGCATATATAAATAATTTCATTACATTTTTATGTATAATTTTTAAATAAATTCGTGTAACAAATAGGCAAAGCATTTTCCGGCCCTAGAGCCGAAGGTGTTTTCCCAACATCTCGTTCCATTTTTGCCCGTCAAAAAGTTTTTCCAAACTTTTCTCGTTGAAAACTTCAGCCAATGGGATGTGAGGGCTTATGAATTGTTTCACGGTGTGTTACTCGGATAGCAGAACGCAAGAAGAGAAAGAAAGTGAAATGAAAAATGTTAAAATTGTATGAATGGTTTTCTGCGACCTACTAACTTTATGAATTCGTGTATTTGCATAACAAAAGAGAACATTTCTCATTCTTTTCGCATTAATATTACAAGAATCATTATTTCTTATGTATTCTGTTCTTTTGATCTTTCTTTTTTTTAAGTGTAATCTATTATTAGTTAAACAGAAATGGATTTTTCTCATTTTTGAGACTAACAATGGCGTGGATATTTATTTCATTAATATATCATGATACTAATTAAATTAATCAACTAGAAAGAAATACAGAAAAAATCTATTTATCCAAAAATATATACAGTTGCTACCGGGATTCAAACCTGAACCTAACCGGGGAAGCGAGTTCACCATTTTCACTACAACAATTGAATACATTTTAGACAAATTTTGAACTTATATTTTGTAATCTTTCCAATTGATATAATTTCCCCATAGCAACAAAATATTTTTTCTGTATATCTTTCTAGTTAATTCATTTAATTTGAGACACAACAAAAATGTGTTTTCACAGACATTATATATAGACATGAACTAAGGCTAATTTCTTGTCCCAATATTTTCATTTTGGTGTCACCCGCGTGATTACTTTGGTACCACTTTCGCAATCAAATAGCTCAGCGACTTTTTTTTAAATATGACTGGATTGAAACGTAAATTTAAACGCTGATAATATAATATACATTATTGTAAAAAATACTTCTTGTTTACACAAATATTTAATATTCTAAAAGTAAATACTTTTACTGTTGCATAAATATGTCATAAACTATCGGATTTATGTTTCCTGCAAGAATATGTGTAGAATGCCCCTCGTCCCACAACTAATGTTCCAAACCCCTCTTCTATGTGTACACTTTATTTCATGTCCATTCATTTACTGGTCTGTGGTTCTCATTAAAAGTATACACGCTTTATTAGTATTAAAAAAATTACCGTTTGTCAAATGCAAGTACAACCTCAACGAACAGTAAATGTAACTAAATATCAGTGGTTTTAAAATATACATAACGCCTCAGAACGATCAAAAGACGGACGCCATCATCATTATAAGAAACCAAGCAAATCGGTTAAATATTTTAAATATCTGGAAACGGACAGTGTCATGACTAATGAGAATTAAATAGCAGGATAAAATTAAAAAATGCATCATTCGTTACAGAATCTACAGATTATAACAGTAATACGTTTGTATTAATCTGAAACTACATTAAAAATAAATTTACGGACCAAAACTGATATACTATAACTGGATGATCAAGGGATCAAGAAAACATGTAACATTGAGAGTGTTGCTTCAGATATACATACATATATGAGGAAAATAAAAGTAAAGAGACTGCAGTGGGCAGGACATGATTCCTGCAACATTAAACCAACAGGATCAAGTATATAATATCAAAACTGACCCACGATAATGGGCCTAATAATTACAATAGATGATAGCTGATTGCTTTCTGTTGTATATTTTTAAAAATGTGTTTTTATTCAATATAGAATTTTTTATTTAATTCTTAATGTAGTACATACATAAGCACTCTTATATGTAAAATAAGATTAAATTATTTTATCTTAGTAAAACTTATCTTTCACATATTTAGTCAGTTTCATTTTAAATCTATTCAATTTCTCTCCTTTCTTATGTTTTCTGGCATTTCATCGCACTATACATCATAGATTTCTCAATCTATCCCTTCTTCTTGTGCGATGCTCGTGCTCGTGTTGATTTGCATCAATTTTTTGTGAAAATTCCGCTGAAATTTTTTTATTGAGGATTTTGTAAATTATTATGATACAATTTCCAACATAAAGTTAATAAAATGTATAACTACATTTAATGTAATTATATTCATTTCGGTATGTATTACATTTACTGATTACACTTAGTAGATCTGTATTTAGTAATTATATTATTTTTATATGCAGTAATTTAATGCAAATAAATGATTACGTTTTATTTGTAAAATTACTATTCGTAAGACTTAATAACTACGACATATCTCGGTTTAATGATAATATATTTTCTTTTAAATATTAGAAAGAGTAATAAATATTTCAAATGTCCCGAATTTTCTTTTTTTTAACACGGCAAACGGTTTATAAAAATTGATTATATTTTTTAGACAAAATAGACCATCACATAAACAACAAACTCATTAATGATTTTTTAAAGAACGTGTTCTAAAATGTCACTGATAAATGAGTTTCTTTAAAAAGCAATCGTTAGATTTTCTTTTTAAAAATGCGTTATTTATTATGTAACAGATGTGAATATTTAATATGCGTAGTTCTTGTTCTTTTGTGTCGCCCAAACGAGAGGTTTTAAACTGTTTATTTTTAATAAAATTGAATTTATTAATTTTTTATTATAATTTTCACTAAATACTGGTAACCTATGTGTGTTTAGTTTAATAATTATCTGACGATAAGAGGTACTGCATCTCTCTAAACTATAGTTGTGACAGTATAGTCCAACGTGTGTGTAGTACAAAGTTTAGTTTTGTGAAAATTAAAATAAAAATAATATTTTTCATTATTCTCCCTATTAAAGTTGCGATGCTTTATTTATCTAATTACTTAATACTTTATTGCATATTTATTTAGGAATCTAAGTTTTGTATTTTTAGACGACAATATTATTTATTTTTTATTATTATTATTTATTAATCAACATTACGGTTTCATTATTCATTAGTACCTATATCTTTTTAAAATATTTAACGTGTAATTTTTATTAAAAGTATGGCCAAAATGTTCAATCTTCAATATTATTAATAAATAATGATTGTATATGTGGCATAGCTAGTCCCTTACGTGACTACTATCGGTATATTGTTAATATGTAATTTATCATCATATTTGATTAATCTATCGTTAAAGAGTTTTATATTCATTATTCAATACAAAAGATGCATTTTTGACTCATTCATACATCGGTCGCCATAACAAATGTATCAGAGTTCATAATACTATTTTTCTAAAGGCTTTCCAGCTGTTGTGTATGCAAATGAATACTATAAATCAAAAATAATTCTGTACTTTTGATTTCACCCGTTTTCTTTAATATATATTTCGATATATTTATATGACATTTGCAATGGGAATTAAACTGTATTGATGGTGAGAGAGGTGACTCGACTCACTACATTATTGATGGGCTATGGGCTATGGAGATACAATTAACTAGTTCAGCGTGATAAGGCACAAAGAAAGCTTTATCGATAGATTAAGGTACTTTATGACGTTAACTATGATGCTTGGAATCCGCATTGCGAGCCCATGATTAACACTTACTGCCCGGTGGGTCAAAACAAAACACGTCCGGCGGTGGTGGGTCATTTTAGACGCATTTAAACTTAAGGTTTTCGGTTTATCAACCGTTTTGTGGAAGATTTTTTATAGATATTTCATTTTTAATATGTTTTAATGAAATGGCATGATGTGCCGTAATGTTTCTGCTAAAAAATTAAAGTTTAAAATTAAAAAATATTGCGAATAATGTACACATTCTCACGCATCAATAGACGCCCTACACAGTCAAAATACAAACATGTACTAAACATATCGCAAAAGGGCAACAAATATGTGTCATTCTTGGATATGAATTGTATGTATAATAGTTCTATGACAATGTGAAAACCCTCAAAATTTATAAAAATGAGTTACAGTCAGACTCTTATACAAGAAGTCATACTTTTTATTTGAGAAATTTATTAAAGCAGCTTTGATATTTTTAATACCACAACCGTTAACCAACAATCGTCCAAAAGAATATAAAATTATGTATTATAAAAAACTGAAGGTTTTATCGCAAATTAAAAAAATACAAACCTCCACTCTGAGCATGTGATCTTCTATAGTGTTATAAAACTTACAGGTAGGCGCAACGCCCCTCAAATAATTATATTACTGGGATTGTCTAGGGGCCGCCAGACGAAAATAAGTGAAAAAAAATACATGGACGCATACCTGGTATCCTTTGTCTACCCACTCAAAATATTGACAATATATGTTTTGGCGTAAGCGCTGAGATTTAATCCGGCTGTCTTAGCTCAGTTTTTGAGCTTTTTTTCGCATTTTTATCAATAACTCATTTGAATCTTGTCCGATAACAAACTATTTGAAAATATTTAATAAAATATTAGCTGGAAGGAAAACACCATTACACGAATAATTGTAGCGTAATTCATATTTTTACAAACACCTGGGTCAAATCTGACCCCCACCACCGCAGAGTATATGTTAAGGTGGTACAGTATCTCTGATCCGAGAGACAGTTGGCTAAAGAATAATAACGTCGACCGCTGCACGCTGGTACGTCGCTACTATCCACCACTCTCCAGGCGACGCGTTCGCACGTCATTCTTACCGAGATATCTTGCTATGCCCGTGGTATCTAGTTTCTGCAGACCGGCGATCGAACGACTGCGAAACAATACGTTTTCCGTGCATTCTATACTACGTGCCATTTACCAATTTGTAATAACTTTTATACTGTAGTGTAGTATATAACAATAAAATTGTACATTTATTTATACTTTGTTTATGTATTATACTTAGTTGATAATTAATAATTTTATTATAATATTCCACAAAAAAATTGGTTCTTATAGATCTATAAGCAATAAAGTCACCTTAACACTTTGTAAATAAAGCATAAGTTAATTGTTAAAAATACACCTTTTTTCTTCGAGAACATCCACTCGAAGAAATTATAATGCCATAAAACACAACATAAACTTAAAGTTAATTTTAACCGATCATAAAACGCATAAATTGAAATTATACCCTGCCGCCGGCCGTCCTCACCGCCGTCAGTCCGTCCCTCTCTCCCCTTTGCAAGGAGCAGCCTTCGGAAATCTCACGGAAAAATAATATAATAATAAAAGACTAATTACTTGAAAATTTCCTCAATAAAACCAACACGGCGGCCTGGACGAAATAAAGACCGAACGGAGTGCAAAAATAATAAAATAAATTAATTAAAAACACCCCCTTAGCTGACTTCCCCTGCTCCTCCAAAGTCATCCCTTTCTTTCACCTCCCCATCAATCCGCGGGCAAAAGAGATTTCCGCCGCGCTTTAATTCCTTGCCAATTTTTGAAATGATAAAACTGTCGTTAAATCCTTTTCTTTTTCACCTTATTTTCCGGAGCGGTTTTTGAGGGTGGGTTTCTTAAATCCTATTCACAACGTTCCAAAAAACAATTCAACAGCATTTAAAATATAACCACGTAGTAAAAAAAATACAATTTTTATATAGTCTCAACAACCCAAAAAAAATACCTTGATGCTGGGCCACCACGCTGAACACTAGATTTGTATTTCCAAATCTTCAACTCTCTTTTTCGTCTCTTTTTTACCAATCTGATTGTATACCTTTTCGCGGGGTGGTTTCATCCCTTTCCAGTTATTTTAGCCCCCGTGCCTAATTTAGCATCAACATCCGGTTCCTAATCAACCGACTTTCCCCTTCCGTTTCTCAAGGAAAGATTTTCCGAAATCTGTGAGCTCAAATTACTTTTGATTTCAAGACACGGTTGGACTATTAGATTGTACCGGGAGTTATTCTAATGCCTTACAGTTTATCAAACTGTTGCAATCTAAGTATTAATGTTGTTTCGTTTGTTTTTCACTCATTGCCATCATGAAAATTGTTATACAAAAATTTGTTTTAATATAATTTATTTATCAAAATAAATTAAAAGAAAATTATTCGACTGTATATAAGATTTAAAGATGAGATAATGTACAATTGAGACCTTGAATCAGATCTGAGAATTTATTTTTCTTTTTGAAAGATGTACGTTTAGGACAAGAACATCACATATTTCAAAAGAAATTGAAACTTCAATCTAGTTTAATCAATCACTAGTTGCTATTTTTTTTTAAATAACTAAACTCAAATAGCTAAACGATTATGCTATGAAAATAGAACGGATTTTCTTTTTGAACTTGATGAAATGAGACTCGACCCCCTGACCACTAAATAACTAGGCGAGTATCTTAACTACTCTACCGACAAGCGCGACCTTTCTTCAATTTTAAATTTACGTAGGAAATATAATGCATTAAAGACATTGAATGTTGGCGTACACGAATAATATCCTAGTGATATTACATTTTATTTAAAACTTTCACGTTGCACTCAGTATGCAAAATATTTACGTGTACGCTATTTTGACTATATACCTATGTAGGTACATTCCGCATTCTAAATAACTCATAAATTTGCAAAGTTTCAAACAATGATGTGAAAGGTAAACAAATCAATCACTTTGGCTGAAGAACAATCAGATTTTGTTGTACCTATAATTAATTGTTATAGCGTGAACAATATTGCTTAAATTGTTTTCGCAAGCCCCCGGTAAGCCAGGCTCATAAACAATCGTCGAGATTGGAAACATCCGTTCGTCAATCATAATACGATAAAAATAGTATATTTTATCCCGCGTTTTAGATATTTGCTATTTTATCGATCTAATGTTCCGCATGGGGTTTATGACTACGTTTAATCAAATCGAAATATTTAACCATTAAGCCTATGATACCCAATATTCATACATATAAATTTAATATGAGCAATAAAAACCGTTTTATATTCTATATATTAAATATTTAACACCTATAGGCATTACAATTATTAGACTCATTCATCCTAGCAAATTACCAAGCAATACTAAGAGACGTATATGCAAAAAAAAAAAATTGAGTTACTCAAACCATTGTATAGAGTACGTATACGAGTACGTATAAGGCAATGTGAATTGTTTTTTTTTATTTGAATACATCACAGATGTACTATTTTAGGTAAACGATAAGAAATTATGATGTGTATAAATAAAGATGAATATTTAAATAATTTGATGACGAACAATCGTCGGACGAACGCCGTCCCCAGCGGTATCTGAAGAAGGTGATAGACCGTCCTAAAACCTGCTAGATTGTCGATATCATCGAACTCTGAGGAAATATGTGACAGCGAATAACAAAGGACGTAAAAAAGTGGGAAGGCCTTCATTCAGTGGATAAAAAATCCTTGATAATGATTACAATAATAATTAGATATCTGTTAGTATTTATTTATCAATATAAACGTTTTTTTGAGTAATTGTGTGCAAGATAAGTTATAGCTTGGTTTTAAAAAAAAGGGAGATATTGATATTTAAATGTTTATATTAAATTACACATATGGTATATACTGTACACGCACTAGTTTAAAAATTAATAAATAAATATACGCTTCCTCCATTACTTCTTTACCTCTGACCATGTCAGAAAAACTGAAAATTTAAAAAAAAATGTTGGCTCGTCATTTTAAAATTAAAAATTGTATTGATAGAGAATTATAGCTATGTACATATTATAAGTGAAATATCTTCTCTATTATGGGTAGTATTATGAAGTGGTAGCCTTCAAGATATGGTGTTACGACTTAACATATCATGAACAGATTTCTACATCATCATTATCTGTAAAACAGTACTAGAAAGCCTCCACAAAGAACAAGAAATAATGTACGTGAAATCTAATATTTGAGCATATAATTTGTGGACGCAAATATTGCCTATTTATACAAACAACTGATCAAGTAAAAATAGACAGCAAACGATGGTTGCGTAGAAAAAAATGGCCCGTTTGCGAAACATCCGAAAGTGGACCAGTCTCGACATAAGTTTGTCACGAATGGCGGTTGTCACAATAGATCTCTACGCCTGAACTCTCGTCTTCCCATCTCGTCATTCTCGTCCCGATCATTCCTTACATCCCACCGTCTTTCGGTTCTTGTCTGAACAACAATATTAGGTACTATAATTTTTTTACACAAAATTTCTATTAAATTGTCTATGGGCATCTGTTTTTATAATAAAGTAATATTTTATTTTGTTCCCGAACAAAACAGCGCGCAATCATTTAGCGGTTAGGCCGTCTCCACGTCTTGAGAATGAACCCTTGTTATTTTTCCACCCTGCACCCCTTTATCTAATAAGCCTTTGAGAAATCATCCCCTGAAGAATCTATACCTTCCCTTCAAACAGTATCTGTCTAAAATAATATTTTAATTAACAAACTTTTTTAGTATTTATAATATTCTGTATCTATAATTTTATATCTACATATATTCCACATTATTTTTGATATCCTTTCCTCATTTTTATATATATTTTTTGATTTGTCTATCATTATTAAAATTATATACATCGCATGTGAATAAAAGTAAATAATAATTAGGTTCACGTACAACCTTTTTGTTCTGAAGATAGATTTTTAGATAGCAAAACCAACGATTTTATTTCTGAAGTCAGAAAATATATTTTGATTCAACTTCATATTATTGAAATCCACTCTAAAACAATTTTTTAATATATTATCATCATTTTTAAGCGACAAAAGTACTGTTATAGTGCATTTAAAATCAATATAAAAGAAACCTTTTCATTTTAAATCATCTTCTTCTTCTTCTGCCATCCTACGCTCAGTGTTGAATACAAGCTTTCCTTTTGTGTGATCTGACCATTGTGTCTTGGATGGATAATAGTCTAGTTTATAATAAAATCACTAAAGATTAAACTCTTCCGCGTCACTTTTTTTCAAGCTCATTATTTTAATTCTGTACACTATTTTTCTACTGATACTTATTATATTTTCATAATTCGGTTGGTATTAATATATGAAGTGGTGTGGTAAGATTCATATGCTCTTTCGTCCAAGACTGTAATATCTCAGTCACCTTTGACTAGGACCGCCTCGCCTAAGATCGCCTTCCTACCCCGATGCAAATTTTATCTGGCAGGCAGAAGAATTACTCACGGCCGACCGACCCAGGCATCGGCTAGATGTATAAAGTAATTACGGCTGGGGAATTTAATTAGAAGATATTAAAGGAAACTCTGCTACTTCTCCTTTTTCTGCGCCGGGTCTTACTCTTACCTCGGCGCTCCCGGAACCGCAACTGTGATTCGTTCACCCTTTGTGTTTTTCTTCAACCCCTTCTCCCTCCGGGGGTGTGATTTCGTTTGTTTTTTTAATTCTTCTTCTTCTTTGTGAGCCGCAGTCGTTAGTGGTTATTCAAGCCGCGAATCATTACGGTTTTTTTCCCGGAAGGGTTTGTTTTTCAATCTTTCACTTGACGAATATTAAGGACCTCTGAAACAACGGTGGACTCTTCGTTTTAAATTCTTTGAATGAAATATATTTATACTATAAATGGTATTTCCTTAAGGGGTTGAATTTCGTTCTGACTGAAGACTAATTTCTTTACTAATCGAATTCACATTTTTATTCAAATTCATTTGGGTACATATATGTACATATTTAAAAATATATTAACATTCTAATAAAAATATTAAATGCTTATTCGTGAACTCTTTTATTAAAAAATTGAATTTTTCACAAATATTTGTTTAAATAATTTATAACAAAATGTTTTTACGTTTTCTTTTAATAAGTATTATAAATGATTAATATAAAACATGTTTGTTTTTTTAAATTTTGTATTTTAAAGAAATTTCTGTTATTTTTATTATTATTTAGCTATAATTTATTTTATTAATTTATTTTGTATTTTATGTATATGAAACGAGTATGTATAAAAATATTTAGTTTTGATTTATATACAGAGAAAATAATATATTTAGAAACTGTTGAAATAGAAAATTGTGATAAAAGGTATTTACCTAGACTAATAACATGTAACATTGCATACGTTTATATAATATAATATTTTAATACAAATATGTTCGAGTACGACTAGTATTTAAAGATATTTCATCTGAGAATTTACGAAAATTCTTACAATATATATTATACATATTTTTTACATGATATAGGATGTACACGTATATTTTATTTAGGTTATATAGGTTAGAGATATTGGTATTTATTTTTTTCACAAATGTTAAAAATTTACGAATGTTTAAAAATAAAAGCTAAACTAGTTGAATATAAAATATTATGCCTCGACTCCATATCTCAGCCTAGTAGTCGTGTAACATAGGAATTGTTGAATCAGTTTTCCTTAAGGGTCCTTTGGTTTATAGTTTTGAGACGTTTCCTTTAACTTTACATCCTGGCTCCGCCCTCGCCGATTCCACCTTCGGGCTGTTTCCATATGATGGAGGGTGGATGTCGCGCAGGGGTCATTCTATAGGAGTAAAGCATCCGAAGATCGAAAGACACACTTGGGCGGGACATGAGATGAGGATCCAGTTAACTTAATTAACCGGTGATGTTTGAGGATGATTCTGCATATGTGATGTAATTGTGTGGAAGAAGGATTGTGGTTGGATTACTCCTGCATGTGAACCGAGATCTCTTATATATAATGGGAATATATAACAGATTTCGGTTCAGTGGCAAAATAAACTCGATGTTAATTAAAATATCTCGGCTCATATTATCATGTTAAGAATGTTACTGAAATATTACTAGATATTACCTTGATAATAAAAAGAGAAAATTTGAAAATACCAAATTTACTGAAGAATAACATTAGTATATATTGATTTAAAGCATTATAGGTATTTTAGTAAGATAGTGAAAATATTTTCTAATAAACTTGAAATAACTTAAATATTTCTTGTATTTAATAAAATTTTACAACAGACTGAGGAACCGGTTGACTCATAAAAAAAAAGTTTTTTAACATACTATCATCTTTTAAAATTTTAGTCCATGACTCAGCAGTGACTGTGTACTGATGGACATTTTTAAAAGAGTTCTATATTTAAAACCCTCAAAATTTATAAAAATGAATTACAGTCAGACTCTTGTACAAGAAGTCATACTTTTTATTTGAGAAATTTATTAAAGCAGCTTTGATATTTTTAATACCACAATAAGTTAACCAACAATCGTCCAAAAGAATATAAAATTATGTACTGTAATAAACTGAAGGTTTTATCGCAAAAAAAAAAAAGGTGTTCTCCAGTGTATCTATCACCTTGTTTTATTAATTAAACAATTCTCTCACTTGGGCAATACTGCTCAGCGAAGCATGCACTCATATTTTTTATAATAAAGGTATTTTAAAGTTTGTAATGTCAAATATCTCAGAGTGAGTCGAGTGTGGCTTATAACACTATTGCACAACACCATCAATTTCTTGGACTTACCTGTCTTTGTGCGAATAATATGCAAAATACGAAAAATATTACACAAAAGTCGCGTTTAAATTTGAAATAAAAATTTGCGATACTCTTAAATTAAAATTCCAGTACACCCTGGTGTTGTACCTCCGAAAACAAAGCACGGCGGGCCATTAGGAATCAAGTTATATCGTTAATAACAAACTTCGGACTGGATTCCTCGCGCCACCGTCCTTTGCCAAGTTCAAAGTTTAATTATAGATCTAATTAATCCACCTCCCACCGTCCGCCGTCCCCTGGTACTTTCCACTCCTCATTTTTCTTCCCGGACGCCCGCCGGCGCGAGCGGGTTGAGGTGTCTTGGCGGGCGAGGTGGAACGACTTACCATAATGTTCTAGAATATTTCAAACGAGTATCAGCTTGTATGTAGAATCGGGTCATTCATACTCGAACCATGTTTGATAGTTATCCTTGTCTCTGCGCGTAATTGAAACATGGATTTCAAGAAAGAAAGAAAGAAAGATAGATACGAGTACTTAACAGCTTCGTAATGTGGGTATGAGTCGTATGCTGGGTTTATATCATGAATTGCGATATGAATTAATTAATCAATACGAAGATTGAGACCTCGTTTCTCAATAAGGTTGACAGACACAATCCATGCCCCGCAAAAGATCCAGGATCACGAAGAGTGAAGACGAGCAGTTCAAGCATTGCATGAACACATAGACTAAGAAATATATTTAATAGTTGATGACAGCTGAATTTTAGCGAACAACTGAAGACTGCAAAAGCACGTCACGAACGACTACTCAATCGTTCATTTTACGAACTCATCAATTGTTCGAGAATATTAATTGATACATGTTGATGAGTGTACAATATTTAGTCTGTTAGCACGACACTCGCCCATTAATCAAGAATCACGGAAGACTCAATTTTATTTTTTTAAACACAAAACGAGAGTAAAATATCATAACAATAATAAAATAAAATAAATTATTTAGAATTTTTTTCTTGTTGATATAATAAACTATTTTTTTATGTCAAAACTTGCATGCAATACGTCATTATGTTATTGTCGGTCGACAGTCCGTAAAAATTAATTGAAAGTATGATATGCTAGTATGATATATATATGGTTTTTATAAATTATATTTCATCACAATAAAGTGTCGTCCCAAAACTTCGGCATTATTAATATCCCTATAAAAATATATTTAAAATTTTTAAATGTTAAATACTAAATTAATGTATATATTTATAATTAATACATTAATTTAGTATTTAAAATATCACAGACCGTCTGTTCTGAATAATTACAACTTCACAATAAGAATGTGTTTTCCTTAATAATTTTTAAATGTTATTAAATAACTAAATAAAAATGTTAATAAATAATAAAATTTCATTTTTTACATCAAAAAGCGTTGCGTGATATTATCATATTTGCGTGCGACAATTAGATACCAAAAAATTAAACTTTTGCCCTCAATCTGACTCAAACAAACCCCTGGCCTTGTACCTCTACCCTTACAGAAAGTCCTCATAAAACCGTAAATCTTTCCAGTTCATGAGAGCTTTTCCAATAGTAATTATTTTAGTTAGTCCATAGAAATTAAATTATTACACCGCCTTCAAGATTCCATGAAATAAGGTATTAATAATTATTTCGAGCTAGCGAATTTAAAAATGTGTGTGTTTTTTATAAATTCATTTTCTTCGCATTAACTTCATAATTTTCTTCTGCCATCTGTCCTCACCTTTCATTTCCAGGAACATTAGCAATACCATCATGCAAACGAGCGAGTAATTCGTTCAAAAAGTATGAAACGGCCACAACTCTGCACATAAAAATTTTGATTTCTGAAAAATTAACCTGTATAAAATATATTTATGAATTAAAATTGCTATCGAGGCTTGATTAATTACTCTTGATTTTTTTATTATTTTACAATGGTGTACTACTTATAGATGTGTTCTCAAAAAAATTTGAAAAATATATGTACATTTGTGAGTCTTTTGCATTGTACCTTCGTGCCAATTTTATTCGATTATATATTTCTAAAATATTATAAACAAATAATTAATACATGCTTTTTCAATACTAGCAAAATTACTTTGTGGCCACATATTATATAAATAATAAGACAAAACACTTCGTTTAAATAACTATTTATTAATATATCAACATGATTCGATACCCATGGTATCTTCTTCAGGAAACAATGTATACTAAAATTAAAATTATACTTTATAGCTTTGTTTTTATCCATGCTTGAATTTTTAATTTTATTATACATTGTTTCCTAAAAAAGATGCCATAGACATCTAAACATGTTTATTTATCAATAAATAGTGGTTTAAACAAAGTGGTTTGTCTTGTTATTTAATTAATAAATCATTTTAAAATGTGTATAAATAGAACATGAATAGTGGGTAGGTACTAGTAAAAGTTTTTTTTAAAGTAACATAAAAATTTTAATAATCGCAAATAATTTAATTGATTTAGCTATCTAAGGTGAGATAAAAAGATTTTATCTTTTCTGCATATGAACAAAATCGATCTATTCAAAAAGCTTTTATAGCGAATATGGTTTTATTAGGTGAAAGCCTGTCAACAAAAATAGGATATCTTCTGGTATCTCATTACTATAGAGTACTTGAGAAGTACTTATGTACTCGTACATACCTACGTTGGATTCACAAAGGCTAGTAAATTTTTTGGCAAATATACAAAATCTAGAGAACAATATTTATATTTTAGTCAAGTGACGACAAGCCAATAAGCTTGCATACAATTTAGGTTATTGAAAGTGTAACCGACGTACAAATATTTATGGCAAAAATTATTTTGATATTAATTATTCTTATTAAGGAAAACACATTCTTATTGTGAAGTTGTAATTATTCAGAACATAGGTCTGTGATATTTTAAATACTAAATTAATGTATTAATTATAAATATATACATATAAAATCAATTTTGTCGAAAAATATTGTTTTTGCGTCACCGGGATTCGAACCTGGATCTCTATTTCCAATCAGGTGTATTAATTTGAAAAATGTAACATATAGGTTCGAAAATTTGTCAAGAAAAATACTGGCGTTATAGCACAAAGGTAGTGCACTTCCCCGGATTGGAAATAGAGATCCAGGTTCGAATCCCGGTGACGCAAAAACAATATTTTTCGACAAAATTGATTTTATATGTATATATTTATAATTAATACATTAATTTAGTATTTATTAATTATTCATTGTATATCAAGCTTTATAAGATATTTATGCAAACTATGTTAATTAATTTATTAAAATACTAATTAATAGATTTAATTAGTATTTAAAATATCACAGACCGTATGTTCTGAATAATTACAACTTCACAGTAAGAATGTGTTCTCCTTAATAATTAATTTATTATTTATAAACGCGAAAAGAACGTTTAAAAGAATATCTGAAAATGAGTAATATTCTTATTTTACTTGAAAATGAAAACTGATTAGTATCTGTCGTTTTACTTCACGTAATTAATAAGCTTTTGTAGACTTTGTCCCAAATTAGGGTATATCTTTTTATTTCTCTTCTAACGGGTTGGCGACAATTATCATCAGAAGGGATGGAAGGAGGAGCGTAGGAGAGTCGGTGCTCGGTAGATACTCGACACGAGTGCAGGGGATGAAACGGATAAACCTGTTCACAGAAGGACCACCCCTTGTAAAGGAAAAGCAGCGGAAAGTAGGAACTAGGCTCGCTAAATACCTTCTTCACGATTGATGCTAAAATAATTCAATTTGCGCTCACCGCGAATTTTACGAATGCCTTCGTTAGGGATTTATTAGCAAATTTCTTGAAAAACTTCAGATAGGTACCGTTATAAAATTATGTATACGGCGTCAAAAAGGAGTAATTTTTTATGGCTGTATTTGTATATGAATATATAATATTTATGTATGGGCATATAAAAAATATTTAATTATTATTTTCGAGACCTTGGAACAATTAAGTATCATGTAACATATTGGTTAAAATGTATTTTTCGTAGGTACCAATTTTCTTTTTCATATATGTCATATTTCCTATTAGTTTAGAACGTACTAAGGAGATGAAGTTATATTTTAGAAGCATTTATTTTTAGAACGATTGTTTTAAATTAACCCTGATGCCTGGATTAGAAAGTACAAACATAAATCGTAATACATAATTAAATTTAATTATTAAAAATTTTGCGCATTTGTGTTGCTGATTTGATTCTGAAGTTAGTATAGGCTTAAATAATATTAAAAAATTTAAGAATTCCAAAAGGTGTTTGGAAAAAAGAGAAATTTATTTAATACTATTTACGATAGCTTTCCAATATTACATTGTACATTTTGAAAATTGTGAATAAATAAATGATGTTATAATAATTATAACTATTTGATTTCGAACTGCAAATCTGAATCGATAGGATCCAAATGAACGAATTGCGCGATCTCTGGGTCGCGTGTCCCGCGGAATGAAATACGATAATTCCGGTCGTAAATTGGAATTACCGCAGGGTAGTGGAGGGAAGAAGGGAAATCTTGGTACAGGATGAGGTCGATGAGGAGATAAGGGTTCTAGTTGAAGGACCAGTGATCTCGGAAACTGATATTCGGAAGGACTGCTCGCCTTACCTTGTATATGACGTCTCCGTAATCCCCGCAGTCGCCGCCGAGATCACACAATAGCACGCGGATGAGCCGATCTCCGATCCCAATTGAATACGGCGATGTCACAAGTTCACCCACGGCACACAAACAACAAACAATACATGATCAAAACACAATATCACAAATATCGGTCAAGTTGGCGTCTGCTGACGTCAAGGTCACAATTCATACTGACAAGACGAGCATGAGAAAATGTATGGATGGAAATTTGGATGCGGAATTGTGTCAATAACGATTGCGGCTGATTCGAAAAGACACGCCAAAAGTTTGTTTACGAATTCGGAACACTATTCCTTTTCATTCAAAGATCCTACCTAGTATTTTATGTAATTTAAAATACAGAACTTTGTGTCTAAACGTAAAATTTTATATATTGACCTATTTTAGTTCTCAAATTATACAAATACAATTGTACCTCGGTATACGTCTACTTTGGTGTAAGTCCAACTTGGTATACGCCCTATTTGTATGTGAACTTTTATATTTGGTAAGCGAACTTTGTTTGGTATACGACTTTTGTTTGGAGACAACTCGCGTGCGCGAAATGATGCGCGCTTATGTCCTCGTTCTCGTTCAGCTGAATTCGGTTTTTGAAAATGGGCATATCTGCCACGACTGTCCACCAGCGACAGTAAGATTGCTTCTACCATTCAGCGAACAACGCGCGCTATAACTATAAATTTCGCAAGATTTTGTGTTTTTTCGGGATTTTTTTTGTATGGATGACCACATAATGTCACATTTCCGAAACATTTTCTATTGAAGAAATTGGCTATGTACAGATTTTTTGTCTATGTACAACATTTATGTACAACATTTTTTGTCTATGTACAACATTTGTCTATGTACAACATGTATAAATTGTCTACGTACAACATTTTCTATTGAAGAAATTGTCTATGTACAGATTTTTAGTACTTAAACGTCAAACCTGATGATCTTCAACCTGTTAAATTTTCATGTATTTTATTTAATTGCTTTTGTATTTATATATTTTAGTATTAACAGTGTTTTATATATTCAAAACAACCTCATCAATATATAATATACCAATAACAATATAATTTTATTCATGGAAAAAATTTGTCGTCAAAAATATTGTCACTGTAGCATAGTTAATAATGCACCATCCCCGGATTGGAAAAGAGATCCAGGTTCGAATCTCGATAGTTCAACAACAATATTTTTCGATAAAATTGATTTTATATGTATATCTTTATAATTAGCATTTTTTTTAAATAGCACAGACCGTCTGTTCTGAATAATTACAACTTCACAATAAGAATATGTTCTCCATAATAACTCTTTATTGTGGTTGAAAGATTAGAAAGACTGTTTAAAATAGGAATGTTGACAATTAAAAATTGCCAAGAATATTAAAAAATACAATTGAATTATACATGTACTTATTTAGCTGAAATTTCAAAAAAAATGTGCACATCTTTACAGTAGGTACTAAATTACTTTTCGGTCCTCGTCTACGCTTAAAATATTAACTGCTGTCTTCACAAAAAAGCCTTATCAAGTCTATTCGAGAGCCGAAAAAAACTTTTGCGAGAGCAAATAATATATACAACTGTCCACCCCCGCGGTTTTTTTCAATTTCTGCACAAACTTTACTACGTTTTTCGAGTTCCACTCTTGTACGTACTACGCGGAATGTTTTTCAATGTGTTTTTTTTTTCCGCAGCGGAATTCTGTCAAAGCAGAGCGACGTCGGAATTAAGTTGGCGAGTTCTTGAAGCGTTAATCATCTCCGCGGTAAATTTTTCTCAACTTTTAAGTCAAGTTTTGCGAATATAAACCGTACATATTGTAATTATATCCCCGGCAAATTGGTCGGACTTGTTTCACTTGTACCGGATACAAGATGTACCATGTAAGATACAAGGCCTCGCAATACACTGTTATCACTTTTAATGATACAACCGCATAACTGGTAACAATGTGTGATATTTATTATTACATTAAAGATATTTCGCGTCACTCGTGCATCGTACCACTAATATATTTTTCTGGATAGAAAAAAAATTATAAATTCAGTTAAATATATTTTTTTTAATTTTTCGACTACACAGGATACTAGCTAATACGCTGCCGAGAAAATTATAAGATATAAAATCAGTTTATATCTTAAGTTTTTTATTAATACAAGCTTACAAAGTTCAACAGGGGTAATCTTAATATTAGTATTAAAATTTGATATTATTTAAATAGTAAGACTTATTAATAAATGTATAAAAATCTAATACGATAATTTTACACCAAAGTTAATTACGTAGATGTTAGCTTATTTATTTATGTACATGTGGGAGGTACCGGGACCGATATTAAACGTCTCCAAATTTATTTATTTTTCAAAAATATATTGATAACACCCGGTATCTTCCGGTAAAGGTGAAAATTAAACACAACATAAAAATAAGAGTATTTAACTATGTTACAAAATTTTCTAACGCACTATTTCTTACGAAATTTTCATGACAAAATTTACTGAAATACACTGAATATTGTACATTTAATACAGTCAAACAACTGATAACAATGTTTAATAAAATATAACAGATTTTCGAAATCAAATCATCGTCATCAACAATCGTCGACAAAACAACGTTTTAAAAATAACGTTTTAAAAACAACGTTTTAAAAACAACGTTTTAGAAACAACGTTTTAAAAACAACATTTTAAAAACAATTTGCTAGCAGTGTATTTTAATTTCGACATGTTTATATATATATATTAAATGTATCAATTCGTAGGATATATAGAAAAATTCAATTTATCAAAAAAATATTTTTGTTACCACAGAACATTGCTCTAAAAAACTGCAGCTCCACAATAATAATGTATTTTCTTATTAATAATATACATATATATTTTTCGTAATACTTTATTTTAAAAATTGACACATAAACCAGAATACATCAAAATAAATATTTGAATAAAATGTATAACATGATAAAAGTACTTTCAACATTTTTATTCACGGCGAAAAAATTGACAACCCTGCCCGTAGAGTTTTGCATCTTCTACGTAAAGAATATTTTTTCCATTGCATCCTTTGCAATTTAATTAGTTAGCGTAGACGTGTTGAGATATTGTAATGAACGTTGTCAAAGGCAATTATTTCAACTTTATTATCGCAGCAAGTTATATGTAAATATAACTGTTGGGCGATATCATTGGTGTAATGCAATTTAAATTTAATTTAATTTAATTTAATTTAAAAGCGCTAACTACATAAATACTAACACTTTTTCTAAATATATTTGTATCGTAAACATTTTAACAAAACTTTATATATATATATTTTGTAATTACTTTCGAAAACATTTTAATATGGACACAATATGTGATTTAATCAGGTAGAGATGAATCAGAAGCATGGATATCCAACATTCTAATATAATTTATACAATACCTTCACTAATAATTCACTAGTCCTACAAAATTCCCATTACATATATTTCTATTTTATTTTTACTTTTTTATGCATATTTTTAATTCTCTTTTTATTCCTGTCGATGACTTAAATAACACCACAACAGCACGAAAAAAAAAACTGACTACTTTAACACAAACTTCAGTCTAGCAAAGTAGCCAGGACAACGCTGTATATATCAGAGGTGAAATCTACTCCATCCCACATAATAAACTATGAGTATTTATTATATATTCACCTCTATTAAATCAAAAATATGTATATCAATATATATATAAATAAGATAAAAACCCTTATTTTGCGTATGTAACATATATATATATATATAAATATATATATATATTTAAATATTACAATAGTATTCTTTTTATGTATATTCTTAAATCACCTTAATTTATTTATCAGTATGAGAACAATACATTTCAGTATCCTAGCTCCATACGTATTAGTGATTAAAGAATTAAGTGTCTAAATTGATAGTGAAAGACGTATTTGGTCCATATACAAATTTATACATTTCATCTCTTTGATTAATTAAAAAAACTATTGTTCCGCAAACGGGGAGAATGTATAATACATATATAATTATTAGAATGTGGAATAATGCTGTAATGGCGTCTATCGGGAAACGGATACAGATGGCCACGAGTCCCGCAGCACTATCATAAAAAGAAATAGGCGACAGTTAAAGTTGAGGATTGAGAAAAGGATATGGAGGAGGTAATCTGTCTCAGTTTATTTCTGAAAATGTCCTGAAAAGCGGCCTCGGGGGACGGCAAAGAAATAAAAGGTGAAATGACAGATAGCCATTAAGCAGGACAATATTTTCTGATAAAATCGCAACCCTTAAAACAAAGTCATGTTTTTTTAACATTTTCATCAGATAGGATATATTGTAACCTGCACTAACTTAACATATTTCTCATCATTTTGATAATTTTCACAATACATCTAATCCCATTATACCAGAAATTAACAATCAGTTACAGGAGTTTCATTCGAGACGATTTTAGTATTTTAATACAAATAAAATTCATCAATTAGAAAGATATAATTTATTGAAAAAATATTTTAACTACCACCGAGATTTGAATCAGAAACTCTTCCTATCCCAGGTTGACATGGTGTATTTGGTCAGCGCGCTTCCCTGGATAGAAAGTGTTCCTGGTTCAAATCCTGGTGACAGCTTAAATGTTTTTTCGATAAATTGATTTTATATGAATAATGCATTTAATTTGTATTAAAATATAACAGAACTATATTCTGAAAAAACTACTACTCTACAATACTCTTTTTTACAGGAAATCCAAAACATAAATTTTTATATTATAAATTAAAGATCTAAATTAATCAATAAAATTAGAAATTAAAAAAAAAACAATTTTATAAATAATATACCTATAAATGGTATGTTGTTTTACAACTTTCACATATTATAGATTTATTCTATTTTATTTATTCAAGTGAATCTACAAATTTAAATACATATCTTAAATCATCACATTTTAAAAGATAAGGGTTGAATTGATTGCATTTTTTCACATTACTATTTAACTGTTTAAAATTACTAAGATACATACACTAATCTCATGTACTGACTTTATATGTAATACCATATTTTAACCCATTCATTTAAAATTAATGTATATTAAATAAATAATTATTTATTTTAAATAAAAATGTTTAGAAACTTCATCCTTTCAATTATAATGTAATCTGCATTTATCTGAAGTTACTTCCTTCCGGTAAAACTAAAATGAGTAGTTCGATTGATCAAATCTCTTGCATGGTGTGTCGGAGGATGGGGGGGGGGGATTTCGCCAACGGCACGAAAACACTTTATATTTGCCGAGTTAGGGAGTAATTGTTTCCGATTGTTTTTTGAACTATTAACCATCCAAACCAAATAACGACTATAAAACCATTATAAACACAAAAGACACTTCCAATTTTTCAGCAACATTGTGCGTCAATGACAACTTAGAAAAATTATTTTATCTGGGTACTACTTTAAAACAAATAATAGCTGGAAGAGAATCACGAAGAACGAATGGAGTCATCTGTGATGGCAACCCAGATAGTCATCGAATACACCTCCACTTGTGGGGATGCATTATGAGCCATCTAATATGATTAAGGCCACTATTATCAATGCTAACATTTTAAAAGAAAATAAAAAATAATTATAAATAAATATTGTAACATTAAAAAACTAATTTCACGTTCGAAATCGCCGCGTCTTTACTTTTAATGCCAACTACTTTAGTAATTAAGAACAACACCCTCATGTTGACGATGCGAGCGGTTTTAAAGATTATAAAATCGGTCGTAATCTAAGATTCATGTTAATTTTCGTTAGGAGCTGTCAAAAGACGCAGCTTGACTGAGGCCAGCATTTTTAAGACATTTTTAAGAATCCAAGATGTAACCGTAAGGATCCAACATGTAATCAAAGGGAAACAAAATATTGTTTCTCTTCGGTCTATATTAACTTTTTTTCTATAATTCTTTCTACCCATCTTATGTCGTCGGCTTGAGAAGTAAACAAGATAACTACAAGACGAAATTTAGATTATTTGATTTCGATTGCAATTTGTACTAATTTAACCTGGTCTTATGATTAGATTCCATTTATAACGTAAAACATCTTTTCATTTGTCTCTCCCGGGTATTAATAATATTTTTTCTCAGTTTAGGGCGAAGGCAGAATATGACAGAAGGATGGTATGCGTTTCTAATGTGAAGAACTCGCGGTTCTTATGTTCTCCACTTACTAGCCGGTGATGAGGATGGAACGCCATTCTATACCCTCACAACATATAAATATATAAATAATAACTTTGTTTAAACTACTATGTATAGTTTTTACAGTAATTCCTAATTAGTAATCCGCGACATATACTTTTATAGTTTTGTTTTTAATTTTACATTTTTATAGTATATTTCATACGTATCGAAACATGTCGATTTTTCAATAAACAGAAGTTTAAACAAAGTGTTTTGTCTTATATCTATTTATAATGTGGCCACAAAGTAATTTTGCTAATATTGAAGAAGTGAAAGTATATAATAAGTTAAAATGCATAAATGCGTTAAATACATTTAAAATCCGCGTTTTTTAAATACATAGTTACAATTTTAAAATAAAATTGCGGATATTTAGTTAGCGACGGTGAACTTAGGCGAGATATTTACAAGGGTAATTTATCAGAAAAGTTTGATCCCATTCTGATTAGAACTATAGGAATAATCTTATCCGCAAAATCCGTTACATACTAAATATGTATATGTGAACTTTTTTACGGAGAATGGTTTCGGGATCTCCTAATCATATTTGAAAAAAATTGCATTGAAGTCCTCCGGAAGTTGTTTCATGGGACGTTCTGCAATAGTTATCGAAATCTACCAATAAGATATGTAAAAATATATGCTGCTCATATACGCAAATGATCTTAATTGCCTTAGATAGCTTGTACGTAAGTGAACACAATGTTAAATATGTGATGTGCATAGATCTATCTCCTGGCAATTTCCCACGAAATGATAATTATAATATAAATTGACAAAAGCTATAATTTGTTTTAAATACAAATTAAATATATCAATTAGATATTACAACTAATACATAATATATATACAATTAATTTGTATTTTTTTTTATATCACAGACCTATTGTTTACGCGCCTTGTTACTTCAATTGATTTCCTGGTTTATAATAATGGATATGTGTATGTGTGTGAGTATTGCCGCCCTTTTTTCGGAAGCTAAGAAGACGGTAACCGACAGGCGTCATTCTTGTTACATCCCGTGCTACGACCAGTCTAGCTGACCAAAAAAAAACCACCAGAGCACACTTCGGTCGGTCGAAATCTAAAGAAGACAACCCAGCTAAAAGAACAACAATATCGGACCAGAAAGATAGCAAAATTAAAGAGGTTAGTGCGGTTCATATATCATATGTGTGCTTATTGCTAATCGGAAACCTAGGAACCAGCTATCGAAGGCGTTTACATAAACAACTATGTTTGAATAATTACAACTTCACAATAATAATGTGTTCTCCTTAATAAATAAAAACTCTAAATATTCACATATCATGGATAAAAACAAACGATACGTGAAAATAAATGATTCACAAAAAAATAATTCAATAAATATTATTGTAACATCAACATCGTGTTCACAAAATCCGATAAATATAATTAATATATAATAGATTTCAAAAAATTTAAAATATTGCTGTGGTAATAAAAATGCGCACATTTTTTTTACATCGTGTGAGCTGCTCTGGTTCAATAAGTATAGTCATATCAGCGCGAGGACTCCAAGGCGTCATGTGTCCCTGCATACCGTGTTACCCTTATGTAGGTACACGATTACAAAACCTTCCACACCGGTACGCTCGTAAAATCCAATGGCGGTGCCTCAGGACAAACGTATTAGAAAGATGATCGACCTTAAGGAGTTTAGTAGCGACATCTCTGGGACCACAAGGCAATCTGCCTGCGTCAGCAATCTTCAGATCCAATCTCGAGGATTCTGCAGAAAAATATACGAATGTTACCGCCACGCGACTTTATCCATAAAATATATTAAATATTCAACCCTCGTTTTGTCATGTAATAATAATAATACATAATATTAATTTGTCATACAGTTTCAGAGAGAGTGTATAATTAAATAATTTTAATAAAATAGTCTTCCAATTATTCTTTAATTTTATCAAAATTACTTTGTGGCCTCATTTAATATAAATAATTAGACAAAATACTCTGTTTAAACCACTATTTATTGAGTATTCAACATGTTTCGATATCTATGGTATCTTCTTCAGGAAACAATGTATACTGAAATTAAAAAGAATTTGAAAAGAAGTATTAAAGCTTAGATAAAAACAAAAATATAAAGTGGTGAATAAGTAAGAACTGATATGAAAACAAATTTGAAAGATGAATATTTGCAAAGGGGATTTGATTATTTATTATATTTAGCTTGGTATTAACACTTTTTTTTTTATTTCTAGAATTTCAATTTTATCTAACTGTAAACCCATAGTATTTGTATGTATAATTTTTAAACCCTCGTTAATATCAAATGAATGGTTTGTTTCCCATAGGTGATTTATGCACGTTTACCTTTATAAAAATAATTTCAATCATTTCAAATTAATTTATAGACCCACGATTTTTTTTTAAATATTGTCCCTTTCTTTGCTATTTAATATATTGTTATTTTATTTGTTATAAGTGTAAAAAGCTGGTTGTATAGAATTTGGAATATTTTTTAAATTTGAATTTGAAGTAAGATTATTTAAAAATACAATTGAATGATGAATAAATAATGGTTTAAACAAAGTATTTTGTCTAATTATTTCCAATTCTTTGGCTACATTGTGCGTCAAAGTGACAGCCAAGAAAAAAAAAGATTATCTCGGGTACAACTTTGAACCGAAGAAGGCCTGGAAGAGTGCCACAATATAACTGCAGAGACCCTGTGAGAGCGACCCATGATCGAGAATTATGGAAGTGCATTACGAGCCGAGTCTCATATGATCGAAGACACTATTTATCAACACTGACATAAAGGAAAAAAGAAGAAAATCAGAAAATTATTAAAAAATCTTCATAATAATTACTTACTTACTAATAAATTACCTTTTGAAAATGAAAACTTTATTTAAAAAATATTATAAATATAACACATTATTTACAAATATATCAATATTAAATAGGTACTGTGTTCTTAAAAGAAATGTATTACCTTATTTAAGTAATAAAAAAATGAGAAACTTGTATTTAAATTAAGGAGAATACATTTTTTTGTTATAAAGCTACATTTTCTGTAGTATTTTAATACTAATTAAATTAATCAACTAGAAAGATATACTGAAAAAATGTATCTTCCGAAAAAATAAACACATCTTAATAAATAAAAATTTTAAAACAAATTAAATATTTCAAATATAAATATATACAAAAAAATCGATCTATCGAAAAAATATTTAGTTTATCTGATTTCCCTCCACTGATTTATTTTCGCATAATTTTTGCAATTTCTGAACAATATAAATCTGTTTGGAAATGGTTCTAAAAGTAAAAACGGTGTGCTAAAACTGATCACGTAAGTCTCAATTTTTTTTTCTATAGTTATGTATCGAAGATGCACTTTTATATCGTACATTTTGATGTTAGAATTAAATACTTTTATATATCATTTTTTACAAAACTACTAATGATTGAAGAGAGTTTTTCTAAATAAATATTAAATACTCACCTATTCTCCACCCGATAGGTTTTCTTTGACAGGTTTCGTTATTATTTCCGTGCGAGTAATACTTTCATCTGTTCAACAATTTGGAGAAAGTAATAACGGGGATGATGGCTGTAGGTGGGACAAGCCAACCCCTTACCCCCAGGCTAAGGTGAAAACGGAGTGAGTTCCGTGGTCTTTGTGGCAAGACATAAGAAATAATGTGTCAGTGATGGAAGATGACTCATCCAATATACGACGCTACTTACTTCCTGGCTATTACAGATTTTATACCATATTTTCCATTCACAGAATAAAAATATTTTTTAAAAATTGATTTTTTGTACACAACATTTTTTAAATGTAACAAATTAATTTTTCTCAAAAAATTACAAACTTTAAAATAATAGTAATAATTATCATGTGATAAAAAAAATTCCTACGCTCAGAGTTAATTCATCAGTGTAAATGTAATAAATAGTATACTTACTTACTTACCATCACGCCGTTTCCCCGTGGGGGTAGGCAGAGAGGATAGAGCGCCACACTCTTCTGTCCTGACATACAATTCTCGCCTCATCCACATTCATACATCTTGTCATACAAGCTCGCCGATTGTTGAGGCTTCTAACAGAACCATCCTCCATTATCTGGTTTACCTGGTCGTGCCAAGTCTTCCGCGGACGTCCTCTATTTCTGGTTCCATCAACACTTGCGTCATATATCTTTCTTACCATTCTCTCCTCATTCATCCTTTCCATATGACCAAACCACCTAAGTGATCCTTTCTTAATCTTACTCACTATACTAACAACAGCTTTACATTCTTTACTTATTTCTTCATTCTTTAGTATAGTGACATGATTTAAATAAGCTACCTACTAACTACTAACGATGTAGGTGAAAATCCAATAGTTGTGCGTTCTTAGACACATTCAAATAAGGCTTATAATAGTTTTCTCTGCCCTATACATGTATTGGTTTGATGCAAAACTTTTCGAGTATTATTAAAACGTAAACAATTTTTTTTCTACAAATTGATCAAAGGCATCTGTTTTTAAACTATTTATTTACTTTCTAGACATATTATGCTAGTTTTATCCTAGTATAGAGAAAATTATCTGTACTTATAATTACTTTCTCGAGTTCTTCGATTTTATTTTTTTTCCAAAAAGCTACTTTAAAGAAAAATAAATCAATTCAATTAAAATTCGCTTATATTACTTCTGAATAGGTGTAATTGTGTTGTGATAATATTTTGATTACGTGTGTTTATTTATTCCCCTGACTTGTTTTATGTTCACTTCAGCAATTATATTTATTATACACACATTAATTTCTTCACACATTGTTTTTCATATATTTTAACATTGTTACGTCGTGCGCTGTCACCAGAGGATGGAATGCCAGCGCACCACGCCACCAGCTAGGCTCAGTCTGTGGGTCAATAAAGTTTAGTGTCGGAATGCCTGTCTCAGATGGATTGGGGAGGTCGGAACAATGGAAACACTTTATGCACTTTGAACAATTTATTCACATATAAAACACAAAGCCCGACACCGTAAGCACGGTTATTGTCTTTAAGATCTCCATTCTTCCCGTCACGCTCTTCTCCTTGTGGGAACACACCGTGTCACCGATTTAGCGATGCGACCACTGCCCAGTTTGCCACACCCCGTTCCAGAAGTGAACTCTTCTTCCCGAAGGTCACCCCGATGCCATCCAGTTACTGTGGAGTCCCTCGAGCCCATCCGTCTGCCATCGCTTACCGGCAGTCTCCCCGCCAGTACCCGTGAACAGTCACGCGCGGGTAGATCGATGCTTCAACCTCTCTAATTCACCACGCCTCATCCAAGATTTGTTTTATCCTTAATTTCGCCATACCGCCTGGCGAGACGCCGCCACGGCGCTCTACCTCCGGCGCGCGCTCGCTACGAAGTCCTCCGCTACCTTCCTCCGACCTCTCTCTCCACCGGCCGCGCCTACTCGCATCGGTAGATGGCGCCCTCGGTCTTGGCGCGTATATTTGAAATGTCACAACATATATTAGTATTGCTTTTATTTTTTCTATGTTGGTAGATATATACAACAGATATTGAACTTCGCGAAGTTTATTTGAACAATTTTTAACAGCTTTTAAGTTTTAAAAATATTTTGAGAATAATATATAGTGTTTTTTTGCTTATTTAATTTGATTTTTTTTGTATTTAAATATTAAAATTAGACAGACAGCAAGACACAAAAATCTGAATTGTATAAAGTCTACGTATTAAGTATATCATATCAGTTGTCTATGACATTTACATAAAAACAATAATAATAATATATTATAAATAATACAAGTAAATTGCATCGCTGTTTCTATTTAAAAATATATTTAAGACGTCCAGTTCAGTAAATGAAACGGGTTGCGTTTTATTATGGCCACGCGATGCATATAAGGTACTGTATTATTCGTAATTCACTCCCCTATCTTAACGAATCTTTCAATGTTTTTCATGTAATATTTATTCTGACAAATAAACAAAAACAAGAGTAGATCGGGGCTGCTTTGTATGTATCATAGCAGGTGGTTTGTAAATTAAGTGCTTTAAATGCAATAACTCGCCCTGTTTTCCTCCTGTTTCCATATTGTATTACTCGAGAAGAGGACGCAAATGCCAAATTACAAGGCCTCCTCGCATTTCCCATCGAAATCCTCTCAACACTGTGATGACGTCACGTAACAAGCAAACATATTTGTTATTTTGTACGTTTTATTAAAGCCTGTTTTATATTGTAAAGTAAATAATATATATTTAATTCACACACAATTTCATTATAATTAAAAAAACAGAGATTCGTACTCGCAATAGGTTTCATATCAATATTCTTACTATTTTTTAAAATAAAACTAACTTAATGAATGTATATAAATGAAACAATGTTATTACTCTACTTGAGTTTATTAGCACTACTCGAGTTTCGAGAGAACAGTGACCGTTACAATCACTCCTCCACCGTCCACCAGTAACTCCCCCTCCATCTGTCAGTACCTAATTACTTTAATGTCTACCACCTAAGCCCCGTCTCCTATATCTATGTATAGTCAGTTTAATATTTCACCTGTCGATGAGAGTTACTGTTCTCTCAAAACTCGAGTAGCGCTAATAAACTCAAGTAGAGTAAAAACACTGTTTCATTTATACCTATTCATTATTATGAAACTACAAAGTTAACGCCAATTCTATTAATAATATAAGACTAACTTGCTGGTATCCTGGAATAAGACACGAATCCCCTATCACTAGATTACTAGGCGAGTGTCTTAACTACTAGGCCAACAAACAATTATGAGGTCACTCATGTGTATACGTATCAAATCAAATTATAAAAGAATGAAAAATTAATTAATTGGGAATGTTATCATAAAAAAAAAATTTCATGGTTTCACGTTCAATTAATTTTATTGCTCATTTTTTTCTTATTATATTTTAATGGATACGTACCCATCCATCCAAATATCGACTTTAAATTAAGATTAATTTTAAAAACCCTTGAGAAGTTTATTTTAAGTTGTATCTCTTTAGGTCACGGCGTATAGGAATATTTATTATACTATGTTTCAGCATGTTAAGATTTCTCAGTTTTTAAATACGAGTAGTTCTGAACTCAACACATCAGTTTCACAATTTATTATTTATTTAATAATAAACTAGGTTGTTTAAAATACATATTCATTCATTTACCTTTGCAAGTGGCGTCACTGGGATGTAGTTTAATTGCGTCTGACCACAATCCCCGTAGTGTATACATGCAGCTGTTTAACTGTACCCAAGGGATAGAGCGCCATAGTTACACTTCCACACCGCGATACTAGTGAAACACAAAGAGAACTAGTGAAACGTTCAGCTTAACTTTTACACTTTAAGGTTATTGCTTGAGATGTCATGTATAAACTTATCTCTGACTTTTCTTTCATTTATTTACTAAAATTTGTATTTCTCAAAAATTGAGCAATCTGACTGTATTTAAAAACCTCCACAGGATAAGATTATACAAGTGTCCCAAAAGTCTTCTTTATAATAAAAATTCTGTAATAAAATAATGGATGGGTTTAATAAATAATATTTATTTTGCGCTTAAGTACAGTCCCTTGGAATTTATTTCTTAAAAATTTTGTTCACAAATGTGATCCGTTATTTCGCTGGCACTCTTCTAAATGAGAGACTAAATTTTTGAAAACTTTCGCCACGTATTCTGATTACTTGATTGCTCCCTTCTTCTCAGATATTTTCTTTTAATTGGTCCAGAAATGGAGGATTGTTGCTGTATACCTTTGATTGAAAAAGTCTATTGGTGTCAAGTCGGGGCTACATAGAGGCCAGTTTATGTCACCTGGTCGGGATATTAATTTTCCAAGTAAAATCTCACGGACAACTGGTAAGGACACGCTGCATAGCGACTGAATTTCCAAGAACGCGGCTAACGATCAGCATACCCCCCGCCATATGAACCAAAATGAAAAAGACTTTTAGGACACACTGTATTACGGTGTTCTATTCTTTCTAAATTTTATTATAGAAGTACAAAGCTGCGTGCATATACTATGTCAATTTTTTAATATTCATTTCTATGTGATATTGTCGAAATATAAAATGTTGACAATGATATTGATCGTATGCTATTAGTATTAACATATCATATAGAGAATAGAAATATAAGTCTGATATTGAAAGAAATATTGCAGGGGCTAGTAATACCAGTCTGATATTAATATTATATTGTAATTTTTAAAGGAATCACATTTTATTTGTAAAGTTACGATTTTTCAAAACAAATTATCGTTAAAATTAAAACAAATTTAGATAAATTATTTAAAATACACACAAAATAATAACGTTATATTTGGTACCTACCGGTCACAAGATATTATTTTAAATTGACATTAGGCAAATGGCAACATCGCACCGCGGGAAGAAATTTATCTGTGGTATTTTTCTGTTTTCTAGAGCATGCGAAGTTAGCTGCTCGTGGATTAATTATAAAAAAATGTGAATTCATCTTTAAACAAGGGAGGGTGAGAAAAATATAAAATATTAGATATCTGTGCTATCTTGTATCGTGTTAGTAAAGAGTTTTTGTTATTTCATTTGCCTATGTGCGGGATATGAAGCATCCCTTTCATACTCGTCATCTGGGAATTTGGTAAACAATACTAATTTCCTCGTGAAGGATTTCTCACGAGCTAAGCATCATGGGAACACGAGTAGGTTCCCTCTGCTCAATTTATTCAGCATTTTAATCTATTTTACAATAAATGAGGATAAAAAGGTTCTGCGTGACTTCAGGAACCACGCCAAGAAGAAGATGACCCAGCCTTCATGACGTTTTGCGATAGGAGGAGACACAAGTATTCTAATGATGCCTCGGAACATCAAAATACTGAATTCAAACTGTGGATTGCTTTTGAAAAGTAAAGATCCTTGTGTCTGAATTGTTGTGAAGGAAATTTTTGATGTGAAATTTTGAAGATATAGTGAATATTAATTTATATTATTCTTAATTTTAAATGCCAGTTGCTAATTTGATAAAAGTCTATGATTTGTTGAAGACGATTGGATAAAAATCTTTATTTGTAATCACACTGTGGTGATATTATTTTCACTATATTTTTATCTAGTAGACTCATATATTTTCGTATCTTACCTTGCTTAACTTTTGTAAGAAAATTATAATATTGTAAATTTATAACATATTCTATTATTTTTCCTTGAAAATGATTGTTGATGTGGATGGGAGACGGTATGGTGAATTCTGTGTATCCAAACTACGCACCTCATGCTTTACACTGAGCGAACCGGAGGACGAATAAAATATAACATCACAATATATTCATTGAAAAAATCTAATCATATCCTGGGATTCGAAACCTGGGCATTATATTACCAGTGGAGAGTTCTACCGAATAAACTACGATAATCTACATAAATATTGATCGTGAAGATATCCCTATTCTATTTTATGTTGCTATGCAACACAGATCTTTCAAATAAGATCTGCTGTCAATTTTAATATGTACGTGAATATGTGCGGTTATGGTTTCAAACAAATATGTTATTGCATTAATGTTGATTATTTAAATAAATAAATGTTATAAAAATTACTAATTTGCCGTCATTTTTGACGAGTCATCTCCAATCCATAAGACAACTTTAATGTATATGTTCAGTTTACCAGTGACGATTTACGAAATCAACAAATAAAAATAAGTGTGTGTTACCAGACTGAAATGGTTTGGACGTTAGATAAGGTCCCCCCCCCCCCCCCCTCGGGTCCGTAGGGATTAGAGATTTTATTTGCTAATAACATGGCAGATAAATTAGGTAAGATAAAAAGGTACTGCTCACATAAACAGAAGTGCAATAAAGCAAATACGCAATAAAACCTGATTTACAATTGAATTAACAATTTAATAGACGCGTGTTCAATGACAATGCACACAACAAACGGAATTCAGAGCTATATAAATTTGCAAACTAATAAAAAAAACTTCAGATGATTTTTGCTAAACATATAGGTATTAAGTCAATGTCAATGATTCTTATATCGTTAATAATTATATTGATAACTTTTAATTAAAAGAAACTTATTATTTTTGATCTATAATATAATACATAACGTTCATTTTTTAGTGATTTTATAGACAATCATTATTTTGTTAAATAACAAATTTTGTTTATACAACTGTGATTAATTTTACTTCGACCTGTTTCGGTACCACTGTATCTTCATTTGATAAACAGATACTGTACACGTGTAATCGTTGACACAAAACGTTAATTAATAATTAATACGATTATGTTTCTTTATGTCTAACGACGCGTGACATCACCATCTTACATTAACTCATCTAAGACAAGTCACCTGGATCACTATTCTTCATGTGATTCTATAACTTCAGTTTAATACAACTTCAATTTTTTCATTTCTTCAAGCGTCTCACAGGATGCCTGACATCCAGCACTACCGAGAGAATCTACCTCAGAATCATAGCGTTTCGATAGGTATATCAATGCTAACGATAGGATTATTCGATTTGAAGCAGAAATGATTCTTTACCGAGCCCCTCAGGAATCTAGACTTCATTATGCATCGTCTGCTCTTCATAGTCTTCATAGGTATAGTTTGCTATATTATAATAAATCACATTTTCCTGCATCATCACCCATTTTCTATCCACTCCGAGCGATGTAGCATGCATACTGCGATTTAATTCTCTCGGCGTATTGTACCAACCATCCATGTCCGTTCTCTTATTCACAAGTTTATTTTACTGGCTCTTTGATACATCTTAACACACGTGTCCAACAAACTTATTTCCATGCCCTTTTGAGTTTCTCTTTTGTTGAGAGTCCATGTTTCGCAGCCTTACGTAAGCACTGGAATTATGCAGTAGCTGAGTACCTTCCATTTCTGATACAAAAGAAGATCACTTTTCAGACGTACGAATACACTCGAGCTCAGCCATGTTCTGCGAACGATTTCGTAAAATGAGACTCCGGTTATGGAAATTATTTTTCTTAGATACAGGGTTATCCAAAAGCGTGATAGAACTTTAAAATTATATTGAATTTTAAAAAGTATGATATCAATATTTCCTTTTATTTGAAAGATCATTAGACGCCATTTACAATGGAATATAATTTCATTAAAGAGAGCACATTCTTATTGTGAAGTTGTAATTATTCAGAACATAGGACTGTGATGTTTTTAATACTAATTAAATGTATTAATTAGAAAAATATACATATAAAATCAATTTTATGGAAAAATATTGTTGTTGCTACCATGATTCGAACCTGGATATCTTCCAATCCGGGGAACATGCATTAACCGATTATGCTATAGCACCACCGTGCAGTTAGACCCGGGTTCAAATCCAGGTAGCAACGACAATATTTTACAACGCAAACCTAAGTATGATGTTCTAAATAATTACAACTTCACAATAAGGCTATGTTCTCCTTAATAATATATAAGTTGTATCAATGTGTCCAAAATTTATTGAATTGTTAATTCTGGCGTCTCCTATCGGATCACTCAAAAGTATTTAAAATTCCGTATAAAGAAATAAAATGGCTTTCAAATAATGGAACGATAGATGTATTAAAATTTAAAAGTGTAACATATAGGTTCAAAAATTTCTCGTAAAGCACTGTGGTGCTTTAGCATAATCGGTTAATGCACGTTCCCAGGACTAGAATAGATCCAGGTTCGAATCCCGGTAGCAACAATAATATTTTTCCATAAAATTGATTTTATATGTATATTTTTCTAATTAATACATTTAATTTGTATTGAATATAATTTCAAATACTAATTTTAATGTATTAATTATAAATATATACATATAAAATCAATTTTGTCGAAAAATATTGTTTTAGCGCTACTGGGATACGAACCTGGATCTCTATTTCCAATCCGGGGAAGTACACTACCAATTGTTTTATAGCGCCAGTATTTTTCATGACAAATTTTCGAACCTGTATGTTACACTTTTTTTCAAATTAATACATCTGTAGTTCCATTATTTGAAAGCCACCTAAATTGTTTTTACGGAATATCAAATACCTTTGAGTTATCCCGCTAGCGCAAAAACAAAAAACAATAATTTTCAACAAAATTGATTTTATATGTATGTATATTTATAATTAATACATTAAAATTAGTATTTAAAACATCACAGACCAATGTTCTGAATAATTACAACTTCACAATAAGAATATGTTCTCCTTAATAATATAATTTCATTCAAATGTGCACCACGACTACGTTTGATACAACGCATTCTTCGGATTCAATTTTCAGCTGCTCTTTCACATAAATCTTGTGCAATTTCACCAATAACGCGTTGTTTTTTAATTGTACAATTGTTGTTGGTATTGCATTTTATAGATCTTGAGGGGTATATCCCCAGATCTTTACACAAAATTCGCCATGTTGTGCCATATGATAAGCCTAAATGTTGTGAACGTCGAGGAATCAATAATTTTTTATTATTCCTTACACTTTTATTTACAGCAGCAATATTTGCTTAACTACGAAAATTTCTTTATCTTACCGGTGTCCTCACATCATGTAAAGAATAAATGTTTGAAATTTTTTCACAATTTATAGAATAACTCGCTCGGATTGATCATTATGCCGATCAAAAAATTCACCGAGTTTGCTGAGTCGAAGACTGGTTTTATATTAATAAGTTTTAATAACTTGTAAACAATAGAAACGCTCCATGGTAAAATAGCAGACTATACTGAATAAAAATAATAATGACAGCTGTCAAAATATTATTCAACATGGCTACTATACTTATTTGAAATTTTATCACATTTATTTGATAACCCTATAGGTATAATTATTTAACACGTTAAAGCTTGGCTCCATTATCATGAATGTCTAACGAGTCAACAAATCAGTTCATCATTACTGTTTACGAGTTTTTATACTTCGATAGGTAGGCCTGGTACAAAGTTTGAGTATATGCATTTTATTTGTGTGGATTTAAAAACAGCAAACAATAGCGAAACTGCTTCTGGTGAGAGACAGTTTCGGAATCAGACGGATATATTTTACGGCGGTGATATAAAAACATTTTGTGTATTATTACTCGATTATTAGTTATATAAAGTTTTGGAAGTTGATCGGCAGAGTTTAAGACGATTCAAGACTGCAAGGAGAGCAAACATCAGCGTCTAACAGCCCAGTTTCAGAAATGTTGGTGTATTTTTATTTGCATGGATTGAATTAATATATTCAACAATAACGGTATGAAACCCAGAACTAGCTATCGAAGAGTAATTATGGCAAAAATTACTTTTGTCTAAACTTTTATCTTCTCTGCCACAGACCTCTGATAATTCCAGAATTCTATTCTGAAGGTTGTCTGAATCGCATTATATTACCAATTTACTTACGCAGGTATTTCTTTTTAAATATTATATTTCATATAATATTTTATCACATATGGACCTTGTTGATTGTCTGTATAATAAAATATCTATAATTGATTATAAAGATTCATTAAAAAAATATATACATTAACAAAAAAAATGATGTACATATTTTTGGAGTGATTAATTTACTTCACTTTAAATGGTCCACACAATCTTCACACAGACACCCACCCTTATTAAACACAGTATTTTGGGGGTAAAAGCAATCGATCTTACGTCGTTCGTTCCCGGAATCCGAAAGGGTCCACAACACACACACTCACCACGTGTTTTATGGCACACGTGGGACAAATTCTGCTATTGTCCTATCGCAAAATAGATCAATCGGCAATTCACAATCCAGCATCAATTGGTCCATTTGGCAGAAATCTGCGGTTTTCACATCTGGGGGACGATAGCGGCCGGCGCAAATCGCCCTTTTGAGGTGTATTTACGGTCATCTAATTGTGTGACGAGATATTTTCAAAGAGCTGAACAATAGTTTTTTTTGCTTTCAGTTTTATTTAATATTTTGTTATTAGTCAAAAAATATTTTTGTCACAGGTAAAATTGTTCGGACATAGACATTACGTTAACGTTTTAATTAGCCTAACCTAACCAAACTCAGTATAAAAAATTTCAAAATGAATTAATAATCCATTTTTATAATTATTTTCTCCTACACTTACACATCGGTTTTTTTTTTAAATTGTTACTACATATTTTTAATATATTTTTTAAATAAAGTTGCGAAATAGAATGTAATTTTTTTTCACTGGTTGCTACTATTATGTCTACTATACATACTGTTGTAAAATACACTTTTTGGTTTCTATGGAAGTCACACGACGGTCATGGTCATGGATAAGACATGGCCCGAAATATTAGTAATATAAAAACCATCCCGTGGTAATGGTAATACAGCCTGGAACAAATTATATCCGACGAAAGATTAGTAGTTCATAATGAAGACCTGGTACCGACATTTACGAATGGAAGTAAAGCATGAACCTTGCAAAATAGTAAAGATATTAGACTGAATGCAATAGAAATGAGGTACTCAGGCGTGTGTATGACCATTTATGATAGTCAGTGAACGGTCATTTGCAGTGGCAGGCCCAAAAGATTGGAACTCTTTGCTCTCTGTCATCAGAAACAGTGCTTCTGAAACTGTATTTAAAAAGAGACTGAAAACGCACAATTTCAAGAAATCATATCCATAGGTATAAATAACATTTTTTTATAGTGTAAGGCTAAACAAAGTATGTGTAAAGTGAAGTTGGGCACTAATATAAATAATCCAATTTTGTTATTATTTATTATTAATGATTTAATGCATAAAAATGTTCTCAACATAGTGAACAGGATTAAGAAAGAGTCGCTCGGGGGGGTTTTAGTTCATGTGAAAAGAGTGAATGAAGTGAAGATAGTAGAAAGATATATGACGTGAGCTACACAACGTTAGTTAATCGAAAGTACTTATATTATATTACATATATTATATATACGATTGTATAATATCATCGGTAACAGCATAACCTAAATCTATACCTACTGCACACCACTGATGCATAGCATGGCAAATAATACTTTTTTACTTATTTATGTAATATTACAGTTAAATCTAACATTATTTGTTTCCAAGAATATTACATATTTTAATATTTTATAATACAAAATAAATAAATATTAGACAATAAACTTTAAATGTGAATTAAATATATTAATTAGAAAGATATTACTATATTGTCGCTGTAGCATAGTTGGATAATGTGTACCTTCCCCGTTTTGGAAAGAGATCCAGGTTCAAATACCGGTGGCACAACAACAATATTTTTCGATAAAATTGATTTTATATGTATATTTTTTAATATAATATAAATTTAGTTCATATTTAAAATATCACAGGCCTATGTTCTGAATAATTACAACTTCACAATAAGAATGTGTTCTCCTAATAATAAAGTTATATCAATCTGTCCAAAATTTAATAAAAATGAATTGATAATTCTGGCGTCTGCCATCAGATTACTCAAAGGTATTAGAGCTTCTGTAAAAATAAGGTATATGACTCATTCAAATAATGGAACTATTAAATGTATTAATATCAAAAAGGTAACACATAGGTTTGAAAATTTATCGCTAAAAATATTGTCGCTTTAGTATTGTTGAATAATGCACCTTCCCCAGTTTGGAAAGAGATCCAGATTCGAATCCCGGTGGCGCAACAACAATATTTTTCGAAAAAATTGATTTTACTTGTATACCTTTCTAATTAATACATATTTAAAATATCACAGACCGTCTGTTCTGAATAATTACAACTTCACAATAAGAATGTGTTCTAATAATAAAACTTTAGATTATCATTCTCGAGTGTTATATTGGCCAGGTTCAACCCCGTGAATTTGAAGTCGTGTCTCTCCATCGTATTTTCATTTCAAAACATATTGTCCGATATATTGAAGAATTCGTAACTTGCAATGGATATAGTAGCGGTAAAAATATTATAAGTACGCATATAAGCTGGTTTAGTCTGCACTCCATAAAAACTGCAATAGACAAAGTGTAAATGAATTATTCAACACAAAATCTGTACAATATTTTACCATTACTCTATGTATAAGGAGTGTTCTTTATAACGTTTTAAAAATAATTATCATTGTATTAAATTGTTAATATGTATCGTGTAAATAGATTATTTTAAATTAAGAAAACTTTTGAGGTTTCTTTGTCACGCTTGAAAAAAGTGCATTGAAATTTTCCAGATGTGTCGTGAAATAGTTTAATACCAATAATTGTATTAATATTTTAATATTTATCGCTAACTTTACATTGTGGTTTTTATTAATTTTAATATAAATTATTTATAACGGTTTTTAATCACTGTTATGAGTTAAATTTAATACACAAACCGGTTTCATAAAATACCATTTCCTTCATTAGGGTGTCAAATATACTAACTAAAACCATATGTCTAATAGTGCTAATGTTTTTTAATTGTATTTTAAATTAAATTCAATTAAAGTTGACGTCACAATAATGAAATATGTGGAAATTGACTTAATGATGGAAAATTATTGAAAACAATTTTAGAATAAGACTTATATTAAACTTTAGTTTGTTATTTACAATATGTTGGTCAATTTCCACGTCTTTTATCATCGTCACGATTTAAGTTAGGCGCTAGATTTTTTTTTTTTTAATTATATTTAACGAATTTCATTTAAAATAGGATTTCAAAACATTACAACAATTTGATTTTAGATATTTTATCTGACATCCTGATGAAGGAAATCGTATTTTCCGAAACCGGTTGGTGTATTAAATTTAATTCATAAATGTGGTTAAAACAAAGTTATTAATAATTTATGCTAAAATTTTATAAAGTATTCAAATATTCATGAAATATGTCCTAACCAGCTTTATTTAACAATGCTATCAGCTTTGAAAAGCTATTTTCAATATTTATTAAAAAAACGTACATTAAAACGGACCAGATAAATATTCTGTAGATAAAATAATGTCCTGTTATCTTAATCTAATCCCAAATTAATATTCAACGCGCGTCGTGTTAATGTGTACCTATTACAAGTCCCGTGCTTTGTGTATTTTATTAAGGTGGGAAATAATTAATTGAATATATTAGAAATATATTATACGACGAGGGCAAGGGCGTACCTGCGGACTGCGGGGTGGGGGGTGAGGCGGTTATAAATCACGGCAGCCTCCCTCGCCCTCTTCCTCCCGGTCAGAGGGGAGGGTCAAGCGGACTTGCTTAATTCAATCATGATAACGGCGGTCAGAAACAGAGGACAAGAAATAAATTGACCGATTGCTCCCCTCATTTTGTTCTCTGTTCTGTCCTTTGTCGGGAGACCTGGCCGAGTTCTGTTTGGATTTGAATATTATTTAAATAATTAATGAATTGCGAGATAAATTATCGTTGAATCGGATCTCAGGAGCGTTTTGAGGATCTCTGCGAGGAATGATGAAACGCGGGGATGTATTCACCCGGAATATATTTCGGTTTCGTGTATTTTCTGTAAGCAGTTGGTATATTATATCGGTTGTGTATATTTTCTTTTCAACGTTCCCTCTAAGACAGTAGTACTAGAAAAAAAAAATTGAGCCCTTTATTTCTATACCTATATCGTAATTATACTTGTGAACATAACAGAAGACAACAATGTTATAAACCCATAATTCGCGGCAATTATGCTTATATTTGTGCCTGCAAAATTATTTAGATAAATTTGTCTCGTCGTATAAATCACATATGCATTATGCAAAAAAGAACGACTTTCAATTTGTAGGTATTTATTTTTTCATGAAGATATTCATTGAAATTTCATATTTATTGATGAAATTATAAATGAATGTATAGTGCGCCGACAATATTTAAGGTGCGCACTATCATTTAGAGCACTGTGCGCACGTGCGATTAAAGAAAACATTGTTTCCGGGCAGGTTGTATATTTTTTTGTAAAATTTTAATTTGTTAGCACGCATTAATATATAATAAATACAAGTTGAGTCAAAAGTCACTTTCTCGCTTAAAATATTTTTTACGCGATATTCTACATATTTTTAAGGTGGTGGTGTAATAAAAGAACGTCATTACGAGTATCTTTGTAGACACCAATTGAGAAACATATATGTTGTAAATATCATATTCTACGCAAGGGTGGTATGACATATATGTTTCTGAGACACGTAAGATTTTTTTTTAAATATACTTATATTTGTTAACAAATTTACAATGAGAGTATCTACCTGTACTTGATTGGTCATCCGCCTCCGTCGCCCTTCCTCCTCCGACCCTTCCCGGGTCACAACGGATGATAACAATTCACAAAGTGGGGTCAATCTGGGGTCTCGGGGGTCAATTTGACCCCCATATATTTAAATATGGGACCTGAGTTAAATATCTATTCGAAAACGCCCAAGTTTAGCCGATAACCTCAGTTTGTTTTACCTTAATTAAATATAAACCTTCGACGAATGAATAATTGTGTATAAAGGTTTTTGGCCCAAACGATAAATACTGAAGCAACCCTTTAAATTGTTTCTTGAAGAGTATTGATCTGGCAATTAATGTATTAAATTTAAAAAATACATGCTTTTAAATTCATAAATGAACATCCATAAAATATTGACGTAACATAAACACGTAAACATATAATATATACATACATACTCTTTATATTCAATAATTACAATACAATGTAAATTTTAAATAATTTTAAAATCTCTACTGACATTACAGGTACAAGATCTCTTATAAATAAAATTCTTAAATAATCTAATATGTGTTCGTCCCAAATTAAATGGGATTCATACATTTCATTATTTTATTGAAGAAACCGTCAATTTAATATGTAAATGGAAAAATGTCAATTTATATTGGAATCAAGCAATAATATTTTGTGTGAAGGAAAAAAATATTATAAAATATCTTCTTTTGTATAAATATCCTATTAATAACAATCATTTTCAAAGATAAAACGTCAAACCATTTTTTTAATGTTTCAATACGTTAGTTATTAAAAAGTGTGTTTTAATTAAAATGGTGTTTAATTAATATGAAAGAAAACCCAATTCAGAAAAATTAACACTTGAACGATTTAAAAAATTAAAAATTACATATGTAATTTAATAATAACTATGTCATGATTCACATCGTGGAATTATTTTTTAGTTGATATAAGTATAACTGGTTGTTCAAACGTTCAAACGTCAGCACAGGTTCGTACTATAATATTTATAATACAGTGTTTTTATGATAAATCCTGAAAATTAATGACGTTAGATAGTACCTTATTTATACCTACATATTAATATTTCATAACGACACATATTTCACGGAAATAATTCAAATTAGTTTTTATACTTAATAAAAAAAATTATTTCTTCGAGTGAGGGCAAGCTGGGTGCAACGGCTTGTTAGGGACTACACGCCACTGCTGTAGAAGTAGACAAATAGACCCGCCGATGGGTACCTACCCTCCCCTCCCACAATTACAATTACACATCCCAGTCCGGCCGTCATAAATGATTTGTTTCGCGCGTCACGCTGCAACTTGGATGCTGTACCTCCTCACCTCGGCCAGCGCCTCTCAACAACAAAGATGATCTGTATCTTTACATTCCTCCAGTTCCGAACGAGTTATATTTTTGCACGAACTTTTGTATGACAAACATACAAATATTTTATAATGTTTTTATAGTTTTAATAATTTATTGAAATATGTCATTTATGACGTGAACGGTACTGTTAAGGTGAAATTCCTTCGATAGCAGATCCTGGTCTTGGGTCTTCTATCAATAATTAGACCGTCTCACTCTATTAAGACAGATCACTACTAACCTGAATTGCCGACTTGTTGTATCTTCTTGGTCGGTCCCCACAAATTTCTCACGTGCACCGAATAAACTTTCTAGAGGATTTCTTCCGATTCCGATGGCGGCTGTCAAGTGGAGATCTGCCATACAGAACAAAAATTGCCATACCACCAACATAAAAATCCAATAATAGAAGGACACCTAACGCGCACAAACAGGTAATTTAATGATTTTTTTTTGAGAATTAACATATTATGTATTTATTTCTGCCATTTCCGCTACCTATCTAGAGCGTATGGTCATTACAAAACTCCTCCCTTAACTGCGGTCGACACCAGTCCTTCCTATTCTTCTCATTTCAAACTCTAATTCCTTAATTTTGACAAGTACAACTTGTTGTATAGTCGTTGCAGGACATCCAGGACGCCGGATCCTAATAGTGCGTATAAAAGATATGTACGGCTTAGACTTCGTCCAAGCTATGTGAATTTTTTCTTCTTAATTACAACGGTGATTCAGAAGCTGTTGCCCTCATTTTCTGTTTTCTGTTTGCGCATCAGATTTCTTCATGAAGTTAAACCACCGCACACTAAAAATTATCCGCAAGCATTTGTTCAAACTCAATATACACTGTTTTGAGTTTTAGTGAAATCCCATGATTCATTAAAAATTTTATAATGCATACTAAAAATCGTATATTAAAATTATCATTAAATAAAGTATGAATATGTATATATTATATATGTTCCTCGAACCCTAGAGTTTCGGAAGCGTTGGTGTGAAGGGTCCTCATGGAAAGGGTAGGTGCCAACCGCAGCACCTGACGCCTACGCTCCCGCCCCTTGCGCGGTCACCACCCCCTGACCTCGTGTCTCCAGAACATGAAATATCACCCCTTACTTACCCTTTCTTGATGAACACCATAAGCAAGAAAGTACCTCAGCAGGAAAACTTGAAAAATTGAAAATATTTCCCTTATACTTTTTATCTGGTTACATTATTTTTAGTCATGATTAAAACGATTGAAAAATAGCAATCTAGAAATTACCAATATTTTTAAAAGCAGTTATTTTTATTGTGGATCATATCGGACGTTATCTCATTAAAGTTTATTAATTGGGTGATGATAATTCTATATATAAAAATATAACCTCATCAAACAAGGAAGACTTTTCAAATGTAAGGTAGAAAATCAATCCACAGAGTCATTAGTTCAATCCAAAACCATCCAATTTTGTCAAAAGCGTGACAAAAGTATTGGCATAAATTAGTAAACTATTTAAATATTTGTATTGTTTATTTTGTAATCCGAATTAATTGTGAATATTACCTCCAAACGTTGTAAAAATATTAATATACCTATATATTTGATAAAAAGATTTCAGGGGGAAAAAACAGTCTGGGTACATATTACACACATATATACAAGTTATGTATTATATATATATACAAAAATTACATCATTGTAATATCAGCTTGAGAGAGTACGAAGTATGCACTGCACCTACTATGAAAAAGATTAGAAATATAGGTATAATATACTTAGAACGTCACGGCACTACAAATAGCAGTTTTGCCACGAGAATTTCGGATCTTAGTCATGAAAAATTATTTGACGTAAATTAATGTTTTGACATTATGTCGGTCATTCTTGTGATATAATTGTTCTGAAATATCATGGATTTCTTATCCAATAATTTTTAAATAAAACCTCTCAATCGTTAAGTAGGCATTTAGGTCAATTATTTAAATATCAGAAATACATAATGCTAATAATCCGTAAGCATTTATATACAATATTTTAAGACATTTAAATATTTCTTTATCTGAAATTTTAATACATTTTTATGATTTTTATCATGCTAACTTATACAATAAAACATACGTGAATGTGCTCCGTCGTCTCCTATATTAACGTATTTCGGGGTACAATGTACACTGTAATATATTACTTATAGCTATTGAGTATTTTCACGTATTTTCTCTTTCCACCGATCACAGAAATAAACAACTTTCATCCACAAGTTCTTAAATATTGGTAAAGTATAAGCCCGAGAGTCACTGTCGATGTAAGGTAAAATATCGTTAATGCATTAAGTAGACTCTTCAAAAATTGTCGTTGTAAGTGGTTACGCTCCAGATTTTCTTTGATTGTAGCCAAGATTTACGATTTTTTTACGTGCTTATTAAAGAACATGATTAATGTTTAAATATTAACTAGTAGCGGCAAACATTCAAATTTTAGAATGTAATGTTTTATATAAAATCAAGTAGGTACCTACCTATCTATTGATTTTTTTTATAGGTTGGGTCATAAGTTTTTGTTCTTTTAAAATAGCTTCTGCGCGGGAACCGCGGAAAGGAGGGGCACGCTGGAGACAGCACGCGGGAGCTTAGTCCTTGAAAACATAGTCACAATTGATAACTATAGATAATATAGTGATATAAATAGATAGACACCGGGTGGGCATTCTTTTATGTTAAATTGGCGTCCGTGAAAAGCAAATCAGCGCATAAGCATCCAAGCAACGACGCATGGCCGCCAACCAACGCATCCATCATTGTACCTATGACCCCGTATAACTTTTTTTTAATGTGTAAAATATACAATGCACGGAATAATAATAATAAAAAACATATACAGCAATAATACAAAATAAAAACCGGAGGACAGAGGGGCAACTAGGGGAGTACACAAAACACTCCCTCACAGGAAACAAGACAGGCACAAAATAACGTGAAGTTGATTCTCTACCCGAGCACTACTGCCGGCAGATATTAACCAAGAGACAGCACACTATATGAAGTGCAAAAATTTTAGTATTTATTTTTAATAACAGATGTTATTAAACATAAATATTAATTTGTCTATTTTCCCTTGCATTTATAATCTCTTCACCCAATTTTTTTGGTTGGACACATTATTTATTTAGCCAGCTTCTTTGTGAACGCGATCACGGCCAGTATTTTTGTAAAATTTATTTTTCAATCTTAAATGTATAATTTATTAAAATATGAAAGAGAAATGGTCCACCACAATGCAATTTAATACGAGTATAATAAAATATATGTTTTGATGATGACACATGTTTGCCGCGTTTCATAGCCGAAAGGCGACTGCGTTTCAGGGTCTCGTTGTAGAATAAATAAAACGATTTGTTAGGAGAACACGTTCTTATTGTGAAGTTGTAATTATTCAGAACATAGATCTGTGATTTTTAAATAAGAATTAAATATATTAATTAGAAAGATATACATATAAAATCAATTATATCGAAAATATTGTTGTTGCGCCACCGGGATTTTAACCTGGATCTCTTTCCAAACCGGGGATGGTGCATTATTCAACTATGCTACAGCAATAATATTTTTAGCGACAAATTTTCGAACCTATATGTTACCTTTTTGATATTAATACATTTAATCTTTCCATTATTTGAAAGAACCATCTACCTTATTTTTACGGAATCTCAAATACCTTTAAGAGACGCCATTATTATCAATCTGCTATCAGATTACTCAAACTTATTTGAGATTCCGTACAAATAAGGTAGATGGCTCTTTCAAATGATGGAACGATTAAATGTATTAATATCAAAAAGGTAACATACAGGTTCGAAAATTTGTCGCTATAAATATCATCGCTGTAGCATTATTGGATAATACATCTTCACCGATTTGGAAAGAGATCCAGGTTCGAATCCCGGTGGCGCAACAACAATATTCTTCGATAAAATTGATTTTATATGTATATCTTTCTAATTAATATATTTAATTCATATTTAAAACGATTTGTATATTTTCTATATATATTTACATAGTGTCACCGTTACCGGTATACACCATAATATAATAATAGATGATAATGCTAATTAAGTTTTTAAATAATTATGTGAAAATAAAATATATGATTCGTGTCTTAAAAAACACAAAAGTTGTTTTTAAAATACTTAGCAGAAAGGATTATACGATATATTTACATATCAGGGTATTAATAATAAAAGGGAACATCACGGGAATGTTTTAATATAGTGCGGATACAAATAAATATAATATTTTATTATATTTATTAAAATTTTATGTTTTCATATTAAATGTCAATTTAAAAAAAAAATGTTTTTATAACTTTTTATTATCATAACTTCCAAGCCATTTTATTAATTATTTTTTGTAATATGAATCTCTTCAAAACTAAATAAAATATATTAAATAAGGAATGCCATAAAGCCAACACATGCGATACCAACTTTGTAATTTATTTTGAACTAAATGATATTCCTACTTGCTTTTATTCAGAATAAATTTATTGTCACTGTAGAATCTAACTTAGCCAATTAACGCAATTAAATATCTAATCAGACTTACTCATATTTATTAAACATAAAGTTCTCGCCGCCCTAGCGGCCATAATAATTATCAACGTAATAGGTTTACGTCTTCGATAACGTCATGATGAGATCTCTCAGTCGTAGCGCATTCAAGGATAAAAATAACTTCTTGTAAACTTTGCCTCTGTCGACACAGATCATTCTAGCGTGTAAGACACAATACAACATAATCTAGAACTAATTTGGTGATTCGCCCAGGACATGACTCAATCTCCCGACCTGATCACTAGGCGACTGTCTTATCGCTTTGTTCGAAAAAGCACGCCATGTTGATGTTACAATAATATTTGTTTAATTATTTTTTCATGAATCATTTATTTTCGCGAATCATTTGTTTATATCCACATTATATGTATATTTATAGCTGTGTTAATTTATATTATAATTATCATTCGCGGGAAATTACCAGATCATTACGTGCATCACATATTTACCATCATGTCCACTTATGTACATGCTCATTTGCGTACAAACTTTCCAGGTCATTTGCGTACATGTTATAAACAGTATACCCGAGATTGATACCTTGAAATATTTACTGCACATACCTATTTGGTCGATTTCGATAACTATTGCGGAACGTCTCATGACTCAACTTCTGGAAAACATCAATGCATTTTTATCAAATGAGATTAGGAAATCCCGAAGCCATCCTCTGTAAAAAACTTTATTTATACACATTTGGGATGTAACAGATTTTGTGGACAAGATTATTCTTGTAGTTCTTATATTAGAATAGAATAAAACTTTTAAGAAAAATTCACCTGCTAACTATCTCGGCTAAGTTCGTTGAAAAACTCTAAAAGTTTGTAACTCAGTTAACATTAAGCTTAAAGAAAAAAGTAAAAAAATCTTTTTTTTTTAAATATTTAGTTGCTACCTGGACCTCTTCCTATACGGAGAAGCGCGTTTACCATTTTCGCTATTGCAATCGAATACACTTTTGACAGATTTTAAACTTATATTCTGTAATCTTTCCAATTGATACAATTTCCTCAGATAGGAAGATGTCCATGTTCAAATCACGGTAGCAACTAAATATTTTTTGATAAATAATTTTTTTATGTTTATTTTACAACTTGGTTAATTTAATTTGTATTAAAAATACCACAGAATTGTATTCTAAAATTTCAACATCGCAACTAAAATAGTTTTTCTCAAAAAAAATGTTTGTTTTTCTTTAAACGGTTAGGTTAAGTTAGGTTAGATTAGGTTAGGTTAGGTTAAGTTACCTGACACGGGTCGGTGGGTGATTAGGTAGGTACTAGGTTAAAATTCAGGATATTTTTTTAATAATCCTACCAGATTCTTTAGCTTAGTTATGTACCCACTTACATGCTGATGTTACATGCTGAAAATATTTTAATATTTCATTTTATATCGTCCGTAAAATTTTGGTTTTCGTATTTACTGATATCGCTATGTAGGTCATAAATTTAAAAAAATATATTAATATTGTTATTATCTTAATGGATATATTTACGGTGTCTCATTTTAAATTAATGAAAAATATATCAGTAATAGTTTACTATAAGAGCGATTAATTTACGGCTTGATATTTGGCGTTACATTTCTCAAAGGTCACACGATAATGTCCGTTGCCTCGGCCGAACACACTCGGTACTTACATATTTAATTATATCACAAAGCTGAAATTATACGTCAATATATCACTGAATTCCATTCATCGTTTCCAAGTTTCACTGTTTGGCGCCCATTTAATGGCGGGAAACGATAACCTTTCACTTGGACCAATCAAAGCGATGGAGCGTCTCCATTCGTCCGTTTAAATTTATCGATAAGAATTCCTGAGAATTCCAATGAAACCATCTGTCAACCGGAACGACCTTTTTAGATAACGTTAGGTAGAACAACGTTTGTGCGCTCTTTTCAATACTGCGTTTCGTTATTTTATGTATATATGTATTTATTTATTAAACAGGCAACGGATTCAATCCCATCGGAGAAGACCTCCCAAATAGTTATCAAATCATCTTTTAATACTCAATACGATTAAGACTTCGCGTCTATACAGCGTCGTCTAAAGAACCTAGACGAAATTAGTAATTTTAACATACAGTCCACATTTGGAGATGTCTGCAGTCTGGATTGTGGTAAGTGTCAAACTCATTCAGTATATCCTGTTTTCTTCCGGCATCTATGCTTGTATGCAACATATATTTTGGAAATTTTTAATAATTATCGTTTTTCATGAATCAATGAATTAATCAGATTAAATATGGTTCATGATGCACCTTCACAAGTCCCGGTCCTGGGTCGCCTTCACAGCTGAGTCCAGGGTCTCTCTAGCCAGGTGCGACGCATGTGTACACCGCTACGGCACTCTTCCAGATCTTCTTCGACCCAGAGTTTTAATCGGGATAATCTCCTTTTCTCGGCTGTCACTTTGACACATAATGTGCCGAAGAATAGGAATAATATTGTGCTCATTGTTATAGGTAAGGCTTGCTATTCACGGGATGCGTAACATCGTTCTCCAGCAATACATTTCGAAGGCGTTTATTTTACGCTTGTCGCTATTTCAGACTATCCACTAATGATGATAAAATCGTTATTTTAACTGTTATTGTGACTGTGATTGTGTTCGATTGTAACAAAGATTGATAACTGATTAACGTGAATCTTTGAGCAATGACTGATACACTAAAAAATAAGCCTCCTAGTATTAAATCTTAGTTACCAATCATCGTTAAACCTCAGTTACCAATCATCGACACAATCACAGTCACGTAACGGTTTACCATCACTACTGTCCACGTCCCTGCTGCGTGCGTGAAGATTGGTTCTTGTGAGTTCTAAGTAACTTTAGCTAATTGTTTGCGTCTTCAAAGTTCCTACCCACTGTTACTAGTGTTTTATCACACATATATTTAATTAAATCCAGGATATAACAAATCCTTCACTAAAAGATGAATTATTTCTCAAAATCCGGACAAAAAATTGCAGTGCTTGGTGACTAGGATATCCGATATCCAGATGGAGTGTGATGATGTTTGAGAGAAATAAAAGTGTGATATAATGGTAAATAATTAATGCTTAGAATAAGTTAATGAATTTGTATATTTAAAAAGTACCTACGTTTACTAGGAATGGCAAGCAGGATGACCGCGGGAAATAAATAGAATGTACTTTTAAAATTAGCAACATTAACTTTGTGGTTAAAATTCATATTTTTTATTTATTATCTTTGTTTTATTAACCACTGAATTGAGTTTAAATACATCTACCCGTTTCGAAAAATACCATTTTCTTCTTCAGGATGTCATAACTAACTAAAAACATATATCATTGTTTCTTTACCAGAATCTATTTTTAAAAAAACAATTATTAAAAAAATTAATTTAGTACCTAACTCAAATTGTTGCTTTATATAAATTTAGTCGAATAATTTTTAGGAAAAAATTTTTAATTTTTAAAAATTTTACAATTTTTTTTTTTTATTTTTTAAAATTTTATAATTTTTTTCTAAAAATTATTCGACTAAATTTGTATTAAGCAACAATTTGAGTTAGGAACTAAATTTATTTTTTAAATAATTGTTGTTTTATTTTAAATAGATTCTGGTGAAGAAACAGTGATATATGTTTTTAGTTAGTTATGACATCCTGAAGAAGAAAATGGTATTTTTCGAAACCGATATACTCGTATGTATTTAAACTCAATTCAGTGGTTAATAAAACAAAGATAATAAATAAAAAATAAATAGAATGTAATTATAGTCAATAGAAATTTGTCGTACGACACAATACTAGCTGTGCTAATCCTTAAAAAACGTTGGCAGAATTAATTTTTGAAAAATATGCAAATCAACATGAGTATGCACATTATACCAGAGAAAGAGATAGACCGAGACTGCCCTTCAGGGAGAAGGCTAACTCTCAAAAATCAATTTTTGTTTATGCATTTAAACAATCGGTCTAATGAAATGTTATATATCATTTGTTGACAATTATTGTAGATGAATTGCCTGCCGGTTGGCCGTGACCACTTACCCGTAAGGTATTATTTTTTTAATAATTCAGTTATCCTTGATTTCTATATTCCGCTACATTTAATTTATCTTTTTGTACTTTATTGCAACGTAATTTAATTCGCATCTTTAAAAAAGTTGTGTATAATCCAATTTGCTTTCTGTGCATTATCTACAAAGACAAATTTTTAATAATGATTAAGTAGGAATGGTTATAAAATGCATCCCTGTCTTACGCCTTTTAATTTTTTTAAATATTATATTATATTAATCTTTAATACCCTATTTTTATATTGTCTGTTTTGTTCTAGTACACATGTATTAATCTGTTATTAACTATTTATTTTCCCTACTAGTATGTATGTATTTTCTTTATAAGATTATTTTCCTGATTTATTAACGTGAATATTATATTATTACATTAAATTTTTATAAAAATTTGTCAATATGCTGGCCATTTTTAATTGTGTAATAGACGCTCTCAGAAACGTTATCATGAACACTTGTCATAACTTATGTCTGTAACCCTGCCTGTCGGTTCGTTAGACAATTTATTTTTATTACCCATGTCTATCAGTAATCTCGCTGATTGCAAGATGCGATGGCGATTCGCTTTTTATCTTGAAAACTCAAAGTTTGGATATAAGCTACTGGACTAACCTTCATCTGGTGTCATTGAAAGAAACAGATGTCAGACTTCTTAAATTGAGGGACTGTCAAGCTAAACTCCCGGTATCAAAAATTCTTGAACGTCAATTTATAATTAAAAATTAAAAAATGTGTAATCACTTTTGGTTTTACGATGATACAAATCTTTTTTTTAAAATGGCCACTTAAAATGACGTATCCTTGCAGTTCTTATAGGAAATTAATAAGATTCTAATAGAAATTTTAATTTCCTGACCTGAACGTTATACTAAATATAAGCCTTTTAAAAGGATCACAACGAACCACCCCTTACCACGTTTCAAAAACCTCATTTTCTTTTGTGTTATTTTTTCCACTCGAAATTACTTCACTACAAGCCCCCGTAACGAGTATTCTCATACAAACTTATTGCGTACCTAGAAACATCAAATTTGCCGAACGCCTACCGTTTAATAAATTTTAATTTATTCAAAGCCCTCTTCCACGAATTTAATAATGCCAACTCCTATTCCTTCAGGCGCCCGGATACAATTCCTGAAATCTGCTGTGTGAAATGGGTTTTTCTTATACGGCAGGGAGAGCATAAAAAACAGGTTCAGCGAAATAAGACGGGACGTTGATGCCTCCGATTTACCCATACATCCTTTATAAAACCATTATTTTATAAACGTAGGTGCGGCAGTTGCTCGTGTAGTCGGACTATTTTAAATAATTAAGAAATTCACATTTATGTAATATGTGAAACAATTAAATTCACGAAAAAATATTATTATATAATATTATCCATAACCTTGGAGGCCTTTGTAACTAAATTTTCCATACAAAAGTATCATGCGTGCATGTATACAACTATATATATATATATATATATATATATATATATATTAATTGAAATTAAATGAAACTATTAGAAAGATATACATTTAAAATCACCCCGTCACCCGGAGTCTAACAAATAATCCTTCCTATCCGGGGAAGTGCACTGACCTATTTCATTTGTATTAAAATATACTATCGGTTTACTCAAAGTTATTTGAGATTCCGTAAAAACAATGTAGATGGCTTTCAAAAAATAGAAAGATAGATGTATCAATTAGAAAAATTGTTACATATAGGTTCGAAAATATGTCGACAAAAATACTGTCGCTGTAGCATAGTTGGTAATGTATCTTCCCCGGATTAGAAAAAAGATCCAGGTTCAAATCTTGGTAGCGCAATAACAATATTTTTCGATAAAATTGATTTTATATTTATATCTTTATAATTAATACATTTAATTAGTATTTAAAACTTTATTAATTCTGGCGTTTCCTATTGGATTTTATCATCACGAGCGCATCATGTACAATTCAGAGTCCTGGGAAATCTCACTCACCTCTTGACATATCCATCTCAATCTGGGTTTGTCAAGTGGTTGTTCATTTGAGATCCTTGAGCGATAAATACTCACTGCATGTTCTGAATTCATGGGCTCTATTTGTACTGCCCATCTTATCCTTTGCATTTTTACTACAAAGCAAATCAGAATTTTGATAAAAAATCTCTAAATTACTGCGAATACGCCAATGACCTAACTGATTATTTCTCAATACTTTATAAGTATATGTTTCTTACAAAAATATTCAATTTCTTACTAGATAAGCTGGGCTTACATGCGTGTATGACAACGGTGCGTATTGTACTGTAGATTGCAATTTTTAATTTAATGTATAGGAGTTTCAGAATATAACGAATTTCTTAATGATAAAATACCAGTAATTTCTACCATTAATTTACGACTTGATCTCATTTAACATATCATTCTCTGAATTAAACGTAACTCTCTCTACCTGAACCAAATTTTACATAATTCTAACAAGATTATTTCAAAATCCACACTCCGTCTGTATATTTAAAATATAACAAAATGTGAATCCCGTTGGAGGACGTACCGCTAGATGTTTTATTTTTTATTATTACAAATTAAATTAATCAACTAGAAAGATAAACAGAAAAAAGATTTTTATATTCCACTAGCAAATAAAATATTTTTTCAATGGATTGATTTTTTTCTATCTTTTTAGGTGATTCATTTAATTTGTATTAAAATACCACAGAACTATGTTCTGAAAAACTGCAACATCGCAATAATAATATAATATATCATGATATGGGTTTCAAATTATTATATTGTAAGCGGGAATTACAAGTCTTAATAAATTCTATACCGGACATTATATAATTATGTCGCATATATAAATATCTACTTTAAGGGATTCAGCTCCTAACTTTTGTCATCAACAGCGAAAAGTATATATTTGTCATTTTTAAGAATTAGAATATAGACGATCGGAATTAATGGGGGAGTTCGGGGAGAAAGGCAACAACGGTAAAAAGAAAGGAAGAAGTGTTGCGAGCGGAGGTGGGAAATTGGGCACTTAATGCGGTTCTCTTAAAAAATATGCTAATTTACATTGCATACGCTTCACTTTGTATTTTTACGACTTGTTTTATAGACAACTAGCGGTCCGTATCCGGCGTTGCCCCCGGTATTCAGATTTAGTTATTAGTAATTAAAAATAGTAAGAAGGGATGATTCCGTTTTGCGTAGTCACTAAATAATAACGATGAATGCAAATTTTCGTCCAGGCATATGGCGTGTAAGAAGCTTATATTTTCTTTAAGATCCTAGAGTACTATGCAAAATTTAGCTCAGATCAGTCTAAGGGTGTATAATTTTATAGAGCATAGATAAGCAGGTTTACAATTTTATGTATATAGTAACAGGATAAGAATACTTTGTGCATTGATATCTACAGGAATATGACATCAAATCCGTAATTCATCATAGTCTTGAAAGATGATGTAATATGTATCTAAAGACATTTCTTCAGATTGATCTATTGTGTAATTAAGATTTCTACCCACAAGGGTAACACTATTATATATGTTCCTGAAATTTAACTATTAACTTGTTAATGATTATAATTGAATATGCCTGTTGGGAGAATTGTTTCCGTGATCTTATAAATCACATTGCCTCGAATTTTAACATTTTCCAAGAAAGCAATAGATACTTCAGGATATTTTTTTAAATGGCACTTGTTTGTATTGATATATACATGATATAATAAATAAAACTGAATTTATTTTAAGCGAAATAAAATACGAGGCTATAGAAAATAGTTATAAAAATTATAACTAAACCACAGTTAGTTATAATTTTTATAACTAACTGTGGTTTAGTTATAAAAATATTACTAACATATTTAAATATGTTTTCTTTTCTATTTACAAAGTCACTATATACTTATTTTAGATTCTAAATAAGGAACGTAAAATATTCTACTCTTTCACAAATCAAAAGGTGTAAAATTGTTCTCTCAGAACATAATCAGATATGCGCTTGCAATTTATTCTAAGTGATGTTCTGTCGCGTCATGAAAAACTCAATTTTATAGATGAAGACCTGGAATTGAGGGAGGAACATGTTTACAGAGCTTACATCCAGAGAAGGGGTATCAAAGCAAAATTCCTTGATTTCACGTCAAGCAATACAATTTGCGAGAGTTGTGCCGTAAGAATAAACCTCGCATAAACAGCAATGCGGGACTTACCCACTGCCACCCCGTTCCCAGCCCGGCGGGGTCGGGACCACCCCCGCTGGCACCGAATCCCCGGGGCATATGAATAGCGATGTAATAGAAATAAAAAGAAGCAATCAACACTCGGAATAAAGACGAATCCAAGGTGTTTCCCGAGACAAAGAAAACCGAGTTTGATTGACCCGAGGTTGTGTTCTGTTCCCGTAAACCCTCCCTCGCGCTGTTGTGTACTCTCCGGGGTAGGTGGCTGCGTCTTGAAGAGGGGTGGTGACTCGTGACGTTGAATTATACCTTTATTGTTCTGTTTTGAGTTGTATTTCATGCATACATTTCTTGATGGAGGCTGTTTTTGTTTTTGCGAAATTCACAATGGCATGTTAATAAAATTTATTTCGTTTGCGCTTTATTTTAGGCAGAGACGAAAATAAGAAAATCGGATGAGACGTTGCGCTGATGCGTGTTTTCCCCTGCCACAGTGGTAATCGTCTTTAGTTTCCTCAAAACCTCAAACTTAAATCAAATTTATACTTTTTAAGTAAAGTGCTTTTAGGTTATTTATTTTATCAATGAATGAAGTTACATAAGGCTGATTAAAGAAAGCCTTATTACCATTATCATAGAAGTCAAAACTTAATAACAAATATTTTAAAACTATACAAATTTTACAGTTTGTACCATACACGAATATCACTCACCTCTGTAATAATCCTTAAATATTTTTATATTATGCGTTTTTTTTATTATTTAAATATTTTTATATGATGTTATTAATATTTTTAAAGGTGGGAAAACAATTTTATATATGATTATATTAGAAAAACACTTTGTACTTACATATATTATGAATTTTGAAATATTTATTCATACGGAATAGAATAATTTAACTTATCGTACCTAAGATTATTTTAGTTTCCAGTTTATTTATTCTCTACTCCTTATTCTGTATTGTGTTTTAAATATATATAGGCAAACGAATTATTTATTTATTATTTAAATTATTTTATAGCTTGATTTGTTCAATTTTGTTATTTAAATCATTATTCAATTTTGTGTTTAAATTGTGATTAATTGTTTAGTAGGTATATTGTTTAGATATCACTGTTAGATATAACAAATGAACCTGTCTCCTTTAACACAAAATTCGGTCTGGTTAGGGAAACAGTGAACATCTCTTACATTACGTACTTATATTATTGCATTAGAGAGGCTAAATAAATAAAATGAATAAAAGAATAATCGCATCTTCACCAAAATGCTTGAGGGCACAAAATGACAGTTTTAGACTTCAAATGTATTAGATATGGGTTGTGAAATTAGGATTAATGTGAAAAGTACAAAGTCAATACCAAAAAATAAATCTGCTTTACAAGACATGCGTTTATGTACTTTGTATTTTTTTCAATAGAGGATGCATTTACTGGTTGATACACTATTTCAATCACAATACACTTCTGAGTGCGTCGGGTAAAAATTTTATGAAAAGAACAGAAAACGCACTGAATAGGCAGTCGATTGTACAGCATTTTAGATTTTTTAGATCCCATTAGTGTAAATTATAAAACAACATACATCATTGTATATATATTTATATAAGTCATATTTTATTTCCATATACATTTAATTTCACAAATATCATAAAAAAATAAAAATATATTCCAGTTCCAACAAAATGTTATATGCTTTCATACATTTATTTTCTTTTAACAAGTAACAAAAAAACTTTGAATGATTTCGTCACCGAATTATTTAAAGTTTTCGATATCCTGATTCAACTAACTATTAACTAGAATGACAGTCAAAAAATAAACAATAAATATAAGAATGCCGCTTTCGGTACACCACCTTTATCATTTTTAACATTACTAGGACTATCTAAAGACCGTGTCGTCACCAAAATCTTGACTATTTATGACTTAACAACTTAATGTGGGCAATACTTTTTTTAACATAAAATTCGTTAAAAATTAAGTAAATTTCATTGTGTATGGCTATTGATTCTTCTGATAATCGCATACATCGCTACATTTTACAAAATCTCTACTTTATTTCACAATAACTGGTGACAAACCCTTCCATTATAAATGCGGCAGATAACATATGTAGAGCTTTGTATCACAGACAATTTGAACGGTAGACGTCAAACTCCAAGGTCAGCCTCTAGTACAGCCTCAAGAAGGATTTTAGAACCGACTAACCGTTTCCAGAAGTCTAAATTTAGTGAACGGGCATTTGCGGTGGTAGGCCCAAAAGCGTGGAACTCTTTTCCCTCCGTCGTAAGAAACAGTGCATCAGAGATTTTATTTAAGAAGAATATTATTTCAAAAAATCATTCGTATAAGTGAAAATAAAAATTGTTATTTTTAAAAAACAAAGATATTGTAACTGTAAACAGTTTATGTGTAAAGCGCCCTTGAGGTGAAAGTTTTTACGAAAATGGCGCTATACAAATTATCCAATATTATTATTAATATATACCTATAAATGTAATAAATTTTAAAAAACTACTTCTTAACGTGATAATTCTTCAAAAGTTTCCTCTAATTACACAAAAATCCTAATGTCCTCATTCAGAGATGAGGACGTAAGAGTCATCAGGTCACGTAGCCTGCTCCAGTCACCTTAATTAAACTTTCAGCCCAGGCCAGGCATCATACAGATAGTTGGTCTCGGCCCCCGCAGCGAGTTGGAGCCGGCTCTCCCCCGGAGAAAGGGAGGGGGAGGAGAACTAAAAAAGCCATCTGATTTGCATAAGTACATCGTTAAGGGTCGCGGCGAGGGGCGGCGGGGGCTAATGCGTCTGTGGGGCGAGTCTGGGGACACTTTGCAGAAACTATTCTGAGATGCACGGGGCAAATCATAAACGGCGCGCGATCGGTGAGACATCAATCCGCGAGATTGGCGATCTAATACACAATGCATATGCGAAAGGTCCTTGAGTTGAAACAGTTCTGAGTTTGCGTCGAGAGACTTTCAGACAGAAACTTTCCCAATACTTTGAGATTCGTAAGAACACTTAGCTAATTAAATTTGTTATCATTATTACAACTTTAGTTTATTTAATTAAAATTAAATTTATTTGAAAATTGTTCCATGAAAATTACAACATATTAGATACATTAGTTTTAACAAATGGCAAATCTATCTTTGGAAAAAATATAAATCTTATAAACTCATTGTTTATTTAAATGCCTTTGATAGCTGGTTCCCATATTTCCGATTAACAATAAGCACACATGTGATATATGAACTGCACTAATCTTTTTAACATTGCTGCCTTTTTGGTCCGATATTATTGTTTTTTAGCTGGGTTGTCTTTTTTAGATTTCGACCGACCGAAATGCGCACTGATGGTTTATTTGGACCGCTGCACTGGTCGAAGCACGGGATGTAATAAGAATGACGCCTATCGATTACCGTCTTCTTAACTTTCCGAAAAAAGGGCGACAATACTCTCACACACACATGTATATTATTATAAACCAGGAAAATATTTGTTTGAAGAAAATATATTTTTATTTTATTTCTTAATTTTATTAAGATTTGTACGGGGGTAATGTAATAGGTATTTTATAAAATAAAAGCGTTTCTCCAATAAATATTATTTTTATACCTAAAAAAATATATAATAAAGAAATATGTGACGCAATGATGTTGCAGGCAACACTAGCGTCATATATTTCCGTAAAACTAACCAGATATCCGAAGTTTCTACGTTTGGCGTGAATGAGGCAAGAAGAACAGTGTTTCAAAACAGAAGAGTGTGACACTCTCACTCAGAACCGAACCAAATTGATACAAAGGTTAAACTAAGGCAATAAAATGTATGGCGTTACAAAATTAAGTAAGTTTGAAGGGGATTAACATCAGAAGCCTAAAAGCAAAATTATCATCCCTTAATGTTCTGTTCTGGCGAATAATTTGCACTCTCTAAAACAAATAAAGGTGTTGAATTTCGGCGTATAATTTTACCGTTAAAATATACTATTAAGTATTCGTACATATTTACCAAAAACTTTATTAATAGCCCATTGCAATCCACCTTGGCGTCCACCGCCGGAAGTGCGGAGGCCGCAGAGGCGCGTCGCGACGCTTGGCGGGAAACAGGGTAATTATAAACAAACGTCATTAATATTGTTGCTCACTTCATTTCGCCATCCACTTCCGGGCGCCATTCAAACTTTACTCCGGCATTTTTGCTGATTTTCCCATATCCTTAGGACTTTTTCTCGCATTGTTTCGGCGGTTACGTGGTTGTTTTTATTACTAGTGATGGTACTGATTTTATTACTCGTGTTATTTAATAAAGATAACATTTTTTTGAAAGACTGATGTATAACTATATTTTTTTTTAAATAACAAACTTTTTACAGACCAAAATGATTATTTTCACGTCGACCGCTTTCGATACTACTGTATCTTTGTCAAGACAGACGTACATATAATATCGAAACCGGTTGTTGTTCTATAATGATATATCAGGTAGATTTTGTCTCTGTATGAAAGAAAGATGTATTTTCCGTTTTACTTTATTACTATTTTTTTACATTAACGGAATTACAATTTTTTTTTAATGTTCAAATAGCTGACATTTTGAACCAGAAAGCGATTCAATCTGCTAATGAACTTAGTCTAGATAAGGTTTTAGAAAAAATTTATACAAATCTGATATCCTGTCTACGAAATATTATACATAATATATCTTATTATATACCATCTCTCTCGGTCAGTCAATGTATACTATACCGAAAGTATGAAAGAATTATTTTTCTGCAATTTGTGGAGAGCCTTTCTTTGTTTAGTGCGCAGATCCAGAAGAATGGATTTAAGAATAATATTAGCCTTTTAACAATTCTTCTTTATTGATTAAAACATTTAATTCTGTTTTTACATTAATTTAATATAACACGGTTAACAGGGTGTAATATAATATCGTTAAATATCCATTCCCAGAAAAAACATAGAAATCATTTTCTCACAAATGATCACAACGTCGAACGAGCAGACCAGTTATTAAGTACCAACAGTATTAAGTATATTATAATTATTATACTAAAAATAAATAATAAATGTGCAAAATGAACTTCAAATTTAGATTGAATAATTTGGAATCATTAGAAATAAGTAAAGCATGTAAAACTAACCAAAATATTATAAACAACCAATTAAATTTAACCACAAGTCCCATTCTAAAAAAAAAAAAAACTTAAAATTATTTTAATACTTTTGTATCATTAAGTAACAATTTGAGTTAGATACTTAATTAATTTTTAAATAATTATTGTTTTTTTAAAATATATATATTTTTCATAAATAGATTCTGTTAAAGAAACATTGTAACATATGTTTTTGATTAGTTGACGAAATCTTGAAGAAGAAAATAATATTTATCGAAACCGGTAGATGTACTTAATTCATTAAGTGGTTAATACAATTAACAATCTAAAATATGTATATATGTATATAAATGAATGGTTGAAATTTTTCTCAAGGAAGTTACGTCATGAGACCTTCTGTAATAGGTAATATTTCTATCGAAATCTACATAAAAAAACTAAAAAGTTTATATGTACCCATAGTCATCATGCACATTCATCTTTGGTTCCAGTCCCCACTCTGAGATACTTCAAAAGACTTTTGCTAAGTTCAGATTTATTGCATGGACCATTTTAAAACGAAATCTTTACATTGAATAGAATTAATAAATTATGAAACACTTTTACTTAAAATTATCTTAATTTGACGTAATTTCCCGCGTAAAATATGTATTTACTAGAGTTTTGCAAAAACAGAGCGTCGGTCATAACTTTAGCTGCTGGCAAGACAGACCCGTTAGTTTCTTATTCCCAGATTGTATATAAAGCAGAAAAATAATTATATCAGATTACATTTTCATTAGCAGCGATTTGATGACTTTTCAACCCTAAATCATTTTGTTTTAGTCGGGGGGGAGGACGGGTGACTCTCTGCCCTTCTGTCGCCATCTTTGACTCGAGTATTAAGCTCATTACCTTATTTTCGGCAACACACTATGGGATAAATTAATTTCTATTTAAATACGACCTCATTAAAACAGTTTCATAAAAGTTCCCTTATTCTTTGTTTTTATGCCATTCGAAACTAAACCATTAAATAATAATAACTTTTCATTACATACTTCTTGTATAATTTATTTTTATAGTTTTACACAGATTTGGCAATTACCTAATCGGTTTTTTTTTGTGGTTACTTATTTACTTACCATCACGCCGTTTCCCCGCGGGGGTAGCAAGAGAAGATAGAGCGCCACACTCTTCTGTCCTGACACACAATTTTCGCCTCATCCACATTCATACATCTTCTCATACAAGCTCGCCGATTATTGAGGCTTCTAATAGAACCATCATCTGGTTTACCTGGTCGTGCCAAGTCTTCCGCGGATGTCCTCTATTTCTTTCTTACCATTCTCTCCTCAATTACATAATTAAATTAATTTGACAAATATTTAAACAAAACCGGTTGAGGTATAATAAATTTCGTAGTTTCATACACAGTGATGGTATTTTATTTTATTTAACATAAATAATCGATCAATAATTATCACTTTTATAAATAAAGGCTAATGTTTGAATAACAGTTCACAAAAAATTAATGCATATTTTACAACAATTAGAAATGTAAGAGAGACATTTTATAACATGCCTTTGAGTGGTACAATATCTAAGGACAGCCCTGACTGAGGGGATAGTGATCATTAATTCATTGACCCAACTTACTCCCGAATCGACCGCGAATTTTTAATGTGCTATACTATTAAAAATTAAAAATATTTTAAATATACAAAATTATTATAATGATTTTTAAAGATACGTAAAAAGCGTTTCCTAACAATAATTACTATTAAGACAGTTCTTATAATTATTTGTTGTTGAATTTAAGACATGAATGGAGTTAGGTTGAAAAAATAAATGAAAATCCTAATAATTACATAAATAGGTGTATAATATCCCAGAAATATTCTTGTATATACGATGCGAAAAAACTTTGAGAGGAAATTGATACATGATTTTGAGTTAATGTGTCAATTTCCTATGAATTACAAATTACATTTTTGAAATGAAATGACATGAGAATCAAAAATGTACCCAATCCTGTTGTGCCTACTCTAGATAGGTAGTTATTACAACGTACTTTGCGCGCTCGTCTTAAGACAAGTTAGTCCTATTTCTATAGCACAAGCATTAAGTTTAGTTTGAAAATAATAAGAATATTGATGTGACATGTATTCCGTGTACATATCTCTATCATTGTAAGAAGAAAAAAATTTATAAAAGATATTTATATTATTAAGGAGAACACATTTTTATTGTAAAGTTGTAATTATTCAGAACATAAGTCTGTAATAATTTAAATACAGATTAAATGTATTAATTAGAAAGTTATACATATAAAATCAATTTTGGAACCTGAGTAATCGGTTAATGTACGTTCCCCGGATGGGAAGAGATGCAGATTCGATTCCCGGTAGCAACAACAATATTGATTTTATATGTATATCTTTCTAATTAATACATTTAATTTGTACTAAAAGATATTTTTATTAATTAAAATTAACAAATTTTACAATATTTTTAATTATCATTTACTGTCTGCATTTAATTACATCTTAATTACAAAAGCACGTCATTTAATCATCTTCACAAAAATAAATATCACCCCCCTTGAAATATCAGTCACCCGCCATCCCCTGAACTTCGACCCGCCGCTGAGCCCGATTATTAAATGACCCGGTAAGACCATCGAAGTTTCTCCACTTTACTACAGACGGAAACGCAACAAACTTTTTAATTTGAATTAATTAATTTATACTCTACTCCCCCCTCTCTCCTTCGGAGTGGCGCCTATGACTTTTAGTAACAAAGTGCAGTAGTTTAATTTTTTATAAATGTTAATCATTAATGAATTGACATGTTATAAGTTGTATGTAGCAATCGCGACATCTCGGGACAGAATTAATAAATCAATAATCTCAATAAATTATGCATTACTATTTTAGTTATTTCTTCAAATACAATTTTAGTTAATAATAATCGATACAACAACCTTTACATTATACATATATGATATCTAATTTAAATGCATTCACACCAATATAAAAATATCACTTAAAATGCGAGTCAACTTAAAATTTTAAAATTTTGTATTTAGTAGAACGTTTGACGTTATTAGTTTGATAGAATACATTGTTTTAAAAAAAAAAAAAATAAGTATGATTTTTTTTAAATTTATTAACATGCTGATTAAAATCATGCAAAAGGCTTTGAGGGTCTAACTATATCGTGCAAAGTAATAATAAAGAAAAAAATTATACCTATCAAATCTTTTGATGTGATACTTAAATATATGAAACTATTCATATTAAATACGATACGATAAAGTCAAAACAATTTAACAGAAATACACGCGTTATCAAATTACACAACATTATACAGAAATGGATAAATATAATTATCATGTTAACATCATAATAATCTTACTAATTAATAATTCCAGTGTTAATCTGTATCTGAACTCTGAATAAGAAATCCAGATGACTTTATGACGATTGATTTTGATGATTTATATCAACAATAATACTCTCTCGTTAATAATTATCGCTATCTACAGGGGGTCCAAATATTATTGTTTCATTATTTTAACAGATTAGTTGTTCTGCTCTTTCTAAAATTTTAAAAGCACTACTTACCGAGTGCACATTTTCTTAATTATCCTCGGATGGTGCAGCCATTCAGCTCTTCACATCCCAAGGATGAGAGAACAATAGCACTCTTCTCAATTTCTGTTGCATTGTTCGTAGAGATGACGTTTGCAATATTTATTATTCCGCACCTAAGGCGGCCATCATACTTTATTGTCACTGTGTCTTTTGAAAATTAAATTAATGAATTACAAATGCATGCCTATATTACGGGATTAATAATTACTTCAGACCTTGTTTGTCGAAGAAAGTTGTCGTCGGTTATTTACATTAATTTATTATAAATGACACACCCCGTATAGCATCAATGTAAAAAAATATGTAAACATGTTTATCAGTAATATTATTAATGAATATAGATATATATACCTTATTTTGCAATCTTTGCACTTTTTCATGATAGTCGCACACTTTCTCATACGATTATATTATTACGCAATAATTTCAATGAACGCGAAATCTGAACACTAAAACAATACCCAAAAAAACAATTTAATTTCATAAAATATGTTATTTCATAACACCAAAAATATATTACATAAAAAGTATTAAGTACATATATCTGTCAGACGTGGTTGCTTCATACATGCTTTGGATGCTCCGCATCCCTTGTGTTCTGGAGTCAAAAAGCTTTGGACTTTTTTTCCTAGCTGAAAACAGTACTACTGTAAATAAATTTGTCCTATCATTTAGAGACCAGTCATAAAATACACTACGACACGGCGAAATACATATACATACATTCACAACTTTCGAACACCTACGAATCACGTGAACACACAGATACCAGCAACAGTGGATTCTATTATTCGTTCCGTATCCACAAAGTTTGTAAGTATTTTACTTTCTCACATGCGTATTCAATTCCGCCTGTCAAAGTCTTCGAATATTGTATACGCATTCGTTAACAGAATCCAACGTACAAAAAACGACTTCAATGCTTATGAGTATAATGCACAAAATAGCATACATATTACACAGTGAGCGGAATGTTTTGATGAATTTATTTGTGCGACGCGTTTTTGACAGTTTGGCTTGAATACTTGAAGTCGAATTATTACAACATTGGATATTCTTCAATTGTTTGTTATATTAATACATTTGATAATAAGTATAAACTTGTTATCCAACATCCCTTCTACATAAAGTCACCGACCACCACTGGTACAATCTATCCTCCAGGAGTTCAGAATTACAGAAAGGAGAATGCGAACGTACTTTGGACATGTTAACAGAAGAAACGATAAGAGTGTCGAGAAATTATCACAGGGACAGTCGAGTGAGTGAGCAAGAGGATGGCCTCCTGTAAGATGGATAGACCAAATAAAGGAGTTAACTAACATCAACATGGTTCAAGACTGGGAGGAATGAACACGTATTGTACTCCTGGTGGCAGATACTTCAGGGGACCACAACGCTCAACAGTAAGCAGACGAAGAAGAATATTTGTAAAAGCCCATATTATGGATGTTGATAAATTATTAAATAAATAAATACATAAAAATATACACAAATTGAATAGAAATAATCTATTTATCAAATTAATATTTAGTTGCTACCGCGATTCGAACCTGAACCTTTTCCTATCCGTAGAAAAGGTCTAGTTATTTGGGATCCTTCCCAAAATGCATAATACTATTATCCTTCCCCATGTTTTATCTGTGACTTACTGGATATGTTATTGGATTATCAGACTATATTGAACTGAAAATCATGTAGGTAAGTGTCATTGCCAGTAAGAAAAACGAAATGAAGTGTACACTGTCTTTATTAGGAGCAAGAAAAAACATACATTGGCGAAATCGTACGAATTTTTATGACTGGTAAGTATATTGAGCATCTGTCTATGGTCGCATTTGATAGTGCGACCGTAGATAAGACACGTAACGCAAATGACAGATGAATATTTGTAATGTTAACGTTTATTCAATAATCATTAATATACACAAACAGTTTTTTCAATAATGTATATATTTTTTAAAGTTGATACGTAAGAACACTGCGATTCCAGGGAGCAGGCAGCGATAGCTGATTGCTTTTTGCTACTAGAACCTGCAGGCGCCTATTTTGGCCGCTGCGTGGCCAGGGTTTCCGTAAAATCGACATAGTACGGATGCACGGTTGCACAGTGTACTATTGTTAAAACAATATAATAAAGGATTTTCACAATGAAATATATATTTTGTATAGACACAATAGCATCCCGATTGCTTTAAAAAAATGTATTAATATATGTATCGATTGGAACAGAATATAAATTCAGAATTTGTTGAAAATGTGTTCGGTTGATATAGCGAAATTGGTAACGCGTTTCCCTAAATAGGAAAAGATCCACGTTCGAATCCCGGTATCAACCAAATATTTTTTTCTGTACCTCTATCTTTATAATTGATTCATTTAATTTGTATTAAAAATACCACAGAAAAATATTTTTTCATTAAAATTAAAAGTATCCACATGTGAATAATTTTTAGTCTATTTTTGAAAATCCGCCGATTTAATTATTTTTTATTGCGAATCGTATCGCCAGGTTTATGACTTCCTTCGGGACGGGAGCGTTCCATTGTTACGGCAGCTATTTCTGGAGGTGGCCGAAAGGTGTGCGGCTGGGAATTTCGGCGATACTAAAACCAACGTCCCGGGTTAAATATACCCGCCCGCAGCTGCGCCGGCCGCCAGGAGCTCCGATCAAACTCCAAACCCTCGGCATCTGAAACAAATCCTAAACGTCACGTACTAAGTCACCAGATGTCGCCTACCTACAGACACGTGGGTTTGTTTTGTTCTCCATCACGATCCGTTCTGCGAGGTGATGAAGAATGGTCTCCAACCTGGTTGTGGATATTTTTGAATGCCTGTGAAAACAAGGAAGAATATAATATATGAAGCTCAGTGCTGAACGTACAGAATCAATAGAGACGTGCAAACACTACTGTCACCAATTACATAGTGTTTGTTATCTACAAAATGTTAGTACACATATCGATCTTTAGCGGAATCTCTAATCTTACATAGAATTTCATTACCGACAACGTATTTTTTTTTAAATATGACAACTGCACACAAGACGGGTACACACTAAAGAAGTGCACAGATAAATTACTGCATACATGGACAGCTACACACATTCTGCTCCCATGATTTTTTATTAACCTAATTTGTTTTTTTTTATTATATAGATAATATATATATATTTTTTTTTTTTCGGGTTAACACAATAATAAATAATACTTATAAATTGAAAATATATATTGCGAAATCTCGAAAATCTAAAAAAAGTATGTAGTGCGCATTTATAATAATCTGGTTTCTAATAATAACAACATATCGCATTATTTTCACTTTCTTAAATGAAATGAGGTGCGCGCTGTAATAATTGAATCATTAATATAAATGAGTTATTCTTGTCTACTTACATTCTTACGAATAGATGATAGTCGATATTAAAAAATGTTTAGTTTTAACATTCTGATGTCAGTTGAAATATCGGGGCGGTATTATTTTATCTATCTTATACTGCACGGATTAATCGTCTATTTAACAGTAATAATATTAATAGATTGATTGATAGAATTTAGGATTAGTGAAATATTAAACATTGTCAATCGTCAAAACCACTTTTTTTAGGACATACATATAACGGAATCGATCCGTATTTTGACATTAATATGTTTAACATTGGCAACATATTAATAATTAAACATCACGGGTTCAATTCCTGCCGAATGAAAAATAATCCAAGTCGAATGAAAACAATTTTCAATACACAATACCAATTAATTCTCATGTCAAGATTACTTTTCATGTGTTATAAACATATGTTCAATTTGTTTGATGTTACTCCTAATATACGTAAAACTATAAAGACTAGTTTATAAACAATGTCGATAAAGAAGTGATCTGTGTCAGAAAAATGTAGGAGCGAAAATAGGCGATTTGATTGTATGCTGTTTATTTTACGCCGATGATGCAGTATTAATGGCGAATAATAAACAAGAATTACAGAGGCTAGTGAGTAGAATGTACGATGTATGCGAGGAAAGCGACCTCATTATGAGTGTCAACAAGTCGGAAGTGATCGTATTCGAGAAGGAGGAAAGCAAGACAACGTGCAAAATACTTGTAGGTAATGAATGTTTGGAACAAGTAGATGAGTTTGTGTATTTGGGAAGTATGTTTGATAGAAACGGAAAGACGGAGAAAGATATCGAAAGGAGGATGACTGCAGGGAGTAAAGTGAACGGCGTTTCGAATGGGAATTTTTCAACTGAGGAAAGACTGGTATCGACACTAATGTATAGAAATGAGGCCTAGAGCTGTAAAAGAGGAACGAAAGTAGACCGAATGCAGTGGAAATGAGACCACTTAGGCGTATATGTGTCAGATCCATTTATGACAGAGTAAAGAATGAAGATATAAGAAAAGAATGTAAAGTTGATCTTAGTGTAGTGAGTAAGATTAAGAAAGAATCGCTTGGATGGTTTGGTCATATGGAACGGATGAATGAGGAGAGAATGGTGAGAAAGATATATGAAGCAAGTGTTGATGGTACCAGAAGTAGAGTACGTCCACGGACACTTGACAGATACAGGAGGATGGTTCTGTTAGAAGCCTCAAAAATCGTCGAACTTGTATGGGAAGATGTATGAAGAGTGTGGCGCTCTATCCTCTCTGCCTACCCCTGCGGAGAAACGGCGTGATGGTAAGTAAGTAAGTAGGTAGTCTCTCTGTGTGGTATTTTTTTTGTGCTTGGGCACATACTACTTACACTTTTTTTTTTACTTTTTCACATACTTAAATAATAAAATTTTTACTCGTTGAAAAAAGACAAAATTTTTATTACACTAGCGTAATATAAAATAAAAGTAAAAGGGATGAAAAGGGATGGAAAAAAATATATTTACAAGAGTTCATTATCGGCAATTATTACAGAGTGACATTAAAACCTTCTAAGACAAAAGGTTGCGTTCTGAAAGATGAAATAATTATTGTTATAATACAAATGTATTTATGGTATTGTTGGCAAAAATGATAATAATATAAAAATAATAATAATAGCTGGATAGATTAAAACCTACTTTGAATTTAACAGCTTAAATAATATGTACTTCCGCGTAAGCTACATCGTCTCCGTTTCTCTTAGTAGTTTAGGTCAGCCTCTACTTGAGCCGCAGGAGATTCAGGCAACTATTTACTTACATCACGCCGTTTCCTCGCGGGGGTAGGCAGAGAAGATAGAGCATAACACTCTTCTGCCCTAACACACATTCATATATATTCTCATGCAAACTCGTCGATTTTTGAGGCTTCTAACAGGACCGTCTTCCAGTGTCTGGTTTACCTGGTAGTGCCAAGTATTTCGCGGACATCCTCCATTTCTGGTGTTATCGACATTCACGCCATATCTCTTTCCTACTTACTCTTATTTTTAATCATATTACTATACATATATGAACATTACATTACCTCCAAAATTTTTAATTACAAATCAATTTGCCATATATCTCTATTTCCACTGCATTTATCTAACTTTCATTCCACTTTTATATTTTCTCTTTTATCATCATTTATCAGATAAATCAGATACTGAAAGATGGTCCTGTTAGAAGCCTCAATAGTTAACGAGCTTGTATGAAAAGATGTATGAATGTGAATGGGGTGAGAATTATGTGTCTGAAAAAAACACGGTCTATTCTCCCTGCCTACTCCCGCGGAGAAATGACGTGATAGTAAATTAGTTAGATAGTTAATTCTCTTAATGTTCATCATTCTACTATTGCTGTGTATTTGCTTAAAGTACCTAAATAATACGAGTTTTGTAAAAATATGTCGTATATGAGCTTGTTTCTTTCAAAACCCACATCATGTTCCACTGTTGTATATTTATTGTATAATATCGACGCTTCTGCGATAACTTAATTTGATTAATTTTTATAAAACAATTTTAAGAATTTCAATTTGAGAATAAGCTTCTTGCACGAAAATTAAAAACAAAAATTTAACAAAAGAAGTCACCTAAAAATATTTCCACGATATCCACTTTACTGTCGTGTCTGTCAATATTATTAAATTTATGTCACCTACAAAGGTTCTTGGCGTCTTTTTCTTTAAGGCAATTACCTACCTATTTCAAAAAATCCACATGTGCGGTGCATGTGAATTTTTAAATGTTATTGTTTCTTCATATACAGTCACGAAGTACCACCACGTGGACGCCGTACCTCAAGGCAGCTGGATGCTGCTCGCTGGCCTGCACACGTGTACTGAAAGGTGTGGGAAGTAGGTACACGGGTCCCAGTAACAAAGCTATTTGAGGTGGATGTGTTCCCTGGGCTGCACACGTGCTGGCTAGCTGGGGGGTTGTTTATGAGACTCGCAGTATTTGTCCCCGAATATTATTGTAGGTGGAGTAGGACATGTTGTTACTTTTCATCCATTTGTTTCTAGAATTTCTTTAAACGTAATATTTTCGTTGACAATTAAATTCGATCTTATAACTAACGATTTTTGTTTATACATGTTATTTGAAATGTTCATTTTCTCAGTGTAAAAATATGGGTGCGACTTAATAGGAAATTATTTTAAGAGACGTGTGAATTAAAATAAATACCTTATTCCATAAAACGATTTGTTTGTGCATTACAATAATAAAAAATAAACATTAAATAACCAACCTAACCTCGCTAAATTTTTATTGTTTTATTACTCAAATAATTCGTTCTAGGAAATAAAGTATTTGTTTTAATGTACGTGTTAATACTTTCTTAAAAATATTACATTTAAGGACAACACGTTTTTTTTTGTGAATTTGCATTTTCGGAAAATAGTTCTGTGGTATTTTAATACAAATTAAATAATCAATTAAAATATAGACAGAAACAATATTAGTTTCTACAAGGATTCGAATTTGGACCTCATCCTATGAAAGAAGTGTTCTCCTTAAAAATATATAAGTTATATACATATATATATATATATATACACTCGGGTCTCTTTTTATGTGTACTATTTTTATGCGGTTTATATTTCAAGAAGTTTTTTTTTTAAATAACTATTTTAGACCAATTTGACATGTTGAAAGGGTCAAAAACGAAGAAAGAGCATTCAAGTTTCAACGCGAGCTTCAGAATTGCATTTCTGGATATAAAGAATTGTTAAAAAAATTATTAATTAAACTGATTATAATGTCAAAAGGGAAAAATCAACATGCGAAGTTGAGGCTAATTTTATTTGTGAAGAATAACATGGATCTGATGCGCTGACTATCCCTTCTAGTGATGAAAGTCATTTCGCACCGGTTCGCAAAGAATGACAAGTCGTACAGCGATGATAATTCTTAAGAAAAAGGTAAACTTTTTTTTATAAAATTTTTATGCATAAATTTGGAAGGAATATGTTAAGATTATATTTTCTGAATTTAATAAAAATAATTTATGCGTTGTTTGGTATATTTTAACTTATTGAACTAGTTTTATGCAATTTTAGAAAAATATGAAACGTATCCTTTATTTTAATGCGTGTGTCTAGTCTTTTTTATGCGTTTTCACGTGGAACATATCTATCACATAAAAAGAGACCTGAGTGTATATAGTATCCTAGTAGGTATTTGAGATTCAGCGCAATATAAAGTGTATCGCTTTTAAAAATGGAATAATAAATGTATCAATACAGATAGGAGTTCTAAATTTGTCATAATCATGATCGGTTGCTGTAGTGCAATGGTCGACACGTTTCTTCGGATAGGTAGAGGTCCAGGTTCGAATCTCGGTAGCAACTAATACTATTTCAATAAATAGATTTTTCTGTGGGTATATCTTTCTAGTTGATTAATTTAATTGGTATTCAATTATTTTCAATTGCCGTTTTGCAGAGACGGTAATAGTGCATGTTCACTTATAAGACTTGTTAGTAAAGGTCGATATGTATTAGACGCGTCATTCTGCCAGTGGCGGTCGATAACTTTTTGTAGAAAGGATGCTGGATAACAAGTTTATACCTACATATTATTAAATGTACAAATATAACATATAATCGAAAGATATTCAATATTTTAATAATTCGGCTTTAAACAAATTCCTCAAAACAATCCGCTCGCTTCGTAATGTGTATGCTAGTTTGTGCATTACATCCATAAGCATTAAAGTCGTTTTTTGTACGTTGGATGCTGTTAACGAATGCGTATACAGTATTCGAAGACCTTGACAGGTGGAACTGAATGTCGAATACTTTCAAACTTTGTTAATACGGAACGAATGATAGAATCCACTGTTGCTGGTATTTGTGTGTTTACGCGAATCATAGGTGTTCAAAAGTTGAGAATGTATGTATATGTATTTCAACTCGCTTCGTGCGAGATCCGTGTGTTATGGCTGGTCTCTAAAAGACGAATTTATTTGCGGCAGTGTTGTTTTTGACTAGAAACAAAATGTCCAAAGCTTTTTGACTCTAAAACACAAGAGATACGGAGCATCCAAAGCATGTATAAAGCGAGCGCGCCTGCATTCTACATGTCTATTAAATACGACGGAGCTATCTTCGTCCTTAATCTTGTACTGTCATTCGTGTCTATGAGACGAGCCTCAACCGTGTCCACACCGCCGTGAGGATGAGTATAATGTTAAACATGGAATAAAACTAACACTGCTTTAAAGGCTGTTTTCTAACAACGTCTAACATCGTCTCAAGCACGCTTTTTGATTGTTGAAGATTCTCCGATACATGGTTTACTTGATCGTACCACGTATTTTGTAAACGTTCTCTGCTGCTGTTGCCTTCAAAACTTGCCATATATGTAATTTTTTTTTTTCATCTTATCTTAATTTTTTTTTTCATCCTGTCTTAATTTTTTTCATCCTATCTTAATTTTTTTTTCATCATATCTTAATTTTTTTTTCATCCTATCTTAATTTTTCGCTTGCCCAAATCATGTTTCACAAGTCCAAATCATGTTTCACATGCGCAAACCATGTTTCACGTGCCCAAATAATGTTTCACATGTCCAAATCGTGTTTCACGTGCGTAAACCGTGTTTCACATGTCTAAATCGTGTTTGACATGCGTAAACCATGTTTCACATGTACAAATTATGTTTCACATACCTAAACCATCTCAGTCGCCCATTCTTTAACTCTTTCGACTATTCTACAGATTAACAATTAGTAGTTTTTCAAGATAATATTATTAGAGTTTATTTATTAATAGACTGAATACAGTGAAATCACATCCTCTCACATGCGTACATTCGCCCCACGAATGACATGAGCCACACCCTTACACAGGGCAAGTTTTTTGTTACGATTCAACATGATTTGTTAATTTAGTAGCTGCCAAATAACTATCAAATGTTTGTCACCTGTAATTAACTATTCAAGGAATCTGGTTTTTTAGTTGTCGATATACTTGGTGTCCTCAATAATCATCAGTTTACCTATTCCCAGGATATAACTTTATCCGTCGACTAAAGGTAATCAGAACACGACCAGACACGGAGAAACAGCCCTTAAGTCAAATAATTACAAAAAAATTGAAATTATTCAATCGCAGATATTTTTATTTTTATTTTAAACTCAGCAGCACTAGTACATACTTTTACACGTTCTTCGTCTAATTTTGTAAGATATCCGTTATATATTAATATTTAGATAATTGTTCCATACACAGAACGTAACAATCAAATAAACCAATATCATAATCATTAACATCGTGATAATTTCTAGTATTTGTCATATTTGTGATAACCGCACACCTTCACGTGATATAATTGAGAGAAAATTTTGTTTTGTTTTACATTAATACGCTGTTATAAATAACTGTTTTATGTTACTATGCGACAAGGGCAGAAGAACATATAGAAATTAAATATACAGAATGCACAATTCAAACAGATTACGTACGTATTATGCAGAAATGGTTAGACCATAAACCGATATTATATTGAAGAAATTAAAATTGAAAGTTTGCAAAATTATTTATTTTTTTACAAATATGTTTACTAACGCCGTGTAAAAGATTATTTCACTATGACGTATTATTTATTGTGCTGATTCTTATAAAGATCAGTAAAAAAATAATAATCATTTAATTTTCGAACGGACATACTACACTAAAAAAAAACGTATTTTTCGATTTTATAATACAATTTATAAAAATACAATAAATATGTTTCAAATACAAATTAAATGCACGTTCCCCTGATTGGAAGAGATCCAGGTTCAAATCCCGGTAGCATCAACAATATTTTTCGATAAAATAGATATATATATATAATTTAATTTGTATTTAAAATATCATGTTCTGAATAATTACAACTTCATAATGAGAATGTGTTATCCTTAATAAAATATGTTTCTAATGATAAATATATAGTAAAAATCTTGTCGAAGAATGATGACACAATAACATTTTGGAAACAAAATACACACATAAATCAGTAAACTTTAATGTTCCCAAAAAGTCAAATAGCATGGTGTTTCAGATTTACATGATTTGGCGTCATTTTAGTATTCAAAATTATAAAATATATATTTTTTTAAAGAAGCTTGTGCGAAACCTATTGCTTTCTGCTAATATATTCACCACGAATGGATTCTATTCTAAACGGGAGGGTCTTAATATGTAATCTATATATTTAAAAATAATTTAATGGAGTCTTCTTTTAAATAGGCAATACACCCTTCAAGAGTGATTTGTGCTATTAATCAAGTTAAAACTTTATTTTATAAAAAAAAGTACAATAATATTATAGAATAGGAAATATTACAAGTTCAAAAAATTTGCTATTATGTAGATCAAATGTGGCGAGTTGAGAGAAACAAGAGAAGAGAGAAGAAGAAGAGTTAATATTTAAACTCATTAGACGATGTTACTGGGGCATCATAGAGTTTTTGTTTATTGTGAATGTCATTTCGTGTCACTGAATAGCGATCACTTCAACCACTGGGTCTTTAAAGATAACACGGCTCCAGGCAACCATGGGTGACAGGGGCATGTTACTTTACTCAATAATTTGTTTACTGAAGATATAGCTTCGAAGAGTTTTAATAAATATACAAACAATGCGTCAACTGTGAGTTGCAAAAGGTGCAACTATTATTCTTATTTTAATCATTAACAAACTCTGTAAATTTACACTATCGATAGCAATCAACTATCACCTCATGCTTGACGCTAGGCCGGCCGCAACGTGGTCAATGGTGGATGCCACGTGGCAACGGCCAATGTTTCTGTAAAACCTATTTTTATAGTTGAGAGTGGCATATAACATCTCTTCTACATCACCTACATTGGCTCCGATTCCCTGAAAGAGTTGAATTTAAATCGTACTGGTTGATGTACAAGGCGATACACAGCATGGCGCCTCTGTATCTTCAAGAACTTTGTATCCCAGAATGGTAGTCGTCTAACTCTAAGGTCAGTCTCTACTTCATCTGCAGGAAGGGCTGTAGAACCGACCAACAGTTACCAGAAGTCTAAGTTTAGTGAAAGGGCATTTGCGATGGTAGGCCCAAAAGCGTGGAACTCTTTGACCTTCGTCATAAGAAACAGTGCATCAGAGACTTTATTTAAAAAAAAACTAAAAACGCACCTTTTCAAAAAGTCATTTTCACAAGTGAAAATAACCATTTTTAATTTAAAAAAACAAGGATAATTGTAGAACTATAAACAGTTTATATGTAAAGCGCCCTTGAGGTGAAAGTTTTTACGAAAATGGTGGTATATAAATTATCCATTATTATTATTATTATTACAAATTTATAGCGTAATAATAAACATAATATTATTTTTTCAAAACTGTAATTCATTTAGAAAAATCGTTACAACAAAATATTAAATAATCATAATATTATTAAAAGTATCCACCAAATTAAATTTATACTCTTTACAACTTTACAATTTAAAATATATATATATATATATATATATATATATATATATATATATATATATATATATATATATATATATGTATATTAATAACGAGTTGCTAGCCTCGTAGCAGCTTGAGTAAAGATGTTGATGAAAAATTGATAGAATTACAATTTTCGAAAAGAGAAAAAATGTGCAATATAATGACATATTTGTGATCTAGTGACTAAATACTTGCCTAGTGATCAAATGGTCGGTGATTCAAGTCTCGTTCCGGGAGACTGTCTATCAAGTTAGACCTTTTTCACAGCACAAACGTTTAGCTATGTTTGAAAATAAAATTAATATTGATGTAACACATATTTCGTGTGCTATTTAAACATTTATATACTTATTCATATAAAACTAGATCGATTTTACTAGTGATTTTATAAAAACTTATATTATTAGAAATATGATTACCCATGCATATTGCGTTCTGTAGCGCATAGTTCTGTGGTAATTTTAATACTGATTAAATTAATCAACTAGAAAGATATACTGAAAACATCTATCTATCGATAATATATTTATCCAGGTAGGTACTAAATATATTTTTAGCATAGTTTGCATTATAAAAATATCACCTTCGGTAGGTGTATTTATGTAGGTACATATTTAAAAACTTTGTTGTTAAGAATTTAAAAAACTTTTTAAAATTATTTATTTATTTTTCTTTGACACTACTTGATATAAATTTTATAGCGATGGGTCGATTTCAACTGTGGCGCCATTGAATAAGAAGAATTATAAATCATATCGCTCATTTATTTATTTAAAGCTTAATCAAGCAACCAACCTAAGACGGAGGTGAGATGATTTATATGAAGGTGCATGTACGACGGTGGCGTACAGTAGGTATAGATTTAGGTTATGCTGTTACAAGTACATATATTATACAATCATATATAATATATGTTGTATATAGAATTATGAACTTTCGTTTAACCAAGATCTTTATTCAAAATCAATTCGTCGTTTCTACGACCCTGCCATGTATATATTCGTAATTTTAAAGTACTATTAATAGCGTTTTTAAAGTTTAAGTTTTAGCGTAAAATAATACCTTCTTACCCATATAAAAATCAATATCAAAAATGTATGGACGTTTTTAAGAACACTTTTTATGACTGAACGTGATTATTTTATGGTTTGAATATCCTTCACGTGATAACTAAACGAAATAATTATTTTTATTAAAGGTTAACGTAGGAAATTGTTTTGCCAAATGCTTTTTGTTTTTTCCAAATCAAAAACAAATTCATATACCAAATGCACCTCGAATGCAAAGAACGGCCATGAAATCAACACGTTAAAAACAGTAAAATAGTAAAATTCGCGAATTAGTAAAAGAGGAAGTAGATACTTCAATGATTTGCACACAGGTGTAAGCCTTTCTAATGTTATTCTGTTAAAAAACAGCATTACTAACAATTCAATACAAAACGGATCAACCGAAAGAAATGTTCAATTCAGTAAATAGCCATTTATATGACTTGAGTAATTCACTAGCTTAAAGACAGAACACAGTAATGTGAATAGCTCGCGAATAGAATGCGACGAATACCAAAGAGTGCCATGGGTACAGAGGTGAGTTATCTCTACTGGTACACAGATGGCGCTGATTGTAAAATATTGTTTCCGTTTATATTAATCCAATTATTTAATTTATATTTGTTTCCCAGAGTTTTTAATAACGCACAGCTTTTTTGCTTATATTCACTGCACGCCCCTGATGTACGACATTTTTTATATTTGTAATACTAAGGCAATCTACTAACAATAGAAATTCTATTAGTTAAAGTAAATTAAATAGCATGAATAATGCAAGGGGCATCGAAATTCTCACATGTAACATCAATTTCATTTAAACTGCATTGGTTTTTTCCTAAATTTAAATTTAAATGGTGTTGGCCGATGCACAAGACGACACAACATTGCGTCTCTAAATCATCAAGACTTTGCGCCCCAGCCAACGTAAATGGTAGGCATCAAACTCTCAAGTCACTTTGTACATCAGCCGCAAAAACAGTCGTGGAACAAATCACCCATTGTCAGAAGATTAAGTTTAATACAAAGCGGTTAATCAGAAACGTTATGTATATATTATTATTGATTAAAAATTCTGGTAGGTAAGAAGTTCTTTTTAAGTTTACTGGATTGTGAGGGACATGCATATTATAATTTTTGAGCATCCTAAAATGTGTCAAGACGTAAGTTTGACTTTTATGGGTACCGAACAAAATATAAGTTCACCATGATAAAAATATGACGTATTCGTTTGGTCACATATTTTACTGAGATTACCTTAGCGTCTATGAAAAATTTGGAGGTGGAGCGAGACAAAATCTTGACACATCAAAAGTGAAAGAAATCACTATTTTACGTGGCAATTTAAATTACAAATTATAAGAGGAAACGAGCCTAGAAGTTAAGTAAAAAATTAACATAATTAATTATTTAGGATCATATGATTTTGATGCGATACAATAATGAAATGAATGTTCCATCGCGCATGCAATACCTTTTTTAAATTTCATCATTTATTATATTAAAACCACGTTAATCGTACATCATACAACCATTGTGTTTGCGTCTGATTAAAATGTGATTTCTAGATTATATCGGTGTTTTAATTTGTGTACGAGCTCTCGTAAATGTTAATTTTAAAACCGCGCCATCTCCGCTCAAAAATCGCTTTCAAATTCATACGTGGAATTCAAATCAAGAACTCGTTTAATTCCTCAGAGGGCGGGCGACGCTAGTTCCCGGGACCGCCGCGCCAGCCCACCGGCGCCACCGTACGGTGTCCCTGTTGCTGTCTCGCTCCACTATCCCGTCATAGAATGAAAAACTGAACACGAGTACCGCAAAAAGTAATAAAAAAGTACAATTCATTTGTATCGCTCTGCAAAAATTGTTTATACAGTGGGGCGGTATTTTTGTATGAGACGTGTTTGATTTAGTTTTTTTGACGGTCGCGCGGTCTGGATGTGTTCGTTCGATTCGCAGAACGATATCTGTCCCGCTCGCTCCCACGGGGTATCGTAGTGGGGATGCGCGGAACAAACGCTCTCCAGGAGCGAGCGTCCAGTCAGTCGGTCGGCGGACGCGCGCCGAGTTTGTGAGGTATAGTGGGAGCGCGTTCGATTTCGTGGCATTTGTTCTCCCGCCGCTTTGAGGGGCGCACGCAGCGTCCGCTAGTGATGGTCGCACGCGGAGAGAGCATGTTCGGATGCTATGGTGACAGTTATTCGTATCGGCTGTGGAGTTTGGCCAATGTATGGAGCACCTGCCAATGTGAGTAGTAGACACGCTAAAAAAACCCGAAAAATAGTGCTGCTGTACTTTTTATGTGTTTTTTTTTATGATTTTCATTTTTTACCAATTTGGTCCGCTTTGCAAAAACTTTTGCCGATTGTTTGTAAGCGAAAATACTCCGCGTCCCCGTTCATTCCTCATTGATAAAGACTATCTTAAAGTGTATTAATAAAATACAATTTTGTGATGTGACAAATGTATTGAAAACTTTACAAAAAAAATTTTTTTTTTTGAAAAATATTTCAGATTAGAAATTTTCTACGGCAGATAAATGATAAATGTAAATATGCTTTTATTTGACGAAATATTATTTCATCTGACAAAACTTTTATGCGATGTACAAAATGTCTCTTAAAACTCGTCAATTTTTCAAATAATAACGCGTACACAATAGATGATGCCGACCTGCTTCAGCAGTCAAAATTTATATATTTTGATGCGAAAAAAACATAAAATTGTCAAAAGACTCGAGTATGAAAAGTTTTATGGCCGATGTTTGAAGATAACACCTGCTAAGACAACGCTTGTAAAAATGGCCCAAAAAGCAACTTGTTTAGTCGTGCGATAAAGCCAGTTGCAGTCGGAGATGAGCCCGGTCCCGTGACTCACGGGAGAGCGGCGCGACTCAATTTTTACCTCCGCCACGTAAAGCCGATCTGACAATCGGGCGGTTGTTAAGCTTCATGGTCCCGTCTTCCGTCACGTCACCGTCACTAGTCAGTCGCCCGGTCGCCGCTGCTGGAGTACCTGCCGCCCGGACTGTGATCGTAATATCCGATGAATCGCTATCGAACCGCGCTATAATGCGGTGTAAAGGATTGCCCACGTCCACGGCAGCTAAGCTCGCAAGATTCCGTAAGCTTTTTAATTTATTTTTTGTTTCACCACCGATCCTACCCGAAGTATCCCCCCTTCCATCGGCAGCCTCGACAAGTGTCCTCAGCCCGATTTGTTACTTTATTTTGAATTTTGCCTGCGTCACATATTATTTTCACGAATTATCATGCTCCAAAATGTTTTTATTTAAATTACAGGAAATCATTATTTTGTGTATTATATCAATTATTTTATGATGTGTTTTACCTTCTATAATCTAATTGCACCTTCGTTGAATATAATTTTACTTAATTATAAGTTATCTTTCAGGGCTACCGGTAATAATGATCACCTATATATAAACCATTATCCCTTTTCAACTACCTGTTTACCCGACAAACACCTCGTTAAATATAATCCCCGGCACCCTCCTGACGACGTCTCAATTAGCGTTTAACTACCTGTCACAACATACCTTTCTAAATCGGCACCTGTGCAATATAATTCGTATTATTCTTTTTGCCCCACACAATTGAAAATATTTCCGTACCCCGACAAAAGATCCTTTTAAAAACATCACACCTCATTTCTACCTGAACCCGCTCGGGTATATTTTTTATTATCGTGCTGTTGCCCATTTTGAGACGTTGTTTGCCTCGTGCATTTGTATAATGGAGTCGAGTGATTATAACAAAGGTGTTCATCATTCTTCTCGAACCGTCTACTCGAGTTTGTGAGCGCGGCCTCCCAGCAGGTATGCCCGTATTTTGTCATTGAGCCTTATGTTCGGCGTGCGGTCCGCCACTCCAGTTATTACTTTTGATCTTTGAATAAACCGGTTTGAAGTCACTCCCAGTGCCGGCGGACCCAATCTGCCCGGGCCGCAGGTAGAATTATCGAATGAGGGTCCGCCTCTTCTTTTACATATCCATGATGGCTTCCTCGACAGGAAGTTCTGTGTTTACGGTTCATTATATCGTCCATTTTGATTGTTTTTTAAACCCGCGCGGCAGGTGTGAGCGTCTGTTTTGCCGGAGTGTCTGAGACATTCTTAACACGCGATGAAGGGACGATGGAATCTGTCTATATTTAAATTCTGATTTTGTATTTGTCTTCTGAACGGTAATATCGACTCTTGAGCAAGTTTCTGATATTTATAGCAGCTTTATAAAAAAACAAATATTTAACTACAATATTGATGGACTTGAATTATAATTTATAAGTCTTTGAATAATGTACAGATTTTATATTTAGTTCTACGGATGTATTGAATTCCACTTTTACTAGTTTAAAACTAAACTTAGAGCCAAACTAACCTACTTATTTGAAACTATAGAAAATATTGTATTATTTTAATGTTACGTTGTTAGTCTTTAAATGATATTAATATTGAATTATTTTGTAATTTCAACAATTCTTTCCTCTACTTTTATCATATTAGATATAATTTTAAATAATAAAAACTGTCATATTTTATGATACGTATACAATTTTTAAGTTACTAAAATTATGGGAATTATTAGAGTTGTGTGATTAATTAATGAAACCAAATATGATATTACTGTATTATTGTGTAAAAAATATTATAGATATTTTGTGAATTATTATAAAATATCAACGAATAGTGTTTATTATATTCCTTATGTGAATACGATGCTCGCTTTTCACAGCAAAGATCGGATATTCCATCGCATCGATGCATATGCAAACATTCAAATATTTTGAATACCTTTTTAATGATTATGCACATTGTATTTTATTTATCTATATATAAAAAAAAAAATGGCGTTTTTCTTATTGTTTTAAAACATTTCCTTTATGACTTGCCTATCAAGCATTTAATAGATACAGTAAACATATTTTATAATTATTATGCTTACTGATTTTTTATTATAATTATCACAAGATACGCTTTCCCTTCATTCATTTTCCCCAGTTGGTTCATACAAAAAAAAAAAACCAAGTGTGAATTCTGCGATCGTAGAAATTTAGTGTAGCCACCGCCACCTGTGAACGAGTAGCGAAACCTCGCAATTGGTTCGCCTTGTCTCCGCTGGCGGCAGCAGCTCGCGGACAACCGCCGCATACCTGTTTTGATAGAAATCTCAATGTTGTGGCCCCATTTTGCTACACATGTATTTTGCATTTTAATTACTCGTCTTCTCTATGCCAAGAATTCAATAAAAGACCGCCCATTACACGGGGAATTATTGCGCAATTATATTATTAAACAAATTTATAATTCGCGTGATGTGGTGTCTCGCACGCAATATTTCACCGACTAACGGCTGCGAAACAATGTCGCGCGAACGACTTTGAATCCCGTTTGAATTTATACTTTTAATTTCTGTGAGTCAGACTGATTTGTTTAAATATTGAATTCTTGACAATAGGTTAGGTACTCGACACACCGAAACGTTTGCCGTCGGAATGGTTGTAGTTGATTATTACGAAGTGACATGTCAAACAAATTATGTGTGCAAAACCTCAATTATTTGCATTACTTTAAATCTTATCAATTGTCGATGACTAAAACGCCACACATAGACTTAATTAAAGATAATAAATGATAAACTACGCGCGTCCTTGATTGGACAGCATATGAAGTCCGTGTAGACTTTGACAGTTAATTAATTATGATTATTTCAATCTAAAATGTTAAACTATTTGCAATTAGAAATTCATTTAGGTATAAATTAATATTTGATAAGATCGAATTACGTAAGAAAAATATACTGGAAATTAACGAACAATACAAACAATTTCGATTGTGATTTTATTGCATATTTATTATTAACTTAACTCTAAGCTCCGTATTCGACTTGTAATCCAAATAAAATTACAAGAATTCATTTTAAATACTAAATTAATGTATTAATCATAAATATATACATATAAAATAATTTTTGTATTTAAAATATCACAGACCTATGTTATGAATAATTACAACTTCACAATAAGAATGTGTTTTCCCTAAGAATTCATTTATCTAGTTATTTTATTTTATTTTAAAATAAACGCACCGAGTACTTGCGTCATTAAAAAAGAACTAAATTACGATTAGTGTGATTGTTTTCTCACTAATATACTTTTCTGCCAATGTATATTCTTACCTATTTACATAATATGTATTTTAGAAAATCAATTGTATCTCGAAAAACTGCTTAGAATCTGAGAAGAATAATCCTAGAATCAATGATTTGTCTCTTATTAAGTTATTTTTTTCGTAGTATTCCCGGGTAAAATAGCGTTAAAAATGTGCGTAACATTTTATAAAATGTTTGCGTTTAGGAATGTAATGTACAAGAACGCGGTTTAGTATATTTGTAGATATACCAATGTGAAAGAAATATTAGCACGAAACAAAAGAACATCAGATGACGTCTCTAGAGACCGAAACATAACGTCTTTACGCAAGGTGAGACGGACGAATAAAAGAAAAGCGTTATATGGTGTGATGCATGTGACGCGTATTTTGATTGGTTGATTATTTACGCCACTTCGAATAAGATATTTATTAATTCTTGTTTATCAGAATTATAATTTATCTCGCACGCAGTTAGATAAACAGCCTCCCGGTAGGTACTTACCTCGTGGCGTGCTCTTAATCGATCGACTCTCGTGACGCCAATTATTGCCATTTTCTTCTGAGATAAAGCCATCGCCTCGCTGCGATGGGCCGTTATCGCGAAAAACGTTATGTTGTTTTTCAATTTAATAGTATATTTACAAAATAACACGTTGGCGTAGTCCTGTCGATGATGATAGTGTTGAAAACGGCGAATCACCGTTTTGTCAGCGAGCGCGCAATTGATAAGGCAGATGTTGTCTTGTAAGTTGTTCGATAAGGCAGCCCGAGACGCTGTGATGCCGCGAAAATAATCGAATAAATTCAAAACTGCGCGTTACTTCGCGTGATGCTACTTCATCTGCTATTTATTATGGCCAAGTCGATTTATTTGGAAGCTGAGTCATCGCGGAGTTCCGGGTACCTACGCATTCCCCGGATAGGAATTTTACCACCATTAAATGGTTCCATTTGGATCTCGTTTGAAATCTGCTATCGGATCGCTCAGATGGTAATATGGAACGTACGAGTGAGAAGAGAATGGTATATAAAATATACCAGGGGAATGTTTAAAACAACAGGAACAGGAGACGTCCGCGAAAGATCCGACACTATCAGGTAGATCAAATATTGGCGATGCGTTGCAAAGAGAATGAGTCAAGAATGGTTTGTTTGACAGGAGAGTGTAGCGTTCTACCTTATCTGCGGGTAACGGCGTGATGGTAAGTTAGTTAATATGTTTATTCAGTGGCGTAGCTGCCGCCTAAGCAATTTTAAGATAAATTAAGAAAAACATTGCAAAAGGCTACTGGTAGGGCCTGGGTTCACCGCATTACAAATTAAGATGTATTAAGACGCATAAATAAGTGAAGATAACTAATAACAACTATCAAGGAAAACTACATACTTCGGACACATTCTCCGCAAAGAAAAATGTGATATTTTACAGAGGAAGATAGTAGAGGAGATTTGGTGATCTTACGCATGATGCATCAACATACTGCAACATTTGAAAGGCGGCCCTTGAAGAAGTCTTGTTAGAAATTGTGTGTGCGCTGATGTCAAAACGTGTGCGGCGCGCTCACCCGCAAACAGAAGGAACAATTGCTTGTTAATATTAAGTTTTTGAACGTCCAACCACATAATCCCATTGTAGAACAGCAATAACGATAACTATTAATACCTAACATTAATTTAACTATTTCAAAAGCGTGGACCTAATTGTAAAAATTGTATGTAAATAAATTAAAACGAGGTGTGTACGACGGTATACGTGTTTGCTGTGAGGACCTGTAATTTGTTGGTACGCCACTGCATCAATTTATAAAATTTACACCTTTGAAAAGTTTTCAAGGTATTTGCATTTACATTAGCAGATTTAGACAGTCTTAAAAAGGGTGTACCTCGTTTATTTAATTATTAATGTGCACGGCACATAATATCTCGTCTTAAATGAAATATCACGTAAATACATTTTTATTTTTTCTACAAGCAGATGGCAAATTTTCAATCGACAGTAATAATAATAAAAGTAAAACTTGACTGACTAACGAAATCATCATTCAATAAAATAAATAACTGAACTACTAACACATAGATATATGTAGTGTCTAGGTACAAATATTTACAAAATTTTCATCGGATTAGTAAAAGGTATTTGAGATTCTGTAAAAATAAAGTATGGAACGATATATGTATCAATTTGAAAAGTATAACATGTAGATTCGAATATTTGTCGTCAATGCACTATAATGCACGTTCCGCGGATAGGAAGAGATCCAGGTTCGAATCCCGGAGCGACAACAATATTTTTCGATTAAATTGATTTTATATGTATATCGTTCTAATGTATATATTTAATTTGTATTTAAGAAAATGTTCGTCTGAATTCATTTTAGGTATACTTATATACGCATACTACACGCGCTGATAACTGGAAATTTGTAATACCTTTTTCGACCCAGCCGCTTTTCAGCAAAAGTCATACGCGACCCAAAATTTTGCTGAAGATTAAGTAATTGAATATGCAAATACGTCCAAGTCCGGGCGTCCTGGTTTTTCTTCAGTTTGCCTAATCGCAATTACAGTTTCGCCTCATGGGCACATGTTTTATCACAATGGACAGGATTGAGGTCACAGCCATCATTTCGTGTTGATTATTTTTGTCCGCGATGTTAACGACCTGGGACACTATTTCATTGGATAACTTAAATCTTTCTAGACCTAGAATCTAAAATGTATTCACCGCAACATAATTACGAACGCCTCCGTCGGTTTTTTTTCTTTTTTGTATAATAAAGTACCTACAAACCTAGAGAACGAAGCATTTTTCCTTCGAAAATACGATAATCGTTAATTATCCCGCGAGCCAGCCGGATTTCATTATTTTGTTTGCATCGCACACAAATTATAGGTATTTTTTAAAAATAAAACAAATTGTATGTTGTGTGTGAGAATTGCAATCAAAATACACTTAAAACTAATACATTTAGATTAATCGCGTAGAAAAAATCTAACTATCGAATTCGACTCAAACCCGGAACTTTATATATTACGCTAGAAATCTTAAAAATAAAATAGACTTAAAAGAAGAAAGGTATTTACGATATCAAATACACTCATAAACCTTCCGTGAGGACATTACGTGAAGCTATTTTGTATTTTTTGATAATGGTTTATTTGTATGCCCTACTAATTAAAACAAATCAAATAAATTACAAAAAATCTATCTAATAGTAATCCTATAAATTATCGTCAAATTTTACGTGCAACAGACCCAGTCCACAATATTTTATACCTGACCAAATTACGAGTCGAAAATGTTCAAGGAGAAATATAAACATACAGTTATATAAAATCTTATACGAGATTTTACAAGATTGTTATTATCTACCCTTTACTACATCTTTGCCTCAACCCTTGAATCATATAAAAAAAACAATCTGACCGCTCGGAGCACGATTATGTTTTAAGTTTAATATTCAATTTATTATTTAGAAACAATAGTAGTAGCTTGTTGGTGTAGTGGTCAAGACGTTGGCCTGGTGATCTAGTGGTCGGGGGTTCGCGCCTCGTTCCAGGACACCAGCAAGTTAGTCCTATTTTCATAGCACAAGCATTTAGCTTAGTTTGAAAATAGTAAGAATATTGATGTGACATGTATTCCGTGTACGCATCTCTATTTTTTTTAAATTCAAAAAAAAAAAAAAAATATTTCAATTAATCGAAATGAACATATGATAACGACTTTTTTAATATGCTTATATCTCTGATATGGTTTAAATTAGATAAATACAGCTTGAAAATTTTCGACCCATATTTTTAATATGTATCTATCTACTCCTACTATATATTTTACTTTTTAGTAAGTCATCTATGTATTCCCGTTACAAGCAGAATCTGCACTTAGTACATACCGCTGATTGTATAATATGTTTCTGTTTGTTTTGTCGCTCAAATAATATTGAAACGTAGTATTCGATTCAAAGAACTTAACACACGATTAGGTTCATCGTAACGCGATAATTTTGATGAGCTTTGAACTCGAAACATATCTCCTACGTCATGACACATCTGCATATTATTTGTGGTCTAAATTAGCAATGTTTTCCCATCTCGCTTGCCATATTTTCTCGACAACAAGATGACGCTATTGCATTAACAACAATGTGTTTTAAAGTTCCTACCTATTTGGTCTCAACTTGCGTAAAATTTAAGTGCGCCTTCTTCAGTCGTGTCTAGGAGACCCCAAAACTAGCCTCGTTAAAAATTGTTTCCAAATATATAACGTATATTGAAATACGGACTGCAACGGATAATTCAATTTACATTTTTCGAAAAAAAAATCTGTAAAATTGATCGTGTGAATATCTCGGTTAAATTCGTTTTGGCCAGCCTGATCCGTCGTCTTGTTTGAAAATGGCGATTATTTGAAAATTAATATAAAAAATTTAACTTTTCTTTCACGCGCAGATGAAATTAAATTTTTTTTGTACAATTTTAGTTAACATTTAAAACGTAAAGAAATGTTATCTACAAAGAAATTAATATTTTCAATCGAAATACGAGTCACCGTTTTACTTTGATTAATTTATACCCTTCTCCTTCCCGTCGGCAGCATCATTATCTCCTGCACTCTTTCCTCCCTTACGCTCTATCTTTTCTGTGATCGAACTCAGTTTTTATCATATTGTGAAACGCGAAAAAACAATCACTTATTCAAGTGGTAAATACTGCTAGGTAATATTTCCAACACTATAAGGAATCTGCTTATAGCTCCGGCAAGTTGTGTTATAGTATATATATATATAAGTTAACATAATAACATTTTTAAATGTCAGTAAACTACCGTAATCCAACTCAAATAATAACACTTAAAAATTTGAACTTTGTGTAGGTAAGTATTAGTAGTTTAAACCTAATTTCTACGATTCAGGTACTGAATTCACAAATAAATTTTTTCTATCTACTCGCCGGAATATGAAGGGACATAATGTATAAGTTTATTTTTAAATAGAGATGCAAACCAATATTCTTTCTTTTTTTAAACTATGACTAACTTTATGGCGTCACTAGATCACTAGGCGAGTAACGCAACCACTAGACCACATTCACGTCACGAATGCCGTTGAACATGTGAATTTTTTGAAAGTATCATGACGTAAGGTTGACGTCTATAGGCACCGAATAAAGTGTGTAGTCACCATGGTAGCGAGTATCGTCGCTTTCGTCAAATATTTTTCCGAGATCAGTATTGATTAAAATAAAACAAAACATTTTCGTATAAAAAAAAAAACGTGGATGATAAATTTGATTTGATCACTTTTTTCTTGTGAAAAGTGTGTCGAGCGGCGATCATCGAAAATATGCTATTTCCACGCCGGCCCGACAGCACCGACGCCGTCACCTGAACGTCGCCTCACCTGGCGGGTGGGCGGGAAGCGGCTCTCCGCCAACAGAAATGGCGCCCGGAAGTTGGACATTAGCGCCAAGTGCCGGGCGTCATCCTAGCCGAAATTCGGAATTTAAAAAAATGGCGACCGACAATTTTAAGGCCCATTTGAATCCGGTCCAACGGTGTGACGGTGTCGGGCGCCGGGCGTGGTGTGATGACGTCACGTGGAACTTGATGAAGCCGTGATGGAAATGTTATTGTAACAATTTATTGTTAAATATAAAAGACATTTAGAACTTTTTTTTTAAATATATACTTTTATTTATCTTTGTTTTGTCTGTGTACGTCTTGGTATGTTTGTCATTTATTTTTTTAAATCTATCAATGTTCAGTTATCGTTTTTTTTCTATGTTGGAAGCAAATTCAAAATTTGTTAAAACTATCACTTTTACTTTCGAATGTCGGTCTCTCGCTTGCTAAACGAACGTGTTTAATATTCATATTGTTGTAGTAAATAATTTTTATAAATTCTATTACAAGTTTACAAATTTATTATTTTCTGACAGATTCATCCTTGTTCTGGCTAGTTTGCCAGACTTTTGTCTATGGTTAAAGTAGCCAGCTTTTTCGTGCTGTTTAGATGTTATTTTATCAAAATAAATAAATAATTTTATAATGCTGCATTTTGTGAATTTCGAAAATAGAATATACTACATTAATATTAAAATTAACGACTCGTGTCTTTCGTTTATGTTAACGCTTTATGAATATTCAGTTTTATTTACATGTTTTATAGAATAGTTGGATTTAATTAAATAAATTATCTTTTTAATAAGCTAACCGTTTATTTGTTTATTGTACAACAAAATTTTCATTTTCAGCACACAAAAATATTAAAATATAAATGTGAAAATGGCGCCTAACCCTCTCCAACTGACTTGGTTCACAAAGAAACCACGGCTGCGCTGTTTTTCGTATTTCTCTCGTCTATGATCGCATCTCTACCTTCGTGTATCGATACAGGGTTTTTCGCAACATTACAGTATTATTTGGATGAGTTTTGACGTAGAAATCTTTTGTTACAGTTCCCCCGTTGACGGGGCCCGAGGACAAGACGGGGCCCGAGGCCCTGCCCGCCGAGGAGGAGGACGAGGTGGCGGGGGCGCGCGGAGCCCGAGGCGGGCGCGGCGCCCCCCGCTCGCCGCCGCTGCCGCTGGGCCCCGGCGGCCCCCACGTGTGCCCGCAGTGCGGAGGCGCCTACCCGTCGCGGGAGCTCCTGGACAAGCACGAGCTGCTGCACTCGCCCAACACGCAGGTGAGAGGAATTATTGTACGTGAAGTCATATATAATATATATCTCTGTTCTATGTTGCTCCAGTTCGACGCATCATCCCGGATGCTTGGCTTCAATGGAGATTACGATACTGAAACAATGGCAACATTATGATTTTTTTTTTAAATTTGAAATGTAAAGTATCATTTTCAGGTAATAATCAAATCTGATGAAATTTTATTAATTGTATATTGTGAGTCACTCAGATGGAGCGACTGATGTTTGTAAATTATTAATATTAGAAAGATTTGTTTGTTTGTTTGTCATGCGTGTACATGAATGTCGCAGTCAGTGGCGTGCAGTAGGTATAGATTTAGGTTTTGCGGTTACCAATTATATTATACAATCATATACAATATATGTTGTACATAGGATTATGAACTTTCTTTTATCCAACGTCTTTAGACAAAATAAATCCGTCGTTTATACTACCCTAACATGTATATATTTGTAATTATTAGACTACTATTAAGAGTGTTTTTAAAGTTTAATTTTTAAAGTAAAACAATATGTTTTTACCCATATGAAAAATGTACGCACATTTTTAAGAAAACTTTGTATGACTGAACATGATTCTTTTATTGTTTGAAAATACTTCACGAAATAATAATCACGCACCAAATGCACCTCGAACGCAAAGAACGGTCATGAAATCAATACTTTAAAAACAGTAAGATAGTAAAATTCGCGAATTAGTAAAAGAGGAAGTAGACACTTGCTGATTGAATAATTTGCACGCAGTTGTAAGCCTTTCTAATGTTACTCTGTTAAAAAAAAAAACATTTTTAATTCAGTAAATAACCAATTATATGACTCGAGTAATTCACTAGCTTAGAGATAGAACAGAGTAATATGAATAGGTCATGGCGGCAAATGCCATAAGAGCGCCATGGGTATAACGGTGAGTTGTCGTGGTAGTTTTTAGAACTAAGCAATTAAAGTCTTTACTGGTACACAGATGGCGCTGATTGTAAAATAATGTTTCCGTTTATGTTAATCCGATTATTTAATCCATATTTGTTTCCCAGAATTTTTAGTAATGCAATTTTTTTTTTTTTTTGCTTGTATGCACTGCACGACCCTAGTCGCAGTGTATACTGATAGGTATTAGTGTGTATTAATAGGTATTAGTGTATATTAATAGGTATAGGTGTTGCGTCTAGAACAGGACTCGGACAAAATGGTGTTTATTGTCGAATGATACGCAAATAAATTTACACTGTTTGATGGTTAAATTGCAAGTTAAAGTTCGCGACTAGCGAAGCTCACTGGAGGTGGTTTCGAACAGGTGACCAGGGGAAAAGTGATCGCTTCAGCTGGCTTCTCGAACCGGTTGCGTTGCGATGTATTGTTGTCTGGATTCTCGGGCGGTACGAGGAATGGCTGTGAAGTGTCCGGTTTGAAAACCAGGTATGTGAGGCGCGAGCAGGTCCTCCACACAATTATACATACGATATAAAAAAATATTAATATTCATTTAAATAAAATCGAATATACAGTGGAACCCCGCTATTCGTACACAATTTGTTCCGAGAGGTTGTTTGAATTAGTGATGGTAAACCGTTATTGTGTTCGATATATTAGTATCTGAGATTTAACTGTTGGAGTTTTAGTGTAACTACCAGCGATAGCTCGGAGAATTACGAATAATCGGTCACCAATCGAAGACAATCGCAAGTAACTTGTTTGAATTGCGATCTGTACGACTGTCGAATAATTTTTTCACTAAGAATGGATTTATCAGTTTTAGACCCCCAGATGATTGTATATTCAATCATTTATGATTGTTTGGTGAGTGGCCAGGCCCGAGACGCGAGTTCCACTTTCAAAATTCGTAAAGAATTATTTTTCAGCTCTATTATTGTTTTCAGTGCGGCTTGCACTTGTTTCCAATTAAAGTATTTTAAAATAAAATAAACACTACTGACTTCAAGGAGCTTATGCGAATGAGCCAATGCGAAACTGACCTCGTGATTCGGACGCGCGGTACGAATTTCGAGCAAACGTACGGATGCCGAGTCGAATTTTATTCGGAAAAGTTGGACGAATACCGAGTTGTACGAACAGAGAGGCGGGGGGACGGCGGGGTTTCATTATATTTGTAATGATGTAATTTTTTGTAAGTGAACCAATGTTAATTGTATATTTATGTATGTATATTTCCGAACGAATTTTTCCAAAGTTAATATCATTTAATCGTAAAAAATAAATGTTTTGTGATGTTACGATTTTTCAGAACATAGTTCAGTGATAATTATTAAAGCGAACTTTGAAAGGTGCACAGAAAAAAAAACTGTCGAAAAATACATAATAGTCATCACCGGGACTCGAACCCGGAACTTTCTACTGCAGGTAGAGAGCTTTAACTTCCAATGGAAATAATAGATGTCGCAAACGTATGTAGATTATAATTTGATCAAAATTCTTATCAAACATTTTTTTTAAATTGACTTTGTAAATATTTTGGCCTAGTTCGTTTGCCAGCTTGATCCGCCATGTTTTAAAATGGTGACTGTTCGATAATTTAACAAATGGTACAATAATTAGTTACCTACAGGGTATCATAAAATGGAAAAAATCTTTCTTTTCACACACAAATGAATCTACCCAATTCTTGTAGCCAGTTCTAAAATGATTTTTATTTATTTATTTAATAGTTAAAAGAAATTGTGTATTTGTATGAAACATGTAGTCACAAAGAATAACCCTTGCACCGATGCATAGTATTCTCAAATCAGCGTCCAATGTCTTCTGGCTCATGGCTGACCTTAGTTCACTCCTCGTGTTGATCACTTTCTTACTTTTGCTTTCCAATCCATGTTTGCTTTTTATTCTCGTGTTTGATAACCTCTGACCCTGTTTGCGTATAAATACTAATAATGTTGAACTTTCTACTAATTGGAAAATGTCGTCTTAAACAGAGAAATATTATCACATCTTGATTATACAATAGTAAAATTGTTCTAATGTATGTAATTAAGTATTTTCCGACAGTTAGTTGGGTATAGAACACTGATGAAACAAACTGTGATTGTTCAATTGCAACAATATTTGGTGCACTAAAAAACTAAACTTCTAACCGTTATCATCATATTTGTTCGCTATGGGTGATTTAGTGATGAGATAAACTGTGATTGTGATTTATTGGAAGAGGTAAATTATTATGATTGGTGTTCGATGATATCAGTGATTGAAAACTATTCACTGTCGTTTTGTGATATTAACACTTTTAAGTATTTATAGTACTATTTATAGTATATAAGTATATTCTACTATCACTGTATTAAACCCTTCCTTTGCATATTTAATTTACGGCTTTTTAGTATAAATATGTAAAAATCAAATCAAATTATAGAAAGCAACAACATATTGAATACTTAATAAAATAATTCAGAAGATGACGAATCACAATATTTTTAGATACTCAATAACTGCTAGTGATTGTAGCTTAGAGATATTAGTGAATCACTCACTGTATATGATTTTGAGCCCATCAATAGTAAAGATGATTGATTGGATGTTTAGTTTCTACTGCACCGGAGATTGCTCCCCGAATTATGAATAATCAACAGTTATGAATCATTGTTATAATCGAACATCAATCACTACTTATCTCATCACTAGTGATGGACATTATTCTGTCCAAAAAATCTAAACTCCACATTTACGATAGTCATATTTGATTGGTAAATTCTTTAATATTGATTATATTAAGTATTAATATTATGATGAAATCAATCAATCAAATTACGTATTCCACAAGTTTGAAATAATAATTATATCTAAAATTATATTTAAGTACAGATTACCGATATACATCTATGTATTAAAACACTATTAGTCTAGTGCGTCAACGAATATCGTAACATTTTATTTTCTCGAGTTTTAATATAGTTTATTAAAATTATTTTAAATGACTATCATTTTAATATGATATCATAAATCATCACATTATTATAAAATAATATACATTATAACATAAAATAATATACTTTATGACATTATAAAATAAAATGCTTTTATTATATAGATATTCAACATGTGCACCACCATGTTGCCCAAAAAATGTACATATTGTATTCAAATTTTTTTACCAATTTTTATTTGTTTCAGTCGTGCAAGATATGCAACAAAAGTTTCGCCAATGTGTACCGCCTGCAGCGTCATATGATCAGCCATGATGAGAGCGCTCTGCTAAGGAAGTTCAAGTGCAATGATTGCGACAAAGCTTTCAAGTTTAAGCATCATCTCAAGGAACACCTCCGCATCCACAGCGGTGAGAAGCCATTTGAGTGTGGTAATTGTGGAAAAAAGTTTTCACATTCTGGTTCCTACTCGAGTCACATGACTTCGAAGAAATGTCTCGTCATGAATCTAAAGATGGGTCGTATCCGACCAAACAACCCCGCTCTCAACCCTGAGAGAAGTCCTTCGAGGAAGAGGACCACCTCCTCGCTTCCTCAGATCAATAATAATTTGACACCTAATAATAACAATTCTTTCATGCCGATTTTGCCCAAGTACAACGATGCTGCCGCTGCCTTCCTGGCTTCTATCGCCCCGAGGGAAGGAGGCTTTCCCCCCTCTCCAGGATCTCTGGGGCCGCAGGGACTCCATCCGCTCTACCTGCCTCCGGGCATGGGTATGCACCATCCTGGAGCCATAGCTCCGTATAGCCTACCCACCTCTCTCAGTCACTTATTGGAACAGCTTGCTTCTTCTCAATATTTACCGCGGAAGGTGGAGTCTGAAGTCAATGCTAAAGATTCGGGGAGCTGCCACTCAGATCCTGAGGACATGATCGAAGAGGTAACAGAGGATGAAGATAAGAGATCATCTCTGGGAGATGAGAGAGAACTCGTAATGGACATTGAAGATGAAGAGCCTGTCAGGGTTAAGCAGGAAAGTCACCATGAAGAAGAAATTAAACACACAGTGCACGCTCCACCTCACTTTGTGGAGCGTGGATCTCCCTCGGTCAACTGTAACAACAGTGGGTTGGGAGGTCTAAATATGATATTGGAAACAGTAAATGCTTCGGTAACTAAACATCTTCTGCAAGCAAATATGCACAAACTGTCCCCCCATTCTTCTGGAATTACCTCTCCACCGGCCCCGGTTGTCTCGGTTAAGCCGGACCCTGACGAATCGCTACAGTGTTCACGCTGCTCTAAAATATTTAACCATAAAACTGAGCTTCTTCAACACGAACAAGTTTTGTGCGGCCAATTGTTCAGGAAACACGAAGGGTTGGCCGCCCAAATGGCTGAAACTCTCGCCCTCAACAGAATCGAGTCAGAAATGCACGCGTCCATCAACAGTGGCATGAGTGGAAGTGAAGATGAAGATTATTCCAAAGACCTTGATGGAAAGCATCCAGAAAGTGAACGTAAAGTTCGAGTGAGGACAGCCATCAGCGATGAGCAACAAGCAATATTAAAGGAACATTATACTCGCAACCAGAGACCTAATCGTGAAGAATTTAAGAGAATCGCTCATCAACTAGGATTAGACAATCGCGTAGTGCAAGTCTGGTTCCAAAACAATCGCGCTCGTGTTCGTAGAATGACTCAGTCACTATCGTTTTCAGAACAACCTTTAGATTTATCAACAAAGAAAACTACGTATTCTACCACATCGAGTCCTTCGGTGTCACCATCATGTAATGCATCGTTTGTCCATTCCGATTCGGGAGAAGAAGCCGTCAACTTGAGCCAGAAGTCTTCGAGGAGTCCGACCCCGTACCGCCATCCGTACCAACCAAACTATCAACATTCCAATTCATCGTCATCGATAGCCGATTTCAGGCATTCACCGTCACCTAATGAAGTCCATCACAACGGAATGCGGAGGCTTCCTCAGGCTCAGTACAAAATGCAACCTAGTCCTAATGTCGGATTAGTTCCTGTGGATAAATTGACAGCTTACAGTCCGGACACGATGACTCACTCTCCTTTACTAAACAGTCATCTGATATCTGACATCGGAAGAACATTCAGTTCGAGTCCAGGATCAGAGAAACGTTCATGGACCGAGGAGTCTCGTGTGTCGCAAGATATCGATGGAGAGGATCCATCTTCGAAAAAGATTCGAACAAAGAGTCTCGGCGAGCCCAAGGAACCAGAAGGGCAGTTTGTCTGCGATCAGTGTGACAAGACTTTTGTCAAGCAGAGTTCCCTGGCCCGGCATAAGTACGAACATTCTGGTGAGTTTTTTTTTCATTTTATTTGTATCATTATCTTATTAATAATAGACTTTTTTTTTATATAGTACAGGACAGAAAATACTATCTGTAATTATTTTTATTCTCAAAGGTTTAGCAGAGCTCTTGTAGACAATATTTATTGTATTAACCTCTTCTCTAAAAATCTAATAAAAAACATTTAAAATTCTCTGCTTATAATAATCTCGCAATGCATAATAATATTTTATATGGTATTATTACATCCTGTACATTAACAAATTGGTTTGTTTTTCAATTTTATACATTTATTATTTTTCATTTATTGGTTTTGTTTGTTGATTTTCTTTTGTTCATTTGTTTCTCTGCACATATTTTGGTATACTTTTTTACTACCGTTTTCGCTAAAAAATAAAGTCAAATGTATTATTTTAAAACTGTATATAATCTATCCCAGACTGGTCAAAACTAAATATTAATGACATTATCAACTTATAATCTAATTCTAGAAAAGAAAAACAAATTCTTTGCATCGTGTATTTAAACAGATTCATGCATCGGTGAAGATTCAAATGATGAAATTTTTCTAGTTTAATCAACCCTTCCTTTTTTCAGGTCAGAGGCCGTACAAGTGTATTGAATGCCCGAAGGCTTTCAAGCACAAGCACCACCTCACCGAGCACAAGAGGCTTCATACCGGAGAGAAACCATTTCAGTGTTGCAAGTGTCTGAAGAAATTCTCCCACTCCGGATCCTACAGTCAGCACATGAACCATCGGTACTCGTACTGCAAACCGTACAGAGAATAGATTTTAAGGTTTGCGTTTACCAAATCGGCTAGCTATTCCACTCTGCCAGAATTTTCGCGTCATCTTTCAGCTTGAAAACACCAAATGTTTGACGTACTTCCTATGTTCACATAGTTTAGGCAAATGTTCCTTCTTTGTTCCAATGTCTCTTGTAGAGTAAATATTACCCACCGTAATTGGATTTCTCTAGAACTGAGTCATATAATTTTCAAAATTATTTATAACTTCTTCAATAGGGTGACCGGATTTTAGTTTACATACACCCTGACATTGTTCGTGCAGATAGAGCATTCAGATAGATATAAAGAGAAATGCCTGCGGGGACTATATGAAACGTATTTAGTTTTCTTTGACCGACATATGGTTAAGTTAATTTTAAACATTATTTCAAAATTATCGTAAATTGGAGAAATTATAACAAAACCTAAAGAGATGGTGCTGAAACCCTGAGAGCTGGTCACCCTATTCCTCAAATGATTACAACTCTTTTGATGTTGCTATCAAGGGGGCCCACTCAAGTTTGACAATTGATTATTTTGTCTGTCAACGACCAGAATCAACGATAATAATTTTGCATTTTCTATTAAGGGGAGTTATAAAAATATTTTAAATATTGCATAATATGCTATTTGTACATAAAATCTAGCTTCCAGTCATACACTGTAACAGTCTATAGTTAAAGGTTTAATAGTTAAATAAACACTATTGTATAAACAAACAAACAAATTACCTTGCTTGACTGGTTAAATTTAACAAAATGTTTCATTAAAATAATTGTTAAAAAATCTTATCTCGATTCTTCTCTTAAGACTAATTAAGATTTATAGTGTTGAAAAATGACATTGATTTTTTCTTAAAGTTTAAGATATTTATAAAATTGAATATAGAAACACTACATTGAAAATGGAAACAATAACTCATTTAAAATTAATATAAAATTTGGATTTATATTTCATAAATGTCTCCTTTTTACACAATGTTAACAATGGCCAAATCTTTTTATGTGATTGTAAAATTTTATTCCTAAGATTACGTACATATTTGGTTAATATCTTTAATCGATAATCATTTACACTAAACGGTACCTGTACCAAAATACTCAGATATGTTAGTCTTACAATAAATACTTATTAAGTATATACTCGTGGATTTAATGTGCCAAAAATAATATTACGTGATTATTCAAACCAAATTTTATTTAATTATTTTAACCGTTTTTGTTAAACGACCGCGCCGAGAGTTGGGCGGATTTACCTGTTTTCGTGCCATTACTAGAAGCTTTCAAGCCAAATTTACTTTTATTCTTAGCCATATTATTGCTGTGACGATATTTTTTAACGGTATTTCAATGGAAATTGTTCAATGAATAGTTGTAATCGTGAATATAAAAATATATTATATAGCTTGTAAATAAAGAGATTTCTATAATGTTGGGATTGCGTGCCAAGTATATTTACTTAATAATATGTCAATGCTGTGTACATAGTAAACGGGCGTCGTGCAAGTTCTGCATAAATGTTAATTGCTTAAAGTGACTTGCGCGTACACTCTGCATTGACTCAATTTCAATCTATTGTAAATTTAAGTATTTTTCCTTAATTAAAACCAAATATTTGTATCAATTTAACATATTACATTTTAATAAAATTCCTGATATTGTATTAGTAAGCCATTATTTAAAATTATACTATGTAGAATGTATTAATAGAAGTATTAGAATAAGAAATTATTTATTTATTTCAGTATCGTGACTATTTGTGCCATATTAATCCAAACACAATCCTACGGTGTTTATGTAAAATGACAATATGTATTTACACACTTTTGCTACAGTAGCTTAATTTATTAATGATATTTTTTTATCCATCGATTTATCATTTGGTTCGTTCAATGAAATATGTAACTCAATTCGCCTAAACTATTTGAGAACTCATATCTGTTCATCCTGTTTACTTCACATAACACTTTAATCAAATATTAATTAAAACGTTTTCATAGCTTACTGCGTCATCGTCAGTAATAAACAATAACAATAAATATTATTTAATTTTTCAAAAAGTTAAAATTTTGTAAAAAGTTTTTTAAAAGTTAATTACAATGGACTTTCACAAAGTTACAAAAATTTTGAAATATTACTGTTCATCTCTTTCAACGAAACATTATTCTGATTTTACTTTTTGTATTATTCAATTTTTTTTAAATATATGGATACAGGACTGAGAATTGAGAAGTTTAGAAACAAAACCGCCACAATCTAATTCACAAAAATAGATTTTGAAAATTATCTGTCAACTATGGCGATAATACAATTGATGACTGCTCTTGACAACATGTTTGTACGTTTTAGAAGCATTTTATCAAAACCCTATCAATTTTAAAATTTCCGCTCTGGTTATAAAATCAGTTATCAATATACTTATCTCAATTTCGTCAATTGGGTAGTAAAATATTGTTTCTATGCCCTTCAATTAAGTTCACGGAAATATTTTTTTGGAACATTCTTATTTGTTATCTGGCACACGGTTCCCTCCGAATGGTTAGCCCGTAAAGCGATGCAGTAGGTCTCAAATTTTTTTTGCAGCATTGTAATCTGTTCCATCTCTACTTTTGATACCCACTGATGATCCATTATTTCTTTCTTGATATTGGGGAACAGAAAAATGTCAGAAGGGGAAATGTCAAGAATCGGGTGAATAATGGTGGGTGTTTTAAGGTGGTTCAATTTCAGTGAAAATTTTTTCACAACAATGCTGGAGCATCATTCTAATCTAAACAGTTCAGACTGGAATCATATCACTTGTGCTCGTAATCATTTCATTACCACCAGTGACACCAATGCTGCTTGTCCTTCGGGAACAAATTCTTGATGCACATTTTGACCGAGATCAGTTTAATTTGAGAAACATTTCAAGCATGAACTTAATTATCAGTCCTTTTACACATATTTATATATTTTTAATAATAATAAATATATTAATCGGAGGGGCCTTTAAGCCTTGTACTTCATTGAATAAACCAAATGTTAGTAATATCAAGTTGTATATGCATACATCGAACACTAACGCAAACATACTGTGTCATTCCAAAATATTTACTCTGCAAAAATTGATAATGAAAGTTATGTTTCGAAAGTATATTGTATTAGACGTAAGATCTTGAATATATATACATATATATAAATTGCATTAAATGGATAGTTTATTATATATCTTTAAAATTATATTTATATACATACTTATACATAATAAAAGAAAATATATTCTGACAATAAATAGGGCATTACTGCCACTTTGTGCAGCGAAACATGTTTGTATCTTAAATTTCTGTTGTTTTTCTTTTAAATTTGATTTTATTATTTGTTACTTTGTGAAGTGAGAAAAAAATCACTTAAATCAGAATTATGTATTTAGAAGAATACCTTGTCATTGGTAAATTTAACCTGAAAATAATTTATATTGCTCTTTTAATATGGAGTATTTAAAACAAATTGTAACATTGTGTTTAAACATCAATCTATAAATGACATTTATGTTACTTCCAGTATTTTTGATTTTATTTAACATTTTTTAATTTATTTTATGTACTTCATACTTCTTCATGAATCTCTCGTAAAGATGTTGTAGCTTGACATCGTATTTTCTGTAGCATTCTTAATAACTAGTTTTAGAAGTGCTTAAAATGATGCCAAATTCGCCATTCATTTCTTATGAATCTATTGTGTGTTTTCCAGTTCGTATTCATGTGAACGTATACTGTAATCAGTTCTCGGTTGGACTGGAAATTTCTGTCACTTTAAAATGTCTAAAAGAGAAATGGACCTGGAAGTATTGCTCCTCTAAAAGTATTTCTTTCGTTGATTTAATAATGCTATTATGTTATAAAATTGGCAAAATATTTTTTAACAGTTGGTATTTCTCGAATGCGATTTTATATTGTAGCACCTGAAGTAGCGTTATCAATAACAATTCTGTAAATAAGTTAACACGTTATCTATCGAGGTTTCTGATACAACGAAATGGTATAAAATGTATCTCCCGCAGTGTGCATTATCGCTTCTATCGAAAGGGTTAAACCTTGCATGCAACGAATTTGCACAATTTCTTTATGTCCGTCTCATTTCCATTTTTTTATGTTTATGTATAAGCTTGTCGTATTCACTTACTTTATTGAAATCTAAATATGGGCTAGGTAAACCAAAGATTACTTAAGGTAGTTAGCCAACATTTTAATTGACACACACAACTGTACATTCATAAACGTGAAGTCAAGAAATGTTTGGAATATCATTAACAACTTTATTTGCTTAGTAATGTATTCATTATCCAAACTTTTTATTTAATAAAAAGTATTTGTAACCATGTGTTATTTTTTTAAGAAATATTGTTATAAATATTGTGATGTGCAGAAACTTGCCACTCAATGATTCATCGTATTATTTTCTTATCTTTTTTTTATTTTTCATATTCTAAGAATGTTGTTTATTCAACCACCAAATTTGTCACATTTTTATTTCATTATAAAAACTAATACAGAATTTATAGTCACTGTGTGTATACAAATATTGATCTTAAGAGGTAACATGATTATTTTTTAACTTATATTTAGAAGATATTATATAAATAAATATACATAATAGATATTATTAAATAGTATTCAGCATGAATATTTTACTCACTATGTATAGAAATACATAAAATTAATATTGAAATTTTGTGTTCTTTTTTATTCTTCCTTATCTCGTGCCTTCAATCGCGAGAGATCATCTCTCACTTATAAAATATGTTACCACAAATCCTTTGACCTGTTGCTGGAATCAGTTTTCTCCCGAGGCTTTTTTGACTCGACATATTTGTTCCAAAATTCATATATTTTTGTTAAGTACAGTGAATTTTGGAATATACAGATAGCGGTGCAGAGTGTGAATTATCGTGCAATCCAGAATTAAGGATTAGCTAACCAGCTCCAGCAATCCAGAATTAAGGATTAGCTTAACCAGACCTGGTTGAAAATTTTATGACATATATCGTAGTTACATACATACCTATAATTAATTGTAAAATATTGCAACAAAAATATAAATGATCAAATATAAATAATATGCATTTAATTCCAAGTGTTGTAACACACTCATCGCAAAAATGAAAGGTCTCAGTTAGTAGAGTATATTTGTTATATATCAAATCAACAGCATGTTACTACAAACTTCGATCATAGGCCTAGCATGCATTGCCATTTTTTACCGCAATGTACAAAACCACATACCAACACGCACTACGAAACTTAAACTGCGTGTTTTCGGTTCAGTATCAAAATTAACTTTTGGACAATAGCTTGTGTTGTTGTATCTCCGGTTATAAGAAATAGAAAAATAATCACCGCTGCCATCATAAATACTGGGTTCATCTGTTAACTGACAAAAGATACCTAACGGGTTATTTTTATAAATTGTACCATAATATGAGAGAACATCCTGACAAGTTTTTTAATTACTATAGTCTCAATAAATAGTTTAACAAACTTTTAATATTTTTTATTTATTATCTTTGTTTTCTTAACCACTTGAATTGAGTTTAAATACATCTACCGGTTTCGAAAAATACCATTTTCTTCTTCAGGATGTCATAACTAACCAAAAATATATAGCATTGTTTCTTCATCAGAATCTATTTTTAAAATTTAACTACGAGTCCTATTCTAAAAATTTTTCCTAAAAATTATTCGACTAAATTTGTATTGAGCAGCAATTTGGGTTAGGTACTAAATTTATTTTTTAAATAATTGTCTTTTTAAAAATTTTAAATTTAAAAAAAAATTTAAAAATAGATTCTGATGAAGAAACAATGCTATATATTTTTGGTCAGTTATGACATCCTGAAGAAGAAAATGGTATTTTTCGAAACCGGTAGATGTATTTAAACTCAATTCAAGTGGTTAATAAAACAAAGATAATAAATAAAAAATATGAATTTTAACCACAACGTTAATATTCCTAATTTTAAAAGTGTTATACTTTTAATAGATGCAGGTCCTTACATTACAACCATTTTGCAAATTAATATCGCCAGAAGAATGTCTCACTTTTGCTTTGAGATTAGAAAAAACAACTTTATGTCAAATTATTGTAATAATAATAAGACACAATATGTAATAATTATATTGAATTTCAAAAACAAGTCGGCAGCAGATATTAATATTTTATCATACAATACGGGTCATTTTTGGACTTTACATATAATTTTGTCTGACAGATTCTCATGTGATGTCGCTGCAAACATAGACTCGGAGCCAGTTGACGACAGTGATGATACGTCCAGCCTCTCCGTTGGTTATTATATGGTCATCTCTATAGAATAAAAAAACATAATATTGCACATTGCAATCAATCGCGGATGTTTAAATATATCGAAAATAAAACTGCCAATGCCAAACATTGCCATTTTCATTGAAGTAACATGATCAAATCCACACTAGGTGAAAGTCTGGATAATAGGAAACCCACAAACAAATTGAAATTTCTAAATAAAGGCAAAGTTATTAGGTATGATTCATATTTTATTTGATACACATATTTTATTAATTACGCTATTCTAGGACAGTATAGTTCTAACCACTATATAACATAATTACAAATTAATTAGATTCTTAAAGACACGCGTCTTAGGACCTAGTTGATTTATAAATAATTTTTTATATCTTGAAATCGCAATCCTAATTTTCCCTGAAATTAATGAATATTGGAATTTGGCTTCTTGATGTATTTCTAAACAAGTGATACACTTTCTTTAACAGTCTTATAGGGGTTCAAAGACCATGACTGCAGTCACTACAGGGCATCATTCATTCCTTGATATTACTGTTAAGGCCCAGTCTGCTGAATACTTATGTATTTACACTATTATCAATATAATAAGATTGTTATTAACATAAAGGAAGATATATGGTGAGCATTCCTTTGAAAAGACAGGAAAAGAAATATGTTGATAAGTACAGAAAAAAAAAGTAAATGCAGGCGGCCTTCAACTTTCGCACAATTCGCTATTTCGCACATTTTTCAACTGTCGTTTTTTTTCAATAATGCAGTGTCTCACGTCCAGTCGCTCTCCTCTCCTTCTCATCCTGTCTCTTTCGATATTACGTGTTTTACCAGATCTCTACTTATGTACAGTACATATGTGTTAATATTTCACCCTTATACATTAACATGAATGAGAAACAAAGAAACTGCAATGTTGTAACGGACAATAAAAAATCAAGGACTCGTAAACTTCATACGATTGAGACAAAGATGGAAATAGTTAGACATTCCGAGAGTGGCGAATCTTTTGCTTCAATTGGCCATTCATACATTAACCGGTCTACAATATATTCGATTTTGAAAAAGAAGAATAAAATAAAGGTGTAAGTTCAAAATTGTGGAAATACTACATATTCAAAAATTGTTTCCAATAATAAGACGTAGTGATGGATAAAATGGAAAAATCCTTGTCATTGTGGATTGAAGATCAACATCAAAAAGATATCCCTCTTTTAATTATTCAAGCTAAAGCTCTTAGTTTGCATGAAAATTGGAAGATTCTAATGTGGAGTTTTTAGCAAGCAAGGGCTGGTCCGACAAATTTAAAATGAGGTATTCTTTGCATAATATTACATTCACTGGAGAAGCTGCTAATGCAGATAAAAATGCTGCAAATTAATTTATTTTTTCACTTTCCAAAATATTGAAAATGAAGATTTTTCTCCTTGTCAAATATTTAATGTGGACGAGACAGGCTCATTTTGAAAAAAATGCCTGATTGTACGTTTTTATCAAAGGAAGAATCAGTTTCTCCTGGATACAAATCTTCTAAAAACTGACATTGATTCTTAATGGAAATTTAGTTGGCGATTTAAAATTTAATCTAATGCAATGCTAATTTATCAATCTGAAAACCCCAGAGCATTGAAAGGGAAAGATAAAAATTTGCTTCCGGTCATTTGGAAATCAAATAAAAAACCCTTGGTTACTGCACTCATTTTCAAATAATGGTTCATTCTTCAAATCTTGCCAACAGTTAAGCAATATTGTAATGATAATAATTTGGAATTAAAAGCTTTATTAATCTTAGATAATGCTCCTGGACATCCCAAATATCTGCAGTATCTATATCTGGAAATTAAAGTTATATTCCTTTCTCCCAATACCACCTCACTCATACAGCCTATGGACCAAACAGTAATTGCTACGTTTAAATGTTATCATGTAATGAAACAGGTCATCAAGGCAATTGACAGGGAAGGTGGGCGGCACTTTTGGAGAAACTACACCAATATAGGATATTTGTGAGCCGAAATAAAAGAATCCACTATGAAAGGATCTTGGAAAAAATTATGCCCACGAATAATGGGCAATCATCTAAACCCTGAAGAATCTCTGGAAACCACCACAACTGAAATAGTTTTAATGATTAATGAACTAAACATGGATGTCAACAACGAAAATGTTGATGAATTAATTGAATCTCATTCAGAGCCTTTGTCTAATGAATACCTAATTGAACAACAAGAAGGAAATGAAATAGAAAATGAAGGTGAAGAAGAGGCTGACATCGTCAAGACAACAATCAAAAATATAAATGAAGCCTTCATGCATCTTGATAATTTTTTGACTATCATAGATGAATATGATCTCAATACAGAGCGTGTATCTTAAGTACGTAGGGCAATCGATAGAGACACGGCATGTTATAGAACTCTATCAGGAAAAGAAAAAAAAAGGTGACATTCAACAATCTCGTGACAATTTCATAAAGAAGATTCCTAAATTCTAATAAACATTGTTATTTTATTATGCATATGTGTGTGATTGATAAATAAATACATAACTGAAAATAGATCGCATTTAGGTGTTTTTTTACGTGACTCTACTTTCGCACATATCAACTTTCGCACACATTTCAGGAACCAATTGAGTGCGAAAGTTGAAGGCCGCCTGTACAATTGAACATGCCAAGATGCTGATGGGCAGGCAACATCGCTTGGAGAATGTACTATAGTTGGGCAAATGCAATCAATCAGTGATACCCGAGAGAAATCAAGAAGCAGAAAGGGCTGCTGAAATCATCAAACTCTGCATAGATACGTGGGAAGCACTTGAGAAGCCCTTCAGCCACCAGCAGATAGAAAACATCTGTACATTTTTAATTAATAGAGAATTAATTGAACACAATATTGTTTTTTTATTATTTTAGATATCTGCGAAGTAACAACATTAAATATGAATGACATCTGCAAGCATTTGTAGCGACTGGAATTTAAATCCACCGCCATCTCAGTCAGCATCGACGCTAGCGACAGCGCTGCCGGCTGCTGCTACAAGCCTGGCTCGAGAATTCACCGCTAGGCATTTCCTTATGCTTGTCTGTCTGTCGCTTGGCAATATAAAACAATCAAAACCTGTTATCAATTCTATCACGTGAAAGTATAGTTACTTCAAACAAAAAAATATATTTTAATGTTGTATTTTCACTGATTTCTTAAATAAATTAAAGTAATAAATTTTCTTATTCTTCCATCATTATTGATGGATTATTTATGGAACTATTATAATTAATACATGTTAAATAAATCTACTAGAAAGATATACAGAAAAAATCTATCTTTTGAAAAAATATTTAGTTTCTACCGGGATTGCTAGTTGTTAATTTGTATTAAAATACCACAGAACTATGTTCTGAAAATGCAACTTCACAACACAAATGTGTTCAACTTAATATTATAATTAGCTTTAACTATATATAAAGATAAAGAAATAAAATGTACCTAAGAGATGAGATATTTTTGATGGAAAGATGAACTAAACTAAAGTATTACATTTTATTAACCGTTTGAATGCTACGCGTCGCAAAAGCGCTGCGATCGTTTGTATCGGAAATTGCTTAGCACTTAATAGCAATTAATAGCAAAGTATTTTGTTATTATGTACCATAGAAAAAGGTCACAAAGCTCTACGTATACAATATTTCAGTAGCTATATCATAGGTACACAAAATTTCGAAAACTTTCCACCAAAATCATACTGTATTAAGAATGCTAAGGTCTTATTTTTGCATTAATGTACGAAGCGAAGTTACCGTATTGAGCAGTTATTTCGTGCAAAAGTTTAGATATTATAAATCTGTTAGTAGGTACCTATATAATGTAAATTCAATGGCTCAAATTGACAGGATTCTAATGAACAGTTTGGATACCTGAGGACCTGCAATTGCATAGTCCACGGATTATTGTTTTATTCAGAATGGGTTTTTACGACATCTCTGTGAATTTTCAATAAGTTAAAGAGTCACGTTGTAGAGTTCTGAACCAATCAACAACTACATAAAAATTTTGGTTGACTATGATAAATGTGGAAATAAAGGAAATTGTGGTTAATAAACGCTATTAATATTTCTCAAAAATAAATGCTATAGTGACAGACCTAATCATGTAAACAGTTCGATTTTTCAGCTTTGTAACGGAAAAATGACATCTAGCGATGAAATAATGAAAGATTTTTTAAATTGTTATATTATTTGAACACGTTTTTCGTTTTACTCAAAAGATGGTTTAATGTTTAGTTTGGTAAATCGACGTTGTGATGTTTCTAATATTTTCGTGTAGAATATATCGTATTCTCAACCAGCGCAACCAATTAAACTATTTAAAGAGATAGATGGTATGGTAACTTCGTTAATTAATACATAGATGGCTCAAATTTTAATAATTTCGGTCGATCTCGAACTTTTTGGATGGAATAACGGTTATATTTTTCGGGTGATTTCGGGCATTATATCCGAGAAAGGGTTAACAGTATTTTTTTTTTTATCAATACAAAATCATTTGAAAAGAAGTGTCATTAGAGCATTTGTATATCGAGCATGCAAGGTTTTGGACCATGGCTGGAATTTCTAAATAATTTTTTTTAAGTTACCAAGATTTGATTCAATCATACCTTAATCTCGGTTAGCACACTCATCTCTTGTTACTGAAACTAAATTCTATGGAATCCACTGATAAATGACCTGTTTTTTTTGTCTATGGTCTAAAAATGCTTCAAAACGCCGATGTTTGATATATATTGCTTTCAAATGTTCTTAGATGTTCAACACAATCTTTTTGTGAATGATGCTTAGAACGATTATTCTTCATACTTCACACGTGCACGTTTATTTCCTTTACAGTAATTGTGCACAGTTTTGAGTTCCCAATATTTGTGGGGGTTAGGTAGGTGATTAAATGAAAGAGTGATGATTGGCGTGTTGATGTTTATTGTGACAGTATAATCGAACAAGGAAGACAGATATTACGAATAGAATGAAGAGATGTAGAAGGTGCGCGTGTACTATGAAATGAAGCGGGTCGGCAGTTTCGCTCGGCGCGCATGGGCCGGCAAGACCGCCGTTGCGGAGCGATGAAACAAGAGAGCGGTCGTCGGTGAGGAATCGGGCCGAACCTGTAGCGGCAGCCGGCAGCGCTATGTCGCTAGCATCGATGCCGGCTGAAATGGCGGTGAATTTGAAATCTAATCCCTACATATTTATAACCATGTACCATTATTTACTAAGGATAATTTCAATTTCAATCCAGTATTCTGTTTTGAAACATGGAATTAGAACGAAAATAATAACAGGTTCAGCTATAGATATTAATTATTTTACGGTATATTGCGTATTGTTACATGATGTATGTACCTATATTAAGTAACATTCGATTCCTTTAATAATTATTGCGTGTAATAGTGATAAAAAAAATCCGCCCTTTCCCTGGAACACCACGAATAGCTTTGAAATTAAACGAACCCTTTGTTAACATATTGGTAGCCCACCGCTGGTTAAAATAATCTCTTCCAACCATGCTGACCTCATAACTATGACATGACACGTATCAAACTTTTTTCTATTTAAATTTCTTTCTAAATTCTAAATTTTTCTATTTTTATTAAAAATAATTATATTTATCTATCAAAATATATTGAATCAATAAATAAAAACTAATCATTTTTACCATTAGAGATTTAAGGATGGGTTTAAAAAAGTTGACTATTTCATTTATAAAAGCGTTATAAGAGTTAATTCTAAAACAAGGGGAAATGGTCGGGGATGACAATATTTTACTGCCTAAATTACGAGTCAAAATGTTCAAGGAATATGTGCAAATTCTCCACTGTTACAGAAAATATTATTGTTTGAAGTTTTTACCAAATTGTGTTAAGCTTGAAATCTACGTTCTACGAAATAAATATTTGCGAAATTGTTCCATTATTTCAAATTAATTTACCTACATTTAATTCATTTACATAGCCTTTAATTTTTTTGTATTCAACGTATAATTTGGAATCAATAAAATATTTCAATCAATTTTAATAATCATGAAATTACGATTTTTTTAAATGTTTTTTATTTTCAACACGGTTGAGATTAGGCACATATCTCTCGAACATTTCCGACTCGTAATTTAGTCAGTTTCACCCATAAAATATTTTGGACTAGGTCTGTTACATTCTGCTTGATATTAAATTCTTGTTGAAAACTTGATAGTGGCATATACTGGTCAAGGAGTAGATAGATACACGTACTCTATATTAGATGGTTTCATATATCCTTAATTATATTACGCTTCATACGCCAGTACTAGTGATGGTGTATGGCTCTGTATTGCCAGTAAGAAAATCTAATGGAATTGTATGCCGTATGTTTAAAGTATTCAAGCAAATATAGCAAAATATTATTATTATTAATTATTTGTTTTTGATGTTCCTACATAGGCATTTCAAGAAGAACATTTATAGAGAAATTAAACTATTCACAGTTTATAAATTAAATTAATATATACAGTTTCATAAATTATATTTTCAAACCTTCCTTCTATAAAATATCTGTTCGACATTGACATCGAGTATTTAAATGTATTTTCACGTTGTTTCGTGTTACTCACCACGCTACCCTGACCTGAACACCATCAAAAAGTCGTCTTACGCGTCTGCATTTGCCTTACTCATTATTTGATAAAGTTTTTTTTGTTTAGACCTTCCTTTGTGTTTTCTTACCTCAATTACATTTCTGAGGTATGCACTGTGTCAATCTAATAATGTGTCAATTTTCGATGGCGTCTTTTGTGGACCTCTTTTCTTTCCCTTTATAATCATTTTATACCTTTTTGTTATATAGCATAAAAGGTTTTCTAAATTTTACTAGTATTTTGTAATTACTTACTCATAACTATTATATTTGATGTTTATTTTTCGTACTACTATCATTTACAAAGGGGCGCTCAGCGACTATATGAAGGGTTTATTCACACACAGAGCAATAGGAGGTTAGGTCACGGAGCGGTCAGGAATATAGCCTTTATTTTTATTAGGTTTATTTTGATCAGTGCGAAGATGTAACACAGTGTAAATAAAACACCTTAATTATTTCATAAAACAAATATATTTCAATATGAAATTAAATCCCAACAAATATACATCTTTAACGGTTTTATTTGTGAAATATAAATTGTTTTCCTATTTCAAATAAAATAAATATAAATTTGCCAGAAATATAGCCCCAAGAAAGTCTAGTACAATATTTTTCTTATCAAAACACCAATTTATTTATATCTAAGTATATATCCAATTGTAAAATTCCATTTAATAAAATTTTGCTTATAAAATTGTGATGGGATAGTATATTTCTGGCAATAATTTAAAGTGATTTTCTACAACACACACTTATTGCACATTTAGAAGTTTATATATATGTAGATAGGAAATATGGAACATTTAAATCTTACGCTTGAACAATTAGTATAAAAAGAAGTTACAATAATATATTCAATATCGCTTGGTTTTACATCTATTCCGACCTTTTCATTCGTCACACATTGGAAAATATAAACACCTACAAAAACAATTTTGACTCCCCGAAATTTGGACAGAGAAATAATAATAATGTTACGTCCCTTGAGATCCTTACTACTGTTACCTTTACCATCCTATCTTCCTAACCACACTATCTTTTGGCTAAAGTCATGTATATTTATTATCAGTGATCGCTTATATGTTAATAAGGCAACGAAAAACTATCGATAAAGTATTTTATGTAATAAATAATTTATGTTTTAGCTTTGGAATGAAAATGAGCACTGAATCGAGGCAATGAGCAATTAATTAATTAACATTTTGTCCATCTCACGTTGAGAGCAGTACCTTAGGCCTTTTCTGAGTATCATTTACAATATTGCGAGATAATAAAAATAGTAGAAAAAGTGGCATCGCACTGCAAAGTGATGCTTCCAAATAATATGCAAATGTTCGGTGGTATGTGAAAAAAATAAAAAAGGCTATTTCCACGAAAGCACCTCTGCTTATAACATAACAATTGAAATATCCTTTAAATCATAAATACCTTCAAAACAATCCCTCGCTACTTAATTAATGTTTATCCCAGGGCAAATATTTTGATCGGGGGATAAATTTTTTTGATTTTATAAATTGATTTGAAAATTCAGTGGAAGTAAATAAGAGTCAATCAATCAACCGTGGAAAGACAACGACATTTACATGAGATGTTCAATATTCTGTACTTTAATACTTTAATAGTGTACAATACAAATAGTTGATACATATTGAATCTTTAAACTACTTTACTTTTCCACGGTACATGTGTTTACCGTACAATTAAATTATTCTTAATGATGTTAGAAAATCATAAAAGTTAATTTTAATTGCATTGCATGTTCATTTAAATAAAAAAGATATTAAAATATCTTACGACGCGAATAAAAAATATATTTTGACCACACATTTGCAAGAAATAAAAAATAATCTCAAACTAGCGTAAAATTTAATATATGAACGATTTTTAAAACATAAATCACATTAAGTAAATTTAAATATTTGCCCTCAAATACCATTTGATGGAGAAAAAAAAGTGATATTGCGAAAATAAAGTACCTAAAATACATATAATTTATGGGCTATTTTAAAATCACACCATTAATCCTAAAACTGCTGTATCACATATCATTTCGTTAGTTAGCACCAATGTCCATTCCGATTCCTTACACAGTGTATAAATATGTAAATATGTATTGTTATCGTGTTGTATAACACATACAAAATTAGTTGTAAAATAAAATTGTCATATTAGCATTCTCAGTTTGCATTTGCTCAATACAACTGGCTTCCGGTATGTCACAGGGGCTGTTTGTATTGGAATATATAAACACACCCTTATCTCCCAACCCTTCCGCTAACACACCCTTATCTCCCAACCCTTCCGCTAACACTTAAAATAAATTCAGTCTAACTCGATACAATGGGTTTGCACGAACTTCATTGTAGTGTCTGAGGAACATGAAAGTAAATTAAAATGTATTACACTCATTGCTGCAATCTGAGACGATAATTCAAGAGGAGATTTTCAAAAGCGGTCAACTCAATTCTTTTTTAAATCTAGCCAAAATTCAACGTCAAATCTTTTAAAAAAAAACTTAATTTTCAATAGTGGTCAAATCTAAACAGGTTTATTTTCAAACAGCGTCAAATTCATTTACATCAATCACGTCATTGCAAAGGCAGACACCATGTTGCTGAATACACTACGAAGGTGATCAGAGAGACCACGTGTTCGTTTTTCGCTGGTAAAAAATATATAAATTATTAATTATCCATTTCCAACCAAATTTGAAAATTACCTCTTGAATTATATTATTAAAGCGCAACACATTCTATGTTTCTAGGGGATGAATTTCACCACAATTTTATGAGATCACCTAACAGTTGAGCTGTTATTTTCAAAATTGTTGTCAAAACGAAATATTCTCGACACTTTATAAAAATATTCTCTTAACCTGCGGTTTATATTATATTTCGCGAAACCCATTGTTTTTTTTTATCACAATCTATATCAATCACCTTATCAGTTTCTTAGAAGGATTTCAATCTCAATTGATTACCCAACAATATTGAATCATACAGAAGACACAGTTTACCGATAGAATAATTTCACATCTTGCAATACAGCCAAAAGTACTAAGATTATCCAAATTTATACATTTTTATATCTTTACAATTACCAATTAACATTTGGGTTCTAAAAGAAATTTTTTTATTCGAAATTGCCGTTTTCAATTCTTTGTTACAATAAATAATTCGTAGACGCACATTTGGATGTATTGCAGCATGTGATACGCATATATTAAATATATTCACAATAATCATTACTGAATTGAAATGATAAGATGCTGCCCACGCGGAGACCGACAAATTTGATTTTTATAAATAGACATTGAATTTTTACAATATTATAAAAAAGTTTTTAATTTTTAATTTCTATACTTATTTACACTGGAGAAGAGACGTCAAAAAGCGCCAGTATTTTTACTACTTATACAATGCCCATAATATTAATTTTAATAATTTTGCTATAAAATTTTTCTTAATTCTAATTTGTGCTGCATTTTAAAATCATATCTTTCCACGCGTTTACGAAATGTGAAATGTGAAATGTAATTGTGTTCGATTGTAACAATGGTCGGCAAATGAGATTTAACTGTTGTAGGTTTTGTTTCTAATACGAATAATTGTGGTTACAATCACACACAATCACAGTGACAGTAACGATTTAACTATCACTAAAAGTGTTACTGATTTCAATTTACATTTTTCAGTAATCAAAGATTGATAAACGGGTATTTTTTATAATTACAAATGTTTTTAAATAATATAATTTGGTGTTTACAAATCATTATTGTTGCTTCCTTTTATTCTTCAGAAAGGCAGTTGTAGTCATCACGATCAGAGGCGGAACTAGGTTAACGCCCGAGGGATTAAAAAAAAATTCAAAACCTTTATTTTCTTTTTGAAAAAAGCTATGTGGCTATGTACTCTAAACGCATTCTCAGTAATTATACAAAAATATGTGTCCTTTTCGAGCTAATATATAATATATCGCTTTGGACAATTTGGTTAAAGACATGTCCGAGCATGTATTGATTTTTATGATCTTGTGCCTTCAACGACACTTTTCTTATTAATATCGCCCTTTTTTAGATATTTTCGTATGTCAAAAAAATGTGCACATATTTGATTACTACTATTTTTCTGAATGGTTTAAAATATGATAATTGACAATTGTTATTTTTTGTACATTCAGCTAAGCTCCAGTTCTGCGTCCCAATTAATGTTGCACCCGGGGCTACCGCTCCTTTAGCCTACTCCTAGTTTCGCCTCTGGTCACACTCCTTGTCGCGACACCATATTCATTAATTTATGAAGACATTCTTCAAAGGCAATAAAATAAAAACATTAATTTCGTTGGACAAAAACCCCATTACATATAATAGTTACAATTATTACGAGTCATTGTTTATTTAAAGAAATTTAACTATATAATTTTCGTATTGGCAGCATCTTACCTTTCGATTAAATTTAACTATTCTAATATTACACCACAACATCAAATAACAGCTACAATATATATATCAACAGTCAACATCGAACAAATATACCGCAGTTATCGGTTGATTTTTCCATTTAGTTAAATTTCTGATGATCATATTCCTGTGTGGTTTATTCTAGGTGCTTCAAGCTATCACAAAGTGTTTTGACTAATAAGGTAGAACACATAACACTTAGTATTTAGCGGTTTGTGTGGAATTTCAAATTGTTTTCATTGCGACAATCATTTTTTTTATAATTGTGAGCTTTCAAAGATATTCAATTCATCATTTTTAAATGACGTCTTAATCGCATTTTAATGTGCATTTTTTTACTTTCTAATGAAAGTCCAAATTGAAGATTACTATTAGTAATATTAGAATAATCTGACGCGTTTTGCCAATTTACAGTTGATTTTAAAATTTACAGAAAATAAATCAAAGCTGTATATACAGGTTAAATTAGAAATGTAATCGTAAAATTCAGTTTTAACGTCAGTTTTAATCAATCGAATTTGTTGCTACAATAACATGGAATTAAGAAAAAAAAAATATGAATAATTTTTTTTTCAATTTCACAATATGCTGCGTATATGATTTTTCTTAAATCAAACCAATTAGATAACTGTTCTATTGAGGTATGTTGTTCTTTAACAAAAATATATTAAATAAATATCTTTGTCACCTAGATCACAAATAAACAGATGTTACATCTTGTCATCGTCTATATTAAGAGATTAATTGACTTAATTATACATAAAATTATAACTATTAAAATTCATCGACACTTGTTGAATTGATATAGTGAAATGTGGGGATATTGTAAAAACTTTAAGTGTCCAACCTGTCTAACACGAGTCTACGTTTCTCTATCGCAATGGTCTCGGTGAGACGAGTCTAGGTTCCTCTACCGCAAAGGTCTCAGTGTCCAGTGGTTCGCCCGATTCTTGAATAAAATGTATTTTTCAAACTAGCTACTTGTGTGTTCTTTTATATTTGCCTATATTCTAGATAGGAACGGTTGAAATACATTTCAAAAACTTCATTCACTAACACTCAATCACTTAAAATTGGTTTTCTTATGTTTATACATGTTAGTTCACTTTAAGGCTAATATTCCAAAAATATAACATCAGTCATCGTTATAATTATATAAAATATGTTCTGGGGAGAAGTATATTAGGTTATCCGGAAAAAAAGGAAGGATTCACTTGTGCAAGTTTCAGAGCGAGGAGTTCTCGCGCTAACCTATCAATCCGCTTCTTCCTCACTCGCACTCCTCATTCTGGATATCTTGTAATATAATCAAAATCTATTATATTATCATGTAAGGAGTAAAGAAAAAATATATCACATTATCAGCAGTTTGATTGTCTCTGTAAAGAAAAGTACAGTGTGAAGTGAACAAATATATTTTTGATATCCAGAATGATACATCCCACCCATCTATAATGGATCAAACCGGAGGTCGCTTTGCGGAACGTCCTGCCTCGCTCTTCTCTGTTCGAAAGGTATATTTCCTAGATTTTAAATACATTTATAAAAAATTAAAATGTCACTGTATGCGCATACGCAATTATTATAATATTTGTAACAGTTAACTTTGAATTGATTAACAAGATAACATTAAATTCATGATCACACTCACTAGGGCTAGGTAAACTTATGACATCAATATACGTAATGAGGTACATCAATTTGGCACAGAGACATCTTATACTAAAATATATTAAACATATTTGTAGGTATATATAAATAATAAACATTTTAGTTTCTTATTTAGTACTTCGATGTTTTAAATCGTCATTCTTTTTCTTCTTCCATCTGGTTACTTCTTCTCATCTATATAAATCACAGCACTTGTACGCACGTTGCGCCAATTTCTTTCAATTTACAAATAAGAGGTATGCATGTACGTGTAAATATATATTAGGTCAAAGTTTACGAGAAAACACTTAGGATAAAAACACCAATACGTAATAAATTACAACCTATCAATTAATTTGGTAATTTAAAGATTATTTATGTTGATGGTGAATCGCCAAAACATTGTTGAATTTTGGTAAGCATCTAAACTAGTAAGAAATTTTTTGAAACACCAATACGAATATGTTAACAGACACCAAATATATTCTAAATATAGGCAATCATTATCTAGGACTACGTTATATCATTACTCAACTCATTTTATTAAATTGTTTTAGCTAAATTTCTCGTTATCACCCGTTAATATTGCATTTGCGTCACTAATTCATATTTCATATTGCAATTGTTGGCGCTCTCCGCCATCATCACTTGCTGGTGAAGGTTTCACTCGGAATCAGTACGGCCAAACGGATCTATAATATTATGTCCTCCGCTAGAAGTGTCTCGATCCTAACTGATTAAAATACAACTTTACTTTACGCTAGTGTAACAACCGACGGTGAGAAGATAAGGCAACTTAAAATCGATTTATGTATCTTTGTATGTAAATATTGAACAAATTCTTAGTTTGACACATAACTATGGCTCTATTTTAAAGGTATAGTAAAAAATATCTGACAATATATTAAATAATTACGACGAAATATCTGCATAACTAACGAACATATCATTCGGTCTTTCGCTGAACGTACTTTGACAGTTGCCGCCGGTTAGTTATGCAGACATGTAGCCGTTTGTAAATTTGTTTCACATTTGTATAAAGTAATCCACAAGTGAGCAAGTTTTGTAATCGATAATTCAATTGACATTAAAGTTAAGTAAATTTATTTATATTCGACTCCGTCAGGAAGGTCATCATCAACGGGGATTGTGGATGTGCGTGGTGAGGTGCTTGGACAGGTAGTCGGCCCTGGCGAAGCACTTCCCGCAGGCCTCGCAATGGTAGGGCCGCTCCCCGGTGTGGATGCGCAGGTGGCGGGTCAGGTCGCTCTTGCCCCCGAAGGCTCTGCCGCAGAACAGGCACACGAAAGGCCGTTCCCCCGTGTGCTTCCGCACGTGCAGCTTCAGGTTCTCTTTAGAGCGCACACACTTCCCGCAGAAGGGGCACGCGAAGCGCCGCTCGCGCTGCCTGTCTGCGGAGTCCGCGCGCAGGTAGCTCAGCAGCGAGGCTTCCGACGTTGCCACCCCTAGCATGGCGGCCTCTCTGGACACGCCTAACAGAGACCCTTCGTGCGAAAGCTCTCTACCGGTGTTTTTATCGCTGCTGTCAGGTTGAAGGCCACTGCTTCCCGCCGCTGTTTCTGCGACAGAGCTATCCGCAATTGAACTCACATTTGCAAATGATATTTCCGCTTTCTTTGGTACGAGCTCCGCAGTAGGTGATTTGGGTTTAAGGCCACTTTCTCCTTCGCCCTTTTCGCAGTCGCTCTCTGCTGTTACATTGTCGGATGCATTCGTCGGCACTACAGAGTCAACAGTGTCATCCTGGTCATCTTCTATTTCTCTCGACTGAGTTGTCCTTCGAAACTCGGTCTCTGAGTCTTCGAGATCGGTGACGGATGGTTCTCGACGAAAGCTGGAGAGCGACAGATCCATTTCTCCCGACCTTCCGAGGAGGGTGTCATTGGTGCTGGACACGTGATCGCTGGAGTCGCGAGAGCGAGATTCCCCTCCTTTACCGTGAAGTCGCTCCAAAGCGTGATTGAGCCTGTGTTTCTTGAAGGATTTGAGGTATCTAAATTGCATTCCGCAGACGTCACAAGTGAAGAGTTTGTCTGCCGGGAGTCTAGCGCGGTGGTTCTGTTCTCGATGCTTGACGTAGGCGGATCGGTAGCGGTAGCTCTGGCCGCACTGCTCGCAGACGAAGGGCTTCTCGTCCGGCCCGGGCGGGTGCTGGAGGGCGGCGTGGCGCTCCAGCAGCCAGGTCGAGGGGAAGGAGGCGAAGCAGGCGGAGCAGCGGTGCGGAGCATCCTCCAGATAAGGATGCGGGTGGAGGGGCGGGGGCGGTAGCAGGTGGTGCAGGGCGCGGCGCTGCAGCAGCGCGAGCAGAGCCCCGGGCCAGCCCAGGGAGGGGCCCGCTAATGAGGATCCGCCCAGCGGCGGGCCCAGGGGGGTGCCGCTACGGCTGGAGCCCGGAGAACTATCTACTGTCAACTGAACAAACAAATATCATTAAAAATTGTTAACACCTAAATATTATTTATTATCCATCGTATTTAAAAATTAAAATCACTTCATAGAAAAATACTTTATGATTCTTTAAAGATGTAATAACAATTATCTTCAAATGTTCAATGTTATTCAGAACCAAAGCAGAGCAAAGGTTTTTCTATAATTTAAATACAGTGGAAATTCTGTTTACGAACAAAAATCTTAACGAGAAAATGCTTCAATTTGGGAACAAAATTTCGGTTTACGAATAGGCAGGCAGTCTTAGAACTCACCACGAAAGAACTGGACCAGTTTCTTAATGAGCAGCAAAAGACGGTGACAGAGAAAATATTATTTTCAGAGACTGATAAACGAATGGTAGTTGTTACTAGGTCCTCGATCCACGAAATGTGCGCGAAGTGAAGTGAGGTACAAAGTTTTATGAAAAAACTATCCCCCTGATAAAACTTTATCAAATCGTGTTATAAATATGTTTAATGATAATGTCATGTCTAATTTTCGCAACATTATAAAAAGCAAGAAGAAACAAATATCAAAACTTGATAAACTTCAAGCACCCGATGTTTTTATGGAAGGAGAGTCCCTTCCAAACAATAACACTTTACTACATATTTTGTAAGATAAGTTAAAATAAAGTTTGTTCTTAAGTTTATTCTTCTAGTTTTATTACTTCCAATTTTATTTATTTTAAAACCATGAATTTTTATTGCCTTATAGGATTTCATGTAAGAAGTAGAATATAAAGACGATAAAGAGCAATTTTCTTGGGGGTCTTAAGCAGATTAATATATTTTACATTGATTCTTATGGGAATAATTGTTTCGGTTTACGAACTACTCACTTTTCGAGTGAATTAAGTTCGTAAACCGAGGTTCCATTGCGTCAGTAATAACACATAATTATTATAAAAATAGTCTCCATATTTTACACACACAAATGCATCAATATGCTGACTTCAATATTTTTCACTGAAATGAGTTTAACACTCAAGCACCTAGTAATTAGTATATAGACATTTAAAAATAATATTTTACTTCTTACGCTGTTTATTTTACTTCAAACATAGCACAAATGAAATAAATGATTGTTAAAATAGTTTAGAGCAAATTTTATTATATTTAATTAGGTGCGATTAAAATCAATCAAAAAAAATCGAAATTATTTATGTGGTGTACAATATCTTCCAGAATTTATATTGCACCAGAATTACGTATTAACCCTTCCAAAACCATGCAGTAAAATAGGTCTACAGCCCCATTTAAAACTGTAATATTTCGGTTAATATACGCAACATAAAATTTATATTTTAGTTAATTCTAAGAAAAATGTTTATGCTTAGAACTGACTAATGAAAAACCGAATCCGAATGTAAAGCGAATCCTACAAAAATAATTATTTTTTAATTCAGTCAGTTGTAAAATTAATATGTTGGGAAAAATACCATTTGTGGTAAGACAAATAAATAGATATTAATAACCTAATAAAAATAATAACAAACACATGAATGTAATTATGATATATCTTTCTCACTAATTTAATGAAGAGAGATAAGAAATAAGGTAGTATTGTATAGGACTCGATGAATGCTTCGAATTATATTTTCGTAATTAATATTCAATATTTAGAGTAAGTTTATAGGATTAATAATTTTAATTATAAAGCCATTTGAACTAATAAAAGCTTTCTTCGCATTTTTAACCTTATAAATTTCTTTCGGTAACACGAGTTGATAGCATGGCTGCTTATGGGTATTTTTATCACGGTATGGTAAAGGTTAAAACAAATTTGGGAACCCTTAGTTATAATTCGCCTTACTTAAGATATTTATGTTAAAATCGAGAATTTTTATGATTCAGTGGTGTCCAAAAATCAATTAATAAAATATAAAAAAATCAAACCAAATTTGAAACTTACCAGTTTTCTGAAGCGAACATAGAGATATGCTATTATGTCAAAAAAAAAAACAATGTTTTAGTGGTTGTATAGCATTTATTTGTCAAAATTGTATTTTTACAGCTATGATATGCATGTTTTTGTTTCGAAGGTGTATGTATGTATCAACAAAGTAAATTATTTATTACTCCAGAAAAATTATTTTAAGTAATTATAATGTGAGCGTTAAAAAAATTACATAAATTTCATTTCTCAACAAAATTTTTAATCCCAACATTTTGCTAATATAATTTAAAAAAACTAAACTGGTGATTGAAACATCGTAGATACATTCTATGCTTCGATAGGTACTGTAACACGTTATAAAGTTTAATAGTGTGACACTGTGGGAATTATATTCACAACAAAAACACTCATAATCACTGTAGGTACATGATTTTTGATAAATATTCTACAAAACAACGTAACAATATTCAAATCAATCTAGTCCGTAATCAAATAAATTATTATTTACGATTTTTAGATGTCGTTTGAGAGATATCTTTTCAGATTATTGAGAAATTAAATACAAATTTAGGACCTAAAATTAAGATGAACATTGTTGTTAAATTTGAGAATGATTTTTCACAAAATGTGTCGTTTTATAACTTAATAAAATAACTTTTCATTAAATGGAATCTATGATAAACATTAAAAATTAATGTTGGAAATTATAGTATACGTATGTATTGAATAATTTTTCATTATGCATAGCTATCACAATGTTCCGTGTGATTCTGTTGCTTCATGATTTTGTGCACCTTGTATGAACAATCCTATGTTAAATAAATAATATTATTTGTAACCAGAGGAACATAATAGTACGCCGAATGTGTACGACGCAAATAACATAAATTGATGCATTTGTGTAGACTATGTAAATATTATTTACACGTTGGGATATTTCATAACAAAACAACTATTTTAATCTCGTGATTTATTACCGAGTCGCCATCTTAACAATCCAGCAATAATTATTATAATTTGATTGGCTGTCACCACTTGTAGGTACAAGAAAGCGTCGAATATTTAACAAAGCGAGGGTATATCAATGTTCCCATCCAATATTGTAACTACGATTTGTAGATATCTAGAAGTTAACAATGTGAAAGCTATTGACGATTGCAAAAATTACCAAAACCGCAACATTTCTAAACATCCCCTAAACAGGCTGTTGACAATTTTTGCAAATAAAATCATGTTGTGAAAATCAGTTATTATGATGATTTTATATGCTAAAAAGGGACCTGGCTTTAGAGCAAAACTTTCAAAATTTGACAAAACAAATTGTGTAGTAATTTTTAGGAACCAGGTAATTATTATTTTTTATTTGTAGGTAAGATAAACAATACTAACCATAAAATAATAATTGAATTTTTACCTATTTTCTAGTAAAATATAAATCTATATTTTCAGAATCCTCGAAAGTAACATAATCTGTACACTTATAAAATTAACTTTTGTTAAATATTAAAATAAATATATTTATAACTCATTTTGATCATTTTACTCCGTAAGATTCCTTTTTGCGTATCAAATCACAAATGTGTTTTTTAACATAAATATTTTGTCAGAATGGTGCAAAATACAAATAATCAACACAACGAGAAATAAATCAGATAATAAAAATATGGTAGGTACTAAAATATATTTTTATCTAGGATAGTGGTCTAAAACGATTCTTTGAAAGAATGATTTATGCAAAAAACAAAACCATTTTTTTTCTATATATTTTGTTCTGGTACTGACAACGAATCATCGACGAGGTACTGTTACACATTAATTTAATGAAACAAAACTACCTATGTCCAATAATGTATTCACCGTGAAGGTACCATTGTTATTGCTTTTTGAGGTGTACATTTTATTAAATTATATAACTGTCTGAGCAATGTTACAAAGATGACGACTTACGATTTAACTTGAAGAGACAGTAATTTTATACATTTAAAATGGCGATATCGGTGTCGATCGTACTTTGTTGGATTTCAAAAGTATCGGTAGGCAAAAAACCAGCAAATACTGATGAAGATATTTAAATATATGGTTTAATATAAGACTTTTCAGGGAGACCAAATTTAAAAATTGTACGGGAAACTGATATTAGATCTATGAAATTTGAAATACCAAAAAATTATTAGAAAAATTTAACAAGTTAAAAAAAAAAAAAAAAGATTACTTACTTAGTATCTGATTACATTAGTCGATGATACCTGACGAAAATGTATTAAATAAAATTTAAATTCTAATGTGTAAATTTTTGATATGGATTAAAAATTGGTTTGTAACTTGAAACGATAATTTTTATTTCAACATGATCTGTAGGTGTTTGCGAAATGCCATATCATATCTCATAACTTTACAATTTTCAAAATATTTAACCGTTTTATACATATATTGAATGGTGATTAGATTTCGCTACTTAATACTTATCCGTGTTGCAGCCTTCGAGTTAGTCTTTGTAGGCAAGAGGCACTCTAACTTACATATTGTGGTCGCAATTATAATTTAAATGTCGCACTACGATCATCCTGTGAATTTATACAATTTTCTCGCGTGTCTCAGAACTGGGCATTGAGTTAAAGTACAAAACTATAGTAATAACTATTACTTCAAAAAAAACAAATGGCATACTATAAAAATTCAACGTTATCAATATGCCTATCATTAATTTTAGGGCTAAACAAGATTTATTTAGTCTATTTTTAAACCATCGTTGACCAAATTTCCTGATTGAGAGACAAGATTCGTTAATTTTAAACAGATCATTGTATCAGTTTGGTAGAAAAATATTAATGTCAGGTCGTGATTCCGAGCAAACGTAAACAAGATAGACTCGAATAAAACCGGTCTCTTCGTGTTTTCGAAAATTTTGATCATCAACGGAATGAAATGATATTGATTATGATAGTAAATTGTTTTAGCACACTGAAGCAAAATATAATTGTGTACATGTTTTTAGTATTGTAATTAGGTCTACGCCCAGAACTGGTACACACAAGGGCTGGTGAATGTTATGCAGCAGATTGCTTGTGGGGGGTGAGTAGCACTAAGTATGGTGCCGAATTATGGACAAATGTTAAGATTTGAATAACTGCACTTAAGGGATGATATTATAGATTCACTGTCGGAAATAATACGCATCAAGTAAACCCCTATACATATCTATCTATATACAAGTTACAATACATATAAATATATCTATTTCATTCACTAATCATAAATAGTATCTCTGAAAGTTAGGAAACAAAATAGCATTTTTTAATTGTGTGTAATCTATTTTATAAAACTATCTGTTATAAAAAACTCGTACAAATCTTGACAATTTGTTTATTTATATTAATGTACTTTTATTTATTTAGTTATTGCTATGTTTTCTTGTAAATATTTAATATCTTTGTATCTTAAAATAAGGAGAGGAACATCAATAAAGGTGTCAGTATTGCTCTACAGTTGGTTGGTAACAGTCACTTAACGAAATAAAATAATTAACAAAACAGAGAGTGCAGCCCTTCAAATAGCAACATTTTGTAATGTTATTGAGTCTGTAGTGACCGTTGGCGCTGATGACGTATTTATCTTCACATTTCTAAAGGTTTATCATCATTTAATGTTATGTTTTTAGTTACCCACTGGGGCCTGGTCACAACAGACAGCAATGTCGTAGTACCAAATGGTCTGGGGCATATTACATTAAATTTTGCGTACTATGTCACTGTCGAGTGGAACTTAGGCTCTTCACTGCCGATAGAGGATCAGCCCTGTAAAAATATTTATAAAACGAATGTAATAATTTGACTCATGCAACAAAATAATGCTTTCTTTCGGTGACATCGTTACAAAGCAAATGAAAAACTCTGAATAAATGATAAATTCGCTTTGATAGAGAAAGATACAGAAACTCAACGATATATGTATTTATCTTGTATAAAATATAATGAGGATGACGCGAAATCGAGGAAAAATTTAATTAGTATGGAATGTTGATTATTTTATACTCTGTTCGCGGTACCATGTCCGATAGATGATGATAATACTACAAATAATGTACACGCGAGGTAACCCAAGGATTATTATGTCATTTGGTAGGGCTCAGACCTAACACGTTCACTCAAGACTCGAATTCACAACATGTCTCAGTCAAGTCTGGCTCAAAGCTATCAAAATGTTTGGATCAAGTCCGGATCAGATCTATCAGTATGTTTGGGTCATGTCGGATTCGGAACTGTCAACATGTTGGATCAATCGCTCGCTTAAATCTGTAAATTTGAGTTTGTTTTCCAATTGATAATTTCATAATGACGACCTCAGAACTAAATTGAAGATTATCGGCAATGAATGAAGAAGACAAACGGTTGCGTATCATTCGAGAGCGGATTTATGAGGAAAGGAGACGCGGCCATTGGACATGTTATCGTAAACAAAGTAGATATAATAGCAAATTGATAAATAATATAAGCAAATTAAATTACGTAGAAATCTACTGTTTGCATCTTGACTGACTACAATTATACACTCGTGATACTATGTATTGTTTGATTCAACTATAATATTATATTAAATTTTCTAAAAATCATCCATCAGCTAACAAATGCGTGGTTGCGTTATTCTAAAACCTCCAAATATATTGAATCCAATTATTGAATGCATTTCATGTTTTGGCGAAGATCAAAATACTAAGCCTTCATTAATACGATCACGCTTAAAGACTTCGAAAGAAGTCGAAAAAAAAATCAAAGACAAGGCTCCAACGAATGGCGTTCAATGAGATCAAAATTTTGAGATCCAAAAACAATTTTAAATACGAAAAAATACAACTTATTTAGTTTAAAATTATAAATACTTTAATAACACTGAAACAGTCACTAGGGTTTAATAGATTTCTTCCGGTAAAAATAAAATTCACCAAGTAATCCGTATAAGAATTTCCCGAGAACTTTACCGAAACAAAAACTTCCAGATGTTACCACGTATCAAAATATCACAGTTTGTATACTCTACCGCAGGAGTTCTCCAAAATGTAGAAAATTTATTATTCATTCTAAATCTAATTCATTTCGCATTTCGTGCACCTTGAGGCGCAGGAAATACTTTAAGCACTACATTAAAAGGTTTTCATTGTTTATATCAAATTTGGCCCCTTCCCGAAAGCGTAAGGAGATATAATTAATACTTCTAAAAATATCTTCAAAACTAATTACGCATTCTTCTAATAATCTTTATTAAGCAATCCGCTACCCCTTTACAGTTTTTTGTTAATTATTACTAACATTTTAATTAATATTTGAATATTAAGTAAACAAGGTCATCCAGGGCAATTATATGATAATTATAATTTGCCATCAATCTAGAATACATTATGGAGATTTTAAAATAACGCTATCACTAAACCAGTCCTTCACAAGATATCCTATATATGATTGCAAACGCACTTCTTTGATTCCAAATTGAAATAAAATCTGTTGATGAATGTGAATACGTAATATTTATTTAATATTTCTACCCTACCTTACACGCCCCATCAGCCGAAAAATGACAGCTCGATCCTAAAATATTATTTATACTCTTTTTTTTTTTTTTAACTACGTTTGTAAGAATGTAACAATATTATTGATAAGAAATTTTGCTACTCTTGAATTAACTCCATCACTATGTACAATATTTTCGATTATTTTCTCGACCTCGGGACGACGAGGTTCTGCGCCCAACGATTTGACAAATCGAATCGCGATAGAACGTTGTCGCTCCTCGGTCGTGTTTTCAGGCAGTCATTCTAAAGGGTGTCTACGATACTCTCAACAGCCGTATAAAATTAAGCGACGAAAACATAACTGATAACTATTATTCTTTAAATAATTGTAATATATTAAACTAGTAATACAAATTATTTCTCATAAAAAATAAAATACGTAAATTTTATATTTAGATCTACATTAAATTTTTACTATTAACAAAAAATGTAGGTATATACAAACGAGGAACAAAATAAACTCACAAAAGTTAAGTATTAGGATGATTTGGCAAAAATTACCAATTTAATAAAATTATTACGTGAAATATTATGATTCTTATTACATTCTACTTGAAAGAGAGATATTGAAGACATAGCCAGACTCACATGAGGGTATTGATTTATGTTATATTGGATTAAAAAATCTGCAATGATATCATTTTGCCCACACATGTACATGCCCGGCGTTAGAAAAAAACTCACGAACGTTTTAAGGGCACGGTCAAATCAATCCAAATAAGTTTTTATGCGATCCATGGGGACAGAACAACACACAATCTTGCTTTTATGGCGATTGAGCTTCCAGAGAGAATCTCTAGAGTGTCATTACATTACATAGAGATTAGTAGTTTCACAGTCGAACATGATTACAACGAGCGCGCTTGTAACGAGCAAGACATTAGCAAATGCTAAGGTGACACCCAACGGATTACGGTCTAAAAGACAGACCTGACCGAGATTAACATGATATTTTTTTCAGTGATTTGCTCATTAAAATTGCTTTCAGGGGCGCTTAATTGATTTCCCATAATTTTCCAAACCTTAAATTTATTTCTGGATTTACAACATAATTGAAAAGAAAATTTTAATCATTTTAAAGCAATTTTTTTATCATTTAGAAACAAATCCTTACGTCGGAAATATATTTGCCAACAGAGCTGATAAAAGAAAGTGCCTTTCAATTCGCAAAAAAGTCTAAAGTCGACATTGTGGAAGAATAAAATTGTCTAAGATCGCGGATATATAACGAGAAAAATTTTGTTGATCCCCTTGTCCTTATTATATCCGAGTTCGACTGTATTTTAGTTTAAAAATTTGACATGTCAAGGTTACATAATATATCGTATCAAAATGCTACTTTAAAAATATATATATAAAAGAAAATATTCCAGGGATGCAACAGTTAGTGAAGTGAGAATATAAAAATAAGGAATATATAATAAAATATAAAAGATATTGTATCAACAATACAACAGTTGCCTTCTAGACTAGAGACTGTTCTCCAACGTCTCATTATGATATGAGATCTTGCAGCGTACTTAAGTCAATATATCACACATTCTGGGAGCATCAGATGCCCCCTAACAAAACCACAATTAAAAGCACCATGATTTTATTCAAGAAGGAAAAATTACTATTGATTAATGAAGCAATTTAATGTACGAATTATTTTTTTTTTTTTAAATGCGTGTCTGCATCGATGTCAGCCAAATTACAACGACAGATTTATTTTTAACCTGTTGAGACTTAAAAAAAAAGAAGAGTCTTCTTGGATATTCAATGATATTTAGCACTGTTTCATCAGAACAACGTTTGTGAGAAATTTTTAAATATGTATAAATAATAAGGCAAAACAGAAAATATCTAGAACGGTGTGGATATTGCAACATTTCCTTCTTGATTACGTCCTATCCTGGAAAACAGCAGAGGTAAGAAACAGGACTCTATAAAGATCAATTTGGTAATATTTAGTGTGCTACCAATACACATTCCTACCATATGTATTAAAGCACTCATATCAATCTAAACTAGGCTCAGCAATCAATACATTGATCTGAAGAAAAAAGAGGCGACCAATATATAACTATGTTTTAAAATATAAATTAACCACGTATCGGTGACGGCAGACGTGTTTCGTCCCGATGCGCAATAACAAAGATGTTTAAGTATAGGCAAAATGATTAAAACTAACAACTCTAAACAAAATATAATGATAGTTTATACGTATGACAAGAGTGAAGCTTTCTCTATAATGTGACTCTAAGAGCTTTATCATCTTTCCATTAAATATATCACAATCGAGACGAAAAAAGTAGAATAGTAGAATATAACACTTTCATTCTTTTAAAAATAATTTGATTACATCGCTATTCTGAATCAAAAACGGCAACAAATACACGCAGACCATGCACACCATAACTCACCAGTATTCTGTATGGTACACGCGATCACGGTACCCCGTACGGTGTATGAAGACCATGCTCACCATAGCTCAGTATTCTGTATAGTACACGTGATCACGGTACTCTGTATGGTGTATGAAGACCGTGCTCACCATAACTCACCAGTATTCTAGTGTTGACACTTCTGACCTTTTATTCAGTACGTATTATCGAATCGCTGACAAAATTTAACAACAGTTTATTTTCATATCCTTAATATGTCTTATATCAATTATTTATCAGTTCGTTTCAGATCACAGTTGCGGCTTTTTATTTAAATCACATTCCGGTCGCAACCCCATTCCGGAATCCTTCCCCAACCGTCTTACGACATACAACAGTGCGCGAGGGACATCTCGAGAGCTGTGGAAATTTCACAGAAATTTCACTAAATGTCAGAGAGTGGCACACAAGGGTGGGGGGGCGGAGGTGGGGCAGGGGCGCCTACTCCTAGTGAGGACTCTCCTCTTCCGTGTCCAGTGGACTGGGAGACAGGAACTTCCTCACATACTTGGGGTAGTGGGTCTTCTCGTGAGCCTTCAGTATGGTCGATCGAGAGAAGGTCTTCCCACACAGGGCACACCTGAACGGTCTCTCACCTAAAATATAATAAATAACCAGTTTATTATTAATTTACATTTAAGGAAATATTCAAAAAATAAACCACACAATACAGAAGTGGTAAAATTGAAAATGGAATATTGTGTCTTATTTCGTAATGGGGGTCAATAATAATAACAGTATGTTGTGGAATAAGCCATGAGAGTAAAAACAACCAACCAGTATGTACGCGACAGTGATCCTTCATGTGGTGGCGGAGCTTGAAAGCCTTCCCGCAGAACTCGCACTTGAAAGGGCGGTCCCCCGTGTGCACGGGCAGGTGGGCTATGAGCGAGGACACGTCCGGGAAGCTCTTCCCGCAGAACTTGCACAGCACCACGTTGCCGGGCTCCACGGACACCAGCTCCATGTCCAGCGGGTGCTCGTCCGGCGGCGGCGGAGGCAGGTAGGCCGCGTCCCCCAGCGGCAGGGGCGGCAGCGCGCGCCCCAGCACGGCCTCGCGGTACTTGAGCGTCTCCAGCGAGTGCGACAGGATGTGGCGCGTCAGTTTGCTCTGGTGCGGGAACCCTGCGCCGCAGTACATGCAGGGGAACACCCGCCCGTCCCCCTCCCGCGCGCCCCCGCTGCCCCCGTCAAAAGACTCCTGCAACTACAAAAAAGAACATCAACTTCTTTTCCGTACTCCCGTTGACATCAACGGTCGGATCTTGCGTAATACGGACTACTTGATCTACGTCTAAGGTATCGTTTACAGAATTTGGACAGTGTCAATATTTTTCAATGTTACTGAAGACAAAATTTAGAAGTTGACGCTCATTTTTGTTTGGCAGAGTGCGGGGCGCTGTTCGGAATGTAACGCGTAACGAGTACCGGCAAAGTCACTGCACGGTTCAGAACACGTGACGTTGGTCCCGTACCGTCGGTCCCGTTGCGCTCGGCGCTGATCGGTTCGCGCAGAAAACGAGGGATTGAAACGCTCGACAAATGAAAGCAGAAACCAAATATATATGTATAAAATATATATGAATAAAATAACCATGGCCAAAAACGAAGGTCAACTTCTTGACAGCAAGGCATAGAAAGGGAACGTATGTTTAGTAGCATAGCACATTGATTTAGCATGCAATAAATTATTATACTTAACATAGAAACAGATAACATTTAAAAAACTCACTATTCTGCGAATACAAATTTAATTTACGTTCATGTTCAACGATCAACATTCACGATATTTACTAAAAATTGACTGATCTTAGAGTAGAATTAACAGACTGAAATTTTTATAGCGTATCTCTGTTAATCTTATGTTTTTTTTAAAACTTGTGATATTTTAGGTCTAATAACTAATTTTCAAAATTTTAAAAGCATGCACTAACTAATACAAAGGGCACTACAAAATCAAGCAAAAATAAATATGTCATAACACCATGCGAAAATACGTGTTAAGTGAAAATAATTAAACAAGATTTAAAAATAATAAATTATGTGATGAAATGATATATACTTAATAATCTAATCGATCAGAGAAATAAAGTGACTAAATAGTACTTTAAATATTCCGACAAACAAAAATGTTGTCATCAAAATAAAATACCTACAAACTTAACAAGTTTTCCAATATGTGATGAATACGATAGTAAATAAATAACATTAAAAATAGACCAAGTACTCACCGATTCATGCAGAGGATGACGATACTCGGAGGAACTCTCGCCACCGCTTTTGTCATCAGGTAATCTATTCCAGTCGACTTCTTTCTTCAACGACTGCAACAAAATCATTCGCTTCATCAGTTGCTTGATTGATGCTAATGCTTCTGGGATACCTCAAATTAACAAGCTAAACAATTTGATTTTAAATATCAATTTAATATCAAATGGATGAGATTTTCGAATCGAAAGAATCTCTGTGGCAGGGGTTATGCTCTCATAAGATCCTATGGAGACAGCTTTTGAGTTTCGCAGTCCATTGTGTATAGACGAAGTCTTAGATTCGCCGTCTGGCGCGCTACTTCACACTTGTAGTACTATCAGTTTTTTGACTATTAACCTTTTAACTACCGACTCTATTTGAAATGGAAGACATCGCATAGGGTAAGACGAGGTTTTAAGGGTCGTTATATATTTATCAAAAGTTGGGATCTGTCGTCATCAGATGGAAAAAAGATTTAAAATAATGAGTTTAATCCCTGCAAGTTTGCAAGGTATAAAAGTACGTGTTAACACGCTTATAGCTTGGCATGACATACAAGGTTTGGTGTGTTAACGCGTTCATGACATTTAGAAGGTTAATATCGTTGATGTTGATATGGATATGAATTAAAATCTCCGGATCAGCAGTTATAACGGAATAATTGTTTATAATTCAATGCCTCCTGTTTGTCTAACTTTCTAGAATAAATATATAATAATAGCAATAGGTGTCTATGGTTCTGGATGACGTGTCATTTTCGTGAATTTTATAGAAGTACTCATGATGCGTTGAATAACATAAGAACTGTTCGGAGCTCGTTGTTGTTGTTAAACAAAATGCCATATTCTCAACGAATCAGTTCTACACTGCGGCTTAAAATCCTGAAGTCTCACCTAGATCTAAAATAGCTGAACGTGTGGGATTCAGAAGCCTTTGATTACGGCTGTAATCAAAAACAAGTGATTCGCACGGCTGGAGTATGTTTTAGGAGTGCCTGAACCTCTCATGCACACTATTAGGAACCCGATATTCGACTATACACAGGATGTACTCGGTGAAACTACAGTACACGGAAGAATGCGGGAGGGCCTCACGTCACGAAGTGGAAATGATAGAAGAAGGAGAAAGAAGTACTAGTGATGAGGGCACTGCTAGAAATTATTTGATTTTTGGCGCAATTTTGGATAGGACTATTGATGAAATTCTTCATCATATCTGTCCTGCATGTGAGTGATCTGTTGCGTGAGCAAGATCCTCGCACTCTTCACTGAACCACTAGTCTCGTCATGTTATCCTTATTTTGTTCTGGGGTTAAGGTATTTAAGTTTATGCGATTGTACAGTACAAGATTCATACATTGCTCAATTTCATATTCCTGTAGAATTAACACATTAGTGCTCTGATTTAAAATCTTTAGTTATCACCAAGAATTAATTTTACCTTTTCATTAATATAATTACAATACCAAATAATTGAATACAAAAAATAATAATTAACAATAAAAAAGTCTAAAGACTGTATACAGAAATATCAAACATAAAAACGGTATACATTGGTAAGCTATTCAAAATAGGCAAAGCAGCAGTAGATAGTGGACTTAATGTAAAGATTTATATGTCTATAAGCCATGAGAATCTCACCAGTGGTACTTGTTGAACGGGCGGCAGTCCCGAGGGTCCCGCTATAGGCTCCCCGCTGATACTCCTCAAACTACCTAACCCGAGTCTCAGCTCCAATGGATTGGATGACATTAATGTTGAACTATTATTATTCGTGTTTATACTCATATTTAAACCTGCGAAAAGACATCACGTATTATAAATTTTTATTTGGAAATCCAACATTATTGGTACAACAAAATACATAATGTATAGCATACAAACATAAATATAATTTCAACTTTAAATGTTTTCGTTTAAATAATATATCTAATCTAATTGTTCTTAGCTCCGAAACTGTACAACACACTCAGCACCAACTGGAAATCGCTGACTTCTAATAAGATTACACAAATATGGACCCAATATATTATCAAATTGGGTAGAGATCAATCAGAAGCATCGCTATCCAACATTCTAAGATAATCATTATACAGTGCCTACACTAATAATTTATTAGTTCTACAACACTCTCACGAAATTTTTTTTCTCCATTTCAATTTTTATTGCTATCGAATCTTTGTCTTTCTTGAATTAAATAACACCACAACAGCACGAAAAAACTGGCTAATTTAACGCAGGCGGCAGTCTAGTAAAGTAGCCAGGACAATGCTGTATATATCAGAGGTGTAGTCTATTCCATCCCACACAATAAACTACGAGTATATACTTAATTGCAATATAATTGTATTTTATGTTTGTCATGTTATATTACAACAAAAACATGTAGGTCAATAAAGTCTAATAAATAAATAATATGATTGTATCCTTTAAAGTAATCTTTAAAAATACCAAAATAGTTTTAAAAAAATCCGCTATTAACAAATAATGAATGTTCATTTACAATATTTCCACATTATGCAATAGATTTCACCCATATCTAATATTTGTTAAAACTGTTGTGAATAATTCTTAGATATACTTAATAACCCAATAATTTTTGCATTGCAGTTCAAAATCGTTTTACACAAAATATCGCTTTAATTTGAGATTTTAGGTTAATTTTTTTTACATGTTCATATTATTTTAATTCTTCACTATATACTTCGTGTTTATACTTTTAATAACATTCTGACAATAATCATATTAATTTAAGATAGCTCTAGGTGTACGTATAATCATTATAAAAATAGTAAATTAGAAAAACTGATTAATATTAAATATTTGAAAAACAACATTCATACTACCTACAAGAAAATGTAATATTACCTATAAAACTAGTAAATATTAACAATTTCATAGGTTCTAGGTTCACCTATATACCTAGTACATATGTATTAGCAAGTTGGTATATAACTAAAATGTTGCTTCAATGTTAATTGAAAAAAAATCTAAATGAACGTTAGTCGTAGAATAACGTTCTAATATATTTTAGGGTTCTAATATATTTAACTTAACCAGATCAATATTTCTTGTAAAATTAGTAGAACAATTTTGATAAAATTGAATCTACTGTAGATACTAAACAAACTTTTATTTAACAACTAAAAATAAAAGCTTCAATAGTTTACCTATATTATCACTATGTCCACAGTTAGAATGTAATGAAGAAAGGTCATCTTCGGGTGAGCTGGTCCACATGGGTTCATCGGGGGGTTCTTCCTTCCCACCTGGATCTCTTGCTGGAGGTTCGTGGTGTGGTTCTTGTTTCATCTCTTGTCTAATCTCGTGCTTGGCTTCGTGTCTCACGTCCAACCCCCCCTGTTCATGTTCTTGTTCGTGCCTTGCTTCGTGCCTCGCTTCATGCCTCCCTTCTTGCCTAGACTCGTGTCTTTCCGTTCTAGTTTCGTGTCTATGTTCCTGTCTCGGTTCATATCTATGCTCGTGCCTTTGCCTTCTAACGTGCATTAAGGGAGATGCCCTCGGAGGACTAGATTCATCTCTCACAAGCCTTTCGGGTGCCTGTTGATCTACTCCTGTTCTGGTTGGAGTCAGGTCTTGAGGCTGAAGTGGGTCCGCCTCACCGCCGCTTATTTCAGTTCTTCCTGCTCCCGAGTTGAGGTTTGTCATCTCGGCCAATCCTTTTACCTATAACAAATTATTATGGAATTATAGAAAACGTTTTAAAACGGTTAGAATTTTGAGAGTACAAAAATTGAGAATCTCCTCATTTCATTTTACTTGGCAGAAAAAACTAAGAAAACTTTGATACAACTTAAAAACCTCATTTATTTTTTAAGGTTTGAATTTTGATAGTACAAAAATTCTTCTTTATTTCGTTTTACTTGGTAGAGAAATCTAAAAAAAAAATTGTACGACTTGAACATGCTTAACTAAAGGGTTTGAGATTTATTTGTTTGGCAATCATAGATTAATGAATAATAGTTTATTAACTTTGTTTTATTAACCACAGTGAGTTATTTATATTCAACCGGTTTTGGTAAAATATAATTCTTTTCCTTCATTAGGATGAAAAAACCAACTTCAACTTCAAGCAAACTAAATTCAATTTTTAAAAAATAAATTAAAAAATGAATCTAGAACTGACGTTTATTGTTACAATTAAGAAAAATGTGGAAATCGATTTAATGATTCAAAATTATTGAAAAAAGAAGATTCTAGGAAGATTCTTTAGGATATGACTGGTTGTTAAATTTACTTGGTTATTCATAATATTTTGGTTAGTTTATTTTTAGTTTAATCATTTAATCTATGATTGCTATTATATTAACGATATAAATATTTTTTCTGGAACAAATTTATATTATTTTCTTATACCTACTGGGTATATCAGTGTAACAAAAATTTGAAAAACTTTAGAGTACTGTGTGTGTAGTAAATATCGACAAATATAAAATATGTTGTCAAATAAAATCACAAAGATTCCGTGCTACAGATTTGACTAATATTTGAGCTGGGAGATTTAGGGTTTTGATATGGTGTATTAATACATGAAAAATTTCTACCATACGACATTATTATAATAGTCTAAAGTATTTCCATATGCTGTTTCGATTCGATTCAAAATACAAAGCAAAAATTGAATTAACCTCATGGTTATCTAATAATAATAATAATATTGTAATTCTTTATTTATTCTCTCCTCAAACATATAACTGTATTTACAGTACACTCACTGTACAGTTCACGATTTGTATAATATTAACATTTTAGTTCTGGGCGTTATTGGCAGCAGAGCGATGTTGTCCACAAGGTTCATACACTTTCAAACGTACCCATGTGTGTATGATACATCTAAATAATAACGAAAAATGTAACTGTTTTTTTGGAATTTGTCTAATTTTGGATATGTCTGCATTATTGGATTTTGACACCACCTTATTCTAATTATTGTTTTGTAAGTATTTTGGCCATTTTTCCAGGTAATAGTTTAAATAATTATAATATATTTATTAGGTTCACATTTTTTACATGTATTATGTACTTACATTGACAAATAATGTCTAGTGGTCTGACGTATTACTCTTCCAAATCAGTATTCATTGAATATACATTTTCACATAGTTAATTACTATGAGTGTTGCGTAATATTTCAAATATCGGACAAATGTATATATTAAATAACATAAAATAAACAACATCTCTTTATTTGGCATCGTTGTCTTTTAAAAATAGAAAAAGTCTATGAAAAAAAATACATCAGAAATCGCCAACAATTTTAAACATTCAAACAGAAACTGACTTGTTACAATAATTCTAAATGTGGAACATCGTTGATCGACATCACATCAATCACACAGATCTTCAACATAACACGGCGATTTCTTAATTTATCCACTCAAAGCAACTGAATATCTTTATAAAACACTTTATATCAGTCTTACAATAAATCATTTTATTAAACAAAAGCGAACTTTGAATCTGTCATACTAATTTTGAAAGTGTAACATAGTTGATTTAAATAATAAATCAGTAGGTAGACACTTGTATATTATCTTCATTATATTAAAAATTACAGACAGAAGTAAAAATGTGTGATTTATTGAAAAATTGATATAAATTAAAATATTATAAAAATTTTGCTATTGTATTGTAAACAAATTAATATTGAATTATTTAATAACTATGTTTTTAAGCCACTTTTATGAATTCATTGCACACAAATTGGTTTGCAACATAACCTTTTCCTTCATCAGGATGTCAAAATACGAACTAAAATCATATGTCAAATTGTTCTGATGTTTTCAAATTCATTTTTTTTAATATATAAAAAAAATAATAAATCTAGTATCTAACATAAATTGTTACGATGATGAAAGATGTGGAAATTGATATATTGATCCAAAATTATTGAAAAAAGTAGTTTAAAAACAATGTTAATAAATAATTCAATACGATAAACGAATAACCGTTCAATATTAAAAAAAATTATGGTTATATAACTTATGGTTATTATTGATGGGTTATTGAATGGCTATATTATATCTTATACAGGGTGTAACAGACCTAGTCCATAATATTTTATGGGTGAATACCTGAATAAATTACGACACGAAAATGTTCAAGAAATACATGCCTAATCTTAACCAAGTCAGAGATATAAGCATTTAAAAAAATCGTGATTACGCGATTATTTTGATTAATTAAAATATTTCATTAATTCCAAATTATATATTGAATACAAAAAATAAGTTATCGAATTTCATGCTACCAGATTTTATTATTTAGGACCTGAAGCAAATATATAGATTAATAAAGGATAAATTCTACAAATATGTATTTCGAAGTAGGTAGACTTAATGCTTACCATGGTTTTATAAAAATTTCAAACAATAATTTTTGCACAAATTCCTTAAAAATTTTCTACTCTTAATTTAGAAAAATATTGTAGACTAGATCTGTTAATTAATACCCTGTATAATTATTGATATTTTTGAAGAAATAATCATTGAATTTTTTTTAATTTCTGGGTACCTTGAGACTCTCTGCAGTCTTGAGCAGCGCGGATAGTTGGCAGTACTGCACGTTGACCTCCCCCTTGTACATGAACTCCACGAGAGTCCGCAGCTCCGCGAACTGCACGTCCTTCAGGATGACGATCGGGTGGCGAGACGGGTGGTCCAGGAACAGCGATTGGAAGTACGACGAGCACGCTGACAGAACCACCTGGCAAAACAAAAATCAACCCTGTCCTGTATCTTGATCAGAAACTAATTGCCGAGATGAATTCGTTCAAGTCACCGACATATAACTGCTCCAAATAAAAATGCAGACATAGAATTGCTGAACCGAATCTTCAATTGATTGTTTGGTAGTCTAGTCCAGGAGTCAACAGACCGCGGCTCTTTTCATAGGCATTAGCGTTTCTTTAACTCTAGCTAATATTTTCATGCATAATTATATTTATATATATATATATATATATATATATATATATTTATATTTGATTTTATATGTATATATTTATAATTAATACATTAATTTAGTATTTAAAATATCACAGACCTATGTTCTGAATAATTACAACATCACAATAAGAATGTGTTTTCCTTAATAATATATGTTGTATTAACGTGTCCAAAATTTAATAAAAATGAATTGATAATTCTGGCGTCTGCAAGTCGGTTTACTCAAAGGTATTTGAGATTCTGTAAAAATAATGTAGATGGCTTTCAAATAATGGAACGACAGGTGTATTAATTTGAAAAAATGTAACATATAGGTTCGAAAATTTGTCAAGAAAAATACTGGCGTTATAGCACAAAGGTAGTGCACTTCCCCGGATTGGAAATGAAGATTCAGGTTCGAATCCCGGTGACGCTAAAACAATATTTTTCGACAAAATTGATTTTATATGTATATATTTATAATTAATACATTAATTTAGTATTTAAAATATCACAGACCTATGTTCTGAATAATTACAACTTCACAATAAGTATGTGTTTTCCTTGACAATTATATTTGACACAAAAACTAGTATTTGCCATTCTTGTAATCTTTGACTCTGCCTATTTATGCGAACAAACATTCTCTTCCATGAATCAAATGAAAAATAAGTTTACAAGTAAATTAATTGACGATAAATTACAATTTAGCCTAAAATTTAACAAGTAATAGTTATATGCCAGACATAGCATAATAGTAACAAGATCACCGTTCTAATTGGTCAACTTTGCAATGCCCAAAAACTGTTTTAAGTAGTGTTTAATTATTTAGTTAATTTAAGTTTTAAATAAAAATCTTGATTTTATCTCATTTTTTTCATCATTAAATTTATACAGCTACAGTAAAAATTTATGTTGCGACTCTATGAAAATTTTGAGACTGTTTACTTCTCTCTAGAAAGACTGTCGACCCCTGATCTAGTTAAGTGTTCTAGTGATCGGGAGTTCGAGCTTCGTTCCTAGAAATTATAAAGTTAATTCTATTTTTATGACACAAGAGCTTAACTCGGTTTGAAAATATGATGTATTGAAGAATATTGACGTGATAGTATTATGTGTAAATATTTATATTTAAAAAAAGTATTTTTCTTATCTTTAACCCAACGATTATACGTAAGCCAATATTATGGTGAATCCATTGCTAAATACAAAAATTAAAAAACAAGCATTTAAATAATGATTACACAGGTATTGAGCTATACTTTTATAATGTTGTTGATGATAGCAGATCCTTTTATAAAACACGACCAGCTTTTTATAACACTTGATCACATATAAAACAATTATTATCGATTGCGGTTTCCTCAAAAAATATAATATTTGTTATTTTGATTGCGTGCACAATTAAAAACCTTTTGTATATATACGAGAACGAGTCAAACCTTCTTCGGTAACCGATTTAAAGCTTCATTCATACACAGTAGGCCACTTTCGTTTCGTAATAAAAAATGTACACTGATTTCGCCGAAACATCGAGAAGGAAATTCTACCATGAAATACGTTCTCAAAATATTGTCTGAAATATGACTCAATGGACTGTCGTAAATATTTCGACTCATAATCTGGACTACTGTGTTATTGAAATATATAAAAATTACAATTTATAAAATATTTACTGCAAATATGAACGAATAGTTAGATAAATATTCGAATATCGAATAGTTTAATAATAATAATAATGTGTTTATTCCAACGTGACCAGAAATTGTTTAACCCGATTCGCCATACAGATAATACATATTATGTTATACATTAAGGTTATGAAATAAATATAATGTTATGAAAAAGAATTCCAAGAAAAATATTAATAAATAAAAAAAAGTTAATAAAAAGTAAAAAGTTTAAAAATGGGCGAATATTTGAATATTCTAATTGGAGTCCCTAATTGCGAGTCACCATACCTTATGCGCCCTGATGGAAGCGCCCTCTGAACAAGCTAGCGTGACGTCCACCAGGCTCTCGTCCTGCAGCAGTTGGCTGAACACGCCCAGCAGGTTGCTCTGATGATTGTTCCACCTCAGGCAGTAGTGCTCACTTCCCATGTCTGAGCTAGCTCCCGCCGCTAGAAGACAACAAAATGGACGGTCATTCTAATGTCGCAAGAGTCTCAAGGACTATCATCATCAATATTGAGTAAAAAGTAATGGAAGCGTAACAAAATATTTTTATTTTATAACACATATTTTTTTAAATACGAAAAAAATGATAGGTATAAGATTATTCGTCATAATAATAATTTGAATTATCCATCCAAGCTCATTGATTTAAACGTTTGCTTTACTAGGATAATGACGTCATCTGCCGGGTCGTATAATAATCTAGTAGACGAGTATCTGAAATGTGTCGAAGGATGACACATAACAGCATTTTGGAAATGAAACAGACCTCTAGAGCGGAATTTTTTTACTGTATTTATCAGTTTGGCGAGTGTGAATGACAACGTTTTCTTTTTTCGAAATTCTTTTTTTTTTGTAGTACGATGTCGTGAATAAATATAATTACGTAGTAATCGATTGTGTAAACTGTACTGTTCACTGTGCTCACTGTACTTTGCGATGGTCGACTCGGTTATCAGTTATGGAGTGAGTAGCTATGGACTAAGATATGAAACATATACGTTCTGATACAATTTAACACTTAAAATTAAGATTTTTAAAACTTATAGTAGATGATTATTAATTATAGTGTTTGAAGATAATTATTACAAATTATTTACAATATGCAAAATATTACCAGTTGACAAAACTTTATATTATATAATTTTAAAAAAGATGATAAACAATGTAAATATGAATACTGACCCTTATCATAGTTTTTCTACCAGATCCTCGGGACGAACCACGAGAGTACCGATCGCGAACAATGTGTACGGTGTCAGAACGAGAGAATGTATTGTACCAAGAATTTTTGATAAAATCAGGAAAATTTTTTAAAACACTATGGAAAATAGAGAGACATCAGTAAACACACTCAAACACTATGGAAAATAGAGAGACATCAGTAAACACACTCAAATATAAAGTCAAACGCATTCTTATCTAATTATTTGATTACTTTACTATGTTACTTAATTTTATATATTTTTTGTATGTGTATTTAACTTTAATATGTTATGTTAATTACTTCAATTTAAGGTTTATGCTTTTCGCATAATTGCTATGCAGTTTAGCAAACAAAAAATTGTTATATTATGCATGAAATAAAGTTAGAAAAAAAACTACAATTGATTCGCACAGCGGCATATTGGCCCAATTGAAAAATTTCATATTTTAAGTTACATACATTAATACGCTCAAAATGAATAACTTTATTGGCTTAACTTAATGTTCAGGGATATAAATGTTGATACTTTTTTTTAATAAATAAAATATTGAATTTTTGTCATTTTTTCAATCCCTTGTTTCTTCATTCTCTGCCTTAATTGTTGAGAATTAGAGTAAAAGCCTACAAAATAATAACCTAATAACGAAAACCTAACAAAACTATGTTAAAAAAATAGCAAAAGAACGCCTTAAAATTTGACAATTTATAGTAGGTACCTACTTTAATAATTTCATAAGGGTTCACTTTCAATGCATTCATCATTTTTTATTTTGAAAGAGTTTTAGAAAAATGAGTATAACACGGTTAGTTTTTAAAAAATACAAACAGATAAAACCCTGTTATAATATCGGAATTTTTTTTCATTCTGCCAAAGTTGTAATTTTTTTTAATTGAAAGGTTGCAATCCTAGCTTAAAGCAACGACGTGTTTGAAGTAAAATACGACAGATGGCAGGAGGGTTCACTATTTTTAAACCGTTGACATTTAATATTGTAATTCTTGAAAAATATGTTTTGATGTCATTTGTTGGTCACAAGTTCAGATCCACATTTTTTATAATGATTCAAGATTTATTAATGTTAATTATGTTGGTTTTTTCTAAAACTAGTTTATAATAATCGGTTGTAGATCTAAATAATGGCCTGGTTTACAGGTATTTCCAAAGTAATTTTAATCAATTTGTAAAGTATTATTTCTGTCTGTAAAAACCATTACGTGTAAGAGCTAACTTATAAATATATAAAATTATCATAATTTTTAATCTGATTTGAAATTCCATTTGATTTGTCTGAGTAATACAGAGATAGGATCGACACGTATCAAATGTTTAAAGATGCCCATGTGAATTAATAAATAAATGTTGTTAAATTAAATACTTCAGGGCTTGGAAAAAATTTGAATAGTATAAATGAATAAGCTGTGATTATCCGGTAATTCGGTGTGCAATCACCGGTACGCTGGAAAGAAAACCTCTAACCTTTAAATCACAGTTATCAACAATCCTAACAATCGAACATCAATCACACAATCACGGCCACTAATTGTGAGTATTCAAATTTAAATTATGTAGGTAGGCACTTCATTGTAACGCATGCGAGTGTATAATAGAAGTACCGTTATAACATAAATCACTAAAGAAATATTTTGAATAAAGAGTGGTTTTAAAGAATACGAGAGACGAACACCAGAGAGTAAATTTTTTAATCTTATTTTGAGGAAATGTTTAATTAATATATTTTTATTAACCCACGTTAGGGTTAATGCCACCCCTGGGGTTGGTATTGCACGGAAGAGTGAAAGAAAGAGAATTAGGCAGTAGATTTTGCATAAATGTTTATGAAATTTCAAAACTTTACGTGAGAATATGATTAATCAAATAAAATTATCTTTATAATTATTGTACAAGTTAATAAAATATACTTTAAAATGTTGCTAACATACAATGTATGTATATACGAGGGCGTATCAAAAATTATGTACACACCTTCAAGGTTGTCATACTACCTTCTGCGCATGCGTGCTTAGAGTTTGTACGACTGCGATAATGTGTGCGAAATTTGAAATAATGCCTTCCGGCTATTAATATATCCGCTCTGCTAGCAGTTTGCACCAAGGAGGAATAACGAGTAGTGATCCGATTTCCATGTCGGAGGGTGTCAAAGGGGTTGAAATTCAACATAGACTTTTACCACAGTGCGGGGACAGTGTATTATTACGTAAAAGTGTTTTTTTTTTGTGAATCGAGATGTTTAATAGTGGCCGGACGAGTGTGACGCATGGATAGAGAGCAAGACGTCTGTCAACTTCTACTATGGACGATAAGATTCAGCAAGCTCGAGAGGTGGTTCTAGCGAATAGGCGAGTTACCGTTACATCGGTGAGGTAGGTTCTTCTTCGAACATCAATCATGGTTCTGCCCATCAAATCATCCCCAACGAGCTTAGCATCCGTAAAGATGGTGTAAATAAATTATAGAATGAAAAATGTAGATAACACTTGCCCTCGTACCTTCGAAAATAAAAAAAAAGTCCACTAAATACATGTTTTTAAAATGTTAATATATTACTATATTGCAATACTATCAGTAAAAACATATATCCGTGTATTTAAAAAATAATTAATTGCTTAAACTGCCTAAACCAAATTTTGTCTAGACACTCTTGCCTAGATACAGGCACCCACCCCTTCTTCTTACTTACTTACTTACCATCACGCCGTTTCCCCGTGGGGGTAGGCAGAGAGGATAGAGCGCCACACTCTTCTGTCCTGACACACAATTCTCGCCTCATCCACATTCATACATCTTGTTATACAAGCTCGTCGATTGTTGAGGCTTCTAACAGAACCATCCTCCATTATCTGGTTTACCTGGTCGTGCCAAGTCTTCCGCGGACGTCCTCTATTTCTGGTTCCATCAACACTTGCATCATATATCTTTCTTACCATTCTCTCCCCATTCATCCTTTCCATATGACCAAACCACCTAAGTGATCCTTTCTTAATCTTACTCACTATACTAACATCAGCTTTACATTCTTTCCTTATTTCTTCATTCTTTACTCTGTCATAAATAGATTTTCCACAAATACGTCTTCTTACCAAATATAAATGTGTTATATTGAACATCATTCATTCCATACTTGGTTCAGTTGCACTGTAGAATACTGGGAATAATATAATCACCCCATAGATATCCCACCCATTTCTCCATGGACCAATTTCAATATACATCAATATTCTTTAGGACTTACGCTAAACAGAGACAAGCAACAATTATTAGGTTACGAAATCATTTCAAATGTAAATGCATACTTATACAGGATAAAAAATACTTTTGTTTACTAAACAACGTTCTATATATATATTTTAAACTATGACTAAACCTTAGCTCCGAACAATACCAATAATTTATTATTAAATTAATTACATAGAGAACATGATTCCTTGTTATCCACGTTCCCAAGGATCCTTCATTGAGAACTAAACTCATGAATGAGTCCATCTGTCCACCACAACTCGCAAACTTCTTCCAGAATCAGTTCCTGGAACCCGCGACCGACTCGAGTCTTGAGAATGCTTAAAAACACCATGCGTTGCTTTTTTTATTCCAACAAAAACTCGTTAGCCTTGAATACAACCTTATTGTCGTTTTAGCAAAGGGTAAATGTGTGATCTAACACCGATACGTAGTAGACCGCTGATCTAACATTAATGTATGTTTGTACTCCTTTTTAAAAGGATAGTGATTAAATGAGCTCCAAAATAATGACAATTTTGTTACTGAAAAAAAATCTATTTAGTCTCTGAAAATAATATCAAATAATTTATTTATTTATTTATTTAATGTTTAATTTATTTATTAATATAATGGATGGTAAATATAATATTTTAATCTAATATCTTAATATTTATTGTATTGTATTGTATGGACAGCAATAAAAGAATATTTTAAATACTAAATTAATGTATTAATTATAAATATATACATATAAAATCAATTTTGTCGAAAAATATTGTTTTTGCGTCACCGGGATACGAACCTGGATCTCTATTTCCAATCCGGGGAAGTAAAAACAATATTTTTCGACAAAATTGATTTTATATGTATATATTTATAATTAATACATTAATTTAGTATTTAAAATATCACAGACCGTCTGTTCTGAATAATTACAACTTCACAATAAGAATGTGTTTTCCTTAATAAAAGAATATCTTTAAAATACTTAAATATTTCAAAATGGCACCAAAAAGAATACTTGGGCACCGAATAATGAACGGTTATAATTTATTTAATGGATACCAAAAATTAAGTTTGCCATCTGTTTACATATCTTATGTTAATTTTATTAAATAATCTAACCTAAGCAATATTTGCAACTAGAAATAAAGTATAGATGTATTTTTTTAATGATTATAATGTATGTTTTATTCATTGACTGCATTTTGATGGTCACTTATTTAGTTCGGTGGCAATATACAAACTATTATACTGATAAAATATATTTAGGTACAAATACTTTTTTTTTGTGCCATTTTAGCGGTTTTAAAACTGTGTGTATGTTTGTAGACGCAAAGAAGAAAAAAAGTACAATCTGAAGTTATAAAATATTATTGAAAAAATATTATTGTCTGTAATATACAATAATTGGAGACAAAAATGTATAGGTAGTTAGGTTAGCACAAATGACAAATTAGATTCATTTTTCTTTCTACCCATATCAAGCAACCACTTTGTTATTTTTGGTTTAAAGTCGTTAATCACTTTAGACTCTTTAAAGTCTATTAGCAATTTGTTAATATTCGCAGAACACAAAATAAGAAAGTTAATTGAGCGAATTTGGTATTAAATTTTGGCACTGAGAAGTATCCTAAAGCTTTGCTCCTAGTTTCCTTTGGATCGGATCGTGTAAGTAAAGTTAATTTAAAAAAAAAGTTTTATATTCATGCATACTTCGAATAAAATAGTATATAATCGTCTGACACTCTACAGTATATGAATAAATATTTCTTTTTAGACATACCACTTAAAAATATATATATACATCAACTGAGTTTTGCGTATCCAACCTAGGCGGATACCTATTTCTCTTGAGTTCTTAAAGATTTAATTCTGTACCTACCAACTATTCTGTGTAAATGAGAATTAACGTTTTATACTAAGTGTCGTATACTTACGTGGCGCGTTTTTTAAGTAAGAAACACGACCGCATTTTTATAACACTTTACTTTCTTCGGATGCTACACACCTTAAACTACTTCTCAACAAAGTCGCCACCATTATTAAGGCACTTGTCATAACGGGGCACCAATTTTTGTATACCTTCGTCATAGAACGACACTACCTGGGAATAAAATCACGCCTGTACTCCGTCTTTGAGTTCATCAAAATCCTTTCCATCAAAGAACCGCTTCAGATGAAGAAACATATGTAAATTACTTGGCGCCTAATCAGGGCAAAATAGGTCAAACTTGGCGATGAATGTTAGCTGAATTTCACGTTTCGTGCATTCAAGAAACGAATCACGGACCGTATCTCACAGTCTGCTGGATGATCTATTATCTTGATCATTTCAACCACTCACTACAAGATGGCCACACTATGTGAATGTCTCGAACGTTACACGTGGTGAATCAACAGATTAAGAAAATCATTGAGCATGCACAACAACACAACCGCAGCGCTACACCGTGAATATCCGGCAACGATACTTACTTAAAAAGTGTGATACCCCAAATTAAATGTCACAGTTACAGTATTGTGTTCCACAAGAATAAAATCTAAATTAACAACATGTGCACATTAACAAATTTCAAATAAAAATATTATTACAAATATGGGATGGGTCTCATGCAATGCTCTCTCTACGCACACAATTTGGCACACAAAAAAATACAGCGCGTACATAATTAACAAGACCTCTTCTTCATGTGCCTTCTGTTATCGAAGGTTAGCGACCATGTTGTAGTATGTTGATTTATTCTGTATCAAATCACCAATTTGGACATCATGAACCACTTTCTACGTTTCTGCTGCTTTCTATCTTCTCCTGCAAAATGACTTCTAAAAATCATACTTTTCATTGCACCTTTCCTTGATAGTTATTATTAGTTCTCTTGACTTATTTATGCGTCTTAATACATTTTTTTCAGTAATGCGGTCAACCCGAGCTCTACCAGTAGCCTTATAACTGGTACGGTAATGTTAATTTTATTTTCTCCCCAAGAGCACAAATGAGAGCATTGATACTTAAAATTCTTCAAAATATTATGTTTTTTTTTCCTGTAATTTTTGACAAGCTTTCACCTAATTAAGAGCACTAAGTATGAACGTTTAAGTCCACACGGGAATAATTCAAAGTTCGAGTTGATAATGAATTTGACGTACTAAGTGTGTATAGCAAAGTGTACCGACGTAACCCCGCATACTTGGAGCGCGTCCAGAATGTTCGGCCACCATTATGCACCGCTCTGTTGTTTCTTAATCGCGAAATATTCCTTGTCCGAAGCGAATGGAAATCATGACGTATCGCTGAAAATATCTGCAACATGTTTTGGAAAGTTCGATCAGTTGTCTGTTTGCTATCTTCATTTTTGCAATTGAACGTTCCATCGATACCATAAAATAAAGCTTTATAACGGACGTTCGTATCAATCTCTTAAATGTTTATTGTAGCATACGAAATGGACGTCCAAGTTGTATTATTTTAAATACTAATTAAATGTATTAATTAGAAAGATATATTTTTATTACGCCACCGGGATTCGAACCTGGATCTCTTTCCAAATCGGGAAAGGTGCATTATTCAACTATGCTACAGCGGCATTTTTTTGACGACAAATTTTCAAACTTATATGTTACACTTTTTCAAATGAATACATCTATCGTTCCATTATTTGAAAGCCATCTATGTTTTTACGGAATCTCAAATACCTCTGAGTATACCGATGACAGATGCCAGAATTAACAATTTATTTTTATTAAATTTTTGGACACATTGATTAAACTTATGTATTATTAAGGAGAACACATTCTTATCGTGAAGTTGTGAGTTAAAAATATCACAGACCTATATTTTGAATAATTACAACTTCACAATAAGAATGTGTTCTCCTAATAATATATTATTTTCACTATAATAATATTCAACATTGTCCTTGAAGTGCTGGTGTAAGATTACCATTCAGTATTGTTGCTTAGTTAGCTATGGTTTTTTTTGTACAACGCAACTCGTGTGTATCTCATATAGTTGTTCTGATACAGACGACCTGATTTCCGGTCAGTAAGGAATGATAGTCAAAGATCTCCTTTCCTCATAGCCAGGGACGGATTTATGGAGCAAGGGTTTGTCTGTCACTGAATATTTTGGACGCCTTTTGCTTCAAGGGACCTCCAAATTAGTAATATTACAACACAACGTGAACCAGGAACAGCAACACTTAAACTATCAATGTAAACGATACGACAAAGATCGAATATAAATAAAGTCAAAAAGAAAAGTGTTTCTTGGCCTTACTTTTTAAAATTGTTTCCTTTTTATTTTCGCTCTCTCTGTTACTCCTGATTTATTTTCATTTCCTCAGTGATCTTCCCTGGAATGCGGTCTCCCTCGCAATTGCAAGTATATTAATCTGACACTGCATTTTATGTAAGTAAATAAAATTAAATTATAGAAGTATATAAAACAAGAAGTCAACTGGGTAGTAAAATAATGACGCGTTATATAATTGGGAGTTATTGAAAATATTGGCAACGTTCCAAACACGTGGGGTCATACTGTATTAGCAAACTGCAGTCACCAGTGGACCAGTCTACAAGAGAGGCAAGTGCTGCACCTTGAGCGACTCAATATGGGTGAAGATCGACTATCTAGATCCCTGACCGATACAGCCAACAGGATAACAACCCACGGCGAAACCATGTTAATAGTAAACTAAGCTTTTTAATATAACAGCATTTATGCTGACTTACTAATGTATCAGCTGGATAGATTACAGTCCATTCTAAATGCGACAGCACGGATAATATATGGAGTTTCCAAATTCTCTCATATAACATTTCTTTTAAATGAGCTACATTGACTCGATTCCTTTAAAGAGTTGAATTTAAATAGTACTGGTTGAAGTACAAGGTGAAATATAACATGGCGCCTCTGTATCTTCCATATAATTTGAATTGTAGACGTCAAACTCTCTGATCACCCTCTACTACTACTACTAGGAAAGGCTGTAGAACCGACCAAACGTCTAAATTTAGTGAACGGGTTTTTGCGGTTGCAGGCCCAAAGTGTGGAACTCTTTGCCCCCCGTCGTAAGGAACAGTGCCTCAGAGACTTTATTTAAGAAGAAACTAAAAACGCACCTTTTCAAGAAATAGAATAGTATTTTTATATATTATAATAGAAATCCTAAAAATAAGACCTATTTGCACAGACTATCAAATATGTAGACATGAACTAACGTAAATTCCTTGTTTCAATATTTTCATTTTTGTGTCCTCCACGTGATCACTTTGGCACCACTTACGCAATCAAATAGCTCCGTGATTATTAACGACTGACAATATAATATGCATTAATGTAAAAAATACGTTTTGTTTATACAAAGATTTCATTTTCGAACAGTGAATACAGTGAACTGTTGCAAAAATTTGTCATAAACTATCGGATTTATATTTCCACCAAGAATGTGTGTAGAATGCCCTTCGTCCGTATTTAATTTTCCAAACCCCTCTCCCATATATATACACTTTATTTCATGTCTATTCATTTCCTGGCGTGTGGCTATTTGTTAGTTATGATACTTTACGTAGGAGGGGTTGATATATGTACGCCCACGCGATGCCTGGTAAGTTAAAAGGTTCTAAGGGCATAGTAAAGAGCTGACAGCGTAAACCTTTCGGAAGAATGCGGAAATCAATATCTAGATGGATCTCAAAAATTCTAAAATAATAATCGAATTAGTTATTAGGAAAATCTTAATTATATGCACACCTCATATTTCAGAAACGAGAGGAGATGGAGTATTGGTAGATCACGGCTATACTGTATTGGCTAGATGGAATCCAGATAGAGATATATGCTCTCGAGATTGGCTAACCATGGCACAGAACACGGAGGAATGGAATAATTTCTATTAAAAGGTATTGAAGTTCCATGATGATCAATTATTCTGGAAACTTCTTCGTCAACATCTACACAAAATTCTCACGACAAACGAGACTCGTCACGGAGACGAACATACGTTAAGAAAGTTTATTTTTTTTAGTAAATGCATGTTTTTAATGACTAAAAAAATATGTTTTTAGACAGTCATCCGCGTCCAACGCTGAATCTGTTCCCATCTTTGTATCAGTTGTGATGTCGACTGGAGCGCGTGACGTGTTACTGTCTCTAGTGAAAATAATTTTTCAAATATCAAATGAAAATGAAATCCTTGTCAACTTCGCTGTAAAAGTACTTTTTTGACATATTCAAACAATTAGAAAAAACTGAGTACTGAATGGTCTCAAAAAGGCAAATTGAAATATTTGTTAACAAAAATGGTGCATTGAATTCCACAATTTAATTGTAATACTTATAAAATAGCCGCATTGATTCCACGCCCTCTGCAGTAGATCTACAGCAACATTATTTATATACAGTCACGCAATAGTTGAAATCACGCACTTCTCCGCTTATACGTGCGTAGCGCTAATCTTTTCCCACCTGTTGCACAACTGAAAGGTTTTGTCGTTCAATCGTGCATTATATGAAAGAAAAAAACATTCACAAACACAAATATTCTTTTTCTTCTTCTTTTTCTTCTTCCTGATGTGCTGTCTTCTATCGAAGGTTGACGACCAAAGTGCAGTATACTGATTTATCCTGTGCAAGACGTATATTACCACCGGTATTTTTTGAGGTTACGCAGCCGAGATAACTTCTTTCTACCTACTCTTCTACCTTCTAACATAGATTTAAAAAAATTTATTTCCATAACTGACCTCAAGAATTAGGTAGATTTCGTGTGTGCAAGTGTATTTTGTACTTTATTCTCCAAGTCCAATATTAACAGAGTTATGAATTTTCAAAATTTTAGAACAACATACTGGTTAACGAACTTGGCTGAGATGTCTATCAGGTAAATTTTTCAGAAAAATTTGATGGAAATCTGGTAAGAACTCGGGAGTTATCTGTCCACAAAACATATATTATGAACTTTAATAGAGGGTGATTTTTCAGTTTTCTGGTCAAGAAATTGTATTATATATTACATTGAAATTTTCCGGAAGTTGCGTCATAAGATCCTTCTGCAATACGTAGTATTGCTATAAAATCTATCCAAAAAGCAACTTATTTTACAGACAAAATGTAGCTCAGATGGTAGAACACTCTGTCGGTAAAATAAAAGTCTCGAGACTAAGCTCGGTAGCAGCTCTTTTTTCAAAATAATAATTTGTCCTTTTTTCTTCTTCTTCTTCTAGTAAACTTGTCCTTTACATTTTTTCAACCAACGTATTTTGATCATATCCTAAAATTATAAATAGTGCACGTCAAATCCTTCCAAACTAAAGAGACATTCATACAGATTTTGACACCATTTTTGTGTAAAGCATTAAAGTTTTAACGCCAGAAAAAATGTAATTATATTATATATTAATTGTATCAAATAGATAAAATGTTGAAGTTGCCAAGTCTGTGATTACTAAATCACTTCACACCCACCCACACAAAGCGTGTACTCGACATTTGCAAGAGGGGTGGATTAGACCAGCGCACTTATTTACACTTTAAATACGACTTCTGGATTAATATTTCATTAGTATTTAATAAACATTTATTTTCCCGACATTAATTTATTTCGTAGTATAAATACTTAGGGGTTGGAATTTCTGACGGTAGCAGTCTGTTTATATATATATATTAGTCTGTTCATGTTCTTAATATACGTACATATTATACATTATAAACATTCTTATAAATATGCAAAAAAGGCGAACAATCTTCATAATGTAAGAGATGTTCACTGTCTCCTCAACTAGACCGAAGTCTATACCAAAGGAGACAGGTTCATCCATTGTCTATCATACAAATATGAAAACCATTATTAATATATATTTTTTTTTTTTATCTAAACCAAAAATATTAGGAATGAAGAAAACAGGGTTATAAAGAATTCTAATAACACAAATTATTAATATTGCAGATTCTTTAAGGAAACAAAAACACGAACAAATATGGCGGCGTCGATTTATGAAGAAACGAACGCGTTAGAACCGAGAAAAAAACTGATTATATTATATAAAACTTATGTCGGTCATATCATGATGTATTGAATACGGAACGTGTTTATTGGTCTAATGGTAAGATACTCGCATAGTGATTAAGTGGTCGGAGGTTCGAGTCTCGTCCCAGAAAACCACCAAGTTAGTCAAATTTTTATAGTACAAGCGCTTAGCTCAGTTTGAAAATTGTAAGAATAGCATTAAAAAATCTAAAGTATGATAGAATAAATCTGCTATGAGAGTGAAATGAACATTTTTCGCACCATCGTAGGAAGAACCATCAGAGACAGTTGTAAGAGAAACGTGTAAAGTAAAAAATATCGTGAGTAATGTTCCTTGTAATTTTGGATCACGGTGTGCGAGTAAAACAGTATTTCGTACAATTTTAAGGACACGTGCTATTATTTGCGTAATAAGAAAAACATTACCATACCAGTATAGGACTACTGGGAGGATCCGGGTAGACCACATTACTAATGAAGATATATAACATTAAGATACATAAATAAATCAAGGAAACTAATAACAACTGTCAAGGAAAGCTATATACTTCGGACAATGAAAAATATAATATTATTTTATAGATTATTTAACATTATAAACATTAGAATAACGTAACATATGTTTTTGGCTAGTTAACTTTACATTCTGAAGAACAAAACTGTGTATTTCGAAACCGATTGATGTTTAAAAATCACTCATTGAGTGGTTAATTATAAATAAAGTTAAATAGTCTATAAATAAGGTCAAATACCTTGGCCATATATTCAACGAAGATGGACAAGACGATAATGATATAGAAGGGCAGAGGAGAACAGTTGAGCGTTCGTGTAAATATGCTGTTATGGCGTTTCTACCGATGCAGTAAGGAGATGAAGAGCATCCTGTTTAAATCGTTCTTCACCAGCATGTATACCTGCGAGCTCTGGTCGAAATACAAGCAAGTGACGTATAACCGTCTCCGAATTCAGTACAATAATTCGTACAGAATACTGTTTAGATTGGCGCGTTATTGCAGCGCATCTACAATGTTTACCGATGGTCGTATACATGGATTCGTTCCGCTTCTGAAACATCGAGTTGCGGGCGTAAAGCTGTGGCTGAAACTCAGCACTAACTGTCTGGTGCAAGTGGCGCTCTCATGCAAAGCTGGAAAAAGTTCGCTGAAGAAAGTGATCTGCGCCCCACGGCTATCAGTTTCATGGCAAACCAAATGCCGTGAAATGTGAAATACCGACACGTTGATTGGCTATTTTTAGGATTCTCTGTGGCGAATTTTCCAAGGACTATCGCTTTTTATATATTATAGGTTTTTTGTAGATTTTTTCCTTGAAGAAACCTATGTCAACGTATATATATATATATACATACTTTTTTTAATGCTCTCATATATAAAATCAAAACAATAAAATTATAAAGCCTTCAAATCACAAATCAAACAAATATTAGAAAACTCCGATAACAATTACAAGTTCTAATTTCTTTCAATGAATTTTACATAACTCTTGATTATATTTATGTATATGTATTTTATAATTTATATATTACTTTTATATGTTACTTGTATATGTACCTTATGTTAATATTTACATTATTTTCAAACTAAAATATTCAATTACGAAAATTGATTTCTCTATTGAGTTGGGTAATTTTGTGTAAAAAAAAAAGTATAATTAATTAAGTTATGTCTATACATTATATGTAAAATAAATTAAAATATAAATATATAATTACAGATATGTGAGTATGAGTAAATATATATATATACATTATATGCTACGTGCTAGTGTTTAAATATTAAATCAGTTATTACATAAAATACCCTATAGAAAGAAACAGTTAATATATTTATGGCAACTATATGGTTAACTAGTTAACATATAAGTAACATAGAATTACATATATATTCGTCCTGGTACTGATACTTATGTATGGAAGTGAGGCCTGGAGTTGGAAAAAGAGGAACGAAAGTAGACTGAATGCAGTTGAAATGAAACCACTTAGGCGTATATGTGGCAAATTTATTTATGACTGAGTAAGATTAAGAAAGGATCAATTAGGTGGTTTGGTCACATGGAACGGATGAATGAGGAGAGAATAGTAAGAAAGATATATGACGCAAGTGTTGATGGCACCAGAAATATAGGACGTCCGCAGAAGACTTGGCACGACCAAGTAAACCAGAGTATAACGGAGGATTGTTCTGTTTAAAGCCTCAACAATAGGCGAGCTTGTATGATAAGATGCATGAATGTGGATGAGGCGAGAATTATGTGTCAGGACAGAAGAGTGTGGCGCTCTATACCTTCTGCTTACCACCGCGGGGAAACGGTGCGATGGTGAGTTAGTTAGTTAAAATACCACAGAACTATGTTTCGTAAAAAAAAGCAACTTCACAATAATAACGTGTTCTTAAAAAAATATATAATAATCAATGATTCTGAAATCGTGTCGGAATTTAATAGTGCGCATATAAGAATCATTTTTAATCAGCATAACATTCATTTTATTATTTCTGACTTTTAACTCCACTTGCGCGTATTTCAATGGTCCGTTTAAGATCTTTGTGAGAGGCACATGCGGCCTGAAATTACGTACGTTAGAAACAAGTAAAAAACTAGGTTTTAAAAAAAAAAAAATAATACAAAAATTTTAATTCACTGACAATTAAATCATAAAATTTATATTTATTCAATAATATGTCATATGTATATCTTCTGTCACATCTAAAGAATATCCCTCGGCTGTAGATAAATATGTGCGCACGTCTGTACCCACCCACGCGTAGGATGTTAAATATATTGTCTCTATATTACGATCTATTATACTAATGCATATATGTTTGTGAATGTTCGGTAGACGGGAGTAAGTGAGACAGAACCAACAATAATGTTAAATAAAAGAGATAACTATATTTTTTTTTATGTGATATTTATATGTTGTGAATAAATAAATGAGACGAGTGACTTCTTCTTCCACAGACGCAAAATATGCAGCGAGGCTTCCTGGAGATACACTATAATTTTTTTTCTTCTTCTTCTTCTTGTTTATCCATTTCACATAAATTTTTGAATATGGACCATCTTCAAACTAACACAACTGCTCATTTATGCAAGGCCAGCCATTAATCATCAGCTCAATGCATATGTGGCCAATCACTAAGCAAAAAAAACTGATGAACTGTCAATGCGTCTTCCCTGTCCTGAACTACGGTCCGAAACTTAGACACTTGCGACAGGCTCTATCCACGAGGGCAAGGTAGCTCCACGATCTATGGATCTATGGATGTTCAATGTTTTAAGAGAAATAAAGATATTCGTAGTAGGAACATAGTAGAAGATGTAGTTCGCCAAACAGCAAAATTAACATAGCAATGATACGAAGTAGATCGATCTGAGTCGATCGCAGGAAGCACCTGGTGTGAAAATTAGAGAATAAAGAAGAATAGCGGGCATGAAAAAATGTTCTCAAATTTTCGCGGCCGTTTGTGTAGACTTCACTGGGCTAATTTGCCGCGCGTTTCCGATCTCGCTGATCGATGTTTCGGATCCCATTGGAGGGTCCAACATCAGGGCCTGATGTGACGTGTAAGTCCTGGTATCATGTTAAGTAATCGCTTACGATACCGTGATATTACAGAGATGCACAACATAACAGACCAGAAAGAAAAGGAAGATTGCATCAGGACGAGAAAATATTATACGAGCATTCATTACCCCTGTTTTAATTAAGAGGTGATCATTTTTGGTGTTTATTATCTATTATTATTATAATTATTAACAAGCAGAGGAACGAGAATAAATCACAATGCCCTTGAAAACCTGAGATCGCTCTGCCGAAGACCTCATCACATTTTACAGGCACTTAAGGAACTTATAATCATCGCTCGAAATGTGTTCACGCGCCCGTGTGCATGTGTGTGTACGTATGTGAGAATACAGACCTTCAGTGTGTGTGTACTGTAAAAAAATGAAAACGTCACAGACGTTAAATGTTACTTAACCACTTAAAACGGAGTCGCCAAATTGAATGTGTGAGGCGAGCGGCGCGGCATTATAAATACCCACATGATCAGGAGGGGACTCGGCCTATGGGTGGCCGGCGAGGATCGCGAATGTATATCATTGTTCATGCACGATTTATCGATGATGGATCCAAATAATCATAAGATTAATCGGCTTAAAATAATTCAAAAATCTATTCTCCGCACTCCCCGATTCTCCAAAAGGAAAGTCTTCAAAACAACAATATCAAATATCTCTAGAATGAGAATTGAGTATTGCCTGGTAGCCTCACATTTATTCAGATTGAGCTTAATAGATTTTCCAATCTGTGAGTGTGGTGCTGAGGAGGAAACCCTTGACCATATCTTTTTTGTCTGTCCATTGCGGATCACAGGTTTTTTTTACAGTAATCTCGTCAATGACAATTTTCAACTCCCGGTTAACTTGTGTCATCTTCTTTCCCTTAACTCGCTACATTTAATCTATATAACAGCAACATTTTTGAATGACAATGGTATTCACTTGCAATATAATATTTTATATTCTATAATATTATTGTACTTTTTTTTATAAAATAAAGTTTTAATTTAATTAATGTCACAAATCACTCTTGAAGGGTAGATTGCCTATTTATAAGAAGAAGAAGAAGATATTTATCGAAACAACTCTGGCAAACGCAAACAGCGAGAGGTGAGAGGTCCGTACTACGAGCAAATGCACCCATGTCGGTCATTCTTATTTGCCGCCAGGTTAGCATTTTTTAATGCTACGTGGCAACAGTGCCCCGTCGCCATAGGTAACATGGGCAGTAAACAGCGGATTTTGTCACCCGGTTTATGCTACCTCTAAACGATATCATATTGGATAGAGGCAGCATTTGGATAGGTGGCCTCACGTTTTTTTCCGACACGTGAAATAGTACTCATGAATTATCTTGAGAGAAATAAACTTTTGTAAATCGCTAAAATATTATGTTGATACTGTTTAATAAACGTGGTAATATTCACACGTCTCGCATCACCAACCATGGCTTAGCGCTTATTACGTTTCACTAGAAATCAAAATCTGCGAATGCAGCATCGAAACCTATCAGCTGTAAGTTTTTTTTAAATTAATGTTTTTTGTTTACTTGAATTCTAAAAAAGTACATTTTGAAATCTTAATTTGTTATGCTATACGTCAGTTCCGGTGGTCAACAATCAGTACAGCACAGTACAGCACAATTTTATTTATTTTTTTCAAATATCCGTCAAGCGCTGCCGATAAAAGTGGCGGCGAGACTATATAAGAAGGTACGTGACAATACTATTTGAAAACATGATTCCAAATATCATAATATCTTAAGTACAAAACGCAAAGATGTCAGTAAACTACTAGTTGTTAAATAACTGTCCTGTCATTCTTAGCTAAAGTACACAAAAACCAAAAAAATAACATATTATTTTTGGTAGTTACATGTTAGTGCTCCCGTTTGATGTGGAAAATAGTTATTTATGAATACTGCATTATAATAGTACTATCCTGATTCCAACAACCTCCTGAATCACTATACCATTTTACATATTATTAGCGAAAAGATTCGAAAATAAAATAAAAAATATACAAAAAAAACTTCGGGCAAAATTAACCGACACGCAAAACTGAACCGTTCGATCGACTGTAAAGCAGATTCTTCACGAAGATACTTTTAACTGGTGGCTGTAAAAATTAATAATATTTCGTATGTATTTAAATTAATGACTCGGCAGACTCTCGTGATTCGTGGTGCATGTTTTTATATGTACGACCTCCTTAAGTATCAATTCGTGTCAAGTAGCGATGAGATTGTGTGATTGGTGTTTGGGGTTAGTTTATAGTATACCAGTACCTACGAGTATATTAATTAATAGAATTTATCAGTATTATGATGTTATAGTCAGCGATGATGAACCTTTTTTTCAAAAATACGTGTTTCAATTATGATTATCTTCCTTAACCGTCTGAAATTGTTAAACTTATCAATGAGACGTACGATGACCGACCTTATATTTCTACCCCCAGATTGTTAGTGTACTTGACGTTCACGCACCATTGAGTTTATTAAGACACGATTCATTGTAATCAGTTAAAAATCGATGTTTAACGAGTGTTGATTAACGTTAATCTACCACAATAAAGGTGCAAAAACATGTGAAAGTATCAACGTATTTATTTATATTTACTTATTTATTGACTAACATATTTTTGTTATAACAGAGGTGAATATATTATGGTAATATGTTTATTGTGTGGGATGGAGTAGACTCCACCTCTGTTATACATATTTAATTCAAAAAAGACAAAGATTCGATAGGAATAAAAATAAAAATAGAGAAAAAAATGTAGTGAGAGTGTTGTAGAACTAATAAATTATTAGTGTAGGCACTGTATAATGATTATATTCGAATGTTGGATAACGAAGCTTCTGATTGATCTCTACCCGATTGGATCATATGTTGGGTCCATATTTGTGTAATCTTATTGGAGTTGAACGATTTCCAGTTGGTACTGAGTGTGTTGTACAGTTTCGGAGCTAAGAACATGTAGAATCTTTGATAAAATGTCGTTGTTCGTCTCATGTTGTGTCCATGATTTATTGCTTGGGTTGAGATGTTGTCAGCTTGGAAAAATTGGACGAGACTCAACATAAAGATTTATCTAATGTCTATGGAATTGTACTCTTTATACAGTAGCAATATCTTATACAGTAGCAATATCATTATACAGTAGCGATATTCTATAATGTCGGATTAGGGGCCCAGAATAACATTGTAAAGTAAAAATCGCCTTAGAGCAAGTATTTTTTAAATTGCGAGTACACATATAAGTGCCTTCCAAGGTGTAAATATTTTATGGGACCAGATACTAATTTTGTTTTTATTATTTAATAGATAAATCAAGCAGCACATACTATATTCGAATATTTTATAAACAATACTTATTTAAGGAGCCCTTTTTTCCATTCTGCATTTGAGACCCAATTTTTGTTCTTACGCCATTGCCTGCGTGTCACCTCGTGACACGCTTGTCGTAGGTTCGATATCTCTATTATGGACAATATGATTGTAACATGTCAATAAAGTTGATCTGTCAGCATTGTTTAGAAGGAAAGATCACCTTCGCACGAGACCTCAGATAAGAGAGATCATAATATATACCATTTCAGATGTTTAATGCTGCTTTACGTGTTACATGGGTGTGAATCTTGGACTTTCATCTTGGCGCGGAAAAACAGTTCGAGGACTTCGAAAATAAAGACTTGCGCAAGATTTATGAACCAATAGGTAATAACCAAACCAAATAATGATTAAAGAGGAAGAAAATTTAGAACTTTGGATTGTCTTGAATGATATGACGCCCCGAATATCCTGAAGATGGTGAAAACATGTAGTCTGTAGTGTGACAAATGTGATAGTAGACAAGTCCTGTAACACATACATACCCCTCACACAAAAGTCCACAGGATCAAAACTAAGGAAAAGACAAAGACGAAGATGGGCAGATAATGTAAAGATATAGGTAGACGAATGCTCAAGGGTAGATGGCGCTGTGAAGTGTCTGTGATCGTAGATTTTCGGGTTCTATAAGGAACAAGCGCCTGAAATAGACCGGTACAGGACTAAGAAAAGAGCCTACAGTAGATGAGACGGGCGATTATTGGATTTTATGTAATGATTTATTTAAAAAATCAACGAATCGACGTGCTCGTTACTTTAGTGTTCAAAACACTTGCTTAGTGATCTAGTGGTCGGGGTTCGTAATTTGTACCAGATCAGCTTAAGAAGAAACAGTAGTTAGTCATATTTTGAAAGGATAAAGCTAATTTAAGCATTCGCGATGTGGATCTACAGAATAATGCATGAAATAAGCAGCATGGGTAGAGTTACGAACGAAGATGTTATGGTGGACGAATAAAGAAAAATCAGTATTTAAAACAATAAAAATATGAAAATACGACATGTGAGGCATCCGGAGAAATACGAAATCTTTCACCTCATACATAATGCAGGGAAAGATGTCGGGACCCTAGAAGAAGGAGAACATCACAGCTGAAGAACTTGAGGCTATGGTTTGGCCAGTCTACTATAGAGCCTTTCCGGGTCACAGTGAACAAAGTGATGGTAGCCAACGTCCGTTGAACGGATAGAGCACGAGGAGAAGAAGAATAAGAAGCCACATTTTCATACCACAAGCGTTTAGCTTAATTTAAAAATAGTAATTCATATACGCGTCATTTGTCAATTTCTCTATAAATTATTCATTTTTTCTTCTGTTTGTGAATTTCCATATTTAAAAAGTTTCCAAGTAGGCACCTGTGATTAATAACTTGATTAATAAATATATTAAATGCAAATAATAATGATTTAAAAATGTACTGAAAATTTATATTGAGAGTTGTTATGAGACGCGACAGATAAATCAAGAAAACATAATTAAATCAATGTGAAATAATAAAATAAAAATTGCAATAAAAAATATTAATATAGGGGAAGTCCATCGCGAAAAATTTCCCAGTCCAGCCCTTGCTCTGTCCACAATTCGTCCACATGTATACAAAATAACACGCATCTCTTATGCAAGCAATAAAAATAGATTGTTGATTGGTAGCCACACCGTACCCACGTTGTTCCGTATACATACGGTTTGTCCACACTGAACAAACACGTATAAACATTAGACGATGTTCGCGAGAAAACTATTAATCTAAAATTACTTAACGATATCCGTCGGTTAAAAGGCAACATTGAACAGGTTATTTTATTGCAGTCGTATCGCACAGAATTACTCGCCGAGGAGGCGCCAAATAATTGATACGATAAGATGGATTTCAGGAAAACAAAGACGTCTTAGTAAATCGTTACACCGGCGGCATGTCGCTTGCATAGGTACTTGCAAATATGACTATATGTATTGTTATGAATCTGAATGAAAAGTGTTCTGCAGGCGGAAGCCATTCTCGATTGTGTCGTGTCACCGTAGTGTACCGATATTGAACATTTTTTGTGTTCTTTTCGATCTCATAGTCATCATCATCATCACCGGTTGAGAGAAGCTGAGATCGGCGAATCCCCCTTATCTTCATTCTTGTTTCCTGTACGGAACAGCAGTGATGTCGAAAGGGTAGAAAGGTTAAGTTGTGGGACACAGGACACTTTTGTAAAAATGAAGAATCGCTCCTGCAGTCGCCACAGAAGCCTGAATATCTGGTGACGGGCAATAAAATACCTATGTTACTTTAAAGTGTCGAGGTTTGGACATTAAAATAAGCCACCGTTAAAAGGCTGTCGGTATTTGAGATGTGACTGTATCATAATACGCATGAATAAGCCAGTAGAACTAATAACAACAACTATCAAATGAAGGAAATATACATTCTTCGGACACATCTCCGCAATGAAAAATATGATATATTACAATTCATTATGAGGCGTAGATATATAGTTTATCTTGACTACATGATTATCAGCAAGTCGCTCTTCCATTCCTGCAATTGGTTCACGAATATTTTTCTTATATATTTTTTCTATCACTGTATTTATGAATTTATTGTGTCAGAAGATATGACGGAAATATTTTCCCCGTCTTTTTATTATTGTTAAATAAATCTAATAAATCTAATATTATTTATTTCTTCTATACTTGTAAATGTTTTGTTAAAACTTATTTTATTTATTTAAAAGTGTTAATATTTGTTTATTAATAAGTCTAACAAAAAAGTAAGATATGTAGGTTATCGTATAGTGATCTATCGGTAATATAACGATGTTAATTATATTTATTCTTATTAAGGAGAACACATTCTTATTGTGAAGTTGTAATTATTCAGAATATATAAAATCAATTTTATCGAAAAATATTGTAGTATACCGGGATTCGAACCTGGTTCTGTATCCAAACCGGAGAAGGTGCATTATCCATCTACGCTACAGTGACGATAAATTTTCTAACACTTTACAAAGTATTACATCCGGCGTTCCATTATTAGATTTTTTCTATGATTTACCTTGTATGTTTTCATTGGATATAACTGTATTTATCAAGATAACATACAAATAAAGTGACCTTCTGCGAGCCTTAATTTCACAATGATAAATTAGCCGCGACGGGGATGCGTGTCACGTTTAAAGTCACTTATAAAATGCAAAAGTTACGGCCGGGAGAATGACGTCACAGATACGCGAAACACTGTGGCGCAACACTGTTCCTTCAGCGAGCACAGTCGCGAAGAGAACGGGGAGACCTTGCCGGCAGCCGCTGGGTTAATCCGACATCAGAGCAGTCAAGATCAAGGCCGACTGGCGAATGCGCTCACGCCGCGTCGACTGTGAAACCGGATTTCGGGCGACCGCTGCCATTGCGCAACACGCATGCAGCACGACTATGAACGTCCCCGTGTCGTGCGTCGCCGTATTGTGACTAACCCTTACCGCGCGCACCCACAAGCTAAAATAACCCCTAAAACCCTAATCTTGTATACAATCTGAAACTATTCTTGAATACCAAGAAATTTAAAGTCTAAGTCCGCACATTTCCACACGAAAATAACCTTTAAAACACATTACTGCTATGGAGTCTTAGTAAATTTTGCACAGCGATTTCATAAATATCATATTATCAGTGTGCTGAATTCTGCTGCGCGTGCGGCACGGCTGCAGACGTTCCCGTGTCGCGGGTCGCCGTAGTGTGATTAACCCTTACCGCGTATCCCACAAACGAAATTGACCCCTAAATCCTGAATCTTGTATACAATCTAAGACTATTTTTGAGTACTGCGTAATTTAAATTCCATAAAGACTAATAGCGCTTCTAGTCTAAGTGCGCGCATGTTCATACGAAAATGACCCTTAAAACACGTTGCTGCCATTGAGTCAAGTCTATTTTTGCACACTAAGTTATCTAATTTCATAAATGTTATCAGGGTGCTAATCCTTGCTGCTCAAATGTTCAAGCGAAAATGACCTTTAAAATGCAACTCTTGTATGGAATCTACGTCGAATTTCGTTTATCATAGAATTTTCATTTCATTAATGTGAGTGGGTTTTATATTGCGTTCATGCCATGCGAAAATGGTTCTTGCAGCTCGGCACTTTTATACAATCTAAGACTATTAAAAAAGTGAGTACTTATAATATGAAATATATACAGTAAGCGTAGTGCCCCCGCATAGTGAAGTAAATAGCTTCGTGAACTAGAAATTCTGAGAAATAAATTTAAAAAATATATCTTTATATGATACCTAATATTGAAAGATTGCTCGACACATGTTTCGGTATCGTTGATCTTAAATGCCATGCGCTTCATATTGCACGAATTGTGTTTAAAATTTTGTTCTCATTCTTCAATTGTAACACTTTAAACTTCTCACATTTTCATGCATTCTGATGGGTACATATTTGATATCAGTGATCGATAAGCGTAACGGATATTTCTACAGATATTCTTCATAGATTTCTACGGATATTTCTAAGGATATTATTCATAGATATAGGAATTGAAATTTCTACGAGTAATCTTCATAGATATAGGAATTATAATTTTTACGGATAGTCTTCATAGATACAGGAATTGAAATTTCTACTGATAGTCTTCATAGATACAGGAATTGAAATTTCTACTGATAGTCTTCATAGATACAGGAATTGAAATTTCTACTGATAGTCTTCATAGGTATAGGAATTGAAATTCTTGTGCTATGCCGTTATTGATGCAAACGTCGATGTTTAGTTTTATTTAATATATGAAATACAGTCGATTCCGTTTAACAGGGCAATATATGTACTTTCGTTTAACCAACGTCTTTAGACAAAATAAATCCGTTGTTTATTCGACTCTACCATCTATTTATTTGTAATTTTAGAGAATTATTAATAGTGTTTTTAAAGTTTAAGTTTTAACGTAAAATAATACCTTCTTACCTATATGAAAAATGTATGTACATTTTTAAGTACACTTTCTATGACTGCACATGCTTAATTTATTGTTTAAAAATGCTTCACGTAATAACTAAAGGAAATAATTATTTTTATTAAAGGTTAACGTAGGAAATAGATCTGCCAATTGTTTTTTGTTTTTTCCAAATTAAAAACCAATCCATGCACCAAATTTAAAGAGCAATCATGAAATCAACACGTTAAAAACAGTAGGATAGTAAAATTTCGCGAATCAGTAAGTAATAGACACTTACCTTTTTGATATTAATACATTTAATCATTCCATTATTTGAAAGAGCCATCTACCTTATTTTTACAGAATCTACATATAAAATTGACTTTATATGTATATCTTTCTAAATAATATTTAAAATATCACAGACCTATTATATGTTCTGAATAATTACAACTTCACAATAAGAATGTGTTCTCCTAAAAATTTAATTTTCCTTACAGAATAAATAATGCCAACCTGGCGGCGAATAAGTAGAACCGATATGCAAACTTTTGCTCATAAAACGGTTATGGGAAAGCGAAGAAGAGAAAAAAAACTCATGGAACATCACCATTCATTTTCGGTAACCATATATGTGGGAAAGTTGACAAAACGGAACTGAACTTAAATACGTATTTATGCTCCACGGTCAGCGGTTTTTTGATCCGCTTAATATGATGTATGATGGTCGTATAATATATGATATATAATACCGTCATCGCATGTTAATGAGTTGGAAAGTTGTTTGTGAATCGGATATTTCTAAAAAAATTGTTATTTTGCGTGACGGTTCTTAAGATTAAGAATCGAGTATCATCAACGTTTAGAAGTGATGGGACAGGCGTGGTAAGCCTTTTTGGGACCGCAGCCAAAATATATATTTTTTAAGTATGATCGATGTCCAAATGGAAGTTGATTTTCAAAGTTCTTCTGTGCAAAGAGTGACAGATTATTGTTTAACTTTAAACATGTAGGCACGTCGTGTCCTTCAAACAACAATATTTCATCTGACATTTACGACAAACTAAGATATTGAACTTTAATGTTTTGTATATTTATTTATTCGTAGCCCATGCGATGAAAAATAAGAGTACGTAATAAAATAACCCGAATCCTGATTTCGACCACGTTGTGTATAACATATTATTAATTTTATTTGCATTCAATAATCCACTGGGAACTTTGACATGTTTAAGTGACAGTGAAAGTTATTTAATTAGGAAAACACATTCTTATTGTGATGTAATTATTCAGAACATAGGTCGTTGATATTTTAAATATGAATTAAATATATTAATTAGAAAGATATACATATAAAATCAATTATGGAAAGAGATCCAGGTTCGAAACCCGGTGGCGCAACAACAATATTTTTCGATAAAACTGATTTTATATGTATATCTTTCTAATTAATATATTTAACTAATATTTAGAATTATTTATAAAAATTTTGATTAAAAAAAAAACAATTTTGGCCAAAAAGTCACACGACATCTTGTTGTCCCAAGGTCACGATATGTCTTGCCGGCAAATCGGCAGATCGGGGAAAATTATCGTGCTAATTAAATATTTTCTTTTCCACACGTTGTGTGCAGAAAGATTAAAATAGGTTTCACGCCAAATATTGATACGAAATGATTGAATACGTTATTTCTGAAACTTCTTCTTACATATACATTAGTGATTAACTAAACCGTTATTTTAACCGTGATTGTGACTGTGGTTGGTAGATTTGTGTTCGATTATAATGACGATTAGTAATTTATTATTTGTAATTCATCCAGCAACCACCGGTACACTAGAAACTAAACCTACAACAATTAAATCTCAGTTATCAGTCGTCGGTACAATTGAATGTCAATTACACAATCACAGTCACAATAACGGTTTAGCTTATCATTTCAATACGTTCATGATAAACACACAGCAGATATTTGCAATTATGAATACTAAATCAGTCGATGTTAGGATTATTATCATTGGTAGGAGCTTCACAACCTAGGGCAGCACTTGTCTGCCAGCCGGATTTGTCGTTTTTATTCCTACCTGCGATATTGTACCATCAGTACTACAGTCCACTTTCGCATTATTAATTCATCTTGGCTTTCGTCTTATATACCTTTGCTAATCATTGATCCAAATCTTGACGAGACTATAAACGAGACTTTTTCTAGTAATCAATTATTCACAAATTGCAACTACTTACGACCAACGTTCCATGTAATTTTGTAGCGGTATAAAATGTATTTGCGCGCTTAAGAACTGAGAATATTTTCTGAGTGGTTTTCAACTAAATAACTAACTTACCATCGCACAGTTTAGAGAGCCATACTCTTCTGTCCCGTCCTTGCCGATTACTGAGGCTCCTAACAAGACCATCGGATGCCACGTGGCTATGAAAGTACCAACATTAGGTAGGTATTTACAATTTTTGGAAATATTTTGATAATTTTTTTGTGGTTTGTCATAAATCTTTCGGTTCAGAAATTTGGGGAGATATTTTAACGCTTAATTATTTTATTAGAATGATGCGCGTAGTATTTCAAAATTCGCCATGCGACACACTCTTCTTTCCTGACAAGTCCTCAAAAATGACTCTTTGTCCATACTCACACATCATATTTTGTAGACACAATCTTAGATTATTGATGCTAATAAGACGTCCAGATTATGGTGTCGAGGAAAATAATAATATCAACACATTATTACGGTTTGGCAGGTAAATAAACATTGACGTTCTTGAATTCAGGTTTCGTAAATGTCATACAAGTAGTTGATACAATAAATATAATAATACATATTATGTATTGGTACGAGTATAAAAATTCTACATACATAATAACCTTGCCTTAACTCCGTTATCGCGTAGCAACGAAATTATACTGCAATAATATTTCAATAAAAAAGCAGACTTCGAATCTGTTACAATAATTTTGAATATAGAACATCGTTGATCGGCAACACACTAGGTAGGTAGATACTCGCATACATTGCGTAGACGGAAGAATACATAATTTTTTTTTAAATATATATAAATAATAATATTATATAAGTAGTATTATAAAGCAATCAATTAATGTTAATTCTACTTTCGTTGATTTTTTCAATAAAATAATATCAATAATAATAATATGTAATATCCTTTTTTACGGGTACATAACATAGGAAAATAATATTAATGCAGATATGTTAAATTCCACTGAAAAAAGTAGTAAACGGATTTTCAAATCGATTATTATTATGTTTTTGTTTCCTTTAACTCTACCTTTAAATAAAATAAAATTTGTAAGATTGAAGATGCGATTAAATAATTTTACTTATGCCTGGAAAATTGTTCGAGGTCATGTTGCAGATATTAAATTAAAAATTAGATGTTAAATTACTTTATTAGTTTAAGGTACATGTTCAGATTTTAAAGTTTTTTTTAAATTAATTATTTTTTTATGTTTAAAAAATATAAGAGACCCAGGAGGGGGTATAAAAATATCATTCACATTACGTAATGAATGTTTAAAATATAAAATAAGTTACACAGTTTGTTTGGTGTATTTTATTATTCCCGTGCACGGTGCCTTATTATGTATGTCAATTTTTTTTTTTTACATAATTACAAAAAGCAAATAACTTTATATATATGACGCCTCCTAAAAATATGAATCTAACATTATGAAAGAACTTGTGAAACATTCAGTTTATTAAATGCCATAATCAACAATTCCGAAACGGTGTTGGTTACTTTTAATAGTCAACGTAGAACGATTCGTCAGATGTCTCAGACACGTGTGTTATACCACCCCTGCACATAATATGTTTTTCTGTTTCGAAAATAAATCATAAATTTTGGAATAACAAGATGGTAGAGCGCTCGCTTACAATGTAAGAAGTACCGGGATCGATATCGCTAAAGCTGAAAATAAAACCCAAGGTAAAAATGAATGAATATAAATATGCCACGCGGTTGTCGTGACAATTTTAACTGGAGATACCCGCTGAATATTCTAAAAACTAAAATTTATACAGAAAATGGAGGAGAGCAGATATAGCATAATGTGTAAGGACTTTGTGGCCACTGCGTGCATACATTTTGTTTGTTTTTTTTTTCTTTTGTCTGATATCAAATCCAGAATACATTACTATCGGTCACGATTATGTTTAATCTCGAAGTATGTCGTACGATGAAAACGGATTTACAGAACAAAGAACTCAAATACTTAGGTTTTTTTCACAAACGTAATTGTTCTATTAAGAATCCAAAATGTTGTGGAAATAATTTTAATTAAAACTCATCTTGTGATATTTATTAAACACCAGCTTATTTGAAAATGTGTTTTCAATATTAAATCGATAACTATTGCGACCTTTTTGTGATACATCTTTTTGTTTTACAATTTATAAAATTACACTCTTCTTAAAATCAATGACGTTATGTATAAAATTTATGATTTAAGTAATATATTTTTTTAATACGACCTATCATTCTTACGTTAAATTGTTTTGGAAGATATCTTCAAAATCAATACATAAATTCACCAACAAACAATAACAAAACAATGCACGCAAACTATCAAAAAATTACAATTTCATTTTAAAAGAATCCGTAATAAATACCGTAGTTCGTAGAAATAATGTATGATTATGATAAGTGTATACTCAATTAAATTAAATTATTAAATACTAAAAATTATCAACATCTGTCAATATGCCCAATTCAATATTCTGCTGTAATACTCTTGGAACTGTGACAGTATCGGCAGATACGCGCGGCGCTCGATCTAATTTGCTAATTGCCAGGTGCCTCATGTTTCATTATATACGCATGTTTATACACGATCCGCAATAGGCAGACTAACATTAGCAACACAGGATCATCACCAGATCCACCGAGATGAAGATTGTCAAAAAACTAGTCTATACAAATTTTCCGTACAGTTCAAAAATATGGACACTAAGACAAGAGCGCAGGAAGACATACGCATTAGAGATGACACCGGCGACGTGTATATGAACCGCTTACACTGTACTCACTACACTTTGCGACGGTCGACTCGGTTGTCAGTTATGGAGTGAGTAACTATGAACTAACTTATAAAACATAGACTGATATAATTAAACAGTTTCAATTGAGATTCTTAAGATTTATAGTAGATATCAAAATGAAGTGTCTCTGTACAAATATGATTATTATAAATTATTTATAATATCCAAAATCTTATAGAAGAGATGATAAATAATGTAAATATGAATACTGACCCTCACCATAGTTATTCTAGCAGATCCTCAGATCGAACCATGAGAGTAGAACAATGTGTACGGTGAGAGAGCGAGAGAATGTATTGTGTCACGAATATTTAATTATGAAAAATAAAGAGACCTCAGTGACCATGCTAAAATATAAAGTGAAAACACATTTTCATCTAATTATTTGTTTTAATTACATATGTTGTATTTTATTTAAAAAAAATTGTTAATTAAACACTGTAAAGGGCAAGTCTTGTCGTTAAACTGTTCTACAGTTTGGCAAATATTGAAAATTATAAAATATATGTAATAAAGAAGGATTTCGTTTTTAAACAAAACAAACAGCTCCATTTTATAAACTATAAATAAATGTTAAAGAACTTATATTTTCCAAAATATGTACAAATGTGCATATTGAAATACTTTCAGGGTGTCACAGGACGTACGAAGCTTGGTGGTATAATTGAGGGATCCTATTCCCGCGTATCACAGACTAGATGGACCTGATGAAGTTTGCAACCAACGGCTCAATTCGGAAAGGCTTCAGAAATGCCGCTGATTGGATCAGATGACGCCAAACAGTTCTGTCGTCATTGTTGTAGCGGCCACGACTGCTCTGGCAAGTGCGTAACAAATTAGAATATTATTTGACATAATCAGTTATCGTTACCGTCAGCACGCTGCAAGTATTTAAGATTATTCGAAAAATTGACTTAGCGTCCTCTATTAAAACGATCGCCCTTCGCACTTCGCGTTTCAGCTGTGTACGACAGATGTGCACAAGTACACCATCACGGAACTGATAAGTTGCCAAGATCTTGAGCACATACTCAGATACTCTGAAACTTGGGTATGCATGTACATAACAACACTGTTATATCTCCTATACTTAGAGAAATTTCGCAACACCTCGAACACGTATAATGAGCGTGTACACGGATGAGACTTTGATCTCTCTCGTCTCGGAGACTTATCGCCATTAGGATATACTTTTGTAATATTCGCATAAGTGTCGTTGAGTTGGTTGTATTTAGGTAACGTTATAATCCATACATTAACGATATTTACGTACTTGTAAGGCGAGTTTTGCATTCTGTGTAATAGAGAAATAACGAGATCAAACTACCTAAGTAACCTTTAACATATTTATGTTTCTTCTTCTCGAATATCTTTCGACTTTTAAAAATGTATAAAGTCACTGGATATGTCGCAAAACTTACTTCGGTATTTTTCGTAAATTTTGTTCTCTATTCACTATTAATACTGCATCATCTGCATAAAATAAACAGTTATAAATCAAATCGTTTATTTGCGTTCCAATATTCACATTTTAATTTTTTTTACAATATTATCCGTGTACATATTATACAGTAATAACGCAATCCAGTTAAACACCTTTTGTAATATCGTAACATGGTGTGAATTATCCATTGATTCTTATACTTGCAGTACTTCCTTCATACAGGAAAGCGATTGCGTGTACAAATTTACTATTCAACTCTGTATCCAGATAAAATACTCAATAACTTTCCTCTTATCATTATGTCGTAAGTCTACAACAAATACAAAAAAATTAACAACATATAAATAATATTGAAAGGTTGTGTCTTTAAAAGAATTGCGTAAATGAAAATTCACATATGAACATACGAAACGTCAAATTGAAATAATATAAGATAGGTAAAAGATAATTTCTGTCCAATATACATAAACAATTGCAGTCAGCGAAACAAATTATATTTTTCCACTGCTGATATCAGAGTTGCATAACTATATATATAATATAATAGCCCGTGTCCGCGAATGAGATTTATCTCGGAGTTTCACATTAAGGACAATTCAGCGTTCAGCATGCCTATATTGAGAGTGAATTAATTGAATTATCGAAAATATTCCGTATATCGTTCCGTATATTCCGTATGTGTTCCTAGTACAAATCTTAGCTTAGTGAAAATTAAAATAAACTTACCTCACTTTATTACAGTTAAAATGTGTCAGTTTTAAATTGAAAAGTTTTTACCCACATGACTGCACTGCCAGATTAATGATATTGTTGGTAAGTTTAATGACAAGCTATGGTAATATGTTTTAATAATATTTATACAGGATGAATATTATGTTCCAGGCCGATATTTTTTCATTTATCAAAACTTCAAACGTAGCTTAGGAGATGTGTGTGAGGTGGTACCGTCCTGTTGAAACCATATATTTTGCAGGTCCAATAGACCCAATTCGGCTATCAATAAGTTTTTACAGCATTGCTTTTTGCATCCTGAAAGAAATAGGGCCCAATGATTCTACTGGCCCGCAACGCGCACCATACAGTAACTCTGCGTGGGTGTTAAGATCGTTAGTGGATCAATTGAGGATTTTCTGTGTCCTAATAATGGCTGTTTTATTTATTAATAAAACCCGCTCAAGCTTCGTCACTCATGATGATTTTTTTCCGAAAGTCTGGTTTGTGTTCGTTTTAATTACTTCAACACGTTGTTAATGCATGTACGTTAAATACTTTATAATAAATTGTAATTAACTATTCTATACGATAACTAAATACAAAAAGACAAATATTTTCCAAACCATATCAGCAGTCAAACAAAATCGGCCTGGAACATAATATTCACTCTGTACGTATATTTCAAAAATACACATAATAAATTAAGTATCTAATATTAAATTAACGTAGGCGAGAGTGTGGCATGTACATATATAAAAACTATTTAATTTTTTTTAAATTAAATAAAACAAATATCTCTGAAAATAAGAATTTATATCATAATGAAAACAGAACATTTGATCTTGAGATAAAATATAATATTTTTCTAGAATTCAAATAGATCAACCTATCCTACGCCAAGTATCGCAGCTAATAAATAGGCCAAATTTATTTATTCTGATATTTTTTAACTATTTGATACATATTTTAAGTGGACATAATTTTTAAAATTTATATATTGCATGCTAATTATTTATTTATTCATACATTATTTTAAGCCGTCATTGCCACCTTCACTAGGCTGTGTTCGTATGTGTATATGATAGTTTATTATTTTATGTATACTTCTACTTAAAAGTATATACTAGAAGAACTAAAAATGATATATTTATTAGTTACGATACTTTACGTGGAAGGGGGGTCGATGATACAAAAATAAATTAATTCAATAAAATATATTAACAAGTACAAAAAGAGCTAAACAAATTCACGGAAAATTTGACAGCCTGAGGTTTTAAATTAAACAGGCAGCAGTTACAGTTAAGAAGCAGTTACTTATAATGCAGTGTCGTAACTACCAGATACCAGTAAGAGCAGATTGGTTCAGGTGCTATGTTGAAAGAAGCCTAAAAAATTCCAAAAATTAATTGGCTATTTTGAGTACAATTTCTTACGACTTTACCAAGTATGATATCGATTCGTAAGCAGTATATTTTTTAATAGATCAGTAATACAAGTTGAACAGATTGCAGTAAGAAAGCACTGAGTATCTAAACGGACTAGATTATAATTAAAATTGTTCGGGATTATAATTAAAATAATTAAACATTACAAAACTGAATCTCCAAGATATCTATTATAATATCATGCTAACATATGCATTCATTGCATCATATGTTAGTGTCATTATCAATAAGAAAAAATACCAAAGTAGCGAGTATATCGAACGTGTATTTTTCCCATTTATATATTCAATTTAATTTACATTACAGTACATATAAGTATATATATTCAATCTAAAATAAAGTGTATTGTCTTTATTATGAGTTAGAAAAACACAAAGTAGCGAAATCGTATGAATTTTTCCGACTGGCAATTTTAATGACGATTTGTCATTAAATTTGAAGTTAAAGTAAGGTCTCCAGTATGTGTCGCTATTAAAAGTAAAGTTAATATACAAGACGTGTCAGATAAATAAATTACGTCACGACGGATTAATACGTCGCTGGCCGTGGTAGAAAGTTTCAATAGCGCTAGTAATATTATGTTTTGATAGATTAACAATTTTATTTAGCTATAGCTTAAGTATATAGAATTTCGTAATGGAACTCTGCCAATATCACCAAAACTAATTTTTGAAGTATCAAACTGAAATAATTGAGTTTTTACTTTTGATAACAAATTATACGCAGTTAATTATGAGAAAGCTTCACTATAATATTTGATTTGTGTTGTGAAAATTATTAAAAGTATTTAAAATATTATCTGCGTACTTCTACATAGAATGTTCGTAATGATAATATTAAAAAAGCCTAATGCGTCGCGTCTAACATAATATGCATACTTATATAACAAAGATGGCAAATCAATGACACCACATTGCACATTTTTTGTGACACACGGGCAATGTTCGTTTTTTTTTTCAAATTGTATTTAAGTTGGGTGGATTTTTTCAACTTCATACTCATGGGCCCAACGTCGCCTGCTGTTGCGTGAATATGACACGGAAAAATATAATTTGTAATATGTAAGTAATACGCGAATTTTGGCTAGTGATAAATCTTGAGTAGTATTGTGTCTGTGTCTTGTGACTTAGTCGACGTCCAGTGGCGTACAGTAGGTATAGATTTAGATTATGCTGTTACTAATGATATTATACAATCATATATAATATATGTACTACAATATATGTTGTACGTATGATTATGAACTTTCGTTTAACCAACGTCTTTAAACAAAATGACTCCGTCGTTTATACGATATTTGTAATTTTAGGTACTATTGATAGTCTTTTAAAGATATAAGTTTTAACGTAAAACAATACCTTCTTACCCATATAAAAATCAATATAAAAAATATATGGACGTTTTTAAGAACATTTTTTATGACTGAACATGATTCTTTTATTGTTTGAAAATCCATCATGTAATAACTAAACAAAATAATTATTTTTATTAAAGGTTAATGTAAAAAATAGTTGCTTTTTGTTTTTCCCAAATCAAAAGTAAATTCATGCATTAAACGCACCTCGAACGCAAAGAATGGCCAAGAAATTAACACGTTAAAACCAGTAACATAGTAAAATTCGCGAATTAATAAAAGAGGAAGTAGACACTTCAATGATTTGTACTTTGATGTAAGCCTTTCTAATGTTATTCAGTTAAAAAACAGCATAAGTAACAACAAAAGGAATTTTCAATTTAGTAAATAGCCAATTACATGACTTGATCAATTCACTAGCTTAAAGACAGAACAGAGTATAGTAATAGAGTAGTATGTGAATAGCTCAATCTGGCGAATACACGAGCACCATGAGTATAGCGGTGAGTTGTCGTGATAATTTTTAGAACTAAACAATTAAAGTCTCTACAGATACACAGATGGCGCTAATTGTAAAATAATGTTTCTGTTTAATGTTTTAATTTACATGTTTCCCAGATTTTTTAGTAATACACAGCTTTTTTACTTGTATACACTGAACGCCCCTGTTGAAGTCTGAACATAAATTAAACAATTCTTACATACTCGTCCATACTCTCATTAAACTGTATGTGAATAAAAATCAAAAATGAGTATTGAACCAACATGGCATTGTCGGAGGATTTTGTCAGTAAAATGGTTTCGTGCGTACGGTGATATTGAAAAAAATAATACATAGTGCATTTTGTGTTTTATAATGAACGTGTTGTAGCACTGAGAGGCTGACCATTTTCCTGAGAAGGCGATGCAGGAAGGTTAGGTTTGTTTTTTGCGGGATAAAAACTGCTATTTTAAATATAAATTACCTGCACCTTTGTCAGAATTGCAACTGAAATAACCTCAAAATGTAAATTTGCAAGTGACGAGATGACGTGTGTTTGGAATTATTCATGGTTCGTAACATGGAATAAAATTAATCACAACACATACAAATACGTGTACACTTCAAATATCACATATGATCAGTGCACAGCCAACCCTGCTTCAACAATAGTACAGTTATACCACTACAACGCAGTGCTACCTTTTCACCTAGTTTCTACCTAGTTCAAATCTGCACTTCGATGACATGACCCATAACATATAGAGTCCTCTATCAACAACAGATTTGTTTTAATGATGACGTTTCGATGCAATAAAATGCGGGACAGTGGCCCAAAATACAAGACCATCTCGCGAAATGCGGTACGAATAACTTTAGTATAAGACATCATTTTGAAACGAATACATATTTAGAATTTAATTCACATGGCACGCTAAGAATTGGACGTATATCCTGAACCGCTCGTGAAAAAAATTTTGCCATCGCTATTCCGAAATGTGTCATCAAATTATTATTTGAAACCTGCGAGATAGTGCGTCGTATCAAACATAATCTGCATTCTAGAATGTGTTATCAAAAATTAACATATCTTCTATAATGTGTTATCAAATTATTTTTTAAGACCCGTTAGACAGTGCGTCGCATTTTATAGATTGTAAACATTTATCAATCATTGTCGTGGATGAAAACAATCGATTGATAATTATTGGCACAAAATTGGCAAATACATTCTTTGTTCTCACGACGCGACCCGCTGGTGTGTGTTCGTGTATGTGTGTGCGTGTGTGTGTGTGTGTGCGTGTATGTGTGTGTACTGACATGTCGTTGTTTGCCTATGTATGTCTGTATGCTTAATGGGTTATGCGTGTATTCAATGTCAGGCTCGCAGAGACGTAATCAGTGATTTATTATTACAAAGAAACGCGATAACAATATTTTTATTACGTATACTTCCCTTTTGCCTCGTTTACTGTATTTCTTTATTATTCTTTACACTCTGAGGTCATCTGCATTACTTCACCTACTTACATTCTTTTCACTGTTTACTTTTTGTGTTTCTGCATACGAGTATGTATTTCAAACTAATATTACATACATATGGAGGGGTTTTAAAATTAAAAATACGAAGTTCATTCGTCTTTAAGGTTTTTATGTCATGACATTTTTTTAAAAGGTTTTTAATGGCACAAGGGCATAAAGGAAAACAAAAATTTAAAAAAAAGTATTACAACGCTCAGATCTGTCATGAACTTCGTCCAAAGAGAAAACAAATAATGCGAAATCTTGAATATTAAAAAAAAGATTTCGCCCTAATAGCACATTATTGTAAATATTATTTTATTTACTTGAGATTTCTTATAATAACAGATGTTTGATTAACCCATTTTCCCAACAAGAGAAAGTTTCCGGCTCGAGTTCCGGTGATAACTATGCATTTATTTGATAGATAAATTTTTTCTGTGTATCTTTCTGAGTGTGGCGCTCTATCCTTTCTGCCTACCCCCGCGGAGAAACGGCGTGATGGTAAGTTAGTTATCTTTCTAAGTAATTCATCGAGTATGTTGGAGTATTGAGACGTTTATTCTGTACGTATTTAATTTTAGACGCCATTCGTACAAAGATACTTCTGTGCTAATTAATTGATATTATCGAAGTAATGTTGAATACATATATATATATATATATATATATATTTTTAATAACGATGCGTACACAGAACACATGTCACATCAATATTCTTACTATTTTCAAACTAAGCTAAACGCTTGTACCATGAACTTGATTGTCTCATATGAGGCGCGAACCCCCTATCACTAGATCAATATGCCAACGTCTTAACTACTAGACCAACAAATTACTGTAAAATTCATTTATGATTATTTAACTTTGTTTTTTAACCATTTAATTTATTAATACACCAATCGGTTTCAGAAAATATCATTTCCTTCTTAAGGATTAACTATAATTAACTAACAAAAAACATATATAATGGGTCATTCCATGTGAAATGGCCCAACACTGGTTTCTTGACCATTTAAAAAAATCTCATATTTATTAGCTACCAGACTATATTACTAGTCAATTTTTATATTGCTCACAGATAAAACATGATAATAATGATTATTGGCATAGGATTTTATTCAAAAATAAATTTTCAAATCATATATCTAAACACCTGTACCACAAAACATTAGTCCGACATTTTATACACAAAAATATAGAAAAATTTCTAATAAATTCCAAAAATACAAAGATGATAAATTTAATAATTTCGGTATTTATAAACTTAGTTGTAAAGATTATAAGTACTTATATTGGATCCAACATATGAACCAATCGCGTAGAGATCAATCAGAAGCATGGCTATCCTATATTCTAACATAATTATTATACAGTGCCTAGACTAATAATTCATATATATATATATATATATATATGAATTAAAAAATTATCCATATTTGTGTAATCTTATTGGAATTCTAATATAATTATTATACAGTGCCTACACTAATAATTTATTACAACACTCTCACTACATTTTTTTCTCTATTTTTATTCCAATCGAATCTTTGTCTTTCTTGTATTAAATAACACCACAACAGCACGAAAAAACTGGCTACTTTAACACAGACTTCAGTCTAGTAAAGTAGCCAAGATAACGCTGTATATATCAGAGGCGGAGTCTACTCCATCCCACATAATAAACTTATTACCATATTATATTATAACCTCTGTTATAACAACAGTATAAATAAATACATCTGAGTGTTTCGTCCAGTTACCAAAATGAAATGCTATCTAAAGATGAACTGATTTCTGAATAAAATTTATACGAACACATTAATAAACATTTTCATACGCATAAGAGTTTCATCGTACTACCAAAATAAAACAACATCGATGTAGCGGTACCAACATATTACATCAGTGAACAAAATAATACCTCAATTAGGCGCCTGTGTAGAAATGGCGCAGAAATGGCGCTCGTGTAATGAACAAGTACCAAAATACTCTGCAATGAAAACATTAGCTGCATGCGTGCAGCTCGCTAGCCTATCCGTAAATATATCTATCCAAATAATTTAACAGATGTTGTTAACATTTGTCTTCATAACATTCGCAACATAGTATTTAAAGTAATACGTGTACATGTCAGATAGAGCCATCTAGAAGCGAATTGTACGTTATCTTTTTTAACTGAATGATTAAAAACACAAAATTGAAAGATTTTTTATTTAGAAAGAAGATAACAATTTAAACCAACATATAATCTATAAATATTATTATAGATTTAAAGACTTTCTAGTGCAATGGAAAAAAAACAATATAAGTATTTCAAATTGGATGGGGATTCAAAAATTGGTTGGGGAGGTGCGTATAAAACTTCAATGTCATAATTAGAAATTACTCAAAAAATGATAACAAAAATTATTTAAAAAAAAAACAAGACTATCCAAGTACACAACTTTTCACAGATTTTAAAGTGCCAAAAATAGTACACATATACAAAAAAAAATCAATAATCCAAATTTTCAAAATTAAAAATCAATTAAATTTTAGAAGCGAATTCCGATCTACAAGATATAGAGATCAAATTGATATCCCAAAACTAAAATATACCGCAACTCAAAATCAATATATTTATCAAGGTATCAAATCTTTTAACAATCTCCCCATCACAATTAGAAAAATTACGGACTATCACAAATTTGTAACTGAAGTAAAAAAATATGTACACAGACTAACTGAAACATAAATTAATTCGAATATACTCCTTCTCTATGCACAAGTCTTACTCTCATAGAAAAGAAAGAAATGTTAAAATATATATAGATATATATAGCCACTAATTATTGAAATTGTACTATATTTTTAATATTAATAAAAAAAGAAAAAAAATACAAATTAAATGTATTAATTAGAAATATATACATTTAAAATCAATTTTATCGAAAAATATTGTTGTCGTTACCGAAATTCGAATATGGATTGGGGAACGTGCATTAACTGATTATGCTACAGCATAAAGTACATTGACGACAAATTTTCGAATCTATATGTTACACTTTTCAAATTGATATATCTATCGTTCCATTATTTGAAAGCCATTTATCGGATTACTCAAAGGTATTTATTTGAGATTCCGTAGAAATAAAGTAGATAGTTTTCTAATACTCTTAAAGTCCAGACAGGATTTTCGAACCGTTGATTACTATTATTTTTTTGTTTCCTGTACTTAAGAAGTCCAACAGAAAATAACTTTTTTTTATAATAAGGGAGAAATAAAATTATATTATATCTACATTAATCGGCTGCAAGTAAATAAATTCTGGTTTAGTTAACGCTAAAAAATTTAAAGAGAACGAAAATATTGCTTGTTATTTTGTCTTGTATGCTGAAATCACAAATGTAATACGCGTGTAAGTACATAGGAAACTACAAAAAAATCCCAATCAAATAGTTAGATAATATTTATATCAAAAGGTTGACGACACATTTTTTATAACAAAAAAAAATTAACTAGCCCGTTTGTATATATATCTACTGGGTGTAAAAATATGAGTCAACCACGTCGAATATATGAGCATTTAAAAAAGTTATAATTATTAATTGAAATGAGTCCAAATGAAATATTTGCAATAAGATGACATAGGGCGTGAAGCAAAGATACATCGGATCAATTTCCCAAATATTTTTTTCGAAGTTCATAGATTTAAAGCTTACAGTAATATTTTCCGCAACGGTAATATCGCATTATTAAAGAGAACACATTCTTATTGTCTGCTGTACCATAGTCGGTTAATGCACCTTCCCCCGCATTGATTGGAAAGAGTTACGGGTTCGAATCCCGGTAGCAACAACAATATTTTTCGATAAAATTAATTTTATTTGGGACATATTTATCTGCATACATATTACAAAAACATTTATTTTTAACGAAAATAATGCATTGTGCATTCCCCCCTCATTCCTTTCCCGTCCCGGCACGCCGCCGATCAGTCGATTGGCAAACTTGAACCGGTGCGGTTATACGTGAATCGAAAGAATTACAATATTATACAATTGAGATTTCACGTCTATATAGTGTCGTCTAAAGGAACCTAAGACGAAATAGTGAATTAAAATACAGTCCACATTTGGAGGTGCCAGCAGAACCGGATTGTGGTCAGTGCCAAATTCTTTCCGTATCCTGACTTCTTCCGCCATCTATGCTTATACGCAACAGATTTTATATGCATATCTTTCTAATAATCATTTAATTAGTATTGGTAATATCATAATTTAGTCAGGTATCCACAAATAAAATATTGTTAACCAGGTATGTTATATTCTAGTATCCGGTAAGTGATTCTCACACATAAAACAATTTTATAAACTTCAAGAAAAGATGTATTTTTAAACATATTTATTTTAAGTATTTTAAATATACCTTGTCAAGTATAAAATAATTATGCCGAAATAATAAAGGTGAATAAAAAAAAGGTGAGTGGGTGTGTAATAAGAAAGGCTAACACGTTAAACCTGACACAAAAAAAGGTTCTAGAGCAGTGATGGCGAACCTATGACCCGCGGGTCAGAAACTGACCCATGCAGGCTTTTTAAATGACCCACGTGTTGATTTTTATAAAATTATTTTTTATATTATAAAAGAGAGAACAGACAATCAAAAATATTGAAAAAATAAAGTACATATATCTAATGTCGAATTTTTAAAAAATATCTTCAAGTGGACATTGGCTAGCTGATTTTCTATCGTATCACTGCACCTGTGTACGACGTACATGGTCGTAAAACGTCGTGTTTCGTCATTTTGTCGCGAAGCGTGTATGACTCATGACAGACGTCTACCCGACAACAACGTTCGAATTTATTACTACGTACATATTACATATGTATGTGAAAAAACAAATAATTAAAATGAACAATTCATTAATTGACGTCAAATAAAATACTAGGGTTGGGAGGGGTGATACGCCAGCAAAGTTAAGTTTCTGAAATTTGGACACGCCAAACCCAAAAGGTTCGCCATCACTGTTCTAGTGTGTCAAAGAGACAGAAAAGTGCGACGCTGAATGTTCTATAGATAAATGTATAATAAATTGTATATTTTTTATATAGATAAAAACAAAATAATTTTTAAATGACAGGTATCCAAGTTCGAGTAAATACAGTAACTATGTTTATGGCAACACAAATCTTAATGATACATTCTCGTTATTTCAAACATGTTATGTAATGTAAATTTTAACATGTTCCAACATTGGTAACATCTCTGGTAACACTTCGACCTCTTAAAATAACAAGGTTCCAACTAACATTGTGGGCTAATTTAAGTTATTGCGTGAAAAAGGTTCCAACTGCATTATTCTTTATTTATTCCGTTCACACCAACTCTATTTAACGGATATTAAAGGAAATAGCAAGAGCTGAAAGTTCCAACTGCATCAGTTATTTATTTCAATTTATGAATCATTTAATTTACATCTCACATTAATTATTGTTAATTTACATCTCACAGTAGTCATTGATAATACTGAAAATAAGTTAAAACCTTAAAACTGATTATATATGCATACTCAAAACAAAATATACATTAATATATGTTGAAATTCAATTAATACTTTTGAGCTCATTATCTCAAAACGGTGTTAGTGTCAGATGGAACCTTGTTATTCTGAGGGGTCGACTTAACTAACAGTAATGATGTTTTTAATAGTAAAACCTATAATAGACGTTGGGTTGATTATTTTAGAGCTTTGTTCATAGTATTCAACAAAGATTTATTGATTACTGAGCTGTCAGAAAATTGATTAATTTTAATAAACATAACTTAGATTAAGCCAATATTATCGGAATACAACACAATATAAAATACTAATGGCTACATAGATAAATAAAATAATTTTTGAATGCCAACAATTTGATCAAGTTTGGAATAACGTTGCTAGGCAGGTTAAAGCGGTGTGTGTATTGGCTAAATAGATTATAATAAAGTTTATACGATCCTGTGCTACCAGAGAAAAAGCCAAATTCTTCAACCCCACTCAGCCACAGTCGATATTAATATCCAAATAAACATTATCCAAAATATAAACAAAAAAAAAATCAAATATAAGAATTTGGTGTATGAAAACAAATCTAATATAGGGTGTCCAGCGGAAAAATTTCAAGATTAAATTGTAATTGATCGTAAACCATCAGTGTGAGGTAAGTAGGAGGGGTATTGTTCGACGCGAGTGATTTTCTGATTTGACAGTCATAATGAGTCACTAGTCGGGAGGGCACCGCGCGTTCGCAATATTTAAAGTGCGGTGATTCATTGGTTCGCACTTTTTGTACTCACTTTAATATTCGACAAGTAAGTGATAGGCCGAGCACGCAATTTATCTGGTATTATGTTCAAAAGTTTAGACAAGAAGGGACAATGGTTAACCAAACTCCTGCGGGACCATCAACGTCAGCAGTGACGCCAGAACATGTGGCTCAAGTTCGACATGAAATTATGCGTAATCCGCGTAAATCGATAAGGAAGATTGCTGCCATTAATAGAATAAAAAAACCAACAGTGCATGTTATTTTGAAAAATAAACTACAGTTTTATACATACAAACTGTAAATCGTGCAGTTTCTCAACGAAAATGACTATTCTTTACGTGAAACCTTAGTGAGAACGATGCTGGAACGTTTTGGAGTAGCACAAACTCTTGGAAACATATTGTTTACTGACGAAGCACATTTTCATATCGATGGCTATGTAAATAAACAGAACATGAGATACTGGTACCCCGACAACCCAAGGGAACGCCATCAAAAACATACATTGTCCAAAACATTGTATGCCTTGTCCAAAAACGACAGTGCGGTGTATAATTCCTGCCCAAGGGATAAATAGCTCTTATTTTTTTAACCAATGAGAGACAGTCACTGCTGACGTGTATTGCCGAATGATCGACGAGTTTTTGGTATCGCAACTGGAGCTGATTTTCGGGTTTAACAACAAAACACAATTTCAGCAAGAGTGAGAGTTTCAATGGAGAAACTGAAGGGAATTTTTCCCAATAAATTAACCAGCAAGCACGGAGACACACCCTGGACACCTCGATCACCGTGTCGAGAGTTTACAGCAACAATCCTTGAACAATTCAGGTTCTACAAGAAAATATCCGCCATAAAGTTGCCGCCATTGAATCAACGCTTTGCTCTCACGTGTTCGCAAATTTAAGAGTCCGATTGCAAGAGTGTCTCGAGAGAAATAGACAGCGTTTACACGATATTGTTTATAAAAAGTAAAATCCGTATCATTAAACTCCATTTCGTATAAATAAAATATTAGATTAATATTGTATTTTTTATTTATTTAATATTTAACTTGAAAAATTTTCGCTGGACACCGTTTATAACATAGAAATGACATTTCTCGGTTATGTTAAATTTAAGAAAAGTTTGCTTAGGTGATTAGGTCATTTGAAACGTATGATTGACAAAAGTATGATTAGCGAGTGGTGATGGCACCAGAAACGGATGACTTCCGCAAAAGACCTGGCGTAATAATATGAATCAAAAACTGGGAAATACAAAAAACGACGAGCACGCACGAGAACGTGTATAAATATTGAGTTGTGTGTCAAGATAGAAGAAATAATTTTCTGCTTACCTGTGGTAAGAAGTAAATAAGTAAGAATGTAAAAAAATAGTTCAAAAGATTAATTGATGCCAAGAACATTTAATATTAACATATATTATAAGATAAAACACTATATATTTATTTGTATCATATTATTTATTAAATATTAATTTTGCCACAAATCTAAAAGCGGCTCTGTCAACACGTGTTGCGATACTTACACACAATGCAATTAGTACAGCCTTGAACATTTAACTGCACTCGCAACTGAAAGGCAAAATTTTTCGGAAGCATGTGCTCGCATTTATAATTTCAATAGAAATTGGAAAACAATCAAAATAATGTAGTATTAAATTTTGGTTATGGAGAAATAAATTGGAATTGGAGAAATTGCCAAGAATGTTAGTGTATAAATATTTAATATTATAGTTGAGATCATCTACCTACGTCAAATACAATACAATGACATTAAAGTAGTGTTCTATGAAACAAGCAATACCAAAATAGAATCTTACAAAGAATATATCAAATCCTAAATTATTTGAAGGAATATTTTTTACTAATTAGTTATTGCATGGGAGCAATTCAATATAAGTCATGTATAGAAGCGAGAGAGGTTTTTCTAAAGTTCAGAAGTTACATAATACACGTATATCTGAGTAGTGAGAGTGACAGGCGGAGGATCGAAGGTACCAAAGACGGGCGGAGGCTCGAAGAAAGTGGCAAAGTCGAACATACGCATTAATCCAGCAGTGCATTAACAATAGCCTGATAAAAAATAACACTAAAAATAGTTTAAAACCATTGTCGATGTAAAGAGATTATTATTCATAACGTAAAAATTTGATGACAGAACATTCAAATTTTATTAGACGTGACAATATTAATATATGAGTGTGCAGTCATTAAACCGATTACAAATGCTCACACCACACGCATGAATTACAATCAGTCGTTCAGTTTACGAACACTCCTACAGTAACTATAACAATTAAATATTTACATAAAGAACATATAAAGTATTTTACGGTAAGGCAAAATAGCAATAATAGTAAAATCTTGAATTACACTGACAAATGTGGTGTATATTTTAGTCAAGACACGGTGTTCCGGATTTGTAAAACACATTTTTGGCGCGTCTTGCGAATCGGCCGCGACCCGTGTTATTGACACCTTTCCACGTTATTATTATACACACCCACAACCTTTCCTTTATCCTCGTCTTTAGTGTGAAATGTGACCTTGACGTCAGCAAACGTCGACATGACTGATACTTGTCCGATCGCGACACCGCGATAGCATTAGCGGTGTGGACGTTCAGCTCCAGTGCACCAACACTGTATTGTGTGATCCTGTGATTTGTCTGAATAGTGATATTGTTGTTTGTTTTTTGTGTGCCGCGAGTGAAGTTGTGATATCGCCGTCTTTAATTGGAAGCGGAGATCTACCATCGCGTGCCATTTATGTGATTCTCGGCGGCGACTGCAGGGTGACGGAGGCATCATGCACAAGGTAAGGTGAGCAGTCCTTCCGAATTCCGGTTCCACGAGAACCACTGGTCCTTCGACTGGAATCCCTACCCATCATCGACCCTTATATCCAGGTTCCCTTATTTCCTTCCTTACCTCCCACCACCCCTTCGGCGATTCCGATTTACGATCTTAATCGTCGTAATCCAATCTGCGAGACGCGCAATCTGTTCATTAGATCCTTTCGGCGCAGGATTAATATTTTATTTAAACACGGTATATACGGGATTATAAGAGTATATATATCGCCATGTTTCCATCTGATTAGAAATCAGAGAAACAGGTTCTAATTTAAAAAAAAAAAACACATTTAACCAAGACACAAACCGCTTTATTTAGCGAAACCCCGAATATGAATTGTCACCAAAAGCACTTGTGTCATTTAATCATTTTAAGAATATTTTATCATCATTATCAGTATGGTCGGAAAATGAAAGATTCGACAAAGCTCTTACATCTTTCGGTACTAATTGACGAGTCAAGTTCAACTTGTCTTTATACAATCTTTTTTTCTGTTTTATATTTTATTATATCTATGGTGTTTGTGATAATTGTACCAAGGTGGACAATTTCACTTGTTAATTAAATTATACGGTTACAAGTTTTACGGGAAAGCTGTCCGTGGTCGCACAACAACCAACATTGGCCACCAAGCGCCCATAACAATTCGTAACATAATCCATAGTTTTATACTAAATAGTGGACAGGACGCTATATACAAGTGTGCGATAACGTGATAATAACGCATTTTTAAAATACACAAGGCAAATATATAAATAAGAATATTAAAACTCCCATCGAAACTAAATTCTTAAAATCTCCACGAATAAGTTAGCAAGTTATATTTTGAGCCTTGAGAATGGTATTTAAAATGTGTTCGTAATTTGAACAGAAGTTATAAATAAATCCGTCTGGAATCTGCGTAGGTTATTTATTCAGCAGAGTGCTGACTCGTTGTGAATTGTGTGTACCCGGACCGTCGGCCTTGAGGTCGTAAAACCAGATCATGGTTAAGGTCGGGGCTGCATTATCATAAAATTTGAGATGTAGTCAATTCACAGCGAGAATGTGCTTTGCAGTAATTTAATTACGTAACGCTATTTTATTGTTAATGTGTCTTCTTTTAAATACTTTATTTTTAGTTGTCAGTGATTAGAGTGATTTTGCAACACCGTTACATTAGTGATAAAAATAAACACGCGTTACGTTGTTGAAACGTAAAAATTCACGCTAGTATTATTTTTTTGTCTGCCGCATTGTGTGTATTTAAGTATATATTTTTAACGAAAACACATACTTTTGTTGTGAAGTTACAATATATGATTTAATATAAATAGTCACCAATGAAAATTGTATCTTTATTTAACTTTGTTTAGATCAGTGTGAATTATTTATACATCAACCGGTTTCGATACTAACATATCATATTTTCTTCAGGACTCGCGTACAACTAAACTGTTTCATAAAAATTAAACGGTTTCCATTACGGGGTGTAGGCGATGTCTGTGTAAGAGTGAGGAGGTGATTGATAGGGAGACGTTGAAAACAGGGATATATTAAATAGAGGGATGTATGTAAGGTTTCATTACTTATTCATGATATTGGACTTAGTGTCGAGTGATTTTTAAGACTCCGCCTACACCCCGCAATGGATTTCGTTTAAATTTTAAGGAATAGTTTAGTTGTATGCTAGTCCTGATGAACATACGTTACTATCAAAACCGGTTGACGTATAAATAATTCACATTAGTCTAAACAACGTTAAATATAGATACAATTTTTAATTATGTCGGGCAACAAAGTTAACGCTACAAACATCAACAACACAAATTAAATGAACCAATTAGAAGAATATACAGAAAAAATCTATTTATCGAAAAAATATTTGCTGCCGGGATTCGAACCTTGACCTTTTACTATCCGAGGAAACACGCTACCGTTTTGCTATATCAACCGATTACTATTACGACAAGTTTTAAACTAATGTAATGTATATAAATATATATACATGGATTTTTTCTAGGTAGAATTTTCGAAGCTTCCTGAATTAATGCGCCGTGGAAATATCAAAACCAATTTCATTTATATTTTCTAAATCGTTATGGGATGGTCACTTTCCAGGATTTTGGAAAAAGGCATATACAACCCCAATATTTAAAAACGGTGACAAAGAAAATGTTGAATACAAACCGATTTCAAAATTGCCAATTCTCCGTAAATTAATGGAAAAATTATATAGATCAATGTGTGCGTCCTATAATTATCCCCAATCAGCACGGTTTTTTTCCACAAAGGTCTATAGAAACGAATCTCTTACAATTTACCGACATTATTTTGAAGTCGATGGACAGAGGATTACAAGTAGACGCACTAGATACTGACTTCTCAAAACCTTTTGATAGAATCAATCATCGAATACTTCTGAGAAAGTTACGATGTCTGGGTATACACGGGGACCTATACAGATGATTTACTTCCTCTATCAAAAAATCGAAATCAGGCAGTTGTGATCCAAGGGTTTAGTTCTATATTTCAAAATGTCCCATCTGGAGTCTCACAGGGCTCACATCTTGGACCAATTTTATTTTTAATCCATTGTATATTAATGACATTAAATAATGTTTTTTAAATGCAGAATTTTCACTATTTACAGACGATGCCAAAATTTTCAAAGAAATTAAACCACCCACTAAGTGGTGCGGTGGAGCTGGAACGTCGTTTCTGAACTTTTTTCCACGACCCGAACGCTAGCAACAAAAACATTATTAGCAACAAAAACATTGTTGGCAACAAAACATATGTGTGTTTGCATACATTTCTGGAATAGTTACAACGTTTTTCTAAGAAAACTTAAATTCTAAGCTGAACCTGAGTACACTTTACAAGTCGATAAATAACAACAGTCATATTTCATTCGAAATATACTTTCATATTCAATTATGTCCAATCTGAATGAGCTAATATTAAAAACTTTACTATTCAGTTGATTTGTCTTCACCTATATAGTTTTTTTTAGTCTTGTGCATTTTTATGTTCTTTAACTTCAATGTTTTTAACTCCGTTTTCGTGTTATTACTATTTGTTTACGTTAAATCATTTTATTCTACTAAGAAGTGAGGATTTATTCGTAATTGGCCTTGTACTAATTTTTGTGACATACTATTATATGTCAATTCTTAAAAAAGATACATAACTATGTCCGAGAAAAGAAAACATTATTTTAATTTAGTAGCGGAAGTAAATAAGAAGCGTGGAAAATTAAACAAAACTTTTGCACAAAGATTTTATTTGTTTCTAGCACCAAAAATATATCACAGTCTAAATTTAGACGAGATAAATTGCAACCATAGTCAAGAAAAGTGCAGTTCTAGCTCCGTGAAATGGGGAGAAATTACGCCCAAGAATTTTTAAAAGTTCAAACACGAGATTAAAAGTATTACAACAGTACCAATGTATTGAATATTGCATTTTATACTTTTTCTGTAGCTGTGTTAGTATATTATTTAACTGAACCTTTTTCGATCTTTTCATATTGAACATTACAATTTTACATAAGTTTACTTCATATTTGTATGTTATTTACTTATTTTACACACTCTTACTTCATATTTGTATATTATTTACTCTTTTTTATTTTCGATACACTGAAGATTACATTTACTTTAAGTTTTACGTTGTATTTATATGTTATCTAATTGCATCTTGTTTTACTCTATATATATATATATTTTTTTTTTTTTGTACGTTGAACATTACTACTATACCGGAAAAGCACAGTCTGTTATAATTCAGTAAAATATTAGTGTAGCAGGTAGGGTACCGAAATAAATGTCTTACTTTGCTGTAATGTTATCTGATTATTACAATACACCGTACTATGAATAAAAAAAAACATTATTATTATTATTCGCCGTTTTTTTCACAACGTTTTGTTTTTTAAATTTGACGTTTAATTGATATTTGTCATAATACAGCTGTTTTATAGAGTTAGGAAAATAGATAAGCATCCACATATACGACACTTGATGCTGTAGCACTTGGAGAAAGAGTGGAAAGCTGCTGAGTCATTTCGCCATCTCAACGATCTTTTTGGCGAAGGAACGATTAGCGAAAGGGCATACCGAGAGTGATTTGTTCGCTTCAAAGCTAGTGATACCAGCATAGACAACAAGTCAGAAAAGGGTCGATCTTCAGATTTAGATGACCAGGCTCTTCTGGCGGCTGTGGAAGAGGACTTAAACTTAAACATCGATCGGTCCACGATTACGGTGACTATGCCCACGAATGATAATTGTACATAGTTTGTTTTCGATTTTGGTTATGTTATAATATGATAATACAATATAATTTATGTTGCAATATAATTTTATAAATCGGCGGATAATTACGCATCAACCTAATAGAAAAATAAAACCACATACCTACATTTAACACATTGATCTTTACAATCTTAAAAATACATCAGATCCATACCTTGGTTTTATCACTTAATTCGTGCAGGGTTAATATTATGTTCCAAGTCGATGTTGTTTTTGAATAACTAGGAAAAAAATACAATTTTGGTTTTTATTTACAGATTTTATTTACAGGTTTATTAGAATTATGTATAGAATATGACATCGGCCAAGTGGCCGCCTCTGGCAGTGGCTACACGTACTACACGGCAGTGGCTACAGTGGCTACACGTGCTCTTTTAACCATATTTTTTAAAACATTCTCACACACTTCGCGTGTTATTTCAGCAATTTCATTTCGAATATTGTCCTGCAGCATCGGAATTATTGTTGACTTATTGGCGTAGATATTTCCTTTTAAGTACCTCCACAGAAAATAGTCGAAACCTATCAAATCAGGTGATCGAGGGTGCCAGTCGATATCACCACTTTTTATTATGCGGTTGGAAATAATTTCTCGGAAAATTTCAAGTATATCTCGATCTGTGTGTGAGGTGGCATCGTCCTGTTGAAACCATATGCAAGCAGGTCCAGTCGATTCAGCCACCGATAAGTTATCGAACGTGCGATGACAGCGATCACCATTAATGGTTACAGCATTGCCGTTTTTATTCAGATAAAATAACTTTTAACACATTTTTTGAGGGGTTGGGTACTCCATAATAAATTGTAATCAACTTTTCTCTGCGACTACCAAATTAAAAATAACAAATGTCTGCTAAACGAAAATGGTGACCAAACTAAATCGGTCTGGAAAATAATATTCACCCTGTATTAGAGATCTGTCACCGCACTATTAAGTGAACGTAGAACACTGTAGAATACGATTCTCATTCTAATTTTTAATTCTGGTTATAAGAATCAGAATATCAGTAGTTCAGATACGCAAATTTACTAAGCGGATCCCCTACTGCAGATTAAGACAGAAATGTCTGGAGAGAGGTTGGCCATCCACTTAAAAAGTCTTAAAAGTCAGTAGACTTGAGTAATTTTTCAATCTTATGGAGAACATATTCTTATTGTCAAATTGCAATTTTTCAGAACATCACAAACTTAATGTTCTTAATAATTAATTTAATGTATTAATTAGAAAGATATACATATAAAATGAATTTATCGAAAAAATATTGTTGTTGCTACCAGGGTTCGAACTTGGATCACTTGCTGTGTTGGTGTGGTATAATCGGTTAGTGCATCATAAGATGGTAATGATATAAAACGACAGAGGAGACAGTAGAGCGTTCGTGCAAATATGCTGTCACGGCGTTTCTACAGATCCAGTAAGGAGATGAAGAGGATCCTGTTTAAGTCTTTCTTCACCAGCATGTATACCTGCAAAATCTGGTCAAAATACAAGCAAGTGATGTACAACCGTCTCTGAATTCAGTACAAAAACTCATACAGAATACTATTTGGATTGGCGCGTTATTGTAGCGCATCTACAATGTTTGCCAAAGGCCGTATACGTGGATTCGTTCCGCTTCTGAGACATCGAGTTGCGGGTGTAAAGTTGCGGCTCGAGTTCAGCACCAACTCTCTGGTGCAAGCGGCGCTCTCATGGAAAGCTGGTTTCTTGACCAGAGAATGGCGACGACTACAGAATAGCTACAGATACAATAATGGCCGTGACTGAAATGTAGTATTTATATTTTGTTAATATGTGTGAACTTTTTTTTTTGATTTTCTTTTATTTTATATATTTATTGATATTATTTTGTTACTTGAATATATTCTATAATATGTATTATATTTATGGAAAATCGGGTCTTCGTAAAATAAAACCCCGATCATGCTGTTTATTATTATTATTATTATTTCCTTCGATAGGAAGAGATCCAGGTTCGAATCCCGGTAGCAACAACAATATTTTTTCGATATATTGATTTTATATGTATATCTTTCTGATTAATATATTTAATTTGTATTAGAATTGAGTAAGTTCATATTCAAAAAGTATCAGGATTACAGCATATTATTATGAACCATCTTCAATTAAGTGGCTAATATTTAGATTTTTTAATTAATAATCAGAAAAAAACTGGCGAGACATGTGAAATGGACAGATATTTATGACACAACTTTCAAAACGTGGTTTTTGGCGCCTATTAACACAAAGGCGGCGACGCATACCGAATTAGTTTGGCATTGGCATTGAACTGGCCGTGCATTTGGCTACCATTTTGTTTTACATTTCTGCCATATGTATATTAGTGTTGTTTCGTAATGCATCCAAAAAAGAGCAATACGTATGGTAGTATAGTAATGTATCGAGAAAAAAAATTTTTTTTTTGTCAAATCATCGGGTTTAGCCATAATTCATAACATGGAAAAATAATGGTATTACAATAAAGCTGATCTTTATCCACGCTTTTTTTTAAAGTATTTGTAAAAATAATATACTAATATGGCAATATAGTTGACACAAAGATACTAAAATTTTTTTTTTTTTATAGATCTTTTAACCATACTGGCACCGATGTTCTAATATATTCATTCATTTTTGTGTACGTATGTGTGAAATCAGTCTATCAGTATCAGTCTAGAGTTGCCTAAATAAAAAGAAACATTAACTGAACATATTGAAAAAAAGATGTTCATGCATATTAGATATGCATACGTGGGAAACTTAATTAAGAGTGAACGTCCAAAGTAATTACAAAGTGATCGCAAAGTGACGTAAAGTGATCGCAAAGTGATCGCAAAGTGACGCAAAGTAATCGCAAAGTGATTGCAAAGTGATCGCAAAGTGACGCAAAGTAATCGCAAAGTGATTGCAAAGTGATTGCAAAGTGACAGCAAAGTGACGCAAAGTGAATGCATTGTGAACAGGATTACGAAACGGTTTTGTCACCTGAAACAAATTGTTGAGGAGATCCTATGTACGTAAGTGTTGATGACACCGAAAACAGAGGACGTCGGTAAACTATAGTTAAATAAATAAATAATTCTATTATAATAAGTCTCGACTATCTACGAACATATATGAGAAAATGTATAAATGCTTTAGATCATGCCTGTCCTTGAAATCTGATTTGTTCTTTACGCAGTTTGGTAGGGAGCAGCGAAAAAATCAAATTCTATTAACATTTTAAAAATAAAACAACCAGATCAAAAATCACGTTCATCCTTACACCTGCTGCTTACTCTACCGAATAAATGCTCTACCAATGCAGATACTACTTTAAATCTACTTGAGAGTGACATAAGCGTAAGCGTATACTTCTTGGATTTTGTCATCAATGCCCTATTTTTAATACTACCATTCTTGCAAATGTCGCTAAGGATGTTTTCACACCAAAAATTAATATTATAATACAAATTAAGGGTATCAATTAAAATTCAATTTATCTAAAATATTTTTTTGTTGCTACCGAGATTCGAATCTCGATCCTTTCCTATTCGGAAAAATGCGTAAACCGATTACACTACAGCAACAGAATAAGTTGACGATACATTTTCGAACTTATATGGTGCAGTTTTTTTCAAATTGATACATCCGTTATTCATTTAATAATTTGTATTAAAATACCACAGAACTATGTTCTGAAAAACTGCAACTTCACAACAATAATGTGTTTTTCTTAATTAATAAATACCTATTCTAACCATCATCATCATAACTCCACAGCCTGGGGTGGGATTGCATCCAGTAGACTATTTCTCTAATACAGAACACTGATAGTTTTCAGATCATTCTCTATTCTATTCACCTATCGAAGTCGCCATTTTCTCTCTGCTTTGAAACAATCAAACTCATTAAATGTGCTGTATTACCTATGTGGTAATATCTCCAACCCATCAGAAATAAACTTAATAAAACTTAATAACTTGGTGACGTCAGGTTCATCATAGAGGTTATAAAGTTCACGGATATAACGGCTCCCCCATATACCGTTCTTACAAACTGAACCAAACACCTTAATATTTTAATAACCAAATAAATGAAATTATTGAGAGAGAATCAACAAACACGTCGTGATTTAAAAAATGTTGTCTTTTGCGCACAGATCCGCAAGCAGGGGCGGACCTGTAATGAAACTAATACAGCTTCAGGTCTCCAATTCCGGAGAGGTCCCATTGCGAACTAGTTCACAATGATTGAAATTTTAGAAATAGTCTAGTATTAGAAAAGATTTTCTTAAATAATTAGGTAAGAGTATAATTAAATTATTCCATTTTAATTTTATACCTTCCAAACGTCTCTTCTTTGTATTTGTTTGGTATTTTTCATTCTTTTAATATCAGATAAATATTTTCATTATATGCAATTTTTACATTTAATTTAAGTGTTTCATGTAGTACGTATTCTCATAGGCGTCTAATCTAAAATATATTATTATATTGTAAGATTTAACTAATATTTTCATCGTTTTATTATGTATCATATATGTGGGTGTATGTATATATTAAATACTAAATTAATGTATTAATTATAAATATGTACATGTAAAATCAATTTTGTCGAAAAATATTGTTTTTATCCCGGTGACGCAAAAAATATATATTTATAATTAATACATTAATTTAGTATTTAAAATATCACAGACCATGTTCTGAATAATTACAACTTTACAATAAGAATGTGTTTTCCTTAATAATGTATGTATATATAATATTTCCCTAATTTTTATTCTTCCATAAGTCGAAAACTACTGGACATAAGAAGTTTGTATTAACACAGTAATAATAACACTGTAAATAACAATAACAGGGGCCCTCGTTAACAGTTCCAGTGCCCAAAAAATGTAGGTCCGCCACTGTTCGTGAACATGCCATATTATATTAACTACACATGCACTATTCATCTTATATTATATTACTGTAGAAACTTGCTGTCACAAAATTTAGACACATTTGAAAGAATATAAGTCACAGTAAGCTAAGGCTAATAGCGTCGGTACATGGATGAGATTTGACTCTGGAGACTCATTATGAGAGCGCGTATAGGTCCATATTGAGTGCGAAGCGAGCATTTATTGCCGGATGCATTTTATACGCAGAGTAGAATGACATAATTAACATGCCAACCTTTACCGACAAATCTCTAAATCAATGTTAAACCAAAGTTTTAGTCATTAGGCTGTGAATTTTTATTTTCGTTTTATATATTTAGCCCAAACACAAGCGCTTTTTTTTAGCGAGACTGTAATCTGTCGCCGGGCGGCATCATAGTTAAGTGTTTACGTTAAGTGTGACGCGTTAAGTTGAACTGTGGTAAACCACTGCCGTTTTTATGACCAAATTTAATTTCAAAATTGAAAAATTACAGAAACATTTATCGTAGTCGCAAAGCAACACTATCTAGAAAAAGAATTAATGAAGCTGGTTGAGACCACATTTTTTCTACTTGTTCTCGTGCTCTATCCGTTCAATAGACGTTGGCTATCGTCACTTTGTTCACTGCGGTCCTAAAATGCTCTACAGATGACTGGCCATACAATTGCCTTTCTTCAACCGTGATGTTCTCCTTCCGGCAATTCTCATACTTCTCTGGATATCTCATCACATGTCCGAAATATTGAAGTTATCGGATCTTTGTCGTTTTAAATACTGATTTTTCTTTATTCGTCCGAACCATAACATCTTCATTAGTAATTATATCTATTCACCTTATTTTAGCAGTTTTCTGTAAATACACATCTCTAATGCTTCAGGTCATCTTATTATTTCGGAAATTTTCCTGCTTCCAATACATAAAATAATATCGAGAATACATAGCGAGTTGCTATCACGACTTCAGAATATCTTTTTCATGCGGATAAAGCTATTTTTGTTGTTTTATTTTGTTCATGTTCTTAATATACGTACATACTATACATTATAAACATTCTTATAAATATACAAAAAAGGCGAACAAGCTTCATAATGTAAGAGTTTTTCACTGTTTCCTTAACTAGACCGAATTCTGTACTAAAGGAGACAGGTTCATCCGTTGTCTATCATACAAACATGAAAAACATTGTTTATATATATATATATATTTTTATCTTTACCAAAAATATTAAGATTGAATAAAAATGGATTATAAAGAATACTAATAATATAATAAATAAGTAAAATATTCCCGCTATCTCATGATTGGAACACTATGCAATACAGAAAAATGAATGTAAAGAAATAATGTTCTGATCATTTCCATGAACAGAACATTTATTTCATTTGCACGAGCTTGCTCAATAAAGCATTTAATTTCAACAGAAAGATCCCATCTTTAATATATATTGAAACCCAAGTATATACCTAACATTTTGTCAACTCCAATTTATTTTTCAATCCTGTTTTTTTTTTTTTTTTTGTAAAATTATAAATTCAAAATTGAAAAAAATTGCTGCGGCTGCGCAGCAGCCGCTATTTGCCGTGATGCGACGAATACCTGACAAAAGTAATCGAATAGAATATGTCCAAACATATGTAGTACCTAATATCAAAACCCTTAAAACAGATTTCGGATAATTAAAGTTACATATCTAGTTTTGTAAATTTTTTGTCAGTTACACGCAGAACACATTGTTTCTCGCAATATCCATTTAAATACATTGATATTGCATGTATTTAAATGGATATTGTAAGTTCCAAAATACTCCAAAGTAGACAGTATAAGTTGCTGTTCCCCCTAAAATGAAATCAGCCAATCGCAACGCTTGATCATGATGATCACGTGATCTAAAATCCTAATACATTACAGAATTGTCTCTTTAAAAAATTGTGTACATTTGCTTTCAAAATATAAGTTTTCATCTGCAAATTAAAAACGCACAAAGTCGTTTTAGAGGGCTTTGGAATTAGGCGCTACGTACATGTATTTGAATACATTCTAATATTTTATTTATCTGTCCCAAGTCGAGCCTGTCAGATATTTTTCATTTTATTATGTTCCGCGATTCGGAATAACAGCACAAAGCGACCAAGCACCATGTTAAAATACACTTCCGAGAACTGGCATTGCATTATAACGAAAAGGTTTTTTTATTGGAATCAAATAATACACTTTTAAAACGGCATACTAATACATTCTCGGAAAGCGGCACAAAAAAATACTCCGGCCTGCATTATAATTATAATTGGCCCCTACTATCAAGATATAAAGCTAATTACCATTTTGTTTTCATTGCGTGTGTATATGTGCACGCAAAATGCTGAAAACTATCGCAGGTATACTATTTGAGTGCTTTTTTCTTGTAAAAACAATTTTAGTGGATATGAAAAGATAATTAGTGAGATTGGGACATTCGCCACACAAAATATACGTATAATTAAAAATATTCACAAAATCTTAAGTATTAAGTTTTCTGTACTACTCTGCCATGTGTCTCCGACTTTTCGACACGGTATTGCAATATTTAATTATCATGTGATGGTGGCCCCTACAACAGGATCCGAAAGTCGGAGTTATAAGGCAAAGTAGACCAGAAAACTCAACACAGAAGATACAGTAAAAATGTTTAAGATGTTCCACAATACAATCACGACATAATAAAGGGAAAAAATAACAAAACAATTAAATTTACTTAGAATTTTGATATTTTCCTATATTATGGTACCGATTTCCTGTATTATTGAACACACTGAAAGTCGATACTTTTGGGTAGGTATTAGGTAGGTAACTTAATAATTAGGTGACGCCAGGTTCATAATAGAGGTTATAAAGTTCACGGTTATAACGGCTCCCCCATATACTGTTCATACAAACTGAACCAAACACCTTAGTATTTTAATAACCAAATAAATGCAAATATTTTCCTATATTATGGTACCGATTTAAATTATTATTGAATACACTGAAAGTAGATACCTACTCAAGCATTGCTTGTATCACGCCATTTTATTTACAACTATTTTATATACGTAACCATACCACTTAAGCAACGTCAAAAAAAATCTTTTATTTGAAATTTTAATAACATTTCGTCAAATTAATATTCCAAAATTCACAATTATTTTCTTACTTACAATATCTTCAAATTCTTTTCAAAATTTTAACCTCAACAATATGTGGACCGCTCAAAATATCAAAAATCTTCACCAACATATAAGAATCAGGCAATATGCAACCGGGAAAGTTTTGAAAATAAAATTATTGATTTTTCATATCCAAATATTACTAGATAATTACAAAAAAATGGGTATATATATATATATATATATATATATATATACAAGACGAATGAAATTACGATATGTACTTTAAATTTTCAATATAGGTACATATACACATAGGTATATATATATATATTACTATCTAAAAATGTAATTATTTGATAAGTGTTATCTGTATTTAATATTTCTACTTATTAAACATTGATAATTATTTTAAAATTATATATTTATCATTTGTATTGTAATTGTAATTCTGTATTAATTAATAAATACTTTTTAATGTAAAGATTTACGCGACAGCTGCACACTTTCACGTGATATAATTGACAGATCATTTTTATTTTATGATTTATGTTGCTATAGATGCGGATGGATGCACGGACATAAAAAAATTAAATATTATATTATATATTGAATGCTTTTTTCAGTAGAAATAATATTACGATATTGAGGCAATCTCGAACCAAGGATTTTATTTCTACGGTCGGTATTAGGTACTATTTGTAAACCACACTGTAGTGTTTATGTTAATATTTTAGTCCGCAAATGCAACTATGCAATTAAAGATATTTTTTCGCAGGTAATTTTTTTCTAAAATATATTTTTTTTAATGTTCATGTAAAAAATATTAACATTTTTTTTAACGTCACATATTATGATTCGTGTACTTTTATAAACTACACCACGAATGAGTGGAAGCCACAACGATTTAATAGATACGTAGTGGTTAATGTTGCCAGAGGTACCAAAAATGTATTTTTTTGGGTTATTGCTCGATTAAGTTTAAAGTTATCTATTTCGCTTTGTTAAAAAAAAAACTCCATAGCAAATTTACAATATACGAGGCCATTGCGAGAGCCCTAGTAAGCTGACGGAATTATACGCTGAAATATATCGTACCTACCATCATTTTGAAATATTTTCATCAGATATTAACGGAAGTTAGATATATCAGATGGCGTGGGGGGTGGGGTTAAGAATGTGCCATTGTTTTTTCTCAGCATCTTAAATATTAACTAAACAAAATTTGTATTAGATCTGTCAAGAAATGGAGATTTGTATAGATAGATTTTTTTATATATAGATTGTAATTGTGACACAACATAACAAGTGACGGGTACAGGAAAATATTTTTAATATCATTAATTAATTGACACGGCGTTTACTTTGTGGTATAACATGACAATTTTAATTTTCACAACTAAACTTTGTACTACATACAATGAAAATATTGAAGATATTTTTAGAAATGTGTAATTTTGAAAACATTTAAGAGGAAATTTATTGTTTTAATATTTATAGATAGAAATAAAATAGGTAATGATTGACGTGAATACAGAATAAAATAAATGATATATTTATCAAAATGATTCATTAAAAAAAAAAACACTTTTGTTACTGGCTGATTTCGTCGGTGTGTGAGATTTTTGCCATTTTCTCTAGGTCCAATATTATCGGTAATATATTATTAAGTTTTTGAACAGCCACTATTTTGAAATAAGAAGGTGAATCAGTGAAGTTTGATAAGAACTACATTGTATCCACAAAAGCCGTTAAATTCCATGTACACATATTACTTATAGATGAATTTTTTAACACAGGTTAGTTTTGAAGTCTCCTGGAAAAATTCAAATAGAAATGTATGAAATTTTTGAAAGTTGCGTCATGAAACCACTGTGTATAATATAGTATTATTTGTATCGATATCTATCTAAAGCGTATTTGATTACGTTTTTATGTGTCTGATTAAAAAACAAGATACGATCGTACGTTCGTATCTGCATTCGCGTTATAATATTTCAATAATCCAGTGAACCTAAGTGATATTTCTTGCGAAAAATGCGCAGTTCAATGAAACATTAAGAATGGTTATCGACTTGTGTAATTCATCGCTTGTACCATGAAAATTCAAATAATTTAATTAAACAGCGATGCGACAATTAAAGTTATAGGCAGTTTAATTTTTTTAGAAAAATATTTTACTGACGACCACCGCGCCGATATCTTTTACTGTCTCTTTTATTTTATTTTATTATGATGTCATTTATTTCTATAACACTCAACGCATGCAAAATACTTTCTAATATGTTTAAATATCGAGGGGTCAATTATTTACGGCTCACATAATTATATCCTGTAAGCGTTAGTTTTAATAATAAAATAATAATATCTGATGTTGAACATATATTCGGAACTATAACTGCAGGTAAAATTAAATAACAATAGTCGAACACAGATATCGTATATGAAAGTGTAATACCGCCTATGAGCCAAAAAATATATCAAAAATAAGTTGGTTTGCCAATTTCCAAAATAACCAATAGATTTCTTGAAATCGGTTTATCAATATCGAGATATAATTATTTTTCTTAGCAGCTGAAATCAATATTTATTCACCTGTACATTTTTATAAATGGTTCATACGCGATATTGCAAGTATACAGACGATATTCTTCTTAAAATATATTAGTAGGTGATATGTTAGCAGTAAGATATATTAGCAGATAATAAAATATTATTTAAATCTCGTTAATTAAAATTTTATTTCGTATTTATTTTATGAGACAAATTATAGAAATCTCATAAAGACGAAGCTATTATATTATATGGGAAATATGGAAGTATGGGTATTACAGGGCTTACGACCTGTCTTCGGCTGGCTTAAGTGATCACTTTATACAATGTAACGTTTACCATTCCATCCAATCAACTTTCATATCTATCAAATTTTTGGAAATTGTATATATGCTACCACGTAGAAACACTTCAAGTAATAATTACAACTTTGCTGTCGCCATCTATGGACTGAAATTTGATATTCATTTCCCTGAAACAGCACAGATGTTACTAATGAGAATATAATATAATTTTATTAGATATATTGAAAGCTATATTCTTTATCTGTATATATGACAAATGATTAGCACATTGTATTAAAATACGTATGAAAATTCAATTATATGTATTTCTTATTTAGACCAGTATATTATATTAACAATATTTGAGTATGTCAGAGAATACACAATTACTAGAATTTTCCTTAAGTGATCACTTAAGCCAGCCGAATACAGGTCGTAAACCCTGTAATCCACGTACTTCCATATTTTCCATATAATATAATAGTTTCGTCTCTATGAGATATCTATAATTTGTCTTAATACAGTACCTTTGGAGTTCAAAATCAAGGTAATTATGTGTTCTTGGACATACTCTAATATTGTTAATATTTATTTCCTTTTTATTTATTGTTATTGTTAGGACTGTTTAATCGCTCATGCTGACATCTATGTCTCTTTATTCGAGGTTATCGACAAATCATTATATTATGTTACATACTTTCATGAAAATAAAAAGAAGAAAACTATATTGATACTGAATAAATAATGGAAACGCGCGTGGCGCCGAATCACATTTGCTACTAGCTAAGAGAAGCTATTTGGTCGCTAATATTCAACTACAATAAAGTTCCTCTAAATAGTTATTCATTGGACCGGTCAAATGAAAAAAGCAACAGCTACTTTTCTGGTGACAGCTGTATTCTCGTGAAAATGCACTTTTAGAGTGTAATCTTCTGTGGCGTCTGCTGTCGGGGGTTAAAGAAAAAAAATGTTTGAAAACAATTCTACTGTCAGCTTACTAGGGGTTCAGGTGCGTAGTGGTAATACGCGTTACTGGTTCGCGTTCCAGACGTGACGTAAGCGCCAGACGGTAACGAATCACTCGGCCTTCGTTCTCGGCTAAATCGTGCGACACAACATGGCGAAACAGGAATTTTAGATTCGAAGAAAAAAACTTAGATAATAAATTAAATATGAATATAAATAAGTTTTCAACGTGAGACCAGAAATTTCGAGCAAGAGTTTGTAAAATATCGCTGTACTTTATTAATTTCGAGGAATATATGTATGCATAATACAGCTTGAATAAGTCGATAATTTTATGAATAAATTTACTTAGGACAACAAATTTCCACGGTAGGCGGCATATTAGAAATAGTAATGGGCATGACACAACATTCGTTAGACGAATCCAGTCGTCTAGTTGTACTCAAGGGAAATCAAGTACTTACTTATTTAGTGCGATGTTGATCAACGATGTACAACGATATTAAAAATTATTGTGACAGACTAAAAGACTGTTTTTTTTAGAATAATTGATTGAAATATAATAATGTCGTTATTATCTGATACGTTCGTTATATAATTTTGATCTTTTACACTTTTTAAGTGATGTAAAATATGACGAGATATATATATATATATATATATATTGTAACGAGAACTGCCGTATAAATTGATGAATGAACGTAAAGAAACTACATATACATATTTGACGAATTTTACCATTAAAATAAACGAATTTATGTACTCTCATTTGAAAACTTTGAAAGTCCAATTTATTCTATGAAATTTATTAGTTCTAGAAAAAATTAAGAAAATATTGCCTTATCCACTATCAAGCTATTTATTTGGATATGAATACACGAAGGGTTCAGAAATAAATCCACTACTATCCAATTGACGAAAAATAGGAAGTGACGCATTTGAAAGTGATACTTTTACAATTGATAATTGGTCTTGAATACATGTTTGATGTTTTAGAAACATTTCATCAAAAGCATTCCAATTTTAAAATCTCCGCTCTGACTATAAAATCATTTACAAGTACGTTCATCTCAATTACGTCAGTTGGATAGTAGCTTTGTTATATCTGAACCCCTCAACACAAATAATTAATAAGAGATTAGCATTTTGAAACAATGTGTGTGCACGCCATATTTTTAATTTTAAAAAAAACATCGATAATGTACACCATACAATTTATTTTTAAAAATCTCTTTAATATTCTCATGAAGATATGCTCCTTTTATCATAATAAAGACTATGACTAAAACTCGTATAAAACATCCACACGTCAACGACACTTTCATTTAATTTAATAGCTGCTGTCACTTTTCTATCTAACCCCATTAATTTACAAAGATATACTGTTTTTTTCTTTCTTAAAACTGACCTTGCGTAGAACTCGTTTTATAAAAACCATTTTGGATATGGATTAAAACAGGATGCAGCCGGCATTTTCGAATAAGTTTTAATTTCGTCAGACGAAGGCTGCCGGATCGTGACCCCGGCGAGCAACTAATGTCAGAGACCCGATCATAACTATGCCATAATGATGGACTGGATGCGTCTGAAAACTCGCGGGAAAATCCGCTCCTCTCGCAAATCGGTCCGTTGCGCCGCCAGGATGTATCCATCTGGCGCTGCTTTGCGGAGGCTAGATGAATTAGAATCGCGGTGTTATGTCGGTAAAGAAGAGAAACAAAATGGCGTATTGTTTGTGTTGAGGTTGAGTACATTTGAATTATGCGTAATATTAGAGCATTAAACACATTTCACAAAAGTATATTACATAATATAAAATTGGAAACATTATTTTAAACTTATAAATTAATCATTCTAACATATTATCATTTGCATATTTTTTATAATGAAAATAATTATTACAACTTATTTTCGATGACTTCTACTTAGATAATTTCTACTCTGAAATTCATTATTATAACTGTAAATTACGTTGTTGGAATTGTTTAGGTTAGGTTAGGTTAAGATTCCGTGTAGCCAAAATTGTAATTATTAACAATTCGGTCAGGTCGTTCATCTTGCATAACAACGTGGCGTACTGCGATCGAGTGACAGCATCATAGACAAGCCGATGTTGCCATTTGTAATACTTCGTGATAACAATTGTTTCTATGTGCGAATCAAGATGTCGTACACAATACATACGGGCGACTTAATTGTTCAAGGTTTAAATATTTTATTGAATATTTAAATAATCATTTTAAATGTGAGAAAATTTTGATTTATGATGAAAAATATGGACGGGAACAAATAAGAACTATTATTTTTTAAACATGTAGAAATACGTTTTGTCTTTGAACAATATTAATATTATTGTAAGAAAATTCTTAAAGATAAGGGTTATAATATTATTACATTAAATAATACACCATTAATAATATAATAGAATACATACATATGTAGATCATATATACTTTGAAGTAGATTATATGTAGTTTAAAACATATTTACCACATTTCAAGCACAGGCAACATTCCCCATACGAAGTACAACAAAATAACTAGCAGACCAAACAGGGGGGCGAAAAGACCCCAAGAATATGTCCTTTCGTAAAGCCTTTTTTTAAACAAAAATGTGTACGCGATATAAGTGAGATGAGTATTGCATTTAGTTCGAATACGTTCGAGAAAGATTTTGTAAAACACACATATTTATTTGTTATTTCTAAACACATTAGAACATCGCATTATTTACGTGTGGACCAAAACTAACGCACTTAATACATAATATATCATTAGGAGAACACATCCTTATTGTAAAGTTGTAATTATAATAATAAAGTTTTATCAATGTGTCCAAAATTTAATAAAAATGAATTGATAATTCAGGCGTCTGCTATCGGCGTAAAAATAAAAAAATAAGGTAGATGGCTCTTTCAAACAATGGAACGATTAAATGTATTAATATCAAAGGTTCGAAAATTTGTCGCTAAAATATTGTCGCTATAGCATAGTTGGATAATGCACCTTCCCCGGTTAGGAAAGAGATCCAGATTCGAATCTCGGTGGCGCAACAACAATATTCTTCGATAAAATTGATTTTATATGTATATCTTTCTAATTAATATATTTAATTCATATTCACAACATATCAATTTTTTCATGTTAGTGTTGCCACATAATGGCCTTAGTCAGATGAGACACGACTCGTAGTGCATCTCCAAAAGTTTTGTTCTCGGGTCGCCGTCACGGCTCCACGTCACTGACTCTTTTCAACCGGGCGCAACATCAGATATCCCAAAATATATAATATTAAAAAAAATAATAATGTAATTTGATTATACACAATGCACGCCCCTGGTACCTATACATGTAGAAAGGTATAGTTTTTAACCTTATCCTAGAAATATCACTATTGTTGTGGATATGAACGTTACTCGTACACTCAAAAATGATATTCTACGAAATGGCCTAATCTAAATGTGTATCAGATTCGAAATGTTAATTTAGTATGCGGTATCGCTTATTTTAATATCGTAATTTGGATATTAATCTTATACGTAGACTCCTACCTACGAGTTTCCGAGCGCACTCGTTCACCCGCGCATAATTCTAAATTTGAAATGCGGTGAAAATGATCGGACTGATTGGATTATGACACTGTGCATTAAACAAATTATGATTTCGCTTCGAATTTTGACATTTTTTGTTAAATCAAATGGACAGTGACTTGTAATTTGAAAATGGTGCAGAGCGCACTAGCCTCATTATGTCGGTAATTTTTTTGTGGAGCCAGTGATGACGCCTCAGCATTATAAGATGCAATTTGCAGCGATAAAATCTGCGGCATTTCTTACATTTTATTTTTGCCATTTTAAGTGCCATGTCGATATTTTTGCGAATCGCTTTTTAGGATAAATAATTTAAATTTACGGTTAAGGTCTTTGATTTATGTGTTACGTCGCAAGTGTGTCTGTTCTCCTGGCCTTTTACATAGCAAGTTGTTGAACCAAATTGGAATTGTATCGGCAGAAGAAGATTAAAAAGCAAAAAAGTATTTTAGATTGATTTTAAATGCACAATAAATATAACATTTGTAGCTTATAAATCCTGATTAATGCATACATTTCCTGGTATCTCCACTTTGTCACTCCCGCCACTGGTCTACAGACTCAGTTTACACTGGTATATTTTGTTCTCGTTCTAATTCGCACGATTGACTATTTATATACTTATTTGAGTTCCGTAGTCCATAGTTAGGTTAGATTATCAATTTTTTTCTATATATTTTTTTACTACTTTTAAAAATGTAATAAAAAGGTTTCTGTTATCTAAAGTATCATTTTATGTAGTAATTAGAATGCAACAAATAGTGGCAGGAAAATTACAGGAATGATCCCAGAACGCTTGTCTTAGGATAGATAAAATACTACAGGTAATGCTGAAGGGATTTCCACAAAATTAAACATAATCGAAAAAGTGTTAATTTTAATTAATTATTATTAAATTCAATTCAATTTCAGATTTACATATTGTCATTCATCCGTGTAAAAACTGTATAATTTTCTATTTAAAAAATGAAATGTACATTTCAAAGGATATTGACACTTCACACCAATTAACAAAGCATGACCGTCTCAAGACGGATAAAACATCGAGCTTCGCGATAAAATGATTTTCATGAAGCTAAATAAATTTAGAAAGGTAGGTGCCTGAAGTTTATTATAAAAAAAATTAGTAATTATTAATAATAAATTAATAATAATAATAATGTGATGATAGTTTATAATAATTATCTAATTAATAATAATAATTTATAACGGTAATATAATGCTATTAAAATATTCGACACAATACTTTTAAAAAATAAGGCTCAGAAATGGGTCATCAGTGGTAATAAACAAGAGGCCATTTAGGCATAATTCTGAAGAATTTTTTAAAGCCTTTCAAGTTTTGGATATAAGACAACTGTACCAGATCAATCTTAAAACTATTTAAAAAAAAACCAGAAGCAAAACCTTAGGATACTTTTCAGTGCCAAAAATGAATACCAAATTCAGTAAACGAACTTTCTTGTTTTGTGCACCGCGTATTTTTAACAAATTGTCACTAGACCTTAAAGGGTCTAATGTGATTAACGATTTTAAACCAAAAAGAATAAAGCGATTGTTTGACGTGGGTAGACAGCAAGATGAAACGAATTTCTCATTTGTGCTATCCGACAACCTACACATTTTTGTCTCCAACTATATTACAGACAAAAATATTTTTATAACTTTTATTACAATAACATTTTATAATTTCTGATTGTACTTTTTTACATTATACTTACTTACCTTACTTTTAAACTATTGTACCTTATCAATTACAACTTTTGAAAACTGTAGAGGTAATTGCTTTAGAACAGACCACGTCCAGTAAAGTAATTATCTTTATTTTTATATGTACTATTTGTGCTACAAAAATAAATAAATAAATAAAATTAAAAAAAAATATTTCTACTTTTATATTTACCTACTATGTCTAAAAATCCAAAAAGCTATTAAGAGGTAACACCACCCTGGGAGCCTGAAATTTGGGTCTAAATTGTGTGATTTTTTACAATTAGGTAGATTTTTTATTGGTACTTATTAATGTAATATTAAGCTATTATTTAATTTTAAAAATATATTAAAAAATGGCCGCGCGCGTCATGTCCATTCCCGTGGAGCTCCTCCGCCGTTGCGTGCGCGCCTGACCCGCAACATTCTCCGGTATTTAAAAATAAAGTGTAGCATATCGGATTTGAAAAAAAAAGATATTTTTAAAATTTGAAGCAGTTTGAAAAAAAAAATGTCCCGAACAAATTTATATTAAACGATTGTTATTTACAATTGGTTAATTGGATAAAAAAAAAAATCATACTTTATATTGTAGATAATATTATCTACGATATTTGTAAAAAAAATTATTCAATTATTTCTATAAAATTGCAGGCCAGTCCAAAGAACATGGTTTCGAGAAAAAAAACGATAGAATAAAAAATGTGACGCACGGATGGCGCGCGGTCGAACACCTGAATATATCTATCATATTCTTGGATGGTGTAGTATATAACCCTTTCAAAAAATCTCTAATATAGCCAGACAGGTCAATATTACCGATATAAATATAAAAATAAAATTTCGAATTAATATTAATTGACTGGTTTTTAATTATATGAAAAAAAAATATTTACTCGATGTACCTACTAATAAATAATATATATATATATATTTTTAAAGTAGAATACATTCTTATTGTTAAGTTGCAATTTTTCTGAATATATGTCTGTAATATTTTTAATTCAAATTAAATGTATAAATTATAGAAATATGCTGAAAATTTATACTAATAAAATATTCAATTAGATTCTATTACATAAACAATTTATTAAAAATATTTGGTACATATTTGTAAATATTAAAAAATATAAATATACTTGAAAATTATCTTCAATTCAAAATAAAACGAAACATTCTCTAGGGGTGGTATACATGTTTATTCGGAGGCTCGGTGATTTTTTGCTACGTCACTGTTTCCAGTGTCGAGCAGAGCCGATAATGAACTACGCACCACGTACATGAGCGGTGCAATAGTTACCGGTGCCTGTTATCACGTAACCTTCTACGCAATTTCTGCGGCTTTGGCTAAGTAGGTACCTACGTCATAACGTACGTTATATTATGATTCTACCTATACTTGTACACGTTCGCTGTATTTATATATATTTTATTAAATTAGATAGAAATAATATTTCCACGATCGGATCTTAGTAATATATTTCGAGCTTAAAACAGTACAGGAAATATGCAAACAGATTGAACTGAAATATATAGAAATAACGATGAAATAAATAAAATTATTTCATTGGATGATAACTGTGATTATTCAATATGCAATCACCGGTAGGTACACTAGAAACTAAACATCCAACCTTTATATCGCAGTTACCAATCATCGTTAAATTAAACACAAATCACACAAACACAGTTTATATATTACTTTATTTACGTATATCAATTGTAGATATATAAAAAAGGGGGCGTTTGTTTGTCTATATTTTTATATGTTCTCTAACAATCTTATAGTATTTGACCGATCTAAGCCAAATTTTGCATAGTTACAATTTATACGGAAAAATAGTCACCCTCTACACTTTTTGCTGATTGTCCACCCACTCTTCTTGATATAAATAATACATTAAATATATGATGGCTTTCGATTCCGAATCTATCGTAGATACCCTTCAGGACCCTGTAAAATATAATCACCCTCCCTCTGGCCACCCTCCGCCCTACCCCGATATAAATATGAATTATATTGAACATCATCCAATTTTTTTGCAGTTTAACTCTTAGAGTCCTGAGAAAAAAATAGTCACCCCACTTTACCAGTGATGAGAAAAAATGCTACTTTTGACTCACTGGTGTGATCGTGATTGATATTCAATATAGCAGTGATTGAAAACTGCTACTGTGATCACAGTTTCATTACTAATGCGCGCGTGCCGCACGATATTACAAAACACGAAATATAAAAACATATTTTAGCATAAATAATTAATTTAAATCTAATTGAATATCATCACAAAGAGAATTAAAATGCTTAAAAAATGTGAGTTTATTTTTCGGGTCAAATTCTCAGCGTTTCGGATCAAATGCGTTAAGCGTTTTGGCAGAATCTACTAGATGGCGCTGATCACGAATTATAACGTCATTCTTTCATGAATATTTTCGTGTCAAATGCGTAGGCGCTGAATCACGGTTCACAACCAAATATAAATAAAGTGATTCATGATATTCCCAGATATTCAATCACTGATAGTGAGTATGACTCAAAGATATCAGTGATTGATTCACGGTTCGTGATTTTGAGCTCATCACTACACTCTACCCCTAGGAGAGGTATATATACATATCCAACATTTGCGTATATCGTTATGTTTAAAGTCTGGACAAAACAAAGCACGCTGCTCCCCCATCCCTACAAACCCCTATTTTAAATTATAACTAAATATGAATACCGAGAAACGTTGAGTGGGCACAGTGAGTCATAATATAAAATGATTTAATAATTTTATATTTATGTTCGACTATATAATATAATAATGTATTTTTAATTATATGCTCTACAAAATACTTATAACTTGGTTTAATCAACTATATGTTTCTGTCTGCTCGCATAAGCATAAAATATTTGTATTATGTCGATACATTGCTTATTGAATCAAATTATTTGTTTTCTGAATACTAACTAGATGTCGACAACTCCAAAAAACCTTAACTCCACGAGGTGTTAATCATTTAATTTGTCTTTAAATATAATAAAATCGCGTGTATTTTATTTTCTTTATCATGACAATTAAAGTACGGAAATCAAATTATCCATACTGATAATGTTAGTAATACAATTATTATCATATTGACAATATATCAATATTTTTACAACTATAAAACTTAACAATGAAAATAAGATTAACGTGGAGTAGATCTGAAAATATGACAAATTAACCAGACAGAATATACGTTTTTAATTTTTATTGTGAAATTTAATAGAGTTGAAATCAAATTTCCTACCGCTCAAAAATAAAATATGCCTTTAGTGCTAGGTAAATTATGTTAAATATTATTGCAAATTAAATGTATATATTAGGTGTAAATTAAACTTTGTAAATAAATAAATAAATCATTGTGATTTCATTAAGTAAGGTTGAAAGCGTGTGCGGAGTTGGATTTATATTCGTATAAATTTTTTTTCGTATAAGTTTCCATTGTACGAAATTCATAGAATTAGTTCGAAAAATTAATTTAAAAAAAATTAATTAGTCAATTGGATTATTATTGATAAAATGTTTAGCTGCTACTGGAAAACGAGCCCTGAAATTTTCCTATCCGTGGAAATGCCACATCAACCGATTAAGTTTATATTATTTAAAGCAATGTGTAAAAATTAAATTAAATGTTGTATGAACAATATTTGACTGAAATATACTAAATATGATCTATTTTTAAATATATTGAATTTATTAGACTGGTACATCCTTTTAAACGCAAATAGAGACGTTTTAATGAATTTAAGTTTACTCTTTTATTGCATAACTTGAATAAATTATGGAGACAATGCGTGCAATACTTATACACGGTGTGGATTAGCCATTGTCCATAGTACTCAGGCAGCGAAAATTAGTATTCAAATTAAATGTAGATAGGTAATTGTTAATAGAACCTTCTGAATGAAATCTCTCAGCGAATGAATGAATTCGCTAACAATACCAATACTCACACCATTCATTAAAGTAGATACAACTCAGTTAGTTATTTAAAAAATATTATTTGTTACGTCAGGTCTACTAGCCGGAAATAATTATAAATATTTTTTTAAATCATCTAGATTGTACGGGTACCGTACACACAATTTAATTATATTTTTGTCACGACCACAGTTTCGACCCTCTCATTAACAAGTGTAAATGACAACTGTTATTGACACTTTTCGAAACTATAATATAACTCATTTGTTTGTATAGTACAGAATTTAGTTTAATTTTTTTTTAAATACGCTACAATAACGAAAATAACAACAACATTATAACGATTATAAAATTATTAAAGTTTTTATTTTATTTTCTACAAATTTATATAATATATGAATTACTTGAATCTGTTACAACTAAAGTTACATAATATATTTTTGTAAATCGCTTACCACTCCAAAAGAGAAACTAACTCTCCTGCTTGGAGAGGGACTTACACTGTAATAATTTATTCAGAGTTAGAAGTTAAACATTTGTAATCTATAATATTATTTATTGCCTAATTGTATGCTTTTGAAGTTTAATTTCTTTGTTAATTCTTTCATATCCTTCGTCTCTTATTTATCTGTTGGGAAGCTATTGAAATTTTTATGAAATTTTGCTGATAGTGTTTGGTGTTACATTTAGGGATTTTAAAATTATTTTTAAATCTTAATGGTGTACTTGTTTCAGGTTTTAAATTATTATTTTCTTTTAGTAATTGATTAATTGTGTTTTTTTTTTGTAAATGTTTTCTATCTTAGGAACTGGGAATTTTGCAAAAAGTGTTTGTGTTGAAAAAGTTAATCTTTTTTAAAAATGTTACTTTAATAATTGTTCTATGTATTGTTTTTACCGAGTTAATTATATTATTGTGTGCCCCTCCTCACCCAATTATTCCATACTGGAGTAATGAATGAACAATGGTATTCTGATATAATACGTATCATTACTTATTCATTATATTGTATTAAAAAAGTGTTTTCCGTGCACTGGCCGGGATTTAAATCAATCTCTTTAACACATCCTTGTTAAAGTACAACCTGTTAAGGTAATATTAATTAGTCATTCTGTGTGTTCTGCAGAACGAGGTACATTGCATATTAGTTTGCGTCATGACTAAGTCTAATAAGCTTTGTATAACATCTAGTTATTCGTTACTTTCGTGGAAGGTGTTCATTCATTCGAAAAAACATCATGAGAATTTGTATCACCTAAGACCGGGGTGGCGAACCTAGGGCACGCGTGCCAGAAATGGCACGTTTATCAATTTAACTGGCACGAAACAATTAACAGTTATAGAAATACAATTATTTGAACTCCAATCATGTTCGACCTAGAAACAAAAATTTGTCGATTTGAGAAACGAACTAGAAATAATTGAAAATGATCGATTATCGAATATAATTTTAAAAAATGCAGAAGAAGAAATAATAATAACTTGGAATACCATTCCAGAAATCTTTAGCTGTTTAAAAAAACTAGCGATGGTAATATTACCAATTTTCTCTTCCACATAAGCTTATCGGTCATTATTTTCCGAAATTAATTTTATAAAATGTACATAGTATAAGGAGTAGATTGACCGATAAATCCAGTTGTGCATGTATTTTACGAAAAGTGACTACATGTGTACCAGATATAAAGTATTTGGCATCAAATAAACAGCAGCAAAAATCACATTATTACTTATATAACTTAAAGTGTATTTTTTAAACTTTTTAAATAAAATGTTGAAAAACTCATTTTTTCCTCAATAAAAATTACTTGGAAGGGTGAATGAACCCATACTATCTTATCGGACCACGATGTTAAATGATGACACGGTCTTCGCATTATGTTTTTAAGTAAAAAACTAATAATAGCATAATTGCTAATTGTAGTTATTTAAATAAATATATTATCAAAAACTGCTGGGCACGTCAGACAATCGATACATATTATTTGGGGATTTTTGGCACGTGCACGTAAAAAGGTTGGCCACCGCTGACCTAAGACAGCCGTCGCATCTAGCAACTACCTAGTTATGGTAAATGGCAAGCTGGAAATCTCTAATTTAACTGATCTAATTTCGTACGTATTTGATGTGTGTTTAAAAAAATACATATTACATGCTCACCTATACAAACACAGGCTCGGGAACGAATTCAGTCTTGTCGATATTTTATTTATTTAAATGCTTTAATTTAATATAAGTGAAATTTTATTGATGCTTTATTGCAACAATAATATAATTGATAAGGTTATTGAAGCCGTTTTGTATAATAATTTAATATTTTTTATTAGTATTTGTAGTAGTTTGTGTTTGTGTATATTTGTTGATGGTGTATGATTACAAACTGGGTATATTAATGCCTATATTAAATTTAGTGAATTGGGATTAAATAAATATCAGATATCTCATAAAGACGAAGCTATTGTATTATATATTTTTTAAATAAAGATATATAGAAATATGGGGGTAATTACAGGGCTAACGACCTGTCTTCGGATGGCTTAAGTGATCACTTTACCAATTCTTATCCCACAATCTGCATATTTATCAAATTTTTGAAAATTTTATATATATTATTACAAGGACTCGCTTCGAGTACCACTACACCATCACCATCTATAGATCAAATTTTATCATTCATTTTTCCTTGAAATAACATATTATATGTCAATTCAATGAGAATCTGATTTATATATATATATATAAAGTGATCACTTAAGCCAGCCGAAGACAGGTCGTAAGTCCTGTAATTACCCCCATATTTCTATATATCATTCCTTTAAAAAATAAAATAAAATAGCTTCGTCTCTATGAGATATCTGATATTTATTTAATAACAGTGCCTTTATAGGTAAACATTCAGTAATTGTGTGTTCTTGAACATATTCAAATATTGCTAAAATTGAGATTAAGATCAAGAGACTCCCCAAAACTGTATTGTTTAGCTGTGCGTATATATAAATTGTATATAACGTTTAATAAATAATTTATCAATGTAAAATCCCATACGGGCGTTGACGAATACATAAATAAATAAATAAATTAAGAAACTAACCAAAATGAGTCAACAGCTGTTGTAATTCTTAGTGTCAAATATTCATTGAATCTGATTTGGTACGCATCAGCCCATATTCTTGCGGCGGCGGTCCGTGACAGAAATTATAACGATTTCCAGATATTCAAATTATTGACGTCATACGCAACGGCGCATCAAGCGTATACACAGCGAAAGAGAATCGTGTTGGAAGTGCGTGGAGGTGACCGAAGGTGAGACACGTACCTACCTACCGGATATTTAATCCAGTCGATAGTCATACAAATTCTATACTGGAACCAGTGGCGTAACTACGCGAATGCAGCCGGTGCGATGCATTGCAGGCTACGTTAGACAAGGACCGCGATCATTTGCGAGTATCGATACGACATTTGACACGTTCCCTGGGTTGACCGCACCATTAAAAAGATACTAAATAAGACGAATAAATAAGTAAAAAAAAAACTAACAAACGAAGAAAAGCTGCGTACTTCGGTCACATTTTACGCAATGAGGATTTTCCGAGAATCGAGACCGGAATTTTATTTGATTAAGAAGAAAAAATATATTAATAAATATTAATATATATTATGTACAGTAGCTATTAGGGATATTATCCGTATTAAATCGAATAAAATTTTTTAGTAGTTTTATTTTAATGAAATTAAGCTTACATTTATAAATTGATTACAAAAAAAAACCGAATACATGTATAAAAATACACAACAAAATGAATATGTTTTTATTTTATATTTTATTTAATACAAATTTAGTCGAATAATTTTTAGGAAAAAATTTTAGAATGGGACTCGTAGTTAAATTTATTTGGTGGTTTATAATTTCTTGATTAGATTTACATGCTTTATTTATCTCCAACAATTATGAAATTATTTAATTTGTGACCAACACAGTTTATATGTAAAATTGACAGTCCCAATTTTTAATCAAAACCATGACTATTTTCTATCAAATGATTAGCAAATTCTGAAAACCTACTATTGTTCAAACATTTCAAATGCTCCCTTACTCTTATATTAAAATTTCTACCCGTTTTACCAATATAAAATGCAGCACAATCCTTGAAATGGTGAAGAAACAATGATATATATTTTTAGTTAGTTATGACATCCTGAAGAAGAAAATAGTATTTTTCAAAACCGGTAGATGTATTTAAACTCAATTCAGTGGTTAATGAAACAAAGATAATAAATAAAAAATATGAATTTTAACCGCAAAGTTAATATTACTAATTTTAAAAGTATGAATATATATTTTTAAATATACAAAAAATAAATAAATAAAGAAACACATCTGAAATCAATAACGTATATATTTGGTCAAAATAAATGACAAACTGAAGTCCCCTAATAATTTTCAAATAATTTCGTCTTTTTAAAATTTTATTTCGTAATAAGATGACACGATTTTATCTTAAATATTTACGTCACCGCTCGCTGCTAGGTCGCTACCTGCTGTACCGAAATGGTCAACTATTTTTTATTTTTTTTTGATAAATAGATTTTTTCTATATATCTTTCTAGTTGATTAAATTAATTTATATCATTGAACTTGTTTGAAATGAATAATATCAAGAAAAATCAGTCTCGAGTCTAGGGTTATTTTTTTTATAGTCCCGGGATCGAGACAATAAAAAAACCATGAAATTCCCGGGAATTTATTTCCGGGTTGTCTCGACACATAATCCCTACTTACCACTCATTATACAGGATAACATTGAAGGCGGCAGAGGAAAGAGTTTGGCTGTGTAACCTCAAAAAGTGTATCCAAAATGCCGGAGATCATCTTGCAGGATAAAGCAGCACACTGCAACTTGGATACACGACTCCTCATGAAGAATAAGAAGGATTGAAACATACTATCTTATAATTAATCTAGTATGGATACGTACTTACTGAGTTTTTAATTCAGCGTGGATATACTGGATGCAAAAAAAAAAAAATAGAGTGGAAATCCATTGAAATAAATCACATACGATAAAATAAATCATTCAAATAAATAAAAATATATAAATTATTGCATATTTATGTTACACCTCTGAAAACTGGTATTTTTAACAAATTGTTTCGCACGCTTTATAAAGACAAAGACAAGATATGCAGATTATAAATAAATACTTGAATTGATTCATGTTAATTAAGTGTAATTGTATAACTACTATTCTTATATATAATATCCCAATGGCCTTCTGTCACGCGAAGGGAAATTTATAAAGAAACTAACATAACTAAGTAGTACTGTTTTCTAATCTCTTAACAATATTATTAGGGATGTAACTTTTATCCAAACTTAGATCAGTGATGGTTAAATCATTATTTAAACCGTTTTTGTGACTGTGATTGTAATCGATAGTATCGATGATTGGTAACTGATTATTCGAAATGATTGGCGCGCTAGAAAGCAAACCTTCAACAATTAAATCTTAGTTACTAGTCATCGTTAAATCTCAATTGTACTTTTTTCCGTTTAGAAATAATAATTATATTAGTGTGAGTAGTACCATACTATAACGAAGAACACATTTTTATTAAGAAGTTGTAATTATTCAGAACATAGGTGTGTGATATTTTTAACACAAATTAAATATATTAATTAGTAAGAAATACATATAAAATCAATTTTTTCTAAAAATATTGTTGTTTCTCTTGTGATCTCTTCCAACCCGGAGAACGTGCATTAACCGATTATGCTATACCATCACAGCGCATTGACGACAAGTTTCGAACTTATATGTTACACTTTTTAAATTGATACATCTATCTTTCCGTTATTTGAAAACCATCTTGTTTATTTTTACGGAATCTCAAATACCTTTGAATAATCCGATAAGAGACCCCAGAATTAATAATTCATTTAATGAATTATTTTGTATTTTTATATTATTACCAACATTTGTCTTAGTCAAATGCATTTGTTGGTTTTTCCATCGTTATAAATATATAACTATATACACTATGATAGCCATATATTATAAATAAATATTCCTAAAAGCATTATATGTTCCAATCAACCATTTTTTATAAACTAAACTAAACTAACTAACCATCATACGTTTCTCCGCTGGGGTAGGCAGATAGGATAGAACCCCACACTATTCTGTCCTGACCTCACAATTTTCGCCTCATTCACATTCGTACATCTTCTCATACAAGCTTGCTGATTATTGGGGCTCCTAATAGGATCATCCTCCAGTAGCTGGTTTACCGGGTCGTACCATTTTTCACGTTCCTCGGACGTTCTCTATTTCCCGTGCCATCAACACTTGCGTCATATATCTTTCATACCATTCTCCCCTCATTCATCCGTTTCATATGACCAAACTACCTAAGTAATCCAATCTTCTTCTTACTTACTATATCAAGATCAGATTTACATTCTTTCCTTATTTCTTCATTCTTAACTTTTGTCATAAATAAACTTAACCCTATTTTTTGTCATATGAATACGGCGACGTAAAGCATAAAATATAATATATATCGCAAAAAATAGTTTACTTCAAAATTTGATCTCTGTATGTGTTGTGTGTTTTATTTCCAACAAGTTTTCTGGTACCATGTATTTATTTAATTTAATATATAAATATATTACATGTTTTTGAAACAGGCTGTTACACACACAAATACAATTGTTCTTTTTAAATGAAAACTGGTTTACTATCACTAATGCAGACCTATTTTAATGTTTGCGTTATGTTTCTATTTTAATATGTATTTAGCTACCATCTGTCAAATTCTAATATTTATATCGTCATTGCGGTAAGATTGGTTCCAACACTTTTTTTTATATTTCAGTACATCACGATTAAAGAAACGTTAATTATTACGTAATAGTAATTAAAACAAAATTATTATAATACGGCAATCAGTTAGCGGTATTCGAAAATAAGCGCGAATATTATACTATAGCTTGCAAAGAAACAATCATAGGTCTATGGATGTATAAAAGGGTGTTCGAAAAATTCCCCGATTGTAGTTTTTTACCTAGTTTGATAACGTGAGTTCTAATTGTTAACATCTGCAATGTATATTTTTGGTAATAGAATTATATTAAGCAATGGATTACGTTAAAGTACGGGCGATCAATAATTTTCCATATAAACTTGTTTGGAAAAGATTATAAACGTTGTATTGGAAATTTATAAGGATAATGCGCCAATGAGAAGATTAAATGTTTGTTATTGAGCGAGAAGACATCGAAGACGACCGTCGTTGTGGAAGTCCGTTGTATGAGAAAGATGTTACTGATGTCCGCACGTTGCTTGAAAACGATCAAGTAACGGTGTAAATGTTAGGATGACGGTGGAATCCATTGAAATAATTTTAGTCAGCTATCATCACGACGGGTTCCAAAATCGTTGTGTAAAAATCAGGTAGAATCGCGTGTCATTCATCTGTAACTAAAATCTTTAAATTTCTGCTAAAATCCCGTGTCCCCTTGATGCTCGAGCGGCTGCCCTGGCGGCAGCCACGCCACTGATGCTAACCATACTCTTCAATTTTTGAACATATTTGATATTAATGACTCGCGATTAAACTAGAATCTTCCAATGCGAAAAATAAAACGGCAAATTTATTAGAATATTTCGGAAACATTTTGCACACCCGACGTGCATCTCGCTTGCATAATCTAACCTCGCGCAAAATATTCGACAACTGTTATAAGTCAGGGTTACAGAATAAAAAAAAATTAATGAGTATATTATACCGCAATGATGGTAGATAGGTACTCCGTGTTGCAAAAAAAGTTGTGTATGTTCGCACATAAATAAATACGTTGTACATGGCAGAAATTGACATCTGACATTTGATGTATCATTTCTGACATTGTTATTTTTAAATCGTGCCGTTTAAAGAACACCTAATAGCTACAGATATAGAAAAAAATGCGACTTGATTTCTGAAGAACTTCACGCCAACTGGTTTACAGAAATTAGTGAGCAAAAAACAAATATTAAATGTGTAAAGCGATGCTTTTCCCGGAACTGTTGGGATGATGAGAATGACAGATAGCAGACAGAGATAGAAAAAAAAATCACGAACTTCTGCTATTTTATTCACAATTCTAATGATAGAGCATATTTATTTTGATATATGTATGTCTATTATTAAACACTGTGTGCAGTACCTTATAACAAGAATTACGTTTTAATTGCTATTATTTACTTTATTAAATTAAGCTACTTAGTTCTTGTAATATATGATTGGTTGCTGACTGGATTAGGCAGAAGTCTGTATTCTGGCAACTTATTTATTAAAATTATTGAATTATCGACAGACTTCTGCCTAATTCAGTCAGTACATATATACACATACATAATGTGAAAAAGGCAAATCAAATTTTAAAATATTAGAAGTAAATTTCTATTAAAAAATAAAAGTAAATAAATACATGTACTAATACAAATTAAATTAATCAACTTGAAAGATATACAGAAAAATCTATCAATCGAAAAAATATTTAGTTGCTACCGGTAGCAACAAAATGTATTTTATACAATCCAATACATTTTCGTCAAATATTGAACTTATATTATGTAATATTTTTAATTGATACATCTTCTATTCCAATTTTAAAAAGCAATCAACTTTACACTACGATGAATCTCAAATACATTTATGTAAAACGCGCTTTTCCGAATAGAAAGAGGTCCTGGTTCGAATCCCGGTAGTAACTCAATATTTTTTCGATAGATTTTTTTCTGTGCAGTTGATTAATTTAATTTGTATTAAAACACACTAATAATAATAACCAGGATGCGAGGTAGTTCAAGAGGTAATTTATTTAGGCGCGCTGATCAAACACTGATGGCAGTGGGCAGGTATTTCGAAAACGCGGTCAACTAGCTAAAGTTGTTAAGAATCAATTTATATTGGTTACCATTCGTGTGTTTCTTGGACTTGGACAGTTTGCAATAACAACAAGTGTAATATAGATGCCTTTGAAACGTATTGCTGGAGAAGAATGTTACGCATCCCGTAGCACGACGCACGAATACTTCAATCGTGCAACAAATCCAACAAAGCCAATCTCGATCTAGGGTAGTAAGCAAAATATCTTTCCAATTTTTCGACCAGGACCGAGGCTTGTGAAGATCTATTAGATACTGTTTATGCATATCGACCCCTCAGAATAACAAGGTTCCATCTGACACTGACACTGTTTTGAGATAATGAGCTCAAAAGTGTCGATTGAATTTCAACATACATTCATGTATATTTTGTTTTGAGTATGCAAATATAATCTGTTTTGAGGTCTTAACATATTTTTAGTATTATTAATGACCACTGTGAGGTGATAGAAATTAAAAAAAAAAAAAAAAAAACATTGTAAATAAATTAACAATAATGATCCATAGATTAAAATAAATAACATTGAGACATTAATTATGAAGAATAACTTGGTAAAATCAGTTAGTGCTAAACTAAAGTATTTATTTATTTATTATACAATTTACCTTCACGCCGTTTTCTGTAAGAACTCTCCTACTCTAAGTGAACCACTTTTACTTTATCTTTTCCAGGAGGCTCGTCAACAAATAATGCTTCTAAGAAGATCTACAGAACTCACCTTTTCTTTATCAACCTCTTATTAATTGTACGACTCTTTTTCAATCATATAGACTATACCATAAACAAATTTATCATGCATGTTCCCAAATATAGCCAACCGATCGCGGAGCATAAATAAACATATTTTGATTACTTTAACGGTTCGTCAATTGTGATGTACTCATAATCATTTGAAATATGACTTAAATATATTAATTAGAAAGATATACATATAAAATCAATATTATCGAAAAATTATTGTTGTTGCGCCACATGGATTCGAACCTGGATCTCTTTCCTAACCTAACCTAACCTAACCTAACCGGGGAAGGTGCATTATTCAACTATGCTACAGCGACAATATTTTTAGCGACAAATTTTCGAACCTATATGTTACCTTTTTGATATAAATACATTTAATCGTTCCATTATTTGAAAGAGCCGTCTATCTTATTTTTACGGAATCTCAAATATCTCTTGAGTAATCTGAGAGCAGACGCCAGAATTATCATATTTATTTGTGTTTGAAACAATCTTGTCACCGTAATGATATAAATAATATCTAAAAAATATACAATTTAATTGGCAATTGGAAACGATTGACAAGTACACCGCACTCCATTGACGGTATTACAAATAATTTTCAGTATCTCTTTGTCGACCTAAATAAATTCTTCACTAAATGCAGACAAATCAACGCTGTTTTAGTCAGCAACCTTGAAGCATATTATGTCCTTCAACTTCATTTGAAAGAAAAGAGTTAATTAATCTTGACATTAAACTTATTATTAATTGATATCAACTTGAAATTGTATAAGCATCAGATTACAGAATACTATACCTATGTATAATCATAAGAAACTATATTTTTACTTAGTGCAGAGGATCCAGTTTGTTCAAGCAGCACCAGCATTCTCTATTAAAAATCAGATAATAGAGTAATTTTTTTAAATTTGTTAAAAATTCTTCGAAAAATCTCGTTTCAACTGAAAGAATTTTTTTCGATATCTTGATATATGACAGAATTACTGATGTCCAAAGTTGCGTGTTTTAAAAACGATCGGTTTATATCATTTTATCGTATGACATCACATTTTCCGAGTCAACAAGTCGGTACTCGATACCTAACGAGAATAGACGTAGTAATGTCACATCTCTCATACGTACGAGAGATGTGACATCAAACGGTTATCCGAACATTTTTCAACAAGCCCAACTTTGAACGCCAATATCTCCGAAGGTATTGCACATTTAGAAAAAATTCAAAAAGCATACTAATCTGCATACTACTAATACTTATTTCTGATATGCTCCACTACCTTATTGAATCCATATATACATTTAGGTATATTATATGTGTGTACACCTTGGTGTTATAATGGATTTGCCCCGCGTAGTCCTTAACAAACTTTTTGTGAAAAATCGACCTTGTAAATATCTTGGTTAAGTTCGTTTGCCAGCCTATTCCGTATTCTTATTTAAACCAGTGACTATTCATCATCATCATAATTTTCATCCCCATACCCTAGGAGAATTGGGGGACCAAAGTTTCGATGTGCCATTTCCACTATTTTCTGGCTTGCGTTGTTTCAGTACTTGTGACCAATCAAGCCCAATATGTCTTCGTAAAGTCTTTTGCTGATGTTTATCCTAATTTAGTCCAAGACGACCCGCGCCGGTTTCCCTCTATTCCATTGGCGCTGGCAAGTCGTGCCCAAGCCACCTCGATTGAGAAGTTTATTTGTGTAAAAGTATGTATTCTGTGCCAAGGGTCAAGGTGAATGCTACTCCCCTTTAAGATGTCTGGATTCTTAATCTCGCTTTCTGCATGATAATTTTGTATTTTTGTAACCATATTAAGTAACCGGTAACGAATTTGGTGACCACATTCAGTAAACTCTCGATTATCCATATGGTTGGAAAGAAATTCCACCATCTTATTTATCTAGATTTCCACCAGCTTGCATCAAAAGTAAATATTGAATCTTATCGCGTCGAAAAAATTATTTACGTTTTCGTAAATACGTTTAATAAATTCGGAATTTTTCACTGAACTGGTTAATTTGCAACTCGCTTTATGTGACCTCGGATAATCGAGAGTCTACTATGCGGTATATGTAAATATGTCAATTCTTGCAACTGAAATTTATATTTTTAATATTTGCAAATTTAACTTTGCGGTTTATCACGTTCATTTTTTTTATAGATCATTCGAATTTGTTTATAAAAAACATTTTAATGAAATTAAATAAACTATAAAAAAATTTATAGCTCTGCCGTGCACCTTTCGACCCTAGGGCCGCGACCCGGTCGTTGCAGACGTCTGCCCGGTCGTCTGTCGTGTAGAAAAATACGTTCGATTCGATTGCAACGCGTTAGAAGATTCAAATATACCAAAACAACCACATCCCGCCGCTGACCAATCAATCACCCGCAAGATCCGCGATAGAGTTTGACAGTCGACTTCCGCCGCATCCAAATATCAAGACGACGCGCCGGTGACGTCACCGGCGTGGGCCGATTTTCCCACACGCGTGACCAATGGCGGCTCGCCGGTGTTGCCATGGGCGCGCGATAATATTTATATTCCCCGCCAAGGTCGCCGGATTGGAGCGGTCTGGTGCATAGCGCGCCTTATCTGCCCGCGTACTCATAAAAGTGTTATTTATCTTTATCTAACCAGCTGAGGTGCGTAAAGAACCACGTGATAAGGTCGACGTATAAAACAATACTTATATTTTTTAAGCATTTAAAAAAAAAAGTATTAAATCCAAGGAATATACGTCACGTCAATATTCTTAATATTAGGTAGATTTCAATAGAAACACTACTATTGCAGATGGTCGTACAATGCACTTCTCAATCATCTAACATTAAAAAGAGAATATATATGTTATTAGGAGAACACATTCTTATTGTGAACTTGTAATTCTTCTGAACATAGGTCTGTGATATTTTAAATACTAATTAAATGTATTAATTAGAAAGATATACACTTTATAATAATGCACCTTCCCCGGTTAAGAAAGAGATCTAGGTTCGAATCCCGGTGGCGCAATAACAATATTTTTCGATAAAATTGTTTTTATATGTATATCTTTCTAATTAATATATTTAATTAGTATTTAGAATATATATGTATTAAGTGTATAATATTACATTTTTACAAAAGACATTATTATTGTGAAGTTGCAGTGTATTACTCAAAGGTATTAGAGATTTGTCGCAGTATAAAGGCTTTTGAAAAATGGAATAACAGATGTATCAATTTGAAAGAACTGCAGCATATAAGTTCGAAAAATTGTCGTCAATTTACTCGGTTGGCGTGGTGTAACTAGTAACACATTTCCCCGGATAAGAAAAGATCTAGGTTCGAATCCCGGTAGTAACTAAAATATTTTTTCTAATTTAATTGTTTTTTTTCTGTATATCTTTCTAGTCGATACATATAATTTACACGTATAACTCCTATAGTACTTATCAGATTTTGATAAAACTTTTTTTAAAAATTGACCTGATAATTATCTCGGCTAAACTTGTTAACCAGCCTGATTTACTGTCTTGTTCATTAATGGTGGCGATTTAAAACCTTGAATAATTCGTAACTCCGTTAATATTGGACCAAAAAAATAGTCAAAAACAAACATTTACACAGATGTTATCTACTTGATTCTTACCAGTCCTGTAAAGATTTTTTTGTAAGCTGTCCTATGAAACGCTTGTGCTATGAACAAATATTACTATTATTATTATTATTTAAACTAGGGCCGCTGGATCAAACAAATACATAATTTAAATCTTTACATTATGTACAAGCGGTAAGCAATCGGCTGTAGTCGATTGTTGTTGCTATGACTGCATGAAACTTTTCTAAAGCCTCTACGTCAGATTGTTGCTTGTATGATATTTTAAAATAATCGACAAGTCTTAAAATTAAACTTATTGTTTTTGTTATGAATTGTTATCTTAAATTCATTTTATCCTGAAAATTATAAAATTACATATTATTACTTGCAAAAATGATTGTAAAAAAAAGGCATAGATATTATATTTGATGATGTGTACAATCTTGTTTGACAAATGAATTTCATTCTTATTTTAAATAAATATCATTATTGTTTTAAAATTTGACAAGGCGATAGCCTTTTCTTAAAACTTATTTGTCATCATTATTTCGACTAAATTATGCACATTTTTATGTACTTTTAAAATAAATCAATTTTCTGTGCCCTTAGAATATTTAATCTCATGCTAAAATGAATAAAAAATAACGCGTTGATTAAACATAACATTACTAAAAAACTTTAACGGTTAACAATACCTTTGAAATTTTGTATTTATTACCTTTAATATGTAAAAAAAATAGAACTAGGTAAAACATACATTTATTATTTACGTTTTGTATATATTCAGATAAGCTACTAATTTAGGACCATTTCATTTTTCTAATCTTTAATTTCTTAATAACATTAATATAAAGAAAGGAAAATTCTATAATAAGTGTAGTTTTAAAATTACTTTTAAAATTAGCGATATTAACTTTGTGGTTAAAATTCATATTTATTTTAAAATTAATAAAAATATAGTTTTAAAATTGTTAATATTTGCAGGAAATAATTTCACATAACTGACTAACTTACCATCACGCCGTTTCTTCTCATACAAGCTCGTCGGTTAATGAGGCTTCTAACAGGACCATCCTCCAGTATCTGGTTTACCCGGTCGTTCCAAGTCTTCCGCGGACATCCTCTATTTTTGGTGCCATCAACACTTGCATCATATATTATTCTCACCATTCTCTCCTCATTCTTCCGTTGGACCAAACCACCCAAGGGATCCGTTCTTAATCTTACTATTCTAATATCAGCTTTACATTCTTTCCTTATTTCTTCACTATTTACTCTGTTATAAATGGACTTGCCACATATACGTCTAAGTGATTTCATTTCACATTATACATCATAATCTAATTAAATTTTATGTTTTTTTGACATTTTTATATGTACCTGTATATGCATAAAGTAATAATTATAGATAATCTCAAATAATGCACAATTTAAATAGTTCAACAGATTTAATAAAATAGCAAAAAAGTATGTATTTAAAAATAAATAAATTTGTTTGTTTACACTCAAGCAATTTGGTATCACCTGTCACTATATTTTCTCGTGAGCTTAATTTGAAATGGATTCAATATAATACAAATTTACATCAGGTAAAGGAGTAGGAAAGCCAAAGAGAGGGGGGGAGCGTATGTTTTTCGAAGGATTCCAAAGAATAATAATAATACAAAGTTCGATTTAGATCGAACAAATGATGTAGCAAGATTGTATCGCCTCAGCCTCAGCTTCCAGTCGTTAATTTTTTAAACTTTTCATCATCTTCAGACGATTATCTCTTTAAACAAATAATAGATATCTCGTAGAGGTGAAACAATTTTATATTAATGGAAAAATAGGGAAGTATGGGTAATTACAGGGCTTATGATCTGTCTTCGGCTGGTTTAAGTGATCACTTTACCCAATCTAACGTTCACCATTACACCCAATCAACTTCCATATATATCAAATTTTTGAAATTTTTGAATATATGTTAATATGTCAAAACACTTCTAATACCACTACACTAAGCCACTTAAGCCAGCCGAAGACAGGTCGTAAGTCATGTAATTACCTATTCTTCCATATCTTTCCATTAAATATATTTAAAAAATAGCTTCGTCTCTATGAGATATCTATTATGTAGATGTAGATGAAAATCCAGTAATTGTGTGTTCTTGGACATATTCAAATATTACTGATAATCTCTTTCTTAAAATTTTTTCTGTCTCTCTTCTGCATTGTTTTGGATAACGTATAGAATCATATTTTAAAATTATATTATAGGGGTATATATAATAGATAGTTAAAATGAATACAATAATATATGAATCTAATAATTAAATCTAATTAATTAACTAATTTTGGAACAATATCATTACCATTACACGCAAACTATGAATATTTTAAAATATGAGGCCATAATACCTCGTATGGATTTGGTTTCACAAATTTGTGACTGAATTCTTGGTAAAGGCTATTTTTATCGACGATGAAGTAATTTATAATGTTGAAACGGGCTATTCGGCAATTGTTTATAGTAATATTTTGCAAGAATCATCTAGAATAATAAATTATAATACAATTTGTTTTCCAGTAAGGCATTATGATACTTTCCAAGAAGACGCCATTTGCTTCATTATTCTATTAAAATAATAGACGTAATCATTGCATCGCCTTTAATCTGAACTAACTAACCAACTTACCATCACGCTGTTTCCCCGTGGGGGTAGGCAGAGAGGATAGAGCGCCACACTCTTCTGTCCTGACACACAATTCTCGCCTCATCCACATTCATACACCTTGTCATACAAGCTCGCCGATTGTTGAGGCTTCTAACAGAACCATCCTCCATTATCTGATTTACCTGGTCGTGCCAAGTCTTCCGCGGACGTCCTCTATTTCTGGTTCCATCAACACTTGCGTCATATATCTTTCTTACCATTCTCTCCTCATTCATCTTTTCCATATGACCAAACCACCTAAGTGATCCTTTCTTAATCTTACTCACTATACTAACATCAGCTTTACATTCTTTTCTTATTTCTTCATTCTTTACTCTGTCATAAATAGATTTGCCACAAATACGTCTAAGTGATCTCATTTCCACTGCATTCAGTCTACTTTCGTTCCTTTTCTGGCAGCTCCAGGCCTCACTTCCATACATCAGTGTCGGTACCAGGATTTCATTGTGCACCGCTAGTCTTGCCTCGGTTGACAAATTCCCGTTAGATGTAATTCCATTCAAAGCGCCGTTTACTTTATTCCCTGCAGCCACCCTCCTTTCGATATCATTCTCAGCCTTTCCGTTTCTATCAAACATACTTCCCAAATATACAAACTCATCTACTTGTTCCAAACATTCATTACTTTAATCTGCATATACTTAATTTATTTGTGATACGATACACGAGGATAATCGAGAAAGTAAAGACTTTTTTATATATTTTATTATACATTTTTAAACACAGTACCTTAATTTAAATCTTCGCGTAATCATTTCCTACATTTAAGCATTTATCATATATGTTTACGAATTTTAAAGTTCCGCTATCGCAGTCGTCTACCGTCAGTTCATTTAATTAATTATATATATCGAATACAAGCTATAAATCATCACATTTAAAACGTTTTCCACTCAGGAACTCTTTAAATTTACGAAAAAGGTGACGATCGCTCGGAACAAGGTCCGAACTATACACTGGATGATCTAAAACCTGCCCGAGGCTTTACTGGGTAGTATATATTTATAAATTGATACCTATAAGTTTTAGAATATATTTTTGAAATATTATTTACTTTATTTAGTTTCAATATATAATGTTAGATGCGTAAATATTTTACAACACGACATAAGTTTTGAGATATTACAATATTGCCTAACCGCCGCCGATAACATTCCAAGTATTAGTGCTTATCTATATTCATAAAATTTTGGATTAGAATCGCATCACTTAAAAAGTGTAAGTACATATTTATAATTTTGACATACGAGGCCATGGATACGGTATTAAAATATTATAAAAATTTGATTTTTTGAACAGTATTATAACGGTTATACAATTTTTTTTCTGTCTAATCAACGTACTATACTAAATTATAAAAAAAACATATTATCCACTTAATCGGAGTAGCCTACAAACTTTGATTGATTGGTCCACGCTGACGTCATCATACAGCACGTAAAGCTCTGCGATATGACGGGCATTATTATCTTTAATCGGATCAAACATTCTATGTAGAATCATATTTTACAAATATATATTTTAAATAGAGATACGTACTCGGAATACGTGTCACATCAATATTTTTAATATTTTCAAACTAAGCTAAATGCTTTTACAATAAAATTAAGACTAATTTGCTGGTGTAACGAGGCGCGAACCCCCGACCACTAGATCACTAGGCCATCGTCTTAACCACTACACCAACAAACTACTATATTAAAGGTCTCTTTATTTTGTTTTGTTATAGTTCAGGTTTCAGAAAGGTAAGTAAACGTAGATGAGTAAAAGTCTTATTTTCTTCATCAGAATCTACTGTACCAAAGATTTTAAAACATAAACCCCCAAAATCTATTAGATACCGCCAAGAAAATTTTCATGATCAAAATTATTTATTCAATTTTGCATTACGTAATAAGTGCATACAAAAATGAATAACATTAAAAACTGGTATATTCTGATAGTTAATAGAAAAAAAGATAAAATCAAAATCAAGGAAAATAATTCTGCATGATTTCATTAATTATTCAGCAGCGTATCACGATTCATATTATTTATTAAAATCCTGGAACAATAATTAATACCTAACGAGTTAAATAAGTGGATAAATATTATTTCAATATATGAGCAGTGCGTTTTGAACTCTTCCACGATTTTCCCACAATGATATCATCGTTTGTATAATAAGCCTATGATAAATCATAAATATACGTTTATTTCCATAGCACGTTTTCATCGCGTTTGTTGCTACCGTTGATCAAGGCCTGGCTTCAACACGCTTTTACATAAGGCAAATAAATTAGAACAATATTTTGGTTATTAGTGATAATATTATTGAATTCTGCGAATATGTTGACCTACAATCAAACATACGATTTGTTGTGTATGTTCGCGTAATCATCATATTTATTTACATTTTAATAGTTAGATATTACCGTCTACAAATTGAAAGTAAACCTATAATGTTAATTGGTGAAATCAATAATGTAGACCTACCGATCATCGTTCAATCACACTTCTCTCCCACCCCTTAACTGGTATTATGTCCCACTCTGATATGCTACTGCTCTGTCCTCTTAACTTTCTATTTAAATATCCACACTGAGGTTAGTTATTAATACGATATTGTCCTGAAGAAGGTTGAGTCCAACTGAAACTAGTTGACTTTATATACAAGTAAAGGATATTTTTTTTAAAGGTTTGTTTTTCAAATTGGCAACACTTTTTCAGCGATAGCCAATTTGACAGCTGATAGCTGTTTTGTGCTCAGTTTGATTTGTCATTTCAACATAAATTGACTACTTACGCCAGAATAAGGCTTGTAAATTGTGTAAATTCATTTAAAAAATCGTGGTTCAGTTGGTGAGACTTACCGTGCGCTACGTCCAATTTACGATCGACATAATCGTCCATTCAAATAAGTAATTCGAATAACCAAGGATCGTTTTCACACCATCCATGTATACTCTAATTGATAATATGCGTACGCAGAGACGTCCTACAGTGTGTACCGAAGAAGTTGTTGTTGTAGTGGAACGTAATATTGCGGAGGACCCAAATGAGTCGATTCGCTATCGAGAGCGCTATAGATCTATAACTACTGACTTTTTTGTTCCCTAATTGAATGACATCAATGTAAAAAAGCTGTGATTTAAATAAAACATCTCAAAATGTTACAAAGCGCGAGCCATAATCAATTTATCGAAGGAAACATTCGATCAACGCATAATTTCGCGTAATGGACCTGTAAATTGGCCTCCAAGATCGTGTGATTAAACACCTTTGGATTATTTTCTATGAGGATATGTAAAATGGCTAATATACGCCAATAAACCATAGATGATAGACGACTTGGAAACCAACATTCATCGCGTTATTGCTAATATACGTCCCCAGCTGCTCCAAAAGGTAGTCAAAAATTAATCTTCCAGATTGCGCTTTATTCAAACCAGCGCGGCACTCATATGCGTGAAATCATATTTAAATACTAAAACAGAATAATTGAGCACACAATTTCGCAGTAAGGTAATATATTCCTAATTTTAAAAGTATAAATACTAACGGCATAAAATTATCTTTCCAATAAATTACCACGATTTTTATGTTTTATGTCTTTCTACAGTTCCATATAATAAAGTGGTTTATAACTAAACATAATATTATTTAATTATAATCTTAAAACACAACGTGCTTGCTTTCTTTGAAAATATAATCGAATAAATCATAAATTTTGAATATGTACGTATAACTTTCGCGGTATCGTTAATTATAATAATCCCCAATAACAATGTGTCATACGAAGCAAGACTAGCGGTGCATTATAACAGAGATCTGGTGAGAACATTAATATATTAATAAGTATGCAATGGAAATGCTGTCGCACAGGTCGTAATAAAATTTTCATGCGATAGCGTGATAAGAGAATAAATTAGGAATGAATACAGGTGTGTTTGTTGCATGGTAGATAGAATTAAGTCGCTAAGATGATCTGGGTGATTGAGGTAAGTGTTGAAGGATTGAGGCTATGAAGTAAGTGATGAAGGATAGAGAAACACACAACGTCCGCAAAAGTCAGGTAGACCAGACATTTTTTTAAAATATACAGCGAGTGTTTTTTTCAATACATCCCTTCATCTTGTTTGTTTCTGCGAAATAAATATAGTTGAACATACTATGAATATCACGAGAAATATGTATTTTTGAAATATTTACTGAGCTCATCGTGACATCTTCTTATTCTTGTGCCCTATCCGTTCAACGGACGTTAGCTATCATGTTGTCTATCATCACGTTGTTTGCTGGGGATCGGAAAAGCTCTACAGTAGGTTGACCAAACCATTGTCTTAGGTTCTTCAGCCATGATGTTCTCCATCCATGGGCCCTATTTCCAGCAATCTTTTCCTGCATCATGAGGTGCAAGCTATCGTACTTTCCCAGATGTTTCATCATATATTCGAGATATTAAAATTTTCAGATTTTATTATTTTAAATATGTACTTATTTTTCCTTATTTATCCGAACCGTAACATCGTCATTCGTAACTCTATCCATCCAGTTTATTTTGTGTATCCTCCTGTAGATCCACATCTCGAACGCATCAAGTCGCTTCATAATTTCTTTGATAAATATTAATGCTTCTATTTCATAAAATAATATCGAGAACACATAGCATCTGACCATTCGCATTCGTAATCTAAGGTTGAGATCATAACTGCAGAACTTATCTATCATAACATCCCACTAAAAAAACTAAAATAATTGGTATCATTTATTAATTAATAAAATGAGATTAAATCGTTCACCAAAAACATAAATCGCGTAAATTAAATTATTTACTATTTTACAAGTTTTTTTTCTATTCAAGAAATTAATCAAGAAAACTCTTATACTGTAGACAAATATTATTTGCAAAATGTCAATTGTTTTAAATCTATCGAAATTGAAGGTATCGTAGACCACGGCGGCCACCAAGAATGATTATAAAAAAAAACAGCATGCAGGATCCTTGTCTTTGGATACGACAAGAGTCTCGAACAAAACTCGTAATCATAAGGACAGTTGAGGGAAAGCGAGCAAAAGGACGGTCTCCTTCAAGATGGATTGACTAAATAAAGGAGTAAACAGGACTCCATTCAAATACTGCAATCAACATGTCTCAAGACCAAAAGTGCATATTGCACCAAGTTCTAGACAGATCAGGGGATACGACGCTCAGCACTAAGCAAATTATGAAAATGATAATGAAGATTTTATTAAGTTTAAGTTAACAACCCAAATGGATTTTTTAAATTCATTATTATAGAAAACTAATTAATTTTTTATAACTTTACATTTACATTTTACAATGTACATTTTGAAGGACTATACATTTTTAAGATCGGCGTACTTTGCACTCTGCTACTCCATAAATAATTATGAGATTTTAGTTTGGGGAGGAGCAGCAAAAACAATATTAGAGTCGGCTAAAAGAACACTAAAGACAATTCTTAGGATAGAAATTGTCGTCCCTTTAGATATCCATCAGATCTTATATTTAAAGAGTACAATGTCCTAGAAATAAAACAAATCTATATGTTGAGACTCGTCCAATATTTCCATGGTAAGAACAACACGCACCAAGCAATAAATCATGGTCACAACACAAGACAACGAACGAACATCTACACACCAGTTCCGAGAGCAACAATGACATTTTATCAACGTTTCTACTTGTTTTTAGCTCTGAAACTGTTCAATACACTCAACATCAACTGGAAGTCGTCCATTTCCAAAAAGATTACACAAACAGGGATCCAATATATAATTAAATTGGGGTAGAGATCAATCAGAAGCATCGCTGTCCAACATTCTAACATATTACAATACAATACCTACACTAATAATTCACTTAAGTTTTACAAGACTCTCAATACATACATATATATTTTTTCTTTTTTTATATAAATTTCGAATCTTTATCTTTCAAATTCGAATTAAATAACACCATAACAGCACGAAAAAAACTGGCAACTTGAACAAAGACGTCAGCCTAGCAAAGTAGCTAGGACAATGCTGTATATATCAGAGGTGGCGTTTACTCCATCCCATATAATTGAATCTTGTGTTTATCATGTCATATTATAATATTTGATATTCACCTTTGTTACAAAAAATATGATATATGTATGTCAATAAAGTCTAATAAATTAATTAATTAATATTTTAAAACTATAGCAAATAATTTAAGCCCAAACAATCCTATTAAATTATGGTATCAAGAATTATGTCGCTGTGAAATTTCCGCAATATTTCATTTCTCGGTTGTCCTTCTCGCACTTTAACTATTTACCTATCTCGCCCGAAAAAACTTGCCCAGTCAGAAGTTTCAGCGCTCGGTTTTATGAAGTGCCATAAACCATGCATTGCCCCTGCTTTTGTAGGCAAATTTCACACGTAGATCTTAGAAAAAAAGTTATGGTGGATTCCTATAAATTTTTTTACTAGTTCAAAATATTATATTCCCTTGCTGCGAAATTGTGTGCTCAATTATTCTGTTTTAGTAAAATCTTTTTTTAAAAACAATTGAATGTATTACTTTGTTATTAAGGAGAACACATTTTTATTGTGAAGTTGTAATTTTTCAGAACATAGGTCTGTGATTGGCTACCTGATCGCGTGGCTATCCAGTGCTGAGCGGTGGAAGTGACGAATTTAGAAAATATTAACAAATATAGAAACACAAATTAATTAGAAAGATATACATATATAAACAATTTTATCGAAAAATATATTATTGTTGAATCTGGATCTCTTTCCAATCCGGGAAAGGTGCATTATCCAACTATGCTACAGCAGACAGTACCTTTGTCGACAAATTTTCGAACCCATATGTTACATTTTTCATATTAATACATCTACCGTTCCATTATTTGAAAAGTCAACTACTTTGTTTTTACAGAATCTCAAATACCTTTGAGTAAACTGATAGCAGACGTCAGAATTAACAATTCATTTTTATTAAATTTTGGACACATTGATACAACTTATGTATTATTAAGGAGAACACATTCTTATTGTGAAGTTGTAATTATTCAGAACATAGGTCTGTGATATTTTTTAAATACTAATTAAATGTATTGATTATATCTTTCTAATTAATACATTTAATTAGTATTTAAGAAAATATTACTTTATGGTTAGACATTTCAATAATGAATGTAACTTTTAAAAAACCAAACGATTTCGGAATAAACTAAGTACTTGGTGATTTTAACATAACAGATACTTATTCTAAGGGTGCGTATACATCAGTCGGGATGCATCAGGTAGTCATTCTGCCCTACAGACAAAATACAATTGATACTGACAAATTACGATGTATCGGGCCAATGTCCCATCTAAGCTGCGCGCGCAGTAGTGCGTACCTGAAATATTATCAGCGCACGTCATCATTTATAATCTAATTAAGGATTAAAAATATCTAATAAATATTTTCACAGCAATTAATATGTATATTTTTGAGATAATTTGCAAGCACAGATACAATTACAGTCTGTAAATTGTATATCTTATGGTCTATCAAATGTTGTTATATATAACTATTACAATAATGCATAAATCATATTTCTCGAGGATTTTTTTCTTTGATCAACTCACCAGATCGTTTTAACAAATAAAATATATTCCTTATTAACTATAAATATATAAATAGTATTATAAATATATTCCTTATTAACAAACAAAAGTATCAATGTAAATGTATCAACTAATTAATTATTAGGTTCAAAATTATAATAAAGAAAAATTTATTCATGAAAAAATTAGTATTTTAAATATTTTTTGTCCCGCGATATCCTAACTTAATCATTTTCGAGTATGCGCCGACTTATAGGCTACGATGAGAATGGGTGTTCAGGGCTTCGCCCTACCCTAATGTGGTTAGGCCTAGCCTCATTTCCAGAAAAAGCGAGATCATTCGTTTGATCATGCTGCAATTCAAAAGTTGTCTTTAAAATATGAGACAAGGGTTTAAATGCGTCCTTACGGTTCAATTCAAAATACTGCATAACCGAATTATATCTATATTTTTTATTTATTATCTTTGTTTTATTAACCACTTAATTGAGTTTAAATACATCTACCGGTTTCGAAAAATATCATTTTCTTCTTCAGGATGTCATAACTAACTATAAACACATATTATTGTTTCCTTACCAGAATCTATTTAATTCTATTAGCAAATTCTGAAAACCCACTATTGTTTAAACATCTCAAATGCTCCCTTACTCTTATATTAAAATTTCTACCCGTTTTACCAATATAAAATGCAGCACAATCCTTGCAACTAAGTTTATAGACACCAGAATTGTTAAATTTATCATCTTTGTCTTTAGAATTTATGAGTAAATTTTCTATACTATTATTTGAATAAAATACCGGTCTAGTGTTTCGTGGTAGGTGTTTAGATATTTGTTTCGAAAAGTTATTTATGTATAAAATCCTACGCCAATTATCATTATTATCATTATGTTTTATCTGTGATTTATATGAAAATTGATTATTATATTCTTTTAATTTATTTTTTAAAATAGTGTTATCAAACCTGTATTATACCCGTTATTAACTACTATTTTTTTAATTGTATTCAATTTAATATTGAAATTGGATGTTGACATAGGAATATTGACTAAACGATGTATCATGGAGTGGAACCCTGAATGTTTGCGTGATAATGGATGATCAGATTCATTGTATATGATAGTATCTGTAAAAGTTGGTTTTCTAAAAATTTTGAATTCAATTTTATTATTATTTTTAATCGATGTTAGATCCAAAAAATTTAGGGTTGAATTATTTTACATTTTTAATGTAAATTGTAATTTATTATTAAATGAATTAATGAAATTTAGAAATGTAGTTAGTTGACGTTGTGAACCTAACCAAATTTAATATTCCTGATTTTAAAAGCGAATTATAGGTTGATTCTTGAGTTAGTTCTATTATTATTTCTTCATTAATTATTAAATTATTAGTATTAAATTACACCAAAAATTAACGATTTAAAAGTGCAACATCGCCACGTAACCAAAGAGCAGAGTAACTCAAGGATTTTTTTATTGACTTTGGCGGTCGATTTTTCCGATTTTTGCTCCAATAGATGTACAATCGTTAAGATCACTGAAAGATATTTTAAATGGAAAAACTCCAAAGTGCAGTACTTGTCAAACTCTCCAAAGTTTATTAAATGCGCATTCTTTATCATGATATGGCGTGACTCAATTTTTATTTAGTGTTCGTGTTCGTTATTTATAAGTATATTAAATTTATTTTTAAACACATTCGATATGCTTACTTATATTTGTAACATAAGTAAATAATTGTTTACCTATCCGGTGAATGGAGCAGGTTAACCAACTTGGAAGTTTGCGAATAGTAAACCACCTCAGATATCCTGAGAAAGGTAAAAGGAAGAAAGCTGACGATGATGAGTAGATGAGTCCCGCAGGCTGTCATACATAAGCCAATTGAATCGAGATTGAGGCGAGGACCTATACATAGATCTGCAGACTAGTAAAGACACTCACCTAGAGATTCAGTTGTCTAGGGTTCGAGCTTCACTCCAGAAGATCAGCAAATCAGTCACAATATCACAGCATAAGGGTTTAGTTTAGTTTTAAAATAGTAATAATATTGATGTGACATGCATACCGTGTACACTTTTCTTATTTTTTTTAACAAAAAAAACCTCCGAGTTCCATGAAACCGATGAAAAAGAAAAGGAAGTAATCACAACAATGTAAGTGAACGATTTTTTGTGGTGTTTTTGGTACTTACATTGCAGTCCCCACTCCAAGGTCCGGAATAAACAATTTATCATTATTTACTCAAAACGTGGAACTCATGTGGGTTTTGTAAAGATTCGTGACTGATATCAAGATCAAATTATCAATTTGGTAGCATTAATGTGCCCCGGGCGACACAATGTCCAACGTACAGTCGCACGCACGCAATTGTCATCGCAAAATTTTTCGGAAAGTCTGACTCGTGACTCACTCACGCGAAAAAGCGTGCCCGGACTCGCAGCCGTATTTTATTTATCTCCGAGTCACGCAGCTCAAGACACGCACATTTTAACCTGTCCTTCTGTAACCTGTGAATGTTGGCCCTCACTTGCCGAACGTATTAAGCGCTGCTACGGGGCTCAGGCGAGAATGATCCAATCAGAAATGTCAAGATGTTTGGATCGACGATGATTACTCGCGTTGCGTTAGAGATTAATTTGATTTGACCAGGTGACTGTAACTAATGCTCCCCTGCGAACATGAGCGATCTGTTTTCGTAAAATAAAAATATTACCTTGGGTTAAATTATTTCGTTCGTAAAACAGGCGCAGAGTTCAATTTCTGCGTTAGTTTTCTTAATAGAGCAGTTTTAATGAAATTAGTAAGAATATAAACTTTCTGATTAGCATTTTAAATATACACATTACAGTTTAACTAACAGGTAAGCACTGAGCTTACTGCTAGGCCCTGCGGGTTACTATTGTGGCCGCTTCACAGTCAATAGTGGCCGCTGCGCGTTCAAGGTCTTATCGGCTATCGCAGATTGCTTGCTGCCATGCGTGCGGCTACTGGCCGCCACACGGCCATTGGTGACGGCTGTGCGGTCAAGTTCTCATCAGCCATCGCCGATTTGCGGGCGGCTAGTGGCCGCTGCGCAACCATTGGTAACTTGTGAAACCATATTATATTGCTTTAGATGATATATAGATTCTACATAAGCCATGGTCCACCATGGGCCGCGTAACGGTCACATTAACTGCTCAAAAGTCCTTTTTGCATTTTGCACTGACAGAGAGGCAATCGGCGATAACCGATATTATATAGCATTCTATGTTGCTGTCTCTGGAATTGTACAAATGGTGTTTTAAGCATTAACTTTCAAATATATGTATCCACTTAAAAACATTATTGAAAAATACGAATAAAACATTAATATTGTCATAATTTAACAGTTATATCATAGATAAGAAACTGACCATAGAGTGCGACGCGATATGATCATGAGACATAGATGAGATGACAGGATGACAGATGCTAAATATATTTGCCAGCCATAATACGATTCCGCGGATATATATTTAAGTCCTGTTATTGAATATATAAAAGAGAAAACATTGAACTTATCTTAACCTTACTTAAAAAAACACATTATTTTTTGCCCCGCTGGCGTCTAATAAACCTGGCCGTTTAATCGAGCATTATATAGCCATAATGAAACAATCTACAAGACTTGCAAGACGTCCATAAATTCATAGAAATAGATGAAAGTAGATGGGGTACGTAATATTCTTATTGATTGTTAATTTAATTTAATTTAGTTGAATTATTAAAATTTAATTTAATTAAAATATTACATTGCCGGTAAAGTATGTTACCGATTACGCCACGTCAACGTTTATATTTAACGACATATGTAAAAAATAAAAATTAATTTATATAGCCTAAAAGTACCGTAGTATATGTATAGTAAATATATATGTATGCTCCAATACAAAATGTCATAACGAGTAACGTGCCATCGTATGATGTGGCACATTTATATATGACGGTATCATCAACACGTATACAACCAGTTGTGGTAAGGCGCCAGATTCAGAAATCAGAATCAAATCTCCGGCCGGCTATTTAAAAAAAGACACTAACCTCCTGGCCCCTCTCTTTAGACTATCGTGGATTTTGAAACTTTTCGATTATTTAAAAGGCCACTTTATCTCAAGGTGACGCGTGTGTTACTGGAACGATAAATTATGTTTTTATTTAAAATATTTTAAGAACATATCAAGACTGGCTACTTGTTTGCGTTAATTAGTCACGTTGAGTTATAGTTGACATCATATCCACGATTGAATTGTCTCACATAGGTGGCGGCGCTTATTGAACTTTGTTCAGAAAACCTTTCAAACGCATTTCGATTCATAAAATTATTTATTTTCTATATAAGCCATGCGAAACAAGCTTGGTACAACTAGTCACTAAAATATTTAAAATAAATAATTATAGACGCCTGACGTGCCATAGCTTAATCCTTAAAAATTAATCATTTATCAGAAATGACGTATGAGCGAGTGTGTAGGGCAAGTCGTTTCAGAAATGTTGCGTTGTATGTTCACTCATTTTTTACTGATATTTGGTGTAAAAAAAAACCTACGTGCTGATATTTTCAATCGTCTTATTTTTCATACTTGAGAAATAAAATATTAAAATGTGTATTTTATCGCGGTAATTAATGTTATTTGGCGATATGCCAAACATAATAAAGCTATTTTTGGCTAAACTATACACATACCTGTGGTATAGCTGCGTCGGAACATTGCAATATACTTGTCAAAATTTGACGGGCATGTGTTATGCAGAATGCAAGATAACCTGGTTAACCAATTACTAATTAACAACCTAATTATTCTAAAAGTTAATTGAACAATTTATTCAGTTCAGTCGTCTGTGGCTTTTAAACACGGAGTACATAAAGTTCTGTAATATTATACGATATTTTAAATTAATAAGGTTTTGGTTTTATTATTATTATTTTTACTGAAATTGAATTAGAAATCATTTTATAGACAATAAAATAGGAGAGCAAATAGTTGGGTTTAAAATTATATCGGTATAAAACGAAAATACTGGTTGTGAAATGTGTAGTTCATGAGGCAGATTATTTAGACGTGCTCTTCGTGAACAAAAAATTTGAAGACGCGTACAACTTGGTGTAGTTATAAATACAATGACTTCAAGGAAACAATTAAATTTATTAAACAAATAATTGATACATAGAGACGAAGGTATTTTTTTATTAATGGAAAAATATGGAAGTATTCGACTGGCTTTACTGATCACTTTATACAATGTAACGTTCATCATTCCACTGATCAAAAAGTCACATAAACCACCCAAAAACAGGTCGTAAACCCTGTAATTACCCATACTTCTATATTTTTCCACGAATACAAAATAACTTCGTCTCTATGAAAAATCTATTGTTTAAAAACGTTGCCTTTGTAGGTGAAAATCCAGTAATTGTGTGCTCTTGGACATATTCAAATATTGCTACATTAATATATGTTGGTTCAACTCTAGTCTTTACAATTTTCATGTATGAAGGGGAGGGACTTAAATAGTCCGCAATAACAACAAGCATAAAATAGACGTCTTCAAATGTATTGTTGGAGAAGGATGTCACGTATCACATATGTTACAAATGTAACCGTGGACAAAATATTTTTCTGATTCTTCAGTTACATTATGCGTTAACATAATAGCCTAGAAAATGAAATTATCTTTGGTACTGCTTTGGGCCGTAATAGACTTTGAAGATTACCACAGCGGTGGACAGATGCACTGCATCTAGCTGGATAGACTCTGGAGTCAGCTGTGAGGGCGACCCAGGACCGGGACTTGTGGAGATGCATTACGAACCAAGGCTTATCTAATTGACGCCACTATAACTACCTCAATAGTGACATGAATCAGGAAATAAGATAACAACAATAAATGGAAATAATTCATTTATATATTCTCAATTTATTTAAAGCTCTCAGGTGAGAGGAAGGTGATATGTCCAGAATGGTGAGTTACAGTGATTAGTATTTTATTCAGGATCCGAAAGTAGATATAACTGAGCAAATTTTTGAATGGATTCAGTATAGTACATATACTTATATCGATGGTAGGGGTGGAGTGACCAGAGTGAGAGGGGAGAGAATCTATATTTTGCGTAGGGTCCTAAAGAGTAGCTATACAAAGTTTAGTTCACTACTTTAGAATTATCTAGAGAACAGACTGATACTGTTCGGACTAAACAACAATTGATATGCTGTCTAAAGCAACTCTAAATTCTAATCTTAAAATAATTAACTAATGTTTGGTTTTTAAGGTTATTGTTTCGCTAGTGAGTGTTAGGATTGATCAACATTAACATCCAACGTCTAGACCGAAATCTCTATCACAAGACGAATCTGCAGCCGAGTATTACATCATTAATGTACGTGTAGTAAACATTTTAACATTACACCTAATTAGTAAGCATAAGGAACGAGCGAAAAAGATAGCGAATACTTAACATCTACATTTCAACATGGCTTGATCAGAAAGAATCTAAAGCGAAACTCTTCATTTTAAATATACATAAAATGTTATCATTTATCATTTTATATATTTAATTCAGGCTCTAAACATCTAACAAAAAACAGTCTGATGGCTCAAAGTTCGATTACCTTTTATTTGTTGTACTCAATTTATAATTTGAAACCAATTAAATATTTTATTTAATAGAAATAATCGCATAACTACAACTTTTTAAAATTGCTTATATCTATGACATTTTTGAGATTAGGTACATGCAGCTCGAACATTTTCGTCTCGTATTTTCAGTATAGAATCTACCCCTAAAACATTTATTTATTTATTAGATGACATACATATTTTCGTTCTAACAAAGGTGAATATATTATACGTAATAAACATAAGACATAATTAACACTCATAGTTTATTATGTGGGATAGAGTAGACTTCACCTCTGATATGTACAGCGTTGTTCTGGCTACTTTGGTAGACCGAAGTGCATATTTTGTAAAATATTAGGTCGCAAACATAGACAAAAACTATCTTACATCGCATTGACTTTTTCTTACCATAGACAGCATAAATAAGAAAAGATGACAGATGCTCAATATATGTACTTGCCAGTCGTCTAATACGATTTCGCGAATGTATGTTTTTTATTACTGGTAATAATGACAAGGTACACTTTGTTTTGAATTGAATATATTAAATATTAATTAAATGTATTTATTAGAAAGATATACATATAAAATAAATTTTATCGAAAAATATTGTTGCGCTATTAGTATTTAAAATATCACAGATGTATGTTCTGAATAATTACAACATCGCAATAGGAATGTGTTCTTAATAATATATAAGTTGTATCAATGTATCCAAAAATTTAATAAAAAATATTTTTTAATTCTGGCGTCTACTATCGGTTTACTCAAAGGTATTTGAGATTCCGTAAAAACAAAGTAGATGGCTTTCAAATAATGGAACGGCAGATGTATTAATTTGAAAAATGCAACATTTAGTTTCGAAAATTTGTCGCTAAAAGTACTGTCGCAGTAGCATAGTTGTATAATGCACCTTCCCCGGATTGGATTGGTTTGAATCCCGGTAGCGCAACAACAATATTTTTCGATAAAATTGATTTTATATGTATATCTTTGTACTTAATACATTTAATTGGTATTTAACATATCACAGACTTATGTTCTGAATAATGAATGAAATAAGAATGTGTTCTCCTTAATAATTGAATATATAAACGAGAAAACATTTAAGTTATTTTAAGCACAGTTTTTAAGCATCGTTACATTCATCTACACTAATCACATCAGTACCTCTAATCGTATTGAATGCATTTTCGATATGCCCCTTTGATTCTGTCAACGCACGACGCCGAGGTCTGCAGCGGCTCCCTTCGGGCGCGGACGGCCACCGAAGAGTACATTGCATCATGTCACAGCCCTGCCGATCAGCAGGAATCGGCCAGATGAAGATGGAGTGATAAGGAATAGTTGAGCGGTTGAGCGGCGCACGGCGCACGGCGCGCACGCGAGACCCGGTACGCACGTACGACCACTGAGCTATTACCCGCCATTGCAAGGCAAAAGGCGGGAACGAAGCGAAGGAACTGGCGTCACAAATATATATTATATACACACATACAGACAGACATTACACACCCATGAATTATTAATTATTTTTAAATAATGTGATAGGGTAATGGCTTTTTTGTGCGCCGTCTTCTTCTTCTTCTTTTAAATAGGCAATTCACCTTTCAAGAGTGATTTCTGCCATTAATCAAGTTAAAAACTTTGTTTTATAGAAAAAAGCACAATAATATTATAGAATAGAAAATACTATATTACAAATCAATACCATTGACGTTCAAAAAACTTGCTATTTATTATATAGATTAAACGTGGCGAGTTAAGGTAACGAAGATGACACAAGTTAACCGAGAGCTAAAAATTACCATTGGCGAGACCACTGTAAAAGAAACCTATGATCCGCAATAGACAGGCAAAAAACAATTGTTTTGTATTCAACAAAAAATTGCATAACTAAGACTTTTTAAAAATCCATGTAGAATGGTTAAAATTGAACATTTTCGATTCGTATTTTTGTATGTATTGTTACTTATTATGTGTTACCCCCTATGTATATTATTAAAGTAATAATAATAAGTGAAATTATTCTCAGATTACAATGATATTTTTATTAAAAAGGCCAATCATCTCAAATTATTATAATCGAATTCAAATTTAATCAATTTCTTTTAATCAAATTTACATATCAGAGTACGGAATACAAAATTTATAATGTTTATTTATTAACATTTTTATTACTGCAATTTATGGATCTTTAATTTATAAATTAACTTATTAATTATTTTTCTTTAACACTGGCAAAGTCCAGGGAGGGTGGCATTATGAACACAAAAAAAATTTTACTGTGAGGATTTACAATGAAAAAGATTATTTCCAAGATTGTCCATGAAAATATCAGCAAAAAGACAGATCCCATTGGTAAGCCATCTTTCTGCTTGTACTCAACTTCATTATATTGAAAATAGTTTTGAATTAAACAAAAGTATTAGATCATTGGAAAGATCTTTAGGTAAAAGAGACTTATTCAATAAATTTGATATTAAGGATTTACATTCACATATTTACGTATAGTTTACTACATCGAAAGGAATAAGTTTACAATTGGGTGGTACGACTGGGTTATTCAAATGATTAATTAAGTCAAAATCAAAATTGAATGTGTGTTTTGGGAAAAACACATTAGCATTGTAGTTATAAATGAGCCTAATTTAAAATTCGGAGAATAATGTATTGTTTTAATAAGACAATGGTCATGGCCACGCAGCGGCCACAATATATCTGTCCACAATATATGGCATAACAACGGCCATCGATTGATTTCTGCTTGTAACTAATACATAAATGATAAAATATATTATTTATTATTAAAACAAATATTGGGAGAACACATTCTTATTGCGAAGTTGTAATTATTCAGAACATAGGTCTGTAAAATTTCAAATACTAATTAAATGTATTAGAATTTTTCTAAATTATATTATTCATTTTTAACTTCGAAGTATTGCATTAAGTTATGTTGTGTTATGTTCACATATACATTTTTTATTAATGTATATGTCATTATTGTCATCACTAGAAGAGGCAGAAAACAACACGTGGGTCTATAGCACACCGAGGTGAAGATGTCACTGTCACAGGTTAAAACTATAAATGGTAATGAGCGGGCTTAATACAATTAATTGTTGAATACTTTCCACAAGACAAAAATGACCTAGAGGACGTCCATAGTCTCCAAAAATAGACGTGTTTATCGGAGCAGTGGGAGTGACACAGCAAATATTGCCAAAGGATTGAAGAGAGTGGCAGTCGTGGGGAGCCCTACATCCAGCAACAAATTGGCAATTGTAAATGATGGCAACATTTTTATTTGTATTATTACTACATTATCTAAATGGTTAAATGTTGTATTTGTTTTCGCTAGCTATAATACCAAAAGTATGCACTGTAGCAAGTTAAGTATTGGAATTCGTTTATATACACTAATATATTTTGATCGTATTTAAAAAAATATATAAAATTTTCAAAATTACTATGTAAACAAAATTACTATGCTTCATTAGTGTAAACTACTTGTTTTAACATTTGCTACATTATCTAGATACCAAATTTTTTATTTAATACGGTACAAAAGATTTAATTTGATATTGTAAAATTTGCACATAAAAAAGTATTCCATATTTCATATTAGAATAATATATTAAATAATCTTTTTAATTATGAATGAAATATATTAATTAGAAAGATATACATGTAAAATCAAATTTATAGAAAAATATTGTTATTGCCCCACCGGGATTCTTTCAAATAATAGCACGATTAAATGTATTAATATCAAAAAGGTAACATATAGGTTCGAAAATTTGTCACTAAAAATATCGTCGCTGTAGCATAGTTAAATAATGCACTTTCCCCAGTTTGGAACGATATCCAGGTTCAAATTCCGGTGGCGCAGCGACAATATTTTTCGATAAAATTGATTTTATATGTATATCTTTCTAATTAATACATTTAATTAATATTTAAAATATCACAGACCTATGTTCTGAATAATTACAACTTCACAATAAGAATGTGTTCTCCTAATAATTTTTTTAACCATCAGCGTCAACCGTACAATTCTTACAAAAAAATTTATTGTCATTTCTATAAAAAAAATGTACTCTTATAATGTAAATTCGATAGTCGACCGATTTCAGGTCACATTTGTCAGGGTTATCATCGTAGCGGACGTGCACGTGAAACGTCGGCTACGACAAAAAAATGACTCACGGTAAAATGACCCAGAAGAAACAGCACTATTATCTGACGGACGTGAAAACCTATTATTAAAAACCGAAACACACGTGGCGCGTATAACTTTGCTTTATAATTTATATTTAACAATATTTTGTCCAATCGCATGCCGTGTGCAGGTCAGGTTACTTTTAATGCGGTACTTTATATTATTTATTTTTCAATATAACAGAAGCATACTATGTATATTTATCAGCCGGTGTAGTCACGAAGCATCGCAAATAAAATTAATTCACGAGTCGATGTAATATTAAAACGGTAAGTAGGTAATCAAACATTACTGATAAGTATCGAGTCTCAATATTGTCTTGTTTTCGTTTTGTCATTTGAATTTCTCAATTTTAGTTTATCTGAATTATCTAGACAACATAAAACGGAAATGACGACGAAAAGGATTAAAAGATTGATGTATATGTTACAGTGAATCTGTATTACCAATGAGAATATATTTTCACTGGTGAAAGTATATTTTCGCTAAGCCGGTCAGTGGATGTATATCTAACAATGAAGATATAAATTTACTGGTTTACATTTAGCGAGTTTATATTCGTTGACAAGCGAGAATACGTCGCGCGAGAATATTTGGCATTAAGTGTCGATATGTCGCCCTACAGCATGGCAACAGATAGTTTGGTGGCGTTTACAACTGTCACTTTTATTCGCTTATAGTATTTTCATTTATATTAAATAAAATTATTTACTGCATAAACTACCGTGTTTATAATCTCAGATATTTTTATTTCCTTTTCAACACATAGGTTAGGTTAGGTTAGGTTCCATTGTAGGTTAGGATAAAATATACACTTGGTAAAACCTGCTAGTGAAGTTATATTTCCACCAGCAGAAATATATTTCCACTGGTGGAAACGTATTCGGATATGATTCCACTGAAACGTCAGTGAAAATATAGTCTCACTGGTAATACACATCCACTGTAACATATATATATTCAAAGACATCAGGAATATCATGAGCAAACAATTTCTAAAGACAGCATATTCTATCTAGGGCTTGCATTACCGGTTTACCAGTAAATCAACCAAAAGATACCATAGGTAATTATTTCACTGTTATTCAGTGAGAAATGTCATATTGGGAACTCGAGAAAAATAGAGGTAAATATTTGAACATTGCATTTCAAAATTTGATGACTTGCCGACCAACAAGTATTGAATCAGAACGAGCGTTTTCATCTGCGGGACAAATATGTACAAAATTCAGGTCAAGTCTAAAATATGAAAGTATTGATATAATTTGTTCCATGAGAGCATATTTTTTTAATAAATTCAATAAAAACACAACTTCACAATAAGAATGTGTTCTCCAAATAATAAAGTTGTATCAGTGTGTCCAAAATTTAATAAAAATGAAATTATATTTCTGACATCTGCTATCAGATTACTCAAAGGTATTTGAGACTACGTAAAAATAAGGTAGATGGCTCTTTCTAAGAATGGAACGATTAAAATGGTAACATATAGGTTTGAAAATTTGTCGCTTAAATATCGTCACTGTAGCATAGTTGGATAATGTACCTTCCCCGGTTTGGAAGGAGATCCAAGTTCGAATCCCGGTGGCGCAACAGTAATATTTTTCGATAAAAATGATTTTATATGTATATATTTCTAATAAATATATTTAATTCATATTTAAAACATTCAGTTGTAATATTATTTTATTTTATTTTAATTACGAATTCATATTAGGTGTACACAGAGTATGTATTCATACACTTAATATGTATTTTACATACATTATTAAGTTAATAGATAAACTAATAAGTTAATAACATTAACTCCTCACAGACAGGTAAACCAAATATTATACAGTGATAATTCAAATTAACCATGTTCGATATAGCATATACATAAGTGATTATCTCACTAAAAATAAAAAAGATATCATATACACATGTATATATTTATATGACATCTTTCACCTGAAACGTATTTAAAATTATGATTTTAATCTAAGTTTTAGTAAAGGTAGCCACATACAGTTATACTTTAATCATCTAGTCTACGTCTATTTTTTTTTCATTTTCCGGTTAATAACCGGTAAACTGGTAATAGAAAGAATTATTTACCGGTAATTGTTATTTAACGGTAAATTGCAAGCCCTAATTCTATCGTAGCGTAATTGATCATTGAACATGGATAGAAGGATGGGGGACGCACAACAAATTTACGCTAAAATATAACATAAAAAAGACGCTATTAAAGAACAATATCAAAAATCAAATTGCTTATGAGTACAAGTTCGAATGCAATTTTCAATAGCTTGAGAATATTGAAGAATTATAATAATTATTCAAATCTATGCAAAATATCTCTTTACCTACCTATTGAACAATAAAGACTCCCGGAATTACTTTAATAAAGTCAAAAACACAAAAATCTCAGGTTCACTAACGTATGAAAAATATTGAGAAGCAAAAATATATCACGAATCTACAATAACATAAATTAGATATAAACTCTAATCGAGCAAGCACCCAAAGTATGGTCACCCCTCCAACATGATTTGTGCATAATAGTATATGAATAAATAAATTAATATTTGTCACATCTTCCACATCCTGTACCGACAAAAGGGTCAATTTCCTTTGAATTAGATGAATTAAATCTGTTTTTTCTGAAAGTAAATTTTCCAAATAGGAAACAAGCAAGTTAATTTCTTTTATCAGAAATTTGACCATTGATGTACTGAAGAAACCATAATCGTACAATTTGAGCACCGGTTAAAAAATAAACTGACAAGATATAATAAAAACTATGAATATGTTTATATTCAATGTTAAAAGTGATTTTTTTTGATTTTCTATTAACAACCGATCGATTAGTTTTTACAAATTTACATAGTGATTTAACTTCGACTTAAATATTACTAACATTTATTTATTGGGTGGCATTTCATAATTTTATTATATTGCTGAAATTTTAAACATTTTCAACGATGCATTTATGTATTTTAAAAAAAAACTATGCGATGATTTCAGTGTATAATATTAAAAACACGTTTTTATCGAAATTATCTAACTAATAGGGAGAAAAAATATAAATACATTCGTAAATAAAATACATCTATATTTTAATGCCAATGCTTGAATGTGTCGAAGATTGCAAATGTAAGCTTAAACATTCTTATAAAAAGGTGAAATACACTGTCAATAATGGTGGGAAATTATTCATATTTAAAATCTTTATTTATTGTTAAAAAATACTATAGAAAAATAATTTACTTTATTTGAAAAATCAAATAATTATTCAATATTCACATTTATAATATTCTTGTTTCGTTTATATTACCATGCAATGATAGACGATAGAAGAAGAAGAAGAAGACAGATGAACGCACAGAAATTATTAATATGTTGATGAATATTAAGTTCATATCTAAACCACCATTTTTAATTATAGCCATTTTTCTAACGATAATTTCATAAAACTACTTTTAAAATAATCAGAAAATTTTAAGTGACAGTCCAAAAATGTAACAGCTAATTTTAAAGCATGTGAATTTAGTTTAGTAAAAATAAAATCTAGTGGATTTAAGCAAATTTGAAAGTTGCTAAATTTGGTCATAACAGTCTTAATTTTGTTACATACAACGTTCTTCCATTATTCTTATTATTATGGTTAAAATAAAGAAGGTTCTGAAAATGTAAGGAAATACTTTATGACGCGAAAACAATATTTTTTAATAACTTCTTAAATTATTTATAATCAACGTAGAATTAAAATAGTAAGAACTAAGTATCTAATATTGAACGTAAAATGAGTATGGATCCAAAAATGTGAATCCTAAAACTAATTTTTCTATTATATATTGATGAGTTTTCCATTCATATATATATATATATATATATATGTTTACAAACTGTATAATGACTTGCTCTAACTTTCTGCATCTATACGTTATTTTTTAAATTTATCCAAGATTATTGTATTTGCATATATATTCATATTATGTACGATAATTAAATAAAAATTTATGTATATAAAAAAATATTTAAATTTTAAAACAGTAGCAACTGAAACACTGCCTAATTCTAAAATAATGTATCTCGACGTGAGAATTAGAAAATAATTGCAGTACGCGCATTGAAACTGCAAATAATGTTGGAAAGTGTGTCATCCACGGTGTTCGGTCCAGCGTGTTCACACGGTCTCCGAAACCCGGGTAGACTACATACAAAATAGCTACATAATCGTATGCAGCGGCAAATGAGTCTATCTGATGCACTAAATATAGTTTGTGGTAAAAACCCGGAAACGGTGACCCACCGGCAGGCAAAACGGAGCCAACTAAAAAAAAGCAACGACTTTGCGGCTCTCTCGTAAATCGACGTCATAAAAAAACAAACGCCTTTTTTATGAAACTGTTGGCGTCACGACATGGAGAGATGTCCCCGCTGCATCCTTGTATTAAGGCTAATTCACACGTCGGGGATACGGTAGTTCAAGATCGGGGACTCCGAGTAGAAAACACATTTTATTTCTTGGCAATGAGAATTGTACAAATATAATTGATTGATTATTTCTGTATGATGGTAGGTTTTCTTTAGATACGTGGCTTGATTTCTGCACCGTTAGTACCCTTCGATGGCCGATATCTAAAGGTGAGTCAGATCAGCAACACATCTGTGACATTTTCACACGTGGAAAGTTCAAAGAGTAATAATATATTATTATGGTTGCATTTAAAACATGTACATACATCGATAGTTTAATTGATATATATGTATAGGCAGTTTATAATGTACTGTATGTCCATGGTGTACGAAAACAATTACTAAATAAATTACCTTATACTCTACCAATCCATAGTACTTTCTACTTCTCATACATTTCACCTTACTCTCTTTCAATAGTTGACTAATAAGCTCCTTTCATACAATTTTCGTACGTCCTTCTTGTCTTACTGCTCTTCAGTTATATATTATTTAAAATCAGGCTTTTATATAATCGACACCATATGGTGCACATACCTGATAGATACATTATTTTAAGATTATATCACAATGGGTATTCGTTTGCTTTAATTGATTAATGTATGTTCTACCGTAAATGATAATTCTAGTATTTGTAGGTTTTTGGGTGCCAATCCTCACTTAAAGTTCAGGTTCCGTTCTATAGACCTGGTCGTAAATCGAATTAGTCAGTAAACGAACTATTTTAATGAAACAATATGTATTCCCGGAATTAATGTCATTATTGTAGAGCAAAACACTAAATGAGTTTCATTAAAAAAAAAACGACATTAATTTCGGAATACGTAATTCAAATATTTATAATTTACGCACAGCATATAATCGATGGACGCATGGAACACTGATTCGTTGAGGGAAGAATATAGGAAACGTCAATGTAAATTAAAGAAGGCTACGGGGTACTTCCTGACGTCATCAACGTAGTTCGACGGCCGCTCACTTGGCGCTAGAGGTAGATGATATGACATCTTAATACATTAAGTATCTCTTCGTGATGTGACGCAGAGATTCGATGGTTCTCGTACAGAGGGCGAATGGAAGTTGAGGTTCAGGGGCGTAAGGGTTCAGGGGCAGTTCGTTGGACAGGGACACAAGAATACATTTGGTATCAATACTTTCACCAGCATTTATGTGGACTAATATTTTTTTAAATCCACCGCAGGATAAATGAAATTTTTATAAATTATAGTAATTAGTAATATTTATGGAATAAATGCGCCTCACAATGTCTTTAAATTAAAAAATCGTAAAGATTTCTACGAATATTTTTTGTTCATCATTCCAAATCAACAAATTCGAGATACGCCTCATTGAAAGATGGACGACGAATTGTGCATTGACAATAAAATATGAGATTTCCCTGCAACAACACTGTACATCAGTTTTTACAAGTATTGAAAGATAGATAGTGCTATATATCGTCTATTTTGGATGATATGCAGTGGTTGTTCATTTAGAACTTGGGTTAAATAGTATTTTTATTTATTTTATATGGTTGTTTAATACACCATTCGATGCCCAAAAAGGTATAATATAACTTTGTGGTGTTCATAACGCAGATCTGCCTAAAACCGGTACACAGTATTGTTGCAAGGGTGGTTTTGTGTGTATAAAAATAAATATGTATCTGAACAAATTACTGTGATGTTCTTGAGACCGTGTGTGTGTGTGCGCCAGCACCACCGGTGTGAGATGTATGTGGGTGGGTGTGTGTGTGTGTGTGTGTGTGTACCGTTTGGCTCTGTGACTAGTTATATACTTTGTATCATAAAACTGTATTATTCGTGTAACATAGGTTATAACTGTCACATGAGAGTTTATCACTGGACCATAGACAATATTCTACGAGATACATACTTGAAAAGTACTTCACGCAAGTACAAAGCATGATATGATGCATATGAACATAGTAACATACACGAAAATTAAAGTATCATAAACAAATATTTTTATTCGTACGTATTATACATATAATACATATACAGGGGGTACTTTCATTTCGCATTAGAACCCAATGTTTTCTTTCTTACCATTTTACATTGGGCCCCAATATTTGTGATTACGCCACTGCTGGGATTGTTTTCGTGTGTGTGTACGATACACACTCCATCCGCGTGTACCGCGTGCTCACTGTCCGCAGAGCGAACTAAGTAATATGTTGCATGGTAGATATTGAATGATTGTAGGCCCGTTCTAATCTCTCTGTAGCACGCATGTGATTCGCGCGGATGACCTAAAACGCACACATCGCGACAAACCCCCACACATAAAATACACAGCATTAGAGTATCCACCGGAACAAATAACTCGTCTAGCGGCCAGGCCATCAGGTAAAACGGTGTACCCTATCACGTTACCTCGCAAACGATGTCATTTGAATATAGCATTGCTTTCTACACGCTGTCTTCGTTTTTGTTGTGTGATTTAGTTTTTATTGTGTTACCGGGCTGGACACGATGTTGTCGGTCACGATCTTTAATGGCAGGGTTGCAAATGTTTTACAGTAAGTAATTAAAAAACCTATCAGATGTAGAAATGTGTACGAAGGCGTAAAAAGGGAAATTTATAAATAAATTTGACTAATCGTTGTGCAAACAAAGAGTGCGAAATGGCTCAGCGTAAATAAGTTTCAACCAAACAATCAATCCGTATCCTGGACGGTATTAGTTTTTTTTTTTAAATATTTCTAAACTGTCATAACAATGTTATATTATAAAACGGCGCTAGAGGACTAACACTCAAAAAATACTCAGAACAATAAAATCTTCATTTAAACAAATAATAGATGACTCATAGAGATGAAGCTATTTTTATTATATTATTGCTAATAATATACTGGTCAAAATAATAAAATATATAAAAATTAATTTTTCATGCATATTCTTCTACAATAATATTTTTAAACAAAAACATTTTACAGATAAAGAATGTTGCTTTAAATAATTTCAAAAATAATTAGATTCTCATTATGACATGATATGATATGCTGTATCAAGTAAACGAATATCAAATTTAGTCTATATATGGCGATAGTGTAGTGGTACTCGAAGTAAGTCCACATAGTAACATATATACAACTACCAAAAATTTGATAGATATGGAGATTGATTAATGGATGAAAATGGTGAACGTTATATTTATATAAAGTGATCACGTAAGCCAGCCAAAGACAGGTCGAAAGCCCTGTAATTACCCATACTTCCATATTTTTCCATTAAATATAATAAAAATATCTTCGTGTCTATGAGATATCTATTATTTGTTTAATAACGGTGCTATTGTTGGCGAAAATCTAATTATTGCTAAATCTTCATTTATTCAATAAATTATTAATTTATTACAGCGGGTGCCTCATTTTATTTCAGTAGAAAACAAAGTGCAATACCTGTTATTAGAAATCAGTACAATATATCTATCGATAATTATGCTCTACTGGAGCAATATCTGTTTTTAATTTTTAGAAATTTCGCAATATTTTTCGGCAAATAAGTTGAGTTTTGTTGTTTAAAGTATGTTATAAGCACTATAATAGACTTTGAATTCAACTAATGGTATTTTATATTTTGATGTCGACCGACTACGGAGCAAACTGATGAACCAGCAAATGTTTGTATCGAAGTATAATATATAAGTAAATGAACGGTAAAACACCAGTGATTAAATGTAAAGTTACTTGAAGTTTAAAAGATTTTTTTAACATTTGTATTACACTCGATATAGCTGTATGAATTATAATGAAAACCTAATGTTGAAGTAGTGTATAGGCAAACATGTGGTGTTTGTATAATTAACAATTATCTACTGCAAACCAATTTTCTACAAGTGTTGATTCAGATTAGTATCTAATGATAAGTGGTGCTACTTCAGTACTAACATATACAACTATTTTAAAATTATAAAGGACGACTGTCAAAATACGTTGTACAGTGGAGCACAGTTAAATTAAAATATTTTTTCATGTTAAATGGAGTAAACAAAACAAAAAACACGCCAATGTATGTGATGTCGTGATAAATATCTATAGATAGAAAGTTTAAAATAAGTTTTCAAATGATTCAACACGAGTTTCGGGTCTAAGAAATTAGTCCTTAATCAGAGGATAGAACACCTGAGGTGTATGAGGTGTACTTCCTAAAGTTATCACATTGGCGCAGCCGATTACCACATTGGTGCAGCCAAAGTTACGACAATAATTATCAAATGTTGGCCTATTCAATACAAAGTTAAGCAATAAAATCATAAAAATTGCGATAGTGACAAGTTCAGACGGTTTAAAATTGTAAGGGTTTATGGGAACGAGTAATGTAGTTTATTATCTGAGTAAAAAAGTTGAGACATACATTTGGCGATGACGCAGCCGCCGATATATTTTTTGAGTGTTTTGTCGGTTGATGTTCTGAAACGTGAAATCTTTTTATGTTACGCGTTTTTTATTTCGCGTTAAAGGAAAATAAATGTACAAAGTGGATATTATATTCCAAGCCGATTTTGTTTGGTCATCATATTTTGGCAGATATTTGTAAGTTTTCAATTGGTGGTCGTAGAGAATAATTGATAACAACGCCTCAATAACGTGTTGGATATATTATCTAAATAATAATAGCAATGCTGTAACCATTAATGGTGATCGCTATTGTCCCATTCGATTGGATTGATTAGGTCTACAACGTATGTGGTTGATATCGACTGGCCTCCTCGGTCACCTGATTTGACGGCTATCAACTATTTTCTGTGAAGGTACTTGAAAGGAAAGATCGACGCCAATAGGCTAACAATTTTGATACTACAGGACAATAACACGCAAAGTTACGGTTAAAATAGCACGCATTTGTGCCATTGCCAGAGGCGGCCACTTGACCGATGTCATATTCCATACATAATTGTAATAAACTAAACAATCGATAAATAAAAATAAAATTAAAAAATTGTTTCATTTCTTAGTTACTGAAAAACAATATTGGCCTGAAACATAATATTCAATCTGTATGAAATCACAGAGTATTTTTGGTTGGGACCATAATATTTTTTCACGTTAACCGATTTTTCTTGTTAAAAATATTCCACTGTATAACTGGTCAGTTAGCGTAACAAAGCGATACAATGGCTTTGCGTCATAATCGAGGGGCTGGACTATAATTTTTTTCCAATGATTGAATGATTAATAATTGTAATTCGTAACCCTGTGTGCATGACGCACTCACGCAGACCGACACCTAACCGGTGATCGGTGATCAGCGATCACGCATCCTCATACGAAGGACGTCCGTGGAGTTGGCATAATAATTAAGGCGATTGGACACACATGTTCGTGTCTCTTTCTATCTGAAAAACCAACACGAATTGACTCCACGATTATTCTTTTCGAGAAAGGCCTGTAATTTTTTTAATCGTACCTGCATAATATTTGTCTAAATATATTGCAGTTATATTATATGTGTACTTAGGGGTAACCAGTATTAACCTAATAAATCTGAGATATACTAAAAAAAAGATGTTATTGAGGCACCGTAATGGTATGTGTACACAGTTGAGACTTTAATCTCTCATCTCAGAGATTTGTCGGTAAACGTCGATATGTATAAGTTTAATAATTTTACGCTGCACATAAAATACAATAGAAATGTCCTTTACGCGGCTTCTGAGACAATCTTCTAAGATGAATCCCATTAATGTACACGCATCAAAGTGTTTCATAATGTAGACTTGTCTCATAAGGCTAGACGCTTGCATTTGATTATTACCGCGATTAAACTATTGAGTCGAAATCGATGGATCCCTCGATTTCTACTCCGTTGAACTGTTTACTTGTTACAAGTGCGCATATAATCAACCAGCTGCCAATGAGTTCTCCCAACATTCATATCCGTGCTCCCATACAACTGAATGGTCGCGGATCGACTGTTTAGTCGAGTGTACACGCACGCCAATACACGGTAATGTACATAGGTGTTAACCGATAGTTATTCAACTGTTCAATTTTTTTGAATTTTTTATCTAGTAACTATCGTGTCGATAATATGCGCACTTCTATATGGTCCAATAGCCTTATGAAATACAACTAAATAGTCGAGGGATTAAAATTTGTATGTATGCCCATAGCCTAAGTTATTCAAAAGAGTATATAGAGTCGAGTGCGATGTGAGCTTTAAGATTATTTTTTTATGAAAATGGTACTTAAAAAATTATCTAATGTTATTAATGTTAGAATAATCAATTGATACATATCAACTTTTACCGCCAATCTTCGATGATAGTTTTTTGGGCTATTCAACTTCTCTGGCCGACGTTTCGTATCCCATTACAGGGTCCACCGTTTCTCAGGGCTGATGTCGCTGATGCCTGTGCAAAGAGTAGAACGATATACTGATATCATCATTCAACACCTATTTAGATGCAGTAAACTTCCACAATATGAGTATCCTAGAACATCGAAGAACACGTGCTGACCAAATACTTTTCTTCAAACTATTGCAAGGCCATACTGACTATCCCAGTCAATTAGAATTAATGTCTCTCCACATACCATCTAGATCGACCTAGCAATCTACACTCTTCCATATTCCTAGAAGTAGAACATCTTACATACAAAATTCATTCATTTACCGGTCATGCAAATACCATAATGAGAAATTTACAGAAATAGACTTTTTCAACATTAGCCTTACTGCGCTTAAAGGGTTCTTTTTATGAACCACCACAATCTCAATTTTAGCCAATCATTCTACCTATAAACATCTTGCTCTCCATTTACCGCAACAATAATTGCAACCTCTCCACACTTTCTCCCACATTTTTCTTTTTATTTACCTTCTGCACCTAAACATACTTATGTACCTGAATATTTTTGTGGATTTTCATAAATTGTATCACATGTTAAATATTTATTATGTTAGTTATATTAAGTTTGCACTGTCAAAATCCCTCAATAAAAAGATTAAATTTAAAAAAATTATATATATCAACCTTTATCGACGCTGAGAGACTTTGATGTCTCGGTACAAAGATTTGTCGGTAAAAGTCAGTCGCGTTACACGCGGCGTTCGAGCATAACTCAGTACACTTTCGAGACAAGTCTCATCTGTGCACACGCGATATAAGAGCGGCTAGGCCAGTCATACTCTGACTTCCAAGCTATAGTTCAACATGATGTAAGTAAGTAAGTGAGGTAAGTGTGACATCACTGAATTGTTATAAAGTGATTTGAAGATTAATTATAGCTATTGCGTTGGATATTTTACTGTGTTTCGCGGTTTGAATAATTTTCAAGAATGCACCAGAAATCGGCACGACGCCTACAAAATTCAATTAAATATAAATAATGTGTAATTGTAATTTTATGTCTACCATCAGGGCTGATCTCGCTAATGCTACATATCAGCCCAGAAGATGGATCTAGCGACGGAATCTGAATCATCGACCGAAAGGGACAGAGATCCATGTCAGAATAATCTAAAACGTTCGACGAAGATTCTGCATGACCATGAAAACCTTACTCAATAAATATCTACATATAATATAATATATATTTCTTTTAATTACGCGAGTTTTCAATTCAAAGTCTCAAACTTCGAGTGTTGAATTCAAACCGGTCTTTCGAATCTGGTCATTTTTTTTAAGTCAACCGTATTCGTGCAGAAACCAAATTGATATAGAAGAATATATACGTACGTAGTTATAGATCCGCGTCTTACGGTGGGGGCCAAGTCACCCGCCGGGCGGATGTTGTGGGGCAAGGGAGAGGAGCAAAAGATCGAGTGAACGGTTACTTCGATTTTTATAGGACAGTGACGGCGAACCTTTTTACGCAAGTGGGTCAAAATATGTGCCCACTTTAAAAAAAATTTTAAAGTGGTTTTTTTGTTTCAATAACACCGTATTAACGAAATCATTCTTCCTGATGTAGTTTTCTGATACTACGTTTTTGTCTTTTTTTTACACACATTTTAATAAGGATATATTGATAATAATAATTAAACTTACGTACAGGTCGATTTTTTACTCATGGCACTACACTATCGGCCACTGACGAATTTGTTGCTAGTATATATTTTTTATTGGTACATAGATTTTAAATACTAATTAAATGTATTAATTAGAAAGATATATATATATATATATATATATATATATATATATACGAGTATATATATAAAATCAACTTTATCGAAAAATATTGTTATTGCTACCAGGATTCGAACATGGATCTCTTTCATTAACCAACTATGCTACAGCAGACAGTACTTTTGACGACAAATTTTCGAACCCATATGTTACTCTTTTCAAATTAATTCATCTATCGTTCCATTATTTTTCGATAAAATTCATTTTATTTGTATATCTTTCTAATTAACACATCTAATTAGTATTTAAAATATTACAGATCTATGTTCTGAATAATTACAACTTCACAATAAGAATGTGTTCTCTTTAATAGTACATAGATTTGTTTAATGTTTAATTATTTTAGTTATAGGAAATGAAATAATATTAATCACATCTTAAATACAAATTAGGAAAGTGAATTGAAACACCTTCTGTCTCATCTCTAGACTAAATTCATTGAGTAATATTTAAATCGTCTTCTTTTTTTTTATTGTGTAAATAATTCTCAATGCTTCGTAGTCTCCTGATATGTTTGTAACTTGACGCATAATACATCTCCATTCCTCCTGGTCTTGAGCCGTGTTAATCACAGCATTTAGAGAGGACCCTCTTAACTCCTTTATTTGATCTATCCATCTTATAAGACTGTCCTCAAGCTCGGATTGACTGTCGTTGTGATCGCGAGATTCTTGAGGCTTCCCGCATGTTAAAATATGTCAATTTCCTTTGAAATATGATCTATGTGATTATGTGATCAGAATGTATTGAAGATACATTTTCGAAAAAATAAATTTTATTGTTACGGAATTGCAGCTAAAATTACACAAAAATATCAACGGCGTGTATTGTCTCAGACACGTGTTTCATACTATTACAGTACAATGTCGTGGTGATACGATGTAATCAATGTATATGTTGATAAATTGAGTTATAAAAATAAAATTAAAATTAAAATCTCTCCGACAAAGAACCGAATACCGTTCTCACGCGTAACAAGCGGGGATACTAATCACTACACTACTGACGGAAACGAATGAGACGAGAAAATAAACATTCACAAATAAGCTTAATTTAAGCTCTTTATTTATATGTTGTTTAATAAATAAGCTTGTTACTAAGATCACCAGGTGCAACTATTTTTCAAATAAAATTTAATATAAAAATTTGACATTAAGAATGTATAAATAATGTACACCTGTATATCAGAATATAAATCAATGTGCTAAATTCTATTTAAAAAAAAAAAAAAACTTATTAATAATTTGACATAGCAGTCTAACGGACGGGCCGATAAATAGATGGTAGATTGTTCGCTTAGAATGTGAGAGGCAGCGGGATCGATAATCGGTGGCTCCTTTTTTTTTGATTTTCAGAAGTTTTGGAATCACCCGGTAAAGTGTTAACGCGCTATTTCTAACAAATTTGTCGTGACATAAATTTCTGGGATAAGTACTGACTCAAAATATTTTATATTAAAAGTAGTTTCAGTTGTCTACAGAATATCTATCTGTTATTACTGTACTTAATTTATATTTATTTACACTGCATTTATTATAAATATTCTCTTCCGTTCCCTGCTTCTTTTTTGCAAATAACCATTTAAACGCTTTCATTTTAACGGTTATATTCTATCCGTCAGTCTGATCAGGGAAGGACTAAATTACGGTCTGATTATGCAACTGCCCAGGGCGCCAAAGTTTTTTTTTTATACTTATTTTTATTACTAGTTATTGGAATAAACAAACGTTCATAAAAAAACCAAAAAAGCAGACGTGAAGTTGTACGAATGAGGATGAGACGAGAATTGTACGTCACGACAGAAGAGTTGGCGTTTTGTTCTGTTTGCCTATTCGCAAGGAAAAACGCGAAGGTAAATATTAAAAATGTATCAATTCAGCCATAACTAAATAGCAACTTAATAGCGAGTACTTGTTTTTAATAGTTCTTTTTTTTTTAAATAAATAATTAACAATAACGAAATAGGATTCAAAGACGGAGACCCAGTAGGAGTAATTAGGACGAGGAACAGTTAAAAAACAGTTAAACATTTTTCCAGACATCCATTACATCTGTTACGCAGGGGCGTGCAGTGCATTACTAAAAATTTTGGGAAATAAATATAAATTAAATAATTGGATTAACATAAACGGAAATATTTTTTGCAATAAGCGCCATCTGTGTACAAGTAGAGACTTTAATTGCTTAGTTTAAAACGACAACTCACCACTGTACTCATAGCGCTCTTCTGCATTCGCCGCATTAAGCGATTCACATTACTCGGTTCTATATTTAAGCTAGTTGTATAATTGGCCATTTACTGAATTGAAAATTCCTTTCGGTTGATCCGTTTTGTATGGAGTAGTTATGTATGCTATTTTTAACAGGACAACATTAGAAAAGCTCACAACTGCATGCAAATCATTGAAGTGTCTACTTCCTCTTTTACTAATTCGCGAATGTTACTATTTTACTGTTTTTAACTTGTTGATTTCATGATTGTTATTTAAATTTGGTGCATGAATTGGTTTTTCATTTGAGAAAAACAAAAAGCCATTGGCAGAACTATTTCCTACGTTAATTTTTAATGAAAATAATTATTTCTTTTAGTTATTACGTGAAGGATTTTCAAATAATAAATTAATCATGTTCAGTCATAGAAAGTGTTCTTAAAAACGTCCATACATTTTTATATGGGTAAGAAGGTATTATTTTACGTTAAAACTTCAGCTTTAAAAACCCTATTAATAGTACTCTAAAATTATAAATAAATACATGGTAGGGTCGTATTAACGACGGATTTATTTTTTTCTAAAGACGTTGGTTAAAGAAAAGTACACATTTGCCCTATTAAGCGGAATCGACTGTATTTCATATATTAAATAAAACTAAACTTCAACGTTTGCACCATTGACGGCATAGTACAAGTCAAAAATTTCAATTCCTATATCTATGAAAAATATCTATCCAGAATATCCGTAGAAATATCCATTACGATTGTCGATCATTGATATAAAATATGTACCCATCAAAATGCATGAAAATGTGAGAAGTTAAAGTGTTACAATTGAGGAATGAGAACAAAATCTTAAACACAATTCATGCAATGTGAAGTGCATGGCATCTAAGATCAACGATACCGAAACACGTATCGAGCAATCTTTCAATATTAGGTATGGGTATATGGGTAAGAAGCTATTATTTTATCTTTTAAAACTTAAACTTTAAAAACACTATTAAAAATACTCTAAAATTACAAATGAATACATGGTAGAACCGTATAAACGACGAATTATTTTGTCTAAAGACGTCAGTTAAACGAAAGTACATGCATTGTATAATATCATTGGTAACAACATAACCTGAATCTATACCTACTACACGCCACTTCTGTTACGTTATTTTTTGTCACAAATGCGCAGCATATTGAGTTTCTGTATCTAAGTACGCACGTAGAGAGTCTTTTAAATGAACATCTGTTTGTATTGTTTGCATTTAGGTATACTGAATATCAAATTAGTAATGACAACTAATTCTTGGCATACAATGGCAGATCAGGACAGGCAGTCTAAATTATTATTTAAAATTATGAGCAAAAGTGTCATGTCAAGATGTGTTTAGCTATCTTCGATGCTGAATTAGTTGAACATTATAGCGACGCGTTATTACAAAAAATATTTAATATCCAATAAAATTAAAAGTAAGTCAAAAACATTTATGAAAAATTTGTAAATTTTTTGTAAAAATAAAAACATTTTAAAGTAAATTATTACTGCATTCAGTCACATTATTTCTTAACAAAATTCATAGTACTGCACTGTTTTAAAGTTACTACTACTTACTACGCACACAAAATGAACTCCCATTGTTTTTTCCTAAGAATTCACAAACCTGAAAGGAATCGTAAACAATAAGCAACCTTGTCGGCAGACGGTGCTTTAGATTTTATGTCTTCTCAAGGATTAGGATTTTTAGACCGTGTAGTGTATTTTGTTCACTTGTTAACGATATTTTTGTACGTTATATCAGTAAAGCAAGCTCACTATAACAGTAAAGATTTGTATGAAAGCAGGCCTGAATCAAAATAATAATAAGTATTTCCTCATTATAACCGTGATCTCACTATAACCGTGCTCGATATAACCGAATTCGACTATATTTACTCTACATCTACACTCATTTTTATTTGTTTGACCGATCTGATTATGAGGATCCTAGCTTTGAGCACTGTACTTTGATGTACGCATTACAAGTAACTTACTAATCATTAATTTTTTTTCTTCAATATTAGCAAAATTATTTTGTGGCCTCATTTTATATAAATAATATAACAAGATACTTTGTTTAAACCACTATTTATTGATAATAAATATTATAAATAACCAAATCTTCTTTGCAAATAGTCACCCTTAAAATTTGTTTTTATATTGGTTCCTACTTATTTATAGTTTTGTTTTTATTTATGGTTGTATTTTTCATTTCAGTGTATATTATTTCTAGAAGAAGACATTAATAATTTTGTTTAACATATTATTTGCATTAAATTTATTGATACAAGACGACCCTGCAACAACACTGTATATCGCTTTTGGGCAGATCTGAATAATAAATGGCATAACGTTGTAGATATATCTTCTTGGGCATCGAGTGGTATATTGAATAATCATATAATAAAATATATAAAAATACTATTACACACAATATATAAGTGATGCAACAACACCGTGTATCATCCAAAATGGCTGATGCTCCATCTATATATCAACATTTGTAAAAACCGATATGCAGTGTTGCTGCAAGGGAGGAGGTCTCATACGTTGTCTAAATGTTTCATACGATTAGTGTAATTAATATTATAACACTCAATTGACATGTAATAATAAACAAAATAAAAAAATGTTATATGTGGAATAAACTAAATTTCGTAACATTTATTTGTGATATACCTAAATTAAATTTTTTAGTAAGTAAAGGATGTCCAGCGGAAAATTTTCAAGTTTAATATTTTTTTTTTTTTTAAACTACTAGTATTACGGTTACAAAATATAGTGAGCATCTGTCATCGGTATACAATCATGCGCAGATAACCCGACAAATTCAGAAATTTATTTACTAGGCCTGTTTGTCGGTTTTAATTATATACAAAATTTTCAAAATTCTAAAACGGGTTTTAAAATTTGTTAACTGGATTTTCAACCTTAGAATTAATATAAATGAGGAAATTTTTTTCTATGTATTGTATTTTATATCCCATAAAAATTAAAACATATATAAGGGTGTCCAGCGGAAAATTGTCGAGTTTAATATTAAATAATTTTAAAAAAAACTATAATGTTATTCTCATATTTTATTTATACAAAATGGAGTTTAAAGATGTGGCGGATTTTAGGTTTTATAAACAATATTATCTAAATGCCTTCCATTTCTCTCAACACACTCTTGCAATCAAACTCTTAAATTTGCGAACACGCGAGAGCAGAGCGTTGGTTGAATGGCAGCAAGTTCACGGCGGATATTTTCTTGTAGGGCCTGAATTGTTCAATGATTGTCACTGTAAACTCTCGACTTAAGGTATCCCTACAAAAAAAGTCCCACGGTGTGAGGTCCGCTGACCGAGGACCCCAGGGTATGTGTTCGTACTTGCTGATTAATTTATTGGAAAAATTCCCCTCAGCTTCTCCATTGAAACTCTAGCTGTGTGTGGAGTGGCCCCATCTTACTGAAATTGTATTCTGTTATTGAATATAAGAAACAGCTGCAGTTCCAGTACCAAAAACTTGTCAATCATTTGGCAATGCATGTCAGCAGTGACTGTCTGTAGCTGGTTAAAAAAATAAGGACCAATTATTCCTCGGGCAGAAATTACTTATCACACTATCGTTTTTGGACAACGTAAACGTTTTTGATGGCGTTCCCTCAGATTGTCGGGGCACCAGTATCTCATGTTCTCATTATTAACATAGCCATCGATATGAAAATATGCTTGTCAGTAAACAATACGTTTCCATGCATTCGTGTTGTTCCAGTATCGTTCTCGCTAAGGTTTCACGTAAAGAATAGTCATTTTCGTTAAGAAACTGCATGATTTAAAGTTTGTATGGGTGAAACTGTAGTTTATATTTTACTGTTAATTTTTTTATTCCAGTAAAGGCTGCAATCTTCCTTATCGATTTACGCGGATTGCGCATTATTTCACATCGAACTTGAGCCACATGTTCTGGTTAATGATCCCGGAGGAGTTTGGTTAACCACTGTCCCTTCTTATCTGAACTTTTGAACACAATACCAGATAAGCTGCGTACTCGGACCATTACTTACTCGTCGAATTCATAGTGAGAACAAAAAGCGCGACGCGCACGAATCAATGAACCACCGCAATTTAAATATTGCACAACCGCAAACGCGCGGTGTGCTCCCGACCAGTGACTCATTTCGACTGGCAAATCAGCAAACCACGCGCGTCGAAATAATTACAATTTAATCTTGAATTTTTTCCACTGGACACCCTATATTATCTAATAAATTAAAATTTTACGGTAAGTATCACGTAGGTACTAAATTCACACATAAATTATTTACCTATCTACCAAAATGTGAAAGTACATATTTTAATTTACAAACATTCGAGTTGCAGCTTTACGAACTTGTTGAGTTTTTTTAAAAGTGTCTAAACAAAAATTTGACGTTTATGGATACTGAATAAAATATGCAGTCACCACGGTAACGTATTTCTTTGGTTATTTTTTCGTTACATATTTTTCTTAGATTACTTTGGTGCGAAATTATTTGGGGGAGGGCGCAAACTAAGATATTTATTTACATATCGAAAATAATAAATGCTCTTTTAAATTAATCTATTATAAAAAAAAAGTATTTTTTGATTTATCTTGATTTTTATTTTAACTAGGGCGCTCATGGTGCTTGGGCCAGCCCTGTTCTAATCACCATCTATTAATCATATTAATCCACATTTTACTGAAATTGATAGTGTACACTGTGACCAACTTTATAAATGGTACTGTTAATATTATTTCAATTCGACTCAACAATGTTTTTAGACGTACGTTTGTTGTATTTGGAACGATAGTGTTATGAATTGTGAATGGAGTCACCACATTTTGCAGACGGACATTGTTTACTGGCATTAAAAAATATGTTTACAGCGGACGGTCTATGGAATCGAATTGATATTTAAATTTTTAAATATTTTGTTTTATTTTTTATTCTATCCAGCAAAGGCGTTGCAATAATTTGTTTACACGCCGGTCTTGCGATGGGAAGGAAGGATATATAAATATTTTTTTTATATTTTGAATCCAACCAGATCTATTTACGGTAGTGCATCAAAAATTATTTCAATTATTATCGGCCACATTTTACGCCAAACTCTGAAAAACAAATCATCTTGGGCGTAATTTTAAGACAGAAGTGTTACAACAGTGTTTGAATGGGTGAACCGACAATTGCGCACAAGACAACTGCGCGCAAAAATTAAACGAGAGCATTTATTCGCATGTATTTCATTTTAAAAAGTATTTTAAATGAAAAATATACGCATTACATAAATTTTTTTTTTTAAATATCGTCCGGAAAGAAAGCTAGTTTTTTTAAAAATCTAACTAGAAAATTTAACGAAATGAAAAAAGTTATTTTTGTTATGTTAGGTTAGTAAAATTAAATTGTTGATTGGGTATGTTTTAATTGTTGGTTTATATAATTTTTGATGTTTTCATATTATTAGTATTTGTGTTTTAATTTTTATGGGATATAAAATACAATACATTGAAATAAATGTCCTCATTTATATTAATTCTGAGGTTTAAAACAACAAATTTAAAAACCCGTTTTAGAATTTTTGAAATTCAGCATATAACCAAAACCGACAGCCAGCCTTAGTAAATTTATGTCCATGAGAAGTCATGCGAAATCAAATAAAACAAAAAAGACTATATTTTTATTGCTTTTAATTTTTTAGTTTTGTTATGCACTTTATTATCGGAGCGCATTTGTCCGCGCGCTGTTGTCGGGGTTGTACTGCCCGCTTTGGCCTCGTGTGCAGTTGTCTGCTCGTGATTGTAGACCGATGACAGATGCTCAATATATTTTCCAGCAGTAATATGATTTCGCGGATATATATTTACGTTCTGTTATTGATTATATAAAAGAGAATACATTTAATTTAAGTAATCTTAATCTAGAGATATTAAAAACACGTCCATGTTTGCCCTGCTCACGTTTCAAGCACCATACAGCCATAATGATACTACTGAAGCCACACCCGGAAAATTATAGAATAGAAATATTAATAATTAATATAAAATAATTTTTTAAATAACCACAGATATTTTATTATTAAAAACTGATTAAACTAATATCACTCTAAATTCTATGAAACAGATATTTTCTTCCCTGTCGGTCTTTTGACTTTACTCCTCCATTTTTCTCGGCATTTCGCAGATTTGAAGGCTGCCTGAGTCACCAGAAAAGTTGTTACTTTTACCACCCGGTCTCGTGACTCATTATGATAAACTTCTCCAAACTATTTTTTCTTATCATAGATATTTAAAAAAATGAAGAATTCGCCAAAGAGAGTATTAATGATGTGTAATTTTTATAGAATATAAGCGTCTTTCTATCCACGATATATATCTAGAATGTGTCTCCAATAGTACATTTCAAAGGCACCAATCTCTGATTCCTCTTGCCTTTAGAGTCTACGATTCCACACAATAAAAAAAATATTGAGTGCACCAAAGACTGCACGGACATAACTTTAGATATTTTAGACATACCGCTGTTATTCCACATCTTATACAGTGTAAGGAAATTTTGAAGGGATGCAGATATATTACATTGGAGTGAAGTGTTAATTTTCTTTAAATTATGTGGTTTTAGTAATAAAAATGTACGTTACAAATTGGGTAACAAATTATTTATGTTGCCAGATTTGATATTATTTAACAAGATTTAATGCATATTTATAAGTACACCACACTGTTTTATGTCTGTCAGTTGATAGTGGCCTAGACAGCTGAAACGATCGACAATTTATTTGGAAAAATTAAATAGAACCAAAAAAATCGTGTTTGATTTATTGTGTTGATAAAAAACTATTTTTGTCAAAGATTCAAAACAGAAATTAGCGGCAAGGTGATACATACGTTTTTCAAACGTTATTAAAAAATGCTGCTCAAACACAACGTTCTTATATCAACAAAATCGAAAATAATTAGAAACATCTTTTAAAAATTGTTTTTATTTTATCATTGCCGTGGTCCCAGACATGTAGCCATTTTTTTTTAGTGTTATGAACGAACCATATCTAAAAGTTATTAAATACTTGAATTTTATTCGTTCTAAGACTCGATGTTCATGTGACGTATAGCAAGTCATTTTGAAAAATTAAAAACAAAGTGTATGAGACAGGGAACTGTAAAAAGAAAAATATCTATATTCAAGGAGTGGTATAAATAGAAAACTGGAAGCAGATAGATCTTCATTTTTAATGACGAAGTGATTTTCATAAAGCTAATTTTGATATAGTTTTCGAGAGATAGGTAGCTACCGAAAAAATCATTCAGCTTTACATATGTGTCTTTCATTCGTGTGTAAAATAAGTATTTTATTTTTCTGTTACATATATTGCATTATGACAGAAAATATATTTTAATGTTATGGTGTTTAGTTAAAAAATCAGCAATATTAAATATTCAGAGAATTTATAAGAAAACTTGAGGCAAATCAACATGAGCACGAACATTGTACAAGAAAAAATGTATGATGAGACTGCCATTCAGGAAGAAGGCTAGATTTCAGAAATCGATGATGCACAGTGCTATGAAGATTTTTCAATAAATCAACAAAGAATTTTTAAACATTGTAAAAATTAATTAGACCCTAGTGACCAGCCTAAAATATAAAGTGAAATAATACATTATCATCTAATTTTTGTTTCCTTTGTTGTATCTGTTTTTATGTATTTAAAAAAAAAACGTCTTTGATAAAAGCTCTATAATTACTATGTGAAGGGCAATCCTTATGATAAAAAAGTTATGTAATTTGGCAAATAATAAAAATTATAATGTATATGTATATAATAAAGTTGAAATAAAAAAATATATAAAATATACGATATTAAGATGTCTTGAGATGTTTTTATATGAGAAGTATGGAAGTATTGGGCTTTACAGGGCTTACGACCTGTCATCGGCTGGTTTAATTGATCACTTTATACAATGTAACGTTCACCTATTTACCCACGCTATCACATCTATCAAATTTTTGTAAGTAATAAATAATAAATAAATAAGTGAAATGTTCCATCTTGATTTAATATACACAACTTACAAAAAATTAATAGATGTGGGTGAACGTTACATTGTGTAAAGTGATTACTTAAGCCAGGTGATGACAGGTCGTAAGCCCTGTAATGCCCAAGACTTCCATACTTCTCATATAAAAATAATAGCTTCGACTCTGCGAGACATCATAATCTTGATGTCAATCCCCCAGGGGATAAAACCCAGTAATTAGTTCCTACAAATATTTGGACATACTCAAAATATTGTAAAATATAAGATAAATTATAGATTTTTTTTTGATAATGTTTATATATATATGCATAATTCATAGCAATGTAATGTATATTCTTGCTTATAATTATAGGTGATATTAAAATAAAGAAGCGTTAGACACAAAGCGGAACTTTTATTTATATTCGAAGGACTGTATCTACCACAAGATGCTTAAACTATGAATAACCAATACATTTACCCTATAAACTATTCAAAATCCATAAAAAAATTTATGCATAATATTCGGTATTTACCGAAAGTTCTAGATAGCCCATGTATCAAATAAAAATATACACGTCATTAGAACACATTCTTATTGTGAAGTTCTAATTATTCAAAACATAGGTCTGTGATATTTTAAATATGAATTATATATGTTGATTAGAAAGATATACATATAAAATCAATTTTATTGAAAAATATTGTTTTTACGCTACCGGTATTCGAACCTGGATCTCTTTCCAAACCGGGAAAGGTGGATTATCCAACAATGCGACAAATTTTCGAATCTATATGTTACCTTTTTGATATTAATACATTTAATCGTTCTATTATTTATTTGAAAGAGTCATCTACCTTATTTTTACGGAACCTCAAATACCTTTGAGTAATCTGATCTGACGCCAGAATTATCAATTCATTTTTAAAAAATTTTAGACACATTGAATCCCGGTGGCGCAACAACAATATTTTTCGATAAAATTGATTTTATGTGTATATCTTTCTAATTAATACATTTAATTTATACGTCTATTGTTTTTTTAATAAAAACATATTTAACTTTAATAACTATTGAAAAAATTGTATAATAGATGTGTCATTTGTAAAGAATACATTTTTCGAAGGAAAACTGAAACGTATTTCTCCCGAATATAAAAAGTTACGGTTTTGTATCGCAATGGTGACCATTTTTTTCTGCATATCTTTTTAATTTATTATTAATTTATTTTTTTAGTTCAATTACCTACATACACTCTGCCGAAGATTTCTAGAACCGCCGTAAATTGTAAATCACGCACATTGGAAAAACAATCTTAACACATACATCAGTTAACATAAGACGATGACCTTTACTAATTAATGTATCACCCGAACATTTCCAAATGTTGCAATATCTGTGTCAAGACGATTGTATGTGGCTTTGCGCGGGGTACGTTCCCAAGGCTCGCCTCTATGTAATCATTATATAATGATCTACGCGAAAACAAGGTTAACATTATTATGTCTAGTTGCAGCGTAAGCTTAAACATGTTCTTCTTATCGCCACACTATTTCCTATTATAAATCCATATAATTTTGCCGTCTGTGTAAATGCATCTCTGAAGATAAGACGTGACTAAATATAGCAGCACACAGGCGGAAGATGCACTGCTATATGTATTGAATAATGCATTTTTATATAATAATATTTAAATATCGTATTTTCAAAAATATATGACAACTGTTCTTTTTTCGCAATATTTACGCTTGGACACACGATTCGACTTATACGCGAAATATTTATTTATTTATTTCACTATATTCTATTGTATTAAACATTCAAAGTTAATATAATATAAATGACGAAAGATAGACATCTTAAAGAATTTAGAAATTTTTAATAATAAGAAGAAAATAATTAACCGCCCATTACATCCCCTCTTTTATCCATTTTAAATCCACCCCTACTCCCATCATCCTTAATTCCAGACACACTGAAAATGTTTTTAACTTTAGATGAATTATTGAAATTACCGCCCGAAAAATTAAAACATTTTGGAATTAATGGCATTTTTATAATGAAACTGCAATTAGCTATGTTTATTAAAATATTTTGTTAAACAATGCAATTTACATCGATTTCAATAACCTTTTCTTACCTTTCAACTAAATCATAAATCCGTTATTTGTAAAACTTCTTCATTTTGGAATTAAAATATCCATTAAGATCCAAGATTACTTCCTCAATTTCATTGAATTTTTATCCTTTAAAAAATGATGTGTCGACTGAAAGAAATGGTAGTCTGAATTATATTATGTTAAGAATATAAGCAAAAGACTGAACATGTAAATATGATATTATATTGCAATATTTGATCGAATATATATTGTGGGTTAATGGTAATATATACATCATAATTATACGTATGTATTCACTTAATTATACTATGCATTAACTTAATATTTAATTTGAAAATACTTGCACATAATTGCATTATTAATCACGTAGTCGTGATAAAGTGTCCTGACATTGTGCACAGGTACACCATCTATTAACGGAATATCTCGTCGAAGCTGTATTTAATAAGGAATGAAATATATTCTTATAATGAGCATCGGGAAGCTTAAAGATTTGCAAGAATTTCGTGTCGTGATTAATTTATGGTGCATTATACATGTGACGTACCAACTTAACAGATTCTCAAATAACCGCACGCACACCGATGTGTCCAAAAGGAATGCGATAAATGGTAATTTCTTGTCTGTCAGTGCGTCAGAAGAAAATGAATATGTAACAAACGCAGTTAATGCCTTTGATAAATGATAATAAAAATTAAACAATAAAAAATCTTTATATTTATCACGCCAATTGTTTAAATAATTGAATATGCTTTTAATACAAATTAATCACTAATTAATTGAAAACTATTTGGTTGCTACCGGGATACGAACCCGGAACTTTTTCTATTCGGAGACGCGTTACAATTTCGCCATATCAACCGATTACGCCCTCTACAAATTTGGAGCTTATATTATGTAGTCTTTTTTTTTTTTCGTGTTCCGTGTTCGTAATTATTTTTTGTATAATAGGTAAACACATATACTTCCATAACTTATGAAACAAATGTTATTGTAAAATGTTGTATTGTTTTATAAACTGTTGTTTTTTTAGTTTTATACTTCAGATTGAATTTGTTACATTATTACAAAATAATAAGCAATGTTACTGAGAATTTTGACATCAGAGTGGCACTGACTTCAATGCCCTGCTTACTGCATTAGTATTTTACTGTATTTTGTGTTTGCAGAATATAGGCAGTAGGTACACGGTAATAGATACCTACGCATGTCACATAAGGCTGCTAAATAATAAAGAAGAGGTGCATGCATTCAATTTTTAATTCTTACATAATGTATTTTTATTTACTCACTTCTACTTCATTTTAGATAAGCTTAATAATTTTTCAACACCTATTGAAGGCTTTGATAATTAATAGTAAGTCTTGCTTTTCTGAGTGAGAATGCACAACTATCGTAATGGTTCTGGGATAGTGCGAGTCTCTTCGTGGTTTGAATCTCTATATTAATTTTACATCTAGCATTCAAAACTACTGATAAATTGCTCTAACGAACTAAAACTAAACTAAACAACATATATATATTTAAATTGTCCCATAAAATTGAGATGCATCATATCGTACAATAAATATAGTAGCCGCTTTTTAAACCCAAAACATACAAAACAGCTTAAATGTGTCAGTGTGTTACGTAATATTCTAGTTTATTCTACCGACTCCATAAATGTCAAATTATGAGTAAAATATGTGCAGTTTTTAGATAATACTGGCTAGCAATAAAAAAAGTTCAAGAAATTAATTAATGGTAGTAAAAAATTGATATAAATAATAAAACTTATCCAAAGAGCTCGCGCTTTGAAAATATAAAATAAACTTGACAGCTTTAACACGCGAAATAGAAAAGCACATTAGAGTTTTCCTATTTTTTAATTAACCACTGGTTTTACTTTCTTGAATGTTACGATTAAAATTGTTTTTATTAAACTTTTATCGAATTAAATTTAGAATGTTTCTTTTAATATTTTTCCGAGTTTTTTTAATTAAGAGAAAAATGACTTCCACGTCGTTGTTTCGAAAAAATATTTATTGCACATAAGAGGCCATATAAAAGTGTTCAAGTTATTGGATCAAATGTACAATGATTTTAAGAAACTCAAACAGATCGCGATGTTAATTTTTTATTAATCAGTCGCTTATATAAATGTTTCAAAATAACTGCTACATTGCGAAAAGTGATATTTCGGTTAATAATTTTAGTCGTTACTTAAGAGACTTCACGATCTATATTTTTAAAATAATAGTCACATGCTGTTCAGCATGTCTCCTCAACCTGTGTTGCGAGTAACGTGTCGTATCTTACGTGATATCGAAAGTATAATTCACCACTCATATTATAAATGTGAGTGTTCGGTATCAAACCATGATTATTATATATTATATTATTATATGCCTGGGAGTAATTCTCTTCAATATTGTACTTAGGCCTGTCGTTTTTCTTCTTCTTTGTCTAATAAAGGGTGTTCCAAGAAGAGTGGAAAATTTAAATTTTGCGCTATTTTTGCTGTTGTCCAATTGATAGTCCATTATGACAGTTCGGTGGTAGACATAACAACGCATTATTATTGTTTAACATTATTTAAAAAATGGTGAAAGTTTAAACGCCACGATTCGCACATTGCGTCCAATTTTTGGTAATCAAAATATTCCAAGTGCAACAACTGTGAAAAGAACAATCGAAAAATTCGAAGAGACTGGGTTGATTACTGATGTCAGACCATCGACACGTGTTCGTCCAGGTCGTTCAGCCGAAAACATCACGGCAGTTCGCCAGAATGTGGCTGAAAGTAGGGGAACATCCAGTCGGCACATTTCAAGAAGTACTGTGCAGCATATTCTCATGAAAGATTTGCATCTTCATGCCTGCAAAATCCAACTGACTCAACAACCCAAGCCTACAGATCATACGCAGCGAAGAGAGTTCGTCATCGTGTAACCGTTTGGACGATCAGAAACCTAGATTAGCGATGTATTGCCTTTGAACTTCTTTCTCTGGGGTTTTTTGAAGTCAAAAGTTTATGTCCATATCTTGAGAACCATCTATATCTTGAAGAAGGATATTATATGCTGTATCACTGAAATCCAGCCACAGCAACGCCAAACGGTGATTAAAAATTTCGTCAAAAGAACGCAAATGTACCAACAAAGCCGAGGGCATTTATCAGATGTGTTGTTCCATACATAATTCTAACATATCTACTTTATGATTAAATCAAAATTTCGGTATTTTCTGTGTAACTGTATTTTATTTAAAATTTAAATTTTCAACTGTTGTTGGGACATCCTTTATTTTGCAACAATTTTAAGTATTAATCTCCCTTAAACTGATCACCGGTCTTTTTTTTATCCAGTTCTTATCAAATCGTCAGGCTAAAGCATTTGTAGCAGAATTCATCTTCCACTGCGCAGCTATGAATCAGGATCTGCAGGATCTTTCAGATTCATCTCTCATTCGCAAGCCTCGCACATGATCAGAACAGACTCACTTAAACTTGGCGATATCAAAAACCTTAACAGATTTTATGGATACGATAACTCCAGTATTTGTCATTAGATTTCGATAAAACTTTCCTAAAAAATTCAACTTATAAACATCTCGGCTATGTTCGTTAGCCAGCCTGATCCGCCATCACGTTTTAGAACAGCGGTTGTTCAAAAGTGAAAATATTATATCACAGTTGATTTTTTCGACTAGCGCGCAAGAGATTTCTTAAATATTACTAGAGAGATGTAACATTTATTTACGTTTTATCTTTTTTTGGATATAAATTTATATTTATATACCCAAATGTAGGCGGTATTTTATAAAGAAGTAAAAATAACATTAATAAAGTGTGTTCGTACTTTTAAATTGGGCAGCACGTTTCCGTTGCACAACTCATGGCCTCCAATAAACACAATCAAATATGAGGAAATTGGAGTCGTTTGCAAATTAAGATTAGTATGTTGGTGGACATGGATCTACTAGAAGTATCTGTGAATGGTGATATCATCTGACAAGTATTACAGGCAGTGGTGTTCAGTAGGTATAGATTTAGGTTATGCTATTACCAATGATATTATATAATCATATATAATAAAATATATTATGTTATACATAGGATTATGAACTTTTGTTTAACCAACGCCTTTAGACAAAACGAATCCGTCGTTTATACTATCCTACAATGTATTTATTTATAATTATAGAGAACTTACTATTAATAGTGTTTTTAAGTTTTAACGTAAAATAATACTTTCTTACCCATATAAAAAATGTATGGATGTTTTCAAGAACACTTTCTGTGACTGAACATGATTAATTTATTGTTTTAATATACTTCACGTAATAACTAAAGGAAATAATTATTTTTATTAAAGGTTAACATAGGAAATAGTTATGCCAATTGCTTTGTGTTTTTCTCAAATTAAGAGAGAATCCATACACCAAATTGAAAGAACAATCATGAAATCAACAAGTTAAAAACAGTAAAATAGTAAAATTCGCGAATTAGTAAAAGAGGAAGTAGACACTCCAATGATTTGCACGCAGTTGTAACCCTTTCTAATGTTATTCTGTTAATAAACAGCATAGGTAACGACTCCATACAAAACGGATCAACCAAAAGAAATTTTCAATTCAGTAAATAGCCATTTATATTACTTGAATAATTCACTAGCTTAAAGACAGAACTGAGTAATGTAAATAGCATGATTTGGCGAATAAAAAAAGAGCCCCATGAGTACAGCGGTGAGTTTTTAAAACTAATTGCACAAATTGCAAAATAATGTTTTCCAAAATATTTGTTTCCCAGAATTTTTAGTTATGTACAATTTTTTGCTTCTATGCACTGCACGTGCCTGATCACAGGCATGACGAATCTTTTAAACTAGGATAAGAACTATAGGATTTATTAATTATATGTATTATATTTAAATTATATAATGTATTAGAAAGGAAGTCTCTTGGTTATCCAGCATGTGTTGGTCCTGAGAAGGACCATTGTTGTCCCAACATTTTAGGTAAATTAAACATCTTCAAAGTATGACTTATCGGTGAAGTGTCACTCTAAAACAATCGTGAAGCTCATCTTTTCAGGCCACCAGTTCAGCGCTAAGTGAAATCACTAATCTCTACTATGTATGATTAGGGTGTTTACAAGATAATGTTAAACTAAAATTTAATTGTTATTTGTATTTATTTCGTATTTTGTAAATGGTTACTTTGAGAAAATGTAGACCGACATTTCGGCCATGTCAAGGCTTTGCCTTACAGTATAATCGTTCTTGTTGGCGAACGATGTTAATCTTTCATAGTTGAAATAAAAATGACACGTGATACCGTGCCGAACCGTCGGTACAGGTTTCCCCAAGGAATCAACTAAAAACGCGATCGAACCTAGAAGAGACACCAGTTCTATACAGTAGCGCTAGCAGAAATCTTAAATTAAAAATATGATTACCAAATACCATTGAGTAATTATAATAATAATAATAATAATTTTTTTTTAAATGGAGTAATAGATGTATCGCCGAACCTCGTAGGTCAAGGCTCTGGCTTCCCATACCGTGAGTTCTGGGTTCGATTCCCAGTGAGGTCATAATACATTTATGTGGATTTTTCAAGTTTGGGAGTAATTGTGACGTGGACCTCATGGTCAGTTGTAGCATTAATAAAATAAAAATAAAAATTCAAGTAAAATCTTTTAAAAAAAAAGGCTACAAAGTAGGTTTCAAATTTGTTAAAAACGTAATCGGTTGATATAGTAAAAAATGGTAATATGAAAAGTTCCCGGTTCGTATCCCGATAGCAACTAAATATTGCCGCTGTAGCATAGTTGGATAGTGCACCTTTCCTGGTTAGGAAAGAGATCCACGTTCGAATCCCGGTAGCGCAACAACAATATTTTTCGATAAAATTGATTTTACATGTATATCTTTCTAATTAATATATTTAATTCATATTTAAAATATCACAGACCTATGTTCTGAATAATTATAACTACAATAAAAAAAAATAAAGTTGAATTAATGTGTCCAAAATTTAATAAAAATGATTTGATAATTTTGGCGTCTGCTATCCGATTACTCAAAGGTATTTGAGATTCTGTAAAAATAAGGTAGATGGCTCTTTAGATTAAATGTATTAATATCAAAAAGGTAACATATAGGTACGAAAATTTGTCGCTAAAAATATTGTCACTGTAGCATAGTTGGATAATGCACGTTCCCCGGTTAGGAAAGAGATCCAGGTTCGAATCCCGGTGGCGAAACAACAATGTTTTTTCGATAAAATTGATTTTATATGTATATCTTTCTAATTAATATATTTAATTCATATTTAGAGTATTTTTCGATACATACATAGGTTTGTCTGTATATCTTTCTAATTAAATTAATTAATTTATATTGTATTAAAAATATCTGAAACATGTTCGAAAATTGTAAAACAACTAGTACTGATCTTAAATGAGCGCGGCGCATTCACCAGCGGGATGTTTCATATTGATCTGTCATCAGGATTGCGGTTTCTCGCAAAGTGTTTATTTACCATAGTCCATGTTTTGGGACCACAGAGACGTATGTGGAAGTCAAGAAATGTAATAAATCAGGTTTTTGATGTTTCCATCTCATCATATCTTCATCTGGCTGTCCATTGCGGTTGCTGTCACGGCGCTTCACGCTGTTGTGCTTGCACGCATAAACTTTTCTGTGAAACGTATTAATTGTTGCATTTTAAAAATAACACCAACAAACAAAGCTCTGCCGAGTGGATTTAACGAAATAATTTAACATTGAGTGCCAGACATATTTTTCTTTCGACCAATTATCACATCTCCCTGACACAAAAGAGCACGAATTTCTGCAAATCTCAATCCGGCACTCATTCGCCTTGATAATGTATTTTTATTTTTCATTTGATTTATTATACACGTATTGTTTGCCGGATGCATTTCAATTTATAACCATGCATCCGTGCAATTATTTCACAATTCTTCAACGTTGTTTAGAGCGCTTCATTTTTTGTCTAATGAGTAAAATGCAACGCGTGTGTGAATTCTTCTCGTCAACTATACAATATCTTTATTTGAAGTGATTAAAAATGTATTTATTTGATGTGATTAATAAAATATGCACCAATCTTTATAGTGATTATGAAATATTCAGCTGTAGCGATATGTGCCAACAGTATTAACGTGCTTCTGTACCATAGGAAAAGATAGACTGGAAGCCTATGTATACAGAATGAAACACATCTCAGATTTAATTGAGATACATTTCAACACCTTGAATAGAGATTTTGATCCGGAGATAAACTCAAGAGATATGTTTGACATTGGTAGAAAAAGACAATAACTCAAACTAACGTACACGTTCAATCTGACATATATATATATATTATAATCAAACGTCCCCTAAAACCGCTATTCTAAAAAGAAAACTCATTGAACATTTACTTTGAAAATTATAAACATTTATTCAGTTTTAATTAGATTCAAAATTACTTCACTGATGAATGACAGTGACATTTTTATGCATGTGACGAACGTAAAGTAAGGCTCGATATGGTGGATACATGGAGAACACGAACGTTGAGAGTTGCATCCAAGGAATCTCAATAAAGCAAAATCTCTACCGTGGGCGTGGGCCATACGACTGCTAGTTGTCAACCAAAGTAAGACTAGCAGTACATAATAGAGTCCAGGTACTGATACTGATGCATGGAAGTGAGGCCGGGAGCTGACATAAGAAGAACGAAAGTAGATTGAATTCAGTGGACATGAGATCGCTTAGGCGTATATGTAGCAGAACCATTTAAGGCAGAGTAAAGAATGAAGAAATAATGAAAGACTGTAAAGCTGATCTTAATATAGTGAGTAAGATTAAGAAAGGATCAATTAGGTGGTTTGGTCTTATTGAATGAATGAATGAGGAGAGAAGGGTAAGAAAGGTATGTGACGCAAATGTTGTTGGCACCAAAAATAGAGGAGCAAGACTTGGCACGAATAAGTATTAGAGGATGGTCATGTTAATAATCGGCAAGGTTGTATGAGAAAATGTATGAATGTAGATGAGGCGAGAATTGTGTTAGGATAGAAGAGTGTGAGGCTCTATCCTCTCTGCCTACCCCCGCAGTCAAACAGCGTGATGGTAAGACAGAAAACAAGTCATTAAAAAATTATCTTTTTTTCTCTCATTTCCTAGATCCAAGATTAAATAAATGTATCAGGCCTCAACGTAAGATGAATTCTCATTTTTAGATGCACGCAGCACGCGAGCGAAGGATGATGTGAACCAATCGCTCTATCCTCTCTGCTCCGCAGGTAAGCGGCATGATTGTAAGTTAGTTATTGAGAAGCGAGTATTTTTTGTGAAATCACAATTTATTATGAAATTGCAATATCAACTATCAAATGGTAAAATGGTGCAATTAGTAACTCATTCTCGTGGCAAAGAAATACATCATCATCACTATCTAGGTCTGCGTAAATATTCTCCGGGAATTCTTGTCTCCCGCTAAATTTAAACTCGCATCTTATTCACTACAGCCACTCATCTCCTTGAGTAACAGCGGTCGAGTATTAACCGAGGTTCCTCAACTTGACAAGCACTCCTCAACCTCATAACCATTTTAGGCTATTGGAGGATCTTACATAAATATATGCGGTATCAATTCCAATATTATTTATTATTATTACTAACTAGTAAATTATCAATTTACTACGAAACTGTGAAGACTTGATAAATATTTCAAAATTCCAAAATACATTTTCATGATATCAATTAATTTTGTTTCTTATATATAATTATTTAATTTGTTATTGAAACGAATTTCTAAGAATAAGAATTCCCTTTCCAAATATTTATTATTTTTAAATTCGTTAAATTGTTTCATTATGGAAACAATTTGTTTTAAGTCCAGGTACGGCGTAACACAATACACATTTTTGGGCTTTTTTATTACACGATTATATTTTAAAATCTATATATATGTTTATATATATTAAGACACATATATACGTTGCCAGCTGATATATCACGGTATTAAATATTAATTTCAAGAATCTTTGAGAACCATCTAAATTTCACGAATTTATTTTCATCTATTTTCAATAACCCCGATATTTTACTCCATTTATATAATTGCTTCAATAATCTTACTCTTAGATATTTTAAAATCGGAAACTAACGAAACTAAATTGTAGTTGTGTAATTATTTTAATAATTGACCTCTTATATATGCAGATATTAAAAATTATGTCATGCATACATGTATCCACCTCAGGACGGGAATAATGTCATGCATACATGTATCCACCTTATGACGGGAATTATGTCATGCATACATGTATCCACCTTATGACGGGAATTATGTCATGCATACATGTATCCACCCTAGGACAGGAATTATGTCATGCATACATGTATCCACCCTAGGACAGGAATTATATCATGCATACATTATCCACCCTAGGACGGGAATTATGGCATGTATATATGTATCCACCCTAGGACGGGAATTAAACATTAGTCTTACAAATAAAATTCTGTGTGTCACGTGTCGTTTACAGAGAAAAAATGTCAATTTCATTTGACATATACGATTTAGGTGAATATGTGACCTTTTTTATAAATGTACATTTTTAAACAGAAAACAAACATCTATTGTCGAAAATTTGAACATTGTAATGCTGATGTACTGTAGATACGTATTTATTTAAATTCTTATATTTCTTCACTTAAACCATGTCAGTCATGAGCGCGAATGCTAGGAAGGTTGTGATAGTTTTAAACTTTGAAATAAACATAAAAATCAGTTTGCGCTTAACTAAACTGAATAACAATATAAAAATCCGTTACACGCAATTTAAATCATGCTGACGTTTTTTTTCTGTACGGGTTTTTCCAGGTAATACGTGGTTACTTTTAATTAGATACCCAAGCCGCATCAACAGCCAACCGGGCGGCACCAAAACCAAACGAGAACGGCATCTGGAAAGGTTTCGAAACACATGAAAATGTACGCAATACAAATGTTGCCGGCGGTCACCGCGTCCTGACAATCAATCGATGTGAACCAATCAAAGGGAAGTATTTTTCCGCGTAATTTCTGTCAATTTTGACCGGCGATTTAGGAATACCGCGAAATCAGTAAAGATTTAAATGGGAACAATAATAATTAATAATTATTGCAAAGTATCTATCTAAGTACAGAATCATTACTTTGTTCCCACGCATTTTCGCCTGCCAATTAATATTTGATAGCTGTTATTCAAGAAACATTAAAATTTTCAATTACTCTGAGAAATGTAATGTTAAATATTATTATATTGTTTTTTTTTGCGACGTATATTGCATTTTTTTTTGTAATTAAGATAAAATAATACTCCGAATGAATGATTACATTATTGAAGTTAATTGAATGAATTATAAAATATATAGATATCTAAAAAAATATTTGGTTACCCGCAATTTTTTCTATCAGGGTAAATGCGTTATCATTTCGTCACGTTGAACATTTATGTTTCCTATTAAGGAAAACACATTCTTATTGTGAAGTTGTAATTATTCATAACATAGGTCTGTGATATTTTAAATACTAAATAAATGTATTAATTATAAATATATACATATAAAATCAATTTTGTCGAAAAATATTGTTTTAGCGTCACCGGGATTCGAACCTGGATCTTCATTTCCAATCCGGGGAAGTGCACTACCTTTGTGCTATAACGCCAGTATTTTTCTTGACAAATTTTCGAAACTATATGTTACATTTTTCAAATTAATACACCTGTCGTTCCATTATTTGAAAGCCAAATCGTCTGCAAATCGGTTTACTCAAAGGTATTTGAGATTCTGTAAAAATAATGTAGATGGCTTTCAAATAATGGAACGACAGGTGTATTAATTTGAAAAATGTAACATATAGTTTCGAAAATTTGTCAAGAAAAATACTGGCGTTATAGCACAAAGGTAGTGCACTTCCCCGGATTGGAAATGAAGATCCAGGTTCGAATCCCGGTGACGCTAAAACAATATTTTTCGACAAAATTGATTTTATATGTATATATTTATAATTAATACATTTATTTAGTATTTAATTTATGTTTCCGATACAATTGAAACTCGCGTATTATTAATAAAATACACTTCTTTCATTCAATTTTTACACAATCAATTCTATATTGCGATAAAATACAATTCTATATCTTTTAAGTAAATCATTTTTTCTAGGTTTTCTGGATTATTCTATCGTATATCAGACCAGAGAGGTCAGAAACGCAGTAGGATTATTTTTATATTAATATATAAATGTCACCCATCGACTTAATAATCGATCGTGAGAAATCACTGTTCCGTGTATCTCTTTCAATTTATATTTTCAATCAACAACCAACTCTGCCAATATAGAAGAGAAACGCTTTTTTACAAAACAGTTAAAAAAAAGTATATAAATAGTTAAAAAAAACTGACTGAGTAATTCGAGGCCCGAAAGCGGTTTATTTGATTTTTCAAGTCAATGTGGGTAAACTACTATCGTTTATTTTCTACTTATTTGCCTGCAATAATCTGATGAATTGTTCGCAAAGCTGACGGAGATTGGTCACGCTCAGTGTCGATTGGTTGCGATTCCGGAGTTTCGGGTTCGCTTCCGCGACGGCAAACCGGTAAACCGTCACTAACCGCTCGGGCCAAGTAAAACAACTTGATGCTTTTTGGATAGATGATTGACTAGACGAGTGGTATTTTTTGGCTGGGAATTCCCCGAGTACTGCTGGCACCTCCGAAGCGTTTTCATTCCAATGCGTCGAATAATTGTGCCTCTCTATAGTACGATGAGTTTCTAAAAGAAAACTCGTGCTATTTATTTTTGTATAAATAATGAATAGTGTTATCGTTATTTTGTAGTGGAGTTTTAATACAACATATAAATTTGATACGTATCTCTTTCTTAAGATAGGCAATAAATTTATACGCATGAAAGAAAAAGCAATCATTAATGTTTTGAAATTGTACAATAATCTTTTAAAATCTACACAACGATCATTTTTAAATTATATGGTATCAGCAAAACATAATATGAGATTTTGACGTCCGACCATCAATTTTGACAGTGAAAATAAATTTTAAACTTTGTATTAGGTTCTAATTGTATATTTAATATTGTAAATCATTCTTAAAACTTGTAAAGATGAACAACATTATTTAACAGTACGTAGGTACTAGGCTTATTTATATTTGTGTTCGTTGTCCAAAAATGTTTTCCTTACAATAAGTATCTTCTTCTTCTTTTTCTTTTAAATAGGCAATCCACCCTTCGAGAGTGATTTGTGCCATTAATCAAGTTAAAAACTTTGTTTTATAGGAAAAAGTACAATAATATTATAGAATAGGAAATACTACATTACAAGTCAATACCTTCGTTGTTCAAAAAACTTGCTATTATATAGATTAAACGTGGCGAGTTAAGGGAAAGAAGATGACGCAAGTTAACCGGGAACTGAAAATTACCATTGACGAGACCATTGTTAAAAAAACCTGTGATCCGCAATAGACAGGCAAAAAAGACACAGTCAAGGGTTTCCTTCGCGGCACTACACTCATACATTGGGGAATCTATCAAGTTCAATCTGAACAAATATTCACATAATACGACAGACCTCCACAATAAGTAAGTACAAATAAATGTATAAATTAAAAACTGCTTAAAGTCCAAAAGGACGTAAAATACTTTTCGCTATTATGATTTTATATTATATAATAATTTATTTTTTGCTTTTCTCGTCAACTTTTTATCATTTTTTTTATATAGTCAACTGAGTATTAAGCAAGTATATTTTTACAATTAATTGATATGAAAGTAACTTCTGAAATAATAAAATAAAACGGCTTTTAATTATTTCACTAGGAAGTGACTTTTTTATTTCTAGTAATTAAGTAAATAAACAAATATTAAACAAGTATGTTTGCATGTTCAAAATGTACTAAAAACCAACATTTATATAAAAAAAAATACACAAACAGAAACCATATCATGTTTAAATAAACATATATATTTGCTAATGCGAAAAGGTCATGCATTTCTTGGGAATATTTCAATATGTCCACTACATAGATGTTAATTTTTAATATTTCACACTAGAAACCTTGATACAAACATAAATAATAAATAATATCGCATCATTGCCTAAAAACAATAACTTCTCGGAGTTTACTAATCACATATGTAATTGAAAATAAAGGCAAAACTTTTCTACTCGTACCTTATAAAGGATTAATAATGAATTATTTAGGCACCGTCAAAATGAAATTTAAAAAAATCTGAAAGAACACCGATTATCAATGTCATGTTTACTCTACCTTTCATATTCCCAATAACGACAAAAAAATAACCCCCTCCGCCCCCCACTGTTGGCACCGAACTATTTTTAGCTTATTTGTTATTTACATCTATGCAGTACAATATTTATTGAAAGAAATATATATATTCATGTTACAGCACCACAAAATAATGATCGTGTAAATTAATTGTAGCTTTTAATTTAAGTACCACTCCATCAATTATTCGGCTTCTTATTCTCTTTATATTAGGGTTCGTACCTGAAAATTAGCGTTCACAGGAATATGTAGATGCACTAATGCAGTGATTTTTTATTTGATCGTAATGGGTCTGTAAGGATATTCCTAGTGTCAAAAATCATTGGGTCTGGAAGAACATTCCTAGTGTTAAAAATCATTGGATCTGGAAGGATATTCCTAGGGTCAAAAATCATTGGGTCACAAATGGTACCATCTTCCAATATATGTTCTATCAGTAAGAGATAACGAAGTAGTATAACATATAAGAAATGCTGTATAACCTGACTGTTTAAATCTGATCACAAAACAATACAAATTTACTTCCAGTAGAAGTAGAATTGTTAATACACCAACATGTGTTCAAAATAAAACGTACCAAGCATTAAGTATGGGTATATCAAAAAATGTTGTATAAAAATTTGGTCTAAAATGCATCATAAACATAATATCGGATTATTCAAATTGCTAATGGATTGGAAGAAGATGACTAATTCCACAATCACCTTTATATTAATTTTCTATAATACTAAAAATTCTAGTTATCCACAGTTAATTTGTATGTATAAAATGCAAGCGCATGCCTGATACCTATCTCAGATGCTTTACATGAAATATTATATAGCCAACGCAAAAATCATAAGGCTAATAGTATATCCATAGTATATATATATTTTTAAATTTGAATGAGAGAAACGTGAGATGTACATGTGTCACATTAATTATAAGTACCTACATTTGAATTGCGCCACACCCTGATAAGCTCACGTTATCCACCGTGGAAATATACCCTTAAAAAGCTCTTACAGTGCTCTTAGAACCTTTAATCCTGCCACGCATTACATACATGCATATATGTATATATGTGTGTGTATGCGATATTATAAAATATTCATAAAGATAATCATCTAATTATTTTGTGTTACATTAAATCCTGAAAATAATATATTGCTCACATTCTTATAACACTCCTTGGCAGGCTCAAGTCAAAAGATACCCCATATTAAACCCTTTACTGTGTCCTTAGAACCTTCCATGAACGATGTACATGTATTCTATAATATTACATAAGTACGGATCATCCCAATACCGTGTGCATTATTAAATCCTGAAAATAATGTATTGCTAACATTCTCATTGATTTCAAAATTATGAAAATATCAACTCACCTGTGTAGCGCCGAGCAAGACGTCTCCATTCAATATCAATTATTCACGGTGCATTTTATCACACAATTGACGACTCGATTTCGGTAAAACTTTGAGAAATGAAAACTCCATGTTATTCACTACGCGCATCGACCGCCGACATGTCGGTGACGCGCTGCTATGATCAGTCTGCTCAAGGGAAACTGCGTTGCAAACAACACACTAGAAAAAAAGCCGCTCAAACGTTAAATTTGTTTCGAAGAACTGGAGAATTTTATTTAGAAAATTATAATTTTATTATTTTCAATTGGCGACACTTTCTTGAGCGATATTCAAATTGTCGCTATGAATGTTTGTTGGCTTTGTAATTCATAACAATATGAAAAAATATTTTTTTACAATTCCGTCCTGTTGGTATTAAAATGGAATGTCAGAATATAAAACAATCCATTGGTGAATATATACCGTATTATATTCACGATTTACAATTAAAATTATTTTTAATTCATTTATATTTTCTACAATTCAATTATTATAAATAAAATTATTATTTTAAATGTACAAAGAAGGTAGGCAGTATTCCGTTATTTAAAAACTTATGCAATCATAAACGTGTATTATTTTAGACAATTAAAAAATAAACTGTATTTTTTTTAAATAAACTAAACTTTGTATTACACACAAAACTGTGTTTAATTTTTTCGCTACTCTATGACTAAGAAGTTGTCATTTACACTTGATGACGAAAGAGACTTCATCTTTTAAAACTATACTCGTATTGAAAAATTGAAAACAAAAGTTTTGTTGTGTGTGTAGTACAAAAAATGTTGAATCACAGACCAACTGCCACGTTAATTAATAATGTTAAATGCATTTGCGTTTATTTGTAAAAGTTGAGATTACTCGTAACATAGTCCCTTATTAATTTGAACAAATTAGATATCAATTAAAGATACACAAATAACAAATCTATCTATAAAAAAATACCTCATTAAAAAAGTAACATGCAACAAAATTCGTCTATAATAATAAGGTTGATATAGTTTAATTAAGAAAGCCTAGTTGCGGTTGAAAGATATATTCATTCGTTGCAACTTTCTCAGTGACAAAATATCTAATTTGTTTTGAATTATTTTAAACGCAAATTTAAAATGTCAATACAATTAGAACCACGCAAGAGCGTAATGGTGATTTCACATAAAAAATTATAGTAGTCATAATTTTTTATGATGATCATTTTTAATTATTAAAATGCCACTTAATTAAAAATTACTGCAATTTATTTAAATAACTCGCAGTGTTGGGGTTAAAAATAATTAATAAGATCGTAAATATTGACAATATTTCTTTCTATTGCTTTTTCAGTAACAGGGATAGAAATGAATAATTGTATAATACATTATATAATATATAATTATATGTTATATATAAATGAGGTATGTATGTCAATTTGTTTCCGGTTAGTTACAACTTAAGATATTAAGTATATGATATTTAATAATGTATTGGAAAATGGATAGTTATAAGGAACAAAAAATGTAAAAATGGTTTGATTTTAATTAAAAAATTAATCGTTAGTATAAACGTGGTTTGTATACAGATAATAGAATTTTATTTTAGTGTCTTCAAATATCAGTTTCAAGTTTAAATGTTATTTTGTTTTGAAGGCAATAAATACATTTTATTTTATATATTGCATATTATTCCATAAAATATTGGTATCTTTTTAACGCCATTTTAAGACACATTTTATTCGGAAAGGCTCCGAGAAAATCACAGACCAGTAAATGAATAGATGTGAAATAAAGTAAACATAGGAGAGAAGGGTTCAGAATATTACTTGCGAGACGGGGAGCATTCTACACACATTATTTATGGAAACATAAATCCGATAATTTACGACACATTTATGACGTGTTCTAATTTTCGTTCCAATCGAGTCGCACATTAAAAAAAAAGTCGCGGAGCTATTTGATTGCATAAATGGTACCAAAGTGATCACGTAAGTGACAAAAAAATGAAAAAATTGAAACAAGGAATTTCTTTTAGTTCATGTCTGTATATATTGGTAGTCTTTAGAAAAAAATATTATATATTAAAATCTTACGCGGTTGTCTGAAAATTTCGAAATTTAGAATAAATTCCGGTGTATTTTATGTACATGACGATTCGATTATTCTATTATAATAATTCGCAAAGCGTATCTATGCATCCGCGCAAATAGAGCACAAGGACAATATCCACTTCATCTCTGCTACAGGGCTGGCAATCGCTAGTTATAACTAAACGGTCAACGTACCAATCAACTGACTGGTAAAAAAAATTTTTTTTGACCCTATTTTTATTTACTACACATTTACAATACTGAAAGCTAATAAGAATATTCACCAAAAATAAATGTGTTATTTTTTTTTAAATTCTTCTTATTCATGGAAATAAAATAAAATTTCTTCTTATTATAAATGAAGAAATAATAACCTAAGCGAATGATGTTATAAATACTTTTGAAATTAGCAAAAATAACTTTGTTGTTAAAATTATAACTTTTCAAACAAATATCTAAACACCTACCCCGAAACATTGCACCACCATTTTATACAAATAATAGTATAAGAAATTTACTCATAAATTCTAAAGACAAAGGTGATAAATTTAACAATTCTGGTGTCTATAAAGTTAGTTGCAAGGATTGTGCTGCATTTTATATTGTAAAACGTGTAAAAATTTTAATATAAGGATAAAGGAGCATTTGAGATGTTTGAACAATAGTGAGTTTTCAGAATTTTCTAATCATTTGATAGAAAATGGTCATGGTTTTGATAAAAAATTGGGATTGTTAATTTTGCATATAAACGGTGTTGGTCACAAATTAAATAATTTGGAATCGTTGAATTATAAACAACCAACTAAATTTAACTACGAGTCCCATTCTAAAATTTTTTCCTAAAGTTTGTTTTCCTAAAATTTTTTCTTAAATTCGAGTAAATTTGAATTAGGTACTAAATTTATTTTTTAAATATTTTTTTTTTTTTAAATAGATTCTGGTAAAGAAACAATAAAATATGTTTTTCGTTTGTATTGACATCCTGAAGAAGAAAATAGTATTTTTCGAAACCGGTAGATGTATTTAAACTCAATAAGTGGTTAATAAAACAAAGTTAACAAATAAAACGTTATAAATATTTCAACTATATAAAGAAAGTGCAACTGTGACATGTCCAAAATATCATTATTTTCAGGGGAGTACTTTCGATGTTTTCAGTACTTACCGCAAATAGCAGAAACTTTAGATGTAGACAGTTCGCTTGTCTATCTTTGTATATGTGTTTATTTTATTTATTTTCAGTATAATGTGTCACCAGTGCTCCACAAATACTATTTGAAAGGACTTATGACTCGTGTTTTGTAATTCCAATATGTATATGTAACTGGTCTGAATGAATATTTAATAATAATTAATTAATCCTGGATGTTGCACAATTATCCTCTATGTAGTCGATATCTCTATATATTTTCTCGCCTTTTTTAATTTTGTAAAAAATTTTTAAGTTAGAACATTTAACTGTTTTATACTTCATTTATATTATTTAATACCATTTAGTATACTAGAAAAAGCACACAATTTAGAAGATTTCTTGCTAAATGTTGGATTTAATTCTACGATTCTGCACATGATATTTAATGTATTACAAATTTAATGAATGATGTTAACTTCAAATGTACCGCGTGCGCAAATTTCCACAGAATGCCAGCCATTAAAAATATCCATTAGTTAATAGAAAATATTCTAGGATATATATCAATTTATTTTAAGCGGGTAATATTAAGTAATATCTTCTATTTCTTTAACTATTTAATTTCATAGTTGATCTATAATATTTATTCAATTTTATTTTAACGCTAATTATTGTACAGTCTAAAAGATTTATAATATTTAAAACTCATTTCGAAAAATACAAATAACTCTAAATAAATCATAATGACTTAAACGAAAAATGACGTGTTGGTTTTTCGTGAAAATTTATTAAATATGATCTCACATCCAGTTTTCTCTGACGCAACAAAATAATAAGTTATCACCAGTATTTATTGGTAATAAATAAAAAAAATCAGCTCTGGAATACAGGGGTATAATATTTTTTATAATATTTTTTATGATAAGTGTACAACACCATTTAAATTATTATAATTCGTACACATTTTCAAATTAATCTTAAATAATTTTGCTAGTAACTGTATACGATTAGTTACTTTATTTTATTCTAACGAAGGAGCAGACTGTTGTGTAATTGTTTGACGATAAATTATTAAACTTGAGTAGATACAAAGTATTAATTATAAGTATATTTTATGTTTATCAAATTGATTAAAACATAAATTAATAATTTTGATTCAAATAGAGCAGGTGTTTGGTGTTTACTAAGAAAAATGTACAATATACATGAATATGGCTACGATGTGAGTCAATATTTAGGTTACTTACTACATATATATATATATATATATGAATAGCTGATTTGCACGTTTTCAAAATAATTATTATCGTAACACCACGCAGACCATAAAATAAATATATTTTATTGGTGAAATATAATATTAGGTAATATAAATATTTAAATGATAATATTTTCATAATTATTGACGAGAGTTGAAGCCTTCAATTAAAATGCAAGCACTATAGTAATATTACTTCAGAACATTTTTAGTCTAAATTTATATTGTCTTTCCATAATCTTCCATCATATCTCAGAACTTAGTCAAATTCATATTTTTTAGTATATAACAATGCAATCTCTCAAGTAATTAAATGTCGTTTACGTATTTACGACCCATTTAACATTTTCAGTAAATTATTATTTTATTTACATTTAATAAAGAAACCTGGTCTAACACCGGGGTTAATACCTAGTAAAAAAGCCAAGAAATTCTTTAAAAAAACTAATAATTCAAATTTTCATTAATATGGTGTATGAAATAATTTTTTTAATTAAATGTTTCAAAGTTATAGAACTATTAAATTATTAAATTTATATTTGAATTGCCGTAATGAGTGTAGAATTACAAAAAGGTAAATAAACACTGAACTCTGTAATATTATTTACACGCACTTGAGTCGGAAGAGAAATCTCATCTATGGACACAGGCCACAAGCAATATCGCACACAATTTTTAACAAAGCTTTTTCATGGGCCGCTTTCTATAGAAGGTTGGTAATCATATCACATAATATTGATTATCATATAAGATCATTAATTTTGACATTTTGAACTACTTCCTACGCCTCTATTGCCTTCTATCTTCTCTTGCATAATATGTTGTAAAGATTATATTTTTATTGCTGTGAATAAGCAGCTTTCGTTGATAGTTATTATTAGTTCTCTCGACTTATTTATGCATCTTAATACACCTTCATTAGTAATTTGATCAATCTAGGCCCTACATGTAACCTTATAACTGGTATGGTAATGTTATTTTTATATTTCTCGGCGCACAAGTAACAGCATTGTTACTTAAAATTGCACAAATTTTTTTTTACACCCATTCTGTGATCGAAAATTAGATGAGACATTGGTCATACGAGTTAACTTTTTTTACATTCGATCAAATCATATTACCTAATAGAGATTTTAGGTGTTATTAATTTTTTTTATAATGACCGATTTCTTTTGACTGTTGATGATCACAACCCTAGCATATTATGGGCGCGGGTGCGGAGATCTATCACGATGCGACCCGTCGCGCGTCGAGTAGTAGTCTGTAGTACCTAAACTCACTCAACACTATGCACAACTCAAAATTTCCAAGAAATCGATATCGCACAATGTATCTTTCACGAATAACAGTACAGCGTATATTTTAACTTTTATATTTTTCACATTTCATTGTAACTTATTTAGCTAAGTATAATAATATACAAACATACAGCAGTTAAAGCTCACGAGGCACAGCATAAATAAAAATTACAAAATACCGCTTACCAAAATTATATTTGGGTAGTTCCGTAAAATTAAACAATAAACTGCCAATAAAAATAAAAGACACAACATATGGAAAAATATTTAAGAAACTAATTATAAAACAGTTTAAATAATTAGATAATAAATTACGACGAGCACTACACAAAAAAAAGAAATAATCAATTTTTTTTTAACACTTTAATAGCTTTTAAACAATAGGCCACGTCGACACATGATCATCCTAATTAAGGGGTACTATTATTAACTGTTATTAAAATATTATAATAGGAATTGAAAAAAAAAACAATATAATTAAAGTGTTCTTAATATTAAGTAAATCAAATAGATTTCATGATTCATTTTGTGTCCTGCATAATGTAAAAATGTGCATTCCATTTTGTCTGCTCTGTTAATCACAGTTTTCAAATGCACCTCATTTCACGTAGTTCTGCTCAAAATTAAATATGAATATGATATAATCGACTCCATTCTAATAACGTATGGTACATTAAAAATAATAATTATTATCTAGGTGATATAAAAAGCGATACCAATGTTACGATTTTAAAATTGAGTAGGCATATATAAAAAAAAACATATACCTACCATAGTACATATACCTACCGTATTTTTCAGAACACAATATACACAATTTCATATTTAAAAAAATATATTTAGATTAGTGTGTCTTATGGTCTGATTGTAAAAAAATTAAAATGGCAAAAGAAATATAATTGTATTTTATTTTAACTCCTACCTATATGTTACATTTTTCATTAATTCCTTTTTTGACTTCATTTTAATTACAATATTTAATCTCCTCAAAATTATACGATAGTAACAAATTTAGATACCGCCACCACCAAAAAATCGACACGAGCTTGTGCTCGTTTTTTTTTTAAATTGTCTCACGAATTTGGGGTACGTCCTTCCTATCTTCTGAAAAATACGGTAACTATTTTTTTGTTTTTATTTTTTTTATTATTAACAATTGCAGCATAATACGATATTTTAGACACTATATGAATGTATAGATAACTATTGAATATATTGAAACAAGAGAAGTGAAGACGAACTGAACGCCGCTGGTACAAGGATACGGTAATAAAAATTAAATTTTAAGAATTTATAAATATTTGTGCAGTAATTCCTACATGTATTTTTTTTTTAATTTTCTCAAAAATTTTGGGGTATATCTTGTCTCCAAAAAGTAGTGTAATTATGCTCGTTGCTTATTCAAATTAAAATATTCGGTTTTAAATAAATATATATATATACTTGTTATATGAAGGTTGCAACTTTAAATTTGATTTTGAATTTAATTATTTAAATGATCTACTTATTGAACGCGCAATTCATATTGAGCCTGGCATCAAAAATACCTGCATATTCAATGTTCTGTTTATTAATAACATATGAATAAACATACAGATTTATTTGTCCGAGTGCAATACATAATCTACCATAAAAATACACATTTTATCTACAACAATAAGCAGATAATATATATCGAGTAACAATAACAAAATTCATCATTATTTTCGTTGCCTAATTCGTATCTTACACCGATTTGAATTAATAATATAATTAATTTGATTGATACCATAAAAATCGTTTTTTTTTGTTCTTATGGTTGGATAATTTAACGTCTACAGTAATATAAAAATGTTTATGATATGAGAATAGTAATTGATTTATTTGCTAAAATTGCAATTGAATTAATAACTTGTTATAAAGTATAGATTAAAATTGTAAAAAAAATTGAGCGTTACTTTAAAAGGATTTAAAACTGGTCGTTATTAAAATTTTAATTCAAGATAAAATAAACCGATATTTTAATATAAAATATTTAACATGCCATAAAAAAAAAGTGTTGTAATATACCTATGTACTTAAGTATTATATATATGCCTACATCAAATGTCAGAAATACGAAAGTCACCTGTTTTCACCCGTAAACGTAATAAGGTAAAGAATAAATGATCTCGGACATGTAGTACCTATCATATCAAAAAATCTTGTGTATTTTAGGTCATACATACTTAATTGTACTCATAGTGAAAATATGATGGGGCTCTATATACAGTGTAAAGCACATTTGATACGAACTGTTAAAGAATTTTTCAGGTAATAGTACCTACTTATATATATATATATATATAATAAAGTACGCAACTAAAAATTTTAATTATCTACGTCACCTATTATAATGACATACAATATATTTTAAAGATTGTACTGCATATAATATATATTCAAAACACCATATTTATATTCACAATTATAGTAATGCATTCAGCATGATTAATAGGTATTTTAAGTATGTAGATTTTGCTTAGTTTTCTACTAGAAATTTATTTAAAAAATTATCAATAAAAGATACAATAAAACATCAAATAATTTCTAATAATGTGAGTACGTTTCGATACAAGGTATCAAAAATATTAAATTTTTAAATCCGACATATGACGAGCAATCGGACAAAGAAAATCATAATTTTTATAGTTCATATTTTAATAATGCAGAATTTTAATTTCTTATAGCACTAATACTAATATAATTAATAACGATCTTACAGCACTTCTAATAGGCATAGGATGTATGTCAAAAATGGCTGAACTTATAGTAATGTTTTGATTTCCGGCGGAAGTTCTCATACTTACTATTATGAACAATAAATATAGGAAATAGGCAGTCTTCAGTGAAACAATGGCGGTGTCTTATATATGTATTGATTATTATTGATATTAAACTTCTTTTTAAGAAAACTTCATAAGCACCATAATTTTTTTACGCTGCTACCTTCAGTTGTATAAATAAAAATAGTAAGTCTCATTTATAAATTTATGCTAAGCTACCTGACATAAATATAATTATAAAATGTATGTTTTCCATAAAAAATATGTTAAAGTTGATAATTTTAAGTAGTATTTTTAATTCAAATTAAACAAATCAACTAGAAAAAAAAAAAATTATCTATAAAATATTTAGTTGCTACCTATTTATAAACTATCCCGGTAGCATCTATATGTTTTTTCGATAAATAGATTTTTTTCTCTACATCTTTCTAGTTGATTAATTTAATTTGTATTCATAATTTTATTTATTGACTACTGTACAGGCTCAGGTGAAAATTTTCATAAATATAAGAATAAAATGATTTGTATTATAATATATCATATCACAAAAACTGTATTTACTTAATATTGGTGAATACCAAAACTGTATTTACTTAATATTGGTGAATACCAAAACTGTATTTACTTAATATTGGTGAACACCAAAACTGTATTTATTTAATATTGGTGAACACCAAAACTGAAAAATATTTAATGATCAAGTCCCGAAATCTTACATATAAAATCCCAATGTCTTGTTGTGTATTTGTTACTTTATTGGAGTATAATGTAAATTTCTTTTGAAATTCTATTGTTAAAAACTTGATATTTATATAATTACATTTCTAGTATGAATTTTATGTATGTATGTGAGTAATCATTATTTAATACCTACTCTACACGATTTTAAGCTAATTTTTTTAGAAATATCCTTCAGTTCATCAGGTTCGTTTTTCAATATTGAAACTATTTTCTAGATTCAAGACGTCGGTTATTCAGAAATAATTGCGGTATTTAATTAATATGGAAGAAGATCCAGTACAGAAAAAGCAATGTCTAAATCACGTCCTAGAACAGGATTAAAGCACCGGTTTATAAATATCACATACCACATTCATAAAAATATACATTTACGTAATATTGATACACGAAGATAAAAAAAAAAATTACGCAGTGGATAGGACCCGAATATTTATATAGATATTTTTTCTATTTGGCAACGTGTACATAGATTAATACTAGATAAATAAAAATGCATTTATTTCACATAAATGTAATGATTGCGTTAATAGTAATTTCTGTGTTCATCTACAAGTATGAGTAGGTATTATATATTGGTAATCATACCAAGTGGTCGGTATGCCTATATTAATTCGATATAATGATATACGATAAATGTTTCTCAGAATAGATTAGCCTAATAAAAAATATTCAACATGAGTGTTCATTATCTAAAAATCATAAATGCAATTTTATTTTTCACAAAAAAGAGCTCCACTACGGGAATAGCTGAAATATGTAGGCAGTCTATAAATGCATCACAATTATTTTATTTTATTTTTAAACTGTCAAACAAAAAATTTAATTAATAATATTTAATAATGTTTACTTTACCTTTTTTAAAATTCAAAAACAGGGTTATAAGGAGTACCTTTAGGTATTTGTACATGGCGTATTCTTTAGAAAACAATTAATGTAAATATTTTAATTATTGTACAATGCTTATACCGTGCGTATTGATATTCAAAAATATCTAATTATTTTCGAAAATGTAGGTATTACATTTTTTATTCGACTGAAAAATTTTTCAGCGGGTACAAATAAATTTATAAAAATATATTTACATGTTAGTTCACGCATAACTTTCTTAGGTCGATACCTATTTGTCATTAGAGAGTCACACAAATTATTTTTTTTGTATAATTTCAATCAATAATTATTAAATTTAGGAGATATTATTAACAAACCCACTGTGAATAGACACCATAATAGGTATTCAGTTATTATGTGGAAACAAGATTCAGCAGATTAATCTTCAAACAGACGCAGAATTTACAATTACCTGTACCTTTTGACATTTATAGTTTTCGTTTAATGGCCGTTAAAGTGAAATTATTACATATGTGAGATGTTTACACGTGTTGGCGGGCATGGTTACTTAGAAATGCTATAGGTATGTAGTATATAGCTATTAATCACTTTATATGCTGCACACACTACTATAATGGCGTTTAAATTGCTTTTGCCTTGTATATGATAAGATACCATCGGCAATGGATTATTTTTACGTGAAATTTACCTAATTAAGATAAAAAAATAAAAAAAATTTCCGGTAATAAAAAAAAATCTATTCATAAAAATGTTGTATTATACTTTATTTTACGAAATTTAATGTTTAATGAAATTGTTGAGAATATTTTATTAATTATCATTTTTTAGGGATCTAGAATACATATTTTTTGTTAAATGCTGTATGCATGATTTTTCAATTAAAATACCGTTGAAAAGGCAATGAAATATATGCAAATATTTGATAACATCAAAAGTCCGCAACGCTTCGGAAAACATTAAAAAAAAACTTACTTTCAAACTCTTCTTCATAAATCATTTGTCCATATAATGATCACTGCATGCACTAATTCGTGCACTTTGAATTTCCAAATTGCTAACGGAATATTCACAGGGAAAGATTGTGTTTTTACTTCCATCGAATTGCATCTGAATGCATCTCGAATCGAGGACAATTCCGCATCCTAAATAATCGTCGGCGCTTGAACCGCAATGGACAGCCCAAGGCGGGGATCGGATCTAAAGTACAACACGCGGCAGATGACCAAACTCTCGGAGGAAACTGTAACGGGAACACTACGTGATGCACCGTGACGTCACGTCAGACTGTTTCGAACTTCCGGCCGAAAAATGCAGAAGAAAGGTTAACATCACCTTGGGAATAACAGGAAACAGCGAAGAAGACGAAAGAAAATCTCCCGTCGGAAACTCCTCAATCCGCCGATGTTGCAAACCTGACAACGTCATCTGGACAGATGCACCACCGCGAAGATTTCAACCCGCGTCAGCTGAAAACTCGGCTGAAATCCGGTGCCGGCCAACAACCACCGCGCGAAAGTGCCGCCAATCAACTGTCACAACCGGCCGCCAAAACTTCGGCGAACAATCGGCGCGGGAAAACGAACACAGCGGCGCGGCGGCGAGCGAATGCGCAATTCTAAATTTGAAAATTTCAACGCACTGTTTTTTTAAACGGGTTACGTAATACGCCACTACCGGTGCACTCTCGGCTGATTTATTTACCTTGTTACATATAACAGCGTTTCGGCTCGGCTCGGCGACGCGGAGGACCGGCGAGTGGCAGGGCTGCCGTCCAACTGTCTGAATCGTGTCCGGCGGCCCCCCCTCCGCGGCCCGGCGCCCCCCCCTGGCCGGCGCCCCCCTCCGATGCACCGCCCCACCCCGCGACCGCCGACGCAGGCGCCTCGGGCGGTGCAGTTTTTCTTCGGCGGAACGGGAAATGCAGCGTAGGATTTTCCGATTTCTCGTCGGTGGAAACTTCACTGTCGGAACGGACTTGTGTCCTTTATGGGCGTCCGTGTGGACGACGTCCAATATCGGCACATCCAAAACTCAACGGACCCACGACGTCATTAAACATATAAAACAATTCATTTCTTTTACTTCAACATCTTAAAATAAAACTATTTAATGAAATGTATAAAAATATTACACATTACGTTTATTCAAATACTAAATCATCGATGATTCATTATGTCATACTTACTTAATTTTAGTATTTTTTGTTATGAACGTACCGATTATAATGTTTCCACAGCGTAAATTCCGTCGATAGAAAAATAGAACACACATTAAAGCAAGATAATAATTGAATAACAATATAAATCAATTCAATATCACGTATATATATTTTTTGTATAATTCTAATTCACGATGACAATAAGCTGCAATAATGGTAATAAAGAAATAAATACTAGAATGATCTAGAAACATAAAATCTCTCATAGACTTCCGAAATTATAATTGTGTAGGTAGTATACATCTCTCACCTCATCCAAACTTCTATTTTGCAAGCTTATTATTCTCTGTTCTTCAATTTACACTATTATTATTCTTTACTTCATTTCTTTAAAATGCTCTTACTTTAATGTCCTTTATACTTTATTTTTACTTTGTTCTTTTTACTTATTCTCTACTTGTCTCCTTTATGATTTTTCTGTTTTTTACTATTTAATTAGTTTAAAATAGTCTTAGTCCTGCCTTAGTTCCTACTTATGCACATGTCATTTTTTATAAATATTAAAAACAATAATAAATAGTTAATGTAACCTAATGGCTACCTATCTCAGAACAGGTACTTTATATGTACCTAACGAGGTAAGAAGCGGCCAACAGGCTTGTATAAAATGTAATATTTAATACTTATTGTACTCGCTAGTGTATTAATTACTTTTAAAATGTTTATTTTGATGAAAGCTTCAAAAGAATGTTATTTTCAAAATAAACGCTTATTTATCAGCACTGAAATTACAATCACTATTTGTTTCATGTGATCAAACCACCCAAGTGAACCTTTCTTCAACCTATTAACTATTCTAAGACAATTACTAATTTATAACCTTTCTTCAACCTATTAACTATTCTAAGACAATTACTAATTTATAAATGAATTTACCATATTGGTAAAAATATGATAATATATGAAATAATAGTTATCCAAAATACATCCGACATTATATAGGCATTTAAAGATATACTTTTAAAATTAGCAAAATTAAATTTGTGGTTAAAATTCATATTTTTATTTTTTAACTTTGTTTTATTAACCACTTACCGGTAGATGTATTTAAACTCAATAAGCGGTTAATAAAATAAAGTTAACAAATAAAAATATTTAAAGATATACCTATTTTACTTAAATGAACATCTTTACACAAAACGTGTTCGCTCGATCGGTATCAGGTTATACCCACGTGACAGGATCACTAAGGCTATCAAACACCCCCGTATAACCATGAAATTTTAGCTTCATCTCTCTCCCATAGGTAGATTTTGATCTCTATTAAAAGATTAGAAAAATAGATAGTACTAAACTACAAAATAAAACAAATAATTGCAAAGATTTTATAATTAAATTGAAAAATATAAACACAAATTAAATTAATCAAATAAAAAGAAATGCAGAAAAAATCGATAAAAGGTCCAGGATCGTATCCCGGTAGCAACTAAAATACTTTTTCAGTATATCTTTCTGGTCGATTCATTTAACTTGTATTAAAAATACTACAGATCAAATTCTGAAAAAGTGCAATTTCACAAGAATAATGTTTTCTCCGTAAAAATATTTAGTTACAGGCCTAATTAAGTGGCGAACTAAATATATTTTCAAACTTATCATAATTTCGACTATTAAGTTATAATAAATACATTTAATATACGTCGTTAGAGAAGTTTTAAATTAATCACAGCATTAATAACTTTGATGTCAGAACATGCAAAAAGTATTAAATAGAAAAATAAAAATGTACTCGATATCATTTACCATATGCATTAGTAGTGTTTGTTCACATCAATCAAATATTTTCTTTAGGCGGTTTATAAGATTCGTGACATTTTCGAACAATCTTTTCATATACACATTTTCTCAACTTTATAACATGAACATACTTTTTCATAGATTATGCTTCTCTAATTAACGTCTAAAAACATCCCTTAAATGATTAATCCTGTAAGTATAAGTATTGATATGTCGACGAGGCGATGTAAGTGAGTTCAAAAGGTAATATTCAGTATTAATAATTATAAAAAATATTTTGTTTAAACCACTATTTATTAATTATTCTTCATGTTTCGATACCTGTGGTATCTTTTTCAGAAAACAATGTATACTGAAATTAAAAAATGCATGCATATATAGAAACAAAACTATAAAATGGTGAATAAGTAAGAACTAATATGAAAACAAATTTAAAAGGTGACTATTTGCAAAAAGGATTTGATTATTTATAATATTAAGCTAGCTTGCTATTAACACTTTTTCTTATTTCAAAAATTTTATCTAACTATAAATCCCTAGTATTTGTATGTAAAATTTCTAAACCCTTATTAATATCAAAGGAATGGTTTGTTTCCAAAAGGTGATTGGAAAAGTCTGAATAGTTATTGTTATTTAGAATGAATAATTAAAAAATAGTGGTTTAAACAAAGTATTTTTTATAATTACTAATATAAAATGAGTCTACAAAGTAATTTTGCAAATATTGAAGAGGTAATATACAACACACCCAGCACCAACTGGAATTCGTTTAATTCCAATAAGATTACACAAATATGGACCCAATATATGATTCAATCAGGTAGAGATGAATCAGAAGCATGGTTATCCAACATTCTAATATAATTTATATAATATCTTCACTAATAATTCACTAGTCCTATAACATTCCCACTACATATATTTCTAATATATTTTTATTTTTATTTTTTTATGCACATTTGTAATTCTCTTTTTATTACTGTCGATGACTTTATTCAACAGCACGAAAAAAAAAACTGGCTACTTTAACACAGACTTCAGTCTAGCAAAGTAGCCAGGACAACGCTGTATATATCGGAGGTGACGTCTGCTCCATCCCATACAATAAACTATGAGTATAATTATGTCTTATGTTTATTATGTATTCACCTCTATTAAAACAAAAATATGTATGTCAATATATATATATAAATAAATAAATTAAAATATATATAATACAATTCTAGTGTATGACGGATTTGCATTCAGAGTTGGTACGTTATTCGCATTTCATTTTAATATCATTGCAATATGCTGTCATCAGGGCTTTAAATTCATCATAGTCGTGTGAGCCCTGACCTCTTCAAGTAACGGTCGCCACTTCTATTTGTCCTTTGATGTTCTCGTTCGGTTCACGATGATGCTGACTGATGCTCATTCTGAGTAGCACCATTCATGGCGCAATACAACTACCCTAACATGACTTTTTTTAACACCTCTCAGTCAGTCCCAACTCATGAGTTAAACAATCACTTGCTGACTATAAATATAACTGAATTTATTTTAGATTTTAATTTTGTCAAATTCATTTACATTATTTTAACATTCTATTGTCACCTTGTACGAAGAAATTATAACACTAAACGTTAGTCCGTGTGTATCTTTTAGAATTTATTTAATTTGTAATTCTATTTTATATAAAGGGGTTAGCTTATTCGAGGACGTTGGGATTAACAATATGTATTAGATTTATTGAGGACAACACATTCTTATTATGAATTTGTAATTAATACATTAATAATAATATCACAGACCTATGTTCTGAATAATTACATCTCCAGTGTCCAAAATTTAACAAAAATGATTTGTTAATTCTGGCGACTGCTATTGGTTTACTCAAAGGTATTTAAGATTCCGTAAAAACAATGTAGATGGCTGTCAAATAATGAAACGATAGATGTATTAATTTGAATTTTTATTTTATTTATTTTTTATTTATTTATATATATATATTGATATACATATTTTTATTCTAATAGAGTTGAATACATAATAAACATAAGACATAATTATACTCATAGTTTATTGTGCGGAATGGAGTAGACTTCACCTCTGATATATACAGCGTTGTCCTGGCTACTTTGCTAGACTGAATGTAACACATGAGTTCGAAAATTTGTCGTCAAAAATACTGTCGTTGTAACATAGTTGGTAATGCACCTTCCTAGGATTGAAAAAGACATCCGTATTCGAATCCCGGTAGCGCAACAACAATATTTTTCAATAAAATTGATTTTATATGTATATATTTATAACTAATACATTTAATTAGTATTTAATTCAGATTTACATTTCAAATATTTCATTGAATACCGAATTGACGTTCGACTCCCTGAAGCTGTTTCAACTAGGCTAGATTTCTCAACCGTGTCTATGAAATGAAAATTGAAATATTGTATTACTTTTATTGTTTTCATTTTAAATATTCGGGATTGATGGGCTCGATAAAATATATAAATAAAATTTCAAAGAGTTAAATTGTTTTAAAAATATTTTTTAAAAACGTTTTAATTTTAATTTTAAAACTGAAAAGACACGCATTAATTGAATTCATTAATTAAATTAAAAAGAAAATTGACATTTCACTTCGATGTAATGTATCATGTTTCCTTTAAAAAAAAAACAATGTATTTTTTTTAACGCACATACTTCTGTATTTACGCGGTAGTTTTTAATATATTATTTTTTCTTCTCAGTCGTCAATGTGTAATATAACATTTATTTATATTTTTTCACAGTGCTTCTATCTAATTTCTCAACCATAAAAAAGTATTTTCTGTAACACGTTACTCGCCAATATTGTTTTACAAGGACTATCTATCAGGGTCATTAAATACCTGTTAATAATGAGTATATTAGAAACATAAAAAATATATTAATTAGAAAGATATACATATAAAATCAATTCTATCGAAAAATATTGTTGTTGCGCCACCGGGATTCAAACCTGGATCTCTTTCCTAACCGGGGAAGATGCTTTATCCAACTATTCTATAGCGACAAACTATCGAACATATATGTTACATTTTTGATATAAATACATTTTATTAAGGAAAACACATTCTTATTGTGAAGTTGTAAGTATTAAGAACATAGGTCTGTGATATTTTAAATACTAAATAAATGTATTAATTATAAATATATACATATAAAATCAATTTTGTCGAAAAATATTGTTTTTGCGTCACCGGGATTCGAACCTGGATCTCTATTTCCAATCCGGGGAAGTGCACTACCTTTGCGCTATAACGCCAGTATTTTTCTTAACAAATTTAAAATAATGTAGATGGCTTTCAAATAATGGAACGACAGGTGTATTAATTTGAAAAATGTAACATATAGGTTCGAAAATTTGTCAAGAAAAATACTGGCGTTATAGCACAAAGGTAGTGCACTTCCCCGGATTGGAAATAGAGATCCAGGTTCGAATCCCGGTGACGCAAAAACAATATTTTTCGACAAAATTGATTTTATATGTATATATTTATAATTAATACATTAATTTAGTATTTAAAATAAATACATTTAATCGTTCCATTATTTGAAAGAACCATCTACCTTATTTATATACCAAATTAATATATTTAATTCATATTTAAAATATCACAGACCTACGTTCTGAATAATTACAACTTCACAATAAGAATGTGTTCTCCTAATAAAAAATAAATAATTTCCTCACACAAATAGATCTGGCATTTACGTTTTGACCATGCTTACTTTAGATTAACATCATTTGTGCGTCCGTGTTCAGTTGCATCGAGTTTGATTGTGAATTTGAATAATAATATTATTTCAAAACGAAAACATTAAATAGTGTTAAGACCCTCAGTGCACGAGGCGTGTATTCAAGTGTACGTCGGGTCTAATCATGAGTCTATTGTTGCACGCAATTATTTCACGAGCTGATAGATCTTGTTGGATCTCTGCATACTCTATAAATCCACCGCCGCTCGCTCACGACTCTCGTTCATGACTCATAATGTCCTTTACTCTCCCAGCAAGGTTACAGAGTCACATCTTGTCGGTTCCCACAGTGCAGGAGAAATGCTGTGCATCTAAAATTGAATAAACCGCGTTGTAAATTGCACCACCTAACGCGTGGTAACAAACCAATTCCTCGCAAACGCTTGCGAGAGTCAACTAATACAATCATTTTTTTATCTGACCCTCCTCAACTATCCGCGAAATTACGAGTACACGCGGTACGGTGATGGCAATATAAAACTTAGTATAAAAAGAACCATAATTTTATTGTATGCAGTGTCCGAGAAAGCGATATTGACTCTGAATGCAAAAGCTTAACGAAATACTTGCCTAGTTTGAGATAAGGCTATGTTTCACGTGCTCTCTTGAATGCTAGTTGCAGTCGGGATTGCTGAGGAGGCGATCTAATTCGCCGTTGACAGCACCAAGGGGCGTAACTCAAAAATTCAAATTTAGTTTCGACGATCGAATTGTTCGTTTAGTGCACAGTCTTATTTTAGGATGTGTTTTATACTTTGAAAAATAATCATTATATTCATCTTGTTAGACCTCTAAAAATGTGTATTTAGTATTGAAGGAATAATAAGGTTTCAACTAACAATTTGGGCTAATTTGAGTTATTGCACGAAAAAGGTTCCAAATGCATTATTCTTTATTTCTTCTATACACACCAACTTTATCCAACGGATATTAAAGGAAATAGCAAGAGCTGCAGTTCTAACTGCATCAGTTATTTATTTCAATTTATGGATCATTATTGTCAATTTACAATGTTTTTTTTTATTATATTTAATTTCTCTCATCTCACAGTGGAGTCATTGATAATACTGAAAATAAGTTAAGACCTTAAAACTGATCATATTTGCATCGTCAAAATAAAATGAATTTATAATTAAAATTCATTCAACACTTTTGAGGTTATGTCAAAACAGTGTCAGTGTCAGATGGAACTTTATTATTCTGAGGGGTCTATATGTGATCGGGTGCCGTGCGCATCTCCCAATTTCGTTGTAGTTTTATGAATGTTGCAGCACAATATTGATGGTAAATTAATGGGTGAAAATAATTTACGAAAATAGTCTACAAAGAAATTAAATGGAAAATTCGTTGGCAAGTTCAAAATATCGTTAAAAATTTCAGTAACCATCTTAATCACGCGATCAATCGTGCTCTTTTTTTGTCAAGTCATGTTTGTAGATACAGTCACAATATGATAATGTAAATGGAAAAAATAGTGCATTATTGAATATGTTTTAAGCACATGTGGGTTGTCCCGTTAGTCTAGTTTCATATAATTTTCTAATGATGAAACATCTCTAATAATATATATATACAATCTCTTTGGTTACATTATTTTATTCGAATTACGACGTTATTTATATAATGTAATTTGTAAATGTAGTACACACAGCTGTATGATAGCGTGAAAAAGGTAATGAAAACATTTACCGTTTTTGGTCATCAAGATTAAGTTAACGTTTATTCGATTGCTCAGGCGTTTAACAATAGGATACTTTTTATTTGTTTTGGTTGAGTGCTCGGGACACCTGTCTAAATAATAGTTGAGTACTTGACAAATGCAAGAGCAATTAATGCGCAGAAATAGTGAGCAAAGTGATCGGAGATTAATTGATGCGATTAACCTTTCCATTACTAATGGTTCGGGGTAATTCACGAACCCATCGGTGTAATGTAATTTTTAACAATATTTTTTTTAGTATGTAATGCAACAAATTTTGAATATTATTATGTATATAAATTTATGTACGAAAATATTAGTGAATAATAAAGCAGCTCCTCAGGGAAGAGAATAATATTATAAAAGATTTGTGGATTTAAATACATTGAATTTATTGGAGTCTAGTTACAACAGTTGAGACTTAATGGTAAATGCGCGACTCTGCGGAGTGCATCACGCGAACTGCTAAAGACGCAGGAGCCGGGGAGAGAATGAGAAAGTTGCCGTGCGCGGATCTATGCGCATGATCTCATGCTTCTGGGCGCATTCAGCGCGTGGTGGAAGGCATCACCATAATACAAATCACTGTGAACGTTACAAAAAGTCAAAGTATTTACTAGGCCTGTATAAATATAAATTGAAAAACATTTTTTATCTTCAAAAATATGTAATTAATCAATAATATACATCATTTTATTGTCTTAATTATGGCAAATTATTTCTATCTTCTAAATAATCTAGTAAATAAGATGAACAATGTATACAAAAAAATGATCTTATGATGAATTTTAGTCAGTCAAAACTGAGTGTGCGAAATTTTCTACGCCAAGAAAACTTATACGACAAACCATTTATAAGAGTGAAAATTTATACGCCTAGGCCCAGCACTATATGCTTCAAGCGATGGTATACTTTATACGATAATACGTATGCTTTAACAATCCACAAACCACTATAAAGGAAACAGTAAGTTAGTATAATGAAAGATTTCGATTTTTATATACTTTATAGTTATTTGTGTTATCAATAAACAAAATATATTGTCGTATAAAATGTATTACCGTACAAATATACTGCGTATAAATTTCTACTCGAATAAACGTTTGCGAGTATTTTGCGTTTTATAAATTTAGGCGTACGAAATTCCTAAAATCTTTCATGTGGTGGTAGGTATACGAGAAATATAAAACTACGGCAAACTGGTTACGTGGAAAAGTCTGGGAAAGGACATAAACAAAATACTAGAAATTAGTCATGTTTGAAGACTCAAAAATCAATGAGCATATATGAAAAGACGTATTAACACTTACAGCCCGGTGGGTCAAAAAAAAAACACATCCGGAAGTAATGGGTCATTTTAGACCCACCTCAAGTTTTCGGTTTTTCAACCGTTTTGTGGGAGATTTTTTATAGATGTTTCATTTTAAATATGATTTAATGAAATGGTATTATATGCCGTAATGTGTCTGCTAAAAAATTTAAGTTAAAAATTAAAAAATATTACGAAAATGTACATATCCTCACGCATCAATAGACGCCCTACATGGCCAAAATACAAACATCCACTGGGCGTGTGATCTTCTTGTCGGAACCCGAGCAGGTAGTGTCATAAAACTTACAGGTAAGCGCAACGCCCCTCAAATAATTATATTATTCGCATTGTCTAGGGGCTGCCAGATAAAAATAAATCAAAACAAATACATGAACGTCTACCTGGTATCCTTTGTCTACCCGCTCAAAATGTTGACAATAGATGTTTCGGCATAAGCGTTGAGATCCAATCCGACTGTCTTAGGTCAGTTTTGAGCGTTTTTTCACATTTTTATCAATAACTCATTTGAATCTCGTCCGATAACATTTATTTTTATTTCAAATTATTTGAAAATATTTAATGAAAGATGAGCTAAAGGCAAAACAGCATTAAACGAATATTTATAGCGTAATTCTTATTTTTACAAACACGGGGGTCAAATCTGACTCACCGCCGCAGAGTATCAGAGTATGTGTTAATGTAGACGAGGAGAGATTTGTACATTAGTGCATACCTATATGTTTATGAAAGTGGACAATGATTGGCCCGAATACAACGCGATGCTTATTAAATCTTTTTTAAAAAATTTTTGTCACTTTATATTTATTATTATGGTGGCATCGTGCTCACCACCCGTCTCTCATTACTATAGATAATCTGTTCATAGTACAGTATAGGTAGTTCGCTGAGTATCGTCGTAGTGTTTGATTTCGGTTTTTGTGAATACTGTTTTTAACATTTTAAGCCCTCAAAATGAATCCATGTTTTAAATTTACAAATAAGAAAGACAATATACATAATTACGACATGAAATTAAAAATCAACAATTCATAAAATTTCTAGTTTCATACCCAAAGTAAATGGTTTACGACGCATACTCGTATAAGACAACGGGTTTATAAAATTCTGCGTTTCTTCTTCTTCTTTTAAATTAGTAATCCACCCTTCAAGAGTGATTTGTGCCATTAATAAAGTTAAAAAAAAAATTATAGAATAAAATACAATAATATTATAGAATAAGAAATATTACATGCCAAGTCAATACCATTGTCGTTCATAAAATTTTCTATCATATAGATTAGATGTGGTAAGTTAAGGGAAAGAAGATGACACAAGTTAACCAGGAGTTGAAAATTACCATTGACGAGATTACTGTAAAAAAAACCTGTGATCCGCAATGAACCGACAAAAAAGATATGGTCATGGGTTTCCTCCACGTCACCACACTCACACATTGGGGAATCTATTAAGTTTAATCTGAATAAATGTGAGACTACCTGGCAATGCCCAATTCTCATTCTAGAGATATTTGATACTGTTATTTTTGAGACTATCCTTTTGGATAACCAGGAAGTGCGGGGAATAGATCTTTGAATAATTTTAAGCCAATTACTCTTATGATTATTTGAATTCATCCATAAAATCTTCATACATCGGGATATGGAACTGATGAGGGAAAACTCCGGAAAGAGTGTCCTCCTTGGCCAGTTTATCAGTACATTCCAATTCTGTATTTTAAATATATTCATATTGATGGGGCTGAAAATGGTGTACTGTGGAACGACGACAATCAATCCGATTTTGACACTTTTAATTATGTTTTATTTTTGTTTCCTAAAACATACTATAAAACGTTTTTTTTTCAAACATTGGGCTAAAATTTCTAGAGTTGCGTTATATTTTTTAATGCGTTATTTTCTTCTCATTTCTCATTCATTTAATTGACGTTGGCTATAATCACTTTGTTTACTGTGGCCCGAAAAAGCTCTGCAGTAGACTGGCCAAACCGTTGTCTCATATTATTTATTGTTACGTACTTGCTTTAACAGTACGTATTCGTTGTACACTTTGGTGATGTTGAAGTGAAACTCTTTGTGACAATTAATATTTATTACAATGAGGTACAATTGATACACAAGATGTACAATTAATAACGAGACAAAAGTAGCGTAGAAAAGAGACTCGCGCCCTGTGTGTCCCCACTATTTATATCCGCACATACACACGCATTCACGCATACACGTACACTGGTACAATCCAAGGAAATCACAATTACATATATATTTTTCTTTATTCATCTCATCTCTAGTCGTAACTGTCCATCCAGCTTATTTTGAATATTATTCTGTAGATCCACATGTCAAATGCTTCAAGTCTTCATATCTTTTATTCAATAAGTATCCATTCTGAAACACATAGCATTTATCCATTTGAATTCATAATTTAAAATTGATATGAGACTGCAGAATAATCGCGTTATATTCGAGCTTATTAACGATAATTATTTCAGGACCTAGTCACGTGGTAGAATCCTGAATCCACCCCTGCACGATAACCAATTATTGCCTCCTTTCACATCTACGAAACACCTCTGCTATATTTAAATAATATAATAAGTTATTATATTATTTCTACAGAGGTAATTTATATTGTGATGTATGTTTTTCTGCGGTGTGGCACCTAATTTGAAATGAAGGCGTAATTTGACAGCTGACGTCACTTTAGACTGCCATCTAGCGGTGTTGCAGCAAATGTGAGTGCATTTAATTATGCAGGAAACTTAATTCACTTAGTCGCATACGCGGCTCGGAGGTAAATATTCAAGCTGTCACACCTTTGCCTCTAAAGCCTGCGAAGGGGAAATAGTAGACAGTGGCATGAAATGAGAATTAAATAAAAACACCAATAAAAAAAGAACATTATCGTTTTATTCTTGTCACTCAGTGACAGGTAACGCCTAGTAAGAGCTGCGCAGGTATTTAAAAATCAAATAATAACACGGCTCTAATACCTCCTCAATTATGTTATTTTTTTATATCTCAAAAATCTTTATACATGAATTAAGTACGAGAAAAGTTTCATAAATTACATTTGCATTTTCACTCATTTTGTGTGTAAATTTGGTATGAAATAAGCGACGTACTGATATTTTTTTGCTTCTTTTCATGCATTACGTAAGAGAGCCATAATATATATCACCTACGTCGGTTCGTCATGACTGAAGGTCGTGATCTCTATGAACTCCCGCAATATTGATTAGGATTGAGGACTGTCCGTCAGAGAAGTGCCTGTTAGCTTTTTTTACTTGGTCGGTCTAACGGGCGGTGCTTCTTCCTCTGCCTCTCCAACTTTCAATGTGACCCATTACAACGAGCTCCTCAAACCAACCTTATTTTCTCCCAAGATGGTCTAAAAATTAAGGATTCATCTTAGATAAATAGTTGGTAGTCTATCATTGATATTTCTTTCTTGTACAATGGAGACGTTTGTGCGTTTTTCTTTCCACTGTGTGTGTTTCCAGCACCACATCTCAGAAGCATCAATCCGTCTTTTCTCCCTTGCCTTTAGAATCTGACCCACAATCACAGTCACGTAACGGTTTACCATCTCTAGATATAATTCTCGGTTTCAATTATGTGGTTAGCGAATTCGGAAAAATTATTATTTTATACGACCACTCCATAGCCAACTGTATTTTATTTTAGTTCAATTAACACCTGTAGATAGTAATTACTGCTCCTCTCGAAACTAGTGTTATTACTCAAAATATTATGTATGTGTAGTACAAAGTGAAAATAAAAATTATATATTTTCTAATATTAAGCCACGAAATCACTGCCAAATCAATCAATAATATTATATTTTTTAATTATTGTAAAACCGAAAAAATCAGCCATGGCCGCTCGGCGGCCACTACGCTACCGAAAATAAAGTATATTATTAAAAATATTATGCACCTTCATTTTATGCAATTGATTTCACAAACATGTGTACACACGTGAATTTTCACGTTTGCGTCTAGTTACAGGCAGTTGATAAATTCCTTTGAAATTTCCTCTCAAGAAGCAGAAAGCGAACACTGAATAAAATTTCAGCGAAATTTACTCGGTGTGGTAAATCCGGGTGGTATTACAGGCATCATATTGCAAATTCCAAAGCATTGTTTTGCTTTGGGCTTGGTATTGAAATATGTTTTATATTTCAATTTACATACCTAACCGTGTGAAAGGCCACCAAGATAGCTAGACAAACGGTGCACTACGATGGACGCGGTGTGCTCAACAGCTGTGGTGACATTAATTTAATTAGTATTCTTCTTTCGGGAGTTTTGTGGGTGTAATTTCACGCAATGTTGTGACACAAATTCAAACAATTTAAAAACTAGTTAAACCTCGTCATCGATGGGCATCAAAAATGGATATATATATAAATCGAGGGCATCAACTACATGTTAGTCTACGTTTAATATTGTTACTTTATCGAACAAGCCACTTTTGCTATTTTTCGTTGTAATATTCCAATTTTTAAATATCTGACAGTAGATTTGTTTGCTTACTATTTTGAAAAAATGTACCTTCAGAACAAATATGTCGTATTAGCCAACTTGACACTTCTCTTCAATGAAATGTATGAATTTTGCATTTAAAAGTAATTCTAAATTTTATTTAGATTTTTTGATTAATGAAAATTTTATGAAATGTACATAGGACAAGATTTTTTTTTTAATTACTGGTAGGTAATAAATTTTCGCTTCTTTTTTGTATGAATATCTTTTAAAATGAGGTAAATATATATTTATCTCATTTTAATATTCTGACAATATATATTTATACAATATATATTCTGTAAATATATATTTATCTCATTTAATTTATGGTTTGGTGGGAGGTGATGTTTATTATTGTGTTCAGCGGTTAGTAAAATCAGCCAGGTATTGTGGTCAATTTTCAATCGGAAGCAATCACCAAGAACAATGTATTTTTAGCTGCTTTTTTTAGGATATACACAAATAACTCATTTTTTATGTATTATTTGGAGTAAAATAACAAGCAACAATAGTGTCATTTTGAATGGTACGCAGCTAGTAATTACCCTTACAAATCATGGATTACAGACGTCGGCCACCGCTTTCTTTCCTTTACAATTTGTATGCTTACTATTTCTCTAACCTTGGTCAAACCCACCACATTGTTTTATTTAAAATCATCCGTCGCGTTAGCTGTAGCGAAATCTAAATCTAAGCATCAGTGTTTAATAACTCAAAATGTTAAGACTATTGAAAATTGTGCTAAGGCTTCTCATTCAAAAATTATTAATTATGAATTAGACTTTCTTTACGAAATAATGCGTTTTTATTATTCAGAATTTTATATCAGGAGTTATACAATGGATTATACTTTTTATAAAGCTATTACATAGATAGAATCTTTACACTAATATAAAACTAATAAACTGAATGTTATTTGTCATAATTAAGAAAATACTATAAATATAAAACTTTAAACAGTAGCTTAAGCTTCAAAGCATGTGAGTAAATATAATATATTATTTAAAATAATTTGCTTTCACTACTAACACAAAGTATTTTAAAAACGTCTTAAATTGATCATATGTATTTCAAATTAAATGGTTTATAACTCTTTTAATTTTTAACATTTTGTTAATCTGATTCAATGTAGATTTATTTCCGTAATCTTGGCTTTAAGGTTATAAGAAACAATATTTCGTATATGCAAGAATTTTCTGTATCGATGCAATTTTGTGGCACACGGAAAATAAATTGAATGGTCGCAGTCTTTCTTATAATGCTTGTATTTTCTTAATTATATCAAATAACATTCAGTTTATTATTTTTATATTAGTATAAAGGTCTTATCTAAGTAAATTTAAAAAAATAATCAAATTTAGTGTATAATTTCTGATATAAATGAATTTTAAAATTGCACATTTTCGTAAAAATTATTTTTTGAAAGTATGGCCTTAGAAGGCTGCATATGAACTCTAGTAAAATTTAATACTGTATTTGTTTTATATATGTGTAATAAATTATTTATGTTAAATACATTCACGGATAATATAGTTGACTGTTATTAGAATTATCAAGGACCAATGTGAATACAATAACCGGCGAATGGTGTAGTACGCTAAATCAATCATTGTTATGACATTGTAGTTATTTCGTTAACTGCGTTTTTGAGATTTAACACAATTTTTCATAGTCTTATAGATATAATATATGTTTTTTCAACTTCGTCAATCACTTTCTGTGTTTGAGAAGAGTAGGAAAAATTATTTTAAATGAAAACATAATACTACTATCCGCTCAAATCTGATCACTGACAAAATAGTCATTATTATCATCGTTTCAATACTGAATAAAGGTCCCGCGCCGGAGTGATACCTTTCACTTTGCTTTTACGGGCGGCCGCACTGTAGAGAGTGACCTCTAGCGAATGCCCTCACACAACATTTCATAACATTCATCAGCGGTGCTATCAAAATGAGAATATTATAAATTCAATCTTAATGTACGCAATAATAATTGAAATTTTAAAAATATTCTTTATATAAAAAAATTATATAATTTGTGAAATATATGAATTTAATATTTTTTATATTTAAATATAACAGAAATGTTTTGTATATTTCACCGTACAATTATTGCGCAAGTGAAGCATTTACATGTATATTTAGAAAAGTTTGCAGCTTCTGCAGACCAAGATGTAAATAAAAAATAATTAATTCCTACATAACAAAAAAGCATTATTCAAACATAAATAACAAAATTAATTGGGAGGTATTTACATACATTTTTAAGAATTGTAATGATCATTTAAAAATGTGTGTTTTTCTTCATTACGTAAAGCCTTCGCAGAATAGGTGTTATTAGACACTTTGAGTAGGGTAACTATGCGATATTTATTATAGAGGACATACCAATTGCCCAGGCACTACTTCCTGAAGCAGGACAATGAGCTCGATCTCCCAGACAGAAATATTGACTAGCGAAAGGCATCGACCTGAATTTCATTATACAAGTGTAACAGACCTAGTCTACAATATTTTATGGGTGGGATACCTGACTAAATTACGACTCAAAAATGTTCAAGGAATATGTGCCTAATCTCAATTATGCGATTATTTCGATTAATTAAAATGTTTTATTGCTTCTAAATTATACATTTATTACAAAAAATTAAATGTCATCAAATTTTAGTACCTGAAATAAAGATATAGATTAACAATGGATAAATTTTGTAAATATTTATTTCGAAGTACGTAAATTTAAGTTTAAAATTATTTAAAAAAAAATTCTAACAATACGTTGAAAATTTTCGACTAGTAATTTAATCAGATGTCCACCCATAAAATATTGTAAATAAGGTCTGTTACACCTGTATATTTTAAATAAATAAATACAGTATAATATTAAGTGACTATGAGTCTAGTCACTTTCCAATTTGACTGCACTAGTGTGATGCCTTTGGAAATACTATTACAGATTCCCTTGAGTTATTTCTTTACTTTGTACCCTCAAGTTGCTTCTAGTGAAACTCAGATTGATATGTGTAACGATACTAGTTTATTACAGTAATGTACAATAATATAACTCTGATATTGCTTATAACTGTTGCGAAGGAACGACGGAAAAAAAATACCAATTCCCCCAGTGACGGCCTCTTATATACCATGACCCCCACCACTCATCTGACACACACATACACACACACACACATTTAAAAGTGACAGTTCTCACAATAAGTATCTGTATATTTATTTTAGATTCTTGTAAACACAGACTAGATAAGGCGACATTTTAGGCAAGTGTCTGCGCCAGTATTATATTAATTTCTGTTTTAATTGAATAGTAAAATATTTTAACTGGGTAGTAAGTAGTTTGTAAAATTGTCAAAGTTATAATACTGTGATGCACTTGAAATAGTAGATTAGACAGTCAAGCCTTCATGGAATTGAAAAAAATGTATCATTACATTTCTTAAATACTTATGTTTGTATTTTATTATTTATTTTACCACTTAAGGTATAACAATTTAGTTTTAAAATCCGTGCGCCAATAGTTGCTAATGTATTGAACCACAAGCCTGGTACAGTGCTGACGACTCTGCACTGTTTCACAAAAATATTGAACTTTATTTCATAGGAGCAAATACTCCATTTAGAGAATAATAATTTTTATATACAAGTACAACTGTTTCACGGTGCAAAAATTTAATACATCTTGTACTAATTTCAATACACTTCATTTCATTTAAAAATAGATACTTACGTACGCAATAAAACAGTTTTATTAAGGAAAACACATTCTTATTGTGAAGTTGTAACTATTCAGAACAGACGGTCTATGTTCTATGTTCTGAATAATTACAACTTCACAATAAGAATGTGTTTTCCTTAATAATATAAGTTGTATCAATGTGTCCAAAATTTAATAAAAATGAATTGATAATTCTGGCGTCTGGAGTCGGTTTACTCAAAGGTATTTGAGATTCTGTAAAAATAACGTAGATGGCTTTCAAATAATGGAACGACAGGTGTATTAATTTGAAAAAGTGTAACATATAGGTTCGAAAATTTGTCATGAAAAATACTGGCGTTATAACACAATTGGTAGTGTACTTCCCCGGACTGGAAATAGAGATCCAGGTTCGAATCCCGGTGACGCAAAAACAATATTTTTTGACAAAATTGATTTTATATGTATATATTTATAATTAATACATTAATTTAGTATTTAAAACAGTTTTGGTTATTTTTTTTTTAAAAGTGTATTTTTTTTTAAAGAAACATGGTCACCGTAGTTATGAGTTCATAATATGTGCATAATAAACATTAAGATAACAATAAATTATATTTTCAGAAGAATAAGTAAAGTTACTCTGACATCGAAAAATATATATTATGACGGGACATATTTCCGTTATTATTAATAGCTTTTTTTAAGAGATTGAATAACAGATGTATCAATTTGAATGAGCTGCAGTACATAAGTTCGAAAATTTGACGTCAACTTACTCGGTCGGCGTGGTATAACTGGTTACACATATCCCCTGATAGGAAAAGATCCAGGTTCGAACCCCGGTAGCAACAAAAAATTTTTATCGATAAATAGATTTTTTTTGTATATCTTTCTAGTTGATATATTTAACTTGTAGTTAGTATTGATTTTGCATATATGTAGATGAATTCATATATATACTACTGTAATTAACTTTAGAGATAATGTTTGCCGTTGACGCATAAATACATGTTATTTTTTATGTCATTGATATATGTTACAATTTTTACGTCAAAGAAATGATTAATATAAATATATTTATTATGTTTTCTTTCATAGTACCTACATAATATATTTAACTAACTAACTAACTTACTATCACGTCGTTTCTCCGCGGGAGTAGGCAGAGAGTATAGAGCGCCACACTCTTCTGTCCTGACACACAATTCTAGCCGCATCCACATCCTCATACAAGCTCGCCGATTGTTGAGACTTCTAATAGAACCATCCTTCAGTATCTGGTTTACCTAGTCGTGCCAAGTCTTCCGCGGACGTCTTCTATTTCTGGTGCCATCAACACTTGCGTCATATTCACGTGACTAAACCACCTAAGTGATTCTTTCTTGATCTTACTCATTATACTATCATCAGCTTTACATTATTTCTTTATTTCTTCATTCTTTACTCTGTCATAAATAGATTTGCGACATATATGCCTAAGTGATCTCATTTCCACTGCATTCAGTTTAATTTCGTTCCTCTTCTGCTAGCTCCAAGCCTGACTTCGATAGATCAGTTGGACTCCATTGTGTACAGCTAGTCTTGCCTCGGTTGACAAATTCCCTTTAGACATAATTCCATTCAAAGCGGCGTCACCTTCCTGGATTATTTATTCCTGGAGTCACCTTCTTTTCAATATCATTCTCAGCCAAATATATTCACGTCAATTGAAATCATAAATGAACGTTTATAAAAATCAACACAATATATTTTTAGCACATTTCAAGCGTTCTCAACTTCTGTATAAAATTCTCGGCCCCCATTTTGAGAATCGTTTGTTTACGGTGACATTCTTGATAGACTTAATCTATTCTCAGACCAGGTCGTAGCGTAAAGAATTGATTTTCTATAAATAGCCCAATCGAGGCGACGATAGTCGTACTTTCACCTGGAAAAACCCAATGGGCTATACAACATCCGATCTTCTTAGTATATTTTTGTTTTATTTCACACCATTGTCGAGGAATCAGATTTGGTGTCGGAATACTTCTACTTTTACAAACTTAGTCGCATTAAAAAAAATGATCAATTAATAAAGAAATAAATTAAGAATGAAAACTTTTTATCCATTGAATTTATTTTTTCAAAGTACTGGTAAATACCCATCCTGGGACGGGCGCGAAAGACGTACATAAAAAATAATTTAAAAAGCAATATTTGAATATGTTAAATTAATGGATTCTTACCTACGAAGGCACTGTTATTAATAATAGATATCTCATAGAGACGAAGCTATTTTCCATTACAATGTAGGGTTCACCATTCCACCCGATCAACCTTCATTTCTATCAAAATTTTGAAAGTTGTATATATTTTAATATGCGGAATCATTTCGAATACCACTGCACTATCGCCATCTATCAAAAGTAAAGTGACCACTTAACCCAGCCAAAGACAGATCATAAGTCCTGTAATTACCCGGACTTCCATATTTTCCATTAATAAAAAATAGCTTAGACTCTATGAGATATCTATTATTTGTTTAATAATAAGTTAAATTTTATAATTCATTTTATATTGTGCTTAATGTACTTTCAGAACGAAAAGGTCGCATTAAAATCATTAATTAACATTGTGGTGCAAAATGATTTTTTTTTAAATAAACTAAACATTGTACTACACACACAGCTATGTTTTATTTTAGACATGATTTTAATTTCAAGAAGTGCAGTTTCTATTGTCATACTGAACATATTCCCTAATCATTATCCCTCTTATCATACATCAAAACATATTTCCTCTTTTAATCTTCATCTTCTGTCGAACTGCATCCAGTATTAAATATACTCCTACTTTTGTTTTACTTTTGCAGCTCCGTTATTCGTCTGTTTTTGTCTTAGGACAGATAAAAGGTTTAAAATAAGGAATGCACTTGTAAATAATTATTATTAATATTTAGAAATAATTTCCTTTTATTTTTTAATATCAATTTTAATATGTATTAATAATGTAGCGTACCTAAAAATATTCCTATTAATTATTAATAAGCGTCAGTAAAATAAACTATACATTGTTCAACTAACACAAGTAACAGTTCGGCGTTAAATAATAAAATCAGTGGTATTTGAGTACCAATAAAATTGTTATTTTAAATTACAATATTCTTTGTGATCACCTTATTACGACCATAGATATAAAACAAAGTTCATCAACATTTGAATCGAGGTCTGCCTGTTGATCTATTGTCCTTTAATAATTTATAGAATTCTATACAAGAAACAATCAATACGACTATTGCAAATCCAACACAATAAACTTCTATAAATTTATATTTCTTTCATGTAAACCATTTTGAATATGAACTAAAAATTTTTATCAGTATATTTTATATGCAACAAAAAAGTAAATAAAAAATAAATGTAGATTTATTTAAAATAAGGAAAAAAGTATTACGTATAGAAAAATATGATCTTACACATATAATTTCCTGCCTGTTCGTCCATGTCGCATTGCAACATAAAAACAAAAAAATCTGCTATTAATTTTAGCACATGAAAATGTGCGGTTATAAATTTATAAAAACCCTAATGATTTTCGTAAATTTTTTAATAAATTAAGGTTATATAACAACTATTAATTTCCCGTTATTATTGATGGGTTATTTATCGGAGATTACAATTAATTTTTTAACATATAATTAACAAGATCTGCTGTAATTCTAGTGCATTAAAATGTGTGGTTGTCGCGTCAAACAGAATAAAATATTTTTTGGTGTATTTTTCAGAAAAATTAAGGTTAATATAATTATTAATTTACTGTCAGTATTGACAGGTTATTTCTCAAAGCTTACTATTATTATTTTTACAAAGTAAATAGCAGACTGCATTAATTAACTCCAATATATGACACCCTGTGAGGAATACGTAATGTTAAAATTATCTTGTGCGTTAAACGTGCAGTTTAACATTTCATATTAAGGATAATTCATGACAGTACATATGCATAATGTACGGACTTTTTTATTTTTCCCGATATTTAAATAATTTCTATTGAAGTGGTTAAGATATGTGAAAATTAAAAATTCTGCTTCTATTCACAAAATATTACTGAAGAATTATCATGTATTTGTCTTCAAGAAATAGACTGCATACAAATGTTGCATGAAAGAACGTAACATGTAGCGTGTCAATACAAATAAAACTTTGAGTTTTCTTTGAAAGGGATTCCAAACTTCACCTTATCCGGGAAAATTTAATTTTTTGAATTTGAATCTTTGTCAAAAACTGCGTTAAATATTTTTTTCATTTAAAATTTAATTTCAAACGGTTTCATAGCATTATTGTTTGTGTAGGTAAATTATACATAGATATAATTATTTTAATTAAAATTTCAGATAAGTACCGTACTGAATGCACAAATAAGTTCTTTACCTTTCTAACGGATCTTGAAAGGACATGTTTTGATTTTTAACGTGCTAGTATTTTTAGTGACTTTTCGAATAAATCTAAAAATGAGTTTGTAAGTTTGACGTTTATGGATACTAAATAAAATATGTAGGCACTATGATAACGAATATGGCATATTTGATTGGTTAATTTTTCATCATATATTTTCATGAGATTACTCAAGTAAAAAAATTGTTAGTGGGGGGAGTGGTGGATGTTTATTTAAACATGAAAAGTTGGGCCCTAATCCAAAATCTAATAACCTTCTTGTATGGAACTGGATTAGAATGAAATAAATTTTAAATGATGTAGTAATTATCAGTATAATAATTTTATAACAAATGTAAGAGAGGAAGATTTGGAAGCGTCGAAATAAGGAATCTGGATGGAGTGATCTAGGTATCTGAGATCTCCCTTAAGATAAATAAAATGAACATAATAAAATTAAGTATTTAGATTAGCAGATATTTTATTCATGTTTAAATGGCAATAAGAGAAATAAAATTGCAACCCCATGGGTATATTATATATATTATGAAGAAGTATAATGTGTATACATTATCACTGATTTAGATAAAAAAAATTAAAAATTCTCTCAATTTCATAAATTGAAGTAAGAAAAATATTCAGCAACGAAAGTTAATAATAAATTCAATAATAATAAAAAGATATTCAATATTTTTAATAAATGCGTATTAGTATTTTAAAACTGATGTCACTGAATATCTTTGAGCATCGTTAGATTTTTATTTAAAAAAATGGATTTTAAAATATTCTACAAATCAAATAATAAATGTAATCATTAATAATTAACAGCCTAGGCAATAATAATTCAATAAATTTATTTTTCCGAAAATATCATCACTTTCCTGTTCACAGAATATTCGAATAGCATCATTGTTAAGAATTTTTATAGCCTCTTTAGGGTCCCGAATCAATAGTGTCTGGAATATTAAAAATTACACATTTTGAAAAAATAAATTATTATGCAAACAAAACAAGAAGCGTATTATTCTTATATATTTATTTTAATTATGTTTAAAAACTTTTTTATGAATCCACCAATAAATTATGGATAAATCTGACCCTGCATAAAATTTTATACGTACAAAGTGTTATATAAAGTAGTAATATACTCAATAAAAACACGTCAATAATGGTAATGTTTCGACCAGTTTTTAATTTATTTTTAAATTTCTTTTCCACTCTTATATAAAAATATGTTTTTCTTACGGCAATTGAATTCGGAGGAAATAACTTAATTAAAATGAAAAAAAAAGTTTATTTCAAACAATAATAACTTGAAATCTCGGTTATTTATGACGTTTAAATTAAGTTGATATAAATACTCTCTGTGTGTAGGTAGATACGTAAACAGTCAGCCTCGGGAGATCAAAGATACCGAAGAGATAGTCAGTCTCTATCTCCATCTCCGCAGATACACACTAAATGATGATGCACTCCGTTACTCCTCTAAAAAGCATTAAGCACCTCTGGAATCGCCAGTATTTTGACCTCTGGGTAAAAAATGAATTTGCAATGGCATTTTGCACAAAGTCGGCGCACGCTACAAAAGGCATCGAAAGTCTTCCAAAACTAGTAATTTTCTTCCACAAACGGCGAGCCGCAAGACAAAGAAGTCATAGAAATACATAGTTAAATGCATCACGAAGATAATAGACATATTTGTGAGCGCCACAAAGGCCGAGTGATTCGTAATACGACTTTTTCACCATTTATGATATCATATTATGACAATCGTGAAACTTACTTTTCTTCGTCTTCAACCCAAGTCCATTCACTTTTACACATTAATGACGCTTCCGTTTTTTATTCTCTGTCCTTCGCATCCAACTCCTCAATCCTTTTTATATGTATGATCCATTGAGCTGGGAAACAACCCACGTTTTTATTTCCTGTGCGGAGCCTTCACTCCAGTATGTTTTTGCTCCACGGTAAGGGTTCTTCTTCAGTTAACTGCAATTTCATCTTTAAAATCTATATATTATCATATTACGCCACAAACGTCGCCAGTAGTGATAAAACTTTTATTTTATATTGTTAACTTTGTTTTATTAACCACTCAATGAATTAAAATACATCTACCGGTTTCGAAAAATATCATTTTCTTCTTCAGGATGTCAATAACTGATCAAAAACATGTTATTGTTTCTTTAACAGAATCTATTATTAAAAAATAATAATTATTTGAAAAATAAATTTAGTACCTAACATAAATTGTTACTCGATGATACAAAATTACTAGGAAAATATTTTAGAATGCGACTTGTGGTTAAATTTAATTGGTTGTTTATATTTTTTCATTAGTTTTACACGCTTTATTTATCTCCAACGATTCCAATAATTTAATTTATGACAAACACCGTTTACATGCAAAATTGACAATCGCAATTTTTTATCAAAACCATGACCATTTTCTATTAAATGATTAGAAAATTCTGAAAACCCACTATCGTTCAAACATCTCAAATGCTCCTTTACTCTTATATTGAAATTTCGACCTGTTTTACCAATATAAAATAATAGATTTTAACCACAAAGTTAATTTTGCCAATCTTAATATAAATTTTTTATTTTAAATACTGTAATATCCACCTTGCATCTCTAGTCGTGGCCATGGCGGCTAGAGCGTCTGACTTTCCCTCTGTTTTTTTTTTTAAATTGTTGCACTTATACTTATACTTTGTATGCACAATTAAATATTACCAATTCCGAAAGAAGCTATTACCTAACTGAAGCTTAGTAGTTTCTGCTAGTGTATTTGATTTTTGAATACCAAATTGATAATATTTTATTAAATAATTTATAAATTGATTATTTTCTTCTTTTCTCTAGCCTTTTCCTTTTTGGAGTCAGCTCTCCTAGTTCGCATCCGCCATGTGAGCATGAGTTTTCAAATCTTTTAGATCTAGGTTTTTCTTCCAGGGTTAGATCTTTTAAGATCATCCACGACTACTAAATTTCAAATCTAATTGAACAAATATCGGAGTCAAATCAATTTTTTATTAAATTTAATGGAAAATATATGGAAGTATGGGGTAAAAATCAGATTCTCATAGTGATGACATTTAAAACTGATGACTGTTTAAAAAAAAAGGAAAAATGAATTATCAAATTTGGTCTATAGATGGTGATGGTACAGTGGTACTCGAAGTGAGTCCACATACTAACATATATACAACTTTCAAAAATTTAATAAATGTAGAGATTGAGGAGTGAGAATTGGTGAACGTTATATATATATGTATAAAAAGTGATCACTTAAGCCAGCTGAAGACAGGTCGTAAGCTCTGTAATTACCCCATACTTCCATATATTTTCCATTAAATATAATAAAAATAGCTTCGTGTCTATGAGCTATCTATTATTTGTTTAATAACAATGCCTTTGTTGGCGAAAATCCATTTATTGCTAAATTTTAATGTAATAAATGTATTTAATAAATTATTAAATTATTAAATTATTACAGCGCGTGCCTCATTTTATTTCAGCCGTGAAAAAAGTGAGATATCTTATATCTGTTTAATATCAGTGCCTTTGTAGGTAAAAATCCAGTAATTGTGTGTTTTTGACATATTCCATTATTGCTAATAGAATTCTAATTCATTAGATATTCAATTAATTTTAAATAAAAATTTTCAGTTGTGTAATTATTTCCACTATTTTCAAACCATTACAATCCGGATAATACGAAGTTCGAAAATCTGAAATATTCAGACATCGCCAAGTCATATATATTGATTTGAGTAATATTTCATTTACTTATTGTAGTTTTGTGATGACCATAAGAAAGAAAAGGATTAGATTTTTTTAAAAGACTTAATACCTTAGTTACCTTAGTTACCTTAGTTATCTTAGTTACCTTAGTTACCTTAGTTACCTTAATACCTTAGTTAATAATAAATATTTCGTAATATGATGTAACAAGAGTTTAATTTGATTTTTTTTTTAACTAAAAACTTAATTTTTTAGGACTATTTCAATCAAAGAAATGGAATTAGTATGTCTTTTACATCATATTGATATGCTCAATAAAAAAAAAATTAAAAGACTAAATAATTTACAAAAATTTGGAATACATCTTGATATTCGGAATTCGAGGTTCAATAAATCATTAAAAAAAAGGACCGTATTCCAAGTTCATGCATTCTAACTGCAACATTGTTGCTTTTCACATTTTGTGTATTATTCATCATCATTGGTGTAGTGGTCAAGATGCTGGCCTAGTGATCTAGTGGTCGGTGGTTCGCGCCTCGTTCCAGGACTCGAGCAAGTTAGTCCTATTTTCATAGCACAAGCGTTTAGCTTAGTTTGAAAATAGTAAAAATATTGATGATAAAAAAAAATTAAATTGTTACATTTTGAAAGAATAAAAGACTTCAATATTTTTATGAATGGCTTTTTAAAATCTATTTACAGGATAGATTTTGTTTAAGCGCAAAAGGCCGCTGTATGTCAATACTGTCATGAAGAAGGTAATAAAAAAAGGAAAAGAACCGTTATGGTTCGCGATGCAGATTAATCCATTCTGAACTGTTCTTTACACGCTTTCGAGACTAGTCTCCGAGACACGTAACACCACGTTTAAAATTTTAATGAAAATTAAAAATATTTTATAATTTTTCTGATTGCTTTTTTCCTTTGAGCGTTTAAGAATGTAAGCGAGCGACGCCTACGGGCCGCGGTCGTATCGCACAAGACGCAACAAAGAAAAAAAATTAAAAGGAATAAAAAATTTGAATTTCAAATTGCGAATGTTACATAACTTCTGCTGTGCAGTCTATTGGTGGATGGATGCGCGTCTGACCTCGAATGTTCTATTGCGCAAGGCGTGTTCGGTTATTATATTTCGTATTCTAAATTCTAAACCGACCGCTTTTGGACCCGGCGAGTTGTTTTAATTTTTTTTATTATTATTTTATATTGTATGGAGAATTAAGAGTTTAGTGACAAAACGTAGGCACATAATAAATGAGTTTCAATAAAAATATGGTAATCAAATCTTTAACGTGCCTTTAGTATAATACATATGCTGATAAATTAGAATTAGTTCGAAAGAAGTTCACACAAAGTCTAAACTATGGATCGCAATTACCCCGGCAGTACTGTGTAAATTCACTGAATAAATTGAATATTTTAAATTTAAGAAACAAACGACACTTTAAACTTGTATAAAATCGATCGAAACCAGGTTAATTGTCGTTTTGTTATTAATTAATTCCCATGCTCCATTGCGAGTATCAAAATCACAACCTCTCTTTGGCGTTCCTACAAGTTGAAGCAATTCTGAGTTACGCTCTTTTATAGTGAGAATATCGCCTGGGTCATCACTCTCCGCTCAGAAACAGGAATACGGAGCTCCTCCATTCCACCTCATCCACATTGTCGCTCTATCTCAATCTACATGCGCTCTATGTGTCCTACCCTTTACGATTTTACCACAACAACTAAATCAGAATTTGTTATCTCTGAATTGTTTTAAATACGCCACTTACCTGACTGACCATCTCTCATCGGTTTGTATATTGTTAGGAGAATTTTCCTTTCGAAAACATTCATGTTTTCCGAGGACTTTTAAGAATCAATTTTTTGTCTTCATTCATGTCTCACGTATTATACATATGTAAGAAGATGGCTTAAGAGATTGTATTGATTTTGAATAATTGTTAGTCACTCTTATGCATATTAGAAGGATTGTTTAAGGTGAGAACCGAGAGCCCTAATCCTCCTCGAATTCTAAGCATGCATGTGAATGTCGCAGTATATACTCATTTTACGGGGCGTACGTGTGAGTATAGGTATTGATATTGCGGCTAAAGCAGGTTGATGAAATGAAACAGGACTTTTAATTAGTCACAATATTAAATTGAAAGTTAAAGTTCGACTAGCGAAACGAAGATCGCTAGGGGAAAAGTGATCGCTCCAGTTGATTTCTCGGACCGGTTGCATCGCGATGTATTGTTATCTGAATTCTTATGTATTGTTACGTCGGTTTTTGGTGACGTGGAATGAAAATGTTTGTTTACATGGCCAGTGTGGTGCGGGCAGAGCCTCCACAGTGGGTGTTATTGTGTAATAGCGGTGGTTGATGTTGTATCTCAGTGATTATTAACCGCTTACGGTCATTACCGAGACACTCACTTACTCGATATCGTAATAACCGATTCCACAGAATTAAACTTTTTAAAGTTTAGTGTTTAATTTTTATGATTAGTTTTAAATGTGTCCTGATAAAGCTTGAAATAAGCTAAACCAGTTGACGTATAAATAATTTCGTGGTATCATACAAAGTGATTGTTATTTTATTTAATCAAATATGTCAAACCACAAAATGGTTGCTTTCTACGAAAATATAATTCTGTACTATTTTACAATCCGTGGATATGCATTCCGTTTAAAATCGATTAACATTATAACTAGTAAGTTGATTGATCATTTTCTTACCTGATGCTCACGCCATATTAATTAAACGATTCATGGCTCCAATGTGCATCAAAAACTGTTTTTTTCTCAAGTGGCAAGAGCTCAGATTAATTACTTTATACCATTAAAAAACTAATTAATTATATATAATGTACATGCCATGAATTCGCACATTTCTCAGATTTCGTTATGGATCAAAATTCGCATTAAAACTAGATATGAAGTGGTTTATTTTTCGAATTGGCAACACTTTTTTCAGCGACAGCTGATTTGTGCTCAGTTTGGTTTACCATTTCGCCATGAATAGACTTACGCCAGAACAACGTTTGCTGATTGTGCAAATTTATTTCGAAAATTGTGATTCAGTTCGCGAAACTTATCGTGCGCTACGTCCACTTTACGGATGACATAATCGTCCATTCGGGCAAGTAATTCGAATAACAATGGATCATTTTCGCACCACGCATATTTTAATTGATAATACACATCTGCAGAGATGCCATACAGTGCGCACCGAAGAAGCTGTTGCTGCAGTGGAGCGTAGTATTGAAGAGGACCCCAATGCGTCGATTCGCCATCGTGCACAGCGATAGATCCATGATTACTGACTTTCTCGTTCCCCAAATGAATAGCGTTAATGTGAAAGACCTGTGGTTTCAACAAGATGACGCAACATGCCACAAAGTGCGCACCACAATCAATTTATTGAAGGAAACATTCGATGAGCGTATAATTTCGCGTATCGGATCTGTGAATTGGCCTCCAAAATCGTGTCCTTTGGATTATTTTCTGTGAAAATATGTAAAGTCGTTAGTCTACACCGATAAACCAGAGATGATAGATGACTTTGAAGCTAACATTCGTCGCGTTATTGCCGATATATCCTCAGCTGCTCCAAAAAGTGGTCGAAAATTGTACTTCCAGATTGCGCTTTATTCGAGCCAACCGAGGCGCCCATATGCGCGAAATCATATTTATTTAAACACTAATGGTATAAAATTATCTTTATAATAAGTCAATACTATAGCCATTACCACGATTTTTAAGTGTTTTATTTCATTTTAAAGATCTATACCTCTTAAAAAAACACCCGTTATTTTGATTCTTGTTTATTGGTACTGAAACACCTTTCACTTCATTTAGACTAGAAAGCATCCTCAAATCAACCGAATTGGTACATGCTTAAGCAACACACTATAAATAATTTTGTCTAGTCATGCTATGCTTGTCGTTTGTTAACAATAAAAATGCACTATTGCTAAAAAGTTAGGCAAAAAATCACTAGCTTGTGTCTCTCGACTGCTGGACACAGACCTCTCTCAAGGATCTTCTGTGTTTAGTTTTCAGGGTTAATCTGCCATGTCTGACCTTTCTGGCCGACATGTATCACAAAATCTGGTAAAATAAAAGGCAAATATAATATGTCAATCTTCATCGATGATTATATATTGTTTCAAATATGAATGAAATATATTAATTAGAAATATATACATATAAAATCAATTTTATCGAAAAATATTATTGTTGCGCTACCGGGATTCGAACCTGGATCTCTTTCCAAACCGGGGAAGGTACATTATCCAACTGTGCTACAGCTACGATATTTTTAGCGACAAATTTTCGAACCTATATGTTACCTTTTTGGTATTAGTACATTTAATCGTTCCATTATTTGACAGAGCCATCTACCTTATTTTTACGGTATCTCAAATACCATTGAGTAATCTGATAGCAGATGGCAAAGTTATCAATTTATTTTTGTTTAATTTTGGGCACATTGATACAACTTTATTATTAGGAGGAGTACTCCTAATATATTATTTTTGTTCAAAACGCGTCCACTAATCACCATATTTCACAACAATAATCCAACAAACAATCGCATCACACCAGTGCTTCTAAAATGAACGCCTTAAACTTTCAAACTGTGCGACAAAATGCATCTGTCAAATTCGTTATAACGTAGATCCTCCATTATCTCAAGGATCGGTAATTTTCTCTCTCTTCAACTATTTTCATCAATTAATTGCTCTCCACTCTTCTAAGGTTGTCTGATATTTGTTGGGAAACATATGTTACCTTAGTTCTCTAGCGAATTTTTACCTTAAGGACTCATAGATTTTCCAAGCGAAGCACTTTCCATTCGTTTTTGGGAAATTTGTAATTTGTGAGACTTCATGCCTTGACTTCATCTATAAATACTTTGAGCACCCAACGATTGTAGGTTTGAGTTTTCAGAGAGAGTGGTATTTGATTGATGTTGATAAAATACTATTTGAATAATCACTCATCTTTTTCTTAGTCAACATAGTGGTGGTAATTCTTGTATTTCTTATATTCTCTTTAGGTAGTTCTACTGTAGAATCGTCTCCACGATCGTGGGCTCTCAACACTCCACAGGATGGCAAACCTCTCCATCGAGTCTTTATGATGATTGATATGGCAGAAATATTTCTAACAACTTACCAAAATATATATTTAAAGGTAACAGTAAGTTTTAATACCTTTCACATATTTTATTATTACATGTGTGCGAAATTTGTCTTTCTGTTTAAATTTTTTTTTTTTTTTGAAACTTGCATCAATATAATTTTTTTTTTACATAATTAATACACCAGCAAATACAATAAGCATTAAATATTAGGTATTTATATGCAATATGCCTGTTAGCCGCTTCTTATTTTACTAAATGCATGTAAAGTGCCAACTCTGAGGCAGATAAAGGTATTCCATGACAATCATGAAAAAATTATAAGTATGTATTGATACAATTTTGCAACTGTATACATGTTTATGTTTAATTAAGACGGTAACTAAATGCACACAATTTTGACTAAAACCGTGTTACCGAAAATAGTTTAAAAAATCTTAACAATATTTTTACATATAATATTACAATTATTCTTATCACTGAGTTATTACTACTGGCAACATCAGTTTGTCTATGTACATTTTGACATTGTCACATGATCGTAGTGCCACGTGCTATGACGATAAACAACCCAATTGAATTTGTTAATAAATACAATTTCTAGAGTGAATCTGATAGTTTAATTGAAGTTTGAAGCTATCTAAATAAAAGTAATTAATGATGTATTGGAAGTCGTCCATATCTGAGTATAAGTCGTTGTTGGAATAATCAATTTCAAAGTTAAAAATAATCTTTTTAATGTTGGGCTTACTATGACAGTACATTTTTTTTTCGAAAGTGCAAATATATTTTCCACGTATAATAATTGTGAACTGAATTATGTATTTTCTAAAAGCTAGTGTTCTCTGAAGCATTGTTGAAAGATGTTGAAAAAAACTGCCGTGAGTTTATTTACCTAATATATTATATTCATATGTAGAATGTATTATATTGTATATTGTTTTATACTATTATATCGTATGCACCATTTTTTAATACTGAATTTAATGGCTGGATTTCATTTTTTCAAGACTTAAATGGATCCAAATTTTTGTAAATTATCTAAGTATATAAAATAATTTTACAAAATAATGAAAATTTATACATTCATTGTCACATCTAAGTACTGAATCAAATGATAATATCAAAAATTATTGATTTCCATTGATGATTGATACAAGTACATAATAAACTTTCTTTTGGATTTCTAAATATTATATATTAATATTATTCAAGTTTAATTTTTTATCCTGATGATCTGACTGACGTCCCAGTTTATATGTAATATTTTAAATGTATATGTATATATTTAATACAAATAAAATGTATCAATTAATGTATATATGTATTGTACTCGTATATTCACCAAAACATAATTGTTTTAAGAAAATGCGATACATCAAATTGAATTTATTACACATTCAAAATGTAGAGAAACTTATACTCTTCATAATAAGCTAACTCAAAATAATCGGAGCAGTGTGAGTCACAGGGACCGAGCAGAAAACCGGAGAGAGTGGCTATATGTTTAAAATTGAAACGGTCAAATTATATGCATACATCTTGAACATTTTTGAGCCAATTTTTTTTTTAAATATGATAATTTAACATTCTATATACTTACATTACTTCCACGCAAATTGATTAAGCAGTTCATTTTCGCAGATCAAAATATTAAATAAAACAAGATAATTTGCCAAAGAATAATGACACTTAGTGAATTGAAACCAGTTATGAAAACAGTTGCTTCATTGCATGCAAACAAGAATGACAGGTACCTCATACACACCACCAAAGCTGTGCAATTGTTTATTTTTTCCTCAAAACTAGAATACGGTCGACGAGATCTTTCTACGGCCATCGGGGGCGACTGCAATTTGGAAGTATTTAAAAAGTCCATTCGAATAAAAAATCCCTATTAACTTACGAACGTTCAAGCCAGTTTTTTTCGTCATTTTTTTTTTCCAAATCGCATCCTTTGAATAGCCATGCATATGATTTGCGTTTGGTGCCGCGCGCATTTTTTGCCCGTTGCAGAATTCAAAAGTAATGTCTACCGTCTCGTGTCGCAAAACGTTTTGAATAATTATAATGCATGGCATTTTAGAAATTATACAAGCATTATTATCTCGTGCGGTAAATTTTTGGTTACTTTGAATTAAAATAAATAATATACTTTTAAAAATTATTTCCCGTCTTTACATGAATGTGTGTACATAATATATCAATTCTTTAATGACGTGTGATGTCACCAAAAGTTTCTGCAGATATTCCGCTGCGTTTCTTCCAGGAGTAACACATTTTGTAAATTTCTGTTTCTTATCTCTTTCTCTGTGACATCTCAGTTAGATTTCGATAGAAAACTTTTGCAGAGGATCTCATATTATAATATAATAAACTTAATTCATATGCTGACATTTTGACTCGTTAAGGAACTTAAACAGGTCAATTTTTCGAAAAACTATCGTGTACACAAAATCCGTTATAAACTATGTATGATATATAATTTTTAGCTTTATTTTTTATATAGACTACTAACTTGAAAGAATACAATGCGGTCGATTAGCGCTGAACTGCCGGCTTGAAAATACGTGTTTAACGATCATTTTAGAGCCTCGGTAGTTCTCGCAACCAATAGACGCGGGATAACTAAGAAACTTCATTTCTATCATTATATTCGACTCCTCAAAGCCTCAAGTTTAATACATGTGTATATCTATATACATAAATTTAAGTCATGTAGTTTATACTAGCTTAATCTAGAAATATTAAGTATTATATAATACAAGTAGCGTATTTATTAAATAAGATTGGGAAAGTTAATTTTTGATAATATAATTACAGAAGTTGCAAGAATGGGTTATTTATTGTTCAGTTGAAGCATGAACTCGTGTAGGCAAACAATAATTTTTGATTACGTAGATTGACATGAATTCTAATAGCGGTCTTTTTACTTAATTATTAGCTTATATATTTATAAAACTACTAAAGACGGAAACTAATGGAGTCATTTTTGAGAAGTTTGCGCGACTAGTAATGGAGTTATAATGATTAATCCTAATACCATGTTATTTTTCTAACATACTTTGATCAGTCCATCATAACAGTCATTGACTCCTGGTTATAAATAGCTGACTTTTATTTTTTTTTATAACCAGAGTGTCAATTTATATGAATAAGTTCAAAGCAAATATTTCTACAAATTTTTCGGGAAAAATATTGATTCTAAATTTAACAGAAAAAATATTATGTTTGATTTGATATTATGATGTTCATTTTCTACACTAAACTTTTCTCAATCTTGGACCTTGTTTAGTTAAATGTGTAGCAAAGCTTCGATCATTTTACGAACTGGTCCATTTTATTGAAGGTTAACCTCTCGCCCTCAGTATTTGTATTTTCCGTGATTATCAATTTCTCCAGGCTGCCTCCATTTCTTCTAGCAACATTCTCATAGTATGAAGAAATTTTTTCCTGCATGTTTTTCTTTAGTATGGAGTTTTTTGAAAAATTGAGACATTAACTCGTTTCGGAGTCCGTGGTACGCGCAGTATTTAACGCCAACACCACGACTCGAAGGCATTTTGATCACTACAGCGCTATGGAGAACACAAGGGCTTTAACCCATTCTATATTTGGTGAGATGTACCTGTTTAATATTCAATCAATCAACTATCCAAATTTTAGTCAACAAAGTACCTACAACTTTCTACATCCATAAAAGGTACCATCTAAAATTATAGGGTCAAATGGACAGAACACGTTCTTGGATGCAATGCATACCTCATAATTGTAATTGAAAGAAAGATTGAGAGAAGACAAGAAAAAAGATCCAGACAAAAATAGCCAATAGATTCGCAACTTCTAGACAGGGTCCAGGACAGAGACGCGTGGCGAATATTGCACCAATAAGAACCCAGCCATTAATAAAGAAAAATAATTGATCAAAATCATTGTCCCTGAATTTGCGTTCATCTCAGGTAACTCAAGAATATAAATTTCATGAACGATAGTAGTAACAGTAACAAAAGCATTTATATTATTAAAAATAAAACCTTTGTTGTTACGCCAATTTACTAATAATACTTAAAAAATATACCAGAAATAAAATATAATTAATAAAGCGAACTAACTTTAAATCAATGTAAATTTCACCGTAGAAAAAATCATACTTTTTCGCCTAGCTTTGAATAAATACTGATAATAAATCGACCAGTAACGAGATACAAAATGGCGTAACGATAAAAAAAGGTGCAGACTCGTTATAGCAGTGTTTTTCAAACTGTGTTCCGCGGCACACTGGTGCGCCACCAAGGTTTCTTAAGATTTATCTTATTTTAAAGGGGGTTTCGAAGGATCCACCCTTTCCCGGAACCGTTGTAGGAGTAAAAATAACTACCATGTCGGTTCCATTCAACAATGCAAATGTAATTCGTGACTTAATTTATCTAAAAAATAAAGGAATTATTGGAACAAATTAAAATTAAAAAAAATGATTCAAATGCAAATATTAGTAAGATTCGAAGAAGAAATGATAAACCTTCTAGCGTTCCTTTAGTGCCTATCTTTAATAAACAGTAACCCAAATGTAAGTACAAGTAAATAAGAAAACAAGTTTAAATATAGGTAATGACATAATAAACTGTGACAGTAAGATAAATTTACATAACATTTCAAAGTACATAAATAAATCAGAAAATAAATAGTAGGTTTGTGAATACAGTAAGGTACCATAGACAGTTCAAAATGAAAGGAATGTAGATAATACAGAGAAGGATAGAAGTCACTTCATCCTTCTCTCTCAAGGGCAAAATTAATAACATAGAATTCAATATTAAATAGAGTACAAGGTGGCCAGTAAGCGAAGCCGAAAAAAAAGACGCGGCACAATGATGCTTCGAGTCACGCTGTACGCGGCACGATCGGCAGATATGTAACTGTCTCTCTCAGTCGATGGGCCCATGACTGAACATCATGTTCTAATTCTCGAACTGCTTGCCCCATCTCTTTGCGATTCTGGGTTGTGTAGCATGTCCCTACCATTTCTCGGACTTGATCTATTCATCGTGTTGAAGATCGACCTCTCACACTTTGAATTTTTCTTGTCCGTATGAAATACGTTAGGAAGTTATTGTCACCATTAATGTTTTCTATGTCCAAGGACAACAATATACGAGGGCGAATCAAACATTATTTACACTTTCGCCATAACACATCAGCAAAGTTGTCATACTGCCTTCTGAGTATGCGTAAATAGAGTTAGTACGACAGCGGTTACGTATGCAAAATTTGATCCCGATCGCGTTATTAGTCTTCTGGTCATTATAGTGTAAACATGTCCGCTCAGCTAGCAGTTTGCACCAAGAAAGACCAACGAACAGTGATCTGATATCTCTGGTCGGAGGGTGTGAGTGGAGCTGAAATCCATCGTAGACTTTTATCACAATACGGGGACAATGCATTATTACGGAAATCTGTTTTTTTGTGGATCAAGAAGTTTAAAAATGGCCGGACGAGTGAGATGCACGAAGATGGATCCGGACGTTCATCATCCTCCACCACGGATGACAAGATTCAGCAAGATCGAGAGATGGTTCTAACGAATAGGAGAATTACCATCGATGAGGTAGCGTCTTCTTTGAACATCAGTCATGGTTCTGCCCATCAAATCATCCACGACGAACTTGGCATCCGTAAAGTTATGTGTAAATAAATTGTGGAACGAAAAATGTAATAGGCTGCATACAAGGCAACACTACACCTCGAAGGTTTCGATCTTCTTTCTTTCATTCTCCATGTTGCAACTATACAGAGTTATGAACTAGTTAAGCACAATTAAGTGATTTCTGTTTGATGGATTAGTTAAGCACAACCATTTTGTATATTTTCTACGCACGTCCTGCCCATATTCTACCGCCAAATTGCCGCGAACTGCTTTGTTAGCCGAAGCTGCGCACGACGCTGAATGAAGTAAAAACACAGATTTAACAAAGTTTGTTAGTCACGTTTTGTTTATAGCGAGTGTCATGTCTAATTATTATTATATTGATGTTTTTAATACTATTGAAGTTTGGCAGAAGGTTGAGTGTGCCGTTTTAGAAAAAAATATTGAAAAATACTGTGATATAATTTGAAGATTTGATCTTATTTTATTTATTTTCTTTTACCTCGGAAATCCCGCAGAACGATAACTTCGCGCGATAATTTTCGGCGTCTTGGCGATACTTAAAACAAAATTACCTGAAAAAGTAACCTTGCATTTTTTATTACGAAAATTGCAACGCGAAACAATGCAACAGTACAGTGAGTCATGTGCTAAGTAGGTATATAACATGTTCATATCTTACACACATTTATTAGGTGTGATCAATTTTATCAGACATCTGCGAAAAATATTTATATGCAGTGACTGTTCGCCTCGTGTCACTTACTTACTCATGTTACTGTAATTCGAAATGTTTAATGCGGATTGTATATTTAAATAAAGATCAAAATGGAGTTCATTTCGTGACGAAAAATTATAATTATTCTATGAAAAAAATATTCGACTCAACTTGTAAAAGTTTAATATTTAAAAGTAACACCGGAAAGTATTAAAAGAAAAAAATAATATTATCCGTCTTGTTTATTTACTTCATCCTGATTTATTTTATTTATTTACTGATTTACTTAACGTAATCTAACAAGGGATATTTTTTTTTACGTATGTTATATTCAGTGTTTATTTTTATATTTATTTATATACATTTTATCATACATAGATATGTAATATGTTCTTAATTTTTTTGTCAATCCTGTATTAAATTTTAACATTCAATTCTAAATAATACAAATTACATCTGCTAATCAATAAAGGGACTATTAATACTATATTAAAACAAATACTTTGTTCCTTATAACGAATTATTTGTGCAATAAAATAATTTAGGTTAATTAAGGTTAGGTTCGATTAGGTATTTTTTATTGAACAAAGATAAATTTATTAACTGTTAATATTGTATTATATTAATGCATACACAATTCGTTTTATGGAACAAAGTATTTATTTTAATGCACTGTTAAATCGTACTCAATCATACAAAGGTTGAATAATATAAAAAAGTATTTAAAATAAACTTAATTTTTTTTTAAATCTTACATTAAAGGTCGTCCATCAATCGCATCACTACTGTGATGCTCGAATATATATATATCTGTTATAATTATACACTCACCGTAATGAAATTCGCACACCAATCAAATTAAAATTAAAATCGATGAATAGTCTGCGTTATTGAAATTGTTACGTTCACGGATTCGCGATATTACGTCACCAATTAAATTGCGTGATTTTCAATAGCAACACTGAGTGATCGTAATCCTCTGCCGCAGTGTGCGTGTTTGAGTACTGACGCATTTGCACTCAGACCTGCGTCGGTCGATGCAAAAAAGCCAATTGAAAGGCATTCGGCCAAGTATGTGACCAAAAAACTGCGAACCGGTTTGATGCAAACAAAAAAGAAGCGAATTCTAATACCATCCTATTACACGTTGCAGGAAGTCATCTGCGTTCTCCCGCCTTTTTGGCTAACGGACATTCTAGTTTGTTCTATTGTACCGCCCAGGGATGCCTAAAAGGTGGCCTCAGACGTATCCGGTTGGCCGTTTTTTTTTTGTTTTAGCTACCTATTTCCATAAGTGGATCTTTTCCTACCGAACAACGCACATATGTACATCAGTAATTTGATTCAGTTCTTAGATTTTCATGCAGTGGTGTAACTTGAAAAATTGGACCTAAATGTTAAATGAATGGGCCCCTTTTGCCGAACACTATATTCGCCACCGGCTGCCTCGGCCAATAGAGCATGAAAATGAGTTTTCAACCCCAGGATTGCATAATAACTACAATCTGACAAATTCTACTTCTCTTCATTGTTTGAGGAAAATTGATAAAGATTACATTAGATGCTGCATTAAAAGAGGTTTTATAAAGATTATTCTGTTTTATAAATTAGGCATAACAAAATTAGTTTACAATCAGAGCGAAAGTTTACCACATATGGTTACTATTAGGTTTCAACAAAAGTATTTACCTATTACGGGCATTTTTACAAGAAACTAAATTTGCAAGAATAGTGTACATCCAATAATATATACCAAAATGTAAAGTTTGTAGATAAGACATCGTGTGATCGATGTGACCCCATATAAAAATCTTTATTGTATAAAATATACAATAATACAGATACAATAATAACGCACAAAAGCCGGTGGACAGAAGGGTAACTAGAGTAATACATAAAACACTTCCCCACAGAAAACAAGACGGGCACAAAAAAAATACGTGAAGGTGATTCTCTACCCGAGCATCAGATATTATCCAGGAAACAGCACGCCAATCAGACACCCGCCGCGCAGTTTGACCCGGGATTTCTCACCTAGATATCCAGATTATCACAAAGGCCCTGAACAGTTTCAGGTTTCTTACAGACCTGAGTAGGTCGGAGTTGTTTGCAGAACTACGACCCGATATTAGCTTCAAAATCATTTTCTTTTGATCGTCACCATTTATATTAATATTCGACTTTGCTAGTTTGAAATTTAAATAGCCGTCAGTATGAAAACTAGGTTATTTTTAAATAAGGTGTTGCATTTATTTTAGTACCCTTATACAATATAAAATATGCTGTGAATCCCTTGAACAGCAGTGCGCCCTAACACCTCAATTATAGATCAACCAAAGATACGAGATAGACCTGTTTGAGACGCACCTTCCAATTTATCCGACACTCCCGCATTGAGGATGATTACCTGGAGAAGTTGGTAAGAAAGAAGGCCAGAGATCAAGGGGCCGAACTCCAACAAAGATGCTACCGGTTATCCTATTGGACGGGCAATCCGAACTGCGAGCTACAGAGAAAAATCATCGAGGGCATCAGCGGGCTACAACCCGAGGGTCACGATCTTCAGCAACGAGGAAACCGACTAGAGAAAAATATATAATATTAACAAGTAAGGACAAAATTGGTATCTTATCTTCTAAGTTACCAATTTTATACTTACACTTTCACGAAAAATTTGCTTAATTTTACAAGGATGGTTTGGTCCCTAATCCAACATAATAATTTCTGTATATATCGATAATGTTTTCACGTATTTTCGTACGTGAGAAATGATTTTTCGTACTTCATAATTCCATTTCTTGTTGTGATGATTTTTTTTAAGAATTAGTCCGGAGAAAAATATCAGTACTAGCAAAAGCATTGATACTAAATGTATTATAGAGCACCAATCTTTTGGGCCCATATCTAAAATGATCCCCCAATGCACCGTGTTAGCTGCAGTGACAAAGTTACGCCACTGTTTTCATGGTCGTCGTGTACAACCGACACATATGCATCAATATTCAGCCCCAAGGCTCTGGATCCTATGCGCGGAGGCTTAGAGATTTTGGAGATTATGGCAATAATTAGATCGCTTGTACGTCGTAAACAATAGTTTTTCATTGAAAGATTTTAACACAAAATATATTTATTCAGAGGATTCCACAGTAAAATTTATTATATTTTCATAGAAAGCAATCACTTTGTGGTTTTGTTATAAAAATTAAATTTATTAAATAAAATAACAATCACTTTGTATAAAACCACGAAATTTATTGTACGTCAACCGGTTTTGCGTATTTCAAGCTATTTAAAACTGATCAGAACATATTTAAAATAGTATCTAAAACTGGATCAGTTTTAAATACGTCCTGATGAAGCTTAAGATAAGCAAAACGGTTGACGTATAATAAATTTCGTGATTTCATACAAAATTATTGTTATTTTATTTTATTTAAAATTTATTTATTATTGAAGTCTGCGTTAGAAAATTTCGTAATGCTATGTGTATACTCTCATTTTGAACATTATGTTTTATTTTTCCTTTACCTTTACATTTTAAAAATAAATAATACTTTACAGGCGATCGATTCCAATACCTCTCACATGCTAAGCCAGTTACGAGTACTACGCCTCTAGAAGATTGTAGTGTTAAATTATCATATACGATCATAAAGCAGATTTATTTTATTTTAGATTTAATGAATTGATTTTTTTATATATAATACTTTATAATCTATACATTCTTAATATCATACTTAAATACAAAAAAATTAATTAATTAATAAAAATGTTACCAGTTTTAACCAACTTCTTCTTTTTCTCCTTTTAAATAGGCAATCCACTCTTCAAGAGTGATTTGTGCTATTAATCAAGTAAAAAAATTATTTTATGAAAAAAAATACTATAATATTATAGAATAAGAAATATTACATTATAAGTCAATACCGTTGTCGTTCAAAAAAATTGCTTTTATATAGATTAAATGTGGCGAGTTACGGGAAATAAGATGACACAAGTTAACCAAAAGTTGGAAATTATCATTGAGATTACTGTAAAAAAACGTGTGATTTGCAATGGACAGACAAAAAAGATATGGTCAAGGGTTTCCTCCTCGGCACCACAATCATACATTGGGGAATCTATTAAGTTCAATCTGAACAAATGTGAGGCTACCTGACAATGCTCAATTCTCATTCTAGAGATATTTGATATTGTTATTTTGGAGAACCAGGGGGTGTGTGGAATAGATCTTTGAATTATTTTAAGCCTTGTGATTATTTGGATCAATTCATTTGTGGAGTCCAGATAGAATTCCTACGTTGTTTTACCATATCGAGTTTGTCATACATCGGGATATGGAATTAATGGGGGAAAAGTCCAAAAAAGTGGCCTCCTTGACCAGTTTATCAGCACATTTATTTCCATGAATTCCCTTTTGTGCAGGGATCCAAACGAATGACACCTGTTTATTGTTGCTGTTCAAATTAAATAGATATCTTCTGAATTTATACCTTAAGATATTTATAAACTGCTATTCTTACGTCTTGTTTGATTCCTTCACACGTACTGAATGTCACCGCCTATTGTGCGGGGTTTAGTATTCTTGCAGGAGGATTTTTATTCGATTTATTTAATTTGATTTAATATGAAAACAAAAAGTCGAACCAGAAAAACATATTCAATACATGTGTGTTATGATACATGTAATGCTTTTTAATGACATACTGCTTTTCTACGAGAGATACATCTTATGTTTTGGTAGGGCACAGCAATACAGAGTATAATGTATTAGAATGTTATATTCATAAACTGAAACTTAAATATTTAAATTGAAAGTAAAGAACCCTTTACGTGAAATAACGTGAAATTAATGACATTATAATAAATCAGGAAATTAAATATGACGATGAAGATATATAATATTACAATTGAGCTCTGATGAAATATTTGAAATACTGCGCCAACGTTGTCACATTCTCAGCAGTCTAGGCGTAGATACCATTTAGAAAATGTCTTCTTTTTATGTTGTTATTATATTTTAGGGTAATTTTTTCATGTTATTCGGTTTCATTTATGTTTGTACAAATGACTTATAATAGGTAGGAATATTAATTTTATATCTTGTTTTGTGATTTGTGACAGGTGTAATATGCAGAATCCGACGATTTTACAACTTGCAGAATTAATTTTGTAATATTAAATGGTGATGTGGGAAGCCTGATCTCTAATGATAAAACCTATATATTAGTCTTTAAGTAGTTTTGTTTCGAAGAGATAAAATTTAATTACTCGTAGATTGCAAAAACGACATCTTAGTCTGTAGCCAATCAGCCAATCGTATGCCATCATAATAATTGCCAGTGGACAATTTATGATTTATTTGACTGAATATCTATTTAGACTTCTTATTTTATGTTTAGAAACTATCAGGAGCGTACCATAGTATAGGCAAGTAAGGCGGTGCCTAAGGGTGGCAAATTCTAAAAGGCGGCAGAATATACGTATTAGTTCTAATCATTTCAACTTCAACATTTCTATAAATTGACCTTGTAAATGCCTTAGCTAAGTCTATTTGCTAGCCCGATCCGATATCTGGCTTAAAAATTGTAGCTATTCAAATAAAAAAATGCATAACTCCGTTAATATTGGTCTTAGAGAATGTTTTTTAAATAATGGTAGACAATTGTAACATAAACCAGGAAATGTACTGATCTTTTATACATAGACAAAATCTATTTGATTCTTACAGCGAGTACTGGAAGGGATTTTTTCTAACAGTTATTCAAAATGATAATATATTGGTATTTTGACTTATTCCTCGAATTAAATTTATTATGATTGTTTACGCGCCTTGTTACTTCGACTGGCACCACTGGGTTTCCTGGTTTATAATAATGTATATGTATGTGTGTGAGTATTTCCGTCCTTTTTTTAAAGGTAAGAAGACGGTAACCGACAGGCGTCATTCTTATTACGTCCGGTGCGCGCTTTGGTCCGTCGGAATCTAAAAAAGACAACCCAGCTAAAAGAACAACAACATCGGACCAGAAATACAGCAAAATTAAAGAATTTAGTGTAGTTCATATATCATATGTGTGCTTATTATTAATCTGAAACCTGGGAACCAGCTACCGAAGGAGTTTACATAAACATAATTTGGTCCACGAGTTGAAATTACTGGGTTTGCGTAAATTATTAATAACCGGTATTATAAAATTATATTAAAATTAATGATCGGTATTATAAAATTATATTAATATTTATGATCGGTATTATAAAATTATATTAACATTTATGATCGATATTATAAAATTATAATAACATTAATGATTGGTATTATAAAATTGTATTAACATTAATGATCGGTATTATAAAATTGTATTAACATGTAAATTGTATTGTTCTTTGGGCTAGTTAGGTACTTCAGCATTTCATTTTTTAGATTGATGTGATGTCTTCCCGCCGCTTTATTATTGTCCCCGCCACTTTTTACTGGCTCAGTTTACACAGTTATCATCTGTTCTTGTTCTAATACGGATATTCACTATTTTACAACTAACTTGAGTTCAGTAGTTCATCGGGTTGAATTTGGTTAAGTTAGTATTATTTATATATTTCTTGAGATGTATTAAAAGTTAAATAAAATGGTATTCGCCATATTAAAACAGTGATGGGGCAAGCCGTTATTGTGTGATTTGTACTCGATTTTAATTATGATCGGTAACTTAGATTAGGTCAAGCTTATCAATAAACTAATGTGTCAAATTGTGCGGCAACCCGATCCAGGAAAATATTGGCGGGCATATGACAAGAATAATCTATTTGTTTTAAATCATATTTAAATTTAAATTGTTGATTTATAAAGTGGCATCAATAGGCAGGGGCCTCTTCCGGCGATATTTACGCCTCGGATTGACCACCGCTGGCCTGAACGCTCGCGAGGCACAAAAGAGCGGCAAAACGTGTTTTGACCGATAGGTTATTGAGGTTAGGTTTTTGTGCATGGCCGCCACGGTAAAAAGTCTAATATGCAAGACTGGCACCACGCATCGGACAAGTCGCGAAACGGGCGCAAAAAAATATTATTCTACTATTTATAGTTCGCAGCGAACGGAAAAAAATATATATACGTGCGGGCTTATGAAAATAAACGACATCTCGTTGCGCCGTGAGACGCTGCCTCTCACGACTCGACTGCATTCGGCAAACAAGCGACCAATCAGCGTTGGATATTTTTTGCAAGCTTTATATAAAAATGTTGCTATTCGAAAAATTGTAAATAAATAATTTATTGTCGTGTCCTTTTAGCCAATTCCTTCTGCAAGGTATCGAACTTTGCTTAGGTAGTTTAGTTTCGATAAATCAATTTTAACATAGAACCGTTAGAAAGAAATCGGCGAATGCTTTTGCTAGAATGTGGCCGCTTGGCGGCCAATAGTGGCCACTGTGCGGCTATGGCCTATTTTCAATGTTGATGTTATAATTTATCAAAAAAACTGAACTGGCCTACGGCAGAACAATTTAACTCAACATACTACTGTTAGACTGGAGTCTCGCTGAATAAAGTGGTGTGTGTCTGGGCTAAATACATAAAATGAAAATAAAATTATCATCTGCCAAGATCTAAACCCGCGCCCCCACAATCTGAGCCTTAGCCTTAATTCAATGCGACACGACCTATTCTAGAAGATATATCTTATTACCTTAACAACAATTTATGAATTCCTTGCGTTTTTGGGCCAAATTTATACATATATATATATATATATATATATATATATATGTACATATTTAATCGGAAGTTTCTACTGTAACCCCGTATATCCCTAGAAGTTGAATCAATTCTAGATTACTCTTTCCTGTAGTGAGAATGTGCCGAATGTAGATTCATTTCTTCACTGACATTGTAATATTATCTGTTTCATAACAAATATTTAAAAACATAATTAACAATATTATTCGACGCAATATATAAATGATTTTTCCTTATTTTTGTATTGTGTACATAACTTCGAACTATGTTTTTTTTCGAGTTCATGTGAAATATTTTAGAATGTAAGTAAATTGTCACTATTTTGTAATGTAAGTACTATTTTGTTTCACTATATCTAATGCCCTTTTACTTATACACACATATATATATATATATATATATATATATATATATATATATATATATATATAATTTTCAGTAAATAAATCTCGGAATTTCGTCGGAAATTTTTTGCCGGTGTGTTGTATTTAATATTATATATATATATAATTACATATATATATATATATATATATATATATATATATATATATATATATATATATATATATGACCGTAAATGACCAATTTACGAGAAGAAATATGTAGAAAAGAACATATTTTGTACATGGGTGATATGATACATGCATCAGAACAATTAATATGGTACAAATTATATATTTTTTATTATATTTCACCAGAAAATATAAATAACACGCCACCATATGACACGTTTCGTATTACCGGTTATAGCTGAGTGTGCGCAAGTTTCAGAAATTTCATTTCAAATCAGGTCGGGGGGCGCGGGTTAGGAAATTTTAAAAAAATTGGACCAAAACGTAAACCACTTCATTTGGCAACATTTTAAATCGGTCGCATCGTAGGTGGCGTAGCAGTTGTGTGTCACGGCACATTACATTTATAAATGATTTTTAACATTGAAAAAAACGGTTTTACGGAAATTCTGGCCGCATCATCGGTCGTGGCCATTACTTAGCATGATACACATAGTTAAAAAAAAATGTATGTATCATCGTTTCTAATTATCTAAATTGTATAGTAATATGTGATACAGCTTGCTACATATTAAGAAAATTTCTTAAAAAATAAATGAATATTCATATATCATTCTAGTATTTCAATTAAAATAAATAAATATACTGGTCCTGCCCGACATCGCGGTGATGGATCTCGTCATGAATTATACTAATCTGTGTCTGCTACTAATTATCACAATATAAAATTAGAATAATATTAAAAATTGGGATTATCTATTTTACTTGTAAACGGTGTTGGTCTCAAATTAAATAATTTAAATTCATTGTAAATAAACAAAGCGTGTAAAACTAAAGAAAATATTATGAACAACCAACTAAATTTAACCACAAATCCCATTCTAATAATTTTATATCATCAAGTAACAATTTAAGTTAGGTGCTAAATTTATTTTTAAAATAATTATTGTTTTTTAAAAATAGATTATGTTAAAGAAACAATATAACATGTGTTTTTGGTTAATTAATGACGTCCTGAAGAAGAAAATTATATTTTTCGAAATCGGAAGATGTATTTAATTCATTAATAAAACAAAGTTAACAATCTTAAATAAATAATCATTAATTCGACTTATTCAATAATCATTTTTGAATATATATATATATATATATATATATATATATAGGTAGTTAAGTGCGGATTAAAATATCATGTTACATGAAACATTAACGTGAGGATGTACATTACACATCGCATTATCGTGAAATTCCCACGTGAATTTCAGCTTTACTGCGACTTCCCGCTATATAAGATAGGAAGATATAACATATTAAACAATAAATTATTATTTAAATGTGTCTTATATGGTCATCATCTTACACTATGCTCCCTCATGACTGAGGATCGCGAACTCCATGAACTCTCGTCTCTTGACTATGCTCCTTCACTTCTAGGGCTGTCACCAGAAAAGTTTCTGTTGCTTTTTCTTCCTTGATCTTCCTCTTCGTCCTTCAATATAGCCGACCACAACAAGCATCTACAACCTACCGCATGATACCGAAAAATTTAAGGATTCATCTCAGGCTGCAGGTTGAAATTCTGTCCTTGATCTTCAGTTCCCGCATAATGGATACATTTTAAAAGCATCAATCAATCTTATACGATACGTATCGAAAATTATTTGTTTAAATACTGTACTATTTTTGCCGGTTATGAAAGGAAAAGAAATTAATAATTAGTGAAAAAATGGTACAGTAAAGTAATAAAAACCTACCTAGTAGATATCATAAAATTTAAATTTTATTTTACCCAAATTAATTGGAATTATAATTGGTCAATATCATCTTTTCGCTCAATGCTCAACATCGTGGTTCCCTGAAGTACAATATCTGATAACTGGTGCATAATACGACTACATTCCTCCCTCTCTCGAGCCATCTTGATGGCAGTCTGTTAACTCTGTTATTTGATCTTCGAGACTCTAATCGTCCATTCTGGTAACATTTTTAAAGAATATCGTCAGGATTATGGCCCCACTGTTATGCGGACGATACGCAAATTTATTTTTTCTGCAAGCCGGGTGAGACAGAGGTATTGAAAAGAAAAATTGCAAGATGCGTAGATAAAATAGGCGAGTGGATGGCACAGAATAGACTTACATTGAATCCATCCAAAACAGAATTACTATGGACAGCAATACCTAGAAGGCAAAACTTAATACAGAAATCAATGCTACGAATGCTAAATCTGCAGTTAAGTTGTTGGGCGTGCACATTGATTCAGATCTTTCAATGAATACACCAATTAGTAAAACTGTCGGTGCATGCTTTTATCAACTGAGACAGATTAAAAGTATTCGGACACATCTTCCTTTTGAGACACCCCGTCTACTTATAAATGCATTTGTGGTGTCACGTGTGGACTATTGTAACAGCATCTATGCTGGCCTGCCAATGTTTCAGCTGAATAGATTGCAATCTATTCTAAATGTGGCTGCACGGATAACATATGGAGTTTCCAAATTCTCTCATATAACATCTCTTTTACATCGGCTACATTGGCTCCGATTCCCTGAAAGACTTGAATTTAAATTGTGCTGGTTGATGTACAAGGCGGCACACAACATGGCGCCTCTGTATCTTCAAGAACTTTGTATCCCAGTCAATTTGAACGGTAGACGTTAAACTCTCAGCCTCTATTTCAGCTGCAGGAAGGGTTGTAGAACTGAACAACCGTTGCCAGAAGTCTAAATTTAGTGAACGGGCATTTGCGGTGGGAGCCCCAAAAGCGTGGAACTTTTTGCCTTCCGTTATAAGAAACAGTGCATCAGAGACTTTATTTAAAAAGAAACTAAAAACGCACCTTTTCAAAAAATAATTTCCATAAGTGAAAATAATGATTTTTAATTAAAAAAAAAAAGTTAATTGTAGAACTATAAACAGTTTATGTGTAAAGCGTCCTTGAGGTGAAATTTTTTATAAAAATGGTGCTGTACAAATTATCCATTGTTATTATTATTATAAAAATTATTTTTTTGCATGTTGTCGAGTCTTTCTGTAATTCTTAATTAAACATATTTTTCAATCCTAAAATCAAATTAAAGAGACCACATTATTATCATTGTGAAGATGCAGTTTTGTCGTCAACTTACTCTGTTGGTGTGGTGTAATCGATTAACGCATTTCTCCGAATAGGAAAGGATCCAGGTTCGTATCCCGGTAGCAAAAAAAATGTTGTTTCGATAATATAAATTTTCCTGCATATCTTTCTAATTGATTAATTTCATTTGTATTAAAATCATAATTTTTCAAAATAAGAAAGTGATCTACCACAGAACAACAATGTTTTCAGATAATATAGGGTACCATAAAACGAGAAATTCTATTCACATAAACGAAATCTGCAAGTTTTTCTTTTGGATTGTTTAAGAATTTTGATTTCATCTTGCGGAGTGAGTGGACCGCCGCCCGAAGCCGAAACGGATTGGGACTGATAAATAAATAATAAAAAAACTAAGATTCCCATAATGAATAAACACGCAGCATGTTAAAAACGCCGCTGCAAAAAATCACGGCCATATCTTGAAACTCGCGTAATACACGCTTTTATTTTTCACGCCAAACATTTTTTGGAATTTTTTATTAATCCGAGAATGCAAGCCTCCCAAAAGTTTCCGAGAATAACGAGGCGGTCGGTTAATTCCCGGAAAGGACAAGACGGAAGCATTCAAGTGAGGAGTGGTCGGACGGGTTGTCGGAAAAGTCGGTAAGTTTGGCGCTATTTCAATGAATTGTGTTAGAAAACACCTGTTGAAATTCAGCTGGTCATTTCGCACCTGATAAAATTTCGCTGAGATGTTTAATTTGTGTGAAAAGTGCGCCCACTTAAATGGATCTCTTTGATTCCTGAATTTGTGAACGCCAGAATCAGATGAAAGATAATCTGAACAATCTAAATAGTTATGTGGTATATTTGACACAAATTAAATTAATCAATTAGAAATACAGAAAAATTCCATCTATCGAAAGAATATTTAGTTGCTACCGAAATTCGATCCTGGACCTTTTCCTACTCAGAAAAACGCGTAACCAATTTATTTTCTGTTGGTATAGCGGTTCTAATTGATTTAATCAATTCGTCTATTTTTAACTGCTCAATAAATGTTGGCACGTCGTTATTCTTTAAGAACTTTTCAAAACTTCAAATACTTTTATTTTTTTATTTTTAATGCGGACGGTATTCATTTTATAGAACTCCATTGTTAATCAACATAATAAACAATCGATCGATTTTTCGGTTCTATATTTAATTTTTACAAAAAATTGGACGATCGATTTGGCTGTCTAGGCCATTATACAATAAAAATCGTGTTTGATTTATTGTATTAATTTACTTAAAATATATTTTCCGACCAACTGTGATTGATTAAATTCATTCCATCCAGCCGTAATTGTACATCCAACTGGCATTACTGCCCTCGACAGATGAGTTGAATGGAGGAAATATAATTGCTGCGCTGCTTTGCCAGATGGATTGACTAGGAGCGGTTCACCTAATTTTCTTCATATGACTTAACCATACTCAATCGTCATCTTCGGACCTCCATTTCTTGAAACGAGAAATCCCAGGATTTAATATTACTTGCGTTTTTTTTACCTTTAGCCGTTCCCTTGCCTATGATTTATGACATTGTACCCAATCGTAAAATATACTGCATGATATTAAATGTTAAATGCAGATAGATGTAGTTACCGTATGTATAGTTGACCTTAGTTAAAATTTTAGTACCGCATTAACTCTCTCGCTTCTCATTGATATATCAATTTCTTCAATATTCTTCTTTATCACCCACCATTAACAATACATATTTTGTTGAATACTTCGCCGATGTTAACATGATTTCGGTGTTGGTCAAACTATTGCAATTATTTTTTACTCATTATTCTTTCAATTTGTTTTGTTAGCTTTCAAGCATTTATTAATAAATCGTTTAGATTAAAAGTGGTCATTAAAAATAAATATATATATATTAATTAAGGATTCTGTGTTATCGGCTTTTTTCAATTCCCGGGACGCAAGAGTCAACAATCTCGAAATTCCCGGGAATCGAGACCGTGAATTTTATTTAATTAAAAATAAAAATTATTTTTTTCTTCTTCTTCCACGGCAGTATATCAATGTTATCAACATAACATCTCCTGGTCTTTAAAACATATACTACGGAAAATGCAAGCTACGCTATAATGGTAATAATGGAAGATGAGAAAGAAATTAATGAGCTGTTCCCAATGGCATAACTAGCTATACAGCAGAAAATTACGAAAAACCTATACTTATTAAGCATCTAATGTCATTTTATTTAATATTTATGTTCCTCGATGTTTTGCCTATATAGAAAGCTAGATAATCGTTGCACTTAAGTTTATAAATGTCAGAACAACTCAGTAAGCCTTATTTATCTTTACAATTAGTTTAAAGTTTTACTAGATTATTATTAGTGTAGAAAGCTGGCTTTATCTCTTTTGGTAGTTTAGATGTACTTAATGTAAAAAAAAATGTTTATGTACAAAATACTGCGCCATTGTTGGGATATTAGAATTTCTAATTGGAGATCCGTTATATAGGAATTTATTTGTTGCAATATAAAAAATAATGGGTTGCGATCGAAATAACATTTCGAAAAATATTTTTTTTCTGTATATCTTTGATAATTTATTTATATTTGTAATCAAAATACAACAGAACTATGTTCCCAAATTACAACTTCACAACAAAAATATTTTTTCATTAAAAATAAATGTTTTTTTTTTTATTCGTAAAGAAATTATTGCACGAAATCGTCTGACAATCGAGCTGATGGGAATGATTTCTAGTGACCTTCTCTCCGCTAACAAAGCATTATGTAATGTTCGTGTGCAATGTGCACTCTGATCGATCACATAACATAATATTTTGCCAAATTCTTATATTCGGTACCTATTTGTTATTTTGGAGGCGTGCAATATTGCAAAAATATTACGGTGTTGTAACACAGCATCATCGTGATTCTTGGGCGATGAATGTGAAAGAGATTTTGCCTTTTTTTAATGTGAATTTTGCCTAATAGTGTGTGAAAACGAGCCTCACTTCAAATTGATGGCATACGTATCAGTAGCATAGTGTAGTCAACCTACATCGGTAAATGACCAGTTGATAACTCAATTGTTCATGCCTATTGTAATTGTAAGAAGAAAAAATTTAACTGTAAAGGAAAGCCACAAGGTATAGTTTAACTAACTGACGGAACGGCTCGTAATCGAGAATTTCATTTATAAAAATCTCTTAATAAACTTTGATAACACTGATCATTAAATTTAAACTTTTTTCAAGTAACATTGATAAAAATAGGTGTATATAAAGTATTTTGTGCCCCTTTTTTTATTACAGGGGTTGGGGGTCGAATGAAAAAAAAGACGACAGGTTTTTGCAATCAAATGTTTATTTATTATAAACATTTAAAACATGTTAAATCTATGCAAAGACATTTTACTAAGGATCATATGCAATAAAAAATAAAAAATGTTACATAAAGATATCATACATTGACAAAATATTTCACTTTTTTTCTTGCATTAAATATAATTATCTATTTTTAAAAACCGGCAGTAGTCACCCAATATAGATGGGCTCCAGTATTCCTGGTATCGTGTTTTCATTATCCTGATGTCCTGGTGAAATCTCTCTCCTTGTTCGTCACATACTGCATTAAAATTTTCCATAAAAAAATCGAAATTCGGGTGCAAAAATGCATTTTTAAGGACATGCAATATCCTGGTAGTTCATAGACTTTTAAAAATTTATCTATCAGGATTTTATAGTTTTGATCTTTCTTGTTACTCAGAAATCTCTTTACTATATTTATAAAACAGTTCCAAGCTGCCAATTTCTTGTCATTTAATTTTTCTTAAAAAAGAAAATGACTTAAAAATTTCCTTATTTAAGGTTCAATATTTGAGGAAGCATCCAAGGAAAACTAGGTAGAGTGAAGAACAGAAGACCGACAAATGAAACAAAATTTTTCGTCGGAAGTGACATTACACCCAGACTAAAATTTGCTATTTAACTTTTCACTAAACTAAACTTTGGGTTGTACTTTCACTGCTTTGGTTTCGAGAGATGTAGTCCCTGGTGATAAACAAAATACAGTTAGATAATCTAATCGGTTAGTAAGACAGGCCCAGGAAAGGGGAGGGGGGGGGTGGTTTCAGTCATTAATGTAAATATGGACATATAAGTGAAGTGTTAGGGAATGTGATTTAATTAATTAGTGTTTTCTCCGTATATCATTTTAATGTTTCGACGTTTTATAATTCATCTTCTAAACTAGAACAGTGACAGTATAACCTAATTCATGTTTGGTTTAAAGTTTAGTTTAGTGAAAAGTAAAATAATATTAATTCAAATTAAATAATGAGTTAGAAAGATATACAGAAAAAAATCTGTCTATCAAAAAATATTTAGTTGCTACCGGAATTCGAACCCGAACCTCTTCCTATCCGATTTCACTATAGTAACCAAATACTTATCGACATTTTTTTCTGTACATCTTTTCAATTGATTAAAATACCACAGATCTATGTTCTGAAAATGCAACATCATAGTAAAAATTTATTTTCTCCTTAAAATAATGTTGCATCACAAAGTAACTATCATGTCGATTAATGATATTAAAACTCGTCATTTATGGTCTAATTTGGTTTTATAAAAAATGCATTCAACACGTCTAAATGTCGATACAAATGTATCATAGGACGCGGACCCGTTGGGGTCATCCTAACGTGGTACCAATACACCGCATTGGTTGCATCTCCGTAGTTAAACTTCTGATTCTGGCATTCTACTATTTTTCTGGTTCAATTACTAAATGTTTTCATTTATTATTTTAATAGAGCCATTCATATGTTCCTAATCCCTCCAAAACTAGCGAGAAATTATTTTTTTAAATTTATTTAATTAGCGAAATATAATGGCAAAATAAATGTTATATACATACATGGTTTTTACTTCGCTTACCTCTCCAAAAAAGAGACCAGCCCTTGTGCTTGGAGAGGGAGTTACACTACAATAATTTATATGATAATTTTACATATTCTATTCATTGTCCCTTTGTGTGCTTCTGAAGTATTCTGTAATATTGTTTATTGTCCAATTATGTGTTTTTGAAGTGTTCATTTAGTTTCTTTTTAAACTCTTTTATATCCTTTATTTCTTTGATTTGTGTAGGGAGGCTATTGAAATTTTTTATCCCTAAATATATAGAATTTTGCTGATAGTGTTTGGTGTTACATTTAGGGATTTTAAAGTTATTTTTAAATCTTAATGATGTGCTTGTTTCAAATTTTCTAGTGTTATTTTCTTTAATTAATCGATTGATTGAGGTTTTTTTGTAAATGTTTTCAATTTTGGAGACTGGGAATTTTGCAAAAAGTGTTTGTGTTGAAAAAGTTGATCTTTTTTTTAATATCACTTTAATAATTGTTCTCTGTATTATTTTTACTAGTTATTTTATATGTTTTCCCCATTCGTAATTTCCGTACGTTTAAATCAACTTAGCAAATTTTTATTAACCTCTCGACTGAGCCACATTTTTTACTACGTTTTTTTCTAAAAACAGGGTTAAATTTGGTAATGATTCATCCATTTGTAAGTGTGTACGTATCAGGAGTACATGAATGTGATAAGTATATTCCTGTACACAACACGAATGTAGGAAAGTACACGACTAATATTTCGTTGCACAATTAAATCGATCAGTGTATGCGTGACCAATGAGATTTGCAGCTAAATCCATTTCGACACGTCATACTAATGTGTGTTTCGTTGCCACGGAGACGCGGACAGACGCAACTCGCGGCGCGGGGCGCGGGAGAGGGAAATTGAAATGACGCGCTCCGCTAATTCTTCATAGACGAAATTGAAAAAATATATTAAAAAACTAGCCAGAGGCCTACGGTTCACGGTGATGTAAAAACATTTAGAAGCACATTAAATAAAAATAAAAATAATATGTTTATATCAGCGTGATCGCTGCAATAATCTATAAATAATACATTAATTTAAATATAAGGTAAATGAAATAATCAAAAACAAAAATAATAAATTAAAATTGCAACATTATTAAAATTAAGTTTAATAGTTTTATTTAGTTTATTAAAATATTTTTTTTAGTAGAATACAAGTGTATCCATGTAAAATATAAATTAAATTATTAAATTTCTAATCTTGCATCTAACGCCTGGTTTATACCAGACAAGCAAAGTTTATCCGAACTTAACATACATAATTGATACAAACCACTTTTCGATAGTCATAGACTAAAACTTCTCCACTCAGAACAATATAACATTCCCTAATACTTCACCTTTACTGTCCATCTTCGCGTTAATGACGAAACCTACTCCCTCTTTTCAAGCCCCGCCCCACTGCCAGATTAGACTATAATACTGTATTTAGTTTAGTTATCACCTAATGACGAAAGGGATCTCTCGAAACTAGTAATGAAAATAACCCAGTGTAAAACAAAATTTTGTTGTGTAAATTAAAATATTGCAAAGACATAATCAAAAAAATTTATCTAAAAACGACTGGACTATTTTACTAGTATGCATACGATGCCATTCTTCGCTTAAGGATCCAAACTTTCAAGAAAATGCAGTTTGCAATTTATTTAAACACCAGCAATACAATGTCTCATGAGAGAAATGAATCCACGGATACGACCTTTGGCAAACAATTTAGAAGCGCTGCAATATCGGCCAACAAGAGGAGTATCTCGTACGAATTGTTCCATGTACTCCATAGAAAGTTGTACTTTGACCAGAGCTCAATATCGACCTCCTGGGCGTCCAACCCATATATGAAAAAAATTCTACAAATTTTCTCATGAATATGTACAAGATATCAAATCATGAAAAATTACTCAAATTTTGATAAAAATCAAATATTTTCCAAATTTGCACAATACAATAAAATGCAATTTGGAAAATATTTGAGGTAATTTTTCATATTCCTCATTCGCATGAAATAACCTAATAATTAGATCTATTTTGTAATTAAATAAATATAAAATATGTGTACCCACACTAATAAAAAATATCAATCTAATAAATAAACAGTCTGCCCTGAGACAAGTGCATACCTAACATGATATTATTTATTATATTTTTATTTTTATACAAATATTTTTTTTTTTAATATTTAGTCAATTTCCCACTTAGGCTAGATAGTAATGATAGCAAAAAAAATAATAACCGATACTAAGGTGTTCTTTCCATTCAAATGACTCTAGTATATAAGTACTGGAGTAACTCTACCGCGTGGTTTCTCAGCTATTCAACAACTTTATTTAAAAAAATAAAGCATAAATACATTTAATAATTGTAATTAATTGTAAATTGTTATTTTATTTGCTTATATGTATAATACGTATTGTCGCTTAAGAGTCAAAAGTGGCCAACTGCAATTTCATCATTCTGAGATATGTTAAAAAAAAAAAATTCTCATTGTTCTAATTTTGCGTTTATTTGTATATTTTCAGGCGTTTTTAATAAACTTAGGCCACTTATAAATACAATATTAAATTTTCATGACATCGTTTTTTTTTTCGTAATTATGCCACTATTCTAATGATTCAACTATACTATTTTGTAGTCAGCCAAAATAGTAAAATAATCGTAAAAAACTGAACAAATTCAAATAATTTGTCTGTTATTCCAATGATAAGCGTCGCTATAAAGTACAATCATTTGACAAATTTCAATTTCCATAAATGTTAGTCAGACACTTTTCGCTTCGATCCGACGAAATATGGAGAAATAAATAAATAAAATATACTTATTTTAACAATTCAGAATCTACTACTATCTTAATAATTTTTAGATCCTTTCAAGTTTTGGACATAAGACAACTTTATACCAGATAAATCCAAAATATTTTTTTAAAAACTTCACACCCACGATCCGAATCAAATGAAAAAAGAAGCAAAACATTCGGAAACTTGTTAGTACCAAAAATGAACTCAAAATTTGGGCAACGATCTTTCTTATTTTGTGCATCGCGAATCTATAATAAACTGCTACTAGATCTTAAAGGAATAAAAATTATTAAGGAAAACACATTCTTATTGTGAAGTTGTAATTATTCAGAACATAGGTCTGTGATATTTTAAATACTAATAATATCCCGGTGACGCTAAAACAATATTTTTCGACAAAATTGATTTTATATGTATATATTTATAATTAGTACATTAATTTAGTATTTGGAATAAAAATGATTAAAGAATTTAAACCAAAAATAACAAATTGGTTTCTTCATGTGCGAAGAAAATAAAATGAAAGTATTTTTTCATTTGTACTAATCTAGTTACCCTTACATTTTGTCTCCAACCCTAATATAAGTAAAAATTAATTTTGTATTTTACATTAACTTATCAATGCTTTTAGTTCAACAATATAAAACTTTGATAAACTGTACATATATTTCCTTTGGAACAGACCTATTTATTAAAGCAATTACCTTTATTTAAATGTAATATTTTTACTTTAAAAACAACTAAAATATATATGATGAGTAAGTCAAGAGCTACTACACTAACATGAATAATAAGTCGGAAGACACTACGCTAACAGGAAAAAAATGTCGGGAGATACTAAGCTAACATGAATAATAAGTCGAGAGACGCAACGCTAACATGAAAAATAAGTCTGGAGACACAACGCTAACATGAAAAATAAGTCGGGAGATACTACGCCAATATGATGAAAAAGCTGGGAGCTACTACCCCCATATAATTAATAAGTCGGACTACGCTATAATAATGAGAATATCAGAAACTCTGAAAAATTTTGACCAAAAAGTCGTAAACGGATATAATAAAATTACAAATATTACAATATTTGCGAGAATTTTAATAATGTTATTTTCAGAAATAAATATATTGTGTTGCATGTTGTAGACTTTACGACTTTGTAAGTGTATATATTTTTGATCCATTTAAGATTTGTTATTTGTACATATAATAAATAATAAATATTAAATAAACACTTTTTTTTTGTGAATATGCAATTTCCGAACATGTTTCTTTAATAATTAAAACAAATGAATTAATTAATTCGTCACGAATTCTCCTGACTGGACAATGTTTCCCATTCGAATCCCGGTAGTAACGATTAAAAATATATACAATTAACCTTGTACTTACGCAGATTTTATTTAAAATGACTAACCACAATGTTTTCGTAGTATAGTAAATATTTATTTTATCAATAGATTTTTTTGTTTATTTTTTCAAGTGATTCATCTAACTTGCCTTAATCAAAAAAGATTTTAGTGTTAGAGAAAAATATTTTTTGTGATAGTTGACTTATTTGAAATTCTCATTAACAACCAAAATAAATGTTTTTATTGCTATCGTTTACTCTACGCTGTTTGGATACAAATTGCTAAAGTTAAAACTTTATCGTTTAAGTTTGTCCGAATTCTGCCGCAGGTTCACGTATACCGGCAGCGCCCGAAAGTCGTGTGACTTGCTTTATTTAGCGCTACGCATGCACGCACACTAATCACTTCATCTAGAAAAGTGTACATTATAGATAACTAAGTAACATACTAATAACTTGTTGCTTCATCATAAAGTAAAAAGTTATAATGAATCATTAGCTACACAATGTTAGTTTTTGATTCAAGAAATTTAGTGATATTTCAATTTTTGTATCTCGTAAGAAAGGAAAACAACTTAGAGAAACTCGTTGTGGTGAGCCACGTCAAAAGACGAAGAGGAAGAGGAAGAAGAAGATCCCCCACTCGTTGGACCGACCAAGTGGAAAAGACAATTGGTACATCTCTGTGATAGCCCTAATATCCTTAAGATAAACCTAAGAATAATAATTTGTGGCATTTAATCAGTTATATGATTAGGTATACTGAATATTAAATTATTGTAAGGATTAGTGATGGGCTCAAAATCACGAACCGTGAGTCAATCACCGATATATTTGAGTTACACTCACTGTTAGTGATTGAATACATAGGAATGTCGTGATTCAATTATTTTTTATTACAAATTCTATTGATTTTCTGACGCAGCTGTTTATATCGATTATCACTTAAATCAGCGCCATCTACCAGATTTTTTGTAATTTGACCAGCGCCATTTAGTAGATTCTGCCAAAACATTTTACGCATATTTGCTGAGAATTTGACCCGAAAAATAAATTTACATTTTTTAAAGCATTTCAATACCTCTTTGTGATGATATTAAATTAAATTTATATTAATTATTTATGCCAGAATATGTTTTTTACGCAAATGCAGTTTTAATAATATAGATAAATACGCTCAAATTTGTTTTTTTTATTTCGTGTATTGTAGTATCATGAATATAGTGAAATCGTCATAGTGAAACTGTGATATTTTAAATTAAAATTAAATATATTAATTATAAAGATATACATATAAAATCAATTTTATCTAAAAATATTGTTGTTGCTACGGGGATTCGAACCTGGATCTCTTCCAATCCGGGGAACGTGCATTATCCGATTATGCTATACCAACACAGTGGATTACGACAAACTTTCGAACCTACATACATGTTACACTTTTCAAATTAATACATTATTTGAAAGCCATCTACTTTGTTTTTACGGAATCTCAAATATCTCTGAGTAAACCGATAGAAGATGCCAGAATTAACAATTTTTTTTTTTTTTAATTTTGGACACATTGATACAACTTATATATTATTATGGAGAACACATTTTTATTGTGAAGTTGTAATTATTCAGAACATAGCACTGTGATATTTTAAATACAAATTAAATGTATTCATTTTTAATTAGGTTCGAATCCCGATAGCAACAACAATATTTTTCTATATATTTATATCTTTCTAATTAATACATTTAATTTATATGATTATATTAAAAGTTATTATAATTTTCATATATAACTAGCCTGCCCGCAGCAGCTACCGCACGGTAGTAATCGTACCCAGCAGAGACGCAGTACTCGGTTGTCAATACGCTTTGTAAAACCAAAAAAAGTGTTTTGATAGAAAAATAAGAAGAAAAAAGAAGAAAGATAAAAAATCTCAATACGTTACACGTGTGTCTATCACCAAAACTTTTAAATTTAAATATTGAACATAAAATGACAGAAAACCTTAATAACAAATGTGATGGAGAAACAGAAGCAGAAGAAGAATTAAAGACTATTTTTTTTTAAATGCGTAATACATTTAATTATCAATAGAATTTTTTAAATTCAATATAGAACTTAAACTAACTAATAAAATCAAAAAAATTTCATATATAATATTTGATATAATAGATATCACAGACGATATGTTCAATTTGTTCAAATGGGAGGCTACTTGGCAATGCGCTATTCTCAGTCCACAGATATTGTAAATTAATCTTCAAATTATGGTTTCAGTGAGAAGTGACTCACCATTCACCCAGGACCGTTCTATGAGTGAATACTCCCATATCGGTCCTTCTCATTCGCCAGCAGGTTAGTATTGTTTAATGTTACATGGCAACCGTGACGGAAATAGGGCGGCAATACACAGCTACCAGACAAAATACTCCCAAATAGAAACTTCTTTATTATTCATATAAAACAATAAATTATTACAAGACATAACAGGTGACAAATAGAAAAATAAAAATTGTGTAACAGACCTAGTCCACAATATTTTATGGGTGGTTACCTGACTCAATGACGAGTAAAAATGTTCATGGAATATGTGCAAACTCTGCAATGCTACGGAAAATATTATTGTTTTAAATTTTTACAAAATCGTGTAAAGCTTGAAGTCTACACACTTCGAAATAAATATTTACGAAATTGTTCCATTATTAATCTATATCTTTGCTTCAGTCTCTTAATTATCTAACAAAAAATAGTCTAACAGCTCGAAACTCTTTAGATTTTTTGTATTCAATATATAATATAATTTGGAATCCATAAAATATTTCAATTAATAAAATTAATTGAATAATTACGATTTTTTAAATGCTTATATCTCTGACATGGTTGAGATTTGGCCCATAAAATATTGTGGACTAGGTCTGTTACACCAAGTATACAGTGAATAGAGAAAATATTCAAGGTCTTTTACGAGATGACACCATGGTGGGACACGAGAATCCAGGATGGCCAAGGAGCAGATGAACGGGCTTGAAGAAAAAACACTCTCACAGGGGATACGACAAAAATTAACTTAAAATAATGGTTGCAACGTTTGAATTTAAACATAGCTTCACACCAGTATGAAAAACGGTGTCTAACTGTCCCGAAGTGATGGCTGCGAGCCACGTCTCCGCCATTAACAGTTTTTATAGAGATCGAAGTGATTTATAATATCATTATTGCTGATGTATTATTTTACGAAATCATAAAATTGTACGTCTCTCAGCCTTGAAGTGCGTTTATCCAAAATTATGGACGGTGTCTGTATCGAGCGCCTAGACCTCATGCAAGTCATTTTTAAATAGCTATCAAACCTATCACCATCTCGTTCTAACCAAATCGAAACGATAGCGAACTGCGAATCAAACATTATATATCCAGTCGCTAATGATTCACGTGAATTTTTATAAACGTTTACACAAAAAGGTTACATACGTAACAAGTGAAATATATTTTTAATGATTAACGAAATGTATCCTTTTTATAAAGTTGTTTAATTATACGGGATACATTTTTTTTTTACTGCGCTCTTACTCCGACAGCCGACGTACATGCAACTATTGAATTATTCGGATAGTGCAATTAATGGTCTATTTTCATCCAGTTTTTTTGCCGTCATTTTTTGAAACACCGAAATACAATTAAAATGTACCAGTCGCTTCCATCTTAAATTGAGTCCTGGCAAAAAATGTATTGCAGTTTGTTGAAGACTGGTGGAGTTTTTCTGACCTCTTCTGAGTTAGCCGAGTGCGAAAAATCACATTATCGAAAAAATATATATTTAACGAGATCTTTTGTAATACGTTAAAAGTTGTTAAGTGTTTAAAATCATTGTTATTAGCAACTAGCGGGGTTAGTGAACTTGATACCAAAGAATAGTGGGGAATTCTTAGTCATTTTTCATGATGCATTTTTAATATTGATCACGAGCCAACTAGAGGAGAAATCTTAATGGAAATAGGTTAGAATTTACAAAACTTATCTATATCAAATATAATACTATTTAAATATATGAATTAGAAAGATATATATCTAAATTCAATTTTATCGAAAAATATCATTGTTACTATCGGGATTCGAATCCGAATCTCTTTTCAATCCGGGGAAGGCGCATTAACCGACTATGCTACATCACACAGTACTTTTGACGACAGATTTTCGAACTCATACCTTACGCTTTCAAATTTATCCACTTTATTTATTATCGGACTACGCAAAGGTATTTGAGATTCCGTAAAAACAAAGTAGATGGCTTTCAAATAATGTAACGATAGATGTATTAATTTTAAAAGCGTAACATATAGGTTCAAAACTACTGTGTGCTGTAGCATAGTGGTTAATACACCATCCCCGAGTTGGAAAGAGATTCAGGTTCGAATCCCCGTAGTTTTTTTATTGATTTTATATGTATATTTTTCTAATGAATACATTTAATTAGTATTTAAAATATTACAGACCTATGTTCTGAATAATTACAACTTCACAATAATAATGTGTTCTCCTTAATAAGCTATTTATGTTATTTTACAATTACAATATTAAATTACCGCTCTCTCCCTCTGTCTCTCGCTCTCTTTCTCTAAAAATATTTTTTCTTCATACTTTTGTTTTTATGCTACACGAAAGAAAAGTTGAAAATAACAGAATTCACATTCAATCAAGCCATTATTCTCGAGTGAATGGCAGTGTTATACGGGAAAATACAATATTTACTTCACTAATATATAATCAAACTAACGATTTAGTTTGCTTTTACCTTTCGGCCTATTGAAAGCCCTTTCCAGATGTACAATTCATCGCTAGGGGTCTCTATCCAGGGCCATCGTACTCAGAAACATGAGCATGAAGAACTCTCCTCACGTCTTAATCTAGGTCTGCCAAGAGACCCCCATCTATTTATTTGTAATCCTTTACTATACCATCTAAATTTTCTTTTTGGCAACACAATAGACACAATTCGTTCAAATATACTGAATTAATTAAAATTATTTTAACTTGTAAATTTTGCATAAAATTGAATTAAAAATGTATTCGTTTAAATTTCGAACAATAAGAACTACCAACTGAAACGGGTTCGAAATCGGAACGATTTCACGTAAAAATAATTTGAATTTAGAACAATTAAAATCGAACGAGAATAATAATTTTGAACGGCGTGCCGGAACAAAATAAAGCGCGTTTCGACCTTGGCGCAAATCGTCGGTTCCTACGCGGTGCAGCCAAATGAGAAACTAAAAAGACATTAAGATCGCATCTCACCCGAGCGCTAATATGCGCTAGCGAATATTATTTCGTCACTGGTGAGCTGCCCGTCGTGCGACGTGTTGTACTATACAGTCATTAAAAAAAAAACGGTGAGTGAGATCGAAGAGTTTAATTCGTTTGTAAAAATACGAAAAGATGTTCAAAAAATTGTGTACAGTTTTCGCAATCCTCAAGAAATTGGGAATAATCTTCTGTGTACAATTTGCCGAACTATTCTGCCGCGTGTATTCTTTCTCATGCACGTGGCAAAATAACCTGACAATATTTAAAAAAAAAAGTAATGTTGTCAGTTTTATCATGTGAAAGTGTGCGGTTATCGTGACAAAGTAAATTATTTAGCTATTTTTTAAATAAATTAAGTAAAAAAATATTATTGATTTCCCGTCGTTATTGACGGTTTAACACTGTACTTAGTGTTTATTCTTTTTTCTTAAACACTTGTTCGTCGATTTTTTTTTTACATTTACCATTTTCATTCTGATCATTCTATTCAGGATACATAAATTATAATTTTTGTAAGGTAGTATGTGTGCGCTATTTTCTAGATAGTTAGTTGAGAGACAAATAAAAAATTAATCTTTTATAAAATAATACATTTTTAAAATCTCTCGTGTTAATGGTGCTTTAGGCGTCCGGCGAACAATAAAAAAGCCGAAATGCCATTATGTAAGTGTGTTACACACTACAGATAAGTTTGCATCTGACAAATGTATTAAAACTCCCCAAGTGTGTGTGTGTTATTATTCATTGTCCGTGTGTATACATCAGTTAGGGCATAGGGTGCCGCAGAAGTGTATGCCATATTAATAAATATATTTTTCGTTCGAAATTAGCAATTGTGGTTGAAATTCATTATTTTTATTTTTTAGCTTCGTTTCATTAACCACTTATTGAGTTTAAATACTAACGATTTCGAAAAATACCATTTTCTTCTTCAGGATGTCAATACTAACTAAAAACATAAGTTTTAAATACTAATTTAACGTATTAATTATAAATATATACATATAAAATCAATTTTGTCGAAAAATATTGTTTTTGCGCTATGTTTTTGTTTCATTACCAAAATCTATTTTTAAAAATCAATAATTATTTATAAAATAAATTTAGTACTTAACTTAAATTGTTACTTAATACAAAATTACTCGAATAATTTTTAGGGAAAAAATTTAGAACAGGACTCGTAGTAAAATTTTGTTGGTTGTTTATAATTTTTTGATTAGTTTTACACGCTATGTTTATCTCCAACGATTCCAAATTATTTAATTTACGACCAACACCGTTTACATGCAAAATTGACAATTCCAATTTTTTATCAAAACCATGACCATTTTCTATCAAATGATAAACGCCAGCTAACTAAATTTTTAAATTTCATTAACTCATTTAATAGTAAAATACAATACAATTTAAAAAATATAAATAAATAAATAAATTTTTTTGACTGTATTTATTGAACCATATTCCTTGTTCTATACTTTGCGTGTTTCTTTCATTCTTCCTATTGAGACGTACAGCAACCCCAATCATATGCACATCCACAAATCACGGTCCTGGACCGCTCTAACAGCTGACTTTAGTCATCTATCCATGGCTGTGACTCTCTTCTAGGTCATCGACCCAAAGCTACATCCAAGATAATCTTCTCTTCTAGGCTGTCTTTGGAAAAATTTGAAAAATATTTGTTGCAGATAGGGCATGCAATGGTTGAATTTGTTGCATGATTGGGGCATTCGTACGTGATACTGTCTGTGAGATGCGTAATATCTTTCTACGGCAATTCATTTTTACAACACAATATTTTATGGACTGTGTCCTCAGTGATCTCTTAATGAGACTTAGATCTCTGAGAATCACTAATGCTACTAATCCGCGCGCAAAGCATTTAGATAAATTTCATCTGTGGACATAGGCCATTACTAGAAATTCCAACCTGAATATTTGACATTGGAATATATTCGGCCTTTTTCTACTTTTCGATACTCAAATATTTGTGCAGCTATTCAAATAGTATTCGTACTAATTTCTAAGGATGGAATATTAAAAATTCTCAGGATTCCGATTAGGACGTGGAAGAGATACCTGTTGCTTGTTTGAAGAGTTCACCGACGTCCGAATTGCAGACTGAATTGAGAAGCACAATTTTATCCCTCGTAGAAACTACAAATGTTTGTTCAAATAATTTTAAAAAAAGATTTTTAATATTTAGATAATTTGAAAAAAAAGGACAGAAACGTTAAACCTATTATTTAAAATACTTTTAACAGTTAAGCCAATGTCAACCGCTACTGAGCGGGTATTTTCAACTGCAGCAACGATTAAAACAAATTTAAAACACGAAACGTTCAATGTGTTGATATTTTTAAAATATGTATTTTTAAAACAACAATAAATACAGTTTATGGTAAATTAGCCCGTTTTCTTATAAATTTAGATGTACTTACGTATAATACGATTTATTTAAAATATTCAAAATTAATTTCATACTGTTGTCACACTTAGAAACTATTCGAATATATTCGAATGTTTTTAGTTTCACTATTCGATATTCGAATAGTTGATGATGTCGAATAATTGGAATTTATAATGTACATACATGAAGCCAATCATTAAAATAATGACATACCTACAATTCAGTTGCCTTAGTTTCTAATTTTAAAATATCTAAAAGTAAGACTGTTGAAGGAATTACATGAATGGAGTAAAATATCGGGGGTTGTTGAAAAAAGATGAAAATAAATTCGCTAAATTTAGTTGGTTTTCAAAAGTCCTTGAAATTAAAAATTGGTTGGTACCGTGATATATCAGCCAGTAACGTATGTATTTGTTCTAATATAAACATACAAAGATTTTTATATCTAATCTTATAATAATAAAAGTCCAAAAATGTGTATCATGTTACGCTGCACCTGAACTTTGTTGGAATTGTTCCCATAATTAAACTATTTAACGAATTTAAAATATATATATTGTGACGTTATAAATTAGGGTTACGTTCGAAATTACCCCATCTCTTGTCTTATTGCCAAGCACCTCTAAATTACAAATAATTGCCCTTACGTTGGTATTACAATCTGTTATAAAAATGGTCATTTTCTATGGTTCGTTTTAAATCCTCGAGAGCGCTGTCAGATTAACGCGGATCATTGCTACGGCCAGCGGTTATAAAATGTAACAGTGTGCGATCCAGGATTATCAAAGGGTAAATATTTTCATGTTATTCAATCACTAGTGCATAATTTATTATTAATCTAATTACATGGTGAATAAACTTTACAGGAAACAAGATGTTTCCCTTTGGTTTCGCCTTTGGATTTCACCTTTGGTTTCTACCATTGGTTTCTTCGCCTTTGATTTATTCGCCTCACTGCAAGCAATATTTTTCTGACAATATACTTGGAAAGAGAATTTTATTATTAGAAATTCGTTTCATTAATAAATTAAATTATTAAGAAACGAAATGAATTGACATCAAGAAATGTATTTTGGAATGTTGAAATATTTATTAAGTCCAGTTTCGTAATAAACAGATAATTTACTAGTTAGTAATAATAAAGAATAATATTAGAATTGACACCGTATATATTTACACGAGATCCTCCAACAGCCTAAAATGGTTATGAGGTTGAGGATATTAAGTGTTTGTCAAGTTGAGGAACCTCTAGCCATTACGCTTGTCGTTATTAAGGACTATTTAAATCTCCGCTACAGACATGAAGATTGGAATGACAAGAGTGTGAACCAACATTACTTTAGTTACTTGCTTGATGTCACTGTCGGAGTTGTTAACTGCGTGTCCATCAAATGATGAAAGGAATGACGAACTGTACAGTCTGTAAAAGGAGTCGGACTCTCACTACACATAAAAATGCTCCAACTAAAAGACACCCGCAACATGTGCATGATTCATGAATCCTATATTTCGATGAAAATCCAGAAGGAAAATGATATTTTTAAAGACCTAAGTTTCGTCGGCAAGAATACGCAATTTGTTAAATATATGGTGAACATGAACACATATCACTGTATTATGGCAAAAGCAAAACGTACTCTAACCCGGGCGCGCTAATGAACTAAGCAGCACACACGTCCAACGCATTCAGCGGCTGCCAGGGATCCATGATGGTTGTCCAGTGATGAAAAGTATCTCAGAAATTCCCGAACATTGACGGTTCACCTGTATTTTCCCGCGTTCATCTCCCGGAGACCAGATGTGTTTTTAAAGTAAATTTCTAAATTTCATTCATCCTCGTTATCATGTCCAATACGTACAGTGTAGCTTATTTTTATTTAATTGTAAATTCAGTGCTATAAACGACCAGATTATGTTAGTATCAAGCTATCATTTATTATTTTATTTGACCTTTTCACTAGATCTAAATAGATGAGAATTAAAATTTTATTTATATATATATATATATAGCTCTGGAGGAATGAGGGGTTAATACATAGTGTCGACTTTAAATAATAATTAACGATTAGTACCCCTATAATCATATTATAAAACAGTATTTTAATTTTTCGATGGACCCGATCTAATGTCTTAGCTAAAACCACATTTCTTTATTATTTATTTTATTTACACACGTGTACCTGCGAGCTCTGTTCAAAATACAAGCAAGTGACGTACAACCGTCTCAGACTTCAATACAACAACTCATACAGAATACTATTTGGATTGGCGCGTTATTGTAGCGCATCTACAATGTTTGCCGAAGGCCGTATACATGATTTCGTTCCGCTTCTGAGATATCGAGTTGCGGGTGTAAAGCTGCGGCTGGAGTTAAGGACCAACTCTCTAGTGCAAGCGGCGCTCTCATAGAAAGCTGGTTCCCTGACCAGAGAACGGCGACGACTACATAATAGCTACAGATACAATAATGCTTGTGACTGAAATGTAGTATTTATATTTATTTATATGTGTGAACTTTTTTTAATTTTTTTTTTTTTTTCATAACATAAATAATGTTTTGTAACTTAAATATATTATATTTATGGCGAATCAGGTCTTCATAAAAAAAAAACCGATAATACTGGAATAAACGTATTATTATTATTATTTATCACTTTTTTTTTTCTTCTATTTATTTACCGTCCTAAGTCACCGCCCAACTAGATTTAAAAACTAACTTAACTAAACAATAACTAACGAATATTAAAATCACCACGATAGAAAAATTTTCGTGACACCCAGTGCATTGTACAGAGGCGTGTTATTTATTGCAGTGTGCGTGTACCACTATTTTCGTGTCTGCATGTATTTTCTAAGTATAATGAGAGGAACTAAAAAAAAACTGCACACATTTTTGATGGTGCGTTAGAAGTTGGCCTGAAATTGGCAAACCCGTTAACATGGATGTGCTCTATCGCGAATTAGCATCATTAAAGCTTTTTTTGACATAATATGTAATTTAATGGAGGCTTCCCTTCTTCTTTTTCTTCCACGGCACTGCATCTCAGGGTGGAATTTGGTCTCCTACACAAGTACCCTCCGCCGACTGCTATCCCTGGCCATTCTTCTCCATTTCCTAGACTCTCCCGTCCTAAGATATAGTGATAATGCTACAGCTCAATATAATCTAAGTGAAAAAAAGAAGTGAGGAAGAAAGGAAGGCACTTCCTTTTCGTCTGCCGTACGCTGGTTCATTTGTTGATTTCTCTCCACCATAAAAACAAGCGTTGCGGCTTGTACACTCACGAAAAGGATTATTAAGTATAAGCGGAATTAAGGTAAGATTAATTAATACGCGTTGACGGAGTAAAGCGGAGTGAAGCGACGGTAGTTATCCTTACAAATGTTCCAAGCGCACTGAACTTGCTGCAGTTGGAACACTTTAATCACTGCTACATCTTTTGGGGAAAAAAAAAGGATACAGGCAGGTTAAAATTTGGTAAACCGCGAATTGAATGTATGCATGAGGCAACAAGTCAAACGCCAATAAACTTAACAAAATTTAATTAATTTTAAACACAAACGAACGTTTTGATTTATTTAATTTTTATTTTCGACCCCTCATACGTAATGCGTCGTAACTAACAAATAGGTAATTTTTAGTAATTCTGGTATTTCATTTATATTTGATACATTTGAGGGGTAATAAGCAAGGGAAAACATAATTTTAAAAATGTATCAAATAATGAAATATTAGAACAACTAATGTGACCTATGCGTTAATTACGATACTTTATATTAGATAGATACTTTAAGTAGAAATATTCAAATTTTTAACAACAGGTACATGGAATAAATTAGGAAAACTATCGTTCAAAGCGTGAATTGTATTACATAATATAATGGCTTCTTGAAACTGTGGACCTCTAGAGGATTCTTATATTTGTTATTATTTAATAAATTAATAAAAATATGAGGCGCGTTTTTTAAGTAAGTGCCGTATTTTTTTTCAAAGAAACGCGACATCACTTTACTTTTATCGGACGCTACGCACCTTTAACTACTTTTCGAGATAGTCACTACCATTATTAAGGCACATGTCATAACAAGGCACAAATTTTTGCATACCTTCGTTACTGAACGACGGGGCCTGGGATGAAAACCATGTCTGTCTCCATTTTTGAGTTGTTGTTCATCGTTGTCATCAAACCAAGCCACCAAGAAACCGCTTCAAATGAAGGAAAATATGTAAATCACTTGGGGCCAAATCAAAACAAAATAGGACACACTTGGCGATGAATATCAGCTGGTTTTATATTTCGTGCATTGAAAAAACGAATCACGAACCGTATCTCACAGTCGGCGGACTGATCTATCGTCTTAAACATTTCAACCACTCACTACAAGATGGCTACACTATGTGAATGTTTATAACGTTGCATGTAATTAGTCAACATATGAATGAAACCATTGCGTATGTGCAACATCGCAACCGCAGTGCTAAACCTGGAATATTAGGCAACATTACTTACTTAAAAAATGTGCCTCATATGTTTTTTAAAAGTTTCTGTAATTTTTTGATAGTGTGTGTAATATTACATAGTTATTGAAATCAGAAGAATTGTTGTTTAAAATTTTTCCAACTAAGTAAAACATTTTATTCGATGCCCTGCCTGGTATGGTATAATAGTACGATGATTAGTGCTCGTATCGCAAAGTGTATGAAATATTTGGACTGCGTATAGTAATGCAACTTGAAACTTCTTACTGTTGGCGCTTATTACAAAGGTTTCAATCTAACCCCGCGAAATATATATCGCTGATCGGAGGCAATTCCGAAGCTGTTGCTGTGGACGACGTCAGTATTTATTTATTTTTGTAGAGTAAATAGTATATATGAAAATAAAGGTAATTATTTTACTAAACGTGGTCTGTTCTAAAGCAATTACATGTACAGTTTTTAAAAGCTTAAATTTTTTATCACGTTATAAAAAACTATGTAAAAAAAGTACAATCAGAAGTTAAAAAATGTTATTGTAAAAATAGTTATAAAAATATTGTTTGTCTGTAATATAGTTGGGAGACAAAAATGTGTAGGTAGTTAGGCTAGCACAAATGACAAATTAATCGTTAATTAATCGTAATTAAAATCGTTAATCACTTCAGACCATTTAAGATCTAGTGGCAATTTGTTAAAAATACGCGGTGCACAAAACAAGAAAGTTCGTTGACCAAATTTGGCATTCATTTTTATGCACTGAAAAGTATCCTAAGATTTTGCTCCTAGTATCCTTTGGATCGGATAGTGGAAGTAAAGTTAATTTTTTTTTTTGAATAGTGTTAAGATTGATCTGGTAAACAGTTGTCTTATATCCAAAACTTGAAAAGATTTAAAAAGACCTTCAGAGTTATGTCTAAATGGCTTCTTGTTTATTACTCTGATGACACATTTCTGAGCCTTAATTAGAGAATCCATTAAAGTAAGAGCTTCACCGCCCCATGCACATATTACGAAACTGATGAGACTCTGACAAAGTGAATTGTATACCATTTTTAACAAAGTAATAGTTGGTAGTTGTTTTGTGCCTTGCCGACCGCATTCAGCATCGTTCTTCTGCGTATAGCTGATGAGAATGGAGGTGACAGTCTTCGACGATAACAAACATTATGATTAAAACAATTAAATTAGTGTAAAGATACCAGCAAAAAATAAACCAAATAACTTTAATTAAAAGTAAAAGTGGAGATTAATATAAAGAAAATGTTCAATCTATAACTAACTGTTGAAGCAAATTTAAATCATGTTTGAACTTTTAAAATAATCAAATTTCTTTCCATTTCATGGATCCAAAACATTTATTTTGTTGTATCGCAAAATGATATTAAGTACTAAAATAATATTAAGGATTTATTTGTACCTCCGTCTTGACGTGCTGGACGTAATTTTCTAGCCGCGGTGTGTCGCTGTGTGTGTGCACAATACGTACAACCCGCGTCGGTGTGGGTGCACTAGCCGAGAGAGACACGGATGGCGTGACCTCCGCCGAACATTTGACAGCTGAAAAAAAAACGGTTCTAATGTTGCCATAGTGAAAAAAAACGCGATTCAACGTAGGGCGGTAGGTACCGCGTGCAGCAACCGCATTGTCTGCAATTTTATTTATGGCGAGTCATGGTAGAACTCCCCCCCTCCTGCGCCCCTGATAAAAGTATTGATGATAGCAAGGCATCGATCGGAATTATTTAAATTAGAAAAAGTCTTCTAGCGAATGAATAATGCAAGAAAATAAGCGTAGGTGTTCACAGCTAAATGGTTAAAATACTATTAGATCAATTTTTCTATAATACGGAGTGTAACAAAATAAATATCAAGTTAGTAACACCGAAAGATCGTTAGTAATAACAAAACATATTTTTGGTAACAGCCTTCGGGCATCTAAATAACTTACCATCATGCCGTATTCAGAGAGGATTGAAGGCCATACTCTTCTATCCCGGTCAGTGGTGTGACTGTAAAAATTGAGCCCCAATGCAAAATGGAAAGAAAAAAAGTTAATATAAAGATAAATTCCGTAAAGAAGATTATTTTCAAATAATGGAACGACATATGTATCAATTTGAATGTGCAACATATAAGTTCGAATATTTGTCATCAACTTACTATGTTAGTGTAGCGTGATCGACTAATGCATTTCCCCGATTAAGTTAAGTTCGAATCCCGTTAGCAACAAAAATAGTATTTCGATAAATCTTATATGTAGGATATCTTTCTAATTAATAAATAAGAAATGCCCTTACGTAGGTATCGCAATCCGTTTTCAAGGTTATAAAAACGGTCGCCGTCTATGGTTCTTTTTTAAATCATCGAGCAGATTTTTTTTTTTCAACATTTAAAATTACGTGACGAAATGTGTTTCGTAACAATATTATTGTATATATTCTATGCATGTAAAAATAAGAATATTAAGTAGTAGTTTTATTCACTAAATATTAATAACAAAATTGATTTCTTGTCTTCTATAATATTCGTACATTCGTGAAAAAAATGTGGTTTTAGTAATTTATAAACACTCGCAACAGAAAAAATTCCTCGCTTCGCTTTGCAACGATTTTCGCTTTGCGGCGATAGTCTGGTCCCTAACCCGACAATTAGCGAGGTTCTACTTTATGCATTGATAATATTTTCTAATTTAATGTAATTCCATTTCGTGCTGTGGTGGAGTATAAAATATTAGTGCACATTGGCACTGGGAAAAATATTGATACTAAATGTATTCTCATTGAGATGAATTTTTTAGGTCCAACGTGGGCTCCAATGCTTCGCATTGACTTTGGCGGGATAGGGTCCTGTGGACTGTACCGATTATAATATCGATCAGTTGACGTAATCCGAATTGGACTTATGAAGGAAAATAATGGCAGATGGATCTGGCCTACCTTGCTCTAAAGTCTTAGGTTGGACGTCATTTTACCTCCTGTTGACTAGCACGTTTGTTGTGAAGAACCGAGAGATCACCGCACTTTTGGAACTGTTGAGAACACAGCTTCTTCTTGATCCGAGCGTTATGCACCGCGCTACTGTCGGACGGCAGAAAAAAGGAACAAAATCTTGACAGTTAGGTGTCAAAAGGCAATCTATCTTCCCGTCAGCGAAATCCTCGAAAAAGTCATTGGTTGGCCAGAGCGGGACAGGTATACTAAGGTTTATTGGACGGACAAATGCACAGGGAGTGGGTACTCGACTTGCGTCAACAGGCTTCATTGAAGTAGTTACGCTCTTGATTCCGAGATAATACCACTGTTCGATTGTTGAAGCTTTTAACAGGCTCTTCCTCCAATATTTGGTTTATTTGATAATCCCTCTGTTCCTGTTGTCTCCAATCCGCGCCTCGTGCATTTGTTATACAACCGTCTCCACATAACCACCGTTTTTTTTAAATTTTATCGACTATGCTACAAAAATCTCTAGACTTGCTGCTAATGTGTTTACCTAAGTGCCATGAAAATAAGACTAACTTGATGACCTCTTGGATTGTGGTTCGAACTCCCAACCACTTGTCTACTAGGTGAGTGTCTTAATCACTAAATCACAAGCACATCAACTTTACTTCTATACATTAGTTTTGGCACCAAAATTTATCGAATTTATTTAGCTTTATGAAAGTAATTTCATCGTTTAAAGTAAAAGCTCGTGCTGTACCATATCACTTGTTCTAAATATTTTTTTAGCAACAAAAGTTGTATCTTGAATATTTAAAATTACAACCGACTATACCCCCTCTTAAATTCACAGAGTTGACTATAATACAAACATTTTAGAATCCAAACAAATCTATATCCTTAGGAGAATCATTAATTCAACCTGGTTTGTCAGAAATACAATCATTCACAGAGACCACCCTCACTCAAACGACACATATACATTCTAAATTAATTTACATCCCATCCTATTACTTCCATAAACTCCCTCGGCCTGCATGATCCCTCATCCGATCCCCATCATCTTCGTCTCATTTAATTTATTTACTCTATTCTTGATCCTATTGAACAAAATTAATGAAAAGATTCCATAATAACTTTCACTAAAAAGTTAAAAATTTGAAAAACAATTCACCAAAACAAAAAAAGAATTAACAAAATATAATATATAAAAAAACATTACCCATTTTTGCTACTACTTTATACAATTATATTCAAAGTTAAAATTACATGATATTAAAAAAAAAATTTCACCATGTTCCCAAAAAAAACTTACGCCATTGTTGTTACCTCATATGTCGGAGACAAGAGGGCTCAGCCCTTAATCGTCCCCCTTTTAACAATCGAATCAGAACATTTAAAATCATATTTTTTCACGTTTTATTCTTCTTCTTCTGCCAATTTGCGTCCAATGTTAAATATTCCACAATCTCTCGCTTTGCTTACAATATTTTCCAACTTGGTTTTATCTGAGCTTATCATCAAGACAGGTAAAAGGCTAATCAAAATTATTTATATACATACACAAAGAAATGTTTAACTAACTTAAAACATCCCATGTGTAATATTCCGCATTTAATGTCTCCATTACTTACAGTCCCAAAACACCATATGCATGTCATTCGCAATCTATATTTGGAAGTGCTAAAAAGAGTCAGACAAAGATGTATATTGTCCCCAGACCTTTTTAATATATATATGAAGAATACACCATAAGAAATGCACTCGAAAATTGGAATGGCGGAGTAAAAATTGGGGGCAGAAAGATTTCTTATCTTAGATACGCGGACAATACAACATTGATCGCAACATCAAAAGAAGAAATGACTACACTACTCTGTCGCACTGAAGAAGAAAGTAGAAAATTAGCCCTTCAGATAAACAAGGAAAAAACAAAGATAATGATTATCGATCGACATAACCAGCTTTCACGAGCAAATGCCCTTCCATACCTTGAAATTATCAAGGATTTCAATCATCTCGGGTCCATAATTACTGACGACGGTAGCTGTAAGCCAAAAATTAAATGACAAATAAGTATGGCGAAAAGTTATGTAAACAAATATCAGATATCTCATAGAGACAAAGCTATTTTTTATTATATTTAATGAAAAATATATCTAAGTATGGGGTAATTACAGGGCTTACGACCTATCTTCGGCTGTCTTTAGTGATCACTTTAAATATATATATACATATATATATAACGTTCACCAATTCTCACTCCTCAATCTCTACATTTATTAAATTTTTTAATGTTGCATATGTGTTAATATGTAGACTCGCATCGAGTACCACTACACCATCGCCATCTATGGACCAAATTAGATCATTCGTTTTCCACTTTTTTTTAAACAACATATACGTCCAGACTTGATGAAATATGAAAAGACCGCGATATTTCCAATTCATCGAAGGTCAAGTCTGAATATAAAAGAGATCTATGGTGCATTTTATATTTTTATTTGGTGTGGAATCATGGACCCTGAATGCAAAGAATAGAAGACGGATTGATGCCTTTGAGATGTGGTGCTGGAGACGCATATTGCGCATAACATGGACGGCTAGATGCACAAAGGTTTTCATTCTACGCGAACTGACTCTCAACCGTTTGCCCGAGACGAATACTCCAAGTTCTTAGGCATCTTGTGGGAAGTTTGCTGTGGTGGGCCACGTAGAAAAATGAAAAAGAAGAGAGAGATTATTCACCCGCTGGACCAAACGAGTGGAAAAGGCAACAGCCACTTCTTTAGTGATATCCCTAAAATCTGCAGGAGAAAAGTGGAGGAGCATAGTCTAAAGTAAGGATGTTTATGAAGATTGCGATCCTCAGTCATGAGGGACTGACGTAGATAACTACTTAGATAATTAATATTAATATAATAATAGTCTAATAAAATTAATGTACATTTACATTAATTTATTATCGAAAACATTAATAATATTTTATATATCCGCTTTAATACTTTAAACCTATACGATTACGCAGTTGTGTGAATACCATCAGCGTGGAGTACCTACATACTGTACCAAGTATTTCAAGGAAATACATATATTATTAAGGAGAACACATTCTTATTTTGAAGTTGTAATTATTCAGAACAGACGGTCTGTGGTGTTTTAAATACTAATTAAATGTATTAATTATAAAGATGTATATCTAAAATCAATTTCATCGAAAAATAGTGTTTTTGCGCTACCGGGATTCGAACTTGGATCTCTTTTTCCAATCCGGGGAAGGTGCATTATTAAATATACTACATTGCTAGTATCTTTCGAAAGATATTTTGCTTTTGTAGTTTATTTTTTATTAAACTATCTCTTTATGGTATTTCTAGAACGTTCATTTAATACATTTTTGTCTAAGTATAGAAATTCTTACATTTTTTCTGTGTTTAAACTATTTTTCAATTGGCAAATAATGAACAAGAACTACAGAGTCTAGTGAGTAAAATGTACGATGTATGCAAGGAAATCGACTTCATGATGAATGTTAACAAGTCGAAAGTGATGGTATTCGAGAAGGAAGAAAGCAAGACACCGTGCAAAATACTTGTAGGTAATGAATGTTTGGAAAAGTAAATGAGTTTGGGTATTTGAGAAATATATTTGATAGAAACGGAAAGGCTGAGAAAGATATCGAAAGGAGGGTGACTGCAGGAAACAAAGTGAACGGCGCTTTGAATGGAATTATAGCTAACTTATTAACTAAGGCAAAACTAGCGATTCACAATGGAGTCCTGGTACCGACACTGATGTATGGAAGTGAGACCTAGAGCTGGCTGAAGAGGAATGAAAGTAGACTGAATGCAGTGGAAATGAGATCACTTAGGCGTATATGTGGCAAATCTATTTATGACAGAGTAAAAAATGAAGAAATAAGGAAAAAATGATGTTAGTATAGCGGTAAGATTAAGAAAGGATTACTTAGGTGGATTTGATCATATGGAACGGATTAATAAGGAGAGAAGGGTAAGAAAAATATACGACGCAAGTATTGATGGCACCAAAAATAGAGGACGTCCCCGGAAGACTTGGCACGATCAGATAAACCAGATAATGGAGAATGGTTATGTTAAAAGCCTCAACAATCGGTGACCTTGTATGAGAACATGTATGAATGTGGATGAGGCGAGAATAGTGTGTCAGGACAGAGGAGTGTGGTGCTCTATCATCCCTGCCTACCCCCGCGGGAAAACGACGTGATGGTAAGTAAGTAAGTAAGTAAACTGAACAAATATACATGTATCATATATTGTACATTTCACTATGACATTCATTTTTTTCCTTATCTATGAACACAACATAAAATGTTAAGATGCTATAAAGTTGTGTTTATTATCATAGCATTCCCAAATGGATTAGAATATGCTAATGAGCTAGTAGTGTTGGAATAAAATTGACATAGTATGGAAAGTATATTAATAAATAGAATAATTGGGTGGGGAGGAGCATACAATAATATAATGAACTCGGTAAAAATAATACAGAGGACAATCATCTAAGTAATATTTTTTAAAAAATAAACTTTTTCAACACTTTTTGCAAAATTCCCAGTTCTCAAAATAGAAAACATTTACAAAAATATTTCAATTAATCAATTAATTAAAGAAAATAACACTAGAAAATTTAAAACAAGCACATCATTAAGGTTTAAAAATAACTTAAAAATCCTTAATACTATCGGCTAAATTTTATATATATTACTCAGGAATAAAAAATTTCAATAGCCTCCCTACACAAATTAAATAAATAAAAGAGTTTTGAAAGAAATTGAATGAACACTTCAGAAGCACATAATTAGAAAATAAATAATATTGTAGAACACTTCAGAAGCACGCAAATAGACAATAAATTATTATAGACTACAAATGAATAACTCTCTATATAAAATAATTATAATGTAGCTCCCTCTCCAAGCACAAGAGCTAGTTATTTTTTTGAAGAGATAAGCGAAAAAAACATGTAATTTTAATAATGTAAAATACTTAATTCGTGTTACAAAAAAAATTGTAAAAATGTTAAAAATAAATAAAAAAATTTATGGAACACCTAAAACATTCAACCTCAATGTCAATATCAATATTTTGAGAAAATATAATCCGTCTAGTGTGATTAGAATACTCAGATTCCATTAATGAAGTACCTACTTGTAAACCAACAAATTTAACAAATATGCGATGTCTTTGGAACTTACAACTAAACTAAATAATAGAAAGTGCAGTATTTTTGCTGTAAAAAGCCTCAAGATTCAAGAATAACCAAGTTCCGCATTTACAATGTAACCGTTAAGCCAATATAGATGTAAATCCTGGACCCTCACGAAAAAGCAATTAAAGACAGACAATCAATCAACACTCTTAGAGAATAATTGGACTAAAAATATTCATAGATTTTCACGGCCGTTCAGAATCATCTGTGTATAGTTTTCTGGACTTGTCTGCCGTGTATATCTAACCTTTCTGGCCGATGTTTCGAATCCCGTCCATAATCAGGGCGGATGACAACAGCATTAGCCCAGAAAACTATTCACAGAAGATAATTATACCAATTATCGCCGATAGCACATCCGCACAAAAGCTGAGCTTTCAAAATTGCCTCAGCAATATTGAAATCTAAAAAAACCTATGATGGGCATCATACATTGTCAGATGGGACGACTTTGGAGCACTCCGTAAAGTCTATCAAGGTACGGCAATAGTAATAGTAATAGAACATCCAAGAATGAGATAGAAGAATAATGTTATAAAGGATCAAGCGAGGCTACAAATTTCCTATTAGAAGACCATAGCTCAATGTGTGATCGGCTACGGATCTGAAAGCAATCATAAAACTAAAATTCTCAAATGAGTTGCTAAATAACATAAGAATTGAAAACAAAAGAACAATTTTTTTTTTAAATTAATGTACGAATATAATAATCAGCACTGAATTTATTAAATCCGCACATGTTACCGTCCATTAATTTTAGATGCCTTCAAAAATGTTTATTGCAACATTATAGCTAATTAACATTAAACAAACTAGTTTTCGTACATTAAATTTAACATGAAACCATAAATAGTAAGAATAAACTATTATACATGAAACAACACAACGCAATTAAAAAGCGTAGAATCTACATACACCCTGTAGTAGTGATGAGAAAAAATGCTACTCTTGACTCACTGGTGTGATTGTGACTGGTATTCGATAATATCAGTGATTGATAACTGTGAATGTGATCAGTGTTTCATTACTAATACCCATGTGCCGCACGATATCATAATACAAGAAATAAATAAAAAAACATAATCTTGAGCGTATTTATTTGTATTATTCAAACTTTATTTGCGTAAAAAACACAAGGAGAATAAAAATCCTTTAAAAAAAGTGAGTTTATTTTTAGGGTCAAATTCTCAGCATTTCGGTTCAAATGCGTAAAACGTTTTGACAGAATTTACTAGATGGAGCTGATCACGAATTATAACATCATTTCTTCATGAACATTTTCGTCCCATATGCACATGCGGCGTATATCATACATAAATAATATTTTTAAAAAGAATCACGAATCACAATATTTCTAGATATTCAATCATTGATAGTGAGTGTGACTCAAAGACATCAGTGATTGACTCACGATTCATGATATTGAGCTCATCACTACCCTGTAGCACTGGACCCGAAGGCAAATTGGGACCATTAAAAGTACTAAATATATCACCATAGATACGCATCTAATTGTCAAAAAGTTGTATGACGAGTGCAATAAAAATAATTTAATTTAATTAACGATAAGCAAAGTATTTAATCAGTAATCATACATGTACAGCGTGTTCCACCAAAATAGCCGCAGAGTTAATGCGTAATGTTAATAAACCTTTTTTCCACCGAACAAGAAACACAATGCGTGGGAAACGAGCCGAAACATTGCGGAAATAAATACACATAAAGTGTTATAACTCTGTTAAATATTGGACGGTCTGAGGTATTCTGTTAATAATTCAGATGAACAAAGTGTGAAATTTGTGGCTCACATGTATGCAACTGAATTAAAGTGTGAGAACTGTCATTTTGTACATGTATGTGTGTGTGTTATGAGAGTGAGTAGATGAGTGGTGGGAGACAAACATTATAAGAGGCCGTCTCTGGGGGAACGGCTCTCTTCCATCACAGCTTCACCTGAGTAACTAGTATATCTCTGAAGTGTAAAATTTATAATTACTGTAATACTTGTAATGAACTTAATATTGTTACCCTGACGTGCTGAGTTTTACATTACAAAGAATTGGATCCAAAGTAATTAGTCAGTTAACAGTGTATAGAACCCTTAAGGATCTGGTGATACTTGGGAAATTATCACATAAAGTTATCCCTAAATAAAATTCATCGAATAGATTTAAAAATTGAATAATAGATAGATTTACTATTTATAGAAGACTATATATATATCTTTTTTAGGAATCTTAAATTTTTAACGTAGCTAAATTGGTAACACAGTACTCCGTACACCTTATAAGCATGTTTGTATTTTAAAATGAATCTTTCGGTCATGATTATGACTGATAATGATAGTGATAATTATGATAATGATGAAATTGATGCTGATGGTGATAATGATGATTAGTAAATTATTGAAACTTTTATTGATATCAAAACAGTTAAACAGTTAATTAATTAATACATATTTTTTGTAAACGAATATGTATATATAAATATCTTTAGATGTGCATGCATGTGTATGTATGTATTTCCTAATAATCTCACAGATTTTTTTAAAAATTTCTTTGTTTAATATACTGGGTTATATATCTTTATTATTTTGATAAAATATTACTTTGAAAACTTTAAGGTTGAATTATTATCATTAATTTCCCTGAAACTATTTAAGTAAATACTAATATCAAGATTCAAAGCCAGTTTTACGAATAATTAATTTTTCTTTGGTCGACTCATTATTAAGATATGGGATCCGATCGTGGGGTCATTCATGTAACTCAAATATAAAACAAATACAAAATCTTCAAACAGCCATAGCGAAAAAAATTGTAAACCTGGAAGTATTTAAATTGAGGCATAATCTAAAATTGTTATATTCATCTGTAAACGTTCTTCTTACTATTTATTCTTGTTACTATTCCTTTTTTAGAAAATAAAATTATAATAACGATTAACCTGTAAGAATAGTATGTATTGTATAAACGGTAACTAATTAATTATTATGTTTTTGATATATATATATAAATGTATCTGCAGACAAACGTATATTAAGACGTTTTGTGGGTCTAGTGTTAATTTAAAAAAATAAAATGAATGCCTATTTAAAAAAAAATAAAAAATATATATATATATATATATTTTTTTTTTTGTCTTGTTTCGTCCCTAAATGACGCAAAATCGACTATAGTGAGAGGTAATCTACCACTTACTCAGGACCGTTCTATAAGTTAATGCTCCCATGTCGGTACTTTTCATTCACCACCAGGTTGGCATATTTTAATGTTAAAAGGCAACCATATCCCGCCGCCATGCATTATGAGCAACTGGGCGGCAATACACAGCTACCAGACAAAGTACACCCTTTATTGTCCCCCAGTAAAAAATGTATTTATTATTACTTTTAAAATTGTCTTCAACACGGTATCGTTACCAAGTAGAATAGCCCTTCCTCTCTCCGAAGTTGCCTCTTCAGATTGCGGCGGTGCATTCGCCGACTAACATGGCATTTAATTTAAATGCTATACCTACGATTCAATGTTAGGATGCCAATTGTAATTATTCCACGAAAAGAATTTTTGTGACCCTGCATAATTAAAATTTAAGTTGCTTTACGTCGTGAAATCGCAGCGATGCACGTTAATGGTGCAGTAATATTGAACATTCCTTGGGTACTATCTTCTGTGTGAAGATTGCCTATAATAAAATGATAATTATTATCATTTCTTGTCATAACTAATAAGTATAACTTTCAAGGCAACATTATCGGAAACAATTTAAAGAATTATATTTGCATTAGATATACAGAAAAGAATGAATTAAAGAATTTTACTTTAAACCGATGGTATAGTATTGCTAGTTAACAATATTTCATATTTTTAGGTTAAATAAAAAAGGTGAATGAAATCAATAAAACCTTATCGATATCAGGGGCGTTCGATATATATTCAAACAAATAATGCATAACTAGAATTAGAATTCTCTCACATAACATCCCTTTTATACGAGATACGTTGGCTCCGGTTCCCTGAAAGAATTGAATGTAAATTGTGCTGGTTGATGTACAAGGCGACACATAACATGAAGTCTATTTGTATTTCAGACAATTTGATTGGTAGACGTCAAAGGAAGCCGCGACCAACCGTTACCAGAAGTCTAAATTTGGTGAACGGGCATTTGCGGTGGTAGGCCCAAAAGCGTGGAACTCTTTGCCCTCCGTCAGAAACAGTGCATCAGAGACGCACTTTCTCATAAAATCATTTCCATAAGCTAAAATAATATTTTTTAATTATAAAAACAAAGATAATGTATGAATATAAAAAGTTTTTACGAATACGCTATACAAATTATCCAATATTACAGCGAAATAAATCTAAATGACGTATTTATATAATATATTATGTATTAAGTATGTAGGTCTACGCGTAAATAATTTATAGTTTACATGTGAATGTTTTAACTAGAACCATCTAACAGAAAAGCGTAAAAATGTAAAATAAAGCTGTGCATGTATTTTGCTTAATTTTTCCCAACCAAATGCATGTTTCTCTCACCGCACAGTGTACTAAACACACATTTTCTTTTGAATAGACGTACTGCAAAACAACGCAAATGTGAATGTGAAAGAGACTTGAATGTAACGTTACAATACATTTTAAACATGATATTATATTTTATTATGAACTATCTTTAATTTATCGCTTAATAACTTGAAAAAATAAATTCCGATGAATAATATTAATATTTTTCAAGAATTGTAATTAACTCAATTGGACTTGGTTTCTACAAAAACATACTTCTAAAAGAGTGTATTTCTTTCATATGAATAATATGAAATACATGCAGCCCATTGTACTTTTATAACATCGATATTAACAAGTTAACCTAAATCCATGGCCAATACATGCTGCTGATCAATATTGAATATATATATTCGATAAAATCTCCCAAGAATTAGGTAGGTTTCATATCTTTTTTACGATACGATTTTTTTGGACACCCACAATTTTTGAAAAAAGGTAGCTGAATAATTAATTTAGTCGAGATTTCTACCGTGACAACTTTTCGTAAGTGATTGATAGAAATCTAATAGGAACTACGGGAGTTGTTATGTCAATATATGCTAATACATAACGACAAATATTATTTTTTTATGTAAAAATATACAATTATGTATCACCGTAATTTTTTTTTTTTGCGAAGTAGTCTGTCGGTCAGTAAGTTGTCTGACACGCAGATGGTGGCTTCGAGATCTCCTGATCACGATTGAAAAATGTGCATTGAAAATTTTCAATTATTCGAATGCATCAACTCTTTATCAAAATTTACATAAAACATTTTTGTAATTCATAATCTTATATTGTAAGTCAATGGCACTGATCTCAAGAGTGCATAGAATAGTAAGTGCTGCTGGCTAAAGGAGAACTGGGAATAGATATCGAAATTAAAATGAGATTTGAGATGAAGAAACAAAAACGAAAAAAACGAAGAAACTACTCAATCGAGACATGAGCCTGAGCACCAGTTGTACTGAAGTATAATGTTTTGTCTTACCTGTGCTGTCTGTAAAAAATAAGTTTTTTGAGGTACTTGAGTTGTAGCTATGTCGGCTATATGCTAAAGATCTGGTTTGACGACGCATGAATAAATCAAGAGAACTAATAACAACCATGAGAACTTACTGATATAAATGATTTTTTATGTAGGCTCTATAATTTATCTTTTCTAACCGATTGTTCTATACGTAAAGTTTTGCGCAAGATTTCCGGCCCAAATTTAAATCAATGTCTTGAATTAAAAAAAATTATAACATACTCAATTTATTATTTTGTTTAATATTATCGATTTAAAACGTCATGTAGTCGTTTTGGTGATATGTCCGTTTCATAATTACATACTATTTATGAAACAAACAGCTGGTGTTCAAAAGGCAACAGTGTTATATATAAAGGAAATATTTAATTGCGACATACATAAAAATAACGAACATAAAATGATTACTTTATTCAAGAAAATATTATTTTCCCTTAAAATCAATAAAAAACATCTAATTTATGAAATTTGCTACTAATGTTATGAATAAATTCAATATTAATTCATATTGTGGATAAAATATGCGTGAAAACATACATTTTCGGCATTTTTAACGAAAATAATGATAGCGCGGATTCAACATCCGTCATGGCCGTATTGAAGTTCGATGGACAATTGAAATTATCGTCTTTTATAAGACAGAAAATATATTATTTAAAAACGATTATTATATTTTTGATATAAAAATAGCTGAAGCCTTAAAGCATATAAATACGTATAATATTTTATTTAAAAACGTACGTTTTCAATAAAACAAAGTATGTTAAAAATGTCGAATATTGGTGAATTTTGCAAATTGAATGGTTTATAACTCTATTAATTTTTAAAATTTTGCTAATTTGCTATAATGCAGATTTATCAACGTAATTTTGACTTCAAGATTATAAGAAAATATATATTGTTTATGCAAGTATGTAGTTTCCATATTAAGATAATGTTGTGGCACGCGGAAAATGCATCTAATGGTCGCAGTCTTTCTTATAATGCTTCTATTGTCTTAATTATGATTAAAAACATTCAGTTTTTTAATTTTAAATAAGGTTAGGATCTCTAATCTCTGAGAATCATTAAAACAGGGGTTTCAACCAAATTGCTCCGAACCCGACGGTACGAGACACAAGAGTGCTGAAATTTCATCTAGATTTCTACTTTGCGGTTAGAATAAATCGGGTATAGACAAATTGGGTTCAATATGGTTTACAAAAAAGCTCTATAGTTACAACGAAAAAAGTATTTTTAAATTCATGAATTTACTTATACACAGTGTAGAAATAAATGTTATAATAATTCTTATAAAAAATATTTGGAGAAGCTTCTTCCAAAACCATCCATATCAATTAATACTCATCCCTTGCATTCACCTCCTTACTTCTTAAGCACAACTAGGCCTAAGTCTGCATGAAAATTATTTGTACTGTACCCTTAGATCCTTTAGAATCGCATTCATACATTCATATATATACAGAAGAAGCTTCGAGTTTCTAATAACACGTAATACTTGTTCTATGTAATATAATTCTTACTATTTTTTAAAACATAAACTGTATATTTAATTATCAAACGTTGGCCCAAACCCGAATAATAAAATTATCCGATTTGAAACCCTGACAGGCAGTTATTCTTGTATTAGTGTATGCATGTATATACATGTTATACACGTGTATGTATATGAAGACGATCCTTTGAATAAATTACGAGTAAAAGTCAAGGTCGAATCGGTGATTTACCGGTGTGGCCGTTCCTTAATGTTATTCAATAACCATTTAAGACTGTTATGTCTGCTACCGTTTTTGTGTATATTCATTTCAAGGACAGCTCAAAGTTTATTCAATTTTAAATGTATGACATAATTATGACATTTATTTTAAAAGTGAATTTTAAATTATTATAATTTTTTTTGTGCATCAATACTTATATGGAGTGATTTATGCCGTATTGTGCGAAATAACTTATTTCTCCATTTCCATTTCTCTCCAGTGCTGGATTGCTAAGACATTTATATCTTTGAAGACATTGTAGCTCCATCTTAGCTTTGACCTTTCCAAGCTCCCGGCATCCTATTGATCTTGAGTTAAGCAATAATTTCAGTAAACAAATTATAGATATCTCATGGAGACGAAGCTATTTATATTATATTGTATGAGAAAATATGCATGTTTGGATAATAACAGGGTTTATGACCTTTCTTCAGCTGGCTTAAGTGATTACTTTACACAATGTAACGTTCACCATTCCACCCATAATCAACCTCCAAATCTATTAAATTCTGTTGTACACATGTAATCGTATATTCTTGGACATACTCAAATATTGTTAAAATAATTTCAGTGAATGTTGTTCGGCCCGCATAGTCCAACTACTGAAGAATTCTAATTTTAATATACCTTGAGGCCCTTATCTCTTTGTACAGAGTATGGAGTTTATTTTTGTTATGTCTATACCAAAAATCATTTCCTAAAACCAGCCCAAGGTATGCCTTAAAGTTTTCCTTTCAAAATCACCAATTTTATTTTAGTCAGTACCCATGTCTGATGAGGGTATGGGCACTAAAACTTTGATTTTATTAATTTTTTAAGGCGGTAAAAAAAAATCTTTGCACTTACTACGCGTTTCTGGATACAATATATATATATACACTCTCACTACATATATATTTTTTATTCCTGTTAAATCTTTAACTTTCTTGAATTAAATAACACCACAACACGAAAAAAATTGAACACTTTAACACAGTCGGCAGTCTAGCGAAGTAGCCAGAACAATGCTGTATACATCACAGGTGGAGTCTACTCCATCCCACACAATAAACTACGAGTATTATTCTTAACTGCAATATAATTGTATTTTACGTTTACCATGTTATATTATAATATTTTATATTCACCTCTGTTATAACAAAAACATGCAAGTCTAATAAATAAATTTACTATTAGGGATGTGAATCTTTGAAATGACACTGGCAATAAAAAAACATGATATATAAAATTTAGAAACAGATTCATACTGTATACATAAGGCACTTCAAGTTGAATATAAGAATATTTTCTAGGATAGGAAAAGTTCCGGGTAGCAACCAAAATATTTTTCGATAAATAGTTTTTTTTTGCGTCAGCTTCCAGCAACTCCAGCGTATCTCAAAGGCATCCAGCATATTCTTTTACACCAATGTTTACTCTTATTTTAGATAACGTTGTGGGCACAAAAAATCTTTTGTGCGATTTGAAGGACTCGTGCTACTTTTTGTACACTAGGAGAGTAAATAACAAAAACGTATTAAGATACTTAAATAAGTCAAGAAAACTAATAACTACTATCGAGGAAAGCTGCATATTCCGGTCACATTCTCCGCAATGAAAAATATGATCTTTACACTTCATCACACAGGGGAAGATAGAGGTGTAGAAAGTGGTTCATTGCCAAAAATATTGGTGATGTTATATATATTGCATTAAAATAAATTAACTATTATAACGGTAAATAGGACAACAGATGAATTAAAGACCGGATTTATCTGAAAATAGAAGCTTCTATGGATGTAAAAAAACTGCTGGGGTCGAGTCATCGAAGCAAACTACTAATATATAAAGCTCTAATAAAACCTATGCTCACTTATGGTTATAAACATGGTGCCTAACCCAAATCGAAGAAAATAAATGAGCAGTTTTAAAGCGCAAAGTATTAATAAAAATGTATGTATGGACCCTAGATTAGAAAATGTAACTTACAGAATAAAAATGAATCATGAATTTAATTGAGCAAGAAACAATTGTAAGATTCTGTAGGTCCTAAAGACTGCGATGGGCTGGCCATGTTAAAATAATGCCAGGTGACAAGACAACAAAGATCATGACTAGGTGGATGTAAAAGAGGACTGGAGCAGGATGGGAAGGTCTGGGAACTTAACAAGAATGTCCAAGTATAGGAGTCGGTAGAGAGAACTTGTGGAAAAGCCCAAATCCCAACAGGGGATGTATTTAGTACCGTGAAAGAGGAGAAGTAGAAATCAACAATCTATCACTTACTTGCTCACCAACCCACGATAGAAGGTTGCAAATAAAAAATACTATTTTTTTTGTATACGCCATTGGTGGCGAACCTTTTTACATGTGCTTGCCAAAATTCCCCAAATAATATATAACAACTATCTGACGTGCCGAGCAGTTTAAAAAAAAATATATTTAAATAACTACAATTAACAATTATGCTATAATTAGTCTTTTTACTTAAAAACATAACGCGAAGACCGTGTCACCATTTAACAGCGTGATCCGATAAGATGGAATGGTTTCATTTACCCTTCCAAGCAATTTTTAATAGAGGGAAAATGAAAAAAAAACTTTAAAAAATACCCTTAAAGTTATTTGTATTAATGAGTTGCTGTTGAATTCAATTAATTGCATTTCTACATGAGTTACGTGCCAGCTAAATTTATGAATGTGCCATCTCTGGCATGCATACCCTCGGTTCACTACCCCTGCTATACGCTATGATGCCAAATCATGTACATGCGTACACCTCGGAGGGTATCACCACCACCACGAGCAGTCATCGTTTCTTCGATGTGTCCTCGCTTCTGCGTTTTTGATTTTGACTCTTTTAATTATTTTTAGAAAAAAGATAAATAATTAATCGGTGATGTCTCTTGCATTTGATCTGCAGTCACGTTCGCAGCGTTTCTGTCGATCCGATTTGTCAACAGTTTACGCCGGATTACGTGATGGTTCCTCATTTGTATTTGGACGGCGACTAAGACCAAAACATTTTCGTTTGCGTCGTGCATAACTTTACATTACTTGATGGCAACTGGAGCCCGCACGTCCTCCAGCCAGCGGTTCAGCAAACTGTAAGTGCACACGCATGTATGTAAATCAACGTTATCAGTGTTCTCATTTTTGCGATTTTCTTAGAAAGTTCATGTACGCTAGCGAACAGATAAATTGCTATTCTCGGCCCATTGAACTGTGACAAACTATTGGTTATGAAATGTGTGTGATAAGGATGATGCATTTCAGAAGGTATAGGTGCGAAGAGTACCCACCGTTATCTCGGGTTCCCTTTCGGTGTTCGTTATGTCGCGTGTATATACCTATATGTTCGTGTGGAGTATGACAGAGGATGCAATGAGCCAGGCGCCTTGCGCAAACCCGCGCGCGGACGTACGCAACTCTCGCGCATGCGATCGTGCTATCGGGTGCGTTCGTTGCAAGACAGAAGGTATCACCATAAATTGACTATTGCTGTTTATCTTCATCTTCCCTCCGAATTTGCCAAAAATATATATCTTGGTAATAGTTCTTCTTGTATTCTCCAGACGTATCTAAGCCATCTCAATTGAAATCTTTCGTTGTGATAAAACAAATATTGTTGTTATTATTTACAATAATTATTTTTCATAGACTTTTATTATTTATATTAAAAACTAATTTCAGTTTCAAAACTAGAAAGCTAAAACAATATTGTAAACTAAATCCAGTCGACAAATAATTTGCACATCGAGGAACACGTTACAAGAATATTCAGATCATGCACTGTCGTGTAAATAAATATTATAAATACTAATTAAATGTATTAATTAGAAAGATATACTATGTTACAGCGACAATACTTTTGGCGACAAATTTTCGAACCCATATGATACACTTTTCAAATTAATACATCTATCGTTCCATTATTAGAATTTATCAAAATTTAATAAAAATGAATTGTTAATTATAGAGTCTGCTATCGGTTTACTCAAAGGTATTTGAGATTCCGTAAAAACAAAATAGATGGCTTTCAAATAATGGAACTATGAATGTATTAATATGAAAAGTGTAACACATTTGTTCGAAAATTTGTTGTCAAAAGTACTGTCGCTGTAGCATAGTTGGTAACACACCTTCCCCGGATTGAAAAAGAAATTTAGGTTCGAATCCCGGTAGTGCAACTACAATATTTTTCCATAAAATTGATTTTATATGTATATTTTTCTAATTAATACATTTAATTATTATTTAAAATATCACTGACACATGTTCTGAATAACTTCACAACAAGAATGTGTTTTTCATAATAAAATAAATATTTATTCGAGTTGATAATATTTTCAGGTGGAATTACGAATCTTTCATCTTCTCTCAATCATCTCTGTCATCTCATACTCATAATCAGTGTTAGTGATTGTGACTTTAAGATATTAGTGATCGATTGGTAGTTCATGTATTAGTATTTCTCTCCGATGATAAATGCATAATTAAATTTCGAATGATAAATTTAATTAATCAATTGAAATATATCATAAATATAATAATGAGTCGTATTTTACATTATACGCAAAAAAATAAACAGCTTAATTTTTTCTGAGAATTCCAGTAAAATCGGCTGATTTGAAATTGAATAGATTAATAAGAATAGATAAAATAACTGTTGATTTGAATACAAATATTATATATATATATAAATAAATATTCTAAAATTTTTTCCTAAAAATTATTCGACTAAATTTGTATTGAGCAGCAATTTGAGTTAGGTACTAAATTTATTTTCTAAATAATTGTTGTTTTTTAAAAAAATTTAAAAATAGATTCTGGATAAATAGAAAAACAATGCTATATTTTTAGTTAGTTATGACATCCTGAAGAAGGAAAAGGTGTTTTCCGAAACCGGTAGATGTTTTTTAAACTCAATTGTGGTTAATAAAACAAAGGTAATAAATAAAAAATAAATATACATTCAACAACGTAATACAGTAATAGAGGGCCCCCAAATAAAAATGTTCTTGAATTGTGAGGGTGGCTATCGATATTTATATAAAACCGGATTAAAATCTATTATACTACAATGTGAAATAATAACTAAATAATGTTTTTTTTTTTATTTTATAAATTGATCATATTGAGAATAAAAAGATGTTGAATACGTAATTATTTGATTATTTTGAAGACATTTTAGAACCTCTTTTTTGCGCCGGATTTTTTCATTAAAAAACCTACCTAAATACAGGCATATCTTGGCCTGTATTAGAATTTTGTTTTCCAAATAGAACCTTTTGGGCTTTTATTGGGGACAAATAATAACGTACTTTCTCGTAACGTATATCGGCGCTTTGTGCATGCCTGAGATGTGAACTTTACTCGTTTGTCAGAATATTTAACGTTAGAAATAGAAAATAAAATGTCTATTGCACGAAAATGTAATACTATTGAGGGAAAACTATAGTTCGTGACATGTTTAAAAGCGAGGGAAAATCAATATTCAATATCGTAACAAACAGGCATTGATAGGAAAAATCAGGTTGCATCAAGAAGCAGAATTATTGAAGCTGGTTAAAAAACGTCAACACAAACGTCTTGAGGGCGCAGGAAGGAAGACGTTTTATCCCGAAGTTGAGAAAAAACTATTCGAATTTTTCAAAAAGGAACGTAACAACCATCGATCAATTATGGCCTATAACACATTGCGAAACTATATTTTCTCACCAGAATTTGGCATTTCATTAATAAAATAAATATTATTTATAATAAAAATAACATTTTACTAATCAAATAAATATTATTTCAAAATAAACCTGTTTCCGTTAAAAAGCCCGTTAGGGACAACCTGAGAACCTTAAAAATGTAAAAATCAAATACAAGCCCATCGGCTTCTTAACGGAAAAACCCAATGCACATTTATATTTACTGCTAATTTAATTGATTTTGACAGTTGGTTATACAATCTAGGAGCAATGCACGCTGCATGTCTCGGTCCCATGTCTAATTTGGACATTTTAAAAATAACATGTTCATTAGTTTTACTCCGAGTCTGATAGTTGTGATAGATTTTTATTTTGTCATCTTTAAAAAGATGAAATAATAATAATGTAAACTTATTTTTTTTTATGTAAGGAAGATAAATTTAAAACAGGAAAGTCTTTAAAAACATGTTTGATTGGATTATCTCGAGCTTTTTTAAAATTATTTTTATTATTATCTTTTGAGTTTATTCGGTATTATTTGAAAAAATTCACGGAACCGCGCACAATGGAAATAGGAAACAACATAGATTGTTCTTTTTAACGGTTTATCTATTTTAAAAACACAAGACTCACATGTTCGTGTAGCGGCCCCACCAATCGGCGATAATCAATTGCTCTCTGCCAGTACACAATTCAAGGAAACGAATGATCCAAACTCAAATTTTCATCAAAATATTTCTTAAGTATTTTTATTATTTATCTATGGAAGTCAGAAGGTTTTAAAAAAATAATTTTTATTATAAAATTGAAATTTAAAAAGCTAACATAAGTCTTAAAAGTTTATTTGTATTAATTACGTCTGTTTGTCACTTGTTTTTAAAATCAGTTGTTTTGTCTGTTGAGGTAAGTCAACTGATACAAAATAAGCAGCATATTTTGTTTTATTTGGGTGCACGTGGTAGTTTCAGATATTTGGATGTACGTGGTAGTTTTAGATATTTGGATGGACGTGGTAGTTTTAGATATTTGGATGTTCGTGGTAGTTTGAGATACTTTTGTATTATGACAAATTTTTGTTTCATGAGGACAAAATATATCAAATATATAATGGATTCTCACTACCGATAAATCTGATATGTAGAAGGGATCACGATTGTTTGCGCAAATGGGGGCTGAATCATGGAGCATACAGTCAATAATTGCCCACTGTGCTAATTTAGAGGCGACTTTAAAGACTATTATAGATTATTCTAGACAGAGATTGAAGAAGTTATTTGGATTTTAAAAGAAGCAGTGATTGAAGCATACAACTGAGGAGTATAGAAGCAAAGGTAGCAATTTTAGAGCTGGATGTTTGATCAATGATAAATTTTTCCCACGATAAATGTTTACTATGGAATTTTTTACCATAATCCGTGGTAAAAAACGTTTGCGAGTTGTTCGAACGATTGAACAACTCGCTTTCTCAAAAAATTTAGTAACATTTTTTATAGTAGATAAAATTGACTACTGATCAAAGAACCAGCCCTTAGAAAAATTGACAAAATAATGACAGAGAAATATGCAGAAATTTAAAGTAATTTATATTTTAACTTGTAAACTCACCATTATATATTAAAACTCACATTAGAAGAAAAAGTTGCGATCACCGTGTAAAAAGTTTGTCCCATTCAAAAAAGTCACATAACGAAACGGCCGCTCAGTATATTTGACCATGTTTTTGTTCCTATTTTAAATCGTGATTGAACTTTAAAATTGTAAGGCGAACAATTTAAAAGCATGAGATAGAATGCCAAGTCTCATCATACAAAGCTCGGAAAATCAAAATATCAACAATAATAAATAAATAATTTAATTTTAGAATCTAAACTGTCTTATCCTCATTTCTACAATATAGTATGATAGTAAAAAAGTTCTTAATTCATATTTAAATACCTTTTATCAGTTTTTTACAGACTATCAAATGAATAGACATGATTTAAAGTGTATATATATAGGAGAGAGGTTTGGAACATTATTTGCGGGATGAGGGGCATTCTACACGCATTTATCCAACGAAACATAAATCCGATAGATTACGACACATTTATGTAACAGTAAAAGTAAAAAATACGTATTTTTTACATTAATGCATATTATAGTGTCAGTGTTTAAATTTTCGTTCCAATCGAGTAATATTTTTTTAAAAAATCGCGGCGCTTTTTGATTGCGTGAGTGGCACCAAAATGATCACGTGAAAATAAAAATTTTTGGCACAAGGAATTTGCGCTAGTTCATGTCTATTTATTTGGTGGTCTGTGTTTCCTCGCGTTTTTTCAATACCCTTTAATTACTATCGAGACCGCAGTGTCTCTGTGAAGAAGTTCATTAAGAAAGGCGGAAAACACTAAAATCGTGGGTTCATACGACCTTGATCGTAATTCACGATGTACAGAATTAAATCCAATAAGATTATAAATAGCGTGCGGATGCAGCAAGAATAGTCTTGAGTTACATTTAAATAAGCAAACGTGACGTGGTTGCTTTTATTTCAGCGTGCATACATCGATCAGTATAGATACCTACACCGACATAGTAATCGGCATCATAATGTGTGCGTAGTTTTACAGGTTCGTGACGAAGTTCGTGAATTAACGTGTGAATTTAAAAAATTCAAATTAGAATATTTTATAACAAAACTTTGCAAAGTCGACGTAACAAATTGATTTCAAATATTTCAAACCAATCGTAGTACAGGCGATATGTAAATAGCACAGTATCTGCGAAAATTGTAATAATTTGAATAATGTTATACTTACAGTAAAAAAGCATTACAGCGCTTTAATTTATACATAAATGTATCAGTTTTCCTCTGTTCTGTGTAACACACAATAGAACTTTAGGATACAATGTATATTACTAGTAAATACTAAATTAATGTATTAATTATAAATATATACATATAAAATCAATTTTGTCGAAAAATATTGTTTTGCGTCACCATAATTCGAACCTGGATCTCTATTTCCAATCCGGGGAAGTACACTATCAATTGTGTTATAACGCCAGTACTTTTCATGACAAATTTTCAAACCTATATGTTACACTTTTTCAAATTAATACATCTGTCGTTCCATTATTTGAAAGCCATCTACATTATTTTTACAGAATCTCTAATACCTTTGAGTAAACCGACTGTACACGCCAGAATTATCAATTCAATTTTATTAAATTTTGGACACGTTGATACAACTTATATTATTAAGGAGAACACATTCTTATTGTGAAGTTGTAATTATTCAGAACATAGAACATATAGATTCGAAAATTTGTCATGAAAAGTACTGGCGTTATAACACAATTGGTAGTGTACTTCCCCGGATTGGAAATAGAGATCCAGGTTCGAATCCCGGTGATGCAAAAACAATATTTTTCGACAAAATTGATTTTATATGTATATATTTATAATTAATACATTAATTTAGTATTGAAAATATCACAGACCGTCTGTTCTGAATAATTACAACTCACAATAAGAATGTGTTCTTATTAATATATTACTAGTATTTAAAGCGCGAAAGATAAACATGGAATGGGTTATGTAGAAAAATAACAATTTTATTAATTACCTTCCTACAGTTTAACAGCATTTCAGTGTTTCAATTAAAATTTCTGACAATTCAAAAACAAATTGATATTTCAATCCAACGTAATATATTAGTTTCCATTCGAAATTCCCTACGCGTAACAAACGAAATAACAAAGAACGTACGTAGGATAGGTTCTGTGAAAAAATTTAATTATTTTAATAATGATACAATTTTCAAATTTTTACAACAAACTTATTTGTTTATTATTAAATTTTAAAAGTTTATTTATCCACCTAAATCATCTTACAAAAATAAAACTGACACCTTACCCCAACGCAATGTATCAGTTTCCTTTAAAATTTCCTTAAGCGTGACAAACAGAAGGAAATTAGTATATTATACATATATACAATTTTTATAAATAAAAGGGAATGGTAATATATTATAAAAGTCAGAAAAATATGTCTAATTATTATTATTTATTTTTTATATGCTGTGTTAAAATGATGTTAAAATATGAAAGATATGATATCATATTCCATACATATTTGTAATAAATCAAATAACCGATAAATAATTTAAAAATTGTATTTCATCTCCTAGTAAATCAAAAACAACATCGGCTCGGAACTTAATATTCATGCTGTACTATGTTAATACTGACATGAAAGAGGAAAGAAAAATTTATTAATTATGCTGTTTAAATTTTTATTTCATGTTAAGTAAATAAAAAATATAAATTGATTAAATACGTTTAAATACGAATATTTGTATTGTTATATTTTGATGATAACTGGTAATAGAAAGTCAATTGTATTTATTATTAAACCGCTTTTATAATTATCATAAATTTCTCACGGTTATTTATAAGTAGTTATGATTTGATGTGTGGTATCAAGTAATTTGTTTAAATTGAATACTTACACTAATAATAATTTAGTATATTTTTAACCAAGTATACTCAGTTGGCGTAAAATTTTATGATAACCTTCATAATGTACAATAAAAAATAATACCTGAACAATAAAAATGTGATAAAATATAAAAAATACTCATATTTTATGTTCAAAATCATTTAATTACTTTTAATCAATTATAATGTACTTACAGATATAAATATATATATTTATACAAAAACATTTTTGTAAACATTTACATATGCACAATGTACAGGATTAAAAAATGATCGCTGAAGTGGTTGGATCATATGGAACGGATGAATGAGGAGAAGAAAATGGTAAGAAAGATATATGACGCATGTGTTGATGGCACTAGAAATAGAGGCCATCCGCAGAAGATTTGGCACGACCAGGTAAATCAGATACTGGAAGATTGTCCTATTACAAGCCTCAATAATCGACGAGCTTGCATTAAAATATGTGTGAACGTGGATGAGGCGAGAATTATGTGTCAGAATAGAAGAGTGTTGCGCTATATCCCCTCTGCCTACCTTTGCGGAGAAACGACGTGATGATAAGTCAGTTGTTTGAAAAATATTTTGTATAAATCATACTATTTAATTTTTCGTAAATTTTTTTAAGGATAGTTTTAAACACATCCATCCTCCCTTGTGGTACTCTTCCATTACTTTTAATATTATTCTATTCTACGAAAAAACTACTATGTTTAATTTTATTATTGTTATTATATTTAATTCTATTATATATTATATGTTTTTAAAGTTTTTACTATTTTAGTTGATATCGACATCTAATTGTTACGAATTATTAATTAAATTTCACAAAACAACGTTAAAAAATCTTCACCATTTATTATTTAAAAAACTGCTTTGAAATCGTTTTGGTGTTACCAGCAGCAAAATGAATTACTTTTAATTAAATGCTTTTCCTAATTGGATATCAATGTATATTTTTATTAATTTGTATCCCATTACTTTTATCAAAAATATACAAGCCTCCGCATGTTACGAATATATTTATTAACACAGATAACGGATTGATATAAGTATTAATCAAATGCATTTGTGCATTTTACAACTGATAATCCAAAGGTCAAGGTGAGGTATTATGTCATGTCACGCTGCAGTTAAAGTGCATCGATACAGAATTTACCTGTACGCTTAGATATGAAAATGTTTACTAAAAGTAAAGCCATTAAGGTATCAATTAAGAAATTTAAATCTACACAGCATCCGTTTCGGAAAATTTGTATAGGATTTTAGAAAAATTTCCATTTTTTATTTAAAATTGCATTATGTTACTCTTTGATCATTTGGATATTCGATTTAATATCATTCATTATACTACGGGGGCTCCCGTCTAAGTAGTATATATTGTATTTTTTGCCGATAAGAAAATACACCAATGTATCGTTTCTTTCTATCAAATCAGGTTGCTTTCTGTTGGAATTTCTCATTAAATTAGACATTCTCTATACTTACATTGTTTCATATAAGTTATACGGTCTCCTTACATATTCCAATCAATGTTTGACATATATTCAAATCAAAATTGACACTGCGTCCCTATTTTACTTTACACTATAGTAGATATTCAATATTCGATTCAAGATTATGTAACGTTACAATGTTGTCCTAATAATTTTGATCTTTGATTTTGAATTAAATGATACCACTTTCCTGTTTATTTAAATCACCATAACTTTACAATCTCTCCTTAATAATGTATATATTCAATTCATAATTAAATTTCACTGTCTCTCTAATTACTCAATAGTGGTAGATCAATACGGGGGATGCCACACAGGAAAGGGTGTCAAAATATCTATTAAAAACTGGGAATTGTCATCTATAAACGTCACGATATTTCCAAATATATGATATTGAAAAGCATTTTTAATTCCATTTTCACAAGGTTGAAAATTGCGTGCAATCACGCTTATGGCTTGGCGTGATTTGCAAAGTGTGGCGTGTTAAGTCGCTCGCGGCATTTTAAAAGCTCAGCAGCTACACCGTGTAATTTTAATTAGTTTGTTATGTTAAAGGAAAAACATAAAATGGAATTAGTAAATTGAAGTTATTTATATTAAAATATACAAATAGTTAATTTTTTATACGTATATAAGTACTTATATTTTAGTAACAACAGTCCAAAACACTGTTGATTTATAAATACAAAATATTACGTAGTTTCGTAAGCCATCTATTTATAAGCGTTCTGTATATCATTTTTTACAATCATATTCATAAATGATTTTTATGAAAGATCAGCCTAAAACATTTTCTTCTTCTTCATTGGCAATTTTGCACTTCGAGTATAGGCTTTCCTGAAACTCTGTTTTAATAGTTTTTATTCATATCATCAACCGATCGTATATGTGACCGCACTCTGCTTCTACTGTCCAGCCATAGACGCCACTACTGGATCTTCCAGGTCCACCTCTCGTCCGTAATAGCTCGTGTCCAAAAATAAGATTTTTGAAATTTTCCACTAGAGACAGTCTCTAAAATACAGATTTTACTAACATGGGATTCTCTGAAGACAACTCTCAGCTTTCGTAGTCCCCGTGTACACACCATGTCTCAGAGATTCGCTGACTCGCGCCTTACCTGACACACGTCACATTTGCTATTCAGTTAAGTTAAAAAACTCAATAAATTTTTTGTACTTTAACGCATTAAATTAATGTTACTGTTTAATGATTTGTGCTAACTTTTCAGATAGTTAAATACAGTAAGACGTATAGTGGTTTCATTTATGTAAATCTTGTATATCAAATCTCGTTGACAAATTGAACGCTGATCTCCAGATCAAAATCTCAACACGTGTACATAGTATTGAAATGTATGTCAACTAAATCTCTGAGATTATCTCAGCTCAGTCCAGAAGCGTAGAACTTCTTACCCAAATACAAAATTCTAACATTTCTTCATTAAATCTGTCTCGAATACGTGTTTATATTTTCTCGCATGACGTTTAATATTACATTGTATATTTATTATTTATTTAGTGTCAACATTATTTAAATTGATATGAAAAAAGTCACCTGAAGAAATGTCATTTTTATGCGAGCTGATGAGTTTCTACAGCTGTTCATTGGTATTTGTATGTCGCTAGGCCACGATTCTACAAGATGCTCTTGTTACAAACACCACGCATCCAAAATGTATTTAACGTATTAAGCGTTAATTGAATTAATAAAATATATCTCTAAAAAGCTGTTTAAACGAGATCAGGCGAGATTTTTTCGGTACTCAAACTGAACCCCAGCATCATTTCACCTTTTGAGGAGTAAAATTTAAAGTATCATCAAGACGTGTGAGTCCTGGCCTCCTCAAGAGTAGGCCTCCACCGGTTCTGAACTGAACTGGACTGCTTCCCGTTAATTACTGATGCCAAGAATGAATGGTTCCTTCTCTCCTTACTTATATTCCTTTGCCACCTCATTTTAGATCTTTCTGTTCTTCATCTTCCTTCAAGTTTATTAATAAACAATCGTTCTAGGTGTTTCGCATAATTCAGACATTATATAAATAAATTATTTGTTTAGTATCATCAACCTTCTCAATTTCTTCTTCTATCTAACCATTTTTTACGCTCTAATATTGTAAAGAGAATACTCCTTTTTTAAACATGAGAAAAAAATCTCTTTCTTAAAAAGGGTACGTGTCCGCAGTAAATAGAATTAGTAATATTTTATACTATAATTCAATTGTTTATTATACTATGAGTAACGTTTGAAAAAAACTGGTTGTTTTTTCATAAAGATTTTTCAATGCTACAAATGCGGTAGTTTTTTTATTTTTTAAATAAAAATGTGTACACGGAATACATGTCAGATCAATATTCTTACTATTTTCAAACTAAGCTAATCACTTGTATTATAAAAATAGGTCTAATTTGCTGGTGTTCTGGAACGAGGCGCGAACTCCCGATCACTAGATAACTAGGCCGCGTCTTAACCACTACACCAATAAGCAACTCAAAGCATTTCAAGCTTAAACTGGTTGCAAGCATTCTACTGCGACACGGCAAACAACATTATTACAAATTTATTATTAACGTGTGATGAAAATAAATATTATTCAATCTCCATGATTCAATTATTATCAGTAGCGGAAAATTATCGTTGTTCGTCCTTTGTTATTTTTTTTTCTCGCAAACGTATGATAAAACAATATAATCATTAAATCTAATTAGTCTTAATGTCGCTTTTAAAATTAGCAGTATTAACTTTGTTGTTAAAATTCATATTCTAATTATATGAAACCCATTCTAAAATTTTTTCCTAAAAATTATTCGAGTAAATTTGTATTAAGTAACAATTCGAGTTAGGTTCTAAATTTATTTTTTAAATAACTGTTGTTTTTTTTAAAAAAATAGATTCTGGTAAAGAAACAATTGTATATTTTTTTAGTTAGTAATGATATCCTGAAGAAGAAAATGATATTTATCGAAACTGGTAGATGTATTTAAACTCAATTAAGTGGTTAATAAAACAAAGATAATAAATAAAAATTTAGTCTTAATGACGACTCCGTGTCTGATCATTGCAATTTTTAATCATGGAATTATTAATTTTAGTGATTTTTTTTATTATTATTCAGTAAAAATGAATACATGAATTCATAAAATATTATCGTCAAATTCTAAAACTATTGTTGTCTAAATGACGAATACATAAACATAATTATATTTTCAAATGAATGGCATAAATTTATTTTCGGTATTATTGTGCGTACTTTCCATATCCTGAAGTCCGTTTTCATTATAATGTATTCATTATTTCAATTTGCTTAATGATTAAATAATTTTATTTTTTAAGTGTAGGTATATTATTAATTTATAAACATACATCTACACGAGAAATTGCTTTAGAAAAGAAGTCTGCAAGTGAGTCTGGTTTTATGAATATAATCGCTGTCTTTCTATACAAATCTCATGAACTCTAAAAAAAAAAATTAACATTATCAACTCACCATATAAAACATAAATCCTAATATTTCAAGTACCATTGATACTGCATTATAATAATCGGCTGATACTAATATCACCATGATGCGGCGTCCAGGTGTCTTCGTTAACTGACTTGGAGGGTTCGGTACCGAATGAGGTCTATTATATTTTATTGGTGCTACATATTCACAGTTCACTTAAGATTGAATTTCACTGACGCTCGGCAAGTCAATAAATTAAGAATCCATTGAATACAACTATTAATAATAATGTAAGAATAAAAAATTGATACTTAAGCTTAAAGAAATTTTCACATATTTTATTTAATCTTAATACTTTCATTTCCAACATAGGTAAATGTTGAAAAGAATTGTTTGTTTAAAATAACAATATTATAAAAATTGTACACAGCTCTTTCTAACTTGATACGTTTCAATTTAGTGCATCGAAATGTGTTTCAAGTGCATTGATAAACTGCAATAATTTCGAGATGGCTGCGCTATAAATAATACTGTTTATAGATTTTCAATACCCTTGGTGTTGTGAAAGTATTATAAACAAACACACAACAATGCGAGCAACAATATTTTTATGATAAGTGCTCATTTGGCTTGGCGGCAAAATACTCGACGCCAGTGTGCAAATAGTCACGGGTTCGATCCTCGTACTTGTTCACTTTTCTCTGCCATTGTCAAGTATTTCCGCAGAATTTAATGATTCCTTCAGTCCAGCGGGCTTTAGGGCACCTTGATTTATTTCGAGTAATGCGTTTGTCCAACGATTGTCCGTCCTTCGAGAGATATCGTCATTTCACCTTAATCATTTATATTTCTTGACATGTTCTATTATGTCTTTTTTACACGTTTCTTTTCCTGTCTCTTTGTATGATGACGAACATACTTCTTCTTCTTCTTCTTCTTCTTGTGCCCTATCCGTTCAACGGACGTTGGCTATCATGACTTTATTCACTGCGGCCAGGAGAAGCTCTTTGATAGATTGATCAAACCATTGATTGCCTCAGGTTCTTCAGCCACAATACATATTTCCGTATCCGGAGGCGTATCTAATAAAATTGTTCGCAGATCAAAGCTGTGCTGAAATTCCAACGTCTCTTTAGCCAAAGGGTTTATGGAGTCAGCAGGAGTAACCATGGAGTGAAGACGATGGGACTGAAGCTTGTGATAATGCATTACGAATAGTTTCATTTGATTGAAGCCACTTTGTATTAATACCAACGTGAAAGAAACTGTAAACTGCGTGTATGCTTTCGAATATTCAATATTATTGTTCATCTAGAAATATTGATAATGTTATAAATAATAAAAAAATGTACACACATAATTTTATTTTATCAATATACTTGCCAACCATTTACAACAAAATATATATTATAAATTAATTAAGGGATTTAAAATTCTATAGGTTCCCCAATACAAGGACCGCTCCAATACACTCATCCAAATAAAAACCTGTATTGGCTTTCCGGAACAGAGGGGTAGCTTCCCCTATTTACAATCTCAATGTACCCCGGTGATACATGGACCGGTATAATAGGCCGGAGTACCAGCCGCTTATGTGTCTATCTACCAATAAGACCCCGTACATAGTAATGTCTATTTGAATTATCCCTACGATACCCCCTAGCACAGTAACTAGTAATGTAACTTTTTTGTTATTATCTTCAAAGTGCCAGAAATTTTTTGATTTTTTTTATACAGATATATACATATATTTGAAATCATTCAAATAAGTTAAATATAATTCAGTGACTAGATACCCCATAAAAATCTCTCACGAAACCTGTCTTACAAATAGTAATATTACGTTTTCTCACAAACAAAATTTTTGTTTTATTTTCACATTTACCGGTACCAGGATAGATATTAGTCGCCTCCAAAACCTTTTTGAAACTTAAATGATTCACACGCTACCATCTTAGCTGTTCTCCCATTAGACTGTGGTGTCAAATTATCATTTAAGTATATAATGCTAATATTTTCATTGCGTTGAATTATATTTTAGATTTATATGATAGATTAAAAAGCTTGTAATGGTTAAATTTTTCTTACTGTAGATATTGTTTCTGAAATTTATATTTTAATTATTGAATTATGAAAGTGCATAATTAAAAAATAATACACTACTTATGGTTTAAAATAAAAGGCAGGCTGTAAAGTATATCTTCACATAATTTTTATAAACAGTTAACAAATGAGTAAATAATTATACAAAGTATCTAGGTACAGCAGTGGTAATGAGCAATTAGCGACTAAAAATAAAACAATGAACACAATATAATTAAATGATTATAGAAAGAGAGAAATAGTTTGGAATCATTGCACTGACAACTTCTAGAGTCCAGAAAAGATGCACGCACGATCATTGCACCGGCAACTTATATAAAAAAAGACGGACAATCACTAAAAACGAAAGATTTTTTATTTTAATTTATTCATTTTTGAGAAATAAACAGTAATTACTTAACTTATATTAACTCATGACATAATAGGTATCTCATAAAGACGAAGCTATTTTTTATTAATGGAAAAATATGGAAGTATGGGTAATTACACGGCTTACGACCTGTCTTCGGCTGGTTTAAATGATCGCTTTACAGAATGTAACGTTCACCATTCCACCCACAATCAACCTCCATATCTATCAAATTTTTTAAAGTTGTATATATGTTAATATGTGGAATCACTTTGAATATCACTACACTATCGCCATCTATGGACTAAATTTGATATTCATTTTTCCTGAAACAGCAAATATTACATGTCTCAATAAGAATCTAATTATTTTTAAAATTTAATTAAAGCAATATTCTTTATCTGTAAAATATTTTTAACACATTATATAAGAATACGCCTGAAAAATCAATATTTTTCAATTTTTATATATTTTCTTATTTCGACCTTTTTTCTATTAATAAAAAATAGCTTCATCTCTATGAGATACCTATTATTTGTTTAATAACACTGTGTATTTTTGGACATACTCAAATATTGATAATACATAATAATTAAAAATTTAAGTAGTGAAATTTTTTCGGGACTGAACAAAGTAAAATTATCACCAAATTAAAAAACTTAAATTTGTACATACCACTAAACTGAAAAACAATAAATGTTTTAATACTGTATAAAGCGGAATGAATGTGGAGGTGAGGGAAGTGGGATACAATAAAAATATAATTTGCTTGGAGAATAAAAAGTTATCCATATACTCATAGATATATAAATATACATACAAATACATATAAACATACACACATGCATGTATGCATAAGTTATATCAATAATTATAATTATTAATTATTTGTCGTGATTAATTTTTGAAGGGAGACAATTTATGGTTGATAATTTCTAAGTTATTAGAGGAATTTACAATTATTACGTTTTGACATAGAGCGAGTTATTTAAAACAATTTTTTTAAGTAATTAGTTTTGGCAAAATTCGGATAAAATATATTGTTTGAACCCGTTGGATATGTGGGATAAAAATATATTTGCTATAATTAATTGGGCAAGTGTACCGAGTCGTTTACAATTTAATATAGGTAGCATATATCTCGTGCGTTTCCTGAATTTAAAAGAGGAGGGATTTTATAATAACGCTCGTTTTCTGAATTTGATTTAAAGTCTAAACGGAAATATGAATTTAATAACCAAAAATAATGATGTGTGCAGAAAGCAAAACTAAACTAATTTTTCATTTGTGCTAACCTAAAAACCTACATATTCTTATCACCGACTATTGTATATTACTGACAATAATATTTTTATAACTTTTTTTCAATATCTTTTTATAACTCAATTAACTTACTTACTTACCTCTTAACATTTACAACTTTTAAAAACTGTACAGGTAATTGCTTTAAAACAGAATACGTCTATTAAAGCAATTACCTTTATTTTTTCATATGTACTATTTATACTACAAATATATACATTGAAAAATGTATGTTGGATATTTTCATGTGGAATAATGGGCGTTCCAAACTACCGATTCAAATTCCAGTTGACTGCGTACAATAGAAAAATATAAGAATATACCTAATACACCTACAAAAATATTTATTTAATTTAGCGATAAATTATCATACTCAACGACACTGTCATACAACCCTACTCAAGTCATGTTGTAAAAATAATAATTATACATTGTTTTATTTTTTAATATATGCTGTTCTAGAGAGATTTATGTACACTTGATATTTTTTGTTATAAAAATATGTGTACAAAATATAATTCACACACTTTATGAAGTTAAATGCCCAAAGGCCGACAGTAACTTGTGAACGCGAGTGATTATAGTGAAAAATAAAAATAAATACATGAAACCATTATCAGATAAATAAATTGTACAAAACCGAAATTTGTATTATGTGTGTCAGTTTTCAATAAAAGTTGTACATTGGCCACTCAACGTGATCCACGAATATGTACGTTGGTGAATTTCCAAGAGCTTCATTCACATTTCAGTCATATAAGTCAACGTTCATTCAACTGCACAAGAGCGTAGCATCCGCGGACGGTTATATGTGAGCGTGCGACCGAAACTTATACATGACAATGTACACAATCAGAAAACGTTGCTAGTTTGTACACAAAGTTTTGAGACAATCAATTCAACGAAATCATTTTAACATTTCAATTGAAATACTACACATTTCTCTTCATGGTGCAACTTTAGAAAAAATCACTATTTTCGATCGTGACCAGGAGTCCTCAAAATAACTGTGTTAAAAAGTTTATCTGTGTATACGAATTAAGTATATATGATAACTTTCGTAGTTTTCGATTTAACTTTTCTGAAAAAATATTCTGCTAGATATCGCGACTAGGTTCATTAACCAGGCTGATCAATCTTCTTGTTTCAAAATAGACCTAGAGAAAAAAATCAAAAACCCGCTATCACGTACAAACGAATTTGCCTGATACTCGGAAAATGCTGAACGGGATTAAAAATCAACTGGTTTTGAGAAATACGTTTGTTTTTTGTCACTAGATTATGTATGTTATTTTAAAAAATATCGGTACCTAATAATAATTATTGTTAAAGGATTTCATCATGTCCAAGAACTTTCTAAATAATATATTGACATTTTGGTAAGTCGTTCTATATACCGGTGTCCTAAAAGTTATTGTACAATGATGACTTAACAGTTCTCATGAAGAAGCTTGTATAAATAAATACATATTGATGCATACGGGAGACACTTTCAACTCTGCTGTAGGAAATACTGAAAAATATTTTTTAAATACTAAAACGTAATTTTTGAAACAGTTTGTATATAATTAATTATATATATATTATTTTTAACAGAGAAAGGTTTCAGGATCTCCTGATCATGATTGTAGAAAGTCTATTCTTTCAAGTTGCGAGACCATCTGTAATAGGTAGTATTTGTATCGAAATCTTTCTTAAAGTGTAACGTAGGTGGGCCGTGAATTCTTCGTTCCGGACTAGTGGTTAACACTTCTGCAGCGGCAAGTTTTGGGACCTGTGTAGGCTTTGAGTACCGTTGTCTCCACAGAGCGACCTATCGCAAATCGGGCGTGACCGTCTACATTTTTGGTTTTCCCGAAGCGTTGAACTGTGCAAAAAATAGTTGAAAATGCTTCCGACTATCTTGGGGCCTTCGCTTTAATGAAAGCCATTTGTCGAATTGCACTGCAAAACGTGCACAAAAACAGAAGAAAAAAATATATACTGGTAATTCAACGGGGGACTTCAGATTTTTTGACGATAAAATTGAACAAGGCTTAAACCAGATTTATTTTCTTGGAAAAGAATACAATAAACAATAAAAACAAAGAAAAATTTTTTCTGTCCTGTCATTATTTTTTTATTAATGTGCAGATTATTAACAAGTCAGATAAGAAATTTTAAGATAATGTGGATTATTAAGACATTTTAAGATAATGTGGATTATAATGTACATTACAAAGTACACTATTTTATTGTTGAGAAAATAATAACACTAAAAAATATTTGTATAAATTATGTAGCAAATTAACTATTATTAAGGAGAGCGAACAAACTATCTTAAACTACTGTACAGAAATACAGAAGGGCGTGAAATTCAAGGTCAACGTATAATTTACGCGCCTTGTTACTTCGATTGGCACCACCGGATTTCCTGGTTTATAATAATGTACATGTATGTGTGTAAGAATTGCTGCCCTTTTTTCGAAAAGCTAAGAAGACGGTAACCGGCAGGCGTCATTCTTTTTACATCCCGTTCTTTGACCAGTTCAGCGGTTCAAATAATCCACCAGTGCGCGCTTCGATCGGTCGAAATCTAAAGAAGACAACCCAGCTAAAAGAACAACAACATCAGATCAGAGAGATAACAAAAATAAATGGTTTCTGCAGTTTATATATCATATGTGTGCTTATTTTTAATCGAAAACCTGGGAACCAGCTATCGAAGGTATAATTAAATAATCACGTCACATGCTAGAAAATAAAAATATTTTTAATAAATAACAAGTTTGATTACTTTCACGTCGACCATTTTCTGTACAATCTGGTATATTGCCAGTTCCTTCGGTATTTTTTTTTTCGGGGACAGTTCCTTCAGTATTTACTGTGATAGTTTCAACATTCGTCTTATATATTTTTTCTGTATACGTTCCACGTGATCATACCTTCTCAGTGACCATTTCGTAATTCTATCAACTTTACTATAAATAGATCTCCAAACTGGTTCATTCTTCTCTATACCGATTTCACTTCAGTACATGAGCATTGAGTGCAGCACAACTAAATAAGAATATAAATTAAAGTGAATGAGGCAAAAATTTATTTAATGGCAGAAAAGATTGACGTTATATCTTCCTAGTCCAAATACCTTCGAAGTTGTGAGTTGTATCAGCTTATTTAAAATAATTCATATTACAATTTAAATAGAGAAACTCTCTGTTTTATTTTTCTCTTGCTTTAACAATATACAAAAAATACTACACATGATATTAACATGTGACCCGTGGAATTACCAATCAACCATGTGCTAAACTCAAAATTATTTATTGAGTTATTATTTTCTGATAAGACTACAGTCTATAATACTATTAGTGTGTGTATTTGAGAGATATTAATCACTCCCTTACTTTGGCTAAAATTAAATTTTTAAACACCGTATCTGTGGTAAAAAATATACAAAATTAACGAAAACTTTATCTTGCCTACAATTCTGAGACGTCTTTAGTTACATATTTCTAAAATAATCAGAGAAATTAGAACGCTTAACAAATTAATTTTTATTTAAAATTAAAACTCATCTGAAAATATAATTTATATATTTTTTTTTAGTTTATTATATCATTAGTAAGTTAATCCGATTTTCATAGCATAAGCTTAGTTAGAAAATATTAAGAATATCTATATGTAAAAATAATATTTAGCTTCCACCGGGTCTGATAACACATATCTCACTTAAAAAGTCTTTATATAGTAATTTTATAAAATCCATTATAAATTTGAACGTTTAATTGCGTAATAGAAGCGCGTTCTCTTGGCAAAACAAATTTACAGATTCGAGTCTTGGTGTAATATAATTTTCAAAAATACTTTTTTTTTTGTACATCTTTCTGAAACATTTTATTCGGTCGGCCTCATCATTAAAAACTTACGTCATAATAACTTTGTATATTTTAAATAAAATAAAATTTAATTAAATTCGGCATTCAATCGTAAGCCGTCCTGTTATGTCATGGCATCAAAGATATCGGTCATTCTGGCAGCAGGGGTACCCAGAGAGCCACTACCCTTCTACGCCAGTTCCCTACGGCGGCAGAGACCCGGTTACGGAAGGGTGAACGAGCCACACCCCTCGGGCCGTGATTGGTCAGTCGGCCGGGGGGTGTGTTCATCGGGGTTCTACGCGTGGGCTGCACTACGCCCCGTGGCGAATGACCCTCGTAGGCTGATGAAGTGGATTTCGATTTTTTTTAATACATACTTAACGCGAATCTTTTATATAAGACTTTTTAATTAACGTTTGCAGAAATTTCATTCGTATATTAAGAGTTAAAAGTGAATTTTATCATCCTGATTAATAAAATAAATAAATAAAAATGTTTTTTTTTTCTTCTTCAGCTTATGTGTTATTTTTTGGCCATTTATTAATTCAATATTAAATTTTCATTATTAAATTTGTTATTCCGCAACTATTCTAATAATTAAATTATTGTATGTTTTTTGCGGCTTGTCAAAAAATAAAAATTATAATTTTTCCAATAATAAGACACGTTCGAGCTATCGAAATACTTTTCCAGTAAAAATTTGACACAAATGCAAATGAACCACTTATTTCTCGTAACTGACAATGTACTAAATTCTTCATTTTTGATTTATGTTCTATTTTGAAATATATCATTTTGTATTTTAATAATTTTCATTTTATTTAAAAAAACTTTGAATTTTTAATATTCTGAAATATTTCATCATTTTTTATTTTGGCATTCTAACTTCTTAATTATCACCAATTTTCATGGGGTCGGTAGGTAAGATATACTTTTCTTCTTTTTGATAGTGTTCAGTTTGTATTTATTATAGGTATTCTAAGACGTTGGAAATAGAATTAGAATCGGATCTGTAGGGGTGCAATTTCTAAACCAGGGAGCGGCATTTTTAAATTTAATTTAGCTAAAACACAAATCTTTTTTTTTTTTAAATATTGGGTTTTTTAAACATTTTTATTTATTTATACAAAAGTTGACTAAATTACTGACTAACTAAAAGAGATTATATTCTCTCACTAGGTATCATGTGTACGCGCACGTAGCCGGAACGGAAAAATCTTCTGATTAGTTTTTTTAAAATACTAAGTAAATGTATTAACTAGAAAGATATACATATAAAATCAATTTTATTTTAAAGTATTGTTGTTGCGCTACTGGAAATGTTTTAAATAATTACAACTTCACAGTAATAATGTGTTCTCCTTAACAGTTTTTTTTGCGTTAATTAAATTGAACTGTATTGATTTTTTGATAATATTATATTATATATTCATTGTTGGTAAACAGGTAAATAGTAAAACAGTACGAAAACAATGACCGCATATTGATCATTTCAGCCTGTTTCTTCCCCTAAGCATGCCCATACTTAGGGAAGAATTATTCTTTCTTTAGCCCTTCTCAACCAACTGTTGCTTTTAACTCTTCATATGTTCATATACTCTTTAGAACAGTAATTTATTCTAGTATTGCGAGGCTAGTTATATTTAAAGTACTTAACTAAAAAAAAAACAATTTTTAGAAAGTCTTGTTTTAACTTTTTACGATTACTGCAAAAACTGAAAGAGGTTTTTTTTATGTACATCATTTTTATAGTTAATTTTATGACATAATCAATGAGTTTTGCATAATCATAATCGCATTATCAACTATTATTTTCAATATTGACTACCGCGCCGACTCACGACGCACGCATTAATTATACAATAAATAGACAGTTTATTTTCTGCCATTGTAAGTAATAATAACTTGATACATTGTAATTAATTAATATATTTTTCGGTCACATTAATAATACAAAATAAATTATTTCGGACATAATGTTAGGACTCAAATACACAATTGTGCGTTGCACGTGGTTAGAGACGCTGGAGTTAGCTGTGAGGGCGACCCAGGATCCGTGTCTCATCTGATCGAGGGCGTTATAATGTTAATTCCAGTGGCGCGCAGTAGGTATAGATTTAGGTTATGCTATTATTACCAATGACATTATATAATCATATATAATACAATATAACCAAGAGTCTTTAAACAAAATAATTCCGTCATTTATATGACCCTACATGTATTTATTTGTAATTTTAGACTACTATTAATAGTATTTTTAATATTTAAGTTTTAATGTAAAATAATACCTTCTTACCCATATAAAAAATGTATGGACATTTTAAAGAACACTTTCTATGACTGAACATGATTCATTTATTTGTTTTTTCTCAATTCAAAAACCTATCCATGCACCAAATTTAAAGAACAATCATGAAATCGACACGTTAAAAACAGTAGGATAGTAAAATTCGCGAATGATTAAAAGAGGAAGTAGACACTTCAATGATTTGCACGTAGTTGTAAGCCTTTCTAATGTTATTCTGTTAAAAAAACAGCATAGGTAACGACTCCGTTCAAAATGGATCAACCGAAATAAATTTTCAATTCAGTAAATAATCAATTATATGACTCGAGTAATTAACTAGCTTAAAGACAGAACAGAGTAATGTAAACAGCTTAATGCGGCGAATACAAAAGAGCGCCATGGATACAGCGGTGAGTTGTCGTAGTGGTTTTTAGAACTAAGCAATTAAAGTCTCTACTGGAACATAGATGGCACTAATTGTAATATTATGTTTTCGTTTATGTTAATCCAATTATTTAATTTATATTTGTTTCTCAGAATTTTTAGTAATGCTCAGCTTTTTTGCTTGTATGCACTGCACGCCCCTAGTCAACAAATACACGAAGAAAGAAACAAGAGAAAATTAAAAAGGATGTTTTTATTTTAGCTAATAGTAAAAAAATATTTATTATTCACTTGTGAAATTAATTATCTGATATAACTTAGGGTCGTGAGGTCAATCCATGTCAACTTTTTAAAAACAGTCCAAAGTCTTCAAACCGTAATCATTTATGCGAATACATAATGTAAAAATACTTTTTAAATATTATTTATTATGAAATAAAAAATTGTAAAACTACGTCTGTATGACACCCGCCACGAGCTGCAGAGAACCGAGCCGAGCCGAGCCGGGCGTGTCGCCGGGCGCTCCACTACACGCGTTATTTCTCTACTGAACTCTATTGAAACGATAGCTTTCACTCGCATCGCTACACCTCGTGTTTATTTTATTGTCGTGTAATACTGTAATTGAATTAATGTTTTCGTTCAATGTAATTATTAAAAATATTATTTGTAAACGATTTTAAAAATCATCTATAAAATTATTGGTTTTGCTGTGTTTAGTAACCAGATCTGAATAATCAATTTGTTTTTTTTGTACACTTTTTCATATTCCCATATTCCATAGCATATTTTACTCAATACCATATATATCTTAAGATATGTAGGTACAATGTTTTAAAATAAAAATAAATCAGTCTGCATTTCGATATAGGTTCAGTTTACTGGTGAATTCACCAGCTTGGACGTTGATTCGCCAAAATTGATTTACCTAATATTGAAAATGTCACATCATGCAACAATGTAATTGCAATCTTTTTACAGTCATTAAACCATGCTCGGTGAATCTATATTTAGATGAAAACGTGCTTTTTTAACAATTGGCTAAATCACTGTTAAAAAGATTCAATCTGTAACTTTCTAGGAATCTCTTTGTCCAGTAAGCAAGTTAAGTTGATCGTGGTTGCAGGAAATACCGGAAATCAAACCACAAAAACAAATTATTATTATATTCAGCAAGACGTTGATCATTTTAGAGTATTTTCCAATACAATCTGGCCCAGTGGATTTCGGGCCTGATCGGTTACAGTTGATAATAATTATGTAGGTTGGGAGGAAGGAAGCGAGAGAAAAATCTATTCAGATCTATTAAGAGAAGAACCTGGTTAATTCGGTAAATTGTTATATTTCTAACTATTATTTCAGGTGTAATGTATTATAGAAGAGTAAATGAATTCAATAAATAACATGAGTATTTCAGGTGTAATGTATTATAGAATAGCAAATGTATTCAAGGAATAACATGAGTATTTCAGGTGTAATGTATTATAGAATAGCAAATATATTCAGGGAAGAACATGAGTATTTCTGGTGTATTGTATGATACAATAGAAAAGACTTGAGTATATTAGACGTCCTTTTTGGTCTAGTGGTTACGACACTCGCTTAGTAATCTTATGGTCGAGAGTTTGAGCGTCATTCCAAAAGACCAGCGAGATAGCCCTATTAGGAATATAGATGTGATACTTACCTATTCGGTGTACGTATCTTTATTTTAATTTTAATGTATTACGGAAAAAACTTGTATTGTATTATAGAACGGATTTGAGTAAAATCTTGATGATTTTACTCTTTGATAGAAACTGAGAAGCTGAGAAATATGCAGGATGATTGCAGTGAATAATAGTGAAGTAATTTCTGATTCCTTTATAGGTTTCACACACCAAACTATCTCAGCCCCACTTTCTTAATTCTAACTAGATTTAAAAAAACTGCCATGTCGTTTTACGAGGCAGGGCGACAAAATATCAACGAAATGCTGCCGAGTCTTTTGTTTTCGAATACCTTAGAGTCTACGAAACTACATGTATGGTACTTATACCACCTTAAGGTACTTCTACAAGATACAAGGTCATTGAACATGAAAAAAAGTGGTGATTTTTTATGGGGTTTACTTACACCCTAACATAGTTCACATGGATAAGAAAATGACAATAAAAATACAAAAACAAAAACAAGGATAAAACATTTACATATTGCATAAAAAAATTAAGTTTTTGAATATTGATAACACAGAAAGTATGTAAATGTGGTTAAACAAATCATCGTAGGCTCATTCTCATTATAAAAATAATAATTCAGAATTAAACAAATAATAGATATATATTATATGGAAAATATGAAGTTATAGATATTACAAAGCTTGCGACCTGTCTTCATCTGGCTTAAGTGATCACTTTACACATTGTAACGTTCACCATTCCAACCAATTAACCTCAATATCTATCAAATTTATAGTTGTATATATGTTACCATGTAGAAACACTTTGAATATTAACTACATCTTCACTCTCGCCATCTGTGGTCTGATAATTTGATATTCAATTCCATCAAACAACATAGATGTCACTAATGAGAATCTTATTTAAAAATATAGAAGCAATATTCTTTATCCATAAATATGACAAATTATTATTAAATTTTGCTAGAATACGCCTGAAAATTATGCAAAAATATGGAAGTATGGGAATTACAGTATGAGCCTGTCTTCGGCTGGTTTAAGTAATTGTGTGTTCTTTGACATATTTTAATATTGTTAATAATTCAGAATTTGTTCGACTTCTACGAATACTGAAGAGAGGTTACGATAACTTTGGACTATAATATATTATAATGAAATTTGATATGCCTATGTTTATTTACGCGAAATATATGATGTCGAATCACGGACCGAGAGATGACAAATTAGAGAGCCTTATGCTTCTTCAATACTCGAGCCAACGCGAGAGGCTTATCTCAATTATATCGCCTGCATTCCGCAATTTTTTCAATTCTCACCACTATCCGGACATGCCAGCTTCAAACGATTTGCATTCAAGAATGCGTACGAAGTACAAACCGATACGACATGTTTTCGTTTACATTCTATTACGCGGTGATGTAATTTTAACACTAGGCGCCATGATTTTTTATGATCTAATTATCATTCTACATTCGAAGGATGCTTAACTCCATATTTTTTGCTGTCACTTTTAATAATATTAATAATTTGCTGCCTAGTTAGATTGCGCAATTTTTCTTTTCAACTCGCAAATTATTTGTACGTTATTGGGCACCGTCTAAGACAGCACTGTCCAACTAGCGGCCCGCGAAAATATTCTCGTTCTGAATTCTTACATAAATTTTTTAATAAATACAAGGTGAATATTATGTTGTTTTTGAAAAACTAGGAAATAAAACAATTTTTTAATTTGGTTTTTATTACAATTATGTATGGCTCTGGCAACGGCACAAATGCGTACACTTTAAACCATATTTTTCATAATATTCTCACACATTGCAAGCCCAATCGACCCAATTCAACCACCGAGAAGTTTTCCAGCATGTGACGATAGTGATCACCATTAATGGTTACAGCATTTTCTCTCGCATCCTGAAAGAAATAGGGTCCAATGATTCCGCCGGTCCACATGGCGCACTATACAGGAACTCTGCGTGGTTGTAAAGGTCGTTGGTGTATCAATTGAGGATTTCCAGTGCCCCAATAAAGGCTGTTTTGTTTATTAACAAAACTCGCCAAGTCGGAATGGGCTTTGTCGCTCATGATGATTTTTTTCTGAATGCCGAGGTCATCAATATTGAGCTCCAAAACATGTGCTATTGCAAGTTGTTGAAAGTTTAGATGCTCCATTATAAATTGTAATCAACTACTTTCTACGAATACCAAATGTGAACTGACAAATGTCTGAGAAATCCAAAATGGCGGCCAAACACAATCGGCCTTGAACATTCATCCTGTATCTATAATCCAATTACTTATATTATTTTATCATTTATCACTGAACAAGATTTAAAGACAAAATTGATATTCAAAAACTAAAATATACCGCAATCCAAGATCACTGTACTTATCAAGGCATCAAATTTTTTATCAATCTCCCCATCACAATTAGAAAAATTACAGACTACTATAAATTTGTATCCAAGTAAAAAAAAATATGTACACAGACTAACTGAAACATAAATTATCTCGTATATACTCTTTCTCTATATACGAATCTTACTCTCGCGGAGAAGAAATAAATTTACAAATATCCTACTGATTATTTTTAAAATGCGTTATATCTTCTAATATTAAAAAAAAAAAAATAACAAAATATAAAAAAAAAATTATAATTTTCCTACATTGAATATTGATATGGATATAAAAGACATCGTTGCTCAATAACCACAGCGACAATTCTCTCATTAAGTACCTCGATTCAGATATTTTTTATTTCACTGTCATTTTTTTCATATATAAATTACCAACCTTTTTGGCATGCGAAATGTTTGTAAAAGAAAAAACCTATGCAAAAAATTATTTTACGTCGTTTATTCATATGAAATGTTCCAGAGGCTGGCCCGTGGCACTTTTCACGAGGTCTGTTCATCGAGCGGGTGATCATCTTCTTCCTCTCTGAGTCTCAATCTTAACTGTCACCACAAACCTCTCTTTTTTTTCTGTTCTCTTTTCCAGAGACAGAGAACAGAGTTAGATAAGGTTTGAGTTAGATAAGGTTTAGTTAGAATGCGAGAAATGAGTATTTGTCTATTCTTTATGCAATCCTACATCTCTTGACCGATTTTACCAAGTTTTGCACAGTTACACTTTAGGACCCTGCGCAAAATATAGGCACTCTTTCCACCTTTCCTGACCACCTCCCACCCCTAGATACTGATATAGAGCATTACGAAATCAATGAAATAACAAATAAAAATTATAGTTTATTATAATAATTTAAAATATTGTACAAATTAAATGTATAAATTAGAAAGGTATACAGGAAAATTCAATTTATCGAAAAAATATTTTTGTTGCTACCGGGATTCTTTCCTATCTGAGGAAATACCTTAACCGAAAACACCTATTTTCGGACTTATATACTACAGTTCTTTCAAATTGACATATCTATTACTCCTAATTTAAAAGCTATATCACCTTTCAATGCAAAAATTTCAAATATTTAATATGTATTATAATACTACAGAACTATGTTCTGAAAAATCTGCAACTACACAATAATAATGTGTTATCTTTAATAAGTAATAATTAAAAATATTATCATTAAGCCTCGTAAAAATAATGGTTAACTATATTGCAACTACACACCGCAGTCTGTAGATACTACAGTGGGTTTAAACCACGCATTTACAATGGAATAAAATGAGATATTACAGCATATATTTGAATAAATTAAAATGTAAAATTACATACAGGAACATAAAAAAATTCTAAATAAATATTTATCACCAATATATACATACAAACGTTGAATGCCATTCATTCCAAATTCTGTTTAGTTGCACTCTAGGTTCCTGAAGAAAATATGGTCCGCAGCTCCAACTTCAGCGCCTCAACTGCACCAACATCGATACATTTTACATAGATCGTTAAGGCTGGTAAAAAATATAGTAACATTCATTAATACGATTCCCGCTAACGCCGGGCATGGATAGTTAATAATCTTTAAACAACACGATATTAATATTTTACTTATCAAAATTATATGGAATTATTCTTTAAAAATAATATTTTATAATATTCACAAATGTCACATTTTCGTAGCGAATGACTTGACACGTTACGCCTAACGCACACACACCTCCGTAATGCTCGTCATAAACAAACGATTAAAGTGGGAAAATCCTTTATGTATTTAAAAAAAGAATCATAAATCTAGTATTAACATCAGATGCGCAATGCTTTATAAAATATATGTAAACACTTAACTTATATAATAAAAACGACTAAAGCAGAGATCTTTTTGCTGATATTAAGTACGTTCTGTGTCATAAGGGGTGTCCAGCGGAAAAATTTCAAGATCAAATTGTAATTTCTCGTAAACCATCAAGGTAAGGTAAGTGGGAAGGATATTGTTCGACGCGCGTGATTTACGGATTTGCCAGTCGCAATGAGTCAGTGGTCGGGAGCGCACCGCGCGTTCGCGGTTGAGCGATATTAAAATGCGGTGATTTATTGGTTTGTGCGCGTCGCGCACTTTTTTTTTTCACAATTTTGTACTCACTTTAATATTGGATGAGTAAGTGATGGGTCGAGCACGCAACTTATCTGGTGTTGGGTTCAAAAGTTCAGACAAGAAGGGACAATGGTTAACCAAACTCTTGCGGGACCATCAACGTCAGCAGTGACGCCAGAACATGTGACTCAAGTTCGACGTGAAATTATGCGCAACCCGCGTAAATCGATAAGGAAGAAGGAAGAAAATAAACTACAGTTTCACCCATACAAATTGCAAATCGTGCAGTTTCTCAACGAAAAAGACTATTCTTTACGTGAAACCTTAGCGAGAACGATACTGGAATGTTTTGGAACAGCACGAACGCTTGGATACATATTGTTCACTGACGAAGCATATTTTCATATCGATAGCTATGTTAATGAACAGAACATAAGATACTGGTGCCCTAACAATCCAAGGGAATGTATTGTCCAAAAACAACAGTGTTGTGTGCAACTTCTGCCCGAGGGATAATTGGCCCTTATTTTTTTAACTAGCGAGAGACAGTCACTCCTGACATGTATTGCCGAATGATCGAAGAGTTTTTGATACTGCAACTGCAGCTGTTTCTTGAGTTCAACAACCGAACATAATTTCAGCAAGATGGGGCCACTCCACACACAGAGTATTAATGGAGAAGCTGAAAGGAATTTTTCACAATAAATTAATCACCAAGTACGGAGACATACCTGGGTACCTCGGTCACCGGACCTTACACAGTGCAACTTTTTTTGTGAGAATACTTTAAGTCTAGAGTTTACAGTAACAATCTTCGAACAATACAAGAAAATATCCGCCGTGAAGTTGCTGCCATTGAACCAACGCTTTGCTCTCGCGTATTCGCAAATTTAAGAGTCCGAATGTAAGAGTGTCTTGAGAAAAATGGACAGCATTTAGACGATATTGTTTATAATACGTAAAATCCGCATCTTTAAACTCCATTTTGTATAAATAAAATATGAGAATAACATTGTTTCTTTAATTTATTTAATATTAAACTTGAAATTACCCTTTATAAAACTAACGAATTATATTATCAAACGTAACTGTATTATATGAATTATAATAATTCTTTTTTAGATTATAAAATTTTGATCAGCAGAATGAAAGAGACACATGCATTGGCTTATATTTTTATAACGTACCTACGTATATTCAACATATTGTTAATATGGAATATGTTCAAACGACGGGTACATACTCCAAGAAAATTTTATACAAAAATTGCTTTATACATAGCGCCATTTCGTATATTCTCACTTTCACCTCATGTATTATTTTTCCCCTTTAGCAGTACCGAGATCCAAAACCTTTTTGAAATCAAAAATTTTTTAGTAGCGCTGAGTATCGATCCAGGTAACTCAATATATCTTAAACGAATGCGCTATCAAATTATATTATCAAAATATATGTGTTAATGCTGGGTTTTTTTGTATTAGAATTTAATAAATTGATTTATATTTTATTTATACGTTGTTATCAATAAATTTTAATATATTATTTTAACGCCTTTTAATAGATATCAGAAGTCAGTATTAATAAAGAGCCTAAGATATTTGTAAACTCATATTTTCACATCTCACTGATTTGTCGACAGTATAATGATAAGTATCCTCGCTCGGAACGCAGAGGTTTGGTTCTCAGATATTTTAATATATATATATATATATATATATATATATATATATATATATATATATATATATATATATATATATATATATATTTATTTATCTGAATTAATAAATATTTTTTCAGACCAGAATAACATTATATTCTCCAACTCGCAAACAGCGCTTGAATCCCTATTTGCTAATATGAAAGTTTGGCTAGACAATAAGATAATCAGTTCCATCAGAAAATGTCTATTTAATTTGTACAGCAATAATAAACACGTGTCATTCGTTTGGATTCCTTCACATAAGGGAATTCATAGAAATGAATGTGTTGATAAACTGGCCAAGGAGGCTACTCTTTCTGGAGTTTTCCCCCATCAATTCCATATCCCGATGTATTAACATGAATTCTATCTGGACTGCACAATAGATGGATCCAAATAATCATAAGTGTAATCGGCTTAAAATAATCCAAAGATTTATTCCCCGCACCCCTTGGTTCTCCAAGAGAAAAGTCGAAACGAAAGAAACGTGATTTAGATCACTTTCATAATAAAGGACACACATACATATTTATATTTCAAAATTAAATCTATATTATACATTACATCTGAATTAATTTCATTTGTGCAGATAAATTTTAGTAAATATTACTGGCAGAAAGCAGTCGGCTATGGCCAATTGCTGTTTAGACCTCTGCACGACCATTGCCTTTATTATTGTAAAAAACATACCGTTTTCATACTCAATTTCATTCATAATCCTCACTGGTGCATTTCAGTGCTGAAGAAAATATTTTACACTTTTTGTGCGAAGGTAGTAAAATTTATTAATAAATTTATAAATGGAAATTAATGGATATGTAATGACAAAATTTTATTGGAGTGTGTTATATTATATTATGAGATAATATTATAGATTCAAGTAATTTATAACAATAGGTATGTTGTGTTATTATTACAAAGATTATAAAATTTGCTGTAAAAAAAAACACTGGCTTTTTAAAATTTACTTTTGTTTGACGCGATAACCGCACACTTTCGCACGATACAATTGACATACATTTTTAATTTGTTTTATGTTACTATGCGACTAAACATATATAAGTATAAATAATTAGACAAAATACTTTGTTTAAACCACTATTTATTGATTAATAAACATGTTTTGACACCGATGGTTTCTTCTTCAGGAAACAATGTATACTGAAATTAAAAATACAAATATAGATAAAAACAAAACTACAATATGGTGAATAAGTAAGAACTAATGTGAAAACAAATTTAAAAGGTGACTATTTGCTAAGAGGATTTGGTTATTTATAATATTTAGCTTGCTATTAACACTTGTTTTTTCATCTAAAATTTCAAATTTATCTAACTGTGAACCCCTAGTGTTTGTGTGTATAATTTCTAAACACTTGTTAATATCAAAATAATGGTTTGTTTCCAAAAGGTGATTGGAAAATTCTGAATAAAGTATTCTTTCTAATTATTTATATAAAATGAGGCCACAAAGTAATTTTACTAATGTTGAAGAAATAAATGTGTTTGTTTAATGACGCTATGCATATGATATAAGAAAATTTTGTATGTAAGATTTCATCCACTTTGTCTTTAAGAATACTTTGTTTTCAAACGATAGCATTATTTCAAAGAATACTTTGTTTTCAAACGATAGCATTATTTCAAAGAATACTTTGTTCTCAAACGATAGCATTATTTCAAAATAATTTTTAGAATTATGGCATTACAACAATATTGCATCAGAAGAGTCGGGACCAAAAAAAGGTCTATTTTTAGCACACCTTCTCTCCAGGTCTATCGCGAATCTTGATCTAGCTCGCGTCCAATAATTAGAAGAAATTTCCAGTATAAGTAAATCAGTCCACGCAGCAAAAAGAAAAAAATCAGCCCTAACACCCGATAGTACGATTCTACAATGAAAATGTGATTTTTTTGCGCGGTGGCGATTTTATTGTTCGTGTGAACCGAGACTTGAAAAAATCGTGCATGGATGAAATGACTAAACGCAGCGTGGCTTGCGTTTTGTCGGGTCGGTGACCTGCCTGCCCCCCCTCCAGCCGCCTTGTCTATCCGTTGCACCGGTACGCCCCTGAACTATTTCGGCCCGGCCTGATGGAACAGGCTGGAATTTTTTTGGCGGCATCTGCAGCCATCCGTCAAGGCTTCCCGCCCGGAACCCCGCCCCAAGGTTGCAGAAGCCATATCATTGAAATAAATAAAATAAAATATGTAAAAACTACTTCAGAAATGACGCACGTATAGTTTTTTTTAAATATAATCTTTATAATCGTTCAAAGGTTTCTGCTGAAACTTTGTGGAATTCCCTCCTCTATGAACCTCCGCTACCTCCAAACACACTCTTAATCACTGTGTGAAAATATTTTTAACTTTCGTTGAATTATATTATTGATAATGGGAAAACATTTCCGAAAACGTTATAACGTTTAATATAATAACATATAGTGGAATAAAACAGTATATTTTAAAAATAACACTTTATTAATTTGTGATGTTGTAATTTTTTCAGTAAAAATAGTTCTGTGATATTTAATACAAATTAAATGCATCAATTAGAAAGATATCATATTACAACATATAAGTTAGAAAATTTTTCGTCTAGTTACGAGGCTGATATAGTATAATTAGTTTATCGCACTTCCTCAGATAGGAAGAGATCATAGTTCAAATCTCGGTGGTAGCAAAAAAAAATTTTTTTTCGATAAATTGAGTTTATCTCTATGTTTACCTTTCTAATTAATACATTAAATTTGTATTGAATAAAGCAGTATTTCAACTGAATTCACAGAATAATCTTTATGTTTTTCATTAAGAATTTCTAGAAAACTAATGAAAATTCACAAAAGAAATTATTATTTTGTATAATTAAATGTATTAATTAGAAAGATGTACATATAAAATCAATTTCATCTAAAAATATTGTTATTACGCTACCAGGGTTCGAACCAAGATATCTTTCCAAACTGGGAAAGGTGCATAATCCAACTATGCTACAGCGACAGTACTTTTGACGACAAATTTCAATGCGTCCAAAATTTAATAAAAATGATTTGTTAATTCTGGCGTCTGCCATCGGTTTACTCAAAGGTATTTAAGATTCCGTAAAAACAAAGTAGATGGCTTTCAAATAATGGAACGATACATGTATTAATTTGAAAAGTGTAGTACATGGGCTCGAAAATATATTGTCAAAAGTACTGTCGCTGTAGCATAGTTGGAAAATGCTCCTTCTCCGGTTTGGAAAGAGATCTAGATTCGAATCCCGGTAGCGCAACAATATTTTTCGATAGAATTGATTTTATATGTATATCTTTCTAATTAATAAATTTAATTTGAATTTAAAATATCACAGACTAATGTTATGAATAATTAAAACTTTACAATAAGAATAAGTTCTCCTTAATAATAATTTTGTGTAAAATAAATGCATTTTAATGAATGTATCTAAAACTAAAATGTTTAATCGAAGTATACGATTTACTCTTTTTTATTTTTTATACATTGAACATTGTATTTACTTTAAGTTTTACGTTGTATTTATATGTTATCCAATTGCATCTTGTTTTACTCTATATATATATATATATATATAGAGTAAAACAATATTCAGTATATATATATATATATATATATATATACTGAATTCGCCAAGAAAATGAAATGGCACATCGCTCAGAGAACGGACATTTGTTGGACGAATGCAGTCATCCAGTGGTACCCGAGGGGAATCAAGAGGAATATGAGCCGTCCTAAAACTCTGAATCGATGAAATCATTAAACCACGTGACAACGAGTAACAATGATTTTATCTTGCAGTTAATAGAAAACTAATAATGAAATTTATCGTACGTTTTGAATATTTTAATACCGTTATGAATTCCATGAGTCACGATTAACACTTCATTAAAATATCAGGATGTTCTTAACACATCCTCTGCGGTGGTGGGTCAGATCTGATCCGGGTGTTTGTAAAAATATGAATTACGCTTCAAATATTCGTTTAATGCTGTTTTCCTTCTAGCTATTCTTTTTTTAAATATTTCCAAATAATTTGAGAAGAAAATAAATGTTATCGAACGAGATTCAAATGAGTTATCGATAAAAATGTGAAAAAACTCTCAAAAATTAACCTAAGACAGTCGCTTTTACGGGACTGAATCTCAGTGCTCATGCCAAAATATATATTATCAACATTTTGAGCATATTTTTTACGGCGAGTAGACAAAGAATACCAGGTATGCTTTCATGTATTTTTTTTGACTTATTTTTGTCTGTCCCGTAGACAATGCCAGTAATTTAACTATTTGAGGGGTATTGTGCCTACCTGTAAGTTTTATGACACTACCTGGTCGGGTTCTGGCACAGTTTAGAAGCGGGTCGACCATGGGGCAATTGGTATATATATTTTTAACAATTATATTCTAAAAATGACAAACAATTTACTTACCGGAATTCACAGAATACAATCAATATTATATATCTATTTTGAGTATAAGTTGTCTATTGTACTTATTATTTTAAATTATGCCAATTATATTTGCGTCTGCTTATAATATTGTTGATTGCGTTTCGTATAAAAAAGATGTAATTTTTATATTATATTTATTTTACTTCTATAAATATTTTATTTAAATTATTTGCATCCGGTTTACGTATAAAATTACTAATAAATAAAAATAAATAATACATTTTAATTATTTATAACCATCGTTACACACCAGCAGGTAGTGCAATCGCCAATCGACGAGAAGATCACATGCCCAGTGGATGTTTGTATTTTGGCTGTGTAAGGCATCTGTTGACGCGTGAGAATACGTACATTATTTGTAATATTGTTTAATTTTTAACTTTAATTTTTAAGCAAAAATACTAGAACACATCATGTCATTTCATTAAATCATATTAAATATCTATAAAAAATGTCCCACAAAACGGTCAAAAAACCGCAAACTTCAGGTAGGTCTAAAATGACCCACCACCGCCATACGTGTTTTGTTTTGACCCACCGCGCAGTAAGTGTTAACGAAACGTGCAAAACTTTGAAAGTATAACGCAAAACCCTGAACTGAAATGTTATATAAATATTTGGTCTAAAATGCTCCGTTACGGAGATTTAATACAAAATGTTTGTATATAAATTATATACTCGAAATTATGTCCTTTTACTTTGACGCATTGTTCATTGAATTACTTACCTCCAAGAGCTTCTTCATCAAGCCTCTTCGTAATCTTAATTCTATTCTTATCAATTCATGACTACCTTTTCGTAGACTTTACCATTTGCGTATCCCTAAAGACCAAATTCAAGTGCAGTAATACCAGGTGACCGAAGCCATCCATCTCTGTGGATATTATCTAGGTAACAGTGCATTAGACTAAATTTGAATTTTTTTTTTTGTTCAGTTTTAGTAATATTTTATGTCCATTTGCATTCAAAGTTTCAGAACAGCTTGTATTTTATTTTATGTATTATATAATAACTAAATATAATAAAAGTCAACCTCTGCCGTGACCTCTGTGTACAATTTAACGCCATTAAAAAATTCAACAAAATAAGTGTTTAAAATAGGAATTATTTTTATACATATGTATTAAAGAAATCGTTTCATAAATGTAAAAAAAATAATTAAGAATATTCTCACATTTCCAGGCCTGTTCAGAAACTTTGAAGTTTTCTGGGATATTCTGCCGTATGTATCCGACCTCTCTAACCGACGTTTCGGATCCCATTGCAGGGGCCATCATCAGGGCTGTTGTCGTTGATGCTTTATGAGATTAAGTGCTTTTTCTTTATTTAAAATTTCTGGCAATAGATCAAAATCTACCGTATTTTCTTCTTCTTCTTCTTTTGCAATACCGCACAACTTGCCCGATCATCACGTCTTAGAACGGTAATATACTAGTATCTATTAATTATTTATATTAAAGAATAAAATGTATCAAATTAAGCTAAGCTTTAATACTATAAAAATATGACTAACTTGGTGGCCTCCTGGTGCGTGACCCAAACCTACAACCACTTTGTCACTAGGCGAAAGTCTTGAAGTTAGAAATAAGAAACACTTATTTTTTAATGCAATGGCTGTTTATGTTTAGTTAGAACCACCTTCAATGATAAATGATATTATATAAAGTCATCTTACATAATAAATGATATATAAATCAATATCCTCTAAAATAATTGAGCTATAATATCACGTTATTACGTAACATAAAAAAAATAATAATTTCAACGCGCCCATATAAATATTTAAAAGTTTTATCTTCGAAAATTTTTATTTCAGATTCCTTTGTCATCATATTATATTAAAATACATATTTCAACCCCTTTATACCTTGGACATACACCAAATAACCAAGTAAAGTGTCATCTATTGTGTAAAATTGTAATCACATATTAAAGGCTTCGGACAATCTTCAGAAAATTATATAATATTGGTTGTCAAAAAATTATTCTTGTCTCCGTTTTTCTGAATGTATGTTAATGCGGTTTTTGATTCAATCCTTTATAGTCTAATAAAATTGACAGTGTTTTCTTTATTCAAATAAATATGTCTCTTTCGTATTATTGGTCGGCTGTTTCTGTTCAATATTCTTGGGCGAGATTACCTCGCTAGTGATTTGTGACGATGCTCGCAACGGCCGTGCGGTCGGAATAGGATGAACAGAGCCGAAACAAGGATTTCTTGAAAAATTATTTTTACTATTGTCACTATTTTTTGGGTTCTGAATGGTGTATAAAATTACACTATTCAGTAAATAAATATCTTTATACTCAATTTTTAATATATTTTGATACTGTTTAAGAAATGTATTTAAAAATATTACGCCAACCTAAGCTAATCTAACCATTTGGGCTACTGAACTCAAGCGAGCGTCTTAACAATAAATTATTTGCATTAAAACGAGAACAAAAGATAACATTGTGAACTGAATCGGTGAACAGTGGCGAGGAAATAACAGTCATTAACAGGAAAAGTCATTTTAATCTTTATCATCATCAATATTAATATTTGTGAGAACTGTCACTTTGTAAATGTATGTGTATGTGTGTGTTATAAAAGTGAGTAGATAGGTAGTGGGGGACAAACTTTATAAGAGGCCGTCTCTCTCGGGGAACAGCTCTTTTCCATCACAGCTTCTCCTGAATAACTAGTCTATCTCTGAAGTGTGTAATTATTATTGACTGTAAATACGTTGTTGTAATAAACTTAACATTGTTACTCGAACATACTGTGTTTCACTTACAAGGAATCAGGACCCAACACATTAGTCATTAATCAGAGGATAGAACACCTAGGGAATCTGGTAATATTTGGAAAGTCATCACAATATTTATGAGTTCTGTTCTTGTTAGTGTAGTATTATCAATTTTTTTTTCTTTAAGTCCACATTTATTTATTTAGATAGTATATTCCCGTCTTATTTTCGACAGGAAGAGACCTATTTCGTAAATATATGAATGGTATCTACGAAACAAAACAAGACCTGAAAGATGTCCAAAGTCTCGATGGTAGACGAATAAGCAAAGATTGGCTGAGAGACAGATTGTGGAGTAACTAAAAAATATAAATTAAGTGAAACTCATATTTTCTAACTTATTTACCAATCAGTGTCTAATACCACGAACGAGGTAAGCAGAGTATATGAAGCACTTCACTATTCTATCCTGACACACAATTTTTTCCTCATTCGCATTCAAGCAAGCTCGCTAATTATTGAGGCTTTTAACAGAACTATCTTTCAGTTGTGGTTTACTTGGTCATGCCAAGTCACGTCATGGTCACGTGCTTTAATTTTGGTGCCGTCGACACTTGCGTTATAAATATTTTTTACCATTCTCTTCTTATTTTTTTTAATACAGACGGTATTCATTTTATAGAATTCCATTGTTAATCAACACAATAAATCAAACACGATTTGTTTGTTTGTATATTAATTTTTTTCAAATAATTAGACGATCGTTTCGGCTGACTAGACCATTTTCAACTGAAAAAACATAGAACAGTATGATAAGCGTATATACAAATTTCGTTACAATGTTGGATATTACATATTAAGTTATTAACAATACAACATTCCCTTAATGCTAAAATTGACAATGTTAGAAATGCCAAGGATATCTTATAATATCTTTAGTTATATGTCATTATTATTATCTATTAATGATGAAAGTTAAGTGTTAACTCATGGAAGGCTGGCTCCCTGACCAGAGAATGGCATCGACTGCAGAGTAGCTAGGAATATAACAATAGCCGTAATTGAAATAAATTACTTAAATTTTGTTTATGTGTAAGTGTAAAGCTTCTTTCTAGCTGCCTTCTGAATTTAGTGTGATAACAAGTCTCACGACTAATTGTACAGGCATGGCTCTGGTATGATAATACCCGAGCTAACCTATGATGGTATCATGATAATAATATAATAAAATAAAATATATATGTAATTATGACGAATCAAAACGAGAGTAAATAACTCTCAAAACAATTCGGGATAAGGTATAAATAAATAAATAAATATGTGTTATTATGTTTTTCATATTATTTTTTTTTTATTTATTTTAACATAAATATTATTTTGTAACTTACATGCATTTTATGTATTATTTACTGCACTGCAATAAACATATTAATATTATTTGAAGACAGAAAGGACTTCATCTAGCAGTCACTTAAATATCTCAGGAAACTATTTACATTTTTTGTAAATACAAAAAATACTTAAAAATATATTCAAACGTCAACTAAATACAGACCTGTATTTCTGAATAGAGAAGAATTTCACGATCTGCGTAGGAGGTCGGCAGTGCTGAACTGGACAATGTAAAATCTAAAAACATCGGCCAGTAGGTGCAGTACAAAGAAGACGCGCATATTGTATGTACAAAGATACATACATTCTAACTGACAGAATATAAATCCAACATTACCTTAATATGCGCAATTACGTTCTTATTACGAATACTATTACAACCTGTTAACCACTGCACAAAAAAGATTTTTGACTACATAGAGTATATTCGATTTGTACCTATGAGATTCTTTGAAGATAACAATAGTTCTTTTGTACCCAACATGTCTCCATCTGGAGACTTTCTTCACCCATCAATAACGTCAAATGTCAAACATCATCGTCGTTTATAAGTTGAGTGAGTTTGAATCTTCCCAGCAGTATTTAAAACCAATTTCTTCTAAGAGCGCGTGTCCGTATAAAAAATTATGCAATTTTAAGGACCAATGTGACCAAATTTCTAATGAAGATGCATAAATAAGTCAAGAGAACTAATAGTATATATCAGTAAAACTGCATTCTCCGAAAAATATGATACAAATCATAATTAAGGGATAGATAGAAGGCAGCAGAGGCGGCGTGTGTAGAAAGTGGTCTAAAATGCTGATAATCTTATTCAGGATGAATCAACATACTGCCACATGATTGCCAACAAGGCGACACATGAATAAAGAATCTTGTTAAAAATTGTGTGCGCGCTATATTTTTTGTGTACGCTATGAGGCCAAATCGTGTGCGCGAGCACACCCGCACACTTTGTGGATTGTGTGCTGTCAGAACAAACATCGTGTATGCTGATTTTTGTCTCTAGTTTAACTTCAGATAAAAATTTCAAATATACATGGTGTTAAGATAATAATAATTATTTATTTATTTTTGATTCGTACTAGTATATTATATTGTTATAATCGGATAACATTGCAGCAAAGGATAAAATCGGATAACATATATTTCGGTGCCCTGCCTGCTACACTAGTATTTTACTGTATTATAGCAGGCAGTGCTTTTCCGGTATAGTAATATACAAAGTGTAATGTTCAATGTTCGAAAAAAATAATATTTGTATATATATAAAGAGTAAAACAATATGCATAACGTAAACTTAAAGTAAATTCAATGTTCAATGTATCAAAAATAAAAAAGAGTAAGTAAGAGTAAATCGTATACTTCGATTAAACATTTTAGTTTTAGATACATTTATCAAAATGCATTTATTTTACACAAAATTATTATTAAAGAGAACATATTCTTATTGTGAAGTTTTAATTATTCATAACATAAGTCTGTGATATTTTAAATTTAAATTAAATTTATTAATTAGAAAGATATACATATAAAATCAATTCTATCGAAAAATATTGTTGCGCTACCGGGATTCGAACCTAGATCTCTTTCCAAATCGGGGAAGGTGCATTTTCCAACTATGCTACAGCTACAGTACTTTTGACGATATATTTTCGAACCCATATATTACATTTTTCAAATTAATACATGTATCGTTCCATTATTTGAAAGCCATATACTTTGTTTTTACGGAATCTTTGAGTAAAGCGATGGCAGACGCCAGAATTAACAATTCATTTTTATTAAATTTTGGACACATTGAATTTAAAAAGTGCAACATATGGGTTCGAAAATTTGTCGTCAAAAGTACTATCGCTGTAGCATAGTTGGATAATAAAATTAAAAAGATTAAGTAAAGTAAGAGTGAACAAGTAAATAATATACAAATATGAAGTAAATTTTTATGATGTTCAATAAATAAGGTTGGAAAAAGGGTCTCCTTCCGTGAACTCGGAGCCTGAAAAATTATTTATTTATGTATGGATAAAAAAGAAATAAGAAATATCTTATTAGCTATATGTTTGCAGGCATGCCTTGAACCTCCCTTCATTATAGTTGTACGCCTCATACTTTGCTCGCTCGTAAATATGCGCGTTTCCGACTCGCCGATGCACTTAGCGAGTTTTGTCGAAGTGGAATAAAATAATTCCAAATAATTTGCTCTGTGCGAGGATACAACTCAATTTAAAATAAATTAAATCGTTTAAAATAATTTTAAAAAGAGGAAATCATCGAATACGAAAAACACTTAGATTAAGAGATTATGTTGCCAAACCAAAATAATGGACAAATAAAATGGTTGTTATAATATTTAACCCTGGGATACAAACGTAAATTTGGTCTCACCATTATTACTGCTGGCTAATTTTTGACCGTCATTTTTTTATTTATTTAATTTTATGTTTCCTTTTATCGGTTTGCTACTATTTGCTTAGTTCTAATCGGTATATAAAATGACATTTTAGATACCCTTTTAATACATTTTTAAACTCTTTAGAAATATATTATAAAACAAATACTTATGTAACTTAACCAAATCAGAACAATTAATATTCCGAATTTTAGAACAAGAACAAAAGACAACAGTGTATCTAAGTCAGTACACAGTAGCGGGGAGGTTCCATTTAATAATATTATTGTAGTTCATCATCATTATCAATAATGAGCCCTTTTTATCTATCGTTATTGAATTAAGGCCTCTGCAATGCTCTTCCATCCTCCGCTAATGTTTTCCATATCATTAAGACTTTGGAAGTACTCTAGGCTATTTTGCGTCGCATAGTTAATATTCAAAAATATTATCGGCCTATATGACCCGCCTAATCTTAACGCCTTTTGTAGTGACAGCGATATCCATTACTTTAAGCTGAATTCTAAGACGCGTGTTTATTTTTTTGAGTCTTCTAGTCAGGGTCAGGCAAACACGGAAGAATATCCTCTGAAGGTGTGAAATAATGAGTAAATAGCGAAAGAAGAAATGCTTGAGGTTTCGGAACAATGACCTAATACGTAGCAGACGTAACCTATAACTCTTTCAGAAGTTCATTAGGACATGGGTATCCCCCCATTGGACTACCACCAAATTAGAGGTGTTAAAATGTATTCTTATTCTTTCGACAAATAGTGACCTCAATCGAAAGAGATTCGGCTAGTTTTGCACTTCCACAAATCCTGGTCCTGGGTCGCCCTCACTTCTCGCCGACAACATCCCTAGATTCGCCCTCGCCTCATCCGCATCAGATTACTTGTTTGTTATATTGTCATCCATCATCTCCCTCTCCAAATAAACTATGACTGCCACAATCTCATCCGTCTTCACCCCATTTCACTTCTTTACCCTGTACATAACCCTATTGATCAAGTTACAAAAATATTGTAATAAATTTAACATAATTCCCACAAAAAAGAAAAATATGATAATTTTACCCATTTTTGCTACTATTTTGTTGATACTTTATACGAGTATGTCAGAGACAAGAGGGCTCAGCCGTTATTACTCCTCCCCTAACATTCGAATCAGAGAGAGTCGCTCTCACAGACTCCAGTCTTGATAGACTAGGATCCTATCTAACCACCGTTGTGTCACTCTTCTAGGTCTTCATCGGCCGAAGGTTCTCAAGACAATCTCCTATTTTAGGCTGTCACATTAACATATTGAAAATAAGGCTTGCTGTGGTTGGTTTTATTACAGATCGAGGCATTCTTGCATAGTTTTGTCCACGGGATGCGACTTCCTTCTCCGAAAAATACATTTGAAAGCCATTTTTATTTTACGCTTGTTGCTTGTACAGACTGTCTAAGTCTCCGCTGCATTCATGACGATTAGAAAGATAAGTGTGAACTATCTTAATTTTAATTATTTTCTTTATGTATCCAAAAATTTAAGAATCAATCCAAGAGGCCCGGAAAGATGTTTGTTGGGCATTATATAAAGAGTTAGGAAAAGAAACGTGTAGATAAGAGAAAGAGAACTGACAAGAATAGTAGTTCAAAATAATATACAAAAAAATAAAAACAAAGGCAATCAGTCATCTGGTAGTACCCGAGGAGAATCAAAAGGTCTATAGACCGTCCTAAAACTCGCTGAATCGATGAAATCATCAAACTGCGAAGTACGTGGCAGTGAATAAAAATGGACAGAAAAAAGTTGAATATACTTGGGGAAGCCTTCGTCCATCAGTGCATCAGGTGATGATTGTAATGCCGTGTGCACTGATTTCTATAAATCTCCAACTTCTTCAGATCAAATTTTAACAATGTTATTGAGTGTATTTCAACTAAATCTCTGCGATTGATCGTGTCTCCATCGTGAAGACGGACGGGCCTTAACAGTAATTTAATAAAAATAAAAAAAATTATATATATGGGTAAAAAATAAATTTAAAAATGACGTAATTCTTATTTTAATAGCTTTTTAAATATTTTTATACTCTTAAAATGTTTCAAACTAATCATAGTCGTCTCACAGGATAAGGAACAACCCCCTGAATTATTTAGTTACCGGCATCGAGTATTTTGCTGCTAAGCCATGGAAGCACCTGAAAGTCGTTTCGATGGATACAATGGAATCGTGTCAAGTTGGAAAGAGCTGTGCGTAAAATTTACATTGCTGTTTTAACAAACCTTCATACAATTATTATTGATGTTATCAATATAAAAAAATATATATTAAATTCAGTAAGAAACAAAGTTGTATGTTACGGTAGTAAAAATATTGATCATCTGAACAGTAATGATATATTCCCGACCTAAAAACCTATTTCGAGTCGGCTATTTGTTCGCTATGACATTTTACCTTGGCTAAAAACATTATGTCTCCCATCATCTGCAGATAGCATCAGCAATGGCGACTGCAATTACCCTGCGGCATATCACACGTCACATCGCCGCTGCACACGCAGATATTGTACCGAGGAACAACGTCAATTACACCTTTTCCCAACCCTTTCAATACGGAAATACTTCAAGATCTAAGAAACATTAAAATCGCAGACAAATAACTATTTCAGAGGATGTGTAAATCTGTTTATTTACCATCAGAAAGGATTAGAAGATTCATCAATACAAAGTCTTGTTAAATAGTACAAAACTCTATTATTATTCATTATATAAACTACGTTTTTACATTTTAGGCTAATGAAGATGAAATGCAACAATTATCAGTATTGCAAAATAAATCTTTAAGACGATATAATATTGAAAAAATATATACAGGATGGCCCAAAAAAAGTGAGAATATTTCGTAAAATGTGATATAATTACATCAAAATTAATTTAACTATATCAACAATAGTTTAAATGATTTACTAATTCACTTACTTGTCTATTTACTTATATTACGTTTTATTTTGACAATTTTTTCATATGTTGCCCAGAATAACAAAAACCACTGCAGAAGACCGGTATTCTGATCAAAAATTTGCCAATTAAAAAACATTAGGGTGCTAGGAAAATGATCAAAGAGTTTCAAAACAAAGCCTGGAGTATAGATAGATATTACAGTATAACTGGACATTACAGCAGGTCAGAGCTCCGTCACACACAACCAGAAATACAATCAACTCGTCGTAAGAAAGTTCATCGAGCCAGGCATGTGGCCACCGGACACCCCAGATTTAAGCCAACTAGATTATGCAATATGGGATATTTTGATGATTTCTGATAAGTTAAATATTGTGCAAAAAAAATTATATTAAGAATTATAATTAATTATATTATGTTTTGAAATAATTTATGTGTTACGAGATGTTCTCACTTTTTTTGGGCCACCATGTATATACTCAGATCAGTACAATACTGAAAAACCTTAATATTATGAGCTTTAATCAGAATATATTATTAATATGATGTTTGTTTTTAAAATCCTAACTAAACAAATTATATATATCTTATAGAGACGAAGCTATTTATATTGGAAGTATGGAAGTATCGGTAATTACAGGGTTTACGACTTGTGTTCAGCTGGGTTAAGTGATCACTTTACGCAATATGACGTTCACCATTCGACCCAATTAACCTCCATATCTATTAATTTTTTTGAAGTTGTATGTACGTTAGCATGTAAAAACACTTCGAATATTAACTACAACTTCACTGCCGCCATCTATAGTCTGAAAATTTGATATTCATTTCCTTGAAATAATATAGATGTCACTCATATAATCTTATTTCATTCCTACATAATATAATATAAATAGCTTCGTCTCTATGAGATATCTATAATTTGTTTACTAACATTGCCTTTGGAGGTAAAAATCCAGTAATTGTGTGTTCTTGAACATATTCAAATATTGTCAAAGCTATTTGCTCTAATAAACAGCTTTAATTTGTCCCACACGCGCAGTTCACGCGCTATAACCCATTTGACATTGATATTTTATTTGAATTATCCACAGCACGAAATGGGATTATAAAATTTAAAAAATCATTTTCACGTATACCTATTATGAAAACGCGAAAAAGTATTATCGACACGTACCCAGTAGCAGTACCTCGCTAATAAAATATGTCGGGTTAGGGTCCCAGACATTCTGTGTAAAATGAAAATCACCTTTAAAAAAAAAAAATTCTATGTGTATATAAGTTATAGGTACCTAAGAATACTTATAATTTTTTTCATAAAAATGTGAGTATTGTTTGAGGTAATAGACTAATTTTGTTCTTACTATTTACTAGATAAATCACGTAGTATTAACACAATTCTTATTTGGGGTACCTTTTTGACAGATTTATTTCTTTCCAACTCTGTTTTGTCCCTCCTCCAGCCCACTCTGTCATCATAAATGGGCTCTTGCTCTTGAGCTTTTCTCACTATGCAGCGCTCGGCACCGAAAGCTGAAATATCGGAAATTGAGGCAAATCAACGTAAGAACGAACATCATATAAAAGGAAAAAATAGAATGAAACTACTATTCGGGAAAAAGGGTAAATCTCATAAATTAATGATGTAGATATAAAAAAAGGAGAAGAAATTACATAAATGATGAATAAGGAGAACACTCTCAGAATTTTTTCTTCCTTCCATGACCGGGAATCCCGCGTTTTGACTATACCTATTCCTCTACTTTTCTTGGCATCTCGCAGATACGAGATCTGTCATCAGAGATGTCCCTTTTACTTTTTCCAATTGGTTGGTCCAATGGGTGGGGATTTTTCTATCCGTTCAACCTACCACAACAATCTTTTTCAAGCTATCTTCCCTTCTCGAAAGATGTTTAAAAAATGGAAAATATATATTCTACGGATATTTTAAAATTTCTTGTATTCTAAACCACTACATTTAAAAATTGTACAAAATAATAATAATTGGTAAACTCCTTTTTTTATTAGTCTGCTGGTTTCGCTCTCTAGCTGGAGCATGTCTGCCATTAGCCCCTACGATCTTTCACAGTTCTGTCATACACAACCTGTGTAGAGACGTTGCAGGATATCCGAGACACGCTTGTTTTTGATTCCAATGCGCATCCACGAAGCAAAATACTCGTATGTTTAATAATTTATATTATATATAACAAATAAATAATAACACTTAAATGTGTTCCAATATTAATTAAAAATTATTTCATATCAAATTAGATTAATTATTGTCCACTTTCACCTGAGATGTTTCTAAATAATTAAAATATTCATTAAATAATCAATTTTAATGTTTTATTCTTAATATGTGTCATTTGTAGGGTTTTAAATATAATAAATGTACCTACATAGTTACATTTACATATGCTACCACAGGTTGAACAGAAAGGCTATATTGCACAATATATTCAAAAGTATAGAAATACGTATTTTTTCTATATAAACGTTGGTATTCTAAGGAACATTGTTTTAAGATAATATAATCTTTATTGCATATTGCATCCTTTTGAAACGCATTGTCGTTTTAAAATTTTATACAACAATGGAAATAATATCCCATATCACATTTCCTAAGAAACTGGTAGGATACTTTCTAATAACTATTCAATTATCTATGAAGGATTTACGATTAATCGTAAAATCTGAAGAATCGCAAAAAACCTTTTAAAACACGTCAAGTATGTACAGGAAGTATAGACTGTGTGAAATATGCTTGTGTTATATGAATAGCTGACCATCAGGTACGTTTTATTTACTGACATAAACCTTAAATTTATTGCCACTCATTAAAAGATCAGTTCAGATTCATTAGCATCGCAGATGTAATATTATTAAATTATACTGTTTTATCTAAAAATTTAGATTAAACAAATATATCTATAATATTATTTATTTTATTCTTAGTACAGTGTGTTGTATTATAAATAGATAAACATTTCAGAAAAGTAAGAAATATATTTGGGTCTCATGCCTGCTACATTAGTATTTTACTGTATTATAGCAGACAGTGTTCTTCCAGTATACAAAGTGCAATGATCAATGTACAAAATATATATATAAAGAATTAAACAAGATGTCATTAGATTAGATACATGCTTTATAAAACTTAACCTAAATGCATTGTTCAATATATAAAATATAATATATATACAATTAGATAGCTTAACTATAAACTACGGGCGATGGTAAACTTTTTACCATCGCCCGTAGTATAAAACCTTTGCGGGTTGTCCGAAAGTCGAGTTTACTATTGTCAAAGTTAATCCCACCAAATAGTGTGGCATGGCGAATAATCATCAAATATTTGAGAAATTGATTTATTTTAAATAATCACTAATGACAATACATAATTTACCCCTGCGTTCGAAATTCTTCACTTTGTGGGCGAAAAATCTCCGGTCTATGTGCTAATATAAAATAAACAGCGAGACCATCATCGGACGAATTTTCATTACTAAAATGTACGGTATTTACTATCCGATATGGGAGGGTAAAATTAGTGTATTTTTTAATGTAAATTATTTTGCGGAGAAATAATGCTGTGGGTTGTAGGACGAGGGGGGGGGGATGTAACACCAAAAAGACAACATATGACAACATCGAAAATATTTCCAATCGAGTTTAAAATAAAAATTCTTGAACCAAAAGAACATACGGTGTTGATGCAGAAATTCAAAAATGTTGTTGTTTGCCTTATAATTTTTTTTTCTACCTAGAGAAGTTTTGTACGTGCTTTGTGGTTGTTAACTTTATGACGCACGTTAGATGTTTTCTGGATTGTTTTGTGTTCATAGGTCGATAATTTTTAGCAATGCTACTATTTTAACCGTTTTTTTTTTTATTTGATCATTTTAGCTATTTTCTAGACCGTTGAATAATACCCGACCGATAAGCACCCGCGTCACCCATTAAATATTTTTGCGTGATGTATTTTGAAAGACAAGCGTTCAAGTATTTTCTATCGAATCAAGTCCTGGGGTTTATCTATGTTTTATAACTCTTTATTGAAATTAAGGACGTTCCCAAAGAGCAGTCGTACTCAATCTTCAAGAAGATTCCCTCGTATGTAAACTACTATGAACTACTATGAATAGACTAAAAAACAGTTGAGGTACAGTGTATTTTTTCGCTTCGGCTCACATGCGCAGAAGTTCAAAAATCTCTCACTATTCAAATTATAAAAGGAAACGTCAAAACCATTCAAAAGTAGCTCACTTTTAACATTTTTTATAACCAAACGAATACTGCTTGTTTTAGTTATTTTTACAAAAAGATATTTGTTAAATTTTCAATTAATGATTCTCAGTTTTCCAAAATAATCGTAAGAAAATTACTATTGCTATTCAATTAAACGTGCGCTACAACATCGATCGAAGTATGGTTCGTATGTTAAATATGCTCATTTTAATAGTCAATATTTACAAATTTACTACCGCAAGGACTATTGAAAAAAATTTCTACGTATAAAAGACACTTATAAGTATGCGCATTCAAAGTTTCAAAAGGATCGTAAGAAAAGTGATTTTTATGGACCGTCCTTAAATCAATAATTCATCGAAATTGGATCAATACTACGGAAAAAAAATTCGTATGTATTTGACGGATAAAATGACAAATTAAGAAATTATATACGTCAACTGACATTTCATGGTTTTTAATAAATAAATTATCGGCGAACTTTGTAAAACTGGCGAACATTCCATTCAACTAATAGCGGCTCGGTGAATTTTCCGGTCGGTGAATTGGACTCGGTGATCTTTTCTAGTGCCGACTAGAGTTTCGTTAAAAAAAATATTTGTGTTTTTTAAATGTACCCATACTGATTTCGTTAAACGGTTTTCTTAAATATTGGTTTTTAGAGGAATATATTGAAAGATTATTTTCTGAGTAATTATCAAAATATGTAATGCAATGTTATTTAATACAAACAATTATTCCACATTGAATAATTTTTTTAGAAAAAGGCAATATACGTCGTTTTATGCGTATTTCTTTTATTTAAAGATGCATACAAATGTTTTCCTTTTTTACAATTTTTGAGCTAATTTAACGATTTTGTCAATTATTTCTTAAATAATATATTTAATGTGTTCCGTGCCAAGGAATAGTTTTTCATTAAAGCCATTAGTATCGTCTGAAATTATTGACTGGAGTTCTTGGATTATAAACTGAAGGATATTCAGATAAATTGTATTAGGTTTCCTTTGCTTCAAAATTATATCATAACATCAAATCTAAATGATGTTCAAATTGTACAGACAAAAAATTAAATCTATGATTACGAATTATTAATATACAGTTAACAAAAACTTTACGGATACATTATCAATAATGTAAATATTTTAAATATTTATACTGCAAGAACATTGTGATTTTTTATAAAATTGTACAATAAACTTTGTATTTAAGCACGTGAATTTTATATTACCGGTTTTGGAAAAATCTTTTTCCTTCGTCAGGAATGATCTCTTAAATAATCTCGAAATAATATAAAAAATATAAAGTGTAATTCGTAAATATAATTCCACTAAGATTTAAAAAATAATTTGTTGCTATCAGGATAAAAATATACAGAATATAAATTCGGCTGATGTAATGGAATGGTAATACGTTTCTCCGGATAGGAAATGGTCCTGGTTCAAATCCCAGAAGCAACCAAATATTTTTTTGATGACTAGATATTTTCTGTATATATTTCTGATTGATTAATTTAATTAATATTACAAGTATTACAAAACTTTGTTTTGAAATTTCAATTTCACTACAATAATGTGTTTTAATTTAATTAACTTTATAAAAATTAACATTTAGAAAAATTAATTAATTAATCAAATAAAACACAATGTTGTTTACTTTTCACTATGCTTTAATTAAAATTAAAACATTTTCGACGCTTACTGCATCATCTTCAGTAACTTTTTCACCTTATTTGCCGTACAAGTTGATAATAATATTTCAAAAAAATTATGATTAACTTCGTGAAGTCCATTGAGATTAACTTTAAAAAAATTCACTTTTCTAAATTTATTAATTAAATAAAACACAACGTAGTTTACTTCATACAACTATTTAATTCAAATTAAGACTTCCACAATAAAGTGATTAATAAAGTGTTATTGAAGATGATGCAGTAAGAGTTGAAAATGTTTTAATTTTAATCAAAGTGCAGGGCGAATTAATTTTTATTTTATAAATTTTTTTTTTTATAAAACTTAATTACAATGGACTTCCACAAAGATAATCACAAATATTTTGAAATAATTTTTTTTATTCATTTAATGTACAGTGTAATCTCGATCGACCGTTCCTCGAATGATCGTTTTATCGCATCTATCGTTTATTTCTTAGAGTCCCGAATTAATTTCATACAAAACATCCAAAAATAGATCGCATTGATCGTTCCTCTATGCATCATTTTAACCCATTAATAGTTCAAATTACGCAGCATACTTCATAGCTAAATGCTTGGTTTTGATTAACGGCACTCGTAAACAATGAGCGGAACATTCTGGAGAAAGAAAGAGAGAGAAAGAATGCTGCTACTGACAACCACTTGACATTATACAATACAAACTTTAATTTACATTTGAAATATGTATTAGAATATGTATTGAATATTTGAGTATGAAAAATTAACTTTTTTCGATATTCCCGCATCCATTGTTTTCCCGTGTTCATTCATATTTATTTCAATAGATCCTTTTCAAAAATGATAGATAGAGGTTTAACTGTATTACATCAAATAGGCATGTCGCCGAGTTTTATATTATTAAATCATCCAAAATATAATTGAACGTGAAGCCTTTATTATACTCAAGTGCGTGTTTCGAGGACAGAAAGCATTTGTTTACGACAGTGCCTTGACAATATACTTTGATGACGCGATTAAATTAATTATTTGACGACATATAATTGCGTGTACGTATATTCCTGGCAATGCATGCACAATGCACATCTTTTAAAGCGGGCGCCGTACTTTGTACACACACAGTTAAAAATATTTTTTTCATCACTTATATTTTACGTAAATAATTTTAAGAGCCATAACGCAATTAAATCCAGGAATCTTAAGTGATAAAATTAATATTCTGAAATCTTTTAGAGATTTTAATGACGTTCAAAAGATCCTTAAATCACACACCGGAAACTTGGATACTGGTGAAATCGCAATGTAAACGTTCTAGATTCCTTTGAAAGAAAAATTCTGTATAGAATTTACGGCCCCATAAATGACAATGGTGTCTGAACAATGATTTATTGCGAATCTCGACGACAAGCATGGAGATGTCAGTGCGGTCATATAAATTAAAATTTGAATACTGCGTTGGCTGAGAACGCTGCATCTAGGGGATTCCCGGGAATATTCCCGTTATTTTTACATTTATTTAGAAAATCAAAAAGAATAAATACAATTTATTTAAGATATTTAAGTGAGGAATATTAGTACAAAAAAATAACATATTTAATAATACAAATTGACAAATATGAAACAAATGTTATTACTCATTTGCCCTAAAATATAGCACACCATCGAATGTTCTATCATTTAGTCTCGATCTAATTTTGGTACCTACCTCGAAATTTTAATAATTTTGGGATTATAATATCTACTAATTCTGAAATTCATAAACGCTGTAAAGTGGGACGAGATTTTTTTTTTTTAGTAATCAGTGGATATATATATATATCTTGTAACATTTGTTTCTTCTCTATGAGAGTAAGACTCGTGTATAGAGAAGGAGTATATACGAGTTAATTTATGTTTCAATTAGTCTGTGTACATATATTTTTTACTTCAGCTACAGATTTATGACAGTTCGTAATTTTTCTAATTGTGATGGGGAGATTGTTAAAAAATTTGATGTCTTGATAAATATATTGATTTTGAGTTGCGGTATATTTAAGTTTTGGGATATCAATTTGATCTCTATATCTTGTAGATCGGAATTGGCTTCTAAAATTTAATTGATTTTTTATTTTGAAAATTTGAATTATTGAATTTTTTTTATATGTGTCTACTGTTTTTGGTACTTTAAAATCTGTGAAAAGTTGTATACTTTATATATATATTTTTTTAGAATAATTTTTATTATCATTTTTTGAGTGATTTCTAATAGTGACATTGAAGTTTTATATGTATACCGTATTGCAAATGTGACTGTACAAAAGCGTAATATATTATGTTCAGATCAAGGGGTTCCTTGTCTGCATGGCATAGGAAGTCTAAGAACCAGCAAAAAAGTAGTGTTCAGTATTCTGCATGGGAGAGAGAATAGGCTGAAGCTAAGACTGTTGATTGTGTGGTAGTGGATTTCTGCACTTTGGTAGTGATAAACTGAATAAGAGTTGCTGTAGATAGAATAATGTGGTGACATATTCTGCAGGCAGCCAAAACTCAAACTCAATAAACTAATCACATCTTTATAATAATATTGACTGTCGATGTCCTTCATCAGCTGAAATTAGTAGGCGAAAAAAAAAATTGGTTAAAAAATGAACAGTATATTTTATTATATTAACCATTATGAAATTTCGGAAAGTTTTAATAATAACTATTATCAATGCGTTGGATTTACTTTCATTCTGTACTCTTTATAATATATATTAATGAATTTTGGAGAACGGAGTTAAAATTATTTACGCTGATGACACTGCAATTATTAAACGTTATACGTAGGCTGAAACATTTAAAAGGGCAGAATTAATCACTGCAGAAATCAAAAGTATTTTAAACATTCTATTAAAAAGCAAGAAAATCATTTCATTCCAAAAACTGTCAAAATACATTCGTGCATTTTGAATTCAAATCAAATGTGTAACTGTCACATCATTGAAAAACGTGTGAGATAATTTATCTCGAATTAACAACTGATGAAAATTTACCATGGACTCCTCATATCCTTATATTTTCAAAATTTTATGCAGCTTCATGAAAATTACTTTATAAAAAATGATATACTATTCACTTTGTCAGTCTCATCAGTTACGCAATATGTGCATGGGGCGGTGCAACTCTTACTTTAATGGATTCTCTAATTAAGGCTCAGAAATAGGTCATCAGAGGGATAAACAAAGAGGTCATTTAGATATAACACTAAATAACTCTTTAAATCCTTTCAAGTATTGGATATTAGACAACTGCTTACCAGATCAATCCTGAAACTGTTTTTTTTAAAAAAGAATTAACTTTACATCCACGATCCGATCCAAAGGAAACTAGGAGCAAAATCTTAGGATACAGTGCCAAAACTGAATACAAAATTTGGTCAACAAACTTTCTTGTTTTGAAAACTGCGTTTATTTAATAAATTTCCATTAGACCTTAAAGGGTCTAAAGTGATTAACGACTTTAAACCAAAAATAACAAAGTAGTTGCTTGATGTGGCTAGAAAACAAAATAAAACTAATTTGTCATTTGTGGTAGCCTAACTACCTACACTTTTCGTCTTCAACTATATGATAGACAAAAATCTTTTTATAACTTTTTTTACAAGAACATTGTATAACTTCTGATTGTACTTTTTTTTACAAGAACATTGTATAACTTCTGATTGTACTTTTTTTTACAAGAACATTGTATAACTTCTGATTGTTCTTTTTTTACATGATATTTTATACCTTCCGATTGTACCTTAACATATACAACTTATGAAAATTGTTCAGGTTATTGCTTTAAAGCAGAGATCACGTCTAGTAAAGTAATTACCTTTATTTTCATATGTATTATTTTATGCTACAAAAATAAATAAATAAATAAAATTCTGTATATATTATATTAAAGGCGTATCACACTGCGCGCGGTGCACAACCAATATTATGCGTCAACTGACGTCAAGAACATTGTTGCATTATTGTCTAGCATTTTTTTTTTGCACGGGGGACATGTTCTAAAGACTACTGTGTAAAAAAATCATGTAAAATTGGAGATAGGTTCCACCTTAAAAATCACCTAAAAGTCTTATATTTCAAAAGTTATATATATTTTTAATTGAAAAAAACGCGGCAATTAAATAAATTGAATTTGTTTTTTATTTACTCATACATACATATAACATAATTGGTCATTCAGTGTCACTACTAGACAATATGCGTGCTTGCCATCGATTGATTTTCGGTGGTGAAAAATCACTCTCGTCATTTGAAATATTTACTTACTTACTTACTTACCATCACGCCGTTTCCCCGTGGGGGTAGGCAGAGAGGATAGAGCGCCACACTTTTCTGTTCTGACACAATTCTCGCCTCATTCACATTCATACATCTTCTCATACAAGCTCGCCGATTTTTGAGGCTTCTAACAGAACCATCCTTCATTATCTGGTTTACCTGGTGGTGCCAAGTCTTCCCCGGACATCCTCTATTTCTTGTGCCATCAACACTTGCGTAATATATATTTTTCTTACCATTCTCTCCTCATTCATCCGTTCCATATGACCAAACCACTTAAGTAATCCTTTCCTAATCTTACTCACTATACTAACATCAGCTTTACATTTTTTCCTTATTTCTTCATTCTTTACTCTGTCGTAAATAGATTTGCCACATATACGCTTAAGTGATCTCATTTCCACTGCATTGTCTACTTTCGTTCATTTTCTGCCAGCTCCAGGCCTCACTTCCATACATCAGTGTCGGTACCAGGATTCCATTGTGCACCGCTAGTCTTGCCTCGGTAGACAAATTCCTGTTAGATATAATTCCATTCAAAGCGCCGTTCATTTTATTTCCTACAGTCACCCTCCTTTCGATATCATTCTCAGCCTTTCCGTTAAACATTTTGTTTCATTTCACTGATTTTGAATGCGAATTATTTCATCAGACACAAAAAAAAATTATTGTCTTTCCATACTTATGATAAAATTATATCTATATTTTTTTTCACGTGTTATGGTTTATTCGTAAAAAAAATCTCAAAAATTACGGCTCTCAAGAGGATGCTATAGTACAACGCAATATTTTTAAATGATTCTATTCTAAATACTAAATTAATGTATTAATTATAAATATATACATATAAAATCAATTTTGTCGAAAAATATTGTTTTTGCGTCACCGGGATTCGAACCTGGATCTCTATTTCCAATCCGGAGAAGTGCACTACCTTTGTGCTATAACGCCAGTATTTTTCTTGACAAATTTTCGAACCTATATGTTACATTTTTCAAATTAATACACCTGTCGTTCCATTATTTGAAAGCCATCTACATTATTTTTACAGAATCTCAAATACCTTTGAGTAAACCGACTGCAGACGCCAGAATTATCAATTCATTTTTATTAAATTTTGGACAGGAATTTTGGAACAAATTTTGGAGGTAGTGCACTTCCCCAGATTGGAAATAGAGATCCAGGTTCGAATCCCGGTGACGCAAAAACAATATTTTTCGACAAAATTGATTTTATATGTATATATTTATAATAAATACATTAATTTAGTATTTAAAATATCACAGACCTATGTTCTGAATAATTACAACTTCACAATAAGAATGTGTTTTCCTTAATGATTCTATTCTACTTCATATATTTCCTTTCGTCTGTCGGGATCAAACAGTGTGATAGTAATTTCATCCACTTCCCGACTAGTTATCGCTTTGAAACTTTCAGTGTATGTTTTTGTCGATGGGTAAAAATAATCAATAATTCTGATATGATTAAAGCAGTCGATCTTTGAGAATTAATCATATTCAAATTTCACATGGTGAAAACAAACGGCGATTTCTAATGTAAAATTTTAAAAATAAATAGATTTGCTCACTAGGTATGTTGATCAAGAGACACCGGAAAAACACGAAGTTCGCTTGAAATAAAATTGAATTTATTATTATTAGGAGAACACATTCTTATTGTGAAGTTGAAATTATTCAGAACAGACGGTCTGTGATATTTTAAATATGAATTTATTTTTTGATTTAACAGAACAGATTTTAACAGAAATGTATCATATTCACATATTATATTTACATCTTTACACACATTTAAATACATTTCCCAACTAGGCAAGCCTGTTTTAGGGCAAATTATATATATAATTTTATAAAACCAAAACTTATTGAAGGCATAACACAGTAAGATTGAATACATACATAGCATATAATGTGAAAATATTTAAGGAGAGAGAAAAAAAAAATAATAAAAAATGTATATATTTAAAACACAAAAAAGTGAATAAAAAAGAGAGAAGTGAAAAAAAAATAATAATACCAATAAGTAAGGTAAATGTAAATATATAAGACCAAAACGCACAAAAGTAGTTATACAAATTATTTCATTATATAAATTAATGCTGTATCTGCTCTTTCTAATTGCAACAACCAATTTGAAATATCATTTTTAAAAGTCTTAATGTCAGTTAAATTTCTAATTTTATTTTCAATTTGATTATATATTCTGGGAAAGGTAAATAATCTTTGCCCAAAACTATTTTTCATTTTTGGAACTATTTTAGGCTTGTTTGCTCTTGTGGGATCTTTCAGTCCTCACAGATGGAGCGCCTATTTTCCTATGAAAGCTAGTTAATATATTCTGCACATATGATTGTCTTATATCCAAAACCTGAAATTCCCTAAAAAGTGGCTCTGAAGGATAGGAAAAATAATTTAAGTCATAAATATATTAATTAGAAAGATATACATACAAAATAAATTTTATAAAATACGTTCGAATCCCGGTGGCGCAACAACAATACTTTTCGATAAAATTGATTTTATATGTATATCTTTCTAATTAATATATTTAACTTAATAAATAAATTTTAATGGGTACTTGTTATATACCTACTTTTTATATCGTTTTACCCAGTTTTTTAACGCGTGTTAAAGAAAAACAAATAATCGGTTCTGTTCCTTAACCGTGTTATTTCAAAACCGTGCGAAAAAAGATTGCATACAATCAATCAAATCCCTTTACGACACTGAAATATGTACGATTTTATCACACAAATTTTGAAAAAAGTCGATTTTAATTTATATTTAAATTTTGTGTAGCATTTAACAATCAATCGATATTATCGATTGGATCGATCTTTTCCCCAGCCCTAGTCGGGTTGTAGAACGATTTAATTATTTAGTATGCAGAGGCACACGTTAATTGAGCAAGGTTATATTTTATGAAGTCATTATTATCATCACCACGATCGGAGGAAATTTATCATTGCATTAATTGTTGCGTGCATTTCAGAATGATTTACATCTCTGTCATTCTCTTTCTCGTTGCATTTTTATCACCGACTGCACAATGCCGCATTATACAATATTACATCCTTGGTTCGAATAGCGCAGCGGTCGAACTGCAGGTTAACCGTTCCTGGCGTTCGAAATAAATTACGTTTAACTCGCAAAGACGTCTCCCAAATATTAAAGTTTCCATATTTTGTCTTTTGCATTTTTAAGATACATTTTCATCATAATTTGAAATTTTTTAAGTTATAATATATTGGCTCCCTTTGCAGTGTTTCCGTTTCGATTTCTGTTTCTAGATAATTTAGTAGTTCAATGTTCACTTTTTCACGGCTTTTTCCGTAAAACTTATTTTTTATATTGAAAATATAATTGGGATACATTCTAATACACGACATACTAATTGAATCAATTAATGTAAACACAAGAATATTCCGTATCTCGCAGCCCTAGTATATTACATATAATGATATATATATATAATTTTTGCATTGTCATATATAATAATTTTTAAATTTTTTTAAAATCATGATTATCGAAATACATTTTTATATAATTTTTGACAGTTCTGTAAAAATACGTTCAATATATCAAAAATCTTTAAAGCCATAGATAAGAGATGATCTGATCAATACACTTGCCAGTAGGAAAACTAATCGTCACGAATAAAAAAAAACCCAGTGACCACACTAAAATATAAAGTGAAACAACGCATTCCCATATAATTATTTGTTTCCTTCATATATGACGTATTTTTTTTTTTAAGCCTTTGTTGTTGATTTAACACTGTTAATTACTATGTGAAGAATAATCCTTGGCGTAAAACTGTTCTGCAGTATGGCAAATTTTGAAAATTATTATATAATATATATGTCTGTAATAAAGTTGGAATAAAAAAAATACTATTCCATTAGATTTGATAGAAAGAAAAACTACTTGAGTATTTTTTATCACTGGTAAAAAATACAATACTACTAGGATTTGATCCCGTTTTTAGGTACCTCTATAGATGAGTTTATAAGAAAACCATTATTATCTTAGAAATAGCCGTACGCGTGTTGAGTAGGTAATCTTATTTGGTATAACAACCTCAATGTACTTACAATAAATAGAATGGTTATGTAAATTATTATGTCCTGTTCCGTCCCGTAATGATCTCAGAATCTTATCCACATCAAAATTTCAACAGTTATATATTATTATACATACATCAGTTGAGCGCGTTGAATTATATTTCAAAGGCAGCGGGTAACTAGAACGTGAAACAACGGATTAAAATTAGGAGTTGCGAATATACGATTAAAATATATCACATTGGTGTGGCAGAATTAGGTTAAACAAGTTTTGAGGGTCAAAGATCAATTGAATCAAAAATTATGCACTCAATATATTATCAAATAAAATTACCTTGAATACAAAACGATATTTTCATATTTTTAAGTCCTTATCTTACATAAAATGTCCTGAACCCTACACAGATAATGTCTCTCCGAAAATATATAGGTATCTATTTCTTTTCATTAGATTTATGAGAATTGATTTTTTCATATTTATTTTGCCAGATGTACGGATATATTCAATTATTATTTATTTATATATGTCCATATTCATACAATATATTTTATTTATTATTATTAATTATTACATATCGTACACCTAGATCAAAACTAAAACAACTCAAAAAGTCATTTTTCAGTAAACAAAAAAATAAAAACATTTTCTCCATTTTTTATTACTAAAGTTATGAAACTAAATAACATTTTAGATCATAAATGTAACCTAAAATAAGATTATTCCAGAACTGGGGCTAAGTTAGTTGTGTATATGATAAATTATCTGAGTATAATAAAAACTTACTTTTTTTTAGTTGTCTTAGTTTTGATCTAGGTGTGCGATACATTAAAAAAATAATTCAGTATGACGTCCTTGTTTACGTATTTGTTTTATATTATCCTAAAGTTGAGTTTTCTTTGCTTAATTTAAATTTAAATTATTATTGTTATTAAGGCAAGCAGGCCAACAATTTGGGGGCAGCCTTAATGTTTGATTTTAAAAATAACAATATTTTTAATAAGGTTTTGTCTATTTATTAAAATTTTATCTGTTCAATATACTTGTAAACCTAAAAAATACAAATCTCTAAAACAAATTTTTTTTTTGACTAGCTGTACTTAAAACCACAAAGCCTTACTATTAATTTCGAATGACATTTTAAGCTTTTGCTTTTACACCTTTTATACACACTCTTTTTTAAAAATATTCAATCATTACTGAAAACTTCACACGAAATAGGTGGAGCCTAATATATCTTGCTTGGATCTACCGCAAGAATATATCTGATACTTAATTTTACCGTATGTCCTAGCGCGGACACATCATATTCATAATTTTTATAAAGTCACTTTCATAAATGTAAATTAACAAACAAACAAATCAATGTGGATATTATGATCATGAAGTAAATATGAAGAATCAGAAATTCAACAATTCAATTGGTGTTACATTTATAATTCTCTTATTACATACACTGTACTAACCACGGGCAAGCGCTTCAAACAATAAAAAACTCTTCTCAATAAAACTACACGTATAATTTTTGTAAAACAGATCTCAATTATTGTATACATACATTGTATTAAGAACATAGGTACGTTAAGGTTAATAAGAATCATTTAGCGGAAGAATTTATAAACAACAGAGTTTTGCACGTTTGTCATAATTGGAAAATTTTATTTATTTATTTATTAACGCCCTTATGGGCTTTTACAAAATAGGTTTGGTATAAAACATAATAAAAAACACTTGAGCAGCTATACAAGTATCATGGAATATATATTTAAAATAGAATAGATAAAATAAAAATTAAAAAATAAGCAAAACAAACTATGAAAAATAATGGTTCAAGACAGAAAAAATAATAAATTTTAGGTTTGACACAGAATGACTGAGTATCAAAATCAGTTGTATCTTTGAATCAGAACAGTATCAAAAATATCACTCTTGTATTTAAACACAGAATATCGGAATATATCTACAAGACCAAAATCGTTCCCATGCCTGTGAAGTCTTTGTATGAGTGCATTCCTATAAAATTTAGTAAATGATGAATTTACATGGAAAAGCACCGACGATCTGATTCTCCGCGCAGGAACGTGGTATACAATCAGTTCAGTTAAATTAGGGGCGTCCAGTATGCCATTTACTATTTTAAATAAAAATAATAAATCACTTAAAGTTCTTCTACACGACAAATTAGTTAAATTAAGAGTGCTCATTAGAAAATCATAATTCAATTGTTCAGCGAGTATACATGATGCTGAACCCTTTCTAATTTTAATTCGTGCACTTTATAGAATGGAGACCAAATAGTTGAGTTGAATTCTAAATTGCTACGAACTACAGCCGTGTATAAAACTTTAAGCGATTTAAGTAAATTGATATCTTTCACTGTTCGTAATGCAAAACCAAGACATTTCATAGCTTTATTGGTGATTTCATTAATGTGTGGAACGAATGATAGTTTTTCATTAAATAATATGCCAAGATCTTTAATTTGAGATATTTTTTTAAGAGTAACGCTGTTTATGCTGTATTGAAAAACAATGGGTTTTTTGATTCTGCAAAACGTTATAGATTGGCATTTATCAATATTTAAAAAAAGTTATTTGTGTGTACACCATTCATGTAATTTATTAAGGTTAGGTTGAAGAATAAGACTGTAATTTATCGACTCAATTGTTCTGGATACCTTAAGCAAACAATAATACGTCGACTTTATCAAATGTACCAACGATATCGATAATAAATAATAAAAATAAACTAAAAGCAAAAGTTATTTTGACCGCTACAGAATAAATTTTATGTTTAGTATTCTGAATTCAGCTTTGTTAGAATATGTTTGTTTCGATATCTTTATTTAAAGTAAACTTAAATGAAGACGTTTCTTCGGTAGAATCACGTATATAATTTTAAGAATATATCCGATTGGGTATTTTTTCCGTCGATTGGTTAAATTAGGTTGCACTGTGGTTGAATTTTGAAAAAAAAATTAAGTATTCCAATACAAATTAAATTGGAAAGATGTATAGATAAAATTAATTTATCGAAAAAATATTTTTGTTGCCACTCGGATAAATTTATATAAATATTCTGTCTGGGTGGCAATATATTGATACATTTAATTTGTATTAAAATATCACAGAACAATGTTCTGAAAAACTGCAACTTCATAATAATAATGTGTTCTTATAATTAAGTAATCCGCATTGAAAAATTACTAACTCGCCGATAGCGCGCCAGACTCTAGACTTGTTCTAACCCACAACTATTTTCTTATTTTTTTTATTTCAACATTATAACATACATATACATTATATTTTTAATATTTGACAAAATTCACATCAGTTTTATGTGTATATCAGTGACATCCTAATTCATTATCTTATTCATTATTCACTATGTTAAGATTATTTAGAGTGGAAGTGAGACACGGGACAGGCTCACCCACTCGTGTTAGGTGCGCGCGCCGGTGGCGCTCGGTGGCGCCACGGGTCGCGTCGGCAGAGGCGAGGATTACAGCGCGAGCACTCGCACAGAAACGAAAAGGCCTAGCTAGGTTGCCCGTTTGTGGCGTTATTTTATAATAAAGTCTTGTCTAACCTGAAGATCGTGTTATTTCACCAAATAACCCCTTTTTTCTTACTAAAGAACTACGTTGTTGTCGGTGCAATGTTCGCTATACATATCTGTTCGTGAATTATCTGTAGAGTTATCTATATACCCATTACTCATTATTTGATGAATGGTTTTTTGTCTAGGTATTCCTTTATATTCATTCCTTTCCATGAATTACATTTATAAGGTAAGTATTGTATTTAATAATGTATCTTATCTTAGTTTTGCGCTCCATAAAACTTTTTGCATCGATACTTTCCTATAATGCACTATTAATTTTTTAAATACACCACAGCAAAAATGGAATTATTAAATTTAGAAAATAATTTGTTGTGTTTGTTACAAAAACACATAAAAACTTTATCGATATATACCTACCGTAGTATCTCCTAGTTCGTCAAGTTATGAACCTAACTATCGTAGCAAACCGAAAATGTGCATATAGAAATCAAAACCAGATGTACTCTTAAAAAAAAAAAGTTAAATTCGATGAATAAGTTAAATTTTGGTAATCAGTAATTGATGAATACTATATTATTTACTATACGTACAATAAATAATAGGTTTTTATAGAAGGCCCGTACATGTAATAGGGGGGCATTTTTTCCGTTTTGCATTGGGGCCCAGTTTTTGTAGTTACGCCACTGCTTATGAACTTAGTTTCTTACACTTTCCTCAGACTTCAGCTTTACGTTCACTCATTATTTGTTCATTTCTTTCACGACCATAAATGGATGCAGAAAATAATAGGATTTACGCCCAGCGGCCACTATGAAAGCGATACAAAAGTATTCAAATTAATAATATAGCCAGCAAATTCAGGTTTTCGAAAGTAATTTTTTTATGTATTTTCGCTTACCCATCACTAAGCCGCACTTAATTTTACAGTGTACAAGTCTCAGCTATCATACCTAACCCTTTCTCACACTGAATCTGACGTCTCTGACATCCAATATATCACAAAATTATAAGAATTTAATATATAAATATTTTTAATAAATAGATTATTAACAGGTAATTAAATTAACATATCCTAGTATATGCAAGTATGACATTAATATACAATATAAGAATAGTTTAATATAATTAATGGAAAACAATGTTGTTAAAAAAACACTTTTTTATAGTTAAAAATTATATTAAAAACTACCCCATAAGTACAGAGGTTCATGGTCAAATCACGTGACTGTCAATCTACCATTAACATATAATACATTTCGCTTTTAAACTGAGCCTGTGTCATGAAGAATATATTAAGTTATAAATAAAAATAAATAAATAAAATAAGGAAAGACTGCACCGAGACGAAGCGAACCTCGTTTAAAAGAAATGACATAAAATATGGCTGCTAAATCTTCCATTTTAAAAGCCCTGCAGAGGGCGTGTGCGTGCGGCTGGCGCGCATGCGTGCGACACGCAATGCGCGGCAACTGTGACTTATATGATTTTTTTTGCCCGTGCGCACTGCGGCTGCGCACTCGCCCACCGCGCCCCGTGCTCGCGAAAAAAGTCGACCAGAAAAATAATTTAAATAAAATTATAATGTTAATTGGCCGAATAATGAGCATCGGAAAATGTTCAACCACTTGCGCGAGCGATCGAAGAATGTGTCTGATTTGCGTATTGCGTTGAGCGCCGTGTTGTGCAGCCATATAATGAGATGACCATTATTTAATCATTTATTCGACCAGCTGTTGCCAATGCAAATTACGATTTCATTTTAAAATATATAGATTTTGATAGAAATATTATATATTGTACCTAAACTGTCTCTCGCGATACAATTTCCGGACAATGTCAATGCACTCTTTTCGTTCGTGATTTCGAGACCTCGAATCACTTTTTGGGGATTGTCGCATGTGTATTTATCGGTACGACATAATATGTACATACGTACAGTACGGTTTAAATTCATTAACTTTGTTAATTATATTCACAAACCGGTTTTGGAAAATACCTCTTGTTTCGTTGATGTGATAAAAAAACTAACTAAAACTATATGTCAAATTGTTTATATGTATCTGTATATATTTTTAAATATTATGTAAACAATTAAAAAATAAATACCGTACCTGACTAAAAATGTTATGATATTGAAATTGACTTAATAAATTACAAGGACTTGTAAATAAATTTTATTAATTATTTATAATATTTAGGTTAATTTTGCACGCTTTACATATATCTAAAGATTCTAGATTATTCAATTTGACAGTCGACACTATTTATTATTAAAAATGAATAACCACAACGTATTTTAATTTAAATATTAAGAATAACATAAACCACACAATTGTCAAATTATCATTTTAAAATAGAACATAATAACAGGTGTAAAGTCCATTATTAAGTGACCGAGCTACTGTGATTGTGACGATGATTGGTTAGTAATATTGAATGACGATCGGTAAATAAGATTTAACAAATATTTTTAATATATGCAAATTGAAATGTATTATGTTCATTTTAATAATTAATTCAATAATTATGTGGAAATTAACTTAATGATACAGAATTATAAGATTTTTTTTTAGAATAGGAATTGTGATTAAATTTAGTTTATTATTTATAATACTTTGGTTAATTTCACACGCTTTATTTATTTCTAATGAATCTAAATTATTCATTTTAATAAGAACATTGTTTATATTTAAAACAGATAATCCCAAATTTTAATCAAAATTATGATAATTTTCTAAATGAGAAATTCTGAAAAACCATTACTATTTAAACATCTTAAATACTGTTTGACTTTTATGTAAAAATTTCGACCAGTGTTACCAATATAGAAAGCAGTACAATCTTTACAGCTAAGTTTATAAACACCGGAGTTATTAAATTTATCATCTTTGTCTTTGGAATTTGTGTTTATTTATTTATATATTTAACTATTGGAGGTTTACCAGTTATTGCTCGAATCATTTCGAATGATTTGTTATCAATCATTGTTACAATCGAATACATTTACATTCACAATAACGGGTTAAACAAGAGATTAAACAACGCTTTAAATGACAATATAACCGAAACTAGTGCACGATGTAGCTATTAGTGAACGTGTTTAGGTGAAGTGTTGTGTGTATGAGACACATGAGGTGTTATATATTAATTAAATTGTAATTATAATATTAATTATACAAAATTGTATTTTTGAACTGTAAGGAATTGTAAAAAATATCTAGATCTGAGTTTTTCCACATTTCGATAAACTACTTACACATGATCTATTAGTAAATTGATGATGATTTATATAGAGATGCGTGAAGGTTATGTAATAAGATATCAGGATGTACTCCGTTAATAGAAAGTCAAGTTGTTTCACGTTGGATTTATTCAAGAGAACTGGCTAAAATATATTCCCTGCGTCTTATATAGGCAAATATACTGCCTACGTGCTAATTACTGGTGTACTTTATGTGACGAGCGTGACATAAATTGGATGTTAAACGTGATTACATAGGAATACAGAGTGCAGGTGTTCTTTTTTGGCCGTTTAAATGCGTCACATGAGATGGTTTGTACATGGTTCACTGTGTATTAGTTATTTTTAGGTAGATATGTAGATACATCATTTACATGAATTCTCGAATAAAATTGTTATTCACGGTCATAACAAGTCCTATACAAACATTATTAGAAAAGAATTTTATCTTTCGTATTTTGTACTGCCAAAATTTTTTAATCCTTCCCAAACCATGTAGTAACACGGGTCTACAGGTCTTATTAAACCTGTAATATTTCGGTAAATACACGCAACTTGCAATTCATATTTAGTTAAATTGAAGGAAAACATTTATGCTTAAAACTGGTTAGTGCAAAATCAAGTATGTAAGGTGAATCATACAAAAATAATTATCTTTCAATTCAATCCGTTATAAAATTAATATGTTGACAAAAATATCATGTGTGTCAAGAATAAAGAAATCACATATTCATTTCGCAGCGAAAAGAATAACAAACATACGAATATAATGGTGTCTCTTTCTCACTAGTTAAAGAAAGATAGATAAAAAGGAAGGTTGCATTTTATAATAAAACCTATACAGGACATGAATGCTCCGAATTATAATATTATACATATTTTTTATATTTAATGCTTAATATTTATAGTAAATTTATGGCATTAACAATTTTTTAACGATTCAAAGTCTAATATTACTCTAATTTCTTACGGTAACACGAGTTGACGGCATGGCTGCTTACGAGTATTTTATATCACGGTATGGCAAAGGTTAACAAGTAATTTATAATATTCAAAAATGAACAATGTTGCATTCATAATTCAATTTAGCTAAATCATACATCCCCATTGTGTTCTGAATATTGTATCGGTACCTACTCGATATACTATATAGGACATTCGTATAAATTTCGAAATGTCAAGTTCTGATTTCATAGTCCCTACACACACTCTATTAGTATGTCAAACTTACCAGATTTGAGAGAGAAAAATTGTTATAAATTCCAATTAATAACAATTTCCAATTAATAACAATTTTGTTATTATTATTAATCCGTGATTAATTATCGTTCGTGACTATCTTACACTGAATTTTTAAAATATATATCAATACGTATCATTATATAATAAATTCTTTAAATGGATCTGGAGAAATTTTGAAATACTGAACCAAGCCAAGAAAATAAACTCTTATACATCTCATCTGATATATTATGCGCCATGTCATACCTACTTATGTATCTAGGTACCTAAATCTAATAGTAAAAACATTGTTTCAAATTATTAAAACCGTTTATTTAAAAAAATATATATACATGAACACTACATAAGTAATTATGTATAATTATTATAATACATGCAAAACACTTTCAGATAAATTGCACCTTTTTACATTTTTTTATCATTTTTATTACAACATAATGTAAAGATCTATATCCATGGGGACTATACATGTGCGCAAAACGTTACCTTAACCATAGACAATTCTGGAATATTAGAAATGGACGGCATTAATTTTTAAACATTTCTTCAGTCCTAACTGCTACTGAGGAGATTCAAATTCACCTAACTAACGAACAAAACATCAATGATCAATTTGAGTAGCTTATTGGGGTAGTCGTTAAAACACTGGTCTAGTGATCTAGTAGTCGGGGGTTCGCACCTCGTTCCAGGACACCAGCAAGTCAGTCTTACAAACGTTTAGCTTTGTTTGAAAATAGTAAGAGTATTGATGTGACATGCACTCTGTGTGCATTATCTGTTTAAAAAAATGGACTGACATTTGACGTTTGTTGTACAACAAACATGAAGTGAAACAGTAAATATACTTACGGTTTCCGATATTGTCTCGAGTCTAAAAATTCAAAAAATCTCATTCGTGGACACGGGCCATAAGAGGTGTTTTATAAACAGAGTGGGTACTCATGTACAACCTTGTATCTTCTAATATTCAATCCAAATAGCGAATATCCACGATGATATATTAATTATTGCTATAAAGTGATCCAAAAATTATGTCCATTTTAAAATTGTTCTTCATATACACCTTTTACATGGTAATAAATCTAATTCTATCTTCTTGTAATTTTAATTAATTGAACAATTGCTTGTAAACTATGCCCGTCTCGACACAGAATTTCTCTAGTGAGACGGGCACTTTCCAAATAAAAATTTTATATATATTATATAGTTAGTAATAATAATAATAATGAGACTTTGATCTCCTAGAGCCGGCAAAAGTTTATGTATCTTGGATGCATCGCTCAAATCCGCGAGTAAAACACATGAATAATTGATTAATAGATCGCTTCGCGCTGTTCTTTACGCGCACTCGAGTCAAATCACTGAGATACATCATATTCGTGAAAGGTCCATTCGATCGCTTTAATTTTAAGTAAAAAGGAGAAATTGTGCCTTAAAACTGGGCAATCTTCTGCATCACATAGCGACCACAGCGTTATTACATAAACCCTTCGTGAAATGGACCAGTCTGGACCTAGTCACGATCAACGTTGATGAGATGATCATAGTATTCAACGATCATTGAATCTATTAAACGAAACATATATCTGTGCAATAAGAAAACAGGTATCCCTTGTATTCAAGAGAAAACAGTGCCAGTCATAATACACACTACGACAAGCGAGTCAAAATACATATACATTCTCAACTTTTGAACAACTATGAATTGCATAAACACCAGACACCAGCAAAAGTGAATTCTATCATTCGTTCCGTATCTACAAAGTTTGAAAGCATTCGACTATCACGCATGCGCATTCAGTTCCGTCTGTCAAGGTCTTCGAATACTGTATATTAGTCATTAACAGCATCCAACGTACAAAAAACGACTTTAATGCGTATGGGTATAATGCACAGAATAGCATACATATTACGAAACGAGCGGATTGTTTTGAGGAATTTGTTTATGTGACGCATTTTTGACAGTTTGGCTTGAATACTTGAAGCCTAATTTTTAAATCATTCAATTATATATTTAATTCATCATTTAAATAAAAATATATATATATAGAAAATAACATGGATTCTTCACCAACGACGTGTTCTAAGGCTGTAAATGAAAATAGTGAATTATGCGATTGTTTGTGAACTACTCTATAGATATGTATCATTACCAGCTTATTATCCAGCATCCATTCTATAAAACATCACCGACCGCCACTAATATAAAGGGTGTCCTGCGGAAATTTTTCAAGTTTAATATTAAAAAAATACTACAATGTTATTCTCATATTTTATTTATACAAAATGGAGTTTAACGATACGGATTTCACGTTTTATAAATAATATCGTCTAAATGCCGTCCATTTCTCTCAAGACACTCTCGCAATCGGACTCTTAAATTTGCGAATGCGCGAGAGCAAAGCGTTGGTTCAATGGCAGCAACTTCGCGGCGGATATTTTCTTGTAGGGTCTGAATTTTTCGAGGATTGTTGCTGTAAACTGTAGATTTGAGGTATCCCCACAAAAAAATTCACACGGTGTTAGGTCCGGTGACCGAGGTGCCTAGGGTATGTCTCCGTACTTGCTGTTGGGAAAAATTTCCCTCAGCTTCTCCATTAAAACTCTAGCTATATGTGGAGTAGCCCCGCCTTGCTGAAATTGTATTCTATTGTTGAACCCGGGAAATAGCTGCAGTTGCGGTACCAAAAACTCGTCGATCATTCAGCAATACACGTAAGCAGTTACTGTCTCTCGCTGGTTAAATAAGAGCCAATGGGCAGAAATTGCACACCACACTGTCATTTTTGGACATTATAAACGTTTTTGATGGCGTTCCCTTGGGTTGTCGGGGCACCAGTATCTCATGTTCTGTTTATTAACATAGCCATAGATATAAAAATTTGCTTCGTTATTAAACAATATGTTTTTGTAAATGGTTTCCTTGGGGAAACCTAGGCCGACGCTTGGGCATGGTAACACGTGCCATTGTCAAGGTATTACCTAAAAAAATTGAGATTTACATGTCCTGAGAAAAGGTACACATAATTTTGAGGCAACGCCTTGACTATTGCATGTATTACCGTGTCGAAACTTCGGCCTAGGTTTCCTCAAAGAAATCGTCTAGAAAAGACTCCAGTTCTATTTGTATATAAATAGTTTGTAAACAGAAAAGACACTAGCTTAAATTATTAGTTTTCTTCCAGAGGCGAATACAAATAAACAATCAAGTCAAAGTAAAATTATATTCACCAGAACAAATTCGGACGATTTGAACAGAGTTTATTTAAATTCTTAATGTATTGATTTGTTATCACGGACTATGAAAGTATGAATGCTGACACAGTATATTCTCATCCTATATTATTATTCATCCCATTAAAAAGCAATATTTTAATGGGCTATCCAATGGGCCCACATGTGGCGAGGCGCTGAGATAAATATTTTCCTTCGTAAATCGGTGCAAAATTATGTGCCCATCAGAGCCAACCTATCGGTTGATGGACGAACTATCTTTTTATGCAAACATACCATCCACATTTATGTATATATATATATATTGTATTAAATAAATATATATATATATATATATCATAAAAAATTATCGTATTAATATTCGCGTCACAGGATAATACCCTCTATATTTCTGTATTCTAAATTAACAAGAAATTAATATTAATAAAATACAAAACTGTGCTTTTGTTATAATATTATATAAAATATACCATTTAATCTGTTCAACTTGTATATGGATAATTGTGTGAAAGAACTAGAATGTATGAATGTAGGAGCAAAAATGGGCGATTTGATTGTATGCTGTTTATTGTACGCCGATGATGCAGTACTAATGGTGAATAATGAACAATAATTACAGAGGCTAGTGAGTAGAATGTACGATGTATGCAAGGAAAGCGACCTTATGATGAATGTTAATAAGTCGAAAGTGATGGTATTCGAGAACAAGGAAAGCAAGACACCGTGCAAAATACTTGTGGGTAATAAATGTTTGGAACAGGTAGATGAGTTTGTGTATTTGGGAAGTATATTTGATAGAAACGGAAAGGCTGAGAATGACATCGAAAGGAGGGTGACTCCAGGGAATAAAGTGAACGGCACTTTGAATGGAATCATATCTAAAGGGAACTTGTCAACTGAGGCAAGAGCAACGGTACATAATGGAGTCCTGGTACCGACACTGATTTATGGAAGTGAGGCCTGGATCTGGAAGAAGAGGAACGAAAGTAGACTGAATGCAGTGGAAATGAGTTCACTTAGGCGTATATGTGGCAAATCTATTTATGACAGAGTAAAAAATAAAGAAATAAGTAAAAAATGTAAAGCTGATATTAGTATATTGATAAGATTAAGAAAGGATCACTTAGGTGGTTTGGTCATACGAAACGGATGAATAAGGAGAGAATGATAAGAAATATGTACAACGCAAGTGTTGATGGCACCAGAAATAAAGGAGGTCTACGGAAGACTTGACACGACCAGATAAACCAGATAGTGGAGGATGGTTCTGTTAGAAGATGTATGAATGTGGATGAGGTAAGAATTGTGTGCTAGGGCAGACGAGTGGGGCGCTCTATCCTATCTGCCTACCGCTGCGGCGAAACTGCGCGATGGTAAGTAAGTAAGATATGATTAATAATGTATTTAACAAACTATCAATTGTAATTGTGCTGTAGTCTAACTTGATTGTTATCGACAAATAAAGTAAATATATAGAATTTTTCACGTAGGAGGGATCGATGTTCATACCAGTTTAAACATACCGTTGTGGAGAAATATCCCCTCCATCATTAGCATTCAGAGACGGCAAAATGAAGCTGAACGCACCCAAAAGACCTACCTACAACCCAACTTTCATCAGTCATAAAGATGCTGGATACGTGTAATTGTAAATGGCCGCGGCATTATCGTCTCTATATCTATTGATGTCTTCAGAGCGGTAGGTCCAGAAGTTCTCAGTTCGCTCATCTAGTATTAGCCTCAACTTTTGTATAATTTATCTTCAATAAATATAGTGAAGCCATAAGTAGTTTCTGTTCATATAACCTGCTGCCAGTTACACACTTATATTCACATACATTCCCGTACATTACATACAATATATACATGAAGTAAATGGTGTCCAGCGGAAAAATTTTAAGTTTAATATTAAATAAATAAAAAAACTATAATGTTATTCTCATATTTTATTTCTACAATATGGAGTTGAATGATGCTAATTTTACGTTCTATAAACAATATTGTCTAAATGCCGTTCATTTCTCTCAAGACACTCTTGCAGTCGGACTCATAAATTTGCGAACACCCGAGAGCAAAGCGTTGGTTCAATACAGCAACTTCACGGATGATATTTTCTTGTAGGGCCTGAATTTTTCGATACATCTTTTATTACATTTTTACAAGCAATCATCTTTATATTTTACATGTATTACATTTATCAAAAAAATGTAAGTATATAGGGTGTAACAGACCTAGTCCACAATATTTTATTAATATTACGTACCTGACTATATTACGAATTGAAAATGTTCAAGGAACATGTGCAAATTCTACACTGTTACGGAAAATAATATTGTATGAAATTTTTACATTGTTAAGCTTGAACTTCTAAATAAATATTTACGAAATTGTTCAATCTTTGCTTTGGACCCTAAATCATCTAACAAAAAACAGTCTAGCCGCTCGAAATCGATGACCTTTAATTTTTTGTATTCAATATGTAATTTTAGCTATATAAAATATTTCAATTAATCGAAATAATCGCATAATTACGATTTTTTAGAAATGCTCATATCTCCGACATGATTGAGATTTGCTACGTATTCCATGAACATTTTCGACACGTAATTTAGTCAAGTATCCACCCATAAAACATTTGCCGGTCTAATGTTTCATGGTAGGTGTTTAGATATTTGATTCGAAAAGTTATTTATATATAAAATCCTACGCTAATTATCATTATGTTTTATCTGTGATTTATATAAAAATTGATTATTATATTCTTATTTATTATATTATTATATTCTTGTTTATTATATTCTTATTTATTATATTATTATTAAATTCTTGCTTATCATATTCTTATTTATAATTAAATATTATTCGGGTATAATACAGGTTTGATAGACACTATTTTAAAAAATTAATTAAAATAGAGAAATTAGTTAGTTATGACAGAAAAGAAAGAAGAAGAAAATTGTAATTTTCAAAACCGGTAGATGTATTTAAACTCAATTAAGGGGTTAATAAAACAAAGATAATAAATAAAAAAAATATGAATTTTAACCACAGAGTTAATATTGCTAATTTTAAAAGTAATATTTTAATTTGTCCAAGAACACACAATTACCGGATTTTGACCAACAAAGGCACTGTTATTAAACAAATAATAGATATCTCATAGAGTATGGGTAATTACGGTAATTTAGTCCATAGATGGCGATAGTGTAGTGGTACTCGAAGTGAGTCAACATATTAATATATATACAACATTCAAAAATTTGATATGTATGGAGATTGATGGGTGAAAATTAGTGAAGGTTATATTATATTTATATAAAGTGATCGCTTAAGCCAGCCGACGACAGGTTGTAGCCCTGTAATTACCCATACTTACATATTTTTCTATTAATTAAAAATAATTTCGTCTCTATGAGGTATCCATTATTTGTTTAATAATGTATTCCCTAATATTGTCATATTTCCAGTTTTCGCTTGAGCTTTTAACCTCAAATAAATTTATTTGATATTCCTCTTGATATACTCTAATTTGATTTACTTATTGAATAATAGTTAATTTAATTTGGTGGGTTTTTTTTATTATTCATTTATAAATATACATATATATGACTTTTTAACTCAAATTTCTTTGTATATCTAGTAGGTATGTATCAATAGATTTATAAGGGAAATAAAGCGTAAAATAATGAGACAAATAAATTGCCCTTTACACACATATATATATATACAATACATATATATATATATATATATACAATATATATATATATATATATATATATATGTATATTTTTCTGGGAAGAACGCAGCAGTAGGTTGATATAACCTTTAATAAGATTTTTCAGTGTTGTTCTGGCTATCGTAAATAGCCTAAGTACAGCAGCTAAACACTTAAATGAACGATTAGGTCTCGCGTCCTGGAACAAAAAAAAAGCTGCGAGAGACCCCAGACTGTTTCTCATAATAGACTGAGGTCAAATATCCTGCTAAAGGCGTGGGAGGCACGTAAGACAATGTCATGTATAAATACGAAAAAAAAGCGACCGGTGGTGAATTTGAGGTTGATATCGTTTGAGGTGATATGCATAATTTTTAAAAGAATGAGCGAAGATGAAATATGAGAATAGTCTTTTATCGTACCTCCTAGAATTTAGCCAGATGAGATGAATGTAATTTATTTTGTCCAAATCGGACAAAAAACAACGATGTTGGACTGTCATTCTCGTGATCCGTCGAATGAACGTGCGATCAGGCCGTGTAGCGCTGTACAATGTAGCGCGATTGGTGAGAGGTGTGAAGACTTCGTTTCATTTGTCATTTTGATAGCCCTAAGACGTTTCACATCAAATATATTTTTATTGATTTAGATGTCGACAAAGCATGCAAAGCTTTCTCTTCTCTAAATGATCATTTGGCGTAAACAAATAATCATGTATGAGAACTGGTGAACGTTATATTTATATAAAGTGATCACTTAAGACAGGTCGTAAGCCCTGTAATTACCTATACTTCCATACATGTTCCATTAAAATATAATAAAAAATAGCTTCGTCTCTGCGAGATATCTATTATTTGTTATTAAATATATTATATTTTCAGTATGATTTAACTAATTTAATCACAACAATTAACAGATTGCGTGATGTATTTCGTGTCTGATATTGAGAAGTACCTTGGTCTCATTACCAACTAATAAATATTTAATTAAAATAATATTTATAATCGCCTGTAATTGTTGCCCGACGTTTTGATAAATAAAATAAGTATTTTAAATTACTTCGGCGCATTAAAGTAAGATTTGAAATTGCAATGAAATTTTTTACAACTGCTAAACGTATTATTAAATGCACTAAATGTACAGAATGCACTAAATCATGAATCAATAAAATTTGTTTGAAAACTTATGAATAAATGATTACCATTTTGTGAATAAATTACTGAAAGTTATAGTCAGTAATATTATTTCAAAAAATGCATACGTTTGGAAGGGAGAGAAGGTGTGCGTATCCTCGCAATTGATGTTCAACAAGTACGCTATGAGAAGAGTATTAAAAAAATGGCAGGAAGGTCTTACAATAGGTGGAAATAAGATAACCAATTTATGTTTCGCGCGCCGCTTATGGACAGTACAGAGATTGAACTGGAAAATGGTTTGGTTATAGAAATAAGGTTTAGAAAGCAAGCAACTAAAATTATTCTGGTTCACACTCTTGTATTTCCAATCTTGAATTGCTGAAGATGAATAATTAAAAATCCAACCACATCAAACCTATCTACAGTTGTGAACAAAAGATTCTTCCAATTCATTATGTGTCAAAGTGGTAACCTAGAAATGGAACATGTCCTGAGCATAATCTTGTCCCAATGAAGACCTGGAAGAGTGCCACAATGGTGGCATCAGCATTGTATCTGGCTGGAGAGACCCTGGTGTCAGCTGTGAAAGCAATCCAGGATCGGAATTTGTGGAGGAGCATTACGAGTTGAATCTTATCTGATTGAAGTCACTATATGTTAATAATGTCATAAAGGAGGAAAGTAGAAGATGGTCAAGAATATTTGTATCACATTTTAGTAATCGTTTTTAAGTTTTGTTGTTTATTTATATTTTTATTAACATTTACTTTATCGAAGTAATAACTTTTTAGTTTATATTTTGAGGCTTAGAAGTTTCACTTCAATTAGCGTTAATCAAGCGTAATGTACTATATTTTTTCCCATAGACACCTGATCATACGTTGTATCCGTATTTTTCGATATTTATGATAGCTATATGGATCGCCGATCACCGTACGCGCTCGTGTTAACGAGTTATGTGAATATAATAGTTCCTACCTGTTTCCCCCCTCCACTTTATACTTCAGATGACCTTTTTCTGTATGTTATCTATGGTTTTAGACTAGACCAGTTAACGTTTGCTTTTGTAGTGCGATAGACTGTTAAGTTGACAAGTTATTCTCCTACTGTGTAGGAATCCCGAGCTCGTTAGACTTTGTGAATTATGTGAGGTTAATGATTGAGCTATTCATTCTGCTATTGGTCATGGTGAGTGTCGTCCCATTTCGCGCTATCAGCGAAGTATGAGTTCGATAGTGCTTTTAGTATAGTTTTTCTGATGCCAAAAGACCAGTGGCCAAAGTGAAAGAAGAAATATAAAGAAACATAAAGAAGCATCTCAGATGGGTCGTGTTTTTGCTGATGTTTGGTTGGTTCTAATTCCTTTCATCCGTATTTTTAGCCGTATGCCCATCCTACGCGTGATCATCTGAGGTCGGGCGGAGATTGGGCTAACATATCTGGTCCTTTGGCTGGAGAATGCACATTTCAGGTCCTTCGGCCGAAGCGCGCACAGGTATTTTTATACGATTTTTGATTAACAAAACATTTTTGACTTGTGCAGATTGGCTTCTGAGATAAATTTATACAGAGTTCACAAAAGCCAATATTGTCACGAAAGGTGCTCGGCACGTTTGATTACTTAAATAATGCGTCACGCGGCAAGATAATTTGCTAGAAATTTATTACCCGTGAAATTTGTTAAATCATTGGTATTAAACACCATTATCCCAGAATATGTAATAACTTCAGGAGATGTTCGCCACGCCACGACTAGCTCATTGTGAGTACATCCAATAAAACTACCTTCGTGAAATATTACCACGCATCTATGGGTAATTGGCCCATTAAAAAAAACGACTACATATATCAGACATATCACCCCTACATGGACCATGTTTAATATAGCTGACTATCTTTTATTGAATTTTATATAAAATATAAAGATATTAATTTTATTAATTTAATACAAATTTAATGAATCAACTACAAAGATATACAGAAAAAGTCTATTTATTTATTATATTATTATTCTTTGATCGAAAATCTGACTGCATATTCCAATCTTTGAGTATAATTTAGGGCAATGTTTCCCAAGCTTTTTTGTGTAATGCCACCCAAGCCTTTCTAAAATTCTTATGCCCCCTAATAGTGATGAGAAAAAATGCTACTCTTGACTCACTGGTGTGATTGTGATTAATATTCGATAATATCAATGATTGAGAACTGTGACTGTGACAAAATAAAATTAAAAAACATAATTTTGAGCTTATAGTATTCAAACTTATTTGCATAAAAACATATTCTGGCATATATAAAAAAAGTGAGTTTATTTTTCGGGTCAAATTCTCAGAATTTCATATTAAATGTTTTGTCAGAATCTATTAGATTGCACTTATCACGAATTATAATGTTATTCTTTTATGAATATTTTCGTTTCATATGCACATGTGCCGAATATAAATAAAATAAAATAATTAATCACGTTATTCCCAGATGTTCAATCATTGATAGTGAGTGTGACTCAAAGATATCAGTGATTGACTCACAGTTCATGATTTTGAGCTCATCACTACCCCCTATGTAACACGTACATAATTGCTAATATTCAAAAATTGAATTGTTCACTAAAGAAACTTAAACGATAGGTTTTAGGAAGAAATCACTAACAAATCGTTGAGGAAACACAGTAAGTAAATTTTCAAAACATATAATGAATAATTGTTTTGACTAACATGGTTTTAACTACGACCGCTCCTATGGTCTAACAATGAAATCACGACTACGAAGATTGAGGACAGATGTTACCTATACTGGACGTTTACCCAGCTCGAGTAGCAACTGAGAGTCGCCATACGGTTAACTTTAACTCTGGACGAGTCCATTTTCGAATTGCCCCCCTTAAAAATCAAATTACCCCCCTGTGGGGCGTGAGCCCCACGTTGAGAATCACTGATCTAGGGGCTTTAACTCTTGCACTAATTGAATTTTGTAAGGATAAAGTTTTAAGGATTTCAAGAAATGCTGGAGCAATGTCCGGGAGACCCCAATCTGTCCAGATCGCCTTCGCATTGATGTGGTCGGTTCTTCTTCAATACTTTCCCTTACACACTCCGCTGTGGCTTCATTCCTAACGGAGCGAGGTCTGCCGATATGTAGAAGATCGCTAACTGAACCCTGGCTCTTAAAACGACTAATCACATGCAGAATCGTTGATTCGCTTGGAGAATTAAAATTTATTTATTCTTTAAAAACCCCTTCGCGACTTTAGGCCCACACTTTATATTGATTTATATCTTTACTAAAAAATTATGCTTTAATCAAATTCAGAAAGACGTGCGAATAAAATAATCAAGGTTAAATAAATAAATAAATTATACAGGTCAATGTATTTCAGAAAATGGACAAACAATTTTCGTGAGTACCATTTAATCCATAAATTACTAAAATAATAGAATTTTTTCATTATACATATTTATATAATTTATTCATTCTGTATACGCAATATATTTAAGTAGTTAAATATATATTTTTTATTTATTATCTTAGTTTTATTAACCAAAATTGAGTTTAAAAAACATCTACCGGTTTCGAAAAACACTTTTCCTTCTTCAGGATGTCATAACTAACTAAAAATATAGTATTGTTTCTTCACCAAAATCTATTTTTAAATTTTTTAAAAAACAACAATTATTTAAAAAAATAAATTTAGTACCTAACTCAAATTACTGCTCAATACAAATTTAGTCGAATAATTTTTAGGAAAAATTTTTAGAATAGGACTCGTAGTTAAATTTAGTTGGCTGTTTAGAATTTTCTACTAAATTTATTTTTTTAAATAATTGTTGTTTTTTAAAAAATTTAAAAATAGATTCTGGTGAAGAAACAATACTATATTTTTAGTTAGTTATGACATCCTGAAGAAGGAAAAGTGTTTTCCGAAACCGGTAGATGTTTTTTAAACTCAATTGTGGTTAATAAAACTAAGATAATAAATAAAAAATATGAATCTTAACCACCAAGTTAATATTGCTAATTTTAAAAGTTAAATATATGTTTAATAGTAATCGTAAGCTAGTGATTTCATTTTTAATAATAAAGAAATATTCTTCTTGTTATCAATATTTCGTTAACACGAAGTCTGTAAGATGAATTTTTTTACGAAAATGGCATATTATCGAAGGAATAATAACCTTTTCAAGTTTTTGTTTTACATTATGCAGAGCGTTAACAATTTAATGAGACAACATAGATTATAATAATTAACTACATTAAAAATATGGCCGTAAAACCTTTTTACTGTAATTACGCCGCGCATTGTGTTAATTTTTTTTCAAAAATATTGCCTTAACATTTTTCCAGACTTGTGGAAGTACAATTCCCGACAAACAGATGTGCTCAAATAGTTTACGACGCATTGAGAGTTGAAGCAGAACCCAAACATGCAAAGTCACAAAGGGTATTACAATTCAAAATAATATTTTAAAAGCGTAAGTTGATGATAACATTGCATATGCATATTGAATAAAAAGTGCACTAGACATGCCGAAACCCACACTCCAGCACACATCCTCGTCCGATCCATTTATGAATTTGTCATGTTCTTGGCATTTCGCACATGTTTGTGTAATATTTGGGCTGGCCGGTGATTCCACATAAATTTTTATTATTAAGGAGAACACATTCCGATTGTGAAGTTATAATTATTCAGAATATAGATCTGTGATAATTTAAATGTATTAATTAGAAAGATATACATATAAAATCAATTTTATCGAAAAATATTGTTATCGCGCCACCGAGATTCGAACCTGGATATATTTTCCAAACCGGAGAAAGTGCAATTATTCAACTATGTACTTTTGACGACAAATTTTCGAACCCGTATATTAAACTTTTTCAAATTAAACATCTATCGTTCAATGGCTTTCAAATAATGGAACGATAAATGTATTAAGTAGGTTCGAAAATTTGTCGTCGTAAGTACTATAGCTGTAACATAGTTGGATAATGCACATTTCACGATTTGGAAAGAGATCCAGGCTCGAATCCCGGTAGCGCGACAACAATATTTTTTGATGAAATTGATTTTATATGTATATCTTTCTAATTAATACATTTAATTAGTATTTGAATATTTATTATTACCCGCAAAAGTACTGAGCCGTGGCTGTGCCTATACAGTTACTAGTTGTGTTGAAGCGCTTCGCTTTCTTCTTATACCTCTCAATGACACCAAGAGTGGACGACATGCAGACCATCATAGATAATTTAGCTTTAAAAAGTTTAAAATTTAATTAATCGTAATCGATCATTTGGAGTTTACATGAGATTATTTTATATTAATCTAAATTAATCCTATTTTATTGTTGATGTTTGTAGCGGTAACTTTTTGGTTAGACATAATTTAAAATTGTATTTAACTCTGTTTAAAATACTCGACTGGATTCGATACTAACGTATCTTTGTCAGGACTGCCTTACAACTGAACTACTTTATAAAATTTTAACGAATTTTAACGGCGTAGGCGGAGTTTTGATAAGAGTGGGGATGTAATCGATAAAGAAACAATATTATAAATTATAACAGTGTGTTATATTATAATCGGATAAACATTTCAGTAAAATAAGACATATATTTGGGTACCCTGTCTGCTACACTAGTATTTTACTGTATTATAGTATACAGTGTTTTTCCGGTATAGTAGTAAAGAATGTGCAATGTTCAATGTACAAAAAAATATATATATAAAGAGTAAATATAAACAAAATGTCATTACATTAGATAAATAAATTGTATAACTTAAAGTTAATGTATTATTCAATATATAAGATATAATATATATGTAAAGAGTAAAGCAAGATGCAATTAGAAAACATATAATTACAACGTAAAACTTAAAGTAAGTGCAATCTTCAATGTATAAAATATATATATATATATATATATATATATATATATATATCTTAAGTATCTTGTTCTACTCTTTATATATATATAAAGAGTAGAACAAGAAACAATTACACATCATATAAAAAAAGATATATAAAGAGGAAAACAAGATACAATTAGATATTTCAATATAATAAATAGCGGATTGTTTGATTGATTATTAATTATATTGGACCAAGTATAATTAATATCCAAATATCATTAAAATTTTATGGAATAGTTCAGCTATACGCTAGTTCTGACGAAGATACGTTAGTATCAAAACGGTTGAAGTAAAAATAACACAGTGGTTTAAACAAAGTTAAATATAAATACAATTTTGAATCCTATTTACTTTGATTTATTTAGCGTTTCATTTATGCTAAATTAATAGCGTTAAATGAACTTTTTTTGTAATATTTTTATACGTTGCCCTTTTGCAATAATGGTCACGTGTCTTGCATAAAATAATTTTAAGGCTGTTGCGCTAGCAGGACACAGGCTAAAGTTAAGTAAGGCGATAAATAAATATGTCCCACGCTCATATAAGAATTTGTCAAATGTTAACACGAATACCAACAGTTTGATTTTTTGCCATTATTATTATTATTATTATTATTTATTACATAAGGTTTCGTTTTACCATTATACACCGCTCAATCATTAAATGTCAAAACATATTTTATAGTACAAACCTAATTGTTTTGCCATACTAAAATATTTCTGTAATCTATAATAATTTTACACATCCCCATCTATTTTCTATGACTTTCTGGACTTCTAGCAAGTCTTGGACATAGTGCCCCAGTTAAAAAAAATTCGCCTAATTAGCAAAAATGTCGAACGTGTTTTTAACATCTCTAGGTTAAAATTACCTAATGTTTTCTCTTTTATGTATTGAATAGCATTTATACAGTAAGTAAATATATGTTAAATTGAAATTAAATGTTTTTATCAATGTATCAAGACTATCGCATACGTACAGAAGTGCGTGGACTAAGGTTAAAAAAGTCTAATCGAAAGTTCCCGATCGTGAGAAAGTGATTCTATGCGTCATTGATGAAATTGAACCGTAATTACGCGTAATGGAAAATTTCGTCGAAAGAGCCAGTAATCGTGAGGCGCATTTGTCGGAAATTTTGTTCCACACTTTGCAATATGTTTTGTTTTTGTTTGTATGCTTTACAATAAAAATGTGTTTAATGAAAACACATTTTTACTGTAAAGTTGCAATCAGAACATAGTAGTGTGATATTTTTAATAGCAATTATATGAATCAATTAGAATGATGTACAGAAAAAATATTTGGTGGCTACTGTTATTCGAACCTGGAATTCTTCCTATTCGGGGAAACGTATTACCATTCCACTACAGCAATCTATTACGAACACGACAAATTTAGAACTTCTATTCCATATATTTTTATAATCTAATCATTTAACTTTATATTGCAATGAATTTAAAATACCTGTGTATGAAGTAAAAATAATTAGAAAATTAAATCTAGTAATTAACTTAAATTGTTATGAAGGTGAAACCAGTTGATGTTTTAAAATACCAATAAACAATGTTAAATAATCCATAAAAAATTAACATAATAAACCACAAAGTACAATATTTATTATTTTTATTTAAAATAGTAAATGGCATACTGGACACCCCTAATTTAACTGAACTGATTGTATACCACGTTCCTGCGCGGAGTATCAGGTCGTCGTTTATATAGTAATGCACCCACACAAAGACTTCACAGGGTCGGGAACGATTATGGTCTTCTAGATATATTCCAATACTCAATATTTAAATATAAGAGTGATGTTTTTGATGCTGTTCTAAGTCAAAGATACAACTGATTTAGATACTCAGATATTCTGTGTCAAACCTAAATTTCTATCGTCTTTTCTGTCTTGAATCTTTATTTTTATAGTTAGTTTTGTTTATTTTTAAATTTCTGTTTTTCTATTCTATTTTTATAGTTTATTTTGCTTATTTTTAAATTTATATTTTTCTATTCTATTTTAATATATGTATTTCATGCTACTGTGTAGCTGCTCATGTGTTTTTTTTTATATACCAAACTTATAAGGACGTTAATAAATAAATTAATAAATAATTGATTAATTTAATCTGTGTTCATTTTATACTAAAATAAATATATTATCACTTCTCGAATAATAAATGAAATCTTGCGTTTTTATTCGTTTTTAGGACATCCTATAAATACATCTTTTTGAAAATATATAATTTCGGAGTTTTATAGGCACTTGAACAATGTATTAGAGAATAGCATGTATTCGATTATATTATATTTATTACGAAATTTAAAATAATATTTTCCAGGCTATATTAAAATTACGCGATGTACTAGTACAACACGTGCCTCATTTTGCGTCTCCATATATAATGATAATTATCATTTAGATACGCACGCAAGCATATATACGTACTAAGTACGGGGACTAACCACCCATCAAAGATTCTCAAATTATTGTGAAACCATTCGACGGCGGAACATTTCTAAAACTTTGAGTATTTTTTAAAAAACTGATTTAACTAAAATAAATCTATATTTAACCACAAATTATCAAAGAAATAACGTCTTTATTTTGCTAGAATATACACTGATATTCAAATACGTTTACAAAATAGCTAATATATTATTCATATAATTGGCTGAGGTAGCATGTTTACGTATTATTAATTATCATTGTGAATTAAAAATCATTATGCATAAAAGTTTCTCAATATTTATCAGGCAACATTTAACATTAACATTTGATAATTGATATTTATATTAATAGTTTTGTGAAAAGTAGTATTATACAGAGTATAACAGAGCTAGTCCACAATATTTTATGGATGGATACCTGACTAAACAAAGAAACAAAAATGTTCAAGACATGCCTAATGCATGCTTAATCTTAACCACATCAGAGATATAAGCATTAAAAAAAAATGTAATTATGTGATTATTTCGATTAATTTCAATATTTTATTGATTCAAAATTATGTATTGAATGCAAAAAATTGAAAATCATCGAATTTCTAGCGGCTAGACTATTTTTTGTTAGATAATTTAAGACCTGAAGCAAAGATATAGATTAATAATGTAACAATTTCGCAAATATTTATTTAATACGATATTCTAAAAAATTCTAATCTTCCGTGACGTGCAGAATATGCATTGCATTTAAATTTCATTTTGAAATCCTCACATCTCTGACGTGGTTGAGATTAGGCACATATCTCTTGAACATTTTCGACTCGTAATTTAGTAAGGTAAGTATTGTGGACTAGATCTGTTATATACACTGTATATTAGTTAATATACACTGTATACTAGTTAATATACACTGTATATTAGTTAATATACACTGTATATTAGCCCTACCTGTAATATGTAATTTGACCCATGTTCAAGTAACATTCACATTTTTAATTTATAAATACATGTATAACTTCAATATTGCAAAATGAGAGTTTTTGGATTAGTCAACATTATCATTATTGGTTATTTTCTATCATTTGATGGGTGAAGGCCCCCCAAGTGTCCTTCTTTTCGCTTTTATTGTTATGTGTTGTCACGTCTTTCTGCAATGTTTGATGATTTCCTGCATGGTTTGTCAACCTCTTGATTCCTTTTGGGTACCTATCACTGCATGGCTGGATTCGTCCTCCGAGCGATGTGGCCAGCTCATTGCCATTTTAATTTATGTATATTTTCATGTATTTTCGTGTGATGCCCAACAAACATTTTTCCATGCCTCTTTGCGGTACTATAATATTTTGAATCTCTCTTTTGATGAGTGTCCATCCTTCGCAGCCATGCGTGAGCACTGACAATATGCATCGATAGAACACTTTTTCTTTCAGTCGTTGTAAAATATAATAAATAAATATATTCTATTTTTATTTGTTAACTTTGTTTTATTAACTTTTATTTCTGGTAAAGAAACGATAATATATATTTTTAGTTAGTATTGACATCCTGAAGAAGAAAATTGTATTTTTCGAAACCGATAGATGTATTTAAACTCAATTAAGTGGTTAATAAAACATAGTTAACAAATAAAAATATGAATTTTAACCATAAAGTTTATTTTTATAATTTCAAAAGTATAAATATATTTCTCTTTGGGAAAACTGATAAAATAACTAATATATAAAAACATATAATAATTATAAAACAAACGCGGAGAATGTCGCCCTGCAAGTCCACTTCATTAGTATAATTGAATATAATTCGTGTTCAATTACAATGAGATAAAATCGCACTTATAAATACACTATACAATTTACTGTCCTTTCGCACATACATTCTTTATACATCCGTCGGTTGCATGGGTAAACAGTACTTACTGGAAGTCATCCCGCAAAGGGCTGGATTTACCCTTGAAGCAGCTTAGCATGGATTTAAACTGGCCAAAGAAATACGCTTGAAGTCAAAGTCAGAATGTTGGAAGACCCCAACTGTTGTGAGGTTGTTGGACAGCATGAAGGACATTGGAGGAGAAAAAGGAGGCCAATACATAAATATAAATAAAACTCAATTTAAGAATTAGCAACCAAAACCTCCGGTAGGGGCAAGGTGCGGCGGGTCGCGGCGCGACGATGCAAATGCAGGATGAATATTATGTTCTAGGCCCATGTTATTTTTGAATAACTAAGAAAAAAAATACATTTTTTTAATTTGGATTTTATTTATCGATTATTTAGATTATTACAATTATGTATGGAATATGACATTGGGCAAGTGGCCGCCTCTGGCAGCGGCACAAATGCGTGCTCTTTTAATCATAGTTTTAATTATATTCTCACACACTTCCTGTGTTATTTCAGCAATTTCATTTCGAATATTGTCCTATAACATTGAAATTGTTGTTGGCTTATTAAAACAAATGCAGAGAATATTGCCCTCCAAGTCCATTACATTAGTATAATTGAATATAATTCGTGTTCAGTTACAATAAGACAAAATCGCACTTCTAAATACACTATACAATTTACTGTCCTTTCGCACATACATACTTTACATATCCGTTGGTTGCATGGATAAACAGTACTTACTGGAAGTCATCCCGCAAAGGGCTGGATTTACCCTTGAAGCGGCTTAGGCTATTTTAGGTCCTCAAAAATCAAACGCCAGCACACATTTGATGATTTTAATGAACGATGATTTATTTCATAATGAATGGAACTTGAGTCTTTTTCGAGGATTTATTAAGATGTGGGTTTCCCGCTGGAGAATATTGGGAAGATCGACGGATGACGAGAGTTAGTCTTTCGCCTTTCCTCTATTACTCTGTTCATGTTTCATGTAATCTTAAGAAAAATTATATAATAAGATAAAGCACTTTGTTTAAACAACTATTTATTGATAAATCAACACGTTTCGGTTCCTATGGTTATCTTCTTCAGGAAACAATGTATACTTAAATTAAAATAAGCAAGCATAGATAAAAACATAACTTTAAAAGTATACGTGGTGGGTAACTAATTAGGAACTAATGTGAAAACTAATTTAAAAGGTGACTATTTGCAAAACGGATTTGGTTATTTATAATATTTAATTTTTTATATTCATTGTTTTCTGAAAAAGATACCATAGGTGTCAAAACATGTTGGAATATCAATAAGTAGTAGTTTAAATAAAGTGTTTAATCTTATTATTTATATAATATGTGACCACAAAGTAATAGAAGTTAGGAAAAATTATTTAACAGATATGTGACTGTGTCAACCTTGACTCAAACGTATCTGGTATTGTCATTTTCTCTCGCCGAGTATATGTGATATCTCTTGCACTATGTCTGCCTTGTCAATAAATTTTACCCGTAGATAACTCGATGCATATATTTATAAAAAAGAATTTAATAAAAATTAAGTGTATTAATTAGAAATATATACATAAAAAATCAATTTTATCGAAAACTATTGTTGTTGCTACCGGGATTCGAACCTGGATCTCTTCCTAACCGGGGATTATCTGATTATGCTACGGTAACACAGTGCATTGACAACAAATTATCGAACCTATATGTTATTATTTTCAAATTGATACATCTATCGTTCTATTATTTTTTATATTTACAAATATCTTCATGTAATAAGAATGTGTTCTCCTAAATAATATATAAGTTGTCTCAATATGTCCAAAATTATGTTAATAAAAATGAATTATTAACTCTGTCGTCTCCTATCGGATTACTCAAAGGTATTTGAGATTCCGTAAAAAAAATGAAAATGGCCGGGAAAGGGTGGGTTCTTTTGGCCCCAAAAAAAAACAAATTTAAAAAAAATTTATTAATAATACTTTTTTTGCTATTTTATTCGCATTAATAAATCTTTAATTCAGTGACAATAAGGAATTAGTACTTTCACCCTGGTAGTTAGCTGCAGGTGTGCTGAAAAAAAAAATTAAATGAATTTAAATGAGGTCTAACTTTTGGAACCCCCATATTCATGGACCCGAAGGCAGATACTGTATTTGTCACGGGTGTAATTTATTAACTCACGGGTCCCCAACGAATTTGGGACTTCTGGCTGTAGCCCTTTAGCCTTTACAATAAATGCAGGCTTGATTCGCCAACTGGTGTTACATAAAAATATGAGTGTACATAAAATAATTGCAGGAAGCAGACGAATGCGGAGAACAGAGAATAGATAGGTTTTTATTCTACAGAGTATGGACGTGAGCTAAATAATATGAAGATACATGTATATCCTTTTTTAATTATTTTGTATGTAGGGTAGACCGGGATCAATAGTACCAGCGGGCAGTAGTACCAGGGAGCAGTAGTATCAATGCAAATAACTCGTACGTCAGGAGGCGCGTTTGACGTGTACGAACTTATCTCCAGTAGCTCATATGACTTGGCAAAATGCGGACGATTGCATTTGTAAAATGATTTTTTTGTGCGCCAAAAGTAAGTTTTTTCGATCAAATAAATAGTTAAATATTATGATTTATGAGCTCTGTTTTTATCATTTCATTAATCCACATATTTCTTTCGATACGTGCGCTCATTTTATGATGAGTTTTGAAACGCTTGTTGGTAGAGAACAATCTAAATTCTATATTTTAATTTGAAATGCCCGTCATTGAGCAATTGTACCAAATTGAACCAGTAAAGGTAAAAAAAAATTCGTTGTTTAATGAGATTTAAATATATTAAGATATTAATGTATGTTTATTTTATCATTTTATTATATCAAAATAGTGAATGTTTATAGTAACACTTCAATTAATAAAAATTGTAAGAATTTTGATGAAGTTAGGTAAGTTTTGTATTATGTTAAAAGTAGTGGAAACTTTGAACGACAATTTTATAAATCTGTTTTTCTTCGCCAAAATGGTTAAAGTGTGACTACTTTATGGCTAAATTCTGACTGGGGTCAGTTGTATCATTTCCGTCGATAATCTTATAGTTTTATTCCTATCACAATTAGAGAAATTTGAATATAATAATATTGAAGACGAATAAATTGTTTACTATTTATAAAATTAGTTTCCTATGTTTTTCTTATAACAACGATGCAAAAAATTGCAAAACGCACTTTGGTACAATTGACACCGGTCTGCCCTATATTGAACGCCTGAATACCTTTATTAAAGAAGGAAGAAATACAAAAGTAACCTTACATCAAGTATATGTAAATAACAATTATAAACACAAGTTGCAGACGAAATTCGCAACAAGAATTATTTTCACAGAATAATTTATTTCCCAAAACATCCTTAGATTTGTTTGCTAAAAAAGTTCTACCAGGTGCTACTTAAAACTTTTAACTTATTTATAAATATTATTGAAACAAGATATAATGTCACATTTCATATTATTATAAATAATAATAATAATACAGGCCGGAAATGGCTAATCTGTGGTAAACCGCTTATTTCAAATATATAGTTTTAATTATAACTAATAATGATTCAAAAGTCAACTAATTTTACAACCGTTTTAGCGCACTCCCGCGGTATAGTTTGTTGAGTAATAATTTATGTAATATCTTGTCAAAATCCTTGTTATAGTCAGTATAGATACTATCTACTTGCGAGTTTTCCGGTGAAGGCTTCTATTAAATAAGTTTGATATAGCCCCAAATTTGTCGCAGTCGACCTACCTTTAACAAGCCCGTATTGTTTGTGGTCAATTAGGGGACGAAACTATGGATAAATTTGGTTTAAAACGTGAGACACGATAATTTCAGAATCACAGACAGGATACATATAAGCCAGATAATAATAAAATGCTAAAGATGTGTGTCATGTGACACTGAACCTGAATAAAATTTTGAGAAAATATGTTTAGAAAATCTCACATATTATATATAATATATTTCCATATTATATATGTGAGATTTTCCAGTCTTACCTGTTTTAATGCTTTTTCTGTGAAATGAAACGCTTTTTAAGTTGTAAAAATAATTCTGGTGATCTATATAATTTAGCCGTATCTTCTTCTTTTTCTTCTATTGGGATATCCAACAACTTGCCTAAAATCCTCGTGTAAATATAATAAATAAATGACAGTGATTTATATTTTTTTTTTAAATATGAATTAAATATATTAATTAGAAATATATACTTATAAAATCAATTTTATCGAAAAATATTGTTGTTGCGCCACCGGGATTCGAACCTAACCTAACCTAACCTAACCGAGGAAGGTGCATTATCCAACTATGCTACAGCGATGATATTTTTAGCGACAAATATGATACCTTTTTGATGTTAAAATATTTAATCGTTCCATTATTTGAAAGAGCCATCAACTTTATTTAATAAAATTGATTTTATATGTAAATCTTTCTAATTAATATATTTAATTCATATTTAAAATATCACAGACCGTCTGTTCTTTTTTCTTAATAATTACAACTTCACAATGAGAATGTGGTCTCCTAATAAATTTATTTTTATCCAACACACGTATAGTACAAAGAATAGTTTTTTTTTAAATAATCATGCAGCACCACAAAGTAACCGCCATGTTAATTAATGGTAATCGACTTTATCAAGTATTACTATTTTAAAAATGTATAAATCGTCGGAAAAAAGTTATCAGTACATTACTAATCATGTACTCTATTATAATTAATATAAATCCTTGAACACATGGTCTTACAACTAATCATTTATAGACATTACATAAATCGTAGTGTCAATATTCAAGTGCATTCGTTTGTACATTCATTAAAATGGGAATACTAAATATTTTGTTAAAAAAAAAGTTATTTCGAAATGCAGACAACTTTTTTATATTGTGTCTTTATTTTCACTACTCCATTATACTATGTATGTAGAAGTTAATGCAGTGTGGTTACCCACGCTCGACCCTCAGTAATTGTACAGAGTCGCAATTTCGGACTCGAATAAATCCTCGCGTTTCCGATATAAAATAATTGTGGAGGATAGTTTCAAAAAGGACCTAACTCGCATTTTCGTAAATATTTTTCAACATGGAATATGTTTATTGATCGGGCACCCCAGTTAAATCTGTCACAAAAACTGCGTTAAAAATAGTGCATTAGAAAATGTACGACACATGATATACAATACACACATGTGACGAAATAAAACAACGTGTGTGTAATACAAAGTTTAGTTATAAAAAAAATTATTTTCGTATGATTTTTATATGCTCTCACTCCTGTCTTATGTTTTTCACTTTGCCGATACCTGTATTGATTACCCAGTCATTTCAAAAATCTTTTTGAAATCAGAACATTTTTGTAGGCTACGAATGTAACTCTGGTATGGTATGGTAACCAATCCCTTAATTAACCATTGTATAAAATTTAATTTATTTTGTTTACAATATACAGATTGTCAACAAGTCGTTAATGACGCTGACAGATAGTCCTAGTATGACATACGAGTACAATATAGACATTTTAAGACGATTGTGGGAATCACACATTGCAGAATTCATTTTTTTGTGGTAGAAAAATTAGAAACAAACAAGTTAACAATTGACGAGAAATTGTCATATAAGTATTTAATGCTGATTTATATTTGTGATATTTGTACTATATTATTTATACATAAAATTTTAATAAAATAGCCACCCAAAGTGAACTTTATAACAAGCTAAAATTAATGAGAGAATAAAGTCAATTTTCACGTTTTATTCGTATTCATCGGTAACACAATATTTTATTTAATCTATCCGACTTTAGGGTTGTAAATGATTGTCGTCTCACTCCCTTGCCTTCAATGTAAAAAGGCATCTTCTTACATCCTTCTTCTCCTAGTCGCAATATATCGAATGGACTAATTTGTACGTCTAGTTATCCATGGAGTGCGCATCGTGCGGTGCCAGCACCATGCTTCAAACGCATCTGATGATTTTTTTGTCTCAAGGACCGCGTCATGATTTTTGAAATATTAATTTACAGATGAATAGTTCTTTCGTACGTACTATTTTGAGACTGTTAAACCGAAGTGCAATAACAAACCCGCGCGTTTTGGACGAAACGTGCGTTGCCACGATCACGCCTTAGACTATGCCTGCATATAGTGACTCTGCTGGATCTCATAAGACTGTTCAGATGCACATTATTTGTCCTGGAAGTAAACCGACTCCTGACTCTGGTCACAAGTTTTTTTTTTCGAATTATTTTTTTCCCTTCGAAAACTATACACTGAAGATTCTAAATAGCTATAAAAATATGAGAAGATTTTCTTAGTAATTATATCGCTGAAAAAATGCAATGGACTAATCTTTATGTCGATTAACATTATGCAGTTAGGAGAGCGGCAGTAGAAAGGTTAAAAAAAGAGAGAAAATATTATTTGGTTTAAAAATACTTTTTTAATTTCGTAATTATTTGTGATGTACAATAAAATGTTGGGCGAAAACTATCCACAAAAAACCATAATTTGTTTTTATTGTATTTATTTTTTATATAATAAACTTACGTGAGAGAATTAATTTAATTATAAATAAATTTATTGATTTGTATATTTTAGGTACTGTGGTCTCGAAAATTAACTGGCCATGTCGAAAGAATTCTAGATGACAGGACACTAAAGATCACGGATAAGTGGACTCCCCAGTGGAAGCGACCTAGAGGCAGGCCGAGGAAGAGGTGGACTGACTGTGTAGAAGAATACTGGTGCAGGATGGGATGGTCTGGGAACTGGAGAAGAGTGACCAGGGATAGAAATCGGTAGAGAAAAAAGAAGAACTATAAATTTCAGTAATCTGAAGGTCTCTGTGTATGGGCATAATTATTTAAAAAATGTAAAGATAAATTTTTACGTACTTATCTTCTAAGCACGTCTTCAATGTATACCTCGTAATGTGAAGGTCCAAGAAATAGACTTTATAACAATTATACATTTATTACAATACAATACAATTTAGTACAAGGTATATCACTAGTATAGGTCAAACGATTAAGCCGATTAACACGCAGAGAAAGAGGCCGCGCCCTGCCGCGCGCCGCTCTTTATGGCCTTCATACACAACCATACAATCCCAAGGACAGCACACACATTATACACTATATTTAAAAAAAAGTAAGTAGATATCTAAAAGAAAGTAAGTAGGTAGGTTATACATCTAAGATGATATAAAATAATATACATATTTAATGTTTAAATACTAGTTCTATGTCTGTCGTAGTCTCACAATGCGATATTTCTATTTACCTACAAAAAGATAAATAAATAATTTTATCAAAATAATGTTTATATGAAAACAGAAGAGAAAAGACATATTTATTTATACTACGTTGAAATACTGGTGGTGGTGTACACTCAAGCAAAATCGTACAACGGGCCGGCAGAACGTCAGTAGGTACCTTTTAAATGTGAACCGTAACGGACATCTCTCATCGTTGCAACAGTATTATTATTATTATTAAAATATAAGAATATTACTTTAAATATATATTTTTTTAAATTAGCTTCTCATTGAATTGACATATATTCTGTTTCAAGTAAAGATGAATTATAAAATTTGGTCCATAGATGGCGATGATGTAGTGGTACTCGAAACTAGTCCATATATTAACATATATACAACTTTCAAAAATCTTATAGATCTGGAGATTGATGGGGTGAAAATGATGAACGTTATATTTATATAAAGTGATCACCTAAACCAGCCGCTGACAGGTCGTAAGCCCTGTAATTACCCCATATTTCTATATATTATCCATTAAATATAATAAAATGGTTTCGTCTCTGAGATATCTAATATTTATTTAAATAAATTAGAATGTTTGGTGCATACAGCCACAAGAAAACAAATGTGATTCGCCGATCTCCGTTTCTCTCAACTGGCGATGATGATGATAACGTGTTCAGAAGAAATGATACACAGAACTATGTTCTTTCTAAGGATACGGCGGCGTCAGAACTGATAATGCGTTCCCGCTCACAATGAACATCACTTTATGTATATTCACAAAATAATACTTTCAAATGATTCATATTTTTCCCACTATTTCAGTGAGCAAGCGGCAAGGGGCGCCAGCAAAATATATTTTATTAAAAAATTACAATTTTTGTTTGCCTTAATCTATATTATGTTTATCTGGAGCCCAACCAATGATTCAGCGTAAATATATCTTTAATAACTGCCTCGTGTCTTTATCACATCATTTTATTGGCGTCACTTTGGCGACTTCTCAATCCTGTGCGATACAGGTACACTAGAAAGTAAATTTCCAACAGTTAAATTTTAAAAACTAATTAAATGTATTAATTTTACCTCTAAAATCAATTTTATCGAAAAATATTGTTGTTGCAGTTCCGGGATTCGAACCTGGAACTCTTTCCAAACCGAGAAAGGTGCATTATCCAATTACACTACAGCGACAGTACTTTTGACGAAAAATTTTCAAACACGTTACACTTTATCAAATTTATACATCTATCGTTCCATTATTTGAAAGCCGTCTTCTGTGTTTTCGCAGAATCTCAAATACCTTTGAGTAAACCGATAGCAGACGTCAGAATTAACAATTCATTTTTATTAAATTTTGGACACATTGATGAGACTTATATATTTTATTGTTCTTATATACGATGTTCTGAATAATTACAACTTCACAATAAGAATGTGTTCTCCTTAATAGTTAAATTTTAGCTACTAATCAACGTCACAAAACAATATGTTTAATTCATTGATATTTTTCCCACCATTTTAGCGAGCGTATTTTATCAAAAAATGAGTCTTACTTACTTACTCATACATCTTATCATACAAGCTCGACGATTATTGAGGCTTCTAACAGGACCATCCTCTAGTATCTGATTTACCTGGTCGTGCCAAGTCTTCCGCGGACGTCCTCTACTTGTGGTGCCATCAACACTTTATTTTAATTCTCTCCTCATTCATCCGTTCCATATGGCCAAACCATCTAAGTGATCCTTTCTTAATCTTACTCACTATACTAAGATCAGCTTTACATTCTTTCGATATCTTTCTCTATCTTTCCGTTTCTATCGAACATACTTCCCAAATACACAAACTCATCTGCTTGATCCGAACATTCATTACCTATAAGTATTTTGCACGTTGTCTCGATTTCCTCTTTCTCGAATACCATAACTTTCGATGTGTTGTATTATTCTTCATCAAAACTGTATCATCGACGTGCAATAAACAGCATACTATCAAATCGCCCATTTTCGCTCCTACATTCATATATTCCAGTTCTTTCACACAATTATCCATACACAAGTTGAATAGCCATGGAGATATTATACAACCCTGCTTGACACTTTGAAATGTCAAACCATGGTGAGAATGATCCATTGATGCTTACACGCGCAGAACTTCCTTCATATAGGGATGCGAATCCATGTATAAATTTGCTATTCACCCTGTAATCAGAGAATACCTTCCGTAACCTTTCTCTTATAACTCTTAAACGTCTTTTGCAGATCTACAAAGGCAGAAAAAAGTTTTCACTAAAAACTTTTTCGTCATCACTCGTAGAGAAAAGATCTGGTCCATGCATCCTCTTCGATCCACAAAGACCCCTTGCGCGTCCCATACTTTTTCTTTCGTCACCGTTCTTGTTCTTTCTATTAAAATTCTTCCATATAGTTTGTACACCGAGCTTAGTTGACTAATTGCCCTATAGTTACCATATTCCATACGCGACCCTTTACCTTTGTAGAGAGGCATAATTACTGCTTTTCTCCAATATAATGGAGTGTGGCTCTCCTCTAAACACTGATTGAAGAGCGCTTGAAGCCGCGAGACAACTAATGGGCCACCAGCCTTGATATACTCGGAAGCAACGTTATCATACCCCACAGCCTTACCATTCTTAATATGCTAATACCGTACCTAAGTGGGCAATATTTATCGTTTGATGTAGCCGCGGCAATTCGTAACAACATAAATCAAATATTGACGAACTGTATTCCGCACCAGGCAGTGCACATTTTCAGTGGAAAAAATCAATTTCTGCATTTCTGCATGGTGTGCGAGTATGGGAGTTTTTACTGGCGGCAAGTGGCGTGTCATAGGGCTGCGTGGATTGATCAACCCAACCATTAAAAACTCATTACGAGGTGTAAAGCTTGTTCTGTTTTGTAGTGTGTTTCCAATGAACTCAACTACTTTTGCAAAATTTTAAATTACGTTCAAAGTGCGGTATCCGACAGTCAAGCCGTTTCTCAAATACCAGCAACCATTAGTATTATATGAATGGTTATATTTTGATTGTTATTATATAAAATTGAACGTTTTGTAAATTATGATGTAAACAGATTTAATAGTCTTGGAACTAGCCTTGCTGCTATAATTGACAGAACTATTGAAATTTGATTGATGATGGTTTGTTTACAAATATTAAAATACAAACTTTACAAGGATGTCAGGGATATGCAATCTATACAATAAAAAATAAATGTAGATAGATAAAAATAAATTATTTCAATTTTATAATTGAATCATTACAACGCGCGCCTCATATAAATTAAAATAATGTGATATGTACCTGTTATTATTACCTACAAATTAGAGAAATTTTAATTATTATCGACGATGAAGTGCTGTTGGGGTGACACATGTTTTTAGATTTTTGGAATTTACAAATACATATTTGTTTACAATTCGGTTGAAATTCATAGCATTCCAAATAGATCTGGGTAAATATAGTGTATTTAATTTGAAATCCTATATTAATGTGTTAAGTAAAATCATATAGCGGAAGATTTAAAAATGTGTATGTGTTTCGCATAATACATACCAAACGTATATGTGTACGTAAAAAAATTTTTAAATTAATATTAATCATATAATTATATAAATAATCTAAAATATTGCGCAATGGTATGAATACTTTTTACAGTAAAATTCTGATAAAAAATTGTACACATTCCCAGACACAATGCCTGTATTTCTCATGAATACAATGCAACCTTTCGTACTTTATCTACAGCATTATTTTAGCAGCATGACCTAAGTCCACAACTAATGCACGCCACTGAAAGCGTAAAGTCTTAATATTTTGCATTGGAGCCCATCGTACATCTGCATCGTTATTAGCACCACTTAAGTCCATGCCTAATGCATACTACTGAAGACGTAAAGCTTCAATATCTTAGCAATGAAACCCACTGTACACTAAATAGCATTGTTAATATTTTGTTAGTAGCATGTCTAGAAGATGCCCCTGAAGGTGTGAAATCTTAATAATAATAATAATAGGGCCAAATTAACTGGTGTTAACAAAGTGTTCAGGTTTTTTTTCTAATCTTCATCGCAGTTGTCTTCTCATTCGTTTTTATGCATAGTAATAAATACTGAACAGTAAAACAAAGCTCGTTTTGACATAAATTGGTCACTCAAAATAGGCGTTAGTTTGCAAAAATAAACCCTTTTGTTCGCCGCCATTTATATTAGAATTCAACAAATGGCAGTCATCGCTACCCTGAAATTAAAATTGCCGCCAGTATGGAAACTACTTATCTTTAGAACAAGGTGTTGTATTTATTTTATAAATACAATAAATAAATAATGGATATCTTATAGAGATAAATCTATTTTTTTATCTATGGACTAAATTTGACAATAATATCATGAAACAGCATATATGTCACAATGAGAATCTAATTATTTTTTTTTAATTATTCAAAGCAATATTCTCTATGTGTAAAATGTTTTTTATACATTATACTAGATGTCGAACACATTTTTTACACATTATAGAAAATGTCCATATACACGCGATGCTCATTACACGATTCAAGTAATGCTATTATACATTGTAAGTTCGTTACATACTTATTATATATATATATATATATATATATATATATATATATATAATTATAATTATATATAGATATGGAGGTCGATTGTATGGAATGGTGAACGTTACATTGTGTAAAGTGATCACTTAAGCCAGCCGAAGACAGGTCATAAGCCTTATATCTTATAATAATAGATATCGGAGATATCTATTATTTGTTTAATAACATTGTCTTTGTAGGTGATAATCCAGTAATTGTGTGTTCTTGGACATATTCAAATATTGTTTTTGTTTAATATTAAAATAAAATAATCGCATGAAATCACATAGCATTTTCTTTTTAATTGGTATTCTTTTATTTCCAATGTTCTTGAATTTAGTTTTGTTTACATTCAGTTTTATTTCATTTTTCTCCAGCCATATTGCTACATTATTTAAATCATAGTTTAATTCATTCAGTATAGTGGCATAATTGTCTCCCGCAAAATCACACTCCCTTAAAATATCAATTTTAAAAATATCATACAGTATAGTTAGTACACGTTTCAGTGGTGACAATTTACAATAATTTTTAACAACAAATCATCGTCCGTCGGTTTTTTAACGTTTTTCTTCAAATAAAAAATGATATTCTAATACATACGTTATCGTATCTTTCCGTCTGATCATCGGTCATTAGTGCGTCACACGGTGAATATGAATGGACTTAAGTATGTAACGAACTTACAATGTATAATAGCATTACTTAAATCGTTTAATGAGCAACGCATGACGTACTTGCCTGTACAAGAAATGACTCTCGTAGCAGGAATTAAAAAGATTTTTAAAGCAATCTGATGATTTCTTAAATAGATTAAGTCACAAAAAATAGGCGGGACACGCCCATCGGTAAGAAACATTGCTGGAAGATACAGACGAAGCGGGTTAAGAATACCCTAATAATTATCGCAATTTGCCGACTATAAACATAGCCCCATACATTGTAATTGATTTTCTACAAACCATCAGTAAACAAATCGTACTGTAATTCAATCAATGTAAAATTAAGTTAGCAACAAATAATTACTTTTAAAATTAGCAATATTAACTTTGTGGTTAAAATTCATATTTTTTATTTATTATCTTTGTTATATTAACCATTCAATTGAGCTTAAATACATCTACCGGTTTCGAAAAATACAATTTTCTTTTCATTTTCTTGAATATAATATTTAAACTCAATTATGTGGTTAATAAAACAAATATAATAAATAAAAAATACAAATAATTGCGCCTGTATATATAATGTCAATATATATTATACGTAGAAACGTAAAACAAACATTTAATTTATATTTTTATTTCATTAGTGTTTTATTGAATAGAAACATGGACACTTACCGAAGTAATGATAAAGCGACTTGAAGCGCTTGAGATGTAGATTTACAGAAAAAGCTCAAAATAAGATGGATGGATAAAATTACGAATGAAGATGTTATGGTTCGAATTAATAAAGAAAAATAAGTATTTAAAACGGTATAAATTCGAAAATTTCAATATCTCGAACGTGTGATGAGACATCCAGAGAGTTATCAGATTTTGCACCTCACAATGCAGGAAAAGATTGCTAATGGTTTAGCCAGTTTACTGTAGAACTTTTCGGGTCGCAGAATGATAGCTGACATCCGTTGAACGGACAAGGCACGAGAAGATTATTTATTTCATCAATATCATCATCTTCTTTGGCTTTACAATCCGGTATGCTCGATTGCCTGTGAATAATTTATAGTTTTTGTTTGATACTATCATCCCCGCAGCTATGCAACTACCATCCCTTCCACCATGCCTTATTCTGTGATATTAAACATTTTTTCTGTTTTTATTAATAATTATTGTATTATAATTGACCAAATTTGGCCACATCGTCTTTTTCTTCCATCACACCTGTTTTTTCATATGTTTCTCTATGAGATAAAGGACTTATTCAGTTTTTAAGCTTCTAGTTTTTGAGAAAATTCCATCGCATCATTCTCTTCTTCTTCTTCTTCTTCTTCTTCTGTCAAATCTATTTTAGTAAGGGCTTTTTCGGTTTCAAACATTCATTTGATGATAGATTATTTTTCTACTTTTACACAATTTTCTCCGTAGGATCAAGCACTTCTTTAAAATTTTTTAAATTCTGGCGATAAATGAAATTCCATCACATCGTTGTCTCCTTTTTCTATAGTCAAATTGAAAAATTAGCATACTATCCAGTACTAGTCTTTTGTTAATCCTAATATTACTCTCATACAACAACGTGCGATTATTTTTCCCATATTATAAACCGACCGATGTTCTATGGGTTTTAGAAAATCGTTTGTCAGGTTGTCTTTCGTTTGTGCATTTAGATATTCAATAATGATTGCGTGATCACATTTTGTATGACGGTTTCTATGATTTATGCCATCAAATGCCAAACTGAATTTATATTGAGATAATTTGAGAATGAATTAAATTTTATAAGACTGATTTATTTAACTGTATTATAATTTAATGTTTAATTCGGGTACATTATGTATCAAAAATATATTGTTGAGAAAAGTGTTACATTTTTTTTTACCCAAGAAAAACGATTAATGTTTATATTTATTAAAAATGTTTTTTTTTTCTATATACAGTCGAATTCGGTTGTAATAATATTACAAAGAGATCAGCTAAATTTGCTCATTATAACCGTTACTCGTTATATACTCGTTATTTCAATCAATATTTAATATCCAATAAAATTAAAAGCAAGTCAAATACATATTAAAAGCCAAAAATCTATAGTTGTATAAAAAAAATCATTTTAAAGTAAATTACTACATTCAATCACATTATTTCCTAACAAAATTCAAAATACTACTCTGTTTTAAGTTTAAAACTTACTACGCACACAAAATAAACACCCATTGTTTTTTTTTAAGAATTCACAAACCTGAAAAGAATCGTAAACAATAAGGAACCTCGTCACAATGAAGAGTTGCATGAAAACAGGCTTGAATCAAAATAATAATAAGTATTTCTTCATTATAACCGTGATCTCACTATAACCGTGCTCGATATAACCGAGTTCAACTGTATTAGCAAGATATTGTTAACGACCCTGATAGATAGTCCTAGTATGATATTGAGGTATAATATAAATAAGGTATAGTATAGACGGTTAGAGGTAAAATATTTTACTAAATACTATGGTTATGGTTAAGAAATTAAAAACATTGTAAAAAAATTTAATAAAATTTATATAGCAAATTGATAGGAGAATTAATAATATATTTAAAACTACTACACAGAAGTACAGAAGTGCATGGGTTTTAAGATCAACGAAAATTATCTACGTGGTTTGAGACAATCCTTGGTATTTATGGTAAGCGAGTATTACACGTTCGAACGTCTATTACCCATGAATAATATAATTTTATTTTTAATTTAAACTGTGTCATGTTATGTATGTATGAACCCATTCAGTGATTTTTTGCTGAGGAATTGGGTAAATACCTATATTTTTACAGTTTCCAATGTTTAACTAATTATCTAATAATGATTATATATTTCGACATATTATATAAATGGTAACGTGTATCACTGATATCTGATAACGCTTGAAAAATACTAACTGATTGTTCATACGTCCTCAGATACGCATATCGTATTACTTCACAACGAGAACCCCAAAACCCGCTGGAATGTCTCACGAAGTCAAAGTAAAAATAAATTGATTTAAATATTTCATCTCTAAATAACGTATAATCGTGTGAAACAAATTTAAATTAACATTTTTTTATTAAAATTTAAAATATAGTACTTATAATGTATCAATTGTATTTTTAATTCCATTATGCTCACCTACAACATTCAGTACAATTAAGAACGATTTGATATTATCAACCCTTAAATGTCCCTTCAAAAACAATCGCCCGTGAGAGGAGAAGCCAACCTTTTTAGAGCGGAACTTTAGTAGTGCTTACAATATTTATCCGTTTCACGGAAGGATTCAATGACGTACATACCGATGGCGGTCGGCGACTTTTTGTAGAAAGAATGCTGGATAATAAGTTTATACCTACTATCAAATATAACATATAATCGAAGGGTATTCAATAATTCGGCTAAAAGTATTAAAGCATAAAATGTCACACAAACAAATTCCTCAAAACAATCGTAATATGTATGCTATTCTGTGCATTGTACCCATAAGCAATAAAGTGGTTTTTTCTGTATTGGATGCTGTTAACAAATACGTATTCAATATTCAAAGACCTTGGCAGATAGAGGATACGGAACGAATGATAGAATCTACTGTCGCTGGTATCTGTGTGTTTACGCGATTCATAGATGTTCGAAAGTTGAAAATGTATATGTATTTCGACCCGCTCCGTACACGCGGAGTGTCGTGGTGTGTTATGACTGGTCTCTAAAGGATAAGAAGAATTTATTTACAACAGCACTGTTTTCAGCTAGAAGCTTTTTGACTAGAACGCAAGAGATGCGGAGCATCAAAGTATGTATGAAGCGATGTTACCTAGTACTTATTGTAGGATGGAGAATTTAAAAAAAAAACAGTGAACAGATGAGACTCAACTTGTAACTTGTAACTAATACTTAAGATATCGCTCGGTAATTATTTTTTCTACCGTTTCCGAAGTAAGTTTGTAGAATTCAATAATCACATATCATAAAACAAAATGAAAATAAAACGATGGTTTTTTGATTCGTAAATAAAATTATCAAATTCTGCGGAAATACGCTACAGCAAATGACATGGATAGAGAAAAGTGGAAGACAATCAGGGAGGCCTTCATCCAGCACTAGATAGAAATCGACTATTAATGATGATGATGATGAAACAATGAGAGAGAGACATTAATACTCAATAAGTTGCTGCTTAAACTTTTGACAGTAATAATTAAAAGTTTAAAATATTTTTACATAGGTACATATGTATAAAATTATACAAGTGTGTATTATGTTGAATACTTATTAATTTTTTAATTTCATAATATTAACCCTTTTTTTTTAAATACCTTCTATAACTGTACATTTTCAAAAACAATAACAATTGCCGTTCATTTCGAGTGTTTTGTGATGTAGACAAATTGCATTCATACAAATTTATATAAATTAGAAGTGATCACTTAACCCTAATCGTTTTGATAAATTAATTCACATTAGTTTTTTACTCCAACTTATAAAACTCGCCGGCCAACCCACACCGCAATAGTTTTTTGCCTCAATTAAATTAATTAAAATGGCGAATAGTCGCTTATGTACAATGTGTGAATATTCATACCGAGTATATTTTTTTTTTTACGCTTCGACCGCTAATTATTGTAATATTAATAAAGTATGTAAAAAAAAATGTATGTAAAAATACGCTCAGTGCCGTGTGAACCTTATTCCTCGGTATCGAATGGTCGCAGAATTTGCCTTGCCCGAAGTTATTTTATTGTATAATATGGCCGAGGCTGCACGCATTGCGGCGCGCCCTCGGCTGCTGGGGTGCACATCATTTGTCACTTTATAATAATAATAATAATGTCATTATCGTCGTTGATCGCGCTAATCAATTTAAGGGTTATCGGTTTAATTAATTTTTTTGTTGAACTTTTTATTAAAATGATGTTAACAATAATAAGGTTGTTATCAAAAGTATTTTAAATATGAATTAAATATATTAATTAGAAATATATACATATAAAATCAATTTTATTGAAAAATATTGTTGTTCCGCCATCGAAATTCGAACCTGGATCTTTTTTCAAACCGGGAAAGGTGGATTATCCAACTATGCTACAGCGACGATATTTTTAGCGACAAATATGTTACCTTTTTGATATTAATACATTTAATCGTTATTTGAAAAAGTCATCTACCTTCTTTTACGGAATCTTAAATACATTTGAGTAATCTAATAGCAGACGCCAGAATTATAAATTCATTTTTATTAAATTTTAGACACATTGATACAACTTTGTTATTAGGAGAACACATTCTTATTATGAATCAATAAATCAATTTTGTCGAAAAATATGTATATCTTTCTAATTAATATATTTAATTCATATTTAAAATATCACAGACCTATGTTCTGAATAATTACAACTTCACAATAAGAATGTGTTCTCCTAATAAAAGTATTTTGATACAAATTACGAGAATCAAATAGAATTTTATGTAGAAAAAAATCTATCTATCGAAAAAATATTTAGTTGATACCGAGATACTAACCTTGACCTCTTTCTATTTGGGGATCTGGGGAAGCACGTTCACTATTTCGCTACAGCAATAGAATACATTTTTGAAAAAATTTTAACTTATATTCTGTTATAATAATAATAATAATTTTTTTTTGATTCATATTATAATCAGTGTATTATTATATTGTTATAATCAGATAACATTTCAGCAAAGTAAAACATATATTTGAGTACCCTGCATGCTACACTAATATTTTACTATATTATAGCAGACAGTGCCTTTCCTATGTAATAATAAATAACGTGTAGTATTCAATGTACAAATAAATATATATCAAGAGTAAATCAAAATGCGATTAGATAGCGTATAAATACATTTTAATACTTAAAGTAAGTAAATGCATTGTTCAATGTAGGAAAATATATAAATATTTATAGATAGTATATAAAATATATAATACTTTTAAAATTAGCAATATTAACTTGGTGGTTAAAATTCATATTTTTTTTATTTATTATCTTTGTTTTGTTAACCACTGAATTTAGTTTAAATACATCTACCGGTTTCGAAAAATAGCATTTTCTTCTTTAGGATGTCATAACTAACTAAAAATATAGCATTGTTTCTTCACCAGAATCTATTTTTGTTTATTTTTTTTTGTTTTGTTGTTTTTTAAAAAAATTTTAAAAATAGATTCTGGTGAAGAAACAATGCCATATTTTTAGTTAGTTATGACATCCTGAAGAAGAAAATGGTATTTTTCGAAACCGGTAGATGTATTTAAACTCAATTCAGTGGTTAACAAAACAAAGATAATAAATAAAAAAATATATAAAATATATGTATAAAGCGTAAAACACAAATGCATTTAGATAACATATAAATACAATGTTCAATGTATATAAAATGTAAAAAAATATTATACAAAGAGTAAAGGAGGATGCAATTAAAATCATATAAATGTAATGTAAAACTTAAAGTAAATGCAATATTCAATTTATAAAAAATTTAAAAACTAAGTTAAGTAAGAGTAAATATGTCAATAATATACAAATTTGAAGTAAGAGTGTAAAATAAGTAAATAATATACTAATATGAAGTAAACTTATTTACCTGATTATCTTTTCAATTGATATATCTATTAGTACATTTTTAAGATTATTTATTTTCTTGATAGGAAGAGCTCCATGTAGCAACTAAATATTTTTCGATATAGCTTTCTAGTTGAACAATTTAATTTGTATTAAAATACCACAGAACTATGTTCGGAAAATGCATCTTAATAACAATAATGTGTTCGCCTTTGAAAAAAAAGTTAAAATATCAATGCGACTAGCCCTGGTGCACTTGTTGTAGTAGAATATACATGGGTGGATATTGTCAAGACGTAGAGGGGTAAAAAAATGCCAAGGGATGTGGCCAAGTCCCGAGGGATCATTAAAGAAGATTTATTATTTGCATATTGGGCTCCCCAGCATGCTTAACTACTACAACGAAATCTCATCCATTAACGCTAGTTTTTATACATTCTTCATGACACAATTGTTCAATGTTGGTTCCAATACTATTAACTCTGTGTACGACACAATTTATAAAACGCTCAACTTTATATCACAGTCACGGTGTAATTTAATGTGTCGTGGTAGTGTTATTGTATTTAATACGAAATTTTATTGAAAAGTTGATATACAATGTGTTTAAACTCTGTAACCGTGCAAGGCACGGGTTAATCGTCTAAATTATTTTTAAATTTATACAAATATTTTGTAAACTATATAACCACAATAGTTTTCTTTACCAGGTTAAAAAGTTTATTTAAAAATGATACATTTTTATGATTTTTTTTCATTCCCGCGTGTGATATTCAACGAATGCACACCCTGGTAGCTCACGCACGCAAAATATGCCCGTTCATAAATGAATACCTCGGGTAGAGGTACATGTTCGAACATACCTGCGTTCGAATGTGATGCCGTAGAATGATTGCGTTGCGTGTACGGGTCAGACAACCCCGTCTGGGGTCACGGGGGTGGTGCCGCGGGGGGAGACGAGGGGAGGGGGAGGCCGGATTCGTAATTCTACGCAGCGATCTATAAAAAAAGACATATGTGCGCAAATATCAAAAGCTACTCCCAAAGAATCTAACAGTTTTGAAAATGTTATTAATTTTAACTATATTAAGTCGTATTTAAAATAAATACACTAAAGCTTGGTTCCTTTATAAAAAATATTTTTTTAAGTTATATATTTTGAAGCAATACTTTCCAAATTATCTTAAATATCTTAAAGTATCGCGTAACAACATAAAAGTCACATGTATTCAGTCTATACATATACATAAAAAATACATAGATAAAATATAGAAGATTCCCTGTCAATTACATCACGTAAAATTTTGCGGTTATCGCGTCAAACAAATTTAATAATTTTACTGTGGTATTTTTATAAAAATTAAGGTTATAAGAATTATTAATTTATTATAAATAATTCATTATTTTGTGAGGTAGACAGCCGTTAGATAGCATCAGGCTTCTCCCACCAACAAACCTAGTAGCATCTAATAATTTTAATTAAAAATGTATTCTTTAAAACACTATTAAATAATAGCTTTATCACTAAATTGATAGCTTCATGATATAAATAAATTATTATTAATTATGGCAAGTACGAGGCTCGTTTTTTATGTATGTGGTTACGATGTTGCGCATGCGCAATGGTTTCCTTCATCTGTTGACTCACCACATACAACATTAGAGACATTCACACAGTGTTGGCATATTGTAGTGAGTGGTTGAAATGTTCAAAACAATGAATCAGCTGATAATGAACAATGAACAATGAATGACTGTGAGACTTGTTTCTTGAATGCACGAAACATGAAACTAGCTGACATTCAACACCATGTGTGTCTTGATTTGGCGCCACGTGATTTCCATGTTTTTCTTTATTTGAAGCGGTTTTTTGGTCGCAAGCGTTTTTATGACGATGACGATCTCAAAGACGAAGTACAGACATGGTTTTCATCACAAGCGGCGTCGTTCTATGACGAAGGCGTGTATATGAAAATCGGTGCCCCGTTATGACACGTGTCTTCGTAATGGTCGCGACTATGTTAAGAAGTAGTTTAAGGTGTGTAGCGTCCGAAGAAAGTAAAGTTTTGTAAAAATGATCTTGTTTCTACAAAACCTAACCTGGTACTTTCTGAAAAATAACCTGGTACTTATTTAAAAACACCCTCATAGTTGGCGCAGTAAAACCGCAAAGGATAAGATGGTACGTAACAAAGAACTCATGAAAACAGAACATGTTGTAAACAGTATTGATACCAACACTAATGTATGTAAATAAAGCCTGGAATTGGAATTGGAAGAAGAAAAAGAAAAAAGAAAAAGAGTCTGCCATTCGGGGAAAAGGCTAAATCTCAGAAATCGATGAAAATTTTTAATGAAATACTAGAAAACATAAGAAAAGAGGAGAAATTTAATGGATTGAAAATGAAACTAAGCAAATATATGAAAGATAAGTTGTAGTAAAAGAAACGATTTCGATTTAGTTTATATTACAGCTTATACAAAAATACTTATGTATGCACTGTATTAAAAATAAATAAATATTTTTTATCTTGTCAAGAATATAAGGTTCTCTTACTTGCAAACTTGAACATGGAAATATCTTAGAACATGTTTACAAAATGTATACACCCAAGTGGTGCAAATTTTGTATTGTTTTTATGTTACAGTGAATGTGTATTTACCAGTGAACTTACATTTTCACTGAGGTTTCAGTGAAATTATACCCAAATATATTTTCGTTGAAAGATACAACATAATTTAACTAATAGATAGTGATAATAATAGTGAAATTATATGCTGCTCTAAACCATCAATTTTACAGTTATGAAACGTCAATTTGCCTGTTTTTGTGTTAATTTAAAATGCGAGAAAAGTATTGAATTATCGAAATCGTTATTATTCTTTATAAAAAAAATTCGAACCATTACCTACATGGAAAATTTTACCGGTATGATTTAAATAAAAATTCTAAAACTAACACTGACATAACATAACATAACAATAACATAACTATCTAACAACTAATTTTAAAACACAGTTGCAACCAGCTAAGGTCAAAATGTTCCGACGCCAGATGGCATCAATGACACAAACACGTAACGCATGCGCGGCGTATACCGAATGGTTAGTTTGCGAACAAATACAATTTCACTGATATTGAGCAGTAAAATTGTAAATCAATTATTTGATACATTTTAATTTACTACGTATGACACATTTGGAATGTGCCTCTCTCACTAAAAAAATATGTGTTGAAACGGGCTTAGTTTATAAGCAATTGTACAAATAAATTAGTTTATAAGTATCAGACTCAATTAACATTTACCTCTAATACGTATATTTTTAATTTTCAACTCCCGGTTAACTTATATCATCTTCTCTCCCTTAACTCGCCACATTTAAGTTATATAATACCAAATTTCTTGAACAACAATGGTATTAACTTGTAGCGTAATATTCCCTATTCTATACTATTGTTGTACTGCTTTCTATGAAGTAATTTTTTAACCTGTTTAATGGCACAAATCACTCTTGAGGGTGGATTGCCTGTTTAAAAGAAGAAGAAGAATACATATATTTTATATACATCCGGTGTATATATAAAAAGCAACTACAAAGTGGACATTCAACATATCATTTTGAATAATTTTGTGACAACAATAATTATTATAGGTTTGATCAATACGTTTGGGTGAGTGCACGAATATTACGAATCAAGTTTTTATTTTCAGTTTCACATTATCGGGACAATTCATTTGGGTTAAATATTTCAGCGTCTTATTAAATAGTTTAGGTCCAAAATATTTGTAGTTCCTTTGGCCATATGTTGCATGTGCTCTTGTGGTTTGTAGGGTATGTTTATTTATACATGTCATAATTATATTTTGAGTTCCTTTAAAATGTGTCTGTTTGTGTTTATACAAATAGTAAATAAAGTAATAGTTGTAGTTTTGAGGATGACTTTTAAAATAGTTTTCCGAGGTATTATTATCCGATTAATTGTAGTTATAGTCGCTCCTCCCCATGTGAGTATACCACGCTCTATGACCGATTGACAAATCGCGTAGTATGCCATTTTAGAACTTTTATTTTAAATAAATTTTTTGATTTTGTAATAAATTGTGTATGATGACTCCATTTGAAATATGCATCAATTGGCTGAGTTAGTAAAATTATATTTATATTAGCGAAAATACAACTGTAACATATGCAATTTATATTCCATAGTAGTGCAAAATTTGATCTATTTAATTTTAAAAAATTGATATCTTGTATGTACCTACAGTTGTGCAAGAACAATAATGGAGGAAAATATTAAATCTCGTGAGTCGAAGGAGAATTCCGTTTTAATATTGAGTTATTTATTAAATCTGATAAGCTTCGCTGAAAGGTCCGTTTCCTTAGGCCGAGGTGCAAGTATTACCGGAGGTGATGCAGTTTCGCATCTCGCGGTGCGTGGAATGTCTCCATACCGGAGAGTTCAGATCCCAATCTGTAAGGCGTCAGCGTGACGATCGAGGAATGCACCATCTTTGGGTCTAAATACAAAATAATTTTCAAAACATCAACGTAGTTTTACGCAGTAAAATTTCTATTTTAATTTTTTTTATGAACTTTTCAAAAACGGATGTCAAAGATAAGAGTAGCGGACTAAGATGAACGGAATAAGGAGAAAATAAAGAAGATGATAGATAAGACTAAAAAGACAAATTTCGTATGCTTAGATACATATTCTTTTCAAAATATGATATAATTATACGCGGACCATTTCATTAAAAAATAATTCTACTTTTTCTTTAACGGTTTTTCATATAGTAGTATCAGCAAACGTTAGCGATATATATTTAGTCATGTTTTGATTTCTGTTATATAAAATTGAGCGTTTTTTAAATTCTATTTTACACAAATTTAATAGTATATTTATTTATTTATTATTTAGACATATATAACAGCTGCAAAAAAAAGACTGTTTATATATTTCAAAAATGTTAAATTCATTACCCAAGTAGGCAAGCCAGTTTTAGGGCAAATTAGAGTATTGGACCCAACTATTTAAATATACAAATTTTACAGGTGATAAACGACTATTAGTCATGTATAATAAAATTTCGCTATTAAACTAAACCTGTGTCATGAAAAATATATCCAGGTTAGCATTAATGGACGATAGTTAAATATTCTAGGGGGGAGAACCAACTATAATAATAATTGCTCCTTGTTAGTTTTCTTCAATATATAAGTTGAATTAAAATTTCAAAATTGAATTGATTGATTTAATTTTAAAGTCTCTTATCGAGCTAAAGTCAAAAGTATCTCAGATTCACCGTAACATAAAGTTGATTACTTTTAAAATTGGAATAGTATAATAGTATTGTATCAATTGGAAATATTGTAGAATATAAGTTCAAAAATTGTCGAAAATGTATTCGAGTGCTATAACGAAAGTGAAGAATGCGCTTCCCCAGATAGGAAGAGATCCATGCTCGAATCTTAATAGCAACTAAGATAGATTTTTTTTCTCTATAATATTTAATTTTTAATAGTAATTCTTCTTCCTAAACGGTGTCATGAGACTTGGAAGTCTAGAATTTCAGTCTCAAGCATGTTGGTTTATGTATGAGAGCTTTCTGCGTATTTCCGAGACTTATCTGCTCTCGATACATGTCCCGCCCACTACAACCTCCTTCTTCAGGATGTCTTGGGCGGTTTACCGTTCCTGAAGTTTCAGTTTTTTTAATCTTCTCTATTATCTCATAAGGTTATATTTTCTCACGCTTAAGTGAGAAACCAAACTTCACACCCATCTAGAAAGCTCGGTTGTATCAGTGCTGTGTACAGTTTAATCTTTGACAACAATCTCAATGAGAAGAATTTCAATAAAGCATAGTGACAAGCGTTTCCTGATTTTATCATGCTATTTATTTATTGTTAAATATAGTTATATCTTAATACAAAATGGTTAAAAATTATTTAGCAAATACCTAAATAAAAACGATGGTACTATACTGGTGAATTGGAAGAGATTGTAAAAACCAACATTATAATTAAATTATTTTAAATACAAATTAAATTAATCCACTAGTAAGATATACAGAAAAAGTTTATCTATCGAATAAGTATTTAGTCATTTACTACCGGAATTCGAACCTCGACCTCTTTCTATCTGATGAAAGGCGTTCTCCACTTCTGCTATAGCACTTGAATACATTCTCGACCTATTTTGAAGTTATATTCTGTAATTTTGAAATTGATACATCTACTATTCCAATTTTAAAAGCAATCAACTTTATATTACGTGAATCTCAAATATCTTGAGTAAAATCCGATAGAAGACGCCAGAATTTAATTAATTAATCCATTTTATATTATATTATATATATATATATATATATATATATATATATATATATATATATATATATATATATAATTTGCCCAAAAACAGGCTAGCCTATTTGGGCAATGTATTTAAATGTGTGTAAAGATGTAAATATAATATATTTCTGTTAAAATCAAAATAAAGTTCAAAAAAATAATTTTATTATATTTAGTAACTTTAATACAGTTTATATATTCAGAACATATTTACGTTGTAAAATTACATTTTCAGACATATATATATAAAATGTGTTATCCTTAAATTAGTTTTGTTTAACGACTAATGGTTCGAGAATGTACGAACTGACGCCAGTAAAAGTATAATCTAAAATATTGCATATAATATTATTTCAGTGCAACATCATTGCACGTTGCAACATCGATTATTCCCATCATCCAGGTGTTAAAATCGCAGCCATTTCGTCCACCGCTCCCCAAAATGTCCGCTCGTATTGTTTTATCCCCGAACCTGATCGGCACTTAATCGATCATGTGACAAGTCCTAAATGGGAATATCAACAATCAGACTGTACGGTGCATGCTCTAATCGACTTTACCTGTCCATTTCAATTTGGCGGTGCATTTGGAGCGTTACTCCGCATGTCTGCCGGCTAAGTGGCCACGGCACGGTACGTACCGCTGTATCGGCCTGAGAGCAAAACAAATTGAAGCTTTCAGAATAATGGCTTTTACCAATTGGAGTTTTGACAGTTCGATGGCTCGTCGCGTTTTCCAACTAACTGAATTTTTATGAGGGTAGGATATTCATCCAAAATAATAAATGTATTTTTTAACATCTCCTTGTGTGCCATTACAAGAAATAATCTGAAAACTTACTTGCTGACCAGTAAAACTAAGATACAGATTTACAAAAACCTCTATATGTCAGTGTTAGATCCCTTCCAACTTCTCGACACATACCTGTTCTACCCATTCGTCCATCACCGCGGGAATCAATGCTAATTTCGTCGCCGTCCTGTAAGCCTGTACCTTTTTCGAATATGCGCCGGCCATCTACCTACATCGCGTGATACTTTGCAAAGTGGCCTGTGGTACCTTCTACAACTACTTCGAGCGTCTTAAAAGTGACTCGCAGCATCCGTCGAGGGATCCTTCAATTGCTGAGCGTGGAGAGAGAATCGGTACTGCAAAAAGTCAGTGGTAGTTTTCAAAGTACTGTGTCATCCTGTTTCTCCTTCCATATTTTCTTTCATACAGTCCACGAGATAATCGCTAACAGTCAGGTCTCACATATTAATCTGAATGCTATGTAATAAGAATGATGAAAATTCACTACTGACCTTTGATCGTGAGAACGCTTACACACTTATCATCACCGCTCGGCGTTACTGAACGCACCCTGCAAATACCGGTGCATGAAACAAAACTCATAGCAGCAATAAACAAAAAAATTGAATACCCTTTGGACCTTGAAGCTAAAAAAATCAGATTTAATAAATTTTCTGGTGACGCTCAACAAAGATTAAATCAAAGTTCGAGTTGTCTCAGCGAATCGTGAAGATCGAGGTCAATAGTGGCAGTTTTTCAATCTCGACCCTGTTTGTGTGCACATATCGAGTCTCGCTGTCATATCGAACATCGTATACATAGGTTTGAGTTTTGTCTCAATCTACCAATTAGCAATGAGCTAAAAATCACGAACTGTAATTTAATCACTGAGATCTGTAAATCACAATTATTAACAGTGATTGAGAACTTGAAAATATTGTGATTCATGATTCTTGATTGAAATATTGTCAGTTTCGTAATTATTTTATTAAATACTTTAATTTGATTGTGGTTTGATGTATTTTGATTTGATTTTTATTTACTTATTTATGCCAGAAAGTTGTGAATTATGTATACTTTTTACTTTTTGATTTTTAAGAAAAGTTTAAAATATTTGTAAATATGCAAATTATAGTTTATTTATTTATTACGCGTGAGTATGACATTGATTTCTCATACCGAAGGCTCCGGGTTCAATTCCCGATGAGGACATAATACATTATAACGTTTCGTTATAGTACTCACCTTGATAACTAAATTTATGTAGGAAAATTTTATTCTGTACATGGTAATCATCAATCTATAAAATTGGAAATCTATGCCTGCCCGGCCGGGCGGCGGAGAGGTGGAGCGATTCCGGCAGACGTCCACGGGGGGCCGGACCGAGAGGCAGAAGTTAAGTCTACCACTCCAGTCGTGGCGAGAATATTTTAAATTTGAAAAAGTCCATTACACTGAGGCAGAATTGTTAGTAAGTCGGTAAGCTGAGCCAATACTATATGGCAGTACGATGGGTTTATCTACCATCGATCCTGGTAAAAGATTAATTCCTACCGGGGTTTTTTTCATATTGGTATGGGTGTGTGACCCAAATTGGATTCATTGCTAGAATGTAACCCATTCTAATCGCCTTTTATTCTTATTATTCTATATTTCTCATTTGTACGCAGTCAACTTGAATTCGGATCTGTAGTTTGGAACACACCTACAGCGACTGACTTGAAAATGTTGGACATCATTTTTTTAATATTGATTGAAAAATTGTTTTGTGATCCGCTCTACGTCAAAATATAATGCCGTAAATTTTTCTAATAACTTAGACATTTTCAACGATACGCCAACTTTTTAATAACTATTAACATGAATTGTATATATTGCATCCCATTTCCCTCTCCTCCTTACCCTTTCCACTTTGCATGTTCAGTTTAAAAACACCATTTTGTTTTTTTTTTTGGTTATTTTTTTTTAAGATTTACTATTTTTAAGTTTATTATCTGTAGGTTTATTATAATGTAAAAGTTTTTTTGTTTATCGGTTTGTTTGAGTATACTATTTTTTAGTTTCTTATGTACTAGTTATTTAATTCCGAAGAAACTTTACTGGTGTTATACTGTTTGTTTCTCAAAAATAAAAATAAATTAATTAAAATTAAATTAAATTATTGTCTGGCTGGGCAGAGGGTTTTGGTCCTTCCCAGCAAGACACTGATGTTTCTGGATGGAAAAGGATTTGGCCCTGTTAAGCCCTATTTGGGGCGGAATCACACTACGGATGTTATGCCCTGATATCACTGCTGTGATCTGAGTATGGCGCACTGAGTCCTGTATCTCGGTGCGACCTCGGATGATGAAGAAGTAATGCGAGATGCAACGGAAGAGCATTTGGTCTGTAAATATTGTTATCCATTTTTTCTCTGTCTAAACTACCGTTGATGTAAATTATGATATAAAACATAATTTCGTGATTGTTGCTAAGTAAATTTCAATGTATTAAATTTTGTTAAATTAACAATCAAGTTTTTTTTTATCAACTTGTTATTTTTCTTTTCAACAAATGCAGATTTGGAAGATCTTTGATAGGTGTTCGACTCACTAAGATTCACATCTCACGTTTGCCACTGAAGTGACCTGTGGAAGGCGACCAGCCTCACTTGGGGACTCGATTCCCTACAGCATACATATAATTGTTTTAAGCCTGGGTGTGTTGAAATACAGAAATGGAACCTCGTAGGCTGTTGTAGTAGTAAAAATTAAAACTTTAAAAATATATATATATATTGTGATATTATCGTAAAATGATAATCACAGTCAAAGTTTTTTATCACTGATATCAACCAATAGCAATTTACCTTTTCACTACTATCAATCTCAAGCGAAGATCTCGGCGTTTATCTCAGCGCGTCTACACTGTTCTGAAATGTATCTTAGCATGTCTGATTCTATATCCACCATTCGATGAAGGAACTAAACCCAAGAATGAAAGTAGTAAAGTAGATAGTTTCAGTAGACTCCTGTCGCTGTTCGTGACGCCGCCGCCGCACTGACAACCGCGTTGGCCCCGACAGTAAAGCATCTAAAATAACTGACCCGGAAATTTCCTCAGCCAGGAATCGATCGCGATACCTCCCGACCCACTTCGGTCATGCAACGGTGCCTCATCTATTATTTCAATTGCAACCGAAATATACGGCGACCTACCAACACTCCTAACGCCGAAATAGCTATCCGCGTCTGCTCCGGCTAACTCGATTAGCCAACACTGATACACAGCCGTGCTCAAACGCCATCAACTATTCAGCTGGCGGATGATATCGGCCAAATGGACGATTCATTTACCATATGGCTTTATTTTAATTTCGAATTTTTTTTAAAACACTAAAAAATTTAAAACCCGTCCTAGAACGAACGAGAAAGATATGAGGAAGAATGGGTGAAAAATTTACGACGTCATAATTTATGGTTATGTTTGAATGCCCAATGATGGCGTTGGTAGTTGGTAGTACCCCATTCGCAGCTTTAGTTTGAGCAGGCTGTCAACCATAGATAAAACGTTGTGACATAAAATGTATTTCTAACAGTGTTTTGAAGAAGAAAGTAAATTTAAATAAATTAGACTTTTTCTATACATTATTTTGATAACAGTGCATTACAGTTAACTAACAATTATGTTAGTGTAATCTAGAAAATTTTCATTGTTTTTTAGCTTTATAATGCGTGTAGATATGATAACAAGAAAAAATCCAACTAATTATAGTAAATGCCGCTTATAATCTGAAAATTTTACCAATTGTATCTGAAATGCTACTCCCCTATGAAATTTCATGACAATAACACATACTCTGCGGTGGTAAGTCAGATTTGACCCGGGTGTTTGTAAAAATATGAATTACGCTACAAATATTCATTTAATTCTGTTTTCCGTCTAGCTAATCTTATATTAAATATTTTAAAATAATTTGAAATACAAATAAATGTTATCGGACGAGATTCAAATAAGTTATTGATAAAAATGTGAAAAAACGCTCAAAAACTGACCTAAGACAGTCGGATTGAATCTCAAAGCTTACGCCAAAACATATATTGTTAACATTTTGAGCGGGTAGACAAAGGATACGTATTTGTATACTTCCATGTATTTGTTTTGACTTATTTTCGTCTGGCGGCCCTTAGACAATTCCAGTAATATAATTATTTGAGGGGCGTTACGCCTACCTGTAAGTTTTATGACACTATCTGCTCGGGTTCCGACGAGAAGATAACATTTTCAATGGATGTTTGTATTTTGGCTGTGTAGGGCGTGAGAATATGTACATTATTCGTAATATTTTTTTAATTTTTAACTTTAATCTTTTAGCATAAATATTACGGCACATCATGCTATTTCATTAAATCATATTTAAAATGAAATTTCTATAAAAAATCTCCCACAAAACGGTTGAAAAACCGAAAACTTGAGGTGGGTTTAAAATGACCCATTACCGACAGTGTTAAATTAATAATTCCTCAGTCTACGTGAACTTTACATTATCAATAATCTCTGAAACTTTGGACATTTAAAACCCGATATAAAAGTTGTATTAAAGTTCTAATATTTGCTTTTAAAATTAGCAATATTAACTTGGTGGTTAAGATTCACATTTTTTTATTTTTTATTTATTATCTTAGTTTAATAACCACAATTGAGTTTAAAAAACAATTATTGTTGTTATTTTTTTTTTTTTTTTAAAAATTTAAAAATAGATTCTGGATAAATAGAAAAACAATGCTATATTTTTAGTTAGTTTTGACATATCCTGAAGAAGGAAAAGGTGTTTTCCAAAACCGGTAGATGTTTTTTAAACTCAATTGTGGTTATTAAACTAAGATAATAAATAAAAAAAAATCTAATATTTGCCTTGAAATCCTCGGTTCAATCTCAAATATTCATTCGGTTTATAGAATAGAAGATGCCATTATTAAAATGGTTGATTATCAAGGAGAAAATAAATATTTTTGAGTGGTCTTACATATTCCAACTGCTTTTACAGTTTCACATTACAATTTTTTAGTCTATTTACACAGATCTTTTGCAATTATTTGGTCGTGTGTTAACGTGGTTATGAATTTCAAGTAAGTCATCTGGTTACTGATATTCTCAATTTAAATTTCATATTTTCTTTATACAATGAATCCCATAAACTTTTGACTAAAACAAGCTTGGTGACTCTAAGATAAATCAATCTATTTTATTTAATCTGCAAACAGTGGAAATCGTTTAACACGAAATCATGGGGGCCGAAATGTTGTTCACGTTAAACAAATTTCTTGTTAAAATGACAAATATCGACATAGTCAATAGAAAGTTAAGTCATTAACAGTAAGCAATACGGTAACGATGCGGCCAACATGTAATCCTGACAAAATGTAAAATAGTCTACTCTATAAAAATTGAATTATAACAGTAATTATATGGCAGCTGGCATATTTTGTTTTTCTAAAATGGTAACATTTTTCATGTTAAGCGTTTTTGTTTGAACAAATAATAGATATTTCATAAAAAATAGAAGTACGTGTGATTACAGGGCATGAGATATCTACTATTTGTTTAATAACACTGCCTTTAAATCCAGGTAAAAATCCAGTAATTGTGTGTTCTTGGAAATATTCAAATATTTTTAATAAATACATTGTTCTTCAAGCTATTATCAGTTTTTTAACGTTTTTCTCCAAATAAAGAGGTTTCCGAGTCTGATTTGAATCAGATAATGTTATTATAAGTTTTCTGAAACGTTCTAATATATACGTTATCGTATCTTTCCGTCTGGTCAACGGTCACTAGTGCGACACACGGTGAATATGAATGGACTTGAAATAAGTATGTAACGAACTTACAATGTATAATAGCATTACTTGAATCGTTTAATGATCATCGCGTGTATATGTGTTACATTTGTAGGTAATCCAGTAATTGTGTGTTCTTGGACATTTTCAAATATTACTAATAATATACTGACCAAAATAAGAGAATATATAAATATTTATTTTTCAGGCATATTCTATTATAAACATTTTACACATAAAGAATACAGCTTTGAATAATTTCAAAAAATACTTAGATTCTCATTGTGACATATATGCTGTTTCATGGAATATTAATATCAAATTTAGTCCATAGATGGCGATAGTGTACTGATATTCGAAGTGATTCCATATATTAATAAAAAATTAAATGAAATAAAAATATATATATTATATATTATGGAGGTTGATTGGATGGAATGGTGAACGTTACATTGTGTAAAGTGATCACTTAAGCCAGCCGAAGATAGATCATAAGCCTCGTAATTACCCATATTTTTCCATTAATAAAAAATATCTTTATCTCTATGAGATATCTATTATTTGTTTAATAACATCGCATTTGTAGGTGAAAATCCACTAATTGTGTGTTCTTGGACATATTCAAATATTGCTAATAAATATTTCGTTTAATGTTAAAATAAAATAAATGCTTGAAATCACATAGTATTTTCTTTTTAATTAGTGTTCTTTTATTTCCAATGTTCTTTAATTTAGTTTTGTTTACATTCAGTTTTAGTTTTGTTTACATTCAGTTTTAGTTTATTTTTCTTCAGCCATATTGCTATTTAAGTCATAGTTTAATTCATTCGATATAGTGGCATAATTGTCTCCCGCAAAATCACACCCCTTAAAATATCATATAGTATAGTTAGTACACGTTTAATAGTGACAATTTACAATAATTTTTAACAACAAATCATCGTCCAGAGAGTGGGACTTAAATGAGGGACCAACGTGGATGATGAGCATTTTCGGATGTGTTATGCTATGTGTTATTTGTTTCGAGGATATTAAACGTTTCCACTGTATTTCCAATACAATATATTTTTCAAGAGATATATGTATATCTTTCTATTTGATTCATCTAATTTATATTTACGTGGTTTATAGAATAATTAAATCATCCTGTACATGACGTAACACAGTTTCTCGAGGAGTGTGAATCGCGCAACCACGATTCTTGAAGCACCTTCCACATGCACTTCCTTGCGCGGATAATGAAGAATCCACTCCACTGTCAGCACTTTTCTTTCAGAGATCTTCAGATACGCACGTCTTGGTGCGCAAAAGACCCTTTGCTTTTACATATCAAAGCATGGAAAGTAGAAAAAATCTAAGCAAAAGACTTAAGGACTGTAAAGAAAATATAAAAACTTAAACTAAAGTTTTAAATCATTTAACAAATCTGCTCTCTTTTAATAAATATTAATATTGGCTATAAAAAACATGTATTTTATTGTGATTATCTTTTTTTTTGATAATTATTGTTTACATATTTGAAGAAATGACTAAAATATATTCATATTCAAAACTGAAAATCACACAGAAAAATGAGTTCGTTCGAAAATGTAATACATTTTTACCATAAGCCAAATTCACACTTTCAAACATCGAGAACTATCGCACATCGTTGACCTTGGAATCCATGCGCTACTGTACTTGTGCGATAGATTTAATATCTTATTCATTCTTTTTTTTAACGGTATTTATATTTTTTCAACCACAAAAAGTGTATTCTGTAATAGTTAAATCCCTTTGTGGTCTAAACGCTTTGACATTGCTGAACTTTTATATTGTTATTTGCTATATGTTAAATGTTATATTTTGTATATTTTATCGACTTGTTGATAATCTACATAATCAACGAGAATTTACCATCAAAATTTGATCTGTTATTCAATATGTAGATATTCCAAAATCTATAGTTAATATTATTATCGAATGAACAATACCGCCTATTTAACATTTCGGACAAAAATAATTTTACTATCCATCCTCCAATAAACCGGTAATTAAATACATGCGAGCAACAATAGTTCTGACATTTGATGATATGCATTGATTGTTTAATATTTGTAACGCACATTGATTAAAAATATATTTATAATTTAACTCTCTTATCAGACTGGAGCTAGTGATATCCTCTCATTTTTAATTACAATTCTTGTTCGTTATTTTAAACTCAATAAAAATTATTTGAAAGTCTAAAGGTTTATCCATAACTGTAAATTTTACAATAAAATCTGTGCCGTTAGTTATATTATTATTAGTATTTTAATTAAAAAACTGGATATTTCCACTAGTGATGAGCTCAAAATCACAAATCGTGAATCAATCACTGATATTTTTGAGTTACACTCACTATCAGTGATTGAATGTCTGGGAATATCGTAATTTGTGATTCATTTTTTAATTTTATATATACTTGGTTGTGCATGTGAAACGAACGTATTCATAAAGGAATGACGTTATAATCATGATAAGTAGAGATCTAGTAGATTCTTCCAAAACAATTTACACATTTGAGCCGAAATACTGAAAATTTGACCCGAAAAATAAACTCACATTTTTTAGGGGGTTTCATTCCCATTGTGATGATATTAAATTATATATATATGTTTTTTATGGAAATAAAATTTGAATAATATAAGTAATTGCGCTAAAAATTATATTTTATTTATTTATTTATTAATTTCGTGTATTGTGATATCGTGCGACGCATGCGTATTAGTAATGAAACTGTGATCACAGTCGCAGTTTTCAATCACCGATATTATCGAATACCAATCACAATCACACCAGTGAGTCAAGAGTAGCATTTTTTTTCATCACTAATTTCCACCATATTTGAGGTAATTTATGTTAACCTTATGTAACATTGGCCACCAGAAATCAACGGCATTTTTGCACATTATTTAAGCAAAATTTTTATCTCAATGAAATCTGATACATTTTCATTAAATTTTACATGTTTTTTTTTGCTTAATGCTTAACTTATTACATTACCCGGGGGATATATAGCTTTATGCATAATTTATCACTATACCCGACTCCCTAGGCAGTATGAATAATGCTAGGGTACTACGTGTAATTCCTCATTATTTACTCGGTCCATAATTTCCACATACCATCTAGATCGACCCGGCAATCCGCACTCTTTCACATTCTAGAAATAGAACATCTTACATACAAAATTCATTCAATCACGAGAAAGATCAATAATGAGAAATTAACTTTTTCAACATTAGCCTTCCTTCGCTTAACCTTTACCATACCATGATATAAAATACCCGAACGCAGCCATGCTGTCAACTCGTGTTACCATAAATAACAGTTATAAAAAATGTTTTGTTAGCTTAAATGGCTTTTATGGCACGAATTGACTCTAAATATTGAGCATTCAAATTATAAAAAAATGATTAATTAGGTAATTTAGAACATTCATTAAGTCCTGTATAATGTGTCTTTCCTTCTTATCTCTCTTCATTTAATTAGTGAGAAAGAGACAATTATATTTGTATGTTTGTTGTCCTTTTTACTTTGAAAATAATGAGTAATCTCTGTTTTTCATATAACAAATGGTATTTTTACTAACGAATTAATTTTACAACGGATTGAATGGAAAAAATAATTGTTTTTGTACGATTCCCTTGTCACAATTAGTTTTTCACTAATCATTCCTAAGCGCTAATATTTTATTCAGGATTATCTAAAATATGAATTTTATGTTGCATGTATTTACCGAAATATTATAGATCTGTGTTACTGCATGGTTTGGGAAGGGTTAAAGGGTTATTTTTATGAATCACCACAATCCCAATTTTGGCCAATCACTCTACCTATAAATACGTCTTGCTCTCACTTTACCGCAACAATAATTGCAACCTCCCCACCCTTTATCACTCTTTTTTTCTTTTTATTTATCTTCTACACCTAAACATACTTATGTACCTAAACATTTCTGTAGATTTTAATAAATAGTATCGCATGTTAAATATTTATTATGTTAGTTATAATAAGTTTACACTGTCAAAATCCCTTAATAAAATTAAAATTAAAATAACCTGTGTAGTATTGTAATGTCAGTGTATACTTTTTGATAAAAAATAGTCTGAAATTCTATTATTGATATTATTAACCATTATATGTACATTGCTAAACTGAACACTGTCCATTTGTATAATAAAATAACAATTTAGCAATTTAATATTTCAGATAGTTTTCTCACAAATCATAACTCTTAATGACTTAGCAAAAAAGCACCGTCGTGATTAAGGTTAATTTAGCAAAGTATTATTTAATCTCCTCGTACATATATATATATACACACTTGCCAAATAACGGCATGGAGTTGTATTTTATGATTACAACATTAATCGTATTACTAGCGGAAAGTAAACATGAGGCTCGCGAACAGCAAATACTAATTCCGTTTAATCCGTTTTACTAATCCAAGTGACGTATGTTTGAAGCTGCCCTCTTTGAAAAACAATGTCTGTCACAGTAGACATCTCGTAAGCATATTATTTAACTCTTGTTGTAAATATTTCTGAAAAATACTGTAAATAATAAACGTGTATGGGTATGATTGGATTGCCGTTAAGGGTAGGAATGTTGGCGACATAAAATGAATGAATGCTGTAGGAGTGTGCGTGTGAATACGCCAATATTCATCCACCCCTCTCATGTCTGATCAATAGTCGCATAATGTATTATGTATATAATGTGTGTGTCTCCAGAGCAGGTTATGAAAACAATAAACTACTTACGGTGCCATTCCTGGTTGCATTAGTATTATTATATGGCATCGGTACTGGATGTGTTCATGGCTGCTAGGAGTTTTGTTTACAATATTTACGATATTACAGAGTACGTTCAGTATCGCCGGACGTAAATGAAGAGTGGAGTCGACAGACCTTCACATATATTTATATAATATTTTGACATCTGATAGTCAGTAAAAGATTATTCATATGTTTGGGCTACATCTATCGGATGTCGCCCAATCAATTTATTAAAATTCGCTTATGTTTGAATATCTAGTTACTGATTTTTATGTACTTATAATGAAATCTATATACTGCTGAATCATTTACTATTTTCGAAATTCCATCACTACTAATTCGAAGAGACACTGCTGATGTCATCGTCTTACACAAAACAGCCAAACAACTCCAAAATGGACTGCCCTGATTCTTTGAGTGCCATCTGGATCAACAAGAAGTAATCTCACATTCAACCTTCCACATTGTAACAACAATGTCAAATAGAACTCATTTTTCCACCCGGTTTCCCTTTATTTCAACTCACATTTAAATGAATTAAATATTTTCAATACTTCAGTTAAATCAAAATACAATATATAAACTTTCATGGCCGTCATTGTTTTTTTTTATTAAACCGATTTTATTCCCTATCCCATTTTCCTTCCCTTTCGCTCACCCGTTCCTCCTGGAAAGTTTTCTTTTTTTTATCATTTTATATCTCTTTTTTTTATATATTATTTTATGTTCTAGTTTTTCTCTACTTTCTCTTATTTTTACAGATTTTTTGTATTCCTGCAATAGAAGAGAAAGTTCTTTCTCTTTTTATCGTTTTCTATAAAGCGTCAAATTTAATTTCTTATTACTAAAGTCTTAATAAGGTATTGTACCTATTTAATAGGCCTTATTCAAATTATTGTCTTACACTGTATCTAGTCGATTGTTAATTCAGAAAAAAACATATAACTGTTTTAATTTTTGTTACAATTTTATTTACATCGATTAACAGCTTATTTTCCAAATAAATAAAAATATTAAAAAAAAAAAAAAAAAGCTGCACTTCCCCATGAAAAAATTCCATACATAATTAAGAAAGCAAAGTATAGTTTGATCTTCTCCGGTTCTAGGTAATAGCTCCGGCGAACGCACCCGAGCCCCATTAGACGTCACGCACCCGCGTGCCGCGTGTTCTACGCACTAAAACGGCGAAACCACACGTCAAGGAACATTATATTCGAAATATAAAATTTTAATGTACCCCAAATCGAGCATAATTTTATCCGCAACAATTTGGAAATGAAAATAAAATTACAGATTGAATTGTTAACAGTTATATTTTAACAACACAATAACTGCGTTAAAAAATTTCATAAGATTATTATATTTCACACACTCACATTTACCGTGGGTTTTATTTTCGCATTTCTGGTACCGGGATCGAATTAAAAGCGAGCACTTTAACTTCTTCATATTGTCTCATTAGACTGTGGTGTCAAATTGTCATACAAGTATTCAATATTGATTTTTTTTGTATTAGATTTTAATGCATTGATTGATACATATTATTGACAATATTTTAATACTAATATTTAATTTTACTTATTTTTATTTCAAATTGTTTTTGAGGTGCCGGTTATCAATTTCGGTACAATAATTTTGTTAGATTTTACTTTAAAGTTTATCTTTATTTTATTATATTATTCTTTCTTATTCATATATTCGTAATATTAACTTTTAATTCGATTCTTTAATTTTATTTTAATATTATTTAGACCTGGTTTTGGTTTGTAACGAGCTTTAAGCTTAATATTAAACAACCTATCGCATCGTGAAAATAGGCGAGTGCATGACACAAAATAGACTTACATTGAATCAATCCAAAACAGAGCTACTATGGACAGCAACACCTAGAAGGCAACATTTCATACAGGAATCAATGTCTGCAAATCTTAAGTTAAGTTTTTAGGTGTGCGCATTGATTCAGATCTTTCAATAAATACACAAATCATCTAAACTGTCAGTGTTTGCTTTTATCAACTGAGACCGATTTCAATTATTCAGAGACATCTTCCTCCTGAGGCAGCTCGTCTACTTGTAAATCCATTTGTGGTGTCACGTGTGAACTATTGTAACAGCTTGTTTCAGTTGGATAGACTACAATCCATTCTAAAAGCAACAGCACGGATGATATATGGAGTTTCTAAATTCTCCCATATAACATCCCATTTGCACGAGCTATATTGGCTATAGTTTTCTGAAGGAGTTGAATTTAAATTGTGCTGGTTGATGTACGAGGCCTCACATAACATGGCGCTTCTGTATCTTCACGAGCTTTGTATCCCAGACAATTTGAATAGAAGACGTTAAATTCTTATGTTAAGCCGCAGAAGTCTAAGTTTAGTGAACGAGCATTTGCGGTGGCAGGCCCAAACGCGTAGAACTCTGCCCTCCGTCATAAGAAACAGTGCATCAGAGACTTTATTTAGACATTTTCAAAAAATTATTTTCGTAAGTTAAAATAACATTTTTTATTTTTAATTACAGAGATAATGTAGGACTATATATAGTTTATGTGTAAAGCACCCTTTTTTATGAAAATGGCACTATAAAAATAATCCAGTATTTTGATATTAAAGAGCTTAAGATATTTCATGTCTCATTCGTATCTTTCGATTGTGCAACGTTAAGTATCCCTATGTGTTACACATGAAACTGGTCTCTTCCACTTAAAAGATTTTTATTTTTATTTTATTTAACTGAATGTATAAATTCTTTTTCGAACCAGAAAAACATATTCTATCAGGGGTTGTTTGTTTGTTCAGGAGACATATAACACATATTTTCATTAGTTTCCAGCTATCTTTCTTCTTCATAGACTATTCAACACCAATTATAAGTATGTCTTATTAACGTGTTAGAATAAAATATTTAACCATTATATTTAACCCAACTGGGTGATAAACAAAGGAATGACTGTAACAAACAATTAGTAAATAAGATCAGGCAGCAGGACAGTGAATGGGACCACTTACCCAGGACCGTCATATGAGCAAAAGCTGCCATATCTGTCATTTTCATGCCGCCAGGTTGGCATTTTTAATACTATAAGGCGACCGTGCTACATCTCAGAGCTGCACAGCAAGATGGAGGCGTGGCACGACACCAAAACCAACACCATCCACTGTCCAATTCAACGCTCATAACTGAGAGATGTATTTATTACACATATATAAAGATAGAAACATTTAACAGTGCACAGAAAAAGAACAGTAACGGTGAAAAACATAAATCAACCCCCTAAGGGGAAAAGAAAAAAAGTGGACTACGCAGAAAAATAAATACATTTACTTCCGACTAGGAAACCAGGACTGGCAGATATCAAAAGAAGGCAAAGTTACAATAAGGGCGGTTAAACCTCACCCTCAATCGCAGCATTTGTACGCCTGAAAATCTCCAGCGGGTCACCCACACACCCATAAACTCTCGAAATTACCCGAAGTTTCTTTCACTTCTCATAAGGTCGTCGTTCCTAGCCGAGCGATGACCGGCCACATTTAATACCACAATCATAACTTCCCTTGCGTCCCTCATAATATCAAGCAGCAGAACAAAAACAATTATTAAACAATTTGGTCTACAAGCATTGCGTCGGCATGACAACAGGGTGATAATAAATAAGTGAACAGGGTAGCGGTACAATATTTACTAATCAAGATTAAAATAATTCTCGCCGTTTGTACGTCACACTTTTAATAACGGTCCGCGAGCGTAAGCCACACGCACGCATGTTTCGAATAAAATAATTATACAACTGGTCAGGCACTTTGTCGCTTGACTGAATATGGAAAAATAATGTTCTCTGGTCGAGATGGACGACTAAGTTTTGCGCACCCGACCTAGGTATGTAACTTCTTCCCATGTATTCGATAATAAATTAATTCTGTACCTGAATGTACCTATGTAATATGATTTTTTTCCTTGTCATTTTGTCATTATTGACGGGCTTTCACCTAGTTAAACAATATCACTGGCCCGAGTTGAAGACAGATTTGGTAATACTTTTTTTTTTGTATATTTGGAGAATTATAATTATTATATTTATAAATTTTAGATATCAAAATATTACTAGATTGAATTAGGTCCATTAAAAAAATTGCGTGTGGCCACGAATTAAACAAGATGTAGGTAAAGTTTGAAGCCGATCCATGATTGCCTATACGTATGACAATTTTTGAACAATTCAAGCATTATGTATTTCAAATATTTGTGAATTATATTTTTTATTTATTATCTTTGTTTTATTAACCACTGAATTGAGTTTAAATACATCTACCGGTTTCGAAAAATACCATTTTCTTCTTCAGGATGTCATAACTAACTAAAAACATATATCATTGTTTCTTCACCAGAATCTATTTTTAAAAAAACAATTATTTAAAAAATAAATTTAGTACCTAACTCAAATTGTTGCTTAATACAAATTTAGTCGAAAAATTTTTAGTAATTCTAATGTAATTCTAAGTCCCATTCTAAAATTTTTTCCTAAAAATTATTCGACTAAATTTGTATTAAGCAACAATTTGAGTTAGGTACTAAAGTTATTTTTTAAATAATTGTTGTTTTTTTAAAAATAGATTCTGATGAAGAAACAATTTTTAGTTAGTTATGACATTCTAAAGAAGAAAATGGTATTTTTCGAAACCGGTAGATGTATTTAAACTTAATTCAGTGGTTAACAAAACAAAGATAATAAATAAAAAATATGAATTTTAACCACAAAGTTAATATTGCTAATTTTAAAAGTATTATTTGTGAATTGTTTAGTCTACCGGTTGCTCAAGTGGCCGTGGGTTCGATTATTCGTCCCGGGAGACCAAGTTAGTCCTGTTTTCAAAGTATAAGCACTTAACTCATGTTAAACATAATAAAAATATCTATGTTATATGTATTTATAAGGCATTTGATTTTTTTTTTCTTAACTCGACCTTTTTCTTCACAAATTTTTTTTTTTAATGCAAATGGTATGGAATCCATTTTCTATCTATTATACCATCCTTAACTACCTATTATGGTTCTGTATTACCAGTTGTGTTGAGTAATTGTAACTAGTGATGAGCTAAACAGTTATTATAACCGTGATTGTGACCGTGATTCTGAGATTTGTGTTCAATGGCAACGATAATTTGTAACTAATTATTCATAATTTGGTGAGCAATCATCGGTACACTAAAAACTGAACCTCTAATAGTTAAATCTAAGTTACCAATCGACGTTACAATCGAATAGCATTTATACAATCACAGTTACAATCACGGTTTAGCTCATCACTAATTGTAACCGAACTGTCTAAACAAGCTCCATTTTCATGATTTTGATATTGTGATTTTTTCCGTTCTTATTTATTCCCTTAATTTCTGGCTTATGTTATAGTAAGTAACACGCCTTCACATGTTCGCCATAATAAACCATGTACAGCGAACCCTTAGACCAGGGGTTGGCAAAATTTTAAGCCAAATATGTTTAGTGCCTACAACGATGTACGTCTTTATCAAGAAGAACAAACTAAAATATTTTAACAATAGACTCGAACGCATGTTAACGAAAGTAAATACGCAAAAATAAATAAACAAATACATTATTTAAATTTTCAAAGCAAAATTTTGTACTACACACACGTTGGGTTATTTTCACTGCTAATCTCGAGAGGTGCAGTCCCTCTCATCATCAGGTCATAACTAAACTAAATACAATATTGTAGTCTATTCGGGCAATAGAGCGGGGCTTTTAGAATAGGCAGGAGGTTTCGGTCGTTAAAGGGAATATGGACAGTAAAAGCGAAGTGCTATGTTGTTAATTATTTTTTTCTGCGAATTTTAATTTTTTCAATGATATCAAAGTAGATACTATACATTTTAAGTGTTTAAAATCCATAAATTACTGATATAAAATATCATATTTAAATAAGCTTACATACCTACTTACCAATTTGTTATCCTGTGAAGACACAATAATCAAATTATGTTCAATATGTTCAAAAACTTTACGCATAAGGCATAGATAATGTATGTTGTTGGGCATCATGCGAAAAGAAATAATTTCGTGTCAGGGTTTGCCGAACCCTGCCGTTGGATAAATGAGTCCTATTAGTTGCGGCATATAAAATAAACTAATTTATATGATCGTATTATAAGTGCACGATCAAGTGAAAAGATAGGCCAAGATTGAGGACGACATCTCTGTGACGGATCGAAAATGTGCGACGCTTTATTTTGAAAATCTACCCTAGCGGAACACAATAATTAGGAACCTGTTTCGCGAAATTGAAGGCACGCAAAACGAGCCGTTTGTTTAACAACGTGGTCATTTTGTTTTTTAATTTACCGACCGTCCGGATGTACCCTCATTAAAGCCTTCATAGCGATGTGATATTTTAAATTCTTCCTCCGTAGCTTTACTGCGCATTGCGTTCAGCGCACGCCTTGGCTAACGAGAAAGGCTTTCATTTTCGTCACACACCTTTTTATTTATCATTCATATGTCAGTATTGTCTTATAGCGCTTTTTTTTCATTTACAGTGCCGATAAATCGGCGTTTATTTATATAACATTATTTTTATAGCTTTCATCAATATAAAAATCCTTAGTACAAATATTATAATTTATTTCATTTACATGCAAGCTTGTTTCTCGCTTGGTAAATATAAAGTACCTGTTCTGAGATAGGTAGCCGTAAGATTCCATAAGTTAGAATATAAGTTGGAAGTAAGGTAAGAAATTAAATTAAATAGTAAAAAACAGAAAAATCAAAAGGAGACAAGTAGAGGTAATAAGTAAACTGATCAAAGTAAACTTTTTAATACAGACTAAAGATATGTAATAATTAAAAGAAAAGAAACAAGCAGGGAGCATGTAAAACATGATAAGTACTTATGAGGTAGGATGTAACTACAAAAAAGAATTACTTAAAATGAGTAGCTTTGATCATATAAGGAATTTTTCTAGATATATATAATTGAGAATTGAGGATACGATATCGTTGCCATCTCTTATTGTATATCTGCGGTTCTATAAACATGTATGTCATTGAACAAATGAGGTTTTCATTAACAGCTAGTTTTCTTTAAGTTTTTGCCTGAGTATAAGGCGCAGGATTCTGTTTTCATGTATGTCTTACCGCGACAATAAATAATAATTAGCCATAAATATTTCCCACTTAGGTACAGTATTTGCTTTAATTCTACATGTGTTTGCGACTGGCAGACAGCAACGACTGAACGTATAAAAATTATTAGTAAAATATTATTTGATAATATTATAATTTAAATACTAATTTCATGTATTAATTATAAATATATACATATAAAATCAATTTTATAGAAAAATATTGTTTTTGCGCTACCGGGATATTAACATCATAGACCTATGTTCTGAATAATTACAGCTTCACAATAGGAATGTGTTCTTCTTAATATTATAATTTATTTTCCTCTTCTTTTTTCATCCTTCATGTCGGTGAGTCTCGGCTCTTAATGCAGGGTCTATCCAGCCAGGCACTCTTCCAGGTCTTCTACGTCCCAAATTTGTGCCCACGATAATCTCATATTATAGACTTTGATATACAACGTGACAGAAGAATTGAATTAAAAACCCAAAAGTATTTTTACACTTAAATCTTAAAATTATCATTAAACCAGAACAATGGTATCATAATTAAAGAAACGATGTAATAGACACATATTAAAAGTTCATTTTCGATCCATGAATGCCTAAATTTTGCAACAATCCAACCACCAAAGATTTCATCTACGATTACAGTCATAATCAAAAGATTCTTCAGACAAATTAAATGATTAAAAAATTTTGAAATAAAAATATATACTGAAAAATCTATCTATCTAACAAATATTTGGTTTCCTCCAGGATTCGAACCCAGATTTATTTTTTTGTCGAGGAATTGGGATACCAATTTTCCTGTCATCATATAAGATTCAAAAAGAAATTTTCCGGGTAACCAAATATTTTTTAATTATTAAGAACACACTATTATTGTGAAGTTGTAATTCAGGTAGGTGTGATATTTTTTAAAATACTAATTAAATGTATTAATTAGAAAGATATATATATATATATCAATTTTATTGAAAAATATACTGTTGTTGCTACTCAATCTCTGCTGCATCTCTTTCTAATTCGGGGAAGGTGCATTATCCAACTATGCTACAGCAGACAGTACTTTTGTCAACAAATTTTCGAACCCATATGTTACATTTTTAAAATGAATACATCTAGCGTTCCATTATTTGAAAGCCATCTACTTTATTTTTACGGAATCACAGATACCTTTGAGTAAACCGATAGCAGACGCCAGAATTAACAATTAATTTTATTAAATTTTGGACACATTGATGCAACTTATATATTATTAAGGAGAACACATTATTATTGTGAAGTTGTAATTATTCAGAACATAGGTCTGTGATAATTTAAATACTAATTAAATGTATTAATTAGAAAGATATACATATTGTCGACAAAGATACTGTCTGCTATAGCATAGTTGGATAATGCATTTTCCGCTAATTGGAAAGAGATCCAGGCTTGAATCCCGGTAGGAACAACAATATATTTTTCGATAAAATTGATTACAAATGTATATTTTCCTAATTAATACATTTAATTAGTATTTTAAAAATATTTTATCGATATATAAAATTTTCTTCATACATTTTTAATTGATTAATTTAATTTGTTAGAAAAAACTTCTTAAATTGCAACTTCGCAATAAAAATACCTTGATACTTAATTATCTTTTTTTTACTTTTTGACGATTACTTGAGGCGAGTAGACAAGAAGGTGGGCTAAAATGGAGACTGAGCGGTGATCTTGGATTGGGAGACGAGATGCAAGTAGGCCAAATGCCAGCTGGACTGATTACACTTAAGTAATGCTGAACAGACAGCGCACCAGCGATACAAGGAACGGAGGAGCTCGGGAGGAGTTGTATATTCTATACTGGACGCAAAGATGCTGATAATAATACGCTTCGACATCCGTGCCATTTTAAGAAAATTCTCATTTTCAAAATAAAAAATGTAATCTTTACAGAGATGTATTTTTTTAGCGAACCCAGCCATCTTATATAAAAATATATAAATAGTATTTGAGTATTTCCTGATTCATAAAATTACTAATAAACTATGTGCGACATAAACAAAAGCGATTTTACATTTTATCACTTACTTGATAACGTTAATGTCAAAGAGAGTAATTTTTAAAATTATTCTGGTAACCATCGCGTGCATTTCTACAAGATCCATTAAAAATCCCACCCAAAAAATATTATCCGTTTTTATGTTATGAAAAATGCAACGACGAAAAATAATTCTTTCTGACACTCCGTTAACGCCATCATTGCGTGGAGTTTGGTTTTTCTAAAAGTTACATGGATAATTATAACATACCATCACGCTTGGTCCTGTGATAGCATCACGCCTGGTCCTGAGATATTCATCAGTTTAAGATCTTAAAATTCTTTCGACACCGATTACAATTTCTCAAAACGTTAATATGCTAATTCTAGATTTTTGTATATCAATGCGGCAATATTCATTTTAATTTTGTGACAAGTCATTTTATCAGTAAGATTCTTACATATACATAGTAGGGGTATGTACTACATGTAAGCATAAAAGCTATGCATAACTATAATTTGCCTAATATAATAATGTGTATTTAATTTAATATGCAGATTTAAATAATTCAAAGTTCTCTCGTTAATATGTTAACTAGAACTATCTATCGAAAGAAATTACAGAAGGAAGACAAATAAAGCTGCGCATGTGTTTCAGGTAATTCATAAAATCTGCCTATATGCAATACTTCAGTCTCTCGCGACGCGTAATGTTCTAAATATATATCTTCACTTGAACAGACGTGTCGCAAGTGTGTATTGAAGCGGATTTGATGCATGCGTTTCAATGTGATTCTTTTAACTAGATATTATATTTTTTCCATAAAAATAGAAAGCAGTAGAAATAGTATCACTCAGGCGTATATGTGGTAATTTAATTTATGATAAAGTAAATAATTAACAAATTAGGAATGAATTTGCACAGTAGACAATATAAAGAACGGTTCGCTTCGATGGTTTGGTCAACTGGAACGAATAAATAAGAAAGAAAAATGTGTTAATGGTAGCAGAAATAGAGAATAATAATAAATAACATCCACTGAAGACCTGATTTGATCTGGTAAACCAGATACTGGAACACAGTCCTATTAAAAGCTTCAACAACCGAAAGGTATCCACGAGAAAATGTGTGTTTGTTGAGGCGAGAGTTGTTTGACGTTCTATGCTCTATGCTTACGGTAAAATAGCATAATGATTATTTAGTTAGTTAATGTGATAACTCTCGGATTGTCACCAGATTCCCTCGGGGTTCTATTCTTTGCTTACTGTCTAATTACTTGGATTCCCGGGTAACAATATTAAGTTTATTACAACAAGCATTACAGTCATTATAAATTATAAAGAGATAGACTAGTTATTCAGAAGAAGCTGTGATGGAAGAGAGCCGATATGACCCCTTATAAGGTTCGTCCTCCACCACTCATCTACTCACTTTCATATCACACACACACATACATGTACAAAGTGACAGTTCTCACAGTTAGTAAAAAACTATTATAAATAATGAGTATTCGTAGTTTAGTTAGTAAAAAACTATTATAGTTAATGCGTCATGGTAGCTTAGTTAGTTAGTAAAAAAACTATTATAATTAATGCGTCATGGTGGCTTAGTTAATTAGTAAAAACTATTATAGATAATGCATCATGGTGACTTAGTTAGTTAGTAAAAAACTATTATAGATAATGCGTCATGGTGACTTAGTTAGTTAGTAAAAAACTATTATAGATAATGGGTCATGGTAACTTAGTCAGTAAAAAAACACACCTTTCCGGAAGTTAAACAAGGAAGAGATCATCATGGCTGAAAAACCTGACATGATGGATTAGCCAGTCAACTTTTTTTTTAAAGGACAGCTGGAGGGGGTGGGGGAATCCACCTTTTCCCGGGACCGGTTCAGAAGCTAGGGCTTCTTTGTTGGTCCCACTCATCAAAGTTAATAAAAATATGCGACTTTAATTCAATTATATTTTTACAATTACAAAACGAAAAAGGAGAATAATATTAAGGAAAACACATTCTTATTGTGAAGTTGTAATTATTCAGAACAGACGGTCTGTGATATTTTAAATACTAAATTAATGTATTAATTATAAATATATACATATAAAATCAATTTTGTCGAAAAATATTGTTAAAAATATTGTTTAAATTCAATGTGGTCATTAGCAATTAAAATTTAAAATTGAGATCCTCCAGCGTTCCTTAAGTGCTGTCTTTATTCATAGAAAAATCATATAACATATATCCATAGAACATAGTTTTACATACAGATGGAAAATTAAGGTGCAGTAGTTCAAGGCAGACACTCTACTGTAGAGCTTTTCCGGGCCAACGTCCGTTGAACGGAGAGGGCGCAAGAAGAAGAAGAAGAAAAAACTATTACTATCTTTCTATTAGCAGAAATAAAAAAGATATATTATCACTTTAAAATACATCAAATGCATGACAAAAATACTAGAACTAAATGACGTAGGAGAGGACGAATAATTTGTTTCCTTAGCAAAATTAATTCTTGCACTCATTTGTATGACGTGATTGATTAGAAAAAAGTTGCAGCGGGTACTTGGGCAGTAACTTATATATTTTTCCTTAAGCCTCATATATATTCATGGCAATTATATATATTTATCAGATGATATGATTGATGCGTTATGTTAATGTTTGATCGTGCACCGCGCGATACAAACACTTTTTTCAGTCATGCAATCCATTATAGGGGTGACTAAGTTGAAGCCACCTAACAATAACGATATTTTTATAACAATTTAATCTGGAAAATAATAATGTTTTTTTGTTTAAGTGTCTGCCTACCGTCTATTTTTCATTATCATTTTGTGTTTGAGATGTCATTAAAAAAGCATTACGATCGTACCTACATTTACTTCTGTGAAGGGAAGTTTTATTAACAATTACGAATAACTTAATGCGGAAATTATTCTTAGTTGATTAATTATTTTTGTCCACATCAACATTTGTTAGATTATGCTGTAGTTTCGCAGGTGTTCAGATAATTAATTTAAAATAAGTATTTTTCTCGCCTCTAGTAATGTTTGCTCGGTGAGTTGGTTCTAAGGTCAGTTACGAGTCACGGTTTACTCATTTATTTAAATCATATTTAATTAATCAATTAGAAAGATATACAGAAAAATCTATGTATATAAAATTACAGTAAATGTGTGTTTTCACTAAAAAAAATAATTATAATATTGTTTATTGTGTTTTATATGTAGAAAAGTTGAGACAACTAATATATGTCAAGTTTTAGGACGTGGATACGCACCATTAAAGCCCAGTGGTGACAGATAATATTAAGTAATACAATGACAGGTTGTTTACAAAAAATTTAAGATTGTGCGTTTATTTAATTTAAATACAAATTTAATTTTAAATCAATTTTGTCGAAAAATATTGTTGTTGTTACCGGGATTCGAACCTGGATCTCTTCCAGTACGGGGAACGTGCATTATCCGATTATTGATCCGGATTGCCTATATGTTACACTTTTCAAATTAATACATCTATCGTTCCATTATTTGAAAACTTTGTTTTTACGGAATCTCAAATATCAATGATCAGTGGCGTAACTATTCCAATGCAAGAAATTGAATTATTCAATTCAAAAAATCATTTTTCACTTGTATTGCAAAACACGTGAAAATATTGGCCCTAAACTGTATATGGCCCACTAATATGTGCGGTTAGAGACCAGTTCATCGCCATAAAACGAAGTAATTTTTCAATCGCATGTGGATATAAATGCCTTTCAAAGTGTAAATCTTATATAAGTTAAATACGAATTAAATATATTAATTAGAAAGATGTACATATAAAATCAATTTTATCGAAAAATATTATTATTGCGCCATCGGGATTCGCCATTGGATCTCTTTCCTAACCGGGGAAGGTGCATTATCCAACAATGCTACAGCGACAATATTTTTAGCCACAAATGTTCTGAATAATTATAACTTCACAATAAGAATGTCTTCTTCTGATAATCTTATATGAATGTTTACGCGGCAAGAAGATAACCCACAACCCAGCTAAAATAACAACAACATCGGACCAGTAAGACAGCAAAAATAAAATGGTTAGTGCAGTTTTTATGTCATATGTGTGCTTACTGATTATCGGAAACCTGGAAACCAGCTATCGAAGGCACTTACATAAACATAAGACAAGATAATAATTTTGTTCTTACTATTTAATGGATAAGCCACGCAGTACTAATATTCGTATTTCTTATGTACGACACTAGGGGGCCTTTTTTTCAATTCTTGTTGTTACGCCACTGAGTAAAATGAAGCAGAAGAAGCCTTTCTTAGATTATGATCATCGATTGCCAGAACGGTATCTATATCGTGTGATTAATTACATTGCCCGGAGACAATGGCCGGTCAGAGTGATAAATTAACACATGTATTATAAATAATACTCACGTATTATTCATAATAAAATCCAGTAATTTACTTGATTTATAACATCATAGTTAGTTAATGCACCTTCCTCGGATTGGAAAGAGATTCAAGTTCGAATCCCGGTAGCAACAACAATATTTTTCGATAAAATTGATTTTATACGTATATATTTCTAATTAATACATTTAATTATACATATCTCATAACCACATCGCAACATTGCAACACATATAGTTGATACTCATTATCATTTTCACCGCATTTTATATCGTTATAATTATCTTATATTACTTAATGATAATACTTTACAAATTATTAATATATGCTTTGCATATTTCTCGCTTGACTTGTGCTATTTATTGCTCTGATTATTTATTGGTAGAGAAATATTTCAGCCAACTTAGTTTTTCTGTCAATATTTACATTTCACGTGTGAAATCACGCAACGTTCCGGGATCCAAAAAAACGGCACGCACGCCGTTCACGTTCAGTATCTTCGCTCGTGGGCGTTACCATGAATATTCATCCAGTTGATACAATTTTATATCCGAGGCTTATTTACTGTCAGACGTACGTTTCCTGGCTTGGTCAAACAAAACGTAATCACGTTACCAAGACTAATAATAAAATATTAACATGCGTTGGATGTGCACAACCTTAAGAACCGAATGCTCGGCGCAGATCCATGAAGTAAATAATGAGATGGTGGCTTCCTCGTCTAGTTTTGAATAGAAACCTGTGTCATCTTGCGGAGCAGTTTTTGAAAAAATTTTTGTTGGCACAAAAAGTATTGATCGCCTAATATTAGAAGTACGAAATATTATAATAGAATTTCTTCTAGTGTATTTTACAGAGGGTCTGCTTTTGTCATAACCGACGTGATGGTTCTGGCTGTTTTGGTACAAATTAATACCGTTAATGATTGGTAAAATGTAAAACCACATAAAAACTATATATTTTGATTTGGTCCCTCCATAAAATAATTCGTTACATATATATGCATATGTAGATAGAACTGGCGTTTTTTCTACGTTATATCGCTTTTTTTTGTAGATGATTAACACATGCCATTGTCAAAAAGTTGCCTGAAAAAATTATTAGTCGAGTGCCAACTCATCCTAGGTTCCCCCAAGCATACTATCTGCAAAAAATACTAATTTAGAAGAGATGCCAGTTCCATTTGCCAACGCACGTGGAAACCTTAAATCAAACATATATATTTATATATTAAATATACTAATTAGAATGATGTACATATAAAATCAATTTTATCGAAAAATATTGTTGTTGTGCCACCAGATTCGAATCTGAATCTCTTTCCAAACCGGGAAAGGTGCATTATCCAACTATGCTACAGATAAAATTGATTTTATATGTATATCTTTCTAATTAATATATTTAATTCATATTTAAAAAATCACAGACCTATGTTCTAAATAATTACAACTTTACAATAAGAATGTATTCTCTTAATAATAAAATTGTACCAATGTGTCCAAAAATTTAATAAAAATGATTTGATAATTCTGGCGTCTGCTATCAGATTACTCAAAAGTATTTAAGATTCCATAAAAATAAAGTAGATGGCTCTTTCAAATAATGGAACAATTAAATGTATTAATATCAAAAAGGTTACATACAGGTTTCTCGCTAAAAATTTCGTCGCTGTAGCATAGTTGGATAACACACCTTCCTCGGTTTGGAAAATTATTCAGGTTCGAATCCCAATGGCGCAACAACAATATTTTTCGATAAAATTGATTTTATATGTATATATTTCTAATTAATATATTTAATTCATATTTAAAATATCACAGACCTATGATTTGAATAATTACAACTTCTCAATGAGAATGTGTTCTCCTAATATTTATATATGTCTACAATATATCTGGTCCAATCATATAAAAATTTGGTTTGTTGTTAATTTTATATATATTCATAAAAAATATCAAAAACAAAAGATTCTTTCAATTCTTTAACCACATTATAAAGCAAAAGAGATTATCTTGAGCATGACTTTGAACCAATGAAGACCTGGAAGTGTGCCACAACGGTGGATAGATATATAAATATATCACATTTTTTGCGACAAATCTCTAAGTGGCGTCAGAGATTATTAAATCAATTCATTTTTATTAAATTTTGATACAACTTATCAAATATTTTTAAGGAGAATACATTATTGTGATAAATCTTCAATTATCACTAGATTCCCTTGGGGTTCTATACTTCTACTAATTATTAGAGTACTGTCTAATTGATAGGGTCTCAATTCCTTATAATATAAAACTCAGTGTGTCCAAGTAACAATTATATGTTTATTACAACAAGTTATTACAGTAAATATAAATTATACGCTTCAGAGATGTTGTTGTTATTCAGAAGAAACTGTGATGAAAGATAGCTCTTTCCCCAAAGACGGCCACTTGTAAGGTTTGTTTCCCACCACTCATCTACTCACTTTCATGACACATACATTTACAAAGTGACAGTTTTCACAGCTATTATTGTGAAGTTGCAGTTTTTTCAGAACATAGTTCAGTAGTATTTTAATACAAAGTAAATATATCAATTAAAAAAATATACAGAAAAAATCTATTTAATTATTGGTAACGCACTTCCCCGGATAAGAAAAGATCTTGGTTCGAATCCCGAATTGAATATTTCTATGCATTTCTTTAAATTTGATTCATTTAAGTTTTTTATAAACAAATATATTAATTTAATTATTAATATGTTCTCATTAAAAATAATAATAAAAATGTATTTTTATTATTTACATACCTAGACACAAACATTTTTGAACGGAGGGTGGTATTGTGGTCTCTTGGTTAAAATCTAAAAAAATGTATCGAAATTTTTTGAAACTTGCAACATTGGTCTCCTTACAATAAATAGTATTTGTATCGAAATCTAACCAGATTTAAAAACACTCCTCCACGCAGAAAAAATCTACCAGATTCTAGCAATCAATGCAAAAAGAAGATTCTCGATATCTTGTGTAATAAATAAATAAACGAATTCAAAACATAGAAGCTCATTAATATAATTCATCGAAGCTTGGTTATTTATACGCTCATTTGGTGAAATTGAATTTCGTACGCGAAGCCATTTTAATTAGAATTATCCGAGAAAAATAATCCAGGGTGATATGATGCTGACAGGACTACAGAGAACCTGCTGAACGAAATATCAATTAAGGAAGGTCACGGTATACGGAGCGCGATAGCAGATAGGAGATGTTTTTGCTCTGTTCGCCCCGGTCTGTCAGATTCAAAACCAGATACGTATTTATTAATACTCAATCTAAATAAAATGTGTATGATTCAGGGAGATGGTTGCCTTTGTATTTTACAAGTCTTAAAGAAAAATGAAAAGTCTTTAAACAATAATTATTTAAAAAGTATGAAAACTGAAGCGGAAATGCGGTAGTGAAGCGTATCAGAAATGAGCTTTTCTAGTATTAAATTTATTTTTTTTTAAATCCAGATTACCGTGCTTTTTGAATTTTTTTCAAAATGTGCAATACTTTCGGAGATATTGGCGTTCAAAGTTGGTCTTGTTGAAAAACGCTCGCATTACCGTGTAACATCACATCTCTCGTGCGTACAAGAGATGTGACGTCAATACTCGCCCGTTAGAGTGTCGATTACCGACTTGTCGACTCGGAAAATGTGAAGTCACACGATAAAACGGTATATAGCCTAGATCAACTAGATGCATGAAACAAAGGATAGATGAATTATATGTACGCAAAATTTGGTCAAAGCATTTGGATGGATTAATGTTCGAGGAGAGTGGCGTGGGTGAGAAGAGCTAGGAGTACACTTGGATATTTTGATATCCGAAGTGATGAGAGGTAAGAGTACTTTTCTCTGGATCTAGAGTGCAACTGAGCAAAATTAAGAAAGAATGACTTTCAACGTCTATTTTTGGGAGGGGGAGGGTCAATTTTATACTTGTCTACATTAGTAAAATATTGTAAATAATGGCCGATTTTAACCTTAAATTCAATTTCAGATAGTTTGTAGAGTATGCAAACTTTATTAATCAAAGAATTTGATTCTGTGCATTTTTGCTAACGAATTATAAGGGTATTGAAATCAGTAGGATTGAAATCCACGAACTAATTTAAGGCATTTGCTGCTGTTCCTCTGTTATTGTTGTCGTTAGCGTTAGTTAGCGAGGTACTTGAAAAGGTGAAAGATGTCGTGATTCGTAGATGACTTAGAGATTTCAACTCGAATATTTGAATACTCGATATTTAAATATATATTGCCTTTTTTCTACTATTCGATACTCGAATATTTGTGCAGCTATTCGAATAGTATTCGTACTAATTTCTAAAGATGGAATATTAAACTATTCTCAAAGTACTGATATGGACGTGGAATAGATACCTGTTGCTTGTTCGAAGAGTTCGTCGACGTCCGAATTGCAGACTGAATTAAGAAGCATGATTTTATCCTTCATAGAAACTACAAGTGTTTGTTCAAATAATCTGAAAAAAGGTTTTAGATGTTTGGATAATTTTAAAAAAAGGACAGAATATTGAACCTACTATTTAAAACACCTTTAACAGTTAAGCCAACGTCAACCGCTACTGAGCGAATATTTTCAACTGCTACGACGATAAAAACAAAATTAGGAACAAATTTAAAATTCGAAACGTTCAATGTGTTGTTATTTTTAAAATATGTATTTTTAAAACTACAATAAATAAACAGTGTACGGAAAATTAGCTCGTTTATTTATAAATTAAGTAATTACGTATAGTGCGATTTATTTGAAATATTCCAAATTAATTTCATACTGTTGTCATACTTTAGAAATTATTCGAATATTTTTAGTTTTACTATTCGATATTCGAATAGTTGATAAAATCGAATAATTAGAATCACTACCTCATAGATTAAGCAGTGATGGTTGTGTCACGTTTTTTCAACAACTAAAGCTTTCGATTTGTCGTTTTCATTAGCAACAGGACATCCTCGACCTTTCTCATAATTAAGACTTGCATCTTCTTTCCTACACTTTTCAAACCAATGCTGCACCGTTCATTCAGAAGTGATTCTTTCAGCCCTTTCTTGGTCAACATTGCGTGCGATTTAAAGGTTTTTAAGGTTCATAAATATTTAACTATTTTATACCTTTTGAACAAATTAAATATGATTTGTTAAACAGGTGTAAATCAAGCTTTCTTAATTTAACTAACATGCTGTGTCTTTAATACTAACTTTAATTTATCATGTAATTTTATGTTTTATACAAAATATTAGCTAGTATGTTGGACTTCCTTAATTTTACTGATTTGATTTCGTACCGTATCGCTACTCGAAGTACTAGATCATTAGAGTTATTTAATGTAAATTTTTCAAAAACATATTATTTTAACCCACCAATATAAATACTTTACAGACTCGATAACAAATTCAGTGTTACCGATTTTTTCTTTAGTTCAATCTTTAAATAAAACGTGAATGTTATTTTATGCTGTCATTGTATTGAATCAAAACTATAATTGATTAGGGTATTAATTAAAGCTGTTGTTTTAATTTAATTTTATATTATAATTTAATGCGAATACTTTTAATTCATAAAAAAATATTGTTATAGTAAAATTATTATTATATTATTACAAAGACCACAGGGCATTAATAAATATTGTTTAAATTCTCTGATTACAGGGTGAATACATATGATCGCAAGATCGCTAGTCTTAGGTTATGAAAGGTACTCTCTGAATACAGGGTGAATTGCAAACTTATACGTGCAATCGCATTCCTACATGAAAGACGTTCTGCGTGTGTAAGGATCAACGGATCATTCACACCATGGTTTGACATTACAAAGGATGTCAGGCAGAGTTGTGTAATGTCTCCATGGCTGTTCAACTTGTATATGGATAACTAAGTGAAAGAACTAGAATATACTATATGAATGTAGGAGCGAAAACGGGCGATTTGATTGCATGCTTTTTATTGTACGCCGATGATGCAGTATTAATGGCGAATAATTAACGGGAATTATAGAGGCCAGTGAGTAGAATATACGATGTATGCAAGAAAAGCGACCTTATTACGAATGTCAACAAGTCGAAAGTGATGGTATTCGAGAAAGAGGAAAACATGACAACGTACAAAATACTTGTAGGTGACGAATATTTGGAACAAGTAGATGAGTTTGTGTATTTGGGAAGTATGTTCGATAGAAACGGAAAGACAGAGAAAGATATCGAAAGGAGGGTGACTGCAGGGAATAAAGTGAACGGCGCTTTGAATGGAATTATAGCTAATGAAAACTTGTCAACTGAGGCAAGACCAGCGGTTCACATTGAAGTTTTGGTACCGACACTGATGTATGGAAGTGATGCTTGGAGCTGGCAGAAGAAGAAAGAAAGTACACTGAATGCAGTAGAAATGAGATCACTTAGGCGTATGTGTGGCAGATCCATTTATAACAGAGTAAATAATAAGGAAAGAATGTAAAGCTGATCTAAGTATAGTGAGTAAGATTAAAAAATGATCACTTAGGTGATTTTGGTCATATGAAACGGGTGAATGAGGAAAGAATGGTAAGAAAGATATATATATATATATATATATATATATAGTCATATGACGCAAGTGTTGATGACAGCAGAAGTAGAAGACATCCGCGGAAGACTTGGCATGACCAGGTAAACCAGATACTGGAGGATGATCCTGGAAGAAGCCTCAATAATCGTCGAGCTCGTATGCGAAGATGTATGAATGTGGATGAGGAGAGAATTGTGTGTCATGACAGAAGGCTGTCTGCCTACCCCTGTGAGGAAACGGCGTGATGGTAAGTGAGTAAGTAAGTAAATTCATATTAAAAAACACACCTTATTTTTATTTTGAAGAATCAGTAATTCAATGCGTAATTCAACAAATAAATATAGTAGTTTTCTAAAGAAATATAATTAAGTATTAAGTATAAGATTCCTAACTGTCGAACAAAAAATATAAAAATCATTTATTGATGTAATTTCGGAACAACCTAATATTTTTATAAAATACAAATATCAAAGAAAGACGCTCAGTTTTGTGTAGGATGTTTCAATGACGAAAGCACATCGTCCCAAATAGAGTTTGCACATGCAGTAGGTACTTACACCAATGGTTTCTCAATTGTGGCTCCCTTGATGGAAATCGATATTGGCACATAAACTGCAAAATACAAGTTGTTGAATTTAAAATAGTCAGATTGATAATACCCTCATAAGGTGAAACGCGTCTCACGAAAATTGAACGAGTGGAAAATTATTTGATCCGTCGTGTAGATTGGCGATCTTTGTTTTAGCACATTATGAAAATTAAGACTCAATCTTTATTGAAATTTTATTGCTGTATATTCCAACTTCATCTAGTGCTACCTTCCCTCCAGATATGCCAAGAAAATAGGTATTGATAATCGCATTTGATATATTTTAATACGTATGAGTAGGACCAGTATTTTTTTTTTATTTAATTTAGCGAAAAAAATACATGGGCAAAATAAATTCAATTTTTAAAATACATGGTTACAAACATACATAAAGTTATACACATACATGGTGTTTCTTTCGCTTACCTTTCCAAAAAAGAGACCAGCTCTTGTGCTTGGAGAGGGACCTTTTGTTTATAAAATGGTCCTGGATTAGCGGTAAATCCCCGCATTATGTCACCAGCCTTTCCCATTATATCCGTACATCTTGTGATATATCCAAAATATTTCAGAATACATATTTATATTGTGGAAGATAGACGTTGCTCACCATTTATTTATTGTAAAATACAACTGCTTATTCTGTGAGTCAGTGAGGGATATGCAACATCGCCTCCAGCAATCATATATTTATATTATTAAGGAAAACACATTCTTATTGTGAAGTTGTAATTATTCAGAACATAGGTCTGTGATATTTTAAATACTAAGTTAATGTATTAATTATAAATATATACATATAAAATCAATTATGTCGAAAAATATTGTTTTTGCGTCACCGGGATTCGAACCTGGATCTCTATTTCCAATCCGGGGAAGTGCACTACCATTGTGCCATAACGCCAGTATTTTTCTTGACAAATTTTCGAACCAATATGTTACATTAATACACCTGTCGTTCCATTATTTGAAAGCCATCTACATTATTTATATATCTTACTGTTCAGTGTCCATGTTTTAAGGCTCATGTCCACGGAAAGAGACACAATGAGATAATAGTTTTAGACAGTGAGATTTGACAAGTACACAAAAATGTTACTTAAAACCATCATAGAGCTGTGCAATTATGTATTCTGACAACTTAGCAAAAGTCATTAAGCAAGTCGTTAAAATAAAACCATTTATTCCTTAAATGTTGTTAGAGAAATTTAAAATTACTCAGCCGACGAACGACAATGGCATCTGACATTTGACAAGCGTGACGAGCATGAAATAAGATGCGAGTTGGCGAATCTCTGTGATATGGTGTGTATACGATAATTACGAAAGCTGGGTGTTGTCTTTAAAAAATCTGGGAACAAAATTTCGTATCTCAGAAATCGTCTCGAGCCGAAAATCTCATTCGTGGACGTGGGCCATTAGATACATACAGAAAGATTTGGAAGTCTGGTGTACTAACAATCTTCACCTTTATGAACCTGGTGATGTTTCTGTCTTATCAAATTTTCTTTAGTTGGTCATGAAAACATTCAATTGTATAAATTCTTATATGAAAGAAATGCTTATTGAAATATTATCTCTACTCGACCAAAACAAACGTCGGCGACTGACAAATGATCGCAGGGGGTGCCGTTACATAAAATTTGGAAACCATACACTTAATGTGTCACCAGTGCGCCCTTTTACCCTTCAAACCTTTCGACCGTGCTTCCACCCTATTTACTTTCTGCGCGGTGTCGAAAGGAAATGAATGTGTTCCGATGTGGCAGCAATTTCTAACAAGACATGCAGGCATCGTCATTTGGATTAGGTTTGGATGAAGGGCATTAGAAGAGGTCAGACAAATATAGAAAAATTACTAAACGAGTTAAAATAATAAAATATTTAACTTTATAAATATCGCCAATAGTCATTATCATAAAAATTTCGCTAAATTGTGTATATTATTGTGGTATCTTTGAGTTCTATCCTCTTTTTGTTTTTTTGAGTTGCTTTCGAGTGAAATTCGGTTGATGTGTGTAACAATATTCCTTTATTACAACAACGTACGTACAGTAAAGAACAATGATATAATTTAGATTTTGACTAATGCGAAGTGGCTAGTGCGAAGTGGTGATGGAAAAGAGACCCCAGTGACAGACTTTTATAACTCTTGTCCCCCACCACTCATCTAACATACACTCATACATGTTAAAAGTGACAGTTCTCACAATTATGGTATATAAATAAATATCCGGTTTTGTGTACAATGCTTCATTCTTTGAAGGATGGATAGAATCAATCGTCAAAAAATACCCCATTAGTCTACTATATATAATAACCAATGTATATTTTTAGCCATTTCTTTTAAACACTTACATTTGAAAGGAAATTAGAACTGTGATAGGTTGCATCGGAGTGAAGTGAAATTATAATTTTATTCTCAATTTTACAACTATTATTATATCTTGTGCGGTGATCGGAAATTTGCGTGTGTGTTTTTTAACTAGTACTGTAACAAGCATTTCAATAATACAAAGCTAAACAAGTCATGTTTAATATGTCTGACCATACGTAATGCTGAAAAACAGTTAACACTGGGTGAGCCAAAGTTTTCCTTTTAAAATTAAATATTTTTTTGTATTTTTATTTAAATTGTATACTATGTTCAATATAAATTACATACTCGTGCACTAATAAATTATACAATACAAGGAAGATAGTGATCTGTGAACACTGTAAAATTCCGACCTGAAAAAAAAAATATTGAAAAATTTCGAAAATCTGAAAACAGATGTCGCTTCAGTAGCACAGCGCACTATTGTCGATAATAATTCATTTAGTATATATATTCATAATTAATTCATTATATATATATACGGCTTATATCTCATTGGTACATATACTGAATATCTCATACCGTACCTCGTAGGCATCTGCACCTATGAGATATGCAATCGTTTTCGATTCACGCCTCTGAAAGTTATCAAGCTAATCCATTCTCTCTTTATGTATTTGATTTTAATTTATTTTAATTAACAGTTTATTAATTTTATTTTATAAACCACTGTTTCGGAAAAATACATTTTCCTTCATTAGAATGAACTAAAATAGTTATGCTTTCAAATTCAATTTTTAAAAAGGATTTGTAAATTAATTTGAAAAATAAACCTAGTACCTAACTATTGTTAAGATGATGAAAGATGTAGAAATTGATTTAATGGTTCATTTGAATAAATTTAGGATTGTCCGTTTTACATATAAACAATATCATTCCTAAATTAAATAATTTGGAATCGTTATAAATAAGTAAAATGTGTAAAACTAACCAAAATATATTTTTTTTAAATCCTCTCCTGATGCGTTATCCTCTCTGTCTATTTTCGTGGAAAAACGATATGATATTGAGTTAGTTATATATATCTCATGATTAATGTATTCTATTTTTTGACGTGACAACGTCTTATAAATCGATGAACGCCCGCTGCACGCACGAAAAAACATGACTCATTGTCCCGTTTGTCGCGTTACGCCGAAGGCAAGCGTGCGAGCGAGAGCGCGGATAAGCGATAGAGAGGCACGATCACATATACGATCACACGATAGACAGCCAGTATGTACATCCGATCATGCAAGTTGATACCGATGTACCAATTCTTCTTTGTGGCGACTTCAACATAAACGTGAAAAATGATGAAACATTCCTCAAATTCATGAAAGATATGTACAATCTCGATTGCGCATCAGATGTAAATAATTCAACAACGCTGAGAGGAACAACCATTGATTTGACTTTTTTGAGACACATTACAGTTGAAACACTCCCATTCATTTCCTACTTTTCCTATCACCGACCTATCTTTAACAGAATAACACAGATTGGAAGACGTTAAATATCACACATGTATAAAAGTTGTAAATAAATTGATTGATGAGCTAATCGTGACAATGATTGCTTGATTGAAATTCAGTTGTACTATAGATTGTTGGAGATTTAGTTTCTAGTATATCAGAAATTGATTACAAAATTACAAATAATCAGTTATCGTTATAATAGAACACAAATCTCACAATCACGATTAAAATAATGGTTCAGCTCATCATAAATGTTTAGTGATTGTGTAAATGGTGTATAATCGGATTTTCAACTGTGATTTAAATTTATAGTTTAATTTTAGTGTATCGGTGATTACTCATCGAATTATGAATAATGAATCGTTACTCGTATGAAATCTCCTGATCACAGTCACGATTAAAATAACAGTTTAGCTTATCACTAATATTTATATACATTAGTTTCCTACTAAAAAGTGATATTTTATTTTTAAAAAAAATGTAAGATAGTTAAAAGTTTGTCGGTTCAGATTTGTTTGATTATTTTTTTATTAAAGTATAGATAGTGTACCTTTCACACTATTGTATACCTATGTAATAAATAATGAGTACAAATTTATTGGTCATTCTAGTATTTTGTCTAAATAAAATTGTCGGCACTGATTCGATTACGAGTTGAACGTACGTCATGACGCAATCTGTCGTAGCGTCCGATGACGCCGGGCGAAGTGCACATCACACGGCGCAGCAGAGTTCGCGGAGGCGTAGCCCCCTGGCCGAACTTGTTAAACCCGCCACGAATCTTGCAGCTACCTGATCGCGCTCATCACGTGGATCGATACCTTTGTCTGCCCGGCCGATGTACCCGAGGTCTGCAGGCCCGGTCTACGGTGAACACCGCTACGACCTCTACGCCGCGGCGGGGACCAAGCGTCACCATCAGACGAGACCGATCTTATATAAAATCCAATCGAAAGATTATTAATCAAATTATCGCCGACACCAAAATTATTTTATTTAGTAGTTAGTATCGAAAGCGGTTATCGTAAAAATAACTCACAGTGGTTTATTAAAATAGTTTAAATATAAATACAATTTTTACATTGTATTTACATTTTACATGTATATTTTCTGTTAATTTAATATTGGCAGTTGGTTGTACAGTCTAGGAGCAATGTACGATGCATGTCTCTGTCTTATTCCTAATTTAGATCTTTTTAGAATAACGTGCTTATTATGTATCTGTTATGTTGGAATTAATTACAAATCATATAAATTATCGACAAATATAATGCAGTTATGCAATATGAGCAATATGCTAACACGGGCCATTGTTTGATCGTAATAATTCTAATAAGTTCAATATAAGATTCGCGGATAAGCAAAAGTAAAAAGGTACTTGCATTAGTATTAACTAAAATGCACAATAATAATATAATAGAATAGTAGAATGATAGAATGAAATACATAGCGCTAGCGCATAGTGTGACGTATTAGCTGTAGATGTAGGTAACGAGATTTGACTGCTACTAGCATTTCTGTAAAAATTCCCCTTTCCTAGCGGTTGGTCAGTGGCATAACGTGCACGGCGACCGTCCTATTAGGGCAGCATTTGATGTAATATAATGTTGCCAGAATGACACCTCAGCATGGTTACTCGCGAATTTTTAAATGACTATAGACTAGTAAATGAATAGACATGATTTTAAGTGTATACATAGGAGAAGGGTTTGGAACATTATTTGCGGGACGAGAAATATTCTACACACATTTATCCAACGTAACATAAGTCCGATAGATTAAGACACATTTATCTCTGATTCGATTGTTAAAGGGGGGAGGGATAAGGGCTGAGCCTTCTTGCCTCCGACATATGAGGTAACAACAACGGCTTAACATTTTTTGGGGGACCCTAATCGTGGAACACAATGAAAGTGTTTTTTTTTAATATCAGGTAATTTTAACTTTGTATATTATTGTATAAAGTAGTAGCAAAAATGAGTAAAGTTTTTTTATATATTTTTTATTTTTTTATTTTATATTTTGTTAATTCTTTTTTGTATGATTTTGTTGAATTTTTTACAAATTTTTATATTTTTGTAAAAGTTTTTATAGAATCTTTTTATAAATTTTGTTCAGTAGTGTCAAGAATAGGGTAAAGAAGTAAAACGAGATGAAGATAATGGGGATCGGATGAGGGATCATACAGGCCGAGGGAGTTTATGGAAGTAATGGGATGGGATGGAAATTAATTTAGAATAAAATTTAGACGATAAATCGTGTATGTGTCGTTTGAGTGAAGGTGTGTTTGGGTCTCTGTGAATGATTGTGTTTCTGACAAACCAGGATGAGTTCGTGATTCTCCTAAGGGTGTAGTTTTGTTTGGATTCTAACATTTTTGTGTTACTTAAACCCCAGATGGGGCTCGCATATGTGAGTATAGGACGAGTAATTGCTTTGTACAAGAGTAATTTGTATTGTAGGGATAGTGAACTGTATGAATTTAGGAGGGGGTATATGCGGTTGCAGACAAAGGATTAACCCTTCTAAAATTAAATCTTTCTGTAAACAAGACATATTTTTATTGTCATATTATATTGTCAACTTTTAACAATGCATATTATATTGTCAACGTTTAAATTTTTGTTCCAATCAAGTCATATTTTGGGGAAAAAATCGCGGAGCTCTTTGATTAAGTGAATGGCACCAAAGTGACCCCGCGGGTTCCACCAAAATAAAAAATTTGGGATAAAGAATTTTCGTTAGTTCATGTCTACTTATTTGAATGTCTGTGAAAATTACAATAAATAAGTTCCACGTTGATGAACGATATTTTGTCGCCCTAGAATATGCTACCAATTACAGCGTAGTGACCTGGTCGCACACTGTCTGCGTCTTTTATTATTTAGTCGGTCCGGGCTGCACCACTGAATATCAAACGGAAGCCTATTAAAATATAATATCACTCACCGAATAACATGTTTTCATTACTTTTAAAAAATGTGCAGGTGTTTGATAAAAATCACTCCAAATCAATTCATTAAGACAAAATGCAATAATAAATTAACATTTGAAATATATATTTTATTAAATTCTCGTAATAAAATTTAGTATATAAATAAAAAGATGAGAACAATAAAGAATTGAATATGGTTGAGAAAGAGAGCATCGCTCTCCAAACATGTAGATTTTTTTCAAATAATTAATCGTGGTAAAAACAAAGTGTTTTATTATTTTGTGTATATTATTATTAATAAGTAGCTAATTTCCTTTTATATTCATATCGAAAAAAAGTACTTTGTTTTGTCGAAACAAGTAAAAAATTAACTAAGTTCAGTTATAATTTTGAATTTTTCCGTTTCACTACTCTGTTCATACATTTTTATGAAAATAAAAACTTTCAAATCTATTAATTCTTAAAACATGGTAAAATGGTGCTGTGTACTTAGACTTAGCTCCTTTTGTGGCTTTTCAATTTTGGGTTAGCATGCATTTATTTATTTCTCTTTTTGAAAATAATTTTAATAACCCTAAGAATTAAAACTTCACTAACCAGATTTTTAACTGATAAAATTACAAAATGAGACTTATTTCCCTGTATCCTTCGTTTCGTAGTACAATAAGTGGTCCTGATAAATAAATCGTATAATTATATGGTTTGAAAGCGTATCAACAAGACTTCCTGAATAGAGAAGATAAATCCACGTCGGTTGGTTTAATTTGATATCCGTGCAAAATGCACTGACACACTTCAATAAACGTAATTAATCACCCACTTTTGTAAATATTGTTGTCAAACAAATGTAAACATTGACATTAGAAAGAAAAGAATCTTATTATAGAAAAATAATTAATGGTATTTAATTAATTTCCATCAAAATTTTAAATTTTCGTTCGTAATATTACGGCAAACCCTATGTAAAATAATATATCATTCATAAATAGATAAAATAGCACCCCTTGTTAAACTAGAGAGGAATCGAAAATATTTTTTCTGGAATTATTAACTCATCATCATTTTCATCCCCTAATTCTCGGATAGTCGGGATCCAATGTTTCATTAACTATATTCTAAAATTATTCCTAAATAATTTTTCACTATTTTCAATCTGGCGCCCTTTAACAAATTAATAAACCTTTCCAAATGTCCTGTGTTACTCTTGACGTTATATATCAATACACATTAACCTACAAACAGAAGAATCCATCCGATCCCATGTCTAGAAAACCATCTACCCAAATCTTATGTTAATTTTGCAAGAGCTATACCTTGTTTCGTATTTAAACAAATCTTAACGTTAATAATATCTAAAGCAATACAATTATTTATAAATATTAAAATTATGCTACCTAATTATTATTTTTTTTAAATATTTAACTTATTAAAATAATTTTAGATAAAGAGGTTATTAACCATTTTTTTATTATTAGCAGGGGCGTGCAGTGCATATAAGCAAAAAAGCTCTACAGTACTAAAAATTCTGGGAAACAAATATAAATTAAATAATTGGATTAACATAAACAGAAACATTATTGTTACAATTAGCATCATCTGTGTACCAGTAGAGACTTTAATTATTTAGTTCTAAAAACTACCACGATAACTCACCGCTGTAGCCATGGCGCTCTTGTGCATTCGCCGCATGTAGCTATTCACATTAATCTGTCTTATCTTTAAACTAGTGAATTACTCAAGTCATATAATTGGCTATTAATTCGCGAATTTTACTATCTTACTGTTTTAAACGTGTTGATTTCATGGTCGTTCTTTGTGTTTGAGATGCATTTGGTGAATGAATTTGTTTTTGATTTGGAAAAAACAAAAAGTAATTGGCAGAAATATTTCCTACGTATAATAAAAATAATTATTTCTTTTAGTTATTACGTAAAGGATTTTCAAATAATAAAAGAATTAAGTTCAGTCATAAAAAGCATACTTTAAAACGTCCATATATTTTTTATATGGGGAAGAATGTATTATTTTACGTTAAAACTTAAACTTTAAAAGTACTATTAATAGTACTCTAAAATTACAAATAAATACACGGTAGGGTCGTATTAACGACGGATTTATTTTTTCTAAAGACGTTGGTTAAACGAAAGTTCATAATACTATATACAACATATATTATAGTACATATATTATATATAATTGTATAATATGATTGATAATAGCATAACGCCACTAATTATTAGGTATATGATATGATTTTTTTTAAATATACAAAATGACAATCGAAGATAAGACATGAAAACCACCCCATATTTTCTACGATCAACGAAGTCTAATAACGTGACGCAACGGTTTTCGGCGATCATCGGTATTTTTTTATTACACGTTCAAATTATTATTTATATATTAATATAATGTATTTTTAAACTAAACCTGTTTCCAGGTTTCTCTCTCTGTTTTTCACAAATTGATATCTAAATCTATTTATGAGAGATATCGATAGAACTGCACTTTTTGAGAGAGATTTGATGAAAATTTCGAGTCTTGTATCGAGGAAATCACCTGAGCCTTGTCGATGTGTCAGAATTTTTTTAGATTTTTCCTGGTCTGTCTTTGTGGACCACACTGTTGATGAGAATTTCACTAAATTTTTGATGAGATATTTATAAATAGTATTGATGTATTGTCTGAACGCGGATAGAAAATTATATATTTCCCTCTGAAAAACGAATAATTTATGACATGGCGCCAGTTGGTCACCAACCCAGTAGAAAAAAAACATTTTTTTATTTTATTTTTCGACATTGTTCAGAAACGAATACAATATTAAGACGTAGATATGAATGGTATATTTGTTCGTGTTTTGTGTTGCAGCGAGCAAAACGTTGCCGGTGTTGGGTCGCTTTATCAAGCACAGGTAAGCAAATCCGATTAACGAAAGGTGACACGAAAATTTGAATTAAAATTTATAGTAATAGTTCACGGAATAAGGTAACCCCAAACGCTTGTCAAAATTAGAAATCGCTGCATAATTTATGGTACTTCATTATGCAGCAATTTTTATTAACTTAGTGTTTCGATTAAATAATAGAACACGTGGTTGTAATGTCTTCAACCTTTTTATCGCAAACTAAAATTATATTTAATATTGCACTCATAAATAAAAGTGGCAATAACTATTCTACAACATATTCAATTAACATTACTATTGTGTCAGGTATTTAGGTAGATAACATTTCAAATAAATTTGTTTATATTCATAATTATAAAAATATTATGGATACTTTAAAACTAATATATATTATGGCATTATGGTCGACTATGTAAGCACTTAAGTATATGGAATTTGAATTATCTTAATATCAAATCAAAAGTATTATATTTTGACACAATTTAAAAATACACATATAAACACGCTTTCATGAGTACATATATATTTTATATAAACAATATATTTTATTTTTTTTTTAATTTATATTTGCTGTTTTTTAATTAATTATGTAAAATCCTCATATTCTCACTACGGGCAAAGCCCAGTGAAGCAGACATTAAAATACCTATGTGTATATAATATTTCAAATAAATATTTCTACTTTTATACACCATGCAGAGCATTTATGTAAGTAGATTAGAATAAATATTAGGAAAATGCACTATAACAAAAAACCTGTGCACAACTATAATTTCTGCGAAATAAATCTAAGATAAATATTTATACATTGTGTATTAAGTATGTAGGTCCACGCACAAATAATTCGAAATTCTCGTGTTAATGTTATCTAGCTCATCTAGCTAGCGGAAGAATTTAAAAATGAAAAATAAAGCTGCGCATGTGTTTTTTCGCAAAATCTGCCCCAATCGTACACAAACTAAACGCAATTCTCTCGAATACACGTCTTCGTTTGAAGAGACGTGTTGCAAAAGTCCGCAAGTACGTGCCAATACACTTTAAACGTGGTATTATTACAAATAATTAGAATCCCTTCAATATTACTTTTCCTAAGAAAAATAGAAATCATTTTAATCTTTTTTATCATGAGAACTGTTACTTTTATACGTGTGTGTATGTGTATGTAAGATGAGTGGTGGGAGTCATGGGATATAAGAGACCATCACTGGGGAACAGCTCTCTTATCCCATCGTTCCCTCACAATAATAGTATTAAATATCGGAGTTCTATCATTGTACATATTATGTAATTAAGTTGTTGTAATAAACGATAACTGTCACATGTATCTACTGAGTTTCACTTACAAAGACTCAACCAAGAAATTCGAGAATACACATAGAGGATAGAACACCAAAGGAAATCTGGTGCAGTTAAATTGGAAGGTTACTACATTTGTTAACAGAAATACTTTAAAATTAGCAATATTAACTTGGTGGTTAAAATTCATATTTTTTATTTATTATCTTAGTTTTATTAACCACAATTGAGTTTAAAAAATATCATTTTATAACATGTTTTTTTAAACTCAATTGTGGTTAATAAAACTAAGATAATAAATAAAAAATATGAAATAAACTCACATTTTTGTAAATGTATCTCCATAAAAACATATTTTCAAAAGAATATATTATGATTAATACAACATCTGCCGACAATACCCATCGCTTTTCAATATTAGCAACATAATCTTAGTTAACGCCATTATCCTTCGGATATCTTTTAATTTATGTGTGATATTAAGATGAGGGTTCGCGTCTCGGCTCGTACAAATACGTGAAAGTACGCCAAACATCAAATATTGGAATAACAATATGGAATGAATAAAAAAATTTAAAATAGTGAAGAACAAACAAATTGAATAGGAACGTTTCTAGATCTTAACGTGGCATTGTTAATAGAACTAAGAAAGGTCGTTGAGGTGATTTGAGCGGATAGAAGAGTGATGAAAATATATGAGTCGAGAGTTGAGAGCAACAGAAACAGAAGGCGTCTGCGAAAGACTTAGCGTGATCAGATAAATCTGATATTGGAAAACATCAACATACCAACTTCAGCAATCGAAGAGCGAGCATGAAAATGATATATGATGTAAGCATCATATACCAGAAGAGTGGCGTTCTGTCTTCTCTGCCCACCGAAAATGAACAAGAATAAATAAAGATTTTTTTAAACTAATTGGAACGATCAAATGTATTAATATCAAAAGGTAACATATAGATTCGAAAATTTGTCGCTGTAGCTTAGTTGGATAATACACCTTCCCGCTTAGGAAAGAGATCCAGGTTCGAAGCCCGGTGGTCCAACAACAATATTTTTCGATAAAATTGATTTTATTTGTATATCTTTCTAATTTATATATTTAATTCATATTTACAATATCACAGACCGTCTGTTCTGAATAATTACAACTTCACAAAAAGAATGTCTTCCTAATAAATTAATTGAGATCTTTTTATAGTATAAAGTTTCATAATACACTAACTTAACACATAGCATATGAGATTAATTATTATAAAAATCCGCAAAGACATTTTAAACATATTGTCATTGAAATAATGTTTCAATTTTGATTATAAATTTAATAATAATAATATTAATAGGTGAGATCATTATTAAATAAAAGTACATTAGTTTTATGTTCATATGTATACATGTAATAGAAGAAGAGAGAAAGGGTTGAAATTAGAATGATGAAATAATTGTAATTCAAACGGATGATAAACCTATTGTGCATGGTGCAAAAACCCGTATGCGACTTATTAAATTCTTAAATTACTAAAATATTATAATTTCGACGATGGACAGTTTCAAAAATTTCGATGTGTCGAAAAACAATTTTTCAAGGAATATTGGCATCGTTGGGCGGCTCCGCTAAACCTCGCCCGTTTCACCTTCCTAAGGGCAAACCTTCGGCAGTGGGTGGCACGAAATGGGATAAAGCTCAACGCGTTCCGGGTTGTGCGAGGTCAGTAACGCTCTAACGGCGGGTTCAGATCCGTTTAACGCCCCCGCCCGGGTTAATAACGGCCAGCCGTTACCCCCGGCCGTCGTTATACGCCGTTTTTTGCCCCCTTTCGGGCAAGATATCGCCGAGAGAGCGATAACCGCGAGGGTGATTCTTCGGGGGAACGAAAATATCTGGGTTTCTAGCAGATTTTTATTTCGAAGAAAACAAAAAAAAGTACCGGGTTGTTGTCGTTGTTTATGGTGGCTGCATTTTTCATTAAACTGTGTCAGTTGTTGCGGTCGTTCCCATAGTTAATGCACCATCCCTCACAGAGTTATTGAGCTTCAAATAAAAAGTCTCATTTGCATAGAAAATTAATTTGTATGATAACAGAGTGGAAGCTTGCTTACTTACAGAGCGAGATAGCAGGACTGCATTGAATTGTATATAATAAACATTTCAGAGAGTTCGTGCTAGATACGCCTTGTCTAGGTGTTGACAATCTGTTGGCTCGTAGGCTTGCTGTAATGTGCGTTTATCGTAGCATAATTTAGAATAAGTATTTTTCGCAATGTATTTTCTTAAAAAAAAAATTATACTTCAATTTTTAGAAAAAAAACTTCTCAGAGAATTTACGTATATTTATTTATTTATTTATTCGATGTTTTTAACGTTAAGTGTGATTATTCAGCGGTTATCACAGTAAAATTGGTCACGAAAATACATTTTTATATTTTCACCTTTCGTGACCTTGAAACAATTACCTATCATCTGACATTTTTGTTAAAATAGACTTTTTTGCATCAAAATTATGACATTAATTATCTTTTTAAATAGAAATATGTTAAACGTGTCAAATTTCATTTTAGTTGCACTTTATTTTTAGAATAACTGCTGACTTGAATACAAGTAAAATATATGATACACATTATATAACTAAATTATATAGCAACATTGTTGTAATAATTTCACCATCGCAATAAACCAAACTCCACCGAATAAATAGAAAAAATTAATATTCATTACTTTGTAGCTCAATGTCTCAGTTTGATGTAAATGGCATATGATACCTTGTTGTTCCAATGGCATACCATACCAGTACCGGGATCGATACTAGGTGTTTTCAAAACCTTATTTCTCATATTTATTTGCAATTTTTTCTACGTATATACAAATTAAACATTGTAGATCTTAAGAATTATAATTAAATAGCTGAAAAAGCTACTCAAGCTATTATTATTAATGGGAAGATTTTTAAAAGCCGTGTTATTTAATCGCACCTCACTCCATGCACGTCCAACCATCCAAAATTTGAATTTAATAGAATCACCTGTGATATTAGTCACCTGCGTTATCAATCAATTAATTAATTATCTCGAGCCTATTATTAGTAATGACTGATGACGCTAGCGGCAAACCAGAAACCATACGACACATGGATATGGCGAAAACTTATCTGCCCGTTAAAATTATGGAAAGATCGCGGTAAATCCATTATAACTAATGTCAGGCATATGCAGTCTCTGGTTCATTCAATATGCACATGCAACGTGAAATCGTGAACTCTGAAGGTTATGAAGAGAAGACGGTTTGACACTTTTAAGATATGGCGCTGGAGACATAAGCTGCGCATGCAATGTACATTGTGATGCATAAATATCTATATTTTACAGGAACTATATATCAAGCAGTGATGTACAGTAGGTATAGATTTAGGTTATGCTGTTACCAATAATATTATACAATCATATATAATATATGTTGTACATAGGATTATAAACTTTCGTTTAACTAACGTCTTTAGACAAAATAAATACGTCGTTTATACTATCCTACCATGCATTTATTTATAATTTTAGAGTACTATTAATGGTGTTTTTAAAGTTTAAGTTTTAACTTAAAATAATACCTACTTACCCATATAATAATAAATGTCAAAAATGTATGGACGTTTTTAAAAACACTGAACATGATTCTATTTCTTGAAAATCCTTCACTTAATAACTAAACGAAATAATTATTTTTATTAAAGGTTAACGTAGGAAATAGTTCGGCCGATTGCTTTTTGTTTTGCCCAAATCAAAAAAAAATGAATGCACCGAATGCACCTCGAACGCAAAGAACAACCATAAAATTAACACGTTCAAAACATTAAGATGGTAAAATTCGCGAATTAGTAAAAGAGGAAGTAGACACTTCAATGATTTTCACGCATTTGTAAGCCTTTCTAATGTTACTCTGTTAAAAAACAGCATAGGTAACGACTACATATAAAACGAATCAACAGGAAAGAATTTTCAGTTGAGTGTTTCACCCAATCATATGACTTGAGTATTTCACTAGCTTAAAGATAGAACAAAGTAATGTGAATAGCGAATGCATAAGACCGCCATGGTACAGCGGCAAGTTGTCATGGTAATTTTTAGAACTAATCAATTAAAGTCTCTACTGAAACACAGATGGCGCTAATTGTAAAAATCTTATTTCCGTTTATGTTAATCCAATTATTTAATTTATATTTGTTTCCCAGAATTTTCAGTAATGCACAGCTTTTTTGCATGTATGCACTGCACGCTCTTGATATCAAGAATAAACTCTTAAGCTCAGATACCTTGATGAAACTTGTAGTGGGCCACGTCGAAGAACGAAAATGAATATTAGAGGGAGACAAGAGTGACTTCTCTAGATACAGCCCTTAGATCTGCAAGATGCCGAAAAGTACCAGTGAAATCAAAAAAACAGGATTACATGACCCTTAATTATGAGGGACTGACGTGGATAATCATGACGAACTAATCAAAAAGTTATTTTACGTATTCATAAAACTAATGAACGTACTATAGAAAAACTGTACATTTTTCCTTACTTCAGTCCATACTGCAATATGGAATTACAATATGGGGCGGGACGTTTAAAACCCATCAATTCCCACTGTAAACTGAGGAAACTACTTAAAAATAATAATTAAGTAACCTACAAATATCCCAACTAGAGAGCTCTTTTAATGTGCTAAAGGTAGAAACAACATACAAAAAGAACTATTGCAGTTTCATAAAGATGTGAATAAAATAAATCGTCGACAGAGGATTTTTTAATGATTAATATTCATATGGTAAGTACCACTGCGGCGCACTGATATATGAGTGCTAAATATTTCAATAAATTCTCTATATAAAAAAAATTATCCATCTATGTATATTATCGTCATCCATGTCGGTTCCTCATGACTGAGGATCGCAATATCCGTAAACTTCCGCCCTTTTGACTATGCTTCTCCACTTTTCTCGGCATCCTCCAAATCTTAGGGCTGTCACCAGAGAAGCGGGGGATTTTCGTTTTCTTCTTCGTTCTTTGACGTAGCCTACCACAACAAGCTTCTCCAAGCTATCTTCACTTCTCGCAAGATGTCCAAAAAATTTATAGAATCGTCTCAGGAAAATCGTTTAGAGTTCGTCCTTTATGTTCAGTTCCTGCTGAATGGAGACATTCGTGCATCTCGCAGCCCATGGTATTCGCAACATGTGTCTCCAATACCACATCTCAAAGGCATCAATCAATCCGTCTTCTCTCCCTTGCTTTCAGGATCCATCTCTATTACATTCAGTATTTATTAATACTCTTGTTTCTATATTTATTCTCTAAACTGTGCATGTTTACTTTGAATATTATATAATATTTATTATTCATGCGATCTACATTGTATTATTCTATAAAACTTCATACTTTATGTATTTTGTGATTCTTATTTTACTTTCACTTTTTTCTCAGTTTTATTGTAACTTTTTTCTATATTTTATTTTTGTAAAACGCTCTATTGTTCCTCTACTTTAAAAAGAGTTTTTATAATATATTATCGTAAACAGATTTACGATATACGTGTATTTCAAAATTATAAACTATCTCCCTCTCAAAGCACGAAATACTATCTTCTGTAGAAAGGTAACACGTATTTAAAGAAACATTGTTTAATGATACACATCTTCGTATTATAAAAGTGTTAAATTTCTTTCTAAATAAAATAAAAATATAACAGTAATACAAATAATATATAACGAATCAACTAGAAAGATACACAGAAAAATCTATCTATAGAAAACATGTTTAGTTGCTATCTCTACATCTATTATTCCATTTTAAAAGCAAAAAACTATATATTGCGGTAATCTCAAATACCTTTGAGTAAAACCTACAAAGGGACGCCAGAAATAATTAATTAACCCATATTATTAAGTTTGAATAAATTTTGATACACTTGTATATTTTTTAAGGAATTTTCAGAACATCACCATGCCACAGAACTTTATTAAAAATAAATAAAAATGTCTCTATATTCCGGGAAATATATTCCTTTCTATTTTGTGTTATTATTGTTTTCTTAGTCTCCGTGCCTTGCGAATGAAAAACAGCTTGATTAGAGTCTCAGCAATGAGGTAAATATCAACTTAAATCACGTATTCCTTGCTATTTATCAAATATATTTATATTTTTCTTTGTCAACCCCGCTGAAGAAATCATGCTTAATTATTTGTTATGCTTCGCAACTGATATGGTGATAGTGCGCACACAATGTGATTGTTTGCTCATAAGTCTACCTCGGAGCACGAACTAATCAGTATAATAATTGCTATAACGAACGACAGCAACCTGAATTTTGCCGCTGTATGCTGGACACATACGACTCGTGTCGGTTATTTAAATATAAAAAAGCAAAACATGCCGTAATGAATTATATTTATGGCGTTAGATTAGACTACTGGGTATTTGAGAATCGAATAGGCACGCGCGCCTTTACACACACAGTCAGGGCTGGCCCGAGGCAAGCATTCAAAAACGCCAAAATTCAGCCAAAACACACGCCATACACGATAAAAACAAATCAAATTAGACAAAACAAAAATTTTAAGTGCTTGTTAGTCTCGTGATTTCTTGGCTAGTGATCCAATGGTTGGGGGTTCAAGCCTCATTCCAGGAAACCAGCAAGTTAGTTCTATTTTTATAGCACAAGCGTTTAGCTTAGTTTAAAATTACACAGCAAAAATACTGATGTGACACGTATTTCGTGTAGGCATTTCAATTTAAAAATAATAATAATTTTGAAATTATTATCATTTAAAAGATTTTCGAAAAATTGTCTATCCAAAAATATTCGGTAACACTGGAATTATTTCTTGACGGGGAACTGCGTTACCATTTACGACAATTTGATTATTTAGTATTCTTATATATATTTATTATGAATATATTTTTAATTAACTATTTTTCGATTGTTTGTATCTCTCTAATTGATTTAACTTTTTTTTTAATATCATAGAATTCTATTTTAAAATTGCAACTTTATCATAAAAATGTGTCGTTATTATGTATTATAAATCAAAGATTTTTCTAATTAAATAAATTAGATTGATTAATCTTAGCGTCATCTAACGTGTATCACTCGAGTATTTTTTGGATGCATTCCAAAATATAATGTTGATTTTAATTAAAAATGGAATAATTTCATATGTATGGCTCGGTTGTGTGATCGGTGGTAAATTTAAACCATAGTAAATTTTTACCATGGTATATTTTTACCATCGCCCGTGGTAAAAAACAAATAATAATTTATCATTAATCAATAATAATAATTAATCAAAGGTAATCTCGCCTAATAGTGTGGCAAGGCGAATAATCATCAAATACCTGCGAATTTTACCAAAAATTGATTTATTTTAAATATTCACCATTTTTTAATACACACCATTTTTTTTATTTATCTATGGTTTTAGTCATCCCTTCGTTTGAAATCTGTCAATTTGCTAACGAAAAATTTTCGTTAGTATAAAATAAACAGCGATGAACTCTCATCACTAAAATAGCGGGATATTGATAGATTCAGCCGTTTTCAAAGTATCAATGTGACAGATGACTTTTGGAACAGCTGTGAAGAGTCCGCCATTTTTAACTGACGATTTACAGTTTTTACCATCCTATATTAGGTTATTATTATATTAATTAACTATTGAATGTACTTTCGATTAGTTAATATTTTTTACCAACGATCGAACAACCCGTTTTCGCAAAAAAAAATTTGTAAAGTAACTTTTTTTACGATAGTAAAAATTTACCACTAATTACACAACCGGATGTAGTGACTACTTAACTAGTGTAAACACAAATGCAATTCCTGTCAAAGAAAATCTCATGTTTGTATCCCGGTGGTAACGAAATATTTTTTTCCAAAGATTAATTTTTTTGTGTATTTTTCTAATTAATTCCTTTAATTTGTTTTAAATATCGAAGAATTATTTTCTGAAATTTCAACTTCACAATAAAACATGTTTTCATTAAAAATATATAAAAAGCTTAATATAAAAGTATTAATGGATAAAACGCAAAGGTGTTTCGCTTAGTCTCAAAGTCAGTCAATATATTAATGAAATAATGTATATGCATTATCTACTTTTTTAATATTCGCTTGAATATACGCCCAGATTCGACATCGTGTCTTTGTCTATGTGTACTGCGTGTACTGTTGCCTTTATTATTTAATACTAATGCGAGCGCTTTACGAATGGGAATATAGACAGTTGATACCCGCCTTTAAAACAATTTCTCCCCAACTAAACATATCATTAAAATACAATACGTTGTCGGGTTTTCAGTTTCTTGGAATTAATACAATTCCATACTGATTTAATTTAACTACTTTTATTTATGAGAGAAATGAGAATCATAAAATACTGCGAACCGTTTGCGGTTATCTATTCACGTCATATGATTTTCATGAACTCATGACTATGCTTCTCCACTTATCTCGGCATCCTGCAGAACTGAGACCTTTCATTTGTGATAGATAGCCATCAGAAGAAATGCTTACTGCTTTTTCCACTTGACTGTTCCTCTCTATCATTCTACGTGGCCCGTCACAATGTGAAGGTCTATCGCCCACGACTATCAACACCGCCGACGACTCCTGAACTTTGCAGATACCTGGGCGTAAAACAGAACTTTTGATAACTTCAAAAACACGCCGGGTACCGAAGACAATAACATGCGCTGGCAGCCGCTCGGGAAGCCGGCTCCTGAGCGCCACTATACTCGCCACTAATTTTTCCACATTTTTCTAACTGTGATCATTAAATTTCTATCTCGTCTCCAATCTGCTTTAGTCTTGCCACACTTAACACACACACACACTCCATGATTATAATCAAACTAATGAGTGAATAGATGGTTATACTTTAAATATGCTCAATTAATTGACCATGAGTCCAACGGAATGAAGACCTTCCTCTTCGTCTCCAGTATTCTCATCTCGCAAGATGTTCACAAAATTATAGGATTTTTCTTAAATAAATGGTTCTCTAATCAAGACCAAATTAAAGAGATCACTGGCACTTCTCGAAGAGCGGCATTCAACGGAGGCGAATACTGCAATTCCATCGAACTTAACTCAATCACAAAACCAGGATATTTCGATAACATGAAAAACTGGCTACTTTAACGCAGACAAAAGTCTAACAAAGTAGCCAGGACAGGAATAAAATTTTTTTAAACATTATAATATTTTACATATATGGTATTAGTTAGTTTATTTTAAATCCTGATGAATTTACCGAAACAGGTTGATATATTAAATTTAACTCATAAAGTGATTAAAATAAAGTTTTAATTAATTTACATTAAAATGAATATAAGGTTTGTAAAAAATATTAAAAAGTTGTCTTAATTATATTTTAAAAATGATTCATTATAACTAGTATTTATCTAGACACCTGGCCCTATTATAGTACAAAAATATTGTCAAAATAGATCTGTTTCTCCACTCGATTGACTGGTGAATATGTTTACAAATGATTATATAAAGAAATATTTTTTTACTCTTTTATAATTACTTTATACGCATTAAATATATTGTACCAATATTTTTAAATAATTAAATAATAGTAGCAGTTTTATGTGCTGAATGATGGAAAAGAGTGAAATGAAAGATTGATGAAAAAGAGTGATACAAAATAATGATGTGAAAAAGCGATGTAATAAAATGATGTGAAAGAATGATGTAAAAAAGGCGATATAAAATAGTGAAATAAAACAGTAATAAAAAAGAATGATATGAATGAGCGATGTAAAAGAGTGATATAGAAAAGTGGTGTGAAAGAGTGACGCGATAGAATAATGTGAAAGAGTGATGTAAAAGAGTGATTTGAAAGAATGATGTAAAAGAGAGTTGCAAAATAATGATGTGAGAGATACCACGTGATCTTCGCACTAGTAATTTAATCGTTACGATTACCACAATCGTGAATTCTCCGATGATTGGGCTACAGTCCTGAGAACGGTGGCGGATGACCGGAATCGTTAAGCAGTGACATCACTGCTACAGTTTCATATGTCACTGTCGGAATAACTTCACTGTGATGGCATTATTGCCAGGACATGCAAATAAAAAAAACGGCTTCTCCCCTGATGCGTTTTATATTTATTTCGATCACGATAACACTTTTGACACTTGACACATAATTTAGATTTAATTATTTATTTAAAAATTTTATGCTTTAAAATTTACAACATATTACATGAAATGAGAAGAGTCAATATCGGTTAATTTAATGTATTTATGTATGATTAATGTATGTATTTTTTGTATTGATGATGTTTATTATTATTGATGATATTTTGTATGGATGATTTAATGTATGTATTTTTATTTGATAACTGAGGATCACAATCTCCAGGAACATTCGCTCTCTTGACTATGCTCCTTCACTTTTTTCGGCATCCTGCAGCCCTTAGAGCTGTCACCGGAGAAATACTTGTTGCTTTTTACACTCGGTTGGTCCAACGGGTGGGGATCTTCCTCTTTTTCTTCGTAATTCAACGTATTCCACCACAACAAGCTTCTTTAAGTTATCTACTCTTCTTGCAAGATGCCAAAAAATGAAAGGATTTGTCTCAGATAAATGGTTGAAAATCTGTTCCAGCAAAATGAAGACATTTGTGGATCTATTTATTTTATAATAACTTGATAACTGCATTGTATTTAATAAAATCTAGAAATGTGCTGAAAGATATCAAAATAAACCAAATTTTCAATTGGCTCTCTTCTAAAACTACTATTTTGTTGTTATCAAGTTTTGTCTAAACACCATCGCCATGTATTTAACAATATTAGTTATTTTATATTTTATAAACTTAAAACCGTTTGTTACATACATTAAATAAAATAGAATGTACATATTAACATTTTTTAAGAATACAATCCCAATTAAATGTATAAATTAGAAAGATATACATATAAAATTAATTTTATTGAAAAATATTGTTGTTGTTACCGATATTCGAACCTGGATTTCTCCCAATCCGGGGAATGTGCACTAATTGATTATGCTACAACACACAGTACAACCGAAGACAGATCGTAAGCCTTGTAATTTTACTCATACTTCTATATGTTTCCATTAAATATAATAAAAAATAGCTTCGTCTCTATAAGATATGTATTATTTGTTAATAACAGTGCCTTTGTAGATGAAAATCCAGTAATTCTGTTTTCTTGGACATATTAAAATATTGGTAATATTTATTTAATGATTTAAAAGAAAATTCATATAAAACTAAAAATATCAGAACATGACCTTTCAACCTTTCTTTAAGAGAGATAAATCTTTTGTTTTCTTAGATAAATATATTACTTTTTTATTGTATTCTATATAATCCGTTTATGAAAGTGTTAAACGACTCGCACAGCTATGGGTTCATCCGCGGACTATCTAAAATAAATTCAGGATTTTGGCTCTGAATGTAAATTGACTCGTGCACATGAATGTGCATTCAGTAATAAAATCACATTGCCACAAAGTGGTGTATTTTGCTTGGATCATTTCTACATCGTTCGGTTTTAACATCTCCAGGGAAGACTTTAACAAAACCACCTCAATTTTGGAACCACAGACTACAATTTTATATATATCTGAATAAATGAAGGGGAGTCAAATAAACATAAACTCCCCTCTGTAGACATATTCACTATTTTTATTTTTATTTTATGTTGTACAGAGTATTGACAGTTTAATGACAGAACATACGTAGAAAATAAATGAGTTTCAATAAAACTATTATGTGATTGTGATTAGTATTCGATAATAACAGTGATTTAAAACTGTGACTGTGATCACTACTTCATTACTAATGTCCATGCGCTCAAAGACAATGCAAGTAATACGTTAAATAAATAAAGAAACACAAAAAATCGTTAATAAAATATTCTAACATAATTAATTAATAAAAATATCATTTAAATATCATTACGAATAGAATAAAATCTTTTTATAAAATAAAAGTGTATTTTTCGGTGTATTTATGTGTAAACAGTCAAATTCCCAGCAAACAAGCGTAAATATTTTTAGCAGAATTTACTAGACGACGCTGGTCATGATTATGACGTCATTCCTTCAAAGATTTTGCACATTAATTTAATAAATTTGTGAAAAATTTTATTAGTGCCATTGACGGAAAGTTTAAATAATAATAATAATAATAAAAAACAAGTTTACGAATACTCAATCACTGATAGTGAGTGTGACTCAAAGATATCAATGATTGACTCACAGTTCGTGACTTTGTGCTTATCATTACTACCGATACTACAATGTGACTACATAGTCACTTACTACCGTAGTCTACAGATCCTACAATGGGTATGAATTATGCATTGACAATGAAGTGTATGTATGTATACATAAAAATGATATGTTACAGTATAAGTCTTAATATATTGCGATACTAAATAAAATCATCAATAAAATACATATCATATAAATATAGGAACAAAGAAATAATTATAAACAAATTAGTACCAATGTTGTGCCGTAAAGGTAATAAAATTAATCATTTTGAAAGTTTATAAATAAAAATGAATTTGATAAACAATATTACGTTCTCCAACTCATCTCCTCTCCTCTCAATATTTTCGTTACAACCGCCCCTCCACCTTCCGCCAGTAACTCCGCTTCCCCCCCCTCCCCCACCTTCTGTCAGTACCTATTTACTTGTATGTCTACTGTCTAAATCTTGTTTCCTATATTTGCGTCTATTTAGTTTAATACTTCACCCGTCTATGAGAGTTACTGTTTCTTGAAACTCGAGTAGTGCAAATAAACTCAAGTAGAGTTACAATATTGTTTTTTTTATATCCATCCATTTTGATAATGAAACTACAAGTTTAACACATTTTCTATCAATTTTACATTATTCTTCAATGTGACTGAATAATGTAGCCATTTTTTTTTATAACGGCCGCATACCTGAGATTCTAAATCTTTATGCCTCCAATTTTTACTCCATCATTTCAGTTTCCAAGTGCATTTCTCACGATGTACTCTCCATATATGTTAAAAAGATCTGGAAATAATATACATCCCTGTTTGACTCTTTTTCGTAATTTAAATTATTAGAGAAGATGGAGTTGAATTACCCTGTACCTGACAAAGCATGTTTTGATGTTTCTGCTCGCGATCAGAATAGCTGCTCCGAATTCGGCAGGGTTTTGTAAATTCACCTGCGGTCAACGACTGACATTTCTCGTTGCGTATGCGAATGCAATATGTAATTGGATTGCTGGTTTTTATCCCGCGCTCAGATGTCGGGCTTCTCCCCTCGCACCCACGCGCTACCGCCCGTCCCCGCCACCACCCGCGCCCACGACGGTGCGTGCGAAGCCTTATGGAATTAGCACTTCAAGCGGCAAATTACCAAAGGACTCGTACACTACACTACATACTTGCAAAAAGCGATTCACGCGCGAATGGCAAAAAATCGTAGACGGATCTCGCATTATACAATGAAGAAGGTTTTACAAGTGGCGTTGTGCGTGACTGTTTTTACACCCGTAAAACAATTAACTGAGAATTCATTATTGCAGTAATAAAATTCAAAAATGAACTTACATAAATATATATATTTATAAAAGTCAATGTTTGTCTGCATGTTCTTTATGCACTTCTTCTTTAGGATCCTGCGTTAAACATATTCACCCTTCTTTTGGCTACACCACCTCCTTCTTTTATATAAATGCGACGTGCTTGTAGGACTACCATTAGGCGAGAAATATATAACCAGGGTTATTGCTTTACAGATTAAGAACTAACGTCATGTTAATGTTGTACACACTAAAGAAAAGGTTTTTGGCTTTTGATACACTAACTTACGTATGACCAACCGAGGCTGAGTGGACTAAGATATCTGACCAGAAGTTTAATTCTGGAAATACATGTTCATCTACTATTATTGAGCTGCTAGTGATGTTTGAAGTTCTCTTTGTAGTGTAGTGATTAAGAAATTCGAATTAAGTGTCTTTAAAGCCTTGAATAGAAGGGAGTAGAACAGGGGTGCATACTATTACTATTTCTATTCAATATTTATTCAGAATATATTATGAAAAGAGTACTAGAAGAATGGCGGAGAGGTTTTACAATCGAGGAAAAGAAGATCGCTAATCTTATATTTTGCTGATAACGCTTGTGTTCAACACAGAGATTGAACTGGAAATCATTTTACAAACAATAGCATTCATGATGAAGCAGTTTGGCTTGAAATAAATCGGTTTAAATCTAAAATATATAAATCAAGCAACTAAAATCATGTTGGTTCACACTCGCATTTTTCCAAGTTTCGTATATGCAACGGAGACCTAGACAGTTCACCATAGCGACAAGCGTAAAATAGATACCTTAGAAATGTATTGATATCCCATGGACAGCACGGCGCACAATGCCTCGATCCTGCAACAAAACCAACCACAGCAGGCCATATTTTTTGGCTATATTAGGCGTCAAATTGACAGACAAGAAAAGGAGATCAACCATGGCCCGAAGAAGACCTGATACAGTGTCACATTGGTGGATAGATACGCTACATCAAATGATCGTCCTTTTAGATATCCATCAGATTTTATATTTAAAGAGTACAACGCCCTAGATGTAAGACAAATCTATATGTTGAGACTCGTCCAATATTTCCGTGCTAACGACAACTCACCCCAAGCAATAAATTATGGACACAACATAAGATAATCAACGAACATCTACGCGCCAGTTCCGAAAGCAACAACGACATTTTATCAAAGGTTCTACACGTTCTTAGCTCCGGAACTGTAAAACTCAGTACCGTTCACTTCTAATAAAATTACACAAATATGGACCCAATATATAATCCAATTGGGTAGAGATCAATCAAAAGCATCGCTATCGAACATTCTAACATAATAATTAAACTGTATCTACACTAATAATTCACTAGTTCTACAACACTCCCACAACATATTTTCTTTTTTTTTTATTCCTGTTGAAATTAAATAACACCACAACAGCACAAAAAAACCTGGCTTCTTTAACACAGACTGCAGTCTGGCAAAGTAGCCAGGACAATGATGTATATATCAGAGGTGGAGTCTACTCCATCCCAAATAATAAACTACGAGTATTTTATTGCGATATAATTGTAGCTTATTTTTATCATGTTATATTATTATATATTCACAACAAAGTTACATGTATGTATATTATTATATATTCACAACAAAAATATGCATGACAGTAAAGTCTAATAAATAAATAAATCTGGCTGGAGAGGCCTTGGAGTCAATTATGAGGTCAATCCAGGACCGCACTTGTGGAGGTGTCCGAATCTCATCTGATTGAAGCCACCGTATATAACGGTAGGCTGCCAATGCGTTAAGGGGCTCGCTTAATTTCAAATCTATTCGAGGTACTCTCTTACAATTATACGCAATAATTATAAAATCTATTAAATGTTACTTAATATATTTATATGATATAACAATAAGCAATAAACCTTTAAATAATTCATATCAATAGATGAAAAATGTACTTGCCTATGTATCTTAGATTGCAAGAGTGAAGAGTTCCAAGATTACTGCAGTAATAGGTACTATTGTTTTCGCTCCAATTCCATGTAACATAACAGAACACTGAAATTCTCCTTAGTAAATAATGGTACAAAGTAATACCTATTAGGAACTGCCCTTCTCAAAACTGTGCACAATTACGGTAAAGGGAAAAAAATTTGCACGTATGAAGTATGAAGGATAATCATTCAAAGCATCGTTCACAAAAATGTTGCCTTGAACAAACATCGTCATTTTTAAGATATAGACTATAGACAAAAAAACAGCAAGGTATATTTTATTGTACACTCGAAACTAATGTATTTACTGATATATTGAACCTTTAAACTGACAGACATCGTTTACCGGTTGTACAGTAGGCGGTGAAATTATTAATAATCGTTTTGCTGTGTAGTGTATTGTTTGTGTGTTTCGATTTCTCGCAACTGTGCGTGCCTAAACTTGTACATCTTGCTATTGTGCATGGTGCTTGTTCCATGACACTTTTCATATGTCAATAGTGACATTAAGGAGAAATGAATATATGTATATGCCAATAAATATAGAACCTTACGGAGAGAGTGAAGTCAAAAATTCAGACTGCCGTAATGAGTTATCTGAGGGGAGCAGCAGAAGTAACGTTATTGGACCAACTGAGGAAGTACTGAGACAAGAGATACCCTAATTTTACTATTATTAATAATAATTATCTGTACGTGGAATCCTATTCCCTTTTCATAGTAAATCGTGTGTTATATCTTACCATGTAAATAAATCATTTTTAATGTACAGCATGTAATGTTAAGTTCCTTTTTTTAGTGCTTTTTCATAACCTATTCATAAGGGCTATTCACAAGGGCTATTCATAAGGGCTATTCACAAGCTATTCAAAAGGTTACAAACTTAAACGATAATAATAGCATTTTATGAGTTTATATATTTTGTCTTCATACAGATTTAAGCTTAAACATTTTAAACCTTTACTATACGTTTGACATATTTTATTTTATAAGTAGAATAAATTAATTTTTTTATATTAAAAGCGTCGCTTATATAGAGAAAGACATTAAAAATGACGAGCTCGATAAAGTAACGACATTAAACAGACTTTACAAGGAAATCTTGATAGAATGGTCAATCGTCACGTGTGAGAAAGATGGGAGCAAATATAAACTAAACGTTCTTCTGATGTTTTCTGCCACGTCAACAGTTATGTGCACGTTTTGGCGCCATTTTAAACACTAGTGCAAATACAAATCATGTTCTTTATCACATCCACATATCTTATGTCAGATAAAACGACTAGTTTTTCAAAGATCTTTCTCTTCTAAGGATCAATTATCTATTTTTGGATTTTAATTACCGGTTTTCAAAACCCGTCATGGAACGAGCGCGAAAGATAGGGCAGTTACATAATTTTTTATAATTTTTTTGTAAATTCGAATTAAACTAAAGCAAGAAAAACGAGACTTAACATTGAGTCTTGTTTAATGTTCCTTAAAATTTACAAAATTTTGTTATTTTCAAAAGTAAAAATTATGTTAAATAGAACACATTATTATTGTGAAGGTAGAGTTTTTTAGAACATTGGTTCTGTAGTATTTTAATATATATTAAATGTATCAATATGAAACATATACAGAAAAATTCAATTTATATTAAAAAAATATTTTTGTTCACACCGGGATTCGAACCTGGATCCTTTCCTATTCGGAGAAATGCGTTAACCGATTACACTACACCAACATAGTAAGTTGTCGACAAATTTTCTAACTTGTATGCTGTAGTTCTTTCAAATTGATACATCTTTTGTTCTTAATTTTATTGCGGAAATTTCAAATACAAATATATATCTTTCTAATTGATACATTTAATTTGAATTAAAAAAATTATGTTCTAGATTTTTTTAATTTGTTGAAAATCTACTACATTTTTTACGTTGCATATAAAATATACCCTCACATATATAATGTATCTTCCCTTTCTTATGAGAATATTAATCTTATGATCCAGAGATAGTGTCTCTGAGGGAACTCGAGACAAGAAGTGAACCCTTCCACCGACCGCTCAGTCACTAATCACTAAAAACTTCGCAATTATTATATAAATAAGTAAACGATTAAACAGTTGATACAGTTATAGTTGAACAGTATAATTCGAAATTATAATTATTATTTTTAACTATGGATTACCCCGTGCTGAGACGTCGTATCTATCTTTAAGTATCTAATTGATTTGTAATTCTATTAAGTATAGCGGTCAGATTACAAGACATAGACATTTATTTATATTTTTATTAAATTAGTTGAGAGATGTTTTAAATTGACTTTAAAATACAAGAATGTATATAAAATAAATTTATTGTATAAAATATCACAGACCTAAGTTCTGAATAATTACAATTTTGCAAAAGGAACGTGTTCTCTTAATATTAAAGTTATATCAATGTATCCAAAATTTCATAAAAATGAATTGATAATTCTCGCATCTGCTGTTTGATTACTCAAAGGTATTTGAGATTCCGTAAAAAATAAGTTCAATGGCTCTTTCAAATAATAGAACGATTAAATGTATTAATATCAAAATGGTAACATGTAAGTTCGAAAATTCGTCGCTAAAAATATCGTCGCTGTAGCTAGTTGGATGCATCTTCCCCGGTTTGGAAAGTGATCCAGATTCGATTTCCGGTGGCGCAACAACAATATTTTTCGATAAAATTGATTTTACATGTATATCTTTCTAATTATTATATTTAATTCATATTTTTAATACAATTTTAATTAATTAACTACAAAGATATACAGAAAAATCTATTTATCGAAAAAATATGTTATTGCTACCGGGATATTTGTATGTGCGGTATATCTTTCAAGTTGATTAATTTAATTTGTATTATAAATAACAGAACTATGAATATGTTCTGTAAATACAACTTCACAATATGAATATTTTTAATTTGTTTTTACCTGCTTGGTTTACATAATTAATAAGAGACCGTTGCTTCTTGCGAAACTAATTTTGAAGTACTTAATGATAATTACAGCCCTTAGTTATGAGGCATTGATCAGAATAAAGTATTATATTATATAATATCATGTTAATTATTATAAGATATTTAAGGTATACAATTAAATTAAACAATTATAACGAAAATGAATTATTACTGTAATATTGCCAGAGTCGAATATATTATTGTACAAGGTGGATAAGAATATGTGTCGCCATCTGGCGACGCATGTGACAAGCATAATACGCAGATAATAGCGCGCCATGGATTCCATGATTGTTGACCATTAGAGAGAAGTGGCTGGCAAGTAGACTCTTGCCACATGGACCAGCTCTCTTTCTCTCGACGCACCTCCAGGAGAGAAGGCGTGTTTTGCGAAGGCCGACGCTCGGATTCCACACTGTGTAGTCGAGCTTTCTAAATTTCGAACTACCGCGTTGTATCACATCTAATACTCACAAAATAAATTACATAGAATTCAAAATGGTTTAATCAACTAGAAAAAATACACAGCAAAAAAAAACATTAATCGAAAAAATATTTAGTTACTACCGGGATACGATACGAACCTGGATCTTATCTTATACGGGGAAATGCGATAAATATAGAAACTCACAACAAAAATATGTTATAAACTAATAATAGATATCTCATGAAGTCGAAGCTATTATTTTAATAATGGAAAAATATGTAAGTATGGGTTTACGACCTGTCTTCGACTGGCTTAAGTGATTTCTTTACACAATGTAACGTTTACCATTCCACCCAATCAACCTCCATATCTGTAAAAAATTTTAAAGTTGTATATATGTTAATACGTGGAATCACTTCGAATACCACTAAATTTAATGAACTAAATTTGATATTCATTTTCTCTGAAACAGCATATATGTCACAATGAAAATTATTTTTTTTTTTAAATTATTTAAAGCAATATTTTTTATCTATAAAATGTTTTTAACACATTATACTAGAATACGCCTGAAAAATCAATATTTTTCAATTTTTATATATTTTATTATTTTGACCAGTATATTATTGGCAATATTTGAATACGTCCAAGAACATACAATTACTGGATTTTCATGTACAAATATAATACATATACATATACACAACTTTTAAAAATTTGATAGACATGGAGGTTGATTGGGTGGAGTTGTGAATGTTACATTATGTAAGGTGATCATTTAAGCCAGCCGAAGACAGATCGTAAGCCCTGTAATTACCTATACTTCCATATGTTTACATTAATAAAAAATAGCTTCGTCTCTGTTAGATATCTACTGTTTGTTTAAACAAAAACACTAAACATGAAAAATTTTTCCATTTCAGAAAAACAAAATATGCCGGCCGCCATATAATTAATGTTTGTAACTCATTATTATTATCGACTAGACCATTTTATTATTATTATTATTATCGACTGGACCATTTTAAATATTACCAGGATTATTATTATTAAGATTATCTTCACCTACAAAGGTACTGTTATTAAACAAATAATAGATATCTAATAGAGAGACGGAGAAATATGGAAGTATTGAAATGTATTTTCTTTAACCTTTACCATACCATAATATAAATATCCGAACGCAGCCATGCTGTCAACACGTGTTACCGTAAATAACAGTTAGAAAAAATGTTTTTATTAGCTTAAATGGTTTTAATGGCACGAATATACTCTAAATATTGAGCATTCAATTTTGCAAAAATGATTAATAACATAATTTAGAGCATTCATTAAATCCTATACAATACGTCCTTCTTTCTTATCTCTCTTCATTTAATTAGCAAGAAAGAGATAATAATATTTGTATGTTTTTTGTTCTTTTCAAGAAAATAGTGTGTGATCTCTGTCTTTCATATCACAAATTGTATTTTTACAAACGTATTAATTTTACAACGTATCGAATGGAAAAAATAATTGTTTTTGTATGATTCCCTTTCATAATTGGTTTTTCACTAGTCATTTCTGAGCGCTAATATTTTCTTTAGGATTATCTAAAATATGAATTTTATGTTGCATGTACTTACCGAAATATTACAGGTTTAATTATAATGGTAGATTACTGCATGGTTTGGGAAGGGTTAAAAATAATTCAAAGTAGATTCAGTCCAAGGTCCGAAGATAAGTCAGCACTGTCAAAGCTCCATATCCTTATAAAGGAACACGCTCAACGTCTTTGAGATGTAGTGTTGGCGTCGCATGGTGTACGTATCATTGACTCTAAAACTCTGCACTAAAGAATCCCCTCAGGATGTTGCTAGAAGTGTCCAAGAAATCGCTACACGTCACACTAAATAAGGTCCAAGATCGCGAAAAGTGGAAGGATACAGTTCACGCCGTGTAAGCAGAATAAAGGACAGCCATACTCAATCATGAACACATTGACCGAGAGAGAGAGAGAGAGATTCAGTGCAATAAACAACCAGATTTTGTGAGTAACGTTTGACCTCTTCACCAGAATAGTTGAGATTCCAGACCTGAGTTTTACAGTATAGCTGTGAGGAAACTGGTACATAGTGTCGGCGCTGTTCACAATTCGCATAGGTACTTCAATACAATATTAAAATTTGAAAGTGAACTGATTTAGAAACCGCGTTAACAAAACGAACACGTTCTGCAGGGGTGTTAAATATAATATGTGTGAGGTGCACGAGCCCTTTCATTCTTTCTCAGTTGTGTAAGACCTTCCGAGCGCACAACCGCCGGCGTATCCTCACGGCCCAGAATTACACCCCCATAAAGACGTCTACACGACGTCCTTAAGCGTCGGCGTCGCATCGCTTGCACCACCTTGTGTGGAAAAGAGAGGGCAGCCGTTTCGTCCTTACAAAGGGCCTACGCAGACACAGCGAACAAATTAAAAAATAAGTTCAGCTTTTGACAAAAGCCTTTGTGCTATTTATTTTACCAATTTAATTTGTAATTTGTACAATATATTTTATAAATGTATATAATTTTTAAGAACACATTCTTATTGCGAAGTGGTAATTTTTCAAAACATAGGTCTGTGATAATTTTAATACAAATTATTAGTATTAATTAGAAAGATGTACATATAAAATCAACTTATCGAAAAAATATTGTTGCTACCGGAATTCGAACCTAGATCTGGATCTTTCGGATTTTTATTACTTTAAATAATTATTTTTCTTCATTAATTATTAAGGAGAACACATTCTTATTGTGAAGTTGTAATTATTCAGAACATAGGTATGTGATATTTTAAATACTAAATAAATGTAATTAGAAAGATATACATATAAAATCAATTTAATCGAAAAATCAGTTAATTAATTAATTATTAACGCACGTTCCCCGGATTAGAAGAGATCCAGGTTCGAATCCCGGCAGCTCTAACAATATTTTTCGATAAAATTGATTTTATATGTATATCTTCCCAATTAATACATTTAATTAGTATTTATATCACAGACGGATGTTCTGAATGATTACAACTTTACAATGAGAATGTGTTCTCCTTAATAATATATAAGTTATATCAATGTTTAATAAAAATGAATTGTTAGTTCTGGCGTCTCCTATCGGGTTAGAGGTATTTGAGATTCGAGACGATTGAGAGAACGTTAGATGTATCAATTTGAAATGTGTAACATATTGGTTAGAAAATTTGTCTTCAATGTACTGTGTGCTGTAGCATAATCGGCTAATGCACATTCTCTGGGTTGGAAGAGATCCAGGTTCGTATCCCGGTAGCAACAGCAATATTTTTCGATAAAAATTGATTTTATATGTATATATTTCTAATACATTTAATACTTTTAAAATTAGCAATATTAACTTTGTGGGTAAAATTCATATTTTATTACCTTTGTTTTATTAACCACTTAATTGAGTTTAAATACATCTACCGGTTTCTAAAAATACCATTTTCTTCAGAATTAGAGAAACGTTTAAGCTGTACAATAAAATCTCTACACACGAAGAGTTACTGTTATGTTGAGTTATTGTTGCCTGGCGTCGGTACCGGGTGTGTTTATGGCTATTAGGAGTTCTGCTTTACGCACTAGTTTATGCAAGGTGCGTTCAGCATCATCAGCAGTGATAATGATTATTACTGTTCCGTATTCGTGAAGATTATTTTTGTATTAGGTGAAGACATACACTTCCATACTTGAACCAAAATGATTACTGTTAACTCGGTTAACAAGTTTACATTAGCTATAATTATATTTATATATTTAATCGAGTATTTATAGATACTTTACTTAAATAAAATATAGTACAAATAATATATGAGTATATACATATATATATATATGAATATATACATATACATTCAACAACATAATAACAACAATAGAGGTGTGCAACCCCAAATAAAAAAGATCTTTAATTATGGGGGTGGTTATAACACAAGATCATAATCTGTAATAATACAATGTGAAATAATAAATATTTATTTAAATGTTAGGAAATTGATCAAATTAGAACTTGTGAATAAATTTGAATTCAATTCAAAGTGGCGTTCACTTTGTTCTCTGCAGTCACTCTACTTTCGATGTCTTTCAGATGCTTCTTAAATCGCTTAAGGCCCTTTTTTATATATGAAGTTATACACTAGATTTGACTTTTTTTTTAATTATTATATTAAAAGGATCTTAACACTTATTTGAAACTAATAAACTGAATGTTATTTACTATAATTAAGATAATACAAGCATTATAAGAAAGATTAAGACCATTAGATGCATTTTCCGCGTGCTCGAACATTATCTTAGTATGGAAAATTATTGCTTAAACGAAATATATTCTCTTATAATCTTGAAGCCAAGATTACGGAGACAAATGTGTATTAAACCAAATCAATAAAATATTAAAGATTAAAAGAGTTATAAACATTTTAATTTGCAGGACCAATTTTCGACGTTTTTAAAATACTTTATTTTAGTGAAAACATACATTTTTAAATAATAAATTATATTCATTCACATGCTCCGAGAGTTCAGCTACTATTTAAAGTTAAGTCTAAGTTTTATATCAAAAAAATAATAATAAGTTTTTAAATAATATATATTCTGTCTTATTAAATACGATAATTTTAATTGTCCATCGAACTTCAATATGCTGGTTTATCCGGCTATGATGGAGATCGAATCCGCCCCGTCATTAGTTTCACTAAAAAATACCGTAAATATATGTTTTCAGGCATATTTTATCCACAATATGAATTAATATTGAAATTATTATTTTTGAAAATAACGTTTTTTTAACTAATTAAACATTTTATGTGTTTATTATAAGTCGCAATTAAATATTTCGTTCATGTATAACACTGTTGTATTTTAAACACTGCTGTCTATTTCGTAAATAGTATGTTATTATGAAACAGACATATCACCAAAACGACGACATGGCGTATTAAATCGATAATATTACACAAAATAATAAATTGAAGCTGTCATAATTTTTTTTAATTTAGAACATTGATTTAAGCGATCATCTACATATATCTAGGTACTTTGTTTGATTTCAAAACATATTCATTTATATGAATTGAGTACTTCGATAAATTATTCAATTTTCGATAGATTAATTCAAATAACAACACACATTTTTATTTCATTCCGTATATTAATATGAAAAAAACTACGGATGCGTATTATTTTTGATACTTGTATCGAATGCGAGAAAATCAACAATATTATTGTCGTCTCTTTCTATTCATACTTTCCTCCCTCGCATAATTTACGTAACAAATAACATCATTAATTTGACTATTAATCTCATCTTGAATGCTTATGTTATTTGTGAAAAATTCCTCGAATTTCAAACTGGAAAAATGAAAGTTCACCTTTAATGGGTGTGATTGTTTAATAGCCCTCCCCATGTTAGATCTGCATTTAAATTAAAATCACTTTGGGTAAGTTATAAAAAAATATTTTGTAATAATCAAAATCAAAAAAAACTTCTACTGAACATTGCCTGCTTATATATCGCGTGCAACAAAAAGACGGCAACCTACTCATAAAGGTGCAGCACAAAGAAAATGATGTATCAGGTACTCCGGAGACATTTCTAGCAATCATGGCACGAGATGCTTATCTGTCGCACAGCATCCAAGATAACTGGAGTCACTGGGCTGGTGTTACCAACAATTCTAACACTTTTATTATACTTATACATATTTTACATGTTTTCCATTTTGGTTCCTAACTATCATTAATACAGGCAGTAACTAACACTTACAGCCTTTTTAGACCCACCTCAAATTTTCGGTTTTTTAACCTTTTTGTGGTAGATTTTTTATAGATATTTCATTAAAAATTTGATTTAATAAAATGACATGATGTGTCGTAATGTTTCTGTTAAAAAAAATTAAAAATATTACGAATAATGTACATATTCTCACGCATCAACAGACGCCCTACACAGCCAAAATACAAACATCCACTGAGCATGGGATATTCTCGTCGGAATCCGAGCGGGTAGTGTTATATAACATACAAGTAAGCACAACGCCCCTCAAATAATTATATAACTGGCATTGTCTAAGGATTGCCAGACGAAAACAAGTCAAAACAAATACACGGACGCATACCTGGTATCCTTTGTCTACCCGCTCAAAATGTTGACAATATATATTTCGGCGTAAGCGTAAGAGATTCAATCCGACTGTCTGAGGTCAATTTTGAGCGTTTTTTCATATTTTTATCATTAACTCATTTGAATCTCATCCGATAACATTTATTCGTATCTCAAATTATTTTAAAATATTTAATAAAACATTAGCTAGAAGGAAAACAGCATTACACGAATATTTGTAGCGTAATTCATATTTTTACAAACACCCGGATCAAATCTGACCTACCACCGCCGAGTATGTGCTAACTATGAGAGATTGTATGAGAAGATGTATGAATGTGGATGAGGCGAGAATTGTGTCAGGACAGAAGAGTATGGTGCTTTATTCTCTCTGCCTATCCCTGCGGGGAAACAGCGTGATGGTAAGTAAGTAAGTAATATTTTTAATCAACACAATAAATCAAACACGATTTTTTTTGGTACTATATTTAATTTTTTACAAATAATTGGACGATCTTTTCGGCTGTCTAGGACGTTATCATATCAACTGATAAAACATAGAACAGTGTGGTTAGCTTATGTACAAATTTTATTACAATGTTAAGTATTATATATTAAATGATTAGCGATACAACATTCCCTTAATGCTACAATTGACAATGTTGGAAAAACCAAGGAATATATTTAGTTACATGTCATTATTAAGATACATTAATGTTAAAAAACAACATTTTCATACATTAATGTTAAACAACAAAATTGTATATGTTTAGTTATCATTAGCACAAAATATCTTAACATTATCTATTATACGTACATTTAATACAAATTCAAGTGAAGGCAAACAAAATATAATTTGTTTTTGTATACTTAAATAAATCACAAATTTGATAAACTTTAAAAACAATAAATGTATTAAATATGCAATATTTATTAGATAAGTCGTGATTTTTTATCATTTTCAAATTCGTAGTCAGTATTTATAATAATATATCAGTATGTAATAAAGAGATCAACATTTCACAAAAACTGAACAATTTATCGGAACATTCCTTTTTAAATAGAGAACTTGAAATACGTATCACATCAATGTTGTTTTTTTTTTATAGTTAGCTAAACGATTATTCTATGAAAATACAACTAACTCGCTTGCCTGTTGTTTGTAACTGGACGAATGTGTTAATTGCAGAACCAACGAGAACATCAAAAGCATTTTAAATAGATGTTTAAAAAAAGATTTTTTTTGTAATAAAACATCAACACGTAATAATAACATAATCAAACATCCACTGCCTCCATTATCACGGCTTTTTGGGAAACATTTATTGTTTTGTATGACTTTGGCGATGAGGGTTCGCCTCTCAGCTCTATAGGAAGTACTGGGAGTACACACTGCAATAACGAATAAAGTAATAATAAATTATTCATTAACTTTGTTGTTAACCGCTGAGTTTAATATATACACTGGGTTTATAAACTTAGTTGTATAGATTATACTGCTTTCTATATTGGAAAAATTGGTCGAAATTTTCACAAGAGACAAAGAGCATTTTAGATGTTTTTACAATCGTGGTTTTTCAGAATTTTAGAATAATTTATTAGAAAATTATCTTACTTTTGATTGTCAGTTTTATATGAAAACAATGTTGATTTTAAATTGAATAATTTAGAATCATTAGAAATAAGTAAAGCGTTTAAAATTAACCGAAATATCATAAATAACCAACTAAATTTAACCACAAGTCCTATTCTAATTTATTTTTTTCCTTTAATTTCGGATTTAGGTTTAAATCTTTCATCATCATAATAATTTTAGTCAGGTACCAGATTAATATTAAATTAATTTCTTAATACTTTTAAAAAATACATGTTTTGAGTTTTTTATCAAACTTATGAAGAAAAATGTATATTTCGAAACCGGTTGGTGTATATGTTAAGTTCACTGTGGTCAGACAAAGTTAATGAATTATTTATTCAAATGAATAATACAACGTGTTTGCGTTAAATATCAAGAATAAATTATGTACGTTAAAATGTGTATTTTTATAAAATATTTGTTTTATATCCCTGAATAGATGATACAGATGATACTCTCGGAGATGAGGGAGGCTGCGATGACGTCATCTCCACCCGTGCCATTATTTATGTTGTAGGTGCAACACGCACCCACTGCGTTCTCGCTGCAAGTGCCTTGTATGTGTTAATAACTATGCATTCACTCCCCACAAAGATCCCGTATCTATCTCTCGGCGCGTTCTCCACCATTGTTCTCGTTTTGCGCGAATTTTCACAAGGGGATGAAAGTATGTATAATGTGTAAGAGGTGTTGAAAGCGAACCTTATGTAGTGAGGTAGTTATAGCATTCTTCTTCGTCTGACTTCAAGACCTTCTAAATTTTTAACCACCAAGTTGCTTGACGTCTTCCTCGTTATCGTCTGCCAGTAAAATATAGTCCTAATGCAGCTTAGACAATATGACCATCTGGTCCTTTAATTAGATGACCATACCATCTTAACATGGTTTCTTACATCTTTTCTGTCATAAATGGAACTATAAAATATTATTAAGGAGAAAACATTATTATTGTGATGTTGTAATTATGTGATGTTGTGCTGTAATAAATTAAATACTAATTAAATGTATTAATACTCGTATTTGAGATTCCGTAAAAATAAAGCGAAGGCTTTCAAATAATGGAACGATTGATCTATTAATTTTAAAAGTGTAACATATAGGTTCGAAAATTTGTCGTCAATCCCAGGATTCAAATCCCGGAGGCAACAACAGTATTTTTCGAAGATATTGATTTTATATGTATATCTTTCTAATTAATACATTTAATTTATATCTATAAAACATTACTATTCATATTTCTTGATACCGGAGGACGGTCCCGTTAGAAAGCTCAATAAGTATAAGAAGATATATGAATGTGGATGAGGCGAGAATTGTGTGTCAGGACAAAATAATGTGGCACTATATCCTCTCTGCCTACCCCTGCGGAGAAACGGCGTGATCGTAAGTATAAAACATTCACTGACGTATCAATTTCGAACTGTGTACAGTCTCGATATTACCACACCTCATCTGAGCAATTTGATTTCTTCGGTGCTCACTTTTTGATCGTGAGCCGTTTTGACTGTATAACCCTCGACACTAAATTCTGGTACCATTGCGAGTTGTAAGGCCGTCTTATATACTCGAACCTTAAGTTTTGATAGTAGTAACAAAATGATCCAGCAGCTGGGTGTGTATAGTCATATTTTGAGTTCAAAATGGCGTTATTACTTCAATTACAATTTAAGTTTTTATGGGCGGATCGGATTGTGTTTATTTTTTTTTTCTATATATTTTTACTACATATTAATAATTAATATAAGGTTTCCACCAGCACAAGAGTATGATACTGGTGTCTCTTCATAATAATAATAAATTTAATCAATCAACCCATAGATGGCGGTACAGTCACTCGCAACTGACAGGCAGGAATGTACAGAATTGATATCAATGGATTAACTTCAAACTAAAATATATTCAACTGTGGGAGATTTATATCTTCCGCGAAAAAATGCGGTTGTGTCGTAATTTTTTGAGGCAATGCCATGACAGTGGCACATGTTATCGTGCCACAACATCGGTCTAAAGACCATCTACAAAAAATGCGATGTAACCCAGAAGAGATGGCAATTCCATATATATATATATATATGCAAAATAGTTATTATGAAACGATAGATGTATTAATTTGAAAAAGTGTAACATATAGGTTCGAAAATTTGTCGTCAATAGTACTGTCATTGTAGCATAGTTGAATAATGCACCTTCTCCGATTTGGAAAGAGATCCAGGTTCGAATTCCGGTAGCGCAACAACAATATTTTTCGATAAAATTAATTTTATATGTATATCTTTCTACTTAATACGTTTAATTAGTATTTAAAATATCACAGACCTATGTTGATTATTGATATGAAGATTTTTATTTGGGGCCATGAGAGATGTTTTGATTGGCGGCCGTGCGTCGTTGCTTTGACGCTTATGCGCTGAGCTGCGTTGCACGGTCGCATGTAGGACCGATATAGGAGCTTTTGCTTATAAAACTGTTCTGGATCAGTGGTGGGTCTCCTCATTAGGGGTAGAAAGATGCAAAGCCAGTTGTCAGGGTGACCCAGAACCGAGACTCGTGGGGATGCATTATAATCCAACTATCATCAGATTGAGACTGCTACATAACAATTTCGACATGAAGTAGGCAAAAATAAGATTTTTATTTTATATCCGCATCTGATAATACACGCTCAATTCACTTACAATTATTACATTTTAATTCATCGACATGACATTTGATTCTAATCATTAAATTGAAGATGCATTTGTTAGCTGATCTCTTCTCTTTTCACGTTGTACACGTGCCGTAAATTATTGTCTACTGGAGCATTTCAAATCTGTGTAGCCGGGAGATGAACACGTGTTGTGAGCCCTGGGAATTAATTAACATACTTCATTATTTATGCAGTGAACTCACTGGAAAACATGTTTCAGTGTAGGTACTGTTTATGTGAAAAGTAGACAGTGTTTTTTTTGTGTATTGTTTTGTTCAATTTGTGTATAGAAATGGAAATATAGGATAGGCCGCATCGCCAATCGTCGGACAGACGCAATCATTCAGTGATTCAGCTCAGGGGAATCAAAAGGCCGATAGACTGTCCTAATACCAGCTAGGCTGACGAAATAATCTAAATTTTCGGAAGTGCGTTGCAGCAATTAAGGAGACTTTCATCTGATGATTGTGATATATTTTGTTGTCTTATAAATGCTAGCGAGACCTATTTGATAGAAAACTATTTATTTTTAAATGGAAGAGGTATTTGATGGACCGTTGGTTCTTTTTTTCACATAAATATGTTCGGTATCAAAAACGAAAAATATTTTTTTTTTAATTATTAAATTATTCGCGTAGAATGTAAGCTTCCATTTTCTTTAAATTATAAATATTAAAACTCTTGTTTCATTCATCGTTGATTTATTTTAATTTGAGACGATATTTTAATCTTTTAAAGATAATATTAATAAAGATCAAATTCCGCTATAACGAATACCGTAATAACAAAATTTTCAGAATAACGAATTGTTTTTGCGGTCCCTAGAAAATATTGTGTCGTTCTTTCACATTAGGTATAACGAAATTTCAGTACAACGCTTTTTTTACAGTCCCTTGAATTTCGTTGTAATGAGTCCTATATGTATTTGTATAATTAAATAAAATCTCAATATGTTAATTGATTATAAATATCTACCCATTATACAGGTAGTAAATGGGAAATATTTTTGTAAAATTATTCAGATATCCTTTTAATGCGAAACGTCGACAAGAAAGAAAATAAATAACAGTATTATTTATTTATAGTTATTTATATTCTTATTTTATTTATTTTATCAATGTAATCTAAAATTGAAACTGAACTGCATGTATGACAACTAAATGTTCAAGTTAATTAGTTCAAATACTGTAGATATGCTTGCTGTAGAAACCTCCCTTTCTTCTCCTTTTTCTCTGTGCCACCAATTCCAGCACCACCCTACCACCATCCGCACCTCTCGAACCCATTCGAACCCCTACCCACCACCGCCATCAAAACAATACGCCATCCGTGAAAAGATAAGCCCTTTACTTTGCCCTTAGAACCTTTCATTTCACCAGCTGTGGCGTGCGTGCGTGTAGACAAACAACGTACATTTTAAAATTATTACAGTCTCCCTGCAGTACAAGAAATATTAATATATTTTAAGAAATGAAAAAGTTTAAAGGCAAAAAGAAACGACTGACGATATTGATTTGCCAGCCAATTAGATCGATACTTCGGACACGCCAAAGCATAGTTAGCAAGAGTGCACCTTGACCGCGGCGGGGCGCAGGTGATTCGCTTTGGCCTCTGGGCAGGGTGGAAGGGGGCGGAGGGTGCAGCAGGGCACGGCAATAAACCTATATTTTGAAAATATCTCACCCGCATTTCTCGTTTGATTTACGCATTAATATGTTGAATTTTTAAATTGAAAAAAAAATCTAGCAGTCGGATTCGCCAAATGCGTACAATTTAACGCGACGCACGTACACACTGCTAACTCCGACACGGCCTAGCGACTAATTACATTCGAGATCTCGCTAATTAAAGTGGTTTGTGTCTTAGCTAAATATATATATATATATATATATATATATATATATATATATATATATATATATATATATATATATATATATTTATTTTTTTTATTATTTATTCATTTTTATTGTTAATCTGCTATAATTACAATGATACAATACAATAATATTTTTATTTTTTTTAGTTCTACAACTTCTCTAAAAAGCATGTACTCGTGCAGAGAAAAGGATTACGTATTAATAATTATTGTTTATAATAACTAGCTTATAATAAAATAAAATACAGTATACTAACAGCAACGATATAAAAGTATTATAAATTTTGGGGTACTTGTTTATCTTTAAAGTATTTTTTATAGCATTGATAATTTCTTTGTTTTCATTAATCTTCCTGATGTTTTCGGGTAAGACCTTATAATTTTTTTTCCTATGTGCTTACAGTGGTGTTGTGAATATTTAGAAAAATAATACAATTCACGGCCGGTAAAATCTGAACCTACACTCCCAGAATTCGATTTATGATCAGGCGCATTAGCCCACTCTGGTTCTGGGAGATGTGTCGTAATATAAGTGTTGATGATGCCACAATATGATATATAGATTTTTTTTGTATATAATTGAAGTAGAGATACGTACACGGAATACATGTCACATCAATATTCTTACTATTTTCAAACTAAGCTAAACACTTGTGATATGAAAATAAGATTAACATGATGGCCCCCTGGAACGAGGCTCGAACCCCCGACCACTAGATCAGTAGGCGAGTATCGTAACCACTAGGCCACAAGCACGTCGGGCAATTGAAATACTATAAGAAGCGAGAATAAGAATTATGTCAAATCATTCTTTACATTTGTGATTTAAGAAATTAACTTTTCGTATTTAATTTTCATCCAAATTATATATTTGTTTTATAGAATATACCAATTTTTATTAATATACAATCTAACATAATAATCTTCAATGAACATTAATTTGTGAACATTTAAGCTTGCATCAACCCCAAAAATAATTTAGGATTGCAGGTACAGAAAATATTTATGAAAAATACCATAATCACGACATAATTGACTATATATGCAGGCGTAAGAATTTGTATAAAAATGAACCAAGCAAGATTGACATGTTAGAAAAGTGTTACTTATAATATATCTGCCTGTATAAAAGTGTTACTTATAATATATCTGTGAAGAAATGGCGTACTGATAAGTTACATAATTAGTTAATTTTTGTTTACATTTCAAAAACAATTAATATTTTCGCGTTTTTATGGAAATGTGGGTTTTTATTATTCATTTATATCAGAAGATTTTATTTTTTAAAACAATTACACATATAGAATTTTCACACTAATGTAAAACTAGTAAATTGAATGTCATTTTCCATAATTAAGAAAATACAAGCATTATAAGAAAGACCTCGACCATTACATTTATTTTGCGCGTGCCACAAAATTGTCTTAATATAGAAAGTTCTTGTATATAGCAATAAGAAAAATTTTAAAAAATTAATAGAGTAATCATTCAATTTGTAGTACTTATTATCAATTTTCGACGTTTTTAAAACAATTAGTGTTAGAGAATACAAATTATTTTAAATAATTTATTATATTTACTAACATACTTTGAGGCTTTAGCTACCATTTAAAATCAAGTTTTCTATTAAAAACATAATAATTTCTTACTAAATAATATTTATATCGATTCTATTAATGTGTATTTTTCATTGGTTTTTTTTATTTCAAATCGCCGATTAAAAAATAAATAAAAGCAATATAATAAATTATCTAAAATAATTTGTGAATGGTTTATAACACTATTAATATTTAACATTATGGTAATTTGGTTCAATGTAGATTTGTCTCTTGGATTCTCTTGGATTCAAGATAATATATTTCGCATACGCATGAACTTTCTACAATAAGGCAATTTTGTGGCACGCGTAAAATGAATTTAATGGTCACGGTCTTTCTTATAATGCTTTTATTTTCTTAATTATGTAAATAAAATCCTGTTTATTAGCTTTACATCAGTTTAATGTCCTGTCTAAGTAAAAGTTTAAAAAAAAAGTTTAATCTGGTGTATAACTTCTGACAGCTTAGAACACTTACGGTTTATAAGTATTTTCTATTTTATTACACGTTTTTTGCAAGTGAATAAAAAATTTTTAAACTTTCTGGACCCTCTTGATACTATTACAGAAGGACGGGTTTCCTAAAACTTTAAATCTGTCTCAGTTGATAAATGCATGCACTGACAATTTTGTAATAATAATAAAATAAATTATGTTCTCCCAACACTTTAATACACCAGTGTATGAAGTAGACTAATATCGAATGTATTTCGAAGGTTTTACTTATAAACCGTTATTTTCGCCACTCCCATATGGTTAGGCGATCATCCATAATTAAAATGCATGATCGTAGGGATTTCACCTAACTTTTATTGATCTGGCATGACGGCCTATTTTCCTCGAACATATACCATTTAATATATTGTGTATTAATTTGAAAAAAAATGTAACATATAGTTTCGAAAATTTGTCAAGAAAAATACTGGCGTTATAGCACAAAGGTAGTGCACTTCCCCGGATTGGAAATGAAGATCCAGGTTCGTATCCCGGTGACGCTAAAACAATATTTTTCGACAAAATTGATTTTATATGTATATATTTATAATTAATACATTAATTTAGTATTTAAAATATCACAGACATATGTTCTGAATAATTACAACTTCACAATAAGAATGTGTTTTCCTTAATAATATATTTTAGTACTAGATAGCTTAATGTGCGTATAAAAAAATTAAAAGACCTTTAATACATACTCGCACATATAATAGTACGAAGAGTTGAATCTGGGTTAGTTGTCGGGGTAACTGTTGATTTCTCAGGATACTAGAGTGCAACTAAGAGACATTTAAAACAGATGGCTTAAATATAGCACATATTTATATCGGATGGAGTTGGGGAGGCCAGGGAGAAAATAGAATAAGGGGAGTATCGGTAATTAATCAAAATTTGGTTTAGATCGATTTATTTTGATGTAGATTATATAAATAACAGACAGGAGGCTAAGGCTATATTTTTTCTGTTTCTTCTGCACTCTGTTGTTTTCGCCGAGCACTCATATTGCTTATAATGTTATCTTCTGCATTGATTGATTTTGACAAATTTACTTATACTTAATAAATTCAATTTCCTTCAATACAACTTTTGTAAATTGCATAAAGTAATTTTCGTGAAATATTATTATTTTTGACTGAAAGTAGTTATAACAAATGAAAATTTTTACAAGTTCCTGAATATATGTATAATTGAAATCGCACTTTCAGATAATGCTTACCTTCCGATTTATAATTAAATGGTTTTATTCGATACTCGATTCTTCGTTCATATACGTTAAGCACCCAATTCATTACTTTTGTTTATATGTATGTATAAAATACGTTTTGCTATAGATGAAATTATATGTATTTAATAGCATTTATGAACCTGCAAATAAGCGTCTAGAAATAAGCTTTGCAAATCTAAGGTCACTTAAGGATAACGTTATATGTTTATAAAAGATTATTTTTTTTTATTATCATATACATATATAATACTCTAAATCGTACTATACTCAGCCGTCCACAAAATCTCTATCGCCGCATCGCCAGGCAGTTATTCATAGTCAGGCTTTGACCATGAAGCACGCCTACTGTGTAAGCGCCGGAATGGTACATTACGTGAATATTTGATTAGGATGTTTTTGCGTTAATTGGTAAAGTTAGTCATATTGAGATATATTACTTCGTATTTTATGATAATAAAATGTATTTTCAACGAGGAAAAATAAATTATACGGAAAAAACTATTGATTGGTTTCCACTGTAATATTCGATCTGTATCGCCTCTGTTCTCAGGCGGTATCGGCAAACATGCCCATGAAACGTGGCGCGCATTACCACCGGAACGGTACATTGCGTATTTAAATAATTTAAGAATATGTCTGATTTTTTATTTGATTGAGATAATTAGTTGTATGTGGTAGATTCCTTTTTTTATCATATTCAAAATATATGTTCTAATAATCTTGGAGTCAAGATTAAAGAGACAAATTTGTATTGAACCAAATTAGTAAAATTTTTTAAATTAGTAGAATTATAAACCATTCAATTTGCAGTACATATGATCAATTTTCGACGTTTTAAAAACACTTTGTGATAGTGAAAACAAATTATTTTTAATAATTTATTATGTTTAATTACATGCTTTGGGGTTTCAGCTACTATTTAAATTATGTTTTATATCAAAAATATAACAATTTCTTACTAAATAATATTTATATCGATCCTATTATGTGTTTTTTATTGTTTTTTAATCGGCGATTTGAAATTAAAAAAAAACGATCTTAAACTTTCCAGGCGGAATTTTAAATGTAATAATATACATATTTATGTTTAATTTAAGGTTTCCGCGAGCACTAGTGTACGTGACCCATGTTTCTTCTAGGTTAGATCACACTTTTCGTAGAAGGTTTCTTTGAGGAAGGTAGGAAAAGGTAAATCACTTTTTTAACATATATTGCCGATTGCTTTCTGCTGTTTTTTTTAATAATCCAGAGCTGACCAACAAGAAAACCAAACAGTAAAGATACAAAAATGAGTAGCTTGTTGGTGCAGTAGTTAAGATGTTAGTCTAGTGGTCGGTGGTTCGCGCCTCGTTCCAGGGCTCCAGAAAGTTAGTCCTATTTTCACATAGCACAAGCGTTTAGCTTAGTTTGAAAATAGTAAGAATATTAATGTGACATGTATTCCGTGTATGCATCTCTAATTAATACATATATGTATTTAAGTCTTACATCTAAAGTCACCTAATCCAAAATACAGATAGTCACCAATCAGTTGTAATAACTATTTTGTAAAATAAAGATGTAAACAATAATTAAATTTTGACTTCTCGCATTGCACATCTGTATCCAATCGCACCATTATAAAATAAATATAGTCTCACGCATAAGCTACGGGTGCTCATTCGCAAGAAGTATTTGTGAAGCACGAGCTCATCGCCGTTAATGAGGACGACGATACGTGCACAGCCCCAGCAGATGCTTCAGGTAATACGCCGATCCCACGAACACTCCTTCGAATCAAAATCCCCATTGCCTTCGGAGGAAATGAGATGTTATCTGTGAAAAATGAACCTCCATTGGATCGATACGCTTTTAGCTCTAATTAATATTTGATTCCCTCATCGCTTTTTAATTGGTTACGCAAAATTATTACATGGAGGTGGTTGGTATTAATACCTTCTTTGTGTTGGTATCACTTTTACATTTCGTGCAGACGCCCGTCAACATGTTTTGATCGGCGTCAACTGCGGAAAGTGCGAGAAAAAATGAGTAGCTTGAAACTTTTTGCCTACGGATTGAAAAAATAAAAACAGCCCAGTTGTAGTTTATTTGTGAACTAAGTCAGATGGCAGGGGTTAGGCACTATTTTTACATTAATATTCTAATATTTTTGATGTATTACACTGAAAACGAAAATTTGATTAACAATGAAGAATTGATTATCTTATCGTAAAGAGAATTTATTTAATTCTAGTAATACTATAAAACGTGTCAGAAAAAAACTGTTTAAAAAGTATTTATAAAACTAAATAATTATTATCTTCACAAACAATTCATATCTGTCATAAACAATAATATTCTTAGGAAAAATTTCTTGTCATTTGGATTAAGTTACGTTTTCTTGATATTTCACAAAGTCGCTGAATTATATGTTAGTTAATTTATTCATTTTAAATCGTACTATTTTATTTTTAAATTATTTAAATATAACTTTTAATCAATTGCAGAAAAAAATTAATGCTTTACCATCATTTTTACTCCACGTCCACTTCATCACCACAAAAACTAAAATATGACGATACATGGAAAGTAATTATTATCATTTTTAAAAAGTGCTGCCGCAGTGGAGTCTTCTAGAAGCTTTTAAGCTGCCATCTTTCATTTATTTTTTGTATGAAGTCATGACTACAGCCGTCGAAACATTTGTTTTTTTGGTATTGATGTTGTGACGTAATTTTCAGTCATAAAAAAAATGTTCACCAAAATGTTACAATTCTTCTATCCCGGATATTTTGACGTTTATTTAACGCAATTTGCGTGATCAAACTGTTATATTATATGAAGTATTCCTAAACGATATTTAATAGGTAATTTTTATTTTTATAAATGACCGTGAGTCTCAAATATTCAACATGATCATGGGAACATGTTCAGAGCAAAGCCGTCTATGAATCATGTTCCTGTGTGGTTTGCTCGCGGATTAGAATAATACATCCAGTACACACATACCTTTACAGACTCTAGGAGATCAAAGTCACATTGAAAGATTATCGTGTACATAGGCAATAAGCTATGCACGTATCGTTGAGAAGTACATATGAAGTATATAAAAGAATTATATTTCAACATATTTAAATAACTACTAGATTTCAAAAGTTTATTTTTGTAATGTGTATATATTTTTTTTATTTATTTTAGATTTTTGTTTTTTTTTATAATATGAGTTATTAATTAAGTATTGTACATTATTAAAATTACATGTTTTTATTTGCTTTCTCCAAAAAAGAGACTAGCACTTGTGCTTGGAGAAGGAGTTACACTGTAATAATTTTATGTAGAGAGTTATACAGTGTGCTTCTGAAGTGTTCTATAATATTATGTATTTTATAATTATATGCTTCTGAAGTGTTCATTTAATTTTTTTCTAAGCTCTTTTATATCTTTTATCACTTTTATTATATGCAACCCAAATAAACCAATGATATATCTCTTTCAAGAAATAATATACAATTAATAGCGTATAGCTTTCTAAAATGTGACAGATAAAATTAGGCAAATTGTTGGACAAATTGTAATCAAAACGCAAGTGAATGTTTGCTATAAAAATAAATAAAAATTATTAAATGAACAATGACTTTAAAATGATTTTATTGCACAAAAAGAATATTTCTGTAACTTAGGATTAAACTTATTAAATTAAATGGTGGGTGTGTTACCAAAAAAATGTTTCGTTAAGTAGTTACTAAGATTAGTAGAACCATCTTTCAGTATTATACAATGTCAGAAATAAAGCTAAAATTGTTATAAGTATTATTATATTTCAGTTCACAGTAGGCACAAAGTCAATTATAAAATGATGTTTTTGAAATTTCTGACAGTATCTTGAAATGAAGTCATTAATTTTTTATTTGAAAAACATTTAAAATAAAAAGGTCACAGTTCCACTACACTTCATGCGATGTAATGTATCAGTTTATTTTTAAATTTTTCTACAAAATAAAATGATTAGACGCAAAGTTGAGTTTTTATTCATATTCGTTTTATTTTCATTTTATTATTATTATTTATTATATACAGTTGTCATCACATTCATGATGCCAACCTCACTGGGCCATCCCTGTGCTGTGGCAAACATTTTACACATTTTTTTTACGTAGATGCTATTCTGTCAAGTAATAATTGCACTTGATCTTAAAAATGAACAATTTAAATTATTCAACAATTCAAAGTTTGATATAAACATAAAAATATATAAATTTGTTTAGCTAAAATAAAACTTTTGTAAGTGGAAAGTATTACATTATAAGTAAGACAAATTTATTAAAGTGGCTCAAAAATATCCACAACAGTCCTCACACAATCTGTTGTCACCTGGTGGGTAGTATATGATTACAATAAGTGGTAGTTTATTCTAGATGTAACGTATGCCAATCTTTAATAATGCTATTAAATACAAAAAATATTCCAAATAATACACCCTCTCCGTTATTAATACATCCATTAAAATAACTAATAATAGTCTCCCATTGTTAGATTTTAATATTTGAAAAAACGATATTGTATCATTAAGATATTATATTATCCTTGTGGAAAAGAGTCTATTGTGAAGAGCAACCTATAACGAAGCCTCAAAGATGATCTCAAACAAAAGAATATAAAAATACGCCACCGGTAACCTCAATATTTCTTAGTTTTCTTAGAGCTCTTCAGATTGTATCGTTCGTTGCACTTCCGAGTGTCTGCATTATTTTTTTTTGTTGACTTGCAATAAGTTTGTATCAGGTGAAAACAACTGTAATTTTGTCATTTCAAAGCAAAGACTATCAAAAACTATTTTATAGAGCATAAAACTCGATTTACATTTGATATATTCCCGTCATACCTTGTATTATTATTAATACAGGATTCCAGAAATTATAATGAACATTATTAGAAAACATATTTAATCTGAGTAATCAATCTTTATCTAAATAATATAAAATAATTTATGAAAATCTGTACAATGAAGATTCGTTTACCTGCTTCGTGACCAATGATGGTTGCAGCGCGACCACAGTTAGTGTTTTCTAACCTAACCTAAAACTCATGATTTAAATATGATTGAAATACGTAATACACCATTCCAGCGATGATGAGAAACACAACTGTATCTGATGACAGATTATATTCGAAATCTTCACACCCCGTAGTGACAAACAAAACGATTTGTGTCTTAGCTAAATATGCGGAGTACAAATATAAGTTTGAAAAAATAGTATACATTTTTGGATTTTAAAATGTCGGTCGTATAACTTTGCACTTGTGTAAGTGCTGACGAATAATGTTTCAAATATTGGTGTAGAAAATTCTTAGACAAGTTTCTGGTAAAAGCCAAAATAATAATTCTCATAACAAGATTCCGAGTTATTTTAATTACTCTTATTCAGCGCAGATCAGTGGATAATCTGATCACGTCTAGAGTGAGCAGTCACTATACAAAGATGAAATCGCTATCTGCTCATCATCTATGCAGCTTCTGTAATGGAGGGAGGGGGTTAAACCACCCCTCATCCCTACATTATTTTATCGTCCAAAGATGACGCACGTATCAGTTTTTATCTTAATGTTAATACCTATATAATATTATTTAAGATTAAATAAAACACAATATCTTTGTATGAAACCATGAATATTATTACACAGCAACCGATTTCGCTTAGCTCAAGCTTCGTCAGGACGTATTTAAAACTAACAATAAATACAAAAAGAGTGCACTTATATATACATAAAGAGGAAGATAGAATATAAAATTTCATGTGAAAGAGAGAGACAGAATATATATGCACTTAGATAGAACATCAAGGGAGACAGAATATAAAATTATATGCGAAAGAGAGAGACAGAATACATATATAGTTAGACGGAACATTAAGGGAGGGTAAGTACAGAGGTGATGGATATTAAATTGATTTTAAAGGAAACATACCTAATATGGGGCTAATGGATAAATTTATTTAATTATTAAGAATTGCCCTATCATTATTCACACAAATTACATACCTATTACTCGTATGACTACGGACGAGATTTTTTAAGAGATTTTCATTTCAAAGCAATCTTCAATGCGTGGATTATGATCCCATGAGATAATTTGAAGACTTGTGTGAAACGTGTCTTAACTCAATTCGAGAATCGACATTTACCGCCATGGTAATTTTTAAAATTTGTTTTGTAACTATGGAAAATTTGGAACGGGTGGAATTCAATTTAAACCATATTAATATTCTGGGATGAGAGTGGGTGAGGGGATGGTAATGCTTATATTTTTTTCATTGACTCCTTTAGAGTATCTATGTAACAATTAGTATTGAGAATTGACTAACATCGAGTTTTAAACATAGATATAGGGGGTTCTTCAAGTTTGCATTGGGATCCAATTTTTTTAGTTACACTACCGTTCACCCTTTATAGTTTATAGTGTATAATGGCTGTGTGTATGTGCCTATTTATGTTATAAACATCGTCGATCTGGCATGCGAACCAATTTGCTATAATGATCTAAATAATCGTATTAGCGCTACCCGAGCCTGCTCCAAATCAAACTCTTTGTGCGCAAACGGGTACCTACCTGTTAGTGCGGCCGTACCAACCTACAGCTACAATTAAAAGTACAAAGAAAGGCCGGCCGTTACAACAAAATGCAAAAATAAACATAGAGCGGATAAAAAGCGGAACCGAAAGCGGATGCTTGCAGTTCTAGGTGGGTACCCACGTAAAAAGATTGAGCTTTTTCTGTATACGGAACACAAACCGTGTTCTATGGATACTGTACGCTGGAGGCTTTCTCTATATATTGTAGGACCGAATCTACGTAGACTTGTGGTAGCTTCGCCAGCCTTAATAAAATCAGTGATAATGAACCTTTTTCTGAAACCACACATTCACTTAAAATTGCAGAAAGAAAATTAACAGCTGTTAATTAATTAATTTTGAAATTTTTGAACAGTCGACATTTTAAAACAAAATCTTCATTGATGACAGAACGAGATGACAAACAAGACGATGATGACGTAGAACGATAGAGGAGACTGTTGAGCGTTCGTGCAAATATACTGTCACGGCGTTTCTATCTGTGCAGTAAGGAAGTGAAGAGGGTCACGTTTAAATCGTTCTTCAACAGCATGTATACCTGCGAGCTCTGGTCGAAATACAAGCAAGTGACTTACAACCGTCTCCGAATTCAGTACAACAACTCATATAGAATACTATTCGGATTGGCGCGTTATTGTAGCGCACCTACAATGTTTGCCGAAGGCCGTATACATGGATTCGTTCCGCTTCTGAGACATCGAGTTGCTGGCATAATGTTGCGGCTGGGGCTCGGCACCAACTTTCTAATGCAAGCAGCGCTCTCATGGAAAGCCGGTTCCCTGACCAAAGAATAGCAACGACTACAGAATAGCTACAGATACAATACTGCAGTATCTATATTTTTTTTATATTTATATTTTTTTGCTTTTCAATTCATAACATAAATAATATTTCGAATCAAGTCTTCATAAAAAAAAACCGATCACGCTAAAATAAACGCATTATTATTATTAGTATTATTATTATTATTATTATTATTATTATTATTATTATTATTATTATTATTATTATTATTATTATTATTATTATTATTATTATTATTATTATTATTATTATTATTATTATTATTATTATTATTATTATTATTATTATTATTATTATTATTATTATTATTATTATTATTATTATTATTATTATTATTATTATTATTATTATTATTATTATTATTATTATTATTATATGTGTCTTATGACGATCATATTTCGTGTTATATATGTACATTTTGAATTTGTGTAGCTGGTGTATTTTCTGATCTGATCTCGGCTTCATTGAGGAAACTTAGACTGATGTTTCACCATGATGACACTTGGCAATTTCAAGACATTGTCTCAAATGTTACCATGTAACCGTACTCGTCATACGGAATACATCAATATTTCATAATACATCACATCGATACATTCATTTTTTTTTCTAATTTAGCTATTTTAACAAGTTATTCCAGAATAATATCGTATATTTAAATTTTTTAAGTATGTACCATTGGTTTGATTATATGTTTTTGAAAAAGTTTTCGAAGTACCTCGATATTCTACTAAATTATATTATAATGCGTATACTATACACTACAAAACGAACGAATCCGTTCATTCTTTGGAAATTATATTGAAGAATGGTTTTCCACAATCCACAAAGTACTCAATATACTTTGCACATGTTGTCAGATGGAAACAGAAAACAGAGAACCAAGAGATGAAAACAGCTTAAATATACATATACATATTTGTGATGACCAGGAACACACGTGGATGAAGAGCGAAAGGTTGATCTGTAACAAAGTGACTTTGACGTGACAGTTTTAAACCTGTGAATGATCCATTGATTCTCAAATATACAGTGCTTCCTTCCAGTAGGAGATTGAATATAAATTTACTATTCAACCTATCTTGTATCCAAATAAACCCTTTCATATCATTTATATTATCACTCTATCAAAAAGCTTAGCAGATGTACAAGAGCACAGTTTATTTTATGGATGAATCATAATAATATAATAATAGTAGTATTGGATAATTTTTATAGCACCATTTTACACATAAACTGTTTATAGTCCTATATTATCTTTGTATTTAAAATTTAAAATTGTTATTTGAACGTATGGAAATAATTTTTGGAAAAAGTGCGTTTTTAGTCTCTTCTTAAATAAAGTCTCTGATGCACCGTTTCTTATGACGGAGGGCAAAGAATTTTGGACTAAACTTAGATTTTTGGCAACGGCTGGTCGGTTCTACAACCCTTCTCGAGGCTGAAGTAGAGCCTGACATAAGAGTTTAACGTCTATTATTCAAATTGTCTGGGATACAAAGCTCTTGAAGATACAGAAGCGTCATGTAATGTGTTGCCTTGTGCATCAACCAGCGCAATTCAAATTCAACTCTTTCAAAGAACCATAGCCAATGTAGCTTGTGCAAAAGAAATGTTATATGAGATAATTTAGAAATTCCATTTATCTACTATCCGTAACGCCGCATTTAGAATGGATGATAGTATATCCAGCTGAAATATTAGCAGGCCACCGTAAAGCCAGTATTTATCGGAAGATCTGGATCAATGTGCACGTCCAACAACTTAACGCAGACATTGATTCCTGTATTAAGTTCTTGGTGTTACTCTTTTTCTGATGGATTCAATATAAGTCTATTTTGTGCCATCCGCACGCCTATTTTCTCGACGCACCTTGCAAATTTTTCCAAAAGCACGTGTAGCACAGCAGCTCAGCCGGTGGGCCGTCCCTGGCTCCCGGGCGGCAGGCGGCAGGCTGCAAGCGGGTGATGCCGCGCTGCAAAAACCTGTGATTAATTAATCAAACTCAATGCGGGCGGCATTAGCCCCGCCCTCCGGCCGACACCCCACCCCCACCGCCGCCGGGCGGGCCGGGCCGGGCTTGTTATTGTTTGGGACCGGGGGGAGGAAGCGAGAAACTTTGTGATGCTACTTCGGACTAAATTGAAGGCATACAGCGGCGTCAGTTGTGACGTCACCTATCGGAAATCATTCATGCATGCACACCGTCGCGTATTCCATAGAGGACGGAATTTCACACATTTCAGATATAAATATCACGCCAGCAATCGCTTCCAACGCATCAATACTATAACACCGGATTGCTGTATGCTGATGTTCCGATATTGTGTCCCTTTAGAAATATGTGTGTACTATTCGCACAAGGTCTCACAACTCATCTAATGTGTGTATGAAAATATACACTGCACACAGTGACAATAGTACACATATATAACTGCATACAGTATTCTTCTTAGTTATCTTGGCTTTGTATAAAATAACCTAACCTTACCTGTATAAGACGACACGCAACATAGCGCCTCTGTATCTTCAAGAGCTTTGTATTCCATACAATTTGAATGGTAGACATCAAACTCTCAGGTCAGCCTCTACTTCAGCCGCAGGCAGGGCTGTAGAACCAACCAACCGTTACCAGAAGTCTAAATTTAGTAAACGGGCATTGCGTGGAACTCTTTTCCCTCCGTTATAAGAAACAGTGCATTAGAGACTTTATTTAAGAAGAAACTAAAAACGCACCATTTCAAAAAGTAACATTTTTTAATCTTCAAAACAAATATCTTTGTATAACTATAAACAGTTGATGTGTAAAGCGCCCTTGAGGCGAAAGTTTTTACGAAAATGGCGCTATACAAATTATCCATTATTATTATTTATCATTACTTTGATTCAAGTAACATTACGTAACATATATTAAAGGTATATAAGCTATCGTGAGATAGGCAACTAATATATCTATAATTATTATATTAATATGTGTGCAGTTATCTTTACACATTAGTAAATCTCGTCTAAAAATATTGTAAACAAAAAACATACTTTGAAAATATTTTTAAGTTAGTCAAAATACCTACTTATTGACACTCGAACAACATTCTGTATTCAGAATTATCATGTCAGATGCATTTGGTGATTTTGTTAAATATTATCGATTTAAAATACTAGGTTGCCATTTTGAGAGCTGTTTGTTTCATAATTATTTAGTATTTCGCTTGCTTAAAAGACAATGGTATTACATAAATACGGAATATTCAATTGCGACTTGCGTACAAAATAACGTACATAAAATATTTACTTTATTCAACAAAATATTGTTTTACAGCTATAATATTAATGAAAATACATATTTTCGGTATTTTTTTTACAAAAAACACGTGCGAAATTGACGTCCATAGCGGCCGCTCGAATCGGCGGAATGAAATCCTCGGGGAGGCCTTCATCCAGCAGTGTATTGAAAACGATTGAAAATGATGATGATGATAACTATTTAGCTGCTAATCGTTTATTTATTTATTTATTTCATATATTTTGATATCGAATTTCAATTTCAATCACTGATATCATCAAATACCAATCACTCACTCAATACCACCAATTTCAATCTCTTCACTAAGACTTGGTATTATAATTAAGAAATTTGTATTATTAAAACTCACTGAAGATACCTATTAATATCTATCTACATAGTCGTGTAATACTTAATAACGTTTCTCGGGTTTCAGAGGGCAGAATAATTCCAGCACAGCCACCACCCCCCGTCTGTGTGCTGCGCTCCACCTGCCGGATTATAAATTTAATCTTACGATGAAACCTACCCACATTCAAAAAACAGTCAAAAAACTACCCTCATTTCATTTCATTAATTTTACTAAATGTATTACAACATAACTTTACTTATTACATAATTATTCGTAATGTGTTCATTTGAAAGATGCAGTAAAGACTCCTCATTTGAATTCTGAATAATCTTCGTGCTTACAAAATAATTATTGTCTCTCAAATACATGTGTCTTTCAAACACATGCATCTTTCAAACACATCTGTCTTTCAAACACATGCATCTTTCAAACACATGCGTCTTTCAAACACGTCTAGACTATCTTTCAATTAAGAATTGTATTCATTTAACATTTTTATTAATGTTATGCTTCCTTATCAATAGGTAACAGTGAAAATCGCGATCCAATAATTGTTAAGATCGTGTTATTTATTTTATTTTAATGGAAATTAAAATTAAAATAATTGTAAAAAAGATTAGCTTTTCTATTTCCTTCTATAACTTTTGACTGAGGTTTCTCCTTCCACTTTTCTCGGTATCCCGCAAATCTATGAAGTTTTACATCATATTATATAGTTACCGATAAATAAATAAAATAAATATTAATTTTCTCTTCCTTCAATACATCCCACCACAGGCTTCTCGAAGCTATTTTTGAGAAAACGGATGATTAGAAGTATTATGTATTACTATTTCGGTGTAAGTATTTTTACGAAACATGTTTCGAATTTTTCAAATGAATACATTTATCGTTCCATTATTTGAAAGGGCCATCTACTTTGTTTTTACGGAATTTCAAATACTTTTGGGTAAACAAATAATAGAACGATAAATTTGTCGTCAAAAATAATGTCGCTGTAGCATAGTTGGATAATGCAGCTTCCCCGATTTATCTAGTATCTCTGTGTTTAGTTTGTAAAATTTTTGAGTCTTAGGAATTAGGTTCTCGTAAAACATTATTTGTATTTCATCTTGTCTTAAAGTTTATTTTTGTTTGTTTCCAATTCCCTAAAAAGGGAGAAAATTTTCACTCCCACTTCTGTTCAGAGCAAAGAGATTAATAATTAAATTTGAAATTTACGAGTGTAAGTACTCGTGGGATGCTGGGCATTGTGAACTTCAACCTAATGATACTCACTCGACTGTCATCTCGCAGCAGGCTATATTGCGACGCTGCCAACCTTCGCGAATCCGACGTCGTCGCTACCTCCCGTAAAGGGTGTAACTTTCTTATTTTATTGCTAGATTATATTAAAGATTTAAATGTCAATGAGACGGGGGAGGGATCTTTACCATTGAATGCTGATTAAATACGTAATGTAACATGACTCAATAGTATGAGTTTCATTGGTATTCGATGATATCAGTTATTAAAAACTACGATTGTAATCACCGTCTTATAATATAATCATAAATATAATGTCCTTGCATCGGTTTATTACGACTGCAATAGAATGATGTCTCATTGGACTGCTTGCTGGTGATTCTTATTGTGTGCGAGAAGCCAAGATATCTCGATGTAACAATAATAAAGTTTATTACAGAGCTTACAATTATAAATACAAAGATATTAGATGTGATCCGATCCACGACTCCAGTGCGAGAGAGCGCGAAGATTTTTTATCCCTTCCACGCTCCCATTCTTGCCAACATGCGCGCGTCACACAGTCGCTACATCATGATACATTACAATCAAATACAAGACCAATGAACAAAAAGCCCCAAAACCTATATACAAAATAGCCTCTAAATAGTATTAATTCACAGGAACTCATAGCACACATAAGTAAATATAAATTAAATATACTAGTTGAAAAAATGTAAAACAAAAAATACAAATTACGATATTTTCAGATACTTTTAGTGATTGTGACTTAGCGATGTCAGTAATTGATTCACATCTGGTGATTTGGACCTCATCACTATTATGCACTAATATTTCATGCAAATAAGATATTAAACATGCAGTTGTGTATAATAAATACCTACACCAAAAACTATAAATAATAATTATAATAGATTAAACTTATTTAGATAAATATTATAAATAACCAAATTCTCTTTGCAAATAATCACCTTTTAAATTTGTTTTCATATTAGTTCTTACTTATTCACCACTTTATAGTTTTGTTTTTATCTATGGTTGTATTTTTTAATTTTAGTATATATTGTTTCCTGAAGAAGATACCATAGGTATCTAAACATGTAGAATTATCAATAAATAGTGGTTTAAACAAAGTATTTTGTATATAATTATTAATATAAAATGAGGCCCCAAATATTTTGCAAATATTAAAGAAATAATAAATCTTTATTATTTTAAATAAAAAAATTGAATCCGTAATTAAAATAACACTGCAGTGCAAAAGTATAGCAATGAATTACATATTCATAATTTTAAAATGCATCCTTGTGCATATTACTTGATGGATCTGAATTTAATGAGACGAATCGGATGAAACGTTAATCAAGATGGAACATCTCCCTCGAAGGCGTCTAGGATTGATGATCGTCTTGTGCAGAAAGTCTCAGATCCTGGTGCAGAAATGAGACGTGGGGGCATGGAAACCCAGCTCCAGTGAGTCAGTCTCTAGGAGATTAGATTATTTTATTAAGTTGCAGAGCAAAAAGGATTCAATTAATTGCACATGTGAAAATAAAATAAAATTTGATATTTAAACATTAACTTCGATACTACTACGTGCAGACATAATGAGGTAGTATATCCACCCTGTCAAAGGTGGATATTAAATGAATTAAAGTTTATTATTTTTAAAATTAATAATCTTATTCAACCACAAAGTTAACACTATAAATAACACTTTTTACTGAGTGTATTGCTTATATCACCATTTTTATCTAATTGGAATTAATGCTTTTTTTTAGTTTAACCATATTCAACGTATATTTGCATATATATTCGATGCCGTTAATTAAATCGGAATTAAAATTGTATCCGATAAATTACATAGACAAATTTTTTTAAAAAAAATATACGTATTATTAAACATACATAATTATTCGTCTTTTTTACGTAAAACAAATATTTTAATTACTGAAAAATGTAATATTAAGTAAAGACTGACCGAAACTACCTTTTTCGTTTTCAGCCAAAACCGAAAACCTTTTCGACGGGACCATATGGTCATCATTTTTCATTGGCGATTACTACGTACTGGCACGTGTTGATTCTATTTAAAAGTATATTAAGTTACTACCTACCAATACTTAAAAATTGAGCTCTTACGACAAATAACAATTAGTATTTTTTATTTATTATCTTTGTTTAAAAGTATTAATAACAATTGGTATTGAACTATAAAAAATTTTCATTTTGTTTTAGCTCTCCTTTAAAATTTACTTTTTTTTTATTTACGACCCTTTTTATGAGATGTGCGATATAATATGCAAGATTATTTGCAAATTCTTATGGCCCATGTCGACGGATTTTATTCGAGACAATCTTTGAGATACGGATTTAACTACTATGAGATTCTTTGGAGACAACTCTCAGCTCTATGTACGTCTCATAGATTTGCCGTCTTACGCCACACTTCATGATCGTTGTACGTCAAACGTGAAATTTTAGTCCATTGACCGCAATGTTCGTCAGTTGAATGAATTTTAATCTACCCTATAGCAGTTAAAATGGAATAAATGTATGTGTTTTAATGCCTGCTGCTTTTCTAACTTTCAGAATAAATCGTTGTGGATATCTACAATTAAATGTACCATTTGGGCGCACGTGTCGAATCTTACTGTCAAATCAAATTGTTTATTTGTCTTTTTCTAACAATCTCAAACTAATCTCTGTAATCAAGTATTAAGATGTGTCGCAACTAAATCTCAAGCCTTATACCTGACAGTAATCTAAATATTTTCAAGAAAAATAATATAACGTATCAATCCTCACCGCACGATCTCAATGAATGGTCCACGGTGTCCAGTAGCCCCATCACATCTGAATCATCCAGCATCATTCTGGTCTGGAATTCAATCATTTTGTCTCGGTCGCTTTCCTCCTCATCCCATTACTAATCCAGGGTTTCGATAGTCCAGGATGAGCTGCTCCACCGTCCGCCCTCCCGCTGCAGTTTGGTGGGCGCCCCCCGCCCTACTGCGGCCCTGGAAGAAGACGCACATCGATCAATGTCGGCCGCTCGCGCCGCTTGGGCGGGGGCGATGGGCGGGGGTGGGGGCGGAGGGCTGGGGAAGGTTGCACTAGTCGTTTTGTGCAACGGCGAGTAGGCGGCCGTTGGCCAGTGGCGTCCGATATTCGCATTAATTCCGGGGCGCAGATAAAAATAATATCTTAAACATGAAGAATAATAATATTCGCTTTGAAAAAATGCTAGAAATATATCAAATGTATTCAAAAATTAACTTAGAGCCTTTTTAATAATCACATTGTAGAAATGAGGATAAAAAGACAATTTAGATTACCGTTCGAACGAGGGGTTGGGGAAATATGGAATGTAGGAAGGGTAGAAGAAATTTGAGAGGGACAGTAATAGGGAACAGGGGGGTTGAAAGACTAACCAGAACCAGGAAGAAACACGACTTACCTGAGAAATATTACTTCAAGTATCTAGATTTTTTTCTCCCACTGGGTTCAGGAATCCACACTTCGGTCATAGCGCAAAGTGAGATGATGACTAATCGGTACACATGTTAGCGAGAAACCAATTACACACAAACAGTATCTATAGGTACAGCGAGAAATCGAACACAAGTCAACAATTACTCATTCCCACACGGCGTGAAGAACTCTGCGGCAGTCATCGCACCCAATGGTAAACGATTAGTGTCAAACATCAACCTCAAGTTTCAACTAGTCCAAAACCATAGATAGCAAAAACTACAGAAAAGGTCGCGTTCTGGAGAAACAGGTCATGTTCACATGCGCGCACACGGCAACCGGTGATCCATAAATAAGTTGTAAAGATCGAACAAGGTTCTAAAAATAAATTATTTATTTATTTATATTTTTAACATCGCTAAATTCAGTCCCAAAATGCAAGTGTTTACTCGTCTTGTTACTTCGATTGGTACCACTGGGTTTCCTGGTTTATAATAATGTGCATGTGTGTGTGTGAGTATTGATGCCCTTTTTTCAGAAAGCTAAGAATACTGTAACCGAGAGACATCATTTTTATTACATCCCGTGCTTCGGTCGGTCGAAATCTAAATAAGACAACCCAACTAAAAGAAAAACAACATCGGACCAGAAAAAAGCAAAATTAAAAAGGTTAGTGCGGTTCATATATTATATGTGTGTCCTTATTGTCAATCGGAAACCTGGGAGCCAGCTATCGAAGGCTTTATTTATTTTATTTACTTTTATTTATTTATTTATATATATTTTGACATCCATATTTTTGTAGTTACAGAGGTGGATACATAACATACATAATACATAGTTTAATGTGTGGGATGGAGTAGACTTCACCTCTGATATATACAGCGTTGTCCTGGCTACTTTGCTAGACTAAAGTCTGTGTTAAAGTAGCCAGTTTTTTTTTTTTTTTTCGTGCTGTTGTGGTGTTATTTGGAATAAAAAAATAAATCAAATATGAATAAAAAAGTAAGAATAAAGTAAAAAAATAAAAAAAATATAATAAAATAAAAATATAATAAAAATACGTGGAGTGGGAGTGTTGTAGGACTAGTGAGTTATTAGTAAAATAATTGTATACATTACAGTAAATTGTTGGATATCCATGCTTCTGATTCATCTCTACCTGATTGAATCATATTTGATCTTGGCATTTACAAAGCTTTACGTGATGAGACTTTTGCAAGATGACATTCCATCATCTTAACTCCTGCATTCTAATTGTTGATTTAAAACAGGAGCAAAAATTACACAACAAACGCCGCGTTTTGTCGTGTGGCTTTTTTAAATGAGAAAAACTTTTATTATGAATATTGCTATCTCTGCTTTTAATGTGAACTTTAAAAATGCTTTTTTCTATTATATAATGATACGATTCAAATGTACGTTTACGAGCTGTAAATTATATAAATTTCTCCATTCATACTTTATTATTTTTATTTTTTCAAGATTTACAGCCTTTACTCCTAAATTCCACCCCTCATATATACCTAATAATAATACCGGTATTGTACAAGATACATAAGTGCTTTTTTCAATGATGTATTATTGTATTAATTCACTAGCAGAAAAATGTCGGGTATGCTACGCCCTGTGGTCATTGTCTTTAATATGATAAAACATTTAATTATCAAACACAATTTTTATTTATAACATAAATTCACTGGACTAATCGGAAAATATTTTACAGCCTTTTTATGACTTGTTAATTTATACCTGTAACAAAAAATATCTAATAAATAAATAGTATTATTAAAATCCATTATAGTAAAATTGTTAATTAATAGGTACACGTTGACATACTTGTAACTGAATATACATTACGATGTAAAACTAATTTTATTAAATTAATGCAGTAGTATCTACTCACTGTGCATTTTGTCCTTTCAATGTATACCTTAATATACCTGTTCCGCTCTGGCCAACTAATGACTTAGGGATTTCGCCGACGTGGTGACAGCTTACCTTCCGACACCGAACTGTCAAGATCTATGTTCTTTTTTTAACGTCCGAGAGTAGCGCCATGCGTAACACTAGGACCACGAAGAGGCGGTGTTCTAAACAGCTCCGGAAGTGCAGTGATATCTCGGTTCTTCACTAAAAAAGTGCGAATCAACTGGAGGTGAAAACTTGACGTCCAATCAAGGTAGGCCAAATTCATTAACCAATATTCCTCTCTTGAATCCAATTCGGATTGCGTCAACTAATCATTATTGTAATCGATACAGTTATTTTACATCAGGTTTTCAGTATTGTAAAAGAATTTTCAGTTACAGTATCCGCTCTCTGAGGGCGAAATCGGTTTTATAGACATTCAATCGAAATTTTTGTTACAGAAAATTAAATATTGGTTTTAAATCACGTATACGATTTTGCAACATACTTTAAATCTACATAATAATTTGATATTGTTTTAAAATTTTATGTGCATGCAGGCTGGTAGATATATTTTCGTGCATTAATTTTTTTTTAAATGCTTATTGTATCTAATTGACAAGGTAAATACAATAGATTTAGAAAAATATATTTAATTGATGGATAATAAGAGGAACCTTTAAAATTAAACCAACTTAACAAGGTTTGTAATCAAACTAACATAGTCGCTCAAAAATAAAGATAGTTGTGCTAAAATAAGTCATGAATATTTAACAGTGTAGATTTTCTAATTTATCAATTCTTATAAACGAAAACAATTGAACATTCAGTTTATTATAAAATTTTTATTTAACCGCGTAATATTTGCATTGCGTCTTTGTTCATTCTATTTTGTTATGAGGCCATAATTCATAACAATATTTGCATTCCATTTCGTTATGAGGTCAAGCATTGACTTACTAATTAATATTTCAATACCGTGACCTATTATATAATAAATTCAATAATCAATTGTTTGAGTGATATTATCGTGACAAATAATTTTATTGAGTTTAAAAGTTATTTCTCTATTGTGACGTTATAATTGCATTGCCTTATGAGGCCAAAAATAAATTCATCGATTAAAATTGGATTATTATAGTCTTTCAATTTAATTGTAAAATCAAAAATTAATTCTCTAATTAACATCGCATTATTGTAGACTTGTATTGTCATCATAGACTTTATACTGTCATCATAGTTTTTATATTATCATCATAGTCTTTATATTGTCATCATAGACTTTATATTGTCATCATAGACTTTATATTGTCATCATAGATTTTATATTGTCATCATAGATTCTATATTGTCATAATAGACTTTATATTGTCATCATAGTCTTTATATTGTCACCATAGTCTTTATATTGTCATCATAGACTTTATATTGTCATCATAGACCTTATATTGTCATCATTGTCTTTATATTGTCATCATGGACTTTATATTATCATCATAGATTTTATATTGTCATCATAGATTTTATATTGCCATCATAGACTTTATATTGTTATCATAGATTTTATATTTCCATCATAGATTTTATATTGCCATCATAGACTTTATATCGTCATCATAGACTCTGTATTATCACCATAGACCTTATATTGTCATAATAGATTCTATATCGTCATCATAGATTCTATATTGTCATCATAGACTTTATATTGTCAACATAGACTCTGTATTATCATTATAGACCTTATATTGTCATCATAGACCTTATATTGTCATCATAGACCTTATATTGTCATCATAGACCTTATATTGTCATCATAGATTCTATATTGTCATCATAGACTTTATATTGTCATCATAGACTCTGTATTATCATCATAGACCTTATATTGTCATCATAGACCTTATATTGTCATCATAGATTCTATATTGTCATCATAGACTTTATATTGTCATCATAAACTTTGTATTGTCATCATAGACCTTATATTGTCATCATAGACCTTATATTGTCATCATAGTCTTTATATTGTCATCATAGACTTTATATTATCATCATAGATTTTATATTGCCATCATAGACTTTATATTGTCATCATAGATTTTATATTGCCATCATAGACTTTATATTGTCATCATATACTTTATATTGGAATCAAAAATTAACTCAACAAAGAATTATCGTGATCTTATATTATTATTCTAAAGTCAAAAACACATTTTCTGAATAACGTCGCAATACTGAGTCAAAATGCAACAAAAGCGACCGTGGGCGTAATGCGTCGCGCCCGCCCCTGGCCGTAGGCGGCTAAGCCTCCCCGAGGAAATTGTACGTAATACCGAACTAACAACCTGCCTGTGGGTGGAAGGGTTGTGCAGGATGAGGAGGGGGCCGGCTGCCGAAACGTGACCGTTTTGTGAAGGCGCGTCCGTGTGCGCGCGTGTTACGGTCAAATTACAAAACCTACCATTTCAAATACAGTTGCAATTAGTGTCCTTGAAAAACTATTTCTTCTAACCTAACCTAACTTTGCTGGTCGTTAAAAGTTTTCAGTCTTAACTGTCGAATCTTTGGGATGCTGTCCGCTCGACGAGTAACTTCAATGTGACGCTGTTGAATATTAAACGTGAAAAATTGAAATGTGACAATTTTTTGGGTCAAAATTGAATACAATACCATTACAAAACAATATATTGAAGCAAAGCGGGGATCCGCCAAACGCACAAGGATGATGGTTGATTTTAGAACCGTCAACGGGTAGAAAACCGTCGGACTGGTCGATCTAGTGCACTTACACGTACGCATATACAGAAAGGTACACTTTTAATTATCACTAAGTAAAAGAATCGAATACCATCTGAGATACAAAATTTTTTGATCACCAAAATAAAAATTACTAATTATCATGTTTATTTCATTTAAAAGGTACACATTTAAACTACATTCATTAATTTCACGTCGACCGGTTTCAAAACTGTTATATCTTCATCAGGGTGAACGAACGCAAACTTGATGTACGATGTGCTATCGAGACCGGTCGACGTCAAATCGAAGTTGTGTAAAATCATTTTTATTTTTAATTAGGTATAATGAAATCACATTATATTTATAAAGTTACTATTTTTCAGAACACAGGTCCGCAATAATTAAAACAAATTTAGATATACATAAAATATCTATCTATGGAAAAAATAAAATAATCACTGAGACACGTCTATAGGTTTTAATTATTTTTTAAGTTAATAATTATGTCTGTAATCATCTAAAATAATTAATGTATTATTTACAATAACACACAATTATTTAAATAAGTTTCCTAAAAAGTTCCGAAACTACTTTATAACTACTTTTAAAATTAGCAATATTAACTTTGTGGTTAAAATTCATATTTTTTATTTATTATCTTTGTTTTATTAACCACTGAATTGAGTTTAAATACATCTACCGGTTTCGAAAAATACCATTTTCTTCTTCAGGATATATTATTGTTTTCTCACCAGAATCTATTTTTAAAAAAACAACAATTATTTAAAAAATAAATTTAGTACCTAACTCAAATTGTTACTTAATACAAATTTAGTCGAATAATTTTTAGGAAAAATTTTTAGAATAGAACACGTAGTTAAATTAATAAGTAATAAATAATCACGATTGTTCACACATATTTCACGATTTAAGTATTAAAGAAATGGTTTTGAAATATTTCGCAATGCCACAATGATGTAAGCTACGTGAATATTTAAACGAATGTAGTATTTCTATAAAATATTTTTATGATTATTCAAATTGATATAATTTTCATTTCAAATCTATGTGACGATATTCTTAAACACCGATTAAAATTACTACACCGCGTCCAAAGAAGTTTAACTTTAATCAATGTATTTCTACTTTCAATGTTGTTTGTAGTAAGAAAAAAATACACTTAACGGATTTGAAAAGATTATTTTGTGTTTTTGCAAAATTATCACAAGTCAAGATCGGCAAGATGTCGAAAATGCATCGCCTCCGTAGGTGCCGAACTCGGGGTGGGTTTGTTAATACCCCCCGGGGTGGGGAGGCCGATGGGTGGCGGTGGGACAAAGTAAAGGAGAGTATTGATTTCGATTCGCTCAGAAAATTGTGCAACGACCCAAGTGGACTCGATAGATGGGCTTCGTCATCAGTCGTTCGTTTTTTGGACATTTCACTGAACCACCCGCGCTGTCTTCATGTTTTCACAATATTTTAATTTCAGTCTTGCTAGGTCAAGAAAAATCCCGGATGCCGAACAGGAATAAGGAAAATGGTCGATCTGGTTTCTTTTTACTACTACTACTACGTCTACTCTTAGTTCCTGTGTAAGAATAGATTTCGATAAAAATTGTGCCTATTTTAGAGGATCCCATGAAGCAGCTTCCGGAATATGTCTATGCTCTTTCTTCGATTCATAATGAAACGACAACTGCCGTAGTCTACTGTAAACATTATCTTTTTTATGAACATGTGTAATAATATTCATACTCTTGTGTATGCACAATGATAATAACTAATGAGTATATACTATAGAATTTTGATATTTAAAACACATACTTCTCTTCTATTAATTTGTAAATATTACATTATATTTTATTAAAGTCTCGGGTTTTATTTAATGAGTGGAACCAACACAGGAGTTGCATAATTTTCAAAACGGTTCTGGGAAGGGTTCAGGGTGGGTCTCCCCCCTCCCATGTATTCAATTATCCTTATTTTTTTAATTTATCCAACAAACATCTCGGCTATATTTGTTAACTAGTTTGTTAGCTGTTCTAAAATAATAAAAATTTGTAACTTCTTTAATATTAATAATACTAATTCTTTTCCTCATAATTTATCCAGTTCAAAAAATATTATTTTTTAATTTACAAATATAATATATTTTACCTGATTCTTATTGGCAATAGTGGTTTTTGCGAATTTTTCATCAAAATCATCAATTAATTCAAAAATGGCGTGAGGTAAAAAAATACCAAATAATACAATTCGTAATGATCCGTTCCGGCGGTGTCATATATCCCCCACGTTTCGTAGCGGAAAGGCGACTGCCATTACTGGCATTGCAGATTGTACGCCACTGTTACTAGTGGCTTTATTCAAGGGTGGGCTGGAGGGCGTTTGGAGTATTTGGAGTAAAAACAATATTTTCATATCAAATCAGTACCTAACTGCAATTTCTCTAGACGATTTAAATGTATCATGAAACATAAGACTTTGTTGCATTTTGAAATTTTTCGTAAAATACATTTATTTCGGGTGCATAATAAAAGAGACCTAGCCATTTTTTTTGTCTAAAACGCCGAAGTTTGATATATGTTGCTTCCAGATATTCTTCCATGCAACATTTTTGTTAACGATGCCTTCATATTTCGCACGTGCACATTTTTTCTTTTACCGTAATTGTGCACAGTTTTAAAAAGGACAGTTCCTAATATTTATTACTTTATACCATATTTTACTAAGGAGAACTTCAGTATCAATCCATTTTGAAACATGGAATTAGAACAAAAAGAATACTATATATTTCTTTGTCAATCTTGTAACTCTTCATTATTGCAATCTAAGGTTGATAAGTACATTTTTCAGCTATTAATATTTTACAGTATATTACATAATGTTGCGTAATAATAATAATGGATAATTTGTATAGCGCCATTTTCGTAAAAATTTTCACCTCAAGGGCGCTTTACACATAAACTGTTTATAGTTCTACAATTAACTTTGTTTTTTAAAATTAAAAATCGTTATTTTCACTTATGATTTTTTAAAAAGGTGCGTTTTTAGTTTATTCTTGAATAAAGACTCTGATGCACTGTTTCTTATAACGGAGGGCGAAGAGTTCCACGCTTTTGGGCCTGCCACCGCAAATGCCTGTTCACTAAATTCAGACTTGTGGCAACGGTTGGTCGGTTCTACAACCCTTCCTGCTGCTGAAGTAGAGGCTGACCTGAGAGTTTGACGTGTACCATTCAAATTGTCTGGGATACAAAGTATATTAAGTAATATTCGAGTGCTTTAATAATTATTGCTCATAATTGTATAAGATTGTTCCCTTCCTTCCCAGAAACACCTCGAATAGCTATTAGATTAAGCGATCCCCTTGTTACCGTATTGGCAGCCTACCGTTGGCTTTACTTTTACTTGCATTTCTGACGTAATATAATATCGAATGAATAAATGTTTTCTTCTAATATTTGGTTAGGAATTAATTTTTAAAACTATTGAGGATCTTGTATTGGTGGATATATAATGACTTACCAGATTAAATTTAAAACAAGATTAAAACAACATACATAGAACACAGATTTAAAAAAGAATATACAAACATGCGCTTGCAAATAAACTGCAAAACTTATAATACATCCTTTTTTTAACTTTTATTATAGGTATATAATTAAAATATGATTTTTTATAATACGCTTAATTTAAAAAAATATATATATTCAAAAAATTATACATTATATATCTTTAGACCACGATTAATTTTTCGATATTAGGTCACAAATATCTGCATATTTGTTATTGAATAGATATTTTTGTAATTTTTTTTATTTATATGTACCGATATTAGATAAGATATCTTGTAATGTTCTCAGCTCTGCTCCCTCAGCTCTGCGAATAAGCTCCGAAATGAATCTGAGAAAAGGATCGCGAGGAGGATGGCTTGAGAGAAGGGCGGAGACATTGATGGATGCAGCAGTCATCATGCCGTCTCGATCCCCTTTGCTCTCGTGAGTTCGTTGTACCAATTTCTTAAAGAAAATCGCTTCCGATGTGACAGTAATTGTCTCAATAATATTAGTTATTTTACGGTTCAATTTATTAAATTACTTCGATAATATCGCATTATTTATCGTCTTCTGAATAAAATCTTAGCATTTATAAAACGTGTAGAACTGGTATAGCTAAATTGAAATCGAAATTGACAAAATATTAGATGGTGTGTAAGATCGAAACATGAATCAAGAGAAGAAAAAGAAATAAAATGCGCAACGCCTTCGAGTTGTGGTGCGGTATTGGCATCGCATATTGCATGTACCATAGACTGCGAAACGAATTAATGTCTCCATTCTTCAGAAACTTCGCATTAAAAGATGGATCTCTACAAAATGCAGGAAAATAATAATTTCATAATGTGCGTGTGAGTTCCTTCGATAGCTTATTTTGTCCCGAACTTTCTATTGATAATATACTTATAAAGATCACCACTAACCTAGACAGATAGTTGCTGTGGTCTTCCGCTAATGATGGGTTGTGCTCCGATACTGGTTATTATTAGATCTCCGATGTTTTGTTGTACGTGATCCGACCGGATTATTTCAACTGATCGAATTAATCAATTCCCAGAACACCGCTTATTAAAAGATCCTTTTCCGACGAGCTACCGACCGCAATTGGCGTCAATCGCAAAAAGCCGTGAACTTCACACTGCATAGATAGGCATACCACAACAAAAAAAGGAATCAAAATGCGCGTAAATAAATACTTTGGGCATGTTGCTAGACGAGGTTGAGACAACCTGGAGAAATTGGTGATCAGGAGTAACGTACAAGTTCAATAAATAAATGTTCAGAGCTTCGCTACACATCGCACTGAACAAGGCCCAAGATCGGGAAGAGTTCGCAGTGTGGAAGCAGAATAAAAGCACGATACTCAGTCGTGAGCACATAGTTCGAGAGAAATAACTTTGTGTAATAAACTGTAGTTAAAATAAATAAATAAAACTCATGAAAAATATTTCAAAAGCTTTTTCGTAAATGTATTCTGAAATAAAAACCGTTATTTATAATTTTCTCCCTTCTCTTTATTTTCTTCTTCCATTTTGTAAACTAGATATTTTCTTCTGGAAACTTTCTTGACTTACACAACAACAAAGTGAAAGGAATTCGGATGTAGTCGGTGCAATGAATACACTTTTACTATTATAAATGCGCCCAAATATGTTTTTCTGCCTTGCTTACATTTTTTTAAAGATTTTTAAATGGATCTATTATTAAAATCGCTTTTTTTTGTTATTTCTAAAATAAACTCGTTTTACAAATTTGTGAATGTGCGACGCACGCGGAGGCATGTGAGAAAATATCGTCTACGAAATGAAAGAGGGAAATGAGGAATCAGTATTGAACTCGGCATTGTAAGGGTTGTTATCATAAAGGCAGTGCATAATACTGATACATTTAAATACAAATTTGTACTCGAAAAATAAAAAAACCAATGCAAATTTTATGATGTTGTTTTATTTCGAAATGATTTTTAAAAATTATTGTATTTCGAAAAGTTAAGTCAGACGAGTTTAATACGATTTTTTTCATTCAAATCAGACCTCAATAAGTAGACATTTCAGATTTTTATTTTAAATATTTTATTGGCTGCATTTAAAGGTGTACTAACAGCAATAAACATTGTATATCACAATATTTAATTGGCGTGTGATTTCTCTAGGAGATTAGTCTCAAAATGTCAGTACAGAATTCAACGAAAAATATTCTATGAAACATCATCGCATGTGTTTCGCTGCCGGATTAGAATAAAGCATTCCATAAACAGTGAAACCTCCTTCTATCATTTTTTAAGGAACATATTTAAATGAACTACGAATACGGGAATATAAAATAAAACATAGGTCAGTGATATTTTCACATTAATAAATATTTTAAAATCACTAGTACTCGTATACACCGTATCAGAGCACGACCATGGCACGCCAAATAAATAAACATTAATAAAAATAATACAAAATACCAAACAAATTAATCATCATTATCTGCGCCACTCGTGCCAATAATGGCCGAACAGAAAAACAGAGCCTTGACATAAATTGTGCAATCTTGTCAAAGCGTAACAAGATTTATGCGGGGTGGCTGTGGGGTGAGCGAGATGCAGCGCTACTCGCACCCTGCCTCTCCGCTTGACCCCGATAACGGCCCAATCGGGTAACCAGAAACGATTATTTAACCAATCACAATCATTTTTGTGGATTACGATAGTTGAAATATTTTTAAACAAATATCAGAGACAAAGCTATTTTTTATTATATTTATTGGAAAATATATGGATGAATGAGGTAATTACAGGGCTTATGATCTGTCTTCAGCTGGTTTAAGTAATCACTTTATATATATATTCACACATATATATAACGTTCACCAATTCTCACTCCTCTATCTCCATATTTATCAAATTTTTGAAAGTTGTATATATGTTAGTATGAGTTCATGAATATATTCAAATATTGCTAAAATATTTTCGACTAAATTTAAATCACTTTGCCCCAGCCGGCAAACACTTAATGCCTTAGTCGTCAACACGGCACGTGGGTTTCAAACACTAATATACAAGTGACCAGATAACTACACACAAGACAACTGCACATAAGACGGGTGCACACATACACAACTGTACACAAAGTAATAGGTACATTCATATGCTAGTAATTCACCTCATGAAAGCATATATTCAACTAGATTATCTATTCACCACAGCAGAATAATGCGCTAGCTGTATGCACTTGTAACGTACAGTAACACCTGTCTTGTGCGATGTTTCTACGTGTGCATCTCATGTGCATTTGTTTGGAATCGAGTATACATAATTCACACTATTGTCGAAGATTTAATACTCACATATTTTTAGGCAGAACACATTGTTGTTGTGAAGTTGCAGTTTTTTTTCAATACACAGTTCGTACATTTAATTTGAATTATTTTATTACTCAAGTATTCCTTTTTGTTGTACTATTATTTACTGGCAGAAAACAATTTGATTCTCATTGAGTAACATACGAGTATACTGTGTAAATTACTGCACGTCTCCTTGTAGCGTCTTTTTTCGCGCTCGCTCGTTATCCAAATTGTCACCTGATCATGATTTATTAATCGTGTCACTTCAGTTACAATTAAAATGTATCAGCCTGGTTTTTATATATTTTGAAACTCTGATTACCTTAATAAAACATAAACACATCCATTTAATACGTATTTCAAAATAAATAGATAAAATTTACTCACTGGAGCATTAATTTTATTTTTTCTTTCTAAATTTAAACTCGGGACCTTATGACCTAAAAAATATAATAAATATTATTTCTCCACATCTTTTTTGATACATTTTACTATTGCTACCTACCTCAGAACAGGTATTTTATATGTACCTAGCGAGGCAGGTAGTGGCTAACAAACATTAATAAATTCGCTTTATGTAATATAATAATATATTTTATCATGTCAAGTATAAAAAAATATAGTTGCATAATGTATATTAAAATGTTATTTTACAAATAAACATCGATTTATCTGCACTGAACAGTATTGAACCGTGAATGACAATTTTAATTGAATTGTATTTGGATATGAGAGACCCCCCTTGCAAAAACACTGCATATCGATTTTTACGTATTGTTTCATACTGGAAACAAGAATGCAGACAAGGGTGGTTCACCAATCTCAGTTTCTCTCAACCAGCGATGATTATGATGGTGATTATGACGTCGAAAGAAATGAAACACAAAAGATGTTCAATATGTTCAAATCGAGAATGGCTTCCGCCAGCAGAATACTCTGTTTTTATTCAAATTAATAACAATACATGTAGTCATATTTGCAAGTATCTACACGGCGACAGGCCGCCGCTTGTGACGTTTTACTAAGACGTCTTTGCTTTCCTTAAATTTATCCCACAAGTTTTTTGGCGCCACGGCAATGATTACACGTTTAAAATATTAACACGTGTCCTATCATATCAACTATATGGCGCCTCCTCAGCGAGTAATTCTGTGCAATACACAAATATTGATAGATGGATGGACCGTCGGCCATCTTGGATGATATACAGTGTTGTTACTGATAAGTTCACTTAGTGTAATAGTATCCATAATATTTTATATGCTTGTTTAATATGTAATTTGATAATCAAGAGGATATGCACCACATATTGTGGAATTCATGACTCAGACTTACCCAAAAACGATGTACAGTGTTTATTATTACCGTGTGTATGTATTGAGATCGGATTGAGTTATTTCAATAATTAACTTACTGTAAATGACACATGATAGAAACTCTCACCTCGATACAGACTCTGATCTAGTGAGGTGGATAGGGATCAGATAAAATGCACCCATAACAGTAAATAATAACATATCAAATATACATTAATATCACAGACCGTCTGTTCTGAATAATTACAACTTCACAATAAGAATGTGTTCTCTTTAATAATAACAAATTAATTAATAAATTAGACACAAAACACTACTTTTATTTTAATTCGAATATTTTTATATGATGAAACGTGAAACCACCCTATTTATATTCAAATATTTCTCGCAAATGCACGTCGATTTTTGAACGCGAACGCGACCATCTTTCACGATTATATCAGAACATTTGTGGACATTCGGCATATCTGATGCCATCCCTAATCCCGTCAATACTCGAGTTACATGTATGTATAGTTGGCAAATCTATCTCCATCTTACTAACTATGCTAAAATCAGTTTTTGCATGCACATCTAAGAATATAAATATTTACTGTTTCGTAAATAATTTTAACGTACAGTAATGTTTTATCGGACAATTAATAAGATATTAAGGTAAATGTCTTAAAAAATTATGTAATTATAATATTACAACTTTAAATATGACTCAGGATGTGGGAGAGAACCGAAAAGTATTGTGTTGTAAAAACAGGTACTACTATATTGTAGAAAGTTTTACACTTGTGAATTACTATTTTTTTATTCTAATTTTTAAATTCTAAATAAATCTACACACACGTAGAGTTATCTAGTCACTTCTGTAGTTTCGAGAAATGCACTCCGTCTCACAATCAAGTGTAATTGATAACTAATCTAAATACAATTTGGTGCCGACCCACTTGGGTAGAGGAACGGAACATGGAAAGGGGGAGGGTTTTTTTTCCGATCGTTAATGAGAATATTAACGATCGAACTTACTTCCACGATCAGATCCAAAGGAAATTAGAAGCAAAGTCTTAGGATACTATTCAGTGCCAAAATTTAATACCAAATTCGCTCAACGAACTTTTTTTTGTGCTCCAAGAATATTTAACAAATTGCCACTAGACCTTAAAGGGTCTAAAGTGATTAACTACTTCAAACCAAAAATAACATAGTGGTTGCTTGATTTGGGTAGAAAGCAAAATGAAACTAATTTATCATTTGTGCTAACCTAACTACCCACACATTTTTGTCTCCCACTACTGTATATTACTGACAGTAATATTTTTATAACTTTTTCTTCAATATCTTTTTATAACTTCTGATTACACTTTTTTCACATAACTTTTCATAACGTACTTAACATTATACTTACTTACCTCTTAACATTTACAACTTTTAAAAACTGTAAAAAGTGTACTTTAGAACAGACTATGTCTAGTAAAGCAATTACCTTTATTTTTTCATATGTACTATTTATGCTACAAAAAAAATACGTGGACAGTATGTATGAAGTATTAGGTATGTTGGAAATGATTTTACGATTTTTTTTGTATTTCTACAGTGTCTGAATTGTTCATTATGAATCCTTCATAAGCAATTGAACATATTTGTAGTAGGTACAAGGTTTACTTTAACGGAAAATTTGAAAAATCGTGTTGCACTACAACGTAACTGCCACGTCAATTAATTATATTTCGTTATTTATTTTCTTATCTTAAATGCAGTGTAAGCGTGAGAAGCGGACAATGAGTTTTAAAACTTATGAAATTTCTTGCATTTTAATATTGTGAATTTAATATTATTATTAATATAAACTTTTTGAAGATATAAATTTCAAATTCCAAGTGTATATATAACATTTCGGACAATCTTTTTTTCGTATTTGAAATATTGATAGTAATTTTCTCTTTAAAACTGTGTTACATTATGTCAACTTTTCTAAAGTTTAAGATATAATAAAAAAAAACATTTACATATTTTAGTAGCACTTGTATTTTTTTTTTCAGAAGAACAAGTGTTGATTTGAATACAAATAAAGTATAATGTTCGAAATCACGGATCTATTTTTTTTTAATTTAAATCGTTAAATGACATTTTTGTAAAAATTTCACCTCATCGGCGATAACTCAAACTCCGCCGAAGAAATCTAAAAATTAACCTTCAAAGCTTTAAAACTCAATATCTCAGTTTGATGTAAATGTCAGATGATATTTTATTACTTCAAGGGCGCGATATACTGTCTGTATCTGTATCCGTATCTGGTCTGTATCTCAATGCTCGCAATTCGTCGGCTGTCGACAAATGACGATGAATAATGAGTCTTAAAAATAAGAATCGATCACATAACTGGTGAACCTGTGTCACAAACTTTGGAAGCATACAGCAAGCGATAGAAGAGAGTTATTTGTTTGAAGGAACATTTTAGATATATAATTTATGTTATATTTTACGTCTTCGTAGAACTCGAAATTCCAAGCCTCTATCTAACCATCCATCACTGTGGACCTGTTTGCATTATGCTATAAAATTGCCTTCTATTCAACAACTACTGCAGGCGTATGACGCACTCCTCACAAAATAGCTTATTTTCAATCGTCGTATCGAATCGAATTTCTCCAGTAAAACGAATGACCTCAAGCAGTCGCCGATTTGCTCACGAACTACAAACTTTTCTTTACGCCGAGCGATCATATTTTTCGCGAGCGTTACGTAAAATTGGATTTCTTGGCAAAGGAAATTAATAATTTTATTTTTTAATATAATTTTTTTGTTTTTTTACACGATCTTATAAGCTAGACCCGCAAAGCCTCTTTCTACAGAAAAATACATAAAAATTTTAAAACAATATTACAAAGATCATTCGTGCAAAAACATTAATTTCTCCAATATTTGTTTATCTAATTCTAATGTGAATGACAACAGATCTATTTTCAATATTTTTTGTAAATCTACCGCTTAACTTCCTACCGAGTTTTCACTTTGACGGAATAACGTAATATAAAATTAGAACACCTGTACGGTAGATGTATTATTGCGACATTAATATCAAATTCTATATAATTTATTCAAACATTAGAGTTAACACGCAACTGCATCAAAACATGTATGTCTAAAACTTTTTAAAAGTTCAGACAGAAGAGAAATTATAGATATATAAACTGGATTTATACTTTTACTAGATCTTGTTTTACTCTTTTCTTTTTGCACTGATATTTTTACCATATTTATTTTGAATTATCAAACCAAAAAAATATCCACAAAAATGTTGCGTCTCCCCGTCTATTTTCTATGACTTTCTGGATGCCTAGAATATTTAGAATGTAGTGTCATTATGACTATATAATGCTTGATTTTGTTTTTGTGTTTTTTTAATTAAGGTTAATATAAGTTAAATATTTTCACTTTTATATATTCAAAACAGTACATAAATATATATCCGCAAATCTTATTACGGCTGGCAAATATATTGAGCATCTGTCATTTTGTCATCTCATCTATGTCTCATGGTCATATCGCGTCGCACTCTATAGTCAATTTCTTATCTATGATAGAACTGTCAAATTACGACAATATATATTTTTCTAGAATATTTTTAAGTGGATATATATATTGAAATATATAAGACGTAAAAACACCGTTTGTACAATTCTAGGGACAGCAATATGGAAGGCTATATAATATCAGCTATCGCCGATTGCTTTTCTGCCAGTGTAAAAAGCAGCTTTTTGCTGCTAAGACCTGTAGGTTGCTATTGTGGCCGCTACGCGGCCCATGGCTTCTCTAGAATCTAGATTTCATCTAAAGAAATAAATTAAGGTTGCATAAGTTACCAGTGGCTGCGCAGTGCTATTGGCCACCGAGCTGCTACTATTGCTGCCCGCAGTGCCAGCAGCAAGCAATCGGCGATAGCCGATGAGACCCTGACCTCGCAGCTGCTAGATTAATATTATTATTAATATTTATATATGTAAAAATTCTAGAATATTATTAGAATAGAATATACAGGTTTGTATATTTTTTGGAAAGAAAATCGTTTTAAACCTAACATAAACAAGTTATAAAACAACTATGGTACATTTCACCCTAAAAACGGATCGATTTTAATCAACAATATTAAATTATTATTTTTTTTTTTTAATTAGTTATTTTAGGTGTTACTTATGAAATAAATCATAAAAAATACAATTGCAAGGGACCTTCGTGGATTGTATAAAAAATTGCATGCCGAAAGCGGTGTAGTGTCTACTATGGAGTTCGTGGGGTGGACAAGGTTCGTATCGGGTGGCCACTTTGGCCTGGGAGGTAACATTGCCGGGAGGAGGCGATCGATGTTATTTTGTCTGCCGCACGATGTGAGAAGATTGGGGTAGGTAGGTACTGGAACAACACAAATACCGTCGTTCCGGTTTGCGTACCAACATTACCCCCAGTTGCTGTGTAAATAATGGAATATCCGTGCTGCGGCGCAGCGTGTCAGAAATATAACGTTTTACGGCACATGCATTGTTTTTGGTACAATCTTTATTAAATAGGCACCCCTATTTACTTATTGCTCTCAATCACATTTAACAAATTAACTTTTTTTACAATTTTGACTGTAGAGTAGCAAAGACACTAAGAAACTGTTTGAAAGACTAAGTAATGAAAGCTTAGAGGAACATTAACTAATTAATGATGTTGACAGGTGGATGATAACATGGAAAGAGTAGTATTTTATCAGTCCTTTGGTGCTATAGTCAGGCAAGTTATTGGAAATGGCAATCGAAGGAAAGAAGAAGACGCGGCAGAATTTTATCTATCACTAAAATAGCAAAAGGTCTTCATCTCCTAAACAATAACAAAAAAACATATGTGACGTTTTTACGTCATGTTATGTAGGGGTATTTCGTAATACGTAACATTTTTATGTTACGTATTACGAAATACCCCTACATAACAGATACACAATATTTCTGGGCTTGTATTATATGATGTTTTTGTGGTCCAGTGGTTACGATACTCGCCTGGTGATCTAGTGGTCGGGGACTCGAGCCTCGTTCCAGGAGGCCATCAAGTTAGTACAATTTTCATAGCACAAGCATTTAGCTTAGTTTGAAAATTCGTTCGCATCTCTATTTTATATATATTACACCGGACCCACGGAAACCGTTCATTCCGTAGATCCCTAAAAGGATAAATGATTCTGTTTAAAAAAAACTGCAACAAACTCTATATAAAATTTATCAATATTGATAATAATTCTAGCTCTTCTTATTCTGTAGAGCAATTTTTTCAGAAGTTTAGCTTTTCAGGATTTGTCTTATTCAACATAGTTTTATCATTGGTTAACTAATATATTTTTGTATCGTCTTCCTCATGATTTTTTTTATGTCGTCATAATCTTTCTATAATGTTATATTCTTTAGATAGGAGTATAATCGCATTTTTAATTACCTAAGACACTTCTATTACATTAATAATTGTATTTTTTTTATTTTACCCTCATTTGTAATTTTTTTCGTCCATCTTTTTCGTAATTCTCCAATACCACATGTCAAATGATCCAATACCACATGTCAAATGATCCAATACCACATGTCAAATGATCTAACACCACATGTCAAATGATCCAATACCACATGTCAAATGATCTAACACCACATGTCAAATGATCCAATACCACATGTCAAATGATCCAATACCACATGTCAAATGATCCAATACCACATGTCAAATGATCCAATACCACATGTCAAATGATCTAACACCACATGTCAAATGATCCAATACCACATGTCAAATGATCTAACACCACATGTCAAATGATCCAATACCACATGTCAAATGATCCAATACCACATGTCAAATGATCCAATATCACATGTAAAATGATCCAATACCACATTTCAAATGATCCAATATCACATGTAAAATGATCCAATACCACATTTCAAATGATCCAATATCACATATCAAATGATCTAACACCACATGTCAAATAATCAATACCACATGTCAAATGATCCAATACCACATAACAAATGATCCAATACCACAAATCAACACCAACCACTACCACACGTACCACATATCCAGATTATATTTTTTCTGTCCATTTGTGGTCCATTTTTCATTTTTAATAACTTTTTGTTCGAGTTTTAATAATTTTTTATTTGTTTTTTTTTCCAGATATTTTTGAGTTTGCAATTGTTGTTTTTATATCAGCACTGCATCTAGCATAATTTAATAATCAACAAATTATAGAAATAGTGTACACGTAGCTTAATATCACCTATAATGTTTATGTTTAATTATTTAACATTCAAAATGCATCTAACTATCTGATTTAATCGGTTCTGCAGGGGGTTCTCAACACAGGGCTCGCGAGCCGAACGTGTTCCAGCATTTTCAACATATTTATTAAAAATACGCAAACTGCTTTAAAACGTAGCTATTAAAATAATGTGTGTAGCTGAATCGATCCCGACCACTATCAAAACGTTTTTTTTTAATAATTCAGACTTCTAAATATTCTTGGAGATATTTAATGGAATTGAGTGTAAAGATACAATATATACGAAACGAATTTACATCGATTTCACATTCAAATAAAACAAACAGTCATTACCGGGAGTCAAAGTGTAACTTTCTGTTGCTGGTAGATAACTTTAACCGATTAATCGTTATACAACGATAACTTATACAAACAAATTTCATCTAAATAGGTATGCTAAGGGAGACATTTTTTTCTCTTTTGTTTTGTTATTTGAGAATCATAACGCCAATCAGCAGATTCTACTCAAAGATTTTTGAGAAACGTTGTAATTAAATACATAAAGGGAAAGTAATTGATCGAAATTTGTTTTAATTACCGTGAAATTATTTTCAGAAAAATCATAACATTACTAATAAAGTAATCATTCTCGAGTCATTGAAATAAACTGCGATATGCATGTTAAACTGATAAATAAACTAGATGGTTAGGACAGTTAACATTATTATAAACACCTGCTTCGAATTTTGGTTTAGTAGATCAAATTTCAAAAACGTTCATTTCCGCTGAATACGGTACCTCAGTTAAATGACACAATAGCCCTAACCGACGACCGTCAAATACATTATTAATTTTCCCTGTCGAACAATGGTAAGCAGAATTTAACCACGGATTGCAAAATATCAAAATTAATTTTAAATTCACAAATAAACGTAAAACAAAACTAGTAACTCTTTTGTTTTTATTATTATTTATTTATTTTAAAGGAATTTGTCTTTTTTTTTTATGCTAGTAGACCTCTCATCAACCTCGATTGAGAACCACTTAAGCTGTAAACAGTTTCTAAGAACCAACGCGTATTCTCTACGGTCTTCTCTCACTTGGTAGATCTCCCACGGTTCATTTCTACACGGGTGGAAGGATCGCTTATTAGTCTAAGTATTTTTGATTAAACCCTAATCAGAAATACATATTAAGACCGATAAGCGTAAGTATAGTTGAACGAAGTTATGCAGGGCGCTAAGAACTACAGAAAACTAAAACTTATATAAAAGCGCTGTTGGAGAAAGTAAATATTCAATTCTACACAACGTAGATGTTATTTTCTGTTAAAATAATATATTAGTAGCTACTAAATTTTGTATGAATTTAAAAATATATTTTAGTGTTTCTATGTATTATGAAGTTTTTTACTATCTTAAATTAGAAATCGACAAATTTTTCAGAAGCCGATTGATTATTATACATTTTTTAATGAAAACGGCCAATCTTTTTTTAACAGAATATAAAATTGTCTTAACTACGTCCGATAAAAATAATATCTCCTTTATTATTAAGGAGAACACATTATTGTGAAGTTGTAATTATTCAGAACAAACAAGAAGGTCAGTAATATATTTTTTTTAAAACTATTAGAAAGATATACATATAAAATCAATTTTGTCGAAAAATATTTTTGTTGCTACCGGGATTTGGATCTGGATCTCTTCTTATCCGGGAAAAATGCATTAACCGATTATGCTTCACCAACGCAGTGCATTGACGACAAATTTTCGAACCTATATGTTACACTTTTCAAATTGATACATTTATCGATCCATTATTTGAAAGCCATCTTCTTTATATTTTGTGGAATCTCAAATGCCTTTGCGTAATCCGATAGGAGACGCCAGAATTAATATATATGTTTATTTAATTTAATTTAGTTTTCAGTAAATTTAATATTTTATTAAGTTTTTTATATTTTCAATATTTTTTACAAATCAAAAACTAATATTTAATATCTTTAAGTCTACTTATATTTATTAAATTTTGCTTGACTATATTGACTGTAGTTTAAAAACTAAAATAAAATACATACTAATATGCATATAATATTTGGTAAAAAAAAAAAAAACCAACGTATAAAACACGCCAATAACTCATTTACTTTTGACCAAACTGCCCTACCCCAAAGATGTCAATGACCCGATCTAGACACGAAGGTCATATGTGGTGTTGTATAGTGTATACGTAGCCACGTGCATATATCAACTAAACAACTGTTAAACTACAGGAGGTTACTTTTGACAAGTAGGGCAAACACGGAATAATTTATCCAAATATAACAGTAATATGGATAAAAAAAAGAGTACAAACTAACAGAAAACAGCTTCGCCCATTATTTTTGCTAAGTAGCGCCCGCTTCGTGGAAAATAGAGACCGCTGCACGGCTACGGACAGTGTTTCCGTGAAGATTGCTTTCGCTAAGAAGTGTAGTGGCCGCTTCGTTACCTATATACTTAGCGTACACAGATTTTTATGAATAGCCTGAATTATTATTTTAATCAAGTCTCAAACAATCCATATTATAGAGAAAAACAATGCACTTTTAACTTTGTCATTTTCTTATACTACTGTACAGAAAGTATCCAAGGTTTTATTTCATTCAATTCTTTTAAATAAAATCCCTAAGTATTCCGATGTCATCACAAATGAAAATTGAATGGGAAAGATAAATCCTTTCAAATTCCTTTAAAAGTGTATATAAGACTTTTTTGTCATGAAGGTATTTTAAATACTAAATTAATGTATTAATTATAAATATATACATATAAAATCAATTTTGTCGAAAAATATTGTTTTAGCGTCACCGGGATTCGAACCTGGATCTTCATTTCCAATCCGGACAAAATTGATTTTATATGTATATATTTATAATTAATACATTAATTTAGTATTTAAAATATCACAGACCTATGTTCTGAATAATTACAACTTCACAATAAGAATGTGTTTTCCTTAATAATATATGTTGTATCAACGTGTCCAAAATTTAATAAAAATGAATTGATAATTCTGGCGTCTGCAAATCGGTTTACTCAAAGGTATTTGAGATTCTGTAAAAATAATGTAGATGGCTTTCAAATAATGGAACGACAGGTGTATTAATTTGAAAAATGTAACATATAGTTTCGAAAATTTGTCAAGAAAAATACTGGCGTTATAGCACAAAGGTAGTGCACTTCCCCGGATTGGAAATGAAGATCCAGGTTCGAATCCCGGTGACGCTAAAACAATATTTTTCGACAAAATTGATTTTATATGTATATATTTATAATTAATACATTAATTTAGTATTTAAAATATCACAGACCTATGTTCTGAATAATTACAACTTCACAATAAGAATGTGTTTTCCTTAATAATGAAGGTATTTGTTTTATAAATAGTAAACAAAAATATATTGTCAGATTTTTGAAAAAAATTGAACATTACAATATTGCTGCAAGGTGATTTAAATTTCATGTGGGTTAATAATTATTATCATTTCATTCTGCATTAGGTTTTCAAAATTGAAACGTTAAGTTATTTTTCTTGACGTTTTATTTGACGTTGGACATACGATATTCAATATTAAAAAGTGTTTGTGGTATTTAATTTATGATTTTCATAATATGGAAGACAAAGCGATAATTAAATATAGAAAGACAACAAAAATGACAGGCTCTATAAATTAATTTATAATAAATTATATTTTGTGTAACAATAGAGATTTTTCTAAATGATTGCGATTAAATAAATGATAATATTAATATTATGCATTATACGAAAAAACACATTTACAAATTGTGTTAAGTGATTATTAAAATATCTGTGGAACTTGGAAGAGAACATCAGCTGGTTTTTACTGGTGATAAATTTCCCCCTCATCTGATACAAGAGCCAGCCCCTAACCTACCCCAAGGGTAGCGGCTCACCCCAACTTGCGGGGAAAGTGGGTCACGATGCGACATACATATTTGATATTTCATTCCTAGAATAGCGAAACACGTGCGGGCCGCGTACGGAATTAAAAATAGTGGAGATTTTGGTATTCTTAATATATGGTGAGTACGTTAGTAACCGAGGTAAAACATACATATGTCATACAAGTAATATAACAGTGTATTGATTTTTTTAATATGTTTAAACTTTAAAAAAGATTATCGACTAGACATATAATATGCTGAAAGAAATATTATAAAAATAACACGTTTTAAAAAATATGGTAAAACAATAATGTTTACAATTAATAAGATAGTTACTTAAATATAGATATGTATATTTAAGAATGTTCCAATCACCACAAATAAATAATAAAAAATAAAAATTTATTTTGTTAATTTTTGTTATTAGTCTGGTATTCAATTGAGTTCATTCACCCCAAGATTTTCATGTCTTTTCCAATAAAACGCTTTAATATTTAATTTCCAATAAAGTGTAGAATATATTTGTGTAAATGGTGCTTAAAAACAACTAGTATGCAATAAAATTTCATTAAAATTTTAGTACATACTCTTAAAGTTCCAACTGAATAATATTAACTTGTAACCATTTTTAAATATTTCATTTTCTTTGTTTCAACACCCTCATACGTAAGTTCGCATTTCTGGTCCTAAATTGACTGAAACCGTTCTAATTTCTCTTGCGATTCTTCTTTAAATATTCTTTAACCATCGTTTGTAACATTCTAGTCTAAATGTCTTATAAATTCTAATATCTTCGTGTCGAATAAAGTGCTCTGTACCGAAAAACTCCCTGTGATTATATAGTCACAGATTTCCCACCACGTGTAGAGATGAGATTTTTAAAATTCAAAAAAATTAAAGATATTAAAAATATGCATTTTTTGGGAAATAAATACCAATAACAATTGATTCAATAGGTGTTAAACTGGGGTTGGGTTGTCGGTGGCAATAAATAAATTTTCAACCATGTCACTGGAGTCAACTGGGAATTGACAGTGCTGTATATGTGCATTCGTTTAGTGGTCTGCGCCCCTGTCAGTGCACTGGAGGGGTGGGTGCTGGTGGGAGATAGTGGGGTATGGTAAGGGATGTGACTTTGCGTGACCTCACACAATCTTACTTATTAAATATATTCTGAGGAGCGGATAAGTGATTTATTTATTTTGTTATCGAAAGCCAGAAAACAATTTTTTTTATCGGATTTATAGATAATTTAAGAATTTATTTAATTGTTATTTAGGCGCTTTCGATCTCTTATATTTTTTATAATCGTCTAATGTTTATGTCAAACCTTTCATCCGGCGTACGAGCCGTAATATACCCCAACCATTTAAATGTTGAAATCACATAATTCTTGTTGTTATTTATTATAATTAATTTTTATATTACATTTACACTGCGTACAGTATGTTTTCATTCTCTCTGATATTCTCATAAATATATTTGTATTTCTAACACAGACTATCGATTATTTGAGTATGGGTGACTCGTTGGAGCTCCTTAGATGCGTAGTTAGGCCGGCCCGCATGGGTGGGACTGCACCAACGCTTCTACCTCTCACTCTCCATACCTCGTATTTTGCAACTCCGTTAGTCTGTCCGTGTAAGTGTGACTCAATCTATTATATGTCTCGTCCACTGTCCCTCTTTTGGGAGTGTTTTTAATGAATGGATCCCTGAGTGTCTGCCTTGAACTACTGCACCTTAATTTTCCATCTGTTTGTAAAACTATGTTCTATGGATATATGTTATATGATTTTTCTATGAATAAAGACAGCACTTAAGGAACGCTGGAGGATCTCAATTTTAAATCTTAAATGCTAATAATTTCACATTGAATTTTTTTTTTTTGGTTTTGATTATAATTAAATATGTAATTGAATTAAAGTCGCATATTTTGATTAGTTTTGATGAGTGGGACCGACGTTGCAGTACGCTAATTTATTCCGTGCAAGATGTACAAGATTTCCAGCATTTTTGACATTAACCCACTTTCCGAGATTACGCAGCCAAGATAACATTTTTATACCTTCGCCCATGCCGCCTTCTATCTTCTTCTGCATAATGAATTGTAAGAGATCGTATTTCTCATTGCGAATAATGCGTTCAAAATATGCAGCTTTTCTTCGACACAATGCATATCTCAGAAATTTAATTGAGGGAAGAAAATATAGAGGAAAATTTAGATAAAGAAAGCAGACACAAACAAATAGACAACTTCTGGATAGTGTTCAAAAATTGTAGAAAACAATCAGTTGATAAAGCGAATTGTTAACGAGTCCCTAGAATAGGAAAAATTTCGGGTTCATATCCCGGTAGCAACCAAATATATTGTGTTTTCATTCAAAATTAAATATTTTTATTTCAGACTGACAAAAATGCAAACAATAAAATGACATAACATTTTTCATCAAAAAATCAAGAAAAAAAATGATTTCGACAAATATTCTGTATTTAAATTAGTGATGGTAAACCATTACTGTGACTGTGATTATGTTCGATTGAAACGATGATCAGTGATCTGAGATTTAACTGTCGGAGGTTTAGTTTCTAGTGTAGGTTACCAGTGATTGCTCGAAAAATTATGAATAATCAGTTACCAATCGTCGTTACAATCTAACACAATCGTAGTCGTAATAACTGTTTAAATAGCGGTTTGTATAACTGTTAAAATAACGGTTAAGCCATCACTATTTTTAATAAAAATGCGCTTTGATTAAGAACATCTGCTGCTAGCAATTATTTTTGTAAACAAAAAACATTTCGATTTTCAAAAAATCGACTGCATTACAGAATACAAATACACATTAGATCAATATCCATAATGATATTACGTTTTCCCATCTGCATCTGTGACTTTCTGGATGCCGATTTCGGCTTCGTCTTTAGTTTTCATACTGTTATTATGGCTTTTTAGTGTTTGTTTAAACGGCTAGATCTGTGAAACGCGATCATGGCATAAAATATTGTGTTATTAATATATCTATGTTAAGATGACTTCAATGTTTTCTCTTTTATATATTCAATAATATCACGATAACACAGCTGGCGATAGCTGATGAGACCATTTGTTTAAACACCACTTTATTTTATATTATATATATTTTTATATACTATGCAGAATCTTGTACGCCCTGAGGAAGGAACGGTGGTTCCCGAGCCTGTTAGTGTTAGCAAAAATAAAGTGATGTTTAAGCAAATTGCATTTTTTTTTATTACATCAATATATTATTATTTAATCTACCAAACGTTATGCATCCCTGGCGTCTGTGTTTGACATCACATTAGGTGACGTTTAACCTAAGTGCCCTCTTCGCCCGCTCTTCACCTACGCTGTTTGCGCACACTAGCGCACGCGGGTGAACGTGCATGTGGTTGAATGCATTATTTAATTGTACGGAAGTGTGAAACCGCAGGGGAACTGGCCAGGTGGCAGAGTACAGATTATTTAGTAAAAAGTGTTAATGCAATTGCACCGGGATGGTGAAATTTAGTTTTTTTGTAACGTTTCCGTTTACAATGTGTCTGTATTTTTTTACGTAAATTTTAGCGCGATTGGAGAGATATTTACTAAAACAGGGGTAGCGAATTGATATTCTCTCTATAAGTGCGCGCAGGATGAGAATTAAAATAAAATATACATCCTAGTAATGTATAATATCAATTAATCTATGATGAAAGTCCTGGAATGCACATTCAGTTAAAAATGAGATCTTTCTATGAAAATTAAATATCGTATCGAGCTAGTTCGATCTGCATTTATCTACATAAAAAAAGTAAAAAGCCAAATTCAAAAATGAAAATGAGAATGATACGATGTTCTCTGTGCTTTTATATGGAATGTAATCGTGGAACAATGTGTTGATACGGAAGTGAAAGGAAGAATAAGTCCGTAAAATATCAAAAACTCGGAAATTACAATATCAATGTCAATTCGTACGTGGACAAGTACTAGTAGAAGAAGACGAAAGCCAGGACAAGGCTGAATAACTATCAGATGTGATATGTATTGCAACCCATATCAATAATAATTTGTAATTTTAAATGATAATTTATTTTTTAGATGTTTTTTTTCGAATAGGCAACACTTTATCCAGAGACAGCCAATTTGACAGCTGATAGCTGATTTGTGCTCAGTTTAATTTGCCATTTAACCATTATTTACGCCTGAACAACGCTTTCAAACTGTGCAAATTTATTTCGATAATCGTGGTTCAGTTCGCGATACTTACCGTGCGCTACATCCATTTTACGGTCGACATAATCGTCCATTTGAGCAAGTACTTCGAATAACCATGGATCGTTTTCGCATCATGCATACTCTTATTGATAATACGTATCCGCACAAATATCGTACAGTGCGCACCGAAGAAACTATTTTTTCTTCAAAAATGATGCCGGCCAGAACGTTATATATAGTCAATAAAAAGCACTATAGATTCATGATTACTGACTTTTTCGTTCACCAATTGAATAGCATCAATGTGAAAGAGCTGTGATTTCGACAAGATGGTGCAACATGTTACACAGCGCGTGCCACAATCAATTTATTGAAGGAAACATTCTACGAGCGCATCACTTCGCGTAATGGACCTGTGAATTGGCCTCCAAGATCGTGTGATTTAACATCTTTGGATTCTTTTCTGTGGGGATGTGTGAAGTCGCTAGTCTACGCCAATAAACCAGAAACGATAAATGATTTGGAAGCCAACACTCGTCGCATTATTGGTGATATACGGCCTCAGCTGCTCCTAAAATTGATCGAAAATTGAACATTCAGATTGCGCTTTATTCGAACCAGCTGCGAAATCATATTTAAACACTAATGACATCAAATTATCTTTCTAATAAAACCAATACCATGGCCAGTACTATGATTTGTATGTGTTTTATTACATTTTAAGGTTATATATCTCTAAAAAAACATCCTTTAGATACGTTATTTAAATTTAATATTATACTCTTATGTGAAAAATTACCATTAAACTTTAATCATATATTTTTCTTCTTCGTGTACCAAATTCTATGAAAGGTTGGCGACCGTAATGTAATATGATGATTTACCTTGTCCAAGATGTACAAGATCTCCGGCATTTTAAACATTGAGCTACTTTCTGAGGTTACGCAGCTAAGATAACCTCTTTCTGCCTACGCCTGTGTCTCTTCCTACGCTGCTTTCTCTCTTCTTCTTCATAATGAGTTGTAAGAGATCATATTTCTCTTTGCGGAGAACGTATCCGAATTATGCATCATATATAAATCAAAAAGAGTATAACACAAGAATTGGGAGAGTATATTCATTATACATATTCATTTTATTAATTTCCCAACAACAGAAAATTATGGGGATATTCGTATTTTTTAAAAATAAAGTATCAACAAAATAACTATTCATATAATACCTAATTTGTAATTTTTATGTATTTGAATTATTATTAATATATTTTAGAATAGTTATGTTAAACAATGATATACATAATTTTTTCTATTCTGCAAGAACTTCATATCAACGATAGAGGAATTTTTTTTTTTTTAAAAGCTTACGAGAAAAGCTTATTGTGATAGGTCATGTCTAGCAATGGAGAGTAAGAGAAAGATCCCCGGCCTGCTGAATTTACCAAGTGGAAAAATCAACAGGTAATTTCTCTCAAATCTGCGGAATACCGATAAAATTAGATAAGTCAGTCAAGAGGGTGGGAGATCGCGAAGATCGAGATCCTCGAAAGGATATCGATCAGGATAGGATCCTCGAGTGCGTAAACATTTACGTTCTTGTTAAAGCCGAACTCATAAATGAAAATTAGTGACATCTATGTTGTTTCAGAGGAATGAATATCAATTTTCAAAACATAGATGGCGACAGCGAAGTTGTAGCTAAATACTTGAAAAGTTTCTACACGGTAACATATATATAACTTCTATTTGATAGATCTGGGGGCTTATTGTGGGTAGAATTGGTGAACGTTACATTGTGTAAAGTGATCATTTAATACAGCCGAAGATAGGTCGTAAGCCCTGTATATATCCATTTTTCCATACTTCCCTTATAATATAATATAAATAGCTTTGTCTCTATGAGATATCCATAATTTGTCTTAATAACAATACTTTTGGAGATAAAAATCCAGTAATCGTGTGTTTTTGAATATTCTCAAATATTGTTAATTTATGTCAAAGTTTTCCAGATTAAAAGTCATGCATGCAGTCTAGCATGCATTTTTCAAAGGTTTTTGAGATTCATTGTGAATTAATATAAGATAGCTTTAAAATTTGTTACAACAAATTATCCAAATACTCGTAGTACGATGTGAAAAAGTTTAAGAGGCAATTTATTTGGACGCGTCGATCATGAATACTGATAGCAGGAAATACGAAGACACATACAACTAGCTAAAGTTGCTATGAGCCAACTCTAAAGGGTGTGAAAAAATAGCGACATCAAGCAAGCTACTAAAATTATATCGGTTCACACTCTTGTCTTTCTAAGCATCATGTATGCAGCATAGACTTGACAGTCCGCATTCGCCCTCGAAATGTATTACTGGAGAAGAATGTTACACATCCCGTGGATAGCACGACCAAAAAAAACCAACCTATCTACGGCAGTAAACAAGAGATTCTTTCAATTCTTCGGTCACGTTATGCGAGACAATGACTGCCCAGAAGAGGAGATTATCTAGAGCTGAAGAGATCCTAGAGGTGGAATTAGCTGTGAGAGCGACCCATGACCAAGGCTTGTGAAGATGCATTATAAGCCAAGTCTCATCCTATTGAGGTCACTCTATGTCAGTACACGAAAAAATAGAAAAGGAAACTTTTAAAAGGAAAGAATGAATGATAGAACACCCAAAAACTGTAGTTAACATAGGTAACTCATTTTCCCGGCAAGCGAAACTTCCGGGTTCGAGTCCTGCTGGAAAATATACTTATTTTCGATTAATAAATTGTACACCTTTCCAAGTGATTCATATTATTTGTTTTTATTATCTTTACCAGCCATATTCAACCTGCAGCCCGCCAAGCTTTACATGCGCCCCGAAACACATTTGTTATCAGGAACGTGATTTTTTTTAAATCTGGCATTCTTAATTTTAAATATCTTGAGATACGCGCAAACGAACATTGCTCTTGTCTAAAATAGTAAAAAAATGATCTCAGTATCAAAAATCACACTAAATTATAATAAACGCTTGGATATACGTTAGTTTTGAGTTTTATTTTATTCATTATTGTATTTTGAGGTATATAGTATACAGATATGACTAAAAAAAATTTTCATATAGAGAAATACGATGTTGTTAATGTTTGAGCTAGCATTGGGTGGTATTCTGATAAGCGATAAGTATTATATTTTTAAAATTAGCAATATTAACTTTGTGGTTAAAATTCATATTTTTTATTTATTATCTTTGTTTTATTAACCACTTAATTGAGTTTAAATACATCTACAAATAAGTAACAATTTGAGTTAGGTACTAAATTTATTTTTTAAATAATTGTTTTTTTTTTTAAAAATAGATTCCGGTAAAGAAACAATAATATATGTTTTTAGTTAGTTATGACATCCTGAAGAAGAAAATGTTATTTTTCGAAACCGGTAGACGTATTTAAAATCAATTAAGTGGTTAATAAAACAAAGATAATAAATAAAAAAAAGATAAGTATTATTATCATTCTGTTTTAGTTTAAAAAAATATTTGTTGATTCATCAAATAACGGTGCCCTAATCTTGAACCAAAGGGGTTTCAACCAGTACTGTTTTTTTTGTATGATTTTTTTTTCATCATATCAGTATAATGTTGCAGCCCGCGTAACTTAACAAACATACCTATATGGTCCGAAGAAAAAAAAGGTTGAGTATGGCTGATCTATACCTATAAAAAAAATCGACTTCAAAATAAAAATACATATATTTTTTAATACTTATTCCCAAATTAAATTCCCATACAATTATCGTCATATCCAAATGACGTAGATATACACAGATTCAAATTCACCCAACTAATACACAAAACATTAATGGATCAAATGGATTGACATTTAACGTTTGACGTACACCAAGCGTGAAGTGAGTTGCGAGTATTCTATTTCCGGACTTTTTTCATTCCCGGGACTCGATTTGCAGCTTTGGATCATTCCCGGGATCGTGGGTCTCGTGATATGTTAATATTTTTTTTAAATAAAATATTTTATGTTTGTTTTTTATAAACATTGTTAATTTTATTTCAATTAAATTATTATAATAAATTAAACATGTATTGACAAAAAAAATACTATTTCTAAATAAAAATACAGATATAATTAATTCTTAATATCAAAAAAATATATTTAAAAAATCTAATTTCAATTAAATATATTGAATGTACATATTTACAATCATAAAATTTTGTTTCAGCGAAAGCACTCACTCATGTATATACTCGTATTTTTATTGCACTTCACCGACAGTCGTCAGTGCTAGCAAATTGTATATCTGTATTTTGCGACTAAATGATTCATTGTTTCCTGAACCCATTGTTATCGTTTTTTGGAACCCATTCGAAAAGTATGCTTTTTTTGTTTTGACCCGAACATTTCTTTTTAACTGTGTCCGTAAGACAAAAAATTTAGACGAAATTATATTATTTACACTTTTCCAAAATTATTATGAATTCCGAGACTCGACATAAGCATTTCCAGGACTCGATGCATCGTAAACCCCATGTATTCCCGGAAATCCATTCCCGGGTCGACCCAGGTCAGAAACCCTAGTTGCGAAACAATGTATATCTTGGTGACTTGGTGAGTACACGATGGACGAAAATCTTTTTATTGCTATATTTCTAATTCGATAGAGGCGCAACTGCAGAGTAACAATTGGGGTAGGTAGCTCTAGGCGCAATGCTAGACACAAAGGCCAGTAATAAACGAACCGTACAAAGGGCAAAATTATGAGAATACTTTGGTTTAGATTCTTGATTTAAATTCCTCGCAGATTTATAAAATACAATTCATTAAGCATTATCAAGAGTCGGTTACTCTAATCATTCTGTTCCAATTTGTTCAGTCCTGGGCTGCATCTTAGTTGGTCACGTACAGATCTTTAAAACGACTGCCCGAAATTATCCACATTGCTCGCGGTCTTCTCTTTCCGATCTCGATGCGCATAGTTTTATGAATTATTTTTTCTTCCTTCCTTCACATCACAAATTTATATAATTTGAGTCTTTACTCCTCTATTTAGATGCAGCAAACTTTCACAATATAAAAACTGATCAATTACTTCTTTTCAAACTACTGCAAGGCCATGTTGAGTGCCCCAAACTATTAGAATTAATATCTTTCCACACACCATCTAGATCGACCCGGCAATACGCACTCTTCCATATTCTTAGAAGTAGAACATCATACATACTAAATTCATTCACTCACCGGTCATGCAAATACCATTATGATCAATTTACTTTTTCAACATTAGCCTTACTACGCTTAAAGGGTTATTTTTATGAACCACTACAATTTCAATTTTAGCCAATCTTTCTACCTATAAACACATCTTGCTCTCCCTTTACCGCAACAATAATTGTAACCCCCCCACCCTTTATCCCACTTTTTTTCATTTTATTTATCTTCTGCACCTAAACATACTTATGTACCTAAACATTTCTGTGGATTTTCATAAATAGTATCACATGTTAGATATTTATTATGTTAGTTATATTAAGTTTACACTGTCAAAATCATTCAATAAAATAAAAACTTTAAAATGTTAAAATTATTTAATTTTTCAGAAATACGTGCCACCCTTAAAGAACAATAAATTTGAACTTTGTCTAATCAGAGCCCATCGTAGGATTTTCATCTCAACTACATACTACTTTATCATCTACTTTTACTTGCTCAGCCCACTTAAAAAATAAATTTAGTACCTAACTCAAATTGTTACTTGATGATACAGAATTACTAGAGTAATTTTTAGGAAAGAAATTTAGAATGGAATAAAGATATTATAATGAAGAGTGTCCGTTTGTTTGTTTTTATACTAATCTTCAGTTTTAATCAACGTCAAGTGTGCAGTTTTTCTGCACACTTGACGTTCTAAATAAAAAGAAAATTACTGTCTACGTGAGATTTCTAAAAAACTACCCCATCCCCCTTTCCCACTCCATAAAGTAGAATTTTGCTACAACTTGATGAAATTTTGCACACTTGACGTTCCAAATAAAATTAAAATTAATGTCTACCTGAGATTTCAAAAAAACTACCCCCATCCCTCTAATTAAAGCCTCTTCACTATGCGTTAAGCCCGGGCAACGCTGGGTACTTCAGCTAGTTTATTTATAAAATCCTCACTAAGAAAATATTGGCAAAATTTATACAAAAAATTGATGCAAATCAACATGAGCATGTGTGAAAGATAAGTTGTAGTAAAAAGAAACGACTTTGATTTTGTTTATATTAGAGCGTTGTACATTCATAGTTACATCATTATCTTATTTAACACTACATGTCACGAGACTCAATGTATGATCCCACCGGGAATCGAACCCGAAACCCTCTACATGAGAAGCTAGCGATGTGTTGTCTTGTAACATGTTTATTTTTATGTTATCAATAAACTACGCACACTTACTTTACTTTTGTCATTACGATAAAAAACACTTATCAATAACATCACGTTCCATAATTTCATATTCATATTACCATAAACGACTGAAAAAAAGTCCCCGCCTCCTCGCCTCGCCTCTCTACCAGAGTAGGCCAGCACCAAATTATTTTTAGCTTAGTTATCATTTCACCTGGAGATGAGAGGTAGTGCACGTCTCGAAACTGTAGTGCATAGTAACAAAAGTATAAAATAATATGGAAAAAATATTGCCGTTTCCGGCATTTTTATAGTTTTAAGGATTTCGCATCTGGATCATCACATTATTATTTATGATCTTATCATTCCAGTTAATTTTCAGAAATCGTATTCTGCAGATCCACATCTCAAATGCTTCAAATCGTTTTAGCATTATTTCAGTAGGCGTCCATGATTTAATTACGTATAATATAGAGAAAATAGCGTCCAATCATTCTCTTTTTACTATCTTCATACGTAAGAATTCAGCGCGAGCTTGCTTTATACGATATTGAATTTCCATAGAGGGGTTTCAAGTCTCGTTTAATTTGCATCCCAGGTTGATTATTTTCTCTTCTCTTTCCAATCTTTTTCGATCAATGTATAGCCAGCCATTATTTGTGTCATTTCATCTTCTAGTGATCATGTATAAATGATTAAATTATTAATCAATTCATATTCATGGTATATTATCTTGATCGTCGACCTCGACCTCTTCGACTTAGGACTTGTCCGTGAACCGTGGTGTGTTTGCGCTCAGGTGAGGCAGACGCCGGAGTACATCCTCTGGGGCTGTGTGATTATGAATAATGCACGTGAGATCATGATTGCGGGATTAGAAGGAATAGATCATCGGATCCCCCGGAACGATGACCTATTAAGAAATGAAAAGAATCTCGGACATTTCCGGGAATTTATTAGGGTGTGGGTCTCTCGCTGGGGATTGCTGAGATGGGCGATGCCGGGAAGAGCAGTGGCTAGAGAGACCTAACGGAGCGGCTCACTCCTCTTGCGACCTGGACAGGGTAAATTTCTACCGGACTGTGACCGAGTTTTGCGACATAAATATGACGTCTACCCTCCCCTTTTGGAGGTGTATGATTTCTATAACTTCTTTCTGGCTGCCGTCTGAATTGAATGTGATAACGAGTCTCACGTCAAATTGTACAGGTATGGCTCTGGTGCGATGATACCGGAGCCAACCGATGATGGTATTATGATGATAATGTTAATAGTGACTAAATGTAATAAAATAAAAAATATTTAATTGTGACGAATCGAAATATCTTGATCGTCACTGTTTACGCACATTATTATTCCTTCAGTTAGCACTCCTGGGTTTTGCATATTGATAGCTATGATTGTCCGTACCAGTGTAAGGTTGTCGTTGTTTCTGCGAGTATCAATCGCAGATGGTCTTCCATCAGGTATGAACATGCGCCACGGGAGTTAATTGTTTCGGGCGGTCGAAACAATACGTGAAGTCAACAGTCGGCGCATCCGGACCAGATCGGAGCACAAGGAAGAACAATACAACCCTCGACGAGCAAATAAAAAAGCATCTTTAATACCAACTTTATGCAAAAGTGAAAGATTGCAACCAGTCTTGTATATTTTTCACGAAAAGTGCAGTTCTGGCTCCACAAAATGGGGAGAAATTAGACCCAAGAACTTTTAAAGGTTCAAACCTGAGAATAAAACTGCTACAACAGTATATTGAATTACCTAATTGCATCTCTTGATTAACTGTTAATATTTTTTTTTTTGTACATTGATCATTGCACTTTACTTACTTTTATACCGTAGGAACACTGTCAGCTATAATACAATAATTACTAGTGTAGCAGGCAGGGTATCCAAATATATGTCTTTCTTACTTACTAATATGTTGTATTTACTTTGCAAAATTTTATTTGCATACCCTCGGTACATTTGTCTGATATTTGAAATATTGCGCAATATTCATACTAGGTGAAAATGTATACTTACTGAATATTAATTTGGAAGTGTAATACGTCAGACCATTAGACATTTTTTATCAATCTAAGTACATAATACATGTAAAAAATGAACCTATTAAATGAATTATTATTATAATACCTGGTTAGTGATGATATTTATGCTCGCATTGACTATTATATTATCAATAAGAAACCCGGCGAACAGTAATCAATCGAAGGGATTCTCGAGTAGTCATAATATCCTCACAATTTTGTAAAGAAAATTGTTACCCAATTTCACATATATCTATTCATTAATAAGCTTATGTCTACGAATGAGATTTTTACGAGTTTTTCGACTCTGAGATATGAATTATGCTCCCGTGAGATAACTCTCAGCTTTAGTAGTGTGCATACCATGTTTTAGAGATTCGCCGCCTCGCGGCTTACATGACGCTCGTCACATATATCAAACGTCAAAAGTTATATCATATTTTATCAGTTATGATTTATCAGTTATGACTCCCCATTGGCAGATGAAATTAAATAAACGTTAGTAACGCTTTGTATTAATGTTCATTTTTAATTTTTTCAGAATAGGTACTTGTACGTATCTATTGTGTTTTTAAGTAACATCCATGCGTGCTGCACAAATCCTGCTGTGAGATCGATCATCATGTACACTTGTTTGAGTTTTGTTTCAATCACAAGCTGATCTCTGAGTTTATTTATCTTAGATCGAAATTTCAACACGTGTACATAGTATTGAGAGTTTGGGGTAAAGATTAATAGAGGTTATGAAGGAATTTTGAAATATAGTTTAATGTTTGCGCGGACGTGTTGACGTGTGACTGATAAAACTGCCTCATGTGTGAGTAGTGAATGTCCCAATATTCTCCCATCACTCGCGTGTTCATTTGATAATCTTGGATTGTATTGTGTAACTACCACGTTGATACCTAATTTATTACGGGTACAGTTTATAAGTATGAAATGATTGAGCTATACAATAAAATCTCTAAATGCGAAAAGTTACAGAGGTAGTTTTTGGAGTTGTGGTCTAGAAGAGCATGGTTATTGTTGCTTGGCATCGATACCATGTGTTTCTATAGCTGTAAGGTGTTTTGTTCCACACAGTGGTATATGCGAGGTGCATTCAGCGTCATCGGCGTCTCAATTATCTCATCGTGTCTCATTCGGTGGACACGGGCCTTAACGTTTGTTTGTTGCTTATATTTCTGTCTAATTTTATTGAGAGTATCACCATATTCATGGGCTTGTACATGCTTATTTCCTATCGTCACTCGCTGAAGGAATACATGAATCCTCAACGAAGGAAACACAGGGCACAGTGACGTCACCGAGTCCGTTGCACCCGTTGCGACCTATTGGCTCTGAAATATTAATGAAAGAAAGTGGCCCTCACTTCAAGTGAGATTGATTGATATTCGCCATGTTTTTGTAAACTCATAATCAGACTGAATGGAATACGGGCGTCGAGTTTTGGGTCGGGTGTTTTCCAAATTAGCTCCACATTATTTTCTTATGTCCGCCCGCCTGACTATCCATATTGCATAGCAACATAAAACGTACATACAACGTGTTGCATGGCGACGTAAAAAAAAGAGATTTACTTTTAATTCTTTCACATGAACATCCTCAGTTATCGCGTCAAATCAATTAACTATAATACAGGGTGAATATTATGTTCCAGGCCGATTTTGTTAGGCCACCATTTTTGTTTAGCAAATATTAGTCAATTCGTATTTGGTAGTCGTAGAAAGTTGTTAATTACAACTTATTATGAAGCATCTAATACCTCAACAAAGTTGAAGTCATTATAAAATTTTATCTAAATAATAATGGCAACGCTGTAACCATTCATGGTGATCGCTATCGTCACATATTAGATAACTTATTGGGTCGATTGGGACTGCAACAGGACGGTTCCAACTCATACACAGCCCGAGCTACGCTTGAAATTTTGCAAGAAATTTATCCTGGCCGTATAATGTTAAAAAGTGGTGATATCGACTGGCCTCCTCGATCACTTATTTGACGGCTCCCAACTATTTCCTTTGGGAGTACTTGAAAGGAAAGGTCTACTTCAAAAAGCCAACAACAATTTCAGCGATAAAAATATGGTTAAAAGAGCACGCATTTGTGCCGCTGCTAGAGGCGGTCACTTGGTCAATATCATATTCCATGCGTAATTATAATGAATCAAATAATTGATAAATAGAAATCAAATTTAAAAAATTGTGTTTCGTTTTTTACTTATTCAAAAACTACATCGGCCGGAACATAATAATCACCCTGTATTTTGATTGTTTTTTTAATAAATTAAAAGTTATAAATATTTCATTACGTGACGTTACATTTCTCTCCCGTTCATTTTTTTATCTTATTCATACTTTTATTTTTTAAATTGATTTATATTAACATAAATGACTACTTGTAAAATTTACTTATATACACAGATTTAGTATAGTACAATATAAATTTTATAAATATATAAATAAAATATGTCTACTTCTTTTAGTTCTTCTCCGGATACCGAACGTTAGGCATCATGTTGGCGATAATTATTTTGTTTATAAAATATATAAACAAATGCATATACAATTATTCGTATTACTTTATCATTGTAAGCAATTTTCTCTACACTGTTGTATGAGTATCTCCGTGTATCTCGCACTTTCTATGTCCATCGTCATTCTCTGCTGCGTATTATCGCATAATTTTATGATTTCTTCAGTCCAGCGGGTATTGAGTATACATAATACCTAAAAATAATTTTATATTAATTTATTAAACTATCTCACCACAAAGTCATCACCTCACATATTAAAATATAAATTGAATTGATTTAAATATGTCTCTTTATTTTTCAATAGTTCTTAAACTAGTTTATCACTAGATTTATTAGATTATTTAGATCAGATAGATCACAACTAGATTTTTACAAAACTGCGTAAAAACACAGCAAACAATTGAGTACTCTAGACTACTAAATTAATTTACAAAATCATCACTACAGGATAAAGTTTTTCGTGGTTATAAATCTTGCTTGCTCGTAGCATTACCGTATATTACCGTGCATTATGATAGGACATTAAATATATCGTCAATTCTTTTAAAAATGCTTTTAATAATATGATACAACCGCGTTCACTATTTTTAAGTATAATATATACACACATAATGAGGAAAATACTAAAAATGTTGTAAAGCGGTATTGTCGTGGGAGGTATCTAAGATCTTCAGCTAATGATAATGCTAATAGCCAAAGACGAGGATAAAATTGCTGAGCTACTCTAGGATTAAAAAATTTAAAAAAAAACAGTACTAAAGTCGTCATCGTCGATATGAATGTATGTGTGTGTGTGTTGAATTCAGAGAAAACACAGATAAACAACATAGCATTCCCTAATGCTTCGCTTTTACTGTCCATATTCCTGTTTACGACCGAAGTCTCCTCCCTCTTCTCAAACCCCGCCCCATTACCCGAATAGACTACAATTCTGTATTTAGTTTAGTTTTCACCTGATGATGATTTAGTTTAGTTTGCACCTCTCGAAACTAGTAATACAAAGTTTAGTTGTAAATATTAAATTCATGTTACACCACGATATTTTACTAATAGTTACTAATAGAAATAGAAAAGAATAATATGATGTTTTGTACAAAGTCGCTAGTCATCTAATCTCGTTTAACGACAGTTCATTCCTACGATTTTATCCACAAATACGATACCCTGTGTACGAGAGCCACCTGTCTAGAGTAATCTCTCTTAATCCACTCTACGCGACCTCGGGCCATGGTCAGTGCGACGCATAGCGAGGATCCGGTCTTCTCATGAACATTGTCCATTCATGTACGATCTTCTCTGTGATCATTAATTTTCTTCATCTCTCTAGCAACACCCCCAAAGTATGAAATAATTATTTTCCTGCAGTTGTGAGGAGCTTTTATGAAGAATGAAGACATTTCTTCGTTTTGTAATCCATTATTTAACACATATAGTATACCACATTTCGAATCAGCAGTAGATTTAATTATCAGGCTGGATCTTGACGTGGACGAAAATGACAAAACCGCGGGTATTTCAATCATATATTATGTCTGCATGAATCACCGCCTCAAAACACGAGAAATTGGTTAAGAAACAGTGTACAATAAACGTTTAACATCTTGTTTGATAATACTACGTAATAACATTATGGTGAAGAATGCTTTCAAGTTTTATGTTTCCATTCGAACCTACAGGTCATAGTTGTCGTTATATCCCGTATATATATATATATATGGGATATAACGACGTACTTTTTAGGCTACCGGTAAGGGCTGTCCCGTGTAAAATTTTAATGATGAAAAGATAATAATAAATACAAATATACAATGCATGTTTTTTAAGTAAGTACCGTTGCCGGATACCCCCGGTGTAACGCTGCGGTTTCGATGTTATGTACGCGCTATGGTTTTCTTCATCTGTTGACTCTGTCGTCGGCGGCAATACAGACGATACACCAATGCGCCTTGTCGAAACTGGGCCCTCGATCTTCCTAGGATATGGGGACGAAATTGATTAAAACATATAGTTTATTAAATTTTAAAAATACTTGCCAATTCTAAATAGATACCCTTTTATCAGCCTTAGTTCAAAATTTGTTTTTATTTTACAAGACTAGTCATTGACCCTAGGCAAGGGGTTAACAGTGTGGAACATTTTCTCCTCGCTGTTCCAGTAATCTCACGGTGTGGTTAGTACGTGGCTATCAATTATTTTTCAGTACAGTTTTGTTCCTGGTCGTGACTCCGTTGTGCCTCCCGTAATCAGGTATCGTCCACACCATCCCCAGTCTCCTCCGACTACTTATTCCTCTGGCTGACGCAGCGCCACTACAAAACTCGTAAACTCATAGAAACTAAACCTTTCTCAAAATGTTTTCAATTGATAGCAAAAGTTTATCTCTTTTTAAAATATTAAATCTCTACAACGGTATAATAAAAATTTACTTTAATTGTGTATTTTTACTGCTTCAGTTTTTCTACATTAAATATAAATTATTTATTAAATCCGATAAGGTAAACCATACATTGTATTATAATTTTTACACAATATCATCTATTTTCTATCGGGCAAACCTATGTGATGGAAGAAAGAGAGGCACTTACTTTTCGTCTGCCGGATGCTGATTAATTTGTTGATTCATCTCCACTACAAATACAAGCGTTGCGGATGTGTACTAACAATTGCGAAAAAGATATATAAGTTAGATTAATTATAAGCGTTAATGGAGTAAAGTGGGTGAAGCGACGGTAGTTGTAAGTATAAACATTCCAAACGCACTGAACTTGCCACAGTTGACAGATTTTTAATCACTGCGACATCTTCTTTCTTCCTTGTGCTTAAGGACTGAGAAAAGTAAGACAAATAAGGATATACGCAGATTAAATTTTGACAAATAGCGAATCGAATGAATGCATGAGGCAACAAGTCAAACGCCAAAAAAACTTAATAGAAATTAATTAATTTTAAACGGCGCTAACACTATGAAAGAGATACTTGGTGTACAGTGGGCTGCAGTCAGATAGTAATACCCGGAGGTGCCTTGTTGAGACGATGAGCGATGAGCAGAATATGAATTGAGCTAATACATAACATCACACAATATCGTTGTATCACAAAATAATTATTTAAAATCACACAATCGACTTAACATCAACATTCTTAATAGTTTAATCTAATCAATGATTGTGATTGTGTGATCGGCGACTAAGATTCAACTATTGGAGGTTTAAATTCTAGTGTACCACTGATTACCCGCCATCAATTACCAAGCATCGTTACAAATCACAAGATCGACTTGACGTCATACATTCTTACTAATTATAATCTAATCAATGGCTGCGATTGTGTGATCGGTGACTAATATTCAACTGTTGAAGGTTAAGATTCTAGTGTACCACTGATTGCTCGCCATTAATTACCAAGCATCGTTACAAATCGCACAATCAACTTAACATCATACATTTTTACTAATCATAATCTAATTAATGACTATGATTGTGTGATAGATGACTAAGATTCAACTATTTCAAGTTTAGATTCTAGTGTATCACTGATTGCTCGCCATCAATTACCAAGCATCGTTACAAATCTGAAAATCACAGCTCAAATAACGGTTTAACTCATCACTATCAGTTACATAACATCACACGATAGGTATAGGAGGTGCTCGACATATTTATTTCTTAAAAAACATGCATCTTTCTTACAACTGTTTTAATTCTGTTGACATTTTTATTTCTTAAAAAACATGCATCTTTCTTACAACTGTTTTAATTCTGTTGACATTTTTATTTCTTAAAAAACATGCATCTTTCTTACAACTGTTTTAATTCTGTTGACATTTTTATTTCTTAAAAAACATGCATCTTTCTTACAACTGTTTCAATTCTGTTGACATTTTTTCGTCTTTATCATTCGTCATCCTTCCTATCATTTTTTCAATAGATAGCATTTTCAAAGTACTCATTAAACATAAATTCTTCCTACATAATTTACATGTTCTTCTTAAATAATGTCAATACTAATATAATATATGCTAGTCACGGCTCCCCTAAATTTCTCACATGTTTATTGAATTTAAAAGATTAAATTATATACATACTTTTTATATTATTATTATTTTTATTATCCTACAAAGCATGGATTTTTTTTACTTATATAAAAAGCAATATTTTGTATATTATCTTGATTTTCATGTTTATAATTATTGCGAGCTTCATGTATAAGTAAAAAAATTTTCAAGCTAAATATACAGAACATCACGTAAAAAAAAAATCTTAAATAAATTCAAAAAACTCCATGCTATATAGGAAATCATGTAAAGGAAAAATAATAAAAAACTTTAAGTTATTTATATATATTTTTGTTGAAAACACATTTTATTGTAATGTTGCAATTTTAAAACATAGAACATATTCATAAATCTTGAATTAGGGGGGTAAATTCAAGATCATTCTTATTTTACAGAAAAATCCATCAATAATATTTTTTGTTATCGCCGGGATGTGTTACCATTTACACTACGTTAACCATTTAAGATTGCGAAAACATTGTTACTTATATAGTATTATATAGTATTTTTATAAATAATAAATCTCTTTTTCTATTTTTAAAATATGTGTAAAATCTTTAAAACAATGAATATACACATTTGTATATATATTCGTTATATCAATGATTTTTCTGATTAAATAAAATAGTTTAATTATTTCTGGCGTCATCTAGCGTGTATTACTCAAAGGTTTTTGGGATTCATTCCAAAATATAAAGGTATAGTAAATCTATATAAAAATTTAATATTAGAGGTATTTCTCTACAGGTACATAAAGTGGTTAATATAGTAGAATATCAGTTCCCCGGCAAGAAAAAGTTTGAAAAATAAATATATATACCGATGGAAACTAAATATTTTGTCGATTCGATATTAAAACTGCAACATATACAAGAAACCGTCCACTTTTTATGCACATATATTTTTTTTAAAAGTAAGTAATACAATTGTGCTTATCGAATCATAAATGACATAAAACGTTTAAAATTACAGTTCAAAACACTATTAAATAATAATTTACTGTACTAAATTGTAATGTCTATGGATTGATGATCGAGTGACAGACGCATATGTCAAACGTGTGTGTGTAGTGAACACGAATACGCCTGTCAGGGGAGCATGTATAAGAAAGACCGGCATCCGAACTTTCGCTCCGCGTCACTCTCCGAATAATTTAATCTAATATTATTTATAATATTGTCAGTCAGGAAAAAATGCCGTAAATTGTAACATTGTATTAACAGCGTACTATTCTTATCACCACATCCGACCCCAACATAAGACGCATCTGGTAGATCGTCATCAAAGCCGACAAGTCATAACATGTTGGCGCAGGCGGTTATAGGGTTATTTTAGAATATAAAAATAATTCATTACCACTAATTAATGCAGAAATTAAATGAAAATATTAAACTGACCCATCCAGTGTTGTACACTAGCAAAAATGCAACACGGTGTTCACAAGAATGAACAAATTTCGCACATTCTTACCAATATATTAACGGCTTGCTTTGCATCGGGTATAAAATAGAATACCTGTGTTAGTATGAGAACAATGCCTATCATCAATACAAAGGCGTGCGACATTGGATAAAATTGATTTATCATAAACAAAGTAAAAAAATATGCAATATTCAAGATTCTTTATATAATTTCAAATTCACAACGAACCTTGTGATTTTTTTGTGAACTTAGATATTATTAGGAGAATAATAATAAAAAGTTGTATTAATGTGTACAAAATTTAATAAAAATGAATTGATAATTCTGACGTCTGCTATCAGATTACTCAAAGGTAAAGATTCCGTAAAAATAAGGCAGATGGTTCTTTCAAAGTTAAATGTATTAATCTCAAAAAGGTAACAAATTGGTTCGAAAATTTGTCGCTAAAAATATCGTCGCTGTAGCGTAGTTGGATAATGCACCTTCCCCGGTTTGGAAAGTGATCCAGGTTCAAATCCCAGTGGCAACAACAATATTTTTCGATAAAATTGATTTTATATGTATATCTTTCTAATTAATATATTTAATTCATATTTAACTTAGATATTGATATTATAATTAAAACAACGCCCTATATAAAAATTACTATCTATAACGACAACTGCAACAAAATTATCTGTAACGGCTCATGTACAAATTTAAGCCCAAAAAAAAAATCAAATATCTCGGTGTAATTATTGATCAACAATTAAAATGGCATAGTCATGTTAACGAATTAGTGAAAAGAATAAGAAAATGTATTTTTATATTCATAAGATTAAGAAACATTTTAAGAAAATAATTTTAAAAATGTATATTTTGCCATTGTGGACTCACTACTCCAGTATGGAATTATTGGGTGGGGAGGAGCATACAATTATATAATGAACTAGATAAAAATAATACAGGGAATAATTATAAAAATAATATTTTAAAAATATCAACTTTTTCAACACAGACTTTTTGGAAAATTTCCAGTTCCCAAAATAGAAAACGTTTACAAAAAAATCTCAATTAATCAATTACTTAAAGAAAATAACACTGTAAAATTTGAAACAAGCGCATCATTAAGATTTAAAAATAACTTAATAATCCCTAAATGTAACATCAAATACTATCAGCAAAATTTTATATACTTAGGTATAAAAAACTTCAATTGCCTCCTTACACAAATTAAAGAAATATAAAAGCTTAGAAAGAAATTAAATAAACACTTCAGAAGCACACAGACACTAAATAATTATAGACTACAAATTTATAACTCTCTATATAAAATTATTACTGTGTAACTCCCTCTCCAAGAACAAGAGCTAGTCTCTTTTTTAGGGAGGTAAGCGAAAAAAAAAACATGTTATTTTAAAAATGTGAAATACTTAATTCACATTATAAAAAAATTGTAAAAATGTCAAATAAATAAAAAATTTAATTAAGAAAATACATCGAATGAATATAATAGCTTGTGTGTGCGTTATGTGTATAGTTCCCTGGGAAAGAACGAAAGAAAGAAATTTTATTACATTTTAAAATTTCATTTGTTGAAAAATGTTTACAAATCCTTATATTTTATATAGGTAGGTACTAGATAATCATTGTTATATTTTCGTAGGTACAATGTAGGTATAATATTGGATGCTAAAATAAGTGCTCGACCTATCCGCCAGGACGCGACAGGGCATAGTTAATTTTCAAACACGCGAGTGTTGTGCCTTTTCTAACACATGAAATTCTTAATAGTGTCAAAACGTAAGTTTGACGTTCATGGATTCTGAATAAAAAACGTAGTTACCATGGTAACGACGTATTTTACATAACACATTTTTCTGATACACTCCAGTAGGAAATTTTTTTTCAAAACGGTTCTAAATTTTGCACAGTCACACTCTAGGAATCTTAGGGAAATATATCACAACACCAAATTTGTGCATATATCGTCACTCTTTTGAACCTGTAAAAAACAAAAATATCCCCCTCCCTTTAAATCGTTATTTTAAATTGCACTAAATTTACATCCCGGGTCACGCCGGGTAAATAATAAAAATGAGTAATAATTACTTTTAATATATTTATGTAAAGTGGCACGAGGCGCTACCGCGCGATCTATGCAGCCCTAGTCCCCTTTTAACGCGCGGGATGGAGTCGAGCACGAACCGCGGGCACGACTCGCGCGCCGCGTGCCGATACCGAATGCCTTTGTGCGACCAGGCTTATTTACTGCCTACCTGTTGGTACGTCATGCAGTGGACGAAGATCACTTCTCGTCTATACAATAATTACACATTTAAATGATTCTTACTTTTTCAAATTAGTTCTGTACTTGGAAATAATTATAGCTTTGTTAAATTGAATATATCATGTGTAGGTACATCTGACACCGTCTTTCCAATTATAGAAATACATACTTTTATTCGTGTACTCAATTAATATTAATTGTTATACTTTAGTAATATAATACTTTATCATTTGCAATTTATCCTTTTACATCAATTTACTAAATAGGTTTAAAATATATTAAATTTAATAGATAGATAAAAATAATTAGACAAAATACTTTGTTTAAACCACTATCTATTGATTATTCTACATGTTTCGATTCCTGTGGTATCTTCTTGAGGAAACAATGTACACTGAAATTAAAAATACAATAGTAGATAAAAGCAAAACTATAAAGTGGTGAATAAGTAAGAACTAATATGAAAACAAATTTAAAATGTGACTATTTATAAAGAGGATTTGGTTATTTATAATATTTAGCTTGCTATTAACACTTTTTCTTATTTCTAAAATTACAAATTCATCTAACTGTAAACCCTTAGTATTTTTATGTATAATTTCTAAACGCTTGTTAATATCAAAAGAAAGGTTTGTTTCCAAAAGGTGATTAAATGTTGTATTGAATTGTACTGATTGTCGACTAACAGTCAACTCCCTAAAAGTATTAACTAAGTATACACATCTTCACATATTACCTAGTATTAGTGCTTATCGTACCACTATGAATATGTTTTTATTTAAATTATTTTTATTTTTAATTTGTCTTATCTATCAAAAGGCATCGAAAAGACCCTACCCCTTCCCGAAACCGTTATATAAGTTTTCACTCGCGTACCGGTTCCTCTCAACAAAAGCAATAAAAGTGTAACTCTCGATAAACTATATGTAATTATTCAAATGTATTACATAAAAACAAAAAAAAGACGAAATGTTAGTTTGTGAATTTCAAAACTACACCTTTCGACGCCCCCATATGCTTTCTTTATTTAATAACAACATACATATGTAAAGGCAAGAACCGCTAGTTTTAGGTTATGGAAGGTATTCTCTGAATACAGGGTGAATAAAGGGTGAACTTATATACGCAATCGCATCCCTATATGAAGGAAGTTCGGCGTGTGTATGCATCAATAGATCTTTCACACCATGATTTGACAGTACAAAGGGTGTCAAGCAGGGTTGTATAATGTCTCCATGGCTGTTCAACTGGTATATGGAGAATTGTGTGAAAGAACTGGAATATTTGAATATAGGAGTGAAAATGGACGATTTGATTATATACTGTTTATTGTACGTCAATAATGCAGTATTAATGGCGAATAATGAACAAGAATTATAGAGGCCAGTGAGTAGAATGTACGATGTATGCAAGGAAAGTTACCTTATTATGAATGTCAACAAGTCGAAAGTGATGGTATCCGAGAAAAAGGAAAGCAAAACAACGTGCAAAATACTTGTAGGTAATAAATATTTGGAAAAAGTACATGAGTTTGTGTATTTGGGAAGTATGTTCGATAGAAACGGAAAGACAGAGAAAGATATCGAAAGGAGGGCGACTGCAGAGAATAAAGTGAACGGCGCTTTGAATGGAATTATAGCTAATAGGAACTTGTCAACTGAGGCAAGACCAGCGATTCACAATGAAGTCCTGGTTCTGACACTAATGTATGGAACTGAGGCCAGGAGCTGGCAGAAGAGGAACGAAAGTAGACTGAATGCAGTGGAAATGAGATCATTTAGGCGTATATGTAACAGATCCATTTATAATAGAGTATAGAATGAAGAAATAAAGAAAGAATGTAAAGCTGTTCTTAATATAGTAACTAAAATTAAGAAAGGATCACTTAGGTGGTTTGGTCATGTGGAACGGATAAATGAGGAGAGAATGGTAAGAAAGATATATGACGCAAGTGATTATGGCACCAGAAGTAGAGGACGTCCGCAGAAAACTTGGCACGACCAGGTAAACCAAATACTGGAGGATGGTCCTATTAAAAGTCTCAATAATCGGCAAGCTTGTATGATAAGATGTATGAATCTGGATGAGGCGAGAACTGTGTGTCAGGACAGAAGAATGTGGCGTTATATCCTCTCTGCCTACCCCCGCAGGATAGTAAGTTAGTTAGTTACCTAGAAATATCTAAAAATAGATAGATAGATTGAACTGCCCAACATAAAAAAATATTTGGTGCCGTGGAAATTAGACTTTATTTGGATCGCTGATTAAAAAATTGGCATCAGATTTCCTGTAACAGCTCTAGTTATTGAAATATTATAGCAAGTGAACATGCTATCAGCTCTAGTTTTTGGGATATTTTAGCAAGTGAACATGTTATCAGTTCTAATTTTTGGGATATTATAACAAGTGAACATGCTATCAGCTCTAGTTTTTGAGATATTATAGCATGTTCACTTTTCATCTAGTATACTCGAGTGATAATTAGATTCCGATATTCTTGATATTTTCTCATTAGACAACAAAGTGGTCACACAAAATATCCGTGTTACATTTGCCTCTGGCGCAGTAGAATACATGAACACTGGGCCAAAAATGTGGCCTTTAATAACATATACAATATAAGAGAAAATTATCCTACCACCATTGCGTGTAAAACTTGGCTTAATGGAACAATTTGTTTTTGGTTAATGAAGAAGCAATGCAACAATTGTCAATGCTCCAAAATAAAGCTTTGTGAATAATTCTCAGAAAAAATAGATATACTCGGATCAGTGCAATACTGAAAGATATAATGGTGTTCATTTGTAAAATACTCAATAAGAAAACATCGATGAAATTTAAACGATAAATTGATACAAATCAATACGAGTACGAGCATTTTACAAGAGGAAGGGATAGATGAAGAATGCTATTTAGGAAGAAGACCAAATCTCAGAAATCTAAATACCAGAAAACTTAAGAATGGTGAAAAAATTGAATAGATGTAAAGTGAAACTGACCAGATATCTAAAAGATTTTTTTTTTTAAAGAAATTACTTGAATCTTGTTTATTTTAGAGCGTTCATAGGAGTGCTTATGTATGCAGAATGTTAAGAATTAAATAAATAAAATAAAAAAATTGTTAAAGCATTGAGTAAAAATAGTAGGAGTATTGAATATTTTAAAAATTCTCTGAAATAACACAGGAAGGTTAAAAGCTGGGATTTTTAATGGACCTCAGATCAGAGAGCTTATAAATGATTTTTAATTCATAAATTCTATGAATGATGTTAAGTCCTCTATTTGATCACCATTTGTTTCAGTGATAAATAACCTTTTCGGGAAACACACACCTGAAAATTATGCACCCTTATTATTATTATGAAAAACATGTTAATTAATTTCTAAATTCTTAGGTGCAATTTAAGTATTTAGGTTCATTCCTTCATAACCGTTTAAATTGTTTTTCAGATCATCTTGGTGACTTAAGTGAAGAGCAAGGAGAACGATTTCACAGAGATATCAAGATTATGGAAGAAAGATACCAAGGGAAGTGGGATGACCACATGATGGCAAATTACTGTCGATGCCTTCAACAGGACTGTCTTGCAAAAACCTCACTCCAGAAAAAGTTATAGAAGAAGATTTATAAATTCGTGAATGATATTTCCCTCCTATTACTGTATCTATCTCTTTTCTCGAAATATATTTCAATCATGTTTTAGATATTTATTACATATAACACTTATATATTAATATTTATATACCTACTTATTTACAGTATATTTTGTATTTATGTGAATAAACAATCAGTTATTACTAATAAATATAAATATATTGAAATTGAAATAGAAATTTTAAACATAAGTAAATTGTTTTTCTTTGTAAAATATAGTATAAAAGAAAAATCATTTTCTACATCATATTAATTAAATCAAATGAGTATGAGTAAAAAATTAAAAAGCTAGATGTGCTATATCTCCAAAACTAGAGCTGATAGGAACATTTAATGACAATTTTTAAATTGGAAGTCTATTTGTTTTCAGGAATAGATCACACTTTTCAGGCTCCAAAATGTGTGTTGGTCAGTGTTATACCAGAAAGTTAATAGCATAAACTGCCAGAGGGAGAGCATTGTATCTTTTTACAAGTTAGACTCTCTGATCATTGCTGATCACTCTAGTGGATTGCATCTACAAACAATTTCATTCTGCTCATTGCAGTTACTGCTGTTCCTCCGGGTACCAGTGAGAGTGATTTAGAGAGTCGTTCAGAAGCTGAACAAGTCTCCATAACCACTCCTAGGCGATTCAAATGCCCACGAAGAACCACAACTTCATTCAAACCTAAAAAAATATTGGATATTCTCCACAGTGATCCACCTCGATATTAGTCCTCTTTGCAGTCGAGTAATACTGTAACATTTTTGAAATGATCAATTTTTTTCATGTAAGTACTTATTTTGCTCACGCCACGCCAATGTAACCTTTATTATTTATGTTAATAAAATGTCATCATCTAAACACCACGAAAAACTATAAAAACAGACAAAAGTCTAGGAAAATAGTCAGGACAAGGCTGAATCTATCAGAAGTGATACCCACTGCAACCCGCACAAAATAAATCATTTGTAATTGTAGTTCAATCCTCGTGTAAAACTCTTATCAATAAACTTTTATTTTATCTTAATCTATTAATTCCACACTGTAAGCCAAGTTGAATACTGAAATATCTTAATACGAATGATGATCTTGTTTTCCGGCACCATGAACTTTGAACTTATTTAATATTTTAAAAACATATATTCTAAAAAATAATATTACGGACTGTTACACACACTAATACAATTGTTCTTTCTAAATAAAAAGTAGTTTAACTGGAGAGAATTAGTGGACCGTCTCAAAACTGGACTGACGAAATTCTACGGAAATACATGGTAGAGAAGAGTGGGAGATATTTCGGGTGGCCTTTATCCGATGATGGCTTGAAAATGATTGATAATTATGATGATAACATTTTTATTTTTATTAATTTTAAGTTCGCTATGATAATATAAAGATAAATATATATTTAGTTGTAAATTTGCGAGTTAAACCTACACCAGATCGTATTCTGCCATTCAGATGACTAGAACCACATTTCGTTATTTGACCTTTGAAGAAACGGTGCGCAATATTTGCTCGATAGGAAGTAAATCACGACTTGGAAATTGTTCTGCCAATAATTGTTACCTCAGCCCGAGTAGCGGCCGAGCAAAAGATTCCATGCACCGATTAGCCAAAAAGTGTTAATTTATTTCAATCTTATCTTATATTCCAATCGATTGGCTTAGTGGTAGAGCAGTGGATTTGAGCTTGCCTACCAGTACAAAGGTCGGCGGGTTCATAGATAATAATTTTTCACAACGGAAGACGGTCAGTCGAACCTAGTTTGAAAATATCTAAATATACTTAATAGGGGGGTAACTCCTAATAAGGGGGAAATAAAGAGAACTATGCTATGAATGCGATTATTGCTAATAGAAAAAATCATTCAGAATTCACAAAAAAAGAGCGAATGTAAATCTGTAGCGTAGTTAATAGAACTAAAAAAGATTTCTGAGATGATTTGATCTTGAAAAAAAAAAATTTTTAAATATACTAGAGAACAAGAAGTCTCAACAATTGAAGAAAGTACATTAAATGTATGAAAGAAGACGAGGCAAGGATGCCTGTCCCTGTGGAGAAATAGTGTGATGATATAAAAAATACACATTGGAATAGCATTGTCCCTTTTTCATCTCATGGAAATTAAATTGTATAGCTGTTCTTGATAATGCTTTTACAAGTCGAAACGCGTCTCAAATAAATTAAACGAGTAGAATCAAAAAACAAGTGTTTTGTTTTCATATATGTGATTATGAAGTTCTGCAAACTTACCTCGAAAATAATAAATTTATTTATAAAAACAGTAATTACTATTGTTCCATACAGGAAACAAAAATGTAGACAAGGGTTGTTCACCGATCTCAGCTTCTCTCAACCGGCGATGATGATAATGATTATGACGTTGAAAGAAATGAAATACAAAAGATGTTCAATATAGGCACACTACGGTGGCAAAATCGAGAATGGCTTCCGCCACCAGAATACTCTGTTTTTATTCAAATTAATAACAATACATGAAGTCATATTTGCAAGTACCTACACGGCGACAGGCCGCCGGTGTAACGTTTTACTAAGACGTCATTGTTTTCTTGAAATCTGTCCTACTGGTTTTTTGGCGCCACGCTGATGATTACACCTTTAAATTTCTGACACGCGTCTTATTGTGCAATACACACTGTTGAACTTTAAAAAAATATAATTAACAAAGATCTTAAGATATTTGTCATCATCTGTATATCTGGCATCACATATATCTATGTTTTTTCTTACACACAGTTGTCTACTACTCGAAAAAAATACAAAAATTAAATATGTTTATTGTTTTGTCATTTTTTTAAATTATTTTTTGATAATGCTTATTTCTTAATTTATGTTACGTAGATACATAATCCTCATCAAATAACGTTACTGGAAGGTGGGCACGGTCGGATGATGACCAAATCAGCCTGTACGTGCCAACTCCGGCAGATATAGTCGAGAGCACGACGCGAGGCAGGGGCGGGAGGGGGACCCGTCGTGGGTGAGCCCTGGTCACGACTCACGCACCACAGCATCCACCGTCCACGCTGGACTATTTGTTTTGCTTTATACCGAGTTCACGCTGGCGGTCTGCAGCTCCTCGCCGGACCGTCAGCCATGCCGGGAGACTCATTTTTGAAGTGAATCTTTCTTGCCGGCACCAACATAAAATTGTGAGCAATGAAGAATGACTCAACTTATGCGAACCTTTACCAACAAATCTAATGAAATAAATCAAAGTCTCATCCATGTAGGGTATACCGAGGCGAATCGGATCCCAGTGCGAATCGGATCAAAATAAGAAAACACCCAATATTTGAAACATCGCGACAGAAACGAACTTTTCACTTATTCACATTACTTTGTCTCTCTCCCCCGTACCCCACGCTATAAACATTTGATTATTTCGACGAATTTTTTAGCGCAGGCTATCTTCAATTAAAGAACTTGGAAGTGCGTTACAATTTTGGCATGAATCTAAGGTACGTAACTTATAATCTCGCCTATGAAGATCTGTCCCGGCAACCACTGGAGCGCATGATGCATCACTGCCTCCATCTCGAGCTCTAGTCGACCTTGAGATGGTCACATAGTGCGATGTACGAAAAATAATTCAATAACTTTCACGAACATCCAAAACACGAAAATTTAATTTTGATTGTAGACGTTGTTTACGCGCGTTTGATGTTATTGGTATACCTGTTTTGCTCAGTAATGGCGGAGGCGCCACTCAGCTTGAACATAAAGTGTCCTACAGCCGTCGAAATCGGTCCGCTATCAAGAAACACTCCAGGAAATCTCGCAAAGAATTTATGAAAACCGGCCAAGAGCGTAGAACGTCAAAATTCATCTGGAAGCCAGCAAGCCAGCAGCCCAGGTTAGTGGTGATCTATCTAACTGAGTAACACGGTATTATTATCAATCGAACAAATATCTGCAATCGAAGGAATTTAACACGCGCAACATTATTTTAGTTATCTAAAAAACATTTCGATTTTTTTTTAAATTTAAACAAATACTCACAAGTTATCTTAATAACTGTAGTAAATTGCGTGTGTATATGTGTATGTAGAAGTAGGAGATATGTGTATGTGTGTGTGTTGTGAGTGAGACATTATAAGCGAGCAAGCTCTTCTCTTGCTGTTCTGTCGCGATTTAGTTACTCAACTTGTATTATAGTTTAATAAATAATATTTTATTCTTGTCGGAATGAATCATTGTTAATTGTCACCTGACAAAAGAGTTTTGATTATCGATCCACACAAGTAATACGAGAAGATTTGTCAGGAGACAAATCTCTAGCAGTTCTTATTTTCGCCGCTAGAGGAAAATTACAACTAATTTTACAGTTAGTAGGAACATTTCGAAATTAATATTATATATATATATATATATATATATATATATATATATATATATATATATCCAGAATATGTTATTGTCTACACTCATAGCGTAACTAAAAATCTGCGAATTTTCTTTTTCGACAGTTTTACTTTTGTGACGCAAAATTGCTATGAAGACTGCAGCCGTCGCTCTGGAGTGCTTGCAACAGCAAGAGAAGATAGGCCCAGCTGCAATAGAGATTTATGATATACGATTCTCCCAGCCCGGAGTACCCCGCAACAGAATCATATACCCGTCACACCGAACAAATCTATTCTATGTTCTTCTTTCGCTTTCAAGTCGACTAGTTCTGATGGTTTGTAAGAAATAAAACCTCCTTTAAAGATGATTGCGTAATATGTGTACACTCGATAAATATAATTTACACAAAAATGCATCATATATTAAAATTTAAAATTAATTAAACAAATATCAGATATCTCATAGAGACAAAGCTATTTTTTATTATAATTAATGAAAAATATATGAAATTATGGGGTAATTAGAGGACTTACGACCTGTCTTTGGCTGGCTTAAATGATCACTTTATATACACATAACGTTTCACCAATTCTCACCTCTCAATCTCTACATTTATAAAATTTTTGAAAGTTCTATATATTATATGTTAGTATGTGGATTATATTATATATGGTATTATATTATATGTTAGTATGTGGACTCGCTTCGAGTACCACGAGTTCATTTTTCCTTTTTTTAAATAACATATATGTCATCACTATGAGAATCTGATGTTTACATATATAGAACTTTCAAAAAAATTGATAAATGTGACGATTGAGGGATGAGAATTGGCCAACGTTATATATATATAAAATGATCACTTAAGCCAGCCGGAGACAGGTCAAAAGCCCTGTAATTATTCCAAACTTCCATATATTTTTCATTAAATATATTAAAAATAGCTTTGGCTCTGTGAGATATCTGATATTTGTTTAATAACAGTACCTTTGTAGGTAAAAATCCGCTAATTGTGTGTTCTTGAACATATTCAAATATTGCTAAGAATGTATTATTTAAAAATAATGATAAATGATCTGTTTCATAAAGAGTTAAAATTTATTTATGATTTTCTTATGTTAAACCTTTCCTACTTTCGCGTACCATCATAGCGATAAATAACTAATACAATTGTGATTTGTCTACAATTTTTAAATACGAATAATAATAGACGAAGGTAATTTATATGTATATATGAATATATATTATTAAGGAGAACACTTTCTTTGGTTATAAACGATGTCATTAGCAAATGATTTCATTTCCATAATAAATATTATTGACGCAAATTGAGTACCTACTCTCTATGTATTTTGTCATTTCAATATTAACCTTAATATGTACCTGTCCCGCTCTGACTAACTAATTACTTAGTGATTTCGCCAACGGGGGGACAAATTTCCTTCTGACATCGAACTGTCACGATCTTGTTCTTTTTTTGCCGTCCGAGAGCGGCGCCGCGCGTAACGCTCGGACCACGAAGAAGCTATGTTCTCAACAGTTCCGGAAGTGCAGTGATATCTCGGTTCTTCACAAAAAACGTGCTAGTCAAACTGAAGAGCAAGGTAAGTCAGATCTATATGTCATTATTTTCCTTCTTGAATCCACTTCGAGTTGCATCGATTAATCATTATTATAATTATTACAGTCCGCAGGATCTTATCCCACCAGATATATTCAACACGAATTTACTAAGTTTCAGGAGATGTTTGAGTGAATTACATTCACAAACATAAAAACGTTCACGTTAAAAAATCAAATAGGAAAAATTATTTCGTTTCATTCCATTTATTACAAAAGTATTTTGTTTCCACATATTTGTTTTTGCTGATTTCGTCATGTGTATAAAATTGATTATATATGTATATATATATATATATAATATTATTATAGAAGTAATATAATATATATTTATATAAAACCATGTAAACGAAATAATTGTTTTAATAACTAAAAAGATAGGATACATTCCTAGTCCTTAGAAATGCATACCTAATAATTGATGGAAAGATGAAAAGGAGAAAACAGAAAGGATATCCCAATAAAATAATGCATTCACGAAATGATGAATATATGAATATTTAATGGAAAATATATGGAAGTATGGATAATTACAGGGCTTACGACCTGTCTTCTTATTTTTTCCGTTAAATATAATAAAAATTGCTTCGTCTCTATGAGATATCTATTATTTTTTAGTAATAGTGCCTTTGTAGATGAAAATCCTGTAATTGTATGTTTTCAGACATATTCTAATATTGCTAAAAAGGATTTAAATAAAATTTTTTTAAGATAACATCAATTTAATTTGCATAGAAAAGTAAATCGCACGAACCGTAATCGCATTAAATATTCAAGACCCTTCACATAATATTCTCGAGCGGCATCGAAGGGCGATCACTTTTCATCGGCGGAAGATCGTGCTTTTTGCAGAAAGCGTTCCTCTTCTAGAACCGCCGCGCGCCAGGCCGACCGGCCTATCCGAGCGGCCTCCCGGTCACCGCGCCCCGCCGCCGTCCCGCTCGCTCCAGCGGCGGGGCCCGCGCGCGAGGCGCGCGGCGACGTCGTGCGGCCGGCTCGGACACGCGGCTCGGCGACCGTGTTGCGGGGAACGCGCGTGCGTCGTGTCGCCATTGTCTGTGCAGTTTTGCTGGATGTACCGAGAACAATGCACCTTCTCGCCTCCCACGCAATACGGCCTTATCCTCGGGCAGCAGGGCTCATCTCAAACTTTCATGCATTAAACATGTTTTCGCGAGGCAACACCAAATACTTGGATACAGATTTTTACGATACGAGTCGAGGAACCCAATGTTCAATGGAGTAACTACAATAATACGGTGCATCAAGGGCCATATTAAAAGATCCGTGCCCTACAATACTGACACTTCGGTGGTTGTATTGCAAAATGAAATAAACAAACCTAATAACATAACTAGCTCTCACAAACAGATGCCTATGAAATTGTCAAGGACTTCAATTGTCTCGGGTCCAGTTACTGACGACGGTAGCTGCGAGCCAGAAATCAAACGATAGGTTCCATGTCCAGACTTAATAAAATATGGAAAGACAGACGTAATTCCAAGACAACGAAGGTCAGACTTGTACAATCTCTGGTAGTCATGCCTTTCAGAGATGTGGTGCTGGAGACTCATGTTGCGTATACCATGTACGCCGAGACGAACGAATATCTCCATCCTGCATCTCAATCTCATTCATAAAATTTTGTCCAAAAATTAAGGATGCTTATACTCTTAAAAATATGATGGTACATGCATCCCTTTGAATCATTTATTACTTCTATAACCATCGAATAGGGTGGAACAAATTATAAGATAATCAGATCACTTTTAAGTGTCAGATGGCAGTGCACCCATTTCGGATTCCATTCAATCTACTATTTAACAAATTTGCAATGACTTTGCAAGGCCAAAGAACAGCTCCTCGACGATGGCGGAGAAGAAGCCTCGCAATGATAGAATAAGTTCTGAACGTCCTTAATCTCGATGGAGTAACAACATCAGAAGATTGGCGGGCTACGAAATGAAACAAAAAGAATTAGCAATCATTGTTTACGTAAATGCCTTCGATAGCTGATTCCCAAGTTTCCAATTAATAATAAGCACGCATGTGATATATGAACTGCACTAACCTTTTATTGTTGCTATCTTTCTGGTCCGATGTTGTTGTTCTTTTAGCTGGGTTGATTTCGACCGACCGAAGCGCGCACTGGTGGTTTATTTGGACCGCTGGACTGGTCGAAGCACGGAGTGTAATAAGAATGACGCCTGTCGGTTACCGTCTTCTTAGCTTTTCGAAAAGAGGGCGGCAATACACACACACATGTACAATATTATAAACCAGGAAACTTATTGGTGCCAATCGAGTTAACAAGAAGTAAATTCATTATTGGATGCTCATTTTTAGGGGATGAAGTTGTTGCGCAATTATGCTATTTTCTCGATCAGCTTATCAGTTATAGCCCAACGCTAAAATTTGCAACTCAGCCTCTCTCCGGTACGGGGAAGATAATAAATTATGTCAGTGTTGTGAGTTCCACAGTTGTGAGATCTCTCGCTAGATTTGTGATCTGTGCGTAGGCTTGATAATCCCAGTCGCATCTCCTCTCGCGTTTTATGATGATACTCCCATCTGCCCGGGGCTACGTTCCTCTCTTTCTCCCGCACGGCCCGCGCCGGGGATAAGAAACGAATGGACGACTCAACGCTTGAATAATTTTGTACATAATATTATCGACCAATGCAGGTGTATTTGAATTCTAGCTACGAAAGAATTAGTTACAATGTTGCTGAACTTATCATCATACTCACTTCCTGAATACGGCTTCGCGGAGAATTTCTCTCAGTATTAAAAAAGTGAAGATTATAGCTGTTACGTCGTGATTTTGGAACAACAAATGTATCGCATGATATTTTGATCCGAATCGACTTTTAGGTAACAAAATTACTTTGAAAGTACACGAAAATAATATATTTAGGGAGAAAAAAAACTTTAATAGCCCGTCTACAAAAATTAAAGGATAAAGGATGCAGAAGCACACTATTTGATAATATACAATATTATAGATTACAAAAATAAAACCTCTATATTAAATTACTACAGTGTAAGTCCCTCTCCAAGCACAAGAGCTGGTCTCTTTTTTGAAGAGATAAACGTTTCACAAAAATATGTAACTTTACTTTTGTAACAGATTCAAGTAACTCTTATATTATATAAAATTGTAAAAATTTCTAAATAATAAAAAAATATGTATATTTTGGAAGAGCAGATAATAGTTTTTAAAACAAAAACAAATAAAATGTATGAGTTATATGACATCATTCATCTTGGTCAGTCTCTCGTGTCTTCGTGATCTCCATAAACTCCCATCCTATTAACTGTACTCCTCCACTTTCTCAGCATCCCGCAGATTTTAAGGCTGTTAGCAGAAAAGTGCTCACACTTGCTCATTCCAATGGGTGGATGCCCAAAATATTTAAGGTATTTATTTATACGTATATATTTAATGTTCAATTACTGCAATATGTGTCTCCAACACAACATCTCAAAGGAATCAATTCGTCTTCTCTCCCTTGCCTCCGGGGTCCATTATTTCACATCATATAGAAATACAGAAAGCACCGTAGATTGTACAGGCCTGACTTGGTAAGTATGGATATACCGAGGATATAATATTATATAATATCTGAAACAATTATTCGCTTATTTTATTGCTTTAAATTATTTAGCATTATTTTTATAAAATTTCCAAATTGTGGACGATGAATCAAACTCCGCCGAATAAGTTAAACAAGCCCAATGTCTTAGTTTGATGTTAACGTCTGACGATATTGTTACTTCAAGAGCACCGTGTATTAGCTATTGTAGAAGTGGAAAAATATTATCAACAAAATTCAATAATACATATATTTCTTAAATTCGTAAAAAAATGTTAAATTTGCAACAAATATCAATAATATATACTTAATATAGATTATTTAAAGCTTTGTTTTTAACCACTTCGTGAGTTAAATCTAATAGATCAACCGGTTTCGGTAAATACCATTTCCTTCATGAGAATGTCAAATTAACTGACTGTATATATATGGTTTTATATATTTCAAATAGTTTTAATATTTTTAAAATTCTATTTGTTTTAAATAAATATTAATAATTATTATTTTTATTTAAAAAAACTATCTAGCACCTAACTTAAATTGTTACGATTATGAAAGGTGTAGAAATTGACTCAATGATGCAAAATTAATGTGAAAAATTTTAAGAATTTTTTTAATTCGTTATTTATAATATTTTGGTTAATTTTACACGCTTTACTTCTCTCTAATGATTCTAAATTATTCAATTTAGGGCCAACATTGTGTATATGTAAAAGACAATCCAAAAATTTTATCAAAAATCATTTTTCATTTATTCGTATCATCAAATCAAAGTTGTAAATAATCTATAAAAAATTAATAAAAACTACAATGTAAAATTTGCAACAAATATTAAGAATGCTAAATTATAATTAAGAGAATTAGAATCAAAACTAATGTCAAAACATTTCAGTATACTGGGAACAGGCCTATCTCCTACAACTGATATTATCCGCCCTTCTACACCTCGGTCTTGACCTGTCACCGTATGTAAGAGAGAGCTTTGTGGGTGGACTCAACGCCTCCTTTCTTTTACCTTCCGCAGGACGTCATTCCTTTTCCGAAGACTCAAATATGTCAATCTCCAGCATTATCCGGTTAGATTATCACGTTACAGAGTGAGACTAGCTTCACACCAATGCGGAACAATGGATTGTATCAGTGTTGTATGCACTTTAATCTTTCATTTGTGTGACAACCTCTACGACAGCAATTTACACAAACTACATCAATCAATCAAACTTTGTCTTTTGAAATAAAATAAGGTTTGGTAATAACATAAAAGTTTATGGTATTTGTTTCATCATTGAAAGCATTATTTAACACACCGTACAACTTGGACTATAAAAGATACCAAATAAGCAGCTAAGAGCAGGAAACAACCCGGCGTTAAACTGGCCGATTTTAACGTCGGTTTAATGTTCAACAAGGCACCATCCTATCCTAGTAATAAACTAAAAATTCTTAAGCAGAACACATTCTTATTGTGAAGTTGTAATTATTCAGAACATAGGTCTGTGGTATTTTAAATACCAATTAAACATATTAATTAGAAAGATGTACATATAAAATCAATTGTGTCGAAAAATATTGTTGTTGCGCTACCGGGATTCGAACTTGGATCTTCAATCCGGGGAAGATGCATTATCCAACTATGCTACAGCGACAGTACTTATAACGACAAACTTTTGAATCTATATGTTACACTTTTCAAATTAATACATCTATCGTTCCATTATTTGAGAGCCGCCTACTTTGTTTTTACAAAATCTCAAATACGTATGAGTAAACCGATAGCAGACGCCAGAATTAATAATTCACTTTTATTAAATTTAATTTAATTTTGGACACATTGATACAACAGCTAGTTCCAAAGTTTTCTTAGTTTATATGGTCAGCCATAAATATTTGCGTTAAGGAGAAAGTAGTCCAAATGTATTTATTACTAAAAAAATAATTCTGAAGTAAATGGTTTTGTCGGTTTGTTCATTATGTTTCATTGTAAAATGTGATATTTTATCTTCAGGATTAATTTATGTCATTTTTTTAAACAAAATTTGCGTAGAATGTAATGTACTTTATCCAAATACACACGGTATTGTCTTCTGATTTGTTTCTTATGTATTAATTACTAATCAAATGTATATATTTGTAATTAATATTTAAAATATCACAGAGCTATGTTCTGAATAATTATAACTTCACAATAAGAATGTGTTCTCCTTAATAAAATATTTCATTAAACAGTTTTTATTTGTTTATAAAATTGATATTAACATATGTATTTTTACACAGATATTATCCTTAATATCTACTGTACATCCATACATATGAATATTTATTATCTTTTTCATTAAATTAATTCACGGTTTCGATTCTCGGGAATTCCAGGGACTTGAAAATGTTGACTCTTGAGTCCCGGGAATTCGAAAATACAGAATCCCTAAATCATAGCTTAATCTGTTAAAACTACCAGCAATAGAAAGTTCGAGTCCCGGTGTTGACTTTCTTTTTAATAGATAGATTTTTCTTAATTTGATATACAATTAATGTACGCTTATCTTGGCATGGTTAGTTTATAGAAAATTTTAAAATTCCACATTGTAATTATTATAACTATAGCTTCAAATTTTCTTTTAAGTACAAGTATAAATATTCTGCGAAAATATCCTTTGGCAATTTGAAATGTTGGTCGTGATTGTGTCTACGCCCCCGTGCGTCGGATTTTGCTCTCTGACCATAGATCCTAACATGTGATTAGAAAGGCATAATGTTAAACTGTTATTAAATAATAATCTTATCTGCATTCATGAATATTGATGCGAATATCCTAGGAAGTCTAATGCACAATCACTGCAAGTGAATGCGCAGTACAGTATAATAATATACAGTACTTACATAGACTTGTCGATACATCGCACAACGGTACACTTCGAAAAATAATTCACAAACGTAATATTTTGAATTTATATTCATTATTGATAAGTGTAACCCTTTTTCATACAATGATTAAATTATAATATAATAATATTCATTATTTACGTCGCGTCGGTCACTCATAACTGAGGAACATAATCTCCATGAACTTTCATCCTCTTGAATATGCTCCTCGACTTTTATCGGCATCCTGCAGGTTTCAGGCAATGCAATTAGAAAGATATACATATAAAATCAATTTTATCGAAAAATATTGTTGTCCGGGGAACATGCATTAACCGATTGTGCTACAGTACACAGTACATTAACGTCAAAATGACAAATTTTCGAATCACAAACACCTTATAGTAATCCGATAGGAGATTCCAGAATAAACAATTCATTTTTATTGAATTTTGGACACATTGCTACAATTTATATATTATTAAAAGGAACACATTCTTACTGTGAACTTATAATTATTTAGAACATAGGTCTGTGATATTTTATATACTAATTAAATGTATCACTTAGAAAGATATATACATATATATATAAAATTAATTTTATCGAAAAATATTGTTGTTGCTACCGGGATTCGAACCTGGATCTCTTCAAATCCGGGGAACGTGCACTAATCAACAAGAATATTTTTCGATAAAATTGATTATACATTTTCTTATTTTATCTTTCAAATTGATACAATTAATTAGTATTTAAAATATCACAGACCGTCTGTTCTGAATAATTACAACTTCACAATAAGAATGTGATCTCCGTAATAATAAAAATAATTCACTATAATCTGACCATTAACAGTACATTCTAATTTATCACCTGTTTGGCTGTTTCCTTGTTACGAACGCCATTTCGCAAAAAAATGTGTTTCTTCAATGACGATCGGCCTCCGCGCCGGCGGCGGGCCGGGCCAGCAAAGCTGCCCACCTGCATCACTGAACCCTGAACCCTGGCCCCGCTCGTGCCTAGACACACACACTATCTGATCAGCAAAGCCCCGGCTGTTTGCACAACTTACAAAAAAATAATCTCGGCTAAGCTGGAATAAATGCGGACAAAAAATGACTTTATCTTTTGTAATTTGCCCGCTGACCAAGAAAGTATTCTACAGCCTTTCGTATCCATTCGGGCATGCCAACACGTATACAGTGTGTATCTATTATTTTATCGTTTTACGTTGTTGGGTATTTATATTACGTGTACTTATTTTTTTTTATCGTTTTCTGCAGTACCAGTATTTTAAATACTAATTAAATGTATTAATTAGAAAGATATACATATAAAATCCATTTTCCCTACCCTTCCTATCTTAACTATGTTGACACGGTGAAATGCTTCTGGTTCCTGGTTCAAATCTTGGTGGCAAAAAATATTTATTTGATAATATGGTTTTATCTGCATATCTTTACAATTGATACATTTGTATTAAAAATATCACAGAAGTATATTCTGAAAAACTGCAACTTCACAACAATAATGTGTTCTCCTTAAAAATTTGTAATTTTATTCAACTTCATTCATTCATTGTTAGTCACTGTCCTACATTCCAGCGGCTTCCTGCAATCTTTTAATATCTACTAATGTTTAAATACTAATTAAATGTATTAATTAGAAAGATATACATATAAAATCAATTTTACCGAAAAAAAATGTTATTACGCCACCGGGATTCGAACCTGGATCTCTTTCCAATCCGGGGAAGATGCATTATCCAACTACGTTACAGCGACAGTACTATTGACAACAAATTTTCGGACCCGTATGTTACACTTTTCAAATTAATACATCTATCGTAGATGGCTTTCAAATAATGGAACGATACATGTATATCTTTATAATTAATACATTAATTAGTATTTCAAATATCACAGACCTATGTTCTGAATAATTGCAACTTCACAATAAGAATTCACTGATAAGTTTACTTAACAATCAAATCACTTGCTTTATTTAATATACCGAAAATCTTTAATACAATAAATTTGAAAGACGTGGCATGATAAGATAAACGAAGTTCTGGACGATGACCTTGTCGAATGCTTCAACAATCGAAGAACGTGCGTGAGAATATGTATGAAAGTAAGAGTGGAGTGCAAGGAAAGAAGAGTGTGGCGTTCTATCATATTTGTCTACCTCTGCGGAGAAACGCGGTGAGGGTTAGTTAGTTATCTATTTTTATCGTCACAAAAAAATATCGACTTCTGCCTGATTTCGTTAATGGTGTTTCATAGTTCTGTTAACAATATTTTTGGCTTGAATATAAAAAATCACTTTCGGCAATGGCGGCATGAATTAATTAGATTGCATCTATAATGTTAGTATATATTTTACTATTTCTATATGTCCGATATTAAATTAGATTCGAACATTTAACAATCGACAATCAGTTGATTGAAGAAATAACCTAACAAGATCAGTTTTTAGAAATATTCGGTCAAAATCTGTTAACAACTTAAGGAGTTACCCAGCCCAAAAAATCTATTATATTCTGTATATATTTATATATAATATAAATATTTTAATGTTCAAATAAACTTTTTAACAGGGGGGTTAAATTGTATCATGAAACCTTCTGCAATTGGTTGAATTTATACTTTCAAAATCTACCTAAATGTGTAAACAGTGGAGGCGCGGAGATGACATTAAAAGATTGCAGAAAGCCGCTGGAATGTAGGACAGTGACTAACTAACAATGAATGAATGGAGTTGAATAAAATTACAAATTTTTAAGGAGAACACATTATTATTGTGAAGTTGTAGTTTTTCAGAATATACTTCTGTGATATTTTTAATACAAATGTATCAATTGTAAAGATATGCAGATAAAACCATATTATCAAAAAAATATTTTATTGTCACCAAGATTTGAACCAGGTACCAGACTATTACACCGTGTCAACATAGAAAAGATAGGAAAGGTAGGGAAAATTAATTTTATATGTATATCTTTCTAATTAATACATTTAATTAGTATTTAAAATATCACAGACCTATGTTTTGAATAATTACAACTTCATTTGTTCTCTTTAATAATAATATTTTGATTTCGCTTTTGCAAATCTAAAAATTTGTTTTAAATAATAATGTGAAAAAGGTGTTTTACATTCCCATCGTAAAATTAACAACATAATTCCTCTCGTAGTTCATATTAATTCGTGAAAGGTAACTAAACGCGAGTTCAGTTCATGGGGATGCCAATCTATTTTATGACTCGCTAAAATATATTTATATGAATGCTAATTACTAATACTAGAGAGTCAGTGTCGGAACTACCACTTAGGCACACGGGGCGCTCGCACAGGGACCTGACGATGAGATTATAAAAGAAGCTGATAAATTATAACAAAATATTATCGAGATGACACAGATCAACTTGAAGAATTTCCAAAAAATATTTTTCAACAATGAAAGGTATAATTTCACGAATGCATTCTTCTGTGTATTTATTTTAGACGAATACAATCACATCCTTATTAGTAACATAACCTAAGTCCATGTCCGGTGCACGCCATTGCATTTTGTATATCGAGTTGAGTTTAAATTATGCTGGTTGATGTACAAAGCAACACATAACACGGCGCCTTTGTATCTTCAAAAGTTCTGTATCCTAGACAATTGTATTGATCAGGTCAGCTTCTACTTTTTTTCATTTCTTCTTTATTACATATTTATTCATTTTAATTTTATTTGCATAGCAGTTGTACGGTAAAGATTGCCTTTTACCTAGTTAAACATTTTTTTTTTTTATAATTAATATATAACAAGGGGAGCAAATTAGATAAGATGTTAGATGAATTACTTAGAAAGATATAAAGAATAAAATATATATAAATATAATAAATATAATAAAAAAACAAAGAAAAAATTCAATCTTTCGAAAAGATAAACAATTTTTACATGGTGTAACAGACCTAGTCCACAGTATTTTATGAGTGGGTAATAATATATATATTATAGTATATAATATAGTACAAAAGAATTTGACAAGAATATGTTCCTTTGCTTTGCATTTTAAGGTGGTCACTGGGATCGCATCATTTTTGTAAATGCTTAATGGGTCTGTATCGAGTTTGTTAATTATTCTTGGCACAACACTTTCTCTCGTTCTTCAGCCGCAGGAAGAGTTGAAGAACCGACCAAGCGTTGCCAGAAGTCTAAATTTAGTAAACATGTATTTATCCGTCATAAAGAACAATGAATACATCAGAGATATTTAAGAAGAGACTTAAAACGCCCCTTTTCAAAAAATCATTTCCACGTGTTCAAATAATAATGTTTAATTTTAAAAACAAATATAATGTAGGACTATAAACAGTTTATGTGTAAAGCGCCCTTGAGGTGAAAGTTTTTTACGAAAATGGCTCTATATAATTTCAATATTACTATTATGAAACGTATGCATGCGATGCCTGCAAGGATGAATAGTTCTTAGGGCACAGTAAATAGTTTAGATTTAAAGTTTACTTTTTATTTAACCAGAGGGAATCAGAGAGGGATAACAAAAATCTGACAGAACGAGTACCTGAGAAGTATAGGATTGAAGTACGCGTATATATAATACAAGGGATTGAACGAGTTCTGCTATTTATAATGTCCTGATCCCGTAAGATCTGACGATGCCCTTCTTAATTAATATATCTTGTATTTTTTGTCTGTCTAATTTCTTTTTTTTTAATATACTTTGTTGTTGATTAATAATACCCGTATAGCTGCACTGAAAGAAAACTCAATGGCTTTTTTCTGGTAGTCATGGAATGTTACTTTGCCATGACTGATAAGGGAACTTTTGCTCGTAAAACGGTTCAGGATAAATAGAGGATCGCCGTATAATATTATATTTGACAAACCATAGTTAATAAATTGGACTTATTCTTCTATTCATTACTAAACACTGGTTATGAGATCAATGGTAACATTTAACTATTGTTAAAAAAGTTACCGAAGTCAAAAATTTTGCAAAATCAGTTTGATAAAAAAATATTTACTTCTCGAATGTACATCCCGCAGTAAACTGATTTTACTCTCCGATGTCCGATAGTAAAAACGAGAATCGATGGTTAAATATGACGGACTCTTCACAGCTGTCTTCAAAAGTCATCTGTCACATTAATACTTTGAATTTGCAGTACACGATAATTAATCATTCAATGTCCCGCTATTTTAGTGATGACAGTTTGTCCGGTGATGATCTTGTTGTTTCACATAATTTCGCCACCGAAGTGACAGGGACGAATATGCCACAGATAAAGCAGAAAATAGCGCTTGGCACACTGAGAGGAGTAGTAAATTTGATGTACCAACAACTCGGATTTTTACTACGGGCGTTAGCAAAAAGTTATCATGTTAAAAATTTACTACTGATCATACAACCGGTTTCAAACTACAAAAATCTTTTACAAGACACATTTTCTTGAAACTATGCTTGTATGTATATTTTAGTGATAAATATTTATTTATTTATTACTATGTTCATATGTATTATACTTTCATGTATATATTTCACTTTATTTTGAATTGCAATATGCTTAAACATATACTGTAACATATCATTTTTCTGTATATATTTCATATTTCATTTTCAATGCACTATTTATACCAACTGTAAGCTACAGTGGATATTTACATTATAGTGAATCCATATTATTTTTTCGATAAATCTTTCTAATTGATACATTTAATTTGTATTAAAAATATCACAGACTAATGTTCAGTAAAATTACAACTTCACAATAAGAATGTGTACTCCTTAAAAAGCTATTGTGAGCTTTTTTTCGAAATTTTCTTATGAATTTTTGTGAAAGGCCATTTTAAATTACATTTAAAATAAAAACACTGTTTACTTTCACTAATTAGTTATTTTTATTGATTATTATTAAATGTTTTTATTATTGATATTTTATAAAACTTAACAGTTAATTGACACAAAAATGTCATCAATATTCAAACACGTTATATTACGTTTCCTCTCCTGCGCTTGTTTACCACGCCCCTACAGCCACCCAACTCTAACCCCTTCCCTCTCCACTCTTCAGCCCTAAGTAGCACGTAGTCGTTTAGTCTTAAGCTTAGTATTAGTAACATTACTGAAGATCGTGCGTCAGTCTTGAAAACGTTATAATAAATAACGAATCAGTGAAAGTAAACAGTGTTTTTTTAAATATAATTCATATAATCGTTTCTAAGAGGTTTGATGACCATATGTTTATTGTAACATATTTATTTTGTACCTATATTCGGTCATGGGCTCAAGCCTCGCTCCAGGAGACCAGCAAGTTAGTTGTATTTTAGTTTTAAAATATGGAATATTGTTGTGACACATATTTCTTGTACGCACGCATATTTAAAAATATTAAAAAACTATTAATGCTCTGTATAATATTTTGCAGCCTTCGACTGAACGTTAGTCCCACTGTTTAAAAATATTGCCGCACGATGGTTCCTTTCGTGAAAGGTGGGCGGAGAAATCGTAGGAAGGGGTGGCGGGGTGGGTGTAAGTGTGGGGTAGAAAATATATAAAGTTTCTAGGGGTTCCCAGAAGTTTCTTGAATTTTTTTAGATAGTTATCAAGGATTCTAGATGTTAAAATTTTCTAGGCGTCCAACGTTACATATTTTTAATATTATTATTTATAAAATTTTAAAATGATTATTATGGGTAATTACTATTTTACGGAGATCCCGGTTGGATCAGTCTCAATTCACTTAATACTCACTTATTCAAAAGGTACTAGGAAAGTGACATCAGAGATATGATAATAAGAAATAACATACCTGGAGTCTTGGCGACATGTATATTCGTAATTATTTTACGGAAATATCACAATAAATGAAGAGACACTTTTGAAAGCTGCCTCGCCAGACTAGTCACGTGAGAGGAATGCCTGGGTCATGAGCTCTCGCCGCAAACGGGAACCGTTTCTGTCGGCCGCTTCATGAAGCTGCGTGAACCGCCCCTCTCGGTGGTTTGACCAAGCTCGTCTGTACTGTGGTATGCGACGTGGCTACACCGCTCGGCGCTAGATGCCATTCTATGCCTGCCTCAAAATTATAATGTCCAGCATTTGTCAAACTGCAAGGTTAAATAATATATTACCACGGTAACTGCTGTTTGTAATTGATGCGTGATATTATAAACAGTCTCACGGGCTTAGGCAAGTAAGGCGGTACCTAATGGTAGCGAATTCTAAGGGCAACAAATTGGCAGCGGAGTGTAAGTATTAAATAAAATTATTCTAATAAAAATATTATAACTATCCCCACGTATATAAAAAATGAGAAAATAATTATTAAACAGTACGATAAGAGTCAATATGGCAGTAAAATATCAAAGAGTCGTAAAACAATACACTTTCAAAAGGCGATACGAATTTAAGCAATAGATACAATTGGCTAAAATTTACAACCTTTAAAATTAAATCTAAAATTTTCTTCAGATTGTCAATGTATATAAACTGAACAAAAATACACGTATGTTTAGCATTAATATTAAAAAAATAAGTAAAAGTCTCCCTTCACAGAACATCCGCTAACATACGAGTATGAGGTGAACCCCTAATCTAACCTTACTTAATTACTTACCATCACGCCGTTTCTCCGCGGGAGTAGGCAGAGAGGATAGAGCGCCATACTTCTCTGTCTTGACATAAAATTTTCGCCTCATCCACATTCATACATTTTCTCATACCAGCTCGCCGATTGTTGAGGCCCTTAACAAAACCATCCTGCATTATCCGGTTTATCTAATCGCGCCAAGTCTTCCGCGGACGACATCTATTTCTGGTGCCATCAACACTTGCGTCATATATATTTCTTACCATTCTTTTCTCATTCATCCGTTCCATATGACTAAACCACCTAGATGATCCTTTCTTAATCTTACTCACTCTACTAATATCAGCTTTACATCCATTCCTTATTTCTTGATTTTTTACTCTGTCATAAATAGATTTGCCACATATACGCCTAAGTGATATCATTTACACTGCATTCAGTCTGCTTTCGTTCCTCTTCTGCCAGCTCCAGGCCTTGCTTCCATACATCAGTGTCGGTACCAGGACTCCATTGTGCATCACTAGTCTTGCCTCGGTTGACAAATTTCCGTTAGATATAATTCGATTTTTATTTCCTGCTTTCGATATCATTCTCAGCCTTTCCGTTTCTATCAAACATACTTCCCAAATACACAAACTCATCTACTTGTTCCAACAACCTACCTACAACCTATTATTTTTATTTTATTATAAATTATAAAGTATTTTACACGTTGTCTTGCTTTCCTCCTTCTCGAATACCATCACTTTGGATTTGTTAATATTCAACCTAACCTAACCTAAACCAGAACTTTTCTATCCTACGAGCCAATGCAATTGATCACAGCTGGGCGTTGGACGGCCAATGGCAGTCTCTGAAAAGAAAAATATTTTATTTAACTATCACAAATATTCTAATCTTTCGCGGATTTGTCCTACACGGATTTGATTACAAACGATACATACATATGGAATATTTTGAATCTAGTTGTATAAATTCTTATGTACATTCCTGGGACATAATGGATTTTCTTTCTCGATTAAGTTCGTTAACTAGCCTAATCTGTTACCATGTTTCAAAATAGCAGATATTCTATAACTTTAAAACAATCGTAACTGCGTTGTATTGAACCTAGAGAGAAAAGTAAAAATACGCTCATTTACACAGAAGGAAAATCTTTTTGGTTCTTGCGGTCAATGCCGGAATTTATTTTTTATCACTTTAATTAATGGTGTGCGAATAACTAGTATCATATTTATGTATATAACTGTGATAACCTTGACCTGACCGCTGGTAGAGCGTTTCGTCTCCTGACAAGTGCTAGCATTGATGGGTCGACAGTTAAACTTTTAGTCAAGTGACAATTAGCAGTTTTATTATATGATACAAGTATGCAAGTTAATGGATTCATATCGGAGCAGTAAGAGAGCGCTCTGACACGCGCGGATTTCTTTATAAGTCACACCGAACTCTTCTCGACAGACATATACACATACAAACACTCGGATATTACAATAACTATGATTCTTGTATTCCATTTGTTTTTATTGTTTTGTAACTATGATATTCGGTATAGGAACTATTAATGCAACAGGGAATAATTTTATTGCGGCTACGAATACTTTGATGCGTGTCATACTCATACTCATTGAGGGATCCAAAATGGACGCAACCTCTAATCAGACCATGATTGAAATGGAGCGACAATGTATGGAGAAATCTGGAGGCACCCCATGTTCTTCTCTCCGAGCGGAGTGTATTGTGCCAAGACAGAGACCCCCGTTGTACATCAGGGAAAGGCTCTCATCGTGTAGTAGTCATGACATAGTATGCATATTGCTCATTCTTGAGTATGATGCATAAGCGTAGACATTAACATTCCCATATAGGGTTATCCAGTAAGCGTGAAAAAACTTTAAAATGGAATTAAATTTAAAAAAAACAAGAATGATATCAATGATTTTTTTTATTTGAAAGATCATCCGATTCCATTAACAATAATAATTATTATTTTTTATTTATTTGATTCATAATATAGTGTGTTATATTATAATCGTATAAACATTTGAGGAAAGTAAGATGTGTATTTGGATACCCTGCCTGCTACACCAGTAGCATACTGTATTATAGCAGACAGTGTTCTTCCGGTATAGTAGTAAACAAAGTGGAATGATCAATGTACAAAATTATATATATATGTATATAAAAAGTTAAACAAGATGTCATTATTTTAGGTAAATACTTTGTAAAACTTAACGTAAATACATTGTTCAATGTATAAGATATAATATACGGTTTATGTAAAAAGTAAAACAAGATGCAATTAACATATAATTAAAACGTAAAACTTAAAGTAAGTCAATGTATAAAATGTATTCAATGTGTTCAATGTATAAAAAATAATTGTTATTACTAATATTATATATAAATAGTAGAACAACATACAATTAATCGATTGTATCAGTTTTTGATATTACGTTTTAATGACTTGTGAACGTTGCTGCAATATAAAACGCTCCATGATAAAATGGCAGATTATACTGAATAAAAATTACAATGACAGCTGTCAAAATAATAATAAACATGGCTACTATCACATCAACCCTGTAGAAACCGTTTCAAAAAATTGAAATCGTTTAAAATGTGTAAAATGAAAAACGGTTGTGAGACCCACGTTTCAGCATTTATTTCAAATTTAATGAAACTAAATTCGTCTACTTTGCTCGATTCGTCCAACGTGGATCCAGCATACGCGCTCTCCTACTAGACGAGGTCATCTCACGCTCTTCTTTTTGTTTCCGTTCGATCCTTTCTCACTCGCCGCAATGCCCACCAATCGCATTAACCGCCTCGGAAAGAGTACCTTCGGCGCTAATGAATTGGCATGTCCGATCGTCTCTGGCCCCTTTGTCTCTCGCTCTGGTGCAGCCTGCAAAGTGCATTAGATCGCATGGAATAGTTAAACAGTCGGTGGCAGATGCCCGAACATTCCGGGGCAAGTTGTGCCACAAACTCCTTGATCGGGTCTAATCCGCACCGGGCGAACATTTACAAAACCTTCCGCGTCTCGGCACTCGCATCAATTTTGTTTTATTGTTAATCGAATTGTTACCTTCCCTCGCGCTGGCTATCTAATAATTTAAGACATTATAATTATTATTATTTTATTTCTTAGATTCATACTACAGAGTGTGTTATTACATTGTTATAAAAATAAACAGCTAATATTGGAGCAAAGTAAGAATACGTAATTCGATACCATGTCTACTGTATTTTACTATTTATAGCAGTCAGTGCTTTTCTGGTATATATATATTATTTTATATGTATACATTCGACAATAAAGTTATGCATACCCAAATAAAGATCTTGAATTATAGGGGTGGCTATCAACATTTATATAAAAACCATCCATTTATTTATATATATTTTAACATCCATATTTTTGTACTAACAGAGGTTAATACATAATAAATATACATAATACATAGTTTATTGTGTGTGGATGGAGTAGACTTCACCTCTGATATATACAGCGTTGTCCTGGCTACTTTTGTAGACTAAAGTCTGTGTTAAAGTAGCCTGTTTTTTTTTTCGTGCTGTTATTTGGAATAATAAGATAAATCAAATATGAATAAAAAAGTAAAAATAAAATAAAAATATATGGAGTGGGAGTGTTGTAGGACTAGTGAGTTATTAGTAAAAGAATTGTATACATTATATTAAATTGTTAGATATCCATGCTTCTGATTCATCTCTACCTGATTGAATCATATATTGGGTCCATATTTGTGTAAAAATCATATTGAACATGACCAGTAACCACAGGTTACATAACTGTCGTCTTATTGGCTGAAAACACATTTTTCTGGGTTTGAATTAATTATCTATTGGACATATCTGCGATTGAAGTAACGAGCAAATGAAATGCGTTTTATACGAAATTCACCAATATTTGTTTAATTTTGATAGGCTCCTATTGTAGACATTAATTTGCTTTATATTTTTACATACTGAATTAAAAAACTATAAAAACTGAACATATCTGACTTTGATTATATACCACACATTTATTTATTTATGTGTATGTAGTAGTTAGTGTAATAAAACGTATGTAAAAATAATTGGCAAGTCGGTACTCTTTCATATTCCTAGATGAAGAACATCTTATGTATAAAATTCATTCATTCGACGTTCGTGCAAGTATCACAATGAGAAGTTAACAGAAATTGACTATTTCAACATTGGCCTTAATAAGCTAAAAGATATTTTCAATTTGAACTAATCATTATATCTACAAGTATATCTTAGATGAAAGATATTAAGTCCAATTTATTATCAAAAACATTATAATGGTCTTACATTTTATTATTATTATACAGAATTGAATCCCTAACCCGTCTTCCTTTCTCTGCTCTCTTCTGTTCCCTTTGGAAAAAGATTGTTATTTATTTCCCTTCCCTTAATTTTCTTATTTTACTTACTCCTTCAATAGAGGGGATAGTTGTTACTCTATTCATTGTCTTCTACACTGCTTAACATTGATCTTTATTACCAAATCCATACTGTATCGTGTTATTTTATTTAATACTTCAGATAAAAGACGTGATTGGTTGAATTGACTATTATTTTTGTTACTATTTTACCATTGTTGATTTATGATATATTTTTTCCTAATAAATAAAATGAAACAAAATCTTCATAGAATAAGCTTATAGTATTCTGGATACAGGATAAAAATATTTGTAGAATATTCGTAAAAGCAACATCATTTCGCTAGTAACCAAAACCGAAGAGGATTTATAAATATGTGATCGGGTCTAAACCTCCCAGGATAGGTACCTACCCGTCTGTAGGACTGTATTGGATGTGCTTTAGCTATTGAGAGATGGAATTTATTAGCCGTTCACGGTAAGGGCGGTCCGTGAAGGGAAGCGATACAAATAACATTATTTTTTAGACACAATTAAAGATATATAACTTCAGTCGAATGCGACTTGTATAATTTTAATGAAAATAATAATATTAAGAAATTTTATAAATATATACAAGAAAATAAATGATAAAGAGCTATTGTTAACTTAGAGCATAGTTTGTTACCCAATTTAGTATAAGTCAGTGGTGAAGATGAGTGATTTTAGAGCTTTTAATAACATGACATAAAAACCTCGATATTTATGCAATTTAACCATTTTTAGATATCGACGCTCAGATTAACAAGATTCCACCTGACAGACACTGTTTTGATATAATAAGCTCAAAAGTATTGATTGAATTTCAATATATATTCATATATATTTTATTTGGAGTATGCAAATATGATCAGTTTTAAGGTTTAACTTATTTAAATCAATGAGAGAAATTAAAAACATTGTAAATGAACAATAATGATCCATTAATTGAAATAAATAACTGATGCAGTTGGAACTTTCAGATCTTTTTATTTCCTTTAATATCCGTTAAATAGAGTTGGTGTGTATGGAAGAATTAAAGAATAATGCATTCGAAACCCATTTCACGCAATAACTCAAATTAGCCCTAAATGATAGTTGGAACCTTGTTATTCTAAGGGATCGAAATGACACTTAGCGTAAATTAATTGTGTCAGTGCAACATCTGGCGCTCAAAGGTGATCAAAGGAACTGATTAAATTCGAGGTGATTGAAGGTTGAGATCCGAACACTTACAGTCAATGTAAAAACAAAAGGCAGACAAAACAAAGAAAGACTAACAAAATGATACAATCTAATAGTAAATCTAATAGTAAGTCTCCAACCACAACGGCAACGCACGCTGCCTAGGATCGAGCCGAATATATAAAGCTGGTGCAACATTCTGAATGACAAGGGAGAGGGTCTCTATCACCAGTAATGAGAATCTTATTTCAAATTTATTGTGAATATACCTCAGACAATGCCTGGTCGGGCAAGGATTTTCATTAAATCTATCTACCCAGGTTGGTTTTCAATTACGGGTGTTTGAAACGGCTGCGTGTTTGCTTATTCCGTCAATCCAACAAAGTTAGGGTCGCCCAATAATCCTCAGGTTTAGTCAATGACAAACACATGGGTGTTCACCTTCTTTTTGGAACATGGAGTACAACTAATAATTACAACGACGTTTTCATGTGACTTATCATTAACTGATCCATGAATTAGGCGTAAGACTTTTCTTTTAAAGACTAGGAATTTTTCATAACCTTATAAGTATTTTATAAATAGTGATTACTGTGGTCAATCTTCAACTCATCACCACAAAAATCTAGCAACAAATATAATTCCGCGCGCCCATGAAATTGCACCAAGTAAACGCTTGAACTTAGCTGCATAAAGTGGTAACTAGAGGAAGACGGCTGCGTAATCTTCCATCTCCTTCTTCTGGAGTCTCCCAGCGGACCGCAGCAGTCCGGAGCATCCGCACTCTGCTTCCAATTGAGCAGTTAAGGAGTGGGAGGGTGGCATCACTCGAGGGCGTAGGGGTGGGCTTATTTCCGAAGAAAGGGTGGCAATGTTCTAGTATCAATTAGTGTTATTTTGTCTACTTTGCCTTTTGTGTATTTTCTTTTCAATGGCTATGCTTTCTTGAGTTTAATGATATAGTCAGAGTTATCTCAATAAGGGTTGCGATGAATTATATTTTAATACGAATATTCATGAAAGGTAGAGCTAATTATAATGCTGTGATCATTTGTGTTCTAATGCAAATTAAATTAATTTACTTGAATAATATGCAGAAAAAATCAATTTATCGAAAAATATTTTAGTTAGTTTAATCCGGTATTCGAACCTGGACCTTCTCCTATCGTCACATCAACTGAATATGTTGACCACAAATTTTTTAACTTATATGTTTTAGCTTTTTCAAATTAATGCATCTGTTATTCCTTTATATTATGTTATTGTTTTATAAGCAATCAACTGATAAGATTTCGCTAGAAAATTCGACTCATATGTACATAAAGAACGGTACAGAGTTCAGCGTGAAAGAAATCTATGAATCATCATCGCATGTGTTTCGCTTGAGGAATAGAATGGCGTCCAGTACACACGTACCTTTACTAATTCTCAGAGATAAAACTTTAATTGAGAGATCATCGTGGATGTCGAACTTTAAACATAGCATTATCTTTAGTTATATACTAATATTTAAGATTAAAAATGATCATATAAAAGTATTTATTAGATTTTAAGCCTCAACAATCGGCGATCTTGTGTGAGAAGATGTATGAGTGTGGATGAGGCGAGAATTGTGTGTCAGGACAGAGGAGTATGGCGCTCTATCTTCTCTGTCTATCCCTGAGTGGAAATGACGTGATGGTAAGTTAGTTAGTTAGTTATTTATTACATCCACACCTATGTGGAGAAATTTGGAAAAAAAGTATTTGTCTGAGTAAGAGTGTTAGAATTTCTCTTGTTTTCTCGTTGATCTATTTATTTCAGACTTTAGTTCATATATTAGTATAATAGTTTTTTTTTTTTTATATGTTCAAATTTAAAATAAAAACATTATTATTGTCAAAAGGAATTTGTCATCCGAAGCGCGACTAGAGGTAACGAGGTCGCTCGATGATCGTCGAGGATGATCGTGTTAGATAGTAGTTAATGAAATGATGAATGAAAGTGAACAACGCAGGAGTGGTAGATCAGAAAAGAAAAGTATGGCATTATATCCTCTCTGCCACGATGGTTAATTAGTTATTTTGCCCCAGCAGCATACAGTTCAATGAGTGCATTCAAATATGTTGCGTATAACTAGAAATTCTGGGAAATCAATCGAAATTATGCATTATCAACCCCTCCTATTTAAAGTATCGTAACTTTAATCACATGTATTTGATATATTTTTAAGAGGCAGTATTTTTTTATTAATATTATGATTAATGAATATGATAAAATACATGTGATCATTTCTCTAATCCAATTATTATCGTATTATTCATATTTTATGTTATTAGATATAAATATTTAATTTGAATTAATTTCCCAAAAAAATAATGTTTATACAGCTATTTTAATTTACTGACTGCATGCACCCGATTAACGCCAAATTAGAATTACATCACTCAAAGTATATAGTATGAAGCCATATATGTACAGTACCTTACTCCATCGGAAGGCTTTCAACGCCATAAGCTGCAAGCAACAGACATACCATCGGTATCTTTGGGGGCAGCACCCCCTCGGTCACGGGGGTGTTTTGAATTAATTCCACCCCCTGGAACCAAACCGTAGCTTTCCTTCAGAATCTGTCCTAGCGAGAAACCTTCAGAGTTTCATCGTCAGACGAAGCGGGGTCGAGATGGGTGAATTTATACATGTACGTGACCGAGGGGGTGCTGCGGGTGAAACGAGGCTGCCACACTTCTCTTCACTCATCCACTAACCGCGCTCGCTCCATAACCGATGTTTATCAAAAATCAAATTATATCTATCCTTTTCTTTCAACTAGTTTTCTGTTATAAAATCTATTTTTATCTCAATCTCATCTTTCGAGTCCTTGTCCAAGAAAATACCTTTTGATAATCATTATTCTGCCATGTCAAAGATCTTCCTTATCGCGGTACTTTTTACTCGATACATTCATGAGACAGATCGTGCCTTAAAAAAATTATACTTACATATATTGAACATCGAACTAAAGAAAATATTGACAACTGAATACTGAATTTGTTCCCGAGCCTATGAATAAAGTTTTTGTATCGATGAGTTAATATAATAATTTTTATTCGTAGTATTCACAATAAATACTCTGATGACCTTATTCTTCGTGTTGGAACAAGGTACTTAATCAGATCAGTTAAATAGAGAACGTCCAGGTTCCCACAAATTTTATATTTATTTATTTATTCTTAATGTCGTGCATACATAAGAATACTCTAATGTAAACGATATAAGTTAACTTGCAAACCTTTACTTAGTTTAATTTTGAATCCTGGAATCATCTGGCATTTTATTTAAAATCTTCATCGCACTGTACATCGGTGAGATTTCTGACATTTAGCCTTATTCCTAGTAAATCTCTCAAAGTTCTTCTGCACGCTGATTTCTAGGTATAAATACAATAAATCTTTTGAAATCAATCAAACCCTTAAATATCCTCCATATTTATAAGATAATATATTGAAGTGAAATCGTTCTGATTTTGCACATGCAACATTAAGATGAATCGAGGTATGATTATTATCAGAGTTATATAAAATAATAAGATTATACCAAGAATACGGGAGTCAATTATCACAGTAGACTTGTTTCACAATGACGTCATTATATCTCGAGCCCTGCGGGAGTTGATATAACAAGGATTGAGTTAATACCTCCCGAATTTACATTTCTCCTGGCAAATTCACTCAGCCACTGTGCAGTATCCTGAATGCATTCTTGCACGTCGCCGGGCAGCGCAAGACGAAAAAGAAATTAAAGCTAAACAGTTAACATTATATAAATCATTTTTATTCCTAGAAAAATAAGGAAATTCCACCATAAAATATTCAGGATATTTAGTAAACCGATAATATTAAAATCCAACACTAATTCATTTAACTTTAATATCATTGATTGATTTGGCACTTACATCGTAGTATAACATTTTAATTTAAAAAATATATAATTTTCATATTGACTTTGTACTACACACACACACACACACACACGCACACACACGCACACACACGCGCACACACACACACACACACGTTTCGGGAAGAGCAGTCCTTCCCATCTACAGGTGTAAATTGAACTAAATTAAATACAGTTGACAATGGTAGCCGCAAAGGTGAGAGTGGCTTTATTGTTTCTTGTAAACATCGATTAGCGGTGAAGTGATATTATTCATTATTGTTTTTTTAGAATTAAAATATTTCTGGATTTCTATTATTTCAAGATTATTCATTATTATTCCCCTATGGTATCGAGTGAAGTAATTAATATCATGAATTCATATGAATTATTTTAAATAAACATTGCACTACACGCACGACTTTAAATTCGAGAGATGCAATCCCCCCCCCACCCCACCCCTCCCCTACAATAAGTAAAGTAGTACACCTAATTAACCTGTGAACTTCTTTACATTTTCTCATTTTGTAGCTTTATTTATAATCAAACAATGAAAAAATATTTATAAATGCTTAGTTCGACAAAACAAAATGGCGTTTAATTTTTTTAACTAATATTAGCCCTACAATATAGAAGACGATAAGGAGTCGCGTGCTTCAGTTGTACCAGACTTGGATACGAGCAGGGCCAGCGATGGTTGTGTATGAAGTGAATATATATCAGACACATTTTCATCTTCATTATCGAACTCATAGAAATCACTTCATAAATTTAAAACTATAAACAATAACTTCAATTTGTATCGAGTGTCTGACCAAATTCTGAACGAATTTTGTATGTAATTGAGGCCGGCGAAAGCAGACTGGATGAAGTAAAAATGTGCCAATTAAAACTTATAAAAAGTAATTGTAGTGTTTAAATAAAACATATTTTTCAATGTTGATAAACTCATTTATTATCAAAATATGGAAGTTGTCTACAACAATATAACCCAACGTGATCAATTAATTCAAAGAAATGCCCGATGAGACACGTGTGCCAAGTTTCATATCAAAAGTCGGCTGCTGACGCCACCTGGCGACAGAGAGGCGACATGCGCTTATGAATATTGTATTGTATAATATAATATTCTTAAGCACAGTAAAAACAACAAACCACAGTGAGTGTAAAGGTACGTTTACAGGAATGAAATTACCTATTTTATTATGTTCTAAAGACGATCCCCTACAGTATTATTACAATGTAAATTCATGATATAATGACAGATACAAATTATAATTTTTAATACTGATCGAAGATTTATAATTGAGGCGCGCCATTCGCACGTAGGTACGTGAATTACGACAATGAAGACCGTCACCCAACTAATAACAAACTAGAGATGTAATATGGCAACATAATATTATCGTATTCATTTAAAAATAAACTATTGTGAATTGAGAGACATACTTTTAAATATCGGAAAAGTTAATGATGTGACACATTTCAGACAACTGAATAAGTTAGTAATATGATTTGTTTTACATCACTCAGTGTTCGACATGTTTTAAATTTAACTAATCGAAGTCTGAAGTGAATAAAATAGTTCTGCACCGCTCCTGTCGAGTTTCGCTCACCTCACGGAATGCAGGCTCGTATGCAGATTGACAGCGCTGACAAAAAATGTAGAATCACGCTTCTAGGCAGGCAGAGTGGTGTTCTCAGAACATCGCATTGTTCCCTTACATCTCCTGCTTCATTCTGTGCACCTGATACGTTTCACGACCGACGAAACGCGCGAGAATCAAGAAGATGCTTTGTTTAATTCTTCAATCAATTAGATGATTCTAGATACTCTCTTTTGGTAACCTGTTGGATCTGTAAGTGTACTCGGCTAATGCGCAAAAAATATTTAAATGTGTATTTTTTTTAATGTTAAGATTATCTAGTTACGTTAAAATTATTTTCTGAACACAAAAATTGATAAAGTATCAAAAATTATGAACGCTAATACTTTTTCATAAATTGTTTTAATCAAATTCAATTATTGATTATAAATGACTAATTCATATTTCACACCACATTTTCGTAAAAAAAAATCATCTCAAGAACGCTTTACACATAAATTGTTTATGGTGCTACATTATTTTTCTATTTAAATTTAAAAATTGTTACTTATGGAACTTATGGAAATGATTTTTTGAGAATGGCGTTTTTAGTCTCTTCTTAATGAACTCTCTGATGCACTGTTTCTTATGACGGAGATATATTATACATGTCAGTTTGTTTCAGATCGAAAACTTCTGCCAAACTCCAAGCTATTCGCGATACTTATTTTACTTACATTTACTTTCGCGATGGCTATTTTACTTACTATTAAAGAGAACACATTCTTATTGTGAAAGTGTAATTATTCAGAACATAGGTCTGTAATATTTCAAATACTAATTAAATGTATTAATTAGAAAGATACACATATAAAATCAATTTCATCAAAAAATATTGTTGTTGCGCTACCAGGATTCGAACCTGGATCTCTTTTCTAATCCGGGGAAAGTGCATTACCAAATTTATTACCAAATTAAAATATTATTTTACACTTTTTAAAATTAATACATCTATATATATGTAGCAGAGTTGGTAATGCATCTTCTCCGGATTGGAAAAGAGATCCAGGTTCAAAATTGATTTTATATGTATATATTTTTAATTAATACATTTATTTTACTTACATTTACTTTTGCGATACTTACTTTTAGCTGTTAACGTGTTTATACGTAATTTACATAATAAGGTCCCAATGCAAAATGAAAAGACTCCCTGTAATGTATTTATTATGTAGAAGATATAAAATATTGAGTGCGACGCGGTTTTATGGTATGTTGTTTCCTATGATACTTAACTTCATGAAAAAGTATTTTTTAATTTAATATACAGCAATATTAATCGACAATAATAACACCAGTAATGCACTAGAATTGCCTCTATAAAATATGGTGGCGCATACACAAAATGATTTTATCTATAAAAATATTTTCCTCGAACAGAGATCCTCAATCTACGTTATCGAAATATTGTATTTTATGGCTCTAAAACAGTGGGTTTATAAGAATGGAGTATAGGAGGCTGTGCATTAAAATGGACGTATTCTTCTAGGAACGATCGTGCTCTTCCGATATTACTGATTATCGAGGATTCAGATCTTTCAGTACCAATATGGCACGATTATAGTAGAAGCTCCAAGTCAAGCTAAATAACTGCATTATAAACTATTTAATACCGTCATTTTGTGCATTTAAAAAAAATAATTCCGCACTAATGACAGTATTGAGTCAGTTTCCTATCTGTTAGAAGATACTGTATTTATTTATTGATCAAATAAAACCATTTGAGCTTTTTACACTAAACATATATACAGGGTGGCCCAAAAAAGTGAGAACATCTCGTAACACTTGAGCTATTTCAAAACGTAATATAATTAATTATAATGCTTAACGTATTTTTTTTTTTGCACAATATTTACTTTAATCAGTAAATTATCAAAACACTCCATATTACACAATCTACTGGGTATAAATCTGGGCTGTTCGATGATCACATGCCTTGCTCGATGAAATTAACAATCTCACGACGAAGAAAGTTGATTGTATTTCTAGCTGTGTGAGATGGAGCTCCATCCTGCTCTAATGTTCAGTTGTGCTATAATGTCTAGCAATACTCCAAGCTTTTTTCGAAACTCTGATCATTTTTCTAGCATCCCGACGTTTTTTAATTCGCAAATTTTTGATCAGAATACGGTTTTATCAGTGATTTTTGTCATTCTGGGCAACAATTTGAAAAAACAAATATAAATAATGGGAAAATTAATAATCAAAGATGGCAACCGAAAATTGTCGAAATTAAAGGTAATACAGGTACGTAAGTAAATTAGTAAACTATTTAAGCTATTGTTGATATAGTTAAACTAATTTTGATGTAATTATATCATGTTCTCACTTTTTTGGGCCACCCTGTATAATATATTAAAGTAATACATAAAGTAAAATAAAAACGAAAAAATAGAATACAAACAATAAGTTTGAGTTAAAATTATTAAGTACATAGTAAAAATAATAAACAGTAAAAAATGTAGGAAATAAAAATTATATAAATCTTACAAAGTATAGAAATTTTGTAAAGCAGCATCTTTAAAAATCTATTTCTTATATACATACATACATAATAATTAAATACACATAAGAAAAATTCGAGAAAATATATATTTATAAATATAAACATTATTTGTAGCTTGTGTTGATTTCAAATCTATCCGATCTACCAGACATAAACAAAAATGTTATAATTCCTCTGTATTTCGGTAAAGCGTACATCAGTAACATCCGTATACTCGTTATCCAAGTTTTGAATTCTGTGTAATGAAGAATTAAACTGAGCAACCGTCCCAATATTGTTACAGTAATAAGATAAAATGATTCTAGTATTTGTGACAGGTAAATGAATGTTTTTTAACCGCAATAAATCAGGGCTATCAATTTTATGATGCAAAATTTCAAATACACATACTAGATCAAAAATAATTATCATTTCACTTAGCTTTAATAAGTTCATTCATCAATTCATGAGGGAAAAAATTAAAAAATGGACTCTGAAAAGAAGTTCGTGATGACAAACAATTATTGTGATGATTGAACTGAGTGTATGAAACTTGTCTCGAGACTCGCGTAAAGGACATTGCAAAGTTGAGTGCGAAGCGAGCTGGCATTCGTTGTATATTATATTTAAACCAAAAAATCTTTTAGGAAAACTTTTAGAAAAGCTGAATATCAAGGCCCTGGAATAAGATGAGTGTCATGGCTGAAAAACTTGAGACAATCATTTGGCCAGTCTACTGCAGAGCAGTTCCTAGCCACGGCAAACAATGTGATGATAGCCAACGTCCGTCGAACGCATAAAAAAAATTGCATACCACCCTTCGCCGCCAAATCACCAAGTCTCATCCAAAAAAGGTTATATCTGTGCCTTCAAATATAATATAGCGTAGTGAACTTTGTACATTAGTCAAATTTTGTACATTAGTCAAATTTTGTAGACTACAAAGACCAACTGAAGCGTATAGACCAAATTGCCGAGACACGCGACACACGCACTCGAAAAATAATTATTTTTGTTTTATTAATTTAAATGTCCTGTGTATAAAACGATGATAATTCTTGCAATTAATTTGGGTGTAATTTTATTTATAAATTAGGAATTAATGCAAAACTGTATATAGAATAGTAACAAAATTAAAAATTGCTCGTTTAGATGATTTTGAGTATTGACGATACTTCGCGTCGTGAGTATAGATGACACCAGAAATAGCGGTAAACTCAAAAATCAACAAACAAGCGTAAGTGAAGAGTATATTTAAAAAAAAAGACTTTAAACGACGTAAATGTTAGTTTACGAAAAAAAAAATGCTTTTATGAGTGAAACTGATGTGGGAGCACCAATTTTGACTTAATTTTTTAGAAGAAGCATTACGGCACATCATACCATTTCATTTAATCGTATTTAAAATTAAATATATAAAAAATCTCCCACCAAACGGTTGAAAAACCGAAAACAAAACCCACCACCGCCGGATGTGTTTTGTTTTCCTACCGGGCAGTAAGTATTAAAGACTGTTAAACGAAAGTTCATAAACCCATGTACGATGTAGCATATAGTATATTATAATATCATGGTAACAGCATGACCTAAGTCTATACCTACTGCACGCCAATGCACTCAAGTAATGATACAAAACTGGCTGTGTAGAAAAATTCAATGATTTAATAATGTACACTCTGACATACGAAGAATTGAAGGATCTCTCAGTTCTCGACGATATTCGTGGAACATTTCTAGCATCAAGTAGCGGACTGTAAACGTGGATTTAGTTGAATGAACTATCGAGTTACACAATAAATTAAATATTAAACATTTAGATAATTAAATCTTATATATTGCAAGAAAAAAGCTTTACCTGGATGAAGTGTATGAGGTTTGGATTAATCTTTAAGACATAAAATTATATAAAAAAAATCAAACAGTTTCTGAAAAGTGGTGGGATCACTCAGTTCCATCCTTTCTACCTATTCTCGCATAATGGTCAGTGAATAACCCTTAGCATAATCTAATTAAACATAAACTAAATTGACAATCTGCGTGCTTTTAATGTATATTATTACGCAAGACATTTGTTTCATAAATTAAACACCACGCACTACACAGTCATCATTCTCAGCCTATCAACTGCTGGATGAAGGCTTCCCCAAGTGTCTCCCATCTTTCTCTATCTATTGTAATTTCCTCTCATGTATTTCCGTAGAAATTGCTGATTTTGTCAGTTCCGAGGATATTAGGGCGGCCTGTCGGCTCCTTGATCCTCTCATGTACCACTGAATGATATTTAACCATATTACATATACATAATACACCGTTTAATTTATTTTACTATTACACATATGCCAACTCTTAGATAGGCAAGTACTTCATTCCCAAATAATTATTTTTAAACATACTAGTATTGTTTGCGTGAAATAATTTAGTAAAATAAAACTTTGTGTACTGTAGAAAGTAACTAATTAATCAATGAGCACATTACTTATTTTGACCTTAATGAGAATTGTTTTTAAAACATGTAAATGAATGGTAATTTTTAATATTGTTTTATTTTATATTATAATTTTTTTTTTTTTGTAATCTTTATACTATACGTCATTTTAAAGTTAATTCGGATTGAAAACGTTAGGTCACGTGGAAAATCTTCAGTGTATGTATAGTTTAGTATTTATACACGAACACTGTGTCACCTATCATAACCAATCGTGTAAAACGTGCTCCGACTCTGTAATCCTGGTCTTCTGGATAAGTCACGCCGCGGTCCAGCGCCAGGGCCGGACCGACAGAAAATGCTCCATACTAGTTGCCTCGGACGCCACATTACCAAAAGTTTACAGTTCAGTATTTAAAATCGAATTATATGCGATATTCTTCTAAACGGAATAATAATCTTACTATTCCTTATTATTTATTATTAATATATTATATCAAGCTATGTTTAGTATCGTATTGGGACTTTATATACAATTAAATTTATAGCACACTGTAGTATTGTAGTATACATACGTGACTAAAAAGGTTGCTAAGAAAATCTCACTTCTGGGAAGGATCAGAAGATTTATTAGTACTGAGTCTTGTCAAATAGTTCACAACTCTGTTATTATTCCTCACATCAACTACTGCAGCAGCATTTGTTTTTGGCTAACGAAGAAGAAATGAAATAGATATACTCGGATCAGTGCAATGCTGAAAGATCTGAAAATGGTGACTTTTAAGCATAAAATATATTTTAATACAATGGCATTTATTTTTAAAATCATCAATAAGAAAATATCAGCGAAATTGACACGAAAAATTGATGCAAATCAACATGAGCACGAGCATCGTCAAGGAGAAGGGACAGACTGAGATTGCCATTCAGGAAGAAAGCCAAATCTCAGAAATCAATGATGTATAGAGCGATGAAATTTTTTAATGAAATGCCAGAAAACATAAAAAAGGAAGAGAAATTAAACAGATTTAAAATACAACTGACTAAATTATCTTGTTTATATTATGGAATGCTTATATCTGCACTATGTTAACAATTAAATAAATATATTGTGCTTAAAATTTAAGACTGTCGAAATGGATGGATCCAAATAATCATAAAGGTAATCGGCTTAAAATAATTCAAAGATATATTCCCCGCACTCCCTGGCTCTCCAAAGGAACAATATCAAATATCCCTAGAATGAGAATTGGGCATTGCCAGGTAGTCTCACTTTTATTCAGATTGAACTTAATAGATTCCCAAATGTGTGAGTGTGGTGCCGAAGAGGAAACCCTTGACCATATCTTTTTTGGATGTCCATTGCGGATAACAGGTATTTTTACAGTAATCTCGTCAATGGTAATTTTCAACTCCCAGTTAACTTGTGTCATCTTCTTTCCCTAAACTCGCCACATTTAATTTATATAATGGCAAATTTTTTGACCGAGAGTGGTATTAAATTGTAATATAATATTTCCTATTCTATAATATTATTGTAAAATAAACTTTTAACTTGATTAATGGCATAAATCACTCTTGAAGGGTGGATTGCCTATTTTAAAGAAGAAGAAGAAGAAGACTGTCGAAGATTATAACTCATTAATTTTCCATATAATGAACTTTTTGAATTAACCGCTTCCAATATCTAAGTCAGTATTTTAAAAACCCAAAAAGCATTTTTTTCTATTAACCATAAAACAAAAAAGATGACATTCATTCTCTCCCCCATGTGAGCTTATGCAAATGTACTGTTTGGCATAAAGCAAAATATTAGATATTTATCAAAGTTTTATTGTTCATAATGTTGCTAATACCAAAAACACAAATCAGCTTATATTATACGTACTTTGCTCGTGACAGTTTCCGATTTAAATTCGTGGACTTTCCAATTTAAATTTTGGCCAACTGCGATACCCGAGTGTATAATAAGATATAATAATCACTAACAGAAGACAATTACACGCATCTAGGATTACTCGGGTATCATATTTGGTCAAAATTTAAACTGAAACGTAATGGAAAATATTTCACTGCTTCCGTGGTAGTTTGTAGAACTCCAAAATCAGATAAGTGAAAATAAAACACTTGTTTTTTTATTCTACTCGTTTAATTTACTTGAAAACGCATTTTACCTTGTAAGGGCATTATAAACCTAACAATTTAACTCAACAACTGTATTTATATCTATAGTGGTGCGACAACATTATTCATTGATATTCCATTATTCTAATGAATAATATTATTCCTTTTCGTATTGGCCAAATTTACTATCTAAAATAAAACATTAAGTACAGGATGTCTATAAATACTTATTTCAGTGTTTATCTTTAATATATATATACTCGTAGTTTTTTTTTTTATGAAAACACGTTTTTATTGTGAGGTAGTGATGAGCTCAAAATCACGAACAGTGAGTCAATCACTGATATCTTGAGTCACACTCACTATCAGTGATTGAATATCTGGGAATATCATGATTCGTGATTCATTTTTTCATTTTATTTATATTTGGTTGCGAACCGTGATTCGGCGCATGTACATATGAAACGAAAATATTCATGAATGAAAGACGTTATAATTCGTGATAAGCGGCATCTAGTAGATTATACCAAAACGTTTTACACGTTTGACCTGAAATTATATATGAAAGTATATATGCTAGAATATGAATACACGAATAAAGTTTGAATAATGTAAGTAAATACGCTCAAAATTATGATTTTATTTTATTTCGTGTATTGTGATATCGTGTAGCGCACACGTATTAGTAATAAAACTGTGGTCACAGTCACAGTTTTCAATCACCGATATTATCGAATATCAATTATAATCACACCAGTGAGTCAAAAGTTGAATTTTTTCTCTTCAGTATTGTGAAGTTTCAATTTCAGAACATTGTTCTGTGGTATTTTTAATACAAATTAAATGTTTCAATATGAAAGATACACAGAAAAAATATATTTATTTAAAAATATTTGGTTGCTACCGAGATAATATAAAGTTGAATGCTTTTAATAATGGAATAATAAATGTATTAAATACCAAAAATATACAAAATATGATTTCTAAATTTGCTGTAAACGTAATCGAATGCTGTAGTGGAATGGTAACACGTTTCCCGCGATAGGAATAGGTCCAGGTTTGAATCCCGGTAGCAACCGAATATTTTTATGCGTATCTTTCTAATTGATTAATTTAATTTTTATTAAAAATATTATTTTCACTCACGTCTTATTTGCTCGATAATACGCCCGGCCCTGGTCGGTGATCAGGGGTGCTATTAGCGGGTTAGCGGAGGCTGTGCTCAGTTCAACAGGGGTCGCCAGTGCAACCTGCGGAGGGGGCTGCGTGCAAATCGGAGGCACGAAGAGGCTTCACGAACCTATCTTAGACCAAACAATCGAGGGCAAAAATGCATCGGGTAAATCGGTGGGAGGTATATTGACTTCCTTTCAGATTAGTCGAGATAGTAGAACGGTGGGATAGTGGAGATGTTTATGTAGCAGATAACGGTGGATGCTGTTAAATGTAACAAATTGTGATTAGTATTTTTCAACATAGAATATGTTTGATGGCTGGCATCTGACAATCTGTAATATAACCAATATTTTAAAATATTTTTATATCTACTTTGGAATAGTGAAAGTGACACAATAATATAAAAAACAATATACTAGAAAATCGTACCTTCTCCGGGATGCCAAACTTATTATAATCATTAAATTGATATAATTATGTTCATTATTTCTTCATTTCGACTGTATTCAGTTTCGTTCATATTTTAGAGCTCTAGCTCTAGCTTTGCCAAAAAAATAGTCACCACTGGGGCTATATTTGGCGAATATATTTTCATTATTTTAATATATTTTTATTTTACATTAGTTAGATCTTTTTAAGTCATTGATCTAGTTTTACGAATTTAAAGAATAAATATGAATTAAATATATTAATTAGAAAGATATACATGTAAAATCAATTTTATATGTATAGATTTCTAATTAATATATTTAATTCATATTTAAAATATCACATACTTATGTTCTGAATAATTACAACTCACAATAAGAATGTGTTCTAATAATAATAATAATAATAATAACTTTATTGAATCACATGTCTTACTATTATCCTGGACTATGCTTGAACAATTGTTATTTTATCATAATGGAATTAATAGTTAAATTGTGTTTAATTTTGACGAAATCAAATCCTTTATCGTGCCGACATTGGCGGCTAATTACGAGTAATTATATGAAATATCCAACCAGTTGTGTCGTAATGCGCGGGTAGTCTAATGGATTATTCTCAAAATGTTTCGTTAGCACAAATAATTTCCTGGAACACCGACACGAACTCTGCGTTAGCACCTGCCTTCAAACGCTGCAGGTGTGGGGAGCCAAATTGTTGCCGCAATCAAGATGCGCGAAAATTGATAATCAGAGAAGGATGGGTCCACCCCGGGACAGGTAAACATGAATCTGCCAACCCTTACAGAATAAATAAAGAACACAGAAATTCACGTATGGTAATCGTAATGCCAATTGAAATGCAATTATTATTATTTTAAACTCGTTACATATTTTGGACACGTGCATCGTATCACCTCTGCATGGGGTATGTATTTCTGGTTTGAATAAAATATTCATAAATGGGCGTAAATTAATTAAACCATGCAAATAACTGTACCACGGGCTTCCGCGTGACATGTGAGGATACTAACAATTACGTTGCCGAGAAATCAATGGGATATAAATATCTTAAGCTCTTTAATAATACTACGAGTAGTTTCTGAAAAAGTCCAACTCTTAAATTTTAGTATTAAAATTAATTAATAAATTAATTAGTAGGCACAATGGGAGGGTCCGGAAACTGAAGAAGAATGAGAGCACTTGTGGAGGAAGCCAAATTCCAAAAAAAAAAAAAAAATATATATATATATATATATATATATATATATATAATAGATACTTATACAATAATTTGACACCGAGATACACTGAAATAGCAAGATAACAGCGCTCTTCAATTTGTGGATATACAGGGTCCAGCATCCAGGGTTAGCTTGTAATACATAAATACTGTGGAACCCCGATTTTACATGCCCGTAATTCACGTTTTCCCTCCATTTGTGTGTTATTTCTGCAGTCCCGTATCATTTTAGTACATTACAAACCCTATTTTACGTTTGTTTTTCTCGCAATTTACGTCCAAATTTTATTTAAATTCGTTATAGATCCAATAGTGTGTTGGTTGTTTGCTTATATACACGCATTTTTTATTCTCATACCTACGTAATTTGTACGTTTCGTTATTTTATTGTTTTTGACATGCTCGAATCAACAAGAAAATTGCGTAGAAGATAGTATAGATAACATTAATGGCTGGGAAAGACCCTTGCAGATTTACTTAGACATTGACTCTGACGTAATAACGTCGGACGTACTGAAAATTGATGACATAGTGGACAGTCGCATAAACGAAAACTTGACAGAAAAAGAACTCCCTGCATGGAAAAAGTGTCTGCTCGTCACATAAACCTAGTTCCTACAAAGTACGATAACATGTGACATATTGAAGGCCTCAAAGCATATTTTACTCGTATTAGCAATGTACCATCACTTTAATTTAATTGATAATATTGAAAGAACTATTTAAAAACAATAAAAACATACGACAAAAAATAATATTTGATTTTTTCAATAAAAAATCTGTTTTTTTTAATTCTCCAATTTACAGTTTCCATCTGTTTACATATTTTTTATCCCTTCAAAAACTTTAAATCAGGGTTCCACTGAATATGATTTCTTAATACATACAAAAAAACTTTATTGAACGTATCGTTTCACAGCATATTATTTACAACACTGAACATACTCAAAATATCAAACATTAACACTATTTTATGTATATACATGCAAACATATATCTATACACATATATATATATATATATATTTTTTTTTTTTTTTTTTTTTTTTATATGTACTTAGGTAGTGCTATGGTACAACTAAATGTACTTAGATAGAGCTATGGCAGTTTATTCATTGCATGTAAATCTTTGATTCGTTACAGTTGTAGCAGCTGCGTAGTGTCAGTCATTCATCTTGCCTCTCAAATATTGATCACTGGTGTGATTGTGATTGATATTGGATAATATTAGTGATTGAAAACTGTGACTGTGATCACAGTTTCATTACCAATATGTTACCAATACGAATGCGATGCACGATATCACAATACACGAAATAAATTAATAAATAAAAAAAACATATTTTTGAGCGTATTTACTTATATCATTCAAACTTCATTAGCGTAAAAAACATATTCTAGCATATATCTAATTTAATATTATCACAAAGAGAATGAAAATCCTTTAAAAAATGAGAGTTTATTTTTCCGGTCAAATTCTCAGCATTTCGAGTCAAATGCGTAAAACATTTTGGCAGAATCTACTAGATGACGTTTACCATTGGAATACGATAATATTTTTATCATTGGAATATGATAATATGTTTATCATTGGAATATGATAATATGTTTATCATTGGCATATGATTGATGTGTGAGTATTTTCGTTGCATATGCAAATGCACCGAATCATGATATTCCCAAATATTCAATCACTGATAGTGAATGTGACTCAAAGATATCAGTGATTGACTCACGGTTCGTGATTTTGAGCTCATGGTTACTCTCAAACTATCTGAATGCAGTTTCTAAGGCTTGGAGAGCTCTTGATATATCTTCGTGTTTATCTTTAATTTCTTTATCAATATTACCTGCCTTCGATATACAATTAAAATTCGGAACCTTCGATCATTTATGTCACGAAATTGTCATCATTTAGTCATCTTGGCCTCGCACTGAAGCCCTCAAGCCAAATGGAGCGATGACATCAGAAGAGTGGCGGAGTGGTGGATGGATAAGAAAGGTTGAGAATAGAGATGGGAGGCATTAGGAGAAGTCAGCAGTAGAGAGACACGAACTGATAATGATGATTATGATATAATTTCCCACTCGAGATTAATATTAAATACAAGTCCGAATAACCGAATTTCCGGATAGCCAATGTCCGGATAGCCAATGTCCGGATAGCCAATGTCCGGATAGCCAATAAATCAGCATTATATACGTACACGACAAATTGACATCATAGCCTAATGGGACGTAGCTAAGGTAAAGCACTCCATTAGCACGTGAAAGGTATCGCGATCGATATTCGGCACATTTTTGAAATCAAAAGGGTTTTAGAGGCATCTGGTATCGATCCCGGTATCGATAAAGTTGGAAAGAAAACACAAAGCAAATGCGGGATGAAATTTTCTAAAGTAGTTTTTGTGACAAATAAAACATGAAATGAAAAATTATGTTAAAACATCCACTGAACTTGTGATAGCAAAACCATAATTGCCCCCTCGGTGCCAAGGAACTGTCAGATGCGGTGAAAAAATTTGTTACTCTTTTTCTACAGACGATCAACTCGCTGGTTTGATCAACACCAGCAGTCAGGTATTTTGCAAAGAATGTTTAATGAGTTCCCCGAAATATCACGTAATAAATATGATAATACGTATTACAAGTGCTACCTCGTGTAATACTTTAGTGTATAACTAACCACTTTCACGCTTCATAAATAACCTAATATTCTAAAAAAAGACTAATTGCATATATTACACACCCTGATTTACATAATATATTTATTTATCTATTTTTATACACAGTATCGTATTGCGAGTTCAAGAGGCCACTAGATGTTATTTTAACGCTAGACACGAATTTTAAGGTAGTTAAACAAAAACGAATTTCCTCTACACTGCCAAGATGTCATCATCATCATTTGTATCCCCCTTTATGTCAGGTGGGTGATAATGGATAATACACAACTTCAAAAATAGGATTTTGATCTGGATACTTAACCCGGATTTCTTTATCGTCGCATTACAGAGGAAACATAAAACTAGCGGCAGATTAACATCATCATTTATTTTTTGTAGGTTGTATAAAGTCTTTTATTTTTTAATAGAACACATTTTTATTGTGAACTTATAAGTTATAAGAAAGTAGATATGTGCCTAATCTGTGTTATTTTTAAAATGTTTTTTTCCTGCCATTGTATCTAGACACCGCCTTGTAATATCAAAATAATTTTGACTTGTTCCACAATTAATTATTAAATGTATTAAATATATTAATTAGAAATATATACATATAAAATCCATTTTATCGAAAAATATTGTTGTTCCACCATCGGGATTCGAACCTGAAACTCTTTCCAAACCGGGGAAGGTGCATTGTCCAAATATGCTACATCGACGATATTTTTAGCGACAAATTTTCGAACCTATATGTTACCTTTTTTACATTAATCGTTCCATTATTTGAAAGAGCCATCTAATTTTCACGAAATCTCAAATACCTTTGAGTAATCTGATAGCAGACGCCAGAATTATCAATTCATTTTTATTAAATTTTGGACACATACAACATTATTATTAGGAGAACAGATTCTTATTATGAAGTTTTAATTATTCAGAATATTGATCAGTGATATTTTAAATATTAATTAAATATATTAATAAGAAAGATATACATATAAAATCAATTTTATCGAAAAATATTTTGCGCCACCGAATATAAGTTCGAAAATTTGTCGCTAAAAATATCGTCGCTGTAGCATAGTTGGATAATGCACCTTCCCCGATTTGGAAAGAGATCCAGGTTCGAATCCCGGTGGCGCAACAACAATATTTTTCGATAAAATTGATTTTATATGTATATCTTTATAATTAATATATTTAATTCATATTTAAAATATCACAGACCTATGTTCTGAATAATTACACTTTCACAATAAGAATGTGTTCTCCTAATAATTAAATGTATTATTTATCTGAATATTTATTATTAATTGTTGAAGACCCTGTAAGATGTTGAATTGCTTAAATAAATGATAGCCTGTTGGCAAGATGTATCGTAGATAGAGCAATGTTTTATAGCCCGACAAGCGACAACAACGTAGAGCAAACATTATAACGGTGATTATTTTTTGTTTTCGTTTAGTTCGTGCGGCACCCATTTATCAAGTTTTTATTTCTCTTATTTTAGCTATTTTAAGTAGTCCAGAACTATTGTATGATTAACTCCTAAGATTGGTGTAAGCTCTCGAATAATTGTGCGAAGCTCTGATTCAACTAACGCCTTCTGTCGGTTATTATAAACTGAAGGATGACGGCCACGACCTTTTTCATTTTCAAGGCTCTCGTCCCAAGCATGAATTTTTGGAACCCTCACAAAAAAATCACTTAATGCATAACATAATCAAAATTCATAATTAAACCGAAGCTGTTCGTACCAAAATACACACCGAATAATCGATTTTAAAATTATATAAATATGAACGTTATGTAATGACACATTAGTTGAAAAAAGTTAAGGTTAAAATTAACAAAACAAAAAATCGCAATCATTTTCCTACAGACCTAAAAACACGCAAATCTTGAAACATTATCATCATTACAATTGGCAATATTGCGACCAGCTGATCATAGATGACGCCACAATCCATGCATCACGTAATTCTAGTTTAATCGATTATTTCGTCGATCGCATACACAATTGCTCGCGTAATTGTCCGATGGCTTTTCCGCAATGTGGTTTCGTCCACTTTACTGTATGACATTATCACCGAAGCATCTATAACTAACTGCGGCACATAAATAATTAAGGTTTCTGCGCGTATTCGCGAGACACGACACCAGAATCATTGAATAATAATTGTTATTATTTATTATAATACAGATGGTTATCTCTATTTTATAAAACACGTCTTGTGCCCGTCGCCATTGCGGCGCCACGCAAATCTTTCACAACTCTGCATTCATCATCAGTATTATATTCTTATACGACAATTTGGCACGCCGATAAACTTTGCGGGAGTAGCTAAGATTGACCTCCGTTAAGTGTTCCTTCGTCGATCTCTGTTTAGGATTTCTAAAGCAGATAATTTGAAGATTCTTAGACTGTTAGCTCTCTTCCCAAGTTCCTGCATCCTATTAATCTGGTGTTCAGCAATGACTTTGATGTTTACTATTTGGTATTGACGTGCAGTACGCATAAACTTAGGTTAAATAAAATACAATCACTTTGTATGAAACCACGACTTTTATTAAACGCCAACCGGTTTCGCTTAGCTCAAGCTTCGTCAGGACGTATTTAAAACCAACAATAAATACAAAAAGTGTGCACTTATATATATACATACAGAGGGAGATAGACTATAAAATTACATTTGAAAAAAGAGAGAGAATACATATACAATTAGATAGAATATGAATACATATACAGTTAGAGGGAACATTAAGGGAGGGGAAAATACAGCGTTGATGATTATTAAATTGATTTTAAAGGAAACATACCTAACATGACAAAATGATTGCTTTCTACGAAAATATAAACTTAAGTAGACGATGCTAGCTAAGTATACAATGGATATACTGGGTTTAAAAAAAAAAAATATCTTTTAAAGTTCTATTCAACAATTCTATCAATTCAAATTTCCAATATAATTGTAAAATGTATTACTTTAAACAGGTCATTTCTTTTGTTGCTGGGTACCGCACTTTGCTTTCGATTTCGATTAAAATATTATCTATGATTTTTCTTTCAGACAACGAATTAAAATGTTTCATTAACAATGCTCAAAAATATACATTTAAATAACTAGCTTTATAAATTACCATTGCCGAAACCAATAACAGAAATAAATTTATTTCATTCAATATTGGTAATAATTTAACATAATAAAATCCTAAAAAATACAAATTCGCTCGTTTGTTAAATAATAAATAGACAAATATTTTATCAACGCAAACACCGAAAAACGAAGTGACTTTGGAATACACTATGAAAGCAAAACGTTTAGTCTGTCAAGCAAAACAAATATGTAGAAGGTCTCATTGCACGCAGTTTTCAGTAATGATTAATCCCTTTCGAAGACAACAGAATTAAGCACAAATTGTTTGAAAAATATAGAAAACTGACATATGTAAAGTCGCCAATATAGGTTCAGTAAGAAAATATTTAATTCAGTTTGCTTATTTTACTGATTGAACAAACAAATTACTAAAGTTGTACACAATTTTTCAAAGTAACCCAGATCTAGACAAAAATCCGGGCAATAACGGCTAGAATTTTATAGGGTCCTTTCATCAGATAAGCATTATTTTACTTTCTTAAAATGTTTAATAATTCGCAGCTTTTTTTCTTGTATGCCGTGCACGCCCTTGCTACTCGGTCATCATCTATATATGAACAACCACCGGAGTATTACCAATTGTATAAACTTAAGAGGCTTATTTTATTAAACATATTATATAACTCTTTAAACACCGCAAATCAAACAAATATTAGAAAACTCCGACAGCAATTACAAGGTCTAATGGATGTATATCATATATATATGTATTTAATATTTTAATAATATATTTATATCTTACTTTTATGCCTACCTTTACATTATTTTAAAATTTAAATACTTCCCAATTCAAATAGAATTGTTTTTTCTGTTGAGTTGGGTAATTTTGTGTAAAAAAAAATTATTAATTAATTTAGTTATGTGTGTAGAATGTATAATAAAATAAGTGTAAAATAAATTTAAATAAATATGTATATAGTTCTTTAAATATATCATATAGCTCTTTAAACATATTATATAACTCTTTAAACATATAATACAGCTCTTTAAATTATTATGAACAAATAAAAATGGAATACAACTAGGTCTTCATCCAGTAGTGGATAAAAAATGACTGATAATGGTTATTACTTTTTAGTAAAATTTATTCGTTGTAATAAGAAGTGACCATCTTTTAAATTTCAATGATTCTCAAAAACCTTTGAGAATGTTCCAAAAATCGCAACTTTACAAATACAAATGTGCTTAAAAATTATTTATATAAGTAATAATAATATATTTTTTTTACAATCTGCTTTACAATAACTTCATATACTAAATGTAATGTACATAGTCCGTCTGGGCACGGGAATCCCCGCAACTTGGTAGAAAACACGCAATTGCTCACACCATCACGTGAGGTGAGAGATGCAGCCTGCAAAGGGTTGCAGTAACAATAGCGCATAATACTTCCCGCTGAGCGGATCCTGGAGACCACGTGAACGCTTTCCCACACATCTAGAAACGTTTTTCATTAAAATGTAACTATCATCATCATCTGCAATATTTATAATTCATCTCAATGTTAAATTTAATTTTCATTCAGAGCTAAACAATGAATGATGTAGAATGTATATTATCAAAAATTGTTTTTTCTGTGTTATTTATTTGTACCCCAATTTAAATGCTGAAAAACTCAAATTTTAATTTAACCTGACATTAAAATTTTGACAAAAAAAATGTTTTGACATTTATAAGGAAGAAATAAGTGGAGATTTGGAATAAACAAAATCGCACTTATTTCTGAATTCCAATTTCCTGTGCCACTTGAAAGTGAAAGCGATACGCTACTGAAATTCTATAATATTTAAAATAAAAAACCATAATAATACTAATAAAAATTCTAACAAACGAAAAAATATAAAGAAAGTACGTAGTTAACATATAGTGTAATGGAAACATGTTATCAAGACAAAAAGTAGTTCTGGGTTTGAGTCCCGGTAGTAACTTTATATTTTTAAAGTGAGGTAAAAAAAAAACAAATATATATTATGTCTGCTTACCTATCCGTTTTCTGTACAATCCTAGCATCATCGCTCCTGAACCCCCGCTTTAAATAATAAGTAGATCTGAATCCCGGGTAATGCCGGGTACGGTCCGCTAATACTGGATAAAATTATTATTCACTTACGTTTTTTTGTACCTCTGTTAAAAAAAGTATATTTCACTACTCGCTAGTCTGATCCCCTTAACCTAACTAGTAATTACATTTCACTAGTAGTGAAATGATATATTAATAGTTTTACGAAAAAAAAAACTGTATTATAAAAATACAAAAACGTTTTTGTTATAAAGATGCAATTTTAGAACATAATTCTATGGTATGCAAATTAAATGAACTAACTAAAAAGATATATCGAAAAAATATTTGGTGACTACCAGGATTCGGACCTAAAGAAGCGCATTAATCAATTTCGCTACATCAAGAAATTATATTTTCAATAATTCACATTTAATTTTTGTTGAACTTATATTCTGTAGTTCTTTATCATTGGTGCATTTTTAACCGATAGGAAAAGGTCCAGGTTCGAATCCCGGTAGCAACCAAATATTTTCTTGGCAAATAGATTTTTTAGTGTATCTTTTAGTTAGTTAATTTATTTCGTAATTTCGTTATTTCAGATTCGTCGCCAACGCTGTGAGTCGTGGTAATCGCGCATCTGTGGCTCCGCAACATTGATTTAATGGTATCATTTGTAAATCGCTGCAACCACAGAGAGGTTCAGAAATCTGCATATCCGCACGGGGAGGTACAAAGTTTAGGGAGCCTTTTTTGATATCAGGATCGGCGGGGGGCGATAAATTAGCCCCGGCCAACCCCGAAAACGCGATTCGGCCGCGTCTGGCCATATTTCTCAGGCCAGGCACGAAAGCCTTCGTGAGGGTTGTGCCGCATAGCCTGAAATCGGCAAGACTAATGACGGCGCGGTGCACTTTAAGGGATGTAATTTAATATTATTTTCGAAGCATGATTACGATTTTTTTTCGATTTCTCTTATCTCAATCATGTCTATTATATAATGAAATTGTAACATTTTTTTTTATTATGCCTTTATTTTAAATAGTTATCTAAGCACCCTTTTCATGCAAATGATAACTATCTATTAATTAGATTATCTATCATTAGATAATTATTTCTCTCTTCCGTCCTCAATCCATCGATTATTAAACATTATTTGTATAAATATTTACCCTAATAATAACAAATATCTTTGTAAAATTTGTCTTAGTACCGTACAATACTTATCTATGTATTCTTCTCATAAATGTAACTTTTACAAAACAAATCCAAATAATAAATTTGTTTGATATATGACGTGTTTGTGGTCCTATGATTCACGCTTACCTTACAAACTAGTGGTCGTGGATTTGAACCTAGTTCCAAGAGACAGTATACAGTAGTACACAGTAGTTCTCAAGTTAATTCTATTATCATAGCATAAGTTTAACATAGTTTGAAAAAACAAGGATATTGATGTGATATTATGTATTAAGTATGTACTTTCATATGCAAATAATTCAAAGTTGCATGTTAATGCTAGAATAATTAGAGTCTATCTCAATCTCCATCTAAATAGCAAATAAAGTTGTGCATGTGTTTTGTATAATTTTTCAAAATCTATCCCAAACATACTCGATCTTAACGCAATACTCGTCTCGCCCGCGCTGCACCATGTTCTGAATATACACACGTCTTAGCTGAAACTGACGTGTTACAAAATGTTTTTAACAGCGCAATTTGTAATAATTGTATTTTTTGTTCAGTAAAAAAATTTTCTGTGTAACTTTTTAAGAGATTCGTCTAATTTATTTCAATTATCGAAAAAGTATGTAAGTCACCGTCGTGCCGAGCGCCATACTCATCTGAAAAGGTTCAACATCCAAGACCATCTCGTCAAGTTTTCTGCAGACGTACTCCATTTCTGGTTTCACCAATACCCATGTATTTTTCTAACCATTCTCTCATTATTTATTAATTCCTAAGCGATACTTTTTTAATTTTATTCACTATACAAAGATTTAGATTTTCAAATAATTATTGTGAGGACTGTCACTTATTGTGTATGTGTGTATAGCAGAAGAGTGTGTAGATGAGTGGGGGGAACAAGGCTTATAAGAGACCGCCTCTGGGGGAACGGGTCTCTTTTCCATCCCCACTTCACAATAGTTATTAGTCTATCTCTGAGTTACATAATTGTCAACTACTGTAATATAATTGTTACCATAGGACACTGAGTTATTATTACAAGGACACTGAGTTATTATTCAACCCAAGCAAATTGAGAGTATAAAGATAAGAGAGTATAAGATAGAACACCAAGAGAATCTGGTGGTACTTCTCTTTGTACTACTACACAATTATGCTCTTTATATACCTACAACTTTTTAATAAAATGTAGTTTCATTAAAAAATTATATAATATAAATAAAAATATTATTAATATATTATAACAGTGGGTTATTTCTTTAGAACAGACAAGAATAGTCTATGTATTAGAATACGCAGAGAAAATGAAATAGTAATAGGCAGGTCACATTGCTTGGAGAACAGTTAACCGTTGGACGAATGTAATTATCAAGAAGTATCTATCACGGAGAAAAGTGGGAGATGATCATGAATTTTATTTCCCCTACGTTAGGTAAATACTTTTTTCATTCCGACAAACACAATTACTTTAAAACAGAACATGTAAACTCCTTTACTGCACTTAAACGTCATTGGCTCGGGGATGTTAGGTTACATTCTGGGGGTGGCTGCATAGCCGGGGGATGAAGCTCGCGGACCGGGGTGGTGGATACGCGTCTCGAGAGCGCCTCGGCGCGTGTGGGCACAATGGCCGTCGCACTCTGCGATAGGAGGCTCTACTTTAAAAGGCCTATTGTGTCAGGAAAGGAAGCTGGAAACACTACAGCCGGAAAAAAGTCGGCTAATTTACGTACAACAGAGGTAAAAATATTACGATTAAAAAAAAACAGAAAATATATAAATGTCATTAAATAATCAGGGTGTGTATCGAAAAGCTATTATATTTTATTCTCTATTCTAGAGTATTCTATTGTCTAAGAAAGCATTACTTTAATCGAGGACCAAAAACGAGGATTGTGAGATTCTAGATAGGATAGAAGCATGGATGGATACTCATGGAAACGTTGCTTACAAAATGAGATGCCTTTGAACTGGGAGGAAAATCGTCAACGGCATCACAACTTAAGGGACATAATCTTCAATAATAAGGAAATAGATTAGAGAACAAAAGATGTTTTAAAATAAAATAATCAGAATTAAAAAAAAAAGAGAAACCACGTTAACGAAACAAGATTTTTACACATTAAATATGAAACAAATATTTTTGTAAAACAAATAATAGAAACAAAACTATTTTTATGAAGTATGGAAGAATTACAGGGCTTACGACCTGTCTCCAGCTGGCTTACTTAATCACTTTACACAATATAACGTTCACCATTCTCACCCCATCAATCTCGACATCTATCAATTTTTTGAAAGTTGTATATATGTTAATATGTGGACAGGCTTCGAGTATCACTACACCATCGCTATCTATGGACCAATAGACCAAATTTGATTAATTTTTCTTTGAAACAGCATATATGTCAACTCAATGAGAACCTGATTATTTTTTAAAGCAATATTCTTTAAATGTAAAATATTTTTAACACTACTAGAATACGCCTGAAAAATCAATATTTTTCAATTATTACATATTTTCTTATATTTACCGGTATATTATTAGCAATATTTCCAAAATCTAGTAATTGTGTGTTCTTGGACATTTTCAAATAATGCTAAATATTTTTGTAATTAAAATTATGAGTAATTAAATAGGACCGATATGGAACCTTTTTCTCATAAAAGAGTCATGTGTAAGCGAAGAGTCACCAACAACTATACAAATATAAAATGTAATCAGTCTTGAAAACATATCCTTTATTTTTCCATTAGAAAATTTCATCTCTCTATATATACAGACATTCTAAAATTTACAAATAAAAGTTGTACGTAATAATCACATATTGATAAGGTAATGATGTCAGAATTTATGAGCCCATGTTCTATTTATATCATGTTCAGCGGAAATAATTGATCATGCAAACGGGGAAATACTTGGACTTCTTCACGACAGCATTATATTATTTACAGCTTTACTAGACGCACCTGGTCCATTAGATTACTCAAAACTGTATTTTCTATCCTTCGTTCCCAACTGCATATATTCTTAGCTATTTTTCCATTCTATCTCAATTCAATCAATTCATCTATACATCTTCATCCATGTACTCAAGAATACTCTTGTGACTAATATTCATCAATTGAAGAAAAAGTACCTAGGAATCATAATAGATAACTAATTCAAATGGAAAGAACATATTATTAATCTTACAAACAAAATGAGGAAAACTCCCTACATATTTTTAAGACTCGGAAACATATTATCACTTTCAAATCTGAAAATGATATATTACGCGTTTGTACAGTCACATTTGCAGTGAGATATTATTGAATGGGGAGGAGCATATAAAACTCAAAAAATGATAATAAAAATTATTCTTAAAAAAAAGACTTTCCAAGTATACAACTCTTTACAGATTTCAAAGTACCAAAAATAATAGACATACAAAAAAATTCAATAATTCAAATTTTCTAAATTAAAAATCAATTAAATAATAGAAGCGAATTCCGATCTGCAAGATTTGTAGACCAAATTGATATTCCAAAATTAAAATACGCCGCATCCCAAAATCACCATATTTATCAAGACATCAAATTTTTTAACAATCTCCCCATCACAATTAGAAAAATTGCAGACTACTATAAATTTGTATCTGAAGTAAAAAAAAATGTACACAAACTAACTGAAACATAAATTCTCGTATATACTCCTCTATACACGAGTCTTACTCTCATAGAAAAGAAATAAATGTTAAAAGAAATAATATATATATATATATATATATATATACTACTGATTATTTTTAAAATGTATAATATTTTAAAAGTAAAAAAATTTCATAAGTTTTCTTTACCTTTCGTATCCTGTATCCTCAATCATCTTCTCTTTTCTCTAGATTTTCGTATTTTTAGTATCTTCTCATAACTTTACAACTACCCTCGCACAAAAGCAGAATATGGAAACAGATGTGGAATCCACGATAAAGCGACTTGCAACATTCAAGATGTTGATCTACAGAATAATTCTCAAAATTACCTGAATAGGTAGGATTTACAAAGAAAGTAACATAGTGACAATTATTACATTATAGCTCGTGTCTACGAAAGAGATTTTCAATTCGAGACAATCTCTGAGATACGAATTTTACTCTCATGAGATTTTTGAAGATAATATGTACAGAACATATCTCATTACTATTCTGCTCCTCATTTCACACTTATTGTACGTCAAATGACAGTCTGCTGACCATTTATATTCCGTTTATTACTTGAGTGAATTTGAATTTCTCAACAGCAGTTAAAACTGAATAAATGTTTTTGATTTAACGCATTCTGCTTGTCTATCTTTTCAGAATAAATAGTTGCAGTTATTTTTCCTTAATTTCCTGATAAATGGATCATCAGATACTCAAGTTTTTGTCTTTTCCACCAATTTGAGTAGAATAATAGGGAGATTTATCTCAACCAAATCTCTGAGAAATATTTCATAGTATCTCACTCCGTGGACACGGGGTATTAAGAATATATTTCACATTATGTAAATAATGCATTCTAAAATCTGTATACATTTTTTTATTGTTATTACATTTATATTCTATAAAATTTGTAGTATTAAAAAAAGTACTCTTGGGATTTTTATAAAAATATTCTTCTGTATAAAAATTTCCATCTAACCGTATTCAGTTAGGCTATTCACTAATCACCACTATTATAACCACTTAAATGAATAAAATAATAGTAGTATAGCTACTATTAAAAAATATTATTACGTAGGATGTTACATTAATTTCGTAATATTATTTTATAAGGTAAGTTCACGCCACTGCGCAGCGCACACATTTGAAATTCAAATGACCGTCTGTAAATCCGTATTTGAGGTTCTGTTTCCGTTTTTTTTATTAAAATTGTACATCCGATGTGCAACGTTTATTCATACAAAAAACTTGTGAACTGTCACCTGGTGCTTGCAGATTCCGCACAGATAGAGAAAAATAAACACAATATTGTAAATCTATAGTCGGGACTTAAAATTTAATTTTTATTTCAAATGTCTGAATAAACTCATAACATTATCATTCTTAATTCAACTATCTATATATTTATCTTCTATTCTTTTTTAATTCATACTTGTCTATAGATGATAAACCTATGTTATTTACTTAGAGAGATACATCTACCATAGATAGATTTACCATTTTACTGATAAATTATCATACAATCAATTTATATAGGGTAAATATTTTTTTTAAGTTATCTATAATCAGAAAAACAATAAATCATTTCTAATAGAATTAAAAATATATAAAACATGGAAAATAATTACTGCAGACCGATAAAATATAAAAGCAAGAAATAACATCGAAATAATAAGTATGAAATAAGATTGCAAGGTCAATGACCTAATAATAAAGAAAATTTTAATCGTTCATAAAATAAATTTATTTTTGTTTATCACATAATTGACTTCATTTCTTGTAGAAATGTAAAATTCAGTGAAATACAGGGTGAATAATATGTTCCAGGCCGAGTTCATTTGGTCGCCATTTTGGTTTGCAGACATTCGTTAGTTTGTATTTTGTAGTCGTAGAGAGACGTTGATTACTATGTATTATGGAGCACCTTACGCCTCAACAACATGGTGAAGTCATTAAAACATTTTATTTACATAATTATTTGACTTTTGGAAGAAAATCATCACAAGCGACAAAGCTTATTTCGACTTGGCGGGTTTTATTAATAAACAAAAGAGCCGTTCGTTATTGGGGCACTGAAAATTCTCAATTGATACATCAACAAACTTTACATCCACCAAGAATTATTGTGGTACAAATTAAAAAAATGTGTTTCATTTCCTAGTTATTCAAAAACAACATCGGCCTGTAACATAATGTACATCTTGTATTTAGCACCCACATAGCTTCAATTATTATTTTTAGTAGTTTTCTCTGAATAGCTTCTAATGGGGGTGGTTGGATCTTTATTGCTCCACCCCATACGACAATTCCATGCTGTAATATAAATATTATATTATTTTCACTATATAACACACTCGTAAATAACTCACAGATACTTTACCGAAATTGTATATGATGTATCCAGTCATTTTTAATAAATAAATTATTTATTAATTATTAAGATTTTGATAGGTATTGCAAGGAAAGCAACTCCACAAAAATTCACTTTTTTCGATGATAACGGGTTTATTCGGAGTTATCGTATGCACTGTACTGCTCTTGTGGTTTTAATCAGATTTCTGGGAAAAATGTTAAATACCTAATTTCTTAATTGAAATTATCATAAAAAGTATTTTATATCAGTATTCTTACTATTTTTCAAACTAAGTTCAGCGCTTGTGCTATAAAAATAAGAATTATTTGATGTTCTGTTAATACGAAGCTCAGATTCTCAACTATTTGATCACTTGGCGAAAGATATATAGCGGTAAGATATTACCCCTAGACCAAATAAGTAAGTCTTCTTTTAAATATACATTGAATAAAATTGAATAAAATATTCGAAGTAGATAAATAACATACCGAGTATTGAGTGAAAAATAAAGCTTTTATAAACAGATACAATCAAGAGAAACAGTATCTCACATCGACAGGTGAAGTATTAAACTAGCTACACACAAATATAGGAGACAAGGCTTAGGTGGTAGATATACAAGTAATTAGGTACTGACAGATGGAGGGGGAGGGGGCGGAGTTACTGGTGGACGGTAGAGGGGTGGTTGTAACGGAATATGGAGAGGAAAGGAGACGAGTTAGAAAATTTAATATTGTTTATCAGATTAATATTCGAGTTCAAATTCCTTTTTATTTCTAAACTTTCCAAATTATTCATTTCATTACATTTACGCGTGACGGGATGGAGGAGTGATAAATGAAAGGATTAATTATTCTCCATGATATGGTTCGCGAATTCGGAAAAGTTGTTAATAATTAGATAACAACGTTGCTCTTTTAATCTAATGTTGAGATTTCTATAGGTTTGTCCGATATATTTACTATTTCAATGTCCGCATGAAATTTCGTAAACCCCGCTTAATAAACTCAAGTAGAGTAATAACATTGTTTCATTTATATCCACCATTTTGATGAAACTCAGCAAAGTTATCACTGATTTTATCTGTTTATCTTTCTAATTGATACATCTAATTTGTATTAAAAATATCACAGAACTGTGTTCTGAAAAACTACAACTTCACAATAATAATGTGTTGTTCTTAAAAAAAATTTAACATATATTTATTAAAAAATTTATGTTTTTAAATAATTCGGATAGTGGTTAAGAGATTTTATAGGCGTAATTGTATTTCTTATAGACTGGAAAATTGTAATTATTTAACTGATTAAATTTTCTTAAAATTTTCATAATTTTAAATTAGAAAATACACATTAAATTTTTTGTTTTTTTCTTCCTTATTCATTCTTGACACTTTTGACGTATAGTGGCCTCAAGCGGATAAGACATAGCTCGTAACATACATTTCTCTTTCTCTCTGGTCTACAACCAGATGCGAAGCTTTCATCCACCATAGTAAATTTTCAACTCAATTACCCTAAATTATTTCACTGAATAGAATAACAATAGCAATATTTAAATATGTCCAAGAATACACAATTACTGGATTTTCAACAATAGAGGCACTGTTATTAAACAAATAATCGATATGTATTTTTTGTTATATTTAATGGAAATATATGGAAGTGTGGGTAATTACATGACTTACGACCTGTCTTCGGCTGGCTTAAGTGATCACTTTATATTAATATAACGTTCACCATTCTCACTCATTAATCAATCTCTATATCTATCAAATTTTTGGAAGTTGTATATACATTAATATGTGGAAACACTTCGAGTACCACTACACTATCGCCATCTATGGACTAAATTTGATAATTCATTTCCCTGAAACAGCATATATGGTATGTCACAATGAGAATCTAATTATTTTTAGTAATTGTGTATTTTTGGGCATATTGAAATATTGCTAATAATATACTGGTCAAAATAATAAAATATATCAAAATGGAATAATGTTGATTTTTCAGGCGTATTCTAGTATACTGTGTTAAAAACATTTTACATATAAAGAATATTGTTTTAAATAATTAAAAATAATAATTAGAATTTCATTGTGACATACGTGCTGTTTCAAGTAAAATTAATAATTTATTCCATAGATAGCGATAGTATAATGGTATTCTAAGTGATTCCTCATATTAACATATATACAACATTCAAAAAATTTATTTATATAAAAAGTTGATTGGGTGGAATGGTGAACGTTATATTGTGTAGAGTGATCACTTAAGCGAACCGGAGATAGGTTGTAAGCCCTGTAATTACACATTCATCCATATTTTTCCAATCATAAAAAATGGAATGACAATAGTTCGGTTCAAAAATATTATCAAATTTGAATTAATAAACTGCAAAATTTCTGACATAATTGTATCTACTATTATTTACCGTAAATCTCTGATGACTCGAATTCGAATAGTCTAGTCTAGTGTAGCTTAGTCTGAAATAAGATCAATACTGCTGCAGCTTTCTTGTCACGTTATATTTTTCCGGTCCCCATGGCTTACGGTAAATTGATTGATATCAATTGCTAGACACTCAATTGTTCGAAATTCAGTTTCGCGACAGCAAGCGCGTTGCACGAGAGACAAATTCTCACGGACAAGCGAAATGTCGTAAATTTGAACGTGACGAATACCGTAAAAATATTATAAATAATAAAAGTTTACTTAAAAATATGAATAAGTTAAGATATATCAATAAAGATGCGAGTAAGCTAAGTAAGATAGATCAGTAAAGTTACCAAGTACCGTATCATAATTTCTAAGCGAATTTTTAAAATACTAAAAATATATATATGACATATGTGCCTTGATGTGTGACGTATATATGCATCAATGGTTTTTTAAAAAATTAAAATGTTAGTGCTTCATATAGATATTACATACAAATTATTAAAATTAAAACACTAATGAAGTTAAAAAGAATGCTATTCTTTTACCTAAAATATTACTCCAGAAACGTAAGTAACCAACACTACCATATGTTGTCACACGGTGGTGTACACTTTATCTAAGACATATAAATATACGGTAATATACATAAATATACGGGTAATTAAATCGTTATTTAAACCGATGTCTAAACTGTTATTTAAACCATAATTGTGACTGATTGTGTTCGATTGTAATGACCGTCGGTAACTGATTATTCGTTATTCTTTTAGCAGTGACATAAATTAAACCTCCAACAATTAAATCGTAGTTACCAATCAACGTCACAATCACAGCCATATAACCATCACAAGCTTAGACTGAAAATCAGATTCCAAGAATGCATATTCAAATCCCCGGCTGACATTTTTTCACAACTTTTATTTAGGCGAGGCACGACCCACTTCTTTTTTTTTACCAAGACACCGAATATTACATGTACATCGCATCGCATTATCAGAACGGTTAAATACGCATTCCAATCATTTTAAAACGACATACATTTGGGTTAGTTATAGGTAGGTACTGTGAAATATCACTTATCTTTTTTGTTGGATAAATTAAAATTTCAACATGGGAATGTCTGGCGGCGCGGCGATTATTGGCCACGAAGTGCCCTTTACCTAGGTAAGCTGATTGGTTTCTACTAATAAAATTATAAATGTTAGTTCTCGCGTAGGCACATTTCACAGCGGCACACGCTGCATGCGCGGCGACGGTTGCATAAGACCTGGGAAGGCCCGACCCGCGACCTTGGCTCCAACCAGGATATGTCGGATGCCGCTAGCAGTCGGTTATTTTTTTCATAGAGCATGATTAAAAATTACACGTCATATAGCGACTGTGCTAACAAGCGTTTCTAAAGTGCATTAGCATCGCGTTAACATCCGTTGATAACTCTTACCTTCCATTCATACATTTGTGGATCATTTAATTATGCAACCTAGACAAAACATTATTAAATATTTCTACACGTACGCGCGTCGCGTGGCAACGAAACAACAATATATCAATAAAATATTTTTAAGAGAACACCATTAATAGAGAACATAAATTAATTGTCACTGGTATATTTTTAACAATCAAAATTCTGAGACGAAAGAAAAAATTTCTTCCGCGCATGTCGCAAGCATCGCGCAGATTTTATGTGTTCAATTTATATTTTAATATATTTTTTATTTATTTTTAAGATCTTTTCAATCGTATAAATTATGAGACGAACAATGAGAAGCGTTTTTTTCCTCGTAATTAATTTTAATTTTTAAACAGTCGCCATTTTGTAACTTGATAACGGATAATGCAAGTTAACCAACTTGTCTGAGATATTTATGTAGTTTATTTTTCAGAAAATTCTGTTTAAAATCTTAATTATATTTATAGTTTTAAAGGGTGGTTTCGCAGTCTCCTAGCCATTGTCGAAATAGTACATTAAAATTTTTCGGAAAGTTGCCTCATGAAGTAACTATCGAAATCTACCTAAAACAATGTGATTATTATTATTAGATATTATTAGATATTAATATATATTATTTTCAAGACTAATATGTTTTTCAATACAACTCATTTGACAATACGACTTGCATGTATCTAGTAATCGAAAGATAAGTACGATTTATGAATATTTAAAAATCGTCTTTTGTCACGAAGTAAATAATTGTTGCAAGAGAATGTAAAAGTGATAAAAAAATTAATGAATTTAATATGTATAATTAATAAATCAAATTATTAATAAATCTCACATTGAGCCAAGCACCTGCGTGGCTATACAGTGTAGAAATAATTAAATTAATATACCCGATACTTAATAAAATACTTATCTATCAACGATCTCTCTTTCAATGAGTTAATATTATTTATATAACTAAGGGAGAGTTGCAATAATTAAATTTTAAACAAGTTGATTTCATGTGATATACGCAATTTGCTACCTAAACATTACCAATTTAGCGCAAGTATGGATCGAGCGCACTCGAGCAATATTCCCACATTAAACAATTACCGGTATCCTTATGCATTTACGTATATCTAAAATTAAACAAAAGAAAAAAAATTGGCTTGCAATATGTGGTCTAGTGGTTACAATACTCGCCTAGTGATCTAGTGATAGGGGGGTTTGATCCCCGTCATTTACCAGGAGGCCATCAAGTTAATCCTATTTTCATAGCACAGGCGTTTAGCTTAGTTTAAAAATAGTAAGAATATTGATGTGACGCGTATTCCGTTTCGCATTTCATTTCTTGTCGATACTAGGCGGCGAGGAATTTCTGTAAGGTGTCTGGTTTGACAACCAGGTATGTGAGGCGCAGGTCAAGGGCACTTCGAAAGAAAGTTACATTGAAAAAAAATCTATCTAAAAAAATAAAATCCCCACCCGGAACACTATATTGCCGGTAGATAGCTTTAACTAATTAAACAATGCTGTCAGTATACAATATCGTCAAATTTCATCTACATATGTAACAATTTCGTGAGGTCTATTCTTCCAATTAAATATAATGTTACCAACAGGAAAAACAGATGTTTCACTAATAAGATAATATATCGTCACCTAAGCAGCATATGGTACCGCATATCTCAATTTTTTGTCAAATTAAGATATTTATATCATTGGATTTAAATTTTCGCGGGGAATCGTTCTATATCACTAGTTTCACTATAGCGTCCGCTAGGGGCGTGCAAAACCAAAGAAATATAATCACCACATATCTGTAACCTCCCTGTCAACTGCGCACAAGTTGAGGAAATCGTACCTAAGTTTAGTTCAGTTTCAGTTTAGAAAGTATATGCTCATCTTTACAACTATATAAAGGTAAGTAAAACTTCACTAATTCAATAAAAATCATTAAAAACTAGTTATAACTCTTTCCCGTAAAGTACACAATTCTTAAATATGTGTTTTTGCTGCTTAGATAACGATATGATTATGGAATTTGATGACAATGTCACAATAACTTAATTAATTAAAATTGTGGCCGGCAATAAAAATTTCATATAATAATAGTGACTTAAATTTTTTCGATTGATTAATTTGTATATCTTATTAGATTGAAATGTTAGTTCATTACATTTTTTAAAAAAATCAAATAATCATTTACCATTTCTTGACATGGTTTGTCCATCTCTGAACTGTATAGATAACCGGCGCACCCAAAATTCCTAAACCGTTAATGTCTTAAACCCATGTCTTCGACCTACAAAAGTGATCAAGTACCGTCAATATCGATTAATACACGATATTAAAAGGTAGAGATCGACAATAATTATCAAAAACGACGAAACAATACTAATTTGCAATTCTTGAGTCATTGAAGTAATAAATTATTGGTACTTATGTACAGGGTGTAATAAACATACAATTATAATAACTTTACAATTTACATACACATGGTGTAACAGACAGCTATATACGGTCGTATTTTATATTTTCGTGTCACGTATTTAAACATTGTTTCAATCACATAGTTGCGTGCGCTAGTGGGTACTTAGCAAATTTTTTAGTTTTTGTTTTAATATTATTTCAATTTTTTTCGACGAAGATAATCCGGGCTATTTTTTTCCCTACCGCATCAGATCTAGTCCACAAATTTTACGGCTGAATACCTGAATAAATTACAAGTCAATAAATGTTCAAAGGATATAATATATATTTTTACTAATGTTTAAAACGCTTGTATCGCTTTGTCTGAAATGGATCTTCTTTCATACTAATTAAACACCACAAACAATTTTACATATCTAACATATTGAAACGTTGAGAATAATAGTTTTATCTTTGAAAAACGATCGTTGTGAATAGAATAGTTCTAAAATAAGAACGTATTAAATGATAATTACCGTTACTATTCCATTTCCAAATTTGTAACTTTAGAAACAATAAAATAATTTGACACTTCTCTGTTTTACAATGTGTAAATTTTTTATTAAACTTTTGATTAGTGACGAACAGATATTAGAGAACTTTAGGACTTTATTTACAAGGTATATGATATTTATCATCTGTGCAATTATTCCCCGCAAAACCTTTCAACAACACGTACGCCATAACCAAATCACAAGATGAATTCACTTATAACTTAGCTGGCCTCAACCTTAAACGCTAACATATGTCGAGGAAGACGATTTAGCGTCGGCCAGATCAACGATGGATTTTATTGAAGGGAAAATGTATGGACAGCGAACTGTTCAGATGACGCGATAAAACCTATAAATCTCGACATTCAGGCCGTAATTGTGGTTCAATTGAATTGGCTCTGAAATTGATTCCATACTCACGTTGAGGTCAGTTTCGTTTTATTGCTGTCTTAGTGAATTGTGAGCTTTATATGGAGTGCGTCTCCCGGTGCGTTCCCGGCCACAGAGCTCCCGTTTATTAACGACCTCCAAAATTTTGTCGGAGACAAATCAGCAGGAAAAATACTGGAAGAATTACCGGAGAAGGATGGAAAATGTAGGCCAAACGGAAAAAAACTATACACGGGGAAATACAAAAGGTAAAAAAAAATGAACAATTACGAGTTTATCATCATTATAATTATTATCACCATTTGTACGTCGGTCACACTTTAAATAAAGTGAGACACATGCACGCATATTTTGAATAAAATAATTTATTAATCATTAAGGAAAACACATTATATTATAAATATGGAGTTTTTTCAGAACATAGTTCTGTGATATTTTAATACAAATTATATGTATCAATTAGAATAGGAAAAATTGAATTATCCTGTATGTTTTTCCAATTTATATATTTAATTTATATTAATTTAATAATCGTTTGGCAGTTTCTCACTTGACTAGATATGAAAAATATTGCTCTCTAATCGTTTTATTTTTACTAATGAATTAACTGAGTTTTGCGTGTCCGACCTAGGTATAGATGCATTATTCTCATGTATTCAATAATAATTTAATTCGATGCCAAAAATTAGTATTATATGTACCAACATTTAAAAATATGATTTTTTTGTGAGATTGTTGACAGACTTTCAGCTACTATATATTTATTACATATTTTTCTGATTATTTTTCTTTTTCTGCCCACGTCCATCTACTGTTGGATAAAAGCCTCTTAAATACTTTTAATCCCATTATCCAGCTGTTTCCAGCAATCATGTCTGTGTCATCGTTTCAGAGAACTGAACCTGGGGAATGACCTGCGCATCGAGTCCAGGGCCTCCATCATAACATATTTTTATTCAACAGCTGTAATTCCTTAGATAGGTTAAATTCCCAACTTTTATTTAACTTGCTTTTTTTTTTTATTGCTTAATTTTGTTGCTATTTTAACTTTGCTATTCAATGAACTACATGTTCTACTTCAGTTTTTCTACAAATAAATAATGACATATTTTGGGGAATTGTAACGATGTAGTATTTAATGTGTTGATGTGATAGGTTATTAGATATCAGATTTATATGTGTAAGCGTCCGAATGCCTCCAAATAAATTTACACCGGTCGCTTAGGGTCGGTTGTGTGATTAGTAATAACTTTTTAATATAGTAAAAAAAGTTAGCAAAGTATAATTTTTTTGCGAAAACGAGGTGTTCGATCGTTTGTAAAAAAATATTTACTTCTTGAAAGCACAACCCGTAGTAAACTTATTTTACTATGCAATATCCGATAATAAAAACGAGAAACGATAGCTAAATATGGCAGACTTTTCACAGGTGTTCCAAAAGTCATCTGACACATTGATACTTTGAGTGTAGCAGTTTACGATAGTTAATCATTCAATATCCCGCTATTTTAGTAATGAGAGTTCATTCAATAATGATTTCGTTGTTTAATATAATACGAGAAAATGTCACCACCAAAGTGACAGATATCGAACGCCTAGGCGAAAAAATTTATAGATAATGCATAAAATAAAGCATATTTCATGATTATTTGTCACACCTAGAGACATCTCCATCTATGCTTTGACAATATTAAATTTGATTTTCGAACGATCCGCAAACAATTTTAACCACGGACGCTAGTAAAAAGTTACTATAGTATAAAGTTACTAATGATCACGCAACCGGTCCTTAATGTTAATTTGACTAATAAACAAAATGTGGATATGTGCTTGAACGTGGCTAGAGCAGGTTTGACAATAAGGACTAGTTACTTACAATTAATTGATAGACATTTATTCCTGATTGATATACAATTACAAATAAAATATATGAAGCTTCTGTTAGAGAACTGATCGGGAAGCTGGCTGAGAAAGAAGTGACGCACTCAGGGGGCATAGTTCCCTCATAGTGCGGCTCGTTGTAGTGTTGTCTGTTTTTCGGTCGCCTCGGCGTGATTTTAAGGTTGATGAGGGCTCCATTTTGCACCTAGGTATTTGCAAGTTGCGTTCAAGTTGTGGAGGCGATAGTTCTGCATAACAGCATCTCATAAAATTAATTTCAATTTTCTTCCTATTAACTTAATATTTTTTTAGAAATTGCGCTTATTTCTAAAGCAAGATCATTGAAGTGTTTCCGTATTTATATGGGTTTAATGATTGATGTGTTGTTCTTTTAACATTCTGATGATATGTGTTTACTTATTTCTATGGATTATTTTACGATTACTTTATATATTTCTTATTATTAATAAAATGTTTTAGTTTAACTTTTTTTTTTTCGATACACGCAAAACTATTTTTAATATATTTCTAATGTCTTACAGTTACGTCAAGTTTAAAAATTCTATTATACTGAAATCGTTAGTTACTTATTTAATTTACCTTTTAATTGAAATGTTAAAATAATGTACCCATTCATTGTAAATCATCTTAATTTCTTCTCTAAATACGAGATTTTTCTCTCATAGAGAAGTTTCACGAAACAAATTTTTATTTATTTGTCCAATTTTAAATTCAACGTAACATATTTGCAAAATTATAATAAATTATAAAAATTTGAAAATTACATAAACCAAAAATATATCAAGAAAGGCGTAAAGAGAAATGTATTATTAGGAGAACGCATTCTTATTGAGAATTTGTAATTATTCAGAACAAAAGTATATGATATTTTAAATATGAATTAAATATATTAATTAGAAAGATATACATATAAAATCAATTTTATCGAAAAATATTGTTGTTGCGCCACCGGGATTCGAACTTAGATCTCTTTCCTAACCGGGAAAGGTGCATTATCCAACTATGCTACAGCGACAATATTTTTAGCGAAAAATTTTCGCACCTACATGTTACCTTTTTTGATATTAATACATTTAATCGTTTCATTATTAGAAAGAGCCATCTACCTTATTTTTACAGAATCTCAAATACCTTTGAGTAATCTGATAGCAGACGCCAGAATTATCAATTCATTTTTATTAAATTTTGGACACATTGATAAAACTTTATTATTAAGAGAACACATTCTTATTGTGAAGTTGCAACAACAAAATTTTTAGATAAAATTAATATATTTAATTTATATTTAGAAATGTATTGATCTCAAATAAAGCCAAAGATAAACAAAAAAAATTTTAAAGTAAATGTAGAGCTTACCAATACAAGCGAACTCAACTGCTACCTCTTACGCTGAGAAGGTAAAATAATTGTGGTGGAAGCAGATTAATATCTGTACAAATGCAATCTTCCAGACTAACTTGTGGAATGACGATTTACGAGCATGAAAGAACAAAGATAAAGAAAAAGCCCGTTCAATTATCAATATAAGTATCCGTAGCAATTATATTTTGATTGACAATAAATAACATTGAACGTTTCGTCAGTTATGATATACTCAAATTTAATATCGTTGGAACCACCTTGCCGTCTTAATAATGTCGATAAAAATATTGACATTAGACAGGTGACTAATTTTTTCAACGTATTTTTGATTTTTGAACAGCGATCGCATCCTTAATAATACTCAGAACGTACTAGAAAATGTGTTATTATATTCGTATTCTCAAAAAAATCCAATCATTGAGATTCAGCAAACTGAAAGATTTGCCAAAAATGAAATTGTAAGCAACGTCTCCTTTTTCGACAAGCTCTTCAATTCAAATCTAAAATTACATAATTGCAAATCGAAGAATTTTCCGTTATACACATCAGAAACATAATGGCGGCAATCTACCCTATCGCTTAATATAATTACCACAAATTACCACATTGTTTCAGTCAGATTTAATAGTGTTGGAACCAGTTTCGGCTTCGAAACGATAAAAATATTTACATTTGACAGGTGATGTTTTGTTTTAAAATATTTAAATTATTAAATATTGGATATATCATTCATGATATAGGCTTAGTTTATAAGCTAAATTGTATTATTAATGTGTTAATAGTCATTCGAACATGTAATACACGCCGATTAACACCGACGACTGTTGCATGTCACTTGATTGACCTCGGAACCCACGCACCCGTGTACTTGCGCGATAGTTTTAAATATATTCTTTCTCTTCTTCTTAATTATGTAAATTTGTAACAAAACTTTTATTTTTGAATACTTTCTAATTTTTCAACCGTAATAAAGATGTAAATTCTGTAATACATTATTGTCTTAAAACGTTTTCGCATTGTTTCTTAATGGCCGTGTATCCTGGACCCTGTGAATAATCTGCATATTAAAAATATCTATGTCCTCCGTTAACTTTTGAGCGTTAAGATGACAAACATATCCATGAAAATAATGTTATTTTAAGAATAGGCTAATCTAGACCTTTATATAATAAATCAAAAATATACGTACAAAGATAATTTCATAGAAATTAAATCGTAAAATTTCTAATTAAAATGAAAGAATTTTCACAACCCATAATTTTTGAAATGTCCGTTCTTATACATTTATTCATTCTGATTGATGAAAATTTAATAACGCTGAGGGGGTATTATTAATATTATGTATATGCAACTTTAATTAAAAGCTCACGCTCAATCTTGCGCAGAAAGGGGGCGTTTATTGTATCAATCTCAATTAGATATGTAGGTACCTTTTGGTTTATGTGCACGTCGCAGTCAAACTACCAAATGCCGTAATAATCCTAAACTATTTATAAACATTTGCAAAGCAATCAATATCTACAAAGTAAGCACGAATTCTGGTTGTTTCCGTCTTCAAAATGAAATCTGTGTCCTTCTACTCTATCTCGTGCCATACCGTTTAATGGATATTGGCTATCTTCGCTTTATTTACTACAATGCAGAAAAGCTTGAGGTGAGCCTGCACGCGCCCCATTATCATGACTCATCTAACAACAATAAATTAGCAGACACCATACTTCGTGATGGACACTGCCCTAGGAGCTAGCGATCACTTCTCCGTAGGCCGTCTTTTCATCAACATCTCGAGCGAGCCGCACCAGCATTCAACCACACACGCGCATTTAACTGCCTACCGCCTCTGTATAATTCATCCATTAACAAACTCCAACCTTTGTAAGTGCCCTTTAATTTTAATGTCTCGCTCTAGACAAAACATAAATACTCACACATGCACACATACTCACTCGCGTGAGACTAGAAGATATTAGAGGCCTCACAAAACCTTCTGATACAATAACAATTAATAATCTTATTCTACAACCACAACCCGTGCAGCCTCTACAGTAGACTGGCCAAACCATTGGATCAGGTTCTTCAGCCATGATGTTCTCCTTCTTTCATCAATCTTTCCCGGCCTTATGAAATGCAAGATCTGACATTTCTCTGAATGTCTCATGGCATGCCCGAGATATTACAGTTTTCGGATTTTTATTACTTCAAATACGTATTTTTCTATATTTATCCGAACCATAACATCTTCATTCGTAACCCTATCCATTCAGCTTATTTTGAGCATTTTTATATATTTCTTCGGTAAGTGTAATAAAGTGAACACATAGCATCTGGCCATTCGCATTCGTAATCTAAAGTTAGGATGAGAACCAATTTTGCATCGTTATTAGATGTCTGATGTGATCAGATATATGTTGTGCATACCGAGACTCACAAATGTCTCCTTTCTCCAGGAGCTTAACATCAAGGACAGATTCTCAGCCATTTGCCCAAGACGAATCTTGCGAGAAGAGATAATAGCTTGGAGAAGCTTATTGTGGTGGGCCACGTCGAAGGAAGAAAAGAAGAGGAAGTTCCTTCATTCGTTGGACTGACCAAGTGGAAAAGGTAACACGCAGTTATTTGACCCCTAAGACCTGCAGGACATCGATAAAAGTGGAGGAGCATTATATTATTAATAAAATCGGCGTTAACTTTGTAAAGTTTCATCATAATCAATGGATATAAATGAAACAATGTTATTACTCTACTTGAGTTTATTAGCACTACTCGAGTTTCGAGAATTAATTAAGAACAATATTACATTTTCTAACTCATCTCTGTCGACCACCTAATCCTTATCTCCTATATTTATGTGTAGTCAGTTTAATACTTCTCCTGTCGATGAGAGTTACTCTTTCTCTCGATACTCGAGTAGTGCTAATAAACTCAAGTAGAATAATAACATTGTTTCATTTATATCTATCGTTAGGGAGCATAGTCAAATGGGCGGAAGGCCATGGAGATATCTATCCTCAATCGTGAGAAACTGACATGTATTATATTAGATTATAAATTAGATATACAAAGCTTGCTCAAAACAATGACACCCCGTCTTTCTAAATTCCTGTTTTAAATTATGACTTAATTTGAATACTGAGTACTGACCGCTAGTAATAAAAAAATTGATAAAAAACAGTATTATTCCCGCTTCGACTGTAACCTTAGCAGCACGCGCAATAAACCGTCGGGTGCATTTCGGGAACAGGTTTGGATAATGACTGAGCCGCGCAGGCGCGTGCTAGCGCTTGTAAACGTCATATTGCGAGTCGGTTATTTTGGCAGACACCTTCTTCCAAATTAATGAGTTACCGCATCCCATCCAGGACAGGTGAGGCATCAAAAGATTCATTCGTTTGTTCCTGTTTTTCCTGCCCTATCCCGTCTTTGAAACAGTGTTTGCGCCTGCAAATTTGGGCGATAATTATGTCAAGCAATGGGGATGATTGCCGCCATTACGTTTCGGAAGTTGCTCCTGATGTTTATGGCGCAATAATCTTCGGTATAATTTGTAAATTGTGTTTAATTTTGGATTTCAATCGAAGGACTTGCAGAAAAAAGAGACGTTGCTTACAATCAATTCAGTTTGCGAGCCAAAAAATCAATTATTGGAAAATAGAACAGTTACACGTCTCCCTGCATAAAACATGTTTAAATGCTTTCTAGCATTAATTTCAATTTTATAAAAATAAAAAAAGGGGTGGATTTTATACTAAAATTTTACATGTTACGATTCAGATTCAAATATTAAATAATTTCTGTGACGTATAAATGAGTTTTGGTTGTGTGACAATTATATGCATAAAAATGCAGCCAGATATTTCACTTAAGAAATATTTCAGTATTTACCTTTGTAAAATATTGGATTGATTTTTATCGTATGTATTTCACGTACTGTATATTCCTCACAATTGTTTAAATTTTTGCTATTAAAAATGAAATTTGTAATGTAAATGAGTTACAAATACGTGCAGGGTGAATATTATGTTCCAGGCTGATTTTGTATGACCACCATTTTGATATGGCAGGCATTTGTCAGTTAGAATTTATTATTTGTAGAAAGTAATTGATTACAATTTATTATTGAGCATTTAACGTCTCAATAACGTTTTAAAGTTATTAAAACATTTTATCTAAATAATAATGGCAATGCAGTAACCATTAATGGCGATCATTATCGTCACATGTTGGAAAACTTATTGGTGGGCGAATTGAGTAGAGTGGGCCCGCAATATATGTGATTTCAACAGAATGGCACCACCTGACACGCAGCCTGAGCTATTTTGCGAGAAATTTTTCCCGGCCGCATAATGTCAAAAAGTAGTGATATCGATCATCTGATTAGACAGCTCCCAACTATTTTATGTGGAAGTACTTAAGAGGAAAAGTCTACGCCAATAAGCCATCAACAATTTCGATGCTACATGATAGTATTCGAAATGAAATTGCTGAAATAACTCATAAATAATAAAGAAGTGTGCGATGATGTTCTGAAAAAGATGTTTAAAAGAGCACGCATTTGTGCCGCTGCTAGAGGCAGCCACTTGGCCAATATCATATTTTATGCATAATTGTAATAAATCAAGTAATTGATAAAAAAAAAAATCTATTTTATTTTTTAGTTATTTAAAAACAACATCGGCCTGGAACATAATATTCACCCTGTTGTTCGAAGTAGTACAGCGGGCAACATATATAATAAATCATGGAAAGGCTACCATAAACATAAGAACTAAACAACGTTTTGGTTCCTGATGTTTCGAAATTTACGTTGGAGATGAGTTGTTTCAAAAACTCCAAGACATGCTCCAAAGCCTCCACTTCATCCACAAAAAATCTGATAATAGTTTGGTGGGATATACATTGTGTTATTGATTATTCCTTCTCATATACTTAAGAAAGCATAACAGCGAATAACCTACTGCCAATCTAATCAACAATTGGACATTAAATTAAAAATACAGTGTCCAGTCCTCGTAAACAGTAGACTAACATAGAATAGTTTGTATATATATACCAACAACCACTCAGGTAAGTGACCACGTTCATTTTTCTCTGTACGCTTCAATTCAACATATGCACTTCAAATCGTTTAGGAGCTTATGAGGAAAATTTACATTAAATGTCTTTTTAAACATCTAAATATTAATTTTTTGAAATGAAATGATTATGAAAATATTACGTGTGGTTTGCAGCAATCTTTTATTAGTGCTCTTTTATATAAGGGTGATTTATAATTAAATCATTAGTCAGATTATATTACAGTAAGTATTATGAATAGATACAGAAATACAATTGAAATATTTTGAATTCATTATATTAACAGTAATATTATAAAATCATTATGATATCTATATGATAATTTGTATTAAGACATGTGATATTAAAGTCAAACAAATGGATAGTCTAAATTATAGAATCATCCTACATTATTAGAAGAGCAAAAAATAATAATTGATCCAGTCGTACACGGTGAATTATAAAATAAAAACTGTATTTTTTATAATGTTAAAATGATTGAATTCAAAAAATGTATTTATTGTACTCATACATGCTTCATTTATTAAAAATTTAAGAACTTCAAAAAAAGACGACGGGACATATTGCAAGATGCATAGACAATCGATGGACATCTTGAATAGTCTCCTAACATTCTGAGTAACTGGAACCATTATATTGTTGGCACTATTTCATGTGCATCGAAACAAACCATAATATTACACTAATTCGCCAACCCAAAGTCTTTCTAACTCGGGAACGAATTCAGTTCTGTTAACATTTTTTTTAGTTCCATGCTTAAATAGAATGTAATGTTTTCGATGCTATATTTATACAAAAATATATTATTAATATTATTGGACATTATTCTTAAAGTATATAAGTGTTCTTAAAATATATTTGTATTTTCATTTGTGTTTATATAATTCGTAGCCTCCTGAACCCTTCGCCTCCACATGCTCTAATTCAGAATCTGCAACTCTATTGCGTTATATCTTCCCTGCAGAGTCGGGATCTTCCCATTCTTCTACGTGTTGACATTATTTTATTGTGAAAATTTTATAATTTCAGTGTTGGCGATGCGCAATGATAGCGATTCAATGCGAAATAAATTTCTGCGGTAATCCTTTACCTAAATTCTATGATCCTATTTAAATCATTCTCCACCAGCATCTTTACCTGCAAGCTCTCATCGAAATACAAGCTTGTGACGTACAACCTTCTCCGAATTCAGTACAATAACTCATACAGAGTACTGTTCTGGTTGGCGCGTTATTGTAGCGTATCTACAATGTTTGCCGAAGGCCGTTTACATGGATTTTTTCTATTTCTGAGACACTGAGTTGCTGACGTAAAGCTGCGACGTAGAGCTCAGCATTAACTCTCTAATGCAAGCGGCGCTCATGGAAAACTGTCTCCCTGACCGGAGAATGACAACGGAGAATAGCCACAGATACAATAATAGCCGTGACTGAAATACAGTATTATATACATATATGTGCGAAATTTTTTTATTTATTTTTTTGCTTTTCTTTTCAAAACATAAATATTATTTTGTAACTTAAATTAATTCTATTATATGTATTATTTTTATGGCGAATCGGATCTTCATAAAAAAGAATATACGTATTATTATTATTGTCTTTGGTCTAATTAAAATATTGATGCGAGGTCTTCAATCACTTGAAACTTTTATAGTGGTACTTGATGTCTACGCTTGAACCAGTGTATTAATGTACACACACTAAAGTAAAAAAAAAAATCTGTAAAGATGTCTGCTTTACATTTTTGGAGGTTGTATGTGTTTAAATGGATCACATCAAAAAGATGTAGAATGATAAACCACCCCTAAGTCGGTTTATCATTCGAGGTTGTGTATGAAGACGAAAACAATGACATGAGCAATTTAAACAACATCAATGCCAAACAAAACTCATTTTTCTACCGAGTACCCCTTTATTTCAATTCACACCTTAACGAACTAGATATTTTTAATTCTTCAATTACCTCAATTAAATCTAAATTCAATACATAAACTTTATTTTTATTTTTATCGCACAGATTTTATTCCCTATCCCATTTTCCTTTTCTTTTCCCCTCAAATATTTTCTTACTTCCTTATTTATAACTTTTTTATCTATGTTAAAAATTTTATTCTGAATTAAAATTAATTTTTATGTTGTATCTTCTGAGAAAACACGTAACTGGTTATATATAATATTATTATTATTATATAAAGGTATTATATAAAAGTAATTATACTGTTTAGCTTTTATTGTGATTTTCATATTTACTGATAAACTGTATGTTTTCTGAATAAAATAAAATAAAATGCTTACGCGAATAATATGTATGCAGTAAAATACACATACGGAGGTTGTAGCGAAACGCTGTTGATCGGTTCAGGAGTGGTTGAACATTGACGTTGGATCGAGCGAACCAATCATTGTGACGCGTGACCCTCACCCGGTGTTGATTTGCTGCTGAACCACCAGGTGCTCACCGTGTCCGCCTTACCATTCATCGTTATTATGTTAGTTGAAATAATACAAATATAATATAACCTGTATTCACTATTTGTATTATAGTACTTAAATATTTTTAATCGTGTTTTAAATTAATTACGTTGCTACCAACAGTTAATGCCACGATCAGTTTTAACGCGTTCTTCACAATCTCCATTCTCCAGCATAAATATTTATCGTCTCAGATTTGAACGTGTGCGCGCCTGGCCAATTATACGCATATTTATGGCCTCGAACAGGGTATCCCGGTCTTGCCTGATGACTGCGGAGTCTTTCAAATGTCTCTCTGGTCTCGGCTGCGGACATCTCGGACGTAAGAGTTGCGCCTTATCGCCGGGGTGATCTCCCACTACTCCCAGGGAGCTAACGACGTCGGCCGACGTACTCGGCAGGCCTCGGTTCATTTGCAAAGGGAGCATCCGTTTTTTTAAGTACTTTAGGACACAAGAAATTATCTACTGCAGTCAACCATAAAAGGGATGTTATTTATACTGTTGGTTATTTATTTACTCTTTTTTATTCAGTTAACTAATTTGCTTTTTACGCACTTTTACAGACACTAAATAGCTAAATATCATATTCACCATAACGCCACTTCGCCGTGGGTTAAATTAAATAATATTTCATTTCTTCCTCCCTTCCAAGCGAACTATACATATACAAAACACACGCGCAACCCCTGCAACAACACTGTATGTCGGTTTTGGACATCTAAATTATGAATGCAACAATGTTGTATATCTTCTTGGGCGTAGAATGGTATATAAAAAAATCTATAAAAAAATAATTTCCAACATTTTTTAGTGAGTTTCCTTGGACCAACACTGTACACAATCCAATATGGCCAACGCTTCGTCAATTTATCAACAATTTTAAAAGGCGTTATACAGTTTTGTTGCAGGGGAGATCTCAATTCTTAAAAATATTATATACTTTTACAACAAAACAACTCATTTTGCATAATCTAGTGGGTTTAAATCTAGGCTGTTCGGTGGCCACATGCCTGGCTCGATGAAATTAACATTCTCACAACAAAGAAAGTTGATTGTATTTCTGTCTGTGTGAGATGGAGCTCTGTCCAGTTATGCTGTAATGTTTAGCTATACTCCAGGCTTTGTTTTGAAACTCTTTGATCATTTTCCTAACACCCCAACATTTTTTAATTCGCAAACTTTTGATCAGAATACGGTCTTCTGCAGTGATTTTTGTCATTCTGGGCAACAATTTGGAAAAATAAACAAATATAAACAATGGGAAAATTAATAATCAAAGATGGCAAATATGTCGAAATAAAACGTAATACAGGTAAATAGATAAGTAAATTAGTAAACTATTTTAGCTATTATCGGTATAGTTAAACTAATTTTGATGTAATTATATCACATTTTACGAAATGTTCTCAATTTTCTTGGGTCACCTTGTATATTTTAGAATCAATGAAATATTTAAATTAATCGAAATCATCGCGTACTAACGTTTTTTAAATCTGACATGGAGAGATTAGGCACATATTCTTTAAACTTTTCCGACTCGTAATTTTTTCAGATATCCACCAATAAAATATTGTGAACTAGGTCTGTTGCATTTTACATCCTGTGTATATACTGTTTTTTAAGTCTACTTTCGTTCCTCTTTTGCCAGCTCCAGGCTTCACTTTCAACCATCAGTGATGTTACCAGGATACAATTGAGTACCGCTATTCTTGCCTCTGCTGACAAGATTCCATTACAAATTACATCATTCAAAGTAAATTCATCGTGAGTGTATAATTAAGAATACATTTATCTTATCATATATATAAATTTCTAATGTCTAAGTGTAAGTCACGCGTAAGAAAACTGATACATTTAATTGAAATGAATTTTCCTTGAAACGTGGATACGCGACCTTTTTGTTCTTAAGGTACAATATCATTAACAAAATTAAACAAAAACGTTGTTACACAGGTAATAATAATTATTAAAATAGTGTTCCGAATCCATTCAAGGACATCGTTCACGTATTGCTTTTCTTTCATATTAATTAAACATCACATACACTTTTTGATAACTAATGTATTGAAATGTTGAGAAAAATATTTGACAAAATTTAATAATTCTATATTTTCATTTATTATCTTTATTTTATTAACCACTTAATTGAGTTTAAATACATCTACCGGTTTCGAAAAATACTATTTTCTTCTTTAGGATGTCATGACTAACTAAAAACATATATTATTGTTTCTTTATCTAAATTTAACTACGAGTCTCATTGTAAAATTTTTTTACTAAAAATTATTCTAGTAAATTTATATTAAGTTAATTTGAGTTAGGTACTAAATTTATTTTTTAAATAATTGTTTTTTTTAATATATTCTGGTGAAGAAACAAAATATATTTTTGTTAATTATGACATCTTGAAGAAGAAAATTGTATTTTTTGTAACCGGTAGATGTATTTAAACTCAATTAAGTGGTTAATGAGACTAAGATAATAAATAAAATTATGAATTTCAACCACAAAGTTAATATTGTTAATTTTAAAAGTAGAGTAATTCTACATGACGGGAGTTATTAAATAATTTATAAAAAATGTATCTTTAAAACAAACAGATCGCGCAAACCAATTTGTCACTTCTCTTCAATGAAATGTATGAATTTCCCATTTATTTATTTATTGTTCTAAATATGATGCGCGTTATGAAATTTTTTTGTGGTATCTAATATATATGAAAGAAGATCCTATTCGGGAAAAGCAACGGTTGATTTTGAACAGCAGTACTGTAGATTCTCTTACATATCATGTTTGTGGTCCCCAGAGCAATCTACGTTTCAGCGTATATACGGGAAGACCGATCCGTGGTACCATAATTGAGCTAAACTTTAATCTGGTGGGAAACACGTTTAATTGCTGTACTACGTAATCGGTATCACAGTAACGCGTTGCACGCTCAGTTCCGGAGCAGCGTGATCGCAGCCGAATAATTATCATTTATTAATGCACGGGGATTCCCAGTGGAAGAATCCTAATTTTACTATTTGTTTATTTTATTTACTTATTTATTTGAATAAGACTGATACGACATTGCGAAATAAATCGAAATAAAATATGTCTCTCGTAATAAAGGCGGCGTAGTCCAGTGGGCATGATACTGGCTTCTCATACCGATGGCTTCGGGTTCAATTCCCATTGAGTACACAATACATCTATGTCGTTTTGTCAAGCCTGAATGTGTTTTAATTGGACCTCGTGACTTATTTTAGTGTTAAAAATTAGAAATTAAAAATATTCTCATAACTTATTATTTTACTTACATTTTAATATATCACAATCTGTCTAATAAATGTTTCACTACGCTTTATTTCCCAATATATACAATTGCGTCCAGCTTATTTCAATGTATGCACATGTGCACACAATAAATTAGGTTAATTAACATAGTATATTTAAGAAACAGCACCAATTGCGTGACGAATAAAGTTCTTGCAGTTTTATGTATTAAAAATCAAATAAGGGCAGAAATTTTCCGAAAAAGTTAATTCTTTAAAATAATCATTTTCTACCCTTTCCCAAAAAAACATAAGTTTATGAACTTCGTTTTTATAAAACGTTCTGTCTTTAGAGGTGAAAAACTACAAACCTCCTCTTAATCATGAAATTATTTTCAATATTTCGTATGTGGTCATCTAGCACCAAGAAAAGGTTATAATCGGTTGGAGAAAGGTCGGGAGAATATGAAGGGTTCTCATCCTGATGCACAATTTTTCTCTCGGGCCGTATGGGGTTTTGCATTATTATGCAAAAATGACACTTTTTTATAATTAATTCCATTTGCTCAAATTCCATGATTTTTCCAATTGATGTAAATTTAAAGGAATTATTTTCTCACTTACTTTAAACATTTTGGAGAGTTCGTTATCAATACCGGAGTGTCTTCCTGAAAGTTCTTCAAGAAATTAATTAACTTGTATCACCTGGGTAACCCCAACAAATTAGTCAACAAAAATGCACCTGCATTAAGTGTGCTAGATGTTATATTGCAGTCGAGTCTTATTTCACAAAATGATAAAATTTGTATTGGATCATATTTCTGTATATTAGAATTTTAAACAGACTATTATGACGCGTGTACAAGGATGAGTTTTGTCTCAGATACTCGGCTCACAAGCGTATAAAGAACAGTTAAGATTCATTACCGCATGTATTTTATACGAAGAGAAGAATGACGTAATTGGTACATGCTGACCTTTACCTTTACCGACAAATCTTTGAGACGAGAGCTAAAAGTCTCATTGTCACACACCATAAAGACCCGTATCCACGATGATTAATAAGTCGCTTCACACTGAATTCTGTACTACCCTTTGTGCGAACTCTAGTCGAATCTCCGAGAGTAATCTCGTCCGTCGAGACGGGCCATTAGTTAACATAACCTCTCTTACAATGCGATCGATGGGTAAATTGATACTATTTTTATTCTTAAAATCGTATTACATGCGTTTGCATATCGCTTAAAAATTTAACATAATTTATATAGATTTTCAAAAATTACAAGACTTTAAATATAAACTATTCTATTGATCGTGTATCTTTAATCGGTTTTCATTATTTTTATCCAGTATTAATTGTACTTTTTGAATACTTATCTATTATTTTATTCTAATTTAACATATCAAATTTTCGTTATTTATCCGACAACTACTCATTAATAATAAATGATGTTAAATGCTTAAAAAAAATATACCAATTTATATATTATAGTCATGTACTTATTTGCGAATCAAATTGGCGATCTAATTTTTTTTCTCTGTATTAAACAAACAAGTTCATATATATTTTAAGAACACATTATTATTGTGAAGTTGCAATTTTATGATATGTTTGATACAAATTAAATGTATCAATTAGAAAGATATACAGATAAAATCAATTTATCGAAAAAATATTTTCGAATCCCATTGGCATATCTTTCTTGATTCGTTTAAATTGTATTAAAAATATTATTTTTTTAAGTGAATATACAAATATTATTTTCTATCATTCCAGAACACTCTTCATGTCCATCATCAGGACGAGACAACAATAGCAATGGAACTGCAAGCGGACTATGTTTGCAACAGGAATATTTGAGTAGTTTGGCTGCTCCGGACCTGCCCGATCACAATGTCGGGTGGCATATGTCAAGGTGAGAAGACGCGGACTGACGCCCGTGCCCATGTGACCACTACCTTCGGTGTCGGTCTGGCGTGTCGGCCATATCCGGATTGCGCTGTCAGTTGAGTTTCATCTCGCAGCCTCGCGTCATGACCCATCCACCTTCTCAACAGCCTTCTCAACAGCCTTCATCTGCCAGATGAATGAGTTTGATCTGTTTGACTGTTGTTTTGTGGAAGGTTATGGGGACCCCTGGGCGTGCTCTAGATGCGCTTTCAATAAAGCGAATCGTCTTTGCGAGCGCTGCTTGCAAAGTTGAAGATTCTGTCACAATGTGTTCATACATTTCGTACTTAATTTCTAAAGCTAAGTAATTTACATTGGCGTTCAGTAGGTATAGATTTAGGTTATGCTGTTACCATTGATATTATACAAGCGCAAGCATATATAATATAATATATGTAATACAATATATGTACCTTCATTTAACCAACGTTTTTGAGTAAAATAAATTCGTCGTTTATACGATCCTACCACGTTTTTATTTATAATTTTAGAGTACTATTAATAGTGTTTTTAAAGTTTAAGTCTTATCGTGAAATAATATTTTCTTATCCATATTAAAAATGTATGGACGTTTTTAACAACACTTTCTATGACTGAACATGATTGATTTATTGTTTGAAAATCCTTCACGTAATAAGAGTAGGAAAATAATTATTTTTATTAAAAGTTAATGTAGGAAATCGTTCTGCCAATTGTTTTTTGTTTTTCTCAAATCAAAAACCAATCCATGCAGCAAATATAAAGAACGATCATCTAATCAACAGGTTAAAAACAGTAAGATAGTAAAATTTTAAAATCAGTAAAAGAGGAAGTGGACACATCAATGATTTACACCCAATTCTAACCCTTTCTAATGTTATTCTGTTATAAAACAGCATAGGTAACGACTCCATACAAAACGGATCAACCGAAAGGAATTTTCAATTCAGTAAATAGCCATTTATATGACTTGAGTAATTCCCTAGCTTTAAGACAGAACCGAATAATGTAAATAGCACAATAAGTACAGCGGTGAAAGTTTTTGAGTTTTTAGAACTAAGACTGATCTAATCTTAACTATGCGAGGTATTATTGTACATATTGCACACAAGTCACTCAGATATAATTACTAAAATGTCTCGATTCCGTCACTGATCAGAGTATAGTATACTCTTCACTGGCATTGAGATTCACCGTATATATAATATATTAACAATTAATTCAGAATGGCTGCTAGATATGCTCCATTTCAAGGTACACGGAGGTGCGCGACCAGCACGTCCCCTTCATTACTCACCCATTACTCCGTAGAGCTGTGTTCTCGGAGATACCTCATCTCATCAGATACTTTGTGACTAGGGATTGATACTGAGCCACTCTGATTATGGAGTGGTAAATGCACGCGTGATGAGAGCATTTCAGAAAATGAATATAAGCTTTTGTTTTTATTTATTTATTAACTTTGAACTACAAGACATCGTTGAGAAGCAAACTGAAAAAACGCGTGTAATGGTGTATCGTAAACAATGTATCTTATATATAGATTATTCTACCAAATTCAGTAAAAATTTTTGGCGTTTATCCAACAGTAATTTTAAGAAAATTCATTCAATAAGTAAAAATTCAATATCTACATTATATTTTCAAATTTTCTTACTGACAATTACTTTAATATCTGTCATATTTCAGAAAACTACTAGATGCGTGACATGTATCTAAGATACAAATCGTATAGCCCTACAGGATTATTGACAAGCAGGCATATAATAATAATCGCCACTAGGGCGACGACGCCCAGAATTATAGGCTGTCGCCAGATTGAACATTTGTCGTAGGGATGATAAAAGTTAAACTAATCTGATTTTGATTAAGTATTTTTTTGCGATACTTGCTTTGCTAAGTTGAGTTGTATTTTGGTAATATTGACACATTTAAATACCATAATTTTTAACAAAATGTTAACATTTTATTAATGACTATATAAAGTAAAATACAAAATATTTAAAGTACACTCTCGATTTTGCGAGGTTACATTAACTGGAGGAAGGGTTAAACAAATATAACTTCATAACATATGAAAATATTATTTAACAATATTATATTTCAAAATGCTATTTAAAGGTATATATGTGACGTTAAGTATTAAAGCGTGACATTTCCATTTTTGGACAAAATAAATTATGAATGTACTTTGTAGATTATAAAACCTATATTAAGCCTATGAAATCATACATTTTTTTACAATTCAAAATGCTTTACATTGGTAAGGATTTATAATATTATGATTTCATAGACTTAACAGAAATTGTATAATCTACAAAACTACATTCGCAACTCGTTTCGTCTATAAAGGGATATGTCACACTTTAATATTTAACGTCACATATATGCTATGGTATTTTACTACCTAGTACCCAGCTTGAGCTGACCAAAAAAAACTGACCGTGTGTATTAAAAAACTGCACAAACCAATGAAATAAATCGATACACCTAATAGTACATATAAAATTACCATTTATAAAGTATGCAAGTATAAATTATAAAGTACATATAAAATTACCATTTATAAAGTATGTAAGTATAAATTATAAAGTACATATAAAATTACCATTTATAAAGTATGTAAGTATAAATTATAAAGCACATATAAAATTACCATTTATAAAGTATGTAAGTATAAATTATAAAGCACATATAAAATTACCATTTATAAAATATGTAAGTATAAATTATAAAGCACATATAAAATTACCATTTATAAAGTATTTAAGTATAAGTTAAATATTCTCATGCCTCATGATTTATGTATGTACCAGGGAGAAGAAACTCGTACTTAAAATTACTTGATCGACAGATAAAATAATAAATATCAGATTATCTACGTAGAGTACAACGCACCAACAATTTTATGAAATGATTATTATTTCATCATTATGATTCTAGTCAGTTTTGCAAAGCTACACGGTCCTAAGCATGTTGATACTCCAATTAAGCGCGTCTCGCAAATCTCGATAATGAAGGGATCCACCTGCAATGGGGTTAGCGAGCACCTGCCGCGTCACTCACTCTACCGAATTTATTATATTATATAATATTGTTTTAATCTGACACCAGTCGTGAATGCAGTCCGTTTGGATCTACCACGATTTGTAATGTAATCATAACTTATATTTGGGAACTAGAAAAGAATCCAACTATGTAATGTTAAAAAATACATTTAATGTATCTCAATTAATTATTTTATTTATTAATGAAACATATTACTAAGTATAAGAAGAATTAAGGAGAACACATTTCTGTTGCGAAGTTGGAATTTCAGAAAATAGTTCTGTGGTATAGTTTAGTTTCTACTATGTATTAGTGTATTCTATCTAATTTATTTAATTCTTATTATAATAAGAATTCCTTTTTCTAGATAAATTTTTGATAACAGTTTAATTTAAAATGTTCTTAGGTTTCACGTTCGTTCAGAATTTTCTGTGTATAGTTTTCTGGGCTAATCTGCAGTGAAGACCTTTCTAGCCGACGTTTCGAATCCCATTGCAGGGATGCAGACTTCAAGCCAGTACTAACGGTCATACATCACATCTACGACACTAACAGTCATACATTACATCAGCCCCGATGATGAACCCTGCAATGAGATTCGAAACGTCGCCCAGAAAGGTAGGATATAGGCATATTATCCCAGAAATATATGGGAGTGCTTATGTACACACAATGTTAAGGATTAAACAAATAAAAATATTTAGAAATACATTATAAGAAAATTTTCAGGCTCACTTTAATAAATGATCGCGGTTTTCCGAAAGTTGCATTAGTACTGTAAAATTTTAATCTAAATCTACTTAAAAATTCGCTATAGATCTTAATAGTCCAAAACTGCTCTTCATTCCTACCCGGTCCTGAGGCATTTCATTCCAACTGTCAATATGCATTCTTATTGCGTCCTTCCTCATATTATGAAATGCGTGGGTAGTCAAGAGGCCTCGCGCCCTCTGAAATTCTCTCACACACTGCTTTAAGTGCGCTGTAGTTTCCCCCTCGTGCGACGTGACCTAGCCATCTTCCTCTTGTTGATCATCACAGCAACTATATTTTACTGTTTGTATAATGAGTAATAATTAATACATCATTATCAGCCATTTTATTATCACTGCTGGACGAAGGCCTCCCCAAGTGTCTCCCACGCTGCCACGAATTTCTGCAGAATTTGATCATTTATTCAATCCAACTTGTGGGCGGCTTTTATGACTGCATTTATCCATCTTTTAAAGTCGGTAATAGAAAGTTCATGATTCGAGTCGGATATGTAGAGGCCCTTCGCACGCCTCATAGTACCTGGCCATTTAGCCAGGCGCTCTACAGCCATACCACTCCGCCTAACAGGTCGCAATGTAACAATGTAACTGTAGATGCCCGCTTGAAGCAACCACTTCTCTCTCAGCCGCCTTCTCGGACGCATCACAAATGCGCACTATTAGTCATCAACTTCATCTGTAATTTAACTTCAACCTGTGTAATTTTGTTTATGCATCAATCCGCAATAAAACGCCACCAATTAATGTTGTATTTCATACATCTGTTCTAACCACAGCTCACCCACACTTACACCTTCTGCTACACACGCATTCACATATACGTAGTGAGAACTGAGAAGATTTAGGGCCTCAGTTTCACCATAAAATAAACTCTTTTGATATCTTTATACGACTCATTAGTCAATTAAACAACACAGCTCAACAATAGATGACGCATAACTTTATATTCTCTTAAATACTAATTTAATGTATTAATTATAAATATGTATATATATAATTAGTATTTAAAACATCAAAGACCTATGTTCTGAATAATTACAACTTCACAATAAGAAAGTGTTCTCCTTAATAATTATATTCTCTTAATACTTCCTTCCCTATAGTCCACCTGCACACTTATAAAGTTCTCTACACTTCTCTGGTCAGACCTCAGGTAGAATATAATTCAATCATATGGTCGCCACACTTCATTGTACACTCGACGGCGGTTAAAAGAATCCAGAGAAAGTTTTTAAGATTTATTAATTTTAAATTAAATATACGCTCTGAGGATATCAATTATGATTATCTCCTTAGCCGTCTGAAATTGTTACGTACGATAACCGACATTATATTTCTATACAGGATCATCAATGGTATGATAGACTGCCCCCAGATTGTTGGTCTGCTTGACTTTGATGAGGTCATCGAGACACAATTCATTGTTTTAATACAGTGGTAATGTCAGAACTCATGCACTAGCTAACTCCGCAGTCCCCAGAATGCATTATTTGGGGAATGAATTTGCGGAGGTGATCGATATTTTTGTTGTTAATTTGATTTTTTATAAGATACACTATTACAATTTTAATTTTAAAAAATATAATACATTTTAGAATTATCACTCTCTGATATATATATTTCATTTAACATTTATTTCTTCTCTATGAGAGTAGGACTCGTGTGTAGAGAAAGATACGAGATTATTTATGTTTCAGTTAGTCTGTGTATATATTTTTTTTACTTCGATACAAAATGATAGTAGTCTGTAATTGTTCTAATTGTGATGGGAAGATTGTTAAAAAATTTGATACCTTGATAAATATAGTGATTTTGAGTTGCGATATATTTTAGTTTTGGAATATCAATTTGGTCCCTAAATCTTGTAGATCGGAATTCGCTTCTAAAGTTTAATTGATTTTTAATTTTGAAAATTTGGATTATTGAATTTTTTTTGTATGTCTATTATTTTTAGTACTTTAAAATCTGAGGAAAGTTGTATTATTGGATAGTCTTTTTTTTTAGAATAACTAGTAATTTTTTTCATTGTGTATTGCACTTCTGTTGTAATTTTCTGTTGTTTTATGTTTATATTTTATATTAATGCCTAAATAGGTCGTGTATAATAATAAATAAATTCCGCGTATTTTTCTTAGTAATACTTTTGAAATTATCAAAATTAACTTTGTGTTTAAAATTCATTATTTTTGTATGTTAACTTTTGTTATCTGTTGGTCATAAATTAAATAATTTGGAATCGTTGGACATAAATAAATCGTGTAAAACTAATCAAAATATTATAAACAACCAATTAAATTTAACTACGAATCCCATTCTAAAAATTATTCGAGTGAATTAGTATTAAATAATAATTTGAGTTAGGTACTAAATTTATTTATTTTGACGTGACAACGTCTTATAAATCGATGAACGCCCGCTGCACGCACGAAAAAACATGACTCATTGTCCCGTTTGTCGCGTTACGTCGAAGGCAAGCGTGCGAGCGAGAGCGCGGATAAGCGATAGAGAGGCACGATCACATATACGATCACACGATAGACAGCCAGTATGTACATCCGATCATGCAAGTTGATACCGATGTACCAATTCTTCTTTGTGGCGACTTCAACATAAACGTGAAAAATGATGAAACATTCCTCAAATTCATGAAAGATATGTACAATCTCGATTGCGCATCAGATGTAAATAATTCAACAACGCTGAGAGGAACAACCATTGATTTGACTTTTTCGAGACACATTACAGTTGAAACACTCCCATTCATTTCCTACTTTTCCTATCACCGACCTATCTTTAACAGAATAACACAGATTGGAAGACGTTAAATATCACACATGTATAAAAGTTGTAAATAAATTGCTAAAAGCACATTGTTACTTGTAAATAAACTGTTCATCAAAGTAATAAACATATTTGAATTAATGAGTGCGAATAAAATATATCAATAAAAAATTGTAGATTTCATTTCACTCCTTCTTCGTATCCATACAAAATAATGATAATTCAATAAAAATGATTCCATTTTATTCATAAAAGTATGCAATCATTTCATCAATGTTTTCTTATGACGTTGTCACGTTAAACTATCGTCCGTAAACCGACTTTACAGACAACCAATTTTTTTTATATGTTTTAGTTAGCATTGACATCCTGAAGAAGAAAATGGTATTTTTCGAAACCAGTAGATGTGTTTAAACTCAATAAGCGGTTGATAAAACAAAGTTAACAAATAAAAATAATAATTTATGTAAATATTTGTGATATTTATTTCGATAGCCGAGCAGATGTGTTATAGAAGATATAGATAATGTTGGAAAATATTTTCTCGCAAGCTTAATGTTAGAGTCGCGGAAGCGAGCGATTTCCGACGGTAATCAATACCAGTATAAAAACAAAGCATGTGTATTTAACCCGCTATTATCCTGGGATATTTAATATACTTTCACATCGCAAAACAATTTTCTGCCATAACTTATTCAATATGCGTAGGAAAATTCCTTGTACAGTATATCCCTCACAATACGCACGTAAAGTGGAGGGTCTGCCTTATAATTTAGCCTTTAGCAGACATTACGGGCAGCTATTATTAATGAGAACAAGATATGAAGGAAATAATAAAAATCCGTATATGAGGAATTCTAATCCTACAATTATGTACGCTGCGGACTATACCTAAGGTCGGTGTCGTCACTTTTTGTCAGATATTTACTGCACACGAGAAAAGCAAAGGTTGCTTTATGAAATGACTTGTTTCATGATAGTTTTGACGTCAATCACAGACCAGCGTAAATGACGAACGTATAAGTTTACATCGTTGTAATTTTATTAATTTATCCGTTTAGAAAATGGATTAATAAATTACCCATTATTTTTATTATTACGCTAGAAGTTTGATTTATTTTTATTTATTGCGTTCAATATATAATTTGGAATCAATAAAATATTTCAATCAATCGAATTAATCGCACAACTACAACATTAAAAAATATTTATATCTCTGACACGGTAGAGATTAGCGACATTCAGCTTGAACATTTTTGACTCGTATTAATTTTATGTATTTACCTCTAAAATATTGTGCACTAGGTGCGTTTACTGTACAAAATATTTGTTCAGTTAAAGAAATATAAATCTTATTTAATAATACAAATCAATAGAAATACAAATCTTATTTAATAATAAGATTTGTATTTCTTTAACTGAACAAATATTTTGTACAGTAAACGCACCTAGTGCACAATATTTTAGAGGTAAATACATAAAATTAATACGAGTCAAAAATGTTCAAGCTGAATGTCGCTAATCTCTACCGTGTCAGAGATATAAATATTTTTTTAATGTTGTAGTTGTGTGATTAATTTGATTGATTGAAATATTTTATTGATTCAAAATTATATATTGAACGCAATAAATAAAATTAAATCAAACTTCTAGCGTAATAATAAAAATAATGGGTAATTTTTTTAAATATTTAAATCAAAGTAAGTAGACTTAATGCTAAACATGAATATTTTTGAAATCTCATACATAATACTTTCCATAACGGTATGGAATTTATACATAAGCGCTCCTTGAACATTTTCGAGTGCTTATTTAGTAAGGTTTTGAAAGAAATTAGATAAGTCACTTAAAAAAATATATAGTTATCACTAGGGCTCGAACTCGGAACTTTCTACTGCCGATAGGTATTCTGTGTTACCAACCACGCCATAGTATTTTTATTTATTTATTTTTTTAGCATAAAAAGAATACATTTAGTATTAATGTAATTACCTGTACAGTTTTTAGTTGTATATTATCAAAGTAAAATCAAAAGTTATAAAATAGACATAATATAGTTGTGTAGGTACCTAGATGACGAATTACTTTCATTTTATTTTTTACCCGACTATTTATATTGAAAGCGACCATATTTTTATTTGCACTTAATCTCTTAATTTGAGTTAAAAATGTTAAATGACGATAAGACTTCTAATTAATAATATTTAAATATTAATATATATATTAATTTTTAAGATTTTTTTTTCCGGGAACATTGTTCATTAAATTATTATATATAACATATAATTAAAAATAAACAATCATTTAAACTGTAAAAGATCCAGGTTCGATAAATTGAAATTTTCTCGATATTTTTCCAATTGATACATTTAATTACAAATGAAAATTTTCAATTTTGATTTTAGTTTAATGATTTTAATACATACGTATTTATGTGTAGGGGCTGAGTTATAATAATCATGATTTAGAAATATTTTAAAAGGATTTATGCTACGTACGTAAATTCTATAAAGAAAGTAATAAATTATTCACACATTATAGTAATCATTTTCGTAAATAACTACATTTTTTTCATATTTCTTTCACTGCCGTTTATCATATATTTTATATTAAATTTTATTTTTTCGGGATGTTGGTCTGTCGGAAACTTTGCTTGTCGAGAAGTTTGTTATAGAGAAAGTATCCGGCACTCCATATCTCCCTTCTTCTTCTTTTCTCCTTCATATCGGTGACTTCAATCAGATGACAATCGGCTCGTAGTGCGTCTCCACAAATCCCGGTCTTGGGCTGCTCTCATAGCTGACTCCAGCTCCAAGGTCTCTCCACCCAGATGCAATCCACCGTTGTAGTTCTCTTTCAAGTCTTCTTCGGCCCAAGCTTGTTCCCAGGATAATCTTATTTTCTTAGCTGTTACTTTGACATATAATGTATTGCAAGATTGAGGAACTTGTACATCGTACTGTCCAGACAACGTGATGCACCATCTAGCTCCACATGAAGAACATCCTTCTCTAGCAATTCATTTCGAAGTCATATATTATGATGTTTGAATTTGCGCGCCGAGGTCCGAGTAGCCTACTTTGACGACCTATGATAATTGGCCGTCTAAATGGACGAGAATCTGACTCTAATGGGCTGCTAAGTAAAACGTCGAAAATAGGCGCGTCGGTGGAGCCGCGCACTAGAGGAATAAAGCGGCGGGAGATGACGGAGAGTAAGAGTAAAATCAGCGCGGTGGACCCAGAGATGGATGGTCCTAGTCCACCCGCGGGTTGAAGAGAGATCCCGCTGCAACGAGCAAGGAGGCAGCAAGCGAGCAATAGCCGATGGATGAACAGAATGAGACTAAATGGTGTCCAGTCTATCTCCTGGAGCAAGAGATGAATTCTGGCGCGGGCGTGTGGCGGCCCGGGTCCTCGGCTGCAACGGCACCCCACGGCCGCGTTGGCTAATGTTAGCAATAGATAAACTCCGTAAATAGAAGAAATACATAAGAGTGACCTCCCTCAGAGGAAAGTTGATCTGAAGAAGGAATATCTAAAGTAAATTAGTAATCGGTGATCTCCCTTCAATAACCACAAAAAATAAACACAAAAATATTTTGTTAATTCCATTTTCATTTTAAGTTTTAATGATATCCTTTCACCATTTAGCAAGCCGTATAATCAATGCACGCATGTCCATACTTTGAATTATCGTGTGTGAACAAAACTGCCACCTCTTAACTTGATCCCTGTACATACTAATAATATGCATACGTGCAATTAACCACTTAACGCAATTTGCACAGTGCGCAATGGCGAAAATGATTTGTTTACACACCTTTAACAAAATAATTGAGTATAAATTTGCATAAAAGGGTAACAGTATCAACAAATCTATTCTAGACTTGCACCTTGACGATAATAAGGCAATTTAGATGATAATTTGCATTCAGTTATGTATTTTTATCTTTCTATATTAATATTTAAATTATTGCATTATTGAAACAAATTTATGAGATTATTTCATTATTATTTTAGATGAACAGTTACTGTTTGTTTTTAAACGTCCTATATTCGTATAATTTTTGGATTGTTCAATTATATCAACTGCTCTTTTCTGTTCTCTTATCCATACTTTCCTACATACACTCTCACACGATTCATTGAGGTATTCTTAAAAAACCATGTTTTATCAGTAAAAACTTTTATTAGACTTTATTGACATGCACGTTTTTGTTGTAACAGACGTGAATATATTATAATATAACATGATAAACATAAGATACAATTATATGCAGCATTGTCCTTGCTATTTTAACACAGTCAGCAAGGTAGCCAAGACAATGCTGCAGTTTTTTTCGTGCTGTTGTGGTATTATTTAATTCAAGAAAGATTCGACATGAATAAAAATAAAAATAGAAAAAAATATATAGTAACATTGTTGTAGAGCTAGTGTAGACACTGTATAATGATTATGTTAGAATATTGGCCAGTGATGCTTCTGATTTATCTCTACCCAATTGAATCATATATCGGGTCCATATTTGTGTAATCTTATTGAAAGTGAACAATTTCGAGTGTATTGTACGGTTTCGGAGCTAAGAACATGTAGAATCTTTGATAAAATGTTGTTGTTGCTCTCGAAACTGGCGTGTAAATGTTCGTTGTTTGTCTTGTGTTGTATCCGTGATTTATTGCCTAGGGTGAGTTGTTGTTAGCATGGAAATATTGGACGAGTCTCAACATATAGATTTGTCTACGTCTAGGGCATTGTACTTTTTAAACTGGTTAAACACTTTTCGTTTGAAAATCATACTCATACTTTATTTGTTGTACCAGTACAGCTTTATTTTACGAATAGTTTCTTCGTACACGCCTCGTGATTTATAATGCTCTGGACTCTGGATATGAAAAGTGAGAAACACACGGGGGAGGGGTTTTCATCCAACGAAGATAATTGTGATGATCATTTAAACGTTAAATAGTAAAGAAGATCAACAAATTCACAGGAAAAGTACAAATATTTACTTGTATAGTCTCTGGTATATTCTGTATTTTTAAATGGAATGGAATTATGAACCTTGAAGGCAAGAGAAAGAAGAAGGATTTATGCTTTTGAGATGATGTGGTGGTAGAGACACATTTTGCGTACACCATGAACAACGAGACGCAGGAATGTCTACATTCTTGAACATCAAGAACAGACTCTCAATCATTTACCTCCTTCACGACGAATCCTTCAATTTTATGGGCACCTCGCGAGAAGGGAAGATAGCTGGGAGAAACTTGTTGACGGAAAAAAATCGGAGGAGCATAGTCAAGAGGGACCGACATGAATGATGACAAATATTATATAAATTTTAAAGGAAATAAAGCGTAGACAAATATTATATAAACACATATATCAAGATATATGTGTTTGATTTTTTTTATTCTAGTTTTTATTTACTGACAGTTTAGTACTTATTTATTGAATTACCGTATTAGTCTGAATAAAAGACGACCCCGATTGCACTTTATGGCATATTCATCAGTTTCACTGCATCCATCTTCAACATTTGTGTAGTTTATTTATTTAATTACACAGTAATGCAGGTTTAGGAACCTAAAATACAATACTCTTTTCCCGAGGGTTGTTTGTATAGAGATAGAACCCGAAAGGCTCGAGGCTGGGGAGGGTTACTTTGAAAGTTTCGTGAAGTCGTCTGCCTAATTGTGGAAAGCGCACCGCGAGGTGTATGGCCGATGTTTTTGACCTCGGGTGACCTTCCCTCGGTTCAGCGGCAAGAGGAGGGCGTAAGGCTGTGCACGGATTAACCCGTTAAACCTTATGAATTGGAAGATTTGTAGAAGGAATACATTTTAACTTTTGTGACTAGAAAAAAGCGCTTATTTCTAATAGCGTTTTAATAAAAGTAAACCTATAAAAATTTAAAATTGATGATAATAATCTTATTAAAGATTATTTAATTTATTTTTATTGAATACATAGTTATAAAAATTGTTTAATTTACTAAGTTTATTTTGTTTTCAGAATATAAGTAATATTATTATGTATTTGTATTTAAACGATATAATTGTGTGCTAAGAAAATAAAAATAAATCGCTATGATTAAAATTAATACATTTGACAAAATCTGACATTTTATTAATTGCACCAAAAAAATAAGTATACGTATCTAAAATATATACTTTATGTATAATAACTTATATATTGTTATCGAATTGGATAAATCTGTACTTAATTTTCCAGTCGTAGTTATAGTTAGACCAGTACATTAAATTCTTTTGGTATCCATACTAATGATAGACATCCATTTTATTAATATTTAACGAAGTAAAGAACTTATAAATATTTTTTTATTGGTGTTCGTATTATAAAATATTTTTTACGGTCTATTATTTGGAGACTAAATATCCTGTTTAGTTACAAAATTTACATTATTTTGGTGTTAACTTAAATACTATCCAAAACAAATCTCGGTATTAATCATTTATAATTTATTTTTAATGAAAATAATTTTTTTATTGTAAAGATATATTTCAAAACAGTTTTAGGATATTTCATCATAAATTAAATTAAATACTAATTAAATGTATCAATTATAAAAATATACATATAAAATCAATTTTATCGAAAATATTGTTGTTGCGCTACCGGAATTCGAACCTCGATCTCTTTTCCAATCCGGGGAAGATGCACAGATTTATGTTCTAAATAATTACAACTTCATAATAAAAATGCGTTCTCTTTAATAATATATAAGTTGTATCAATGTGTCCAAAATGTAATAAAAATGAATTGTTAATTTTGGCACCTGCTATCAGTTTACTCAGAGACATTTGAAATTCCGTAAAAACAATGTAGATGGCTTTCAAATAACGGAACGATAGATGTATTCATTTGAAAAAGTGTAACATATAGGTTCTAAAATTTGTCGTCAAAAATACTGTCGCTATAACATAGTTGATAATGCACCTTCCCTGTTATAAAAATATATCTTGTTAATCAATTTAATTTATGTTATAATATATTCTCTCTATTTGGGCGCGTGATTTAAATATAATTTATTTTTTTTAATTATGAATTGTGTGTATTGTGTTGTTTATCTAAATCATCAGTTATTACAATATTGTTCAATATGAGTATATTTAATTATTAATGTATTGAAATTAATATAAATACCTGTATTTGGAATACATTACGGAATATACTATAACAATCTTAATCTTAGATTACGAATGCGAGTGGTCAGATGCTATATATTCTCGATATTATTTTATGGAATGGAAGCATGTACACTTGCCAAAGAAATTATATGACATATGATAATAAAATGACTTGAAGCATTTTATATGTGAATCTATAGAAGAATGCTTAAAATAACTTGGATGGATGGAGTTACGAATGAAGATGTTATAGTTCGGATAAGTAAAAAAAGTAGTATTAAACAATAGAAATCCAAAATTTTCAATATCTCAGACATGTATTTAGTCATCTGGAGAAATACTAGATCCAGCAACTCATAATACGGGGAAAGGATAGAAAGTCGGGGTCCTGGAAGAAGAACATCATGGCTGAAGAACCTGAGGCAATGGTTTGACCAGTGTACTGTAGAGCTGCACCGAGCCGCAGTTAAAGGCAAAGTGATGATAGCCAACGTCTGTTAAACGGATAAGGCACAAAAAGAAGTAGAAGGGAATACAGTAGGCTAACACAAATTAAATTAATCAACTAGAAAGATATACAGAAAAAATCTATCAAAAAAATATTTTGATATCACCAGGAATCGAACCTGGACCTATTCATATCCGAAGAAAAAATAACAAAAATGTGTTCTCCTTAAAAATATATTTTGTGGCTCCGAAAATAATTACCGATTTTAACCTTAAAATATAACATTTCTAAGTAAATACAACCAAACTTCAAAGAATACGTCTTTTGATTATACGCATTTTTGCCAACGATTACAAACTTACTTATCTACAATTAAATTCAAGCAGATTAGAAAAGGCGAATACTTTAAGGCATTTTCTCTAGATTATTTTTGTCGTAAATAGTCATCGAGGTGCTTGATAGGATAAATGTTCTAAAACAATATAAATCTTCTTTGATTAACAGCAGCAGGACTTCATCGACCCTCTTCATTTTTAAAACTTAAGTGCCCTTTCTTAAGCTTTTGGAATCAACATCGAACTGTTCGTTTGAAAGTAGTTATTTCACTCTGTGCTTTGTTGATATCGAGTGTCGTTATAACCATGTTTATTTAAATTAATGTAAAAAAAATATACGCAATTCTTTCAAACTCATTTCACATGTCTCAATAAATAAATATAGCAGATAACTATCAAACAAATATTGTATTTCCTAGCAAAGAGAGTCAAAAATGATATAACATTAAAATCGGCCGTTTCTTTCGAAACAACATAATATAAATATGAAATTCTCTTAATGTATTTATCGACTTTTAACAATTTATATTAAGTGTATATACAAAACAAACACTCAGAATACAATTCTTTTTCTCCATAATGTATAGAATTCAAATATTTATTAATTTTGTGTTAGTTTTTAACGATAATATTATTGTGAAGTTGTAATTATTCAGAACATAGGTCTGTGATATTTTAAATACTAATTACGTATGCATATAAAATAAATTTAATCGAAAAATATTGTTGTTGCGCTACCGGAATTCGAACCGAGATCTCTTTTCCAATCCGGGGAAGGTGCATTACTAACTATGCTACAGCGACAGTATTTTTAATGACAAATTTCTGAACCTATATTTTACATTTTTTCAAATTAAAATTTGTCGCCAAAAACACTGTCGCTCTAGCCTTCTCCGAATTGAAGAAGAAATCCAACAATATTTTTCGATCAAATTGATTTTATATGTATATCTTTATAATTAATACATTTAATTAGTATTTAATAATATAATTTGTATTCTGTGTTTAAACCATTCATTCCATCAGTTTGTTCAGTATTTTAATTGGCTTATAAATATTTATTACATGGATGTATAATATTCACACAATTCTTAATGGCTAAATATTTTATCTACTACTACTTTATCCTAATTAAACTAAAACTAAAACAAAACAGATAAATCATTTACAAAGATATTCAGTAAAAATCATTTACAAAGATACACAGTAAAAATCATTTACAAAGATATTCAGTAAAAATCATTTACAAAGATACACAGTAAAAATCATTTACAAAGATACACAATAAAAATCATTTACAAAGATACACAGTAAAAATCATTTACAAAGATACACAGTAAAAATCATTTACAAAGATATACCCAGAAAAAAAATCTCATTTAGTTTAATTTTCAAGGAACCGTGTTCTAAAAAATCGCAACTGAAACACAAATAAACAGTGATTTAATAAAAACTTAAATAATATATTTGTATTTTATTTTTGATTGAAAAAATCGTCACACGCACCTCCCCCTCCCCTTTAAATATTTTTGTGCTATGATATATAAAAAAAAATGTGACAAAAAAGATACCAAACAAATGTGTTCATTTCCACGGTGACTACATGTTTTATTCAATACACGTAAACGTCAAGTTAAATTTTGATACATTTTAGAAATTTATAAGCTTGAAAATTAAAATACATATGTTCTTTTCACGACCTCGTAGGAAGGTAAAGAACTTATTTATTAATTCAGTACCTACACGGTATGTACCTAAAAATTTAATTAATAAATAATACATCATCTACGTAATCTACTACACACTAAAGCAGTAATGCTGAGCAACTAACAACGAAATTTTGAAATAGCCAAAATAAATTAAATATAATTCCATTCCTCCCTTCCTTTCCAGTGAACTGTACACAAACAGCACACTCTCGTACATACGCATGTGCACTTGCATACATACACACATGCATGTACTCGCATATGCGATTTTTACGGGTAAACATGAACAATTTTTATAATTATACCGTCGATTTTTTAAAATATTTTTATGAAAAACTTACTAAAAAATCTTCTGAAAAATTAAGGGTAGTGAACCTCGGCGGCGCAGGGTGGCGTCTGTGGGGGCTAGTAATAGGCGCACGCAAAGAAAGGCGACTGGACTTGTTTTTTTTTTTTTGTGCTACTGTGAAAAGTGCTCGCTGCTGGTCTGCCGGCACCACACGGCTCCAGCCGATCAATAACTTTCGCATCACTCAATTTTGATGCGAATTATTATTTTGACATTTTTATTTTTTATTTTTGTAAATCATTCGTTTTTCGACAAATGCTCGCTGCATTTACATTTTGGAAAAGTCCGTCAGTCCGCACTCAATGTTAATTGCTTCGCGGCGGAAAAAATTCAAATCATTGTTGACTGAAGTCATTTGATAGGGACTGGGGGGGGGTACATAAATTTAATATAGAATATGTATATTCATTGGATACCCTGGTAAAATTTGTGTCGAAATTTGCGTTAGAAAATGTAGTGTCATTTATACATACTCTCATATCTTACCAAGGGTTTTATTTTAATCACTATCGGTACCAGTTGACTATAAATTATTATTTTTATAGTTTTTAGGAGACAACGCTGGGTGTCGATCCCGTTGCTACTGCCCTAATATACTAAACCAAAATTATCTTTTGATTTATATTTTATATTTTTAAAATTTTTATTATTTACACATTCTTGCCGAAAATAGTTACCGCTGTTAAGAAGTTAAAGACTATGCAAACTGCTATTTTTACTTTTCATTAACTTCTCTGCAGCATAAAGTTAGTATTCCTGAATATTACTTAGAAGACCGGAGAACCATTCTACATCAGGAAGAGAAACATGATCTATGCAGGGGTGGTATGGTACATATAACGCGTTTTTTTTATGTAACAAGCTACAGATTATAATTATGCATTTTCATTTATTGACAATAAATAAAGTATCGTTATTAGCAGTATAAAATATGTCTAGCGCAGCCAGCGTCGTAACTGTAAAAATTTTGCATTGGGCCCCGATGCAAAATGGAAAATCTTTGTCATTTTCTTTTTATAACTCCAGGCATTGATTGTGAAGAAAAATTGCATTTTTAATGATTTTAATACTTAACTTTCGCGAGGGAACAGGTTCCGAGACGTAATTTTCTTGGGACGTAGTAAGGCAGTCAATTTCCTGCAGCCGACCGATTTTTCACATTTTCAAAATTACGGAGGGATTAAAAATATGTAAGTAATCAATTTAATTAGTGTGCGTTTGACACTACAGCTAAGATTACACTGAAGGATAGATAGATCCAAATGATGCATTGGCTCAACCGTACCAGGCACCGGCGTACCGGCGTTCTTTTGTCTCACTCACGCTGTTAACTTTACGTATATGTACATGTGTATGATGTGAGTAAGCGAGAAAGAAAGATAGCACGTACGTGCAACTACTCATTTTGACTATTCCTAGCATATGTTTAAGAAAGGCGAATGCCGGAACAAAAAAAAAATTTACAAAAAGATCGCGATTTAACGAATCCGCACTCGCTGGGGTCGCGATAAACGGAGTATACGTGTATTAGCGGGGTACATAGATTTTTTATGTTTTCATAATGCACGTAAGAAATGATTTATAAATTTTATAATTCTCAACGTAAGCCCCAATGCATTGGCTGCATTAGCATAGTTACGCTACTGAGTGCAACCCCTTCTCAAATTATATACTCGTATATTTCTTAATTGTAATGCCATCTGGGACCGTATTTTCATGCTACATTCATATTACTAATTAATTAATTTGAGAAAAACATCCCCTGATTATTTAATCTTTTTAGCGCGTATCGATGCCTGTGAAATTTCCCCAGTGATGACTCCCGCGAAGCGCGTACAATGCGCCAGACGGCCTTCAGACGGAGGAGAGAGGTCGGAAGGCTCTCTCAACCACCTCTCAACCCCCACAATTCATCTCCGACAGGACCGGAATAACAAGAACTGGAAATCTCTAAAAAAAAAAGTATTTTTCAATAGTATTTATCATTTAGTAAAATAAAATAAAACATTTAACTCAATTGATTTTAAATTAAAATTTTAAAAACTATTAGATATAATGGGACGCGAAGTAAAGTGTAAGAAAGAAAAGATGTAAAATAGCTGTACTAAAGGGGAGATGGGTAAAATGATTTTAAACACGCACTAACAAAACTTTGGTAGCTTAAAAATTAGAAAAGCCCGTTTTAGGGTAGGTAAGAGGACATTAGCCTAAGCTTTCTTTTTAAATCTTCACTTGTGGTTGATTTTGGTTCGTCATTTAATCGCTCTTTCAAATAATGGAACAATTAAATGTATTAATATCGAAAAAGGTAACATATAGGTTCGAAAATTTGTCGCTAAAAATATCGTAGCTGTAGCATAGTTGGATAATACACCTTCCCCAGTTTGGAAAGAGAACCAGGTTCAAATTCCGGTGGTATAATAATAATATTTTTCGATAAAATCGATTTTATATGCATATCTTTCTAATTAATATATTTAATTCATATTTAAATTAATTATTATTTAATTAGGAAAAATTTAAATTTTTCTGAGTCTCTACAACCGCCCCTTTCAATCTGCGAATCGCCTCTCACAGACCCCATACTCCCTTCCTCCCGGCAGAGCTGCAGTTTATCGGGGCAAGAAACCCCCGGCCGAGAACAAAAGACTGGCACTCCACGGTCTTCCATAAGGACAGGCGCCATTTTTTGCATAATTGACGTTAAAATGTTACCAGAAACTTTTTGATTGTAACGTTTTCATTCAAAACTTTGAGGTTATGTTTGCGGAGCTCTAAATAAAAGAGATCCTTTTATTCTGGGATCCGTAATTGGGCACGTGACAGACACTACTGGAGCATGGCCGGTTGCCTATAAGCAGGGGCTTAACAATACGGCACGTATTCACGGAGCTTCTCTCTCTCTCTCTCAACATACATATAGAGACATGCATCATAAATATATTGGTCCTGACTACACAACCAACTACCAAATATAAATAGAGTCAACCATATGACTGTGAAATATAAACTCTCAACAAAAGAGTAATTCAAACATTTACAAAGCTTATGATGGCGTTCAATGTAAGACATTTATATTGGAGTAATGGGTGAGGTGCCCAGAAGAAGAAGAAGGGTGCCCTTTGTTTTGCACAGGATCCTAAAGAGTAACCATGCAACATTACAATAATATTAAATTAATTTTATATTAAAATTATTAAAAAGGAAAATAATTTAAAATAAACAGCCAACAAAACAAATTCAAACGATTTGTATCTTACTAAATATACGAAAGCTTATTTTCACAGGATTTGATAGATTTTTTATCATTCATATTTTTATTAATCTAAATTTGATTTAATTATCACAGAGCTCTGTTCTGAAAAATCATAACTTTATAATATGTCTACTTAAATCTTACTCAAATATTTTGCCAGAAAATGTAAATCATTAATAATATTATTGCAATAATAACTCGATTTCGACGAAAGTAAATTTACTAATATTATTCATAGGCTTCAGTGACGTAGTTTCAATTATTTGTCAGTTAGCGCAGTGCGCTGCGAATAAAATATTAATTACAATCTAAACAAGTTTATATTTGCATACTTTAACATTTTTAGAAGACTACAATAAGACATTTATGTTCAGACAAATTGCTTTGTTCATTAATATTAAATAAATGGCACCGAATCATTTTTCATGCAATCAAATTAGTGTTAGAAACATAATTTTTATTTATGTAAATACTTCATTTTAATATAATAGTATCGTAGTAGACAAATCACTTTTTTTTATGTCAGATCTCTAAAACATAAAATAATAATTATATTCTATATAATTGAGTTTATGCTAGGTAGAATAAATATGATATCAATTTTTGCAAATAATTTTATATTAATATTACAAATAATTAACTTTCATTGTAGGGATTAGAGTTTTAAAACTTAGTGAGTGAGATTAAGAAAGCCTCAAGTAAGTGTTTTAATCATATGGAACGGATTAATGAAGAGAGAATGATAAGAAAGATGGCACCAGAAACAGAAGACGTCTGCGGAACACTTGGCATGGGCAGGTAAACCAGATACTGGAAAATCGTCCTGTTCGAAGCCTCAATAATCGACGACTTGTGTGAGTAAATGTATAAATGTGGATGAGGCGAGTTTATTAGGACAGAAATGTGGCGCTCTATCCTCTCTGCCAACCCTTACAGAGAAACGGTGTGTGAGTAAGTTAGTTAGGTAGAGTTTTAAAATTTTATTTATTTATTTAGCGGGTACCCCAGTAAAATTTATCACGAAAACTGTGTTTTCAATTTGAAATAGTACATTAGAAAATATTTTACTTACTCTCACTTTGCCACAATTAATTTAGAAATAGAATGGGATACTTAATCCATCAAAACTTTGCAATTTTTATTAGTGTGCATAATATGCATAAATGATAACGTAAATCTTTAATTTACATTTGCTTTGCTAAGTTCGCAAATAAAGTAACTATAAAAATTATTGTTAATATTTAAAAAAATATATATTAAAAATTACAACTAAAGTTTATTGTTTTTAACTAGGTACTGGAGTTTTACTTTTGACGCCAACCGGTTTTAGAGCGACGGCTTCTTCATTAGAAATGATATTTTTATATTTTAATTTCTTAAACATGTATTTGCATATATTAATATGTAAATCAAATGAAATAAAATAAATGAGCACTGTAATTAATCTGCACTGAATAATTTTACCATCAATTTTGTTGCATTTCTCATTAATCATGTGTTTATCTAGATACATTTTATATATTCTCTCTTTATTCTTTCTTACGTATTACAAAACATTTATTTTATTACATTATAATTTTATTACACACCATTTGCATTCTATTTTATCTATTATACTTTTTTTTTTAATTCGGTTATTGTGTGATACTTTCTGTATTTTATTATTATCTTTACACCAACTTATTTTTTATTTTAATATTAGAAAATATAATACATTTTAAAAATAATCAGTAGAATATATATATCATTTATTTTTTCTCTATAAGAGTAAGACTCGTGTATGGAGAAGGAGTATATACGAAAATTTATGTTTCAGTTAGTCTGTGTACATATTTTTTTACTTGAAATACAAATTAATAGTAGTCTATAATTTTTCTATTTGTGATGGGGAGATTATTAAAAAATTTGATGCCTTGACAAATGAAGTGATTTTAGTTTTGGAATATCAATTTGGTCTCTAAATCTTGTAGATTGGAATTAGCTTCTAATATTCGATTGGTTTTTATTTATTTTTCCATTATTTTTGGTACTTTGGAATCTGTGAAGAGCTATATACTTGGATAGTCTATTACTATCTTAGAATAATTTTTATTATAATTTTTTGAGTGATTTCTAATTGTGGTATTGAAGTTTTATATGCTCCTCCTCATCCAATAATATCGTATTGCAAATGTGACTGTACAAACGCGTAATATATTATTTTCAGATTTGTAAGTGATAAGATATTTCCGAGTTTTAAAAATATGCAGGCAGTTTTCCTTATTTTGTTTGTAATATTTAATAATATTTTTTTTCCATTTGAGTTCGTTATCTATTATGATTCTTAGGTACTCGATACAGTATTTTTCTTCAATTGATGAACATTAGTCACAAGAATCTTCTGAATTTCATTAAATCGAAAACACGTCTTATCGTGTTGCACAGTTGTACATTTATTGTACAACATCGACGTGTCTACGAGGACCAATCATGACACGGTAGATTGAGACGAGATCCAAAGGCGGCGGGATCAAACCACAGGGTTAAAGTTTTTCTATAGAACACAAGCCAATTTATTTAGTGAAATCCCACTGTCTTCTTTCTTCCAGCATTGATTGATTATTTAAAAGCACGATTTAAAATAATCGCCGTGTCACCGTGAAGATAAATTACTTATTAAAATTATTTTTAATATGTGTCCGATACTGTCTGTCTTCTACGTTAATCTGTTGTATGCGTAGTGCCATCATTGTATTATTCAATATTTGTATAAATTGTATTATTGGCCACTTCCACTATATAGAATATTTATACCAGTGTATTTATAATTTACAAACAGTATTTTCATTTTAATATAAGACGAAACTCTTATTCTGAGACCAGTGTGCTCAGTCAGAAAAATAACCATTGTTCTCATTATAAAAAATTTAACATTTATATATTTTTTCGTAGAAAGCAATCGCTTTGTGGTTTGACATATTATATTAAATAAAACACAATCACTTTGTATGAAACCACGAATTAATTATTAATAATCAAATTAATTTTTCCATTAACCCCGTATTAGGTATGTTTCCTTTAAAATCAATTTTATATCCATCAACACTGAACTTTCCCCTCCCTTAATGTTCCGTCTAACTGTATACATAGTATATCTCTCTCTTTCGCATATAATTTTATATTGTCTCCCTTGATGTTCTATCTAACTATATATGTATTATGTCTTTCTCTTTCATATGTTACTTTATATTATGTCTCTCTCTTTACATATGTATAAGTGTAAAAGTATAAATATAACACTTTTTTTGTATTTATTGTTTGTTTTAAATACACCCTGACACAAGCTTGAGCCGAGCGAAACCGGTTGGCGTGAAATAATATTTGCGGTTTCATACAAAGTGATTGTGTTTTATTTAATTTACACGGAATACGTGTCTCATCAATATTCTTACTATTTTCAAATTAAGCTAATCGCTCGTGCTATGAAAATAGGACTAACTTGATGGCCTCCTGGAACAAGGCCCGAACCCCTAACCACTAAATCACTTGGCGAGTATTGTAAACACTACACCACAAGCATGTCATTATTTTACATTTTTACATAATAATATTTCAATTATTTTATATTTTAATCATTTTTGGTAGCCTTCATTTGAAATTAATTTACTTTGATCGTAATTTCCATATCCCCGTCGAACATTGTGTCCACACAGCACAGCATCTTCCTAAAGCTGATAAAATCGATTATATAACCGCGTTTAGAGGATTAGACGTACTCCCTCAACCACCCCCATCACCGCCCCCGCTTACAGCCTCCGACAGCCTTCTGAGAAAACGCAGCGCGAGAACTTGCAAACAAAGAGGTAGCCTGCCTTCACGCAAACTGCAGAGGTACATTTTATGCTTAGAAATATGTACACGTATAAAACGTCAATGAGATAATTAACTATTTAAAATATATGTTTAATATTACTGTCCCACGATCTACGATTGCACATTAGTCTCTAAAACACGATATTTGTAAGATATAAATTAACATACATACAATTTCTTTTTGTTTTGAATAAATTAAATCTTATTAGTCTTATTTTGAGCATAAAAGCATAAATAAAATCTTATTAGTCTTATTTTGAGCATAAAAGCATAAATAAAATCTTATTAGTCTTATTTTGAGCATAAAAGCATAAATAAAATCTTATTAGTCTTATTTTGAGCATAAAAGCATAAATAAAATCTTATTAGTCTTATTTTGAGCATAAAAGCATAAATAAAATCTTATTAGTCTTATTTTGAGCATAAAAGCATAAATAAAATCTTATTAGTCTTATTTTGAGCATAAAAGCATAAATAAAATCTTATTAGTCTTATTTTGAGCATAAAAGCATAAATTAAATCTTATTAGTCTTATTTTGAGCATAAAAGCATAAATAAAATCTTATTAGTCTTATTTTGAGCATAAAAGCATAAATAAAATCTTATTAGTCTTATTTTGAGCATAAAAGCATAAATTAAATCTTATTAGTCTTATTTTGAGCATAAAAGCATAAATTAAATCTTATTAGTCTTATTTTGAGCATAAAAGCATTAATTAAATCTTATTAGTCTTATTTTGAGCATAAAAGCATAAATTAAATCTTATTAGTCTTATTTTGAGCATAAAAGCATAAATTAAATCTTATTAGTCTTATTTTGAGCATAAAAGCATAAATAAAATCTTATTAGTCTTATTTTGAGCATAAAAGCATAAATAAAATCTTATTAGTCTTATTTTGAGCATAAAAGCATAAATTAAATCGTATTAGTCTTATTTTGAGCATAAAAGCATAAAAAATACTAGTAATTAATTTATCTTTTTCTTGCTTACCTGTCTACATAAATAACTTAAAATAGAGCTAAATATTATGTCAATGAAAAAATTCAAAAAGCAATTGTTTTTTACCAGTAAAATACTCTTCCAGCTGAGCTGCTGGGTGAATATTATGTTCCAGGGCGCCATTTTGGTTTGGCAGTCATTTGTCAGTTTGCATTTGGTAGTCGTAGAGAATAGATGATTACAATTTATTACAGAGTATCTAACGCCTCAACAACGTGCTAAAGTCATTAAAATATTTTATAGAAATAATAATGGCAATGCTGTGACCATTAATGGTGACCGCTATTGACTTCTTGGTGACCGAATTGGGTCGATTGGGCTTACAACATATGTGGCTTCAACAGGACAGTGCCACCTCACATACAGCCCGAGCTACACTTGAAATTTAGCGAGAAATTTCTCCCAGCCGCATAATAAAAAGTGGTGATATCGACTTACTTGCCTCTTCAATCACCTGATTTAACGGCTACCGACTATTTTCTGTGGGTGTACATGAAAGGAAAGGTCTACGCCAATACGTAAATAACAATTCCGATGCTACAGGACAATATTTGAAATGAAATTGCTGAAATAACACGCGAAGTGTGCGAGAATGTTATGAAAAAATGGTTAAAAGAGCACGCATTTGTGCCGCTTCCAGCCACTTGACCGATTTCATATTCTGTACATAATTATAATAAATCGAATAATCCATAAATAAAAGCAACATTTTATTTCATTTCCTAATTATTCAAAAACAACATAATAATCACCCAGTACATTTGGTTTTTTAATGTCGTTAGATTTACTGCGTGTATTTTACTTTCTCAGATAAAGCTTAAATTTTAACTAAACATTACAATGTAAAGATCGTTGTTTTCAATTGGATAAAATAAATGTCTCGCAAAAAAAATAACGCATCAAATCTAACGGTAATGATAATAAATATATAGGTCGGCGTAGCGTTATTGGTGTGAAATAAAATGTCGAGGCATAACGACACAGTATTTTAAATTAAAAACAGAAAAACGCTTTAACGAATGACGTGATGTTCCAGTTTCTCAAAATTTGTCCATCTTTCAATATTTAAAATTATAAACGAGAACATTTTTTTACAACTTTTCAGTGCGATATAATAAATCAACACAATTAACTAATTAAATGTATAGTTTTTAACACATTTTATGGTTCCTTGATAATTAAAATAAATTAAATATTAAACGTAGAAGGGTTTGAGTCCCATTGACAACAATATATCTAATAAATGTACCTAATTTTTTTATTATTTAAACGGTAAATATTAAACCATATAGTTTTAGAAGACTGCACACATTCACTTGTAAAAATAAAGAAAAACAAAAAATAGTGTGACTAATCCGAAATACCGTCGCCCCTCCTTTTCTTATCAAAGCGCAATTTTGTCTTGCACATCCAGTCACAACAAAGACTCAAAGGCTCGCAATCAGCCCTCCCATCTACGGCAACTAAGCCCGCATGCAGCCCCCGGCTCCGATTCATCATTCATTTCCTTAATCCCGAATTTTACCACGTCGGTATGGGCGGGGGTGGCCAGGGGCGGCTGCAGGGAGATGGACGCGTAGCGGGCGACCTTACTATAGTCGCTCAAAAGACAAAATGAAAAGCGGTTCAGTTTTGGTAATTACTAAAGTAATTGCACAGGAGTGGCGTGTTCGTTTTTGGATTCATTTAGTTTTAATTCTTTTTATCAGCTTTTAGGTACGGCTTTTTTTTTTAATTTCATATTTTCTATTTAATGTATTTTTTTTTCATAAACACACTTCTTTAAAAGCTTCAGTAAAACTTATTTTTCAATGTTAACAATATAATTTATTATATTAAATAAATAAGCGGTCTGTCATAGTACAAGTTATATTAATCAAACAAATACCTAATTACATATATTCTTTAAATTATTTAAATAATAACCTGGCGACAAATATTTTTTAAAACAAATGAACTGAATCAACTAGAAAGTTATACAAAATAAATCTATTTATCGATAAAATTCGGATTCGAACCAGGACTTATTTCTATTCATGGAAAACATGTTAACCATTCCACTTCAGCAACAGATTAAGAGATTCAGGTTCTAATCCAGATAGCAACTAAATATTTTTTCGATAAATATTTTTTTTCTGTATCTTTCTAGTTGATTCATTTAATTTATATTGATTATATATATAGTAAATACAAATGAAATGTATTAATTAGAAAGATATACACATAAAATCAATTTTATCAAAAAATATTTTGTTAAAAATTGATTTTGTATATATATCTGTCTAATTAATACATTTAATTAGTATTTAAAATATCACCGACATATGTTCTGAATAATTACAACTTCCTAATAAGAATGTGTTCTCCTTAATAATTATATATATATATATATTATAAACGTCATTACATAATATTTTACTACATTTGATTAAATAATCTACATAGATGTTAGATAGAATAATTCATTAGATTCGATAGAATAAATGCTAGTAATGTTTTTTTTCTTATTTTAGTGCTATACTACTATTTCACGCATTTTTGGCGTAATATGCTGAAGATTTTCGCTGCATCAGCTATTCTAATCTACAGGACAAGTACGTTTAAACGATTTGAGTAGGCCGTGTGAACCCTAAAAGTTTAATTTCCAGGGGCACTATCTCTCTTTTCCAAAATTCCCACGCCCGTCTGCTTGTACGGGTGTTGGAAGTGTGGCAGTATGGGAGTGTGGCAGTGTGCAAGTGTAGGTGAGCCTGCGACTCTTACTTTAGGTTAGGTTAGGTAGTCGGCTTCACTTTAGGTAGGCGGCGCAGCGAGCGGCCGTTCACCCCAGACGGCTCAATAAACCTCCCGCCCACCCCAGGCCTGCCTCAACACGGCGGGGTGCAGTTCGGCGGGTGGGGTGAGGGTAGGGGTTGAGGCCGTACGCCACTTATTCTACGAAAAACCTCCCCGCGACCCCCTCGCCACCTTGGTGGCTGCGTGGGAACACGCTGGACTTTATTATTGTTTTTTATTCTTTAGTTATGTGCACTCGCAGCTCTATTGTATTATATATGTATGTATGTATATTTTTTGTTTTGTTTTAAAAATTAAAGTTATATTCTTATATCTAGTACGCAACACTTTATAAAACATAAAAATAATTATTAAATTACGTCGTATATCAATTAGCGTTAGGGAAAGAGATTATAAATACAAAAGCAAATAAACACATGAAAAATGATCAGTTATTAAACTTAGATACCACATATACTGCACTTAAAGTACAAAAAGTACCAATACTAGTTGATTCCTTCACATTTGCTGGCATTTCATTGAACAATTTGAAACCTTTATAGTATAAACTACATATTTTGTGTTCCTACCAGATTTGTTTGTGTTAATCTATAATCCCACTGACTTCTCGTAGGATAAATCTGAATCTCAAAATTGTATTTTTATTCATATACGATGGCAATGATCTATTTTTAATTTTGTATATCAATACTAGAATATTTTGTATATTTTTTTGGTTAACCGTCATTAATTTTAGTTGTTTTAGCATATAACTTATTCTTGTATACACTACATCTTAAAATAGTCCTCTGTTCTATTTTGATCATCAGATTTTTCTTCTCTTCAACTTCATTTCCCAAAAATAACATAATTTATATGCAGGGTGACGATGGAATTATAATCTACGAGTAATTTCGATGTTTTTAAGTTATGTTTCTTTCTTATTCTGGTTAAAAAAACTACTTTTTGGCCACTTACTTTGTAATCATTAAATCATATTTTTCATATGTGTATATGTCATTCATATAAATGATAAATAATATAGGACCCTACACCGATCCTTGCGGTACACCATTTTCAATTAATTGTGCACTCGAAAGTGAATTTTCAAATTTAGATATTTGTCTTCTATTGGTTTAATAGTTAACAAACCATTTCTTTTCTGTTCCGTTATTTTCGATATACGTAAGTTTTTTAAGAAGTTTATCTCTATATATCGTCTCAAAAGCGCATTTTAAGACTAAGAAAACTGCTACAGTTTTTTTTTTTTCTTGTCTTTGTACATCTTGCGTATGCAACTGATTTTGTATGTGTGTATCTTCAAGTATATTACCACAATATTATTGCTACATGTACCATGCATAGAGTATTATTTAGATAATTACCTACTTACTTACTTACTTACCATCACGCCGTTTCTCCGCGGGGGTAAGCAGAGAGGATAGAGCGCCACACTCTTCTGTCCCGACACACAATTCTCGCCGAATACAAGTTCGCCGAGTCTTCCGCGGACGTCCTCTATTTCTGGTTCCATCAACACTTGCGTCATATATCTTTCTTACCATTCTCTTCTAATTCTTCTGTTCCATATGACAAAATCACCTAAGTGATCCTTTCTTAATCTTACTCACTATATTAACATCAGCTTTACATTCTAATAATTACCTACCTTACTTTATAATTTATTATTTATAAATTTTTGAAAATCAATTTCCACGGAAAAAAGGTCACATACCATCTAATTCGCGTATTTTGATGCAAATTGTCTCTTCACCACAATTTAATGAATCTGTTTCCTTTTTAATTTCTTTATACATGATAAAGAAAAGGGTTTTGGAATATTATATACATTAATTAAGCTTGTTGAAGCTTCGCTTTTTCTGAACTGGATCATTTTTCAGCACCATATAACGTCTTCATAATTAAATAGTTTAACATTCTAACTTTGCAAAAAAAATCATTTTGAAATAATAATAACCTAACTATTCCTATTTCTTTGTTTACTATTTTGAAATAATATACTTGCAGAATATACCCACATTTCAAAGGGAATTAAAATAAAACTTATGACACAAAGAAAGGCATTGTAGTTTTATATATAAGATAATTAATAATTATTATGGGAAAGGCGTAAAATTTTTTTTCTTTGTCTTCGCCTTATTCCGTCTGACAGATATCGGTTACTCGAATCATTTTTCTTCACTTTGTTCTATTCTGGGCTGTATTCTTCACAGTCAAATCTTGAAGATCACGACTATCTATTTTACTCCTGATATATCTTGATACTCGTGATTTTCTGAATCAGCATCACACTTCCCAATTATTTTTTCAGGAATTAGAACTACCCTAAAAGAACCACGAATGTAAACATTTTCAACTTTGTATAATCTTGTGACTCCCGAAGTTTATCTCGGCTAAGTGTCCATCTATTACTTAGTCATCTTCTAACACACTGACCCGTATAGCACAGTTGATCTGAATATTGACTACATTAATATTCAGATTTATGTAGGGTGAAAATTACATTCACTGTAGGGTTGAACACAGACTCCAGTGTGACGTATTGTAGAAGTAACATTATAGTTTATTTTTGCGTCACTGAATTCACGTAACATCTTACAATTTATTTTTAGGACTTTTCTTCTTCTAGTATTTTCTTATCAAAGGAGTAAAAGAAAAATAATCAATGTAAAGCAAGTTAACGACTGAAGAGCAGGCCGATATTGTTAACCGAATAATTAAAATGGAAAACGTGGAAAACTTACCAGGAACTGACAGCTGCGACAAACAACAAGAATAGATGGAAGTACTACGACGACATGAACACTTTTCTTAAGTACTCTGGAAATGTACTCGTCAATAATGGTGAAATAAAATAATAATCTTTATTTATTTAAAAAAACCAATATAAACACAATTGCATAATCACGTTCTTTGTTTGACCCGATAATAAAATTTGCAGCAGATTTTTTTTTTGTTTTATGTTAGTATGCGACTCAAAATATGTTTATGTTGCTATATGAGATTATATGAGAATTATGTAAGTGAAATGAGAGGTGTTGGCTTGTAGATAGCCTATTATTTCTGCTATGAATATTATGTAGGTAGGTAATTATTATTTTATAACGACCGTATTTTATAGTTAAAACTATTTTTCAAGAAAAGCTTAATTAATAATAATAATATAATAGAAGATCCACGATGGCTTAGACACGTTTTGATAATGTCATTCTTTTTTGGCGACTCCGGAGGGAGGGTGGTCGGTGGATGAGTGACTAAACTGGGATAAACAACTTCTTTTTTTTAAATAGAGATGCGTACACAGCATACGTGTCACATCAATATTCTTACTATTTAAAAACTAAACTAAATGCTTGTGCTATGAAAATAAAACTAACTTGATGGCCTTCTAGAACGAAGCTCGAACCCTCGACCAATAGATATTAAAGACAGATTGAGGCTTAACTGATCAATAAGTACCGAAACACTGAAACACAGGGGTAGATGAACCACCGACCCTTCTAGGACAACGGGACAAATAATTATTATGATGACTGTGATAATAATAACAGTTATGAAGAACAAATTTTAATTTAAAATATATAATTGAAAAAAAATTGTAAGTTCTCCTTACAGTCACGTGAAGATAATTGGTAATTAAACAAATAATTTGGGCAAAACGGACGCCTTTCGACCGTATGGGTGGGAGGGTGTTGCCCACGGTAACCGTCGAAGTGTTGAGGTCAAAAGGTTGTATACTAATTTTCCCAGCAATTATTTTGCTCTTATCACCTGCCAGTTGAGCTGCGTTAACTTACAACATAACAAATTGTTATAATTTTACGTCAGTATATTATATGCTTACACCAGCTGAAAATACACGTTTTTAATAATTCACATTCTGTAACTTGCAAAAAACATTTTTTTAAGTTTTTTTTCATTATCAACAATTTTCACTTAAATTTTAGATTTTTCGGAAGATAAAATTTTAATACAAAATAAACTAACTAAACTAATCAGCTAACCAAATAAACAATATCTACTGTGTCACATCACAGCATCTCTCGAGTCAAAAAGATTTCCATGGAAACGGCCTTACGACACGTGTACACGGATGAGGTATGCCTCGGAGACTCGTCTTGAAAGTCGCTGAAGGCTTCCTTTTCAAAAAAAAATCATATTTTCGCGTTTTTTACGAAAATATGGATTTTTATTATTCATTTATATCAGAAGTTATTAAAAAAATTTTACTTTTTTTAAAACTATTACATGAATATCTTTCACTAAAGTACAACTAATAAACTTAATGTAATTTGTCATAATTAAAAAAATACAAGCATTATGATAAGACCACGACTATTAAATTTATTCTCCGCGTGCCACAAAATTGCCTTAATATAGAAAACTCTTGCATATAAGAAATATATTTTATTATAATCTTGAAGCCAAGATTACGAAGACTAATTTACATTGAACTAAATTAGCAAAATGTTAAAAATTAATAGAGTTATATATAAACCATTCAATTTGGAGTACATATGATCAATTTTCAACATTTTTAAAATACTTTGTGTTAGTGGATACAAATTATTTTAAATAATATATCATATTTACTTACATGCTTTGAGGCTTTAGGTACGATTCATATTAAATTATATCAAAAACACAATATTTTCTTACTAAATAATATTAATGTGCGTTTTTTATTGTTTTTTAATCAGCGATTTGAAATAAAAATGAAATTGAATTAAATACTTAAATTAATTTTAAAATCAAATATCTAAATACCTACCACCAATAATAATAAAAAATTACCAGTGACAAAAATTATAAATTTAATAATCTCGATGTTAATAAACTTAGCTGTAAATATTATAAAATATGTTAAAACAGGTCAAAATTTTAACATAAGAGTCGAAGAGCTTTTAATATGTTTAAATAGCAATGGTTTTCCTAAATTTTTCATTTATTAGAAGCTGTTCTACATGTAAATAATGTTGGTCAAAAATTAAATAATTTAGAATAATTTGAAATAAATGAAATCAACTAAAGTACAAACCACAAGACCTATTATAAAAAAAAAATTCTAATAATTTTGTATCATCAACTCAATTTTCACATCTTTCATCATCATAACAATTTAAGTGAAGAACTGGATTTATTTTTTAAATGATTATTATTTTAAATGAATACAAATTTACAAGAATTTAGAATAATGTGACATATATATTTTTTGGTTAGTTATGAAGGAAATTATGTTTTCTGAAACCGGTTAATGTTTTAAATTACTCATTAAATAGTTTAAATAAATAATGTTAAATAATCTATAAAAAATATAATAAACTTACTGATCTTTACCGATAAATATCTAATACGTATACGCGCACTATTAATGAGAATTTTTTTTGTGAATTATAAACTAGTTTAATTAGTTAAGGCTGATTTAAATATAAACTAATTGCGTTTATATTCAAATTACTTAATGTTTAATAAACTTATTCACGTGGAGGACTTAATTAATTTTTTTAGTTTAATAAAATGGCGTAAATTTAAAAAAATATATTGTTATAACTATCAAAAAAAAAAAAATCTAACTTATCGGTCTACCGGGACGAGGATCAACCTCTTAACCTTTTGGTCAGTAGATGAGCTAGTGAATGAGGTCTCACCGGTCTCTTATATCATTTTTAAAATTATTATTTCATCAAACATATATAAATAAATCGTGTTTGAAAAACACACAATCAACTGACTTCCTAACTGTGAGAAGGAATCTAATTTCTAGTCTGCCACGGCTGCAGATGCGAGGTGTTTGTATGTTAGCAATGTTATAATTTTATAAGATAGACGTTTTATACGGATTTGTGTCTGTGCAATTTGTTTAATATGATAAAACAATCCCAATTAACCTACAAATTTAAACTAAAGGTGAGACATTAAAATAATCTTTCATCATTAATGATGTATTACATCCAGCTTACAGTAAAATAATACATTACAGAAATTAATTAAATGCTTTGTAAAATAGATTTCTAAAAAGGATTAATAATTAATAAAAACGTCTCAAATTCTCAGACCTTCTGATATTTTTCATTTCGCACCTCGACACAACGCCTCGGAAATATCTTCGCCGCTTCGGTTCGGGAACCTCCCGACCCCGCACCGAGCTAACGAACCGCCCACCACTTCCCACCCCCCCACCCCCGTCCACCGCCTACGCAGGACGAAACAAAAACAAACGACGTCTGAACGTGATGCAACGTAGGCCAGACTGGGTTGGCGGGCGGGTGGGTGTGGGTGTGGGTGGGCCGGGTTTGGGCGAGGTGGGGGCAAATTCGATAACGTAGAAAAAACGCGACTGCCGAAATTGAAGATGACGTTGCGATAGTAAACAGTTTGAAGAGTTATTTCGACTCTGTCTGCGTTTTTAACATTGTATTATGAATACAGAGTTATTAAAAGCGCATTTAAAAATTCTTTTATTTAGATGCAAGCTTAGACTTTAGTTAAATTTGATTATCATATCTCATATAATTAAAGCATATATTTATAATTTAGTCGTAAATTTTAATTTAACTGTGTTGTTCCTCCTCAAAATAATAATTTATCTTACCCTAACGACAAGACTTTTACTAGGGAATGAGCAAAATAACTAAAGAAAGAAATCTACAAGCTGAGTGAAGTGATTCTGCACGATGTATATCAACATAGTTAAATACCAGAATTCAGAAGGTAACGAATTTGAGAGTTAAAAATGTGTGAAAAGTAGAAATTATAGATATTAAATTGGTCAAGATACACGACCCAGACACATAAATATATCACACGTTTTTTTGTTATAACTAAAATATTCATAAATTAAGCTAAATCGAACCGAATTTCGAACTCTCTAAACACAAATAATATGTGAAAATAAATAAGTTCTTTGTTAATACTAGCTTGCTGCAAATTTCACCGTGGGTAACTATTTTTAAATTAAATCAATTTTAGTATTAAAATTTCATGTTAATAATGTCAATGCACTTTATTTATGAGTACGTGACAATTTGATACAAAAGTCAAATAGGAAAATAACAATATGATAAAATATGATTCGCTTAACATATAAGAGGTCGATATTCGACGCTTCCAAATTCTTTTTTATTTCGTAATAGTTTTCGTTCTGAATAATTATATTATGTATTCTAAGTTAAAGCCTTCACTAAACGTAACATAGCAAAATCAGAATTCCTATAAAAATACAAATCAATTGAATAACTTCTAACTAAATTCAAAATATTATGTACATATGACAATTTGCCACTACAGTCTACTAGGGTAATAGTTTAGATAACTTGGTATACGAGAGATACCAAGATTGAGACTAGGTGTCTCCGAAACATTTTTCATTTCAAAAAGGTTTTGGAAGCACCTGGTATCGATCCCGATATCGGTAAAGGTGAAAATAAAACGCAAGGTAAAAGCGAAAGAATATATAAAAATGTTACGAAATTTTCTAACGCACTTTTCGCGACAAATTTTTCGGAGTACCCATTGAATAAACATAGTGTTCAGTATTAAAACCTACACTAAACTAATTATAGCAAAACCAGAATTAATATAGAAGTATAAATCAATTCATTAAATCTGACTCAAAAACATGCATTGTATACTAATATGAAAATCTGGCACCACAGTCTACCAGAGGAGTAACTTAGATGGTAGAGCATGCGAGAGATACCATAATCAATACTCAGTACTCAGCATCTACAATACAATATCAAACAGTTTTGGAAGACGCCTCGTACCGGTAAAGTTAAAATAAATCACAAAGTAAAATTGTTTAAAATCTTTGTTAATTTTAGAAGGTAAGTAGGTATTCGTAACATTTAATATTTAATACGAACGATCTTGAGGTATAATCATATTTACAATGGAAAAACTTTTTACTATCATAGCGTACCTAGATACCAACTTTTTATTAAATACTAATTAAATGTATTAATTAGAAAGATATACATATAAAATCAATTTCATCGAAAAACATTGTTATTGCGTCACCGTGATTCGAACCTGGATCTTCTTCCAAACCAGGGAAGGTGCATTATCCAACTATGCTACAGCGACATTAATTTGGACGACAAATTTTCGAATCTATATATTACACTTTTTCAAATTAATACATACCGGTTTGGAAAGAGATCCAGGTTCGAATTCCGGTGGCGCAGCAACAATATTTTTCGATAAAATTTATTTTTTATGTATATCTTTCTAATTAATACATTTAATTAGTATTTAAAATATCACAGACCTATGTTCTGAATAATTACAACTTCACAATAAGAATGTGTTCTCATAATAACTTTTTTATTATCGATGAGGTTAAGGTGCATTATATTTCCCGCATAACATACACACCCACACACAACCTATCAGTGGCGCTTACGTAACCAACACACGCGTCAAAATACCTCGTTCATCTGCTGCCGAAAATTTCGTGCAGTAATCTGACAGTTTGCGTAAAGTTTCCGCGAGTTTTCAAGGATCGCCAAAGATTCGGCGGTCGCTTTCGACACGGTATTTTATTTAATCAGCCAGTTTGTAGGAGGCTTTTCGCTTCGGGACCTGACTACCGAAACTCGCGATGCTCTGACCCAGTGGCGCAACTACGCCAATACAACCGATGCCGTGCATTGGGGCTCGTGTTAGATAAGGGCCCAAAATACCGTTCCCATCTTACAAAACATTTCAAAAACATTTCCAGTAACATATGAACTAACAATTTTTAAAATCCACTACGACAAGAATTAGTAAAATACCTGAAAACTTTATCAATTTACCTTAGCAGTACCCAGCAAATATAATGTTGAGTTAAGGACCAGACCATCGTCCATATCGATAAAGCGAAGCGAGGATTTTTTACAGTTACATTACACCGAATCCATGAAATTAGAAGTGCAAGCTTGTTGCTTGATTTATGAATTACGCAAATTATCTGCCGCTTGCGTAAATTGGGCATGATTTTTTTTGTTTATTTCATGCATTGAGCAAATTAGTAGTAGTAAATCTTAAGACGTCTTAGTAAAATGTCACAAGCGGCGGTCTGTCTCCGGGTAGATACTTGTAAATATGTACTTGTACTATGCGTATTGTTATGAATTTTAATAAAAACAGAGTATTTGTTGGCGGAAGCCATTCTTGATTTTACCGCCATAGTATGTCTATATTGAACATCTTTTGTGTTTCATTTCTTTCGACCTCATAATCATCATCATCATCGCCGTCGGTTTATAGAAGCTGAGATCGGCGAATCAACAATGTCTACATTTTTGTTTCCTTTACGAAACACGTAGTATTTAATAATCTTAAACCTCCATCCACGTCGGTCCCTCATGACTGAGGGTCGCGATCTCCATGAACTCCGTCTCTTTTCTCGGTATCCTGGAGATTTTAGGGCTGTCAGTAGAGAAGCGGCTGTTGCCTTTTTCACTTGATTGATCCAACAGACGGGGGATTTTCATATTCCTCTTCGTTCTTTGACGTAGCCCATCTCAATAAGCTTCTCCAAACTATCTTCACATCTCGCTAAATGCCCATAAAATTGAAGAATTCGTCTTAGGCAAATAGTTGAAAGTCTGTCCTTGATGTTCAGTTTTTGTAGAATTGAGACATTTGTGCGTCTTGCTGTCCACGTGACTCCAGTACCACATCTCAAAGGCATCAATCCGTATTTTCTTATATCTTAAGTGTATACAATACATATGTAAAAATAAAACACTTGTTTTTTTATTCAATTCGTTTAATTTACTTGAGACACGTTTCGCCTTGTAAGGGTATTATCAATCTTATAATTTAACTCGACAACTTGTATTTATAACTGTAATGGGGGACAGCTATACAATTTTATTTCCATGAGACAAAAAGGGACAACATTACTCACTGGAACTTTGAAGATTTCCGTACATTTGAATGCTTCTAATTATTCTAAGTATCATTCAGTTTCAACACTAATGATATTTTTATGTCATGGGTAATTTGTAGACAAGGACAGCTATATAATTTTACAATCTAAGAAGACAATACGGCAAGAGAGACAGTTTTGGTATTCTGGAATTTATATAATGTTTGCACGATTCTAGGAAATAGTTATATTCAACACGAATAATATTTTTTTAATTAATACAAGAATATCTAATTGGTGATCTTGTTCCACATTTTTTGTAGATCTGTAACAGAAAAAAAGTTTCAGCAGAATCGAATCCCCGAATTAAACGAGTAGAATCAAAAAACAAGTGTTATATTTTCACATATATGGTTATGGAGTTCTACAAACGTACCTCGATAACAGTAAATATATATAATGCATTTGGCATTAGGGCCAGTTTTTATAGATACGCCACTGCTCTAGCCACGAACGATGGATCACAGTTTTTTTCGTTCAGACTTCACTTGCTTCGCCTTTTTTGCTAGACTGGCAATTGATTTTTTTTCATATCTCCCCCGGCGAACAAAGCATTTTGGTTTTACACTATTTTCTTTGATCGCGCAGGCGGCGCTGGCGCGTCTGCGGCTGCTGGAGTGTGTACTCACGGACCAATATTCATTTTCGGTTCGTCATTCTATTGCTGCAGCGCACATCGGGACGCACGAAGACCTGCAGGCTCGCTGGTGAGACGTGTCACAAATTACCAAAGTTTTACAGCGATGCAACCAATGGGGTTGATGTAAATAATAAAAATCTAAAATAATGACCTATTTTAATATATGTGTCCATTATTATGAAAGTGGTCTAAGTCGCGTTTCTTTCGTTTTGAGATATTTAAAGGTTTGCGTTTGAATTGATTAAAAAATATTTTTGTTTTACACAACGCGATAAATCAAAATTTATTTAGTCTACTAGGTTTATAATTTATTTCTACATATAAATGTTGCGTGTAGATTATAAGTAAATTAAAAATTTAAGGTTGAAATGACTTATATTGCAAAATTAACACTAGCTGAATACCGTTGAATCCCGTAACAATACACTGAATTTAACGCTTCAAATATTTCACAATTTAATTATGAATTAATTTAAAACAATGTGACGCGTAATAATTGAATTTTTTTCAATTTTTTGACTTAGACTACTTTAATAATAATGGGCAGGGAAGGAGACACTATAAGATAATCTCAGAGATTTCATTGAGATACATCTCAACACCATGAACTGATTTTGATCCGAAGATAATCTTAGAAACTAGGTTAAGTTTAGTAGAAAGAAGTAAAAACTCTGTTCACACAAACGACACCAAAAACTATCAAACATAATATATATTTTGGAAAATTAGACATAAGTCACTAAACATTACCCTTAATATAGTGCGTTAAATTAAATTTAGAGATTAAAAATTACTCAAATGACGAACATTGACATTCGACGTTTGACGTACGACGCAACAAAAAGTAAAGCGCGAGGTGGCGAATCTGTGAGACATGGTGTATAAACGTGGACAACAAAAGTTGAGAGTTATCTCCAAAGAAACTCGTGCGTACAAAATCCGTATCTCAGATATTAATATTAAGAGATTAAGAGTCGAAAATAATCTCTTAATCTCTTAAAAATCTCATTCGTGGACATAGGCCATTAAACTTGGGCATCTCAAAAACATGCAATTTTAACCATGATATGACGGAACCCTTTGTGAACAAACAGTATGGTGTTATTTTGAAAGTTTAGAAATTTGAAAAATTAAATACCGAAATACAGCTATACAGTAGGTCGTTTTTTAGTCACACCCGTCTTAAAAATATCCTTAATTTATTGTATCTATTTTCTTTCTGCGCCGTCCCGAGCTGCAGCGGTGGCGATCCCGGCAATTCACGAAATAGTAAGTACATCCATCTTATACGAGAGTGGATAATTTTAATTGAATCCCCGCTGATGTATTTTCAACGAGTCGTTAAGTGGAAATTTCTCCAGGAGACAGACATCTTGAGATTTTCCTCGAAAAAGAAACATTTGAAGAGCGTCTCGCTCGGTGCCTGTTTTTGCGGATATCTCCCCGGGAATATCTCCCCGGGCATTACGCCACTGCACATAAACCGGGGGATTAAAGATGGAGCCGGGACATTCTCAACATTTCTTTTATATTCTATCCGCACCGAGCCACTTCGCTCGTCGCTTAGGTACAATAACGGACGCGAGTATACCGAGACTTGCAGATGCGAAGAACTAAAACTTCGGAAGTGAAAATGAACCCGTGACATGTGTCGTGCGACTCTTTAAATCGGGGTCAGCGACGCGCGAGCGTGCTGGCGCGGAGTCAGACCTTCGAATGGCTGATAGTCTGCACACCACGCGCGCACCGTGGGCGGAGAACAATCTAGATTAGTATGGAAATGCAGAACATGGGTTTGGCAAAATAAAATATAACAGAGTACAGCAAAACGCCGATTGGATCAACCGTCGTAGTCCAATTTTTTTTCAATACCAAAAAATATTCAATATTAATTAATAATTAGACCTAATTAGTTAAAAGTTAAATGAATCAGTAGAAGAATATACAGAAAAAAATATATTTTAGTTGCTAAAGGTATATATTTATTTGTATTTAATACCATAGAACTGTGTTCTGAAAAAACTGCATCTTCACAATAATCTAAAAAGAAATAGAATTAGTAATTAATTGTAGAGACAAAATTATGAAAAAATTTCTTACACGTAATGTATATTATATTATATACACACGACACACGACGCCTGACGAGATGAAAAGGTCTAAGAGTACAGTAAACTGCTTACTTGGGGTATTGTTTCACGAACAGAGAAATTGTTGCAAGGGATAAAATATAGGAAATTACATGCAGGTTCTGACCGTTATAGAATATATATTATAACAAGATTCTTTAGTCTTGGTCTGAACGTTAATCCCATTTTTTAAATATTGCTACAAAATGGTTCCATGGAGAGTGGATTCCGTAGACAAGTGTGCGGCGGAAGGAGGTGAGGTGACATTTTAGATGGTTTTCAAGAGTTCTAGAAATTAATATTTTCTACCCGCGTAACGCCGAGTATATCATCTAGTATTTTATATATTTTATTTTGCAATTTTTTTGTCAGTTAATTAAATGTTTTTTTTTAAATAATTAAATAAATTCATTACAAAGATACACGTATAAAATCTATTTTATCGAAAAATATTATTGTCGCTATCGGGATTCGAACCTGGGTCTTTTCCTATCCGGGAAACGTGCATTGACGACAAATTTTTGAACTTATGTGTTACAAATTAATTTTTCAAATTAATAAATCTATCGTCCCAGTATTTGAAAGCCATCTTCTTTATTTTTACGGAATCTCAATGTGTATCTTTTTAATTAATGCATTTAATTAGTATTTTTTTTAAATATCACAGACCTATGTTCTAAATAATTTCACACAACTTCACAATAAAAATGTGTTTTCCTTAATAATTAAATATATTTTTAATTTTATTATTACAAAATTACAGATTTTGTTTTTTTTTAAGACATTTATTAACGATGTGAAGATTTGAGTCTTTATTAATATTTTTCAATAACTACATCGGTCTTTTTAAGAATAAGAAATGTACGCGAGCATACTACATAATATAATTTAGAAATAAAATATTTAATCTATCTTCCAAATTACTTTTAACATATTTCTTACATCGAGTTCTTTTCAAATTATATGACATCTTTATGTATATGTGGCAATACTGTATTACTTCAGAGAATTTCAAATCTACTCCGCACGAATAACAAGTTCATTTCTCATGTTGCAAAAAACATAGCGACTGAAATTTGTCTGCAACTAAACACATAAACTTCATACTTTACAAAGGTTCTGCGATCACGCACACACTGTTACGCAAGTGCACCGCCAGCCTGCCCGCCCCAGGGCTGCCGCCGGACGTTCACCCGAAACCTGTAGGGGAGGTAATGAAGGCTGTAGCCGAATATCCGCTGCAAGGGAGTGAAGTCTGCTTCCCGCAGCCGTACCGCGGAGTAGCAGAGGGAACTGCAACCTTATCGCAGTTAGACGCGAATAAATATTTTCATATTTTATGAGTAGTCAAACAAAAATGCAGGTGGGTCATTAAAAAAATGTGTTTGAGAGTTTTTTTATGATTTGTTAAACATTATTTTATTTTTTTCAATTAGTTAATCCTAAATTAATGTATTAATTATAAATATATACATATAAAATCAATTTTGTCGAAAAATATTGTTTTAGCGTCACCGGGATTCGAACCTGGATCTTCATTTCCAATCCGGGGAAGTGCACTACCTTTGTGCTATAACGCCAGTATTTTTCTTGATAAATTTTCGAAACTATATGTTACATTTTTTCAAATTAATACACCTGTCGTTCCATTATTTGAAAGCCATCTACATTATGTTTACAGAATCTCAAATACCTTTGAGTAAACCGATTTGCAGACGCCAGAATTATCAATTCATGTCCAAAATTTAATAAAAATGCACAATACACACATGTTGGAACATGTGTGTATTGTGCTATAACAAAAGAGTGTGGCGTTCTATCCTCTCTGTATACCCCCGCAGATAAACGGCGTAATAGTAAATTAGTTAGAGTCAAGTGTGATTGAGAAAAATGAGATAAACATAACGATTAATAATTAAAATTTTAATAAAGAATATATTTGCTTTGTAGTAATGTAAATTATAATGAATCTGATTTAAAATTACAGTATACATAGTTTTAAAAACTTTTAAAGTATACGAAATAATTAAATAAGCTGATGATTTGTAAGGCAATAGTGACTCAGAGAAAGTACAAAACTTAATGAGACGAATTAAATTATACATAAACATTTTCATGTGAAGCCATAATAAATTTATATATTAACCTCTTCGTTAGTGAATTACTACCCGCCATGTAATACCCTTGGAGTCTGTTATCTCCACGTAGCTGAAGTGATGCATCCCCAGGCAATAGTGGCTTTTGATGGCCTACGAAGTTCGTAGACCCCTGCTGTAGGCAGACAGACCGTCTACGCATCGTAAACCCCCGAGTTCAATGATTTCGCCGAGGTAGCTGTGCGTGCGTATAACACTGTCTACGTGGACTTATTTGGAAGCGGCTCGCGCGCGTGTGTGAAGCTATTCGGACGGAATTGTCGGTGTGTAGGTGCCGCGTAGATTCATTCATTATTTTTTCGTTTTTGTTAATCCTGGGTGTGCGTCCTGCTTTTTATCTTTTGCAGAGACTGGTGGGTCGTGAAAGCATTTCGTAATTAGAATTTTTCATCATTTCACAATAGGTTATTGAAAAATACCGTTCAACTCGCAATGTGTCGCCGTGCAGATATAGTCGCCTCGCATGCGAGGATTCAGTTACTTGTGTTGCAACCTGTGCAGGGCTGTAAAATGCCTTTATTTCTGTTTTCGAGACACGTAGGTACTATATCACGACACAGAACACGGAACTTTTTGTTTTAAATCTTTTAAAACTGTTTTCAAACATTTTGTTTCCTATTCGAATCGCACAAAATAACGGATATTTATCTTATAGAATATTTCTATTACTAATCAAATAATGATGGTAAACCGTTATGTGACCGAGATTTAACGATGATTAGTGATTAATTTTTAACTGTTGGATGTTTACTTTTGAGTGTACCAATCACTGGTCCAAGAATTACGAATAACCAGTTACCAATTATCATTAGAAGCAAATAGTCATATTAACCATTTAAATAACGAATTAATCTGCCCTATAATCGACATGACAGATTCAATAATGACAAAAAAAAACAAATTTCCACAGAATATTTGGTATGGAGTTAAATTACTACTGATCATTAGTTGGATACGCAAACCTCAGTTAATACATTTTTTTTTAAATGGATCATCCAAAGAACAATATTTTTTTCATTTTCAATTAAATACCAGACGATTACACAATTATTTTATTTGAAGTACGCTTACGTATGGCTTACTCTTGAAAGTCATTATTAAATGTGTGACGTACAAAGGCGAGAATTACTTTTTTTTCAGTACGTTTATCTCGTCCAACGAAAATACATATATTATGTGCAATATTTAGAACTGCCAATCTGGAGAGTACCCGTGATTTGAACGAGTTTAAATAACTTAACTAACTGTACTACAGTCATGCCTATTCTCCGCAGGGGTAAACAGAGAGGATAGTATGCCACACTCTTCTGTACCTCGTTTTATTGTTACTATAAAAATGTATTAATATATATAATTTAGACTAGTTTTCAAACTCCATTCTGAGACGACACCAAAAATGTTCGTAGGATAATTTCGTAATAAAATAAATGCTACAAAGTTAAATACACAATATTTTTTCATAAATATAGACACATGTACAGGGTGTAACAGATTTAGTCCACAATATTTTATGTGTAGATACCTGACTAAATTACCAGTCGAAAATATTCAAGGAATATGTGCCTTATCTCAACCATGTCGGAGATATAAACATTTCAAACATGTCGTAATTAATTGAAATATTGTATTTATTTCAAATTGTATATTGAATATAAAGACGAATTTCAGGCAGACAGACTATTTTTTGGTAGATGATTTAAGTAAAGATATAGTTTAATAATGGATAATTTTTGCAAATACTTATTTCTAAGTACGTAGCTTAATATGATTTAGTATAAGAATTTAGTGGGGTATCCACCCATAAAATATTGTAATTCAAAATTAAGGATTGGTAATTAAGTAAGGTATCCGCCCGCATAAAAAACAGTCGTTTTAATATTTAAAACAGTTCGTTTTTATGAAAAAATAATTAAAATACTAATTAAATGTATTATTTAGAAAGATATATATAAAATCAATTTTATCGAAAAATATTGTTTTTGCTACCGGGATTCGAACCTGGATGTCTTTCCAATCCGGGGAAGGTGCACTAACCAGCAGACTTTTGTACTTTTGACGACAAATTTTCCAACTACTTATGTTACATTCCATTCCATTATTTGAAAGCAATCTACTTTGTTTTTACGGACTCTCAAATACCTTTGAGAAAACCCATAACAGACGCCAGAATTAACAATTTATTTTTATTAAATTTTTAATTGATTTTATATATATATATATATATATATATATATATATATATATATATATATATATATATATTTCTAATTAATACATTTAATTAGTATTTAAAATATCACAGACCTATGTTCTGAATAATTACGACTTCACAATAAGAATGTGTTCTCCTTAATAAAAAATAATTGTTGCCTACCTAATTAAAAATTAATTAATTGATTTAATTATTACCTAATATTCCAATTTTCAAATAAGATAGATAAACAATAGATTTATTATTTTGAAAATATACTCCTTTAGAAAAAGGTACTGACATCTCTTCAACGAAATTTTTATTCAATTGTTATTTATAACGAACAAACACTAGAGTACTTTAGAATATTATTTAAGTATAAAAAAATTTCAGAAAAAAAAATATTTTTATATATTTTTAAAATACATAAGTTAGAAATAAAACTATATCTGTATGTACGTATATGTATATATTGGTAAATGTATATAAAACGAATAGTAAGGTAACCGTATTTGTAACTCTACTGAATCACATGATTGAACATCTACATCAAGGAAGGCATCGAGCATTGTATTTGAATATATATTTTACTATATATACCTACCTAAGTAATAACTTTTATTTACCTCCTTGAGTTATAGTAGCCCTAGAGGCATCCGCCAGAGGTCTCTGTCTTTACAGATACATTGCACATGCAACGCACCAGTGAATAGTTCACGCACGTTGCTATTTTCTTTATATTGGTATCGCTCTTTTTTTTAAAAAAAAAAGGACAGCTGGAGGGAGGGGGACCCATACTTTCCCGGAACCGGTATAGAAGCTAGGGCTTTCTTGTTGGTCCCGCTCATCAAAACTAATAAAAATACGTGACTTTAATTCAATAACATATTTAAGTATATGCAAAACGAGAAAAGAGAAAAAAATTAATGTGGTTATTAGCAATTATCGTAAAATTTAAAATTTAGACCCTCCAGCGTCCCTTGAGTGCTATTTTTATTCATAAAAATCATATAACATAGATTTACATAAAGATGGAAAATTAATGGAAATAGTATCGCCCTGTCATATATCGCTACCGAACAGCTGCTCAGTAGTATTAAAAAATACCAACCAAGTGGCGAATGCGTAGGACCGAGACAGGAGCCTTGAGTTTATTGCATCAATCCTGGGTAAGAGGTAGGTCCGCCCTTATTGTTATCTAGTGGTTAAGAAACTCACCTAGTGATCTAGTTGTCGTGGGTTCGAGGCTCGTTCGAAGAAACTAAGCTTAGTTCGAGAATAGTAAGAATACTGAAATGTATTTTTATTTTTTTTTAATTTCGCCCGCCGGCCGACCTACACTCACTTTGCCATCTAGCACGAACCCCCGTCCCGTGATTTAATTCGTATACTCAGTAAGTACCATCATTGATTTGTGGCATCGCATCCTTCTTATTGGTTAACCACCTTGAATCCGTGATTAAAATATAGAAGCTCACATAGCTGATTGGTGTTATAAGTGTCATAAAAAAACCTTCAACCTCATATTTTATTAATTATAAAGCCACCTCTTTGAACTGAAACTACCCCTTGCAAGTTCATTAATCCAATTGAACACCGAAGACAAGACGAATGATTTTAATTTATCTGCCGATGCACGCACCATGCTCTCTCGGGGTGGGAGGAGGGAGGGAGGGGGGAGGCTCCGGCTCGGGGGTGGTAAGGTGGGAGTGTCGGGCGGCGCAGGGCAGGCGCAGGGGGGATGCACGGCCCAAACGCCAGTTGGGCCAGTAATTATTGATGTTCTGTCTGCCCGCCGCACCAAGACGGGGAGTAGCCGCCTCCCTTCCATCCCCGTCCCCACCCCCGTCCATCTGAGCCCATTAAACTTTAAACACACTACTCTTGCACCGGATAGGTAAACAAAACTTTTATTTTTAATTTCTTTAAATTTTGTAACAGAAGATAAAAAATTTGAAAGGAACTAAATACCTTCCATTATAGAAAAAAGTAGTTATATTAATAGCACTTATTTTTAGCCGATTTAAAAATTTGATAAGTGACAAACGAATCGTTTCCTTTTCAATAGCTTAATAAAAAAAAATTAGGGAAAAAAACGAGTTGAATGCAGTTTATATATAGTGTCCAGCGGAAAATTTTCAAGTTTAATATTAAATAAATAAAAAACTACAATGTTTTCTCATATTTTATTTATAAAAAATGGAGTTTAACGATGCTAATTTAAAGTTTTATTTTTCTCAAGACGCTCTTGCAATCAAATTCTTAAATTTGCGAACACGCGACAATAAAGCGTTGGTTCAATGGCAGCAACTTCACGGCATATATTTTCTTGTAGGGCTTGAATTGTTACTGTAAACTCTCAACTTAAGGTATCCCTACAAAAAAAGTCACACGGTGTAAGGTCCCGTGACCGAGGTGCCCAGGGAGTGTCTCCGTACTTGCTGATTAATTTATTGGGAAAAATTCCCCTCAGCTTCTCCATTGAAACTCTAGCTGTGTGTGGAGTTGCCCGGTCATACTGAAATTGTGTTCTGTTATTGAATCCGAAAAATAGCTGCAGTTTCAGTACCAAAAACTCGTCGATCATTCGATAATACACGTCAGCAGTGACTATCTCTCGCTGGTTAAAAAAATAAGAGCCAATTATCCCTCGGACAGAAATTGCACACCATACTGTCGTTTTTGGACAATGCTAACATTTTTGATGGCATTCTCTTGGGTTGTCGGCACCAGTATCTCATGTTATGTTTATTAACATAGCCATCCATATGCTAATGTGCTTCGTCAATAAACAATATGTTTCCAAGCGTTCGTACTGTTCCAAAACGTTCCAGCATCGTTCTCGCTAAGGTTTCACGTAAAGAATAGTCATTTTCGTTGAGAAATTGCGCGATTTGCAGTTTGTATGGGTAAAACTGTAGTTTATTTTTCAAAATAACGTACACTGTTGATTTTTTATTTCAGTACAGCCTGTAATCTTCATTATCGATTTACGCGGATTGCGCATAATTTCACGTCGAACTTGAGCCATATGTTCTGGCGTCACTGCTGACGTTGATGGTCCCGGAGGAGTTTGGTTAACCATTGTCCCTTCTTGTCTGAACTTTTGAATCCAACACCAGATAAGTTGCGCGCTCGGCCCATCACTTATTCGTCGAATATTAAACTGAGTACAAAAAGCGCGACGCGCACGAACCAATGAATCACTGCACTTTAAACATTGCTCAATTGCGAACGCTCGACTAGTGACTCATTGCGACTGGCAAATCCGCAAATCACGCGCGTCGAACAATACCCCTCTCACTTACCTCACCCTAATGATTAACGAGGAATTACAATTTAATCTTGAAATTTTTCCGCTGAACACTCTATATTATCCAAATCTGACCATAATCAGCAAAGTTACCGGCCACGAAACGTTTGACCGTTATACTCGGACTAACGTGCGACCAGCTCCCCACTGCCACCTGTGAATGTAAAAAATAACCAAAAATCACTTAGTCTACAATTTTATAATAACCGAAAATAATTTATTACAGATTAACAAATACTTCAAAAGTTCTTAAAATATTATTTTCATTTTCATATATTGTTCTAAATAGCTTTAAAAGGGTGATAAATAAACACGGTTCAAATACTAAAATACAGCTATAACAGTGATGGCAAAGATTGTCACAGTTTTCAATAATATTCAAATTTTCTATTAAAATTTATGTGAAAGCAGATTGAATCAAGTTGTTTAACATATCTTATTATGCTACTCTTGCAGAAATCTTGGCTCTGCCCAAATTTCGCAAACCATTTATATTAATGTGTGACTTATCTATTAATCGGGGGATATTTTCTATGTTCCCTTATAGACTTGGGTAGAACTAATAAACCTTATATCTTTTGGTTACATCTCTTATTTCCTACAAATTCCGTTTCGAAAAATATTATTGAATAAACATTTTACTGATTATTAAGGAGAACCCATTCTTATTGTGAAGTTGTAATTATTCAGAACATGTGAAACTTATATGTGTAACATATAAGTTCGAAAATTTGTCAAGAAAAATACTGGCGTTATAGCACAAAGGTAGTGCACTTCCCCGGATTGGAAATAGAGATCCAGGTTCGAATCCCGGTGACGCAAAAACAATATTTTTCGACAAAATTGATTTTATATGTATATATTTATAATTAATACATTAAATTAGTATTTAAAATATCACAGACCTGTGTTCTGAATAATTACAACTTCACAATAAGAATGTGTTCTCCATAATGATATATTTTCTATTCCCCTCACTCGTTTGTTCCCTTGGAAAATTTTCTTCTTTATAACCTTTATCTCTACTCTTTCTATATTTTTATTTTTTACTTTTTCTCTCATTTTTCTTATTTTTACTACTTATTATTTATATATACAATAGAGGTTCATTCTTTGATCATTTTTTTGCTGCATAAATTTCATTTATTGTTAAAATGTTAACAAGCTATTTATTTATTCAATAAGTCATTTTTAAATTATTGCCTTCACTGTATAAAAAAGTATATTGTTATTTCAGAGAAAATATGTTCAATTTTTGTTAAACTTTATTTATGATTTTTATTTATGTCGATTAACTGTATGTTTTCCTAATAAAATAAAATATATATTTGCATATTTTTACCCAGACTATTAGAAATCGTATCGCGTATTATATTTTTTTGCCGAGAAATGTGCAGAACGTAATACGTGTGTTCAATTTTTTCTGGAATCAGTGCTTTCGTAAACATGAAGTTCTGAATGTTGGCTATCGATGAGTTGTTCGAGACCCAACCCTCCGCAGTGCCTTCGGTCATGGACTTCCGAGCTCCGTGAAGCAGCTAAACAAAAAGAGGGCTGAACTACAAGACAAAGATTCTTCTTGCATAAATGTAAACTTATGAAATCGTGACTTTTATTGCCGCATAAAATAAAATAATAGACAAATAAAATATAACATCGGTTACATGTCATAAAGTTTCCGTTCGCGTAAGTATTATTGGCAGAAGTCTATTGGTTTGCAATAATTCACCATTCAACGTGCACTCGAGGGCAATATTTTCACTGTGATTCTATACAAAACTTTATTCTCTATGAAAACCAGATAAACCTTGTACGTGACAATTTTAAATATTTAATATTTTTATTTAAGGAGGTAGGTACACACAGTAAAATTTGTTACAAAAACTGTTTTCAAAATGGAGCGTTAGAAAATCAAATAACTTTTTTTTCTTCCCGGCCTTAATAGGCTATGCTCATGCTGTGGCAAACATATTACACATTTTTATACGTAGATGTAAATCTACAAAGTAATAATTAAATGCATCAACAAAAAAAATCTATGTTAAAATAAAATACATTCATTTTTTGGATACACTTATTTATCTCACTATATCCTTGTGTTTTATTTTTACCTTACCCGGTATCGATGCCACTGGCCTCCGAAACTTTTTTGAAATCAAAAAATTAATTCATTCCTGTGCAAGTTAATTCACTACCAAAGCATTGCATTGTTAAGCCATTAATCTACCACCTTAACTACTCCCGTACTAAATGGTGGTGCTAAATTGTCATATATGTATATTTGTCGATCATTTCTTTTAGAATTTAATACATAATTTATTTTTTTGATGCACATTATTTTTTATAAATTTATAACATCAAATATTAATACAGGTATTTAAATTCATTTTAAAAATAGTTATCCTGTTGAACTTAAAAATATATATTTTTTTAAATAATACATTTTTAAAATGATCAGCAGGATATATACATATATATTTCTTTTGACATTTATTTCTTCTCTATGAGAGTAATCCTCGTGTATAGAGAAGTTATTTTTATGCTTCAGTTAGTCTATGTACATATTTTTTGACTTCAGATACAAATTTATAGTAGTCTGTAATTTTTCTAATTGTGATGGGGAGATTGTTAAAAAAATAGATGCCTTATAAAAAAAGTTAGTGTTAATAAAATATTTGTAATTATATTATCTTCATAAGTCATTGATTTTTCGGCTGCGTAATGGTTTGTTTCCACCGTTCTGTTAGATACTGGTAACTATTTCCAACGAGAAAATTTCTAAAATTCTTTTTTTAATATTCTGCGGAGTCTCCAATTATATTATTCCTTAAAAGTAAGCAAAAGAGTAAAAATATTTTTATTAGTATCAAAACGTTTGTTGACATCAGGTATGTTACCCGTCTTAAGATACGACGATCAGGAAAATTGTTGGATATGACAGCGGATGAAGATGAAAATGCGATGGATTATAATACAACACCAGAATTTTAAAAAAAAAACAGAAAAAGCTTTTTATCATCTGATGCCAACATTGGCGATTGCTCTGATGATGAACCCTGCAATGGGATCCAGAATGTCGATCCTGAGAGATCTAATAGACATGGCAGAATAGCTCAGAAACTCTTCATAAAAGTTTCTGGATGGCCGTGAAATCATGAGAATAATTTTATTTATATTAATGAAACCAATTCGCAAATACAAGTATGGACATGATGAATTTTATGTTCCAGACCGATTTTATTTGGTCGCCATTTTGGTTTGGCAGATATTTGTCAATTTGCATTTGATATTCATAGAATAATTGATTACAATTTTATCTAAACAATAATGGTATTGCTCTAACCAATAATAGTGATCGCTATCGTCACTTTTTGGTGGCCAAATTACATCGTTTGGACTTGCCTGTATGTGGTTTTGACAAAACAGTACCACCACACACAACCCGAGCTACGCTTGAAATTTTGCGAGAAATTTCTCAAAAAGAAAGTGGTGATATCAACTGGCCTCCTCGATCACCTGATTTGACAGCTCCCAAATATTTTCTGTAGAGTTACTTGAAAGAAAAGGTCCACGCCAATAAGTTAACAATAGTTCCGATGCTACAGGACAATATTCGAAATGAAATTTCTGAAATAATACGTGAAGTGTGCGAGAATATTATGAAAAATATGGTTAAACGACCAAGCATTTAGAGGCGGCTACTTGATCAATTTCATATTCTATACATAATTGTAATAAACTAAGTAGTTTATATATAAAAATAATAATAAAAAAATATATTTTATTTTTTAGTCATTTGAAAATAACATCGGCCTGGAACATAATATTCATTCTGTATAAAAGAATTCCTATTTCAAACTTTATTTTTGTTAAATTATTTGAAATCCGTTAAATTTTTAAAGGTTATGCCCAACGTAACATGACAGAGATGGGCTATTATTATTAATATATAATATATATAATATGTGCGTTAAATCAAACACTGGCGAACAAACCGGTCGCGGCGCGTCAATTGGATTGTGCGAACACAATGTGTCATTTGGTTTTTGCCGTCATAATATTTGTGCATCAAATCATATTTTGTTTTGTATTCGGTATACTGTATTGCCGTTAAAGTGCTCGAGATGTAAAACTAGGAAGAATTTGATTTTATCGCTGTTTTCTCGAACGCTGTGGTTTTACTTGCTATAAATCATCTTGTTCTCGTGTCGTCAACGTTCAACGGACGATGGCTATTATCATTTTTTTTACTGCGTTCCAGAAGAGCTGCCTCTACCTCTACTGACAAAACCATTATCGCATGATGTTCTCCTTCTTCAAGGGCTTCGATTTTATGAAATGCAAGATCTGATACATCTCTGTATATCTCATCACGTATCCGAGATATTGACATTTTTGGATTTTTATTATTTTACTTCTTTATTCATCTGAATCATATCATTTTAACTGTTGGTTGTGGAGCTGTTTGAGGTATTCCGGGGAAGGGGCTGTTTTTTATCACTCTTATATCAATTATTTATTAGACTTTATTGATATACATGTTTTTATTGTAACAGAGGTGAATATATTATAATATGACATGATAAACATAAGATACAATTATATTGCAATTAAGTATAATTCTCCTAGTTTATTGTGTGGGATGGAGTAGACTTCACCTCTGTGATATATACAGCATTGTTTTGTCTACTTTTCTAGACTGCCGTCTGTGTTAAAGTAGCTAGTTTTTTTCATACTGTTGTGGTGCTATTTAAATAAAAATAAAAATAGAGAAAAAACGTGTAGTGAGTGTTGTAGAACTAGTGAATTATGTACTAGTATTATTAGACAGCGAAGCTTCTGATTGATCTCTACCCAATTGAATCATATATTTGTATAATCTTATTATTAAGTAAACGATTTTCAATTGGTGTTAAATGTGTTGTACAGTTTCGGGCTAAAAACATGTATATTTGATAAAATGTTGTAATTATGGGCAATAAATATTAAAGCAATCAACTGTTACTTAATATACTTATATTATATAACAATACGCTATTGCGTAATACTATAAAAAAATTAATATCAATAGCCGAAAAGTGTACTTGCCTTCCTTAGATTTACAAAAATACGTAATATTCTTTTCGCTCCAATTCCATGTTTCAAAACAGAACACTTGATTGATAATGAAGTTCTCCTTAGTAAGTGATGGTACAATGTAATAAATATTAGAAACTGTCCTTCTCAAAACTGTACACAATTACGGTAAAGGGAAAAAGTGAAGTATGAAAGATATTCGTTCAAAGCATCGTTCACAAAAATGTTGCTTTGATCATCTGGAAGCAATGTATATCAAACATCGGCATTTTTAAGCATTCTTAGAATATAAATAAAAAAATAGCAAGGTCCCTTTTATTATGCACCCGAAATGTGTTTTACTAGAAAATTCAAAATGCAATAGTTTTATGTTTCATATATAATACATTTAAACCATCTACAAAAATTGCAGTTATGTGCTGATTTGGTCTGAGAATACTGTTTTTTCTTAATTTAACAAATTTTTTTTTAAATAGAGATGTGTACCTACACGGAATACATGTCACATCAATATTCTTACTATTTTAAAACTAAGCCAAACGAGAACGGGGCGCGAACCACCGACCACTAGATCACTAGACCAACGTCTTAATCACTAGACCAACAAGTTACTCAAACAAGGGGCTCGCCGGCCTATGTCAAATTAAACAAGGGACACGCGCGAGCCCCTCCGAGCCCCCTCCAGCCCACTCTTGGCAAAACAAGTAATAAATTACTTGTTTTTGATTCTACTCGTTTAATTTACTTGAGTCGCTTTTTATTTTGTGTTATTAATATAACAATTTAATAACTTAATATTTTGTATTTATATTAATGTTAATATACATTTGATTCTTTCGAAATCTTTTTTCTGTTGTAGACCTACCAAGGATTTGGAACAAGATCATCAATTCAGCACTGCTCCATTCTTAGTGTCCAACTTATTTTTGGGCATTCTTCTGTCCATCCTTTATAATTCTTCCTCATCTCAAATGCTTCAGGTCGTTTTATCATTTCTTAGATGAATTATTGTTGTCATTATGAATCATTGGCACTGCGTGGAATTGAATGACGCAACCGCAAGCGTACTTACCGATCTCTACCGATAAATCTCTCTGATGAGAGACCAAATTCTCATCCGCGGACGCACCGTTTCTGAATATAATTGGATGACATTATAAGATTATCAAAAATACGGATTACACTCCCATGAGATGCTTTAAAGACAACTCTCGACTTTCCTATTCCACCGTTTTCATACAGAGTCTCAGAGAGTCATCGTTTCGTCGTACGTCAAACGTCAAATTTCGGTCCATTATTCTAAAAAAAAAAAGACTATCCAAGTATACAACTTTTCACAGATTTTAAAGTACCAAAAATAGTAGACATATACAATAATTCAAATTTTCAAAATTAAAAATCAATTAAATTTTAGAAGCGAATTCCGATCTACAAGATATACAGATCAAATTGATATCCCAAAACTAAAATATACCGCAACTCAAAATCAATATATTTATCAAGGTATCAAATTTTTTAATAATCTCCCCATCACAATTAGAAAAATTACGGACAATCATAAATTTATAACTGAAGTAAAAAAAATATATACACAGACTAACTGATACATAAATTAACTCGAATATACTCCTCTATACACGAGTCTTACTCTCATAGAGAAGAAACAATTGTTAAAATATATTTATATACATATATACACTGATTATTGAAATTGTATTATGTTTTTAAAATTAATAAAAAAAGAATAAAACATATAAGATTTATTTCATAGTGTCTCGTTCCGTGACCACGGTCTAGAAGAACGCGCAACTTTTGTTTGCCTTCTTCTCGAGATTAGTATTTTTAGGATATAAGCCGACGTTCACTTTTAAGTTGAATCCTTCATTATATTATGTCAAAAACGTGTACAAACTCTGGTTATAACCTGATCATTTATCTTATAAGTAAGTTATTAAAATCCTCAAAACGAGTAACGTAATTTACTACTGTTTTTTTTTGGAATTTTATATCTCTTAAATCAAATATTAAATACTTCGTGTCAAAATAGATATCTCTGACACACTGATTCAGGGTGACCTAGACTCGCGTGTACGTGGTGAGACTCGTCTCAAAATCGCATGAGACAGTAGTTGAGCACGATTGCGCGACTTATTGACATTTCTTTAAATACATCTTTGTCAAAAGGGCTGTTCTGATTTTCAGCCATTGAGGGCTTTTAGATTTATTTAAAAAGATTTTTATATAACTCTTACGCAAGGAGTCTTTATTTGAGCTCGTTATTTTTAATTGCATTATCATTTTGCACTTTACTTTTAGTACTCCAAAACGAAAATATAACGAAACGACGTGATTGTTGGTCTAGCGGTAAGACATTTCCTTAGTGATCAAGCGGTCGGGTGTTCAAGCGTCGTCCCGAGAAACGCATCGATAAATTTTTAAATTGAGGATTTTTTTGGGAATTTTAAGGGACAATTTTGAATTTTTTTTTATGTTTTAAAAAAAAAACTTAATGAAAAAAAAATTGTGCATATGAGCATGTTTTTGAACTCAGGTGAATAATTCCTTAACATTATTATTAAAAGAATTATCTTTTAATTTTTGTCTTTCTGACGACGTGCACCAAAAAAATACTTATTTTTATCATTTTTAACAACAAAAACAAGGATTACAGTAGACTCCCGATTGTATGGGGTGGCATTAACTGAATTACAGATTAATCGAAGCAGTAAAAAATCCGAAATTTTTTGACAATATTTCAATATATTATTTAAAATGTAAAAATAATTTAACATGCTCCAGGAAATTAAGCTGGTGAAATTGCAAAAATGTCGGTTAAAAATCCCGCATTTTATTATTAATATCAAGTTGTATTTAGATTTCGGAATTAATTTTATCAATCAAAATCGCATTAAACATATATCTCATAGAGACGAAGCTATTTTATTATATTTAATGAATATTGTAGTTGTACTCGAAGTATTTCCACATAGTAACATATATACAACTTCCAAAAATTTGATAGATATAGAGATTGATTAATGTGTGAGAATGGTGAACGTTATATCTGTATAAAGTGATTACTTAAGCCAGCCGAAGACAAGCCTTGTACTTCTATATCTTTTCATTAAATATAATAAAAATTAGCTTCGTCTCTATAAGATATCTATTACTTGTTTAATAACGATGCCTTTGTAGGTGAAAATCCAGTAATTGTGTGTTCTTGGACATATTGAAAATATTATTGTTGCTACCGGGATTCGAACCTGGATTTTTTCCAACCCGGGGAACATGCATTAACCGATTATGCTATATCACCACAGTGCTTATTAAATTTTCGAACTTATACACTTTTCAAATGAATACATCTATAGTTCCATTATTTAAAAGCTATCTACTTTATTTTTATAACTTCTTTATTTATTTAATTTACATGTTTATTAATAAAATTTTAATTTTATATTTTCATGTTACGTGTTTACGTATATTTTAAACATTGTTAGGTAGGTACTTAATTGGAATATTTTTTTAATTGTTTTAATATTATTTTAATTTTTTCGACCATGGTCATCCGAGCTAATTTTTTCCCTACCGTATCGAATATACAGAATGTAATATATCTAGTCCACAATATTTCATTGACGGATACCTGACTAAAGTGCGAGTGGAAAATGTTCAAGGAATATGTGCCTAATCTCAATCATGTCAGTGATATAAGCATTTTAATAAAACATAATTTGGTGATTATTTCGATTAATTGAAAATTTAATTGTTTCCAAATTATATATTTAATACGAAAATTTAAGGATCATCGAATTTCGAGCGGCCAACCTAATTTTTGTTAGATGATTTACGGCCTGAAGTAAAGATATAGATTAATAATGGATAAATTTCACAAATATATATTTAAAGCTTATCATGATTTTGTAAAAAATTCAAACAATAATATTGTCCGTAGCGGTTCAGAATTTTCACATATTCCTTGAATATATTTCATAAAATACTATGGACTAAGTCTGTTACATCCTGTATGTACATAAATATTTATAATATTTTGTTATAAATATTTATATATATTCATATCATTAAACATTCATTATAACGTTCATTACGAACAATGCATAATTTCTAAAACTGTTACAATAATTAAATATATAAAAACATTGACAATGCAACACAAACCGTTTTACGAATTGATATATTGTAAACGTCTATTGTCTCGTCTGTCACAAATTGGTTTTCATTAAATGTATCTCAAAATTGCCTAATGCACTCGAATTTCTGTATTCTTCCCAGACCACTGTGAGCATCCTTCATTGTTCTTCAATAAATTGCTGAGCTCCCGGTCTTGAAATGTCTCACTTCTATCCAAAAATTGTATTTCTATCCCAATATTTTCATCATCATTTCACGGATCCGCACCGCTCTATCCGTAGTTGAATCAAGCCGGCTGCATCCGAGCTTAGTGCCATTCCGCCGGCTCTCTATCGCCATAAAGTTTCGGGCCCAAGACGAATTTCAGCCATCGGGGGTGGCTCAGCTAGACCAAAACAAATGTGCCTCCTCGGCCCCTACTTCCACCCTCCAACCCCAGCCCCCACCGCTCGCCCATTAACCTGTCTGCCTGTTTGCCCAGAGACTGTCATAGCGAGAGGCCGTTTATTTTACACGAATATCCCATGGCAGCCCATTTTAGTGCGATTTTTGTAAAACATAAAAAATGAACGATTAATAACACTAAATAAAGGCAGTTGAATAAATAAAGTCAAATTCTTACGCTAATGTATATTTTTAAGAACACATCATCTTTGTAAAGTTGCAAAATAATGTGTACTCCTTGAAAATATATAAGTTGTATCAAAGTATATTCAATTTTAATAAAAATGTATTAATTTTATTTCTGGCATCTCCTAGCATATACTACTTAAATAAATTTGAGATTTTTCATGATATAAAGGTGATAGATTTTTAAAAATGGAATAACAGATATATCAATTTGAAAGAACTTCAGCATATAATTTGGAAAATTTGTGGTCAACTTTCTCGGTTGGCGTGATGTAACTGGTAATGCATTTCCCCGGATAGGAAAAGATCCAGGTTCGAGTCACGGTAGCAAATAAAATATTTTTTCGATAATCTGATTTTTTCTATGTCTTTCTAGTTGATAAATTTAATTAATATTATGCTAATATGTATAATTTATATATGTTGTTTATGTAAATGCCTTCGATAGTTGTTTTCCAGGTTTCCTATTAACAATAAGCACATATATAAATATGAACTGCACTAACCTTTTTAATTTTTCTGTTTTTCTGGTCCAATGTTGTTGTTCTTTTAACTGGATTGCTTTCTTTAGATTTCGACCGACCGAAGTGCGCACTGGTGGTTTATTTGAACCCCTGAACTGGTCGAAACACAGGATGTAATAAGAATGATACCTGTCGGTTACCATCTTCTTAACTTTCCGAAAAAAAGCGGTAATACTCACACATACACACATGTACATTATTATAAACCAGGAAACCCAGTGGTGCCAATCGAAGTAACAAAGCGCGTAAACAAATGTACTAGAAACGACCCGTAGAATATGAATGTTCTTTATAATTTGAATAAGAAGGGCTGTTGACAGGGAGAATTGACTATCCTTGAGAGAGACTATACGCCAGCAGTTATGCACAGGCTTTGATAATGATAAATAATTTATTTTATTTTATTGAGGGATTTTGACAGTATAAACATATTATAACAAACATAATAACTATTAAACATGCGATACTAATAATGAAAATCCACAAAAATATTTAGATACATAAGTATGTTTAGTTGCAGAAAATTAATGAAAAGAAAAAAAGAGGGAGAATGGCGGGGAGGTTTCAACTATTGTTGCGGTAAAGGGAGAGCAACATGTGTTTTTATAGGTAGAATGTGGTTCATAAAACGAACTCTTTGAGCGTAGAAAAGGCTAATGTTGATAAAATTAATTTCTATAAATTTCTCATTATGGTATTTGCATGACCGGTGAATGAATGAATTTCGTATGTAAGATGTTCTATTTTTAGGAATGTTGAAGAGTGCGGATTGCCGGATAAGAATCCTTTCATTAGGTGCATATCAAACGAATGTGTAAGAAAATGATAAGAATAAAAATGTTTGACGCGAGTGTTACAATTAGATCAGAGGACGATTTCAAGAGACTTATTATAGACGATTTCAAGTGATTATTTTAATCAGCTACTAGCAGATTGTCCAGACATAAGTTTCAACAATCTACATGTATGCATAAAAGTGATATATACAAAAATGGTACCTACATCAGAAAATAAGAATCTTGTAATATTGTATTATTCCTGACTACTCTACGGGGAAACGACACGATGATAAGTCAAACATTAAATATAAAATAATATTTTTTATCGTCAACAAAAATAACAAGTCACATAAGTATATATATTCTTGTTTCATGTGTAAAAGCTCGTCTGCATTTATTAGGTAGATTTTATTTAAATTTTTAAATAAAACATTTCAATTCTGGCCGTGACATCACGCGCCGCCCATGAGAGCCTGGCTGTGCCATGCCCAGGGTATCGCAACGCAAAGAGACCTAAACGAACCCCTTAAATCTGCCCCCGCCGCCCCTCCCGCCGCTGCCCAGAGTGCGCCGAAGGCCACCCTAAAATGCACGCCCACACTCCGAAAGCGCTCCTCAACACGTTGGCGCCCTCGGATCTTTACACTTTAAATATTATTATTATTATTGATTAGGTACCTTAAGTACAAAGCAAACAGAAACATAAGAAGAATTCAATATATCATCTATTAATTAACTAATCTGTTCAGAGAAATTTTATTAATTCTGTTGATTGCGTGTGATTGCTGCTTTTTTCCCAGTATTGGCGGAGACGACATATAACTTGACAGAAACTATCCAGCCTCCGTCGGAATCGGTCCGCTATCAAGAAACGCTCTAGGTAGTTTATCTGGCTCGCGAAGAATTTGCAGAGACTGATCGAGAACATCCAACCTCAGAAATCATCAGAGAATCAGCCAGCAATCAGTGACACGGTCTTATTATTAATAGAAAACCCAAGACCAGGATTATTGCTATCGAAGGAATATAACTCCCACAGAACGACTGCTATTTTCTGTAGTCCATATTAATTGCGGTTGTCTATATGTAACAAGGTGCTGTATAAGACATAATAAAAAATTGTGGAAATGTCTTTAGTACAGATGATAGTCCATAGAAGAAGTCAAGGCAATGATTAGTAATTATAGATTTACAGCCCCGTTGAATCATTCATGACATGATATATTATAGCAATTATCGTGTCACACATGTCAGCAAATTTCCTTTCTAATATGAACATTTTATTAAAACAAATCAGAAAATTTAACATTTATGTGAAGTGAGGCTAGAACCCGAAACTTTATATTTCCCATAGAATGCTTAACCAATTATATATTTTCCTTACGGAGCAACATACCTACAACCATTCACATATGAACAACCAATAACTGTTGTAATAGATACGTTATCGGCATCATTATCATCATCATTATCACCATCATCTTCGGCTATCCCTCATATCCGATGAAGACTGTCCTTCGCGATTGTGGGTTCTCAGGTAGCCGACGAGTCCAATCCTGGTTCCATCAATTAATGGGTATAGGAAAACACTGAGTTCGGTTTCCTCTTATTTTTCTTTACGTATTCTATTTGGCATTTGCTTCCTACTTTGTGTTGGATGCCAGTTATTTGAGCCTAGTTACTAATTACCAAGCATCGCCCTTAATTTTTACCTTTTGAAGATTCCCTCTCTTTGGAGACGGAGTCTTTGATTGTTTTGGCTCCAATGTGAGCGTTAACTCTGGGATAGTTATAAATCTTATACTATATAGGCTTCAATACTCGCATTGGTTTCTTCGGGCATACGATCATTTTTGGTGCTAATGTTGCCATTTTATTTTTAGCATCCTTCTTAGACATCATTTGTGGTGCCTTTTTAAACCCTTCACGCGTTTTGCAATATTATATCCATGCCTACAATAACTAAGATCAAAATCCCTTATGTTCTAACTTAACTAGCGATTTTAAGATTACAATACATTATCTCGCAGTGTGTATCTTAAATTTCGTTCCATTATAACTCCATTATGCTTCATAGTTACGTTAATTAAACATATTATCCAATTAACCTGGGACTCAAGGGTTCGGCGTGCACCCAGCCACCCAAAGTTGCACCCTTCACCCAAACTGGCGAATTTTCCGAACGGATATCCCCACCCCATCGCCGGTCTCTTGGTGGACCTCCCCCGTCCTCTTCTCCGGGCCGCCTCACCCCCACACCCTTAAAATTCCACCCCGCCCGCCAATGTTCTATCGCGTGGAGCATTTACGACTCGAGGCTGAACGGATTTCGGGGGCTGGGAGAAATTAGACGCAAGGGATGGGAAAAATCAGTGCACTCAATCGATATGTATTGAATCGATATGTATTGAATAATCAAAGGTGATCGTGCAAAGGATTCGTACATTTATTAGTTTTATCACAATCTTCAAAAAAATACAAATAAAAGTATTTATTCATATATATCATCAATTTGCAAACAAAGAACATATCGAAAATTAATATTATAACATAATATAGAATAACACATATTAAAAAATCAAATCGATTGCTACCGGAATTGGAACCTGGACCTTTTTATATCCGGAGAAATGTGTTACATATACGGAGAAATATTTTATTAATTTATTTATGCTACCTTTTACGTATAACTTTATAGTACATATTATAAGATTAAACAAACAAAAAATTAAATCAAATAAACACTGCAAATAAATCAAATTAATAAAAATACCTACACAAAATATAATTAACAATTGTGTCTTTAATTTATATTTAATACAGTTGAATGTATCGCAATCTTGTATATTTTAAACATTTTTTTAAATTGCGTTTGTAATATTAGGTAGTTTTTTTTTTTATATGTACAATTTCTCTATGTATCTTTCTAATTTATTAATTTAATTTGTTTTTAAAATACCAGAAAATTATATTCCGAAATTACGAGTTCACAACAAAAAGGCGTTTTCGTTAAAAAAATATATAAAATGATTTGTAAATGTATGTATATTATTTTCTATTTCTAACACATTAAAAATAATCATAACAATTGCTTTTAGTTCGTTAATTAATTCATTTACTTCGTTTAATTGTTTTTTCATTGCGGCAAATAATAACTATATATGATGGTTACTTTTGATGTATGGAAAATAATTTTAAAAATAATGGATACAAAATTAGGAAAAGCGTACATTATTTTTTAAATTTTAATATAATTTCCGAAACATGCTTACTAGCTGTAAATGGTTTTAAAATGGAACCTGTTGCTTCAATAGTCTGTATTACATGGCTCATAAATAGTGTTAGCGATGAAATATAACTGTACATAATAATGATTCTTATTTACCTTTGCTGAGTATATATGCTGCTACAACATATATTTTGTACTTTTACAAAATGTTTATTTATACATATTTTCAAATGTAACAAAATCATAAATTTAGGCTGTATTTATAGTGTTATTTATAAATCATAAAAAAAAAATATTTTGTAATTAAACAGCTGCCAAGTGCAGTAACGAATGAAGTATTGTTTCAGTTTCTTAAGATTCGTTAACTTTTTAGTGTTCAAAATTATAAACCAAAACATTATTTTACTCATTTTCACTACGATAGAATAAATCAACATAATTAACTTAAAAAATGTAATGTGTTATAGATGATAATCATCGTTAGGATGCGTGTACATGGATGAGGCTTTGCTCTCGCGTCTCGGAGACTTGACTTGACTGCAGTTGGTGATTTTATCTACTTTTCATTAAAAATACAATAGATAAGTAAGTCTCTACTGTCCTTTCGGCGTATTTCGAGATAAGTCTAGTCTCTACTACAGTTTATTTAAATAATTTCTGCACTAATTTCAGTTCTGCTGTCAAGGTGCGATTTATTTCATCAATTGTAATTTAAGATAAATTAAATGGAAAGGGATGAATGGAGGACATAAGAAACAAAAGATAAACATGTATTCATATACATAGTTACGAATCATTTTCACGTGTATTTTGAACGCTAAACATTCAATTTTTAATACATCATCAATCATCATTAATCATCTTGTCATTCTCACCTTAGACTGTGCTGTCAAATTGTCAGAAATTAATTTATATTTTTATATACTTTATTATACATGTAATACATACATACTAAAGGTAAAATATTAATATATATGTATCATACATATCTATGGGGAACTGGTATCTTACTTAACTATCAGATATACCCGGCGTTGCAAGAGTAGTATCCTCCCTCCCCTGAAACTTTTTAGAAATTTTTATGTTCATAAATTAAAATGTGTCCTTTCACGTCCCGGTAGATAGGCATTTATATACTTATTATACACAAAACACATGCGCGATATGTATACATAAGGATTTAATTATTACTCACTCGATTTTTTTTCATTAGATACATTATATGTCGAAAAACTGTGCGTAATCGTGAATATGTCCCTGGACGATTTTTAAGCACATGTTGCTGTGTAACAATAATCATATTATATTAATTATCAAATTAATAAATAGCTATTAAAGATTTTCATCGTGATGTAGTTTTGGGTTCGTGCACGTGATTGTTGACGCACACATGCGCGGATGACGCATGTGTATTGTACACCTACGGCACAGTAAAGCAAAGGTCACATCACTATGCTAGCGGCCCCGGCGCCCAGCCCACTTGGCGAGTCTCGGAGTAAAAAGCTTGCCAAAACAATATCAAAGAAAGTTTTGCTATATTTATCTGCGCTTTTCTGGAATCACTTTCGGAGGAGATCGGCGGTGGAAAGTGCATTCGGGAATACATTTAATAAAACCTTTAACAAATTAAGAACATGCATGTTAAATGGCATGTGACATATTTTGAAAATAGTAAATCAAAAATACATTTCGCATTGAATAAATAAACAAATCATGAAACTACTTTTACATTTCAATATCTATTATTTCAGAATATCTCGTGACACAACTTCCAGAAAATTTCAATGCAATTTACACAATTACTCCCGAAATTTGATTAAACTTTTTTTAAATATTAATCTTGAAAATATCTCAGCTAAGTTTGCTAGTCAACCTGTTTCGCCAAGTTATTTCAACGTGGTGACTTTTTAAGAATTATAAAAAATTATATCTCCTTTAATATTTAATACTGTAGAAAAACGTTAAAAAAAAAAAAAAAAAAAATCAAAATCTAATTTATTTTTAATTTATTTACTGTCTCATTTTATCTTGATACTCTTTTTCCGTTTTTTAGTGATATTCGTTGATGAGTATTTGAAATTTTTTACCAAATTAAAATTTGAACCTCTAGCACAGTACTCCAAAAATAATGCATATCATAAATACTTGTAAGAAACCGAATTTAATGAATGTTCACCAAAAATAGCGCTGAATTAAAGCGGTGTTACAGAATTCCGGAAAAATCCCTTGGAAACGTTCGATGATTACAAGGAACGACATTTCAGCGAGTGGGGAGTAGAATAACCACAAGACAAAACTTTTTGCCTGAATGGCACTTGCATTTGTTAAAAATATCTTAGTTATTACGTTTGTAAACATTTAGTGTAAAACACAAAGACAAAAAATTTGTTTAGTGGCAAATAATATAAATGAGTATTTTTTGTAAGCAAATTTTTATTAAATTTTGTAAGATTCTTTATTTGTCAGATTTTTGTCGCCCATTTATTTTGACAGTTGGCCAAAAAAAAAAAATTGTATACGTCTATATACTGAGTCATCAATAGCGACAGCACGTCAAGGCACCGCTCGCCCCTCTCACCAAGAAGTAGCCCAAGACTGCAATAAAAGAACGCGCGCCCTTATCGAAAGTCTTGGTCCGCAAAAACAAAGAAACCCCCCCTACCCGGTCGGCAGCACTTGACCCCCCGTCCCCGACGGCGCGCGCGCCCAGACGTCTAGTATCGATCCGGACCCGGACCTACGGCACGGCACGAAAGCACCCCACACCCCCCTTCGCGGCGAGATCCCCCCCCCGGCCTTACCGCTCACCCCGGCGGGTACTTTGGATGCACTTGTCGGCTAGACGTATTTTGTACCGAGTCGCACACGCTATCACATTTCGGCTCTTGTACAGTCGGACGGGCGCGAAGAGTGATTATAATGTAATTATTTGATATAATATTTTCATTCACATTTTATTTTTAAATGTAGACTTTGCCGGTACCGGGATATATATCAATCACCTCAAAAATCTTTTTGAAATCAAAAATATTTTGGATACGCTGTATTTATTGAAGTACCCATTGGTGATGAACTCAAAATCACGAATCGTGAGTCAATCACTGATATTTTTGAGTCACACTCACTATCAGTGATTTAATATCTGGGAATATCGTGATTCATTTTTATATTTTGTTTATATATGGTTGTGAACCGTAATTCAGCTCATGTGCATATGAAACGAAAATATTCATAAAATAATGACGTTATAATTCGTGATAAGCGCTATCTAGTGGATTCTGTCAACATTTTTTACGCATTTGACCTGAAATACTAAGAATTTGACCCGATAAATAAATTCGCATTAGATATATATCAATTATACATGTAAGAATATGTTTTTTACGCAAATCAAGTTTGAATAATATAAGTAAATACGCTCAAAATTATGTTCATTTATTTATTTCGTGTATTGTGATATCGTGCGGCGCACGCATGTTAGTATTGAAACTGTGGTCATAGTCACAGTTTTCAATCACTGATATTATTGAATATCAATCACAATCGCACCAGTGAGTCAAGAGTAGCATTTTTTCTTATCATTAATACCTATGTATACAACACTGATTGTTTGTGTTAAAATTTAACCCATTAATTTATATTTTTGATAAACATCACTATTTTACAAAACCAACTGTCAAAAAGATCTTAAGATATTTGTAAATTACACCAGTATAGTGGTGAGTACCTTTTCGGCTATGGTAGTCTGAAGTTCGATTATACGCCAGGGAGATTTTTACTTTTTTAATAAATTTTTTTTCAAACCAGAATATACGCTTTTAGGATATCAATTATGATTATCTCCTTAGCCATCTGAAATTGTTAAAATTATCAGTGAGACGTACGATGACCATATATTTCTATACAGGATATAGACTGCCCCCAGATTGTTGGTCTGCTTGACTTTCACGCACCATTGAGATCATTGAGACACAATTCATTGTTTTGTTACAAGGGTAATGTCAGAATTCATGCGCTAGTTAACTCCGCAGTCCCCAGACTCCATTCTTTGGGGAATGAATATGCGGGGGTAGTCGACATTTTTGCTGTTAATTTAATTCTTTATAGGACTACACTATTACAATTTTTTGTATCTCAATTCAATGGTGACTGATAAATTGTTACTTGTTATTTTTAATTATGTAAAAACATTTTTTTCTTTATGTATTGCACTTCTGTTGTAATTCTCTATTGTTTTACAAATTATGTTAATGCCTGAATAGGGCGTGTATAATAATAATAATAAAATAAAAATTATTATACACAGGGGTGGAATGATACGCGTACCTGAGATATTTAACGCGTTTTATATTCTTTTCCATTGTCTTAGGGCCAATATAAAAAATCAGCGAAAACAAAGTTAGAGTATTTAAGTAAATAATAATAAATGTAATTGACACACTTTTCGAAACGGATGTACTGTATACCGCGTAGGCATCGTAGGAAGAGTGTACACCACGCAAAGGGGAGAAGTGTCTCTATGGCTCAGTGGTACACGGACACTACCGAAACACGCGGGGGTGACTGTACCCCCCACCCCCCACCCGCCCACCGAACACACACTACCTGATGTACTAGTGAAGTAAGTAAAGGGTGCCATTTAATACAAATGCTACAAATTGATTTATTTTACGTTTTTTTGTTGACAAATCGTGTACTATGTTTACGTAAAATTAAGCACGTTTATTTATATTACCTATATAAAATAAACAATTGGTTAAGTTGTTTTGTCCGTGTTGCAATAAAAAAATTCCCAATCTTCTTTATTTTTTATATTTATATTACATAATGAATAGAATAACGTTTAAATTATGTTATTATTATCTGTTTTATTTTTCTGTACTTTGTTTAATTATTTTCATCAAGAGCTTTTAAATGTTCAAAATAACAACATTAAATGTTTCAGATATTTTTGTCATTATTTTAGAACTACGAAAATCCGGTCAATATTGACAAGATATTAAAAATATTAATGCAAATACAATAACAAAATGATTTACTCTATAGAATTGACAATATAGCCGTGCAACACGGATGGATTATATATGTCTAATTAATTAAATATTTCCACTTAATAATATATTTTTTTAATTTTGTTACATTACAATATGTACTTATAAGTACTTGTATTTGTTTGAATAAAATTTATTATATAAAATATTTGTTAATGTCAAAATATCATGTATAAATATAAATTAACATTATATTAAAATATACAACGAAAGTAAGAAACATAATCGTATGTAATATGCTCTCTTACAACATTTAATTACCTTAGATATGACGCAAAGATCGCTTCTTGTTCTTCTTTTAAATAAGCAATCCACCCTTCAAGAGTGATATGTGGCATTAATCAAAAACTTTGTTTTATAGAAAAAACTACAATAATATTATAGAATAGGAAATACTATATTACATTGTCGTTCAAAAAATTTGCTATCATATAGATTAAACGTGGCGAGTTAAGCGAAAGAAGATGACACAAGTTAACCGGTAGCTAAAAATTACCATTGAAGAGACCACTGTAAAAAAAATCTATGATCCGCAATGGACAGCCAAAAAAGACATGGTCAAGGGTTTCCTACTCGGCACAACACTTGCACATTGGAGAATCTATTAAGTTCAATTTGAACAAATGAGAGGCCACCTGGCAATGCTACGCAAAGATCGCAATTAGTTCAAATTTTTTCCTTATCATTATAAAACAAATATTTTGTTGATTATAAAATTATTATAGACAATCTATTTCGATAACGCGTTATTTGAGTTTGACAATTAAAGAGTGCTATATATATATATATATATCGGAAGTTGCCCGGCATCCAGATATATATATATATATATCTGGATGCCGGGCAACTTCCTAATAGCCACCTTCCCTACGGCGAACTTCCTCATAAACCTGATACCCAATAATCGAACTTCCCGAAATCCATATTTTACAATTTTTTTTCGCAATAATATGAAAAAAACACATTTACATATACGAATATCGGCATATTTTTTTTTGCATAGCTAAATTCATTAGTGAGATATTATGATCATTACTCTAACAATTTTTTTTATAAAGCATCGCAACATTTTGAAATAATTCTTAGAAAGATACATTAATAAAAACATTACCCAACGTTATGGATTCACATGACTCTTGGAAGACTACACTTATAAGAATATTATCCAAAAATACATAACTAATACATTTCAAATTGTGGAAAAATAAATTACTAAAATTCTCCAAAATAAGAAATAGATATTTTACAAAATTATTTATTTTTTGTGTTAAAAGATTAAAAAATAATTTTAATATAATGCTAACAGTATGATGCAATGGCATCCTGAGAGCGTGAATGTATTGTCCAACACTACACGTCTAATTAAATTGACTTTAAAAGAAATGTTATTAATTATTAGAATTTGTATTAAATCCAAACATTTTTATTCCTCGATCAAAAATAGACGAATCATTAAATGTAAGCAAATTAATATATAAAAGACAAGTTATGAATAATTGACTAAACGTGTATTTTATAATTTTTTTTTTCTTCTTCTAAATTATCGTGTGCTCAATACTGTGATTGTCGTGGTCCCCCGATATATTTGGAACTTGGTACGCAATACGCCTTCATACTTTCCGGTCTTCAACTATGTTAATCGCAGTGCTTAAAGAGGATTCTGTCCAGAACGTTGACAAGGCTGTTATATTCTCGGACTCGCAAGCAGCTCTTGAATCCTTTTCTGCTAACATGAAAGTTTGGCTAGGCAATGAGATAATGTGTTTCATCAGACGATGTCAATTTAATTTGGACAGCAACAATTACACGTATCATTCGTTTGGATTCCTGCACATAAGGGAAATCAAGGAAATGAATGTTCTGATAAACTGGCCAAGGAGGCCACTCTTTCCGAAATTTTCCCTCATCAATTCCATATACCGAAGTTTGACAGACTTAATATGGTAAAAAAACGTACGAATTCTATCTGGACTGCACAATGGATGGATCTAAATAATCATAAGGGTAATTATGATTATTTAGATCCATCGTAGAGTAAATCCATCCAGAGTAGACTCGGAATGTCGTCGATTATGGAGAAGCTATTCACTACACAATTCAAACGTTGTAGACATGATTGAAGTATTTTTTTCTCAAGACATTTAGATTTTTTTTTTGCCAGTTTATACTCGAAAATATTTTTTCCAATTCTTTATTACCTATGATTCTCTACTTACGCCCATAGTTGTACAAGTCATATTCACGTTTTCAATCTACGCATCTTGCGTTTATCGTAAACTTTTAATTTCAATAATTAAATCATAAAGAATGTCTGTGGAATGGTTTAAAATCATTCAAAGATCTATTCCCCGCACTCCCTGATTCTTCCAAAGGAAAGTCTCCAAAAGAACAATATCAAATATCTCTAGAATGAGATTTGGGCATTGTCAGTTAACCTCCCATTTATTCAGATTGAACTGAATAGATTCCCCAATGTGTGAGTGTGGGGCTGAGGAGAAGACTCTTAACCATATATTTTTTGCTTGTCTATTGCGGATTACTGTTTTTTTACAGTGATCTCGTCAATGGTAATTTTCCACTCCCAGTTAACCTGTGTCATCTTATTTCTTTTAACTTGCCACATTTAATCTATATAATAGCATATTTTTTGATGCATAATGGTATTGATTTGTAATAAAATATTTCCTATTATATAATATTATTGTACTTTTTTCTATAAAATAAAGTTTTAACTTAATTAATGCCACAAATCACTCTTGAAGGATTGTGGATCTTGTGAATTGCCAATCTAAAAAAAGAAGAATAATAAGAAAATCCTGTTTACTTTCTTATTTGGTTCATCTTGCAAGAGACTGCCATCTTGTTCGCTTTCTCTCAACTGTCCCTGTGATCCTCTCGAGATGTTCATCGTTCATTCATTCATTCATAAATTCATCAAGGAATGTGAGAATCCTTCACCTGCATGGTTTCGAAAGTCATTCGGTAATCCTAACTTCTGGAGTCTGTAGAGGATAGTGCGTATCCAATGCATTATTTTTGTGAAAGTTGAATGAATATATTGATACGGGTAGAGAAATATTGTGAGGTTAAGCAAGACTGTGAATGTAAATGTTCAGAAATGTGTATTGATTTCAGAAACAGAAATATTTGGCAGGTTGTGTGAATGATGGATGCCCCAATATCCCTTCATCTCTCACGTGTCCGATTGATAACCGCGGAATGTATTGCGTGTGTTCTTCAGATAACCAGAGCAGGTTATCTGAAGAAAAACTACTTTAATTTATTGACAGGCAATGTTTTCAAGTATAGAGAAGTTAAGCTATTCAATGCTAAACGCCAAAGCGTTTCTAGTCGGTGTTGCTGGGAAGACGACGGGTTGAAGAGTGAGATTTGAAAGTGTTGCATGATGTCGGTACTGGAAGAATTTACGGATGCGATGCGTTTGATTTCACGCACGGGTATCTACCGGGTGCGTTCAGTAACGCCGGGCGGTGATGATAAGAGTGGAGGCGATAGACGTCCATACATTTATTCTTTCTTAATATCCAGTCCATACGGTGCTATGAAAGAGTCCTTAGATTTCACCAGACGGATTTTGGTTCTATAAAAGATGGATTGAATTCTCAATTTATTCGTCAGACTGGTCACCACTAATTTTCCATTTCAATTCACCTTCGGATTCCTATTTCACATCCTCCATGTTTTGAAATGAAAGCACCTAGTTATATAAATTCGTCTACCTTTTCGTATTTTCTCAAGGAATTTTGTTACAGTTCCGAATCGATCAACCATGAAAACTTTATTTATTTCTATATAATATAGTTTATGCGGTCATTATCTCTCTACGTAATATTAGTCACGTGGTGATAAATTCAAATTAAATTTTAGTTAAATTATACTTGAACTGTGTTATTCATTATCTCATTACGAAGGTTTTCGTTTACAGTAGAATTTCTCCCTTCGCGCGAATTTCAAAACGTATTCCCAAAATGCTTACAGTAACAAAATTATATTCTAACATAGAATATGTTTATTAAGCTCCATTAAAATGTGTTGTGTCTAGAAACATAAATATTATAAATAGCGTTTTATAAAATATCGTTAACATTTTTATATACCTACCCTTTTATTTACCTTGTGTTTTTTTTTCACCCTTGCCGGTATCGGGATTGATGCCAGGCTCCAAAACCTTTATGAAATCAAAAATATTTTAATACGATCATTGGAGCTCTCGCATGCTAAACCAGTGATCTGCCATCTTAGTTACTCACATAGTAACCGTGGTGCCAAATCATCGTATAATTATGGAATGCATATTTTTGTGTTAGAAATTAATAATAACAATAATAAATCTATAATCTTCTTCTTCTTTTTCTTCTTTACATAGGCAATCCATCCTTCAAGAGTGATTTGTGCCATTAATCAAGTTAAGAACTTTGTTCAATAGAAAAAAGTACCATAATATTGTATAATAGAAAATACTATATTACAAGTCAATACCATTGTCGTTCAAAAAACTTGCTATTATAATACCTAATATCAACCATGTCAGAGATATAAGCATTTAAAAAAAACGTAATTATGCAAATATTTCGATTAATTTAAATATTTTATTAATTCCAAATAATATATTGAATTCAAAAAAGTTTAATTCAAGCGATTAGACTATTTGTTATTAGATAATTAAAGCAAAAAAATTAATTAATAATAATAGATCAATTCTACAATATATGTTTCTAAAAACTTAGATTTGATTTTGTAAAAATTTCAAACAATAATTTACATATATTCTTTGAACATTTTAGACTCGTAATTTAGTCAGGTGTCCACCTATAAAATATTGTGGACTAGATCTGTTACACCGTGTATAAATAATAAGAAAGCACTTTGTTTAAGCCTCTATTTATTGATAAATTAACATGTTTCAATACCTACGGTATATTTCTATTTGATTCATTTAATTTGTATTCAAAGTATTATTAATTTATTTCTGACAGAAATCTAATGGCACGTCTCCACGACGATTTCTTAATAAGGCTTTGATCTCTGAGAGTCGCTAATGGGTACGTGTATACCGATTACGTCATTTCAATCCATACGCAAAACATGGGCTGATGATGGCTTCGGGCTACGGTCTACGATCCTTTATCTCGTTTCGAGTTGAATCTCCGAGATAAATCTTAACGGTGTACACAGGCATATATATATTGGGTTATTTAATTAGTATTTGCGGCTTTGTTCAATTATATATTATAAATTCAAATTTTAAAATTACAACATTTCAATTAATGATGTATTGTATATTATTGTTCAAGATTTTATCCCATCTTTCAACCAATTTGTCGGCGCTTTATTATATAATTTATATATATTATATAGTATTGAAATAGTTATAGACCCAATTTCTCAGGTCACCATCGTTTTTGAACCTAACGCCACGCATTTGGTTAGAAAACCACCGAAAAAGGTGATAATCTGACAGAGCGAGGTCGAGACCGTAGAGTAGATGCAGCAATATTTCCCAATTGAGCTCTTAAATGATCATTTTAACCTCGATTAAAGTCAAAAGGAACTGTGTGCTGAAAATGTTCGTTTTTCTCCATTGATACTCCATTATTTAAACCCATAAATTAAAAAATCTATAAGATACAGGAAAATGGCAACACTTAGGTTTTAGAGCAAAAAAATGTTATGTCATTTTTATCACAAAAAATCAGAATAGCATTTCCAAAAACAAATAACGACCCAATTTAAAAGTACGTTACTATCTCCTCTTCCTCTCGTGCCGTGCTCTTGTTCAGATGTACCCCTCTATCTTCTTATAGGACCACAGACAGTAGCCACCATTTGTCCAAACTGATCTGTCGTCGCCAACTTAGAGCAGTTCTCCAAATCCGAATGCCGTCCACTTCCGGAAATTTTGCAGCCAAGACAGTTTATTTCTACTCGAGCACTTACTTGCCTTATACTTTCCATCAGCGTAAACATTGTTATATTTAAAGTATTTTATTTATTAAGAAAGTTACATTGATTGGCAATTTGAGATTTATACATTTTCTTTGTACCAATATTCAAAAATAAAATATTTCCAAAAGTGATGAAGGTATATATTTTTTTTGACAAAAGGTAAGTAAATGGTTCTGATAAAGATGATCCACTAATATCACGCTTTCGGCTGCAGCTGCCGGTGGAGAAATGTGAACCCATCTTACCGCTCACATTATTTTTTTTTTTCGTTTACAGACTATCAACAAATCATTAATGACCTTGATAGATAATTCTAGAATTACATTAAGGTACAAAAAAAGATACACATATCAGGAGTATAATATTTTACAATATACGCTTATTCTTTAAGATAGGCGCATATTACACATTTAAACAGCAAGCACCCAGAAATAATATAATTTATTTTTTGAATTGATTCTGCGTCATAAATTTTAGTGTTAATATATCGCACACCTAGATCAAAACTAAGAGAAGTCAAAAAAAATAAGAATTTTTAGTTATTATTGTATTCGAATACTCATATACACAACTAACTTAGCCCCAGTTCTCAAATAGTGTCATTTTTTGATACATTTATGACCTAAAATGTTATTTAGTTTCATAACTTTAGTAACAAAAAATATAGAAAAATGTTTTTATTTTTTCGTCTACTGAAAAATTAATTTTTGAGTTGTTTTAGTTTTGATCTAGATGTGATATATCTAGGTTTATTAATGTTGGGTTAATGTAAAAAAAGACGTAAATCCTGCACCTATAGGACCTAATGAATGAATTCAAATTGCGCAATCTCCCGGTTGCGCGTCCCATGGATTGGATTACGACGATTTCGGTCGTAAATCGGCATCGCCGCAGGGGTGGGGGGAATGAAGGAAATAAAGGATTCCAGTCGATGGACCAGTGAATCTCGGGGAACCAGAATTCGGAAGGACTGCTCGCCTTACCTTGTATATGACGCCTCCGTCACTCCCGCAGTCGCCGCCGAGATCTCCGCCTCCAATTGAAGACGGCGATATCACAGCTTCACCCGCGGCACACAAACAACAAATATCAATATCACTGTGCATACAAATCACAGGATCACACAATACAATTCTGATGCACTGGACTTGAATACATCCACACCGCTAATGCTACCGCGATGTCGCGCTCAAACAAGTATCGGTCATGTTGAAGTCAAGGTCACTATTCACACTGTTAAAACAAGCATGAGGAAAGGTTATGGGTATGAATTAGGTAGCGGAAATATGTCAATAATATGGGTCGCGGCCGATTCTCAAGATGCGTCAAAAATGTGTTTTATGAATAGTTTATATTAGAAGAATAGAAAGAATATTTAGGAACAGTAATATTAGAAGCATGGTGGTACAATTTTAGGCAGTGTCATAATGCAAAACGTTACCGTACTTCTAATAATACGTAACTCTTATTAATTATGATTGATTCGTGTAGTACTCGTCGAAATACATCCGCCTGACTCTTCAGGGGATGTATCAAACAAAAGCAAGACTCGCTCTACTTACTAGTACTTTTGAAATTCAACCGCATATCGAGGACACTTTTTCATATTTTTTAGTTGTCCTCGACACCATTACCTCGCGAATCGTTTAAATTCCACCCCGGCATGCACATGTGTGCATATCTCATTTGGCACCTCGAGGGTTGGACCCCGAGCCGGGGGCGAGGGGTGCGGGATGCAAGGCAGGGTTGCAGAATATAGATGGAACCGCTCCGGGGCAGAAGACGTTGAGCGTTATCGCATGAAACTAGATAAATCTTCCCGTAACGTAATGGCTGACGTTAAATTTATCAACTTTTTTCACTCATAACGTATCACGAACCCTCGAAGTGTCACGGTGTTCTCAGTAATCTAAAAAAATTGTTTCATTGTTATGAATATAAATGTATATTATTCATATTTGTGCATTATTTACATTTTTCTCTATTATTTGTAATTGCGTTGACGTGTGTCCACGGATTCAAATCTCAAAGATTCGAGTCGAGTTCGTATAAAGGATAGTACAGAGCTTGTGGGTGGACCCGCTGCTTACCAAGGACCGTTAATAAGCAAAATCTCCTATATGGTCGTACTTATTCACCCCCTGGTTGACATTTTTTTAATACTAATAGACAGCTGTGCAATTCTGTCTCGCATAATGTGACGAGACGGAGGTGAACAGCTGCCATCTCAAAAACCCACATTTATTATTAACATGGGCTTTTACAAAGTTGCTTTGGTATAAAAAAATAACAAAAACGTAAGCAGCTATACAAAATATACAAGTATAGCTTTAAAAAAAAAAATTAAAGTAAGCAAAACAAACAATAAAAATTCAGGTTGTATCTTTGACTTGGAACAGCATCGAAACATCACTCTTATATTTAAACTCAGAAGTAACACTATTCGTGGCCGCTCACCGGTCACTTCCCAACAAAACCAATGTTAATTAAATCGGTCGCTTTCTGCTAATTAATATTTTATTTGGCAGTTGTGAATCTGACCGTCAAGTGATTATGTTTAGGTGCTGAAGTGCAGTTTCAAACTTAATTTTAATAAATTTATACAGGTAGTAAAAATAAATATTTTGCATGAGCTTCATACGGCCTTTAAAAATTAAGGAAAAAAAAATGAAACTAAGCTCATCAATTTCAGTAACCTGTGATTATTATATAATATACTTGTATCACTCATCCAACGATTCGGCCATCGAAAACTTGTTGACGTCTTTTAAATAGAGGAAATAATACCCTTGGAGGTAACGGTTGTGGGTTTATAGGTTGTGGGGGTGTGTGGGTTGAAAATACGTCGCCATTGCAGAAAATGAGATGAAATCTGATAATCATTCCATAGAGACACGTGCCACTCGTGTGAGTTAATATTTTAGTCTGCCATGTTCATTATTATCCTCACCAACTGATAATTTCATCATTCCGATGGAATTAACTCAATTCTAAAGGCCCGTGTCTACGGTAAGTGAGATAATCTCACCGATTTAGTCGAGATACATCTCAATACCATGATCTATCAGGGAGATTCGACATTGCTCGCAAAAGTCACGAAAAAAACTATCTATTTAGAAAAGTTAGATATTAAACTTATGATATTAACGTAAATATAAGGCGTTAAATAACAAATATTTTTTATTTATTATCTTTGTTTTATTAACCACTGAATTGAGTTTAAATACATCTACCGGTTTCGAAAAATACTATTTTCTTCTTCAGGTTGTCATAACTAACTAAAAACATATATTATTGTTTCTTCACCAGAATCTATTTTTAAAAAAATAACAATTATTAAAAAATAAATTTAGTACCTAACTCAAATTGTTACTTAATACAAATTTAATCGAATAATTTTTATGAAAAAATTTTAGAATGGGACTCGTAGTTATATTTAGTTGGTTTTTTATAATATTTTGATGAGTTTTACATCTTTATTTATCTCCAACGATTCCAAATTATTTAATTTGTGACCAACACTGTTTATATGCAAAATTGACAATCCCAATTTTTTATCAAAACCGTGACCATTTTCTATCAAATGATTAGAAAATTCTGAAAACCCACTATTGTTCAAACATCTCAAATGCTCCCTTACTCTTATATTAAAATTTCTACCCGTTTTACCAATATAAAATGCACCACAATCCTTGCAACTAAGTTTATAGACACCAGAATTGTTAAATTTATCATCTTTATCTTTAGAATTTGAGTAAATTTCCTATATTATTATTTGTATAAAATTCCGGTCTAATGTTTCGCGGTAGGTGTTTAGATATTTGTTTCGAAAAGTTATTTATGTATAAAATCTTACGCCAATTATCATTATGTTTTATCTCTGATTTATATAAAAATTGATTATTATATTCTTTAAAATATTAATATATATTATTTTAAAAGTATTAAATATTTTATTCCATTTTAACTGGTGCTGGGGAGATTCAAAATCGCCCGACTAATTCTGAGATTGTCCTGAGTTGAAAATGTCCCAAAAATCTCTTTGTATATAAAATCAAAACGAAGCAATTATTTGTAATGAAGAACATCTTAGTTTTTCAATATATAGGCCTACGAATCATAGCTGCGAGACGACACTCCGCTTCATACTATTCTAAGGTTCCATTTATGATGTTAAATATGTACAAATGACAGCAAATTCGACGCATCATTCAAGAACTTCATTCAAATAACTGATATCGTCTACACGGGAAACATAGTCAAAATATTTATCGTAAATAGACTTAGTAACTTCAGTATATAGTTAATTCTTACGCATCTAAATAAATTATTATTAAAAATCCAAAATCTTATTAAAACGATGTTCATTTTTGCAAGCGAAAATCGAATGTAGAAAATACCGCTCACATTTTTAATATGATTAAACAAAGTTTTACAATTTCTTTCGAATATTATTGATTCAGTAAATGAAATTAATTCATGTAACCAGAGGTCTCCACACGAGCAGTAAAACTCAATCCTTTATCCTACTACAAAATGCATTTCTTTAAGTTCGGCACTTCCTTTGTTTCAAAAAATATTGTATTTTATTAAATTTATGATATATATAAGTATATGTTGTAGGTATATTCATCTTTTACCGCTTACCTTCGGCAATCTACGATCATCATCGGAGAGATTGTAGGTGTCTCCATTGAGAAATTACTGAAATAATGTCCTGATATATATTTTTTTAATTCGTTTCCTGAAAAATCATCAGTTATGTTAATGTTTTCTGTTGATAGAATGGACCTTAACGATTACAACTTTTAAAAACTGTACATGTTATTGCTTTAGAACAAACCATGTCAGTAAATTATTAAACCTTTATTTTCATATGTATTATTTTATGCTACAAAAATAAACAAATAAATAAACTTGACGTTCTGGCTCCATCTAACAGATTTTAATCAAAGGTTCTTGAGAAACATTGTTATTAAAAAGATAGATAGAATAATATGTTTATATGCTTAAATATAAATATTTGTACATGAAATTTGACGACATTGTTTTAAATATAATTATTAAATTTGTTTAAAATATAATAAGTTTATTAAATATAAAAAGTTTAATATACGTTAACATATTATAGTTATACTTATTTACCTTCAAACCTACCCACTTTTGTACTTGCGCGATACTTTTAATATTCTCAATTATCAATTAATAAAAAAACTTATCTTTTTTTATAGTCTTAATTACTCTTCCATAAAAAAAGACTCGTCTGTAACATGATACTCCCTTAATTATCTTAAACTATTTTTACATTGTACCCTGTCATACTAGGATTATTATCAATCTTTTGGTAATTTATTTATTTATTTTATTAATCAACATCCTTCATGGGCTTTTGCATGCATCACGTATCAATATACGCAAGCTTGGACATATAAATACAATCTAAATAAGTAGTGTATTTGTTGTTAATATGACAAAATTAACAATAAAATAAAGACTAAACATAGAAATTTAATTAGCAATATTTGAATATGTCCAAGAACACACAATTACTGGATTTTTACATACAAAGGTACTGTTATTAAACAAATATCAGAAATCTCATAGAGACAAAGCTATTTATTTATTATTATTTAATGAAAAATATATGGAAGTATGGGATAATTACAGGGCTTACGACCTGTCTTCGACTGGCTTAAGTGATCACTTTATATATATATATATATATATATATATATATATATATATATATATATTCTCACCCCTCAATCTCCACATTTATCAAATTTTTTAAAGTTGTATATATGTTAGTATGTGGACTCGCTTCGAGTGCCACTACACCATCGGCATCTATGAATCAAATTTGAGATTTGATGGGTCTCTATGAGATTTCTTTTATTTGTTTAGAAATTTAAGTTAAACACAAAAAAATAATATTCGGTTGCTGTCGGGATCTCTTCCTATCCGGGGTACGTTACTATCTTCGTTATATCAATCGAACACGTTTTAGACAAATTTTGATATTATATTCTGCGAAGACTTTTCAAAATTGATACATACATTATATTACACCATTGTTCTGGCGGCGACCAAATATATTTTCGATAGATAGATTCATTTAATTTGTAATAAAATGGTACAGAACTATGTTCTGAAATTGCAACATCACCTTAAAAATGTGTTTTCATTAAAAAAGTTTATTTATTAAAAATAAAATATAGAAAATAAAAATAATCAGTACACTATACTTACTGCTTTTACTGATTCAATCTAATAAAGCACTAGGCCACGTGGTGTGGGAATTAACAACGTTCACAATCCGCCCTTGACGTGTAAATGTTGACTTCACTGCAGCAACGCAAATACAACGTACATTAATCCATCAAACTGTATTTCTAATCCTTTCTACTCGCGACGATCTAGCTTTAACACTTAAAATAATAGTGTTAATACTATATATACTTATGAGTTTATTTATAACGCTCAACTCATCTTTGTGACGTCACGGTTCGCTTGCAAAAACACACACACACAACGGCGTGCGAATGTGTGAGTGTGCACGTGGTAAGCCCGCAAGTGCAGCCTTCGCATGTGTCGGGGAGAAAAATTCGATTAGGTTAGTTTAAGGAATGGGTAGTTTTTCTCGACTCTTTGGGCCGACGCAACCTCGGAAGAAAGAAAATTGCACCGCGCATGCGCGCACACAGACAGATTACGTGCGCGCGCGTGTGTATGTGTGTGTGTGTGTGTATGCTAGGAGATGAAATGTGCATCGCGCGCATGCACCAGAGCGACGTAAGAAAATGCCTGTCAGCTTTTTAAAGATAGGTCTCGGAAAATTGCTGGTGTGATTAATGGAGTCGGGAAAAACATTTGGAAAATATCTTCGCGGTGAGAATGAAAATTTCAACGGTGATGGACACAAAAAAAAATATTATTATTATTTTAAAAATTTAAGAAAAACACATTTTTTTGTTGAGGAGTTACAATTTTTCAGAACACAGTTCTGTTGTATATTTAATACAAATTAAATTAAAAAATCTATTAATGGAAAATATATTTTAATTGCTACCAGGATTCGTACCTAAGCCTTTTTTAAATTTTTAAATGCGTTATCAAGTCGAGGATCAATCTTTCTTGTGGAATAATTTAATTCGTATTGTTAAAAATTTACAAGACTCTTTTTATTTTAATTCTTTATATAACGATATTTAATGAAACTATTCAGAAAATAATAGCCGATTTTAATATTATATCTAGAGACTCCAATTACTCGAAATCATCAACTACTAGAGTATCGATTAGTGAAATCAAATCTTATAATACTCGAGTACTTATTGTGAAGTTGTAATTATTTAGAACATAGGTCTGAATATGAATTAAATATATTAATTTGAAAGATATACATATAAAATCAATTTTATCGAATAATATTATTGTTGCGCCACCGGGATTCGAACCTGAATAATAATAAGGTAGATGACTCTTTCAAATAATAGAACGATTAAATGTATTAATATCAAAAAAAAGGCAACATATAGGTTCGAGATTTTGTCGCTAAAAATATCGTTGCTGTAGTATAGTTGGATAACGCACCTTCCCCGATTTGGAAAGAGATCCAGGTTCGAATTCCGGTGGCGCAACAATAATATTTTTCAATAAAATTGGTTTTACATGTTATCTTTCAAATTAATATATTTAATTCATATTTAAAATAAACGAGACAGTAAATTTATTTTGTTTTATAAACAATAAGGAATTAAATGTCTCATATTTCATATTTGTGCGTAGTTGTATTTTAATAATTCCCGCTATTAAGAAAACTATCTCAGTTGCTGTTGACGTCGGTCGTATTATTAACATCGAGTTAAACAATGAATCTAATTTTTCTGTCCGCTTTTTAACCGTATCCAATTTCTTAAAAGCGTCAAATAAATAGATTTTTTGGTTTATAATTTCTACTAATGGATTAGTACAATTACAAACATTTCATTTCATTTTCTGGTTTACGTCACAATGAATTAGTCGGGAAATCTGTTATACTTATTTAATAAGTCAAGCATTGAATTTTCATTATTTTATTTTTTTAGTAATTGAAATGGAATGGAATTGAAAAAATTATAATAATTATTTGTAATTTTCATCTCAACAGTGCATAGTGTTAATGGGCGGTGTTGGTAAAAAAGGTTAAAGAACGGGTACGCAGAAATTCCTTTAAAGTATACTTGATTTCTAATCCGACTGAGTTTTATACTACAGACATAAATGAGTTTGTTATTCGTTGGAAAAAATGCTTAGAATCAAATAAAGTTTATTTACTCTAACGTTGTATTTAAATTAATTTAATTTATTTTAATTGAATTTAATTTTAATTTTAATTCGGAACAACCTGTTATAATGTGAAAAAATCTTTAGTTATTAATTGTTGTCTAAATATATACACCTTTTATATAATATTTAAAGTGTATTATTATTTATTGCTCCAAGTACTTATTAATATTAATTAGTTACTAATAACGATGGGCAAATTTATTTTTTGTCAATTTCAAGGGACACTTTAATTTTTTTGCAATTTCTATGAGCTTTTTCTAACTTTATAAATATATCATTAACAATCTGGTAGAATGTGATAATTTATCCATTATTTTAAATAACAAAAAATTACCGAAAAAAATTCGAAAGCCGTACTCATAAGCGCACTTGTAGATACAAGACAAAGACAATATTTGTAGAAAAGTCCACTCGAAGGTTTCAATGATGCCAACTACACTTTATATGGTTATGATGAGTTAGAAACAGAATGGTACGTGTCGGACTCGCGCCATGTAGCGGGCCAGCCGGGCGTGTCACCGGGCGCACAGCTACACGACATATTTCTCTATCGGTCTCCATCAAAATGACAGCTTTCACTCACGGCGGTCCACCTAATATTTTTTTATATATTTTATATTTTCACGTAAGTACTTTATTACTCATACCGCACCTTTATCTTAATTAATTTTCTTTTTCACTGTAAACGAAGCTGAATCCAAAAATATAGTATATTGTATTGTACCAGTGTATATTATTTTAAAACGTTCACTATGAGATATATCTTTAAGGTCATGAATCGTTAACCTCTATATATATATATATATATATATATATATATATTAATAAAGTAAAACAAAAAGGTATTTATTACAATTTAATTTCACCTAATCGCACCATGACTACATAGATCAATAAAATGTTACCACACAATTCCAGGCGTTTTAATCTATTCCGAACATGGCAAGTTAGTCAAAGAAAATGAGGGTAAGGGCTAGTCAGCAGTATGAGGGATAAGACGCAGCGATGACCTCATCCTAATAACGCTGTCAAAGGTCGAACCCGTCTTTGTTAGAGACATGGCAGTGCATGTGGTCCGCTAGGCACGTCCTGAAGTCTCAATAGAATATCCCAACCCAGTCCTCCATTACTAGACAACCTTTTCCAGAACTCTTCTGATCACAGACAATAATAAATTATAACTATTAATAATTGTATTAACTAGTTAATTAATGCAATCCATTTTTTTGAGTCAAACCATTATACTTTATTATAAGGAGGATACATTCTTATTGTGAAGTTGTAATTATTCAGAATATAGGTCTGCGAATTACAACTTCACAATAATAATGTGTAATTATAAAGTTGTATCAATGTGTCCAAAATTTAATAAAAAATAATTGATAATTCTGGCGTCTTCTATCAGATTACTCAAAGGTAATTGAGATTCCTTAAAAATAAGATAGATGACTCTTTCAAATAATGGAACGATTAAATGTATTAATATCAAAAAAGGTAACATATAGGTTCGAAAATTTGTCGCTAAAAATATCGTCGCTGTAGCATAGTTGGATAATGCGCCTTCCCCTGTTTGGAGAGAGATCCAGGTTCGAATCCCGGTGGCGCAACAACAATATTTTTCGATAAAATTGACTTTATATGTATATCTTTCTAATTAATATATTTAATCAATATTATAGTTTATGTATTTGCATCATTTATATAATATAATTTCTGACAATATGTAACAGTAATTAATTAAATTAAAATATGAAAAATAACGTATTAAAATCTTTAATATTTGAAAGCATACTTATACAAAAACTAATAATCCATATATTAATATATGTATTTAGTTTGCAGGGCACTCATTGCTTTAAATTTATAAAAAATATATATATATATTTAATAATACAAGAAACGCAAATTAAAAAAAAAATCTAACGTAGTTTAGTTAATACCTAATAAACTTATAATAAATAACATTTAATTAACAAGAATCTTATAATCACTGCAAATTTTACGATATGGAAGTTTTTATGAAAACATTTATGGTTAAGTGAACACAGAGTGACATCTAGCGACGGTATCTCTAATTAAAAACGTTTCATCGATCACCATTGTTTTCAGTATATCGCTGTCTGTCGACGGGAAGAGACCTACATAGTTAAGTGGACACGGCAACGGTAGCAGGAATCATGTCAGGAAGTTAGTAGGAGCATCGCCAGGATATGGTAGCCAGGGATCAGCCGCCATGCGAACTGACCGACATGATCCATTAAAATCTGTACTTTACTTTCCACCACATAATTATTGTAAACATTTTTAAGGAGAACACATTTTTGCTATCAAGTTACATTTTCAAAACATATTTCTGTGGTATATTAAAATAAAGTTAATTGTTTTAAAAATGCAATAATAAAATTTTATTTACAATGTTCTAAATATTGTGCAATAAATTAATGTATCTTATGTAATTACAATATTTTTTTGCTCACGCGTCATCGCTGTCAAACCATGCTGAATATTAAAATATCATGAACACGAATGATGGGCTGATTTGGAGTTCATCATTCCTCATATTAAAACCTTTTGATTGAAACACATAACGCATACCTCTATATATATATACTGCATCTCTATCTTCAAGTCACTGCATGGATCGCGGATTAGGGGTTGCGAATCTCTGCCCTACCCCTTAACTTTTATGGACAGACTCGCAAAGATTATTCCGCCACTAAAAATAAATGTCTGGCTGTAGAAGAGACGTATCCAAGTCACGGAGTCTTTTGAAACTGATTTGATGCAACTTTCAGATATTTTTATGAATACGGTTTTGTACAGAAAATTCATAAACCCCCTGTACGAGTAAGTAAGTACCACTGTTTTACTATATACTATCGCGAATCATAAATATGGTATAGTGGCGTTATGAACATTGTGGTGTCACGGGTTCGACTCCAATGTTATGTAAAATTAATAATTTAGTTATATGCTAGGTTAAGTTGAATTATACGTAGTCACTATTGTACTATAGTTTCGAGAGATGTACTTCGAGATGTGGAAGGGGAGTGATTTTTTTGGTTGATATTGGGAATATATAAAGTGCGTGTGGAATATGTGTCTACCACAACGTTTATGAATATATAAAGTGCGTGTGGAATATGTGTCTACCACAACGTTTATGAATATATAAAGTGCGTGTGGAATATGTGTCTACCACAACGTTTAGTTTATTGAAAAAAATGTATAAATCAGGTTGCAGAATAAAATACTAACATTCTTTGTTTATCTGTTATGAGCGACAAACAACAACTTAACGTGACAACAAACAAAAACATGATTTTCTTGAAGATATTACGTCTTGTAAATATATCTTGTATTTATATTTTATTACGGATTTACAGAACATGTCTATCTTATTATGGGTGCAGTTTTCATACCATGATATAGGATACAGACGTTTTGAATTATATCTAACTAGCTAACTAACTTAACGTCACGCCGTTTCCCCGCAGGGGTTGATTAGGACAACACCCTGTTCTGTTTTGGACGCACAACTTTCACCAAGTTCACGTATTATATACATCTTATCATGCGTGCTCGTCAATTTTTAACGCTTCTAACCAGTATCTAGTTTATTTTTTTCAAAGAAAACTTTATATATAAACAATAGAGGCTTTTTTAAATAAATAGATGGCGTGGCACCCAGTAAATATGATGATATTACCAATCATTAGTCAACCACAGTAGAGTAGACCCAGACAGAGGAATCCAGCGAATCCAACGGCAGTAGACTTTAGAATAAATCATTTTAAAATTTTTGAAATTAAAAAAATCTCTAATTCTAAATCACGTATAATTAACATTATTTAATATATTCCCCATTTCAATGTCATAATCTATCTTCATCTTCCACTAAAAACGCTGGGCAGATATAGATATAGTAATGTTGAAATCGATAGACGTTAAATTTATTAAAGGTTTACACAAAGTCCTATAGTAGATTGAACGTCTTATAAAATATTATTTCACTATTGTTATTTCATATTTCTTACACATTTAGAAAATGTGGTACCCATGGCACACCTATACATATTTGCAAGCAGTGCAATATTCACAGATGTGCAATAGCCTAATGAGTATAGTATAAATATAAAGTTGTCACTAGTATATCATTATATACCGTTTATTTAAATGCCTTCGATAGCCGGTTCTTAGGTTTCCGATTAACAATAAGCACACATATGATATATGAACTGCACACGCACACGCACACGCACACGCACACGCACACGCACACGCACACGCACACGCACACACACACACACACACCCCCCAAATTTTGGCACATCACAAGAGAATCTCATTATGAATAAACAAAGAGAACTAATAACAACTGATATACTTAAGCTGCATACTTCAGACACATTATCCTCGATCAGATATATGATCCACTCATACAACTCAATATTCAAGGAAAGATAAACAGAAATCAGAAGAGGGGGTAGGTACAGAGAGATTATCTCCACTGCGTAACTTCAGAAAGTAGCTCAATAGCGAAAATTCCGATGATTCACAATACGTCTTGCACGTGATAAATCAATATATTGTAACTTGATCTCCAACCCTCATCAGAAGATGGTACATGAAGAAGATGATGATGATGATGATAATTATAATACTGGAATAGAAGATGCGATTCAATAATGAAATTACTCTAGTATTGCAGTAGACAGAACAGCCACAAGATGGTTAGTTCTATATATTGGTAGATAAAATAACTTATCAGAAACGAAAAAGTCAATATTATTCATGGTTCAGATAAATTGCTAAATATTAAATTCTAATCTTAGTATAATGTATCAAATAAATAACGTTTTTTTTTTTTTGCAAGTTTACACCACTCCTTATAAAGAATCTTGTCATGTTTTTGTGTGATCACATATCATTATCTCCAACAAAAAAAAAATACAAAAGATTTAAGATTTTTCAATATCCTTTGTATTTCATTTCTCATATGCGCGAAATGTATTACAGAAGCACAAAGGATTTCTGAGTAAAATAATATAATGAGTTACCTTTAAAACAAGCGCCTTGAGGAAAACTTCACAGAGCCTTGTTAGCTATGTGGACTGTTTTACTACGTACATACAAAGCAAACATACATGTACATCATTTTAAACCACTGAAGATCTTAGAAAAACTATTAACTAACACAACCTTAAATGTAATATTTTTAAAAACTATTATTACTTAACTAAAACTGAATCACTAAACAATATCCCGACATTCAAAATTCCGTCTAGCAAAATCCTGACATTCAAAATTCTGTCTAGCAAAATCCTGACATTCAAAATCACATATCTTAACTTAATCTATATTTTATTTTTTTAAATAGATTATATTTTAGGGCTAGTTGTGTTAAAATGTTATTAAATTATCAGGGACCGAGATAGCATTAAATAAATTTCTTAACATTAAAAACTGTAAGAAAATTGCTTTGATGAATTATAATACTGATTACAATAATAACACCATTGAAAATCCTTAGGGTCGGTAGTGTGATCAGTAGTAAATTTTTACTATAGTAACTTTTTACCATCGCTCGTGGTAAAAAACTTTTGCCAGTTGTTGGTACTTCAAATTTACTACATACTATCTAAATCAATCCCGTTTAACAGTGTGAATGCGAAGTAATCATCAAATATATACAATTTTTTTCTTTATCTGTGGATTTATTCACCTCCGCGTTCGAAATCTGTAATTTTTCCAGCGAAAAATATTCAGTTATATAAATTAAACAGCGAGATTAACATTGGACGACCTCTCATCACTAAAATAGCAAGATACTGAATGATTCGTTGTCGTATACTGCAACTTTCAATGTATCCATGTGACTAATGACTTTTAAACAGCTGTGAAGAGTCCGCCATTTTTAACTAACGATTGACGATATTACCATCGGATATCGTAGAGTTTACGACTGGATGGTACTCTCGAAAAGTAAATATTTTTTACCAACGATCGAACAACCCGTTTTCACAAAACTATTTATTTTAGTAACTTTTTTTACCATTGTAAAATGTGAAATGTGGTATATTACATCTTATAGACTAGTGATTGAAACCCATTCTAGTAGGAGTGCCAAAGACGTACATAATATAAATAGATACATAAATACTTACCTGCTTAGATACATAGGATACAATTAAAATAATTACCTGCCTACAGTTCAATAATACAGTAGAGTATCAATTTTCAAATTTTTAAGAATTAAAATATAATCGTACCATCAGAATGAAAAGCTCATATTTTTAACTAATTCGTACATTTCAAAGGAAATTAATGTGTCACATCGATGTAATGTATCACATTTTTCTACTCATGACACGCAGAAGTACATTGAGATATTATATATATATGATTGATAGCTCAAATATACGGCATTATTCTTTATCGCTGTAGATTTCTCCATCGATCTCTTTTCTGCGCCAGGTCTGTTACTTCTACATCCAGCAACTGGCTCATTAATGTTTTTCTCTACTTCTTTTTCATTCTGTCACTGTGATTATGAAACAGTAATGCCGGAGTATATGGCACAAATATTTTTCGAATCTGTTCACCATCGTCTTCAGGATAAATCTATTTTCCTATACATACTTCTTTCAACAAATTTTTATCATTGTCCTCCACATTTCTAAATGATGTTAAGTGAATTTACGTCAGAACATTATTTTTTCAAATACTAATTAAATGTATTAATTGTAAATATAAACATATAAAATCAATTTTATCGAAAAATATTGTTGTTGCGCTACCGGAATTCGAACCTGGATCTCTTTCCAAATCGGGGAAGGTGCATTATCCAACTATGCTACAGCTATAGTACTTAGACGACAAATTTTCGAACCTACATGGTATACTTTTTCAAATTAATACATTTATCGTTCCATTATTTGAAAGCCATTGAACGATAGATGTTTGCCACCTACTTTGTTTTTACGGAATTTCAAATAACTTTGAATAAACCGATAGCAGACGCCAGAATTAATAATTCATTTTTATTAAATTTTTGACATATTGATTCAACTTGTATATTATTAAGGAGAACATATTCTTATTGTGAAGCTGTAATTATTCAGAACACAGGTCTGTGATATATTAAATACTAATTAAATGTATTAATTAGAAAGATAAACATATGGGTTCGAAAATTTGTCGTCAAAAGTACTGTCGCTAAAGCATAGTTGGTAATGCACCTTCCCCGGACTGGAAAAGAGATCCAGATTCGAATCCCGGTAGCGCAATAACAATATTTATCGATAGAATTGATTTTATATGTATATATTTATATTTAATACATTTAATTAGTATTTAAAATATCGCAGTTCTGAATAATTACAACTTCACAATAAGAATGTGTTCTTAATAATATTATTAATTAATATTTTCGTTAACCCATCATCGATAATTAACATAACATTATTCGAATATTTCTGAACAAATTGTATCATTTAAACAACCACGTAAATAAAATTCTCGATCCGTTTATATTTTCACTAACTTTACATGAATTCATATATCATATAAATAATAATATATATATACTTGAATACAAAAAGTAATATAAAATACAATACCTAATGCACTTCACCATGAAATGTAATGACAAGCCACCGCCCACTCCCCAGATGGGTGGAACAGTGAGATTCAGGTCAGGGATTGCATCCATGACCCAGTTCCACTTCCCCAAGTTGGTGGCGGGGGGTACCCTAAATACGGAGGGAGATGCAGCCAACTTACCCTCCAGGACGTAAATGGATATTACCTACATTCTACCCCAGACGACTGCGCACACTTACGAGGGGATGAACGTGAAGCATATACACAGACTCAACCAACCTTAACGTTTCTCAATATTCTTTTAATATATCTTGGTAAGTATACATTTAGACTAAAACCTCAAGGTTTTAGTATTTAGGCTTGTTTGATTTTTTAACATAAATTTATAACTCCATCGAAGATTTATTTATTATATCTAAATTATAGTATTCTTATTATTATTTTATGATTAGAACACCTTTCTTCTATACTTAGTGTAGTGATCTGGTGCTATTCGAGTATAATAAATTACATCATTCTTTCTATAAAAAAACTAATAATTTAATGAAAAAAGATGATATGTTTTTATTATATATTTATATTTACATTTACATGAATAATCAATCGACAAAATATATATCTTCTCTACGCGTCTGAACCTAGAGTTTTATGTGTATATATATATATATATATATATATATATACATATATATATAATATAATGATTAATATAATATATCCGATTCCCAGGCACACACAGTCAGTAGGTATATTCAGATAAGTTGTAGTTATCAATATTTATCAGAATGACTATGACGAAAGTGAGTGTGACGTGCGACTAATATGAAATGCTGTCATACCATATATAATAAAAATTATCATCTTTGTGACTGTAACATTCAGATTGTAATAATATCTTCACAGAAATTTTTTTTTGTAATAATACTCGTATTACCTACTGTTTATTATGTTAGTCTAATTAAAATTTACTAAATTGTATTTTTATCAAAATCATATAGTATCACAAAATACGCTCAAATCCAAAACTTTCAAGTTTTATTTATTGATAATTTAACCGCTGTAATTTATGTAAATAATATAATACAAAAAAAAATGTTAAATGTTTTCTTCGGCACTATTTATAAAATCTTCTGAATGAGATTGTATTTTCGCCGCTAAAATTTGACTGCAATATTTTTTATCTAGTATTTATAATACATTATTTTTAGAAAAATCTAGTTGAAGAATCAGTGGTTTTCAAAAGTAGATTACCTCAGCTTTTAAAAGTTTCAGAGGGCTCTCGAGACTAATTCATTTGAATAATCCTTTTTATTTAACTGTTAGACCGAGGTTTTCACCTTCGCCTAATTCTAAGTCTACTGTTTATGTTTATTCGCTACAATAGTTTAAATAATTAAATAATTATATTTTAAAAATTCATAAATAAATATTTGTATTATGTGTGTATGTTAACGGATGAAAGTCTCGGAGATTAGTGCGGTAAAAGTCAGTCTGCATTAGTTGATAACTCTGTTGATAACTCTGATAACTTAACAAATACTGTATAATATAATTCATTTCTGCTCAGCCTCCTTAATTCACGCCTAAGTGTTAAATATATTAAAACCTTTTTAGAGAAATGTCCAATGTCTAGAAAACATTTTAAAATCTATTCAGCCTTTATCCTAAAATTAAGATAGCAGACAGATGTTGCATTTTACATATAAAAGTGACTATTGAGCTATATATATACATATATATATATATATATATATATACGCTACGTTCAAAATCGTCTCATCATTATACTTAATATCAATCACTTTAGTAATCACGAACAACACCCTCATATTGGTAATGCAAGTGGGCTTCAAGGTTATAAAAACGGTCGGAGTCTATGGTTGAGATTTATTTAATTTTTCACTACTCGGAGTTGCCAGAAACGCGGCTTGCTGCTGCGGCCAGCAAAGCTATTTATCAAGAATCTAACATGTACCCATAAGGATCCAACATGTAATCGAAGAGGAATGAGATTGTTTTCCTTCGGTCTAATAATGTAATTCCCATTACATTAGTTTTCTACCAATCTTGGGATGGGCGAGAAAACTAACTACTACGATAGGTCACTGAGATGTTCTTCTTACGATGGAATGTACAAGAACGAGCATGGATTTGGAGGTTATGCCATATATATATATATATATATATATATATATATATATATATATATATATATGGCATAACCTCCATATATATATATATATATATATATATATATATATATATATATATATATATGGAGAGAGAGAGAGAGAACAATAGTTATTTTACTATTTTAAAAAACTTGACATGCAACAAATTTTAATAATTTTATTGTGTTATTTTTACTCAAATATAAATATTCAAAATTATTTGATTGAATCCTTATTTATATCCTTGGTCATGTCTTTTATACCTTTCCATCTCATCAAGAGTAAATTTTAACTTCCAGCTAACATATGCTATCTTCTTTATCTCAACTCGCCACATTTGATCTCAATAATAACTAAATTTTTGAATGAGAATGGTATTGGCTTGAAAATTAATAGCTCAAATCACTCTTGAAGGGTAGATTACCTAAGTAAAAGAATCGATATTTTTTTATATTTTGTCTTACTGTGTTAAATTACAATAACATTTAAATGTTTTCTATCATAAAACTAATTATTAAGGAAAAATAATCTTATTGTGAAGTTGTAATTATTCAGAACAGAAGTCTGTGATGTTTTAAATACTAATTAAATGTATTAATTATTACATTTAATTAGTATAAAACTAATTTACTAATGTGTCTACTTACTGATAAAAAATTACAAACACCTATGTAATAAATACAAAAAATAAATTAATATCTCACATTTTATCCGCTGCTTTTTTTATCAACTCGGAAATTATATCAGTTAATTAATTAAAATCGTTTTACTTGTTATTTTTCAACAAGTAAAGTACAAAAAAAAATCTTCATTTACTTTGTCATGTAATAACGCCAACACCACATCTCGAAGGCGACAAGCATGTTTCTTTATTTTTTTCTTGGGCTCCATGTTTCCGAATTTTTGTCAATTTCGTCAGATTTGACCTCACCAATTCTTTTTGACGGACATAAGAAGTAAAAGGAACCCAATTCGAAGATATAGATCCTGTCTCATAACTTCCCTTATGATTACAATGATTAAGACTGATTTATTTATTTATTTATCTGACGGTTCTTATGCACTGAGCGCCGTGCATAGATGCCGAGTAGGCAGTACGCAAAAGTCATCATCACCCTTCGCATTCACTAATTATTATGTGGTCGGGTACCGCGAGAATAATTTTCAGTAGCGCTATGATTGTTTATTGCGAACTTAATTGGCAGATCTCGGGTTCACTAGAGGCCCTCTAATCGGCTGCTGGTCACCACACACCGGCCCTCTGCGGCAGGGCCGGCGCGGGGAATTTTAGAGTAGCGGTCAGTGCAACCGGGTGATTATTTTTTATAATGTAGCACAGCGAAAGACATACACGGCAAATATACTTAAAATTAATACAGAAATAAAATAAAATCACGTTTTTATAGCAATTTAAAGAATTAAATTTGATTAACGTTATTATCATCACCGCATACGGAAAAACATAAATGATAACTTCGGTTTCTGTTAAAAAATGAAATAATGTGCTTATTTTGAAAAATTGTCTAAAATTAATATACTCTATATTTAACACATTTTATATATTATACAAAATTGTGTCAAAAACGCAATCAACTCTTACGATATTGTACAGCAAATTTCGTCAGCATTAAAAATCTAATTAAATCGTTGTTTTTTATTTAGCCATGATACAAACCGCAATTGAATTATTCAAAAGCAGTCTAATAATAATACTTGACGCTAGGACGGCGAGGATCAGGAATATATGTAGTCGCCATATGGCGTGTGTAATGATAGAGGAAAGTAGCCAAATATGGAATGCCATTTTATATATTGAATAACAGTCATACAAAATCAGTCACAACGGATAGAGATTTTTATTTGTAATCAGTCATTTATTAACACGTAACTAAGTGTCAGTCTCACAGCTATGATAAATTACCATTTCCCAAAATCAACGTAAAATAAAAAATAGAACCAAATATGGAATAGGTACCCTAATATGTACAGTAATTTGAAGTATGAAATAACTACAAAAAATATTTATTTCACCAGCCTTCATTTTTAACAGCCATACCTGACTTATCAAAATAATTTGATAAGTCGTTGAGTTTCGTCAACATATTCGCTAACATGTCAATTAAACCATAGAATTAGCTTTCCATCTTCAAAGCTGTTTTTCTAGTTCTTCCACTTGTACTGCCTTATTTGCTAGCTTTTACTATTTCTAATTTCCGAACCACGACAAAAGAAAACCCTTAAATACGATGCTGGTACTCGCTCGATTGATGAATTATAATAATCATGGTTCTGAAATGAATGAATGAGACAGTACATAGTAAGCCAATGTTATTGATTCTTAGAAATGGTAGTATTTCATATTAAGTATACTATTCCACATTTGGTTACTTTCCTTTAAATTATGCTATTATTTCTATCGTTTCAAGAACATTTCTAATTGGCCATTGGCTCTCAGTGAGAACACACAATGTTACCGATTTAGCACACCTCGATTTCTACCCAGTTTGCTACGGGTATTGCCGCGGCCTTGATCCAAACGCTGCGCCCCATACCAGAAGTGATCTCTTCCTCCAGAAGGTTACCCCGATGCCATCTAGTAACTGTGGAGTCCATCGAGCCCATCCGTCTGCCATCGCTTACAGGCAGTCTCCCTGCCAGTCCCAGCGAAGAGATTGTTCTCACGCACGGGTTGATCATGGCTTTTACTTCCTTGGATTCACCCCGCCTCATTCAATCTTCTGTTTGCGATGTCTTTTCGCCATTCTGCCCGGCGAGACGCCGCCTGGCGCTCCACTTCCGCCGCGCGCTCGCACCGAAGTTCCATCTTCTCCTCGAGCCTTCTCCCCCACCGGCCGCGTCTACCCAGATAGGTAGATGGCGCTCTGTGTCCTCGCACATTTTTTGACACAGAGCGCCATCTACCGATCTGGGTAGACGATATATCGATACCTGTATACGTGTGCATTTGTTTGGTTTAGCTATAAGGCTCTCTCCTAATGATCGAGTGGTCGGAGGTTTTTTGAATCCTTACATATTTATTGAAAAAAAATTAATTTTATGAATTAGTTAGTGTACGTCTGTTCTGACGAGGATATATGGATATAGAAACCGGTCGACGTTAAAGTAATCAATATGATTAATATGAATTATGTGTTTAAATTTATAAAAATATATTATTATACTTAGAAGTGTATGACGTCACAGATTTTAAGTTTAAATCTATGGGTATAACACACAAAATATTATTGCTTTTAATTGCTGACTCACTGTTTGAGGAATGTCAGCTTCTTGATATTCGACAACTATGTAAAATGGCTGATCCTTTATTTTCATTCCAACAAAGAGCTTCATCAATATCCATCTCGTAATTATGTTACGAGAGCAAAAAAGAATAGGCTCACCGTTAAGCCTAAAATGAAAACAAGCTTTGGTCAATCCTTCCAAATGTTTCTGGCCTCTAAAGCTTATAACATTTTGCCGCGCAGTATGAAACAATTCTCGATGGACAAACTCAAACACCATCTCAGAAGCTGGTTATTGGGTGTTGGCAGGAAGGAAACTGAGCAAAGATTCGTGAAAATGATCACATGAACAGAACATCATTTCTTAATATTCACTTTTCTGTTTTGCATAATGTTTTAATCATGGGTTAGCGAGAATATTGTACTTACTCATTATGTTATTAGAATTCTTTATAACCCTGTTTTCTTCAATCTTAATATTTTTGGAATTTAGATAAAAAATATATATATATTAATAATGGTTTTCATATTTGTATGATAGACAACGGATGAACCCGTCTCCTTTAGTACAGACTTCGGTCTAGTTAAGGATGCAGTGAACATCTCTTACATTATGAAGCTAGTTCGCCTTTTTTGTATATTTATAAGATTGTTTATAATGTATAATATGTATGTATATTAAGAACATGAACAGAATAAATACAAATAAAATGTATCAATCAGAAAGATGTACATACAGATAAAATCAATTTATTGGAAAAATATTTTGGCTGCCACCGGCACCGAACCAGGTAGTTTTCCTATCCAGGGAAACGCGCTAACCATTACATCATGTCAGCCTAGTCACGATAAATTTTTGAACTTATATGTTACGGCTATTTCAAATTGATACATATATTGTTCCATTCATTTGTATTAAAATACCACTAAATTATATTTTTAAAAAACTACAACTTCACAATAATAATGTATTCTCTTTAAAATATTATTGCTTTATTTGTAAAACTAACTTTATGTATCAACCCCGCTTACGTAAAGTATCGTAATTAACAAATTAATCATTTTAAGTTGTTCTTGTATTTCGCATACCTATTTTATAATATATATATACATTTCAAGTAGCGGTATTTTTATACACTGTATGTTCTATTTGAATGTGCTGATAAACTGGCCAAGGAAGACACGCTTTCCAGAGTTTTCCCTAGTCAATTCCATATCCCGATATGTGACTGACTTAATATGGTAAAAAAACGTACAAATTCTATCTGGACTGCACAATGGATGTAATCGGCTTAAAATAATTCAAAGATTTATTCCCCGCACTCCCTGGTTCTCCAAAAGGAAAGTCTCTAAATCTAAGTCTAAAACAATATCAAATATTTCGAGAACGAGAATTGGGCATTGCCAGGTAGCTTCACATTTATTTTTTGCCTGTCCATTGCGATCACAGGTTTTTTTACAGTAATCTCGTCAATGATAATTTTCAATGATAACTTGTGTCATCTTCTTTCTCTTAACTCGCCACATTTAATCTAAATAATAGCAAATTTTTTGAACGACAACGGAATTGACTTGTAATATAATATTTCCTATTTTATAGTATTATTACTTAGTACTTTTTTCTATAAAATAAATTTTTTACTTGATTAATGGCACAAATCACTCTTGAAGGGTGGATTGCTTATTTAAAAGAAGAAGAAGTATGTTATATTGTACACAGTACATTTATAAAATACTCTCATTTAAATATATATTAAAGACTTGGTAAATTCTAGAAAAACTCGCGGTTGTACTTTTTTAAATATATTCTCAAGGAAGTTCCTGACCCTGTGTAGCACAATAAGCTCGTGAGAAATGAGTTTTACCTTTGAAGTCACCCGGCAGCAGAAACTTCACAGTCAGTAATTTACGCAATATAATCATACTCAGTGCGGTGCTAGAGGATTAAATTAAAACAAGGTCTGCGGGTATGCCCATATGTTCTTCTTCTTCTTTCTCTTCAACGGCCTCATGGTACTCGGTAATCCATGACTGCACTCACAATAGAACGCCATTCATCCCAGCATGCTCATATGTTAGATTATAAAAATATATTAATTTTAAAAAATGTTAAGTAATATTTTGCATTCATGTTATTTTATTATACTTACGCCTTTTTATATGTGCCCATTATTATGAAAAAGGGTCTAAGTCATGTTTCTTTCGTTTCAATATTTAAAGGTATGCTTTTGAAATGATTGAAAAAAATATGTTTATATTATAAAACACAATGTTTCAGAATATTTTGAGATTGTCCAAATCTTTGTATAATTTCCTACCATGATTTGAACATGCTCAAAATATTGTGAAATATACTGGTCTAAATATGAAGTATAAAAAAATTGCCTTCTCAGACGTATTCTAATATATCTGTTAATAATTCTGATGAATTTCATACATGCACATAAAGGATATAGCCCCATACTTCAGACAAATGAGACTCAGCTTCAGCGACATCTATGCTGTTACGTGAAAATGAATATCAAATTTTCAAAAATATCCATAGATGGCGACAGCATAGTTGGTAATAAATAATTGAAATGTTCCAAAATGATAACACACACACAACTTCCAAAAATTTGATAGATGTAGTAGCATGGCTAAATAGATGAACCTTACATTGCGTAAAAGTGATACCAGCCGATGACAGGTTGTAAGCCCTGTAATGCCCAAGACTTCCATACTTCCCATGTAAAAATAATACCTTCGTCTCTGTGAAACGTCTATATCTCAATGTTTCAAAATTTATCTAGTCTATTAAATTTATAATTTATTTCGACATACAAATGTTGCATGTAACTTAAATGGAAATATATAATTTAAGGTTGAAATGACTTACTGTGTTGTCAAAATAAGCACTATCGGAATACCGTTGAACCCCGTAACAATACGCTGAATATAACGCTTCAAATTTTTCACAATTTGCATCGTATTATATTAATTTAAAACAATGCGACATGAAATAATTGATAAACACATTTTTTTTCAATTTCTTGATTTAGGCCACTTTCATAATAATGGGCACATAGGGTCATGACTAATTTTTATGTAAAAGTAACTGCGTCTTTAATTTGTTGTGATTGGCTGTGAATCTATCACTAACTTGTTAACGATTGGTTAAGCATCGCGCACATGCAATGGCATAATGGCATCAAAAATATTGAAAAATTTTATTTATCAAACACTTATAATTATAAAAATAATAATACTCGTACACGCCATCATATGATTGCAAAATTTTCAATATAAACATATCTTTATTTTAATATTTTTTTAAATAGAGATGGCGTACATGGAATACACGTCACATCAATATTTTTACTTTTTTCTAACTATGAACATATGAAAAATATGAAAGAATGAACCACCGACTACTAGATCACCAGGCCAGCATCTTAACCGCTATACCAACAAGCTACTGACAATCTGACTGAGGATGAGGACGATATCGATATCATAAACATATAAACAAGTTATTATTATATCTATACAAGATGATTAACAAACACGCGTGTATCAAATAAAACAAAATTCCATACTACGCTTCTCTTGAAAGCCTATAGTATTATAACATTAGAAACTGGAGTTTATATAAATAAAAAATATTATTTACAATAAAATTATATAATAAAAATGATAAATAAGTTTTAGGGGTACTAAGCTCACTTTAAACTGTTTTTTAATAGCATTTGATAGTTCTTTAGTATCAGTAATTTTTCTAATGTTTTCAGATAAACTTTTAAAGAATTTTGTCCCTAGGTGAGTATAGTGATGTTGTATAAATGATATATTTATTTTAGAGGATGAAAATACAAATTTAAATCTAGTAAAATTTTCACTAATTAATGGATGTTTTTGTTTTTCTTTTCTTTAATATATTGGCATACTAATATTTTTATTAGCATTCGCGTTTGCACACTATTATACATAACATACCTAGTGCACAATATTATAAAAATATGAGTTGCAAATATCTAAGATGCATTTGCCTAATCTCAACCATGTCAAAGATATAAACATTTTTAAAAGGCATAATTATGCGATTAATTTAAATATTAAATTGATTCCAAATTATATATTAATAATTAATAAATAAAAGATCACAAACTTCGAACGGCCAGACTATTTTTTATTTGATGATTTAAGGCCTGAAAAAAATATATATAATAAAAATGGGTCTATTTCGCTGATATATACTTAAAGACGACTTTGTAAAAATCTCATACGATAATATTTTCCGTAATGGTACAGAATTTGTACATATTCCTTGAACATTTTCGGCACGTAATTTAGTCAGATAAAATATTGTGTATTAGGTCTGTTACATCTTGTACACACTGGTTTTGACGCTATATACTTTTTATAAATTTAATTTATTCTAATTATTTCTCGGTTATTACTATTGTGTGAACTGTAATTTTATCTCGCTTATTTCAAAAATCTATCCATCAAAAAATATTTGATTGCCACCGGGATACGAGCCTGAAATTACGAAATGTGTTATGATTACGCCACGATTATGACAACTTTTATGTAGTAACCAAACATTTTTTTGATGTATATATTTTTTATGATGTATATTTCTTTCTAATTGATTCATCTAATTTGTTTTAAATATAACAACAAAAATGCGTTTTAAAAATAAAAGAAAATATGATTACCACCAGTGAGTTTCGATAAAATTATAAGCACATGAGATAATGAGATAAGTATAATAAAAAGAATTGTTTCAGTTTGAAGAAGGACGTAAGTGACTTCTGTTCCATCAGCTGAGTAACACGGCGTGATGGCGATAGAGTGGGCGGGACCGAACTGTAAACAATGCATCACAGCTGTGCACTTAAGCCCCTATCTCTTCAGCGCCGGGATCATCTTGAATAAATTTCATACACGTAGTCTTGTAGACTTTAAAATTAGGTCCTATCAGAGCCACCTACGGGCGTTGGCGTTCGAGCGACGCGGCGCACTCTAAAATCCAAAAATTCGTTTATTTTCACGAATTTTCGACAATATTAAAAAAATATAACCATATATATATTCATTACTCTTGGTCGCTATCGTCGCTATTGTATACGTTGTATCCATTGTCGGTGTCCTTTTTCTTTAAAAAAAAATCCACCAGATAGTTGTGCAGATTCGAAAAATATAAAAATTAATATTCATTTGCGATATTTTCACATTGTGCAATAGATATCACTGATTTCTAATATTTGTCAAAACTCCTGTGAATAATCCTTAGATATAATTACTCCATAATTTTTGTGTTGCAGTTCATAGTGGTTTCACACAAAATATCGTATTCACTTGAGATTTTAAGTTATTTTTTAAATGTCAATATTATTTCATTTCTTTAAGAAGTCCTTCGCGTTTGTACTTTTAATAACATTCTAACGATAATCATATCAATTTGAGAAAGCTCTAGGTGTATATATTACTAATGTTTTGTTTTTTCTTACTGAAAATAAATACAAAGTACACTAAGTGATGCATTGTTAAATCAATATAATAAGGGATTTCCGCATTCAAATATAAATTCTACGGAAGCCTTGGCCGCTCAACGATCACCGCTGGCCGAGTAGATACCTCTATCGGCGTCAAAGCCTAGCAATAAGCAATCGACGATAGCCGACAACTTTCATAGTCATATTGATTGGTTTTTATGTGATTTCATTCGAGGTTTTCACGGGTATACACATGTATGTATATATATGTCAAAGAGAAAGTTAAAAAGAACCTCAAATATATCCAAAGAACGAACGGAAAATTACGGTCAAGAGACTGACATTTGACGTACAACAAGCGTAAAGGAGGGCGCAAGTCTGTCTCTGAACCTCAGTCGGTATTTATTTTAAAAGAATTGGGGGCGGAAATAACAACGATGACGCACATGATACACTTTTTTTCGTTAATAAAATATTACACTTTAAAAAAACTTTCCAGTTACACAATTATTATTTTCTTTGAGTAAAATTTATTGCGTTAAATTTTATTTACTATGATTTTTTTATCTGAGTAATGCACCGGATGACCCGGTATCCAATTTCCAACGCGGCCCTGGTACACGAGAGCACACATTGGTGAACTTTGTCGGTGCAACTCGGAACATCCTGTAGGTATATAAATAAGAGTTGTATGCAAAGAATACATATACAGATAGACGGAACATTAAGGGAGAGGAAAATACAGTGTTGATGGATATTCTGTCTCTCTCTTTCGCATATAATTTTAAATTCTGTCTCCCTTGATGTTCTATTTAACTGTATTATGAATGTATGTATGTATTATGTCTCTCTCTTTCACATGTAATTTTACATTCTTTCTCCCTCTTTATGTATATACAAGTGCACTCTTTTTGTATTTATGATCAGTTTTAAATACGTCCTGATGTAGCTTGAGATGAGCGCAACCGGTTGACGTATAAAAAATTTCGTGGTTTCATACAAAGTTATTGTTATTTTATTTAATATAATATTTCAAATCACAATGTGATTGCATTCTACGAAAATATGTTAATTATTTTTCAAAAAATTCTGGGGACCAAAAAATAAATTATTATTATTCTGCATTTTAAAAAAAGCTGCTAGTTTTTAAACAACCTACGTATTTTTAAAACTTCACATCGTTTTTAAGATTAAATAAATATATTAAAAAATTATGTTGAAGGGGTGCTGGATCGGCAGTACCGTGCCGTAGACAATCGGCGCGTAGTCGCGCCTCTCCTCCCACAGTGGCGGACCCACGGTGTGATGATTCGCACGCAAAGATCGACGGCCGTCAGGCAAGGCCAATTAGAGCAATTACGGTCGTGGATTATATTTTCATAAACAATACTTAGTATTTATGCATATCGAGACCATCCGCGTACTTAACACGACACCACACCCGCGGCCAACGTCGGTCGCGCCGCCCAAACCGTCTTTGATTCACAACGCACGCCCGGTGCAACGTTGTGGCAACTTCAAAAAAACAAAAAAAATATTTTAACGTATAATGTAGTAAATACTAATTAAATGTATTCATTATAATGATATACATACAAAATCAATTTTATCGAAATACATTGTTGTTGCGCTACCGGGATTTGAATCTGGATCTCTTTTCCAATCCGGGGAAGGTGCCTTACCAACTATGCTACAGCGACAGTATTTTTGACGACAAATTTTCGAACCCGCATGTTACACTTTTTCAAATTAATACATCTATCGTTCCATTATTTGATAGCCATCTACCGCTGTAGCATAGTTGGTAATGCACCTTCCCCGGATTGGAAAAGAGATCCAGATTCAAATCCCGGTAGCGCAACAACAATGTATTTCGATAAAATTGATTTTATATGTATATCTTTATAATTAATATATTTAATTAGTATTTAAAACATCACAGACCTATGTTCTGAATAATTACAACTTCACAATAAGAATGTGTTCTCCTTAATAATACGATAATTGTCTTTGAAATCTTATTTTTTCTAGTTAAACTCTCTTCTCAGTGAGGCCACACAATGTTACCGATTTGTACTTAGTTTGCCAGGAGGTGAAGTCGCAAAAAATGCCAGATCGCCATGGGGTGTTGTCGCAGCCTTGGTCTAGACCTCTATGCTCCTGTACCAGAAGAGATCTCCTCCTCCAGGAGGTTATTCTGATGCCATTTCGTCACTGTGGAGTCCGTCAAACCCATCTGTCTGCCATCGCTCGTGTGCGACCTCTCCGCCGCCTAATCCAGCGGATGGATCAGGCCCATTTTCAATCTCCAAACCCACCGCGCGATAAAACCCTCTTTTGCGATCTTGTTCGTCGCCATTTGCGCCCGCTCTCCGGCCGTTCGTGCAGAATTCTTCTCTCGTCAACAATCTCCACTCGCCGTCCCATTCGTCTAGTTTTCTCGCCAATCAGACACCGCATCCGCTCGGGGTCGGTATGGTATGTCGATGTCGGCCCTGCCGCTCAAACTCAAATGTCACATCATTTATACAAAAAATGTTTTAAATACACTGAACAAGTCGATAATTATGTATGCCTCTAGAATAACGAATTTTCATAGCAGGAAATTTTTCCAATAGATTATTCACAGAAGAAAACTGGGCAGCGTTTAAACAATTGATTTTCAAACATGATCTTTTCATAGGTCTAAAACTAAAAGCATTTAATCAATGAACACTTACAGTGATCACGTATAGCTTCGAAACTTAATAAATTAATAAAAGATAAGTTTGAAAAATCAAAGATGTACTTTAAGAATCGCACGAAGATATAGGAAAAGAAACGTTATGTAGTGATGTAATTAAATATTTCGATTAAATTAAATGGCAATGGGCAGGCCACATCTCCCGTAAGGCGTACAGTCGTTGGACAAATGCAGTCATCCAGTGGTACCCGAGGGGAATCAAGAGGCCGACAGACTACCACAAGACCCGCTGAAGTGACGAAATCATCAAATTCTGCAAATACTTAGGGAGGCCTTTATCCAGCAGTGCATATAAAATTGCTGATAATGTTGATGATGATGTAACGTAAAATGACTGACGCGCTATTTTCAAACAAAATGTGCTTCTTTGAAGATTTCTGTAGATTATTTTTTTACAATAATATAATGCGGATTTCCCACTTAGGCTAATCCTGATCTAACGTCACGTTTCAAAATGTTTTCTGTTGTTTCAAAATAATATAAATAAAAATAAATTTAAATAGAAACATTGACAGTAAATTATTTTTAAAAAATACTAGTAACTCACAAGTAGTTAGCAGTAGCACGAACAAAAATATAGTTACTTATTCAATATTACCAAATTTACTTTGTGGCCTAATTTTATATAAATAATTAGACAAAATACTTTGTTTAAACCACTATTTATCAATAATACTACATTTTTCGATATCTATGGTATCTTCTTCAGGAAACAATCCATACTGAAATTAAAAATACAAGCAAAGATAAAAACGAAACTTTAAAGTAGTGAATAAAAAAGAACTAATGTGAAAACAAATTTAAAAGGTGACTATTTGCAAAGAGGATTTGCGAATAGTCACTATTACTTACAATATTTAGCCTGTTATTAACACTTATAAATTATTTACAATATTTAGCTTGCTATTAACACTTTTTCTTATTTTTAAAATTATTTTGTTTAATTATTTATAAAAATATAAATCCCTTTGGTATATAAACACCGGAATAACCCTTCCTCGTGATTTCTCAGCCATTCAACAACTTTATTTTTAAATATGAATTAAATATATTAATTAGAAAGATATATATATAAAATCAATTTTATCGAAAAATATTATTGTTGCGCCACCGGGATTCGAACCTGGATCTCTTTCCTAACCGGGTAAGGTGCTTTATTCAACTATGCTACAGTGACAATATTTTTAACAACAAATTTTCGAACCTATATGTTACCTTTTTGATATATTAATACATTTAATCGTTTCATTATTTGAAATAGCCATCTATCTTATTTTTACAGAATCTCAAATACCTTTGAGTAATCTGATAGCAGACGCCTGAATTATCAATTCATTTTTATAAAATTTTGGACACATTGATACAACTTTATTATAGACCTATATTCTGAATAATTACAACTTCACAATAAGAATGTGATCTCCTAATAACATTATTTTTGAAAAACGCAGTTTTTGAGTTTGATCATTCGCGATCTCTGCCCGCGTTGCACTTTTACAAAATAATGAGACAATTTTATATGTACATGAATTAATAATTTCGTGCGATTCTGTCATGATCGAATTACGAAAGTAACATCTAAATAACACCGTGACACGCCATACTGAAAAACTCCGCCGGGAAAGATGCTTATCGCGGGGGGATAAGCAAATTCTAGCTTAATTTTACATTTAATACAATATTCCAGGCAATTATCGCTAATTAATATGCTAATTCAACAGAATGTTTGGGCTGGAAAATTGAGGCTTAATGACTCTATGTACGTGTCGATTCAACAAGGAATATTCTCGAGAATCCAGAATGAACGCAACTGGATACAAATACAAATATATGTTCGTGAGATAATTGTGATGCTTGATGCTGTTCTTATTGTGTGCGGGATTAGGTAGTACAAGAATAACCCGACGTGGTAACAATACTCTTTATTGTTCAAATCTATACAGTTACAAGTGATGCGTTTAGAGCAACGGCTCAGATGCGAGAGACCGCACCCGACACCCAGGCGATCTTTTATTCATTGTCATTCAGATAAAAATTCATAAAGGTAATAAGTATGAATTTTTTGCACAAGGTGTGGAGAAACGGCATGTAGGAAGGGTGATAGAAATTTGATATAGAGACAGGACAACAACGACTCGAGAACCAACCAGGATTCACTCTTGTGGTAATGACTCCTTAACTTCAGGAACCTTTTTCAATCATCTTTTTCACGAAGCACTGTAATCCGCAATAGCAGTTTCAGCATGTACACTTGAGGAACCGAATTCACAAGCAACAAGTAACTTTACAAAAGCTTTAAGTTAGTGATGAGCACATAACAGGACATCCACTCTACTTGACAGTTTTAAAAGTCATAGACAATATACACAGAAAAGTCGTGCTCTGATATGTAGGCTATGGGATGGGGGGGGACAGATAGGTACAGTAAACATAATGGAGCATCCTCACGCGCACGACCATTGGTGAACTGTGGATCTGTCAAAAATACCGAACACCTATCTATATTTAAGTAAACTATTAATTTATTGTACATAAAACAAACGCATGTTGTAATCATTTAATTTAAAATGGTCACTAATTTTACTTTGTTTACTGTTTTTTAGAGTCCGTAAACGATTAATTAATTCGATATTCAAACACTGACATACAGGTTCAAATTCCATATTTTTAAAAAGAACATATAAAATTGTAATAAAAAATTGAATACATCTGGCGACAGCTATCGCGACTGATAACCTCGGATAAAAGAAAACGGTACGTTAGAGACCAGGCCAAAGCACTATTAAACATAAAATTGTAAAGGATAGAAAGCGTTTGCCGATATTTATAATCTAATATCTGTGAGGGTAATTACTGGCTACATAACACACAAGGAATTAGGTACCTAAAAGGTTAGGTTAGACTAGCTTATTATTGCACGTTATTTCACTCTAAAATATACCTAGAAATTTGAATCATTCATAAATATCTTGATAATATTAACCAATATCCTAATTCCAAAAAGTGAAGAATTTTAATGTTTTTGATGTTTGATTATATCTATTGAAAACTGAACACAATCATTACTGCTGATTCTAATAACAATTTAACACCATTACGCCCACCGTATTAATATTAAAGATAATCCACATTCTTCAATTTTATGAGTATATTTCTAAAATCGATAAACAATCAACATTAAATGGAGAAAATATATCGCTGTAATAAAGTACGATTTATTGCAGGAAGTGTATTGTAGTATTAAGCTTGGTAATAATTTCAATATCCAAGACACTCATATTTTATTTGATTAAATTAATAAGCCATTGTTAATAAGCGCAACCGCGAATATAAAAAAAAATTAATCGAAAATGAACTTTTTTTTTCAAAAGCTTCACGAGGTTAAACACGTCTGCCAATTATTACATATTATTATTATTTGTTGTTCATTAATACAAGAGAATTTAGCTGATTCCTGCTCACTACACTAGATCACTAGTTATTCTCTCGCATCATTGAAAATAATAAATAAAAATATATAAAATACTTAGAAGTAAACAAGATGAATCAAACTACAGTACAAATAATCGAAAATAGTAGAAAAATATTAAATATTTTTAGTCGCATAACTTTACGTACATTATTATATTATATATTATATATATATATTTCTCATCAAAAATTTCGTGGTAAAAAAAATGTAAAGGAAATTTTAAATATCAATGATTTAAATTCACAATTTCAATTAAGTTAATCCGAAAATATACACAGATGGCCCAAAAAATTAAAACATCTCGTAACACATGAGTTATTTCAAAACATAATATAATTAATTATAATTCTTTATGTAATTTTTTTGAACAATATTTAGCTAATCAGAAATCATCAAAACTGGCTCGTAGATTATGCAATATGGGTGTTTTGATGAAAACCTGGCTCGATGAAATTAACATTCTCACGACGAAGAAAGTTGATTGTATTTCTGGCTGAGTGAGATGGAGCTCCGTCCTGCCGTAATGTCTAGCTATACTCCAGGCATTGTTTTGAAACTCTTTGATTATTTTCCTAGCACTCCAACGTTTTTCAATTCGGAAATTTTTGATCATAATACGGTCTTCAGCAGTGATTTTTGTCATTCTGGGCAACAATTTGAAAAAACCAAATATAAATAATGAGAAAATTAATAATCAATAATGGCGACCGGAATAATAAAATTGTCGAAATAAAACGTAATATAGGTAAATAGGTAAATAAGTAAATTAGTAAACTATTTAAGCTATTGTTGATATAGTTAAACTAATTTTGATGTAATTATATCACATTTTACGAAATGGACGACCCTCTATATGGAGAGTCTATTAAATGTTAACTTACACTATAAGAAATTTTATCAAAAGAATCGCAAAAATTCAAACAATATTACATACAACTCTTACTCAACTTTTCAACTGTAAAAAAGTGTAATACGTCTTACAACTTTTTTTTGCCGTCTTACTAATGACAAAAATTTTTACCCTCACAATACTTTAATGTCTTTTAATCTTAATTATTAGGATCATAATTGAAATAAATAAAATTATAGTTCTTTTTTACGAAGAACACAGTTTTGTTGGATAGTTGCGCATTTTAACCAACCAAGTGCTATATAATTAGGTACTACTGAATATTACAATTAGCATTATAAATAGCAGTATTAGGTGTGGCAGTTCATCAGTAGTCATAATAAAATTAGCCTCTATCACAATGCATTATAAAATACATTTCATGACAAAAAAAAGTAAATGCCGTCTTAAACATTTTTCTTCTGCATATTCCGGTCAATCGTTATATTCTACAATAGATTTTATTAAATCAGATAGGTAAAGTCAATGAACAGATAAATTAACATTATTATAAAGTATGTAAATATTTTATTAAAAATAATAATTTATATAACGTTGGCGTCGGTATACAATAAAAAAAATCTAATTGATTCATTTTATTTTATTTTTAAACTTATTTTTTGTAATATAGGTATACTGGTAAAATAGTGGAATAAAATTTAATAGTGTTTTTTTTTTTTTTTATTGATTGAATATCCGAAAATAGTTGTACATAAAGTAAAATCCGATTTTTGTTATAGATATGAAATAAATTAATTGACTAAAAAATGGGAAGTCATATCTAACAATATATATTATATATTGGATTGAATAAATATTGTTTCTACAAAAAAAAAGTTAAGTCTTTTATTGTTTAAAAATGACAGGATCTCATGCATTAATTTAGTAAGAAATTAATCTTTTATATAGCACGCGGTGCCATCATTTTGAAACCAGAATTATAGGTTTTTTGGCGTGTACTAAAAAAGTTCGCCACCCCTGCTCTAGAGGCTGTATTCCTTTCTCATCACTGCTCAGCCTTTCTGAGAATTTAGCGCCATGCAAGAAAAGTGCCAGCGTCAGTGCCTGACATATTTTATTCCCGCATTATGCAGCGGTGCCTCGTGGTGTCTCACGGTGCCACGCGGTGTCTCTAAGCAATCTCCTCCCCGCGTTATTTAGTGGCCAGCGGAGGCGTACGCCGCTGCATTAGGCTTTAATGAGGCTCAAATTATTATGGGGATACCATGAGACCGGGAAACCTCCACGTAAGCGAAATAATTAAAGTCCCCAGAGCGGCCCAGACGGTGAAACGTAGCCAAGTTTATTATGCAAGGGCATTATGGTCCTGTGAACATGTTCACGTGCTAATTGCATCTAATGCACAAAATAATATGCAGATATTACCGGCAAAATTAAGGCTCGTTTCCACGGAAAGAGACGCGATGAGATAATCTCACAGATTTAGTTGAGTTGCATCTCAATACTATGTACACATGGTGAGATTTTAATTTGAAAATAAACTCAGAAATCAGCTTGAGAATGGTAGAAAGAGACAAAAACTCAAACCATTGTAATAGACGTTCGATCTGACAGTAAACAGTCATATGACTGTGATTGTGACGATGATTGGTAACTAAGGTTTAACTGTTGGATGTTTACTTTCTATTGTAACAATCGAAGAATTACAAATAATCAGTTACCAACAATCGTTACAATCGAACACAATCACAATAACGGTTTAAATAATGGTTTAAATATCGGTTACACCATCACTAGTGCACACAAACGTCACCTAAAACCACCATTCTGAAAGTATATAAGTCATTAATATAACACGCTAAATTACAAATATTTATTCCGTTTTAAATACTGCTGGGGAGATTCAAAATCACGCAACTGATGAACGCAATGATATTTGACGTTTGCCATACGAGCGTAAAGTGAGGCGCAGGATGGCACATCTCCGAAAAATAGTGTGTACACGGAGACTACGAAAGTTGAGACTTGGCTCTAAAAAATTTAATGGGAGTAGATCCAGAAATTGTAGTGAGTCGAAAATCTCTTAAAAATCTCAGGTGTGGACATGGGCCATTAGACATCGACGGTAGATCTAACTGATTAAATACATACTTTAGATGGATTTCTGATTTATGGCCAATGTTCTCCATAATTTTTGATCGTTGTATGCGCAAAATTTATGAAATGTACGTTGAGCAATGTATGCGCAAAATATATTTTGATGAATTTTAAGGTCCAATGCTGTGATTCGTGAGATGGGAGAGAAATTAAAAAAAACATTACCTTACCGGAACAAGAGATATTTTTATATATTATATTTACAAATAAAAAGGTAGATATCAGAACTTAATTAAATTGACATATGCTGTGAGCTTCATTATCAGTCAATTATTACTGTTCGCATAGTGTGCGCGCACACGCGCATAGCTTAGAAGAGCCATTACTATGGAAGGAGTTTTTGAGGTTTAAAATAGCCCAAAAAGTTGTCACTATACATTATTTAAAATAAAATAATTTTAAAGTTCGGTTGTGTGTTTTAATTATTACTGGTTGTCGGTACTCGGCGTTGCTTCGGATTGCCGCTTTATCGCGATGAAAAATTTGGTCCAGGCAGGAGGCAAGTGAGATATACAGAGAGGTGTGTGGGTTGGATGAAATCTAAATTTGTTATAATCAACCATTAGAAAAATATATATTATATTTGTAGTGTATTCCGCAATAGTTATATGAACTGTGAAATTTCATAATCAATTAATCTTCATTAACTCGTGTTCAATGTTCGGTGAACTCATTCAGAGATATTTCCTAGGACTAGTTCAGCTGCCCAGTTGTGGTACAAATTTTATTCCACTTTTCAGCGTTCTGCTTTTAGTCTCAAACACAGAAACAGTATCGACATCAATTATCCGCAATAAATTGTAAATCTCGTAATAGTTTAATTATTGATTTACCTATACATTCATCTGAATAGTTCAATTGCACAAATGCACAATTTATGTATTTCGGATACAATATGAAAGTACCGTACTCATTATGTGGAAGATTCGAATAGGTAATATTGAGTTTCATGGATGGTTTCATGGAGTTTCATGAGAAAGATATCGAAAGGAGGGTGACTGCAGGAAATAAAGTAAACGGCGCTTTGAATGGAATCATATCTAACGGGAATTTGTCAACCGAGGCAAGACTAGCGGTGTACAATGGAATCCTGGTACCGACACTGATGTATGGAAGTGAAGCCTGGAGCTGGCAGAAAAGGAACGAAAGTAGACTGAATGCAGTGGAAATGAGATCACTTAGACGTATTTGTGGCAAATCTATTTATGACAGAGTAAAGAATGAAGAAATAAGGAAAGAATGTAAAGCTGATGTTAGTATAGTGAGTAAGATTAAGAAAGGATCACATAGGTGGTTTGGTCATATGGAAAGGATGAATAAGGAGAGAATGGTAAGAAAGATATATGACGCAAGTGTTGATGAAACCAGAAATAGAGGACGTCCGCGAAAGACTTGGCACGACCAGATAAACCAGATAATGGAGGATGGTTCTGTTAGAAGCCTCAACAATCGGCGAGCTTGTATGACAAGATGTATGAATGTGGATGAGGCAAGAATTGTGTGTCAGGACAGAAGAGTGTGGCGCTCTATCCTCTCTGCCTACCCCCACGGGGAAACGGCGTGATGGTAAGTAAGAGTTTCATGGAAATAAATATGACAGAATTTCACACACATACATCTTGACACAATTCAATGGAGGCAAAGTGTAATTTAAAAATTAGTAATTAAAAATACATAAATACGTAATAATTATTCCTCATTGTATTATTTATCGATAGGCATGTATATATTTAGCAATATATACCAAATAGTGCACAGAAAACATTTTTTTAAATGTTATTATTTGCTTTGATATTAATGTATCTTCGTCAGATCGGATGCACATTAACTGAACCATAAAATAAAATATGCAAAGAATTCAACCGTCTGGCTGGGGGGTGTGACCTCAGTTTTAATGTCCGTTTAAAAGAAATTTTAATACTGAATCTACTCGTAATATAATTAATAACCTCAGTTTTAATGTCCATTTAAAAGAAATTTTAATACTGAATCTACTCGTAATATAATTAATAACCGATTCAATTGAATGAAAAATCTGTTATTTAATGTTTCCCATTATTCCCTACACGACTGAGGTCACTTCCCATCCGACAATTGATTTCTTTGCGTATTTTATTTTATAGATCAGTTATTGGTCAATTATATATTAAATAAATATCAGATATCGCATAGAGACGAAGCTATTTTTATTATATTTAATAAAGTATGGGGTTTTTACAGGGCTTACGACCTATCTTCGCTTCGGCTGGCTTAAATGATCACTTTATATATAACGTTCACCAATTCTCACCCCTCAATCTCCATATGTATCAAATTTTTTTGAAAGTTGTGTATATGGTATTACATGGACTCGCTTCCAGTACCACTACACCACCGCCATCTATGGACCAAATTTGATCATTTCATTTTTTGAAACCGCATATATTATATGTCAACTCAATGAGAATCTGATTTTTGTTGAAAATTATTTAAAGCAATATTCTTTATCTGTAAAATATGTTTAACACATTATATTAGAACACGCTAGAAAAATCAATATATTTTTTAAATATATTGATATATTTTTTTATAGAAAAATCAATATATTTTTTAAATATATTTATTTTTCTTATTTTAACCAGTATATTATTTTGCCAATATTTTACTATGTACAAGAACACACAAATCAAATCAATGGTTTTTACGATGTTTGTTAGTTTTGTTTAAATTAATAACTATGTTCAATAGCAAAGTTAACGCTATAAATATCATAAATATAAATAAATTTTCCAATGAATTTAACATATACAAGTATATAAAGTATTATTTTTAAAAGTTTTAAGATATTTTTTTTAATTCTCTACGCTTTAGAGACGTGGACCCTGAGAAAGAGATACGTACACCATAGGGGTGGACGGTTAGACGTATAGAACAAAGCGGAGATAGTATAGAACAAGCTGAAGAAACTGGTCCTACCTAATCTGTTTGTGTCATATAGTAGCTAGGCACTATCGTGGAGAATTTAAAGTTTTTCTACGACTTCGTTCATGAGTCGACCAACTGAACATTCATAATAATTCATGAGCTGATCATTTTTGTATAAATATATTAAAGGCTTATGAAGTAGGTTATGATGAGAGTGAAGGAATCGGGATATGCAATAATTCAGATCATCAATCGTGTCAGATATTTCAGTATTCTACTTGACTTACAGTGAGGAATAAAGGATTAAGACAATGACGTGGCGTGAGCAAATGAATAACAAGTTTTTGTATACATAAAAACACTTGATTTATTAAAAATATATAAATATATTATAGTATTACACGATTATGAACGCGATGAAACGCTGTAAGTTTATGTGAACTGTCCGATTATTAAATTGTCAAGGTGCATTCCGGGTATTAAATTGTCACACCTCATACACACAAATTCATTAAATAAATTTCACACTACCGAAATGTTTATCTGGCGTGCTAGGTTATTTGTCACGACCTAAGTTTTCTTTATATTCATTTATGATATATGTCATGTACCTATTAATCATTAAATCAACTGGACTACAGATTTTTACATTAACCAAGTCGGTAATAAAACGCCATTTTTGTCTCACAAGTAGATGGCATGGTAGCATAATTAGACAAAAATATGTATAAATTATTATTAGCATAAACTTGGTTTTGGGATTAACTTTGTTTTTATTTAGGTCCACTTTAGTTACACCACGAAAATTATAATAATTTTTTTTTGACTCGAAATTTTAGAAACAATACTTTTTATTGCTATTTATTCAAATTAAATAATATTTCTAATACTTTTAAAATTAGCAATATTAACTTGGTGGTTAAGATTCATATTTTTTATTTATTATCTTAGTTTTATTAACCACAATTGAGTTTAAAAAACATCTACCGGTTTCGGAAAACACTTTTCCATCTTCAGGATGTCATAACTAACATAGTCTTAGTTATGACATCCTGAAGAAGGAAAAGTGTTTTCCGAAACCGGTAGATGTTTTTTAAACTCAATTGTGATTAATAAAACTAAGATAATAAATAAAAAATATAAATAATATTTCAATTAAATGAGTCTAAACAGTTAAATTGTAACTGTGATTGGTAACTGATTATTCGTAATTCTTCAAGCAATGACTGGTATAACCTGCAACAGTTAAATCCTAGTTACCAATCACATAACAGTTTACCATCACTAGTCACAAATGTTTTTTGTGCCGGTGACTTAAGCAGAAATTATTGTGCAATGGTTAAGGATAAGGTCAACATACTGTGTTATCACTCGTTTTATGAATGGCTACCTGAAACGAATATGGGTCAAGGGGTTATCACGATAGAATTCTTGTCAAGACAACTAATTATCACTCAAGACATAAATCAATACCAATATTAATTAGATTCTGATCTAGTAACACATTTCAATCTTCCTTATATAGAGGCCGGTGGATCTGCAATTCCCCGCTCCACGGTGTGATGTGCGCGCTATTGTGTCAGAGCTGTTTATACGACGGACTCATACTGATACTGCTACTAGTTTGCTTACCTACAAACCATCAAAATATTGTTATAAAATTTATGTTTCGTAAGTTTAGTATCTAAAACACTCGGAGCACATTGATCACTGACTGTTTTCGCTCCAGAGGCCTCGAGAGGAAATCTCTGGAATTGATCGGGAGTCTGTTCACTCATTTCTTGTTCCTGGTATCGAGCTCGCCGTCCTATCAGCAGCTCCCATCACACAGCCAGTCGACCTCACGCCCTACGCATCACGAGCCTTCCCGAGCGAACCTTAATGATAAACAAAATACGCCCAACACCGCAACGACCGTTAATAGCCAGAACAACCTGGTTATCGAGCTTGCACGGAGTCTCTTGAAAGATCCATCTAGACCCATATTTACGAAAATTGACTTTCTTCGAGTGACTAAACATACTACAATGACTACATATTTTATTCAAATAAAGTTTATAAAAGTGTATTAAAACCACAACACCCACGTGATAAAATATGAAAAAAATTTAATAAGTCATTTCACGTTCCGCTAGGTAGGCTAACTTTGAAAACTGAAAAAATTGAGGTAATAAACGTACCTAAAATGTTTAATAAAAATAATTAAACTTTCCTAGTACCAGGGGCGTGCAGTGCATACAAGCGTGACGAAAGGCACCATAGGCCATCTGACGGTCCTACCACCTAGCCGCAAGGCTGCCGGGTGCGGGGAACGTGAGAGCCATTTTGTTTTCGTGGCTGGTGTCTTCTACATGTCTGATCAAGTGTAAATTACTGAGTACTTAAATACTTCTTACTTACCTCAATATAATATCGTGTTATTGCACCGCACAAATAAATCTCCAACAAACCCAAAGAATTATACTTTTTATTTATCACGCTTTTACTATCATCCTCCTATACTTGAAACACCAAACAAGCAAAAAAAACTGTGCATTTAGGGTTTCTGACCCGGGTCGACCCGGGAATATATGGAGTTTTCGATGCATCGAGTCCCGGGAATGCTTATGTCGAATCCCGCGATTCGTAATAATTTTGGAAGAGTTTAAATAAAATAATTTCGTCCAAATTGTTTGTCTTACGAACGCAGTTAAAAAGAAATGTTCGGGTCAAAACAAAAAAAGGCATACTTTTCGAATGGGTTCCAGAAAACAATAACAATGGGTTCAGGAAACAATAAATCAATAAGTCGCAAAATACAGAGATACAAATTCTTGGAAATTTGCTAGCATTGACGACTGTCGGTAAAGTGCAATAAAAATGTAAATACATACGTGAGTAAGTGCTTTCGCTGAAATAAAATTGTATGATTGTAAATATGTACATACAATATATTTCATTGAAATTAAATTTTTTAAACTTTTTTTTTTTAATATTAAGAATTTATTATATCTATTTTATATCTATTATATATCTATGATATAGTATTTTTTTGTCAATACATGTTTAATTTATTATAACAATTTAATTGAAATAAAATTAACAATGTTTATAAAAAACAAACATAAAATCTTTTATATAAAAAAAAAATTATTAACATGTCACGAGACCCGGAATCCTGGAAATGATCCAGAGCTGCAAATCGAGTCCCGGGAATGAAAGAAGTCCGGGAATAGAGAAACCCTATGTGCATCACTAAAGATTCTGGAAAATAAAAATAAATTAAATAATAATTATCTTATGAAAAGACCTTATAAAATTCTAGTCGTTATTACCCGGATTAGCGTAACCCATGACTAGATTTCTGTCTAACCGTGGGTTATTCTGAAACATTGTGAATTATTTGTGTATACCTTCAGGGCCACGCTAGTAGACGTTTTGCTAGTACGTAAGCCTCGGTACACGTCTAACTTGTTTGTTCAATCCGTATAAGAATCATACTGAATTTTACATACTGAATTAGCTTTTTTATTGAGATACCTGTCGAATAAACATATTCTATATTAAAATACTTTTATCCATTAAAAGGACTATAAAATTGTGCTTAGCTGTATAAATCCCGTCTGACCACATCTGTCCTCACATATCTTAAAAAATAAAATTTGGACGTCTCTTATTAGCATCTTAGTTTTTTTTGTCGAATACTTTGAAAGTCCGCCCCCTTCAGGGTTAGGTACCTTATGGTGATACGGATTCCCTTGAACCTGCCTTTAATTATACAGAGCTTTAAAGTCCTGGACGAGGCTGTTAGCTATGCAATCAGCAACGTACGCAACACTTGGACTTTTGAATCTGATCACGGACGTACATTGGCCACCGTGAATATTACAAAATATATACAATTCTAAGATAAAACTATTGTAGAGAAATTAATTATTCTTCTTTTTCTTGTGCTCTATCAGTTCAACGGATGTTGCCTATCATCATTTTGTTTACTGCGGTCCAGAAAAGCTTTACAGCCTGTTTTTTCAGCCATGATGTTCTCATTCTTCCAGGGTCCCGACTTCCAGTATTTTTTTCCTGCATTATGAGGTGCAAGATTTCGTACTTCTCCGGATGTCTCATTACATATCCGAGATATTCATTTTTTTTTTCACCCGAGTCATATCATCTTCATTCGTAACTCTGTCCATCCAGCTTATTTTGAGCATTTTTCTGTAGATCCACATTTCAAATGCTTTATAAGTCATTTTATCATTAATTATTCAGATGTACTTTTTGTCCTGCATTCTCACATTAAATTTATGTTAATAATAATTTAGATATAATATACTCTTAGCTACATAGGCTGTATGCCAGCTTTCTTGAATCCAAAAATAAATATAATAAAATTACATTAAAAAATCCTTCTAATCTTATTCCTTATCAGTTCCTCATGACTAAGGAACGTGATCTTCGTGAACTCTTGACTGTACTCTTCCATTTTTTTCGGCATCCTGCAGATCTGAGAACTGTCACCAAAATTGGTCGGTCCAACTGGTGGGGGATCTTCCCCTTCCTCTCCGTCCTTCGACAGGGCCGATGACAATAATAAACTTTTCTAGCAAAATGTCCAAAAAATTGAACCATATATTCAAATGGTTGAGACATCGGTCATCGAATCAAATTCAAGGAATCTCGGACTCTTACGAGAATTTATTCGGGTATGGGCCTCCCGCTGGAGGTTGCTGGGATGGACGATGCCGGGATGGTTGTGGAGACCTAGCTAAGCATTTCACTGTTTTTTTCTTGCACCCTCTTGCTACCTGGACAGAGTGAATTTCTGCCGGACTGTGACCGAGTTCTACGACTTCAACACATAAATGTTCCTGTTCCAATGTTCGTTTACATTCCCCTTCTGGGAGAGCATGACTTCCATAGCTTCTCTCTGGTTACCTTCTAAAATCAATATGATAACGAGTCTCACCTCAAATTGATACCGTACTGATGCATATTGTACAAGTATGGCTTTGATACAATGATACCGGAGCCAACCTGTAAAGGAAAGCCACTAACTGCCAAAGTTCCTGCGTTGCTTTGTTGAGTGAAATCAAAGCGAAAGTAAACAATTCTCCAAACGATTCTTGGATAGGGTGGGACCCTTTGGGGTTTTCTTCATTTTTTTAGTTATTAAGACACTCGCTTAATGATCTAACGGTCATGAGTTTGAGTTTCATTCCAGAAGACCAGCAATTTAGTCTTATAATAGTAAAAAATATTGATGCGACATGCATTCCGTGTACGCATCTCTATTTTATTAAAATTATCTCTGCCTACGGTATGCGTAGCACTACTATACAACTCAAAGGCGTCAATGGTCTTTTTTCCCTTTCTTGTTTTTAAAGTCCGCGATGATTCACCACGCAAAAATATTGAATACTACTTTATAATTTATATAATATTATATTTAAATATATAATATTTAATATTTTAAATAATATATAATATTTAAAGATCACACAAATGTGACTTAAGTTGTTTTGGATGTTTCCATTCCTTTCTTTTCTTCTTATCAAGTCTAGACATACAAATCTTCGCCATATTCATGCGTTGTCTGATTTCTGGTTCGCAGCTGCTGTTGTCAATAATTATTAATACAAAAAAATTAATCCCCTTTCGACAATATCAAGATCTAGAAAGGAATTCATCCGGGAAAGCTGGTAATGTCAATCAATAATCATTAAGTTTGTTTTCTCGAGACCCAAATTTATACTTTATTCTTCAATACGTTGAAGTAGTGTATCCATTCAGTACCATTAATTGATTTGGCAGTTACTTCGTGGTGTAATATTTTAATTTTAAAAATATATTTTGACTTTGTACTACACACACACTCAAATTTTTGAGAATCATATCATCACTAGTTTCGGGAAAAGCAGTCCTTCTCGTCTACAAATAATAATATGGGAAAAATTCTTCTAAATTCTGAAACAAAAATACATTGGTCGCTGTCTGAAAAAAAATCCGAATTCGCTAACTGTTTACGCGCCTTGTTACTTCAATTGGCACCACTAGATTTCCTAGTTTTTAATAATATACATGTGTGTGTGTGTGAGTATTGCCGCCCTTTTTTCGGAAAGCTAAGAAGACGGTAACCGTCAGGCGTCATTCAATTACATCCCGTGCTTCGGCCAGTTCAGCGGTCCAAATAAACCACCAGTGTGCGCTCGTATCGGTGGGTCGAAATCTAAAGAAGACAACCCAGCTAAAAGAACAACAATATCGGACCAGAAAGACAGCAAAAATAAAAGTTTGGTGTGGTTCATATATCATATGTGTGCTTATTGTTAATCATAAACCTGGGAACCAGCTATCGAAGGTATTTACATAAACACTAACTATATCATTAAAACCAACCAATCCTGCGATAGCCACGATCTAAAATTACTCCACTCGGTATTTTCAAATACATCACCGCTATTATCGTTGTTTCCAAGAAACAATAAAGCCACTCCCACCTTTACGTACTTTACTGCCCCATAGCCATCGTCTTATGTTTAAAAAATATCGTTTTATATTCTGGTTAATAATTTCTATAAGCTTAACAACTAAAGAAATACTAATTAAATGTATTAATTATAAAGATATACATATAAAATCAATTTTATCGAAAAATATTATCTTAAATACTTAAATACTAATTAAATGTATATCTTTATAATTAATACATTTAATTAGTATTTAAAATATCACTACATGAATAATTACAACTTCACAATAAGAATGTGTTTTCCTAATAACTAAAGAAATAATGCAGTTAGTTTAACTAAATTATTCCTGTCCTAAAACTGTACTCAGTGTGCTTGCCTATGTTGATGTACAAGCGCAAGACCACCAGCAAATCCTGGCGATATAAATTGGCAAAAACAACCAAAAGAACATCCTCTAGCAGCAACTACAAACTAGGCATCACTTGACATCATCTCGAGAATTCTCGCCCTTGCTAGCACCTACCTATCCACTTCCGTAGTATTGTCACGCTTTGGTCGGAGACACAGGGCCGGACAGAAGACTCGTTATCAACGAACTGGAGAATTTAATATCCCGAATAACTTTACATTTATTCACTGTTCAATTCCTATACCAGGAGTTTATTTACAATTAGTCAAAATTAGAGTTGTTCCGATATAGGTCAGTCATTTCAGGCCTTCATAAATGTGCTTTCTTTAAAAATAATCAATTTGCAAAGAATACGCGTACACGGATGAAACTTTTACTGTCATTCTATGTACATTCATTACTGACCAATTAACGCCTTTACACTCAAATCTCCGAGACAGAAAACCAATTTCCAGCTGTGTGCACGAACACCAACTAACTTAGTAACCTACCACACCAGTTTTTCATAATATCATCTCATTTCGTGTATGTATATTGTTGGAGACGGTCCGCCAACTGAGTGAGGTTGGACGTTCCTCACTAGCAAAACAGGGTAGAGTATGAAATTTACGTGTGTTCGACTCGAGATTTACATCACCTACTCACCTCTTACTTTAACTGCTGGTCATCATATGTAATTATGTCATCATGTGAAGTGTGATGTACAGGTAAGAAGAGGTTTCCAGAATGAAAACAGACTTTAACTTTAAGAAACAATAGTTATTTATTGTACACATTGAAATAACAAAACTTATCGTTCAGTAATACATAAACAATTTAAACCATTTCCTTCTAATTCTTTGTTCACTAAAATTGATAGTCAGTTCGCGGGAAGAAGAATCTGTTTGCAGTGCACTTCTCTGGTATCCTTGCGGGTAGTTTACGAGTTCATACCCACTCGCAGGTCCTGGGAACCGAGATACGGAACACAACATCTCGTCCTTCAGGGTAGTATGGAAGTTATCGTCCTTCATTACGGTCCTTATATATGCCAGGTCATCATTTGATCATCCTTCTTGGGTGTATTTGTGGTATGGCAAAATATAACGGGCGGCCAGGACAGTTTCTCTGGCCACCTCGTAGAATCCACAAACCATTGTGGACCAACTCCGCGGTTCCAGCAGCCTTATATTCGGCAGGGATTCGAAACATCGAAATCCTTCACAACAATAACTCGTCCGAATACTGGACATTTTTACGGATTCTAATCACTTCCCGCCACAAACGAGTGGGAAGCGCTATATTCAAATTTTGCGATGGTGATGCTTGCTAAAAAAATAATCTCATAATTATGACAGACCAATATTAATTTTATAAATGCGTGACGGTACTTTGTGATGTCACATTATGCTGTGTAACGTAAATAACATAAAAAAATAATTTTACATATTTTCCACACATCACATTTTTGGTACAAACTAAAGGAAGTGCTCTGAATCGCAGATTTTCACACTACTGATTAGTCAACGTTCATACTTTACCGAATAAATGCACAAAAGAGGGTCGAATAGACCATTTTTATATAAAAATAATAATAATAATTCCCTTCACACTAACACTACACTTCTGGCACTGTTTAGAATACTTCCTCTTCGTGCTTTTGGACGTTAAAAACAGATCTTGACAGTTCGATGTCAGAAGGCAATCTGTCCCCCCGTCGGTAAAATAAGCAATTAGTTGGCCAGAGTAGGACAGATACATATTAAGGTCTATATTGGAAGGACAAATGCACAGGGAGTAGGTACTAACAATAATATATATGAATATTATGTACCACGCGGTTTTATTAATTAAATAAATATTAAGAATTAAATTGATCTCTCATCTTCTATAATATATTGATAGATATGAATATTCACACTTAAAAAATAAAACAATAGTATGATTTTAGGCATGTATATACACTTGTAGAGGACCTGCACGCGCCTCATAGTACCTAGCAGTTTAGCCAGCCGCTTTACGGCTATACCATTCCGCCTAGTACCGACCGAAATTTAAATAACAATACATCGTAATGTAACAACTTCGAGAAGCCCGCTTGAAGCGACCACTTCTCTCTCAGCAGCTTTCTCGGACGCATCTCATAATCATCGTAATTTAACTTGTCCATCATTCTGCAATAAACGCCAGAAGTATAAGTCAATGTTTTATTTCATGCATCTGCTCTAGCCACAGCTCATCCGCATTCACACTCTCAGCGATATTCACATACACATATACACATGCATACAGCTCATTAATCAGTTAAATACAAACTTGGTATCAGTTAGGGAGATCAATGATCTGGGTGTAATATTTGACAGTAAATAATTCGATAACTAATAAAGATCTCAAAATGTTGGGATTTGTTTTGCAGACCACAAAAAACTTTTCAAACCTGCACACCTATAAAGTCCTCTACACTTCTTTAGTCAGACCTCAGGTAGAATATAATTCGGATATACGGTCGCCTCACTACATTGTTAGCTCGATTGAAATAATCCATAGAATGTTTTTAAGATTCATTAATTTTAAAATAAATATACGTTTTGAGGATATCAATTATTATTATTATTATCTCTTTAGCCGTCTGAAATTGTTAAAAATTATCAGTGAGACGTACGATGTGCAACCTTATATTTCTATACAGAATCATCAATGCACGCACTATTGAGGTCATCGAAACACAATTCATTGTTCTATTACAGTGATAATGTCAGAACACATACATTAGTTAACTCCGCAGTCCCCAGATTGCATTCTTTGTGGAATGAATGTGCGGAGGTAGTCAACATTTTTTCTGTAAATTTATCTCTTTATAGGACTACATTATTACCATTTTTTGTGTCTCAACTCAATGGTGACTTGTTAATTGTTCTACTTGACATTTTTAATTTATTTTTATTTTATAATTTTGATTAGGAATGCAAAAACATACATACTGATGTTATATAATTTTTTTTGTATTATTTAAAATATATATATATATATGTTAATACCTGAATAGGGCGTGTATAAAAATAATAAATAAGTAAACAGCACCGCTATACCGGTGACAGCCAACAAACTAAATCAAACCAAATACACTCTTCCCCTATGCACTCGCAACTGAAAAAATCTTGCTTCATTTTACGCCTATTTTCATTTTACCGTAATGGTCTGGTTTCTAATCCGACATGTACGTCAAAAATGTATTAATTTTCAAAATTACTAGTATGAAAAGTATCGATACAAAATGGCTGGGCCCGGCCCTGGATGGGCCTAATTTATTATACACCGCGCAGATGACAGATATTTCTCTTCACAGCGTCATGTTGCATTTTACAAGACAAAACAGCAGAAGCTTTCAACTATTAATAGGAACAGTAGTGGTTACATATGCGAACACGTGATGTGTCCAATCAGATACAACGAAATGCATACAGCTGTCCTCCCTCCCCGGTACCTGTAGTACATTTCACACTCCTGAAAATAGCAATGGCAGTATACAGCAGAACCCTTGCATCATTTACTCTTGGTACTACGAGATTCATTCCCGTATAGAAGTAATCAACTGTTAAATAAGATTAATTAGTATTAAACGTGTACTAAACTAGATTACGCTGTTTACATGAGAGAATAATTACTCAACCTGTTCTACAAGGCTTTAGTTTGTTTACCCGTGATATTATTTACGGACGAAATTATTTAAGTCCTACAATTGCAATTGTTTCTAACTATATCAAAAGCCTAGATCAAAACTAAGACAACTCAAAAAGTCATTTTTCAGTAGACAAAAAAATAATAACATTTTTCTCAATTTTTTGTTACAAAAGTTAAGTTATAAAAATAAATAACATTTTAGGTCATAAATGTATCCTAAAATGAGACTATTCTAGAACTGCCGCTTAGTTAGTTGCGTATATGACAGAGCATCCGAATACAATATTAATTCTAAATTCTTGTTTTTTTAGTTGTCTTTAAGTTAATAATTATCTTCAAGTTAACCTAAAAATTCCATTTTGATAATTAATTATAAACTCGTCTTAATGAGACACGATAAGATAAATCTTAGAAATTGAAGTGAGATGAATGTAATTGAGATTTAAATCTGAAGATAAACTCAGAGATCAGCTTGAGATTGGTAGAAAGAGACAAAAACTCAAACTCATTTTGTCCGATTTGTCAGCGAGATTCGATACGGCTATACTATTTATTCTGTAAAAGATAAAAAAAAACAACGTAATTAAATGATAAACATTCGGTTTCAACTGCTACTGGGGAGACTCAAATTCACCTAAATTCTGACGGAACATCAATGGTCAATGGACTGATATTTGACGTTTAAATTGAGTGAGGCGCGAGACGGTGAATCCCTGAGAAATGGCGTATACAAGGAAACTATAAAAGCCGAGAGTTGTCTTCAAATAATCGCATTGGTTTAAAACCCGTATATCAGAAATTGTCTCACATCGAAAATCTCATGAACATCTCATCCGTGACGGCCAGATAACATCAGACAAGGACAAAACTACTAAAAAGATGTAAAAAAAAGAGTATTCCTATACTCAACACTGGACGTAAATCAACAGAAGTAGTATATTAAAAAAGTTAAAAACTTCAGAATAATGTTAAAATCCACAATAACAATTTTTTTGTTATTACGGATTTAAAATAGGATTAACGCAGCACGCCTATCTTAAGATAACTAAAAGGTCAAGTTATACTACTTCTACTTTAAATGATAAAATAATTTTGACAAAATTAAATTAATTCGAAAAGGTAGGGTACCCAAAGGTTATAAAGTGTTTAACTATTTAATTAATTAACTTTCAACGTTGCACAGTGTCAAACTCACTAAACTTAATAATTTGCAATGTTAATATTATCAAAATTGTAAAATTGTCGGTACAGTATATATATATATATATATATATATATATATATATATATATATATATATATATATATATATATTAGTTATCAATTATCAAAATTAGTTATATATACTGTACCGACAATTTTACAATTTTGATAATATTAACATATATATATATAAATTTCATTTCAAAGTATCAAATTGTAAAATTCAAAAACATTTTTTTAATTTTGAAATTTCCGACCGTAGAAATATACCTTTCGAAAAAAAAACATTGCACGTTCACCTAATTCATATTTCAAAGGAAATTGACTCTTCACTCCGATATCAGAATCTTCAGAATCACATCAGAATCTTTTCAAATACTGACTAGTAAAAATATCGTTTAACACGAAGCTAGGCTTTCAATTATAAATATTAGCACATCTCGAGTGCTAAAAATGATACATTTATTTAAAACAATTTTAAAATTAACAGAACACCTTTATTTAATAATAGTGCCTTTGTAGGTAAAAATCCAGCTCTTGAACATATTCAAATATTGCAAATGTAGATGTACCCATAATTTTCTTTTTATCTTCATTCCTAAATTACTAGAAAAATGGAGATAAAGTCATTGGGATCCAAAAATAAACCACAGGGCACAGAGGCTAATGAAAAGTTAGTTACTCCCTTGCTTGTCGCCCTTCAAGAGTCAAGAAATATTCAACGCTATGGCAAGATGCAAACTTCCGACGGCTTGAAGGTGTTCAAATACAAATATTTTTATTTAGATGCTCACGCCGCTTCAGAGAGGACAGAATGTAACACTCTTCTGCCCTGGCTCATTACGCTTACCTCGTCCATTTTCATACAACTTCTTATGCACATTCTTCGGTAGTTAACACTTTTAATATGGTCGTCCTCTAATATTTGGTTTATCTGGTCGAATACAGGCTTAATTTTTTTTCAGCTTTCCACAGCTCCTAGTCTCTTGTGCATTCAGCTTCCAATTTTGCCAAACAAATTTCCTGATCTTATGTAACCGTCGCGACGAGTAAGTCTAGTTCAAGAACTAATTTCATAAACATATACAAAAAACGCGTTACATGTTTCAGACACGTGTATCGTACCACCCCTGCAGAGAATATGTTTTTCTAATTCGAAAAAATATTCATAAATAAAATAAAAATTTCTCCGGTGAATAACCGAACTCCGGTCTCCCGTGTGACAGACGAGGCTACGTGAAAAAATATATTTACCTCAAACTCTTTAATAATGAAGCTTATTATTATTAAGTTCACCAGGTGTAATTTTTTTTCAAATAAAATTCAATTCAGTATTAAAATAATAAACTGCATCAAAATTTTAATATCACAAGCCTTTAGCTAAATTTGAAAATAGAATAAATATTGATGTGACATGTATTCCACGTATGCATCTCTATTTTTTAAATTAAAATATATAACAATATATTTTTTATTTTATTTTTTATTTTTGGAGAAACACAGTGTAATAATAATAACTGATAATTACATAATATATAAAAATAACACCAGTGAAGTTTCTTCGGAAATTAAATACGTAGTACATAATAAGCTAAAAAATAGTATACTCAAACAGACTGATAAACAAAAATACTTTTACATAAAAGTAAACATAATAAACTAAAAACTAGTATATATTAAAAATAAGAATAATATTAATAAACTGAAACAAAAAAAACAAAAAACAAAAGAGTGATTTTAAACTGAACATACAAAGAGGAAAGGGTAAGAAGGGGAGGGAAATGGGATGCAATATATACAATTTATGTTAATAGTTATTGGAAAGTTGGCGTAGTTTAAATTTAAAAGGGAGCAATTTATCGTTGAAAATGTCAATATTATTAGAAAAATTTACGGCATAATATAAATCAATGCCTCAAATTCCAACACAATTTGTAATATATTTGTAATATTTGTAAAAAAATTGTAATATATTTAAAATCACAGTCTAAAGAAGATAACGAGATGGATAGAGCATCTAAAATCTTTGATTTCAAAAAGGTTGTGGAAGCGGCTGGTACCTACCGATAAAAGTGAAAATAAAACACAAATTTACTGAATTTATTATCAATATCACAAAGATAAAAGTAATGTTGCGATGATCTGATGCCCGTGTCGTCCTCGTCAAATTATTCACGGCATTGAACACGGGCGCTCTCTCGCAAGAGTGCTCATTAAAAAATTAAAAAAACAAACTAGCGCGGACACCCGCCGCATCGCCGATTCAAAGCCTCCACCGCCGGTGCCGCGCAAAAACATCCCTCACCTCGCGATAGATAAATTAGCGTGCAATGAGGCGTAGTTAGTTCGTTAGGGTGGTTTCCAATCCCCCACATCGATCGAATGATGACAAAGTGCGGTGACGTAGCGCAGTTAGAACCGGCACACTACGACAAATACAATATAAACGACGTGCTAGAGAATTTATGGTCACCCGGAAGCGATATTTATTAAATTGTTAAAAATCTTCAAAATAATATCAATCAACCTGTAATGTCATGTCGCGCGTGAACTTAAAATTTGTTTTATATCTCTTTGTAATAAATCATTTTCTTAATTTAACCTTTCCCGTACGGTGCTAAAATAATAACGCACGTTCCGGTGCTGTAAACTCGGTGTACATGGAGACTGATATGAATAAATTTATTACTTATTATTAATCATTAAAATAATAGTTGACATATATACAGGGTAGCCCAAGAAAAGTGAGTTTAACTATATCAAAATTAGTTTAACTATATCAACAATAGCTTAAATAATTTACTTACTTACCTATTTACCTATATTACGTTTTATTTCAACAATTTCCGATCGCCATCTGTGATTATTAATTTTCACATTGTTTCACAGAACGGAGCTCCATGTCACACAGCTAGAAATACACTTGTTAGTAAGTGAATATATATTTGGGGGTTGGGTTGGTGGTTAAATGAAAGCGTTTTTTGTGACAGTATGATAAAGCAAGGAAGTCAGATAAAATTAAAGAAATGAAGAGATGCAGAAGGAGCGTGTGAATTATGAAAGTGAAGCGAGTCGGCGATCTCGCTCGGCGCGTGTGGGCCGGCAAGACCGCCGTTGCGGAGCGGTGAAAACAGATTAAAGATCGTCGGTGAAGGATCGAGCAGGCCTGTAGCGGCAGCCGGCAGCGCTATGTCGCTAGCATCGATGCCGGCTGAAATGACGGTGAATTTGAAATCTGATCCATACATATATATATATTGTGAAAAAGTTCTAAGCATGTAGACACATAAGACACATCCCACTAGGCCAGCGTACGCTTTCGCTCTGCTACTAATGCCAGCAGTCCACTCTCCCCGAGGCTCCTCAGACACGAGAATAGGCGATGCAAGCCGAGAGCTGCAGTACATTCTCGTGCTCGACTTCTCTCGCCGTGGCTCGACAAGAGTGGACTGCTAACATAACTAAAGTGACGATCGGCATTCGGCAACTCTCCACACGTAGGTACACATACTAATCGCGTCAGGTTCTTCGGAAAACATTTTTTATTGTTGTGTACAGTAAATACTTGTAATTATTTTATAATAAATAAAGTAAATACTTGTAAATATTGTCATTATTTTATCGTATATAAAGGGTTTTTCATTAAGGGCGCTCAAACTTTTTTTTTAAATAAAACAAAAACGAATGAATATATCTAAAAAAAAATTTATTATGTTTTGAAGTACATTTAGTGGCAATTATGCATGAAATTCAATTTCCCTTGCATGACCACCGCGGGCACGTTTGCAGAAGTCCAATCGTTGAATCCAATTTTCCGCCACTTTTTCACATAATTCGGCCCGAATCGCACCAATTTCGCGTTCAATATTTTCTCTTAGCTCTTGTAACGTCGCCGGCTTGTTGGGATAGACCAAAGATTTAACATAGCCCCAAAGAAAATAGTCCAATGGTGTTAAATCGCATGATCTAGGCGGCCATTGAACTGGTCCATTTCGCGAAATAACACGCTCACCAAATTTGGTTTTCAATAAGTCAATTGTTGCGTGTGCCGTGTGACTGGTAGCGCCGTCTTGTTGAAACCACATATTGGCCAAGTCCATACCTTGCAATTGAGGCCAAAAATAATCAGTTATCATGGAGCGATAACGATTACCATTCACAGTAACATGACGATTAGCATCAACAAAAAAAATATGGTCCAATGACACCTCCGGCATGTAATCCACACCAAACAGTGATTTTTCCGGGATGCAATTGTGTTTCGTGAAGCACGTGTGGATTGGTGCCTGCCCAATAACGCATATTTTGCTTGTTTACATATCCATTGAGCCAAAAATGAGCTTCGTCGTTCGTTGTGCAGCCCAATTGAGGAATTGGCGACGCTTCAAATGGTCAAGCGGCTTTAGTTCTTGTGTCAACTGGATCTTGTATGGATGTAGGCCAAAATCTTTTCGCAAAATTCGCCACAACGACGTCACAGAAATGCCCAGTTGTTGAGAACGTCGTGTTAGTGACTCATTTGGGTCATCAAGAACAGATGCTCTAGCGGCGGCAATATTTTCCTCACTTCGTGCATTTCTTTGTCTCACTGGCACTGGAACATTGTGTAGCGACAATGTGCTTTCAAATTTTTGCACCAAACGTTGAATTGTTGATGTGGCAGGCAAGTGATGACGACGATAAAATGGTCGTAATGCTCTTAAAGTTGCGGTGAGCGAACGCGAATTTTGGTAGTAGATTTGAATAATTTGCAAGCGTTGCTCCGGTGTGTACTGCTCCATGACGATTTGCCAACTAAGTACGAGTGTTAACCTCAAAAAAAATTGAAGAAATATGGCGTAGTTTCTTGTCTCTGTTGAAAGAAAGTTTGAGCGTCCCTATTGAAAAACCCTTTATAAATATTTTACGGAGGAATACCTAAAATGTGAACTCTGTATTTAGTATATTTACAAAGAGAAATTAGAGGCAATGTCAACTCAGTTTACATCACCGAAGAGGAAAGGTTAAACTACTTATTCTCGCTTATGACACTTGCCTTTGAATTATTTGACGCTTAACAAATTAAAGCACAAAAGATATAATAGACATTTTATTTTCAAAAATGCATCATTCCCGATTCCTCACGACTCAACTAATGTTTTTAGGATCACACGCAAAAAGAACAGAACGCCACACTCTTTTGTTCTGACATACCACTCTGACTCGTTCGTACATCTTTTCATGCACGCTCGTTCGTTGTTGAAGCTTTTAAATAGGACCACCCTCCATATATATGGTTTACCCAGGACCGGCCCGAGGGGGGGCCGAGCAAGCCAGGCAACCACGTTGCTCTGGAGAATGGCAGCTAATTCTCCAGGATCACAATAATTATTGCTTATGAGGTTCCGTTTATAAAGACTGACCGAAAAACTCACCTGGGCTGTAATCTTAATAATAACTGGGAAATGAGCTAAGAAATCAATTAAGATACGGAAACTGGAATATTTTGCCTGTGTGAAGCGGAACTTGAGACATATGTAATACAACACTCTCCAGCTTATCATCAGCGCAAGATTGAATCACGAAAAAGAGGGTCTGGTCGCAGGAGGACGTTGTAGCTCCGAGATCTGAGTGAATGGTTCAACAGATCCACTGTTTTTTTTTTTAAATCAGGGGATGAGGGCGCCCAGAAAAATTTCGCCCGGAGGCGCCACAAAGGCTAGGGCCGGCACTGGGTCTACCTGGTCCTGCCAGATTTATCATGGATATCCTTGTTTTTAAGAAAGAGTTTAAATATGATATTTGGAATGCGATGATCAAAATGACGACAATGCTACCGCCGTTTAGCCATTTTCTACAACGTAATTTTATGTCATTTGGTCCCAGAGATATTGTAAACACGAAACTTATGTTAGATGAATTTATCTGATTGTTTTCGCATACTTCTGAGAAATGTACTTTCAAAGAGCCCCTTAAATTTCTTTTTGAGTTGTTTTTTTATGAAGCAATAATTTAAATATTTATGTTAGATCTGATATTTACATTCCCCACCCAAATTGTCGCCCCTTAAAATTTTCCGCCCTTGGGCACCGCCTTACCTGTCTACGCCCACGGGACATGACATCCCTGACCAATGGTAATTAGTCGGTCTCGGTGCCTTTTCGAGGAATTATATTGTTGGACATACCACTCGGCAACAAGCAGAAAGCAAAAGCTGCGCGCCTTTGTTGGGAAGAGACTTCACCGTTTGACGTTCACCTTCAGCTGTTCATCCCCACTACAACCTCGAGGGAATAAAACCTGAACCTGCAGACCTTCCAGCGGGCAGACCTCACCGCCCAATCACAGCAGTCGAGTTCCCGACTCCCGATACCTTTGACGTTCGAAAGATCACGTCAAACATGTATGAAGCTTGAGTTACCTCCTGTACATCGTGTGCCGTAGCGGCGTCGAGACGCTATCTATACCTCCGCAGCAGAATTCGTAGTTCTTCTCTCCAACAAGGACCTACGAGGAAACCGCAAGTGCCGTGAATGTGCAACACTGCTAGCAAGTACCAGACTTGTATATTTCTCTTTCTTTTGTCATATATGCGACCTTGTGTAGTTTCGTCTACTGAATATATATTTTCCATGTTTCTACGCCTTGCAGCTTTAAATTAAAAGTTAAAACTAAATTCGTTTTACTACCAAGAACGTTAAACGCTCAAAACTTAATAGATTTATCTATTCCTGAAATTTGGACATATTGGAATAGATTATCTATTCCTGAAATTTGGACAAGTAGATACTTGATACCCACCTCTTTTAAGCGTTACTTTATTACCCTTTACACATAGGCACTGCACACAAATTACAAGATCACAAAAAACACAGTGCTGGTGCACTGGAGCTGAAAGGGTCCGCCCCGCGAATGCTATCGCGATGTCGAGATCGAACACAACATCTCTCAAGTTGACGTCTCCTGGCATCAAGATCACATTTCACACCGGTGGGCAAGCATTGAGATAGGTTATGGGTAAGAAATTTGGACGCGGGCATGTGACAACAATAATTTTCACGTTTGATATTACAAATTATAGTATAGTTAAGAATTGTTAGTATAGTGAGTAAGATTAAGAAAGGATCACTTAGGTGGTTTGGTCATATGGAAAGGATGAATGAGGAGAGAATGGTAAGAAAGATATATGACGCAAGTGTTGATGGAACCAGAAATAGAGGACGTCCGCGGAAGACTTGGCACGACCAGGTAAACCAGATAATGAAGGATGGTTCTGTTAGAAGCCTCAACAATCGGCGAGCTTGTATGACAAGATGTATGAATGTGGATGAGGCGAGAATTGTATGTCAGGACAGAAGAGTGTGGCGCTCTATCCTCTCTGCCTACCCCCACGGGGAAACGGCGTGATGGTAAGTAAGTAAGTAAGATATTACAAACACGCTAAAGTGTATTTTGCAAATACGGAACACTAGTTTAATCTGAGAATTTTTTTTTTAATTTACCAAAGGGTTCATCCGATCAGAGTCAAATTTAACGAGGGACTCGCGCGAGCTCCTATCTACAACAGATGGTAAACGAAAAGCTTTAAGAATCCATCTTATTATGTTGATCATGTAAGTTTTTAAAATGGTCTACATCAGTTACAATATCATTCAGCTATTACGGTTTACTTTAACGACGTCAATGAAACAGAATATATTTTATGACTTTATTAAAATTTATCAAAACGTTGTGATGAGACACACCACCACTGGTTGCATGGGTAATATACAGGGTCTGTACAAAAATCAAACATTTACAATATTTCAAAAAAATCATTTCTATTATACATAAATCTCTTTTTAAAGCAATACTATTAGCCATAAGACAATAATAAAATGTATAATGTCAAATAGGAAACGTGAAATCTTTGTCGCGAGATTTTTTATTTACAATATAACTCCTTATTATGATAAAACTAATAATATATATTCGATTACAAATTAACACGATCATAACATTAATTATGATTTAAATCGTTTGCTTAAATGTGAATACATAATAAATAATAAAAATAGCAATAGATTAGGTACATTTAAAGTCAATATAAAAATAATACAAAACTAAATCTAAATATCGGCACCACCTTAAACGTGCACAACATAAAAGCCTTTAATACAAGCCAAAATGAATTTTCACAATTTACAGAACCTTAACTTTACATAAATATACAACCAGCCACAACGACAAAGAGACATCCCGGGTCTCTAGCACTGGTAAAGTTAAAAATGTTTCTAGGAACCGCATATTAATCACCATGTAGCTTCTTCAGTACACATTCTATATCTATCCCCTTGAATAAACTAAGCTTAATTATCTTAGCATTCGATTCATCATCTTCACTTTGTCGTTTCCTTTTTTCATTCTGTTTGACAGTCGCTTCAACAGTGTTAACTCCTTGCGACACAGTGTTTTCATTAATACATGCAAAATTCATCAAATCGTCAACCTCATTCTGTTCTTGGCTAGTTTCTATTTTCGATTCGGCGACACTCGTCGGTTCCTGTTCATTTAATTTTTCAACAAATTCATCTTCAATAATAGCTTTAGTCAAGGTTTCACAAGCAGCATCGACATTATCCGTGTTTAGAAAGTACGGAGTATGAAAAAATGCATTCCTAGCGGGATCATCTTCCATCAAAATTGAACTAACTGCCGTAATTATTTCAGACTCGTTTGTCATACATTGTAAACTTTCAGTATTCTCTTTTTTCAGATCGGCAATATCTAGTACGCTCTTTGACGGTGAAGTATCAGACATTTCGTCAAATAATAAATCGAGCGGTCTCTTGCTTGGACTATTTTGTATGGCCAATTTCTGTTTTCGCATCTGCAAAATTTTCTTTTCTTTCCTCTGTAAGTGACCTTTTAAATAATGATTCGGCGTCATCGTTAGCAACTCCTTGAATTCCGAAATATGAATGGAACGCACTTCTTCAGACTTTGTTTCAGAATTAACTATTGTTGCGCTTAATGTAAATGTACTAGCGTCAAATGGTTTCCGATTCTTTTTACCTTTCTTTTTTGATGCCTGTTGTGCCACACTCACAAATCCAGGACTCGAGATATTCAATTCAAAATTGGTCCATACAACAGCGCTCTCGACTGTAGTGACTTTATCAGTATTACAGTCAGACTCCGTTATGATCTTCCCTTGCGGATTGCTAACGCTAGGCTTATTCACAATTGTATCAGTACCGAGTGTAGAATTATTTCTGTTACTTTTACTTTTACACTTCTCATTTTCCACTTTTTTCTCTGATTTAATTTCAACATCTCTGTTTTTATCATGCTTTGATTTAGAATTTTTATCGCCTTTTGTGGAAGTGTTACTACTTTTTCCACCACTGTGGTCTTTTTTAATGCAATCTGATTTATCTCTATTTTTATGATCTTTTGTATTAACTTTACTACTGGTATGTGAAGATTTTTTATTTGGACTTTTGTGTTTCATCTTTTCCGCAATAGGACTTTTGATTTTATAAGGACTTTTTCTTTTACTTATACTAACTAATTCCTTCGCTCTGTAACGGGCCTTAGAATGAGTTATATTTTTACTGGACGTCGGTGAAGAGTTAGTATTGCTCAATTCACTCAACAAAGGTTTATCAATAACTGATTGAGCCTGGCTACTTTTCACGGGAGTAGAATGAGCGGAAGGTAAAGTATGGGGAAGTTCAACGGCAGGCAAACTATTTTGATTGCTATCATTATCATCTTCCCTGCATATGTTCAAGGCCTGTGACTCATTACATTCACCCACTGTATCCATTATCACTTTACTATCTACGTCCTTATGCTTATGACGTTTATGTGTATATTTGGCAAAACTGTCTGTTTCTTCATTTGGTAATGATTTACTCTTTTCTCCATACTCATTGTTTTCTTTACTATATATTTCATTTGGCGATTTCAAAATATTTTTTGCATGCTCAGGGCTATTTTGGGTTCCATCATTCCTTTCAGTCGCTACATCACAAACTTTAGAAATGCTCTCTGATGGTTCCACGGGAACACATCGAGGTTCAATTGAGTCTTCCAAAAGCTTGTCACTATGTTCCCTGATTTCAGAAGTGAATACTCGGGAAGATGTTTTAAGATATTTTGGTGAATAAACATTCTCAACTGCAACATCGGAATCGGTGAGATCTCGTTCAATTCTTTTGGCAATTGACTCGTTAAATCCTTCCTTCTCTAAATTCTTTTGAAATGGTGTTTTTATTCCACCTTCACTGTTGGCAATATATTGTCTAATCTTATCTAAATCACCAGAATCACTACTGTCAACTTCATTAGCTTTCCTTTCAGAAGATTCTATGTCCGCTTCATCAGAACTTAAATGTAACGTTACAAAATCTTCCTCATTTACAAGATTATCGGAGAGCTTGGGCGAAAGTGATTGTTGACAACGATTTACGATTTCTAAAATAGTAGAATCATCTCCAAGTTTAGTCTGAACAGTATTTTGATGATCAGTATTTTTACATTTATCTATATCATCTTTCTCTACAAATGATGATAATTTCTGATTAATTTTTGCATCAATTCTGTTATCCTTTTTAAATTCTGCTCGTTTTTCAGTGGGAACTGTTGAATGATTCACAGTTGTTTGTTTCGATATTTCTACCTTTTCAGTTGTCAAATCGGCTGATATTTCTACCTTTTCGGTTGTCAAATTAGTTGATATTTCTACCTTTTCGGTTGTCAAATCAGTTGACATTTCTACCTTTTCAGTTGTCAAACAACCGGCATTTGAAAGTTCATGTAAAACTTTAGCTAATTTACGTGGAGTAGAAGATTTTCGCCTTGATTTTAAAGTAGAGACAGTGAGCTTGTTGCTAAGCTTAGTTTGACTGGTCGATGTTTCAAATGATTTATTTGCTAAGGAATTGTGCTGAGTGATTTCTGAAACTTTCTCAACAGATGAAGGATTTTTAATATTTTCTTTTGGCAAGTTTGGTTTTGTAGTTTTCTTTGAATTTTGACCAATTTTTTTTTGAGGAACTGTAATTTTCGAATCCTTTTTGTATGGAAGAAATTTAGATGAATTGAGTTTTCTGATTACTCTCAATCGTTTTTCTTCCAATTCCAATCTTTGTAAATTTCCCGATACTTTTGACGGATTATTATTATTTGTCTTCTTATCACTTTTTGCACTATCATTTTTTTCATATTTTGAATTAGGAATTTTATCAGTTTTTTGTGTGACAGTAGGAGAGACTTCGACTGTTTTAATTATTGAATCGTCATTAGTACCGGATGAACGTTTTTGATTAACATTTTTGGATGAAGTAACTTTTCTAATTGCCATCAATTGTCTTTTTTTCAACTTTTGTAAAGCTTCCTTAACTTTTAATACGCTATTATTACTGGACAGCCGCTTATTACGTTTAAAACTTTTTGAATTTTTTTCATATCTCGGATTTGGTGTGGATGTTGAGTACTTTTTAGTTTGTGAATTTAAAGAAGAATTTTTAACATCTTTTTTCGTAACAATAGGAGAGGTTATTATTGTTTTCTTTACATCTAAAAGGGATTCATTATTATTGCTAGATGAACATGTGGAACAAGCAGAGCTACTATCGGACGAAACGTTCAGGTCCTCGGGTACAATTATTTTCGCTGGTGTTTTAGTTTTAGTTTCATTATGTTCAGATTTATCAGAAGTATTTTTTGGAATAACCTTGGGATGCGTCTGAGGATAGTACACTTTTGGTGAGCGTCTCGGCCTCAGTATTCTTTGTGGGATAGTATCTTCATCGGATGCATTTTCTTTCTCTATCAATGGAGTTAGTGAATTAACTGGAGCTTTCTTCGTACGAGATGGTCCCGCAACATCTACGTTAAATTCTATCTCATCCGGTTTATAATAAGAGCTGCTGCCGGAATAATCAGTCGGGCGAGAAGAATAAGATCCAGGTGTGCAATCTTTAGCGGAAACTCGAGGAGTCGGAAAATTTGGAGTCGGCATCTCTAAGAGTTTAAAGGTAGACAGTCCAATTTCATTAAAAAACCCTGGACTGATGAACTTTGGAGTTTCCATGTGTAAATCTAAAATTCCACATTTGAATGGAGTATCCAACAGAGAAGCCAAATTACATTTTGCGCTTAATGGATTGAAGTCGTGTTCTTTCGGCATGTCCGGAGTTATTTTTACAGGCGGAACTGGGGGTTCAGCATTTCTTTCAACGGGATCTTCTTTAGACTGCATTTCTCCAGTTTGATGAACGCTCAAGCTACATGGTCCTGCCACGTCTAGATTCTCCGGTGTGGTTTCACTTGTTTGGTAAGAATGTCCATGTTTTGAATCTTTACTCCTTTTCAAAGTGTGTGCAGAAGATTCGCTGAGTTCATTGTAATCTTTGGCAGAACATTCTTCTAAACTATTTTTAGCAACGACGGCGGGTTTGCTATTAGTCCCTTTGGCGACATTTAATGGAATCAAACTCTCATTTCTTTCTTGTGTCCTTTCTTTAATGGAATCTCTCAAATGTTTGACCTGAAGCAGATAATCTTTATTGCTCATATGATCGCTTTCTGGATTTGGATATTTTGTCACTTTTAAATCATTATCGTATGGCGCAATATTAGAGTCCTGTTCAACAATTACACAATCTCCACTTTCGTCACACACGTCTATGACACGCAAAGATTTCCTACAAAGGGGTTGTTCCACGTTCTCAACCAAATTGTCATTCTGATTAGGATTCAACCCTAAATCAATCATTGACTGACTTGGTCTCGTGACCGTGCAGTTTTCTTCTTTAGTGTTTTCAACCGATGCATCATTCGGATTAGGAAAACATAATTCATTATTATCTTCAGTTTCAACTTTGTTCAATGGTGATTCAAGGCTTTTATTAAGGGCTTTTTCCAACAACTTTCCCTCATCCTCAGTACTCTTGGAAAGTTCATCATTGGTTTCCAATATCTTTGTGGAAATGGAAGATTTACAAATTTTTCTTCTCTTGTTCTTCTTCTTTGTTTTAGGAATTACCTCATCATTGTTTTCCAATATCTTTGTGGAAATAGAAGATTTACTAATTTTTCTTCTTATTTTCATCTTCTTTTTTTTAGGAATTACTACTGGATGAGAATGCGCCACAATTGATCTCATCTCTTGATCCCAACTTTTCTTATCCATATTACGGATTCGAGCCCATTCAGCTGCAGCTTCTTGGTCCTTTTCTTTTTTCTCCATTTCACTGTCACTGAGTTTTTTTTTATCTTTAGCATTCTTTTTTGAATTCTCTGTTTCATTTTCAGATACATCTGTGTTTGACAATTCATCGACAATAGTTTTAGATGAACCATCATCTTCATTACTAAACTTTTCCTTCGCCGTATCAGTCTCAGCTTCAACGGAACTATGTTCGTCTCTCAAAATCTGCCCCATTCCTTGAACATCGTCCCAAACGTTACTAACAGTAGCTTCTGTACATATCTTATCCTTACTCTTACTACGTGATCTCGTAACCGGTTTCATAACTTTACATTTGCCCTGCTTCTCAGGTATCGTCGGAAAAAGTTGAGATTTAACATTGTGAGCTTTAGGTCTGAGGTTGTGCGTTTTTTGAACAGTATTACGGCACTTGTGAGACAGAGATTGTTTCGGAGAACTTTGTGTTTTTCTCGTTACATCGTCAGAAGTCCGCAGAGGTGTATTGAAATCCAAGACTCTAACATGTGAAAAGCTCCGCCTGGGAGTGGAAACACTAGATCTTTTGCCTATTATCAAATCTGGAGTATTTCTTTTAATTTCCAATCCCTCTGTTACATCAGATTCTTGACTACTCGTCGCAACATTCACAGAAACTGCATCATTGCTCGCACCAATTAAGTTATCATTATTATTCCCAGCTAATGCAGATACAATTTGAGAATTGGGTGGCTGGTTTACATGAACATTTTTTTGTCCTTCATCAATGATAAAACGGTCATCTTCGGAGGAAGGATTACTCTGAATGTTATCTCTAGAGATAGGCAATCCTACGAGACCCTGTGGTTTTTTCACACTTCCGTGACTTTCTACTGCAGATGTGGTGCAAGATGAGGAGGCATTAACGGGGCCCAATGAAAAATGAGACTGGGGTATAACATGTTTTGGTTCATCGGAGGACATGAAAGTTTTTAAAACTTTAGTTTGGTTGCTGGTTACCGGGTGTAAGGTTGAAGCGACATCCGCCAGTGTCTGAATTGCCGACACTTCCGAGTTTTTCATATTTTTTGATGACGAGTCTATTGACCAGTTTAATTTTGGTTGATGCACCATCAAAGGACGTTTTCTCTTGTTAGGTTTAATGCTACGTTTGACAGAAGTAATATTTTGACTCAATTGACCGACGGTGCTGGATGTACTTTTCGGTCCCTCGTCAGCACTAGATGTCTGATTAGGTTTTTCTGAATCTGAAAAAAAATATATCAATAATAAAAATATATCTTTAATTATTTGGTTGTCACGGTACCAGTTTCACGTCTCCCGAGAGAAAAGATTCATGACCCGGAAGTAAATCTTAAATATAGGAGAACCTCATTAACTCGTTCATTTAAAATTTGATTTACGTAATTTGATATTTATTTATTTCACAAACTAAACTATTAACTTGAAGTTGATGTGCTCCATGCCCGAGCATCGTGGTCCATTGATCTGCTTCTACAGTGCAAACTGCTTGCCTCTATTCTTCGCAATTCTTGGCTTATTTGCTACAACGAAGTTGTGTATTTGTAGCGAAGCTCAAATCATTTTGCAGACTTGGTTAGTCCATCTTGTTGAAGATCGACCACTCCCTGCTCATCCTTGTATCACTAATTTCTCTACACTGTCTAACACGCCCAAAGTAAGCAAGAATCATTTTGCTACCTTTCTTCAATACAGAGTTCCCAAAAAATTGAGATATTAATTTGTCTTTCAGTGCATGGTATATGCAGTATACGACACCGCATCTTGAAAGTGTTGAGCATATTTTTTCTTTCCTTCTCAGGGTTCATACCAGATTATCAGGGTATTAACTAGTCGGACTTTTATTTTTCTTGAGATGAAGTGATTCTTCTAAATTTTACCGGTTTTGGCATAACAGACCAATTCTCCATTTCTTGAAATGAATATAAATTCACTGACGTAACCATCAACACTAATTCTCTGCATTTGGTCAAGGTGACGTACCCTGAGTGTTTTTGCCTTGCTTGTGTTAATTTCAAAACCCAATATGGAGCTTATGGATAAATTCTGCCATTTTGTCTTGGCTATCAGTGTGGTATCATTCTGTAAATCGAAAGCTGAAGAACTTTTTACTGGTTAATGAACCACTTACTTCCCTCTCACCCATCTGGCGTCCTCCTCTATTACACATTCTTCGTAAATATTGAAAAGGCACGATCATATCAAAACCTTTTCTAATTGAAGTAATTAATGTTTACAGCGATAGTATTATATACATATAGATTTTGTATTGGGACTATCAGCTATGAAAGAACTCCATTTCCCAGAGGACTTACCAAAGACATCCCCATTTGACAGTCAAATGTCTCTGTGGTACTTGAAACTCTTAGCTTTTTCTATTGTTTGGTTACTCTCCCTTCACAAAACATACCTGTTCTGATAATATTTACCAGTCAAGGTAATATTTCAGTCTCATTTTAATTACATGTAGCGTGGCTGCTGGCACTTGAGACAAGTGACATGGTTCAATAACACCCCCCCTTCCTAGTTGATCCTATTTTTATGAACGGGAATGAAGGGAGACAGATTGAACCCAGTCACTTGTAACTTATCTTAATACATAGGCGTGTAATAAAATAAATAAATAAAACACAGTAGCATGATAGAAGCTTTGGCAAGCCTGACATATTCAAAATTTAATCATTTTCAAAATTGACAATACTTACTAAAAAAAAAAATCTAATATTTTTCCAATGATTTGTAATTGACATAAATATTTATTACCTGTAGTTACCAAATGTTAAATTCTCGAATCCGCTTCCTGTCTCAATACTCAAAGATCGTAAATAATTCAGTTTGTGGTAATTTCTCATTCCTGGTACTGGCTTTTACATATTTTGCACTTATTTTGATATTTGTGGAGTATTTGGTCATTTTTCACTGGTATTTCCGTTGTTTTTTAAAACATTTGCGATGTATTTTGAATTTTATTGTGAATTACCATATTTTCATTTTGTGAGAACTGTCCCTTGTAGAGTAAATGTGCGTGTGGGTGTGTGTCCGCCGCAGGAGAGTGTGAGTATGAGTGCGGGGGTAAAGCGAACGTTTATAAGTTGCCCCCTGAGCGGGGTCAGCTCTTTCGTCACACGCTTTCTCATCTCAGCTACTTCCAATTATAATTACTATTTCTGAAGTGTATATATCGTTTTAACTATGTGTTGTATAATAAACTGATAATTGTTACAAGAAAGACAGAGTTTATCTTTCAATAATTCGTATACGAGATAACCAGGTAAACAGCAAAGGATAGACCACCAAAGATATCACAAATTTAAAAACATAACATTCAAGAAAATTAAAAAATTTTAATCAAACTTAAAATTCAAGGAACCAAAATAATGTATTGCGCGAAACCAATAGTCAATCTAAATTACTCGATTTGAAATTTGCGAAAATATTAATTCAAAAATTGTGAACAAAGACACCAATTTCATTTAAAATATATATATATAAAAATGTTTTGTTGATTATAATAATATAATTTTTGGTTATGATTGCAACCTAATATTTGTCAAAATCTGCGCGGGAATAATTCATCATAACTAAAAAAAAATTATTTGTTCTAGGTTGAGTGTGAAAACCATCTATCTTTACTTACACACATTATACTTATAAAAGAGCATTTTTTGTTTATCTATCCGCGATTCTTATACATCATCTAGATAACATTTTTGTTCGTTTTGACACCTAACTTACAGGTGAAATAATTTTAATTACATTGAGATTTTATTTACGTGTGGTTTGTTTTAGGGCCTAGCAGCAAGCAAACAACCTTGACTGCGTAGTGGTCACCAATGACCCAAAACCACGAAGCGCCCAATAGCTGCCCGCAGAGCCTAGCAGTGAGTAAGCCAATTGCTCTTTGGAAGATCTCCTCTTAATTTTATTTTCTCCGGCTGGTCTAAAGATGACCCGTTTTTAGAGGCGTGAAGACATGTACGCTTCGGAGCATAGGAAGGGTATAATTCTAATCACTTTGACAATCAGCAATAAAACCAACCTTAGATGACGTGGAGATTATAACAAATGACTTTATAAGGGCCTATTATGATCCAAAGAGAAATTTTACAAGGCAGAAATTGTACAAGGGTCCGCACCGTTAAGGCATACTATTGACAAACATGACCATGAACAACCGATGACACCGCTTTTGAAATAATATTTTCATTATAACAAAAAAAAATTGTTATATATTTATATAAATTTATCGGTATTTTTTCGTACAAGACAAAAATAATTTTGTTATAAGTACATATTAACGAAATTTCATTATATATAAATTCATTTTTGTATGAAAAATTGATTGTAAGGAATTAATTTTGAAAATTTTAAATTCGTAATAAAATAAACTTGAGCTAAACGAAACCGCTTGGCGTATAATAAAATTTGTGGTTTCATACAAAGTGACTACATTTTATTTAAGACAATTTTTTTATTTATTATTTTCATGTAAACTGACACTCTTTTGAGATTTTGGACTCTGTTTATGAAGTGTTATTTGAAAAGTATAAAGAATATTGCCTATTTTTGTTATGTACTTGTATTAAATTTTAGTCTTTTTCATATTTCACTTTGCCTGTAGTTTCCTTTTAAATTTTAAATGTTGTCAGTTCGCAGAACATATAAAACATTAACAATTTCTATGAAAATGGATTTCAATTAAAGTTGTGGTCAGTAAAATTGACAGTAAGGAAAATACTGCAAAAATGTATTTTATCAAGCAGCCTTAGATTCAATATTTACTTTTGATACAGCAATGGATAATCAAGATCTAAATCTCCTTAATCCCCAGATAATCAATAATGTTAAAATAGAATGTTAGGAATAAAAATGTTCTAACTCCCAAATAAAGGCATTTAAGGAAAATTCTACTCACTGAAATCAGTATCAAAAATAATAAAAAATTACTTGAATAAAGAAAACATAATTACCAGAATGATTTTCGAAATGTACACCTGGTAACATTATGATTGTCGGCATTTTCATAATTTCTTCTTTAGAAAAACATGTTTGATTCATGACGTTGGTCTGGACTCCCGAAACTTTTCCATTACTTATGACTAAATCGGGAGGTTTTCCAGTCACCACATTTCTCCTAAATGCTCGCAGTGACGTCACATCCTTGTGTGACATTTTCGTATCGGTTTGATCAAAGTGTTGATTATACGTTGAAGTATTGAATGGCGCCTCAGGCATCGTTTTTGCTATGGACAACGGAGGAGGCATTTCCACATGTTGTTTTCCAGTATTATGTACATTCAAATAATGAACCGTCCCCGGCACAAAGGGCACTTCATAAAACGACTTGAAGGTATTATTATCCGACGATTGCACCTGAAGGTTAGCATCGGACGAACTCTGAATCATGCCTGCATTATCAATAACCTGCCCGTCATTTTGCTTTCCAATTAAAGTGTGATTCATCACACTCGCTGTGCTAGTTTCCTGCGAGTCTGTAAAGGTTGTACCGGCTGCAGGGTGTTGGTTGACAGTGTTGACTGAAGAATCAGAACGGCTGACAATAATAGTTCCTCTTACTGGATCATCTTGAACGCCACCTATCTGTTGCGTTTCTCCTGTGCCAGTTTTATCACACTGTGGGTGAAGTACTCCGGTCGGTACATTGTGAGAAATGACCGTCGGTTGTTGCACGGTAGATTCTTCAGTCTTCTGAATTACTAACGGTCCATTCTTAGGCATGATAGCTGTTTGTACAATTTCATTAGATAAAATTATTATATTTTGACTGGATTTTTGTGGTAATTCTTTTTGTAATTCTACTGGAGGAGTATCGCTCTTGGCGGATGGCGCAGGACAGGAATTATCATCTTCGTTGCCACAATCTAAGTAGTTTCTATAAGTCTCCCTTAAAATATCCATTCTTTTCCCACCTCTTGGATACCTTCTATTTCTAATATGATTTTTATGCGGGGAAACATTTAGCATATTAATAGATGATTGTTTCTGCCTCAGTTCTACAGATCTCGGTAAAGTGGGCTTGTGTTTTTGAAGTTTATCACCTATAAATGATTTAGTTTTATCTTCAGATACCCATGAAAGGGATGGAGACGATTCATTGGCTCTGAAAAAAGTTAGAAATAAAGCAGACAATTAAAATTAAAGCACGTAAGAAAAAATATTAGTAAGGGCCGGTTGTGTGATCAGTAGTAAATTTTTACCATCCGTGGTTAAAATCGATTGCGGGTTGTTTGAACGATAAATTTACTATTGTCAAAGCATAGATGAAACGTCTATAGGCATGACAATATGCTTTATCTATGGATTTTTTCGCCTCTGTGTTCCAAATCTGTCACTTTGGTGGTGAATTTTTTTTTATTATGTGCTAATGTATATTAAACAACGAGATCATCATCGGACGAACTCTCATCACTAAAATAGTGGAATATTGAATGATTAATAGTCGTATTCTGCAACTTTCAAAGTATCAATGTGACAGATGACTTTTAGAACAGCTGTGAAGAGTCCACCATATTTAACTACAATAGAACCGCGTTAATTCGAACCCCTTTTATATAATTCGAAATTTTCAAACACTTCAAGACCCAAATTGTCAGTTTCATACTTAATCAACCTCTTTAACACGAAAACCTCGTTAACATTTGGCACGAAATGATTTTCAGACCCCTCGCATCATAAATCAATACACTTTTACATCACATAATTCGAAAAATGTGGGTAAGCCATAAAAAATTAACAAAGCGCGTGGTTTTTAGATAGCGCGCCACCCATGTTTATATATTTCGCGATACCTTCCAACACAACAAATGTCAGAAGCTACTTTGTGGTGTAACTTCTTTTATACTATGTCGCGATAAAATTGGGGAATTCCGAGTACGCTTTCTTCAATTGGCTGCTTTGATTTGCGTGGATAGCCCCATAGATAGAGATAAATTGTTGGCGCTAATTGCTTTTACTTGAGACACGTTTAAGATTGTTTTTCACCTATTCTAAATTCTCCTTTTGTTTCCTTTTACTAATAACTGTGTTAAAATATTTTTTATTTGAAAGATTGACTTTTCGTATTATTTCACATATTTATAAACAATTGTTTTTCTAATAACTGTGTTTTTTTGTGTATATTTTCATTTTTCTTGAATGACCTTATTGTTAACTTCTCTTATTATTTAACATTAAATTTTTCGAGTGATCCCGAGACACTGCCGGAAGTATGCGCTCAAATGATGCGGTTGTAAAATTTGTATTGCAGAAGTGACAAATAATGAGACAAATAAAAATAGATGATTTTTTCAAGCCAAAACATGCCTGACAATTAAAAATATTTAAATTTATTCTTATCATTCTTCATTTTGTGTTACTAGTTATTAGTTACTGTGTATTTTATTTAATGATTATTCAATTTCCTGAGAACATTTTAAGTTAGGTGTGTCAAACAGGATTCCACCTCACGATGGCCTCAGCAGGCAATCTCTCGCGAGGAGCCGGCAGCCAGACTCGAAAAGGCCCGCTTGGAGACGATCAGGTATGGTATTACTGATCCCACTGGATGTGTTCCCTGATCGGGAGCCCTGAGATGAGCCATTTATATTCCTAGTCTAGTGGCTTCGAGTGACTCGATAAGCACTGAGCACCAGTGGTGGGCTCTGAAAGGGGCCAGCCACCATGTACCAGCTCGTGATGGCAGAGCTATCAGCGAGCGGTACAGGTAGCGGTTTGTTGCTCACCATGGACTCGCGAGGCGCACAGCGCTAGCAAGTGTCCATGGTAGGACCGCAGGCAGTCCTCGATTATGTTTTGTATGGGGCAATTATGTTTTGTATGGGGCAACCGTCCACCGAAGGTAATCGTTTGGTATATTGAAATTTCAGACGGTCAACCACACTTGTGATCTGTTCCCTGTTATGTGGTGGATATCGCGGGATGGTTTTGATAATAAATGTTTAATGCTCGCAACATCTACCCACTGTGTGCTTAACCCATATCTGTATTGTGTTTTTGCATGGGGTGATCGCCCACTGAAAATAATAGTGTAAATGTGTAAATTATGGGCGATCACGCCCATCCTGTTTATTTCACGTTTTGTCTTTAATTAAAATAAATGCCTTGATTATACTGCGGATATTGTATTTATTACTCGCAATATTCCACAACTGTTTGTATTATGTTTTATGTTTGGTAAAGAGAGCGACTTGGCATGGTACTGAGTCCGTTCGGTATCCTGCTCCGGCCGTCGTAGTTCAATGGACCGTTGTGGGGCAGGGGTAAGGTTTGTAAGCCCCGATCCGTTGGTCGAAAATAAATAAATAAGGGGGGTACAGCAGTCGTGAAGTTAATTCTCGCCACGGTCCGCTCCTGTCAACATCTCTGTTACTGGTTATACTTCTCTCTCGCACACATCACCTTCCTGTGCCCCATTTCGCCATGAATATAAGCAAATCAGAGCAACTAACCGGCAAATTTGAAACACTTGGATTAGCTTGTGCTTTACAGCGCTCTCCGCAACATCTGAGTGTTCCCTAGCAGTAAGGGTTACTGGGCGACCACTTGTATTATTGCGGCCGCACTTCTCTGTGTAACAGTAGAATCTTTACTTATTGCAAGAAATAGATCTAATATTCACCCTAATTAGTTTCAGTAGTATAATAACATATCTATAATAAATTACATCCGGTTTTTGTATTAGTATAATACGCCTTTTCAAGATGGTTTTGCAAAATATGCCAAAATATGTTTGCTTTTCACGAAATTTGTTTTGGCGCCTTGAACTTCTTATTAATGGGATTCCGCATAATATGAATTCTATTTTTTTTGGTCCCTTGAATTTGTAATTTACGCGATTCTACCGTATCGATTCTCGTTTTTACTACCGGATATCGGAGAGTAAAATAAATTTACTATAACGATCAAACAAAATCAAACCTTTTTTTACTAAAGTAAAAAGTTACTACTGATCACACAACCTACCCTACATATATACTTTAAAAGAGTGAATTGGGTACACTTTTCAAGTCTTCCTTGTCCTAATGTTGAGCCCGGGATAATTTCCTTTTCTAACATATTGTGACTGAAATTACATATTTATAATTTTACCAATTTAAAAAACACTTAATTATTTGACAAATTGTGAGGAATATTGTGTGAACTTATGTCCAAGTTAAGAAATTAAAATAGTTTAACAATTTAAAAAAACACAATTCATTCCATTTGGTGAAAAAAAAATATCTACTCACTGCGAAGGGCAAGATTTTTCAGGAGTACTAGTACCAGGTCTGCTGACTACGTCTGATTCTGATGTACTGTCTACTGATGCAGCTAAAAAAAAAAGCAAATTTTACAATCATTTTCATGCTGAACAGAATATCTCAAAAAGCAACTTCTTATAATGTCCATTTTTATGTTTGACAAAAATCATGGTATCTTTATAACTTATCCTGCTTCAGACCCTTTTACGATAATAAAGAGATGCAAAAAGGTTAAATACCTATAAGATTATTTTTTTATTAAATGAATTAAAGAATAACATAAAATTACGCTTTAATTTCAGACTATATAATATTCGCCAGAGAAAAATATGTATATTGTGGGAATCTTTTTTAACATGACATCGTGGGTAAATTTGGTGACCGGGTTATTGTGCAAACGAAAACAACGCACATCAATTTTTTTATTTAAAAATTTAACATTTTTTTGTAAAAAAAATTATTTAAGAACAAAGACAAGAAATTTTAATGAACGTAAGCAAACTTTTTTTTAGACCATACTGTGATATCATATTAGATAAAAAAATATTTCTGGTGTAGGCTAGGCATGGCCCTGATTATATGATATCTATTTGTTTATTATATAATATTAACTGCTTACATATAAATGTATGTTTTTCTAAAATTTAAAATTTCTTGTTTCTATTTAACATTCTTTGAGTTATTACGTTTTATCGTAAATTATCTTATCTTTCTCGTGTAATCAAAAGTTCTGAAGAAGACACTTGAAAGTATATCTTACCAATATAGAAAATAACTCAAAGAAAATGGAATAGACTATTGACTAGAAGTTTTAACACAAATTAAATGTATCAAGTACAGTAAAACTCCGTTAATTCGTGTACCCGTATTTCATATTTTCATGTAATTCGCACTTTTTTCAAAAATTTTAGCCCCGAAAATAACATTTCATACTAACTTCTACTGATAATTCGTAAAACCTTATTATTCGTAGTTCATATGAATTTTTTATACCCAAAGTAAATATGTAATTTGTTCACGTAATTCACATATTCACGTGTTTTTAAATCCAAACTCGCGCGACTATGCATTCATCATCCATTCGTAAACATCTATACCTAGCTCCAGCCCTGTTCCTTATTGTAATAGATTGGCGCGCTTAGAGCTCGCAACTCACAAGACCGCGGCCAAACTGAATGATACCGTAATTATATATATCAAATTCTGTAGTGCGTTTTATAAGATTTGTTGTTATTTTGATATTATTGTCGGCACACTGCTAATTATATATTTCTATTCACCCTTGTAACTTCTAATAAAAATAATTTGAACAATTTTCATTGAATCTCATAATTTATAAATGAACTGTGTGCAAGAGTTCTATTGATTTTATATCTGGTTTTTTGTTTACAAAATGTTGCAATTTGTTTAATGTAATGAAAAAACTGAAACCTTTATATTTAAATACACAACTTATTTAATCTTTTTTTTTTATGTTTTGTTTTCTAAAATGCCACGTACATCTCGTGATTCATGTAAATCCTTGATCATTTAATAACTTATTTTAAAAACTGACAAAAATTGGTGTCAAAGATAAAATCAGTGGGAAAATTTTATTCCTAAATACCTCTCTATGCCCAAACATGAAAAATCGCGTAAAAATAATAAGCTTCAATGGAGTATGAAGATTTAAAAGTTTTTCATTCTTTTTTACGAGCTTTTTAATATTCCAAATTCTTACCCAATTTTGATGGAAAAGGTGAGTTACACCACAAATCATATTAAAATGTCTATAATTTTATTGCGTTAAGCACTGGTGAATCGTTTGAAGACACTTGTTTTTAATATTGGACTCGCCACGTCGCCACACACCTTTATTAAAAAAGCTGAAATAATAGACGGGCGCTTTGTTTTTCAGTATAAAAAAATCACGATGTAGACAGCAGCAGCGCACGCAAAAATGCGGAAGCGTAAACTAAAGACACTTTTTTAAAAATTTCTTTCTAATGTTTCATTTAAAAAAAATTGTTCTCATTATTCGAAATTTTGATCCCAGGAGTTACGAATTAATGTAAATAGAAAAAATCAATACATGAAAAGTATATTTTTATTACTACCAGGATTCGAGCCTGGATCTTTTCCTATTCGAGGAAACATGACACATTTAATTTATATTAAAATACCACAGAACTATGTTTTGGATAACTTGCAACTTCACAATGTGCGTGTGAAATTTTTAGTTAAAAAATATGTCGTGCGTATTTTCGTGTGTGCAATTTACGTGTGCGCAATAAACCCTGTACTGATAAATTTAGTACCATTTGTATAAGACTGAAATCAAACCAGTAAATTTTAAAATCATACAAGATTATTGTTTGCCATTTTTGAAGCGTAAATAATTTGTGCAAATCTTAGCAGAATACAGTAAAACCCGATATAGCGAAAAATGACGTATATCGAAAAAAAAATCGAAATTTAGTCCCTAAAACCAAGTTTTCATACAAAAATGCATTTATATAACAAAATCCCGTTAATATTTATAACAAAATCATTTTTGTCCCGTACGAAAAAATGCCAATACATTTACGTAAATTTATAACGAAATAAAAAAATGTTAAAAGATGAAAATATTATTTCGCACTTACAAAGCCGCGTCGATGCATCTGCCATGTGCGAACGGTTTTATGGCCTTTTCGGCGGTGCGCGGCAGTCGGCCGACAAGGTAGTAAAACAATTCAAACTTCTTTTTAGGTTCATAGTAGGCCCATAAAACCATTTGAGATAATTTTTGCAATGCTCACTTAGACACGTTTTACGTACGCATACGCCTCTAATATGTATTACAATCCCAGACCCAAACAGCTGTAAAATACAAAAATTAACAGGAACCCCCCGAAAGTTGCAGTATGTACTTGTTGGAAATGTCAGTCTCAGTGTAATGTCTGTAAAGTTAAGTTTGTTCAGCTTTTAACGCGATTATTGCATGACCGAACTGAATATTTACGTAAATTCATTTTCGTTTGACAATTGTTTTCGTGTGAACTCGTCAATAATATAAATAATTCGTTAAAATATTTTATGGACTTATATAAAATATTTTATGGAAAATATTTTTGTACGGCATTTTGTATTTCTATTAACTATTGTTTTCGTGTATTTTAAGTGAACAATGTTAACGATAATTTTTAAGTGAACAATTTTAACGATTATAAATATATTTTGAAGTGGTTGCCGCCGTTACCGGTAAGTTCCTTCGTAATTTATATACGACTCATTTTATAAAAATGCCGTGATTCAACTGTAAAATTGTTATTTTTGAATTATTTTGTATGTTTCATGCCCAAAACTATGTTTGAAGCGGCTCTACATTTAAACACAATTAAAATATTGTTGTGTTTGCAATATTCTGGAATTTACAAAAATATTTCCCAACTAGTGTTGAATAGGTTCTGTTCTTAATTTAATTCCTTTGATTATCCATTTGCTTATCTGTTTTAATAACAAAACTACTAAAAATACGTAGGTATTCAGTTCCCCATGGCCTTCTTCCTCCTTTGTTTGCAGAATTTGCGATCTTTTTTGAAGCCGCGCAAAAATTTTTTGCGATGGCGCGTAACATATAGTAGGATTTTTTAAATTTATTTCGTTATATGTGGGAATTCGTTACTACGAATTTTTATTTTTTGGTCCCTTGAATTTCGTTATATCGCGGTTTTACTGTATTTAGTTAAACATTTCTTTATTATATTAGTCAAGAAAAGTAATAACTTTGCTAACATTCTCTACAATGAGAAATATAATCTCTTGAAACTCATTATGCGCAGGAAGAGACTCGTAGAAGGCAACATAAACGTATGTAGAAAGAGATTACTATCGGAAAAACCTCGGAAAGTTGCAGATCCTACATATAGATTAGTGATGAGGAAAAATGCTACTTTGGACTCACTGGTGCGATTGTGATTGTGATTGATATTCCATAATATCAGTGATTGAAAACTGTGACTGTGATCACAGTTTCATTACTAATAATCGTGCGCCGCACGATATCACAATACATGAAATAAATAAATAAAACATAATTTTTAGCATATTTGCTTATATTATTCAAACTTCATTTGCATATTCATTGCATTGCATTTGGATCAAATTCTTAACATTTCGGGTCAAATGCGTAAAACGTTTCAGCAGAATCTAATAAATAGCGCTTATCACGAATTATAAAATCATTCCTCAATTAATATTTTCATTTCATATGCACATGCACCGAATTACGGTTCACAACCAAATTAAAAATATAACCAAGATATTCCCAGATATTCAATCACTGATAGTGAGTGTGACTCAAAGATGTCAGTGATTGACTCACGGTTCGTGATTTTGAGCTCATCACTACTACACATCTGCATTTGAAGATGGGACTAATATTTGAATGATAATGGTTGATGTTGTAAATGTTAAGAAAGTAGAGAAAAGATTTTTGAAAAAAAGAAGTTAAGAATGAATTTGACAGACGTCGAGATTAAAAGTTAACGTGGTAGTAAACAATAAATACAAAAAGAATACAAACCTAGAACGTCATTGACAAGCTGATCAAAAATAGGATCCTTTTCAGTTTTCTCAACTATGCTCTTTATCAGAGTATCTAGTTGTTGGACATCATCATCGATAGTTATCACTTCATTTGGTTCTTTGCTGATATCTTTAGATATTAATATGTCATCTTTGGCATTGTGCGACTTATTCGTTTCTGTTACATCATCAAGCGACTTTTGATTGGCCGAGGAATTGTATAGTTTATTTATATTTTCAGCTAATTTCTCATGTAGTTCTGTACAATCCAACAGCGCATTTGTGATGGTCTGCAACATGAATAGTGAAACTATCTCTGACAATTGATGTTATTGTAATCTGTGACTACATAACTAATGTAACTTTTCATTTTATAGAAAATCGTATTACACACCCGTAGAAAAGTGTCATAAATCAATAAAAATAATTTATACAGGAAATTTAATATTTTTTTAATGAAATATTGAATAATAAACAAGCGGTCCCGTTGAAAAGAGACATTAGGAGCTGCTCGCAGAGATGGGGTAAACAAACTTTAAGGCAATGATGTGGTTACTTCACTATTTCAAAATAATGCCATAAAATTATTACTTACTACACTTTTCTGTAAATGTGCGATATTACAAAGCAATTAATAATTTGAATGATCGTAATCACTTATCATCATAATCAGTTATAATTTAATAAACACATTTATAATGCTGTATCGGTGTCACATTTTGCCAATTCTGATTTAACAAACAAAAAAATAGCTGAGTAAAAATATCTCATAAGTTAAATAAAGTACTAATTTTAAAACATAATCACGGATATAAAGACAACAATCGGCCAGAATCACAAAATGCTCTTTGCTTTCAAAATTTACATAAAGGATAATACAAAACTAATGTGAAGTATGGGTAAGCAATTTTGCTATTGACGAATTGATGCACAATCACTATGCTTGTAACGAATATTTGGCCAATTTCTTCTTATTCGGCCGAATACCGAATAGTAGTACACTATTCGACCGAATGCCAAATACTTTGTTAATTTGAAAAACACAACTAGATTTTAAGGTAATGAATTTTAGATTTAAATTAAAGTATGTATTTGTAGATTTGCTTTTTTTATATTTCAGAAATATAATCGCAAACATAAAATTAATGAACTTTTTTTTTTCTTAATATGATAAATAATGAATAAACATTATTAGATAAAATCTTCACTATAATCAAAAAATAAACCTAATAAAAATGTTTGGCTTTAGTGTCGTTTATATCCCAGGTTTTCACATGAGTGCACTCATGAAGATTCAACTGTTTAGTTTTAATTTTACTAGTACCTGCATCCAATTCTCCTTTAAGCAATGAAGGCCGAACTTATTGAAACTCCACTCGTAAACTAAGTTAAATATCTCTGCAGTAAAATAAAACACGACAATACTGTCGGAATACTTTGAATAAAATGATTCCGAGAAACAAAGTGAACAAGTTGAAACGTGCACACGGATGATGGGGAGAATATAATAAGTGGCTCATGAATCGCATCGCTCCTTCTCACCACATTATTTGTAAATTACCCGCCAAATTTGACGAATACTAATCAGCCAAATATTTGGCTATTCGACATTGTAACCAGTCAAATATTCAATATTGGTCAAAGTGGTGAATATACTATTTGTTACAAGTCTAATAATGACCATTACTGCCAAATCTCAAATCATTAAATACAATCTCAATTTATTATGTGAACATCATTTTCAAGTTATAAGCAAATCTAGTTCTTCCAATGAGTCTCAAAATAGATTCCAAAATGAAAAAAAATTATAAAAATTCATATAATCCAAATGACCAGCTATGAAAAGTTGATATGTTGTAAAAAGACACAATGAAAATGTAACATAATGTTTTACAATAGTCTTAAAATAAATGAATACTTACAGTAACATTTAAAGAATCACTCGGAAAAGGATCCGCAGTGTGTGACTTATTGATAGTAGAACACTGCTTTAACTTTGTACTTATCCTCTTCGATGGGGTTTTATGAACACTTTTATCAGGTACTTCCGAATGTTTTACGAGGCCGAGGGCCTTTCTAAATTCAAATTCATCCAAATCAATTGATTTTAAATTTTTGTTTCTAAAAGCCTTGTCGATCGATTTGTTGATGTTCTCCTTGTATTTCTGCGTCGAGGACGGATGGGTGTTTCCTGACATTTTATGATTGTGTGAACTGCCAGGGGTTACAAAAATATTTGATGTGGATGGTAAGCTCCGCCTTTCCCTGTGTGCCGGTTGAAAATCTACTTGGTCGCTATAGTTTTTTGAATATCCTAAAAATTATACCAAACCACAAGTTTTATAACTGTTTATATATTATATATATTATCAGAGAGAAAGTTTTTCGGTTAATCCCACATCTGTTTGTTCCGAGAAGGACCGTTGTTGTGCCAACGTTTTGGATAAATCTCATTACTCATCTTTACATTACAATCAGTGAGGTGTCGCTGTAAAATAATTCTGAAATACGTATTTTCAGTTCAAAAAATAGTCTGGCTGCTCGAAGTTCGGTGACCTTTTGTTTCTCATAATATATTATAATAATCAATAGATAATTTGGAATCAATAAAATATTTCAATTAAAATAATTGCATAGCTCTGACTTATTTTAATTTTATTTCTTTGAGGTTAGGCACATGCAGCTTGAACATTTTACATATTTATGCATCTACCCCTAAAATATGGTGCACCAGATATGTTACAGCCAGTATATATTTTTTAAATTTGAGTTATTAAAAATGTTTAAACTATATGCATAAATTTCAACTGTTCCAGATATAAGCATTATATCAAATTTGTAAATGCTTGATTATTTTAATTGCTTTAAAATTTTATAAAGTACAAAAAGCAGAGACGATTGAGTACTTACTAAAGTGATACGAAAGTAGTGTACTTAATTTAATACAAAAAACAAATAGTTAGCGTTACCTTATATAAATTAATGAACTCACCCTTGTTGCCTGGCAAGTCTGCCAAGTTGGTCGCCTCGGCCAAACTCTCTGCCGAACGGGCGACATCACGCCCATGCCCCAATCTTCTGTCCACATTGTACGAAGGATCCTTCACACACCTCTCATTTGACATCGTCCGATGCCGGCTGTAAGACTTCTCAGTCTTGATTGTGATAATACTGTCGCAACTATTACTTCTGATGTATCTAGACTTGTGCGCTTTGAAAGAAGATCTACGCGTCGATTGGACACTGAAAAATAATTTATTCAATTGTCAGCATATTAAATATTATCCGAAAGATAAAATACCATGACACGTTAGTAACTACAGTTTTAAGACAATCATTGTAAAGATTAAAAATTTCACAGGACGTCAGTTTGTTCCCTCTCTGTCCTTCCAGTATTCAAGGGGCCTTCCAGGAGGACGATTGTCAGGGGGCCTTTCCATGCAGCGTCATTTAGAGTAACCTCACTGATTCAAGGCATTTGAGTGACTTAGTTATGGTGCCCACTTTATTATTTTTGTATAAATCTCAAGATGGTGGTGCACTCTAGCCCACTAAAACTATCAAGTGCAATAATTCCTCAAATATTATTATCCACGGTCATTCAAACATAAAATAAGTTTTACAAAACACTAAATACTTTGCGCGTGATTTATATTGAGTTTACCCTATTTGTGCTGTATATCTATCAACCCTCTGTTACTCATACAAGAGTATTAAAAAATTTAAAACATTGTAACTTAATTGAGCGAGATCGGTTTATCCGTTTCAAAAATAGATTTTAATGTCAGTCGCAAAACATTATGAAATTAATGAACCTACATTTGCTGTTCTAAAAATCGATCCAACAGTTTCTTAGTCTCTTCGACACCAACCAGCATCTGCTCCACTCCGGCAACTGGCTCATGAATATTTTCCTTAGCCGGCCACTTCTTCGTCCTTACATCTTTCCTTCTTTCACTAATATTACGAATGTGTATTTAAAAATGGTTTGACAATTGCAATAAATAACATTTTATTTTAAAAAAGTTCTTTTCTTAAATTTTCATTAAAAGATTTACATATGTATGTATTTAATTCATATATTATAACCTAACCCGTTTATAATATACATATATAGAAGTTGCATACTGATTTGCAGTTTTCCTTTTCTGCAGCATTTCTCTGAATAGCGAGGGAACCTGTACATTCAACAATACCAAAAAGTATTGAATAACCAAAAAAAATATTCAGAAAACATGTCAAATAACAAATAAAAATTTCGAGGTTATAAATATATTTGTAATACATTATATGCAACACTCGATATCTGACAGACCTGGAAAAAACGGTGAAATAGATACACAAAGGTCCAAATAGTAATAATACAATGTAAATGTTTTGACATAAAAAAAATTATGTGAAAAGTTTAAGACAATTCAAAAGTACATTACAAAGCAGACTACATATAGTAACAAAATGTAACACAGCCTAAAGTGAAGTCAAATAAAGTGTACTAAAGTCAACACACTAAACTTTCATACCATGAGAACTTTTTTAAAATAGATAACCGCAAATTCACCAGGTCAAGTAATAATACTGAACACTCACCTCCTCCTGGATAAGTTTTCAGTTTTAATTTCCATAAAAACTCCATCACTCGAGGTGCTGTTGTCCACAAACAATTTAACCTTCTCCAAAAGACTTGAACATCTGAGAACCCTTCTTTTGAACTCTTCGCCACATTTAATATCCAGAACTATAAAATTGGGCAACAAATGAAAAATAAATGTCAAAAAAGATGCTATAAAGTTTCAAATTTAGATACCAGCGAATTTTACAATGGGACAAAATCTAATTCATCGTTTGCATTATAACTCTTGCTATTATTTTGAATACTTTTATATCAAGGTATGAAATGTTTGAATGCATTATGAGTTATAAATAATTAAAAATTACACTATGAATTAAGTCATATTGACAATCACCAGCAAAGTCCAAATCTTTTTAAAAACATTCTATAGCTCTAAATCATTGGTAAATAAGGCCAAGATCATGTCTATATCTTTATTGATTTAAACTATCTGAAAGCATCGCAAACCTTTTTTTAGAGTGTGAATGAAAAATTCAAAACTAAAATGTCAAGAACTACATGCTGGGTAACAGGTATTGGTGGAATCTCAGAAACGAAATATACGTATTCTCGAATAAAAACGTTTTGTTTACAATAAATTCTAGCAAATTGGTTAATGAACAAATAGTATAGCAATCCTAGAGACTCACTGTAAGACTGAATAGCACAAAATTCGTCCAAAATGTCACACAAGGACAAACCCATAATTCTGGTAAAGAAACTTCTGCCTCTGCATTCTTCCAAGTGGCGACACCCTTTAAGGAATTCATTATACGCTCTCAAACATCCTTGTTCTTCTAAATATCCTGAAATTCGAAAAGATCGTAAAACTCACGTGTGGGTCGGGAATCATTGGAATTAGACGATATAAACAAAGAAAATATTTCCCGCCAACAAAAACTAATGACGCCTGAAATAAGTTAACGGTCTCACCTAAAACTAATCTTGCCACTTCTGAGGGCAAAAAGTTTTCCATTTTCACTGCTAATAAACACAACAACAAACACAATAAATTTATGAGCACATCAAAAACAAAAATTATATATTTTCAAAGTTTTAATTCTAAAAAACACAACGACATCTCTCAACGTATGTAACATATTTTCTGGATCTGAACCTTAACCAAAGAGAATGCAGAAACAAATAAAAGATTGGGAATACTCAGTTTCTGAATAGAAACCATAGGTTAGAATGAACACCTTAACTCGCTTTTTAACGCTAAATAAATTGTTTTTAAAGTTATTTTCTGTTAGTTTTAATTAAATATACCAAGAATAGCTTATATTTGTTTTTGCATACATTAGCGATAAACTAAACTGATATTTTGATTGGTATTCGATTGTAACGATGTATGTTACTGAGATTTAACTGTTGGAAATTTATTTTCTAGTAAATGCTTAGCACCAAGCCTAAGTGACTGCTTGCCGAATTACGAATAATTAATCAACTATCTTTATTACAACTGAACACAGATCTTACAATCACAGACAATGGCGTAATTATAAAAATTTGCTCCCAATGCAGAATGGAGAAAGGGGGCACTAAATAAATACTGTATAAGTATAAGCAGTGGTGTAGTGCTAAATAAAAAGTACTAAGGCGGTATGTGATTTTAACCCCCCTTCCCCTTTTTTACTTACTTTTAAATACATATTTCTTAATAATGGTAGTATTTCAATTGAGTTCTCATATGTCTCCGAATGCCTGTGATCAATGATTGAAAGAACGGGATCCCGCCGCGCGCCCAGATGATCCAATTATTAACAAAAAACCTATGAATTTTCTCGTAATGACTTTCACGTTTTGTGAAGTACTCCGGTTCTATACATTTTTTTTAATTTTGGTGTATCCGTCCCCCGCACGATATTTAATGTACAAAATGTTGTGCAAAATATTTTATATCAAAATATTTTTAAAATGTGCATACTTGAAAAGTAAGTTTCATGTCGATAGAAAAAGTCGTGGGTTAGATTGAATTAACCTAAAAATGATCATAAAACATCAAAAATGTAATAAATAATTACATAAAGTCTTGATTATTTTATTAACAAAGAAAAAACAAATAACGTAAGTTTCTATTATTTATACTAGAACCTTTTAATCAATTCAATGAACTTTCTTTGTTTACAGAATTGTCTGCTCCGATTACAGAATTAATAGTAAAACTGTCAGTATTGTGACACTTCAGTGCTAATCCTTACACTTACATAACTGTCACGGAGCTTCCCCACAGGTGTAAGCAGAGAGGATAGAACACCACAGTCTTATGTCCTAACATTACTTTTGCCTCATTCACTTTTATATATCTTTTTGTCCGCGCTCGTTAATTATTAAAGCTTTTAACGAGGCCATCCTACAATATCTCATCAACCTTATCGTGTCAAATAGTTCGAGGTTATTTTTTGTTCCATCAGTACTCGCGTCATATAATTTTCTTTATCATCCTCTTATTCATACGTTCCACGTGATTATCTATTTAACTATCTCAGAGATTCGTCAATTCTACTGACTATGGTACAAACAGATTTAAATTCGTTCACAATTTGTTAATTATTTACCTAATCGTACATAGATTTTCTGCACATATGCCTGTACGACCGCATTTAGTCTACTTTCATTCTTCTTTTACCAATTCTAAGCTTCACATCCACACCAGAACTCTATTATGCAGGATAATCTTGCTTCGGATGTCAAATTCTCATTAGCGATAATCTGTTCAAATCAACACCCACTTTATCTCTCGCAGTCACTCTTTGTTCGATATATTTTTCAACCTCATTATCTCCAGAGGGTGTGCTTTCCAAAGAAACAATATAATAACATATTTAGGGGTTAGGTAGGTAGTTAAATGATGTAAATGGTTGATGTAGTGTTGTTTATTCGGACAGAGATGGACAAGGAAGAAAACACAAGTTAAGCATAAAATATTTGTAGGGGACAGAATTTCAAATTCACCGCCGTCTCAGTCGGCATCAATACTAGCGATATAGCGCTGCTGGCTGCCGCCACAGGCTAGTCCGATCGCTCACCAACGATCTCTTCTGTTCCACCACTCCCTCTTATCAATGATCGCTCTGCAACGGCGGTCTTGTCCGATCCTCGCGCAGCTCGCGCGCCAGGCGAGACCCGTCTGAACCCGTCGTGTGCCGTCGTGGCGAAGCAGTGGAACAGAAGTTCGTCGCCTGGCGATTGGGCTAGACCTTTCTGCCAGATTGTGGCGACAGCACTATCGCTAGCATCGATGTCGGCGGTAAATTTGAACCGCTATCCCCTACACATATTTTATGCTTAACTTATGTTTTCTTGTTTTCCAAACATTCATTATTTACATTTTATCATTCTTCTAGAACACTGTTACTTTCGATTTGCTGACATTTATCAGAAGTTCTCTCTTCGTGCGTATATCAAATATGTTGGTCATCAGATACTGTAGAGCTTCACTTTTAACTAAAAATGCTATTTTGAATCGGATGAATGATTTTCTCACCAGATTTTGACAAATTTTAAGTCACAAATATAACCAAAAATCGTTGTTTTGACATTGAGGAAAGTGCTTTATTCTATGATATACCATAGGCAGTATAGATAAGAAAATATGAGAGATGTCATGAATGTTTTTTCTTACACGTAATGAAGACAATGTACACTTCATTTCAAATTGAATATATATTTACGAACTGCTTGGATATATAAAATAGAAAACATTTAAGTAATATTAACCTAGAAATATTAAAAACATATTCGTTTTTGCCACACACTATACAGCTGTAATGACACTACGTCCAATACATCCAGAAAGTCATAGAAATAGATGGGGAAGGACAATATACAATTAGGATATTTGTCTCAGACATGTGTCATACTACCCCTTTATAGAATGAGTTTTTCTGGTTCCAAAAAAATATTCATCAATTTAGTTAAATAAAAATTTATCCATGTGACACGGGGGCATACTAACCACTGCACTGTTGATGGATACAAATGAGACAAAAATAGGCATTTACAAATATATTAAGCTCTTTAATTATTGAGCATGTTGCAAAGTTCATCAGGTGTAACTATTTTTCAAATAAAATTTATTCTTAAAAACATATAAATAATAAAATATTTAAAATATAAATCAATGCATCTAACCAGTGCTTTTTTTGTCATGTAACAATGTAGAATGGCGTTCCGACACCTTTTTTTACAGTATTTTTAATATTTCTAGAGTAATTAAATGAAACAATGTTCGCGAATACATAATTACAATCCATATTTATATACATTATTCATATAAATGATAAAATATTATGTTTTTATGAACCAGATGAAATATGGATGGATTCGAAATTGGCGCTCTCGTGGTTTGAGTTCTGACATCTTTTTTTTAACAAAGAAGCACTGTATCTAACACTGATGTGGACATGCTTGTGGTCTAGTAATTACGATACTCACCAAGTGATTTGCTGGTCGGGGGTTCAAGCATAGTTCTAGGAGGCCATTAAGTTAGTCCTATTTTCCTAGCACAAGCGTTTAACATAGTTTGATAATAGTAAGAATATTGATATGACATGTATTCCGTGTACATATCTCTATTTAAAAAAAAAATTTAATACTCGGCACCTTCAAAATCTTATTGATTTCCGAAATGGCCTGGAATCGATCCCAGTACTAGAAAAGGTGAAAATAAAACACAGGGTAAAAATGAGAATACACTCATCCCTCAATTTATACGTTCCAGGAAATTCTGCGTAAATTGAGGCACTGAACGCATACAAAAATGGATGATAGGTTCCAGAAAATTAAAATCTAGACTTAAAAGTATAAAAGTAGATATAAAATAGGGATATAGGTTCCAAAAATCTGCATAAAACGAGTAAATACCATAGACATATGTATATCAACATAAGAAAGAGTATCGAACTTTTGTTTCCCGTTCTATTTCTAAACTATTGTTGTTATTCATTGAATAATATTAGAAAATCTGAATTTATGAATTTTATTAGATTTATATTTAATATGAAGATAGTAACATACTGGATGGTACAAGCGCAACTTCTTGTGAAACCCTGTGGTTCAAAAATTTGTAAATCAATAAATATCCAGGCGCCTAGGCCGAAGATATATTATTATCTGTTTAGCTGACCACACCATACTATTTGTAACTTGACTTTTAATTCAACCACCGACCTCGCCTGCTTTCCCAAGACTTCTAAACTACATGCTTAGCTTTAACAAATGCTTTAACAAATCATTCTAAAGTACACTGCCAAATATTGATTGAATCACCATACGACAATTCATATGTAATAAATAGTAAACAGTCTTTGTTCTGTCAGCAACAACCCTATTAAAGATCATAAAATGAGGGGTTTGCATCCTCTAAGCAGGAATGTAATTTTTTTTCTCATTTCAATCAGCCTCCTTTCAGGATAACCACCCTACTGTCTAGTCAGAAATATGCTTTCTAAAGGGTAAACATTATCTTTGAACATTTGCTATTCAAACATTAATTATAATTCGAACACCATTCATTACCTTAGATTTAGCCACATTGGCATTTATTTTTAAAAAGATCCTGATTTTAGCATCACTTGAAAGTTTGTCAATAGAGTTTTGTTGTATGCTTCATATTATTATCATAAATCATTCAGAAACCCTCTTTTCACTTAGGTTTATATTTTTTAAGTTTATAATTAATTTTTACTACAATTAATAAACTATTTAAATCTTGTTGCAAGCCTCTTACTTTAAATCAAAAGCTGTTTCTAGGCTTTTATGTGCCTTGACAGGTGTAAAAATGTCTACGATTCGCTTTATGCCTGTAATACAAAACACTTGCATCAATTATTCTAATAGCTAATTAGTTTAAAAAAATAGTAATAGAAAATAAATAATGAACATTCTTGAAATAATTAATAAATTTATTTAAATATTTATCTAAAAAATATAATTTTAATGCATAAAAGAATTTAACTTATAACATAATATAAAACAGTTCAGTTCAATAAAGTGTGAACACATATTTACTTATCATTTAAAAATGAATATGATAAATTTTTCTGAAGCGGTCTTTGCAGAGGATGGGCTAAAAGTTTTGCAGCACATTCGTGCATTTTGGCCGCACTCTTCACCACTTCAAAAATATACGAGTAACCATTATCTAAACATTCTAGAGCAACGAAAATCTCTTCACATCTGTGTCCGGAACACTTTTCTTCGTGAGCGTAAATAACATCTACCGTGAAATAAAGATGGTCTTTTAAAGCATCGTAAGATTGTGTTCCCGGAGGTAGCTTAGGAAGGCAGTTAGAACGATTGTACAGTAAGATCAGCCTTACTACATTTGCAGGAGGCACAAGTTTATAATCAGAACAAAGCTCCGGCAGATTAGCATTGATATGAATCAAATTGAACAACTTTGAAAGATCAAATTCTTCTACATTACATTCTTCACTATCAAAATTATCTAAGGCCATTATTATCTCAATAATATTTTTGGTGAAATTATGCACCCATAACGCTTCGGATTCTTTCAAGATAATAAGAGCAAACTCAGAATTATGGTTGATGGATTGTTTAGAGTACAAAAAGAATTCAGTTATCCTTTTCAGCATATTTAATGGTGTAAAAGTGGTTCCTTGGTCCAGTGTAAATAATGACGAATCAGCATTTTGACAAGCGTCTATGCAGAAAATTATTTTTTCAGGTACATTCGAATTTGGTACTGTTCTCTTCGGTATATGATTTAAGACCTCAATTTCATTTTCCGTCTGCAATGAAGATTTTTCAAGTTTGCCACCGCAATCTTCGCTGTAAATACACATTAATGTTAGTAATGTTTACAAAACAAACACAAAAATGATTGTTTTATCTGAAAGACGAAAGTAGTTTTCTTACGTATCGCTATCGCTGATTTCATGTGTTTCGTGAATTTGCAAAAATCTTCCCTCCCTTTTTATCTCCGAACATTCGTCGTCGGTACTGGGGCTATATTCGGTTGTCATTTCAATTCTCGCGTCAACTAATTTTAAAAAGAATTAACACATAGAGACATTAAATGTAATTTTATTGCACGCACAAAATCATACGATTCTCTGTAATTTTCAATATTATTTTAAATATCCAATTCACAATGCCGATGACATACTCTGACATACTCATAGACATATTCCATAGATAAGATGTACTCCCAAAATGACATATTGCCGAAGTGTTGCTGCACAGCATTTTCATTCCTCTGTAGAGAAAAATAATTGAAGACGTTTACATACATATGTATATATTAAATAACAGTGATAAGGAATGAAATTATAAAATTTTTTGATTCAAGATCTAAATATTTTATACAATAGACCTGTCCATAATGGAATATGTTTTTCGAAGACTTCTAGGGTCTAAGACTTCTGTGTGTCGAGAAACTGGTAAAAATTTGTGTGTTAGAAAATGTAGTAACATTTTATACGAGGATTATGTAAAAATGTAATTACTGGTATTTTGTATTTTTGTAGATACGTACGAGGAAAAAATATATAATATCTTATGTAGTTATGTTTTTTAATATATATATTTGGGGGTTAGGACGGTGGTTAAATGAAAGATATCGTTTTGGTGTGTGGCGGTTTATTGTGACAGTATGATAAAAACAAGAAAGACATAGAATGAAATGAATGAATGAAGGTTGTAGAAGGTGCGTGTGTATTACGAAATGAAATGATGTGAAGCGATTTGGCGGTCTCGCTCGGCGCTCCCAGGCCAGCAAGACCGCCGTTGTAGAACGATGAAACTGGAGAGAGTCCTTAGCGGTAAATTTCGAGCCAGGTTTGTAGCAGCAGCCGGCAGCACCGGTCCATTTGTGTACATATGTAGATATGTGTATTCGTAGAAATAAACATATCTACATATGAATATGTGTGTTATCTGCGTTTGGAATATTTACCTGTCTCTTTCTGTAACCATAGTACAATAGACGATAATCACAAAGCGAAATATTACCAGAGTAAGAGGCCGCTCTAATAAAATAATTAAGAGCATCTCTCTAAAATTATCATCATCATCCAGCACGCTATATCAAAACTCAAATTAAAATATATTCGTAGTTTAGGTACCTACGTATGTTTTTTTAAGATTATACCCATCTGGAGTAACCTTTCTCGGTCTAAGACGTTAGAAAAAATCATAAATTGCCACAAAATCAAAATGTCGCTATTTTGACGTTTGGGAGTTGTGTGCGGTTGTGTGCCTACAATTTTTCGTGTTTTAGGTTAGCCGATACAATCATGGACTACAAGGAAGAGCAAGCCAATGAAATAGAGGCTTTGGACTCTATTTATTGTGATGATATGGATAGTAAGTGATTATTCATACAGTTATTCTATTCGAAAAGTTAGTCATTGTAAATTCTTTCTCGAGCATAAAACATAACCTATTGTTCATTTTTACTACCACATCTTAATGATTTGCCATTGAAATTTTCACGTTAGACTAAATGATTTTAACATTAAATGTATCTTTTTCTGATTTGTTCATATTTTTAGCTATACACTTCGTTTTTTAACAATCTTTGATTTTACTAATTGGTATCTTGTTTTTCATATTTTTTCCTATTTGCGTATATAATGAAATAAATTACCTTTCAGTGTTGGAGACTAAACCTTTTAATAAGTTCCGAATCACAATTAAGTCCGAAGATTTCGATCAAGACAATGAATATGGAATGTCATGCTCCCTTATTTTCTCATACATACAGAAATATCCAGATGAACCTCCAGAAATTGATGTAGATGACGAAGAAAATATGGAAGATATAAATAAGGAGGAATTAATTAGTCATTTAATTGAACAGGTAATATAATTTTGACTTTCATTAACTAACCTAGGTAACATAAGGGGGCGAGTTTAAAGTCATGTTAATGTTTAACTGTGATTATATTAGCTAATTAATAAAAAACCTATTATACTGTTATATTTTGTATTTATTAACACATATTTATAAAAAAATTTAACATAAATGCTGAATAAAACACATATTATTTATTAATTATAAAGATATTGCAAAATATTTAACATTAATATTTTGTTGGAAATCCTTTTAGTTTAATAACTTGCTCAATCTTTCGAGGCATGGAGTCCACCAAATGTCGTAAATCTTTAGGTGTGATGACATGGAACTATGCTTGAATGATCGTTTCAATTAAGTCTCTTTTATTGCTAGGGTTGCAACGAGAAACCAATCTTTTCAGCCTTCACCAGAGATTTTCAATAGGATTCAAGTCTTTACTGTTCCCTGGCCAAAGCAGAACAAATTCAAAGGATTTTTGCGAATGAATACAAAAAATACAGTTTTATACAGTAAAACCGCGATATAACGAAATCCAAGGGACCAAAAAATAAAAATTTGTAATAACGAATTTCCACATATAACGAAAAAAATAAAAAAACCTACTATATGTTACGTGCCGTCGCAAAAAAATGTTGCGCGGCTTCAAAAAAGATCGCAAATTCTGCAAACAAAGGAGGAAAAAGGCCATTGGGAACTGAATACCTACATATTTTTAGTAGTTTTGTTATTAAAACAGATAATCAAAGGAATTAAATTAAGAACAGAACCTATTCAACACCAATTGGAAGATATTTTTGTAAATTCCAGAATATTGCGAACACAAAACAATATTTTAATTGTGTTTAAATGTAGAGCCGCTTCAAACAAAGTTTTGGGTATGAAACATACAAAATAATTCAAAAATAACAATTTTACAGTTGAATCGCGGCATTTTTATAAAATGAGTTGTATATAAATTACGAAGGTACTTGCCGGTAACGGCGGCAACCACTTCAAAATATATTTATAATCATTAAAATTGTTCACTTAAAAATTATCGTTAACATTGTTCACTTAAAATACACGAAAACAATAGTTAATAGAAATACAAAATGCCGTACAAAAATATTTTCCATAAAATATTTTATATAAGTCCATAAAATATTTTAACGAATTATTTATATTATTGATGAGTTCACACGAAAACAATTGTCAAACGAAAATGAATTTATGTAAATATTCAGTTCGGTCATGCAATAATCGCGTTAAAAGCTGAACAAACTTAACTCTACAGACGTTACACTGAGACTGACATTTCCAATAAGTACATACTGCAACTTTCGGGGGGTTCCTGTTAATTTTTGTATTTTACAGCTGTTTGGGTCTGGGATTGCAATACATATTAGAGGCGTATGCGTGCGTAAAACGTGTCTAAGAGAACGCCGCAAGAATTATGTCAAATGGTTTTATGGGCCTACTATGAACCCAAGAAGAAGTTTCAATTGTTTTACTACCTTGTCGGCCGACCGCCGCGCACCGCCGAAAAGGCCATAAAACCGTTCGCATACGGCAGATGCATCGGCGCGGCTTTGTAAGTGCGAAATAATATTTTCATCTTTTAACATTTTTTTATTTCGTTATAAATTTACGTAAATGTATTGGCATTTTTTCGTACGGGACAAAAATGATTTTGTTATAAATATTAACGGGATTTCGTTATATAAATGCATTTTTGTATGAAAAATTGGTTTTAGGGACTAAATTTCGATTTTTTTTTCGATATACGTCATTTTTCGCTATATCGGGTTTCGTTATATCGCGGTTTTACTGTATTGCTATTCGGCGGTTTCATACATTACGTATGTTAATACATATTAAAATAGTAAATAGGTAAATATGTAAAACAAAAAAAAGTAATGAAAATAATGTTTCAGTATTAGAAAATATAAAATTCTTTGATCACATTTCTTCCTTATCGGTGATGGGCCATTAGTAAACTGCTTTGTAGGAGACAAATTCTTGCCGAATATACTAAATAGGTACATATATAGTGTTGAGTATATTTGTAAATCTTTTGTTATCAGTAAATATAAAAATCAAACCACGGTACGATTTCTGTTTTCACCAGGACAACTATCTGCGAGCCTATTTTCAAGTTACTTTTTTGTAATCGAGTAATGGATCTTTTTAACTGCAAAAGATTTAATGTGATTCTTTATTTTCAAACAAATATCTTCAGATATCCTAGAGACCTAGAGCCAGTGGATTTTTCTCTCAATTTAACTGGAATGGTATTTGTCTTTTTAAGTTGCAAATTTGATGAACTCTGTTGACAGTTACACTGTGCGTGCTTAAAAATATTGCTTTATACAGGTACACCAATACCTCACTTTACGGCCTAGGTATGTTCCGAGAATGTTGGCTGTAAAACGATATGCCATATAACGAAACATTTATTTTGACACAAACCCATACAAATTCCATGGGATTTGTTCCAATTATATAGAAAAATTATAATAAAAAATCTAATATATCATGGGTCCATAATTAATGTCGAGGGTAACTGCGAGCTAGAAATTAAACGACGCATAGGTATGCCGAAAAGTTCTGTGTCCAGACTTGACCAAATATGGAAAAACCGCGCTATTTACAAAATAATGAAGGTCAAGTTTGTATAGTTTTTGGTGCATATATTTTTGTATGCTGTAGAATCATGGACCCCGAAGCCAAGAGAAAGAAGATGGATTGATTTGAGATGTGTTGCTGGAGACATATGTTGCGCATACCAATGACAATGAGAGGTACAAATGTCTCTATTCTGAAGGAACTGAACATCAAAGACATACATTTTGCAAAAAGGAAAGATATATTAGAAAAGCTTGTTGTAGTGGGCTACATCGAAGGATGAAGAAGAAGAGGAAGATTTCCACCCGTTGGACCAACCAAGTGGAAGAGGCAACAGGCACTTCTTTGGTGACAACCCTAAGATCTATAGAATACCAACAAAAGTGAACAAGCATAGTCATGGGGGCGGGAGTTTATGGAAATCACGATCCTGTCATGAGGGACCGACATGTATGAATAAATAAAAAAAATATATATGTAGTATATACAGGTGTCTCATAGCTAGTAGCAAAAACTTCAGGGAGTGTTCTTCATTCAATTTTGAACAGAAAATATTATTTACACTTAGGTAAAATATTTACAGTTTAGGAGTTATCCGACATCAAAGTTAGCATTTTTTTTCAATATTTCTTACTTATCTTTTGTAAAACGTTGGACTACCATTAAAGTAATTAATATCGAATGTTATAAAATATTTATTTGTGATAAAAATTAAATAATAAAATTAAAAAATTCTGGATAACGTTCTATTCTTATCATCGCTTTGAAATTTTAGAACAGCTGACTGTAGCTATATAAATACGCACTTGAATATTGTACATAATATACATATGTACCGACCGATACTCGCTAAAAGTCTCGCTGAACTTAAAACTGTGGTGCGCTGTTTCACTCAGCACAAAACACAAACACTGAATAAATATTGCGTATATTAATGAAGTATGTAAAAAATTTTAAATAAACGCAAGCACTGTAAATTACAAAAATAATTTAAAAAACAAAACAAACAAATGTAAATAGCTTACCCAATAATCGAAAATATAGATAGGTATGTAAGTCTACTCCTAATATTGTAGTATTCAGAAATCGAAAGAATAAAAATGTCACACGGAATATAATACTATTGTTATAATGTTTGAAAAATTGCAGATAAATAATAAGCTTCGACGAATAATGAAGATTTAAAAGTTTTTCATTATTTTTCTTGGACTTTTTAATATTCCAATTTTTTGCCCAGTTTTGATGAAAAAGGCAAGTTCGACCACCAATCAAATTAAAGTGTCTGTAATTTTGCTGCTTCAAGCACTGGTGAATCGTTTGAAGAAGCCTGTTTTTAATATTGGACTCGCCACGTTGCCACACACCTTCATTATTCAAGAAAAATTAATTATTTGATAAACATTTCGACATAAAAAGCTGAAATAATACACAGTCGCCATGTTTTTCAGTATGAAAATATGAATGTATGAATGGCGCCCGCAAAAATGCGGAAACGTAAAATGACAATGCATTTTAAAAATTTATTTCTAATGTTGCCTTCAAAAAAATTGTTCTCATTATTCGTAATTTGTATTTTCTTTTTAAATTTCTGTCCCGTGAATTACGAATTAACAAAGTTTTACTGTATATATTTTTTGTAACTGTTTTTGTTTAATTTTTTCAGGCTAAAGAGAATTTAGGAATGGTCATGATTTTTACTTTAGTATCGGCAGGCCAAGAATGGCTAAACATTAAATCTGATCAACTGAAAAAAATCAAAGAAGAAGGAGATCTTAAAAAAAAGAGAGCCGATGAAGAAGCTGAAATGGTATGATCTATTTATACAGTACATTAGTATTATCTGTTTGGTGTACCACATGTTGCTGATAAAACAGACTATATTTTCACTTGCTTATTCATTTTAACAGGATGGTGTTCTGCTACAATGTCATACACCATATTCATCTTAATCTGAGATATTTGACATTAAAGATTTGATAACTCTATTAACAATGACGCTGAGAGAATTGTTTCATTAGTGAAATGGAATATGTACTGTAGAACACAATTATTTTAATTTGCAATAACACCCTTTCAAAAATAATTCATATTTTCGTGTTTTTTACGAAAATGTGGATTTTTATTATTCATTCATATCAGAAATTTATACACTAGATTTGACTTTTTTTTAAACTATTACTTAGATAGGGCGTTTATACTAATGTTTCTTACTAAATAATATTTGTATCGATCCTATTAATGCGTGTTTTTTATTATATTTCAAATCGCCGATTAAAAAACAATAATCATATGTACTGCAAATTGAATGGTTCATAGATTTGTCTCCATTATCTTGGCTTCAATATTATAAGAAAATATATTTCGTATATGCAAAAACTTTCTATGTTAAGGCAATCTTGTGGCATATGGAAAATAAATTTAATGGTCGCGGTCTCTCTTATAATGCTTGTATTTTCTTAGTTATGGCAAATAACATTAACATACTAATTGTTTTTGAAAGTGTGTTCTCAAGTAAATATATATATTTAAAAGTTAACACGTAAATACACTGTTTATACAATTCCAAGGGCAGCAATACAGAATACTATATAATATCGGCTATCGCCAATTGCTTTTCTGTTAGTGCAAAAAGTAGAAAGCAATCGGCGACAGCCAATTGCTTTTTGCTGCTAGGACCTGCAGGTAGCTATTATGGCTGTGAAGCTGCCGATATTGGCCACCATGCAGCCCATGGCGGTCCATGGCTTCCATAAAATCTATATTTTATCCAAAGCAATATAATAAGAGCAATCAGCGATAGCTGATAAGACCCTAACCACACAGCGGTCAATAATGGCCGAGTAGCTTTCACTATTAGCCGCGAAGCGGCCACTAGCTGCCTGCAGGTCCTAGCAGAAAGCAATCAACGATAGCTGATGAAACCCTGACCGCACAGCGGTCACCAATGGTTACGCAGCGGCCACGATAGCCGCCTGCAGGGCCTAGCAGTAAGCTTATCTGCTAGTAATAAATATATATTCCAAGACCAAGCTGTAAAGGAACTGCTTTGAAACATATTATAAATATGTGATAATTCTAAATTTTACTCATCCTCTTTATTGCTGTGGATGTATGTTTGAATAATGCAAATGTATCAATATTTCATGTTTTATACTTACTCTAATCTTGTAATCGAGTAGATGAAATAAATAGTCCTAAAAAATAAAACGGGCCATCACCAATCGGTTCAATTATAAAATGCTCTCAGGTTTTTATGGCTATTCAGAATTGTCTATGCTGATGTTTCTGGGCTGTTCTGTCATGTCCTTCTGACCTCTGGCTGATGTTATGTATAATAAATTTTGTTTTCAATTTTAAGTGCCTCCTAGATGAGAGCCTCGGGCTATCTTAGTAACTATCCTAAGTGACAACCAGTATTCAGAAAGTACTCGACCAATGCCTATTTTCCTAGACTGGGAAAGTATCAAACTACCATTGTGTGTACCCATTTCTGCTCGTCTACTCTTTTGGAGATTGTACGTGCTGACTGTCTCACGTTCACTTTATTGCAGTATCGGCGGTCGAGCCTCTAAAAACCCTTCTATTCTAGTTGATCTTGGTCCCTCGCTGATCGTAGCAGGTCCTTCGCTTTGGATTTCATCCTAAATTCTGTCTTGATGTCATGTTTTCTGAAAGCCTTAGCAATTCTATCTATGACACTAAAGGAAGGAAGGCTATGCCTTTAAACGCTGCTTCAGTATGCTTTTTGAGGTAGTCACGCTTCACTCTTGTATTGTCACCTCTGAAAATCATTCCGGCGTGTCGCTAAGTTTTTTATCTTATTGAGAACATTAAAATTACAATTGTGACATTATTTTTTCTTTAGAATTTTATTTTTAAATGTTTTTCTGACAATTTTCTCCCATTCATGGTAATATGACAACATTTAAAAATAATTTTAATGGATTATAAGACGTACCCTATCACCCGTTTTTCTGGTCTTATCATTGTGCTCGAAAAGAACTGCCTCACCCTCAGTTTGGTATCAATATTAAGTTTCTAGATAATTGCTATTATGCATTTGTGTTAATGTTTTTTTGTAAATATTCCAGAAACGATTTGAAGGTACGAGAGTCACAGTGGAATCGTTCCTGGCATGGAGAACGGCATTTGAAACGGAAACTGGTATCGTTGCAAGAAGAGACAAAGAATTGAAGGACAACAGAAAACTTACCGGCAAAGAACTTTTCCTTAGAGACAACACACTCAATGAATCCGATCTTAAATTCTTAGATGATGGTAAATATGTTTTTATAATTATGTGCTTATATTTCATTTAATTAAATATCTATATCCCTTCTGTTTATCACATGCTGTTCAATAACGATTTTTGGTGGGAACTTTCCAGTACTTCTATTATATATTTATATAAAGCATCCATTCTAACCTTCTTATGAAAGGAAAGTTATGTGACCCCCAATGATAATCCTTTATATCTTTCTTGATTTTGGGGAATAAAAAAGTCAAAGGGGACCAAATCAGGCAAATAAGGTGGGGTGTTTTCATACGGTGTTTCGATTTTTCACTAAACAACAATGTGCGCGCTGTAGCATTGAGCTGATGCAACATCCAGTTTTCATTTTCAAATAATTCAGGCCAGACACGCCATACTTGCGTTTGTAACCGTTGTATCATCTCCAGATCTCTTTCAATCAATGTGCTCATAACTAAACATCCTATAACTCTGGTTTAACAGTGCAAACTACTTGCTTTTGCTCTTCGTGATCCTAGGTCTTGTCTAGTGTGATGTGTAGCGAGGCTCCAGTTATGTCTCGGACTTGGATCTGTCCATCTTGTTGGAGATCAACCTCTCATTCTCCGCCCTCGTACATTCCCAGTGATAACCAATCTCTCTAGATTGTCTTCATCTCTTCCAGCCTAAAGTATGAAAGAATTATCTTCCTGCATGTTGTACAGAGCCTCTCCATAGTATGGACTTCGTAGAGAATAGACATTTGTTTATTCTCCGGATAGAAAACTGCATAAACTGTTATTTTGCAGTCAGTTCATTGCCAATTTCACAGTGTAGCACATAACGCACACAAAAAGTATTCTACGAACTTAACTATCAGAATTCTCAGTCGTAATTATATTTGCACATATAAGGAATTTTTCCATATAAATTTATTTCTAATTCCTTAGAAATTCTTCTAAAAATAAACTGTTTGTACTGCATTCAATATTCTATTACATTCATAATCCAATATTTTGTATTAAACATTACTTTATTGTGTTATTGTTTTAGCTGACGCTATTAAAGTGGATGAGTCATTATTTCAAGATCTCGATGATCTGGATATTTCTGATGAAGATGATGAAGATTATGTACCTGGGCAGGGGCAGAGTGATAGTGATTAACAAATGTTCTGTTGAATGAACAACTTTCCTTATTATCAAGGAAATTGTGTGTAACATGGAAGTAAGTGCTTTTAAGACTACAGAATACCTACGGCACGTCATACATTTTTGTTTTTATATACTTTTGTAATATCTTTTTGAACCTCCCGAAATTAAATTTTTAAATCTGTAAAGCTTCCTTATTGTTATGAAATATTGAAAAGTCATTTCTATATTATTTAAAAAATGGATAATATTAATAAAAGACTACAGTGGGTATACATTTAACTCTGTTTATTATTTTTGCATTTTCCATTTCTCCATCACCTACCTACCCCTCATTGGTCAATGAGATAAAATTATTTGACTGAAAATATCTTAACACTACGTAAACAATATCACCGTACTGCGTCATTTAGACTGCTCTGCAATACTGATATCATTCTTTCAAAAGTTTTGTAATTTTGTAGAAGTTTATGCAAGGTTCTAAGAAAGTTCCTCTGTTATTCTCCGCAAAAAAACTCCTGTATTCTAAAAAGCTACCCAATATCAGGGGCATGCACTGCATGTAAGCAAAAAAACTGTGCATTACTAAAGACTCTGGGAAATAAATATAAATTAAACAATCCTTCTCTTCTGAAAAGACTGTAAAATCTAGCTGTTATTAAACGGATTAGCAAAACTATTGGCTAGATTTTAATTATGACAGTTCTTCATATATATCTTGTCTAGTTCTTCGCAGCAACTTCAGACTGATGATGCAAGGGAATTTACTTGTTTGCATACATTCAATTTATTTGTTCAATTGTATTGAACTTATATTTCTCTATTGAAGCTGTGCAAATTGTAGGGGCATCTTTACATCTGCCAATTTTTTTTATTTTTCCAAAAGGGTTACCTTGACTGAATACTGCCTGCTATTAATAATTCTACAGAGTAAACATTTTGTTTTCATGGTGTGCTCTACATCATTTTGTAGTTTGTATTTCATCTCGCATAGATAAGAGATATAAGATGTATATATCTTTTGAGTGTTCGTCAATTAACTGTCAAGCAAGTTTGAGGTTATTAGCGGGCATGTGCAGTTAGTACATTGAAATAAGTTGTAAGTAAATGTATATTGTGAGAAATAAAGCAAAATTAAATATTTATAAAGCAGAACATTACGATATATTAAAATCTGAATAATATGATATTAATTGTGACAGGAATATTATGAGATACATATTTTATTTCAATACATTTCGCAGAAATTTTAGTCAAGTACGACTTATTTCTAAGTGCTGACTGCACGCCACTGGTTAGATGCTGAAATATATATTTTTCTGTTATATAAGTTTCAGTTATGGTGATTTGTAAAGCTAGTAATTTAGATATAAATGATCCCTATAATGAAACATTTTAAATATCCGTTGTCCGAAGGAGAAATCGTAGATAATATTTTAAATGAAATCGAAAGCAGAGTGCGGTATGGAGCAATAAAAGAACTCACCTTTTTTGAAGGAATGAATTTTCAATTATTTTCTATATTCATATTGATAGAATTATTCTCAAATTAGATTAATAATTAGAGTAATTTTTCTCACGACTTTATTGATACCTAGTTAGCAATGTTTACCAAAATTTTTGCCTACTACACGCCACTGCTCGATATTGTATAAAGTTTTACATTTTACAAAAGTTTTGCATATTTTATTGATCTTAGCTCACACCTCCCCTCAAAAAATATCATACTAGAGTAATCTCAGAAAAATATATAAAGAAAATGACCAAACAGATATGTCATTCTCGTTACCATCGTGTTTGAGCAAAACCTTATTATGTGCATTTGTTTATTATCGCCGGGGAGAGCCACCGAGGGCAAGAAACAACACAAATACATAAATGACAAAGTGAAAAACAATGCAAGTATTATTTGAAGGACCGAGTCGGGATTAGTCTCGAGTACTCGGTGCAGACTGCCTCTGGTGCACGTATGTCATATACGTAGGGTGGCGTGGCTTAGCTTCTCTCTAATGTTCTCCCTTTGTTTGCGCGGGATGGCGTAATATTGAGAAATAAGGGAATGAGGAGATGCATCTAGACAATGCTCTTGATAAATTGCTTCTGAAACATACAAATATGTTTTCAAATGCATTTATCTATTGTAAAACTGCCACTATTGCTAGATAATCATTTTCAAATATGTCGCCCCTTTTTTTCTCAATTATACTCATTTGTTTTTTTAAATAGAGATGCATACATAATTAAAGTTGCATCAATATACTTACTATTTTCTAAAAGTTGAGAACTTATGCACACCTATGACTTTCTGTCGTATAATGACTGCACTGTCATATATTTCCATAGTCTCCTCCCGATTACAACAGAACTGTCATACAACAGAGAGTCATAGGTGTGCGCTAGGTTTAAGCTAAGCACTTGTGCTATGAAAATAGGACTAACTTGCTTGCATGAGACTCAAACAAAAGGAGCGTCTTGCCATTTGCTGCAGCAGACTAACTAGTTTTGTTAAAATTCACTGTTTTTTATAATATACATAATAATCTATTGGTCTAGGGTAAAATAATAAAAGCTGAATGGTTTTCAAATATAATTTATGTGAATATTGCACAAAATCCCATAAGGTACACAAAATTCCATTGTGTGAATAATGAAACATTAAAAAATCAATTGGTACAGTTCAGTTCAAAAGTAAACACTTACACATAAAATATGTCTAACAATTCAAAACGTAACACAATCATCTTATAAATAGGCAACCAAAATTTTCCACAAGAGCATTTTAAAGTTTATCCCCAAACTTTAATCCTGTTTCATTTTCATTATTTATTCGAATATGATTTTTTTCATAATCATAATCATATATTTCAAAAATAAACAATAATATTTCAGAATTAGAGCCGCCTCGTTGATTAAAAATTCTGAATAATTCGAATTTTCTTTTAAATTTTAAACCAATTAATAAATTTCACTTAAAAATGTTGGAATATAATCTTTGAATATTTTTTCTTCTTAATTTACATAACACAAAATTAGTATATATTCATATCAATAGTTTATGTGCCACATGTTACTAACATTTTCTACGAAACTGTAATTATGTACTTATATTTTTTGAGGTATTCAATTCGAGGGAATAGTTTATCTATAGTTTTTAGTTCAGTTAGTTAGTTTATCATTCCTAAAATGTCAACCCAGTTTTCAATTTTGCTATTTTGCATTGCAATATTAATATTATTTCAAAATAAAGTCAAGTGTTGTATGAAAAAAAAAATTTTTTTGTGGCTGTTATTTTTAATTGCATATTTTTTAAGCAAATAAAAAACCATATTTGAAAATATATTTTTTATACTTTGAATTTCAAATCAAACAGGTTATATGTCACCCAAAACTTAATACCTCAAAGAATTTAATGTGAATACATACACTTAGATACTTAAACTTTTTTTTTTTTTTTTGAAAAATGTGATTTAAGGATGGAATAATATCTATTGCATTAGCAATGTGAAAGGAGTATTAATTTGTTTCCTTGGACTCTTAAAGTTTTTCAGTTTTAAATAGGCCTTCGCTTGAAAGTAAAATTCAGCATACATTTTAGATCATCATTTTAATGACTTTTTTGTTGAAGAAAAATTTTACTTAATTACAATGTTTGCAATAGGTGGTGAACATATAAAATTATTTAAAACTGCTTTACAACCATTATAGTATAATTATAAGCCGAGATCATTATATATAATTATAAGCAGAGATCAGATTTTTAGAAGACGGTATGTAATCATATACATAATAAGTTTAATTAAACTCGCTCGGGTGCGGTTGGTTTGTTTTTATTATATATTTAAAACCTAATTTTTTTGTCACGGTAAATGCTTGGACGGTATGAATACAATATTAACAGTTTACTTATTTCAAGAATGAAAAATTGTCAAATTATCAAATACAATCTCAAAACAAATGGAACATACTGTATAACTTAAATAATTGTTGTAATTTATAAAATTAAATCTATTTTGTAAATGTCTTCTAATAAACATAACACTTTCCACAGCAATAATTAACTCTTTCCCAACCCTCCTGCATTAAACTATTTATAATTAATAAATTTTAAATAATGCACTTCCAAAGATATTACGGAACAGGACAGACAAAGAAAGGTTAAAAATGTTTATTGAATGCAGTTAATGACTGTGTAGTGTAATTCATTAAAAAATCTAGTGTTAACAAATTTAAGCAATGAATTCTATACAACTAAAGAATATTTGTATTGGAAACAATCCAAGCTAAAACAGAAAAATCTTTCAACAGCCAAAATTATTATGACAATGTATTATACAAATAACTTAGAATTAAGTTATTGATAATCTATTTATTACCCAAAGAATTATAATGTGAAAAAACTGTTTTCTAAAAAAAATAATTTCACAGCCCCAACACTGATATTTTAAATGATACATTTTAATTTCTAGTATATTTTATTAAAAATTAAAAATATTTTAATATGACATTTATATTCTTTTTCATAAAAAATCATTCTTAAAGAAATGTTGAAAATTAAAAACAAACCATTGCATATTTGATAATTGTAAGTTTAGTGGTAATGTAAGAAAATTAAAATAAACAAATAAAATTATGATATTTTTTGTACTCGGTGTGTAGAGGGCATTAGAAACTCTGAACAAAAAATATATAAATTACATAGCAACTTGTGGTAAAGCAATAAATTTAAAAACTACTCGCCAAGATGTAAATATTTAACTATACTATAAACGTTTCCAAGGGTGATTCAAACCTCCATAAGCAACCATATTATCATATTAATTATACTATTAACTGTGACAAACACTTTATCACAAAAATGTATCGATTGGACTAATAAATAAAGAATACAACACTTTTTTATAATCACGAAACATACACTCAACAATTTATTATTTCCCTAATATCATTACGTATCTACAATAGAAAATTCCATCTTTCAGTACAACTACTACTATCAATTAAAACAATGATATTACACATTTTTAAAAGGGATTCAAATCAAACAAACTTATTTAATTTATGAATTTTACCTCTGTTTGAGAAATAAATAGTGTTGTAATTTAGAAGGATCACGATAATTATTTACATTTTCATTACAGTTTTATACTTTATTATTCCATACTCCATGTATTGATTATAGTTTGTAATGTGAATATCGCATTTTTGAACACTTCCCTGAATACTTATTGTACACGACTTTTAGATTTCACTAAAAATTTGGCAAATCGAATTTACCTAGTAGATCTCATATATTATTGTAGTGCTCTAGTAAAGTTGACTCGGGTATTTCACAATTATAAATATATATTATTCTAAACTGACAGAGACATCTGACATCGCCGGACATCTTTCGTAATTGTTATTTGAAATTTGTAATTCACAACCCTACCTATTCACGACAGAAGTTAATTTTAGCAATCTTTTCTAAATACCTTATTATGAATTCTTGTATACCAAAATATCCCCTCACAACATCATTCCTTATGCCACTTCTACTTTGGCTGTGATGATTCATGAACCCTCAAATCAGTTTAAGATAAAGATACAATGTACAGCCGACACAGTACGTAATAATATATTTAACATTGAGTGTACACATTCTAATATTTATTGTTATAATGTAAAGGACATAATCTCTAATATAAGAAGGACAGAATGTCAACTTGTATAATTTAATTCAAATCAATGAATATATATAACAAATTTTCTATATCAGTTAACATAATAAAATCTTGGACATCTCTTTAGTAGGATGCTTATTTAAGAAATCAAAATTTTACTTGTCTTTATTTAACTTGTAAATCTATTATTGTTACACATTGTTTACTCTTACCTTGATTTATTGATTATGATATATATACAAATCTATTTTAAATGCGAATGTGCTATAAAACCAATACACTTAGATTAAAATTTTAAAAAAGAAAACAATATAAACTTTCATTTTTACTAATTTGAAATTATTTAAGACGTTGCGTAACATTTGCGAGAGCCACAGCGAATGCTTGTAAAGCAGAGAAAGGGTATTGAAAATCGAGAGTGTATGCATTTCCATCAATTCGTCCAAACTGCATAACCTGAAAAATATATAATATTTATATAAATCAGTGTTCTTTTATCTGTCAGGTCATTATCTGCCTAAACATTTAATTTATTTGGATAATGAACATTCATTGTTTTTTAAAACTAATCAGCAATATTTAAAACAAGTTTGTTTTGCATTTATTGTCGGTTGGTTTTTTATCAACATTTCATTTTCTTAACCCATTGGCATACCTCGCCTCATTAGGGACAACTCATTAGACAATTTTGTTCTTATTATTTAATGGATAAATCGCATATAAATATTTGTATATCTTATATACAATACTTATTTAGGGCTCAATTTGTATAGTTACGCTACTGCCAATAGATGATTTAATTTGATATCAATGTCATTCCTAAAATGCACAGGTGTTTACCGATGGGTAAGCCTAGTATTATTGTTTAAATATGTGCATTCCATTTATATAAATTTAAAACAGCAAATAAAAGCGAAACTGCTTCTGTTCAGAGGCGTTTTTGCAGTCAGTCATATATTTTTACAGCGGTCATATAAAACATTTTGTGTATTGTATTTTTCGGTTATCGGTTGCGTATAGTTTCGGAGGCTGGCCAGCCAAGTTTTCAGAAGATTCAAGACTGCAGGGAGAGCGACCATCAGTAGAAGAATTTGCGAGTAAAAGTCAAGTTTCGCAAATGTTGGTGTCTTTTCATTTACATAGGTTGAATGAATATATTTAACGAATCAATTAGAAAACCTAGGACTAGCAATCAAAGGTAATTACGCCAACAACAGGTAGAATGTCTAAAATTAAAATAACTAATTGTAAATAAGGTATAATGTAGCGATCAATTAACACCTCTTGTGATTAGCAACAATTGGAATCAGTATTCATCAGTATCGGTATATATCAGTGCCAATATGATTATGTATTTGTTACTTTTTAAATATATATTATATGTACCTACTTTATAAATATCATAAAATGTCAATCCCATAAAAATATCTGTAATTTTTAAAATTTTAATTAAGCTCCCTTTGACTATATACTACATATGTTTAATGTAATATATTTTTATATGTGTTTATTTTAAGTAGTCAATGTTTATCACTTTGTTTTTACCAATTATTTAATTAGAGGTCACACTGCTATATACAAGGCCCTAAAAAATGTTAAATTCTTTACCTGTTTTCCCCTGAACTCGATTTGGAAATTCTTTGCCGATTCTTGGGTTACTCTGCCTCCAAAATCTAACTGATAAACCTGGCTGCTTTCATTCCACATTGGCGCCTTGTTGTGCATGACAAATTCTCTCCTTACCGGAGTTGTCGGTTGTGATGCGCATATTCCTCCGCTGCCCATTGGTTCAATCTTACCACGCTTCAGCTGCAAAATACAAAATATATCATGTATAAAAAAGTATATCACTAATTATGAAATACATACAAAGTACACAAAATACTATTCATAATTTAATTTATTATTATTGTTTCAGTTTCCATAAGTGTTTATTATTCATTTATTTTATGAAATAAAGTTACATAAAATTTGTATTTTATGCTACAATTAAGTTGGCCACTCTTATGTAAAGTATTGTAAATAAAAAATGTAATTTTTGATGATTCTGATACTTATTTACATGGCACATACAATATATATATTGTATTCAATGATGTAGGTACTAATAAACATAATATTAAAAAATTACAGCCATTTAGAAATAATACTTTACGTTAGAGGGGTCGATATATTTTTATTTTTTATGACAATAAAGAGTGTATGAGAGATTTTTATATTGATAATCTTTGTCTTTTATATTGATGTAATAATCATTGTGTTTTTAACTTTAAATTCACATTTTACCTAGTATGTATATACAAAAATGAATATAAAAAAATTATTTCTAAAATTTTTTAAATAAAGTATATAACCTATATAAAGTATAATCTTTTGTAATACATTAAATATTCAAATTATCCTAGGTGTTTGGGAAAAAAATTGACCTGGATAACAAAACAAAAATTGACTTGGTTAATTATGCAAAGATTTAAAAAAATATTATTTTGTGATACGCTTCTCAAAAACAAACAAGTAAGATTACCCTGGCCCCCAAATAACATTGAGTCATTTATTTTTATAAGCAGATGTCACATTCTGTTTGATGAAATGTTTGCAATTTTGCCAGTTTTTCTTTATGTTATACAAAATTATATAATTTTGCATTAAATTGCTTTGGATAAGTCACTCACAAATATGTATTATAGAGACATGCTTAATTTTTATTGCTACATAATATTTAAGGGCAGAGAATTATCGACTAAGTGTATGTTACAGTAGCCTGTACAGTTTTTTTATCCACACATTCAATTTAACTGGCCTGTGCAGGTCGCTGGATAGTTATACCATAACGTGTTGGCGGCTTTGAAATATAATTTTGAATTCATGTTAAATAATACATTGTAATTTTTTACTGCACCGGTTGATCTCCCACTAAAATCTAAAATATATTGTATTCCATTAATTTGTTAAACAGCTATGTACATTTACATCTTGGTTAGATAAATATAATAAAATCATATTTTTTAAGTACACAATTAATGATTGTTACTACACCATAATAACTGAAAACTGACAAAAATTAAAAATACAATACTCAAACACAGACAATATCCTTTTGTTTTGTAGGTACTGACTAAAAACACATATGTACAAATATACGTATCGTTATCTAAGCAGCAACACCACATATCTAAGAATTGTGTACTTACATATGTGAATTTGTAGAAGAGAGACATAACTAGTTTTAAATGATTTTTGTAGAATTATTGAAGTATTATTTATCTTTCTAGAGTTGTAAAGAGGAGCAGATTCTTTCTACACTGAAACTGAACTAAACTTAGGTATGGTTCCCTTGACTTGTGCGCAGTTGACAGGGAGGTTACAAATGATATGTAGTAATTACATTTCTTTGATTTGCACGCCCATAGCGGACATTGTCGTGAAACTAGTGATATAGAACGATTCCCCGCAAAAATTTAAATCCAATGATATAAATATCTTAATTTCACAAAAAATTGAGATATGCGGCATTGACGATATGTGTACCATTATAATTAATTATAATCATACATACCTTCTGCCTTAGCTGGGCTTTCTGGAAGGTTTCAAGGTCCCTGTAGTTTTTACCGTTTACAACTTCATCGCCAGAAAATGTTCCTAATTCATCATCTGAGCTTTCTTGGTTTTTACTTTTGTTTCTTCGTCGGTTTAACAGAGGTGAATTCAAAAAGTTTTTCCTGCAAAATAAAAAATAAAGTATTCATTTTGTGAAACAAATTTGTCAATTTATTATTTTTTATTATTATTTTGTATTATGTACCTACATTACAAATTTTAAGTGTATAATGGATTTTAGATTATGACATTTGAAAAGGAGAGAAAAATCCCGATACCATTATTTATTTAATGTCATAATGGTTATGTACTGAGTTCAGTATTCATATTAGTATGTAGGCAAACATGATTTATAATTTTTTTTAAATATCACCTAAATTATTGTTCAAACCTTCCCCCTACATTCCTCAATCTCAATTGTGTTGACCCTTGTGGACAGTGATGGATGTTTTGATTAAGATGGCATATACCTATAGTCTCAGCTTGTATTCTTCCATGAGCGAGTCTAAAGATCTAACTAGTTGGCTGATGCAGAATTGCAATGATACTACACGGTAAGTCTAAGGTTAAGGCCCGCATGTCGCAAGCCCTACATGCGACACGCGGGCCGTATGACAAATGAGCATGGCATTCGAGTATGGCAGTCGTATTTTGAGCTGTCATCATGGCTTCATATGATATTATTGATATGTATTTAAAAGAAAACACATTTTTAAAATTTACCTTAAAGAAAGGTCCGAGTGACATTTTAAGCAAAGAAAAAAGTTTGGAGAATTTTCAACATTATATAATAATTTAAGGTTAAATGAAGCCAAATATCACGAATATACCTTTGACTATATAAAAAAAAAATATCCATATTTCAGGTTTTAACTGAATTACACATAGTATTTGTTTGAACGACATCTGGAATGTCAATACTAAATGCTGTTAAAACACAAACTGGTTTGAACTTGCATGCTCATGCTATGCCGAATGCAAACAAGCACGCTCCAGGTCACTCAGGACATTTGGATACCCGAACATGAAACGCTCAATTAGAACAGGCACTAAGGCTTTGGCTTAATGCTTCTCGCATTCCTACCCGGTTTGACTCCATTCTTTCAAAATTCCCATTACCTACTGCCTCCAAATCCTATCCTTTCAAAAATATTTCCTTCTATACTCTAGTATCTAATATGTATTACAATATCTTTAATGTTACCTTATACTCTCATAATCAAAATAGAGTAAAAAGATTTGAGTTGAGTTTGAGAACTATGAATTTTATTTAATATAAAATGAGAAATTATTTTTCATCCATTAAAACAAATCCAGTTTGATCAAAAATTAAATTACCTGATGGGAGAAGCTGATGCAGTTCTCTTGTTTTTCTTGGACGGAGCGGGACTAGCTGGTGATGACCGTGGTAATCTCGGTCTTGTGGCCGGTGAAGAGGGAGGGGTTACCCCTGTGCCAGAGCCCCCGCTTCCCCTTTCCCTCATACGGTGAAGCAGCTGCTCTAATGTTGCTAGTGCAGCTCCTGAAATAGAATTTCCAGCCCTCTGTTCTACAGGACTCGGTGTTGCAGCACGTTCTGTGGGAAGACAAAAAAAATTTTAAACTAAGTCTTATAAAAGAATATACTCGATACCAAAAAACAATAAATTGTAGTAAGATGTCAATACATACATACCTACGTAGTTTGTAACACATTAGAGTTACAAAAGTTTTGTTTGCTTTTAAAAACATTCTAAAGTACCTTTTCACATTTTAATCTTCTACTTCTGCCAATTTGTGACATAACCTAACCCTTTTATTAAAGAATAGTAGACTTGTGGAGTCGAGCAGTCAGGATTCCCGCCATCGAAGGCCGAGGCCTTCACTGAATCCCCAGATTTGAATCCCACTAATGGTGATTCATATAAACCCTATTTACATAGCGTCAAATAGTAAAATATTGCTGTGGCTTGTTTTTGGTTTAGATATTAAAAATATATATCTACCATTAAATTAAAATACTGGGGTTTTATTTTTTTACACCGGTTTCAGAGAGATAGCAATTTTACACTACCTTGAAATTAGAGTGGTCTCTTTGCAACTGATTATGCACCAAATACCCTCAAAAATGTGATATAAAACATGTATGTATATAACTGCTTCACATATTAAAAATAATTACCTATTTCAATTTCACTGTTGATGCTTCCATCGTTCATCAAACGAGGACTAGAACTCCGACTTTTATCCGACCCTGGTGAATATCTGTCTTTGAATAACCCTTTTGATTTTTTTGTTGGTGTATTGCACGCGCTTGATGTTGAACAAGCACTGCAAATGTATGATTCCACACTTGAACTCTCATTAACTGATATTGGATTTGTGTTGGACGATGGAGTGACACATTTACACGATTCACAAACAGGCAAATCCCTTCTCTTTTTTCTATTCATTATTGGGGTTTTAGAATTAGTAAAAAAGCTTAATTTAGTACATTCTTTCATATTTTTAGGTGGGGTGTTCATATTTATTTCAATCTTTTCGTTGGATGTATTAATTGGTTTAATACTCTCTATGGTTTCATACTCGTTTTCCTGACACGGTGATTTTATAGATTCCTCGATACTGGCCGGTAATGTAATCGCGTCATTCGGCGCATGGGCAATGAAAAACATTTCACTAGAATCTAAGCTTTTAGATTTTCCACAGCTTTTAAGATACGGGGTTTTTGTACAGCCATTGTTTATTGTCTTTGAATCTAACTTTAAATTTAATTGCGGATTTGCATTATTTTGTTTTCTAAAGTTTCGTTTATTGATATTGTTTTTATTTTTTTTGTTTACTAAAACTAGGCGTTTGGGAGCATCCTTCCGAAGCATAGCTAATGTCACTTCGCAAGGAACCAACTGAGAATTAACTATGTCCAAATAGCCTACACTACAACTTCTTATCATTGTGTCGGAAACAGGAGCACTGGTGATCGGGACACCCACTGGGGTAATTGGAACTGTGGTTGATCTGTGATTAGAACTATTTTCTAATAACGTTTCGGATGATAAGTTTATGTTTCCTTCTTCGTCGATATATTTTAAATCATCCTTTTTATTTTCGCAGTTAGGTGATGAGAGTTTATCCTTTCTTGTGCAGTATTTGAACATTGTTGAATGTGATTCAGTATTCAGTATACTGTGCATTAAATTAGCACCCCTCTGGGAATGAACACTAGCTTGGGTTAACATTGATTCTGTTCTATTTCCATTAAGAAGCCTGTTAGTAACTGCTTCCATATGAGAATCCATCTTCTTAATGAGGACCTAGAAAATAAAAATATTTGAGTGCATTATTATATAAAGTTATGATTTTTTGATACATGGTTCTGTAAAAGTAAAAACAATTTTAAATAAATCATATATGATTTCATTAAAAATTAATATAACTAATTACTTATTTCTTGTAAATCAAATGAATGGTGCGTTCTGGTACCAATTAGTATGTTCTACTTAAAGGTTTTTGAAAAACATTATAATTAAAAAAATGGTCACATGAAATTGTAAATAAGTGGAAGTTTCAATTAAATAAACTTTAAATGAAATTTAAAATTAGGTGATTTATGTATGGGTCATTGTAGCTTAATCAGTAAAGCTTTCTGCCAGTAATAGAAAGTTACCGGTTCGAGTATCGGTGTTGACTATATTTTTTTAATTGATACATTTTTCTGTGTATTTTTGTGATTTATACAAATTTGTTTAACATGATGTATTTATGTTTTTGTAACATACCTGTCTGCTGTGGTCCAGACTTAGATGAAAAGTAGATTGATGGCTGTGAGATTCTACCGTAGACATGTTAGATTTAACTTGTTGTACATTTTGTGAAAAGTCCGTTCCGGAGCTGTGGTAGGACATCATAGTCTGCGCAGGTGGCCGATCAAAGATGATATCACTAGGAGCTACAGCGTTCTTGGGGGATTGGAGAGTAGGGACTGAACCCTCGCAACACAAAGGGGATATAGCGTGTCGACCGGGACAGTGTGAAGAGCTGGTCCTCTGTGAGCCTGATGACGATCCACTCCTCCCGAGACCACACCCAGGGCTATAACTACTACTGCTAATAGGATTCGTATGATTTCTGATAGGATTGCTGGTGTATTGTTGAGTGGATACCGATTGGGAAGAATCATTATTTTCTCTTATTTGATTTCTATTGTATCCACTCTGTGCCATATTTATTTGTTCTCTACTATGGTTTCTAGTGGAAATGTTACCGTTGCTGCTGTTTGTTCTTAACGACTCGCAGAAGTTTACCATTTCTGATAAATCGATGTAAGGAAATTCATCTTCGTAAGATTCAGCTCTCGCGAGGGCAGGTATTCCATTATTGTTATTGTTCCCGCTACCAGTTGTTTCATTCGGTGTAGAAGAGTTATGATTTAACAATGACGACTTGGCACGAGCCAATATGTTTCCTCGCGGTGACATGGGAGCTATAACAGACGCCACATCATTATTAGTATGCTTCACTTTATGGACAGGAGTCGATTGCTCCCCCGCTGAATGGAAAACTTCTTCTTCATCTTCAGAAAAAATGTTTGGGTTGAAATTTGGATCGGGACCCGTGGGAAGATTATCTCTCAATTCGGTCATAACAAGCGTCATTTGTCTCGGCTGGAGATGAAGTAATGAGGTCTTGTACGTGACCTGTCCGAGATTAGCAGGAATATTTTTTGCCAAGCCGTGAATTTTGAATTTTGTTCCCCAAATATTTGACGTCACTTCCACCAACGGGATTCCCTGCAAACGTATTGAATTACAGAATTTAAATACTTATAATTAAACAATATAAATTATATAATCTTGAACTCAATTATTATTTTTGTTAAATGAATTTTTTTACTTTTATAAAAGTAACATGTGTTGGTTGCACAGCCAAAAAATTAATTAAAAATCAATGTATTTAAAAAAATTACTGAATTAATGACGGCGCAATGGTGTCAAAAATTGTGATGTTCTGTCTGATTCTATATTCTCGGCTTTTTTTAATTCCCGGAACTCGAGAGTCAACATTTTCAAGTCCGGGAATTCCCAGGATGAATTTTATTTAATTTAAAAATTTATATTTTAATAAATACTCATATGTAGGTATATATTATTATTTGTGTAAAAATACATAGTTATTATTAATTTATTAAAACAAATAAAAATTGTTTGATGAAATTCTTATTGATTTATAATGTGTTTAGTTTTTTTTAAATGAAATTAAGTTTACATATATGTACTATGAATACAAAAATGCATACCTATGAAAATTACAAAATACAAACAATTTATTAAAATCAAAAAACATACAAAAAAATAACAATTACAGTGAAACCTCTATCTATCGTTTTTGAAGGGACCTACTAAAATAAACTATGAATGCGAGAAAACAATGAATGCAGTAATTTAGAAAAAAGTTACATTCATACATTGTTAAAAAGATACATATTTCACATGTAAATGAATGTGTTTATATACAAATATAATTAGAAAGCTGCACAGAAACAAAACAAATTAAATTAAACTTTGTACATATCATGCATAATCTTTCATTTGACTGTTGCGTTATTGCCGTAAGTAAACAGTATTTTTTCTCATCAATATTACACATGCACCACTCATCGCTGGATCACTACTCACTATCTACTGTACGACAGTGATCAGATGGAATTAACTCAAATAACTTTTTTTAAATGAATAAGAACAAGAAAAATTCAAAAGTCTCAAGCCTCAAGTTCTGGGACTCGATAGAGCAAAAAACAAAAGAATTCCCGGTAATTTATTCCCGGGTTGTCTCAACACAGAATCACCACTCACAACTATTACATAGGAATGTAATGTAATGATTATACTATCACGCTGCTTCAATACTTCAACTATACAAATATCGAATACTAATAAATTTATCTTTAGTAGTTAATTACATAGGAATGTAATGTTTCACCACATTACATAATATGTTTACCTCTGGTAATGAATCAACATAGCCAAGCTCATCAACTGTCTCAGAAACTTCTTTTTCTGCTGTGGGTTGACTTCTTGTACTCCGATGACGACTTTTTTTTTTTCTTTGAAGTCTCGGTGACCCGCTGCATCCTTAAAATGAATTTATTAATTACATAATAACTGTATATGGTTTATGTAAAATTGAAACTATATTTCCTAATACAAATTATATCAATGAATTAGAAAGATATATGGAACAAATTTGTTAAATTTATTAATAGATTTTTTTCTCTATATCTTTTTAACTGATTAATTTGTATTAAAAATACCGCAGAACTACGTTTTGAAATTGCAACATTACAACGAAAATGTGTTCTCATCAAAAATATATTTTTCTATTTAAGAATAAAAGTTTATATATCTGACAGGGCCATTACTACCAGGAAACACAAGAATGACCTTGCCAGGAACTGTATTAAATAAACAGAGTACAAAAAAAGCTATTTCGTTATTTAGAAAATAGCAACATAACTCAATTCCTTTTAAAATATTTTGTACAAGATGTGGATACTTACGTTATATTGCAAACGGTGTAAAATTACAATCACTTATAATTTAAAATTATGAATTATTTTCTACTTTTCTAGGCATAAATCCTCAATTCATTAAAATATTAAAATAGTAAAAAATATTAATTAAGATACTATTTTAGATTAAGATTAAAATAAGTTTATTACAACCTTGTGCAAATTGAATAACTTAGCATCAGTTAATCACCTCTTTATACATATGATGAAATGTTCTTTACTAACCTTCATCCTTGTCTGTATCTGACGTGTCGGACATTACATAAGATGGGGGATGATGTGACGATGAGCTGGAGTGACTGTGAGCGGAGGAATTTCCACTACTACTTGAGCTGCTAATCACATCGCCTGATGATTTTATCCGAAACCAGTGAATGTCATCAGAATCGGCGCCTGCAGTATTTAAATTTATTTTAGTCATTTGACACTTCTGATAAAGTTTATGATAGTGTGATTATAAATCTAATTAAATATTTTACTCTGATTAATAGATACCAGACCATTTATTTGATATTTGATTAATTTTTGAGCATAAGAAAACTTGTACACCGTGAATGCATAAAACGGCTATGATTTTTTTCATCTTTTAAATATTTGATTTGTACAGGTAGAAATTTTATATGGAGATAGTTTTTGTTCATAAGAAATTTGTATGTAGAAATTAGTGATTCCTATTTGCGCTTGTGTGTGCTGTGCATAAGTTTGTATGCAGACATATGTATAAATACAATATTGATCATAAACAAACCTTATTGATACAATAAGGTTCGTTTTGCTTCACCAACCCAAAATAAGCAAATAATGGCAAATTTTAATTGAAATTCAGTCACCGTATAGTTTCTGTTTCGGAAGGTTATATAAGGAAGTAAAATATGAAAGAAAAATAATTGGAATAATAATTATCATGTAATACATACACGAGGAATAAAGAAACATATTTACACTTTTTTGCTATGTGAAATATGTAACATTGGATTATAAATTAAGATTTACAATAATTACCAATTATTTCTCAGTAATAATGTTAAAATTAATTTTATATCTTTACATAGCACAAACCAACCAATGAAAGAAACTTGACAGTCAATTTCAAAGCTGTTTTAAAAAATATCCAAATACTAACCCATTGTCTTCATACAGATAATAAAAGGTTTTACTAAATGTTATGTTAATTTAATTTAACATTATTTTTGGCTAAACATACTAGAATCGTTAAATAAGTCTTACTTTACATGGTTTTGTATAAATTATTTTTGGCTAAACATACTAGAATCGTTAAATAAGTCTTACTTTGCATGGTTTTGTATACATAAGTTTTTCACCCGTTTTACTGGGATCATTTTAATGTATAATACACAGATCAGTAAATGAATAGATATGAAAAAAGTGTACATATAGGAGAGGGGTTCGAAACATTAGTTGCGGAACGAAGGGCATTCTACACACATTATTTGTGGAAACAAATCTGATAGTTTTTGACATTTATGCAAGAGTAAAAGTAATTACTCTTCGAAAATTAAATCTTTGTGTAAACAAGACGTATTTTTTACATTAATTAGCGTTTCAATTTTTGTTCCAATCGAGTCATATTTTAAAAAAAGTCACAGAGCTGTTTAATTGCTTAAGTGTTACCAAAGTGATCAAGTGAGCGACACCAAAATGAAAATATTGAAACAAGGAATTTCCGTTAGTTCATGTCTATATACGAGGCGTGTCCGTAAAATAAGTTCCACGAATTTTTTTCACATAAAAAAGCTGGTTTAATTTTAAAGAAAAGTATATTTTTGGAAAGTTCAGTCCTTCTTTTATTTTGCTACATAATCGCCGTTGCGTTCTATGCACTTCTGAATTCGAGACACCCACTTCTTTAAACCAGAGTCATAGAACTCTGCCGCCTGTCCGCGTAGAAAACTAACAACCGCATTTTGTACCTCTTCATCTGTCTTGAATTGGGTTCCGCCAAGGTTTTTCTCCAACTCGGGGAAGAGATGGAAGTCACTTGGTGCTAAGTCTGGACTGTAGGGTGGGTGAGACACCATTTTCCATCCAAATTTTTCGATGAGGGCTGTGGTTCGATAGGCGGTGTGCGGTCGGGCGTTGTCATGGTGAAAACGCACTCCTTTGGTCAGCATCCCTCTTCTCTTGTTCTGAATTGCACGTCTAAGATTTTTCAAGGTCTCACAGTACCGTTCAGCATTGATTGTTGTCCCGCGAGGCATAAACTCGCACAACAATACGCCCTTTCGATCCCAAAAAACGTTAGCCATGATTTTTCCTGCAGACAGGATTTGTTTGAACTTCTTTGCTCTTGGCGAAGAAGGGTGCTTCCACTGCTTCGATTGCTCCTTTGTTTCCGGTGTGGTGTAGTGTACCCAGGTCTCGTCGCCAGTAACAATGGAGTCCAGAAATTCCTCTTCGGTTGTTCCGTGAAAAGCGAGAAATTCTTGGGCCGCTTCAACCCGCTGCCGCTGGTGATCTGCAGTGAGCATTTTTGGTACCCATCTTGTGCAGACCTTTGAATAGCCTAAATGTTCAGTCAAAATCTTGTCGATTGTGGTTTTGCTGGCCTCCGGAATCTGTTCGCACAGCTCCCTAACTGTAATCCGTCGATCTTCGAGCATTGCCGCTTCGACTCTGGCAATTGTTTCGTCGGAAACCGATGGCCGCCCTGCACGGGCTTCGTCGTGGACGTCTGTTCGGCCATTTTTAAATTCCCTGACCCATCTGCGCACCATCCCGGAGCTCATACACTCTTCTCCATACACTTCACAAAGTTCTTCGTGAATTTCCTTCGCCGATTTCTTCTTAGCGGCCAGGAAACGAATAACAGACCGCAACTCGCAGCTGGCGGGAGACGCAAGAGGAAGCTCCATCGTTGACGGCTGCTGGGCCTAGACTAAACGTCGCAGCGACGCTGGCTTGGTGAGGAATTGTAGTGGGGGAACCAAATAACCTGCCTCTGCTGTCTGGTCGCGCATAGAAACAATCCTAGCGCCAGCGGCAGTCCGTGGAACTTATTTTACGGACAAGCCTCGTATTTGATAGTCTGTGGTATAATACTTAGATGAATTAATATATCCCCATAATTCTAAAATTCATATATATAAGGTCAGTAGGGTATCGATTTTATTAGAAAATTTGTCTAAGGGAATTTTAAGACAACTCATGTAATAATTAGTAATGTCATTGTCTCAAGCCAGAGAGAAATTACAATCAAATCACCCTACTCGTGATCAGTGTAATTTAATTCAATTATAAGTTAAAAATTTGAAATTAAATAACCTTCAGATTGTGGATCAAATATTACAAATTCCGGTCGTATCTTGCTAATCCTCCTCCCCTTCAGCAGCGGCACCAGTCCTCCGAGGTGCTCCAAGTACAAGGTGTAACTCACGCCTGCGCCGGGTCCTCCACTACCACTACCCGAAATATTAACCACATTCCCCGCCACCCCATCACCGCTCCGCCTCAGCATCGTGCAGTGAAGCCGTCCGACTCTGGCAGCTCGACTTACAAAATCTCTCACGGCAGTAGCCTCCGGAACACAACACTGGAGAAATGGAAACTATTTAAGATCGTTATGAAGTTGTGTGGAAGCAAGATACCTATTTCAACACTCGATCATCATTCTCCCTTACAATTATGTTCTAAAGCATTACTGCATTACATTAAATACCAATATAATATAATATTATTTGATTAATCCCATCCATACCATTCAATCTTAAACCCTGGACCAAAAATATTTCAGATATTCCACAAACAAAATACTATCAATTTCTAAGTGATTTTTTTTTATTAGATTGATTCTACGACAAAAGCTCAACTTTGTCGTGGCACTGATTTTTTTGGTTAGTTTAAGTTAGATCTTTGTTATTAGGTGTATTCTTATTTAAAAATTTTTAACAGTTAATTAACAAATAAATTTTAAATTTATTATATTTAACAATTTTTCCAATAAAATCTTATTTGAAAGACTAATAAGTATGGTTTGGCTGATTAAGAATTTATAGGTCGATACTCACCGAAATAGTGTGTGTGAAGAGACTGGCCACAAGTCCCGCCAACCTCGGCGGCAGGGGGAGATGGGCAAGGTGTGCTTGGCGCCGAAGGGCAGAGCGCACCCTCAGTCTGGCCAACAACTGCAAGGAACCAACACGACGCCACGCGCGAGCCACTTGAACTCCGGAACCGGTGGCTACGAACACTCGGCGGTCATTGTGACCCCATGTCATTGCAGATACTGGCATCTAGAGACAAATTCCATTGTATCAATCAAATTGAAAAAACATAACCTAAACTAATCTACCTTGATTTAAGATAATCTGTTAAAATGTTGATTTTATGCTTAGCTTATATATTCACTTATTTGATTTTTATCATATTTACAGGTGGCACAAAAAAGTGAGAACATTTCGTAAAATGTGATATAATTACATCAAAATTAGTTTAACTATATCTTATAATCAACAATAGCTTAAATAGTTTACTAATTTACTTACTTACCTATTTACCAATATTACGTTTTATTTCAACAATTTCCGGTTGCCATCTTTGATTATTAATTTTAACATTGTTTATATTTGATTTTTTAACATTGTTTATATTTTTGCCCAGAATGACAAAAATCACCGCAGAAAACCATAGTCTGATCAAAAATTTGCAAATTGAAAAACGTTGTGGCGCTAGGAAAATGATCAGAGTTTCAAAACAAAGCCTGGAGTAGAGCTAGACATTATAGTAGGACCGAGCTCCATCTCACACAGCCAGAAATACAATCAACTTTCTTCGTTGTGAGAACGTTAATTATGTAGAACAACAATGTCTATGAATGAAGGCATACCCAACTTTTGAAATTATTCGCAGAGCAAAGCTGGAATGGAAGGTGTTCAACCAATACACATTTCCAGTGCTCATACATGGCTGCAAAACTTGGACTCAACGGACACTAATTATCTATGCTTATATTTGATTGATTTCAAGAATAAGTTCACCTGAGTGCTTGGAATGGCAGTAGTGTAGAGCAGGATACCCGTATCGGAGTAAAACTTCACAATGTTATTAAATATTGGCGAGTCTTGAAGCTTTCCTTCACTTTCCAACATCGCGCCCGCTACGGCCAAAAGTTCCCTGGAGTTAGACCATTCCATTGCCATATGCCGACCATCAAATTCAGTGTGAATATGAACAGGTGATACATCATCATAATTCTTCAAAAGATATATGTGTCCGTTTTGAAAACTGACTGCTAAAACAAATGTTCTCTCGGCTGCATTGGCCACCCCGGGCTCTGTATCTTCTCCTTCCTCCATTTTGAATTTTTCACAACTCCACGCCATGCCTGTTATACCCACTTCTGAACTGAGTTGCACCTGAAATAAGAATTGCAATTTTTTTTAAATTACATACACATATTAGTAGTGACAATGATTATTATTTTTAATTAAGGAAAATACATTTGTTGTGAAGTTGTATTTTCAGAACATAGTTCTGTGGTATTTAATGCAAATTAAATTAATCAACTAGAAAGATATACAAACTCACTTACTTACTCAACTTACTCAAAGGTATTTGAGATTCCGTAAAAATAAAGTAGTTAGCTTTCAAATAATGCAACGATAGATGTATTAATTTGAAAAAGTGAAACATATAGGTTTGAAAATTTATCATCAAAAGTACTATCACTGTATCATAGTTGGATAATGCACCTTCCCCGGTTTGGAAAGAAATCCAGGTTCGAATCCTGATAGCGCAACAATAATATTTTTACATAAAATTTATTTTATATGTTTCTAATTAATACATTTAATTAGTACATATTTAAAATATATCTGAATAATTACAACTTCACAATAAGAATATGTTCCCTTAATAGTATATCTTTCCTGTTGATTAATTTAATTTGTATTTTTATTTTTCATCAGATATTATGATGGATTAATTAGGATTATACTTAACTAGTAAGTTTTTTTTATGAATATGCTAATTAGTGACTTGAGATTACATATCTGTATGTAAAATTTTTTTAATCTGTCTGCCTACCTGTCTCTCTGTCTGTTCTCTATACAATTCTACATTCTTTAATCGATCTTACCCAAATTTTGCATAGTTACTTCTTAGGATCCTGCACAAAATATACACTGTCCCCTCCTTCTGCCGTCCACTCCATGATACATTTTATATTGCATGCTACTCACTCTAAATATTGCATACCATTGCGTACTACTCTTTAGGATCTTTCAAAAAATATAGATACTGTCTCCTCGATGTGTATTAAATTTAATGCTATCAGTTCCAAATTTTGCACAGTTGCACACAAACGGCCGGTGTCCACGAATGAGATTTCTCTTAGAGAGTCAAGTCGAGTGTAGTGTAAAAGGCAGTACACAGTTCAGCGTGAAGCGATCTATGAATATCATCGTATGTGTTTCACTTGTGGATTAAAATGACACATCCAATGCATACGTACCTTTAATTTGGAAATCATCGTGGACATAGGCGTTTAGACCCTGATGAAATTATAATCATTCCCTTACCAGGACTAATTATTGCATCACAATATAAAAAGCAGTTAGAACAGCCAATTTGATTATCAATGAGAATGTTTTACATTACTTGTACAATGGTTTAATTTAAAACTCGCCAGGCATCATGGGCATATATACCAGGTATGTAAATATGAAACCAGAATTTGCCCATAGATGGTCCTAACTGTCAATGTAGTTACCGTCAAACCGCGTCATTGGCGCCATTATCTTGTTTTGACATCTGACAAGATTTTCAACTCATAACAATACAAGTTTCACACAACAGCCTAGTTTTTAATAGCGTTGAACATACCGAATTTTGTGCCTGGAAACTACTGTGAATTTTCTGTTACCATTTGAAGAAAACTGCTGCAGAATTGCATCGAACGCTCGTAGAAGCTTACGATGATTATGATCTTGGTAAATCACAGGGCTTTGGGTGGTTCAAAAAATTCAAAAGTGGCGATTTTGACGTGAGAAACAATGCTGTGTGTTTAGTGGGATCAGAAGGGTGTGATCTATTATGACCTGCTAAAACCTGGTGAAACCGTCAACATTGAACGCTATCGACAACAAATGATCGATTTAAGTCAAGCTTTGCCACCAGAACATCAAACACCAAGAATATCAACCAGAATATCAAATAACCAGAATATCAAAAAAGGCAACACAAAAGTGATTTTTCTTCATGATAATGCACCATCATACACAGTAAAACCAGTCAAGGAAACAATTGAAGCGTTTAGTTGGGAAATACTTTCGCATGCGGCTTACTCACTTGACAGACTTGGCTCTATCCAATTACTACTTATTTGCATCAATGGGACACGCACTTGCTGAGCAGCGCTTTACTTCTTAAGAAAATGACTCGATGATTGGTTTACCTCAAAAGAGCAACAGTATTTTTGGCGTGACATTCATAAATTGTCAAATGGGAAAAATGTATAGCTAGCGATGGGCAATATTTCAAATAAAATATTTTGTTTCATTTTCATACAATAAACATGTATTTTCTTTACAAAAATTCCGGTTTCATATTTACATACCCGAGTATACTTATACATGTGAATAGACTGACAATGGACACCCTCAAATATATATACGATTAAATATTATTTTGGTTATCTACCTGAGAAACCATTGCTCCATGAACGTCCATAACGATTATTTGTCCTGCCGTGGTGCCGAAGTAGACTTGCTGGTCATCTGGTGTCCATATGCCGCAGGTTATGGTCGCTTCCAGATTCAGCATAGATGACCAGTAACGCTGGCCAGCTACAGAGCCAACCAGTACAAAACCATCCTGAAAATGTCAAAGTAAAAACTCAAAATCAGTTTTTTTTTCAAATGACGTGCAACATAAATCTTTATACCATTTAATGTTTTTCTGCTTAAACAAATCGGAAACAAAATGGCATCAAAAACTTCTTTCTTGAAAGGGAATTAATGTGAACAATTTTATAGATGAGGTTGAGGTCTTTAATGCTTCGGTCTATCACCATAATTTTCAAAATTCTGTGTGTGCAATTTTAAGATCCAATAATATAATTTGCGCGCAGGAGCAGAAATTAAAAAAAACATTACCTCACTAGTACAAGACTATTTGAGTTATACAAAGTAATAAACACATCTCTGATTTGTACATGTTATTAAATTGAACTGACATTACTGAATAATTTATGTGCGTGCTATATTGACAAATCGCAAAAATTGTGTTTTTTGAAAAAATTTTCTTTATGTATTTTTATTTATCTTTCATCTTTCATATGATATTCTTCATAGCATGGAGATTTTTTTTACCTATATGTGCCGCACAGGATCTCGCTCGCGGGAGCTCTGCTGGTATGCGGCCCTAAAAAGGGACGTTTTTGGGACCAGGTTCCCACAGACCCGGGAAACCAGTGATTGGGGAAATAATGTGAGATGCTCTCCCGTAGATGGACGCTATGTACATTCAACAATGTCATTTGAACAGATTGTATTTCATGTAATGGGATATCGCGTGCAGTAATGATAATAAACGGATAAAAAAAAACCTGGGTTATCCCTACCTGTAAGATTTTATTTGAAATTAAATTAAATGTAAGTGCTAATAGAATCTGCTGACCCAAACCCAACGACGCCCGACTGGTCAAGCAGTTTCTCCCTTTCGCCACCAGGTGGCTGACGAGCCGAATCGCTCGGGGGCAGGGCTAGGGCTGTAAGCCCGCCCCAATTGGTCCAGCGTGAGACGGGGGGCCTGTAGTGGCCGGGCCCGTCTTACTGATAATAAATAGTGCGCTGGCAGCCGAGAGAGCTTATTCTCATCGCCACGCTCTCTGAGTACATACGCTGAAGTTTCATTTCTCTCCATCTCGCTTTTTCTCTCAACTTTTGGAAACGGATTCGACTTTAGCTGCTACACTAGACTACGATTTGGATCCTGCGCACTGCTGCACAGACGTCGTCAGCCCGAGCTAGAAGAGTGAACCGGCGAACCACTCCTGCATAGAGTTCTTTTTTCTATACGAAACACCTATAGGTAGGTACTAGGCTACTTGAAAGATAATTATTTTTTATGTATGTAAAAAAAATCATAAAAATGCAAAAAATTATTTCAATTTTAAAGGGAAGGTTAAGGTGGATGGATACCTTGGATTCACTCATGCTTTTGGTTTGTAAAATTACTTTATTTCAGAAAAATCCATTTTTTCTAATATTTCAGACACTACTGACATCGAACTTAAACGTTTTAGGCCAATGGTGCCGCGCGGATAACTTTTTATTCGCGATAATGTAGAAAATAACTTTTCGTCTTGGAATTTTGTTAAAGGTGTACTGACAGATTTTCATGGATTATTTCAATTAATTTTTCGGGCCCCTACCATTTTGGAGGTTCTAGTCTGTAACCCGTTTAGTCCTATAGTAAATCTAGCCCACATGGCATCTTAAGTTCCTTCTTATGTGCGCAATGTTTATTATTAATGCAAGCCAACATCAATATCGTTGATCTTATGTGTCTGTATAAAATTGTTAATATATATATTTGGGGATTAGGTCGGTGGTTAAATGAAAGAGTGATGATTGGTGCGTTGATGTTTATTGTGACAGTATGATAGAACAAGGAAGTCAGATAGAATGAAAGAAATGAAGAGATGCAGAAGGAGCGCGTGAACTATGAAAGTGAAGCAAGTCGGCGCTCTCGGTAGTCGGTCTCGCTCGGCGCGCATGGACCGGCAAGATCACCGTTGCGGAGCGATGAAACAGGAGAGAGATCGTCGGTGAGGAATCGGGTCAGACCTGCAGCAGCAACCGGCAGCGCTATGTCGCCGGCATCGATGACGACGGTGAATTTGAAATCTTATTCCCTACATATATATATATATATATATATATATACATACATTGTATTACAAAAAAAAAACGTGAAAACATTATCGATGTATACAGTAATATCGTTTAGGGGCCAGATCAACGAATTTTCTTCAATCTAATGGATCGTCTAATAAGTCTTTGCGGTTTTTCTGAAATGATATTTTCCCGGTATTTTATTTTTTGTGACATAAAATGACATGGGTACTATTTGACAGCATTTTTTCCGCTCTAAAACGTCAGCGTCGCCATTTTTCAGTATAAAACTGAATTTTTAATTAGTCGCCTTAAATAATGGCGCGTCAAGTTGAGAAAAACGAACATTTTCGACACATACTTTTTTTCGCCTTTAATCAAGGTTAAAATGAGGTCATCCAGGAGCTCAACTGGGAAATTTTACCGCATCCACCCCACAGTCCCGACCTCGCTCCGTCAGATTATGCATGGTGTTACGTTCAACAACGACGATGACCTCAGAAATTGGCTCGATAACTATTTCGATACCAGACCAACCGATTTTTATAGAAAAGGCATCGACGAATTAGTTAAAGATGGAATTAAATCCTGACAATAATGGAGAATACATTATTGATATTGTAATTTTTAAATATCAATTAAATATATTAATTAGAAAGATATACATATAAAATCAATTCTATCGAAAAATATTGTTGTTGCGTCACCGGGATTCGAACCTGGATATCTTTCCAAACCGGGGAAGGTGCAATATTCAACTATACTGTAGCGACAATATTTTTAGCCACAAATTTTTGAACCCATATGCTACCTTTTTGATATTAATATATTTAATCGTTCCATTATTTGAAAGAGCCATCTATCTTATTTTTACAGAATCTCAAATACCTTTGAGTGATGATAGGTAACATATAGGTTCGAAAATTTGTCGCTAAAATTATTGTCGCTGTAGCATAGTTGGATAATGCGGCTTTCCCGCTTTGGAAAGAGATCCAGGTTCGAATCCCGGTGGCGCAACAACAGTATTTTTCGATAGAATTAATTTTATATGTATATCTTTCTAATTAATATATTTAGTTCATATTTAAAATATCACAAGTCCTAGGTTCTGAATAATTACAACTTTGCAATAAGAATGTGTTCTCTTAATTGTAATTTTTGTTTTAAAACAACATTTCATAATAAATAATTAAACTAAACCGCAAAGACTTATTAGACAACTCAATAGTTCCACGTTTCTTTAAGCTGCGTATTTTTATTGATCACTTAATTGTGTATTTAAATTTATTCAGACTTGTATCTGTAACATTTTATCTTCATACAATAACAATCAATGAACGGTTACAGAGTATTTGATGGCGATGTCAAATTCACGCTTTTACATTTCTAATAATTTTTTAAACGTATTTTTATTGTAAAATTGTCATTAAATTGTTAACGTTCTGCATAATTAACTAACAAAACGAGAAACAAATCAAACCAAAATGTCTGGCTTAAATACAATAATTAAAACAATTTGCTTACCTGGTAACAAATGAGTGCCATGCGTCCATCGTGCGACCATGAAAAGTGTGTGACGGGCGTGTTCCGATCGTTTATGAGTTCAATACTCCATCTCCCTTCATATTTTATCCACACGAATATAACACCGGAGCTGTCGCACGAGGCGAGCTTTTGATACGGCTCGTTCCATTTTACCAGTATCACCTGAAAATAAATACCTTTAATTAGCCTGAATCACCACAAATTATTTTTAGTATAAATAAATTCAACAGCTCGCACTGTACTTACGTGTACGAGAATAATTAACTTAATAACTCATTAATAATTTAGCAACGTCACGCCCCTGGTGGCGAAGGAATCCCGAAAATGTGACACTTTTTGATGGGGAAAGAAGGCCTTGGGGGAATACAACATCAAACAAGTAAAGCGAGTCTTTTAGTAAAAGGGTATGTATAGACGATCATAAATAATCTTTCTGGGAAAATGAAATCATGTTTCTTTTTCTGAAAAAATACATTTTATTTAAACTTTTAGAGTATCATCGAAATTATAACGGACATAAAAGAATTTAAATGACTTTCATACAATATTTATTGTATAATACAATACAGCAGACTCGAATATCCGGGGTGGCTGGTTTACCGGGGCAGTAAAAAATTTAATAACATAATAAAATAATTTTTCATTCGACTACATAACGTGTACCAGAAAATTTAACTAGAAAAATTACAAACACGTCATCGGCCGGAAATCCTAATCGATGGAGCGTTCGTTCATTATTATTTGGGTGCGCTTAGATTCAGTATTTACTTTTATGTGAGCGTATTTTAAATAAAGGGTAAGTTTTTATTTTTTTCCATTTTTTTTACGGTAATTGTTCGGGTTCTTTTATCTGGGAAGATTTTTTAGGATACAGATAATTAGGCTAGATTCTTTTATCTCCCGCTGAAACAGAGCTCCGCGTCACCAATTTTTACAGACTTTTAACATGATGAATTATATTTTTGTTATTCTCACGTATTCAAATAACTCAAATATAGTTATATTTTATAAAATAAATAATCCCCGTAAAAATTTCATCAAAGAATTTTTTGTATAACGTGTAAAATAAAAAGTAAAAAATTATTCCCTTTCACCAATACACATTCGAAATTGAATAAATAATGTAGCACTTTAGGCCGAATACTGAATGAGCTGTGAACTTGGACACGTTTCGCAAACAAACTGAAAAGATTTCAAAACAAATTAAAACAGAACTAACGCCTAAAAAAGGAGTTTAACAGAAAACCTTTAGCGAAGTGGGCAAGCCCCGGAGTTACAGCGGGGGCTAAAGAGGTTACGATCCAGGGGCCTCGGGGATTTAATACCAATGGTCTGAAATTTTAAAACTAATTTCAATAAAATAATAAAATACAACGTTTTTTTCAGGCCCCTTAAAACATTTGCCCTTGGCTCTTCTGAACAGCATGAAGTGAATTACAAAAAAAATCGTTTCAGTTATCTTCAATAAAGCATGCTCAATTTTTTGACACGCTTCGTTATCGAAGTCATCTTGTCAGCTTCAAAGGCCACGATGAACTGATGAATGTTTCATTACATAATTGCTATTTACCTAAATAGGAAATAGCGTGTTGTTAAAATACATCACATAGTTTTTCACCTTTAACATTTCGCAAAATGTGATATAATTACATCAAAATTAGTTTCACTATATCAACAATAGCTTAAATAGTTTACTAATTTACTTACTTACCTATTTACCTATATTACGTTTTATTTCGACAATTTACGGTCGCCATCTTTGATTATTAATTTTAACATTGTTTATATTTGATTTTTTTAAATTGTTGCTCAGAATGACAAAAATCACCGCAGAAAACCGTAGTCTGATCAAAAATTTGCAAATTGAAAAACGTTCGGGTGCTAGGATTAAGATAGGTGCCAATATAAAGTATAGCTAGACATTACAGCATAACTAAACATTACAGCGTGACGGAACTCCATCTCACACAGCCAGAAATACAATCAACTCTCTTCGTCGTGAGAATGTTAATTATAATTAATTATATTACGTTTCGAAATAACTCGTGTTACGAGATGTTCTCACTTTTTTTGAGCCACTCAGTAGGTACTGAAAGTAGGGAAAGGTGAGACTTCTCACGATGCTTCACTGACGCGTAATCCGGAATAAATAAACTTATCCCGAACAACAGACCGAGAAGAGTTCATTCGGTATTCAAAAATATATTTTCATTTACGTATTACATGAATTTTCTAGAATTGTTTTATATTCGTCTAGAGCTGTTTCGTGTACATTAAGGACTCGATTTAAACTCAATCTTTCATAATACTACGCCTGCGTTTTTTTGACCTTTCTTCAGTTTTGTAAGAAAATAAAACGATGTATTTTATGACTTGATCTATATTTCATATTTCATATTTCGTACATGTCACTTCACCCCTTATAGATATACCTACTAGCAAAAGTTAGCAATCTTCACGGTATTATTGATAATGTTGGATTTGATTCCACGATTCTACAAGTGATATGTTACAATAAATTTTACTTCAAATGTGACGCGTGCGTAAAACAGATTTCAACAGGACGCTAGCCATTTAACATGCTCTTTGATTAAAAAATCTCGATTATCTCTCAATGAGACTACGATATTTGAGTCGACATTCCGTCATTCTAATCCGCGAGCGAAACAAATACCACGATGGTTCGTAAAATGTACTGTTCTTTACGCGCACTGGAGTCGAATCTCTGAGAGAAATCTCATCCGTAGACACGGGACATTATACAGTGTGCGCATTATATCAAAAGAAATGTACACATTTATTAAAAATATACTTTTTCAATTTATAAAGTATTACGGCCGGGAAGAAATGTGGGTGAAGTATGTTCCTGACACCGAGAAAAATAACACCACCCCGGCCTGCGGGCAGACATTTAAATAAGCTAAAACAAAAACATAATGCGTATAGGAAGTGGAAAAGATAGCAATGGAAGTAATTAAGAAATAATAAAAACAACTTATTATATAACATCACCGTTATATTTAGGTGGGAATCTCGCCTGAAAATTCTAAATCACGGGAGCGTCGCACGTCTTTGTGTGTGTCACGAGAGAGGTTGGGTTCTTAAAGCTACAAGGAGGTTGAAAATTAAATTAACAGACTGAAGTTGACGATAAAAAGCGAGAAGTTTAATTAACAGGGAAGTCTGGCATACCTCGGGGTAGGTAAATAAGGGTGCAGAGAATAGGGGTGAAGAAAATTCCGAGAAAATATATTTATAGGAGGTATAAATGAAAGAATAGACAGCCATCTAATGGTATGTTAACGATGGTTTAAATGCTTTTATTAATTCAATTTGCATGTTTGGAAATATTTCATAAAATATACCATTTAGGTATTTACTAGACATTTATCAACACCTTAAATCCTACACACTAAAATCCTTACTGTTAATTATTAAAGACTTAGAAATTATCCTCCATCATTCTAATAAATTTAACCATCATATATATATATATATATATACATATAATATAGTATGATAATATCGCAAAGCATGCATCCAAATTTGGATTTCGTTCTCGAAAAAACAGAAAAAGCTCACGATACATACGTACCAATTACAATTACCATTTATAAATCCCTTATCAGAAGTTTAGTGAAATTCTCTTCAATAATATTGTCATCCAATTAATATGCTCACAATTACAGAGTAGAAAAAAATCCTTAAATCTCAGATGTATCAACAAAGCCTGAGCGATAATCTTACGACAAGTTATCGCTTAAGACACTTTACAAAATAGTTAATAATATGACGAATTATAGATATCTCATAGAGACGAAGTTATTATATTATAATATATGAGAAGTATGGAAGTACGGGTTGTTACAGGGATTACGATCTGTCTTCGGCTGGCTTAAGTGATCACTTTACACAATGTAACGTTCACCATTTCACCCAGTAATTGTGTGTTCCTGAACATACTCAAATATTGTTAATATAATATACTGGTCTAAATAAGAAATATAGAAAAGTGACTTTTCAGACGTATTCTAGTATAATGTGTTAATCATTTGTCATATATACAGATAAATAATATAGCTTCCAATATTTCTAATAAAAATAAAATTCTCATTAGTGACATCTATGCTTTTTAATGGAAATGAATATCAAATTTCAATTCATAGATGGTGACAGCGAAGTGTAGTTAATACTCTAAGTGTTTCTACATGGTAGCATATATACAGCTTCCAAACATTTTATAGATATTTTAGGTTGATTGGGTGGAATGGTGAAAAATACATCGTGTAAAATGATCACTTAAGCCAGCAGAAAACAGGTCGCAAGCCCTGTAATAACCCATACTTCCCATATAATTATAATAGCTTCGTCTCTATGAGATATCTATAATTTGTCTTAATAACAATGCCTTTGGAGGTAAAAATCCCGTAATTGTGTTATTCTTGGACAGACTTAAATATTGTTAGTTAATAATACACTGGATACCCATTCAACACTTTCACAAATAGGTACACGTAAATATTACTGAAATTTCCAAGACATCAAGATTTACAATTTCAATATAGGTTATTTCTCTCCCCTATCTAGAATGCTATAACGAGATCTCATCCATTGAAGCTACCCTAAATCACGACATAGACATAAAAAAATAAATTGTGTTGTATACGGTTGATATACGTTCGAGTGTGTAATATCTTCTTACCATGCATCCAAGCTCGCACTATTCGTTTATATATCTCGTTCATTCTCCTTAATTACTGTCAATTGTAACATTTCATTTTTTCAATGTGTTGATAACTTTTCAACAACAGAATAGTGTAATCTGTAACATTTCATTCTCAAAGAAATATCCAATCGGATAAATTCTTAAAATTATTCTAAAACGCAATTAAAATCGATGCGATCTATTGTTATATACTTTATACTGTTAAGATTGATCAATTAATATACAGGGTGGCCCAAAAAAAGTGAGAACATTTTGTAAAATATGATATAATTACATCAAAATAAGTTCAACTATATCAACAATAGCTTAAATAGTTTACTAATTTACTTACTTACCTATTAACCTATATTACGTTTTATTTCGACAATTTCCGGTCGCCATCTTTGATTATTAATTTTCACATTGTTTATATTTGATTTTTTCAAATTGTTACCCAGAATGACAAAAATCACTGCGGAAGACCGGTATTCTGATCAAAAATTTGCGAATTAAAAAACGTTGGAGTGCTAGGAAAATGATCAAAGAGTTTCAAAACAAAGCCTGGAGTACAGCAGGACGGAGCTCCATCTCACACAGACAGAAATACAATCAACTTTCTTCGTCGTGAGAATGTTAATTTCATCGAGCCAGGCGTGTGGCCACCGAACAGCCTAGATTTAAACCCAGTAGATTATGCAATATGGAGTGTTTTGATGATTTCTGACTATCTAAATGTTGTACAAAAAAATAACATGAAAAATTATAATTAATTATATTGTTTTGAAATATCTCTTGCGTTACGAGACGTTCTCACTTTTTTGGGCCACCCTGTATGCACATATACCACCATACAGACACCATTACCGGCAAAGCGTAATATTATTATAGATTGTTAATTCGAAACACAATGATATTTATAAACATACTTTATATGTAGGCAGTTCTATACGACCGAGAAAGTGGCTCTCATACTCATCAATAAAGTCCGACCGAAGCTTCGACTTCGACCACCTTCGGCCAAAAAGTATACCTTCGGCTTCGCCTAAAATCTGCCGAAGGTTTGGCCGAAGCCGAGGCTTTGTATTTAGACACCGAAAAGTGTTGAACCATTATGATTGAAATAAAATTCAGTATATAATTTCTGTAAAACTCCAATTTATTTATTTAATGGATATATTTACAATTATGATCAATACCATAACGCAGAAAACTTAGTAACACTGTAGAATTTGTATTGTTGTGTATACTTTTTAGTCGGTGTTCTAAGATTTCTAAGTACAATTGAACCTTCGGCCGAAGGTTATGGCAAGAGCCGAACAGTAGGAACCCAGCGTCCCACAACAACTACACACAGATGTACTCGGCAGAACTACGGAATGGACAGCAGTCATTGGAGAAGCGAAAATGTTTTATGGTCGCTTTTCTGGAAATATTTTCTTTAATTCAAATACATACAATACGAATTTCGTCTATCTGTCTTGTTTAAAAGAAAAAAACAGATGGCGGCTTAGTTAAGGCGTAAAGTCAGAAACAGTGACCAATCCAGTGACGACGCGTCAAACGGCAACATTTCTAATGATGTCGGCGTAGTTAATAGAAAATTGAGTCATAAACTAATGAACAGTAAACAATTTGATGACTATGTGTCGACCAGAGTATTATTGTGTTCTTTTAAATTACCGAATATTTTTGTATTAATCGTTTTTGTTTCATGTTAAAAGAAAATAAATGTATGAAATCACGTGGCATTTTGTAGGGACCAGTATATATATATATTTTTTTTTTATATTAACCATTTTTTTATGTTAAACGGTTGTATTAAATTTTCTAAGAAAATTCTTGTTGGGTACGTCCAATCCAAATTCACCACGGTCATTGGTTTCACATAAATATCTCCGCACACACAAACATGGACTGACCTTATTGTGCGAAGGCTGTTGTCCCTTGAAATTTCGGCCGGGCAAATAATAATTCGTTTCAATACTTTGGTCTTTTTGCTAGGGGATTGATAGACTCTAAACCCTATTAGGCGTAGTTTATGGGTCTTTTGTGACATTTTATGAAAAATGTCTTTGTACTCGGGCAGCGCAGCATATTTGAATATTATAATGTAAATAATTAGATTAAATACAAATCATTATCGATATAAGTTGCCACTTTATTATTTATACAACTGTTAACTTTACTCTAATTTGGATTAAATTACGAACTGTCAACCCAAAATCACAACTTAGTTTATGCGTGAAATTTGTGATATGTTAATTCATGACGTGCTTGTTGGTTTAGTGGTTAAGAACTCACCTAGTGATCGAGGCTTCGAGCCTCGTTCTAGGAAACCAGCAAGTTGGTCTTATTTTCATAGCGCAAGAGTTTAATTTGAAAATGGTAAGAATATTGATGTTATACTTTTTTTTAGGTACGCGTCTGTATTAAAAAAAAAAATTAAATAACATTTTCATTATCCGTTCCCAAATTACTTTAGTCAATTAGGGTTTCAACGTGTTCGTCTAACAATGTACATGTTTTAATACGAAATTCAATGAAATTGACTTTTTTCACGTTCCAGTATCAAAAGAAAAGATTTTTTAAATACAATTATGAATAACTAATTGTATTGGCGGATAAAATTTTCTTTTTTATATTTCACATTTTTCTGGTGTAATTCATATTATTAATATCATATTATCATATCATACAAGTAATTTAAATATTAAAATTATTATTTTCGTCAATTTTAAAAAATAAATTAACGCTATAAAAACAAATAATTTCCCATCATTATTAATGAGCTATTTCTAGTATGATCCACGTATCCAATTTGCGTTTCAGATTTATATTTTAAATATGGTATACTTGTATCTTGAAAAAAAACTATCTTAGAATTTTTCTATGGAGTCGATTAGCGCGACATTTGTATCTTATATACAGATTATATAGGTTATAGGTTTATAGTTGATCGCGGGAGATACGTTCTGGATATGGTCGCGATAAGCGAAATTTCGTGATAAACGGTGGATTTAAAAAAAAAACATTTTAAAATCCGAAAAAACATATTATTAATAACAATAAAAAAAGACATACATAACATAATTTATTTATTTTGTTACTTACTTACCATCACGCCGTTTCTCCGCGGGGGTAGGCAGAGAGGATAGAGTTCCACACTCTTCTGTCCTGACACACAATTCTCGCTTCATCCACATTCATACATCTTCTCATACAAGCTCGCAGATTGTTGAGGCTTCTAACAGAACCATCCTCCATTATTTGGTTTACCTGGTCGTGCCAAGTCTTCCGCGGACGTCCTCTACTTCTGGTTCCATCAACACTTGTGTCATATATCTTTCTTACCATTCTCTCCTCATTCATCCGTTCCATATGACCAAACCACCTAAGTGATCCTTTCTTAATCTTACTCACTATACTAACATCAGCTTTATATTCTTTCCTTATTTCTTCAATCTTTACTCTGTCATAAATAGATTTGCCACAAATACGCCTAAGTGATCTCATTTCCACTGCATTCAGTCTATTTTCGTATATTTCTGCCAGCTCCAGGCCTCACTTCCATACATCAGTGCCGGTACCAGGATTCCATTGTACACCGCTAGTCTTGCCTCGGTTGACAAATTCCCGTTAGATATAATTCCATTCAAAGCGCCGTTCACTTTATTTCCTACAGTCACCCTCCTTTCGATTACAAGTACTCCTACAAGTATTTAGCACGGTGTCTTGCTTTTCTCCTTTTCGAATACCATCACTTTCGACTTGTTAACATTCATCATGAGGTCGCTTTCCTTGCATTCTACATCGTATATTCTACTCACCAGATTCTGTAGTACTCGTTCATTATTCGCCATTAGTACTGCATCATCGGCGGACAATAAACAGCATACAATCAAATCGCCCATTTTTGCTCCTACATTCATACATTCCAGTTCTTTCGCATATTTATCCATATACAAGTTGAACAGCCATGGAGACATTACACAACCCTGCTTGACACCTTTTGTAATATCAAACCACGGTGTGAATTGCTCCATTGATTCTTACACACGCATTTTTTGTTCCGCGTTGCATCGCTCGAAATCTTCGTCCTTTTCTTCTAACTCCATGCATGGATTGTGAAGAGAAAGGACCTTTTCAATGATTTTGAGACTTCAATTTCGCGCGGGAACAGGTTCCGAGATGTAATTTTCTTGGGTTATAGTATAACAGTCCATTTCTTGCATTCATTAGTTAAAAGTTCACCGTGTGGTTTAAAAAAAGTCACTGCAGCTAAGATTATACTGAGGGATAGACCCAAACGATGCACTGACTCAACCGTTTTATTGTCTCACTCGCAACTTCAGGTATATATACGTGTATGATGTGAGTGAGCAAGAAAGATAGCACGCACGTGCGACAACTCATTATGACGATTCCTGGCATGTGTCAAAGCCAGACCAAAAATTTTAAAGATCGCGATATAACGAATCCGCACATGCCGGGATCGCGATGAATAGGGATTACCTGTACTGATAATGAAATTAAAAAGAATAGGCACTAAATCCGCCTTATTAAAACAATTTCGTTTTTCTTAATCTCGTTCCTATCTCCTTTATAATTAGTTTACGCATTTTAATTGCGTCATTAGATTTTTTTTAAGATTGTACATGCGTAATATAATTCAATTATAATATAAAATATTACAAATTCTATTTATCATCGCATACCAATTTTAAAAGATTTGTTCTCGTGTTTAAAAAGGGGGCATTGTCATTATAAAATTAAAGTTTAAAAAAAAAAGAGTTGGAAAATAAAAAATCAAGAAAATTCGTAATGGCGAAGTTTCCCGCAGTTGGGTTTGCAGGCGATCAGTGAAATTAAATGAACAGAATGGAGCCCCGACTTTCTCCAACTGTATTCATATATATGTAAAGTTTTTAAATACATCAACGTTTTATTACTTGGGGGAATTCCGAGCCCCGGGGGCGTCCCTATGCCGCTGTATGCCGAGTGCGGACCTCCATTTCCAAAACATTAAAAGTAAGTACCTATTTCCTCCCTCCCTTGTAACATAACGTGGTGTAGAACAACAACAAGAAGTACAGATAACCATTTCTGTAACTTTTATATATAATTTCAAAACTGTTAAGTCTCCCAACAAGGAATATTCAAAACTGAAAATTATTCTAACGAAAAATATTCAAAATTTTAAAATTGTCAATTAAAAATAAGAAAAATATATATTTTTATAAATTATCGGTGAGATTTCTTAGAAGATTTGAAATGACATCCTGTTATTTCGACTCGTTTTTTGCACCTGAATTCCGTACCCTAGAGTGTTTTTCTTCTTCAAATCTTATTCCATCGCACACTATTTTCATCATTTCGAGGTTTTAACGTAGGCACAAAAAAATAATATTTATTCAATTATAAATACTATTTTTATTGTGATGATGTTAACATGGTAAATAATGGTAACACACTCTCACGGCAAGAGAAAGTTCCGGGTTTCCGAGTCCCGGTGGTACTTAAATATATTTTTTGGAGAGAGATTTTTTTCTGCATATGTTTCTAAACGATTCACCTAATTTGTTAGCATATTAGACCAAATTTTTATACAAGGTGTCCTACAAAAGTTCGAATAATTTCTAAACAGTAGAATTTCGGGAGTCCCTATTTGATACTCGATGCGTTACTAGTGATATCTCTTAATTGAAAGCTCTGTTTGGACTATTATCTCTGTAAATATTTTTGTTCCAAAATGTTTTTACAATTAATACCTTAATATCAAACTAGGATCATCGATCAGGGACAATAAATGCATGTTTACATAATCTATATGTTAAAAAATAAATAAAATAGAGAATTCTATGTTAAAACTGCATTTTATGTTACATTGCACTGTGCCACTCGCTACTTAACTACGCGATTGCTAGTTGGGGTGGTGCAGCTAGTAATATTCTAGACTCTGTAAGTAAAGCCCAAAAAATCATTTTGAGAGTTATTCATAAGAAACCCTCTCGCTATCCTTCAAATGAACTCTTCAAAGAATGTCACGTTCTAGACATCCGTCAAATGTATATTCTTGGTATACCAAAACACTTTTATCGGCATAAGCAAAATTATCAGCAAGGACACAGGCTGTCACTATCTTGTGCCAAAACTAAACAAAACTTTTGCACAAAGCTTCCATTTATTTCTAGCACCAAAAATATATATAAATATATAAATGCAAAAGTGAAAGATTTCAACCATAGTCTTGCATATTTTTCACGAAAAGTACAGTTCTGGCTCCACGAAATGGGGAGAAATTACGCCCGAGAACTTTTAAAGGTCTAAACCTGAGAATAAAACTGCTACAATAGTATATTGAAATACCTAATTGCATCTCTTGATTAACTGTTTATATATATTTTGTACATTGATAATTGCACTTTGCTTACTGTTATACCGGAGGAACACTGTCTGCCATAATACAGTAAATTACTAGTGTAGCAGGCAGGGTACCCAAACAAGTCTTACTTTCTTACTGATATGTTGTATTTACTTTGCCAAATTTTATATGCATACCCTCGATACATTTTTCCGATATTTGAAATATTACGCAACACTCATAGTAATTAACTACGTGAAAATGTATATTCAATGAATATTAATGTGGAAGAGTAATACGTCAGACCACTAGACATTATTTATCAATGTAAGAACATAATGCAAGTAAAAAAAATGAAAATCTATTATTATTATTATTATTATTATTATTAAGGAAAACACATTCTTATTGTGAAGTTGTAATTATTCAGAACATATGTCTGTGATATTTTAAATACTAAATGAATGTATTAATTATAAATATATATATATAAAATCGATTTAATCTCGGTGACGCAAAAAACAATATTTTTCGACAAAATTGATTTTATGTGTATATATTTATAATTAATACATTAATTTAGTATTTAAAATATCACAGACCTATGTTCTGAATAATTACATCTTCACAATAAGAATGTGTTTTCCTTAATAATATATGTTGTATCAATGTGTCCAAAATTTAATAAAAATGAATTGATAATTCTGGCGTCTGCAGTCGGTTTACTCAAAGGTATTTGAGATTCTGTAAAAATAATGTAGATGGCTTTCAAATAATGGAACGACAGGTGTATTAATTTTAAAAAATGTAACATATAGGTTCGAAAATTTGTCAAGAAAAATACTGGGGTTATAACACAATTGGTAGTGTACTTCCCCGGATTGGAAATAGAGATCCAGGTTCGTATTCCGGTGACGCAAAAAACAATATTTTTCGACAAAATTGATTTTATATGTATCTATTTATAATTAATACATTAATTTAGTATTATTATTATAACTACACATCTAAAGATGTGCATGTATCGTTGTCTCAAGTCTGTATAAAAATCAATATCACTTTATGAAATTGTTTTTATCGACATGAATTCAATATTACCCTTTGATGTTGCGTTTAATATTATACTTATTTAGAAAATTCATTTAAATGTAAGTTTCGTAATTTCAGGACATTATTTTTTAGACGGCGCCAGGGAGGAAAACAAAAGGACGCTTTTGAAACGTCATTCATTAGGGTGGAAACTGAATTTCTATAGCGAGGTTGTTTAACGGCAGCCACGCGATAAGTTTGTTATTTAAACGCATGGCCTCGCGGAGCAAAGTGGAAATTGATTATTAATTTGCTTTGCTGCATTCACCTTACAAAAAGGCTTCCTTTTCAAAAATAATTAATACTTTTTTTTTAAATGTGGATTTTTATTATTCATTTATATCAGAAGTTATACAATAGATATGACTTTTTTTAAATTATAAATCGTCGATTAAAAAGTACACATTAATAAGATCGATATAAATATTATTTAGTAAGTAAGAAATTATTGTGTTTTTGATATAAAACTTGATTTTAAATAGTAGCTGAAGCCTCATAGCATGTAAGTATATAAAATAATTTGTATTTACCAACAGAAAGTGTTTTAAAAACGTCGAAAAAATTGATCATAATGTTCTGAAAATTGAATTTTTTATAACTCTATTAATTTTTAACATTATGCTAATTTGGCGCGGCTTTTCTCTGCTGATGTCGCTCGCGTCTATGGTCAGCTGGAGACGCCGATGATGGTAATAAATTCGAATCGTCGTCCTCGCAGAATTGACGAGGTTTTCATTGAACGCTGCCATCAACATGGCTCAGGACCTGGAGCAATGGATACGTATTGCGCACTGGGTGCCAGATACGTCTGGGGACCACGGCGCTCAGTAGTGACCAGACGAAGAAAAAAAATATTTACTATAAATATGATACGGTTGTATCAAATTAATGTTGCTTCAGCTAACACGAAAAATTAATGGTATAATTTAGAAATGTCGAGATACATGTCCACAGCCTTCAAAACAAGCTAAAGGTATCGTTAAAGATCAATGCACATAATTAAAAATTCCAAGTTAAATAACTTAACGCTAACTGTGCATTAGCTTATTACCGGCATGCGTTGCGCTTCGTGGACAAGCGCTACTCTAATCTGTATGGTAATTTTGATCATTTTCTAATTAATAATTGTAATTGTAGCGCCATTTTCGTAAAAACTTTCACCTCAGGGGGCTTTACACATAAACTGTTAATAGTTTTACAATTTTTTTTTTTTTTAATTAATAATCGTTATTTTTACTTATGGAAATGATTTTTTGAAAAGGTGTGTTTTTAGTTTTTTCTTAAATAAAGTCTCTTCTCTGATGCACCGTTCCTTATAACGGAAGGCAAAGAGTTCCACGCTTTTGGGCCTGCAACCGCAAATGCCCGCTCACTAAATTTAGACTTCTGGCAACGGTTGGTCGGTTCTACAACCCTTCCTGCAACTAAAGTAGAGGCTGATCTGAGAGTTTGACGTCTGCCATTCAAATTGTCTGGGATACAAAGTTCTTGAAGATACAGAGGCGCCATGTTGTGTGTCGCCTTGTACATCAACCAGCACAATTTAAATTCAACTCTTTCAGGGAATCGGGGCCAATGTAGCTGATGTAAAAGGGATGTTATATGAGAGAATTTGGAAACTCCATATATTATCCGTGCAGCCGCATTTAGAATAGATTGCAATCTATCCAGCCGAAACATTGGCAGGCCAGCATAGATGCTGTTACAATAGTCCACACGTGACACCACAAATGCATTTATAAGTAGACGGGCTGCCTCAAGAGGAAGGTGTCTCCGAATACTTTTAATCTGTCTCAGCTGATAAAAGCATGCGCTGACAGTTTTACTGATTTGTGTATTCATAAGAAAACAATTTTATTGATAAATCAACATGCTTCAAGATCAATGGTCCCTTCTTCAGGATACAATGTATACAAAAATTAAAAATTAAAGCACAGACAAAAACATAAATATAAGCGGTGGGCAACTATTTAGGAACTAAAAACAGTGGAATAAACAAAGCGTTTTCTTATTAAGTTAAGGAGAACACATTCTTATTGGAAAGTTGTAATTATTCCGTGATATTTTTAATAATAATACTTTCAAATAATGGAACGAAAGATGTATTCATTTGAAAAAAAGTGTAACATAGGTTCGAAAATTTGTCGTCAAAAGTACTGTCGCTGTAGCATAGTTGGAAAATGCATCTTCCCCGGTTTGTAAAGAGATCCAGGTTCGAATTGATTTTATATGTATATCTTTCCAATTGATACATTTAATTAGTATTTAAAATGTTTTCTTATTATTAATTTAATAAAATTTTATCTGATTGAAATTGTAAGCTAGTTCTTCCCGAAGGGTGTAATTTGGTAAACTGTAGGATTTTTTTATGATTTTCAATTCTCCGACCATTAAATGGAATACACTGAAAGGGGTACCATTAATTATTGCGGCATCCACTTCACCATTCTCGTTTGCTGCTATTTTAAAATGAAGAATTACCCCCCTGACAGGTCTGCCGGGCATTTTACCGAGCTGGCCAACCTGCCAGTGAGTACTTGGCGAAAATTACCATAACACACGTACACACTCGACCACATAGTTAAAAAAAAATTTAACAATCAATATAATTAATTACACTACAGCTAAATGTATTTAAGAAGAAAAATTATACTTAAATGCAGACTTAAAAATGATTTATTTTGCGAATATTACCAAAAGGTTTTTTAAAAAGTTATTAATTTAAACACAAATTAAATGTGTTAATTAGAAAGATAAACATATAAAATCAATTTTATTACAAAATATTCTTGTTGCTGCTCGAATCGAACCTGGATCTCTTCCAATCCGTAGAACATGCATTTACCGATTATGCTACAGCACAGATTACACTGATGACAAATTTTCGAACTTATATGTTACACTATTCAAATTGATACATCTATCGTTCCATTATTTGAAAGCCATCTACTTTATATTTACGAAATTGATTTTGTATGTATATCTTTCTAATTAGTACATTTAATTAGTATTTAGAATATCATAGGCCTATGTTCTATAATTACAACTTCACATTAAGATGTGTTCTCCTTAATAATTAATTTAGCTTTTGAATTCTAGTGAAATCCATAAATTAATAATTATGGTTTTAAAATAATCACTTTATTTGTCTCTAATAGCCGGAATGAGAAACGATGAGATGAATCTCAGAGATTTAGTTGAGATAAAACTCAGTACCATATACACGTGTAGATTTTGATTTTGAGATAAAATCTACACGTGTACATGGATAATAGATAATAAAAAGTAGAAAGAGACAAAAACTCAAACGCGTGCATAAGTACTTGTATTGGTATACATATATACACAAGTTCTGAAAAGTTAGACATAGAAGGCATTTTACGAAAGTCTAGAGTTGTTTCCAATGAATCTTACTGGAGCAGAATTCGTATCTCAAAGAATGTCTCGATTCGAAAATCTTATAAAAATCTATATAAGTATCTATGACAAATATTTATATTCTAAAAATTATTTTTTAAATTTATTCATATGACAAATGTCTGTACTTTGAAAAAATTTAAATATTATTAATTTATTATTCATTACAAACCAACATGTCGTCAAATTCCCAGTTTAATTCCAATCCTCACAATACATTTTTTCCATAGAATGTGCGTATTTAAAATTTAAGTGTTCAGTTCACAGTGATCATAATGATATCTTGTTTAATTATGAGTTCAGAATTATTTCTAAGTTAACCTGTGGACAGGTCCATGGGTACATGGAGATATATCCATAAATTTAATTGTTTTAAAAGATATCTTCATAAGTAATAAAAAATGTGTCAACAATATTAAAACAAAGTACGCAAATACGGGGTGAATATTATGTTCCAGGCCAATTTTGTTTGACCGCCATTTTGGTTCAGTAAATATTTGTTAATTCACATTTGATAGTCATAAATAATATTTAATTACAATTTATTATGGAGTATTTCATGCCTCAATAACGTGTTAAAGTTATTAAAATATTTTATCTAAATAATAATGACAATGCTGTAACCATTAATGGTGATCGCTATCATCACATGTTGGAAAACTTCTTGGTAGCCGAATTGGGTCTATTGGACCTGCAACATATGTTGATTCAACAGGATGGTGCCACCTCATACATAGCCCGAGCTACACTTGAAATTTTGCGACAAAATTTTCCCAGCTGCATGTCAAAAAGAGTCTGGCCTCCTCGATCACCTGATTTGACGACTTCCGACTATTTTCTGTGAGAGTACTTGAAAGAAAAAGTCTACGTCAATAAACCAACAACAATACGGATACTAAAGGACAATATTAGAAATGAAATTGGTAAAATAACACGCGAAGTGTGCGAGAATGTAATGAAAAATATAGTTAAAAGAGCACGCATTTGTGCCGCTGCCAGAATTAACCATTTGGCTAATGTCATATTATACACATAATTGTAATAAACTTTGTAATCGATAAATAAAAACTAAATTAAAAATTTGTATTTCGTTTCTTAGTTATTCAAAAACAATATCGGCCTGGAAGATAATATTCACCATGAATCTAACTTTCAAAAAATTGTAACATAGAATTTAATTTTGAAAGTGTCAAATTTGGCATTTAGACAGCGGCGTCACTACACTAATGCAGTCAATGTGGTGCATTCGGGCTCACGTTAGATAGGAGTCCAAAAGGTTCACTATCTAGAGTACATTTATTAATATCCATAGTAATATTATCCATAATAATAATAATGTTTAAATTCACCGCAGAAAGAAATGAAAATCTAAAATTTAAAAAAAGTCATTTCTCACGACGCGTATTATGAAAATATGAAAACGACACATATATATACACATATATGTATCCGCTTGTACAGGGTGTAACAGACCTAGTCTACAATATCTTATGGGCGGATACCTGACTAAATTACAAGTCGAAAATGTTCAAAGGACATGTGCTAAATCTCAACCATGTCAGAGATATAAGCATTTCAAAAAATCGTAATTATGCAATTATTTCGGTTAATTGAAACATTTTATTGATTTCAAAGTATACATTGAAAACAAAAAAATAATGATCATCGATTTTCGAGCGGCCAGACTATTTTTTGTTATATGATTTAGGGCCTGAAGCAAGGATATAGATTAATAATTGAACAATTTCGCAAATATTTATTTCGAAGTACGTAGACTCCAAGCGTAATACGATTTTGCAAATATTAATATTTTCTGTAACAGTGGAGTATTTGCACATATTCCTTAAACTTTTTCGACTCGTAATTTAGTCAGGTATCCACCAATAAAATATTGTGGACAAGGTTTGTTACACCCTGTATATCGAGTCAGAGACCAGATCATCGCCTCAAAACGAAGCGAGGATTTTTTTCAGTTGCAAGTGCAGTTTATAATGTTGATTTTATATTGTGGAGGCCTATTGCATCCACGGCCGATGATCCTGAACGCACCCCGCAGATACTGGTGCGTAAAACTAGAGCTCCTAACAGTTGCAAAAACACGTGCGCTATAATAACTGACAATAACATGTTTCCACAACCATCTGGAAGACCTGCTCTTGATTTACGTTCTACTTGCTGCCGCCTTCCAGATACCATCACCGGAAAACGCTTCTCTGCGTGGACTTTTCATTGTGCGGATATTGTATATCTTTAATCTTATAATAACAATAAACTTATGTCAATCTTAAATAGAGTTACCGTTTTTTAATCTAGTCTGGCTATACACACTTATTCAATACACTTAGCGATCTTCAAACGAACGTGTGAGTGAATGTGCGATTATTGAGGCAACCCATATCTCACACATTACCATTTTTTTCTGGTTCATCTGCCATATATCAAACATTAATCCACAAAACACTCTTTCGTAACCGTATCCTCTTTCTCCTCAAAATATTACAACAGATTTTAAAATTCGATGCAATTATTATTCAAATCCTTATTCTACCGCTGTAATATTAGGGTACGTACATATAACCAATTAATAATCTGCTTTGCGTACTAAATAGATACAATAAACAACCAATTTCAGCTCGCTCCGCACTTATATCTGCATTAACATTTATATTAGTTTCGAGACAAAAGTTACACACTTGTAAAATTATTATTGACTGTACATTATTATAAATGTGTATAAAACGAAAAGCCATTAAACTCACTAAGTACAAGGTAATATATGTATAATACGACCTTTGCAGAAAGCTTTTTGTATAATGTGATACAGTCTCGGAGATGGGCTCTGAATAGTTATACTGAACTTTAAGTAAGCGAAGGTATATGTATTTAACATAATGTTCTTATAATGTATCTTCAGCGAACAAAAGCAACTTCTCCGTCCACCAGCTGTTTTCCACAAAATTCGTAGGAATATTAAAAGTTTTTGTAATAATATCTCGTCATGTAGGGCTACCATACATTTCACATGTCTTCTCCGTAACTTCTTGCCGGAGGACATTTTGTTTGGTAGCCGTGTATCCCCACCATGTTGCTCGATAGGTTTTTGATTTCCGGAATGGATATTTTTGATTAATTTTGGGGTCAAAATTAGATCAAGACTAAATGATGAAACACTCGACGCTTCCCTGTTTATTACTTCGGACATGTTATTAAGAACGAGATGGAGCACTGCGAGAGAAAGATGTCGCTGAATTTTGAAGAGAAATAACACGCGTATCGGAACGCCAAGCGTGGTGCTAGTTTGGAGTTTATTCCACATCACTTTAGATTTATTTTTATCCTCTTCGGGCTTTTACCATATACGGTGCACCAACATACAAAACAATGGTGGGTACGTTTCACCGTAGATATATTACGATCCCGGAACCCACGGTAATAGAAGTCACTGACTTACATTTCTTTTTTTTTAAATATAGATACGATACGTAATACGTGTCACATCGATATTCTTACCATGTTCAAACTAAGCTAAACGTTCGTTCTATGAAAATAGGCGAGTATCGTAACCATTAAACAACAAGTATTAAACATTGAACTACGAAAACCGCTGAATATGAAATGTGTGCTATTTTTTTTTCATTATAAAATATGGCGGTAACCCTAGAAATGTGGGGAAATATAATGAAAAAAGTTTTCCCTGCGGACGAAACTTTACAACGTGTAATTGCGATGATGCATAAATAAGTTTGTACATATATTTATTCGGTGTATAAGACAATTCGTTTATTGTGCGGGACAGGAGCCAAGGGGAGAATATATTTCAAGGTCGCAGCTCGGCAGGAGGGCTCCGGGGATACAGCGCCAACACGCCTCGACATTTTCAAATTATTATCGTGTAGATTCTGGCCATGGTACGACCTTACCGACGGCTCGTACCTTGCTTCTGTAGAGGCTATGACGCACGATTCTGTATCGCAGTTCTAAAAAGGCGAATGTAAAAATGAATACTTTGTCAATCAATGACGTTTGATGATAAATTTTACATTATAGATATAGAAATTTTTTGTATGCTTTTCGGATAAAGTACGTCACAAAACTGCGTTAAAAAAATGTTTAAAATTATAGGAATATGAAGTGATGGCTATTTACAGAATTTAAAGCTGTGCTAAAGGGACGAACATTTTCTAATATAATTGATATCCAACAGATATGTGAGACAGGTACTCAATATGCAGAAAAGGGAACGTCGTCTAAGTCAGTGTATAGGTACAGTGTACACAAGGGGAGTAATTTGAAGGCGTGAAACTGCTAATGTACACACCTTTTTATTTTAAGGGTTCATTCCGGGAATTAAATTCTCACACCTCGTAGCTTTATAGACACCAACGATAAAGAAATATTTCTACCAAACAAAAAACACCACCTAAACATGAAATAAAATTAAAACGATGTTTGAAGAAACTAAAACAAAAAACAATGATCTGTATACGAGGTAGGACGGGGTGACCATAAAATGATTTTCTACGCATGTGTCTGAAATATATAACGCGTTTTTTTTCACATTTATGATTGTTTCAGAAGTTCTTATGTTTATAATGTAAGTATCTATACTATACATTTTGAAAAATTTTATAGCGCGTATCCAGGAAGCATAATATATGTCAAGACAAATTGCCGCTCCGTTAAATATCATACATAATAAGTTGCAAGTTCTGGAGATTGATAAAAGTGTACTGCGTCTTACAAGCCTTCTTTATCGTATTGTCTTCCTCTTCTTTATCTAGAAAGCTAGATTTTATGAATAAAATATTTTTTTATGACTATAAATGGCTCGCGCCTACGATATTCGCAATCTACACAACACTAGCGTTGGTGATTTATTTTACCCGCGTACCCAGGATGATTTATATAACATTTTTCAGTATTTTGTATCATATCGTCTTGTTCTTCTTTTCTACCAAATTAGTTTTTATAGTATTTCTATTTTGAAAAAATGTCTTCTATTTTTTCACTTACATACACTACACAAAATACAAATACAAAACAGGAAAAATTTGAAACTATTTTTACCTAGTCACAAATTATTAACCAGATGCATTTTTAATACTATTACAATAATGTATTAATTCACAATTAAACGAATAAAACTTAAAACTTAAAAAAAAACTAAACAAACGTAACATCAACTACGCTAAAATCACAAGAAACATTTTTTCTCACTTTTAATTCTGCAAACTTTTTTATTACTATCTCTTTTAAGTTTTATTTGATCAGCCATTTCACGCCCACTTGCCAAAATGGCCAAAAAATCAAGACAATTTTGCGTGGTAGTGAAACATAAGAAGTTCTTAATTCATTTTAATTGAGAACTTCTTACGTTCTCTGTTAATTCTACCCAATTTGTGGCAACAGAATTGCCATCAGTTAAAAATACTTGCGGTGTTTTTAACGGCGTTTCTTTACATATAGTTTTTAAATCTTATATATTATATACTAAGATGTTCAAATCTAAAATATAGTGCTTGATCAGTTGTGAAATAATAAAAAAAAACTATTATTTACAGGGTGGCCCAAAAAAAGTGAGAACATTTCGTAAAATATGACATAATTACATCAAAATTACGCGAGATTATTATTAAAGAGTACGCGCTTTCTCGGATAGAAAAAGATCTAGGTAGCAACCAAATTAATTAAGTTGATTAATTTAATTTGTATTAGTATTTTTTATTTGAAATAATATACAGGGTGAACCAAAAAAAGTGAGAATATTTCGTAAAATGTGATATAATTACATCAAAATTAGTTAAACTATAACAACCATAGCTTAAATAGTTTACTAATTTACTTACTACGTATAATTACGTTTTATTTCGACAATCTTTGATTATTTATTTTCCCATCGTTTATATATGTTTTTTTCTAATTGTTGCCCAGAATGACAAAAATCACTGCAGAAGACTGTATTCTGATCAAAAATTTTCAATGATCAAAGAATTTCAAAACAAAACCTGGAGTATAGCTAGTTAGTATACTCAGCATATATAATTGTCCTGTATTCAAAACCTGAAATTCCCTAATACGTGGCTCTGAAGGATACGGAAAGCCACGACGGTGTATTACTCTGAGTATAGCCTTCTGAGCAATGATTACTTGATATATATGTACACCTGATGCACTCCCCAACTATCAATACCATAACTCAAGATGTATTGGCATAAAGCATAGTACACAGTTTTCATTTTCTTTCAAAATATTTCTAAGTATTCTAAATAGATAAATTAATTTTCGTAATCGTTTAGCTAATCCATCTAAATGAACATTCCTTCTCATGTGCCTATCAATAACTATTCCCAAATACTTAATTGATTTACAACTTGCTATACTAATTAATTAATCCATTTTATTAAAATTGATATTTTTTTTAAATATAAAATTATTTAATGGATGGATATAAATAAAACAATGATATAACACCGCCTCCTCCCCCTCCATCTGTCAGTACCTAATTACTACCACTTAAGCCTTGTCTCTCCTATATTTGTGTGTACATAGTTTGTTTAATACTTGACCTATCGATGAGAGTTACCGTTTCTCTCGAAACTCGAGTTGTGCTAATAAACTCAAATAGAGTTATAACATTGTTTCATTTATATCCATCCATTATGATGAAACTTTACAAAGTTAACGCCGATTCTAACAATAATATTAAATTATTTTAATTATTACCTACATTTTTAAACCGAAATCGTCTAAAGTACATATTTAGCGACCGTGCTTAGAAAGGGTTTTAAATATATTAAAAGCATTATCTATGACAGCCTAGTGGAAACCTACGAGTTATTTTCTAATCTTTTTTTTTCAGAGCCAGTTATGTCGTCACCGTGCATGTGAATAGTTAGTTTTTGCGTTATTATTTCCGAGGATTTTTTTCTCTACGTATTACCGCGGCTTGATGTTTAAATATTGCGTGTTTATTACACGAGAATGTGTGTATAGATTGAACCGTACCTATACTTTAAAGAATAATGTGGAAACATTTTTTTTCGTTATTGAAAGTAGCGCAGCAATGGTATTTTATTAAATTTGTATTAAATTAAAAAACGTATTTGAGAAACTAACTGAATTATTATAAACTTATTATATTATTATAATATTATATTATTATAATATAATTAGGCCTATATCCACGGAATGAGACATAATGAGATATATCTAGAGATTTAGTTGAGATATTGATTGAACGCGCCTTTGTTTCTTCGATTGGCACAACTGGGATTTCTTGCTGTTGCTATTGGTCATTTATGTATATGAATATTGCAGCCTTTTTCGGAGATTGAAGATCACACAAAACGACAAAACGCAATTATATCCAATACACCTTACGGTAAAGAGATCTCGATAATCCATGCGCATTTTGGTGGGTCAGAAATCTACCCAGAAGAAGAACAACAACATCGGACCAACTACGACACCAGAGCAGAATGGTAGTGTTTCTATTTCATATCTGACCATATTATCAATAGGAAATCCGGGAACCACAGATGTCGAAGGCATTCACGGGAACATTTGATTTGGAGGATAGCTTGAAGTACGATTTGCTAGGGAGATTCGACATGTGACTCAAAATTTGGGTCGAAACATGAACCCTGGGAACATGTTCGACGTATTTGAGAGAGATGTAGTGTTGGATTAGCATGCTGCGTGTATAAAATCCATTCTTTAAGAATTCCCATAACATACAGGAATAGAATTCTCTCATACTTTAGGCAAGTTGCTAGAAAATATAGAGATAACCTGGAGAAATTGGTGATCAGTTGACAATGCACACAGTGGTGTAGTGCTAAAAAAAGAATTACCGAAACGCTATACTCCTTTAGGGTAGTATCGTTCCGGTACTTCTGGAACTAAATAAAAATAACGTTTGTTTTCTTTTCTCGGACATGAATAAGTATTTAAAAAGTCTTTACAAAATGATTTAACACAAACAAATATCAGTAACACAAAAACGAAGTTAAAAACTTAAACGCTCAAAACATTTAAACCTACAGGACTAAAAAAAATGACTAGTCAACTCCCCAAACTCAACTAAATATTAAAATTTTCAACATTGGCTTATTCAGGTTCGGCACAATTTTTTTTTTTTTTTTAAATAGAGATGCGTACACGGAATACACTAAACGCTTATGCTATGAAAATAGGACTAACTTGCTGGTGTCCTGGAACGAGGCGCAAACCCCCGACCACTAGATCACTAGGCCAACGTCTTGACCACTACACCAACAAGCTACTCAATTGGTTCAGGTTCAGTTTAGAATTTAAGCATTCTTAGAAAAATGTCGTGAAAAGAACCAGTACGTCAACACCTCTATTCCTGGAATGTTTGCAAACACACACAGACATGTTTTATTGATAATATTTTGTTCTAACAATAATTCATACCGTAACGCGTTCCGGTCGTAGAAAAAAGTACAGGAACGACTTTCCGGTACGTTCCGGCCCCACTACACCACTGAATGTAAAGCGACCGGGGGCGAAAAGTCAATCTCCAATAAGATGAGTTGACCAAGTCCGATACAAGACCGGAGGTCCAAGATCGCGAAGAGTTCGCACTGTAGAAGCAGAATAGAGGACCACGATGCTCGGTCAACAGAACATTAACGGTCTGGACTGACATTTGGTGTTTGACGTTCAACAGACGTGAAGTGAGCCGTGAGGCGATAAGTCTGTGAGCCGAGGACACGGGGATTACAAAAGCCGAGACTTGCTTCCAAAGAATCTCATCTCAGGCGCAAAATCTGCGTCTCACAGATTGTCTCGAGTTGACAATTTCTTAAAAATCTTATTTAAGGACAATGATAAAGCGAGAAATGTCTAATCCCTAGTTTATAAATACCCACGCCAATTTTAAAACAAGAGCTTTTCGAACCTTCTTAAAATAATATGGATTACTTACCACTCACTTAAAAGTATATTTTATTAATATTAGATATATTTAAAAATACTCCCATTGTATGATTTTAATTTTAAATAAAAATATCACATTCGTATAATAACTCGTTATAAAATCCAAAATTATTCCAAAATTACCGCTATTTTTCATTACCGATAATACCGGTATTATCGGTAATTTATAACAATTTATAAAAAAAATTTACAAAACCCTAGACTCAGTGGCACTTTTATAGTGTCGCACAAGTTGCAAGCTTTCGCAAAAGCAATAGATAAAAGAGAAGGAAATAAAAAACTGATTAGATTTTTTTTTATATCTATCGCAAACACGTTGAGGTTGTACATTATATTGTATATTTAATAATTTATTAATTTTGTTTCTAAGCCACTATGAGTTATATGAAAACTTCTCATAAATTCAAAAGACAAAGATAATAAATTTAATAATTCCTGTGTGTATAAACTTAGCTGTAAAGATTGTACCGATTACTGTATTGCAAAAACAGGTCAAAATTTTAACATAAACGTCAAAGAGCATTTAAGATGTTTAAACAATCGTGGTTTTTCGGAATTTTCGAATCATTTACGAGAAAATGATTTTATTTTTGATAAAAATTTGGGGTTGTCTGTTTTATACATTAAATTGGATTTAAATTGAATAATTTATAATCGTTAGAAATAAATAAAGTGTTTAAAATCAACCAAAATATTATAAATCTACTACCCTACAAAAATTTCCATTAACTTTGGATCATTAATTCAGTTTCCACATTTTTCATTATCGTAACAATTTAAGTCCGGTAGGTACTAGATTAAAAATTGAATTTGAAAATATTAGAGCAATTTGACATATGGTTTTAGTTAATTTTTTTGTCATCCTGATGAAGAAAAAGATATTTTCCGAAATCGGTTGATGAACGTAATTAACTCATAGTGCTTTAAAAAAAATGAATAAATTATTAAATTAGTCAGGTTGTAGTGTGGTAGGCTACTTCCCTTCTTTCATAATAAAAAAACACTGGATAAGGCGCGCGGCGACCACTGCCTATCAATAAGCAATCATGCAGGACATAAAAGTTTAAATAACATTTCATTAATGAGGAGATACGTCTTGATGACCTTTGTACAAATCTGAAATAACTCTGAGGGTCGGCAGACCCAATAAAAGATGACTGGACTGTCAACTGAGAAATGTATCGAATGGAATATAATGTCCACCTCAGCCTATCATAACACGCATACATTGAAAGAAATTTCTAAAAACGTGTTCAACCATTAATTTAACCTATTTTCAGCAGCGCTATAAAAATATATTCTTTCATTATTGCAAATGTTTGAGATTTTCAGAAATGGCCTTTCCGGTTGCCGGTTGATGGATCGCCAGATTAAGTGGTTCCTTCTTTGTACCGAGATTCTTAAGTGTTTACCTGTTCTGAGGCATTTTTATTTAGAAGCGGAGCAATGTTTCACAGACAATCGGCAAAAACAAACAAAAAGATTTATGAATCCCCAAAATGCCTGTTTCTACGTTTGCCTTTTATCATATTATAAGCACTTGGAATGTTGAAGTAGTTTTATTTTTTTTGGTACCTACTGACTCCGTATTTTTAATGAAAAATGTGTAGATTTATTACGTAATAACTAACGCCTAGAATTTTTATCCCAAACGTGGGTCATGGTTATAATTTGTACTATCTTTACCCATCCCACTCCGTTGACACAATAAACTTCCTCAATATATATATAGACATGCGCCAATATAACCGTTGTAATAATACCCTCGGGCCGATATATCAGCTTTCGAATATTCGCGAAAATTACAATCAGCCGATATTTCAGCCGTCCAAAAAGTATTTTTTGACGAGTTAAAACTTTTTTCGATTTGTCAAAATACGTATTTGCCGAAACTCACCGACCCCAAACTGTCATCATCTGCTACAACACTCGTTCGTTATTTTAATGTATTAATAATATATTTTTTCTACTTGTGAATAATGATATTTTTGCGAAATATTACGATTATTTTGGTCAGTCTATTAACATTTATATTATTACATACATTATCTGTGGAAGCAGTGTTTTTAGCACTCTGAAGAAACAGATACACGTCGCTGTATTTGTACACATTTGTTGGGATTTGGCAGTGTGCCTTTGTCCGCAGAATTCTATTTTACGAACTCCAACCGGATGATTAAGTAAACTAATTCATTGGTAATTACATTAATAACTTTTAGATGGAGATAATTGGCAACTCCTCTTCCTTCCCTACGCTATACAAATGCATCATTGTACCCCCTAGGGATGTTTTAACTTCAGTTTTATTTTTTAACTCCGACTTTGTTAATTAAAATGTGCATCAATTCAAAGTTTCTTGTACAAAGAATATTATAATATATAATATATGTATTATGAAGAGTTATATTTTATATTTTTTATTTATTATCTTTGTTTTATTAACCACTTAGTTGAGTTTAAATACATCTATCGGTTTCGAAAAATACCATTTTCTTCTTCAGGATGTCATAACTAACTAAAAACATATATTATTGTTTCTTTACCAGAATCTGTTTTTTAAAATTTAAAAAAAAAACAATTATTTAAAAAATAAATTTAGTACCTAACTCAAATTGTTACTCAATACAAATTTAATCAAATAATTTTTAGGAAAAATTTTTAGAATGGGACTCGTAGTTAAATTTAATCGGTTGTTTATAATTTTTTGATTAGTTTTACATTCTTTATTTATCTCCAACACCGTGACCAACACCGTTTATATGCAAAATTGACAATCCCAATTTTTTATCAAAACCATGATCATTTTCTATCAAATGATTAGCAAATTCTGAAAACCCACTATTGTTCAAACATCTCAAATGCTCCCTTACTCTTATATTAAAATTTCTACCCGTTTTACCAATATAAAATGCAGCACAATCCTTGCAACTAAGTTTATAGACACCAGAATTGTTAAATTTATCATCTTTGTCTTTAGAATTTATGAGTAAATTTCTTATACTATTATTTGTATAAAATGCCGGTCTAATGTTTCGTGGTAGGTGTTTAGATATTTGTTTCGAAAAGTTATTTATGTATAAAATCCTACACCAATTATCATTATATTTTATCTGTGATTTATATAAAAATTGATTATTATATTCTTTTAATTAATATTTTAATAACTATTAATATAATATTAAAGAGAACACATTTTTGTTGTGAAGTTGCATTTTCAAAATATAGTTCTGTGATATTTTAATACAAATTAAATTAAATAATTTGAAGAGGTAATGAATAGATGCCAACTTAATGGATTCTCGCAGAGGGGGTGAGAATAAGAATCCAGACGGCCGAAATGAGATATCTTTGGAACGTAACATTAATGGATCGAGTGAGAGCCTGTACATATATAATGGAGATAGATCTCATTGAAGTATATATCTTACATAATGCTTGGATACATCTTACGAACGCCAGAGGAAAGATTAATAAGATGTAACTTCTTAGTAAGACTGAAGGGAAGACGGTGAGTCGCCCCAGACTAAGTTGGGATAAACACCAACAAAGATTTCGTAAAGACAGATTGGATAAGAAATTCCTTTCCAATATATTGGCCCCTGAACCTCCCAAGACAGTGATGGCGAACCTTTTGGGTTCGGCGTATCAAAATTTCAGAAAATCTAACTTAACTTTGCTGGTGTGACAGAATTTAAAAGAAAAATTGATGCAAATCAACATAAACACGAACATCATAGAAAAGGAAAAATATAGACCGAGACTGCCATTCAGGAAGAAGACTAAATTTCAGAAATCAGTCATGTACAGTGATGAAGTTTTACAATGAAATGCCAGATGATATAAGAAAGAAGGAGAAACTACGTAGATTCAAAACGAAACTGAGCAAATATGTGCAAGACAAGTTTTATTAAAAATGAACATTTTAAAATGTACGCACTATATTAAGAATAAATAAATAGATAAACCAAGTATTAAACATGTCTTATACAAAATACTTATTTAGGGGGCCCTTTTACCGTTTCATATTGGGGCCCAATTTTTATATTGTAGTACCCCACTGATGTCGAGGCAAAGTCTGGAGAGTAAGGAGGGTGTGATAAAAACGACCACGAAAGTCTTGGTATTACGTGGCGCGTTTGAATTCCCATAAATGCGCGGTGACGCAGGTGGCGAAGATGCTGCTTTAAATCATCAATTTTGGTACTTTTATATAACGACGTTTACAAAACAAATACGGCTTAGTAATTGAATAAGTATGTAGATTCCACAAAGAGAAAAGGTTTATCAGAAGAAATAATAAACCTACCATTTATTAATTACGACTCGAGCCAATATAATAACGGAAGAGGAAACAAAAATATATCAGTCGTCTAACGTAACAGGTAATTTCTTTAAAATCGATCATTTCCTTTGAAATTGATCATTTCCTTTGAATTGATCATTTCCTTTGAAATTGATCATTTCCTTTGAAATTGATCATTTCCTTTCAACATTTTTATTCATTTTGGCAGAAATAAAATATTATACAATCCACAAATATTTTGCAAATCATATGAATTATATAAAATATTTCTATTATGTATATAGTTTGTTATTTTATACTGTGAGTGACTTTAAGATCAACAATAAGTGTAAAATTTCTGTATTATGTCCTGGATTATACTCAAAACTCACGATCGGCTCACTAACGATAATAGCTCCAGCTTTTGGTTTTGAATAGCTAGGATTCTTTCCTCGTCCTTTTCTTTTCTCATAATTATAGGAGTATAATTATCAAGTGTTAAGTGATAATCCGTTTCCATAAATAAATTACATATGTAAAATACTATTTTTATAAAAATATTTTAAACTATATTATTTTTATGTATCATTAAGAATGATTTCGATTCACGAGGATGGCTTAGACATTTATATAAAATTATTATTTTGTGTAATTGTGAATTGAGAAGTAATCGTAAGTAAATTGTAAATTTGAAAAATCTCGTAACGCCAAGAATATGATATATGATGGTAACACTTTTCTAAATATGTATGCACAATCTAAATGTGGTGGCTTTGAGGAAGTTTCATGGACTTCGGTAAATAAAATGTAATTAGTTTTCCTTCTGCCTTGAGAAGCATTTAACCCTTTTCTGTCACGTATATCAGCCCTCTCTCTCTTAACTTCCGTTTAAACACTTCCACCGAGACAAACGACGCGATTGGATCGAAAAATAACTGCCGGATATTGTTGGGTAAGCAGCGAGAATGCGAGAAAGCTTCTAAAAATATATATATAAAAATATACCGTAAGGAATCATTTTATTTCAGTACACAGTGCTCGAAATGGACCGGAACAAACCGGAACACCGTTCTGTTTCGTTCGTTCGGATTCTCACAAATATATCTCTAAATAAAAAGGATATAGTGGATTTGTCACTGGACATCTTGCTAATTTTTTAATGAAATGTTTAATACTCTCAAAACGTCAGATAAATCAATAATTATAACATAAAATGAACGTATTTGTTTTTTGCAAGTCATTTTTATAATTTATCATTAATATGATTATTAGAGATATTAAAAATATATTTATCTTAAAATATATCTATAAAAACTATTCTTAAAAACTTAAATCGCAGAAAAGATTAACATTGTAAATTTTAAAATTTGTAATGTATAATTAGTCAACAACCCATTATTATGGTGACATCGAAAAACAACAGTAAGTCTGTTATTAAAAAGTATCAAACTTATTTCAGAAAACTATCCAAAATACAACTATAGTGTATACTGAGTAACACACATAATATAAAATTATGTATAATTACTTTTTGACAAAACTTAACAATTTCGGATGTTATCGACCGTTCCGTATCCAAATCCGTAAAATTTTCCATTTCTAAAAAAATCGCTAAAGTTAAGTAGCAGTAAAAAATATTTTTATTTAGCATTGTTAAAATCATTTCATCATTTAAAGTGGTAGCCTTTTAACCGTCCCATAACGGGGGTGTTAATCCTAATTTTTAGCTACACAAGTTCTGTTATTGTCTTTTTAAAATCATTTTAAAGTATCAATTTTTAATCTTCTTGTTCTACCGATCTGTGTCTAGTGTTGAATACAGTCCTTTTTTTATGCTTTTTACAGATCCTTGCCCAGTCTGTATCTTGCACATTGCTTCTAATTATCCCCGACAGCTTGTCTAACAGTCGCGTCTTAGTACGGGCAAAAGGCTAGTATTTAGTAATCGCTTCGCGGATTGAATTAATCTCGAATAATCTCCCCACTTAAAAGTACTCACGCAGCCTTATTCTCGAAAACCCATCATCCCTTTCAAATCTCTCTGAGAGATTTGAAAGGGATGAACTCTAGTCCGAATTTTTACGCTCGACTCCACCCCTTTGCTAGACTACACTTTTCTCCAATCCACTTTCACGCCAGTTTATATATAATATTTTTTAAAACCGAAGACTCATTAAAAAATAAAAATAAAGTAATCAAAATTGAGAATTATATTATCATAATTACTTGGAATATAAGTTATATCACAGGTTCTTGGAAGTTATGAAGAATAATTATTATAAAAACTAATAAAAAATATTAAGCACTTAGCTTAGGTATGGGAAAAAAAATAAAACATGCATTTTTAATTAACACACATTTTTGTTGTGAAGTTGCATTTTCAGATCGCAGTTCTGTGATATATTTTTTTAATACAAATTAAATTAATCAATTTAAAAGAAATACAGAAAAAAACTTCGGTATAACTTCGGATAAAATATTTCGGTTGCCACCGGGATACGAGCTCGATAATTTGTATTAATAAAACAAATAATGGCACACACATCAGACAAAAAACAACCATTTGTAGAAAGAAAAAATAAAATTGATTTGTGTTCATCGGTACAATCAGTTAAACAGTTATCCATTTACCATATATATATAAATAACTAGCTGAAGTACCTGGCGTTGCCTGGGCTTTACGCAGAGTTAATAGGTTCCGTTTAGTGAGATAAGGGTAGTTTTTTTTCAATATCAGATGTAGACAGTAATTTTCCTTTTATTTTAAACGTCAAGTGTGCAAAATTTCATCAAAAAGTACCAAAAATCTGCTTTAAAGGGTGGGAAAAGGGGATGGGGGTGGTTTTTCTAAATCTTGTGTAGACAGTGACCTTCTTTTTATTTAGAAGGTCAAGTGTGCAACATTTTATCAAGCTCGGAATAGATTTGTATAAAAAACAAACAAACCAACAGACACGCTTCTTTATATATATATGTATATAGATATATATTAGATGTCGATATTTTAAATTTGGACCCAAACATGAGAAAATTTCAATTGCTTTAAATTGTATGTATGTCAAATTATTAAAAAATCGTAGTAGACGTTCATTCATTCCATTCTTGAACATAAGGGTCTGAACCCTAATGTTCATTGATTAAGTTCGTAAATATAATATAAATACAAATTAAATCTATTAATTAGAAACACACGTGCATTATCCGACCAACACGGTGGATTGACGATAAATTTTCGAACCTATGTGATACACTTTTCAAATAAATTCATCTATCGTTCCATTATTTGAAAGACATATTTTGCTTTTACGGAATCTCAAATACCTTTAAATCAACCGATAGAAGACGCCGGAATTAACAATTCATTTATATTAAATTTTGGACACATTGATACAACTTGTATATTATTAAGGCGAACACATTCTCATTGTGAAGTTGTTAAATAAAGTTGAATATTTTTCGATAAAATTTATTTTATATGGTAATATCTTTCTAATTAATACATTTAATTTGTATCTAAAATATCTCATACCTATGTTCTGAATAATTACAACTTCACAATAAAAATGTGTTCTCCTTAATAATAAAATATAATATAATCCACAAAGCAAATTTTTTTGACGTCTTGTCATCGTGGCTTTTCTCCGTCGCTGTAACTACTTATCTAAATATTGTACAAGACACACGTATTAGCCATAAATATAAGGGTATATACCCACATATTCTTATAGTCTACATAATAGAATAAGAACCATAAATAGTATAAGAATAGCTGGGTGTATTCTCACATTTATAGCCAGAGTATAATAATTCACCTCTGGAAACTAAATAAAAGAGAGATGTGGCGTATACACGCTCACGGACGCGCGCGCACACGTAGGTACTGATTTATTACATTTATGTTCGAGATCCTTTACAAAGCTTCGATCGTTACACAAAAATAATATCAACCATGAATATTAATTTAGAGAGCCGACTTTTGATTATTATAAGGTGATTAGTAAAAAATTGTGTCAACAGAATTATAATCTCGTAGCTTGGCCCATCTTTGCCCTGTATACAAAGTACACACAGCGCGACAAGAATAGGCGCACCTCACTGATACAAAACTTCCCATGAAGCGTCAATAAAACTCAAACTCAAAGGCCAATTCGCTTATCAGATACCTGAAAAACCCTACATTTCTTCACTGTAGTGCCCGTTTTTGCAGTGGGTGGTCGTTTTATTAGTGTGTTACTAGCAAAAAAGAGCAATGATAGTTGAGTTATCAAAACAAAACATTTCTAATTATGCTATAGTAAGGCAAATTCAGTTTAATGAGTCATCAGTCTCCAAAAATTCCAGGAAAGCGGGACTTTAAATCGGAAAGTGGGTACTCGCTTAAAGCGTAGTACTTTGAATCGAGATGGTCACATTTTGAAAATTTGAAACGGCTTTCTTTGAAAATTCATTTTGCTTCTACTTCAGTGGAACTCCAAGACATCAAAAGTGCTAGTGTTAGTGTCAGAACTATTCAAAATAGGCTCAACGATATGGGTTTACGAGCAAGAAGACCCGCAAAAAAACCTGTATTGACCAAGGAAGTAAAGAAAAAACGACTGCAATGGCCCAAAAAAAAAGAAAAATTAGTCTGTGAGTGATGGGAGAGGGTTGTTTTTTCTGACAAAACAAAAGTTAACTTGATTAGTCCAGACGGTTTGCCGACAGTGCTTCGGAGATACGGAGAGAGTACGGCGATAAATGCATAGCACCCACAGTGAAACATTCTCCATATGTCACGGTGTAGAGATGCATCACATCACTTGGTGTCGGTAATCTTATTATGCTAGAAGGATCAGTGAATGCCAAGAAATGCAAAAAAAATCTAGCCAATAATTAAGAATTTGACTAAAAAAATTGATGATCCAGTATGTCAGTACTATTCTTCACCCCGCTATCGCGCCCGCTCTGTAAGTTAATCTTTAAAATGTATTTGTTTTTTTTACTTAGTGAACATTCGCAACACTAAATTCCTTCTAATCTTTTCACAGATATCACAGTTCGATGAATTGTTGGAATTGAAATCACTTTCATGGCCAAAAAAAACAGTCCCGATTTAAATATTACTGAAAATCTATAATCCATAATGAGTAAAAATATGTGCAAAAAATCGCCCAAAACTATTAAAGAATTAAACACATTGTAGAATGCGTGCGGTATGAAGAAATTACAGTGGAATACATACACAATCTATATAAATCAATGCCGAGACGTATTCAGAGTTCCGAGTATCCGTTCCGAAAGGGGTCAAACTAAATATTGATTTGATGTTTAAAATAATAAACTTGCTTTAAAATACTTCTAATTTAAAATACTAGTGTCAAAATTAAATAACACATCGATATAGAAACGACATAGAAATCATTTTAAATTAAGAATAACTGATTTAGTCGGAAGAGACATCTATGGAAATTTTTCCTAATAAATGTAGTCTACAATAATGAAACCCTTGTTTCTGTTATTATGCTATAAAATGTATATTGATTAAAACTGAACTGTTGCCTTATTTACATAAAACAGTATACAACGGTTAGCACAACATGGCTAACAAAATTGCCGAAATTATATCTTCAATAGGTGCGGTTATTCTTGTTACGCTGGATGTATTATTCTTTACCCATTTAACAGAAAATAAAACCCGTCCTAAGATAGACGTATATACATCGTAAAGCAAATAAAAATCTATTTATCGAAAAAATATTTGATTACTACCGAAATTCGATTTAGGACCTTTTCCCATTTGGAAAAACGCATTACCTTTTCACGTACACACATCAACCGACTACGTTTACGATAAATTAGATATATTAAATTACGATATATTAACTTATATTCTATAGATTTTTACAATCGATACATCTATAATTCCATTTTTAAAAGCAATCAACTTTATTTTACGATGAATCTTGTATAAATACACGCTAGGAGATGCTAGAATTAAATCAATCAATTTTATTAAATTTTGATATATACCTCAGAACTACGTTCTGAAATCGCAACGTCATACCAAAAATGTTTTTTTATTAAAAATACATACACTGTGTTTCTTTAATGTTAATTTTTTTAATGGAAACCCATTTTAATGTGAAGTTGCAATTTTAGAACATAGTTTTGTGGTATTCAAAGGAAATTAAATGAATCCATTAGAAAGATATACATTTAATATGGCTATTTAAAAATATAATATTTAATATAAGTCCATTTCCACACAAGTCTCCAATTTTTCGGAATTTTAAATGACTAACATTGCTAAATTGGTAACGTATTGTTATTTTAATTTGTTAACTTTGTTTTATTAACCACTTAATTTCAAAAAATACAATTTTCTTCTTCAGGATGTCAATACTAATCAAAATATGTTGTTTCCTTACCAGAATCTATTTTTAAAAAACAATAATTATTTAAAAAATAAATTTAGTACCAAAACTCAAATTGTTACTTACAAGCTTACTCGAATAATTTTTAGGAAAAAATTTAGAATGGGACTCGTAGTTCAATTTAATTGGTTGTTTATAATTTTTTGATTAGTTTTACACGCTTTATTTATGTCCAACGATTCCAAATTATTTAATTTATGACCAACACCGTTTACACACAAAAATTACAATTTCAAAAGTAGTATTATATGTAGTTCCCCTGCTAGGAAATGTTCCGGGTTCGTATCCCGGTGGTAATCAAATATTTGTTCGATGGATAGATTTTTATGTACATCTTTCTAATTGATTTATTTTATATTAATTACCTACACATTACAGTTGCTCCAATTTAAAAAATTTTCCGCAATATAAACGGTTTTCATTTTGAAAAATGTTCCTTCAAAGCTCAAAAAAAAAAATTGGTCACATTTACACCTAATTCTTTGTGTATAAAAAAATTGACTTTTCTCCATTGTATCAGCTACGTTTTTTGCCTACGAGTGCTGTGACGATCTACTTGATAGCTCTTGGAAGGCATAGATGGCGACGTAGACTGAATGGTGGCAGGAAATAGTAGTATTTATCTAGACCATCCTAGGCAAACATCTGGTTCAGACACAGATAAAACTATGGTAGTGTATGTCAACTAGGGTAGTATGGGGGGTAAGGAAAAATGGCGCCAAAACTGGCTTGTTACCATTTTGAATAGCAGTGGTGGCTAAAAGAGCGAGGATTAGCAGATTACGCAAAGTCTGCCTGTGGTTTTGACTCTCTAGCTAATCCCCTAATATTTATTTCCATCCCTCGTAGCGCGTCTATTATTTGGTAACAAACTAGAGACGCAGATTTATAAGATACTGAATACTAGAGTGGAATTATCATGTTTATGTAAATACCTTCGATAGCTGGTTCCCAGGTTTCCGATTAACAATAAACACACATGATATATGAACCGCACTAACCTTTTTATTTTTGCCGCCTTCTGGTCCGATGTTGTTGTTCTTTTAGCTGGGTTGTCTTTGTTTTGATTTCGACCGACCGAAGCGCGCACTGGTGGTTAATTTGAATCTCTGAACTGGTCGAAGCGCGGGATATGATAAAAACCACCTGTCGTTTACCGTCTTCTTAACTTTACGAAGAAAAGGGCGGCAATACTCACACACACATACATGTACATTATTATAAATGTGTGTGTAAACATATACCTCAAGAAAAAACTTAACGCACTACAATATCGTGGAATATGTGAACATCTAAAAATAATCTTTCTTATTGGTATATTTTTTTTTAAGTATATACCATTTCAACATTAGCCTTAATACGCTTAAAGAGTTCTTTTTATGAACTACCACAATCACAATTTTGACCAATCATTCTATCTATAAAAACACCTTGCTCTCCCTTTCCCGCAACAATAGTTGCAACCTCCCCACCCTTTCTCTCACCTTTTATCTTTTTATTTATCTTCTGCACCTAAACATACTTATGTACTTAAACATTTCTGTGGATTTTCATAAATAATATAATATAATGTTAGTCATATTAAGTTTACACTGTTAAAATTTCCTAATAAAATAAAATTCAAAATTAAATACCTATCATAAAAAGTTTAATAATCCTTGTGGTTGATTTTAATATGCTCTCTCTTATTTTTAGATTCAAAATATTCTATTATATAATTTTTTTATTAAATATTTGCTTATGTTACAGACCAGCAAATGAATAGACATGAAATAAAGTGTACACATATGAGAGGGGTTTGAAACGTTAGTTGCGGGACGACGGGCATTCTACACACATTTTTGGTGGAAACATAAATCCGATAGTTTATGACACATTTATGCAACAGTGAAAGTATTCACTCTTCGAAAATTAAATCTTTATGTAAACTAGACGTATTTTTTACATTAATGCGTATTATATTATCAGCATTTAAATTTTCGTTTAAATCGAGTCATATTTAAAAAAAAAATCGCGGAGCTATTTCATTGCATAAGTGGTACCAAAGTGATCACGTGGGTGACACCAAAATTAAAATATTGCGATAAGAAATTTCCATTAGTTCACGTCTATATATTTGATTGTCAGTAGTTTATGTTTTACAAATATTTTAATTAGAAACATAAAAAAGTTATTTTATTTAAATACAGATTATGAGGCTCGATTCTAAACTAACGATTTTTTAACAGGCGAATATGTGTCTCTTGACAAGCGTTTTTTTTTTTTTAATAAAACATTCTGTGTGGCGAAATTTGAAAGACAACTGATACGTTATTAAAGATTATAATTTTTTTTTATTCAGAAGGTCTCTCAATAATATTCAAAATCTCAATAAATTGTAAATCGGATCACTGTAATACTGCCGTACCGTAGGTAAGTCATTATTTCAATTATTACATTTCACAGAAACCATCCTACATAGGTGTAAGTCACATGTTTGCATCCGTTCTAGGACAGGTTTTGAACACCAGTTCATAATAAAACGATTATCTTTTATCGCAGCGTAATTGAGTGGAAGCCTACGGATTATTTTCTAATCGTTTTTAGGAGTCAGTTATGACATCAACATAAATGAGAATTAATTTTCGTAATTCATACCTAGAATTTTTTTATTTTCTCTTAGAAAATTTTGATCACGAGATCAGGTCGAGTTTGGTAGAAGGAAACAAAAACCCAAACTCACATACACGACATTCGTGTTGACAGTGAAATAAGTGAAAACTTCACCTAGAACTATAAAACAATTTATTCTGAAAATTAGATAAACAAAAGGCTTTAACTGTTACTGGAGAGATTTAAACTCGAAATCTCACGGGAGCACAATCACTGACTCAGAGATAGTCTCGAGTTGAACTCTCATAAAAATCTCATCCGTGGATACGGGCCACAATACCTGCATTGGGCGGTTATAAATCGCTAGATATTATAATAAAACATAATATGTTTTTTTCGATATCCATAATTGAAATATATTTATTTCTTGTGATAATTCACAATACAAAATGGCGCTAGTTTTCCGCTTTGTTGAATTGGTAAATTAATGAGAATTTCTTGTTTTTTTTTATGTGTACCATAGAAGAAAAGGAAGAAGTAAGAGAAAAAAAAAATGGCATCAATGGCCGGTTTGCAGCCATCGACATGAAAAATAATTTCATAGGTGAAAAAAAAATTCAGCGACATACGGGGGTGTAATTTTCCTACTTACGATAAGGGGGCATATTCCAATAAGAAATAATGTTATTCTTTTATGAGGCATAAAATATTTGAGAGCGTCGTCATATACAATCATTAATTTTATTTGCGCGAATTCTCAAAAAGCGTTACCGGATTTACGTACCAGAAAATGAAGCATGAAATGACGCCCTTGACATAAAGACAACCTCTCTTATACAGGGTGTAGGTAACAGACCTAGTCCACAATATTTTATGAGTGGATACTTGACCCAAAAAGCTTCATCGAGTATGTAGAAATTCTGTATCGTTACAGAAAATATTATCGTATGATATTTTTACAAAATCATGTTAAACTTTAACCAACGTACTTCAAAATAAATATTTGCGAAATTGGCGTGCGTATCGACCTAGGCGTGTTAAATCCAATATAAAGACTGCCGTGTTGAAGTTATATTTTATATTAATTATAGCATTAAAATTTATTATGTCTATTCCGTAGAATATTACGCAGCTCGAAGAAAAATTTAATTAAAAATAGATTATTTTTTAATCTTAATATAATAACAAAATGACTATTTGGTACAGTTTGTTCGCATTTCTTGTATATATATTGTCACAATGTCATGTCCCATGTCACAATATATATATATATATATATATATATTGTGACATGGTCGCCTATACGTGACTGTAATCGTCAGAATAGGACGCCACGCTTCACACCATCGACTTGCTCAGAGGTTCACATGAATGGGCGTAAGTCTTTGGTTGCAGAATTTACATACTGTCTTGCCTGTCACTCCAGCTATCGTGCTCGGGGAAAAAAAAAGATTATTACAAATATTTAACACTAATTTAATATAAAGAAACTAAGCAAATAAATTGTAAAAGTAATAAACATCAACACTACGGCATAATTCGCAATTTTAACAAAAGTTTGAGCTCGGCAAATTTTGCCACATAATTACACGGTTTACAATTAAATTTTTACCAAAGCCAAGGGAAAAAAATTGTTATCTGACAGATCGTCAGATCAAGCATAAAACATAATAACATGGTAAATAGAATGGTAAATACTAGCTAGAAAACCATGAGTTCCAAAATCAACTATAGAAACAAAATATTCTCCAAAATGACAACTAAGTTTGAAATTCCTTGTACACAAATAAATGAATTTTTACAACCATAATGTTTGTGTTAATCACTGTCCATTCCTGTCAAAATTCACTGTTTCCGTCCATTCGGTCAGTCCAAGGAAATGCTGAAGACTTCTCACTCCTGGTGCCGTATATCAGACAACCAGGATTTTGACATTTGGCTTTCCTAGAGTCGCTCACATCGCTTGCGGTTGGAGAAATTCACTCTGTAGTCACGTCAGAGTACCACGTTGCCCTCATCATCTGTACGGGAGAAATCCTTCCCGTTGCATCCAGTGTGTTGTAGCATGGCTCCTTGATTGCCATGTCCACGATATGAGTCGTGACAAAAGGCAACAATATTACCATTTTGTAAGATTTTGGATTGCAAGTCATGGGGCAATGTGAATCATTGATGAACAATCCTTCAGAGCAGTTTGCATTTGAGAGCGGTAAAAGGAAGATCAAGAAAGTTGTATGTAAAATTTATGTAGAGAAATAAATGAATGTAAAAATAAACTATTACGATATAAAAAACTGCGTGGAGAAAAAACTCCCTGGAGGAAAAGCTCCATTAAACAAAAATGGATTCGCATCCTGAAATTACACACATTATTAGTCAAAAAGTCAGGTTAAATATGATGCCGGACCATATTGTATTTTTCTCATCCTTTTCCCCGTATAAATGTTACATTTTTCGTATTTAAAACAATCAGATTTGATCAATCCGTTTCAATCGACAGCTGTCAGACGACAAACTGTTGGCCGCTACCGCGACTGCTTGTTACAATATATATATATATGTGTGTGTGTGTGTGTGTGTGTGTGTGTGTGTGAATATGCACGCAATACCTGGCAAGATAAGCAGTTTTAAGGTTAAAGTAAAGGATTTATTTGATGGCGGATAACACAGGCCTATCAGAGTGATGGTGGGTGGGAGTTCGAGTGGGTATGGCGATAGGTGTATTATTGGAGCGGGGTAGAGAAAGTGCGAAGAAGGGGGTTTACTACCCATGCAACGTTGCATCTTCAGTACATTAACTATTAACTAAAATAATTTCATATTATTAATAATTAATCGAATTTAATTTTAGTCCATTTTTATTCTAATCCAAAATTGTCGATGCATGTTTAGTCATATTTGAACTATTTTACAAAATAGCAGTAAAAATGTAATCACATAGTTGTGTCTTCTTAATTTATACAGTTGTATCAACATTTACAAATTATAAGTTTGCCATGGCACGAGCATATCCCAGTGAGGTTGGCATCGAAAATACAATCGCCTAGTGACCTCCAATTGCGTAGCAGTTACAAAATAGTAGGGCCTAGCAACATTAGCTGTTACTTTTCTATAAAATTACCTCTCAAAATTTGTTATATTTCAGCTACAGGTATGGTAGCCATTTTATAAGTTTATAACTTCAATATATTTTTAATACTTTTTTATCGTCCTCTTCCATTTTCTTTACTCTTTTTTCAGTAGGCACTTAATTTTAAAGAATTCATATAAAATAATTGGCTTTTATAGTTTGCAGAACATTATTTGGGCTCTTAGAATTCCCGGATTTTTTATGGCGTGCGTTTTTCCATCCTCGGGGAGCGGGGGAAATTTACGGATTAGAAGCAACCTAGCCCAAGTAATTTTTTTTTTTAATTAAAAACTAAAAAGGTAATTATTTTTACTGCTTATGAAAAATAGTAAAAGATATCGCAGCCATATTATATTTTCTTATGGTCGTTTCTGTATAGTGAAGGATGTTTTTTAGAGGTTTGTTTTTCAAATTGGCAACACTTTTTCAGCGACACCTAACTTGACAGCTGGCAGCTGTTTGGTTTACTATTTCATCATGAATAGACTTACGCCGGAACAACGCTTGCAAATTTGTTTCGAAAATCGTGGTTCAGTTCGCGAAACTTACCGTGCACTACGTCCATTTTACGGTCGACATAATCGTCCACCCGAGCAAGTAATTCCAATAACCATGGATCGTTTTCGCACCACGCATACTCTAATTGATAATACACACGTCGTACAGTGCGCAACGAAGAAGCTGTTGCTGCAGTGGAGCGTAGTATTGAGGAGGACCCGAATCAGTTGATTCGCCATTGTGCACAGTGATAGATCCACTGACTACTGACAGATTACTGATTTTTTCGCTCCTCAATTGAATAGCATTAATGTGAAAGAGCTGTGGTTTTAAGAAGATGGCGCAACATGGCACACAGCGCGCGCCACAATCAGTTTATTGATGGAATCAGTCGATGAGCGAATAATTTCGCGTAATAGACCTGTGATTTGGCCCCCAAAATCGTGTGCTTTAACACTTTTAGATTATTTTCTGTGGGGATATGTGAAGTCGCTAGTCTACGCCGATAAAGCAGAGACGATAGGCGACTTGAAAACCCAACGTTCGTCGCGTTATTGCCAATATACGTCCTCAGCTGCTCCAACAGTGGTCAAAAATTGGACTTCCAGATTGCGCTTTATTAATGGCATAAAATTGTTTTATCCAATAAAAGCAATACCATGGCCATTACCACGAATTTTATGTGTTTTATATGTCTATACCTCTAAAAAAAACACTCTAGTTAATAATAATAACTATTACATAAAACCTATTATTATTAGCCTTCTTCTGCTTCAACTTTGTCACATCATTTTGCACAGGATATACAGTATATTCTGGATTATATAGCGGTGAATCTCAAATACCTCTGAGTAAAGTTGATTGCTTTTAAAAATGGAATAATAGATGTATCAATTGGAAATATTACAGAATGTAAGTTCAAAGTTTGTCAAAAACGTGTTCGACTGTTATATCGAAATGATGAACGCGCTTCCCCGAATAGGAATAGGTCCAGGTTCAAATACCGGTAGCAACTAAATATTTTTTCGATATACAGATTTTTTCATTATCAGTAGAACACATTCTTATTGTGAAGTTGTAATTATTCAGAACATACGTCTGTGATATTTTAAATACCTATTAAATGTATTAATTAGAAAGATATATACAATTAAATGTATTAATTAGAAAGATATACAATCAATTTTATCAAAAAATATTGTTGTTGCGCCACCAGGATTCGAACCTGGATCTCTTTCCAAACCATCAACTTTTTTCCGTAAAAACAAAGTAGATGGCTTTCAAATAACGGAACGATAGATGTAGTAATTTGATAAAGTATTACATATAGGTTCGAAAATTTGTCGTAAAAAATAATGTCGCTGTAGCATAGTTGGATGATGTACCTTCCCCGGTTTGGAAAAAGATCCAGGTTCCAATCCCGGTGGCGCAACAACAATATTTTTCGATAAAATTAATTTTATATGTATATATTTCTAATGAATATATTTAATCAGTATTTAAGATTTTTTCCGTGTATCTTTCTAGTTGATTAATTTAAATTGTATTAAAATGCTTTTCATTGTTATGTTGTCATTGCTGTAGACATATTGGATATATTAAATTTGTTTTTCTAATTTCTAATTCAGGTGTGCGCTTCCGTCGAGACCACTGCGCGCGCAGCTTAAAGGGAACATTGAGTAGGTTGTTGACGAACAAAAGGAATCTTGTCGGTGAGTTTTCCTTAAATCTGACAATAAACACAAGCTCACCCACCTTCCGGCCTAGGGGTGAACAGCTTAGCATCCTCCGGGCAATCGCTTGATGGGATCTGGGCTGCTGGAATTGCCGACTCTGTTTCCATTATGATTTCATTTGTCATCTTCGTCCCTACCATGATCCGATTATCCACTCGTCTCATAATCTAATTGTTCCAAACCACTTAGGCTCACAAAATAAACATGCAAATAGACGCTTAGCCAGCTATACCAACGAATCTAAATTCAATGATGCCTACATTATATTCCGAAGACAATTTAGGAACATTTGATTATCTTATTCAATGGATTATCTCACCCTCATTACAAGTACAATGCTGAAAGTTGGAAGTTCCAAACTGCTATTTTTATTGCGTACAAAATGGCTTTTATTGTTCTAGGGGCGGAATGGGGACTCCTAACACTCGTAAGGGTTGATGTTGTCGTAAAACAAACTGTAAAAATTACTCGTACATCCTACTCGCAGATCAATAAATAAATCGTGCTAGAAATTCATTCGTTTCAAATGATTCGTTGAAATATTGAACGACTGAACATACTGAGACAAGAGAGCGAAGTCTCATCCTTTCTCACCTCTACGTGAGTTTCGAGACAAGCCTCATCTGTTAACCGACGCCCCACATCGCTTGGAACGGAAAAATATTCAACAAATCCACTAACAATATTTAATAACCGGGTGACCGCAAAATACCATGCGGGGTTTTATTCCAATCGCTCTGCCGGCTCAAGTACCTCGGGTGACCCGGGCAAAGTGGAAATGGGACATTCCCCCCTCCCCCGCCCCACTAGCTAAGTACGTTATTTAAAGTACTTTTCACAAATGGATACTACATTATAGGCATACTATTATTACACAATATCTCTACGTACGATATTTTCGTACTTGCAACATTTATAAAGGATTCATAAGTGTCTCTAAAATCGACACTAAACGTCATAAGATTCGACGCATTCTACTGTATAATAAATTGGTTTGAACTTATGTAATGTTTTCTTTCAGACTCATTAAAACCAATTTTAATAAGATTAAGACAGTTATCATTATTATTATTATTAAGAAAACATATTTCTACACTGTTTTATTTTAAGTAAGTTTTTTTAACCTACCAATGTCGTCTCTATTTTGAACATTAAAAATGTTATTCGTTGAATAATCAAATTACAATCAAAATCATTGAAAACTGTTTAAAAAAGATATCAGCTCCTTGTGTAGTATTAGATTTATATTAGAGCTATGACGATCAATAGAATCTACCTACAAGTAGCAGCTACATGAGAATTTAATCACAAGATTAACAATGGCAGGTTATGACATCACAGATGGCAGATAGTTATACTAAGTCAGAATAGCATTACAGTAAACAACATTATATTAAAAAATTACACTGCGAAACGTGCGCTCGTGCTGGCTATTGAAGTACATTCTAGGTCGGCCGGGTGACGAAATTGCAATATGTACGTGACTGCTCTGTTCACCGCATGTTACGTGCACCGTATCTGTATAGATAGAGACTTCTGACGTAATTGGAGACATCTGAGCCAAATTTTTAAAAAATATCGTTCCGGAAGAAATCTCCGAAACGCGAGAGTAAAGTATCATCTATGTACACGCGCATTACAACACTTTAAATATACTTACATCTGATCTGTGTCCTCTAAGGTTGTAATTTGTCCTCTGTGGAACATCTGCGTTCTTTCTGCAGTGGCTGGATGTGAAGGTTACTCCAACGATCCCCCTGACGTTCCCTGTAGCCAGCCAGCCCTCTTGGTAGTAGTTGGTGCGGTTCAGTTTCCACCCTTCGTCCTGGAAAAGTATTTGAAAAAAATTATCGATCATCATTATTTCAACTTTTCATTTTAAATTATTTGAAAATACCTCTCCCGAAACCATTAAAAAGATACCTAAATATAACATTTCTAAAAGGTTGATGTTATTATTACCTCTAAAACGTCTTTCTTTGATTATGTCCTAGATAATTAATACCTTTAAAGATATTTCTGGAATACGCTTCCAGTAGAATAGAATTCTCTTAAAAACATAGATTATATAATATTCATTTTCTTGCAGGTGGTATTACCTCTTCCAATTTATATCTCCGCTTTTAGAATTAATATTGTGTAAGACCCGTTTTCAATATTAGATATCGGCGGAGCGAAGCGCCTATAATAGAATATTGATTTAGCAAAAAATAACTTACGACATTACAAATGATTTGAATGCATACGACCCGTCTCTATCTACAGATAGACCTCAAAAAGAAAATGGATTCTTTTCAAAAAATAAATCTATGCTTTGATTCAATTGAATAATAATAATAATAGCTAGATATTTTTAATACCGATAATTAAACACAAAGAGTGGTATATTTATTTTCGACGTCAGCCTTCAAAATTGCAAAGATGAAATAATATCGTGTTGGAATATTTAGGACGGATATTGGAAACAGGAATTGCATGCAGATGACAATTATTAGAAACTGTCTGGCGGGAAATTTGTCTGATTGACCCGATGCGACGCTATTGAGAAATCCAATCAAAATCTCAATTGAACTCCTTCATTCAAATTTCGTGTTGTAAAATTGGGACTGTTGTAAAAGTTTTACTTTTTTTTTTGGTAAGTGGTATGTAAATCTCAGCAGATGTCTAGTAGTAATGTAACGCAAAATTACACACCCTTAAGGGGTTACGTTCAATACTAATTCGTCAATTTATGTGCTTTTACGAAAATATGGGTTTTTATTATTCTACCAATATTTAAATATGTCCACCAAGAACACACAATTACTGGATTTCTACCTACAAAGGCACTCTTATTAAACAAATATCATATATCTTATAGAGACAAAGATATTTTTTCTCATATTTAATTGAAAATATATGGAAGTATGGGGTAATTACAGGGCTGACGACCTGTCTTCGACTGGTTTAAGTGATCACTTTACATGTATATATATATAAACGTTCACTAATTCTCACCCCTCAATCTCCACATTTATCAAATTTTTGAAAGTTGTATATATGTTAGTATGTGGACTCGCTTCGAGTACCATTACACCATATATACAACTTACAAACATACATACAAAATTTGATAAATAATGAGAATTGGTGAACGTTATATAAAGTGATCACTTAAGTCAGCCGATGACAGGTCATAAGTCCTGTAATTACCCCATACTTCTATATATTTTCCATTTAATATAATAAAAAATAGCTTTGTCTCTATGAGATATCTGAAATTTGTTTTATTATTCATTTACTAGGTTAGATTTTCACACAACTTAAATAAAACCTTTGTACTATTTTAAAACTAATGAAATGTGCATTATTTGTAATAATTAAGACAGTACAGTTGGAAGACCGCGACCATTAAAATTGTTACCAGAAAAAAATTACAAATAGATATACAGAATATGCTTACTTTAGGGCTTTGACTACAATTTAAAACTATGTTTTGAATCAAAAACATAATTTATTAAATACTAAATTAATGTATTAATTATAAATATATACATATAAAATCAATTTTGTCGAAAAATATTGTTTTTGCGTCACCGGGATTCGAACCTGGATCTCTATTTCCAATCCGGGGAAGTGCACTACCTTTGTGCTATAACGCCAGTATTTTTCTTGACAAATTTTCGAACCTATATGTTACATTTTTCAAATTAATACACCTGTCGTTCCATTATTTGAAAGCCATCTACATTATTTTTACAGAATCACAGACCTATGTTCTGAATAATTACAACTTCACAATAAGAATGTGTTTTCCTTAATACATAATTTATTAGTATATAATATTTTACATGTTCTATTAATGTGTATTTTTTTTTTCGGTCCATAACGTCGACCCGAGCAACCTAAGTGCGACGTGAAATCTGTTGTTCCACTACATCATGGAGAAAAATGCCCATAAAACGCACGCATTTAATATTATATCATACTTATTCTCAAAATAAGTGGAAATTTTCAAAAAAATAACGTTTTACACCGATCTTAAGGAAGAACAAACATTTTCCAATTTATTGAAAACATTTTATGTGCGACATTTTGTTAAGTTGCCGCAGTTAAACGTTTGCTATATAATATTTAACACCATTGTCTTTTAAAAAAATCTAAACACTGCCGAATTAGGAAACAAACAGATCTCGAGACATCCACGTCGATCAATCATTTAAAACAAAAGCAGAAAACGAATCTGTCACCATTTTTTAGTGTCGAACGTCGTTTGTCTTGTCTCATTCTTTTGTAACTTTTTTCTCCGGCAACAATCGCCTAAAACGCGACACAAGTGTTAATTATAATATTTAACTATCGTTGCCGCCTTGAAAATGTTAAAATATGCAAATAAATTCTCGAATTTGTAATCTGTGAAAGAATAAAGAAATACAAATAATAGAGAAAAACACAATCAGTTTCGAATATTTAGATGAGATAAATTCTCAGCGATGTGACAATTTTAATCGGAAGATAATCCTTAAATCATTTGTTAATAGTAAAATAATAAATTGTCGACTAAGAAAGGAATGTTATAAAATATTCTTGTTAAACATAAATTTCTACTTCCGTTCAGTTTTCAATAACCGAAAGTGTCAGTGCCTTCATCATTCTCGTTATCCCATATCGAACAAATTGCTTCTAAGGAAATTTAAAATTGAATAAGGGTCACCAAGTATAAAATACAGTCACCCGAAAACACTTCTTCTTCGTCATTCCCTTCTGCTCCAAGTTTTTAACTTCTCGGTAGCTTCTGCATCCGCTTCACTCCAGCAACTGGTTCATGAATGTTTTTCTCGGCCACCCTTTTCTTCTTCTTCCTCTACCACTGTGGTTACGAATTTTTGACACAATTGAAATGATGATGTGACACAGACATTTTGCGCGTCTCTATCATACTTACTTACCATCACGCAGAGAGGATAGAACGCCACACTCTTCTATTCTGACACACAATTCTCGCCTCATCCGCATTCATATATCTTCTTATACCATTCACACTATTACATAGTTCATTCATCTTTCTGTTCTATTTCTTTTCCACACATCCACTCTGCACTGCGTCCTCCTCTTCGCGCCACCACGGGGACTGCGCTTATAATGGGGGGCGAGCCTCAAGATAAAACTATTTTCTTCTATTTATTCCAAAATATCGTCATTTTGTTTCCATTCTCTCTAACTGATTTTCATTATTTTTCACCAGCACCACATTTCGAAAGCATTTAGCTTCTCTTTGATGCTTTTACTTACAATTAAAAAAAATTTCAGAAAAAAATCTGATATTGTACGAAGGCGAGTCAATAATTATCTACACTTTCTCCATAACACACCTTAAAGGTTGTTATACTGTCTTCTGCGCATGCGTGCTTTTAGTTAGTACGAATGCAGTCACGTGTGCGAAATTTGACCCCGATCGCATTATTTGGCTTCCGGCTATTAGGTACAGTGTAAACATGTCCGCTCCGCTAGCAGTTTGCACCAAGGAGAAACAACGAGCAGTGATCCGATTTCTCTGATCGGAGGGTGTGAAAGGAGCTTAAATTCAACATAGACTTGTATCACAATACGGGGACAGTGCTTTAAAAACTTCACGTGAAAGTGTTTTTTTGTGAATCGAGAAGTTCAAAAGTGGCCGGACGAGTGTGACGCACAAAGGGGGAACATGACGCCCGACAATCTCCACCACAGTCGGCAAGATTCAGCAAGCTCGAGAGATGGTTTTAGCGAATAGGCGAGATACCATCGGTGAGGCAGCGTCTTCTTTGAACATCAGTCGTGGTTCTGTCCATCAAATCATCCACGACGAGCTTGGCCTCCGTAAATTCTGCGTAAATAAATTGTAGAACGAAAACTACAGATCATTTTTGACTCACCCTCGTATATTTTAGATTGAACTATTTATAACCAAAAAATATTCAGACATCACCGTGAACTTTTACATATAAATAACATTTTTTCGGTAGCTGTATGTTACATACGAGTATATCCCACCCGTATCTGAAAAATAACAGTATTGGATTTACATTGTACAAAGCTTGTACTGCAATCAATGTATTGTATTACAGTAAACCATTGGAATGGGATTGTTCAACATAAAAGCGCACATAAACTCGCAGGCCTTCGGCGATTACTCCAAGTTACAAAGTTGATTGCTACCAGATTTTCTCGGAAGATCACATCGCACTAAAATCCACAACGATCGCTCAATGAGACTTCGATCTCAGCGAGTCGCTATAGGTGTGTCATTCTAATATGAGATGTGTTGATTTTTAAATCGATATTTCACTCGCGGATTAGAATGAAGCATACACTTCACACATACCTTTACAAAATCTCAGATATCAGTCTCGTTGAGAGATCTTCGCTGACACGGGCCTTAAAGTATATGTTACAAGTAAAAAATATATACGTAACTAAATTATCAGTCGTTAAAATTAATTAAATTAAATTAACGTCGTTAAAAATTTCTAAAATTATTGTGGTGACTTTCGATGCACCATCAGATTCCCTCGGTGTTTTATCCTCTCTTTACTGTCGAATTGCTTGGGTTCAGTTCCTTGTAATAATAACTCGGTGTCCAGGTAACTACAAGTTTATTATAAGAAGTATATACAGTAGTTTATAATTATACAATTCAGAGATAGACAAGTAATTATCGAGATGTGGCGATGGAAAGAGACCCGTTCCCCCAGAGACGGCCTCTTATAAACATTGTCCCCCACCACTCATCTACTCACTCTCCTGACACGCGCACATGTCCAAAGTGACAGTTCTCACAATCATAAAAAACATTTTAAGACAACTCGTGAGTCTCTTCAATCTGTATGAAGTGAAAAACGAATTAACCGAAGCCGTAAACAATACGATATTCTAAAATAACATTTCGAATTTTCATATCATATAAAATGTAAAAATAATTTTTCGTTTGACTACATAATATAAGGGTGTCCAGCGGAAAATTTTCAAGTTTAATATTAAATATTTAAAAAAACTACTATGTTATTCTCATATCCTATTTATACAAAATGGAGTTTAACCATGCGGGTTTTACGTTTTATAAACAATATTGTCAATGCCGTCCATTTCTCTCAAGAAATTCTTGCAATCGGACTCTTAAATTTGCGAACACGCGAGAGCGAAGGCGGATATTTTCTTGTAGGGCCTGAATTGTTCAAGGATTGTTGCTGTAAACTCTCGACTTAAGGTATCCCCACAAAAAAAGTCGCACGGTGTAAGGTACGGTGACCGAGGTGCCCAGGGTATGTCTCCATACTTGCTGATTAAATCGTGGATTAACGCGGATTGCGCATAATTTCACGTCGAACTTCACGCATAGTTTCACGTCGAACTTGAGCCACATGTTCTGGCATCGCTGCTGACGTTGATGGTCCCGGAGGAGTTTAATTAACCATTGTCCCTTCTTATCTGAACTGTTGAACCCAACACCAGATAAGTTGCGTGCTCGGCCCATCACTTACTCGTCGAATATTAAACTGCGTACAAAAAGCGCGACGCGCACGAACCAATCAATTTACCGCACTTTCAATATTGCTCAACCGCGAATGCGCGTGCGCTCCCGACCAGTGACTCATTGCGACTGGCAAATCCGCAAATCAAGCGTTTCGAACAATACCCCTACCACTTACCTCACCCTGATGGTTTACGACCAATTACAATTTAATCTTGAAATTTTTCCGCTGAACACTATGTATCTAAAAATCAAACTGATGAAATTGTGAATGTCATCGACTGGAAATCACGCTCGATGATGTGTTCACTAATTATTGTTTGGGCGCGCTTAGATTCAGTGTTTACATTTGTTGTTCTTTTGATGCAAGCGGACGGGCGACATCATGTCAAATTGTAAATATAAATTAGGTATATTGCTTTCATAGCGCTTGATTTATTGTTATTTTTTTTTAATTGTTTATAATTTTAATAGCTGTTTTCCGACATTTTCTCTCCGATTTTTGGCGAAGATTATCCGTAATAATTTATTCCGGTCAACCACATCGGATGATAAATCTACTTATTTTTACATTATTATTACATTTTCATCGTGAATTATTTTTATTTTTGTCTATTTTGAAACAATTTAAATATTTCGTATAAAGTAAAGCAAAAATACTAAACGAGGTTTTAATATTAGAGAGACGATATCCATTTGCACGATATTTCGGAGCGAAAAAAATATGTTTTCGATCGACAAACGATTCGACAGCGAGAGGATATATTCGAGCCATAAATCACTCGATAAAGGATTCGGGGATTACAAAAAGGTTAAATATGATTTAAAAGCAATTGAAATGGTAGATAGTCGCTCACCCATGTAGTGCACTGTCATTGAAAAATAATATGTTGCATAAAATAACCATTATTCAGGCTTCTTGTCAAACAACCCTCCGTAATGGAATTTTTTGGGACAGACATTTTCGGGGCCCTAATTCTGAAATCGATCACAACGCGCCGCTTGTTTGGATTGGTGCTCCCTCTGACGAGCGATATTGACACCTATTTGAAAGCCATCAATTCTCTAGTACCGACCGCATCTACCCCCTCAACTTCATCGCACTTCACTGAACTTTCATTTCTTATTTTCATCCCTCTCGCCTTCGCTACTCGGGGGTGGGTGATAAGCGAGCGAGCGTTGGTGCGTTCACAGATAATGTGTAAAATTCATTTTAAAATATTGAGTTCATCTTTTAATGGAGAAACTTTTGATTATTTATCAATTGCGTGACTGAGCTGATCATATTACTTGCGAAAATGGGGGCGAATTGGTGTCCTAAGGCCGACCCTGGAAATTTTCGAGACAACTGAACTAATCTTAATCTTAAAAATCGTTTATATATAATATTGGTATTTTTTGTAATATGACTGAAAAAGATCACAAAAAAACAATTTTTTCTCTAAATCTTTTGGCCCAAAAGTAGCTTCACCATTTAAAAATTAAATAACTGTATTTTTATTTTATTTATTTATCTTTCACATAACATGGTGATTTTTTTTATTAATATATAAAATATATTATACCTTGTAAGTGACGCCCGTTTTTATCTTCACAAATGCGAGCTCTTTTAATATGCCAGGCTCTGTCGCTTGGACCTCTATATTAATATTGTTTTTCAGCTCGAGAAGATTTTTCGCCAGCAAAGTGACAGATTTCAAACGCGGGGGTGGATAAAGCCATAGTTAAAGCATAAAATTGTATGAATTCCCGATGGTGAATATTTAAAATAAATCAATTTTAGTATAATTCTCAGGAATTTGACGATTATACGCCTACGAGGCGGGATTATCTATGATAATAGTAAACTTGACTTTCTTACAACCCGCAAACGTTTTTTTATCATGGACGATGGTAAAAAGTTAGTTTAGTTTAAAATTTACTATGGTAAAATGTTACTATTACATCGGCCCTTATTGTCAAATACCGGCACTTTTAAATTTCTCCACAAAAATAAATTTGGATGACCAAATCAGGGGAACGCGCTGGCCAATCAAAATTAAATTTCCGAATTATTATTCTTTCTTAGAAAATTTTTGCCTGATCGGGATCTTCCACTTCGCGGGGGGTCCTTGGCGTACCCTTATTCCTGGAACCGCCGAATCAAAGCCAGTGTCGCTGGTTTTGAAGGAAAACTTATTTGGATAAGAACAAAGACCTCTGATATTCAAAGTAAAATTTAATAAATTTTACTCAAAATTCCGTCACCATTTTTTTTCATCACATGAGACCAACCCTGCAACAACACTGTATATCGTTTTTGGACAAATCTTAGTTATGAATCCACAACGTTGTATATTTCCTTAGGCATCGAATGATATATTAAACAACAATATAAAATCAAAAAAAATACTATTTAACAATTTCTTAGTGAGCTTCTTGCAACAATACCGCATATACTTAATACAAGACGGCCGAAGCTCTGTCTATCTATCAACATTTGTAAAAACCGATATGCATTGTTGTTACATGGGGAGTCTTATAACGCTAATATTCCGATAATCTGAAAAAAATTACAATAACAAAAATATATTTTTATTTTCTAAATGGTTAAGTGACTTTTGACCCACCTGCATAAATTTAATAAAGATGTTTATCGGTTTTAAACCTCTCCTGTCTAAAGAATTATTTTTCTCTTCGACATCTAACGTTTTTAGTTTCGCAATTAAATCTATAATGACGTCATTATCATTCTCATTCAATATGTCATTCTGTTTTTAGATGAACATAGAAGCGTTTATGTTCATGTAAACGCAGTCTACATTCACCAATAATATAATTAATAATACTTCAATATATTTTTTCCCAGCCCTTCATAGTAATTATTCACATTATCTCTCATTTACATCGTGTCTGCCCGTACAATGTTTTAGAAAATAAAATGGTTCGTTCTTTTATTAATCGCCGACTAGATTAGAAAGAAATGTATTAATATATTTTGGAAAATAAATATTAAAATCGAATCCATCGTCTTACCGGCATTACTCCCGCGATTCCGTAAGTCATTGCGTAATATCTGGCAAAGACGTTATAACAGAAAGATGTTCTACGCGTTTTTCGATGATATCACCGTGGTCCAATCAAAGTTGATACTACGCTCGTTAGCTCATGTTCTGCGCTCGGAAGACCAGGAGCCAGCTAAGAAGCTATCTAGCAAGATACGTAGCAACGTACATTGCTAACATGAAACAATGGAGGAAATAAACCAAGCCAATGCAGAACGGAAAAAGGGACCCCTAAATGAGTATTCTGTATAAGATGTACGAATATTAGTACTGCGTGGTTTGTTTAATAAATAGTGAGAATAAAATTCTCGTCTCAAATAGTAATATTCACACTTTTATGAAAAAAAAAAACATATTTTTTAATTGAATCTGTTACAAAACTAAAGTTACAAATTTTACGGAATCTCAAATACATTTGAGTAAACCGACTGCAAACGCCAGAATTATCAAATCATTTTTATTCAATTTTGGACACATTGACACAACTTATATTATTAAGGAGAATACAAATATTAGTATGTAATTACAACAACTTCAGAATAAGAATGTGTTCTCCTTAATAAGAATACATTTTCCTTTAGGACCTAGAATGCAACTGAGCAAAATTTAAAATAGCATTAGATAACATTTAATACAATTCATATTTATATCATGGAGAGCGTTAATGTTGTACTCAGGGTTCTATAAAGTGACTCACTGCAAAATTTGATTTAAATCGATAAAAGTGTGAATTTTGTTTAATAAATTGTGAGAATAAAATTCTCGTCTCAAGTAGTAATATTCACACTTTTATGAAAAATAACATATTTTTTAATTGAATCTGTTACAAAACTAAAGTTACAAATTTTTGTGAATCGCTTACCTCTCCAAAAAAGAAACTAAGTCTTGTGCTCGGAGAGGCACTCACACTGTATTAATATAATAGAGTTAGAAGTTATATATTTGTAATCTATAATATTATTTATTATCTAATTATGTGCTTCTGAAGTGTTTATTTAATTTCCTTTTTTAGTTCTTTTATATCATTTATCTCTTTAATTTCTGTAATTTCTGAATTTTTTTATGCCTGGAGGGAGGCTATTAAAATTTTTAAGATGTATTAATTTGAAAAGTGTAACATATGGATTCGAAAATTTGTCGTCAAAGTACAGTTTGCTGTAGCATAGTTGGATAATTTACCTTTCCCGGATTGGAAAGAGTTCCAGGTTCGAATCCCGGTAGCAACAACAATATTTTTCTATAAAATTGATTTTATATGCATATCTTTCTAATTAATACATTTAATTAGTGTTTATTATATTTTTAAATTTTATTATTCCATTTCTTGCTATTCATTATGTTAAAGTTATCAATTTCAAATAGATTGTAGGGCGCAAACCTTCAAGTCCCCTATCTAATATGGGCCCCAATACACTGCATTGGCATAGTTACGCCACTAATTTAGATGTTAGTTGCTGAAAAGTTAGTTGTTAGATGATAGTCCTTGTTTTGGAAGTAATATTATAGTACAGTGGCTCCACTGCGGCAGACCTCGTGACGACCTGTGGTCTATCGCTATAAATATTACCTGTAGGTATCAAACAATCGAGATGGAATATTCAATGCGTAAGTTAAACTTGGGTTGCGGTTATTATTATATTAATTTACCGTTCACGTCCACAGTCGATCTGCGGTGATCAGTGAACAAGTTTTCTACCACAGTGGAGCTACATACTGTAATGTCACTTCTATAACAGACGACTTCTGTCAACAGTCTAATTTTTACAAATTATTGTTGATGAAAATGGATGGATATAAAAATAAAACAATGTAATAATTTACAATTTTTTTTCTTCAATATTAGTAAAATTACTTTGTGACTACATTTTGTATAAATAATAAGACAAAATCCTTTGTTTAAACCACTATTTATTGATTATTCAACATGTTTCGATACCTATGGTATCTTCTTCAGGAAATAATGTATACTGAAATTAAAAATACATGCATAGATAAAAACAAAACTATAAAATGGTGGGTAACTAAGTAGGAACTACAATAATATGAAAACAAATTTAAAAGGTGCCTATTCGCAAAGAGGATTTGGTTATTTATAATATTTAGCTTGCTGTTAATACTTTTTCTTATTATTAGGACAACACATTCTTATTGTGAAGTTGTAATTATTCAGAACATAGATCTGTGATATTTTAAATACTATATATGTATGTATTCTACTAATAATATATAAGTTGTATCAATGTGTCCAAAAATTTAATAAAAATGAATTGTTAATTCTAGCGTCTGTTGGCGGTTTACTCAAAGGTATTTGAGATACCGTAAAAAGTAGATGGCTTTCAAATAATGGAACGATAGATGTATTAATTTGAAAAAGTGTAATATATTGGTAAATTTGTCGTCAAAAATATTGACGCTGTACCATAGTTGGATAATGCACCCTCCTCGGTTTGGAAAGAGATTCAGGTTCGAATCCCGGTGGCGCAACATCAATATTTTTCGATAAAAAATGATTTTATATGTATATCTTTCTAATTAATACATTTAATTAGTACTTTTTCTTATTTCTATAATTTCTATCTTATTTAATAAATTGTTTCTAAGATAAGTTTGTCTATGTTTGATAGAAACGGAAAGGCTGAGAAAGATAACGAAAGGAGGATGATTGCTGGGAATAGAGTGAACTTTGATTGGAATTATATCTAATGAGAACTTGTCAACCGAGACAAAACTAGTAGTACACAATGGAGTCCTGGTACCGACACTGATGTTTGGAAATAAGGTTAGAAGAGGAATGGAAGTAGACTGAACGCAGTGGAAATGAGATCACTTAGTCGTATATGTGGCAAATTCATTTATGAAAGTAATTAGGAGAGAATGTAAAGCTGATCTTAGCATAGTGAATAGTATTAAAAAAGGATCGCTTAGTTGGTTTGATCATATGAAATGGACGAATGAAGAGAGAATAGTAAGAAAAAATATATGACGCAAGTGTTGATGGCATCAACAATAGAGGACGTCCGCGGAAGACTTGGCAAGACCAGGTAAACCAGATACTGGAAGTTGGTCCCGTTAAAAGCTTTCATGAGAAAATGTATGAATGTTAATGAGGCGAAAATTGTGTATCAGGACAGAAGAGTGTGGCACTCTATCCTCTATGCCTACCTTTGCAGTCTAATGGCGTGATGTTAAGTTAATTAGTTAATTACTGGCATGTAGCATAATACAATTAAATTTTAAAATGATTTCATGAAAATTAAGTAAACAATCAGCTAAACAACAATTGGCAGGAACAAGGATGAACGCAGTCATCCACTGGTACCCGAAGGGATATAAGCAGCCGACGGGCCATCCTAAAACCCGGTGAACTGATGAAATCATAAAATTTAGCGAAAATACGTGGCAACGAATAACAATGGACAGAAAAAAGTGGGAGAAGCTTGAGAATACCTCCATCCAGTAGAAAGCGGCTGATTTACATAGTAACAAATTTTATCGGTTTATAAAATAGATTATTTAAAGTGACATTGCCATGACATGAAGTACCGACAGTCACAAGTTGAACATAATGTATTACAGGACTGGACCTAATGAATTGGAAAAAGTTATGTGACGCGGTGTGTATCCTGTGGTCAGGGTCGCACGTATCTATCGGTACAAGGGGCAAACTTTTCGAGCCCCTACATAAATAACGATGCATAATCCAATTAGGCAATGGAGGAGACCCTCGCCTTATTTAATCAACTTTACTTCGAGGAACAAAGGAAGGAAATAACTCGGTCATGATTTTATTTTTCGGTCGGAAATTTTTGCCTATTTTTTCTCAGATCCTCCTCTATCCAGGGACTATCGTAGTATTTTTTTTGCTAGATTTTTGATTACATAAAATGACCTTGTCTTTAGAGTGTGCCCTCATTTAACCCTTATTCACATCTCTTGACCCTTCCTCTAAAGTGGATGTCAAATTCAAGGACTTTTCCCAAGCTTATTAAGACCCGTCTTTTATCCTTGGATTCAGTGAATTTTTTATTTTTTTTTTCATATCCTGGGATTCGGATCATTAATTATAAATTAAAATATGTGGTTAAAATAACTGGCGAAGTGGAGTGAGGTGAATACATTTTCAAATACTAATTTAAATTATGAATTATAAATATATACTTATAAAATCAATTGTGTCGAAAAATATTGTTTTTGCGCTACCGGGATTCGAACCTGGATCTCTATTTCCAATCCGGGGAAGTACACTACCAATTGTATTATAGCGCCAGTATTTTTCATGACAAATTTTCGAACCTATATGTTACACTTTTTCAAATTAATACATCTATCGTTCCATTATTTGAAAGCCATCTACATTGTTTTTACGGAATCTCAAATACATTTAAGTAAACCGATTGCAGACGCCAAAATTATCAAATCATTTTTATTAAATTTTGGACACATTGACACAACTTATATTATTAAGGAGAATACAAATATTAGTACGTAATTACAGCAACTTCACAATAAGAATGTGTTCTCCTTAATAAGAATACATTTTCCTTTAGGACCTAGAATGCAACTGAGCAAAATTTAAAATAGCATTAGATGACATTTAATACAATTTATACTTATATCATAGAGAGCGTTAATGTTGTGCTCAGGGTTCTATAAAGTAACTCACTGCAAAATTTGATTTAAATCGATAAAAGTGTGGATTGAGTTACAAATGAAGATGTTATAGTTCGGATAAATAAAGATAAATAAGTATTTAAATATCTCAGACTTGGACGAGACATCCAGAGAAGTATGAGATCTTGCATCTCATAATACAGGCAAAGATTGCTGGAAGAATGAGATCACCGCGGCTGAAGAACCTAAGGCAATGGTTTGGCCGGTCTACTGCGGAGCTTTTCCGGGCCGCAGTGATTAAAGTGATGATAGCCAAAATGACATAGATAAGGCACGAGAAGAAAAGAAGTGTGTATAGGTTTGTAACAGACAGATAACTTCCGTATTATTTTAAATTTCACAACTAAACTTTGTACTATACACACGTTTCTGTTATTGTCACTACTAGTTTTGAGAGGTGCTATCCCTCTCAGCATCAGGTGATAGCCAAACTAAATACAATATTGTAGTTTATTCGAGCAATGGGGCGTGTGAAGATTTCGATAGTAAACGGGAACAGTAAAGGCGAAGTATTAGGAAATTTTATGTTATTTATTAATGTTTTCTCCGAATTTAATTTATTTTGTATTTCAGCGGTTTCTAATTTGTTAATAATCAATCCTTTATAAGGTACCGAGTGGAAAAATTTTATCGTATGACTATCGAACGAGTAGTTGATTTCAATTATATGTTTTGAAAATTCCGAGAAGTTGTTATTTTTTATGCAGCGACAATGTTCCTATATTCTCGTATTTAGATTACTCGCGGTTTGACATATGTACAGGGCGACCCAAAAAAAGTGAGAACATATCGTAAAATGTGATGTAAAATGTAATAATTATATCAAAATTAATTTAACTATACCGATAATAGCTTAAATAGTTTACTAATTTACTTACTTACCTATTTACCTATATTACGTTTTATTTCGACAATTTCCGGTCGCCATCTTTGATTATTAATTTTCCCATTGTTCATATTTGGTATTTTCAAATTGTTGGCCAGAATGACAAAAATCACTGCAGAAGACCGGTATTCTGATCAAAAATTTGCGAATTGAAAAACGTTGGAGTGCTAGGAAAATGATCAAAGAGTTTCAAAACAAAGCCTGGAGTATAGCTAGACATTACAGCAGGACGGAACTCCATCTCACACAGCCAGAAATACAATCAACTCTCTTCGTCGTGAGAATGTTAATTTCATCGAGTCACGCGTGTGGCCATCGAACAGCCCAGATTTAAACCCAGTAGATTATGCAATATAAGATGTTTCGACGATTTTTGATTAGCTAGATATTGTGTAAAAAAATTACATTAAGAATTATAATTAATTATATTATGTTTTGAAATAACTAATGTGTTACGAGATGTTCTCACTTTTTTTGGGCCATCCTGTATATGTATATATATGTGACTGATAAAAAGCGGAATATATTCCGCTTTTTTCTAATATATTAATTTTTATTTTTGAGTAGAATAAATTTTTTTCGATGTCGTTGTTGGTGAAAAACGCGACTTTTATATGCAAAGGGAAATTATTAATAATTGTATAGGATATTGGACCAGTGTCCTACAATACTTTATATTAACATCATTTTAATATCGATTCCCATTGAAACTGGGGTCTTCAAAGCTTCCAAAGATTCCAATATCCCCAAAGAGAAAAACAATATCTGATTTAAAGAAAGCACGTTTCATTCTAATGTTTGATTTTTTGAAAATATTCATAACCACGTTAAACAGTCCCAAGTGAAAAGTTTAGAAGTACGTAATAACGTCCGGCTGTCTCTCATCACACCGCACGACAAAAACTATAAAGTAATCGCGACTTTAAAGAGTTCCTTGAAAAACAAAACAAAACACTCGTTTGAAAACTCCAATACGATCTGCGAACGCGAAATGGAGCAGAGCGCAAACAATTTCTAGTAAACCTTGAATTTCCAATATCGGCCAAACAATGGATTCTGTAAAAGAGTACTGTACTACCTACCCGGCGAGTTTCAATGTTCGCGTAGTGTGCGTCATACCGTGCCGCGCTGTCTGTGTGGTTTGTTTTACATTGTAAAATTATTACACAACTAGCAGAAAGCGAATTGGCTTCGCCAATGGCCGCTTCACGGCCAATGTTATGTTCAACTTATTTTCTAATATTGAAAATATAATTCACGAAAATATAATACAAAAAAAAGGGAGGTTGTCTAACACAGTACAATCTACCTTAACCAATAATTACTACCATTATATCGCACAAAAAATCTTGGTAAAATTACTACATTATTTGGAGAACACATTATTATTGTGAAGTAGTAATTATTCAGAACAGACGGTCTGTGATGTTTTAAATACTAATTAAATACTTTAATTAGAAAGATATACATAAAAAATCAATTTTATCGAAAAATATTGTCGTTGTACGGATTCAAACCTGGATCTCTTTCCAAATCGAGGACGTGCGTTATTCAACTATGCTAGAGCGACATTATTTTTGACGACAAATTTTCGAACCTATATGTTACACCTTTTTCAAACTAATACATTTATCGTTCCATTATTTGAAAGAGCTTTGTTTTTACTGAATCTCAAATACCTTTGAGTAGACCGATAGCAGACGCCAAAATTAACAATTCATTTTTATTAAATTTTGAACATATTGATACAACTTATTTAAGTTATAATAGTGCCTACATGGCATCAACAAATTAACTACTAATTTATTAGAAAGAATCGCTACTTTGGTGTTTTTTCTTATTGACAATTAAGGCAATGTGCACTACTTGAATTTATATAACTAATCTATGTAATTGGGTGGAATCCCGCATAGTCAAAGCAATATAATGATTGATACTTTTCCTGCTGTCACTACTAGCCTCTTTGGTCTGGTTCGCTGAATTTTTAGTGGCCACAGTTGTCTTCTCCTCATTACATCGTCATCCCTGGCTCTACAACCCGGCATGATTCCTGCCCTTCTTAAAAACATACCTCCACAAATTACCGACGCCAAGAATAGTCAGATTTTCATTTACGAGAATGCGGTTCTGCCATCTTGCTGTGGGTCTAATTCTTTGTCTTTCTTTTTACAGGTTTATCATTTCGGGTTTTCGGTAGTGATGGTAAACCGTTACGTAACTGTGATTATGATGATGATTGGTAACTGAGATTTAACGATGATTGGTGACTAAGATTTAACTGTTGGAGGTTTACTTTCTAGTGTACCAGTCATTGATCGAGTAATTGCGTTAATCAGTTATCAATCACCGTTATAATCGACCACAATCACAGTCACAATAACAGTTTAAATAACGATTTTACCATCGTATTATTTTACTAATTTAGTTCTATCACAACAAATATAATAAACTTTATAATTCTGCATCTATTTTTATTGCAATTTACAAAACACATTACAGTAGTTCTTTCAAAGTGCTCAAATTCATGTACAGTCTGGTATTCTAGAATGAATATAATTGGTTCTAGAACCTCATCGGCTATAACACATGTTCCTCCGAGCATGTATTGAAATATATGTGTTATGGGGTAAATCGTTCAAGGCCCACAGCCATTTTAACACGAAAAATATAATACAAAATGAAAAATTATTACTGTAAAATAATATTAAATTTATTTATTTAACTTTTATTACAAATACAATATATTCTTAGTGAAAATACAAATAAACCTTATCTATAAGTCAGTGTCAAGAGGAATGTCCACGACATGTCGACATATTATACGCAAATGCGTGTGACGATGGCTAACGGTATTTTTCTACACGGTTTGTCATAACATCCTATTTTTGTTAATGTCACGTCTTTAACCCGACTATTAAAAGCTGCGAACAATGGTGTCTTCTCGCGTGAGGGAATTCAGGTAATCAAGAACTCGATGTACAGTTTATTACAAATCTCACAAGTATGATACAACATAAGAGACATGAGCGACGCTCTTTTATCCCTTCCACGCTGTCATTCTTGCCAACATGCGCGCGTCACACAATCGCAATACCATGATACATTACAGTTAATAACAACTATAATAAAACTGTAACATTGTTTAGTATTTCATCGTTCTTTCACGTCCTTTACCAATATTTTAGTCATTTAGTGTCAAACACACACAGACATAAACGCAAGCATACTCGCCTATTATTATTAAAGATTGTAAATATGCCAGCATAGTTGGTTTTCCGCTTCGTTGTGCACGCGGTAATGAATTTCTATTTATATCGGTTCATCGATTTAAAAATAAATTGTTTTTTCATTACTAGCTGCAATGAACAAGGCTACATAATGAACAAGCCTCTGTACGAATGACCCATAACTGCCTTCCTATTTTTAAACATCTGAAACGTTATTTCTTTTTTTGTTTAAATAATAGCGGCAACAATTGTTTAGTTTTCTGGCGATGTTTATTTGGTTAATACTTTTATTATTAAAATAAATATATATTTTTTAATATTCAAAGCAAACACATTATGGTTCAGTTTTAATAAATAATAGTTTATTAACTTTGTCTTATAAAGTTATAAGTTATTTATATTCAACCGATTTCAGAAAAACAACATTTTGATACATTATTTTAGTTAGTTTTTTCATCCTGATGAAGGAAAAGATATTTTTCAGAAACCAGTTAAATTCAAATTACTCAGAGTGGTTTATAAATCTAAGTTAATAAATTATTATTTATATAAAATAAATATAATGATCAGTATGATAATTAATATTACATCTATTTTTAGATCAATGTAAATAATAAAATTATAATTATACTTTTAGTTATAGGTTATTTTATAGATTTGATTCGGTTGTAATTACGTACTTATATTTCTTTATTACTTAAATACTGACTATCTATTTAAAATACTAATACCAAATTATTTAAGTACGTATAAATATTAACAATAAATATAATACAAACCTTCCTATGGCCCATTTCCATGGATGAAATTTCTCTCGAGTGCTAGTAAAGAACAGGACAGTACAAAGTACATGAGAATTCAATGCGAATCGATCTATTAATCATCATCGCATCTGTTTTGCTCGCAGAATAGAATGACGCATCAGCTGAGATTTCTCTCGGAGATTCGTCTCGCACAAACAATAGTACAGAGTTTGCAGTCCGCGAAGCGATCTGTTATCGCATGTATTTAGCTTGCAAATTAAAATAATGCATCCAGTCGTACGTATCTGTACTGACTCTCGGAGATCAAAGTCACTAAAGAGTGTCGTTGATTCGAGATCGAAGATTAAAATCTAGTTGACCGACAAACATCATTGATAAATCGTTTTAATATTTGCAAATTGAACTTTGTGGTATACCTGTTAATAAAGTGACAAATATGTTTTTGTTAGTTAATTTGACATCCTGAAGAAGGAAATAGTATTTTCCGAAACCGTTTGGTGTTTTAAAATTACCCATTAAGTGGTTATTATAAACAAAGTGAAATAATCTATTAATATATATTGATATAAATAATAGCGCGGAAACATTTTGAAGTAATTCCATATTATGTATTTGGAACCAGCATTAAAAAAGAATTCAGTAATAATAAGTAATAGTAATAGTAAGTAATAAGGCAGAATAGAAAATAGATATAAATCGACTGATTTAGCGTTTTGATGACATAATACATAATAATTGCTTAACTGGTAACAACTAGGTCACCGAATATCTTCTCAGGGTTACCAACATAATCGATTTAATCCTTAGAGAATTAAATATAAACTGGAGTTTGATTGTAAAATTGTATTAGTTTTCGTTATGATCATTGGTTTTCACGAATTTTATATACATACTAGTGTTAATACACCGTTCCGGGACGAGCGCCGAAACGTACATAAGACGTAAACGTACATAGGTTCACATATCACGTCTAGTTTGCATTTGTTCCCCTCTTTCTAATGCGTAATGATTTACCATTCTACCAATATTTTCTCTGTACAGTCTGTTTAATGTTGGTACTTTATCGAGCTCGCTACTTTGCTGTCTTTCTCAATCTACACGTAGATATTTCTGAACTAGTTCGTCATCCATATTAATGAAACATTACAGACTACAAACATTTTTTAGTACCCCAATATTGTATATCCAACATTAAATGAAACTGATGAAATGTCATGAAAAATAACTTGATATTTTAATTTTACCTGATTATTTTTAATCCATCTCAATACGAGTCACCACACAGCGGCATTGCGATGTTCCAATTTTTTCAAATACTTGACATTTTGAAAAAATGTACCTATCTTCAGAACAAAAAGATCTACCTACATTTCTAAAAGAATCTGACATTTCTCTTCAATGAATATATGAATTTACCATTCATTTTTCATTTGTGACGTACATATGGTAAAACGTTATTGTAACTGTGGATTGTGTTCGATTGTAACGATGATTGAGATTTAACTGTTTGAGGTTTCGTTTCCGGTGTACTAGTAATTGATCGAAGAATTACCAATAATCGGTTACCAATCATCTTTGCAATCCAACACAATCACAGTTAAAGTAATGGTTTAACTATCACTAGTTACAGATATTAGAATAGGATTTTATTTTTACGATACTGAAAAAACTGGCTACTTTAACACAGACTTTAGTCTAGCAAAGTAGCCAGGACAACGCTGTATATATCAGAGGTGAAGCTACTCCATCCCACACATTAAACTATGTATTATGTATGTTATGTATCCACCTCTGTAACTACAAAAATATGGATGTCAAAATATATATAAATAAATAAATAAATAGATATACTAAAAGAAAGCAATCAAGCCGCCTCGCAGCCAATGGTGCTATTTCTAAGACTAGTATGTCCGTAAAACCTGTTTTTCAGTGTTTATACAAAATTATTTAAATACTTAATGCGTCGTGACACACAACCCCGACGCCGCCTGGCGGCAGATTGTAGATTTCGCTAAATACAGCCATAACTTGTGGGCTTAGTGCCCGATGCAGATTTCCCCGGATGACTGAGTTTGCATGCCCTTTTGTGTTCACTCACCCTTTCGGTATTGGTAGGCGGGACGAATTGGTGACCTAAGACCTGCCCTGAAAATTTTCGAGTGAACCGGCTCCAATCGCAATTTTAAAAGTAATTTACTAATATAATTTTTTTTCAACACATTAGAAAGAACACAATTTGAAAAAAAAAAACATTTAAGCCGTTTTTATAAATTTAAAAAATATATTTATCGGTTTAAAAACTCAGCAGCATTAAAAAATCATTTTCTCTTTAATAATGCTCTTTGTCCCGTAATTAGATCGCCATTATCAATCTCATTCAATACGTCTCTTTCTCTGTAGAAATTAACATAAAAGCTTATATTCCATTGTCGCTAATAGTACTTCGTTATATTTTTTATCAATAGGGAGTGGGGAGGGTTATGCGGGTGGAATGGAATATTAAAATAGAATTCGATATTCTAGAAGGGGTTTATAGAAGCTTTGGGAAATTTTTAGAAACAGCTATCTGCAATGAAACAGTTATCTGCCATGGAAAAAATATGGAAGTATTTCCAAGAGTTGCTTCATTAGCAATAACTCTTCTAAAATATATTTATGTAACTTATTTTTGAAATTGTATTTATATTTAAATTTGTTTAAACCTCTGTGTTTTGGTTTTACGTCAACCGGTTTCGAGTGGTTTAAACAATGTTACATCTAAATACAATTTTAATTATTTCTAACCACAAATATAACGCTATAAACATCGACAACATATTTTCGCGTTAGCTATACAGGTGGACAATACTAAATACCAACATTCTATTTGTTCTAGAAACTACGAAATCAGTATAAAAATTGAGTTTGGCTTGCTGTTTTATGGTTGGCGATCGAATGTATCTTGTATTATCTTAACTCTTTTATATTATATTTTGACACAATTTAAAATAAATAAGACACAACATAAATAAGTTTAATTAATACAATTTATTATTTCCAATTTATATTTGTCGATTATTGAGTAGCAATGTAAAATATTTCCCTCAATACGAGTGAAGCCGTGAGGCCGGCATCAAATATTTGCATGTACTAATACAAATTAATTAATTAACAAAAATACTAATACAAATTAAATTAATCAACTTGAAGGATATACAGAAAAAATGGATCTATCGAAAAAATATTTAGTTGCTACCTAGATCTTTTTCTATCCGAGAAAGCGCGTACTCCAATTTCGTTATAGCAATCGAATACATTTTCGACAAATTTGAACTTATATTCAGTAATATTTCCAATTTATACACCTACTATTCAATTTTTAAAATCAATCAACTTAATAGAAATTGACAGGTGGCACAGGCAGCACGAGAACTCAGTGCGGTGGGAAGGCGCAGACACCGAGTCATTTTACCTGCGCACTGGAGTGAGGCAGGGCGGGTGCATATCGCCAATCCTCTTCGATATGTACATGAACGAATTGAGCGAGCGACTATCCGATGCAAAATTTGGCTGCCACATGAGCGGGACAAATGTGAACCACATTGGTTATGCCGATGATATGGTTATACTAGCGCCATCTATAAAAGAGATAAGAAAGCTTTTACAGATATGTGAAACATATGCCAATGAACGTAATATTTTGGACAATGCCAGAAAAACGGTCATAATGGCGTTCAGATATGGAAAAGGACCAGATAATATCCCTCCCGTGCGGCTGGACGGGACGAAACTGAGCATTCAAAATAAGATCAAATACCTTGGCCATATATTTAATAAAGATGGACAAGACGATAATGACATAAAACGGCAGAGGAGTCAGTTGAGCGTTCGTGCAAATATGTTGTCACAGCGTTTCTACTGATGCAGTAAGGAGGTGAAGAGCATCCTGTTTAAATTATTCTTCACGACCATGTATACCTGCTAGCTCTGGTCGAAATACAAGCAGGTGACGTACAACCGTCTCCGAATTCAGTACAACAACTCATATAGAATACTATATCGGATTGGCGCGTTATTGCAGTGCATCTACAATGTTTGCCGAAGGCCGTATACGTGAATTCATTCCGCTTCTGAGACATCGAGTTGCGAGCGTAAAGTTACGACTGGCGCTCAGCCTCAACTCTCTGGTGCAAGCGGCACTCTTATGGAAAACTGGTTCCCTGACCAGAGAATGGCAACGACTACAGAATAGCTACAGATACAATAATGGCCGTGTCTGAAGTATTTATATATGTAATATTTATATTATATTTATTATATACATGTGTGAGCTTTTTTTTTATTTATATTTTCCTTGGTTTTCTTTTCATAACATAAATAATATTTCGTAACTTAAATGTATTATATAATATGTATTATCTTTGTGGCGAATCGGTTCTTCATAAAAAAAACCCGATCAAGCTGGAATAAACTTATTATTATTATTATTATTATTATTATTATCATTATTATTATCATTATTATTATTATTACGGTGAATCTCAAATACCTTTGAGTAAAACCTGATACGAGACGCAAGAATTTAATGAACTAATAAATTTTTATTAAATTTGGAAACTTTAATACAACTTATATATTGAGGAAACTACGTTTTTGTCGTAAAGTTGCATTTTTAGATCATAGTTCTGTAATATTTTAATACAATTAAATTTTTAAAATACTAATAAACTCTCGTAAACGTAGCATTCCGTTTCGCGTAAAACGTCCCCTTCTGTAATATTTTCCATTAGGAACATTGGATTTATCAACTGTCTCACTGTCTGTCAGTCTAACCGAATTCTTGAAGCAATACTCGAAACGTAACACCCACCTACGCAAGTTCCTTTTGTAGGTATACATAACAATTTATTCACACATTCATCGATCCATCACTCAAAGTAAAATGGAAGAGAATACTTCCTTAGGGGCTGTCCATTTACCGAGTCGCTTTGAGGGGGAAAGGGAGGTTCGACGTTGCGTAAGGGAAGGGAATACGGACAAAAAGTAAGTACGTAAATTTATTTTTAGAATTTTGGATATTACGTCGCGATATTGACACAACCATAATTGGAATTCGATATTAAGAAGACAGATCTACGAGAAGCTTTCGGATTAACTTTTATAATGCCACAAGCGAATCCCGCGCACTTTTCAACCTTGCAGATGCGGAATCACATCCTAGAGCAAAGGTAGCATTCAACACGATCATTTTAAACTTTGCTTTCGCGTCTCGGTCGTAAAGGTAGGAATGCATCAGTCACTCTGCTCTACTTGCACACAATGAATCACAGCTCGCTCCGTGTTAACTGTGTACTGTCCTTTACGCCAGTTTCGACACAAAGGTTTCATCCGTATGCACGCCATTATTTCTGATCCAAGTTTGTATCTGTGTTTTAATTATTATTATTTAACAAATATCAGATATTTCATAGACACAAAGCTATTTTTTGTTGTATTTACCATTAAACATAAAAAAAATAGCATTGTCTCTATATTTGTTTATAGGTAAAAATCCAGTAGTAGTGTGTTCTTGGACATATTCAAATATTAATAATATTATTATTTGTTAGCAGGTAAATAAATTAAAATAATACATATCCCAGATATATATGTATCATATCACTCCCGTACAGAATATGTTTTTCTGATTCGCCCCGCCCCGCTGCTCTTTTGTTTTGGTATCTTCAAACAAAATCATAATTTTATTACATGTTCAGATGTTCTTTTGTTTTGAAATATTTCTTCCCCGTCGATGTCTACGAAGATACTTAATATATATCCGTGATAATTTTGTTATATAATATATTATATTACTTTTATAACGCGCTTTTTAACGCAGTTTCGTGACTCATTTTACTCGGGAAGCTTTATTAAAAAATCTTAAAGTATAGTAAAAGATACATCTATATTAAATAAAATTATAACGTTGCATGTGTATAGAGTTGTACGTAATAATGAACGCTTGAAGCAAATTATAGATCCATGTATTTAGGTACCAAGTTGAGGAAAATTCGGAAGACGTTGAGGTGTGAGGCTGTTAGAAACATGGTTAATGCTTTTGTTCTCCGCTGTTGGAAACGAGAACCTATTGAGAGGACGGTCGCTAGCAATCTGATATTCAGAAACTACAAAGGAAGAATGAAATTAGTCTGAAAGGGAATATTAAATTATTCCGAACGCTGTGGAAAATACTATCGTTAAGTAAGAAATAATGAAATAACGGAAAAGTAAAATAATAAATATATGCTCTTTATCAGATGTGTTGGTTTTTTTTAGGGGTAAGAAGCTCGCTTGGTGAACGGGGTTCAATCTAGGAGACAAATAAGTTAGTCTTGTTCGTCGTATCACGAGTTAGAAAAATACAGTAAGAATGGCGGGATAAAGTAAATTATTATTATTAAGGAAAACACATTCTTATTGTGAAGTTGTAATTATTCTATTGAACACATAGGATATAGAAGTTGGAGTGTTGCCCTGGAGAATGACGGCTAATTCTCCAATATCACAATAATTACAGCTTATGGGTTGCCGTTAAAAAAGACTGACCGAAAAACTCACCGGTAATTTTAATAATAACTGGGAAAAGAGCTAAGAAATCAATGAAGCTTGAGATATATGTAATCCAACACGGCAACAGTGCAAGATCGAATCACGAAAAAGAGGGTCGCAGGAGGTCATAATAGTTGCGGAATCCAAGAGAATGGTTCAACAGATCCATCGTTTTTTTTAAATCAGAAGTGAGGGCGCCCAGAAAAATTTCGCCCGAAGGCGCCACAGAGGCTGCCACCTGCCTACGTTAGATACGTAAAGCTCAGCTCAGATTGCGCAAACGATTAAGCTCTGCTAAAACAATAAAATATTGTGTGATCTTCTTTGCTTTAATCGAAAAACTGACAGAACTCTGCCAGAATTTGATGGAGTATGCGTAGTAGATTAGTTTATCTGTATATTTAGTTTCTTAAAAATCCCACGAAATTATTGAACAACCTAATGTATTGTTTGATAGATTCTGACAGTGGTGTAACTACGCCAATGCAGTGGATTAGGGCCCAAGTTAGATAGGGGCTCAATTCGCGCCTTACAATCCATTTTCTTTGATATTAATCCACAGCAAGAAATGGAATTATAAAACATAAAAAATCGTCTCTCACGTGTATTACGAAAACACGTTAAAATATTATCTCTGTATACAGTAGCAGTAACCCGCTAATAAATAGCCTTAAAGCAAAGAAAGCATTTTTTTTCAATTGCAATAAGAATATATAGTGACTTTCCAATTTGACTGCACTAGTATGGTGTCTTTGGAAACACTATCACAGATTCCCTTTGGTTATTTCCAATTGTTGTACACTCAAGTTGATTGTAGTGAAACTCTGTATGAGACTTGTAACAACACTCGTTTATTTCAATAATATATTTACAGTAATGTACAATAATATACTCAGATATTGCTTATTGTTAATGCGAAGGAACAATGAGAAAAGAGCCCCGTTCCCCCAGTGACGGCCTCTTATATCCCATGATCCCCACCACTCATCTGTTACACACACACACAAAAGTGACAATTCTCACAGAATACTTATGTTTTTTTTTATGAAAGCGTGAATAGGTATTATATTATAAGACAAGGGACTAGTTCTGTTCTTGCTATTTAATGTATATACCATGCAGTACTAATATCCGTATATATTATAATACAATACTTATTTAGGGGGCCCTTTTACCATTCTGCATTGGAACTCATTTTTTGTCGTTACGCCATTGGATTCTGATGAGACACGTCCGTGTAGATCTCTAATTTTAAAAATATCGTATTTATTTTACTCTTCTTATATATTTTACTGCATTCCTCATTCGTTCGTTTGATTTTAACCATTCTCTGCCTATTTACTGGAGTCCTGGTTTATAATATTCATTGAAATCCACAAGTGTCAGTCAATGTGGATCGCTGATCGTGATTTTCTTCATATTTGAAAGGATCATATTCCCTAGAATAGGGTAAAAAGCGTCGTTTGCCCTTTTCCAATATAACTCCGCTGTCGATATCTTCTGCCGATATTCAACGGTCCTTTCATCACAAGGAAACACGTCCTAGAAGCGGGAATAAGGAACATAATAAGAGGATTAGGACAGTACTCGTACTTACATCAACAGCTTGAGGAATATCCAAAATAAATTTTTAAAGCCACAAGTACAGCAATATTCCGAATCAAAACCATTATCAATATTTTTCTTATAATACGTATTCGTATATTCTTTTAATATAACATTTATTTTGAAGATATCTATTTTTTTATTGCGTATACGAAAATGGGTGCCCAAAAAGATTTTTTTACCCTTGCTCTATGATAATATGATTGGACTAAGTTAATAAAATTTATAAGTAGATACTTGGTTGCTTCACAGAGGCGTATGTTCTGAAGAGTAGTTTGCGACGGTCGCAATTTTTTAAGAAAATTTTGTTTTTTCTGAATTCATATCACCATTGTTGATTTCAATTTTTTGTACGTTTATAAAATGTGTACAAGGAACACAAATATATTGAAATTTATATAGATATAATAAATGCTCCCATATTCATTTTTCTTAACAAAACATCCCGGTACTGCAGGTTGAATATTATGTTCCAGGCCGATGTTGTTTTTAAATAACTAGAAAATAAAATACAATTTTTTTATTTGGTTTATGTTTATCAATTATTTGGCTTATTACAATTATGTATAAAATATTATGTTGGCCAAGTGGTTGCCTCTGGAAGCGACACAAATGTGTGCTCTTTTAATCATATTTTTCATAAAATTCTCGCACACTTCGCTTGTTATTTCAGAAAGTTCATTTCGAATATAGTCCTGCAGCATCGGAATTGTCGGCTTCTTGGTGTGGATCTTTCTTTTCAAGTACTCCCACAGAAAATATTCGGAAGCCGTCGAATAAGGTGATCGAGGAGGCCAGTCGATACCAAAATTTCAAGTGTAGCTCGGGCTGTGTGTGAGGTGGCACTGTCCTGTTGAAACCACATGTGTTTCAAGCCCAATCGACTCAATTCGGTCACATGTGTAGACAGCGATCACCATTAATAATTAAGATAAAATGTTTTAATGACTTCAACACGTTGTTGAGGCGTTAGATGCTCCATAACAAATTATAATCAACCATTCTTTACGACTATAAATCCGAACTGACAAATGTCTACCGAACCAAAATGGCGGCCAAACAAAATTGCCCTGGAACATAATATTCACTCTGTATTATTTGGCGTAGTCTATATTCGCATCGTTCACTTGTCCAATGTGTGTGTGGTGGCTAGGCCTTTATTAGATATTATGTTTTAAAGGTGTAACAGACCTAGTTCACAATAGCGTGTCGAAAATGTTCAAGAAGTATATACGAATTCTGTACCGTTATGAAAAATATTATTGTATGAGATTTTTACAAAATCATGTTAAGCCCTAATACATACATACATAATAGTACATACTTCAAAATGATGTTTTGGGTAATTGGCTCCAAATCATCTAAAATATAAATAGTCTGGTCCTGTAAAGATCACTGACCTTATATATTTTCACTTCAATATATAATTCGGAATCAATAAAATATTTCAATTAATTTAAATAATTACATAACCATGACATTTTTTAAATGCTTATATCTCTGACATGGTTGAAATTAGACACATGCAGCTTGAACATTTTTGACTGAAAATTTTAATATGTATTTGCTTCCAAAATATTGTGCATTAGATATTTGGGCGTTAGGACGGTGGTTAAATGAAAGAAATGTAGGTTGCGTGTTGAGGTTTTTATTTGTGACGGATATGATAATGAAGATAGATGAGAATGAATGTAATAGATGAGTGAAGATGTGAAGTGAGTCGGCGGTCTCGCTCGGCACGCGTGGGCCGGCAGATCGCCGATGTGAAACGATGAAACTGGAGAGACTGCCTAGCGGTGAATTATCGAGCCAGGCTTGTAGCAGCAGCCGGCACTGCCGTCGCTAGCGTCGATACCGACTGAGATGGCGATGGATATGAATTCCGATCGCTACAGGTATGTTACACATAGCATATACTTTTATACATGATAAAATTAACACAATATAAAGAAAAACAATTTATTTATTAGACTTTATTAATTTATAATGTAATCAGTGTATTCTGACGTGATCGGTAGTAAGTTTTTACTATAGTAAAAAAAAGTACTAAAGTAAATTTTTTGCGAATGCGTGTTGTTTGATCGTTGGTAAAAAATATTTACTTCTCGAAAGTACATCCAGTAGAAAAACTGATTTTGCTCTCCGATATCCGATTGTAAAATCGTCAATCGTTAGTTAAAAATGGCGGACTTTTCACAGCTGTTTTAAAAGTCATTTGTTACGTAATTTGAAAATTACAGTACACGACAATGAATCATTCAATATACCACTATTTTCGTCTTCGTTCGTCTGATGGTGAACTGGCTGTTTAATTTATATTGGCACATAGACCGAAAATGTGACTGATTTCGAACGCGACGGTGAATTAAACCATAGATAATGTATAAAATTGTATTATTAAGGAGAACATATTCTTATTGTGAAGTCGTAATTATTCAGAACATAAGTCTGTGATATTTTAAATACTAATTAAATGTATTAATTAGAAAAATATACATATAAAATCAATTTTATCGAAAAATATTGTTGTTGCGCTATCCTGATTCGAACCTGGATCTCTTTCCAATCCGGGGAAGGTGCATTAAGCAACTATGTTACTGCGACAGTACTTTTGATAACAAATTTTCGAACTCTTATGTTACACTGAATCTCAAATACCTTTGAGTACACCGATAGTAGACGCCAGAATTAATAATTCATTTTTATTAAATTTTGGGCACATTGATACCATTCACATATTATTAAGGAGAACACGTTTGCCGTCAAAAGTACTGTCACTGTAGTATAATTGGTTAATGTACTTTCCCCTGGATTGGAAAGAGCTCCATGTTTGAATCCCGATAGCATAGTTGAATAATGCACCTTGCATTATTCAACTATGCTACACCGACAGTACTTTGGATGACAAATTTTCGAACCCATGAATTAATACGTTTATCGTTCAATTATTTGAAAGCCATCTACTTTTTTTTTTTTAGATGGCTAAACACAACGTAAAATACATTTATTTCGGGTACATAATAAAAGAAACCTAGCCTAACAATGCTTAAAAATCGCCGATGTTTGATATATGTATATTGCTTCCAGATGTTCTTAGATGTTAAACGCAAGATTTCTGTGAACGATGCTTTGAACGATTATCGTTTATACGTCACACGTGTAATTGTAATTGTGCAAAGTTGAGGACAGTTCTTAATATTTATTACTTTGTACCATTATTTATTCGGTTTCAATCCAGTGTTTTGTTAATTGTAGCGAATAGAATAGTACCTATTTATGCGTCAATCTTGGGACTCTTCACTCTTGCAATCTAATGTAGGTACCTAAGTATATTTTTAAGCTATTGATATTAATTATTTTACTGTTTATTGCGTATTGTTACATAATATAATAATATTAAGTAACATTCGATTGTATAATTGTATAGAATTGATCGTTGGCGCCGTTTAAAATCTAATTAAATTCTTTTAAGTTTTTTAGCATTTGACTTGTTGCCACATGCATACGTTCAATTCCCGATTTACCAAATTTTAACCTGCTTATCTCCTTCCCTTTCTTTCCTCACCTATCCTTAAGCACAAGGAAAAAAGAAAATCTCAACTGCAGCAAGTTCAGTGCGCTTGGAATTTATGTACGGATAACCACCGTCGCTTCACTCCGCTAACGCTTATTAATTAATCTTACCTTAATCCCGATCATACATAATAACCATTTTCGCGAGTGTTAGTATACACCCCGCGACGCTTGTATTTGTAGTGAAGAGGAATCAACAAATAAACCAGCATCCGGCAAACGAAAAGAAAATGCCTTCCTTCATAAAAAATCCCCATCTTCCCCGGACCGCCGCGATTAAGCGAGCCCCTCGTAAACCGTATGGGCAATCCACCGCTATCTAGACTGACCATGTAAAGAAGATCGATGGTTTCTGTTACAGCATACGGCAATGGACGAAAGCAGACTAAATAAAAAGAAGTAGCAAATAACGTGTCTAAAGTGAGTATCCACCACTGTGACCTCGCGGGTGCTACCGTCCTCCCAGACTCATCTTGTTAGCACCAAGCACGTGCACAGCATCCGAGAAGTGTTCTCGTGTGGTTCTTTTGATGAAATGAAAGCGCTCTCCGTCGGCTTCGAGTGCTCGCGGAGTGGAACACACCTCACCCTACCAGAAATACCACTCACGAGATATGGGAAATTTTCACATAGTATTCACTCGATATTACCCTACTTTTACGAGTTTATTATTCTAGTGAATATTCCTAAGGTAACGAAAAACCTATTACTAGTTCAAGACATTAAAAATCTTACCAAAAGGTTTTTTATCAAACGGTGTACCGATTAATTAATTATTTCTTCAATAAATAATCCTATTGCCAGTTACTCGTTTTATTTATTCCCAATATCCTTAAGATTTTAAAAAAAATTGGTGCATTACATTGGAGCGAAGTGTCAATTTCCATTGATATACAAATTAAGTGAATATGTGACCTATTTGTTCTGAAGGTATATTTTTCAATTTTTACAGTCAAAAATTTGAAAATTGGAATTGGAAAACAGTAATATTTCTTATTAAGGAGAACACATTCTTATTGTGAAGTTGTAATTATTCAGAACAGACGGTCTGTGATATTTTAAATACTAGTTAAATGTATTAGTTAGAAAGATATACATATAAAATCATTTTTATCGAAAAATATTGTTGTTGCGCTACCGGGACTCGAACCTGGATCTCTTTCCAAACCGGGGAAGGTACATTATCCAACTATGCTACAGCGACAGAACTTTTAACGACAAATTTTCGAACCTATATGTTACACTTTTTTCAAATTAATACATCTATCACGGTTTGTTAAGAGATCCAGGTTCGAATCTTGGTAGCGTAACAACATTTTTCAATAAAATTGATTTTATATGTGTATCTCTCTAATTAATACATTTAATTAGTATTTAGTCATATTTTTGACAAAAAAGTTATGTAGGTAATAATTCCTCGCCTAAATAATTAAAAAATATTTTGTTGGAAATGTTCTTCTATTCATAACGATCAGTTTTCGAAGTTTAAACGTCGAACTATTTAAGTTAGAGCACAGACTACCAAATATATTTTCAATTTGGTGTCACTTACTCAACCAAATAGCTCCGCGACTTTTTATAAATATATGACTCGATTGGAACGAAAATTTAAACGCTGACAATATAATATGCATTAATGTAAAGAATACGTATTGTTTACACTAAGATTTAATTTTCGATGAGTAAATGCATTTATTATTGCATAATAAAATAGGTTTATTCGATATCTTAATATTAGATCTAACCTATCATTTAACTCCTATTTAGATACAGCAAACTTCCACAATATGAAAATCCTAGAACATCGAAGAACACGTGTTGACCAAATACTTCTCTTCAAACTACTACAAGGCCATACTGACTCCCAACCAATTAGAATTAATATCTCTCCACATACCATCTAGATCGACCCGGCAATCCGCACTCTTCCACATTCCTAGAAGTAGAACATCTTACATACAAAATTCATTCATTCACCGGACATGCAAATACCATAATGAGAAATTTACAGAAACTGACTTTTTCAACATTAGCCTTACTACGCTTAAAAGATTATTTTTATGAACCACCACAATCTCAATTTTGGCCAATCATTCTACCTATAAACATCTCCCCATCCTTTCTCCCTCTTTTTTTTCTTTTTATTTATCTTCTTCACCTAAACATTTCTGTAGATTTTCATAAATAGTATCACGTGTTTAGTATTTATTTTGTTAGTTATAATACGTTTACACTGTCAAAATCCCTCAATAAAATAAAATTAAATAAATGTGTTGTATGTTTCCACAAATAATGTGTATAGAATGTCCCTTGTCCCGCAACTAATGTTCCGAACCCCTCTCCTATACATACACTTTATTTCATGTCTATTCATTTACTGGTCTGCGAGTCAGAGGCAAAAATTATAATCTTATCAAATAAAATGTTCAAATACGGTACTCATATCAACTAAAATCCTTATCATGGAAGCTTTGAGGTATTACATCCATAAATATACACATTTTAAATTAATTAAATGGTGTAAACAACTTTTTTTATACATTTTTTTATTGCAAAATCGTCTTACGTCTCTCTTTAAACCTAAGTAGTTTGTGAATAAAAATATGAAATACTTTAATCTTTCCCTCACTTTTGTAATATTTAATATACAAATATATAGGACTTTTTTTTATATGTATAAATGTACACTAATAAAGAATATCTAGCAGTCTTCGAAGCGTATCATTCCTCACGCAAGTCTGTCTTGAAACACATATGTAGCGCCTAATTCCAAAACCCCCTAAAACGATTTTATGTATTTTTGTAACATTTTTTAAAGAGACAATTCTGTAATGTAAATTTATTTTTCTGTACATATCGTTCTTGCGGCCATTCTGGATCTTAGATCACGTGATCATCAACAAACGTTGTAATTAGCTGATTTCATTTTAGGGGAATAGCAAATTATATTCTGTCTGCTTTAGGGTATTTTGGAACTAACCCTGATTTTGAATGTGCAATATCAATGGATTTAAGTGGCTTTTATGAGAAAAAATGTGTTTTGCATGTAGCTGATAAAAAAAATCTACAAAACTGCACGTTTAACTCAAATTATCCGAAATTCGTTTTAGGAGGTTTTGGAATTAGGCGCTACATATGTTTATCTAGGAGGGCGGACATGGCGCTTATTTAGTTATTTGATTGCATAAATTAAATATGTTAATCTATCATTGAATATACTCTGACGTATAATCAATGTCTAACAAACTGGTTAAATAAAAAATAACAGTAGCAAAAGGCTCCCATAATACATGTACTGAAAATTAAATTGGATTGAATGAAGTTTAGAATTTTCTCTCTCTCGCCAGGTCTAGAATGCTTACTCTCTCATTCAAATCCAGTCATGTGCCTGAATCTATTCTCTCGTCCAAATATTCCGTCCTGCCCGAAATTCTCTCGTCTAAATCCAGCTGCTCTATCGTGGATCGAGGGTATGGATAACATACGAAGCGAGAATTCAAACACCGATCTTTTCAGCTGTACGATTGTTGGCTGTCCGGGGGTATTTTATATATAAATTAGAATCTTTGAGACTTGTGTGTACACGCCAAGCCGAGACTTATCTCCAAATAATCTCATGGGAGCATTGTTCATGTCTCAGAGATTGACTCGAGTCGAAAATTTCATCCGTGGACACGGGCCATTGGACACCGTATCTATCATTTAGAATCTTTATAAAATACTTTTCAAGCAAATAGATATGAATAATATTATCATCAGTCATTGTCGATTTACTACTGAATGAAGGCCTCCCCATGACTCTCTCATGACCACTCTCTTCGATCTTCCGCCAATATTTGCCATAATATGACAAAGATTTAAATCCAACTAAGAAACAATGTTTCAATAGACAACATATATTATCAGTGGCGTAACTAAAAGATTTAAGATAGAAAAAAAATTGATCTGCTCTCTGTTACCGTATGGATGTGTTTAAATATATTTTTATAATTCCATTTCTTACTGTGATGGATTTAAAAAAATATTAACACCTACATATTAGCTCTGCAAAATTATCCATACCAAATGTATTTTGGTCCCCTATCTAACGTGTTCCGCGGTGCATCGCATTGGCTGCATTTGCGTAGTTAAGCCATTCACATATCTAATAATTCGAACAAAATGATTACATATCAACTTAATTCGTATTTCAAACTAAATTGACATTTCACATCGATGCAATGTATCAGATTTCATTTAAATTTGTCTATTAAATAAAGCGTTAGACTCAAAACTGGACTTTCATTTGTAGGCGATTCTCATCTAACAATCGAGTGTTAAAAATCAAAATAATTCAATGATTTTTGATTCCTCCTTCCTTTGCGGACATGGTCATATAGGTACTACCAAGTACTTGGTACTTTTTATCAAGAATCAAATTTAAAATTTCATAATTTTCCCGAAACTATAATGCGTATGTACAGAACTAATACATATTTTCTTATTTTTAGTAGTATAATTAAAATCCCGTTCTAGGATGGCCACTAAAAGCGAACAAATGGCATAATTTAAATAATTACCTATTTACAAACATCGGCAATAATTTAAATAATTAACTGCCTACACGAGTTTTCTTATACCGGTGTAGTAAAAAACTCATTCTAGGACGAGCATGCAAATGGCATAATTTAAATAATTATCAATCTACAATACAATTTTCCAATTTCTAAACTTCTGACAATAAAAATGGATTTGTTCGTTTTCTATTTGAAAAATCTTCAGGATAAAAATGTCACAAATCGTATATTTCAAAGGAAATTTGAACTTCATTCCAATGTAACATATCAGTTTATATTTCAAATATGTAGAAGATATGCAGAGCGTATTTCAAAAACAGAACTCTTAGAAAACACTTGAATAATGTTTTTAAATTAAATATTTCTTAAGACAGTGGAGGCAGTACCTGATTAAAAAAATATTGTGTCAGTTTCTTAATACAGTTACTAACCTAACACTAAGGTAAATCACATACTGATTCGAGTTGTTTGTCTTGTACTAAAAATACGTTGAAATGTTTGATTAATTTTCAACTCAAATGTACTTTCACGATTTTTATTTATATTAAATACATATTTCAATGTAAATTTACATTCATACCGATTCGACAAAATGACGCCGAATATACACATTACTACCACGCGCGTGCAAAGTTATTACGAAAATATTTTATATAAAAATCAGAAACAAACCTCCGGGAGTTCGTCTGGCACCTTTCCCATCCATGACAGCGAGAGTATGGAGCAGTCACACTTCGCACTGGTGTTCTGTTCAAAATGTAGATGCATGTTGACAAAATCACGTACAGACTCGTTTAAAACAACTTAACTATCGCAAAACGTAACAAAAACCTCAACACCACGACGACGCGACAAAGTCATGTTTGCAATTAATATTAATTAAATATTATAACCGTGAATATAATTAAATCAAATAAAGCTTACAGAAAATATCATAAAAACATGTCCGTTTTTATTTGATTCGCGAACACTTTTCAAAAATCTTGCGCGTGGAATTTAAAAATAACAGGTAATCCGCCGCATAGTCTAGCGTCCTGCGACCGATTAAAACTCACAAGACTTTAATCGTATTATGAATTTTCACGAGAGCAACGTCAAACCACCCCAAAACATGTCTTTGTATTGATTTCCCGCGGCGAGGGGGAAAACTCCAGGGTGAACGTAGTGTTCACGTCGTACCTAGTACCTATCCACCTCCGATGTATTTATTCGCGCCTGCTGACATCCGGCGGCGGCTGCGAGAAGCTCTTTGACAATGCCAACTGTCAAGTCGTATTATCATCCCTGTGCGCGCGCCGCGCTGCGGGAAAACAATCCGAACTTGTCTCCGCATTTATATTTGATTTGATTTCAGTGCCGATAAATAGGCGTTTATTAACAAAAATAACTTTCTTTTGAAGGTTGCATCAATATAAACATTTTTACATAATTAATACACTACAAATACAATAAGAATTTATTATATATTATTTATATGCAAGCCTGTTGGCCCTTCCTACCTCGCTAGGTACATATAAAGTACCTGTACTGAGGTAGGTAGCCATTAGATTTCTTTAGCTATTTATAATTGTTTTTAATATTCCTTAAAACTGATGTGTACATAAGTAAGAAGTAATGTAATACTAATTTAAACAAATTAAATATTAAAAAACAAAAAAGAGACAAGTAGAGAGATCTTCTATCCTGACATACCACTCTTCATACATCTTCCCATGCTCGCTCATCTATCCAAGCTTCCAACATGGCTGTCCTCCAATATCTGCCAGATTTTTTGTGGACGCCTTGCCTTCAAAACTCATCTCATATATTTTCTTTACCATTTTCTCCTCACTCATACAACCACATGCCCAAATCATCTTACCTTTCTTAATTATGTTGACTGCGCTTCAATCATATTTACATTCATCCATTTCCACAACACTCTTCTTTCAGTTTATTTTTGCTCTTCTTTTGCCAATTCACCTGATTTCGCCTGTAAATAAATAATTCACTTTAATGTATCAGTTTCCTTTCAAATGTTCCTACTTGTGACCCACAGAGGAACATTAGGAAAGGGTTTCAACTTTAGCTATCAGGAAAAAATCATTTAAATGTCTCAAAACCTTTTTTTTGATCCAAATTCAATATATAAAAATTTAGTACAGTAATACCCCGAAGTTATGCGATAGGTGGGACTGACGAAAATCGCTTAACTCAAATTCGCATAAGTCGGGGTACAACCTGCATATAAATACATACAATTTTGGTTAATTGGGACCAAGGACTAACAAAAACACTTGTTTAGAAGAAAAATATTTAATAAAATTGCAATTATTTATATATATTAATACAAAATATTAAAAAAATAAACAATTTACGTAAAAAAGTCATTTCGATATTGATGGCTTTATAAAATCTAACAAATTCATCTGATAACACAATGCCTTCTTTTTCACGCAGAATTTCTTCATAACAAGCTAATCATTTTTTTATTTCTTGCTTTCTAGCTATAACGCATTCTTCGTTGGAATCTACGTTTTCTGAAATTTTTAAACCACTTTCTGTCAAGCTTGCAATTGTCATGTGTTTTTCTGGTGGAATTGGGTCTGAAGTGTCTTCATTGTCGTTTTGCTTACGCATCTCTATGAGCTCATGACTAAGTGAATGCAACAGCTCGTTAACATCGTTAGCATTGACTTCCAAATCTAATTGCCTATGAAGATTAACAACTTCTTCTACCACATGAGCATTATCAGTTTCTAGCAATCACAGTAAGAGAAACACTGAATATAGCGGGCGACAGTCTATTGGCAGTGTTGTCAAAGGTCAACATCTAGCAGCAGTGTCGCCAAACGACCCGCGTAACTCTGAGTTCGGGTAAGTCGGGGTATTACTGTATTATAATATCTCTTTTTGTAGTAAATAATAATGATTGTAATAAACAAATGGTAACATGACCATCGTTATTTTGCTTAGTTGCTTTTTAAAAATCTATTGAAATTTTTTAAACCAATGACAAATTCACATTTTATTGTGATTCTTTAGAATACATAGTTCCTTGAAAATTAAACCAAAGTAAATAAGTTACAGAAAAAAATATAAAGAACAAAACTTTTTAAAAAATCAGAAAAAATCCCTATTTTTGTCGATCATGGCAAAGGATTTTTAATTTTAAAAAATAAAAAGAATATTTCTTATTTAATTTGATAAAATCATACACCAAATGGTCTGAAAATTAATACATATAACTTTAACTTTTAATTTATTTTGTACCTTATTTTTGAGCTTTAAATCTTTGAAAATTTAGTATTATGTATAAAGTATCGGTGATCCAAGTCAAAATGACAGAAATGAGGTTCTGATTTGTAATAAAACCGACTAGTAGTGTAAAAAATTTTTGCTTAGATCCATTAGCAATAACCTTTGACTGAACAAATTCATTTCATGTTGAATACAGTGTTTTATTTTTAAAATGTGCACAATTTAAACAATTACATATAAAAAAAAATTAATTACATTTCATAAAGGCAGATAATAAACTGCTAATCAAAAATTTCATACAAATATTGGCAATAATTTTGAACACAAATCATATAATTAAATGTGTACACAATCCATTCAATTAAATTTCCATAAATAATAATTATCACAGAATAGATTTCATAGTCATTTTCCACTAATCAAACTATTATATCAATAAATTAATCAACCAACACATGCCAATTTACCTCCGTTAAACAATCACCATTCCCAATCGATCCAACCAAAGTAAGTTCCAAAGTGACGAGAGATCTATAAAATGATATGAAATATTATAAACAAATTCAAAGTGAATATTACTCCACCTACAAAGGCAGAATAATATCAAAAAAGATATAATACATTTTTATCTATTTGACCCTATTCGAATGCCTCCCCTACAGTTCCATTAATCAATGACCTTAGCTAAATAATTAGTTTATTTGAATAAAAGAACTATACAATGTTTTATTTTTTTTAAATGTGGATTTAAACAATTACCAAAAAAACATTGTAAAGACTTAAGAGTATAAATTACCAATTAAAATTTCATATAAATATTGGAAATAAATTTGAACAAAAATCATATAATTAAATTTATATACAATTCAGTCAATTAAAATTTTCATAAATGTATAATTATCAGTCCAGATTTTTATAAGATTTGTATTTTAATTCATATAAGTATAATTCTTACAGGGGAGCAAATCAATCAATGTTAACAATATAAAGGTGAAATCAGTAGCGTAACTATGCCAAAGCAGCCAACGCGGTACATTGAGGTCCAAGTTAGATAGGGGACTAAAAGCCGCATTCTACAATACATTTGGTACTGATCATTTACCCAGTACCAATATGAACTAATAATTTTTTAAATATACCACAGCAAGAAATAGAATTTTTTTCTTAATTATTTCTCACAAAATATGTAGAAATTTTATCAAAGTATACAGTTTGTAATAGCCATGGGCAATACCGCTTAGCTTATTAATCCGAATCAGCCGCTCAATTGAGCGGTGGGAACTGTCTGGATCTTTGAGCGATTTGAACTGTGGATCTTTTTGAGCGGTTGAATCATGGATCTTTTGAGCGGTTGAATCATGGATCCTTGAAACGTTCGGCTCACGGCAATATATCTTTTGTCTATGCTCAATGTTCACGGCTCAGTTAATTGACAAATGTGTTGCTCCCCAAACATATGCAGAATATTTTCTTATGATTTATGTTTCACATTATTTTTGATCTCTGTCAGATATCAGTATTCGAATAACAATAAATAAAACAACTAACGGGATCTATTTTTAAAATCATTTACATATATCGTCAAATTGAAATTCTTTGTAAAAATTAAATAAAAATATATTATGGCATTTGATCGACATTCTCGATTAAATAGTAGACGTATTGTTTAAACAAAGAATTAAAATTGCACACAAAAGTTATTTTTCAGCTTAAATTTCCTGACTGATAAAATATTTCCTGAATACTATAAACATTGTATTTCTTTGTATAGTACCTACCTACCTCTAAAATTTGTTTGGTTAACGCTTGTAATATTGGTAACTCAATGGTAAGTAGGTAATAACAATAAAGTATCAATTGCCACTCGCTCTGTACTTGAACATTTGATGTTACTGTAAAAGTAACTTTAAAACGACGCATATTCTGGTATGTATTAGTGTAACCTGTGTATAGTATTCACCTCATCTTGGTACGTGCGTCTTCAAAAGCAATCCGTTCGGGCCAAGGTTCAATTTTCAACTAATTTGTTGCGATCGTCACCCACCGCTCTTTCGGTCAAAATGAGCCATCGATCCATTGAGCGGATGACCTAGTGAACCATTCAACTCGACGACTCAACATAAAGATCCAGCTCAGTGAGCAGGTTGAATTTTTTCTTTCAATTTGCAAGTTCATATAAATGCATACTTTTGTTTTTTCAATTGTAAGTGCATATACACACATACTCATAAATATGTGAATATTATAGGAGACAAGATCAAACTGTTTCATATTATTTAATGGATAAAACCACCCAGCCATTCTTATATCATATATACTTCTTGCATTAGGGCCCAATTTTTTTATATTACGCTACTGGGTGAAATGACTTAGGTAGCTTCTTAAAATAAGTTTGACATTTTTTTAAATTCTTTCTTAATCAATTTGCAGGAACATTTTAGATAAAAAAAATATATAAGCATTAGAAGATACATAATTTTTTTATATTGTAAAATCTTTAAAATTGGCACATAAAATACTGCACCTTTATGGTGTAGAAGCCATAATTAAAGGCATATAACTAGAATTATAAGATAACTAAAAGTAAAAAAAAAATTTTTTAAATAGCACATCAAACAACTTCTTCTAAATCTCCCCATAATTTTCCCAGTTTCATTTTAACTGACAAAGGCACCGATAAAGAGACAGTGGTCTCCATACAATTTCGCAAAATTGGCTTAAAATAATCTATTTTTTCTACAGACACTTCATACATAAGTTCATCATGCAGCAATAACACTAGTTTTATGCCATTGGTTCCATTGAATGATTCCTCCAACGTTTCATGTATCGATATCATGGCAGATTTTAAAATATCGGCTGCAGATCCTTGGATGGTTGTATTCACAGCCTGGCGTTCTGCATGAGCTGTAATGTGAATAAATTAAGCAAATAATGAATCATCAAATGTGAAATAAACATCTAAGGCACAGCAACACTAAGAAATTGAAATTTTAATCACTTGTCGGTCATAATTCAAATGAATACATGATACAAATATTATATAATAGACAGTTAACCTGTGCCACGTTTTAAATCAATTTCCCAATAAAATAACCACATTAAATATAAAAATACTACTAAAAATATATCAATTAATAACAGAGTCTCAAAACTATAAAATCTTCACTCGCAACTATTATTTACTCAACATCACATGAGGACACAGACAGACAAAAAGGAATGATTTCAATTTTATAATTAAATTATTACAGCACGAGTCTCATTTTATTTACAAAAGTTAAAATGATGCAACGTCAGTTATTATTAGAAATCAAAACTATCTGAATTAATATCCACAATAAGGCACTATTGGGGCGCTATCTGTTTTTAGAGTTTTGTTTTAGTTTTTTAGATTTTTCAGTTCAGACAAAGTTCCGAATGTGTTTATCTTCTTCTTGATGTTTATAATTTGAATATCCAAAAAAGATTTAATATTATCATATTAACATTTATTCTTCTGATATCACCAACTCAGGTGATTCAGTTTATGCTGAATACCATAACAGAACTCGCTCAGCAGACGCCTACCAGCCGCCAGCAGAGCGAGTTGGGCGTCGTACCAGCCGCTCGGTCGAGCAGTCGGAATCCCTACGAAATTGTACGAGTTCACCCCAGAATAATCCACTGCATACCTTTGAGAATCAGACGGGCCATATTGGTGATTATCGGATTCTGGGAGATGGGAAATGCCTGTGGAGTACTGCTGTATTGGATGGTGCCCTATTGGATGTCTGGCAGAATTTTTGGGTCGATCGTTTGCTGACTACCCAGAAGGATATTTTGGGATGTGATTCCTACACTCTGTGTGGAAATTTTGTCAAGATAACAGACGCTCAGCAAACAGGAAAGAATCGATGACGGATACTGAATTCTCATCTTGGATCCCGCTCATTATCACGGACGTCGGACGGAGTGTCGCGACATGGGAGTACAAGATAAGTGCCAAATGCTTCATTAATTATTTACATGACTCGGTACAGTTAAGTTTTATTAGGAAAGATGGGGGATAAATTTTAATTATAGTTTATTATTTGTAAGTAAGGGGGTGTAATTGCTACCATGTTATTTTTATTGCAAGTTATCTTTTATTTCCTTGCAAGTAAGTCCTTTATTTGTTAAAATGATTTGTTTTATTTCTGGAATAATTTTCACTTCGCGCCGACAACACGAACACACATTCCTCTGATGATGATCGTCAGATGGCATACGAAGTGAGTAGATAGTCTGAATCTTGCAATAAACTCACATTATCTCTTGTTCTCCCCTGACTAGCCGGTGGAGGATGTCCAGGATCCCTTGGTGGCTGGACTGCATCTCATAATATTCATAAGCATGTTTTTATTATTTAAATATAAAACACTTACACTTTTCTGAAAATCTTGGGCTATTGATAAGAGGAAAATACCGTCTCCGACCACTTAGAGTTTCTATATATCCCAAACGTCTGCACTCGTTTATAACCCTGTCGGTATAAACTTTAATAGATGGATAAACTGCATGAAATGAATTCATGAAAACCACGGCCTCCAGTTCACATATATCCAAAGTCTGAGCCAAGGTTTTACAGCCCATTCCGTAAATTATTCCATAGCACATTTGTTTGGCCTTTTGTCGCAAATCATCATCCACCTAAAATTAAAGAAATAATAAGTCCCATGATATATCGGCCACTAAGAGAAATTTTTTATTAAGGTTTGTAACTCTATTTTTAGATAAACAGTAAAATATTATCTAAATACTAATTAAATGTATTAATTAGAAAGATTATACACATAAAATCAATTTTATGGAAAAACATTGTTATTCCTATCGGGATTCGAACCTAGATCTCTTCCAATTCAGAGTACGTGCAATAACCGATTATGCTACAGCACACAGTACATTGATGAAAAATTGTCGAACCTATATATTACACTTTTCAAATTGATACGTCTATTGTTCCATTATTTGAAAGCCCTCTACTAAAATTTTACCAAAATTTAATAAAAATGATTTGTTAATTCTGCCGTCTCCTTCCATAGAACGATAAATGTATTAATTTGAAAAAATGTAACATATAGGTTCGAAAATTTCTCATCAAAAGTACTATCGCTGTAGCATAGTTGGATAATGCACCGTCCCCAGTTTGGAAAGAGATCCAGGTTCGAATCCCGGTAGCGCAACAACAATATTTTTCGATAAAATTGATTTTATATGTATATCTTTCTAATCAATACATTTAATTAGTATTTAAAATATCAAAGACCTATATTCTGAATAATTACAACTTCACAATAAGAATGTGTTCTCCTAATAAAATATTATCTATTGCATATATTAATTTTGTTTTGAATTTGCATTTTCATCTTTTGTAAGATACATACTTACTAAACATTTTCAATAAAATTAATTTAATATTAAACACTAATTTTATTTTCAGCAAATTTACACACATCAATTTTACCTCATCTTCTGTGATGCATTTCCAAGTTGCAGCGATAGATTTGAAAATATCTTCTTCCGACGTGACAATTTTTTTTAGTGTAGCATCGTTAGACAAATGAGTTAAAATTCTCAGCTCTAACTGACAATAGTCTGCAGAAATCAGAACAGTTCCGGGAGCAGAACGGAACAAGCTACGGCAACTGAAAAATGTACTTTTGTCATCGCTGTCATCAATCTGATGCAATAATAGATGAGGAGGTATTTTGAAGTTTCTCGGTACACCTTGAAGGTTTGGTTCCTGCATGGTCATTCGTCCTGTTGATGTGTGTGTCCAATACGAGCCATATATTCTAAGAATGCAATAAATATATTATGTAAATAGTTCTTAATGTAATTTATTATAATTATGCATTATGATATAAATAAAATAAAAAATTATGTTACCTATTTTCTGCTGTATTCTCAACCGCCTTTGCTGTTAATGGAAATAAATTCTTAGTTAAAATTGCACTTAATTTTCGCCAATATATAACTATCTGAGCCAAAGGATTATTGATTTTCTCCAATGCCTTTTTATTTGTGCTAACTCTGCGACCTTTGTATAGACCAAGAATCTAAAATATCATTTTATAGTTATTATAAAGTTAAAATAAGTATCATAAAGTGTATAAAAATTTTATGATTATTTCTCACCAAATTTAAAAAAATTAAACAATAACATACAATGCCTTTTATGAAATTACGTTTAGTAGAGGCCGGTTATTGTAATTGGTGATTGTGATTTTAATATATGGCAATTTTATTATACAAAAACTACAGAACAACACAAAGGTGATATGTATTAATGTTTTAACACCTACTTTTATAAATATAACATATATATATGTTAAATAAATATATGTAATATCAAACACATTTTTAAATCCTATAAATAATCACAAATTTTAGTTTGTTGATGCTGTAAACTGTAAACTTTGAAAACAACTGGTCGCAGCTAGCATGACTGATAACTTCAAATAAAAAAATGTGGTGCATTTAACCAATATCAAAGGTAAAATTGTAAAGAAAAGAAAGTGGTGGCCGAAAATCCATACTCTGAGATGATGTCTACATTACTGTCTACATACCTCCAGGAATTGGGTATCTAAAAAGGTTTTTTGCTTGTTATTTCATTCCAAATTTACGAATATCCTCATTTTAATAACCGATAACCTGATGTTTGATTCCATCCATTGAAAATTGAGCACAATAATGGCAGATTCTAATAACCACCGAAGACAATAACCAGTACTATATTTGCTTGCAGTATAAAAGGTTATCTAAAGAGTTAGTCATAATTTAATCATATATTTTAGTACATCATTGAATATACAGATACATTAATCTGCTGTTTGTTTTATAAGAGTTTATAAAAATACTTTTAATCTTTTTATTAAGAAGTTCTTATTAACTGTTACGGTCATATTACAAACATTTAATCATTTATGTATGTATTAAAATATACAAACCTTTGCAACCTCCGAGGGTGAACTAAAACGAAAACGATGGCCTGTTAACTTGAAGGCGTGTTTTTCCAACATAATCTGTGTTGCTTTCACACGTTGTAAAATTTCCCCAGCCATTTTTTTGTCAACTTCAATACCGCACAGTTCGCATTCTGCGATAACTCTCAGTGCTTTCATCTCTTTATCTGAAAAATTTTCCATTAAATTTATTAGTATTATCTTCAAAAATAATAGTGCAAATATATTCATGAACTAAAGGAAGAATGAAAATAGTTTATTGTACAGAAAAATATACAATAAAGAAAAAGTTTTAACTTTCGATTTAAAAATATTATAATTCAATCAAAAGGTGGGCAATCTTACCAAATGTATTTACCATTGCATGATGTTTTTCTTTAATAATATTTTTTATAGTGTTCAAACTGAAATAGGTTGCCCAAGCTTTGAGGCATGCTATATCTCTTGTTTCTTTATCCAGAAGTGCCGATGTTAAATTAAAAGAACAGTATGTTTCCAGCTGTAAAAGAAAACATGTCCAAGTTTTTGTTTATCTTACATACACAATATCATAAAATGCGGTAAAATCTTCTTAAATTTGTGATCACATTAAGCAAAAGCAGTGACACGTTTATTGTATTATTTTAGAGCATAAATACATAATAGGTCTTAAAACTTACCAATTTAGGCAAAGATTTGAGGTCATCTTCAGGATCTAATAGCCAGTGAGCAACACTAGGATCTTCCCAGTTACATTCAATTTTGATATCACAGCATCTATACAATGCTAAAAATCCATATTTGCAATTATGCAAAATTATTTTTTTATTTTTATCATTAACTAGTGATTTAAAAAACATTAAAATATCTGACAAACATACGGCGGTCATTTTGTGCTGTAAATCAAAATAATACGCTACACCACACTCAATAAAGACCACAAATCCCCTTACACTTCTACCAAGATATAATTTTTGATTTTTATTTATGTTTTGATGTACAAAACCACTTTTATTATGAATATTGTGTCCAATTTGAATGTTTTTAGTGTTTTCTGATTTCTCTGTGTCAATGTAAATAGTGACAGTTTGAAAGTTTAAAATATGAGAGCAGTAATCTTGAAACGTAGATACACTCTCACACGCATTTACAGCGTAAACTTTAACATTTGTCACTGAGTTACCATTTCCAGAAAAAGACTCCGGAATCTCCATTATTTTATAATCACCTCTTTTAACCTGATTTAAAATGTATTCAAAAGAAAAAGCATCGCCATTTTCAGTGACAGAGTGTTGCTTACTGCAAGTATTTAGTTTTTTTGAAATATTGTTTGTGTGTTTGTAATTTGGTGAATATTGTCTTCTTTTTTTATTTTTTATATCCATTCTTTCTAATTTTCTTTTTGGTGTAACAATTTTGCTGTTTCTTAAAGAAATATCCATTTCAGATTTTTCTTGCGAACTTAAAATAATATCTTCCGTGCAATTTAATTTTTGACTTACGAATATTGAATCAGTGTTACTTTCATCAAATGATAGATCAAACGCTTTCTCAAATGATAGAATATTATTAGTAAATTTTAATTCATATTCCTTTACATCATTTAGTGGATTCGTATTTCCTTTGTTGACTTTGATGCTTTTAATACTACTTTGATTTTTATCTAACAATCCACAAAGTTGTGTATCGATTTCTATACTATCTTCAAACAAACTAAGATTTTTGGAATGATCACTTAGAAAAATGCTACACTCACTGCTCTTGTAAGTTTTATCCGCAGCAAAAGACAAGCGCCTTGGACTCGAAATTGATACATTTTGCTTTATGTTATCGCATTGTACACTGCAAGTTTCTGAAAAATTTAACAGTATATTTTCATTTGTAAGATCTTTAAACATGACATCAGAATGATTATTTAATGAAGTGTTCATATTGTCTCCTGATTGATCATTAATAAGTACATCATTCTTCAAAAAGATTTCACTGTTTGGAGTTGAATGGTTCAATATAAAATCATTATGAATGTATGAATTATTTTTCTTTAATTTAAGAGACATATCTTCTCTGGTTAATTTTGGCGATGGTGTTTCCATTTCACGGATATTATTGTTGATAAATTGGTCAATTTTAGGATCCACCAAACATTTATCAGATTGCTCTGATAAGTTTGTTGAGTAATCCAAATTATTATGTTGCGACAATGAAGTTGTTGATTTTAATTGCCATTTCATATCGGTGACTCCCAATTCAAATTTTAAATAAGTTCTCGCTTCGATGATAAGAAGTATGGATGCTTCTTTTGCGGTCACGCCTTTTTTCCCTGTTATCCATATATTTTTCAACAGATTCCTTTTCTCCACGTCATATTTAATTTCTCCATCTCTTTCTTTTTCACTTTGAAAGGGGACAGCGGCGTGCAAAGCATTTTCTATTAAGCAAACATCCGCATTGGCCAGCAGGCACACCGTTTCGATACCTGAATCATAAAGTGCCCTTGCCCTTAGACCATTAAGAGATTGAAGTCTCATCAAGTCCAAAAGTTCACTCTGAATTCCAAATTGCAAACGATCTTGAAATTGTGATACCAAGGTTTCAAAAGTTTTCCAGCCAAGTTCTCGACTGAAAGCAGTTACCATACCTGAAATATTTATTTATTTATTAGACTTTATTGACATACATATTTTTGTTGTAACAGAAGTAAATATAAAATATCATAATATAACATAAGATACAATTATATTGCCATCTGATATATACAGCATTGTCCACCATCCTCCACCTCTGATATATACAGCATTGTCCTGGCTACTTTGCTAGACTGCCATCTGTGTTAAAGTAGCCAGTTTTTTCGTGCTGTTGTGATGTTATTTAATTCAAATTAGAAAGATAAAAAATTCGACAGGAATATAAAAAAAAAATGTAGTGAAAGTGTTGTAAAACTAAAGTGAATTATTAGTGTAGGTATTATATTGTGATTATGTTGGAATGTTGGACAGCGATGCTTCTGACTGATTTTAACCCAATTGAATCATATACATATTGGGTCCATATTTGTGTAATCTTATTGGAAGTGGACGATTTTCAGTTGGTGTTGAGTGTGTTGTACAGTTTCGGAGCTAAAAACATGAAAAATTGATAAAATGTCATTATTGCTCTCAGAACTGGTGTATATGTTCATATATAAAATTTTATGATTACTTTTGTAAGATGCACACTAATAAAATATAATAAATCTTAGCCAACCAGTTGAAAATTTATTCCTTTTTAAAGAATTCACTTTATTATGTACAGAATAAAGACATATGTTACACTTTTCAAATTGATACATCTATCGTTCCATTATTTGAAAGCCATCTACTTTATTTTTTATGGAATCTCAAATACTTTTGCGTAATCCAATAGGAGACACCAGAATTAACAATTAATTTTTATTAAATTTTGGTAAAATCTTTAATAAAATATAGGCACCCCCCCACAATAAAAATGTGTGTTATATTGAATGCCATATGTTTCAAATTTTGGCCAGTTGCACTCTAGGACTCTGGAGAAAATCCATCCTTCCAGACATCTCACCCTCCCCCTATGTCGCCGTAATTATCTTCGATAGTTGGATCCTGGTTTTAGTTGAATATGCCCATTCAAATAATGTAAATAAAAACACTAACCTGCGTAAACTGGGCTGTAAATCTTTGGTCTTCTATGATGATCGAAACTCGGCTAGCAGTCTTCTGGTAACTTCCCGAAACTCGGCTGGCCAGCCTCCGAAATTTTATCACACCCGACAAACCGACAAAAATCATACAAAAACCGTATCTCGTAAACACAGCTAAAAATATAACCATCTTCGAGCGCATCCCAACAGAGGCAGTTTCGCTTTTGTTTTTCCTGTTTAAATTTACATAAATGGAATGTACATATCAAGCTTCAAATCAGTCCTACCTACCGAAGCATATATATGTATATGTATATATAAACAGTAAAACTCCATTAATTCGTAACTCACGGGACCGAAGTTTAAAAAAAGAATTGAATTACGAATAACGAGAACAAAGTTTTTTAAAGCAAGTTTACTGCATCCGCGATTTAGTGCATGCCGCCGCAGTTAACATCCCAATTTTCATACTAAAACATGATGACTCCATTATTTCAGCTTCTATGTATAAAAATGTTTATCAAATAACGTACTTCTCCTGAATAAGAAAGGTGTGTGGTGAGTGGTGGCGCAACAAAATCACACACATTCATTTGGTTGGCGGTCAAATTCACCTTTTCCATCCGAATTGGAATATTTAAAATGCGCATGAAAAATAATTTAAAACTTCCAAATCTTCATGTCTTACTGGCCTTGTTGGTTATTATTTTCCTGCGATTTTTCAAGTTCAAACCCAGAAAAGTATTCGGGATTCGATTTTTTCCATAAATTTTATCTATAATATCAATTTTTTGTCTGTTTTCAAAATAAGCTCCATTTATCCAAATGGTCAAAGATTTATATGAATTACAAGATGCTGGTGTCATTTTAGAGAACGAAATGTGAAAAAAAAATATTAATAAAACACGTCAATATATTTCAATATGAAAGATTTAGTTTCTTTAGTACCTACATATGCAAATTGTAACGTTTCATAAACTAGATCAAGTGATTCAATGAAAACACTATTTTAACAACAACAAATCTTATAAAATGCACATGTAATTTGATATACATATCATATTATGTACATGAGTTTTCCCATATGTCATATGACAAAACTCAGTTCAGTACCTGTCATACCAGCACACTGTTTTTACAATAAGGAACTGCGTCGTGATTGACCGGTAGGCAGGGCTAGTTGCAGATGTTTACGAAGGGATGAAGGTTAAGTGCATAGTCGCGTGAGTTTAAGGATTTAAAAACATTTGCAAATATGCAAATTACGTGAACAAATTATTTACTTCGGGTGTCAAAAGCGTATATGAACTGCGAATAATCAGATTTTACGAACTATCGGTAGAAATTAGTATGAAATATCATTTTCGGGACAAATTTTTTTGAAAAAAGTGTGAATTCTGTGAAAATGTGAAATATAGAGTTACGAATTAATGGAGTTTTAGTCCTAGAGTAGGAGTCCTAGAGTCAAAATGCTTTGGACTTTTTCTAACCGAAAATAACACTGCTGCAAATAAATTTGTGCTGTCCTTCGAAACTAGACATTTCACACACTACAAGGTGTGCGCATGGAGCGAGTCGAAATACATATATATACTCAACTTTCGAACATCTATGATTCGTGTAAACACACAGATACCAGCAACAGTGGATTATAGCATTCGTTCCGTATCCACAAAGTTTGAAAGTATTCGACTTTCGAGCATGCGCATTCAATTCCGCCTGTCAAGGTTGGATATAATGCACAAAATAGCGTTCATATTGCGAAGCGAGTGGATTTTTTGAAGAATTTGTTTGTGTGATACACTATTGACAGTTCGGCTTGAATACTTGAAGTCCAATTATTGAAACATTGAATATCCTTCGATTATCTATTTAATTCATCATTTAAATAAAAATATATATATCTGTAATTGATGTTGCGAAGCGTAAACAATTTATATAGCTGATTTGACAGACTATTTTTGTCAGCATCTTGTTCGTGAGCCAGTCTATAGATTTGTATATTTGATAGTAGGTATAAACTTATTATCCAGCATCTCTTCTTCAAACAGTCACCGACTGACCGCCACTGCTAAACACCCTACTTGGATCTAATGTTGCATACATTGTTACTCTTCAGGGCCTATGAAAAACAGAGGCACCCCCATCCGTTAATCCTCTCCCCAAGTCCCATCCATGGTCTTTCAGTTGATCAGTGCAGCTTTATTGAGAAAATAAGTAATTATTTCCAACCCACCTGCAAAAGTTGCAGCAGATTGTTGTAAACTTTGAAGCATCCCACGAGAGCAATTGAAATTGGTAGAAACTGCAGACAGAGGAACTTCATTAATTAAATCTTGTAAGGCTAAGGCAGTATAAAACCTGGGAGCAAAAAATAGAATTATCATTTTTATGTGGTTACATTTTTTATAAAATAATAATTAATACAATTTTCAATAATTCTCAATGAATAATACCTTCTCAGAACTTGTAGTTTACATTGTACGGCGGGTGCATTCAATTTGACAGAACCTCTCATACAGCGATATATTAGACTTTCTTGAATTCCAACCATCTCCCCGACACGCTTCATAGCTTTACTCAAGCCGTCCCATAGATTTAACAGATGCATCCAGTTTAGGTCTCCCCATTGTGAGCAAATACTGTAAGGTGTTACAAGATATATCATGTGCAGATCAGTTTCTAGAACAAAACATTCTCGAGCTTTTTGCAACTCTTTAAATAAAATGAGCCCATCTTGCGGAGCCATAGACGATGCGAGACAAGCTTTGCCCAATGGTGTGGCTATATAAAACAGTTCATCTGAAGTATTTTGCAGGCGTACCAATTCATAATTAACCAGTTGTTTTATTGTGTCTTCAGAGTATTCTTCCATTGATTCATCTTGTTCCAAACTGTTCAATAATAATGTACAATTTATAAACAACTGTACATCTTTCGGTGTTTTCGCAATTTGGCTAGCGATAGCTTCTAGGACCGCTCTCAGTAATTTGTCCCCACCTCTTAAACAACTAGATATTGGGTCAAATGTGCCGGATATCAAATCTTCAGCAACCCTCTTATCATTGGCTGAACACATCAATATACTTTCTCCGGCTGTATCAATTCCCATTCGACCAGCTCTTCCCACCATCTGTTTATAAGTCAGACTATTTATAGGTTTAGAAAGAAAAGTTGGTGACCTTACAATAACTCTACGAGCAGGTAGATTTACACCTGAACTGAGTGTAGACGTGGACACGAGCACTCTTATAGCATTTGTTTTAAAGGCACCTTCGATAATATCTCTTTCGTCCATGGTGAGACCTGCATGATGAAATGCCACACCAAATGATATAGTCTGAAAGAGTACATGGTCCAATCCTGCCGGAGAAGACTTGAGTTGTTCCAATACTTCACTTATAGCAGATCCGTCAAGTTGTTCACGCAAGTATTTACTGTAATTTGATTTAGAATATCCTAAACTTCTAAAGCTCCCGGCAATTTGTTGGGCTAAATTCTCGCACCAATTTTTTGTGGGGCAAAAAATGAGAACTGAACAATTTTCTATAATGGTCTCAAGGCATAAATAAACAATATTGTCTTTGTCATTTGCTAATTCTTCGGACGGTTCAATTTTTCTAATAAGATCTGATTTACTGTTGTATATACATCCAGACAGATGATATTGCTCTTGTAAAGGGATTGGACGAAAATCAGTTTTGTACAGATCAGCATTGAGCCACTCAGAAAGCAGAGATAGATTTGGTAGCGTGGCTGACATTCCAATAATTTGAATGTCGATTTGTTCATACCTTTTCGTGGCGTACAATAATTTTGTAAGTAACAATTCTAAAATATAACCCCTGTGAGGGTCTCCCAATAAATGTAATTCATCGACTACGACTGCTCCTAGATCAGAAATAGTCCCATTTTCTAATAGATTATTAATTAAACTATTAGCCTTTTCAATTGTACAAATAGCAATATGAATGGCTTGAAAACCTCCAGGGGGAGTGTGCGAACCCATGAAACCTTCAACTCTAATTCCACTATCACTAAAAATATCTTGAAAATAAAACATTTTTTCTCTTACCACCGAGACAAAGGGCAAGATGATCATGACTTTCTTCTGTCGCTCAAGAACCGTCTTAATTGTTAAAATCTCAGCAATCAGTGTTTTACCCGCGGAAGTAGGAGCGGAATAAACAAGGTTTCCATTTTCATATAAGACTTTTGAATTTCCTAAGCATTCAACCTGCCACTGAAACATGTTCTTCACACCTTTTGAATGATATTTTGCAATTATTTCTGGTGGAAGTCCCCAACATTTTAATTCGGTCTGCTGATTATTTGCAATGTGATCTGGTGTTATCTTAGGTGTTATCGTTATTACTCTACTATTGCAAATACTTGGCTGTGCTTTTGAAACATTATTAATAATTTCAGCATTAAAGCGTTGCGTTTTTATGATTAATGTATCTTGGAGCGAAGTGTTCTTCTGCGATTCTATGAATTTGTTTGAAATACTCCAAGATGATTTGAAGCCTTTTACATACGCAAGAGTTTCCTCAAAATTCTTATTTTTCGAGTGATTTGCATCAGTAAAAGTAATATTTTCGACAAAATTACTTTCATTTAACAAGTCGTTATATAATTCTTTTTCTATGTCATTCATATTTGAAACCAAAAAGTTAAATTCAAATTAAAGTCAGCATATAAACATGCGCATTTCATGTTATAAATAAAATCTATTAAATAATGTAAATATCACATGGTTGTAGAATCACAGTTAAAGCTTTATAAAATTCATTTGTTTATAAAACTAAATTTAATAAAACTTTTTATCGTAAATTATTGTAACTGTCAGCTGTCTGTCAAAATTCGAATTTCAGAAATCGTATTTGTTTCACGCGTTTTGAGCACGAGCGGCCAGAGGGACTATCAGCTCTTACATATTTCACAAAGGTACAGAAAAATAATCTTTATGACGCAAAATACGTAACCTTAGACTCTTTGCCTTAAATAATTTTAATTATTTATCTTCACACGAATTTATCTTCGTAACTGCAAAAATGATATTATTACCTTAAAAAAACATTTTTGACCTTTGAGTTTTGACATTTGCATGTAGAAATAATTTAAAACCGTATTTTAAAATCGTTTATCTTGATATTTTTAAATGTTCCATATGTAAGCATGTACTACCTTTAATTAGACTTCGTGTAAATTGAAACCCAATACACGATTCACGATAAATTTATATATTCCATTAAATATTAACTATCTATATAATTATGTATATTTATTTGTATTGCGTACCTACTTACTTATTCTATAATTTTTTCTGTAGTTTCCAAACCTCTTGTCTTAGAAATAAAAGTTATATAAATACTTAATGTGATGTCCTAGAGATTGTGTGAATGTCTGTGTATCAGCGCGCCAGCACCGCCGGTTCTAGATGTATGTGGGTGTGTGTGTGGCTGGCTTAAAAGAATGACGCGCGCCGAGTGGGGCCTCTTTTCCCTACCGCGTGTCTCCATGAATAGTTGTATACTCTGTACCTAACAGTATTATTATTGTAATAAAGATTATAATTGGCACATAAAGAGTTTCTCATCGGACTACCAACAATCTTCCCTGAGGTATACAATTTGTAAAACACTGATCACGAAAGTACGTAACACTTAACTTTTATATATAGAAAATAGAATATAGAAAAATGGGGAAAGCTTCGTCCAACAACGAATCGAAAACCGATGATGATGATAATGACATGTAAAAACTTTTGCTACAAAAGATCCCAAATTATTATTATAACATCTACAGCATTTTATATCGAGAGAAGATTGAACTAACCGATACGCATCGACCTTGCATAACGCATTCATCATCATGGAACAAACGAAACAAAAAATTTATTTGCGACATACCATACAATATTCTATAATCATCGTTATCATCGGCCGTTGTCGATCCATTGCTAAGTGAAAGCCTCTCCACTCCCCATTACTCTCCAATTCTCTTTGGTCTGCCAAACACCAACTCTGCCATGTCACTCTTATTACTTCGGATTTCGTCTATTCATCGAGACTTTGGGTATCCTCTAGATCATTTTTTGTTTATAATAAAAATAATAATACCAGTAATCTGTACACATAAGGAGCAAATCAAATCTATGTTTCATGTTTCCAAGTATTTTGACATTTTTAAAAGAAGTATATAATATGTACGATAGTCATTTAACATTTTATTTATTTTTTTAAATATGTCATTTACAAATTAAGCCTAAGCTGTGTTTATTGTTGATGTAATGGAGACTGCCTTTCGTATCTAACTCAGTCACCGAGCCATTAAAATAATGTTTATATTGTCCCAGTCCGACATGAATTTATATTGTTAATAATTGTTTTTACTTCTCTAAGTACTTTTAATTAGTTCTAAGCATGTATTATCCCACTTAAATGAAACTTCTGGAACAATCCGAATTGATTAAATAAATATTGTCGCATTGCTCCTTGTTGCCATGCAAAGAACACGTGGATTGTCTCGTGTTCTGAGCTGATTTTACTTCAAAATCAAATATGAGTGTTAACAGTGTTAAAGTACAAATCGAGTTGTATAAGGCATCGACACGAAAAAAGAGTTAGCCGAGGATAAAACAATATAATTTATTATGTTTATTTTATGATTCAAGTTGAATTCAGCGATCGTTGAGTTTACTTTTCTTCGGGCAAGGACACCTTCAATATGTCAGGTAAATTTAGTTCTAGCATTATATCACATACATTTGATTTTTATCATTTAGAATATGTAATTGTTTTATATCGCAATTTGTGTGAAAATCAATAACAATAACAATTGTAAACACATGTTGTATTTATGTGAATCGGTTGTCAAGGTGATCCATGTAAATATGATTCGGATAAACAAATCACATCCCGCAGTTTGTCTGCTTGCCAATTTATCTGTCATCCGCTGTCTACTGGACAATCTCATTTTATGCATTTATCTGTAAGGGTATTAATTGGAAGGAAGTAATAACTAATAACTCCAGATGTTGATAGTGACTTTCCAGTTGACTACACAGATTCGGATTGTATGTTTCCTTAGTGGCTCTAGATATAGATAAAAAGCTTTCGAAGTAATGTTTGTGTAATATTTCATAGTCTTGTACTGACGTACATAAAAGTATAATCTAGCATACACATGCCTAAAAGAAATAAAAATAATTAGTACTGAAGATATAACCAAATTAAGTTAATGGTACTCATTCGATCTAATGTGGATCTTATCCAAATATTTTGTTCGTCATCTCTGATGTCAAAATGAAATAGAAATGATCAAAATTAATCTTTATATAAATTAAAATACTGTTGTTAGATAAAAGTACGAGTACTGCTGCAGAATATATTGAAGTAACATGAATTAGAAAGCATTATAAATGAACTTGTAATAACACAACAACAAATGACGTCAAATTAATAGTTTTTATAACCTTAAATTATTTAAAAATTCAACAAAAATATAATAGCCGAATTATTTGAATTGATATGATCATAATATAATTGTTCATCTTATAATTACGCTATTTCCGACCATGAATTTAGATAGTTAAAAAGTATGTAAGTATTTATCAAGTATGGAAAGGAGGTACTTTCATTATTTAATTTTCCGGATGTTTATCAACGACGTTCCATATTCAAAATTATTGTGATAGATTCGATTTGTTTAAAATATTTATTGAAATATTGTTGATGTATAATTTCGTTGCATAATTCTGCGATGTATAATTGACATGCGCGGAATCATGGGGGAAAGTAAGGCTTTATATATGTTTCAGAACTTCATTTTCGATTAATTACATTGAATAATATATAAATTCACAAATGCAGGCATATATGTAAGTACCTACATACATTTTATTACGTAGAAAATATTTTTACAAGGTTTGTTGGTTATCGCACAAACAAGTATGATACAATCAATCAAAACTAACTAACTTATAGTGATGAGGTCAAAATCACGAACCGCGAGTCAATCGCTGATATCTTTGAGTCACACCATCAGTGATTAAAAATCAGTGATTCATTTTATAAATTTAATTATATTTGGTTGTGAACCGTGATGTGGCGCATGTGCATATGAAACGAAAATATTCATAAAGGAATGACGTTTTAATTCGTGATAAGTGCCATCTAGTAGATTCTGTTAAAACGTTTTACGCATTTGACTAGAAATACTCGGAAAATAAACTCACATTTTTTAATGGTTTTCATTCTCTTTATGACGATATTAAATAAGATAAACATTAATTATACATACTAGAATCGGTTTTTTATGTAAATGAAGATTGAATATGATATGTAAATACGCTAAAAGTTATGTTTTTTTTATTTTTTATTTCGTGTATTGTGAATTGTGCGGCGCACGCGTATTAATAATGAAACTGTGATCACAGTCACAGTTTTCAATCACTGATATTATCGAATATCAATCACAATCACACCAGTGACTCAAGAGTAGCATTTTTTTCATCACTACTAACTTATACGCCGTTTCTCGTTGTTCTGCCGGCATGCAGTGAGAATATAACGTTACATTCTTTTGCCTTGATGCACGACTCTTAAAAATATAATAAAAACAGTTTAATTGCAATTTATTATCTTAATTTATTACCATAATTTCATTGTTATGGTTATTTCTAACATCTCACAAGTTTTTTTGATTTTGTTAAAAATAGTATCGGTTTCATCGAATATTTTAGAAAAATTTAGCTTAGTGCTTTCAGTTCATTGATGATTGTAAAATAAAATGTAATTCAGTATGTGATTAAAAAAATTGTTTTAATTTAAACCTAACCAAAGTCTCCAAAAGAACAATATCTAATATCTCCAGAATGAGAATTGGGCATTGCCAGGTAACCTTGCATTTATTCAGATTGAACTTAATAGATTCCCCGATGTGTGAGTGTGGTGCTGAGGAGGAAACCCTTGACCGTATCTTTTTTACCTGTCCATTGCGGATCACAGGTTTTTTTTGCAGTAATCTCGTCAATGGTCATTTTCAACTCCCGATTAACCTGTGTCATCTTCTTTCCCTTAACTCGCCACATTTAATCTATATAATAGCATATTTTTTTAACAATACATAATAGTGTTGACTTTTAACATAATATTACCTATTATATAATATTATTATACTTTTTTCTATAAAACAAAATTTTTAACTTGATTAATGGCACAAATCACTCTTGAAGGGTGGATTGCCTATTTAAAAGAAGAAGAAACCTAACCAATACAATAATGTTTGTCTGCTTCAATAGTATTAGACATTCAGAGAATTTTCTTATTACAATTTTTTACCCTTCTATCACAATTTTTTACCCTTCAAAGAATTAATAAAATTGAATATCTACTCATCGTTAATAATTCAAAGCATCGTTTACAAAAATCTTGCGTTGAACATCTAAGAACATCTGGAAGCAATATACATATATCAAACATCGGCGATTTTAAGCATTGTTAGACTATAGACAAAAAAACGGCTAAGTCTCTTTTACCATGCACCCGAAATAAATATATTTTACGAGAAATTTCAAAAGACAACACAGTCTTATGTTTCATAATATATTTAAACCATCTACATAAATTGCAGTTGGTACTGATTTGATCTGACAATATATTTTTTATTAAGGAAAACACATTCTTATTGTGAAGTTGTAATTATTCAGAACAGACGGTCTGTGATATTTTAAATACTAAATTAATGTATTAATTATAAATATATACATATAAAATCAATTTTGTCGAAAAATATTGTTTTTGCGTCACCGGGATTCGAACCTGGATCTCTATTTCCAATCCGGGGAAGTGCTATAACGCCAAAAAATAATGTAGATGGCTTTCAAATAATGGAACGACAGGTGTGTTAATTTGAAAAATGTAACATATAGGTTCGAAAATTTGTCAAGAAAAATACTGGCGTTATAGCACAAAAGTAGTGCACTTCCCCGGATTGGAAATAGAGATCCAGGTTCGAATCCCGGTGACGCAAAAACAATATTTTTCGACAAAATTGATTTTATATGTATATATTTATAATTAATACATTTATTTAGTATTTTAATATATTTTTTTATTTATTTAACAAAGGGCTCGCGCTATCCCCTCCGAGCTAGCCTCTCCAGCCTGCCACCAGAAGATAAAACAGTGGAGTACTTAATAGGTACTCTTATATCTTATATACAAAAGGGGGGCCTGCCATTTTACATTGGGGCCTAATATTTTATTAACGCCACCGTCAAAGCGATAATAGTACATAGTACAATAGATACATTGAAACATATTGATGATGTCATAACACACTGAAAAATGTGAACCAGAAAAATATATATAGTTTAAAAATATTTTTCCAGATACGAGTATTGTTCATGTTAATAGTTTTTGTACACGAGCACTACGTTTCTGCCTTTTTTCTAGCGTTCAGAAAAGTTTCAAAACAGCACTAAGTTAGTATTAATCTACCGCTATCTTACATTCGATATTGGTCAGGCGAGAAAATAAACATATTGAGCCAAGTCGACGATATCCGGCACGGCCTACTTTATTTATAATTGTATTTTCGTGTTTCGAGATACTTGAATTTGAAGCGTTGTTTTATAAATGTTTTGTATCAATTAAATTCGCATCAGTTTGTTACGCGATTCGTTGCGTGTTCGTGGAGTCGAGGCCGGGTAATGCACAATACACTACAAATTATTTGCTTCTGTATATATAAAACAAAATAGTTTCTACTCGTGGCTGAATTATAGAGACGACCCATTAATGTTTCGTCTCTTCTGTTGTTAAAGCCTCCACATTCATGTGTGAACGCCGCTTAAAGGTATTTATAATAGATAATGCCACGCTTTGGAAACTGAATTACAATTGAAGAAATAGATATAGAGCAGAACTCAAGGTGGACCGGAGCAAACCGGAACGCTACTCCGGTTCGTGGAATTCTCGAAAATATAGCTCCGTTTCTTAGGATTCTCACAAATATACCTCCGGGTCATGAAAACTTCAATTACACTTTCCCCTGTTCATTTGGGTTTTGATTTTCTCTTGTGCCTTACTCGTGCATATTTTTTTAAGCCGTGATTATTTATGGTTTGTTTGGATAACTAATAGTTTATTTTTTCTTTTATTAACGCAATTCACCCTTGAAGAGTAGCTGACAAATAGTTAAAACAGTAGAAAACAAACAATATTGGTGATATATTATTATATTTGTAGCGACCAGAATTCGAATCCACCGCCATCTCAGTCGGCATCGACACTAGCGACAGCGTTGCCGGTTGCTGCCACAAGCCTGGCTCAGAATTCACCGCTAGCCACTCTGTCTAGTTTCAGCGTTCTACAGCGGCGGTCTCGCCGGCCCCGGAGCGCCGGCGAGGCAGCCAAATTGCTTCACATTATTTCATTTCGTAATATACACGCACCTTCTACATCATTTCATTTTTTACATTTATTCATTTCATTCTGTCTTTCTTGCTTTTACCATACCGTCACAATAAAATCTCAACACGCGCAAACTAACATCTATCTTTCATTTAACCACCGACATAACCCCCAAATATTTAAAGAAATTATATTTTTATTGTGAAGTAGTAGGTAGGTACTCTCGGCAAGAAAATGTTCCGAGTGCGAGTCCCGATAGTACCTAAATATTTTATCGATAGATAGATTTTCTCCGTTTAGGTCTAATAGTTACGATACTCGCCTAGTGTTCTAGTGATCAGGGATTCGAGCCTCGTCCCAGGAGGGCATAAAGTTAATCCTATTCTCATAGCACAAGCGTATAGTTTAGTTTGAAAATAATAAAAATATTTATGTGACACGTATTACGCATACATAAGCGTATATACGCATCTCTATTTTTTTTAAATGCCTTAAATTCTAACTCAAAAAGTCTAATACAACAAATTAAAATAAACATTCCTTTCGGGACTCGATAATTGGCGATCATTGGAACTGGTGGCGTGGCGTATTCGGTAGATAAGTCAATCTGACTGATGTGATAAAGTTAACGAAATGTTCTACCGCGCTGTTTCTATCGAAGTTTCCGTAATAAATTCGACTAGGGAAGACTCTGAATAAACATACTGAATGTTAAAATATAATCCGCCCCTTATTTGTGATCGGGCGAAGTATGTTACGCCCTGACACGTGACAGTAATTGCATCCCGGCAGTACTTTACAGTGTAGAGAAAACAAAACTATTCATGCTTATTATACTCTATCGGCTTTGCGTGTGCATAACGCGCATACGACAAATTGTGCAGAGTACTGAAATATGCAAGGAATGCTATTGTATTTATGTCGGCTCGGGAACAAAGGTAGGGGTCGAGTAATTCAGATATAATCCAATTTTTTAATCTATTGTATACGGGGAGAAGATTGAACCAACCGATACGTATCGAGCATCACAACTACTCTCAGTGGATATGCAGGTGGACAGGTGTAGGTCCCACTGGACATTTTGGCGGCCCTTTGTCTTGAGACAGTGGGCCCCAAAATGATTATGTCACAACAACGTGATATAAACAACAACACAAATGTTGCTTACTTACTTACCATAACACCGTTTCCCCGCTAAGGTAGGCATGGAGCACTCTTCTGCCCCGAAACACAATTCTCGCCTCATCAACATTCATACGTATTCTCATGCAAGCTCGCCGGTTATTGTGGTTTCTAACAGGACCATCTTCCAGTATCTGGTTTACCTGGTCGTGCGAGGATGTCCGCTATTTCTGGTGCCATCAACACTTGCGTCATGTATTTTTCTTACCATTCCCTCCTCATTCATTCGTTCCATATGACCAAACCACCTAAGTGATCCTTTCTTAATCTTTCTCACTGTACTAAATCAGCTTTACATTCTGTCCTTATTTCTTAATTCTTTACTCTGTCATAAATGGATCTGCCACATATACGCCTAAGTGATTTCATTTCCACTGCATTCAGTCTACTTTCGTTCCTCTTCTGCCAGCTCCAGCTTCATTTCCATACATCAGTGTCGGTAACAGGACTCCATTGTGAACCGCTAATCTTGCCTCGGTTGACAAGTTCTCATTAACTATAACTCCAGTAAAAGCGCCGTTCACTTTATTTACTGCAGTCACTCTCCTTTCGATATCTTTCTCAGTCTTTTCATTTCTATCAAACATACTTTCCAAATACGCAAACTCATGGTGTAATATACCTGGAAACTAGGACTCCCGAGCCAACATGAAGTCATGAATATCCGACGGTAGCCGAGCACAATTGGATCTGACAGTTTTTTTGTTGTTTTTTTTCGCTTAAACAGTGTTTCGAGGTCTTATTTTATAATTTTTTTCTTTTTTCTTTTAGCTTTCTGCGCTGCTTCTGGTTTTACTTACCTTTTTTTGTGACTCTCGGGGATCCTCTAAAAAATTGCGACTTGCACACTATAAATACGCCACTGGACACGCGCTCACTCGATGTTTAAACCTTTTTTGGGAGCAACTTAATTATTAATTTTATATTTTGTGTACTATTGTGAAAATTATAAAAATACGAACAGTATGATGTTGACCTTTTTCAAATTTGGTATGATGTTGACCTTGTTTTTGAATAGTGCAAAATTTCAAAACTACGCGCAAGAAAATAGTTGCGGTGCACAATTTATACAGATATATTTCAAATCATTCATGTGATTTAAAATAGATTTAAGAAATTATTAAGTAAAAGAAAATAGACGCCAAGCGAGCCGGGGCAACCGTGTTGCCCTGGAGAATGGCAGCTAATACTCCAGTATCACCTTAGTTATAGCGTATGGGGTGCTGACTGACTGACAGAAAGACTCACCTGCTCTGTAATCCTAATAATAACTGGGAAACGAACTAAGAAATCAACCAAGATTCGATAACTGGAATATTTCGCCCATGTGAAGCGAAACTCGAGAGACATATGTGACACAACACTCTCTACCTTATCATCAGCGCAAGAAGAACAACGAAAAAAATGTTCTGGTCGCAGGAGGACGTTGTAGCTGCGAAATCTGAGAGAATTCGTTCAACAGATCCACCGTTTTTTTTTAAATCAGAGGACCGGGCGCCCAGAAAAATTTCACCCGAGGGCGCCACAGAGGCTAGGTCCGGCACTGGATGCATACATGGAATACGTGTCAGGTCAATTATCATGCCATTTTCAAATCAAACTATGCTTGTGCTATGAAAATAGAACTAACTTGCTGGTCTCCTAGAATGGGACTCAAACCTTCCTATCTTAACTACTTATCTAGATAAACAAGCATAAAATGTCTAAAACATTAAGAGAAATTCGGGAATATTTTGGTATTTGCGCAGTGGAAATACAGACATAGGTATTTAAAATTCTAAATTATTTCAAAACACTATATTATAATATTAAAGAACACTTGCCACTTACCGATTCGATAAATTATAAAATCAAAAACTTTTTCTCGCATCATTAATAATAAATAACTTGTAATAAATATAGACAAAATATTAATACATGCACGTTTCTCGTATTGATCTTAAATTCCTAGTAAACATGAACTGGTTGGAAGTACACGTAATGATTTAAATAAAACATTATTATTTTAAAACCAATTTATAAGACCTCAAGCGAGGAGAACTGCGATGGATGCATGCACGACCTCTCGGCTGGTCGCGTGCGAGTCTAGTGTTCTCCAATACCCTCACCTCGACACTCTTCCGACAGAACACCGGTGACTGTAGTCTGACTTGTAATTTATTTATTCATTTTTTATTTAACATGGACTTCATCTCAATATTTTTAACTATTTTCTAACTAAACGTTACAATTTGTCATGTTTCAATGCATCTAAATTACCTTGATATCATTCATTGAGAATCTAACGATACTGTTAACCTTTTCCTCTCCGGTGAGTTAACATTGCCTCTAATTATGTGAATATCTCTGTAAATATACTAAATGCAGAGTTCATATTTTAGGTATTCATCCGCAATATATTTATGTATTGGATAAAATAATTATAATATGTAAGCAACAATAAAAATTGTTTTCTCGAAGAACCCGACGTGAATTTGTCATTACGTGTGCGGAGTGGTGCGGACAGCGCAGTGAGCGGCGCGCGGCGCCGGATGGCGATAGTCATTTAGCGGCAAAGCGTGCGCTGACCGAGTTAGACGTGTCTTTTGCTGTCGTTTGTGATGATCAAAGTTTTTTCTGATTTTTAGCTCTTTTACAAAATAAATTATGTAAATATGTCAACTATTATTTTAATATAAGTAATAAATGTAAAAATTCATATGCATCCGATTTAAAAATCGTAAAAGTCTACATGTACACTAAATTTAAAGCATCGGAACGCGCGTATTTATTTTAGCGCCATAAGGAAAAGGTAGAAATGGTAGAAATCACTCTCCGTTAAAACGGATTTTGTGGACACGGTAACTCTCGGCAATTTCTATCAGACTTCTCCGAAAAATTGACTTAGTTCGTTAGCCAGCCTGATCTGCCATCTTTTTTAAAAATAGCAACTGTTCAATTTATTTTTTAATATTGATAATATTGATTAACTCTGTTAATATTGATCCTAAAAAAAAAAAAATAATAAACACTTTTACATATGAAATATACCCGATCTCTACGGGCAGTGCTAGAAGGGAGGTTTTTATAAAAAAATCTAAATACAATAGACCACTTTTGGTTGAACTAAATTCTAAACAAATCAATTTTTTATTATACCAGGTTAATTATTATTTTCTAACGCGATTATTTATTCACTATTTTTTTTTTAAATAAGCAAATAAAATTAAACTATTATTTTTTAAGCGATAAACCATATTCGTATCTCTTCCTTCGCCGAGTCGAGTGTATCGTATCCCATTTGCACTAAACTGAAACTCTACATTCGGTCGTTTCTCGTAGCACTATAAATAAAGTGTTAGTCTGAACACATTTGACACGTGAACAATACGTCGTCCATCGTATTAAAACGCCGTGCGCCTACATTTGGGTTGGCATTTTGAAAGTTTGTTAATTTACTGGAAAAGTTAGCTCATATCCCGTCTGCGATCGAGTTTGTATCGAAACACTTTGACGAGATTAAGTGCTTTCTTTTGTGGTGATTTTTTTTTGTTTTTGATGTTTTCAAAAGAAAAAATATGCTGGCTCGAGACCCTCTCCGCAATACGAGCATGTATGAGAGGAATCTTGATGGTAAAGTAATGGTATATTTAGATTTTATAATATATATTATCCTTTCCCGAAACTCGTATGCGATACTACGACAAGCCTTTGCGTCGATGGTTCCCAACCGGAGTGCCGCGAGATATTGTTGCGTTCGGTAAAGCTTTTTGAATTTTTTTACCAAAATGGCACTCTTGACTCTAAACATTCATGGCACACCAAGCATCTTTGACCGAGTCTTCACTTCATTCGGTAACGCGCGCAGCTTAGGCTAATAACGCCGTTCGCGGCAGTTGACGGTAAAGTATAGGTAGGACAGACATAGAAAATAGAAAAAAAAGGTTAATTGTTCATTAAAAAGTTGTAAGAATCTAATTAAAATGGTATAATAAGCTGCAGAAATTACTTATTACTCGTAAAATACACGTGTATGTGAGCTCCTAAACAAAGATCGCTTAATTGCGCTTAACTAAGTAGCAGGGGCGTGCACTGCATACAAGCAAAAAAGCTGTGCATAACTAAAAATTCTGAGAAACAAATATAAATTAGAAAATTGGATTAACATAAGCGAAAACATTATTTTACAATTAGCGCCATCTATATACCAGTAGAGACTTTAATTGCTTAGTTCTAAAAACGAGCACGAACTCTCATCGCTGTACTCATGGCGCTCTTTTTTATTCGCCGCATCGTGTTATTTACATTGTCTTTAAGGTATTTAATTACTCAAGTCATATAAATGGCTATTTACTGAATTGAAAATGCCGTTCGGTTGAACCCTTTTGTATGGAGTCGTTACCTATGCTGTTTTTTAACAGAATAAGATAAAAAGGGATACAACTGCGTGAAAATCATTGAAATATCTACTTCCTCTTTTACTAATTCACGAATTTTACTATCTTACTGTTTTTAACCTGTTGATTTCATGATTGTTCTTTAAATTTGGTGCACGGATTGGTTTTTGATTTGAGAAAAACAAAAAGCAATTGGCAGAACTATTTCCTACGTTAACCTTCAATAAAAATAATTATTTCCTATATTTGTTGCGTTAAGGATTTTCAAACAATAAATGAATCATGTTCAGTCATAGAAAGTGTTCTTAAAAACGTCCATACATTTTTTTATATGAGTAAGAAAGTATTATTTTACGATAAAACTTAAAATTTAAAAACACTATTAATAGTACTCTAAAATTATAAATAAATACATGGTAGGATCGTACAAATGACGGATTTATTTTGTCCAAAGACGTTGGTTAAATGGAAGTACATATATTATATATGATTGTATAATATCATTGGTAACAGCATAACCTAAATCTATACCTACTGCATGCCACTGCTAAGTAGCATACCTACTAATCGTTGCCGCGGGTGTTGGTTGTTAGAAGGTTTAATGTTATGTTATTAAGCGCTTTATACATAAAACTTAGAAAAAATTGTGATATATTATTAAGAAGACACTCGCGACACACCATTTGAAAGACGCTGGTATACTGTCTATTCTGTTCAATTTAAATTATGTTTTTCTTTACTTCTAATATAAACTCATACTAAGTATGATTACTTGTCGATTTCCTACATAATTTTCTTATTTCTTGAGTTTTTTTCTATAATACATTGTATTATTATTACAAATCTGGTTATTTTTTCAGGTGAAATGTGCAAGAAGTGTTAATTTAAGTGTTTCATAAAAGTAATAGATTCGTAAATATTCTTCAGTGTGCCGAGAAAATTTTATTATTTGAGTTCCATAACACCAAAAACGTTGGAAGCAACTGCTTTACGTTCTAAACATTGTTATAAGGTTTCTAAAGTTCTCCGAAATTCTTAAAATGACTTTTAAATGTTTCTAAAGTACGATCATGCGCCATGACCAGTCCAATATTAAATATTGCAGACATTATAAGCAGACTTCCATCTGGATATAAAAAAATGTTCTAAACAAAACGTGCATTACTTTAAGCATAGGTGTATAAAATAAATATAAATTTGGTCTAAAATAAAACTCCAACGCACTTTTGTAACATTTAACAAGAAAATTCCGTATCAAACGCAATCTTAATCCTATGTATCAATAATTCTTCTTTTGTAGTGACCACCAGACTTTGATTTGTAGGTGTCCCCAAAAATAAAAGTCAATTGGAGTAATGTGGGGTCAATGGAGAGGCCATGGAATTGATCATCTTCATTCTATCTCGGTGATTTCTCCATTTTAGACCAATTTTTTTAGTCAGAATTTAACACTATACCTACCAAAGTTTCGCTTTTTTTAGAACAACCTGTACATATAGATTATACCGACTACTAAGTATACTAAACTAAATATTATAACTCGTGAATATATCACAGTGTTAGCATTGTTTTAGTGTATTATAGCAACATTTCTTTATTTATCATTAATGTTTATTTTTTCCATAAATGTGTATTTATGAAAAATACAAATTTTACATGTTGAATTTGATCAGTGAAAAAAAATTAAAGTACCCACCAAACTAACTGGTAGAAACAAATTTAATATATATGAGAACTGTCACTTTTATATGTGTGGGTATGTGTGTGTGAGATGAGTGGTGGGGGTCATGGGATATAAGAGGCCGTCACTGGGGAACGGCTCTCTTATCCCATCGTTCCTTCGCAATAATAGTATTAAATATTTGAGTTCTATCATTGTGCATTCTTTAAATAAGTTGTTGTAATAAACGATAATAATTGTCACATATATCTACTGAGTTTCACTTACAAGGACTCAACCAAGCAATTTGAGAATACACATAGAGGATAGAACACCAAAGGGAATCTGTGATAGTATTTCCAAAGGCACCACATTGGTGCAGTTAAATTGGAAAGTTACTACAATATATATATCATATATTGTAGTAACTTTCCAATTTAACTGCAATATATATATATATATATAGTTGATCTTAGTATAGTGAGTAATGGTGAGGATGAATGTGTAGAAGATGGTAAGAAAGATAGATATATGACGCTAGTGTTGATGGCACCAGAAATAGAGGACGTTCGCGGAAGTCTTGGCACGACCAGGTTAACCAGATACTGGAAGATGGTCCTGTTAGAAGCCACAATAACCGAAGAGCTTGTATGATAAATTGTATAAATGTGAATGAAGCGAGAATTGTTTGTCAGGACAGAAGAGTGTGGCGCTCTATCCTCTCTGCCTACCCCGCGGGGAAACGGCGTAATGGGTAAATAAAATAAGTAAGTAAGTATGTACATACATATGTATTTAATACTCATTTCGGCAAGTTATCGATGCAAATTGTAAAATTTTTTCTACAAATTTTCCTTTTCCTATAACATGCACGTTTCTTAATCTATTCTTATATTAGTACATCATAAAAGTAATGAAATTAATCATAGCAGGTCATTTAAACTGGTTTGTGCCTATATTCCAAAGGTTGTGTTATTTAGTAGAAAAGTCCTTAATTCCTTTGATCTCTTTGCCAATTGGATGATGGTCTTGATATAATCCGGCAGTTTGTTGAAGAGTCGTGGAATTGTAATTTCTGTTGTTCTATCTCTGTAGAAGTTGTTGGCACATTGAGTTGCCTATTTGTGATTTGACGAGTTCTGTGATTGTGTTTTACAAGTATCTTTACGTCTTCGTAATGTTTTCAGGATTATTTCAGGATTGAGATATTATGTAGATCTCGTCGTTACGTACCTAATTTGGAACTCGGAAGATGATCCTTTAAATTGCAAATTGTATTTCTGTTCACAACAGACAGCGAAGACAGTGATGGGGAGGGTGGACTGGGAAACTTGAACCGGATGGTGATGCGACCTCCCGGGCACAGCGGCAAGGCCAAGAAGGGACACCTCTGCTTCGACGCCTCCTTCGAGACCGGCAACCTCGGCAGGGTTGATCTTATTTCCGACTTCGAGTACGACCTCTTTATCAGGCCGGACACCTGCTGCCCAAAGCTGAGGATTTGGTTCAACTTCGCAGTCGACAATGTGAAACAGGATCAGGTGAACCACTGTGTGACGTGCTACGTAAAAATTTGTGTTAGAGCGACCAAAATGTTATTATATAATATGTTAGAGCGACCAAAACGTTATTATATAATACGTTAGAGCGACCAAAACGTTATTATATAATATGTCAGAGCGACCAAAACGTTATTATATAATATTTTAGTTAACTAAATATATTTATTAAATTTCAAAATAACCCTGTGTGACATACTACTTACTAGTCTTTTTGTTAAGGTATTTTCACAATATTTATTATGCAATGTTCAATATCAGGAGACTAGAATTAAATTTTAATATGTATTACTTTCACTTCCGTACCTATTATCATTATTTTCACTCCGAAAACTTAATCTTATATGTATTTAATATGATTATCCTAGAGTCACACTAGTTGATAGTAAATATAATTGATATGACAGTATTACGTCTTCTTTAACGTTTTTAATGAAAATATTATTATAGGTTGTTATAAGATCTATTAATACAATATTTTTGAATTTACCAAATACATTTTAACCAAATAAATCACAGCTATTAAAATTCGTATTACACACTCTATTGGCTTCTATTCTATTGGCTTTAACAAAAATATAAAATATTATTGATTTTTCGAATATTTAATTTTTTCTCTATCTTTAAATATACGTTATGTATATCCCTGCTATAAATATGGTACTCAAAGATTTTATATTGATTTACTTGGATAATTGCCAAATACATTTGATAAAGTACATAAGTTGTTTGTTAATTGATTTTAAATTAACACATTTCAGAGAGTAATCTTCAACGTAGTTAATTTTGGAAAAAATAAAATTCTCTATAATACGCAAATGACACCGATTGTGAAATCGTCGTCTCGTCCAAAATGGTAAGATTTTTGTATTTTTAAAATATTTTTTTTTTAACTTATTCCAAAACTTAAATCGTGCCTAAACCTTTTCCGCGTATTTTAATGCTTTATTTTTAAGAGATTAGGACGCGCATACACGGATGAGATTTGTCTCAGAAATTCGTCTCGAATGCGCGTAAAGGACAAATAAAGGATCGTGCACGAAGTGTGCTATGGCTCATTGCTTATTGTATGTTGTATGCAGAATAAAATGACCTAATCGATGCATACCGATCTTTACTAACGAATCTCTCAGACGAGAGATCTCATCCACAACAATGTTACATATTATTTATGTTTTAATTTTAATTCTTAACAGGCAACGAATGACGCAACGAAATGTGTTCTACCACCGTTCCATCTACCACCGTTTCCGGCATGTTCTGAGTTTTTCCTTTGCCTTCGACAGAGAAGAGGATATCTATCAGTTTGCGATGGCAACCCCCTACAGTTACTCCAAACTTCAGGCGTATCTGGATATTTGGACGCGGAAGGCTAAACACTTGAAAAACGCCGTGGATAGACAAGTTATCGGAAAAAGTGTTGTAAGTGCGAATTACGTGGAATAACCCAAGATGAAATATTTTGAAAAGAGTATTAATTTTCTATTGCAATATCTCGCTTGTGCACGACACTATACTGCAGAATATTCTACCAGGGCTGCGCATGACGACGTTAAACATGCGCCTTCCTGTTTTAATAGTGCAGTATTCTGTGAGGTCTTCTGCAGAGAGTCCGGGAGATTACATCAAATCTTTTAATCGGATTAAACCACCAAATTATAGAAAACTTCTCAAAAAGAAGGATCCCTGCACTGTGAGCTCATGTAGCCTGATAGGTGACAAACCCAGAGTTTTCATCTATTGTGTTTTAACCTTTTCGTCACCAAGCGGCCAGAACTTCCGTGTGGTCCGAAGCGGGGTATAGAAACATCCCAGATCATATTCATACAAACGATAATAAAAAGTTTATGACGGGCGACGTAGCCCTAATCGCCTCGCCGGACGTCTCTTCTCCGAATGCCACGAGTCGTGATAAGCGATATAGCTGTTTCCCTCGTTTGCATCTGTGGTATGGGGCTACCCAATGCATTAGTTAGAGTGAAACAAATAATACACACAATAACTTAAAGATTAAAGACACAGGGGTATGATATCGACATGCGCATTTGTATGTACCGCTCAAAGATCACTGGACCGATAACAATATTTTTAAATATTATACGCTTAGAAATTTGAAAAACAAAAAATGACAAAATTTTCGTCACTATTTCAGTGAAGATTACAAAAAAATAAGAATGAAATCGTTTTCATAATTATTGAGTTATCGAGTTTAAAGTGATCTGTGGGGAATGTGAATACCCCGCTTCGGGGAGGCAAGGTTAATGTCTTAAATTTCAACATTTTGCGGAGGCCTACGGTGCCATTGGAACATTTTTCAATGTTTTTTTAATTTCTTAAATTTAAAGATTTCGCTGTGATTTTAAGTCACAAGATCTTGCCCATTATAAAAACTTATGCAAATAGTTATCTTTCTGCTGACTTATTTAAGATTCATCTTCAACAATTAACAGTAAGTATTACCTATGTGTAGTTCAACCTCCGCAACAAATTTTAAACTGTAACAAATTTACTCATAGAGCTACATTTCAATAGCCATCATGGACTAATATGAGCGTTGGTTAGATCAGAGTTGATAAATCAGCCCTGATAACGACTATCGAAATGTGGCATGAGACATCGAAAGAATTAACCGACGGCAAAATAACCCAGAAGAATATGGTGATCAATCTGATGGCCGTCTTGCTATTATGTATATAACATGTTGTACATAATTTGTATTATTTTAATATTCTTCCGACTAATGGACTTCTGTGCCAAGTAAAACTTTCTTTTACTTAATTGTATAGATCTATTTATAGTTATGTAAGTAAAATTAAATTTTAACAAGACGTTTCTTTATTCATATGTATGGTTTATTTCTGAGCCAAATCGTAGTGTTGTTTAAAAATTTTGCAGTGACGTCGATTTTAATTTTTGAAACATAATATTTATTGCTAATTAAAATATTGTCGACCAAAATTCACCATAGTTTTTGGTATTAATATGTAGCTGTTTAGCTTGTGTTCTGATAAATTGTTTATAATATTTCCGATTTCAAATTCAAATGTAAATAAATTGAGAAATGCATTTAAAACATAAAGTTTTTAAATAATCTTTTGTGATAGTCATTTGTGCATGCATTTTTTCATAACAATCTATTGATCTATTAAAAATATCAATATTATTCAAATATTAAATATTTTCTGTTTTACGAACACAGCAAAAACGAAAGATAGATCTAATAACCATCGGAGATGAAGAAGTTAAAGTTGAAGAACCTGAAACAAAAGCGAAGAAGGAAAAAAGACGTGTTATCGTGATCTTGGCTAGAACTCACGGCGGTGAACCTCCGTCGTCTTTTGTTTGTCAAGGTGATTTAATATACATACAATCGATTCCGCTTAATTGGGATACATCGGGACCAGGAAGTTTGGCCCAGTTAAACGGATTTCTCAATTAACCAAAGCGAGCTTAAAATTAAATGATGAATATTTTTCATTAAATACGTAGGGCTCTCTTCATTGTCTCCTTGCATAAAATAACGCTGTAACCCGGCTATACATTTTTTTTCTCCTGGTTACTCACAGGCACAGTTGGATATTAATCATCAACGTCTTCTTCATCTAATTTTTGATGTTTCGATTTAATGCTTCAACAATTGCATCCTCATTCTTTATTTTCATCGTAACATGGTCAATTGTTGTCTATTGTCGAAAACTCTTGATAATTAACAATAGAACTTTTAACATGCTCAAAATTTCGGAAATATCTAAAGGTTTAAAAATTTTATATGGTGTTGGTTTTTATAGCTTGCCAACTGTCAGCAACACACTGTATTGCTTGCAAAAGGTAAATTTTTGCACTAACTCTGGCTTTTGTGGAACTTATTAATAAATTTTAAACTTATGTATTGGAATCTTAAATTTACTGTCCCCATTACGCGGAATGTCGTCCCAATTAAGCGATATAAATTACTATTAGTTCCTTGGTTTGGTTTCCGTTCCTTGAGATTTGCCCCAAATAAGCGGCTGCCCCGATTAACCGGCGGCCCAATTAAACGGAATCGACTGTATATCAAAAAGTAACCACAATGTATAAACAAAAACATTTTTAAGATTTATTTTAATTAATTTAAATTTCTAGGTTTGATGGATTTCTTGATTAGCAATCACTCGATGGCGCAACTTCTACGACAGAACGTAACATTTAAAATTATTCCGATGCTCAATCCAGACGGCGTCTATCTTGGAAACCAGAGATCCACATTCATGGGGTTTGATCTAAACAGATCGTGGAACACTATTTCTCAATGGGCGCATCCGACCCTCAAATGTGCTTTGGACATGATAAACGACATTGAATCAAAAAAGGTTTATTTTCACGGCAATTCTCTTTAATTTAGTTTTATTTTCAATCGAGGCAAAAAAATTCACCAACTTTCATTTTAAAATTGTTTTAAATATAATAAGTTCGCCCCCTCAATTTATTTATTTGTTCCGCTACTGTAACAGTTTGACATCTTGACCATGCTATTATATCAATGGCTACTTTAACACAGATGAGAGTCTAGCGAAGTAACCAGAGCAACGCTGAATTACTAATAAGAGGCGATAAATACTGCTGCTAACTTGCAATATGATATTAATTAATGCAATATCCGTTATGTTGTTTTTTCCCGTAACTCACTCGCTTTCGCCATTAGAAATATTAATATTAGAGAATCGATTGTCACTATATTGATTATATTTGCGTCACTTCTTACTTTATAATTATAAATGTTTTTTATTGTCAATAAACAAATTCAAATTCTCTTATTTGTCGATTAACAGACACTAAACACACAGAAACAAAGATGCTAGATTTAGTGCCTGCTGAAAACACGAACAATTCAGTTGAACGCCTGTTGGCAGGCAATCCTCTTATCGCTAAGTACGAGTTTTTCCCTCGCATTCGCAATTCTCTTATGTATTTAGAATTTACTAGAGATGTGATAAACCGTGATTGTAACAACCGAAGATTTAACTGTAATTATTCAGAATTCGGAAAACAATCACTCGTCGTTAAATCATACGTATCATTGTTATAATTAAACATCATATCACAATCATGGTTAATATCATAAGTAGAATTTTCTATAATTGAGATATTTCTTTACATAGAATTTTGTGTGATTCAGTTAAGTGCATATTTATTTACAGAAACTATATCAAGTGGATTTTATAATTGACATTCATTCCCATTCAAGTCTAAAAGGATGTTTCATGTATGGAAATGCCTATGAAGACGTATATCGGTAAGGAAATTGGTGCAAAAATTACAGAATAGTTAGATTCTTCTTATGTTTAGCATCAGTTTACTATTTTATTTAACAAAATTTTTCAGATACGAAAGGCATATAGTTTTTCCGAAATTATTTGCTTCAAAAACTGAAGGGTACTGTGTAGAAAATTCTCTGTTCAATGCCGATTCTTCCAAAGTGGGCACCTCACGCAGATATTTTTGTACGAGTATGGGAAAGCACACAAATGCCTTCACACTGCAGGTGTCAATGGGTGGGTACCACTTACCGAGCATGCCCCACTATATTCACTACAATGATGAGGCGTGTATCCTTTGAAAATGTAATATTCCCTAAGAATCAAAATTATTACAATTTTATTAAATACATTCAATTTAATGTTCTCGTACATAGTCACCTGAGTTGACAACACCTGTTAGTAAAACCAAGAACCTTTTATGAGTACACAATTCAACCTCTCTTACTATTGTGTTCTATTATATTGTATTGAACACAATAAATAGATTTACAAAAATTGCAGCTATTAAAAAATATACTAAATATACTTATGCGAAATATATACTAGAAAAACTTCATTTGAGTGGTAATAAATCGGTGTTTATTTTCAAAACAACGTTCCTTTAAAGCTTGCATCAATATAAAACTCCTTAAAGTAACCAATACATCAGAAAGTACAAGTATTAATACTACATTCCATTTATATGCAAGCCTGTTAGCTGCTACCTACCTCGCTAGGTACATATAAAGTACCTGTTCTGAGGTAGGTAGTCATTAGGTTCCATTAGCAAGATCATACGTTGGAAGTAAGGTAATAAATTAATTAAATGGTAAAAAACAGAAAACTCAAAAAGGAAACTAGTAGAGAATAAGTAATATGAACAAAGTAAAAATGTTGATACAGACTGAAGATATGTAAGTAAAAGGAAAGAAACAAGCAGGGATGCAAGGACAAAAAAGAATTTGCTTAAAATGAGTAGCTTTGATCATTTAAGGAACTCTTCCAGCTGACTTCCTCCAATTTTGAAAAGCCATTCCTTGTACAAGAGAGGTCAATTTAACATGCAATAAAAACTTTATAAATTTGTGATGCTAAGGATATAGACCAAAAATCTATTTCTTTGGAGAAAATATGTAGCATTACATTCAATCATTTATTTATATTTCATTACATATCTAGGCAATCTTTTATTTAATTGGAAATCCAACCAAAATGTTGCATATATTTTTTATCACACAAAGGTAAATTCTACTGTTACCATTATGAATTGTATACATATTCATAACTGCAATCAGCTCTGCTGGTGAGTTGTTAATATATTTAATTACTTCTAGTAAAAAAATACAATACTTCCCTTAACATTTATAAACAGATCTAAGATTAGGCCGCAATATAGGAAAATCCCTCTTCGAATATTACAAACAAATAAATATAATTTCTGTCCCTCCCAAAAACACTGATGGAAAACGTGGACGAAAAAATAGACGCCATAAAGGTGCTAAACTGAAATATCGCAGACCTAAGTCGTCTCCGTCTCCACCTACACAACACTGCCTCGAAGCCAGACTCTTTAGCCCCGCGATTATAAGACCAGAACTAGTTCAAGAACTTAGCAATTGTGCCAATAGCCAAAACCCATTATATGAATATCCTGCCATTCAGACCAAAGTCCATCCGAAAAAAGCAAGTAATTATCAGAAGCATCTGTATCATGAAGACGAAATACCAGTTATTAAATATAACATTTTGGGAAGAACAATTTCTCCTCCACCTTGCTTAAGCATTATAGATTTAAATAACACAATAAGAAATGGACTGAGAGATTCTTTGAGTAAATTAAAAAATAAATTACCCAAGGCTGATGAAACAAATTACAAGAAAAAGAGACTTTTAAGGGAACAATTTAATTTGAAAGCAGATATGTTTTCTTCCGATGAAGACAGTATCTAAATTACTATGTCTTGTTAAGTAAATAATTGAATAATTTATAATAAAAAATAACCATTATGTTGATCACTTTACAACATAATTCAAAATGATAAATGGAATAATACAAATCACAATTTTTCCAGAGAGAAAAAAACAAACCAAATCTAATGCCTGGGTATAAAAAGTAGAGAAAACTTTTGGGAGACCTAAATGAACACAATCAATACCATTGACAACATTATTATTGCTTATATTACTAGCCCCTACACAATGTGAGCATCAATATGTGTATTAATTTTAACAGCACACAAACAAATTTTTTGCTGATTATATGACTACTACACCTCTCATACAACTAATGACGTAGTTTTCCCTATTGTCAATTATTTAGAGTTTGTAAATGCTTGTGATCAATTTAAATATGCACAAATAACAATATATCTAAAACTATTTGAATAATTATCCAATTTACAACTAACTTTTATATTTCTCTAGTTCTATAAAGCTCTTAAAACTCTAACTGTTCAAATTTACTAATATTTCTGTTAAATTAAACCTAAATATTGTAATTTTTTCAATCCAATAAATCTGTGCAAGTATTTTTTTTATTATCCATAATGACCTCAATTCATAACCTTCAGATGGATAAAACTACATCAAAAATCAATGTCATTTTAAAGCCAGGCTTTGTAATCTCATTTTTATACCAGTCTAACATGATTTTAAGTGTTTTATTACAAATTTAAGTATTAGTCATCCACTGCATAGCATATATAAAGAACTAATTGTTGTCAATTACCATAAACCATACTAGAGACAGCTCTAATTTTTAAGATATCCAGTAGTAGCACTAAGATGACAAGAAATTGATTTGTGATATGTTCTCCAATGTTAAAAAAGTATTACATAATCCAGACATGTTGGAAAAACAGAAAATTTTTAATATTTCATTAGAAAAAATATAATTATCTTTTTGTTATCACCAAAAATATTCTTATGTATTATTCATATTTATAATATTGCATACTTTACCATTGATATAGTTACATAACACATTCTCATATAAAAAATTATGTCGACTCCACAGATGTCGTCCGTGATGCTGTGATCCTTAAGACATGTAGTAAAGAATCTCCTTGAGTTAGGCATAAAAAATAAGGCATTAAATTTAAAAATCAAAATAATATTTGTAATAAGTTTATATTTTTACCAACGAATAATATGATACATGACCTTTGTTCCTACACAATAGGAAACTACTCCATCTCGCAGGTGCTCCAATAACATACAAAAGTTCAGCATCACCACTTGAGTTATACACTATTGCAATACGATAAATGGGAAAGCTGTTTACGTCGACTTGGCCAGCGTCTCGGCCTTGGCAACGACCTCCTCGATGGGACCCACCATGTAGAAGGCCACCTCAGGCAAATGATCGAGGTCTCCATTGAGGATCTTCGTGAACCCCTTAATGGTTTCCTCCAGAGGCACCAGTTTGCCAGCGTGACCTGTGAACACCTCAGCTACCTGGAAAGGCTGGCTGAGGAAGCGCTGGATCTTACGAGCGCGAGCTACTGTCAGCTTGTCCTCCTCTGACAACTCGTCCATACCCAAGATGGCGATGATGTCCTGTAGGGACTTGTAGTCTTGCAGGATTTTCTGCACACCACGAGCGATGTTGTAGTGCTCGGCCCCAATGATGTTGGGATCCATGATTCGGGAAGTGGAATCCAGCGGGTCCACAGCCGGGTAGATTCCCAACTCAGCGATGGCTCGGGACAGTACAGTAGTAGCGTCCAAATGGGCGAAAGTGGTGGCAGGAGCAGGATCTGTCAAGTCATCAGCCGGCACGTAGATGGCCTGCACCGAGGTGATGGAGCCCTTCTTGGTGGTGGTAATACGCTCCTGCATGGTACCCATGTCAGTAGCCAACGTGGGCTGGTAACCCACAGCTGAAGGGATACGTCCCAGCAGGGCAGATACCTCTGAACCGGCCTGAGTGAAACGGAAAATGTTGTCAATGAACAGCAGTACATCCTGTCCCTCCTGATCGCGGAAATACTCCGCAACTGTGAGTCCCGTGAGCGCCACACGCGCACGAGCGCCGGGGGGTTCATTCATCTGTCCGTACACCAGAGCTACCTTGGAGGTCTTATCCTTGAGGGAGATAACGCCAGACTCAATCATCTCATGGTATAGATCATTTCCTTCACGAGTACGCTCACCCACACCAGCGAATACAGAATATCCTCCGTGCGCCTTGGCCACGTTGTTAATGAGCTCCATGATGAGCACAGTCTTGCCGACACCAGCACCGCCGAAGAGCCCAATCTTGCCTCCCTTAGCATAGGGGGCCAGCAGATCCACCACTTTAATGCCAGTCACCAGGATCTCCTGCTCCACAGACATCTCCACAAACTCAGGTGCCTCTGCGTGGATAGCGGCTGTCTTGTCAGTAGGGATGGGACCTCTCTCGTCAATGGGCTCACCAATCACGTTGATGATGCGGCCCAGGGTCTCAGCTCCCACGGGGATTCGGATTGGGAAGCCTGAGTCGTTGACGGCCTGTCCTCGTACCAGACCCTCGGTACCATCCATGGCGATGGTGCGGACGGTGTTCTCTCCCAAATGCTGCGCCACCTCCAGCACAAGGCGCGGCTTGCGGCCCTCAACTTCCAAGGCATTGAGGATCGGCGGAAGGTTATCTTCGAACTGAACGTCGACCACGGCACCAATCACGGCCACTACCCTGCCCGCCGATCCTTTGGCTGCTGCTTTAGCGGCATAATCGCGCTTGCTATTGACTGATAGCGAAGCGATGATTTTGCCAGATTCGTTGAGGACTTTTTCTGCTGATTTTGAAGCCAAAAGGCCGACCCGTGATGCTGCCCCCAACATTTTAACTTTTCGATGAATGAGTGGAGAGAAAATTTATGTAACCTACCAAAAGACGGGAGATAGGGCGGGGGTGGACAGTACTAAAAAAAGTTTTGAGAATTCCAACACTCACAATATTAAAAAAATACTAGGTAAGAACTTGTTTGTACGATATGTAATAGAAGTATAAAATTATTAATAGGGATTTTTAAAAAACGCGTTACATGTCTCAGACATATCTACAATAAAATTAAATAGATTGTATTGGTTCGCCCTGCCTTTGTATTTTTTTATTTTTATTTATTTGATCTAATAATTTATTTATTAGTAACTATATAATATATATAAAAAAATTGTTTGGACTGTGCCCGTCTCGCTAGAGAAATTCTGTGTCGAGACGGGCATAGTTTACAAGCAATTATTCAATTAATTAAAATTACAAGTAGATAGAATTACATTTATTACCATATAAAAGGTATATATGAAGAACAATTTTAAAATGGACTTAGTTTTTGGATCACTTTGTAGCAATAATTAATATAGGTACGAATCAATATGTTTGGGTGAGTGCATCAATACTGGCTCTACCCATATTACGAATCCAAGTTTTAATATATAGTTTCATGTTCTTGTGACAATTTAATTGATTTAAGTCTTTTAGCATTCTATTAAACAGTTTAGGTCCAAAATATTTGTAGTTCCTTTGACCAAATGTAGTATGTGCTCTTTGAATAGGTTATATTAATTCACCTTGCCTCGTGTACTAGTGCCTCGTTATTAGCGGTTTTGACCATTTTAACTGAAATTTCTTATTTTAATCGGTAATGTTGCGTATACTTTTTAAGATCGGATATATTTCTTCCACGTTAATGACTACTAAGATACTAAATAGCCGTAATAACATTCTCATGTAATACACCTTTATCTAAAAACTTTCTAAACTCGCTTCTTTTAGTTTAGTTTCATTATATACTTGGAAAGCTTTAGAAAAATATAATATACAATATTACGTTAAAACTAGATTTAGTACGAAAGTAAATATTTAAAATGTAGATGATATGAAATTATTTTTAATTTTTTATAATATTATCTATTCATATACAGATACATACTATGTATATACATAAAATTACAATTTATTAATTTTATCAAAATTACAATTAAATGCTTTCATTTATTTATTATTAATAATACACTTGTTGTGTACACTCAGGGCGGACTTTGTGTACATTTATGAGAGTAATACGCCATACCGATATTATTACTTATTAGTGTATGTATAAATATATATATTTTTAAATATAAAAGAGAAGTAAAGATAAAATTGTTTAATGCATTTAAATATAGATGAAAATGAAAAAAAAAAAAGAAAATGAATGAATGAATAAAAATAATATTTAGTTTAGAAAAAGAAAACATTGTCCGAATTTGTTAATATGTCTGAATACTCAGTAATATTATAGTTCAGACTTCTTAGTGACTAGATTTATTTGTCATGTTATTATAATTTTTTTATTAATCAATGCTTCTTATTAAGCCATTACAAACAAGGGTGAGAAAGTTAATATGTTAAACGAATTTAGTTTTCATTTTTCGTGTGGCAAACTGTAGGACGTTGTTTCTGATTTGTGAATGATATTAGTGATGTTTAATAGGAAATATTGTCGTAAGACTCCTTACTTGGCATCAAGCAAAACCATTACCATTACCATCAAAGCTTTCTTTAATTTTATTTTTTGAAAGAGCAGCTTTTTTTGTGCATGTTTTTTAGAGTTTTTAATAATTAAATATCAAAGTAAGACAAAACGAACGTTAAATTCTTGTATTAAAATATTAGCTTCAAGTACTAATACAATATTAGCAGGATTGGAATGGAACCAGTTATTAGTAGTCGTCACCGCATCAACCATTACGTTTACAGGCATCCTTTTTATTATCTAGTTATCTAATGCTTACATGATGCTTACTATTTCCTGTTCGTTCTCTCACAAATATGTTTCTGTGTTTGACAGCTGCTGCTGTTCAATTGTCAAAATCGAAAGCATAGAGTATACGTCAAAAGTGAAGAGTACGTGTCTGTGGTGCGTGGTACATTTTACATTTTTAGGTTATGTGGTAGTAAATTAGTAAATGTGCTTCCGTTGTTTCGCTTACATCTAGGTTATTGATTGATAAATAATATTCTGCATTTCTTTCCAAGTTCAATCATGGAATACATTAACATAGAACCTGGTGTAGTTGAACCAGTGGCACGAATGTGAGTACCTTTTAATAATGTTACAAAATGATTGTCAATGTTATTCTTTTAATATATAAAAGTGTAGTCTGAAAATGAATTTATTAAAACAGTAGTTACCAACGTAAATGTGCATTTCATAGACTTAAATGATAATCGATCATCTAAATCACTTATTATAACTTAGAGATTTTAATATTACACAATGTCTTGAAATGTTAAATTCTTCTATCAAAAATTATTATACTATAATTCCTTTATTTTTCACAGTTTGTGCTGCGAATGCGGAGTTCCAATTGAAGCAAATCCTTCAAACATGTGTGTGGCGTGTTTACGGAGTCATGTTGACATAACTGAGGGTATTCCTAAACAAGTGACTCTTCATTTTTGCAGAGGTTGCGAAAGGTACTTATTTTTTTTATTGAGGTTTGGTATAAAAGTATCCAGCTTATCGATATCAAACCAGGTTGAACTTCATTTACTATTTAGAATTTTCCCAATCAAAAAATGTATTTGTACCAAGTATAAAATGATAATACTCATATATATCGACCCTTCCTAAGTAACAAATAAGTCATTTTTAGTATCATCATTACAAAAATTAGGCCCCAATGCAGAAAAGAAAAAAGAGCCCCTTAAATACAAATTCTGTGCTGCGTATTTCTGTGAACATTAGTATGTGCATTAATGAGAATAAAATTAGTATCTTGTCGCATATAATATTTACACTTTGTAAGACACTATATGCACTTGCAATTTAAAAATACTTGCTTTGCTTTAAATGCGCTTTTTCAAAAATAATTCATATTTTCGCATTTTTTTACGAAAGTGTGGGTTTTTATTTTCATTTATATCAGAAGTTAAACACTTTGAAGATTAAACTTTTTTTATTTCTTAGATTGAAGATTAAACTTTTTTTATTTCTTAGATAGGACCTTTACACTAATGTAAAACTAATAAACTGAATGTTATCTGCCATAATTAGGTAAATACAAGCATTATAAGAAAGACTAACCATTAAATTTATTTTCCGCGTACCAAAAAAATTGTCTTAATATAGAAAATTCTTGCATATATTAAATATATTTTCTTGTAATCTTGAAGCCAAGGTTATGGAGACAAATCTGTATTGAACCGAATTAGCAAAATATTAAAAATTAATAGAATTATAAACCATTCAATTTGCAGTACATATAATCGATTTTTGACATTTTGAAAACACTGTAAACACACAAATTATTTTAAATAATATATATTGTATTTATTTATATGATTTGAGGATTCAGCTACTATTTAAAATCAAGTTTTATATCAAAACCACAACAATTTCTTACTAAATAATTTTATGTTCCTTTCTCGGGAGGTCTTAAAATTACGACTCGGTACTTGTAAATAATTTGTTTATTGAAATATTATAAATGCACAAATTTATAAGGTAGCGTGTTTACGGAGATGTATTGAAACGAATAGACTTTGAGTTCTTTCTCGTTCGGATGTTAGATACGATCTGATCTCTGAAGGGCTGTGTTATGGTTTAAAAATATATTTCTCGAAGATAGTTTAAATCTGGGTAAACAAAGTCATAAATTATAATTGTTTCAACACACCTACTTACAGAAAGCATAAATAATAAAATAAGACAAAACTCTTAAAATAATAGTTCGAACACATGTCTCTCTGCAAATCGAGAAAGGTTGGGGTTGACAATAAAATAAGGATGTGGCCTCGAAGGGTAGGTACATACATAACAATAATATTTATATCGATCTTATTAATGTGTGTTATTTATTGTTTTTTTTTAATTTCAAATCGCCAATTAAAAAGCCTTAAGGTGATTTTCACTTTACGGTGATAGTCTGGCCTCTAACCCAACATATATAAGGGTACTGCTGCTGTATACGTCGATAGTTTTTTTTATGTGTTTTTGCAAAACTCGTGAGAAATTGTTTATTAAATTTTATAACTCCATTTCTTGTTGTAGATTATTATTAACACTGTGAAAGGTATCGATTCTCATGTCGATCATGTAACACGAATCTCTCAGATCAGATATTAAACATAGTTTAAGGTTTAAGAAATCCTTGGTAGGGTATTTTGCCAACTACGCAAATAATTTAAACTTTGTGTTTGATTAATTGTTGCGTTTTCCAAACAGGTACCTTCAGCCTCCAGCAGAATGGATCGCCTGCAGTCTGGAGTCACGTGAACTTCTCGCATTGTGTTTAAAAAAACTTAAAGGACTTCAAAGAGTGAAGTTGGTTGATGCAGGATTTGTGTGGACAGAACCACATTCAAAGCGGATCAAGGTACATATAAGAAAATATTATTGCTGCTAATTTTATAACACTGATTATCAAAATGTACATATAACTCTTAAACTCACTGGCAAATCTTTAAGAACAATTTTAGAATTTCAGATACAGCATGTTTCCGATAGTCCCCAAATTTTCATATTGAAAATGACAAATTAGTATGGAATATTCAATTTTGTATTTTCAGAAGTAAATAATATATGTATTTATAACTAATGAATGTCATTTTTGGCTAATATGCCGCTGATCTAAAAGTAATATGCATATATTTTCTAATTGGGTCAATTGTCCAGAATATTTGTAATTAATGTAGGGTCCAATTTACCCCTAGTGGTAGCAAACCATTGTAATATTGTATACAAATGCAAGTAACGTGCCAACATCGTACGTCACCGATAATGACGTATAATCTGTATTATAAATAATATTTACTCATTTTGCATTACTGGCCACTGCCAAGTGAACTAAGACACCAGGTTCGGAAATCAGAATCAGATCTGAGGTCGCTGTTTCAAATTTAATCACAAATTACTTTATTTAGTGAAACTCCGAATCTGCCGCCAGGAGATGTATATTTTACTCTAAAATCACACAGGTCAAATTGACAGTGCACGGTGAGGTTGTTGGCGGGACAGTCCTACAACAGGTGTTTGTCGTGGAGTATACAGTGGCCCATCAGATGTGTGAAACTTGCCACCGAACCGAAGCTCAGGATTTCTGGAGAGCACTGGTTCAGGTCCGTCAGAAGTCAGAAAACAGAAAGACCTTTTATTACCTAGAGCAGCTGATACTCAAACATCGTGCTCATGAGAATACACTGGGAATCAAACCTATTCATGGTGAGTGCAATAAGCAAAATGAATGGTTGCAGTCTTTCAATTAATGTCAATATGTCTTAACTATCACTAATAATGTTCAGTTTATTAGTTTTATATTAGTATAAATATTCTATTTAAGTTATTGTTTTTTTTTTTTTTTTTTTAATAATTATAATATTAAATAACTATAAAAGATTAACTATCATTGAAAGTATCCCCATTAAATTTAAAAAATGTTTATTATATTAAAATTAAATGTTTATAATTTATATATGTATGTAGTGCAAGTTTTTTGCCACCTGACGAAGTCATGATTATTTTGTTATGAAAATAAATATAAAATGTTTTTTATAACTTTGTATTTTTATTATATTTTCAGAGGGTCTCGATTTCTACTACACGACAGAAGGTCATGCCAGAAAAATGATTGACTTCTTGGTTTCGGTTTTACCTGTCAAATACATACATTCGAAGAAACTCCTTTCCCATGACATTCACAGTAATATTTACAATTACAAGTTCACATATTGTGTAGACATTGTCCCCATCTCTAAGGACAGTATTGTGTGTCTGTCCAAAAAATTGACCCATCAACTTGGCTCCATATCACCGTTGTGTCTCGTTTACCGAGTTACAAATTCAATTCATCTAATGGATATCAGCACGGGGCAAAGTATGTTTATTTTATTTATTTCGTAATGAAAAATTTAAAATGTAAACACACGTCACATAAATATTCTTACCATTTTTAAAACTCATCTAATTGTCTGTATTAAGAAAAATAAGATCAACTTGCTGGCCTTCCGGGACAAACTTTAAGCTCTCAGCCACATTTTGTCACTAGGCGTGTGACTTACTAATAGTTTGATTTCGTAACACTTTCTAGTTTTTTGAATTTAAAATAAATAATATATGAATAATTATTACATTCATTCTAAACGCAAGTCAATACCCATGAGCATTATTTTGGATTGGAGAAACCAAACATCAACAATTTTATTAGTTGTGTTAACCTTTTAGCTGCCAACTCTATTTGAAATGGAAGATACCGCATAGTGTAAGACTGGGCTTTAAGGGGGCCTTGATTTATTTATCAAAAGCTGGAACCTGTCGTCCACAGATGGAAAAATGATTTAAAAATATGTCTTTAATCCCTGTAGGTTTGCAAGGTCCAAAACTACATGTTAACACGCTTATATCTTGTCGTGACATACAAGGTTTGGCATGTTAACGCGCTCATGGCATTTAAAAGGTTAAACTTAAAGTGCCTTGTACAGTTATTCAAGTACATGTTAGTTTAGGTATCAAATATCTGTTTTACTGGAAATTTTGGTGAAAATTTGTTCAGGATTAATTTATTTCGCTCATTTTTTTTGTAGTTGCCGAAATGTCAGCGACAGTGTATTGGCGTAATCCATTTACTCCAGTTTGCAATCCAAAGCAGCTTGTGGAATTTATTGTAATGGACATTGAAATTATCAAAGAGAAGGTAAATTTCTCTATTTTGATATTTAATTACTGTAGACATATTGTAGCAAAATTTTAATATAATGATGACAACTTATATGTGATTCAACAATTATTTATTTATTAGAAATTATATAAAAGATATGTACATGTTTGGACTGTGCCCATCTAACTAGAAAATTCTGTGTTGAGACGTGCATAGTTTACAAGTATCAGACGGAAATTAACATTTACCTCTTATACATACATCTTATATATCACACATAAGGTGTATGAATGTATAAAAAGCAATTACAAAATGGACTTTCAATATGTATATTATTTTAGGAAATTTGTGGCAACAATTATTATAAGTTTGATCAATTTATTTGGGTGAGTGCACTAATACCATATTACGAATCCAAGTTTTTATTTTCAGTTTCATGTTATTGGGACCATTCAATTGAGTTAAATCTTTCAGCATCCTATTAAATAGTTTAGGTCTAAAATATTTGTAGTTCCTTTGGCCATATGTGCTCTTGGGGCTTGAAGGTTATGTTTATTTGTTTGTGTGGCAATTATATTTTGGGTTGCTTCAAAATGTGTCTGTTTTTGTTTATGTATGTAATTAAGAGTAGTATGTATTAGCTTTTTCTTTTTTTTTTTGTCTTATATCAAAGACATTGAATTTATTAAAAATTTTAACAGTGCTCGTTGTGATTGGGGTATTGATTATTTGGAACACAAATAGTAACATCTCTCCTTTGTACCATTTCTGAGCATGTTGACCTCATTTTTGAGAGACTATCTTTTACGTGCTTTCAGTGTCCTACTTTGCATGCTTTTATTGCTGACAGCAAGGTTTCTTCCATGCAGTGAGTCAAACCACGTACACCCACATCACTCTGCGATTTTGAGTATTGTCTTGCCAAGCAATAGTAACAATGCCAAAGCTGAAATTTTGCAGAATCTGTATATGCACTAGTATGACTAGTAACTGCGGTAGTAAAAATTTGGAGGTGTTTGTTCTCCTTTCTGCTCATAAAACTCGATATCCAATCATAAAGTTCAAATGAGTTTTTTCCTGTCCCTGCTGTTGATTATCCAAGTTTCTACCTCATTAAAAATATTAAATAGATCAGTGTTTCAATTAAGGTGCCACTTTCCAATGATAATTCAAATTTTCACATTTTTTATGAAAATGTGGGTTTTTATTATTCATTTATATCTAAAGTTATACACTAGATTTGACTTTTTTTAACTGTTAGATAGGACCTTTACAGTAATTTAATTCTAATAAACTAAATGTTATTTGCCATAATTAATACAATACAAGCATTATAAGGAAGAATTTGACCATTAGATGCATTTTCCGTGAGCCACAACATTATCTTAACATGGAAAATTCTTGCATAAACGAAATAGGAGAATATACGAATATATAACGAAATAGGAGAGGCTTTAGCTACTAATACTAATATTTTCACAGAACACTAAAGTTTAGAAAGTCTATAAGGTGAAAGTAGGTGCTACGATTACGAAAACACGGACAAATTGACACTCAAATCTAACAATCTCGGATGTATTATGGATCAATTTTAAACAAGTGAAACAATAAGAAGTGCTAGGATATATTTTATCGTGAAATAATTGTATTATCACACCCAATCACCGTCAAACTGTCATCTAACTGACCGGACGATGCAACTGGATGTTCCTGCCCGACCCCAAAATTGAAAATTTCTGAATATTGTAAAAATCCAAGAATTCCATGCAAGTCGACCGGCCGGCTAGTAACAGTAGTAACGTATCAAACACGTGCACAAAGCACCCGGATATAAAGCACTTGAATTGAAATATTTGTTATTACAATAGAAAAAAGTTTTAATAAGTTTTTTTTTCATTTTAAATTGATAAAAATATTTCATTTTGGTTTCTATGGGACAAAATGGGAGTTTTTCTATATATAAATGCATGTTAGTATGAAAATTTTATTCTACTGATCTTTGGCGTAAAAATTACTTCACACCCTGTGGCTCAAGTGCAAATCTATCAGCACTACCAATCACCAGTATTTTAATTTTTTATCTTTTGAAGCTGAAACCAAATTGTTTGGTTCTGACCAACCCCATATTTTGTCATCTATTTTTCAAAGAGACGACGTGTCTCGAAATTGTTCATTTTACAGTAGACAATATATTAACAAATTATGTAGAATATTTCACTGTTGAAAAATGATAAAAAAATAATCTTAACGTTTTCTATAGATTCTTTTTGATTTAAAGACAGTGTAAGGTGTATTTTTTCCATAAATATTTCTGCCATTTGTAAGAATGACACATGGAAATAAGAGTGGCTATGTCAAAATATTTTAAACTAATATTACTTCATTGGAATAAAATTCAGATATGCCTGTTTGAAAGATTGATAACTATTTGTTGTATTGTTTCATCTAAATCACTCTGAATGGCATTGTTATTATAATTTATACTCCATAAGCAAGGGGTTTATCTATTTATTAAAAGAAAATTACTTTCAGACCTTTATATTTTTATTAAAAGTTAATTAATACATAAATTATTGTTTCAGGATCGTAAAATATTCCCTGGACAGGGACCCATATCTTCCAAACATGTGGTTGCCGATATTTGGGTAGTAAAAGCATCAGAACTTGGACTAACCGATAATACTATTCATGCGAGGACACATCTGGGTCATGTTTTAAAACCTGGGGATTCTGTGTTGGGGTAATTTTTTTTTTTTTTTTACTATGTTTTGATAATTTATAAATAACTTGTAATACATTTATTGTTTGTGTGAGGTTTGTAAAAATATGTGTCATGTTTTCTGGTGCTGAAAAAATCCCATACAAACAACCTATTATTTTTCACTTTTTAATATGGTTTCCCTGCACATTGAAATTGATAATATGTCTTGCAAATTTATAACGCTTTATAACTTTAGTAATTTTTAACATTTTGTCTTAGTGCAGATTTGTCTCCATAATCTTGGCTTCCAAGATTATAAGAAAATATATTTCGTATATTGTGAGGGTAAAAGACCTACGTCCTTCCCTTTCACCAGCTAGTCAGTAGAACACAAAATCCGCGGGTTCTTTTACTTGAGCAACACATACCCACCTCACTTTTATCACTTTCTGCCTTCATCCTAAACTGGGAAAAATTTATAATAATACTTGGAGGTGATAAATAAAATATGTTAGTCATTAGTAAAAGAAAGCCATCTAATCAAGAAAAACACAATCCTCATCTCGTCGGGTTGAGCGCGAGTTCGACATCCTTCTTGTATGGGACACCAGATGTCTTAGCGTCACATCACGTTTGACACGCAACATCCAGGCCGATGCAATCAGATTTGTAGATGTGATTTGTTGTAGATCATCATGATAAAAAACGTCACCTACAGTGAGGCTAAACTCCAAGGTAAATCTAAAGTAGAAATTGAAGTTAAAAATCAGAGGTATGCACCAGAGGCATAAACCAGAGGGAAACATCTTGTTTCCAGCAAAGATCATTTACCATGCGATTAGATTAATATGTTAATAGTAGATTACGCACTAGTAATTAAACAATAAAAAATACTTACCCTCTGGGTATAGTGAATCACACACAGCTACATTTTAGTCCGACAGCTTCAGCGATAGTTTGAAAATGAACCATAGATTGCAACCGTTTTTATAAGCTGAGACACCGAATGTGATACCAACTTGAGGGTAACTATTTGTGAAATGCCAAGGTGCTTGACAAAAATAAGTGACGAGGCAATTTTGTACGCGACCCCCATTTATAATGTCACAATATGCAAGAATTTTCCACATTAGGCTAATTTGGTGGCATACGGAAAATGAATTTAATGGTCACGGTCTTTCTAATAATGCTTGTATTATCTTAATTATGGCATATAATATTAATTTTACATTAGTGTAAATGTCCTGTCTAGGTAATAGTTTAAAAAAAGTCTAATCTAGTATATGACTTGTAATATGAATGAATAATAAAAACCCACATTTTCATAAAAAATGCGAAAATATGAATTATTATTGAAAGGGAAGCCTTAAGTGTCAATTTATTGTAAATTTATATAGGTACTTTGACTGATCTCAAAATATATTCATATACATCAATTAAGCACTTCAATCAATTACATAATTAATAATTTTTGATTGAATAATTAAAATGACAACACACATATTATTTAATTTCATAATAGAGTAAAATCCCGTTTATTCGAAGTTGAGGGGATCAAAAATCAAGAAAAAAGTTTGAATAACGGTAATGAAAATAAAAATTTCAAAACTCAATTTTTTTTTACATAACTTTTTTAATTACAACTCGAAGTAATTATACATACCTATATCCACACACTTTAAAATAATTAACAAATCAATAAAAATAGAAAAATACAATAAATAGTATTTAACCTTATTTTCACTTGTTCACGTGGATTGTTTCCACATAAGAATTATTACAGCACAAATTTAAGCAAATGACTTATTTGAAAAAAACCTGATTATATATAATTAACCATTTTTTCACACCGTTTCTAATAAAATAATGACATCATTGTTGAACTTGTCAACATAGTCATTTCTCCGCTGTATTGAAGTTGGCAACAAAAGTTTTCAGTGCTTATAAAACTTTGTTTTGTGGTGGTCGCAGCGCCATTTCGCACTCGCCTGTGACGTTTTGTTTTTTATCTTCTTCACTCGCCGCTTCCTTACTCCTTTTATTCTGTCATCATATTTAATATTGTCGACAACGTCATTAATAAAGTCGCGTATACTTCTGTTAATTTTGTTTAGGATAAAAATTTTTGCCAATCTCTTGTATTACATAATTCGATTTTTTAGTCACTGTTGGTGTGTACGTGTTTTGCATTGGAGCTATTTTCGATAATATAGAATTATCAATCAAAATTATCAAGATTTAATGTAATATGAAAAAGTCTGAGTTACGCAAACCACGCATTTGCGAATTTCAAAATGTCGAACACGTAAATATTAGAGAAATACAAATAATTGTCTTTACATAAAACAATGGTAATATAATAATATCATGATGTGAAAAGATCTGAGAAACGCCAACCATGTATTCTTCAAAATGTCTTGACGCTAAACTTATGTAGAAAGAGGTATGTCTATTAAAATGAATACAAATTAAATCATTTATAAAACACGGAACAGTCTGAGAAACTCAACCACGTACTAGCATTTATACAACAAAATATACAAACGCTATGTAAACAAAAATAATTATGGTAATAATACAGAACAGAAGATTGGCAAGCACCGACATTCGCAGACCAGCAACTGGGAAAATCACATTACCTATAAGGACGCAAAGATAATATTTGATATCTTTTTCTAATCTAAAGAAAATAAGCGAAAGAAAAACATGTGAGCTAAGTTAATGCATCGCGGTAAGGAAGATAAAGATTTAAAAATCTAGGATCCACAAGACATATTTGTCATCTTTTTTTAGTATACTGAAAATGAGTGAGAAAACAAACAATGCGAACCTTATGCGTCATCAATCTGTACTACCCATTTGGATGGACTTTGACAGGCACATCCGGCACATCGCGTAGCGCATGTGTGCATACTTTCGTCAGTCAGCTGCCAACCGTTTCTTGTTAATTTGTAATGCATATTTTCCAGATTATGGACATTTGACAAAAAAATCGAATTATGTGAAAAATAGATTGATAAATTCATCTGATAGGGTCCAAAAATAGCTTCAAATAACGATATTCGATTTATAAGTACAATTTAGTATGAAAACTTTCCAGAGAGACCACATTCTGCCCCAAAACTTTGACTTACGGCGAATTTCGAATAAACGAGATTTTACTGCATTGATATATGTCCACCATAACATGGATAAACTTCTATATGTTAGTTTTTTTTAACACTTGTCTTGAATGCGAGAAAATCAACAATTTTATTGTCTCTTTCTATTAAAACTTTCCTCTCTGGAAAGATTTGCTTAACAAATAACGTCATTTATTATTTAGGTGATATTATAATTACTTGAACTATTAGCCACATCTTGATGGAGTATGTAATTCACATAGAGTTTTTCAAATTTCAAACTGCAAAATGAAAGTACGCTCTCAATGTTCTTAAAATATGCACTGCATAATTCAATAATTAAATTAACACCTTTGTATCTGTATTTGTTTGTAGATATAATATATTGGATTCCAATATTAACGACTCAAATTATGACAAGCTCGACAGCAGTCATGTTCCTGATGTGATGTTGGTGAAGAAGCATTACGGTGACAAGATGGCCAGAAGAAGAGCGCGCAACTGGCAGTTGAAACACATGGCTGATGATGAAATGGCTGTGGATATCATGAATGAGTAAGTACATTTTACACTTTGACTATTTCTTTAATAGTATAGTTATTTTTCAAAATCATTCCTACAAGTCTGAATAATTTTTTTATAAATAAATTAATGCAAGTGATACTGAACCAAATAACATTGGTACTCCGCTACTGTGTTTTTAAGGCGAAGCGCGTTCCAGAACTTTTATTTATAAATATATAATTAAAACCATTAAATTCAGTAAATGGAAATTTTCCAATGAAGAGAAATAAGCGCCTTCGAAGTTTTCTCACATCTTCAATCTGTTGGAACCATTGAATAAAATAAAATTGAATAGTACTTAATTAGTTAGCACTACACTGCTGCTCAAAATTATAGTACAACAGTCTGTGAGTAAATATCACTTAAACCTTATCTTCATGTGATTATATTAGGGGATAGTGTATCGCTAATTATAAGCCAAGAAGAATCTTGGACAATGCACATTTCAAGATTTCAAACAAATTATAATTAATTTGTTTAAATGTAGCAATCCATCTACCCAGTAGAAAAATAAGTTCACATTTATATGTGCAGTAAAACCTCGTTAATTTTAAATTTAAGGGACCAAAAAAATAAAAATCGATTCGCCCAAAACCTCGTTAACTCGTAATTCAAGAGCAAAAATATTTAATTGCTCAGAACCCATTGAGCCAATCAAATTAATGGATTCAGAATTTGCAAAATTAGTAAAAAATTGAGGACAATGGTGCCAATTTCATTTTTAAATACGTGGAAAAATCTCAAAAAACATTAACACAATTAGTGCAAACTATCCACCCAAGCAGGTCAAGTCGAGAACTTCTTGAATACTATTTGAAAAATCACATTGTTCAGCGGCTATTAAAATCAATCTATTTGATAACTACCAGTGTGCATATCAATCTATTTGTTATTACTGGAGTGCGGCAGCAACTAGCATCCATCTATTTTAAAATTATCAGCGTGTGGCGGGGACTGAGACCTAAACAAGGTCCCACACGAGCAAGATCAGATGCGCAATATGTCGGCAAGTCACAGCACACAAACGATGCTCCACACAGGCGGGCAAAAAGTCGCGTGCATCATGTCAATTTTTTATAACTTCATTTTTTTTTTTCATTATTTGGCATAACAATACTGATTTTTAGACCAAGGGTCTCAAAATTGTCTTGAACTATATATTACCGGGTTTAAACAACTATAAAATTCACATTTTGAGTCTTGTGCGTTAGAAAACATTTCAAATTATGTCAAAATTCGAATAAATAGGGTTTTACTGTACCTTGCTTATGATTTAGAGCCTAAATGAATTGAATAGTAGTGACGAGAAAAAATGCTACTCTTGACTTACTAATGTGATTGTGATTGATATTCGATAATATCAATGATTGAAAACTGTGACTGTGATCACAGTTTCTGATACCACAATACATGAAATAAATTTTAAAATCGTAATTTTGAACATGTTTACTTATATTATTAAAACTTAATTTGCGTTAAAAACGTATTCTATCATAAATCAGAATAATTAGTAGAAAATTACGACACATACCTACAAAATGTGTAACAAAAATACAAATTAAAATTAAGTTACCTGCAAGCTACCATAATTATCGACAAAAACAGATTCCAATAGATGATGCTAATCAAATCACGAAAAATCCGGTAGATGGCGCTGATTCAAATGATAATCGATTTAAATAGTGATGTCAGAAAATCAATAGAATTTTCAACAAAAAAAAATTTTAATCACAATATTCTCAGACTAACGGTTCGTGATTTTGAGCTAATCACTACTGGATAGTGCAAGCAAAACTGCTGGGTTAAAATTGAATTAATGTAATGAAAACCCAAGTCACAAAAATAACTTTGCATGCTAGAGAAACATCACGGTGAATGGTGTTAACTTAGAATTGGTCTGCACATACCTAGAAGTAATCTCCATAAATGGAGCACTTCAGGAGGAAATAACAAGGAGAATAAAATTAAGCTGAAGAGCATATGGATAATTATATACAGTCTTTAAAGTAACAAACCACTGTGTCTTAAGATAAGTCTCCAATCTTACAATATGGCGGTAAAACCTAATCATAAACTAACTCAAAATCTTGAGGACACAGCATAGTATAAAAATAAACATATGTCGAGGATCGCTAGAAAAAGCAAAATACAGGTTATTTAGATTAGTGCGCAGACTAAGGTAAAGGATGTCATTATCACTGTTAAAAAGCATAAATGATAATGAGCGTGTCATATTTTAAGACATACTTAATCGATGAATAAAGAATTTTCTTCAAGACACAAAAATCAGATCAAAATTCATTGGGCAAACAAAATTATCAAAGTACGGAAGAGGGCGGTAGAGCATGGGGGAATTTTCATCCAGGTTACTAATCTTGATATTCTCTTTTCAGTGATTATAATGAATTCCTTGATGATCTAGAAGAAGATCCAGCTCTACGGCAAAATGTTAATATTTTCAAAACAAAAACATTCGTCGATTCCAACGATAAGGAGTTTGATCCGTCCATGCCACGAATCACTTTGGAAGAAATGTTGGATGATCTCACAATAGATGATGTGGAAATGGGGGAGGAGTAGACTTCCACATTTATTTGTTAATATGTATACCTGTAATATTTCTTATAAAATGTTTTTTTCTTTTTTTATCTTTTATTTTTATTTGGCTGCAAATAAAAATGTTATAATAAACTTGAGGTTTTTTTTTAATAACTTGACCCTAATATTAATGTCTCAGTTTGCATATTTGCATTGGGGTAATCTTCCATCTTGACACTCAACTCTCGCCTCATTCACATTCATATATCTTCTCATGCACACTTTCTAACAACTGTTTTTCTTAACATTCTCATTAATTCGTTCCAAATGAAAAAACCACTTAAATAACCCTTTCTTAGTCCTGTTCACTACGCTAAGATCAGTTTTACATTCACTCTTGATTTGTTCATCTTTTGCTCTGTCATCCAATTAAAAGGGGTGAGTATTCATTTTTTAAGAAATGAGAATTCTCAAATTTCTCGATAATAAATGAAAAAATGTATGTAATACAGTAAAGTATTGCAGATATCTTTATATATATGTATTAGGGGTAAAGTAATCAAAATTAGACGATGATATCCTAAAGTCGATGGTGGAATCAGATCCTCGTCAAATAAATCAAGGAATTATCATTGAAGATTGATTGTCCATGGTCTACAGTTCAAGATCATCTTCATCGCATAGGAAAATTGCACAGAGAAGGAATTTGGGTTCTCCATGAATTAACGCAGACGGCGCTCGATCAATGGCGTACCATCTGTGCATCTCTTCTGTCTTGGTATGAAACCAATCCTGTCATGCAGTGAATTGTAATTGGAGACGAGAAGTGGGTGCTAAACAATAATCCTGTATAAAAAATACAATGGCTTTCTTCCGGACAAGTACCTGGTCTAACCCCTCGACCATCACTAACAATAAAGAAGGTCCTTTGTGTGTGGTGGTGAACCCGGTCAGGCTATTACAGCGATAGTGTATTGTGAGCAACTCGAGTGAATGAAACAAAAGCTTGTAAAAAAACAATCAGTTTTGGTAAATAACCAAAAAAGGATTCTGCAACCCAATAACGCAAGGCCTCATGTTGCAAAAATAACACGGGAAAAAATAAGAGAGCTTGGATCAGAACTTTTAACTCATCCACCCTATTCACCGGATCTCGCGCCGTAGGATTACCACATTTTTAGATCGTTAGAGCATACTATGAGACGTAAAAAATTTTATTATGTTGGAGAAGTGAAAACGCACTTAGAAAAGTTTTTCGCTGAAAAATCAAAGGACTTTTGCAAAAAGGGCATTGAACTTTACATTAGCAAAAAGTGATAGAAAATGATGTAAATTATTTTGTTGATTAGTATTTAAGATTTCTATAATAAATAAATGTTTATTACCAGCAAAAAAAAGTTTTGATTACTTTTCGGTCAATATATTTATTGCTATCATTTTTTCAATATTTTTTCGATTTAAGCATATAAATATTATCATAGTATGTAATTGAAATATAAGACAACTAGAAGAATGGTAAAATATTTATAATTTATTTTTCTTATGTGTATGAATTAATATTAGATATATTATAACATGTTATTCTTAAAATAACCCTGTACAAAACATGCCATCTAAAATAGAATCGGACATCCTCATTTTTTGTTTGTTTTATAAAATTTCTCAAGAAATGAGAATTCTTGATTTAGCATTTTTCTCAAAAAGAAACACTAGGTGTGAGGTTCGAGAATAGGGCTCTTCAGACTCACAAAATTAAAATTTTAAGAATAAAATTGTATCAGAAATGGACATAAAATTATACATTAATTTAAAAAAATTAAACTTTGTAAAGGTTACCTAGGTGCATAGTCATAGTATATTTATTTTTTACTGAGAACACATTGTTGTGAAGTTATTTTTCAGAACATCATTTGTAGTATTTTTAATACAAATTAAATTAATTAACTACAGAAAAATCTATTTATCAAAAGAATAATTTAGTAGCTACTGGAACTTCGAACCTAGACCTTTTCCTATTCGGGGAGATGCATTACCCAGTTTCGCCATATCAATCAAGTAGAACTATGACAAATTTTTGAACTCGTATTCTATAGCTTTTTCAAATTGATACACCTTTTATTCCGTTTTTGAAAACAATCAACTTTACATTGCGAAGAATCTCGAGGAATACACACTAGGAGATGCCAGAATTAAATCAATTAATTTTTATTAAACTTTGATACAACTTATAGTATATTTCGATAGAAAAAAAAAATGCCATTAAAATGCAAAACTATGCAGTTATAATACACAAAACAATACACACATTATTTTATTGTGCAGATAAGGTTTCTGAAAATGTTAATTTAATTGAAAACCTTGCAATGAAATAAATATCTTATCTAAAATATGCTGATCTGATATTATTATATTTTGTTATAAATACAAAGTCATTTCCTTAAATCAAAATGTAATCTTACTAAGTAAATCTGATAACGCAAATATTCATATTGTTTTGATTTTATTTTCAAGTGATTAAAGAATTAATCAGTATTTTCATTCTTTCATTCTAATTAATTATTACATGCCATTGCTGATAATTTTCTAGAAAAAACAAACATTATCTTAATTAAAAGTAACTCTCAAAAATGTTTCTCGTACCGGATGTATAAATATTACGTACAATTTAACCAGTATCTTCCCAGTATGTCGTTTATCATTTTTATCCCTTTATCCTAAGGTCGGGGGCCCTATGTCGCTACAAGGTGCTCACCCTGTCTTGCGCTGTTTAACCCACGCTAACGTTGCGAAAACGCAACGGTGAGTTGGCCAGGTCATATTCTGAGAATTTGGTAAGGAATATCCGATATTGGTTTAGGTGCATATTATTAAAGGTTCAATCTATCCATAAACCTGTACAGGTATAAATATATTACTTTTGGTTACAATTCAGTTCCCTTCAAAGACGGCCAAAATGCGACACTCGGGTAAGTTGTTTTTTAATACATTATATTCTTAACATATTGCAAATTTTTTAAATATTTTTGCATTAGTTCTTATTTAGAATTATGTAATATTAATAAATAAGTAGTCGTTGAAAAAATTAAAAAGCGCAAATTAGTTGGCCGTTGCGCTAACGCAACGTCAGCGAAATACGGAGGTAAAATCTATTAGATTATTTGATGCATGAATGCCATCAACAAACGTAAGTATAATGATTTGTGGCTAAATAAGATTAACTAATATGATTTTTATATTCCCAAGAGGCTGCTAATTTCATCGCAGAAATTTGGAATCAGATGATGATGATGAAGAAGATATCCAGATGTAGTTGTTTTACCTCTGAAGGCTCCAAACTTACTGACGAGGAGGAGTTTGATATTGAGTTATATGAAAATGCTGTCTCTAACCATGTGTTTGGGATACAGCGGGAACTTTAGAGAAGAGAAGAGAACAACATCCCAATCTTCATCATCAGTAGTACCAAGGAAAATGCGTTAGACCAAATCGCAGCATAATTTTTTGCGAGAACCAATCAATGTTCGAAATAGTTAAATTAGAAAAATGAGTATTCAATTAGCAGGCTAATCATATACCGAGTTTTTAAAAACAATATACAATAATAAACCTGTAACCCTCATTCTAGAACAATCAATTGTTTATATATTCAAAAAACAAGGCACCCACATCATTGACGAGTGAAAATATAAGAACATTTATAGAATTATTATTATATACCGAATATCAGAGGATACCTCGTGAAGAAATGTATTGATCTCTAGATTGTTAATCTATTTGTAAGGTCGTATTTATCAAATTCGATTATAGATTTGAAAAGAAAAATGAAACTGTAGATGTTTGATGGAATGACAGGCTTGTAGTTAGTGGTATCAAATTGCAATTAGATGAGCCAATACAAATGTATCTAGATATTAAAATAGTAAAAAATTTACATACATCTCGCTTAATCCAATGCTCTTAGACATTATAATCTCTTTAAGAGTTGACTTATTTTTATTTTACTATATATTTATTTACGTTTACTTTATTTTGAATTTTAGAATGAAAATTCGTAGAAAAAATTGTCTAGAGCCATATGACTCTTTGTTATTAATGAAAGTTATTCCAAAGCTTTCATCCTGAAGAAAATATATGACTTAAATTTAAGTCATGTCGAAACTTTCATAAAGTCATCAATAGCGAACATCTGTATTGGCTACTAGGTTGATCTATTAGATAAGTAATATCATCAAGTTCGAGTCCGGGCATTATTTTTTTTTAAAGAATTGAAAATAAAAAATGACGCAGAGTATGTCATTCACAAATATATTTTATATGTGAACTTTCCACATTATCACATTGGACGATAAATGTAATGAAATTTTCCACAAAGGAAAACAGAATGTAATGAATTATTTATATTGTTATTGACTAGTTACATATAAGATTTATATAACTACATCTATATTTATAAATCTCCATAAGTCAATAATGTCTTTTGTAACTTAATATAGAAGCCTAGTTGTTAATAGTGTACTAAAACCACGAAGAATAAATACATATGTTAAAATCTGTATTTGTTTTATTTTATACGTTTATTATTTACCCCCTATTTCGCTGACGTTGTGAAAACGCAACACCTCATATTTTCCAAGACAGCAGATTTTCCAATATTTTTTTGATATGATTTTCTTAATAATGTCTTTTTAAAACACATCCAAATTTCACCAATATTGAACGATGATATCTGATACCAGCGGTTAATGGGTTAAGTACTTGAAGTCTAATCGAGACCCAATCCGTCTTCAGAAAATCTTCATTGTTGCTTATCACAATTTAGTCTAGGGCGACCCACTGCCCCCTTCCCTTCCATGTTATCAAGATGTTACATCTTGGTAATCGTTTCTCTGGCATTTGCAAGACCAATGTTCCCTCTAAGGAGTGCTGGTGTGCACACACAATTTAGCATTGTAGTGCACATAAAAAAATATAGCGGTTGCACAATTTTTAACAAGACTTCTTCATGTGCCGTCTACTATCAAAAGTTAGTCACCATGTTGAATTATCTTATTTAAGATCAACATTTGGGCATTGAACCGCTTTCTGAGGTTACTCAGCCAAGATTAACCTCTTTCTACCCACACCATGTAAAAATCAAATACATTATATATGCAACACAGTAGTTTTACTAATATGGTTGTTTTTGACTTATTACAGGTCTATTTCTGGTCCCATTGACAATCTCGTCACTTCTTTCTTAGTGATCAGTAGTAACTTTTTACTTTAGTAAAAAAAGTTACTTAATTAAAGTAATTTTTTTTGCGAAAACGGGTTGTTTGATCATTAATACAAAAATATTTACTTCTCGAGAGTACATCCCGTAGTAAACTTATTTTACTCTCCGATATTCAGTAGTAAAAATGGGAATCCATAGTTAAATATGGCGGACTTTTCACAGCTGTTCCAAAAATCATCTGACACATTGATACTTTGAAAGTTGCACTATACGACAATTAATCATTCAATATCCTGCTATTTTAATGATGAGATTTTGTCCGATGAAGATCTCGTTGTTTAATATACATTATTACACATAATATGAAAAAATTTCACCACCATATATCGAACGCCTAGACGAAATAATCCATAGATAAAGCATAAACTAAAAAATATTTCATGATTATTTGTCACGCCTATAGACATCTTCATCTATGTTTTGACAGTAGTAAATTCGATGTATTAAGAATCCGCAAAGGATTTTTACTGCGAGCGTTAGCAAAAAGTTACTACTGTTCACACAACCGACCCTTAGCATTCTTTTGTCACTCATACTTTTAAATTCACAATAATAAGAAAATAATATGTAAATATTTTGCCATGATATAAAAAAGAAAAATAATAAACGTTACAATCTTTTACATATACACTCAATTATTTTTTTGCACTGGGGATACGTTCCAGAGTCTACCGTGTAAAATTTTAAATAATATCCAATTTTACAGAGACTAGTAAATATTTATTTATTATTATTATACACGCCTTATTCAGGCATTAACATAATTTGTAAAATAATAGAAAATTTCATCAGAAGTGCAATACATAAAGAAAAAAATTATATCAGCATGTTTTTTCATAATAAAAATTTATAATAAATATAAAATGTGAAGTAAAGCAATTTATCCGTCACCATTGAGTTGAGACAAATAATTGTAATAATGTAGTCCTATAAAGAGTTAAATTTACAGCAAAAATGTCTACTACCTCCGCATATTCATTCCCTAAAGAATGCAATCTGGGGACTGCGGAGTTAGCTAATGCATGTGTTCTGACATTACCACTGTAATAGAATAATGAATTGTGTCTCGATGACCTTAACGGTGTGTGAAATTCAAGCAGGTAAGCAATCTGGGAGTCTACCATACCATTGATAATCCTGTATAAAAATATAAGATCAATCATCATACGTCTCATTGATATTTTTAACAATTTCAGACGGCTAAGGAGATAATCATAATTGATATCCTCAGAGCGTATATTTCATTTAAAATTAATGAATCTTAAAAACTTGCTCTGGATTCTTTCAACCGCCAACAAGTGAACAATGAAGTGAGGCGACCATATGACCGAATTATATTCTACCTGAGATCTGACTTGAGAAGTGTAGAGGACTTTATAAGTTTGCAGGTCCGAAAAGTTTTTTGTACTCTGCAGAACAAATCCCAACATTTTGAAACCTTTATTAGTTATCGAATCAATGTGGAGAATGAATGATAATTTACTGTCAAATATTACACACAGATCATTGATCTCCCTAACTGATACTAAGTCAACATCGCTGATAAAGTACGAAAATTTCACACCATTTAAATAAGGAATTCAAATTACTTTATATTATCATGCAGTCAGACACACTATTCACTGATCTGAATATCTTCAAGTCGGCAATAATTATAATTTGTGCATCATCAAAAACATAGGCAATATCATTAATAAAAAGAATAAACAATATAGGTCAAAGATGGGAACTCTGTGGAACACCACTCAAAGCAATAAATTCATCAGATAATGAGTAATCAATCTTTACCAAAAGTCTTCTGTTGAAAAGATAGCTACTAAAGCACTGCAATAAATTTCCATGAATACCCAATCTCTGGAGTTTAACTATGAAGATATAATGTGATACCTTGTCAAATGCTTTAGAGAAATCAATATAAATTGAATCTACCTGGTATCCCTTTCCTAGCTATTTGATTATGTAATTTTCATACAATAATAAGTTAATAGCAGTTAACCTTCCTGAGAGAAATACGTGTTAGAACGGTAAGATTAATAGTTTAATCAGGGACATCATCTTATTCAATGAAAGTTTTTCAAAGAGTTTCGGTATTGAAGATTGCATATACAATACGTCTATAATTATTGATGTCGCTTTTTTCACCCTTTTTAAAAATCTGTGTTAAAAAGTTACTTTTCCAGACATCAGGATAACAGCCTGTACCTAATGATAAGTTAAATAAAAGATATAACGGATAGATGAGATGTTCAACACAATTTATTAAGAATAAAGGTGGTATCCTATCAGGGCCAGCACTTCTATCTCGATCCAGTTGTTTAATAATATATGTTAAAATCTCACCCTGATTTATATGAACATCTAATATATTCATATATCAGATATATTGATAGATCAGCAACCTTAAAATTCGGTATATAATCATCAAACGCAGAAACACTGTCATAAACACTTTTAAAAAAATCAGCAAACAAGTTTACTATTTCACTAACATTGTTTCCTGCAATGTTATTGAGGTACATTGAATTCACATCGAAACATTTTTCCTAAGCGAGTTTGAGTATTTCCAAAATTTTTTTGTGTTGTATGGTAAAGTTTGCTCGATATTAGCTAAGTAGTTGTTGAAACACAATTTAGAGAGAGAAGTACACTGCTTCCTTAAGCTATAAAATGCAATGTTATCATACAAATTGTGACTTTCTTTGTATCTTTTGTGGGCAACCTTTTAAAGATTTATTAGATTAATTAGATCAAAACTGAATCATGTAGGGTATTTCGATTTAAATCGTTTGCGACTTGAAACAAAGTTTTCAATAATTTGATAAATTGACATATAAAACTGGTTAATTACATTGTTGATGTTAACATTGGATAAGTTAGACCAATCAATAGCACTCACGCCCTCACAGATTTTTGAATAATCGGCAATGTTAGGACTTACATTGTTATAACTAATATTATTATTGAAATAACTATAAATTATTCAATTCAAAAGTGGATGATACAAATCTTTCGGAACCAATATTTCTGGAGATTCCCCGATATAAATATTTGAATTGTTAGTTAATTAATTAACTACAGAAAAAAATCTATTCAAAAAATTATTTAGTAGCTACTGGGATTCGAACCTAGACCTTTTTCTATTCGGGGAAATGCATTATCCAGTTACGCTATATCAATCAAGTAGAATTATGACAAATTTTTTAACTTATATTCTATAGCTTTTTCAAATTGATACATCTTTTATTCCATTTTTAAAAACAATCAACTTTATACTGCGAAGAATCTCGAGGAATACACACTAGGAGATGCCAGAATTAAATCAATTAATTTTTATTAAACTTTGATACAACTTATAGTATATTTCGATAGAAAAAAAAAATTGCCTTTAAAATGCAAAACTATGCAGTTATAATACACAAAACAATACACACATTATTTTATTGTGCAGATAAGGTTTCTGAAAATATTTATTTAATTGAAAACCTTGCAAAGCACTTTGCTTTCGCTTTAGATTATTTTTCGATGGCGAGAAATCACTCTCATCTGCAGCGATATATTTACTAGTGTGTCTTGAATAATATTAACATCTTCTGTTTATTTTATTTCACCGATTTGGAATGCGAATTATGTTATCAGATACATAAAAAAAATCATTGTCTTTTGACACTTATGATAAAATTATAACTATGTTTATTTATTTTTTTAGTTATACTCCCGTACGTGTTTATGGTTTTTTCGTTAATTTTTTTTATATTGCGGCTCTCAAGGGTATGATAAATTATTGTATCATCATTATGATTACGATGGGTTTGATCATTAATTGACATTGCGGTTACTTTGTGGTGTAACGTGATTATTTTAATTTTCATAATAAAACTTTGTACTACACACACGTTGGGTTATTTTTACTACTAATTTCGAGAGGTGCAGTCCCTCTCATCATCATCTTTTATTCAACTTCATACGTCCCTCTGTCGGAATCAAATATTGCGATCGTAATTTCACCCACTTCCTGACTAGCTATCGTTCTGAAACTTTCAGGATATGTTTTTCTCGGTGAGTAAGATAATCAGTCATTTCCGATATGATTAAAACAGTTAATCAAAATTTCTAAAAATAAGTTCTGTTTCGCTCATTAGGTATGTTGATCGAGAGACACCGGAATAATCCGAAGTTTGAATTAATCATGCTGAACATAATAAATAAAAGTTTTTTTTTTATTTATATTTTTTATGGCTACTTGTTGTATATGTACCTACTTATTAGATTTTGAACCCGTATTAAAGTAAAAAAATTAAATGGTTCTTTTTTTTCAAGCGTGTAAAAAGAGAATCAAGTGTATATAATATTGAATGTTCTCTATACCCTTTGACCAATCTAAACTAAATTTTCCGCTATTACTCTTTAGGACTGCGCAAAATATAAGCTCTTCATCCTCCATCACCCTCCCGCCACTCCCACTCACAATGGACCACGTTTAGCATCACAAACAACGACTTATTTAAAAATCAACATTTCATCTATTTTTTAATTATAACTAAATATGAATCATGAGCAATGCCGAACACGGGATCGCAAGTATTTTATAAAGTTATGTTGTCTTACATGCAACATATTTTTTAAATATCAATCTAGTGAGGATGCCATACAGATACTGAAAATCAGACTAGTTCTAAGAATTACGAAAGAACTGGTATTTTGTGTTATCTGAAAATAATTTACAATATGTATTATCTATTCAGCACCTGCACATTGCATTCACTGGTAAGATTGTTGGCATGCCAAAGATAAAAAATATCCCTTTTCAAGCACAAGAACTAGTCTCTTTTTTGGAGAGGTACAGCTATTCACAAAAATATACAACTTTAGTTTTGTAACAGATTCAAGTAACTCATATATTATATAAAATTGTAAAAATTTCAAAATAATAATCTTATTTAAAGATTGGCAATAGTTGTCTGACATTATGTTGCTTAAAAAAGGCAAACTGAATATTTGTTATGTCGAAAGCAGTTGATAGATCCTTATACATGTTGACTGACTGCCTATAGTGCTCATAAACTGATTGAAGGGGATTTATGAAATTTTATAAACTTTAAATTATTAATTAACAGCGCAAAGGCGATAGCCGATTGCTTATTGTTATGCTCTATTGTGCCAGTCGGTATTTAAATATATTATATTATAAAAGAAATAACATATATTATATTATAAAAGAAATAACAGTTTATTCTGTGTCCATAACCCCTTGTGGAATGATTAAAATGCCAAAATACCCAGGCTGAGGCTGCTGAGAATTTTTGAATTTAATAAACAATCAGACCTATTTTTCATATAGCCGATTGCTTATTGTTATGCTCTATTGTGCCAGTCGGTATTTAAATATATTATATATATTATAAAAGAAATAACAGTTTATTCTGTGTCCATAACCCCTTGTGGAATGATTAAAATGCCAAAATACCCAGGCTGAGGCTGCTGAGAATTTTTGAATTTAATAAACAATCAGACCTATTTTTCAATGTTAAAAATATTATTTATTATCAAAGGATTATCCACCACAGTACAACCCAATTTAACCAATCAACACAATTACTTAATCAGACATAATCTCAATTTGAAATAAAAGTGTATTATTATTTAGTTTGGGCACTAACGTCACATATGATGGTTGACCATATATGATGGCTGTCACATATGATGGCTGCGTATCTCCCAGTTAGTGAATGGACACTAAGTGGATCCGGTAAAATGGAACCACGTGTTACTTGTCGCCGTCTAATAATAGTATTAAAATCTCGAAATAATGTTTTAATCAGTTCTTATCAATACATCATATATTTCCTATGAAAATAAATATGCCTTCAGATAATTACAAATTTTTAAGCACAAATATAATTGCATTCTTGCATATTGGGGGTGATCATCAGTATTATAGACATACATACGGTTTATTTTATTTTTACTAGAATATAATATTGCAGTTTTTAATTTTTAAACACAATCTCAATTGCTTGAATTCTGTGACAAACTTTATAATTCAGATATTCTGTAAAAAATTTATTTGATAAAAATATATTACGTGTATGCTGGTAAAGAATTACAGATAAACGTAAATGCCTGTGGAGATTGTGAAAAATCATATGGGTTAAATTCCACCTGCAAAATCTGCATATTTTGCATTGATTTGCATTTACAATATGGAAAATATATTGAAATTGTGAAAAAACATTCTTGTGTGGATTCATATTTAGTCGGCAACACAGTTTAGTGTTGAAATAATATTAGCAATTATTACAATTTTTAATTTAAACCAAAGTAAATTAAAATATATAAAAATTATATTTAAAAAATACAGTGAAACTTCTATTTAACTTCCTTGTCTTGTGAATATGGAACCAGCAAAATTAATGTCATATTATTTCTACACAACGAGTGCATGTTTTTATTTTACAAAGTTTTTTCAAAAATGTATGTGTCAAATCAACATAAATCACCAAGGACGAAATGTTAATTCCAAAAGGGCATTACGGGAAGACTCATATTGAGGACAAATAAAAAGGGGTGATTTTAGGGACTTTCAATGTCGTTTTCTTTGCTCATATTATAAGTTTATAATTGTGACGCATGTTTAGTCTAAAAAGTAATAGTTTAATTTTTCAGAGATGTAAAAAAATAAGTTTGGAATTCAAATGAAATTTTCCAACCAAATAATTATTGGTTTTTATAATCGAGAAGAAGCTTGAAGCTTGGGTTGACTCATAAATCATTAATTATTTTTTTATTTCTTCTGAAAAATAGATTCTTTTATGGCATCTACTTACTTTCTCTACAATAGGTAATCGGGTGTTTGTTAGTTTTGTTTTTGTTTTGTAATCATTGTTATATAAAAGTATTAAATTTAAAACCTAAAATGAACAATTTAAAAGTGCATCATCGCCATACAACCAACGTCCACAGTAACCCGAGAATTTTTTTTGAGACTAGTAGTTGATTTTACCACGCCTTTCTCACTCTTCGTATCTTGCTCCAATGAATTTCTACTTGTTAAGATTACCGGAGAGACATTGAATGGGAAAAATTTCTGAAATGATTCAAGGAGGAAATTAATTACTTTGTCAATTTTTTTTACTTATTAAAACCTCCAAAATTATTCAAAGAAGGAAATAATATATTGTCATTTAATGTCAACTGTAGTATGTACTTTTTTAATCAAATTTTTGATTTCAATAGTATAACGGAACTTATTTAATTATATAAGTTATTTAATAGTATAACTATCGGATCTGATAAACACTTATTTTTACTATTACAATGTACCCTAATAGGTGTTTACTTCACAATATGCGTTAAAATATGATACATCTATAAAAAGGCTAAACAAAAAAAGATTTATGAAAAAGAAATCAAGCTACATTACCAGAATTTCAGTTCAAACTTAATCACCCACCAAAAGTGTAATATCCGAATTTGTAATTATGGAATTTTTGATAAATTACACAAAAGTTGCATACATATTTTCAATTGATAACTCAAAATTATCAATTTGATTTGTAGATATCATGTGGGCATAATAGATATTGAGTGTAAATCTATCTGTAAAGGTTTTCAAGGTTACTAAATTTTCCCTAATATTTTTCTGTAGAAAAAATGAAACTTAATTTAATCACTTTTATATTAGATATAACAAAAAAATTCTGTGTGATTTATAAATCTTTTCATAATTCAGTGGTAATAAGCCAGATGAACCAATGTGTCAATTTCAATGATATTGAGGAAAGCAAACATAAGATTTCAATTTAATATACTAATCAAAATACTTAGATAACTAATTTAGTGTAATAGAATATTGATTTATTTTTCAATTTATTAGAATTATGTATTTAACATTGTAAGCAAATTATTAAATAAAAAAACCCCTCTGCCGCCAACAATTTATTATGATTTTTTTCAAATGCTTCATTTTGCCTAGTTCCTCGGGGCAGCCAATCATTAATCTTCTTATTATTGTGAATATGTTTGTGGTACTTGAAATCATAAATATAAGAGTATAAAATGGTTTGGAATATGGTTGTAGGTATATTTAACACAACTCATAAAATAATGTTAATCTTTATTCAAAAGAAATAATAATTTATTGCTAATCTTCATCAGAGCTGATTATGTCAACGCATACCTTGATAAGAAGAGAACTATTTATACGGGAGTTGTGAGAATTAATGATATTCCAATGGAACAAATTGTAATAATGTAAATCTTGGTGGTGGAACAAATTATGTATAAGAAAACGAATCTTGATATTTTTATTCATCTACCAGTAGAAAATTCATATATGTACCTCATTTTTCTTAATGGGTGTATTTGTGTAATTTTTTGATCTATCTTATTTTGTCCTATCTTTTGAATTCATAGGCTGCATTAACCTTTTCATTCTTTTCAATCTTAAAAATATTCATCTCTTCTTCAAACAAATATTTTATTTTGAACCTGTTACAAATATTACATGTGCTGTACAGATCTTTGAAAGAAAAAAAAATCAAAGTGAAACAGCTTCAGGTATAGGCTAGAAGTTTTCAATGGTAAATTGTCACAATTAGATTTATACATTTTTGTTATAGATAGTGTTTGGTAGATACTTTTTAGAGGATTACTACATATATATATATATATCATGAATCTACACTCGGCTCATTTGTCACATTTACAATATTACATATCTCTGATGGTTCTTTTATAACTTCGTTAGTGGAACACTGACACCTCATTTTACCACACTAAATATTAGATTATTTTAAGAGTTGTGGAAGAAAACTTTAAAAACAGAATAAAACTCAGATTTTCGCAATTATTGTTTTATTTTCAATTAATTTATTATTATTTTATAAATTCTTTTCTGTTTCCGTGTAAGCAGTTGCTTATAAATAATGTTGATAATTTTAAGTAGTTCAATGGAACTACTTTTAGATTAGGTAAGTAAGTATGTAAGTACATCAATACCATTAAAAAAAGACAATATATGAATAAGGTCCTCGATGTATGTTAGATAGATGTTACATTAATTAGTAGATAAGAAAAAAACGGAGCTTATTAATAATGTATGATTTATTCTCCCACTCTTTTTTTTTCGGATATAGATAAATTGCTTTCATTTAACAGGTGCAAAGTAATTCACTCTATTACAAATCACCTATAAATAAAGTTCAGTGCTCTACTTTTCACTGGTAGTACAGCTCATGTTTTAGTTATGAAGTCCTGTTTATTTATTTTTCTGCTGTTAGGCGTGATAATAGTCAGCCAACATGGTGTGTTCGGGAAACAAACTCATCGTACAGAAAGTAAGTTAATGTTTAATGTGATTATATCATAATGCGATGGGATATTTAATGTGTAAAAATTATTTTGCTAAAGTTAATGTTTTTCAACAATAAAATAAGAAAAATATTAATGTCACCTTAATATTAATCTTATTTTTTTAATATATTTTTATTTTTTATTTCATATATATTTAATTCTGGAATGTTAAATTTCTAAGAGTATTTTTTGTTGATAATGAATAGAAATTGTGGTGTATTCAAGTGTATTTATTTACATTAAAGTGTAATTAATAAAAGCACATTAAATTAAATTTTAATATGGCAACCAATTTGATAAGTAAAATTTATAAATGGTCCGTTTTAATTGATCATGTAATAGAGAAAGACTACATATATGAAAACGTGATAGTATCCAATGAGCAGCTTGTGTCTTCAGATCAGGTCTGGTTACCCTCTTTGAACATGATAATATGTTCATAAAGATCATTAACTGACTGTACATCTTTCAAATCCTAGTTTGCTTTATAACATTATGAATTAGGGCAGAGTGAAAGTGACTAAAAAAAACATTTTAATTTAATCTGTCATGTATGTTAAAAGGTGCTATGAACAAATAAATAGTAACATATCCACTTTAATTTGTTTCATGGTTAAGAAATAGAAACATTATTATACAATATTAAAAGAATTAAACAAATGTGAAGTTTTAATCGTATTTTGCAGGTAGGAAGTTAGGGTTCAGTAACAAAAATTTTGAAATTTTTGCATTTTTGTAATTTAATTAATGCATTATTTTTGCAACCAGTGCACCACCTGAAGATAAAGTCAGAATCAATATCTTGAAATTAAAAATTTCATAATAAAAAAATAATTTTAAATTTTTCACACAATTTTTTTTCACTCCGTCCCCTATTGTGCATGTCATTTTTATTAAAATATCTTCGTTTTTTTAAAACGATAAAGTAGTGAGTAATTTTCAGATAAAAAGTTAAATCAATTTGTATTTCAGAACAAATATTTGGACAATTTATGAAATATGTGACAAAAAAACAAACTACAACTGATGTAATAGAATTCAGAAAGATAATAAAAATTTTGTCTTTCCCTCAGTACATTTACAGAGCCCCTTTGTCTACATTCAGTGAAAAACAATTGGTAAAATAAAATATATTTGTAATTTTATTTGCATTCCTTCACAAATATCTTATGAAATTATGAATATACTAATTAGGGATTCTGTATTCTCGTCTTTTTTCAATTCCCAGGACTCGAGAGTCAACATTTTCAAGTTCCAGGAATTCCTAAGAATCGAGATCACGAACTTTATTTAATTAAAAAGAAAATATATTTTTAAATATTCATATGTATGATGTACGGTAGCTATTAAAATTATTATAAAATTATTTTGGTATAAAACATATGTTAATATTAATTTTATAAACAAATAAAAACTTATCAATGAAATATTTATTATTTCGTAATGTGGAAGTAGTTTTGTTTGAATGATATTAAGAATATGTATTTATTGAATACTAAAACGCATTTATCTATAAAAATTTAATAAAAAACATATAAAAAATAACAATTAATAAAGAAACATGTCGAAAGAAACAGACAAGAACATATGTATTTGGCCAACGTCAACTGAAGTCCCCATTTTTTTTAAAGTTCCGGGACTTGAGACAGTAAAATAATCATGAAATTCCCGGGTTGTCTCGATACAGAATCCCTAGAACTAATTTATCAAATACTTCAAATAAATTGATGATCCATTTTATTTATTAATAATTGATAATTTTGTTAGAAACATACCATCTTTAACATTTTTGTTAACACAAACAAAATAATACATTTACATTTTTTAAATTCATTTTGTGATTTCATTATAATATAAAAGTTACATCAATAATTTTATTGTGAGTTTCTCTTACCAGAAGTGTTAAATTTTGAACTATCTTTTTTAGGGATTGTCGTGTGTGGCATGTCGCTCAGCAATTAAAACTGTGCTAGCCATGCATGCCCAAGGTTCTACCGAGCAACAGCTGATCGATATTGTAACAGATATGTGTACATTATTGGAAATACAACCTGAACATGTTTGCCGTGGTTTAGTTGAGCTCAATTTGGTGAATAACTCAGATTATTTTTAAATCTTCGTATTACTTAAGTCATTTAATATATTTGCATTAAGACAAAATGTGCATACATGTGTATATTACTGAACATAATAATATATCACTAATTCTTATTATTGGGCAATGAATATAATATTAAAGATGCAAAAGTATAACTTGTGGAATTTTATTTCAGCCTATCATTATTTATATTGTCAATAACGAACCGGCATTTTCTCCTGAAACATTTTGCGGAGTGTTATTACAGTCGAATGACAAGAATTCGTGTCCATTTGATGATGAACGTTTTGAATGGTCAGTTGAATTATCATCTAAGGATGTGACAATAGAGGTACGTTTATTTTTTACTATTACATATTTAATAAGTAGCTATGTATGTATTGTATAATGAGACAGGATTGAGAAGGGAAGAAGGGTGAAGTATGTTTATTGGAAATAATTTAAAAATAAGGTTGGTCAATAACAGACATGATATCCACTGCGCCAGATACTTGACAATGACAAATAATAAGTTACTTTTCAAATATCTTCAGTTTTTTAGTTTGTTAGATGATGTTCGTGACCAGAGAAAATTGAATGTGCCCTTGAGATTATTTATTGTCATCATCTAAATTAAAATAACACAATTATAAATTAAGGATTTTACACTGCCTTTGGGAAGGATCAGTTGTTCCGAAACATCAAAATATAAAACACCAGCGGTTAAATACAATTTCTTGTTGTGTAAATATTTATTAATGTTTTCAGCCTCCGGAGCAGGGAGATTCATCATTAAAAGTTATACAATTGTCTGATATTCACTATGATCCTAACTATGAACCGTCCGGCCTGGCTAATTGCAATGAGCCAACATGCTGCAGAAAGGGACAGACTGAGAGTGCATCTCCGAGATGGCGCTCATTGTATGACGATGAGTCAATAGAAAAGAGAATATACAGAGATGAAAAGGGATCGTATATCCTAGATCTTGATTATGCCGTTAAGGTGCAAAAGAGGATAGCAAAGGCAATTAAAGATCACTCTTTGAATAGAGAAATTTCAGAAAGCGATCAAGCCGGTTTCTGGGGAGACTACAGGGATTGTGATACTCCCTGGTGGGCGGTGGAAGATGCCCTCAATAGAATAGTTGAAAATCATAATGTAAGATGTATTTTGCATAAATTTTGTCATTCATTAATACACAAAAAAGAAAAGGCAATTTTTTTTTAAGGAGACCACATTATTATTGTGAAGTTGTATTTTTCCATAACATTGTTCTGTGATATTTTAAATACAACAATAAGAAGAATGTGTTCTCCTTAATAATCATGTAATAATGTGTCAACGAGAAAGATATACAGATAAAATCAATTTATCAAAATAATTTTTGTTGCTACCGGGATGTTATATAATCAAATTTCATTGACTTATTTTTGTGCCTCCTAACATATAGCAATTTTTGTAATGATTCTAATTTACTTTAGTCTGCATGGAGGCTATTTTTTGTAAATAATTTTTTTTATTTTCAGGATGCTGATTACATTTACTACACTGGTGACATGATAGATCACGGAGTTTGGGAAACCACTCAGGAACAGAACACCATATCCATCCAACAAACATTTAATTTACTCAAAGATACATTTGGTTCTAAACCATTGTTCCCTGTGATTGGTAATCATGAATCTCAGCCGTTGAATCAGTAAATATATTTTTAATAAAATTCTATCAATTAAATATTTAAGTACATTCTAAATTGTCAACATATCCTCAGAAGAAATATTCGATTTCTTGTGAGTCTTTTTCCTAATAGATGTAATTTTTTTCATAGACCAGACTTCTTTGAATTTTTTTGTGATTTATAGAGAAATATTATTATTATTTATAATTCATGTACGATTTTTTCATTACACTGATTGATATATTTACTAAACTGAGAAGATCTTGAGCTAGTTCTGTAGTATTGTGTTTTTCTAAAAATTTCTTAGTGTATTCATTTCTTTAACTAATAATTTGTAAAGCAATGTTAAAAATAAATTATAATAAGGAATGCGGAATAAGAACGAAATATTACCATTGAGTGATATTTCGTAAATTGATTGTGGGAGCGGATAGCGAAAGTACGTTTTAAAAAGTTGATAAATTATATAAACGCTGTTTTATATTTAAAATACAAAACATGTTAAAAATTAGATTTAAAATAGGAGGTTTTGGAAAACCTAAATATCAGCTCGTATTTTTTAAGAATATTTGATAGTCCATATATATATCGAACCATATAAGGGTAAAGTATGTAGGAGAAAAAATTGAGAACAAAATAATAATAAAAAAATTCATTCAATATTAAAAATTAATGTAACCTCTTGGACACAGGCTAAATAATTTTAAAAATTATTCATATCTTTAATTTTACATTGTTTTAATTCATGACAGAGTAAAGAATAAAGAAATAAGAAGATAATGTAAAGCTGATCTTAATATAGTGAGTAAGATTAAGAAAGGTTCACATAGGTGGTTTGCATAGGTTCACATAGGTCATATGGAACAGATGAGAGAATGGTAAGAAAGATGCAAGTGATGGCACCAGAAATAGAGGACGTCTGTGGAAGACTTGGCATGACGAGGTAAGCCAGATACTGGAAGATGGTTCTGTTAGATGCCTCAATAATCGACGAGCTTGTATGAATGTGGATGAGGCGAGAATTGTGTGTCAGGACAGAAGAGTATGGCACTCTATCCTCCCTATCCACCCCTGCGGAGAAAAGGAGTGATGGTAAGTTAGTTAGTTTTAATCAACACAATGAATCAAACACGATTTTTTGGTTCTTCACATATTTAACTTTTCCAAATAATTTGACGATTGTTTGCGCTCTCTAGGCCATTTATCAACTGATAAAACATAAAACAGTGTGGTGAGCTTATATACAAATTTTACAAATTTGGGTTATTACATATTAGGCGATTAACAATACAACATTCCCTTAATGCTAAAATTGACAATGTTGAAAATACTAAGGATATTATCTCTAGTTACATGTCATTATTATCATACATTAATGTTGGGAAAAAACAAATTTTTAATGAGTTTTGTTTTTATTTATTTATTTAATTGTAAATGCCTGTAAAATATATTATCCAAAGTGAACTATTATTTAATTCATTATCATTAATATTAAAAGATTATCAATGCAACGATAAAATACAAAATTGAATATTTTTGCAGAGTACTTGAAACAACAATCACCGCAATCTATTCTAATCCTGTATGTATTTTAATTGCGATTGTAATTGATATTATAAATAAGATAATTATAATTGATATTATAAATATGATATGATCAACTTAAGTTATTAAAATTTATCTACTACTTTACAAAGTGTAAAAACAAATCAAAAATGACATAAATTTTATGGATAATACATTGTTTGTGTATTCATTTATGTGAAAGATTAAAAGAATAATATGTAACTCATTAATTTTTGTTTCAAAACCATTTTAGATTTGCCCCGGGATATATAACAGATCCAAAGTTTTCTACTGCATGGTTGTACAAACTATTGGCTGAACAATGGAGTGTATGGTTACCAGCTGACACAGTAGAAACTATCATGGCTGGAGGCTATTATACCGCACTCGCTCGACCTGGTTTAAGAATCATAGTTCTCAATTCCAACCTTTGTTATCGCTACAACTGGTAAATATGCAATATTCATATTTATGTATACAGTATGAACTACATTGAAAGAAAAATTAAAACAATTAAATCTAAAAATGAACTTCAAAATTCCACCCCGAGTGGTAAGCGGGCAAACATGTATCTGGTATGTGAGTAATACAAATGTGGGCTATTATAGATTAAAACGTAAGCCAGGAAAATACTTTTAATGTGAGGTGTTCATCGATATTATCTGAGCCATGAACACCTAGACAGCTAACCATTATAATTTATTGAAGTTGAGAACTGAAGTGAATTAATGTTCAATGGTTTGATTGCCATCTTCGTGATATAAAATTCTTATTCTTTCTTTTATCATGTCTGTATAGTCATATAGTGGCCTCAGATGAGCTCATAATGCGTCTCTACATCTCTCTTGGTCCTGGGTCACATTCATTGCTGACTCTGAGATCTCTCCAGCCAGATACATACAATGTGCATATGTATCTACCTTCCATTGTGGTGCTCTTTCAGATCTTCTCCATCTTAAAGTTATGCCCAAGATTATTTCCTTTTCTAAGCATAATTAGATAGGGCTTGCCATGATTGAATTTGTTGAACACAAGATACGTAACACCCTTTTCCAGCAGTACTTTTCGAAAGCGATTATTTTATTTTAGCTTGTTGCTAGTGCGGGCTGTTCAAGTCTCTGCTGTATGTATAAAGATTGGAAAGACAAGAGTGTGAACCAACATAATTTTGGTTGTTTGTTTAATGATTTGTAAGATTCATATACTTATTTAAATAATATATCCACAGATGATAAAACAAAATTATTTTTCAATAGGTGGCTGCAAATGGAACCCAAAGACCCGAGTGGCCAATTGGCATGGTTGATTGAAGTTCTGACACAGGCTGAGAATGAAAATGAAATAGTTCACATTTTGTCACACATACCGGCTGGAATAACAGATTGCTACGCAACTTATACCCGGGAATACAAAAGGATAATTGAAAGGTAATTGAATTATAAATTATGAGTTTTTTAAATATTTATTCTGAAAGACGGCGTATTCCAAATATTTTTAGTGGATCGACATTCTGTATAATGAATCAATACAATCTATGTATCCACGTATAACCATTTGTACATAAAGTAATATTTAAAAATACATATGTGGTAGGGAAAAAAATGACCCAGATAAAAAAATTCTGATTTAAAAAATAAAAACGCTTGCATCAAACGTAAACAGAGAATCTAGACACACCCAAATAATAATTTGTGAACATCATCGGCCGGGATTTCCAATCGATGACGTGTTCGCAATTTTGTCAGTTTTATTTTCTATTACTTTTTGCTACATTAATTTTCTGGTACATATTATGTTATCAAATGAAAAATTATTTTTATATTTTAAATAATACTTTTAAATGTTAATAAAGAAAGTTCAGAATTTTTTGCTGCCCCGGTTAATGCGACCTCCGATAATTTAAGTCTAATATATGATTATGGTAATATAGTGATAAATTAATATAGCTTTTTTTTCAGATTTTCAGACACAATTGCAGCAGAATTCAATGGGCATACCCATAATGACGAGTTTAAAATATTTTATTCAAGTGCTGATATTGACCGACCAGTCGCAGTGGCGTGGAATGGAGGAAGCCTCACTGCTTATTCTGACGTCAATCCTAACTATAGAATGTATGAAATAGACAACAATAACTATGTGAGTTCCGCAAATGTTATCCCAATGCACTTCCACTTTTTAATTTTTACAATAATATCACAACTTTTGAGTCATACATATTTATGAATGTTCAATAGTATAGTAATAATTATTTTAGTTACTTTCCAATTTGACTTCAGTGGTGTGGTGTCCTTGGAAATACCACCAGATTCCCTTTGGGTTACTTTCTTTATATACTCAAGTTGCTTGTAGTGAAACTCAGTATAATACGTGTAACAACACTTTGTTTATTACAATAATATATTTATAGTAAGGTACAATAATATAACTCTGATACTGCTTATAACTATTGCGAAGGAACGATGGGAAAAGAGACCCATTTCCCCAGTGACGGCCTCTTATATCCCATGACCCCCACCACTCATCTGATACACACATACACACACATAATATTTTTGAACTCAACCCCATGATCAGGAAATAGGTGTCTCATTACCTCAGGGCCGCCTAGATCTTATAGTTATGTAAGATGATTGTTTAAAATTATTTATTGAAATATTATCTCTTCTTCTGTATTTTCTGTTTTGTATGTATTATTTTTCAATATACCTACATATCGTAATTTGTATATTTATATGACAGACCAGGTCTTGCTCACATAACCCAGTGATACTGGAATAAACTTATTATGTATTATTATATACAATATTATTTATTATGTATTATTATTATATATGATATGCACAAATGCTGACGCTTAGAATCACGGAGGGGCGTAAGTAAGTATGTAGGATATTTGCAACATTAATTATATTTAATTTACAGAATGTTCTGGATATGGAGACATGGGTCTATAATCTAACTGAAGCCAATTTGACTCCTGATCTAAGACCCAGGTGGTACAAGGAATATTCCTTCAAGGAACACTTTGGCCTCACATCTCTCAGTCTTGGCCAACTGGATTCACTGTTGCAAAGGATGGTTTCCACGGAGCAGCACCTATTAGTGGACGACTACCATATATTTAGAGGCAAAAACTCAGATCCATTCAATAATAAACGTTGTGATGAAAATTGTGTAATGGAAAATTTGCGATACCTATCAGTTACTGAACTGTATGATGACAGAAAATATAATGCCTTATGGAAAACATTCCAGGCTAACAACAAAACAATGCACTAATTTTTTAAAAAATTAATAAAGATTTTTAGGAATTAAAACTGTATTTTTATTTTTATTTAATTGAAGAAATTTTGAAGAAATGAGCGTGAACAATAAAAGTTCAGAAGTAAATCTGTGTAAATTGTAGTTTAGTTTCCTTTTTGTGGCTCAAAATTTTTCGATATACGGCCAAAAAATATGCATAAAATTCAACATTTTCAACACTTTCTCATTTCGAACAAGGAATAAACATTTTACTTCAAATTGATCCCGACGAAGAATGCAACGCTAAAGTTACTCGAGATTTTGATAATCATTATTAACTAATACACAAGAATTGCAAAAAGCAGAACAAAACAACAAACATTGCACCAATTTCTGAGGAGACATGTTGGTAGAAACGGAAGAGGAGGAAAATTACTAATATTTAGAAGGATTTAATTTAAACATCAGGTAACTCTAATTTTGGTGATGGTTTTCGTTTGCTGATGATTCAGTAGCACTCGATTTAACAAAGAACTTGCCCAATGTTGCCTGTTTCTGTTTGTTTTTTAAAACCTCTATGAAGTAGTCAATCACATTACCATTAAATTCATTTATTTTTTGGTCGACTATGGCAACTTTTGGCACTTTTCGGCCATATTCTGCGTTTTGGCCCCGTTAGACAGCATTGCCGGGTGGTGGAAGTGACAAATATAGAAAATATTAATGAATATGGAAATATTTGTTTGTTATCAAAATGTGACGAATATCGAACCAGACGAATATATAGAGATTCCACTGTACTTATGGAAAAGTTATTTTTAAAGAAAATAAAAAGTAAAAAACGCATTTTCAATTAAAACTTTATGATTTTATTATTTTTCTTTAAAATTTGAATGAGCTCTATGGAATTCGCATGGGTTTGTATCAAAATAAGTAATTATTTACATGACATTTCGATTTATGGCCAACTTTAGGCCATAATCTAGGCCATAAAGGGAGGTGTCAAGGATATCCATAGCCTTATGTAATTGTCTTTAAATTATATAACTTCAAGCAGTTCTGATAAGAGTTATAACAATCTAACTGATTTGTTTCTCCCACTTCATTTTAAAAGATAAAGATAATTAATTCATTGTGTTTTATAATCTCTCTCCTTGCTTTAAAGTTCTCTGATCCGCTCAAAGGCTAGCTTATGCGTTCAACATGAAGGTTTACTTTTTTCTTGTTTTAATAGCCTTTAATTTAAGTGAATACAGTGTTTTAGGAGAAAACAACATTCGCTCAGAAGGTAAGTCTATTTTTACATAGAATATGTTTATTCAGCGGGTCCTTGAGTAAAACTAGTCATGAATTAGAAAATTACTCTCACTTTTGCCTTGTGTTTTATTTTCATATTTGCCGGTGTCAGGATTGATACCAGGCGCTTCTAAAACCTTTGTGAAATCAAAAAGATTTCATAGGCACTGAGTATCGATCCCGGTACCTCTCACATGCTAAACCAATGCTCTGCCATCTTAACTATAGACTGTGGTGTCAAATTGTCATCTTAGCATATAATGCCAAATGTGTGTCAAATTGTAATGTTAGCGTATAATGTTGATTTTATATGCTAGACTTTAATGCATTGATTTATAAATAGTTACCTTTGTTGAACTTTGTTAAAAGCCAGTATTAATAAAGAGCTGTATCGCAGGAGACCGGAATTCAACTCTTCGCCAAGGAGATTTTTATTTTATTTATTCAACTGAATTTATATTTTTAAAAAGTTCAAACCAGAACAACATATTCAATGCAGAAATGATATGACACACATGTCTGAGACATGTAACGCCATTTTTTATTATTGCATTGGCAAGGCAAAATTTGTGTATGTAAATTACTATTGAAAATATTTTTATTTTTCAGCTCAAATATCGGAACAATTCTTGAAATATGTCACAAAATCGCAAAATATTACTGACAAAATAGAGTTCAAAAAGATTATTGAAATATTTTCATTTCCTCAATATGTGTTCCGAAACTCTTTTGACTCCTTTACCAAACCGAGACAGGTAAGCTACATTAAAAAAAGTAAAATTTAAATAAAATACTCCACTATTCACCTCTAACAGCGTGTTTACCAATATAAGGCTATTTATTTGAGTTTGTATATGTATAAAGTTTTAATAAGAAGATATATAGATTCATGTGGATACTATTTACATTTAAAGTGTTTTTTTTTAGAAAAAAGAGAGAAATTCAATACATTCAGAAGATTAAGATGGAAAGATTCTCCAAGCAAATTAATTCTCATCTTTTTCCAAGCCATTTTCACAAGCCAATGTTTAATTTTTCAGACTTTGACATGCATTGTGTGTCGTTCTGTTTTAAACACTGTGAAGAAGCTTCAGGATGAGGGACTGTCAGAAGAAGAGTTGGTGGGTGCTGTGACAGATTTGTGCACAGAATTGGAAATACAATCCGAGGCCGTTTGCGTAGGTGCCGTAGGAACTCAAATGGTAAATTAATTACAAGGTTAATTAATCATATTTATGTAGATTAACAATATTATTTGAGTATGTCCAAGAACACATTTAAACAGTATGTCCAAGAACACGGCACTGGATTTTTAACTCCAAAGGCATTGTTATTATGACAAATTATAGATATCTCATAGAGACAAAGCTATTTATATTATATTATATGGGAAGTATGGAAGTATGGGTATTACAGGGCTTAATAGATGGTGACAGCGAAGTTGTAGTTAAATACTTGAAATGTTTCATGTTTCAACATATACATAACTTCCAAAAAATTTGTTAGATGTGGAGATTGAGTGTGGGTAGAATTGGTGAATGTTACATTGTGTAAAGTGATCATTTAAGTCAAAGACAGGTCGTGTGCCTTGTAGTACCCATACTTCCTATATAATATAAATAGCTTTGTCTCTATGAGATATCTATAATTTGTCTTAATATTTATGTAGCATTGATGTTTTAAATTCTATGTATTTTGTTTTATCAAAATTCAATTACAATTAATTGTTAATTGACATTATTCTTACAGCCTATAATTCTATACATAATGAGGATGAAACAAAGCTTTTCTGCTGAGACATTTTGTGGTGTTGCATTTCAATCGAATGACATAAACACATGTCCCTTTGAGGACGAGGAACACGAGTGGACAATAGATTTACCAGCAAAGAATGTGGCAAATCAGGTAGGTTTAAATGGTTTAATGATTACATATTTAAAAAACATTTTATTTGATTTCACTCAAGGTACATATATAATATTTTTGTATATATGTACTCTCTATATGATTTAACAGATTGATTCATGTTTATCGAATGCTGTGTGTACCTTAAGGAGATATGTTAAATTTCATTTTCAGCCACCTCCACATGGTAATAAAACATTCAAAATTGTGCAATTATCTGACCTGCATTACGATCCTGTATATGAACCGTACGGATTGGCTGACTGCAATGAACCAACCTGCTGCAGAGCAGGTCAAAGTGAAAGAGCGTCTCCACGATGGAATCCTTTATATAATGATGAATTAGCTGCCAGAATAATCACTAGAAATGAAAAGGGATCATTCTTAATCGAGTTGGACTATGCAAATGAAGTTCGCACCATGATGAAGTCAGAATTTGAGAGGAGTAAAGCAATTCCAGAAAAAAAACAAGCTGGTTATTGGGGAGACTACAGACATTGCGATGCTCCATGGTGGGCAATTGAAGATAGTGTGAACAAAATTATTGAAAATCACAATGTTTGTATATATCACAAGTTATTATTTCTATTAAGTAACTCTGTAACCGTTGACCCTCGGATAAGTATTACAATTTAACATTTTCAGAATACTTACAATAAGCTCATCATCATCATCGTTTTCATCTCCGTATCCTAGGGGGCTCAAAAACTCGATAGGTGCTTCCTTATTTCCCTGTCTTGAACTGTTTTGTCTTCTTTTTCCCTCTGAAGTTGCCAAAAAGATGCATCTTAATAATCATTTCTAGAAGTAAGGACTCTATGCCGAGAGGCTCCCTTATCTCGCTCGGTCCATTAATGTATAATAATAACAGCATTGCAAATTGAATGCGTCTTTAAGTACTAAGCCTGTCATCAGCGGCGTAACCACATCAATGCAATTAATGTTAATTAATTTTAATATACTAATAAGCGTCCAGATATGTGTATCTGTCACGTTGTACCTGGGTAAAATCTTAAATGCGATAAAATGTAACTGTTTTGTACTTTTCTCTGCGAGATTTTCTGTTTAAAAATTCTGATAATAGATTTTCGCCGCATCTTCTCTATTCAAACTTTTTTTTTTGCTTTTTTGTGATATTAAGTGCTTTTCGTATTTTCTAAAATTTTGGTTGAAGATTAATTTCCGCCGCACCTACTTCTTTCAACCCTTGTTTTTTATGGTTTTTTCTATGAAATTAAGCGCTTTAAGTTTTTAAAAATTATGGTGATAGATAAAATTCTGCCGCATCTTCTTCTTCTATTGCTATATCCAACAATTGCCTGACCATGATGCATAAAAATACCGTTGTATATTATTGACTCACTTTTATATGTTTTAGAAATATTTTACAGTATGGACTTCCACAATTCAGTCCTTAGATTATTGATTAACATTTTAGGATTTTGACTATGTTTACTACACTGGAGATACAATCGATCATGGGGTTTGGGAAACAACAAAGGAATTAATAATTGAAAGTCAGCGAAGAACTTTAGATGAATTCAAAAACAAATTTGGTGACATACCCGTATTTCCCGTTGTAGGAAATCATGAATCCCAACCAGTTAACCAGTTAGTATTTATTAAAAAATATTAATCAAAAAATCAGTAATGCCATACATACGTGCTGTTTTTATACCACTGTTTAAAAATGTGTAATAAAATACTTGGAGTGCAAGTTCTATTCTATTTAAATTATATGAAATCATGTAGGGAATTCCGTATGACACAATTAAAGATAATCATAATTATTTATCTATATTATATAAAAAAAGAACTAGGCATGATTAACTCATTAATTAATCACTTCATGAAAATAAGAGAATTAATTTACTCACTAATCAATGATCAAGGCTTTGATAAAAATAAATGAAAATCAACAATGTCTATTTGTATACATACATATATGAAATATCTTGATTTTGCATTAAGATATCTTGATTTTTTTAAACACTTTTGAAAAATATACATATCGCTCTTTCACATTCTATTATATTTTATATCTGTTGCTACATTTATTTCAATAATCTTTATAGCTACAAAAATAAAAACACGTAAGAAAAGATGTCATACTATATCTCAGTCAATTTTCTAGTTACAAAAATATTCATAAATTCATTTAAGAATAAATATTTTTATACTCTAATTAGAAATAAAGTAAAACTATTTTTTTTTAATTCTTCAGCGGGAAACCGAACCCCGGTCAAACGGGATACTTGCCACTATAATGCCAAGGAATATACGCTATGTGTGAAAATAGCAGTTTATATTAACCACTTTATTAATACTAACTTTGATACAAAGTTACGAACCACTGGAGATATCTAAAATATTAGCATTAAAATTGATATTAGGAATGTATAAAAAATAAATTACATAAATCAAAATGTCGAAACAAATCAATTGTTTTTAGATTTGCTCCAATATCTGTAACGGACCCAAAATTCTCATCAGCTTGGATGTATAATATGCTGTCAGAGAAATGGAATGTATGGTTGCCTGCAGATACTGCAGAGACTATCAAATTAGGAGGATACTATACCGTGCTGCTTCGCCCAGGTTTCAGAGTCGTTGTTATTAATTCTAATCTGTGCTATCGTATGAATTGGTGAGTCTAAATAAATTTATCCCACAGTTTCAACGTAAAATATACAGCAAACATTCCCAGCTCGCCTGATACAGGGAATAATAGAATTATTATTTTAATATATTCATCAACGGATTTGTTTCAGGTCATTTTATAAAGAATGTGATGTAACAAGTTAGAACAATTATCAATGATTTTATTTTATATGTATATAAATTAATTGTGAACACTTACCATGCAACCAAACACAATCCAAACATTGCATCATTTATATTAAAATATATACAAATCTATGATTGCTATGATCATAAATAATACGTTCTTGCTCATGTTTATAACAAAATTTATTTAAATAAATATTACAAATTCTTCTGGATTTGAATCACATAATCATCTAGGTACAATTGTTTCCACATTTTTTGCATTTTGATATATGTTTTATGTATGTACGCACAATATATCAAAATTATAGAATCAAACATCAAAAATATGTGTGCCTTTTATCACCTTTTAGACTCAGGTTATCCGTTATTAGAATTGGGATATTCTTAAATAACTTGTACTTCTAAGTAAATTTTATAATGAAATAACAAGCAACAATAATTTCATTCAACCTTTTAAGATACCCAATTCCCGGCATGTAGACAATAATTACCCTCATAAATCTTGGATTATAGATGTCAGCTGTCGCTTTCTTTCCTTTACAATTGAATGTTTAGAATTGCCTTGACCTTGGTCAATCTCACCGCATTGTTTTATCTAAAGTTATCGGTCGCGCTAGCTGTCGCCAGACATGATCCATTTGCTTTTTTTTACAATTTGGCATACTCTTTTAAAAAATAATCAGTCGAATCTATTGAATAACTTCTGATATAAATGAATAATAAAACCCACATTTTTGTAAAAAATGCAAAAATTTGAATTATTATTCCAAGTCGCGTCTTAATGGACTATTTACAGACTAAATAAATAAGTAAGTAAACAAAAATTAATAGCTATTTTTAAAAAAATTGTAATTATAATAGTTTATTTGAAAATAGGAAACGATAATACGTATTGCTTTTGTGTAGATCATGGGGTTCGGCTAATAAAATTGCCAGATATTGAAATCAAAATCTCCAAGGACCAATGTGATCACAATGTGCCTAACTGTATTTGTGAATTCTAATATACATAAGACGCCGATTATTATGATCATATTTATCCCCAGTGCTTTTGAGTATAATGTCCAAAAATTCTAATATCTGAAAATTACATACATTAAAAAGTAAAAAAACCTGAACCGGCTTAAACGATTAGAAAGAAAGCGTATTCGACAGACTGGCTTTTTTTGCACTTCCTTTTCCGGTTTAACCATTTTCTTTTCAACAACAACATAACTTTTCATAACAACCTTCAACGGTCCGGTCAACAGTCCACATGGCAACGCTTAATGTTTGAAATAGAAAAAAATACTTTTAATTTTTTATTTTTTACTGATTAGAACCTAAAAGGTGTTTCTACATTAAATGGCAAACGAATGGGTTAAAACAGTGATTCCCAAAATGTGCGCAGACTGGCTTACAGGAGCGCCTTACACCTTTTGAAATTGCTCGAGAAGATTTTAATTTTCAAAAAAAAATTACAATTATGGAAAAGCAAAATTAATAAAGATGGTGGCAAAGATTGTTTCCTATTGTTACAGCAGTTTATGATTTCCAAAGAAGTTGATTTATTTCATGACTTAAAATTTGTTTTTGAACAGTCTCACTGGTTTGACATTTATCAACTGGTTTGAAAAATATGTCCAAGGAGATAATGTCGACAAGTTCGCATGGATATGCTTAGAAACTGAAACACATTCTCAGACAATTAGGGCACCGTGGGAAAATCCTGATGCACCAAGGGCGCTGTGAAACAAAAAAATTTAGGAACCTCTGGGTTAATGAGTTTGAATAAAGTTGACGTGTGGCACCCCTAATTCTGCCTCCCATTGAGATACACTGTTTAAATTTAACTCCTCATATCTACGACAATTTACAAATTTTCTGATGCACTTAAGTCCTTTCTCTTTCCGCACAAATCATTTTTGTAAAAACAGTGAAATGAAATAAGAAAACTTTTGAAATAATACACATGAAATTATTATTAAAAATTAATTCTGCAGTAATAATATCCTTGGCAAATTGGATTTATTGAATCCCAACGTCTGAGCATGAAATTTACAATCCACATTGTTTATTAAAAATTATAAATCAATAAATATAAAAAAATATCTTAAAATGTAAGTTCCACATTTTTGTATCATACTCGTACATTGAGTCCTGAGTATAAAAACCAACAAAATGCATATTTTTTTCAATGTTTGATTCTGTCTTTTGAAAGTTAACCAGATCATGCAGCTGATTCTTATAACCAATGAATGTAATAACCGCGACTACTGTAGAATCGTTTTCAAGTTCAAAATATTGAAAAAAATACTCAATAACTTTCAAATCTAAAATATTGGAAAAAATACTCTTTAACTTTCAAATTCAAAATATTGAAAAAATACTCATTAACTTTCAAATCTAAAATATTGAAAAAAATACTCTTTAACTTTCAAATCCAAAATATTGAAAAAAATACTCATTAACTTTCAAATCCAAAATATTGAAAAAAATACTCATTAACTTTCAAATCCAAAATATTGACAAAAATACTCATTAAATTTCATACCCTTCATATATCTTGAATAAAAAAAATTAAATACATATATATCTACATTATTTCACAATATGAAAATATGTGATAACTAGGTGGATACAGTTGGAGCCCAATGATCCAAGTGGCCAGCTTAAATGGCTTGTCGACACTTTAGAGAAAGCTGAACTGAAGGATGAAAGAGTTCACATTTTGTCACACATACCAGCCGGAAGAGCAGATTGTTATTCAACTTACACTCGGGAATATAAAAGAATTATAGAAAGGTATGTATACAATTCCTATGAGGATGCGGAGATGTTACTTTCTCTGTTAGAGGAAAGATAACTAGCACACAATATGTTATTTTATTAAGTTAGATTATTACCGGATATTGCAGGACAACTTATTTGTGTCTGAAATCCAACATACTTTTCTGATAATCGCTGATATATGATCGACCACTTTTTTTATTATATTTTTATTAGCTCAAAAAATTTTATGGACAAATAAAATTTCAAATCAATTATGGACATGTCTGTTAACGTTGTATCATGGATTCACTTATAAGAGTGGCAAGATTTGACACTCAATATGAAATCGTCAAATTCATGGTCAATGGGAATGAAGGGGCTGAGAAAATTAAATATCTGTATCAATTGTTAAGTCAAAGTTGTCTAATAAATTTAAATATATTTTCATAACAATGACTTATTTTTTCTTTGGTAAACCTACATCTCGACATATACCTATATGATTTTCCCCGCTCCTCAGGGTGTAATTACTTATAAGTAGTGGACATAACATTGATAAATATATATATATACAAATTGTGCCGTGCATACACACACCGCAGGAGACTCACATATGAGCCTTCTACAGCTATTGGATTATAGTTATATTATACATATAGGGTCATAATTATTATTATTTTTAAGACAGCACATTTTGTTTTCATTAAAGTTTAATGAAAGATGCTTAATATAAATATATTAGATTTTCAGATACAATTGCAGCAGAATTCAATGGCCACACTCACCATGACGAGTTCAAAATATTCTATTCCAAAAATGACATTAATCGTCCACTTACTGTGGCTTGGAATGGTGGAAGCGTTACGGCCAATTCTGATGTCAACCCCAACTACCGAATATATGAAATCGACACCAACAATTATGTGAATAAATTTTAATTAATTTGATTAAGATCAATTCATACAACAAAAGCATTATGTTACTAGAATTAAATTTGACAAAACATTCTAAATATTTTAATTTGTTCCGCAGGAAGTTTCCGATATTGAAACGTGGATTTACAACCTCACCGAGGCAAACTTGACTCCTGATCAGAGGCCAAGATGGTTTAAGGAATACACTTTCAAAGAAAATTATGGCCTTGCATCGTTAAGTCTAGACAACTTGGACAACTTACTAACAAGAATGGTAACTACCGAAAAACACTTGCTGCGAGAGGACTATCACACGTACAGAGGAAAATCTTCAGACCCATATGGAAACCGAAAATGTGACGATAGTTGTGTTCAAGATTATTTGAAAGGCCTGTCCACTTCTGAATTGTACGACAATAGAAAATTTGAATTACTTTGGGAAATTTTTAATAGGCCGCAGATATAATAAATTATTGTTTCAATGCAGAAATTTCTGGATATACTAATTAGCCCTTCATCAAAAATATTTTTTATTTATCTATAGTTTTGTAGTTTTACATATTTGTTTCTAACTAAATTTTATTGATGTCAGTTAGTGATGAACTCAAAATCACGGTGAGTCGATTACTGATATCTTTGAGTCACACTCACTGTCAGTGATTGAATATCTAGAAATATAGTGATTCATTTTTTAAATTTATTTATATTTGGTTGTGAACCATGATTGGGCGCATATCCATATGAAATGAAAATATACATGAAGGAATGAAATTATAGCCCCATCTAGTAGACTGCCAAAACTTTTTGCGCATTTGACCCGAAAAATAAAATCACATTTTTATTTCAGGGTTTTCATTCTCTTTGTGATGATATTAAATTAGATACGCTACAATATGTTTTTATGCAAATGAAGTTTGAATCATTTAAGTAAATACATTTAATTATGATATCGTGCGGTGCATGCGTATAAGTAATGAAACTGTGATCACAGTCACAATTTTCAACCACTGATATTATCAGATATCAATCACAATCACACCAGTGAATCAAGAGTACCATTTTTTCTCATCACTAGTGTTAATCCATCAAGGGAATTTTTCAGGTGAAAACTTTGTCTCAGTGTTGTTGTTTAACAGCATTTGTGCAGAGTATGTGAAAATCTTTAGTCTTTATTTAAGATTTTTTATAATTCATTTGATAAAATAACAATAATTTTTAATGTCTAACCTTCTATTTTTTGGGAATATTATAACTTCACCCAGTGGCATAGTAACAAATTGCCTGGTCTTCAGGCTAGCATGTATACTGGGCCTCTTCCCGAAGAATATAATTTCATAATTTTTCCATATTTATTATCAATTTAGTTTCATTCACTTCATCACTATTTTAAAGTTATATATTTATGACTTACTGCAAGAGTACTATTACCTAGTAGATCATAATTGTTTCAATATTAATTCTTTTCAACACTAATTAAACTTACATGTAGGTGCAATCTTTTGTTTAATATTGTTAGAGAAAAGAACATTCCATATCTCTGATAAAAGTTACAATTTTAAGTATTCAAGATGCTGAGATATTTCTGCAAATATTTTTTGAACAAAAAATAATACATAGTTGGCGTGGCGTCAGCATTTGACAAACATCTGAATGTCACTTGTTAGTACTTCACCATGAATAATTGTGCTCAAGATTATGAATATTTTTTCATTGTTCTTCGCTTAATCATCAGGCCCTCTTGTGTCATGGGTTCCCGGGCGGTTACCCAGGCCGCCCAGGTAATAGCTACACCACTACTTTTATATATTATGTCTTAGGTTGCCTCGCAAGTCTTATAATTTTTTTTTTATATACATATGCGTAAAATGCACTCCTCTTTGAAAACTATAGATATCTTTAGAGTTTGTTCTATGTTTTGAAACACTTGCGACAATTTGTAAGGCACTACGCCACACTTAAAACACATTTCATATTTTAAATGTCTTCGGACCATTGCTGGGTGCACTTTGAGTCTTTGTGCAACATCTCGTAACCTTAACTTCAAGTCCGCTTTAATGACAGCACTAATATTCTTCTTGAAGCCTTTCAGCCCTTAGTAAATTTTCAGTGTCAAAATACTCGGAATTAAATTTTCTGAACCACTTTAGACACTATCTTAATTTTATCGCATCCCTAACCACTACACTACAAATGTCGTCAATAGCCAAACTCAGTGTGACCGAATTAGGATTTATAAAGCAGAATATAGCTTAACTAGGATTCTTTTACCTCCTGTGTCATTATCAATTGAGGATTGAAACTAAATAAATGCATAAATAAAAATAAGCACAATTGTTGCAAAACCTTAAAAAAAATTCTAAAAATATTTTTTCGAAGAGGAGCGTATTTTTATCATATATTCTTTATTTGAAATTCAACATAATTTAAAATAGCCGGTAATTGTCATAATAATTTAATAATAATTTTTAATATAATATAGTATAATATGATAATTTTCAAATACTCGGTAATATCAAATAGATTGAAATTAATAACTCCCACATGTAATATATTTCTAATAGATCGATATAGCAGCCACTGCGTGTCTGAAATGTTCAAATAGATAGATACTAGCCGTAGCTGTATCAAACAAATCAATATTGGAAGTTCTCACCTTGATCCGTTTGGATGGTTTGCGCTAATTACTCCTACAAATATAGTGTTTTCGAGATGTTTCCCTGGAATATGTGAAAACATATTTATTTTTTTAATGAATTTAATTTTTTTAAATTTAGTTTTCGCATATTCCAAATCCATCCATTTGATTGATTCAATTGGTTCCGAACTATAAAAATTTTTTTGATCAATTTGAATTAATTTTTAATTGATGAATTAATGAGATTTTACTGTATAAAAAAAAAACACAAGAGACTTATTAGACTACATATAATTTGTTATTATCAATTATATACATATGTATATATTTATCAGAATATCTTAATATCTTAATGCTGTAACATTTCCGTATAAATAAATTTATAAAATTTAAATAATGTAATACCTTATTATATTATAATTTTAAAGTAATGAAGCTATGTTGTGTTAACCAATAAAATAAATAATTGTACTCTTAATCATGTTTGTAATTTTTTTCTTTATACATAATATTATACAACTAATAAACTAATAATATATATTCTACTTACAATAAATTATTCTTACAAAATCATATCACATCACTTCTCTTTTAGTTGTATCCAATCTATCTTTGCATCTTTCATGAACTCTGCGGTCGGAATGCTTTCCAAAAGCAATATCTGTGAGAAAAAAAAAACTTTTTATATTCACAAGCAAAAAATATCACATAATGTATTATGTTCATTTTTGAATTTGGTATTATTTTTTTTTACGTATTTTAAATTTTAATTTTGATATACAATAAATTAATAAATCCAGAAGAAAAAAGAAAAAAATCCATTGGAAAAATAATGAGATTATTGATCATTTGAAAGCGACACAAAAGAGGTTTAAGAGCTACAGGATTCCAAACTCTTGTTTAAAAAAAAAATGAAATGTTGACAACTCCTAGATGTTATTATGAGTTTACGTGTACTTCCGATAAAACAGTGAATGCCATAAGCTGGAATGATAATAGTGCAGTCGCAATAGCAAGTAATAATTTGAACGCTCAACCTAAACATTTAATTTGTCAATATTTTCAAAAAGAGAAGAGATTTGTAATGATTAAACAGCCAAACCCTTTCCAACATTACAATAATCTCATTAAATAATATCAGTTGTTGATCATTCAGACCGAAATACCAGTCTACATAATATTTCCATTAGGGGGAAAAAATTGTATTTTCCCCCGTCACCCCGTCGATACAGCCGAGCAAAATGCACGGCAGTTATTCAGAATAAATAATAGAAACCTCGACCATCTACAATTCCGTAGAAAACTAGTAAATAATATACTAGAACATTTTAGAGAGAACAAAAGTATTATAAAGGGACGCTTGTCCAGAAAAGCTACTACAGTAAAACCGCGATATAACGAAATCCAAGGGACCAAAAAATAAAAATTCGTAATAACGAATTCCCACATATAACGAAAAAAATAAAAAACCTACTATATGTTACGCGCCGTCGCAAAAAAATGTTGCGCGGCTTCAAAAAAGATCGCAAATTCTGCAAACAAAGGAGGAAAAAGGCCATAAGGAACTGAATATCTACATATTTTTAGTAGTTTTGTTATTAAAACAGATAAGCAAATGGATAATCAAAGGAATTAAATTAAGAACAGAATCTATTCAACACCAATTGGAAGATATTTTTGTAAATTCCAGAATATTGCAAACACAAAACAATATTTTAATTGTGTTTAAATGTAGAGCCGCTTCAAACATAGTTTTGGGCATGAAACAAAATAATTCAAAAATAACAATCTTACAGTTGAATCGCGGCATTTTTATAAAATGAGTCGTATATAAATTACGAAGGTACTTACCGGTAACGGCGGCAACCACTTCAAAATATATTTATAATCGTTAAAATTGTTCACTTAAAAATTATCGTTAACATTGTACACTTAAAATACACGAAAACAATAGTTAATAGAAATACAAAATACCGTACAAAAATAGTTCATAAAATATTTTAATTATTTATATTATTGACGAGTTCACACGAAAACAATTGTCAAACGAAAATGAATTTATGTAAATATTCAGTTCGATCGTGCAATAATCGCGTTAAAAGCTGAACAAACTTAACTCTACAGACGTTACACTGAGACTGACATTTCCAATAAGTACATTCTGCAACTTTCGGGGGGTTCCTGTTAATTTTTGTATTTTACAGCTGTTTGGGTCTGGGTTGCAATCATACTCGTATTAGAGGCGTATGCGTGCGTAAAACGTGTCAGAGAACGCCGCAAGAATTATGTCAAATGGTTTTATGGGCCTGCTATGAACCCAAGAAATTAATTGTTTTACTACCTTGTCGGCCGACCGCCGCGCACCGCCGAAAAGACCATAAAACTGTTCGCATACGGCAGATGCATCGGCGTGGCTTTGTAAGTGCGAAATAATATTTTCATCTTTTAAAATTTTTTTATTTCGTTATAAATTTACGTAAATGTATTGGCATTTTTTCGTACGGGACAAAAATGATTTTGTTATAAATATTAACGGGATTTCGTTATATAAATGCATTTTTGTATGAAAAATTGGTTTTAGGGACTAAATTTCGATTTTTTTTTCGATATACGTCATTTTTCGCTATATCGGGTTTCGTTATATCGCGGTTCTACTGTATTAACGTTCAGTTCGACAGGCTAGATCATTTAGTAGTACTTCAAGAAAAAGACACTCGATGTGCATACAATCACAATAAATGCACAATAAGACGTAAAAAATGTGTGCTTTGTTCTCGACCATACAAACAATGTATAAAACACCGCTATTTTTTTACTTTTTATTATTTTTGTAAAGTTTTTTATGTGTATATTTTGAGATGTAATGAAGCACTTGTAATTTTCAATATACATATATCATTGACCTATATATAGGACACAACTTTTCTAGAAAACTAATGGTAATTTCTTAAAATATTGTTTTTGGTCATTCTAAATGCATATGATCTAAATTATTTCATTGAAATTATATTATAGATTAATAAAATTTCTTGGGCATATCCGGGTTAAGCTCTCATCATGTAACACAAAATTATATTTCTTATTTACTCTAACCGTCTCCCATAACAAATATTTGATTATGAGATGTTGAAATATGGATTGCCGAATACCAAAAATATAGAGTGAATGTAAACAGTACCGACAGTATTCAAATAGAAAGAATATAAATGTGTTACTTGTTTCCTGGTGTATCTGACTAGATTCTCCACCAGAAGAGCGTCATTAGTTTCCATTTGAAAGAATCTCCGCCATATGGCACCAGCCAATACCATGTCATTGCTCATCAATCCTTCGTCATAACATACGAGAGCCCCTTGAAATTGTTCTGAAAGGACATCAATTTGCTTCCGCACCAGGGATGAATTTGTAGGCTAAAATGGAACAATGAATTTTATTAAAAATTAATGTTGACGTTCTAGCTGGATTATGGATACTCCACAGTATTCTGTACGGGAGATGACAGATTAAACAGTACACCCAAAGGCAAACCAATTTTACGATTCATCACGGTTCATCTGGTAATGAAAAGTTACCAGATCAATATCTGGAAATTTATTTGGCTATACAGTTATCTCTGTATACATATCGCACGCCAAGATCAAAGCTAAAATACTCAAAAAAACAAGAATTTTTAGTTATTATTGTATTCTGATACTCTGTCATATACTCAACTAACTTAGCACCGGTTCTCGAATAATGTCATTTTAGGATACATTTATGGCCTAAAATATTATTTAGATTTCATAACTTTGGCAACAATAAATCGAGAAAATGTTTTTATTTTTTTGTATACTGAAAAATGACTTTGAGTTGTCTTAGTTTTGATCTAGGTGTGCGATATGTATACAATTTTTTTACACTCACAAAAAACATAAAAAATATTTTATAACTTTTTGTATTTGATTTGGTATTTGGTTAGAATGTTTCTTTTTTTTTATATGTGAAAATAATAAAAAGTAATTTGTTTTACATATGAAAACTTTATGATATATAAAATAAATACTGTATATACTCGAGGATAAGTCAGGAAATATGTTGCCATTTTGAAACAATTAAAATTTCAAATACAATACGAGAATTAATGTTCATTAGTACAACATTAAAAGAAAAAATTTAATTTTTAATAAATATATTGTGTATATGTATTACATTGAAGTGTTTGTTATATTCATCATTTTTCAACAGGTGCCTTAGGTGCCTCACAACCAACTAGTTATAATATAACATGATAAACATAAGATACAATTATAATGCAATTAAGTATATACTCGTAATTTATTGTGTGGGATGGAGTAGACTCCACCTCTGATATACGCAGCACCTTGATACACTTTGCTAGACTGCCGTCTGAGTTAAAGTAGCCAGTTTTTTTCAGTTGTGGTGTTATTTAATTCGAGAAAGATTCGACAGGAATAAAAATAGAGAAAAAAATGTAGTGACGCTCAAACTTTCTTTCAACAGGGACAAGTAACTACGCCATATTTCTTCAATCTTTTTTGAGGTTAACACTCGTACTTAGTTGGCAAATCATCATGGAGCAGTACACACCGAAGCAACGCTTGCAAATTACTCAAATCTACTACCAAAATTCGCGTTCGCTCACCGCAACTTTAAGAGCATTACGACCATTTTATAGTCGTCATCACTTGCCTGCCACATCAACAATTCAACGTTTGGTGCAAAAATTTGAAAGCACATTGTCGCTACACAATGTTCCAGTGCCAGTGAGACAAAAAAATGCACGAAGTGAGGAAAATATTGCCGCCGCTAGAGCATCTGTTCTTGATGACCCAAATGAGTCACTAACACGACGTTCTCAACAATTGGGCATTTTTGTGACGTCATTGTGGCGAATTTTGCGAAAAGATCTTGGCCTACATCCATACAAGATGCAGTTGACACAAGAACTAAAGCCGCTTGACCATTTGAAGCGTCGCCAATTCCTCAATTGGGCTGCACAACAATTTGAAAATGATGCTGAATTCCATCGAAAAATCATCTTTAGCGACGAAGCTCATTTTTGGCTCAATGGATATGTAAACAAGCAAAATATGCATTATTGGGCAGGCACCAATCCACACGTGCTTCACGAAACACAATTGCATCCCGGAAAAATCACTGTTTGGTGTGGATTACATGCCGGAGGTGTCATTGGACCATATTTTTTTGTTGATGATGCTAATCGTCATGTTACTGTGAATGGTAATCGTTATCGCTCCATGATAACTGATTATTTTTGGCCTCAATTGCAAGGTATGGACTTGGCCAATATGTGGTTTCAACAAGACGGCGCTACCAGTCACACGGCACACCCAACAATTGACTTATTGAAAACCAAATTTGGTGAGCGTGTTATTTCGCAAAATGGACCAGTTCAATGGCCGCCTAGATCATGCGATTTAACACCATTGGACTATTTTCTTTGGGGCTATGTTAAATCTTTGGTCTATACCAACAAGCCGGCGACGTTACAAGAGCTAAGAGAAAATATTGAACGCGAAATTGGTGTGATTCGGGCCGAATTATGTGAAAAAGTGGTGGAAAATTGGATTCAACGATTGGACTTCTGCAAACGTGCCCGCGGTCATGCGAGGGAAATTGAATTACATACATAATTGCCACTAAATGTACTTCAAAACATAATAAATTTTTTTTAGATATATTCATTTGTTTGTTTTATTTTAAAAAAAAGTTTGAGCGCCCTTAATGAAAAACCCTTTATTAGTATATTTTCCAATTTATTTCCAGCAATATAAAGACTTTCATTGTCAACTGTGTTATGTTTCCTAATGAGCATATATTTTGTTTTAATAATTTGATAATATACATGGAAGCATTCAGAAGGAAATTTACAAATTAAAAATACTCACTGACAGCTTCTTAGCCCTCACTGTCACATCAGCCCACATTGCTTCAATGATTGCATTTCTCAATAATCGGCCTTCATCCCCATCCGCCATGCACCGGACAAGCAACATCCACACGTGAAGCTCCGTAATGATGAACCACGATGAGAAAGTATTTGGTAAATTGTTTTCTTTCAACCAGAATTCATAATCTAATCGATCAGCAATGTTTTCGTACAATAAATATCCATTCAATCGTAATTTCTGAAAAAATAATATTAATAAATTTAAAAATTAGTTAAAATGTTGATTTTTAAAAAAATCAAAACTCTATTAGAGAAAGGTCTATGACATAACATGTAGGGTAGTTTTTGCATGGCAGAGATTGGTGCATATACACAGATGACATTTTGATCTCTCGTCTCAGAGATTGATATGTATCGGAAGCGTCATTCTACTCCGCATACAAAACACAAGAGACAAGTCTTAATTTGCTCAGCATTCAACGTTCAAATTTTTCGCAACTTTTGAGTCAAGTTTCCAAGAAAACTCTCATCCGTATACACATGCCATTAAAAGACAAAAAAAATACAAATCATTCCACTTTCTGTATAATAAATTGAGACTGGGAAATTATTTATTAGTCTTATATAAAACGGACGTCAACAGTGCACAGAGATTGCATTAAAAGCAAGCTTTCATTTTTCCAGTTTGAAATTCAAGAAATTCTATATAAATTAGATATGCTTTCAAGATGATGATCAGATAAATAATTAATGACGTTATTTGTTACGTAAAGCATGCGAGAGAGGAAGGTTTGAATAAAAAGATACAACAATAAAATTTTTTGATTTTCTCGCATTCGATACAAGTGTCAAACATAACTCGTGTCTAAAGCCTTATCATGACCTTATTCAAGTTTTTCATATTATTATATGGAATGAAATAAAAATATGTGTTGCCATTTGAATTAATCAATGAAAAATAAAATAATTTATTAGTTAACTCATATATACATGAATATGTTTTGAAATTAGACAAAGTACCTATATATATTTAGATGATCGCTTAAATCAATGTTCTAAATTTAAAATTATTATGATTTTGTTTAATATTATCAATTTAAAACGCCACGTTGCCGTTTTGGTGATATGTCCGTTTCATAATTACATATATACTATTTATGAAACAGACAGCTTTGTTTGAAATGCAACAGTGTTATATATAAACAAAATATTTAATTCTGACTTACATAAAAATTCCTAAAAATGCCTTTCCCTAAAAATCAGTACAAAGACATCTAATTTATGAAATTTACTACTAATGTTATGAATATATTCTGCATCTCGTATATTTTCATTACTATCCTCTCCTCACTCATAAGTTCTACACGAACAAATCATCTCAGCAACCCTTTCTTAATTCTATCAACTGTGCTACAAATACATCTATATTCACTCCTAATTTTTTAATTTTTCTATCATACATAGATATCGACGCATTTCCTATGTAAACAAAAAATAGTAATTGCAGTAAACAAATTATAACATACCGCTTTTACGTGAGGCAGCCAGCCAACCTTCTTGATAAACGATTTAAAAAATCCATCCTTCGATTCATTTACATTAACTGTTTTTGAGTGAATGCAATTATATTGTGTTAAATAATTTAAAAGTTTGAAATAATTATTGTCTACTGATCGATTGATACATAAAGACGAATAGACATGATAGTTTATCCGCACACCGTATCTACTCAACTGCAGTACCTGAAAAAATATTTATAATGATTGTTTGTCACATTGTCCAACTACAGGATTACTCAGAGAATGTGACATCTTAAGTGCACAGGCATAGCTAAACACGCAACACGACAGGGTTAATATTTGTAATCACGTGTTCTCCAAGGTGTGCAGTTTCTGCCGCCAGAGTACTTGTAAACACCATGGATACTAGTCGGTTCCCCACTGTGTTTATGCAATTAAGACTTTTTTTAAAGTGTCAATTAATTGTGAAAGTGCAGAAACGATTTCGACATAAGTTTGCTAAAAATGTTCTCAGATTTTCACAGCCTTTCAGAATCTTCTGTAATGTTTTCTAGGCTATTCTGCCATATGTATCTGACCTCTCTGATCAACGTTTTAGATTTCATTGCAGGGTTCATCATCAGGGCTGATGTGACTTATTGGTATTGTGGTTAAATATTGGCTTACAGTACCGTGTCAAAAGGAGGTTGTGTCTGTATTTCTTTAGGTCCATCTATTGCCGGATCATTATCTGCATGGAATCTTCGATTCAACTGATTTTGAAGCGGCGGATAACACTAAATTTTCAATTATAGACCACCATCCCTATTAATATTAACTGAGTACCTCTTTTGCTGACGACTCATAGGAAAGCCCAAGAGTATAAACATCCAGTTAACATCAATAGGAGTAATTTAGCAATAGATATAAAGAAATACAGACACAACCTGCTTTCGACACAGTATTGCAAGCAAATACTTAACCATAACACTTACACATTGCATCAATGACATCAGCTCTGATGATGGACCCTGCAGTGAGATCCGAAACGTTGACCAAAAAGCTTGGATACGTAAGGTAGAATAGCCCAGAAAAATCTACACAGTGAATTTGTTGTTGCATAGCACGGATGTGCAACATCATGTGAAATGTTCAATAAATGTGGCATTACTTGCGATCCATTTAAAGGTAGTGCATGGTTACGATCGTGGGTAATCATGAGTTCTCACACTCGAGAATATTGCGAGAGTTACAAAGTCCAACTCTGCTAAGCACCAATCGTGTACAATGAATATATTGAATGCAAGTTTTTGTCGTATTCTCCAATAAGACTTCAAACTTCATCAAGCAAAGATGTATGTCAACAAAGCTTGATGCATCATGGAATTGAAGCAATAAAACACTGACAAAACTCAAGCATTTGATGCAACTTTATTGCTAACTGTGGTGGAGGCCATTTAAAAAGTGTTATTTTCAAAATCTAAGTACAGGCGACCCTCGACTTTTGCACTTCCTGAAATGTATACGAAAGTTGAAATGTGCGAAAGTAGTCATGTAAAAAAAATCCCAAAATGGGATGTATTTTTAGTTATGTATTTATTTATCAATCACAAACATATACATAATAAAATAACAATGCGTATTAGGATTCAGGAATCTTTTTTATGAAATCGTCAAGAGATTGTTGAATGCCATCCTTTTTTTTCTTTTTCTGATAGAGTTCTATAACATGACGTATCTCTACCGATTGCCCTACATACTTGAGCTCTGTATTAGCATCACATTCGTCCATGATAGTCAAAAAATTATCAAGATGCATGAAGGCTTCATTCATATTGTCGATTGTCAAAGTCTTGACAATGTCAGCCTCTTCTTCGCCTTCATTTGATTCTTGTTGTTCAATTAAGTATTCATTCGACAAAGGCTTTGAATGAGATTCGATTAATTCATCAAGTCATCAACAGTCCATGTTTAGTTCATTCATCATTGAAACTATTTCAGTTGTGATAGTTTCCGGAGATTCTTCAGGGTTTAGATGATCGCCCATCATTTTTTCCAAGATCCTTTCATTGTGGATTCTTTTATTTCGGCCTACAAGTATCCTATATTGTTCATTGCGTTCCGTATGTTGTAGTTTCCCCAAAAGTGCCGCCCACCTTCCCTGTCAGTTGCCTTGATGGCCTGTTTTTAATGCTTTAATTGCCATGCAGTTTGGCAAAAAATTAAAATTAATATTTATGTAATAAAGAAATATTTTTTTTTTAAATTACCACCCTTATATAATAATGTTTAAACATAGCAATTACTGTTTGGTCCATAGGCCGCATGAGTGGGGTGGTATTGGGAGGAAGGAATATAACTTTCATTTTCGGATATAGATCCTGCAGATATTTGGAATGTCCAGGAGCATTATCTAAGATTAATAAAGCTTTAAATTCCAAATTATTATCATTACAATATTACTTAACTGTTGACAAGAAATGAAGAATGAATCATTTTTTGAAAATGAGTGCAGTAATCCAGGCTTTTTTATTTGATTTCCAAATGACTGGAAGCAAATTTTTATCTTTCCCTTTCAATGCTCTGGGGTTTTCAGATTGATAAATTAGTTGGCTTTAATTTTAAGTCGCCAGTTAAGTTTCCATCAAAAAGCAATGTCAATTAGTTTTTAGAAGATTTATGTCCAGGAGTAACTGATTGTTCCTTTGATAAAGGCAGAGAGAAAGAGACAGGGAGCGAAGGAGAGGAGAGTGACTGCACATGAGACAAAAGCAAACATTATCGAAAAAAAACGACAGTCAAAAAATGTGCGTAATAGCGAATTGTGCGAAAGTCGAACGTACGAAAGTCGAGGGCCGCCTGTACACATTTATAAATTGCTAAACATTACTAATTTTGTGTGTAAGGTATTTTGTTTTTATATTATCCTTCTTCTCCAAAATAACTAGGCAAAGTCCGTAGGCGTTTTACAAAGTAATCCTGTATAGTATCTGTATGTCATGATACCAAATACGTTATTTTAATTTATATAATAGGTAATAAGTTACCTATCATTTATTGTTCTGTTAACATTTTTTAATTATGTATACAATGTAAACAATCTCCCTCTCTCTATCCTTTGTATAGAAAATTTTTTTTTGTAGAGGTAGCATGCCACAATGCAAGTTTTAGTTAATTTAAACATTTGTGTATTATATTTGCAAAATAAATACAATAATAAAGCTGAGATGCGCTTGGACAACCGAAAGGTTAATAAATAAGAAACCATGTGTGATCGCACTGAATATGATTAAGTCCTCAAGATTTTTATAAATCCTTAATAGGGCATGTTTATTTATTTTTTAAATGTATATATACTTGGAGAGCGTGACATTTAAACATAAAATCCCGACATGCATCTCGATTATTCTAATAGATTTAAAATGGATACATATTTGAAATATTCGCGATAATACAGTAAATTTAAAAAATAACTAATATAATAAGTGTGAATTTACCTTCGAACAATTATTAATAATTCGGGCACTATTCATTATGTATTGTTCGTATTATTTCTTAGTACTTGTATTGAATCATAATAACGTTAGTGAAAGTACTTTATTTTAAAATAACAAAACTGAAAGCTATGAAAAAGGCTTGAAATTTTAACCTCAAAATAATTTCAACATTACGTGATGTCAGATCAGTTAGATCGACAAAATCGTACAGTACAGATTACAGATAATAGTTAGGCACTTCATAAAAAAAGTATCACCTATGAGCTAGTCAGTCTGGTTTGAAAACGTTTTTTTTACTCGTGGACAAAGCTTTATTTTTGAAAGGTTCGAAAATGTTCCTATTCCTGCTTGTTCCATAACAGTCGGTAATGTAGGGTTTTTAATTATCAATACTCGTTATTTGATTGGTGCTGCCATCCATGTCATTCTTTCGCGGAATTCGCATGAACAATTTCTTATAAAAATGGAGTCGCCATCATTGGAGATGTGAGATCCTGTATCGCCGTATTTTTGTAATTACTTATTTCCATGTAAGTTAGCATGAATTTAAGATATTTGTCGTCTTTACGCGTGTCTCAATTATGATTTTTTTCTTAAACTACTTCGAATAATTGCTTTTGCTTGCGTTAAATTGAGGGAGAGACTTCTCGCTTCTTAGCCATTTCATTATGGCACAAGCATGAGAATACGATCGTGGTCGAGCTTATTTATTCAAAAATTGTAACTTTATGAAGTTATTAGGGGTTGTTTTTATTATTTTTCGCAATATTTTGAATGGTATTACTATCTAACCATGCTATTTCATTATGTAATTCACGAACTCAAATCACAATTTAGAAATAAGTTAACACATTTTTCAGTGAGGAAACAACATTGCCTACCTGCTCAACTTTGCGCGAAAAAAATGCGTATATACATACCGGCTGCGATTTTTCTTTCGAAGAATTGTTTCGTGGTTAGTGTTTAATATATTTTCATAATATTATCTTTTGTTCTCTCATATTTTCATCAGTAACAAAAGTTTTGTTTTGTGCTGTTTATAAATGGAATGCATTTTTTTTCATTTATTGAAATTAAAACACCTTCAAATTAATTGTTTCAGACTTTGCCCTCCTAGATGAATTCAAGATGACAAAACAAAATGGAAAAATACAACGTTCAAAAATCAGATCTGCCGTTTCCCCATCATCAACGGAATCGGGACAGATGGAAGATGACAGGCCCGTCCCGGATCTCTCAATTCTTCGCAAGTCAATACAGACCAGCATCACAGGTTTTACACAAGCTAGAGATGTTTTTGACACTGGAACAGAGGAGGTAATAATTATTATTATTAATTCAAATGTCTAGATTCTTTACATCAAATTGTAAATGTTTGTTTTTCAATATACCCCTTACTTTCTCATTATTGTAACAAAACTATGACAAAAATTATAATCTTATAAACATGGGAACGCGGATAAATAATTATTTAAAAATAACATGGATTTATATCTAAAAAATAGGTCCTAATATATTTTAACATTGGGTTCAACTCTCAGACCTCTGGGACCGAGGACGGCCATGCTACTTATCAGTCGTGATAATAATTTTTGTCAAAGATAATACTGAAATTCACTGCATGTATATTAAGTATTGTAATAGGAAGTTCATCATCAAGTATACCTGTGTTTACAGTCGATTACAAAAATATATGATGCATTGATGACCATTTTTAAATTAAAAAAGTTACTTAAACCAAATAACAATAACTCTCATTGTTGCTCTTAATGCATATACAGAAGCACTGTGTAATATATGTATTGTGGTTGGTTATATAAGTATGTGATTATAAGTATGTACTGTTAATAATATGCGCACAACCATTGAATCATTTTTATTAATCATTCAATATCAGTTCATGCCTTAGCGTGAGTAATGTTTTTTAAAATGTAATATAAATTGTAGTTTTTTGCCGACAATCTCGTTTCAATCAATTTCTCAGAATCTACGTAGATTCATAATTAATTAATGCTTTTTTGACGGGATAGGCAAAGTTTAATGTATAATAGGTGCCAATTATTTATTTCAATGGTTATTAGAATTGCCCATATATTGTGCTCAATCTTAAATAGATGAAATCAAACGTAAAAAAATATATGTATTTAGATTCCCTTGTTTGGCCTCTCTGCATTTATTATGCAAAATTCGCCGATGACTGTCAAATAATCCATTACAACCACGTTTTACAACTCTCACTCGCTCGCAATCTTCGTGATTTTCTTCTAACAACTCCGTGCATTGATTGTGAAGAGAAAGGGCCTTTGCAATGATTTTGACACTTCACTTTTGCACAGGAACAGTTTCCGAGATGTCATTTTCTTGAATCATGGTATAGCAGTCCATTTTCTGGAGCTCTTCGCCGTGTGATTTTAATGAAGTATGAATATCATCTATAGTGCGTTCGACACTGCAGCTAAGATTACTCTGAAGGATAGACCCAAATGATGCAGTGGCTCATCCGTACCAGGCACCTGCGTTCTTTTGTCTCACTCGCAACTTTACATATACATATGTACGTGTATGATGTGAGTGAGTGAGAAAGATAGCACGCATGTGCAACCACTCATTATGACAATTCCTGGCATATGTCAAAGTCAGACAAGTGCTGAGAAAAAAATATTGCGATATAACGAATCCGGACTCGCCGTGGTCGCAACGAACGAGGGTTACCTGTATTAAATTCTAGTTTTTCAGAAATAACATGCAATGGTAGTGACTTACTTACCATCACGCCGTTTCCCCGTGGGGGTAGGCAGAGAGGATAGAGCGCCACACTCTTCTATCCTGACATACAATTCTCGCCTCATCCACATTCATACATCTTGTCATACAAGCTCGCTGATTGTTGAGGCTTCTAACAGAACCATCCTCCATTATCTGGTTTACCTGGTCGTGCCAAGTCTTCCGCGGACGTCCTCTATTTCTGGTTCCATCAACACTTGCGTCATATATCTTTCTTACCATTCTCTCATTCATCCTTTCCATATGACCAAATCACTTAAGTGATCCTTTCTTAATCTTACTCACTATACTAACATCAGCTTTACATTCTTTTCTTATTTCTTCATTCTTTACTCTGTCATAAATAGATTTGCCACAAATACGTCTAAGTGATCTCATTTCCACTGCATTCAGTCTACTTTCGTTCCTTTTCTGCCAGCTCCAGGCCTCACTTCCATACATCAGTGTCGGTACCAGGATTCCATTGTGCACCGCTAGTCTTGCCTCGGTTGACATATTCCTGTTAGATATAATTCCATTCAAAGCACCGTTTACTTTATTTCCTGCAGTCACCCTCCTTTCGATATCATTCTCAGCCTTTCCGTTTCTATCAAACATACTTCCCAAATATACAAACTCATCTACTTGTTCCAAACATTCATTACCTACAAGTATTTTGCATGGTGTCTTGCTTTCCTCCTTCTCAAATACCATCACTTTCGATTTGTTAACATTCATCATGAAGTCGCTTTCCTTGCATACATCGTACATTCTACTCACCAGATTCTGTACTTCTTGTTCATTATTCGCCATTAGTACTGCATCATCGGCGTACAATAAACAGCATACAATCAAATCGCCCATTTTTGCTCTTACATTCATACATTTTAGTTCTTTCACACATTTATCCATATACAAGTTGAACAGCCATGGAGACATTACACAACCCTGCTTGACACCCTTTGTAATGTCAAACCATGGTGTGAGTGCTCCATTGATTCTTACACACGCAGAACTTCCTTCGTATAGGGATGCGATTGCGCGTATAAGTTTACTATTCACTACTATGGTAGTGACATCCAACCTAATTCCTTGGCGGTATGTAGTCAGTAATTACCTTCATAAATCTTGCATTACAGACGTTCTTCATAATTTTATGTATAATGTTGCCCTGACCTTAGTAAAACGTGCTGTAGTGTTTTATCCCTCACTGGTGGTGCTAGCTATCACCAAAATGTTGTACTATACTTTGCGGACTCTAGTAAATGTAATATCCTGACGTTGCCGATTTGTGATATACCGGCGGTGTCAGTATGGGATATCAGATATCTTCTTGCCGTCCTTGTTGTGTGCGGTATCGAAGTTTCACAGTATAACCCGATGTGGTAACAATAATACATTTATTATACAAGCTTACAGTTATGTACGAAATAAGAGATACGATTAGAACCACGACCCAGATGCGAGAGACCACGCGCACCACCACGTGGCGATCTTATCCCTTCCACTCTGTCAGCATACCGACTTGCGCGCGTCACGCATTTGTACTTCAAGATACATTACAGTAAATAAACTAAAATTAGTGGCTACTTTAAATTAAACAGTTTTATAATGTGTTTGACACAGGTAGCCCTCAGTTTACGACAGTTCCATTTACACTGATTCACAATAATGCGCGTCTAAGTGCTAGAATTCCCAACAAAACTGACCAGCAAGTGTCAACAAAATGTTTAATTAGAGTGGTGCAAACTTCTTCCAGTATTTATACACGGCTTTGAAGAATTAGAGCAAGAGGAGAATGTTATTAAAGACATCGGCAGGTTTGTACCGAAGGTGGGATTGTACGATGTTACAGCTGAAGATGGGACAAGTTTTAGAGAGCCATAATCAGTAGCTTTCCAATGAAGACCTCGAAGAATTAACCTAAGAATTAAATTGTCGACATTCAGAAGAGAAAGAAAAGGACCTCTAAAAGTTATTAAAACTGCCAATCTCTTGTCTGTTGTTGTTGCTCGACGTGCTTATTGGTTCTGTGGTTAAGACACTCACCTAGTGATCCAGTGGTTGGGGGTTCGAGCCTCATTCTAGGAGACTAGCAAGTTATTTCCATTTTCATAGCACAAGCGTTTAGTTTAGTTTGACAATAGTGAGAATATTGATGTGACATGTATTCCGTGTATGCTTTTTTAAATGAAGAAGAATGTATTCTTTCAAGCATAGAGACTGTGATTGATGAACTTATGAGATTGACCATGATTGAGAACCAAGTACAATGTAAAAAGGAGTGTAATCGCATCCATTGGACCTTATTCTGAACATCTTCATAAAAGATAAAAGAGGTTCGAAACCAGGAACTTCTATATAGAAATAATACCCCTTTGAAATTTCACATTATATGTACATATTTCATTTTTACAATTACATTTTTGATGGTGGAATTTAACTCTGAACCTCCTATGATAATTGGGTTCATTTTACACTGATTCGGTATACGCCGGTAATGCCTGTATTTATTTTATGTATGTACAACAAATTAATAGATTACTTAAATATGTATATGAGAAAGTTGGTTAGTGTTCAAGTAAAAACCATTCTCATATACATTTGTTTATTCCCATCAGGGAGAAGCCACCGAGAGCAAGAAATGACGCAGAATATATAGATGATAGAATGAAAAACGATGCAAGATTAATTGAAGGAAAGAGCGGGATGAGCATCCGCGTTCCGGTTGTTTCATGTACTGGGCGCAGACTGCCTCCTCTGGTGCACGTGTGTCATGCCCGCCTGGCGGCGTAGCTCGACCTCTCTCGAACGTTCTCGCTTTGTTCGCGCGAGATGGCGTAATGGTGAGAAAATAAAGGAGCTAGGAACATCTAAAGGATGCGCGCGGGCTGCCACATGTATATGTGTTTAAATCACTTATACATATTACCTTTGTGTAGATCACGGTTTTCGAATTTTAGAATCAAAATCTCCAAGGGCCAATGTGATCATAATAACCAGCGTGTACTGTATCTCTCAGAAAGTTTACAAAACTTTTATAATTTGATTATCCCATTTTTAACATACCAAGAAAAATAGTAATTCATAATTAACGCATCTTAGCAGTGTTCAAAAAGCAATTCGCTCTGACCACTGTGAAAACTAATATGTATTCTTTATTTTAATCTAACAAAATATGTGTGCTGCATGTTTGCATACCTCTCACCCAAAAACAATATTAATAAAATTGAGATCTACAAGTTTCGTTACTTTAATTTTTTAAGAAACTGTATTAACAAAAATATCAAGAATGTAACCATTTGAACGCATATAAATTTGTTTTAATATTATCATAAATATTTAAATTCCTTTGTGTCGTTTTGAGAAAGTAAAGGGAGGATAAAATAACACCTATTTGTCCTGACACAACTCTCGTCTTGTTCTTCAATCTTCTTATGCTCGCCGATTGTTAGGGCTTGAGTCAGAGCCGTCTTCCGGTATCTGGTTTACCTGGTTATGCCATACCTCTATTTCTTGTGCCACATCTTTTTTTCTATCATTTCGCTAATTCACTCCACATGACAACCTAGGCAACCTTCTCTTAATCTTAATCTGCAAGCTACATGGAGTTCACTCTTAATTTGTTAATTTTATTATAACACAATTATGAACTTAAGCTTTTATGAAATGTGTTGTAGCGCAATATATATAAACAGTAGAACCTCTCATAATGAGTAATTTACATAACAAGCAAAACAAATTTTTTAAAAACAGCTCCCTTAACGAACGACGCGCTTCTACCTTCCGACAACACTCCGTTACTCCACCTTATGAACCAGCAGGTTATTTCTAACTTTAATAACTCTACACTAAAACACTCTTCGAGCATTGTTTTGAGATGACTAAAGAGACCGATCTCACCCTCAAAGAGTTTTGGAAAGATCACTTCCACATCGTTGCTTGCCTCAAAATGATTGACAAGGCGTGGGAAGGGATTACCGAGAGGACCCTCATTTCTGTCTGGAGTCTGTAGATTGTATCTTTGGCCAATATCAAGGGACCGAAAGTGAATAATAATGACATCGATGAGCTTGTAGAAGAGCACAACCAAGAGCTGACTACCGAAGAACTTGATACGGCGTCGGGCTTTCCTCACTGCCCAATCATCGTATCTCAATGCAACGTTGGTCACTGAGAAGGAGGCGGGGATGAAAATTAACTAGTCAAGGATTATTTCTATATTTACAATTTTATTAAATCGGTTAGGCGAGGAGACAAAAATAATCCTAGGCCAAATTATCTTAATTTATCTTACGATCTACTTAATTCTAATCTTAAATTAAACTTAACTCTACCTTAATTAAGTTCGGTCGGTCCGGGCTTCGAGGATCGATGTCCGCCGCGCGGATGGCGACCGACGGCGCGATCTGGGCGGCGACTGGGGCTTCAAGCCCGCTCTGCGATCCCGTCCTTCTGGTGGGTGGTCTTGTTCACCAGCTCCTCTGCACTGCCTTCCTTCCATCTCCGCTCGAGTTGCACTATTTTCCAGTCTTAGTTTCGCCTGTTGTTCCAAGCGTTCCTTCACGCTGGCCGACCTCGAGCGCTGGTCGCCAGCCGTCCGATGGCTGACGGTGGAGTAGAATATTAACTCGAGAGTTTTAACTTTTCCATTCTCCAAGTGTCTAAGTTAACTGTCTGTGTTAGCTTTAACTGTCTTCAAGTAACCAACTGGCTAGTGCCTCATTGCAACTGTTCGAGTCTCCCTGACCGAGTCTAACTTTCCAACTTTAACTGCGACTGCTAACTGTAAGTCTGTGACTAATTGTGACTGCTAACTGCAAGTGTTCAACTCCAAGTGTTAACTGCAAGTGTTTTCTTCACCGCCGCGTCCGGCCTTTTTAAACCCTCAGGGGCTTAGGGTGTGCGCAGATCGTAAGGACAGGTCGGTCGCACATGCTATACCATTAAAATTACCCTAGTCTATTGTTATTATACTAAAATCGGAAAATACTAAAACGTTGGAAGGTCTTGTCGGCATTCTGAGAATGCATCTAATTTGGCGGGCTTGCGAAAATTTCCGACCGGGTATTATCCTTGGAAAGGTACGTCCTCGACAATATACAATCAGGATTAGATGCATTTCTTGGGGTTGAACCGTCATAAAATGTCCCTTAATTCCCCCAAGAAAGCAAACACTTTCACCTAATCCTAATTCGTTACACGGCCCTGTTACCCATGCTGATAATCCCTTACGGAATGCACCGCGTTCGGATTAGCATTAAGTGCTTTTTTTTCTTCACAATGTGGGGAAATTCGCGTCACCCTAATTGCCAGGCACATCAAACTTATGGAGTTGAATCGTGTTTCACAGCTAGAAGTTGCGGAGAAGAGTTTGTTAGTGAAAGAGGTAACAAAGAGAAATGCTGAAAGCATGAGAAACTGTTGTGGCATATATTAAGAAGCATCACCCTAATAAGGCGGTGGCTATTCAATGATAATGCTGTCACATTTTCACCAAATTTTGAAGCATCGGCAAAAACAAATGTCTTTAAATAGCTTTCTAGTAAAAAAGAATTAGTTATTGTCATAAATTCATAAATAATAATAAGTCATTTTCATTGAATAAACGTTACAAATAAAAATATTGAGTATTTTTTTCTGCATGGAACGCATTATCATATTTTACTTTAATTTATATGGGAAAAATTATTTCGCTTAAGGAGTATTTCACATTACGAGTAAGATTCTGGAACGAATTATGCTCGTTATGAAAGGTTTCACTGTATTGCACTACATATCCATTGTATCCCATGTTGCATCCTATGTTTGTATATTAGTGCTTAGCAATTACAAATTACCAAATAACAATAATGAATATTAATATTCATTTAAAATCTTTCCACATTGTGCAATACATGTCACTAGAAAGTTTTTTTTTTGCGACAGATATATTCGGCGCTGGGCCTTAGGGTTCTTCTCATTTTATATATTTGGTGCATTTATATTACAGTATGAAAATATATGTTCGCAGTCTAATATAATTTTAGCATTGCAGTTCAAAATGGTTTTATACGAATTTCGTATTCATTTGAGATTCGAAATTATTTTTTTTACCTGTTCACATATTATTTAAATTTTTTACATTCATTATATCTATCAATTAAGATAGCTTTATGTGTACATATGTAAATGGATTTTTTTTCTCACTGGAAATAGACAAAATACACTACATGGTGCATTGTTAAAGCAATGTAATAAAGGATTTCCGCCATTAAAGTCATCCACAGAGCCTAGTAGCAAGCAATCAATCGGCTATAGCTGATTTTCTGTTAGTTATTACAATATTTAAATATGTCCAAGAACACTTATTTCACTTGAAGTGTTTCTACATGGTAACATATATACAACTTCCATAAATTTGATAGATATGGAGGTTGATTGAGTGGAATGATGAACATTACATTGTGTAAAATGATCACTTAAGCCAGCCAAAGACAGATTGTAAACCGTGTAATACCCATACTTCCATATTTCCCATATAATATAAAATCTCTATGAGATATCTATAATAATTTTATTAAAATATTTTACAAATACCCTTATATTTGGGACTACCACAGTGGACATGAATACAAGAGAGCTATTGAAGTTATACTTTTTCACTTCACAGCTTATCTTTCTAACAATAAGACTAACTGTTTGGGTTATCTTTTTGACAATAAGACCACAATCTTTGGATAATCTTCCTAATATATAATAAGAAGACAGACTGCAAAATTTTTCTTCACAAGGAACAATAATATCCTGCTTTGTTTGCATTTTACAGGCAATGTTTTTGTAGAAATGAACAAGTGACAAGCAGCAAATCACAGCGTTACTCAAAGTTAATAATGAAGTTTGTTTCTAAAGTACCAAAGATATATTATATTTTAAAAGTTATTGATAAAAAAAAACCAATGTTAAATAATTTAAATCATGTATATCCAACCTCTTGGATTCTCAGGGTCACATGTTTATTAATGCCCATAAAACTGCATGTAATTTTATTATATATTACAGTACATATATTCAAATACGTCAAGTGATTCTTTGTTTTTCGTTTTGTTTTACATACGTTCGACCATGAAAGCCTTGGTTTCTTTTAATTTATGCACATGTTTGTACTACTACAGGGTTCTTGCATATTTGGGACAGTACATTGACAGGCAGAGATATATCTAATGCCAAATTATACAGCGTGTTACTAACTATTTATTAAAAACATTTTAATTTAACTTCCTAAAATTCATAAATTATTAAATTTTCTGATGCATGCAAGCATATTTTTGTCAGCAGTAAACTGTTAAATTGATGACAGATTCTCATAAACTTTTTCAAATAAACTGTCTAAAAGTATTATAAAAAGATTCATGTGAAATAAAGGCATAAATATAACTAATAGAAATTATTTTTAATACAAATTAGATAAAATCAATTTATCGAAAAAATATTTTTGTTGCCACCCGGACTCGAACCAGGAACCGCTCCTATCCGGGGAAGTGCGCTGACCGATTACACCACGACACCTTAGTAAGATAATGACAAATTTCGAACTTATATGTTGCACTTTCAAATTGATACATCTATCATTTCATTATTTGAAAGCAATCTACTTTATATGTACGAAATCTCACACACCTTTGAGTAAGATTCGATAGGAGACACCAGAATTAATTCATTCATTCATTTTTACTAAATTTTTTGGAAACATTAATACAACTTATATATTTTTTTAAGGAGAACACATTCTTATTGTGAAGTTGAAGTTTTTCAGAACATAATTCTATGATATTTTTAATACAAACAATAAACTACACAAACAATTAATTAGATTAACAATTCTTATTGACATTTCAAGAATATTCACTCTCCTGCTTGCATTTTATTGATGTGGACGGATCGTATAAAAATAGCATATGTTTTTTTTACTTGTTAGACATAAAACCAAACAACCGCAAATAAATATAAAAGTGAATCATTGATTTTTTTTTCCTCTGCCACATTAGTTGTGAAATAATTTTTTTATTCATCATCATACATTTTAAAATAACAAAAAACAAGTTGTCAAAATACAGCACAAACAAATCAATAAAAATAGAAAATTACGATAAATAGTATTTAACCTTATTTTCACTTGGTCACGTGGATTGTTTCCACTTAATCATGATTATAGCATAAATAACTTATTTAAAAAAACCTGATTATAATGGCCTATTTTTTCGCGCCATTTTTAATAACAATTGTCAACAGTCAACACTGCCATTTCTCTGCTATATTCAAGTTAGCAACAAGTTTCCAGTGCTTTTTAAACATTTTGTGGGGGTCGTGATGGCATTTTGCACCCGCCTGTGATGTCTTATTTTTATCTTCTTACTCGCCGCTTCCTTACTCCTTTTATTCTGGTATCATGTTTAATATTGTTGACAACATATTAAATTGTTATTGTTAATTTTGTTTAAGATAATATTTTTTGTCAATCTCTTGTGTTACTTAATTCGATTTTTTAGCTACTGTTGGCATCGTGCTCGAGTTTTGCCTTGGAGCTATTTTCGAGAATATAGAATTATCAGTCAAATCTTTTGTTCAAATGTTTTAATTTAAATTTAATGAAATGTGGAAAAGTCTGAGGAACGCAAACCATGCATTTGCGAATTTTAAAATATCTACCAGGTAAATATTAGAGAAATATGAATAATTGTCTATACATAATATGTTAATTAACAAGATGTCAGAAGATGTGAGAAATGCCAACTACGTATTCTTTAAAATGCCTTTACACTAAACTTAAATAGAAAGAGATATGTATATATTAAAATGAATACAAATTAAATCATTTATAAAACACGGAAAAGTCTACTAGCGTCTACTAGTCTACTGCGTACTAGCATTTTTACATCAAAATATACAAAGGCTACGTAATCAAAATTAATAATTCAGAACAGAAGATTGCCGAGCACTAACATTCGCAGATCACCAATTGGGAAAATTACATTACCTATAAGGGCGCAAAGATAATATTTGCTATCTTTTTCTAATGTAAAAAAAACGAGCGAGAGAAAAAACTTACGTGCTAAGTTAATGCGTCGCAGTAAAGAAGATAATGATTTAAAAATCGACGACGCGCAAGATATATTTGTCATCTTTTTTAGTATACTGGAAAGGATTAAGAAAACGAACAATGCAAACTTTATGTGCCATGAATCAGTATAGGAGCGGGTACTCCCCATTTGGATGGATTTGACAGGCATATCGCATACCGCACGTGTTTCGCTAATGCGTATTTTGCAGATTGCGGACATTTGACAAAAAAATCTAATTATATGAAAAATAGATCAACAAATTCATCTGATAGGGTTCAAAAATAGCTTCAAATAACGATATTCGATTTATAAGTACAATTTAGTATGAAAACTTTCCAGAGAGACCACATTCTGCTCCAAAACTTTAAATTTCGATTAAATGGGATTTTAATGTATTTCTATCTCTTTTAAAACAACATCTGTAAAAATGAGTTGAAATAATAATCTGGTTGAAAGAAGTCCATTGATTTATGTTACACACTGAGGCTACAAGTATTAATAGTGCCACATTGTTGGCTTTGTTTGTGCAGGGATGTATAAAAAATGTATTTTTACCACTGATCTATTATTATACGCACACTTTAGTATTTTTATGACAATATGGAAAAATAAAATATGTACCTTTGTTTTATATTTAGGGTATCTAAGTTGAAATGTGATGTTTTATGGGTTCACTAGTAGGTATTTTCGACTATGACTATTGTTTTTATTAGTATATATATCTAGCGAGAACGTCCAATAATAACTAAGAAACTTTGATTGAAAAATATGCAGCGGTTTGAGATATGATTGTGGAAAAAAAATTCAAAACCCTGCTTGTTTATCCGCATTACGTCACCAGTGTGTGTGGAGATTACTCGACAGAGAAGTGTAAATAATAAAGTGTATCAAAATTCATATACAAAAAAATCAGCATATACGATATTTGCATATAAATTAGTAGTCAATTTTACATATAAAAAAGCATTGTATTTAACATCAAATGTGTACGTTTTATTATAATAATGCGCCACAAACGTAAAATAAACTTCATTAATCTTCAGATTAATGAAGTGTATTTAACATCAATGTGTACGTTTTATTATAACAATGCGCTGCAAACGTAAAATAAACTTCATTAATCTTCCGATTAATGAAGCTGCGGCTGGTTCGTCCACTCTTTTACTTGGAAAAAGACTGCACAATTAGTTTCTTTTTTTCATTAATAATGTCAGTGAATCATAAATGCCTCTTTTCACTTTCAATTCTCTCTATATTCGAGTCCTGCCTTCAAACATTGCCAATTCTGTCATGTTCATTATAATAAATGTTCATAAATTGAATGTTCGTAAATCGAGAACTGATACTTAATAACAAATTATATTATGAGAATAACAAAATGTCAGCACACTTGCTTAACAATTGAGAAGTATTTGGTGGCCTGGTATTGATCTTGGTACCGGTAAAGGTGAAAATAAAACACAAGGTAAAAATGGGCGTATGTAAAAATGTTACAAAATTTTGTAACACAGTTTTTTATTTGAGCGGCCCAATAAAATCAGTTTTAAAAATTATTTAAGCGTAATGTATAACTAATATAATAATATAATATATAACTATAATTATTTAATTGTAATGTATAACTAATATAATATATAACTCGAACATATAAGTAATGCACAAAGCATTGCAAATATTCAATCAGAAACACTGCAAAAATATAATGAGAAATATATTGTTGGAATACTTTGAACATTTGAGATTTGCTTTAATTTAAAGTTTATAATATGCAATTAACTTATTTTCAGCAAACCCACAATACATTTGTAATTTTTTTTTTCAGTTAAAACAGCTGCTTTCTTCAGAATGTGACGTTATTTACGAATGTCGAGTTTGTAGGAATCTTTTCAGAAGTTTAGCAAATTTTATATCTCACAAACGAGTTTATTGCCGTCAGAAGTTTAATACGTCCCTTCACGCTCACTTTGTCAATAACAAATTTTTAGTAAGTAATGTGAAATGTGTTATTGTTTTACATACATTTATTAATTATCAGCATTCTGTTATTATATTTTGATTTGTTCACATGCGCTTTCAGAAGGATGACATGATGATGATACTGCAGAATGAACAAGACTACCAACAATTCCTCAAGAACAAAGATAGGTCCAACAATGATGCACATTTCAAAATTGATAACACAATCAAAAAGACAGCAGCAAAAGATCTTACTTCTATCGTGGAAAGATTAGCATCGAAAAATAGAAACACCTCAAACGTGGAAGACAAAGTCAGCAATACCGCAGAGAGATTAATCAAATTTGAATCCATTTCTTCTTCTCCCACTGCGGTTTACCAAAACGTTTGTTCATCAAAGAAAGATTTACAAGACTTAATAAAGGACCAGGTAAACTTTATTATTTTTGGCACAAGATTTTTTTTTTTAAATACATAATTAGATTTTTTTAATATGATATGTTTGTGTTATAGGTGACTGAATTAGATAAAATGATTTCTTCACGTGAAGCGGTTCTGGGTCCAGATGGAAAATTGTTGATTTCTAACCCTTCACCCGCTTCGAATCTACATAAAATTGTCGATAATGTTATCCAGATCAGTGATGAAGACGATGAAAACTCCACCAATGAAATTGTCTGCAAAATATGTAATATTTTACATCTTTGTTTTGTCTTCGTTTATTCTTGGTTTACTACATACACCTTTGCATCTATTCATAAAAATATTAATTGTAAAGATTTCTCTATGTTTTTATTAACATTTGTTAAGGATTCCACTTAAAAAATTTTTTTTTTTGTTTTTTCTATCTGGATTATAATGATATTTTATTAATTATAGGTAAAATCAAATTTTCCACTCTGAAAACATTGAGGTTCCATATGAAGCACAAACACACTGCTAACAGGCTCGTGTTTCCATGTCCAGATTGCTCCGATACCTTTGCTAATGCTTGGGGAGTTTACCGACATTTATTCAAAGTTCATAGGTAATCTCACTTTACTTTTATTACTTGTATTTTATTTAGTTGGAGGTAAACTGATAATTGATAGTGCGCACTACAAGCTATGAAGTGTTGATATAATATCCACTCAAGCCTTTCACTCCAGTGCAGGTATATTTACATAACGTGTATGTTTACTATTTTTAGCTTGTATTAATAGAGCGGGTCAGGCTGGACAGCAAAGGTTGTAGTTCAAATTCCATTAGCAGCCATCCAAGTTAAACTCGAGAATTAGATATAACGAGTTGGCAATGAATATGGTCATTTGTTTGTTTACTTTTGAAAACCAATGAAGTTCATTAGATTATCAATTTATTTTATTTTATAATTTGTTTCAATTTTAATTTTTTTTAGCATCAACTTTGTGATTAGACATAATTATTCATTTTAAAAGATACCAAACAATGTATTAACTATATTGACCGCCTTCAATGCCATTACTTTCATAGGAAGGGCGTATACTAACTTTAAGTCAAGACAGAGAAACACCGACTGTACAATGGTATACGTCTATCCTGACGAAGATACGGTGATATTGAAACCTGTCAAAAGATCAAATAGATGTCAAAATCAACATTTTTAATAGAAAAGTTATAAATAATGGTTTTTGCCCATATCTTATATTCTAAACATATGATTTATTGCCTTTTATTATTTTTTTACATATATGTAAAATTTATATTGTATATTTTTACTATTGTACTATTCTAAACTCATCTTTATTGCTAAAGTTAATCTACATACAGTAAAAATATTGAAGTAGTTTGTTTTTATCAGCATCTTATGGTATATGCTACTTCATATATTTTCATTCTCATCTCCATTTATTTTTTAAATTAAATCATATTTGACCATTTAGCTGATAAGCGATCAATGCCAATCTTAATCTCCAATAGGTACGTGATGTGCATTTACTCTTATTGTGTAGATATTGCTTGATTGATTGATCTGATTGTGAGAAATTATATAAACAAGCTAAATTTATACATTTATTCATAGTCGCTTTCAACAAGCCACTGCAAGTATCCTAATTGTGGGTACGGCAAGCAGAATTGACGTCAGTACAGGGGAAAATACTTTATTATAATGAATAAATATATTTGCATCTCGATCTGGGTGTTCCTTTATAAACCTTTTTGAAACTTACAAAAATAATTGAATATACATAGTTTAAAATATTTTAGTATAAATTAAATTATGATAATATTTTGAAGATTGTTAACATTACAAAAATTTACAATGATTATTTGCCATTTTCAAAACTAATGCTGATTTGATAATATGTATAAATTATATTTTAGAAAACTATACAGTAAAAATCTAATATATAGCAGAAAGGTTTTGTCAATTGTTTTTGTAAAACTTATTTTAGAATATTGAAAATGTGATTTATCATCAAAAATGGGCAAATGGTCTTCCATTATACATCTTAACTTAACTAATCTTAATACAAATAAATACCCAATCAGACATACTTAATTTTTTTTAAATGTAATTTACCATTCTGGCGACACACATACAGCCTGATGACAGACTATATTCTTGTCCCGCTACTCCAGTGGAGATTATTTAAATTATCAGTTTGTATCTTGATTAAACATACAAAATAAAAATAAAATTCGCAGCCAGTCAGAACTAAACCTGCATCCCCGGAATCCTCAGCCTTAGCCTACTGTGCCAAGACCGGTTCTTGGAGGTATGTCGATATTACTGTAATGTAAATGCACAACATTGTACGACGGCATATTATTTACATTTCTATGGTAATATAGGATAGTTTCACTATTTAAATAAAGATTGCATTACCAAAAATCCTTGAAACTTGGCAACACAAATGACTGAAAATTAAAAAAAAACACATTGGTACCAATCGAAGATCCTCTCAAATCATTTTTGTATTGGTGCTGAACATGTTCATTTGAATCCTGTTCAGATATAATACTTTTACAGTTAATTAATTACACCGTTGATTCGAAATTCAAGGGACAAAAAAATCCCAATCATGGAAACCCCATTAATTGCCGATTTTTTTCTGGAATATTAAAAATGCCGATTATATATTATTGCTCAAGCATACATCCGCCACAAAACAACAGGTCATGGGGGAAGCCGGCAACATACCATGCAAATGTATGGAAATGATCCGCCTATGGACCTTAGCGACACTTAGCGAGACAACATAATAACGCCCATAGGCATTATAAGCAGTCTGCATGAATGAAAAAATTTCAAATTCATAAGAAAAAAAGAAAAACTCATTAAAACATTACATATTTTCATATATTCTGAAAAAATATCTTCAAAATTCATAATTTTAAATTCGTACTGTTCATTTTGTATATCTTTGTTTTTTAATTTTTTTTTTAATTATGTGACATAAAAATTTATGGCGTGAGGTTCTGAAAATTATTTAGTATTGAACAGAATTGTTTTTAAAAATGACGCATATGACGTGTTTTTATAATAATTATTATTAAGAAATTAAATATTATTTATAAATGTCTTTCATTTTGTTGTCATTGCAGAAAGAGTGCGGCCCATATTCGTAAACTTCGAGAATCTATTCAAAACAAAGCGTACAGGCTGCAAAAGTCACCAGAAACTGAAAAGAAAAAGGATACCTCTGAACCAATGGAATCGATGAGTGAACAGCATCGAATGGACCTTGAAAATCAGGTTTTTATATGAAAAATATTTATTTTTTACTCATGAAGACTTATTATCAATCTACACAAAGCACTCAAATGTTTTCAATGAGTATTTTAAATTGTTATGGACATAGTTATAATTTTAAAATTTTTAACTAGATACACTAGGGTCTCTATTTGCATAAGGGTTACGTTCTTGAAAACTGACACATTTCAAAACGATGCAAATCAAACCACATTTTCTCGTAAGATCTCATAGAAATTTTGTGTAGTGTGTTGCAGTTATCATGGAAACTTTATTCAATGATAATAAAGTCTTATATTATGCTTAAAAAAACTTCATAATTGTTTCAGGTATATAGAATTTGGGAAGCATTCTAATAAAATATTCAATCATAAATAAAATTATGTATATTTAAAAAAGTTTAACATTAACAAAGTACGTAAATTAGTAAGTAAAGGGACCAAAAAAAAACAATTTGTAATAACGAATTCCCACATATAACGAAATTTAAAAAAAAATCCTAACATGTGAATATTCCGCGTGCGCCTTAGAAATATAATTAATTAAATTTAAAAAGTTTGTAAGTTTCGCAAACAAGACACCCATTATCAGTTTAATATGGGATATAACATAATAAGGCATTCTGCAAACAAAGGAAGATTTTCTGTGCAAAGAAACCTCTGAATGTTTGTTGTTTCAACAGATAAGCAAATGGATAATAATTAAGAAATTAAATTAAAAACATTTCACAAAACAATATAAGATGATAGCCTAAAATTTGGAGACATCTTTGGAAATTCCAAAATGTCATGGAAATATAAAACAACATTTAATTTTAACTGTGTTTAATTGTAGAACTGCTACAAGCATTGAGAGTTTCGCATCAGTCAATCGATCTTTCTATTTCTTTAAATCGTAGAGAGACGAATTCGGAATTATAGTTATATGTCAAGGGTTAAAATTTTGCAGGAATTATCATGACAATTTAGGGTTTCACAAAATATTAAAAAATGTACTTAAAATAATAAATTACAGAATGTTTGTACATATAAATGTCGGTAAACAAACATAAAAACAATTGTTAAACACATTAACGAAAATGTTGTTCGTAACATTACCGTTCATTGGAATCAATATAAATGTTCAGTTATAATGTAAAAAGTGACATAAGTTGACGATGATAATGTTGATAAAAATTGAAGATTGAAAATTGTAATGCACAGAATTGTAGGCATCTCGAGCTTTGCGGGCGATACCATACACAAAGCTTGTGCCCTAAAGTGTAACGTGCCAATCGCAATTTCGGGGGTTTTTATTTTCTCCAACTGATCTAGATAAGACCCGTTTTTAGAGGCATGAACACGTGTACGCTTCAGAGTGTGGGAAGGGTGCTATTCTAACCTATTTAGGCAATCGGCAATAAATCCAACCTTGGACAATGTGGAGATTATGCCAAATGGCTTTATAAGTGCCTATTATGATCCCAAGAAGAAGTTTTACAAGGGCGCTGTGGGCCGCCGGCACCGACCAGCCCGATGCACCAAGGCAATAAAACAACAAACATGACCATAAACGGCCGAAATATATTTTTAAATATTTTCGTTGTAAAAAAAAAATTTTTGTTATATATTTACGTAAATCTATTAGTATTTTTTCTTACGAAACAAATAATTTTCCTTATACATATTAACGAAATTTTGTTATATAAATTAATTTTTGTATGAAAAATTGATTGCAAAGAATTAATTTTTGAAAAAAATTCGATATACGTCTTTTTTTCAGTATAGCAGGGTTCGTTTTAACGAGGTTTTATTGTATAAACTTTCAAATATCAAAATATAATCTGTTTATAAATTATAAATTCTAATAATAAAATATTATCAGATGCATTTTAATTTTTTGAATTTAGAAACATTAAAACATAACTTATCTTTTTATCAAAATTATATATTCACGTCTTGTAAGTTTCACAGCTAAATAATAACAACTTTCATGCATATAATTTAATGTTTCAACGCGGTGTATGTGTGTGTAGACCGAAAATGTTGCCAAACACAAAAAATGAAATTGTCATGTAGCTCTGGAAATTCAGCCACACATGTAAGGTGAGGGAATACCCTATTTATTTAATATCTAAGGACGCATTTCGAATCATACTTATGCAAACTAAATTTTCATCCTATGTTTTTAATGCAACAAAAATCAAAACAACACAGATTGAGACCTTAGTGTGCAATTAAGATTTATTAATACAATTTTTATTAAATATATATATATATATATAAATTGTATTTTTTTAATTTTTATTTATTTAGACACATTTAACATAAGCAATTGTACAGCTAAAAATAAAGGCAGTGTTACATATATTTTACACAGATTTTAAAATACATTGCCCAACTAGGCAAACCTGTTTTAGGGCAAATTGGCAAACAAATTACATTTCACAAAACCAAATAACTCATTGAAGGCAAAACACAATCAAACAGAAAACGAAACATACAAGGCAAGTAAACATGAAAATATATAAAATGAGGGAAAAAAATACCAATTTGTAATACAATATGTAAAAGAATGTAAGCACATACAAGGTAAAGGGAAATATACAAGATCGAAGCTATAATGCAGTCAGTACAACACACAAAATGCAGTTATAATAATTATTTCATAATATAAAACAGTTCACTCTCAGTATCTGCTCTACCTAATTTCAACAACCAATTTGAAATATCCCTTTTAAAAGCCTTGATGTCACTTAAAGTTTTAATATTATTTCCAATTTTATTGTATACTAATTACTCTCATAGAGAAGAAACAAATGTTAATGTATATATATCCAGTTATATCCACTGATTATTCAAATTGTATTATATTTTTAATATTAATAAAAAAATATATTATAGGAGCTTAAAAGGCGAATAATCTTTGACCAGATGTATTTTTCATTCTTGGAACTGATCTTATGGGATCAGTCCTCACGAATGAAGCAATTCCACAATTTGGACAAATACCATCAATATTTTTTACTGTCAAACCAACACTAATCTATAATATGTAACATACTTCCTGAATTAAATCTGTATATACAAGTGAGTCGTTAATTCCCAGGCGTGGATGGATAATTTGGAGGGAGATGGTGAGGTGCCCCGCTGTGGAGGGTGTGGCCGAAGGTTTGAGAGAAGAGCAGCCCTCAGTTCACATCGGCAAACCTGTCAGCTCCGAATCGCAGCCCACAATAAGATCACCAGCAATATGCAGCGCAGGACAGCCACCAAGGCGGTCCCTAAGGAACCTGAAACTCCACGAACCCTCGATCTTGAACCTCGCATTAAAATAGCTAAAATAGACATTAAGCCTAGTGAAAAAACTATAGAGATTCAAATTAGACGCGATTATAATAAAGGTTCAACCGCAAGCCCCGTCAGTGTCGGAACCAACTCTCCTGTTTCAGAGTCTGCCGGAGATGGAGATGTTGTCATGCTGCAACAGTGCTCCGGGGAGTCTGCAGGTAAAGGTGAGAATGGTGGTAATCTTAAAGTTAAAAGTATTATTAATCTTGATTTACAAAATGTAAGTGATAAAAGTAACACTGCTGAGACTGTGAAAGACTGTGATGATGCGTATGTTAATACAAATTCTTTAGATGCTGAAAAAGACTTAAACAAATCCAAGATAAACTCTAATAAAGATTCTTCAGTTTTTGTTAAAGCCAAGAATGTTCTCGATGTAGACTCGACTTACATCGATGATAGTGAACTTAGTTTCGAAGATATTAAGAGAATATGTCATCTGGGCGACAGGACCCAAAGGTTTAGTAAGGATCGTACCGAAGTTCTGACAACGGAAAGCCCTGAAATCAAACCTACAGGTGTTGTTACGTCCTCAATTCCTGCAAACAAAAATGTCAGACTTTCAGCATCCGAGATCAATTTGACTATTTTGGGTCCCACCGAAGATAACAGCGGTAAACTTGTTCCCGACCTGATGATAGAAAGTGATCACAATAATGAAATTGAAAATACTAAAGCGCTAGACGCTCAGATAGATTCTCAATCTGATGAGAAACTATTCTGTAAGGACTGTGACGTTGGATTTTTGTCAATCATAAGTTTTAGGAAACACATGGCCAAACATTTTGATTGGAAACGATTCAAATGTAAATTATGCCATTTCAAAAGCTATAACAAAAGCCACTGCATAAATCATTTGAGGTATCAACACAAATTATCTGGCGATGCAAACCGTTTAAAGACATTTATTCAAGCTCTTTCTCCCGAGGAGGCTTGCGCAGGGGCAACTTCTAGTGAAACACAACCCGCATCATCTGTACAAGTGTCTTCTGACAAATCTACTTGCAACAATATAGTGGTTAATCTGTCTGACGATGATAATGATGAAATTAAAACTAACTCGCTTCAAATTGATTCACTTCGCAAGCAATCCATCTCTGCAGACAGCACTCCGACCAAACACGAAACAGAAGATAGTGAAAGCATTATAAATGTTGATATATCCTCGAGCCCGAGCAATTCCGTATCATCTTCAAACAATGAAGGATCGACTAAAAAAAGAGGAAGACCTAAAGGCAGTTTCAAAAATTTGAAAAAGAAGCGAAATAACAGTAACCAGAGCTGCCCTATTAGTGTTGAAGTGACTCCTAAAAAAGTTAAAGGTATGTATTTCACGTCAAGAATGATTCAAAATTTATGGAAAATTTAAAACAGTGATGTGACCAACATAACTTGATCATTGGCAAGAGCGTTGTGATTATTTGTGGATAAGCGATCTCTAAAAAGTCCTCTTGTTTACAAAACATAAAATAAATTGTGTGAGTGTTTTGATATGAAAAATATATTTTTCAACATGTTTTACGCATGTTCTTGCTCTTTTGATCATTGAAGCAAAATAATTTGTCATTGTGCATCGGATTTCAAATATACACCAGGATCAAAATTCTCCCATTAAAATTTCATTAGGAAATTCTAGAAATCTATTTGATTATTTTTGGATAAGAGCCAGCGAGACAAATCATTCTCTTTTGCTGAGTCAAGCGGCTTATTCATTTGCATTGAATCCCTTCATATTACATATATATATATATATATACATATTCAAACAATTTTGTGAGATAGATCTAGTCCTGCGGTAACTCTTTAGAACCAGGTCAGATGGGTTTTCTAGCTTTGTCATCTCAAAATCCTTCCAAAACACATAACGCCTTATGTCTGATTCTGCATGTTTTCATATAAATTGCAAATAAAATAATACATTTCATATAAATTGCACTATTTTTATAGAGAAGTGGTTGTGTTGTTCTTTTTCCGTTGCAGTCGAATTAGATAATGAAATACTAGATTAGGTCGGTTAGATAAAGGAGGAATAGTTTGCATGGTCATGGAATTTTCCGGTGACCAGAACTTTTTTGCTAGTCTGATACAATATAATTTCTCTAGCACAATTTCTCATTTTGCCAATGATAAAGTTACACTGGTCCAGTAGTTCAACAGTCATAGTGAAAGCTTATATTTCTTATTTACTTAAATCAATTTATTTGAACGGTTTTTTTTTATTGTTCTTGTATTGATTTTACTGAAATCTAGCTATCTTTGATTTACTGTCATGTTTATCAGATACATTAAAGGTGAAATTTCAATTAAAATAACTATTACAATTTCTTTTGGCGGGTTTTAGTTGTAAAATATAATTGTATATTTTATTTCAGATAAAGTCAGTACGCCGGTGAAAAAAGAAAACAGTATTGGCATCCGTGATACGACAGAAACCCAATCATCGGTGGATAATTATACGTCACATCGCACGTCTTCTGGTTTTCGTAAAACTAAACCTAATTTACCGTGTAATATAACATTAACATCTGGTGCTGATTCTATTGGAATTAAGCAAGATGCAAAAGAAGAAGTTGAAAGGAATTTAAACAATCAACATACTGCATCATCTACGTCTAGCACAGTTAAAAGACCTATCCGTAATCGTGTTAAACCCATAAATAAAGATTTTGAATATGATCTGTCCAATTTGTTGAAACTTGAAGCAGAAGCATATAAAGAATCTCATATGACATCGAATATATCACAAAAAAATCAACTGAAACGGAAACCATTGTTACAGAACGAGATCATGCCAGTGGACCATCCGATAGAAACTGGAGGACCAAAGGAACAACCGAAAACAAAGGAACAGTCGAGTCCAAAGGCGCCAATATCAATCATCAAAAGCTGCCAAGGAGCCCTGCAATCGGCCTCCCTGAGAGCAGCACATCGGGGAAGAGCTCTCATGAAGCAAACTCAGTTGCTCACGACACGCCGAGACCTTCCCCCGTTCATCATGCGCTCTCGCAATCAGCTCTCGACAACTTTACGAAAGTCAGGGACGACCAAGTCCCCTCCGGTAACTCCTCCGCTGACATCGCCAACCAAAGGTTCCATCGAGACGACTCCTCCGGTGATGACAGCGGGGACGAATTCTGCACAATCCTCAATCCTCCAGTCCACACTTTCGATGACATCAGAAATATCATCTTTGGACAAATATCCACAGAAAACTGGAACACCTACAGCGTCAACTCCTCCGTCGAACCAGACACCCCGCAAGATAGAAACGACACCAAAGAGTTATCCTTCAAAGAAACAGTTGAAGGGGCCGCTGCTAAGTCTCTCACCCGAGTCACCCAAAAATAAAATAGAAACATTAGTTCAGTGCAAACAGTCTAACAAAAAATCTCAAGATTCCCTCGATGACAAAAGTCTTATCTTGGATCTTATGTCTAAAAATTTTTCTGTTGCTGATATTGATTGTTCAAATGCATCAAATATAAAAAGTGAATTTGAAGAAGAAAACTGTAATTCTTCTAGCGCAGAAGTTAAACAGGTCGACCAGGCTATAAAAGATAACAGCAATATTAAAAAAGAATCGTCCGAATTATCTGAAAAAACTTGTGACAAATCAAGAAATGTGAGTGTCATATCTTTTGCTAAAGGTAACATCTTAAAGGAAAATGATAAAACGACTTCGCCAATTCACTGTACTAAACCTGTCAAAACGAGTGTAACCAAGAACAAGGATTTAGTGAATGTTAAGGATCTGAAAAATAAATTAGCTCATTACCTTACACTCAGTCAGGCAAAAAGTACGTCTGAAAATACAGTCATGGACTGCGAAAATTCATCAGGTGATGCACATTCACCAAATCATGAAACGGAGAAATCTGAATAAAATTACTCCTCAAACATTTACAAAATCCTGTGATATAGGCGTGTAGGAATATTAATGTTTCAGGCTACTCGAGTGTCCTGTAAAAAGGAAATTTCTGTTTTTGTAATAACTTTATAAGTTATTAAGCTTATAATGTTTTTCCATTACTGATTTTTCACTGCTCACAATTAAGATGTCGCATTTAAAGAATTAAGTATTTTAAAATTGTATTTACGGTGAACATATGTATGTGATTAGGTACGTAATTAGATAAACGGATAGATTTAAATTTAGTTATAATCTTTGTTTTATATCGCAACATTTTAAAGCCTGTCTTTAAATATCCTGAGGCTAAAACTCTATCCAAGTTCACTGATGCTAATGACTTCAGAATAAGTTATTAATTACCTCTATTTGTATTCCTTCTTGAAGAAAGTGAAATCATTTTAATTAGTAGTGGCACCCAGCTGGTTCGAACATGGTTGTTAAATTCAGCCACAGTTCTCTGAACCTATTAAGAAAAATTCAGTTATCTCCCGAATAAAGAAAAATACTAAATTGTTACCTCAAGTATTCATAACTTTAACTAAAACCGCATGTAAATCAATTTATGTCCAGTTAATAGTCTTTTTTGTAAGCAGAGATTTATGGTCATAGAAGTAAATAAATAAGAACTAAAGTCTGACAAAAATTGAATGATGAATATTCAGAGATTAATTAAACTAGAGTGGATAAATTAATATTGGATTAGGGTACGTTGATTAGCCATGAGTAAATATTCAAAATAGTGACTGTGCTGTTAATTGTATAATTTGTATAGAACCATTTTCATAAAAATTTCACCTTAATGGTGACTGTCTCCCGCCGACCTCCTCAGCCGGCTTCAATATTTTACTGCGTATGAGAGCTGAACTTACCTCTAGTTTATTTAACCTCTATGAAAATTCTTTAATTTGAATAATTTGCCACATCTGAAGGTGCTTGGGTTTTCCCTCATATTGAGTGTATTTTTTAAGCCAAGGTCATTTTGGATTTTATTAGATAACAAATAGTTGAAATAATCAAAAACAAACATATTATTTATTAAAATGGCATTATGAGTTTGTGTTACGATCTAATCAAAAATATTATCTGCTTCAATCTTAATCCCAAGTGCTTTGGACATTGGTAAGGTTTTTCTCAAATTCACTTCTTTGTTTAGTATTTTAATACACATGTTTAAAAATAAAAACTACAAATGCTCACCTACATATTAAAAATAGCAGCTAACTGCTATTTGAATGTAAAATGCTAAAATCTGGCACACACATTCAAATTTAAATTCATGGTATTGAAGAGTTATAAAGCAACCAAGTTTGTGAATACCTTGAGTAAATCTTGTGAACAATATATGTATTTTTCAGTTTTTTCCTAAATAATCTTACTAATTTCTGAGTTTGAGTATCGCAAAGACTATATCTGTCATCCCAATGGCTGCTGCTTGTACTCCAAAACCTCGCTAATATTATATCCTATGTATACTAAGAATGAAAATGTCTACACAGTTTACATGATAACCTATTCCTTTACAATTTTACTATCAAAGCTTTTTATTTCAAATCGAACAAAACATCCGTGAAGGTGAAATCTGGGAGGATTTTTTTTGTTGACTTGTTACTTATCAAATTATTTGTGTACATATATAGTAGAACTTTACATTAGTATGTACATCAGTGGAAGTTTATTCTTATTATGTAAGCATTATTGAATTATATTATGAATCTTTCTAATGTTTACATTTTTTATTTATGTTGTGTCCAATATCCCTCATGTAGTGAAACATTAATAATAAAGCAAACCAAAATACACATTTATAAGATATTGTTAGACCACGACACCCAGACCTAGGTGGTATGATGATGCATTTAATAATCAATAAAACCTATTTTTCAATGTAAAAATAATAATTTATTATCAAACAATGCAAAGTGGTTACCATAGTACAGTAACACCTTTAGTTTGTAAATTTGCAAGTATGTAAAGAGGAAATCTCTAAAATTAAAAAAAAAATCTTAGATCTATATAAAATTTTACACCCAATTATTCTATTTCAAACATCTACTACCCAAGCACATCTGCTTTTTGTAAACACTTGATATGCATAAATGGCATTGTACAATATTAACTCGTTGACTGCTTTAAACCTCGTTTGGGGTTATTCAGCTACTCTGATGAAGCGCCACGAAAATCGTTCGGGGGTATTGATGTGATACATTTTAAGTCTCAGTATTTACATAATAAATATTGAGTTTTAATTACCTAGTTACACTTGACCAATTTACAAATTTGACTTAAAATTCAAGTTACAGAACGCACTACTCATGTAACTTGGGGTATTACTGTATATGCAAAACCTATCTTAAGCAATTAATGCAAACAAGTACTATTCTTAAAATACAGACGTGAATTAAATAGTAGCTAGATGTGAATAGTAGCTCTAGTAGCCAGATGTGAATTAAATAGTAGCTATTCAAACATTAACATGATTCCATCACATTTCACAGCTAAAGAAGTGGCTCCAATATGTATATATTTCATGATAGGAAAAAAATTAATTTAGATTCAAAAAATAATGAAAATCCAAAAGTTAAGCAACTTACTCTGTTACTTAAATAATATGAGTTTATTTTACAAACAAACTCATCTGTTTGTACATAGATAATGATGAGAACAAAGTGAAGCAGTTACATGATACGAATTCACTAAAAATTTAAAAAGTATATACAAACTGCACCTCATGCCTGAATCAGGTTCCTGAGTATTTATTGTAATTCCATTTAAAAAATTTGCTAACTTAGTACCTTAGGGTATATGTATATCCTAACATTTTCAGTACTGCATACAGTTTGGTGTTGAAACTGACATAAACACCACCGGACTGATTTGTAAGGACATCAAATTAAATCTTTAGACTGATGAAATTAATTCAAAGTACTTTTTTAAATCATACGCTACAATCCATTTATTGAATCATTCAAGTTGACAATCTGAAGTAAATCAGTTAAAGTAAAACGAAACTGATGTATAAATTATATTATATTTCATACTAATAATAACAATGGCTTGATTTAAGATGATTTGCTAGTACGGGGTGTTTCACGCCCTGCCACAAGATGGAGGATGATGAGTCAATACATCTATGTTGACTTGGCCAGAGTCTCGGCCTTGGCAACGACCTCCTCAATGGGCCCCACCATGTAGAAGGCCACCTCAGGCAAATGATCGAGGTCCCCATTAAGGATCTTTGTGAAGCCCTTGATGGTCTCCTCCAGAGGCACCAGCTTGCCAGCGTGTCCTGTGAACACCTCAGCTACCTGGAAAGGCTGGCTGAGGAAGCGCTGGATCTTACGAGCGCGAGCTACAGTGAGCTTATCCTCCTCTGACAACTCATCCATACCCAAGATAGCGATGATGTCCTGTAGGGACTTGTAGTCTTGCAGGATCTTCTGCACACCTCGAGCGATGTTGTAGTGCTCGGCCCCGATGATGTTGGGGTCCATGATTCGAGAAGTGGAATCCAGCGGGTCCACAGCCGGATAGATTCCCAACTCTGCGATGGCTCGGGACAACACAGTAGTGGCGTCTAAATGGGCGAAAGTGGTGGCAGGGGCGGGATCTGTCAAATCATCAGCCGGCACGTAGATGGCCTGCACCGAGGTGATGGAGCCCTTCTTGGTGGTGGTAATACGCTCCTGCATGGTACCCATGTCAGTAGCCAACGTGGGCTGGTAACCCACAGCTGAAGGGATACGTCCCAGCAGGGCAGATACCTCCGAACCAGCCTGAGTGAAACGGAAGATGTTGTCGATGAACAGCAGTACATCCTGTCCCTCCTGATCACGGAAGTACTCCGCAACTGTGAGTCCCGTAAGAGCTACACGCGCACGAGCGCCGGGTGGTTCATTCATCTGTCCGTACACCAGAGCTACCTTGGAGGTCTTATCCTTGAGGGAGATGACACCAGACTCAATCATCTCGTGGTAGAGATCGTTTCCTTCACGAGTACGCTCACCCACACCGGCAAACACGGAATATCCTCCGTGCGCCTTGGCCACGTTGTTAATGAGCTCCATAATGAGCACAGTCTTGCCCACACCAGCGCCACCGAAGAGCCCGATCTTGCCTCCCTTAGCATACGGAGCCAGCAGGTCCACTACTTTAATACCAGTCACCAGGATCTCCTGCTCCACAGACATCTCCACGAACTCGGGTGCCTCTGCATGGATTGCGGCAGTCTTGTCGGTAGGGATGGGGCCTCTCTCATCAATGGGCTCTCCGATCACGTTGATAATGCGGCCCAGAGTTTCGGCTCCTACGGGGATCCGAATAGGAAAGCCAGAGTCGTTGACGGCTTGTCCCCTCACCAGACCTTCAGTACCATCCATGGCGATGGTGCGGACGGTATTCTCTCCCAAATGCTGCGCCACCTCCAGCACCAGGCGCGGCTTACGACCCTCGACCTCCAGTGCATTGAGGATCGGCGGTAGATTGTCTTCGAACTGGACGTCTACCACGGCACCAATCACGGCCACCACTTTGCCGGCTGAGCCTTTAGCGGCGGCTTTTGGGGCAGCATAATTACATTTGCTGTTAACAGAGAACCCAGCAATTACCTTCCCTGCCTCGTTGGCGAGTTTCTCCGCAGCAGATCTCGCAGAAAAAAGGCCGCAGCCAACTCTACTTGCGGCACCCAACATGGCCGTTGTTATGTAATGCTAGATCAAAAAATATTACGTCACAAATTTATTAACCTGTCACAGCAGTAGTACCTACTTACAATTGAGAAAAAACTCACCCTCCAAGGGCTTTAAAAAAAAAAATTAAAATCATTATTTTATTTCGTTAACATGAGGCATTCTTCAGAGTACTAATTTCATTTTATTTTTTAATTATGAATCAGTTTACTTTCGACATTTTCCTGAAGTTTAATATTAATAGTATGAATGAAAAGAATCTGGATATATTGTACATTAGTGAGAGCATGAAGAAAGGAAAAGGAGAGATGGAACACAATGACACGCTGGTACTATGGTCTGGGGTCCCAGAGGAGGACCGGGCGTGTCAGGGTGTTGCAGCGTTGCTCTCGAAAAGAATGATAGAATGTATGAGAGAATATGAGCTTGTCAGTGCTAGGCTTATGTGGATCCGTTTCAAAATTGGACTTACGAATGTATTTTTAGTCATAGGTTATGCTCCCGTAAACTCAGAAAATGATGAAATGAAAGATGAATTTTGGACAAATGTAAGGGATGTAATGAATGTAAAACGGAATAATGAAAGAATAATTTTAGCAGGCGATTAGAATGGTTGGGTGGGGACTCGGAGGGATGGTTTCGAGTCAGCCATTGGTGTGTACGGTGACAAAAAAATGAATGGGAATGGAAAAAGTCTACTTGAGGTATGCTTGGAATGGAACCTTTTTATCTCAAACACCTTTTTTGATCACAAAGAAATCCACCAGTACACATGGGAGAGAGGAAATGAAAGGTCGAGGATTGATTTTGTGGTGGTTGACTCTAGACTGAGATCCGCTACTGTTGATACTCGAGTGTTTCGGGGCGCCGAGATGGAAACTGACCATTTCCTCGTTGTTTCAAGAATAATTTTATTCCAAGGATGGCGGTCCATGAAAAAAACAGTATCGGCACCATCTAGAGTCAAAATTGAGAATCTGCAAAGGGATGATGTCAGAGAAAAATTTGAAAGGAAAGTGTGTGAAAAACTGAGTGAACAAGGAGCGAGTGATCTGAATATAGACAATGCATGGGAATACATTAAGGTTACTTTATGCGAATCAGCGAAAGAAACCTGTGGGATAGCTACCCAAGGAAGGAAGAAAAGTGATGCATGGTGGGACGATGGCATAAAGCAACTTGTGAAAGAAAAGAAGAATGCGTGGCGCTATCTGTTGACAGTAAATGGGGATGAATATACGAGAGCAAAAGTTTTGTTCAATGTCTGTAAGGAAAAGTTAAATCTGGTGTGAAACAAAGGAAAGAGCGGCTGAAAAGAGAAGAAGGGGTGAAAATGACTGAGAATTTTCAGGATAATATAAAATTCTTCTGGAAGGCGGTCAAAAAATCTCGATGTGGTGCTGAAAGCAGTAGTATGAAAGCTATTAAGTCAGTAAATGGAGAGATGTTAACGAATGAGGATGAAATAAAAGATAGATGGATGAAATATTTCCAGGAAACGTATGAAAGTGTAGAGAATGCAAATGACGAAGCACCTGAGAGGCTCTCTGGGGTAAGTATGAATGAGGAAAACGATATAAATGCAATAAGTATGGAAGAAATAAAGTGTGCAATAAAACATATGAAGAATGGTAAGGCTGTGGGGTATGATAACGTTGCTGCAGAGTATATCAAGGCTGGTGGCCCATTAGTTATCTTGTGGCTTCACACGCTCTTCAATCAATGTTTGGAAGAGAGCCACACCCCGTTAGATTGGAGGAGGGCTGTTATCATGCCTCTTTACAAAGGCAAAGGGTCGAAAATGGAATGTGGTAACTATAGGGCTATCAGTTTACTGCGCTCTGTAGGTAAACTGTATGGGAGAATTTTAATAGAAAGAGCAAGAATGGTGACGAAAGAAAAAGTATGGGACGTGCAAGGGGCATTTGTGGGTGGAAGAGGATGCATGGATCTGATCTTTTTTCTACGAGTGATGACGGAAAAGTTTTTGGCGAAAAACCTAAAACTTTTTTGTGCCTTCGTAGAACTTCAACTTGTATATGAATAAATGCGTGAAAGAACTAAAATGTATGAATGTAGGAGCAAAAATGGGCGATTTAATTGTATGCTGTTTATTGTACGCCGATGATGCAGTACTAATGGCGAATAATGAACAAGCACTACAGAATCTGGTGAGTAGAATGTACGATGTATGCAAGGAAAGCGACCTCATGATGAATGTTAACAAGTCGAAAGTGATGGTATTCGAGAAGGAGGAAAGCAAGACACCATGCAAAATACTTGTAGGTAATGAATGTTTGGAACAAGTAGATGAGTTTGTATATTTGGGAAGTATGTTTGATAGAAACGGAAAGGCTGAGAATGATATCGAAAGGAGGGTGACTGCAGGAAATAAAGTAAACGACGCTTTGAATGGAATTATATCTAACGGGAATTTGTCAACCGAGGCAAGACTAGCGGTGCATAATGGAGTGCTGGTACCAACACTTATGTATGGAAATGAGGCCTGGAGCTGGCAGAAAAGGAACGAAAGTAGACTGAATGCAGTGGAAATGAGATCACTTAGACGTATTTGTGGCAAATCTATTTATGACAGAGTAAAGAATGAAGAAATAAGGAAAGAATGTAAATCTGTTAGTATAGTGAGTAAGATTAAGAAAGGATCACTTAGGTGGTTTGGTCATATGTAAAGGATGAATGAGGAGAGAATGGTAAGAAAGATATATGACGCAAGTGTTGATGGAACCAGAAATAGAGGACGTCCGCGGAAGACTTGGCACGACCAGGTAAACCAGATAATGGAGGATGGTTCTGTTAGAAGCCTCAACAATCGGCGAGCTTGTATGACATAGAATTGTATGTATGAATGTGGATGAGGCGAGAATTGTGTGTCAGGACAGAAGAGTGTGGCGCTCTATCCTCGCTGCCTACCCCCACGGGGAAACGGCGTGATGGTTAGTAAGTAAGTAAGTAAGTTAATATTAAGTTTTTTATATTGAGTTTGCGGACTTCACTTTAATCAAAAAAGTTGACAAGCTCATTACAAGAATGACATTTTTATTGTTTGAAGCAGTACATGAGCTAACCGCATAAAATTACAATAACCACGATTATCCAAGTCTACGTAATAACCGAGCCAAATATATTTTTTAATACAAATGTAACGGACTTTTTAACCAATAAAATGTTGTTAAGAAATAAAATGTTACTATTTTTTTCTTAGTATATGAATAAGCATACTCTTTCAAATAAAGCTTTTTTTAATCGTGACAAAAATAACAAGTATCTAACAGCGGATGCTCGTACTATCAAAGTTTTTGATCATTCGAAATTGGCTCGGTCCACATTAATTCGTTTAATTTGGGCTCTAATATACTTCAATAAATCATTCGTTTCAACTAAAAATTGTTTGTCATTAACACAGAACTATAATTTGATCAATTTGTTAGCCACAGTGAATATATTATTTCATTACTCCAAATAATCTAATTATGAAAATCAGAAGTTATAAAAGCTTATGTGGATGTGGATGGACAATTGTAGCAAATACTTAATATATTGCTTTACACGTTAATTGAGATCATTTTAAGGATAAAGCGCAATTAAAAAAATAATAAAACCATATTGAGATATAAGCCGTAAATATGCACATCATTTAATTTTTTGTTGCTTTAAAGTGCTATGCATAAAATATTTATTTTAATTACACATTCAAGTACTTTAGGGTTTCAACTACAATTTAAAATTAAATTCTGCACCCAAAACATAATAATTAGTTACCAAATAATATTGGAATCGAACTTCTAATTCGGTATTTTTATTGAAGTTTTGGTTTTAGAAAGCCGGATCAGGCGATCAACTTGAAATCTGTCGCTCCGCTATTTTTTAGAAAAAATTCCTATAAATTAGACAGAAATTATAAATAAAAGGGAAATAAGATCAGTCATCAAATCAAATTTGATAATTTTTTATTCGAATAACAATACGTGTATTACGTTTCAAATAATATTATAATCATATTATTATGAAAAACTTCTTTTTTTTTTACAGTTCGTTTCGAATATAAGAAAACCAACCATTTTATTATCGTCTCTTTCTATTAAAAGTTACCTCTCTGATAGCATTTACATAAAAAATAAAACATTTTAATATTATTAAATATGATATTTTTAATATGTTATGTTAATATTATGTTAGTTTTGTCTTTTTTATCATATATATGTGTATCATATATATATATTGTAATATATATATATATATATATATATATATATATATATATATATATATATTCATAGATAAAAAATATATATGTGTGTTTTATTTGTGGGTTTGTGTAGGATATGTGTGGGTGTGTGTTCTATATATTTATTTGATTTCACTTCCCCCCATTTCCTCCATACTTTTCATAGAGTAATTTGAATATTTGTGCAAACATATATTTAAATACATGAACTCACATGAACTGTATTTTCTACGATTCGTCTTTGTCTATGCCTCTAATGTTATGAACTGACATGGTGCATGAACGTGAACGCAAATTTATACTCACGATTCAAATTGATATGCCTGAACGGTAATCTGTGTCGCGAGCCGATTTTGATTCGGACCGACCTATCATATTTGTCATCTGCGGATACTTTGTCTTCTTGGAAGTGTATTTCGCAAGAACCCACGTCACACGAGGACCTTTTCTTCCGTCATCGGAAAGCTGTCTTTTGTTTCCTAGGCCATTCATCGGGAATATTTATCTCTTCCGCAATTGCGAGGGATGACCACACGTGTGACGCAATATGTTATGGAGTCAATCGGTTGCCTTTTGTCCGAGGAGAAATCGTTCCGAGAAGTATCCCGCTCAGGAGCAGCCTAGTAACAATGTACCGTCCGTAAATTAGGGGGTCGACAATAAGACAATGACCGCACAGAAAAAAAAGGAACCATTAAGAAGCGGGTGCATTTTTTTTCCCGCCCGAGGATAATTGACTCCGGGGTGATAAAGCATCTTTTGTTGCATGCGGGCCAGTACCCACGTGCGGATGGGCCACCGTGAGCGACGGCTGACTATCGCGTTTTTTCTCCATAGGGGTAAGCAGAAAAAATAGGACGCGTACGGATAAGGCTGTGTACGCGGATTCACATCGTCCATATTCATGCACCTCATGTGGTGCGTAGATCGGACTATTCCGTCGTCAATTATCCATTTAATTTTGACAAACCGTGTGAACAAGTCTCAGATCGACCGCGATTCGATCTAATCAAAGTGTGCCGGTGTAGTAGCACTTCTGCAGTATTCGGTCGGCATTCGTTCTTGAATCTACTAGCAATAATCAAGTCGACTAATACAAATAAGAATGAAGGCAGGCAGAGAGATTGCAATGGAAATAAATATAAGAATAATGTAATTATAACTGGGCAGGTGAGAAAAATATGTAATAAGTATAAATGTAGGTAATGCGAAAACCACTCACGAAACGACGTAATAAAGCTGAAATAAAGAAATCTCATATGTACCTAATTATAAAGGTCTCAGAGGCAATAAAAAAGAATAAAATAATTACCTCTTAATAAGGATCTTGAATGTGAAATGTTTTTATACTGATTGATGTACTTAGAGGTAATTAGAGATAGTAATAATTCTGATAAGCTTAATGTGAAAAATGTATAGAATATAAGTTAGTAATAGTTTATATATGTTTGTGGACAATTTAAATGAACAGTGTATTATTAGATTTTTATGTGATAAGGTAGAACTATAATTAATTATGAAGAAAGTGGGTGGAGCCGAAAATTAGGCCTACAAGCGAGGGTGTAGCAGAGATGTCAACGGATGGACCAATGAGGCGTCGCCAATCCTGTGAGGACGGACCGATCCCGAGCGAGAAATACGCCCTCACCTCAGTTTCTTTAAAAGGGCCAGGACACCATTTTAAAAGACAGTTGAAGTCGGACAGTCGAAGAGAGGAGTCAAGGGTCGAACACAGTCGAAGACAGCCGGAGGGATGGAGTTGTAAGAGTGAGTCGCAGTGGTAAACTCGGACAAACGGTCGAACAGAGTCGAAAAACAATTGAACACCAGAGTCGAAAAACAGTCGCGGACAGTTGAAAACAGTCGGAGGGATGGGGTCGCAAAACGGAAGTTGAAGGTGTAAACCCGGAGTGGAGTCGAAGAGATGAGTTGTACAAGAAGAGAGTTGAATTTGTGAACCCGGAATAGAGAGTCGAAGGCATGAGTCGTAAAGAAACAGTGGAAGTTGTAAACCGAGTGGTGAGACGCAGTTGTAAACCCAGAGTCGGACATAAGGTCCGGGAGGACGAATGGAACGAGGTTCGGAAGGAAGTTGTAAACCCAGAGTAGTAAGTCGGACATGAGGTCCGGGAGGACGAGAGAAACGAGGTCCGGAAGGGAGTTGTAGGAAGGAAGTCGAAAGCCAGTCGGAAGCATGCAGTTATAAAACAAGGTCCGGAGGAGTGAATCGTCAAAGAGACGTCAAGACAACCACAGTCGGGATCGAAATCGACGGAGGAAGCATCCACGGTTCATCGCAACCCACTCAGGAGCAGCCGCCCAGACCGGTTCGCAGTCCTACAGAGCAGACAGCGGGTAGCCGCCCACGCCGGGTGCCAGCGGCATCACTCCGCCGGCTGGAAACAAGATTCCGGAGGAACGTCGCCGAGCAACCCGAGGTAGAATAAGCTTTAGATTAAGTTAGTTATAAGTATTTCCACCTGCCCGTAAATGTAAACATGTGTCTAATAAATGTATAATGTGCATCTTCGCGTGTTCATATTCACCTGTATCCTTATCTATAACCATGGTAATAATAATGAAAGCGTGATATCCGATGGATGGTTCGCGAAGCGAATATTCCATTAGAGTGCGGGATGTCGTTCTGATGAGCGATCAGGAGCACGGTATGAATCATGACTCCTAAACGAACCCCGACTCAGATCGACTGGCGCACACGTCGTGACCCGGTTGTATCAAAATCAAACCATAGATAAGAAACAGTAGAGAAGTAGAGATTTTTAGCATTGCATCATAGATAAGCATTGCATACACGGAAAAGGTATTGCATATATGCCAATATTTATAGTTGCATATGCATTTGCGAATAAAGCGATTAATGGTAAGCGAATGATCGCAGTTAATTTGCTTTATCAATCTCTCTAAATAATAATCTCCTGTTATTCAATTTTCTTAAACTTGCATTAAGTATAAAATTGGGAGTATATTGTCTTCAAAAAATGTAAGTAATCACCAAAATATTTTGAATTATTAACTCTTAATTTTTAGAATAATTCACCTTAATCCAGATAATTGTTCTCTTTATTATAAGTACATATATTTATATTTTCCGTTATAATCCTAAGCTATAATAGTTAACTTATCTATTATTCTCACCGACAACTAATAAATTAATAATAAGAATGATTCAAATCTACAAATAGCTGATCAGTCTTCTGTAATAAATGTTGTTAGATACATTTTGTGCATTAATATTGTTTTAATAATATGAAATGTTAATTAGGTCATGTGTCATCTGTTAACAGTTAACCTTTAAATATCAGTAGATAGGGTTCGTACTTCTGTATTTCTTGTTTTGGTGCCCTTTTTTTCTTAGAATTTTTACCTTTTTAACCCCCCCCCCTCCTTTTTCGCCCCCTCACTGGGCTCCGATTTGTGTTATAATTTCTCCGGGTTACGCTAATTTTGTAATAAAGTATAAATTTAATTTAACTGTAGGTCGGTTTCATCAATGAAAATAAAATACGTGTGATGTTTCATAGAACAGTGATAAAATTAATAATTTGCATTCTGCAAAAATGTTAAGATTAAGATCTGTTATCATTCAATAGCATGTAGTTGTGTGAAACTGAATTCTCACTATACTCTGGAATCAAAAGGATCAAAATCAACTTGATGTGGTTCCAGACATACAAATACAATTGTCAATAATTAAACTAATAAAAATATATGTACAGGGAATCTGATACCATAATTATCCTTTAATTAAGAGTTAAACCTTTCACATTTTTTCCTGTCAAGCAGGCATTCAGAGTGGCTATATGTATATGTAGATGCCTCCAGCTGGAATAATGTTTTAAAAAAAACATTCAATTATAGGTGTTCTGTCATATTATATATTCATCATTCTGACATGTCTGTGATTCAGCTTTTTTATTTTCAAACAATCTCAGGGTTTACATAGATTAAAATCTAGTCACTATACTTCCAATTCATTTATTTTAAAGTATTTTATTATATAAGAACACTTAACACTCATTGTTCTTATATGTAAAATAAAAGTATCACTTTTAAAAAGTGATATTTATCTCCAATCATCATGAATATTTGCATCTCTGTGTAGTGTTCCCGAACATTACTCAGTATATGTGAATCGACCACTATGATTTTTTTTAAATGTTAGTGGTTGGACAATTATTATTTTTAAATACCTTGTAATAATAACCACATTGATTATTTTATTTTTAACCAGTCGGAAACACATTGTATCTTTGTCAGGAAATACACCAATACCAACTAGTAATAGTTGATGTATATCCTTCCTGATGAAGTGGTGTCCAAACCAGTCAATATCAAAATAATTAACATAGTTAATACAGGGTTTGTTATTTGTTTAAAAATATTATAATTTTATTCATTATTATCATCGTACATGACTGCAAAACAAACAAGAACACGGCTTCCTCACGTCAATGTGAAAAATTGATACGACTTAAAATTATTCGATATCTGGGAGTATTGATCGATGATTATCTTAACTGGAAAGAACATATATCGAACCTAGCTAAACGCTTAAGAAAGCTAATTTACTTTTTTAAAGGTATACAATGTATAATTGACTACAAACTCTTAAGATCGGTATACTTTGCACTCTGCTATTCTTTAATTAATTATACTATTTTAGTTTGGGAAGGAACAGCAAAAGCAATATTAAGAGTCGGCTAAAAGAGAACAAAAGACAATTCTCTTGCTAATGAATGATCGTCCCTTTAGATATCTATCAGATCTTATATTTAAAGAGACAATGCCCTAGATATTAGACAAATGTTTATGTTGAGACTCGTCCAATTTTTCCATGCTAATAACAACTCACCCCAAGCAATAAATCACGGACACAACACAAGACAAACAACGAACATCTATACGCCAGTTCCGAGAGCAACAACAATATTTTATCAAAGATTGTACATGTTCTTAGCTCTGAAACTGTACAACATACTCAGTACCAACTGGAAATCGCTCAACTCCAATAAGATTACACAAATATGGACCCAACATATAATCCAATCGGATAGAGATCAATCAGAAGCATGGCTATCCAATATTCTTACATAATCATTATACAGGGCCTACGCTAATTCTACAATACTCCCACTTCATTTTCTTTTATTCTAAATATATATTTTTTTTTTTATTTATCTCTATTTTTATTCCTATTGAATCTTAAACAGCATGAAAAAAACTGGCTACTTTAACACAGACTTCAATCTAGCAAAGTAGCCAGGGCAACACTGTATATATCAGAGGTGGAGTCTACTCCATCCCAAACAATAAACATATTACAATGTTATATTATAATATATTCACCTCTGTTATAATAAAAATATGTATGTCAATAAATAAATATAATTACCATTTTCTATCCATTGGTGGATGAAGAGCTCCCATGAGTCTCCCACTTTTCTCTGTTCATTGTTATTCACTGCCATGTATTTCCATAGAGTTTGATGATTTTGTTAGTCCAACAGGTTTTAAGACAGCCTGGCAGCCTCCTGATTTCCCTCGTGTACCACTAGATGATTATATTTGTCCATTGTTGTTCATTGTTTTTATACTTTTTACCATTATTAAAGTATGCAAATTAATATTTTTTCTGAAATAGTCTTGTTTAATGTCATGATTTATAGAATTTTGAATATTATTGTGAGGAATAGTAATTACACATCTTTTGAATGTTAAATCCTTAAAACATTTTTTTAGACGATGATGGCTTCTGAAGAAATTCAACCCCCAGATCATTTACATAAAAAGTGGCTCAACATCCGTAAAGTTCTCGAAAGATCTGGGCCATTCTGCCATCCAGATTTTGAGCCCTCTGCAGATATTTTGGAATTTTTAATGTCTTCTTGCAAGATCCTGGTGATCGGTGCTGGTGGCTTAGGTTGCGAACTGTTGAAAAACCTGGCATTGATGGGATTTCGGCAGATTCATGTTATTGATATGGACACCATTGAGTTGTCTAATTTAAATAGACAATTCCTGTTCAGGAAAAAAGATATCGGATCATCAAAAGCAGAATGTTCTGCGGCATTCATCAATGGCAGGTATGATATCAAAACATATTTGTAATCTGTCATATCTGTCACCCAGTGCTCAACATTTTGACTAGACTGTTTTTTGTTAGATGACTTAGGGCCTAAAGCAAAGATATAGAATAATAATGGATTAAGGTATGGAGACTTAAAGCTTAAAAATCTTACACAATAACATTTTCCATAACTGTCCAGAATTTGTATATCGTCGTTGTAAATGCAATGGCTGTACAGTAAAACCGCGATATATCGAAACCCGATATAGCGAAAAATGACGTATATCAAAAAAAAAAATCGAAATTTAGTCTCTAAAATCAATTTTTCATGCAAAAATGCATTTATATAACGAAATCCTGTTAATATTTATAACAAAATCATTTTTGTCCCGTACGAAAAAATGCCAATACATTTACGTAAATTTATAACGAAATAAAAAAATGTTAAAAGATGAAAATATTATTTCGCACTTACAAAGCCGCGCCGATGCATCTGCCGTATGCGAACGGTTGTATGGCCTTTTCGGCGGTGCGCGGCGGTCGGCCGACAAGGTAGTAAAACAATTCAAACTTCTTGGGTTCATAGTAGGCCCATAAAACCATTTGACATAATTCTTGCGGCGTTCACTTAGACACGTTTTACGTACGCATATGCCTCTAATATGTATTGCAATCCCAGACCCAAACAGCTGTAAAATACAAAAATTAACAGGAACCCCCCGAAAGTTGCAGTATGTACTTATTGGAAATGTCAGTCTCAGTGTAACGTCTGTAGAGTTAAGTTTGTTCAGCATTTAACGCGATTATTGCATGACCGAACTGAATATTTACATAAATTCATTTTCGTTTGACAATTGTTTTCGTGTGAACTCGTCATAATATAAATAATTCGTTAAAATATTTTATGGACTATTTTTGTACGGCATTTTGTATTTATATTAACTATTGTTTTCGTGTATTTTAAGTGAACAATGTTAACGATTTTAACGATTATAAATATATTTTAACAATTTTAACGATTATAAATATATTTTGAAGTGGTTGCCGCCGTTACCGGTAAGTAAGTAATTTATATATGACTCATTTTATAAAAATGCCGTGATTCAACTTTAAAATTGTTATTTTTGAATTATTTTGTATGTTTCATGCCCAAAACTTGAACTTTGAAAAACTTTGAAGCGGCTCTACCTTTAAACACAATTAAAATATTATTTTGTGTTTGCAATATTTTGGAATTTACAAAAATATCTTCCAATTGGTGTTGAATAGGTTCTGTTCTTAATTTAATTCCTTTGATTATCCATTTGCTTATCTGTTTTAATAACAAAACTACTAAAAATATGTAGGTATTCAATTCCCTATGACCTTCTTCCTCCTTTGTTTACAGAATTTGCGATCTTTTTTGAAGCCGAGCAACATTTTTTGCGACGGCGCGTAACATATAGTAGGTTTTTTTTTCATTATATGTGGGAATTCGTTATTACGAATTTTTATTTTTCGGTCCCTTGGATTTCGTTATATCGCGGTTTTACTGTATATAAAAAATACCAAACTTTTCAGGGGGGACAAATATCTACCACATCTCACTGTTCTTTCGTAAATTTATTATCTTAATTGAATTTGCTCTCTGTTAACGGTGTTATCACCATTTTAATGTAAGTTGCGTATACGTCACAGTAAGTTGACAGTTTTTTGTCTCTCCTGAAAAGTTTGGTATACAGCCTATTGTATTTATCACAATGATATACTCCTTGAACATATTCTGTTACATCCTGTATAAAATTTGTTTTGTTACAATTGTATAAGTTAATATAAATAAATCTTATATTCACATATTATGTAGTGTTTTGCATTTTGATGTATATCAAGTTTTAGGGAATAAGCAATGTTTGTAAATAATAACCTCAAATTAGATCTGTGTTTCCAAATTTCGCTTGAACAGAAGAAAATTGTATAACACATTTGCAGATACTCAGAATTTTCAAAACCTTATTTTTTTATATTTAAACCTTATACTTTTATAGAGATATAATCTCAATTTATTATATATTCGCATACATTTTACGGTGGCTTCTCACACTTCAAGTAACCAATGGTTATAACCAGTGGCGTGCAGTAGGTATAGCTCTAGGTTATGCTGTTACCAATGATATTATACAATCATTTATAGTATATGTACTACAATATATGTTGTACATAGAATTATGAACTTTCGTTTAACCAATGTCTTTAGACAAAATGAATCCGTCGATTATGCGATCCTACCATGTATTTATTTGTAATTTTGGAGTACTATTAATTGTGTTTTTAACGTAAAAGAATACCTTACCCATATAAAAAATATATGGATATTTTTAAGAACACTTTTTATGACTGAATGTGATTATTTTATTGTTTGAAAATCCTTCACGTAATAATTATTTTTATTAAAGGTAAACGTAGGAAATAGTTCTGCCAATTGCTTTTTGTTTTTCCCAAATCAAAAACAAATTCATGCACCAAATGCACCTCGAACGCAAAGAGCGACCATGAAATCAACACGTTAAATACAGTAAAAGAGGAAGTAGACACTTCAATAATTTGCACGCAGTAGTGACCCTTTCTAATGTTATTCTGTTAAAAAACAGCATGAGTAATGACCTCCATTCAAAACGAATTAACCGAAAGGAATTTTCAATTCAGTAAATAGCCAATTGTATGACATGAGTAATTCACTAGCTTAAAAACAGAAGAGAGTAATGTGAATAGCTACAATCGACGCTTGTAGCATGTCGATAATAGCGCTATGTCTGCAGTGGTGGGTTGTCGTGGTAGTTAATAAGCAATTAGTTTAGTAAGCAATTAAAGTTTCTACTGGTACACAGATAACGCTAATTGTATTAAATCGGTAAATAATGTATCTGTTCATGTCCATATTATAGATTATTTAATTTATATTTGTTTCCCAGAATTGCACACCCCTGACTATAACCTTCAATATTCAAATGGAGGAACAAATATATACAGTTAAAACTGTCATGTCCATGTTGAAGGTTTAATATATTTTTCTTATTATTTTAGAGTTCCCGGATGCAATGTTGTTCCTCACCACTGCCCTATTCAGGATAAAGACGAAGCGTTTTATCGGCAATTCCACATTGTGGCCTGTGGGCTGGACTCCATTATTGCACGTCGCTGGCTTAATGGAATGCTTATATCTTTATTAAACTACAATGATGACGGTAAATATGATCAATGTTAAAAAGAAAAATTAAATAATTATTAACTTACTATGCACAAATTGTCTCTTAATATAAATAAACATTTATCGATGGTGAATTTTGGATGATTTTAGGAAGCTTAGATCAAAGTAGCGTGATCCCATTAATTGATGGTGGAACCGAGGGATTCAAGGGAAATGCCCGTGTTATTTTACCTGGGATGAGCGCTTGTATCGAATGTACTCTTGATCTGTATCCACCGCAAGTAACGTATCCACTGTGCACTATTGCTAATACACCAAGGTATTAAATATTGTTTTTTTTTTACTCATAATAACTTATATTTTATTTATTCACAATCTATAATGTTATTCATTTATTTTATTTTCTAAAGATTGCCTGAACATTGCATTGAATATGTCAAAGTTATACAGTGGCCGAAAGAGAATCCGTGGGGCGCTCAAATAGATGGTGATGACCCTCAGCATGTTAACTGGATCTACGAAAAGTCCCAAGACAGAGCCAGTCAGTTCCATATTCACGGACTCACATATCGTTTAACTCAAGGTGTTGTCAAAAATATTATTCCAGCAGTGGCTAGCACCAATGCTGTTATAGCGGCAACTTGTACCACAGAAGTAAGCTCTTGAATTTAATAAATCATCTAAACTATAATATCACATAAAATTATATGAATGTGGTGTGTCTAATGATGCACTGAATGTTTTTGAAAGGAAAATTTTGAGGCATATCTTTTGGTCAGTTTTAGAAAATGAATTTTGGTGTAGACGCTACAACAATGAGCTCTGTTCTTTGTTTAATGAGATAAGTATCTCAAGGTTTATTAAAATCGGAAGACTTTGGCGGTTGGGTCGTGTTGGGTGAACAGCAATCACCAAAGTCATTCCTGAGCACAAGACAAACAGGATCTTGGGAAGGCCAAATCTAAGATGGAGCTATATTTTCAAATCCGGGACTGGAGAGAAATGGTTCATAAGAGGGATCAATGGAGGAAAATTCTTGAGGAGGCCGAAATCCACCAGGGGCTATAAATACAATAGTGATGATGATCTGAATACTGCAGGCGTTGTATTTTCTGTAATATTTAATTTGTATTTATAATTGAATTGTAATAGTCACTTTTTACTATGTAGATATTCAAGTTGGCCACTTCATGTTGCGTTAATCTCAATAACTACATGGTTTTCAATGATGCCGATGGGATATATACTTACACATATGAGGCAGAAAGAAAAACTGATTGTTTGGCTTGTAGTATGGTGCCAAAAACGATCAACTTGGATGACCCTCGTAAAATGAAATTGAAGGATTTAATAGAAATTTTATGTGATGGGCACGAGTATCAGATGAAAACTCCAGGTACTTATATAAAATCTACCTGCTAATTTGATTAGAGTTTTTAATAATGTCTAATGCTTTATGTAAGTAATTCAAATAGTTTATCTCTTAAATTTGTATGTAATTTTTTTTAATAAAATATATAAATAAAAGTGAGACAAATGCTTAAAATTTTTCTGTTTTTTTAAAAATTATTTTGAAGCTTTAATTCAACTCATTAGTTTGTTATTATACTTTTCTTACTTCTGCTGGCTGCAAAGACCATTCAGGTCTATGGCCGACTGCATAACCTCTCTCCAGGCATCTCTGTCTTTAGCTGCAGTCCTCCAGCAGGGGATTTGCAGTCCCATTGCATCTTTATATAAACTTTCCACCAATCTCATTCTTTGTGGCGTCTCAGGGGTTACATTCTCGCTAGGTTTCCTTTATAAACCTTTTAGAATGGCCCAGGGTCTTCACACCTAGCGGTGCGGTCTGCCTATGTCAGTCCATCTACTGGTCCTAGAAAATATGCCAGCTCCATACATACAGCATGTACAGACCTAGTCCACGATATTTTATAGCTGGATACCTAAGGAAATTACGGGTCGAAAATGTTCAAGGAATATATACCTAATCTCAACCACATAAATGATATAAGCGTTTTAAAAAAATTATAATTTTGTGATTATTTCGAATAATTGAAATTTTTTATTGATTAAAAATTGTATATTTAGTACAAGAAATTAAAGATCATCGAATTTCGAGCGGCCAGACTATTTTATGCTAGCTGATTTAGGGCCTGAAGCAAAGAATTAGATTAATAATGGATAAATTTTGCAACTACTTATTTCGAGGTACGTAGATTTGAATCTTAACATCTTAATTTACTTAGGTAGGTCATAAAATATTTTGGACTAGGTCTGTTATATTCTGTATATATATATGTATATATATATATATATATATATATTTATTTATATGTACAGTCAAATCTCAGTATAGCGTAGTTCACAGGATCAAGAAAATATTTTGTTATACTGAATATTTGTTATATTAAATGCAAGAAAGATGATATAAATTTTTCGGGAACAAATTGAAGATACGTTTTACTGGGAATTTCGTTACTTTGGTATTCGTTACAAAGAGATTTAACTGTATATATATATATATATATTTTACCATTTTTGTTAATTTTTACACATTGCATAATTCCAATTTTTTTTATTTAGTATAATAGCGGCACCTAACAAAAGTACACTATGTTATAATTAGTATTCCTGTAAAATTTGAACTTTTAGCAATTATTATAAATAACTTATTAATGAACGATTTTATTGAAGTAAACAATTTTTCATTCATTTCAGGTCTCACAACATCTATCAACGGTAAAAATAAAACACTTTACATGTCGACTGTTTCAAGTATCGAAGAAAGAACGAGAGATAATCTAAACAAAACTCTATTCGAACTGGGACTTGTGGATGAAGCAGAAATATTAGTTGCAGATGTAACTACACCAAATACACTAACTTTAAAAATTAAATACAAGAATATTGAGAATGAAGTCGAAATGATGTGAATTTCATTAATACATTGAATTAAAATAAACCATGAAATTATTTATTTAATAAATGGCCTTTTGTATAATTTTATTATTTTATTTCCAAATTTAGTTAATTATACAGGCAACCCCCTACCTAATGCGAATCTATTTTAAAGCATATTGATACTTCGCTGAGTATATTACAAAGTTCGTTATTCCCCCATGATATGAAACATGGTTGTTCATGCTATAAAAAATATATGTATTGTGTGATCATTAGCAATGAATATGAAAGTGTTAAAAAGGAACCTAGGAATGTACGTTTGAAAATTAATAATTACTGAGAGAATAGAAGCAGGTGGTAATATTGCAATTGTAGGCTGTGTAGTCAATAATTATTCAATTTAACCATTTAAAATTTATAAATAATTTAACGTTTGTCTGCAGTTTTTTTTCATCGCCTTCCGCGTGAAATGAATTGCATTTTTATACACATTATAGCGCTGTATTACATAAACATGTTGTTTCCTGCTCAGTTCCATAGGGAGAGCTGCCAAGATAGGGCGTACGCTATTATTTTCAAAACGTTGTCAACGATCTTAGCACAAAATTTTCATTTTCATCCAGTAGTGTGATTATTACATTCCGGAATCATATACTGTAAGTACATTAATAAAATAAAAACTTTTATAATAATTTATTTTCTTGTGAATAGTAACATCTATAATATAATAAATAATTGCATTCAGTGTTACACATTTTTAAGAAATTGTGTGAACCTTCGAAAATTTTATTCATATCCAATCAACCTTCCGTACCATCTGAATTTGGAAGAGGAAGGTAATGAAAAGTTTTGGAAGGCGATGTATTATTTTATTTTATTTGAAGATTACAGAATTATATATGTAATGCCTTGGTCAAAGTTAATGTTTATATTTATATAAAATTAAAAAATGGAATTCCCCCATAACATATTGGTTGAAAACTATTTAAAGTATGACCAGGAGATTCAGTCTTTCCATTTTGGTGCAAGTATTGTGGATTGTCGATCCACAATCTAAAATTCTTTGCACCAAGTCATTTTGCATTTCATTACCTTCCATCGACATATTTTCAAATGCATTTTTGTCTAAATTACTCTAGTTAAATGAGTGCCTTTTACATAGAATTTATCTGTTAACAGCTTAGTTCAGTTTTGCATAATAATTTCAGCCAAATTTTTTTTTTTCATTCTGTCAAAATGTTTCAATTTGCATGTAATCGCAGAATGAGCCGTGTATTGTTGAAATTGAACAAAACCCAAATAAAGAATGATCGATTAACATTTGACTATCGGGAATAATTATTTGTAATGCAAATTAATTAATCAATTAGATATACAGAAATAATCTATGTATTGAAAAAATATTAGGTTGCAACCAGGATATGAAACCAAAACTTTTCCTATCTGGGGAAACACGTTACCATTTCGCCATATTAACCAATTAAATTTTCTATAAATTTGATACTTATATTCTGTAGTCTTTTATAATTATCTTCGATGCCTATAAATTGGTGTTTATTAGCAAAATATCTTTCTTTTACAGCTTGCATCAACATAATTTTTTTTTACATAATTAATGCATCAGTAAATCCAATAAGTGAAAATATTATTTGTATGCAAGCCTATTAGTCACCATCTACCACATTACCTGTAAAGTACCTGTTTTAAGGTAAAATGATGTATTGTATGTGACAGGCTAATTGAACAATTTTGGCCTATGTCAAATAAAAAAAAACCTGGCAGTCCTAACTATGCAGCCTTCCATCAAGTCGTATTTTAAAAGAGTTGACGAATTAGCCGTAGCCATTTCATCGGAAGTTCAACCATCTACCTCGAATGTGCAAAGTGACACTCATGTGAAAATAATGAACGAATAAAATCAATTTTGTTTCTTTTGATTAAAATTAACTATTACTATACATATCTTGTGTTCTCTTAGTATTTTTTAAACTTATTTTACATTTGTAGAATGTACACATTCAATGTTTAATACATATGTAAAAATTAATGTTGACTTACGTCATATATGCAAAAAATCCATATTTAGGTATTTTGACACATAACAATCAAAAACATATAACGGATAACCTCCAGAAAAGGAATGGAACTCGTTCGTAAATCGAGAACTGCCTATAACTACATATATTCCAAAACTTTTTTTATAAATAAAACATACATATATTTATTTGTGTTGGTTTTAGAATATCTTGAAGACTTGTAACTTATTAAATATTCATTTGGGTCATAAATTCATCATCCATCATTCAAAGAGGGATATCTCGAATTTGTTAATTTTGCAGCAGACAATATGTATACAAATTGTGTGGAATTTTATTTTTACTGTTGAAAAATGATAAAAAAAGAATGTTACCGATTTCTACACATATTTTTTGATTTAAAGACGGTAGGGTGTATTTATTACATAAATATGACTTATTAATATTATTTGTAAGAATGACACATTGAAATAAGAGTGGTTACGTCAAAATATTTTTATGTAATATTATTTCATTGGAATAGAATTCAGATATGCCTGTTTGAATGGATTATGGGCATGTGTTTGGGCAATGTAGCCCCAATTGTAACTTAATTTTGACAAAAAACGAGATATGCCTTCTTAAATGACAGGTGACAAATTATGGTCTTTATTTTGGTATTGTTTTATAAATTAAGCTCTTTATTTTTGAATTTGGTTAGAAAACTTAAATTTCCTGTGTATTTTTATAGGACAAGTGCTTAATTTAATTTGAAAATAATAATAATATTGATGAGACATCAATATAAATCATATACACATCTCTGTTTTTTAAAGAAATTATTTTAGGTGGACAAGAGGAAAAAGACATGCATGCAAAAATAAGTATAAGAAAGTGGGTGTGGCAAGAATGGTACACCAGTATAGAAAAGTTTGACGTTCTATCATATCTGTTAATTATCGTGCAAATATTTTAAGAATATGTGGAGAATATAAATTTTAAAATAAAAAACCAAATTTGATGTGATTATAGTTAAATTTTCGCGACTTTAGGTAGATTTTATATTATGTATTTATTTATTCCGTGGAGCATAAATGAATTTATTTTATATGCGAAAATTACAGAATCCTACTTTTACATCGCCATGCTTGTCGCTAAAAATTTAAATGTCGAGCACTTCGGCGAACCAATCAAATTGCAAGGGAAAAGCATAGACCGAACATAAAACTATGTTCCAAGTTTATCTATGGTTCCAAGGCGCAATAAAAGTGTTCACAGCCTTTTATTTATTATTTCAAATTATTATGTTGGCTTGTCTTGCGAGCAAGGCGGCATCCGCCATCATTTCCGAGACGTCACGTGACAACTTCAAAGTTTGGTAATCTTGTGCTGTGCAGAAATGGCTGACGAAAAAGATGTGGAAAAAACCACCGCCGAGCCCTTGGTGGTTACCAAGTATAAAATGGCTGGCGATATGGTTAACCGTAAGTTATGAACAATCACGTACCTTGCAGTTTGCTTTCCATTCATCTTTGTTATTCTTTTTGTCCGACGCTTCCGTTAACCCCATATGGGTATCAGCTCCTCCTGCCATGTGGGCAAATATAAAGCCGATGTATCTTAGATACGGATATGTATGTTTATGCCGATTCCAAAAATAGATTTAATTTAAACAAAAATATCTTAAGTTGCTTAATTATCTATTTCAACAGTCTGTTATGCCGTTTTGGTCCAGAATTCAATTACAGGATTAGGCGGTAAATTTTTGACATACATAAAATAACTGTTATATTATTATGTGCGAAATCCCACGCAATATTTATGTGGTTATAGTTCATATATTTAAAATAAGTAATTCATTAAAATAATGTCAAAAGATAAGTTAATTGATTTTTGGTTATTTTAAATAATACATTGAATGTTTTTATTTTATTTTTAGGAGTTTTGAAGCTAGTATTAGAAAAATGCCAAGTCGATGCTTCAGTAAGAGAAATTTGTGAGTATGGTGACAGTTTAATCACAGAAGAAACATCAAATGTCTTCAAAAAAGAAAAGGATATGAAGAAGGGTATAGCATTTCCTACTTGCATATCGATTAACAATTGTATATGCCACTTCTCACCAATCCCTAGTGAAGCAGATTACGTGCTGAAAGAAGGAGATTTAGCTAAAGTGTACGTACATTATGCAATTATTTCATATGTGTTTTGGAACATCAATGCATATATTACACGGCTTATACATGTTACCTTAAATACATTTAAAGCTCATGTATATTTAGGACACCTTTTCTTTATTCAAGTTTTGTATTGTATGCAATCTAAAAATGGCTGGATTGTCTTTTACAAGTAGTTGTTTTAAAAAGGTAAAAGTTTTTGTAGTTGCGGAAACCAAAGAAAGTGGAGTTAAGACGATTTTATCCCCGAGCTTGCCAGTAACAAAAAAATTGCATTTAAAGACTGAAGTAAGGTCTCTGGTAGGTGTTGCTATACAAAGCAAAGATAAAATACAAGACATGTCATAAATAAATTACGTTGCTGGCTATGGGATATATTCAGCAATATTTGCAAAGGTTATATTCAGCGCTGGGCCACAGAGGGGTTAATGTGATAAAGAAATACACAATCAATGGGCTCATGCTCGTGAAACGATAGTCCACGCAATGACACGCACTAGTTTTTTTTACATTTTATTGATCAAATCAATTTGAAAAAAAAAACATGCTCAATGACTTTCATATATATTTCATAATCATATACAATATGATTTAATTTAAATTAAACTTAAATATCATAAAAACCCTATTAGTCACTTATTTCTCATTGATCTACCTATTGTCAATCCATTGTAGTGACATATATATATATATATAGTGACTGCCACTCTCTTCAGTCCTCTGCCAAACTTTGCCATGTCACTCCCACTGCTCCAATAATTTTGTTCACCGAACAAGACTGGACATGCTCAGTCGTTTTTGTCTTATAGATACCCTTAAAGGATATTCATTGTCTATAGATTATCTGTTCTTCTTCCAAGGCACTACATTCCAGGGTGAGATTTGCCCTTCTCCACAAGTGCTCTCCACCGACTCCTATCCCTGGACATTTTATCCGGTTCCCAGACCCTCTCATCCTGATCCAGTCCTCTTTTCAGTCAGCCCACCCCTTCCTTGACCTGCCTCTAGGTCCCTTCCATGGGGTATCCACATCTTTGGTGTCCTGTTATCTGGCATTTTTTAAGGCTAGGTAGGCCAGCTCTTTGCAATCTTTGGAACCTACAGAATCTTACAATTATTTCTTGCTCAATCAAATTTTCAAGCTTCTGATTCATTTTTATTCTGTAAGTTCCGTTTTTTAATGTAGGCCCATAAATTTTTCTTAATATTTTATGCTCAAAAACTTCTATTTGTTTTCTTTGATTTGGGTTAGACACCCCGTTTGACAATCATGAGTGACTACTGGTCTTATTATAGTTTTGTATATTAGCAGTTTGCTTTGTTGACTCAGTGTTTTCGACAATGATATCCTTAACCTTGGTCTGCACTTTAACCTGCTTGAGAATGCATTAGTCAAAGATTCTTCTCTTAAGACATAGTTTCTTTTGAAGACCATTAGTTTTTTCTTCATTGTTTTAGTATTAATAAAAACCTAAAAACAATTACATAAAATTTTCTTCTTAAAATAGTTTTTTAATAAAAACTTTTTTTTCACTGTAACCTTAATCTATTTTCAGACAGCAAGTTTTTTTTGACAATGATTTGATCTACAGAATAATTAGTTATAAAAAATATTGCAACAAAATTTACTTTTAGTTAAGTCATTGTATTATTTTTCTCAAATTTTAGAGACTTGGGTGCGCATATCGATGGGTTCATTGCGGTGGTTGCCCACTCTGTTATCGTCGGAGGCTTGTCAGCCGAGGGGGAGAAGAAGAAGATCACAGGTCGACAGGCCGATGTCTTGTTGGCCGCGCATTTGGCCAGCGAGGCCGCCTTGAGACTGTTGAAACCCGGAAATGAGGTAAACATTTACGTTTCTACTAATTTGATACTGTATTGATTGCTCGATTAAACCGTGAGCTAATCAAAATGGCAAATGTTTCCAAAATTGCCGAAGTAATGAGTTGAAACTGAAATTAATACAAATAATAGACAAAATACTTTATTTAAACCATTATTTATTGCTTATTCTACATGTTTCCGATACCTATGATATCTTCTTCAGGAAACATACTGAAATTAAAAAATACAAGCATAGATAAAAACAAAACTATAAAAGTGATGAATAAGTAAGAACTAATATGAAAACAAATTTAAAAGGTGACTATTTGCAAAGAGTATTTGATTATTTATAATATTTAACTTGCTATTAACACTTTTTCTTATTTCTAAAATTTCAAATTTATCTAACTTTTAAACCCCTAGTATTTGTATGTATAATTTCTAAACCCCTGTTAATATCAAAAGAATGGTCGAGATGTCTAAATAACAACAATTATTCAGAATCTTCCAATCAGCATTTGGAAACAATATATATGTTAATATCAGAAGAATGGTTTGTCAACCCCTGTAATTACCCATACTTCCATATCTTTCCGTTAAATATAATAAAAATAGCTCTATGAGATGTCTGTAATTTGTTTAATAACTTATATTTTTCTTTAACAATCAAATATGTTCTCTTCTTCGTTGATTCACTCAAACAATTGCGCCAAAGTCAGATTCATTATGCCAGATTGTCTTTATTTCAATAATTAAAAATGCTTAAGTTATGTAGTAAAAGTATTTGTGTTCCCTTTCAGACTTATTCAGTCACAGACACGGTAAACAAAGTAGCTTCTGCGTATAAATGCAAACCAGTGGAGGGAATGCTCTCGCACCAGTTGAAACAAAATAAAATTGACGGAGAGAAGACTATTATTCAAAACCCAACTGATGCGCAGAGAAAAGAACATGAAAAGTTCACATTTGAACTCCACGATGTTTACGCCATGGATGTTCTCATTTCAACAGGAGAGGGAGTGGTATGTATGATTTGTTGATTGATCTAGTGTTAATATTAAAAAGTAACTCAATATATATAGTTTGTTATTTCAGAATTTTTGGTTTGTGAGATCCTAAATTTGTCATTCCTTTATTTTTCCAATTAGAAGTTGGATCATGTATGCTTGTTTTATAATCTTTCAAGACAATAACACAATTTATTGACAGTATTAACTAAATATGTGCATTAGTTTTAATGTTAATGTTTCTAAAAAGGGATGTGAATAAAGTGGTTGGTTTTCTCACATTCGAGACAAGCTTCATGAAAATCTTAATTTTTTTAGCGTTATTTTAATAATGTTACCATTTGAATCAAGTAATCTTAAATTTAAAAAATATTTTGCCACAGAAGCATTAAAATTGTAAGAAATTCATATTGCGCAATGCTCATTAATTTTTTACGTTCCAGGGTCGTGAAGCAGACAAGCGAGTTACAATTTATAAGAAGACAGATGAATCTTACCAATTAAAATTGAAGACATCGAGATTGTTCTATATAGAGGTAATATTTTGATATCATCATTGTTTGACTTTGCCTGTGAAATATTAAATCTAATATTTTAATTTACTACATTTTTTTTTTGTAGGTGAAGCACAAGCACGGCACCATGCCTTTCAACCTCCGCAGCTTTACCGAGGAGACCAAGGCTCGGATGGGTGTGGTGGAGTGCATCAACCACAAGTTGATCGAGCCATTCCAGGTGCTGTATGAAAAACCCGGGGAGCTGGTGGCACATTTCAAGTTCACCGTACTACTCATGCCTTCGGGGGCATTGAGGATCACGGGACTGCCTTTCGACGTGGACTCTTGCCAGTCCGAGCACTCTGTCACAGACCCCGATGTTCTGGTAAGAACTATTTTATATCTTTTTTAAAGTTTTTTTTTTTTTTTAACAGAGTAAAAAAAGTATAAAATGAGAATGGTTGTCTCATTAAAATTCAACCCTGAGGCCGCTAAAAGGGTACTCCCTGCTAATCCGAATATGTGATAAATATATATATATATATATATTGTCATTATTTAAATCTTCATTTTAAACAATGCAAAACAGTATCACACTCTATCCATAAGCTACTTACCCAATTAACTTAATCTTGCCGATATACTATTATAATGATTATATATAATTAATAAACAACTAAATGCAGGATATTACCAAATACGGCTAGAATATTGTAATTAAAGAGATATTACCGAAATTTATGTGTCTGGTGTTAAGACTTTGAAAACTTTGGTGATCTTCATTATCACACTCAGGTTTTGTCTATGTTTATTTAAATTTAGAAGAAAGAAAAAAATTTTAGATAAATATTGGAATATAATTTATTATGATTTAATCAATAGTTTTGTTGATCATGGCAGATTGTGGAATCGTTATTTTGACTGTTATTATGACTGTGATTGTGTTCGATTGTAACGATGATTGATAACCAATTAATGTAATTCTTCGAGCAATAACTGGATACTCTAGAAAGTAAGCCTCCGACAGTTAAATCTTAGTTACCAATCATCGACACAATCACAGTCACGTAACAGTTTACCATCACTAATGGCCACATACACAATCTCATATTACACTCGAGACTTTCCCAAAATATTTTTTACCACCCCTGAGAATCGAGTTGTGTCAGTCACTAACATAAATGATGAAGCCTAAAATGTAACCTGGTTTGACATTGCAGAAAACAATTTGTAGTGGCACTGGGAGGTATACGCATAGTATAGCAGATAAGGGCTGGAGTTAAAGAGTGGGTGGAGTGGTTTATACATTTGCAATTGATGTCTTACTTTGCTGACTAAAATAGTCAGGGAAAATTATTCATCATTAATTAATCAATATGATCATGTTTTGAAAAGAATTTTCTTATTTAAAAAATATTATAATACAAATTTCAGGAAGATATGCAGAAAAATTCAAAAAATACTTTTGTTGCTATCGGGATTTGATTTGTATTAAAATACTACAGAACTATGTTCTGAAAAAACTGCAACTTCACAATAATGTGTTTTCCTTAATTAATTAAAAATATTATAAACAAAAATATACAGTGAAACCTCGTCAATCGTTTTTGAACGGACCTTTGAAATAAATTATGATTGCGGAAATATAGAAAAAAAATCTTTTTGCATACTTAAATGTTTATTACATAGTCTAAACAAGATTTAAGATATATTCCAGAAATATGAATGTGTTTAAATAAAAATAAAATTAGAAAGCTGCATATAAACAAAAAAAAAATTAACATTGTATTGTATGTCATGCGGCGGTCGGTAGCAGTACTCTCCGTTCGTTATTTATGAGTGCTGTTAATTGAAATCGAGCATTTAGCTACGAAGTACACAGCGTAATTTAAACGATTAATGTGATAAAATGATGCATATAGGAACAATCCATGCAATCTATTTTTGGGTGTTTTGCATGAAATTAATTCGGGACTGGAAGAATTAAACGATACATGTGGGAAAACGATCATTCGAGGAATGATCGTACATAGTATGATTTATAAATATTTAAACTAACTTTGTTATATTTTCCACCAGGGTAATATTTTATATATACCCCCTGCAGCTTATTTTTTGTTATAGTCAATTTTACAATTTCAATGAAAATATTTTACAGGCTGTTTTATCGTCAGCAAGCAGAAAGTCCAACAAGAAGAAGAAAAAGAAGACCAAGTCATCGGGTGACAAGCCAGCGGAAGAAGATGAAGATGAAGCGGCTGAATAGTGACCGAAAGCAATCCTGAACCTTTGTACAAAAATTATATTATCAATTGATTTGACCCTTCTATTGCATCCAATGTACAATTTAAACAGTGATGTTTTCATTTTTATGATCAATTCACCAAGATTGTCTGCGTAACCAGTTCGTCCTATTTCATAAACGCTGTATTCACGAAATTGGTAAAAATAAATCATGCGGCATATTTTTTTTTAACAAATTAACCAATGTTTTGTACTTTTTATACCCTATGTTACGTTAGTTAAATGAATTTAAAGTATTACATTAAATCAAGGAAATATAAGTGCACTGTTGAAGTGAACAGTTTTATTTTATCACACGCAGCATGAGCAGTTCCGAGAGTGAGATGAAACACCAAAAATTAAATACAGAACTTAACTCAGCTGACTGATGAAACTCCCTGAACAGTATTCACAGTATTTGAGGAGCACAAGTGGTGTTGTAGAAATATGAAGATATAATCTACTTAAAAAAATTATTCATCTTTATTTCTGCAGCCAAACTACAGATTTAATTTTTGGACTTACAGTATCCCTGTGAGATCATAAAAACTAAATCACAATTTCAGTATAGCATTAAAATTTGCCTAGTGAGCATTTACCACCGAATCGAAAAATTTTAAGGATGTACTTTAATTTTTCCAGTTTGATTTTCAAGAAATTTTATGCGAATTACATATTCTTTCAAGATGAGGCTGATAGTTAAACTTCTTATAAATACTAAAGGATGTTATTTGTTATGTAAATTTTGCGAGAGAGGAAGAAAGAGACAACAATCGCAAGTGTCAAAAAAACATGTATCTAATTTTCATGTTTTTTCGTATTAATATTGTGGAATGAAATAATATATGTGCTGTCATTTGAATTAATCAATTGAAAATTAAATAATTTATTAAAGTACTTAGTTTATACATATGAATATGTTTTGAAATCATGTACCGAGTATCTACATATACAGTAAAAGCTCTTTAATACAAAATTGACAAGACCAAAATTTAAAAAAAATTGAATTTGGAAAATAGAATTTCATAGAATGTTGTTTATAAGTATAACGAAAAAAAAATTGTCCCGTATGCAAAAATACTGATACATTTACGTAAATATATAATGAAAAAACAATTTTACAATGAAACTAACGGGTTTTTCAATAGGGACGCTCAAACTTTCTTTCAACAGGGACAAGAAACTACGCCATATTTCTTCAATTTTTTTTAAGGTTAACACTCGTACTTAGTTGGCAAATCATCATGGAGCAGTACACACCGGAGCAACGCTTGCAAATTATTCAAATCTACTACCAAAATTCGCGTTCACTCACCGCAACTTTAAGAGCATTACGACCATTTAATCGTCGTCATCACTTGCCTGCCACATCAACAATTCAACGTTTGGTGTAAAAATTTGAAAGCACATTGTCGCTACACAATGTTCCAGTGCCAGTGAGATAAAGAAATGCACGAAGTGAGGAAAATATTGCCGCCGCTAGAGCATCTGTTCTTGATGACCCAAATGAGTCACTAACACGACGTTCTCAACAATTGGGCATTTCTGTGACGTCATTGTGGCGAATTTTGCGAAAAGATCTTGGCCTACATCCATACAAGATCCAGTTGACACAAGAACTAAAGCCGCTTGAAGCATCGCCAATTCCTCAATTGGGCTGCACAACAATTTGAAAATGATGCTGAATTCCATCGAAAAATCATCTTTAGCGACGAAGCTCATTTTTGGCTCAATGGATATGTAAACAAGCAAAATATGCATTATTGGGCAGGCACCAATCCACACGTGCTTCACGAAACACAATTGCATCCCGGAAAAATCACTGTTTGGTGTGGATTACATGCCGGAGGTGTCATTGGACCATATTTTTTTGTTGATGATGCTAATCGTCATGTTACTGTGAATGGTAATCGTTATCGCTCCATGATAACTGATTATTTTTGGCCTCAATTGCAAGGTATGGACTTGGCCAATATGTGGTTTCAACAAGACGGCGCTACCAGTCACACGGCACACGCAACAAATTTGGTGAGCGTGTTATTTCGCAAAATGGACTAGTTCAATGGCCGCCTAGATCATGCGATTTAACACCATTGGACTATTTTCTTTGGGGCTATGTTAAATCTTTGGTCTATACCAACAAGCCGGCGACGTTACAAGAGCTAAGAGAAAATATTGAACGCGAAATTGGTGCGATTCGGGCCGAATTATGTGAAAAAGTGGTGGAAAATTGGATTCTACGATTGGACTTCTGCAAACGTGCCCGCGGTGGTCATGCGAGGGAAATTGAATTTCATACATAATTGCCACTAAATGTACTTCAAAACATAACAATTTTTTTTTAGATATATTCATTCGTTTTTGTTTTATTTTAAAAAAAAGTTTGAGCGCCCTTAATGAAAAACCCTTTATTTCAAAATATATTTTGGCCGTTTACGGTCAAATTATTTTATTGCCTTGGCACAGTGGGCCGCCCGCGCTGACCGGAAAACTTCTCCTTGGGATCATAATAGGCCCTTGCAAAGCCATTTGGCATAATCTCCACATTGTCCAAGGTCAGATTTATTGCTGATTGTCAAAATAGGTTAGAATGGCACCCTTCCCACGCTCTGAAGCGTACACGTGTTCACGCCTCTAAAAATGGGTCTTATCTAGACCAGCTGAAGAAAATAAGAACCCCCAAAATTGCGATTGGCACGTTACACTTTAAGGGATGCGCGCGTTAGCTTTGTATATGGTATCGCCCGCAAAGTTTGAAATGCCTAGCCTACAATTCTGTGCATTATTATCTTCAATCTTCTTATCTTCATTATTGTCATTAACTTAGTCACTTTTTACATTATAACTGAACATTTACAATGATTCCAGTAAACCGTAATATTGCGTTCAACATTTTTGTTTCCTACAAAATTTTAACCATTGACTATAAATTGTAATTCCGAATTTGTCTCTCTACGATTTAAAGAAATAGGAAGATCGATTGACTGATGCGAAATTACATGTGCAACTCCACCCTGGTAACACCAATAAAATAAACACGCTCCTGAATCACAACAATGTGCTAGAACGCAACGCATACAGAGCATATAGCACCGTTCCTTCTTTAGTTTCTTTTCATCACTGGATCGTGCGACACATGTGTATTGTTATTCGTGAGGCAGGTGTTATCAAACGTTCTGCAAACTTATATTTTTCGGTAAGCATGTAATAAACACACATTATTAGCACTTCATTTTAACTACTGTGGGTTTTTTAAAATTCAATAACAGCCATGATTACTAACGACAATAAAAGAAAAAAATCAATAATTTTAGATCGATTAGACCGCGGCGAGAAAATCTCAAATTTCAAAGGAATATAATTTAAATGAAGCTACTATTCGAACAATTAAACGAAATGAAAAATCAATAAGAAATTGAATATCTATTGGGTCACTGGAATCCATACCTCGAGTTGCTCATGTAACAAACAAATTGATTGAAAAATGGAAAATTGCCTGATAAAATAGATTGAAGACTGTACCGTGGAGAATTTATTGTAGAATTACCAATTGATTAAACATTTGCACAATATAACAATTCAGGGAGAGCGTGCATCAACAGACATGGAAGGTGCGAAGAAATATCCTGAATATTTGGCGAAAATTATACAAGAAGAAAGTTATACAGCTGACCAGGTATTGAACGCGGATGAAACAGGACTGTATTGGAAAAAATGTCAGAACTTTCTAAAAATGAGAAATCTGCTTCTGGATTTGAGTTGGCTATAGCTCGAATTACTCTTATTTCTCTGTAGCAACGCATCGAGAGATTATATTATGAAAGCGATGTTTATTAATCGCTCATTAAACCCGCGTGCTATGAAGCAGTATACTGGAGAGCTAATAAAGAAGGTCGGATGACGTCCATTGTGTTTTGTGCTTGGTTTTTAAACTGTTACGTGGCACGTAATAGAGTGTGTACGTGAAAAATAAAAATATTAATTTTAAAGCCTTGTTGATAGTCGACAGTGCGCCTCTCATTCACCAGAACATAAAAGTAATTTTTTTACCACCCAATACAACATCAATTATTCAGCTCCTGGATCAAGGCATAACTAAGACATTCAAATTGTATTACATACGACGGACATTTGAAATAATTTTTAATGAAATAGAAAGTGATCCCAATATGATCATAACTCAAGCATGGAAAGAATTTTCAATATACAATTGTGTAGAAAATGTTAATTTATCTATTAAGGAAATGAAATCTTCTACTCTAAATGTTTGTTGGAGGTGTTTAGCCCGAAATGGTAAGGAAAGAATGCAGTGTAACACCGATTATTGTTGAGAACAACCATATTGTAGTAATTAACATTGCTAAACATTTAGGCGGAGAAGGATTAAATGATATGAATGAAAAGGATATGCGCCATTTGATTGACTATGAAGTAGAATTAGACATGGAAGAGATAGTACCATTAACAGAAGAGAATCAAGATAACATTGATTCAAATTCCTCAAATAGTAATGAAAATATCAACAAAAAATATGTTCAGCCGAAGAGTTCAAAACATGTTTTATTAATTAACTCACTGAACAATTTAAAAAACAGTTTAAATCAACTCTAGCTCCGTATTACAAATTAAGAGAGGAACTTTAGACTAATGATAATGTCTCAGAAAAAAATACAAGATAATGCATTTGTTTCTGTATTTAACTTTTTAGATTTGAAATTAATAAAATTTATTTTTAAAAAAATGTATAAAGAAAACATTTTTTAAACCTATTCGAAAATAACATAAAAATAAATGTATGTACAATATCCTTTTATTTCTTGGAGATATATATATATATATATATATATTTAATAACTGTATAACTGAGACAAAAATATTTCAGTTAAAAAATACATAAATAAGTGGTCGCATTGAACTTCTCTGCCTAGACTATGGGAATGCTCGCTGCCAAAAAGCCTTTTGTTGTGGATTGTACATACATACTAGTGGCTATTTTTATTAATCAGTTGTTTTTTTTTACAAAAAATATATTGTTCTTATTTTTGTATGATTTTTTTCATTTCTGAAGAAAAGAACCTATCTTTTGTATGAAAATGGCCTCCCCATAACACACTCCCTATCTACCGTATTATCGGGGAGTCTACTGTATTTAAAATTGTTTGTTTTCACTGAAACAAAAGTATTTTAAAAATATCAACAATTGATATGTCCTGCAAATTGAACGGTTTATAACTATTAATTTTAACATTTTGTTAATTTGTAAGTACAGATTTGTCTCTGTAATCTTGGCTTCAAGATTATAAGAAAATATATTTTGTAAATGCATATGTAAGACGATTTTGTGGCATACAGAAAATTAATTAATGGTCGGGGTCTTTCTTATAATACTTGTATTGTTTTAATTTTGGCAAATAATATTTTGTTTTTTTAGTTTTAAATTAGTGTAAAGGTCTTATCTAAGTAAAAAAGTCTAATCTAGGGTATAACTTCAGATACATATAAATGAATAATAAAAACCTACATTTTCATAAAAAAATGCTAAAAGATGAATTATTATTGAAAAGCTTTAAGTTTTCCTGCAATTTTTCAAAATTTGTTAGTCTCTTGTAAAAACTTGATACTTAAATTACCCATGATGTATAACATGTGAAATAAACACAAATAAAATATTTAAAGTGACAAGCATGCATGTGGAACTGTACACTAATGGCTACTGTCACCTTCATAGTACTCTCATTGTGCAATGACTTAGAAGGCGTTCCCATTTCTGAAAATCATTTTCTGGATTATGGCAAGTACCTACCTCACATTCTGACGCACATCAGTCATATTACAAAATCTGCCTTTTTAGCGCACCTTTTAATTTTGGAAATTGCAAGGAGCTAAGTCAAATAAACAGGCATGATGATCCAATTGCGTATTCACTTTTTTGACCAGAAAGTGAATTTTTACGCTAAAGTGCACGCAGATATATGTTACCTTCCCAATAGCTAACTAAAAACTCTCTTAACCTAAATTTACGCACGTATTATTACACATACAATTAATTCAAACATGACTACTCACGTAATTTTGATACAATTGCAACACAGTATTGAAATTGCACACCTCCTATTTATTCAAGAGATACAATCTTCTTTTTGGAAAACCAAGAAGTTAATATTATCATAACTATTTTGTAGAAGCAGGTTATCGTTGTTTGAAAAAGAATTTTAAAAAATAGTAAGAAGTAGTACATATTAACGGTCGCGATACCGGTCCCTTTTACCGAAACCAGTATTTTTGATATTGAAGTTTTACGAATACCTGAATCCCAGTATTTAGAGAAGCTTTTGTCGAGATTAGAGGTGACTATTTATCAATGAAATAAAAACATTCAGAAAAAATCACACATTTATTTATCTGAATAATATAATTTTCCTTCATAATTTCCATAATTTTAAATTTCCTGAATAGTCAATAGTCAATGTCATTGACAGCTAGCGCAGTTGATATATGTGGTGTGAGGGGTTCGCACATTACATAAATTATAGATATGTTTTGCTTAAATATGACATGGAAACTAAGAAAAGAGAATTTTTTTTTGAAAATGAAATACTGAAAATTTATAAAATCCTAGTATTTTGTAGCACCCATTTTAGTCTGATATCCCGGTATTTTCGAGAGTCAAGATCCCGGTTTGCGACACCTAGTACATACATACACATCTCTTATTTTATAAAACCAAATCCTCAATGTTGTGTTAATTTTCTCTCTTAATTTAAATGTGAAATTGAAGATAATATGCAATCATAAGAGATATTTTTATTTTAAGAATTAAATTTGCGTACACACAATAGTCTATGACTTCATACATCAAACATTAATTATTTGTATGAATAAGTAAAAAAAAAATGTCTGGATACCATGTAAATGATTTTTTTAATATTTGTAGTTACACCAAATTGACTAGGCAGTCAATATCAAATACATAATTGAATTCAAATATTGTTATACCATTATGTACACTGTTCATATTTAAAAAAAGATTTTCTAAGCAGATATCTACTTAAGAATTAAATAGAAATGAGTTCATATTAGCAAAATAAAGGTATGAATGTGAAAAAACGTCTTGTTAATACATATTTGTATTATTTTCAAGCTAAGCTTGAGTTTACGGTGTTTAAGGATTTCAATATTTTTTAATATAGGCTCTTTATTCGATGATAAATAATCCCCGCATTATTATATTTAATTTGTATCATCAAAAATTGGGCTGTCTCGAATCTCTTTAAATATATGTGTAAAATGCACTCCTCTTGGAAAATTAAATATATTTTTAGTATTTTGCAATGGTGGTCGGGTCAACAGTTGCTTTTTTTTATTATTATTATTTGAAATAAAATAATCTCATTTACCTTACGTTATGTGTTCCAACTCAGACTTAAGTAATTTAACTGCTGAAAACATTTGTAGTAGGATAGGTAAGTATGGTATGGTAAATATGGCAAGTTTGGTTTAAAAAAATTCATTATAGAAATTTGACCCCTGACCAAGGGGTGCGCCAAGCAATTTTGAAGTTTATTATAGCTTTTAACTTGTTTCATCAATTAATTTACTAACTACAAACATTTTTATTTATTTAAGTACATATAATATTTTAAAAGATTCCAATAATTAATTATCAGGTTTCTTTTACATTTATAAGTATTAATAATAACGGTAAGTATTTGCATAATCTAAATTTAACTGTATGATATATTTTGAGTCTCCATTCTGCAGGAATTAAACATCCTTAAATTTTTTGAGTATCTTACTAGAAGGGAAGATAGCTTGGAAAAGCTTATTGTGGTGAGCCACGTCGAAGGACGAAGAGGAAGATCCCCCAACCAAGTGGAACAGGCAACAGGCACTTCTCTGGTGACACCCTTAATGTCTGCAGGATGCCGAGAAAAGCGGAGGAGCATAGATAAGAGTTCATGGAAATCGCGATTCTCAGTCATGAGGGACCAACATAGATGGATGGATTTTTTACAACTGAAATTTTGTTGTGGTTTCTTATTTCAGGAGACAATGCATTTAGGGTTTTTGGAGCAGCTGCTCTTAGCTACCTTTCCCCATAGTACAAGTGAAAGAATGCTAAGAATAACATACAGAAAGATATTAGAACTGACTTCAAAGCGGGCCTAATGTTAACAATACGAGAGCTTAAACAATAACTCAAAATGCATTCAGCGAAGGTTCATATGTATGTACAGTCAATTTTGCTTATTTGGGTCAAATCTCAAGGAACGGAAACCAAACCATGGAACTAACAATAATTTACATTATATTATTAATAGAATCGGTGTTGACTTTGTAGAGTTTCATCATAATGGATGGATATAAATGAAATAATGTTATTACTCTAATTGAGTTTATTAATTGTCGTCCCAATTAAACATATAAATTACGGATGGATATAAATGAAACAATGTTATTACTCTACTTGAGTTTATTAGCACTATTCGAGTTTCGAAAATGTGACGTATTGGTACCTCACAAATTGTCTGTGATAAATTTCTCACAGCGTTTCTCAATATACCAATGATTGCTGATCTGGGAGCAATTTGAATCTTTTTTGAGATGTACTGTTACTGAGAACGAGATATTGATGCTTTATGCCAATACCCAGTGTAAAAGATGTGTAGCGTAACTGGAACTCTTTTGTTTCCTGTGCCATTGTCAATTTAAGGTTGAAAATAAAATATACAAAAAATGCAAAGACTTGTGAGACAACAATATTTTACTGATCCACTTATCTTCAAAATTAAGCTTTCAAATATCAAAAATTTGAGAATATATTGTTCCATACATATTTTCTAAATTAATAAAGCAGTTTAATTTATAGAAGGGATTATTAAAAATTGAATATGGCATCAAAAAATGTTAATTTTCCGAACATTCACATCAATTTTATTCAATTGATACATTTTTAAGTGTGAGGTATAGGAATAAAGTATAAAGTAATTTAAACAACAGAAATAATCTGGAATAGGTATTTATTTTGAAAAGTATTCTTAATAGAAATTGATATAAATATAAAAAATACAATAAAAATAAATATTAAATACTATGACTGCTCTATTACTTAAAACCTAAAAATATATAATAGATATTGCTATAAAAACATTTATTATTAAGGAGAACACATTCTTATTGTGAAGTTGTGATTATTCAGAACAGACAGTCTGTTCTGAATAATCACAATGTTTTTTTAAATACTAATTAAATGTATTAATTATAAAGATATACATATAAAATCAATTTTATCAAAAAATATTGTTGCACTACCGGTATTCAAACCAATCCGGGGAAGGTGCATCACCAACTATGCTACAGCGTCCATTCGTCATGGAACGACAGATGTATTAATTTGAAAAAGTGTAACATATAGGTTCGAAAATTTGTCAAAAATATTGGCGCTGTAGCATAGTTGGTAATGCACCTTTCCCGGATTGGAAAAAGAGATCCAGGTTCGAATCCCGGTAGCGCAACAATAATATTTTTCAATAAAATTGATTTTATATGTGTATCTTTATAATTAATACATTTAATTAGTATTTTAAAAAACCTTTACATGTAATAACTACAGTATATTTACAACTGTATAACTATTATCATACTAACTATATATCAATAGGCAGTCATCATCGCTATCATAGTCATTTGTGTCGCTGTTGTCATTTTTGTAAATTTATTAACAATGGCGGTGATTGGTCTTATAAAATAGCTTTTTTCAGGTTGAATCACCGCACAGTGCGTACGCAAGTGGCATATTATCGACAAAGCGATCGCAGCGTTGTGCATCCTTACCAATTTTATGAAATATGACCAGAATTGTTAGATTAGTAGGGCCCAAGGTTTATTTTTCTAACAAATTGGAAATTTACAAATTCTGAATAAAAACAAAACACTGGGGATCTATTTTTACAGCTTGCAGTTTGGCTTGTGGTTACTTTACTTTACAAAAATACACCCAATTCTTTTTTAACACAGATTTTTTTTACACGATTTTGAAATAACGCGGTCCAAAAAAATAATGAATATATATTTTTACACAAATTATTTGTTCTAACACTATTCCCAGAAACAATTGTATCAGTAGAAGTTTCTGAAATTATAACTCGGTCACATGCTATTGGGAAGGAAGGCTTTGACAACATGTAAAGTGAGGATATCGATGAATTAATGGTTGAAAAACCTTTAGATGATGAGGAACTAATTGAAGTTATGACAGATTGCGGTGGTAGTAAGGATTCTAATAACAAAGATGAAGATACAGGCAAAATTAATCAACTTACAACATTTTCTCACTCGTGATCCTGACCTAGAACGAGCTTTGAAATTCCAACAGGATCTGCAGATGTGTACACCTGGTGGGTATCAAGAAGTCTATAAACAACTTGTGAAATAAAAAACTCAGAAACGGATAACAGATTTCCCAGTAATTAGAAATTCAACTGTTGATGATAATAACAAAGAAAAAGTTTTATTTTAGTTGTCATTAGTTTCTAACACATTAGACGTGTCAGAAATTTCCAGCGATGAAAGCGAATTTTGTCCACTCCCTCATAAATGTGCACGTAAATTATCAAATAGCGATGACTAGTACATACATATATTGTATAATACTATATTCCATATATTGTATTATTTTTCTTAATTAAAATATGTATGTATAATATTTTTAGAATTTATTTATTTGGTTTTTATTTTTGCCTTTTTTTACACGATTTTCTATACTATACGTTGTTATTTTTTCAAATAACAGTTTTTTAAATTTAGGCAACAAATCTTTGATTTTTCTATGTATTCTATCACTTTTTACTCAGTTTTTTTGGAATGTATCCACCGTGTAAAAAAAGAATTGGGTGTACTCAGTGTGTTGTGGTTCATCAGTGTTGTGTGTTTGTTTGTAGTTTGTGGTTGATTTGAAATATGTTTCGTAATGCACACAAAGATAAGAAATTTCGATAAGAAATTTTTCTTCAGGGGTGCTACGTGATACACCAACGCACTTTTGATATTTTTTATTGATATATTATAAAATATTAATATCAGTGAATAAACTGAATGGACCCATGATATCAGAACAAGGGGTGCACCAAATTAATTATGACGTTTATTGCAGTTTTTTCATTAATATTCACACATATTAAATACAATAGAAAGAACAAGAACTACAGAGTCTAGTGAGTAGAATGTACGATGTATGCAAGGAAAGCGACCTCATGATGAATGTTAACAAGTTGAAAGTGATGGTATTTGAGAAGGAGGAAGGCAAGACACCATGCTAAATACTTGTAGGTAATGAATATTTGGAACAAGTAGATGAGTTTGTGTATTTGGGAAGTATGTTTGATAAAAACGGAATGGCTGAGAATGATATCGAAAGGAGGGTGATTGCAGGAAATAAAGTGAACGGCGCTTTAAATGGAATTATATCTAACGAGAATTTGTCAACCAAGGCAAGACTAATGGTGCACAATGAAGTCCTGGTATCGACACTGATGTATGGAAGTAAGGCCTGGAGCTGGCAGAAGAGGAACAAAAGTAGACTGAATGCAGTGGAAATGAGATCACTTAAGCATATATGTGGCAAATCTATTTATGAATGTAAAGAATGAAGAAATAAGGAAAAAATGTAAAGCTGATGTTAGTATAGTGAGTAAGATTAAGAAAGGATCACTTAGGTGGTTTGGTCATGTGGAACGGATGAATGAGGAGAGATGGTAAGAAAGATATATGACACAAGTGTTGATGGCACCAGAAATAGAGGACGTCCATGATAATGGAGGATGGTTCTGTTAGAAGCCTCAACAATCGGTGAGCTTGTATGAGAAAATGTATGAATGTGGATGAGACGAGAATTGTGAGAAGAATGTGGCACTCTATCCTCTCTGCCTACCCCTACGGTGAAACGGCTTGATGGTAAGTAAGTAAGTATATATACATATAAAATCAACTTATGTTCTGAATAATTACAACTTCATAATAAGAATGTGTTCTCCTTAATAATTAATTATTAGCCTATTTAAAATTAAATAAGGAAGTAATGTAATAATTTATTATTTGACTATTTCAATTCTCATTTAGATTAATATTTTAAAATTGCATCATTCTTTTTATCGTTAGAAGAATTAATTACTGTTTAATTCCTTTTATAAATAAATAGTGATTGGATATTTTGATTTTATCTCAATTATTAGAAATTTTATCAATTCAAAGAATATAAAAGAGAACACATTATTATTGTGAAGTTGCAGTTTTTCAGTACATAGTTCTGTGGTATTTTAATACAAATTAAATGTATCAATTAGAAAGATAATACAATTTATCGAAAAATCGAAGAATATATTATTAATAAAATAATCACGTATACATGTTACACATAATGCATGGCTGATGCCAGTTTCAGTACTTACAGTATGCTCATTACTACATGCTACTTATAAATTTTTGTACTACTACATTTAAGCTCTGGGGCCATAGTTTCAGAATGTTTTGTGCATGGTTTTGGTGTCTCCCAAGAAAATCTTCAAATTATAATTGTTAAAATTTTAAGAGAATTTAGTGTTGCACACAGGATTCCGCCTCACGACAGGCTCAGGAATTCCACTGGACGAATCGTTACGATTCAGCGGCCCTGAAAAGGGCCTTTTCTTATTCGGTCCAGTGGCGCCAAGCGGGCCGATGGGCGCTGAGCGCCAGTGGCGGGCTCCGCAAGGAGCCAGCCACCACGTACCAACTCGCGGTGGCGGAGCTACCAGCGAGTGGTACAGGAGCGGTTTGTCGCTCACCATGGACCCGCAGAGGGCACATGGTGGGGCCGCAAACGGCCCTTAGTAGGGCCGCCCATTGTATTTTGTATGGGGCGACCGTCCACCGAATGTAATTGTTTTGTGAATTTAGATTTCGGACGGTCGCCCACATTTGTAAACTTTGTCGTGGATATCGCGAGCTAGCTTGGTAATTAATGTTTAATGCTCGCGATATCCACACACACTTTTATTGTTTTTGTATGGGGTGATCACCCATTGAAAATAATTGTGTAGATTACGGGTGATCACCCCCCACCCCCTGTTTATTCCATGTTAATTGTTTATTGTGTAATAAATGACTTGATTATGTTGTGGATATCGCGAGCTATGTATTATTTGGTATTTGTTAATTACTCGCGATAATCCACAACTATTTTGCATTTTATTTTTGTCTGGAGCCCGACTTTGGCACGGTATTAAAACCGTGCGTTGTCGGGCTCCGTATATTGTAGTTCGATGGACCGCCGCATGGCGGCGGTCGCGTAGCAGCGGTCAAGTGGTGGGGGTTGTGAGCCACCCCCACCACTGCTTGCCATGTCTGCTTGATACATGAAATAAATAGGGGGGGTACCGCTGCCGAGAGTTCAGTTCTCGTCGGCGGCCTTCCGGAGCGACATCTCTCTGTGTTTTACTTCTCTCCTGCACACATCGCCTCCTGCGAGCCTCGCATCTGTACGAATATAGCAAAGCGGAGTAATACCGCCGGTGAAATTGGAGCGCTCGGACTAGCCCGCATTTTTCAATGCGTTAGGCGACGTCTGGGCGTTCCCTGGCGGCGGCGTGACTGGGCGACCGCTGTTGTGCGTAACATTTAGTTTATAGCAATGTAGTTCCAAAATTAAGTAATAAAAGGTAATAATAAGAAGTTGAAATAGATGCAATATTAATTATTTTGTATAGAAAATGTATACATTTAAATGTCCTGTATCTATATTTCATGTTATGGAATTAATTTATTATTATTATTTACAATCCTATTATAAAAATAAACAAAATTCTTCAGAGATCTTAAAAGGTGTTGAGAATAAAAATGTTATTTTATTTGTAAACTCTAAGAACCCATCACATAGAAATAGATTGATATGGAAATAAAACCTTCCCAAAGTATTTTAATATCAATAAAACTGTTGTATGCGTAGATTGCTTTATATTAAGGTGACCAAACACTCCTTTGGGAAGTTTTGTACTCCCTTTTCGTGAACCATACTCTTTTTAAAACCTGTACTTTTCATACAATCCTTCATAACTAAAGTTTAAGAAGCATGGACTGCACTACCAAATTATTAAATAAAATCATTTATACTCCTTTTGTACCAAAAATAGTTGTGTCACCTTATTTACGTGTAAATTTTAAGAATCTTCAAACTCAAAGTCATTTATTGACAGAAATTGTGTGTGTGCATTTAATTAAATTAAAATTCTTACAGTAATTAAGAAGAAAAGGTGTTTCAAATACACTTTATTTTCAATGTTTAAGAACCCCTGAATTGACTGAATCCATTACCTGGGTTACTGAATGATATTAGTTATTAATCAAATTGTTTCGTTATTTAATGCCACATTTCAGAAGATATGCAAGGTCAAAATGTAATCACACGTAGGTACATACATAGATATATATGTCAAATTTTCGAGTTCGGAAAATATTTCAAAATTGTTAATAAAAATACGCCAAAATACATTGCGGCACAGCAAAATAAAGTCCACTCAATATAAATTGGTAATTGTGCCAACACAAAAAACTGTAAATTTTAGTACAATAAGTAAAAATAGATAATAAATTAAAGTAAAAACCATTTTACCAACGACCCTACACCTTGTAATACTGGTGAATATCCTGTCACATCAAATCTGTCATTTATTTTATTATTATAAAATATAATATAAATACGTGAAAATAAAATTTCGAAATGCGATGAAATAGACATACCAAAAAATAAAACACATACACCACACCATTCGCAGATTTTTACGTTTGCGCCGCTTGCGGAGAGGCGGTATTTTGATCCTACGAACACACAAATACAGACGCGCGTTCAATCCGCAGTCTTCAACATTTCATTTTAATTCGCGTTTGGGAACTCGTCGGGGGTGGTGGCGTCGCGACTCGTGTCACATTTTTGTGCATTTTACCCGTTACCCGTGGCGGAAAACTGTTTTTAAACGTGATATAGCTCTAAGAGAGCGTGAATTTCGTTTCAAAGTCAGTGAGTTCCCGCCCAAAGGATCTGTGATGATTAATTCAACGTTATTGGATCTACTCTTTACCAGAGCCCGCTGTCAAGAGGTGGGTAAGTTTATTGACAGTTTTACTAATTGCATCTGTCAATTCTTGTTAATAATGTATTAATAGTCTTTGAAGCTAAACGAATAAAATACATGTTTTTGGAACATGTTCACGATCAGAGGACGTTTTGAAGGTTTGACACGCGTCCTACGAACGCCCTTGACATTGCAAACCTTCCTCAATCCTTCACGTTAGAACTTTTTTTCGATTTTACTTTCTTTGTGAAACTTGCAAATTCACCCTTTCCCACAAAAAACAATTTTTGAATGTCAGTGGATGAATTTGTTCTTATTCGCGACACAATGCTTAAAGCAATATTGATCGATAGCTATTACTAAAATGATAATATTTTTGAAAAGTCGTTATTGGATGAACCCCGGACCCTTAAAAAACTGGTGATATTTGTGTCGTGGTTCTGATTTTTTTTCGTTATTTTTTTACAATTAAATTAAAGTATATTAAAATATAGGGATATGTAATACGAAAAAAATAGTGCCACAGTATTATACAAAATCATCTAATCACTAGCATCACCTCTTAAAATTTTCGTGATTACCGTAATGTTACGTAAAAAAATGCAGAGGGAAGAGGGATTGCTGAATAAATTATGTAATTTAAATAACATTCTAGGATGAAATAATTAACGTTACAATTTATAAAGACTAACAATGTTTTACCTTTTATAATATAGGTATATTATAATATTATTTTGTTAGAATTTTCACCCTTCCAATTCAAATATTATATTAAATTTCAATACAGCTGTTCGTACCTGGAAACCAGTCAAAAGTGGATAGTACCGGTGCATGTAAGAGATGTATTATTAAGCGAAACAAACGCATATATAGTATTAAGATTATACATGTACGTATGAAGGTTATGATAGGCTAAAATACTGGAAAATTTACTAAAACACCCGCAACCATTTTGTACTAGGGCGAATTTCAAAGCATTATAAAAGATACATTCATGGACTGACAAGGTTATAAGTAAAAAAACTTGTGAAAAGTTGTCCGCTTTCCAGAATCCGCAATGAAGTGCACTGCTCATATTATTTCATTTTCTTATCATATTTAGGTCAACCTTCACACGTCATATCAGATGTTTATCATTGCACTTATTTCAAGATGTGCTGAACACGACTGAAGGCGCATTGTCGAATGTGAAATTTACCATTAAAAGGGCAGTTTTACCTTTAGGGAGTGTACTAGTCACCCCAAATAACCTTTGCCGTACTAGATTATAGTCGATTAATGTCAATACGAGTGTTGAAGGCAGTATTTGTTGGCAAAAATGGACGCCAACGCAATCAGTCAACATATATTTCAACACTAGGGAATAAATAAAGTAACATTTATCAATGCACTATTGGCTCATCGACTGAAAAATCAACATCAAATATTTACACATAAAACTTATTTATAATATTATGATAAACATTTTTTTATTGAGAAATCGTTTTCTAATAATTCATCCTAATGATCATAAAATATTTTTATTATACTGGGTAGATACTATAAAAACGACAATCTCGTACAGTGTGAACCATAAGTCGCGCACCATAGGGATAAATGAATTAAATTGAATAATTTTGAAATTTATTAGTTATTTAAGTTAAAGTGATTATCACCAACTAGTAAAAACTTTCTAACTGTAGCTGCAATGATTTTTGAACATTTGAAGACCTCGCACCTCTCGAATTTTTCATTGGGACTATTTGAAGTCTGTTATCTACCCCCAATCGTTCCCAAAAAAACATTCAAAAACTAAATAAGAAATAAAACTGAATACAGTAAAATGACAAAAGAAACGCTCCAACGTGGTTAAGGAATCATGCGGTACAATATTTTAACTTTAATAACTAATAAATTATGTTTTCATAATTTTATTATATTGAATTAATTTATAATATAATTCACACTGTATACTTTTTTTAATGCTCATTTAGCCATATTGTTTTCTAATACTGTGTACATATACATGTACGTACATATATACAAATGTTTACTCACATGTTTCAATGTTAAGATTTTATCTATTCAGAAATTTTAGCTGATTTATATGTTGCGTCACACGCATCCCTAACCATATGTTTTTATATATTTGACAAAAATTTTAATTATGCCAAGTTAAGTTTTAGTTTAGGGAAGTGTGAAAATTCGTTCTCGGTATAGTGGGATAGTGCACTATATTTTTTTTGATGTATAAAAACATCTTATATTAAATAAAATACGACCACTTTGTATGAAACCACGAAATTTATTGTACGTCAACCGGTTTCGCTTATCTCAAGCTTCATCAGGATGTATTTAAAACTGATTATAAATACAAAAAAGTGCACTAATATATACATAAAGAGGGAGATAGAATATAAAATTACATGTGAAAGAGAAAGACAGAATACATATATAGTTAGATAGAACATTAAGGGAGGTGAAAATACCTTGTTTCTATTCTGTCTCTTTCAAACACATGTAATTTTATATTCTATCTCTATAATATGTCAAACCATAAAGTTATTGCTTTCTACGAAAATACAGAAACATCTTAGTTCCCCCCTTCTCTTTTTCCGCCCCAAAATTTCGTACTAGAGTAATCTCAGAAAAAGATGTGACGAAAAAGTGACCAATCAATACGTCATCCACGTAAACATAGTAATATTTTTTATTATTCAGTACCCATAAACGTCAAACTTACGTTTTGATACTTTTTAGAAATTCGCATGTTCGAAAAGCCATAAAAAAGTTTGAATATTAAAATATGTCCTTTCACGTCCCGGTAGGTAGGTAGGTGAAAAACTTTTTTACGAATTCGGTACCTATACGGTACTTAGAAAAAAATTGAATTCAAAATATAATACATACCTAGTAACTCACCCACACAAAATAAAATGCTGCCGTTTTCTAACAAATGTAATAAATAAATGTAGGTAACATAATTTTCATCATCCTTCCTTACTAGTGGGCTGTACATGTTCATATAACCCCACACACATACACACACACACACTACTCGTTTTTTGCATTCGGAATAGTTTGTGAGGTTTTTCTCAATATTTAGAAGTCTTTGCTATCCTATTCGGTTACGTCATATAAAAATACTTAAGAGAAGTTTAGTCACAAGTCACAACCGTGTGTCTCCGTGTGACACATTACTCTCCTACACATGAGGTTAATTGATAACTACAACTTCTTATTAATGAGTAAGTCACGTTATTTTCGTGTAAAACGATATATCCGTTGGCCGATGATGACACGCCATTGAATTTTTTCTACATCGTACCGCAATAAGGTACTTGAACCATATTATCGAGATATTCAAGTCGTTAGTTAGCTGGCGAACATAATGCCAACTATAGTGTGTATAAACTGAACCCAAATTGAAAGTGGAAATGAGAGAGTGCTTCTTTTTTGGACAGTTCCCTTTCGCTTGTCCCAGTAGACATGAGACATTGGACGTGTAGCTCAAAATAATATAAAGTACGAGACTATGCTTTGATGAGATTGAATTATATTCATATTCAATTCGGTCAATAATATAACGAATTTTTTAAAGGGAACACATTGTTATTTGTGAAGTTGTAATTTTTTCGTAACATAGTTCTATGATATGTAATACAAATTAAATGCATCAATCCAGATAAACTCAATTTAACGAAGAAAAAAAATTAAGCTGCCACCGAGATTTGAGCCAGGATCTCTTTCTATCCGAGAAGTGCGATAAACCAATTACACTATGTCAGCCTCGTAACTAGACGACAAATTTTCGTATTTATATGTTGCAGCCATTTCAAATTGATGCATCTTACATTCTATTTAATATAATGAAATTGAAAAATCTCTGGCGTCTCCTAGTGAATATTTCTCAAAGATATTTGCAATAAAAAAATGATAGCTTTTAAATAAATGCAATGTAAGATGTATCTATTGAGTTTATCTTTCTAATTGATGAATTTAATTTGTATTTAATAATATATTAGTTTGAATTTTATATTGTTCGTGAGAGCATGGATTTCATCACATACGAACATTAAGTTTATAAATAGACTTATTGGAAAATATGTAACACATTTGGGGGTTAGGTCGGTGGTTAAATGAAAGAAATGTAGATTGGTGTGACGATGTTTATTGAGTTGGATAGATCGAACAAGGAAGACAGATAGAATGAATACAATGAAGAGATGCAGAAATGTGCGTGGTTTCTGAAGTGAAGCGAGTCGGCGGTCCCGCTCGGCGCGCGTGGGCCGGCAAGACCGCCGTTGTGAAGCGATGAAACCAGAGGGGGATCATTGGTGAGGAATCGGACCAGATCTGTAGCGGTAGCCGGCAGCGATATATCGCTAGCATCGTGTCGGCTGAGATGGTGGTGAATTTGAAATCTGATCCCTACACATATAAAAACTGTAAAGGAAGTTGTGCGCCAAAGAAAATGCAAAGAAAATTTATACGAATGGATTAATGTAGAAAGCATTAAAGACGATAGTCGTTGTGGAAGATCATCGTGATTTTGAGTGTGAACAGCAATCAAAACAGCGGTTGCCAGAGAATCAAAGGGTCCTGTCCAGAGAGGTCAGTTCTGTCAAAGTCAAAGCAGAAAAATCGGCTATGAAAGTTATGACAATATTGCTGATTCATTTTCTTGAGGAAAGAAGAACTGCAAGTACCATAAATGAAAAACGTCGAGGAAGTATTCATGGTGGAGTTTTGTTCCATCACGGTATCGCACCGTCACATTTTGCAAAGTTCTCGAGGACTGTACCATTGGAATTGTTTTACACACTCTTTATACTCCAGATCTGGTTTTCATGAACTTTTTCTAGTTTCCATATTTAAAAAGGGCAATTAAAAATTCATTGAAAAAGTGTGCTATTAGGAAACGATTAGATCGTTGGCGACAACCCACGGAAAAGTGCATTGATGGTTCATAATATATTTATTTGAATTTTCCGGACACTTTTTGAACACCCTGAGAATGTTAAAAATCCATTGGCGTTTGTTTTCCAACATCAAAATGATTGTTTTCCGCCATTTTACGTTTCCATAGCGACCCTCGGCGTCGGCGCGCCAGCGCCCATGAACCGAGTTATTTGCGGAATCCGGGAAAACGCACCGTTTACGTAATAAAATATTGAGCATGTCGTGGCTGGTCTTCAATATTTTTAGCCACAGCTGACCGGCCATTTCAGGTTTTGGATTATCTCACTTCTCGGAAAATAGCTTGGCGGGAAAGTGAGAATTTAATCGTTATGAGTTAAGAGTCGTCCACACTTCGGCGTTCCCTTTCTGCTGAACGAGCGCGCGACTTATGAAAAATTTACCACGCGCCGCATAGAATTCTCATCGGTCGACAATTGTTTTCAAAGAATTTTTAGTACGAGTATACACACTGGGCAATAATAATTGGCACATCACCATGTGGCATCCAAAGTATTTCGGAGGTTCGGTGCCTAGTAAAGTATATTGTTTATTTTACTAATAAGCTGAAAACCATCACCAAAATATGATTAAAACATTGTCGCGCAGAAATATTAATAATCATATTGTCAAAAGAAGAAGAAAAAAATTAAACCGATTTTCATTTTATTTTATTCTCAGATACATATAGCTATAAAAATAGTTTGTTACATATTGATTTTTTAAAATGCATTGCCCAACTAGGCAAACCTGTTTTAGGGCAAATTAGCAAACAAATCATATTTCACAAAATATATGCGTTTCTGAGAGTGAGATTTGATTGATGTCAAACGACTCATCTTGAAATAATGATATTTCCTACGAGACGCCAATAATATTATTCATAAATCATTGTAATGACATTAGAAACAACGTGAACAATAAATTTATTAAGATGAATACCAAATTCGGTCGATGACATGCAATTTTTTTCACACCCTTTCATACCAGGCGCTTTGATCAAAGGTAAACACTGAGGCAAAAATAACATTGTGAAATAATAATAATTTGTACAGCGTCATTTTCGTAAAAAATTTCACCTCAAGGGGGCTTTACGAATAAATTGTTTATAGTTCTACATTATTATCTTTGTATTTAAAATTAAAAATGGTTATTTAAACTTATGGGAATGATTATTTTGTAAGGTGCCTGTTTAGTTTATTTTTAAATAAAGTCTCTGATGCAGTTTCTTATGACGGAAGGTAAATAGTCCCGCGCTTTCGGGTCGGCCACCACAAATGCCCGTTGATTTCTCGTCGGTTCTACAACCCTCACTATTCAAATTGTCTGGGATACAAAGCTCTTGGATATACAGAAGCGCCATGTTATGTGTCGTCTTGTACATCAACCAGCGCAATTTAAATTCAAAAAATTTCAGGGAATCGGAGCCGATGTAGCACGTGAAAAAAAGATGTTATATGTGAGAATTTATAAACCTCATATATTATCTGTCGCGAAATAATTTACGACTTTTGTTAAAATATAATTACCTGTTTTTTTTTTGTATAAACCGCTTTGTATTATCGCTCCAAGTTGTCCCAATAATGCCATAATACAATATACAAAAAGCTCAATTTCTCTATCTGTGGAGAAAAGTTTTCTAACTTCAGACCCTTGTGAATCATAGTAAACGTGCTAGTACCAAGTACGAATTCGAGGTCAATGTGCCGCGCGCGTCCGACATGGAAAATCGATTTTCGAAATAACGACATTTGAATTTAATAATTTTAAATAATACGTGGTGTAGAAAACAGTTCAACAATTGAAGAGCGTATAAGAGAAGATATATGAAATTGAACAAGGCAAGAGTGATGTGTCAGTGCAGAAGTGTGTGTCGTTTTATCCTCTCTGCCTATGTCTTCGGGAAAACGGCGTGATGGTAAGAATCAATCCCCCCCATCACGGACCCTCTCCGAAAGGGAAGTGTTTCGGATGGTTCGGGTGATGTATAGTAATAGATTGATAATTGTCGCAATATAAAGGTGATGTATCAATTTGAAAGAGCTGCAGCAATACAAGTTCGAAAATTTGTCGTCAACTTGCTCGGTTGATGAGCTAAACTGTTATTTTAACCGTTATTATAAGTGTGATTGTAAGTTTTGTCGTCAACTTAATCGGTTGGTGTGGTGAAACTGGATAATAGTGATGAGCTAAACTGTTATTTTAACCGTTATTGTGACTGTGATTGTGGAATTTGTCGTCAACTCAGTCGGTGTGGCGAAACTGGATAAAAGTCATGAGCTAAACTGTTATTTTAACCGTTATTGTGAGTGTGATTGTGAAATTAGTGTTCGATTATAACGATTATTATAAACTAATTATTCGTAATTCGGCGGGAAATTACTGGTACACTTGAAACTAAACCTGTAATAGTTAAATATCAGTTACCAATCATTGTTATAAAATAAATACCAAACACAATCACGATCCCAATAACGTTCAGCTCATCACTACTGAATAACACATTTCCCCGGATAGGAAAAGGTTCAGGTACGAATCCAGGTAGCAACTAAAATACTTTTTCGATAAATTGATTTTTTCTGTATATCTTTCTAGTTGATTAATTTAATTTGTATTATAGTAATAGACATTATAAAATAATCTCACGGGCAGGGAGAGGGCATGTGACCAAATGAGATAAATTTCAAATATATCATTATCACATTACAATCCTTTTTATTCTGTTTCCTATCTGTATATTATGTATGTCTGGAGGCAATTGAGCGTGCAATGTGAATATTTATTATTTTTTACTCGACGAATGTTACTAATTTTCAGTTGGTGAATTGATATTATATTATAATGTGAAATATACGAGGCCAGTGATAACCTCGCGATAAAAATGTGAATGACTGATAACATACATAACAATACCATTTTTCTTTCTTTATCTATAGGTGTGGTCAAATATGCATTCTAAAAATGTATAATATTTGTAATAATAACATTGCGGTTAGAGATTTTAATAATCAATAAAAAATAATTTGGTATACAGAGTTGTAACACACCTGGTCCACAATATTTTACGGGTGGATACCTGATTGAATTACGAGTTGAAAATGTTCAAGTAGTGGGTAAAAATTCTGTACCGTCACGGAAAATATTAATGTGTGAGATTTTTACTAAGTCATATGTTCCGCACAGGAACAAGACTGTAATATCGCTGAGGTGCTGGTTCAAATTTGTCGCCGCTCTGTAGCTCGGACAACGATATCCTGCCGTTCGCAGGGGTCCAATGGGGTCCAAAAATCGTGTCCAGTGTGGTTAGCCAAGTCGTAGAGTTCTTCCGGGATCAGTCCAAAGGTACAGCCAAAGTCAAAATTCAGGGGGAAGAAAGTCCAGATGAAAGCAGGGGTCAAAGTAAAATAAGGTCTAGTCCAGTCGTTGTCCAGCGGTGCAGGTGAAGCGAAGCGAGAGAGTGATTTTGCAACCGCTGGACCGTTTATTTATATTTAAAATTCCTGTCCTGGAGCGTAAGGCTCCAGCAAAACTCCGGGACCAATCAGGGGGCTCAGACAATCCCCGCGCCACCCCGATTCGGTCCCGTGCCGACACCACCTGGCGGCCAAATTCGGCAACAGCTGCCATTTTTTCCGCCGTCCCGTAAGGGGCGGCAGAACTCCGTTTTGTCTTATATTATCTTTAATAAAAAATGAATACAACATTTCCCAGGCATCGCGAGTACTTTTTAATATAAACATTGACCTGCCTCGCGATGCCTGTCACATTTTACTGCGGGCGATGACCCGAGGAATTGATTAATGCACCTCAAACTTAAAAAATCCTTTTTTATTAGCACAACGATTTTTGAGGTGCATCAAACTATCTCCGGGCGATCGCCCTCTCAATTCTCTATTTAATATCGTTAACATCTTATCTCTAATAATTTTTTACACAAAGATATTAACAAAAAATAAAATCAACAAATTCTGACGGCGCCGGGGCGTGGCCTCGTCCGCGGCCCCGCTCCCCGCTCCCCGGCGGCCGCGCGGGGTCCCAGTGGTGGCGATTTCCCAAAGGCGGCCCGTGCCGGACGAAATACTGCCGTAAAGCGGCCAAGTACGGTTTTTCGTTCGGCGCTTTCTCGAGCCGCGGTCCGCGCGCTCCGCGGCCGCGAAGCTGTGCGGAACAGTCATATTAAGCTTTAAGTCTAGGTACATCGAAATAAATATTTGCGAAATTGCTCTTTTATTATCCTATATCTTTTCCTCGAGCCCTAAATCATTTAATAAAATAAGTCCGACAGCTCGAAGTATTCAATATATATTTAATGTGGAATCAATAATATATTTTTATATCTTTTAATTATTTTATAATAAACATGAAGTTGTTTGCTTTCTATTCGATAAATACTCTTTCGGAACAGAACATATCCAACCTAATTCATAATTCTTAGGAAATTCGCACATCAATCCAATGTAATGTTTCAATTTCTTCTTAAATTTCCCCACGCGTGACACACAGACGGACAAGTGATATTACATACGTAGTAAAGAAAATAATAAGAATTAAATGTATTAATTAGAAAGGTATACATATAAAATCAATGTTATCGAAAAATATTATTGTTGCTACCGGGATTCGAACCAGGATCTCTTTCCAATCCGGGGAAGGTGCATTAATCGACTATGCTACAGCACACAGTACTTTTGACGACAAATTTTCGAACTTATATGTTACACTTTTCAAATGAATACAATCTAACGTTCCATTATTTGAAAACCATCTCTTTATTTACATAGTTGGTGTTAATGCACCTTCCCCGGATTGGATAGAGATCCAGGTTCGAATCCCGGTGGCGCAACAACAATATTTTTCGATAAAATTGATATTATATGTATATCTTTCCAATTAATACATTTAATTAGTATTTAAAATATCACAGACCTATGTTTTGAATAATTACAATTTCACAATAACAATATGTTCTCCTTAATAAAACAATAAGAGTAGTTAATATAATTGAATACGTCAAGAAAATTAAATTGCAATGACAGATCACATCGCTCGGAGGACGGACAAATGCAATCATCCATTGGCACCCATGGGAAGGGGTAACAGGTCGCCATAAAATCCGTCGGTTTGATGAAATGACAGTGAAAAGTTGGAGACACTTGGGGAGGCCTTCATCCAGCAGTAAACAGAAAACGGCTGGTGATCAACTAAAAATCCTCGTGAGCGTATCTTTTCGACACAAATTTTTAATGTTGAATTAATAATTTTATTAAAGATCACAAAGAATAAATTTTACTTATGTCACATATATTTACATTTATCTATCTTTTTTGAGTCGGCATGACAACAATGCCATAAACCCGCGGCAGATTCCCCGAAATCGTACTTACACTCGTACATATGTATCAGTAATATTATTTTTCTAGACAAATTTGTCTCGTCATAAAATTAACAAGTTTTACAATGTTGACGCAAAAAACATGCAATTTTCCATTCAAAGATGATTGTTTATTATATGAAGACGTTCATTGGATATTTTTTGTTCATGTACACTGACGAGTGCACTGCGCACGCGGCTAGCTTAGAGGTAGCATTCTAATAATGATGATTACATTCTATGGAATTGAGTGTGCAAGCTTCAAGAGTACATTTTGACTTTTAAATAAATTGATGTTCAGATATTTAAAAAGTAATTTTGTTTAAAATTTAATAAAATTATATTATATTTTACAATCACCATTTCATGTAATTTAACAGGTTAATTTGTGTATAATGCCGTTGAGTGCATTAACGTTGCACATTCTGTACAAATAATTGAGTGCACGTGTTAATAATATACAGTCAGGTCTCTTTTTTATGCGGTAGATACGTTCCACAGGAAAACGCATTAAAAAATACTAGACACACGTATAAAAGGATACGTTTCATAATTTTCTAAAATCGTTAATTCGTAGTTTCGCGTTGCAAACATGCCTTCCGACAATAATATAAAATTTTATAAGTAAATAACAATGTTAACAATAATTTTATTAACTTAAAATGATATATCTATTTTAAACATGTACTACAAAAACCCGCACGAAAATTTTTAGGTTATGTGTTGTCGCTGACAGCTGTAGGAACCGTAAACAATTTAGCAGTAAACTAACAGACGGTTACAGGATGACCGCCGGTAATCATCGTCGGTTAGTTTATTGTTGGTAAACTAATCGATATTTGATCTGACGTTTATAAAATGGCCCTTAAAGTAAAGAACGTACCTGCAGCACGTCTGAATGTCAAATGCTCACTGATAATATATGAAAACAATGGAGGGGAATAACGCGTCCAGACATGCCCAATTTCACTTGGTTTCGGATGAATTGTACTAGCGCAACATGTCAAACTGGTCTAAAATAGTTATTTTAAAAAAAATGCTTGAAATATAAAATCCGGCTCGAAGGACCAAGTTATGTTTCCGTAAATACTTCGATAGCTAGTTCTGGGTTTTCTATTGGTAATGATGAATACAGTAATTCAATCTATGTAAATTCAAATTACACAAACCTTTGTGAACCTGTGCTGGTCGAGGCCGACGTCGCTATCCTTGTAGTCTGATGGTCCTCAAATATGCTGGTCAGCCACCGAAAACCTTCACACAACCGATAATCCGAAATTATATATATTAAATGTTTTCATTATCGCCGCCGTAAAAAGTCCGTCCGAATCACAATAACTCTTTTCCCAGAAGCAGCTTCGCTTTTGTTTTCTGTTTTTAAATCTACACAAAAAGAACACACATATTCGAAATTTTATATCAGGCCTATTTATCGAAGTATAAAGCGCGTAAACAACCGCATAACTTCAAAATCGCATAAAAAGAGACCCGAGTGTACACGTAATGCGTAACGTACAAACGTAAACGTGACGTACAAAACGCGTAATGCGTATGCATTCACATTTTTTTTGGAAGAGTTAGAAGATGTAATATTTGTATCCGTTTCTGTATAATTAAATATGTATATTATGTTAGGTATGTCAACACCACTGAAATCATTATTGATACAAATACTTATCCCAATAAAGTGCGATAACCAAATTAGCGATTTTCCGGTCAGAACTGGATCCAATCCAAGATTTTGGCATGCGTGACCTTCAAACCGGTCTGTGAGATTACACAGTCTTTATTGACATTGAAAAAGTTAAGGAATTTAAAATATTTTGACCATTCACAGCTGACAATATAAAAGAGTGTAAGAAACTAAACTGGTCCGTTGTGTGTGTTTACCTTTATTTTCTTGAGATATTATCTTATACTTGATACATCAAATTGGGGTTAATTGTCGATTTCTTGTGAAGTATTCGAATTGTGTGGCCCTTTTAGTTCTGTACATTTTTCAATTTCTATTGTCAGAAATTTGAAAATTGAAATTGGAAAGCAGTAATAATATTTTTGATATACCTATATGTACATTATAAGTATAATAGATAGGTATTTTTTATTTAATAATTACCAGACCACTTGATTTTTTTTTTTTTTTTTAAATGTTTACGATTGTTTTACAAAGTTAAAACGTCAAAAAATTTTCTTAACGTTTCAAGACTGTTGCTGGCCTACAGGAAAGGTGATAACTTTTTTAAACAAAAAATAAATTATTCAATTTGGAGCTATAATTAATGAAAACCTCTTCTAGTCATACCATCATGTATTATATTAACGAATACGTATTTACTCATTTAATTGTATAAACGACTTAATTGCATTTCTTTTATTATTATTATTATTATACTCGTGTAATCTCAAATAAATAACTTAAAATAAATGACTGACAAATAATGATTTTTTCACAGGCCAGTAAATGAAACGACATGAAATAAAGTGTACATATAGAGTGGTTTGGAACATTAGTTGCGGGACGAGGGACATTCTACACACATTATTTGTGAAAACATAAATCCGATAGTTTATGACACATTTATGCAACAGTAAAAGTATTTACTATTCGAAAATTAAATCTTTGCGTAAAACAAGGCGTATTTTTTACATTAATGCATATTATATTGTCAGCGTTTAAATTTTCGTTCCAATCGAGTCATATTTTTAAAAAAAAGTCTCGGAGTTATTTGATTGCGTAAGTGATACCAGAATGATCACGTGGGTGACACCAAAATGCAAATATTTAAGCCAAAAATTCGCGTTAGTTCATCTATATAGTGTTTGGTAGTCTGTGAATTTTTTCATATATTATGTTGAAAAATAGACGAAATCTACATAATTTGGGTTTTTAAATATTTATATAAACGTTTGTATTATTTTGCATACATACTAAAATATTGAATCAAACTATTATCAAAATTATGATTATTAATTATGGAAGAACTTGTTATCACCAATAAATGTAAAAGATCGCCACGTGTAAATTCTTAATAAATATATTTTTAGTTTTATGTTAAGAATTTACATATTGGCGTTGGAAATTTCAATTGCCATAAGGTGATTTTTTCTCGTATCGTTTGCTGTGAAAATATTAAATAAGTGAGGTAACCAATATATAAAATATATTTACATTTTCAGTATTTCAATGAAGATAGATAGGGTATGACAAATGTCTACCATTTAACTTTTTTCACAATTTCTTAATGCGTCTAGAATTATGAATCTGCCTTGTATGTAATGGATATAATTGTATTTTTATAATGAGTCCATGAAACTGAAAATCTGCTCATCCATGTGTTGTATAAAATTATTGTTCTCAAAATGGTAATGTTCCGACCAATAACTAGATCATAATTTATGAATAATATATTTTTGTTAAAGTCGTGTACCGTTTTTAGTCATATATTCTATATAGTTTTATCATGTGTTGTTTATAATATTTAAAAAAAATCAGTGAATAGTGAGTATTACAAATGAGTTACAAAATAAGTATAGTGACATGAAATCAAATTGCATCCAAGACTGACCCTGAAGATGTATTTAGAATTGCATACTAATTTTATCAGTGACGCGTTACAAGTTACAGACCTGCGTCGATCAACAATGTGGTGTTTTTCTTCAAACATATGCTTTGACGTCAACAATCTCTTCTTGGCGAAGACGATCGATCACAAATTATGTTTGTCATTTGACAGAACAAACATTACACAATCCATGTACGAATATGGTTAAAGTAGAGCGCGAATGCACTGCGATTGTGGCTATCTATCTATTCTACACGATGTTAAGTACGTGATAATACGTTTATTATCTTATCGTTTGCATTAAAGCCTATTTCTGTATAAACTAGATTATTCCTGTGCTGATTTTACCGGATACCCGAGAATAATAACACCGGAAACCCGAAAGTAATAGCATACCGGATAAAATAGAAGCTGCTACTGTTAAATCTTTTTCAAAAGACTTTCCCTTGCCATCGATCTGCGTTCTGCACTCATCTCCTCTTCAGCAACTAACACGTGAACGTTTTCCTTTTTTTTTCCTTCTATCAATGGGACATGATCCAAACTGTTCATTGTCGTCTTCTAGATACATCTTTTCCCCTAATTCTTTCAAAATATCAATTTAATTTCCGTCCAACTAATTAGTATCATTCTACCGCATATCGAAGATTTCCAGTCTCTCTTCGATCAAAACACTCTTTATTTTGATTCACCGTAAATGGAAGACTACATATTTAAGAGGCTTATTATATTTATAATTTGTGATCGGTCTATATTGTTTAGTTAACTTATTCAAAATACGTCTAGCGTGCGATATTTATTTTTCGTATTTTATAATCTTACAATTTTAGTGTGTATTTAAAGTGGCAGTATGAAAATAAATGAACAGATAATGTATTCATTATTGTAAGTAGAATAAATGACTGCACACGCGTCACTGAATATAGAAACTTAAAAAAATTAATAATAGAAAGTAGTCTGCTCGAATCATGATGATGGTGATGAAATTCTAAATTGTATCCAGTCTCTTCGTGCAGAATCGTCGGTAATTCCAGACAGAAAAAATACTAGTTCCGAGCGCATATTGAGTAGTCAATAAAATATGTCGTCGTGTAGATAAATAATTTGATGCAACCTTCGATAATTTCCCGGAACAGAGCGATTTTGTCACAGGTATCGCTTTTCTATCGTGAGCGGATTGATCGTCAATCAACATCAAGTGGATGCTGGCGATCATCTCAATAGGTCGCGTTCCACTGCCCCACTGGCCTGGAGGTCGATAATTAGTGCATTGTGTTGTCTTATCCATTCAGTGTACATTACCACATCTTTATTTTTATAATGCCCTTTGATCAGTTTTCTGTCATTTCCTAAAGTCAAGTTACTAAAAAATAACTATAGCTAATAAAAAATTATTTCACATATAATAGATGTCTCTTAGAGACGAAGCTATTTTTTATTATATATATGTATAAGGTAGGTAAGTAGCTTGTCGGTGTACAGTGGTCAAGACGTTGGCCTAGTGATCTAGTGGTAGGGGGTTCACGTCTCGTTCCAGGCCACCAGCAAGTTAGTCCTATTTTCGTTTAGCTTAATTTGAAAATAGTAAGAATATTGATGTAACATGTATTCCGTGAACGCATCTCTATTTAAAAAAAAAAAAATTACAGGGCTTACGACCTGTCTTCGGCTGGCTTAAGTGATCACTTTATACAAATATAACGTTCACCATTCTCACCCATTAATCAAACTCCATATTTATCAAATTTTTGGAAGTTGTATATATGTTAATATGTGGAAACACTTCATGTACCACTACACTATCGTCATTCAGTGACTAAATTTGATATTCATTTCCCTGAAACAACATATACATATGTCACAATGAGAAACTAATTATTTTTTGATATTATTTTAAAACAATATTCTTTATCTGTAAAATGTTTTTTAACACATTATACTAGAATACGCTTGAAAAATCAATATTTTTCAATTTTGACCAGTATATTATTAGCAACATTTAAATAGTCCAAGAACACACAATTACCGCATTTTCACCTACAAAGGCACTTATTAAACAAATAAGAGACATGTCATCGAGACGAAGCTATTTTTTATTATATTTAACGGAACAAAGATATGGATGGTGAAAATCCAGTAATTGTGTGTTCTTGTACATATTAAAATATTGCTAAAAATTATTTCGTTAAAGATTATACCGTTGGTATAAGTGCAATACCGCGTGTGAACCATCTGTATGTATGAACAGAAATTTATTGGCCCGTTTTAAAATTTGCATACACCAACCAGTACGCTATTGACGAGTAATGTAAATCAGAAAAAAAAACAACTTATTTGGAATATTTTTATAAGCTGTATCATACTTACACCATACACCATAGATAAGAGATATTTTTTATTTATCTAATTCTTAACATAGTGCATACATAAGCACTCCTATATAAACACTTATATTTTACATAACTGGTCAGTTTCACTTTAAATCTATTCAATTTCTCCTCCATTCTTATGTTTTCTGGCATTTCATTAAAAATTTTCATCGCACTGTACATCATCGTTTTCTGAGATTTGGCCTTCTTCCTGAATGGCAGTCTCAGTCTATCCCTTCCTCTTGTACGATGCTCGTGCTCATGTTGATTTGCATCAATTTTTTCTTATTGGGGATTTTATAAATAAATACCATTATATTAAAATATTTTTTCTGCTTAAAGGTCATCATATTCAGCTCTTTCGGCATTGCAGTGATCCGAGTATATACATATAATATACATATACAGGGTTACTGGTAATTCGATACATTCCTTTAAAGGCGCAATAGTACTGGTCGTAAGCTAATATTTTTACACTTGATTGCTTAGTAATATTTTTGAGAAATTTGCTTATTTCATAAAATGAAAATCAATTTTTATTACAACGTTGTAGAGTTTTAATGTGCTGCTCGAAAGTATTAGCAAATTGTACTATTTTTATGGTTCATAATAATCTGTGAGCATGTAGTGTAAACATAATAAAAAAAAATACAACCATATATGTGTAGTTTTTTAAAAATTTAAAATTTTCAAAATATCTAAGAAACTGAAATGACAATATGAGACTAAATCGATTACTTACGACTCCGTCTATTGCGTCTTTAAAAGAATGCATCGAAATACCGGTGACCTAGTACAGAATAGATGAGAAATTTAAAATACATATTTTATCGGTGGTAAATTAAATATTGGACGCTGATATTACGTGAGTACCTTTATTTTGAGCTGTAGTTTATGGTGTATATATTAGTTTTGTGATTATTTCCGCGGATTACGATTTATAAGATCAGATACGCTTACCCCATAAATTTTACACTGTGGGGGAAGTGCATCTAAACTTTCTAAACTAGTGATGGGTAGACCATTATTAAAAAAAAATTAAGCAATTTTACTAGATTTTTTTTTGGAACTCGGCACGTTTTACCTGTCATTAAGGACTAAAATAACTAATTCACATTGTCTTAGAGCAGATCAGTAGACATTTTCATTATTTTAACAATTTGTCAGAAATAATACAACTAGATGCACTTACCCCAAATTTAGGGTAAGTGCATCTACTCGTCCAATTTTCATAAAATGCTTTCAATATCAGCTATCCAATAAGGTTATATTCCGATTTTTAAAAGCTTAAATTTGAAAATGGTTAAAGTCATAGCATAATCTTATGAAGTTTGAGAACAGTTCAAAGTTTATGTCGATGATGTCGCACTTACCCCGATTCACCTTAATACATTAATGTCATGAGGGTTGTGGGAAGCAGGCCTGTAATGGTCCTAATTTAGAGCTTATCGCGAGCCCTTCTTTACCGATGCTAAATCAAGTCTTTCTTTATCGCATAAGCATTCTGCTTTTTATTCAATTGTACATCGACTTATCAGCATGCATGTCACTATCTAACTTCCGATGGATTAGATACTTTAATCAAATATTTCACGACTGTCTACGGGGCCTTTATAACTTATTTGGTAAAGCTGTCTACCGGCATAAAAAGTACCGGGTTCAAGTCCCGGTGGTGACTATATATTTTCTTTAAAATATATTTTTTCTGTGTATATTTATATGATTTATCTAATTTATTTTAAGTATATAGCATTCAATAACGGCTAAAATATAGAATTAATTTATATATACATTTTTAAAGGAATAAACTAAAGAAAATATATAGTCACCACCGGTCTCAACCAAATAGAATATAATCCGTAATAATATTACGTTTCCCCGTCTACTTCTATGACTTTCTGGACGTCTAGGACGCAGTGTCATAGCTGCATAATGCTTGATTAAACAGCCAGGTCTATGAGTAGGGTAAAAATGAACGTGTTTTTAATATCTCTAGGTTAAGATTACTTCAGTGCTTTCTCTTTTGTATACTCAATAATAGTCAATATGAAATGAAGTGTACATTATTCTTATTACGAGTAAGAAAAAACATACATGATATCTGTAATATTTTCTTATCTGGTATACCATAGAATTAAACACTTTCCGATATGTCAACATACATGACATCTGTCATCTTTGCTTATCTATAGGTTTATGATGGTATACCGTAGAATTAATCACTTTCCGAAATGTCAAAATAACGATTTTTGGTTATGTTTTTCACACGATTCTAAATAGCATTTTAGTGTTTATTATTGTTTATCCGCAAACATAGGTGGAAAGTGGTTTGTTTTGGGGAAAGCTCTATTGAAATATAGATATTAGTATTCTACGGGAATAATTTTAATTAATAGGAGTATGCATTAATTCATGCGGTTTTCTAAGAGAGGGCGTTACTAGTATTATTTCGCGCCGTGTTCATCCGTGACTATATTCATTTGAAAGCTACTGTCATTGCGCGTCTTTTTCAGTATATGTCATTTGATTGAAGTGTAAACAACATTTTTTTCTATTCATTTGAACATGTCGAACTTTGTGCCAGAAAAAGTGTTTTTGCGGGGAGTTCTTCTTCATTACTTTAACATGAAGAAAAGTGCTACCGAAAGTCATCGTATTTTAGTAGAGGTTTATGGTAACCATGCTCTAGCTGAAGGAACGTGCCAGAAGTGGTTTGCACAGTGGCGATTTCAACTTAGAAGACAATGAACGACCCGGACAGCCAAAAAGGTTTGAAGATGAAGAATTGGAGGCATTGCTTGATGAAGATGCGTGCCAAACGCAAAAAGATCTTGCAAAATCATTGGGAGTTGATCAAGCAACCATTTCCAGACGTTTAAAAGCATCGGGATTCATCCAAAAGCTCAATCCATAATTTTCCATCATGACAACGCTCGGCCACATGTTTCAAGACCGGTTCAAAACTATTTGGAGAACAGTGGGTGGGAAGTTCTACCTCACCCGCCTTATAGCCCAGACATAGCCCCTTCTGATTACTACTTGTTCAGATCAATGCAGAATGCCCTCACCGGAATACGCTTCACTTCAGAACAGGGTATCAAAAATTGGCTTGATTCGTTCTTCACCACCAAGCCGGAGAAGTTCTTTTGGGATGGAATCCACAAACTGCCAGAAAGATGGGCAAATGTTGTAGCTTCCGATGGACAATACTTTGATCATTGAGTGTATAACCATTTTTTCACAATAAAGCCTTAATTTTCGAAAAAAAAACGCATGAATTAATGCATACGCCCAATACATTGAGATTTTATTTACGTGTGGTTTGTTTTGGGTAGAGCTCTATTATTGAAATATATATTCTATTGAGACCCTGACTGCAGCGGTCACCAAAACCGTGTAACGGACGTAATAGCCACCCGCAGGGCCGGCCCAGCAGAAAGCAAGCATTTTGCGATAGCCGATGAGATTTTGAACGCTTCGCGGTCATTAAAGGCCACGTAGCGGCCACTAGCCACCCGCGGGGCCTAGCAGCAAGCAATCGACAATAACCGATGATAGTAGCCGTAATAGCCGCCCGTGGGGCCTAGCAGCAAGCAATTGGCGTTAGCAAATGAGACCCTGAGCGCGTAGCGATCACTAATGGCCGCGTAGCAGCAATCGGCGATAGTTGATGAGATTCTGACCGCTTCGCGGTCATTAATGGTCACGAAGCGGCCACTATCCACCCGCGGGGCCTAGCAGCAAGCAATCGATGATAGCCGATGAGATCTTAACCGCGCAGCGGTCACCAATAGCCGCGCGGCCGATTACTTATCTGCTATTTATATTATATTAATTTGTTTTGAAATTTGTCTTAAATAATTTATTTATACATAATATTCTGCGATGGTTGATATCGTCGATTTGCTGGAACACCAGTTCCAGTTTTTAATTAATCGGATTACTTTTGGAACCGGTTCCAACTTTCGTAATGCGTGATTGAATTTGATCAAATAGGTAAAGTTAAAATAACTTTTTGTTGTTCATAATTCTTTTCAAAGATCTCCTCCGTTAAAAATCGGGTCACAAATATCAACCATCGCTATTGTATACCGTAATGAAAGAGAAAGCTAAGAAGTTGTAAATGAGATCTCAAATAGTTGGCAATACTTTCTGCCAAATCTTAATGCCTGAGTGGGTACATTAACTGTCAGTTAATTTAAATTATCAATTATTTTTCAGTCTTGTAAATCTTAAATATATTTCACAAATTAAAACGCTCTGCCTCTAGTCCAATGCGAAATTTCAGTAATGTTTTAACGAGTGTACATGTATGAGTAGATATATATATATGTTTGTGTGATTATTGATTTTATTATTAATATCCCAACACTTCAAGATACGAATAGTATTCATTCGTAATGAGTTTTGACATTTATCCAAATCGTTGTTTTTTTTGATTTTTTGGAATTTGAACTTAGATTCTAATCGAGAGTCGAATGTAGTGGAGGTGTAGACTGTTTTTGCATAGTTTTATATAACTAGTTTTTTTTTTCTTCTTTTGAACAGAACTTAGATGACCTATAAAATATTAATTAATGTTGGAAAGCTCGTCTTTGTGATAGTTTTAATTAATTAATCTTCTGTCAATTTCTTTACCGTCTTGCGCAATAATTGAAGAACGTATGACCGACTTTTGAAATAGAATAAGGCAATTTACGAGTAATTACTCACCTTATCGCGTTTCATGGGGGAGAAGAGTTGATTTTTCCAATTTTTTAATTCCATTTTCTTCACGGAGTACGTTGTAAGTTTGTAAATCTAAAATTTATTGATGTAATACAATAAAAATAATTAGTATTTTTTTAAATAAAAACTGTATTTTCGTGTCTCTTATTATTTTATTGTATGCACAATTAATATACAAGCTCACTCGCATGTATATTTATAAACGAAAATAATCATTTATATAATATCGTCTGTGAATGCGTAATTCCGCGTTTGAGCCAAAACATTCAAAATACTTTTTTTTTTTTTTTTTTTGCTGATTTCCGCTATTTTAAAGGACACACTGATTGGTATATTCCAATTTTGTAACGGACCAATAGATTTTTTGCAATCGGCTTATCAATACCGCGAAAGAACCGTTCTCCCTAGTAGCTGTGAGCAGTTTTTATCCTTGTTAAACATTTTTTATAAATGGTTCATGCGTGGTATTGCACTTACTGACGATATACAACTAACTGTGCCTGCCCTGGGACGGCTCTAATTCTAACTATTTTCAAACGAAGCTTTCACTTTCCAAACTACCGACTACTATAATTATTATAATGTACATTCAAACAATTGAATTGTGTACATAGAATAAACGTCACATTAATATTCTTAAACTAAACTAAACACCACGATCGCAATATTATTATACGAGTGCCTTACGCCTAGACAAAACAAGCACGTCAATTCAGAGTTTTGAAAGTATTGCAAGTCCAGTCCAGGCAAGTGTCCAGCGCATCCGCGTCTTGAGACGGCACTGCGTCAATTCATTTAATAAATTATATATATATATATTTTTTTTTTAAAGGTATAGAACTTTAAAATGAAATAAAAATCGTGGTAATGGCCATGGTATTGGCTTTATTGGAAATATAATTTTATACCATTAGTATTTAAATATGATTTCGCGCATATGATTCCCGCTGCTGGTTCGAATAAAACTCAATCGGCTAATTTTCGAGCACTTTTTAACCCAACGAATGTTGGCTTCCAAGTCATCTATCGTCTCTGGTTTATCGGCGTAGACTAGCGATTTTACATATCCCCACAAGAAATAATCCGAAGGAGTTAAATCACACGAACTTGAAGGCCAATTCACAAGTCCATTACGCGAAATTATGCGCTCATCGAATGTTTCCTTTAGTAAATTGATTGCGGTGCGCGCTGCGTGGCATGTTGCTCCGTATTGTTGAAAGAAACTGCAGCTCTTCCACATTAATGCCATTCAATTGGGGAACGAAAAAGTCAGTGACCATGCATCTATAGCGCTCTCCATTGACTGTAACGTTCTGGCCGGCATAATTTTTGAAGAAACAACAGATTCTTCGGTGCGCACTGTACGACGTCTCTGCGGATACATATTATGAATTTGAGTATTCGTGGTGCGAAAACGATCCATGGTTTTTCGAATTACTTGCTCGGATGGACGAGTATGTCGATCGTAAAATGGACGTAGCGCGCGGTAAGTTTCGCAAACTGAACCATGATTTTAGAAATAAAATTGCACAATCCGCAAGCGTTGTTCTGGCGTAAGTCTATTCATGGTGAAATAGCAAACCAAACTGAACACAAATCAGCTATCAAATTGGCTGTCCCTGAAAAAAGTGTTGCCGATTCGAGAAACAAACCTCTATAAAACATCTTTTATATGTTTGTTCTACGTGAAGAGTTTTATGACGAAATAGAGATTTTTAATTTCATTTGAAATATATTTATTTACACAGATATTACATTATAAAGAGGGGTGTGACAAATCTATTTCGTTCGAAATACTAATTGAATAGTATTTTAGCAAAAAAAAATCTCTGTCGCTGCTATTCGAGCTAAATCAGATCATTAGTAGTTTGTTCGCAATCCATTGTTCCGTGACTTGGCTGAATGGAAGTCCACCGAGTTAGTTAGTTAGTGCAAAGACCCCATCTCTGTTGCCTGTGCAGGCAGATCATTTCACATGGCTAGATCATTTCATTGCTGCATGCTACCCAGCACGTCCGCAAATTCTTTATTTATTCATTATTCACGGTACGTAGTACCATTAACAATAATGAAAGAAAACTATGATGACAGGGTAATACTAAAAAATTACACTACAATTAACATGTTAATTTAGATTTGAACAAAATATGAAGTAAACGTCGTAAAAATATTTAAAAAGAAACGTAATGAAAATACAATTTAATATTAAATAAAATGTAATTAACAGGCGAAATTTGATTTGAAATCGAAAAAAAATGAGAATTGTTACTGCAAAATTGCAGTCTCAAAATAAAAATAATTGTTTCTTAAAAGTTGACAAATTTTGATGAAATATGTCGACAAATTCACTGCATGTATTCATTACCCGAGTGAGTGAATGCGATAGTTTTTCCTGACATTGTAATAAATGTATTCATTGCTCGAGTAAGTGAATGCGGTAGTTTTTTCTAACATTGTAATAAATGTATTCATTGCTCGAGTAAGTGAATGCGGTAGATTTTCCTGACATTGTAATAAATGTATTCATTGCTCGAGTAAGTGAATGCGGTAGATTTTCCTGACATTGTAATAAATGTATTCATTGCCGGAGTGAGCGAATGTGGTAGTTTTTTCTGACATTATAATAAAATAAACATTTTAAACGTGTTAAACGTGTCGTGCAAAGAAAACGGGGTTATTAATTTTATAATTGATAATTTTGTATTAAAAAATCAAGTCTTATCAGAATCCTTCTACTTGATAAAGTTAGTATATTTAATGCTTTCATGAACGAATTGTAATTAATTGACGCAATGATAGATTTAATTTGAGGTTATATAATCTTAATACTGTGTTTAAAATATTATTGGCAATACTCAATAAGAATTCAACTATTTTTATTACTTTTATAATCATTTTTGATAATGCACCTTCCCCGGTTAGTAAAGAGATCCATGTTCGAATTCCGGTGGCGCAACAATAATATTTTTCGATAAAATTGATTTTATATGTATATCTTTCTGATTAATATATTTAATTCATGTTTATTATGTATTATTGCATCACTGCCCATGGAGGAGATGCGTTAAGGTTATTTTTAAATTCCAACTGTATTTGTTTACCTTGTTAAATTTTCAGGTTCATAAACTAAAGATGCTTCTTATTTTTTTAACGTCTTTAAAATTGGCAAACAATATTTTTCTCGGACGAACACTATCATCAATCATATCTATTAACCTGGCGATCGTTCCTGCTCTAACGAGGGTGTTTTTTGAAAAGTCATTTCGAAAACACAACATCCCGATATTGTATATTTTTAATTTTTGAATTAATTTATATATTATTGCGATATTAATTTGTTGTCATTGTGTTCAATGGACAAATATAAGAAAACACTCTTCTTTCGCTGTTCTTGACCGCCTGTTGGAAGTTAATCGATTTGTGTACTTTACTCGGAATGAGTGCCGAAATATTATGATGTCAATATGCGAGTAATTTTGTACAGTCTTGTTGTAGACATTTTAGAAAATTTATAAATTTTTAATAATAATAAAATAATAAACATTCAAATACACCCCCCATTACACCCTCTATATTGTTCATTTTAACTCCACCCACACCTCCCTTAACTCCAAACACACCCGTAATTATTGTCTGAAATTTTTTTAAACTTTAGTTGAATTGTATTATTGATAATGGGAATATGTTCCCGAAAACGTTCTAACATTTAATACAATAAAATATATAGTGGAATAAAACAGTGTTTTAGCTTATTTATTATATATGTATGTAAGACGTACTCATTTATATTACAATATAAACTAACAGAAATTAATCGGCTGTCGTTGACTGGTTGTTGCAAGAATGTATTATAAAAAACCAAATCCTTTTTGCAAATATGTAGTCACCTTTTTAATTTGTTTTTTTACTAGTTTCTACTTAGTTACCCACCACTTAGACTTATAGTTTTGTTTTTATCTGTGCTTGTATTTTTAATTTTAGTATACATTTTAATTTTTTTATTACATATCAGAATATATAATATATTTTAGAATTATCCCTAGGATATATATATATGTATTTCATTTAACATTTATTTCTTCTCTATGAGAGTAAGACTCGTGTATAGAGGAGTATGTACGAGATCATTTATGTATATGTATATATGTATTTTTACTTCAGTACAAATTGATAGTAGTCTGTAATTGTTCTAATTGTAATGGGGAGATTGTTAAAAATTTGATGCCTTGATAAATATAGTGATTTTGGATTGCAGTATATTTTAGTTTTGGAATATCAATTTCGTCTCTAAATCTTGTAGATCGGAATTCGTTTCTAAAGTTTAATTGATTTTTATTTTGAAAATTTGTATTATTGAATTTTTTTTGTATGTCTATTATTTTTGGTACCTTTTAGAATAATTTTTATTATCATTTTTTTTGAGTGATTTCTAATTGTGACGTTGAAGTTTTATATGCTCTTCCCCATCCTATAATACCGTATTGCAAATGTGACTGTACAAACGCGTAATATATTATTTTCAGATCTGTAAGTGATAAGATGTTTCCGAATCTTAAAAATATGTAGGCAGTTTCTTTGAATGTTGATTTATCAATAAATAGCAGTTTAAACAAAGCGTTTTATCTTATTATTTATATGTATAATATGTGGCCACAAAGTATTTTTGCCAATATTGAAGAAGTTATTATATAATCATTTATAAAAATGAGAAGTGTGAAGCGCATTAAAAAGACAAGCTTGTGTAGATAGAAGTGGGTGGGACATTTTTGCATAATTAAAAAAAAATTGTCATCTATCTGTTCATTATTTTTGTAATCCATTAATGAAAGACCAGATTTTTTGTGTACACACATTAAAGAACCATTAGAAATAAATTTTTATGTTTTTGTTCCACCAGGTCGCAATTTGCAGATAATCATTGTTATCGTGTGACCGGATCGTCGGTATAATTTTCATCCGCGAGCATTGACTTACGATGCCGGCTTAGTTTTTTGATTCGACCGCGTGCGTTTTTACGTCGACTCATACATTCAACACGTGATTAAATTTTTTTCTCAACTGGAATTCTGTTCGGCAGCCCTGGTATGGTATCTACCGACACATTAACACGAAATTGTAACACTCAGATGGCCGACGAATCGGAAGCAGGACCCCTGACAAAATAGCTATATACTGAATGAATATTTAATAGTGAATATTACAGATTTGTCATGTTGCCAGAAGAGATGGAGATAATGTAGAAAAATTAGTAGATGAAGAGTGAGGTCATCTAAATGACGGGAGCCTCGAATATGAGCATGTCGACTCGGAGAGAAACTTTTAAGACCCCGTGTCCACGACGATTTCTCAATGAGACTTAGAGCTCCGAGTCTGTAAAGGTGCGTATTTACTGGATGAGTCATTCAAATCCCCGAAATTTATAAAACGTCACCCCATATGTTTTGCGCGCGTATTAGATCACAGATCCAGTACACGCGTATCTTTACCGACTCTCAGAGTTCAAAGTCTCGTTTAAAGATCATCGTGGCCTTAATGACACTTTAAACATTTTATATTAGGAAAGTGCGCATAGAAACCATTTTATATTAATATATAAGTTTCCTATTTTATAAATATTGGTGGGATAAGATCACGTGGACTGTATCGATTAAAATTATGGGTTAGTTGACGCAACCCGAATTGGATTCAGAAAGGAGATAATGGCAGATGGATCTGGCCTAACTTGATCTAAATCCTGGGTTGAACGACCATTTTCACCTCCACTTGACTCGCACTTTTGTAGTGAAGAACGGAGATCTCACTGCACTTCTGGATGGTGTAGAAAGCTGATTTTTTTCGTGGTCCGGATTATTACACACGGCGACACCTTCGTTCCATAAAAAAAGCTTGTAGACAACTCGGCGTCGAAATGCAATCTAGCTCCACGTCCAGTGGACCAGAAAAGGACAGGTATATAGGTTTATTGGATAGACGGAATGCACGGGGAGTACTCAACTTTTATTTTACACTTTTAATGTGTTTATAATATTATAATTCTGCCAAGGGGTCAATTAATCAATAAGTTTACTATCTTACTTAACTTTTTCATTATTATATATTTGTATTATTATATCATATTTTGAAGCTTTTTTTTCATCTAACATCTTAAATCTATAAAAAAAATTAAAAAACATCAATCGCGGCATATTGTTGTATCTTTTAGTCTGGTAGATTATTTCATCACCATAAAAAAAAAAATTTTATGCAGACAGGTACTAGTTATTTATTTAATAAATTTCCTAATATTTGAAAAAAAAATTTTTTTTCAAAACATGTCAATAATTTTACGCATTATTTTTTTATCTCCCTGATAAAGAAAAATGATTTTTGTCGAAACCGGTAGGTGAATATCGACCCCTCCTACGTTAAGTATCGTAAGTAAAAAAAATGACAATTTTAATCATTCTTAATATTTCGCATGTATTTGATACTTATTTACGTGGCAGATTTATTTTTATTTTTAAATATATTGTATTCGTATGATGTAGGTGCTAATAAACATAATATTTAAAAAATTAAAGCCATTTAAAAATGTATCAAATACGTGCAAAATACTACAATGATTAAAAATTACGTTTTTTACTTACGATACTTTACATTGGAGAGGTCGATATGTAAAACTCACGTAGTTAAATACAATGTTTTTGCAAATATAAATAATAATTTAAATAATATACATTAACTTTTTTTTTAATCCAGAAATAACATTTCGCTCTTATACGGGTTAAGTAATAATCACACGGCCGTTCCCCACATCGCGGCGTGATATAGATTAGTCACCCCGATGGCAGCTAGTGCATATTTGAAGAGCGAGAATATTTTGGCGGGTTTGCGCATTGTTATTTTTGCCAAATTTCAAAAAGCAATATGTGATTATTTCTTTTTTTTTCATTTAATCTCTTTCAGTTTACTTGCACACTAGACTAGGCTAGCGCGGTTTTATGTAGGTCGCTCGGGTCCATTTCGAAAGATAAATCCACCACCTTACTACCCTTCGGAGCTGCCGAAAGGATACATCTTGGTAGTTGTTCTTAAGACGCGTCCAAGTCACCTTAATTGAGATCTTTCTATAATGTAGAATTAGGGGGCTTCATGTCGAGGGTTTGTCCAATGATGATACTCCTCCTACTAATGATGAGCTCAAAATCATGAACAGTGAGTCAATCACTGATATTTTAGAATCACACTCACTGTCAGTAATTGAATATATGGGAATATCGTGATTCGTGATTTATTAATTAATTTTATTTATTGATTTATGATTCGTCGCATGTGCAAATGAAATTTAAATATTCATGGAGGGATGACGTTATAATTCGCGATAAGCGCCATCTAGTAGATTTTGCCGAATTGAACGCACTTACCCGAAAAATAAATTCAAATTTTTTAAAGACTCATTCTCTTTGTGACGATATTAAATAAGATATATATTAATTATACGTGGTAGAATATGTTTTTTTACGTAAATGAAGTTTGTTTAATATAAGTAAATACGCTCAAAATTATGTTTTTTTTTAAATTTACTTCGTGTATTGTGATATTGCGCGGCGCGCGCGTATTAGTAATGAAACTGTGATCACAGTCACAGTTTACAATCACTGTTTGCCTTTTTAATTACACAATGTTGTCAATTTTATTCGTAAAAAATTATAATTAAATCCTCTAACTTGGATTACAGTAAAATATTAGTGATTTTTATCGTAATTTTCATTAATACTGACGCTAAATAACAAATATTATTTTTATGAATCACATAATTACCTCCCGAAGGTGACGTTTTATTCACGTTCATTGTGAATGTCACATTGTAAAGAAAAATGCGGGAAACTATTTTCGTCAATGCGGACTAATAATACTTCAGCCGTTTCCAAACTCTACCGATTTTGCTTCGCATAAATTTGTCGAGGAACATTACGTAACTAAGAATATTTTCATGAGAAGTTATCTTTTCACATTCACCTGACATTGCTATTTTCTACATTAGTAAAAACATTCATTCGACTCATTTGACTTGTCAATATTATTAAATTAAATGGTATTGTTATTTAAATATCATTAACTATTATTAAATAAAAGCTTTCATACCATGGACACATTTAAGACAAATATTTTTATAAATTGCAAAAAACACGTAATTTTTTTAAATGTGATATATTTTAGCTCCCTCGCTCAATTTTTTATCGTACTGGAGTAATCTAAGAAAAATATGTGAAAAACAGTTACGTCACACGCTGTTACCATGGTGATCACAAATTTTATTCAGTACCCATAATATTCTAAAAGTCACACTACTCACATGTTCAAAAATTAAAATATGTCCTTTCACATTCCGGTAGATAGGTAGGAAAAGAACTCCTTTCTGAATTCATTACCCATCCATCTACCATAAAAACTGGTAGATCCCGTGTAGGTACTGAATAATGAAAAAAACATTAATAAAATAATGCATTCCTAGTACACCTACCTTTACAAAGTACAATTCTATGTAAAAAGTTTTCTAACAGATTAAATATCTTAAAATTCAATTCCTTCCCAGTGAACTGTACACATGCGCGACGTTTACACATAACCAAGAGAGTACTAATTGTACCCACCTGATTATCTTTTTAAATTTTTCTCTTATTTTTGAAACCTATTTTCTATTACTGAAATAATATATTTTAAATATGAATTAAATGTATTAATTAGAAACATATACATATAAAATCGATTTTATTGAAATATATTGTTGTTACGCCACCGGGATTCGAACCTGGATCTCTTTCCAAACCCGGGGAAGGTGCATTATCTAACTACACTACAGCGATAATATTTTTAGCGACAAATTTTTGAACTTATATGTTACCTTTTTGATATTAATACATTTTAATCGACCCATTATTTGAAATTATAATTACAACTTCACATTAAGAATGTGTTCTATATGTAATCAATAATTCATTTATACTCCATCAAATTTAGATTACACTTTGATTAAACTATTCATGAATTAATTATCTTATTGTATCATAATAAGTTTCATTAAAATTATGTAATACACCAAAAATGCCATGTTTAAAAATTTTATTACCAAAGTAAACTTAACACCAAAGTGTCAAAATGTACAGGCAGCCTTCTTATGTTAAATATTATTATCACTCAATTGATATGATATCTCTTCACGCGTTTACATGGATGTTCAGTCTTCAGTCGGCGTCTGTTAGAATTTGAGGTAGGATGCGTACAATCAAATCTACTAGAGTGAGTTATTATTTAATTGAAGTCAAATATTGTGATGTTTTAGATTGTTCTTTAATAGTGTCTAAGGAAATTATTTTATGAATTGCGCATTAACCTCAATTTCATTATTGTCATTTACATTACATTATTTTTTCAACAGTAATTATTATCATAACATGTCTCAATATAAATTTGGTTTCTAAAGGACTATAAATATTCAAATATATTTTTATAAGACATATATTTTTATATCTGAAAAATTTGTTGGTTATTATATTTAATTTGTTGGTAACAATGTTTTAAGTAGGACGGGTTGGTTAAATGAATTCACATTATATTTGTTAAATCGTGATTATTCAGAATATAGTTACCTGTTAAATAATTGAGATCTAGAATAAAGCTAAAGAATTTTAAGCAATTCAAGTAATTTTAAGTATTTCATTTTAAAAATGGAATAACAGATGTATCAATTGGAATATAAGTTCAAAATTTCTCAAAATTATATTTGATTGCTATAGCGAAATGGTGACCGCACTTCACCGGATAGCAAGAGGTCCAGGTTTAAATCCCGGTAGTGACTCAATATTTTTCTGATAGAGAAATTTTTTCTGTGTATCTTTCTAGTCAACTCGTCAATTTGTATTAATTTGAAGAGTTACTCCGTATAGTGTATATATGTTTTCCTAGATATCATTTTTATTATTAATTTCTGTGCTATGTGTAGATTATTTCTCGAGGCGTTTTGCCACTCTGTGATTCCATAGCTTAGTACTGAATAAATCACGTTGTAACAAAATTCATGGGACTGTAAAAAATAATTCATTATACTGAATGTGGGAGAAAAACAATATAAGCGGTCCTCGACTTTCGTACGTAATTGGTTCCTGGAATGTATACGAAAGTTGAAATGTATGAAACAGAAGCAATGTATAGAAAAAAAAGTTTTAAATATTTATTTTAGAATGAGGTGTAATTAGCGTATAAGTAAATAACACTTTATCTAGTCTTTTCTTTATGAATTTATCAAGAGTTAATTGAACAGTATTTCTCTTTTTCATTTCTTGATAAAAAATTCTGTATCACACTTTGTCTTTTTCTATTGCCCTTCGTAAAGGTACCCAGCAGAAAAATTTCAAGATTAAATTGTAATTGCCCGTAAACCATCAGGGTGAGGTAGGTGGGAGGGATATTATTCGACAATGAGTCACTGGTCGGGAGCGCACCGCTCGTTCGCGGTTGAGCAATATTTAAAGTGATTCGTTGGTTTGTGCGCGTTGCACTTTTTGTACTCAATTTAATATTCGACGAGCAAGTGATGGGTCGAGCACACAACTTATTTGGTGTTGAGTTCAAAAGTTCAGACGAGAAGGGACAATCAATGACAGCAGCGATGCCAAAACATGTGGCTCAAGTTCGATGTGAAATTATGCGCAGTCCGCGTAAATCGATAAGGAAGATTGCAGCTTGTACTGAAATAAAAAAATCAACAGTGCACGTTATTTTGAAAAAAAAATTGCAGTTTCACCCATACAAACTGCAAATCAAGCAGTTTTTCAACGAAAATAACTATTTTTTACGTGAAACCTTAGCGAGAACGATGCTGGAACGTTTTGGAACAGCACAAACGCTTGGAAACATATTGTTTACCGACGAAACACATTTTCATATCGATGGCTATGTTAATAAACAGTACATGAGATACTGGTGCCTTGACAACCCAAGGGAACGCCATCAAAAACGTTTGCATTGTCCAAAAACGACAGTGTGGTGTGCAATTTCTGCCCGAGGGATAATTGGCCCTTATTTTTTTAACAAGCGAGAGACATTCACTACTGACGTGTATTGCCGAATGATCGACGAGTTTTTGGTACCGCAACTGCAAGATAATATCCGCCGTGAAGTTGCTGCCATTGAACTGACGCTTTACTCTCACATGTTCGCAAATTTAAGAGTGCGATTGCAAGAGTGTCTCGAGAGAAATGGACGGCATTTAGACAATATTGTTTATAAAACGTAAAATCCACATTGTTAAATTCCATTTTGTATAATTAAAATATGAGAATAACATTGTAGTTTTTTATTTATTTAATATTAAACTTGAAAATTTTCCGCTGGACATCCTTTACATGAGATATACGCTCTCCATTGGAATCACATTCCTCCATGATGCTCAAAAATTTATCAAGATGTATGAAGGCTTCGTTCATATTCTTGGTTGTCAAAGTCTTAACAGTGAGTTCATTATTAGCTTCTTCTTTTTCTTCTCCTTCATTTCGTAGTTCATTTATCTTTTGTAGATTAATCAAAACTTCATTTGACAAAGGTTCTGAATGAGAGCAGACTAAGCTTTAGTTAGCTTGAATAATTGATAAACTCAGAGGGATGCCTTTTTGATGTTGATCTTTTATCCATAAAGTCAAAGATTTCTCCATTTAATCCATTACTATGCCATGTCTTTTTGAAACAATCATTGAAGAAATATTGCCAACATTTTGAACATATTCCTTTCTTGCTGTTCAGGATTTTTCAAGAATCTAAATTTTAAATATGTACAAAAGTCGAGGACTGCCTATATTTCATTTGGGACTGCAAAAATAAATTGTTATACTGAATGTGGGAGAAAAACACAATATTTCATTTGGGACGGCATTATAGCGGAATTTGACATGTATTAATTATAATTAGCACATAGTGTAATAAACTATTTTTAGTGTCCCCCCCTTATTAAAATATTAAAATTAAACAATACTTTTTTTCTCTCATCTCACGCACTTATTAATACAATAAAAACATACAGTACTTAAATACAATATAAAAATAGATTGTTTGGCAGATTGCCAAATATGGCCGGAACAAATAAAGCTGATGATGAAAAAAACAAACAGTCTTGGGCCATTTTGAAAATATTTTTGTTGATAGCAAACTCTTGACTCTTATAATGTAGCTTGTTAGATAATGTTTATTTGAATAGCCAATCAAAAGATCAGGAACCCTTAATTCAGCTATTCTCTGGTGGTTTCCTAGCTTAAGATTTTAGTTGGAAAAAGAAAACATTTCTTATTATCTGTAGGGCTTTCCGGGTATAGATGAAATAAATAAATTTACCGTCTTAACCTTTTAACTGCTAACTCTATTTGAAATGGAAGACACCACATGGGGTAAGACCAGGCTTTAATGGTCTTGACTTATCTATCAAAAGCTGGGATCTGTCGTCCACAGATGGCAAAATGATTTAAAAATATGACTTATATGCTTGCAAGTTTGCAAGATCCAAAAGCGTGTCATAACATACTTATAGCTTGGAGTAATTTACAAAGTTTGGCGTGTTGATGCGCTTGTGGCATTTAAAATTTAAATTTGCGGAAATTTTTCTTCCTTTTTAAAAATTGTGTTTTCAAATGTGTTACCTCTATCCACTAAGCACACCGTTCATCACAGAAACAAATTACAGTCATTCATCCGAAAACTGTCTACACGTAATTTCAAAAGCTTGTGAATCTAAATTAACTTTATAAAATAATATAAAAATATTGCTTTAGGATGTAATGCTAAATTCTTTATTCTTTAAATTACGCAATTGTACAAATTTCCTTTTTTGGACAGGAGTATATGAAAAGTAATGACTTATTTTCTGATGTATTTTTTAAATATTTGCAGGGCGCTGGCCACCTGAAGAGAGCAGATGTGGACCGGCTCAAGGAGATCTTCCTACAATACGCTTCCAAAGATGTGAAGGGAGAGAAGTTTATGACTGGAGATGATCTGGTCAGAAAGTTTCTCGGACTCTACAATGAAGGTATGGGGCGCATATTGTTTATTGAACATTTTGTTATTAAAGAAAATATTTATTGTATAGTTTATTATTATTTATTGATTTTATTACGTCTAGATTAGTTTAAATCATGCCAGCAAAAATTTTGGACAATATTGTTCAATTATATTTATTATTTTCCAACTAAATTGAAACTGATTTGTGTATTCATTGAAAGCTCTGAATCAATATGCACGCCCAACAACTTAACTGCAGATTTAGCATTCGCAGACATTGATTCTTGTATTAAGTTTTGCCTTCTAGGTGTTGCTGCCCATAGTAGTTCTGTTTGTATATTATTATTATTATTATTATTTGTGTCTATTTTTTTTACGCATCTCACAAAAAATCATTAGCATAAGTGAAAATAACAATTTTTAATTTTAAAAACAAAGATAATGTAACTATAAACAGTTTATGTGTAAAGCGCCCTTGAGGTGAAAGTTTTTTACGAAAATAGCGCTATATAAATTATCCAATATTATTATTATTATTATGTACAAGTGCATAGAAAATATATGTTTCCTCTGCAAAAATACACTATTGCAATTGAGTTTATGTTAATCAATCTAATGGACTAATACGTGTACATGAATAATCAGTGAATTAAAATAAATGTTTAATATTGCAAAATATAATTAGCCCCTTGATTTCTGAATTAATACTTTTTATACATAATCTTTCTCTTATGCTTGATAATATCTAAAGAAATTGTAAAAATATTTTTTAGTGAAATTCATACTTAAAAAATGCATATAACTTTATGGAATGGAATTAGGGACTCCGATTCGATTATTATTAGTACGCCAAGTATTCACCCATTTTTAAACTGTTTATTATTCAAATATTTGTTTATTTGATAATATTCATTCATATTTGTAGTGAAATATTTTGAACATTTTAATTTCTAAATAAATGTTGCACTCAAAGTTAGTTACAGTCCAAATTATCTGCCAAATTTATGTCAGTCATTAAGCCATATTCCAAACAATATTCATTTCATAGTGGAATTTCCGTCTCGGTGTTTTGTCAAAATCAGCTCACATTTTTCTGTTGCGAAATGAAATATTCCTATTGTGTACGAGGCTGGCTTTAAATTAGTTAGTGAGGAAGCATTGACTTATTCGCATCTGTATGAAAAGTTTTTAATTGTACATCCTGTACGCAATCAAAACCACAAATATCATATTTTTTGAAAAAACTGCAAACCGGTAATAGTTGTATTATATGGATATATGTTATTAGTCCTAATTTATCAATTATATATAAAAAATAAATTATTTTAGTTAGCCATGTCAAAGCTATCAGATGTATGAACTTAATTTTTAAAATTAAAATAATAGTCTTTTCGATTGTTTTTATAATATAGAAATATATGTGTACTTGTATTCATTATTCTAACTGCTTTTTTAGATACTTCATAATTTTACGAATTTAATAAATATTCAAATAGATGAAAGTAACAAATATTTCGAAACTCTAAAAGCAGATTTTTTTGTCAAAGTGGTATTTCAATTGACAAACATAATATAACTGTCTCTAATGAGGTGTTCTTTTTTTTCTTCTTTTAAATAGGCAATTTAAAGAATGATCTGTGCCATTAATCAAGTTAAAACTTTATTTTATAGAAAAAAGTACAATAATATTATAGAATAGGAAATATTATATTACAAGTCAATTCCACTGTCATTCAAAAAATTTGCTATTATATAGATTAAATGTGGCGAGTTAAGGGAAGAAGATGACACAAGTTAACCGGGAGTTGAAAATTAACATTGACGAGATTACTGTAAAAAAAAACCTGTGATCCGCAATGGACAGGCAAAAAAGAAATGGTCAAGGGTTTCCTCCTCGGCACCACACTCACGCATCGGGGAATCTATTAAGTTTAATCTGAATAAATGTGAGACTATCTGGCAATGCCCAATTCTCATTCTAGAGATATTTGATATTGTTATTTTGGAGAACCAGAGGGTGCGGGGAATAGATCTTTGAATTATTTTAAGCTGATGATTACCCTTACGATTATTTGGATCCATCTATTGTGCAGTCTAGATAGAATTTGTTTGTTTTTTTATCATATTAAGTCTGTCATACATCGGGATATGGAATTGATGAGGGAAAACTCCGGAAAGAGTGGCCTCCTTGGCCAGTTTATCAGCACTTTCATTTCCATGAATTCCCTTATATGCATGAATAATGAGGTGTTCAACATTATGAATAAGAAAAAAGCACAACAAATAGAATATTCAGCTCTTAGAAAAGAAAAACCATTCATAATTTATATTTCTGATATGGAGAAATGTATGCAATCGTAAAATTATGTTAATTAATAAATTTTTTATATTAATATTACACTGAAAATTTTTTGTGTTATACAAGTGTCATATAAAGTATGTGTTTCGTGCCTTCCATGCTTATGTGTGACTCCAGTACTATCACTGAAATAACTATGCCTATTTTCATTATAAGTATAAAATGGTAAAAATTATTGGCACTGCTGTCAGTACCGATGTTTCTTTTTTCCGCCATATCAAGGGTTAAATATTAATTTGTAAGATTTGAAATGGAAGGTGTCAAAAAGTGTAGAATAAAATATTATAAAATGTGCAAACAACAATGTAAGTTTGCAATTTTGCGTCTTGTAGTAGTATTTTTATGTCAATGTGTCAATGTAATGGAAGATAAATTTTAAATGGCGCCTCTATGTTACTCCCGAGTGCTAAGGGTTAATAATAAACATTAGAATTGTAATAATCAACTTTGGAATAATTTAACAATATTAAACATAATATAATTTAATAATAATTTTAAACAAATGATGATTGTAGTATGTATGATGTGTGATTTAATGCTATCTTAATTGTGCTGGCCTACAGGTGACTTCAATGAAGAGTCAGTGGGTCTCATTGCGGGGATTGTGGATATGGACAAGGATGGCCTCATCTCATTTGAAGAGTTTCGTGCCTTTGAAGGGTTGCTCTGTGTTCCCGACGCCCTGTACAAGACTGCCTTTCAGCTCTTTGATACTAATGGAAACGGATTGGTTTCTTTCGGTGAGTTGATCCTATTATTGTTAGTCTTAAATGTGTATCAAATGTGGCAGTTGTTCAAAAATTTAAAAAATGTATAACTCCATTAAGATTGGATTTGTTTTTTTCTAACTCCATTAATAAATGTCCTTAGAGAAAAATGAAGAAAACGCACACACAGAGACAAAATCTGTATGATTCTTGCAGCCAGTGCCAATGTGTGTAGTGCTCGTTACTGATATTTCAATGATTACTTTGATGTTTTACAGACGAATTTACAGACGTCATGAAGAAGACAGTGTTGAACAAGAAATTACCTTTTAACATGGATGGCACATTTGTTAAGCTTTATTTCGGCAAAGACAAGAAGAGACTCATTACATACTCTGAATTCAGTCAGTTTCTTCATGACTTTCATGAAGAATATGCTGTAGAAGCTTTCAAGAAATGCGAAAAAGACGGATCAGGATTTATCAGTGCTAACGATTTCAAAGACATTATGCTCAACATCAAAGGACATCTTTTGACTAAAGATCTTAGGAACAATCTATCATCGGTAAGTTTATATGATTTGTTTCCATATTAAACCAGCGTACATTTTTCTTTATCCATGATGTCTGTGATTCGTACATGTCTGTCATTCGTAATGATGTTAAATACAATTGAAATCTATAACCAACATCTTTTCTACTGTTAGCAGCGAGATAAACGAGTCTCAGTATTATTCTAGTAGCCTTATTTATAAAATTTTCAATTTTAATTTTTAATCTATTTCTTCGTAGGCTGCAGGTTACGGTCAGACCAATCGAAAAGTAAGTTTTCCGTACTTCATGGCTTTCAACACTCTTCTGAACAATATGGAGCTTATAAAAAGGGTTTATCTAAACGCCTCAAATGGACATAGAAATCAGGAAGTAACTAAAGAAGAGTTCTTAGCGTCGGCTCAGCTGATGAGTCAAATTACACCGTTAGAAGTGGACATTCTGTTTCAACTATGTGATATGCTTCATCACGCCGCTGGGTTAGTTTGTTCATAAATAAATAATGTTTTTAAGTGTATAAAATTTACAATTGGATAAAATCATTATCACGTGACATTTACACTTGTTTACCTTCAAAGATAAGTCTAATGGGCTTTTGCTTTTATGGTGCAACTTCATTGAAGTTATATTTATTTAACCAGTTGACTTCTGGTAGGAAAAGCATGTCTACGACACCAATGAAACATAATATATCAAATACTAAATTAATGTATTAATTATAAATATATACATATAAAATCAATTTTGTCGAAAAATATTGTTTTTGCATCACCGGGATACGAACCTGGATCTCTATTTCCAATCCGGGGAAGTACACTACCAATTGTGTTATAATGCCAGTATTTTTCATGACAAATTTTCGAACCTATATGCTACATTTTTTCAAATTAATACACCTGACGTTCCATTATTTGAAAGCCATCTACATTATTTTTACAGAACCTAAGAACCCCAGAACCTTTGAGTAAACCGACCGCAGACGCCAGAATTATCAATTCATTTTTATTAAATTTTGGACACATTGATACAACATATATTATCAAGGAAAACAGATTCTTATTGTGAAGTTGTAATTATTCAGAACATAGGTCTAATATATAATAAATAATGTATTAATTATAAATTTTGTCAATTGATTTTATATGACATATTTTTAAATTGACAATTGACAAAATTGATTTTATATGTATATATTTATAATTAATCCATTAATTTAGTATTTAAAATATCACAGACCTATGTTCTGAAAAATTACAACTTCACAATGAGAATGTGTTTTCCTTAATACATAATATATCATTTATCTCCATTTGATGTTATTGAGAAGTTCATTTATTTACGGTGCACAGTCAATTACATACATTTTTCAATGATAAAATTAATAAATATAATAATATGATAAATCTTCAATTACAATATTCTCCACAAACATGTTATTGTCATATTTATAAATAATTTATAGTGACTGATCATTAGTTTGCTACATTTAGTATATATATTTTTATGTCTTATATCTTGATCCTGTTCCCTCGAATTCACATAGTGTATTTTCACAACAACTCACTTTATGGTGCTTTCTTTCTATATATTATTATGTATAATTAAACCAGACGCTTTTTTTCCATGTGTATTGAATGATCATTTATGAAAGCTTTTATTTTCATGAAGTGTACTGTTGTGTAGTCAAAAAACATATGTCAAATTTAATCAGAATTTTTTTGCTACTTTTGTGCCATTCTTGAAAGTTTCATAAATGTATGTTTTATCATTTGAATATTCAGTGATACCGCTGTCAGCGTTGATTCGTCGAATGTGCAGCTTCTCAGGGGGTTGGTTCTATAATGTTTATATGTGGTCATTTGTTGTTGTTTTGTTTTCGCATCTAAATGCTTCTTCTTTTTGTATTCTTAACATCAGCACACATAGTCAATTAATTGATAAACAGCCCATCTAAAATTATTCTCAATCAATTTTATTTCTTATTTCATATGTGTATAATATTAAACTTACATAATTACGGATAATCTGATAAGATTTATTTGATTAATTTGTTTTAAGTATTTTTAATTTTCTGCATATTTACATTTTCATAAAGAAATATGCAAAGTTTACTACAGTACTTACGTAAAAATGATGTCGACTTTTTCTAATATATTTACTGTAGATTTAGATTATCCGGCGCAGTTGGGAAAAAATTTGACCTGCTTGAAAAATCATGAAAAAAAATACCCGCCCCGCAAAAGGGATTTTGGAGAAATGATTGGTGTGGCTCTGAAAGTGATTGAGCATTTGTGAGATGATGAATTATTTGATATAATATAATAATTATTATTATATAATGTCTTTGTGCTGCAGACAATGATAAATATTTTGTTTTAGTTTTTGGAATGAATATTTTAGTTGCAGAAAATTTTTCACAGCCGTTGTGTAATGAACACTTATGTATTATTTGTATTAAGAATGGTAACATCTTTGAATTTTCTCTTAATCAACACAATATTAACTTTATTTTTTTAGAGCACTGACACCCTTAAAGTTAAACCTGCTTCAAAAAGGTTCTTTCATTTTTAGTTTTTATTTGGAATGTTTGTACAGGCATCCCCATTACAATGTGGTTCGCTTAATGCTGTTTTGCTATAACACTTCAAAAATGAATACATTTGAAGTTCATTAATATAACAATAACTATTTAATAGTTGAGATATTAAGTACTTATAACTCAAGTTTAACTTAAATTTGTTTTTAGAAAGAAAATTTTTGAAAAATAGCCCTATTATAATATTTATGCTATTCACAATACAATTTAAAGTGTTAAAAGTATTCCTGCCTGGGAACAAATAATTTTCTGCAAATTTTCTCTGGAAGGTCAGCTTTAGTTAACTTTGCAAGTAATTATAGCACTTAGTGAGGAACGAGTCTGTACATGTTTTAGACAGATGTCAATATTTTATATTTATTTGGTAATTTGCTTTCTTAAATATCCTTATAACTTATAAGGTTTATAACATCTTGCCATAAAATCTTTTTGGAATAATGTTTTTTATACTTTAATTTTCTATTAAAACATTTTTTTATACATAGTTTTCTTATTGCTCGCTCTTTTAAAACTTTTTACTCTTTTTAACATTTACCAAGTATTTTAAATAACTTTTAATATACATATTACATAGTAACTTAACAACCGAGGGAGTATAAACATTATTTATATAATTATCTATTTATATTCTTCATATTGTCTTAATAATAATAGTAAATTATTAATTTATATATTTATAGAATTTTCAATCATTTAAATTTTCATGTCTTTCAATGGAAAATATAAACAAGTAATTAAAATAATTATATTGTAATTCGTTTTTGCATATTTGAATATCTTGTTACATATTTGGAATCACTTTCTTCTAATGTATTTTGCTTCTAATTTAAAAAAAGATAAAAAATCATGCTTTTATAACATTTAATGAACTTCTCGTAATTTATTTTGCAGAAGAATAGTTTATAACGACCTGAATGCCATAACTCCGGAGCAGTATTTCAAGTTGGTCACTAGAAGAATTGCAGAAATCAAAGCTGTATCTGTAAGTATTAATTTCTAAGTCATAAGATTATAAATTTAAACAGAAATAGGTATTAACATTATTTTGATATACCGTGAAACATTTTTAAGTCATTTTTCGGTGAAGCAATCAATTAAGAGGGATTTCAATATTCTCACATACATATTAGAGATGAAACAGATACAGTAAAACCGCGATATAACGAAATCCAAGGGACCAAAAAATAAAAATTCGTAATAACGAATTCCCACATATAACGAAAAAAATAAAAAACCTACTATATGTTACGCGCCGTCGCAAAAATGTTGCGCGGCTTCAAAAAAGATCGCAAATTCTGCAAACAAAGGAGGAAAAAGGCCATAGGGAACTGAATACCTACATATTTTTAGTAGTTTTGTTATTAAAACAGATAAGCAAATGGATAATCAAAGGAATTAAATTAAGAACAGAACCTATTCAACACCAATTGGAAGATATTTTTGTAAATTCCAGAATATTACAAACACAAAACAATATTTTAATTGTGTTTAAATGTAGAGCCACTTCAAACATAGTTTTGGGCACGAAACATACAAAATAATTCAAAAATAACAATCTTACAGTTGAATCGCGGCATTTTTATAAAATGAGTCGTATATAAATTACGAAGGTATTTACCGATAACGGCGACAACCACTTCAAAATATAATTTTAATCGTTAACATTGTTCACTTAAAAATATATTTATAATCGTTAAAATTGTTCACTTAAAAATTATCGTTAACATTGTACACTTAAAATACACGAAAACAATAGTTAATAGAAATACAAAATACCGTACAAAAATAGTTCATAAAATATTTTAACGAATTATTTATATTATTGACGAGTTCACACAAAAACAATTGTCAAACGAAAATGAATTTATGTAAATATTTAGTTGGTCATGTAATAATCGCGTTAAAAGCTGAACAAACTTAACTCTACAGACGTTACATTGAGACTGACATTTCCAATAAGTACATTCTGCAACTTTCGGGGGGTTCCTGTTAATTTTTGTATTTTACAGTTGTTTGGGTCTGGGTTGCAGTCATATTAGAGGCGTATGCGTACGTAAAACGTGTCAGAGAACGCCGCAAGAATTATGTCAAATGGTTTTATGGGCCTGCTATGAACCCAAGAAAAAGTTTGAATTGTTTTACTACCTTGTCGGATGACCGCCGCGCACCGCCGAAAAGGCCATAAAACTGTTCGCATACGGCAGATGCATCGGCGCGGCTTTGTAAGTGCGAAATAATATTTTCATCTTTTAACATTTTTTTATTTCGTTATAAATTTACGTAAATGTATTGGCATTTTTTCGTATGTATTGATTTTGTTATAAATATTAACGGGATTTCGTTATATAAATGCATTTTTGTATGAAAAATTGGTCTTAGGGACTAAATTTCAATTTTTTTTTCGATATACGTCATTTTTCGCTATATCGGGTTTTGTTATATCGCGGTTCTACTGTAGTAGTTTGGCCGGATATTCGACTCATAGCCACAAACGTGTTGCAACGTGTTTAGATCCGAGCTACGCCACGGAGGACGTCGTCGTGAGTAATTAGTGAGCGAATGACACTTTCGCATTGACGTTTTGATTTGCTGCACTCACTTGTTTTAATTTTAATTAACTTGTAAATTGCAAGATAATGAAAAGAAAAATGTCACGATGAAAAAAAATTGTGTATATTTTGATATCAGCAGTAATAATAACAAATATGCCATTTGTTTGTTGTGCAGAGTGCAAATTTCTTGTGGTGGAGAAGGGAAAAAAGCATCCATTATCACACTTTCTATTATATATGCTAGGCCCGTTTATCTTTTGTTTTGAATTGATTTAATTATTAGTTGAAAAAATATGACTTAAACTATGCTTCCAGGTTTTGATGAAAAATAAATTAATATCTACCGACATTTGGTAGTTAGCTAATTCAAAACAGTACCCAAATTTGAGAAAGTTTGCCAAAATTTACCTTTCAGTTCCTTCTAGCAGCGTATACAGCAAAATACTATTTTCTGAAGCCATTCTTATTTACGAAAACAAGCGCAATCGCTTATTGCCTCAAAATGCAGAGAAACAAGCGTTTATTCATCATAATTTGCCATTGCTTAATTCTTAGTACTAATCAATTTATTAATTAAATAAATAATAAACAATTTTTCTAAGATTGTGTGGTTTTTATTTGCATACAAGTATCTTCCTTTATCAATAAATCAGTTTATTGGCATTAATTTCATGAAATTTTCGCAGTTGAATGAAAATTCAAAATCCTAATTTTACTATCCAGCCGTTTATCCGTTTCATCTCTAATATTAATCCTATGCATCCAAGGGCTTCACAGCGACGTAATCTAAAGTTTCTCTTCAAACTTAAGGGTGTCACTTCAAGTTACGAAACCATACGAAGTTACGAAGGTTACAAGTTACGAAACCATAAACAAGTGCTCGTCGAATTACATCATTTTCAGCTAATTCTTGTTGAAGTTATTTTGTCGTTTATGCGCTCTGAAATATTTTGTTCTTTGCTTTTTAAAATGCTTGCCCTCAATCTTTCAAAAAATATAAAATGCAAAGTTAACTAATTTATATTGTATAAATATAAGTTAAAACTCCAAAGTCCAAACTGGAGTACACAGTATTTTTTCATCGCTCCAAGTTACCGACTTGAATATTAATTCAATTATATTTTAATTACACCTCATGAATAGTTTACATTTATCCTTACGACTTTAATTATTTTCCAGAGTCCGGAAGAGCGTGGGTTCTTCATCCAAATTCTAGAAAGCGTCTACAGATTTACACTCGGTTCTGTTGCTGGAGGTACGTGCGCCATTATCTAATCAATAACGCAGGTCTGCGAATTTTAGTTTGAAGGGGTTTGCTTTATTCATAACATTTATTTTATTGTAACCTAAATCGTATACTAATACTTAGCCTTTATTTTTCCTGGTAGAAATTTAAGGTATTTTATTGTTAATTTTAATCGTTATTGTGACTGATTCGATTGTATTGACGATTGGTAGCTGATTATTCTCATTTCTTCGAACAATGTTTGATACACTAGAAAGTAAGTCTTAGTTACCAATCACGTTAAATCTCAGTTACCAATCATTGTCACATAACGGTTTACCATCACTACTCTGAGAGTAATACTAATAATTGATTTATTAACAATATCAATCAAATATTAAAATGTGTTATATTTTACATAAATGATGTTAGGTAGATAGCTTTGTATAAGGGAATGAGAATAAAATGGTTGGTTTTATTAATTTCTTTATGAATCAGGTTTCACAGCTTCTTATTGGCCATTTTTTTTTTTGGAATATAGATATTCCATCGGTTCATATTTCTTTTGTCTTGTGCTGTATTCCTAATTTTATTATAGCCGTGGGCGCATCTGCCGTGTATCCAATCGATTTGGTAAAGACGAGAATGCAGAATCAGAGGACAGGATCATTCATCGGTGAAGTGGCATACAGAAACAGTTTTGATTGCTTTAAAAAGGTTATCCGGCATGAAGGCGTGTTTGGTCTGTACAGAGGACTAATACCGCAACTGATTGGAGTAGCCCCGGAAAAAGCCATAAAACTAACGGTAATACTTTCAATAAATTTTAAATGTTCAAAAATATTTTCACTAGATAAATTGCTATTTAATTCTAGAAAATCTTACAATTCATAAATATTCTTTATTAATGTGGGTGTGTGTGAGGAACTATTTATATTATTATATGTTTGTAGAATTGCACAGATACTCAAATTCAGGATAACAAGCTGGATAAATCCAAGAAAGAGAAAGTGATCAAAAAAAGCTGTTTTAGTGAACAAATATTCTCAAAGTGCTGTATAATGTTTATAATCCTGTATTTATTTTAATATTTCTAATTCATTACAGGTAAACGATTTAGTCCGTGACAAACTAATGGATAAAAATGGAAACTTGCCGGTGTGGGGTGAAGTTCTTTCTGGAGCTTGTGTGAGTATACTTTACATTTTATTCCTGGTGATAAGATTAAAATCATAAAATCACATCATATTTGTTGCCAATTTCCTGTAAACATAGTACCGTGAACCCTGAGACGTGCTATTTAAAAATCTGTTGGCATTATTTAACAACTGCCTTATGCATATTTAAAAAAAATATAAATATATAATACCTATATATTTTTTATTAATTGTGTCGCTCGGATGTAAACCATGGTAACAGATGAAAAAGTTATGGGATGTTGCATTTTGAATGTTTGTTTACGTGAAATATTATATTAGTTATTCAAAAGAGTGTTAAAATACTATTACTATCACAATAAAAATAATTTCCAGTGAAAGAGGAAATCAAAAAACATTGTTTGCATGTTAAGTGTTACTTGCCATGATTTACACATGACCAACTCAATTAAGTTGTGTAAAATTTAACAGAGATTTTTAAAACTAATGTTCAAGATAGACATTTTAATATTATATATATATATATATATATATATACATACATATGAGGGGTGTATGATAAGTACACGTGTTAGGAAAGGAAACACATTTGTAACTTTTATTTATTTCTCAACATATTCTCCTTTCAGCTCGATACACTTAGTCCAGTGATATAACATCTTTTTTAAGCCATTTTAAAAATATGATTTGTTCAACTCAGCAAAATAAGCCGTGAGTTAGTGCATTGTCCTAGTGAAAGAGCATGCCATTTTCTTATCAATTCAGCGTCGAATCGGCCCAATAAATCAGCATGGCACTGCCCCGTGCTTGTACTTCCCTTCTCCAAATAGTTGGTGAAGATGATGGCTCACAAATCCCAAAAGACGGTGGTCATTTTCGCCAGATGAAGTCCATTGTTCTATTGCGTGTAGTAATGGATCCATGTTTCGTCAACAGTCACAAAATACCACAGAAACTTTTTCAGATTGCACTTAAAGATGTCCAACATATTTTTTATATAGGATATTTTGTACACGTTCAATTGAGATGTTTACAATGTCAACAATCTATAGGGGTTGTATTTATACATGTTTGACAGATATATCGGAAGGATCTGTTTAAGTGTGAGGCTGGGAGCCCCAATCTCCCAGAGCTCACTGTATTTGTGATGGATGATATCGCAGTGTATGTTGACGTGTGCACGGATATGTGTTTGTGGGTGGTTGGAACAGATAGATGAAATAAAATAATAACTTACAGTTGATGGCGTTTATTGTCTATAGTTGCACAATAATAGGTATGTAAGTAAGAACGTGAAGCGTTTGCTGGTTGATGATCTGTTCAGAAAGCCGCCTGCAAGAGAAGTGAGTAGTCATGGCTATATCCCAGGGTGGCTACGCCGCAATGTATTGTTGCCAATACTAGGTATATATTTAAGGTTGACGCCTGAGGGAAGGTGCTTTTGCACCCAGGTGTACTAGTTCAGGACTTGTCGGTGGTGTTGCTGGTTGTGGAAGCGATAAACTTCTGCAAATCTCTCTGATCTTCACCCAGCGGTCTGCTAACACAATATCATGAAGTTTGTTGACTTAATAGTCTCCTCAATCAGACGGCCTGGGCACTCTTCATCAAAAATGGATGTTCGGCTATTCTTGAATTCATTTAACCAATATCTGATGTTATTCATCGAAGGTGCATGGTCCTTATAAACGATATGCAACTTCAATTGATTTTGATTTTCTCACACATCTTCCCATTCAAAAAAAAAAATCGAATCACTGACCGATATTACTCTTTTTCCATGGTTGAAAACAAACACAAACTATTTGATAAATCTGTCGGAAATTTTAACAGATGGCGTTAAACAATGGTATACAGAATTTGCGCATCAGCGGCGCCATCAGTTGTTAAACACGGTTACTTATCATACAGCCCTCATACCATATCTAAAGTTTCCTTGTATTTTAGAACAAGTAGGATTTTATTTTTAGTCCCATAAAAAAAGCTTTTCTGAAATATGTTATCACGCTACGTATAAGCAAATTATTTTCAGAAATATGTACATATATCACTTTTACACACACTTATATAATGATACGTATGTAATTGCAAAAAATGGTTTAATTCTCTTTTTTACCATCAATACATTCATAATGCATTACAGTAACAAAAATGTCAACTAAACTGTAATCTTAATAAGTTTGTAAAAAAAAATTGATTTTTTTTTTCCTATCACAATTGATTGATCTAAGAAAAAATCTAATTGAAAATCCAAATTCTAGGCTGGTGCGTCACAAGTGGTGTTCACTAATCCTCTGGAAATAGTGAAGATCCGCTTGCAGGTGGCAGGTGAGTTGGCAGGGACGGCTGGGAAGGTTAGCGCCCTGGGGGTGGTGAGGGACCTCGGCCTGCTGGGATTGTATAAGGGAGCTCGCGCCTGCTTCCTCAGGGATGTTCCTTTCAGTGCCATATACTTCCCAGCATACGCACACGTCAAGGTGGGTATTGTAAAATGTAATGAAAGAATCAAAATAGACAGACTATAAGAGAAACCTTTTTGCCTGGTGGCTGATTCAATTTGCTTGCTATTTTGGTACAAGCAGTAAATAAAACATTCGACTTATCCCGAGAGAACAACAACATAGTATTTTTTTTTTTTACAGATTTTACGGATGAAATTTGGCATAAATTGTTCAAATATTCCAATAACATTGTTAATTCAAAAAACCCGGCAGGTCTTAATTTTAAATAATTCTGTACCCCCTTGTGTCATCAATACAATTTATAATTGTCAGCTGCATTAACCGTCAGGAAGTGGAAAATTCCGTGTACATTTTTGTCGCGCTGTGCCCAAATACATATCCCTTGCTTACATAACTTCTTCCATCTATTAGAAAATGATGTGCCGGACCTAATATGCAGTGATCTATCCAAAAAGGGCTAATAACAAAATTAGCAATTTGTGTTTTTATTTCACTTGTTCTAAAGATTGCATTGCATTGATTTGTTATTTAGTAATCTTATCTTATTTAAAATATTTGCTCAGATTTTCTGTTTTATAATTCTATGTAAACTTTTATAAAAACTTCTCTGATTTGTAAATCTTGATGTGACATCATTTTGCTTGTCAACATTTTTTAATCATAAATAAATCGGTTCATTATTGTTACTTTTCTGGATTTGATGTGATTGCAAACATTTCACAATTTCGGTTGCTGATTTTGTACGTTAATTATTTAATAGATAAAATTCCTAAATTAATTTATATTAAATTTTTTATTTACAAATTTTACAATATTTTTGTGAATTTAGAATTGAGGGGTTTGTACTTCAAGATTTGATTTTGTCGGTTCCTTGAATTTAAAATCAATGAGATTTCACTGTACAAGTACTTAGCTTGTTTTTAAAAATAGTAACTAAAGCTTTTACGTGATATTTTTTAAACATACATTCATTTGATGTTATTTTTACCTTTTATGCATTTTTTCCAGGCGTCATTTGCTGATGAGAATGGTTACAATCATCCTCTTAGTTTATTGGCTGCTGGAGCCATCGCTGGTGTTCCTGCTGCATCACTCGTCACCCCGGCAGATGTCATTAAAACACGTCTACAGGTATATGTTTTAGATTTTCTCATGTTTACGTTAATTCTTTTATTAATTAATTTTAATTAATTAATTTCGCATGTGAGTAAATTAAAAGAAAATATTGACGAATTTGGCTGAAATTTTTTACTTATAGGTTGTTGCGAGAACGGGACAAACCACATATTCAGGAGTGTTTGATGCAGCTAGAAAAATATATAGTGAAGAAGGACCACGCGCTTTCTGGAAAGGAACTACTGGTAATTTCATTATTAATTTTATATTCAATCCATTCATATTATTATAAAAAATTCTGGTTGACTCGTGTTTTAAATGATAAATAAAATAACAATATCTTTAAAAAAATAACCCTTTATAGCAGGAGTTAAAAATATTTTAAAAAATTAATTCGATGAAGAGTGTCCCGGCGTCTTAGGGTCGGTGGTTCCCACACTGCCAATTATATGAATACCAATTACTGTCAATTACATGAATAGTAATCGAAGGTATGGATAGATAAATACTAATTAAATGTATTAATTGTAAAGATATACATATAAAATCAATTTTATCAAAAAATATTGTTGTTGCGCCACCAGGATTCAAATCTGGATCTCTTTTTTAATTCGGGGAAGGTGTGTTACCAACTATGCTACAGCGACAATATTTTTGATATGTATATCTTATATGTACAATATATCTTTATAATTAATACATTTAATTAGTATTTAAAATACAAATTTGTTTGAATGTCTTCATGAAAATAAACCTTGTGGGACTGTGTGAAAAGATCATAAAAACTTTTTAAAAATTGTGAAAATTGAATAAAGGAGATATTGCAACACAATACATTAGCTTGTCATGGTGTACAGATCGACTGCGAAACAAAAGAGCTAGTAGAACCGAAGTGTGTGCAAGGATAAGACTACAATCTCTCATCTCAGATTTGTTAGTTATAGTCAGCGTGTACCAGTTGAGTCATTCTACTCTGTGTACAAAATGAATGTGTAAATGAATCTTACTTGCTGAATGTAGCTTTGAGACAAATTTCATCTGTGTACTACAATAAAAGTACGGGTACATATGGTGTACACAGTTGATATGATTTACTTTAGTTTAAGAAGTATGTGCGAATGTATGAAATGGTTTAAAAAATAAATTCAGGTATGTTTCACCTTCTCAAATTATAAGTCAACCATCAAGATCTGGCGATAATCCTTTGAGATTACTATTTTTTATAGTAATCTCAAGATCGCAGTAATAGTAATCCCAAATAGTAATTGGCATGGTGTACAAGTTGACCATAATTCATGACGTTATAAAGTATTGTTGACCTTTTAAAGATCAACATCTGTCAAGTGAGACTATTTTGTTTAATATTAAGACATCAGAAATTAAAAATTTGGGTATAGAAATTTTTTGAATTATATTTTAAGTTTTACCATAATATGTCTTATTATTTTTATGTTACTTTCAAAAATTAAATAAATCCCCTACAAAATTCCACAGCTCGAGTATTCCGATCATCTCCTCAGTTTGGTGTTACTCTGGCAACCTATGAAATTCTTCAGAGATTGTTCTTCGTAGATTTTGGTGGATCGTAAGTATTGCACATTAGAACTTTTAAATAAATCTATTTTATTATTAATACAAATTAAATTAATCAATCAGAAAGATATATAGAAAGAATCTATCTATTAAAATTCTGAAATTACATTTAATGAAAACAAAAATCTGTTTTCATTAAAAATATTTTATTATTGCTTTTACCAAAAATATTTTGTTGAGCACTACGCAACATGTACAACATAGGTTCTACATGGAATCAATTGTAATTTATGGGCCAACTATACTCATAACAAATCTCAAATTTTTTTTTTAACTTGTTAGATGCCCAAAAAAATCCTAGGTAAAACATTGTGCGCTTAAAATAAAAAAACATTAACACTTCACATCACAACTACGTATGTACATATTACACATCACACTTATATAGCACTAACAACACGCATTAAATATATGCGCCGACCACGACGATGATCAATGCTGCCTAACAGCACACTCACTATATTTATAGTAAAACAAGCGTATTTTAATGAATAACTAAAAAATAATATCTCATTGACTTGAATTACTAGGCAATAAAAACGAGAAATATCACGAACATATATCAAAATCTAACTGACAGTTTACTCAAATTGGAACGTTCCAGATACTTTCCAACTTATTGCGTTGTTATCATCATCGTATTCTGCGGTATATCAGGAATGTCTAAAAAGTCAGCATTATCTTCACTAACGAAAGAGTCACCCTCCGCCATTTTGTAAAAATAAAATTAAAAAGTTTTAGAAAATTTAATAACTGTAATAATATCAGCACTTTGACGTCAATATGGGAGTGTATGTGTGTTAGATATTCAAATGCAATTGAAATTTCGGTCATTTTCATATAAATCATTTATCTATTGTATAAAATAAATCTGACAACACAAAAGTTGCGCATCAACTGTCAATTTTGTATGGAGGAAAAACAATGATTTTTACACTCGATTTCAGACGTAATTCGTGGTATTCTTGAGTTGAATAATATTTCTATGGGTCACCATATGATATCATCACTGAAATAATAATTTGGTTTAAAATTCGATACGCGGCGCTTGTGATATCAATCGTTATTTACTGACACTGCGCGTTGTCATGTGGATGTCGGCCGTAGAATAAGGATAGTCAACGTGACACTCTTGACATTTATCGCTGTCTCTTTCTCAAGTTTCCGACACGGGCTTTCTTGGGGTTAAATAGAGGTATATAGGAGAATATAAGGAATACATGTTACATCAATATTCTTACTATTTTCAAACTAAGCTAAACGCTTGCACTATGAAAATAGGACTTACTTGCTGGTGTCTTGGAATGAGGCGCGAACCCCCAACCACTAGATCACTAGGCTATTGTCTTAACCACTACATAAACAAGCTACTCTTTGTTATTTTACTTTTTGATTCAACGCGCACTTAATTTTTTTCAGTCGTCCAACTGGTTCTGAACAGCACGTGTCTTCTGGAATCGAGAACATCCCGACAAAACCACATCACATAGGAGGTTACCAAGTGGCCATCCCTATCATCACTGGTATGGAGACCAAATTTGGAATCGCCCTGCCACGTTTCCACACATCTGTATAACGATAAATTGTCCTCTATTAGAAATTGTGTATATAATAATCACTAATTTTTTATTTTGGATCAGTGAGATTGCATTTTACTAGTGAGATTTGCAATCAAAAAGTAAATGCCTTGATTTTCCTACGAATATTCTTAAACTGATTACAATTGCGCTGTTTGTCATATTAAAACAAGTTATATTTAATATGAAACTGTAGTTTTTAAAATGTAAAGAATTAAAAAGACACAAATTGCATTTTAATATTTTTTACTTTGCTAAAATATAATATTATAAAACAAAACTTCTATAAAATAATTATAAATTAAAAGTGTTTTTGAGTGTCGTCCCATCACGTTAGTAATGTATATTTTAATAATACATTGTAGTTAAGTGTTAACAGCATTTACTTTATTTAATGTCAAGCTATCTGTAAATATAAAAAAAGGCGTAGGCTTATAATTTTTAATATATTTATTTTGAGATTTTATTTTTTGAACAGTTGTATGGATATTATTTACTGTTTTTTTTAAACAGTGCCTCCATTATTTTAGGAAATACTGATGATATTACAAGCTGTATTGTTAAAATGTTGACATAAAAATGCACATATTTTGTAAAAATATTTTCTGAAATATATGATTCTTATTTATTTTTTAATTTTTTAATCACCTCTTTACAGTTTCAATTGTATGGGTTCGTCCTAGTAAAATACCTTTCCTATACCTTCACAAATCTGGAAGCAGAGAATTTTAAAATCTACTATAAACTAATTTGTCTTGTCAAATGAACATTTTTCCTTGTTGTAAAAGGCCTCCGTTGATTATCATTAAAAATATAATGATCTTTATTTTACACAATTATATGAATCATTCATAAATTCGTCGATAACACAAACGCTACCGAGAATAACATTTTAACATAACCCGATCTAAAATATTTATTTATTATTCTACAAAATTTATTGAGCTATAATATAATTTTTACCAAAGTACGAGGACCGACAATTAAGTTTGTACATTATTACAATTAATTGCAAAGCATACTTATTCGTTATTTGGTACATGGCCCTTCAAAATAGTCTCCCCCTGGAGCAAATGCCCTTTGTCTGTCAATTTTCCCATCGCAGGAAGCAGTATTCAAAATCATTCTCTGTGAGGTTGTTTAGAGCACACGTCATAATCGTTTCACCCCTGCGTAACTCCCAATGATCATCATCCTTCATGTCTTTTTTGATTTTTTGGGGAATAGAAAAAATTCAGACGGGACCAGATTGGACAAAGATGAAGAATGTCCCAAGGTGATGATTTGATTTTTGAAAAAAAAAACCTTTCACAACTATAACTGTGTGCTGGAGCATTATCCTGATGCAACATCCAACTTATGTTCACAAACAATTAAGACCAGACATACCTCACTCGCGGTCATAACCGTTTTGTTAGCACCAGATAAAATACCACATAAACACTTCATCATTTGGGAGCAAATTCTGTTATTTCACAGCCAGTTGGTTGCAGTGTTATCACATAAGTATTCTACAAACTTAATTGTCAGTTCTTGCATGTTCATCTGCAAACTAAGTTAAAGCTGCTTGAGCTGTGCTGGAACTAGCTTCATCAAAGCTAGATTTTGCACTTGTTGTCTACAATACTTAGTATATTAAATGCAGAAGCAGTCTGAAAATAGCTACCTCTATTAGCACATTGGACACTTTAATTTTTCTTTGGTCTCGCTTACAATCAAAGATGTTGAATGTGCAAATGTACATTTTGAAATTAAACAAAAATCACCATGAGTGGAAAATTATAAAACTGGCACCATCGCTAAAATGGATGTTGATGAAAAAATGTCTGCTCTTTCTAGAGTTATACAATATATGCGGTATAGAAATAAATGCACATTCAACTTCTTTATTTCCAATCCACAATTTTCTTAACAATAATTTAATTTTTACATAACATTAATCAAATATACCAAAACAAAAAATTTTTTTTTTTTCATTAAATTTTCTTACTAAGCATCCTCAGAACAAAAGAAGGGCCTAGCTATGTATTTTTTAAATACATTTTTAAGCAAAGATATTATTGATTTATGTAAGTATGTATCCAATACTGATCTATTTTAAAACCTTTATATTTAATTATTTAAATAACAGTTTCTTCAGTTAATAATTCAAATACTTTTTGATATAAGTTCTTTTTCTGGTGCCGTACTCACGTTTAGGCATAGGCTCTATCTAACTGCAGATATCCTCAATTTGTCTAAACTGATGTCTGTCCTGGGCAACTTGAAACAGCTCCTTGACTCTGAGACTGGTTCCAGATGTTTCGCAACCAAGACAGTGGCCAACCATTTTCCACAGAACAATTATATGAAAAAAGTGATTGTTCGCAAAAAATTCAATTTTACGGCAATTCACAATAAATATTGTATATCATACTTTGTGAAAGTAGTTTTTTAGAATGGTGTTGTTACTAGTGAAATCTATTGATATATTGAGCATTCTTTTGCAGCACAACGTTCTGAAGGCTTCCAACTTGTTCATAACTGTCATGGATAAGACTCCTTGTTTTACAATCGTATAGGGGCACGAACCGAACATAAAATCCGAGAATGTGTAGGCGGAGTGGCACGGAGCGTTTTCAGCTGAGAATGTTTTTTACTTCCTGTGTGTGAAGGCACTTCTTGCCATTTCAATCTCTCGTATATTAACAATGCACAAACAAAAAATGTTATGCATTTTGATTTAGTCAATGAGTATTTATTTATTTTAAGAAAGTATTAATTTTCTATACCTGGCAAAATATCTAAGCCTAGATAACACTATAATTCTAAGCTTGTCAAAAAGTATTTTGAAAAGTTTAACCATTTCCGAATTAAACAGCAAATTGTAGCAAAAAGATCAAATGTAGGGTCAAAAGACTGTATTATCAGAAAATATTAAAAATGAACTTAACCGGGTGGCTTCAGCTCCAATAATGGTTTTACTACGTACAATGACTAGTGCTTAGTAACTGCATTATTTTCTAGAAATTTTGCTTATAAGCCACGCTTCTCTGCGTGAAAAAAGGGTTTGACTAAGAAATCACACAAAGATACACATTAAAAAATAATGTTGGCTTCTTTTCAACAGTAACGATTCCTTGAATATCTTAGAGGTGCGTAGTAATCATATCAAATTTCAGTAGTTTGGCCAAAATTTTAAAAGATGTATGTGACTTCTTGAAGATTTGAAGTTCTTGAAGACTTCATTTCCTTAGCGAGCTGCTCGGCTTCATTATATATGTTCAAATCTTCAATTGGGAATAGTGTTTGAATGTCACCCTGAAAAGTACAAATTCAAGTCTGTATAATTTTATCATAGAAATGGCATATTAATAAAAGTTATAAATAGTCAAGATAAAGGTACCAAATAATAAAACTCGTGCATTTATATTAAAAAAAAACATTGATGTGCACATTTGACCTAACAATATAAGTATGATTACAAATATTACAGGTTACAAAAGTTACAGGTCTGGCAATGAATGGAAAAAATAAATTTGCTGAAGAAATCAATTACATCCGGTCCGGGTGATATTGTTAAGTTTGAAAAAGTGAGATTTCAGAAAAATACACAAAAGATTACATATTAATTATACCTGTGGATTTTCCAAATACAATGGATCATAATGGATTCCATCGAATAACAGAAACACCCTCTGACCATAATCGTGGTCTTCCCCAAACCTATTTATTATGGCATTCAAAGTATCCACTACATCCATTTCGAGGCCATAAAATCTAGATAGCACAGATACTTCTATGGCTCCACCCCAAGAGTTGGGCTTCTGTATCCATTCACAATATTCTGGATTGGGTTTTCCTAGGAACGCTTCTGAGTATGTTGAGGGATCACCAGCTACCACTTCTGCAATTATTTGTCTCATAAATGTGCCAACAGTTGTGTCAACTTTTCCATTTAAGACAAAACCTATAAATTAAAAATCCAAAATTTAAAGTTTATTTAAATAAAAAAATGCTGATTTTGTTATGTTATTATAATACAACGTAAACCTAGCCCTATTATGCAGTTTCACTTTGATGCGGTTAAGAAAAATATGTTTTAAAAGACAACTGTGTGTGAATTTTATCTAATAAATTAAATGTGCACGCGCTTTAATCAGTGTGCTCAGACTAAAGATCAGGTCGGTGGGGAAGAATAGCGATACAATAGCTAATTTATGAAAAATAAAAGAACGATGGGGGTCACAGAATTTTTAACAAAGCCTGACTTAAAAATGCACATCCCGAAATTGTTTTGAGAGTTATTTACTCTCGCTTCGATTCCATTCAACAAAGCAATGTGTGAAATATTTTACAAAATCTCCAAAGCTTTTTTTGGAATATATTTTTAAGTTAGAGCTGTTAGTTAAGTTCTAGCAGTTAGTTACTAAAACCTTATGGCGCCCCTTCATATTAACTATTTTCTTTTTCTTTATTATATGGCACAATCATTACTTTTGGTCATTATTACATTTAGTCATTAATATTATAGGTTGGGTCCGGTATTATCGTACCAGAGTCTCATACCTGTACAATATGTATCAATTTGACGTGAGACTCGTTATCATATTAAATTTAGAAGGCAGCCAGAGAGAAGCTATAGAAGTCATGCACCCCCAAAAAGGAAGGGTAAACGTCACCATACTTATATAAACATCACCACTGTATGTCAACATACAGATTTAAATATTCTAGAATGTATCATCTAATATCGTATTAGTTTCTTGCCTCAATTTACGCATTTTCGATTTAGATGAATTTTCTTGGAACTTATCTACCGTGTAATTCAATGGATGGGTGTACATAAATGTTTAATTTGTGATTGTTGATGTAACAGGTTATAGAAAAGAATAGTTTAAATTTGAATTTAACTTACCAATGCTAGTAAATAGGCAGGAATTATCAGAAGGAACTACTCTTTTCATCAAAATTCCTTTATGTTGATTACATTCATTATTGTGGTGTACCGACGAAGGAGATGCATTCGAATCATCTGTTCGAACTTTCTCCTCTACTATAATGGTGTCACCAGATGATATTCCACATTCGACAAGGCTTTTACTACCTATAGAGAGGTCCATAGGCTTTGGAGGGAAACCAAATAAAATATGTAGGTGTTCCAACTGTATATCTGTCAGACTAGCCAAAATACCTTTCAGTTCAGCTATTGTACTTTGAGGAGTTAGATTTTTTACAACTTGCTGACCTGACTTACTTTTAACCTTTAAAGCAAAACCTGCCATTGTGAAAATCTTAAAATTAAAAAGTCCATTAATCACACATCCCAGCCTTATTCACAATTGCACAATATCTCGATTATACTTTAGATTTAAAAATAGCAATTGAATGTGTTAAAATTGAAAACGTCAAAACTAATTCGTAAATGGAATCTTTTTCAAAATAGAAATTGACGAAACAGACGAAAGTGAATCACTAAAGCCCCAGTCACAAACCAAATGTCAAAATTATAACAATATCATTATAATTTAAAAAAATGTAGTACTTACCTATTCTTAAAAAACCGCGTACCTGGCCCGGACTAGCTGGATACGCGATATGTCGTCGCTTTAATTTTAATTATGAATATTCTCATTATTTTAAATAATATAATTATGATGCGACGTCGACGCACGGGTTCTAGGACACTAGCCCCCTGGACATATACCCCCCAGACAATAACACCCCTGGACATTAACCCCCCGTATAAAAAACCTCCCGTGCAAATAACCCCCCGACAATTAACTCTTCGTGCAAATAACGCCTTGACAATTGATCCCCCGTGCAAATAACCCCCTGACAATTAACCTCCGCCACGTATAAATATAATACAGATATTACTTAACACGTTTCGTGACGCTCTATTATAATTAATAAAACATATAATAACGCCATTACCGAAGTTTAGCTGTACTATACATACATATGTATCTAGCTTAAAGAGAGCCAAATAATATATTTTAATTTTTTTTAACTCTTTATAACAATTTTGCTCGCGCCAGTCACTGGTACAAAATACACAATACGTATCTAACCTAACTTAACCTAAACCTACATTTATATTTCATTCATTTAATTTTTTAAATATATTATTTTCAGACTATCCATGACGGAATTTGTAAAATCGAAAAAAGGAAAAGAGAAAGTGATTTTTGAAGGTTATGTGTATGTGAAACAGAAAAAATTAACCAATTGTGTTGTGTCAAGTTATTATTAGTCCATTACCCGTTCCGTTGAATATAAGTGATATCGATATTCCAGATCATTACAAAGTTACACATGGTGGCCAAAATTTCCTTCTGAATGATTCCAACCGAAAGAATAACAATCGAATATTAATCTTTGGAACACGTGACAGTCTCAGACTGTTAGAAACAACATCGCATTGGTTTTTGGATGGGACTTTCAAAACTGCTTCTGCGTTATTTTTTCAATTATATATATACGATTCATGCACCTATTCATGAACGAGTCATTCCGTGTGTTAGTTTTATTGATATTTTAAAGATTCTGTATTTTGCTAAGTGAAATAAATTAGTATTGATACTGTCCATTTGTATTAAACACTATTTTATTAAAATACTGACCCTTTATTATAAATACTAACAACTTATATAAAATACTTATCTTTATACGTAGTAGAGGTTAATTGTTAGGGGGTTATTTGCACGGAGAGTTAATTGTCAGGGGGTTATTTGCACGGGAGGTAATTTGGACGGGGGGTTAATGTCCAGGGGGTTTTGACGGGGGGGTTATTGTCCAGGGGGTAAATGACCAGGGGGTATTTGTCCTAATACCAACGCACGAGTTGATTCTGGACGGTGAATCCAGCGACTCTCCCCGACTGAGGAAAGGCCGCTAGCTTCCACTACCTCCAGAAGCTTTCAGAAAGAATCACCACCTGTCATCGAACTCTCCATTTCTTCCAAATCTTCGACGTTTTTATCGTCGAGAGCGACCCAATTCTTTAATTTTTTTTGGCCATTTCCACTGAGCCCTCTTGATACCCTCGTATCAACAGAATATTAATAAAACTAAGAAATTGTCATCTTCACAAATAATGTATATGTAGGGATCAGATTTAAAATTCACCGCCATCTCAGCCGGCATCGATGCTAGCGACATATCGCTGCCGATTATCGCTACAGATTTAGCCCAATTTCTCACCGACGATCTTTCTCCTATTTCATCGCTCTGAAACGGCGGTCTTGCCGGCTCACGCACTTCGAGCGAGAACGTCGATTCGCTTCATTTCATAATTTACGCGCACCTTCTGCATCTCCTCATTCTATCCATAATATCTTTCTTCCTTGTCCTATCATACTGTCACAATAAACACGCTAATCATCATTCTTTTATTTAACCACCAACCTAACTCCCAAATATATATGTATATAAAAACAATAATATTCTTAGGCAAAATTCCTTGTTATTTAGAATAAGTTAATTGTGTTTTCTCACTTTAAATTATATTTTTGATCTATTGCAGAGCAGAACTCATACTTCACCACTATTGACTAAACTGGCAAATATGGTATATGTTCAGATTTTTGCAAAATACAAGTTTTCTGGTTGATTTGAGTGCCTTAATTTAAAAAATTAAAATTGATAATGGTAAAAAATGTTGGAACTTCGAAATGCTATCATTTTTTAAGTATTTGCGACACAATCTTATAATTTTATTTTTGAAATCAGTCACTACTGAAAACATTATTGTTAGAATATACCGTATTTGCTGATTGTGCCTCACATTTTCCAGTTCTCATCTCTACTTCATCACTAAAATACAGCATTTTTATTATCATTTTTCGGAATAGTGCTGCAGCATAGAAGTCTTCTAAAAGCTTTCAAGCGACCATCTTTCTGTTATGCTCTGGCATCGATTGTGCCGCAAGCGTATTTAAATTCAGACCGATTAATTATTAATTAACGGTCGCGGATATACGAGGGGCAAGTAAAAAATAAGGTTCCTACATTTTTTTCAGGTATAAGGTATTTTTTATTGCAATAAATAAGTAAACCATCTGAAAGCTTGTACTTTATTTTATTTTTCTACATAGTCTCCTGATTTTTCTATGCATTTTTCCTGACGAGTTATCCACTTCTGAAAACCCGCTTCGAAGAATTTCACCGCTAGGCCGCCGATGAACTTGGTGACCGCTTCTTTCACCTCTTCATCTGTATTGAAGCGTTGTCCACCCAAGTGTTGCTTCAATTTCGGAAACAAGTGGAAGTCGCTGGGAGCAAGATCAGGGCTGTAGGGGGCATGATCAAGCAATTTCCATCCGAATTTGTCCAGTAGGGCGGTGGTCTGTCGAGAGACATGCGGGCGAGCGTTGTCGTGGTGCAGCCTAACGCCCTTGGTCAGCCTTCCTCTCCGGCGATTTTGGATGGCTCTTTTGAGTTCTGCCAATGTCTCGCAGTACCTGTCCGAATTGATGGTGGTCCCTTTAGGCATAAACTCGGTCAGCAAGACGCCTTTTCGGTCCCAAAACACCGTAGCCATCACTTTCCCTGCGGAAAGCGTCTGCTTGAACTTTTTCGGCCTAGGCGATTCAGGATGGCGCCATTGTTTGGACTGTTCTTTTGTTTCTGGAGTGACGTAGTGACACCACGTTTCATCTCCGGTAATAATGGAGTCCAAGAATTCTTCGGTATTCTCGGCGCATTCTCGAAGAAACCCCTCGGCACACTTGACACGATTGTCTTTGTGGGTTTCTGAAAGCATGTGTGGGACCCACCGCGCGCACACCTTGCGATAACCAAGTTTATCGGTCAAAATGTTGTCGATGGTTTTTTCACAAACCTCAGGAACCTGGACAGCAAGCTCCCGAAGCGTTACTCTCCGATCTTCGAGGAGAATGCGCTCAATCTTCGCCACGACTTCGTCCGACACCGATGGCCTCCCACTCCTTTGCTCGTCGTGGACGTCTGTGCGTCCTTCGGAGAACTCCCTGCACCATTTGCGGACGTGTTGGACGCTGATGCAAGCTGTGCCATAAACTTCTTCCAACTGTCGATGAATTTCAACAGGTTTAAGCTTCTTCGCGTTTAAAAATCGAATCACCGAACGGATTTCCATAGCGGATGGCTGTCAGGCCTTTACTGAGCGTCGCAGCGTTTGCTCCCGGTAGTGGGGATGTAGTTAAGGGACCAACAATCAAGGCAGTGTTGCCGGATTTTGCCTAGCATCTCGCGTGGTGAGTGTACAGCGTAGGGAACCTTATTTTTTACTTGGCTCTCGTATGAAGACCAGGTGATCTGTACTTGGAAAAAGCTGTCAATTTTGACATGAAGCAGACGGCCAGGACGGACGAGATTGGGCTTACGTAATATCCATTAAATAAACACAATAGCGGGAGAATAATTGTTCATGAACAGGATATTCTTGGGTGTATATTTCGCAAGGACCCGCGTCCCATAGGAATCTTTTTTCCGTCATTAGGAGGGCATTAATTTATCTAGGCTATTAATCTAAGAGATTTGTAGGGGACAGAATTTTATATTCACTGCCGTTTTAGCCGGCATCGATACTAGCGACATAAACGCCGCCGGTTGTCGCTACAAATCTGGCCCGATCCCTCACCGACGATCTCTCTTCTGTTCAACGCAACGGGGATCTTGCCTGGCTGGAGACCGCTGACTCGCTTCACTTTCATAGTTCACCCTCGCCGTCTGCTTCATTTCTTCATTCTATGAGTAATTTTGTATTCTTTGCTCTATTATACTGTCACAATAAACATCAACACGCCAATCATCATTCTTTCATTTAACCACCGACCTAACTCCCAAAGATTTATATCGCCTACGGTTGGAGTAATTACGCGACGATCACACACATTACTCGATACATTATGTTTGAGATGACAAGTGAAGTGAAACCAACATCCTCCCAAGATCGAGTCAATCGTTTGCCTTTTGTCTAGGAATAAATTGTATCTAGAAGTATTCCACTCGAGAGCAGTATAATAGCATAATAGGTATGTTAGTAGATATATCAAGTTGGTTAACAATAATCGCACTAAAAGGCCATTATAGGCGACTCGAGGGTAAATAACTTCTAGGTTCGGTAGAACAAAGAAAATAGCCCCTTTTATTAAATTCGAACCGAAGCACATGCGGCGACAGCCGTGAAGCGGCGGTTCACCATCGCGCCATTTCTAAACAGAGAGGATAAGAGTGCATATTTATAAGCCCAGATTCTCAATTTCATTTCTCCCACATTCATGCACCTTATGTGATTCGTACCATTCCGTCGTCATTCATTCGTTCCATATATCCAAACCGCCTGAGCAGGTCTTTAAAAAATCGCCAAAATCCTTTCAATCTTTAATCGATCGCGATTAGCTCTGCCTAAAGTATGCCGGTGTAGTTTCACTTGGGCAGTATTTAGTCTGTATTCGTTCCTACTCTACCAGCGGCAACAGAAACAAATGCAATGAATAAGAATGAATAATTATGAATGATATACAATTACAATTGGGCAGGCAGAAAAAAAAAAGTAATAGATATATAAGTGTATGCGATGCGAGTATCGTTCATGTAAACAATATAATTTAAAGCTGAAATAAAGAAACGACCAGACCCCATATATACCTAGTTATAAAATTTTTCTTCTTGAAAAAAAAGCAGAAGTAATAAAAATGATTAACTCATAAGTAGGATATTATGTGAATTAATTTTGTACTGATTGAAGGTGTAATAAAAGAAAAATCGACATGTAATTAGATGTAAGAATTCTGGTAAGGTGTAGGCTTGATATGGCAATGAATGCAAATGTATGGAATATAAGATATTCATAATTTAATATAGTATTTAATATAGGGACGATGTCGTGTATCGTCAATGATTTATTGTGAGGGATTTAAATAAAAATTGAAAGATGGACAGTGATAACGTTAAATTATTATACAATAAAGTGAGTATTATAAATAAAGTAGGCGGGGCCAAAAATTAGGTCTATAAGCAGAGGTTTGACGTCGTTATCAACAATGGACCAATAAGGCATCACGAATCCTGGGAGGACAGACCGACCTGCCTACAAGAAGTACGCCCTCGCCATGGGTACTTTAAAAGGGCCAGAACGCCATTGTTGCGGCTTTTTAAAACGAGAGTTGGAAGTGGATAGTATAACAATTGAAGTCGGGAGAATTGGAAGTAGAAATTCAATCTCAAAAGTCGGAGGAGGATCGAGTAATTGAAAGTCGAAGATCAGAATTGAAAGTGGTCAGTTGAAGATTAGAGTTGAACATCAGAAGTTGGAAGAAGCGACAGTTGACAATTGAAGATCAACCGCGGAAGTCGAAGGCGCCGCGACGCAGTCATCAAACAGTGATTGCTCATCGTCATTGTTAGTCGAAAGACGTCGCGAGGTCTACAAGGAGAAGCAAACGGTCGGCATCAGAAATCCAATACGAATGTAATGGAGAGTCGGAGGATAGACGGCCACAGTGCACCACGATCTACTCAGAAGCAGCCGTCCAGTCCGTTCCAAGCAACTAGCTTGATAGCCTGTTGTCAGAGCAGTCGCTGAGCCAGCCTGGAAGCAATCAGCAGATAGCCGCCCACGACGGATGCTAACGGCACCACTTCGCTGGCCTGAAACCGCACCACTTTGCTGGCTTGAGACCAGGTGTCCAGAAGATCCCAGAGGAACATCGCAAGATAACCCGAGGTAGAATTAATAATAGATTAAGTTAGATATAAGCATTTTCACCTGCCCATGAGTGTAAAAGTATAATCAATAAATGTCTAATTTGTGTATCTTCCGTGTGTTTATGTTCATCTGTCTCCCCCTGTAACCATGGTACTGATGGATCGCGAAGCGAAACATTCTATTAGAGTGCGGAGTGTCACCGTAACGAGCGACCAGGAGCATAACAATGTTCGATTAATCAGATGATAACTCCTAACCTTCTTTTACCATTTATTTTAATTTTTGTATGGACTCGTATGTACCGTACAGACTATGAACAAATCAAAATTTAACCAGAAATCTTATCTACATTTCTATGCACAAATATGCCAGAACCTTATCTATGGCCAGAACCTATGGAACTATTATGGAACAGAGTAACAAAGAATCTGTAGTCTATGAAAGAATCTATCATAGGTCTCTTATCTATGATCATAGGAATCTATCTGGAATCTATGCAAAGAATCATCAAAAAAGTGGTTGTCGCTCCTCGTACTTATACATAGTTTTTTTTGTTATCTGACAGTAGAATGCTTTAGAATGAGCAATAAACGAATAGAAATTATCAAGTGAGTCTATTTACACGCATGTACACTTATTTTGGTACATATAAATTGAAATGCCTATATTCAAAAATACGGAATCGTTTTTATGTCCCATTTATGTAGTATTAAACAAAATATTTTTAGTTTGAGATAATTTTGTGTACACATTTTTTGACGTTGGGTTATGTGTGTGTTACAGTTGTTTTTTCCTAAAATACGTCGGACTCAAATTTATTAATTTCGCTTTACAATAATGTATATAAAATTAGTGTGGAAAATATGTATTGATCATTTAGTAAACAGGTGAAAATTATTGACAATGGAAGATGATGAGGCTGATTTACGGGAGCAGATTTTTCACAACAATGTCAGGGAGCAAATTGTAAGTACACGTTTACCCATGTTGCACTTATTTACCACATTTTTAAATCAAAAAATCAATCCATATTAAATTATTACGAAGAATTATTTATGTTTAAATGTTTTCAGATTTTTCTGCTCCTTTTCATTATGCTGTATCTTGCTTCATACGCTCTCATCGAGAAGTTCAGGCGGCGTGATCACGAGGACTGTTACTCGACAGATGAAGATGAAATAACAGTGTACAGAATAAGTCTGTGGCTTTGCACATTTTCTCTTGCCATATCTGTAGGATCAGCTCTTCTGCTGCCAATATCAATCATCAGTAATGAAGTACTGCTCATCTATCCCGATAGCTACTACGTTAAATGGCTAAATAGTTCTCTAATTCAAGGTTTGTGAAAAAATATTCAATGTAGATCTATATATATAAAATGAACTCTTATTTTTTAGGGAGGCAGGTAATTATCAATCGGATGCAGCTATGCAAAAATTAATAATTCCGCCCATTCAAAGTTAGCACCAAATACCAACTTATTTATATGAAAACGTACAAAGCCACAACAAATATTTTAACAGTATAAAATTCTCTTTGAATTACTTGATAATTTTATTCACATCCAAAATATGCTTATTTACATATATGTATCTACTGGATATCTTGGACATAAATTGGATATCTCTGGAAATAACGAGGGTTATTCCTTTTTCCTAACAAAAAAATCATATGATAATCCCTTCACAGAATTCCACTTTGTCATTTGTGAATTTACTATTTTTTGTAAAACTATATCCGATTTGTCTATAATACAGTAACAGTATAATACACCTACTGTAATTAGTTCAGCTATTGACACCTTTACATTGTACATAGCCTACACACATTGTATGTAGCCTATTGTCAATATTCTGATGGCTTTATTTCAATTATATTTTTTCATGGTAGGATAAACATTAAGGTATAGGGATCACTTCAGTTCACATATGTTCTGTTTTCCTTACATTTTTATTGTTCCTCATATCTTCACCCATAATGTATTATGAAGATGTGAAAATTTATTAATTGATTTCTAGTATTATTATTATGTAGCTTAATCAATAATAGTATGTCAATATTTACCGAGTGTCGTCCTTCTCATTATAATATGAAGCCAAGTATAATATTATTTTCAAAAATTGTACTAAAAATTACTCCAAATAATCAGTGTGCTGGCATTTGTGCCTAGTTAAGAAGGCTTAATACTGCTTGGAAGTATTGTTGAAACTAGTTGAAGTGTGAAAGAAATCAACTTTATTACGGTCATAAACTGCTGCAACAAGGGGAAACAAACTTTACCATCATCTTTATTCATTTTTCTTTTCCATGATTGTAATTTTTTTTTTAAATTAAAATCTTCACGAGTGGTTTCAAAAGGTGTGAGCCAGTCGCGGGTACCTCAGGGCACCGCGGCGCTCACTTTGGAAACCGCTGGTAGAATTGAGGTAGAAATTGCCGTATTCTTTCACATCATTTGCTCTCAAAGGTCGTCCCAACACTTTACGGTGTGAAAATACAGGTCTATCGATGACTGCATCTGTATTTGGATATTACTTAATCGGAACTATTGTAAAATTTAAGGGTTTGTTTTTTATTTGTGTTTTCATAAATATTTATTTAATGAAATAATAATTGTTAATAATTATACAAGAAATTATCTTTTTGTGAATAAGTTCTTTGATAAAATACATCTAAGTTAGCGAAAATCTATTACCATTTATTATATAAAAAATGTACAAATTTTGTAGATCAAAACTATTACATTTTGTTAAATTTGTGTTATTGTGATCATGCATAAATAGATGTCATAATGTTTTGTTTTTATCATTGTTTAGATCTGAAGATCGTTTTTAAACAATGACTTACAAACTAATATTTTACTAATATTCCAGAATGTCAGTTCTGCAAATGTAATTTTTTGACCTCATAGTGATGCGATTTCACTTATTTTAATTCAATAAAATGCTAATTTATCATCAATATGATTGAAATGTCGTTAAACTCTATTGTTTAGAATACCATACAAAAAAAAGTTATTAATTATATCCATTTATTTGATAAAATCAACTAATTTACATACGTAATGTTATTCTACTTTTCATATCATAAACACTTGGCTTTGTTTGAAAGTAAGAATTTTGTTAATTTTAAATAAATATGTATATCACAAAATTTTTTGTAACAAATAAATGTTTTATATTTTACATATTTTTGTTTGTTTTCAGGACTGTGGAACCACATCTTTCTATTTTCAAATGTGTCCTTATTTATCCTGTTACCATTTGCATATTTATTTACGGAGTCTTCTGGATTCTTCGGTTATCGTACGGGTGTGATGTCCAGAGTTTACGAAACATTTACTGTCCTCGGTCTGCTAGCTGTTGTCGTGATGGGATTGACTTACATAATTTCTGCCTTTGTTGATAAAAACAATTCAGGCAAGGAGACATTGAGTAAGTTTTATTTTATTAAGGAGAACACATTATTATTGTGAAGTTGCAGTTTTTTCAGAACATAGTTCTGTGGTATTTTAATACAAATTAAATGTATCAATTACAAAGATATATAAGAAAATTAAATTTATCGAAAAAATATATTTGTTGCTACCGAGATTCGAACCTGGATCCTTTCCTATCTGGGGAAATGCGTTGATAACTTTTAAATTTAGAGTAATAGTTGTATCAATTTGAAAATAATTTCGAAAATTTGTCATCATCCTGCTCTGTTGGTGCGGTGTAATCGGTTTCCCCGCAATTCCCCAAAATGAAGTGCTTCTGAATATGTAAAAATGTATTGATTTATGATACGAGGGTCTGAAAATTATTTCATACTACGAGTTACCGGAGTTTTCATATTAAAGGGATTGATTAAGAATGAAACTGACAATTTGGGTCTTGAGGTGTTTGAAAATTTTCCAATTATATCAGATCTCAAATAAAAAGGGTTCGAATTAACATTTTTTTAAAAAAATAATAGAAAATCTCATCAGAAGCGCAATATACAAAGTAAAAAAATATATATCAGCATGTTTTCTCATAATCAAAAATTTAAAATTAAAAGAAAATAAAAAATGTGAAGTAAAATAATTTATCTGTCACCATTGAGTTGAGACACAAAAAATTATAATAATGTAGTCCTATAAAGAGTTAAATTTTCAGCAAAAATGTTGACTACTTCCGCATATTTATTCCCTAAAGAATGTAATCTGGGGACTGTGGACTAATGCATGTGTTCTGACATTACCACTGTATAGAGTAATGAATTGTGTCTCGATGACCTCAATGGTGCGTGAAACTCAAGCAGGCCAACAATCTGGGGGCATCGATGATCCTGTAACTGTAACTGATACGATGATGGAACCTTCGATTTAGTCATGAGACTTACATTTTACTGCTAGATCAAACGACACATCGTATTATATATAATTTTTTTTTTTTTAACTATTTTAGTTAGATTTTAATGATCACAGATATTAGTTACTTTGATAATTTTCTTGAAAAATATTAATTTGTTTTTGTTATTATTGTGCCTTATCTCCTGGACACTGAAGATACTCATGCATGCCAGCATACAAAGTACAAATTATCACGAAAACATTACTTCAAACGTATCTTCAAATATCACAATATATCATTAATCATTTTGTGTTATTAAATTAAACATGTATTACATTATTATTAATTACATTTGTTTCTCCTCATACATTCTATATCAAATTGATAAACAGAACACAGTCAATTTGAATCTTGACCTTTGTCTGGTCTTACTAAATTTTATAAGAAAATTTTCTGTATAGGTACTGTGCATTATTATTTTCTCGGTACAATTTACTTGTATCTCTGTTTTCTATACTTTCAGCTAAATTTAAATGTTGACAAAACTATTAAGGGGCCCCTTTCAATTATAGTACATATTTTCCTATTTTTGATGAAAATGTGTTTTTTTAAATTATTCATTTATATCAGAAGTTATATATTAGATTATAGTTTTTTTAAACTATTACTTAGATAGGTCCTTTACACTAATGTAAAATTGATAAACTGAATATTATTTGCCATAATTAAGACAATACAGGCATTATAATAAAGACTACCACCATTAAATGAATTAAATTAATATGTGCCACAAAATTGCTTTAATATGGAAAATTCTTGCATATATGTAATATGTTTTTTTTTTATAATCTGTAAGCCAAGATTACGAAGACAGATTTGGTTTTAGAAATTAACATAGAAAATTAGTAGTATTATAAACTGATTAATTTTCAGGATTATTTGCCAATTTTCAACGGTTTTAAAATTCTTTATTTTAGTGAATAAAATAACAAATACATCCTTTAGTATTTAGGCGATATTATATGTAGTTTAACTATTAGTCTCATCTTGAAAGAGTATGTAGTTTGTGCAGAATTTCTCAAATTTCAAACTGGAAAATTGAAAGTTTACCTTAAGGTCAATAAAGATATTTCAAAGTGTCAATTTGCACTTTTTTTTATGGGTGATAAGCTCATAATAAATAATGTTTTGCTAGCTAATAAAAGTTATTTGATTGAAATCCAAAGACCAAAATTGAAAATTAAGGAATGCTCAAAATATTGATCTAATGATGAATGATGAAAATATTGATACTAATCAAAGGCCATAATCGCTTTTAATATTGTTGATAAATAAAGATTAAATCCATTGTGATATCTATCACTGCAGTTATATCTCAAAAATAATCATTTACGGTTCAAATAGTAACACAAATATGACAGCAGCATTGCCAGTTGGTGCTTCATAAATGCATTTCCATCATTGATGTAGCCATGAGGTCACACTGGGTTGTGAAATTTTACTTATTAAATTTATCTATGTAAAATTACACACACGTAACACAAGAAAGTTCACAAGTATTTAATTTGTTTTGTGGCTGAAAATGGTATCGGGACACTAAACCCCTGGACATATACCCCCTGGACAATAACCCCCTATCAAAACCCCCTTGGACATTAACCCCTTGTAATATTAAAAAAAAAATAGAGATGTGTGCACAAAATACATGTCACATCAGTATAATTACTAATATTATTCAAACTAGAGCTATATAAATTGGACTAACTTGGTAGTCGCCCGATGGGACTCAAACCACCTATCATTTGATCACTAGGCGAGTATCTTACCACTACTTTAGAGAAGCAGATCAAACATATCTACTTTAATTTATTGTACAGTATGTTTTCAGTGAATACACATCCTTTTTCCACTGCAATCTCTCTCTCTTCTTTACTTCCTACAAAACCAAATTGATATACAGGGTGTAACAAACCTAGTCCACAATACTTTATGGGTGGATATCTGACTAAATTACGAGTCGAAAATGTTCATGGAATATGTGCCTAATCTCAACCATGTCAGATATAAGCATTTAAAAAAAAAATATTATGCGATTATTTCGATTAATTGAAATATTTTATTGATTCCAAATTATGTAAAATATATTGAATACGAAAAATTAAAGGTCGTTGAATTTCAACCGGCCAGACTATTATTTGTCAGATCATTTAGGACTTGAAGCAAAGATATAGATTAATAATGAATAAATTTCGCAAATATTTATTTCGAAGTATATAAACTTCTAACTTAACACGATTTTGTAAAAATTTCAAACAATGATATTTTCGATAACTTGATACTTCACCTGTCGATGAGTTACTGTTCTCTTAAAACTCGAGTAGTGCTAATAAAGTAATCAAGTAGAGTAATAACATTGTTTCATTTATATTCATCCATTATGATAAAACTCTACAAAGTTAACACCGATTTTATTAATAATATAATAATATTTTCTGTAACAGTGCAGAATTTGCACATATTCCTTGTACATTTTTGACTCTTAATTTAGTCAGGTATCCACCCATAAAATATTGTGAACTAGGTCTGGTACACCTGCATATTATGTAACAGGACAATTTTAAACATCTCATTCATATAGTGTTTTTTGTCAAAACTTTCTGCCAGGGAAACTTGATGGTGAAATTAAGTCAAAAGGTTTAGAAAATATTTAGTTGGCAATAACATGTTGACATTTATTGTTTATTTTCTTTTTTCAGATTTGTGGAGTTATTATCTGCCCTTTTTATATTCCTGCATATCTTTTATTGGAGTGCTTATGTTGCTAGGTGAGAATTGTTCATATAATATTTATTATCTTTATGACAGATGTCATTCAATAAAATTTTATGGAATTATGATACTACAATGTTTCAAGATCCCTCTAATGATTGTTTAATAATAATTTTGGTATTTGGTAATGTAATAATTGTTAAAATGATTTTTTAATTAATTATTATATTTAATAATGATGTTGTGGAGCGCGTTCATCATGAAAAATCAGTTAGTGTGAAAAAATATTCTGGTCATCATAACCATCATCAAATTGAACATTTCACATGATTGAAGTGTTCATTTGTTTAAACTTTCTATCTTTACTATTTTTAAATTGATCAATTCCTTCCTAGAAGAATATTGGCAGTTTTTTTTTGAGAAAATGTTTTTACAAAGTCACGAACTTCTGCGTCATTTTAGAAAGTTTTCAGATAGAAATCTATCAGGGGCAATGTCCAGAAAGTAAGGAAAGTATGATAAAAACTTACTATGAAAGTCAATTTTTTTCTAATTGTGTGTTACAAGTCGAACGTGCATTGTTAAATTGTCCATTTTGAGGTATATACTTTTATATAATGATCTTTACAAAAAGGGTACATACTGCTTTATAACTCATTAACACTCAACTAGCAAAGTAAGTAGACACCATAAAGAGAACTGGTTTTCACAATAAATAATAATAAGTTCCTCACAACAATGAATCAATCTAATATACGTAATAAGAATATTGTGGAATATATATATCATATTTCTCTTTTTTTTTTTAACTATCGGTCGAGGTGCTGAAATATTTTTTAAATATTTGAAAAAATATAAAATTGCGTTGTTAGACCTGCCTATTTCATCATGTTGCATAGAGTGTAGTCACTTGACAAATAATAAATAATACACGGTACTTGGGTTATGTCAACAACACTGGCAGGCATGGTAATTTTAAAACAGGTTTTCAACATACATATTTGAACTGGCGTACACTTGTTCGCAAACATAAGCCACAGCAGAACACGTCATTGTTTTTCATAAATTGTTGAAAGAAAAATAAATAAAATGTAAAACACTGTAATTTAATACACTTCTTGTAAATTTATTTAAACAAAATTCTATAAAATATTTTTTCCATATTTGTGCAAATCTTTTTTGCATCTTTTTTAAAATATAATTACATTTAATAGAAGTAGCAGTAGTTATACTATATTATTTAATAATTCTAGATATGTATTTGGAAACAAACAATGTGTTTACGTGTGCCAACTATATATTATCCTTTAATAAAATCCTTTAGATAAAATTGAGATAATTAGTACATCGCTTACATTTAGCTTCCTTCTTTATTTTCTTCTTCTTTTAAGAATTCATCAATTAATTCTTTGTGTTGCGGAAACACTTGAATTAAATCTCCATAACATTTCTTGAACTCTAAAATATTTTCCAATCCTTGATGTGCTTTTGTTTTATACAGTTGTGCTTTAAAACTATTTTCATTTAATTTTAGTGCCCAGTCACAATCCATTAAAACCTGTTTATCAATTTTAAAGAATTAGACAAATTATAATATTAGTATCAAGCAAAGCCAATGGAAGAAACAGTAGAAAAATTAACACTATTAACTATTATTATGATATAATAGTCTATTAATTTGCCAATTAAAAGTTAAGTTTCATCAAATACACTTTTTAAACTGAATGTATTAAAAATATTGCAATTTGAAAGATATATGTTATTGGAGTTACATATATTGTTTTACTAAGTTTACTGTAAATAAGAGTGAAGTAAAATTATTCTGATCATTTTCAATTAACATAAATGTTTGTCTCAACTTCCTCACTGATTATTTTCTTTACATACATTAAAGCCATTTTGAAAACGATTTGTATAATATGAATAAATATGGTTTTGGGGAAAAGAGAATTCGATACTTTTTCCACGAAAATATTTGCTAATATTTGCAACACTTCATTCAAAATAAAAAGCAACCTCTCGTCCTTTAGCCAGACCAGACAATTGAACCACAACAGTCTACATGTTTTGATACATTCACCCAAGACATGAATAAGTTTTTGTTTTACCTTTTCAAATTTTTCAAATTTTATTAGCGTCAAAGCTCTGTTTGTATAGAGCAGGCAACTGTCCTTGACTTGTTCAATTGCTTTGTCGTAGCATGTCAGTGCAAGCTCATAGTCTCCGCGCCTAAAGGCTTTTGTGGCTCTTGTCTTGAAGGTATCGGCCTTTTCTCTACGTAACTTTCTATCTGCAGCTCTCTGTTCCGAATCTCTACTGACTTCTTTCATAAAAGCCTCTGGATCCATTTCATTCTACAAATATACAATAAAATTATTATTTTTTAACTGTTTCGGTGTCATTAATTCACCTTGGAATAAAAAAGCTATTCTAAAGTTGTTTGCTTTCATTATAAGAGGTAAAAAATGGAAGAAAATTCGAGCTTGTCACTTATATTATTTATAACTCTCGAGAAAGTCAAAACCGCTCAGTTGTAGTTAATAGTGATGGTGACCATAATTTTTCTGTCTTTCACAATCATTACCAGTAATACACGTGTTATTTTACATGTTTGTACCTTAATGTTTAAAGGAGAATAGTCGTACAGTGCATAGCTAATTTTATATTTCTAAATATGTACATATATGAATTTAGTCGTAATATGGACATTACATTGCCATCTAAAACACATATTAGATAATTTTTTTTGAAATAATATAGTTACAACTAAAATAGTTAAACTCACTCCTTAGAGGTTAAAATCTTTTTAATAAAGAGTGATCAATGTATCTATTGCGTACTATGATGATATTAATAATGCTTTATACCATTACGGACTTATTATTTTTAGAACACTTACAGAATTACTAGTCCTTTCTTCTTTATGGCATGCTTTTTCATTTATTACCGTTCTGTCGCTGTTTATTTTAATTTCTATATCCCCATCCAGATCTAGAACACTTTGATTTCCTTCAGAGAGATATCTGTCTGCCAACATTTGCCCCCTCTGGGAAACATCTCTGTCTTGAGATGATAGTTGCGATACTATTTGAGATATCTCCGCAACTCTGTGCATAAAGTTGTTCCATTCTTCATTTTTTTCCATATTGCCACTGATTACACAATCAAAGTTATATAATTTAAAAAGTCTTGTCCAATTTATCTTGCTGATATTGCAAAAGTAAATAATGCTCTCCGTTGTCACGGAAACGTGGCGTTATATTGATTTCAAAACATTTTCTTGTTGACAAGTAGTATAGGTGTATTTAATATAGGTGTTAAGTATTTTGTACATCATAAACTAATTTTCAAAGATGTTCATGTTCATTACATTAAAAGCAATTGAATATTTTTCTTACACATTTAAATTTGATTACTTGTGTTAAAAAAATGTTTAAAGAATAATTCATTGTTTTACACAAATTTTGTCCTGAGTTTTGTCTATTTTTCAATTGATTTTTGTATTGGAGATTCGTAGATCTGAGATAGTATTCTTCTTCCTCTTCTTAATGTCTATTCCTTTGTCATTGTAGCTTTCTCCATAGATTTCTGTCCTGTGCCAGGTCTTCTGTATCTATCTGCTCTACTGGCTCACAAATGTTTTCCTTGACCGTCCTCTTCTTCTAATAGTATATATTATTGTATTTTTTATTTAATACAATCCACAGCACCTTGCATCTCAATTTACACCTCTTCGGCGAACTCAACTATTTTATGACCTTTACTTGTGACTCACCAAAGTATGAAAAGTAATATTGGATCCCAAGGAGGATTGCTTTTTTTTTTTGCAACTTTATATAGTTTTATATTCTTTACATTATTCATACAATTTATAAAGAATGTAATATTAATTTTGATTAAATTTTCATTTTTAAACCCATTTGTCAAGGTCCTTTATTTGTTTAAAAATATTTAATAAGCATCCTGCTTGGCAATACAAGTGTTAAGCCCAACCCAAGTTGAAATATTAGTGAAAATTTTCTCCAATATTTTCTTACTTTATATGTAAGTGGAATATTAAGAGGCTACTTTCATTTTTCTAGTTTGAATTTCGAGATATTTTTGCATTTTGCATACCCTTTCAGATGAGACTAATAGTTAATTCATTTACAATATCAAGTAAACATAAAAGTGCGTTATTTTTTACGTAAATATTGCTAGAGTGAAAGGTATCAATAGAAAAGGACAAGTATACAATTGTTGATTTTCTTCAATTCCTAGTTAATAAAGCTATCAGAAAATAGGCATTTCTTCAACATTCACAATACATATGTGTTGCCATTTGAAATTATCAAGCGAAAATTAAATAATTTGTTAAAGTTCTAACCTAAGAATTTGTTATGTTTATGATAAAAACCATTGTTTGTGTCGATAAACATATGATTATAAAATACTACAATTTTTCCCCGATTTATAAAGAAAAAATTGACGTAAATTCATATCGATAAATAATATTGATAACTTTTGAAGCAGCTGTATTTGTGAAGAAAAAACTATTTATGATAATATTATATAATAATCATACTCCGGTTGTAATAAAAAAAACTGTTTTTTTTTAAATATTTATTTATTGTTTTAATAAATTGCATATATATTTAATATTAAAATATAAATGAAAATATGACAAAAGTATTATTATTCACTGTTAAATAATTAGTTGTTCATCGAGCATATTATCGTTCTTCAGAATTTCGTCGTTTTTTCTTTACACGTATTCAAAACAAAATTTGGTCCACATATATTACATTTTAAACTGAATTTAGAAATAAAACTTTGTTCTTTCACATATTCAATATTCATTCATGTGCACTCAAACATCGATTTGTGGGAGTAAATTTGATTAATTTGAGAAAAGAATTGGTGTATGTCGACCACTCTTTTGCCATCCAATTTACGAAGTTTACACGAGTCCACACATTCAATGCTCAGTTCGGGAACATCCTGAAAATAATTAATAATATTATTATTTAGTTATCAGTATTTTTATCTATAAAATATTAAAATACGTGTTTATTCATTTATATGACTATAACAAATACATTTGTATCAATGAGACAGGTCTGTCATGTATAATTCTTTTGATAAAATAATTTATCTTTAAGGATATACATTTCCAATAAAAAATAATTTATCCGCACTACATAATATATGTATATTGAACTATGTAATTTATATTGTTAAATCAAATAGATAATTGTTATAGAAATGGTAAAAATTGTCAACTTACGTCGCAATTTTTTTTTCAAGAAGTTTATAACCATTTAAAATTTTATTGGAACATTTCCTAGAGCGTGTCAATGGATACTTTTTGACCTTAGGCATCTTGAGTCACAGGAGGCAGTTTCAGAACAATAATCTATATAATAATATATCATTGACTTTTCATTTCATTATTGATCGATTCACGCGCATGCGCTGGCTGCCATGCACTGGTCGCAAATTCGTTAGCCACCACGCAATGGCCGCGAATTCGTTAGCCATCATGCACTGGCCACACATTTGTTAGCCATGCATGAGCTGTCAGATTCTAAAACCGGGCAGATGATGAATGTTTAATGTTGAAATATCAAAATTATAATCTGTTTTCGTATAAAAACAGCCCAAAACAACTATTACAAATTTACAAAATTTACATTTACAAATTTACAAAAATAAGCAATTGGTATCAAGAATAAGTATAATATTCATTCATATTGTAGTCAAAATTTGTATTAAAATGTGTTTTATGGGCAAATTTAATTAAAAAATTTCAGAGTGCAGATATTAGGACCGCCATCGCCTTATTTGAATGGCATACTGACAGTGTGAGATATAATTAATAATATCCTATTTCATAAGACGGAAAATATATTATTTAAAAAATGATTATTGTGATTCTGATGTTTCTTTAAACTTAGTTTTAAATAGTAGTTGAAACCTCAAAGCATGTGAGTAAATATAGTATATTATTTAAAAACATTGTTTTTACTAAAACAAAGTATTTTAAAAATGTCAAAAATTCATCAAATGTACTGCAAATTGAATGATTTATAACTCTATTCATTTTTTAAATTTTGCTAATTTGGTTTCCTACAGATTTGTCTCCATAATCTTGGCTTCAAGATTATAAGAAAATATATTTCCTTTATTTATTAAATCAGCATATTGACTCAATTTCGTACCATGCCTAAAATACATCTAATGGTCGCGGTCTTTCTTATAATATTTTAATATTTGTATTGTAATAATTATGATAAATAACATTCAGTTTATTAATTTTATATTAATGTAAAGGTCCAATCTAAGTAGTAGTTGAAAAAAAAGTCTAATCTTTTGAATAACTTCTGATATAAATGAATAATAAAAACCCACATTTTCGTAAAAAACGCGAAAATATTAATTATTATTGCAAGTCGCGCCTTAAATTATTTTACTATATTCTCTTTAAAAAGTATCTTTTTTTCAGACAGTACAAACTAATGTATGGTGGAGCTTCTATTCAATCAATATCCATTTAGTAATTTCTCTAAAAATATAATACATAACATATTTTTTGGAACTTTGAAGTATAATTGACAATATTATTTTTATTTAACAAAGCTTATTTTGAAAATGTTGTATGTACTTTTTACATGTTAGTCGACATGAAATTACATGCGAAAAGGATCCAGTTTAGCAAGAAAGATTGATACCTATTTAAGCAATTTAATAATATCCAATTAAAAACTAGGAATGGATACATACATAATATTTAAGGAGTTGCAATTTACATGGACACATGAAATATCAATATAGATGTAAAAAAAAGTATTTTGAGTGTTCATAAAAAGATGACATGGGTTAAAAAACATCACAATTTAGTATGGAATTCCAACTGACAGTTTGTTGACTGAAAACATTTTATAAAAAGCCATAATGCATATTTGAATCTGATAAATGCAAATATATATTTTTGTTGTATGTAAATATATATATTCCATATAATAAAATTTATTCATAATAATGAATAGTTATTTCTCTGCACGGAAGATCCAGCCTAATTAAACATTTATTTTCAGTTTGTACTCCACTTGGCTTTGTAAAACTTTTTGGTGTGGTTGGTCAAGTTCTGGTGAAGCCACAGTTCTTGAGAGATTTTGATGAGGAGTTCTACGCGTATTCACTGGAGGAGGAAACCGTGCGGCGGAGACTTAAACATGCACAAACCACAGGTAAAATAGTTTATCCTTTATGATCCTCACCAGATTATTGTGAGGCTTCTAAAAATATGTGATTTAAATCCTTTATTTATACTCTCATACAAATACTGTATACGAGCAATTTTCAAGTTAAACTTGTACATTGTAATTCAACACAAAGTTAAAAGATCTATATTTGGCATAAGCAAAGAAAAGGTTAACATGTGTAATATTTTTTTGTTTGTATGTATTATTTGCGGGACTTGTGAAGTAGTCAATATAAAAATTATAGCCCTAAAAAAAGATAATATTTTTTTGTATATGTACTATGATCATAGTCTAGGCGGGCAAAAGAGTCATATTTTAGTTGATTTTTTGAGTGAAGAAATCTTGTAGTCAGCGTAGCACTTGATTAAGTATGTTTATATATTTGGGATTTGAAAGATGTACTGTTTAATGTGCAGTGATGTAAATGGAAGATAAGACAGGTTGTGAGATATCAGATGGTTGTGTGAGCATTCGAACACCCCCAAGTAAATTACACCGGGTGCTTACCTGTTTGTTTTAATTATAACGCGGAGTGTGTGTGTGCGTGGCCAGAGCAAGATGAACAATAAAAGACTACTTAATAATAGATCGATGTTTATTGATATTTAAAATAAAGTTGCGATACAAGTATAAGCAGTATATGTTCTACATTAATAATTAAGCATTGTTTAATGAACTTGTCTGGAAGGCTACTGCGAGAGAAGTGACACACACAGACCAGTCTTCAGACGGTTGCAAGTACGTTGTATTGTCTGTTTTTTGATCGGTGCCAGCGTGATTATAAGGTTACTGCGAGAGAAGTGATGCACACGGGCCAGCCTCCAGACGGTTATGGGTGCGTTGTATTGTTTTCTGTTTTTTGGTTGGTGCCAGCATGATTATAAGGTTTATAGGACCCCTGTTTTGCTCCCAGGTATGTGTGGGGTGCATGCAGATTGTGGAAGCAATTGACATCCATATACATACATATATTATAAAACATTTTTTTTTACTAGGCGAGGGCTACATATCCCCTCCACCGCTGGGCCCACCACCATGTGGGAGTCCCCTTGTCTCGTGTAGTGATTTTGATGACACTTGCGAAGAGGGGAGTGTCGGAACCAGCTCGGGTCTCCTCCGCCTCAGAAATGGAGCACTGCAGGCAGGCTTGCAGCAGAGAGTTCAGCAACTTCAACATAAGAGAGAGGTAAGTGATTGGCATTGATTTATCTATTATATCAATTGATATATGATTTTTTTCAAAATTACATTTTTAAAAGTATTAATACATTGTAAGTGTTATATTTTTATCAGTATTGTAGAATTAATGAATTACCACATATAAATTATTTGTTTTATCATAAATTTTTCAAATACCCTAAATTGGCTTCAGGTCACGATAATTCCTGCAAAATTTTAACCTTTGATAAAAAACTATGATTCCGAATTCGTCTCTACGATTTAAAGAAATATGAAGATCGATTGACCGATGCGAAACTCTCAATGCTTGTAACGGCTCTACAATTAAAATTGTAATTAAAATTGAATGTTTTATATTTGCATGACATTTTGGAATTTCCAAAAATATCGCCGAATTTTAGACTATTGTTTCGTAAAATGTTTTTAATTTAATTTCTTAATTATTATCAATTTTCTGATCTGTTGAAACAAAACTAAATTGATTATTCAGAGTTTTCTTTATACAGAAAATCCAACCTTCATTTGCAGAATGCCTTATTTTATATCCCATGTTAAACTGACAATGGGTGTCTTGTTTGCAGAACTTACAAATTTTTTTAAAGCTGCGCTACATTTATTTCTACGGCGCGCGCAGAATATTCATATATTAGGAAAAAAAAAATTTTTATAAACAATTTTTTGCTATATGTGGGAATTCATTATTACGAAATTTTATTTTTTGGTCCCTTGGGTTTCGCAATTACGAAGTTTTACTATATTTGTTTTATCAATTCCGAAGAGACTGTTTCTGATTGCTTTCTGATAGTTTAAAATAAATAAATGGTGTGATCTACAATTTTTTTGTTTCAAAAGCCTAGTTTGAGGCAGAAGCGTTATAGCATGGTGCCATTACATGTACAATAGTTTTTATTAAGAAACAAAAGTTGCTATATTGATATTGTTTAGTATCTGTTTGAATCTTACAATTATTTTTCTTTAGTTGGTGGATGGACAGCGACACACCTCTGCGCTGAGAAGAAATGTGGTGTATCCGCTGGCTGTACTCCTACTGTTGTTACTAACAGGGATTGCCGTACTTATGGTGCTACAGAATACTTTGGAACTTCTTGTCGGATTTAAAGCATTGCCATTGTCAACGACTGTAAGTTTCAACCATTATTTTTTTAACTATAAAATATATCAATTTTATTTTCTTTTATTCAAACTCAAAGAATCTAAATATGTATTATGAATTATAGCTGCTGAGGGTTGCTTATAATGTGTTGGCAACAGAGCTGTCATTTCAGCACACTCGGTGTGCGTATGATTAATTTTTTATGTATTTGTGTATGTATATAAGTGTATAATGGACATACCATACTGCAACTAGTTGTGCATGCCACTCAACTTATAAAAACTGTCGCAACATTTTGTAATTTGATGTACAAATTATATTAAAATTTTAAAGTAAAGGCACTGCGCGCTTTTCAGCAATTCACCTTGGGTATAAGTTCACTGTCCCGCCTGGGACCGTGGGGTGCTGGGATGCAAGTAGTGGTGCTGCTCTACCTGTATGCGGCCTCCTGTACCGGTCTGTATGGGGGAGGGTTCCCCGCGCGTATGCGCCCCCGTGCCTCGCGCACGCCCCTCACCCTCCTCATCGCCAATTGTGCCCTGCTGCTGGTGCTCAGCTCTGCCCTACCTTTACTCGCCAAGATTCTGGGTATGGCCTGACTAAATGTTTATCTTCTTTTTTTTTTATCAGGATTATATATACAAAATTATTAATATTATTGTGTTACATTACATTTTTTAAATTATCAGAATATTTCAACAGGCATCGGATATCATTGACCTAATATTTTACACAAATATAATACCCCCTGGAACAACATTGTATATCAGTTTTTTTACAAATATTGATAGATAGATGTAGCGTCGGCCATCTTGGATGACATACCGTGTTGTAGGTAAGATGAACTAGAAATTATGTGTAATAGTACAGGTAGTTTTTGATTTTCCTTAAAGTCGTTTGTTTTATTTTTTATGTGTCAAAACAGCTAAATATGGATTTTTGCATATACAATGCAATCGTATAAGTTAGGGGACATTTTTACATATGAAAACCATTGTATTAAACATCAAATGTGTACGTTTTATTATAACGATTCGCTACAAACGTTAGATAAATTAAAAAAATACTAAAAGAACACAAGATATGTATAGTAATAGTTAATTTTTAATTAAAAACATAAAATCATGTATTGTTTATGTAACTTACATATGTACATTGTGACGTCGTATATTGCACGTCCACCGACTCACTCAGGGTATTGCATGAAGTGCGTGGGTCTGGTTCACAGAATTCGCAATATTGCCTGCCACTCACATCAGGGAAAATAATAAGATTAGTTCAAATTTTATAATCACAAAATTTAATTAATAGACAAGAAAACTTATGAACATTTTAACAGAAAGCAGTAAGAGATCCATTACTAGAATGTGATAAGATGAAAGGATTAGATTGGCAATTTTTGCCTCAATCAAAATAATAAAATTTTATTACCATTTGAATATCTAAATCAACAAATAATAGTGTGATAAAAACACTTGATTCTTTAAAATGTGAAAATCTTCACCTAGGAAATAACATTACACACATTTTATCACCTGACAAGTTTGTCAGGTTAAATGTAGCAAAAAAATCATATATAAATTTGTTCAACATGATTAGAAAGTTATTAATTTAAAATTAAAAAATTAAAAGAAAAAAATAAGACTGCAATACTCTCGATATTATCAATTCACATCAAAATTCATTTTACAACCATACACGGGAGGTAATTGTCCATGCGGCAGAGATCCACAGTCTTCATCCAGATTTGATTTGTCCAAGGCACCAGTAAATACAGTAATAATCAGTAAATAATCAGTATTTCTGACTATCAGAACGTCAGGAAGGCTGGGTCATTTTCTTGCGTTTGAGCTCTCTATGAATTCCTTGCATCATCTTCATTATAAAATAAATCCAGTCATGAACTGATTAGCAGCAAAGATCAAATCATATCTCCATCATTTATTCTTCAGGAGAAATCCTTCCTGAAGTAGAAAGTATTGTCATCTCATGACCACTTTTCTGTCATGTCAGGAAAGTCAAAGTAAGAAGAAGTAAAAAAAGAAGGGATGCGTCCATCGTGTAATTACACAAACAATTAGCAAATAAAAAATTACATATGGTGCAGGATAACACAGATGCCAAATATATTTAATTATTCTCACCCTTCACTTATACAAAGTCACACTTCCGTTATTATTTTTGCATCGGAACAACCGCTCGTGCTCATCAATACTTGTCAAAAGAAAAAGACGGTAGTGAGAATTCTTTTCCTTATGCAGTCAGTTTTGCCAATTGGTAAATGTCAACACTGTTGGGTAAATGTCAACACCCAACATATCTTGTATGTGTAGGTACCAAGTATAACGTAATATATATTGTACATTCAAATTTTCATCAGTGTTCATTATTTTCACACCCGTGTTACATTGCGCACTCGAGGTAGATGGTTGAACTTCCGATGAAACTACTGCGGCTGGTTCGTCCACGTTTGTTTTTCTTGTACTTCTGTGTTTAAATTTGCTTCTATTAACTCATCATCATTCCCCAGAATATGAGTCCAACAACTCAGCCGAGTCAAGTTCCAGTTCCATTTAATTACGCAGTTCGAGAACTTTACGTAAATTAAAATAATCTTAAAATTGTGATGTTCGTAAATCAAGAACTGCCTGTATTATTATATATTTTGTATGGTTGTATACCATTCGATCCTCAAGAAGATATACATTCATAACTCAGATTTGCCCAAAAACGAAATACAGTGTTGGACTTGATTGGATCTTGATAACTTGTTTGAAAGTTACAAAAATGATTGATTTATATTTAACATATTCTTTACGTATTCGACCCAATATAGGTCACATATTCTATGTAACATATTTATTATTGTAATATTTATTTTTGCAGGAGTAACAAACTTTGATTTGTTGGGTGATTTTGGAAAAATTGAATGGCTCGGCAATTTCAAGTTGGTGTTGCTGTATAACCTGGTGTTCGCTGCAGCAGCCACGCTCTGTCTCGTCAACAAGTTCACGGCGACCGTTAGGAGAGAGCTCTATAATAGGTTAGTTGAGAATGTTCATATTCTCTCCGATTGTGTCACATTTCTCAACTGACCCGCAGTGCTTTGTGATGGTAATAAATTCACGTGACAATAACATGCCCACATGATGGTAACAAAGCTATGTGATGGTAATGCAACTGGGATGGTAATAAAGACCATGCCTTGTGATATAGCATTGTTAACATTGCTTGAATATCATCGCTGCACAATCATGCCTTTTTAATTTACTAATACGGTTAAGGAAGGTCAGTTTTATCATCATAAATAATATCATAGTTATTATTTTTATGTAAGGTTTGAAATAAGACTGAGAATTCATTTAAGCATTCTAATAGACATTCCCTTTCGCCCTTGCAGCTGCACTTTATTCTTTCCGTATTCATCTTATTCAATTATTTATCATTCCTTGAATTTTTTTATTTTATTTATTAATTTTTTGATCCCACCTGGAAAAATTTAGAATAAGTTTTGGATTGAAAGATTTAATCTGTCGACTCAATTTATGTTAACTAAATTTATTATTTTACAAGTATACTTGGAATATCTTTGATATAATCCATGGATTTTTTTTGTCCAAATTAAATTAATAAACTTAATGAATGCCAAATATCTGAGAACCTAAAAATTACTTAGTATCAAAAATTTGAGAACCAATGTATTGAATCCATCTTCTGATAAAATATTTAACTTTGTGAAATTCATACATATTATTCTACTTGAAAAAGTATGAGGAGTTTTTATGTTGGATTGTGTGAAAAAAAAAGATTTAAAAAAAAAATCTTAACCTTTAAATTACCATTTTTGTCTATGGAAGCCTATGGAGTGTGGTGGAATTCTAATGTTTACTTACATGTAGTTCTAATTAATACACCAATCATATGTGGACAGAAACTCTATATCTGCATTTTGACAAACTGACAGGATACAAGAATTCATAAATCAATACAAATACTCCGAGACTATTTTGCCCTGCCCCAATAGAGATGAAAGGTTAATCCTATTTTTATTAAATTGTTGATGGTGGCAATGTGTCCTCTAAGTTTGGATCACATAATTTTAAGGATAAAAAGGACCAAAGCTATTATTTGTGCGCTGGAAAGAAAATAAGATAACATTACCACAGCATAAGGTAGAGCCTGAGTTGATCACACTACTAATGAAAATATATTAAGATACAAGGGAAGATAGAAGGCAGCAGTGACATAGATAGAAAGATATTATCTTGACTGTTTTACCTCAGAAAGTGGTTCAATGTCCAAATTGGTGATCTTATACGGGATAAATTAATATACTGCAATATGGTCGTCAACCTTCGATATAAAGAGATACATGAGGAAGTCTTATTAAAAATTACAAATCGTGTGCAAATTAATATATGATAATATGTTTATCAAGTCGCCTTGCCATACAGCGGAGCTGAAGGATGCAGTGAAGCAAACTTTTTAATCACTTTCCATAAAAAAATAGAAGATGTGATTTTTAAATTTTTAATTAAGATGATGAAATACGGTATTGACATTACCATTAGAAAAAAACACTGTAATTTCATAATTCTTCAATACAGAGACTTAAAATTTTCCATTAAAATGGATTAACAAAACAAATTGTTCTTCTCAGTGTTTGTCAAGTCCCTAACTGCTAAATTTTATAACTGGACACATGCAGACAGCTTGTTAATGATACCAGGTACATACGACTTGTTAATTATATAGAAATCTTCACTGTAAAGACCCCGGTTACTTTGGCACCAAAATGTTCTGTAATTTGTTAAAATATTGTAGTGATGGGACGATTCCAAAATTTTTATCGATTCCGATACAATTCCCGATACTTCTTTAAAGTTCCGATTCATACTGAAAAATAAAATTTCCATTTTTACATTTAAAAAATTAAAAACTGATTAAATAGTGGTGTGTAAGTGTTAAAAAAGCGAATGAAAGTATGGCATTTTAAACAAAGATTCGCGTGAAATTACTGAAATCAGCTTTGACAGGTAAATTGTTCCTCAAGCGCTGTTAAGGTTGTTAAAACATTAAAACGTACCCTCTGTACTTCAATTATTTTTGGGATTAATAATATTTATAACACTTTTCAGGAATAATTTTTCCTTTGGGTAAAATTTGAACCTCGCGCACATAATTGCGTTCTCATTAACGAATGTAGACAGAACAATAACGTTGGCACCACAAACCATGCGCGCCATCGATCCACGTAGTCACCGCTGACTACACTTTTTTTGATGAAATAATTTGTGGGCAGCTAATGCGAAAGTACCAAAGAATCGTTTTCGGAATCGAAAATTAGGTTAAAAATTCAACGATTCTGATGTTGATTCCAATCCCAAAAAAGTTCCAGTATTTCTGATTCCGATTAATCGTTCCATCACTAGTATATTGCCTTGGATATGATTAATGTAATTGCTTAATGTAATTCGATCCCTAACAAAACTAACCTAATTGAATCTGTTATAAAGGAATGTAAATATATGTGATTTTTATGTTGCATGCATTCATGTTCATCATTCATTTATATTAGCTTAATTAGGTTAGATTTTGTTACAATACACTGAGTTTATTGTGTATAAATTTAAAAAAAACACAAATCTACCTGTACAAAATGTGCTAAGCTTTAGCAAGCGCTCGTGAGTGTTGCCAGAATGGTGGTTCAGTAGTGCCAACATAATGTGCCCAATAACATGAATATCGTAGCGGTGTGCCCGCACACACATGACACACAAGTTTGTATCATGATCTGCTTTAGGACAATTATTATGAATAATAATTTTAAGTATAAATATTGTCACGTAGTATTTTCATATTATTAACAATATTCATACTTTAATAAAAATATTTTTGCAATTTGTATGTGTGTATTGGTAGCCTTGCAATATTGTATTATTGCAATAAAAAGGCAAATATATAATAGCACATTTTTTAAGCATTTGAATGTCTCTTGAATAATTTGTGTTTTCAAGGTATTGTGGAGTTAAATACATTAATTAATTCTTTTTTTATTTTACATTATGATTCTGAGATTCTCAGATTTTCCAAAAAATTATAAAATTCTTAAAACATAATCTCTTCAACATTTATTCTTTAGAGAATTAGTACTCTGTTGAGTAACTTTGAAAGTTTTGAGATTATGGAGTTTTCTAAAAGATTTTCATTTTGTATATTTATAATTATTTATTAATTTTCTTTCTAAATTTTTGATTTTCATAAAAGTTGCGTAATGTGCAGTTATTCAGGTTTGATCTCCTATTTTATTATATCAGATTGCTCGTCGTCAGGCAATATTCCTATTCAGAATTAGTTGTTTGTCATCAAAATTCTTGCAAATTCATACATACAATATTTGCTGTAATGTCATTTTCAGCTTTTATTTATTATTTTCTTCTTGGCTTGAATTAAAAATACTCAAAACATTTAGATACATTTCAGTACAGGTATCCCTCACTTTGCTCATTGATGTTAAATCTATTTCAAGGAGGTTTGCAAATCTTTTATAAGCAAATCATCTTTCTTCATGTGACAAAATTGTTTATTTGAAGTTAGATAATTTTACAATTTGGTGTGGCTGAAAGCTACATGTTTACGATATTAATAATATTTAAATTAAAAAACCATTTCTGGCAGCAAGTTTGTAAAAATAAACAAAAATTTTATTATTAGATTTATTTTTAGCAATTATTAGTTATTAAAATGTATGAATTAAAGATAATAAAGTTAGATTAAAAAGTTCAATGATTTATTGGCAGTTTGTATTTGAACTAGTTTAGTTTAGTTAATTTTTAAGCCTACCAATGGAAGATAGTTAGTTTCATCTTGAAAATATAGTGTTTCCAATATATGTAATATTAATTGAGATCTTAGGGATTCACTTAATTTATATGTACAGTATGATGATGTCAAGTAATTTAAGTGCGTTAAATATGCTACCAGAAAATGCCCAATCCACATTTTTAAAATTTAAAATCAGATCTCAAAAATGGAGAAATTGAAAAGAACCCATTTGATAGTGCTTGAAAAATTTAAATTGCATTTTTGATTAATAAAATTATATTCATGAGAATATGATGTGAGTATCATTCAGCATTATGGCTAAAAGACTAATGAAGGCATAGGTAAGCAAAATATCTACTATGGGACATGTCTCTCCAATTACGTGTGATTTGAATTATTCTAATAGTATACCGGCACCGAAAGATACCGAAAATAAACATAGGTTTGTGCACTGATTCTCCGTTCTTAGTTCTCTGGGTTCATTAAAGAATTAAAGCAATCGATAGTTAGAAATATGAAGAACTCAGAAGAGACACAGAACACACCTTCCATCATGACCGATTGTTGTGAAGACTCTTTCTGCATCCTAGAGCACACTGATCGACCCATTATTTTCGTGTTCTCGAAGTCAAAGGTTTCTATTTAAAGGGAATATGTACTTAATGTTACGCATAGTTATTTTAATATTATATTATCAATGATTAAAGTAAAAAAATGTGGGACCCTGTAAAGGAATTTGAAAAGGTGAAGTAATGCTAAGTGAAGCGAGTGGGATACCTGTACATTATGATTAATTGAAAATTAATTATGTACCTACTTTATTTCATACAAATAGTTAATTTCATAAAGATAATATGAATGATCAACAAAATATAATTATTTTGAAATTGCAGGTTTTTTATGGTTAATATGTGAACCAGTGGATGGTTAACGGATGAAAGGTTATATGGTTACTATAAAATAAATGGTTCATATTGTTTATTTATTTTAATAGAACGAAAAGCTATTGCAAAGCTTTTTTAAATATTTTAAATTTAAATATGTATTTTATTATTGTAATATCTGTGCTGATTCGAAACCATTAAGTACTGCATTTAATTTTGTTAAAGTTTTTTTTATATAGTAATAGTTTTATTCCCGTTTATTTTTTACTTGTAAAAGTATTTTATTATATGCCCACCAAATTACATAAATTGGCAACAACATAATAAATGTGTTAAATAATTTATAATGCTCGAGTGTTCAAATACAAATTGTTTGGAATTTGACATTTAAATATTTTAAGCCTTACTAATAATATTTATATATGTATGTGATTGTTTTATAACACTTTTAATTTATTTTAATTTAAAATTTTCTAGTCTTGCTATTATTTGTTTTCTTATGACTCGTACTTTCAGTAAACTTTAGAAATATAAAGTATTTTACCTATCAATTTTAAGCGGTGTGGACAGCTGTTTTTTTGTGTATCTGAATATTCTGTGTTATTATTGTTTTAACACCCTAATTCTGAACTATATTCTAAAAAAAGTTTGTATTCCTTATTCCCTATACATATAAACGTAATAATACATATTAGAAAACCAATATCATTTAACTTTGTTAAAATAATATCAAATCCTAAAATGATAATTCCAAATTGTAATTATCATATAATGTGGAAAATCGTGCTACTCCAATAAATGTGGTAATATTACAAAATTATTTAATCTGTGATAAAAGAAATGACATCAGTAAAAATAAGACTTAAAATTATTGGTGTAATTATTTATGTATTTTATTTTAAAATTACGAGTTCCGAATTGAAGCCATACTACATATATTTATTTAAATAAAATAATTAAGTAATTATCAACATCGTATCCCATTTTTAATATTATGACGCTTGCATTTATTTTCAGTCAGTATTTCATAACACAATAATTACAAAATATTTGAAAATGTGTCATTTTCATATTTAATATCTATAGAAAACTGATATTATTTCTTTATTTTAAGGTTTTTTATTAAGGTTATTTATTCAATGTTAATTAAGTTTGTGCTTTAATAATGTCTTAATAAATTGTTTTATGTATTTTTATAAGGAAACAAGACAAATAAAGTAAGTAAAATACACATCATTGCATTTCCTATCATAATTAATCTACCTTTAATGACATTTTCATATTCGCATGTTATTTTCAGCAAATTAATTCGCTTAGGCTTCGCTTGCAAAACTCATGCAAAATTTCTTGATTTATCAATTAACATTTGTTTACCAAACAAGTGTTTAAGCGTACAGTTGCGAAATCATATTTAGATTATTTTCTTGGCTTAATAACACAAAAATCTATCTACACATTGAGGAAAAGTTTTTATTTTTTAAATTGAGGATTGACTTTTAGCCAACTAAAAGTAATAAGAAAACCAAATTTTAATAGATATAAATATAAATGGTATTTTCTCTTTTAAATAGACTGAAAAGAAAAGTACATAAAATTTTCAGGCACTGTTTTAATTTTTTAACTTTTCAAATTTTTTCACTTCCTATAATTTTTGACAAAATATTTATTTGAACCGTTTATTCTTAGTAAATCTGCACACTTGACTAAATAATTCATTTTTATGTTATTAAGCTATCAATTTCATCAATCATTACAATTTTTATAAACAATTTGAGTACAAAAAACATTTTATTTTAAATTTTCTTTCAAGTAATAATACTTTCATTTTGTAACTTATTTGATGATTACATAATATAATATGGTGGAACCTCTTATAACGAGACTAATTCGTTTCAGAATCTTACTCGTTATGTGAGACATTCATTAAGCGAAACAATTATTCCCATACAAAAGAACGTAAATGATAATAATGCGTTTCCTGCCAAAAAAATCAATTTTTATGTTTTTAATGTTTATTCTAATTAAATTACATACTTATAAATTGTTAAGGAGCGTAACAACCTGGAATGTTTCCAATGTTTTCGTTAATAGTGTCGCCTTGCAATTGTTTTTCGTTTATCCACATGAGAAGCAACCTTTCAACATCGTCAAGAATAGGTAACCGTTTCGTGGACATTCTTGACACTCTCTTTGAAGCATCTATCTTCTTAATTTTGTCCTTGTTCTTGAGGATAGTGCACATACAATCGGTCTAAATCGTTGATGTCGACCGATTGTATGTGCACGCTAGATCAGCCACGCTCACAACCCGTTCTCGCTTTTCGATGATTTTACATTTCATTTCTACAGTTATTTTTATTCTCTTATGGCTGTCTTCTTGTGGTTTTTTATTTAGGGACATTTTTGCAAGGGTTATTAAATTTTGCACAAAAAAAAATTACAAATAATGTCTGAACACAAGTTTGGAAAAATGTGTGATCACATGCGACCCAAACGTACTAGCGGAACGAGTGCTAACCAGAGACTGACGCACTGGCGCGAAAGTCCCGGTTCATGATGGGACTTTCCCACTCGTTATGCGAAATGTCGCTCATTAAGGGAGCGTTTTTTCCACAATCTGTTTTGCTCGTTATGTGAATTACTCATTATGGGAGGTGCTCGTTATGAGAGGTTCCGCTGTATAACGTATTTGGTATGTAATCATCTACATACATAGCACTGTAAAAATGATATCCAATTACATACTCCAAAACTATAAAAATAATGATCTCAGCATTCTCGGTTTTGGTAAAATTGACTTGGTAATGGATTAATCGAATGTCCTTATTTATTATTACTTTAATGTTAAGATGAGAATTACAAAAAGGTAAATCGTCATATTTAATACAAAATATTTTTAATGGCAAAATTTCACAGCTTAGAAAATTACTTTACAAATCACTTCTATTAGTTTGATACAAATTCTATTGTTTAACATTTTGGTGGGACAATCTTTGTCTCTGCCTGCCAATAGGTTTATAATTTAAAAAGTACATAAAATGTAAAATTAATAGTAGTGAATTACGCCATGTACACTTATTTTTTTTTTGTTATTAAAATAAATGCACCTCATTAAATTTTTTTTCTTCAAATATATAAATTCATATTATACATTTTTTTTATATATAGATTCAAGAATTTGGTGGAGTTTTTTAGTCCAAAAGGTGGAACCCCGCGTGACATCAGAGCCTCATCATTGTGTCCCAAAATTGTATTGCCAGTTCCCAGTGGTACAATTGAAAATTGGAAGAGTGAGTGAATTTTTACCACAGAAGAAAATTGATGTTATTCCCGAACTTTGAATGGGGACTTACGAATGTGTGTGATAAAAAAATCAATAATATTCAGTAATTTTATTTGATTGGTTCAATAAGCTTTTGAACTACCTTGTGCCAAAATTTTATTAAAATAATTTATTAACATTTATCTACATGTATAGTTTTTGATTAAATTTTTATCTTGGAGTAAAGGATTCAAGTTTATTAAAACTGTGAATATTGTGTAAGATATGAGAAGAAAATTTTTAATAAGGCTGAATAGTTCTAAAATTGAATGATGAAAATTCCATATCTTGACTTGCGAATCAGGTTCACTTTTATCTAATGAGCAGTTTAGTAAAATTTCCTCTATTTTATTTTATTTCGATGGGGTCAATTACCAAAGAATTTGTTGTAACTCATTTCTCTGTAAAATCTCTACACAAAAATATTAATTGTTGAGTTTTTCATTTATAGGATTCTTACCAAAACTCAAAGTTTTATAATACTATCTATTTCTTTTTATATTATTTATGAATGAGAATATGTTCTAAGAGTAGGTTTTGTAAAATGTGCTCTCTGGTTAATGACATTTTAAATACTTCACAAAATCATATATTTGTGTTCGTTTTGGGGTGTTCACATATTATTACGAGTTTTAAGGATTACATTTCTTTTAACCCTATTGCAGAAGAGAACTGAACTGCGTTCGTAAGTTTTCAAATGACTGACCATGAAATGTTGCGTTTAGAGGGGTATTTTGCATCTAATTGAACCGCAGAACAGAGATATGTACTTCCTTCAATATCTGCATAATGTGCAATTAATTAGACAAATAAGGTAGTTTTATCTGTATGGAGTTTTCTGAGCTATCATATAATCAGCAACACCAACCCCGATGATGGACCCCGCAGAGGGATCGTCACCCAGAAAGATCGGAGACACATGGCAGAATTGCCCAGAAAACTTAATACAGAAAATTCTTAATGGCCGTGAAAATCTGAGAGCTTTTTAGGGTAGTTTTACTTTTTTATCAGTAAGTTACTTTTTTATCTTCAGTAATAAGCCTTCAATAATGACTTCATTGTAATTTGAATCTCATATAGAAATGCTTGATTAATTTAAAATATGTGTTTTTGTAGAGTAATGTGTCATCTGCCAGATTATATAATTTTTCATAATCATCAATTCAATTCGTAAATCTATTGTATAGCTAGTTTAATTAAAATGTTTAAACAGTTACATATTCAAAAATTTATCAAAAAATGACACCGCAATAACTTTTTGGAAACAAAACAGATGCATATCTAGAGGGCTATATTTTGAATGCAGATTCGTCAACAAATGATGTGGCATTTTCTTTCTTGAGATTTGATATCTCGAATATTTAAAATTATATATGTAAATATATTTTATAATGAATGTAATAAATTACATCGTATGTTTTACATATTATATGAAATATATGATTTATATTCTCCAATAAAATGGAAGTCGAAGAAACAAACATTTTTAACATTTAGTTTAAATTTAATAGTTATAAATTTTGAACATGAAAAATGTCAAAGGCATGTGCATGATAGATTGTAAAATTTTATTCTTTTATTGCATCCGAGGGTTCTTAAATTTAAAACTAAATTGCATGCTTGGTCATTGTGGTCTCAATATATCAATATTTTTCAAATAAATGAAAAAAATCACAACCAATATGAAGCAAAATTGAAAGCAGTAAGTAATATCTGCAGTATAATTTTGTTTCAAAAATAAAAAAATGTTTTTTTGATAATTTAAAAATATTAAATGCCACAATTTCTATCTTTTCCTGTAAAATTGACTTCTTACTAATTCATTATCTTTTATTTGGAGCTAATAAAACTATGGAAGTGCTATAACTTTAAATATTATTTTATAATATATGTAATTTAATTTATTAGCAAAAGGGCCTTAGCTTGCACTAACCTAAACAGAAGAAGCATATTTCTGTTTCTCACATCAGAACATAAATAAGTACTGATGATTTTTTACATTATTTTTTGGGATATTTTTGACTTAATTTTACCCAAAAATGTACTTAGCCCTCTTTCTAATTAGAGCAGTGTTGCAGAAGTCTAAATCTTTTTGGCTTATGAATTATTATTTTTGAATGTTAAATATTGTCACGACAATGTGTAATTATTTTTGATACTGTTTTACAAATCGATAACAATTTTTCATTGAAATATGAAAACTGGATTAGATTTTTTTTTCATACTTTTCTTTAACTCCTCTTGCATGATTTTAGTACATACACACAACACTATTTTTCTAGAAAAATAGGTCCTGGAACGCTAGTTTCTGGACCTCCCGGCTTGGGAGGGGGGGATGTTCCTAATTCCTAAAATAAACATCTCATTTTTGATATGAAATATTTTCAGTAATTGAAGTTGAAATTATTTTTAGTGAAGCTATAAAAAATATGGGCAATACCATACGTTCCTGTTCCTACTATTTCATAAATATTTTAATATTGTTATGTTTCAAGTAAAAATACCATAGTATACCCATTTCACTATTAAAACTAAGTATGTATATATTTAAAAAAAATGGAAAAAATTACAAAACTGCAGAGCACAATTGATTGATAAAATAATTGTAAAATATTGAATTTAGACAAGTAAATGTTTTCATTAAAAATAAACCCTAGTAAATTACACACTTCGAGAATATTTTCATCACCTATAAAGTAACCGAGATTCCGCATATTTAAAAGTAAGTTTTGGGTTGTGTAAAGGAAGCTTCGTAATGCTGTTCCGGTGTGTTCCAGCTGAAAAATAGCAATGTATTTATGACTATGTGTTTTTATTGATATTCTTTATATCTTCCAAATAAAGCAAGCAAGCTTAAATTTTGTAAATGTTAATTTCATAGTAAATTCTGATGTGTAATTTTTTAGCCATTTTTTTTATCATTTTAGATAAGGATTTGAAATTTAAAAAAATACATTTTCCTCAACTATACTAACTTTCCTACAGTTTAAATTTGTCCCTAAAAAATATTCACTGCTACTAGCTTTACATTTAATGAATGCAGATTTTCGTGATACCTGTATATGTATATAATATATAAAATCAATATTTATTTGCTTAAAATAATATTTACAGTTTTCCATTCAAAAGAGGAAACTTACAATGTTTGAAAATACTTGTGTACAAGTTAAAAATTGTATCAAGTATGTTCCAATACATAAGTACCATATTGTTTAATATTCATATATAATATATTTTAAAAATATTATCTACATGCAGTAGATGTTAAATTCTCCGTGGTCGCATTAACTGGGACAGTGAAAAAATTAGAATTTTTTTAAATAACATTTTGAAATATTATTTATTCGACTGCATAATATGTACAAAAAAATTTAAATTATTGTTTGTGCGCTCTAAAATCCAGTATTTACTTTTGATATATGTGGGCAGACGTGCATTAAATTTGCTATTAAATTTTAAATAAGAGAGTAATATATAGGATAACTTTTAGTTTTTGTTTGAAATTTTTTTTTTTTGGAGATTATCTGAGGTTTTTTTTATTTGTGTCATTTTTGTATTACAGTAAAAATAGGGTATCCTTTAGAGAATGATTTTTTATGAGAATGAGGAGAAATGTGTAATTTGAATTGAATGGTCAAAAGTTTGACTCCATTGTGTGTGATATAGATTGATCCCTTTTTACTAGGATATTTAATTTTTTTGTGTCGCTAAAGGATTCTGAATGCAATGCAGGTTTCAGAATGCTATTGCAGCTTAGAAAATACCTGTATCTAATCTCATTTTTACTTAACATTCCTAGATTTATTCGTTAGGTTTTGACAATAATGCTCTATTATTTTTCGTAGTTTAAATATGTAATATATAATATTATCAGTGCTGCAGTGAAGGCTTTTAACAAGAAAATCTTGTTTTGTTGTATGAAAAAGTGTTGGGCAGAAAGGAGGACACTAAATTCAGATAATTCCACATTCAATGACCAGAGTTGAATGATACTGGCTATAAATTTGTTTGTCTTTGTGCAATATACGAGAGCAGAACATATTATGTAATAAGTTCCTTAAACCAAAGTAAGACTTCACCAATAAAACGTAAATAAATATGTTCCTCTTCCAGTTCCTTTTCATTCAAATTATACAAGTCAAATCTTTACGTGCCTGTATGTCTGTATTTGTATGAGCTGAAGTGCATTTGATATAAAATTGTTTTCTAAGATTACTAACTGCCATTTAATGATTTGATGTTGTGTTTTATTTGATCTGTAACAAATATCTTTAAAAAATATTATTTATATTGTAAAACAAATGATAATTGTAATGGTATGTTAAATTTAATTTAATTTATATTATCGCTCAAATTAAAACAAGAATAGAATGATTTTTTTATATTATCACGGTAGCACTGAATTCATTATATTATGTTTTGTTGTTTAAGTTTTGTAATAATAGAGATGAATCGTTTACGCATAGCTTATAAAATATGTATATACGTAGATTTGATTGTCATGGATTACTGAGAGCCTGATGTGTACAGTACGCACTTCCTCATGATGATATGCTAGATCATCCATTTCTATAATTGACACTTCTGTGCATATTATTTAAGAAGCATGCCATTAAATTTCTTTAATAAATATTTCAGTCTGTAAAAGCGTCAGTTTGAAAGGTTCTAACTGACAATTTTGGTGACAACAATTTTCTATGATATGGCCAGGCATAGTGAACTTATATTTTTACCACTAGTATAATCAATATATTGATGCATAAGTAACGTCATATTTTTTTAAGAAAACAAAAGTTAATATTTTCAGAAAAACTTTATTAAATCAATCAAATACATAATCTCCATTATTGCTAATGACTGTCTCCCATCGTTCTGTTAACTTTTTAATTCCATTAGAATAGAAACTTTCAGGTTTCGATGCAAAGAACGTGTCTAGTGCTGTTTTCACCTCATCTGTTCTATTAAACTTTTTCCATTTAAATAATTTTGTAGGGATAAAAACAAGTGAAAATCAGAAGGGGCTAAGTCAGGAGAATAAAATGGAAGCTTTAAAACATCCCAACTGAGCTCCTTTAATTTATGCTGTGTCATCATTGCAGAATAAGGCTGCGCATTGTCGTGATGAAAGACGACACCCAAGCAATTGATTAGTTCAGCTCGTTTTTTTACGAGTGCCGAGTTAAATTTTTGTAGCTGTTCACAATATCTCTTAGCATTAATTGTTTGGTTAGGTTGCAATAACTCGTAATAAATAATGCCCACCAAACACAAAGCATTATTTTTTTTTATGAAGTTCTGCCTCTGGAATGGTTAACGGGACTTGTCCCGACTTAGCCCAGTGTCGCTTCCTAGTTTGATTGTTATAGACAACCCATTTTTCATCCCCTGTCACTAGTCGATGCAAAAAAGGTTCATGCTTTTGTCTTGCACACAAAGAAACACATGTGGCAACTCGATCCAGCAGGTTTGCAGATGACAAGTTGTGCGGGACCCAAACGTCATACTTGGAAACTATTCTAATGCGATTCAGATGCCTCACCACCGTAGATTGATTAATACCCATCTTCATTGCGATGTCTCTGGTATTTTGATGGGGATCAGCTTCAAGTATGGCATTCAGTACATCATCATCGGTGGTTGAACGGCGCCCCGCTCTTTCTTCATCAGTTGTTGATAAATTCCCAGATCTGAATTTACTAAACCATCATTGACTGTGTCAAACATCGATAGCACCTCTGCTGTACACATCACATATGTTTTTGTTGCATTATGACCTTTATCAAATTCAAAAAGTAAACAGTGTCGAATATGCACTCTGCACTCTGACATTTTAAAAAGTCACAAGGGCTCTGTATAACTCAACCGCTGACAATAGACTGAAAAAAATGTTGGAAGAAACCTTCCTTTATATAATACAAAGACAACATTAACCACAGATGTTAACACAGTTGGTTAAAAAAAAAATATCAGTCTATGCAAAAATACAACGTTATTTATGCATCAACCTAATAATTCTTAGATATAGTCATCACCACGCACAAGTACGGTTATACCATAACTTTTGAGAAGAAGCCTTGACAATGGCTCGTATTATTGCACTGAAATGATGGCGTGTATACAAAATTGAATGAGATCTTTGTTCTTATTTTTCTGATGCTAATTTATTTTAGTTTGTAATTCTGTCGTTTTCATTTTAAAAACGCTTTACTGAGACTTCTTATTCTTGATTCTCAGACAAATTCATTAATGATAATCGTATATAAATAAAAATATTCACATTAATAAAATAATTTTTTCATCAAATTAAATGTATTGGGTTCATTAAAAAGTATATTCGCCACACTTTTCAATGCAATGAAAAAATGTTTAGATATCCGAGTTTCTTTTTCAAATTTAACTAATTTCTTATCTAATTTTGTAAACGAAATTCAAACATTTAGTGTGCCATCAACAATGTTCCGCGTGCCATTTTGTGGCACGTGTCGTAGGTCCGCTGTCACTGGACTAGGCTATATATAAGTCTCAAATTATTGCACATCTCCAAAACCAAAATGCATGTAATGCAAATAGTAAAGGAGTGTACAGTTAGAACCTTATCAAATCAAATTAATGAAATATATATTTATGTACTTTATTTTAATCAATCAGTGGAAACTAATTTTCAGGATTTCTTGATAAGTCGGAGACTATTTTTAAATTTGTTAAGAATTTGTATTTATTTGGAATAAAATGTTGTTACTTAATGTGTGTTTTAAAATAATTATAAACATGTTAACATTGCCACTTATTTGTCATAATGCCTTTTTTTAGCTGAGTTGGAAAGAGGTGAGTCCACTTAGGTATTAATATTTTTTATTGATATTTGTTACTACATATTTTGAAAATAAGTCTGCTGTGAAAATAAGATTAACAGCTTACGTGAATACATTTAAGGTACAATTTTTTTTTTAAATAACTGATTACTCTCTTTACATTTTTCTAATATTTTGTTTATTTAAATAAAAATGTAGTGTGTATAAATAATCCATTGGTTATGTACTGTACCTGTATTTATACTAGAAATATTATTATCAGATTTTTGGCAAGAAATCTATTACTTTTTATGTAAAAATGTAACTACATTTTTACACATCACCCGTAAACATAGAGTAAGTATCTTTGAATTAGGTAAATATTATTTATTTTTAAATTAAAGTGAAACAAAAATATTCCATTTTCAAAAACATTTTCAATTTACATTTTGATGGAGAACAATGGTATTTTTTGTCATTGGCGGATATAAAGAAGATGAGAGCTTCAGTCATGTGGCTTATGTAGCAAATCACTTGTCATTAATGTTGCCAGAGTTTAGTTATGAAACCGTAGCAGTAGAATTTGATGAATGGCAGGTAAGTATATTTTATGGAATTTCCATCTTTACATAAATTTTAAACTGACTTCTTATAAAACAAAGTTTTACAAATTTTGTAGATCACACTGTATTTCCATATTATATATAAATTCGTTGTTATACATTAAATTACATGCAATGTATTCAGGATGCAGTGCTTTCGTTTGGAATTGATACACATGAGCTATATTATACTGCAATGGACATACACCAGTGCGCAGCGACAGCTTTTTACACTGAACGGTGCATTGTACAAACCAGGTTGAATTTTATATTTGCGTGCAAGTGCAATGGTTTAATATCAGATGATAAAAACAAGAAGACTCAGAACCGTGTCTTTAAAACTATAATAAAAATTATTTAAAATTTTATTTTATTTAATATTTTAAATTTAAACTCAATTCATAGGTATGGTTAGCTGATATAAATGGGAAAAATAATTGGCATCATTTGCAATCTCCGATTATTTGGAAACACGTTGGTTATGGATACGGGCGAGATGTCTACATTGGAGGCATCACAGAATTCTGGGAATATGTTTACGACTATTACAACATCTCATCATTTTTAACGGAAGAAGAGCTAAAAAAGTTAGTAAAAGATTTTGCACAATTTGACCGCTACCAGTGATAATTTTTAGAATTTGATACACGCATGGAAGAAGGGAAAAAAATAAAAATCTTAATTTTTTAATGTTTTTTTTATTTATTGTTTTCATTAAATGAGGTTAGATATGAAAAATATATTTAAAGTAGTAAGAGATTAATACATTACAGTATTAAACATATTAAAAATACACAATATTACATTTTTTGATATCATCATTTTAGTCAGAGTATTCGAAAACTAATCCAGCGGTAAATGTTCAGTAAGATAGTATTTATCCAGGGGTGAGAGTAAAAATATAGTGATATAATCTGAAAAAATAAAGTTTTGCTTAAACCTTTTGACTCATAAGGGTTACACACGGTCAGTGATCAAGATTAGATGCGACCCGGTAACTCAAGGCCAGACAAAGTGAAGTCGAGGTACCGGGTTTGGAATTTCTCCCTTCAAGCTATGTCCAGTGAATGCATTTCCCAGTAAATGAATAATAAAAATGCACCAAAATATACAGAGCACATAAACTAACCTGCGGGACTAATCTTCCATAATTGTAACTTTGACCACTGGATACAGACAGTATTTACATAAATTTGTATTTTATTACGTTACCTTAAAAGATCTCAAATATCACAACACGCATATTTAAAAAAATTCATTGCAACATCTATTTCAGAAAAAAAATCACTTATTTAAAAAAATACAAAGTAGTAAACAAGCTTCTCTTGAAAATTAACAATTTTGTTAATAATGATGAAATGAGAAAATATCACATTAAAAAATAAAAAAATTATTGAAAGGATTAAATAATGGTCTTGTCTTCTTCAATATCACAGTGACTATTAAAACAAATGCTCATCTTCGTGTTGTTTTTTCAATACCAAAATAAAATTTTAATATAAAAATCTAATAAAAGTTGGCAATTTTACTGTAGACACGGACAGTATATAAATATATAATATGTATAATGATTTTTGGAATTATTGGAAAAGTATTTAGTAAAAAATGAACCTACATTTTTGACAAAACTGAGATTTTAAATTATTGAATTTAACCACAACATGACAAAAATACTTAAATACATATTATCAAAATTAAATGCTACATTACATTTACAAAAGTAAAGGAATGACATTGTTCTATAAAATAGCTGCCTAGCTAGAATGAATATTTAAGTAATAAATAACATTATGTATTTACGTTATTTGAGAATTTTTGAAATATTTTCTTTTCAAAAATCTGAGTTTATAATTTACTTTGACATTTTATTACATTTCCCATGCAACCTCTTTGAGTTAATGTTATTTTAACATAAAATAATGTATCAAGAGGTATTAAAATAATGAGATACAAAAGTAACTTTTTACTGGTTAAATAGGAGAATTTGTAATGCATCGGGTTCACTTTCAGCAATTAAGGATATCTGCATTTGTTTATACAAATTTTATAGAAAATGGCAGGCAAAATGCAGTTATAATATGTCTAGCACCTTACTTGACTTAGGTTAGACATCATAAATGTCCAACACCTCAGTATTTCCTCTCATAACTTTATTAATTTATAACAATAGTGAAGAATGTTTTTTCAGAAAAACTACAGAGGAAAGTGACTAATCTCGATTCAAAATACTGTTTTAGTTTTTGGTTTTTAAAAAAGAAGCACCAATTTTCCTTCAATCCATCACTGTCCCACATTGTCTGGGGTCCCAACTTTGAATGCGCTGTAGGCGCTATGATGTTTACACTTTTAATATTAATTTTTAAACAATAAATTCCAATTCAGGACTGTGGTGGTAGAAGAAAGCATGATGGACCGAAACATTTGTTTCAAAAAGGAAAGTTTTATGACTTTTAATAATAATATCGTCAAGAAAAGATTTTGTTTTGAGATAATACAAAATATGAATGTTCTTCAAGGCTGAATCATTGTTGATAATTGGAACGTTGAGTGCACGGAATAAGAAATTGTAAAACTTGGATGATCTCAATAAAAATAGTTAAGAATTCTCAATGAATGATTGGAAAAATAGTCATGAAAACTTAACAAAGATAATGTGGAATCTGTAATTATTAGTCAGTAGAGATAGTTATATTAACAAAATATAACCCCATACTAATATTTTATTTCTGTGTTGAATGTTTCATTTTAACAAGTAGATTTTTTGCATTGTTTAATCAATAGAAATGTGATAATTAAGTAAAAAGCCTTTTGAAAATATACATTTTTCTAATGACTGTATCTATAGGAGATTTGTTCATTGAGAATCATTTTTAATAAGTACTTAATATAGATAATAAAAAAAAATAATGAGGACGTTTCTTAAAGGGTCTCATAAAATGAGAAATCTTATGGCGAGATACTGTTTCATATAAATAAATATAAAATTTTATAATATTATGAACATATTAAATAAATTGATTTTAAATTTAAATTTTATTATTTTTGAAATGGCATTATTTATTTTTAATTTCAGTTAAATCCCTCCACTAAGTATAAATAATTTTAATATATCACAATAATAAAAGTGATCGGTTTCGATTGTGTTATAAGTAAATAAAATATTAGTTATTGTAAAGTATCAGAGTTGTCCTTACAATTATAAGTACCCATGCTCTTATTTTATTTCTTTCGGCTAGAAAATAAAATTAATATTTGAGATAAGCAGACTTTTTAAATTATGGGAGATACAAATATGTATATATGTATAAAAGATGCAATTGATTTTATCTGTAGTGCTGTGTAGGAAATTACAGTATATACTCGAGCATAAGTTTTTACTATTTTGAAACAATAAATATTACCTTCCATTATGATATTAGCAAAATCTGTGCATGCCACAATTTACTGTAACATTTCAAAAATATTTCAACACTACAATGAGTGAGATTTATTGAAATCAAATATGGGAATTCAATGTCAACAAAAAATGAAACTGTCATTACTGGAAATGCCAATATTTAAACAGGCTCTTTGTGGGAACGTTTCATGATGTTTTAAATACCTAATATAATAGAATTTAAATTTAAAAAAAGTGTTTATTATATTTTACTTTGACTTATACTCGCACCATAGATTTCTGACGCTTTGTAACCTTAAAAAAACTTAACTTCTACTTATACTCGAGCATATACAATAATTAGGAATTAAAATGAATGAGGCAATCTTCATTTTGTATAATTGATTTGGACCAGATAAAAAAATCAATAATTTTCTTACCAAAGAGAATAAAGTGGGCGGTACTTAAATTTTTAGTAAACTTTTACTAATTATTAAAATAATAGCTTCATTATTTTAAGAAATGGTAATGTATTAAATATTTAATAAATAATAATGTCAGTCACATTATTCAAACACATGAGCCATATCAGTTTCAATTGAAAAGTGATATGCGGAAGTAGTAACTATAAGTGAAAAGCTATTTTTATTATTAATTTCCTTCAGACTATTTTTGAGGAAACAATTTTAAATGTTAATCATTTTTCATTTCGCTAGCTTACAATCAACATAAGTACAACAAAATCACAACTTGTAAAACAGTACGTCATTACAAACTACGTAATATTTAAGCGGCATTGAAATAGGTTACATCGTTATTTATTTTACGAGTATTATGTTGTTGATCACTCATATAAAACATGAGAATGATGAAAAGACACAGTGTGACACCAACAAAATAAGCAGACTTTATGTACAATGTTTTTTTTTCACAATTTGAACAATAAATGACCAAATATTGCGATAAAGGAATATTTTTCCATCGGATGTAAGCTGAAAACACGTCTATATATTTTCTACATCAACACAACATGACAACAACACATTCTTGGATGTTTTAAATCTTACGTTTTAAAGTCTAATAAATCATACACTTATACTAGAAATATCAGTTAACAAAAATCACAAATAAGTATTGATATATTTATTAAAACTAATTGGAATGTTAGTTTGCATTAATAATAGTTACAACTGAAAGTGTCAAACGTCATATGGATTGTAGTCATTGTCAGAAACTAAAACCTCCATATCTGACTGGTAAGTAGCCGTACCGGGTTGGTAATTAGTCACTTGGTTGCTATCGGGCAGAGAGTTTTTTAATTCACCGAACTTGACTGGCCACTGATCATTTGAACTGGGAAAACTAGCGGTATAACTAGAAGCTGGGGAATGTTCTTGGGAGATCTGTCGTCTGTGTAAAGGGACAGGTTTGTAATTGTTTAAATTCTGGGAAGATTTTTCTATGTTACGTTCTAATAATATTTGGTTATCTGGGATATTTGGCACTAAATGGGAATCCAAACAGTCTGGGTCTGGACCCTTTCGCATATCAGATGCACTCGTAGGCACTTTACGATCGGTGCTATTTCTTTTAAACCACTCAAATTCTGGCCGATGAGCATCTGCTACATTGGCACCGGCTGAGATTGGCATGAAGAAATCACTTCATGCCAATCTATTTACCAAGAAATTTTAGATAAGGATTTGAAATTTAAAAAAATACATTTTCCTCAACTATACTAACTTTCCTACAGTTTAAATTTGTCCCTAAAAAATATTCACTGCTACTAGCTTTACATTTAATGAATGCAGATTTTCGTGATACCTGTATATGTATATAATATATAAAATCAATATTTATTTGCTTAAAATAATATTTACAGTTTTCCATTCAAAAGAGGAAACTTACAATGTTTGAAAATACTTGTGTACAAGTTAAAAATTGTATCAAGTATGTTCCAATACATAAGTACCATATTGTTTAATATTCATATATAATATATTTTAAAAATATTATCTACATGCAGTAGATGTTAAATTCTCCGTGGTCGCATTAACTGGGACAGTGAAAAAATTAGAATTTTTTTAAATAACATTTTGAAATATTATTTATTCGACTGCATAATATGTACAAAAAAATTTAAATTATTGTTTGTGCGCTCTAAAATCCAGTATTTACTTTTGATATATGTGGGCAGACGTGCATTAAATTTGCTATTAAATTTTAAATAAGAGAGTAATATATAGGATAACTTTTAGTTTTTGTTTGAAATTTTTTTTTTTTGGAGATTATCTGAGGTTTTTTTTATTTGTGTCATTTTTGTATTACAGTAAAAATAGGGTATCCTTTAGAGAATGATTTTTTATGAGAATGAGGAGAAATGTGTAATTTGAATTGAATGGTCAAAAGTTTGACTCCATTGTGTGTGATATAGATTGATCCCTTTTTACTAGGATATTTAATTTTTTTGTGTCGCTAAAGGATTCTGAATGCAATGCAGGTTTCAGAATGCTATTGCAGCTTAGAAAATACCTGTATCTAATCTCATTTTTACTTAACATTCCTAGATTTATTCGTTAGGTTTTGACAATAATGCTCTATTATTTTTCGTAGTTTAAATATGTAATATATAATATTATCAGTGCTGCAGTGAAGGCTTTTAACAAGAAAATCTTGTTTTGTTGTATGAAAAAGTGTTGGGCAGAAAGGAGGACACTAAATTCAGATAATTCCACATTCAATGACCAGAGTTGAATGATACTGGCTATAAATTTGTTTGTCTTTGTGCAATATACGAGAGCAGAACATATTATGTAATAAGTTCCTTAAACCAAAGTAAGACTTCACCAATAAAACGTAAATAAATATGTTCCTCTTCCAGTTCCTTTTCATTCAAATTATACAAGTCAAATCTTTACGTGCCTGTATGTCTGTATTTGTATGAGCTGAAGTGCATTTGATATAAAATTGTTTTCTAAGATTACTAACTGCCATTTAATGATTTGATGTTGTGTTTTATTTGATCTGTAACAAATATCTTTAAAAAATATTATTTATATTGTAAAACAAATGATAATTGTAATGGTATGTTAAATTTAATTTAATTTATATTATCGCTCAAATTAAAACAAGAATAGAATGATTTTTTTATATTATCACGGTAGCACTGAATTCATTATATTATGTTTTGTTGTTTAAGTTTTGTAATAATAGAGATGAATCGTTTACGCATAGCTTATAAAATATGTATATACGTAGATTTGATTGTCATGGATTACTGAGAGCCTGATGTGTACAGTACGCACTTCCTCATGATGATATGCTAGATCATCCATTTCTATAATTGACACTTCTGTGCATATTATTTAAGAAGCATGCCATTAAATTTCTTTAATAAATATTTCAGTCTGTAAAAGCGTCAGTTTGAAAGGTTCTAACTGACAATTTTGGTGACAACAATTTTCTATGATATGGCCAGGCATAGTGAACTTATATTTTTACCACTAGTATAATCAATATATTGATGCATAAGTAACGTCATATTTTTTTAAGAAAACAAAAGTTAATATTTTCAGAAAAACTTTATTAAATCAATCAAATACATAATCTCCATTATTGCTAATGACTGTCTCCCATCGTTCTGTTAACTTTTTAATTCCATTAGAATAGAAACTTTCAGGTTTCGATGCAAAGAACGTGTCTAGTGCTGTTTTCACCTCATCTGTTCTATTAAACTTTTTCCATTTAAATAATTTTGTAGGGATAAAAACAAGTGAAAATCAGAAGGGGCTAAGTCAGGAGAATAAAATGGAAGCTTTAAAACATCCCAACTGAGCTCCTTTAATTTATGCTGTGTCATCATTGCAGAATAAGGCTGCGCATTGTCGTGATGAAAGACGACACCCAAGCAATTGATTAGTTCAGCTCGTTTTTTTACGAGTGCCGAGTTAAATTTTTGTAGCTGTTCACAATATCTCTTAGCATTAATTGTTTGGTTAGGTTGCAATAACTCGTAATAAATAATGCCCACCAAACACAAAGCATTATTTTTTTTTATGAAGTTCTGCCTCTGGAATGGTTAACGGGACTTGTCCCGACTTAGCCCAGTGTCGCTTCCTAGTTTGATTGTTATAGACAACCCATTTTTCATCCCCTGTCACTAGTCGATGCAAAAAAGGTTCATGCTTTTGTCTTGCACACAAAGAAACACATGTGGCAACTCGATCCAGCAGGTTTGCAGATGACAAGTTGTGCGGGACCCAAACGTCATACTTGGAAACTATTCTAATGCGATTCAGATGCCTCACCACCGTAGATTGATTAATACCCATCTTCATTGCGATGTCTCTGGTATTTTGATGGGGATCAGCTTCAAGTATGGCATTCAGTACATCATCATCGGTGGTTGAACGGCGCCCCGCTCTTTCTTCATCAGTTGTTGATAAATTCCCAGATCTGAATTTACTAAACCATCATTGACTGTGTCAAACATCGATAGCACCTCTGCTGTACACATCACATATGTTTTTGTTGCATTATGACCTTTATCAAATTCAAAAAGTAAACAGTGTCGAATATGCACTCTGCACTCTGACATTTTAAAAAGTCACAAGGGCTCTGTATAACTCAACCGCTGACAATAGACTGAAAAAAATGTTGGAAGAAACCTTCCTTTATATAATACAAAGACAACATTAACCACAGATGTTAACACAGTTGGTTAAAAAAAAAATATCAGTCTATGCAAAAATACAACGTTATTTATGCATCAACCTAATAATTCTTAGATATAGTCATCACCACGCACAAGTACGGTTATACCATAACTTTTGAGAAGAAGCCTTGACAATGGCTCGTATTATTGCACTGAAATGATGGCGTGTATACAAAATTGAATGAGATCTTTGTTCTTATTTTTCTGATGCTAATTTATTTTAGTTTGTAATTCTGTCGTTTTCATTTTAAAAACGCTTTACTGAGACTTCTTATTCTTGATTCTCAGACAAATTCATTAATGATAATCGTATATAAATAAAAATATTCACATTAATAAAATAATTTTTTCATCAAATTAAATGTATTGGGTTCATTAAAAAGTATATTCGCCACACTTTTCAATGCAATGAAAAAATGTTTAGATATCCGAGTTTCTTTTTCAAATTTAACTAATTTCTTATCTAATTTTGTAAACGAAATTCAAACATTTAGTGTGCCATCAACAATGTTCCGCGTGCCATTTTGTGGCACGTGTCGTAGGTCCGCTGTCACTGGACTAGGCTATATATAAGTCTCAAATTATTGCACATCTCCAAAACCAAAATGCATGTAATGCAAATAGTAAAGGAGTGTACAGTTAGAACCTTATCAAATCAAATTAATGAAATATATATTTATGTACTTTATTTTAATCAATCAGTGGAAACTAATTTTCAGGATTTCTTGATAAGTTGGAGACTATTTTTAAATTTGTTAAGAATTTGTATTTATTTGGAATAAAATGTTGTTACTTAATGTGTGTTTTAAAATAATTATAAACATGTTAACATTGCCACTTATTTGTCATAATGCCTTTTTTTAGCTGAGTTGGAAAGAGGTGAGTCCACTTAGGTATTAATATTTTTTATTGATATTTGTTACTACATATTTTGAAAATAAGTCTGCTGTGAAAATAAGATTAACAGCTTACGTGAATACATTTAAGGTACAATTTTTTTTTTAAATAACTGATTACTCTCTTTACATTTTTCTAATATTTTGTTTATTTAAATAAAAATGTAGTGTGTATAAATAATCCATTGGTTATGTACTGTACCTGTATTTATACTAGAAATATTATTATCAGATTTTTGGCAAGAAATCTATTACTTTTTATGTAAAAATGTAACTACATTTTTACACATCACCCGTAAACATAGAGTAAGTATCTTTGAATTAGGTAAATATTATTTATTTTTAAATTAAAGTGAAACAAAAATATTCCATTTTCAAAAACATTTTCAATTTACATTTTGATGGAGAACAATGGTATTTTTTGTCATTGGCGGATATAAAGAAGATGAGAGCTTCAGTCATGTGGCTTATGTAGCAAATCACTTGTCATTAATGTTGCCAGAGTTTAGTTATGAAACCGTAGCAGTAGAATTTGATGAATGGCAGGTAAGTATATTTTATGGAATTTCCATCTTTACATAAATTTTAAACTGACTTCTTATAAAACAAAGTTTTACAAATTTTGTAGATCACACTGTATTTCCATATTATATATAAATTCGTTGTTATACATTAAATTACATGCAATGTATTCAGGATGCAGTGCTTTCGTTTGGAATTGATACACATGAGCTATATTATACTGCAATGGACATACACCAGTGCGCAGCGACAGCTTTTTACACTGAACGGTGCATTGTACAAACCAGGTTGAATTTTATATTTGCGTGCAAGTGCAATGGTTTAATATCAGATGATAAAAACAAGAAGACTCAGAACCGTGTCTTTAAAACTATAATAAAAATTATTTAAAATTTTATTTTATTTAATATTTTAAATTTAAACTCAATTCATAGGTATGGTTAGCTGATATAAATGGGAAAAATAATTGGCATCATTTGCAATCTCCGATTATTTGGAAACACGTTGGTTATGGATACGGGCGAGATGTCTACATTGGAGGCATCACAGAATTCTGGGAATATGTTTACGACTATTACAACATCTCATCATTTTTAACGGAAGAAGAGCTAAAAAAGTTAGTAAAAGATTTTGCACAATTTGACCGCTACCAGTGATAATTTTTAGAATTTGATACACGCATGGAAGAAGGGAAAAAAATAAAAATCTTAATTTTTTAATGTTTTTTTTATTTATTGTTTTCATTAAATGAGGTTAGATATGAAAAATATATTTAAAGTAGTAAGAGATTAATACATTACAGTATTAAACATATTAAAAATACACAATATTACATTTTTTGATATCATCATTTTAGTCAGAGTATTCGAAAACTAATCCAGCGGTAAATGTTCAGTAAGATAGTATTTATCCAGGGGTGAGAGTAAAAATATAGTGATATAATCTGAAAAAATAAAGTTTTGCTTAAACCTTTTGACTCATAAGGGTTACACACGGTCAGTGATCAAGATTAGATGCGACCCGGTAACTCAAGGCCAGACAAAGTGAAGTCGAGGTACCGGGTTTGGAATTTCTCCCTTCAAGCTATGTCCAGTGAATGCATTTCCCAGTAAATGAATAATAAAAATGCACCAAAATATACAGAGCACATAAACTAACCTGCGGGACTAATCTTCCATAATTGTAACTTTGACCACTGGATACAGACAGTATTTACATAAATTTGTATTTTATTACGTTACCTTAAAAGATCTCAAATATCACAACACGCATATTTAAAAAAATTCATTGCAACATCTATTTCAGAAAAAAAATCACTTATTTAAAAAAATACAAAGTAGTAAACAAGCTTCTCTTGAAAATTAACAATTTTGTTAATAATGATGAAATGAGAAAATATCACATTAAAAAATAAAAAAATTATTGAAAGGATTAAATAATGGTCTTGTCTTCTTCAATATCACAGTGACTATTAAAACAAATGCTCATCTTCGTGTTGTTTTTTCAATACCAAAATAAAATTTTAATATAAAAATCTAATAAAAGTTGGCAATTTTACTGTAGACACGGACAGTATATAAATATATAATATGTATAATGATTTTTGGAATTATTGGAAAAGTATTTAGTAAAAAATGAACCTACATTTTTGACAAAACTGAGATTTTAAATTATTGAATTTAACCACAACATGACAAAAATACTTAAATACATATTATCAAAATTAAATGCTACATTACATTTACAAAAGTAAAGGAATGACATTGTTCTATAAAATAGCTGCCTAGCTAGAATGAATATTTAAGTAATAAATAACATTATGTATTTACGTTATTTGAGAATTTTTGAAATATTTTCTTTTCAAAAATCTGAGTTTATAATTTACTTTGACATTTTATTACATTTCCCATGCAACCTCTTTGAGTTAATGTTATTTTAACATAAAATAATGTATCAAGAGGTATTAAAATAATGAGATACAAAAGTAACTTTTTACTGGTTAAATAGGAGAATTTGTAATGCATCGGGTTCACTTTCAGCAATTAAGGATATCTGCATTTGTTTATACAAATTTTATAGAAAATGGCAGGCAAAATGCAGTTATAATATGTCTAGCACCTTACTTGACTTAGGTTAGACATCATAAATGTCCAACACCTCAGTATTTCCTCTCATAACTTTATTAATTTATAACAATAGTGAAGAATGTTTTTTCAGAAAAACTACAGAGGAAAGTGACTAATCTCGATTCAAAATACTGTTTTAGTTTTTGGTTTTTAAAAAAGAAGCACCAATTTTCCTTCAATCCATCACTGTCCCACATTGTCTGGGGTCCCAACTTTGAATGCGCTGTAGGCGCTATGATGTTTACACTTTTAATATTAATTTTTAAACAATAAATTCCAATTCAGGACTGTGGTGGTAGAAGAAAGCATGATGGACCGAAACATTTGTTTCAAAAAGGAAAGTTTTATGACTTTTAATAATAATATCGTCAAGAAAAGATTTTGTTTTGAGATAATACAAAATATGAATGTTCTTCAAGGCTGAATCATTGTTGATAATTGGAACGTTGAGTGCACGGAATAAGAAATTGTAAAACTTGGATGATCTCAATAAAAATAGTTAAGAATTCTCAATGAATGATTGGAAAAATAGTCATGAAAACTTAACAAAGATAATGTGGAATCTGTAATTATTAGTCAGTAGAGATAGTTATATTAACAAAATATAACCCCATACTAATATTTTATTTCTGTGTTGAATGTTTCATTTTAACAAGTAGATTTTTTGCATTGTTTAATCAATAGAAATGTGATAATTAAGTAAAAAGCCTTTTGAAAATATACATTTTTCTAATGACTGTATCTATAGGAGATTTGTTCATTGAGAATCATTTTTAATAAGTACTTAATATAGATAATAAAAAAAAATAATGAGGACGTTTCTTAAAGGGTCTCATAAAATGAGAAATCTTATGGCGAGATACTGTTTCATATAAATAAATATAAAATTTTATAATATTATGAACATATTAAATAAATTGATTTTAAATTTAAATTTTATTATTTTTGAAATGGCATTATTTATTTTTAATTTCAGTTAAATCCCTCCACTAAGTATAAATAATTTTAATATATCACAATAATAAAAGTGATCGGTTTCGATTGTGTTATAAGTAAATAAAATATTAGTTATTGTAAAGTATCAGAGTTGTCCTTACAATTATAAGTACCCATGCTCTTATTTTATTTCTTTCGGCTAGAAAATAAAATTAATATTTGAGATAAGCAGACTTTTTAAATTATGGGAGATACAAATATGTATATATGTATAAAAGATGCAATTGATTTTATCTGTAGTGCTGTGTAGGAAATTACAGTATATACTCGAGCATAAGTTTTTACTATTTTGAAACAATAAATATTACCTTCCATTATGATATTAGCAAAATCTGTGCATGCCACAATTTACTGTAACATTTCAAAAATATTTCAACACTACAATGAGTGAGATTTATTGAAATCAAATATGGGAATTCAATGTCAACAAAAAATGAAACTGTCATTACTGGAAATGCCAATATTTAAACAGGCTCTTTGTGGGAACGTTTCATGATGTTTTAAATACCTAATATAATAGAATTTAAATTTAAAAAAAGTGTTTATTATATTTTACTTTGACTTATACTCGCACCATAGATTTCTGACGCTTTGTAACCTTAAAAAAACTTAACTTCTACTTATACTCGAGCATATACAATAATTAGGAATTAAAATGAATGAGGCAATCTTCATTTTGTATAATTGATTTGGACCAGATAAAAAAATCAATAATTTTCTTACCAAAGAGAATAAAGTGGGCGGTACTTAAATTTTTAGTAAACTTTTACTAATTATTAAAATAATAGCTTCATTATTTTAAGAAATGGTAATGTATTAAATATTTAATAAATAATAATGTCAGTCACATTATTCAAACACATGAGCCATATCAGTTTCAATTGAAAAGTGATATGCGGAAGTAGTAACTATAAGTGAAAAGCTATTTTTATTATTAATTTCCTTCAGACTATTTTTGAGGAAACAATTTTAAATGTTAATCATTTTTCATTTCGCTAGCTTACAATCAACATAAGTACAACAAAATCACAACTTGTAAAACAGTACGTCATTACAAACTACGTAATATTTAAGCGGCATTGAAATAGGTTACATCGTTATTTATTTTACGAGTATTATGTTGTTGATCACTCATATAAAACATGAGAATGATGAAAAGACACAGTGTGACACCAACAAAATAAGCAGACTTTATGTACAATGTTTTTTTTTCACAATTTGAACAATAAATGACCAAATATTGCGATAAAGGAATATTTTTCCATCGGATGTAAGCTGAAAACACGTCTATATATTTTCTACATCAACACAACATGACAACAACACATTCTTGGATGTTTTAAATCTTACGTTTTAAAGTCTAATAAATCATACACTTATACTAGAAATATCAGTTAACAAAAATCACAAATAAGTATTGATATATTTATTAAAACTAATTGGAATGTTAGTTTGCATTAATAATAGTTACAACTGAAAGTGTCAAACGTCATATGGATTGTAGTCATTGTCAGAAACTAAAACCTCCATATCTGACTGGTAAGTAGCCGTACCGGGTTGGTAATTAGTCACTTGGTTGCTATCGGGCAGAGAGTTTTTTAATTCACCGAACTTGACTGGCCACTGATCATTTGAACTGGGAAAACTAGCGGTATAACTAGAAGCTGGGGAATGTTCTTGGGAGATCTGTCGTCTGTGTAAAGGGACAGGTTTGTAATTGTTTAAATTCTGGGAAGATTTTTCTATGTTACGTTCTAATAATATTTGGTTATCTGGGATATTTGGCACTAAATGGGAATCCAAACAGTCTGGGTCTGGACCCTTTCGCATATCAGATGCACTCGTAGGCACTTTACGATCGGTGCTATTTCTTTTAAACCACTCAAATTCTGGCCGATGAGCATCTGCTACATTGGCACCGGCTGAGATTGGCATGAAGAAATCACTTCATGCCAATCTATTTACCAAGAAATTTTAGATAAGGATTTGAAATTTAAAAAAATACATTTTCCTCAACTATACTAACTTTCCTACAGTTTAAATTTGTCCCTAAAAAATATTCACTGCTACTAGCTTTACATTTAATGAATGCAGATTTTCGTGATACCTGTATATGTATATAATATATAAAATCAATATTTATTTGCTTAAAATAATATTTACAGTTTTCCATTCAAAAGAGGAAACTTACAATGTTTGAAAATACTTGTGTACAAGTTAAAAATTGTATCAAGTATGTTCCAATACATAAGTACCATATTGTTTAATATTCATATATAATATATTTTAAAAATATTATCTACATGCAGTAGATGTTAAATTCTCCGTGGTCGCATTAACTGGGACAGTGAAAAAATTAGAATTTTTTTAAATAACATTTTGAAATATTATTTATTCGACTGCATAATATGTACAAAAAAATTTAAATTATTGTTTGTGCGCTCTAAAATCCAGTATTTACTTTTGATATATGTGGGCAGACGTGCATTAAATTTGCTATTAAATTTTAAATAAGAGAGTAATATATAGGATAACTTTTAGTTTTTGTTTGAAATTTTTTTTTTTTGGAGATTATCTGAGGTTTTTTTTATTTGTGTCATTTTTGTATTACAGTAAAAATAGGGTATCCTTTAGAGAATGATTTTTTATGAGAATGAGGAGAAATGTGTAATTTGAATTGAATGGTCAAAAGTTTGACTCCATTGTGTGTGATATAGATTGATCCCTTTTTACTAGGATATTTAATTTTTTTGTGTCGCTAAAGGATTCTGAATGCAATGCAGGTTTCAGAATGCTATTGCAGCTTAGAAAATACCTGTATCTAATCTCATTTTTACTTAACATTCCTAGATTTATTCGTTAGGTTTTGACAATAATGCTCTATTATTTTTCGTAGTTTAAATATGTAATATATAATATTATCAGTGCTGCAGTGAAGGCTTTTAACAAGAAAATCTTGTTTTGTTGTATGAAAAAGTGTTGGGCAGAAAGGAGGACACTAAATTCAGATAATTCCACATTCAATGACCAGAGTTGAATGATACTGGCTATAAATTTGTTTGTCTTTGTGCAATATACGAGAGCAGAACATATTATGTAATAAGTTCCTTAAACCAAAGTAAGACTTCACCAATAAAACGTAAATAAATATGTTCCTCTTCCAGTTCCTTTTCATTCAAATTATACAAGTCAAATCTTTACGTGCCTGTATGTCTGTATTTGTATGAGCTGAAGTGCATTTGATATAAAATTGTTTTCTAAGATTACTAACTGCCATTTAATGATTTGATGTTGTGTTTTATTTGATCTGTAACAAATATCTTTAAAAAATATTATTTATATTGTAAAACAAATGATAATTGTAATGGTATGTTAAATTTAATTTAATTTATATTATCGCTCAAATTAAAACAAGAATAGAATGATTTTTTTATATTATCACGGTAGCACTGAATTCATTATATTATGTTTTGTTGTTTAAGTTTTGTAATAATAGAGATGAATCGTTTACGCATAGCTTATAAAATATGTATATACGTAGATTTGATTGTCATGGATTACTGAGAGCCTGATGTGTACAGTACGCACTTCCTCATGATGATATGCTAGATCATCCATTTCTATAATTGACACTTCTGTGCATATTATTTAAGAAGCATGCCATTAAATTTCTTTAATAAATATTTCAGTCTGTAAAAGCGTCAGTTTGAAAGGTTCTAACTGACAATTTTGGTGACAACAATTTTCTATGATATGGCCAGGCATAGTGAACTTATATTTTTACCACTAGTATAATCAATATATTGATGCATAAGTAACGTCATATTTTTTTAAGAAAACAAAAGTTAATATTTTCAGAAAAACTTTATTAAATCAATCAAATACATAATCTCCATTATTGCTAATGACTGTCTCCCATCGTTCTGTTAACTTTTTAATTCCATTAGAATAGAAACTTTCAGGTTTCGATGCAAAGAACGTGTCTAGTGCTGTTTTCACCTCATCTGTTCTATTAAACTTTTTCCATTTAAATAATTTTGTAGGGATAAAAACAAGTGAAAATCAGAAGGGGCTAAGTCAGGAGAATAAAATGGAAGCTTTAAAACATCCCAACTGAGCTCCTTTAATTTATGCTGTGTCATCATTGCAGAATAAGGCTGCGCATTGTCGTGATGAAAGACGACACCCAAGCAATTGATTAGTTCAGCTCGTTTTTTTACGAGTGCCGAGTTAAATTTTTGTAGCTGTTCACAATATCTCTTAGCATTAATTGTTTGGTTAGGTTGCAATAACTCGTAATAAATAATGCCCACCAAACACAAAGCATTATTTTTTTTTATGAAGTTCTGCCTCTGGAATGGTTAACGGGACTTGTCCCGACTTAGCCCAGTGTCGCTTCCTAGTTTGATTGTTATAGACAACCCATTTTTCATCCCCTGTCACTAGTCGATGCAAAAAAGGTTCATGCTTTTGTCTTGCACACAAAGAAACACATGTGGCAACTCGATCCAGCAGGTTTGCAGATGACAAGTTGTGCGGGACCCAAACGTCATACTTGGAAACTATTCTAATGCGATTCAGATGCCTCACCACCGTAGATTGATTAATACCCATCTTCATTGCGATGTCTCTGGTATTTTGATGGGGATCAGCTTCAAGTATGGCATTCAGTACATCATCATCGGTGGTTGAACGGCGCCCCGCTCTTTCTTCATCAGTTGTTGATAAATTCCCAGATCTGAATTTACTAAACCATCATTGACTGTGTCAAACATCGATAGCACCTCTGCTGTACACATCACATATGTTTTTGTTGCATTATGACCTTTATCAAATTCAAAAAGTAAACAGTGTCGAATATGCACTCTGCACTCTGACATTTTAAAAAGTCACAAGGGCTCTGTATAACTCAACCGCTGACAATAGACTGAAAAAAATGTTGGAAGAAACCTTCCTTTATATAATACAAAGACAACATTAACCACAGATGTTAACACAGTTGGTTAAAAAAAAAATATCAGTCTATGCAAAAATACAACGTTATTTATGCATCAACCTAATAATTCTTAGATATAGTCATCACCACGCACAAGTACGGTTATACCATAACTTTTGAGAAGAAGCCTTGACAATGGCTCGTATTATTGCACTGAAATGATGGCGTGTATACAAAATTGAATGAGATCTTTGTTCTTATTTTTCTGATGCTAATTTATTTTAGTTTGTAATTCTGTCGTTTTCATTTTAAAAACGCTTTACTGAGACTTCTTATTCTTGATTCTCAGACAAATTCATTAATGATAATCGTATATAAATAAAAATATTCACATTAATAAAATAATTTTTTCATCAAATTAAATGTATTGGGTTCATTAAAAAGTATATTCGCCACACTTTTCAATGCAATGAAAAAATGTTTAGATATCCGAGTTTCTTTTTCAAATTTAACTAATTTCTTATCTAATTTTGTAAACGAAATTCAAACATTTAGTGTGCCATCAACAATGTTCCGCGTGCCATTTTGTGGCACGTGTCGTAGGTCCGCTGTCACTGGACTAGGCTATATATAAGTCTCAAATTATTGCACATCTCCAAAACCAAAATGCATGTAATGCAAATAGTAAAGGAGTGTACAGTTAGAACCTTATCAAATCAAATTAATGAAATATATATTTATGTACTTTATTTTAATCAATCAGTGGAAACTAATTTTCAGGATTTCTTGATAAGTCGGAGACTATTTTTAAATTTGTTAAGAATTTGTATTTATTTGGAATAAAATGTTGTTACTTAATGTGTGTTTTAAAATAATTATAAACATGTTAACATTGCCACTTATTTGTCATAATGCCTTTTTTTAGCTGAGTTGGAAAGAGGTGAGTCCACTTAGGTATTAATATTTTTTATTGATATTTGTTACTACATATTTTGAAAATAAGTCTGCTGTGAAAATAAGATTAACAGCTTACGTGAATACATTTAAGGTACAATTTTTTTTTTAAATAACTGATTACTCTCTTTACATTTTTCTAATATTTTGTTTATTTAAATAAAAATGTAGTGTGTATAAATAATCCATTGGTTATGTACTGTACCTGTATTTATACTAGAAATATTATTATCAGATTTTTGGCAAGAAATCTATTACTTTTTATGTAAAAATGTAACTACATTTTTACACATCACCCGTAAACATAGAGTAAGTATCTTTGAATTAGGTAAATATTATTTATTTTTAAATTAAAGTGAAACAAAAATATTCCATTTTCAAAAACATTTTCAATTTACATTTTGATGGAGAACAATGGTATTTTTTGTCATTGGCGGATATAAAGAAGATGAGAGCTTCAGTCATGTGGCTTATGTAGCAAATCACTTGTCATTAATGTTGCCAGAGTTTAGTTATGAAACCGTAGCAGTAGAATTTGATGAATGGCAGGTAAGTATATTTTATGGAATTTCCATCTTTACATAAATTTTAAACTGACTTCTTATAAAACAAAGTTTTACAAATTTTGTAGATCACACTGTATTTCCATATTATATATAAATTCGTTGTTATACATTAAATTACATGCAATGTATTCAGGATGCAGTGCTTTCGTTTGGAATTGATACACATGAGCTATATTATACTGCAATGGACATACACCAGTGCGCAGCGACAGCTTTTTACACTGAACGGTGCATTGTACAAACCAGGTTGAATTTTATATTTGCGTGCAAGTGCAATGGTTTAATATCAGATGATAAAAACAAGAAGACTCAGAACCGTGTCTTTAAAACTATAATAAAAATTATTTAAAATTTTATTTTATTTAATATTTTAAATTTAAACTCAATTCATAGGTATGGTTAGCTGATATAAATGGGAAAAATAATTGGCATCATTTGCAATCTCCGATTATTTGGAAACACGTTGGTTATGGATACGGGCGAGATGTCTACATTGGAGGCATCACAGAATTCTGGGAATATGTTTACGACTATTACAACATCTCATCATTTTTAACGGAAGAAGAGCTAAAAAAGTTAGTAAAAGATTTTGCACAATTTGACCGCTACCAGTGATAATTTTTAGAATTTGATACACGCATGGAAGAAGGGAAAAAAATAAAAATCTTAATTTTTTAATGTTTTTTTTATTTATTGTTTTCATTAAATGAGGTTAGATATGAAAAATATATTTAAAGTAGTAAGAGATTAATACATTACAGTATTAAACATATTAAAAATACACAATATTACATTTTTTGATATCATCATTTTAGTCAGAGTATTCGAAAACTAATCCAGCGGTAAATGTTCAGTAAGATAGTATTTATCCAGGGGTGAGAGTAAAAATATAGTGATATAATCTGAAAAAATAAAGTTTTGCTTAAACCTTTTGACTCATAAGGGTTACACACGGTCAGTGATCAAGATTAGATGCGACCCGGTAACTCAAGGCCAGACAAAGTGAAGTCGAGGTACCGGGTTTGGAATTTCTCCCTTCAAGCTATGTCCAGTGAATGCATTTCCCAGTAAATGAATAATAAAAATGCACCAAAATATACAGAGCACATAAACTAACCTGCGGGACTAATCTTCCATAATTGTAACTTTGACCACTGGATACAGACAGTATTTACATAAATTTGTATTTTATTACGTTACCTTAAAAGATCTCAAATATCACAACACGCATATTTAAAAAAATTCATTGCAACATCTATTTCAGAAAAAAAATCACTTATTTAAAAAAATACAAAGTAGTAAACAAGCTTCTCTTGAAAATTAACAATTTTGTTAATAATGATGAAATGAGAAAATATCACATTAAAAAATAAAAAAATTATTGAAAGGATTAAATAATGGTCTTGTCTTCTTCAATATCACAGTGACTATTAAAACAAATGCTCATCTTCGTGTTGTTTTTTCAATACCAAAATAAAATTTTAATATAAAAATCTAATAAAAGTTGGCAATTTTACTGTAGACACGGACAGTATATAAATATATAATATGTATAATGATTTTTGGAATTATTGGAAAAGTATTTAGTAAAAAATGAACCTACATTTTTGACAAAACTGAGATTTTAAATTATTGAATTTAACCACAACATGACAAAAATACTTAAATACATATTATCAAAATTAAATGCTACATTACATTTACAAAAGTAAAGGAATGACATTGTTCTATAAAATAGCTGCCTAGCTAGAATGAATATTTAAGTAATAAATAACATTATGTATTTACGTTATTTGAGAATTTTTGAAATATTTTCTTTTCAAAAATCTGAGTTTATAATTTACTTTGACATTTTATTACATTTCCCATGCAACCTCTTTGAGTTAATGTTATTTTAACATAAAATAATGTATCAAGAGGTATTAAAATAATGAGATACAAAAGTAACTTTTTACTGGTTAAATAGGAGAATTTGTAATGCATCGGGTTCACTTTCAGCAATTAAGGATATCTGCATTTGTTTATACAAATTTTATAGAAAATGGCAGGCAAAATGCAGTTATAATATGTCTAGCACCTTACTTGACTTAGGTTAGACATCATAAATGTCCAACACCTCAGTATTTCCTCTCATAACTTTATTAATTTATAACAATAGTGAAGAATGTTTTTTCAGAAAAACTACAGAGGAAAGTGACTAATCTCGATTCAAAATACTGTTTTAGTTTTTGGTTTTTAAAAAAGAAGCACCAATTTTCCTTCAATCCATCACTGTCCCACATTGTCTGGGGTCCCAACTTTGAATGCGCTGTAGGCGCTATGATGTTTACACTTTTAATATTAATTTTTAAACAATAAATTCCAATTCAGGACTGTGGTGGTAGAAGAAAGCATGATGGACCGAAACATTTGTTTCAAAAAGGAAAGTTTTATGACTTTTAATAATAATATCGTCAAGAAAAGATTTTGTTTTGAGATAATACAAAATATGAATGTTCTTCAAGGCTGAATCATTGTTGATAATTGGAACGTTGAGTGCACGGAATAAGAAATTGTAAAACTTGGATGATCTCAATAAAAATAGTTAAGAATTCTCAATGAATGATTGGAAAAATAGTCATGAAAACTTAACAAAGATAATGTGGAATCTGTAATTATTAGTCAGTAGAGATAGTTATATTAACAAAATATAACCCCATACTAATATTTTATTTCTGTGTTGAATGTTTCATTTTAACAAGTAGATTTTTTGCATTGTTTAATCAATAGAAATGTGATAATTAAGTAAAAAGCCTTTTGAAAATATACATTTTTCTAATGACTGTATCTATAGGAGATTTGTTCATTGAGAATCATTTTTAATAAGTACTTAATATAGATAATAAAAAAAAATAATGAGGACGTTTCTTAAAGGGTCTCATAAAATGAGAAATCTTATGGCGAGATACTGTTTCATATAAATAAATATAAAATTTTATAATATTATGAACATATTAAATAAATTGATTTTAAATTTAAATTTTATTATTTTTGAAATGGCATTATTTATTTTTAATTTCAGTTAAATCCCTCCACTAAGTATAAATAATTTTAATATATCACAATAATAAAAGTGATCGGTTTCGATTGTGTTATAAGTAAATAAAATATTAGTTATTGTAAAGTATCAGAGTTGTCCTTACAATTATAAGTACCCATGCTCTTATTTTATTTCTTTCGGCTAGAAAATAAAATTAATATTTGAGATAAGCAGACTTTTTAAATTATGGGAGATACAAATATGTATATATGTATAAAAGATGCAATTGATTTTATCTGTAGTGCTGTGTAGGAAATTACAGTATATACTCGAGCATAAGTTTTTACTATTTTGAAACAATAAATATTACCTTCCATTATGATATTAGCAAAATCTGTGCATGCCACAATTTACTGTAACATTTCAAAAATATTTCAACACTACAATGAGTGAGATTTATTGAAATCAAATATGGGAATTCAATGTCAACAAAAAATGAAACTGTCATTACTGGAAATGCCAATATTTAAACAGGCTCTTTGTGGGAACGTTTCATGATGTTTTAAATACCTAATATAATAGAATTTAAATTTAAAAAAAGTGTTTATTATATTTTACTTTGACTTATACTCGCACCATAGATTTCTGACGCTTTGTAACCTTAAAAAAACTTAACTTCTACTTATACTCGAGCATATACAATAATTAGGAATTAAAATGAATGAGGCAATCTTCATTTTGTATAATTGATTTGGACCAGATAAAAAAATCAATAATTTTCTTACCAAAGAGAATAAAGTGGGCGGTACTTAAATTTTTAGTAAACTTTTACTAATTATTAAAATAATAGCTTCATTATTTTAAGAAATGGTAATGTATTAAATATTTAATAAATAATAATGTCAGTCACATTATTCAAACACATGAGCCATATCAGTTTCAATTGAAAAGTGATTTGCGGAAGTAGTAATTATAAGTGAAAAGCTATTTTTATTATTAATTTCCTTCAGACTATTTTTGAGGAAACAATTTTAAATGTTAATCATTTTTCATTTCGCTAGCTTACAATCAACATAAGTACAACAAAATCACAACTTGTAAAACAGTACGTCATTACAAACTACGTAATATTTAAGCGGCATTGAAATAGGTTACATCGTTATTTATTTTACGAGTATTATGTTGTTGATCACTCATATAAAACATGAGAATGATGAAAAGACACAGTGTGACACCAACAAAATAAGCAGACTTTATGTACAATGTTTTTTTTTCACAATTTGAACAATAAATGACCAAATATTGCGATAAAGGAATATTTTTCCATCGGATGTAAGCTGAAAACACGTCTATATATTTTCTACATCAACACAACATGACAACAACACATTCTTGGATGTTTTAAATCTTACGTTTTAAAGTCTAATAAATCATACACTTATACTAGAAATATCAGTTAACAAAAATCACAAATAAGTATTGATATATTTATTAAAACTAATTGGAATGTTAGTTTGCATTAATAATAGTTACAACTGAAAGTGTCAAACGTCATATGGATTGTAGTCATTGTCAGAAACTAAAACCTCCATATCTGACTGGTAAGTAGCCGTACCGGGTTGGTAATTAGTCACTTGGTTGCTATCGGGCAGAGAGTTTTTTAATTCACCGAACTTGACTGGCCACTGATCATTTGAACTGGGAAAACTAGCGGTATAACTAGAAGCTGGGGAATGTTCTTGGGAGATCTGTCGTCTGTGTAAAGGGACAGGTTTGTAATTGTTTAAATTCTGGGAAGATTTTTCTATATTACGTTCTAATAATATTTGGTTATCTGGGATATTTGGCACTAAATGGGAATCCAAACAGTCTGGGTCTGGACCCTTTCGCATATCAGATGCACTCGTAGGCACTTTACGATCGGTGCTATTTCTTTTAAACCACTCAAATTCTGGCCGATGAGCATCTGCTACATTGGCACCGGCTGAGATTGGCATGAAGAAATCACTTCGGTTCTGACTATTATACAGTTCTGTGGCGCTCATCTGGCGTCTTAATTTCCCTTTACTTAATGCTGTTTCGTGTGGACTGCTTCCTTTTATTAGCTTTCTTTCTCTCTTCTCCGCGGTATTGAGTCTATGGACAGGTTCAATGTTGCTGTAAGTCTGTTCTGCCGCTGTTTGATGTCTTCTCTTATCTGAAAGACTATTCTTTCTCGCTACTAAATGTAAATTGTTTAAGCTGTTTCCTTTATGTATTCTTTTGTTGCTATTATGTTGAGATGCATTGGAAAAACTTTTCTTAATGTTGGTACTTAAATTTTCACTATGCATTCGCATCACTCTCGGCGGAGCCAGGTTTCGGCTAGAGGGTAAAACATTATGACTATTCTGCCTCAATATGGGCTTATTTTTGTAAACGGGAGATATGTTTCTCGGCATGCTGCTGCTCTTATCCAAACAGTTTATCTTATCATCGGCACTACCGTTAGCAAATGTAAGATTTTCATAGAAATGCATCTCCCCGCTGTTGGTTAACTGATCTTGGAGCAACAAATTTTGCCGACTCTCAGCGAGCGGAGTCCCCTGCCCCACTGAATTACTCTTCCTGTGTGTCCACTTGGGACCCATCTTACGATACTGACTTAATCTATGTTCAATCGACTTATTAGAATTATCATTATTACTAGCTTGTTCATAAGATACGCTATCTGGCACTTGATTCAAACCAACGGTGGCTGTATTAGACGATTGCGATACTTGACTAAGCTGTGATATGGAGATATCGTGAGAGGGCCCGGCACCTACTGCCGAGCTGATATTATTTTTACTTAACCTATTTTCTGCTTTTGGCAATCGGACATGTGGTTTCTTCTTTACGTGTTCAGATCTGCTGTGGGTTGTTTTGTCTAGAACCACTCTGGTTTTATCACCTTTACAGAGTTTGAGAGAAAATTTAAATGGTGGCTTATAAATGACTTGCAGTCTTACTTTATCTTTTTCTCCTACTGCCAGATTATTCACACTCTTAGAATTAATTTTGTCATGTCTACTCTTTACAGTTTTTGATATGTTTGCGGTTTTACTTCCGCCGGCATAGGTTCTTTCCGTCAGACCTACTGGGGTGGATTTAGATTTAATCATGGCAGGTTGTGGAGAGCTGAGTAACCAGTTTTGCACCTTACCGACAGAGTCTGCCTCTACCACAACGGGTACTGTGGACACGGCCCCTTGGTCTCTGTCTTTCTGAGTGGCGCTGTAATCGATAACTTCTTTTTTAGTTTTTCTCTTTGCTATTGCTATTTTATGTTTATTGATTCCACCAGCTTTGCGGAGTTTTATGGCTACGGCTTCTATTTGGCTGGAGGTCGCCCCCTTACTGTGCTTAGGGGACTCTTCGACTCCGGTATTGAGAGATTTTTGTGTCTGAAAATAAAAAATGTAAAAAATGAAGATAAATTGCTTTATTACAAATTTAATGAATTTTTTAAATATTTGTGTTAATTCTTACTCTTTTCTTATGTTTTCCTAAAATGTTAGCGCCAGCTTGGTGTTCAGAATCTCGACTTTTATCCTTTGTTTTCCGATGTACACGAGTTTTTAATGCTACTTTCTTCTTCAAAGGAACCTTCGACCTGAAATTAAAATATTTTATGGAAAATCTGTATGTGTAAATAAATAATGATTGAAAAAAGAAAGATTTTATAGAAACGTTATATGATATGCCGTAAGTGGAATAGTTTACCTGACTGCTGTGTGAATAATGACTCCCTCCGGACAGTGTTCGGGAAGACGAACAGTCTCCGTTGTCGAGCTGTGAATGATCGTCACTTTCTTCAGTTTTCCATCTGATTTCTTGCCCAGAAGACGAGTACTGCCCACCTGGAATCGCAAACATAGATGCATAATTATATTTGAACTGACGCAACTTTACTAAAACGAAATATACTCAATATAAACATACAAAACAAAGGAATAAAGTTTCTTATTATTTTCCGCCAGTCAATGAAAGTGCAATAGCAAAATAATTTGTTTGACACGATAACTACAAACTTTCATATAAGAATTGACGGCAGATCTTTTTTGTTTCATGTTGCCGTATGACATGGACAGATGTTGATATATTTATGTTGACATGCGACACGGACAGTTGTCGATATACTTGTATGTTTGTTTTATGTTACTATGTAGCACATTCTGAATGGATGGACAGACATTTCAAAATCCAAATGTAGAATAATATGTGAGTGTGATTAAAATACCTACTAAGTTTCAAATTTAAAAATTCTTCAGGGTTAAACCACAACTCAAACTAACAAGGAAAATAAATCTACAGTTGTGTTGTGGAGATTAATCATAAATGTGTGATCTAAAGTATAGTGAATAGGTGATTGGAGTATTTTCTACATTAAAAGCCAGAATGACACTCTACAGCCTTAAAATATACTCAAAGATTAAATTGTTTTTTCTAGCTTTTAGCTTTTTTCCAGCGGTACAAGGGTGAACTCGAATTTTTTCTATTGATTGACACTTACAAGAATATGAAACAACACTCTCGCTATCTTCCTCATCCGATTTTCGAGTATATTTGCACTAACATAAATAATAAAACAACGTATAATTAAATCAAATAAATAACATATAAGTTGAAGTATTAAAATGGCTAAGCGGGAAAAAGCTGAAACATCGAGATCGGGGTGCAGATCCCACCAGCGGCCATGAGGTCATGTTTTATTTATACTAGAACTTTGAAAATTAAATATATATATATATTGTGACATGTTTTTGCTCTCTAAAAAAAATAACTTTGCTAAATGTCGTAGACTTCATCACTCTTTCTTATGCTTAATCTTAATTTGATGAAATTAATTGATCTGTTTGTTGATTATTTTCAAATATTAATAAAAATAGTTTCTTACCAAGAGTCCAATGACTGCTAATATAATCAAGACAGCGGCATACCAGTAGTCTAAAATCCACTTCTTAAAACTACTGAGGCTCTCTTCAGAGAGTAAAAGCTTCCGCAGAGTAGCCAGCGGTCCGGACGGATCTACCTCTCGACACTTTTGGAAAACATCGCAATACCTGTAAAGTTCAATTACAATAAAAACAATCCTTAAACTTTTTTAATCCATAGAGTAATTTAATTCATAAATAGAATGAACAGTTTAAAGTTCATTCATAAATACACTCAGCTTCTAAATTATTATTTATTACAAATTAAATGTATTAATTAGAAAGATGAAATAAATTTATCAAAAAAATATTTTGGTTGCCACCAGGATTCGAACTAGGAACTTTTCCTACCAACGAAACGCGCTGACCACGTCAACCTAGTAAGTTAACAGCAAATTTGCGAACCTATATGTTAGAGTTCTTTTTTCAAATTTTATTATTATTCCATTTATAAGTAATCCACTTTATATTATAGAGAATCTCAAATACCTTTGAGTAAAACCCAATAGGGGACGCCAGAATTAAATAAATTATTTGTTTTATAATAATGTAAAATGGATTGCTTATATATAGAATAATATATGGATCAATTTGAAAAAAAGAACTGTAATATATAAGTTCGAAAATTTGTTGTCAACTTGCTAGGTTGACATGGTTAGTGCGTTTCCCCGAATAAATATTCTTGGTTCGAATTCCGATGGCGACAAAAATTTTTTTAAATATATTTATTACATCTTTCTAATTGATACATTTAATTTGTATTAAAATACGACAGAACTATGTTCTGAAAAAATTGCAACTTCACAATACTATTTACTTTACATTTCACTTTTGTCATGTTTCAAATATGACATCAACTACATTTAAAAAAAAAACTATTTTACTATGCCGAATTCTATGTGAACACTACTTCATCATCCATTTCAGATTCTATCTGTATACTTTTTTCATGTGTTTGTAACGACCATGCTTCACTTCTTTAGAATTTTCAGTGAATTGAATTTAGAAGATTTTTACATACCCATTGTAATCATTACACGGTGTTCCCGGCTTAGCGTACAGATCCGGCACATCATAAGGAGGCTGATTCCATTGGAAAGAAGACTTACAAGGATTTCCAGCTCCTGGGAGCTTGCAACACAGTTCGCAAGCACGATCAGAACTACACTGACATGATTCCAGTCCGTATGCCACACATATGGAGCCCGTACATTCCTGGAAATAATCAAACTGTTAAATCAAAACAAAGCAAATTTTTGCTGTTATATTTTAGCTAAAGTGAACCGAGGTAAAAATAGCAAAACACAGTAAACTCTTGTAATATTATGTATATACATTAATAAATAAATGTTTTTTTGTTTTACGTTATAAACACCATTTAAAATATAAATAGTTTTAATTTATACATTTATATCATTGCTTATAACACATTGCTTCACTATGAGAGAATGATGCTCACCCCCATGTAACAGATAAATCCATCATCGCACAATGTCCTGTTGGGTTTACTGGCGCTCGGTGGACACGACGGCCGCCTTCCATCACAATGAGAAGAGTCCCGGCATCCATTGTCAGATCTACATTGATCTCCGAATCTGAGAGAGCACTGAGCAGTGCAACATGGACCCTGGAATGTTAGACGTTAATCAGATAAAAGACTTTTTATAAATCATACTAAAATAACCAGAGTTTTGAACCCTAGATTTTAAAATTAGCCCATTTTTATATTATATTACATGTAAAAAAGGTACGATTATGTTAATTTCAAAATAAGTAGATACATCTCATGTGTAAGCATGATATTGTTAGATACGCATCGACCCTAATACGATAGAATAAGCTGACGGCATTGATACGATAAAATACATGTACTACAGTTATTTTTTTTAAAGGTGAATGCTTTCTCTAAGCAATTCCCTACTATAGGATTACATTATTTCTTTCTTTTAATCGAAAATGCATAAAATAATTTGATTACATTCAAAGGTCTCTCGGAAGCATTATTATTGATTAAATTGCTTATTTTAATAAAACACTTGAGTACTGAAATAGTACAGAAAAGATGGATGCTAACCTGTGAGGGGCTGCAGAGACTGCGTGGAGTGAGATGACAAGGGGTTTCCCCAGGGGGAGGGTGGCGGCGCTGAGGGTGGCAGCACGGCTCCCGGCAGTCTCCCTCCCAGCCGCAGTCGCATTCCTCCCCTTCTTCCACCACACCATTACCACAAAGCGATACCTGGGGCTCTGCAATAAGTTATTAGTGCAATAAAATAAAATATACTATCGGACGTGTCATCTATATTAAGACGACAACTTTATCAACTTAAAAGAAAACTCAGAAGTAAAATACGAGGCGCGTTTTATAAGCAAGTATGGATATTCCCGGTGTAACGCTGCAGTTGCGATGTTGCGCATGCGCAATGGTTTGCTTCATCTGTTGACTCGCCACATGCAATGTTAGAAACATTCACATAGTGTGGCCATCTTGTAGCGAGTGGTTGAAATGTTCAAGACAATAAATCAGCCCGCCGACTATGAAATACAGTCTGTGATTCATTTCTTGAATACACGAAACATGAAACCAGCTGACATTCATCACCAAGTGTGTCCTGTTTTGTCCTGAATTGGCGTCAAGTGTTTTGATGACGATGATGAACTCAAAGACAGAGTACATTCATGGTTTCCATCCCAGGCGGCGTCGTTCTATGATGAAGGTATACAAAAATTGGTGTCCCATTATGACAAATACCTTAATAATAGTAGTGTTTTTGTTTGGCAGACGATAGGCGTCTGAAGATCTATGCTAGCTTGATCAGTAATGATGACAATGTAAAGCAAATGCAGAACATAAAAAAAAAATTGTAAATCAAATTAGAAACATATTAAAGAATAATAAAAACTGATATCTTCTGAAAAAAACATAAATTTAAACATAATAAAAATTAAATGTATCAATTAGAAAGATATATAGATAAAATCAATTTATCTATTATTTAAAGAAAATTACACTGTAAAATTTGAAACATGCACATCATTAAGGTTTAACAATAACTTTAAAATCCCTAAATGTAACACCAAACACTATCAGCAAAATTTTATATACTTAAGGATAAAAAACTTTAATAGCCTCCCTACGCAAATTAAAGAAATAAAAGAGCTTAGAAAGAAATTAAATGAACATTTCAGAAGTACATAATTAGAAAATAAATATTATTATAGAACACTTCAGAAGCACACAAATAGACAATAAATAATTATAGACTACAAATGTACAACTCTCTATATAAAATTATTATAGTGTAACTCCCTCTCCAAGCACAAGAGCTAGTCTCTTTTTTGAAGAGGTAAGCGAATAAAAAACACATAATTTTAATAATGTACAATAATTAATAACTCATATTATTAAAAAATTGTTAAATTTTTAAATAAATAAAAAAAATCTTATCTATATATCTTTCTAATTGATACATTTAATTTGTATTAAAATACCACAACTATGTTCTGAAAAAACTACAACTTCACAATAATAACGTGTCCTTGAAATATATCACTATAAATATATATAGGCAATTTAAAAATTGACATGTTCCCTAAAATAATAATTTTCACATGAACAAATTAAATCTACACTATATTTTTAATTGATTTATTATACCTGTAAAGCATCCTTTGCTGGATCTCGCCTTATTGTTAAGAACCGGGTTGATACTCTTGAGGGAGCATGGAGAGAAATGATTGTTGTTTTTCTTGTCTCCGCTGGTAGCTCGGGCGAACATTATAAAATTACCATCCTCGCCTCCCGGTGTACAAACATCTGGATCGTGCTATAAAAATTATTAAATATTAGGAAATAAAAAATTTCCCTTGCAAATAATTATCACATTGCAGTTGGGTTAGGTTAGGTGTTCAAATTATTATTAAAATCTTACATAATTTAGTCACATCCTTTACATTGATGTAGCAAGTCATAGAATATGTTTCTCCAGATTTTTTAATATATAAATTATACCCCGTACATATGACAAGTAAATAGATATCAAAAACTCATTACATAAATATAGGTATAAATAAGAATGTCCCATGCCCTTTGTATCCAACCCTGCAATTTTTCTCACCGTCTCTGATACTTATGTGTTTGTCACTTCTATTTTAATTCTGTCAATGTTCAATTGTCTCATCTGTTGTAGTAAGCCATCATACAATTCTAATTCTGTCACAATTGCCCTATTTTTGTTCTAGCTGGATTTATGCAGTAGTTTTGTTATATGAATGTTTTTCATGTGTTTTGTGTAATTCAATGTCCCTGTCTTTTTTCTCGTGTTTAAGTTTTTCCATTTCAAAGTTGTTGTTGTTTATATTAAATAAGTGTGCTGTTTGATACACACGTATTACAAAATGTGAGACTGTTTCATGGAGAAAAACCTTTGAAAAGGTTTACATATCATATTTTCAAAAAAACAATTTTTATACAAACTCAAATTATGGTACACGTCATATAATTGTAATTATAATTTATAACGTGTGTGTGTATTCAAATCATCAAATAAGTTCCCTTAACTTTAGATCACGTGCATTTATTGTACAATAATTTAGACAAACATAGTATAATGTGTAAGTTTAAAGTTGTGTCATATAAATAATTTTAATGCTTTTACTTACCGGTGAACCAAAATTATGTCCTATTTCATGAGCCAGTGTTACATGCGATACGGCTGGTGGAACATGCTTTCCGTAATTCAGTAACGTTACAATACCAGTGTTCAATGACTTCAGACTCCCGCGATAATGCTGAAAAAAATATTACATATTAGAGTTGTTTCATAATTAAGTGCCGTTTTACTGGAGAAATTAAATAAATTATTTTTAAAATGTTACAATCAATTATGTATTCACTATTGTTACGTATTACTTGTTCCCATTTAGATGGCAATTTATTAATTCCTTCCTCAAAGAATTTTAGAGGTGTTAATGAGAAAAAAGTATCGACAAAGTCATGAATTTCTGCATCATTTTGGAAAGTTTTCCCATTCAATGCATTTTGCAGCGACTTGAACAGGTAGAAAACTGTTGTGGTACAACCGACCGCGAAAGTCACATATTTTTTTCTTGGATTACTCACACTCTAGACATGGTGAATATGCACTTATAAATCATCCTTTTTGGAATTTTCATAACGATGTTTACAAAACAAGTATTGCAGTATAATTAACAAACACCCAACTGCCGTAATTGACAAACACCCAACTCCTATAATTCATAAACACCCAACTACTATAATTGATAAACACCCAACTAACATCCGAATTCCCTTTAATTTTGGATCATAGTGTGCGCATAAAAAATCTTTTGTGCAATTTTAAGGACCAATGCCATTATTTGTACACTTTGGAAGAAAATAAGAAAAATGTTACCTTATCAGTATAAAAGGTAGCGTAATGTGAGTGTGGCTCTATCTACTTATGCTAAAGATCTCCTGGGTTGACTACATTACTAATGAAGATGTATTAAGGCGCATAAATCGAAAACGACACATGAAGAAGAAGTCTCATTATTAAAAACTGTGTGCACTATGCATATATTAATATTGCTAACAACTATTAAAAAAATAAGTAAACACTATAGAAAACACCGGCTTTTCAAAAGAAATAATAGAAGCTTGACTTTAACATGGAATACATTAATAAAAAAGAAAGAATATATTTTTCTCCCCTTGAGTGTTCCAAAACAAGATAATCTTTCAGAAAAGTTTTAAGGAACATCTTCTTTAATCAAAAAACTGTACTGAGGATATAAAAAAAAAATTATTAAGGGAAAGTCACTCACTCACCAAAAGTCATCAATTGTGACTTACATATATTACATCACGTAGGATAAGAGTTTTTAAATTTTTCACTTACTCCATTTTTCTCACACACGCCTCCTGCATTCTTGAGATCACCGGTCCAAGCCAGACCCAAAGTGCCCATCTCGAAATCTCGGTAAGTAAACATATAAGCCAAGCAAAATCCATCGTAATCTTCCTCTGGAAAAAAGTTATGACATTCATTGATTTTTATTAGTGGCCAAATAGGTATGTACTGTATTATTTTGTTGCCGGGAAGAGTATGGCATTCTATATTATCTGCTTACTGAAGTAATTCGTTTTTGATATAGCTCTCTATTTTTTACAGATGCAAGTAATTATTCTGTAATGTATTCATCATTTGCATACTCCTTTTAATTCATTTGTGTATGCAAATTCTACGAGTATCTTGTTACGTACATCTCACCAGAATGTATTTACATATTAAACAGAGAATGTACAAGGCCAATCATTTTCCTCCCAGTTAAATATCAAATGCATTTGATATTCTTGATAATTCTATTTAGATTTCTAACATGGTAATGACTTCAGAGTGTATGCATTAAATAGGTATTCCGTACAATGAATACAATTATTGGGTTAAGCCAGTAGCCAAAAGCAAAAAAAAAAAACATTTATTTATTTTAAAATAGTTTCAAATTGTAAATACAAACTTATTTGAAATAAAAGTGACTAAAATCAGTTCACAATGTTCTCTCAAAAATCTGTTCACAAAAAGTTTAATATTTATTGAATTGTAAATTAGTTTGATGAATAATGATTTACACTTTACTTAAATAAATAATTGCTTCATTGCTGCATATCCACTTTAATTATGAAGTTATACTGAAAGCTAATTTAAATAAGTAAGTTTTATAGTAAGTGGTGAACCACTGTTTGAGATGTTTAGCTAGAGTGGATGGATTGTAGTAGCGTGGACTAGGCATGGACTTAGGTTATGCTACTAATATCGATGTTGTAAAAGCGATGGGCATTATCATTAGAGGTTGTATTTATCATACACTCTTTCAGAAGTATGTTTTTTGAAATTATATCTGTGTGAGTTTATTTCCGTTCTTAAAAATATTAATAATATTACTATTATTCTTTGAAAATTCTTCAACATGTTAAGTGAATGACTTAAAATATTTGAAATTATAAAAAATATCACGTTTAATGTGTATCGAAATGCACACAGTCAGTGTTTTGCAACAAGTCTTTTCAAGTAAAGACGTGTATTTATAACACCACGCGGCGCGAGAGTTGCATTTTGCTTATATAAATTTGAGGCAAATTTTGCGAAAAACATGCACAGCTTTATTTGTTAATTGTAAACGCTTACGCTAATTAGATAGTGCTAGGTAACACTTAACATAAGAACTTTGAATTATTTGCACGTGGAAAACATACTTAATACATAATATATCAAATAAATATTTAATTTATATTTATTTCGAAGGAATTATAGTTATGCACAGCTTTTTTGATTGTATATAGTGCACGCCTCTGGTGGATTGTGAGTGGTGAAACAGTACTTACGATAGTTTGCATTTATTTACAGATTGAATTTACACTTGTTTATAATATTATAAAAGGTATAAGATAAAAGTAGTACTCTGGAAGCAATGTCGAGGTGCGAGTAGATGTACCCGAGGAGCTGGCCAGGAGGAAATTGGTCGATTTTAAATTTACTCGAACTGGTTGCGGCGCGATGTATTGTTGTCTGGCATGATGGACGCCAGTCGGACTGTACGGCTGTTGAGTGATTTAATTAGCGGCCATGTTTGTGGGGTGCGAGCAGGACCACCGCAGTTTTAAGAACTTATTTTATTGTTATTACTGTTATGCTATTGGGACAGTGTTTCAACGCACACCTTTTTTATCTTTCTATTGAAACCATTAGTTAGTAGGGAGCCATTTAATTGATGGTTAACATTAATTACCTGAAAATAATTCCAGAAACTTCTCGACACCGTAATTATTGGGAAACCGGTACAGTGGATCTTTCAGAGCTTCTGCTGTGTGAACTTTTATTCTTTTGATCATGAATGTTATGTTGTCTGGTTTACCATCCTGATTAAAATCTGTAAATAATTTATTGAATTAACAATCAACACTGTCTTTGCAATAATGATTACCGAATCTGTTGGATGTAAAGAGAAGAAAAATCAAATTGAAATACTTTTAGTAAAGTTTATTTCTAATCGCAATGGTCTGTAAATGCTGAATTGGCTGCCAGAGAGGTAATTATTATAAAGACATGTATTAACTAAACCAATGAATGAAAAAATTTGTACAGGCAACATCAATCTTCTACATCTCACAGTGAACACGATATGTACATCTAAATGGATTGTAACGTTTAAGAAATGAATATGCATGCATTATACAATCTCAATACAAAACATGATATTAATTATATTACATACAAAGTTAAAATTTTCTTATTAAATATAATTAGTATCAAAAAAAACTAAAGTAAATATTTATTGTTGTTGATAAACGTACCTGTGACCTTGTATATTGAATTAACTCGTTGCACGTGCCTTGTCATAACTTCAATGCACGCTTCTTCCGACCCAAATTTTTGGTAAAACTGGTGATCGCCTTGCAGATAAAGCATGCATGTCGTTTTCTTTGGATCTATAGTCGCTCTTTTATTCACATGACGCAGGGCAGAGTCGGTTACATTTCCTAATAGCGATGAAACATATGTAAATCCTACTGGTTTCTTATTTATTATATCATGTGGAATGTTGATTTTTGTTTTAATTTCAACGTGATTTTTCGAATTTGGTCTTGAAAATATACTATCGTCATTGTAGCTATCTTCATCGTAGGAGTTGATGAGTATACCTCTGGTTCGATCTGTGCTATTTCTTAATCTATGAACACCCGGTTCTATGTTTGATTCGTCGTAGTATGGGATGAATAAGTCAATAGGAAGGCTCGGATTCTTGAGAGAAGTTGATTCTTCTTGCACCTCATCTTCATAACCTAGATCTGCCATCTTGAATATATCTAATTCTTCTTCCGGTAGCCAGCGCTTAGTTCGTTTCGAACTGCTTCCCTGTAAGCTATCTATATCACTATCAATATCACTATTATATTTTACAAATTTACCCTGATTTACTAGATTATGATTTGTTCTGTGCTCATTTAAGTTTTTCTGATGCAGTGCATGTGATGCGCACGGCTGCTTGCCGTTGTCTGATGGATGAATGACATCTGATGACTTGTAAATGATTGAATGTATTTGAGGATGACTTTTCCCATACCGGTGTAGTGGTTCTATGTAGTAGACTTGGTTTTTTGTGTATATCGTTCCATCAAATAAACCGTCAGATGTTATAATCCCGTGCACCGAAGACGACTCATCATCTGGTGGCAAAAAAATAACAAATACTTTATACAAACATCTTTTTGATTAAACATTAAAAAATCGTATGTAGTCAATAGAATGTGTATAACCTTCGAGTGTTCCAGAAAATACATTTTCCATGTCAAACTCAACAGGACCGCTAGTGCCGTGGAACTCGGCATCATCAGCAAATACAGAACCAGGGTCAGGGTGGAGACGAATGTGAAACTCTCTGAAAATGGGAAAAATATTATAAACTTAATATCCTCACACGCGCTGCAAAATACAATGATGGTCATTTTAGTCATACAAATTACATGAGGGGTATTTTTCCAGATATATTCCACCCACAGAAACATAAAACAATTCTCAAGCTAAATTATCATAAAAAATATGTATTTAAAAATCTGCAATATATCATGTATTCGTCATAGGAATTAACAAATACATATTTCATTCAATCTGCGCTACCGAATACCAGGTGACTGAAATTTTTAATCAAAACAAAAATGTTGAATATGTGTTTTACATATGACAGATGGTTCAGATTTTTAATTAATACACTAACATTATTTGACTGCCTTATACTAAAAATAGGAAGAAAAAAAATCACCTTGATGTTATTTGTTAATTTACAAATGAATTAAAGCAATTTAAATAAAAAGTTGTGAGTTGTGTGATTTCATAATAATATATATTTTTTCACACATAGAATCAGAGTAATGTTTGATATTTTTTAATATGTTCGCTTGTACAGTACTAATAATATGCTGCATAACAATGTCTTCAATAAAGTATATTTGTATTTATTAAAAATTATACAGGTATATAATATGTTTGGACTGTGCCCGCCTGTCTCACTAGAAAATTCTGTGTTGGGACAGACATAGTTTACAAGCAATTGTACAAATAAATTAGTTTACAAGCATCAGACCGAAATCAACATTTACCTCTTTTACATACACCTTATATATCGCAATACGTATGTATCGCAGCATCTATTATGAGATCGATTATCTAAATATTAAATTATATGGACTAGCCGTGGTCACATTAGTAAGTTTACATTCTTTGAATGTTTAAAGTATTTTCAATTTTATATTACGTACAATTTTATAATATATAAAACAAATGATTACATATCATAAACTGATCTTAAAGGATAAATAAAAAATGCGTAATTTTATAACAACAAAACACAAAATTAACTAATTATTCCAATGACAGTATGTTTAACCTGTTGTGTGCCTTGAAGCTGAGCTCGAGCGGCCCTGGGGTGGGAGCGGTCCTTTTCCCCCGCCGTGCTGCGCCCCCGCCCTCTCTCTGTCCTCCGCGGTCATGGGGAGAATAGCGCGCAGCTTCCCAGTGTTTGACAAACTCGTTCAGCGCAAAACCTAAGGACACGGTAATTAAATACATTATTGAGATATCATTAATTGAAATGGCATTTATTTTGTAGTGCAATATGATTTGTTTTTTTGAAATAAACACAACTAAGTTATTTTTTATCATGATTAATTATGAAAGGTCGTGTGTAATCGAAGGGACTGATCCTTTCGACCCCTTCCATCACAGTTATTGTTTACACTAAACATCTCAAGACTATAGTTGCGACAATTTAAAAAAATATATATTTTGTGTGTTGTGCAAATGAAAGTTCATTTAAAAAAAAAGCATTATTGAGGACTCTATTAGGTATGTATATTAATACATAATGATTTATTTAAAAAATATTTTTTAAGTACGCAAACTACAGCAGACATCTAGGTATGAATTTGAAAAACAAAAATGTAAAAAAATATAATTAAAAAATAAATGTATCTTTCTATAATATTATGTCATGTCAAATCTCTAAACTTGTCGAGTGCTGAGTGATGTGAGCTATGATGGATTTATCATCGTTTCATGAATTTCCGATCAAAATAATTGCGATTTTAACTTAACTTAATCAATTATCGCGAACAAATGCCCATTCCAGCGGCGTGCATATACACGTGGCATCTGACGACAAATAATATACACTCGCCGCCCGGGGGGCGATAATTTAAAAGCCCGATTTAAAAAAAAAATTAAAACTGTTACAATATGTAAAAATATCTTCATGTAAATTGTAAAAAAAATTAATATGGATTTCTTGAATAAATAATAAGCGATTTGTGTCTCAGTTAATATATATTTTTTTTAAAGTGGCAGGCTTGGGATTTAGAACCGCGCCCGCCAGATCCGATTCTATGTTTGAATTGGCGTCCTAGATCACTCGATTACGAGTGATAATACAAAGCTCGTACATATTAACGTATTTATAATAAATTAAGTAAGTATAATGAAATACAACTCTATTAGATTTAATACTTTGGTGTATTTTCTTACTAGCAAAATATACTATACAACACGATGGATTTGTAGAGTAATATAGTTATTAGTTAAGGATATTGTGCACCATGGTCTGCGCGCTCCGTACAAAAATGAAAAGAAAGATGGCCGCTCGAAAGCTTTTAGAAGACTATTGCAGGACTGTTCCGGAGATAATAATAAGTTTAGTTCCACGGTAAGACGCGGATTGAATGAAGTACAAATGTTGCTGTGCAATTGATTAAAATTTACAATTTAAAAGTGAGATAACACGATTTGATACGAATAAAATCACTAAACATTTAAACTTGCGAGAATGAAAAATCACAAATACTAAGAATATTATTGTTTGTGAAGATAACAATTTTATAAATATGTATTCTGTTCAGTTCTTTCTCACGTGTTTTACATAATTGTTAGATTTAATTAAATTAGATTAATAATTTATTTAAAGTAAAACAAAATTCTCGTTTTCATCATACAAAAAATATTAAAATATAAATACGAAAATGGCACCTAACCCCCTCCACCTGACTCGGCTCGCAAGGAAATCACGACTGCACTGTCGTTCGTTTTACAAGCGATAGATAAAATGTTTTAAGCTATATAATATTTACGCGTGAGTATTCACAAATATCATTCAGATGAAATTAAATGTTTTCAGTCATAAAACGTAAAAATACAATGCCCTTTTTACGAAAATAATATTAAAAATATTTTAAAGCAATGTCACACTTTCTGAAGTGGTCCGTGTCCAATTACGATGCCAAAAGCGTTACACTTCATTGCGGAAGTACATGTAATATGTATCGAGTATAATGTCATTATAGGTTGCACAACAAAGGCAGTGCCAGATCATTAGGTGTACAATATTTAATATTATGTATAATGAGCCACTTTTTATGGCGTTTTCCCGTATCACCTTTCATGTTATTTTTAACTGCGCCATTTTAAAGGTAAAGACGGCGTCGTTTGCTACATACACCCATAAAGGCGATTCAGGTGGCATACAAAATTACATCGTAGGTACCCCCACTCACCTAATAGTACTTCAATCACCTGGCGCCCAGAGGCGTGCACTCCAATACAATCAAAAAATCTGTGCATAACTATAATATAATCGATAACTAATAAAAGTTTCAAAATGTTGGGATTTGTTTTGCGGAATGCAAAAAAACTTTTCAGAAAAAAAAACCTGCACACTTATAAAGTCCTCTACACTTCTCTGGTCGACCTCAGGTGGAATATAATTCAGTCATATGGTCTCCACACTTCATTGTGCACTCGACGGCGGTTGAAATAATACAGAGAAAGTTTCTAAAATTTATTCATTTTAAATTAAATATACGCTCTGAGGATATCAATTATGATTATCTCCTTAGCCGTCTGAAATTGTTAAAATAATCAGTGAGACGATGACCGACCTTATATTTTTGTATAGGATCATCAATGGTATGATAGACTGCCCCCAGATTGTTGGTCTGCTTGACTTTCGCGCACCATTAAGGTCATCGAGACACAACTCATTGTTCTATTACAGTGATAATGTCAGAACACATGCATTAGCTAACTCAGTAGCTCTCAATTACATTCTTCGGGGAATGAATATGCGGAGGTAGTGGACATTTTTGCTGTAAATTTAACTCTTTATAGGACTACATTATTACAATTTCTTGTGTCTCACTCAACCCAACGGTGACGGATAGATAGCTTTACTTCACATTTTATATTTATTTTTAATTTTGATTATGAAAAACATGCTGCCACTATGCAATTTTTTTCTTTGTGTATTGCACTTTTTGATGAAATAAATATATTTTTTTAAATATAGATATGCGTATATGTTTACTATTTTATAAGTAAACTAAACGCTTGTGCTATGAAAATAGGACTAACTTGCTAGTTTCCCGAAAGCTTCAACCACTAGAACACTTGGTGGGTGTCTTAACCATCAAGCACGTCATTGCGTAATTATTTGATACCATTATTCACGCGCAAATAATTCAAAGATTAGTTAGTGTATTAACTAGAACCATCTAGTGAAAGAATTTAGAAATAACAGAAAAAACTGTGCATGCGTTTCACACAATTTTTTTCATCAAACACTCATCTCGCTAATGCCACTCGGGTGTTTTGAATTCGCGTCTTCGACCTGACGTGTTGCGAAATATTTTTAACTATGTGAAAACAAATTTTATTTTTGTATTCGAGGGGGACTTGCAGGCGTGCGTTCCATTACACGTGTGGCATTATTTTATATTATAAGAATTTCTCTAGAATAATAGTAATATTTTTTAAAAACAGAAAACGACTCCACGGTTATACATTTTACAACAAAATGTTTCTGAAATATTTTCACATAAACAAATCCCCTAGTGGTAATACAACCCATCATTGGCAGCATAACCTAAGTCCATGCCCAGATCACGCCACTGCTAGCGTACATTTTTACAAGTCCTGTAACATTGCTTTACACGGTTAACGTAAATTATTTATCACTTTTTGTAAGGTAGATACGGATTCATATTGTATTTCATGGGAGGAGATAGCTCGGATGTTATTATATACCAAGCAATAAGGTTTAATCTAATATGTAGGTAGTATAATTTCCTTCACAAGTTGTCTGTAAATTAAACACGAAGTTGGCTGCGATGAAATATAATAACCGAGACAATCTTAAATATTTATAGGTATAATAATTAGTTTGACTATAAAAATGTAGAATTTCAATCTGACAGATAAGAGAGAGCTTTATTCGATTAAGCTATGATGCACTGTACAGAAGTCAGCAAATTTCATCTACATACGTTTGATAAGTGAGACGTCTGTTTGTTTTAATTATCACGGATTTATGTTCTAAAATTGCCAACTTTCCAAACAAAATGTGAATTCATTTAAAAATTTATATATTATATTGATTTACTTTTCTTAATTTCGGCGATTTCCGCGAATTATACGCAACGAAGTAAAAAAATATAGATATAATAGTTGGGATCAAATTAAATGTTCACCAATTTAAACTTTGAAATAATAAATATCAAAAATACTGGTGAGATTCCAAATTTAGTAAATATTGACCAAAAATAGCACTAAATTTAATTACAGGTAGTGACGCATTGGAATGTGAAACTTACAATCACTGGGAAACAACATTTCGATGAGTACAAGGAACAATATTATAGCGAGTGGGAAGTAGAATTACGACAGGATAAGACTGATTGGCTGAAGGGCACGTGCAGTTGCTGAAAGTATCTTAGAGATTTAGTTGGGTTAGGTTGGTTAATAAATATAGACAAAAAAAAAATGTTGCAAATAATATAAAAGCGTAACAAGAAATAAATAACACTTTAATATTAAATGTGGTGAACATTTACTATTTTTGGGAAACTAAAGTATTTTTTTATATGTATATTTTCATTAAATTTGATAATCAGTTAAACGCAAGTCATAAAAGTTTAATATTTTCTGATTATCTAAGCTGTCATTTCTAATGCGGCATCGGTTGATTTCAGCTGTCGTTGAACCTCCGACCTTTGGTTCCGTGGGTAGATCTACACCCGTACAAAAACCGAACTAACTTTGATTTTTTTTTCCAATTAAACACTTTGTGCTTTCCAAAACTTATAAATAAATTTTGTTATTTTCGTTAAAATCGAGCAGCCATCTCGTGTCTTTATACCCAAAATGAGATGAAAATCTGCACCTATTTACTCCTCAAAAATGACCGTAAAAAAATTTGTTTCAATACTTAGTACCTGCGCGCTCGCAAAACAAGCTTTGAAGTTGAACACTATCCGGCATCCAAGTATGCAATGAGCGGATTACTTGCAGAAAGATATTTCGCTACATTTAGTAAGTAAATCCGTAAAATATATTATTCAACGCTGAAAATGATTTAAATATTCAGTGTAGCGTGTCACACAGCTTCGACGCTGCCTTCGAATTTCGCTAAATGAAGTGGTGTGTCTTGAATGAATATATATATATATATATTTTAAACTGGTCACCTGGAGATTTTAAACCGCGATTCCAGATCTGAATCTGGCATCTTAGCCCAATCGGCTACGATTGATAAAACGAAATGCGTCGGTATTATAGTATTTACAATAAATACAGTATACGACGTTGGCACGTTACTTGCATTTGAAGTACAATATAACATAGGATATACTAGTACAAAGCAATCGACTTTTGCCGCTGGCTATGGCCGCTGCGTGGTTATAAGATGGCTACTAGGCGGCCTCGACCGTTGTATTTGAAATTGACAAAACATTATATTATTATTATAATGCCAACCTCACTGGGCCAAACATTTTATGTATAGATGTAATAATTTATATGAAGCATATTACATATAGATAAAACGAAGTCTGTGCTAAAGGAGACAGGTTTATACGTTAAATCCAACAATGATAACTGTAAAAAATAATAATCTGAACCTAAACAAGAGTAACAAGGTTAAAAATAATTCTAGTAACTTTTTTTTTAGACAAAAATATTCTCATTATTAAGGAGAACACATTCTTATTGTGAAGTTGTAAGAATGTGTTCTCCTTAATAATACATCAGTGCGTCCAAAATTTAATAAAAATTAATTGTTAATTATGTCGTCCACTATCGGTTTACTCAAAGGTATTTAAGATTCCGTAAAAACAAAGTGGATGGTTTTCAAATAATGGAACGATAGATACATTCATTTGAAAAGAATAACATATGGGTTCGAAAATTTATCGTCAAAATTACTGTCGCTGTAGCACAGTTGGATAATGCACCTTCCCCGGTTTGGAAAGAGACCCAGATTCGAATCCCGGTAGCGTAACAACAATATTTTTCGATAAAATTGATTTTATGTGTATACATTTCTAATTAATACATTTAATTAGTATTTAAAATATCACAGACCGTCTGTTCTGAATAATTACAACTTCACAATAAGAATGTGTTCTCTTTAATAATGAGAAGAATAAAAATAATAAAAAATAGAAAATTACAATAAAAAAACGATAGACGTGAAAATAATAACAAATAGACAATTTTGAATTTAAACGTGATATAATATAATTTTATTAAAATTAAAATTGATAAATTTCAATTAGAGTCAAATAATCTTCACATCCGTAAAAATCTTCGGAAGATTATTCTGTAAAAATATCATTATAATGAGGGCGATATCGGCGATATAGACATGCTAACCAATTGTTCATATTGCCGTTGTCGTGACTATAAGATACTCGCATTGAAATGCCAATATTCAATTTTGATACTTTGTCCGCTGCGTTTAATGTTTCAGATTTTCATAACTTTCTCAAATTCCAGAAATCTCCCATCTCGATCAAATACATAGCGTCTTGACGTAGGACAGTATCTTCTATACGAGTTAACGTAAAAAAAAAAAAAAACATTTTTTCCACAATACCTCGCGATATCTAGCTGCCCACTCGTAAAAAAAAAATCCACCGTTTCACCTGCCACTGGTGGAGGACACCGGCATATTAAAATTTCTATACAACATCGCATTTTTTAAGAAAAACGTTTCCGTCTATAGCTATCTCAGCGGACGTTAATTTTTTTTTTCAGCAATAAAAACGTACAATTTTTAGAATTCGAGAGAAGTTCGCTGGCGGGCGCAACACTCGAGAATAATTACCCGGACCAGTTTTACCCAAGATGAGCGAGTAACAAAATCTGTTAAGTCGCCTGCTGTTTTTTTTTTTGTCCAATTTTTGCTACCTTCAAAATTGCCTAATTAAAAAATGGCAACACGCTTAATAACATTCTCCACAATGGAGTATATTTTAAATAAAAAATTGCTTCCGGCATTGCCAGATAGATTTCGTTTGTGTGTGAAAGGAAAGGATATTTTCCATGTTATGTTACCACGTAGATAATTTTTTTACTTTTTCTCTTAAAATTCGTAACCGTCTCCGCAAAGAACTCCTGGTAATGTTCGAAAAAAGTACATAAAATTTTTCAAAAAGTTGCGTCACGAGATCATTTGCAATGGGTAGTATTATTTATTGTAGATGGTGTATTCGATATAAATACTATCTATATAATAAATAAATCTGAGAAGTAAAGAAATAAAATAATCTAACCAGGTAACTGCCATTTTGTAAGACTAATCTAAGAATCTAAGAAATCCAGGTGACCGCCACATTGCGAGGCATATATAAGAAATTTTATATTTTTCTTAATATATCATATCTGTAAAAAGGCCACTAAGTGTACATGAAGACTAGGGTGACCACCCGTCCGGAAAAAAACATTTATTTTCGCTTGCTATTTCTAACTCGGTTTAGGAGTCGCGCAACGAACTTTTTATCATTATTAGCATAACATATTCTTATTGTGAAGTTATTCAGAACATAGGTCTGTAATATTTTAAATACTAATTAAATGTATTGATTAGAAAGATATATATATATATATATATATATATATATATATATATATATATATATATATATATATATATATAAAATCAATTTTATTGAAAAATATTGCTGTTGCGCCACCGGGATTCGAGCCTAAAGATAAGGATAGATGTATTAATTTGAAAAAGTGTAACATATAGATTCAAAAATTTATCGTCAAAAATAATGTCGCTGTAGCATAGTTGGATAATGCACCATCTCCGGTTTGGAAAGAGATCGAGGTTCGAATCCCGGTGGCGCAACAACAATATTTTTCCATAAAACGGTTTTTATATAATTTTCTAATTAATACATTTAATAAGTATTTAAATCTATTTGCGTATGTTAATAATGAATAATATATGTTTAAGCCACAACCTGAATAGCTTGTTGGTGTAGTGATTAAGACGCCCCGCTCCGGGACACCAGAGTCATATTTTTAGTACAAGCGGCATAGTACAAGCGTTTAGCTTAGTTTAAAAATAGTAAGAGTATTAATGTATTCCGTGCACGCATCTATTTTTTAAAAAATGATTAAAAATAACAAAATACGTGGGTCGTGCGAGATGCAATAAAATACTATATTTTATGAGACAATTAATGTGGTGACTTTACGAGTACCACAAGATTCCCACGGGGTTCTATCCTCTCTTCTTGCTTTCGAGTTACTTGGGTTGAGTTCTTGTAATAATAACTCAGGGTCCAATTGTAACAATTAAACTTTATTTAAAATAAGTATTTACAGTATTTAACAATTATATAACTCAGAGATAGACTAGTAATTATTGTGAAGTGGCGATGGAAAGAGACCCGTTCCCCCAGAGACGGCCTCTTACAAGCATTGTCCCCTACCACTCATCTACTCACTCTCCTGACACACACACACGTCCAAAGTGACAGTTATCACCATTAATAAAATAAAGGACAAAACAGTTCCGAAAATCAGTTATTCCATTCCCATGAAGAATAATCAACTATTCTCGAAGACATAATTTAAATAGTTAGTAATCGTTAAATTGGGAAAACAACGCAGCCAGTTATTTTGTGGTTACCAAAATAAAAAGATGGGTGTATCTTATATCATAAAAATCTGGGTCAACTTCCTCAATATATTCTACTAAGATGTTTATTTTAAATATTGCCCTTTTCGAGCATAAGCTACGTGCATTCTTTGACAAAATGGCCGTTTATTATTTAGCCTTTCTGATACAACAATATACAAAAGGTAGACAATACAAAAGGCGTTAACTGTCTCTTCAACTAGATCAAAGTCTGTGCTAAAGGAGACAGATTCATTCGACATATTATATTTAACAGTGAAATCAAAACAATATATTAAACAATTAATCTCAATTAATATAAAGTTACAAATTAAAATAAACAGAAATATTAAAACGATCGAAATAACAAAATTGAATAATCAAAAATATACAACAAAAACATTCTCAAATACTAATTAAATGTATTAATTATAAAGATATACATACAAAATCAATTTTATCAAAAAATATTGTTATTGTGCTACCGAAATTCGAACCTGGATCTCTTTTCCCAATCCGGGAAAGGTACATTATCCAACTATGCTACAGCGACATTATTTTTGACGACAAATTTTAGAGCCTATATGTTACACTTTTTTCAAATTAATACATCTGTCGTTCCATTATTTGAAAGCCATCTGCATTGTTTATAATTAATACATTTAATTAGTATATAAAATATCACAGACCTACGTTCTGAATAATTACAACTTCACAATAAGAATGTGTTCTTCTTAATAAAAACATTCTCGTTCACCTGTGTTTAAAAACAGATTAATTAGAAGAGAATAGAAAAGAAAAGAAACATAAAAAGCAAAAAAAAAAAAAAAGAATGAATAATTAAGTTATTTAATTTAGTTAAATAATGACATCAATGGCATTCAGTGTCCAAGAAAAACAGTTTTTTTTTTACCTTGGCCGCACTAATGAGCTGCCATTCTGCCAGTGAAATAGAAATTATTTTATATCGCTAAATAAATATTCACATTTAAAAAAATATTAATTATGTAACATGTTTTCGAAGTACATAATATACACCATCGAAAATCGAAGGGACCAATAGTAGAACACATTCTGATGGTGTGCGTCTACACTGTCCACAGATAACACTTTGGTCTCTCAACCTTGATATTTGTCGGTAAATGCCGGTTACGTCATTTGATTCTGTATTCAACGCATACTTCAGGAATGTAATCGAGAGAAGGATTGAGAAAAGGTGACCTGCAGCTTTTGAATTGGGTTCAGGACAGAGATGCACGGCGACCACTGCACCGACAAGAATGTACTTCTTTAATATGGAAGAAGAAATTTATTTGATCTCTAGTTACTTCGGAGTCGCAAAATTATAAAACCCTACATTCTAAGTGCCACACATTTATTTTACATATACGGATATTTTATATACATGTACATACATAATATTATATATTATTATTATCAATTATTTTAATCCCCGTTCCATCTCCCCCCCATCCCTTCTACCGCCCGAAATTTTTACTTTTCATTTATCTTTATTATTTTCCTTCTTTTCATTACCTTTTACACTAACTAATTAATTTAAATTATTACTAAACTTATATTGTATATTATTAAAGAGAACACATTCTTATTGTGAAGTTGTAATTATTCAGAACAGACGGTCTGTGATATTTTAAATACTAATTAAATGTATTCATTAGAAAGATATACATATGAAATCAATTCTATCGAAAAATATTGTTGTTGCGCTACCGGAATTAGAACCTGGATCTCTTTTCTAATCCGGGAAAGGTGCAATACCAACTATGCTGTAGCGACAGTATTTTTGACGACAAATTTTCGAACCTATACGTTACACTTTACAAATAATGGAACGATAGATGTATTAATTTGAAAAGTATAACAAATGGGTTCGAAAATTTGTCATCAAAAGTACTGTCGCTGTAGCATAGTCGGATAATACAGGTTCGAATCCCGGTAGCGCAACAACAATATTTTTCGATAGTATTGATTTAATATGTATATATTTCTAATTAATATAATATCATTAGTCTATTGATATTTCTGAGAAAAAATTGCTTGAATTTATTATTATTACCTTTTTGTATTAACTGTATATTGTTCAAATAAAATTAAATCCATCATATGTAAGATATTATATATTTTTTTTGATTTAGCGTAGGAAACTTCCCACGTAGCGTCCCCGAATAATAATATGAATATAATTGCCAAATAATAAGTCGCTATTTCTGTCGGAATAGCGTGGAACGAGTGTTGTGTAACGCGATTACGTCCCCAATAGGTAATAGGTAACCACTTATACTTGATTACGCGACAAATACTTGATGTTTCTCTCGCCACAGTTGATTCCGTTGAATGAATGATTCAACGAATTCGTTGACCCACTCCGGCTGATCAACTGCCGTCGTCGGGGGGCAACCCGAGCGCGCCCCAATTGGTCAGTTAGAATTCAGAAAACGTATACAATTTCCATTTTGCGGTAACGCTAACATAACACCAATCTATTTTATTGACACACCATGTTTAGGGAGACTCTTCGGCTTTGGCCCGATTGCTGAGAAACAAACAATACAACTTATATAAGTTTACAAATAATTGTGCTGTTCATCGATAAACATATCTCGATTTTGGGTACGTTTGGTAACACAGCCACATTAGCTGATTGGTGAAGAATAATAATAAGAAAATGTATTTATATGTTCATAAGATTAAGAAACATTTTAAGTATAAATAACTTTAAAAAGGTATATTTTGCTATTGTTCACTCACTACTCCAGTATGGAATAATTGGGCGGGGAGGAGCGAGAGAAAAATTAATAAAGAAATATTAAAAAAAGATCAACATTTTCAACATGAACACTTTTTGTAAAATTCCCAATTCCCAAAATAGAAAACGTTTACAAAAATATCTCAATTAATCAATTAATCAAAGAAAATTAGTATAGTAAAACTTCAAACAAGTACATCATTAAGAATTAAAAATAATTTTAAAATTCCTAAATGCTATCAATCACAAATCATAAATCACCAAACACTATCAACAAAATTTCATATATTTACGATAATTTTTTTTAATAGCCTCCCTACAGAAATTAAATAGATAAAGTTTATAAAAGAACTAAAAAAGAAATCAAACGAACACTTCAGAAGCACACAATTACATAATAAATAATATCATATATTACAAATGTATAACTTCTAACACTATATAAATAAATGCAATGTAAGGACCTCTCCAAGTACAAGAGCTAGTCTCTTTTTTGGAGAGGTAAGCGATTAAAAAAATACGTAATTTTATATATTATAAAATTTAAAAATAATAAAAAAATTAGGAATTAACAAAAAAGCTGGAATTTATATGATACATATGTGAGGAAACACTTTTTACAAATGCTAAATAATTTTTTAAAAATGAATATAGAATAATATGCAGGAACAAAATATACAATTAATCTGTGGTAACTAAAAATAAATACACCGAATTTTTCAAAGCCGGCTAGTCACTCCATACTGAAGAAGTACTAGGCGGAGACTGGTACGCGATGTCGCAGTTACATACTCGTATATAGCACGCGCGTGAAGGATTGTCACTCGTTACGTCGCCCTTGTGTTCTAGCTTACGGGTTCAGATCGACTCAACACGGGTAATATCAGGTTACAATGGTAGGTACATATGGTTCGTTTACGATCGTGGTTGAAAGATAGTCGCGATAAGATACAGCAATGTGAGCGGCGATTCCAGGCTGGCCTAGGTAGCAACCGACCGACCGGCAACCTCACTCGGTTTCCTCCATTTCTCGGCACATCCTTCAACGGCAGCCTTTTACACGTCTCCAAGTGGTGTTTTATTGCACGATATATAGCGCTATCTGGTGGCCAAAAAAAGTAGATGGATGAAGATGTTTCACACACAAAAATTTGATTTTTTTCAATGTTATTCAATCTATTAAGGAGAACACATTCTTATTGTGAAGTTGTATTTATTCAGAACATAAGTCTGTGATATTTTAAATACTAATTAAATGTATTAGAAAGATATAGATAAATTTTTTTTTAAAAAGTAACATATAGGTTCGAAAATTTGTCGCTTAAAATACTGTCGCTGTAGCATAGTTGGATAATGCACCTTCCCCGGTTAGGAAAGAGATCCAGGTTCGAATCCCGGTAGCAACAACAATATTTTTCGATAAAATTAATTTTACATGCATATCTTTCTAATTAATATCTTTAATTTGTTTGAAATTAGCAATATTTCCAGTGTTCTACGTTTCATATACAGATTAAAACAGTGAGGTGTGTTGCATGAAAGATGGTCAAATATTCATAGGCTAGTATGGATGATGCGAGAATTCAGAGTCAATAGCACAATGAAGCCCTACACAGCGAGGTAAAACTCATTTTTAAAGAAGGCTGCCTTAATAACATCGTGTATCAAAACGTGCGTGGCTGTCGAGTACTTTCGCGGAAATAGCTCATTTAATGTATTACACAATCTACAACATTACTTATTTGTACGGGATAGGAAAAAGAAACGAGCGTGTATTAGATAACACAAAATAATACAAATGAATGTTTTATCATTTTTAACATCTTAAAGAGCAGGACGCGATTGTTGTTCAAGAACCACTTTATTTGGAAGCGCTGACCACGACTACTAGTGACTGTAGACTCCTATATCCAACTACCTAAAGTTACTATGAACCAACATACGAAAATATGGAAAGATAGACACATTCAAATGAGTAACCAAAATTATGTTGTCAAGACAAATTATAGATATCTCACAGAGACGAAGCTATTTATATTATATTATATGGGAAGTATGGGTTGTGGGTAGAATTGGCGAAGGTTACATTGTGTAAAGCCAGCCTAAAACAGGTTGTAAGCCCATTTTTACCCATTTTTGCATACTTCCCATATAGTATAATATAAATAGCTTCGTCTCTACGAGATCTATAATTTGTCTTAATAACAATCCAGTAATTGGACATACTCAAATACTGTTAAAATTATGTTGGTTCATACTATTGTCTTTGCGATCTTCATGTAAATAGTAGACTAGGACGATCTGCAATAGCGATAAGTGTGATAAAAAAAGATGTCTTCAAAATGAACTGCTGGAGAAGAATGTCACGCATCCCGTGACAACATGACGCACGAATGCCTAAATTCTGCATCAAATCTAACCACGGCAAGCTTCATCTATGAAAGTAAACAAAAGATTCTTTCAATGTTTACAGCCTAGAAAAGAGACATCCTGGACACAACTTTAGAAAAACTGATAGAGAACCTCAACCTGATAGAGAACCTGATACCATGGACCCTGGAGTCAGCTGTGAGGGCGACCCGTGACCGAGACTTTTGGAGGTGCATTACGAGCAGTGTCTCATCTGATTAAAGTCATTATACGTCGATTAATAATAATTGTGATTAATTTAAAGCTCTCTTTTTGAGTATAGTCATGGATCATGTACCATCTAGTGGTAATTCTTGCGTAGTTCAGAAGTTCAGAAGCTCTGCAACCAGGTCCATCATGTTGGCGAGGTTCCACAAGATCCTCCTTTGCAACACCAATTTTTCCGTGGTCTTCACGTCTAGCGACATGGCCAAAATATCTAAGAGTTTGGAGTAGTGATGAGAAAAAATGCTACTCTTGACTCACTAGTGTGATTGTGATTCGATAATATCAGTGATTGAAAACTGTGACTGTGATCACAGTTTCATTACTAATACGCGTGCGCAGCACGATATCACAATAAGCATAACGTAATTTTGAGGAAAGCAAGACACCATGCAAAATACTTGTAGGTAATGAATGTTTGGAACAAGTAGATGAGTTTGTGTATTTGGGAAGTATGTTTGATAGAAACGGAAAGGCTGAGAATGATATCGAAAGGAGGGTGACTGCAGGAAATAAAGTGAACGGCGCTTTGAATGGAATTATATCTAACGGAAATTTGTCAACCGAGGCAAGACTAGCAGTGCACAATGGAATCCTGGTACCGACACTGATGTATGAAAGTGAGGCCTGGAGCTGGCAGAAAAGGAACGAAAGTAGACTGAATGGAGTGGAAATGAGATCAAAAATGTGGATAGTATTTGTGGCAAATCTATTTATGACAGAGTAAAGAATGAAGAAATAAGGAAAGAATGTAAAGCTGATGCTAACATATAGTGAGTAAGATTAGGAAAGGATCACTTAGGTGGTTTGGTCGTATGGAACGGATGAATGAGGAGAGAATGGTAAGAAAGAAATACGACGCAAGTGTTGATGGAACCAGAAATAGAGGACGTCCGCGAAAGACTTGGCACGACCAGGTAAACCAGATAATGGAGGATGGTTCTGTTAGAAGCCTCAACAATCGGCGAGCTTGTATGAGAAGATGTATGAATGTGGATGAGGCGAGAATTGTGTGTCAGGACAGAAGAGTGTGGCGCTCTATCCTCTCTGCCTACCCCCACGGGGAAACGGCGTGATGGTAAGTAAGAAAGTAAGTAAGTAATTTTGAGCGTATTTACTTATATTATTCAAACTTCATTTACATAAAAAACAGATTCTAGCATGTATAATTAATATATATCTTATTTAATATAGTCACAAAGAGAATGAAAACCTTTAAAAATGTGCGTTTATTTTTCGGGTCAAATTTTCAACATTTCGGGTTTTACGTTTTGACAGAATCTATTAATTAGATGACGCGTATCACGAACCATAACGTCATTTCTTCATGAATATTTTCATTTCATTTGCACATTGCGCCGAATAAAAAAAAAAGAATTACGAATCACAATATTCCCAGATATTCAATCACATATCACATAGTGAGTGTGACTCAAAGATATCAGTGATTGACTCACGGTTTGTGATTTTGAGCGGAACCGTACAGTTGAGGTTTAAGTCATTATATTTGAGGAGTATTTTAATTTTAATTTATTTTGTCAGAATGACTTGCGCGATCTAGCTTAGAAGAAACAGCGATGGCCATCATTTTTGTTTAATTAATTGCGAGTTGAAACAAAAAAAAAATTTGGAAATGGTGTCAAAGAGCCTTATTTCCCCTGTATCCTTTTCCTTTACAACAGATAATTTTCTTTCATTTCCTTTGTATTCTATATCCGTTTCCCGCCCCCGCTTCATCTGTTCATAAATAATGATTATCCTATCAATAAATACGTGATCAGGTTATCGTGCCGCGTGACTTCCCCAACTGACCGAAATCGTAGAAAAAGCAGAAGACTGTCCACGCAAAAACTAGGAAAATCAGGATTTCGTTTCGATTGAATAGTTAGTATCTACGTGTGTGGGGACATTTTTCGTTTGGTAAAAATAATATTACTTGGAAATTAAACGTACCGAAATTCTGTTACAAAAAGTAATATGTAATAAATAGCAGCCCGTTTTAATCGATTGCTGTTTAAGCCCTGGCTATGTGCAGTGTCTTCAGAATTGATTAAATTTTTTTTTTTTTTGTAAGACTCTGAAAAATGGCGACTATTTGTGAACACAAAATGTGAGTTTTTCATTATTGATCACATTAAATATACGACTAGCTGGAGAATAACAATGATACGGATTATATTTTTTATTTTAATCCGTAAGCCTTTTGGCGTACAATTTAAAATTAATACATTATGTAAAGTTCATTATTTTAATTCATGATGTCATACTAAAACGTATTAACCATTTAAATTTATTATATTACATATTTGTCCGGAATGCTCTGAACTTTTAACGGACGTAGCCCCAATAGGGCACTATTTTCACGTTTGTAAATAGAATGAGACGTGCACTGTAATAATTTAATTAAAATATTAAAAATAATTTATTTTTACCTATTTACGTCTTGATAAAATGTTGAATAAATAATAGTCGCTAATGAAGATTTTATAGTTTTGAGATTCCGCTGTCAGTGTATGTGCTAGGGGTGCGGTTTTTTTTTTTTTTTTGGGAAATTATGTATGTTCAAACTTTGAAATCGTGCATTTCACTATTTAATAGTTTAGTTAGTAATATATTTCTTTAATTTCAGTCACTACTTATTGGAAACGGTACGAAACATTTTGAACACACCAAATATGATAGGACTTTAATATAGAATTAAATTTTAAAAAACCAAGTACGATTTTGATGATTTTTTTTATTTGAAAGATAATTCGATACCATTAACAATAGAATATAATTTCGTTCAAATGTGCACCACGACTACGTTTGATACAATGCATTCTTCGAATCTAATTTTCAACCAATATTTCACATAAATATTGGTGCAATTTCACCAATAACACGAGTTATGTGGTTTTTTAATTGTTCATTTGTTGTCGGTTTATCAGCATGAACAGGTGATTTTACATATCCCCACAGAAAATAGTCTAACTGAGAGATGTCACACGATCTTGGCAACAAATTAACATGTCGATCATAAAATGCACTATGAGTTTGCCGAATCGAAGACAGATTTTGATAATAAGTTATAATAACTTGTGAGCGTCGTTCCAATGTGAAACGCTCCATGATAAAACGGCAGACTATACTGAATAAAAATAACAATGACAGCTGTCAAAATATTAATAAACGTGGCTAGTATTCTTATTTGAATTCATATTTATTGGATAAACTCTGTACAAAAGTATCCGTTTTCAACAGAGAGGATCGAGTGGCATACATTCTCGTCTGTACCACATCCATAGTTCGTCTAATACAAATTTATTTTATTCTTAGTACTTTTCACCTTTACCTTCGGGCGACCTCTTTTCCTTTGTTCAGTCATACCTATATACCATTCATTTCTCACTCATCTTTCTAACATCGGCATTTTTTCTTCATTGCAAACTTTATACAAACGTTATCTATAATATGAATCCATTTCAAACTATCAATTTATTCCCACACATTCTTCTTAATGATCGCATCTCAATTGCAATATGAATTTCATTTTATTATACTCTGAATGGCTTCAATACGACGAGAAATATCATCAAAAGCATTTTATCAGTTTTATCATAAAATTGGGTGATATTTCACTCAATGCATCTAATATTTTTCAGTGCGCATGTACCTACTCGAAATGCGAGATGACAGTAAATGTGTTTTCATTTGTTTTGTAAAAAAGAACAAAAAAATGTTTGGTTTAAAAAATAAATGATCGAATTGAATATTCTAACCGCCGATTTGTTTATATTTTGATACGCGTTTCAAAATTAGAATACTTTCGTTTACACATTAGTTTCTAGATGTTTTATTTCATTTTCACTTCGCAGTCACAGTATGTTTTGTTTCATTTTCGACTTCACGGCATTACGTGCTCTTGGAACAACAAGGTATCTGATATTTTGGTCAAAATTGCCTTTTTTGTATCAAAATTCTTACGATAATTTTGTCTTTGAATCTGTGGCACGAACATGTAAAATTTACTAGTAGTTTAGGACGCAACAAGAAAAAGAGTAATATTTTATTATCTCTTGTAATCTGCTGATTTGAACACAAATAAAATCAGGAATTGGTTTATTTTATTATTCTAAGGACCGGTTCTGTGATCAGTAGTAACTTTTTACTTTAGTAACTTTATACTAACGCCCGTGATTAAAATCGTTTGCGGGTTGTTCGAACGTCAAATTGACTATTGTCAAAGCATAGATAGAGATGTCCATAGGTGGGACAAACAATTATGAAATATGTTTTATTTTATGCATTTTTCATGGATTTTTTCGCCTCAGCGTTCGAAATCTGTCAATTTGGTGGAGAGATTAAAAAACGAGATCATCATTGGATAAACTGTTATCAATAAAATAGCGGGATATTTAATGATTAATTGTCGTATAGTGCAACTTTCAAAGTATCAATGTGTCAGATGACTTTTGAAACAGCTGTGAAAAGTCCGCCATATTTAACTATCGATAACTATAACGAAACACCGAAAAAATTGAAAAATTGATGTTCAAAACATTGAAGTTCAATATCTCAGTTTGATGTAAATGTCAAATGATACCTTGTTGCTCTAAAAGTATCCGATTAGATAATTTATTATATGTATATGAGAAGAGACTATTATTATTAATTCTTCCGCCCGTACCCACTGGGGAATGTCTAGAGCAAGATGGAGAAGAGGTGATGATAACCTATACGCGACGAATGGTAAGTATTTGTTGATTGATTGTAATCCAAAAATTACAGATAAAAGTTTATCGCTTTTTATGTTTTCTTCGTAGTCTCCTGTGCTTGAAATTGAATATATGAATAAACTTAAACTTCTGGAATTACTTTTCCATAGGAAGAATATTAAACTTCTTTATCGAATCCGCTAGAGGTTTCTGTAATGTTCGCCGTCTCTCCAAGATAAATCGATAGAACTTTAGAAAAATTTCAAAAGTCTTGAGTTTTGAAACAATGAAAAAAATAGCCTCAAAAAATATCTTGCAGACACGTGTGTCATAAAATATATTTTTTCCCATTTATTTTTACTTCGTTAATGATTACAAAGATACTAAATACTCATAATAATCTTCTTATATATTACAGTCCGAAATTTATAAGCGCTATCTCTGTCGTCCCATTTTCAAAGTTCTGGAGAAGTCTTCGATAAAGTATTACATATTAAAAAAGATACACATTTTTATTATCATGTTTTTTATTTATTAATAATTAATTCATTTAATAATTGATAAAAAAATTAGCATTATTTAACAATTCATGCTGATTTTATATTCTTATAAAATCTGCGTTACATTAAATCTGCGTCATATTCTTATACGACAATTTGACAGCGGTGGAATAATCCAAGACGATAACGCGCTCGTTGCTTTCACGCACGCAGTTTTCGGATCAAATTTATTTTATTATACGTGGAAACATTCATATTTTAAGAGTTAATGGCTTTTTAAAATGTTATTATTTTTAAATCAATCAGCAGACACTTAAGTTGCGAGTCATTTCACATTACATGCTTTCGCCCGTTACCTACACTACCGAATCAACGTTGGCGACTGATATAGGAGAAGTGAAGTGGAGCGGTAGCAGATATACCAGTTTAAGATCAGAGATTAGTCGGGTGTAATACTTGCCTATTGCCGTCGAGAATTTTACTAAGATAAACAGAAAACCTTTTTGTTCGAATACGATTTCGAGGACCGTATCTGGGGTCCAACGTCAGGACTCGGGACTACACGTAATATCGGATACTCGCGGTATAAAACTCCGTGCGCGGCGGTCTAGCGGCCGTAAAAACTTGAAATATAAGTATTCCTCATTTATAACCCTACTCGAGCGCCGATTTTTTTTGTTAAGTGCTTATTTAAACTGCGTGACCGTAATGACGATAATAATGATGCACTGTTCAGGATGTATCCACACGGAATTACAAGAACGAAAATAAAAATACTTTACTTTACTAAATTACTCAACGCTGGAAAGAAAATAAATATGTTAAGACTAAGTTATCGTTACTGATTATAGAGGTGCAGCAGATTAAGGTCCACAACCGAATCGAAAATCTTTAAAATGTGGGTGAAAATTCCATATCGCGATCAAGTTTCAATTTTTGTCTTTTTGGATTTTATTGAATTATTCGTAACCTTCTTTACAATTCCACCGATTTATTTGATGGATGTGTATAATTTTCAGTTGGGCCTCCCCAAGCGTTTCCCACTCTTCTCGGTACATTATTATTCGCCGCCACGTATTTCTGCGGAAACTGATGATTTGAGTCAGTCTGGGATTTTGGGACGGCCCGTCGGCTTCTTGATTCTTCTCGAGTACCACTGGATGACTGCATTCGCGCAGATTCGTATAACGATAATTGCTGTAAAATCCCAAATGTCTTGAGCAATCTATCAACATTCCGCATTTGATTGGTAAAGATCCCCCCTCCTCCCGTTTCAGACCTCAGTTTCTAGGTTTTTTGTATTCAAAGTATTTAAAATAAAAAATCAATATTTTCCAAAAAACAAATGTCTATGACTAGAATAACAATCTTATACAATCTAGCGTAATCCACAACGTTCACAAAGTATGCATATATATATATATACACATGTGTAACAGACCTAGTCCACAATATTTTATGGGTTGATACCTTAATAAATTACGAGTCGAAAATGTTCAAGGGAAATGTGCCTAATCACAACCATGTCATTAATCATTTAAACAAAATTCTAGTTTGCGATTATTTCGATTAATTGAAATATTTACATATATATATATTGAATACAAAGAAATAAAGGACATCGAATTTCGAGCGGCTAGACTATTTTTTGTTAAATGATTTAAGGCTTGGAGCAAAGATATCGATTAATAATGGAACAATTTCGCAAATATTCATTCCGAAGTACGGAGACTTGAAGGTTAACACGATATTATAAAAATTTCAAACTATAATATTTTCCGTAAGAGTGCGTCAACTTTTGTTAGTCTTGTTTTAATTTAATACGTTGCTCTAGTCACAGTATATATACTCACTCGCACATTCCACATCCATCAACACGCGTGAGATCTGAGGAGAGATAGGGCTCATTTACAATTATTTACAAAACCTTCTGATCTGAAATACATAACCTTCGAACATCAGCCACTCCATCCAAGTGACTCGACTACTTAAAGCGCACATATCACGAGATAATCATCTACCCTACATATATATATAGTATTTGGGACATACATTTATTTGGTATATAAATATATTAATTATGCACTTGAACGAAAATAATGCTCCTTCCCTTTCCCCACCCGGCAATGCCAAACAGTCGATTGGCAACCTTAAACCAGTATGGTTACAACATGTACGGAACAGTCAATACTGTTATATAAATTTCGAGACTCGAAATAGCGAATGAAAAATATATAGTCCACATCTTTGGAGATGCCAGCAGAATCCGGATTGTGGTGAGTGTCTATTCCTTCCAGTCATGAGATTCTTCCGACATCTAGATTACACGATAAAGGCTACATTATATATACTTGTGTAAGCACTAAATTAAGAATAAATAAATAAAATAATCAAAGTTATAAATTGTACATCGCGATTCACATATTAAATGAAGACTCAAAAGAAAAAGTGGTATATCACGACCGAAAAGTGCGGCTCACTATCCTTTTTGTCTACCCCTGGGGTAAAGCGGCGTGACAGTAAGTTAGTTATCCGCCCATAGAATATCGTGGACCGAGTGTGTTGTTTGTTACACACGTGAACCTATACAAATTTATTCCGCAACAAAATTATCACGGACGAAAATATTCTAATTCGGTGAGACGACGCACCAAAAAAAAAGACGCGAAAGAAAGTAATATTTTCAGGAGATAAATTTTATTCTGCCGCACGTTGTTAGCGCGGAAATAAAAACATATTTGAAACATCACAAACGTATTAGGAACAAAGCATTCTTCGGCAAAGGAAAAATCTATTTGCATTATTTTCCATCGAAAAGAAGTAGTTTCATATTTATGCGGAATACGAAGGATGTTTGCGGATTCAGACCGCCGGCGGGGGAGCGCGGCGGGGGACGGGGGGACAGTCTAGGACACTTGTCAATACATTCTGTAGCTGAACAATGATGGAGATGTGACTAAAGATATCATATTTAATTGGAAATAATAGATGATGTCACACTAAAAAAAAATAAACGTAATTTAAGTCCAAATTCAAAGTCGTGATTGTAATAAAATATAGTATCAATATTCTTATTATTTTTAAACTAAGCTAAACGCTTGTACTTTGAAAACAGAACTAACTAATGAGGCTCAAGCCCCCGAACACTGACTAGATCACTAGACAAGAGTCCTAGACAACTAGACCAACTAAAAATATTACTTAGCAATATTTGAATACGTCCAAGAACACACAATTACTGGATTTTTACATACAAAAGCGCAGTTATTTAACAAATATCAGATATTTCATAGAGACAAAGCTATTTTTTATTATATTTAATGGAAAATATATGGAAGTATGGGGTAATTATAGGGCTCATATATATATATATATATATATATATATATAAAGTGATTACTTAAGCCAGCCGAAAACAGGTCGTGAGCCCTATAATTACCCCATACTTCCATATATTTTCCATTAAATATAATAACAAAATAGCTTTGTCTCTATGAGATATCTGATATTTGTTAAATAATTTGTTATATATATATATATATATATATATATATATATATATATATATATATATATATATATATATATATATATATATATATATATATATATATATAATTCTGTTAACTGTTTTTTAACATATTATACTAGAGTACGCCTGAAAAATCAATATTTTTATATATTTCCCATTAAATATAATAAAATAATATTATTCTAGGGAAATTCTTAAGTTATTAAGTCAAGGGTTTAAAATTCTAATATAAAATAATACAATTTATGGAACGGATACATTAAAATCCGCTTCAAGTACAGATTTGCTTTGTTTACAGTGTTTGTGTTGTGCTTACAGGGAAATTTATGCCCTCCGTACATTTAAAAAGAACTTTCTTTGTCGCTTTGCTTTAACCTCTTCGTAAGAAATGCGTAAATTTAATGTAAATACTTACCTAATGTACCAGGCCTCATTTGTAGACTAAAAGTGTATACATATTTAACCAAACACTCATCATGAAGCAACGCAAACATTCTTTATGTTCTTCCTGTGTTTTCAATTCACTCTCCCATCTCGTTCAATTTAACAATAATGTATTAAAAATATAATTTATTATCATAAAAATGGAAGCGGTCAATTACCACAAATAAATAATCAATCAGATATATTCTTTTTTTTTTTTAAATAATAACAACATACCCGCGATAGATTATTTTTCCATTATTAATATTAGCCTACTTTTAAATAAATCTGAACGGTTTGCGTTATGGATAAATCCACTAAATCAATGTCGACTTTACCCAATTGCTATCTGACGGATGACAGATATTCAAATACCTGTCAATACAAAGATTTAAAAATATTATTATTCATGATACTATAAATTTTGAGTATTTCCTTTATTAAATGGCCCTTCTTGAAATGACTACTGGATGAACGTCAATAAACAATATTTTGCTGTATGAATTTATAATACGTATACAGGGCCGGCCCGAGGGGATGGCGAGCTCGAGCCTCGCCCGAGGGCGCCGAGCAAGCCGGGGCGCCGAATAAATCGAATTAAAAAAATAAAAAGTTTATGAACATTACAAAATATATAATATAAGAAAAGCAAGACGAACGTCATATAGATCCAGAAGAGCCATCTTCTGTTTCTTCAAATATCACAAATGTGTTGCCCTGGAGAATAGTAGCTAATTCTCCAGTATCACAATAGTTATAGCGTATGGGGTGCTGACTGACTGACCGAAAGACTCACCTGCTCTGTAATCCTAATAATAACTGGGAAACGAACTAAGAAATCAACGAAAATTCGAAAACTGGAATATTTTGCCCATGGGAAACGAAACTTGAGAGATATACGTAAAATAATACTCTCCACCTTATCATCAGTGCAAGAATCATGAAAAAGAGGGTCTGGCTGCTAATGGTTCAACACATACACCGTTTTTTTTTTAAATCAAAGATGGGGCACCCAGAAAAATTTCGCCCGAGGACGCCACAAAAGCTAGGGCCGGCACTGTACATATAAGATATACAATTCCATTAAATCTGATAGAAGTGATACTTTGGTGTTTTATGTTAATGGAAAAAATATTGTACACGATGATGGGTTCTCACATTCGTAGAGTATTCAAGTAGGTAGGTGCACATAATAGATTGCACACAAGGGAACATACAGGTTGGATACGCAAAGCTCAGGTCAACTGGCGCCACCAGCCGTCGGTCTTATGTAAGTATTTTACTATTCTAACAAAGCAGGGCGACCTCAAAAAAAAAAAACCTTACCTTACTTAAAGTCCTATCTAAGCAACAGTTTAAAATAAAGTCTAATCTAGTATATAACTTCTGATATAAATGAATAATAAAAACTCGCATTTTCGTAAAAAACGCAAAAATATGAATTATTTTTTAAAGATAACATTCCTTTTCAAATTCTTAAATTTTTTCTGTTAAGAAATAATATTCGCAACACGTGGGAACTAGACTTTATGGATCGAGTTCTAAAATATTTGACTTCAAATAGAATGTCTTAATATTTCTTCATCTCTTGTCAAATGACAAAGCATAAATTTTATCAGACGATTATTGAAATATTTTAATCGAAATATGCGTGCATATGCCTTACATTCGCAGGAATCTTTCAAGCGTTTTAATGTTCAGACTAAGAAGATTATATATATTGGAAAAATACATTTCAAATACTTCTTTATTTTTTATCACTCAACATTAAAGTACATATCTCGATATTAAGTTTATTATTTTTTTAATATCTCATTCTTTGATTTGAAGTATTTTATTACTAATCATTTCAATGTGTTTTTTTTTTACATATCGTGTTTTTAAATGGAAAAATTACTTCGTAATATTCTCGTTAATTAATTATTCTTATCCAGTTTATAAACAGACGGCCCGCAATATTTTATGGCTGGATAGCGTTTTAAAATGTGCGTACAGCGAGTGAATTTTAATGGCATTATTTTTTATCTATCAACTGCGTCAAATACCAAAAAAACAGACAAGGGTCTAGTCCACTGAGTTGGAATTTTGACCTTTATTGTGCTTGTTACATATTTTATAAGCTGAATATCGTATAAGTGATTACACAAAACAAAAAAGTCACTAATTTATTTACTAAAAAAGAGGGGTAAAAAATGGTAAATTAGAATTAATTCAAAAAATACACAGAAATAACATACCCATCTAATCGAAAAATATTCAGTTACCACACAAATATATAGGATTCGAACCCGAAACTCGGCGGGAGAAGGTGTTAAACCAATTACAAAATTTACTTTCACATCAAATTTTAGACTACACATGTTCCTTATTATAGTGAGACATCCAATACGCAGTGGCGTGCAGCAGGTATAGATTTAGGTTATGCTGTTACCAATGATAATACAAAATCATATAAAATATATGTACTTTCGTTTAACCAACGTCTTTAAACAAAATAAATTCGTCGTTTATACGACCCTACCATGTATTTATTTGTAATTTTAGAGTACTATTTAGAGTCTTAACACTATTTTGTTTTTCAAGTTAAAGTTTTAACGTAAAATAATACCATCTTACCCATATAAAAATATATGGACATTTTTAAGAACACTTTCTACGACTGAACATGATTAATTTATTGTTTGAAAATCATTCACGTAATAACTAAAGGAAATAATTATTTTTATTAAAGGTTAACGTAGAAAATAGTTATGCCAATTGCTTTTTGTTCTTCACTTCATTTTTGAAATTTCAATGATTTGCACACAGTTCTTTCTAATATTATTCAGTTAAAAAACAGCATAGGTAACGACTCCATACAAAACGGATCAACCGAAATTAATTTTCAATTTAGTAAATAGCCAATTATATGAGTTGAGTAATTCACTAGCTTAAAGACAGAACAGAGTAATGTGAATAGCTTGATGCGGCGAATACACAAGAGCGCCACGGGTAAAGCGGTGAGTTGTCAATTAAAGTCTCTACTAGTACACAGATGGCACTAATTGTAAAATAATGTTATCGTTTATGTTAATCCAATTATTTTGATTATATTTGTTTCCCAGAATTTTTAGTAATGAACAGCTTTTTTGCTTGTATGCACTGCGCGCCCCTGCCAATACGAGTATTTCCTTCATATTTATTTTTCACCAAAAAATGTGTTAATATTGTCCCGCTCAAAATTGACGTCATAATATTATTGTTTATGAAAGAAGTCGCTTTCAAAAAAGCTTACTAAACACATTTGGAACGAAATGACATCTCTAACGCCCGAGCGATTTCTTCACGTCGTTAAATAGCTCCATTTGCTATGCACACTTTTAGCAAGGATCGGAATTACATTCTGAAGGCCGAGAGGCTAAATATCTGCATTAATACCCGCAATGCGAACTTCTGCACACTCCGAGTTGTCGACTATTTTAAAGTAAAATATGCTTCTGCCAATGTGCTGTAAGAGGAATAAGAATTAAATTGCCTTCGTTTGACCCCGAGGCGGATGCCAAAAAATAAAAATGTCCCGCTGTGGCTGCACACACTGTTCACGTAAATTCTGACTCGATTACCTGACTCGACACTACAGACACGCATGACTTCGTCTTCCACAGCGCGAGCTGTTATTTTCAATAAATAAAATCTCTCGGGAGATTCCTATCATATCCGTCCTCCTTTTGTTGGGGTTCAATATTCCCGCGGGTATTCGTTGAAGTTATTATTATTCGATAACCGTCTCCAGACAGGATATTGTAATATTTCGAATGGGTCCGAGGCAGCATCCTGATAAATGTTGTTCTTTGTAATACAATTTATCAGGCAAAATTCAATTTGGAAAGATTTTATTTCTCGAATAAGAGAGACGAATTAAGACGTTGTAAACTTTCACAATCTAACAATCTATAAAGTACAGACGATCCCTGGATTCGGAACAAGTTATAATTTTAAATAAGAGAAGGGGGTGCCTTGCGGGTTTGCGATGTCCCTGAAGAATAATGATGGATGCAATATTCGGTCCAGGCAGAAAAGGGTGAGATGTCCGAGGATGACTATATTTTTCATCAGAGTCCTAGAATGCGAATGAGCAAAATTCGATCGGAAGGAATGTCATTGAATGTAATATAAAGCGCATTTGTATCGGTGGAATGTGGTGGGGCAGCCAGGGGGAAGATGCCCACGTTTTCCAGGATCCTAAAGAGCGAAATTTAGTAAGGATAGCACTAATAATACACATCTATATCGAGGAAAAAGGCGAGATGGCTGTGAGAGAAGAAATGCTGTCTAAGTTTTGCGCAGGATCATGAATAATAAAGTTCAATTCAAGTTAAAGTCACAGTTCAAATTACACCAGAGATGAGAAGGTCTGACTGAAACTATATTTTTAAAATTACACACGTTTATATCGGTGTGATGGGTTGTGTTGGTAAAGGGAACGGGTAAGGTGTAAAAATTTTGCACAAAGTAACGACTGGAATTCAATATTAGACACATTTCTAACGGTGGAGTAGGGGAGAGGAGGGACAGTACTCATGTATTGTGCAGGAACCTAAAGAGAAATATATGCAAAATTTGGTTAAGATCGGCCAACAGTTGAAGGATTGTATAGAGAACAGACAAACAATGTACAAAAATATATATAGATTTAATATGGAACTTGTTTTATGTCATGCATAGCATCGAATTATTCGAACAGGTCTTCAGGAACCACAACAACGAAGAACTACATTATTTGGACATGTGCTTCAGGTTGGGCACGAAAGGAGGAGTGCAAGACGAATGTGTGAAGCTCGAAGAAGGATTTTTTGACTGAGAAATATTCAGCAATAGACAAGTGTCGAAGGTGTTTAGTTATAATTAATACATTGAAGTGACATGAGGAAAGCCTACCGCGATACGAATCTTAATGTGTGAGGTGAGCAGTAGTGATGAGGCCAAAATCACAAACCGTGAGGCAATCACTGATATCTTTGAGTCACACTCACTATCAGTGATTGAATATCTGAGAATATCGTGATTCGTTTTTCGTTTTTTTATTTTATTTACGCATTTGAAACGAATGAAGGAATGATGTTATAATTCGTGATCAGCGCCATCTGGTAGATTTTGCCAAAACGTTTTACGCACTTGATCCGAAACGTTGAGAATTTGACCCAAAAAAAGAAACTCACATTTTTTAAGCGTTTTCATTCTCTCTGTGATGATATAAAATTAGATAATCTACGCTATAATGTGTTTTTTAAGCGATTGAAGTATTAATAATAGAAAAATATATGCATAAAATTGTTTCTTTTATTTATTTCGTGTATTATGATATCGTACGGCGCGTGCGCTTTAGTAATAAAACTGTAATCACAGTCACAGTTTTCAATCACTGATATTATCGATTACTAATCACAATCACACCAGTGAGTCAAAAGTAGCATTTTTTCTCATCACTAGTGGTCAGGGATTAGATGTAAAGCAACTGTACCTAATAAATAAAATTATTAAGGAGAACACATTATTATTGTGAAGATCTAATTATTCAGAACATAGGTCTGTGATATTTTAAATACTAATTAAATGTATTAATAATAAATAATTATCACAGTTCTATGTTCTGAATAATTACAACTTCACAATAAAAATGTGTTCTCCTTAATAATTATATAAGTGTATCAATGCGTCCAAAATTTAATAAAAATGAACTGTTAATTCTGGCGTCTGCTATCGTTTTACTCAAAAGTATTTGAGATTCCGTAAAAACAAAGTAGATGGCTTTCAAATAATGGAACGAAAAAAGTGTAACATATAGGTTCGAAAATTTGTCGTCAAAAATACTGTCGCTGTAGCATAGTTAGTAATGCACCTTCCCCGGATTGGAAAAGAGATCCAGGTTCGAATACCGGTAGTGCAATAATAATGTTTTTTGATAAAATTGATTTTATATGTATATCTTTATAATTAATACATTTAATTAGTATTTAATAAATAAAATATTGGGTTAGACGATAACGTAAAATGTCTGGGTTTAAATACGTTGGAAACGTGTATAAGCAGATATACATAAGTAGTTTAAATCTTTTGTTTTTTTCAGTAGCAGTAAAATGTTTGAAGAGTTTTTTGTTAGATTTTTTTACCCTTTCAATTCATGTATCCAATACTCGAGACGATAGTAGCTAGAAAGTAGTTTGCTAAGTGGAAAGCTCTGACGCACTTACAGAAGTATCCTCAAACGGGATAGCCTCGGGCAGGAACCCAGAACACGATCGTGGAATCAAAGGCATCGAGAAATGCCTAAAATAGAAACAACGGCGCCGTTAAAAAAGTTTTCTATTAAATACATTTTTTGATGAAACCAGACTGAAATTTTCAATTAAACTAAAATAACTTTGTCCCGCAAATATTTTATTTTAAATATAAATTTTTTCAAATTAATTCATAACATGTTATGTCAAAAATAAAAAATAAAATGTAAAAAAGTGTACGCTCATACCACTATAATTTTGCGACAAACAACGAACATCTACACGCCAGTTCCGAGAGCAACAACGCCATTTTATCAAAGATTCTACATGTTCTTAGCTCCGAAACTGTACAACACACTCAGTACCAACTGGAAGTCGTTCACTTCCAATAAGATTACACAAATATGGACCCAATATATGATCCAACTGGGCAGAGATCTATCAGAAACATCGCTATCCAAAATTCTAATATAATCATTATACAGTACCTACACTAATAATTCACTAGTTCTACAACATTTTATTCCTGTAGAATCTTTATCTTTCTTGAATTAAATAACAGCACGAAAAAAACTGGCTACTTTAACACAGACGGTAGTCTAGCAAAGAAGCCCGGACAATGCTGTATATATCAGAGGTGGAGTCTACTCCATCCCACACAATAGACTACGAGTATATATATTATAATATATTCACCTCTGTTACAACAAAAACATGCATCTCAATAAAATCTAATAAATAAATAAATCTGTTCAAAACGCGTAAGAAAAATTTAATTTAAAAACTAGTAAACATTCCCTATTTAATCGCTTATACACTGATGAGACTTTGCTGACTTGTCTCAGAAATTTGCCGGTAATGATAAGCATATATCAGTTGCGTAATTCTACTTAGCATACAAAATACAATAGAAAAGTGTCGCACAACACTGTACTGTCCTTTACGCGACTTTTGAGACAAATCTCATCCTTTTACATGTACCACAACAATTATGCGATATTGCGCGTGTACAATGTGATTTATTTTAGCAAATGGCTCGTGTTGTGCCTTTTCACGTCACTTTATTTTTTTTAAATACCTCTAAAGAATGTTTTCGTTTCGATTTTTTAATTTTTAATTTATTTATTTGGTATGAAATTTTTAATTAATAGGTGGTAGGGATTTACCAAACCATCCAGGATATTATAGAAACTACAAAGACACTAAAAATAATACCCAACAGTATTTTTTATTTATTCTTAACATAGTGCATACATATAATAATATTCTACATATATATGCTCTAATATAAAATAAACAAAATTTTCCTTTTTACTGCAATTTTTCTTTCATAGTTTAATTTGGAAAATATATAATTTCTCCTCCTCATAATATCATCTGGCATTTCATTAAAAATCTTCATCGCACTATACATCACCGATTTCTGAAATTTAGCCTTCTTCCTGAATGGCGGTCTCAGTCTATCTCTTCCTCTTGTATGATGTTAGCGCTCTTGTTGATTTGCACCAATTTAACTTATTAATTCTGATGACAATTTTAACTGAGGATTTAAAAAGTATATACCATAGCATTGAAATATATTTTCTGTATAAATTCGAAGAATCTAGCAGAATTATTTCCATGTCAACCCCTAGTATGATTGTGCGAATTTTCCTCCCCACCCAGCCCCCCATATGGTAGACATGGAGGCGCAGAGCGTGGACCAAATTCCGCCCAAACAATGCAGCGATGCTATGATTTATATGGCTGACACTATTCTGGTTTACCTCCAAAATCTAGGGCGAATTCCGATTATGTAAATTGTGTTCGTAATATTACGTGCACACAATGCTCGACTCTACGTCAGCATTTACCCGAGAACATCTTGGACTAGTACATCCGATAACGAGCCAAAAACAAAATTGCAATCCAAGAATTTCTTAATTCGATTTTGATGATCCTGGGATTAGAAAAGGGATCAAATTAAATTCTGAACCCCTATTACTATATTCTAAAAAAATAACGAATATTAAAAAAAACCTGTGAGATACAAATGATGATAGACCGAAAAACTAAATTGTGTCACTAAAATAATAACGGTTCCTATTGTTTTAGTAATGCCTGTATTTCATACAGAATTTACTAAATGTATTAAAACTACTTAATAATTATACAAAAAAAAAAAGTACAAAACTACATTTAGATTAGGTGAGGTTAGATTAACATTTAAATAATACATTTTTCGGTGGCTAATAATACGATCCCAGATAAACAGCATTTCGATGAGTACAAGGGACAACATTTTAGCGAGTGGGAAGTAGAATTACAACAGGACCAGAATGATCTGCTGAATGACACATGCAATTGCCCAAATTATCTTAGAGATTTAGTTGAGTTAGGTTAGTTACAAAGATAAAAAGTTTTTTTTAGTAACAAATAATATAATAGAGCAACAAGAAGCAAATATCTATTTAACACATTAAGATTAAATACGGTCCAAAATATGGTGAACATTTATTATTTTTGAGACACAAAAGTATTTTTTGTATGTATATTTTTATTAAATAGAATATATATAAATGATGAAATTTCATCAAAATGAATAATTAGTCAAAATTTATGAAAAATATTTATATTTAAATAGGTAAGCAAGGAATCTTTGTACAAAAATAATGTAAATAATAAAGAAAAATTGAGAAATAAGAATTTTAACATGGGGCAATTTTAAATGCCCGATGTGACAGTCTACTCTTGATTTAATTTTAGTACTCCGAAATCAATCCTGAGAATTTAGTATTAATCCTGGGATTCGTAAATATTGTAAGCTGGGCAGGGATTTCTGGAATGGATTTCTTAATCTTGACCATAAAAAAATATATACAGTAAAACTTAAATATTTTATATTTACATTTAACCTTGGAAATTGGAATAAAAATTCTTTATATTTGAATTCTAGGTATTGATTTCATATAGTAGATATGTCATAAGACACATAAAACGATAGATTAATGAAAAACTTCTAATAACAAATATTTCTACAGTTCCGTAGCACGCACAAGCTAAAACCTAAAGGGATGGTAAATAGGTAAATAGTGTGCCAAAATCGACACGCAAGAGATTTTCAACGGGCGAATTTCTTAAATATAAAACCACGATATCTTTCCTTTTATTCTTATTTTATTCTTTTCGAAGTTTATATATTTCATTGGAGTGAAGTGTTAATTTTTTTTTTGAAACGTGGATATATACTTTTTTGTTCTAAAGGAACATTTTTCAAAATAGTAACCAAACAAATCTTGTCAAAAATTTGAAAATTGAAACATTACAATTTATTTATTTAAGCCTTGACTGACATACATTTGTAAATCAGAAGTGAATATATACATATATTATAAATTTATAATTGTGTGGTGTGCAGTAGTTATCCACATCTGATGCATACAGTCCTGGCTACCTTGCTAGATTACCATCTGTGTTAAAGTGGCCAGTTTTTGTTTTCGTATTGTTGTGGTGTTATTTAATGACAGAAATATAAATAAAAAAATAGAGAAAATAAAAAATGTAGTGTGTTATAAAACTAAAGTGAATTATTAGTGTTTTTAATACAAATTAAATGTATTAATTAGAAAGATATACATATAAAATCAATTTTATCGAAAAATATTGGTGTTGCCTGAATCTCTTCCAATCCGGGGAAAGTGCATTAACCGATTATGCATAGCACCAGAGTGCATTAACGGCAAATTTTCGAACCTATATGTTAAACTTTTAAAATTAATACATCTATTGTTCCATGATACTAATGAATATACATTCGAAAATTTGTCATTAATGCACTGTGGTGGTGCATAATCGGTTAATGCACGTTCCCCGGATTGGAAGAGATCCAGGCAAAAACAATATTTTTCGGTAAAATTGATTTTATATGTATATCTTTCTAATTAATACATTTAATTAATATGTAAAATATCACAGACCTATGTTCTGAATAATTACAACTTCACAATAAGAATATGTCCTCTTTAATTATATTGGTGTATCAATGGTGCTGTATACTGCTCTTGACGATAGTGCGCCCTGATTATAATCTGATCAAGAAATAAAAAACATGTAATTAATGTCTTCATAATAAATAACACCTATGAATGGCAAATCGTACATTTTTATTTGCATCAACATTAAATTTTATAACGATTCTCAAATTTGTCGATATACTAAATATGTTCGTATAATCTGTTGAAGTTTGCCTCAAAAACTTGAAATCTTTTACGACATTGTTTATTACCGATAAGTCAATAAACAAGTCGATAAATGTGTGTTGCGTAAGTAAAATGACTATATTTATAGATCTATCAAATAAAATCATACATAATTATTATCATAACTTGGTGTAGAAAAATTATTTGCTCAACTAACTCTATTTAGCGCGGACTAGTACTTTACTTTAGTATACTTTAATTAAATTAACAGTTTCTGATAACGAATATTGTGTAGGTAGGTCATTATTATTCCTAGCGATCGTTTTTCAAAGTTAAAACGTCAGACTATTTTTCTAGACGTTTCAAGACAAGACGTGTTATTAAAGAGTGTTTCTGACGTTGTCGTGTTTAATTAATGAGAAAAAAGACTCGGCTTATTGTACGCCGGTGATGCAGTACTAATGGCGAATAATGAACAAGAACTACAGAATCTGGTGAGTAGAATGCAAGGAAAGCGACCACATGATGAATGTTAAACAAGTCGAAAGTGATGGTATTCGAGAAGGAGGAAAGCGAGACACCGTGCTAAATACTTGTAGGTAATTAATGTTTGGAATAAGTAGATGAGTTTGTGTATTAAGTAAGTATGTTTGATAGAAACGGAAAGGCTGAGAATGATATCGAAAGGGTGACTGCAGGAAATAAAATGAACGGCGCATTGAATAGAATTATATCTAACGGGAATTTGTCATTCGAGGCAAGACTAGCGGTGCACAATGGAATCCTGGTACCGACACTGATGCATGGGAGTGAGGCCTGGAGCTGGCAGAAAAGGAACGAAAGTAGACTGAATGCACTGAACGAGATCACTTAGGCGTATTTGTGGCAAATCTATTTATGACAGAGTAAAGAATGAAGAAATAAGGAAAGAATGTAAAGCTGATGCTAACATATAGTGAGTAAGATTAGGAAAGGATCACTTAGGTGGTTTGGTCGTATGGAACGGATGAATGAGGAGAGAATGGTAAGAAAGATATACGACGCAAGTGTTGATGGAACCAGAAATAGAGGACGTCCGCGAAAGACTTGGCACGACCAGGTAAACCAGATAATGGAGGATGGTTCTGTTAGAAGCCTCAACAATCGGCGAGCTTGTATGAGAAGATGAATGAATGTGGATGAGGCGAGAATTGTGTGTCAGGACAGAAGAGTGTGGCGCTCTATCCTATCTGCCTACCCCCGCGGAGAAACGGCGTGATGGTAAGTAATTAAGACTCGGCTAAGAAAAGACGTCCTAGGGTGGATTTAATCGTAATTTTTCCGTATCTTGTCAAGCCTATATAATATAAGTCAAACTTCATATAATATAAGTCTTCGCCGTACTCTTACATCGTTTGACTTCAGGTTCGCAGCATCGTCAGTAATATGACCCGAAATAATCCAATTTCTTGACAATTTCAAGGTCTGTAAGGAAATCCGTCCATATTTGTAGAGCTTGTATATTTACACACCGTCGAGGAAGTAGGTACCTATCTAATTAATAACGATAGGTAGGTACCTATCTAATTAATAACGATAGGTAGGTACCTATCTAATTAATAACGATAGGTAGGTACCTATCTAATTAATAACGATAGGTAGGATGCTCTCATCACTCGGGAATAGAGTTTCGGTGTAGATACACACTGAAAACGACGCTCCTTTTGTATGTTTTTATTAAATACGTTAAAAGCAAAAAAGCCACGTTGCTTAATAATCAATTAGAGCTTTTACCTGGAAATGCAAATAAACCACCCAACAATTTAAACTGAATATGCTCACTGGCTTCAATTAATTAGTACCCATCAGTCAACACTATTTCAGTCAATTCAGTCCCATATTTCAAAGTGACCCATTTGTATATTTTCCGCTACGCCACTGACCTATTTATTTTCCTCGACCTCTACGATAACCGGCGTACCAGAGAAAATTCCACATATATTTTAAAATACATTAAATTATTGCAGAGGTCATGAGTTTAATATCTACGTTCCTACATATTACTAGTGACGATATAAACTGTGATTGTAATGATGATTAGTAACAGTGATGTAATCCTTTTAAAATTAGCAATATTAACTTGGTGGTTAAAATTCATATTTTTTATTTATTATCTTTGTATTGAGCAACAATTTGAGTTAGGTACTAAATTTATTTTTAAATAATTGTTGTTTTTTTAAAAAATTTAAAAATAGATTCTGGTGAAGAAACAATGCTATATTTTTAGTTAGTTATGACATCCTGAAGAAGGAAAAGGTGTTTTCCGAAACCGGTAGATGTTTTTTAAACTCAATTGTGGTTAATAAAACTAAGATAATAAATAAAAAATAGTGATGTAATCGCCTAATTATGAATAATCACAGTAACCAATCACAGTTACAATTGAAGATCAATCACAGTTTGAATTATTACAGTTTTCACACACATTACATTAGTAGGTATCACTATTGATGAGCATAACCTCAATTTCTTTTAGCGAATCATCGATATCTGTAAATTACAATCACTAACTGTGAAATTCTATTTCTAGAAAATCGTGATTTTTTCTGTCAATTGCTGAAAATTTGTACAGTGCCTACCATCTAGCGAAATCGACGAAAAATGTGTGCATGGTTTCTGTGAAATCTATTTCTATAGATGGCATTTCAGTTCTATTCGCAGTTTGTATATTTATTGTAAGTTTTATACAATCTGAACACGCTTGTTTTTGCACGTGCACTTTAAAGTCTAACATTAAAAATAATAAAAATAATAAATAATGTAAGTAACAATAATTTTAAAACAGTGATCACAGTCACAGTTCCCAATCACATTCACACCAATAAGTCAATAGTAGCAATTTATCTCTTCACTACTGTCGGCAACAATCACAGACCAGTAAATGAATAGACATGAAATAAAGTGTACATATAGGAAAGGGGTTTGGAACATTAGTTGCGGAACGAGAGGCATTCGAAAACAAAAATTCGATAGTTTATGACACATTTATGCAACACTAAAAGTATTTACTCTTCGAAAATTAAATCTTTGTGTAAACAAGACGTACTTTTTACATGAATGCATATTATACATTGTCAGCGTTTAAATTGTCGTTCCAATCGAGTCATATTTTAAAAAAAAGTCGCAGAGATATTTGATTGCATAAGTGGTGCAAAGGAATCACGTGAGTGACACCAAAATGAAAATATTGGGACAAGAAATTTACGTTAGTTCATGTCTATATATTTGGTGGTCTGTGGCTGCAATAATAAAAATTCGTTTCTTTTTTGTGGCTCCTCCATAATTACTTAATAAATCTTCTTTCTGATGAACCAGTTAATTATTATTTTTTTAAATAGAGATGCGTACACGGAATACGCGTCACATCGATATTCTTACTATTTGCAAACTAAGCTAAATGTACTATGAAAATAGGACTAACTTTATGGTGTCCTGGAACAAGGCACGAACCCCCGACCAATAGACCACTAGGCAAGTGTCTTAACCACTACAAATAAGTTTATTTTTCAAACTATCCACAGGACAAAGAGAGTGTAGTCTACTAAAATTATATACATAATATATAATAAATGTAAAAAATTTACATATTAGTTGATAACCCCGATAATTCAAAACTCGTCTAATACGGACAACCGAGGTTACCATATTTATTTTATTTTTATTTATTTACACATATATAACATATTAGAATTGTACACCTAAAAAAAAAACTAAGTCTATTTTAGGGCTTATATATCCTGTCAGAATAAACCAGAGACGAACGAATGAATTTTACAATACGTATGTCTTTCACCGAGGGTTTGAAATTGGAAAACAGATGGAATATTGATATGTGAAAATATTTGGCTATTTTTAAATAAATATAAAATAAAAATAAATATCTTGTTTTATTACACAGGACAACCGATTATGTGCAGTGTACGTTTTTGATACGAAAACCAATCATCATTATTAGTGGACTGTATAAAAATCGTACTTAAGCATATTTTAAGGATAGATCTCAAAAGGGTCTGAGATCAAATACAAAGAATTCCACTCCATTTAGGCGCCAGATCGCATATCCTTTAAAACCCACAGAACGCATTTTTTTTTAGTAGTTTGACAATCTTCGGGTGTACTCAATATTTAACATAAATGAGACAGACTCATTGAGTTCCTTCATAATCAATAATCACTGAACATGTCGAGTTAACTCGATCGTATCATATTATACGAGAGCGGCCAGCGTCTTTCAAAATTGATGGCTATTTTCTGTAAAATAAAAAAACGTACGCTTTCAACAAAAGTTTTGAATTAAATACGCTCGAATATGTTCTGAACTTTTCTTCGGATTTAGTGACCATCATAAATTTTATGAATCAAGAGGGGTGGCGTATCATCCCCGGGCGTCATATCTAATTTTACACTCGAGTTACTATATTTTACTACACATAGAGAATGTAAGGCTAAGATGGCAGCAGCTCAATCAAAATTGCTCAAAATGTTGAAAAATGAGAGTGCAACAATTATGAACGCGATTTTTTGTTTTTTCTTAGTCTAAATCCGGTCGGGACAGATATTTGCGAGGGAGTCGTTTACAAGGTTGCGTGCAGTAATTCGTGTCACATTCCTACGCTTCAATTATGTTCAACATAAAAAGATTGTCGATCAAATAAAATGTCGATAAGATTGTCGATCAAATAAATAATGTACGTCAGGTGAGTATATAGGTATAAATTATAATTTAAATATAAATAAATAGATTTTTACCCATCTTAAGACGAAACTCAGTCGCGAAAAATGACTTTTATTATTTACTAATTTAATTAGTTTTCATATTTCTATCTTTGTTTTGGTCTAATTTAAATTCACGGGATGCTTTCCTGAGAGGAACCGATCCTATAACAGTCTCGGGAAAGGCCCCACTCTTTCCCGACTCCAGAGTCAACGAATACACAAATCAGTAAAACTGCCAGTGCATGCTTTTATCAACTGAGACAGATTAAAAGTATTCGTAGACATCTTCCTCTTGAGGTAGGCTGTCTACTTATAAATGCATTTGTGGTGTCACGTGTGGACTATTGTAACAGCATCTATGCTGACCTGCCAATGTTTCAACCGGATAGATTGCAATCCACTCTAAATGCGGCTGCACGGATAATATATGGAGTTTCCAAATTCTCTCATATAACATCTCTTTTACATCAGCCACATCGGCTCCGATTCCCTGAAAGTGTTGAATTTAAATTATCCTGGTTGATGAAACACAACATGGCGCCTATGTATCTTCAAGAAATTTGTATCCCAGACGATTAGAATGGTAGATAACAAACTCTCAGGTCAGCCTATACTTCAGCTGCAGGAATGGTTGAAGAATCAACCAACCGTTGCCAGAAGTCTAGATTTAGTGAACGGGCATTTGCGGTGGCAGGCCCAAAAGCGTGTAACGCTTTTCCATCCGTCATAAAAAACAGGGAGCTCTAGAAAGAAAAAAGTTGTAAAAACGAGAAGGCTGTATTCAACACTGGACGCAGATCGATAGAAGAAGATTAAAAAATGAAAAATTATTTTCGAATGATTTTAAATGCACCGTAACAACAGTTTTGTAGCCATCATCAGGGTTAAGGCGGTACGTCCGTCATATGACGGATATCTACAGTTTTAAATTCCACTTTATCAGATATAGGTACTAAATATGATCGTTTGTATTATTAAAATACTCGTACAGTACTTAAAAAAATACATATGATAATAATAATAATAATGTGTTTATTCCAGCGTGATCAGGTTTTTTTTAAACCCGATTCGCCATAAAACATTATATTATACATTAAAGTTACGAAATAAATATAATGTTATGAAAAAGAAAACCAAAGGAAATATTAATAAATAAAAAGTTCACACAAACAGAATATAATATATAATATAATTCTCCAGTCAGGGAATCAGCAGAGTTGGTGCTGAGCTCCAGCCGCAGCTTTACGCCCGCAACTCGATTTTCAATAAAAATTCGGTGCACAGGAGGTACATAACATAGATATAAAGAAATTCTAAAATTCATAAACAATTTCTAATTATGAAATATCTGACAAAAAGTTACATATCCACCAAATTCATATTTCAAATGAAATTGACACTTTACTCAGATGCGAAACTACACAAGCGAATAAATTGTATACAAGTTGATAGATATATTTTATCATTTGAGAATAGAGATGTTTAATGTATTCTAAGTTTACAGCTTAATGAATAAGTTCGCTCTACAAGTTTATTAATTTGTTCGGGATATATTAAGTCAAATAAGAAGCCAAATTAGATAGATACACAAATTATAATCTTGAGTAGCTTGTTGGTGTAGTTGTCAAGACGTTGGCCTAGTGATCTACTGGTCGGGGGTTCGCGCCTCGTTCCAGGACACCAGCAAATTAGTCCTATTTTCATAGCACAAGCGTTTAGCTTAGTTTGAAAATAGTAAGAATATTGATGTGACACGTATTCGTACGTATTACACCAATCTATATAAGTTGTAAACGAAACAACATAAGGGAATTTATAGTTTACTAACTCGTGGGAATATTTCATTTGAGAAAAGAGAATTGAGTTTGACGAATAAGTTCGCGACAAGTTTATTAATTTGTTCGGGACAAATTAAGTCGGGTTGGACTTTGAAAAAGTAAACTTCGTAGCCGCCATTAGAAATGCACGAGAGCAGAGTACAATTCCTGAAGCTTCTAGATGATTCTACAGAGATATTTTGTTTTCCGATTGATCACCGTGTGTTTACAAATGGATTAACATAATACGTAAAATTCATATTATTACACATACGTACTATACATACAAGAACCACACAATTAGGGGATATTTACCTTCAAAGGCATTGTTATTAAACAAATTATAAATATCTCTTAAGGACAAAGCTATTTATTACATGGAAAAATATGGAAGTATGGGTAATTACAGTGCTTACGACATGTCTTCGGCTGACTTAAGTGATCACTTTAAACAATGTAACGTTCACCATTTCACCCACAATCAATTTTGTCATACTTATAGATAAATAATATAGCTTCTATATTTTCTAAAAAATAAGATTCTCATTAGTAACATCTATGCTGTTTCAGGGAAATTAGTATCAAATTTCAGACTAAAGATGGCGACAGCGAAATTGTAGTTAAATACTCGTGTTACATACATACGACATCCATAAATTTGATACATATGGAGGTTGATTGTGGGTGGAATGGTGTACATTATGTGCGAAGTATTATTTGGGCGCTCTTAGATTCAGTATTTACTTTTAATGCAAGCGAGGGGGGGGGGGGAAGCGGACTCGTACCAATTATTCACAGCAACACGTTCTTGCCGTACAATTATATTTTCAAAACAATATTATTTGAAACCTACATATGTAGGTAGTTATTTTCCGCTATGCAATTACCCTATTTTATAAATGGCGATAAATTGTTTCATCGGCACCTACTTAAAAAAAATTAAACAATATAAAAGAAATGTAAATACGTTATAAATCATAGATTTTATATCTTCAATTTTGTATTTTCCGATATTTTCTGATTTTTTTGATGACGTATTTTTATTCGTGTCAATTTTTACCCTGGATAATCGAGACTCTACTGTATTAACAGAACAATGCCACGAATAGTCTTGTGGAAAAAAAAATACACACAACCTTACGGACCGTCTTGATACGATTTGAGTCAATATATGATAATTAATTCAAGCCAATGGCAGGTTTACTGTTCTTAGATATCGTGCGTATTTCTCGCTTGTCATACAATACTGTGTTACTGGGTCACTATCACGTCTAATGACATCATTGTTTTTCGGATATAATTTTTTGTCAATTTGCGCCGAGGAAACATAATAAATGAATACAATCCCGTATAATTCTTTTTTGTATCTTTGAAATAAAAATACCGAAATAAACTGCGGAATTTTCCGGAAATATTCAACATTTACATATATATATATATACGGTCAAAGAGCGGATGAAAAAGTATTCCGGGCCTCCCGTGGGTCGATCGATACATTTGCATACCCTACAAGCGGAAAAATTATCTGGATCGCCGTACAAATAGTGCAATTTTTCTACACGCAGTTTTTAATAAACTTACAGCCGAAAAATAACATTTATAATGCGGTTGTTTTGAATACGACCTAGTATGCTGAACTAGGCTGAACAAAAAGTAAGTATACAGAGTAACATATATTCACTTCGATATCGGCAGCAACTCCTACGCACATACTACCGATGATTTTATATTATTTAATTAAGAAATTAAATATACACTTTCATATAAGGTCGATCCAGGCTGCCGAAATGAGTTAGCATGAATCTATATAAACCAAGACAACACAAAATTGTTTTGCTGTTTGCGACTTTAGATATTCCCGATGTTTTGATGAGAACATGTTCAAAGTTTCTATTGTTAATAGATAACAATTTACCATGTTATGATGAAAATGAAGACTGTGAGGATGCAACATTATTAAAGTCATCAAAAATTAGATGAAGAAGATGATGATGACGAAGATCCTCCTATGCCAGTGACTAACCAGGAGGCAAAAAAAAAATTAGACAGTTACAGTGTTATTTTAAGCAGGAAGGTAATGAAGAGAGTATAATTATTGGACCGAGTGAGAAGTATCGACATAATGCAGACCCTCGTAATGGAGCTTGGACACGTCCAACAATGCTAAATGATGTATCCTCTCGGCAGTTCCGAGGGAAGGCTGCCGGTGGATCGTTCCAGACTAAACTAGGATTAACAGCAACAATGATTGCATGAAGACGATAGGGTCTTGATAGGTTAACAAGTGCTGAAGCAGTGTTAAGACAAGGGGAGATGCAAGCGGCTTGTAGAAATGTTAGTCCTACAACCCTCTTAGGATAAGGGGATCAAAATGATGAAAACTATTAAAAATATTTAATAAAATACACTGTAAGTATAATTGTAATAAACAGAGACCAATCGGAAATAAATAACCCTTTTATTGATAATAATAATGTATGCTGAATTTAATAATAATTTTTATTTTATTTATTTGACATTTTTAAAATTACGTGGTTTTTCTTTCGCTTACCTCTCCAAAAAAGAGACCAGCTCTTGTGCTTAGAGAGGGAGTTACACTACAATAATTTTATATAATATCTTACATATTCTATTCATTGTCCACTTGTGTGCTTCTGAAGTGTTCTGTAATATTGTTTATTTTCCAATTATGTGTTTTTGAAGTGTTCATTAAGTTTTTTTTTAAACTCTTTTATATCCTTTATTTCTTTGATTTGTGTAGGGAGGCTATTGAAATTTTTTATCACTAAATATACAAAATTTTGCTGATAGTGTTTGGTGTTACATTTAGGATTTTAAAGTTATTTTTAAACCTTAATGATGTGCTTGTTAATAAATTTACACTTTTTAGCATAATACAAATACAGCGCGAAAATGAATGACTACTCTACTTCACTATAGTCAAGCAGCCTGTCTCCTATTCTGGCAATCTTATGTCGCATCAAGGCAGCGATGCCGTAACCTCTATCATCTTGGCTATATTATCAGGGTAGATCAAACACTGTACTGTACCCACACGACATGTAAAAATTTAGCCGATAAATCGCCCGCATAAATATCATTCAAAGAGTTTGAAAGAGTTGCTTTTTACCTCTAATTGGATGTATTAGATGTAACACTTCTGTTCTGCTCTGGCCTTCTATATATTCTTCTTTCTTCTAGCTTTTCCCATCATTTGGGGTCCCTCTTAGTCTGCATACAATTATTGGTTGTCAAGACTATTATGTCCAAGATTTTCAGGTCATTATTGATATCCTTGACCTTAGTGGTCTTCAACAGCTCTTCCAACCAACTTCAATGTTCAGTAGTGTTTTCAAGGTGGTCACCTTCTGTTCTGTTACACGATGTACCTTTTATATAATTTAGATCTTTATTATAGATACAAAATAATAAAGTGAACCTAATTTTTCATAACGTCAAAATGCTTAATAGAATAAGGAATTGACACCCGATGTTCAACAGTCCTTCCCACCTCCCACACATTCAACCAGCGTTGGAAAACTTTATTGTCGAAAAGCAAACACACCTTTTCGAGGTAAAACTCGATTCTAGAAGTAAAACTCTGAAAATGTTTGCATTTCAGTTGGGGCCGGGTAAACAGTCGTCTCCGCGAGCTCTCAGACAATGAAACTTATTCTGCAACAAACTTACGAAGGCATCGATTCGAAAGTGACGAAGTAAATACGTCACTGACACAAGTCGAAAAGTTACATCGTGACTGGGGATGAAGTCACCGACATAAATGCCAGCCTGACTCTGCTTATAATGTATAATACAATGCTACTATGTACATGGCATAGAATTACCTTCTTCTTTAATGGCTTCATTTGACTCGGAAGTACATGACCGCAGCCGCTATAGAGCGCTACGAGTCATCGCTTGACCTTGTCCAGTCTACTGGGCGCTCGCCTACCTTATGCAGATACATTTTTATTAGACGGGTGTATTTGTTTATTTTTATTCATTTACTTAGACACATATAAGCATTGTACAGCTAAAAAAATACAGTTTGTTACATATATTTTATACATATTTTAAAATGCATTGTCCAACTAGGCAAGCTTGTTTTGGGGCAAATTGGCAAACAAATTACATTTCACAAAACTAAATAACTCATTGAAGGCAAAATACAATCAAACAGAAAACGAAACATACAAGGTAAGTAAACGTGAAAATATATAAAATGAGAGAAAAATATACCAAGGTAAAGGAAAATTTGGAAGGTTAAAGCTATAATGTAGTATAAGAGTACACAAAATGAAGTTATACACTTCTGCCATTCCGCATAACATATATCAAGTGTTAATTAATATATTTGCGTTGGTCGATTGCCGTCAAAATTATTTCGCTATTGTAACTGTTATTAATAAAAATAAATAAAAATCATATTCCACCTAAGAAACTATTTTCCCTCAAAGAATTTATTTTTCATTAAAGAGGCCTTGGATTTCTGCGTATTCCGGAACGTCGATATAAGTCTGTTATATTCTCCGACTCGCGAGCAGCTCTTGAATGACTTTTTGCTAATATGAAAGTTTGGCTAGACAATGAGATAATCTGTTCCATCTGAAGACGTCTATTTAATTTGGACAGCAACAATAAATAAATGGCATACGTTTGGATTCCTGCACATAAGGGAATTCGTGGAAATGATTGTGATGATGACAAATGATCGTGGAAATGTGCTGATAAACTAACCGAGGAGGCCACTCTTTCCGGAGTTTTCCCCCATCAATTCCATATTTCGGTATATGACAGACTTAATATGGTAAAAAAACTAACGAATTCTATCAGGACTACACAATGGATGGATCCAAATAATCGTAAGGTTAATCGGTTTAAAATAATTCAAAAATCTATTCCCCGCACCCCCTGGTTCACCAAAAGGAAAGTCTCCAAAAGAACAATATCAAATACCTCTAGAATGAGAATTGGGCTTTGCCAGGTAGTCTCACATTTATTCAGATTGAACTTAATAGATTCCCCAATGTGTGAGTGTGGTGCCGAGGAGGAAACCCATGACCATATCTTTTTTGCCTGTCCATTGTAGATCAGTTTTTTTTTACAGTAATCTCGTCAATGGTAATTTTATACTTTTGGTTAACTTGTGTCATCTTCTTTCCCTTAACTCGCCACATTTGATCTATATAATAGCAAATTTTTTGAACTACAGAGGTATTGACTTGTAATATAATATTTTCTATTCTATAATATTATTGTACTTTTTTCTATAAAATAAAGTTTTTAACTTGATTAATGGCACAAATCACTCTTGAAGGGTGGATTGCCTATTTAAAAGAAGAAGAAGATTTCTTCATTGCTTACATGTATGTACCTTTGTTTAATACGTTTTGTTTAAACCAATGAAATGTTCTGTAAAATCGCAGATCCACCAATAAAACGAGAGTAATAAAATTTAATTGATAAATAATAATTTATTAGCAATATTTGAATATGTCCAAGAACACGCAATTACTAGATTTTCATCTACAAGGTGATGTTATTAAACAAATATAATAATATGCAAGTATGGGTAATTACAGGGTTTACGACCTGTCTTCAGCAGGCTTGAGTGATCACTTTACACAATGTAACGTTCACTATTCTACCCAATCAACCTCCATATCTATAATTTTTTTGAAAGTTGTATATATGTTAATATGTGGAATCACTTCGAATACCGCTACACTATCGCCATCTATAGACTAAATTTGATATTCATTTTCCCTGAAACAGCATATAAGTGACAATGGGACAATTTTATAAATTATTTAAAGCAATATTCTTTATCTGTAAAAAGTTTTTAACACATTATAATATAATATGCCTGAAAAATTAATATTTTTCAATTTTTATGAATGTGTCCAAGAAAATATGATTACTGGATTTTCACATACAGAGGCATTGTTATTAATAGATATCTCATAATTACCCATACTGCTATATTTTTCCATTAATAAAAAAAATAGCTTCATCTATTATTTGTTTAATAATTTATTAGTTTATTTTTAAAAGAGTGTCATCACTAAAATCTTTAGTGAATACGATATTTTAATAAAACCGTTTTGAACTGCAATACTACAATTATCATTATGAAGGAAAACACATTATTATTGTGAAATTGCACTTTTTCAGAACATACTTCTGTGATATTTTAATACAAATTAAATGGTTCAATAAGAAAGATATACAAATAAATTGATTTTATCTGTATATCTTTCTTATTGATACATAATAATTTGTGCTAAAATTATCAATCAAAGAAATATATATCAATAACAAATCAAGAAGTATTCACAGCAGTTTTTGATAAGTATTAGACATCAGTGACATATATTGCACAATGCAGAAATATTGTAAATGAATATAAATATTCGTTATTATTTTTGCTAATCTGTACTGCCATCTAGTGAATTTCTTAAGAACATAGGATGCAATGAATACAATGGATACGAGACGCAATTAGAATATGGAATATTACTGAGGGTTTTGCGACAAATGAAATGTATTTAATCGTTGTTCTGTCTGCTAACCTAGTTTATTTACTGTATAATAGTAAAAAACCAGCACTTATTAGATATTAGCAGACTATTAGAGGTGATGGACAAAATATACATAAAAACTTTTGCTGTGATGCTGAGGGTATATGTAAGGGGACATGAATAATAACCACATAATTGTAGCAATTGTTAGTACCAAATAAAATTAAAATTATTACGGGTTCGTATTAATTATTTTAATACTCGATTTAGCACCATTAGATACGTTCCAGACGATTCTGTCAGTTCACCCAATCCAATCAAGGTTCAAAATGATATTATCTAAAATTACCAGCGATAAACGTATCTAACAAAAAATTTAACTTTATATCGAGAAAAAATAATGTTTTTGAACCGTCGTAATGGAAAAAAAGTCACGAAAAATGAATAGATCCGATAACATCGACTCCCGACTCCCGCGGTCGCCACCATAATTCAATTAGCTGTGTTGGGGCAATGTCAATTTCGCTTCCAATTACGGAAACAATTTCCATACCGGAGTGAGGTTATTTTTATGTTGTGCGATCGAGGAAAATGGCCTAATTTAATTAGAAGGTTAATCAATATAATTAATTTATATTAAGGATAGACATAACTATCAAATGGCCAAGAAAATGTGCAAATGTCGTGTTCGCCAAAGGAAATAACCGCGCGTGAGGCGTGCGGTAAAATCATTATGACATTTAATCATTCATAATTACGTAAAATAGGTGTTTTTAAGATATTTTCTTTAATTTATACTTCAATCACTCGTATTAATTGGCTATGGATCATAAAAATATCTAAAAGAGAAGTAACCAATGTTACCTTTTCTTATTCTTTGAAACTCGATTGAAGAATAATTATTAATAAATAATATACATATAAGTTGTATCAATGTGTCCAAAAATGTAATGATAATTCTGGTGTACGCTATCGGTTTACTCAAAGCTATTTGAGATTCCGTAAAAACAATATGGATGGTTTTCAAATAATGGAACGATAGATGTATTCATTTGAAAAAGTGTAACATATAGGTTCGAAAATTTGTTGTCAAAAATACTGTCGCTGTAGCACAGTTGGTATTGCACCTTCCCTGGATTAGAAAAGAGATCCAGGTTCGAATCCCGATAGCGCAACAACAATATTTTTCAAAATAAAGATATACACATGAAATCAATTTTATCGAAAAATATTGTTGTTGCGCCACCGGGATTCGAACCTGGATCTTTTTCCAAATCGGGAAAGGTGCATTATCCAACTATGCTACAGCGACGATATTTTTAGCGACAAATTTTCGAACCTGTACGCTTTTTCAAATTAATACATCTATAATTCCATTATTTGAAAACCATTTACATTGTTTTTACGGAATCTCAAATACCTTTGAGTAATCTGCCATGATTAGCAAATGCCAAAATTGTCAATTCATTTTTATTCAATTTTGGAACGATTAAATGTATTAATATCAAAAAAAATATAATATACAGGTTCGAAAATTTGTCGCTAAAAATATCATCGCTGTAGCATAGTTGGATAATGCACCTTCCCCGGTTTGGAAACAGATCCAGGTTCGAATCCCGGTAGCGCAACAACAATATTTTTCGATAAAATTGATTTCATGTGTATATCTTAATAAATAAAACATTTAATTAGTATTTAGAAAAATAGTCAGCTAAAATAATAGTGTGGTAGTTAATACAACCCATTGTGAGTCTTAGCCACCTCCAGGAAACATCTCCCTTTCATCTACTTAAAGCCTGGGTTTAGTTTTTTACGCATCGAACCACTTTAACTTGAGCTTATCGATACACCTACGTCCAACAGGTTTGCTATGGGTGAAAATAAAAAAATTTCTTGGATACCCCGAATTAACGTGTATACGTATATTATACATACATATGTATATAATTTCCTTATGCTCATCAATCTGTCCGTGTTCTATAACATAATAAAATATGTATTGACAACTGTCTGTACTACACGCCAACACAATAAAACATGTATTGCCAACTGTCTGCACTACTCGCCACCACAATAAAATATGTATTGACAACTGTCTGCACTACTCGCCAATACAATAAAACATGTATTGCCAACTGTCTGCACTACTCGCCAACACAATAAAATATGTATTGACAACTGTCTGTGCTACTCGCCAACATAAAAAAATAAAAACAAACAAAATCTGCCGTCAATGATATCACGTGATATTTTTGTAGAATTTTTAAATAAATTATACATTTTTAAGGAGAACGCACACATTATTATTGTGAAGTTGCATTTTTTTTTCAGAATACACTTCTGTGATATTTCAATACAAATTAAATATATCAACGAAAAAGATATAGAGAGATAAAATCAATTTATCGAAAAAATACTTTTTCACATTATTATTGTGAAGTTACATTTTTTTCAGAATACACTTCTGTGATATTTCAATAAAAATTAAATATGTCAACGAAAAAGACAGAGAGATAAAATTAATTTATCGAAAAAATATTTTTGTTGCTACCGGGATACAAAATACAAAACAATTTTATCGATAAATTGATACATTTAATTTATTTTAACAATATATTTTTATATGTTTTGACACGTCATATTATAAATTCGTACATCGTTCTGCACACATTTTTGATTGATTCTAGTCTACATCTCTCGGCGACTTACTGCGTTAATTGTACGAAAACTCGAACAAACGTAATGCGTTATTTTTTTAAGTGCACCTGTACGATCGGTGACAACGGAATGTGTTTTGCAATGACTTGCAAAATATGAATTGATCACCGTACGTGTTATGTAGTTACCTACCCAGCCGTGACCGAGTCAGAATTAATGTTCGCTAAATAATGTAGGGTGGTTGATTAATAGCGCAGTGATTAAAATAGCAAACAAAATGTGTGTTGATAACCTCAATAATTAAAACTAATGTGCCCTTAATCACTAATGCACCTACCTGTGTAGATTAAATTCCATAAATTCTGGGTCCGTTTAAAAATCGATATACTTCCAGATCTATTCTAGATTCGTGATCTAGAAACGGCTCTTTGTTCTTATTCAGTGTCTGTCAACTCCAGTAAAACTATAGTTTTTACACAAATATCTAAAATTATAATTTTTAGTGCCGGTCGTGTGATCAGTAGTAACTTTTTTTTATTAGGAAAACAGATTCTTATTATGAAGTTGTAATTATTCAGAACAGACGGTCTGTGATATTTTAAATACTAATTAAACGTATTAATTAGAAAGACATACATATAAAATCAATTGCATCGAAAAATATTGTTGTTGCGCCACCGGGATTCGAACCTGGATCTCTTTCCAAATCGGGAAAGGTGCATTATCCAACTATGCTACAGCGACGATATTTTTAGCGACAAATTTTCGAACCTGTATGCTTTTTCAAATTAATACATCTATAGTTCCATTATTTGAAAACCATTTATATTGTTTTTACGGAATCTCAAATACCTTTGAGTAATCTGATAGCAGATGCCAAAATTGTCAATTCATTTTTATTAAATTTTGGAACGATTAAATGTATTAATATCAAAAAAAAAAAATAACATACAGGTTCAAAAATTTGTCGCTAAAAATATCATCGCTGTAGCATAGTTGGATAATGCACCTTCCCCGGTTTGGAAACAGATCCAGGTTCGAATCCCGGTGGCGCAACAACAATATTTTTCAATAATTACAACTTCACAATAAGAATGTGTTTTCCTTATAAAAGTGTAGTGTAATAGATATATAATTTAATTTTGTAATTTTATAAAAGCAAAATAAATGTCTGATAAAAAAGCGTAAGTTATTTATGATTCAACCTAAGTATTTAAGGTTTAAGGCCTGTGCAAAACAAAGACACCCCCGTGACCCATATTTTAAATTATAACAAAATCGGAACTAAACCGGGCAATGCCATGTAGGGACCGCTAGTATTCTACAATATAAACAAGTCCTATAAACAAAACTATTTTCAAACAAAACAGCTTTAAAATAGTTTTTGTATTACGGTTTCGGATATTTGCTTTCTGCTGGTCGGACACCATACCAGATATCTCTCTAGTTATTGATTAGATCAGGTGAGAGAGAAGAGAGGAGTAGCGGATTATAAACTAGTTTTGCAATAATTAGTATTAAGACTAAATACAAAAAAACTTCTACATCCTTGGAGGAGGGGTGGGGACGGTTGCTCGTACAGCCTCCGGACCTACTGCCAGGGCGCCAAGTTGAGCATGATACAACTAAAATGTATTATCTTACACATATTATCATATGCGTTTTCGGATGTCCGTACGTCTGTAGACGTGATGCCTAACGAGTTGAAGGATTCTAAGGGCACAGTAAAAGTGCATACAAGCAAAAAAAGTTGTGCATTACTAAAAATTTCGAGAAACAAATATAAATTTAATAATTGGATTAACATAAACGGAAACATTATTTTACAATTAGCGTCATCTGTGTACCAGTAGAGACTTTAATCGCTTAGTTCTAAAAACTACCACGACAACTCACCGCTGTACCCATGGCGCTCTTGTGCATTCGCCGCATTGAGCTATCCACATTACTCTGTTCTATCTTTAAGCTAGTGAATTACTCGAGTCATATAATTGGCTATTTACTGAATTGTAAATCCCTTTCGGTTGATCCGTTTTGTATGGAGTCGTTACCTATGCTATTTTTAACAGAATAACATTAGAAAGGCTAACAACTGAATGAAAATCATTGAAGTATTTACTTCCTCTTTCACTAATTCGCGAATTTTACTATCTTACTGTTTTTAACGTGTTGATTTCATGGCCGTTCATTGCGTTCGAGGTGCATTTGATGTATGAATTTGTTTTTGATTTGGGAAAAACAAAAACCAATTGGCAGAACTATTTCCTACGTTAACCTTTAATAAAAATAATTATTTCCTTTAGTTATTACGTGAAGGATTTTCAAACAATAAAAGAATCATGTTCAGTCATAAAAAGTGTCCTTAAAAACGTCCATACATTTTTTATATTGATTTTTATATGGGTAAGAAGGTATTATTTTACGTTAAAACATAAAAACTTTAAAAACACTATTAATAGTACTCTAAAATTACAAATAATTACATGGTAGGGTCGTATAAACGACGGTTTCATTTTGTCTAAAGACGTTAGTTAAACGAATGTTCATAATCCTATGTACAAGATATATTGTAGCACATATATTATATGATTGTATAATATCATTGTTAATAGCATAACCTAAATCTATACCTACTGCACGCCACTGCTAATAGGGCTGTAAGGGACGAGGCGGTGCGTGGTCGGATGCGGCGCGGCAGAAGGGAGAAGTTACAACGCCGAATCTGATAGTTTTATTTGTACAGTTAAAAGTCAACATGGAACAACCTCGATTAACATGTCATTGACTGGCCCATCGATATTTTTTCGCTATCGAGCAATTTAGAAGCGATCCAACACTATTCGCAGTGACGGCCACAGTCAACTTAATTATAGACGCCTATAAAAATAAACAGGATAAAAAATGAATTCGTCCTGTAGGTGCGACAGGAAATGTAACAGATTGGCTTACTCGGCAATAAGGGCAAGGTTGTAGGCGAGGATCGTTCCGTATCTAGAAAAACTTGCTTCAGCAAAAAATATTTTATAGTTCCGGAATAAAACGAAGAATGACGGAAAATACGACCGTTTCCACATCACTAACACAATTTGGTCACCTGCACTGATCCTCACATAAATAGGATTTAATCAAAAATAATTATATTAAATTACTTACACAATAGACGAAAGTTTGCGCTGAATTAAATCTACGAGATATTCATTATTTTAAACCATTATAGGATTCTCTTCTATCTCTAGATTTTATTTTGATAATGTCTTCCTTATAGCTTTCTTACCCCCTATTTGAAACGTTTAAAAATTTAGAAAGAATTACTTTTACACCCCCTGTTGTCAATAATAAAATGCACACTTATTTTATGAATACTATTTGTATAAACTTTTTTGTGTACATTTATAAAAATATAATGTAAATATTAAAAAAAAATCATTAAGTTAAGAGTTACTAAAATGAATTATTAATTTTTTAACTCTTGTAAAAAATTACTTCATTAGAAAGCAATTAACTCATATATCATCATATATATATATATATATATATATATATATATATATATACATATATATGTAATACTATATAAAAAAAAAAGTTCGTCTTTATATCTGCAATACCGACATCGCCCTCATCATGTGACTGCAAAAATATTTTTACAAAAAATATACGTAGTCTTCTGAAAATGAACCTCCATTATTTTTGCGCTAAAAAATAACTACTTATAATTTCTAATTGCTTAAATCTAAAATTTTTAACGACAATATTAGTATTTTTCTGTTACAATTGATGTATTTTTAATTTATAAAGTATCATCTACATACAAAAAGTTCAAAACGTATTATTCAAAGAATAGCTCAGTGAGGCTAGCATACAATTGTACATAATAATCTGCAGTGGCGCGCAATAGACACAAACTTAGGTTATGCTATTATTAGCGGATTATCCGAATCCACGGCTAGATTTTTGTCTAATCCGGGTAATAATGACTAGAATTGTATACGGTATTTTCATAAAATAAGGATTATTTCATTTATTTTTATTTCTCAGAATCTTTAGTAATGCTCAGCTTTTTTGTTTCTACGCAGTGCGCGCCCCTGATAATCCGATGATTTATCAATTCGACACAGTATGCTTGCAAATAAAAGGAGAGATCTATAATTACTGCTGAATCAAGCTGTGATACGAGAACGAGATACGAGAACTTCAGGATACGAGAACGAGATACGAGATCTTCAAGATACGAGAACTTCAAGAGAAACCCAACGCAAATGAAACGGAGCACATGCTCATCAACAAAGATGATACTGTTCTTAACGAAGATCTTTTTATAGCTGGAACTAAAGTAGAAAAGCTTAAAGAAATTATGTACTTGGGATGCAATATAAACGACAGATCCTTCCACTGAGGTTAGGTTAGGTTAAGTAAAAGCCATATTAAGCGCATTAAGCCGTATTAAGTGAGCGTACTCGGCGGCCATGATTTAAAGCTTCGAATGCGAATGGTTCGATGTTACATGTTTTCAGTGCAGTTCTGGAATGGAAACGTAAGCATTATAGAAGAATGCCCAAGATTAGCTGGATAAACAGCATAAGTTACGAAGATAAAGAATACCAAAAAAATAAAAATCTGAAAATTGCAATATTTCGGAAATATACAAAAAAAAACTAACAACCGCTGTCAACAAGATAATTATAGAACATGTACACATCTTTGTGTACATGTTCTGTCTAAATATCCCGGATCGTCTTTATGATAAAAACACACTCTACGATAGTCTTAGCAGCAACATCTCTCTCAAACTATAATTACACCTTGTTAATTAGTACTTGATATCTACTTGTGATTATACACATGTTATATTTTAATATTTACTAATTAATGTCTCAATACGCTTTCAACTTTAACTTGATGTTTTGTTATTAACTTGTATGCAAAAAAATTAATCTATATTGCAGTCAAATTATGATTACATTAGTCCCGCGTTACTTTGCTTTATCGAGAGTAGCCACTCCCATAACAGTTGCGGGTAAGATTGGGTCCTTTATACTATATATGATTACTATACATGACAGCCAACGTCCAGACGTTGGCGTTCAAGAATCGGTACCCAGATACAGCATGAGAAGGCGAAGAATATCAATTCCAAAGACAAAAGTCGTACCCACAATATTACTGTATAGCAGCCGATTGCTTTCTGCTATTATTTAATTTGCGTAAATTTTTTTATAAGTAATTTGTTTAAAAATACAATTTCGTATGCTAAAGCTCCTCTCGCCTTGTGGAATCTGAGATAAGTGTTTTTTTAATCTTCTCCGAATAAGGATCTTCTGGTGATGCTGTAGATCCCGTTATACACGGGGCCGCCTTCGCGCGGGACCACTCTAAATCAACATATACTCGCGTGCAAGCTTACATTTAAATCTCCGAAAAGCCGAGGAAATCAGTACCAAATCTGTGGTGCTCGGCGGGAGCTTGGGAAAACTGAATATTAAATAAAGTCATAGTTTTTACTGAAATTGGCGTGACGTCGTTGGGCTGCTGTGCAGAAACGTCAGGCAATGCAGTCGCTTCAGAGATCCACCTCCATAAATGCATAATGTAACAGTACATTTTACCCTACAGTGCATGGTGATGCGAATATGAAACATGCTGTTTTAATTATAAGAAAATACGAACGCTTTTACTTGGTACAAAATTTTTCACACACATTTGTTCTAAATTTACTATTAAATAAATTAATTATAAAAAGTGACCAATGGTACGCTGGGGGTAACATACCAACTGCACTTTAAATAGACCATTAAATAAATGAGTTGTAAAAAGTGATCATTGGTACGCTGGGGGTAACATACCAAACGCACTTTTAAATAGACCGTTAAATAAATGAGTTTTAAAAAGTGACCAATGGTTCGCTGGGGGTAACATACCAAGTGCACGTATAAATTGACCATTTAGTAAATTAGTTGTTAAAAGTGACCAATGGTACGCTGGGGGTAACATATCAAGCGCACTTATAAATTGACCATTTAATAAATGAGTTGTTAAAAGTGACCAATGGTACGCTGGGGGTAACATACCAAGTGCACGTATAAATTGACCATTTAATAAATGTGTTGTAAAAAGTGACCAATGGTACGCTAGGGGTAACATACAAAGTGCACAATATTAAAAATTTGAATCGAAAATGTTCAAGCTGATTAACTGAAATATTTTATTGATTACAAATCATATATTGAACACAATAAACTTATCATCATCGTCAGAACGGCCAGACTATTTTGAAAAACGATTTAGGACCTGAAGCAAAGATATACAACAATAATGGGTCAATTTAAAACTTGACATAATTTTGTAAAGATCTTATACAATAATATTTTCCGTAACGGTACAGATTTTGTACACGCTCAATGAACATTTTTGACTCGTAATTCAGTCGTGCATCCACCCAAAAAATATTGTGGGCTAGATCTGTTACACCCCTACATAAAGAAAATGTTTAACTCTAATTTACACAATTGAGTTATATATAATTTTCAAAGTCGAGTCATTGTGCAGTCTTCACAGTCGAGTCATCGTGCAGTCTTTACAGTCGAGTCATCGTGCAGTCTTTACAGTTGAGTCATCGTGCAATCTTCAGAAACGAGTCATTCGTAAAGCGTTATATTCATAATAATTTATTTCAATTAAATGACAATACAGCAAGTGGTACATTTTTAAAAATATATAAAATGAAGTATATATTTTGGTTATTTACTCTTGTTTACATACGTGCATATACCCATAGCATTATGTTTATTTTATGAAAAAATAAATACATTTTTAACGCAAATTCTTTGTCGCAAAATTTTATTTTGGTGGCACGCACGCGATCACTTTGGTGCCACTCACGCAATCAAAAAGCGCCGCGACTCTTTTTAAAAATATTACTCGAATGAAACGAAAATTTAAATGCTGACAATATAATATGCATTAATGTAAAAAATACGTATTGTTTACACAAAGATTTAACTTTCGAAAAGTAAATACTTTTACTGTTGCATACGTGTGTCATAAATCTATCAGATTTATGTTTCGTTGGATACGTGTGTGTGTAGAGTGCCCCTATCTATCATCATATCATGTCTATTCATTTACTAGTCTGCGATTTTTAATATATTTTTTAAGTTATTATGAAATATCGATATAGCTTGTAATTTTAAATTTTAAAAATGTCATGCAATTTAGGGTTAAAGTACATTAAAATAGTAAAATGATGAAGTGTCTGGTATTTAAAATATATTTTTATTTTTAATTGGACGAGATGATTTATTAGTGTTGCCTGATTGGGTTTAATTTACGACTCCCGCGCGTATTGTTACATAGTTGTACTTTGCGTGTGCGTACAAATTTCTGCTTCAAATTTTAATATTTGTAAAATAAATAATTATGTAATCAAGCATTGTACACATACAGGGTGAATATTATGTTCCAGGCCGATGTTGTTTTTGAATAACTAGGAAATTAAACACAAATATTTAATTTGGTTTTTATTTATCGATTACTTCATTTATTACAATTATGTATGGAATGTGATATCGACCAAGTGGCCGCCTCTGGCAGCGGCACAAACGCGTGCTCTTTTAACCATTTTTTTTTTCATTCTCGCACACTTCGTGTGTTATCACAGCAATTTCATTCTGAATATTGTCCTGGCTTATTGGGACCGTTCATTTCAAGTAACCCAAAAGAAAATGAGTGATCGAGGAAGCCAGTCGATATCACAATTTTTTGACATTATGCGACCGGAAATTTTTTTTCGCAAAATTTCAAGCGTAACTCGGGTTGTGTGTGAGGTGGCATTGTTCTGTTGAAACCACATGTGTTGCAGGCCCAATAGAGCAAATTCAGCTACTAAGAAGATTTCCAACGTGTGACGATAGCGATCACCATTAATGGTTACAGTATTGCCTCTCCTGTATACTGAAAGAAATAGGCACAGACGCCACATGGCGCACCATATAGTCACTCTACGTGGGTGAAAAGGTCGTTGGTGAATCAATTGTAGATTTTCAGTGCTCCAATAACGACTGGTTTGTTTGTTAACAAGACCCGCCAAGCCGAAATGAGCTTTGTCGTTCATAATATTTTTTTTTCAAAAGCGGCGTCGTCAATATTGAGCCACAAAACATGTGGTGTTGCATGCTATTGAAGCGTTAGATGTTCCATAATAAATTGTAAGCAACTTACTTCCTTACTTACCATCACGCCGTTTCCTCACGGAGGTAGGCAGAGAGGATAGAGCGCCACACTCTTCTGTCCTGACACACAATTTTCGCCACATCCACATTCATCACCTTCTCATACAAGCTCGCCGATTGTTGAGGCTTTTAACATAACCATTCTCCATTAACTGGTTTACCTGGCCGTGCCACGTCTTCCGCGGACGTCCTCTATTTCTGGTGCCATTAACACTTGTATCATATATCTTTCTTACCATTCATTCCTCATTCATCCGTTCCATATGACCACCTATATATATATATATATATATATATATAACCATCTAAGAGATCCTTTCTTAATCTTACTCACTATACTAACGTTTACATTCTTTCCTTATTTCTTCATTCTTAACTTTGTCATAAATAGATTTCGTTCCTTTTCTGCCAGCTCTAGGCCTCACTTCCACACACCAGTGTCGGTACCAGGATTTATTGTCGGAACATTCATTACCTATAAGTATTTTGAACGGTGTCTTGCTTTCCTCCTTCTCGAATACCATCACTTTCGACTTGTTAACATTCATCATGAGGTCGCTTTCCTTGCATACATCGTACATTCTACTCACTACCCTCTGTAATTATTGTTCATTATTCGCCATTAGTACTGCATCATCGGTGTACAATAAACAGCATACAATCAAATCGCCCATTTTTACTCCTACATTCATACAATCCAGTTCTTTCACACATTTATCCATATGCATACATTGTAAACAACTACTCTCTACAACTATCAAATTCCGCATTGTGTTGCACGGTTGCACAAATTGAACGGACGTTTATGCGAACCAAAGTTTCAGTTTTTGGTTCAGTTTGGCAAAACGTTGTTAATTAACTAGAATTCTGTATGTGCAAAAGTAAAAGGTATACAAGCGGTAATTGACTATTAATTTTAGCGTGTATACAAATTTCACGGCTATCCCACATGTCAGGATCACAGCGGGGACGCACATTTGACCCTCCGCACTTCTCATTTCGCTGTTTGTTAATTTTTTAATGAGATTGCAATTTAATGTGGGCAAAAAACATTTATAACAAATTTAAAATCTTATATAATATTACTCCGCATATTTTTTTAATATACATTTTATCAGTAGATCGTTAATTACCCTGATAGATAACCCTCGTGCGACATTAAAGTATAATGTAATAACATTTTCAAACAATTAGGGGAGTACACCTTTTTTGTGACACAATTAAAGAGAGTAAACGAGATATTAAAACTACCGCACTAGTACAGAAGTGCTCGAGTTCCAAGTTCAACGAAGTCTAATCACGGCATACGTAAGGAATAGAATCAAAACCAGACATATCCAGTTTTTATGGTTTTTGAGATAAGTACGTACAAATAAAAAGCAAATTAATGTCTACATGACTAGCCTATCGAAATTATACAAATATTGCTGAATTTCAATTACTTCAATCGCAGATATGTCCAATAGATAATTAGTTCAAACACAGACAAATATGCTTTCAGCCAATAAGACGACAGTATTTGGTCATGTGATCTGTGGTCATGTTCATTATGATCCCAAATGTGACAGCTGCGGCACAATGGATTTGTACATTTTACTGATCGATTGATTCTGGACCTCGCGTATGTCCGCGACATTACATAGCGAATAGTGTGAATAGCTTATAGTAAGCACGTATTACACGTTCAAATGACTGTTAACCACGTATTTGATTTCGCTTTTAAACTGAGCCTGAGTTATGAATAATATATTCAGGTTAGCGTTAATGGATGAGATCTCGTTGTAGTAATTAAACATTCTAGGCAAGAGAGAGAAATAACTTAAATTAGAATTGTAAAACTTGTGAAGTAGGGTTTTATTTAAGTCAAATTTTGAAATAATTAAGGGGTGTCCAGTTTGTTAATGACTATTTTGTCGAGTGTCGTTAGGTATGCGATTTCTCGTTTATTCTCAATGAGATTGTGTGAAAACTTTCAAGTCTCTTGTCGAAAGTATCAGAGATTTAAGTAACTGCATTTTTATTATAAATACAATAACATCCACACACTTCCAATGGCCTGTCATGGCCGAACGGTTAAAGGCATAGATTCGGATGCAAGATTTTTTAACTTAAATGTTTTTTTATTCATTTTAAAATTTAATTTGATCACTGCCAGTGTTTCGGGGTCTAGTCTATTTTTCAATGTTGGAAACTTGCTAAAGGCCAAGTGCCGAGCGAGCTGCTACTTTAAAGAGAGCCCTATAAAGCAGTTAATGTCTTAGATAAATAGGCATAGCCGGTTAATAATGGTTCTAGAAAGGACTATTGCAGAAAACTTTTTGATCGTCACGTTATATTATGCTCTTTGTATTTTTTCTCCTACATCTCTGAGAATGGGGAGAAAAGTAAGATATACGCATTTTTTAATTAGCAACGCATGGCCGACGGTGCGTCTAAGCGTTAAGCGTTACGGGCCATCAAAGTTGCCAGTTTAGACCTCGGGCTATCCGCCTACCGGGCGAAGTCTGCCCAGCTCACCACAACCTCTCTCCCCGCTCTCCCCCCTCCAACTGCGCAGTGGCCTAGCCAGTATCGATGAGCACAAAGTCACAAACTGTGAGTCAATCACCGTTATCATTGAGTAACACTCACTATCAGTGATTGAGTATTTGAAAACATCGTGATTCATGAATTGATTTTTACTAATATATATTTTTTTATCTTTCCGACAGATGGCACTATTCAAAAATTTCACTGCGCCATCTAATAAATTCTGCTAAAAACTTTTACGCACGTTTACTGGGAATTTGACTGGCAAAAAGTTTTACACGCAAATGCCAGGAATTTGATCTGAAAAATACACTTTTATTTTATAAAAATATTTCATTCTCTTGGTGATGATATTTAAATTAGATTTTTATTTATTAATTATGCTAGAACATGTTTTTAACGTAATTGAAGTTTTAATATTACGCTCGGTTTTTTTTTTGTTTCTTTATTTATATCACGTATTGTGATATAAATAAAGCATGGTATTTAGTAATGAAATAGTGATCGCAGTCACAGTTTTCAATCAGTGATATTATTGAATACCAATTACAGTAACATGGACTTTAGTTATGAAATAGTGATCGCAGTCACAGTTTTCAATCAGTGATATTATTGAATACCAATCACAGTAACATGGACTTTAGTTATGAAATATAGATCGCAGTCACAGTTTTCAATCAGTGATATTATTGAATACCAATCACAGTAACATGGACTTTAGTTATGAAATAATGATCGCAGTCACAGTTTTCAATCAGTGATATTATTGAATACCAATCACAGTAACATGGACTTTAGTTATGAAATAGTGATCGCAGTCACAGTTTCAATCAGTGATATTATTGAATACCAATCACAGTAACTTGGACTTTAGTTACGAAATAGTGATCACAGTCACAGTTTTCAATCAGTGATATTATTGAATACCAATCAAGCGAAATACTTTTTAGTTATGAAATAGTGATCGCAGTCACAGTTTTCAATCACCGATGTTATCGAGTACCAATCATAATCGCACCTGTGAGTCAAAAGTAACATTTTTTCTCATCACTACCTGCCAATCTCACTCGACGCTCTATTCACCACTAATAATAAATCATATAAATATAAACAAAGCTAGTCCATCCAACGAAAAGCGCACACCTATGTGCAAGCTCTGAATAAAAATATGCCGTGGCCATTGCAGAAAGCGACCCGACTTATTCCGGGATCGTTATAGGAGTTATGCACTACCGTATCGATTCCACCAAAGCAACGTGTGCGTTAATTATCAAAATCTTCAAACTTTATTAGAAGATTATTATAAAAGGAATTGGAAATTGGAAAGGAATGTTTTTGTCTGGAACATAAATTATTATTTTTTTGTTGTTTTAAGGAAAACATTGCTAATTTATGCAAATTTTTACCCTTATAAGGAGAACACATTCTCATTGTGAAGTTTTCATTAGTCAGAACAGGTGTGTGATATTTTAAATACTAATTAAATGTATTAATTACAAAAATATATACATGTAAAATCAATTTTATCGAAAAATATTGTTGTTGTTACCGTGATTCAAACCTGGATCTCTTCCAATCTGAGAAACGTGCATTAACCGATTATGCTATACCAACATAGTGCTTTGACGACAAATTTTCGAACCTATATGTTACACTTTTCAAATTAATACATCTATCGTTCCATTATTTGAAAGCAATTTTCTTTATTTTTACGAAATCTTAAATCTCAAATCGGATTACTCAAATGTATTTGAAATTCCATTTATAGTCAATTATACATCGTATTCCTTTAAAAAAGTAAATTAGTTTTCTTATGCGTTTAGCTATGTTCGATATGTGTTATTTCCAGTTAAGATGATCATCGATCAGTACTCCCAGATGTCGAATAATTTTAATTCGTGTCAATTTTTCACATTGGCGTGAGGAAACCGTGTTCTTGTTTGTTTTGCAGTCATGTACGATGAGTGTAGGACTTTGATGTGGCGATGTTCTTTCGTTAATACTAAAACATATATATTTTGATTTTTTTGTGTTAAGTGATAAGAGGTTCGTATCAAACCATCCTGTGCACGAGTACTGACCTCTTCCCAAGACTTACCCTCAAAGCAAAGCACGGTATCATCCGCGAAAGTGATAATTTTTCCATTATTTAAAGTCGCATTACAAAAGTTGTTAAAATGGTATATAGCAGAAATAATACAAGGCGTAAAATGCTTTTTAAAATTGTGTACGTTATATTCACAAAAAACGCTAAAATGTATTTAGATATGTGTATATTATGTTAATACAATCTAATAAATACGGTAATTTCTACGCATTTAGTGTCAGAAGCTCCAATATAGAAGCATTCGTAAAGGTGCCTGACTAGAAAACACTTCTTCGTAAAGCTTGAATCAATTACAATATTTTCGTACAATCATTTTTAAACATAATTTGCATAATCATGTGTCATTACATTAAACTACAAGCCAATAACGAAATTTGTGTGTTCAGAGTGAGAAGGAAATTGCACATTTTCTTTTCCCGAATATCCGTCAAGTGCTGCCGACAAAGACCCGGCGGCGAGAATATATAACAATGATATTAGAAAATATATATAATCACATAAGTCATTTTTATTATTTTTATTTTTACGTGGTTCATCTTGATGTATACAACTATATTCGCGCGTGTTTCAAAACACATAAATAAAATAATATTACTATGGAACATATTCTCATTGTTCTTTATGAAACAAAATAAATTGCTACAGAAAAAGGGGCGAATAATCATAAAAGTCCGAATCGGTTGGACTTATGTGATTATTATTCCCCCCGGCCACAGATATGACTCTAAATTATACGTACAAAATGCGAAGGCGCACGGTGGTTGTTAGAATAACAACAAAGAAGATGAAATGAAATATAAAATTTAATAACAAGGGACGCTTTATAGAACGCAACGTGTTTATTTGCACCATTAGAGCACGCTTTTCAAACGATTTAACTGCACTGATTTCAATTTAAATGCATTTGTAATACTTAACTATTGGCCCGAAAATTTTAAACTAATCCACATTACGGAATACCGGGGATAAATGAAACGAATGAACTTTAAAAGCACTCATCGTAAGGAAAACGATGTATTCGATCTCCCGCGGAGATTGTGAAGAAAACGGAAAAAGAAAAACGGGGAAAAGTAAACGCGAATCATCTTGAACGATCTTCGAGGCTAATCACTTCTCCATTGACCGGAATATCAGAACACGGCTCTGCCAAGATCCGACCGACTCGAGGTCCGGTTATATTACATTATTATTTCACGGGCTGATAATCTGTCTCGGTTTAGTTTTCCCGCGCGCAGTGCCGCACAGCGTGCGAGAAAGCATTTTGGATTTGTGGAACATTCTCGATTTCCGCGCTCGGGGTCTCTTAATTGGCTGCGTAACGAGATGAAAAGATAAATGCGCTCAATTTATTTATTGATCAACTGCTAACTTCACCTTAACCTGATTGTATTGTGTAAAAATTGTTTAACCTCCGCGATGGTTAAACAATTTTGCAACCTTGCGCAGATGAGATTTTAACCTTTACCATACCGTGCTAAAAATACCCTAAGCAGCCATGCTGTCAACTCGTGTCACTGCAAGAAATTAGAATTTTTTTAACACTTTAAATGGGAATAAAATGCTTTTACAAGCTTAAATGGCTTTAAAATAGTTAATGTCACACATACTAAAAATATAATAAGAAATAATAAATATAATGATTAAATACGTTTATCTTATTCTCTAACATTATTCTTGTAACGCATTCGTCAAAAGACCCATCTAACACGATCTTCATCTATATCTCTCATCGTTAAAATTAATGTGTGATCTTTTTAATGTAGTTCAAGTGGTATTTTTAACGTAGATAGCACCCAACGCAACAATTTTATATAGCATTGAATTCAAAAATGATTTTTTTAATTATGATTCGCTTTACATAATTGGTTTTTCACTACACATTTCTACGTGAAAATGATTTTTTAGGACTAGGTAAAATGTAAGTTTTACATTGTGCATATTTATAGAAATACGATTTAATTGGCTCGGTAGACCTATGTTACTGCATGGCTGGGGAAGGGTTAACATAGAATATATTTTTTTGGAGGCTTCCCGGGTAAAATGTATTACGAAATTGCGTTAAAAAAAATCCTGATTCGTGTATCATATCACCTCTACAAAAAATATTTTTTTCTGGATCGAAAAAATATTCATAAATTGAATTATATAAATAAAATTAAAATCTCCCCGGCCGGGAATGCGCGGCAGCACAGCACGAACGATAGATACAAATAAGATCTGAAAAAAGCCGACTCTATTAATACTAACTTGCTACAATTATCACTAAGGGTAAGTATTTTTTTTTTTAAATATTATGAAATATTAGTATTAAAATCTGAAACAATTAAAATGAATTAATTGGAAAGATATACAGAAAAAACATTTGGTTACCACCGGGATGCGAACCCAAAACTTGTTATATCCGGAGAAACGCGTCACCATTTCACCACGCTAACCATTTTAGTTTCCGACAAATTCGACATGATGTAGTCTTTATAAATGATGTATCTATTATTTTAATCTACTTTTAAATTATAACTAATTGATTAATTTGTTTTATTTAAAATATATATATTTTATAAAATTACATTATAATAAAAATATGAAGAATAAAAAGAAGCAACCATTTTTTTTTTTGTTTGTTGTTAATAATATAGAAGAATATATTTATATTATATGATTATATGACGGTTTAACACGGCAATCAAGTTTTCGATACAAATTTTACTGAAGTACCCACTAAATAAACATACGTTTATAGGAGTGGTATGATACATATGTCTGAGGCATGTAAAGCTTTTTTTTTAAATTACCCATAAACAACTGTAAAAAAAAACGATAAAAATATATCGAAACGAGTAGATTTATTTAATCGTCAAATACATCAAATGCCAGTCTTGTATTTTAGAAACGGTTGGATGAAAATAACCGCGTCGGTGTTGGGCCGCGTCGGGTTATTTGTGGTTTTGAGGACGCAATAATTGAAGAGTTGTGAATTAGAAAGGGTCTGGTATACCCGAGGGGATTACAGGGGACCTGTACAAAATGTCTAAATTTGTGATACTGGTCCATTTGTACATAACTTGTGTAGAGAGTTTGAGAAATATGTTCATAAGCATATGTAGAATAAAATTTGCCAGAAAAACAAAGTTCAGAAGTACGGCGGTAACAATACGGAAATATTAGAAAGGGTATTTTAACTCACTAACAAGTGAAATCACATTAAATTGGACCCTGATCCATTAAGGTATACATTGTTATCAACATTAGGGAATCTATTTTTTTTATTAAGATTATAACAAAAGATTAATAAATAGATCACATGAACCTATTCTAGATTTACCAGCATTTTGGTATCAATTTGATTCTCAGTAGATTTTATATTAATAAAATATAGTATTTAATGTATTATTACCGAATTTTGGTTGCGATCAATCTCTCCTTGGCTCTCTCCATCGGCCTTGTACCTTCCTAGTGATTACCAATTCCTCCAGGCTATCTACATCTCTACTAGCAACACAAAGTATGAAATAATTATTTTTCTAAATGTTATAGAGAGCCTTTCTTTAGCACAATGCATACAGTCTATGCTACAAGCAGCATGCGACGCCAATACTACATTTCGAAGGCGTCGAGCATGTTTCTTTTACATAGATCATGAATTTAATAAAGCTTATTAAATGTATAGATCTTTATAAAAAATATTTTCACACGTACAACTATACTTAGCCGCAATCACCAAGAATTAGTATTATATTTATACATTGTTCTAACGATGTTCTAAAAAAATTACAACTTCACAAATTAAATGTGTTCTCTTCAATATATATCAGTTGTATTAAAGTATATCCAAAAATGAAAAATCTCTGGCGTGACCTGACGAATATTTCTCAAAGGTATTTGCAATAAAAAAGGTGATAGCTTTTAAATAAATGGAATGTAATATGAATCAATTTGAAATGGCTTGCAACATCGATCGAAAATTTGTCGACTATTTACGAGACTGACGTAAATAGTCGACAAATCGCACTTTCCCGGATAGGAAGAGATCCTGGTTCAAATCCCGGTGGCAGCTAAATTTCGATAAATTAAGTTTATCTGTATTTATATCTTTCTAATTTAATTTGAATTATTCAGACACTAATATATGTTTTAAATACTTATTAAATGTATTAATTATAAAAATATACATATAAAATCTATTTTATCGAAACATATTGTATTGTTGTCGTCAAAAAATACTGACGCTGTAGCATAGTTGGTAATGCACCGTCCCCGGATTGGAAAAAGAGATCCAGGTTCGAATTCCGGTAGCGTAATAAAAATATTTTTCTTTATTAGGAGAACACATTCTCATTGTGTAGTTGTAATTATTCAGAACACAGGTCTGTGATATTTTAAATATGAATTAAATATACATATAAAATCAATTTAATCGAAAAATATTGTTGTTGCGCCGCCGGTATTCGAACCTGGATCTCTTTCCTAACCGGGGAAGGTGCATCACCCAACTATGCCACAGCGACAATATTTTTAGCGATAAATTTTCGAATCTATATGTTACCTTTTTGATATTAATACATTTAATCGATCCATTATTTAAAAATAGATCCAGGTTCGATTCCCGGTGGCGCAACAATATTTTTTGATAAAATAGATTATATATTATAATGAATACATTAATATAAATAAAATATTTAAAACATCACAGAGCTATGTTCTGAATAATTACAACTTCACAATAAGAATGTGTTTTCCTTAATAATACTAATATTATATATGTACATAATTCATTACATTATTTACAATAAATTATTCATATCTATTTATTTCCCAGAAATGCCACGTGTTCACGGGTTATTTCAATGTAGACATGTACTGCACGCTTTTTTGATACTTAAAGCAATAAACATCGTTATAGAAAATAATAGATTTAAATAAAACTTATCAAAATATGTAATTATTATTTTGTAAATTTCAATTCACAATTTGCTCGGGTATTTGAATGCAGAAATACCAGGATAAAACGTAACTTTGTTTTGTTTTGTTGAAAAATACGATCTTTTCAAAGCCATCTTTAAGTTTCACCAAAGAGATATTTGAAGAAAAAAAACGTGAATTAAATAAATACACAATTTTCACGGCAAACTTCTTCGCTCTCCACACCGAATCATTATTTTTACCTAAAAAAAGGTCGTCCGTGATGAAAGAAATGTATAACCCGATCGCACATGCTGAATTAGGGTAGTTAAGGCAGATGGGGATGCTATGAAATTATGTACCCGTTGCAAAATAAAGGCAAAGTCGTAAGGTTCAGCTCGAAGGAAATTGCATAGCACGGGAAGAGATTTAATGTCTTCCCATTTTGATCAAGATGCATTATGAAAAGTTTTTGATGTGCAAGTGCACAGGTGTTCTAAAAGAAAAGTGCACAAGTTTGATGATAAGTATAACATAAAATTCTAAACAAAAAATGTTACATAAATATTTAGTCTAAAATACTCCATTACCGAGATAAAATATGAAAGAGATTTTAGGTAAAAGAAATGATCGAAATTGTGTCCACAAATATCAGATATCGAGAACTCGAGTTGAGATATATGCTGTTTTAAGAAAAAATAATTATCAAATTTGATCCATAGATGGTGATGGTGTAGTGATACTCGAAACGAGTACTCAAAGGTATTTGAGATTCTGTAAAAATAATGTAGATGGCTTTCAAATAATGGAATGACAGGTGTATTAATTTGAAAAAATGTAACATATAGGTCTGAAAATTTGTCAAGAAAAATACTGGCGTTATAGCACAAAGGTAGTGCACTTCCCCGGATTGGAAATGAAGATCCAGGTTCGAATCCCGGTGACGCTAAAACAATATTTTTCGACAAAATTGATTTTATATGTATATATTTATAATTAATACATTAATTTAGTATTTAAAATATTCAAATATTGCTGAAATTATGCCCTGTTACTTCGATGCATTTTTGCAGCTTTGCACCAATTTCGAACCTAGATAATTTTGTTCGCCAATCGATCTTAGTATAGTAAGTAAGATTAAGAAAGGATGACCTAGGTGTTTTGGTCAAAATAAAGGATGATTGAGGAGATAATGGTAAGAAAGATATATGAGGCAAGTGTTGATGGCACAATAAATGGAGGACGTCCGCGGAAGACGTGGCACAACCAGGTAAACTAGATACTGGAATATGGTACTGTTAGAAGCCTCAATAATCATCAGCGAGCTTGTATAAGAAGATGTATGAATGTGAATGAGGCGAGAATAGTATGTTATTATCGTACTACAGTGTGAAGGCTAACTTTAAAAATGTTTAATGATTTTATACAGAATGTCCTAAATAAAACATGCATAACTTTAAATATAATGACCTGACAATAAAAATTCTCGCTGCCTACCCCAGCGGCGAAATTGCGTGATGGTAAGTTAGTCAGTTAAGTATTTTTCCATCTCATCATAATCAACGGCGCAACAGCCCGTTGGACCCTGACCTCCTCAAGGTGTTTTGATACATACTGATTATCGTGATGTGCTTAAAAATAGTTTAATTTGAAATCATACGCCAAGAAAATACACTAAGAAAAAAACAATAACGTTCTCCGCAATTTGAAAAATACATTCGGCTCAATCAAAACCTATATTTAAAGTTATGCATGTTTCATTTAGAACATCCTGAACATTTTTAAAGTTTGCCTTCAGACTGGCTATTATGTAGTAATATAATATTTATAAGATCATAAAATATATTAACTTTTAAGCCTTTTATTTTGATTAGCCCTTCAGAAAGCTGAAACAATCCGCAGACAGTATTGTGTTAAGATATAAACCTATTGAATTTTCATCAGTGCTCTTCAGAACCATTCGATGGAGCGGCTCAGCCGGAGCGCACTTGACTACAACAATGACTACTCAGTCTACCATAATAATTTGAACTATTACGTATTGCAACTAATTAACATGAAAATAATATTCTAAATCAAAGCGGGCAAAAGACAAAATTTGCTCGTTCCAGGTTTATTTTAATGCGTAAAACCAACATTTCGCAACAGACGCGAATCCAGACGCGTGTAACATACCAGCGTATGATGTTACACCGTTGTTGAATGGGGTAAGACGCCAGATTCAGAAATAAGAACCAGATCTGGGAGCGCGGTACCGAACCTATGGCCGGCTAGATTTAAAAAAAATAACTAATTTACCTAAGACATAAACCGTTTTATTTAGCGAAGTTATGTACTACGATAAAATGGTTGTGTACCGCGTTTAAATCATTTTCAACATTGAAAAATAAGTTTTACAGTTGGCCGCGAAGCTAATAAAATATTACTAGCAGAAAGCAACCGGCGAAGCTGATGACAGAAGTTTTTACTTTTCGACTTAATTCTACGAAAAACATAACGAATAAGACATTACCCATGAGACGCAGTTACGAAAACATTCTCATCAAGAATCCATTATTATGAGCATTCCGAGGGTTTCGGAATTACGAGAGACACACCCATATTCTTGTGATCAGTGAATCTAATCCCAAACGAAAATTGCAATCCCGAAAATTCAGGATACGATTATGATGATCATTAACCTTTCCCTTGCGATGCTAAAATTAAATCATTTAGATTTTTGCAATTTTTAAGTCGGATAAATATGAATCCGGCTCCGCACTGCGCCTTCCGCACCACCCCACGCGTACAAATACACGTATTGACAAATTCACGTCAGGTTCTTTGAGAAAACATTTTTTATTGTTGCGTATGGTAAATACTTATATATTGTAATTATTTTATCCAATACATCAATATATTACGAAGGATTACTTAAAATATGAACTATAATATTTAGTATATTTACAGATACAGTATATTCACATAATTAGAGACAATGTCAACTCAGTTTACATCATCAAAGAGGAAATATTACATATAGATTGTCATAGTTTAATCGGTAAAGCATTCTACCGGCAATAGACAAGTCCCAATAGTAAGAAAAGATTTATTATCTGCATCATTCTAAATGATGTTTCTAATTTATTTAAATTATCAAGGAATTATGTTGTCAATAACCGCAACTTTATAACCAAAATGTGATTTCATTTAAAATACTCATCAACTTAGTTTCAATTTATTTACACTTTTTTTATATATATTATACGAATTAACCATTTCTGCAATGTTTCAAACCATTTTGATATAAACATAAACACCATTAATTATGTCATCTGCTCCGTTTATTGTATGTGTAATACCAAATCTACCTTCAATTCCATTTTGAAAGGTCGCCGAATTAGATTGACGGTGAACATTAGACCTATTCTTATAGAAATCAAATAAAATTGTCGAACGTGGCTGTCGTCACGTAGCGTTTTATCGAAGTATAGAAAACTCCCCGTCAAATCGCATGGGTGGAGAGGTCACGTCTCGCGTCCTTTGCGCAGTGCTTGCAATACAAGAATAAAACGTACCGTATTTTGTTCATAGTGCTTAAAATACAATATGTGGATTAAAAAATACCGGTACTATATATACTAAGCGTCGTAGTGCCGTAATAATAATATTGAATAATTTTTATAGCGCCATTATCGTAAAAAAATTTCACCTCAAAGGCGATTTACGCAAACTGTTTATAGTCAAACATTGGCAGGCCAGCATAAATGCTGTTACAATAGTCCACAAATGCATTTATAAGTAGACGGGCTGCCTCAAGAGGAAGATGTCTCCGAATACTTTAAATCTGTCTCAGTTGACTCTCACTGACAGTTTTACTGATTTGTGTATTCATTAAAAGATCTGAATCAATAAGCACGCATAACAACTTAACTACAGATTTATCATTCGCAGACATTGATTCCTGTATGAAGTGTTGCCATAGTAGCCGTGTTTTGGATGGATTCAATGTAAGTCTGTTTTATGTTATCCATTCGCCTATTTTTTCGACGCATCTTGCGATTTTTTCTTTTATTTCTTCTGTTTCATCTAGTATACTGAAAAAATATATTTCTGTCTCGTTTGCATAACCCTGACGATATTATTATATATCCTATATCTTTCGTATATAAAATATACAATAGTGGTCCAAGAACTGATCCCTGAGTTACTCCGATGTTACGATGAATACGTACTGAACTAATTAAATGCAAAAGTAGACTACCGATGGCGTCAAACATCTGAGGAACAATTGATATTTAATTTTTTTTTTTCACATTCTGCCAATACTCATGAACAGTTTTCGCATTTATTGCCGTATTTGACTTGAAATTAGTAGCGGTTTAGTGCCTCGCAGTCGATAGAATGGAATTTTGATTTTTATTTTCATTATTAAGAGTACATATTTATAAATTTACGTAAAAATTTCTTAACGTAACGTAAAACGTAAAAACTAAAATGAACTTATTAGTTCATTTTAGTTTTTATGTTTTATTATTATAGTCAATTATAACATAAGTTAAAATTCTTTCCATGAATACATAAAACTGTCCGTGCGTGTATTTATCAACTGAGACATTAAAACTATTCGGAGACATCTTCATTTGTGGTGTTGCACATGGACTAATGTAATAGTATTTATGCTTGCCTGCCGGTGCTTTCAGCTGAATAGATTACAATCTATTTTAAATTCGGATAAAATATGAAACATCAAAATTCTTGCACATGACATACCTTCTGCGTGAAGTACATTGGCTACATTTCCCTGAAAGAATAAAATTTTAATTGTGTCAGCAGACGTACAACATGGCGCCACTGTGTTTTCAAGAGTTCTGCAATCCAGCCAACAGGAATATAACCAGTTCTAAGGTCAGCCACAGGAACGATTGTAAAACCTAAGTTCGGACACTTGCGGTGGCAGGCCAAAATGTGCGGAAGTCTCTGCACTGCGTAATAAGGAACAGTACATCAGACTTTATTTAAAAGAAAACAAAAAACGGAACAATTTTAAACACTAGCGCAGGACTAAAGATTTTGAATTCCCCTAAAATGATTTTTTTACGAAAATGGCGCTACGTAAATTATCCCATGTTATTGTTATTATAAAATCCTTTAGAAAATAGTTACCATGGAAACTGACTAAATGTTTAAAGCGTCTAATGGAAATAATCATGATTTGACATTGAGGACGGTCGAGTTAAGACGCCTCTAATTTATATTAAGCGAATAACTAAAGAAAGGCTCGTGAGGATGGTACGTTGTTGTGGTAATCTCGTACCACCCTGCTTGACCAAATATAATAATTATTCTGAAGGAGGGTTATCGCATGAATGTGGGAAAAGCCACTAATGTCCCTCAAAAACTTTACCAATCGGTTCCCTAAAATAAATTTGGTAACTTCTCACTCTTCTCGCATATATTAAATACATTGTTCGTTATTATTCCCGACCATGTTAAGATTTCAAATTGATGAGATTTGTAACTTTTTCAGAAGCACCGGCCTCGTGGTATTATTAACTATTTTAATAATTTGATTTGATGAACGTACCAAAATACGTCTAATAAAAATGTTTTCCCGGCCGTTCTGAATATTCAGAGTTGAATTTATAAGGCAATTCCGCCGTGTATATCTGACCTATTCGGCCAACGTTTCGGATCTCATCGCAGGATCCATCATCAGCGCAGATGAAAATTTGACATGTCAATTATATTATCTTTTTATAATTATGTATATTGCCAACTACAGAATATTAACAGGTGTTGACTATTTTTCTTCATGTGAGCGAGTATATAAAAATAAAAATAAAAACTCAGTATTTTAAGAATATTAATGTAATTTTAAATAATTTTGTAGCAAAATTTTCTAACTGATACGTATCTAGATAAAAATCAGTGTGATATTTTCACATTAAACGATCTACTTTTAAATACTAAATTAATGTATTAATTATATGTATATATTTATAATTAATACATTAATTTAGTATTTAAAATATCACAGACCTATGTTCTGAATAATTACAACTTCACAATAAGAATGTGTTTTCCTTAATGATCTACTTTTAATTATTTAAAATAAAAAAGTTTTTTTTTTTTTTTATAGTTCCCAATATAAAATACTTCAGCCTAAACAATCCTAATCCTAATGCACCAAAAAATTCAGCTTCGGCATTAAAAAAAACATCGGTTTTCAGAATACCGATATACCGGTATTGCAATCACTATTTGGTCATTACCGCCGTGACTGACAGACACGCGAACAAGGAAATCGGAGGCTGCGTCATTCACGACAATGCAAAAACTGCCTTGGTTCAGAGTCGCGCGACCAGTGGCTCCTGGCACTGTACCAGGTGACTAAACCTCGTCATGGGACTGCATTCCTATACAGCCCGAAGCCAAAGAAAACATTCAACAACACGGAAAACGCAAAGCTTCGCGTGACACATTCATAATACACGCACGAAATGCTTCGTTGAGTATAGTAAAATAAATCATAATACCAAGTTATTTAAATAACTAATATTTTTTTTAAATCCCTTCCGGCACTGGTCGCAAGGATCACGCAGATTTCGTCTGGGTGTTAAAGCGTGTTTTCAAATATTAACACCGGAGTTATGATTTTGTTTAACAACTCACGATGTTTTTAAACCAGACGTCGGATCGGGTTGGTCAACGAACTTAGCCAAAATATATACCAGGTCAATTTTAAATTTTTTATTTTTTTTTATAGAAATCTGATAAGAACTACGGGAGTTATAATGTCCACAAAACACACGCAGTTTCGAGGTCTTCTAATTAAGTAACTTAACATCACGCCGTTTCCCCGTGGGGGTAGGTAGAGAGGATAGAGCGCCACATTCATCTGTCCTGACACACAACTCTCGCCTCATCCACATTCATACATTTTCTCATATAAGCTCGCCGATTATTGAAGCTTTTAATTGGATCATCCTCCAGTATACGGTTTACCTGGTTGTGCCAAGTCTTTCGTGGGCAACAATGAATTAATTAATGTAACAAGCAAATTATACATTTTTATTGCATCCCTTTTCCACCCCCTTCCCATCCCATCCTCTTTAAACAATGTAAAAACACTATTTTTTTTTATTTTTTATTTTGTTTATCTTTTTATTAATATGTACTATTTTTTAATTTACTAATTTACATATTTTTTAACCTTTTTTTTAAAGTTATTGTACTGTTTGTTTATCAAAAATAAATAAACTAGTCGTTCAAACGCATTACACATGCGTTCGCTTTGGAACGCCGAGGACTATTATTGCGTGTCCATGAGTTTTTCTAATTTCTCAACCAAAAAATAAATGTATTTTGTATCTGCAACATATTATTTTCCTAATTGACTTGAGGATTTTTACATTATAGGATGATCTATCGGGATCATTTAACGACCCGCTGACAATCTATATAATAAAATATATATTTTTAAATACATGTAATATGTGTATGTATAAAACGCACGAAATTAACCGGTTGGCCAGTTATCTGACCAAACTAGGCAGGTCGCAATCGTTTATATAGTAATTAAAACATTTCAAAGTTATTACTACGATGATATGTTTGATAAAAACGATATGCTGGAACGTTGGGAAACATTTCAGTAAACGCATTTTTTCAAACGAGTCTGGGATCTGTCCGGCCCTGTTCCGCTACGGTCGCTGCTAAGCCAGCATCCATCACGGATCGTCCGAGGACGCGTCAGCACGCGAGCGATGCCGCGGCGTGATCGTGATACCTTGACCGCGCGGCCGCCTGCTGGACCATCCGCGGCCCGTGTCGCTCCGCATTGAGCGTTGTCAACGTTTTTGTGTTCAGATAACGGGGCCCTACGGATCTCGCTTCGAGACGTCGCCGGATGACTCACGCGGACTTTTCAAATACACCAGCAGAAAGCGAGCATAGAATAAAACCCATATTAAAATTTTAGACTTGATTTTCTTTTTAAACTTATTAAATGAATTACATAGAAAGACACGTAGAAAAAAATCAATCAAAAAATATATTTTGTTACTACCGGGACTTGAATCCGGAAGTTTCTCTTGCCGGGAGAATGCGTTACCATTACACCATGTAAATTCTTAAGCGAGGCATGCATTATTTCTAAATCAAAGCTATCAGCTTTACCTTTGACTGATACACGTTAGGCGACGGTAGAATTTTCAATTAATTTTATTCAGGAATACTTTAACACAAATATTATCCACATACACAACATACATATTTTATTATGAAGATACAGTTTTAAAACTTTTTTTTTCATTAAACAGTTTTTATTTGTTTTAATAAATTAACATATAATATATATATATATATATATATATATATATATAACATATGTTTTCTTATTGTAAATCATACACATAAATATATATATATATATATATTTTTTCTTTTTAATTAAATAAAATTCATGATCTCCATTCACGGAAATTTCCGGGACAGAATCCTTAATCACCACTGACACACAAGCATAACAGTGTTCTTATCAGTGCAATGCTTGCCATGTGTCTCTGTTCAGAACCCTGTGTTCGAAGGTGTTTTTTTTTTGCCTTTTTTATCTTTGATATTTATAAAAACGACTAATCCATTTTTTAATTTTAAAAATTCATATTTACATTGGTTTACAACTTAAACAACAATACACACCAACGCTACTAATAAATCAAGTAAATAAAATTTTAAAAACAATTTCGCGACAACAAAGTAAATTAATCACGTTCTAAAAACACACCAAGTTAAAAAAATTCGCGGCCAACAGGATTCAAGCCATCGCTCCTGGAGAGAACCAGATTTGTACTCAAGACGCCTGACCGCCAATTTATATAATATTAGCGCTTTGTGAAATAGACATTTGAAAAATTTTGACATTCAAAAAAAATAAACCGGTAGGTAAGTGACGAATTAGCGCACATTCATCCGTTTTAAAGAGTTGCAAATGAGGCCAGTGACCACGCGAGCGCGTTCGCGTGTATGCGTTTTGTATGTGTTCTCGTGTACCGAGTGTGATAGCCGTGTCGGTGTTGTATCCGCGTGTCTAACCCTGGCCAATTATCAAGGATACACATATTCTTCATGCTCTGCACACCGAGAAGGTCATGGTACCCGGTGCTAATTGAGCTGCACGGGTCATCGTGTACCTCTAGAGGTCATTACGGCCCCGATGACATCACGGGTGTGGAACGTAACATAGAATAATAATTTACGTGATAGTCGTGTTAGAAAATTAACCCTTTCATACTCAGTCATAGAGTTCAGTGAAAATTTTTCCATTTTAAAATTAAACAGGCAATAGAAATCTGTGAATTTCACTTTTTAATGATTATGTCGTATAAGTGACGTCCACTTTTTTCAATGCACTTTTTCAACCGAACCCTCGTGTTGGCAAATATGCGGAAAAAAATGCTGGATTGTTGGCGACGATTTCACCCCGGATGTTTTCTTATAGAGCCTGTATTGTTCGAGGATTATTACTGCATCCCGTATCCAGTATTCAGGTATCCTCACAAGATAAATATTACAAGGCGTTGTTAAATCTGGCGACCGAGGGAGCCAGGGTATGTCTCCGTACTTACTTATTAATTTTCTTGGGAAAATTGCCCTCAGATTCTCTAGGGTCTCCCTTAGCAGTTGTGGAGTTGCCCCGTCTTGTTGAAACTGCGTTCTTTGTATCCGGGAAACATTTGCAATTGCGGCACCAAAAACTCATCAACCATATGGCAATAAACCTCAGAAGTGACAGTTTGTCTCTGGTTAAAAAAGTAGAAATATTCCTACTTTTGAAATTAGCAAAATAAACTTAGTTGCTGCATTTTATATTGGTAAAATGGGAAGAAATTTTAATATAAGAGTAAAGGAGCATTTGAGATGTTTGAACAATCATGGGTTTTCAGAATTATCTAATCATTTGATAGAAAATGGTCATGGTTTTGATTAAAAAATTGGGATTGTCAATTTTGTTTGTAAACGGTGTTGGTCATAAATTAAATAATTTGGAATCGTTGGAGATAAATAAAGCGTGTAAAACTAATCAAAAAATTATAAACAACCAACTAAATTTAACTACGAGTCCCATTCTAAAATTTTTTCCTAAAAATTATTCGAGTAAAATTGTATTAAGTAACAATTTGAGTTAGGTAAATAATTGTAGTTTTTTAAAAATAGATTCTGGTAAAGAAACAACAACATATGTTTTTAGTAAGTATTGACATCCTGAAGAAGAAAATGGTATTTTTCGAAACCAGTAGATGTATTTAAACCCAATAAGTGATTAATGAAATAAAGTTAAAAAATAAAAATAATAGAAATATTCCCACTGGACACCCTATATTACCAAAGCGACCCAAAATATAAATGGATTAAAACTGAAGAAACTAATCACCTTAATGAATACAAGATTAATTAAGTTGACGCGCCATGTATATGGATTGTATTATATAATATATATTTTGTCAAAGTTTTGAACTACGTCTGTGTATCCACTATCAGGTTCAGACTCACACAGCCACACATCAAGAGCAAAAGTACAATTTTCATCAGTACCACGAGACGTTCAAGAAAAAATCTTTAAAAGTTCGAATACTAAATTTAAGAACACGCATTTCAATTTTAAAAAGAAATAATCTGTCCTCACGAAAAGTAATGAATATGCAGACACGAGACTGCACATACCTTCGATAAGTACGTGACCAAGATCTAAGATTTTTTATTACTAAATAGTAAAACTTTTTCAATGAACTACCCTATGAATATGACGTACAAATAAAAGAAAATTATTTCAATAGAATAATGAAATCTTAAATTGTATAATATAACCATTTTATAATTTTAAATAATATTCTGCTTTCTTCTTTGTATTGTAATATTGCGTAATTATTTTTTTTTACTTATGTATTTTAATTGCTTATTATTTTGAATAGTATATAATATTTAAGGGTATTATATTCCTATTCTCTTTCGTGATGAGAGTTTTTTTTTTATTTTTTTATTCTTTTTTATGTATATTTGTGTATTTTTAAAATAATATTATAATACGTTATTAATTATGTGAATCCTAAATATGAAACACGAGAATGTTATTTCCAATCAATTGTATTTATTATGTGAAAAGGGATCCTTCTAGAATAAAAAATTAAATATAAATAAAGCTTAATAGTAGATTTAAATCTTTAACAAAATTTATTAACATTGTAAATGCATTTATTTATAAGGTAATCTTGTATCTTTATATATTTTTCTGTGTTAAAAATTAGATCATAATCGAATAAGAATTGTCTCACAATCTAAGAAAAAATGCAAAGAATTTTGAGAACTAGACTTTTAGACAAAGGCAATCGATCGACAAAGACAATCAAAGGCAAATGACAAAGACAATCTAAAAGTGTGCACAAAACTTCATCGTTAAATAATACTTTAATGTATAGAAATAACATAAAAAGCATTCATATTTATTTCCACGAACGCATACAAAATCAACAGCTTATAGAAACATCACGCACGGTCGGCGCTTCACGCAACGCCGAGTATTCAAATAAAATATTCTGTGGAAGCGAAATATTACTAATTAAATTAAAAGCGAAAATATTTATAATATTCACGCGCCCTTTTAAATCAGATTAGGGCATAAATTAAGTGCCATTTGCAAACATGGAGAAATTGGGGAAAATCAAATCATTTTCTCATTTACACGGTAACTCGCTCGCGCAAAATTGCCAGTTTAAATAAACACTTTGATGAGAAGATTCGACGATGCTAATAGCAGGTAGGCACTATTATATATTCGTATTTTGTAACGGATTTCTTCACCTGCAAGTCGTGATTGTTTGCTTTTACCGAAAACAACTATCGTATGATACGGAGAAAAACATGTGACGCCATCGTTATTAAAAAAAAAAAAAAAAGACCTTGGGATTTGCGCGGCCACAAATAGAACTTGAATATCGAATATGATTAAATAAGGTAGAAAAAAAAAACATTCTGTCCATTGCAGGTATTGTAAGTAAAAATAAAATACGACACCTTTCAATATTGAAGAGATGCCTGATGAATCTGAATGACGAGATGAACTGACTATTAATTGTCGCACCGTTTCGATTATTTATTCCACTCACGCTTAGTTTCAATTGGTCGCCAACAAGTCAACTCGGGTTACCGTCTTATTAAGTATATAAGAAGATATTTTGACATCTTACATTATTACAAAAAAAAAAAAAACAAGGAAAATATTATGAAAATACTGAAGAAGTAATTAATTATATTGATTATTTTATAGATTATAAACAAAGTTAAATAATGAACATAATAAACTGCAAAATTCATTTTGAAAATATTAAAAATAAAAAAATTATATCGATATAATTTGTTTGGGACATATATTTATTTGATGTATAAATATTAATTACTTAACGAAAACAATGCACTGTGCCTTTTATCCCCTTCCCTTCCCTTCCCCTCCCGGCCAAGCCACCGATGAGTCGATTAGCGACCTTGAGCTAGTATACAATATTATACCAATTCGCGACTTCGCGTCTATACCTTTGAGGAAATAGTGAGTAAAATATACAGTCCACATTTTGGTGATGTTTGCAGAATCCGGATTATAGTGAGTGCCTATTCCTTCCGTATCCTGAATTCTTCCGTCATGTATGTTTGTACCCAACATGATTAATTACTTTTTCAACGACAAAGAAGATGTAAGAAGGGTGGTGGAGTAAAGTTATAAATATGGACTTTACGAAATGAGCCGAATGTCATAAAAATCATACAAATAGGAAGACATTGATGGTACGCGATATAGAGCATACGGATGATGAGCAATCTCAGAAATGAATGATGAACACTAAGTAGACTCAAATTGATACAAGAAGACCTCTCCGTTCTGGTGACAGCGATTGGCGGGAAGCAGCCCGGTGCAGAGACAGGTGAAGGAATACTCTAGAAGAGGCAAGAAACCGGATTATAATTATTAACAATTAAAGCAGCCGCGGAAACGATTCTTCTTCCCGTGACGTCAAACTTATCGCCATGATATCACTAAGACGTTACACGCCCACGTGATATTTGTTGACATTTAATACAATAATACAAGACGTCGCGTGACGCGGAATGTTGTACATATCAAATTTTCATCGGCCGATGACATTCCATTTTCGAAATTAAACTTTTAGTTAAGTTAAAACATTAAATTGATGTATTTTTTGTGTCACCGTGACGTCAGAAATATATAATAGCTATTCATTGCTAGAGTACGAAACTAGAACAGTAGGTTAATTGTGTTAAATAGTTAACACGCCGCTCCGTTACTTTAAATAATAATAATAGTAACTATCTAACTGCGCGACTAACAAATTATTACCCGTTACGTAATTAGTTTATGGCGCCGTTATAAATTAATTTTCTGCTTTCAATTGTCGCTCTTTAGGCGAAATATAATTAAATATAACTGATCTCGCGTGGAAGACGTCACATTTTGTGCTCATGTCTCCTAAGATCGAGAGAATGGCGGTGTTGCCACATTAATAAGTAGGTACATTAAAAAATTTAAAATTTTCATTAATAGATTCAGCATATTAATGCAATAAATAAAATGCATAATGATTGCCTGTGTATAACTCCTTGCCAAATTATTACTCACCGTAAAAAAATATATATTTCTGAGAAACAAACTTTTTTTTTTAATTAGATGTATCAATTGGAAAGATTGCAGAATGTAAGTTCCAAATTATTGTCGATAATGTTTTCGATTGCTGTAGCAAAAATGATGAACGCGCTTCCCCGGATAAGAAAAGATCCAGGTTCGAATCCCGGCAGCAACTAAATATTTATTCTGATATATTTATTATTTTTTCTGCACCTATATCTTTCTAGCTGATTCTCTTAATTTGTATTATTTTGTAAATAATTCACGATATTTAATTTTTCCTTTGACATTTTTATGATTTTCTCATTGGAATGTACGTATTGCTAAACACCCAGAATATCAAAAATATTGACCGTGTGGACAGAAATCTATCTAACTCAAGATAATAAGATAAGATAAGACACAGAAATAATAAAACATGAAAAAAACAGAATATTATCATTGTTCAGAAAGCTATACTCAGAGCCGTGAATTTTTGTATCCTTCAGAGCCACTTTTTAGGAAATATAACAGTAAATAGCTTTCATAGGAAAATAAACGCTCCGTCTGTGAGGACTGAAAGATATCCCACAAATAGCAGTAAATAATCTTAAAGTCGTTCCAAGAATGAACACTACGAGATTAAGAGAGTCAAAGATTATTCACTTTTCAAGCTCCCAGAATATATAATCAAACTGGAAATAATATAAAAACTTTAAGTAACATTAAAGCTTCTAGAAATAATGTTTTAATTTGGTTGTTAAAATTAGGTACAGCAGATAATGAGAGTAAACTGTTGTATATTATGAAATAATTATAACTACTCGTACATTATGTAGCTATGGATGACAAAATTAAGGAAATTCATTTATTTATTATCTTATCATTAAACGAATCGATTATTTTAAGGAACAAAATAAACGATATTTATAAAAGTGTGGGTTTTTTCAGAGGTTTGTTTTTCGAATTAGTAACACTTTTTCCAGCGACAGCCAATTTAACAGCTGATTTGTGCTCAGTTTGGTTTGCCATTACGTCATTAATAGATTTATGCTAGAACGCTTGCAAATTGTGCAAATTTATTTCGAAAATCGTGGTTCAGTTCGCGAAACTTACCGTGCGTTACGTCGACATAATCGTCCATTCGAGCAAATAAATCGAATAACTATGGATCGTTTTCGCACCACGCATACTCCAATTGATAATACGCATCCGCAGAGATGTCGTACAGTGCGCACCGAAAAAGCTGTTGCTGCAGTGGAGCGTAGTATTGAGAAGGACACGAATGAGTCGTTCGCCATCGTGCATCCATGATTATTGACTTTTTCATTCCCCAATTGAATGGCGTTAACGCGGAAGAGCTGTAGTTTCAATAAGACGGCACAACATGCCACACAGCGCGCGCCACAATCCATTTATTGAAGGAAACATTCGATGAGCGCATAATTTCGCGTAATGAACCTGTGAGTTGGCCTCCAAGATCGTGTGATTTAACACCTTTGGATAATTTTCTGTGGGAATATGTGAAGTCGCTAGTTTACGCCGATAAAAAAAGAGACCAACAGAAGCCAACATTCGTCGCGTTACTGCCGATATACGGCCTCCAGCTGTTCCAAAAAGTAGTCATAAATTGGACCTCCAGATTGCGCTTTATTCGAGCCAGCCGCGACACTTATATGCACGAAATCATATTTAAAATTATCTTTCCAATAAAGCCAATACTATGGCCATTACCACGATTTTTATGTTTTATTTTATTTTAAAGTTCTATACCTATTAAAGAAAATACTAATAAGAAAATAAATAATTTTCTCAAATTTTATATATTTGCACTTTTACTTTACATTATATGAACTTTCATTTAATATTTAATTGTATTTTAGCTCGTATTCAATGAGTTATATTAGTTTATGAAATATGATTTGTTTCCCAACTTGCCTTAAAATTGGCATCAATTTCCTTTTTGGCATGTTTTTTGTAAATTTTAATTAATTGTATTCAATAATCAATTGTTTTATTGCAAAGGCAATTAATAAAAATAAATTAAGTTAAATTAATTAATAGGTATATACATATTTTTTAAATTAATTAATCATCATTTTCATGGCATTACAGTCTGGGGTGGGCCTTAACAGGGGATTTTTCCTTCTACTCAGTTCTTCTCAATTCTGCGCTTTGACTCGCCTGTTGGTCCCTTCGGATCGCATCCTCATAAATCTAGATAACAGAGTCATGATCTACTGATACTTCGTCTCCCCTCTGGTTTATGAAATGTTAGGTGCATACATGGTGAATTCTCTTCTATCCAAGTAACATGCCCAGCCCGCAGAAGACGATGGATTTGAATAAATTTAATGACGCCAGGGCTCGAAATACAGAGCTCGTAAAGTTCGAAGTTGTAAAAGCGACGCCAAGCGTTACGAAATCTACGAAAATCTGACCAAAGATCTTTCTCAGAATTCTGTGCTCAAATACCTGCTATTTAAAAGAGTCGACAAAGGTGACATACAATCCAAATATTCGCTCGGTATATCAACACTATTCAAATAAATAAATTAATAATATTGTATTCTTGATTTTAAATTCACACAGAAAGATCTAAATAGAATTTATAAAAAAGGTAAATAAGTCGATGGAAGAAAAATAGATGTACATTTCTCAAGTATCCATATCTGTAGCCGACAGTTCTAGATATTCTCCATTATCCGCAGACGCCAATACGATTACGATATTATTTTTATCTTATCTATCGCCTACATCGGTTTCAGTTCCAACGGACCTTGGGGGTGTTGCATACATACCGTGAGGTCAGGAGGGAGAATAATTTAAAATTCATACAATTTTTACAAATTCTTCACTTCCATGTTTTCGATCAATAATGTAGAATTTAGACGTTGTGAGTACAAAATTATTTGAATAGAAATGATTATTATCATTTCTATATTTACAAGTAAAGTACATCAGCAAGACACTTTCATCAGCAAGATTGATTTGTAGTCCAGTTTCATTAATAAGAGTGATTTGTAGAAAGGGATTAAAGAAAATAACAATTTAACTAACTAGACAGGGAAGAAAGGCCGAAATATGGCACGTGACCAATAGCGATCTAAAACATTGCGAGACATTAATCATCGATCTAACCTATTAATAAATTTACTCGTATCCGCGATAAACTCTTTTTCGCTAATTCTAATAAATATAACCTTTTATACAGTACTATTTTAATGTTTGCGAACCCATATAATGTGTAATACAACCATAAATTAAATAATTCAAATTCAATTCAATACAATTCAAAAAAAAAAAATTAAATACCATTAATACAACATACTTCATGAATACCATACCATTCATATCGTTGATAAATTCGTTTTTTCCGTAACACACATAGTGTGCCGAAATATTCGGAGAAATTATTTATTATTTAGTTGATAGCCAACTCACACACCGAGGAAAATGTTGGCCACTGCTTTTTATAAATGATGGCAATAAATATGTTTTGAGTAATGTCTGTAAAGACCCCCACACACAAGATATTCAATCTTGTTTTGAACCAACGTTTTTGATGGCGCGTTCATGGGATTTTTTTTTGAAAATTATAGATTTCAGACGACCGCCCCGTGGTGGCGGTTCGTTACGTCAGTGGACTTGACCTAAAAAGCTGTAAAGTAATAACAATGCAATTTCAAACTCGTTACGCATTACGAATTACTCGTTACGTATTCTGTAAATGAAAATATTTTTTGAAAATATCACACAATTGAAATCGTGATAGCGAAATAAGATCGAAATAGACAAAAAAGAAATTTTAATATTAAAAACAGCAATTAAAATAACTTAACAAGAAAAAGAAACATAAATATTTTTTTTATTAATTAATTATATTTAGTCGCTCCCAGGATTCGAACCTAAACCTCTTCCTATCCAGGGAAACGCGTTATCCATTTTCGCTATAGCAATCGAATACATTTTCGACAAATTTATAACTTATATTCTGTAATACTTCCAATTAAAACATCTACGATTCCATTTTTAAATACAACTTTACAACAAAAATGTGTTCTCCTTAATAATAAAATATCTTCTTCAAAATTTGCAAAATTACTTTGTGGCCTCATTTTATATTAATAATTAGACAAAATACTTTGTTTAAACCACTATTTACTGATCATTCTACACGTCTCGATACCTATGGTATCTACTGAAATTAAAAAATACAAGCATAGATAAAAACAAAATCATAAAGTGGTAAATAATAATAATATAAGAATCGAAACATGTAGAATAATCAATAAATAGTGGTTTAAACAAAGTATTTTGTCTAATTATTAAAATAAAATATATATTTAAAGAACCATTCAAGTTTTATTATTACTAACTTAACCTAACAATATTATATTCCTTCATCAAGACAGTATAAAATTAAATCTAAAATATAATTTTGTCTTTGGTTACATGTGAAAAAAAAAAATTTCCAGTACTCTAGTAAACCGTCGATAAAAAATGGATTATTCTACTGTTATTATTTAGTACGATAGCAGTAAGTTATCAAAGGCGGACGAACTGACCACAATCTGAGCGTAACTTCAGAAATTACAAATAGTTTATGTAATGAAAACAGTTGAAATTCTCTGATATTCCAATTGGAATTAACGTTGATTTTTAATTAAATTAAATTGTATTTGTAAAGTAGCGATTTTACACAATATAGTTCCGCAAAAAATATAACAAATTAGATGAATCACTTACCAATCGAGCTATAATGAGAGTCGTAAAATTTCATCCACATATGTATTTAAGTGTGATACCTATCCCGGTATAAGATATCTCACATAGATAGATATCTAAGTGAGATATCTATCCCGGTATAAGATATCTCACATAATACATAGATATCTAAGTGAGATATCTATCTATGTAATCTTTCCAATAGATTTGTCCGATTTGTTTAGAAAACAATGTCGTATATTTGTTGCCGTAAATACTTCGATAGCTAGTTCTGGGTTTTCTATTGGTAATGATGAATACAGTAATTCAATCTATGTAAATTCAAATTACACAAACCTTTGTGAACCTGTGCTGGTCGAGGCCGACGTCGCTATCCTTGCAGTCTGATGGTCCTCAAATATGGTGGTCAGCCACCGAAAACCTTCACACAACCGATAATCCGAAATTATATATACTAAATGATGAGATCACTTAGACGTATTTGTGGCAAATCTATTTATGACAGAGTAAAGAATGAAGAAATAAGGAAAGAATGTAAAGCTGGTGTTAGTATAGTGAGTAAGATTAAGAAAGGATCACTTAGATGGTTTGGTCATATGGAAAGGATGAATGAGGAGAGAATAGTAAGAAAGATATATGACGCAAGTGTTGATGGAACCAGAAATAGAGGACGTCCGCGGAAGACTCGGCACGACCAGGTAAACCAGATAATGGAGGATGGTTCTGTTAGAAGCCTCAACAATCGGCGAGCTTGTATGACAAGATGTATGAATGTGGATGAGGCGAGAATTGTGTGTCAGGACAGAAGAGTGTGGCGCTCTATCCTCTATGCCTACCCCCGCGGGGAAACGGCGTGATGGTAAGTAAGTAAGTAAATGTTTTTATTATCGCCGCCGTAAAAAGTCCGTCCGAATCACAATAACTCTCTTCCCAGAAGCAGCTTCGCTTTTGTTTTTAAATCTACACAAAAAGAACACACATATTCAAAATTTTATATCAGGCCTACCTATCGAAGTATAAAGCGCGTAAACAATATTGTTGTCACACAACACTGTTATTCAGAGTGTAGTTACACTCTATATAGTTATATCAGTTGATCTGATATAGTTATATCAGTAGCTAAATATGTATTACAGCATTTAATTACAAAACAATATCAAGCTTATTTGGAATCGCAAGCATAACAATCGCATTCGTAACCAATTACCGACAACATTAGAATCCACATTTTTATGCGATCATTATATAATAAATAATAAAATCGCGCTGTTTAAATATTGAGCGAAACATTATATTATATATGAAGTCTTTTTATAACACAATGGCGGATGTAATGTAATAATACGATTGTTGAAAACTAACGGTACCCATACAAACTGTGCGACCACCTTTGTTCGGCAGCTTCGAATTCCAATTACAATCTTCCCACCGATTCACATTAAGACACAAAGTGAATTATTTTCAGAAATTAATAGAAATTAATGAAGAGTTTTTTTAAATTATTTTTTGATAGTCATTTTGTTACAGATAGTAAAAAGGAGAACGTGTTTTTTCTTTCTTCACAACTCTTAAAAGACTCGTAAAATGCGTGTATTGGACCAGCTCTCCAGTACCAGGAGACTATAAAAGACTCCGTCAAAAGGGTAGATGTAAGTATACACCGCACAAAAATTGAAAGCCAAACGCGAGAGACGGGAAGATTTGGAAAGAGTGCCCCACATTTAATACTATACGCAAATCGGCAGAAGAAAACGATTAAAAAAATTAAACTTTTTTTTTTAAATATAGAGACGCACGGAATACATGTCACGTCAATATTCTTACTATTTTCAAACTAAGCTAAACGCTTGTGCTATGAAAATAGGACTAATTTGCGCAAACCACCGACCACTAGATTACTAGGCCAGCGTCTTAACCACTACACCAAGCTACTTCATAATGATTTTTAATGCACAGTAACAAAATGAGCACGCCCGTCTTAGGACGGGCTAAAAGCTACATTTTAGTTTTCCATCTTAAATGATGAAATTAATTTCATAAAGTCTAATAAATTTTATTAAAGATTATTAACAAAATATCATTTATTTCAGTGTTACACATTCTCAGACATACATATATATATTATTAAAAAATTCGGTACAGTATCTTCTTTAAAAAAAATACATAGAAAAAATTTCAATTCACGGTAGGTACAAACTACATAATAAAAACGTTCAGAATCTTCTGTGTACAGTTTTCTGGGCTAATCTGGCGCGTAAGGTCAAACTATACAGGGTAAAACTGTATACAGAAGAAACTTCATAATAATGTAATGAAATTGTAAAAGCCGGAAATTTAATTGTGAAATTTCTGACAGAAATGAAATTGGTTAAATTCGATTCGAAAAATGTACCTTCAAAACATCGCATATCCGCCTAATTGAAAGTAAATTGACACTTTACTCGCGTCTGATCCATTATTAGATTCCCTTCAAATTTTCCACACAAAGTTGGGCCTTTTTTAATATTCAATTCATACTCAACTGCCGACTATACAATTCACAAATCGCGTATCAATCAGCAATCGGCAATGTACAATCAGCAATCTTCCTTTGACTTTGGCAGTCTGGAGCTTTAAGTGGAAAGTCTGCTTGTTTACTGGAAAATTTAATAAAATTAAAGAAGTCGTTAACAATTAATCTTCAATCTCCGGAACATAAACGAAAAGTGGATATGCTTTCTTCTGAGCGACCTTCCTCTTCTTTCTCCACGCTTTTATCCCAGCCACCTGGAGTCAGGTGGGAGACAGATTCAAATGGTGCAGCTGCACTTAGTCCCGCGCTTGGAGAGGCCCAGCGCTCATAAGACATAAATAAAGAAGAAAAAAAAAATTTGCTAATTTATTTGGTCCCAGTCTAATTCAAATAGGCGGCCTTTAAATTTGTTATTTGTATATTTTTAAATAATGCTTTTTGGATTTTTTTAAACCGTGCCTTGGGCAGTGGTGTGATTTGTGATACACTTGGAAAGTGACGGAGTTCGTTCATTACATTGTTATATGATCAGTGTATCCATTCATGACATTATTCTATAAGCAGTGTATCCATTCATGACATTATTACATGATCAGTGTATCCATTCGACATTATTATATGATCAGTGTATCCATTCATGACATTATTACATGATCAGTGTATCTATTCATGACATTATATGATCAGTGTATCCATTCATTACATTATTCTATAATGAGTGTATCTATTCATTACATTATTCATATAAAATAAAGAAGTACAGTTAAATATTATATAAATAAATAAATATTTAAAAATGGGTCTTCTATCCTTGAATATACTCTGGCAGTACTTAAACCTGTATCCACCCCATAAATAAAATCCCGTACCCTAACTTTGCGCCTAGCCCCACAAGATTCCAGGCTGGCCCTGGAAAACGGCGACACAAACAATTCTTCTCCATCTCTCCCGGTTGCGACAATAGGGGATTATAAGAAAGACACTTCAGACTACGGTCAATTTTGACTGTCATTAAAAATACGTATGAATTTTTTTTTTAACATAACTATTTTGAAAATTTAATTTGGTTTAACGGTTTTGACCCACGTTGGAATATTATGATCGAATAGTGTTATAAAGATTGCACGACATCAGCCGGTTTATTTAAACGCACAAATAATGTAACGCCAGTTTATTCTACTTATAAACAGGTACGTGGAAATTCTAATCCATTTAAAGTCATCGGTTGATAACTTTCACCAAACTGAATTAGCAGTCGACGATGTCTGCGTCTAGCGGACGGTTAGTCCAGACAATCATTTATTACGTTTCATCGTGGAAGTATCATCTGTTGATCATAACTTTCATATTCTAAGACATTTGTTTTGTTGTGCAACATTGTAACTAGAACAAGATTTCAACCCCGAAAGTTGGTCAATTTTGTGCGGGCAATTTGATGGTTACATACTCAAAATTGAAAAGAATTTCTGAACTTAATTAATTGACTGATTAGTTAATTAATTGACATGATAATCAGTTTGTGGTGCAACATTTTATTTTTAAAATAAACTAAACTTTCTACCACTTACTAAGTTATATTTTTGTGTATGAAAACTGTTGAGGAGAGAGAATCGAAATTGTCTAGAAACTATAGTAATGATAAAAATAGAACTTATTATGTTTAGTTTAATTAAAAATTAAAATACTAATCTTAAGTAGGTACCTATAATATTATAACTACGAGATAAATTTTCATAGAAACATTACAGAATGTATGTAGGTACAGGCGTGATAGGATATTTGGAATTTAATAAATACATATGCGGGGTCGGCAATTCAAATTCAGTGCTACTGTCACTGTCCCCAGCCAACGTCGTGACCAGCGACATCAATATCCAATCCAGGGTCCAGGTTTCAACAGGTTTCAGTCCCACCTCGTCTCTCGGATCCGACGAACATTCGATCTTCTGTCCTCTTTCTTTCCTAACTAAACAAACAACTCTACACAAGCTGCTCGTCGTCACCATCATCGCCAAAAGACCCCCATACGTAGTATCTGACTTTTCGTGATGTAAAAATTAAATGCAATTAACATCAAAAAGATTCGCATCCCTGTAAGTACGATGACAATAAGTAATTCAGTATTACGTATGACGAAGTCTGAGTGCATTTTTAGAATAATGTAAATTTATTTCGGTAAGGCCGATGATAAATGCGAAAAATCGAACATACGAAGACCTCGCCTGATCAGATACGACGGTGATCCAGTACGTTTGCGCATAGTTGCCGCGCACGTCATTCTTTCTTCCCAATTTAAAGTTGGTCCAACTTACTGTGGCCTGTTTTCTTAGAGAGTCACACTTTTTTTAACATTATGCGTTATGAAAATCCCAATAACAATACAAAATTCCGTCGACACAAAAGTACGGAATGGGATCAGGACTGAAGTTTTTGCAGGAATATCACACAGATGATTTTCTCGATCAGATTGTTACTGCTGTCTCATTTCAAAACAAATATTTCAAGCAGACTCTTTTAATGGAGTTCATGCCAAAAGGCACTACGATAAATACCGGCCAGTATTGCGATACTCAAGAGAGTACGGCGAACTATTCAAAATCAGAGACATGAAAGCTTTCTCGGGTCATTATTCTTATTCACGACAACGTCCGATAACTTCGGTGGGCAGTTTTGGGTGGTGGGTTTTCAATCATCCGCTCTTTTCTACACTTGTGTAGTTTCTAGATGGAAAATATTTTAGAGGTGATGACGAATCGCGACTTGCAGTCAACGAATCGGTGTCAGATGGTGGACAGTGGACGACTACAATGATAAATACTTAAATGAATGAGAAATAAATTAGGAGTGTGTTTAAAAAAATATTAAATTGAATTTAATTTTTTTTTTTTTTTTAAATAGAGATGCGTACACGAAATACATGTCACATCAATATTCTTACTATTTTCAAATTAATCTAAACGCTTGTGCAATGAAAATAGGACTAACTTGCTGGTATCCTGGAACGAGGCGCGAACCCCCGACCACTAGATCATTAGGCCAACGTCTTGACCACTACACCGACAAGCTACTCAGAGCTAAACGGTTTTTACTATACGAATTATACTCATCGTAATAAATTTAATAAGACATTTCAACAATATACGTTTTGAACAAATGGCGTATACCATACCTACGAGCAACTTCTCGTTTCAATTAATTTCTTAATTTATTTATTATTCTCCAACTTATAACGGCGTAATCACAATGAATATATAAAATCGCACGAATAATAACAATACACAACGTTTCTGACAATACAAGAAAGTACCGATTTCTAGGAATCAATAAGAACGACAATATTAGAATTAGTTAAGAAACGATGATCTACGCATTTCCAGTTGATCACAATCGGTGATCGTAAATATCAACAAATCTTCAAAGATAAATTCAACGAGTTGAAACAAATAGTCTACCGTCTCGTCGGAAGAGTAATAAGATAAAAAAAAAACCGTAATAAAAAGTTAAATTATTACGGTTTAATAAATAAACGGTACTTACTGTCTGTCACACGCAAGCAAAACGCTGTAGTATACATGTTATTGTACTTGAAATAATAGTATTATTGTCAACCGAGCAAATAAAATTAATTATTTATTTATAAAAAAGGTACTAAAATAAATATACAAACACAACTATATAATTTTTTCGAATATAAGACGCACCGGATCATAGGAAGCAGCCCAAATTGATGAGAATTTTTAGAAAAAAATATTTTATTATACAAATACAAGAGAAAAACAAACATCTCACTCACGCGCGAGCCATCGAGCATCAATTTACGCCGATTTATCGGTGGTGTCGGACGTATTCCTACATATATTTTGAACGCTAAATAAACTATCAAATTTTTATGGAGAGATTCAAAATGTATGAAATATAGTAACTAAAGAAGAACTGAATATAAATGTGTATAATAAGTAGGTATTAAATTAATCAATTTCATGACAAATTCTCTAAGTAAAAAGGTGTCTTATGGTTCGAAAAATTCCGTATCAATATACCGCATTAAATTATGCGAGAGCAAAAAGTAGACACTCACGCAGGTGTGGGGTCCGTATAGCAGACAAGTACAAAAACAAACAAAAAAGAATGCGAAATACACAAAACATAAAATATTTAATATATCGATGAATATAATACCCAAAAGCCTAAAAAGATACATCAGATATTGATGAATATTTAACAGTCTTACGGCGCTACATTAAGATGAGAGCGGGTAAACGTATATTATAGATGGTTTGATAAAACATGGACAGTGTTTTCCTCAGAGCCAATTCATAACTAAAATACACCGACCCGGGAATAATAAACACGAAGCATATTTCCATTATGGAAGCAAATTTCGTTTGTTTGCTAGCGGTAGGTACGGTGAATTCTCTTTTTACGGACACCTCTCATGGAGGGACGTCATTGTCATTGTACAGTGACGTTGAATTTTGAGATTAAATTAAATTAAATTTTTATATTTTTAGGTATACACGCACGTAATATTTTTCTTTTATATGGATGTAGGGCACCGTTGAACGGTCGCAGACACACCATTAAGATAAATTAAGATTTTGCCACAATTGGATGGATGTAGACATGTGTGAATCATAATTAAAATACTAAATTAATGTATTAATTATAAATATATACATATAAAATCAATTTTGTCGAAAAATATTGTTTTTGCGTCACCGGGATTCGAACCTGGATCTCTATTTCCAATCCGGGGAAGTACACTACCGATAACATGTAACATATAGGTTCGAAAATTTTTCAAGAAAAATACTGGCGTTATAGCACAATCGGTAGTGTACTTCCCCGGATTGGAAATAGAGATCCAGGTTCGAATCCCGGTGACGCAAAAACAATATTTTTCGACAAAATTGATTTTATATGTATATATTTATAATTAATACATTAATTTAGTATTTAAAATATCACAGAGCTATGTTCTGAATAATTACAACTTCACAATAAGAATGTGTTTTCCTTAATCATAATTAAAAAGTTAAAAAGACGTATTTAGCTGGTTTGGGCAGAATTTAGAAAGCTAGAGAATATCACTGAATCATACAATCAGTGCGTGCTACCGTTACATATGTATATACAGTAGAACCTCGATATAACGTACTAATGCGGGTGAGGGAGTGTCCGTTAAAGTCGAAAGTCCGTTATATAATGAGATAATTTTCCGAATTTTTATATTGAGAAAAAAACAGCACAATTCATGTGTATACAAGACCAGTGATGTTTTTTTTTATGAATTCATTAAAAATATTATGTGTTTTTGTGTATTTATGTAAATTTAATTTCACAGTAAAAAGTTTTCTGCTATCTAAATATAAATACATTTACAAATAGTTTTTCCGAAAATACACTTTAATTATATGTAAGTATAAGAATGAAAAAAAACAAACAAAATTCTATTTATTTTCAGTAATCCTACTTTAAAAAACCCATGAAGTTTTGTTTGAACTTTTGAAGTCGACCGTTGTCCGGTACGCCCGAAGTCCGTTATATCGAGGTTCTACTGTACTACATACGCAGCCGAGATGTGGACCCGTCTCACCGTCAATATTATGTCATTCACAAACTAAAAGTTGCCCAAAGAGCAATGGAAAGGGATATGCTTGGAATATCTACGAGAGATCGAGTACCTATCGAAGATACAAATTAGCAATAGGACCAACAAAACAGATATTGCCCAAAAAAACTGCACACTAAAGTGGCAATGGATTGTACCCACATCTTGAAGATATGATGGAGGGTGGGAAAATAAAGTTCTGGAGTGGAGGGAAGCTTTGCCGTCGTAGAAGTGATGTTGAATGAGTGTTGGCTGTCCTCAAGCTTGGTGGAGTGACGGTATCAGAACTGTGGCGGGCAACAGAAGAGTTGAAGATAGAAAGAATTGGCGATCTGACACTCTGATGTTGATGACGGAGAAATTCATTAATTGACTCACTGGGTGCAAGATAAAATAATAAATAATTTGAAATAGTATAGTCTTTTATAGAAACTTTCATTCATTTCGGTTTATCTCTAAAAAATAACATATTATAGAAAATATCGTAGCAATACTCGTATTATTTATTTGACAGTGAAAAATTTTACATTACTTATGTGTTATAATGGATCATGATTTTTTTAAATATTTGCGACATAACAAAATCTAGCTTCTATAGATTCTAATAAATCACAGATGTTGGATAGTTAAAAAACAAAAATGTCGTTTTGAAGCAGTGGTATTCAGTTTTATAGATTATATATATATATATATATATATATATATATATATATATATATATATATATAGACAGTAACTAGTAATGATGATAACCGTGAGTCAATCACTGATATATTTGAGTCACACTCACTACCAGTGATTGAATATCTGGGAATATCGTGATTCATTTTTTAATTTTATTAATATTTGGTTATGAACCGTGATTCGACGCTAATGAAACGAAAATATTCTTGAAAGGATGGCGTTATAATTCGTGATAAGCCCCATTTATAAGATTCTGCCAAAACGTTTTACGCATTTAACCCGAAATGCTGAGACCCGAAAAATGAACTCACATTTTATTAAAGGTTTTCAGTCTCTTTGCGATGATATTAAATTATATATACTAGAATATGTTTTTTACACAAATGAAATTTGAATAATATAAATAAATATGCTCAAAATTACGTTTTTTTATTTATTTCGTGTATTATGATATTGTGTGGCGCACGCGTATTAGTAATGAAACTGTGATCAAAGTCACAGTTTTCAATCTCTGATATTATCGAATACCAATCACAATCACACCAGTGAGTCGAGAGTAACATTTTTTCTCATCACTAGTAACTAGATATTTCTCTTGAACGAACATTTGTGTCCGCTCACGAGTGTGTCGCTCACCGTACACGAACGGCGTACCTCCGACCTCCGACCCCCGACCTACAGCAGCTACCGAGTTCAATTTGACAACCGGGAATAATGCACCGGTTTCAACCACCGCTATGCTATAAATAGGGTAGACAAGAATCAAATCAGAAAAAATAATGTAACCGAGTACGTATTACACGACAACATATACATATATGTACAAGCAATCGTTAAAAAATGACCGAAAATGTTTTTAAAACTATAGCTTAAAAGCTTAAGCATAGTATAAAATATTAAAAAGTAAATACATCAAAAAAGATTTATCGGGTTTTCTCCCCCATCCTAAACCATCATGAATAAACCATGAACCACCAAAATAAATCATTGATTTATTTCAACATTGTAAAATGTTAATATTTCAAAATACCTCCCCTTAACTCACTTCAATTTAGAACTAAAATTACAACAAAGAAACAATACATAATAAAATATAACCCTTTAATCCAATATCTTACCGGTAGTCCAAACTTGTCGCATAACAAAAAACAAGATCTGATGTCAATTCTACAGCGTGCATAAGCAGGTTACCCCCTCAAACGCAGTAAATTATTTTGCTATTATATTTTCGTTGATTTTTAAAATAAATTATTAAAGTTATAATAATTATTAATTTCCTGTCATTATTGATGGGTTATTAATTCTATTATTTGAATAATGTATAATAAATATCTATATTACAATAAACCGAGGGAATACGTCTCATCAGGGAATATACCGAACGACCATTGATTCCGTTTTACTTTCAAATAGAATCGTTAAGAAGCACTGGTTGTGCTTTTTTTTTATTGATGAAATTCGATACCGCAGATAAAAAGGATAAAACTGAAAAAAATATAATAAAACCCTAGTTAAATCACAAAATATAACGTGCAAATATTTTAGTATCATATTTATGATATGAAATGGCGCTGGGCTAAACGGGATGGTATTTATTTTAGCGGATTACTTATTCAATATTCTGACTACTCTGATGTTGATCTGATGAAATAAAATGCCGCATCGAGCAAGCTCGTGCAACCTTTATCCGCATGTTCTGTAGTCATGATCTCGACCTTAGATTACGAATGCGAATGGTCGGTCAGATGCTATGTGTTTTCAATATTATTTTATGGAATGAAAGTATGGACATTTATCGAAAAAATGACGACAAAATGTATCTTGAAGCATTAGAGATGTGGATCTACAGAAGAACGGTCCAAACAAGCTGGATGAGTCGAGTTACGAATGAAGATGAAAGAAAAATAAATATTTAAAATAATAAATATCTCCGACACATAATGATACATCCGGAGAAGTACGAGATCTTGCACCTGTGCAATGAAACATTACTGGAAGTTAGGACCCTAGAAAAAGGAGAACATCATGGCTGAAGAAGGCTGCAGCAAACAAAATGATAATAGCCAACGTGACGGCCAACGTCGCAACGGATAGGCCACAAGAAGAAGCTATTTAGCATAGTTTTGGGCAATTTATGTATTTGTTTTATTTGTTACGATGTCAAAGAGATGAGTGCCTTCAGAATATATAACATTCCAGTGCATGCTGTCCATTGAGTCGATATACTGATAACATAAAACACTATTAGTGGGATACACTACAATTTTTTGGTTTATTGTTAAATGCAGTGGTTTCATATCAACACTATAATAAAATGTAACTGGATCCAATGCGTATCGGGCAAACGTTGGCTATATAAAATCTGCATCATTTTAAATACCTTTAATGAAGATTGTATAAACACAAATACAGTGAAATCTCTATATTCGTCTGTTTCGATATTCGTCATATTTTGATAACAAACAAATGTTTCCATATTCGTTAATATTTTCTATTTGTCATTTTCCACCGCCCGTCAATGCAGTCTAACTGGGCCAAAACAGAGAATATGGTCGAAAATTGTAACTCAAATGTTGCCATAGTCAAGCAAAACATAAATGGATTCAATGGAAATGTGATTGACTACTTCATGAAGTTTTAAAAAACTGACAGAAACAGGCAACACTGCGCGAGTTCTTTGTTAAATCGAGTGCTACTAAATCATCGGCAAACGAAAACCACCACCAGAACTAGAGTTATCTGATGTCCTTCTAAATATTAGTAACATTCCTCCTCTTCCGTTTCTACCATCGTATCTCCTCAGTACAATATAGGTAAAGTTTTGACATAAAATTTATTAATTTGCCTACTATTTTTGGAAGCTGAGAACGAATTAATTAAATTTCAGTATTTGTTACGGGAAAAACTGTTTCTATATTCGTCAGGCCCTCGGTTGTTTTATTTCCCTATAAATCAAAATATGTATTAAACATGGCTTTTAATAATAATTTACCAAATTCCTTCAGTTTATCCTATTATACAAATTACGATCTGTTGTTTCTACCGTAATTTAATTCATAAATTTCAAACTTCAATAGATAATGAATAAATGAATAAGTTAATTAATTCGAAAACTATATAGTATACATAATTTTATTGAACGTATAATTCGCAACCCATCTACGATGAATATTTAAGGTTATTTTTTCTATGTAGTAAGTTTTTGACAAAGTTTTTGACAAAGTTTTTCCTAGATTCTATGTCATCTGTGTCTACAAAGACAATAATAATGTTATTATATATATATATATATATATATATATATATATATATATATTATTACAACTCCCCCGCGAACCTCATCATTATTTTATTTTTTTTGACGCGTTATTTCATTTTCACATTTGCAGTACGGTATTATTGGAAGGGGAGGAGCATATAAAAATAAAACTTCAATGTCACAATTAGAAATCACTCAAAAAATGATAATAAAAATTATTCTAAAAAAAAAAGACTATCCAAGTATACAACTCTTCACAGATTTCAAAGTACCAAAAATAATAGACATAAACAAAAAAAATTCAATAATCCATTATTATTTCATTTCATAATTAAAATTATATATATTTCATAATTAAAAATCAATTAAATTTTAGAAACTAATTCCGATCTACAGAATTTAGAGACCAAATTGACCCAAAATCACTGTATTTATCTAGGCATCAAATTTTTTAACAAATTTCCTCATCATAATTAGAAAAATTATAGACTACTATAAATTTGTATCTGAAGTAAAAAAAAATATGTACACAGACTAACTGAAACAAACTCTCGTATATACTCCTTCTCTATACACGAGTCTTACTCTCATAGAAAAGAAATAAATGTTAAAAAAAAATATATATATTCTACTGATTATTCTAAAAACGTATTATATTTTCTAATATTTAAATAAACATTTAAAAAAATATATAGTTCTCGTGACAAATTTTGTGATAAAATTTCTGCTTATGAAATTCATTACTATTGAAAGTACCTAAATTGTAAATATCTACTAGTATTTAATGTAAAAAAATTTGAAAAAAACTACTACAGCCAAGGTGCATTAAATTAAATTGGATTTCGATTTAAAAAAAAATTGATAACCAAAAATACACCATAAAATATTAAACAAAAAGACAGGTTTAAAAATGCACGTAAGCAGATTGTATAATATTTCAAACCTTCAAAGGGAAAGGTGTCGTTTCTTTTGCACGCACATATCACAGACATGTGTACCATAAAGGAATTCATGGAAATGAATGTGCTGATAAACTGGCCAAGGAGGCAACTAAACTCTTTCCGGAGTTTTCCCTCATCAATTCCATATCCCGATGTATGACAGACTTAAACTTGTATGGTAAAAAAAACGTTCGAATTTTATCTGGACTGCACAATGCATGGATCCAAATAATCAGCTTGAAATAATTCAAAGATCTATTGAGATTGAAAGTCTCCAAGAGAACAATATCTCTATAATGAGAATTAGGCATTGCCAGGTGGCCTCACATTTATTCAGATTGAACTTAATGGATTCCCCGATATATAAGACCTTCGACTGTAATTTTTTATACAAATATCAGATATCTCATAAAGACAAAGCTATTTTTTATTATATTTAATGGAAAATGTATGTAAGTATGGAGTAATTACAGGGTTTACGATCTGTCTTCGGCTGGCTTAAGTGATCACTTTATAACTTTCACAAATTCTCACCCTTCAATCTCCATATTTATTAATTTTTTTAAAGTTGTATATATGTTAGTATGTGGACTCGCTTCAAATACCACTACACAATCGCCATCTATGGACCAAATTTTATAATTCATTTTTCCTTTTTTAAGCACATATGTCATCACTATGAGAATCTGATTTTTTTTAAAATTATTTTAAAGCAATATTCTTTATCTGTAAAATGTTTTTTACGTATTATACTAGAATACGCTTGAAAAATCAATATTTTTTAATTTTTTATATATTTTCTTATTTTGACCAGTATATTATATTAGCATTATTTAAATATGTCAAAGAACACACATAAGGTAAAAATTCAGTAATTGTGTGTTCTTTGACATATTCAAATATTGCCAATATATTTTTTTGCTTGTCCATTGCGGATTACAGGTTTTTTTTACAGTAATCTCGTCAATGGTAATTTTAATAACTCCCGATTAACTTGTGTCATCTTCTTTCCCTTAACTCGCCACATTTAATCTACATAATAGCAAATTTTTTAAACGACAATTGTATTGACTTGTAATATAAAACTTCCTATTCTATATTATTATTGCACTTTTTTCTATAAAATAAAGTTTTTAACTTGATTAATGGCACAAATCACTCTTGAAAGGTGGGTTGCCTGTTCATAAGAAGAAGTCGGGGGGACGCTTTCTTTCGCGGTGGTAGCGAGCGAGATGCGGAACACCCTTATAAATATAAAAGTTAAAAAGAAATAATGATGTTTATACATCTATTGTATTTATCGAAGTAATAATAACCGTTTTGTACCCTGAGACTAACAAGTATCACTTTAATAGTGAATATAAGCCTTAGGTACACATTCGGATCTTATAACAAAATGAATGATGTAGTAGGTGAACACTAACCGATGATATTCGAACCTGGATCTCTTCCAATCCGGGAAACGTGCATTATCCGATTGTGCTATACCAACACAGTGGATAGACAACAAATGTAAATGTATTAATGTGAAATCCAATAATAAACGAACAATAATGTTTTTCGATAAAAATTGATTTTATATGCATATCTTTCTAATTGACTAGATGCCGCTCTATGTCCGCCTCTAATCTTTTTCTTCATCATGTGCTCGGTGCCGAGCATCGTGATACTCTAATCCGGCTGAAACTTGATGACAGTTGTAACTTGTTTTTAATAACGCATCGTTTATAATGCGTTACATAATGACACGCGTAATAAATTTTAAAACTAATTTGATAATAATTCTCTTTTACACAACGCACACTGTCCCAATTTTTCTACCTATGAGGCGACAGACCGTGATGTCTGCTGCATAGTTCATTGAGTCCGATTCGATAAGCGTCCGCGACAGGTTGGCTTTTAGACTGTTACCGCTTTTGTTACCGATTATATCACATACCAGCGTAACAAATAATTTGAGTATTCAAAACGGTACACGAATTAGCTATGTGCATACTGTACACACATATTAAAGAAGAGCGAAGCGATACGGGCTGATCGTGTAGATCGAATCAATCTACGAATTTAGGAGACAATTCTAAAAAAAAAAAAAATTTAAAAAAAGACTAATCCCAAATTACTGTAAATTAGTTTTCTTGTTTAACTTATTAGTTAGTAAAAGAGATTTGGTCTAATGGGCCATTTAAAAAAAAACTACGAGCAAACAACACATTATTTATAAATAATATTAACAAGGGCAAACGGATCTACAATTATATTAGCGATTTTTTTATTATTGTTTGGAAATACACATTTACAATAAAATTATTTAAAAAACATGAGTTTTATGTGAAAAAATGTAAACAACGTCGGTTTTAAATTGGATAATTTAGAATCGTTAGAAATATAATAAAAAAGCGTGTAAAAATAATCATAAAAAAATAACCCAATTAAATTTAACCACCTGTCCTATCCTGAAAATGTATCCAATAATTTCGAAACATTAAGGTCATTTTCTTTCATCATCATGTTAATTTTATCAGTCAGGTGTAGGTACTAGAATTATTCGTAAAATATATTTTCTTAAACCGAATTTTTAAAACATACAATAATTTGATATTTAGGTTTAGTTTTATATCACCCTGATAAAGGATGGGATTACTTATTATTAATTAATTAATTAAAATTATTAAGTTACTGAAACTGGTTATTTTTTTTCATATAAAACGAACGTGGTTCACTTTGTATAATTTAATTAAAAATGACTTACCACAATGTTATTTCGGTAAATATTTAAAATACACGTATTTAAATTCACAAATTGGTATTTTCATTAAAACAAACTGGATCACAAAGTGTATTAAATTGGTAATATTTTTGTAATATAGCGAATAAATTGTATGACCTAAATAATACATAAATAAAAATAACATTAAGGAATTTTACGTGATTCGCGTAATTTGTTTTTTTTTATATACCTATAATAACGTAATCGTTTTCAAAGCAGCGTTAAATGAACAATTTAGCTAATATAACTGTAATTATTAATAACTAGTAGAAAGCAATCGGATTGCTTGTTAATAGGTCCTGCGGGCGGTTGTAGTACCCGCCAGCATTTCCGGAATTAATAATACAGAAAACACCTTATATTGTATCCATTATCTCTGACATCGCCTCGCAGTGGCAGTCGACATTTTATTTTCCTACATTTCTAACATGTAATTGGTTGTCTCAAATCTCTCTCCCTCGTTAATCATTGGCTGTACGTCGCGTATGCGATGGTGCTAATCAAAATGTACGATAAGTTAAAATGCTTTAATTTTTACTTGCCATGAATGTGAGCCAATTCTTTAATCACTAAACCAACACACTACTCAAATTATATTATATTAATAATTATCTGACTCACCCGGCGTTGCACGGGTAGCAACGCCCCCCTCCCCCGGTAACTCGCCACCCGCACCGACCTGAACCCACCCGAATCGCCCCAGCCCCGTCCCTCATCGCCCCTGAAGCCTACGATGTCCGCGTGAAATGACACCTCTAGTAAGCCTTTTACAATGCCCTTGAGCCTTCCGACTCGCCAGCTATCGCGAGCATATATGTATTTATATTATAGATACACAACAGACTTACTAATGTAAAGATATTCACATTCCGAAAATGGTGGCACGATGATCGGGGTCACCACTAGTGGCGCGACACGACCAAACAAAAAAATGTCGAAAGTTGATGGAAGTAGGTAGGTACCTAATGTCCATTGTCAGATGATCGCAAAATATTGGGGACATTCTGTCACGTTGCGCGGTCAAAATAAAATGGAAAGTAATAAAACAAATAGCAAACTCAAATTGGCTTTAATAGTTTTCAAGGCAAGTTCATAAAATATGTATATTCAAAACGCCTGACGTATATTTAACTTCATCTCTCCGACATCTTCGCGAGTGCGTCGTCGCAGCGACTGAGAGCGAAGGCGTCGCAAAATTGAAAAATTAAATTAACAGTTGGAAATGTGATTTTCATTAAAGTTTTAATGCACAACAACTTTTCCACTCCGGCTTGGAGCATTTTACGCCCCGCGAAGGTTTTGTAATTCTGCTCACTATCACGCTTCACTTTAGATTAAGACTTCATGAAAATTCATATTGAATAAAAAAACTCACGTCTGTATTTTTTTGTTAGAAAAGTACATGTGTACTTTTAACAAAAATATTTATTAAATGATTTGAATGAAAAAAAGAGTAATTTTTTATTTACATTTCCATCAACGCCCTTGTGGGCTTTCATTTTTAATCAACATTTCGATATAACAATTTGAATATGACGTAAAAAAATTATATAATTTAAGTACAAATATTTCTTACGCTCCTGCGACGAAAAATGTCAACGAAATTCAACTAGTTACCGAGCCGATGCATCCGCGATATTGGCGAGTTAACATCATAATTATTTCTATGTGTACCTACAAAGAATACTTCATGTTGTCTCGTTTGAGTTGGTACTTTATACGAAACCAATTGCATGAACTCGCTATTGATCATTTAATGGAGCCTGGTCAATTTCAATAAGTTATTAACTTTATGTTGTTTAATACATATATTGTACATACTAGAAATACTCGTCAATAAATAATTAATATTTTTTATAACCTTACATTAATCAACGAAACTAATTACTGTTTATGTTAATCAAAACGAATTAATTCGAAAGAATAACTGCACGCCTTCACGTGATACAATTTCCACAAATGTTTTATGTTGCCACGCGACACAGACATTCATCAATATTTTAAAACCTTATTATTATTATTTTATTTTTTCATCACAAAGTAGGTACTTGAAAAGTGATATAAAATATAATTGTGTGACTTGGAATTTTTAATTTTTTTTTTTTGCAATTTGTATTGTAGTTAGATATATTTTATTTATTTCTATGTACATGTATTGCATACTATTTGTTATTGTAATTAATTTATTGTAAATGATAGGTACGAGAGAAAAACACCGCCCACCTCGATACGGGCTTTGATCTAGTGACGTGAGCAGAGATCAGACGAAATGAAATTGCGTAACATAATTAGTAATATTATTAATTATACATATGTCTGTCGAAGTACGCTTGTTTAATTAAATGGAAACATAATGTAAATAAAATATATATAAGAAAAACCATAAAGTATGTAATATAAGTATAAACCCACATCATTATTCTGATCTCTCACGATGTCAATTAGATGACAAAATCAAAATGGAATATCCACAGCAAGAAAGCTCATTTATATGGAGGTCATTCATATTGCGACAAAAATCAATCTGAAGACAAAGAAACAAAGCAAACTAGATTCTTCCATCCGGTCTCCACGCGTAGTTCGAGATAAACGTACATCCAACTCAAATAAAGCACACTTGATAATTATTTTTATTTTATTACTAACTAAAATAATATTACAATTCAAACCAGACATGGGCAACCTTTTCAGTAGCTGGTTGATGATCTATTTATGAACCAAAAATAACAAAGTGGTTGCTCGATGTAGGTAGAAAGCAAGATAAAACATTTATCATTTGTGCTAACCTTACTACCAGCACATTCTTATCACCGACTATTGTATATTACTGAAAATAATATTTTCATAACTTTTTTTCAATATCTTTTTATAACTTCTGATTATACTTTTTTCACGTAACTTTTTTTAACTCACTCATTATACTTACTTACCTCTTAATATTTACAACTTTTAAAAACTGTACAGGTAGGCTTTAAAACAGACTACTTCTAATAAAGCAATTACTTTTATTTTTCATATGTACTATTTATGCTACCTAACCTAACCAAACACAAATAATTTTAAACATTTGTAATATAATATAGTCAGGTATAAGTTATATCAATGTGTTAAAAATTAAATAAAAATGAATTGTTAACTCTGGCGTCTCACCCAAAAGTATTTGAGATTCCGTAAAAACAAAGTAGATGGCTTTCAAATAATGGAACGATAGATGTATTAATTTGAAAAGTGTAACATATAAGTTCGAAAATTTGTCGTCAACCCACTGTGTTGGTATAGCATAATCGGATAATGCACGTTCCCCGGATCGCAAGAGATCCAGGTTTGAATCCCGATAGCAACAACAATATTTTTCGATAAAATTGATTTTACGCGTAAATTTTTCTAATTAATATATTTAATTTGTATTAAAATTTTTAATGTTAATAAATGTATAAATGTAAGATCAAAATACTGGGCGATTAATATAAAAATGTGATATTATATAAAACGAAACGAGATTCACTCTGGGAGCGTAGATTCGAATCCTACCGGCTGCCAATGTTTTTAAAACTTTGGTATTATTTAAATGTTGAATTATCAACTATATTTCAACGCAATCATTAAATTAAATTTGATAATAATAATAATAAACATAATAAACCCTTTAGATTTTTTTTCTCCGGGATGGTTAAATCTCAAATGTACGTCAATAATCCAAAAACTGTAGATGACCTCACATCCAACATCATCATTTATTGCAAATTTTGCTGCAACAGGACCCGAAGTAGCCATTTGGCCGAAATCATTATCCACACGTAATTCCCGTGTGCACTTATTGCGTTAATACCAATAAACATGATCATTTAAAAAAAAAAGTTTTTTTCATTAATCTAAAGTTGCAATTCTTGTCGCGTCACTCTATATTATTATATTAACAATACAAGTCCAATAGGTGTGTACACTGTATCTATTTAGCCAAGACACGAACCGCTTTATTTATTTTTTATTTATTTAATTTATTTAAAGCCCTACATGCTGCCAATGAAAGCGTTACACGCTGCCAATGAAAGGCTATGATGGCGAAACAATATACAGGGTGCAACAGTCCACAATACTTTATGGGTTGATACCTGACTAAATTACGAGTCGATAATGTTCAACGGATATGTGCCTAATCTCAACCATGTCAGAGATATAAGCATTTCAAAAAAAATCGTATTTATGCGATTATTTTGATTATTTAAAATGTTTTATTGATTTTAAATTATATCTTAAATACAAAAAATTAAAGATCATCGAATTTTGAGCGACTAGACTATTTTTTGTTAGATGATTTAGGGCTGAAACAAAGATATAGATTAATAATTGAACAATTTCGTAAATATTTATTTTGAAATACTTAAGACTTCAAGCGTAACACGATTTTGTAAAAATATCAAACAATAATATTTACCGTAACAGTGCAGAATTTGCACATATTCCTTGAACATTTTTGACTCATAATTTAATCAAGTACCCACCATAAAATATTGTGGACTAGGTCTGTTACATCCTGTATAACAAGGTACGTAAAAATATTATTATAAATATTCGATACTACTACATCTTCGTCTAGATGGACGTACACTACTGATCCACAAAAAGAAGAATACAATATTCAAGTTATTGTATATTTTTGAACGAACGTATATACGTGATGAATTCGGTTGCTCCGTCATATCTTCAAATAGTATGATGACTTCCATATAGACGCGGAAGTAATGTGAACTCGCGATGCCACGGCCAGAGAAGGTAATCAGCAACAAGCGGCAACTTCACTGTCACTCGTCTTGAAGAGGCTCGGCGAGCACGTTTCAAGGTTCGAAACTCGACCGAGATGTGCATGTACTAAGCCAGAACCGGCTCCGACGGGATTAAATTCGCTTCCCGCCGATCCTCGGAGAACCCTCGTTATCTTCGAGTCTCTCGGCACCGAAAATAATAATCCGATAAAATCATAATTTTTTCCGAATTTCGTCGAACTTACAAATTTAATTTAGCTATGAAAAGCGCGCTCACTGACCCGTAATCCAATTTGAACACCAATGGTGTCGTAATAGGGTAGAGAGTCAAGTTTTTAATTAATCAATCCTTTGCCTCGTTTGAGCGGAAGATACTTCCGTATCGCTTTGATGCAAGTCTATTATCAATTCCAACTAAAGAAAATTATATTAGATCTTATTTCGTTCTTTGTATTAAGGACTCCGTAAGGTTGTAACGTCGTAACCTACAAAAAATAAGTCTATTAAAAAAAAAAAACCTCCAGAGAAATGTACGCTTTAATTTTTTCTTCGTACTATCGTACATAGAGTGTACATACGCCTGAGCGACCGCATTTCTACTGCAAAATATCATTTAATATTTTTTTATTAATCTTGGATGAATATTTATTGAGTATCAATATATATATTTTTTGTACAAATTAGTAGTGACGAGCTTAAAATCACGAACCGTGAGTGAATCACTGGTATCTTTAGGCACTCTCACTATTAGTGATTGACTATTTGGAAATATTATGATTCGTGATTGAAATTTTTTTTTTGTTAATAATTCTATTGATTTTCTGAAGCCACTGTTTAAATCGATTATCATTTGAATCAGCGCCATCTGCTGGATTTTCCGTAATTTGATCAGCGCCATCCAGTAGATTCTGCCAAAACGTTTTACGTAATTTGACCCGAAAAATATATTAACATTATTTTAAAGCATTTTCATTCTCTTTGCGATGATATTAAATTAGATTTATATTAATTATATATGCTAGAATATGTTTTTTACGCAAATGAGGTTTTAATAACAACGCTCAATATTCTGTTTTCTTATTTCGTGTATTGTGATATCTTGTGCGGCGCATGCGCATTAGTAATGAAACTGTGATCGCAGTCACAGTTTTCAGTCACTGATATTATCGAATACCATTCACAATCACACTAGTGAGTCGAAAGTGGCATTTTTTCTCATCACTACAAATTAGCATTACAAAAAAAACACCTCAAAATTAAAAAAAAATTTAGGCATAGTCAAATGCGTGCACGAAAAGTTATATTCTTTATTTGTGATAATATTTCAAGAAGCTTAGACATTTGTAAAGCATTTTTAATATGACAGTAATGTTAAGCAACTATTATTGCAAATTAAGATAAAAGTATTCACGTTTCGTTAATTATTAAAACTATTCTTTTAGTGATATGCAACACTAAATAATAAAATAAGGATATCAAATCTTTAACGTTTATGATTCAATTGAGTGTGGCTCGACACATTGTTGCAGAACACTATCCACATAATTGCAAGGTATTAAAAAAATGCACATTTTAATTTCCAAAATTAGTTGTCCATTATACAGAGAGAGAAAAATGTTGATTCTCGATTTGGTACATTATTCATTTAATCTGCTAATGTAGAGTACTTTACTTTATCAATGAGGCCAAAGTTATCCAAACATTCAAAGAAAATATATGTCAAATTCAGGAAAGGCTCTGTCCGCACGATAAGCTAAAGGAAATTGTGCGATGAGTTATAGCGGCCATTGCGACACCGTCACGTGACGTGCCGCATTTATTTCGGTTGTGTGAACATTACATTAACGTTTCGGAGAATGCGTGCGCACTTTCATTGTTGGAATAACTTATTATTATCCGCGACGGCCATTGTGCGGGAATTGTCTCACGTTATAGCCAACGCCGTCTCTGAACAGTTGTTTCGAATTAAAAATGGCGAACTTGTTGGGTAATGGCCGTCATTAGCGAGATGATTTGTACCTGCGTAATGCCGCATTTCATACGTCAGTTGTGCAACGTGTCACAATCATAAAACCCACTTTCCCACAATACCGTAGGGGTTGAAAATATAAATGGCAGCGGTCAGAAAGTTTTTCAATATCTTACTGCAAACATACTCCCCCGGTGTTCCTCCTGCATCGAGGGTAACGAAACTTTACGTGCTCACGTACCCAAAAATCTGTAATTGTAGTTTGAAAAGGTGTCGCGTGTCATAAAAATTAATTACCTAATTATATCTAACGGGAATTTGTCAACCGAGGCAAGACAAGCGGGGCTCAATGGAATCCTGGTACCGACACTGATGTATGGAAGTGAGGCCTGGAGCTGGCAGAAAAGGAACGAAAGTAGACTGAATGCAATGGAAATGAGATCACTTAGACGTATTTTGGCAAATCTATTTATGACAGAGTAAAGAATGAAGAAATAAGGAAAGAATGTAAAGCTGGTGTTAGTATAGAGAGTAAGATTAAAAAAGGATCACTTAGGTGGTTCGGTTATATGGAACGGATGAATGAGGAGAGAATGGTAAGAAAGATATATGATGCAAGTATTGATGGCACCAGAAATAGAGGACGTCCGCGGAAGACTTGGCACGACCAGGTAAACCAGATAATGGAGGATGGTTCTGTTAGAAGCCTCAACAATCGGCGAGCTTGTATGAGAAGATGTATGAATGTGGATGAGGCGAGAATTGTGTGTCAGGACAGAAGAGTGTGGCGCTCTATTCTCTCTGCCTACCCCCACGGGGAAACGGCGTGATGGTAAGTAAGTAAATACCTAATTTATGTACATATAATAATAAAATCATTTACAGATATTCGTCGTCCATCTTTCAAAGATGCGTATCTCGAATTTGTTAATTTTACAATATACGTGACAATTTTACAATGACGTCTGCTATCAGATTACTCAAATGTATTTGAGATTCCGTAAAAATAAGGTAGGCGGCTCTTTCAAATAATGGAACGATTAAATGTATCTTCCCCGGTTTGGAAAGAGATCCAGGTCCGAATCCCGGTGGCGCAACAACAATATTTTTCTAAATAATTGATTTTATATGTATATTTTTCTAATTAATATATTTAATTCATATTTAAAATATCATCATTTAATTTTAAGCTCGCTTCGGTTAATTGGGCCAAACTTCCCGGTCCAGATGTGTCCCAATACTGTGTAATGACTGTATTAACAAATTGAGTGGAATTTTTTAATATTGAAAAATTATAAAAAAGAAAATGGAGAAGATATTTTTTGATTTAAAGACAGTGCGAGGTGTTTTAGTTCTATAAATATTATTTATTACTGTAATTTGTAAGAATGACACATCGAAATAGGAGTGGCAACACAATTTTTTTTATGTAATATTACTTCATTGGAATAAAATTTTGACATGCCTGTTTAGAGCCATGTGTTTGGGAAATGTAACCACAATTTTAATAAAAACCGAGATACGTCTTTTCAAAAAATGAACAACGAATATGTAGTCAAAAATAAATAAAAAAACTTCGTAATAAATTCAATTAAAATAATAATATACAAGTAGGTATCACAAGAAAATAATTGTGAAATGTTACGATAATAAAATAAACTTAACTTTTCAATTTTGGTTTTGCTCATATGTAAAAATGATTTTTAATTCTAAATCGCCTGGTTTAAATAAAATTCGTCAGGGACGCGTGCCAAAGGTTCACCTCCATTGTTATACATCAATACTATCTTCCTTGTACGTCATAATCGACAGCTATTCAGTATTAAAACATTACTTTATGTGGTGACCCTACACGCGCCCGTAGACGTGGCCGTGTAAGAGCTAAACCTATCAACCATTAGGGGCCGAACCAGAGCGACCAATAAGCAGACGCAAATAGCACCGGAGACGGATACTGCTCAACCAACTAAGATCACTTCTCCGCAGGCCATCCTAACACCAACATAGTCATTAAAGATTCTAACTATCCGATATCATCAACTATTCGAATATCGAATAGTAAAACTAAAAATATTCGAATGGTTTCTAAAGTATGACAACAGTGTGAAATTAATTTGGAATATTTCAAATACATCAAATACGTAAGTACATCAAAATTTATAAGAAAATACCCGCTCAGTAGCGGTTGACTTATTTAAAACACTTTTAACAGTAGCTTAACTATCAAAAGTGTTTTAAAAAACGTTTCTGTCCTTTCGTCCAAATATCTCAAATCTTTTTTTAGATTATTTGAACAAACATTTGTAGTTTCTACGAGGGATAAAATGGTGCTTCTTAATTGCTGTCTAAAATGGTGTCTGCAATTTGGACGTCGATGAACTCTTCGAACAAGCAACAGGTATCTCTTCCACGTCCGAATCAGAATCCTGAGAATTGTTTAATATTCCATCCTTAGAAATTAGTACTAATACTATTCGAATAGCTATAATGAGAGGGGACTCCCCGCTTACCCAGGACCGTTTATAAGTAAAAGCTTCTAAATATTCGAGTATCGAATAGTAGAAAAAGGCCGAATATATTCGAATATCGAATATTCGTGTTGGAATTTCTAATCGCCATTCAATCGCGTCTCCAGCGAGCCACTCCAGAGTTCAGCCGCGCATTCAAATTGTATTAATTCATCACTTCAATAAATGAAACCTTGAAAGTGCTCTTTCATTTATGTAACAGGCACCATACAACCAACACGTGTGAGATAAGAAGACGTTAGGAGCTTCTGTCTCACAGCATCGTAACCTTCTGACACAATCTCGAGTCAATCATAATTTGAATAACTTCAATACACACACCCGGTAACTCTTAAACTTTGCTAAGTTTAGTGACCAGCTTTAAATAACTTGTTTTATAACTCTTTCTATATTTCAACATCCTTTGATCACTTCATCTCCTTTGCGGCTGAAATAGCTTTAGAAGATGAAATAGATGGCGTTTCCTGTGCAAGATAATAATTAGAAATACAGTAGCAACCATTTATTTAATAAAATGTTAAAAATATGTATATTATCACTCTGCGCCTGCGGAAGACAAATAAATAACGCGAGTGCTCTACAAATTACATTAATAATAGTAAGAACTGTAGTAGTACGATAAACTATTATGTACACCCACACATACTGACTGCATTTAAGACATGAAAACTATGAAAACAAAAACGAAAGAACTGTTTATAAAAATTGTAAAAAATACATATTACCGTTTTCGTAATTAAATAACCAACTATTTTATTAAATTAATTTTAAATATTAAATTAATGTATTAATTATAAATATATACATATAAAATCAATTTTGTCGAAAAATATTGTTTTTGCCGGTGACGCAATACGCTTGTGATACGCCTGAATATGAGTTGTTTGCTTGAATAATACCCATCTGAAATCACGTCTCGACGACGCATATTATATATTTAAGATACTTAGATTTATTTTATCAAATTATTTTTCACACTAAAATGAGAATAGAGCACCAAAATAATGCTAATTTGGTAACTGATAAAAAAAATCTATTTAGTTTCTGAATAATATACCCGAGCACCATGTTACTTGGAACATATTATTTGTTATTAAAGAAAACACATTCTTATTGTGAAGTTGTAATTATTCAGAACATAGGTCTGTGATATTTTAAATACTAAATTAATGTATTAAATATAAATATATACATATAAAATCAATTTTTTCGAAAAATATTGTTTTTTTCTTTCAAATAATGGAACGACAGGTGTATTAATTTGAAAAATGTAACATATAGGTTCGAAAATTTGTCAAGAAAAATACTGGCGTTATAGCACAAAGGTAGTGCACTTCCCCAGATTGGAAATAGAGATCCAGGTTCGTATCCCGGTGACGCAAAAACAATATTTTTCGACAAAATTGATTTTATATGTATATATTTATAATTAATACATTAATTTAGTATTTAATCATATTTTAATCAAACACACATATATCACAATATATACCCAACTGCAAAATTTTCAATGCCGAATATTTTTCCAGTTATAATTTATTAATTATTTCATTTATAAAGTGGCATCTATCTAAATGCAAAAAGTTTAAAATATTTGGCTAAGTACAGTCGTAGCCCAGTGAGGTTGTAAGTATGAATATAACTGTGTATAATAATGGGGTGTTTTATCAATTCCAAAGACAATGGTCGTCATGTTCGTTGATTTAGTTTAAAAAAATTACAAAATATAAAATAATTGCGTATCTATATTTAAACAATAGACCTTTCAGATAATACAATAAAGATTTATTATATTAAATCAGACAAAAAACAAAGAATCAACATAATAGTCGAACTTATTAATGGACAAGTTCAGTAAAAACATTTGAATATCACGGCAAAAAAGGATTGAGTATTTTAAATAAAGAGAAAATACTGATACCGTAAATATAATTACTGCAATGCATTTTCTTATATCTTATATTAGACTCAATTATCCGGGTCGATAGGGGAACAAAATGGTCTGGATAATTGCCACAAAAAAAATCGAATAAAAATTGTACTAAAAATGATCTAACAGACAACACGAAAATACAAAATTGAGGATATAAAATACGAGTACAGATAAACAATTAGAATGTCAACAATAAATCAACCGCTGAGCACGCAGTTACATTTAAAATCTAATGTGATACGCCCGCTTGCATCAAAAGTAAACACCGAATGTGTAAGTGCGCCTCAAAAATAATTTTCAACACGTCATCGACCGTGATTTCCAGTCGATGGCATGTTCTCAATTTCGCCACTTTTATTTTCTGTTGCATATTCAATCAATTTTGACTCATTTTCTTAGATATGTAGGTTTATCGATGGGCATTGCCAGGTGGCCTCTCGTTTGTTCAGATTGAACTTAATAGATTCCCTAATATGTGAGTGTGGTGACGAGGAGGAAACCCTTGACCATGTCTTTTTTACCTGTCCATTGCGGATCGCAGCTTTTTTTTACAGTGGTCTCGTCAATGTTAATTTTCAACTCCCGGTTAACTTGTGTCATCCTCTTTCCCTTAACTCGCCACGTTTAATCTATATAAAAGCAAGTTTTTTGAACGACAATGGTATTGACTTGTAATATAGTAATTCCTATTTTATAATATTATAGTACTTTTTTCTATAAAATAAAGTTTTTAACTTGATTAATGGCAAAAATCACTCTTGAAAGGTGGATTGCCTATTTAAAGGAAGAAGAGGAAGAAGGTTTATCGATTGAATTTTTTTTAAATAATATTTTGAAATGTTATTTTTTTTAAACAGTTAAAATCTGACACGCCATTAATACGATACCGGATAAGTTTATTGTATTGCTATGTATTGTATTATTTTTTTTACCAAGGGCTGTCGGTAGATCCAGACCGGGTTCGCGTGACCCAGGACCCAGACACTTTGCTTAGTTAGGCAACCAGAGTTAGTGAACACCCTGTATATGGTTGATAATGCCGGTACAAACCTGAAAAAAAAAAAAACAAAATTAAATTACTCACAAATAATGTGTAAATAAATGGTGTTGTTTCACTGAAACAACTAAATTCGCCAATTTGTCGTGCCACAACCGGATTATATTCAGAGTTAAAATAAAATGAAAATAGTCACACAAATTTGTTACAACATTTTACAGTAATGTTCGGGTATAATCACCGCCGGGACAAAATATTAGCTAACGAAGCTGGAAATGTTCATTTGCTAGTCATATTCAAGCAAAAATTTATAAATAAATTCATGTCATATTTAATCATGAACGTTTATGTTCAAGTAATGATTTTTAAAAATTGAATAAAAGCACTAAGAGAAAAAAAAATCGAATCATCTATTATTTCTTATTAAATCGCTTATAAGAAATATTAGAAGTCTTACTAAAATAAAAGAGATACACATAAAGTCGAAAATTCTATGTAAAAATAAATGGTAAACGTAGGGTAATAAGTAATTCATTATTTCAGTAAAAAAAAATTCGGGATCTGGTCCCAGCGGTAATATTTCGATAGATTTTTCTGCATATCTTTTTAAGTGATTCATCTAATCTGTATTTTTAAGATTTACAAATTAAAATCCATTTTTACAAATTAAAATCCATTTTTTAGATTGTTAACTTCGTTTTATTAACCACTTGATGAATTAAATACATCAACCGGTTTCGAAAAATATCATTTTCTTCTTCAGGATGTCATCAACTAATCAAAAACAAATGTTATATTGTTTCTTTAACAGAATCTATTTTAAAAAAAAATTAAAAATAAATTCGGTAACTAACTTAAATTGTTATTTGATACAAAATAATTTTTAGGAAAAAATTTTAGAATGGGACTGTGGATAAATTTAGTTAGTTAGTTTATTTATTTATAATGATTCTGAATTAATGTGTGATTTCATAAAAATATATGAAATATTTCTTGAATCAATTATTTTAACGCAACAATTTAAATGAACACTAATATTGTTAATACAAATTATATTAATCAACTCGAAAAATTCGTTGCAATATAAAGTCGATTGCTTTTAAAAATTGAATAACAGGCGTATCAATGTAAGAGCTTTAGAATATATGTTTTAAAATTTGCCGTAAAACTATTTATTTGATACAGCGAAACCGGATAACGCATTTCCCCGTATAGGAAAGGGTCCAGGTTCGAATCCTGGTAGCAACTAAAATACTTATTCATTAAATAGATTTTTTTCTATTGTATCTTAATTTAATATGTATTAAAAATACCACACAACTGTGTTCTGAAATAACTGTAATGTGTTCTCAGTAAAATACTAATCTATTTTTTGAGCACCAAATCTAAGCAAAAAAAAAAAACAAACTATATTGCTCCGAAGATGTATTCTATCCGTATAATAATTTGTACACCAAAAGGCAGTCACTATACAAAATAATCTTCATATGCTAGGATAGGTTAGTCAAAAATAATTATAATGTATGTGAATATGACGGGAAATTTAATATTTTTAGTATCCATTAAAGAAATGATGTCATTATTTGATGCTTAAGTATTCTTTATGTGCCACTTTAAAATATTTAAGATTAAGAAAGTTGACAAATTTTCTTTGACTTGTGTCCTTATGACAAATATATTTACCGTCAACAGAAGTTCCAAATAATATATTCCAAGTAACATGGTGTTCGGGTATATTTTTCAGAAACTAAATAGATTTTTTTTATTAGTTACCAAATTAGCATTATTTTGGTGCTCTATCTCATTTTAGTGTGAAAAATAATTTGATAAAATAAATCTAAGTATCTTAAATACATAATATACGTCGTTGAGACGTGATTTCAGATGGGTATTATTCAAGCAAACAACTCATATTCAGGAATAAGCCTACTAATCTAATTACGGTTATAAGTAGGTGCGCTGCGTATATGTGTCTGTGTACAAAACTCTCGATCTTCAGACCGCTAATTCAAAATGGCGGTCTTGCTCGGTAATGCCGGATTTTGGTACCCGAGATTGGGGTCCACCTCCCACACTCGCTAATGACGGTAAACACCAAGAAGATGACACGATAAAAACGAAACCTGTTTGTATCGAGAAGGAATATGATTCACCGGTATTTTTTTAGTCCAGCGACGGATCGATGCTTTCGGGCACACTCATCGCATAACCATTTAATATTAATTTCCATTTCTTGAAAAAGACCGGTCTCTCGGTGGTCATGATTAAAAATTCTTCGCCAATTCTTCTCAACCGAGTCCCATTTCACCGCGAGCGTTCATAATCATGTATATTAATATTATCATTCTCTCATTTTGTCGCTCTTTGTTTTTGGGTGACTCCGTCCAATTGTCATTTACACCAGCTGATGAGAGGAACTGCACACTTCACGAAATTGTAGTCGTGACAAAAATGTGCGTAGTGCAAATGCTATGTGTGTAGTATAGTTTGTTAAAAAAATTAAATAATGAATTTTTTTTTTTTAAATATTTATTTTAAATTTTGCATTAGTTTATTTGACATCCCGATGAAGGAAATGGTATTTTCCGAAACTGGTTGGTGTATTAATTTTAACCCATAAAAGTGATTAAAAACAAAGTTATAAATAATTTATATTAGAATATCATTTTTATTCTTTCGGTTATTCACCGACCATAAAAAATTGTGTCAATTATAACATATTTAAATGTTTTACGATCTTAATCTATCGATAGGTTGCGGGTAGGTACCGGCACAAAACAAAACATTTCTCAACTATTATTTAAAAGATATCCTAAGACATGTGCGAAGGACGTTAATAGGTCATTTTCTGTGACAAAATGTACCTACCTATAGTACATTATGTTATCTGTTACTACAATGTACTGAAAAATTTACGTAACTAAGAAATTGACATTTTACTTCGATATATCAGGTTCCTTTCAGATTTCCCTAAGCGTGACACACAAAAGGACATTGGAATATTATATAATATACAAGATAATTTATTGTTTTACGCATATGGACAAATATATATGAGGAGAAATTTAAAATGTTACTTAACTCGTTTCAATCTCACTCATCCTACGTTGGTCAATTTGTAAAGAAAACGTCCGCGAGATTTGTACCTACCTAAATATATATAATATATATTTTTTATTTATTATCCTTGTTTTATTAACCACTGAATTGATTTTAAATTCATATACTGGTTTCGAAAAATACCATTTTCTTCTTCAGGATGTCATAACTAACTAAAAACATATATTATTGTTTCTTTGCCAAAATCTATTTTTAAAAAACCAACAATTATTTAAAAATAAATTTAGTACCTAACCCTAATTATTACTTAATACATAACTATGTTAGTTATTATGACATCCTGAAGAAGAGAATGATATTTTTCAAAACCGGTAGATGTATTTAAACTCAATTCAGTGGTTAATAAAACAAAGATAATAAATTAAATAAATAAAAAATATGAATTTTAACCACAAAGCTAATATTGCTAATTTTAAAATTATTATATATATAATATAGTGGGCTTAGTTTACAAGGAAAATTTTACACGTTGAAAAAATTCCCGAAAGAGTTATTGTTCCAAATAAGGAAAAAGAGTGTCCGCCGTCATCTCACGAAATCACAAAGGCTAAATTATGAAACTCTGTAATCCCAAATGTTGGCAATATTTCATATTTCCTCATGAATGGTATTGTGATAATTATATAAAGATGTCCAGTGGAAAATTTTCAAGTTTAATATTAAATAAATAAAAAAACTAGAATATTATTCCCATATTTTATTTAAACACGCCATAGCAAAGCGTTGGTTCAATCTGTACCAAGTTCACGGCGGATATTTTCTTGCAGGGGCTGAATTGTTCGAAGATTTTTGCTGCAAACTCTCGACTTAAAGTATCGCCAGTTAAGGTCCGGTGACCGAGGTGCTCAGGGTATGTCTCCGCACTTGATTAATTTATTGGAAAAAATTCCCCTCAGCTTGCGGTACCAAAAACTCGTCGATCATTCGACAATAAACGTCGGCAGTGACTATCTCTCGCTGGTTAAAAAAATAAGGGCCAATTATCCCTCGGGCAGAAATTGTACACCACACTGTCGTTTTTGGACAATGCAAACGTTTTTGATGGCGTTTCCTCGGGTTGTCGGGGCACCAAGATCTCATGTTCTGTTTATTAACATAGCTGTCGATATGAAAATGTGCTTCGTCGGTAAACAATATGTTTTCAAGCGTTCGTGCTGTTCCAAAACATTTCAAAACGTTCTCGCTAAGGTTTCACGTAAAGAATAGTCATTTTCGTTGAGAAACTGCACGATTTGCAGTTTGTGTGGGTGAAACTGTAGTTTATTTTTCAAAATAACGTGCACTGTTGATTTACTTATTCCAGTAAAGACTGCAATCTCCTTATCGATTTACGCGGATTGCGCATAATTTCACGTCGAACTTGAGCCACATGTTCTAGCGTCGCTGCTGACGTTGATGGTCCCGGAGGAGTTTGGTTAACCATTGCTTACTCGTCGAATATTAAAGTGAGTACAAAAAGCGCGACGCGCACGAACTAATGAATCACTGCACTTTAAATATTGCTCAACCGCGTACGCGCGATGCACTCCCGACCAGTGACTCATTTCGACTGGCAAATCAGCAAATCACGCGCGTCGAACAATACCCCTCCCACTTACCTCACCCTGATGGTTTACGAGCAATTACATTTTATATTTTAATTATCTACCAAAAAAGAAATCAACACATTTTTGACAATCATCATTTTTATTTGTTTTCAAAATCATCTGTGTTTTTATATAAATATATCAAAATAATTTTTATAATCCCCTTCGATTTAACAACATTATTACATAAGAATATAAAAATTGAACATAACATATAAAGAATATAAAGTAGCACATAACAGACAATATAAATCTATATCTATATAGCAATTGCTAAAAAGATCCCCATTTTATGTCGAAGTTAAGGTCTAGGTTTTATGATCTAGTATGTTATCGATAAAGGATTTGTTTATATTAATATATTATTATGGTAAAACTATCACATCTCTGAATCGCAGAGAAATAAAGTATTGATGTTATTATAAATATATTATATATAGAAGGTTGTGGGGATATAAGAAAACATGTGTGAAAATTAAACTACCCTACGACGGTATTAATATTAAGGGTAGATATTAAGAATTAGGGGTTTTGTTTTAAATTAAAGTGTCATTTCATCGTGATCATGAAAATATCATTTCAGTCTACACTTTGGTTAAGATCGACTTCGGTTTTAATATTAATTTTGCTTAAAATTAATTCAGTTAAATGAAGTGTATACGAGATTTTTTAGTCTAATTTAAATTTTACGATCATAAACCGCAATTATTTTTCTACCAACGCAATAACAACGTTCTCAGAATTTCACTGCCGTTCAGAATCTGTGCTTTTCTATCTTGTGTAGCCTCACTGGCAAACGTTTCAGATCCCAATTGCGGGCTCGCTGTCAGTGACGTTAGCCCTGACAATGGACTCCGCAACGGTATCCGAAACATCGACGAGCATAAGTCACAAATATGTAGAGTAGCCTAGACAACTATACACAGAAGCTGTTAATTTTTAGTATATATTTTCAGCTTCTTCGACTTCCTAAGTCCGACTTCTTAATTTAGAAAATATTTTCTTCTGTAAGCATTTTTATTATTTATTTATACAGCCGCCCGAGGGAAGAGAAATTAATTATCATAATTTTCAAAGCTCGTTCTTTATCACACCATTTTAGACTTATTTCGTAGGCTTTAATTAATTATTTTTGTTTTCCGTGAGAAAGCACAATTATCTTATTTTAAAAAATAAACATCTGAGATGGAAGAGCGTAACGGAGGAGTGACGCTTCTTCAGGTAATGAATAGTTCAAAGTGAATCGTGAATACTTCTAGATTAAATTTAAATAGGGTATTTATGAGCCGTGCTGGTAAATTGAATAATTCTCAATATAAAAAAAAAAATTAAAAATTAAAATCTTCCTGCCGGAGAACCAAACGCCAGCATAACTATTTTTCAAAGAAAATTAAATATATAAGTATTAAAATTAATAATAAAGTATATATACGAGGCGTGTCCGTAAAATAAGTTCCACGAATTTTTTTCACATAAAAAAACTGGTTTAATTTTAAAGAAAAGTATATTTTTGGAAAGTTCAGTCCTTCTTTAATTTTTCTACATAATCGCCGTTGCGTTCTATGCACTTCTGCATTCGAGGCACCCACTTCTTTAAACCAGAGTCATAGAACTCTGCCGCCTGTCCGCGTAGAAAACTAACAACCGCATTTTGTACCTCTTCATCTGTCTTGAATTGGGTTCCGCCAAGGTTTTTCTTTAACTCGGGGAAGAGATGGAAGTCACTTGGTGCTAAGTCTGGACTGTAGGGTGGGTGAGACACCATTTTCCATCCAAATTTTTCATGAGGGCTGTGGTTCGATAGGCGGTGTGCGGTCGGGCGTTGTCATGGTGAAAACTCCTTTGGTCAGCATTCCTCTTCTCTTGTTCTGAATTGCACGTCTAAGATTTTTCAAGGTCTCACAGTACCGTTCAGCATTGATTGTTGTCCCGCGAGGCATAAACTCGCACAACAATACGCCCTTTCGATCCCAAAAAACGCTAGCCATGATTTTTCCGGCAGACAGGATTTCTTTGAACTTCTTTGCTCTTGGCGAAGAAGGGTGCTTCCACTGCTTCGATTGCTCCTTTGTTTCCGGTGTGGTGTAGTGTATCCAGGTCTCGTCGCCAGTAACAATAGAGTCCAGAAATTCCTCTTCGGTTGTTCCGTGAAAAGCGAGAAATTCTTGGGCCGCTTCAACCCGCTGCCGCTGGTGATCTGCAGTGAGCATTTTTGGTACCCATCTTGCGCAGACCTTTGAATAGCCTAAATGTTCAGTCAAAATCTTGTCGATTGTGGTTTTGCTGGCCTCCGGAATCTGTTCGCACAGCTCCCTAACTGTAATCCGTCGATCTTCGAGCATGCACTTCTGCATTCGAGGCACCCACTTCCTTAATCCAGAGTCATAGAACTCTGCCGCCTGTCTGCGTAGAAAACTAACAACCGCATTTTGTACCTCTTCATCTGTCTTGAATTGGGTTCCGCCAAGGTTTTTCTTCAACTCGGGGAAGAGATGGAAGTCACTTGGTGCTAAGTCTGGACTGTAGGGTGGGTGAGACACCATTTTCCATCCAAATTTTTCGATGAGGGCTGTGGTTCGATAGGCGGTGTGCGGTCGGGCGTTGTCATGGTGAAAACGCACTCCTTTGGTCAGCATTCCTCTTCTCTTGTTCTGAATTGCACGTCTAAGATTTTTCAAGGTCTCACAGTACCGTTCAGCATTGATTGTTGTCCCACGAGGCATAAACTCGCACAACAATACGCCCTTTCGATCCCAAAAAACGCTAGCCATGATTTTTCCGGCAGACAGGATTTGTTTGAACTTCTTTGCTCTTGGCGAAGAAGGGTGCTTCCACTGCTTCGATTGCTCCTTTGTTTCCGGTGTGGTGTAGTGTACCCAGGTCTCGTCGCCAGTAACAATAGAGTCTAGAAATTCCTCTTCGGTTGTTCCGTGAAAAGCGAGAAATTCTTGGGCCGCTTCAACCCGCTGCCGCTGGTGATCTGCAGTGAGCATTTTTGGTACCCATCTTGCGCAGACCTTTGAATAGCCTAAATGTTCAGTCAAAATCTTGTCGATTGTGGTTTTGCTGGCCTCCGGAATCTGTTCGCACAGCTCCCTAACTGTAATTCGTCGATCTTCGAGCATTGCCGCTTCGACTCTGGCAATTGTTTCGTCGGAAACCGATGGCCGCCCTGCACGGGCTTCGTCATGGACGTCTGTTCGGCCATTTTTTAATTCTCTGACCCATCTGCGCACCATCCCGGAGCTCATACACTCTTCTCCATACACTTCACAAAGTTCTTCGTGAATTTCCTTCGCCGATTTCTTCTTAGCGGCCAGGAAACGAATAACAGACCGCAACTCGCAGCTGGCGGGAGACGCAAGAGGAAGCTCCATCGTTGACGGCTGCTGGGCCTAGACTAAACGTCGCAGCGACGCTGGCTTGGTGAGGAATTGTAGTGGGGGAACCAAATAACCTGCCTCTGCTGTCTGGTCGCGCATAGAAACGATCCTAGCGCCAGCGGCAGTCCGTGGAACTTATTTTACGGACAAGCCTCGTATATATAACGATTCATTGAATTCTAACACAAAAAATCAGCATCATATATTTTTACTTAATGACAATTTAACACTAGATTTCAAAAAATATTTTGGAGTAAAGGAAAATAAAATTGAGAGCATATAAAAATGTTACGAACCTAACGCTATATTTCTAATCTGCAATTTTAGTGAGGTACATATAATATATTATATATAACAATCATACTCTACGTTTAAAAAAACATTAGATTATGACGGAACTACAGATAATGACATGCGCAGAAAATAAATGATTTAATAATCTTCGCTGTAAAAAATTATAATTTTAAATCATTTTTAAAAATAAAATATTATTTTTGATACATTTTTTAGCATTGAAATCAAAGCAAGATAAGTGAAAATTGATCCGCTCTGAAGTATCATCTCAAGTAATGACACTCAGGAGTCCTGCCTCACACCATACAAAATTCTATCTCACGAAATAAATCCTTAAAGATTTACGACACAAAAGAAAAAAACGAATTGTTTCCAAGAATTTTAAGTATAAGTACGAGTATCTTGATCCTGGACCATAATAATTGGCACTCACATCACCACGCGGCATCCGTGTGTACTTCTTTTAGAAACATTTTAGGTGTTCGGTACCTATTTAGTTTATTGAATATCTGAAAACCGCCCCCAAAATATTCAGTACAAATTTCAGACTTGCAGCGGACGATAAGAAAATAGTTTAAAACTATGCAAATGAAAAGGAGTATTACAGACTAGCGACGGGCTCAAAATCACGAACCGTGAATCAGTCACTGATACATTTGAGTCACACTCCCTATCAGTGATTGAATATTGTGATCCAATTTTTTTTTGTTAAATTTTCTAATGATTTTCTGATGACACCTTTAAAATCGATTATCACTTGAATCAGCGGCATCTATTGTATTTTTCGTAATTTGATTAACGCCATCTATTGGAATCTGTTTTTGTTGGTAATGTTTGTTTGTAACGACTTAATTTTATTTTTTCGTATTTTTATTTTACATTTTGTAGGTATGTGTATACATGTGCGGTAATTTTCTACTCATTATTCTAATTATTTATGCTATAATATGTTTTTTACGCAAATTAAGGATTAATAACATATTCCCAAAAGTATGTTTTTTAAATTTATTTATTTATTTCGTGTATTGTAATATCAGAAACTGTGATCACAGTCACAGTTTTCGATCATTGTTATTATCGAATACCGATCACAACAGTGAGTCAAGAGTAGCATTATTTCTCATCACTATTATAGACCTGATATCGCCAGCTAAAGGTGAATTGGTTATAATAAACGGATTTTAAATTATTGGATACGTTTATTGACTGTCGGTCTATTCTGCTAGGGAGACCGGAAACGCAACCTCTTGTGATTGCCGGAAGTCGTGAAAATGACCATGGGCAATAAAGGCTGCCGTATTAACTGGGATGACAAAAAAACCATAGGGCATAACATGTAGCGGTGATAAAAACACTCCGCGAAAAATAATGACGTGCTTGTGATCTAATGATCGGAAGATCGAGACTCGTTCCAGGCCATCAAGTTAGTCCTATTTCATAATACAAGCTTTTAGCTCAGTTTGAAAATTGCCGTGACACGTATTCTTATTTTTATTTATTTTAAATAAATAAAATATTGATGTATGGGGTTGTGGTTGTTGACTAGGATCTTAATTGTGTGATCGTATCGGAAGATTTTGGGGATGGTGAGAATGAAGCGAAATTCTTCACCACATCCCACTACACTGTATCCCTAACTATCTTCTAGTCTCACGCGTGTTGGTGCATGTCGCAGTGTATATGAATGTGCGTGTTTGATTATTTATGCTGTGTCTAGAGCAAGGTATTCAAATAAAAGAGAACTTACAAAAGTTGGCGTTTATTGGGGGACGCTTTACAATGGCAGTACGAGTATAAAATTAATTTACGCGTATGAAGTTGAAGTCTGGAGTGACTCGGTCGAGATGTTGACGAATGAACGATCTGCCGAGAAGTGCTCGGCTAGCTCTTAAGACTCGTCCGCCACGATGTAATGGCTTCTGCTTATTGGTCAGTTCGCTTCGGCCCTATATGGCTGTCAGGTGAGTCCCAACACGGCCATGTCTGTGAGGCGCGTGCACAACCACCACATGGACTTAATCGTGAACGTACACGGATGCAACTTTTTTCTGTGATATGTAAATACATTGGGCATTGAATTAAAGCTCGTCATTTACGTGGATTTTGAGACAAGTCTCATGCATTTGAACGTACCATAACAATTGCACGGCATTGCAGTGTTCAACATTTTTCAATTATGGGCAAATAAGTAGTATATCACACATAAATTTGTATTAAGAAAACCCTAATTTGAGTTTGTGTTTTCTTACGTCGTAACAAGTGCTTTTTAACATTAATGAATTAACTTTTTATTTTTAGATTATATTTTTTCAGAATATAATATACATGTCCGTGTTTATTAAAACAAATATAATTAGTTACGTAAATGTTTTCTGTTAATAGAATAAACTGAAAGTCCCGATGCCACGTAGCAAGTTCAACTCAAAGGATTTTGAGAAAAATTGTAATTAATTAAGATGGTCGCTTCCAACGGGATAAAATAAGTGTCTCATCGTGTAGATGAAAATTGGCGACTTTTAGGATGATTATTGTAACTTAATCGGCAAAGAAAGTTCCGGGTGATTGCATACATGTTGTTTATTCTCCTTCTTCCACGGCACTACATCCCAGGGTGGGATTTGGCCTTCATAAGTAATCCATACCGACTCCTGTGTCTGGTCATTCTTGACCCTCCCATCCTGCTCCAGTCCTCTTTCACAGTCAGTCCACTTCTTCTTTGGCCTGCCTCTAGGTCGCTTCCACTGGAGCGTATCCACTTGGCCATGATCTTTGGTGCCCTGCTATCTGGCATTCTTCCAACATGGTCATCGCAACCCGGAGATCCCGGAATTCGTTCTTTTGGATCCTATCGGTGCAGGATTTACGTTTCGAATTCAGTGTAAATATTGATTAACTGGATTTTTTAAACCTATATCACGTTCCTTACAAAGAGTCTACTGTATACAGATTGAATCAGGTAAAATTTTATGATAATAACGCCACAAAGTTTTACCTACAATTTGCAGCACGTGTGTAATACGTTTGAAGATTTTTTGTCTTGAATGTTTGTATTATATAATGTACGGGTAAATTAAATTAAGAAAATATCAAACAAAAGGCAAAGAGGTCAATTCAATTCAATTGGAACGTTCCCGCGGGAGAACCACATAAAATAAATTCTACGATGTTTTCTACTACGAAGAGGATGCCTCTTGGTATGTTACGTATTATTTGGAATCACGTTGCTGCCTGTTTGTCGAAAAACAACCTATTTTCGTAGGTAACAAAAAAAAGGTTAGCTGTATTTATTCCGTCGCTACTAACCAACCACATACAAGATTTTGGTGTTTACTTTACTTACATTTTTCTCAGACAAATAATTCGACGGAGGCGTTTTAAAGATTATTTTAATAAAAGACTTATACCTATACAATATTTTTAACATCATCATTATTACCCGTTTTCTATCCACTGCTAGACGAAGGCCTCCCAAGTATTTCTCCATTGCTATTCGCAGCTACGTATTTCCGCAGAATTCGGATTTCGTCAATTCCAGCGGGTTTTTCCCCCGGATACTGCATTCATCCGTTCTCTGAGCGATGTGGCCTGCTCTTTGCCATTTCATTTTCTTTCAAATACAGGGTGTAATCAACCTAGTCCATAATATTTTATGGGTACGTGACTAAATCACGAGTAGAAAATGATTAAGGAGTACGTGCCTAATCTCAATCATATCAGAGATATAAAGAAATAGCATTTCAAAAAATCCTAATTATGCGATTATTTCAATTAATTGAAATATTTTATTGATTCCAAATTATATATTGAATACAATAAATTAAAGGTCATCAAATTTCGAGCGGCTAAACTATTTTTCGTTAGAGATTTAGGGAAGATATAGATTAATAGCGGATAAATTTCGCAAATGTTTATTTCGAAGTGCGAAGTCTTAAAGTTAAACATGATTTTGCAGACATTTCAAACAATAATAATACATTACGGTGCATTTTTTTTAACTCGTAATTTAGTCAAATATCCCACCTATAAAATATTATGAACTGGGTTTGTTACACCCTGTATATCAAGTACTCTCGCTTGTTGTTTCCTGTCTCTTCTTGTGATGCCATACATGGTTCCATGACTCTTTGGACCTCTCTTGTTTCGCATATGTGAACACTGGAAGAGTGCAATGATTGAACACGTTTCATTTTAATCTCAATTGAAGAGAAGTTAAATTGATCGATTAAAAAGATATACAAAAAAAATATTCATTCGCTACCGGGATTAGATTTATTCTGTGTATCTTTCTAGTTGATTAATTTAATTTGTGTTAAATAACGCAGAACTATGTTCTGAAAATGTAACTTCACAACAAAAAATAGAATTGTATGTTTATTCAGCGGGTAGGTACCCCAGAAAAATTTAACAATTTTAATTGTGCAACGGCACAGCACTTTTTTGAATATATTAATATTATAAATATTAAATATAATTAGCGTATCAATGCATTGTAGTATATAAACTATTTTACATGGTTCTTGAAAAACGTGGAGATGATGTACTAAACACATTTGGATATCATGCACTGAACAAATCTCAGAAGTTTGCCGACCTCTGGGCTGGGCCAATAGGCTTTTTATCAGTGTTTTTCAATACTTTTATTAATCCGGCACACTTGACCCTTTGCGAAACTCTCATGACACAGCACGCATCGACGCAATAATAATAAGACAACACTTCCTATGCGACTCGTAAATTTGTCAACTGTTGTAAAAGCCCAAATAAATAAATTTGAAAACGCTCGTCTTAATACATAAACTCGTGACAAAATACGCCCCCTTACGTAGTTGTGTAAATGTAGATATGACTAATCTGCATTATTTTCTTCGCAAATATTCATAAAATGTCTTGATTTTCGTGGGCGGCTTTTAATGAAATTGATATTTTTCCAACACATTTTTTAAGTCATTCCAATGATATTGATATAAGCGTCACTCTATGAATATAATAACATTCTAATTTATATTGACAAACAACACAAATCTATTAACTGAACCAATCATAAAAAACGCTCTGTTGATACATATTCCGAAGCATTCGCTCCGCGATAAATCAAAGAATTTTAAATGCCTAACCAAAACGTCTTCACCTTACGTCGTCTCAGGTAGCTGTTTACAACAACGAAAATTTTTTAACAATGTCGTCATCAACAACCAGTCAAAATTTGTCCCTTTCTACTACTTACATCAGTTGATTCATCCACTCGTACGGCGGACGTGCGAATACTGGATAGTTTTTCAGATATAATATTTGCACCTTTTATTTCGTTCAGAAGGTTTGAGGTTATGTTTATTAACGCTGGATTACATTGTTCGTTACAAAAGAATTTAATAAACATAAATACCTAAAAATTTAAAAAAAGAGGCTACCGCGTCCTCAGTGTGTTAATTCATTACCCAAAATTATTAAGGATATACAAAGTAAGGAAGCAATAGGATTACCATACACCCTAAACAAGGCAACTTGTTTGATAGCACATTTCTTTTAACTACGGTACATTATTAAACCTTACATCGTTGCTATACATTATATTCGCCCGCTTCCTCTACCTTATAAGTGGAGTTTTTATCCTTTACACGAAAAAACTACCCGTATTAAATTCCAAGCTTGTTTTAGAGAATTTCGCGAAGCAAACAAATTGAATTTCAGACGAAAATGCAATATTCATGAGAAGGGAAATTCCATTACATCTTAAATACTAATTTAAAACTATATTATGTGGGCGGTGGGAGGGAGAGTATAAGACGAAGTGGTAGACGTATTTAATACACCAAAAAAGTTGACTTTGTGGACATAACCTTATAAATTAGCATTAAAAACAAACCCCCTCTTTTAAACGCGAGAATTAATGTTTCTATTAAAAGGTATATTATGCGTGTTATTAAAGTGGTTTTTAAAATATTTATTTAGTATTCTGCCATTCAGTCATACTTTGAATTCTTCGACTTCCATTCCTCCTTTCAAGTTGCGATATCTCCTCTACTGTTACACATTAGAGGCTTCCATTGGAAACCTGAAAAAATAATATTGAATAATGTAAATAGTATATTAGTTTTGACGTAACCAATAAATATGGTTTTGACATAAGCAAAAAATATTCATGGCAGTTTTACCGTAATGTAAGAATATATTTCATGTTTCATTTCGCGTAATACTAAATTGAATACACAAAAGAGAAAACATTTAAGTAATCTTAAATCTATATATATTAAAAACACGTTTGATTTACTTACGTCAAAATTCAATAAGAAAGGTCAATAGCATAGCGTAGATAATAAAATCAATAGACAATAATACTTGCCATAGATTCGTAGGTTTCCGCTACATCGATGAAAACATTCCATTTCAATTTAATATATAAAAGAAAAAACATTAAGTAATCTTAACCTAGAGATATTAAAAACACGTTCGACATTTTCGCTACTTTGGTGAATATTTTTTATAACTGATAACCAAAACGTGTGTGACAAAATCGGTTACATATAAACATATAAACATCGCGAAATAGGGCTTATTATTTTAATATATATGATTAACGACACTACGTCCAAAACTTGCTAGACGTGTTAAACGTCCAGAAACGATACGAAATATTATTATGGATTCGATTGTGATGTTTTATACTATTATGTACATTATTGAAATTTAGTATTTATTCATTGATCAACGCCCGTATATTCACGATTTTATTTTTTAATATATATCTACGCACTTCCTCGGCGGTCCCTCGTTACGAGGATTCTGCCACGGTTGAGCAACCCGACTCTCGAACGTCTTTCACACGTTGCGCACGTGCATCCGCTGGGCAGAGAAGTTCTATGGGGCGAATCATCCTCCCTCTCTTTTCTCTCCCTCCACTTCCGTTGGCTTGTATCCCCGGCGGAAAGTATTATTGACGATCATGGGGCGTGTCTTCAGTGTTCAAGGTCTATGCCATGTTTGTTCAGATTCACCTTCAAAGTGTCTTTGAATCCTATGCTTGCCCCACCCTGTATTTTCTGCCATGAGATAGCTACGGAAACATAACTTGTTCGGGAAGCTGTGTATTGTCCATACCCATGATTCGCAGCCGTATAGTAGTATAAGTAATATTATGGCATGGCAGATTTAACACCTCCGTGCTTTGCGCAGCACTAATTTACACATCATATTATATATATACATAAATACTGATTATAAAAAAACTAAAACACTGAACGGCTTTAATACCCTACGCCATTATCTAGTATTACAATACTTCAATATAGCACCAAAAATATTAATTAAGAATTATCAGAAAAACTGAATTCGTTCTCGAGCATGTAAAGTCTTTGGATTGGTGAATTGATATAATAATTTGTTTTCGATGCGTTCACGTGAAATAGCTCTAACTGTCTAACCGGCATCCGGTACGATATCAAGTCAGTCAAATCAAAAATAAACAATTTTTTTTTTAAGTAAAAGGTACTCGACCCCGCGTACCCTGAAGATTTGCAATTCAAAATATTTACACAATTGAGATTTGTTAAACAACTTTGAACAACATGAAAGAGTTACTGAAAATTTGAATTTTTTCAACTCTAATTTTTGTTTGTATTCGTGCCAATGTGAATTCGGGCAGATGGGTGAATGTAAGAGTTGTGTACAGAAGCATATTTTACAATTCTAATTCTTTAAAATCTATAGGTAATACTCTTCGAACCAATCCAATTTACCACAGTAATACACACAGCATGGAATGGACTAGAGCAATCGCTTATGATTAAATTATAGATTATCGCAAATGAAGCTCCGGTTTCTTTCAACTGAAATTACAGCTCCTGTTCGTTATTTTGAAATCAATAAAATTTCGTTATTTTAAATTGTTAACTGTTTTATTAATCACTTAATGAATTAAAAATACATCTAACGGTTTCTAATTTTTAATTTAAGTCAAGTTAACAAAGTTGATTTTGCTAATCTTAAAAAAAAAACAAAAATCGATTCGATTCATAAACTAATTCTACCATTAAGACGGCAAAAATATTTCTGTCGACATACCAAGCACGTATAATATATTGTACTATTGTAATGCAGGTGTATACTTTTTCACCGTGTAGTACTATTGTAATGCAAGTGTATACTTTTTCACCGTATAGTACTATTGTAATGCAAGTGTATACTTTTTCACCGTGTAGTACTATTGTAATGCAAGTGTATACTTTTTCACCGTGTAGTACTATTGTAATGCAAGTGTATACTTTTTCACCGTGTATTACTATTGTAATGCAAATGTATACTTTTTCACCGTGTGTAACATTTCGGATATTATCGACCGGTTCGTTAAATTTTCCATTCTTAACCCTCCATATACAGAATATAACAGAATTAGTGCACAATATTTCGAGGGTAGTCAATTCCGTGCCGAGATTCTAAATTCGAAGGTTCCAACAAAATAATTAAATTGTTAAACTACAACATAAAAACTGCAAATTAATTTATAAAACATTATCCGATGGTTAATGGCACCTCAATAAAGAGTTAAATTATTTTTATCTTTCTAAACTTCCATTGTGTAATTCATTTTTTTTATTTTTAATATACAGATTATCAACATGTCGTTAATAACCCTGGTGAATTGACCTGTATATCGTATAAACAGTGTGACTAGGTAAATATTGTAAAAATAAATGTTAACTGTGATATTATTTATTTACCACCAGATTCCATTGGGAGTCTATCCTCTGATTACTGTATAATTACTTGGATCCCAATTCCTTGTAATATAAAACTCAGTATGTCCGGGTAACAGTTATACGTTTATTACGACAAGTTATTACAGTAAATATAAATTATACACTTCAGAGATGGACTTGATATTCAGAAGAAGCCGTGATGGAAGAGAGCACTTTTATCAGAGACAGCCTCTTATAAGGTTCGTCCCCTACCACTCTTCTACTCACTTTCATAACACACACACACGCACACACATACATTTACAAAGTGACAGCTCTCACATTAACAATTGAGGAAAGTAAACGTGATATTAAAAACGAGATGTAACTGTAATATAATGTAAATTATGATTTTATAGTCCTCTTTTATTATTTTTAAATACGTGCTCGTCGGTCTAGCGTTAAGACACTCGCCTAGTGATTAAGTGATCGTGGGATCGAACCTCGTCCCACGAAGCCAGCAACTCTCGCAGTTGTTCAGAGTGCTTAGCTTATTTTGAAAATAGTAAAAATATCGATGCGACGATATTCTTAAAATAAGAATTGGCAAAAATATTGCGTGTATGCATCTCTATTTTAGTTATTTAAAAAAATACATGAAACGGTAAAATTTTACACATACAGCTTGATCATTTTCAACGTGTACTAGCTATATATTATTTTTTAAATTATAATTTATACATAGGTAACAAGTAGGTCCAGAATTCACAAATACATTATTTACTACTTATCGGGACGTGAAACATTTAAAAAAAAATTTGGAAAGAAAATCGGACGTTTATGGGTACTGAATGAATTATGTAGTCATCATGGCAACGAGTATAACGTATCAGTTTCTCGTCATATATTTTTCTGTGATTTATGTTTTTCTTCTTACGCGGCCTCATGGGTCTCGGAAGTCTATGACCGCAGTCACTTCAGAGCGCCATCTGTCCCCTGGCATAAGTCTGCTGAGACGGTACACCGTTACCGATATTCCAAGGTATTTTAATCTAAACTAACATGTTTACACTCAAATAAAACAGTACCCAGATATGGGTAGTATTTTATTTCGTGCGGCACCCACACGCCGACGGCCGACCGGTACCCGCGTAATGAACCCGTCGGCGTAAAGGAAATTTTCAATTACCACCGACGCGGGAATATTATAAAATTACCACTCGGCGTGATTTTATTGTTGGGAATGTTCCCACATGCGGGGAGGCCGGCCGCCAGTCACCGGTTAGTATGCACACATCATAATTCGAATCGGATGTGTGTGAGGCAAACAAAGCCTTAATAATAAAGGCGCGAGCGACCGACGGAAGCGGGGGGAAGGTTCAACGTGCCGCAGGATTGTATTATACAATTTACAAGGGGCTCGCAACGGCAATAACGAGTTATAAAAATCATAATATTAAATCCGCCAGACTGCGGCCGACTTACAAGACGGCGTTCGAACACTAAACTCGGCAATCAGACTGCAATGGGCGATTCTAGGAATTTTTAATTGCACAACGTATAATGGCGGAAACTTGTATTAGTCAGCATTTATAATAATAATAATAATAATAATAATAATAATAAATAAATTATTATTATTATTGTTCCAGCGTGATCAGGTGTTTTTTGCGAAGACCCGATTCGCTATAAAATAGAATACATTTAAGAAACAAAATAATATTTATGTTATAAAAAGAAAAGCAAAAAAAAAGATTTAAAAAAAGGTATACATTTTAATAAAAAAAGTAAAGGAGCATTTGAGATGTTTGAATAATAGTGGGTTTTCAGAATTTTCTAATCATTTGATAGAAAATGGTCATGGTTTTGATAAAAAATTGGGATTGTCTATTTTGCATGTAAACGGTGTTGGCCATAAATTAAATAATTTTGAATCGTTGGAGATAAATAAAGCATGTAAAACTGATCAAAAAATTATAAACAACCAACTAAATTTAAACACAAGTCCCATTCTAAAATTTTTTCCTAATAATTATTCTAGTAATTTTGTATCATCAAGTAACAATTTAAGTTAGGTACCAAATTAATTTTTTTAATAATTATTGTTTTTTTTAAAATAGATTCTGTTAAAGAAACAATAACATATGTTTTTGATTAGTTATTGACATCCTGAAGAAGAAAATGATATTTTTCGAAACCGGTTGATGTATTTTAATTCATTAAGTGGTTAATAAAACAAAGTTTATAATTTAAAATGATAGTTTATTTTATCTACACATATACTATATTCCCTCAAAAAAAAGTAACCATATTTATGTGTTGTTAAAGACACAAACCATATTTTCGTTAATTATTTACTTTATCCATGATAATATTGCGCTTCCACATCTTTTAACTACGATCTGGATATGTAAGTGTCATTGCCAGTAAGAAACATACATCAGTGAAATAGTACAAAGTTTTAGCTAGGACCTAGGGGCGGGTGACCGCTGAGCGATCAGGGCTTCCTTAGAATCTATATTTATTATAAACTAATATAATAAGGATGCACAATAAACTATTGTTAAAGCAATATAATAATTGATTTCCGCATTGAAAGGTAAATTCAGTCGACCGCGAAGTGACCACAATAACCGCCCGCATGGCCAAGCAGCAAACAATCGGCGATAGCCGATTATTTAGAATACTCTACTGAAAAGTATAAAACGTAAAATCATTAATGTTGTATGTACGATGTGTCGTATAGATAGTTGGTTATGATACGTACAAAACAAAGCTATATTTCCAGGTCCTGATTTTGTCAATTTTCATATTATGAGTTACACGGTGAGGTGATTTTGTATAATCAATTATAATAAACGTATTAGAGACACGCATTTAGTTAGGTATATGACGAGAAGAATCAGGATGCGGTCAATGATTTAAATAAGAACACAAGTTGCTAATTGACCTTGCACTACCGAATTACTGGAAAGAAGCAGTTTTAGAAACTTGTTCCATAGGCAAATTTATAATTCATGTGCTCTTCTTCACTTGTTTTAAATATTAATTAGTCACATATGTGAAAATAAAACACTTGTTTTTTTTTTATTCTACTCGTTTAATTCACTTGAGACGCGTTTCGCCTTGTAATAGCATTATCAATCTAACAATGGGAGACAGATATACAATTATAGTTATAAATACAAGTTGTTGAGTTAAATTGTTAGATTGATAATACTCTTACAAGGCGAAACGCGTCTCAAGTAAATTAAACGAGTAGAATAAAAAAAAAACAAGTGTTTTATTTACACATATGTGATCATAGAGTTCTACAAGCTTACCTCGGAAACAATTAAAATTAATTAGTAATTCCATGTACAACTGTTTGGACGCCAATTTAATTAATTAGTCCACGTTGACTGCGCATAAATACTGCGTAGTAGAGCGTCTACATAGTCCAGGTGTTGTTTCATCCGCAACCGTGCGGATTTCTTGTACATCTGTACATCAGAATATTATCTGCTTCATCCGGGTGTTCCCATTTGGGCGTTGGGCGAGGTAAAAATATTACTTTGCACGATTAGCATCCGTTTTAAGTTGGTGAATTCTCAGAATATATCATGATTAAATACGAATATATCATGTTTAAATACGATACTTTGAGATGTTGAGAGATAGAAGTGAAAAATATAAGAGATTCTTTGGTATCTTTCGGAAACATTTCTAATTCAAAAGTTGATATATTCAGCCCCAGAAAATAATTTTCGCATTTACATTTTGCTGTCGCGCATCGGCAGGCAGGCCTTGGACGGCGCGGGATTCTTCAAGTGGCTAACAGTCTGCTGCGTGAGAAAATTGGAAGGATCTCGGAAAACGGGCTAAACTGTACGCCTGTCTTCGAAAGTGGCAAGTACGTGAAGATGTGACCTTTCCACCGGGGCGAATAGTCAACGGTCACTTAACATTCGTTGGCCCACCGCATCGCCGCGAAATTTCCATTTTACATTTTTTTTTTTATAAATCTTTCGAGCCGAGGTCGGGCGCGATTTTGTAATTCGGGTCGAGGCAGGATATCCAGAACTCGGTAGGGCTGGGGTTTTATTAATGATAGTGAAGTCTAAATTACTTTTATCAAAGTTTAATTTCGCGAAATGTATACAAATATAAACAATGATAAAAAAAACTATAAGTGTGCCCACAGACAAAGTGAAGCATTAAATCGTACAAATTGAATTTACTTTTCCGAAAAAATATCAGTTGAGTCAAAAAACATATCTTCTTCTAGCGCTTCTCCAGTTATCGAACCGGCGACGACTGGCTCTACAATGCAACCAAAAATTAATGTAATAAAGTATTTCTAACTACTCGGAAAGGATCAAAGAGGTGGGTCGAGAGCATTCGGAGCTACTCTTGATCCATATTATAAGGTGACTGTGGATTAGTTTTTTACACCATGTATTTATGAACATTCTTATTGTTTGAGTTTTTGTTAACTAACGTATCCATGAATTTAGTCTACTTTTATTTCTATTTTTTATATACATAACATGTTCAATACCTATGATCTAGTTATTTTATTTATTAGACTTTATTGACATACATGTTTTTGTTGTAATATAGGTGTTAAAGTAGCCAGTTTTTTTCGTGTTATTATGGGGTTATTTAATTCAAGATAGATAAAGATTCGACAGGAATAAAAATAAAAATAGACAAAAAAAATGTAGTGAGGATGTTGTAGAACTAGTGAATTATTAGTGTAGACAATGTATAATGATTATTAGAATATTGGATAGCGATGCTGTTGTATTTACTCTACTTTTCAAAATTTTAATTACCATGTTCAATAGTGTATATATATCAATGTGGAGCTACACACGCAGCATGGAATATATATAAAACAGAAATTGAAAAAAATAATGTTAAAAAAAGAAAATAATAGAAAGTTAAGCAAAAAAAAAATTTTAGGTTAACACAGAATAGCAGTTATTGAAGTTTTAAATAAAGACCATTCTTTTGCCTGCAGCAGCTCGAAATAGTTCGACTGTAGAATTCCCGAACAATTGACTTTGATTTTTTAACCAGGACGTTCTTCTAGGATGTGGTACTTTTCCAGATGTCTCATGATATACTCAAAACATTGCAATTTCCGGGTTTTTATTGTTTTAAGGATTTCTTTTTCCGGTCATCGTATTATCATTTATAACTATATCAATTCAGACTATTTTTAGAACCCGTATCCGTAGATTCACCTGCTTCAAACAGCTTTAGCGTTGTTTCAGTGAGTGTCCGTGATTCTATACCATATAAAAGCATATTTCATGGCTATATAACATAGTTCATGGCTATATAATACTTTCTTCATACGGAAGAATGCTGCCAGGGCTTGCTATATACCACATTTATATTCCATTCTAGTTTGCATTCTAGGAAATGTTCCCTTTAAGATATGCGGGTGTGCGCGCGCACACGATTTGGCATCATAGCGCACACAATTTTTAACAAGACTTCTTCATGTGTCGCCTTCTATCGAAGGTTGACGACCATGTTGCAGCATGTTGATTTATCCTACCACATTGAGATTACACAGCCAAGAGAATCTCTTCCTACCTACGCCTCGGCCGCCTTCCATCTTCCCTTGCATAGAGAGTTGTAAAACATGATATTAGGTAGAGTCATAAATAACTTCCGTTTTTTTTTTCATACATGTATTTTTCAACAAAAAAAAAATTATTCTAAAATGTATTCTCCATTACTTGATATGACTTGAAGAGTGCACTTTTATGTATATATAAGTGCACTTTTCTTGTATTTATGATTAGTTTTAAACTGTCCTGATGGAGTTTGAGATAAGCGAAACCGGTTGACGTATAATAAATTTCGTGGTTTCATACAAAATTAATGTTATTTTTTTAAATATAATATGTCAAACCTCAAAGTGATTGCTTTCTACGAAAATAGGTTTTTTTTTTCTTGTTTTTAACTGCTTAGCGTCTTGGTCTACTAAAGTATCTGGCACCTAGTGATAGTAGCATCCAAACAGGACCCCGGTAACTTCTTTATGTAGTTTATCCATCTTGCAAGAAACCGTCCTCTTGCTCGTTTCCCTCAATTGTCCCTGTCATCACGAACTTTTTGAGACTCTACGTTTTTTCTGGCAGCGTGTCTTTATGGATTGTATATTGTGACAGTCTGTGAGTCGCGAGAATGTCCAAAATACGTGCGAATTTTTTTCCTGTACGTTGTCAAAAGTCTTTTTGTATCCTTGATTCCTGGCATCCGCTACCAACGCCATATCGCGAATTTATCAGGTATTTATCACTTATAAAAGTATGTTTAGTTATGTATTGTTGATATTAATTGGTCAAAGCCGTCGTGTATGGCCATCAAAAATGGACCATGACCATGGCAAGGCACTGGCCAAACATTATCGTTAATGACAAGCTGCGCTGGGAAATGCCATTAATACTCTTAACGTCATTATGTCTGTTTTAATAACCCACTTTGGGCAGCGTGGTAACGAGAGCTTTGGGAATATGCGCACATCAGCTGACACATTTGTTAGGTTGGGTTAGATTATCATTTTTATTTATTTTTTATGATTTTTCGATACCTTCTTATTTAAATTTACACCTTCTTACCGTTCCATCGATTCCTTGATCTTTTGACAGTACTGTATATTTATTCAAAAGTTTGTTTTTCTTCGTCAAAAAAAATAGAAAGATGTACAGAAAAGTATTTGAAAAAACATGGTTGACGGAGCGAAATGGTAACGCGTTTCTCCAGATATGAAAAGTTCCGGGTTCGTATCCTGGTGGCAACCAAATATTTATTTATATTTTTCTAATCGATTCGTTGAATTAATTTTAAATTTATTAATTTACCGCTAAATGTCTCGCTCCTCACTTTACGCCTGTTGTACGTCAAATTTCAGTCTATTGACCGTTGATATTCCGTTCGTAGGTTGGATGAATTCGAATCTCCCTTCGCAGCAGTTAAAACAAAAAATATATATTTGCATTTCATTGCCTTCCGTTTATTCAGTTCAACGTTGTCTATGTCTATGATTCTGGATAGAAATTCAGGTGGTCTGACTGACGGACGCTACGCATCCCTTAATCGCCATAAAGCTTTGGACTTTTTTTGTTTAGCGGCAACAGTGGATTCTATCATTTGTTCCGTATCCACAAAGTTTGAAAATATTCGACATTCAGTTTCGCATGTACTGCATCAACGTACAAAAAACGACTTTAATGCTTGAGTATAATGCACAAAATAGCATACATATTACGAAGCGAGTGGATTGTTTTGAGAAATTTGTTTGTGTGACGCATTTTTGACAGTTTGGCTTGAATACTTGAAGACGAATTATTGAAACATTGAATGTCCTTCGATTACATGTTATATTTGTATATTTGATAGTAGGTATAAACTTATTTTCCAGCATCCATTTTACAAAAAGTCATCGATACATATATGAGTTCCCTTCGTTGAAAAACAATAAACATCGACGAGTTTAATATCGTTGTTTGGAAATATTGAATGACTGAAATATTACATTTGCTGCAGGCGTCATTTATTATTCACGATCTGCCATTTCCGTTTCCGATTCAAAGTGCAAGTAACAAGGCTCGCGAATTCGTTAACGACAGTTGACGGGGAGGTTTGGCCGAGGCTGTCTGCCCGCCAGCGCTGACCGCCCCGGCGCATTACCGGGATAAACTGCGCGCCACTGACAACGCTGAGCGAGTATATTTATCATGGCATCAACTTTACCCTTTTAGCTGCCAACTCTATTTGAAATGGAAGACACCACATATGGTAAGACTAAATTTTAAGGGTCTTGACTTATCTATCAAAAGCTAGGACCTGTCGTCCACACATGGGAAAATGATTTGAAAATATGACTTTAATCCCTGCAAGTTTGCAAGGTCCAAAAGTGCGTGTTAACACGCTTATAGCTTGGCGAGACATACAAAGGTATACGAAAAATTGTTTTAAAAACAAAAATTCAATTTACATTTAAGAACTATGTTTTTTTCGGTGCAATTTTCACTAAGCTTCTATCTTGGACTCCTTCCAAAAGTTATTTGTAGGTGTCCAATTTTATCTAGACATTATTGCCTTTTCCCCTCAATCTTTTAGCCCAGTTTATTATTTACACTTTTCTCCCACACCACATCTCAAAATTGTTATGCGGTTGTATCCACAAAACTCGCAGCACCATTCGTGGCGTAGCGGTTAAGACGTCTGACTAAAATCAGATTCATTCTATGAACATAGATTCGAATTCCATTGACTAAGAGGCTTATTTTAAAATTTGGCATTTCAATAATATTTTTAATTTAAATTAACATAATCATTATATATGATTACGCCAGTAACGGTGGTATACACTATGCATATTTATGAAAGTGCTCCCCTTTATTTTATTTTTTTAATATTCATAGCTAAGTGGTGCTAATAAAAGCCCGATGGCGAGCCTGTAACAATATTATTTGAAAATATGATATTAAATATAATTAATTGTAAAAACAAAATGTAAAGGTACACGATGCCCGTAGGCAACAAGAAATAAATAATGGATTAACAAGGAACCATCTGATATTTTGGTTGACTTTTTCATATTCTTGCAATAATTTTCTCTTTAACTATGTAACAAACATGTCGAACTTTATAGTAATTTACAAGGTAACAAAAAAAAATGTTCGCAACACTTAGTAACATTTTTTGGAACAACTGTTAATTTAACTACAAATAAAATGTACTAGTTTTAATAATAATAAGTTTATTTTTTACATTACTGTTGTAAAAATTTCACCTCATGGGCGGTGACCAAACTTGGACGGAAAATGAATATTAAAAACTTTGAAGCACAATATCCTTCGTTTGATGTAAATGTCAATTAACGCCTCGTTGCTCCAAGGGTACGATAATATGGTCACTTCATTATAGAAAGATATATTTTTTAATAGAGATGCGTTCAAAATCACGAACCGTGAGTCAATCACTGATATTTTTGAGTCACACTCACTATCGGTGATTGAATATCTGGGAATATCGTGATTCGTGATTCACTTTTTTGTTTTATTTATATTTGATTGTGAACCGTGATTCGGCGCACGTGCATATGAAACGAAAATATTCATGAAAGAATGATGTTACAATTCGTGATTTTGCCAAAACGTTTTACACATTTGACCTGAAATGCTGAGAATTTAACCCGAAAAATAAACTCAATTTTTTAAGGGTTTTTATTCTCTTTGTGATGATATTAAAATATATATATTATTTATACAAGCTAGAATAGGTTTTTAACGCAAATAAATGTTGAATAATATAAGTAAAGACGCTCAAAATTATGTTTCATATTTATTTATCTATTTCGTGTATTGTGATATCGTGCAGCAGTGATTACAATCACAGTTTTCAATCACTAATATTATCGAATATCAATCACAACCACACCAGTGAGTCAAAAGGAGCATTTTTCTCATCACTGGCGTACACGGAATACGTGTCACATCAATATTCTTACTATTTTAAAACTAAGCTAAAAACTTGTGCTTTGAAAATAGGATTTACTTGATGGCTTCCTGGAACGAGGCTCGAACCCCCAACAACTAGATCACTAGGCGAGTATCGTAACCACTAGACCACAAGCACATCAAATATGGAAAGGAGGAAAATGGGAATAAATTGTAGAATATAATATGGAAAGCGAAAAGCATTGGGAAACAGAGTCAAAGGAGATAGTCGGAATGATGCATCAGCCTCCCAAACAGACCTTTGGACAGCGAATGCAAGCAGCTGGTCCTAACTCGATCAAAGTTGTGGGTTGGTCGCAGTACATCACAATACAAACGAAATGTTGAAATGCACGTTCAATTACATTTGAAAAAACGTAAGCCCTCGATGGGCTATCCGAAACGCGATTGACGCAAATTGAGCAAAATAAGAGAGAGGCAGTAGGGGGAAGTAGGAATAGTAATTGTAGATGACATTTTTTTTTTATTACCTGTATGTTTATCTAATTATTATTATAATTATAGAATCGATCAATGATCAAATAGTAGGTACCTTCGTAGGACTTCGGTTGTTAGGTTTGTTACAATTGAGAAATCTGAATACTGCATTCGAGAAATATAATATAACGATATCCGTCCGTGTCGCTAGGCAACATAAAACAAACAAGATCAGCTGTCATTATATTACGAGGAAAGCATGCGTTATCGTATCAAACAAATCAAATTATTAATGCTATTGTAATAAGTTGTCCACTAAATTCGTGTGTTTTCTTGTCTTAACAAGTTGTATTATCTGTCACTAGTATCATATACCATTTTGTAGGTGTAATTTTATATTTCAACAATTACTGTTGACTTTTTCATTATTTTTTATAATTAACGGATGAGCAGGTTGATGAACTAGTTCATCTCTGACATATCCATATTTATAATTTAATTGTTGCTGGAGTGCTGTACAAACCGCCTATAGCATCATTGCTGTACAAACCGCTCATAGCATCATTGTAATCTACGGATATGTGACTTTGTTGCGGAAAGAACAGAAATGGTTTAATCACTTTAAAGAAGATGATTTCAACCTAAGCTAGCTTTTATGTTAGTCTTATGTCTGGAGTCTGGACGGCCGAAGAATGTTCAGAAGCTGTTCTCCAAGAAGACAATCGTCAAACGACACGGGAATCAGCAAACCATCTCATATGTTCACCACAGACATTTAGTTCTCAAATCATCTGAATTCAATTGGAAAAGTCCAGAAGTCCAGAAAAATAATCAGGAAAGTGCTAAGTAGATTAGTTTATTCGTATATTAAGTTTTTATTTAAATAACATTTTGAAATCTTAAAAACCGCACTCGTTGGGTTAACATAATATTATTGTTGATTTTTTAAACAAATTAAGTTTAAATTATATTTAAAAAAACTAACTTTTAGAAAAATTAATTAATTAATTACTTCACACTACACTTTAATTAAAATTATAAAATTATTTAATTTTATAAAAGTTAATTACAATGAATTTCCACAAAGGTAATCACGAAAATTTTGAAATATTATAAATTAAATTTATAAAAATAATTCATCTCCCGTCATTATTGACGGGTTATTTCTAGGGTATATATTAAAGTCAATTCATGCAGAATATTTTAACATCCCCTTATTTATGGTAATAAAATAGCCTCCCCTGGATACGTGGAAAAATATTAGAGCGATTTCTATCATTCCAGTCGCATTAGTAAGGGGAATACAAATGGGATATTTAGTGGGGCGTATTTTTCTGTAATATACTAAATACATTCTATAAAATAAATTTGTAAAATTCCCAACTCAAACTCAACATTCCTAAACCGTACTGACAAATAAATAAGCAAAATTGTGCACCGCTAAATATAACATCGATAAAGTTGGAACTGGTTTAGCTGTTAATTATTAAAAATATGTGAAAAAAGTATTAAATAAAAAATAAAAAATAAATCATTAAAATATATCTACAGAAAACTGTATCTACCGAAAAAAATTTTTGGTTCCACCGGGACACGAATCCGGAGATTTATCATACCACCAAAAATGGCAGCGTTACAATTATGCCACGTTGGCATTTTAATTTTACAACAAATTTTAAACATATAATATGTATTCTTTTCATAAATTATACAAATATAATATATAATTCATTTAAATGCTTAACCTAGCGTAATGGTAACTCATTCCCCGGTATGAGAAAGCTCCGGGTTCGTACCCCGGTTGTAATCAAGTATTTTTAGATAAATATATTTTTTGTTTAATTAATTAACCTAATATGTTCTAAATGTCATAGACGTATGTTCTAAATTTGCAAAATCTAAATAAAAATGTGTTATAATTAATAATTTAAAAAATATACTCACTTGAGTAAACTAATTATGATGAATTTAATTTTTGATAAAAATAATTTTGTGTCATTAGCAGTTAGGATATTCACATTTTAAAATACATCAATTCTAAATACTAATTAAATATACAAAATATAAAGATATACGTAAAAAATAATAGAAAATACTGTTGTTGCGGTTGTACCGAAATTCGAACCCGGATCTCTTTTTCCAAACCGGAGAAGTTGCATTATCCAACTATGCTACAGCGACATTATTTTTGACGACAAATTTTCGAACCCACATGTTACACTTTTTCAAATTAATACATCCACTAACGTTCCATTATTTGAAAGCTATTTTATATTTTATTATTTTTCGATAAAATCAATTTTATACGTATATCTTTGTAATTAATACATTTAATTAGTATGTAAAATATCACAGAACGTCTGTTCTGAATAATTACAACTTCACAATAAGAATGTGTTCTTCAAATAATACATAAATTCGTTTACGTACAAACATGATTTATCCAAATAACCGCGCCTTACATAATTAGTAATTATGTACATACTTATCATGTGCGTAATTAGTAATTCCGTTACCTGAACGTGTATAAAAATGTTAATAATGTTGTACTCATTAAATTAAAACTGTATGCGTAGCATACAAACGAGAATATTATTTATAACGTGCGGTCCAGCTAAGCTATATTCTTCCAGAACTACAATCAATATTATTATTATTATTATGAAATGAAAAAAAATCACAGAATTACGTCTTAGATACACGTATCATACCACCCCTGCGTATAATGCGTTTTCTGATTCGAAAATATTCATAAATCCAGTTTAAAAAATTAACGGACGGAGATTTCTCGATCCCCCCGTGTGACAGGCGGGGATACTTCCGCTGCGTAAAATAGAAGTTAACTAATACCTTAAGCCCTTTATTAATACTGGCTTGTTGCAAAAATTGACAGGGATAACTACTTTTTTAAAAATTTATATGACAATCTGGCAACACAGTCTACTAGGGGAATAGCTAAGATGGCAGGGAACTGGCTCAGCATGCGAGAGGTACTCGATGCCGACGCTCGGTATCGATTCCGGTGTCGGTAATAAATGTTATTAAATTTCTAACGCGCAATTTCTAAAGCCGCTCTCGTGACGAATTTGAATGGGGGACCCACTGAATAAGCATTGTCTTTGTTAAAAAAAAAACCCACCTAAAATTATATTTAATGGTGGAATTTTAAATTGTCCTTATCCACGGATGACTAAGGTTCGTACTGTATAATTTTCGGGTCGATATGGACGCTTTGTATTCTAAAAACCTTCCAATAATTTATTGTTTTTTCAGGACCGCCTAATTCCGCCCTCGCATTCCGATCGAGGGAAGAAGGAGCATGCGTCAAAGTTCAGGTTGTACAGGTAGGCACCAAATCACAAAGGATTATTAGGGGTAGGTTGGCGCGCAATCACGGAGTAGTCGAGTGGGTAAGGCGAAGGGTATTATTAAATTATTTTTTTTTAATGTATGATCTTTACGTAAACCCGTGTACTGCGATTCCCTAAAGAAACTTCCAGATATTATGCTCCACGGAGTTCATGAATATTGGGCTGGTTGTTTTTAATAAAATCGGATGGACGGCGCAATGACCCGCGCAAAACAAACCCCTAAACAAAGGGGCGGCTATGATCGACATCTGTTTACCCGTCAAAACATTACTCGAGAAAGGCTGTGAAAAGGATGGAAAGGAAAGGAGCAAAATCACAAAACAAAATTTAACAGGACGCGTAAAAACATTTTATATACTATTTTATATCTTTTATGTCAGTAGCGATAAACGTCGGTGAATTCAGCGAGCCTATGCCCGAACGCGCCTGCGTGCGTCCATTTCAGTGTAATAAAACGGATTATCGACAGATCATTTACTAAGCTTACAAAGACTCATTAAAGTACAATATGATGATAGAACAGATAAAAAGAAAATATAAAGGTTATCATTAGACCAGGGCGAACTGGAGGGGGCTCGGAGTCAGTACCTAACAGCAATTTCTGTAGATGATAAATGTGGAAAAGAGATCACTTAGGCGTATATGTGTCAAATCTATTTAAGACAGAGTAAAGAATGAAGAAATAAGGAAAGTATGTAAAGCTGATGTTAGTATAGTCAGTAATATTAAGAAAGGATCACTTAGTGATATGGAACGGATGAATGAGGAGAGAATGCTAAGAAAGATATATGACGCAAGTGTTAATGGCACCAGAAATGGAGGACTTGGCACGACCAGGTAAACCAAATAATGTAGAATGATTCTGGTAAACTATCGGTGAACTTGTATGAATTTGGATGAGGCGAGAATTGTGTATCAGGACGGAGGTGCGTGGCGTTCTATCCTCCCTGCCTAGTCCCGCGGAGAAACGGCGTAATAGTGAGTAAGCAAGTATGAAACATAAGACTTTGTTGCCTTTTGAAATTTTTCGTAAAATACATTTATTTCGGGTGCACAATAAAAAAGAGCTATTCGTTTTTTGTCTATAGTCTAAGAATACTTCAAATTGCCAATCTTTGATATATATTGCTTCCAGACGTTCTTAAATGTTCAAAGAAACATTCTTGTGAACAATGATTTGAACGATTATCCTTTGTACTTCACATGTGTAATTGTGCCCAGTTTCGAAAAGGATAGTTCCTAATATTTATTATTCTGTACCATCATTTCCTAAGAAGATCAGTTTCAATCCAGTCAATCGTGGAACTCTTCACTCTTGCAATCCAAGGCGGTCAGTCAAGTACAGTTTCCAGCTATTGATATTAATTATATAACGGTATATTGCGTATTGTTACATAATATGCAATAGGTAAGTATATTATGTAACATTCGATTGCTTTAATAAATAATTATTGCGTTTAATTGTATAAGAAGAGTGATAAAAAAATCCGCCCCTTCCCCGGAACAACGCGAACAGCTCTGAGATTAAGCAAGCCCCTTGTTAGCATATTGGCAGCCCACAGTTGTCATTAGATTAAAGGCGCCTGTGTGAAGTAAAACATCTAAATGAGACATAAAATCGGCTAAGAAACTTTTGATTGAGTGTTACAATTAATGAGAAAGAACAAAATATCTTAAATATTGTTCCGAATTCGTAAAACACACTTTTCGCGCGTCTTTCGAATGGGCCGCGACACATTTCCGCATTCAAATTCCCACCCATACCTTTTCTCATGTTTGTCTTGTCAGTGTGAATTGTGACCTTGACGTCAGGGTCGACATCGCGAAACTATTCGCGGTGTGGACCCAATTACCTCCAGTGCACCAGCACTGTATTTGGTGATATTGTTTGTGTGCCGTGGGTGAACTTGTGCCATTGTGTGATATCGGCGGAGACTGGAGAGATAACGGAGATATCATATGGAGTCCCTAACACCTCACCAACCTCATCCTGTACCAGGGTTTCCCTACTCTCTTACCCTACCCTGCGATGATTCCGATTTACGACCGGAATTCTATTCCTTTTTTGCGGAACGTGCGATCCGGAGATCGTGCAATTCGAATTCGTTCATTTGAATTCTATCGGTGCAGGATTTACGTTGCGAATTCAAAAATAATTGGTGAAATGTGAACTCACACGGCTAACAAGGTCAATGATATCGAAACAGGTGGCGCGCGACAGTACGCGGTGGTCGCGGCCGTACTATGGTGAACTCGGTTTGCTCGAATGGCTTTCAACTGTTCAAACCGCGTACAGCGTAATTTCACTTTTCACTGAGCCTATGTCGTGAAAAATATATACAGGTTATATATGATTTTAGGAGTCGAGTCTTCCTGTCAAATAGAACTCATTTACACGGGTTTGAGAGTTCTCACTGTCTCTTCCTGCCAATTTAAAGCGATAATCCCAAAGTTTACTTCATGACCTAAATTGCAATCGGACAACAATTGTACACGCTATTGAGATTTTTTCAACTGAATCTATAAACGTGTCATGTCTCATCCCATACACACGCACTATAATAAACTCGCATATATGTGTAAGAGAGTTGGTATATAATCTCACGAAACGCTCGAATTAGCTTGTATTTTGCATATTTTATCACATATAACTTCATGATCAGGTACGTGCCCTGACGTTAATATATTCATGGATTTTCGTTCCGCTCGGTTTCGATTAAAGCATTATCTATAATTATTATAATCTCGCCCTTAAGATAGTCGGAACTCGAAAAAGAAGAGAAAACTAGCTAAGAGTTTAGTTTAATACTCAGACATCGATGTACTCTAGATGGAATGCTTAGAAGACCTCAAAGGATCGGACTATTTCCTCAATAAAAACCATCAGTCATCAACACTGACGCAGAAACAAAAAGTTCACACTCCGCATAGCGGTTGCCCGTAAAGTCGTGAGATTTTTTTTTACACTACCAGTAGCACGCGTGCACCGCGGTACCCGCACGTTTCATACACATAAATATACAAATTTGGAATCACATTTTAAAATAATATTCTTACGTGCGTCGTGGTGTAGTCGCGCCACCAGATTTTAATCGGCAGTGCTTGATGGATATGAACAAAAATAAAACCTTTTGTTTAAATAGATATACAGAGTCTACACCACCATTATTGGCCTATAGTGTAATATGATATTAGGCTTATAGTGTAATATGATATTGAAGATAATGTAAAAACTATGTTTATTAAAAAAACACTAAAATTAAAAGATAACTCGCAGCTGATGATTCAAACCTGCGCCCCAGAGAGAAGCTGACTCTAATCATACACCTTAACCGCTATACCACGGCTGGAGATGTAAAGTGAGTGGATTTTACTATGTTTATCGGACAGTATTAACATGCATACATATAAATCAATATTAGTGCTTTATAAAATATATGTAGGTACATACTAAAAATAACACAAGAAAATAATAATTTCTATAACCTTAATTTATTTTTAAAAATCAACGAACAATAGAAAAATAATTCACTTTCTTTACACAAATATTTGCATTCTAACATAGAATATGTATGTTTTATGGGAAAACGTTAAAAATAAAACGATAGAAATAGCACGTTTAAAATAGAGTTATAAAATTTCGGAATATTTTACGAGAAATTCGCGGGCGACACTGTAACATATAAGAACGTTGTTAAGGGTATTTAGTATCTTTGTAGGCACCAACGAACAAATTTAATGACTTCATACTAAATATGAACTTCATACTTAGAACTCGTGGTGAAAAAACAATTAGTTGCATACCTTGAAGATAAAAATATACTGGTTAATCAACAATCAGGCTTTAGAAATAAACATTCATGCGAAATAGCTATTAATTATAGCATTAATGAGTGCAAGATGCATAAAAACTAGAAAAGGAAAACTGTAGTCTTTTTCTTACACTTACGCCTTTGAGACGATAGACAGAGATAAATTTTATTATTAAGGAGAACATATTCTTATTATGAAGTTGTAATTATTCAGAACATAGGTCTGTAATATTTTAAATACTGATTTAATGTATTAAATTAGTATTTAAAATAATAATAATTATACTTTTAAAATTAGCAATATTAACTTGGTGGTTAAGATTCATATTTTTTATTTATTATCTTAGTTTTATTAACCACAATTGAATTTAAAAAACATCTACCGGTTTCGGAAAACACCTTTTCCGTCATCAGGATGTCATAACCTTTTCTTTCTTCAGGATGTCATAACTATGACATCCTGAAGAAAGAAAGGAAGAAGGAAAAGGTGTTTTCCGAAATCGGTAGATGTTTTTTAAACTCAATTGTGGTTAATAAAACTAAGATAATAAATAATAAAAAAAATAATAATAATAATTATTCATTAAAAATAAATAATTAAGACATTGAAGAGATGAATGAAATAAAATATTTAGGAGTAATAATTGACATTAAACTAAAATTCGACAAACATATTTTAATAATTACAAAGAAAATGGCCAAAAAAGTTGTTTTTTTTAACAGAATAAGAAAGGAACATAAACTAAAAACATCGCAATCAGTGTATAATTCTATTGTCACTCCGCATATAAATTAATGTTCAACAGTGCTATTTTTGGGAAAGGAAGCTGAGAAGAAAAAAATTCAAATAACTCAAAACAGATCAATGAGGACTATTTTAAGATGTAATAGATTAAACAATTAATTTATGTTAAACAAAAAATTAATCAAAGTATTCTAATATTGATATACAAAATTAAAAATCGATTATTGCCATCATACATGAATAATAACACTCGTGTGGACCTTCAAATATTATTATTTTAAGGTCCACACGTATCCTACGAGAAATCGATGGAATTTTAGACTTCCACAAACAAACTTGGCAGGAGCACTAAATACTTTATACTATAAAGGTTTCATATTGTTCAATGAACTGCCAGCAAATGTGAAAGATGTAACTAGTTTTACTACTTTTCGTAGGTTACTTACTTACTTACCATCCCCGCAGGGGTAGGCAAAGAAGATAGAGCGCCACACTCTTCTGTCCTGACACACAATTCTCGCCTCATTCACATTCATACATCTTCTCATACAAGCTCGCCGATTGTTGAGGCTTCTAACAGAATCATCCTACATTATCTGGTTTACCTGGTCGTGCCGAGTCCTCCATTTCTGGTGCCATCAACACTTGCGTCATATATTTTTCTTACCATTATTTCCTCATTCATCCGTTCCGTATGACCAAGCCACCTAAGTGATCCTTTCTTAATCTTACTCACTATACTAACATCAGCTTTACATTCATTCCTTATTTCTTCATTCTTTACTCTGTCATAAATAGATTTGCCACAAATACGCCTAAATGATCTCATTTCCACTGCATTCAGTCTACTTTCGTTCCTTTTCTGCCAGCTGCAGGCCTCACTTCCATACATCAGTGTCGGTACCAGGATTCCATTGTGTACCGCTAGTCTTGCCTCGGTTGAAAAATTTTCGTAGGTTAAGTACAAAACATGTAGTATCTACCTATGTTTAATAACTAATCATTTTTCATGTGTTTATTTAATTTTGTATTTACAATCTCTTTATTTAATGTTAATTGACGTAAGATATATATATTTTTTTTTTATGTAAGTGTTGCATACTAGTTGTAAGAATATTATAATTATTAAAACAAGGTAAAAAATATACAGAAAAAAACCAATTCTATGATAGATATGTCTGATAATTGCAACATGTTTTTTTTTATAAACGATAGGTATGTACTAAAAAAAATTAATTTCACGTATAAAACGTGAATATTCCATTTACTGTAATTTTATTATGTTCATGTATTAACATAATATGTTATTCTTGCCTATTATCGATGCCGTATTATTCCTGTTATATTAATAAGTATATTTTTTTTTTCTGGGTTTTATCATTAATTTCATATTATACAGCAAAAATTATAATTCTTTATGATCTAATAAATTGTATAACTTTATGAAATAATTTGTCTAATTTAATTTTATGATTTTTTTAAGTATAAATTCCAATTCCTTTGTTTAATATAATATATACTCAGATAGATAATATAGTATCACATTAATTAAATAAGTCATTAGATGAACATAATCTAAAAGTATTACATAACACTCGCAAATTCTACTGTTTACTGCGTAGAATGATATACAAGTGGTCCCATTGAAAAGAGACACTAGAGACCGTTCGCAGTGAAGGGGTGAAATAACTTTAATACAGTTATCACAGGCCATATAATTTTGGGGATTTGAGGTTATTAATGATATTGAATGGGTTAAACGTTATCACATGTTATCACTATGAAATCAAAGAGGTTATTTGTGAAAGAGTGATTGTTTAGAAGTGTGTTAGAAGTGTGTTATCAGAGGGATTTTTATGTTTTAAATTATGTGATATAATTAATGTCACAATATTTCATCCACCAATCTCGTGTCCGTTTGAAAGTCGCACAGCTATGTGAGTGAGGCAGGCTGCAGGTTATGAGAAATAAACATTTTACTGTTGACACTGAGTTTATTGTAGTCAAACTTTACAAAACCAGAAGTTAACCTGCATAATTAAGTTACTGCGCGAATTGTTATCGGAGGCGGTTTTTGTAGCGGTCGACTGAAAGGTGGCGATAGTAAGAGTGAAGCTCGTACGGCAACCCTTTCCGCAGCGCTGCTGGACGCATTGATATTGCTACATGCTCTCGGTACTGAGTGTCTTTATGGCTGATGGAAGTTTCGTTTTGTGCATCGGTACTTGCTGGGTGAGTTCAGCTTCACCGGGCGGTTATGATGAGAGTGGAGGCGAGAGACCTCCACAGAATTATGTTTACTGCACTATTCAAAAATAAAACATAAATCATAATTTTCTTACATACTCCACTTTTCTATGGGGCGTATTATAAAACTAAAATGATCTAGCTTCAACTTATTTTAATATCAGCTGGATTTGACTTTAATAACGAGCAAACAACCCCTTCAGTTTACTAACACCCGTTATTAATTTTATTTCTTATTATAATTAGAATGTTGTATTATCTTTAATCCTTGAAAAAATACATAAACAGATGTAATACCGTTTAACAATTATTGTGAAATTGTGGGGGAAAACTGTTTAAATTTGAATACTTTAGCACTACTAACTATGGTAATATTAGATTATTAATAAATTAAAATAAATCAGATAAAAAAAAATCTGACTATATTATTATGGTGACTTCGCCCGAGAAAATTCTGGGAACTAATGATGTCTGGTAGATTGCACAAAATACAAAAACCTATTCATCGCCTATCTTACCGCACTGAGTAAAAACCGATGGAAATATAATTTAGTCGGTTCCACTGGACTTGTTTTTGTAATTTTGACGGTAGAGTTCGTTTCGAAACATTTTGCGGTTTTATCGGCGTACCGACCTGTAAAAATGTGGTCGGGCTGAGTGATTGAGGTTGGCTGGATCTATGAATGTGATATTCGATTCAGAAGATAATTAATCCTTAGTTCATTGACGCGGGATGAAAGTCTCATGTTTAGTGTGGAGTGTGAGAAATAACGCTTTACTTATCTCAGTCACGTGTATCATACCACATTTAGATAGAGTATGTTTCGAAAAAAAAATAATACTCACAAATTTAGATAAATATATTTTTTAAATTTGCTTGGTGGATAACCGATTTCCGGGCTCCCTCGTTGACAAGCGGGAATACTAACCATTATACTAACCGAGAAGTCAATGAGATGTGAAAAAAAAAACAGTTTACAAGTAGGTACCTTAAGCTCTAAATTAATACCGACTAGCTTCGTACGAATTTCAACAGGGGGTAATAATTTATTTTAAATCACCAATAAGTATGGATCGAGGACATTAGAATTTGTCGTTCCTACACTAAAAAATATACTACCAAGGTCTTTACAAAATAGTACGCTTTCTTCCAATTTGGAAGAAATGATAAAAAAGTGGCTTATCGAAAATAATTTATCTTACTTGTAAGCATGAAATGAATTGTTTAGACTGTGACACTGATACATTGTTATGTTTTGATTATATTAAATGTAATAAATTTGATCTGATGATTGATGATTTGAGAGATTGACATCAAGATATAGGAGTCTCACAGAGACGCAGTTATTATTTTTATTTACGTGGAACGTCTTGGGCATTACTGGGCTTATGACCTGTCGTCGGCTGACTTAGGCGATCTCTTTACACAATGTAACGTTCACCTATTTACCCATGCTACCACATAGACAGCATAGTTGGTAATAAATAATTGAAATGTTCCAACATGATAACTATATACAAATTTAGATTTAGATGCGGTGGCATGGATAAATAGGTGAACGTTACATTGTGTAAAGTGATCACTTTTAAGCCAGCCGATAACAGGTCGTAAGCCCTGTAATTACCCATACTTCCATATTTTTCTATTAATAAAAAGATTGCTTCGTCTTTATGAGATACTGTTACTTGTTTAATAATATTGCCCTTGTTGGTGAAAATACAGTAATTGTGTGTTCTTGGACATATTCAAATATTGCTATTAAAAGATCAGATGGTAAAAAATATATATTATATTTCAAGGTACACCAACAACACGAGTTGTTGGTGTAATAAAGAATTTTGCAGAAATATTAAGTTTAATCAGGAATCTTTTATCCCCCGAACAGAAACCATAAACAATATTATATCATTCGAACAAGAATATAGGAGCACATTTCATTTAAAATGTCAATAATGTTACAATGCAGCACCATTAGCATCCATTCGGAAGCGATGTTGCCGAGAATGGGGCGCTGAAATCAGTGGCGTAGAGAAGAATGAAGGATTCTATCAAATTTACCATCATTTTCTCGCTAAATATAAAATTTCGCATCCGTTTTTCATCACATTAAAATCTTGCCTGGCACATTAAAATCAAATTGATGGCACGCACAAAATAAAATGAGTTTTTCCCAATACATGAGAAAACTGGGTTTTATGAATAATAAATATTGTATTTATTTACGTATATCTATATATGTATATAATGAATGTAAGTTTGTCTGCTCTCTATATAATCCTATACACTTTGAGCATTCTAAACCAAATTTTGCACAGTTACTCTTTAGAACCCTGCGTAGACATCCTCCCACTGGCCACGCTCTCCCACAGTATAAATGTGTATTATATTGAATGCCTCAGTTGCGCTCTAGGATCCTGAGGGAAATATAGTCACCCCACCCCCCCGGATATCTCAACCTGCCCGCCAACAGCCTGCATAAAACAAAGAGGTTCTCTCTCCTTTAAAACTTTGATCAGGAATTTTAAATTAAAATGATATCTGAATCCTGAGCAACATCAACCAGTACTTACGAGTATATAAAATCATATTGTCTGTTTGGTTTTGCTATTTTTGTATTTTATAAATCACTTATAACTAAATAAATAATGACATATTAAAACGTATACAAAATAAATGTAGGTACCCTACCTGTTGACGTAAGTCGAGTACTCCATGTGCATTTCGTCATTCCAATAAACCTTAATATACTATCCCATTCTGGCCAACTAATACTTAGGGATTTCGGCCGACATGGGACAGATTGCATTTTAATGCGGACATGTCAACACGCATTTTTTGTGGATCGGGAGTGTCGCCGTGCGTAAAATCCGGACCAAAAAAAAGTTGTTTTCTACAGCATCCTGAAGTGCAGTGATATCCCCGTTTTTCACCACAAAAGTGCGAGTCAACCGGATCTGAAATTGCCGTCCAACTCAGGCCTTCAGTCCTCAGATCTCAATCAAGATCTATTTGCCATTATTCCTTTCTTGCTCCAATTCGGATCGCTTCAACTAAACAGTAATTTAAATCGATACAGTCCACGGGATTTATTCTCACCGGAAGATCACTTCCATTATTTGACAGCACGTAGAATCTGACCATATTTGTTTATTTTAGTATAGATGAGATGAGAATGGTATAATATCTAAGTGCCCTAAAAGCTAGTCAGAAGATACGCCACTTGTGTTAGTGCTCATTTTCACGTCTCCGTAAGAACGATTTATTATCGTATAGCACCAAAAGCGCCAGCAAGCACGCACCAAAGAATGAAACTTCATGTAACTAGTTTACTTAGTCTAACTGCATTAGGTTCATATATCTGTACTGCAATACCACAAGTCTAAATGAAATGGAACTAGGTACCTACTCGTACATAAAAATGAAAAATAATGATTAATATTAACAAATAAGTAAAATTTTGATAATTGTAAAAAAAATATTTATAATATATTAAAAATACGATTAACATTGAAAACATTTTATAAAAATATTAAAGATTTAACAAAAGAAATTCTAATTAAGAAACTCAGTACTGATATTAGATATCACAAAAGAAAAAAGTAATATTGAATTTCTAACTCTAAAGTAAAATTTTAAGAAATATAAAGCTTTAATTGCTTGGTCATAAAGTTTTGATCTTTGTTTTTTATTAAATATTTCCAAAATTGAAAAATTTCATTCAGTCTAATTCTTAATATTCCGTAGTTCGGTGGCAATCACAAATCATCATGCAGCGCAGTATATAACTTAATTTATCTTAAAGCTTTCTATTCAATAATTTTAAAGTTTTTTACTAAAATGTGGGTTTTTATTATTCCTTTATATCAGAAGTCATACACTAGATTTGACTTTTTTTTAACTATTACTAAAAAATAACCTTTTATATCGTTCTTATTAATGTGAGTTTTTTATTGGGTTTTTTCATTTCATGTCGCCGATTTGAGCGACCGTGATGAACGTCTGATTCGCGCTTTAGTCATTTTCGTTTAAAATGCCGAAAATATATGTTTTCACGCATATTTTAGTCAAAATATGAATAAATGTTGAACTTAAGGGAAAACAACATTTTCTTAAACAAAGTAAACATTTAATGTGCGTTATTTTGTATGTAAGTCGCAATTAAATATGAAATATTAATTAAATATGTAACACTGTTATCTTTTAAACACTAGCTGTTTGTTTCATAATTTTCGATCAAAATAGTAATATTTATTTATTCTTAATCTAGTGCATACATAAGTATATATATATATATATATATATACGAGTACGTTCTAATATAAACAGTATTATGGGGAAACTTATACATGGGAATGACTTTCAGAAGATTACAAATTTTTCTGTAAAAATATGAATGAAATCTGACTGCGACTGAGGGCGTTATTCATGTACAGATGAACATTCTTATTACATATCTAAATGAAACTTTCCTCATAAATTGCGGAAGAAGTAGTTAGTGTAGAATTCCGATCACTCTCGACCCATTTCTGTAAACCACGGCGCGATGGAACTTGTGTTGGTTTGGGAGTCAGGAACACTTAAAAACATTGTACTTGGCTATTGATAATGGGCACTGGTTGCCCATGTCTCCGCGTCATACAACGGAATAATACCTGGTTGCCAGGGGTACATTCCATTGAAACACCCTTAATACTGATGTATCTGTAGATAAACGAAAAACATCGAGATTTTTCTAAAAAATCAACATCAATTTGATGTTCATTCCATCAAAGTCACTTTTCAGCCGTACCTGGAAAGGAGGGTGTGCCGTCGAGGGGAGGGGGCGCTGGGGAGGATTTTATAAATTAAATGTATGAAAGGAAGGCTTCACGCAGACATCAACGCAAGATCAACGCACACGCGGTTAGGCGGGTAAACATCTTCGTATCTCGTACAAATCAAATGAGTTGAATGCAGTTTATTTTATTTTAATAATATCAAACAGTTTGATATTATCGTTGTGATAAAGCAAATAAATAATACTACATAGATATTGCAATTAAGATTACAATTATTAAATTTCACCGCCATCTCAATGACAGCGCTGCCGGCTGCCGCTACAGGTCTGGCCCGATCCTTCAACGACGATCTGTTTCTCCTGATTCATCGCTCCGCAACGGCAATCTTGCAGGCCCACTCGCACCGAGTGAGACCGCCGACTCGCTTCATTTCATAATATACGCACACCTACTGCATCTTCATTAATTTCTTTCATTCTATGTGTCTTCATTGTTCTCTATCCAACACAATAAACATCAACACGCGAATTATCACACTTTCATTTAACCACCGACCTAATCCCTAAATATATGTCGAATTGTGACGATCAACGAGTCACTTTATTGATATATGCTCACTGTACTTATTACGCGCTCAAATTAAAAACAGGCACAATCACTTTCGCTGTCTGAAAGTTCAATCTAATTAATATTTTATAATATAATACCTATATATTTCACTTCATACAGGTTTATTATAAAATTAATACGATAATATCTTAAATACAAACAATTTTGAAATAACTGTCATTAATTGGTTGCGCGTGACGACAACTGTCACACTATAAAGCGCCCTTGAGGTGAAAGTTTTCACGAAAATGACGCTATACAAATTATCCATTATTATTATTATTGTCCAAGCATGTACGAAAAGCGCACCTCGATTCAAAATCTTCGATCAGTATCGAAAGTTTTGATTTATATTTAAGATCATATCAGGAATTTCATAATCATGATAATAATATCTTCATATGATTACAAATTTTTCTGTAGAAACATCATCGCAATCTAACAGAGAATGGAGACGACATTGCTCAGATATAACAAACAAGCGAACTATTGGTACGAGCTAGTTACCTGGTTTAATAATAATTTAACTATTAATAATAATAAAAAAAACACTTTGTTTATAAACAGTGGTATAACCGAAGGGTTTTCTTATTTTTATTATATGTTGCCACAAAGTAACTTTGCAATTATTGAAGTAATAATTAAATTATTAGTCATACTGATCGATTTTCAAAATATATGTAAAATTTTGAATAGGAGCACGATTACATTATTTAGAATTCTTCACTTATTTCATGGTCTTCAAATCGTCAACCTGGTTCACCGTCAGAATAAAGCAAAATAAATGTACATTGTAAAAAAAATGCAATTTATTTGTGAGAATTACAATGAAACACACGACATTGTTGCTGCTATAAAACTACTTATAGATTTGTAAAATTAACTTATTTATTTATTAACCCCTACTATTGGATCACTCGGCGAGTATCGTAACCACTAGACCACAAGCTCGTCTTAATGGTCCCGCTTCTTTCTTTTTTACCGGAAAAAAAAACAGCCATAGCGGCGACTCGACCACTAGCAAAATAAATTTCTGCTTTTTCGGTTTTACTTCCAAACGAAGCCAATCGATTTTTGCTAGTAATGTGATATTTCCCAAATTGGACAAAGGTCGACTGCAACGCTTCGGTCAGCACGCGGTGATTAAAATGTACGTACACAATTAGTTAAAGCATCCGTAAGTATAAATAAAGTTTTAGCTATAAAATGTCATTCTGTTTAGAATGGTCGCCTCCGAGCTCCGCGTCTCGGGAGCCATTACGGAAATGATCGCTAATGGATTCTCTTCCCCAGCTAAACTGTTGTGAAATCTAACCCCGGAGGCACGAGTATAAATACCATCCAAACTCCCTTCCGTCTCCTCCACATTCTACACTCTCCCAGGCCCAAATTACAACCATTTTCTCAGTCCGACTCGGGACACGGAATTCATTTTATTCCGTTAGCAATCTTCCCTTACAAATACTTCCCTTACGAATTGGGGCTAAATATCCCGAAAACCGAAGGTAGGTAGATTGATTTTCAGTCCACGATCTTATAACAAATCCGCACAAGCGGCGGTAGGCTAATCCGTTGTTTTGCAATATTGGTTAAAACGGTTGTAGTTATTCTTTTTTTTTTCCAATAACCGCCATTCCAATAACCGATAGAATTGTACGGTCTAACTCATATTTATAAAATATGTCCTCTCTAGTAACGGTATAGATAAAAAAAATATATTTATGGTAAAAAGTCAACACGGTAACTACCTAAATTAAATAAAAAATAATACATACTAGATACATATAAAAATAATACAAAGTAAACGTAACGAATTTAGAGCAAATTTAATTTTAAAATGTTAAAAATAAATGTAATAAAATCTCATTTCTTTCTAACAACGTTTTTATATAACAATACTCAGTCTTTTTTTAAATTTTTAATAAGTCCTAGGCATTCAAGAGAGGGGTATTAAATTGAAAAGTATTATATTTTATTAGTATCGTATCGCTGTTAGATAAACTGATTAGATTTTCTAAAGGCAAAGTCGGTACATTTTTCATTATTATTACCAAAATCAGAGGTTATAAATGAAAAGTGACCGAAATAACGCATTTTATAACGACTCGTGACGACTTATCGAACTATTATCTATATTACGAGTATATAGATACAAATAACAAATATTTTAGAATTTCTACAAACATACTGCACGACATTCTTATTCCAAATATAAAAAAAATAAACAAAATACCACAGTTTAACAACTATTTCACTCTTTAGTGAATATCAAAATACAACAAAAGAGTTAGGTTAGGTGCTAGAACCATCTGTCACACGACTATGCTATCTATCACCTACTACTTTTCGTTTAGAATGAACAATTGTATTAGCGTGAGTAATACCATACGTAATACGCACATTGTACGTGTATTGATGCCGCTTAGCGTTTTTATTGGTTAGTGGGCGGGGTTGACATTCGAAAATAGTTAAAAACACAATATCCACAAAAAATATATACAAAACATTTGAATTTTGTAAATTAGGAAAGTTTATATTTAAATCTGTTCATTTTTTAATGTGTTAGTTGTCTATTTGTATTAATTTAATGCATTTGTTCATTTTTCTATTGTCATAAATATACAACTACGTACTTACACTATAAAAGCTATATATTAAAAATAAATATTCCTAAAAGCATTATATGTTCCAATAAACATAAATATACTTAACCCTATTTCTATCTCATATATACTGTGACGGAAAACAAAATATATATCACAAAAAAAAACGGTGTACTTGTAAATTTGAGCTATGTATGTCGTTGTGTGTTCTATTTCTTACCATATATTAAAAAAAAAAAAGTACTATTTATTTTTGAAACGGGCTGTTGTACACACGCACAATTGTTCTTTCTAATTGTAAACGGGTCTACCAACGTTGTAAAATAATGTAAGGTCTTCAGATAGATGAGTAACAATGGTTGTATTAATATAATGAACATGAGAAAATGTCAAGGATATTTTCGTTTACATATATATAGATTTGTTTTTGTTAAAATCAGTATTGTTCCACACTGTACCAATAAATCCTAAATAAGATATTAATAAAATTAGTGAACGAATTTTCGGAAGTATTTTTCGACTCAAATTATCCATACGGGACGGGACGGGTTTCTTTGACTGTTTAATTTCAATAAAATAATAATTCTATACAATTTGAATTGTATGTTTAGATCATTAACCCTTCCCAAGCCATGCAGTAACAAAGGTCTACGATCATAATTAAACCTGTAATATTTCTGCAAATACGTGCAACATAAAATTCATATTTTAGATCATCCTAAAGAAAATATTATCGCTTAGGAATGACTAGTGAAAAACCAATTATGAAAAGGGAATCGTACAAAAACAATTATTTTTTCTTATTAAGGAAAACACATTCTTATTGTGAAGTTGTAATTATTCAGAACATAGGTCTGTGATATTTTAAATACTAAATTAATGTATTAATTATAAATATATACATATAAAATCAATTTTGTCGAAAAATATTGTTTTTTTTTGCGTCACCGGGATTCGAACCTGGATCTCTATTTCCAATCCGGGGAAGTGCACTACCATTGTGCTATAACGCCAGTATTTTTCTTGACAAATTTTCGAACCTATATGTTACATTTTTCAAATTAATACACCTGTCGTTCCATTATTTAAAAGCCATCTACATTATTTTTACAGAATCTCAAATACCTTTGAGTAAACCGACTGCAGACGCCAGAATTATAGAGATCCAGGTTCGAATCCTGGTGACGCAAAAAAAACAATATTTTTCGACAAAATTGATTTTATATGTATATATTTATAATTAATACATTAATTTAGTATTTAAATTATTTTTTCCATTCAATCCGTTGTAAAATTAATACGTTGGTAAAAATACCATTTGTGATATGAAAGACAGAGATCACACACTATTTTCACAGTGAAAAGAACAACACACATACAAATGTAATTGTCTCTTTTTCACTAATTAAATGAATAGAGATAAGAAGGAAGGACACATTGTATAGGACTTAATGAATGCTTTAAATTATGTTATTAATCATTTTTTCAAAATTGAATGCTCAATATTTAGAGAAAACTCGTGCCATTAAAGCCATTTAAGCTAATAAAAACATTTTTTCTAATAGTTATTTACGGTAACACGAGTTTACAGCGTGGCTGCGTTCGGGTGTTTTATATCACGGTATGGTAAAGGTTAATAACAATAGATTATACATATCCAAAAATTATTTTTGAATGACAATAAAAATCAATAATCATGATAAAATCTACTGATTTATTACGTATTCAGACCTGGTTTTTAGTTATTACGCAGTATGATAAAATAAGATTAAAAATTACTCGAAACGAGAATCATACATTATATTATAACATCATACAATCGTCGTTATCAACCTTTTTTGTTCCATTATCCCAGGAGGATGAGGGCCTGAAGTCTCGACAAGGCGCTTCCGTCTCCCCCTGCCATTCTCTTCGATCCTCGACAATCTTCGCCATGTCACTCGCACTGCTCCGATAATTTCGTCCATCCGTTGAGATTCTAGATCTTTCTATGTCTCATTCAAGAATATTCTTCATCCGTCGATTGTCTCTACTGCATCTTGTTCGAATGTCTGAAATATGTTCAATCCGTTGCCATTTACCTTTTTCAACTGTAACAATGAAGTAACAAAATACAAAATGTATTTATTAAAGACCAATTTAAGCCAATCTTCAGAGAATAGAATCCTAGACTACTGGATCCGTTAGCGCTACTTTAACTCTAAACCACCCTCAATTAAAATATAGTTACTTATTATTTCGTATTTTTACTATGAAAATTATTATAAAAAAATAGTACTTTTTTAAAATAATTTTTTTTTTTTTAAAAGTCAGTAAATTCAATAAATTAATTAAATTACCAGTGGGATTTTACTCGAGTAAAGTATGTATTCTTAAATAAATTACTATTTTATTTAATCACCATTTTAAATACTACGTAAGAATTATTTTCTAATTAATATATCTAATAACATAACAATACTTCAATAAATTCATTTGAGTGGACGAATTGAACTTTATCAAAATGATTTCCGGTAAAAATTTGTATACACATAATAAAAATGTAAAGAAAATGTGAATTTCTATTTTTTTCCTTAAGTCTTGTAAAGCGAAAGATCACACGTAAAGCCGCAAAAGTGTTGAAATCGAGATGTTACAGCTGGCACAATGACGAGATTTATGAAGCGTGACTTCTCGTCTCATTTTTCACAAAATAAATAAGAAAAATCAATGTACTCTGAAATGTAAACATTCTTTTAGATTACAATATTATACTTTTTTTTTTTTTTTTTTTCAAACCGGATTCAAGCTTACTCTGCTGTGAAAATAGGATTAACGTCTGGCGGCTGGGGGTCGCGGGATTTGAATATTCGATCGCTGGATGTTGAGACAAGCCTTGGCAATTTAAACGCGGTTATTTATTGATTCTAATTTCGTTCAATTCGGCTATCTTTAAGGGGTAAAAATGTTTTTTTTTTTTTTCATTAATTCTTTAGAATCTACGATAAAGTCAAGTATTCACAGTAATACGAAATGTAAATAAAAATTAAAAAGTAAATCTATTTTGAGGACACGCACATTTTTAAAGTAAAATTATAAGCTTTTTATGGTATTATCTATTTTTAGGCACGAAAGACGGTTTTATTATTAATTTTGGAATAATTTAAAAAAAATATAAAAAATGTAATTACACAATCAAATTACAATTATTCGTGGATATAACACCTTAATGCTTACACGATGATGTGAATACCTTTTTTGTTGATATGAGCACCGTATGTGATCAGCAATTTATTTACTTTTGAAATTAGCAAAATTAACTTAAATTTTGGTTAAAATACATATTATTATTTGTTAACTTTGTTTTGTTAACAACTTCTTGAGTTTAAATACATCTACCGGTATCGAAAAAAAAAACAATTTTCTTCTTCAGGATGTCAATACTGACTAAAAACATACATTATTGTTTCTTTACCAGAATCTATTTAAAAAAAAAACAATTATTTAAAAAATAAATTTAGTACCTAACTCAAATTATTACTTACAATAAGTGGTTAATAAAACAAAGTTAACAAATAATAATATAATAGCAATTTATTTATTTATTTGGAAAACGTATTACCTTACACCACTATAGTTTTGAAAAATACTTAGAAAAACGATCGCTATGAACAGAAATACAAATCTTTAAAAAAATCAGTTTAAAATCATTTAAATAGGTAATTATTCTTAATCAGAAATATTACTGTTTTCCAATTGCAATTTTCGAATTTCTGATAATAGAAATATATCTTCGAAACAAAAAGTCAAATAATTCGTTTATTTCAAAAGAAATTAACACTTTCGGTCCAATGTAATGTATCAGTTTCCTTTTAAATTTCCTAAGCGTGTTACACAGAAGAACATTGCTACAACACAGATATTGTATACAAGAAAGATGTAATAAAATCATTCAGCACAACTGAATTTACTTTTTTAAAATTGTAAATAAAATATAGAAATGCTTAACGATCAAAAAAATTCTTTAAAACTAAGCTAAATGCTTGTTCTATGAAAATAGAACCCCTGGAACGAGGCTCGAACCTCCGACCACTGGATCACTAGGCTAGTCTCTTAACCACTATACCAACAAGCACGCCAGTTTAGTGTCAATGTCAAATAAATCTCGGAAATATTTTTGTAATCGTCGGGAATCCAAGGCGTGATTCGTGGATCGTGAATAAAACATCTTACCACTAAGCTATCGGGGCTATAAGGTAAATTGAAGTATTAATAAGTACATTAAAACAAATACTTTGATCTAAGGATCTAAGGTTCTAAGGAACGATTTTTTTGTGCAATTAAATAATAAAAATCTTACAAGATTATTATTGTAATCCGCAAACAATTCGTTTTATGGAACAAAGAATTTATTATAATGCACATATGTCTTAAAATAATTCCCTGCTAAATCGTACCCTAACACAAATTTGTATTAAGCGACTCGAAAATATTGAAAGCCAAACATTCATAAATATTATAAATATATTTGGTTGAAATTTCTAAACGCAGCCAACTTAACGGTCTAACTTACAAAGCGGAAAGAATATTTTCATTCTACTTTGAACAGCGGCGGCACAAACTAATGGCGAAATTTCTTGTAGTTTGACCTTAACTTCTGGCGTACCGGCAAATTCAATCGCATCATACTATCGCCCGGAGAATTACCCAACACACGATACAAATTGTTTCTAACAGCGTTTAAAATTATCGTCTTCGTGTCTCCCACGAAAGGCCATCGCGCGAGCCGCCGGAGTGCATTACGCCCGAGTCGAGTGTGAGCGCGTACCAGAGTATGCACGACACGTACACCGTATATGTATGTGAACTAACACACCCGCGCCTGCACGCGATACGCCAGCAAAATTAATTCCATTATTAATCAGTGATGTGTTATTTGGGGGAGGTTCTCAAACATCCCGTTCGTGTGACTGTCGTGATTCATCATGAAAAAGGAAACTAGTAAGAGTATTCGGCGTAGATTTAAAAAAACCCTTAAAAAACAGATTGTATTATAGCATCCCACGTACAGAGTCGTGTTCTGATATATGTACATATTATTTATTTATAAATACATATCTTCTTCTGAATGCCATATTCTCGTAGAATATTGGCGACCATTATACCGATTGAACGATTCTAGGAATATTTTTTACGGTAAATCATTTATGAGTCGAAATTTATACGCCAAAATTTTTACGATATTATTATATACTTCAAACGGTAATCTATTTTGTATACCTACCAACAATATAAAAAAAAACTGATCTTTCAATATATCTTCTACTTTTCTGTTTTTAAAAAAAACTCATAAAATACTGTCGTATAAAATACGTCCGCTAAAGAGATTTTTATAGTATCAGTATTAAATTAGAAGTTTAACCAAGTATAAGATTTTTATAGTATATAGTTTCGAACTTTTACTTTCACCTACACACCGCTTTATTGTCATCTCCCCACCACTGCCTACTGACTCAGTTTACATATTGTCTTTCTAATATGGATGATTCATTATTTGTACTCGCTCGAGTTCAGTAGTCAATCTGATTAAGTTAGGTTTAGTTTTTTTTTTTCATATATTTCTTAAACAGTTTCAACTTCCTTACTTACCATCACGCCGAGCGACACACTCTTCTGTCCTGATACATAATTCTCACCTCATCCACATTCATACATCTTCTCATGTAAGCTCGACGATTATTGAGGCTTCTAACAGGACCATTCTACAGTATCTGGTTTACCTGGTCGTTGCCAGTTTCGAAGTGTATTTAAAAATTTGAATAATTGCTATCTAATGTATCATTTTATATACCAATCAGAACCCGGCAAATAGTGGTAGATAAAAAATAACTTATAATGAATGATGGAATTAAATGTTTTTTATTGTTCCTTATGTTGTTGGTATAAAAGTGTATTGTCGTATAAAGAATACCATCGTAAAAATGCTTAGCGTATAATGTGCCGAGCGTATAAGTTTACACACACGTATAAATATTTTATCGTATAAAGAATACCACCGTACAAATGCTTAGCATATAATGTGCTGAGCGTATAAGTTTACACACACGTATAAATATTTTATCGTATAAAGAATACCACCGTACAAATGCTTAGCGTATAATGTGCTGAGCGTATAAGTTTACACACACGTATAAATATTTTATCGTATAAAGAATACCATCGTACAAATGCTTAGCGTATAATGTGCTGAGCGTATAAGTTTACACACACGTATAAATATTTTATCGTATAAATGCTGGCATATAAGTTTCCGTCGTTCAAATGTTGGCGCAGTAAATTCCACACACGTCTACCAACCATCCCCCGGTTCTTTGCCGACCGGAAGAGCTCCTTCACACCTTCGTCACCCATTCATTGGCGAATATTTCTCAGTCAAAAAATCCTTCTTCGACCTTATACCCCTCCGGCCTTGTGACAAACTTGAGGGTGCAGTATTTACTACAAACCCTGTGTCCCAAGTCCAAGGTTTTTAAGGAGAACTCGCTCATTTGTAACCCGCCCTATTGACAGTGTCCACATTCCATATTTCAAAGGATTTGATTTTTATTACAAATTTAATTAACTTAGAAGATATACGTACAGAATAAACCTGTTCATCGAAAAAGTATTTTTAAATATTATTTCTATATACCTTTCAAGTTGGTTAATTTAATTTGTATTAAAAATACTACCAATTTCAAAATACCAATCTGAAAACTACCAATTTCAAAATAATGTGTTCTCTGTAAAAAAAAAAAAGATTCGATTTAGTTCATGAACCTGTACATTCATATAAATATATATATTTATAGGTATGTACAGTATTTGGAAATAGACATCATCATTACCATCACTGTTGGATAAAGGTCTCCCCAAGTATCTCTCATTTTTCTCTGTTCAATGTTAATTTATTTATTTACTTATCTATGACACATATAAAAAGTGTAACAGACCATATAACATTTTTTTTAGACAATATTTTATGGGTGAACCTGACCAAATTACGAGACGAGAATGTTCAAGGAATATGTACATAAACTCAACCGTGTCAGAGATATAAGCATTTAAAAAAAAAATCATAATTATGCTATTAATAAAAATATTTTATTGAATACAAAAAATAAAGGTCATCAAATTTCGAGCGGCTACACTATTTTTATTATTCGAACCTGAAATTACGAATCGAAAATGTTCAAGCAATATATGCTTAATCTCCTCCCAAATCCTCGGAGCGGAGAGGCCTGCGCATTGCCATTTCATTTTCTTGGCGTATTCTATTATATTGACAATTCTTGTGTCACGCATTTATTTTCCCATTTCCTGTTTCTTTTCCATGCCCCTTTGGTTCTCTCTTTCATCGAGAGTCCATGTATCGCATGCAAACGTTAGCATTGAACGTATATGGAATTCTGTGTCGAGACAACCCAGGAATTCCATGGATTTAAGCTGTCTCGAATCCCGGGACTTTTTAGAAAAATAACCTGACCTTTGATATTATTCATTTTAAACAAGTTGAGTTAATTCTACAATTCATTGACATATAGCAGGTAGTGACCCAGCGACGAGCGGTGCATTTTTAAATGGAAAGTTTTCATAGTTCATATGCTCGGCCATAAAAATTTGCATTATGTAAAAATTAATCCGAAGATATCTACCACTAAAAAAAAATGATTTTGTCGATTTGTTCAAACGGGGGAAGATGTTTCACTGTAAAATGTGATTTTTTATTTTTAGGATAAATTCATCTAAAACTTTATTAGGAGACTTCAGTTGACTTTGGCCATATACTTATGTACATATATTGTTGTCTTCGACATGTTTCTTAATTAATTGTTATTTTTTAAAACATTTTTTATTTTATTTTTTACATCGTTTGTGTTTTGTAATTTTTACAGATGAATGTGTTTTTGTATACAATATAAATGTAAATTTAATTTAATTTAAAAAAAAACTACTACCACATAATGAAATAATAAATATGTCAGCAAAACAGTTTTTATTTGTTTACAAAATTAATATTAACGTAAACCTTAATAGCTACTGCATACCTATCATACATAAGAATATTTATTAAAATATATTTTCCTTTTAATTAAATAAAATTCATGGACTCGATTCCCGGGACTTGAAAAATTTGACTCTCGAGTGCCGGGAATTGAAAAAATCCGAGACTACAGAATCCCTAGGAAGTATGCATTGGATGAACACTTTCCATTTTAGGATATTTAGTGGTAAATCATGTTCAGATGTCCGAATGCACTCCACCCCAGCTGTGTTCTGCGAACAATTTCCCCGAATATGCCTCCGGATATAGAAATTTGCTGTCTTAGGTAGACATAATTAACGACTTGTTCAATTCAACAATTCACCATAAGTCTTCAATCTTGCTCCGCCACTGACTTCTGATCATTTCTGCATTCTATTTTGAAGGTCACGTGGATCACAATTCATTAAATACATTCTTATTGTGAAATGTAATTATCCAGAACATAGGTCTGTGGTATTATTTTAAATACGAATTAAATGTATATGTAGAAAGATATACCATATAAAATCAATTTTATCGAATAATATTGTTGTTGCTACCGAGATTCGAACCTGGATCTCTAGATATGGAACGATAGATGTATTAATTTGAAAAGTGTAACATATAGGTTCGAAAATTTGTCGTCGGTGCACTGCGTTGCCGTAGCATAATCGGATAATGCAATTTCACTGCATAGGAAGAGATCCAGGTTCGAATCCCAGTAGCAACAATATTTTTCGATAAAATTGATTTTATATGTAAATCTTCTTCTTCTTTCACGGTACTACATCCCAAGGTGGGATTTGGCCACCTCCACAAGTGCTCTCCACCGACAACTATCCTTGGCCATTCTTGTCCAATTCCCAGACCCTCCAATCCTGTGCCAATCCTCTTTCACACAGTCAGTCCACCTCTTCCTTGGCCTGTCTCTAGGTCGCTTCCACTGGGGTATCCACACGGTTATGATCTTTGGTATCCTGCAAAATAATTATTGTTTCTTGCTCAATTAAATTTTTGAACTTATGGTTCATTTTTATTCTGTAAATTACTTAATATTTGACGCTTAAAAATTGCTAATTTGTTTTCTTCGATTTGAGTTTTGCACCACGTTTTACAACCATAAGTGACCACTGGTCTAATAATAGTTTTAAATATTAGAAGTTTGCTTCGTTGACTCAGCATTTTCGACCCCTGCAGTTTTTTACACGCATAGAAACTTTTATTTCCAGATCGTCCAGTCGAATCTTTAATTCATCAGTTGTCCTATTTACTGTGTTTAAGTTAAAGCCAAGATATGTAAAATTATAAGATGACTTAAATACTCTCCATTTATACAAACACCTTTCTCCCCCCACTCTAGTTGCCTGAACAGATTTTCAACATTTTTATAGGCATGATGATACGAAGAGAAAAAACATAATAACTACATATATATGATACGTAGACCCTGAATGTTGTCGAATTGTTACGAATAGATTTGTAATAACTTGGTAAGTGTTTCAATTGCACTCAGATTGCTCAACTTGTACGTGTAAAAATATATCACGTAATAGATAAGCAATAGCAATAATAAAATGTATATTTCAACAATAAATATTTATCAAAATTACAGTTTTACACTTTGTAATGCACGAAACATTTACAACGCAATTTTAATTTTCTATAATACCTGTAGATTGAGGTATTGTAAAATAATTTATATGCCTCGATTTGCACACACTTTTTTTAATTAATTGAGCCACCATCTTGAACTAGATGAGTCCAGATAGTGTGCAGATTGGGATTTTGTTGTAACTTCTAACACGGCAACTTCTCAATCTGTGTTACTAACGTAACATCCGAACGTTAGCAAATATCGTCCAAAATAATATGAAAAAATCTTACATAAACATTTAAAAAATAACCCCTTTAAACTGAAAATTCAATTTAAATAGAATGAAATTTTTTTTTTTTTTACAAAAAATGCGATTAATCGTTCGCCACAAACAGTGTGCTCCTCCTCTTATACAACCCGCGCCCCCGGGTGACATGGACCCCGCCCTGACGCGGGGGAGTCCCTTCTGTACGTTAAAAATAAAAAATAAATAAATAAGCAGAGACTCTACTAATGGCTACAATTTTATGTTACGGAAATTGGTTCAGATTATACCGTACGGTTTATTCTGTGAATAAATGGGGTAGTTTTCTCTCTTGGTGGTTAGAAGTAAAAATATCTACGGTGTATCTATTGTATTTGTTCAAGGACTTAATTTTACAGTTGATTTTATTATTGAACAACCAAAAATCATTCGATATCAAAATCACTGTGATAAAAATGTTGATTAGGTTGTACGATAATTCAAGACGTTTCTTAGCGTATTTTATATTTTAATATTTATATCATTAATTTATTTTGTGTTATTACTATATTATTATTTTATTTTATTTTCAACATTCTCAATGACAATTTTATGAAAATAAGTCGATGGCTTTTAGACAAAGTACCAGTAAAAGAATTACAAAATTTTTTTTTTGACCAGTGTGACACGTGCCCCTTCGAAGGCTTTAACTGTGGGACTACAAAATATATTTGCTAGAAGACCAACAGCATTATATAATAATAACAATAATGATTCAGAAGCTGCAAAACAATAATATTGAGAGCAATTTACTGCAATTTAACCCCAATCATCAGAATGGTATTCAATATTTGTGGCAAATTTTTTTTTTTGTTATAACATAAGTAATGAATAACCCCCAACTATTTTGAATAGTTTGTTATCAGCAATATTTTAATGTTTACTAGTTTGTATTTATACTTTTTTTTAGCTCTAAAAAAACTTCGCTGTTTATATTTTAAAATTGTTTATTAGATACAAGATAATATATATATTATTTATGTTTACTTTTCCTTTAAAAAAATATGTTTCTTCACCGTCACATTAAACATTTATAAAAGAGATGCGTCTAGAAGTCTCTAGTATAACATGCATTTAAATAAATTTTAGCTTAAATTTAATTCGATATTATACATTTCATATCGTTAAAATATGTAGATGATTTTACAATAACCCTATATTACGAAACTGTAGACTGGAGGGTTATCTAACCAGTATTCTCTATCCGGTTAATCCGGTCTATTTGACCGAATTTCCGGTTTATTCGGAAATTATGAAAATGGTAGGTGGCAGTAAATTTACAATAAATTTCAAAATGGAAATACGTATTGGACATTGAAGCAAAATCAATGGTGATATTTTTACAAAGAAGCAACTGAAAACAACGAGCGGGCATATTTATTAAACGTAAATGTACGATTTTAACATAGAAAAAGAATCTGAGGGGGGTAACATTTTATTTAACGAATAATGATGATCTAATGAAAAATCAAGTACGTAGTGTTATTCTTACTCGTAATTTGTAATAAAAAAATGTATTGAATAAAATAACAATAACTTTGTATGAAACCACGAAATTTATTATACGTCAACCGGTTTCGCTTATCTCGAGCTTCATCAGAACGTATTTAAAACTGAACATAAATACAAGAAGAGTGCACTTGTATATACATAAAGAGGGAGATAGAATATAATATTACATGTGAAAGAGAGAGACAGAATAGATACATAGTTAAATAGAACAACAAGGGAGATAGATAAAATTATATGCGAACGAAAGAGACAGAATACATATACAGATAAACAGAACATTAAGATACAATACTAGGTAATACTACAAGTACATAGTTACCATTTATATTTTCTGAACGTCTATAGTGTTTTAACATATGCTCTCCGGGTAAAAAGTATAAGGAAACTGCGATAAAAAACGCGTTAAAAAGTACGTAACATTTTATAGGAGGTTCTCAGGGGTGTTTGGGGATTGGAGGAATCGACAATGTGGAGAGAAATGTTGGTTGGACAGTTATGAATAGTTGAATCAATGTGCATGAGTTTACGGATGAATGTATGTAAGATATATTGACTAAACGTTGACTCGAAACAGAATAATTTTGAAGGTTATGCTGTATTATAAATGATGTGATTAGTGCGAGAGCAACGGATACCTTAATATTTCATACACGACTCCCGTGCACGTTTGATGTCGCGGAGTGTATTGTGCATATGTGAGTGCAGCAGGCTGCGGGTTATGATAACATAAACTACTTACTATTTAAACACGATTCGAAACTGGATGTCTTCCAATTCAGGGAACGTGCATTAACCGATTATGCTACAGCACCGCAGTGAATTGACGACAAATTTTCAAACCTGTATGTTATATTTTTCAAATTAATAAAACTATCGTTCCATTATTTGATAGAAATCTTCTTAATTTTTACGGAATCTAAAATACCTTTGAGTAATCCGATAGGAGACGCCAGAATTAACAATAATCCGGGTAGCAAAGACAATATTTTTTGATAAAATTGATTTTATACGTATATTTTTCTAATTAATACATTTAATTAGTATTAAAAACATCACAGACCGTCTGTTCTGAATAAATACAACTTCACAATAAGAGTGTATTCTTTTAATAATGAATTTAATGAAGTGAAACTTTACAAATGTAGAAGTTAACCCGTACAAATAAGTTAATGAGTGAATTTGTTATCGGAGGCGGTTTCTGGAGCTGTTGTCTGGATGGTGGCGATAGGAAGAGTAAAACTCGTGAGATGGTCTTCCGTAGCGTTGCTGGCCACACTGGTATTGCTGTATGCCGCCGGTACTGAGTGTCTTTAAGACTGATGGGAGTTGCGTTTCGCGCATCGGTACCGACTAGGTAAGTTCAGCATCGCCGAGCGGTGATAATAATAGTAGAGGCGATAGCCTTCCACAGGTATAATTATGATATATAGACGTTTATACGAGTATTCAGTATCATTATAAAAAAGAACACCATCTGAAATTGAAATAAAATTCCAAAGTTGTTTGAAATCGCGATCTCCGTGAATTCTCGCCTTCTTGACTGTGCTCTTTCACTTTTCTCGACATCCTGCAAACCTTAGAGCTGTCACCAGAAAAGTGCTTGTTGCTTTTTCCGCTTCTTCCAAAAATTTAAGGATTCGTCTCAGGCTGCAGGTCGAGAGTCTGTCCTTGATGTTCAGTTCCTGCAGAATGGAGACACTCGTGCGTCTCGCCGTCCGTAGAACGCGCGACATGTGTCTCCAGCACCGCATCTCCAAGGCATCAATCCGTCTTCTCTCCACGGCATATAAAAATATAGACTGTACAAAATGACTGTACCAAAATATAATGATCTGCATACAAATTGGCGAACCAGAAAAACTTATTCTATGCAGGGGTGGAATGTTACATGTATCTGAAACATGTAACGCATTAAGTTCATTAATGTTTAAAATATTTATTATCAATGGTATAAACATTTAACAATCACATGTAATAGAAATAAGATATTATTATTTTTAACTTTGTTTTATTAACCACTTATTGAGTAAAAATACATCCTGAAGAAGAAAATGGTATTTTTCGAAACCGGTAGATGTATTTAAACTCAATTCAGTGGTTAATAAAACAAGCTAACAAATAAAAATAAATTAATTTTGCTAATTTTAAAAGTAAAAATATGATACATTTTCAAAAAGTATTTTGCACACCGTTCATGGAGCCGCCACTGTCAGAGCTAACAATGGTAGAAAATGTACCTGTAAACTCGAGGTTTAAATCAAATGAAATATTCAGCATGTAAAATTAGTACTATTTCGGAACGCGGGACAAGTTCTGTCGGACAGAAAAATTAATATGCAAAACAGAATCGGAAGTCTTAATTGCTACATTTGGTTTGTATTGCAAAAGGAATACAAAATAATGCCGCAATGTAGTCCGATATGCGGGCGTTTCAAATACTATTTATCTTAATGAGAATCGAAACAAGTGTAATGTGCGGAGATGGGGCAACGCCGAGACTGGTGAAAGTGCCGATCGGCTCGGCAGCACTAATTCATTGTTTAAGTATGGAAGTATTAAATCTTTTGTATGAAAGAACTAAAAGAAACTGAATATTTTGGGAATTTTTCAAGAGCTTTTAACAAAATAAATAATATACCTTATTATGTACCGAACACCTAAAATATTATGAAACGAATTCCCATACACATGTTTACCACACGGTGTGCTAACTATCAATTATTATGCCCCAGGGTGTTATGTGAAAGATGTTTTAATGTTCATTGTGTCAGAATGATGCGGAGAATTCTGCGAAGTGCGCCGAAACATTTGAGAAGATGCGCGCCCGCGCAGCTTAGACGGAACATTGTGAAGAATTATTCGTTTTGAACAAATCATTATTACATCATAAAGGATTTAATATTATATTTTCTTGGCTAATCTGCCGTGTATATGTGACCTTACTGACCGACGTTTCGGATCTCATTGCAGGGTACATCATCAGGGTTGATGTGATAAAAGTATCGGGTTGCAGTACCGTGTCGAAAGCAGGGTGTGTCGTCTTTAGGTACTGGCTCGCAATATCGTGTCGAAAACAGGTGTATGAAATGAGTAGTGTTGTGTTATGTGTATGTTCCATCTACTATCGGATTATACAATAATAAATTTTGACACATATTTATTAAAAATGTTTATATTGATGCTTCAATCTTAAAACATATTCTGAATAAATTATAATTATTTATAGACACATTAAAATATTTCATTTAGCCGAAGTAACGAATTACGAAATTAGAATGAATTAAATGTAATTAACTCCAAGTTGAAATATTCTGTAGGCGTAATAGACGATTAGGGAATAATTAATAAACATTTAATACCTAAATCTAAAAGTAAAAATGAAATTGCCGGTTATAAATTTTCATCTAGTTACCATTTTGACGTTAATATTCTGAATTAATTATTATATAAATATTTACATACAAACTCCGCAACTATTAATGAAATAAACATATATATCCGTTTAAAAAAATAATATTATAATAATACATTCAAGAACCTTTTGGATTTAATTTCCGCCATCCTCTCTCTCATTTTATCTCCCAAACTAACTCGCATTCCAACCAGAATCCATTATATGACCCATCCGCTCTTATTGTAATCCACTACTTCTCCTGAATCCACTTACCCACCAACAGTCAAATATAATCAACTAACAAAAAGAATTCTCGTTTCAAAATAAATTTTATTCGTATATCGGATAAACTGCCATCTGTTGAGATCTTAGAAGAGCTGTTTAACGATAACTTAAACAATATTATTATACATATATTTATCAGAACATATTATCTCATTAAATTATATTTTTTACCAACACAACTATTTAATTTACGGAGAACACATTCAACATAATTCAATGGTATTTTTATTACAAATTAAATTAATAAACTTTTAAAAATATACAAAAAAAATCTAATATATATCAAATACGTAGTTTTACGACAAATTTTAGAACTTACATTATATAGCTACATTATCTGTTATTCCATTTAAAAAATATATATTTAAAAAACTTTTCAGCTGATATGGCAAAACTGGATAACGCATTTTCCCGGATAGGAAATGGTCCAGTTTCGAATCTTGGTATCAACTAAAATATTTTTTCAATAATTAGATTAGACTTTCAAGTTGATTAATTTAATTTGTATTCCCGTTACTACGTGACTACGAATCATTAAATAATACATTTTCTTTATCTCAATTAATATTATCACTTACTTATTTTATTAATTAATTAAACGAATTACCAAATATAAGAAGAATTCCTTTAAAAAAAACACTATTTTTGTTAAATTTTTGAAATCATTCTAGGATATTGGTATCAATATGGCTTGAGCCCAGGTATAGCGTCACATGACACACATTTCTGGGTTTTTATGCAATATTCTGCGACATTAAAAATAACTCGTCAATAATAAAGGGAAATTAATAGTTTAATTTATTTCAAAAATAATTTAAATATTGTAATTGATTTATTCATATTATTGTTTTAATAGTTAAAATGTACGCAAATACCTAATTAAATATTGATGTTGTATAATTTCGTTGATATGCGACATTCGCGTGTAATGATATTTATACATGTACGTTTAGTGGTATTTTTTATTCATTGAAAATTATTAAAAACATTTATACACATAATATATTTTTCCATTAAAGGCTCACACCTTCATTATAACCTCACTTTCATTACAAACTTGCAGACCTTACTTTTATTATATTTTATACAATAAAACTCAATGCCGATGACGCTCGACTATAGAGATTTATATTTATATTCTGCAGTCGGTTTACTCAAAGGTATTTGAGATTCTGTAAAAATAATGTAGATGGCTTTCAAATAATGGAACGACAGGTGTATTAATTTGAAAAATGTAACATATAGGTTCGAAAATTTTTCAAGAAAAATACTGGCGTTATAGCACAATGGTAGTGCACTTCCTCGGATTGGAAATAGAGATCCAGGATCGAATCCCGGTGACGCAAAAACAATATTTTTCGACAAAATTGATTTTATATGTATATATTTATAATTAATACATTAATTTAGTATTTGATATTTATATATTTGTGTACTGTCGTTTAATTGAAAAAATAAAGGTTCTCTTTAAATTGGGTCAATAAGAAATAAAGTCCCGCAGTGTAAACGAGAGCCTTTCTGCCTGAAAATATAATAAATCACAGTTGACAGTTAATAATAGACGAGTGACATAATATTGTATTGTTTATCAAAAGCAGGCGGGGAGGCAAACCGAATTATTCCGTTCGAGGTGGAGAGGAATCACAAATAAAGGGATAAATGAAAGCACATAACGATGTTTGTCAACAGTGGAAGAGGGGGAGAACCGAATTAGTAGAGTAGAGGAAGCCATGAATGTACTCTTCGAAGCGTTATAGTTGGCTTTACACAAATAGGTCGTACATTTCGCGTTCAATTAAATGTCAATTAAAAGCGGAATTATTCGACACGTTGAATATTCTATTCGCTTCAAAAGAATATCTGTCGATGGAAAAATATTTACATTAATTTTAATATGACGTAATAATATCACGTCGACTTTTGTATCTTTTATAACTAAAACACTTTCTGTCCGTCACAAATGAAAATGTAATGGGACACGCGTGCGTTTCATTAAAGAGAAGTGTCAAATCTCTTTAAAAGTGTACATATGACATTTTGGATGCGAAGATGATTTTTTCAAAAGAGTAAACAAAGAAATCATCTGTCAGATATTTGAAAAAATTGTAACAATGCAATGGTCCCTCTAATTGTGGATCAGATATTTTGTGAAATTTTAAGGACCGATGCTATTTTTTCCGTGTTAGAGAAAATAATAAAAATATTACCATATCAGTATAAGGCTAATGGTCGGGCATGGGTTGACCATATTACTAATGAAGATGTATTAAGACGCGTCAATAAGTCATGACAACTAATATTTATTTATTTATATATATATATTGACATACATATTTTTGTTTTAACAGAGGTGGATACATAATAAACGTAAGACTTTCTCATAGTTTATTGTGTAGGATGGAGTAGACTTCACCTCTGATATATACAGCGTTGTCCTGGCTACTTTGCTAGACTGAAGTCTGTGTTAAAGTAGCCAGTTTTTTTTTCGTGCTGTTGTGGTGTTATTTATCGACAGTTATTGTTAATAACAACTATTAAGGAAGGCTTACTTCGGACATATTCTCCGCAATGAAAAATGTGATATTTTACAATTCATAATGGAGGGAAAGATAGAAGAGAGCAGAGCTAGTAGGGTAGATAGAAAGTAGTTCAATGTCCAAAATGTTGGTGATCTCATAAAGAACAAATCAACATGGTCGCCAATCTTCGTCAGAAGACGGCATTTGAAAAAGAAGTCTCGATAAAAATTGTGTGCGTGTTATATTTTTTTGTGTATGCTATAAAGCCAAACCGTGTGCGCGCGCACACCCGCACACCTTAGAGGTAAAATTGGCTGGTTACATAAATTTTATGTAGGTACCTAGGTAATACATAATTATAACTGTGTATTTCATTTTTTTGACGTTTCATTCATTCAACGATGATAGAGAAAGCAACGATATTAAACAGACTGCTTATGGAGAATGGTAAATCGACTACGCTGCAGAACTATATTCGATCCTAACTTGTACATTTATCACTTTAAAACGTGCATACAATTTCACACATTCGCCTGAGTGATCGCATTTTCACTGCATTTAATTTTTCTTCTGCCGGTTATAGTTATCTTGCGTCGTTAATCATGCAAAATAAAAAATAAAAACATGTAAGCAGTTAATATATATTTTAATCAACATTATTTATCTCCGTAAAAAAATATAAATTAATAAAAAAAATCAGTCTGTCTTCTGACCATTTTTCTATCACTAAACCAAAATAGATACAAATTAAATTAATCAACTGAAAAGATGTACAGAAAAAAATCTATTTATCAAAAAAAGAAATTGTATTTAACTACCATAAAACTATGTTTTGAAAATGCAACTTCACAACAATGATGGCGTACTACTCCGGGCATTAATATCTGCACTGTATTAAGCCATATTACTAAATTAAATAAAAACCCCTCGTAAAACTTGAACGACCTCTTTAACGACCTGAGTCATCACTCAGGAAAGAATTTCAGTACACACTAACGACTCATATTTGAATTTCACTCAAACGCAAAAAAAAGCTGCGTACTCAAAAAATACACTCGATCCGAGGGATCTATCAAAGCGGCTCCGATGGGGAGGGCCCCGCGCCGAATCGAGGCGTCTCATTTGGAAAATTAATCTTCAGCTGTTCGGGAGTGGAAAAATTGTAAGCTCGCGGTGCCCGCGCCAACCTGGAATCGGCTGCAATAAATCCAGCCCCGGGCCGCCGGCGCTCACGCGGGGAAGGTTTATTGCGCCTCCCCTTCGACCAATAACGACTGCCTTCCGCGGGAGGGCGAGGCGTGTAGATGTATGGGGGATGTATGCGGAAGGACTCAGACCGCTCAGAGTGGATTAGCGCGCAATCTATACAAATTCATTTCGTAACCCGTTATACTACACTTTCAGTCGTTTGGACGTTTTTCCAATTTCGTAAACGGCAGAGAATTTGTCGAAACTCACTAATGCGTGTGAAAAGATGACGGTATTTTATTTTATTCTTACAAATAAAACCCTCGTGTACCCACCGTTCGTCATAAATAAAAAAATTAATGAGTAATTCATACATCAAATCCTTTGAAAGGATATATAAGTTAAATTGTTGCGAAGGTACATTTTAAAATCAAAAGAATAAAAAAAAAATCTTCTATTTTAAATTGTTAACTTTGTTTTATTAACCACTTGATGAATTAAAATACATCTACCGGTTTCGAAAAATATCATTTTCTTCTTCAGGTTGTCATTAACTAATCAAAAACATATGTTACTGTTTCTTTAACAGAATCTATTTTTAAAAAACAATAATTATTTAAAAAATAAATTTAGTACCTAACATAAATTGTTACTTGATGATACAAAATTACTAGAATAATGTACAGGAAAAAAAAATTAGAATGGGACTTACGGTTAAATTTAGTCGGATGTGTATAATTTTTTGATTAGTTTTACGCGCTTTATTTATATCAAACGATTCCAAATTATTTAATTTATGACCAACACAGTTTACATGCAAAATAGACAATCCCAAATTTTTATCAAAACCATGACCATTTTTTAACAAATGATTAGAAAATTCTGAAAACCCACTATTATTCAAACATCTCAAATGCTCCTTTACTCTTATATTACAATTTCGACCTGTTTTACCAATATAAAATGCAACACGATCCTTACAACTAACTTTATAGACACCAGAATTGTTAAATTTATCATTTTTGTCTTTAGAATTTATGAGAAAATTTCCTATATTTTTATTTATATAAAATCCCGGTCTAATGTTTCGTGGTAGGAGGTTGTTTAGATATATGATTCGAAAATTTATTTATGAATAAAATCTTAGGCTAATAATCATTATTATCAGTATGTTTTATCTGTGTTTTATATTACTAATACATAATTTTTTTAAATAGTATTAAACTTGTATTATACCCGTTATTAACTGCTATTTTTTAAATTGTATTCCATTCAATATTGAAACCCCGAATGCTTGTGTGATAATGGATGATTAGATTCACTATGTATGATAGTATCTGTAAAAGTTGGTTTTATTATTTTTAATCAATGTTAGATCCAAAAATCTTAAAAATAAAAAAATCTTCAGTCATCCGTCAGATATTTAAAAAAAAACTTAATCCAACGCTGCTGTGAGGTGATATAAATTAATATGGATTTAAATAAGTTAATTTCATGAAGGTACTTAGGTAATAATTATTCTTGACGTTGGATATTAAAAAGTGTCTGTGATGTTCCAGCCAAAAGGCCACACAACAAAGCGATAAAAAAACATCAAAAATGGTGAGTTCGATAAAGTAACGTCATTTTACTGCGTAGGAAATATATCGATAGAATGGAAAATTATTGAGCGCAAGAAAGATGTAAAACAAACGCGGTATTGTGGTATTTAATTAATATGAAAGATGATCCAGTTAAAAAAAAGAGGCGCTTAAACGACGTCCTAAGATATATTAATGTTAAGTTAATAACCTATGTGAGCGCTTTTACATAAATACAATTATATTTTGAATATATACATAACAGACTAGTTAACTATTTATATATTCTCTCAATACTTTCATAAACTTAAATATCCCTGTCCGATCACGGAAAATAAGGCGGCTCGACAGGGTCACCCGTGATAGTGCGTTGATTCGAAAGGAAAAAGAAATCTTGAAAACTACAACCCGGAAATAACAATATTTTGGCCGTACCGTGAGACATCAGATCCTGCATCTCATCATTCAAGGCAACATTGCCAGTAGAAAAAACCCTGGAAAACGGAGAACATCATGTGTGAAAAAGTTCAGAAAGTTCACAACTAAACAATTTAAATTTACTACAAATAAAAAATGATAACGTGATAACTAACGTTCGAGAGAAAGAAGAAGATTACAAGAAAAGATATCGTACCCTATTTCACACAAAGTTTTACAATACTAATCTAGGCTGTACCTCTCCCCTCCCTAGAATTTAATTACTACACCGAAATCTCTTCCATTATCTGAATATATTATATTCTTAACCTAACTAACCTGAATATATTATAATATATAATATAATACATACTTACCACACAACTGAGTTCACACTGTTCGCTTTTGAACGTCAACCAACCTTGACCTTGGAACCAATTCGCTTTTATATCTGTGCGATAGTTTAAATATTATTGTTCATTCTCCTCAATTGTTAATTTATAACATTTTTTAACAGTGTTTCTAATTATTCATCCAAAAAAAAAGTGTAACATTTAATTCTCCTGATTATCGTAATGTTTTCACATTGTACTTTAACATCTTTGTAGGACTATCTGTCAGGGTCATTAACTATACGTTGATAATGTGGCTATTAAAAATAAAATAAATAAATACATTTAACAATCATGTGAAAATCAGGTTGCTTTAGGTATTTGGTCCGTAGATGGCGATGGTGTAGTTGTACTGCGAAGCGAGTCCACATATTAACATATGCATAACTTTCAAAAATTTGATAATTAATTGATGGGGTGAGAATGGTGAACGTTATATTTATATAAAGTGATCACTTACGCCAGCCGAAAACAGGTCGTAAGCTCTGTGATTACCCCATACTTCTATATATTTTCCATTAAATATAATAAAAATAGCTTCGTCTCTATGAGATATCTGATATTTATTTAATAACAGTTGTTTCTTTATTACGGATATACAATTTTAAAGTACAAAGTAGTTAATTTGAGAATATTAGAGTACAACAGGCATGAACAATTATTGAATTGTCAATTGGTCATTTACTGATTGATGTAGGTTGGCTCCGGTATCAATATGCATGATATTATTACGTACAGTATCCATTTAAGGTGAGCATAAATGTCACATTTATGCGTAGAAGTCACGCGACTCGGCCACAGTCCGGCAGAAATTCACCTTGTCCAAGTCCGAATGCTCCGATAGGTCTCCCTAGCTGCCGCTTTTCCCGGCATCGTCCACCTTAGCAACCCCTAGCGGGACACCCACACCCTAATAAATTCTCGGAAAATTCCGAGATTTCTTTCATTGCTTAATAGGTCATCGTTCCGGGGGGTCCGATAAACCTATTACTTCTAATTCCGCACTCATGATCTCACGTACATCATTCATAACCACACATTCCCAGAGGACGTGAGAGTATCTGACGTCTGCCTCACCTGAGCGCAAACGCAACACGGTTCACGGACAAGTTCTAAGTTCGAAGAGCTGAAATTAACGTAATTTCTCGATACTACGTACATAATGTAACATATTATAAGAATTTGTTGTGGATAACGAGTACTGAACGAAGACGGGAGCGGGAACGCTGTGTCGAGACAATAATTGCTATAAGACGTGGTGCTTTATCCATTTCCCCGTCCTTAAAGGGAAGTAGCGTGACGGTAAGTTAGTTTGTGAGCGAATTTTCCGGGCAATTTTCTCGTCTCACCCTCTGGGGAGTTTAAGGTCTCGAATAAAATTTAATGGCTTTGGGGATACCATTAACTTGAAAAGCTCAAAATGATTAGCTGGGCTCCTCCTCTTCGAGAATTCCTCGCACATCTGCTATTGCCATTATAATAATATTGATTGTGAGCTCGCCCTTTTGTGTACATCTGTGTCGTACGAGTGGTGACCCTGTGAAAACCGCCTTAAAACCTGTATTGTAAGGGCCACGAGCCGGTTCAGAATATCGATAATAAAATCTAAAATCCGACTCTTAAACAGAATATATATCAGAGCCCGGTGTAAATTTACTCTATTTTTATTACGGAAACATCGCGCGGGGACAGTATCATACAATATTAGTGATATTATATACGCCGGAATGAGTAATGTGTTAGTACGCCCAAAATTACACTGATAGGATAACTACAGAAACACACACACATGTAGGAAACAGAAGAAATAAAATTGTTTCATACCTGATACGAGGATCTAAGAGAAAAAGTTTACAGAAATATTTTACTGATTTACTCAAACACACATCCGTCCGAGTGCCATCTAGGGTCAACTAGAACTAATCTCACGTTCAGTCTTCCATATTGTAAGACCAATGCCAAACAGAACTCATTTGTCTACCGAGCCTCCCTTTATTCCAACTCACACTTTAATGAATTAAACACTTTCAATACTTCAGTTACCTCAATTAAATTAAAATACAATATTTAAACCTTAATGGCCTTCACTTTATTTTTACTTCAAAGATTTTATTCCCTGTCCTATTTTCCTTCCTATTCACCCTCCCGTTCCCTATGGAATTTTTTTATATACTTTTATCTCTCCTCCTTTTACACATATTTTTTTCTACTTTTTCTGTCATTTCCCTTATTTTTACTGATTTTTTCTATTCCTGCAACAGAAAAGAAAGCTCTCTCCTTTTATCGTTCTCTATGGAGCGTAAAATTTATTTCTTATTATTAAAGTCTTAACAAGCTATCGTACCAAGTTAATAAGTCTCGTTCAAATATATAAATATGTATATATATTCTAGTATATATTGTTAATTCAGAAAAAAACATGTAATTGGTTTAATTTTTTGTTACACTTTTATTACGATTTTTGTAGATTCGATTGACTGTTTCTTTTCTAAATAAAATAAAATAACCTCACCTTCCAAAAAATGCAATAATATACCATATTCGTTTACATTTTGCCTTTAATCTTTCGGAATATATAATAGTCTTGTCCAGACAACTTTATTTCGGCTAATACAAAAAAAAAACTATAAACTATTTTCACGGAAAAATGACAGCATTCTATATTCGATGACTCGGGATATAGCAGATCTACGATAATATTAACCTTTAAGTCACGATACAATAAAATAATTTACTTATGTATAAATATTTCGAATGAAAAAAAACTTTGTATTGTTTAAAAAAAAAAAAAGAGTAAAATAAGATAAATATAATTGAGACACTCGCGAGAGACCCATGTTTTTTTATATTAACATGTGATTCCCTTATTAAATTGACCCTCGAACTACATAAAATATGGATTAAAAATAGTTAATTAAAAATTTTCTCAATAAAACTAAAACGTCGGGTTTGTTTAAAAAAAATATATGTATATATATACAGGTGTAATAGACCTAGTCCACAATATTTTATGGGTAGATACCTGACTAAATTACGAGTCGAAAATGTTCAAGGGATATTTGCCTAATTTCAACCATGTCAGAGATATAAGCACTTACCAATGCAGAATTTGCATATATTCCTTGAACATTTCCGACTCGTAATTTAGTCAGGTATCCACCTATAAAATATTGTGAACTAGGTCTGTTACACCCTGTGTGTATATATATATATATATACAACATTCTAGCAGCGAATCTCCGTGGTAGTTCAATTTTGGTTAAAAAGGTAAATTAAAATATGTATCGAAAATCCTCAAATTGTATACTTCGCGTAATATTTAAAGAATTTGGCTTTATAATTTCATTATCGAGAAAAGAAAAGAATTAATTTATTTAAAACTTTCACAAGTGACTGCATTGACTGTACAAAATATTAATTATGTAATAAAAACATATACACTCGATGTACACAATTTTGGTAACAAAAGCAGAAAAAAAAAACAATTTTACAGAACTTTCTAGAACCTTAATTTATTTCTGAAAACGTACCACAATAGGTTTTATTTAAATATAATAATAATACTAATAATTCAAGCACTCGATCAGAAAAAAACATGACGCGTTGTAACAGCCGCGGGTCTCGGAGGACTAAGATAAAAAAGGATAACGTAGTACTGCTAAAAAAAAACCACAATCTAAATAAAACGTTTGATCAATGAATCCGCTATGTAAAATGTTATGTGGTCGTATAATATTTATATTTAAAATACACATTTTACTTCTTCACAGAAAAGCTCTTCAAAGCCTTCCATCGCACAAAAACTTAGTGGAGCAATACGAGTTTTCCAGGATTATGTTTATTATCCAACATATAAAAAGTTTAGAAACATTTTAAGTTGAGTTGGTATCTTTAAAGCTTCCAAACATTTCCAGGCGAGCCCGACTCTTGAATTACTCCGGCTACCGAGAGAGCCGTAACTGGTAACTGCCTACGTTTTGGATGGAAACTACTCATTTTTAAATAAAATGTATCCTTCTCAAACAAAAAAAAAATACTTTTAAACTTTTATTAATGTGTTAATTAAATGCACATTAAACTCGATGATAATCACGTAATTAAAAACAGGTTTTACGTTTAGTAAATATATTGTTTATAAATTTTATTATTTCACATTTACAATAATGCCTCAAACATCTAATAAACGTAAATGAATTGCAAATAAAAATGTAAAATAGGCACCATACTACAATATTATGGTAGTGTGGTCCAAGAAAATTATTTTAGTCCCAATATAAATTAAGCACAAAAAACCAAATTTAACCAAATAATATTATTTCAGCATCACAGTTTAATTTACCAATCTGCAATATGAATATTACTGAATACCTCGCCATACATCCTTCCAAAACACTGTCGCTAAACACTCAACACTCATGGCGATATCATGATTAATCTATGTCAGTATGTCCACAATTACATTGAAAGATAGAAACACCCTGACGTATACATATTAGTGATGAGAAAAAATGCTGCTCTTGACTCACTGATGTTCGATAATATCAGTGATTGAAAACTGTGATTGTGATCACAGTTTAATTACTAATACGCGTGCGCCGCACGATATCACAATACACGAATAAATTAATGTATAAAAAAAAAACATAATTTTGAGCGTATTTATTTATATTATTCAAACTTCATTTGCGTAAAAAATATATTCTAGCATATATAATTATTATATATCTAATTTAATATCATCACAAATGAAAACCCTTAAAAAAATATGTGTTTATTTTCGGGTCAAATTCGTAAAACGTTTTGACAGAATCTACACAAATTATAACGTCATTCCTGTGCATGTGCATGTGGCACATGCGCCGTATCAATGTTCACAACCAAATATAAATACAATAAAAAAATTAATCGCGATATTTCCAAATTTCAATCACTGACAGTGAGTATGACTCAAAGATATCAGTGATTGATTCGCAGTTAGTGATTTTGAGCTCATCATATAATATATATGTTCTACGTATATACATAACACCTTGCAGGCAATTCATACGGACCAACAAGTCAACCTACCATACATAGATACTTAGGGCTCACGCATATCATACTAGTACCGAATGAACGTTGAAACAATTTTTATCACAGATTTATTATATCTGGCAACATTTGTCTATAGCGCTGTTAATTTTGCAATCTCGATATCAAAAAAAAAAAAAATTGTGGTCACAGGCACATAGTTATTTTTTTAAATATTTATTGTAAAAACCACAGACCACCAAATATAATATATAGACAATGAACTAACGCGAATTTCATTTTCATTTTGGTGTCACCAATGTGATCACTTTGGTGCCACTTACGCAATCAAATCGATCGATTGATTTTCGATTTAAATGCGACTCGATTGGAACAAATACGTCATGTTTACACAAAAATTATCGAATCTATGTTACCACCAAGAATGTGTGTAGAACGTCCCCCGTCCGGCAACTGACGTTCCGAACCTCTCTTCTATATTACTACACTTTATTTCATGTCTATTCATTTACTAGTCTGTGGTAAAAAATGCAAAATTAATTTCAAAGTTTAAAATAATCTTTTCAGTTTTGGGAGGAGTTCCAAGTGCGCATAAATGCATACATTTTCCAAAATAATATATGGAATAAAGTCAAAATGAATATTTTAATAAAAAAATGCCATCTAAAAAGAATCAACCTGTTTTTGTCGCCATAGATAAAAATTATTTACAATTTTTCTTACGGTAAAAAACGAAAATAGAAAGTGTATTATTTTTCCGTCTCACTTAATGATACATTCTCGCTTAAAATTAGCGGGCGTGTTTGGCATATTTTCGGTGCTATTTTAAAACGGTACATTCGTGACAAAATTACAAGCACACGATCTGATTCACCTCCAAGACTACGAGACTCGGTTTTCCGGAGTCCAATTAACTGGGGCAGTAAACAAAATCTGATAAAAACCAAAAAAAAATAACACTCCGAAATATTATATTATTCAAAATGTAAAAAATAATTTTCATTCCACTACTTATTATGACCAAAAAATTAAACTGGCGAAATCGCGAACACGTAACTAACTAACCAACTTACCATCACTCCGTTTATCCGCGGGGGTAGGCAGAGAGGATAGTGTCACACTCTCCTGTCCTGACACACAATTCTCGCCTCATCCACATTCATACATTTTCTCATACAAGCTCGCCGATTATTGAGTGTTTTAACAGGACCATTATCCAGTATCTGGTTTACCCGGTCGTGCTAAATCTCCGGCGGACGTCCTCGTCATGTTATATCTTTCTTACCATTCTCTCCTTATTTATCCGTTCCATACGACCAAACCACTTAAGTGATCCTTTCTTAATCTGAATCATTATACTAAGAACGTCATCGATCAGAAATCCCTGTTCGCAAATTATTATTTGGGAGCGCTTAGATTCAGTGTTTAGCATCGATGTAAGTGCGTTGAAGTATTTTTAATTACAAATACTTTTCATCTCATATTTTTAATTTTCAATTTTGTATATTAAGATTTTTTTGACTGAGATTATGCTGTTTTTTATACCGATTATTTTTTCCCTACTGCTCCGGATAATAAGGAGTCTACTGTATTCTATTCGAAACAATATTTTTTTTTAAATATATTATACTTGTCATTATTGTTATATAGTACATACGGTATGAACCTTGGATACATTTTTTATAGGTTAAAACAGTAGCACCAATGCACCTAATGTCTTGAGACCTACCTTAGGTAACAAAAACAGAGATAAAAACTTTTTTTTTAACGTGAGATTGTGTTCTTACAATTTAATAGATAAAACCAGCTATTTTATATTCTTATATAGATACAATATATATAAATAGGGCCATTCCATTTTGACGACTACAACTCAATGCCCTTTTTCCATTTTGTATTATATTTTAGTTACGCCACTGGGTCAAAAAAAAATCGTGATTTTCGTGATGGAGGTCTCGGACGAAAATCGCTACTAGTGATGAGCTCAAAATCACGAACTGTGAGTCAATCGCTGATATCTTTGAGTCACACTCACTGTCAGTGATTGAATATTTGTAAATATCGTGATTCGTGATTAATTTTTTTATTGTATTTATATTTGGTTGTGAACCTTGATTCGGCGCATGTGCCACATACACGAAAGAATGACGTTTTAATTTGTGATAAGCGCCCACTAGTATTAGATTATGTCAAAACGTTTTACGAATTTGACCCGAGAAATAAACTCACATTTTTTAAGGGTTTTCAATTGTGATGATATTAAATTAGCTATATATTAATTATGGTATATGCTAGAATATATTTTTTACGCAAATGAAGTTTGAATAATATAAGTGAATACGCTCAAAATTATGGTTTTTTTTTATATATTAATTTATTCGTGTATTGTGATATCGTGCGCCGCACGCGTATTAGTAATGAAACTGTGATCACGGTCACAGTTTTCAATCACCGATATTATCGAATACCAATCACAATCACACCAGTGAGTCAAGAGTAGCATTTTTCTCGTCACTAATCGCTACCCCAAAGTTAAATGTGATGATAATGATGATTGTAAAAAATCTTTAATATTTTGTATGTACAGTACCTACATATACGGGTATCCGTGCCAATTTTTACTGACAAACAAAAGGTTGACTATTTTCCTCAGATAATTACGAAAACATGATTATCATACACTTAGTTAACAATAGGAAATCCCAACGCTCTTGCCTTGTGCAATAGAACACAAATTCATTTGTCGAAAATATTTAAAATAAAAAAACTCCCACAGTCATTGCAAAACAGAGTAGCGGATTATCTTTGATCACACTGGCGAATGTGAACATTTAAACATTATTACGTGATTGACTCATTAATGCATTACGAATATGTATACATAATGTAATTAATGTGTTTGTATAAATAATCAATATTAAAATAATTAATTAAACAATTATCTTTAATATTAAGGAAAACACATTCTTATTGTGAAGTTGTAATTATTTAGAACATAGGTCTGTGATATTTTAAATACTAAATTAATGTATTAATTATAAATATATACATATAAAATCAATTTTGTCGAAAAATAAGACCTATGTTCTGAATAATAAGAATGTGTTTTCCTTAATAATATATGTTGTATCAATGTGTCCAAAAAATTTAATAAAAAATGAATTGATAATTCTGGCGTCTGCAAGTCGGTTTACTCAAAGGTATTTGAGATTCTGTAAAAATAATGTAGATGGCTTTCAAATAATGGAACGACAGGTGTATTAATTTGAAAAATGTAACATATAGGTTCGAAAATTTGTCAAGAAAAATAATGGCGTTATAGCACAAAGGTAGTGCACTTCCCCGGATTAGAAATGAAGATCCAGGTTCTAATCCCGGTGACGCTAAAACAATATTTTTCGACAAAATTGATTTTATATGTATATATTTATAATTAATACATTAATTTAGTATTTAAAATTATCTTTAAAATAATTCTCGTCGTACGTACATACGTCGGTCAAACTTGTAATAATATAAGGCATTAATGCACCCATATTTCGAATAAAATAATTATATCCTTAATCATCCTAACATGTCATCATGTCATTTGACTGGTTATGAAAAAATATTACCCTCTTGAGTCAACTGACTTTTACATATCTAGGTAGGTTCCTATCAATCGTGAGTATGCAAATTTTAATTATTTTTTTTCTACAATCATACGCGATTATTGGTTTTCGCCAAAATTTTGTTATATCTTAATAATTATACAAAATACTTTGTTTAAACCACTATTTATTAATTATTCTACATGTTTCGATACCTATGGTATCATCTATAGGAAACAATGTATTGTAATGTGAAATTAAAAAATACGAGCATAGATAAAAACAAAAATATAAAATGTTGAATAAGTAAGAACTAATATGAAAATAAATTTAAAATGTGACTATATGCAAAGAAAATTTGGTTATTTATAATATTAAGCTTGCTATTAACAGTTTTTCTTATATCTAAAATTTCAAATTTATCTAACTGTAAACACCCTAGTATTTGTAAGTATAATTTCTAAACCCTTATCAAAGGAATGGTTTGTTTCCAAAAGATGATTGTAAAATTCTGAATAGTTATTGTTATTTAGGCATCTCAAATGCTTCTTAATTCTAATATCAAAATTTCTGCAAGTTTTACCTATATAAAAATAATTGCAATCATTGCAAATTAATTTGTAGACTCCCGATTTTTTTTTTAATATCGTCCTTATCCTTATTATTTAATATATAATTCTTTAATTTGTTTTTAGTATAAAAAAAAGCTGGTTGCGTAGAATTTGGAATATTTTTTATAATTGAATTTGGAGTATGATTATTTAAAAACACAATTTTTCTCCACTGCTTCCCACTATCAATAATAAGTAGGTAAACATATGATCTGATAAACTTTTTCTTATACTTTTTGTTTAACAAATTATCTATTAATTTAATATTATAACAATTATTAATCGCAATATTTAATTTTATGTTGAAGTTATTTATGGATAAAGGGACATTAAGTAATCTACTAAGCATGGAATGAAAAGCTGATAATTTTTAAGGAAACGGATGATTAGAAGTTTTATGTATTACTATGTCAGTGTAAGTATCTTTACGAAAAATTTTAAATTCTAGTTTATTAATTAATTATAGAAATGTTTAAATCTAGAATTTTTACCAATTTCCTATTTTATTATTGACTGAAGTAGTTAAATATGTAATAATTATATTTTGTGTGAACTTTTTACTTTTTATTAACTTTTAAATTTTTTTTTTTGTATTTGTTAATATTTTCCTTGGTTTTCTTTTTTACACCATATTTATTTCATAACCTTTAATGTATAACTTAATATGTATTATCTTTATGGCGAATCAGATTTTTAAAAAAATTTAATCACGCTGGAATAAACACATTATTATTATTACCTATTTTTTGTTATGTCTGCTTGTCTCATGTCTAACTCTACGCAAAACGTAAGCACTCCCCCCTTCGCCCCGGCCACCCTACCCTAACCTCTCCGCGCCATAAAAATATGTATTACATTGAATACCAATCGTATCAAAATTTGCCGAGTTGCACTCTAGGACCAGACGTCTCACTTTCCCCCTGGCTGGACTAAATTTTACATCACAATAATAAAAGCTCTTGTTTTAAAATCAAAATTCCTGTATATCTATTTCAAATCTGAATCCGGCGCAACGCCGGGCACGGGCCGCTAGTAATTCATACAATGGCGGTGCAAGAACATTTAATGGAAAGATTCCACACGGAAAAACAAAAAAATGTAATTAGAAGGGACGTGAATGAGTAATCTGAAACTGATGATTGCCTATTAATCTTCCCTTCACCCGCATTCCCCACTTCCATCCCCTATTCGTTATATATATCGATGAAATTTATTGTTTCCACCCTTTCCCACGGCCCGGTCCTGTTCGGCGCTTCTTGCCTTTTTCACAAAAAAAATCCGAATAGTGAGCGTCGATAAATTATTATCACTTATTTTTTTATTAATTAGCGATTCATTTAACTTTCCAACAGTGTACGACATTAATGTACATTACATATGAATTAAATATATCAATTATAAAGATATACATATAAAATCAATTTTATCGAAAAATATTGTTGTTGCGCCACCGGGATTCGAACCTGGATCTCTTTCCAAACCGGGGAAGGTGCATTATCCAACTATGCTACAGCGACGATATTTTAGCGACGAATTTTCGAACTTATATATTACCTTGTTGATATTAATACATTTAATCGTTCCATTATTTGAAAGAGCCATCTACCTTATTTTTACAATAAGAATGTGTTCTCCTAATATATACACCTAGTGCGCAATATTTTAGCAGTAGATGTATATTAAAAATATGAGTTGAAAATGTTCAAGCTGCAAGTGCCTTATTTCAACCATGTCGGAGATAAAAGCATTTAAAAAAAATCATAATTATGTGATTATTCTATTAATTCCAAATTATATATTGAATACAAAAAAATAAAGGTCATCGAAATGGATGAATATAAATTTGTTACTCTACTTGAGTTTATTAGCAGTACTCGAGTTTCGAGAGAAACAGTAACTCTCATCGACAGGTGAACTATTAAACTGACTACACATAAATATATACTCGAGTAGTGCTAATAAACTCAAGTAAAGTAATAACATTGTTTCATTTATATCCATCCATTATGATGAAACTCTACAAAGTTAACGCCGATTCTATTAATAATAAAAAGGTCTTCGAATTTCGAGCGGCTAGACTATTTTTTATTGGATGATTTAGGGCCTGAAGCAAGGATATACATTAATAATGGATACATTTCACAAATATTTATTTCGAAGTACGAAGACTCAAAACTTACATGATTTTGTAAAAATCTTACTTACTTACCATCACGCCTTTTCTCCGCGGGGGTGGGCAGTGAGGATAGAGCGCCACACTCCTCTGTCCTGACACACAATTCTCGCCTCATCCACATTCATACATCTTCTCGTACAAGCTCGCCGATTGTTGAGGCTTCTAACAGAACCATCCTCCATTATCTGGTTTACCTGGTCGTGCCAAGTCTTTCGCGGACGTCCTCTATTCCTGGTGCCATCAATACTTGCGTCATATATCTTTCTTACCTATCTTATCTTATTATCTTATCTCCTCATTCATCCGTTAAATACGACCAAACCACTTAAGTGATCCTTTCTTAATCTTACTCACTATACTAATATCAGCTTTACATTATTTCCTTATTTCTTCATTCTTACATATAATAATAGTATTTTCCGTAACGGGATAGATTCGTACATTCTCCTTGAACATTTTCGATTCGTAATTTACTCAGGTTTTCACCGATAAAATATTGTGGACTAGGTCTGTTACACACTGTATATTATTATACTATGTGAAAGCTCGTCCTGAATTTCTAATATCACATACTATTTTCAATTTACAGTAATATATTCTTGACATACCTCTTCGATTTCTTTAATAAATAATATTCATCAACTCGTGACAACCAAGCTTTATGCATGTCATGCATTAAACTCAATAATGTTTGAAAATTAATAAAACATCCAATCGATTGTAATTTTTGCCAGACGATTGTAGAATTATTTTATTCAAAATATACGCCCGTAGGGTCTAAGTTCGCAGGGCATTATTGACAAAAATTTAAAAATTAATAGAACGACCATTCATATCCAGTCAAATGACAATGTTTACCAAACGACATAGTTATTTAATTCGAAATATGCGTACACATAGTTTACGTTCGCTGACCTTTATTAAAAGTAGGGGAACAATTGTTCAGACAAAGGAAATAATATTCTGGGTATAACAGACCTAGTGTGAACCTAATTCTGTCATGTTAAGGAAAAACGCACTGTATGAGATCTTTACAAAATCATATTTTATAGATACAATAGGAACACCGATTTTAAGTTTTTGAAAGGACCAACAAAAAAAAATGTAAACAGAGGTAAAATGTAAATTGAGGGTTTTAAAAAAAAAAACAGAATATTTATTTATTATTGAAAAAATCAAACAAGGTTTTTTGCTGCATGTTTTTTTTCGTTGTTGTTTTTAAATAGTTCTTTCAATATTATAAATTAAATTAAAGGTTTCCAGTGGTACATTACTAATAATACTAGTAAAATATACTTTGATGCCTTCAATATGCCTCACTTGGTTTACGGGACGAGCAGACACTTCTTCTTTATAGGGAGGTTCTTCTTCTGTCAAGTTTTCGTTTATGCGACTGTCCACTATTTCATCAATTTCCATGTTATTACGTTTGAGTAGGCGTCTAAGTAAGTAAATCTGCAAGGGTTATTCATAAATTCTTTCCCAGCCATCAATATTGTCGATACTATCTATATATTTTACGCAATTTTCTTGCTGATTCCAGCTTGTAAAAAACAATATAACAACGAAACAATTACATGGCTATGAGAATGAAAAATCCGTACATACGACAAGCAAATGACCAACACACTCTTGGCTCTATGGCGAATAACGAACTGGCCGAACGAATTTCAATAAATTTTAGATGTAAATCGCGGGAAAGACGAACGTAAAATAGGGTTTGCAATGTACTAAAACGACACGGGACTGCAGAAATAACACGCAAATGGAGGGAAAACGTGAATTCCGGGCATGTAAAATCGGGGTTCCACTGTATGTATATAAATGTCTTTCTTCCATTTTGCATTGAGACCCAATTTTTTAGTTACGCCGCTGAGTCTATATACTTCGAAATAAATATATGCGATATTGATTGCTTTTAAAAAATGGAATAATAGATTTATCAATTTGAAATATTACAGAATATAAGTTCAAAATGTGTCGATAATGTATTCGGTTGCTATAGCGGAATTAGAGAACGCGCTTCCCCGGATAGGAAGAGGTCCAGATGCGAATCTCAGTAGTAACAAAATATTTTTTCGATAGATATTTTTTTTCTGTACATTTTTCTGATTGATTCATTTAATTTGTATTAAAAATATGTTTTAAATACTAAATAAATGTATTAATTAGAAAAATATACATATAAAATCAATTTTATCGAAAAATATTGTTGTTGCGCTACCGGGATTCGAACCTGGATCTCTTTCCAAACCGGGGAAGGTGCATTATCCAACTATGCTACACCGACAGAACTTTAGACGGTAAATTTTCAAATCTACATGTTACACTTTACAAATGAATAGATCTATCATTCCATTATTGGAAAGCCACCTAGCAGACGCCAGAATTAATCCCGGTAGCAATATTTTTCGATAAAATTGATTTTATATGTATATTTTTCTAATTAAACATTTAATTAGTCTGTTCTGAATAATTACAACTTCACAATAAGAATGTGTTCTCTTTAATAATAATAAATTTGGTTGTTTACTATAATAAGTATAGTATAATATAGTACGGTAATACCCACACGCGACTGAATAGAAATCAGATTTCGGGAGTTTCAATCATATCGACTACAAGTGTTTTTTTTAACTTTGATGATTTTTAAAACATCACGCATTTTAAAATTCTTATTTGCGTTGTCATCTATTATTATATTATGCACTATATTTATTTATTTAGCAAAGACACAAACTACTGTATTTAGTTCGTGCCCTCTCAAACAATTTCGTACTAGGGTTATTTCAGAAAAATATGTTACTATCGTGATTACTTATGTATTTTATTCAGTACCCGCAAACGTCAAATTTACGTTTTGACACATTTAAAAAAAATCACATGTTCGAAATGTCGTGAAAATTTAAATATGTTCTTTCACATCCTGGTAGATAGATAACGTACTCTTTTTGTGAATTCAGTAGGTAATTAGCTAAAAGTTTGAATTAAAAAATAATACCTGTTACCTAACTACACAAATACAACGCCAAGTAAAAGAAAGCACGTGCGACCACTCATTATAACGATTCCTGGCATATTTCAAAATCAGACAAGTGTCGAGAAAAAAAATTACAAAAAGATCGCTATATAACGAATCCGCACTCGTCGGGGTCGCGATGAACGGGGGTTACCTGTATCCACGAAAGGTCACATTCAATTGTGCGCGTTCACGGATGAGACGTCTCGAAGATTTGGTGGTAAAATACGGTGTGCATCATCACTTGGTTATTCTGCTCTGCGTACAATATACAATATTTAAATAATGACAGCTTGCTACGCGCTCAACATTGTATTGTCCTTTACGCGAGTCTCGAGACAAATCTCATCCGTGTACGCGCACCACGGCCACTGTTTCCGATCACATTTGCTAGGTGCTTAGTGTAGTGGTCGCTTTGCGACTAATATTTGACCGTAGCGCAGCCACGGCCAGTTTATTCGTAAAGCTTATTTTTTATGTTGAATGTATAATTTATTATCAAAAATAGGAATGCAGTACGATCTAAGTTAACTAATTAACGCAAACAAATATTCAATCAAACATATTTTTGTTAAGGAGAACACATTCTTACTGTGAAGTTGTAATTATTTAATGTATTAATTTTAAATATATACATATAAAATCAATCTACCGGGGAAGTAGATCCAGGTTCAAATCCCGGTAGCGCAAAAACAATATTTTTCGATATTTATAATTAATACATTAAATTAGTATTTAAAATTTATTATTATTATTTATATGTCCGTGTCCTTATGTTGACATAAGGACACGGACGCGAAAAATTAACAAGCTTCTAATTTTGGTCTTGTTAACTTTAACTCGTGCATGTACACGGATGATGCTACTATCGAAACTCGCGTAAAGTACGAAGCGGATTTGAGCGCAGAGCTAACAGTCATTCGTGGCTATTGTATTTTATAGAGTAGAATAACCAACTGATGCATACCTACATTTACCGCCAAATCTCCGTAGTCATGTACCCGTACCCTAATAAGCAAAGATCTCAAAAAGCATTATTGTCTACTCTGCACCCACGCAATATGAGCCGTAAAGAATTAAGATTGAAATATGTTTAAGTACCTACCTGCTTTATCAAATATTATTTATCATTACGGAAATGTTTTCAATTCGACACATCCATTTCAAAACAGAAAATGTTAACAATGTTTAAAATTATTGCAATTTTGCGCAGATCGCTAAGTTGTTAAGATTAATAGGTAAATCCCTAAAACCAACTGCAAAGTACCCAATTAACGTCGACGTTTATAACTTTTTATATAATTTAATAATGAAGAAATATTTAAATATTCTTCATTTGTTTAAGTAATAAATGTAATATGTAAAATAACAATAATAGTAAAACAAAATGATTAAATTGTTATTAATAAAATGCAGATTGATGAAGCAAAAACAAATATCCCTTTCTCTCACTTACCTCGTCCAATAGGTACGGGGTCAAGCGGCGTTGCCAAAATGAAACACACCAGGTGGACTGCGACAATCCCATACCAAATAATATAGCACATTTTTAACATAATTTCACTATCTCATATTGAATTCAATAAATGTTCTTATCATAATTAAGTTTGAACACATTTTTCCAAAACACGCAACCAAACAAAGGTGCAAAAAACCATCTTACAAACATTTTTCTAAACCACTATGCATTAACAATAATACATTGTACACAAAGCTATATTGAAGGAAAAGCTAGCGAATCTTCAATGCATTTACTCTATTAACTATAAATTTATGGAATGACATATTTTCAAGAAAAAAAATAGCACGTTTAAGACGATTATTTAAGAAAACAAAACGAAACGTCACAACAATCCACACGAACAGACCGTAGCATTCCCACCTCTAAACTGACATTTGACAGCTTCCATGTTATCGAATACCTAGGTTGCGTTCATATTAACATTTGATCATCAAATAGCGAGTGAATATCATCTTTCATTATAAAACTGTATTTGCGAACGACCCGAGAGATATGTTGGGAGTTTTAGAATTGACGAAGATGAGGAACGCGACTAATAACAATATTTTATATAACGACGTAAAATTAAAATAAATAATAGAATTTCTTTTTTAGCGCAATACATCAACTATAATCATTAATTTTATACCTACGATTCTTTTCTTTTTAAAAATAAGACAAGAAAAATTCAAAATTAAAATTCGTGTGCGGGTAAAGGTATTTATTAATACATATTAATTTTTGCTTCCCTTTTCCTTAGTACATTTTTAATTTGTCCTAACGCTTCTGATGATTAATTCAGTAAAATTATAACTGTTCAACGAAGACACAGACAGATTAAATAATGATTGTACCTAATACGTCGAATTTATAGCTTTTTAAAAATTTAAAGAAAATAAAAAATTTAAAAACTTTATTAATAATTTAGTAACCCGAAACATGAGATGTATGAAGAATGAAACAAAACATATACATGCACTGACAAAATGTCACCACAATCGCCAACTCAATCATTTTTAAACCAATTCTTTATTTAAACACTGACATAAATGTTTTGTTTTAAATTAGTGTTTCCTTCTCCATTTTGTTACTTAAATAAATTATAAAACTCAAAAGAAGTCTAAAGTGTTTTCTTGACCAATTAATGTTATAATTATTTTCGTCCATCAAATTACTCTATGAACTCAATTATCAATAATGTAGTTATCTGAACTCAATAGTGTTTTCTAAGATGTGTCTATGTGAACGCAATATAATCACCCGTGGTTCACTATGGCATCAGTGGACGACTTATGCCTTAAATACGCCCCCACAAAACTCTTCTATAAAACGTATACATAGTTCAGGTAGGTACTGACAAAGATAACAAATTATACTAATGTTTAGATATTCTGCACATTATTTTTAAAATCCGTATGTACAAAAGTATTTATATTAAAAACCAATAAAATCATTATCTTATTTTTATCTAATAGAAGCCAAAACAATGAAACTAAATTGGTTGATTTTAGTCTTTGGCAACATTTTAAATTGAGTTTTTAAACGCCTGTACGAAAATCCAACCGTATCATGACATAGCAAAATAAGCTTTAAGAAATTTTACACATAGGCATAGAATCAAATATGTTTCTGTTTATTTTCGTCTATTGTTGAACCAAGTATCCACTGTAGTTGTTCATATTAGAAATATTAAATGTTTCAAGAGGGAGATTTGAAAGTAAAATAAAATATAAATTCATGTAAATATGTAATATCAATATATATCTCGTAAATAATTTGCTTAAGATTAGTATTATTTAAAATTAATGGTTAATCATTTATTAGTCACAATTTTCTGAGGTACTTACCACTATATCTGTAACAGAATAATGTGAAAAATCGAATCATGAAACCTTCTTTTGTTTTATAGTTTTTGATGTCAATCAATGCATTGTATATTATATTATATTTTTTACCATTCGTGACGAAATTTTTTCAAAATTCTAAGGACAATGAGCTAAGACTGTTTTAAAATGTCGGAAATTAGATATGGTATCCAATACGAAAATTATTCTGATACATTGTTATCGGGTTTTAGCACACTGATACAAATGCATAATTTGGTTGATACAACACTGATGTGTAATACCCATACTTTAAAAGTACACAAAGTTATATTAGCAGCTAGTAGTCCCTATTTTCAAGTAAGCATTTTAATTAGTATACTGATAGTATTTAAAACATCAATATTTTTTCAAATCTTATAGAATCATAAGGATTTCTTATAAAACTCGAATCAGAAGAACAAAGGTAATATTTCGCATCCACATTGTTTCAAACTGATTTCTTTTTAAAAAGTTTGTAATACATAGACGAGCTATCATTAATATATTGATATGAAGAAGAGTTAGAAAATTTTACAAATGCATATATTTACACATTGTTTATATGCCTAGCCTTGAATAATCCTACCCAAGAAGATTTTTTGAATTATGAAGTCATTTCATTTCATTTAGGAAATTTCATAAATTAATTTAATTTATTAAAAAAAAAATTGTTAAGGTTTTTAATAAATCATAGATATGCTTTCTTGAGTAAAGAAATTATTTTGAATGACATTTTTTATACAACTTCTAATTACTTATTTTTTATTTTTCTGTTAAATGCCACAAACATATTTTTTTTATATATATTGAAGATCTTTTTAAGAAAACTGTGATTACACAAAAATTACAGCAGAATGTTGATTATCCAGTCTATACCAGTAGTAGTTTATATAATTGAGAATCTGGGTAATGGATTATTATTGGAAAATGAAATTCTTTAAATTTAGTATGAATAATAAAACACAACATATTTGAAAACCTACACATTATGGAATATATTAAACATGAACATGGTTTTTAAATTAAATAAATTATAATAGACTTCCATATCCATATTAATTGAAGCAAATGCAAACAATCATATTTTCCTTTCCTCTCAAACCAAGCAAATGAAGTTAACAGCACTTGGAAGCCATGATAATTCAATGTCTTTTGCTTTTATTTTCAATTTCCTCTACAAAAATCTTGTAAATTTTCAATGATCTTTTTCATTTATTAAGATCTGGAACCCTGGATCATGTTTGTCACACTTTTGCCATTCTTTCAAACTTTTTTCATCACAGTTTACTCAGCTATACTGAATCGTGCTGTTTGCTTCCGCATTCTACACAAAATTCAAATAATCACCTTTTATAATCATTCCATTGAAATTTTCTGTGAATCTCCAGCTTTCAATTCCATGATGTGATTTAAACCTAGTCACTCATCCAAAACTTGCCTTGAAAGAAACATCACTGCATGATATTTGAGTAACTTCTAATAATTTTTCACATAATGAAGGATTTTTCACTTAGACGTCGGTAATCAGTCCTTCTTTTCTGCACAAACTAAAAACAATCTGAAAATTGAATGAATCCGGTTAATCAGAATAATCGGTATACTCCTGTAATTTATTTATTGGTTTTCATTAAAAAATACAATTATTTTGAACAATTGATTTTATTGAAGTTGATCTTCGAAAGTATAATTTGATTTGATCAGTATACATGGACGCCACGGTGCAAACGTCAAAAGTTGAACATTAGTGTATCTTGAGAAAGATAAATGCAGACTTTATTTCTAAAATAATTTATCCCCTTGTCCAGTGGAATGATTAAAATGTCCGCCTTTGATAACAAATATTGGGGATCTGACAAGTAATTTTCTATTGTCTGTTATATAATATGTTGTACGGGAAGACTTAATAGTAAATATGAACATTTTTATTAAGGAAATTCTCAAGAACCATTCTGGAGAACTGCTGATCATTTTAAAAATGGACTTCATTGTTCTAAAATCGTTGGTGGAGTATATTTACAGTGGCAAGACAAGCGTTCTTGAAAGCGATTTGGATGAATTAATATCGGCAGGGAGATTTTTAAAAATTAAAGGTCTCTCAGAAATCAAAGAAGAATTTGGTGAGAACTTTAATATATTATATACAGGCATTGTACTTGGAGCTTATCTCTAAAAATTGTGAGTTCTACAAGTACATTCCATGTCTCATAAATATAACTCTATAAAATGTTAATTTAATCATACTTAATAGTAAATTTTGGTTACTTTAAATATAAAAATGCATATCAAGGCACATGTGAAAAAATCTTTAACCCAATTCTTATTATTAATATTTATTGTCCATTATATTAAAAATGAGTCTAAGTGATCTCAGATATTTTTTAAATAGGAATTGACAAGAAAAATAGTATTTTTCGATGCTTGAATACAGTTATTTATAATTATTGTTAAAGTTAAAGGAAACTTTTATAGTACCTTTAGTGACTACATTTATAAATGAAAATCCCCAGAATTTATAAAAATGTTGTCATGTACGTGTCATATCATTCAATATGCAGGGCAAAATTTATTTCTATCCAAGGGAACTTCTACTATCCAAGACCCTCCTACCCGATATAAGGATGCACACATACAAATTAAAGTTTGCTCTTGAATTTTGTATGAAAAACAATAGAGATTGAGTGCTTAGCGTCATAAATCATTTGTTGTCGATAGTATTTTGTTCGCAAAGCAAACTGATGCATAATGACTTATTCGACAAAATTTCATCCTTGTAGTCACTTTACGTAATTAATCTTTTCATAGCTTACCAGTAATAAAATAGTTTGTTTGTATGCCTGTATGAGCAATATTACCCTAATCCTCAGTCAGATTTCATTGATATTTGTGTAGAAAAATCTAATCTTTTGAAGATGATACATTTTAAAATTATTTTTTTTACTTCCGTAAAATAATGACCTACCTATTTTTAGTATTGTTTCAAATTGTGTACTTTAATCTACTTCAAATTTAATCAGTTTTATTTCAATAATCATTATATCAAAATATCTAATCCAAAATATTTAATTAGTGCTAAATATTTTGAGTAACTTTTTTGATTTTTAATAATAAATATCTACGTATGAAAAGTAAACTCAGCAACAGGCGTAGTGCAGTGATGCTGACATAATTAGTACAATTGTGTATAATAATGTAATGTTCTCAAATTTTCTGCTTGGCCACTCTGAATTTTCGGTCCGATGTCGGACAGAGACATACATAGGAATAGCTCAGAAAACTCTGCACGTAGAATAATGTAGTTTTTGAAAGACAATGGTCATGCTAGCAATTGACTGTCACCGCAATAAAATATATCAATAAGCAGAAGGCTTAGTTAATTATAAACAAACAATATTTCAGCACAACTGCCAGAGTTTTCAGCACCTTTGATATTTAATCAACCATATGGCAGCACAATTGAAAATCACCAGGTACTTATTTCACTTTTTCAATACACATGTAGCATGATTCAATTACGATAAATACTAACAAACTTACCACAGAAGGTTTTGATAATAGTGTGGCTATTTTATTATTTTGTGTTTGTTTGGTCTAGCGATAAGAAACTGACCAAGTGACAAAGTGGTAGGGGATTTGAAACTTATTCTGCGAGATCACCAAGTTATTATTATCTTAACCAAATACAAGCGCTTAGCTCACTTTGATAATAGTAAGAATGTTGATGTGACATGTGTACACACCCCTATTTAAAAAAAACTACGGATAAAAGACATTGGGACCATTCTGTGTTAACGTGTTGATATGTCGAGAGAAAAAAATTGTTAATAAATTTTACATTTTAATAATAATTATACATAATTTGAAAATATATATTTTTTTAATACTTACAGGCAATAGAAAATGAAAGATTGCTGCAAGATAACGCAACTCAATCTAATATGGCATATCCAAAAAATCCCAATAATGTTGTGGTCCGTATTCCAATAGAAATAAATAGTCACAACAGTAGCACAAATTGGATGGATGGACAAAGAAGTCGAAACAAATATAAACAACATTACTATGATCGTTACAATGATGCATTTCCTAAGAATAAAGCCGCTCGGAGGAAACCTCACTTTAATGTAATACATATTATTTATTGTATTATTTTTCACATTTTAATTGCCATGTGCGAGTAAACACGCCAAACATTACATGTTTTACCCAATGTGTTGTTCCCTATGTCAAATATAGTTGGTGGCATAACCACACATTTTCATTTAAAAAAAGTCAATTACAAAACTGGATAATTGAAAAAAACTAATGTGGTAGTATATAAAGTTATGTGACTTTAATCAAAATGTGTGTTGTAAATTACTTTTTTATTCATTTTTAAGAACACATTTTTGTTGTGAAGTTTTTTCATATTTTTTCAATGGATAGATTTTCTATATATTTTTCTAGTTGATTAATTTAATTTATATTACTCTTTAATTAATTATTTTTTCATACAAAACAGAAACAAGATCACAAGTCCAATAATTTACTGGGTACGAGGCTGTTGAATAAAGCTACGAGGAAGGTGCTACGGAAAGAGGAGAAAAGTTCCCTGCATACTATCCAACAAATTAAAAGTTTGCACGGACAGCAAGTTGAGGTATAAAAATTTATTACAAATAATTAATACTAATAAAAAAATACCACAATACTGTATAATAAATATGATGAATGCAACCATACCATAATATTGAAATCCAGAACACAACAGAATATTTATTACTTAATACATTCCTTGTTTTAGGAACCAACTGAGCAGCAACAGCAGCAGCAGCAGCAGCAGCAGCAGCAGCTAGATCTGTCAGAGGCTGTGGATAACATATTGGATCCCATTTTATATTCCGATTGTGAAGAATTCATAATCAACAATAATGATGAACGTACTGGAGAAAACATAGAAATATCCGAGCACCAATTTAATGATGATAATCAAGCATGGGCAATAGAGAATCCTCCCGATATTGAAAATAATGATATGAATTCTACCATATCTGAATATGTTGATGTGTTAAAGTCTACGGGCCTTCCGACTGATGTTCCAATTTTATTTGAACTAGAGGATGGATCTTATGTTAATATCAGCGGAGAAGTTCTCTTGAATATGGTCCAAAGTAACAGTGTCCAATATGAAGTTGTTGAGCACACCCAAGATACTGAGCAATTGTTACAAAATGGCGTCACCAAAAGTATAGACCAAATTTCAGAAGATATAGGAGCCACAGGCGACATGAGCCTGGAGCAATCTGGTGACATTAGCCCGAAGCAATCTGGTGATATTAGCCTGGAGCAATCTGGCGACATGAGCCTGGAGCAGTCTGCTGACATTATGGACTGTTTGGAACAAAGTGAGATTGTTGATATTAATAAAATGGATGATTGTACAGATTCTCAAACATCTTTAACTTCCCTTTTAGATAATTTTAATCCAATAAATGAATAACTAGAATATATATTTTAAACTACATAAACAGCAATTAATTCAAACACAAGTACAATATTCATGAATAAAGTTAAATCTTATTGAATATAATAAATATATGATAGCAACTATTGCCAACTAAGAAAAGGTGGTTTCAAATTTAAAAATTAGGCATAATATCCACACACCGGAGATAAAAATAAAATGTATATCATAAAAATATATTAATAATGATTTTTAAAGTGTACATAACATATGTACATATTCTTCATGTTCTGGATGCATGTTTACAAATCATTAATTCACCAGGTTATTGTATTTCTTAGGATTAGCTTTTTCGTTGATTTATTTTTAGGGGTACAAAATTATACCAATATTAGAAAAACTATGTAAAAAAGGATTTGTGGACACAAAAGACAAAAATTCAGTAAAAAAATTATATATTTCATAAAAAGTACAATGATCACAATTTGTACAATACTCTAATATTTAAAAGTATAAGTTTATTAATGTTTTATTGAAAATAATATCAGTGCTCGGAGGCTTCCATTGATCAGGTTGTGCAACGTTTACTAATTGAAAAAGAGACATTTTATACTGTATCTAATTTTATAATATGTAATGTTTTATAATAAACATCCTTCTCATTATTGTCTTCAACAAAAAAGGCCTAAGTTATGTACCAAGAATTTTGTAAATATGGTAAATCGAGCATCACAACACTTCTCGTCCCAGGTACACACTATTGTTATTCCCTAGTTGAAATAACTATTCATATACTCTTAAAATGTAATGTTTATATAAGTAATACAATTTCACATGTATGCTATTTCTTATAGAAGTGCAAATGGAATGTTTCTTAAAAGTGTATATGATGTTTGTACGTGTATATATATATATATATTTTTTTTTTCCCCTACACTTTGATATTTAACTCTTTGGACCCAGATACATCTATATTCATTGAAAACAAGTACATTTTTAATATTTGTACAAATGTAATCACAAAATATTAATAAAAAAATATATCAAATTTAAATGAAATACATTGATAACTTATAATATATGAATGATAAGGAAAATTATGATTAAGTTAAATATATAATTTTCTGAAATGATGCCAGAACCATAACAATAAAATATAACAATCAGCAGTTCATGAAGTGGATTTACTACAATAACTTAAAATTTGATGAGCAAAAAAACACTGGGCCTAAAGGGTTAAATAACATTAATTATTTCTAAATAAAACAAATTGAAATGTAAATAGTTGTTCTGATTTTATGCAACAATACATAAAGCAAAAATGTGCTGCAAATTGTTATTTTTTTAAGAAAAATAACGATTGTATGACTGTTTTTTACTCACTTTAAATATTATTACTTTTACATAGAAATATCTGAAAAAATTGTGTAGTGTTGTTCTGAAATACCAAATTGGAGAAATATTTCAAGATGTCATTCTTTAACTCTTTACATATTTGTGTACTAGAATGTAGCAGGTTATTCTTAAAATAGCAACAATATATTTTATTTAATAAAAATAATTACAAATACATATTGTTTAACTCGATAAAACTGTATCTAGTCTGGCACGTAGTGATGGCCAAAAAAATTTAAACCCTTTGTTGAAAATTTATGAAAAAATTAAACTGCTGGAAATGACTTTTTTTTGTTTCAGCAAAATACAGATGAATAATTCCAATAAGTTACTAAATGTGAGAATGATGTTTACAACACAAACATTTATTAAATATTAATATGTGTGATAATGTGATATAGAAACTATCTTTTACATACTATTAAAAATATTAATTAAAAATAAAATGGCTCGGATTAAGATACACTTACTTTCTTTTGACATTCATTGTATGTCACTCACAACACAATTAAAAATAAAGTAATTTATTAAAAAAATGTAGACAATGCTTTTTTCAACATTTCAGATACCAAATCCATCAATAACATTGATAAAAAAAATACAATTTACTTCGTGTACTTAAACAATTAAAAATGTGATGCCTAAATGCTAAATGCACAGATAAGCCATAATTAAGAATGTCATCTGACATCTTTGCATAAAGTTTGAAACCTCGATGTATTGATTTGTTTTGTTGAAAAATGTAAATTTTTTGAAGACCTGAAAAATTTCATTATCTTGTGATTCTCCCTGTATTCACTTTTGAAATTTCCGTAAATAGAGATTGAATTTTAAATATATACTGTGATAATTTATGTGTAAATAGTTTTTTCAAATTTTGTAAATTCAATAATTTTCTCTTTTAAAACCGGTACTGAGTCTTAGTGTCATAAAATTATTGACAAATTTTTAAAATCCTGGTTATGGGTGAAAATTGAGAACAAACAATAGTTATAGGGAGGTAAAAAATATGAGTAGCTACGTACGTACCCACAATATTTATAAATATTTTTTCTTTCCTTAATTATTTTGTGCAATTAGACTGTCGAAAAACAATCATTCATGGTTTCAATATAAAAGCATCAATGGAATGTGAATAGATTTATTTGAAAGCAAGGAATAAAGTTATGCAACGTATATACATTAATAATTGCTAAATCCTACATGTATAAAAATAGATTTAAAAAACATATAAAGATTGTACAAAAGACATGACAAAATTCTCAAAATAGCGAGGTTTGGACAATTGTCACATCAATAATTAATTACGCTTTGAGAACAAAATTGGGAATAAAAATAATACTTTGTGTATAAATAAAATATAGCAAAAATAAGTTGCCTAAAGTATTGTACGTAAAGAAGATTTCCTCTACATTCCTAGTCCTACCAGGAAGAGTGGAAATCATTACTGTTAATGTGTAAAATGTTATATATATATATATATATATATATATATATATATATATATATATATATATATATATATTACAAATTAAAGTTTTACTTAGTTTTTTTTGATGTGAAAAATGTTAGATTGATCTTCTGATATTGCAACAACACATTCTCCTTTTGTGATGTTTTAAATAATACAAATAAAGTTAACAATCATCTTTGCAGAATGAGAGTGCAATTAACATTTGTACATAATTCTTAAAATTACATAGGTAAACTGTATGTTACAAAATAGATAGTATGTTACAACGGCCATTAAATAACATTTGTGAATCTTCATTTATACATTTTTATTTTTGGAAGTTTTGGTTTTGTTGATGAACATATGAAAATTAGCCTGTACCGTCTATTTTGTAACAATCCGTATTAAATAATAAATTTAAACATTGTACCATTGCACAAATTTATCATTTGCATTGATTGCATTGTTAGAATTTAATGAATTGCGTGTAATAATTTATTTTTGTAATAGAAACACAATTTATTTGTTCCCGTTCGTCTTGTAGCCAGGCTACATTGTTAACTGTGGGCTTGACCTACTAAAGTATTTCTATATGGCTATGTACATTTTGTATATTTACACCAGGCATGCATATAGGAATATTTTTGTAGGGCTGGCTCTGAATACTGTGATGCAGCCTAATTGTCATAAATAAAAATTATTATTTATTAATCAAATGAAACTGGTCAGATTTTTGATTCAACATTTTAAAAAATCCATTGGTAAAAAATTAACTTTCTTAAAGTTGATCAAAACATTAATCTGAATCGACATAATAATAACATAGTTTATCAATCAAAAAATATTTAAAAAGCAAAACAATTGAGATTCTAATTTAGAATGATTTTTTTTTAAGATCAACAAAAATCAGGTATCATCAAAGTAGCACTTTTACATCAGTGAAAATTAATATAAAACTTATAATAACGATCAACAAATAGGTTACTCTGTTATTGGGCGTAGCAGCGTGATTTCTGTATGCAGATGCAGTGTGATAATCTCCCATCTGGAATGTGTTGGCGGGAGATGACATTCTTCCGTCGCCGCCATTGCTGTAGGCTAAGACTCGCATTTGATAAGTTTTACCTGGAGACAGATTCTCCACAAAAGCTTCGAGTTTCACTCCGACTGGTATTATAGTGTCATTAGCCCTACTCATATCCTGGTCTATTTCCCAAACTCTTACCTGAAAATTCACATTAAGATGAGAATTGATTTGAGAATTTGGAGAAGTTATTTTATTTAAAAAAAAATAAGAATACATATATAAAAATGATACAAAATTTTCGAATGCAATTACAGGCGGTACTCGACTTTGTGCATTCGACATTTATACAATTCAAATTAAGGAATATGTTCAACATTGTGGAAATCTTTATTTAAGGATGTTCCCAAAAAAATCACTTTTCTTACAATCCTTTTGAAACTTTGCCTGCACATTCTTATGAGTGTCTTTTATATGTAGAAATTTTTTTCAATAGTCCTTGCGGTAGTAAATTTGTAAATATTGATTATTAAAATTTGCATATTTAACATACGAACCATACCCCGATCGATCGTTTAACTGAATAGCAATAGTAATTTTCTTCAGTTGTTTTTGAAATCTGAGAATGATTAATTGAAAATTTAACAAATATCTTTCTGTAAAAACAATTAAATCAAGCGGTATTCATTTTGTTATAAAAAATGTTAAAAGTGAGGTACTTTTGACGTTTGCTTTTATAATTTGAATAGTGAGAGATTTTTGAACTTCTGCACATGTGAACGGAAGTGAAAAAGTACACTGTACCTCAACTATTTTTTATTCTATTCATAGTAGTTCACAGTAGTTTACATATAGGGGAATCTTCTTGAAGATCGAGTACGATTGATCTTTAGGAACGTCCTTAAAGATTGTTTCAAAAAGGCATAATAGTGGATGAAATGGAGAAATCTTTGACTAAATGGATTGAAGATCAATGTTAAAAAGGCATCCCTCTGAGTTTAAGTTATTCAAGCTTTTTTGCATGAAGACTGGAAGAAATGATTAAAAGAAGATTCTGTTACGGAATTTAAGGCCAGCAAAGGCTGGTTTGACAAATTTAAAATGAGAACTTCTTTATGCAATGTTAAATTTACTGGAAAATATAATGGGGGAGCTGCCCACAAATTTATTTCCATTTTTTCCAAATCATTGAAGACGAAGGTTTAAGATAATCTTTAAAATATAGACGAGACTGTATTATTATGGAAAATGCCCACACGTACGTACTTGGCAAAAGAAGAATCAGTTGCACTTGAGTATAAACCGCACTTGATTATAAACCTTCTACGAATATATTAACATTGTTGTTGGTGAAAACTTAGCTATCGATTTTAAATTGAAGCTAATACTAATTTATTAAACAGAAAATCCTAGTGTTTAAGGCGCGACTTGCAATAATAATTCATATTTTCGCGTTTTTTACGAAAATGTGGCTTTTATTATTCATTTATATCAAAAGTTATTCAATAGATTTGGCTTTTTTTCAACTATTACTTAGAATGGACCTTTACATTAATATAAAACTAATAAACTGAATGTTATTTGTCATAATTAAGACGATACAAATATTATAAGAAAGACCGCGACCATTAGATGCATTTTACGCATGGTACGAAATTGAGTCAACATGATAAATTAATGCATAAACAAAATATATTTTCTTATAATCTTGAAGCCAAGATTACGGAGACACATCTGTAGGAAACCAAATTAGCAAAATGTTAAAAATGAATAGAGTTATAAATCATTAATTTTACAGTACATTTGATGAATTTTTAACGTATTTAAAAAAATTTGTTTTAGTGAACACATACATTTTTCAATAATACATTGTATTTACTCAGATGCTTTGAGGCTTCAACTACTTTTAAAACTAAGTTTCATATCAAAAACACAATAATTAGTTTATAAATAATATATTTTCAGTCTTATAAAATACGATAATTTTAATTGTCCATCGAACTTCAATACGCCACTCGATCCAGACATGACGGTCGTGGAATCAGCGCTGTCATTATTTTAGTTTAAAAATATATGTTTGCACTGTTGCATTTTAAATAAAAGCTGTCTATTTAATAAATAATATGTAATTATGAAACAGACATCACCAAAACGACAATGTTGCATTTTAAATTGATAATATTAAAAAAAATAATAAATTGAAGCTGTCATAATAATTTTAAATTCAGAACAGTGATTTAAGCGATCTAAATACATGTAGGTCTGATTTCAAAACATATTCATATATATGAATTAGGTACCCAATAAATGATTTAATTTTCGATTGATTAATTCAAATGACAACACGCATTTTTATTTCATTCCATATATCAATATGAAAAAGGTGGAAAATACTCCCGACACGAGTTATGTTTAAAACCTTTATCGAATGCGAGAAAATCAACAATTTTATTGTTGTCTCTTTCTATTCAAACCATCCTCTCTCGCATGATTTACATAACAAATAATATCATTAATCATTTATCTAATACTTATAATAATTTAACTGCATATCTAATTTGTGTAAAATTTCTCAAATTTCAAACTAGAAAAATGTAAGCTCGCCATTAACTTTCAATGTTCTGTTCTGGGCAACTAATAGAATAAAAGAAAAAAAACTTTAAATGTAATAAATTAGAAACATTAACCAAATAACTTTGTAATTTGATGGTAATTTTTTTTGTATTTTTGCAATTACCCCAATGATAATATGTCGGTTCTCGGGTTTTATAAATGTTAATAAAAAAGAAACTCACTTTGTAGCCTTGGATGGGTTCCTCTTCCAATGAGGGAGCAACATATCGCCACACGACCCGAACTGTAGATGGATTGACCCCGTAAACATGCACCGATGATGGAGGTTTTTGTGGAGCTTTGCGGTATGTTCTTTCCAGGAATCGTTCACTTTCAGGACCTTCACCAGCCGAATTGAAGGCCATAACTTTGACAAAGTAATATGTATCCTGCTGCAGGCCAACAACCAGAGCCCAGTTCTTTGTGGATCGTGACAGATAATAAACACATTCCTCTTCCTTGTTATCCTTCTTCCAGTACTTGAGTCTGTGTCCGATGAGCTTACCCCTGATTCTCTCCCTGGTCTGGTCAATAGGCATCCATGTGACATTGAGAGCAGTGGAATTGAAGGATCGAGCTGACACCTGTTGAGGAGCAACTTGCGGCATATCTTCGGCAGAAAATATTGTGACCGGTTCACTAACTGGACCCGGTCCGACATCATTAATAGCCTGTACTTTCACATCATACTTTGTATAGAAGAAATTAGGGGATACATGTACAACAGATATTCCAATATTACCAAACTCTTTAAGCAACAAAGATTGATATTCAGTGTCATGTTCAGTACGTCTCCAAAATATTTTATAGTGGATATTTGGACCATTTTGTTCCGCAGCTTGGATAGGTTCCCAAGTGATGGTGAGATCCCCAATCTTACCGCCGCCTCCGCTAATTTTATTTGGAGGTCTGTATGGTTTATCCGAAGGAGTAGAGTGTTGAGGACTGGGTGCGGATGGTGTACCAAAGCCGAGCTGATTATAAGCCTGAATTTTAAATTCATATACCGACCATGGTGCCAGAGCATTTTCAATGATACCTTCCTTTCTTCCATTATATCTGTCTATTTCGCGTCCAAAGATGTTGCTGCTCACGTTCACCCAAGTGGAGTTCCAATTAGTTCGACCAGTTATGACATATCCTAAAATAGGTTTGCCGTTTGATGCTCCATCAGTCCAGTGTATAGTGGCGGAGTTTTTCTTGATACTCACAACTTGCAAACCTCCAGGAGGTCCGGGAGGTCCTTCCACTACTAACATTGTACGAGAAGAAATCCTGCCGACGGCTGATTTCACTATACATTCGTACTCTCCGGCATCTGACAAAGAAACATTGAAAATATCCAGCATGCCTCCGTCAATTTTAATTCTCTTGTCATCGAAAAAATTAAAATCTACAAAATTAGTATCCATAATTCGAATGCCATTGTGTGTCCAAATAAAGGCTGTGTCCAAAAGTTCATCCGAATAGGCATTGCAGTGAAGGAAAAGGTTTTGGTAAACTTGCGTTTGAATACGTGGCGGTAATTTTTCAATGAATCGGGGAGCCGGGAGCACAATTAGTCGACCTTTACTCTCGTCTGCCCCATACTGGTTGCTGGCTGTACAGGTGTAAACTCCTTCGTCGTCCCTGGATGATGGGCTGATGATTAAATTACCATTTTCGAGAATCTTACGTCTCCCACCACCTCCAATGACATTATTATCTTTCTTCCAAATGAATTTGGGTCGAGGTGCAGCTTCTGGATTGCAGAGTATCGTTACATTACCTCCTTCAGCGCCGTACGTTTCAGACTCGAGTGGTTTCTTTTTAAAGGATGGTTTCAAAGAGAGAACTCTCAGCTGACCGGATGAGAAAGTTGTCTTCAATTGATTTCTGGCTTTGCATTGATACATTCCAGGATCTCTTTCTGGATCTAAATATCTGATGCTTAATACATTATCTTGAATGTGATATCTGTCCTTATCTTCGGTGGGTAATGTTTCCATTGACAACTCTTTACCGTTTCGCCACCACGTATAATTAACATCGGGTATTCCAAATGCTTCACAAGTCCATGTCAAGTCTCCTTTATTATCCACATGCCTGTCCGACAGAGGAATGGTAAAGTTGGGCTCAGCTTGAACATTCAGAACGACACTGTTATTCATAGAAGCTCTATCATTGTTGATTGTGCACACATATTCTCCTTCATCCTCAACAGACACACGAGGAATAGTTAAAATCCTACGAAAACTGCTTTGGTAGGAATGCCTCGGTAAATCTGCTCCCTTACGGGTCCAGTTATATGAAGGTACCGGATAACCAAATGCCATACACTCCAACCTAACTTCTTGCCCTACTACAGGGGCTTCAGGGAACGCCTTTGGGAAATTATTAGGAAATTTCAGCTGCTGATAATTAGAATGGGGATTAACAAACAGCGGAAACAAAGGTCCATTGCGTCCCGTGTCTGAAACTTTACTCTGGACGTTACAGCTGTAATTTCCTCTGTCGATAGTTTCCAAAGCTGAAAAATACAATCCTCCGTCGAATGACACAAACACTCTCTGATCCTCTTCAACAAAATTAGGGAAATAGTCACGAACCCAATAGTACTTGACACCGGGATAATGCGGTGGAGGATCGCAGAATAATACTTTGCCCCAATTTTGATTTCCAGATTCCGCAGAACGTTTCAAGTTGAATTCCCTGATAAATCCAAAAGACAATAGAACACTTTCAGACACGATGGTACCGAACCTATTGGTGGCCTTACAGTGATACTTTGTTCTGTCAGTAATCTTATCAGGAGCATAAATAATGAGTGTTCCTCCGCTCACTGTAAATCTTCCGTCTGACAGAGGATCAATTTTAGTTTCAATCAACATGTCATTTTGATAATCTTCTCTAAACCACTCATATGTAGGTGTCGGATATCCACCAGCTAAGCAACTCAGTGAAACATCGTTAGAAATAGAATTCTTAGATAAATCAAAAGTTGTGTCAACAGGTTCCCTTATGAAATATGGACCCCTGGGAACTTTTTCAGGATCATCAATATTAACTCCGTAAGTGTATGTTCTATCATCACCGATCAAAAACAAAAGTTTGGAAACGTGACCTTCACAAATAAATAATAAAGGTTCCTCACCGGTGACCAATTCGAATCCCCATCTTTTCAGATCGTTGGAGAATTTGTAAGCTAAGTAATCCTTACCCTGAGTATCATACTGGTGAGGAAGAAATGCATTATCCATATTGCTGAGTTGCACACCGTCTCCATCATTAGTCCAGTACTGCGGGGACTGTTGTCTGGCCGATGTGTACCAGCGGCGATGTTGGGGGTCTTGCCACATTAATTGGTAAATAAGAAAGCCGTGTTCATCGACGGTGTCTATAGAAACCAGGTCCGATTCGTATGCTTGGCAAATCTTTCTGGCTTCATTTCTTGGACGAGCGGGGGATTTCATAAAGCGATAGCAAGATTCTCTGAAAGGTATCCAGTGCTGAGGACACGTAAATCTTTGGACCCCATCTCTTCCTCCAAAATAATTGCCTCCGCCCACATTGTTTATACTGTCCCCTTCATTGTCCAATAGAGTGTCTTGCCTAAAACCATCATCTCCATAAGCACTCTGTGCGTAATTATCTGATGGATATCCCGACTGAGGATAGCTACTCTGGGGGTAGTTGCTCTGGGGGTAATTACTCTGAGGGTAGGTACTCTGGGGATAGTTACTTTGAGGGTAGTTGCTTTGGGGGTAATTTGTTTGTGGAAAATTACTTTTTTGAACATAGTTGCTGGATTGCGGACTTTGTTGCCCATAACTACTCTGTCCTACATTTCTTTCTGCACTAAAATCTTGCGGTACCAGTTGTGCATTTATAACAGCAAATGATAAAAACATAAGAATACGGAACTTCATCTTGACAGGAGGAAAATTTACCTGAAAATAAGAAAAATATAAGATGTGACAAAACTTAATTTCACAGAATTTAAAACATTTGTTAATTCATTCCCTCCTCAATTATTTATTTCGCACACTTAAATTTCACGATGTATTATTGGCATATAACCATCAGAAAAGAGATGTAGCACACATTAAGAACTATAGACCAGTATTGTTCCTAAAATATACTTCAGTATCATTACAAAAATCATTTCAATTCATACAAAAACATTTATATTATTTAAAGAATAAACACAAACTAATTATAAAGCAGGTAAGTTATTAAATTAACGTGCAAAACTGATATCTAAACAACAAAACCAAAAATTCCAGTCATCAATACAATTTACAAGTATTTTAATAATTTAGTACTTGGATGTACGGGTTGTCTCAACATTAAAAAGATATATTACATGGTAAATAGAAAAAGAATATAATCGAAATCAAAATAACACAATTTATGACACATACCTCCACGCCTCGTAAAGTTCCACCCATTTTTAGTGTTGTCAGTTAGTCCTTATTGTAAACAGGTATATTGTTCAACCGACAACAAAATCAAATAATTGAATGTACGACCAGGATTCATAATAAAGTTCAGGAGAAAATTTTCTGACCACTATAAGATAGATAGTATTTAAAGGCGATTTTCAAATGATATCAATTTAACAAACAGATATAAAATTTATGTAAGTTTTTTAAACGAAACCAAACATATTTTTGAACGTTATCGACGAAAAGACGCAATTCAAAGTTGATAATTTGATATTTACTGCATCATGATATGACTTATATCATAATATAATATGACCTCTTTGACTTATACCAATAGTGCCATTATTATTACCTACAGGACCTACCCAGATCTACCCTCGACCATGCGTCAGTGGCGTCCTCGCCCAAAAGTCCAGCTCGTTCCTTATCATGTTTATGACTCATTTTACATAAAATGTATTGATAAATTACTAGTTTTACCATAAAATAAAGCTTTATTGACCAATTTATACATGTTCGCATGAAACCATTAGAGGTGAATTGAATATAATAATATAATACCTGTACTTATTGTAAATATATTACTATTAATGTTTACATATTATTTCTAATCATTGACATTAGATGCATTAGCTACCGCCAACGATAGTTATTCATAATAATATTTGAATAGATGTGTGTGATATAATATTAATTTATTTAATAGAGAAAATATTATTAACGTTTCCAAAATGATGCAATGAATTTTAATGTTTTTCTGAAACATTATAAAATTGTAAAAATCTACAAATTTCTAAAACATACTCGTACAAGTCTAAAAAACCTTTGATTATGAATTATAACGCATTTGCAACAGATAAATAGATGTTACGAAAACAATAAGAATATATTTTTTAGTAGGAATGGATGTGACTAGTAGATCAATATTATATGTATTAAAAATAACCCTCCAATAATGGCGGAATAATTCGGTAATTAATATTGTTTATTAGTATCTATCATCACTTGTTAAAAAATCAAATATAACACAATAGCAAAATTATTTTATTTTAATAAGACTGCACACTTTCACATGAATTGAAATGTTTATCGGTAAAACTTTCACAAATGGATTAATTTGTCAATGAAAAATCCCATAAATGGTTTTGGAAATAAATTATATGATAGTTGAAGTATAGTAGTCAAAAAAAAAAAAATTAAGACAAAAAATCAATACACTTAAATAAATATGTCATTCATGCGTGTATTATATCAACATCGATAAATTACACATTTTTTATTTTAGCTATGAATATGTTTTGAGATTGGTTAAAAAGTAAGTATGCAGTTCTGCAATTTGCTTTTTAGCGTGATTTTAACCAACGATGTTCCACATTCAAAATTACTAGGGCCCACGGGCGGCAATTGTGGCCACCTCGCGGCCAAAGCTTCTATAGAAACTATATTTCAATGCGGAAATCCCTTATTATATTGCTTTAACAATGCACCAAATGGTGTACATTGTTTTTATTCCCAGTAAGAAAAAACAAAATATTGGTAATATGTATATCTAGCGCTATCTTTAATTGATATAATTATGGTCAGAATGTTATTAAAAGCATAAACACGAACAATATAGTGAACTTAAAGAAATGAAATAATATGAACAGGTTATAAAATTATCTTAAAATCTCAAATGAATACAATATTTTGTGTAAAACTATAAAAACAAAAATTATCAAGTAAGATTTAAAAATTATTCATAGCAATTTTAAGAAATATTGAACATGGGTGACGTTTATTGCACAATACACAAGATTGTTAATGCCATTAATATTAATTATTTGCTAATCTGTACTGCTATCTAACGGATTTTTTAAAAACTACTTTGGTATTTAAAGATTACTTTAAAGGAGACTAAACAGATTCAATAGCGACGATGTGCAATCATCCTTAATAATATAATTATGGATAATATTATTAGATTGTGACAGATTCGAAATCTGCTTTTGTTTATAATATCCTACGTTGTCGTTCACTGATACATATTTTGATCTTTTGAAAATAGACAACGATGTCAAATGAACAGCTGTTAGTTTTATGCTGCTTTTATGGACTGATGGGCGGACATAAGGAAATTATACATGTAGGAGGAAATTATACATATAAGTCTTTGCGTTACAACTTTTATTTAACAAACATTAAATAACATATTTTGGCCAGTAACACTTTATTAATATTTTTATATTTATAAGCTACTCAAATCGATGTGTTTACTATTTGAACTTCAAAGGCTTTTGAACTTTTGAAGGCCGCTTCAGGCTCTACGGGACAAAGCCGAACAAAACTCAATAATAGAAGAGTGCCTTCATTTTGATCATAAAAAGCGTGGTCCCACTTATGCACTGATCTTTTTATAGTTCAGAGTAAGGCTAAAGTTGAATATATTAATACAAATTTGAAAATTATAAAGTGCGATTTAGCGTGCTTAAATTAATAAATTTTAAAAAAGTTTTCTTTTAAATCTCAGAGTATGATTTCTGTTACCCATTTGGCTCTTACAGATGAAAATAAAACATGATGAAAATAACATTACGCTAAAAATACAACAGCAGAAATTAAACTATAGAAATGTATACGCTTGTAAAACACCTAAGATTAAATTTAATATTTTTGAGAATTGAGATTCTCAATTGTTTTCTTGTTTTTGTGCCCACTCCAACCAACTTCCGGCGTAATATTTGCACCTATAAACAAGAAACAAAACACAAAAATTCATGTAGATTGTTTGTAAAAAAAAGTATTAAAATATAATACCATAATTTTAAGTTTAAGTAAACAATTACAATAACTCCCTCTGATTCGGCACTCAAACAAGTTTAGTGTTGTGTTTAAAAATGTAAGTATTTTCATTATATATTCAGTTTATATTATATGTATTAGGTTAATAAACCCTTTTATTTATTATTTGCTTAAATTACACTTTTATTTCTTCACTAGTAGCAGATACATAACATTTGTACGATGCTACGATCAGATATCCGGAAAATTCTGTTTTCCAACAACTCTACAGTCCTGATTGTGTCGGGTAAGAGTGGGTTTATTATATTACTGTCCTGTATATCGTCATCCAAACATACGATATGTAGCGACCGGAATTCAAATCCACCGCCATCTCAGTCGGCATCGACGCTAGCGACAGTGCTGCCGGCTGCTGCTACAAGCCTGGCTCAGAATCCACCGCTAGGCAGTCTCTCCAGTTTCAGCGTTTCACAACAGCGGTCTTGCTGGCTCGCGAGAGCCGAGCGAGACCGCCAACCCGCTTCACTTCATTTCATTTCACATTCATTCATTTCATTCTATGTCTTTCTTGTTTTTATCATACTGTCACAATACACGCGCAAACAAACATCTCTTTCATTTAACCACCGACATAACTTCCCAAAGATATAATCATTTATTTACAAATTATGGACAAAACCTAATGAATTTTAGTCATCATATAAAAATATATAATCTAAAATTGTATTTGTATTTAACTTTGTTTGAACCACTGTGTTATTTTTACGTCAACCGGTTTCGATACTAACGTATCTTCGCCAAGACTGGCGTATAACTGAACTATTCCATAAAATTGAAACGACGTCCATTACGGGGTGTAATAATAAATATATAATTAATGATCTTTATTTTCAAATACATAAAAAATATAGTTATGGTAGTAATGGTGGTTTTATTAGAGCCAAAAACTATTTTGAAGGTTTTAGCCAAAATATATAATATATTTAATTATCTCAGAAACAAAGGTACAAGAAAAACGATGTACAATACATTTTCTTTTTATTACAGACTTGAAAATCAATCGTATCTTACATTATATAATGAAAAGCAGCTGTTTTGTAACTTACTTGGTGAAGCCAACTTTTTCGAGATCATGCATAGATATCTCTGCACGTCTTCCAGATCTGCATGTCAAAATTATAGGTGAATCGAGATTCGGACGTTTTATACCGTATTTTTCTTGAAATTTGTCCGGATTCTGTTTTGTCAGCTCATTTTCCACTTCAGACACTATAAAGGAAAGACAATTATTATCTCCGGTGTTGTAAATATTTTATGCATGTTTTTTTGAAACATGGAACAATTATATAGGTACAAAAAAGATACAAAGTACAATATTTAAGTACAATAGTCGTATTACATATAAAACCATAGATAAAAACATATAACTATGTCCGAGTTTTTGAAACTCGTGTTCGTAAAAATAAATTAGTTCGAGATTGACAAGATGGATAAAAAACTCGCAAGAATGTTATTCGGCATTTTTTTATAACTGCAGAATACAGAATACAATGATTTACCTCTAATGATTTACCAATATAGCGCATGCAGAAATATAGTGCGCGTACAAATTTTAACAAGACATTAACAAAAAATAATAATTAACTGCTTTGAATTTAAATTTTAACACAAGAATTCTGCATTGTTACGGAAAGAAAATTGTTTGAAATTTTTACAAAATATTATTAAGCTATGTGTTTCGAAATAAATATTTGCGAAATTTATCCATTATTAATTTATATCTTTACTTCAGGCCCTAAATCATCTAATAAAAATAGTCCACCCGCTCGAAATTCGATGACCTTTATTTTGTATTCAATATATAATTTGAAATCAATAAAATATTTTTATTAATTGAAATATTGCATAATTATAATGTTTTTTTAAATTTTATATATGTAACATGGGTGAAATTAAGCACATACTCCTTGGACATTTTCGATTCGTAATTTAGTCAGGTCCACCCATAAAATATTGTGGACTAGGTCTGTTACACCCTATATCTTCTTCTATATGTTCTTATTAATATTTTGTATATATACAAACTCAAGAAATAGTCATTTCTTGGTAAAGTAATAATTTTCTTAATTTCTCTCCCAATGCATGAATTAAAATATTATGGACCTTAAAATTATATAAAAGATTTTTTTGCCCGCACAGTGATCCCAAAATTAGATGAAGCACCGCTGCCTAATCTGTCAGCGACCAATCAATCAAATTTATTAGAAATTTGTAACAATTAGTATAGAACTATAAGCAGTTTTAAAATTCGGATATTAACCATAATACTATTTTTTGTTTTTTGAGTTCGTTTTAAAATTTTCCTATCCTGACCCATATTTTTGATAGTGATTTCCATGTTACTTAAAAAATAAATTTAATACTTAATAAATACATTTAAATGACTTTCTATAAAAATGATAAAGGGATCATATTAAGAAGCTGTCATTTTTTTTTTTTTTTAATTGGCATTTCACCCCTATGGAGTGTTCTTGCCATTACCGAGTAATTTTATTTAATGTGAAGTTTATTTTGGATACATTAAATTTTTACAGGTTTATTTCATTGGCGCTTATCTACGCATTGGCGTTTAAGAACCTCGTTAATATTTTAAGCTGTTATCTAATTTTTACAATACCCACTCGGAATGTGAATGCTGCCAGGTATGAGACCAGTTTCTTTAATTTCATTGGATTCTCTTATGTCTATCAAATAAACACCTGGCCTTTCATTTATTGTTGCCACTTCCTCATACGACGTAATACGATCCATGTCTGAACCTGAAAATAATAATTGAAATAAATACTCTGGGTTCGTAGCAGAATTTTGTGGGTAATTCAAACTTGACTATCATTGACCTTTTTGGTCAACGTTTCGAAATCCATTATCCATGGACATTAAAATGTTGATTTCGTTATTGAGAAAATGGGTAAGTTACATTAATAAGGTAAATTTCTACAATCGTTTTGAATCTTCCGTGTTGAGTTTTCCGGGCTCTTTGGATAACGCTTTCAGATTCTATTACAGATATCATAACATGAAGTGTCTGAGTTTGTGTGGAGTTGACGCAATGTTTGACAAAGCCGAATAATGAAAGTATGTGTTACTAACAGCCAGTACGCTCACAAAATATCATTTCAGCGACACTGATGTCACTGACACTGGTGATGGACTCTGCAATGAAATCAAAAACGTCGACCAGAGAGGTCGAAAGAACAATCTAGAAAACTCGACACAGTAGAAAAAATGTGAATACAAATATTTTTTCTTGGAAAGTTAGATACAAATAGTACACGAAGATAGTTAAGTGTGTAATAATAGAACACTACACGGAGGGAAAACAACGAAAGCAAACTTCAGAGATATTATAAATTATATAAATTTAAAATTCATGCGACATTTTTTCATTATATTCTTGTATGTAGGATACCTACGTACATGTGCATTGAAAACATCTTCAACGATTATACAATGACCGCTACAACATTATTTTATTATGAAAAAAAGAATTTTGCAACGAATTCATTGGTGGATAATATTATTGGTTTACAAAATAATTGAAAATAAAAATGATTTTAAATAGTATTATAATTTGTCATACACAAGTTTGACATTTAAAATTGTTAATTCTACTACGTGTACGCCACTGACTTAGGTGAGTACAGTATACTCTCTTATCTATGCCTAGGTAGCTAGGTACACTCAGGTAGGCGCGATTGTGCAGGTGAGGTGAGATGAGGTCAACAAACCCTAATAATTATATTAAGCATCGTTTGCATTTTCGTATCAGCTTATAAATATTACATTTTCTCCTTACTCAGATTTTTATTTATAAATATGGTACCTAGCTTTATGATCATATTTAAAATAAAAGTATGTTTGAGTTGAAGCGAAGAAAAAATATGATAAACGTAGATAAGGTGTAGTGACATGATCCTTATGTTTTTAAATGGAATTAGCGGTCAGTGATTAATAATTCATAATTCATTCATTCTATCAGTTAACAGAAATTAAATACTTCAAAAACTGATTCATCAATTCAAATAATTAATATATGACGCATGCGGTGTCATAATTTTTAAACAGCAATGTCCCTCTTTATCTATGAGGACAACTGCGGTAGGAGACCGTAATTCATTTGATTTTGAGGTTATGTGTTTATTTATAAAAATTACCAACAAAATGATCATGGGAAATAATTTACGGAAAAACATTACACATCGTTGCATTTTTAAGTTTCGTCCAGGGTGCTCTTATTTGTGAGAAAACCGAAAGAATTCGCGAATTCAACATTTTTATTACACCAGATAGATCTCGTTTATTTTTATTTCACGACGCCATGCATAGATAAGAGATATGTAAAAGTCGAAAGTTATACGTCACTTTCCATTTGTCATCTGACAGAAAATAATGGCATGATCGCTTTCTAGTTAATAATTATGTTTAACTATTTCATCGCATCATATGTTTAAAGCCACTTACTAGTTCTCTGAACGAATAATCGAGTCTAAGAACTACTAAATACCTTTTTTTAAATTATTGGTAGCGAAACAAAAATATGAACGCGATCTATAGATTTTATTACACCAAACAATAATTATAATATAATAAATTATATTTTATTATAAAGTCTACCGCTATCCTATATAAAAGTTTATTTTAAACTATTCAAAATAATAACATGAAATTTTACCGCAACCTACAAAATATTATTGTATAATTATAACCGTAAAATTATCAAATTACCTGTAAAATAGACACACACTACAAACAAAATTAACACGTTTCACAGATGTTGGTTTAATATTAAAATTAAATAAATCTAAATGTATGAGTACCAATATTCTGATATTAAAATACTTTTCTAATCGTTGTATATTACTACGATGTACAGTATTGAAAAATATTGTATTTTGTTGCAAAATATAAAAATGACCTTGAAGCCAGGAGGAGTATTAAATATTTACCGTTCGTGATGTTCACAGGGACGAATTCGGAGCGCCCAGCTAAAAAGAGTTAAAACGACGCACTTATTTTTTAATTTTAAAATTAAAATAATGGTCTCCGAAGATTGTAAATATTTTTGGTTTGTTTCTTAACCCTCTTTTGCTTAATTACACGTAACAAGTACACTTATTACAAAGCATAATATAAGAAGTAATTAACGTTTTTCAAAACTCCAGTCATAATATTATTACTGTCTTAAATTAGGACTAATGCAGCCACCTATACGCGAAAAGTTATAAACAAATTTCAATTAGCGCGACCACTTTTCTATGAATGCGACTGAACCATTCGATAGGGGATTCATTATTTCGTTTATTAAAATTTCCTATTTATTTAATCAATAAAATGTGTGAACGTAATTTAAAAATTACAATGTTACCTTTGTAGATATAAATAGTCCAATAAACAAATGCATAAAAGATGTAAGTAAATATATATATAGAAGTGTTTGAATTCAGATTTGCAAAATAATGCAGTCTTTTCATCATTTTTATGTGGCGTACACACGATGTTTTACCACTTTCTTTCTGATATAAAAAACTGATTATATGTTTGTTGATTTTAAGAAAAAATGTTAATCTAATATTCTGATATTAATTTGAGTGATAAGATAACTATATAATGATGATAACTTTGACGTAGAAACCTGAACCATTGGAGGCCCGTGTCGAGGGGCGAAATAATGGGTGAGCGAGTTGGTTAGTAATCCTAGGCGCAGCCCAGATTTGGACGCAAAACAGGAGCTAAGTTGAATGTGCAAAAATTAAAAATTGTCAATTGTTATACCAAGAATTAGTGACAATTTAGTATTCAGAACCACTGACTTACAATGTAACAATGTTGAATGAAAAGTAATAGCTGTCAATGATATAATTTTGTATTACGTTTGTAGCGACCGGAATTCAAATCCACCGCCATCTCAGTCGGCATCGACGCTAGCGACAGCGCTGCCGGCTGCTGCTACAAGCCTGGCTCGAAATTCACCACCAGGCAGTCTCTCCAGTTTCAGCGTTTCACGGCGGCGGTCTTGCCGGCTCGCGAGAGCCGAGCGAGACCGCCAACCCGCTTCACATCATTTCATTTCGTAATACACACGCACCTTCTACATCATTCATTCATTCATTTCATTCCGTCTTTCTTGTTTTTATCATACTGTCATAATAAAACTTAACACGCGCAAACAAACATCTATTTCATTTAACCACCGACATAACCCCCAAACGTTTATTTTTCAGTACGTTAGTTTAACTGATATGTTTTGTATTATATAAGGCGCGCATTTTTTTTACTGTCCATCTACTTCCGTCCCTGTGTGTTATGGAACTCGAACACCAGGAGTCAAATACACATATTTGCAGATAAAATTTATCCAAATACTATTATCAACTAATACAACAATCAATGATTAGGAAATTAGGTCTCGATGCCTCTGTAGTAATGTGTAGTAATTATTATTGCAAATGCTCATTTTATTTATAATATTTCCTATATTATAACTAAATAGGAATTTTGAATTGGCATCAGTGAAGAAGTAGAAATAATAAAATGTGTAAGGGTTGTATTCTTTAACTAATGCTCTTCAACTTCAATGTAGAAAAAGTGTTTGCTCTTTATGAAGCAGAAAAGCAGAAGAATACTTGGTTAGAAATGGAAAGAAACAATAAATATAGAAAAAAATTGTTGATAAATACATTGAAAGGGTAAAAATAAAAACCCTTTAAATATTTTACGGCAATTTAAAAAAGATAAATTACCTTTATATACAGTGCCGCCATGTTCTAATATAATACTTACAGGTGCAAAACTAATATGAAATAAATTACTCTTAAACATAAATTTTATTTTTACAAGTATTTTTTTGGATGTTCAGTCGACGCTGTCCGCTTCTCCTGGCGCCTCGATTTGGATGTGAAAGGAATAATAAATATTTAAAACAATAAAATCTTGGCCACATCATGAGACATTCCAAAAAATATCAAACCCTGCATCTCATAATTCAAGGCAAAATGCTAACAGGAGAGAAAGGCGGAGGATGGAGAGCTTCCTGACTAAATAGTCTAAGACAATGACAGGGACATCCCTAGATAAAGTGCCGCCCTTAAACAAATGTTAGGATATCAACTAACTATTTTTAATTTATTCCTAATATATCCCTTTAAATGTGTATTGCTTAAATTCATGTACCTTTTTAAATTGCATTGTTTTTCGACCGGATCCATTAGCTTTCTGGTTAAAAAATATAATGCTGTTTTTTTTTCTTATTGCCGAATTTTTACAGCGTAATTTTGAAATTTGAAATTTTTTCCAACCTTTTTTTTTTGTAGAATTATTTTTGAACATTTTTGAATAATGGATCCTTAAAGTCCCCTTATTATTTGTTTTCTGCTTCTTTACATGCGAGACGATAATCCTAATATTTTAATACTAATAAAATACTTGCTCATAATTTACTCAATTTTCCGCTCCTTAGAATTTGACGCCCTTAGGCACCGCCTTACTTGCCTACGCCCATGGAATACTGGACAATGGTTCTGGAAGTCCATAGTCTAACTCTTTAGAAATGCTGTAAATAAAATAATGTTCGCCTACATGGTCGCCAATCTTCGATAAGCATTAGCAAAAGAAGAAATAAAATGACTCCGTTACTGGTGGTTTTAGTGTAGGTAAGTGGATGGTTATCGGCAGATAGTATTATGAACATCACGAATTGATGAGACATGTCTCGTAGACTCGTCCGAAAGTCGCGACGAGGGCAGTGCGGGTTGAGCACGGCACGAGCGATGATTGATTATTATACGCAGAGTAGAATGACACGACTAATACATACCGACCTTTGCCGACAAATCTCTGAGAGATCAAAGTCTATCCACGTACACACTCCGTTAAAAACACGTATATGAGACTTTTGATTAATTCACTACAAATTAAAACAAATCTTACCGCAATCATACCGTTCAAAATATGAAATTTTATATGTGCTTGCTCTTAAATGTTTCAATCATTTCAAATTGCATATTATTTAACACACCTGTACGAAGGAATTTACGTAAGATATTTGTTTAGTATTTGAGTAATAATCACTCATAGCAATATCGTTATTTTCAGAATATGGTACATTCTCTAGAAAAAATTCAAATAAATATATTCGCTATAATTTGACAGCAATTAGTTTTATATATTTATATAAATATATTTCTGTACAAATTATTGAGTTGAATCATAGTTGAATCGTTAAATGACCACCGATGACCACTAATATTAAAAGGCTGTTTGAATATTTAAAATTCGTGCCATATACTCCAAAATTAATCTTATCTATCGTTTTGAAATGGGTATAAAACCGTTTCTAGACAAGATACTTTAAACTTACACCTCAAACTGTCAAATATGTTCTTTGAACGTCTATATCCTCACAATTTTCTCAATAATCTTTATCTTAAAATCTTAATTTTAATGTTAATTATTTTATTATTATTTATTATTATTTATTACTTCATTTGGTGATTTTTATATAGTCATTGCTATTTAAACGAAAATTGATTTTTATTTATTTTGTATAACTTGTTATTATTATTACTGTTATGTTTATTAATGTTGTGAATGTATAATTTTCACACATTCACAATATTATCTTGATTTTAATTAATATTATTATATTAATTAAAAGAATTGTTTTTTTAACTTTAAAAATTGTAATATTGTAACATTTTGTTAATTTTAAGTTGTTTTTTGATCTGCTATGCTTTGTTGTTGATTGTTCTAATTAAGAGAAATATGAATCTATAATTTATATATTTGCACAATTATTAATAAATTAAATTAATACTTTATATGAATTGAAATGTTAATTTGTTTTTTAATTTTAGTTATAATATTTTATATTTGTCCTTCAATTATTTAACAACAGTTATCATTTAGAGGTATAACGGTTTGGTTATTGTCAAATTAGACTCTCGTAAAATAATAAATGTATACATAATAATAATTCATCGCAATCGAAGTTACATTCGCATATTGGGATCATTAACATTGTATAATAGTTTGTAATTTTATTAGTAACATAATTTTAAATCAATAATACTCTCTTTTTTCTGTTGGTTTATAACTAGAGATTTACCCTTTACTCTATGTAGTCTGTATTTTTCGTTTTTCTCTTTGACTAGTCTCGCGAGAATTTTCGATACCGTTCGATTATTCAAATATTACGAAATGTCAATGTCCTTTCCGCGTTTGTCGAAACTTGTTCTGGTTGCTCAGCGCTCCGTTTTTTGCCGTCGAGCTGCATTACCGCCCTCGAGATATTATAGTAAATAGATAATTTTAGTAGTATATTTTTCAATTGTCTTGTGTTTTAAGGTTATAATATAGAAAAGACTTGTCGAAACTAGGCTACTGTTTTACTAGATTCCGTTTAACTAGATTCCGTTTAACTGAAAATATATTTGGATTTGTTTGATTTCGTGTGAAGAGTGTCAGCGGCAGGCATAACTTTTACGATAAACCCTAACAACTTATGTTTTCATATTTTGAGTGCTTACTACTATATGTTCAAAAATAAACTTAAATTGCGTTGAGCTATAACGCCGGCTTACCTTATTTCTTCTTTTTATCTGTTTCAGACAAAAGTTCTAATAAAAAGTTAATTATTTCTTGGCTATAAATCAAATTCGTTCTTCGTTATAGTGCAATAATGTTCGGATTACGAAAATTGTAGATATTTTTGTAATGTTGGAATGCGTAATAAATTGAAGATTAATGTGTATGTGGCGAGATAGAATATAAACATAAATGCGACTACCATTTGATAACTTGAGTACAACTAGTTGAAAATGATAATCAGACCTTTAAGAAAATTCTTAATAATTATGGTTTAGGTAATTTAACACATGACCTTCAGTTATACAACTGTATATGTCTCATCTATATACAACACACACATTTCCAAATAATGCTAGCTTCGATACAGTTTTTTCTAATATGTGTATATATTCATTAACATTATTTTACTTAAAACCGTTTTTTTCAATTTGCACTTTAATTTGTAATTTATAATATTTTTTGACTGCGTTCTTTTCTGAGTAGATAGACAAAAATAACTAATGTAGTTAGTGGAATTTGACGGTTAATCAGTGATATGGAATTATTGATTTTTTCACCTATGTATGTAAATATTCACTTTGTTGTGTTGTTTGTAACAGGACCGGCCAACATTATTTTAGTATTCGAAGATTCTTTCGATTAAGAATTCTTTCAAAATATGTGTAGGTGGATCTTTTCAATAATTCCTTATGTTGGGTAATTTTTGTCTCGATTTCGATTAGGTAGCGCTAGAATTCTTATATAGGATCAATAATTGACAAGCTCTTTGGTAAAAAAAATTCATAAACTCAAATCAAACCAGTACCATTTCATCAGTTGGTATATTAAAAATATGAAACAACAAATTTATTCACCTCCTGTATCATTTATTACTTATCAGTTGTCTAGATAATAAAGCAATGCTTAACGAAACCATCTATAATTAAGTACTTAACTTTCAAACAGCTCAATAATGAAACTGAACAAATATTTTTAGTGGTATGCCATTGGCTTGTACCAAAGGTCAAATAATGTGAGTGACAAACACCTTTAAAATACGCGAGTTGAGTTTCAAATACCTCTATAAATGGTATAGAGTGGCAAATTCCTCTATAAAAATTATAAGTTTCTCAAAATCGACAACATGTTTGTGATTTTTTTTTTGCATTTCCTGTAGTATACACGCATACGCCTTATTTTCAAAATATCTAATGAAGCATTTAGACAGATGTTTGATATATTATTTTACTTATAAATTTTCAGAAAGTGATAAAAAATTAATCACCTCGTAGACCAGTGGCTTTGAAACAATGCGAGTCCCTTGTTAATAAATTGACAGTCTACACCTGACTATATTCACCCTTTTGACCATTAATGTGTAATTATTTACACAATTTTGAACTTTTAAAAACAGTTTAGGATAATTGTACCATTTTTAAAAGTACATTTTTAATTTTAGTTATTTACTGACAACATTATTTTGCAGAGTATTTATAGGCAAACTGAATGTAATAGCCTGTTGGTGTAGTGGTTAAGATGCTAACTTAGCGATCTAGTGGTCGAAGGTTCGCGCCTCGTTCCAGGACACGTTAGTCCTATTTTCGTAGTACAAGCGTCTAGCTTAGTATGAAAATAGTAAGAATATTGATGTGACATATGTTCCGTGTGCACATCTCTATTTAAAATAATTTGTACAGACTGCGTGGTGCAAAATGGCACATATAGCTTTTTTAATTGAGTATTTTTACTAAAAATTATTGAGATCTACACTCAAATTTATCCAATTCGCTACTGCCTCAGACCAAATTGGTTCGTAGACAGTAGATCAATATTAGTTTGTTGGTTCTGACTTAATTGAACCTATTCAAGTTACATTAAATCCTGTTGTCTACGGGTATTTCATATTTTATTATAAATTAATGACCTGTGATTCTCACATTCTGTGAATATGGAAAAATTTTATTCTACTGCCTGTGCTAAAGCAATGTTACATTTTTTGCAGATATTTCAAGAGTTTATAACAGTTCATACCATTTTAAATCAATAGCATCTGTGAGAAACCTTTCAGACACTACAATGGCTTCCGTGGTTACATATGAAGATGTGGTGACATACAAAGATAGACCTGAAATTCTTCTAGTGGATGTCAGAGAACCCAATGAGATCAAAGAAACAGGAAAAATTCCAGCCAGCATCAACATCCCACGTGAGTTAAAAACTGAAGAATTGTCATATAGAATGTAGAAATCTGTTATTATTATTAAAGAATTGGCAGGCAGTGGCTTGTAACAACTAGGGTTGCCAACTAAATCAATTTGAAAGAAGTGTGTAAATTTTCACCTTCATTATGTAAACTGTACTTCTTTATTGTGCAATTTTTCAATGTAATTGAATATTTAAAAATATATGTTTTTAATGTTATATATCAAACATCACTTATTACTTTACCTATGGTCAATAGGTCAAGTAATAAGTGGTGTTCCTCTATAAATTTTAATGTAAATAATATTCATATCTTCGTTGCATTATTTGGTGAAACTATGAATGCCTACCAAATACTATTTATGACTATTATCAACAAAAATTAGTTTTTAAAATGGCATAAAATTCTCGTCTTTTACACACCAAATACATAATAGATCATGTTTATAAGAAACTTGATTATTTTCTTTCAAATATGATTAAAAACAATTCAGTTAGCTTAAACGCCACTTAATTTTTGCTCCGATTTTGGAACCACTGTCCTAACCGGAACCTACAGTCCTATCTTAAACATGTTCTCTTTCACCATATCATTTGTCTCTTTTCCTTCCACCAGTCATCCACCAATACTTTAACACTAAAGTATTGGTGGGTGACTGGTACACTAAAATATAACCTATATTCTGTAACACTAAGTTAGTATTTTATTCACCCTGAAGAAGGAACAGTGGTTCCGAAACCAATCGGTGTTAGCAAAAATAATGTAGTGTTTATAATAAACAAAGTGAATTGTTTTTAATTATATTTATAATGAATTACCACAAGGTTATGGCGAAATACAACAGTATTTTCTTTCAGTTGGTGAACTACCAAATGTACTGCAAATCCAAAATAATGATGAATTCAAGAACCGGTTTAAACGAGACCTGCCAAGCAAGGACACAGAAATAGTGTTCTCTTGCAAAATGGGAGGACGTGCTACAAAAGCCATGGAAATAGCTCAAAAAGCTGGATTTACTAAGTAATAAAATAAAATCTTTTCCTATTAATACTAATATTTTTTTGCAGTACAACATGACTGCTGAATTTTTATGTTTTAGTCCACACAAGTGGTCATATTTAAAATGTTGGTATTTTATTTCCAGCACAAAGGTTTACAAAGGAAGTTGGAGCGATTGGGCAAGCAAAAGCCAAGCCTAAAAAATTTGGAACAACGTTAATGCACCAAGTAGTACCCATTTTCTTGGCATTTAAAAAACTCCTAAGATGTAGAGATAGTAACTTATGATCAATAAAAAAAATAGCGTCAATATTGCAAACATTACGCTCGACCAATTTTAATATTTTAAATATATATTAATGTTATTTCCCATGTTATGTTTTTATTCTTTTATAAGTTGTTTGCTGAGAGGGTAAGAGTCGTTTAGAGAGCCATCATTGTAAATTAATGAATTAGTACACGTTTCACTGCCACCATCTGTATGACTTTAAAGCAGACGGCAGGGAAAATGTTAGTTTTTATTGTTGCCCTTCATGAGTTGACAATACCACTATTCTTATAGTCATATTGTGGAAATTAATAAATTCATTCCATAAAACCTACCAAATACAAATCAATAACATGTTCTTACATTTTTAATGTTTTGATATTTTATATTAAAAGTTATAATTATACAATCATTATCTATTAGCTCAGTTTTTTTATCAACTTTATTTTAAGATACAAGTTTTATCTTTAAGCAAGTGCTTGTTTATTTTGCATAATGATAACAAAAATTTAATATATGTAATATACTTGGTTTACTGATAATTCATATTGACAAAATTTTTAATTATTATTTTAAATAATAGATTTTGTGGGTGTGTGTGTATGTATTTATGACAGCTATAACAATTATGTAAGAAAATCTAGGAATCAGAATTTTCGAAATTTCACATATTTGAACCCTGTGCAAAAACGCTAGATTGATTTAAAGGTTGTAATATTTGTTTGTAAATCTATGATACGTTTGATTTTAATGATAAATTATCAACATCATTATCACTTTAGTCCCTTATCCTAGAAGGGTCAGGAAAATGATAAATTTTCATACTTATTACATATGTAAAGTAGGAAATATTTTAATATAAACGATTTGTCACTTGTCAAATGTGCACGTGATTTGCAAGTCTCTCAATATTTGATGTCATTTTAAGAATGAGAATAAGTTTTTTTTTACAAATTCTTATAGAATCAGCATAATTATTAACTTGCACATAATTTACATATGTTTTAAATGATATCCATCAGTTACGGAACTACCCTATTGGAAACCGAGAAATAAAGTGTAATTATGTTTGCATCTTACCCTCTACTCATCATCTTATCAGCGATGTAAAGAGTTATAAAAAAATATATATATATTTATAAACAAAATTGTACATTTCATTGCTTAATCCTTTTTAATTGAAAAAATAATGTAGTATGTTTACGAAATAATAAAAAATTTGTGTGTAAACTTATGTGAATAAAAAAATCACAAGTGACAAATACACAATGAAGTTTTTTCCACAACATAACACTATTTTTATATTACATTAAGCTCCCTTTAGGTTAATTTTTTTTTTCAAAAAGGCACTAAATTTTCCAAAGTTACATGAAAAAAAAAATTATTACATAAGAATATATGATATTTATATTGAATTACACAAGGAATTTTTTTTATAAAAACTATTAAAACGCAGCTGTATCATGAATTTACACATTGACTTGGCATTACATGTTCCAAGCATGCTTACATGAATCAAAGAACTAATCTAAATACATACTATGCCTACCATTTTGAGATAACACTTGTTGCTTTGGAAATGGATACAATCCTTCTTGACATCTACTGCAAACTATGACCTTGTTCTAGAGACCTTTTTCTTCAACTTTTATTTTCTCCACTTCTTGGGATTGCTTCCTTTGTTTTGAAAGACCATCCAACAATGTATTCGTTTGTCATTTGAATTTATAAATGGCAAAAAAATATGAAAATAAATACAAATGTGGGGCAAAATATGCAACTGTTGGGCTGTTGAGCAACAATGAGATAAATACATTGCAAGTGCTAAGTTTGACAACAAAAGTCTGTTGACCGTTTTATGGCAGTTGCAATAAAAATCAACTTTACAATGGTCTGGTCTCTAACCTGTATACATTAATTATGTTTTCATAGTACACGTGAGATATAATATTAAGAAATTTATAGCCTCAAATTAGTAGTACATATTAGTGTTGAGAAAAGTATCAATACTCGCGAAAATATTATATTGTAGGGTGTGGACCTTTCGGTCCCCTATCTAACATGGACCACAATGCACCACATTGGCCATATTAGCATAGTTAAACAGATAAAAATGTCACAAGAACTTATTTCATTTATTCAGACAAAATCCTATATACAGCTTATAAATTCTATTATTTTTCTTTGATTTTCAAGTGCTGGAGAGAAATGGTAATTTTGATTGTCCTGCTGGTGCAATATTTACAGACGTGGCTGTTCCATGCCTTTCTGCATATAACAGAACAAATGGTTGTGGTCTTTCAATTAATGCCTATATTGTCATTGTTTTAAAAAAATCTAACAAGATCCATTAAAGAATCTGCTAGATTATCAAATCGTGTTTTTTTTCTAGAGAATATTATTATTGTTATATATTTTATTAAGGAAAGTACATATCATAATAAAATGATACTAATAAAAATTATAATGGAGCGGTTTATATAAAAAAAAAAAAACTACATACTTATAGCAATTAGCTTTCTTGAAAAGTTTTTTTCTATCACTAAAATGATATCATTGGCAAACCTTATTATTGCTTAATTAATTTATGTATTGGGTGGTATGAAAAGTCATGAAGCATTCTTGTTTTTCAAAGTCATTTATTATATTTATATAAAGAACAGGTCAATCAATGATATATTGCCTGTTTTGTTCAATAACCTTTTGCCATCTTTCAGTGAGCTTCACAATTCCTCGTTCATAGAAGCTCCTATTTTTATCGGCGAAAGGTGCTGATTTACAGCCTCAAAAGAATTTAATGTTATACCACGCAAGGAGTTTTGAAGAGCGCTAAACAAGTGGAAGTCTGACGGCACAAAGTCAGGTGGGTATGGCAACAAAATCCATCCAAGCTACAACAATTTTTGATGGGTGATCAAACCTGTGTGTAGTCTCGCGTTGTTGTGATGAAACACTACTCCTTTGCGATTAACAAGCTCTGGACATTTCTGGATGATGGATTCGTCCAAACTGTCCAATTGCCAACAGTGCGCATTCGAATTGATTGTTTGGTTCCTAGTAGGAGCTCGAAAAAGATTATGTTTAATGAGCATATAGCAGATGTTTATCTGCGCCATCAAAACTTTTTTGAGTTCATGAGAAACCCAAATATCGAGCTTGCTTACATATCCCAGCTTCTCCAGGTGGTCGTGAACGGTTGAATGATAGATGTTGAATGTTTCTGCAATCTCTTCTGTCGTGTGACATGGGTTTGACTCGATTTTGTCATCATCAACCTCAGTGGGTCTTCCTGACCGAGGAGTGTCTGAGATCAAAATCACCAGCACGAAATTTTGTGTAACATCATTGGCACCGACATTCTTGTACAACATTCCCACTGTAAACTTGACACAACTTTGCACAAGCTTGACATGTATTCTTCCTTTACGGAAGTAAAATATGGTGAAAATGTATGGTTTGATCTTCCATCTTACCCTTGTTGTAAAATCTCCAAAACTCAATCAAATCGTTCAATTGTTTTTTTTAAATGAAGCTAAAACTGTCAAATGAAATAGCAATAACATAGATGAGAATGACTCTTGTAAAGGGTTTTTCATTAAGGGCGCTCAAACTTTTTTTTAAAATAAAACAAAAATGAATGAATATATCTAAAAAAAAATTATTATGTTTTGAAGTACATTTAGTGGCAATTATGTATGAAATTCAATTTCCCTCGCATGACCACCGCGGGCATGTTTGCAGAAGTCCAATCGTTGAATCCAATTTTCCACCACTTTTTCACATAATTCGGCCCGAATCGCACCAATTTCGCGTTCAATATTTTCTCTTAGCTCTTGTAACGTCGCCGGCTTGTTGGTATAGACCAAAGATTTAACATAGCCCCAAAGAAAATAGTCCAATGGTGTTAAATCGCATGATCTAGGCGGCCATTGAACTGGTCCATTTCGCGAAATAACACGCTCACCAAATTTGGTTTTCAATAAGTCAATTGTTGCGTGTGCCGCGTGACTGGTAGCGCCGTCTTGTTGAAACCACATATTGGCCAAGTCCATACCTTGCAATTGAGGCCAAAAATAATCAGTTATCATGGAGCGATAACGATTACCATTCACAGTAACATGACGATTAGCATCATCAACAAAAAAATATGGTCCAATGACACCTCCGGCATGTAATCCACACCAAACAGTGATTTTTCCGGGATTTGTTTCGTGAAGCACGTGTGGATTGGTGCCTGCCCAATAACGCATATTTTGCTTGTTTACATATCCATTGAGCCAAAAATGAGCTTCATCGCTAAAGATGATTTTTCGATGGAATTCAGCATCATTTTCAAATTGTTGTGCAGCCCAATTGAGGAATTGGCGACGCTTCAAATGGTCAAGCGGCTTTAGTTCTTGTGTCAACTGGATCTTGTATGGATGTAGGCCAAGAATTTTCGCAAAATTCGCCACAATGACGTCACAGAAATGCCCATTTGTTGAGAACGTCGTGTTAGTGACTCATTTGGGTCATCAAGAACAGATGCTCTAGCAGCGGCAATATTTTCCTCACTTCGTGCATTTCTTTGTCTCACTGGCACTGGAACATTGTGTAACGACAATGTGCTTTCAAATTTTTGCACCAAACGTTGAATTGTTGATGTGGCAGGCAAGTGATGACGACGATAAAATGGTTGTAATGCTCTTAAAGTTGCGGTGAGCGAACGCGAATTTTGGTAGTAGATTTGAATAATTTGCAAGCGTTGCTCCGGTGTGTACTGCTCCATGATGATTTGCCAACTAAGTACGAGTGTTAACCTCAAAAAAAATTTAAGAAATATGGCGTAGTTTCTCGTCCCTGTTGAAAGAAAGTTTGAGCGTCCCTATTGAAAAACCCTTTACATCAAAAATGAACTAGTGCTATCTGTTGCCAAACTTTTCCACAACCTAAAATATGTTAATTATGAATAGAATGGGTCCTAGGATGAGGAACATCATAATGTTGAACAGGCAAGTGAGTTATGTGTGTCATTGAATTTCAAAATCCACTATAACACTTTTTAACAAATTTAAGTTATATACATATGAGGGCTGTCTGAAAAATTTCTAACCTCAACATGAAAATGGCAGCACTCGTCAACAAAAGTTGAGGAACATGTTTGCACATGCTTTGATAAGTACTCACCAAAATTTCAGCCATTTTGGACTCACAGTTTGACAATCGTTTGAGTGAGTCGATGTGAGTGTTGGAATGGGAATGAGAAATGGAAAAAATCGAGCTGTCATATTATTCAAGTATTTGTTTTTGAAAGGCAATACACCCACACAAATTAAAGACGAGTTGGACGCTGTGTACGGGGACTCTGCACCATCATTTACCACGGTGAAAGTTTGAGCAGCTGAATTTAAACGTGGCCGCACTAGCTTGGGTGACAAACATTCGAGACGGCCAAAAACTGCAACCACTGACGATAACATCACTGAAGTTAACCAAATGGTGCTGGATGACCGTCGAATAAAGGTTAGGGAGATAGGAGAGGCTATGAACATGTCCAAAGAACGTGTTTGTCACATATTGAATCAAGATTTAGGCATGAGAAAGCTAACTGCACGTTAAGTGCCGCGTTTGCTTACTCCGAACCAAAAATATTTTCGAATTAACATTTTCAACACTCTGTTGGCGCAGTTTAGGGGCAATAAATCAGAGTTTTGGCGTCGATTAATTACTGTAGATGAAACTTGGATACAGCATTATAGTCCAGAAACAAAAACACAAACAAAACAGTGGACTGCAAAGGGATAATTGGCTCCAAAAAAGGTAAAGGCTGTTCCTTCGGCTGGAAAAGTGATGGTGACTGTTTTCTGAGATAGCCATGGAGTTGTCTTAATCAATTATTTTGAAAAAGGAAAAACCATTACAGGAGCATACTATGCATCATTACTTGACAGGTTGAAAGTAGAAATTGCAGAAAAAAAATTGTTGTTTCACCAAGACAGTGGGCCGTCTCACACTTCAGCAGTTGCCCAGGTGAAAATCTATGAATTATGGTTTGAACTGCTTAACCACCCTCCTTACTCACCAGATCTAGCCCCAAGCAACTTTTTTTTGTTCCCTAAGCTATGAGGAGGTCATCACCTTCGTAAATAACTATTTTGCAGAGAAGGACTCCAAGTACTATTTGGACGGGTTAAAAGGATGGGAGCATCGCTGGGAAAAGTGTATAGACTTACAAGGAGACAATGTAGAAAAATAAAAAAAAATTTGAAGAAAAAATGTTTTGTTTCTTTGTTAGGTCGGAAACTTTTCAGACAGCCCTCGTATATCATTGGATTCGGAATTAAACAAATGTGTTAAACAACCTCACCATCATACAAAGAGAATAATAATAGCAAAAAGCATGATTAATAACAAAATGGATTTATTTAATTTTATTTATTGATATATTATTGTAATATCATCGACGGCCATACTTTTCATACAAAGTGGCAATTTTTAAGGAATAAAATTATGTGTGATTAGGCTTTAAGGGGTATAGTGTTCATAAATAAATACAAAATCATTGTTCTGTATATTGGTGTGCCACAATGAATATTTTAATAAAATAAAAACAAAATCATGTAACAAGAAATTGATTGCACAGATTGCCCGTGGCTGTTCCCACAAACAATCAATAAAAATGTCAAAATTTGTAAACTTATTTATAAAAAGTATAAATTCATCATTCAGTTAGTCTTATCTTTATCAGCTAATTTAGCAGACACCATTTCCCTAAACTGAGATAGAATAATATTTTCTCTTTTAGTTCTTTCTTCTTTGCTAAACATGGCGAGGGCTCTCTTTTCATCAGCAGAATAGATTTGATTCTCTTTACGTATTCGCACAGCCTCCATGCGGCGATGTCTGGAAAAAACAGAGTAATGAAAATTTTTGAAAGAGCGCCGACACATTCAGGCAGATTATGATATTTATAAAGAAATTCTTATTTGTACAGTATTTAAAAATGTAAGTATATATGTATAAGAGAGCTTAAAGTAGAAATATTGAACTAAACTAACATGCAGTCTGTATTCTACATTTCTTGTATCATTTAGATAACTAAAATAGAATTCTGCAGGTGATCATATAAAACACTGTAGTCGTGTCAAGGAATAGGTGTCAGTGCCAGACTCCATAAGACCCACGCTACCCGTACACAACAAGAATCTCCCTGTGTATTACGGATATTACAGTACAGAATAAATGACAATATTATTAGTATTTACAGTAGAACCTCATTAATTCGAGGTTCAAGGGATCAAAAAAAATCATTTTTACAAATTTTGCGATGCAATCGCGTAAAAAATCACAAAAGTCATGAAAAAAGCTGCTAATTTTGTGAAAAGGATACAGATTTTGGCGTATTTCGCGAAATCATCTTGAAAACGCAATATTTATTATACTAATACAAAATCCTTATGTAATTTATTATTATTGTACTACTGAAACTAATTAGTCTGAATATTAGATCTATTTCTCATAATGAGGTAAAGATCCTACCTTAAAATTTCCTAGGAAATGAAACAATCATTAAATAAAGTACACTATAACGCTAAATTAAGAATAATAAGAACAAATTTATTATACTTTTCTTATCTCATTTTTTGGGACTTATGCAATACAAATTTTACCACTGTATCAAGTGAGCGCACACGTCCCCCGGTATCTCGGAATTACGTGAAATAATAAGATACGTTTAGTAATAATGTCATTCAAGGAAAATGAAGATTATTAACACAATACAGTTATGTATTAGAAATACAATCATTCTTAAATACATGAAATAATACGAAAAGCCAATATTAAAAAAAAAACATTTTAACAACATAAACACAGTTATTAGTAAAAAAAATCAAAAGAGGAATTTAGAATAGGTGAAAAACAATCTTAAACCCGTCCAAGCAAATCAAAGAATCCAACTGAAGAAAACGTACACAGAATTCCTCAATTTTAGGGATCGCGACATAATATGTATAAACATAAAGGAAGTTCCACACAAAAGAGGCTCTCTCAAACATGCATTACATCATCACGGCATCACAGGTATCACGAAATACATAAAGAACGCCTAATAAGGGGACGCGCAGTCAAAAAGCCACACGTATTGTTAATATTTTATAACTTACTCAAAATTTTCAAATTAAGTGACAAAAAAACTTATTGATTTATGACGCAAGGGCCTAAAAATTATTTCGAACTACGAGTTACCGGGGTTTTCATATTAAAGGAGTTGATTAAATATGAAACTGACAATTTGGGTCTTGAAGTGTTTGAAAATTTTGAATTTTGAATAAAAGGAGTTCAAATTAATGAGATTTTACTGTATATATATATTATATGCATAATTTAAGAAATGTATTAACCTGCTTCCACTCATAACATATCCGACAGACTCATATTGGGCAATCTCATCACTGGTCAGACCGATCTCTCCTCTACGTGGGATCCTTTTACCCTCAGCAACAAAGGCTGCCATGGCCGCTCCCTCTCCTGGAAGCAGAGCTCTACCAAAGTCCTGCCGTCCAAGGGAAACTTGAGCCCTCTGCACAGGGCCAATTTCACCATTGTCATTGTGTTCATCATCACCTTCTTCTCTGCTGTAAAGTACGGCTTCTTCCTCTGAAAATTAAGGTTTTTTTTTATGAATGATTGTAAAAAGCACATTTAAAAAAATATATATTTCATTATGCAAGTGGATGACTAGGTACTAACAGATGAAAAAATGAGGAAGTTCAGGGAGAAATCTGACCTAATCCGAATAAATTTAATCTAGAGGAATATTCTTATTGGTGAAACTGTAACGTATTATGTAAGTATATTATCTATATAGCGTGACGATTCACTTATGACGCTTATAATATTAATAATAATGCAACAATTACATACCTAACGTCAAATTATAATTTTTTTATTTAAATGTGAATGGAACCAGAAATCATACTCACTTGTGGCATTGTGATAATAATTTTAAAAAACTAATGAAATGAAAAAAAAAAGTGTTTTCAAATTATGTTAAATACTTACGTCCTTTTTCCACCCAAACTTCACTATCGGAGCTACCGTCGTAATCTGATCCTTTTTTCTTTTTTTGTTTAGCCTTCTTGCGGGCTTTTTTTGCTTTCTTCAATTTCTTTTTTAATTTTTTCAACTTCTTCTTCGTGTCTTTGGATGCACTTTTACTTTTTTTGAGGGCTTTATTTGCATTCTCCTCATCTGACCTAAATTAAAAATGTCAATATATTATTATGACAAAATGAATTTGAAAACTTTAAAAAATTCTAGGTATTAAATTAGTAATGCACAGAAGTCAAAAATCACAAAAGTATATAATAAATATTGTGACCATAAAATACACAATATACAGCCATATTCTATGCATCACGATAACTCGTGCATTTGTTTTATTGTTTGCCATCACAGGTTCTTTGACCACTGAGTTTGAGAATCCAGATACATAAAAAGTTACCGCAGATAAGAACTTTGCATAATTTGTACTTTACCTGGTCTTTATTTATGTATAAAAATTCAATAATCCAAGTTTTCAAAATTAAAAATCAAATAAATTTTAGAAGCTAATTCCGGTCTACAAGATTTAGAGATCAAATTGATATTATTAGATATCTTACAATTTTTCTTAAAATGTGTCTATGATAGTAACAAGTGTGGTATTTTCATCAGTTGTACACATAAATGAAGATTGTAATGCAATACACGCATCAAAAAAAAATGCTTCATTGATTTTCAATCCTTGTGTGGAACCTAAGGGTCCGTTATTATGAGGAATGGCTGTATATCATTCCACATGTGTGATAAAAACTCGAGAAAACCATTAATTCTGACAGCTTGTCTCGGATGTAAGAAAACTAACTATTTTATTCAATCTTTTTTTTAACACTGTCCTCTCCTACCAAATGTAAAAAACAACACACCTCAAAATTTAATTCATATATTTTTAATATTTATTTTTAGTATCACCCTGAAATATGTAAAAAAAAAAAAAAAAAAAAAAATACTGACAATTTCAAATTGGAAATGTGAACAGTTTTTAATAATTATTACCCAAATTCATTTTCAGTCTCAATAAAAAATATTCATATATATATATGCAAAATTCTTAATAATTTTAATTATTTCTTATTAATTTAATTTAATTATTTTTTAATAATTCTTAATTATTTTTAATGCAATTCATAGAATAGAAAAACTATCAATTTTTTTAATTTGGAATTCTATATAATATATCTTCCTATGTTTCAGTAGTCAGTAAGGGTTTTGTGAACGAGTGCACTCAAAGACGTATAACATGTGTATAATTTTTACATTCAATTTTCTGCATTTTTTAATTTTGACTAACAATTGAATTATACATAGAAGTATAGATAACAATGATAACATACTCTATTCTAGGTGGCGAGTGCCCCCACAGAGCGTTGACTCCGATGCAGCCAATCTTCTCTCTCTGTTCCCTTCTCGCATCATAGAATTCTTCCTCTTGAGACTTGTAATGCCTGGAACTATTATTTCCTTTACCACCTCCACCTAAACCTGTAAAATAAAATAAATATATTTGAAACCGTTTATAATCAAACCTATGCTGATCTACAAAACTAAAATAAAATTATGTGTGCAACAATTTATAACTTAATCTAAGCTGACCTGTACATTTAAATAAAATTATATGTGAAACAATTTATAACTTAACCTAAGCTGACTTGTACACGTTAAATAAAATTATGTGTGCAACAATTTATAACTTAATCTAAGCTGACCTGTACATTTAAATAAAATTATATGTGAAACAATTTATAACTTAACCTAAGCTGACTTGTACACGTTAAATAAAATTATGTGTGAAACAATTTATAACCTAACCCACACTTGCAAAATACTTGTAGGTAATGAATGTTTGGAACAAGTAGATGAGTTTGTATATTTGGGAAGTATGTTTGATAGAAACGGAAAAGCTAAGAATGATATCAAAAGGAGGGTGACCGCAGGAAATAAAGTGAACGGCGCTTTGAATGGAATTATATCTAACGGGAATTTGTCAACCGAGCCAAGACTAGCGGCGCACAATGGAGTCCTGGTACCGACACTGATGTATGGAAGTGAGGCCTGGATCTGGCAAAAGAGGAACGAAAGTAGACTGAACGCAGTGGAAATGAGATCACTTTGGCGTATGTGTGACAAATCTATTTATGACAGAATAAATAATGAAGAAATAAGGAAAGAATGTAATGCTGATGTTAAGTAATTAAGAGTAAGATTAAGAAAGGTCACTTAGGTGGCTTGGTCATATGAAATGGATGAATAAGGAGAGAATGGTAAGAAAGATATATGATGTGCATAAGTATATATATTTATGCATCAAGTGTTGATGGCACCAGAAATAGAGGACATCTGCAGAAGACTTGGCACGACCAGATAAACCAGATAATGGAGAATGGTTCTGTTAGAAGCCTCAACAATCGGCGAGCTTGTATGAGAAGATGTATGAATGTGGATGAGGCGAGAATTGTGTGTCAGGACAGAAGAGTGTGGCACTCTATCCTCTCTGCCTACCCCCAAGGGAAAACGGCAAGATGGTAAGTACACTTGTAAAATAAAATAAGAATGTATTATTAAGTTGTCTCATAGGTCTGCGATTTTTAAACACATCATTGTTTGTAAAAATGCAACAGAATTACTGTACTTGCAAAAGTAATAATAGATGGAACAGCCTACTCTGAAAAGAGTATAAAATAACTAGATTAAAATAGATTTTTAAAAATTCACATCCTTTAGTTATTGAGATGATTTTGAAAGTTACTAATGATAATTATTTGACAAAGAGATGGTGAAATAAATATTTACCTCCTCCAAATCCATTACGCTCTTCATTATGTCCCCTATAGGACGACCTTTCCTCTCTTTGATTAGCTTCATATTTATCATGGGGCCAACGTTCTACGTCCTTTTTACTATCAAACTCATCATTGCTTGGAGTTTTCGCCAAGGTTTTCTTGTGATGGTTGTAACTGCTACCGTCCCTTTGTTTAGATTTAGATTCTCTGCGTGAATGATTTCTATTATTTGGAGAGCCTGAGTATTTTTTTGGAGACTGTTTAACTGATATTTTTGTTTGAGAAGATCGTGGATAATTTTGGACAGGTGACCTTGAGAACCTTTTCGATCTAGACAGAGCTTTAGGTGATTTGGATCGCTTTCTGGGTGAAATATGCTTTGGTGATTTTGAACGCCTTCTATGAGAAATTTGTTTTGGTGATTTAGATCGTTTTCTAGATAAAATTTGCCTGGGTGATTTGGATCGCTTTCTAGATGAAATTTGCTTAGGTGATTTGGATCGCCTTCTTGGTGAACTTTGGCTTGTGTACAGTTTTTTCTTAGGAGATAATTCCCTTCTCAGATGCGAAAGCTTAGGCGATCTGAGGCGTCTTCTTGAAGAAAATTCTATTGGTGATTTAGGTTGTCTTTTGGGAGATCTTGACAGCCTTCTTGGTTTGCGGTCTTTTAATGATGTGTCATTAGAACGAGATCGACGGCGGGATAATTTCGTATTTTTATCACTTAAAGATCTTGATCGTCTTTCTGCTTTCATATTTTTGGAAATATATTCTATTGCTTTATCACGAATTTTATCTACAGGAGATCTCGATTTATGATTTTTTTTATCGAGAACGATTCTCTTAGATTTCCTGAAATTCAAAGGTTTCATATATAGTATTATTAAATTGATAAGACATAATATATATTTTTATTATTTCATTTAGTAAAAAAAAATTACTTATTTGATTCATCACTTGAATCAGAAGTTGTATCAGATTCCGACGACGAAGAAGAAGAATCTGAAGTTGAAGTATCAGTAGACATTTTAAATGAGCTTTGTAAAACAACAAAATTCAAAGACTTTATAAAACCAAACAATATTTACATCAAACCACATCAAACGCGCGATGACATTTCGTCACACCGTTTGACGTCGTCTCGCAAATTGAAGAAAGAAAATGTTTCTCTCTTTTCTATGAGAAAGAGAATATAGGCATAAATGAGAAACGTAAAAATGGTATAGAGTCATTATAGAGTATATATTACTTATCTATGACAGATCATACACGAAATACGAATTTCGTACAATACACATATATATGTATACGAATTAAGTTATACATAAACCTACCTATAATCTCATTATGAAATGTACAGCTCCTTAGCATAAAGTGATTGTGTTCAAATTTCCCGAGTTTTTATATATTTAACGGTCTAACTAAAAAATTGTGCCCCAATACAAAATGGAAAAAAGGGCCCCCTAGTTATATATATTATGAATATAAGGGAAAAAACAAATATATACAAACGATTAAAAAATAAAGTTTTTTTGTTATATTCAAATATGTATGTATATTCAAAATATTCTTAATATCAGGATGAATGAAGTAGTAATTATAATTTAAAAACAATCATAATTTCGAACTTTTTAATAAAAATTATGATTATTAAAAAGTTTAAAAAATACCAACCGAAATAATATTTCTGATAGATGTGAGCAAGAATTTAAGAAAAGAAAATAATAACCATAATGTTGTCTGATCCCTTGAAAATACTCAAAGACGAGTCTCAATGACACTTTCTTGGCCAGTCACAAAATTTTAAAAAAATTCACAATTTCACTGATTAATTATTTTTAATGATTTATTTACACAAGAAATAAGCAAGCACACTGAAAACTGCTACGCACAATAATTAAAAATTAGAAAAACCTGCTTGAGGCATTCATATTCACTTTGTTGACTATCTTGTAATATTATAGTTTATTTCACTTTTATAGCGAATGTTATAACTATTGCAGGATTCAGTAAGCAATTTAAACTATGTAAAGTAAGTAATTTTGACTTTTGTTATTTATTTATTATATTTTGAAAACAAGACTAAATTTCAATATTTAAGTATATGGCACGTATTATCAATGAATAATTATCAATTTGAATGGTTCGAACATGGATCTAATTACAGCTTTTTTGGAAGATGTGATAAAATTGAACAATGTAGACAAATTAAATATTAAGGCATCGATAAATCAACACGGCGCTAAATTTTTAGAACATTTGGGACATCATTTATTTACTAAAAACCTTACTAGGGTTTTTCAGTCATTGTTATTAGTTTATCCCGATTTGTAAATTATAACAGTTTCCTAAGTGTACATCCACACATATTCAGAAAAAATCAATATATCGGGTCAGATATAAGCAAAATAGAATATGAATGACTGTTAAAGCATTAGTCAATTATTATTTTTAACGTTTCTTCCATATACCTTACAAAAATATTATTGTTTAATTTTTGACCAAAATTGTTAATGGGGGAGTAAGTACGCTCTGTTTTTTTTTCTCTATACAAACAATAGGGCAGTGTTTGCAAAAATGGAAAAATAATGCAATGAGTAAAATACGACATGACATTCCTCTCGAGGAATTTGTGAATTGATGTCATTTGTAATTTGTAATCCATGTAAAATGATGTAGTTTAGCGGATTGAGTTTATGTCTCATGTCATTTGCCAACAGATTACCTTCATCACATTTCAAGTAAATAAAAAATACTTATTTATCCTCTTTCGGTGTCATTAGACACAAAAATAGTATCAGAAAATTCAATAGAAATATTTAATTTCAGCACATATTTTCTCCTTCCCTTTAACATCGCTTGTTTACAAAATTATCACGAGGGCGTACGTAATTTATTTTTACACTCTCATGTGCAATTCGTTTATTTTGTTATATTTTTTTTATTTATTCTTAGAATTGGGTTTATCCAATTCCTTGTTTTCATTTTATATGATATGTTGTTCAAATTTAAATTTATCTTCGTATACAAATAATTTGGTTTCATATTTTATTGTTTTTTGAATCATTGTAAGTTATTTATACTATTTTATCATATAGAATATCATTGTTTGATATTGTAGTGAAGAAATACCTCAACTCCTTGATGAATTGTACAAAGAAAACAATATTTTCATAATATTTTTAGTGTTTTTATATTATCGATTAGTGTCGTTAAGAACACTGACTTCATTGAACAAGCTAAGACTTTTGTCAAAGATGAGTTATGTTATTTTTCACTATTGTGCTTTCAAATAAATTATATATTTAATTGATGGTAATATGATAATCTTTCGTAGTATTAATGACGTATTGTGATAAATTGTTGGAACAAAAGATTTATTTTGTATTTGTATCATTCATTACAGAAATGAGTTCTCTTCGAAACACAGGCAGATTTCTTCAATTCACTAATAATGTTCAAATGGCCAGGAAACAGTCAGGTTGGTAATATAATAGTTTATTTTGTGTTTTTTATAAATCTACAAAGGCAGCACTTTGTGCGATAAATCGTTGTGCGTGTGACATATTCACTGATTGTTATTGTCATATTTTAATTATATAATGCCTAATATTGATTGGTTGCTGATTTGGAAAACAAATTGTTATCAAGAACGTAGTGCTTATGATAAAATGTCAAAATAATAATGTGATTATTCTTGTTGCTTACACTGCCCATAAATTCTTTTTTTTTTTTATATTTGTTACTTCAAATATTTTTTTTGGTGGTCTTTATATTTATGAATATGTAATAGTTACATAAGATAAAAAGTTTTTAATTACTGATATAAACACTGCTCGCAGTTTGGAACATTTTGGCTTTTATGTATGCAAAGACATTTGTCATTCATTATGCCAAAATATCAATTGTCGAATTATTGCTTTTAATATTCTAGGGGCGAAAATATATAATACGAGATTCGATCAAAAATATGTGGAATTTTCGTTTTTCTCAGAAAATCTGTATTTATTCATAAATATTAATTTTGTCCCCTTCCAAGTAGTCCCCATCAGATATAATACACTTGTGCCGGCGCTTTTTTGAAGCATTCCTGGAATGCAAATTTTGGTATGGTGTTTAGCACCTTCAGCGATTCTGTCTTTATCTCCTCAATGTTGACAAAGCGTCGTCCTTTCATGATTTTTTTCATCTTCGGGAAGAAGATACGGAGGCTGATGCATCATAATGGTGTTATTTTTGCCCAGAAATTCACGAACAAGCAGTGAAGTGAATAGGTGCATTATCGTAGTGCAATTGCCTCGTTGCAAATCTGTGTGTTTTCTATGGAATCCTTCATGCAAATGGCGTAGAACTTCCAGATAGTACTATTTATTGACCGTACAATCTGGCGACAAGAACTCATAGTACACTATGCCGTTGAAATCAAAGAAAACATTGAGCAGAACCTTCACATTCAATCGAATTTGACCAGCTTTTTTTCGGTCTTGGCTTTTCAGAAAACTTCCATTGGAACGATTAGGCCTTAGTTTCGACATCATATTCATATACCCATGTCTCATCACCAGTTATGACCCGTTTGAGCAGTTCTGGATTAACGTTGACATGATTCAGCAACTCCTGAGCAATGTTCATTCGGCACTGCTTTTGGTCGAAATTCAACAATTTCAGAACAAATTTTGCTGCCACACTTCTCATGCCCAAAACATTTGAAAACATTGCTCAGCATGAGCCAAATGATATGCCAACATCATCACCAACCTCTCTGATAGTGTTTCGGTAATTGTCTATGATCATTTTCTTAATTTTTTCGACATTGTCATCGGTTGTGGGGCGTTCAAACGTTGAAACGTTTTTACCACATGTAAATGATTGTTTTATTCATAAAAGACTTACCAAAGCAACATTCAACATTCGACATTTCCAATACGGTGCTGCACTTTATTCCATTTTTAAAACAAAATTTAATGCATTTTCGTAAGTAAAAAATCACTGAGTGCAACATGTGTAACCTTTTCGACAGCCAACAATAAAGTAAGCCTACAATATGGCTACCGATTTCGAGATATGTCAGGAGGGACAATTGTACTAACACAACAAAAAAAATAATTGTGACAATTGGACTTACACAGCCCATAAAATTAAAAAATTCTGTTTATTTTTTGATCAAACCTCGTATGTTTAGTGTATTATCTGTTTAAATATCTTTGTAGGCCATCCATATTAAATAAACCATTGTACAAGACCAGAAGTATGGTGTTTCTTAAATTTTTAGAAATTTACTAAATTACTCCCTTATATATGAAGATCTTTAGGGATGCATAAAATAATAAAATATAATGGAAATAAAAGATGATCATTATTATTATTATACTTTCATAGAAAGCAATCATTTTGTATGAAACCACGAGATTTATTATACGTCATCTCTCGAGCTTCATCAGGACGTATTTAAAACTGAACATAAATACAAAAAATCTTAAGACCTTATAATCAACTCATTGTGTATCTAAAATGACGAAATCTGTATTTTTGTAAAGTGCTCCATTTTCCAGCTGGCAGAACACGCTAGGGTCATGACTTTAGACAGTTTCTATAGGGATTCCGACAGGCGTCAGTGTTCGTTTCCTTTGTTCGGAGATCGCGAGGTTTTTTATCTCATATTTGTTTTATTTTCGTGTATAGTATTGAGATATTTGTGTAGTATATTATTATAATTAACTTTTCAAGATTGATAGTGAGCCTTTTGTTGCCTTTTGTTAGATTTCATAACATTATTTTTGAGTTTTAGTGAATTACAATGGCAGATTTTACATACAATGACTACGAACTCATTCTAACTGCCGAATCTGATAATAGTGATGTGGAATTTGAATTGCCAGAGATTTATGAGCCCAATGAAGACAATACTAAATCGGCAAATATTGAGGAAGATAATATTGGTTCAACTAGTGGTGTTGAAAGAAGTCCTGTATTTCATTGGGACAGTGATCCATTTTTACCGCAAGTGCACAATTTCGATTCTTCTTTTTCCGGCGCTAAATTGTGTACCGATGAAAGTATGCAAGAGGTAGATTTCTTTAAAATTTTTATTCACCAAAAATTAGTTGAGCTAATCGTTACTGAAACTAACCGGCAATATAAATGTATAAAAAACAAAAGTTCCTCAATAAGCTACAGAATGCAACGATGGGTCAGTTCAACTGTTGATGAAATTTACATTTTTCTGGGTCTTTGCATACTGATGGCAAGAAATTTTAGGAACACCATTGAAGAGCATTGGTCGACAGATATTTTATTACATTCGCCGATTTTTTCCAATGTAATGCCAAGAAACCGATTCCAAATTTTATTAGGAATGCTCCACTTCTGCAATAATGAGGAACAGCCGCCTGGAGATAGGCTTTTTAAAATAAAACCAATGGTCAACATGATCACTATCAATTTTCAAGAACAAATATATACATATATGAATGTGTGCATAGATGAAAGTTTAATATTATTCAAAGGTCGCCTCATGTTCAAACAATTTATTCCCACAAAAGCAAGTCGTTTTGGGATAAAGGTATTTGTAATTAGCGATTGTGCTACGATATGTTTTGAATTTTATTGTTTATACGGGAGCTACCACTATTTATACACAACATAAAGAATTGGGAATATCTGGAAGTATCGTTATGACTCTGATTGATCCATACCTAAATCGCGGCCATACTTTGTTCGTAGACAACTAGTATATAAGCCCATTATTATTTCAATCACTTTTTGATAAAAAAAACAAATGCATGCGGGACTGTCCGGAAGAATAGGAAACACATACCAAAGTTTAAAAAAAAACTAAAAAAGGGTGAAATAGAAGCTTACCACACAGACTCTAGGCCGCACAAGTATGGAAGGACAAGAGAGATGTTGTGATGCTTATGGCTCTTCACCCAAGCACGCTCATAGAAACCGGTAAATTACACTATGCCACAAATGAACCAATTTTGAAACCCGAGAGCATAAATGATTACAACAAAAATATGGGAGCAGTCGATAAGTGTGACATGGTCATATTATCGGTTCATTCATCAAGGAAGACAATGAGATGGTACAAGAAGATTTTTTTCCATCTTTTAGACCTTTGTCTTCTAAATGCATATGCCTCATACCACGAAAAGACCAGTAAACGCAAACCTTTAGCAGAATTTCAGTTAGAAGTGATACGCCAACTTTTTTATAGAGACCAACAATCTGATTTACCGTCAAGATTAGTAGACAGACACTTCATAGGGAAATTTCCGGCGACTACTCAGAAACAAACAGCAACTAAAAGATGTGTTGTGTGCTTAGCAAAAAAGAAAAGGCGGGAATCACGGTATATGTGTAAACAATGTAACGTAGCTCTATGTGTTGAACCATGTTTTGAACAATATCATTCTTTAGAAAATTATAAGTAAAAAAAAAAGTTTTACAGCTTTTTCAATATGGATTAAAAATAAATACATTATGTGTTATTTTGTGAACTTGTGACAACCCTGTTTATAAATTTTGTTCAAACAATTTTAGTGAACAAAACGTTATGTTTTCGAAAAACATCGTTATTTGGTGAGTTTTCACATTTTTAAATCAAGATTTTATAATTAATTCATTTTTATTAAAAATTATTAATGTTAAAATGCCCGGGTACTGGTACGTACATATAAAACTTAGATAGTACTTAGGGTACTATCTTAGGGTATACATGTAAAACTTAGATAGTACTTAGGGTACTATCTAAGTTTTACATGGCCGGCAGGGAAAAGGTTAAAAAACTGAATACATAATCAGGGCAGCTTCATGGGTAATTTTATTTTTGGATCGTATATACTTTTTTTAACCAGTGTTTTGCTAGAGGTTAAATGGAGGGTCACAATGGACCAGGTTTGATAATTATTTTTAAAAAAACTGCAAAAAGTCCACGAGTGACAATCATGTTCACACCTGCACAACACATTGTGTTACGTACCAAAATATTTATCAAAACTGACCAGTTTTAATTATGATAGTATCTTTTATGAAGTGTGTTACTCAAAATATCACATATGTACATTTAGATCAAAAGTGACGAGTGACGCAGGGTCCCGTGACATGTGATTTTTATTTATTTTTTTATCAAAGGTGCCAAAAAAGTTGAGAACAGCCTAAACAAATTTAAAAATATTAATAATACTGTTTTTAATATTGTTACATTTTTTGAATGACCCAAAGATGAAGTGGGAAAAATACCTATATTTTGTTGTCAACAGTTTACATTGTTTTATACAGTGAAATAAGATATTACTGTATATTTTTTAGCTCCAGGAAGCTTTCCACAAAGCTTGTCTGGAAGTGAGACAGATGTTTCTACGTCCAATGAAAACTTATCTAACGAAGAGAGATATGTCATAAGGCACACTACAAGAGTAGAACCACAGGGACAAGAGAATATGCAAGACAACTCTAATAGAAATTCACTTAAGGTAAATAAATATAGCTCAATTAAATTAACATTGACCACACATATTACACAATTGACGGTGTGTCGGTGGATCAATTATGACACGTGATCATTCGATTACGGGGGAGTTCAAAGTTCATATTGTTGATTAAATGAATGAACGAAATGAAAATTTGCAGTAATACCATTGTTATCTAAGAGAACAGAAAGTTATACAAGTACTTACATAGACCAGATAAAATCCCTTCATATTACAATTCTAAAAAATTTATTAAAGAAAACTAGACCCCAAAGTATATTTAAATAGTTACATATACCACCTGCTAAAAGTGTATTTACATGTAGATTTCTATTAATTATTACTATACGGACTTGTATAAAATAGATATTTTGTCACACATCCTAAGCATAGTAGATTCATGTAAAGATTCAATTCACTTAGTGCATAGTGCGCACATTAATTGATCAGTCGGTTGTCAATGAGTGAAGCGGTTGTTTGAAATTAGTTAAAAACAGAGTATCCACAAAATATATGCACGCAATGTCTGTAAATTAGGAAAGTTATTTATATTTTCGATTTTTTTATCATTATGTATTTACTAACATTTGTCTTAATCAAATGTAGTTGTAGGTTTTTCCATTGTTATAAATATAAAACTACCAAGATTAAAAAACATTTTTTCAATATACATAATATGATGGGATAAGATCACATGGACTGTATCGATTACAATAATGATTAGTTGACGCAATCTGAATTGGATTCAAGAGAGGAATATTGGCAAATGAATCTGGCCTACCTTGATCTCGATCCTGAATTAGACATCAAGTTTTCATCTCCAGTTGACTTGCACCCACAGGGAGTAGGTACTCGACTTGCGTCAACATAATACATATATTTAACTCTATATCTATCACCTGCACCGGTGTTAGAAAACGTATAAAACAATATGTATGAAAAAATATACATTTCAAAAAAAAAAAAAAAAATACATAAATGAAACAGACATTTAATAAATTTTACAATGGAAATAAAGATACATTTTTGTCATATTAATTTGTCATTATATTTGTTTTTTCATTTTTGTCTTCAAAAGTCTTCAAAAATTCCATTCATCATTGGATAATAAACTCCATCATGCCCATAAATTCATTCATAATATGTTTTTGCACCAGGAATCTTTACAAGGTAGCAGCAACCGAAGTTCGTTAAAGGAATCAATTGGAGGCGGACCAAACAGTAACCGGAGCTCTTTGGATGTCTCTTCTTCATCTTACAACACTCTGATTATTCATAATGCTGGACAAGATGATCAGTGGACTGGAAGGTACGACTTTGACCAATATGCTACACACATAGATCACAGCTATAGTCAAAAATATCTACAAAGTGATTTAATTTCAAATTGAAGATGGTACCCCAACAAATAAAAATATGATTTTTTTTACAAATATCTAAAAAAATAATTTTTGGATTTCAGTCACATATTGATTACAGAATGTTGAAAATATCTTGAAAAAGACCGTAATCATTAAATTCATTTTCACTATACTAGAAAACTCCCAACCGATATAGATTACAGAAATTTTCATGACTTTTTTTTGATGTCTTTAAAATGCTTCAAGGGCGATTTTAAAGATTATTTTAATGTATATTATCTCATGGCTTTAGGCTTCCAGGGTTCCACTGTAGTTGCTATTCTTTTCTTAAACAGACTATCTGGGATCAGGGATCACCCATCCAACATGTCCTCGCACAGTTCCAGCCAGTCCCCTAGTTTTCACACTATGCACGGTTCAGAGAGTAACAAAAAGCAGAGCGGTATACCATTGGCGATGAATAGTTCCCACAAGGACCGGAACTCGCTACCCAGATCCAGTGGAAGCTTCATGGACGGAGTCGTCAATCAACAGCGCTCTTACAGTAATGGATCTGATGGAGTTCAGGTAACCGTAATAAAGTCAATTTTAAAATGTGTAGCATTTATTAGTCAAAATTGTACAATAACTATAAAATTCTATATATCAACAGTTTATTAATCCTTCAAATCCAGTATATCGATTGTGATGGTTAGATTTTTTAAAAAATAATAATGAATATTCTGATTGGTCAGAAAAATATATATGAGAATCAAATATTGTTTTGAGGTATGTGCACAAAAAAATATCTCGTATGTGAAAGAAATGGAGTTTGCAATTAACAAAAGTTCACTTTTAATTTCTGTGATTTTACAGGAAATTAACGAGATTCCTGATGACTACCTAAATCAGTCCTCAGTTTTAAAGCACTTAGCTAAGGAGGTGACTCAGAGCCCTACCTCCAGGTCGCCCAGCGCTCCCCCCTCGGGAGCAGGGGGTCCACCATCTCCTTCTCCCAACTCCGGGGCTAGCAAAGCGGGGAAGGGGAGCTCCAAGTCAAGAGGGAGACTAAGCAAGGATAAACTAAGCCTCTCACGGTCTCAGCCAGACTTATCCAGGTTCGTTAATCAATACTATGCTGAAGGCCGACCGAGAGTTAAGTTAAATTATAAAAAAGTTCTGCACCTCTGATTTCATATTTACAAACTCTGGTCAATTTGGTCCATTTCTCTAGTTTGCCAAGCATTTGAATGAAACTAAACTGGAATCCTAACTCAAACCATTGTAATTACTGATTGCTTACCTTAATTATACATCAGAGTGATGACAGTAACTTAAGGTGGTCATTTCCCACATCGCTATTAATATGACGGTCCTAATTTTAATGCGACTAAAATAGGACTAAAAAGAATTAATTTTTTGACTAATATTCTGCAGATTAGTTAGACATGAGAAAACTTTAAAAAAAATCCTCAAATGCTTATATTATTCCATTTTGTTCTCACATTCAGTAATATTCTATTTTCTCACTGTTAATTAGTATAATTATTTTATGTAAACGTTATAAAATTGCAAAAAAATTCTTCAAATTTCCAGTTTCGAACCTAAACCTTATTGAAGGTAGCATTGTAGCTTATGCCAGCTTTACCTTTCCTTAATACATATTTCAATTCAGTCTACCAAGAACAATTTGCATATTTGCAAATGTTCAGTTTTGGTGTGGACGTAACACCTGTTATATCTTCATGTATCTATGCTTTAAAGGAAATCATTTTACAAAATTTCAGTGTATTTATTTATTTGTCTGCTGAGTTGAGGTATTCTACTTTGACAGAGAAGTTTGGATGTAGAAGTTTATAGTTATACACATATCTATCATTTATTCTCTTTCAGTGTTGGTGTGAGACCGATACCAGGCAGCAGCGAGACCAGCTGGCCAGAGACCTCAGAGTTAGATGACATTGGCTGCTATGCTGATATGTTGGATATGCTGGTGCAGGAGAACTCTCAACTGAAGAACCAGCTAGATGATGCCTGGCAGAAGATTGCCAAATCTCATAAGGTAATCATTCACTTTTTTAAATTCATTCTTAAGACAAAATCGCTGGGTCTAGGGTGTTTTTAGACAGAGATATTTGGAAATGGAAAAGTTAAAAAAATATATTTCGTAATATAAAATGAAGCAATTTTTAAAGATTAAACTATGCAGTCAGTTTCATAGAGCAGAAAATAATGAATCTGGCAGTGTTGCTAACTCAAAATCAATTAGCCCTTTCAATAATAATTTATCTTTTCACGCTTTTTACGAAAATGTAGGTTTTTATTAATCATTTATATCAGAAGTTATACACTAGATTAGACTTTTTTTTAAACTATTAGATAATACCTTTACACTAATTTAAAACTAATAAACTGAATGCTATTTGCCATAATTAAGACAATACAACCATTTTAAAAAAGACCATGACCATTAAATTCATTCATTTTCTGTGTGTCACAAAATTGCGTTAATATGGAAAATTGCATGTATACAATATATTTTCTAATAATGTTGAAGCCAAGATTATGGAGATAAATTTGCACTATGACAAATGAACAAAATGTTAAAAATTAATAGAGTTATAAACCGTTAAATTTGAAGGACATATTATCAATTTTTAACATTTTTAAAATACTTTGTTTTAGTAAAAACAAATGATTTTAAATAATATATTGTATTTACTCTAATGCTTTGAAGCTTCAGCTACTATTTAAAATTAAGTTTTATATCAAAAATGCAATAATTTCTTACTAAAAGATATTTGTATCAATCTTATTAATGTGTATTTCTTTTTGGTTTTTATTTATGTCATTCCACTGCTCGATCCGGCAATAGCGGACGTAATATGACGTTTAACATATTAATTTAATTTAATTGATATCAACTTAACATGAAATTCAATGTGGTTTGAAATATGGGAGTATATGAAGAAACATTGCGTATTACAGCTCCAAACCGAAACCATTATAGTGTTAAATAAATAAATAATAGTGAAAAAGAACCGATGAGGTAAATTTGTGTCATAATTAGAGGAATTTCACAGCTGGAGGAGGAAGTCTCCAAAGTACATCGTGCCCACGAAGAACTGGTGGGATCGTGTGACAGACGGGAGAGGCTGGAGAGAGCGGCCCGAAGCCGCCTTCAAGCTGACTGCCGCCGCCTTCATGACATTAACAGGGATCTGCGGGAACAGGTAGGATTGTTGGGCTGCCACTTTTGTACTTTATATATATATATATATATATTTTATATTTCTCTACACTCCGAACTGTGGGTCTATAATCATACTGTTGTCTAATAAATAATCTACAGATGCACATTCATTCATCTCATTTTGTTGATACTTTATCAATTTTTCTATCTCTTAATTTGAATATAACAGAGAATGAATTGATCACAGGTAGAGCTGCTCTCGGGACAAGTGATGCGGCCAATGGAAGCGATGACGCCCACCAGTGACATCCTCAGAAAAGAATTACAGAATAGAGAGATGTTGATTGCACAACTTATAACACAAAGTAAGTTATCGAGGAATTCCTAAATCCCTGTTTTAGTCATCTAGGTCAATGTAATGTGTGTAGTATCAGGGATGTTATGATAATTATAGTCATATTTAGTCCATTTATTTCTTAAAAAATTCTGCTTAATCTAATGGCACGTATACATGGATGAGATTTATCTCGGAGATTCATCTTGAAAATAAAGCTAAAGCACTTGAACGCGAAATGAGCTAAATGAGTTTTGTAAGGAATGTAGAATGATGACAAATCTCTGAGAAGAGAGATCTCAAAGGCTTATTCATGAATGTGCACTACTAAACGATATGTTGATTTGACAGGACTGGTGATTGTGGGCATGAGAGTGGCTGTTGGTGAGAAATATAAATGTTTTATTGAAAACTCTGTAAACTCAATTATCCGGAGTGTTTGGGAAAAAATTCACCTGGATAATCTTTACCAAAAAAACAAATCAGTAAAAAATTAAAAATTATATTTATTATATACTAACGCAAGCAGCTATTTGACGCGAAAATACAAAATTGAATATATGAAATATGATAATAATTTTAAGTCAATAAAGCAAAACTCCATTAATTCGCAACTCACAGGACCAAAATTTAAAAAAAAATCCAAATTACGAATAAAGGGAACGAAGTTTTTTAAAGGCAATATTAGAAAGAAATTTTTATAAAAACGCGTTAGTTTACTGCGTCCGCGATTTAGTGGGCACCACCGGTGTTAACATCACGATTTTCATACTGAAACATGATGACTCCATTATTTCAGGTTCTTATGTGTCAAAATGTTTATCAAATAACGTATTTCTCATGAATAAGAAAGGTGAATGGTGACACGCCAGTCTCTCAAGGCCACAAAATTACGCACATTAATTTGATTGGCGGTCGAACTCATCTTTTCCACCCGAATTGAAATGCGCGTGAAAAATAATTAATACCTTTCAAATCTTTATGTCTTGTTGGTTGAAGCTTATTATTTTCCTGCGATTTTTCAAGTTCAAACCTAGAGAAGTATTAGGGATTCGATTTCTTCCGCCAATTTTATCTTCGATATCAATTTTATGGATTTAAAACATTTGCAAATATGTGAATTGCGTGAACAAATTATTTATTTCGGTTGTCAAAAACATTTACGAACTGCAAATAATCAGATTTTACGAATTATCGGTAGAAATTAGTATGAAATGTTATTTTCGGGTCAAATTTTTTTGAAAAACTGCGTATTCCATAAAAATATGAAATATAAGGTTACGAATTAATGGAGTTTTATAATTAATCTACTGGATTATTTGGTGATACACCCTCCTGCTTATATCAAAAATAAACGTTTACTGTTTATTTCCGGTCGAATGTTATTTAAAATTTCAGAGTTTTTTTACCAGCCCGGTTAATGTGAGAACCTACATTTTATAAAATATATATGTTATAAATATTGATAATAAGTCATTGATGCATTGGTGGATTCTGGCAGGAGGGTGAATTTGGTCAAAATAATAATTACATTTTGTGGATGTGGAAAAATTGATTTGATCAAATGAATAAAATATGAACATTTCACAAACCACACTTCTTGGAGGTGAATGTTTTAAAAAATTTCCAATTTTTTTTTAGACAAAGAGTTGGTTTGTGCCAAAGAAAGACAAGAAATTGAGATAGCGGCACAGAGAGCAACCTTACAGGAACAACGCACCCACATCGACATTTTAGATACAGCGCTCACTAATGCTCAAAGCAACGTTGTCAGGCTCGAAGAGGAGGTAACAATCAGTCTGATCTTTTGAACAGTATTCGTATTTATTATCCTTAAGATAAAAAATATGTAAATGTTATTTTTTTTATAATTACTTAAGACATTAGCATTACAAATTTTACAAATTTATTTTTATTATGGCAATGGAAGTAGTTTAATGGTCGAATAGAAACTTTTTTTATATTACAGGGATATAAATTATTGCTTCTTTGTGGGTCTGTCTGACTGTCTTCACTGATATTATTAATCACAGATTTTGGTTTGCATTATATGTACAGTAAAACTGCGTTATAACGAAACCCGATATAGCGAAAAATGACGTATATCGAAAAAAAAATCGAAATTTAGTCCCTAAAACCAATATTTCATACAAAAATGCATTTATATAACGAAATCCCGTTAATATTTATAACAAAATCATTTTTGTCCCGTACGAAAAAATGCCAATACATTTACGTAAATTTATAACGAAATAAAAAAATGTTAAAAGATGAAAATATTATTTCGCACTTACAAAGCCGCGCCGATGCATCTGCCGTATGCGAACGGTCTTATGGCCTTTTCGGCGGTGCGCGGCCGTCGGCCGACAAGGTAGTAAAACAATTCAAATTTCTTCTTGGGTTCATAGTAGGCCCATAAAACCATTTGACATAATTCTTGCAACGTTCTCTTAGACACGTTTTACGTACGCATACGCCTCTAATATGTATTGCAATCCCAGACCCAAACAGCTGTAAAATACAAAAATTAACAGGAACCCCCCGAAAGTTGCAGTATGTACTTATTGGAAATGTCAGTCTCAGTGTAATGTCTGTAGAGTTAAGTTTGTTCAGCTTTTAACCCGATTATTGCATGACCGAACTGAATATTTACATAAATTCATTTTCATTTGACAATTGTTTTCGTGTGAACTCGTCAATAATATAAATAATTCGTTAAAATATTTTATGGACTATTTTTGTACGGCATTTTGTATTTCTATTAACTATTGTTTTCGTGTATTTTAAGTGAACAATGTTAACGATAATTTTTAAGTGAACAATTTTAACGATTATAAATATATTTTTAAATGGTTGCCGCCGTTACCGGTAAGTACCTTCGTAATTTATATACGCCTCATTTTATAAAAATGCCGCGATTCAACTGTAAAATTGTTATTTTTGAATTATTTTGTATGTTTCATGCCCAAAACTTTGTTTGAAGCGGCTCTACATTTAAACACAATTAAAATATTGTTTTGTGTTTGCAATATTCTGGAATTTACAAAAATATCTTCCAATTGGTGTTAAATAGGTTCTGTTCTTAATTTAATTCCTTTGATTATCTGTTTTAATAACAAAACTACTAAAAATATGTAGGTATTCAGTTCCCAATGGCCTTTTTCCTCCTTTGTTTGCAGAATTTGCGATCTTTTTTGAAGCCGCGCAACATTTTTTTGCGACGGCGCGTAACATATAGTAGGTTTTTTTTATTTTTTTTGTTATATGTGGGAATTCGTTATTACAAATTTTTATTTTTTGATCCCTTGGATTTCGTTATATCGCGGTTTTACTGTATATATTATATTTCTGTCATTTATCAACTGTTATAATTATACAGTCAAATTCCTTATTTTAAATTTAATCTTACACAAGTATGATGAAATTTCAGTGCCGTCACGCTCAAGGTTATATAGAACGAGTGGCCCAACTGCAGCGAGCCCTGGCCTCCTTGCAGCAAGCATCGGACCGGAGAGAACTGACAGAGAGGAAACTCAGATCACAACTAGAGAAGGAATTGCAGAGTCAAAGGTAATGAAAATAGCGTACGTGGTGATTATGCTATGCACCCTACGAAGATAAAAAAAGGATCAATTTAGGACAATCTTATTGCAGCAATTTAAATCATCGAGTATACAGTTAGAAGAGTAATGTGCCATTCATATTACCTTTCATTTATAACCCCAGGTCTCGTGACGGGAGCCTAGGTCCTGGGACAGGGGGAGGCGTAGGGGGCAGCGAAGGCGAACTGCGTCGGGCTCTCCGCGAGAAGGAAGAGAGACTGCTGGTGCTGGAGGGGGAGTGCGCCAAGTGGGAGCAAAGATACTTAGAAGAAGCGGCGCTAAGACAGGCAGCCATTGATGCGGCAAGCATACCCAAGTTAGTAATTCAATTATGTACATACTTTTTGAACGGAGCTTTCTCATTCGTCACAGTGCGAGAAAAAAAATTAATCAAATTTGTTGGGTGCATTCTCTCTTTTCTATAGCAATATATTATTGTTTTTATTTGTTGTGTAATTTAATCCTGTACCTCTAATAATTGATTATAAATAGCATGTGAAGTATTTAAAGAATATTCTTAAATCTTTTTTTTTCTTTAGGTAAGATTAATTTGAAAGGTTTTATTTATGTCGTCACAAAGTATTTACTATCTAATTATTGTAAATCAATCTCATTTATTTTTGCCAGAGATGCCAAAATTGCCGCCTTGGAAAAGACTTCACAAGAAACTGAACGACTCATGACTGAAGCGAGGAACGAAAAGATTCGCCACATGGACGAGCTGCACGATGCCCAGAAGAAATGTGCTGACATCGAAGGACGGTTTGTATTCCTTCCTGAACGCCTTCTGCACATTGGATTTGTATCCAGTTTCATCCTTTTCCAAAAACATTTGAGCTGACCTATATTTATATCATGTAGTTTAGAATAAGTTACGTCTTGAAATAATTATATCAAATCACATTTCATTTATTAAACCGTATTTATACCTTACATTTCTTTTTCTTTTTGACATTGTATTATAATCATCTCATCAGCTATTGTCAATCCACTACTGGATGAAGGCCTCTCCATAAGTCTACTACTCTCTTCGGTCTTTCGCCAATCTTCGCCGTCCCACTTCCACTGTTTCAATAATTTTGTCACGTGATACCGCTCGAAATATTATTTGTCCATCAATCATTTCTGTCTCGAAATATGACCAGCATAGTAAAATATGATATCCTGCACCCTGGTCTTTACTTTAACCCATGCGTTTCTTTTTCTGCCTCTTCTTCTGTGTGTACTGTGAATGGTGTGAAAATATTTTTATTTGTTTCCTATCTCAAAGGCTTAAAGAGTTGGAATCAAAGGTGGCCGAGAAAGACGCAATGATAAAAGTTCTTCAGAAGCATACCCAGAGCCAGGCGGGCACCATCTCCTATGTCAGTGACGGCAGCGACTCGCACTACAACAACCACACACACTCCCACACTCACTCACTGAGAAACAACTCCAGAGAAGAATTGGGTAAGATTCATTTGTATCGACTGAAAAAAATATTTTAGTGTAATAAATTTCGATATTTTTGTTCTCGGTATTTTACATAATACATATATACTAAAGTATTTTTTCTTTTCAAATAGGATTTGGAGCTTCATCATCAGCTGCGTCATTCTCTAGTCAGGACACAGTGCCACTCTATCACAGTGGTGTGGTGAGAGGCTCTCCCTCCCCTGCTCTTCAAGGGCATGCGGGACTGGTCACCAAGTACGGCTCTACCTCTAATTCCCTTAACAAGCCCTCAGCCGGTAAGTTCATTCATCACTAATATTTAAATGTGTATAATTTACTTAAAAGCTATGTTTTTGCAATTCGTTCAGTATTCTACTTGTGAAACAGCTTAAAATTATGTACAATGGTACCTTTCTGTAAAATAATGGAGCGCATTAATTGAGGTAATCGTATTCAATATAATTATATAGAATAATAATTTTTAATATAATAATAAGAAGTTTTTTTTAACATTATCAAATCAATTAAAATACAAATGAGACCGCCCCTGTAACAACACTGTATACAAGTTTTGGGCAGATCTGAATATGAATGTATATCTTCTTGGCCATCAAATGTATTATTAACCCATCCCCGGCTCAGCGCGGTATGTATCCATCGCAAAAAACTTTCTACCATCGTGACGTAATTTATTTATCTGAAACGTCTTGTATTTTATATTTGCTTTGAGTAGTGACACCTATCGGAGACCTTTATTCAGCCTCTAAATAGAGATTTTATTTTGTTACTAGCCCGGTCGGGCCGGCGCTGGGTTAAACAACCATGTAAAATAAATACAAAACTATTACACTGTATATCATCCAAGATAACTGATGCTCCGTCTATCTATCAACATTTGTAAAAAAACTATATACAGTGTTGTTACAGGGGAGGGTCTCAAATAATAAATTAAAGTAATAAAAATCTCAATGCATACAGATGTTTTCATTTTATCTAATGAGAGGACCCACTGCTAACCCAGGACCGTTTTATAAGCAAAAGCTCCTATATCGGTCCTACTCATTCACCGACAGGTTGGCATTTTCACAAAGGCCCTGACCAGTTCCAGGTTCATTCCAAGACTGAGTAGATCGGAGTTTCTTACAGAACTACAACCCGCTCCCTCCATACCCTCAAGCATATCCTATCTTGCATCAGTCAACTGAACGTAGCGCCAGAGGATACGCTCCAGCGTCTGCCTCACACGGCTGCAAGTAAACCACGGGTCAGAGGCGAGTCCCAAATCAAAGAGCTTGCTCTGAAACTGCCCATGACACGAAATCATCTGCAACACGAAATAATCTAACACCGGAGGACCCTCCCGGCCTCTCTCTCTCTAACGGCAACAAAGGGGAGGAAGGAATGAATCCACCTCCCCAAAGGTGTATTATCCCATCTTACTTACCATTTTTTCATTTTATCTCTCTTTTATCTTTTCCCAGATCCAACAAGTTTTGAGGGCAAGAAGCGCACCCTGGACGATCAGTTGGCCAAGTTGGACAGCCAACTGGACAGTCAGCTTCTATCCAAGGTTGGTCTGGGAGTGACTGCGCATGATTTGTCGCTGCATGTATCAGACGCGATGGCTTCCTCCCCAGAACTGGTCGTGCAAATGGCGAGAAATCGCTCACAGAGACTCGCCAGTCTCGCCACGAGCTTAGATGTCCTGACTAACAATTCCTCTGTGTCTTCCATTGAAAGAGAAACATTTTATTGATATTTTAACATTCCTTATACAAGTGGAACTTCGGTTTACAAACTTGATTCGTACCGTAAAACTGTTTGAAAACCGAGTTATTCGTAAACCGAAACAATTATTCCCATAAGAATTAATATAAAATGTATTAATCTGTTTAAGACTGCAAGAAAATGGCCCTTTATCATTTTTATTTTCTACTTGCATGAAATCCTATAAAAGCAATTCATGATTATAACTTAAAAGGAATTGGAAGTAATAAAACGAAAAGAATATACGTTAAAACAAACTTTGTTTTAACTTATCTTACAAAATATGTAGTAAAGTGTTATTGTTTGGAAGGGGACCCTCCTTCCATGAAAACATCGGGTGCTTCTCAGGTTCTCAGGTTTCTCATCACGGTTTAGGTTTCTGTCTCACGAAAAACCTATTCAATGATATTTGTTTCTTCTTGCTTTTAAGTTAAAAATATCACCCTGATAAAGTTTTATCAGGGTGATATTTTTCCACAAAACTTAGCACTTCACTTCACTTCACTTCGTGCACATTTCGTGGATCAAGGATCTAGGAACATCTTCCATTCGTTCATCAGCCTCTGAAAATAATATTTTCTTTTTGACCATCTTTTACGGCTCATTAAGAAGCTGTTCCAGTTCTTTCGTAGACTGCCTGCCTGTTCGCAAACTGGAGCATTTTTTCATCAGAATTTTTGTTCGTAAACAGAGTCGTTCGTGAACCGAGGTTCCACTGTATATAATAAAGACACTTTTCAATTCTTGATTTTATAATTCATAATAATATTTACATCACTACAGAAGAGTAAAATACGTGCCTATAGTATAAAACTTAACCCCTATATCATTATAGGAGAGTAGAAAACGTGCCTATAGTATAAAACTTAACTCTTGTATCATTATAGAAGAGTAGAAAATGTGCCTATAGTATAAAACTCTGAATGGAATCTCGAGTTAAAAATGTTTAACTATACATTTTGGTATACATATTTATTTATTAATTGATCCTAGTGATTATACTTGATAATGGTAGCCGGCTTAAAGTTAAATAAATTTATATTATTAAAGCCATCATTTTAACAAAGATCTAACTTTTTCCCTTTGCATTTTATTTATTTTGTCATTGAAATTATTTTATTCATTAAAAAAATATTACATATTCCTTTTTTCTTGAGTGAAGGCTGTGGAATTATGTATGAATGACTGTGCCATGGCGGGGGCGGTACCGAGTTAACCTTAACACGGCGCCCCTCGTTTAAACAATAATTAATATTACAAAGGATTTACAAGATTTATTCTTATGTGTACATAATGCAAAAATATTTTTTATCAAAGTAAGCCTTAGTGGCCTGTACTAACTTAATAACTAGAAGAGTAAAAACTATTCAAGTTAAATGTTTATTATTTATTTCTATAATATATTACAGTACACATTTTCTCCATTTAAAATTAACTTATCTACAAATGAACACAACGCTATGAGCCGAATAAAAATTAAATTTAGTTTAGGATTTGCTTTTCATAATGATCGAAGTTGATGGATATGTGTTTACACAAAGAGACCGATTATCTGTTTGAGCACAATATTATAATTTTATGAAGATGTTTAATACACTATGAATAATTTTACAAATGAAACTAAAAGACGAAATTGGCAATGATAATTGTTCCCCCAGCTATAACTTAGAGTTTTGAGGTGAATGGCTCTGAACTATTAAGAAGTCTCAAAAAAGAATGAAAATTAACAATAACAGAATAATCTCACTACATAGACGAAAGGTCAGGTGAAATTTGAGCACACATATATGCATATGTGCATATTTGTATGCACTATTGCTTTAATTGAAGATTAAAACCAGTAGTAAAACTATGCCAATACAGTTCATTGGGGCCTATGTCTTGCAATCCTTTTAGCATTGTTATTTTTGCGATACCTTTACCACCATTAATAGTAATTCACAGCAAGAAATGAAATTAAAAAATCATTTCTCATATGTATTACAAAAACACATTAAATCATTATCGATGAAAACAGCAGCAGAACCCCGCTAATATGCCGGGTTAGATAGCAGACCATCCCCGTAAGATGTAAATCGCCCTAAAGCAAAGCAACTATTTTTTAAATTGCAAGTATATACAAAGCCTAAGAGCACTTTTTTCATGAAAGTATGAATATTATACGAGACAAGAGACTAATTTTGTTCTTACTATTTAATGGATAAACCATGCAGTACTAATATTTGTGTACTTTATACATATACAATACTTATATAGAGGCCTTTTTTTTCCATTCTGCATTGGGGTCCAATTTTGGTAGTCAAGCCGCTGATTAAAACAATGAATCATGTATTTCATAGATGTACAATTAAGTACTGTATGAAGGAAACAAGGAAGATATGTGGGTTGTCACTCGGAGATAGTTTGTCAGAAATCGATTTTCTAATGGAAGACATTGCGTGTTTTAACCTGTCGCATGCTTTTTTGAGATCGAATATCAGGATGACAGCATGTTCATACTATTTATCATAATTAGCTCACTTTCGACAATTCAGTGACAACGTACATATCTTCCCTATACCCTTTATATATTCTGGTTGATATCCTTTGACAAACGCACACACAATCTTTCACTGAATTTAAAATTGTCATTGCATGCCAGGTCATTTATTTTTTAAAATTTTAATGGGATAAATACAATATCGTAACTAAAAATGTATTAACTTCTAATACTCGAAATTTCATATTGCATATTATTTTTTCACATCAATTATGTGATAGAATTAAATATTATCAATTAATCTTGAAAAAAATTCATTCGATATGACTGCTTTATAGACAGCATAATATATTATACACTTGTAGTAAAAATATCAAAATACCAGTCTATGCTAATTCAGAACCAATATTTCGGTATTCTGAATCTCACCATTGATATCCCTAATCTTCCTATACTTATTTGCAACATTGCATAAAATAAACAATATTTTATAAATACATTAATTAATTTATACACATTAGACAAATAGCTTTGTTATTAGAATTTTTCCATTTAGTCGCTTGACAAAGAGTTCAAATCGGCTGAAAACTAAAATGATTCATGGTTATTTAGTGTGACATAAACTCGTAATCCCACCATTAAAAATAAATAAAAAATTAATGAGGAAGATAGTTTTGATAGATCTTTATTATGTAATATCTACTATATATGTATATGATAAGAACAAACCACAAAAAGTGGTATCAATCACAATATTCCTTAATATTTATGGGATTAGGAATTTTACAGCAGAATTGCCTGTTTTATGTGTAATTTCACTAGTTCATCACTATTATGATTATTTCATTATTTCTATCTGTCCGTGTCGAATAGCAATTTAAAACAATCATAATAATATATGATTTGATACATCTTAATATAGAAAATCATATGTAGTGTATATTTGAGAGTATACGAATGCGAGTGACTGAAGTTCTGTTAAATACAGTAAAGCTCTGTTAATTCGTAACTCACGAGACTGAAAAGTAAAAAAAATCTGAATTTCGAATGAGAACTATGTTTTTAAGGGAATATTAGAAATAAATTTTTAAAAACACATCAGTTTACTGCATCCACATTTTTGTGCGTGCCGCCGCTGTCGACATTGTGATTTTCATACTGAAACATGGCGACTGTCTATTATTTTAGTTTTTTATATGTCATAATGTTTATTATATAACCAATTTCTCCTGAATAAGGAAGGTGTGTGGCTACGTGGCGAGTCCCATTTTTAAAACAAGCTTCATCAAGCGATTCACTAGTACTTGACGCAACAAAATAATGGACATTTTAATTTGATTGGCGTTCAAACTCGTCTTTTCTATCAAAATTGGGCAAGAAATTGGAATTTTAAAAAATCTGTGAAAAATAATGAAAAACTTCTATATGCTCATGCTTCGTGAAGCTTATTACTTTCCTGCGATTTTTCAAGTTTAAACTCGAGGAGATATTCGGGATTCAAATTTTCCTATTAATTTTACTTTTGATTTCAATTTTTGTCAGTTTTTTAAATTTTAAAATAAGATCCATTTTTTCAGACGGTCAAGGATTAATACGAATTAAAACATATTCGTGCCATTTTAGAGAATGAAACACAAAAAATGCGAATTACGCATTATTATTTATTTCGGGTATAAAAAATCCATATGAATTACGAATAATCAAGTTTTACAAATTATCGGTAGAAATTAGTATGAAATGTTATTTTGGGGACTTCAATTTTTGAAAAAAAGTGCGAATTATGTGAAAATATGAAATATGGATAGACTAATTAATGGAGTTTAACTATATAGTTCAAACAAATTTAACACAAAATGTAAACATAAGAAAATAAAACTGGTGAAATAGGAAATGCAAGCGAATGTCGCAACATTGTTTATTAAAATATCGTTTTCAAAAATATATTGTATTTTGCTTTTTTAATTCTATTTTTGGGTTCAAATTACTTTAGTGATCTTGCTGGCTAATGTGTTTAACAAAAAAGTATTGGTATCATTTTGACCAGAAAATGTATACATATTGGTATATTACATTTTTGTAATTACAAACTACATATCATAATTTTATTTCTCTAATATAAAATATGTACTAAGATTGCTATCAATAATAATTATCACCTCTTATATGTTGATTCAAACATTTTCAATTTGTTACGAGTCAGTTGTGAACGGCATTAATTAACATAATGTAATAAACGATTTTCAAAAATTTGTGATTGAATAAATAAAAGTGTATATAATTTTTGTTATTATTATTTTTTAGCATTAGAATATTTGAGATCCTACTCAAGATATAAATTTTTGTCTTGTCGGTTAGGTTTATTGATATTTATAAATTAATTTAATTTTACATTCTTAAGCACATACCAAAAATATTTAACAGTTCAATATTTTATACACTTGAACAACTCCCTATAATATGTCAATTATACGTACACTCTCCTCCGTATAATATGTATGTTTTTGATAGTAATAAGTTTGTAGCGAACAAATTTTCTATAAAGATATCACTGAATATTTTTTATACTATTAAATTGCAATACCGTACAGGTACCATACTTATTTTTGTTTAGTTTGTGGAATTTACTAACATTTTGTGCTTTAAAAATACCCGCAATCATTAATTTAATATTGCAAAAAGTTATCACAATGTTTATATTGTTTATTAGTCAGTCAGGTAATTATCAATAACTAATATTTTTTATACTTAACTGTTATGATTAATCTCACACACGTATTTCATTCCCAGACAAAAGATAGTTAATGTTTTAATATATCCTCAAACCATAATAATATTGTGATGACTTTCACAAAGTCTGCAAAAACAATAATTAATATATTACTATCCGCGCTTTTTTTACTACTCGACCAAAGCTTAAACTTTATTTTTATATTCCTACTGTTAGTCAACTTACTTTAGGTTAATCAATTGAAATTGCTCTTTTGAGTATTGTTTTAAGTTTTCATACATTTCCCGGTTGGTTAAATATAATATTACTATGTTAAATTCAAGCACCAACTGGTATAAAAATACTGCTTTATCCTTTTTATGTGTAGAATATATTTGAACATATGATTCAGTAAAAATAATTTTAAAAAAAGGTATTTATTCGTTTTGTAATAAAGTTGTTAAAAAAAAATATCTTAAAAATTAAATTGAATAATATAGAGTATCCACAAGTAAGTAAATTTGCACAATAAAATCAAATAAATACTTTTTTTTTTTCTAGTAATGACTTCGCTAATGCCTCTATATATAATATTAAAATTTTATTTAGTTTTAAGTGTGTTGATTTAAAATAATATTGTATATGCCACCTTTATTGTACGCTTCCTTATGCAATTATTGTATTACAATAGCACCAGTGATTTTTCCGTATTAAAATTATGAATTCCTAAGTAACATTCCTCTTAGTGCACCATTCGATAGCACCCCATCTTGTATAACTTATTCTCTATATAAGATAGGTTCAACTTCATAGCACAGGCATTTAGGCTTAGTTTGAATCTCGAGTTTTATCTTTGTATCTACTTATACACCGAGTGGGCCCTTAATTTGTAATCATTTTTTTTTAAATGTAATCAATACGATTACCTACATGGAAATAATTAAAATCTTTTGAAGTTTAAATTATAACTTATTTTATTTTAAGACAGATTTCTACTTTTGGACAAATTCAACAATGTACTATACTACTTATTTTGACCAAACAATATAAATTTTAACCAATGAAATTCTTCAGTTCCTTTAATTACTGCTTTATTAAAATTTGTATGCAATTCTGGTGGTTGCATTTCCAGATTTACGTTTTAACGTTATTTGCGCAACTTGCTTCCACATATTCTCAATACAGAATCCTCCTTTTCTTAGTTCAGGTATTCATGTGTTCGGGGTTCTGCACATGAAGGAACTGTCACAAAAAGAATACGCTACATAATGGAAGTCAACGAGTTATATTATAGGTCTCCCTAAAATAGATAGATTTAAAGTACTATTGCTATATATATGCAAAAATAAAAATGTCACAAGTGAAGTAATTCAAATTTACACACATATTCTTATAGAAATTATCATGGATATGGGCTTTTAATCGTGAATAATCACAAAGATTTCACCAACGAAAGCTTCCAAGCCTAGCCGTTAGTTAGCCGGGACACGCGAGGTGTAGGAGCCATGGGTTTTCCCCGAAACATGAAACTATCCAGCATTATTGTAGATCGGTGCAAATCAAACCTTTGTAAACTGAATGGTCTCTATATAGTATTTTTTCAATAGCACAGCAAGCAATCATAGTTGAATTTCAATGTGAAGTTTATTTTTGGTTACAGGCAACACATATCAATGTCTGATGTGTAAATATTATGATTTTTATAAATTAAAGGGGACTTTTGAATGTACGACACAATGTGATAAATAATATCTTTTCTTAATATTCCAATTTTACTATCATTCATTTAGCAGATATTTATTAATTCCTCTAACATTTGTTTATTTATAAAATTAATGTGCCTTAAATAAATGGAGTGGAATTTGGATAATGATAGGAAACTCTTCCAAAAATATTTTTGATATAAGTAATTTTTATGTACACTTTTATTAATTTATATAATACAATAATGGTGTTAACCAAATACTTTCCCACGAGATCTGCTTTACCTATATGAAGGCTTAATATATTTTTATTAAATAGTATATTAAAATACAATGGATTTTATTTCAATATTCTTCCCTTCCCTAATTACAAATTGAATATCTCGCAAAAATAACATTTTATTAATCAATTTCAGGTATTCAATTTTTTTGATAGCAACATGTATCATTATAATGTGCAAAGACATACCGAACTTTTGTGTTTCAGCTTTTTGTAATAATAATAATTACTCCTGCACGCATTGAAGTTTACAGACTAATAAGGTTTGCTGATACGTGTGAAACCCGACATTGAAATGAACTAACCAACCACGCAGGTAAGCACGTAGTTGGCTTCCATACTAATACATATTGAGACTTATTGTATTATTTAGTTATTTAAACACATTTCCCTACACTGGCGGAGAAAAATGTTACATTTTTTATTTTTTGTTGGATTTAGCGAGGCCTATGCTGTTTCCCAGCCTTTTCTGGAGCCAGCACCGGCCCGAGAAAGGGAAAACTAGTCAAACCCATGACTGGCGGTTCCGGGACAGCTACACTCTTCGAACCGGGATTTCTAGGGAATCTGGTAACCAGACCTCCCCATGATCAGGGCCGCCCGGAGGAAATTATGCTATTAGAGAAACAAGGTTTGAGTTCCCAGCAACAGCGGATGCAAGATGCCGCGGAGAACGATGCGAGGCGCTCTGGGTCCTTACCGCCCTCGAGCTTGCCGCGTCCTCCTAGAAAACCTTCTATGAGGCGCTTCGGCGAGTATGGCAGATTGAGTGATACTGAAGTTAAGAAAACCAATGGAGAAGATACTGTATCAGGAGGCTCAAACCGAGGTTCTCCCGCTAGACCGCTCCTTCCAACACCTCGTCGCTTGGGAGACTATGGCAGATTAAACGATGACACTCCGAGTCAGAGATCTTTACGTAAGCCATCTTTAAGATCCGGCACTCCTTCCGCACCCGGGTCATCTTCCGCATCTACTTCGAATTCTAGAGAATCCCTCATGAAGGGTATGGATATTAGAAACAATTCATCCTTGCGGGATTCTATAATGAAGAACATGTCTATAGGCGGGAACTCGAGGGAGTCTCTGGTGAAAGGAGGGAGAGACTCTGGTGGCTCCACCACGATGAGCGAGAATTCTGCCAGTTCCCTTCCTCCTCCTTCCCGCCTGCAGGCCATGTACGCTTCGTCCCAGTCTCGGAGAGGCAACTCCCTCAACAGGGAAGCCAAAAATACCGAACGAACTATCAACAAATACAGAATACAATTTTGATAACTTGTAATTTTTCATCACTTATTTATATGCCAGTAGTTGGATCACACGTATATCTTGTGAGAATGGTGAACATTTTCTCATTATTATTACCGTAGATCTATTAGCTATTACCTCCTTGCATGTTTCTAAAGATATTCTGTGATACAACTTCTCTTTGAAGTTTGGACAGATAAAATGTAGAGGAATAATCGCTTGTACCGCTTTCTAGTTGAGAGTTAATATTTTTTTATCACAGTCATATTATTTGTTTTGCTTATATTATCATCGAGACTATTTAAAGTTTATTAGATATTATTGTGAGTCAATATAAAGTTTTTTACTAGCAAATCTAACGGGACAATTTTTTAAGTCATCATTTTAAATAGATAGGTTGTAAAGATCCATTTAAAATGAGCATTATTATAAATTTATTACCTGTCAGTGTAAACCTTTTTTTATAAAAGATTTGAGAATATTTCTATGTTACTGATATTCTATAATTAAATATATTTTTTATTCAAAATTTTTAAAGCTGCTGGTGTTAGAGTCGCAAAAAATGTGTTATTTTAAAATTAAGAAATAGTCTTCAGGTTTTTATACCAGCAGTTTAAATCAGATATTCAGTAAATATTTGCACATCAAACCGAAAACCCCTCCAGTCCTGAATATGAAATCATAGAGAATACATGAATGTGAAATATTATTATGTTTGCTTTTCCCTCAGATAATATTATGCATACACTTACAAATTACAACTATGTACATATTTGAAGTCAATTCCTAATTTAGTCTATTTAATTTATAAATGATGGTTACTAAATATTGTAAAATCCCGGGGCCAAATTACATCCTTTGGATTTGTATTCTAATTTTCTAATCTGTACATGTTCTAACTATGGCATGTGTGCACGGACGAGACTCATCTCAAAACTCACATAAAAGACAGTACATAGTTGAATGTGGAGTGAGATGTCATTACCAATTGATGCATACCGATCTTTTATCACAAAATCTCCGAGATAAGTTCAGTTTTGGTGATTTAATCATCTTTGCATGACACCAGGCAGTTTTATATGTAACTAATGAATATGCGAAAGTGCAATTATTATAAAATCTGGCCTTTGTGACAATTTAAATGACATACTTTTATAATAGTTTGACATAAAATTTTTGTATACGACAAAATGAAACAGATTTCTACTTATAAGCAGATTATACCTTAAGTTTAAAAATGTAGACATCCTTAATATTGATTCTTATGATAAAACAGTTTTCTATTTAAATTATTTTCAATCTTACAGATTGATTACATACATATAGCTTTATGGCCGGAATCCCATTTCTAATTTTTCATATATTGAGTAATTTGACTCAAGTGTGATATTATTCGGAATAGAAAAAAATTAGTCAATATTTGAACTTTCAGTATTTTTTTGTAAAAATTACAAAATATTGAATCAGATAATAAAAATTCCTAATTATTATTAAAGGACCAGTTACTTATTGTTGTCTGTCTATTGTATTGTATACCCACATAAATATTAAAATGCATTTACTTTATAAATATCTGTACATCAATGATTCCAACAATTCTTATACTCCACTAATTATTTATTTTATTTTGTTGTTTCTGTAATTTTTGGAAAATATTGTATTTTACAGCGCTTGTAGAAACTTTAATAAAACACGTGATTTTGTGACGAGTTTATTATTTATACAAATAATATTTATTTAAAACTTCAACATTTTTTACTTTACAAAATATTATTTTATTGTGACTTTTATATTATATTGTACAGTTATCTTGTTAATTTGCCACCACACAAAACAGAATACCGGCAGATTACAATGTATAGGAATAATCTTTTTATACTAATAAGGAAATATGTACATACATAGAATTAAATATGTATAATTAGATACAAAATTACAAATTTGTGTCTTCCCGTACTTTGTGTAATATTAAAAATTTGTTACTAGGCAGTGGCGAAGGGCAAAACTTCATTTCTTAATGATGAACGAATGAAGCATTCAAATCGAACGCTTCATTCAAAGTATGGTTGTATATTTGGTTGGCCTACTCCCGAAGCAGTCAAAGTCACTTCGCAATTCATACAGTTCAATGAAATGTGGTTAAATCGTTATTGAACTATATTCCAATTAAGTGTGTGGTGTGATACTAGTTTGTTGAAGTATTTCGTACAGTATGAATCCATCACTATTATACAGGTGGCCCATTAATTTAACTATATCAACAATAGCTTAAATAGTTTACTAATTTACTTACTTACCTTTATATTACATTTTATTTTGACAATTTCCAGTCGCCATCTTTGATTATTATTTTTCTCATTGTTTATATTTGTTTTTTCATATTGTTGCCCAGAATAACAAAAAACACTGCGGAAGACCATATTCTGATCAAAAATTTGCAAATTGAAAAACGTTGGGGTGCTATGAAAATGTTCAAAAAGTTTCAAAATGAAGCCTGGAGTATAGCTAAACATTACAGCATAACTGGACATTACAGCGGGACGGAGCTCCATCTCACACAGCCAGAAATAAAATCAAACTTTCTTTGTCATGAAAAATGTTAATTTCATCGAGCCACCGAAGCATGTGGCCACTGAACAGCCCAGATTTAAACCCAGTATATTATGCAATATGGGGTGTTTTGTTGATTATGATCAGCTAAATATTGTGCAAAAAAAAACATTAAGAATTATTATTTTGAAATAACTCATGTGTTACGAGATGTTCTCACGTTTTTTGGGCCACCTGTACAATCTGTTATCTTCTGTTCGTTTGATACAGTATCAATTCCATTGAGATTTGACAATATGAGCTCGACTTGACTTATTCACCTGACAAGTCTCAATAATAAATTTGTCATCTGTTAACTGCGGTTTATAGAATTCATGGTCCTCGATGAATCAGTTTTCGATAGTATCTCGTGGCTAGTCTGTGGTTTCAGCCGTTGCTGTCTGTAATAATTCTTGTGAAGGTAAAGTCTCTTCTGGTTCCCAGGTGTAATCATCTCGGATACGGTATGCCAGTTTTTTCACGATGAAACAATATACGGCTCTGGCACATTGTCCCACATCTTTGAGGTTTAGTTTTGGAAAAAAAAAACGGCAGATAATAGTAGTTTTTATTTATACTTTATTACATATATCACACACCTAGATCAAAACTAAGACAACTCAAAAAACAAGAATTTTGAGTTATTATTGTATTCGGATACTCTGTCATATACACAACTTACTTAACTCCAGTTCTCAAATAGTGTCATTTAAGGATACATTTATGACCTAAAATGTTATTTAGTTTCATTACTTTAGTAACAAAAAATGGAGAAAAATGTTATTATTTTTTTTGTGCGATATATTAATTTAATGTGCAATATATTCATTGTCAAACTGCATTGACATTTTCAGTTCATTACAGTCTTCATTCTGAAATTTTTCCTCAAATTACTTACTTACTTTTTATTGCTTGTTCATTTCTAGTCCTTGTGTATTTGGCTTAACTTTTTCAGTCCTTTGAAAAACATACGAGTATTACCTATATAAAACTGACATATTAAGCATTCAAGTTTTTAATATTAATTTTTCACCTAAGAGGTGAAATTTTTACATATACCGCAACCCAAAATCACTATATTTATCAAGGCATCAAATTTTTTAACAATCTTACCACAATTAGAAAAATTACAGACTACTCTCAATTTGTATCTGAAGTAAAAAAAATATATACACAGACTAACTGAAACATAAATTATCTCGTTTTCTCTACACACGAGTCCTACTCTCATAGAGAAAAAATAAATGTTAAAAGAAATATATATATATATATATATCATACTGATAATTCTAAAATGTATTATATTTTTGAATATTAATATAAAAAAATTGGGCATATGGCCTGTGTCCACGGATGAGATTTCTCTCAGAGATTTGTCAAAAAAGCGAGTAAAGATCAGTTCGGAATTCAGTGCAAAGCATTCTATGAATCATCGCATGTGTTTTGTATGCGCATGCAGTACATACACACCTTTACTGATTCTCAAATATCAAAGTCTCATTGAGAGATCACCGTGGACATGGGCCATTAGACACACTGTTTAGCTCGAAAATTACTTGCAGATCCGATTGTGCTCGACTGCATTCGTGTATTCATGATTTCGTGTACGCCTTATCGGGTTGGCTCGGGAGTCCTAAACATGGGGCCCCCAAAATATTCAATGAGACAAACATCATAAGTCCACCCCTGGATTTTGGGCTCGTTATTTACCTACCATTACTCATAGATTTTATTTATTTTATTGTCATCTCCTAAACTACCAGCACATTACACAGTATTAAGAGGAACAAAATTGTAACACTGAAATATTTGCGAGAATTTTAATACAAAAAAGCAGACCACCAAATAAATAGACACGAACTAACGCAAATTCCTTGTTCCAAAATTTTCATTTTGGTGGCACCCACGTGATTAATTTGGTACCACACACGCAATCAAAGAGCTCCGCGACTTTTTTTTTAAATATTACTCGATTGGAACGAAAATTTAAACGCTGACAATATAATATGCATTAATGTAAAAAATACGTTCTGTTTACACAAAGATTTCATTTTTGAATAGTAAATACTCTTACTGTTGCATAAATATTTGGGGGTTAGGGCGGTGGTTAAATGAAATAAACGTTGTTTGCGTGTTGACGTTTTATTATGACAGTATGATAAAAACAATGAAGACAGATAGAATTAAAGAATGAATGAAGATGTAGAAGGTGCACGTGTATTGTGAAATGAAATGAAGCGAGTTGGCGGTCTTGCTCGGCGCGCATGGGCCGGCAAGACCGCCGTTGTGAAACGATGAAACTGGAGAGACTGCTTAGTGGTGAATTCTCGAGCCAGACTTGTAGCAGCAGCCGGCAGCGCTGTCGCTAGCGTCGATGCCGACTGAGATGGCAGTGGATTTAAATTCCGATCGCTACAAATATATCATAATCTATCGGATTTATGTTTCGTTGGATGTACGTACGTATGTAAAATGCCCCTCACCCCGCAAATAATGTTCCAAACCCGTCTCCAATAAGTACACTTCATATCATGTCTATTCATTTACTAGTCTGTGCAAAAAAATAAATTTTGACCAAAATTTCAAATGATACCTTGTTGTTCAAGGTCACGATATATACAAATGATGAACAAAATGTCCCAGCACAATTCATGTTTTTCTCATTCTTCAATCACATTCGGGACCTCCCTCAAAGGGACCCACGGGTCGCGTACCTACCGCTAACAAATTCACCGAGGACTAAAATACTTTTTTAATTGGTGGTTTAAAAAATCTAACTTTAAGATTAACTTGTTATTTTATGTCCATAATTTGAAAATGTTTTTATCCAATGGATAGGTACTTTTCATTTATCATGTATATATTATACATACACAGGTATATAATATTTTAATACCCACGCGGGGAAATGGCGTAATGGTAAGTTAGTTAATTATTTATGCACCTATTTATATATATATATATATAAATTGCTGCACTCGAAATACATTATAAAAAGATCGTACGTATATTTACAAAATACCTGTTTATTCAATTTCACGGGAATAAACTTAAAATTTCAACAACAAAAAATGTTTACTTTGTTTTAAGAATCGTCCGAGTACCGTTGGAGATCATCTCTTATTGTAAGGGTTATTGGTTTTTATTTGTATATTCTTTAGTATTTACATCCTTCTTTTCATATAATGATGTTTTTTTAGAAGTTTGTTTTTCGAATTGGCAACACTTTTTCTAGTGACAGCCAAATTGACAACTGACACCTCATTTGTGCTCAGTTTGGTTTGCCATTTCACCATGAATAGACTTATGCTGGAACAACGCCTGCAAATTGTTCAAATTTATTTCAAAAATCGTGGTTCAGTTCGCGAAACTTACCGTGCGCTATGTCCATTTTAAGGTCGACATAATCGTCCATCTGAGCAAATAATTCGAATAACCATGGATCGTTTTCGCACAACACATACTCTAATTGATAATACGCATCCGCAGAGACGTCGTATAGTGCGCACCGAAGAAGCTGTTGTTTCTTCAAAAATGATGCTGGCCAGAACGTTACAGTCCTATTGAGAACGCTATAGATCCATGATTACTGACTTTTTTGTTCCCCAATTGAATGGCTGAATATGGAAAAGCTGTGGTTTCAACAAGACGACGCAACACAGCGAGAATTTTAAAATATAATTTAAAATAAAAGCGAAATTTATTGAAGGAAACATTCGATGAGCGCATAATTTCGCGTAATGGACCTGCGAGTTGGCCTCCAAGATCGTGTGATTTAACACTATTGGATTATTTTTTGTGGGGATATGTGAAATTGTTAGTCTACGCCCATAAACCAGAGACGATAGACATTTGGAAGCTAACATTCGTCGCATTATTGCCGATATACGACACCAGCTGCTCCAAAAAGTGATCAAAAATTGGACTTCCAGATTGTGCTTTATTCGAGTCAGCCGCGGCGCCCATATGCATATTTATCATATTTAAACACTAATGGTATAAAATTATCTTTCCAATAGAGCCAATACCATAGCCATTACCACGATTTTTAAGGGTTTTATTTCATTTTAATGTTCTATACCTCTAAAAAAAAATACCCTTTACTTACATATTTTTACCTATTTACGATTATATTATATTGCGGGATTATACAATTCACCATATTTCTGAAAGAAACTTAGTATTTACACATTTGGGTCTCTAGGTAATTTTTCGTATAAATCATTGAAACGTTTTGTTACGTACATCATTTTGTCGATACTACCGAAAAATATATTTTCTAGACCAATTAAAATGATATGCATAAGAAAACTGCGAAGCAGACACCATAAATCAAAATACGGATATCTACAAGTATTGACCATTTGTTACACATACTACGCAAAGAAATAATATTGTTTTGGCATTAATCACAGTGTTCCTCTAAATGTGTATGAATACATTTAAAAAAAATTAAAAACATCAATTTAGTTTTAGAACCATTTTTAAACATCATTCGACTTTATGGTTAGATAATATAACAATAATATTTGTTCAAACCACACTAGCCAATCCACTGCCTCATCTTCAGCCATCCTTCCAGGACTTCGATTTGTACGCATTATGAAATTGTGAGGCATGTTGTCGGCGTTAATATGGATTAATACTTTTAAAAATACCAAAATATCACGGTAAGAAATGTACAATAATTATGTATACAATTTTTTTTAAATCACTTTTCACATTTTACAAAAATATGTAATATAGGTACAGTATAATGTAATACAGGTTAGGCTCCAGATTATCGCCAAATAATATATATCTCATAGAGACGAAGCTATTTTTAATAATATTTAATGGAAAAATATGGAAGAATGGGTAATTTACAGGGCTTACGACGTGTCTTCGGCCGGCTTAAGTGATCACTTTATACAAATATAACGTTCACCCGTCTCACCCATTAATCAATCTCCATATCTATCAAATTTTTGAAAGTTGTATATATGTTAATATGTAGAGTGTTCGAGTACCACTACACTATCGCCATCTATGGACTAAATTTGATATTCGTTTTCTTAAAACAGCATATATGTCACAATGAATGATGAGTGATTGGTGAACGTTATATTTGTATAAAGTGTTCATTTAAACCGGCCGAAGACAGGTCGTAAGCCATGTAATTACCCATACTTCCATATATTTCCATTAAATATAATAAAAAACAGCTTCGTCGCTATGAGATATCTATTATTTGTTTAATAACAGTGTCTTTGTAAGTGAAAATCCAGTAATTGTGTGTTCTTGGACATATTAAAATATTACTAGTAATTTTTCAGTTACGAGTACATATAAATATCTAAAAACACACTTTTATTTTTATTCCTGAAAGTGTACCTAAATATTAGATACAGGAGACGAGTTAATTTTGTTCTTACTATTTAATAGGTATATAAAATGGGTAGTTTTTAATATTCTTATATATTATAAACGATACCTATTCAGGGGCCCTTCCCACGGCGAACAACACTTATGCCCTCCCTCCCAAAAACACACCTCGCTTAATTTATTTTTAATTAAAAATAATTACTAAAAAAATAATTTCGCTTTGCAGCAATGGTCCGGTCCCTAACTCGACGTATTAGCGGGGATATGATAATGTTTTCTGATTCGACAATTAATTTTTTATATTTTAATTTAAGATTTTTAAAAATATTAGTTCGTATTATCGCTGGGAAAAGTATTGAAACCAAATGTATCGAACTCCAATGTAGAGTAGTGGCTCAAGACCGGTATTTCTGGTATTGGAAACTAAACTATATATTGTTTTGTTGTGATATTTATCATTTGTATTAGATTCTCATGTATTCGATTATGTTGGTGATCTAATATTAACGTTTTATTATTTCTCACATCATGTTACAATACATGACTATTTACTGATTGGACTAAAATGACTGAATTTATTTAACAAATTATAGATATCTCACGGAGCGAACCCATTTATATCACATTATATGGGAATATACGGAAGTATGGGTAATTACAAGGCTCACGACCTGTCTTCGGCTGGCTTAAGTGATCACTTTACACAGTGTAACGTTCACCATTCTACCCACAATCAAACTTCATATCTATCAAATTTTTGAAATTTGTATATATGTTACCATGTAGAAACACTTTGAGTATTTAACTACAACTTCGCTGTCGCCATATATGGTCTGAAATTTGATATTCATTTGCCTGAAACAGCATTGATGTCACTGATGAGAATCTTATTTTATTTATGGCGCAACAGCCAGTGTGAGCTCTAGCTTTTGTAAGTAAATTTCGCCACTTCAATCTGTCCTTTTCCAGTTAGCGATACCGACTGCATGACATCCTGAGTAACGTCAACCCAACCACCTTCTTTGCTGGTCGTTCTGAGTCCATTCGTTGAATATGATCTTAATAACTTAGACGGTGTTGGGTTCACCAAATTCTACGTCTAACTCATGATTGTAACGTATAACTATACCCCGTTATAATTTTTGGCATCAAATACCCTTCTTAATATCTTATTGAGCACCTAGCATTCAGATCTGTGCGTGAGAGCCTGACCTCAGGAGAGTTGCAAATGGGTTTTCAGATCCTATTTATTTATACGTTTGCATATGTACATTATGCCTGTGTCAATACAGAATTTTCTAATGAGACGGGCACAGTCCAAACGTATTATGGATATGTATCATATAGTTAATAAAATCAATTAAAAAATAATATTAATAAATTACAAATACTGAATTAATGTATTAATTATAAATATATATACATATAAAATCAATTTTGTCGAAAAATATTGTTTTTGCGTCACCGGGATTCGAACCTGGATCTCTATTTCTAATCCTGGGAAGTACACTACCAATTGTGTTATAACGCCAGTATTTTTCATGACAAATTTTCGAACCTATATGTTACATTTTTTCAAATTAATACACCTGTCGTTCCATTATTTGAAAGCCATCTACATTATTTTTACAGAATCTCAAATACCTTTGAGTAAACCGACTGCAGACGCCAGAATTATCAATTCATTTTTATTAAATTTTACATTAATTTAGTATTTAAAATATCACAGACCGTCTGTTCTGAATAATTACAACTTCACAATAAGAATGTGTTCTTAATAATAAATTATACACAATTGTTTTTGTAATCCCTGGGCTTATAATATCTCACTTAATATACCCGTATTGAGGCAAATATTTTACACTTTTTTATATGTAGATGCTAGATTATAAATTAATAATTACATATAGACATAAAAATGGACAATTTTAAATCATTTAACAATTTAATTAAAGTGATATAAATTTTAAATTAAATTATATAAATTTTTTTGAATACACTAAAACTTTACGATGTGAAAAGTACCTATTACATTATGTACACTTTAAAGTAGAAGAAAAATATGTTTGATTTAAATATACATATAAATTGAAACCAATAGGAATCCACAACAGTCCACACACACACTATGATATACAGATAACTCCCGTTGATCGCGGGGGATACGTTTTGGAAATGAGCGAAATTTCGCAATCAACGGGGGATTCAAAATAATCATTTTAAAATACGAAAAAACACTATATTAATAAAATGAACATTATTAATAACAAAAAAAAAATGTTACACATAACATAATTCATTCATTTTGTTTCGCTTTGCAAAAAATAATGTAGATTCCCTTGTTTGGCTTCTCTGCGTTTATTATGCAAAATTTGCCGATAACTGTCAAATAATCCGTTACAACCAAGTTTTACAGCACTCACTCGCTCTTAATCTTCGTCGTTTTCTTCTGATAACTCCAGGCATTGATTGTGAAGAGAAAGAGCACTTTTGATGACTTTGACACTGAACTTTTGCGCGGGAACGGGTTCCGAGACGTCATTTTCTTGGAACATTGTATGGCAATTCATTGCCTGCAGCCGACCGATATTTCACATTTTAAAAATTATGAAGGGATAAAACATATGTAAGCAGTCAATTCAATTAGTGTGCGTTTGACACTTCAGCTAATATTACACTGATGGATACCGTACCGATATCGACCGTACCGGCGTTCTTTTGTTTCACTCACGTTCGTAATTTTACGCATATATGCACGTGTATATGATGCGAGTAAGCGAGAAAGAAAGATAGCACGCACGTGCAACCATTAATTATAATGATTTCTGGCATATGTCAAAAGTCCAGACAAGTGCCGAGACAAAAAAAATACTTTTTTACAAAAAGATCGCGATATAACGAATCCGCACTCGTCGAGAACGCGATTACCTGTACTCATACACATCGTTTAAAAATAAAAATATTAAATAGGTACATTACGTACGTTTAAGAAAAAAAATACAAATAAAAACACTTTTCTGATTATTAAGGAAAACACATTCTTATTGTGAAGTTGTAATTATTCAGAACAGACCGTCTGTGATATTTTAAATACTAAATTAATGTATTAATTATAAATATATATAATACATATAAAATCAATTTTGTCGAAAAATATTGTTTTAGCGTCACCGGGATTTTTTTGATTTTCACTCACTTTTCACTTTCACTTTTCACTTTTCTGATTCACCCCGCCCCGCCCCTCGTATGTAGATTATTGTATTTTGTGTTCAAACATCATCTAAATTTTATTTTATTCTTTTGTTTTGTGGAAATGTAATATTTCTTCCTTGTTGGCGTCTACAAAGATACCAAATACCTTAACAACATTCTTATATCTTACACCCCCTCTCCCCAAATCTTCTATTAAATGTTAGTCGTAACACGTGTTACCTTGGGAGGCTCCAGAAAAACACATGTAATGTTAAAATAAAAAAAGGAAAAAACGTGTACGTAAACAAATATATTTCATGAATATACATATAATTCAATATAGGCACTGATAGAAAAGTAAATCCATATGACGAATAAATTATCAATGCAAGAAATTTTTATAAATCGGTACCTATACTTGTGTATACAGGTGGCCCAAAAAAAGCGAGAACATCTCGTAACTCATGAGTTATATCAAAACATAATATGATTAATTATAATTCTTAATATAATTTTTTTGCACAATATTTAGCTAATCATAAATCAACAAAACACCCCATATTGCATAATAATCTAGTGGGTTTAAATCTAGGCTGTTCGGTGGCCACACGCCTGGCTCGATGAAATTAACATTCTCACGACGAAGAAAGTTGATTGTATTTCTGGCTGTGTGAAATTGAGCTCCGTTCTGCTGTAATGTCTAGCTATACTCCAGGCTTTGTTTTGAAACTCTTTGATCATTTTCCTAGCACCCCAACGTTTTTCAATTCGCAAATTTTTGATTAGAATACATTCTGGGCAACAATTTGAAAAAACAAATGGGAAAATTGCGACCGGAAATTGTCGAAATAAAACGTAATTTAGTTAAATAGGTAAGTAAGTAAATTAGTAAACTATTTAAGCTATTGTTGGTATAGTTAAACTAATTTTGATGTAATTATATCACATTTTACGAAATGTTCTCACTTTTTTGGGGCCACCCTGTATACTTTCTGTAGTTTTTTTTAAAATTATATTTACTTTTAATTACTTTACGACAAATTTTCTAAAACTTTATCTCAAAAGTATTATTACAATACATAAGTATTAAGTCATAATTGTCGGATCATCAAAGCTATTCTTTATCGTGTGAGTGGGTGATGTGACCTTTCCATTTTGCAAAAAATAAGGTCCTTTTATAAGACTCCCCCTTCCCAGTATTTGGCAACACGTCCTTAAGTTGAAAATTATTTCTCGATAGCCTTTCTAATAATAGTTTTGTTTTAGTTTTCCTTTGAAAAGCTTTTTGCTCTTATTCCAATTCTCGAATGAACAAGTCTAAATGTCGAGCTTAGTCTAGAAAGCCCCTATTCCGTGTGGCCGTGACCTGTGACCTATTTTGTATTTATTAAGTCACGGAAATCTGATATAACTGGAGCAGCACAGTGACGCTGTACATGCAGTGCATAGTGCATAGGAGGTGGGTGTTGCATATGCATGCACCATGCACTGCTCAGTAGATAAAGTGTTACGTATATATATATATATATATATATATATATATATATATATGCGCTGCCCGGTAGGTGGATGTTACATTTTATGCAAACTAAGAAACTTCCTGCGCAGCATTGAGTTATTTATAAAATTGTACGAGTCCCTTAAAACGCCTATAATATTATAGGGTTATCAATTTTGTATTACTTTAATTTATATTGTTGATGCAATAGTTCGTAGCGTTTATATTAAATATTTATTTATTTAAATAAACTAATCAATATTGTATATATATATTGCATTGTTTACGATTGATAGTTTTTCAATTCCACATTTGAACAAATCCAGTGGTTTGGAGGTGTGAAGAAGTCGTCAAGTCAATTTTGAAAAGTAGCGTCGTTATTAAAGGAGAGTAGGGCGGATATGGAATAACCTCCCAATCGAGCTCTTGAATAGCCGCTTTTGTAATGTTAGCAGTATACCGACGGGCATTGTCACGCTGAAAAATCATTCGATGCCGTCTTGTTGAGTTGTTGACAATAAATCTCAGAAATTCCTCGGAAGCAATTCATTGTAGTAGAAGTATTCAAATATTGCCTTAACTAATCGGTTAAACTTAAACAAATGTGTCAACGGGTACATGAAACGTATATTAAAATAAAATTTTGCAGTATTTTGGTATTTTCGTTTGTCTTGAAGAACTTTTAATTAATCTTACTATACTAAAGAGTCTTAATTAAATTAAGCCAATATGGCAACCGAGTTAAGACGGCAATGAAGTAGATACATGTAAATAAATTAACTATTTTTTCTTTGACATATATCTCGTTGGATTCTAATTTGAACTCATTACGAAAATACTTTTTAAACGACCAAAAATTATTCTATATGAATATATTTGCATGTATAGCCTTGCGTCCTTTCGCGGTTCCTCGCATCCGCGCGTGTCACATAGCAACTAAATTATACACAACAACAATATTTCAATAAATAATTTTAAACAAAAGCAACCTACGAATCTGTCACATCTGAATTTGAATGTTGATCGTTGATTGACAAATGAAAAATTAATATTTACGAGTGCCTACTTACCGCACTAGGTAAGTAAAGTACACGGATATTTATTAGCTATCAAAATTTATAAACGGAAAAAAAGTGTAGTTTATAAATATATCGATAAATATGAGCATAACAATTTAAATATTTTAAAAAAAATCCTATTTAAATTTAAATTATAAAACCTATTCGTTTCCCGTCAGTATTTTGTTGACAGTTTATTTCTACTTTCAAATAATAAAAGCCAAAAATTGTATTTTAGCCCCTCCCAACCCAAAAATACTAACAAAATAGACTTCAATTAATTTTCTAGCAAATTACAGGAATATTGTTTTAAAGAACTTGTTAATACCCTTTTTTATCGTCCCTAGCAGCCTAACAGTAATACTTTCTTAATGCGAATTTCCTGGAAATATCAAAGAAATTAATGAGATGGTTGCTGCGAATTTAGAGGTAAAACAATCTATTCCATCATCATGTCCTTCCGAGAAGGTTTACACAAGATTCGTGGGGGTCTCGCGGTGGGATGAGCAACTTCCTGGTGCCGAGAATTTCTGATAGTTCCAGCGTAAGTAACGAGAAAATCATCACGTCGTTTTCCGCAAGGAAAGACAAAGAAGACAAATAGAAATTGCTTTTAACAGGGCCAATCTCCATTGAATACAACGGTGGCTCGCCGATCTCCGCTTCTCTCAACTGGCGATGATGATAATGAAGTCAGAAGACATGAAACACAGAAATATGTTATTTCTAGGGACACTGCGGCGAGAGAATCGAGAATTCGCTCCCGCTCGCAGTTATACTTCGTTACAAAACAATACGATCAATTCATTAATGTCTTTCTATACAATATATTTTTCCCACCATTTCGGTGAGGTGCTAAACAGGCTCCAGCAAGATGTATTTTATCACAAAATGGAAGTCTTTGTTTATCGAAATCCGTCTCACGTCTCTCTGGCGCCCCGCCGATGGATGATTCACCGCAAATACATGTTTAATAACTGCCTCGTGTCCTCACAACATCAATTAATTGGCGTTACTTCGGCAACCTTTTAATCCTGTGCGATACAGGGCTAGCATATCTGATCGTGTTCATGCTAGGGCACTCACGGATGTCCTCTCATATATTTTCTTTATCATCTTCTCCTCACTTACACGTTTCACATGTCCAAACTATCTCGGCGTCTTGTTCTGGTCTACTTTCGTATTTTTCACACATGCGCTAATATATTATTTAATTATATTATTTTAAGCCGGCGTTTTAGTAAATATTTAAAATGTGATTCTTACATTTTTTATTTAATTCTAATTAAAAATTTTGATCAATCAAAACAATATTTTTACATATACGTAGAATTTTATTTTTATCTTATTTTGTTGGTTAAATCGTGCAAAAAGATACCTACAATTACAAAATATTTAATCTGAAATCCGATAACTATATTTATTATGATTTTTATTTGTTAATTAAATTAAACGAAGAGAAGATAATTATTAATTAATAAAGGTGTGGCTCAATATACAATGAAAAACAAAATAAATACTCTTCTAATTATTAATTATGGATATAAACATCATTAAAATTAAATTGCCTATGTAAATTGATTCGAAATTTCAGGAAGACTATCGGTCTGTTGCGCTGTATCGATTGACGGCGCTGCACAGCACTAAAGTGCGCGGCTACCTTGGCACACTTTCTCCCGAGCAAGAGACGATCGCGCAGTCACCTACTCTATCAGGTATCTACCTACTCGCGGATCGCAGATCCCAGCACTGTAGCAGCCATAATACGGTGGACCGGTTCGCGACAGCCGACGACTTACTGACTGCGAACGGAACCGAATCGAGCGGATGCGACTCAGGAGCAATTTAAATTTGGAATCGAACATAAACAATATTTGAAATTTACAATAGCGCGCCTCTTTTATCAGAAAATTGAAATTGATATTAAGCTATAATAGCAACGTCACGAAAAAATCTTAACGAGATGACCGCCCCGAGGCATGAGTACACACAAATCCTTGGGCAGTTTATCCACATATAGTAAGCGCCCGTTATTTTATTCATCGGTTGGTTATCGGTGTGTTCAATTTTCGAAAGACGGAATCAAACATCAAAAACGTGAGTCTCTTTTAAGATTCAGATTATCGGTTATTAGAATCGTGGTAAACTAAGCAAATATGAGATAGATAAGCTATAGTAAAAAGGAATTTACCTATTGAAATTGTTTATATTAGAGCATATAAATATAATATATACAAGTTCTGAGAAATTTTTGGATAGATTCATTTTCAATATTTGTCTATCTACTAATATATTAAACCGGGTGTTTGCAAGTCTAATACTATCGTCTCTATTATTAAAATTATTATTGTCTTTGGTAAATTTCTATTACGTCTCTGTAAATATATAAATATATTAAATACAAATTATTAAATGTATTAATTATAAAGGTATACATACAAAATTAATTTTATCAAAAAATATTGTTGTTGCGCTACCGGCATTCGAACCTGGATCTCTTTCCAAACCGATGAAGGTACATTATCCAACTATGCTACAGCGACGGTACTTTATGACGACAAATTTTCGAACCCATTTGTTACACTTTTTCAAATTAATACATTTATCCATTCCATTCCATTCCATTCCATTGTTCCATTGTTCGAAAGCCTTTAAAAGTACTTTTTTATGAATACGAATGCTTTTTACGAATACGAATCTCAAATGCTTTTGAGTAAACCGATAGCAAACGCCAGAATTAACAATTCATTTTTATTAAATTTTGGACACGTTGATACAACTTATGTATTATTAAGGAAAACATATTCTTATTGTGAAGTTGTAATTATTCAGAACATAGAATTTGAAAAAGTGTAACATATGGGTTCGAAAATTTGTCGTTAAAAGTCGCTGTAGCATAGTTGGATAATGCAACTTCCCCGGCTTGGAAAGATATCCAGATTAGAATCCCGGTAGTGCAAGAACAATATTTTTTGATAAAATTGATTTTATATGTATATCTTTCTAATTAATATATTTAATTAGTATTTAAAACATCACAGACCTGTGTTCTGAATAATTACAACTTCACAATAAGAATGTGTTCTCCTTAATAATATAAATATATACCCGACTCACAGATAACAATATTAAAAACCCATTAACATCAAAAACTTCTCAGAACCTGATACTTATCGAACAAACAAATAATAACAATAATATTTTACCTCTCAGAATAACCAGAAACCAAACTTAGGTCGTAAATACCTTAATTATACAAGTACAATAAAGATTAGTGATTTCACTTAGTGCTGAACCGCCGGCATGAAAAGAAGTATCTCACGAACATTTCAGAGCGACACTTCACCGATAAGGCATCCCCTGAAGATGGGTAATAAGTTTTCCCAAAACGTTGGGACATCACTGGTCCTTCTTAGGACCAACAGATGCGGGAACAAAGAAACTTCCTTTCTAATATTACACTCAACCCGTGAAAACCTTAAATTTAACATATGTACTAATGTATATATAATGGCACGTGTTACCGTGCCGAAACGTCGGCCTAGACACTGTCTACAAAAAAACGCGATCTAATCCAGAAGAGATACCAGTTCCATACTATACTGAAAATTGGACGAGTAGTCCATTTACCATTTTATAAATTTGGGGTAAGAACATCTAAGTAGTTGTATTATTTCTGACAAATTGTTAAAGATCTTTAATGACGGGTAAAACATGCTAAGTTCTAAAAAAATCCAATAAAATTGCTTATACAGGAAAAGTGCGACATGCTATAATATCTCGAAAACTAGAGCTGGTAGCATGTTCACTTGCTATAATATCTCAAAAACTAGAGATGATAGCATATTCACCTGCTATAATATCTCAAAAACTAGAGCTGATAGCGTGTTCACTTGCTATAATATCTCAAAAACCAGAGATGATAGCATTTTCACCTGCTATAATATCTCAAAAACTAGAGCTGATAGCGTGTTCACTTGCTATAATATCTCAAAAACCAGAGATGATAGCATTTTCACCTGCTATAATATCTCAAAAACTAGAGCTGATAGCGTGTTCACTTGCTATAATATCTCAAAAACCAGAGATGATAGCATATTCACCTGCTATAATATCTCAAAAACTAGAGCTGATAGCGTGTTCACTTGCTATAATATCTCAAAAACTAGAGCTGGTAACATGTTCACTAGCTATAATATCTCAAAAACCAGAGCTGGTAGCATGTTCACTTGCTATAATATCTTAAAGACTAGAGCTGATATAGGAAATCTGATGCCATTTTTGAAATCAGCGATCCAAGTGCGTATAAAGTCAGGTCTAATTTCCGCGAAACAAAAATAAAATTTTGTTGTGCAGTGTTATCGATGGATAGTTTTCAAGTGATTATGTAAGCATAATGATTTTCATATAAAAAGAAATTGCATCCAGCAGTAAGCATAAATTAACTAGGTATATTAAGAATCATAAAAAAATGGAGAAAATTTATTATTGTTTTAAAAACAATTCTATCTATTTAAAAATTTAAATTTTTTAAAGAATTCATTACATCAAAAAAGGCAAATTATTTTATTGCTCCATACCATTATCTACGATTTCTTCATCAGACATTGGATATTTAAATGTTCCATTAAGACAGTGGTCAAAAACTTATTATTCAAATAATTAGCTTTATTACAAATTACCATACTCGAAACTCATAAACAGAAAGAAATATATATCAACATTTAATATTTAAATATTATTGGTAATAATTAACATAGAATTCAAGAATATTCAACAGCTCGCTTGACAGATAATTGATTCTATCGCGTCGATTATTATCTGTCATCACTATACAAATTACAAAATGACGTTGGAATACGCCGCGAAATAAATAAAAATTGTCTCGAGAATTAGTAAAACATACCATTGCACGCAGTTTGCAGTCAAGATAACACCTTTCGATAAAACAGAGTACATTAAGAAAAAAATGCTTTCAAAATGCACGAAGAACAGACAATGAGGAAATATTCAGTCCAGTAAGATTATTATACGAATTGAATAAATAAATTGTATGCACGCAAAGAAACAAATTATATAGAAACAATTAAAGCATCGACGTAGGGTTACGTACGAAATGACCTTATGAATTAAAAAGTGTAGCCGTAGGCTACGTAATTATTATTTCATTTATATTTCCAATACTTTGTAAGAACACACAAAATACTGGATTTATCTCCACGTGATTGCCATCAAGACATATTTTAGATGTCTCGTAGAAACGAAGCTATTGTTTTTATATGGGAAGTATGGAAGTCATGGGTATTACATGCTGATGAGAATCTTTTTGATAGAAGTATGAAAGCTATATTCTTTATCTGTATATATTAACATATATATAACACAAGACAAACAACAAACATCTACACGTCAGTTCCGAGAGCAACAACGACATTTTATCAAAGATTCTACATGTTCTTAGCTTCGAAACTGTACAACACACTCAGCACCAACTGGAAATCGGTCACTTCCAATAAGATTACACAAATATGGACCCAATATATGATCCAATTGGGTAGAGATCAATCAGAAGCATCGCTATCCAACATTCTAACATAATCATTATACAGTGCCTACATTAAAAATTTACTACTTCTACAACACTCCCACTACATATTTTCTTTTCTTTTTTTTTCTTCTCTATTTTTATTTTTATTCCTGTCGAATCTTTATCTTTCTCGAATTAAATAACACCACAACAGCACGAAAAAAAAAAACTAGCTACTTTAACACAGACTGCAGTCTAGCAAAGTAACCAGGACAAGACTGTATATATCAAAGGTGGAGTCTACTCCATCCCGCACAATAAACTACAAGTATTTAATTACATTATAATTGTACCTTATGTTTATCATGTTATATTATAATATGTTACAACAAAAACATGTATGTCAATAAACTCTAATAAATAAATAAATAAATACTAGAATACGAAAATATAATAAGTAGATAAAAGATACGATAAGTAGATAATACGATGAAAGTCAATTTTCAATTTTTTATACATAGATTATTTAGATATAGATATTCCAAAAATTTGATAAGTGTGGCAGTCGACCATGAGTATAATTGGTGAACGTTACATTGTGTAAAGTGATCACTCAAGCCCACGACTTCCATTCTTCCCATATAAAAATAACTATACGAGACATCTAAAATAATTAATATTTTAAATACTAATTTAATGTATTATTATAATATAATTAGAAAGATATACATATAAGATCAATTTTATCGAAAATATTTTTGTTGCTACCGGGATTCGAATCTGGATCTCTTTCCAAACCGTGGAAGGCGCATTATCCAACTATGCTACAGCGACGATATTTTTGGCGACAAATTTTCTAACCTATATGTTACCTTTTTGATATTAATACATTTAATAGTTCCATTATTCAAAAGAGCCATCTACCTTATTTTTACGGAATCTCAAATACCTTTGAGTAATCTGATAGTGGATGCCCGAATTATCAATTCATTTTTATTAAATTTTGGACACATTAATACAACTTTATTAATATATTTAACATATTTAATTAATACATTTAATTCATATTTAAAATATCACAGACCGTCTGTTTTGAATAATTACAACTTCACAATAAGTACGTGTTCTCCTAATAATTTATATTTATTTCCCAGAATCTTTAATAGGAAATGCACAGCTTTTTTGCTTATACACAGTGCACGCCCCTGATATCCAATAGATTTTTATAAGTTTGAGTTATTATAATAAATAGAACACAGGGCGCCAGCGACTATCAGTTTCAACTTTAATTACCGTCGAGATTACAAAACTGACAGCGCCATAGACAACTCCGTGATAAAAATTGTTTTAATGTGCATTCTGTCCAGTTTAATGTGCAAATCAATTATTATACGCGAAATTTAATTGTTTAACGTTCAAACATTTTATTAGATGTTTGATTGATTGCTTTGATAAATGAATTATCTTTAAATATGCGATACACTCAACGTGAAAATTATTTTTATTAGGTACCACCTGGTTATAAAATCACCTTTTTTTAAGCTTAAAATTATGTGATAAAATTCTTTGCAATCGTGTTGCATAACTAGTGTTTAGAACCTGTTTTAGGAGTTATTTAAGGGTCGAATTTCCCGGTCTTTTTTTATATTAATCAAACACTACAAACGCCTTTTAATGACTAAAATCTCGAAAAGTTAAAAAAAAAATTGTTTAAAGTTTTAACGTTTTATAAAATAAAAGTTACTTCTGTATAGCAGCAGCATTAAAGTGTTTTCAACAATTTAAAAATTTCTGACAATAGACTATTATATGGTTATTAAAAGAAAATAAAATTCAAAGGAAATTGATACTTCGCTCCAATGAAATGTATCAGTGTCTCTATACGTGACACACGGAAAGACATTGTGAATTAATATATAAGATATTTATTTATTTATATATATTTTGATATTCCATATTTTTGTACTAACAGAGGTGGATACATAATAAACATACATAATACATAGTTTATTGTGTGGGATGGAGTAGACTTCCCCTCTGACATATACAGCGTTGTCCTGGCTACTTTGCTAGACTGAAGTCTGTGTTAAAGTAGCCAGTTGTTTTTCTCGTGCTGTTGTGGTGTTATTTGGAATAAATAGAGAATTACAAATATGTATAAAAAAGTAAAAATATACTAAAAATAAAGATAGATCATTGCATTCTTAATATTCTTCGGCAAGGGATTACAATTTATCATTGGTTCAGGCAAATTGCTTCTTTGTCATGAATAAAACGATTCGAAGATTCCGTTTCACACAGCATGGAACTGAAATATTGTTAGTTTTAGTAGCTTGTTGGTCTAGTGATTAAGACGCCGGCCCAGTTGATCTAGTGGTCGGGAGTTCGCGCCTAGTTCCAGAAGACCACCGAGTTAGTCTTATTTTCATAGCACAAGCGTTTAACTTAGTTTTAAGGGTTAGTCTTTACTTGCCCTTAGTTAGGGTTAGCTTTAAGTTGTTAGGCCCAACAAAGTGAGAACATCTCGTAACACATGAGTTATTTCAAAACATGTTATAATTATTAATGTAATTTTTGTGCACAATATTTAGCTAATCATATATCATTAAAACACCCCATATTACATAATCATCCAGTGGGTTTAAATCAGGGCTGTTCGGTGGCCACACGCCTGGCTCAATGAAATTAACATTCTCACGACGAAGAAAGTTGATTGTATTTCTGGCTGGGTGAGATGGAGCTCCGCCTTGCTATAATGTCTAGCTAGACTCCAGGCTTTGTTTTGAAACTCTCTGATCATTTTCTTAGCATCCCAACGTTTTTCTATTCGCAAATTTTCGATCAGAATACGGTCTTCTGCAGTGATTTTTGTCATTCTGGGCAACAATTTGAAAAAACCAAATATAAGCAATGGGAAAATTAGTAATCAAAGATTAAATACCGGAAATTGTCGAATAAAACGTAATATAGTAAATTAGTAAATTATTTAAGCTATTTTTGATATAATATAGTAAAACTAATTTTGATGTAATTATATCACATTTTACGAAATCTTCTCACTTTTTTGGGCCACCCTGTACATACAATATAGGAGTTCCTTATTAAAATTTTTATATATTTAATTAATTTTATAAAACAGTAAATGTATCAAATATGATGTTAAAAGCGACCAAAAATAACTAAATACTAGAATGATGAAATAACTTGTCAACGTAACGTGTTAACTATTTATTCCATGCTTTCATTTTCTGGCTGCGTCTCCGATTCTTGGAAAGTTTCCATTGATTAGGTGGCCGAGCTGGCGGCCGGCTACTTGGAGTGGATTCTGCCCGTCTTCAATATTCTTGTTCTTGGAACGTTTCCAATGCCCACCATCGGGTTCAATGAAGTCAGACGGTTAAATCACACCGTAAAACAGGACGTATTAGATTGGTGCATAATTTATTTTGGTTTTAATATAGATTATTTAAAACTTTGTGAGCTATATTTAATACACTAATCGGTTTCAGAAAATATCATTTCGATGTCAAATTAATTTATTAATTTGTTTAAAATATATATATGTATATATACACATATATATGTCAAATTACTATTACAAACTACTCGCTTACAACTAAGCGAGTAGTTTGTTGGTGTAGTGGTTAAGGCGCTGATCTAGTGGTCGGTGGTTCGCGCCTCGTTCCAGGACTCTAGCAAGTTAGTCCTATTTTCATAGCACAGGCGTTTAGCTTAGTTTGAAAACAGTAAGAATATTGATGTGACATGTATTCCGTGTACGCATCTCTATTAAAAAAAAAATGTTTTTAAAATTATGTTTTTGAAAATAAATCTAATAAGGTGGGTCGGGGTACGTGCATCTATCGGGGAAGTGCATCTACGTCTTCCAATTAGGTTTAAAATTGGATTTCAGTGCCGCAATCTATTAAGAAGTGTTGTAAATTAATATTTGAAGAGACAGTCCAGAGATGATGGAAATCCAGACATAGTTTGCTTGTAATACCATTTCTAATTATGACAGTTGTTTGATGTCAACTTACCTAACTTGAATTGTTACGATGATAAAACTAAGTTTTAATTGATCTATAAATTGAATAAAACCCACAATATATTTGCAACAAATATAAAACCAATACAAAACCAATATAAAACCACAATATATTTGCAACAAATATTTAAAATATTCATTTTATATTTTTAAGATTACCAAAATCAACTATGTGATTAAAATCCATTTGAGATGTTTAAACAATAGTGAGTTTTCAGAATCTTCTAATCATTTGTTAGAAAATGGTCATGGTTTTGATAAAACTTTGCAATTGTCTATTTTGCATGTAAACGGAGTTGGTCATAAATTAAATAATTTGGAATCGTTGAAGGTAAATAAAGCGTGTGAAACTAATCAAAAAATTATAAACAACATTGCTTTTACAATGTTCCTATTCTAAAATTATTTCCTAAAAATTATTCTAGTAGTTTTGTATCATCAAGTAACAATTTAAGTGTGGTAATAAATATATTTTTTAATTAATTATTGTTTTTTAAAAATAGATTCTGTTAAAGAAACAAAAACATATGTTTTTGATTAGTTAATGATACCCTGAAGTAGAAAATGATATTTTTCGAAACCAGTAGATGTTTTTTAATTCAATAAGTGATTAATAAAACAAAGTTAACAATTAAATTTATTCAATAATAAAACAATTAAATGCATTCAAAATATATCTAAATGGTTATTCATAATCGCCGTCTGCTTCAATAATTGTTTTTCCTTTGTTTGGCAAACGATCGATTCCACGAGTAAAAAATTCACGTTCTTTCGCTATTTGACGTCGTCGTGGACAAGCGATAAACGGTGGGAGAGTATGGCGGGTGTTCGAGCAACATCCACCCCTTGTCCTCGATGGATTGCACAACTCGACCTTCGACATACATTGGACATTATCATGATGAAACGCAATCTAGTTCTTTTTGCGTTTGGATTTAATGACTGCTTCCGATCGCTCTTTCAGGGCCGTCTGAAGAGTCTGATCAACAAAATAAGATGGAAGACCTATTCTTTCTTCATTTTTTAAGCTTGTGTCACCGGGTTTGAGACGATTGAACTATTTTCGAATTTGGCTTTCGGCATTCCTTCAGCGTTCATCATTTTTTAAAGTGATAAAGCTTGATATGGCGAATATGGAGGTAGTTATTGGACACATTTTTAGAAATATATTAGAAAAAAAATGAATAATTTGACAGATTCGAAGGGCTCCGGTAAAACAATCGTTAATTATGCACTAAACTAATAGTAAAATGAACATATGTCCGAATGTATAAATATCTATTAAGCAGGCACGTGCTGTCAGTACGTCGATATAAGCTGTACGTAATTATACATTTTGAGAAAACAAGCGAAATTAAATTCTTGTGTGACAGAAAATTACAACATATTAAAATCTGAATATCAATTATGATTATCTCCTTAGCCGTCTGAAATTGTTAAAATTATCAGTGAGACGTACGATGACCGACCTTACATTTCTATACAGGATCATCAATGGTATGATAGACTACCCCCATATTCATCGAGACACAATTCATTGTTCTACTACGGTGGTAATGTCAGAACTCGTGCATTAGCTAACTCCGCAGTCCCCAGAATGCGTTCTTTGGGGAATGAATGTGCGGAGGTAGTCGACATTTTTGCTGTAAATTTAACTCTTTATAGGACTACATTATTACAATTTTTTGTGTCTCAATTGAATGGTGACACATAAATTGCTTTACTTCACATTTTTAATTATGATTATGAAAAACATGCTGACACTATGTAATTTTTTTCTTTGTGTATTGCACTTCTGATGAAATTTTCTGTTATTTTACAAATTATGTCAATGCCTAAATAGGGCGTGTATAATAATAATAATATGATGATACCTAATAATTATGATATGAATATTACGAGATACACAAAATTTCTTGTCGAATACTGCTCATTTCAAAGTACTGACTGCACGCCGCTGGTATTATACATGATATTACGAATATGGAGGTGGTTATTGACACGCACTTTTACTACTTAAAACCAAAGGAATAAATTAGTAAAAAAAATTAAACAGAATAACAAATGAACATACGTACGATTATGTAAATATGTATTTTTTCTCTCACAGAAAACATCATTCTTCTTGTATTCGTTACGTCATGATCCTTCATCTTTATCTTTAAAAAAATGTTGAGGCTGTCCATGAAATGTTCCGAAGATATTTTACATAACAGATCGTCTAATATATTTTAATATTCAAACACTAATAGTTGAGCGTTCAGGAGATTAATTTTTTTTGTCGAATCGTACACCTAAAATCTCCCTCTCCGTTTATTAGCCAACAATATAACAATACATTTAACATAATATTATGATTTTTTTTTAAAGCCGTTGATATTTTTTCACTAAGCACACTTAATAAATCTTTTTATATTTTACATGTTTTTATTTGTCATTTATTAGCCAAATAAAATAAAAAGTCAAATCCGCGCAAGGCCATGTAGAATCGGGAATCGTGGAGAGAAACAGCAATGGACGCAAACAGGCAGAAGAAGAAAAAGTTTCGATTAGTTCGTTGTGACGTGTATTTTTAAAAATTAAAAAATATTTCCAATGTGTTGTATTTTTTAATACTGTCTTAATCATAGACTGTAAATGAATAGACATGATATGAAGTGTATATATAGGAGGGGTTTGGAACATTATTAGCGGAACGAGGGGCATTCTACGCACATTTATCCAACGAAATACAAATCCGCTAGTTTATGACACATTTATGCAACAGTAAAAGTATTTACTCTCCGAAAATTAGATCTTTGTGTAAACAAGACGTATTTTTTACATTAATGTATTCAAGTTTCGCACGTTCGGCTTTCGCACAATTTGCTATTTCGCACATTTTTCGACCGTAGTTTTTTTCCCGATAATGTTCGTTTTTGTCTCACGTGCAGTCGTTCTCCTTTTCTCCGCTCCCTGTCTCTTTCTCTTCGTCCTTGAAATGTATGTAAACGAGTTCAGCGGGTTTCCAAGGATCTTGAAAAATGATGGTCGATCATCTAAACTCTGAAGAATCTCCGGAAACTATCATAACTGAAATAGTTTCAATGATGAATGAACTAAACATGGACGTCAACAACGAAGATGTTGATGAATAAACTAAACATGAAGATGTTGATGAATGAACTAAACATGGACGTCAACAACGAAGATGTTGATGAATGAACTAAACATGGACGTCAACAACAAAGATGTTGATGAATGAACTAAACATGGACGTCAACAACGAAGATGTTGATGAATTAACTAAACATGGACGTCAACAACGAAGATGTTGATGAATTAACTAAACATGGACGTCAACAACGAAGATGTTGATGAATTAACTAAACATGGACGTCAACAACGAAGATGTTGATGAATGAACTAAACATGGACGTTAACAACAAAGATGTTGATTAATCAAATCTCATTCGGAACCTTTGTCGAATGAATATCTAATTGAACAACAAGAAGCAAATGAAATAGAAAACGAAGGCGAAGAAGTCAAAGCTTTGACAATCAAAAAAATGAATGTAGCCTTAATGCACCTTGATAATTTTTTGGTTATCATGGATGAATGTGATCCTAATACAGAGCGTATATCTCAAGTATGTAGGGCAATCGATAGAGATACGGCATATTATAAGAACTCTATCAGGAAAAGAAAAAAAAGGGTAGCATTCAACAATCTCTTGACAATTTCATAAAGAAGATTCCTGAGTCCAAATACTCATTGTTATTTTATTAAGTATGTGTGTGTGATTGATAAATAAATACATAACTGATAATACATACTATTTTAGTGTCTTTTTTACATGGCTCTAATTTCGCACACATTTCAGGAACCAATTAAGTGCGAAAGACGTGGGCCACCTGTAATATTATCAGCGTTTAAATTTTTTCCAATCGAGTCATATTTTTAAAAAAATCGCGGAGTTCTTTGATTGAATGAGTGGCACCAAAGAGATCACGCGGGTGAAGGAATTAACTTTAGTTCATGTCTATAGTCTTGCATATTTTTCACGAAAAGTGCAGTTCTGGCTCCACGAAATGGGGAGAAATTACGCCCGAGAACTTTTAAAGTTCCAAACCTGAGAATAAATCTGCTACAACAGTATATTGAATTACCTAATTGCATCTCTTGATTAACTATTTATGTATATATATTTTGTACATTGATAATTGCACTTTGCTTACTGTTATACCGGAGGAACACTGTCTGCTATAATACAGTAAATTACTAGTGTAGCAGGCAGGGTACCCAAACAAGTCTTACTTTCTTACTGATATGTTGTATTTACTTTGCCAAACTTTATATGCATACCCTCGGTACATTTGTCCGATATCAGAAATATTACGCAACACTCAGAGTAATTAACTAGATGAAAATGTATACTTAATGAATATTAATTTGGAAGAGTGATACGTCAGACCGTTATACATTATTTATTAATGTAAAAAGTGAACCTAATAAATGTTTATTATTATTATTTATTATTATTAATAAACATAAAATACGGTTATATATTCATCTCATTACTTCCATTAGTAAATATAACTACGAACAAAGTTTTCCGATCGCAATATTAATAATCGAATTAACGATACATACATGTTCTTATACCACCACACATTTTACTCGTACACTGAACGCGTCTATTCTTCATCCCGACTGCACCCTCCCTTGTCACTTGTAACAACCCTACAATATTAATTTTAATTCCGCCTGTAATAATTACCACCAGGGGAGTTATCCCCGCATCCCCTCAGTGAACCGGCTTCATAAATTGGATTTTAAAGTTCACCGGATTCAACACATTTATTCAAGGAAACTGGAAATCTCATTAAGGAAATCTACTGTAAAGATCGATAATAAAAACAGTGTTGCGTATTTTTTATTCTAGCCTTATTTTTTTTGTACTGAGTCAACACTTTTACCCCTTCAACCCTTTTAGTACCCTTTGAATTATCAATGGCTAGAAAAACCTTAAGAAATATCAGTGTTTTCTTTTCAAATATCTTTTTTCATAAACAAGACAATACTGTTTTTGTGTTTTATAGAGAAATATAATTATAAAAAACATGTTAGATAAATCGATTATCTATAAAATGAGATGACATATATTTATTTTATTTCTATATGAATCAAAATATTCAAATAGTCAACATCCTTACCTTTTCGCACCTTAGAAGAACAAAATAATATACCGGTCGCCACATCGTCACCAAATTGTTTAAGACTCAAATTTCTAACTAGGCCTCCCTCTGAAAATAACAAGAATACCACACACCACTCTTACCATTATAAACCCAGATTATCTAACTGCTTCGTCGTCACCGAATAACGTACTGTTTATGACTTTACGACTTAACTTATTGACTAGGCATTTTGTTTAAACGATTTCCACTGTAGATTTATTGTTCCATTATTTGAAAGCCATAGATGTATTAATCTGAAAAAATATAACATACGGGTTCGAAAATTTGTCGTCAAAAATACTGTCGCTGTAGCATAGTTGGTAATGCACCTTCCCCGGATTGGAAAAGAGATCCAGGTTCGAATCACGGTAGCGCAACAACAATATTTTTCGATAAAATTAATTTTATATGTATATCTTTCTAATATTCTAATATTTCTAAATTAGTATTTAAAATATCACAGACCTGTGTTCTGAATAATTACAACTTCACAATAAGAATGTGTTCTCCTTAATAATATAATACGTATTTACGTAATTACGTATAAATTTTATTCTGAAGAAACATATTACATTAATATTTTTTTTTGTTTATTTATTTGTCACCGTAACTGATTATAGCTAATCAGACTGAAAAATCTGCGACAACTGAATCTAAAACATTGAAATATTAATTAAATTCATTTCATTATATCATCATTATAATAATGTTATATATTAACTGACATTTATTTAAAAAATATACATGATGAAAATAATGTTTTAAATAAAACATTTTGTATATCGGGCTCACGGCATTGATTCTCCTTGTTTATTATTTTTAAAACTACATATTTAATTCCATCCATTATAAAACTTAACGTGACACCAGGTCTATTATTGGCCCATTGTCGATGTCACTGACTTTAGGAAAATACTATCATCGCATCACACCAATTTCACGCGCGGATGACGTCATGAATGCGCGGAAAATCACAATGTCGGCAATTCTAAAAATGAAAATAATGCGGTCGGATATATTTCTTTCGCAGCAATTTAGAGTGGAAACAGAAATTTAAATGGAAACGGAGATCCTGACCGAATATTTTTCGTAAACGAGTACGAAGGTGATAGATAAGTCTTGGTCACTTATGATCAACTATATATCCTGAGTAGCATCTCACAGATAATCTATTTTATTCAACGTCAAAATTTATTCATATGTATATAGATTATATTAACTGTTTAATAAATACGGTAATATCCTCACTACCGTCGGCACCAGCCGAGCCATACCGATTAAAGCGTCTGACTAGAGATCAGTCTCTATTATTATATTACTTAACACGGTGATGTACACTCTGTATATTTAGCAATGACGCAGACCGATTTATTTATTTTTTCCAAACTTGTCAAAAATAGTTTACATAACAAGGTACGTAATAATATTATTTGAAAATACGGCAGTGGCGTTACTACCGTTTGACAGCTGCCCGGAGGCAGCGTGTTTGAAAGAGTATATCTTAAATTTAAATATAATGTAACTTCGGTATATCATTCTCTGCGATGTCCTTGGGATTGTATGGTTGTTTGTGTGAGTGCCGCACCGCCGGCGTGCGTGCGTGCGAGGCTATAAAGGGCGGCGCGCGGCAGGGCGCGGCCTCTTTCTCTACGTGTTTATCAGCTTAATCGTTTGACCTACCTAGTGATATACCTTGTACTAAATTGTATCGTATTGTAATAAATGTATAATTGTTACAAAGTCTATTTCTTGGACCCTGACATTACGAGGTGTACACTGAAGACGTACTTAGAAGACAAGTGCGTAACATTATCGTTAGTATTAATCTTTAAAGATTCAACCACATATACCTGTTTTATGACATCCTGCAGAAGTGACTGGTATTTGTACCGTACATTAACAATTTTAAGGGAGAGAAAATGGTGAAAACACCTTTAAGATGAGGTGCTGGAGAGATGCTGCGAATACCATGGATGACGAGGCGCACGAATGTCTCCGATCTGCAGGAACTGAACACCAAGGACATGCAGACAAACAGACAGACAGACAGAATCTCGACCAACTTTTTTGGGAATCTTGCGAGAAGGGAAGATAGTTTGAAGAAACGTATTGTGGGGGACAACGTCGAAAGACGAAGAGGGAGAGGAAGATCCCCCACCCGTCGGACTGATCGAGTGAAAAATGCAACAGGCACTTCTCTGGTGATAGCTGTAACATAGTCCAGAGGGTGGGAGTTCATAAAGATTACGATCCTCAGTCATAAAGGACTGACGTGGATATGCATTAACTACCATAAAGGTATGTACGTAAAAGTAAAATAGACATCAGATAATTATTTTCAATTTAAAAAACTGAAAAAATGTAGGTAATTGTATACGTACAGGTGAATATTATGTTCCAGGCCGATTTTAATTGGTTGCCATTTTAGTTTAGAAAATATTTATTAGTATGTATTTAATAATCTTAGAGAATAGTTAATTACAATTTATTATGAAGTATTTAACGGCTTAATAACGGGTTGAAGTCATTAAAACATTTTATCTAAATAATAATAGCAATGCTGTAAGTATTAATGGTGATCGCTATCGTCACATGTTAGAAAACTTTTTGGTGGCCGAATTGGGTCGATTGGGCCCGCAATACGTGTAGTTTTAATAGGACGATGCCACCTCAGATTTTTCCCGGCCGCATAATGTCAAAAAGTGGTGATATCGACTGACCTACTCGATCACCTGATTTGACGGCTCCTAAGTATTTTCTGTGAGGATACTTAAAAGAAAAGGTCTACGCTAATAAGCTAATAACAATTCCGATCCTACAAGACAATATTCGAAATGAAATTGCCGAAGTAACACGCAAGTGTGCGAGAATATTATGAAAAATATGACTAAAAGAGCGCGCATTTGTGCCGCTACTAAAGGCGGCTACTTAGCCAATATTGTATTGTAAACATAATTGTAATAAACAACATAATTTATAAATAAAGATTAAATTAAAAAATTTTGTTTTATTTTTTAGTTATTTTAAAATAACATCGGCCTGGAACATAATATTCACTCTGTATTTATTTGTTGCTACGCCACCGCGCAACGCACATGGTATCTGAGCTACTAGTATACTCAAAATTGTATTTTATGAATTTATTTCTTATTCATTTTTGCTTTGCATAAACGACACCGTTTCGACGTATTATTGGCACAGTTTTTTTCATACCGTCTGAAATATTTGATGCAATACGTCACTGTACCGGTAGGAAATGGAGCAAACGAAGAGCATTAATATCAAATTCGTGATGCGGAAATCGTTTTCCTGTTTGAAACGTGCAGCCGGCGGCCGCGGCCGGGTGCATGAACCAAATATTCGACTGCATGAGGTGAAACCGGGGCAGTGCAAGGATTCTATTGCATTGGAAGAAAGCCAAGCGAAGGTAACGGCGACCTTGCCGGGCGACCCGCCGAGGTCTAGGTCAGATTGTTTGCCCTGCTTATCTCGTACATATTATATTATTTAATATAGGTGGACTGACATCATTTTAAAGTGGGCTTATGTCGTATTATCTAATGAGTTTTCATAGCCTACTTTTAATACATTTGCAGTATATTTATATAAAAATAATAAGAGTATATAAACACGAAAAGCTTGTGTTGGTGGAAGCAGTAAATCTGAAATGTACATAGTTAATTAGTAAATTTTAATTAGCAATATTTGAATATGACCAAGAACACACAGTTACTGGATTTTTACCTACAAAGGCACTGTTATTAAATAAATATCAAATATCTCATAGAAACAAAGCTATTTTTTATTATATTTGAAGTATGGGGTAATTACAGGGCTCACTATATATATAACGTTCACCAAAAATAATAATCAGATTCTCATAGTGATGACATATATGCTGTTTAAAAAATGGAGAAAAAAAAGAATTATCAAATTTGGTCCATAGATGACGATGGTGGAGTGGTACTCGAAGCGAGTCCACATACTAACATATATACAACTTTCAAAAATTTGATATATATTGAGATTGAGGGATGAGAATTGGTGAAGGTTATATATATGTATATATATACACAAAGTGATCACTTAATCTAGCCGAAGATAGGTCGCAAGCCCTGTAATTACCCCATTCTTTCATATATTTTTCATTAAATATAATAAAAAATAGCTTTGTCTCTACGAGATATCTAATATTTGTTTATTTTTAAAATTAGCAAAATTAACTTAGTGGTTTAAATTCATTTGTTTAATAAATTTTAAGTCAAAGTTTGTTCTAAATTATATAACAGATTGCTGCAAAAGATTTTGTGTAATTTTATTACACAAACAAAAACTTTTTTCTCCTAACTCACCGATAACATTTAAACTATTCTATTGTATAATTATTTTTTTTGTTTTTTTAGTTTTATCCGGTGATTGAACAATAAAGAGCCCTTGATTTTTTTAATGGCGGTAGATTGTGACGTTAATGACGCAATCAAAGCACTGAGACGTGTACGGTAGTGACGCAATTAAAGTTCATTTAACCCAATGGTGGATTTCGAAATTCCAATCTAGGGTTTTACATTAACATTGAATTAAGGTGTAATTAAGCACCCACCATATTCTCCGACTGTCATCCATTGAAGACGTTACAAGATTGTTTTAATGATAAAAAAAATCAATTAGGTCAAAGTGGTCCATAATTAATTTTTTGCATTGAAGACAGACTACCCATTTTTATAAAAGTGTTAGATATATATGTGTATATAGCTGGTAGACTGTCGTGCTAAATGAGAGAAGTGATGAAATCGATTAATTAAATAAAGCTTTGGTAAATATACATCAAAATACGATAAACAATTTAGGTGGTTTTTAATATGAAGTCGAAAAAATTTTATCATGTTTCTTCACTCAACTTTACATTCGTCATATCCGATAATAAAAATGCTAAATTTGGATGCTAACGAATTTGACGGACCAAGCGGTAACGAAATATGGTGAAATTATATTATATTATATCACCTGTGCCGTTTCAAAAGCAATTTATCTATTTTAAGTTCATAAATAAAAACATTCAATTTTATTCATTTGAATCTCATTTGCACGCTAACATAATATTTAAAACACATAAAGTTATTACATCATCCGCCGTGGACTCTGTTCCCACCGTTGAGCTAGTCCGTACCGGGCGCTGGGTGTCGGCTGATGCTCGTGACGTTATATTTATGTATATCTATGTGTCATCGATAATCGTTTTTGAAAAATCAGTCGCTTTTCTGCATTGAAATTAAATAAAAATATTGCTCGAAAAACGTCAGAATATATGTATTTATACCTCTAACTCTTTCATTCAATCCAAATCTTGTACATATTTCAAATGTCAGTATTTGACATGATGACAGAAAAGCATTTTATTATGACAGGTGCGTATTTATGATCGATTTATTTTTTGTAGTCAATTAATTTTATTCCCAGGGAGTCACAATTAATAATATGCATATCGTGCATACAAATATCTGCTCGAAAATATTTTTTATATATATGGGGTAAAGTGTAAAATGTCTTTATGGAATAATCGATATTTTATTTTTCCCGATGTACATCTCTAACTTGTTGTGATTGGCTGTGCGTCAGGCGTATTTAATAATACTCGTACGCTATCAGATAATTACTGATTTTTCTAAACACACATCATTGTAATCTGACAGGATGAGGCATGTATTGGTATTACACACACACAAACGAACGATCTTATTTAAATATTAAGATTACATATATTTTTTCTATTTTTTTATGACTTGTGACCGACGCAAGTTGCCGATCACATGATGATGGAATCGGAAGAGGAAACTGGTATGAAGTAGAAAATGGAATAGGGAATTGGAAATGAGGGAAGGATGGGGTTAAGTTAAGGGAATCCTTCGATAGCGGAACAGGATGGCGTACATAATAAGGAGGACAGTTCAACTCACCTGATGATGACGCTCCCTGGCATATCCTGAAGTTCACCCCAAAACTTGAACGGCCTTCATTGAATTCCACAAACACAGATCTTCTGTTATTCCAACGAACGATCCAGCGAGAAAACATAGAATTTCACACATAAGAAACGAACTAGTCGAGCTGGGGAACAGGTGAAGACTGATTGGGAATGGGCTGAGGAATAGGAACGAAACTAAAAACTGGTGACACTACATTTAACATTAATAATTTTGATACAAGTCATTGAATATATGTAGAAATTGTGTTTACCTATCAAAAAAAAAAATTACGAATACGGAACATTTTAGAACATGTTTTGTTTTGAATTTATAATCAATTTGTTTAACACCCGCATCCAATAACATTGTAAAATATTTTTCTCAGTACGGGCATAGTGTCCAGTGAGATTTTCATTAAAATACTCACACGTACTTGTGGAAATATTAAATAAATTATTATTATTATTATATATGAATATAAAACATAGAATTGTACTTCTTTTCCTGTGAATACATTATATATATATATATGGATTATTTTCTTTATTCATACATATGTACACCAACCTTCAAATTTCAAAAATATACTTGATTTTCAATGACACATTACATTTTTTTTTTTAAATACGCCTGTATTTCGAATTTCGAACGATGATTTCATGACACGATCCACATAATTGATGACTGCTTAGTCGAATCACGCCGAATTTTTTTTTTTAGCAACAACAAATTAAAATAATTAAGCTATAATAATCGCTATGTATTTATTTCTTGAGGTCGACTGGTTTCGGATTTTTATTCTACAAGTTCCATGTTTTGGAGTAGGTGCATAGTTTTTTCTTCATATTTTGCGTTCAAAATTCGTTCAGTTTGTGTTAGACACCACCTTTCGCAACCATAATTGATGGTCACTGATCTTATTATTAAGGAGAACACATTATTATTGTGAAGTTGCAGTTTTTATTACGATTAACCCTTTTAATACTAATTAACTAACTTACCTAACTTACACAGAGCACTCTTCTGTCCTGACGCACAATTCTCGCCTCAGCTACATTCATATATCTACTCTACCTTTTAAATTTGGAGCAATAGATGTATCAATTTGAAAGAACTGCAGCATACAAGTTCGAAAATTTGTCGTCAACTTACTCCGTTGGTGTGGTGTAAACGGTTAACCCTTTTCATCGGATAGGAAAGGATCCAGGTTCGAATCCCGGTAGCAACAAAAATATTTTTTCGATAAATTGAATTTTCCTGTTTATCTTTCTATTTGATGCTTTTAATTTGTATTGATTATTAAATACTAATTAAATGTATTCATTATAGAGATATACATATAAAATAAATTTTATCGAAAAATGTTGTTGTTGCGCTACCGGTATTCGAAAATCGAGGAATCTGCTAGATGGCGCTTATCACGAATAATTACATCATTCCTTCGTGAATATTTTCGTTTCTTATGCGCCGAATCACAGTTCACAACCCAATATAAATAAAATTAAAATATTAATCACGATATTATCAGATATTCAATCACTGATAGCGAGTGTGACTCAAAATATCAGTGATTGACTCAGGGTTCGTGATTTTAAGCTCATCATTAATTGATATTAATTATTTTACGGTATAATGCGTACTGTTACTTAATATAAGTATGTTAAGTAACATTCGATTACTATAATAATTATTGTGTATAATTGTATATATGGAGTTTCCAAATTCTCTCATATAACATCCCTTTTACATCAGCTATATTGGCTCCGATTCCTTGAAAGAGTTGAATTTAAATTGAGCCGGTTGATGTACACAACATGGCGCCTCTGTATCTTCAAAAACTTTGTATCCCAGACAATTTGAATGGTAGACGTCAAACTCTCAGGTCAGCCTCTACTTCAGCCGCAGGTAGGGTTGTAGAACCGACCAACCGTTGTCAGAAGTGCCAGTTGCGGTGGCAGGCCCAAAATCGTGGAACTCTTTGCCCTCCGCCATAAGAAACAGTGCATCAGAGACTTTATTTAAGAAGAAACTAAAACCGCACCATTTCAAAAGATCATTTCTATAAGTGAAAATAACAATTTTTAATCTTAAAAACAAAGATAATTGTAGAACTATAAACAGTTGAAGTGAAAGTTTTTACGAAAATGGTGCTATACAAATTGTCCATTATTATTATTATTAGTGATAAAAAATCCGCCCTTTCTCGAAACACCGTGAATAGCTCTGGGATTAAGCGAGCTCCTTGTTAACGCATCGGCAGCCCGCCGCTGGTGCCGTCCATCTTACTGTAGTACGCGCTATGGTGCCGCCCGACTCGCGAAGGTTCCACCTGACCTCACACGTCCTGACACGTGGGCGACGCCCGAGCAAGCGCGCGCACTTGTAAATGTCAAATATTAACCACAATAGCATAACAAATATTAAACGACGATTTTTGACTTTCCATTTAAAGCATCGTTTGTGAATATGGCGAGGTGCTGTTGGACGAAAAGTTGCGTCAGAAATGCGTCATGTTCTCCGGCTTCATCGATTACTCACTCTCGTTTACAATCCGGTCGAAGTTCGTTTGAGTTAACCCGAAAATTGTGATTCATTTCGAGTTTTTGCCGTCGACAAAGCAGGGAAGTGGAGCAAGAGGGTTGGCCGGGCGGCCGCGGGGAGGGGGCAGGCGGGTGGCACCTTTTCGTCTCGGTAACTCTGTGCTACTTTATAGTATTATTTCAAAACTGAATGGGTGTAATTAAATATAGATAAACTAGCGGTGCCGTGATGTGAACTTATACGTTAATATTTAATTAAATATAAACCACACAAAAAAATTATTTTAAAATAAAGCATGCCCTCCTTGTAGTTTATACAACTGCAAAAATAAAATAATGACTTTTTATGATGTGTGTTGCGTACAAGCATAGATGCCGGAACAATACAGGATACGGAAGGAATAGGCACACACCATAATTCGGATTCTGCAAACATCTCCAAAACGTGAACTGTATATTTTATTCACTATTTTGTCAAAGGTTCCGACACAGTGTAGATGCGAAGTCTCTAAAATGTATAATACATTTTTTTATGTATAATACATTATTATTGTTTGTTGTTTATACACAGTGCATTATTTTTGTTCAAAAAATAATATATTTATGCGTACATAAATATAGTAAACCCGAACAATGTGTAAATATTATATGTTAGTTCACGCCCTCCCCCCCAAAAACTATTAGTAAAAATATGTTACAAAAATCTATCTAACGTCATACTCGTTACCATGGTGACTAAAATTTTAATTTGAGTACATCATACGGGTACATGGTGGTGAAGGAAAATTCCGCTTTGATTATTACCTGGACCTACCAGAGACGCTGGTCGCACTTGGTCTTTCTACATTTCTTTCTTTTCGAGGAACTGCGTTATCAAGCACACCATTCGGGAAAAAGCAAAGCCATACTTGCGAGCTTTTATTAGGAAGAAGCATAATTATAGTTTTGAGTCTAATAAACCTGTTTACCCTCACCATAACGTATACATCGAGGGTGTGTAAACCGTACCCCGAACGTTTCCAGCAGGCTTATCTATCCGAAAGGCATTCTCGACAGACTAATCAGGTCAAACTGTCAGAGATGTATTATCGATAGACCGGACTGAACCGGGTCAGTACTGAAAAAGTTGGGCCGAACTTGCGTGCAGTTCGAGCTAGAGTTAAAGCTCGAGGCCCGCACTCGTCGTGTACCGAGACAGAGACGTTATTTTCACGCCTTGACATTTGTGCACAACGTATTAAATTTAAATATTTAATACCCATAAGCGTCAAATTTATGTTTTGACGCCTTTTAGAAATTCATATATTCTATTTTAGATAGGTAGGCCGAGAACTATCACGCGTCATCTGATAAGACTTCGCCATTTATATTTACTTAATCATTTAAAATATCACAGACCTATGTTCTGAATAATTATAACTTCACAATAAGAATGTGTTCTCCTTAATAATATATAACTTGTATCAATGTGTCCAAAATGTAATAAAAATTCATTGTTTATTCTGGTGTCTGCTATCGATTTACTCAAAGGTATTTTAGATACCTTAAAAACAAAGTAGATGACTTCCAAATAATGGAACAATAATTGTATTAATTTGAAAAATGTAGTTGGATAATGTACCTTCCTCGGATTGGAAAGAGATCCAGATTCGAATCCCGGTAGCAACAAAAATATTTTCGATAAAATTGATTTTATATGTATATCTTTCTAATTAATACATTAAATTAGTATTTAAAAAATATATTGTTTGTTCTCATCAATTGTTAATTTGTAACATAATTTTTATTTTTATTCTTTACGGTATTTTAAATTTTTAACCGCAAAACAGTGTGTTCTGTAACATACGATTCCTCTGATCTATGAAAGGACTATCTATCAGGGTCATTAACGACCCGTTACTAATCTGTACAAGAGAAATAAATATTACTTTTTTGTCAAAACGTGTTTAGTAAAGGTCCATAAAACCCATAACATAAAAAGAAGGAAATATTATAAAATCATAAAATATATAAATATAAATAAATTATCCAATATTTTAATATACCACTTTGTACGAAATGGTGCACCGATACGAATATATAATATGAAGAACGTCATAACAGCATATTTTGGGTATTTATGAATTGTCAATAATAAATGTTCAGGCACTCAATGTACTTGCTTATTATTAAAGACAAGGTGTTAAGACGTTTTGTAATAATTGATCCTCACAGCCTCGTACGATCTTTATTTATTTAACAGCAGTAAAATAGTCGTTTTTCAAATAATGGTTGCCGATTTCTCAGGTATTAACATCCCCATAGCGACGGGAACATGCGCTATCGATTATGTGACAGGTCGAGCAGGGAAAACGAACTGCCAAAGGCAGGGGTCGCCAAACTTGAACCCGACGACTAAACTATGCCTTGCGCCAAATTGTTTTAACGGCATCAATTCAAAATAATTTAGTTCGCGTTATTTGTATCCGCTAAATATTAATCCATAATAATATTTTTATCTATGACTATATGTATATTGGATCCGGACTATAGCGATAGTGTCATCGTAGCTGTAAAGTACTTGTTTAAACGGACAAGTCTGTGAGGCGAGAGCAGGGGCAAGTATAATGAACATCCTTATCTATGATCGCACTATCAACTCGTGTCAACGTGAATGACAAATGAATGTTTATCTTTGTTCGTAATGTTTAAGTTAGTTCAATAACCATTTATGTAAATACGTTCTCAGTTTTTTCTAGAATGCCTTTAAGTAAGTAGATACATATATTTCAAAGTTGATACGTAAGAACACCGTTTGTACAATTCTAGGGAGGGCAATACAGAACGCACTAGCAGAAATGCAATCGGCGATATCCGATCGCTTACTGCTAGGCCAGGTGGGTGGTTATTATGGCCCCTTCGCAGGCCACCACTGGCTTGCTTTCCCGCTATTTAAAAATAAAAATGTTATATTTGTTACATTGTTGAATTTATATAATAATATTGGTACATCTGTACGTATATCTCAATCGTTAGTCGAATTGTCGAATAAATTATCTTGATTGCTTCCATAATGGTAGATAAATTTCACGCATAACACGAATTTTTTTGACGTTTATAACTACGCAGGGCTGAATTTAAAGCGGAACGAATTATATGTGGACGTAGCATTACGTTGTAAAAAATATGTCTCACCTTAGCACTTAATATGTAGACGAAATTTGCTTGAAAAATGACTTGAATACAGGGCATTATAGCTTAATCTCTAAAAATTCTCTACAGGCAATAGAAAGGTTATAAATTTTTCTATAAAGATCTTTTCTATGTATCTTTCTCGTATATATCAACACTTTGGGACTTCGCATCAAAATATTTCAAGGATTCGATACCTAATAAGCTAAATTAATATTATTTAAAAATCTATAACAAGGAAGCAGCAGAAAATGCCTTTAAAATTTTTTGGCGGATTTATAAAGTCGCAATTATGAGGGGCCCCGTTTTCCAGATGACCCCTGAATCACTGAGAAAATAGAAGTAAAACTAGGAACCAGAAACACTATTTAGCTACAAAAATGCTGGTAGATCCGATCTGCTCTGCTGCCGTCAGATATTAATAACTTCGTATACGTGTCTCAAGACATGGGACCCCCGAAATATTAAGTGAGACAGTCATCTGCACCGTAAAACAGCCCCTAGATTCTAATCCACGGGGTTTTATTCAACAGGCATAAAATGCTTGTAATTTATTGACAAAAATGGGTGGAATCAAATGGCGCTTACCTCGATTAATAGTTTGTTTACTCTAAAGATATGTTTATTTGATTTTAAAGGAATAACCTAATTTATAACTAACTAACTAATAACTTTAACTACTAAATTAATGTATTAATTATAAATATATACATATAAAATCAATTTTGTGACATCCCGGTGACGCAAAAACAATATTTTTCGACAAAATTGATTTTATATGTATATATTTATAATTAATACATTAATTTAGTATTTAAAATATCACAGACTTATGTTCTGAATAATTACAACTTCACAATAAGAATGTGTTCTCCTTAATAATATAAGTTGTATCAATGTGTCCAAAATTTAATAAAAATGAATTGATAATTCTGGCGTCTGCAGTCGGTTTACTCAAAAGTATTTGAGATTCTGTAAAAATAATGTAGATGGCTTTCAAATAATGGAACGACAGGTGTATTAATTTGAAAAAATATAACATATAGGTTCGAAAATATGTCATGAAAAATACTGGCGTTATAACACAATTGGTAGTGTACTTCCCCGGATTGGAAATAGAGATCCAGGTTCATATCCCGGTGACGCAAAAACAATATTTTTCGACAAAATTGATTTTATATGTATATATTTATAATTAATACATTAATTTAGTATTTAAAATATCACAGAGCTATGTTCTGAATAATTACAACTTCACAATAAGAATGTGTTTTCCTTAATAATAACTTTAACTGCAACGTAATCAGTATCAGGTCCATATTTATCGATGTGGATCATCAAATCTAAACAGGTGAGATTTTCAATTCGAGACAAACTGAGACATGGATTATTTATTTATATATATATATATATATATATATATATATATATATATATATATATATATATATATATATATATATATATATATATATACATATATATTTATACGGTACATACCATTAACAAAAATGTAATAAAAATAATAATATTCTTACAGACAGATTATTGAACAAGCACGGCAAAGATTATTTACATAAAACATGTTACATAACAGCTCTTTTACATAAGAACTAAAATACATAAATGTGCCCATTATTATAAAAGTGGACAAGTCATGTTTCCTTCGTTTCAAGATATTTAAAGGTTTGCGTTTTAATTGATTCAAAAATATTTTTATATTGCACAACACAATATTTCAAAATTTACAATTTATTTCGATATATAAATTTAAAATTTAAGGTTGAAATTATTTATTCTATTATCAAAATAAACACTTGCGGAATACCGTTGAAAGTCGTAACAATACACTGAATATAACTTCAAATTTTTCACAATTGTTACAATTGAATGTTAAACAATGTGACGCGAAATAATTGATAAACTCTTTTTTTTTTCAATTTCTTGACTTAGACCGTAATAATGGGCATAATTATGCTACCGTGAGATTATATGGAAATAATTCTTGCCTATCGTAATTCACCGCGCACGTTTCTCGCTTGTTATAGGTCAAATCGTAGTTCACCGAGCACGTTTCTCGCTTGTTATACGTCAAATCGTAGTTCACCGCGCACGTTTCACGCTTGTTATACGTCAAATCGTAGTTCACCGCGCACGTTTCACTCTTGTCATACGTCAAATGTCAGTCTATTGATCATTGATGTTGGTTGAGTGAATACTAATGTCCCTAGCAGCAGTTAAAAGTTAATTCCTGTTTATCTAACTTTTCGGAATAAACCCGTGTGTTTGAATAAACCCCCAATATCCCTTCTAAGGTGTGACATACAAAATAATATAGCGCGCACACAATTTTTAACGAGACTTTTTCATGTGCCATCTTCTATCGAACGTTGGCAACCATGTTACAGTATGATGATTTATTCTGTATAAAATCACAAATATTTTTGACACTGAACCACTTTCTGAGATTACACATCCAAGATAAACTCTTTCTACCTACGCCTCCCGCTTCCTTCTTTCATCCTCTGCATAATGGGTTGTAAAATATCATATTTTTCATTGCGGAGAATGTGTCCAAAATATGCAACTTTTCTTGGTAGTCGTTATTAGTTCCACGAGTTTGAATAACAATTTTTAATTTAAAATACAAAAATAGTGTAAGACTAGACAGTTTTGTGTGTAAAACGCTCTTGAGGTGAATTTGTTTAAAAAAATGGCGGCATAAAATCAAATGATTTATAATTATTATTATTATTATTATGTGACGTATTATTTATCTTCAAATAAAATGCATGTGCGTCACATATTTTCTCAGAAGGCTAGTCATTAAACATGCTCTATTAAGAATTTATTTATTTATTAGACTTTATTGACATATATGTTTATGTTGTAACAGAGGTGAATATATTATAATATAACATGATAAACATAAGATACAATTATGTACTTATGTACAAATACTCGTAGCTTATTGTGTGGGATGGAGTAGACTCCACCTTTGATATATGCAGCATTGTCCTGGCTACTTTGCTAGACTGCCGTCTGTGTTAAGGTAGCCATTTTTTTTTTCGTGCCGTTGTGGTGTTAGTTAATTCAAGAATGATTCTACAAATTCTACAGAAATAAAAAAAAAATAAAAAAATGTAGTTAGATTGTTGTAGAACTAGTGAATTATTAGTGTAGATACTGTATAATGATTATCTTAGAATATTGGATAGCGATGCTTCTGATCGTTCTCTGCCCGATTGGATCCATATTTGTGTAATCTTATTGGAAGTGAACGATTTCCAGTTGGTGCCGAGTGTGTTGTACAGTTTCGAAGGTAAGAACATGTAGAATCTTTGATAAAATGTCGTCGTTGCTCTCGGAGTGGTTTAGTAACGTAAATGGTTCGAGCTTATGGAGCGTGTAACTGTTGGAGAGATGCTCAGACCAATAAACAAGGTAATATTACAAATACCAACATGCAAACATCAGACATATATGTTTTAATTAGATCAATGTAAACATTTGATTTATTCAGTTACGCCTCTGGATTCTACAGTTATCTTCATCAGTAATGCGGTCAAGCCAGGCTCTTTCAATAGCCTTGCACTGTTTTTTTTGTTTTCTCCCCCAGTGCACGAATAATAGATGTTTACGCGCCTCGTTACCTCGATAAGCACCACTGAGTTTCCAGGTTTATAATAATTTACATGTGTGTCTGTGTGTGTGTGTGTATGACAGAGAGAGAGAGAATATTGCCGCCCTTTTTTCGGAAGCTAAGAAGACGGTAACCGACAGCCGTCATTCTTATTACATCCCGTGCTTCGACCAGTCCAGCGGCCCACAAGTGCGCGCTTCGGTCGGTCGAAATCTAAAAAAGGCAACCCAGCTAAAAGAACAACAACATCGGACCAGAAAGACACCAAAATTAAAGAGATTAGTGCGGTTCGTATAACACATGTGTACTTATTGTTAATCGGAAACCTGGGAACCAGCTATCGTTTACATAAACAATAGCGTTGATCCTTAAAATTGCACAAAAGATTTGATATTAATGATTGATCCAAAATTGGAGGGAATATCGGTCACAGGTCATTAAATTTTCAATTTATCTTTCTTTTTTTACTATTTTTTAAGATATTTTGCACAGCACAACAATAGACAATGTAAACATTTTACGCGAATTATTAAAAAATGCACGTATAACCTTTGCCATCACAGTACCTCGGATGTGAATAAATCACATATGGAGGTTGGTATACACACGTATACCAGACAGTATGGAGTGTCTACCTGCGATGCCATTCCTTGCTGTAGCAGAGCAACTTTCAACTGTGGCTTGGAGCAGGTTCTCGCGTCTCGTGTCGCAATGGCCTACTGTATGCATACTGCAGACTGGGAAGACGGGATAGTGTCCGGGCGTAAGAAAATGTCCCGTTCGACGGCTGGACAGAGTGGGATCCGACGGTAAATGACTTTACGTCAAAAGAAAATAGAAAAAATCGAGTAAGTACTTGCACAATTAAAATATAAATTTTCAAAGAAAGCAAACACGTTGTGGCTAGACGTTATAATTAAATATTATATTTTAAATTACTATATTATGTACAATACACTAATGTCAACTAGTTTCGGCTGGAACCAACATTCTTCAAGACAATATGGTATAGACTAACCTAAGTACAAATAATTACATCGAAGGTTAAGAGGAAAGAGCAACAGCATATCAGAGTGAGACAGAGAACCAGCATTATATACATAAAAAAGGAATCAAATATGAATAAATCAATTAATAATAATAGTCATATACTAAATAATCAAATAAATGCATCCAATATTCCGATTTTAAAGTGTTTCCTACCCTTCTCTCCCACCCCCTGGCTGATACTCTGTTGTGTTGCTCTTTCCTCTTAACCTTCACGACATTAGTGTATGTGCATAATAAAGTCGTTTAACCTTTTCCTTACGGAGGTAAAATAAAAACGCGCGTTCCGTTGCTGTGAACTTAGACTTTTGCGATTTTTAAGTCGAATAAATATGAATATATTACATTTATTACTTATATTAATCATTAGAATAATCGTGAATATATATATATTAAATAAATAAATAAACTACAATTTTACGTTTTTTAAACAATATCGTCTAAATGCCGTCCATTTCTCTCAAGACACTCTTGCAATCGGACTCTTAAATTTGCGAACACGCGAAAGCAAAGCGTCGGTTCAATGGCAGCAACTTCACGGAGGATATTTTCTTGTAGGGTCTGAATTGTCGCTGTTGCTGAGGGGGCCGCGCGAGCTTAAGGTGTTTCGGTGTACGTTACAAATAAATTATAAAATTAAATCATAAAGAGATGATTTATTTTTATTTCTATACTATTTTTAATTCACAAACTGAGATTCCACATTGAGACGCAGAAGCCACAAGATTTGATTTCACATTGAGGCGCAGAAGCCACAAGATTTGATTCCACATTGAGGCGCAGAAGCCACAAGATTTGATTCCAAATTGAGGCGCAGAAGCCACAAGATTTGATTCCACATTGAGGCGCAGAAGCCACAAGATTTGATTCCACATTGAGGCGCAGAAGCCACAAGATTTGATTCCACATTGAGGCGCAGAAGCCACAAGATTTGATTCCACATTGAGACGCAGAAGCCACCAAGGGCGTACACGCTATTCCACAATCAAAAAAGCTGTGTATAATTTACGTAATTAATGTTCTATGTACTTAATACAAATTAAATTAATCAACTAGAAAGATAAGACAGAAAAAATCTATCTATCGAAAAGAAAATCAGTTTCTCCGCGGGTGTAGGCAGAGAGGATTGAGCGCCACATTCTTCTGTCCTGACATATAATTCTCGCCTCATCCACATTCATAAATCTTCTAATGCAAGTTTGTCCATTATTGGGGCTTCTAACAAGTATCTGGTATACCTGGTTGCGCCAAGTCTTCCTCTGTTTCTGGTGTCGTCAACACTAGCGTCATATATCTTTCTTACCGTTCTCTCGTCATTCATCCGTTCCATATGTCCAAATCATCTGGGCGACCCTTTTTAATCTTATTCGTTAATTAGGTATGTTGTATTGTGGTAAACCACTTCCAATTTTATAATAATTTTTTTTTTTTTCAACATTGTTAAAAAGGTTTTACGGATACACTGCCAAGTAAAAGCAATCAGTGAAGCCCAGTGGTTTTAATTTTCACTGCACATATTTTATGAGTCACTATTAATGATAAGAAAAATATATTGATATTCGATAATATCAGTGATTGAAAACTATGACCGTGATCACAGTTTCATTACTTAATACGCATGCGCCGCACGATATCACAATACACGAAATAAATAAATAAACATAACTTTGAGCGTATATACTTATATTATTCAAACTTCATTTGCGTAAAAAACATATTCTAGCATATACCATAATTAATATATATCTAATTTAATGTCATCACAAAGAGAATGAAAATCCATTAAAAAATGTGAGTATATTTTTCGGGTCAAATTCTTAGCATTTCGCTTTGGCAGAAATAGCTAGATGGCGGTTATCACGAATTATAACGTATATGACTTATAACCTTTATGAATATTTTCGTTTCATATGCACATGCGCCGAATCACTGTTCACAATCAAATACAAATAAAATATAAAAATAAATCACAAATCACTGATAGTGAGAGTGACTCCTGAAGATATCAGTGATTGACTCACGGTTCGTGATTTTGAACTCATCACTAGTCACTATGTACGTAGATATTTTTTAATCTTTTATATAGCGCTTAAAATAGAAGTGGATATAATAGCCAACCCCTAAAATACTGCAACGATACTTGGGGAAATTCCAACAAACTCACAGATCAGTAAATGAATAGACATGAAATAAAGTGTACATGTAGGAGAGGGGTTTGGAACATTAGTTGCGGGACGAGGGGCATTCTACATATATTCTTTGTGGAAAAATAAATTCGATAGTTTATGACACATGTATACAACAGTAAAAGTATTTACTCTTCGAAAATTAAATATTTGTATGAACAAGACGTATTTTTTACATTAAGACATATTATATTGTCAGCGTTTAAATTTTCGTTCCAATTGAGTCATATATTACTGTCTGAAAGTGCTTTTAATTTTAGTTGATCTATAATATTGATAATGGGAAGATGTTCCCGAAAATGTTATATATCACCTAACACAATGAAAAGTGTAGTGGAATAAAACAGAGTTTATGACTCAATTTACAAGATAAGTTTAATTGTATTTTTTGTTTTATATTTTTATCATACTATTTTCAGAATTTCATTTAGGATCACATATCTCATTATTATTATACCGCAAGCTGCGTAAAGGGAGACATATCCGCCTCGTACTGCCCGGCAGTCGGCCCAGCTGTAGTGTCCAACGGAGCCGAGCGCAGCGAAGACTCATTACGACATGAGAAGCGAGGGAATGGCGAGCTGGGGATATTTTTCGTTTTCGTTTCGTTTAATTTTTGATTTGTGACGGACGGATTAGAGTAGGTACTTTAGGATTTTATTTATAAGATTTATTTTATTTATAAGATTCTTCTTCTTTTAAATAGGCAATCCATCTTTTAAGAGTGATTTGTGCCATTAATCAAGTTAAAACTTTATTTTATAGAAAAAAATACAATAATATTATAGAACAGGAAATATTATATTACAAGTCAATACCATTGTCGTTCAAAAATTTTCCTATTATATAGATTAAATGTGGCGAGTTAAGGGGAAAGAAGATGACACAAGTTAACCGGGAGTTGAAAATGACCATTGACGAGACAACCGTAAAAAAAACCTGTGATCCGCAATAGACAGGCATAAAAAATATGGTCAAGAGTTTCATCCTCCGCACCACACTTATATATTGGGAAATCTATCAAGTTCAATCTGAATAAATGTGAGGCTACCTGGCAACGCAATGCCCAATTCTCATTCTAGAGATATTTGATATTGTTTTTTTAGAGACTTTCCTTTTGGTGAACCAGGGGGTGCGGAGAATAGATCTATGAATTATTTTAAGCCGATTACCCTTATGATTATTTGGATCCATCCATTGTGCAGTCCAGATAGAATTCGTACGTTTTTTTTACCATATTAAGTATGTCATACATCGGGATATGGAATTGATGAGGGAAAACTCCGGAAAGAGTGGCCTCCTTGGCCAGTTTATAATCACATTCATTTCCATGAATTCCCTTATGTGCAGGAGTTCAAACGAATGACATCTGTTTATTGTTGCTGTCCTAATCAAATAAACATCTTGTGATGGAACAGGTTATCTAAACTTTTATATTAGCAGAGAGGGATTCAAGAGATGTTTGAGAATATAACAGCCTCATTCCGGATCGTCATTCCGGAGTACGGCGATGTTCAAGGCTTCTTTAATATAAGATACTCTTTGTACGTAAAAAAGTTTGGTGGCACACCATTTTAAAAATGCTCGACCGTCTGTCTAGATCTTTAGTTCCTAGTTTTGACATTTGCCATTCTAAAAATCACCGTCAGGCAGATTAGATTTTAAAAATACTAACATGTTAAAAAAAAAGAAATCCCATGTGATTGAGAGAGCCTTGTTGCCAAAACAAAAATAAAAACTTTTTTCATTACAAGTCGGTCATTCCCCGCCATCTGCTAACGTGCTGTCCGCCATTTTTTCTTGGCCGCCCGCCAACTTAGCTGCGTTTTGGTGTAATTTATTTGCTCGCATTCTAATTGCGGTGAGATAAATATAGAAAAAAAAGTGCATAGGGAACATTGTTTCTCTTTGTTCGAATGGATGCGCTTTACTTGAATTGTAGAGCTTTGGACGAGTCAATGCCGCGCGTCGCTGCTTCGTCGCTTTATTCCTTTACAATTCACAGAATGCTAGCAGAAAGCAATCGGCTGTCGCCCGTTGCTCGTTGCTAGGGCCTGCGGGCGGCTGCAGTGGCCAGTGTTTCTGTAAAACCTAATTTTCAATGCTGAAAACATAATTTCTTATTAAGGAAAACACATTCTTATTGTGAAGTTATAATTATTCAGAACATAGGTCTGTGATATTTTAAATACTAAATTAATGTATTAATTATAAATATATACATATAAAATCAATTTTGTCGAAAAATATTGTTTTTGCGTCACCGGGATTTGAACCTGGATCTCTATTTCCAATCCGGGGAAATGCACTACCATTGTGCTATAACGCTAGTATTTTTCCATCTTTCCTTGTCTTGCAGTGTTTAATGCATGATAACTAATCACTACCCTTAATAAAATATTTAATAATAGTTGTCCTTAAACTGGATGGTTTTTTAATGGAATTTTTTTTACCCTTTTAGCTTAAAGATGCACACGAAACACCACAATATAAAATTATATATTTATTGCTTTTTTGCCGCAAAATCACTTCTTTTTCGATTTCTTTAAAATCGATATAATACGCCTTACAGCTGCAATAGAAGATAACATTTCATCTTTCTTCAGTCACTCGTGATTTTTAAATGCATATTATCCTTTGAAATTGCATTGTTTTATGACCTGGACAATTTTCTTTGGGGTAAAATAACAATACTGCCGCATTTTGTCGATTTTTTACAGCACAATTTTGTAGCTTTGGCCCATTAATATTTTCTAAACATATGTACATAACTTATGTTAGATGTATATATCGGATTGTTTTTGCACAATTCTGAGAAATTTACTTTCAAAGCGCTCTTTAAATTATTTTTCGAGTTTTTTTGTACGAGACAGTAATTTTAATATTTATATCAAATCTAATATTTATATTCCGCCGCCAAATTGGCGCCCTTAGGCATCGCCTTACCTGCCTACGCCCACGGGACGTCCCTGAATTCATGAATTAATATAAAACACTTATGATGTTTATAATAATAAGCAGGGGCGTGCATTACCTTACTAAAAATTCTGGGAAACTAATATAAATTAAATAATCTATAATATGGATCGTGAATGTATATTTACGGATTTATTACAATTAGCACCCTCTGTGTACCAGTAGAAACATTAATGGCTTAGTTCTAAAAACTACCACGACACATCACCGCTGTAACCATAGCGCTAGTAAAATTCGACGATTGTAGTTATGCACATTGCTCTCTTCTATTTTTAAGGTAGTATATTATTCAAGCCATACAATTGGCAATTTACTGAATTGAAAATTCTTTTCGGTTGATCCGTTTTGTATGGAGTCGTACTTATGCTGTTTTTTTAACATAATAACATTTGAAAGGCTTACAACTTCATGCAAGTTATTGAAGTGTCTACTTCCTCTTTTACTAATTCGCGAACTTTACTATATTACTGTTTTTAACGTGTTGATTTCATGATCTTTGCATTTGGTTCATGGATTTATTTTTGATCTAGGAAAAACAAAAATCGATTGGTAGAACTATTTTCTACGTTAACCTATAATAAAAATAATTATTTCGTTTAGTCATTAGGTGAAGGATTTTCAAACAATAAAAGAATCATGTTCAGTCATAGAAAGTGTTCTTAAAAACGTCCATATATTTCTTATATTGATTTTTATATGGGTAAGAAGGTATTATTTTACGTTAAAACTTAAACATTAAAAACACTATTAATAGTACTTTAAAATTACAAATAAATACATGGTAGGGTCGTATAAACAACGGATTCATTTTGTTTAAAGACGTTGGTTAAACGAAAGTTCATAATCCTATGAACAACATATATTATATATTATTGGTATGTCTACTGCACGCACCTGATAATCAGGTAGTTTGTAAAAGTGTTCAAGCGAAGCGTGCTAACTTGTAGTTGTTATATATGTACCTACACTTTGAAACAACATTCCAGTTCTTTATTTAACAATTGTAACCTTTCAGTTAATATAATTGATTTGAGGAAGTTATTAGTTGAAACCATTATTTATAATAGTTTAGTCTAATCATGAATTATTTCTATGTTTATATTTTAAATTGTGCCCTATCGTACTAATTTATGTATTTTTGTAAACGGATATGTATTAAAAACAACACTTATTGTTATCATTTAATTTAATGCCTTGTTTACCCGGCATGGAACCTGGAATTAAGCTTATTCACTTATTATACTCAGAGGAGCATTATCTGCAGAACTATGTTTACAAACTGTAGCAAAACCCTTCAGTGGATAGATCGTATCCGTAGTTCAAACGAGAAAGAACTGAGTTATTTCAATACATCTCCGTGAACACGTTATCTTGCACATTTTGCTCCTGTATTGTACCGATAAATCGAACTCTTCACTAACACCGTGTCGTGATTTCGAAATATCCCCACTGAAACATAAAATAGGCTCTTGAATCCCTCTCTGCTAATATGAAAGTTTAGCTAGACAATAAGATAATTTGTTCCATCAGAAGATGTCTATTTAATTTGGACAGCAACAATAAACAGGTGTCATTCGTTTGGACTCCTGCACGTAAGGGAATTCATGGAAATGAATGTGCTTATATATTGGCCAAGGAGGCCACTCTTTCCGGAGTTTTCCCCTATCAATTCCATATCCCGATGTATGACAGACTTAATATGGTAAAAAAACGTACGAATTCTATGTGGACTGCACAATGGATGGATCCAATAATCATAAGGGTAATCGGCTTAAAATAATTCACAGATCTATTCCCCGCACCCCCTGGTTCACCAATAGGAAAGTCTCCAAAAGAACAATATCAAATATCTATAGAATGAGAATTGGGCATTGCCAAGTAGAATCACATTTATTCAGATTGCACTTAATAGAGTGTGAGTGTGATGCCGAGGAGGAGATCCTTGACGGTATCTTTTATTGTCTATTGCGGATCACAGGTTTTTGTTACAGTAATCTCGACACTGGTAATTTTCAATTTCCGGTTAACTTGTGTCATCTTCTTTCCCTCAGCTCGCCACATTTAATGTATATAATAGCAAATTTTTGAACAATGGTATTGACTTGTAATATAATATTTCCTATTCTATAATATTATTATTGTATTTTGTAAATCACTCTTGAAGAGTGGATTGCCAATTAAAAAGAAGAAGAACATAAAATAGTAGTAGAATAGGCGGTCTAGTCACAGTATCGTAGACTCCAAGGAAATGGATAAAAAATATTGTTCTTAGTCTAAGGAATTCCGTCTTCCTTCCGGAGTTACCAAAAAGGTACATATTGGTAATCGTTCCGCTGGCGTTTGCAAGTTGTATCAATTGGGATCTTTCTATATGTATAAGTGGAGGCTCCATGCTGAGGGTCTCCCGGGTCGCGGCACTTCATTCATAAATGTTGTTCCTTCTACTCCCCCAAGGTATCTCATTTCGGCGATTTAGATTCATGATCAATATGTCAAAAAGCTATCGAGCATATAAATTCAGGGATGACTGCTAATTTAAGTTGAGTTTACATATTTCATCTGTCTCTTCAATGGTTGAAGGAAAGGGATCAAATTCGTAATTGAAAATGCTCCGGTTTTATACTATTTTTTTGTATTCTCGTAATATCCGTCCGCTGCACGATACTTGATGTACACGCATAATTTTATATATAAATATTTTTTAAATATTCCTGAAAAGGAAGCTCCTTGTCAAAAAAGTGGTAAGGCGGCGCCCTGGCTCGAAAAAAGTACCTGAGCGCTGTCTCGGCCTGCCCTGGCTCCACTACACCACTGGTCACCACTATTTGTATGTACTTTCGGAGCGTGAAAACAATGATAATTCCGAGGTGAAAATGAAATTAATACAAATATTTGATGACAACTCAAGTCCCCTGATTAGTACCTATTGCAACCACCTTGCAACGAATACGAACTGCGTGATTTGTTGTCACACATTATTTGAAATTGAAAAAAATTAACCTTATCTGCAGTATCTTTTTGGTATTATTTGTTTGCTTTATTACAAATTTTGCACAACGAATGTAGAACACAATATATTACATTCTTTGCCATTTTAACAATTTTGTAATATGCTGGTAACGGCAACTATATAGCGGCGCAGCGGCCACAGGGCAACAGCAACATTCTGCAAAATGTAAAAATAAAATATAAAATATCATTAATTGACATGTCAGTGCAACATAATTATTGTAATTTGGTAATTTAACCAAATTTTGTGCTACACGCACTCACGAGTTACATTTTTGTCACAACTATAGTTTTGAGAGGTACAGTCCCTCCCATCAACAGGTGTATAAAAAAACGTTAAATAATTGTGTCATATTATACCGTATTACAAAAAGATTACACTAAAAGAAAACAAAGAAAAATAATGTATTTAACCTGTATCGGGTTCTATTGTAATATAACAAAATAGATCTATTTTGTTTCTTATGACAGTTGGCTATGTACAAGTCTTACATAACATACTATCTCTACAGGTAATCCAGTGGCGTAACTGAAAAATAGGGTTTTTATTCAAAATAGTCGGGCCCCTGTATTACACTTACTTACTTACTTACCATCACGCCGTTTCCCCGTGGGGGTAGGCAGAGAGGATAGAGCGCCACACTCTTCTGTCCTGACATACAATTCTCGCCTCATCCACATTCATACATCTTGTCATACAAGCTCGCCGATTGTTGAGGCTTCTAACAGAACCATCCTCCATTATCTGGTTTACCTGATCGTGCCAAGTCTTCCGCGGACGTCCTCTATTTCTGGTTCCATCAACACTTGCGTCATATATCTTTCTTACCATTCTTTCCTCATTCATCCTTTCCATATGACCAAACCACCTAAATGATCCTTTCTTAATCTTACTCACTATACTAACATCAGCTTTACATTCTTTTCTTATTTCTTCATTCTTTACTCTGTCATAAATAGATTTGCCACAAATACGTCTAAGTGATCTCATTTCCACTGCATTCAGTCTACTTTCGTTCCTTTTCTGCCAGCTCCAGGCCTCACTTCCATACATCAGTGTCGGTACCAGGATTCCATTGTGCACCGCTAGTCTTGCCTCGGTTGACATATTCCTGTTAGATATAATTCCATTCAAAGCACCGTTTACTTTATTTCCTGCAGTCACCCTCCTTTCGATATCATTCTCAGCCTTTCCGTTTCTATCAAACATACTTCCCAAATATACAAACTCATCTACTTGTTCCAAACATTCATTACCTACAAGTATTTTGCATGGTGTCTTGCTTTCCTCCTTCTCAAATACCATCACTTTCGACTTGTTAACATTCATCATGAGGTCGCTTTCCTTGCATACATCGTACATTCTACTCACCAGATTCTGTAGTTCTTGTTCATTATTCGCCATTAGTACTGCATCATCGGCGTACAATAAACAGCATACAATCAAATCGCCCATTTTTGCTCCTACATTCATACATTTTAGTTCTTTCACACATTTATCCATATACAAGTTGAACAGCCATGGAGACATTACACAACCCTGCTTGACACCCTTTGTAATGTCAAACCATGGTGTGAGTGCTCCATTGATTCTTACACACGCAGAACTTCCTTCGTATAGGGATACGATTGCGCGTATAAGTTTACTATTCACCCCGTAATCAGAGAGTACTTTCCATAACTTTTCTCTTATAATTCTATCATATGCTTTCTGTAGATCTACGAAGGCACAAAAAAGTTTTAGGTTTTTCGCCAAAAACTTTTCCGTCATCGCTCGTAGAGAAAAGATCTGATCCATGCATCCTCTTCCACCCACAAATGCCCCTTGCACGTCCCTTTTCTTTCGTCACCATTCTTGCTCTTTCTATTAAAATCCTTCCATACAGTTTACCTAGAGCTCAGTAGACTAATAGCCCTCTAGTTACCACATTCCATTTTCGACCCTTTGCCTTTGTAAAGAGGCATGATAACAGCCCTCCTCCAATCTATACAAGATATAAGAATATGTATTAAGATCTACCATCGATTAAATAATCAGAACAAAATTGCTATCTTGACTCCTATAATATACATTATATTTTTTTGTGAAAAAAAACATATGTTTAATTTAAGACAAATCCTTGGTTCGCTACGTTTGGTCCCTGTACCTATCCCGATATATTAGTGAGATACTACTGAATACATCTGTAACGTTTTAAAGTGTTTTGAAATTTTTTATAATTTTAGGCCCTATCGTCTGCGTGTCGTTGTTACACCACTGAGATTGTCTATATTATAAATTATGTCCGACCGAAGCTTCGGTTTCGTTTTCGGCCAAACACTGACCGTCGGTCGGAAACTAATTTAAAAAATATTATCACAACTAAATAAAAATAACTCGGGAGTAACTCATAAGAACCTAACGTTAATATAATAATATTGTAAATAGTATAAAAAAATTTATTGGCAATCTTAAATAATTAATCATTTAAAAACATATCGCATCAAGAGTAAGATAAGTGAACGTGAAACGTTTTGTGATTCGACCTTAAATAATGCACGTATTGGTGAGCAGTGAGTAGTGAGTAGTGAGTAGTGAGCAGTGAGCAGTGAGCACACACGGAGTTGGTTTTCTAGCGCAGTCACAGGTAGATCCGTGGCGGAAGTGAGGCTCGCGCTGCCGACTGCCGACTGAACGATGACTCGGTCATTGTTGCTACGATTGCACGCCGATCTATCCAATAATCCACTCCGATCCGTTCCGAGTTCTGTGCAAGTTTAATACCCGCTATTTATTTTTATAAGAAATGTGCACACTGCCCTTCGGCCGTCTTCGGTCATGTTCGGCTTCGTTCGGTTTCTGATCCCGCGCCGATCCCCGCCCTTCCTCAGTCGAGTTCGGAAAGCCGCGGGAGGTGGTCGTTGCGCTCATCTGTTCCGATTTGTTACACCAGTACTAAATTGTCGTGTTCAATATCGTTTTGGAAGTGTTATATAAACTAAAACTTATAAAAAGTGTTATAATTGGCGGGGGTTCTCACCCTTTTGTCGAAAAAACAAAGTTTTATCCAGACAGATTATAGTTAGTGCGTGTAGAAGAGTGAGTGCTCGTCACTCGTCCCAATGGCGACGTTCTGTGTGCTCGGATTATTATTCACCGTTGTTCGGCCATCGCCGAGACGTTAGCGGTTTTTTTCACCACCGTCGGCGTAAAGAGGTAAAGTGTCCAGCATTCTTTCCTATTCTGGAATGTGATTTTGTGAAGTGTTAACTTTTAACTTTGTTCCCTCGCTCGCGGGCAGACCGCGCGGCTCGTGCCGCTTCTGGTCTAAACTGCCACGTCCCTGTTCAACCTGATTTTCTTATCTGCCTTCCCTATCCGATGGGCGTAGAAGTTCGCCCGTAACGCTACGGAGACCCGCGAATGTTTATTGTGATTAAATTCGACGCTTCGGGCTCTCGGCGAGATGGGAAAAGTGTCTGATGCCGAGCGTTCCTGGAGCTGAATCCTGTGCATGTGTCGGGTGCTATAGGATTTCAGATTTCAGTCGTCTCGGCCCGACCGTTCCGCTCGGTCGCGAGTCGCTAGTTTCAGCACACACCAAGTTGTGCGCTGGTGGTTCGTCGTCGCCTGTTGGCTGCTGTACCGTTATAACCGCATACTGTTTCCGAGTGATTGTTTTTACATTTCGTCGTGGATCAGGTTTAAAAATAATTCCGTCGGCATTTATCGCCATTCTTTCTCCCGCGAAGTGAACGAGATCGCTTTTTGTTTGTATACCGCTTCGTCATGTGATCGATCAAGGTTCGCCTCGTCTGATCTCAGAAATGTGTGCCTATAATAAATATTCAGTGGAAAAAACTTTCGTAAATTGGAGGTCAGAGAAAAGGTATTTGCGGTTTCATGATATAAAACCATTAGACCGTTACGATATTTTTATCCTATCACCTAAACAGTTTGAAATTATTGAATGAAATGAACATGTGTACTTGCGCAACGAAGATTCTTTGTTCTCCCACATCTACGGTACCCACCTGTGAATACCTAACGTTTATCGAAGTGAATTTGGTTAATAATGCCGTTTTATAAACATATCAGTCATCCGTGCACTAGTGTATCGCGGTATTTCTGCTTATTGCTCATGATACAGTGTTGTCAGATCGCCAGCGCGCCGAGTAAACAACTTACAAGAAAACTTAACTTCTCAGTGACGAAACACATCTATTATAACCAACTTGGTTTTAATTGCCCAAGTTCTCCGTTTTGTTTCGCGTTTCCGTCGAAAACTTTTTTGTTTTACGAGAACGAACTTTTTATTCCTGCGAATTTGCTCAGCGAGATTATTTTTTCAATCGTGTCGGAATTTATTCTTATATAAAAGATTGATGTCGTATTTGCTCTGATTGTTTGAGAATTTTCTGCCCGGGAAACTTATTTTGATGTTATTTTACAAATATCATTTTCGAAAGTTGTCAAGTCTCCCTGACAAATCAGATGTTTTTTTAAGGGCGACTTTATTCTCCTGGTTTTGTGTAAGATGTGTAATGCTTTTGGGTCACATCACTTTAACACATTTTAACTAAATTATTAATATTATACCCACTTAAGAGGTTAATCCGCAAAAAATCCAATTAGTTGTTCATTATGCGTTCGAATTTACCAGGTGGATTTCTCTTTTGTCAGAAAATTTAGTTATTTATCTATGAATGGAATGGAATCATACTGCTATTTTTTTTACATTTAATTTAACGAAATCAATATATCGTACGTCAGAAATGTGGGTAATGTTATAACATGACGTATTACATATTATCACTTAGTTATCTTTTTCAAATTGAGATATAATATTCAGATTGTGTTATTAACTATTGTACAATACTGTAATATTATCTGTAAAACGTGAAAATAATATATAATGCTTAATTAAACTGGTTTTATGATCAAGTGGAAATAATAATTCTGAGAACGGTATAAATGTTTTATATATTATTATATTATAAGCTACCTAGAATCTTCGCTGGCACTTTTACAATCTTGCCTACTTTGGTTGAAATCGCTAGTTTTCGATGGTTTCGCACGCCATCTTGATTCAAAATGGCGTCTATGTCCAAACACGGTCATATACCTGGACCTTGATATCTGAAATCATGGTGCAGAATTTAATTACGATATGGAGAGTTGTAATTATACCTCAGATAAAATATTTCGAATATGTGTTACTGACTTTAAGTCTGGTACTAAAGTTTAATTGCTGTCGATCGTTTTATCAAATATTATTTTATTCGTATTGTACATATTTTTGAGTCATCGTTACATGATTATTACGAGTTCAATAATTTGCTACTTTGAATCAAGTTGGCGGGTGAACTTTTTTTGCTATTGTTTTGATCAAATTCTACTAAGGTTGAAGCATTAAATTATTTTACGTGGTTCTTTCGAATAACAGCGTGACGCAAGTTGGTTATGTTTGAATTAGGTGCCAAAATTCACATCAAATGACGATAGCGGTTGTGCCCAGCACCATATTAGATACATTAATATTGTTCAAACAAGTTGTGTGAAATGTAAGCCTATGTAATATGTACAAAGCGTATTTTATCGCTGTTAAGGTTCATGATTGGAACAACTTAGAATATTAAAAATCGAGTATTGGTCCATCGGTTATATGATATATAGATATTTCCATTTTGAGCTAAATTCAAGAATTGATTCGCCTAATTTTGAGTAGGTAGGTGTATAATGTAATTATACGAAACGGAAAAAAAACTTTGATAGCGATTCAAAATATTTTTTCTAGAAGATAAACCGACTCTCATTAAATATACGGCAATATTTATATATAATCCATTCTCTACGGTTTTCCTATATACACGCATTATTAGAATTCTTATTACCTTAATAATCATTAATTATGTTCAGTTGACGATAATTAATAAATAATTTTTGGTGCAGATCTAAATTAGAATGAGGTTGATTTTTACATATTTTACTAAATCGTGTTTACAAACTGAAACTTATCGCCATTAATTTAAAGTGTTACATAATGACCACTTCTACAGCGCATTACGAAATTATTAGTGATGGTAAACCGTTTTTATTAAACTATTGGATGTCTATATTCTAGTGTATCAGTCATTGATCGAAGAATTAATTACCAATCATCGTTACAATTAAATAACGATTTAACTGTCACTAAGAATGTATATAATTGGATTTAATGGCAATAGGTTCTTATTTTTTATAATAAAACATTCTAGAGTTGTTAATGATGAATATTTTTTTGCTCTGTGATTATTTGTTTTAAATGGAACGAGAGTGGGGTGCAATCTAAAACTATATATATTCACAGAATATTAGTTGTCGGTAAATCGTTTTCTGCACAAATCTGACGTATTTACAATTCAAATACTTAATTAATATTTATAAGTATTAAATCTATTATCCGCATAGAAAATGTTTTTCCTCATTAGTGTCTACAACTCTTCTTGTATATTACAGTCAAATATTAAGAAATTTGTGTTTGAAATGCGTCATTTTTGTCGTTTCATTTTTAATCTTATCTTATTAAAAGAAATATACACTTTTATTACCTTACTTATTTTATTTATAATTAATTAATTTAGCAATTGACAGAAAATCGGTTTGTCTGAAACATTAAAAACTTTCGAACGGTGAGCTCTAGCATCGTGAATTTTGCACAGCTTATTCTGTCTAGAATTTCTAAGTCAACGTGACTATTTTCAGCTCACAACCTTATTTCCATCATGAGATTCGGTGCTTTAATATATTTACTTAACTGTCAACAAATACGACAAAACTCCGCACTGTTTGTTCTATATTGATTTTTTTTTAGTAAAATTCTAAGCTATTGGCTAAATTATTATTATTATTATTATTATGAATAAATAATTTGTGATGATTTGTTCGGCTTTTTCTTTATATTTTCCAGCGTTTTTTAGTGAAATATATAATAAGAATTAGAATCACGGGCTGAAACGTCCTTACAGCACGTGGTTCACATTTATATCAGTTGATAGACAACGCGGCGCACGAATCCAGCCCAAGGGCGGGTAGCTACCGGCTGCGCGGCCCGGCCAATCGTTTATCTGTGGAGACCGCTACCATCGGCCTCTATTGTCTATTATTTTGCACACCAACATCGAGTACCTACTGCTGCATTATTGAAATGATGTTATCTCGCCTTTTATTTCATTCATCGGCGTTAACCCTTTTAATGGCGCAGTGCTAACAATACCATTTTATACGGATAATGCGGTAAAATACGACAGTGCAAAATTAAGCAACTAATTTTTATTTCATATTTAATTGTACAATCAAAAAAAATAACATGTTTTATCACTTTAAACCTGTATGAAATACATTTTTACTATTTCCTTTTCTTTTTGTATTATAAACATTGGTAAACGAGGACTTTTGTAGATTTAATTTTGTATTGTTTTGATTTATTTCATTGTTGGATATGCCTGTTGTAACGGATGATCTTGCCACCTTTAGTACAGAAATCTGAATAAACTAGACCGTATAAGCGTTCTACTAACTTGATCGTTCAAGAACATCCTAGATAAAAGTATATATATATATATTAATTGCAATAGGTAGGTACCCAATGTACTTTTAATTATAGTAGATGTGTTTTGATAGGTGGGTGATGCAATTTAAAAATATAACGCTAGAAACTTCCATTAGTTTGATTTACATGACTTTAATGTTCTTCTTAATCGTTGAATATAACGATACAATTGCAAGTTTATTTAACACAATAATAATAATATAAGATGGTGGCCGCGGCCAGTGTTTTCGTAAAACCTAATTTCGTTTTCTCTCTGGATTACCAATGGAGTTACACAATGTGAGAGTAGTAATGAAAAATTAAAGTTACACAATGTAAGAGATAGTAAAATAGTGTAAACTTTTCTTTCAATTGAAATAGTAAGAAAAAATAATTAAACATGTTGAAAACATATTTTATTATCAGAAAAGGGGAAGTGAACACAGACAGACTAGTAAATGAATATACATTAAATAAAGTGTACATGTAGGAGAGGGGTTTAGAACATTAGTTGCGAGACGAGGGGCATTCTACACACATTATTTGTGGAAACATAAATCCGACGGTAAAAGTATTTGCTCTTGGAAAATTAAATCTTTGTGTAAACATTAATTAATAGTATTTTTTACATTAATGCATATTATATTGTCAACATGTCACATATTTAAAGAAAGTCGCGGAGCTATGTAAACACGTAAGTGGTACCAAAATGATTATGTGGAAATGATCTACGTAGTATAAACGTAACGTTGACTATTTAAATGCATAATGTACCGTTCCGGCGATAATCGATAGCCAAAGGCCGATTACGCGCCAACGCCTCCTGCCGACAGATTATACGCACCCTGTGTCGTACGATAATTTAATTAATTTTTTCAACGGTTTTATGTTACGTAATACAATACTCAATATTCTCATCTTGATTCAGTATTTTTATGCACACGACTTACATTTCTTCCTTTAAATAATATATTTTTTTACACTGCTGAAATAGCAAACGACTTTATCGTATTCAACAATCTTATCTCGGTCGTGCACATCATTATTAGGATCACCTTGCTGTCTTTATTAGGGGCCTAAAACATAACACAGTATTATGAAGTTTAAACAACGTATATTGAATTTACCCAACGTTTTGAAATGGCTCTTGTTTCTATTCTCGTTATTAACTTACTCTTGGGGCCGGTTGTATGATCAGTGATCAGTAGTGACTTTTTACTAAAAATCCTTAAAATGTTAAAATCCTTTGCGGGTTGTTCGAACGTCAAAGCTATTATCAAAGCATAGATGAGATATTTATAGGTGCGATAAATAATCATGAAATGTCCTTTATATATTGATTTTTTTGAAATCTGTCACTTTGGTGATGAAATTTTTTCGTATTATGTGCTAATGTATATTAAACAACGAGATCATCGTCGGACGAACTCTCATCACTAAAATAGCGGGATATTGAATGATGAATTGTCGTATATTGTTTCTTTCTAAGTATCAGATGACTTAACAGCAGAATCGGTCGCTTCATACATGCTTTAGATGCTCTGCATCCCTTGTATTCTAGCGTCAAAAAGCTCTGAACTTTTTGTATCTAGCCGAAAACAGCACTGTTGCAAATAAATCCGTCTTGTCCTTTAGAGACCAGTCAAAACACACAGGACACATAAGACGTATCTATGAATTGCGTAAACACACAGATACCAGCAAGAGTGGATTCTATCATAAGTATTCGACTTTCGCGCATGCGCATTCAGTTCTGCCTATGAAGGTCTTCGAACACTGTATACGCATTCGTTAACAGCATCCAACGTACAATAAACGGCTTTAATGCTTATGAGTATAATGCACAGAATAGCATACATTTTACGTGTGACGCATTTTTTACAGTTTGGCTTGAATACTTGAACCCAAATTATTGAAACATTGAATATCCTTCGATTGCCCATTTAATTCGTAACTTAAATAAAAAAGAATCTGCCATATTTAACTATCGGATATCGGAGAATAAAATGAATTTACTACGGGTGTACTTTCGAGAAGTAAATATTTTTTTTACCAAAGATCAAACAAACAGTTATCGCAAAAAAATTTACTTAAAAATGCACACAAGCGTCCCTTACTTATGGTCCGTGACCGAAGACTGCTGGTTTTATTGACATGAAATAGACAAATAAGCAGTATGTATAATATTATTATATCAATTATATAAATTGTGGGTTTAGTCGGACATTCATATCTCGAGGGCAGTTCACCATTTTAACTCTCGTCTTTTACTTTAATGAGGCAGATTATCAACAGGTCGTTAATGACCCTAATAGATAGTCCTACAGATGCATGTTAAAGTAATATATAAATGTTAAAATAATTGTCAATTTTTGTGGTTGATAAATTAAAGCACATTAAAATAGTGAAATGTTACAATACAATTTTTACACTTATCAGTAGCAAAATTTTACTATCGTCCATGGTAAAAAACGTTTGTAGGTTGTTCAAATATCGAGTTTACTATTGTCAAAGTTAATCCCGCCTGATAGTGTGGCAAGACAAGTAATAATAAAATATCTGCGACTTTCGCCAAAATTGATTTATTTAAAGGCTCTTTCAAATAATGGAACGATTAAATGTATTAATATCAAAAGGGTAACGCTAAAACTATCGTCGTTGTAGCATAGTTGGATAATGCACCTTCCCCGGTTTTGAAAGAGATCCAGGTTTGAATCCCGGTGGCGCAACAACAATATTTTTCGATAAAGTTGATTTTATATGTATATATTTCTAATTAATATATTTAATTCATATTTAAAATATCACAGACCTATGTTCTGAATAATTACAACTTCACAATAAGAATGTGTTCTCTTGATAATTGATTAACCTAATTCTTCAAGCAATTACTGGTACACTAAAAAGTAAATATCCAACAGTTAAATCTTAGTTACCAATCATCATTAAATCTCAATCACCAATCAGTGACACAATCACAGTCACGTAACGGTTTACCATCACTAGTACTGAGTAATACATACATGCAAGGGATGTGGCACCGTGTTATTTTGAAACCGTGTAAAAAGGGACTCCAGTGTGTATACTGCAATTTTTAAAGTATCAATGTGACAGTTGACTTAAAACACCTGTGAAGAGTCGACCATTTTTAACTAACGATTTACGATTTTTACCATCCGATATTGGGTGGTAAAATTAATTTATTATTAAATATACTTTTTATAAGTAAATATTTTTTGTCAACGATCAAACAACCCGCGGATCACAGTTTTTTTTTACAGTAATCTCGTCAATGGTAATTTTCAGGTTAACTTGTGTCATCTTCTCGCCCTTAACTCGCCACATTTAATCTATATAATAGCAAATTTTTTAAACGGTAATGAACTTGTAATATAATATTTTCTATTCAATAATATTATTGAACTTTTTTTTTTTCTATAAAATAATGTTTTAACTCGATATAACGGGACAAATCACTCTTGGAGGGTGGATTGCCTATTTAAAAAAAGAAGAAGATTGAATAATCCGTTTTCAAAAAAAAAATTTACTATATTTAGTAAAAATTTACCACTGATTACACAACCGGTCCTAAAACATGCGTGTATTTCAAGGTCAACAATATTGAAATAGGTTTTATATAATATATGACTATCACGTCGTTTCCCAGCAGGCGATAGTACGCCGTACTCTTATGTCGTGACAAATAAATTCATTCATCTTTGCAGGCATTTTAAAAATGTCGGATTCCTCACAAGAAGGGAAACGTGTCGCGATCTGTAGGCCGAGTTTTTACAATTAATCGTGGTATTTTAATCTTCCAATTTTAATCAATTTATCCCAGCATTTGCACAAGTCGCTGCCATCTTCCATGAAAGATAATTTTATGCATTATGATTTCGCGCATATGGGCGCCGCGACTGGCTCGAATATAGCGCAATCTGTAAGTCCAATTTTCGACCATTTTTTAGAGCTGCTGGGGCCGTATATCGGCAATACAATAACGCGACGAATGTTGGCTTTGAAGTCATCTATCGTCTCAGGTTTATCGGCATAGACTAGCCACTTCACATATCCTCACAGAAAGTAATCCAAAGGTGTTGAATCACATGATCTTTGAGGTCTATTACGCAAAATTATGTTTCCTTCAATAAATTGATTGTGCCGCACGTCGTGTGGCATGTTGCGCCGTTTTGTTGAAACCGCAGCTCTTCCACATTAATGCCATTCAATTGGGGAATGAAAAAATCCGTAATCGTGTATCTATAGCGCTCTCCATTGACTGTTAACGTTCTGACCGGCATCATTTTTGAAGAAACACCAGCTTCTTCGGTGCGCACTGTACGACGTCTCTGTGGATGCGTATTATCAATTAGAGTATGCGTGGTGCGAAAACGAACCACGGTCATTCGAATTACTTGCTCGCATGGACGAATATGTAAGTTTCGCTAACTCTGTTCATGGTGGGAAATGGCAAACCAAACTGAGCACAAATCAGCTGTCAAATTGGTTGTCACTGGAAAAAGTGTTGCCAATTCGATAAACAAACCTCTAAAAAAAAGTCATTTATATGTAGAAGTAAGGCGCTCAATGTCAAGGGTCTCCTTTATCGCTGTACTTCTTATTAGGTCCATTAATGTCGCTACTCTAAGGTATCTCATTTTAAGCAGCACTGATTCTTGATCTCGCTCTTCGAGAGAATCCATATTGGTGACCGTATATTAAAGTAGGACTAGCTTTAAATGCACTGAGTTGGTCTCCATACTTAGGCTGGGTTTTTTTTGTCACCGCACTATTTCACCCTCCCGTCTCGTGTCGGCGTGCTACAGCTGCGCCATTGGATGCTGATCATCCACTGCTCCTGGTGTCCTACAATCATTACATCTTTCTGCATTTTTTAACTCTTTATTTTCCATATTTACAATGCAGTGTACTTTCTCCGTGGCACTAGTTGCCGCTGCGACGACGACGGCAACATACGTGCCCAACAAACTCGACATTCGGGACAAGTAACCTCTTACAATTCTTTACGGCTTAACTTTCGATCTGTTCCTTTACTTTGGTCCACACGGCCATAATAAAATCCATTGATTTATTGCTCGACAATTTCGAAATACCAACTCGGTAACTCGAACAAGTTCAACGAGAAGAAACAAGATTTCTCTTTTGTGTTCCCGCCGAGCATTTCGCTTTACTGAAGCGGCACAGTTCGTGAGCGGTAGCTTTCTGGCGGAACACCACAATCTATGCACACGAGGTGGAGAGATTCGAGAGCCACAACCGATAGAGGAAGATGCAAAATCTGATAATAGTTTGATAGCCGTTCGAATGTTTAATACGTGTTTATCACAAGCCAAATTTGTACTTGTATTCGCTTTCGAACGCCGAGGACTGGCGCGCGTGACGTGTTCCGACGCAGTTGATCTTGGAAAGCAATCAACCCGGTTGTCTACCTTCGATAGAAGTCGACAAATGACGCTTGCAAAATCAACAACTACCATATTTTTTTTTTTTGAAGACACTTGCAGAGCTTATAGGATTCACTTCTTATTATAAATGATAATTAACAAACTAGTTTCCATACTGTCAGCAATTTAAATTTCTGACTTGCGAAGACTGCTGTTGGTTGAATTCTAAAATAAATGGTAGCAGGCTGATTTTGCAATTAACGCTAATCTATTTACATCAAAACATGCTATGTTTCATTATTCATAAATTAACACGACGTGTAAAAGACAACTGCATTAAATAATAATGGAGATTTGGAGATCTCAAATAAACAAGAAATAAAATATTTTTTTGACAGCGGCGCACTCTAATTTGAATAGTTTTGGAACCAATCATAATATTAGAATATTGACATTTGACCGACATAATACAGAAATATAGACATTTGACCAATATAATGATAGAGCCAGATATTGACATTTGACCGACGAAGGTTTGTTTCCATAAATTCAAATAGAAAAATTACGCGGTCGTCAAAATCTACGTGATAATTCTATAATATTTTCGAGTGTTTGTTTTGCAAGTATATTGTTATTTTTGGAAAAGGCTAGATTGTATAGTTTTCGAGCGATAAGAACTCGGTCGGTCATGATTTTTGGGATTGCATATTCGGGTTAATAGCGATGCCGCATAGAAACGAGTCAAACGAGTGGGCGTTCGCACGTTCAAGTCACGCAAAGTAATTTTTATTTTCTTCGCTCAATTCAGATTAACTCGCGTTTAATATATAATATCTTTTGCGTGCAATGATACTTAAATATAAACACATTTTTTTTTAATAAGAACAACGAAAATATTTAATTCATCCGGAAAAATGGAAACTCTTGTGTTCCGGAACGGACTTATGGTGCGGGGGCCTTTCTTACTGAACGTTTTGGCGCAAGGAATCATCAGAATGATAATATCACAATACAACGTGAACTACGAATAGCAACACATGTGCAGCTACGATAGTTTATGTTAAACTATCAATAATAAGACGAGCACAATCGGATCTGCCAGTATTTTTTGTACCCAATTAAATTATTGTTCAGTACGTGCGAAGTAGATACCTACATACGTCGGATACAAAAATAAAGTTGAATAAATTATTTTAAAAAAAATTGAAGGTAACACCATTTTTTTTTATTAAGTCAAGTGACAAAGTACCAAACGATTTTAGAATTCTTAACATAAAATATGTTTATTAAGGAGAACACATTCTTATTGTGAAGTTGTAATTATTTAGAACATAGGTCTGTAATGTTTTAAATACTAATTTAAAGTGTTAATTATAAATATATACATATAAAATCAATTTTGTCAAAAAATATTGTTTTTTGCGCTACCGGGATTCGAATCTGGATCTCTATTTCCAATCCGGGGAAGTACACAACCGATTGTGTTATACCGCTAGTATATTTCGTGACAAATTTTCGAATCTATAATTCGACAAAATGTATTTTATATGTATATATTTATAATTAATACATTAAATTAGTATTTAAAAGATCACAGACCGTCTGTTCTGAATAATTAAAACTTCACAATAAGAATGTGTTCTCCTTAATAATATAAGTTGTATCAATTTGTCCAAAATTTAATAAAAATGAATTGATAATTCTGGCGTCTGCAGTCGGTTTACTCAAAGGTATTTGAGATTCCGTAAAAACAATGTAGATGGCTTTCAAATAATGGAACAACAGATGTATTAATTTGAAAAAGTGTAATATATAGGTTCGAAAATTTGTCATGAAATACTGGCGCTATAACACAATTGGTAGTGTACTTCCACGGATTGGAAATACACGTTCGAATCCCGGTGGCGCAAAAACAATATTTTTCGACAAAATTGATTTTATATGTATATATTTATAATGAATACATTAAATTATTATAGTATTGTGACGCACAAACTGCGAGAGTTATCATTGTGTAGATGTGATAACACATCGCACGCCATTGTCGCAACATCATTGAGGTTTTAGAAGCGGGGATAATCTCGGTTCATGGCGTGTCTTCAAATAACGAGCGAACGCGTCGAATGAGTAAAACGAGCCGAGTGTTATTTATTTTGTAAAAATATTAAGCTCACTTAGCCGCGGCCTTTTCCGAATGCCAGGCCGAGGATCGATTTTTTTATGGGGTTCTCCCCCATCGCAATCCCGCACGAGCGCGCCGTGTGCCCTACGTGCGTGCACCGATGTAACTCGACACGTATTCGCACATGAAAATGTAACAAACACTAAAAATGTCATTATTTCGTAATTGATTCTTCAGTTCTCCAAGACAACAATATCAAATATACTAATTAAATGATTATAAATATATACATATAAAATCGATTCGAACCTAGATCTCTTTACAAACCGGGGAAGGTACATTATCCAACTATCCATAGCGACATTATTTTTGTGATACATAAGTGTAATCGATCCATTAGTTCTCCTAATAATGCACAAGTTGTATTGTCCAAATATTCAATAAAAATGAATTGTTAATTCTGCCTTTTGCTATCGGTTTACTCAAAGGTATTTGATATTCCGTAAAAACGAAGCTTTTGTTTAAAATGGCGGCTACTTAAAAACCTAGAGAACTTAAGACCTAGAGAAAATAGTAAAATAAAGCTTTTACACATGTACGAAATGTATCTAATTCTTGCGGCAAGTTCCGAAAGGGATACCAATTTATTAGATTTAAATAAGTGTACATAGTATTCCTCTAATTATCTTTAAATATATGTATGTAATGTACATAGTGTCATAATATCATACTAAGACAATCTATCAGGATCATTTAACGACCTGTCGATAAACTGTAAATTAGAAAAATATATATATATTTTGTAATATTTTAAATGTAAATACGGCAAACTTATATTGCAACTGCTATCGAAATGGTTGTAGGTGTACGTATCTACATATTATGATTATCGCAGGTGTTTGTGTGTCAGACAAAGGTTGCTCGTTGCTGGGTGTTGCGGCTTTCTCACGTTTTCTTCCGTTACTTATGTGCGGGGTGTGGGTGGGATGGAAAGTACATCGTGCATTCTACACGCCTATCACTTTGATCTCAATGTTTTGATATGGGTTTAAATGTAAAGGTGTCCAGCTGAGACTTTTCTCATATTTTATTTATACAAAATTGAGATTTTACCTTTTATAAACAATATCGTCTAAATGCAGTCCATTTTTCTCAAGACACTCTTAAATTTGCGAACACGCTAGAGCAAAGCGTCGGTTCAATTGCAGCAACTTCACGGCGGTTATTTTCTTGTAGGGCCTGAATTGTTCGAGGATTGTTACTGTAAACTCTCGACCTAAGGTATCCCCATACAATATTTTTGATTTTACATTATAAGTAAAATGATAAAAACAAATTAAATCAATCAACTAGAAAGAGACAGAAAAAATCTATCAAACGACAAAATATGTACTTTTTACCGGGATCCCGATAGCAACTAAATATTTCTTCTTTTTTTAAAGAGAACACATTATTTATTTGTGAAGTTGTAATGTCTTCAGAACATAGTTTGAGTAGCTTGTTGGTGTAGTGTTCAAGACGTTAGCCTAGTGATCTAGTGGTCGGGGGTTCTCACCTCGTTCCAGTACACCATCAAGTTAGTCCTATTTTCATAGCACAAGCATTTAGCTTAGTTTGAAAATAGTAAGAATATTGATGTGACATGTATTCCGTGTACGCATCTCTATTTAAAAAAAAAAAATTGTTCTGTGAAATTTTAATACACATTAAATGCATCAATTAGAAAAAAATATCAATTTAAGGAAAAAAAAATTTGCTGCCACCGGGATTTGAACCAGCATCTCTTCCTATCCGAGGAAGTCCGATAAGATTTTTTCGATAAATTGAGTTTTATCAGTATGTATATCTTTCTAATTGATGCGTTAAATTTGTATTAAAATATTTTTTCTGAATTTATTTCTAGTTTATTCATTTAATTTGTATTAAATATCACAGAACTGTGTTCTGAAAATGCATGTTCGCAACAACAGAGTGTTTTCCTTAATAAGATGATAAATATTTTCTCCTACCGTGAAGATTTTGCTAGAATTCCTAGTAGTTCGTTTTCCTCTCTTGATCAAACAGCACGTGTATTTCCCCGTCCGCACGTGCGATGATAGCGTGCTATTTGGAGAACTCCCGAGGCCAACGCACTATTAGAAAATGTAGTATTTCTGGAGGCGATTCAATTATAATATTTTACAAGCGCACAATACGTGGGTTAAGCCCTTCAAACGATACTTGGGGTAAAGCGATTGAAATCTACAAGACCAGTCTGCCTGGCTAAGTCTTTCGTGTTTTCTTTTAATTCGACCGTATAATGTCCCGTTACCTGTAATATTGACTCAACCCTAATGTTTACTGTAAGGCTTAAGTAAGTTGAGGAAAACCCAGTTGGCACAGATATTATAATACGAAGTGTTGATAATGGTTTACAATTGGATTCGCACTATTCGCTTCCATACGCAAAGGACCGTCGCGCGTCACATGTTCCGATCGTTGACCTTGAAACCGACACGCTTTTGCTTTAATGTCTAATTCTTCTTCAGTGCAGCCCATATCGAGCCTTGGCCTGCTGAATCATTTACCTACACACTCCACACTAACTAAGTATTGAAAATGTTTAATTCATTAAAGGTAGGCTCGGTGTAAAATGAGTTCTGTTTGGTATTGGTGGTTACAATATGGAAGATTCAATGTGAGATTAGTTATAGTTAACCTAGATGGCACTCGAATGGATATGCGTCTGAGTAAATTTGGAGCTAGCTATTTTGTGCGGGAAGATGACATCGGCCGTGTTTTTTTCAAATTTGTAGTAATGGAATTTTGAAAATAATAGATGACTCAGCAGCGCCGGTTCGATAACTACGAAAGTTAAGATATTTCAAGAAGCTGTATTGTTTCAATTCTATTGATGTAGATATGTGCTATATCTTGGATTTTAGTCTAAGAGGCATTCATATTCTTCTAGCATGTTTTTTTACAATATACTTTAATGTATTTGCTGGACTGAATGGTGATTCTCCGTTGTATGAACAATTGGCATTTTTTAATGCTACACGACTGTCTTGCTATGTCTTGCTATAATGCAACGCCAACCAAGAACTGTTCACTGTCCCCTGAATAAAATATTTGTAAGATTATTTACCAGTCATTAATTAGTAGATAATCTGTATATTTAAAAATAAATCTGTACTTATTATGGGGTATGTAATATGCGCAGTCACATTATATATAATTTTGTATTTTGTATAACTTTTCTCAAGTCGAATCAATACCCTAGTATAGTGATGGCGAACATTTTGGGCTTGGCGTGTCAAAATTTCAGAAAATCTAGCTTACCTTTCCTGGCGTGTCACCCCACCCCCCCCCATATGTAATATGTAAGTAGTAGTAAATTCGAACGTTGTCTAACTATCGTGAGTCATACACGCATCGCGACAAAAGGACGAAACACGACGTTTTACGACCATGTACGTCATACACAGGTGCAGTGATACGATAGAAAATCAGCTAGCCAATGTCCACTTTGTAATATTTTTTTATAAATTCACAATAGATATTATATACTTTATTTTATTAATATTTTTGATTGTCTGTTCTCTCTTTTATGATATAAAAATCAATGCGTGGGTTATTTAAAAAGTCAGTGTCTGACCCGCGTGTCGTAGGTTCGCCATCACTGCCCTAGTAGCTACCTACCCAACGTATTCGAAATGCTCCTTTTAATCGATTATGTTTTTGTGAGTTAGGAATTGGCTGTCCAGGTTTAGTAAAGTTTTTAATATCATGATATTTGACACATAATAAAGTATATCACACATTTAAAATATCGAACCAACCCATTCGTTGAAGACACGTGAAAAACAATTTGTAAAATATGTACTTTTATACTTTCCGCGCTGTGTAATTCCGTTTGCAATACAACAAAAGTAATATAGTACACTTCACTTTTCACCTATCGGTCTACAACACATTAAACATTTTATAACCCTCTGTCTGTCTGACAGCTATCACTGCACTTCAGTAACCGAACTATAACGATGTATAATTTATTATTACTATTCATTATTGTTCATTTTTAATTGTAACTCGGCACTAACTTCAGCACCACTCCTCGAATGGTTTGCCTACACTAGAATTGTGAAATTGTGTGATGGAGTTTTTAATGAATATGTTTTTTTTTAAATCATCACAATTTTATGTTATTTAAATAACATTAAATATTTCTGTATAAAAATATATTTATATATGCTATGAAGCTTAAAATTTTTGTTCACTGTGGACCGAGGCGCGAAAACCGTTGCTAACATACAAACATGTTTTCAACTATTGTATATTACAGACAATAATATTTTTATAACTTTTTTTCAATATTCAGATTGTACTTTTTTCACATAACTTATTACCTCTAAACAATTGCAACTTTTAAAAACTGTACAGGTAATTGCTTTAGAACAGATGACGTCTAGTAAAGTAATTACTTTTATTTTTTCAAATCTACTATTAATGCTACAAAAAATAAATAATTAAATAAATGTTCTGATCATTAGCGAAGATTTCCGACTACAAGATTTTGTAGTCCCACTTTTAAACAATATTGCAGCCGCGGGGAGTGGGATCCGGAGTATCTAGAAATTACGTAAGATTCTTTAAAGGGTTCTCAATGGTTCTTGAAGTTTGGGTATGTCAGCTAGTATAAATATGTAATTTATATGCAAGTAAGAGATCACCGCCGGCATTGTTGCTCCGAAAGTTCGTAAATAATGTGCATTTTCAAATCCACTGAACTCCGAAAACCCCACCTGTTTTGGTGGCAGCTGAGCAAACACTCGTCGTTTTCTGGGTCAGTCCAGCGGCGGGCTTCGGTTCTTAGTCATCCAAATATTCATTTTAATATTGGAATGAAATGAAAAACAGAAATAGCAAATTCTTCGATCGGTTCTAGCATCCTGAAGTTGGCTCAATCTGAGACAGTTGCAGAATCTTGGTATACCGCTATGAAAATGTATGGTGGAAAATTCAATTGGGATAAGAATTATAACATGTATCAAATAATAATATACACCAAACATTCAAATGGAGTTAGTGACATCTGCAATATTATGCGCGCCTAATCGACGTTTTTGAATCTTATAAAGGTGTCCAGCGGAAAATTTTCAAGTTTAATATTAAATGGATGAAAAAACTACAATTTTATTCTCATACTTTATTTACGCAAGATGGAGTTTAACGATGCGGATTTTACGTTTTATAAACAAGATCGTCTAAATACTGTCCATTTCTTTTAAGACACTTTCGCAATCGGACTCTTAAATTTGCGAATACGCGAGAGCAAAGCGTTGGTTCAATGGTAGCGAGCGACTTCACGGCGGATATTTTCTTGTAGGGCCTGAATTGTTGTAAACTCTCGACTTAAGGTATCCCCACAAAAAAAGTCGAACGGTGTAAGGTGATCCGGTGACCGAGGTGCCCAAGGTATGTCTCCGTACTTGCTGATTAATTTATTGGGAAAAATTCCCCCCAGCTTCTCCGTTGAAACTCTAGCTGTGTGTGGAGTGGCCCCGTCTTGACTGAAATTGTGTTCTGTTGTTGAACCCGGGAAACAGCTGTAGTTGCGGTGCCAAAAGCTCGTCGATCATTCGGCAATATACGTTAGCACTGACTATCTCTCGCTGGTTAAAAAAATAAGGACCAATTATCCGTCGGGCAGAAATTGCACACCACACTTGTCGTTTTTGGACAATGCAAACGTTTTTGTTGTCGGGGCACCAGTATCTCATGTTCTGTTTATATTATATGTTAACATAGCTGTCGATATGAAAATGTGCTTCGTCAGTAAACAATATGTTTCCGAGCGAACGTTACCCCTCTCACTTACCTCACCCTGATGGTTTACGATGATGAATTACCTCACCCTGATGAATTACAATTTAATTTTGAAATTTTTCCTCTGAACATATGTCGGTGGGTAGTATGACAAACGGATTTATAGATTTTTGAATATTATTTAAAGTTCAAAACACCGTGTTTGATCATGATATAAAAGTACCCCGTTGATAACGATGAAGCTGATCTTTGTACATGTCGAAATAAAATATTAAAAAAAGGTAATAATATGGCAATAGCATTAATAAAAAAAACTTTTTTTTATCCGTTCAACGGACATTATTTTGTTCACTTTTCAAATCTTAATAAATTTGCTTGCGAAAATTGTGAGAACACTTGCAATTCAATTTAATACTATTATACATACATATTCTATATTGCAAGATAGCCCAGTATTGGCTGTTATCAATCTTACTCCGTTTAAGACCGATGTAAATTTAGTAAACATATTTACCCAGATGTGATAAAATATTATTATATATACCTTCCGCATTCGGTATTTATCTACAATCTAAATGAACTAGTTGCACTTATTTAATATAATATATTTACGATATATGTGAGTCATATCATCCTTAAACATACGTAAAAATACGTTTTCGCTGACGTATACTGTCCCCCTCATATTAAAATTTATCACATTTAACGTGTCTGTTTTATTTCCAAAATGTCGTGTCGTCATTGTTCGTCATATTTTCACTAAACCGCGAAATACGCCTATGAATTAATTTATGTATTAAATTAAATGTATTAATTAGAAATATATACATACAAAATCAATTTTATTGAAAAATATTGTTGTTGCTACGGGGATTTGAACCTGGATCTCTTTCCAATCCGGGAGAGGTGCATTATCCAACTATGTTACAGCAGACAATACTATTGACGATTTTGACGTATCTGTGTGTCCAAAATGTAATAAAAATTAATTGTTAATTTTGGTGTTCGCTATCAGTTTACTCATATGTATTTAAGATTCCGTAAAAACAAAGTAGATGGGGTTCGACAATTTTAAATGTACTGTGGTGCTATAACATAATCGGTTAATGCACGTTCCCCGGATTGGAAGAGATCCAGGTTCGAATCCCGGCAGCAATAACAATATTTTTCGATAAAATTGATCTTATGTGTATATCTTTCTACTTAATACATTTAACTGAATAATTACAACTTTACAATAAGAATGTGTTCTCCTTAATAATTTATGTTTAACCACCATCTGACGACGTTAATTTTTTATGGTATTTTAATCAATCTAGTGTTTACGGGGTGTTACATAATGTATTATTTTATGATTTTAAAACCCACCTTCACATCCGAATCCGAATATATTTTTTCGGAAGCTTTCCAGATAAAATGAGTCAGTAAAACTGCGTTAAAAATAGCGCACTAGAATTTTTCGCGGATGGGGGGTATAATATATAAGAACGGTCCATTTTTCTAAGAGGCGTATCACGAAATTGTTGATTTTACGGTAGACGACATATTAACAAATTGTTTGGAATTTTTCACTGTTGAAAAATGATTTAAAAAATCTTACCGATATTTTTTGATTTAAATACAGTGTAGGGTGTATTTATTCTATAAATATGGCTTATTACTGCCATTTGTAAGAATGACCCATCGAAATAAGAGTGGTTACATCAAAATGTTTTTATATTATATTACTTGATTGAAATTAAATTCAGATATACCTGTTAGAATGGATTATGGGTATTATAATCCGAGGCGTAACTCAATTTTAATTAAAAACGAGATACGCCTTTTTGAAAGATGGACGACGAAATATGTAGTTTGTAGTATGTGTTTTTTATTATTTTTAAATTGAGTAAATTATTTAAGTAAAAAAAATTTTTTTGTTTTAGTGTTTTTTAAGTGAATTGAAAGAAATAAACCAGTAATTCAAGAAATAATTTAAGATAATAAAATGAAATTAGTCCTCTTTATGAAGTTTTATTTTTTATTTTATTGGAACTTGAACACTTTGCGTTGTCCACTCTATGAATACACTTCTGAATATAAATACAGACCTACCTAGTTAGAATTATCATCGTATCGTGTGGGTTATTTATTCACTGGCTATTATATTTTTCAACAGCTGTACCTACTCGGGAGCACGTTCGCCGCGCTTCGTCAGCAAGAGGTAGTCAGCAGACTCGATGGCGTAGTCCTTATATTTGGACACAGTGACGTCAAGTATCTCAACTTTGAGCCTATTATCAAGAATAATGTGTTCAATCACTCGACACACGTGTAGATACCAGGTGGTGGGTGGTGGATCCGTGACCGCCGACGAAGGTATTGCTAGCGCTAGACGGGAGTGGATTTCAGGAGTATGCAGAGTGTTCGAAGCGTTAAACACTCCTACTCTTGCAAACATGGCATCTGCATGAATTTTGATTTTTTTTTTTAAATAGTAATGCGTACGCGGAATACATGTCACGTCAATATTCTTACTATTTTTAAACTACGCTAAACACTTCTACTATGAAAATAAGACTAACTTGCTGGTCTCCTGGAACGAGGCGCGAACCCCTGACCACTATATCACTAGTCCGTCGCCTTAACCATTAAACTAACAAGCTACTTACATTACATGTATTTGGTTCTATAACCTCATTCGTTATTCTAAATTACATCGAAATACCTTTATAAACTCGGAAGTAATCCGTTTTAGGTCCACATGTAAGAATAAAGTTTAACATTCAACAGGAAAAATATAAATCAAAATGAAATAATTAAGCCAAGCGAGAAGTCCCCGACACGTCGACACGTCATTCGCAAGCGCGTCGGTACTTTATCATGCGGTTCGTTGCAACATTTTTCTTTGTAATAATATGTTTATAGTCCTACATTATCTTTGCTTTTAAAATTGTTATTTTCACTTATACGACCGATTTTTGAAAAGGTGCGTTTTTAGTTTCTTCTTAAATAAAATCTCTGATGCATTGTTTCTTATGACGGAGGGCAAATAGTACATTAGAATACTCGACTGAATTACATTAAATGTATATAAAAAGGGGGACTTGTACATAACATACACAGGATGCTGGAATACTCCATTTGAGGTAACTTGTTTTCGCTTGTTTAGTAAAAACGTTGAACGTGTAATAAATACAGTTGCAGTAAATACGCACTGCATAAATGTCATAAATAATTCAATTTTTTAATGTAAGTAAATTAGTACGACATTAAATCCGGCTATTTTCACAACCGTACATCGAGTTGCGTTTATTTATACTTAAGACACATCCACAGTCTCTCACGGCGATGAATGCTCGAAGATTGTTTCAAAAATATAATAGTTTATTAAATAAATGTATTAATTATAAATATGTAAATATCATCAATTTTATCGAAAAATATTATCGTTGCTACCGGAATTCGAACCTGGATCTCTTTTCCAATCCGGGGAACTATGCTACAGCGACATTATTTTTGACGACATATTTTCGAACCATGTTACAATTTTTCAAATTAATATATCTATCGTTGTCGTCAAAAATAATGTCGCTGTAGCATAGTTCCCCGGATTGGAAAAGAGATCCAGGTTCGAATCCCGGTAGCGAAACAACAATATTTTCCGATAAAATAGATTTTATATGTATATCTTTATAATTAGTATTTAAAACATCACAGAGCGTCTGTTCTGAATAATTACAACTTCACAATAAGAATGTGTTCTCCTTATAATATTTTGCTATTTATTTTACGCTTCTTTTGATTACCTCAGGTTGTCCCCAACGTCTTCCGCCATCTTCCCTAGCCTGATGCATATTTGTTGAATAGCACCTTCGAGCGATCCAGTTATTTAAAGCTGTTTTAACTATCTGTGGTCGGGTGCCACTTAACTGTCATTCTGTTTTCAATAAATTCAACACTTTACGATCAGACTGTACTCAATAAACCCTTTTTATATAAGCAAGAATGTTTATACTTTTTTCCTATTTGTTTTCGTTGTACCTTTTTTCAATGTTGAAAAAATAATTTATTATCGAATAAAACATCTTAACCAATTAACGCAGATAGATACCCGGTGAGACATATTCTTAAAATTATTATTACGTTATGTATAGGTGCACGTTAATTAATAAACTAAAGTCATAGAGCCGGTAAGAGCTATTTTTTTTTTTTTTTTTGTAAATCATTCTTCACGAATAGGTAACCGTCCTAAAATTATTATCACTTGAATCTTTATTTCGGTAATTAAATCAGTAGTTACATTATTAAGTTTTTTCTTTTTACCTAAAAATCATCGATTTCTGTTATCACTTATATACGCGGTTCGTCCTCAAAATATTTATTATCGATCCTATCTATGGCGTGTCCTGGTGAAGTACTTACTTACATCACGCCACGCTCTTCTGTCCTGACACGATTCTCGCCTCATCCACATTCATACAAGCTTATTGAGTTATTGAGGCTTCTAACAGGATCATCCTTTATCTGGTTTACCTGGTCGTGCCAAGTCTTCCGCGGGCGTCCTGTACTTCTTCTGCCATTAACACTTGCGTCATATATCTTTCTCCTGGTGGAGTAGTTCATGATAATAATGAATTATCGTGAAACAAATTATTTTTAGCTAACCTGATTGGTCGGGATCTATTTAATTAATGTGCGAGTATTTCGAGGGATTATTAAAAATCAGCTGGCAGAAGAAGAACGAAAGTAGACTGAATGCAGTGCAAATGAGATCACTTAGGCGTATATGTATATGTGGGAGATCCATTTATGACGAAATAAGGAAAGAATGTAAAGCTGATCTTAGTATAGTGAGTAAGATTAAGAAAGGATCACTTGGGTAGTTTGGTCATATGAAACGGGTGAATGAGGAGAGAATGGTAAGAAAGATATATGACGCAAGTGTTGATGGCATCAGAAGTAGAAGACGTTCTCGGGAGACTCCGCACGACCAGGTAAACCAGATACTGCAAAATTGTCCTGTTAGAAGCCTCAATAATCGTCGAGCTTGTATGAGAAGATGTATGAATGTGGATGAGGCGAAAATTATGTGTCGGAACAAAAGAGTGTGGCGCTCAATCTTCTCTGCTTACCCCCGCGGAGAAACGGCATGATGGTAAAAATTACCATTGTCCTCGCATAAAGTACCCAATCCTTTCTATGTTTACTAGAAGCTTTTTTTTTATTAACACATTAATACCGATTTGCACGTAATGTTCTAATAAAATATATACGTAGATAATGTTTTGTAGGGTTTCAAGCCATGGATATTCTCATAATTTAAAGTCAAACAATAATAATTTAATTTCCTACAGTGCGTTCGTTCCTCGAGGCGAGGGGTTCGCGATCCTGGCAACACCCTCTGCCTCCCCCACCCCCCGATCGATCCGTCACAGTGAGTGAAGCCATGCCTGTGTTTACCGCCGAACTGCACACCAGAAACTAACACGGGCTGAACCATCGCGCTTTTAACCGTATTTATATTACGGTTTGAAATACCTATCGAATTTTGCAACGGTTGTATAATGTATGTGTGTATGCTTAGGATAGTTTCAAACGGACTCGTGAAATTGAGCAAATACTCGGTCACGGGTCGATGGATGCGTGCTGACTCACTCGGTCGCGGTCTCGAATTGAATGACCTCTAATAATTATTCTTGCTTATGTTACTCCAGAAACAGCAACGTGCGCATGTGTTGTACGCTTTAGCCGAGAGGGTAATTGACACAGCGGTTAAGACCTCTGACTAGAAATTAGTTTCTGGGAACTACTTTTATCTAGCCAAGACGCAAACCGCTTTATATAATCTATCATTCGGACGGTATTTTAATTGTTTAAACAATTAAAATACCGTCCGTAAACATTAATGTTTAATTAGGTTTACGTTTGCACTGTTTGTTTGTTTTGATAAATTATAAATAATTTCAACTTTGATAATGTAATCTATTAAAAAATTAAAATCTATGTTTGATTAGTATGGTGTTGTAAGTAGTGTGACGTAATGACTTCTTATTTTAAATAGGCAATCCACCATTCAAGAGTGATTTGTGCCATTAATCGAGTTAAAACCTTATTTTATAGAAAAAAGTACAATAGTGTTATAGAATAGGAAATATTATATTACAAATCAATACCATTGTTGTTCAAAAAAATTGTTATTATATAGATTAAATGTGGCGAGTTAAGAGAAAGAATATGACACAAGTTAACCGGGAGTCGAAAATTATCATTGGCGAGTTACTGTACAAAAAACCTTTGATCCGCAATGGACAGGCAAAAAAGATATGGTCAAGGGTTTCCTCTTCGGCACCACATTCACACTCTATTAAGTTCAATCTGAATAAATGTGAGGCTACCTGGCAATATCCAATCTTCATTCTAGAAATATTTGATATTGTTCTTTTGGAGATTTTAGGTTTGGAGAACCAGGGAGTGCGTGGAATAGATCTTTGAATTATTTTAAGCCGATTACCCTTATGATTATTTGGCTCCATCCATTGTGCAGTCTGTATTACCGTATTAAGTCTGGAATTGATGAGGGAAAACTCGCGACGTAATGACATTTTACGCATATCTCTAATAGTGTCCACGGATGATATATCCCTCTGAGATTCAACTCGTGTTCACATAAAGGACAGTACAGTTCAGAGCGAAGTGATTTATGAATCATCACCCTACACGTTTTAAGCGCGGAATAGAACAATACTTTTCCAAACTCTCACTGAGAGATCATCGTGAACACGGGTCATAAAGACGACAAAATATTTGATTGCGGTTTCTTCACGGTGTGCGTCCTTCCGCTTAATGAGTTCGGTGTTCATTGCCGATTTACGACGGTGTCTAGTCTCTAGTTTATAAGCCTTTGTTTTCGTATTTGATACTTATAATACCAAGCATTGGAAAATGTCATAATATTGTTATTGCTTTATTGCTAATTGTCAGACCGGAAAATTTTGTGTAATGACGTCATGATAAATAACAATACATATTATATGTAGGAGGTAATCGGTTCGAAGACCTGTAGGTATTACGATAAATTCGTCGAAGTGGAAATAATATTTCAACAACAACAACAACAACGACATCGACAATAATAAGAATAATATCATTTGATTCCAAAGATAATGCTCTCCATATTTTTACATTAAAGAATTAAAATGATTATCGTACATAATGTAAAAGAAAAGAAGAAAACAAATGAATTTGTATAAATAGCGCGTAAAATAAACCCGCTCTTCGACAGTTAATATTATATTATTCCCGAAATCAACGGTAACCCTAATTTCTCTCTCGTACGTCTCAAGGTCGGAGCTTAAACGCTGACACGTGCCAATGAACGTTTATTTTGCTGATATTTGCAGCCTCACCTTGTCTTCATCTGTTTGGGTCTGTGAAAATTAACTCCGTGGATGTGCCAATCGATCGATTCTGCTGGCTCGACAGTCTCTAGAATTTAAAATAGGAATAATCAATTTAATTTTTTTTTTTAAATAATCTGTAAAGACAATTAAGAAATATAACATAAAAAATTAATTTTAGCAATATAGCATCGGAGATATAAGACTTCGGTGATTGGGCCACCGAAGTGCTTGCTGAACACGCGACCAACAGGCGCAGGAACTTGGTAATACCAAATTAAGATGAAGCGACAGTTTGTTTTCAAAGAAACATCTGTCTTGGAAATCTTGGACAGAAGATAAATGGCTTGTAATAGGGATCAATGGAAGAAAAAGACCCACCAGAGGTTGTAGAGTAATATTAAATACTGACTAACTTATAATCACGCCCTTTCCTCTAGAGCAGTGTCGGCGAACCTTTTGGGCTAGGCGTGTCAAAATTTCAGAAAATCTAACTTAACTTTGCTGGCGTGTCACCCCCCACCCCTCCACCACCATAGTATTTCATTTGATGTCAATTAATTAATTGCTCATTTAAATTATTCGTTTTTTTTTTCACATATATATGTAATATGTACGTAGTAATAAATTCGAACGTTCGAACGACAAAAGGACGAAACAAGACGTTTTATGACCATGTACGTCATACACAGTGCAGTGATATGATAGAAAATCAGCTACCCGATGTCCACATAGAAATATTTTTTTATAAATTCGACATTAGATATAAATATTTTTTTTTTTCATATTTTTGATTGTCTGTTCTCTCTTGCGTGGGTCAGTGTCTGACCCGCGGGTCATAGGTTCGCCATCGACTGCCCTAGAGAGCGCCACACCCGTGCATAGTCGTCGATTGTTTATGCGTCTAACAAGAACATCTCAAATCTTGTATTTCTGGTGTCATAATTGATTAATTACTTGCTCTTTGTCACACATAGCCCAGATGAAATACTATGTTTACTTCCACTACGGCTTCCGGTTGTAAATAACGCTATTATTATTCGAGAGTACAACTAATGCATAAATGCATTTGTCTAACATCTGTTGCAAACATTAATTTAGGTGTCCTCGCCATTTTGCGTAAATTATTAAAATATTCATTCAGCGACATTGTTTTATCAGTCATTAGCTGTTGATCCAAAAATAGTTTCGTAAGAATATTCAGTTGACACTTGGCCAAAGCGATGTTGTGCGATGGCGGTTTCTGAATATTTTATTTAATATATAATATCTTCTATCGTCTATTACCATGTCAAGCTTTTCTATTCAGTCTATTCTTAGCTTCTGGGTCTAACTGAGCACACCGCTGCGTAGTTACGGTCATGTTTGTAACTCCAAAAGATTGATTTTTTTTTACGTTAACACACAGACTTTCGATTAATGTTGACGGTCGGTTCACGGTGTTATAAAGCACCAGCGATCTGTGCCAAGCGTTGTCCGTGATTTAGTTACACTTTAAAATATTGCGTTGGATGTACAGAAAATTTGGTCTGAGAAGAAGGAGGGTGACAAGCTCAGGAAATGAGTTTGGATGATTATATTTTTATTAGGGTCCTAGAGCGCAAGTGAGCAAAATTTAGAACATAGTTTTCAATATATTTATATTTTGCGCGAGGAGGTGAGTATGTTTTGAGCAGGGTCCGGAAGAGTAAGCTCCGCAAAACTACAGATTTTCAGAAGATATTAAGTTTTTTTTTTTAATATGAACTCATGCTAATTTACGATTATTTTTATAGATATTTTTTATTTCTTCTTTATTACATACATATTCATTTTAATTTTATTTTTTGCCAAACTGCATGGCAGTTTTATGGCAAGGATTGCCTTTTACATAGTTAAACATTTTTTTATAAATAATAAATAACAAGGGGAAAAGAATTAGATAAGGAGATGTTAGATAAATTACTTGGAAAGATATAAGGAATAAAATATATAAATAAATATAATAATTAAATGTATTAATGATAAAAATATACATATAAAATCAAATTTATAGAAAATATTATAAAAAAACTATGCTACAGCGACATTATTTTTGACGACAAATTTGGATAATGCACCTCCCCCGATTTGAAAAGATATCCAGGTTCGAATCCTGATGGCGCAACATCAATATTTTTCGATAAAATTGATTTTATATGGATATCTTTATAATTAATACATTTAATTAGTATTTAAAATGTCACAGACCGTCTGTTCTGAATAATTACAACTTCAGAATAAGAATGTGTTCTAATAATATATTAATAAATTGTAGAACTTTGTTTTTGGTTAATTCATTCTGTTACATACTTTTTTCATATCTTGTCTTTGTCTTATATGTCTACTTAATTTTCTAAAGTTGGAAATCGGAATAATTACGGATAAAATAATAATAAAGAAAAATTTTCTTGTAACCCGAGATTATCAGTTGTCTCACTTTAGGAAATTTATGAAGAATTAACAGACTAAATTGTTATTTCTGAGATTTTATTTCCGTACAAAAAAGTATTATATTTTTACTTTCTGAAATTAGATCATAGAAGAATCTACCGATTTTTTAAATTTATCCGCGTAGATTTCTGTCTGCTGTCGGGCGAGAAATCGAGTCCTCAAAAAATAAAAATATTATCTACTAATTTACTTTTTATAGCATAATATGCTCCACTTGGTTAAACGTAGTTTTCTAATTGAAAGTGTAAATATCATATATGATGTATCTACATATATTATTTCATAAACGAAAATTCGACTTATTGTAAATAAATGTGTGTCTTACAAATTGTCGGTGTAATCATATTTTAACTATATATCTATTTGCTGTCAATGTTCAGTTTTCAGTGTTGCTTTAACAATTCGACTTCTCGGAGCTGAAATGATCTCAAACTAGAACGCGAGAAGAATCGCAGTCCGAATGATCTCCCACTCTCGCATACCCAAGGCCAACCGCTAATGGCGGTTTCAACAGGAAATAAGAGTTATGCGTGTGGTTCAAAACCGATAGATTTTTTTGTCTCGATCTGTCTGTACATAAAAATTACTCGTTTATCGGCCATAATAGTATTTTATGCAGTGCGATTCTTTCTGAGTTATTATAATGTTTTAGTGAGTTGAACTGCAACTGCGCGAGGATTGAAATAATCTAGTTAATAATGAGTATTACGAATTACTAATAATCAATCACCGATCATCATTACAGGTGAACACCAATCTCACAACAGTGGTTTATCTCGTCACTGCTTAATAAAATCGAATTAACGCTACGATAATGCGCTTCCAAGTATTGATAAATATTTCATTTCCTTAGAACATATCCATTTTTTTTATTAAAAATATTCTACTTTAAGAGTGTTTAAATTAGATGGTTGTGTAAACATACGGGTTGTAAAAGATCTCGTCTACAATATTTGTTGGGTAGATACGTGACTAAATTACGATTCGAAAATGTTTGAGGATATATATATATATATAAATTCTGAACTGATGCGGAAAATATGTCTATGAGATTTTTACAAAATCATATTATTAAGCATCAAGTTGTTTTTAACTACTTTTAAGTTATATTTAATACATTAATCGGTTTTGGAAAATACAATTTCAAAATACAGATGTCAAATTTTTATGTTTTAAAATTTTTTTTTTTTTAATTATTTAAAAAATAAATCTTATGCCTAACTTAAATTGTTAGGATGATACAAGATGTGGAAATTGACTTAATGACACAAAATTAATATACTTTTTTATAAACGAGTAATTTTGGTTACTTACTACATGTATTACTTTTTTATAAATAAAAACCACAACGTACAATTTGCAACAAATATTACAAAATATATATGTTTGCTTCAGGCTGTAAATAGTTCAGGGCGCTTGGAGTTCGATGACATTTTATTTTTTGTATTCAATGTAATCAATGAAATATTTAAAATAATCATAACCACTTTTTAAAATGCCAATGTCTCTGACCTAGTAGATATTTTAAATATATGGTGTACCCCGAATATTGCGCACTAGGTGTGTTACCTTATGCTCAGGATATGTTAACGAATAATTAAAAATGCACGATTTTAAGCCAATTTAAAAGATATTTATACTCTCGTAAAATAAATGTGCCCCCAGCGTACGAACGAAGAAGAGAAAGTGGAATTCCTTGGCGGATTTTGCTTTCATGCAGTGGCGCGTGAGTGTGTAGTCGCTTCGGACGTCAGCCTAAATGGTTAGCGCCGCGCTGTGGTTGGACTCTGGGGGACATGAATTTTAGTTGTGTGCAAAAGTTTGTTGAAATAATTCATGACGTTCTGAAAATTATTGCTGTCAAATATGATAATTGGAATAACACAAGTCGATCTTATTTATTAATCCTACCTGAGAGTGTATGTATTTTTTTTTTTTAAATATTTCCTTACAGAAACATATAATTTTTTGACCACGATAGAGCGGCGTGCAATGAACTTAATTTTATATTTTTACCGACTGTCAAAATTAAAAAATATTTTTTAATTTATTCCGAGATTTTTCTGATTCAATTGTGTATTTATATCCAATAAAAAATATGTTAACTAACATTTGATCTTTAGTTTCCTTATCATAAATATCTACGAGATATTGTTTTTATCAAACGTTGTAAGGTCAATTCGTTCTACAAAAAAAGGCCAGGCCGTTTTCATAAAAAAATTCCAAATAATCACCTGAAAATTTTGGTGATCACAAAAACTTCATAACAGGTAAAAACACGATAATCTCTAAAATCTATTCATAAATCCTTTTAAAACTCGTACAAAATTTGGTATCTATATTATATATTATTTATATTTTAAAGGTAAATAATATTCAAGTTTGGTAGATTTGATTATTCGATATTTTAAAACAAAAGTGTTTTCATCTCGCTTTGAGTTTTTTTGTGGTTGGCTACTTTTTGCATAACTACGTTCAAATAGTAATCGGATATCTCCATCGAGCGTTATCAATTGTATATTTCTATCTATATAATACGTCCGTGTTTATATTTTAATAATTAGTTATCTGTTGATTTATATTTTTAAAAATTTTATTACTAAATTTATAGTTAGTATCTACTGTACTGCTCAATTGATAATTTTAATGCATTGACCACCTTCAGTATTTGGATGGAATTAGTCATCTGAATAAATATATCAGAATACATAAAAATCAACACATGTAATAATCGGTGCCTAGTACAAACATGGAACTCCGTCGTCCAACCATCCATGGTGGTGCCGTCGGTGTCCCATGAAAAGCAGTTCCCTGACACAATATGTTAACAAAATTATAATATATATCGCTAATGTTTAAAACTCGTTCTAGGAAGTAGATTAAGTATCGCTTTTTCTGAACTGCACCATCTTCGATATCAATTAACAAATGTTTTGACTTGAAAAGGCAAGAAAAATAGTTTAATATTTTAACTTTGAAGAACGATCGTTAGGAAATATTATTACGAGTGTAAGTAGTATTTATTTCCTAATTTAAAAAAAAAACCTACATTGCAAGTCAAATATGAAAGTTATAAAATATTCGCACATATTTACTTTTTAATTTTTTGTCCAATCTATGATAAACGACTATGGACGGACGTGATTCTAGTATCGAGCGTGACCTTTGGGCATACGTATTAGAATTAGAAGAGCCAGTATCAAACATGACTGTGAGTGGGTTTTACATCCTTGAGAGAGTATCAAAACAGAAGTCATTGTGAAGTCGTTCAAGAAGACAGGAATTTCAAACATGTTGGATGGGATTGAAAACGACGCAATTTATGATTCCGATGTTGACAGTGTTCAGTAATAATATTTTTCAATAAAAAATTTTATCCATAAATTTAGGGTGCGACTTATAGTCGTAAAAATATGGTAAAATTCGCATCAGAAATATTACTGTTAATTTTAATCATTACTTACCGTACAACAGAATTAGTGTTCCGATTTCTCACAATAAGACTAGCTAGTTCACTATTTTGAAAAATATACCTTCAAAACAAAAAGGTCAGATTAACCTTTCAGAGGAAATTGACTCTTAATTCCCCTATTACACACACAAAGACAATGGGGTTTTATTTGTAAGATAAAATTATGGTAATAGTTGAAGTTGGCTTCTTAATAAGGGGCCGAATATCACATTCACGCACCGTGTATAATATAATTTGACAGGCCACCGAACCAGCTGTAGCCGCAAAGTAGGCAGGGAGTTGGACCGCGCTGCTGTCAAAGTAACTCTTCTAGTTCTGCTGGAATTTGTCAGATAAAATCGCCGAGGTAGACCCATTTCCTCGGGGACCTGGCAACTCCCCGAGTTTTGATTTGTCATGTAATAATGGCGGGTCTTCGCGGTGCCGAATGTTGAAATTAAAGGTGATAAAATGCTGTTCACAATTCGCTCCACGTTCCCGTAGCGTTGTCGTTGGGGACTTGATACCGATGCTACCTTTATACGAGTTTCTTAGTGATGGTATTCGAGAAGTGAGACGACATGCGAAATACTGGTAGATGACGATTATTTGGAACATGTCGATGTGTTTGTGTATTGGAGAAATGTTTATATATGAAAGACTGAAAGAAATATGTCAACGGCGTTTTAAATGCATTAATTTGTTTTTAAGAGAATACGTTATTGTCGTGAAGTTCCATTTTCAGAACATAGTTCTGTGATATTTAAATACAAATTAATTTAATCAACTATAAAGATGTACAGAAAAAATCTATCATAAAATATTTAAAAGTAAAGGGTTTTTCAATAGGGACGCTCAAACTTTCTTTCAACAGGGACAAGAAACTACGCCATATTTCTTCAATTTTTTTTGAGGTTAACACTCGTACTTAGTTGGCATCATGGAGCAGTACACACCGGAGCAACGCTTGCAAATTATTCAAATCTACTACCGAAATTCGCGTTCGCTCACCGCAACTTTAAGAGCAATACGACCATTTTATCGTCGTCATCACTTGCCTGCCACATCAACAATTCAACGTTTGGTGCAAAAATTTGAAAGCACATTGTCGCTACACAATGTTCCAGTGCCAGTGAGACAAAGAAATGCACGAAGTGAGGAAAATATTGCCGCCGCTAGAGCATCTGTTTTTGATGACCCAAATGAGTCACTAACACGACGTTCTCAACAATTGGGCATTTCTGTGACGTCATTGTGGCGAATTTTGCGAAAAGATCTTGGCCTACATCCATACAAGATCCAGTTGACACAAGAACTAAAGCCGCTTGACCATTTGAAGCGTCGCCAATTCCTCAATTGGGCTGCACAACAATTTGAAAATGATGCTGAATTCCATCGAAAAATTATCTTTAGCGACGAAGCTCATTTTTGGCTCAATGGATATGTAAACAAGCAAAATATGCGTTATTGGGCAGGCACCAATCCACACGTGCTTCACGAAACACAATTGCATCCCGGAAAAATCACTGTTTGGTGTGGATTACATGCCGGAGGTGTCATTGGACCATATTTTTTTGTTGATGATGCTAATCGTCATGTTACTGTGAATGGTAATCGTTATCGCTCCATGATAACTGATTATTTTTGGCCTCAATTGCAAGGTATGGACTTGGCCAATATGTGGTTTCAACAAGACGGCGCTACCAGTCACACGGCACACGCAACAATTGACTTATTGAAAACCAAATTTGGTGAGCGTGTTATTTCGCGAAATGGACCAGTTCAATGGCCGCCTAGATCATGCGATTTAACACCATTGGACTATTTTCTTTGGGGCTATGTTAAATCTTTGGTCTATACCAACAAGCCGGCGACGTTACAAGAGCTAAGAGAAAATATTGAACGCGAAATTGGTGCGATTCGGGCCGAATTATGTGAAAAAGTGGTGGAAAATTGGATTCAACGAAACGATTGGACTTCTGCAAACGTGCCCGCGGTGGTCATGCGAGGGAAATTGAATTTTATACATAATTACCACTAAATGTACTTCAAAACATAATAAATTTTTTTTAGATATATTCATTCGTTTTTGTTTTATTTTAAAAAAAAGTTTGAGCGCCCTTAATGAAAAACCCTTTATTTTAGGTTCACCGCAATTTAAGGTTGATTGCTTCAATTGGAAACATTTCAAAATATAAGTTAAAAATTTGTCGAAAATGTATTCGATTGCTATAGCGAAATGGTGAACTCGCTTCCCCGGATGTGAAGAGGTCCAGGTTCGAATCCCGGTAGCAACTAAATATTTTTTAGATAAATAGATTTTTTATGCATATCTTTCTTGTCGATTCATTTAATTTTTATTGCAACAATTTCTAATTTAAACCTGTCTACAAAAGCAAGATTAACGATACACAATAGAATAATGGTACTAACACGGATGTAAAGCCTGGAATTGGTAGAAGAGGAACGAAAGTAGGTAGTGGAATTGAAATTGAAACAAATTAGGAAAGAATGTAAACTGATTTTAGCATAGTGAGTGTGATTAAAAAAGGATCGCGTCGCTGGTTTGGCCGTGTTGAACGAATGAATGAGGAGAGAATGGTAAGAAAGACATACGACACGGGTGTTGATGGCAAAAATGCGCAACCAGGTAAACTAAATACTGGAATATGGTCCTGTTACAATAGACGAGCTTGCACGAAAACACGTATTTATGAATAGTGTGGATAGGAATAATGTTGATCTGATGATAAGTTAGTTAACGATAGCTAGTTAATTAACGAATGATCTTCATACATGTACCTGGATCTCTGCTCGAATTCCCTCTACAATAAAACTATTGAAGACTGTTGTATAATTCATATGTAAATTTTGTAATATTCTCGATCTACGATACTCCCTCGCCACCTCTCGGGACCACATGTCCCGCAACCCACGATCCCTTGTCGACATCCAACCCCCGTTCTGTGCATTCCCAAATCCCGAAGCGGTCGATAGCCCTTATAAAAAATAAAAGCACACAAAAAATTGAACCTGCTCGCAATTGTACCCTCGCGCGAGATGTTTCCACTCGGCGAGCCGCGAGCCGATACGCTATTTGAAATAGAATTACACTTGTAATTTTTTTTTTTTTTATGGAAAAGACATTGTTTTTTGTGAAGTTGCAGTTTTTCATAACATAATTCTATGTAATACAAATCAAATGAATACAAAGATGTGCAGAAAAAATCAATTTAGCGAAAAAATATTTTAGTTGCTGCCGGGATTAACTTAACATAAAATATTGCATGAAGAAAAATTGTAATTTTCAAATACATTATATATTTTTTTGAGCTTTTGTGTGATGAATACTATAAGAATTCTTTTTTTTTTTTCAAGGAACATTAAATAATTTTTGAGATTTTTTAAAAGTAATATTTATTCTTATTAAAGTATAAATTTAAAATTACAATATATTTTGACTTTTTATTATATTATTTATTATAAAAATAACACACTAAATTTTGCATTTTACGTCTCGGACGTGTCTTTGCAAGTGAAAAGAACGTGTAGAAACAGTTTATGCCGTAACTAGTACGTAAAAAATATTTTTTATTTCATGCAATTGCATAATAAAAATATGACGTATATTCTCCACGTTATGTTGTTTCAGAACGAAAACGAATTTTCTGGTCGAAATTACTTCAAAGAAAAAAAATATTTATATATGTCAATATTTAATTAAAGATTTCTTAATCACGTATTCCGATGATATTTCTGTAAAAAGTTAACTTATGTCACGTTCGTTCGAATTGATAATCAATATTTTCGGTCTTACGTGGAGTTATGATAACATTGTTATATTGTTTAGACTCTGTTTGCCTCCAAGGCTGTACAGTAGCTCTTATTGTTTCGTTACTCTTATTGTGTTAATTTCGTAAGCTATATTACTGCGCATATTACGAACTTGTAATTTTATTTTCACTGTAACCTCACCTGCATTATTTAATCATTAGAAGCCCACGGTAACCGTGTCCCTTATATTTTGTGCGTACAATTATGTGTGGAAGCATATTTTCAAATAATATTGTTTCATCGCTATCTACGTAGAACAATTAAAAATTATGAAACTAATGCGTGTTATAAATGATAGATGTCTCTAGTATTTCATTCTGAATTACTGAAGCGAGAAAGTGTTAACAATATGAACAAACATATGTATTCTTTTTAACGCTTCGTAAAATAGTATTATGAGACACTTCTGTTGTTTACTCATTATGTAAGAATAACTATCATAATAGCTGCTTGCCATTTTTCCCCGCTATGTAGTAAAAAAATTTCCTTGTGAATCTAGAATCATTCTCCACGTCTAAGGTCATTTCATGTGTCATCCAGATGATTGAATGATTCAACTTATTACACATGCAGATTTGATTTATTTTGCTGGGCGAATTCTGTATGTCGTATTACTGCCAGGGCTGTGGAGTTGTTAATAGGTCTGTCGACCCCGATTCAGAATGTACCACAGCTCTCATTACTGCAATACAAATAGTTAAATTTTGTTAAATAATGTGTATCCTTCTATAAGTAAAAACGTTTACGAGGAAAAATAAACCTGTCAACACATTTTTATTAGTAACATTGTGCAGTATAGGTTTGCATAATTAAGTTAGTGATTGTAATGCTGAAAGATCTGAATATGATGACCTTTAAGGAGAACATATATTTTAATATAACGGTATTTATTTATAAAATCCTCAATCAGAAAATATCGGCCGAATTTATACGAAAAATTGATGCAAATCAACATGAGCACGAGCATCGTACAAGAGGATGGTATAAACTGAGACTGCCATTCAGGAAGAAGGCCAAATCTCAGAAATCGATGATGTATAGTGCGATGAATATTTTTAATAAAATGCCAGAAACCATAAGAAAGAGAAGAAACAATAGATTTAAAGTGATTTAAACTGACCAGATATGTAAAAGATAAGTTTTACTAAAAAAAACGACTAATCTTGTTTATATTAGAGCATTTGTAGAAGTGCACTATGTTAAGAATTATATTGTCAATAATCCTGCACGGTTTGAGTGAATATTTAGCCCATATTTCAACAATTAGATAAAACGAAGCATAATCTCATTCGCACACTGACACAGGTGCACCGACACAGGTGCCTCCCTCCCATTGTCACACTTAGTAATGCTAGCGTTTAAAACGGACTGATTATTGATTGATTGATCGCGTGTCTATCGGATGAACATTTAATTAAAAAATTTAGACTCGGGGACTTCGGGTACGTTTTTGCCGCCGCTCGCCCGGCGTGGACGCGTCCAGAATTAGTTTATAGCGGCTGGCATTAAATTTTCCGAGATGTCTGTCTTTATTTTTTGTAGGGATTTTGGCCCAACGGTCGGTCAACAACCCGCCGCAAGGGTACCGCCGCTGCACACTGGGGAGCGAGCGGGACAGCACGCGTGGAGCGATAGAGACGGAGATTAGAGACGTATTGGAACCGAGAGCTATTGGAACACGGAGTTGCATTCACTTGTTTTCAGATAACGCGTTATCGCGGTCCACGCAGAACGATGCTCCCCGAGGAAAGGCAACATTTAAATTTAGAACGAATCGCTGTTTTTAAAATTGTTTTAATTTGATACTTCGATGCGAAATTCAAGTGAAAAATTTCTAATCGATACAATGCTCGGACACAGTGATTCAATTTCACAATACGGTTGTGTTAAATTTAAAAACAATGTGATGTGTAATCGTAAAAAGTGGAGTGCTTCAATTTGTAATTTCCAGTTACACTGTGCATTTCGTGTCAGACAACGGGTCAAAAACAAGACTAAATATATTCCTTTCTTAGGTAGTTCTTTTATAGTAGTTTAAATATTAAAAATTGTGACGACTGATGACGTTGTTAACAGAGATAACCTCAAATTCATGAAACGAACGTATATTAACATTATTATAGTGTATAATCTCCAGCAAATTACATAGATTTATAAGTAGGTAGTATAACATTTCTAGAAAATTCTAATTGTATATATATCTGTGGATGTCGACCTAGATTTTTTAATTTCATTTTACCGTGGTTTTACGCCGACGACTGTCGCCAACATCATTGTTTAAGTTTGGCAGTTAGCCTTTTATATTTTATTTAAATATCATTCGAATACAATGTATAGGAATGACAGAACGGTCGGCGGGCCAGTATTTCGCACACTTGAATATACGTTGTGTCCTGTTCAATTGATTATGGTAATTGTATTGCTATAAGAGGTTTGTCATTCTTGTAGTGTTATCTATCAGTGCGCATTGCTTATTTATATTGATTTGACATTTTGCACCTATTCGTGTACACATGACACATACATAACCTAACAAATTACCTGGAAATAGAATCGGCTAATTCGCAGCAAGGTGGTTGACCCGATATATTGGCAAATACGGAATGCGATAATTTTCTGGAGTTTCTTCGACTTCTCCCTTAAGGTTGATTATAAAGGTTGTTTTTTTGTTTTAGAGGTATAGAACTTTAAAATGAAATAAAACACATAAAAATCGTGGTAATGACCGTGGTATTGGCTTTATTAGAAAGATAATTTTATGCCATATGATTTCGCGCATGTGGGCGCCGTGACTGGTTCGAATATAGCGCAATCTGGAAGTCCAATTTTCGACCATTTTTGAAGCTGCTGGGGACGTATATCGGCAATGCAATAACGCGACGAATGTTGGCTTCGAAGTCGTCTATCGTCTCTGGTTTATCGGCGTAGACTAGCCACTTCACATATAATAATCCAGAAAATAATCCAAAGGTGTTAAATCACATGATCTTTGAAGTCTATTACGCAAAATTATGTTTCCTTCAATAAATTGATTGAGGCGCACGTCGTGTGGCATGTTGCGCCGTTTTGTTGAGACCGCAGCTCTTCCACATTAATGACATTCAATTGGGGAACGAAAAAGTCAGTGATCATGGATCTATGACGCTCTTCATTGACTGTAACGTTCTTCTGGCCGGCATTATTTTTTGAAGAAACGACAGCTTCTTCGGTACGCACGATGAACGATTTTTTTTATTATTTTTTATTGAGCAACATGGACATAAAGTTTTTACATATTATACATTATAGATATTCTTATTCCAATATACAAAAAAGGCTAACAAGCTTCATAATGTAAGAGACGTTCACTGTCTCCTTAACTAGACCGAAGTCTGTACTAAAGGAGACTGGTTCATCCGTTGTCTGTCATACAAATATGAAAACCATTATTATTATTAATATATATGATTTTATCTAATACCCTCGCTATCCCATGATTGAAACATTGCAAAACAGAAAAATTAATATGAAGAAATGATGTTCTGTTCATGTGATCATTTCCATGAATCTTTGCTCAGTTTCCTTTCTGCCAACACCCAATAATCAGCTCCTGAGATGGTGTTTGAGTTTGTTCTTTGAGAATTGTTTCATACTGCTCGGCAAAATGTTATAAGCTTTGGAGGCCAAAAACATATGGAAAGATTGACCAAAACTTGTTTTCATTTTAGACTTAACGGTGAGCCTATTCTTTTTTGCTCTCGTAACATAATTACGAGATGGATATTGATGAAGTTCTTTGTTGGAATGAAAATAAAGGATTATGTCGAACGTAAAATGGACGTGGCGCACGGTAAATTTAGCGAAATAAATTTGTACAATTTGCAAGCGTTGTTTTAGCGTAAGTCTATTCATAGTGAAATGACAAACCAAACTGAGCACAAATCAGCTGTCGCTGGAAAAAGTGTTGCCAAGTCTAATACATTTCGAGTGATATCTATTATTTGATTGTCATTTTTATATCTACGTGCGTAAAATGCGTCATTTTCTTTTTATAACCATTATACTATTACATTATAAACCTTTTTATTGTGTTGAAGTACATTCGAGAGTACAAAGATATAATGGTTATTTATATCACGAATATTTGGAAGAATTCAGATGAGCAACTTCGAGAATCTGATTCTTGGTAGCGTGCGTCACAGAATTTTCGCGAATTATGTATTCGTACAGTTCGTAAAAAGTGGGACGGTTGTGTGACGGTTAGGTTAAGTGTATTTGAAATGTTGTGGCACAAGTTTCGCTGAATCGAAATACGGGTGTATACGATATTTAATAGGTATTATATTAAATTAATTAATAGTTTTTGGAACTGAGTCATTCACAGTTTAAAACATAATTGAAGGGCATAGTGGTACTAGTACAATTTAATTACAATAAATAAATCCATTAAATTAATTGGCGGGAAATTTGATTAGCATTTAAAAATTTTACTACACTGACATCTGTATGCACTTATCAATTTGATGCTGTCAGAAATATGACATCTTCATTCTTGAATTATGTCTTATAATAATTGTGTGCATGAGCATACCATCTGACTCAAGTGAATTTTTTTGTTTTTCTAATTTTTCTTTTAAATGTTACTAAAGTTTTTTTCTTGCGAAAACGGGTTTGAAAGTACATACCGTAGTAAACTAATTTTGCTTTCCGATACAGGATAGTAAAAACGAGAATCGATAGTTAAATATGGCGGACTTTTCACAGCTGTTCCAAAAGTCATCCGACACATTGATACTTTGAAAGTGTTGCAGTATACGACAATTAATCATTCAATATCGGAGTTCGTCCGATAGTGATATCATCGTTGTTTAATATACATTAGCACATGATATGAAAAAATTTCACCACCAAAGTGACTAATTTCGAACACCTAGGTGAAAATATCCGTAGATGATGCATTAAATACAACATGGTTCATGATTATTTGTCACCCCTATAGACATCTCCTACGTATCCTACCGCCGAATTGCCGCGAATTTCGTTGTTAGCCGAAGCTGCGCGCGTCACTGAATGAAGTGAAAAGTTTTTCTATCGCACTGGTTTGACAGTCTGAAGGAATCGTCGTGTCTAATTATTATTGTGTGGATGGTCGCCATTTTTTTTTTCCAAAATAAAATAATTTTTTTATTGACCTCTTGTATTGTGGAATATATTTTCTTTAAAATATTTTTTATTACTAATCACCCGTCGCATTCCTCAATCCTCTTCAATTAGAAAAGAAAATTGTTATATGTTTTTTTTTAACGTTAACGAGCGATCGTTTGATTAACTTCAGTTAGGATCGAACTTATTGTTATTTTTGTTTTATTCACTGTTAACCCACTTTTGGAATTTGGCTACCTCAGGGGATCATCCAAAAATAAATAATACTAGTAGTAATTAATTTATTATGCTTTTCGCACACAATGATCAGATCAGAACACAACATGTCGTCAGTTTACTGAGGGTGTATACCTCTGGATTGAACAGATATTAACCAAATACTTGTTTGTCATTGCTCGTATATTCCTGTACTTATTACGAACACTGATTACAATCTTATTTTTAGTATTATATGTATAAGTATTCCAATAATTTTGTTTGTTTTAAATTCAATTTTACTGTAGGCAAATTGAGTCGTTGTTTACATGATCCTATCGTTTATTTGTTTGTAAATTTTTTTATACTTTTTACTGATGATGGAACGGACGTTCTGAAACTGGTCGGCGTCAAAATAAATCATGCAAAACTTTTTCTAGTTGAATAATTTTAAAGTATTATCGTGTCGCGTTGCCGCCGAAACAGTACATCATATATTTATATTACGTATTTAAATCATTTTAAGAATATGATACGATTTTTTAAATTATTAATTATACTTTCATCATATCTAAACACGAATGCGATCGTCGTAGCAAAAACCGATCTGGTTTCTATATATTTAAAAAAAAATTAACACTACAACAGGTCATGAGGCTCAATTACTGTATTGAAACACATGACAAAAACACGCAGGCTTAATAAAATGACATAGATGTATTGAATCGAACCCGGAGCCCCGGTATGAAAGCCAGTGTCATTAGGACAACACATTATTATTGTGAAGTTGTAATTATTCAGAACATAGATCTGTGATATTTTAAATTATTAATCAAACGTAAATGCCGCCAGTAGTAAGTACTTTTTAAATATTCGTTCTGAATTACAACCGTATTATTGTATCGTTGAATAGTGTCACATTTCGCGTTGAGATTGTGACTTTACGATTACAACATTGTTTACCACAATACTCGCGCTTGTCTACGTGTGTCCGACGATGTACCTCGATCGGCACTTTTGAGTGCGGCGAAAAGTCTCGTCCCGAAGAGCTCTGAATTACACAAGCCGGAGTGTGGCGGCAAACGCCGAACGTCTCAAGACCGCCAATGACTGGTTTTAATAAACTCAAGGATAGTACGCTCTTTGGTCATGACTCCGTTTATAGAGCTGTCGGTAATCGCCGGGCCTCGAGGAGATAACGCGCTCTGCATATTTAATATAAAATTATTATAATCGTACACGACTCTGTTCCAAAATTATTTATTTGTTTATTTTTTCGTAATCTACGGATTGCGTTATTAACATATAGATGTCACGGTGTGTACCGAGTTTATACTGGTCAGCGGTGTTAGAGCTGCGAGTCAACACTTATATTTTTCGTTTTGTTTTGTCTTATCCCTCCTGTTAGGAAGTGTTTTCTATGTATAAATTGTTGTTTTTTTTTTGTGCATATTGTTATATTGAATTAATAATAAAGAGATTTCTTGCCGGGCGACAGTGAGGGGTGTATTTTGTCGGTTGCCGTGCAGTTTTACAAAATTTTTTTTACAAAATTTGTATAGATTTACACTACTCATAGGCAAAATTGGAGAATTTTTTTTCTCAACTTAAATGCATATTTTAATCCGAAACAAAGTATGATGTTATAGTACAAGCCAGTGTTGAACTTAATATATAAATTATTTTAATATGTATTTAAAACTAGGCGTGATACAGCAAATCACCGGAAACTTTTATTTTGTGGTGTACACGATCACGTCTGTTAGAATGATCGATATTTAGATTTTTACCAAAATGTCAGTGGTTTTTAAAATTATAATAATAAGAATTTGTGTGTAAAAAATATATTTTTTATTTTTATTTAAGACACTTATTTCAAATTTTCTAACACGCTATAATACAAGTAATGTAATGAATGTATAGCCGTGTCCTAACAGTATTATACTGTGTACACCAATAAGTCAAATACGCATAATAAGGGCCAGAGGGGAAGTGTGTAACTGCTTGCCCTGCGCTTACTACCTGTATACTCACGTAACTTCGTGAAAAATGATCGAATCGTTCTGAAATTTTGTAAAGATATTTTCCAGATATAATACTTAGAGAATATTTAAAAACAATTTTTCGATCCTGACAAACGCGTAACCCCTTAAGAGATTGTCATTGAGATAGCTCTCGCCATTCCCACCAATCGTCACTCGCTATCTTCCAATTCATCTTGCGTCACGTCGTCCGACCACTGTAGGGCGTCCAACACCGCCAGGGTCTTCCAAGTTCGACCAAAACCGCGCGTTGAACGAGATCAGCTTCATATCATCAATTGACACGTTAGTTACTTTGTGGTACAACATGCACTAACTAAACTCTGTACTATACATACGTTAGTTCATACTCTCACTACTGCAGTTTCGAGTGGTATACTAGTAACAGTATAACCCAGAGTGTTTAGTACAAAGTTTAGTTTTAATTTTAAAAAAAAAAATACTGCTAAGTAATCGCCTTGTCAATTGATGAAATAATGATGGTCAATGATATATAAATTATAGGGTACATTACACAACATTGGTGCAATTGGTGCAAAAAATAAAAGGTCATCGAACTTCGAGCGGCCGGTTAAGTTATGATTTAATTTTCTAAAAATCTCATGCAATAATATTTTCCATGACATTATGGAATTTATACATACTCCTTGAACATTTTCAACTTGTGATTTGTACAGGTATTCATTCATAAAATATTGTGGACACGTATTACACGTATTACAGAACAGGAGATTGATGGGAATGTGAATTTAACCAAGCTGTTAAATCTGACCACAGAACATATTATTAAATTTAACCGCAAATTCAACTCTTACCGATGATGATGGATGCTTCAACTCTGCTTGATGTCAGATTTTTTTTTGTTATACAAATAACTTGAATTGAGAATTAATAATACGCGCTTACACACATGTCGGACACAATTTCTAGTCGGTATGTAACCGCCCAGGCCCCGGGGCGCACATCACATCACAGTGCAGTGCCGAACAAACCTGTAAGTCTGCAGCAGGGTTTACTGCCGGGCCTCGGTCGGGCGATCTGCCGGCCGCCGGTCGCACCTGCCACCTGGCGGTGCGCCTGAAGACGATCGGAGCACCGTTATTTCCGACCAATTAACGCTCCGTACGGGAACGTCGTGTGAAGAAATCCACCAGGGCTTAGATATTCGATTAGAGTTTTTCAAATAGTCACGCCTATTCACAAAGTCCACCAGCTGTTCGCGATGTATTCATTGTTAATTATTGTTTCAATATTGCACTGAACATATATATGTATTACATTGCGATCATGTGTCAATTGTATTTGAAATATCAATTAGAATACTTGACCCTTTTGTTCTAAAGGTACATTTTTCAAATATAAAAGCGAACGACCTTATTTCTACTGTCAGAAATTTCAAAATTTTATTTATTTCAGAATTTTATAATACAATATTATTATGATCTTTGAGTGTGAATTAATTATAATAATTGTGTGTGTATTTTTTTTAAATACGAATATTTTATAATACTTACTATAAACGATTTTATGTAGAGTTGAAAGATCGTTAATAGTAACAAAAGCTTCGGGTATACCTTTCATAATTCATTTAGCATCGTTTAAAGTAAAGCTTAATCGGTTGCTTTTTACCCGTCATAAGACGTGCTGCGTTAATCCTGGTTTTTAAAAAATACTTTCAATAATAATTATACATTTTTAATCTTCTTCTGCCGATTAGCGTCCAGTGTTGAATTTTACAGCTTCCCATTTTTACAGCTTTTTCTTTCTACAGTTTCCTGTTTTTCGCTCTTCGTTTACAATTTTGCTTAACAACTTGGCTGACATCATCTGACCATCGTGTCTTATAACGGGTAAAAGCCTAACTATAATAGTTTTTCTGATATTAATCGGTGTTAATATTAACTCATAACTTGCCGTCTATCATAGAATAAGCCTCCCTAGTTATATCGACTTAATAAATAAAATTAACTGTAGCGTTTTCTTTAGTCTTTCTTGTTGCAAACAACGAAAACATAACAAATAATGTTTTTTTATTTATTTAACATCTATCTGTTTGTTTATAAAGTATTTATGCAATTTATACCAAAACAAAGCAGAAACGGTGAAGTTTTAAAATATGAGAATGCTAAAGATATTCCTGGGAGAAAAATTTAGATTGTTGAAAATAAAACACGGAGCTCTGTTCCGAGGACTACGGACATAGTTGGAAAAATCAGCGATATTTTGCTAACAGTTAACTGAACTAACTTTTTTTTTGACTAATACGATAAATTTTCAAAATTGACATGAATAACGGATTTCGATAAGTATCTCGCAGTGCTGCGAACAACTTAGTATGTATATGCAAGACTTCTGCACGCTTCGACAACTCCAATCAGCACAGACTAGTGCTTGTCTGTGACGGAAGACTTCACGCTGATCTCGAAGACTTGATTTGCAGAGGTGTGGGGGTTAATTAGTGTTAATGAATCATATTTCTACGTTCTCTCGCAATCTAAATACGAGAACACGAATCCTGTTAAGTATAACACGTCCCGTGGTTAGATAATCTGATGTTTGACTATGGATAAATAATGACATTTAATTTAATAATCTGTGCGTCCAAAGTATACAATAAATTTCCATTGGAAACTTCAGGATAACTGGGAGCGGATTATATTAGATTTATGTTAAATACTAATTAAATGTATTAATTAGAAAGATTTACATACAAAATCAATTTTATCTCTTTCCGATCCGGGGAAGGTGCATTGTCCAACTATGCTACAGCGACATCACTTATGACGACAAATTTTCGAACCCATATGTTGTACTTTTCAAATGAATCCATCTATCGTTACATTATTTGAAAGCCATCTACTTTGTTGTGTTCTCCTTAATAATAGATTTATGTTGTTTATTGTCTCAACTTTTTCCCATGTAATTTTAGTTTTTGTTAGTTTAAAATATATCGTATTATGTAAAAATGATCACATAGCACATCGGTAGGTATATAAACGTGTCACTAGCTTACCTTCTCGGTATCCGGTGTCGTGTCATTGTGTCGTCTGAGTTTTTATTTATAGTATAATCGGATTAAATTATCATTCAGATAAATGTACTGCTTTTTATATTAATGTATCTCAATAAAATCCAAAAAATTTTCTAATATGTCACACACAATTAAAAAAAAAAAGTTAATTTTGAGTTATTTCCAAAAAATTATAGTTTTGCGTAACATATTCAGATGTATTGACGATATTAATGATCAGTAAATGATGTAAGTAATAAAACTCTTTCAAACTAACTGTAATACATACATCTTGTAAGTATGCAATTCCTCTTACGCTTTCGCTCCATTCGTTTCCCATAAAACAACTCTAAGGCTTATCGGCCTCAGTTCCCCGCCCTGTCTTACATGTTAGTCCTGCATACTGATACTTATCCGCGGATCTAACAGGGGTAGTGTACCCGGTAGCACCCCTGCGTCTTTAATTCATGCTACGAACATTCTGAGCAGTATGCAATAACCGACGGGACTGCCTGTGACATAATTCTCCTCCGACCACTTTTTAAAACATTATAAATCATGGCTACACTACAAACTGAATACATTACATAAAACTGATTCAAATAACTAACACGCCAATGAATCATTGAAATCAAACCCTCGGGGTGCGAGTTTGCCGCTATTAGTGTTTAAAACACATCCTAGGACTGTCTGTAAAAATAATAATAATATTAATAACTAACTCACCATCGTTCTCGTGGCCACATTATTTATTGTGAACAGATGGAACGTTTACGATAGACAATCTTAAGTTGTTTAAGAATAACCAAGACTTCAATCAGCAAGGCAAGGTGTCAGATTTACATTACGGAAATGCCTGGCTGGACTCATGCGGCAAGAACTGGGTACCGCAAAAAAAGTGATATAATATGGGAGATTTGTGTTCACCGGACGTTGCGCCTGTCGACTACCATCTATTTCGGTTTCATTTTTTCTGATCAAAAAATATTCCCGAATAAAAGATATTAAAAAAGACATTACAATTTTCATTGAGTCTAAATTTCAGGTTTTTTTTTTGTATAGAAAAAAATTAGAAAATCCAAAATCTCATTAAGTAATATTAAATTATGTTTTCGTTCCTACAAAAAGCACCATAGAAAGTGAGTAAAAATGCGATGTTTCTCCTATCTCAATTTATTAATCACAAGGGTACGTAGCATCGTTGATAGCACCAATATAAATAACATTAACGTTAAATGCAAATCTCTTCGCAACAAAACTGTAAGTGCCTACTCGAGCGATGCGCGACCTTCGCGCCGAGTAGGTACCTGACTGCCCGACCTGGCAACACCGCGCACGGCGTGGTTCGGCAGAGACGTTCGGATAAACCATTATTCGCTTTTGTTTCACACCGCTTATTGTACTTTGTGTTTCTCGTTGGTTCGTCAGTGTTTTATTTCTCGTATTACATGTAATAGTTTGGTCAGATTAACTGCGATTTCTGTCATTTCGAAATCCGCTATTGACACATTTACTTGTTTTTAATGTGAAACATCTCAGGGCGCGCTATGTCAGAGTGAAACGTTGAGAGCCGTCACGGAAGTGACATCACCCCGCGATACAGCGCTCGCGCCGACCGCTAAATCGTTTCATCCCCAATAACTTGGCTGTTTGTGGTCTGATTTGGATGAAATAAAGATATTTTTAATGTTTCTTCTAACGAGTCAAAGATGCCAAGTGACACCAACTTCATGGATGTTTCACATCTATCGTGAGAAAGGGGACCTCTCACATTTTTTTTTTATGGGTTATATTATTTGATTTCCAGTTTAAAACTACCGAAACAGTCACGAAGGTTTAAACAATTCCCGAACGTCACCGCCATGTTGAATAACGTGTCGTACATCACAATTAGCGATTTCGCTTTCTCGAGTCACGAACCCGAATGGCTCGTAATAATTACGGATCGAATAAATGATTTATTTTGTAAAATGTTTATTCAGTTTTGTTCTCGTGAAGATTGGACGAGATTGTGCGTCGAAATTTAAATATAATAAAAATTAATTGTTCTGGCTTTCAAATAATAGAACGATAGATCTATCAATTTGAAAAGTGTAACATATAGGTTCGAAAATTTGTCGTCAATGTACTATGTGTTGTACCATAATCGGTTAATGCACGTTCCCCGGATTGGAAGTGATCCAGGTTCGTATCGTGAATTGATTTTATATGTATGTCTTTCTAATTAATAGAAGATTTGTATAAACTCAACACCCTCCCTTTCACGTTCAATTTAAATCGAAATTGAAAATGTGATGATAATTGTGATGTCCTTGGAATGGTGGAATAGTGTGTGTGTATGTGTGCCGCACCGCCGGTGTGGGTATGTGTGGCTATAAAGACGTCTCGCAGGAGTGTGCGCGCGTCTCTTTTATCTGCGGTTCATCGGCTTAATAATTTGACCTATTCTAATGATATACCTTGTACTAAATTGTAGCTTATTGTAATAAAAGATTAATTGTTACAAATTCTATTTCTTGGATCTTCACATTACGAGGTGTACATTAAGCATACTAAGAAGTCAAGTACGTAACCATAATAAAAATATCTCAAAAGTTCTTACTTAACTCAAACACGTGTGTCATATCACCCCTGCATATGATATGTTTTTTTCCTACGTATTAATTCATCATTGGTTTCTGCAAAGATAGTACATACCCTTAACAACATTATAATTATGTTAAGTCTCCCCGTGAATCTCCTATAAAATTTACAAACGTTCTACTGTAATTTCAAGAGACCTCCAATAAAACGTATTAAAAAAATTATATCGTGGGCTTGGTTAGAAAAATAAGAGATATTTTGCCAATAGTTAACCAAACTAATCTTTTGGACGCTAATATGATAATTAAATTTTTTTAAATTTATTACAAAGAACATATAAATCTATCATTAGGGTGTAACAGACCTAGTCCACAATATTATATAGGTGGATACCTGATTATATTACGAGTTGAAAATGTTCAAGGAATATGTGGAAATTCTGCTCCGTTACGGAAAATATTATTGTTTGAAGTTTATACAAAATCATATGAAGTCACTTCGTTATAAATATTTGCGAAATTTATCAATTATTAATCTATATCTTTGCTTCAGGGCCTAAATAATTTAACAAAAAATAGTATGACCGCTCGAAATTCGACGACCTTTAATTTTTTGTATTCAATATATAATTTGTAATCAATAAAATATTTTAATTAACCGAAATAATAGCATAATTACGATTTCTTTGAAATGCTTATATCCCTGATATGATTGAGTTTAAACACATATTCCTTGAATATTTTCAACTCGTACTTAAGTCGGGTGTCCAACTATAAAATATTGTGAACTAGGTCTGTTACACCCTGTATGTGGCAGTCTTTTTTTTTTGTGAGACATCTATCTGATCCAGTCAGAAGCAACCACCTTTTTAAATTGTGATATTTCAAACACCTTTGAGTAGAACTATCCAGATGGCGCCAGGAACACTTAAACTCCACACTGAAATTATTTTAAATCAAGATTTGGCATCGCATTAAGACGTCTAAAATTTTCATCAATCCTCGATCGTAAGTCAATGTGCTGTTTGAAGATTCGCAAAAATCACTCAAATAATTTTTTTATTTAATATATTTCAATTTAATTGTCGACGAATATTCTCTTTTTTTTTTTTTTTCATTTTTATAACCGATCAGCGATTGAGCCTATCGCCAGCTTGGCGTGACATGGCCAACTTGTTTAACTTTTTTTCAACCTTGAGGCGTTTGGTTTGTGATTTTACATTGGAACGCTTCTCGAGCGTGTGCACTGACATGTGGTCATTATTATTGTAGTAACACTCGCTCCTCACCAATTGGACAGTGTGGATAAGACGAACAGTAGACGCCGCGTTGAATTATGCAATTATTTTGGTAGGCGTTAAAAATAAGAAAATTGCATTTTACCAGTGGCGTGCAGTAGGCATAAATTTAAGTCATATACCAGCGATGATAACTAAGTATACTGTAAGTATTAAACGATATATGAGAACAATTATACTAATTTCAATTACGGAAATAATTGTGATTTCATTACTTTAAAAAGGCAAGATTAATCTTTGTGTTTACATACACGTTGGGTTAATGTCACTACTATATTTACGATACAACTTATGTTAAAAGGTGATGACGATAGGGACTGCACAGTAGTGACAATAACCCAACTTTTGTGTAGTGCAAAGTTTAGTTGTAAAAATTAAAATTATCATGTTACACTACAAAGTAACCGCCATGTCAATTAATGATGACAAAAACTTATATTTAAATAACTAGCTTTACAAATTACCATAACCAAAACTCATATTTCAACATTTAATATTATTGTGCCAAAAAATGCAAACTCGTTCACTTGACAGATAATTGACGATATCCTTACGACCTACGAAATGACGTTGGAATACGCCATGAGAAAAATGTAGTCTGTAGAATTAGTAAAAAGTGCCTTGTATGCAGCTTTTAGTCAAGATAATCCCTTTTAAAAAAAGAGTACAGTAAAAAAAATGCTTGAAAACTGCGGAAAATTAGCAGAAGATGCCCCTAACAGCTTTAAGGAAAACAAATTAAATACTGCCGGAATTTAAACTCTAGCCGTGCGTTACGCCGATCCGCGTAATTTTATTCCGGAGAGCATCCGCGAAAGACCTGGCATGATCAGGTATACCAGATATTGGAGCACGGCTCTGTTAGAACCTTTAATAATACGAGAAAATATTATAAAGTAATCAAGGGAAGAGTGGTATGTCAGGACAGAAGAATGTGGCGTTGTATCCCCTCTGCCTACCACTGTGGAGAATTGGTCTGATTTAAAGTTAGGGAAAGAGAGCAGTGGCGTACGGTAGGTATAAATTTAAGTTATGCTGTTACCAATGATATTATACAATCATATATAATATATATACTACAATATATGTATTTTCGTTTAATGAATATCTTTGGACAAAATAAATCCGTCGTTTATACGATCCTACCATGTATTTATAATTTTAGAGTACTGTTAATAGTGTTTTTAAAGTTTAAGTTTTATCTTGAAATAATACTTTCTTATCCATATTAAAAATGTTTGGACATTCTTAAGAACACTTTCTATGACTGAACATGATTAATTTATTGTTTGAAAATCCTTATCGTAATAACTATAGAAAATAATTATTTTTATTAAAGGTTAACGTAGGAAATAGTTCTGCGGATTGCTTTTTGTTTTTTTCAAATCAAAAATCAATCCATGCACCAAATTTAAAGAATGATCCTGAAATCAACAGGTTAAAAACAGTAATATAGTAAAATTCGCAAATTAGTAAAAGAGGAAGTAGACACTTCAATGATTTGCACGCAGTTGTAAGCTTTTCTAATGTTATTCTGTTAAAATACAGTATAGGTAACGACTCCATACAAAACGGATCAACCGAAAGGAATTTTCATTTCAGTAAATCACTTGAGTAATTCATTAGTTTAAAGACAGAACTGAGTAATGTAAATAGTACGATGCGGTGAATAAAAAAGAGCGCGAGTACAGCGGTGAGAGTTCGTGAGTTTTTAAAACTAAGCGATTGAAGTCTTTACTGGTACACAGATGGTGCTAATTGCAAAATAATGTTTTTCGCTTATGTTAATCCAATTTTTTAATTTATATTTGTTTCCCAGAATTTTTAGTTATGCACAGCTTTGTTGCTCGTATGCACTGCACGCCCCTGAAAGATACGGTAGGATGAAATACTCGCTGAGGAATGAAAAGTTCATTTTTAATCCGCTTTTACGCCGCTCGGTTGAAATCCTTGTGTTAACGTCGTACTCGTTTCGTAAGTAATCTTATATAAGAAGACCTTGACGGCAACGATATCGTCGATTCTCACCGCGTTCTGCGTGAACTTCGCTACGGTCACGTCACGCAATCCTTAAGATTTTCCTAATCGACGTTTTGTTTTCACTAATTTGTCATTAGTCCGGAAAGCATTGTGTTAGCTTTCACATTGCACTCGTTCACTTGAGATATTTTAAACCTGAAACGTTACCCACTTATGAAGAGTTCGTTCCTCTATGTTGGGATATTTTTAGGCTATCCACAGAAGTAGCACCTTTTCCGCTAGTGGAGTAATTAGTTGAACACACTTGTTACCAGAGATTTTACAACGAATGATGTGTCTATTTCGAGTCATTCATAACGAACGCGTTAGACAAATGGAAAGTTTTTTAATATTTGAATTATGCATTCGCCCTCGGTCATGATCGAATGAGGAGATCTAATAGATCTGATCGGAAAATAAAATTAAAAGCTTTAAATAATTATATTTTCGTAGAAAGTATTCACTTTGTGGGTTGACTGACGTATTATATTAAATAAAATAACAATCACTTTGTATGAAACGTTTCGCTTATAAGAGTATCAAAATAATAAATAAATTATCTGAAAAAGTTTTTAATGTAACATTTACGAATGCATCTATAATACTTTAATATATCTACTAGAACAAATATATTCTTAAATACTAATTAAATGTATTCATTAGAAAGATCCGGGGAAGATGCATTATCCAACTATGCTACAGCGACGTTCACTTTTGACGACAAATTTTCGAACACAGGTGTCGCACTTTTCAAATGAATACATCTATCGTTCCATTATTTGAAAGCCATCTACTTTGTTCTGAATAATTAAAACTTCACAACAAGAATGTGTTCTCCTTAATAAAATATATTATTAATACAAATTAAATGTATTCATTCAAAAGATATATATATGAAATCAATTTATCGAAAAAATATTGTTGTTGCTACCGGAATTTGGACCTGGATCTCTTCCTATCCAGGAAATGCATTAACCGATTATGCTACACTAACACAGTAAGTTGACGATAAATTTTCGAACCTATATATTGCACTTTTAAATCGATACATCTGTCGTTCCATTATTTGTAAGCTATCTTCTAATAAGCGACAACATTTATGTATATCTTTCTAATTAATACGTTTAATTTGTATTGCAAATATTTCTTTATATATCGTATTCTATGTTATTTTTATTGAACAAAATATATTACTTATATACGTTCTAGAACAACTATTTAATTAGTATAAAAATATCACAGACCTGTGTTCTGTAAAATTGCAACTTCACAATAAGAATGTGTTCTCAAAAATATTCTAAATGAAGTTGAATCTTAATATTAATCGCCATTCCATTTACCATCAGAAAGCAATCGACTTTAAGCAATTACTGTCGTTTGTACTTCTTACGTGTCTATAGTATCAAAATTTTTACTTTGTTCTTTTTTGTTGTTCTCCGTCCTGTCTCTTTGTCTCCTTTTTGATTTTTCTGTTTATTTTGTTACCTTACTTCCTACTTATAATAATTAGCTAATGGAACCTAATGGCTACCTATCTCAGAACAGGTACTTTATATATACCTAGCGAAGTAGGAAGCGGCCAAATATGCTTGCAAATAATAAAATGTAATATTTAATACTTATCGTACTCGCTAGTGTATTAGTTACTTAAAAAATGTTTATATTGGCGAAAGCTTCAAAATCGTTATGCGTGCGGCCATAATATAATATAATTCATCACCAGTGTTTTTGGAATTGATAACACAGTACAGAGAACGATCTGTATTACGTTGTGAATGTATCCCTTGTGCAAGGTCCCGTGAAATATTTGAGATAAATTAACCGTTTTAGTGCTAAGCAATTTTGGCAAAAATAAATGAAAATTGCTATACACATATTGATTAATTTAGAGGAAAAAATAATGGTGTCAAATAAAACACTCTAACTTAGACAAATATCAATCAATTTTATTAATTATTTTTGCATTATAAAGATAAAATGTTTATTGTTCATTAATGTTTATTAAACATAAAGTGATATCAATATTATTGTATTTTATTTATTTTAGAAAATAAAAAATCAAAAAAAAAAAGCTCAACAATTATGTTTTGCCAAATACACGTACAACATTGTGTTTCTTCTGTTTCTGTAGATGAAGAGGAGGTAGAAGACTCACTTTCAATCCTCAATCTTTTTCTTCGATGCGTTATAATACTGCTATCATCACTATTTGTATCTGTCGTTTCACTCCCCGTAGAATCACTAGGAATCGAATCAACGTTCGAAATAATAGCACGTGACATGGTTATTTTTTTAAAAATATATAAAAAAACGATAAAAGTTATTTTTAAATGTATAAGAATGCACTCTCATTACAAATTACGCGCGAGGTTAGCGTACGTGCACTCCCGCGGAGCACCGAAAACACACTGAAACTCGCAGCGCTTTTGCGCTGCGCCGCAATTTTCGATACAAACGATCGCAGCGCTTTTGCGCCGCGTAGCATTCTAATCTAAAACAAATCCGATCAGTATCGAATGTTTTAAATTCGTATTTTTCGTCACAACACGGTCAAAATAATAAACGGGGTCTCATGTTTAAAAGATTACAGATTTTTCTGGAAAGATGATATCATTGGAATCTGGCAATATTTTTTATTTTTTCATTATTATTATACACGTCCTATTCGGGCACTAACATAATTCGTAAAATAACAGAAAATTTCATCAGAAGTTCAATACACAAAGAAAAAAAATTACATAGTGTCAGCATGTTTTTCATAATCAAAATTAAAAATGTGAAGTAAAGCAATTTATGTGTCACCATTCAATTGAGACACAAAAAATTGTAATAATGTAGTCCTATAAAGAGTTAAATTTACAGTAAAAATGTCGACTCATTCCCCAAAGAATGCATTCTGGGAACTGCGGAGTTAGCTAGTGCACGAGTTCTGACATTACCACTGTAATAGAACAATGAATTGTGCCTCGATGACCTCAATGGTGCGTGAAAGTCGAGCAGACCAACGATCTAGGAGCAGTCTATCATATCATTGATGATTCTGTATAAAAATATAAGGTCGGTCATCGTACGTCTCACTGATAATTTTGACAATTCAGACTACTAAGGAGATAATCATAATTGATATCCTCAAGAGTGTATATTTAATTTAAAATTAATAAATCTTTCGTGAAATATTCGTATAAATGAAATATTATATTATTGGTAGAGTGTTTATTACACACACCATTACAAACCGTACTACACTACCACATATAAAGACTACATTTGGACAAATACGCTTCTCATACCTAGGACTAGCGCCCAAACTTTATAACATTTTAGATTCCAACGCAGAGGAAATTCTATCATTTCAAAAATAAAGTTGTCGAATAGCTGAGAAGAGTTGATCCAGTGCTTATGTACCAGAGTGATTTGAAAGGGAAGGACACCTTAGTTTCTGTTATTATTATTTTTGCCGTCTATTTAGTAGTATTTCTATTTTTACTATATTTTCTAATATTATAAAATGTGAGGCGATTTCCCTGAATCAGGCCTAGCCTAAAAGGGAATCGCAATATAATTTTTATAAAAAAAATTAAATTATCGTAAGGTGTCGACTGTCAACATTGTTGAAGCCAAATTCACATAACCCTGGAAAGTATATTGTGTATGCCCATCCGCTACCCACATTTTTTTGTAAGTTCCACATTAAAGTTGGTGCGGCTCCCAAAACGATATATTATTCATTTTACGACCTTTCTTATTCACGAAATGCCTACTTTTCAAGGTTCGAAGAGTTTATATTCTCAATGTATCCCACGTGTCCAAAGGGAGCAAAAACGCTTCTACCTGAATGTTGCGCAATGCGTCCCCTCGGTGTGCAGTTGCGCAAGTTCTGTGCTATATATGCTATGCATCGCCTTATATTTATGTAGTGTTGTTGAGGAGAAGAACGATCACGCATTATACAAAGTTGTCCTGTTATTTTTTTTTTTTTTTTCTTATCTTACATTATTTTATGACCAGAGACATGTGATTTGATACGTCGACTAAAACCAACTTTTAGGCTAGGTCACCTCCGTTTTTATACCCGAGGGATACTTGCTATATCGTCATCCTATTCTCATTATTCATAATACTGCGCTTCCCCATCTATTATCTTCGACTTTCTGGATGTATTGGATTCGAACGTAGTCATTTGTGGCTTTAAAGTGCTTGGTTAAACGGAAAATCTGTGAGACCCGAGCAAGGAAAAATTAACGTGTTTTTAAAATCTCAGTAAAGATTACTTGATTTATTTTCTTTTATATATACAATAACAGTACGTAAATATATATTCATTTTGTAATGAAGTGTCCATTATCTTTATTGCGAGTAAGAAAAAACATGACGAGTATGATGACAGATGTTATGTTTTCTTATCTATACTGTCTATGGTAAGAGAGATTTCTTACCGTAGAATACAGTACATTCTTAGTTGCAATGTCATTCATTCATTCATGCGACTCCGCGATGCGGCCACACTAGCCGCCCGCAAGGCCTAGCAGCAAGCCTAGCTGCTAGTTTCTATTGAATACTCTCGCCTAATTCTGTCTATTTGATATAATAATAATTTACGCGGTAGATAAGATCCAAGAAAATTTAGTTAATTGAAAATACGTAAATTACAAGCGAGAAGCATGCTAAATTAAAAGATATGTTCTATAATATCAAAATCCGCACAGTACTCGAGTGAACATGCCAAAATACGTATTGATTTTTATTTATTGTTATAAATATTATTTTAACATACGAATAAAATAATCTAAAAAAATAAATATATTCAATTAAATAGTTCTTATCTTCACTGTTGACCTTTAAGATTTCATCGTCTATGCACTATTAATTCGGGTCCATTTCAAGTTGTATTTTCAGTTTAGGCAATATATGTTCGGATTAAGGCTTGCAATTTTCCGTCAAATTGTAAACGGTAAATAATTATTCCCATTACCGGTAAATGAAAAAAAAATACGCAGATTAGATTAAAATATAACTGTATGTGGCTAGGCTACCTTGACTAAAAACGGTATCCTAGATTAAAACCTGAATAATTTCAAATACGTTTTAAGTGAAAAATCTCATCTAAATACATACATATGTATATGATGTCCTTTTTGTATTTACTTAGATATGGTAATAGGAGATCAGATAATCACTTATGTATATGCCACATCGAGCTTGGTTAATTTGAATTACGTCTGTATAATATTTGGTTTACCTGTCTGTGAGGAGTTAATATTATTAACTTATTAGTTTATCCGTTAACTTATTGATGTATGTAAAATATGCATACTGACATATACACCTAATATAAATTTGTAATTAAAATAAAATAATATTACAACCGAATGTTTTTATTGCTATGTATATTTATTTATTTTTATATGGTGTATATGTACTGGAATAAAAATTCTAAAAAATATATTTACAATAAACTAATATATAACTTTATAATATACCTGTAACTATCCTTGATTCGCGGTAAAATAATTTCCGGTAATTACCTATGGCGCGTTTTGTTTGATTTACCGGTTTACCGGTAAACCGGTAATGCAAGCCCTGGTCCGGATGTCTAATTTATTAGAAAAAAATTCACGTTCGTGGAAATTGATTGTTTAACTCACATTTTTCTTAACTACGTGAATCTTTCTCCGTGTTTTTATGCAATTAAAATAAAATCAAACAATGAAGTAAGTATAAAAAATATTTATAGTTTTAGTATTTTCGTGGTTTGATTGACAACATTGACAATATATCCAAACGTGGACTTAAACGATTTTAACAATAATTATAATAAATAATATTTTAATTAAAATTTCTTCATAATGTTGTAGTCCCCTGCACCCATCAGTCCATGCACCATGTGAAATCATGGCTACAAAGTCACCGGGGTTGCCCTTTGAAATGAACCTTTTGTCCTAAACCCCAGAACTACCTGCTCCAACTCACACAATGCCTCCACAATCACAAAGTGCGGCATCTGGTTCAATATATAGGATGGTGCTTGCATTGTCCGGATAATGCGCAGTGATTTCATTTTGTTGTTTTTTCCATTGACATTTTCGGTCAAAAGACCCGGGATCCAGGATCCCCCTAGCTGTAGAAAGTTTTGCTACAAATTCCTTTTGTGTGTCTTCACTTAAGCACTTCGTCGCGGGGGAGGTGTGCAGAAGAAACAATACGTACGTGTACATCGAACAGCTGATAACGACTAAAAGTATAAATGCCATTTAAATTATTTCACATAAAGATATTGTATTTTTAACGGTTAAATTATCAAGACTCGTGCCTCATCTAATGACAGTCAACAATGCGATGTTTACGTTATAAAAATGATATATAGCTAATACTAATTAGTTCTTGAATACAGGTATGTACTTACTGCAAATTGACAAAAATAGTCAAAAGAATTTATTAGAACACATTCTTATTGTGAAGTTGTAATTATTCAAAACATAGGTCTGTGATATTTTAAATATTAATTAAATGTATTAATTAGAAAGATATACATATAAAATAAATTTTATCGAAAAAATTGGTGTTGAGCCACTGGGATACGAACCGGGGAAGGTGCATTTATCCAACTATGCTACGGCGACATATTTTATGACAACAAATTTTCAAACCTTTTTCAAATTAATACATTTTTATCGTTCCATTATTTGAAAGAGCCATCTACTTTATTTTTACGGAATCTCAAATACTTTTGAGTAATCCAATAGCAGACGCAACAACAATTTATTCGATAAAATTAATTTTATATGTATATCTTTCTAATACATTTAATTAATATTTATTGTAACTAAACGAAACTATTTATTATCACCATACTTACCTATAATTAGGGACTTCCAATTCGGTATTCGTAAATTCGTAAAATGTTCGTTCATATTTATAGTGAATTGTTGTAAAAAAATTATTTCTAAATAAATATTGTGCTCGAAGCATATTTCAATAACAGTTAGTCCAGATTATCCGCCAAAATATTTATGACAGTCCATTAAGCCATATTTCAGACAATATTTCGAGTACGCATTTCACGGCGGAATAACGCAAATTTTCCTGTTACCAAACGAAAGTTGCCTATTGTGCATGACACTTTAAATTAGTTACCGAGGAAGTGTCGACTCCTTCGCGTGTATACGAAACGTTTTTCATTGTACACCTGTTGGTACAATTAAAACCGCAAATATTATTTGAAGAAGCGCAACCGCAACGCAATAATTGTTTTATATGAATGAACGTTATTAGTTTTAATTTATCAATTGTATATATAGTGTAATATGACAATTACCGATGTCAAAGCGATCAGATTGTATTGGATTTTTTTTTAAATAAAAATAAATATTTTTAGTTGTTTTTTTATAACATCGAAATATGTATATATCTGTATTCATTATTCAAACTGATTTTTTATATTCTTCAAAACATTACGAATATTTTATCATTTACTATTCGAAAATTTGGAAATTCTTTCTAGACCATTCAAAATTTTGTACTTATTTTATTTTGTCATTTTTATACCTACATGCTTTTAACTGTATTTAATTATGTTTAATAAGATTATTTTTGTTTAATATTTAAATCCTTCATAGGAATAAACAAATACGTAATAATTAACAATTATTTAATAGCAGTTTAAAATAGGGGAGACAGGATTTGATTTGGTGCCGAATAAAAATAATGTATGTATTTTTTTCACGTGCTCATATATTTATTTATACATATTTTTTATAAAATCACATTTTTGTTGTGATGTTGCAATTTCAGAACGTAGTTCTGTGATATTTTTAATAGAAATTAAATTAATCGATTAGAAAGATGTATATAAAAAATTTTATCTATCAAAAAAATATTTGTTTTCCCCGGATAAGAAAAGTTCCAGGTTCGTATCCCTGTGCTAACCAAATATTTTTTCGATAGATATTATTTTTCTGATTTCTCGACTACATCGTACGTGTACATAGGTACGTTACATAAGGACACAAAGAAAGCTCACTTATCGCCATTCTGCATTCCCAAAGAGATGGTAGAGAGGATACAGCTCTACTACTCTTTTGCCCTGAAATACCATTTTTGCCTAGTTCGCTTTCATACATCTTCTGCCAAAGTACATACGAAAATACATGTTTCATGTACATTAATCATTAGTAATAAAATCTTCAAATTAATAGCATTAAAGACTGATTGATCGTCAGTTGAGTTGTTAAAATGTTTGTCTAAATATAATTCTATTTTGCAGTTGTCTACATTATCTGTCGTGCTCTGTTGTGCGTCTGCGCCGTTGCTCGACTCGACGCCGCGACGCTTCTCTGGGTTTATATTTATATTTCGGTCATATGTTCTAACTGGGTTATCCCGGTTCACCGCTGGTGTAGTCCCGGACCATATGTTTGCCGAGTAGGGGTGCCAAAAGAGAAAACAAAATACGTACGTTTTTTAAATAATATACCTAGCTATTTATCCTCCAGCTTTGTCCCTTCTAGGTGAGCCATTGCATCTTCAAATTCATTTCAAAGACTTTACATAACATCTGTATAATATTTCTCGCTTTTCGATTGTAAAGCTCGTGGTATTATAAATCCACGCTCATTTATGTCTTTGCCTTCCAACACAGCCACTTTCCCTTTCCCATCACAATTTATCAACTTTATTACATTCAAAACATCTCCCAGTATATCACTAATATTTTCAGTGGCACTTGTTGCTGTCTCTTTTCCAAGAAATGATATAACATCAAATTTCGAATAAATTCTTTTTTTGATACAAATTGGTCCATTGTAAATGGGGTTGTTGAATTTCACTTTTATAAATTACAATTCAGTTTTGGTATGTATAGCCACCAGAATAACACAAAACATGTCGTGTAAGGGCGGCAGTCAAAGCGCAACTAAAACGAAAACGATTTTTTTTTTGGTACCCCTAATATGTGTATATAAAAGTAGTAATAATAATTTTAGTAAAAGCACATAGGTATGTCCCACCGCTACATTAAACGCAGTTTTAGTTGTTATTTCCGATCATTTTAAGTATATCCTTATTGAGATGGCTTCGGCGACAGATATTCAATTTTAACAACCGGTCCGCGCGAACCGGTGCCAACTCATAGGGGGATATCACTGATGCACGCTAAATGTGTACATTTACTATTAACATATAATAATTAATAGGTAAATGTCTTCACAAACATAAACAATTAAATTAAAGCTATTACTAGTGGAAGTATTTATTTTCTCACACGATTTAGTAAAAGTATGCACAAACAAAAATTAACATTTTTGCTAGCAGATGTGTACACCAATGAACCACATTAGCAAACATTTTTATATTTAATTGATAATTTTACTAAAATCATATGTAAATGCATACATCGACTAGTGCGTGTATACAATTACAAAACTTTACGTTTTTACTATAACGTAAATAATGAGTATGGACAGTCACGATCCGAAATGCGGGAATATTTTCCAAGAATTTTTGATACGTATGATATCCTTGAATTTTAAGGTCAATAAAGATATCTCATTGTATAATGGTATCTTATTTTCGAATCACTTTGTTTAGCACGGATGTAGATGCCCGCAACACGATTAAGATTTTTTCGTCGCAACCTTTCAAAATATGAATAGGTTCATGGATAACGAGTTAACTATAATGATTTTAAATACCGATATCGACGTTCTGTTCCGTTTCAATTGAGTAAAATTGCCTGACTGCCTAGGTATCCGTAGTCTCGCTGACAACCCTGTTGTTATGTTATGCTTCCACTAAAGAAAATTAATTCACAGTCTTGGCTCTATATCCGATAAACACTGAAACGTATCGCAACTTCCTCGATATTTTTTTTATGGCATTCTTGGTATGTAAAATGTTACACATATACATCAGAAATCGGTTTTATTCTGAATCTACCACAGTTAAATTTTTTATATAGCTCAAAATGTAGGATGCTTTTTAGACATTTTTGATCAGAGTATAAACTAATTGTAATTGATTATATGCCATCTTAGTACACGAATGAATACTTTATTACAGTGGTGTTTTCCTAATTTTTTAATAATCGGTTCGTTTTTTTAAATAGCATCTAGACGCCATTTTTAATATATTTGTGAGTATTCAATGGTTTTGTTATTAAACGTGTCTAATAAAATACTAAATTAAGATGTAAATTTAAGAATAACCCATGTCTAAAGCAGTTAAATTAAGATTGAAGCAGATTATAGTTTTGAACAGGTTGTAAAACAAATTCGCATACCTTTTATTTTTAAGGAGGAAACATTATTATTGTGATATTTCAGTTTTTTCAGAACATAGTTTTGTGGTATTTTAATACAAATTAAATGTATCAATTAGAAAGATAAATTGATTATATATCTTTCTAATTGATACCTTTTATTATTTGTTTTTAATATCTCTTTTTCGAAGTTATTGTATTGTTTCTAATGAGCATCATTTGTATCGTAATGTCACCCAGATAATCCTGGCTATTGCTTGATTCTTCTGTCCAGTTAAGGACGTGCTTTCAAATATTGTATTTTGCACCAGATAGATTTTAACAACCGGTTCGCGCGAACCGGTGCTAACCGGTTGGACAATAACTGTAAAAATCAATCCTATCTTCATAACTCAACGTTTAAACTTATTTTTGAAATAATTCTTTTTTTAACTTCTCTTGCTTTTTAAGTATATATCTCTCTAAATGTAACAAATGCATCATGTTCAATGATTTCACCTATTTTAGTTGATGAAAATTTCAATTATAACGAATGCTAGAATGAATGAGTTTTTTAATTTTTTATTAGAAGATATAATACATTTAAAAAATAATAGGATTAAATATATATATATATTGCTTTTATTATATATATATATATATATATATATATATATATATATATATATATATATATTGCTTTTAACATTTATTTCTTCTCTATGAGAGTAAGACTCGTATTTAGAGGAGTATATACGAGAGTGTATACTTTATGTGTCAGTGAGTCTGTGTACATATTTTTTGACTTCAGATACAAATTTATAGTAGGCTGTAATTTTTCTAATTGTGATAGGGAGATTGATTGATAGGGAGAATATAGTGATTTTGGTTTTGGAATATCAAATTTGTCTCTAAATCTTGTAGATCGAAATTCGCTTCTAATATTTAATTTTAAAAATTTGTAATCATTAATTTTTTTTTGTATATGTCTATTATTTTTGATACTTTGAAATCTGTGAAGGGATAGTCATTTTTTTTTTTTAGAATTCTTTTTATCATCATTTTTTGTGTGATTTCCAATTGTGATATTGAAGTTTTATATGTTCCTCCCCATCCAATAATACCGTATTGCAAATGTGACTGTGCAAACGCGTAATTTATTATTTTCAGATTTAATTTAATTTAATTCAGTTCATTTAAGAATATCGTTACAAGAAAAGTGATTCTCGAAAACAGATTATCGTCTCTATTCTGCAATGTCAGCCCTGCTGTATAATGCCGCAGGAAATGAATGCACAATATTCTTGGCTCTGTTTACGTCAACACGGCTCGGGGCATTTCACCAACTTTCTCCGCGCGTTGATTGGTCGGTACGCCTCTTCTCAGTGTATGGGCACATGTATCTGTATAAAACCTCGCTACAGTTGGTGTGAAGTGGATATTTATTTCATTATCGCCGTTTTACGAGCGGTTGACACTCGTCCGAGACAGATCAGTGGCCAATTTGTGCTGTTCAGTTATATGTTCCGGTCCATACTATCGACAAACCTAAATCATAAATCATAATATCGGTAGGGATGCACAACGCTGCGATCGCTTTGTCGATAATGTGTGCTACCTGCGTGTGCATAGCCGAGACTCACTTCGAAGAGCTTCAAGAGAAAAAGATTATTTTACGAGACCAATCATCACCATTGATAATAAATTTACAATCTGGCGATGATTGCCGTATAATATATAAATATTTATTAAAAAAAAAAAAAAAATTAATCGTATTGTCGTTTTTGAGACATGTCTTTTTATCAAAAATGAAATGACATCTTTTGATCCATGATATTTGATAAGAATTTATATGCCATTATATAGTAAAAACAACTTATTAGCCACGAGGTTTGATCAAAAAATATACTCGTACTATGCATTGCACTGGTTGAATATATGAGAATTATCTAAAAATTTATGAAGCTTCTAGTTACTCTTCAGGCTCTTCAGGATCTTGCCAGGCCTCGCGTTCATATATAGATACATACACAACAGACACGGACATTCTAAAATATATACAACTTATAGCGTACAAACATCGACATTAAAAATAGCAATCCATAAATAAATATCGTATGCCAGTGTCTCCCGCGTGGATTAACACGTTCTTTAAGGAGATCTTCGCCTGGAGGCGAACTCGCAAACAATGATAAATAAATAAACCATATTAAGTAAAAAGCTTTTAAACGTAGGTCTGCTCCCAATAACCTATATTGTTTCTGATAATTCCATCTGTGATTTGATTTTATTAACCATTCATGATTCGGAGATTTGTGTCAATTAGCGTCAGGTGATAATTGTATATGCAAGTGTATTATTTTCTAATTTTACTAAAATGTTAATTAATTATACCTTTTTGTTCCAGGTGTTTCTGAACTGGAATAACTTTTGTGCTGTGAAGTTGGTTGAAACGTGCTTTGTTCTCCTGTTGTGGAAGTGTGTGCCTAGAAAATGTATTTTCGGAACGTTTACATCAAAAATACTACCGTTTAAATTTAATTACTTTTGCTATCGATAGCTATTTAGACAATACGCCAGTCAGTGAAACTGATTAAAAGTGATATTTTGTGAAATTTTAATACAACTAATACCAAGTGATTATAGTTTTTAAAAGTGCTTAAAGTACCATACAATGGATTACATTTAATTATAAGGTAAGTCTTTTTTTTTTTTTGTATGCGTGCTTATCAATTTTTAGTTCAGATAAATTAAAATAAAAAAAATAATGAAAAGCTTCTCATTATAATCCATATTTCATTTATATATTTTTAACAGACATATCAACAGGTCGTTAATAATTCTAGAGTCCTACAAAGACATTAAAGTACGATGTAAGAATATATTAGGATGATTACATTTTCTTGCGGTTGAAACATTAGAAACACAACAAATTGACACTTAAAACTAGTGCACGAGTACAAAAGTGCACGTGTTCCAAGGTTTGCAATGTTGGAATATGTGACGCGGTATTCGGACGCGAATTAGACTGTATGATAAGCATGTATTACACGTTCAAACGACTATCAACCATGTAATATAATATGTGGTTATATTGTATAATGTACTTGTAAACAAGCTTAAACAATGCTGAAGATATAAATGTCTTATGTAAACTAGGTGTAACGTATATTTTGAAAGCCAATGATATGAGTTTACCTTTATTCGATTGTGGTTAGTTGTCTGGCCCACGAACTCTGCACATTCTGTAGAAAGTTTGATAATAATTATTTCTAACTCGTGAAAAGTACATACGATAAGTTTTTGGAAGTATGTATTTTAATCCTATTTAATTTACAAAGGGAGTAAACAATTCGGGCTATTTTGGGTCAATCCGGAATTAACCCATTTCTGATTGCCGACTTTAATGACAGGATACAAATATCACCAACTGTTTCAAATCACTGAGATATTATTTATTGAATCGGGCTTCTAATAATAGTATAATTAAGGGCTATTAAAACATCTGTTAAATGTAATTTTAATGTAAAGTTATACCCTCTTGTGTAAACTTTTAACAAAAATATAGTATTTAATAACTACATAATGTATTAATTTATATTATATAGTGGACCATTCTTGGATATTTTATTTTGAATTTTTAAATATTTTCGTATTTCTTTCGATTATAACAATATTTGTATCACCGCTGAAAACAATATATTTATTAATCAGCAAAAAAATATGAACACCACGTAATCAAAGCATGGAGATCACAATCCTCAAGCATGAGCTACCGACGTGGATGAGTCAAATTATGGTTATCCGTGTCTATATCTGTGGCGGTCGGTGACTTTTTGTAGAAGGGATGCTGGATAATAAGTTTATACCTACTATCAAATATAACATATAATCGAAGGGTATTCAATAATTCGGCTTCAAGTATTCAAACCAAACTATCAAAAATGCGTCACACAAACAAAATCCTCAAAACAATTCGCTCGCTTCGTAATATGTATGCTATTCTGTGCATTATACCCATAAGCATTAAAGTTGTTTTTGTACGTTGGATGCTGTTAAGAAATGCGTATACAGTATTCGAAGACCTTGACAGGCGGAACTGAATTCGCATGCACGAAGGGCGAATACTTTTAAACTTTGTGGATACGGAACGAATGGTAGAATCCATTGTTGCTGGTATCTGTGTGTTTACGCGATTCGTAGATGTTCGAATGTTGAGAATGTATATGTATTTCGACTCGCTCCGTGCGCGCGTCGTGTCGTAGTGTGTGTGTCACTAAAGGACGGGACGAATTTATATGCAGTAGTACTGTTTTATCTTAAATTATATTTTTATTATGTTCTTACCAGTTCTTATGCTTGTTCGAGTTACCATCCGTTATTGTCGCCATTTCTTCAAAAGTCATATATTCCTGCATCAATGCTCTACCGGGGCCCGCGTAATAATCTTGCTAATCTATTACAGTCTAAAAGTCTGACACGTAATTGAACTGTATTAGTTTTCGAAGTCTGTTTCGAATATTCTAGACCTATTAAATTTCTAAGCAATCAAATATTCTAGATTCCATACCGCAAGATGCATTAATTCGAGCGTGACCACAACTCGCAATTTTATGCGATACATACATTTATTTATAATGTATTTTCTTCCCGGGATGTAATTCAAATTATTAATTTTGGTACTTTGGAAGATGTCAATAACCTTAAAAATCGACAATAGTAAATTATTAAAATTTATATTATTTCGAGGCAATAGTCCTGTGCCAGAACAGAAGAGTGTGGGCGTTCTATCATCTCTGCCTGGCATGATGATGTGTAAGTAAAATTAGTCATTAAATGTATGTAAATGCACAGCATATTATATACATTCAGAGTTTATCAAACAATTTTTATAACACATTAATTATTTTTCTTCAATTTTATTTTGGGATATAATCATCAAATATACACAAATACTAGTTATTAATAAATTAATCAAATAATATTAAATACATATCGCTTTTTAATACCCTAATCAATTATACTATTGTATCAATAGAGCGTTAAAATCAGGCAGACGAAAGACGTACGAATACAGGTCTTGATTTAAAAAAATTAAATTGTAATATATGTGTTAACTAGTGATGAGAAAAAATGGTGCTCTTGACTCACTGGCGTGATTGTGATTGATATTCGATAATATCAGTGATTGATCACAGTTTCATTACTAATACGTGTGCGCCGTGCGATATCACAATACACGAAATAAATAAATAAAATAAAACATTATTTTGACATTAACTTATATTATTCAAACTTCATTTGCGTAAAAAACATATTCTAGCATATGTAATTTAATATCGTCATTAGGAGAATGAAAACCCTTAAAAATGTGAGTTTATTTTTCGGGTCAAATTTTCAGCATTTCGGATCAAATGCGTAAAAGGTTTTGGCAGAATCTACTAGATGGTGCTTATTACAAATTGTAATGTCATTCCTTCATGAATATTTTCGTTTCATACGCACATGCGCCGAATCACGGTTCACAACCAAATATAAATAAAATAAAAAAATGATTCGCGTATCACGATATTCGCAGATATTCAATCACTGATAGTGAGTGTGACTCAAAGATACTCATATTCATGATATTTAGCTCATCACTAGTGTTAACTATTGATTTGGCGTAATTAAAGATGTACGCAATAATATTTTATTTAATACGTACGGCGTTTACGTTTCTATAAAAGTTGTTTACATACTCTCAAGTTTATCACGTCAAGTCCTTGATCCCGTGAAGCATTTGACGTAAACCCTTTTACACATTGTGCTGGCAATTCACACTCGTGTGAAAACTTATGTTTATGCTAAGTTTACAATTCTATTCACTTTTTGTCAACCTTTAGATTAATGAAATAATGTTTTAAAAACGATAATTATGATATTTCGCGATTTGTAAGTGACTGTTCACTAAATTGATTTATTATATATATTTTCATGATACTCAAAAACTCTCGAACAACGGAGGAGGGTATTGTGGAAAGTTTTCATAATGAGTTGATTTTGAAGAAAGTTCGCTAAAAAGTAGGTTACTCGAGCGAAATGTGCGAACGATATACCCTAACACTAGGTCAGGTTCAGTTGCCGGGCGCCTGAGATAATAATGTTCAACATAATGTTACTCGAAGCGTTTATTTAGTTTTTTTACATACAATTATGCCCGATTGCTCCCGATGCGATTAAATGTACAATAGTATGCAGACCCAAACAGGTTGAGAATAATTCAAAAGTGTCGTTTTTTTTTGGAAATGCAGAGGTGTAATGCAAATAGTGATTCGATAAAAGGGGTAAAAAAAATAAAATCATTTATTAGGATACAGTAGTGTTGAGCTCAAAATCACCATCTATGAGTTAATCACTAACAGTGATGGAGCATCTGAAAATAACGAGATTCACGATTCCTGCCTAAAAATATTGTTGACTAAAATGCATACCCTATCTATTTAATTAATTAAAGTATTTAATTTGTTGTATTTCGTTTTTGATTATTATTTACTTATTTATGATAGAAAGCTGTGAATTGCTTTTTATGTGAAAGAAAGTATAAAGTAATAGTATTAGAATAAAGTATTAGTATAGTATAAAGGTGGAATAGTATAACTGAATAGTTTCTTCTTTAATATTAACAAAATACTTTGTTTAAACCAGTATTTATTAATTAATCGACATGTTTCGATACCTATGGTATCTTTTTCAGGAAATAATGTATACTGAAATTAAAAATACAAGCATAGATACACTAATAATAAATTAAAGAATTATGTATTAAATAACAAAAATAAGGACGATATTTAAAAAAATCGGTTGTTTACAATTTAATTTGAAATGATTTCAATTATTTTTATATAGGTAAAACTTGCAGAAATTTTGATATTAGAATTAAAGAGTACTTGAGATGTCTAAATAGCAGTATACATTATATTTCCTGAAGAAGATACCATAGGTATCGAAACATGTTGATTAATCAATAAATAGTGGTTTTAACAAAGTATTTTGTCTAATTATTTATAACTGAATAGTATTTAGGTGCTAGTTTTTGTTCATTTATTTCATACTTTGTGTATATATTATATAATATGTCACAATTTTAATCACTGATAACATCGAACACCGATCACACTCACCGCCGAGTCGAGGATAGCAATTTATCGCTTCATTATACTATAAGATTACACAAATATGGACCCAATATATGATTCAATCAGGTAGAGATGAATCAGAAGCATGGATATCCAACAATTTACTATAATGTATACAATTCTTTTACTAATAACTCACTAGTCCTACAACACTCCCACTCCACATATTTTTATTTTATTCTTACTTTTTTATTCATATTTGATTTATTTTTTTATTCCAAACAACACCACAACAGCACGAAAAAAAAAACTGGCTACTTAAACACAGACTTTAGTCTAGCAAAGTAGCCAGGACAACGCTGTATATATCAGAGGTGAAGTCTACTCCATCCCACACATTAAACTATGTATTATGTATGTTTATTATGTATCCACCTCTGTAACTACAAAAATATGGATGTCAAAATATAAATAAATAAATTAAGTCACCAAAAATAAAAATAAAATCTATATGTCTGGTTTACAAAATATTTATTTGTGGGGGGATTTTTCTTACTTGCACAATATTATAATTTATTATAGTGAACGAAGAAATGTGTTGTATCTTAATCTGATGTTTGTTTCTATATTGAGGAATAATAAATTGATCTACAGCACATACAGTCACAAGCAGGGAATGCAATCCCGGGATTGAGGTATTTATGAATCTCGGGATTCATTTGTCATTAATCTCGAAATATCATTAGATCAAGCTTTATTTTTGCTTCGAGCATATTATTATAGTGAACGAAGAAATGTGTTGTATCTTAATCTGATGTTTGTTTCTATATTGAGGAATAATAAATTGATCTACAGCACATACAGTCACAAGCAGGGAATGCAATCCCGGGATTGAGGTATTTATGAATCTCGGGATTCATTTGTCATTAATCTCGAAATATCATTAGATCAAGCTTTATTTTTGCTTCGAGCATATTATTCACAGTAATAAAATTGTTATTTGTCAATCTTGCATTATTATGTACGTTATTTTTTGTTTAAAGATTCTTTTCTTAGTTAAATATATTCTTTACTTGGATAAATATATTCCTTACTCTTTTATATTTTACTTAAATTATATTTGTTCTTTCTGGTCTTTTTTAAGTGTAACATTAATGAACAAGTCAGCATTTTCTAATTCAGAGACTGATCCCGTTATCATAAAAATTGAATCGTGATACCCCGGGATGAGATTCATTATTCACAAGGTGACGAGTAAAATTGGAACACGCGAAGCGTTTGCGAAATTTGATACAAATATTCAATTACCTGTTTTTGTTTGTCTATTATTTCAATAGACAAACAAAATTATTTATATTATGATGAAAAACGGAAGTAGTCCTTTAGACGGCCGTAAGGTATTTCATTTTCTTTCCTAGTAGAATGAAGCTAGCATTATCCGATATAATTATATATTCCCACGGTAGTAAAAAGATTATTAATATTTAGCATTACATTTTTCACATTTTATTTCAGTAGATATGTAATTTTTAATTCTTAACAATGTCGCTGTACAAAGCTGGTGGGAAAACTATAAGTAACATATATTATTTCTGGGTATTAAGGTCGTCGGATCATTTTAATTGTCACTGACATAAATTCCATTTGCACTTTTAATTGCGACGTTATTCCACGAGCCATCATTTATGAATAAAATAATACATGTTATATCATACTTATATAATTTCCTTATGTTGTACGTCTGTGTCGCACAAACATAAAACAAACAAGATCAATTTTATCACTTAAAAATGTGCGATTATCGCGTCAAACAAAGGAAAATATTTTTCTATTATATTTTTTGTTGATTATTTAAAAATAAATTAAGGATATTATTGACTGGTTATATTTAGTAAATACATAATTAACGTACTGATAATATTTTAGGAATATAAATAATTGTATAATGTTTATGAATCAGAGATATTTGGTTGTTTTATAAATCTGGCTGTAATCAATAATTAGATAGATTATTACTATATATTACTCGTAAATTATCACCATTAATTATTGTTGGCTTCATAATTACAATACAGGATAATTATTGGCTAGGGAGTATTTTACAACCTACTGATAAACAAAATGGTACGAAGAATGAACCTAAATATACCTGTAATAAGATAAATATTATATCGATAAAATAGGGAAGGAACGGATATCCGTCCAGCAGTCGCGATAACGTCCCGAATAGTTTAGTTCGATAATAAATAATAGGTGTTAGTGTTCTGGAACTAAAATTATAATAAATTTGTTTAGGCTTGGAAGCGTGAGACATGTACCTCTAGCTTGAAACTCTTTATTTTATGTGAATAATAATATATATAATAAAGAATATATATTCCAGTTATCATCCCGACATTTATTTTAGATTTTCTTAATAAATACCATAGACCAGTAAATGCATAGATATGAAATAAAGTGTACGTATAGGAGAGGAGTTTGGAACATTAGTTGCGGGATGAGGGGCATTCTACGCACATTCTTGGTGGAAACATAAATACGATAGTTTATGACATATTTATGCAACAGTAAAAGTATTTACTCTTCGAAAATGAAATCTTTTTGTAAACAAGACGTATTTTTTACATTAATGCATATTATATTGTAAGCGTTTAAATTTTCGTTCCAATCGAGTCCTATTAAAAAAAAAGTCGCGGAGCTATTTGATCTCGCAAGTTGCACCAAAGTGATCACGTGGGTGACAACAAATTGAAAATATTGAAACAAAGAATTTGCATTAGTTCATGTCCGTATATTTGGTAGTATGTGCAAATGATCTACGTAGTAAAACGTAACGTTGATTATTTAAATGCGTAATGTACCGTTCCGGCGATAATACGATAGACGTTTGCTACGTTTCATAGCCAAATACACCCTGTGTCGTAAGACTGTTACTGTACGATAATCTGAAACATTGTTTTTTTTAATAAGGTAGAAATTTGGTTTAATATTGATGTCGTGTCGACTCTAATATATAGATTATCAGCAGAGGGGCAGTTCAATTATCTTAGGTACCCAATCCTTCAGTCATAACTCGTAAGCTACCCGGTTGATATCCTTCCGACCGACGATTCTGACTTAGATTTTTAAATCTTCTTATTTAACAGATTAATAGAAGTGACATTGAATGAACTTTGGTTATACGGAACGTTACCAAAATATCATTGTGTGAAAGAATGATATACAACTTTCACTTTTATATATATTTATTTCTGTAACACTCTAAATTCACAATCAAAGCTTAAAAAATATTTATTAATTTATTAACGCCCTTATGGGCTTTTACAAAATAAGTTTGGTATAAAAAATTTAATAAAAAACACAAGCAGCTATACAGTAGAACGAAATACATATATAAAAATAGAATAGAAAATTACAAGTTATTTTTTTAATTGGCTTATATAAAAAATTATCATAAATTTCAAACTACACATAAAAACGTAAATAAAATTCCAACTCCAAATCTATTGCATATTATCTCTACCCCTATTATTATTATTATTACTACTACTGCCTCTCTTGACAAGTTGATATTTTTTGGTTTATAAATTTTCTCAGTATTTTGACACTCGTGTAATCCAACCCACGGCTTATCGGGACACGGGACCCCTTTTCATCTTCCTGAAATGCGAGTCATCATTAGTTATTCATTTTACACATTCATTTTTTGTAGGTAGGTAAGTCAAGAGCGTTTCATGCTATAATGTTATTTTTTTTTGTTATTATTAAACTCGTATTTAGTTTTGTGATATTCATTTTTACGATTCTCTGTGTACCTAAATAATTTATCTATGTACATCTAAGCGTATGATTTCTCGTGCACTTCTGATAACAAGTATCATTGATAAAAATATTCGACGTATATTTAGTGTTTTATGAAAATTTTAATCATATCACGTATCGACAAAAACTAATTAAATTTGCGAATGTTGCGGATTTTTTACATAAAATAAAATTTAATTTTAACAAACATTATCAACAGGTCCCTTGTAGATAGTCTCACAAAGACATTAATATTAAAGTACAATAAACGTAGACAAAAAATATTTTAGTCTTCTATCTTGTAGCTGAACTTAACTCAGAATTATGTTAATAATTTCAACTTAACATACTTTTGCAATCTTCTTAATATATAATACACATTTTATTTTCAATAAAACACTAAATGTGAAATTATCTTTTGAATCTATTATAACACTTTCACATTCAGTCGATTTTTTTTTAATGTGTTCAGAAAACTAAAATCAAGTTTCGAGACTAAGTATAAAATTTATTATTATTTATACAATATCATACTTTACATTCGAAAACTCCGCTTGTAATATATATGTGTATTCATTTATGCTTATACAAAAAATATGTAAATCTTTGATTTTAACAGTTCGACTTATCAAAGTTACAAAAAGCAAACAGTAATAATTATTCTTCTCTCGATTTGAAATCTTTTAATATTGCACCTTGCACTTTGCGAGTCGCGGCACGAAGCGTTTTGAAATGTATACGTTACGCAATCATTCGTGACCCGAGATCCAACCCGCGACCCATTTCTCTGGAAGGAATGTTGCCAGCATTCGGATAACGGAATTAATTACATTTAATGCCGGGCATTCTTCGATTATCTCGAAATGCGCAGCATATCCTCACAATACACTGTGCGATTGTAAAACTACGCGATCGGCGTTAATGTCAAAAAAATGTTGTGTATTGATAAAAATAATTTATAACGTACCGTTTTATAGTCGTTGTTCTAATATATATTTTTTTTTTTTTCATAATCATCCTTGGTAATACAATCCGGTAAGGGAAGGTCCTGGAGCTGGGTTTTATTTGTATTGTCCTGCCTTTTTATTGCGCAACATGCTATATCCTTACCACCGAAGGCACCCTAATTTTGTGACTTTCGGATCGAGCAGGTCTTAAGATTCCCGCGACACACTTCATTTTCTTTGACAGCTTTGAAAATTCTCCAAAGATTTATTCTTTCTGATACATCTAGTGTCGCTTTATCCAGGTTTCTGTTGGATAGGTAACCAAATTATATTTCTCACAACAGAGTAGTGTCGAATTTAAAGGTTAGACTTTATTTAAACATTTTGCACCTTTATTTATGAAGGACTTTTTACAACTTTGGGTAATACAGTTGTGTAGGTGGGGCCAGAGCCGGCGCCCTGACTTTTCTTTTCAAGTAGGTACATTTAAATTATATTTTGATACAAAATATTTTTTAAATGCACTTGACGGATATTACGAGAATCCAAAAAAGTATATAGGACCGGAGCATTTTCAAAACGACGAAATTTATAGTTAAGAATTGGATCATCTTTCTTTCAACCATTGACCACATGCACTTGGAGACAGATGAAATATATGAACTCAACATAAATAAATACTCATCACTAAATTTACATAGTTTTTTTTTTTTTTTTGCCGTATACATGGTTTTAGCGTTTACAAAAGCTTGACTAAAATCATTTCTTTTTAAACTCAAACATATTCAATTTCAAATTTCCGTGGGAATACATCGAAGAATATAATGGGGGATGATGTGTTGGGGTTAAAATCAAATACCGCCCTGGTACTTTTTATTTAGCTCTACATCTCTGAGTGTTGATGATGTTTATGAAAGAGTGTGAGACATCCCACAGGGGATAAATTGTGAAATATACTGGTTTAAATATGAAGTTAAAAATTGAAAAATACTGCCTTTTCAGACGTATTCTAGTATATATGTTAATAATTCGAATGAATTTCATATATACACAAAGGATATAACCCCCATACTTCAGAAAAAAATAGTCTCAGCTTCAGCGACATATATACTGTTACGTGAAAATTAATATCAAATTTTCAAAAAAAATCCATAGACGGCGACAGCATGTTCCATCCTGATATCATTCCAAAAATTTGATAGATGTGGTAGCATGGGTAAATAGGTGAACTTTACATTGTGTAAAGTGATTACTTAAGCCAGCCGATAACAGGTCGTAAGCCCTTTAATGCCCAAGACTTCCATATTTCCCTTGTAAAAATAATAGCTTCGTATCTGTGAGACATCTGTATGTTTATGAGAGAGTGTTAATCTGAAGGTGCGCATGTGGAGGTCGGGGCCCATTTGATTCAGCGCCCACGTGTTCGTTTGAGGATGATCGCAGAGTATGAGAAATATGTGTGATGGTAGACTGGAACAGGTTATAAGAAGAAAAACTAACGGTTGTCAGTCAAGTCAGTCTTCCCAATGGTTGCCAGTTGATATTATTATGGCATGTCGCCTGACGTCAGTACCGGGAGTGTTTATGGCTGTTGAGAATCTAGTTTTACAATCAGTTAACTGTGGGGCGCGTTCAGGGTCTCTACACAACCTGTGGTCCATCTACCGCCGTTTTGTACTTTTTATATCCTACATCATTTGCCTATGTTTAATGTATTTTATTTTATTTATTTATTTTAAGGGGTAGATTTTTTAGGTACAAGCTAAATGATTTTTATGCGTTTATTGACCTGGCTGGTTAATACAAACATCCATCTCTTTGTCCAAGGACTAAATGTAAACAATGCACTCCTTCATCTCACTGATTAATTAATCTAATAAAAAAATAAATAAAAATTGTGTCAGATTAATCTAATTTGATAATGCAAATATCTACAAAATAGCTGACATATTATAACAAGCATGTTATCAGAGTTTTATACCTTTGTTTTTCTGAACATCATTTGGATTTAATATATATAATTCTTCTAATAACTTGGAAATTTTTAGAATTAAACTATGGCAACTTTTCAATAACTATTAACATAAATTGTATACATTGCATACCATTTTCCTCCCCTCCTTACCCTTTTCACTTAACTTTTTTTTATTTTATAGTATATACTATTTTTTAGTTTATTATGTTTATTTTTAACGTAAAAGTCTTTCTGTTTATCAGTTTGTTTGTGTGTACTATTTATTTAATTCCGAAGAAACTTCACTGGTGTTATTTTTATATATTATGTTATTATCAGATATTATCGTTGTATTGTTTGTTTCTCTCTAAAAAAAAAAAAAAAACAATTTCAGTTTTGTTGGCGAAAGTAGCAATAATTAGCACTCAGTATACCAATTTTTATCTCTATACATATATCTGTTAAGAGGTATCCTAGATATGTAAATATATTAACAATCTCAAAGTTGTCATTTCCGGCAGTAAGTAATTAATAATAATAATAATAATGTGTTCTCCTTAATAATTAATAACATTTATCTGTTGATTTAGTTGACAAATGGGTACCGAATTAGGAAACTGTTTTCGATAAGGCACCAGGTAAACGACTTAGGCATTTTACGATTTCATTGTAACTTTCGTATAGTCCAGTGAAAATTTGTTAAATTAGAACTAGACGTTTGGACGCATGCTATCTATCTCTTTTTTTTATCAAAGTTAAGGAGTCATTATTAATTAATAATTAATCCTTATCATTCATCGATAACCCGGTTTGAAGGTCAACGTTAGTTTATTTAAGACATTTACATTTTACTATATTATTATTATTTAACGTAAATGAACATATGTAAACACTTAATATTAAATATGAAATTAATTCGAAGAGCTGGGTTTAAAAATACGAATTGCTTGACTAACTAAAATCCTAGTGACTAAATAGTTGCTGGAGTACGTACGTCCAACGACATTGGTGTAATGGTTTTTTTTTTTTTAAATTAACACTAGACCCATAAAACGTACATTTATATCCATTTGTTACATTTAATAAACTCAAAAACATAACAATCGTTTAAACAATTAATATTATTCTTACAGGTGAGATAGGTAGGTTATTATCGATAAACCATTTTTTAATATTTTTTTCTAAATTGGGACAAAGCGTGCTCTTTTTTTAAAAACCCAGGTAGTTTATTTTTTATTAGGAGAACACATTCTTATTGTGAAGTTGTAATTATTCAGAAAAAAAGTGTAACATATAGGTTTGAAAATTTGTCGTCAAAAATAATGTCGCTGTAGCATAGTCTACTATAGCCTACAACACTTCCACTCCATATATATTTATTTTATTTTTACTTTTTTATACATATTTGTAATTCTCTTTTTATTCCAAATAACACCACAACAGCACGAAAAGAAAAACTGGCTACTTTAACACAGACTTCAGTCTAGCAAAGTAGCCAGGACAACGCTGTATATATCAGAGGTGAAGTCTACTCCATCCCACACAATAAACTATGTATTATGTATGTTTATCATGTATCCACCTCTGTTAGTACAAAAATATGGATGTAAAAATATATATAAATAAATAAATAGTTGGATAATGCACCTTCCCCGGTTTGGAAAGAGATCCAGGTTCTAATCCCGGTAGCGCAATAACAATATTTTTCGATAAAATTGATTTTATTTGTATATATTTCTAATTAATACACTAAATTAGTATTTAGTTTATTTTTATTGTAGGAAAAACAAATTCTATTGTCCTCGATCCATACTTATTGGCGATTTTGGGAGTCGTTAGATTCAGATTTGAATTTGCCTCTTGTATTGTAAGCTACCCTATATAGAGAATCGTTATAATTATAACAGCCCGTGTACAGGAAGAACTTTTACGGAGGAATATAAACAATTTTAGATTGTCTCAATTTAAATGCTTCCAAGTTTACAATTTTTTTCACTATAGCTGTTTGAAGATTTTATATTTGAGTTACAGGAGTGATCCCACGATCGGATCCCACATCTTAATAATGACTCGACCAAAGAAAAATAAATTATTCGTAAAACCGGCTTTGGGATTACGTAATGAATTTTGTAGTATCTTCATAACGATGACCCGAGATTGGAGCAAATCCTTCTTAATTAGAAGAAAGCAATTGACTATCGACGATTGCTTGTAATTAGGTCGAAGTTGCCTGGCGGCCACGGCCAGTGTTTCCGTAAAACTTATTTTTCAATGTTGTAAATTTGATTAACCAATTAACAAACAAACAAAGCACACATTCGGACATTCATAAACTGACCGGTTATATTCCGGCGATAGCGATACACATACGCGCTAAAGAGCCGACAATAGTATACACCATCGCTTACTACGTGCGTAATATAATTAAATATTACACGAATTTAAAAATAAATTCATGTAAAATTGCTCGTTACGAGTCAATTCTTCTGTATTAAAAAATACAACTTTGCGTTTCACTTCATGGACATTCTTCAATAATAACTGCGATCCTGATCTTGACTGCGTTAATTATATATCCCGGATTTTTGTTCACACACGATATCCGTTTGCGCATTAGTATTCAAGTTGCATTCAAGTTTTATTTGCGCAGATGCACTGTTACTCTTTATCCGCGCATCCCGTATCCCCATTCCAGTAACCCGGCACAATGTAGAACAACCCATTTGTCGACACCGCTCCGAAAGAGTCGCGGGAGTGTGCGATGGGAACTTTTTACTACGCTGCGTCTCGATGCACGCCGGCGTGGCAGCAGTCAAATTGAAAGTGAGTCGAGAAATTATCCTTTGTTTTTATGCATACCCATGGCGATCTCCCGGAATGTAATCAATTCATGTTGTTGTGCAACTCCATGAATATTTATGTCTGTCTCGTTAGCTCGCAGAATTTCACCCTTGTCATATTATACGCTATTTTTTCACGAAACGTTGATATAAAACAGGAATCTGTAAAATTGTACTACCTCGGTGGGTTGTTTAATTCGTTACCTAGAATCAATTAATTCAACAAATGATTGTAAATTTATTTTTGTGTTATGTATTTATTGTGTGTATAATAATAATATTGCGTGATCGGTTTTTTTTTATGAAGACCCGATTCGCCACAAGGATAATTCATTTAAATTACGAAATATTATTTATGTTATGAAAAGAAAAGCAAAAAAATATAAATACTACATTTCAGTCACGGCCATTATTGTGTCTTTCTTTGGGAATCAGCTTTCCTTGAGAGTTGGTGCTGAGCTCCGGCCGCAACTTCACGCCAGTGACTCGATGTCTTAGAACCGGAATGAATACATGTGTACGGTCTTCGGCAAACATTGTAGATGCGCTACAATAACGCGCCAATCCTAACAGTATTCTGTATAAGTTGTTTGTACGTCACTTGCTTGTATTTCGACCAGAGTTCGTAGGTATACATGCTGGTGAAGAACAATTTAAATTGATCCTCTTCACCTCCTTACTGTATCGATAGAAACGCCGTGATAGCATATTTGCATGAACGTTCAACTGTCTGTTATAATTACTATATATACTAGTATAATTCGGTACGATTAATATTTGTTAGATGTGTCATTCTCGCTCGTCGTTCGCCACCGGGCGTCGAACTTTCTCTAGGTTAGTGAATTAGTCCTACGTTGAGTTGTTTCCCTCTCGTTAAAAAAAAATGTATTAGATAAAAGTGTTATGTTTTAAGTAATAAATAATAAAACTTTTCAAGTGGTTTGAATTAGATACGTAGGTATAATTTAAATATAACTTTTCCGTCAAATGTGTGGACGTGTATGCATTGTTTGATAACGATAACACAATCATCGAAACAAGTGTGGCAACAGATATTATTGACTGGTGTAGATTAAATATTTATTTAAATAATCTCATTAAATCATGTATGAATACTGTTAATTCGTTATTTCAAAATAGCGGCAAGTAAGGCAGTCGATGCATTTTTAAATCGTAGTAGAACATTTTATTCAAATAATCATGCCTAGGTATGTTACGAATAGTTTATAAAAATTTTGCAAATAATATCATTTTTAAATGTTTCCCCATTCAACGTACATGTCCAGGTCTAGACCTCTGATCTTTTTAAAATTGTATATCTCTCTTCGGCGCACTCGCAGGATCATCACGGCGAATGCAATAAGAGATAGCCTTGATTTCAGTCATATCGTTGACCCGCCAGATTCGAAGCAAACTGTTTGACCGACAAATATTTATCGCGCAATAAATGACGGGACAAAGAGAAGACAATCACCTCTGCCGATATATGGCCCGAGTTGATGACCTCGCCTGCGAGGAATATCGAACCACTTAGTAGAATAGAATAACTATTTTACGTTATCGTTTACTATGTACCGATAAGAAAATACACCGTTTTATCGAGTTCCTATATGGTTTTAGCTAAATTAACAATAAATCTTTAATTATTTCATTCAATTAAACATTATACTACACGCCCATCATATTTTTATTATTTACGCACCGTCTCAGGTAGAGCATGAATTTTTTAATAATTTACTAAGTATACAGCTATAATTTAAACAATACCTCAGGTAGTGCACTTTGTCTTTATTGCCAGTAAGAAAAAACAAATTGTGATAGAAAATTATTTGAGTGTACATTTGGGTACTATAATGTAAATGCATGTGTTATATATATTCGAGTAATCTTAACCGACAATTATTCACGACGGCAGTCTTAGTATTTAATTTCAATTTAATATATATATATATATAATGTTGGGATTTGTTTTGCGGACTGCAAAATCTTTTCAGACCTGCACACAAGACCTTTACACTTCTCTAGTCAGACCTCAGGTAGAATATAATTCGGCCATTGTTCACTCGGCGGCGGTTGAAAGAATTCAGAGAGAGTTTCTAAGATTCAATAATTTTAAATTAAACATACGGTCTGAGGATATCAATTGTCAAAATTATCAGTGAGACGTACGATGACCGACCTTGTATTTCTATACAGGATCATTAAATGGTATGATAGACTGCCCCCGGATTGTTGGCCTGCTTGACTTTCACGCACCATTGAGGTCATCGAGACACAATTCATTGTTCTATTACAGTGGTAATGTCAGAAGTAGTGCACTAGCTAACTCCGCCGTCCCCAGAATGCATTCTTTGGGGAATGAATATGCGGAGGTAGACGATATTTTTGCTGTAAATTAAATTCTTTATAGGACTACATTATTACAATTTTTTGTGTCTCAAAATTACTTCACATTTTATATTTATTTTTAATTTTGATTGTGAAAAAAACACGGTGACATTATGTAATTTTTTTTCTTTGTGTATTGCTTTTCTGGTGAAATTTTCTGTTATTTTACAAATTATGTTAATACCTGAATAGGGCGTGTATAATAATAAAAATAAATAAATATGAATCTGCAGACGCATGTTAAAATAAAGCTAGACTGACAGAGTAAGAAATGACATGGTCTGAGAATGAATGAGATATGCAATGAAATCAGTCGTACCATAAAGATAAGGAAACCGACGAACTTTGGACATTTCGTGATACACCCGGAAACTTATGAGCCAGAATGGAGAACCTTATAGCCTATATAACCTTAGACAGTGGTTCGGTCAGACATTTGAATTTCTTTAAAGCAGCTATTCGTAAAATAGTCAACATTATCGTACACATCCGCGTGTGTTCGGAATAACAACATGATGAGATTTAAGTTTCAGAGATTTAGTTAATATAAACCGATCTGGAAATTTATTCTGATGCCATCGCTTATAACTAACTGATCGGACGGGGGAAAACTCAAATCAATCTTCACCTACCTAAAGCCACATACACCTACAACTATTTATTCACGTTAAATTACGAACATTTATTTAATTAATAATAAATATATAAAGATATCGACGTTATGACGTAAAACAAGCGTGAAGTGAGTCTCGAGACAAAATATCAAACCCCTGTCTTGGCGGCAAGTGGTGGTGCAAAGTCTCCAAAGTATCTCATGGGATTATAATCTCGGCTTATACAAAAAAATATCATCCATGAATACGCGCCATAACAGACGTCATCCAAAGAAAATGCTGTCGTGCGACGTGTCTCGTTGTTGGAAGTTGTCAAATTTATTGGCAATGGCAATAATTTACACCTAACGATTTGGGTGTAAATTTGAAATATTTTCGTAACAATCTAAATATTTCCGTAACAATGGTGTCGACAATTGTCAACAGTCTTGTTTACAAACCAATCACTGCGTGCATTTATTTTGATGCGGTTTATACATAAGCCGCGGAGTGGCAATTGAGTCACTGCGGTCTAAATAAATTAAAATTTATTTTTAATTATAATTTTAAATTACGTTCTGGGTTGTAGGTCATTATCAACACTTGGTAACGACTGTGTATGTAAATAATAATCACTGCTAATAATGACTTTCTTATGTTAAGTGCTCACGTCTGAGTATTTAGATTTCTCTGCTTGATATCATACACATTGCTCCCATACAGCATCTCTATTTATATATTGATCGAATTTAATAATTTTTTGAAGATACTGAGTTGCAAACTCGGCAATCTACATATTTTATTATTTGCAGAGAAACGCAAAAAAAACTGACAAGAATTTGAAGAGCAATATATTAGTGTACTCAAATTTAAATAATTCTCAATTTAAATTTTAATGTAGCGAAGAATTGCCATTGGTCGAATCCCAATATAATTGGCGGCGGGCAAAACCTTCAAATTTTGCAATTGAAACCGATTTAGACTGATTAGTTTACATCAAAGAGAGCCATATTTGATTATTAATATATTAGTACAATGCAGAAAAACTATAATTGTAAAATAAATAATGGAATTTGTTGAAATTTGTATGTTTTGTTGGTGACATTCGTAGTTCAGAGAGGTAAGGACAAATTTAGGGTGGTCCCGCCGTATGACATTTTATGTAGAGAGAATTTTTCATTATAAATCAAAAGAATTGAATAAGAATATTTTTAGGTCATAAGTTTTTTCTGTATAAAAACAATCTATCATCACCGGGACTCGAACCAGGAACTATCTGTTGCCGGTAGAGAATTTTTCTGATTAATCAGTAAAATGATTAGTTTTTTCAGTAGATATGTTTTCTTTGTACCTGTCTAAGTATGTATGTCTAAATTTGTTTTAGAATTTATATTATACTTGTGTGCTTCCTGAGTTGCCCTCCTACTTCCTTCCTACCTTTCCCCTGCATAAATGACACATCTTTCTGCACAAAAGCAATGGGACTGTGCGAAGTATGTTCATCATATTGATCTCCATGGAGAAATCATAAGTATTTTTAATTTAGTGAGTACAGTTATCAGAATAATTTGTGAACGTCTCTGTATACATTGCAATGCATCACGAGATTAAGTATCTCACTTTATTGTTAGCTCGTGTGACACGTTGTCGCTTCCTTTCGTTTATGGACGGTTTGTTATTCACAGTTCAATTTTAGATCACGCGAGGACTATTGTAATAGTATTTATGCTGGCTTGCCGACGTATCACCCGGATCGATTGCACTGTATTCTAATTGCGGCAGCACGTTGAATATTATGTTCCGGGCCGATGTTGTATCATTCATCAAAAATTCAAGCGTAGCTCGGGCTCTGTATGAGGTGGCACCGTCCTGTTGAAACCGCACGTGTTGCAGGCCCGATCGATTTAATTCGGCCACCGAGAGTGAAAGAAATAGGGCGCAATGATTCCGCTGGCCCACACGGCGCAGGATACAGTAACTCTGCGTGGGTGTACCAATTGAGGATTTTCAGTGTCCCAATAACGACTGTTTTTGTTTATTAACAAAATCCGCCAAGTCGAAACGAACTTCGTCGCTTATGGTGATTTTTCCAAAAGTCGAGTTTGTATTCGTTTATGACCGCGACACCTTGTTGAGGCGTTATATGCTCCATAATAAATTGTAATCAACTACTCTCCACGGCTACCAAGTACGAACTGACAAATGTCTGCCGAACCGACATGGCAGCCAAACAAATCTCGGCCTGGAAAATATTCCCTCTGTATATGGCACATCTGAGCGCAATTAAAATATTAGAATTTAAGTTGTGCTAGGTGATGCACAAGATATTATGTTATTTAATCTTAAACTAACTAACTAACTTAACATCACGCCGTTTCCTATCTTTTCTACCCTGACACACAATTCCTTCCTTATCAACATTCATACATCTTCTAATACAAGCTCGTCGATTATTGAGTCTTCTAACAGGACCATCTTCAAGAGGTCTGCATTCCGGACAGCTTGATTGGTAAGCGAGTCATTCCATGTTAAATCACTTAATTTTAAAATAAATGGTTACTTGACCGATTCAGTTTTTTTATCATATTATGTAACCCTTAAGTGTGAAGTTCAAAACAATTTTTATCTGCCACCATCTTGGATCTAGGCTCAATTTTCTCCGCAGCGACAGGCGATAACTGGGCATTGCAGAGGTATTGAAAAAAATATATTATTCTACCATAAATATATGGTTTCCACTAATGTAAAGAAGTCGCAATAGGGTTATAAAAATGTATAGAAATGATAGAAAATTATATATAAACTATGACTTGAAATATTCCAAATTTGGAAGCATAATCACCAGTTTGAACTATGACTAGTAAAGTTCCCAGCTATGAAGAATTAAAGTTTGAACATTTAAAGTTTAAACATTTTCAATTTTTTCTAATTTCAAGGTCAAATATCTCAAATGAGGGACATGATAAAAATGTAAGTTTTTGCCCAAGGATACGTGTACTGATACTTAACAAAACCTGTAAGTTTTATTTTGTGGTTCAAGCTAGTTTAGAAGTTACAGTTTCCATACATTAGTAGGTTACAGTTACAAATATCTGAAATGGTCAAGTAACCGCACCTAGGTGATTTCAAATGGTATGACTCGACCGACAAATTCTCAGATCAGTATCTACAAGTACTTCAGCCGCAGGAAGAGTTATGGAACATGTCAGTAATTTCTAGAAGACCAACTTCTGTTTCTGGCACTGGCAGTAAAGATGAAAATAAAAATGATAGATATAAAAATATTATAATACGTTTTAATGCGTTATTTTATAGTTATAGTTTCCGTGACAGACATTTCTATGTTTAAACAACTCCTTTTGAAAATTTTCGCCTCAGTTGATGCCGGTTAATTCACTCTATCCGCCAGTGGATATCAATTGAGTCGAACCTTGATTCGCATGTGATACAATCCACACACCGCGCGACCTTCTGCGCGGCGTCGTGGCCATCTTCCTAGTGCAATCTCAGTCGGGGCACACAAGGACACGCAAGCTACTTGAGCGGCGTCGTGTCAAGCGTGACTTGATCGGGCGACGATACACTGTACACATTCATCAACACACACTCAGCTTTGTACTGCCAGATGGTATCCGATGGCGAAATTCTCAAAATGATACCTTGTCATCTTCGACACTTCTATTCATTAAATTGATATTTATTACATTAACGTTAGATCATCGCAAAATACTAATAAACCCTTTTTATTTATCCATTTGTAATATTACTTTATTATATATAATATTTTTTTCATTTATGACGAAATTTAAAACAAAAACTTTGTTTTATCCTCCGTACACAGGGTGTAACAGACCTAATCCACAATACTTTATGGGTGGATACCTAACTAAATTACTAGTCAAAAGTGTTCAAGGGATATGTGCCTAATCTCAACCATGTCATTTAAAAAAAAATCATAATTATTTACATTTTTCCAAATTATATATTGATTACAAAAATTAAAGGTTATGGAATTTCGAGCGGCTAGACTATTTTTTGTTAGATGATTTTGGGCCTGAAGCAAAGGTATAGATTAATTATTGAACAATTATGCAAATATTTATTTCGAAGTACGTAGACTTCGAGCCTAACACAATTTTGTAAAAAATTCTAACAATAATATTTTCAATACTAAATTAATGTAATAATTATAAATATATACGTATAAAATCAATTTTGTCGAAAAATATTGTTTTTGCGTCACCGGGATTCGAACCTGGATCTCTATTTCCAATCCGGGGAAGTACATTACCAATTGTATTATAACGCCAGTATTTTTCATGACAAATTTTCGAACCTATATGTTATATTTTTTCAAATTAATACACCTGTCGTTCCATTATTTGAAACCATTATTATTATTTTCCGTAACAGTGCAGAATTTGCACATATTCGCATATATGAACATTTTCGACTCAAAATTTAGTCAGATATCCACCCATAAAATATTATGCACTAGGTTTGTTACATTTTGTACGTATATATATTATATAACAGTCATATGTTACATACGTTACGTCATATGTTACGCCTAACACAATTTTGTATAAAATTCAAACAATAATATTTTCCGTAACAGTAGTATTTCCACATATTCGTTGAACATTTTCGACTCGTAATTTAGTCAGATATCCACCCATAAAATATTGTGCACTAGGTCTGTTACATTCTGTACGTATACATATTATTCAGTCCTAGGAGGGGTGCGAAAGACGTACTTAGGACACAATTTAAATAAATTACCTTCCTAAAGTACAAAATAGCATTACAGTGTTCCAATTTTCTGACAATAAAAATGTACCTTCAGAACAAATAAGTCGCATAACAACCTAATTCGTTGTGCACCATAAAAATACGGATTTAGACAATTTTCGTCATTTTTGGCCATCAATAAACAATTTAATGTCTTTTTTATCGTTATTTTTTCTAAACTTAAATATGAAATTAGATCTTATAAAATCCAGATTTTGTGATATCTCGGGATCATCTTTATAAAATGATTAATATTTCGTAGATTTAAATAACATGTTGAGTAATAAAGGTTTCATTGTGTGATAAATACAGGGCGACACTTTTGAGAACGTATTATAATTAAAGTTTCGCTATGACGACGGCGTGTCTACCAGCGCCGCCAAGAAATGACGGCCGCATGCATCGTTTTATGTTCCATCCTCGGGAGGTCTTAAAATAACGACTCGGTACTTGTAAATAATTAGTTTATTGATATATTGTAAGTGCCCAAATGTGTCTACGGAGATGTATTGAAACAAATAGACTTTCAGTTCTTTCTCGTTTAGATGTTAGATACGATCTGATCTCTGAAGGGTTGTGTTATAGTTTATAAAGATAATTGTGGAGATATTTCTCCCATTAAATAATATAAAAGATAATTTAAATCCGGGTTCTCTACCGAGTAAACAAAGCTATGAATTAGATGATATGAAATAATCAATGCACATCCGCTTACAGAAAGCGTAAATAATAAGATTAGACAAAACTATTAAAATAATGATTCTAACCCATAAGTCTACTCAAATGAAGAAAGGTTAAGGTTGACAAATTAAAATATAGGGATGTAGCTTCGGAGTGTAGGTGCATACATAACAATTGTCAGGCACTCGCAACTACGGCCATTCTACTGTTGCATATCGTGCAGGAAGCGTCGTGAACGCCTCTACCGCAACGCAGAGCTTTATTTCGTAACACCGCATCACATTTAGTAATGTTTCAAATCGTGTATAACATTTCTGAATAAAGGAATTCCGGCCAGACGTACGCCATATTCTCAATACACTTCGACGGTGTCTCTTATCTTGATTTATTTATTTACTAATAGAAAGCAATCGGGTATCGCCGAATGGATGTCGATAAGTAGAAGTAGTCGACCGAAGTAACCCGATGAGACAGAAAATATAACATTGTATGTTATGTCCCTTTCTCTCGTGCAAAGTCGAATGAAAAATTAATACTAAAGTAAACCAAAGTAAACATCAAATTAGGTCTCGGCCTGGTAATTTATTATCAAACAAAGAGAAATGGTCCACCACAGTACAACCTAACTTAAACAATTAACATAAACATGTGCTATTTTCAAAATAAATTTATGGTTTAGGGGCAAAGAGCGACTGGCGACGCCGAGCGGTTTTAATGCACTGCAGTAGCGGAATTTTATGGAACTATGTGTTACCGCTATCAGATAATGGAGCGAAATGAAGTATCAATTTTTTTTTAATTGTATACACTTTCCGATACATTATAAATATCTCATCAAAATAATACCCGTGGCGCACCTTCAGAAAATTACAGATTTATCGGTACAAATATTATTTTCATCTGACAGGTTTTCCCTACATATATCTATTAGTGTGGAAAATATTATTTTTTTGCGTACTGGACTTATGTTCCAATGTTTAAGTACGCGTTTAGGTTTAGTCTGAAAAATCCTTTATTACTGTACATTTTGTGTAAATTTTTATGATTTTTCTTCTAGAACCAACAAATCGTAATGGAAACTCGACGAGAATTTATCCAAGGTTAAATAAAACGAACGCTGTGTAAAATTCTGTCATTATTAATTTTGATTAACATTATTATTCCGTCTTCTGGTCTTTTTCGCTTTATGTAATATTTAATTTAACATTTTATATAACCTTTTTACTGACCTTGTAATCTTAAAAGGTCGTATGGCTAGATAGGTTGGTAGGAATTTTTCTCATCCTGTTAAAGATCAATATTGAGGAGTGCTCGATAATGTACACGTTAATAAAATTAATTTATTATCCACTAGTGTATTTATATTTGTTAAAATGTCCGTATTTTAATTTTAAAGCCTCAAAAAATATACATAATTTAAAAATTCGCTGTCGTTCATTGTCATAATCGTTCTGATCATAAATCAGTCACCCTTCTATATTTCATCCTTCCAAATCGCATATAAATAACAGTCAAGCTTTATGTCCAACACTTCTTTCTTTGTATGTACATTTGAAAGAAAACAAAGTGTCAATTTCCTTCGAAATACGAAATAGGTGGAACTTTCTGTTCTGAAAGTACATTTTTCAAATAGAAAAACAAACCACTTTATATATGTCAGAAATTTCAAAATTAAAATTTGTTTTTATTACAACTTGTTAGTACATCTTCGTGATAGTTGAAATCTTTAATGTATTTTATGCAAGTACTTTGTCAACTATTTTAATAATATACACATTACATTATACAAGATTAAATTTAGTATGTCTTGACCCTGTAACAATGTAAAATCATTTGATTTTTTTTTGGTAAAATTATTTACAGACCACTGAAATATTATATTATACTTTATATATTTCAAAAATTTGATAAATGTGGAGCCTCAATCTCCACATTTGAGAAGTGGTGAATGTCAGCCGAGGACAGGTAATAAGCCCTGTAATTACCCCATCTTCCGTTAAATATAATAAAAAATAGTTTGGTTTCTATGAGATACCTGATATTTGTTTATACGTGTTTAGCCAAGCTTGTAAAGATAATATATAAAAATTTTCAATATTTCTTACTTTATTCAAGAAAGATTTCCAAGAATAAATTAATTCTCTAAATGTCCGAAAACAGATTTCTGATAAAGTTGATATAAAATAAATGTTACATAATCTCTAATGGAAAAAAATATGGAAATATCGCATTTCAAGTTATTTTTCAATCGAGTGAAGGTGACAATTTTTATAAACTTTAAACCTTTTTTTTTTCACTCATTGTACTCTTAAATCTACCGATATTTTTTCAGACACGTATACGTGTATATATCGCTATATGATAGAAAATTTACTAAAATATTATTTAGGTATGTTTTTTGCCGATCCAATAAATTCTTACGTAAATGTAAAAAATAAGCTTATTTGAATAATAAATATATACTGTATTTGAATAATTTTGTGTCATCGATATTATTAATTTATCCTTTGTATGTTGGATGTTTTGTTCGTTATCAAGTATTGAAGCGACATCAAACAAATGGTGATGGTGTACGTACCAAGCGAATTTGTTCGCTTCTAATGTTTTAATCGTGATACCATAATTTCTTCTGGATTATTCTGGTCAGTGGCTGTCGTCAGGGCTGATGTAATGATAGGGTAATATCATCTGTATTTCGTGAAAATCATTGGCTTTGTATTAGTCGCGTAGTTATAAAGTGGATCCAATTCCGAGTAAAAAATTGCAATCCATAAATTTCAAAATTTTGATATTCATTAATTTCTAGAAAAGGCTAGTATACAATATAGGCAAGATAGTTATATTTCAGTAAGTGAGGAATCTTTGAATAAATACATATTTACATAAATATTAATGCATAATTTGCAAATAATAATTTGAAAGTAAAGCAATTTCATTATTTTGGGCAAATATTTCGAGCAATATTTGTCTTGATATAATTTTGGCAGCACGAAGTTAATCCAAAATATGAATCCCTAGACCTTCGGGATAAACGTTCTAATCCCGGGATTTATAAATATTCTGAACTGAGCCAGGATCTGGTAACCCGGGGTCGGATTCCCTAGTCATGTATATGAAAATCAAGGCCAGGATACATTACATAAAAGTTAGCTCACTTATGTGTAATTTATCCTGTCTGGAGTTCTAGCAAACCCGCCACTGGTTTTTATTCAATTCTTAAAATCACAAGGTTCAGAAAGCTTTTTGTATTCCCAGTACGCCGCGTTAGTCGCTAAGGTCGCGCGTTTTGTAGCCAGGTGTTTTATAACCCCGGGGCATGATGAGGTAATTGGTGTCCAAATAAAATGTTACCTTTGTAGGGGTGAAGGGGATCAAACAAGAAAGAGGTGCACCTAAATCTTTAAAAATCTGGATGACAAGTTTAGTCAGTGGTACTGCATTTTAGTGGTATTTTTAAATATCTAGTTTTGCCGTTTTTTTTACTTTATTTTTTGTTTATTTTATTGATAAATTAAAATGTTGTCGGTGTAGAATTGTCCATATGTTTCTGTTCTTCGTCGCAAGATACATAAAATGTCAAGTTTGCCTTTATCAATGTTTAATACTTGGTGAAAGCCTGTCAATATGCCTTTTCAAATTTACACAGAATAATTAGTAGATATTTATCTACCTTCTGATATCGAATTAAGTTATTATTGAACACACGTTAATTAGGTGCATACTTAGGTTAGATACGTAAAGCTCAATTGTTTCTTTTATTTGAAACAATGGAAGGTCCAGAGATGCAAACAAAAAAATCACGTCCAATCGTGACAGTGCCAGTCGAAATACGGTACGAAAATAAATCACATGGATAATGAGACATGCCTATATTAAATTATATATAAAAAGGTAAATTTTTATATAAATTTCACAATCATTTAATAGCACTACACATTAGTGTAAAATATTCCCAAAAAAAGTATAACAAATTAAAATCTTTATCATATTAAAATAAATTTATCATATACAACAATACAAATGTTTCTTCTTATTTAAACCACAATACTGTGCACACATATGAAAATAAATACAATTGTTTTTTAGTTCTACTCGTTTAATTTCCGTGATGAGACGCGTTTCGCTTTATGAGGGCATTATCAATGTAAGTGACCATTTTAATTTCGACAACTTTTAAATACTAATTAAATGAATTAATTACAAAGATATACATGTAAAATCAATTTTTATCGAAAAATATTGTTGTTACGCTACCGGGATTCGCACCTCCTTAATAATGAACAATTTTTATTTATATTAAATCTATTGAAAAGGGACAGCTATATAATTTTAAGTGCTTGGGTAAAAATGGGAATTTTTTTGTTTTTTTATTTTGACACGATTCTAAGAAACAATTCTGTTCAAAAGACTAATGATATTTTAATGAAAAGTAATATAATATATGAAAGAGGTCGGCTGTACAATTTTATGTAAATGAAGTAGATTTAACATTATTAATGTTAATTCCTAGGGTTTTTTTTAACCGGTGTTTCTGTGTGATTCTAGTTAACAATTATGTTCGAACACTAATGGTATTTTGAGGAGACCCAAATTGCTCTCTCAACTGCTTTCTGCATAACAACGCCTGGTTGATGATTTTGTTTTACATATCTCTGGTATGCCTGCAGAATCAAATCCTACAAAAGAGCATTTCTAATTACAGGTTTATAAATATGTTAATTAGAGGGGATCTATCTATATACAACATATTGACTCGTTCTATTTCCAGCTGTTCGAGTAAATTTAATCTAAATGTCTAAAAGTTTTTAGCGCTGTAAAATATATATGAAAGATTAAACTTAAATCATGAAACGTAGCCTCGCACAAAGATGTGTGGGTGTGTAATCTGCTATCTAGGTCTCCATGTTGAATGTCAAGGTCGTATTAATATTCTGGTTGCCAGGCAATCCGTATTTCATCCGCCTTACCGCCCTTAATATGGGAATTATATTTTAGACAAAAAGGTTATCGCATACCTTCAAAACTATCATGATAAAATATTTCTAGTTAACTTAAATTAAATTAAAATTATACTAAGCAAACATTCACTAACTCGAATATCATTGATTGATTTGCCAGTTACTTCGCGGTGTAACATTTTATTTTAAAATATTATTTTTATTTTAACTTTGCACTACACATACAATTTTTGAAGAGCAGTCCTTCCTATCTACAGGTGTAAAATAAATTAAATTAAATACAGTTGGCTATAGAGCGGTGGGGTTACGTAAGAATGGGAGTGACTTTATTATTTCTTGGAAAGATCGATAGTGACTAGATAGATTTTTCTGGATTTCTAGATTTTAGATCTTGGCTGCCGAAATAATGGTTAGTCTCAATTATAATATGGTTAGAGAATTGCGCTCCATAGTCAACTGTATTTAATTTAGTTTATTTTACACCAGTGAATGGGAAGGATTGCTCTTCCAGAAACTAGCAGAGTTATTATTGGCTCAAAGATTGTGTGTGCAGTAGTACAAAGTTATAATAAAAAAATAATCAAAATTGGCCAACTCTTTTGAAAAAATGCAACCTAATTGGAAACGCAAACAGACTATTAACACGAGTTTAGCGCAAAATTTGAAGCCGTAAATTTGTAATTTATAATTAAAATAATTGACTTAACTGAATATTTAGATAATTTTAATAATTGACTAAAACTAAAGTAATTGACCATTAGTAAAACTGAAAGCAACTAACTTTAACAAGATAGATTAATTAATGACCAGAGCGAAATCATAGGTGAATATTAAAGTATTTTAAATTAAATTTAACGGACAATTTTATTTTTATTAGATTACCCTGAGAGTTAGGGAAGGATATCATAATGATTTTAAAAGATTTAATATTTTTTCGGTGGTAATGACAGCTATCTTGGAACTTCGAGAACATTACGTTGTACCAGACATCATAATGAGTGCCTAGGAGACTGTGGTGACTGCGGTCATGGACTTCCGAGTACCATGAGGCCGCTAAAGAAGAATGGCAGCGAAGAATTTTGTGATGCGTTTTTGCTTATTTATTGGCTTATCTTTTGAATATCTTTTGTATCATTTATTGGACGAGGCGCGCTCTGACAAGTATGAGGGTGAGGAAGAAAATTTATATGTATATATGTTTGTTTCATCATGAATATTATATAAATACTAATGTTTAAAACCTGTCTTAGGACTAGCGCAAAAGACGTACATAAGATATAATTACCTACCTGCAGTACAACAGCATCGCGGTTTTCAATCTTTCTGATTTCAGACGATAGAATTGCACATGTTTATTTTATATTTGAAAAACGTCCATTCAAAAGTAAACATTGCATTTTATTTATCAAATTCCTTTCAATGTTTCTTATAAGTGACATTCCTGAAATATTGTAATAATTTCCTAATTATAAATATTGGGATTGGTGTAATTATTTAAATAGTTTTATCTATCTGCATTCCAGTGTTCCAATTTGTTTTCAATTTGAAAGAAGGACCTTCATAACAAAAAGGCCAAAGTATGTTTCAAAGCAAATTGACTAATAAATAAATAAAAAATAGTGTTTTTAAATTTCTCTTCACTTGACATACATAATACAATATTGTATATAAGATTGAACATGGAATTCGTAATAAATAAAATTTTCACATTCTTGTGTGATATTTTTCGACTCCGGTGTGAGACTAGAGTTATGTTTTTTGTTCTGGAGCTCGGCTAATGAACGAAGCTTCGTCAGTTCGGTAAACCACGTGGTCCATCCGAACAACTTCTATTATAATGAATTTGTTACAATATTTATATAGTGGTCCTTTGGGATTGTCCCTATCGGAACACTTCGAGGCAACCGGGCTGTTTTCGGAAATTGTCTTTGAAAAAATTTTTTTAAATATAATGACTCGTTAATCCATTAAAATTTCTGATTTTGCACACTGAATGCGTTTAGCTTTAATTTACATGTTAAGATTCGTTTCGTGAAAGTTGTATAGCGTTAGCAGACTTCTCCCGGAAGAAAGCGAATCGACTCTTATGACAAGAGGTTTTTAAAATTATCGCGGTGGCTCTTGTTGTCGTGTCATCGTGTGGCATTGTCTCTCACTTGTTGACTTCTACGTAAGGGTTATAGAGCCAGGCGGGGGTGTTACCTGATTACGTAATATCTTTACTTATTTCTTGTCTTATTTTATTTTTAAGCTTCTTTCTAATTCTTTCGGTTTTTAAAAAAAATATATTATAATTTTTAAAAATAAGTAAAGATACATACACGCAATACGTGACGCATCAATATTCTTACTATTTACCAAACTGAGCTAAGCGCTTGTGCTACGAAAATAGGATTAACTTGTTCGTCTCTCGGAACGAGGCTCGAACCCCCGAACACTACAACACTAGATTAGTGTCTTAACCACTAGACCAACAAACATATCATTAAATTGTTTTCTGAATGTGTGACAGATACTTTAGCTGTACCGTGTTTTGTTTATGATAATTATATACCGAATTACAGCCAACAATGTACTTAAAATTATTATATGCTTGTATAATTTGTATTTTTATTTCAATATTATAATTAATTTCATTATATAAATAATCTTATTTTTTATACAGGAGCTTTTTGTCTTATTAGCCTTATTTTAATATCAATTTAAAATTTGTGTATTATGTTATAATACATACAAATTGAATTAATTAACTTGAAAGAAATACAGACAAAATCTATTTATCGTAATTTATCCTTTACATTTGATAAATAGTTTTTTTTCTGTATATCTTTCAAGTTGATTAATTTAATTTGTATTAAAAATAGCACAGAACTACGTTCTGAAAAACTGCAACTTTACAACAATAATGTGTTCTCCGTGAGAATATTATATCATATTCAAAATAAAAATATTTTAAATATATTACATACTTGTAATACTAATGAAATATATCAATTAGAAAGATATACATATAAAATTAATTGATCTAAAAAATATTTTTGTGACTACCGAGATTCGAACCTGGTAATTTGTATTAAAAATATCACAGACCTATGTTTGCAACTTCACAATAAGAATGTGATAATAAATGAATAAATAATTTATATATTTAATACTTTTAACCTTTGCATTACCAACTCCTTCTCTCTATCTTAGAAATAGTGAGTAAAGAATGGGCCTCGCAATAATCAGAGACAAAACAAAAAAACGGTCACTATTTAAAAACAGTTCTGAATTAACATAAATCGCTAATTGTGAAGATACGAGGGTGAGTCAAAAATTATCTACACTTTTGACATACTGCCTTCTGCGCATGCGTTAGCACGACTGCGGTCACGTGTTTGAAATTTGATCCCGACCGCGTCATTTGCATTCCGTCTATTACACAACGAAGGAGGAACAATGGGCAGTGATCCGATTTCTTTGGTAGGACGTGGTGAAAGGGGCTGAAATTTATCGTAGACTTTTAGCACTATACGGAGACAGTGCATTATCACGTAAAAGTGTTTTTTTTTTTTTGTGGATCCAGAAGCTTAAAAGTGGCCGGACGAGTGTGACGCACGAAGAGAGAGCAGGACAAGATTCAGCAAGCTCGAGAGATGGTTCTAGCGAATAGTCACAATCGGCGAGGTAGCGTCTTCTTTGAACATCGGTCGTGGTTCTGTCCATCAAATCATCCACGACGAGCTTGGCTTCTGTAAAGTTTTGTGTAAATAAATTGTAGAACGAAAAATGTAGATAATTTTTGATTTACCCTCGTATAATATTTGTTCCGTACAGGAAACAAGAATGTAGACAGGGTGGTTCGCCGATCTCAGCTTCTCTCAACCGGCGATGATGATTATGAGGTCGAAATAAATGAAACACAAAAGATGTTCAATATAGGCACACTGCGGCGGCAAAATCGAGAATGGCTTCCGCCAGCAGAATGCTCTGTTTTTATTCAAATTTATAACAATACATGTAGTCATTTTTGCAAGTACCTACACGGCGACAGGCCGCCGCTTGTTACGGTTTACTAAAACGTCTTGGTTTTCCTAAAATCTATCTCACGGATTTTTTGGTGCTACGTCGATGATTAAACCTTTCAATTGTTAACATGTGTCGTATCATATCGATTATATGGTGCCTCCTTGGCGAGTAATTCTGTGCGATACAATATATATATATATACACCTATGATCTTTAGTAAAACGATTCGAGGAGTTTGCGACGTAAAGTAAAGAGGAGAAACGCCATGACACTGTCGACAATCTCAAAAAGATTTGGCAATACCTAAGCATAACCAGGGAAAACAAAAATGAGATTGGTCAGGCGTCTGTAGCGCTGTAACGGAATCTGAGAGAACGGCAGAGCAAGACGATATATGTTCTGGAAATGCGGACAGACCGCAAAACCATGCTTCGATCTATCCTCAACTATACGACTATGAGGCACAAAGGGAGGGATGGAAGGAACTAGATGTCACGGGAGGTCACCGACGCGATGGACTGACCAGGTTAAAACTTTTATGAAGATTCCATTCCTGGAATGCACAAGAAATATCACGGATCGGAATAGGTGGCGACAAATCATCTATCCGTCATAATTAACCGCAATTTCATGATCATGGAATATTGTGTTTACGTTTTTTTTTTTTTTTTACTTAATTTTATGTACTACTGATAATTATTCATATTTTCCTTTTCGATGTATCAAACATGACAATCTTCCGATAATTTCTGCGTCGAATCCTATAACTCGATAAGGAAAGAACGATTTGATAAGCGGTCGATCAACCGAGTTGAATCAACACCACTGTGCGGTGCGTCAGGTTGTCTCGGGAGACAGGAGTGACTGCCGACTCGGTGACTTCAGGTTGCAGCAATCTCAAGAGGGTGGTGACGTCGCTCGGTCATCGCGACTGTGCTGCGTACGTGTGGCGGAGGTCATACTTCTTCAGATTTACAATTAGTTCTTCATAAAACAACTTTTAAATTAATAAATAAATTAGTTAAATTACCTGTCTACCTAATTATTTTCGTAAATCAAACAGTATATAAAATAGTTTTCTGTAGGCGTGTATAATTACGTCATATTAATTTGATTATAAATTTGAATATCGTTTATCCTTGGAAAATTTATCCCGGGCAAATTTGGCAAAAGGAAAATGCCCTTGACTTTTTTTTTTTTTACTTGGATATCGGCTAGCTCTGTTTTAAAAGAGTTATTTTCCGAATAATGCCGGCTCAACTGTTTGGCGTTTGTTTTATCCTACGCATTATTTTCCCATTAACTTTTCATCTTCTCGAATCAACTATATCATATATGTATTGTATACACGTAAATCACGCGATGTAGGGTTATATACCGGTAATTTTATATTTAAAAACGCGCGTTTCAGAATATGTATTTCCGATTAAAAAAAAAAAATTATATTCATTAGTTCTGTTGAATAAATAAAATAAAACCTTCCCAGCGTGGAACCGGACAGGCGGGGATACAAACCATTGCGTTGCCGAGAAATAGAGCGAGACTTGTAAATAGCAGCACTTACACTCTTTATTAATTCTGGCTTGGTACAAAAATCAACAAAAATAACTTTTTTTTAAATAAAATTAAATACTAATTCGAAAATATTGATCAAATTCATAATGGCGTATCTGTTGTTATTAATGTTTATTCCGTTAAACCGGATATTCCTCGAGATGGGTCGCGAAACTATGTCCAGGATGCTAGGCCGGGTGGTTGCATTTCTAGATTCAATTTTCGCGGGTTTTAGATTGGAAGATAATCTATTCACTAGTTAAGGTCGAGGGGTTTGGCCCTTTAGGCGGGCAATTAAAACATTTTCCTACTAGAGAAGTCGTAGATTCCAAGTAGACCGAGAACAAAGGATTCTCGGTTCCGTGTATTATTTTTTAAATAATATACACGACACGGGCTAAAAAAAAGTTTGTGTCCGATAAATTGCGCAATTTAAAAAAATCAAATCATCCTAACGTGCAGTTATCTAATTTTTAACACTAATTAAGTGAAGTCACAGAATTCTGGTGACGGAAGTGACTATGTGTCAACGCGTACCAGTCTACAGGGGCCGCTTTAGTGTGGAGTAACTATCCGGCACCATCTCTTTCTGTGGGAACTGGAATTCTTGACAGATTTGAAAAATTATATTTTATGATGAAATTGAGGGCTTTTTTTTTTTTTTTTTTTTTTTTTTTTTTTTTTTTTTTTTTTTTTTTTTTTTTTTTTTTTTTTTTTTTTTTTTACATGTGTCCATTATTATGAAAGTGGTCTAAGTCAATAAATTAAAAAAAAAAAAAAAAAAAAAAAGGAAGAGTTTATCAATTATTTCGCGTCACATTATTTTCAATTAATATAATATGATGCAAATTGTAAACAATCGTGAAAAATTTGAAGCGCTATATTCAGTGTGGTGTTACGACGTTTAACGGTATTCCGCTAGTTGTTTATTTTGATAATAGAGTATTTCTTTAAGCTGCATGCAACATTTATATGACGAAATAAATTATAAATCCGGTAGACTTGACAAATACATTTTGAAACATTGTGTTGTGTAATATGAAAAATGTTTTTTTTTTAATCAATTCATACGCAAACCTTTAAATATCTCAAAACGAAAGAAACATGACTTAGACCACTTTCATAATAATGGGCACATATGTGGTATATCCGCAACTATTCGCCCCCTACAACCGCTCGCCACACCAATCCTTATAGGTCTGTATTATCTCTAGTACTCCCTTTACTGTGCCCTTAGAACCTACCATTATGAGAGTCATACAAACATTTAAAAAAAAAATATATATATATATATACACTGAGTACAAACGATGACGTTCATTAAAATAATGTAAGTTTTGCAAGAGAATATTATGTATTCTGGAGGTGTCTTAATTAACAAGGGGTTCAAATATAAAAATCTCAACCGGATTATGTAATTTATTATTCGCTCTGGTCTTAGTTAATAGTGGCGATTATAATAACGGACAGTGAAAGTAGAGAGAAATGAAAAATACACGTTACCCGTATAGTCAGTTTCCTTAGCACGTACTCATACCATAAAGCTTGCTGTACAACGCGACTATAATTATTTTACAAGTTCGAAATATTGTATATATATATATATATATATATATATATATATATATATATATATATAAATATTATACAAATGTATGTATACATATATTTACGAATAATAAATTACATAATCCAGTTGAGATTTTTATATTTGTACCCCTTCTTAATTAACACACTTCCAGAATACATAATATTCTCTTGCAAAACTTACATTATTTTAATGAACGTCATCATTTGTACTCAGTATACATACATCTTATGTGCTATCAGTGGCGTGCAGTGGGTATAGACTTAGGTTATGCTGTTACCATTATAGTATATAATAAACTATATGCTACATTATAGGTATATAGGTTTATGAACTTTCGTTTAACCGACATCTTTAGGCAAAATGAATCCGTCGTAATAAAAATGCACTATCCTCTAATATAAATGTAATGTAAGGTAGTAAATGAGGAAGTACCTGTTTCGATTAGCTCTAAGCCAAGTTCAAAACCTTTCAAATGCCATTCTATTAGGAAACACCATATGTAAGGGATCTGTACAACATGGATCAGCTGATCCATTTCTGACTTGGCCGAGTGGAATTTTCAATTCGGAAGGTAGCAATTGTATGGCTCGAATAGAACGATAGATAAAAACGGTGGCTAGCAATTGTAGTAGCAATAAATTAATAATAACACTAGAGGATTACAGCGCTCCGTAGCATCCAGAACAACGCAACTAATTATTCTACCGATACACGGTGGGCACTAGTGTAATTATAACGTAAGGATTATTTAATTTATATTTGTATCCCAGAATTTTTAGTAATGCACAGATTTTTTGCTTGTATGCAGTGCCCGCCCCTGTGTGTTATGTCTAATAAATCGAATTTTTGTAATTTTTATTTATTTATTTTATACTATTATTACCTGTCTCGCTAGTTCGCTTATCATATGTGTTCAGACAAACAAGCAAAGTTGCCACAAATGATTTATTCTAATTTACAGCCAAGTATTTAGTTAGAAATAAGAATAAATTACACAAAGAGTATGAAATCTTTTAAAATGTGGAAATTTTAGATATTGTGAATATCTCCAACATGATAAGCAAAATCTTTCCATTCGACGTATGTACATGATTTGTTTGTTTGTTTGAATATTATTATTTTTTTTTTGTACACAAAAATATATTTGTTAGGAATGTTATTAAAGAGTTTAATAAAAAAATATTTGAACCTCCTTTATCCGCATGACGTACGTGTTTTCGAGATTACTAAAAGATTTTGTCGTGTTTCCTCATCATATATTTTTTTGAAGTTTAATGAATCTATTTATATTTTCATTTAAAATGTTGTTTCTGTGTAGGCAATAAATTGTGGAGGTGTTTATTGTGAGAAGTGAAATGTGTTGTGGGAGGAAATGTTGTCATCGGTTCTATAAAACTAATTTAATTAAAACAAATACATGCATCACTTAGAATGATATAAAGAACAAATCCTACATCGAGTACTAACAAGTACGTAGGTCATATTTAGTTATTCTAGAACTATACATGTACGTATTTGATACATTTTTAAGTGGTACTATTTTTATTATATTATATTCTGTTCAATAGAATACAATATATAAAGAAATATTTCCAATACTAATTAAATGTATTAATTAGAAAGATATACATGTAAAATCAATTTTATCGAAAAATATTGTCGCTACCGGGATGGATGGTTTTCAAATAATGGAACGATAGATGTATTAATTTGAAAAGTGTAACATATAGGTTCGAAAATTAGTCGTCAATCCACTATGTTGGTATAACATAATCGGATAATGCACTTTTCTCGGATTGGAAGAGATCCAGGTTCGTATACCGGTAACAACAACAATATTTTTCGATAAAATTGATTTTATATGTATATCTTTCTAATTAATACATTTAATTAGTATTTAAAATGTCACAGACAGTTCTGAATAATTACAACTTCACAATAAGATGTGTTTTCCTTAATAAGAAATATTTCCACTTAAAACACGTATCAAACCTAGAAATACTAGAACTAAATAAATAAATATCCTATTTGTACCTTACGTAGGAGGGGTCAAAATGTATTTTTTCAAAAAATATATTTGTCGCCGGGATAACTATATTAAATCAAATATTTAAAATATTTTTCTTGCTTTACATTTTCTCTTATAACAGAGTTTCAGAGACAATATTCCAAATGGAGCCCACGGTTAAGGGATATCAAATAGGGTCATCCGAAATTCAACAGTTTAGAATTTTATGACTTTCAGCAAAAAAAAAATAACCCTTTTAAATTAGTCTTAAACAAAAATGTTATGACAGCTAGGTGTGCCAAATTTCATCACGATATGTTAAGTATTTAAGGCACAACGCTCATTTTTGAAAATACATGCTTATAGGAAACATGAATGTAGACAATGATGATGATGATAATGAGGTCGAAAGAAATGAAACACAAAAGATGTACACTACAGCGACAAAATCGAGAATGGCTTCTCGCCTGCAGAATACCCCGTTTTTATTCAAATACATAACAACACATATAGACATATTTGCAAGTACCTATTCTGTGATGTTTTACTAAGACGTCATTGTTTTCCTAAAATCTATCGCCACTCCGATGATTACACCTTCAAATTTCTGCCGCGTTCTTATCGTGCTTTATAACTGGCGCCTCCTCGGCGAGTAATTCTGTGTGATACACAGGTTGCAAATTTCTCGAAAATCACAAAATTCTGAATAATTTCTAATTCGTTGAATTGTTCTAGTGATGTTCCCTAACCGTAGGTTTTCATTTAGACTACCGTCTCTTGGACACCCTGTATATGGGGGTTTCTTCTTATTTAATACAAAAATATGTATTTTCAATGTGTAATTTTGAAGCTGGCGGAATGAATCTATCAATCAGATCATATCACGATTTTTTTAAAAATGAATGTTTAAATAAAAATGGCCATAATTGAAGATATCTCACGGGTGTAGATGGCTCAAGAGATGCGGATTCTCTCCGTCCCCTTTGTCCGCTCGTCGAGATATGTATTCTACCGCACGTTTGTTGTTCGGCGAGCTGTCGCGGCTGCCGATCGCACTTTTCTTACGAAAGTGACCCATATTTGAAGTGACGTATTTATCTCCCGGTGGCGCGGAGCAGTTCAGTTCAGCTCAGCTCAGCTTCAGGTCGCATCTCGTGACGTCACGATCCGCGATAGCAATGTCGTATTATCATAATTTGTGAGCTCCTCGTGTTGCCGGCTCTTTCCTAATACAGTGTCGTATTTAAATGCTCCAATCACATTAATCATCTCGTTGTTTTGTGCAAGCGCTCATTCATTATTTAACTTTATTTGTTTGTTTTTATTTAAAACTCTGCCGTGTTTGATGTTTTTTTTGCATTTCTTATGACTTAAGTCCGACGGAACTTCGGCTTCGGCCACCTTCGGCCGCACATTCGGCTTCAGCTAAAATCTGCCGAAGATTTGGCCGAAGCCGATGCTTTGTAGTTAGTTAGCCGCCGAAAACGCACGCCAAATAACGCCATATAAATCGAAATAAAATATGTACCTCGTAATGTTCTTATTGTTATCATATTATTTGGTTTTTAATACGTATATCGTAACATTCTGTCAGATAAATATTTAATTTCCCTTTATTTCTTAGAATGTATAGTTAACCTTTTAAATGACAACTCTATTTGAAATGGAAGACGCCATATAGGGTAAGACCAGGCTTTAACGGTCCTGACTTATCTATCAAAAGTTGAAACTTGTCGTCCACAAATGGCAAATTATGATTTTTATCCCTGCAAGTTTGCAAAGTATAAAAGTGCGTGTTAACGCGCTTCTTGGCGTGACATGGAAAGTTTGGCGTGTTAACGCGCTCATGGCATTTAAAATAAAATAAAAATCATATTAGTATGGTTCCATGTAACCATACCAAAAATTCGGGTTGCTATTTAAAGAAAAATTAGTCCAATTAGATTTATGCGTGATTTTTTTTCTTCACTACACATCTACTTATTATAAAATATAGACTCGGCTATAATATCTACACTGTTCTACACATTTATATTTATTATTATTATTATTTAGTTTTCTGGTAACCGAGTATAGTTTGTAATTTCAACTATCGTTTTATAACAACAATATTATTACAGAAATACACAAGTTTATAATTAACCGTTTGAATGCTACGCGTCGCAAAAGCGCTGCGATCGTTTGTATCGAAAATTGCTTAGCACTAAAACGGTTAATATTTATTTAAAAAAAACATGATTAATTTATTGTTTTGGCAATTATGCAACTTCTTTCAGAATACAACTAAATATTGTGCACGGCCCCGTATGTTAAGTAAACCAAGGTCATTATTGCAACACTGCACTCGTCTGGCATCTGCCACGTGATTGCTTCTTCAGCATGTATTCTGACTGTATTCACAATCCGATCAACTTCCTGTTTGTCTTCGGTTTTTCGCACTCAACGTTGTTCAAGTCACTTCCTAAATGCGATCATAATTTATATACATACTGTAACACTATCACTAAACGCAGTGAAGTATTCCAAAACGCTACGTAATTAGTTATAGTATCTCATTCGAAATTAGAATCAGTTCGTTTTAGCACACATAATATACCAAAAGGTAAGGAAAAAAATATACCAAAAGGTAAGGCAAGAAACGTTGCCGTGAAAATGGAAAATCTCTTCTACAATCGAGATGTAAGTCTAAGCATCTGTCGAAGGGCAATATAACGTTACACTATACTCATGCCGCTCTATCGAGTTCGGATCTTAAAATAAGCTACCATTAAAAGGTTGAGTTGTGGCTGTATCGAGGTATGCTAATCATCTCTTGGGTTGCCCACATAAAATAATGAACAAGTATTAAGGAATAAGTTATGAAAACTAATAACGATTGATTTGTAAAAATGCGGTGATGGAAAAAATGTGATAGCTTTCTTTAGATTAAGTTAGTTTAGTTTAAATATCAATTGAAGGAATGTAAAGGGTGTCCAGCGGAAAATTTTCAAGTTTGATATTAAATAAATAAAAAAACTACAATCTTATTCTCATATTTTATTTATACAAAATTGAGTTTAACGATGCGGATTTTACGTTTTATAAATAATATCGTCTAAATGCCGTCATTTCTCTCGCGACACTCTTGCAATTGTACTCTTAAATTTGCGAACACGCGAGAGCAAAGCGTTGGTTCAATGGCAGCAACTTCACGGCGGATATTTTCTTGTAGGGCCTGAATTGTTCGAGGATTGTTGTTGTAAACTCTCGACTTAAGGTATTCCCACAAAAAAAAGTCGCATCGCCCGGGCAGAAATTGCACACCACATTGTCGTTTTTGGACAGTGCAAACGTTTTTGATGGCGTTCCCTCAGGTTGTCAAGACACCAGTATCTCATGTTCTGTTTATTGACATAGCCGTCGATATGAAAATGTGCTTCATCAGTAAACAATATGTTTCCAAGCGTTTGTGCTGTTCCAAAACGTTCCAGCATCGTTCTCGCTAAGGTTTCACGTAAAGAATAGTCATTTTCGTTGAAAAACTACACGATTTGGAGTTTGTATGGGTGAAACTGTAGTTTCATTTTCAAAATAACAAGCACTGTTGATTTTTTTCATTCACATATTGCACATAATTTCACGTCGAACTTGAGCGACATGTTCTGGCGTCGCTGCTGACGTTGATGGTCCCGGAGGAGTTTGGTTAACCATTATCCCTTCTTGTCTGAATTTTTGAACACAACACCAGATAAGTTGCGTGCTTGGCCCATTACTTTCTCGTCGAATATTAAAGTGAGTACAAAAAACGCGACGCGCACGAACCAATGAATTATTAAATATTGCTCAACCGCGAACGCGTAGTGCGCTCCCGACCAGTGACTCATTGCGACTGGCAAATCAGGAAATCACGCGCGTCGAACAATATCCCTCTCACTTACCTCACCCTGATGATTTACGGGCAATTACAATTTAATCTTGAAATTTTTCCGCTGGACACTTTATGTATTAGAGGTAATGCGTTCCAGACTCACAGACTTCCCATTCAACACAACCATTTCAATAGGAAATTATCAAAAATATTACTATAAAAATAATATAAAATTCATTAATTTAATTTTTATTTAAAAAAATACGTAATTAATAAAATTATTTTTACATTTTTCGTTGGTGAAAATAATATAAATAATCGTATTGATCAGGTGTGAAGTCCCCGACACATCGACACGTCATTCGCAGACGCGTGCTACGTTGAACAAATGCATTTTCGTTGAAGCATTCTGATTTCATTGCTAACAACCATTTGTTGTTCCTTTAAAAAAATATTAAATAATAATATTTTAATTTTGATGATGAAAGGAGGCATGTGAACACTGAGACACCGGAATTAGAACTAATAAGTGAAAAGGGACCGAAATGTCGCATTTTATTACCACTGATCAAAAAAGTCACGACTTATCGATCTCCTAATACCTACAGCACGTTGCTTGTCATTTTTTAAGGTTTTCTGATATTACCATAAATTAAATATCTAATATTATCCCTCAGAAAGTGCTCGCCCACGAAGACAATTTCGTCTTGATAGCAATTCCAAAGTACAACACGTAAAACGATTTTGTGACGTCAATTTCGGTAATTCGTGACCGATTTAGCAGGTCGCCTCATCCATTCGAAAATGACGCCATAAATTCCGAACGCGCTTAGAAAATACACTTTCCATCGTTATATTTACAAACTGGGCCCGATAGCGTACCGGCCGATACCGAGACAGTACCAGTCGGCAAAAAGAGTCGGTAACTTTCACTTCAAATCACTCGCGGGCAGTCTTTCGAATTCTCGAGTTTCCGCTTCTTTGTTTGAAAATCGAACATGGCGCTCCGATTTCCCCCCAAACAGGCGCCACCCCCCTCGGATAACTTGACTTTTGATTTTGAATTCGGAATGTTCTGCCGGCGGCGACACCTATACGGGCGAGATGGGAGGTAGAACCGACCAGCGCCGGTTGCTATCTGCGGCCGGAACTGGGTCAAGGCGTGACCAACTAAACTTTGCCAGTGCTGCGGTCGCATCCGAACGCAGCGCCGCGCGGGAAACACCGACTGTTCGAATTTCGAACGCGCGACCAAACCGCTTACTATAAAAGATGACCGGAATTTGATATTCAAAAATAAGTCATTATTTTCTGTATCTCCGACATTTCGGATTCCATTGCAAGGTTCATCACCGGGGCACCTGCTGTTATTAGCTCTGATGATGGACCCGTTTGCTGTTTATGTACAATTAAATTATTTGTTAATAGTATTATGTATGTCTACGTTTATGTAATATTTTATTATTATTATTTATTTTTTTTGTAGAGGAACAAACAATACAACAATAATAACTGATGATAACATAATATATAAAAATCAAAATTAAATAAATAGTGCATAATAAACTAAAAAAAATTGTACACTCAAACAAACTGATAAACAAAAAGACTTTTATATTAAAATAAACATAATAAATTTAAAAAAATAGTAAATATTTAAAAAAAAATTGTAAATATTAAAAAAAAAAAGATGTTTTTTTTGTTGATATGAGCATCGAGCAGTATTTTTTTTATTTTCAAAAATATTTTTCTTCACGTACGTTAACGTTAAGAAAAATAGTTTGACGTTTTGACATTAAAGAATGATCATGAACGTCATCTACATAATATTATTACCAAAAATATTATTCAATACTAATTAAATGTATTAATTAGAAAGATATACATATAAAATCAATTTTATCGTCAAGTATTGTTGTCGCTACCGGGATTCGAACCTGGATACCTTTCCAATCCGGGGAATGTGAACATTATTTGTATATGTATATCTTTCTAATTAATACATTTAATTAGTATTTAAAATATCACAGACTTATGTTCTGGATAATTGCAACTTCACAATAAGAATGTGTTGTCCTTAATAATAAATATTATTGCTTTCCAATTCCAATTATCTGGCAATGGAATCTGAAAAGTACAAAATGATCACAAATCCACCTAATTCGTACATTTCAGAGGAAATTAAATCTTCATCCAATGTAATAATAATAGTTTATTTTTAAAGTTTCCGATTCATAACACACATTTAGACATTCGGCTGTTATATATGTTTAATAATAATTATTATATTATGCTCATCTCTCAATGTAGGATACAAAAGGTATAACAGACGTAGCCCACAATATACTTAACTAAATTACGAGTCGAAATTGTTCATGAATTATGTACAAATTCTGTACCGTTACGGAAAATCTTATTGTATGACATTTTTACAAAATCATGTTAAGCTTCATGTCCACGTTCTTAGAAATATATATTTTAGAAATTGATTCTTTATTAAATTTTAGTTGTAAACCACTTTATTATGTAAATATACTAAAGTTTCAGTTGGACCCAATCTTCTTCAAGACAATATGGCATTGACTAACCAAGTTCAGATATTATATATAAAATAGTCTGGCTTCTCGAAGTTCAATGACCTTTTATTGTTTATGTTCAATATATAATATGAAATCGATAAAATAATCACATGATCGCGACTTTTTTAAAAATAACACGGTTGGTATTACGCACGTGCAGCTTGAACATTTTCGACTCGTATTTTTAATATGTTTACTAGGTGTGTGGTCACATTCAGTACAGATTCAACACGCTAATCTCTAGAGAAATGTTTCCAGTCGCTCGCAGAATTTAGCAACAAACTCTCGGAACAAAGTTTCTTTTCAAATTTAGTGTGACTCGGAATGACGTTAAACTTGTATTCAAAGATATTCGTTTCACATTTTCGCGCGAAGGTAGGAAAAGTTTTCCCCGAGAAACTTCGTTGTCTTCCAAAGTTATATTTTGTTTGTTGTGTGTCTATTATTCTTTAGTAAAGCATTTAAGTGTTTTATTGCGTGTTTGTTCGAGCCGAGGCACATTAAATTTAAATTAATTATCGCTTAGAGGACGAGGACTCGAGCCACCGGCGTCGACAAATCGACATTTTCATTCTCCTGCGACACGACTTGCTTGAATTGTAACACTATCTACTTTGGATTTATACTGGCGAGCGTGAGCCGTCAATTTTTTTCTATGAATCGTGAAAGCGTTCCAACGACACCGAATACGCGTAGTATAATGTTCATTAAAAAATAAATAAATTTTTTTTTTTTTGCGTTTTATTTTCAACATAGAATATTACGTTTTATTAGAGTAATTAAACTGTAACTATAAATAGTTATAAAATTTCGTTTTAGAGGAGGTTTGTGGGTGGATTGTAGTGATGAGCCCAAAATCACGAACCGTGAGTCAATCACTGATATCTTTTAGTCACACTCACTATCAGTGATTGAATATCTGGGAATATTGTGATTAGTGATTAATTTATTTATTTATTTATATTTGGTTGTGAACCGAGATTCGGCGCATGCATATGAAACGAAAATATTTATGAAGGAATGACGTTATAATTCGTGATTAGCTCCATCTAGTAAGTTCTGCCAAAACGTTTTACGCATTTGACCCGAAAAATGAGTTAAGTGTTTTCATTATCTTTGTGATGATGTTAAATTAGATATATGCTTTTTTACGCAAATACAGTTTGAATAATATAAGTAAATTCGCTCAAAATGGTGTTTTTTTATCTTTTCATTTATTTCGTGTATTGTGATATCGCGCGGCACATGCGTATTAGTAATGAAACTGATCACAGTTTTCAATCACTGATATTATTGAATATCAATCACAATCGAACCAGTAAGTCAAGAGTAGCATTTTTTCTCATCACTAGTGGATTGTACTATATAGGAGTGTTGTTACGGGTTTAGTATTCTTGTAGACACCAACGAGGTAGTAATAGGTAAGTAGAAAAATATATAGTATTTTTTAATTTTTACAATTTTATATAATATACGAATTACTTGATTCTGTTACAAAACTAAAGTTACATATTTTTGTGAATCGCTTACATTTCCAAAAAAGAGTCTAGCTCTTATACTTAGAGAGGGAATTGCACTGCCATGATTTATATAGAGTTAGAAGTTATACATTTGTTATATATAATATTATTTATTATCTAATTGTGTGCTTTTGAAGTGTTCATTTAATTTCTTTTTTAGTTCTTTTATAACCTTTATCTTTTTAATTTCTGTAGGAGGGAGGCTATTGAAATTTTTTATCCTCAAGTATATAAAATTTTTCTGGTAGTGTTTGGGATTTTTGAATTATTTTGAAATCTTATATTATTAAAACACACGTGTCAGAAATATGTAATAACACGTTGTTTTTTTGTGATTATGTTTCATTATTGTTATCACTTTGACAATGCCAACAATGCAGTTTGAAATATTCGTAACAAAATATGGAGAATATTTTATGGGTGTCATAATTTCTGAGTGGAAAATGTTCAAGTTATGTGTGCGAAACCTCAACCATTTGAGAGATATAAGAATCGTATTAATGGAAGTGTACGCGGCAACAGAAGTAGAGTGGTTCAATTTTATTTTGCCAAATTAACATTTTCGACTCAATTCAACCATAAAATGTTGCGATTTGTGTGTTACACCTGTATTTGTTTTATTCATAACGATATAGTATGAATTAAAATTTACAAAATGAATATCTCTTAAATTCTGAATTGTGCGGTGATTTTGTTGTATGATATTACATTTGACTGCTTCATCCCACTGAAGCTATAAATTAAACATGACGTAAATATAATAATGTACTCTAAATACAGACGGGCCATATTAACAACGTTAGCGAGATGTACAAGTGGGCAACTAATAGCTTGTTTGGCCACAGTTCACGGCGATAATTCAAGTGAAAATTTTATCACGAATTAACATATTAATTAGTTTTGACGGAATGACCATATATATATATATATATATATATATATATATATATACAATGTGATCAGTTCTACGAAGACACCTGATGATAACATTTGTCAATTAAAATATCCCAATAATTCAGTAAGGTGCATATTTTTAAATTGAATTTTGTTCAACGTACCTACTCGGTGATTTAAAATATAAAGTGTAAAAAAAAATTTGTTTATAGTTTTTTTTCTATTTTAAAAATAGAGATGCGTCCAAACCATGTTTTCAAACAAAACTGAACGCTTGTGCTATGAAAATTGGACTAATATGAGACAATTCTCGAACTATCGACAGCTTGGATCATTAGGCAAGTGTCGTATCGTTAGCATCTTTAAAATAACTTAACAGTTTAGTTTTGTTTATAAAATTTTATTATCTGACGCGATCAAGAAATCCAGACCGTGTCCGGATAACAGGGAACCCACGAAAAGGAGGAATTCTGGGAGACGTACGGCAATGTATGCGGAGTATGGGATTCAATGAAATGTTTGAAACACAAATATAAATTAATTTACAATTTTATTTTCACATATTTTTTAATCACAATACCCTAGAACAGGCAATCCTTGTATATAATAGAATTGCTTGCTGCTAGACCCCACGGGCGGCTATTGTGGCCTGTGGTGACCATTGTGAGCCCACAATCATTTCGATGCAGAATGGCTCTTTCAAATAATGGAAGGATTAAATGTATTAATATCAAAGAGATAACATATAGGTTCGAAAATTTGTCGCTGAAAATATTGTCGCTGTAGCGTAGTTAGATAATGCACCTTCCCCGGTTTGGAAAGAGATCCAGGTTCGAATCCCGGTGGCGCAACAACAATATTTTTCGATAAAATTTATTCTATATGTATATCTTTCTATTTAATATATTTGATTCATATTCCTTTTTATATTGCTTTAACAATGCACCGATATCTAAGAATTATTCACAGCAGTTTTAACAAATATTAGATATCGGCGACATTTATGACACTGAACATTGGTAATGCGGAAAATTGGAGCCAAATACTACTCTGTACACTAAACTTTTACATTTTTAAAGGACACTTACAAGCGACGAACTGCAATCGTATTATTAGATTCTTAAAAATAGACATATCGTCTTGGGACATGCTTACCCCTAGTAATGTTATATAACTGTTCTGACGTTGAATAATTCCTTTAACAATTTTAAATACCTTTGAATTTCACAGCGTTAAAAATGACTCAAAGTGAAAATATTTATCAAAGTTTTCCTTCTTTCCGCTGGAAGCTCTCCCACTCAGCTAACTGTTTAATTCCTGAGTCTTGATCCGAGTTTACAGGTTAATAATAGTCGGCGAGCGATCTGCTCGTTGGAAATGTACGTTCAACATGCTTCCAACATTGCACCGAGAATCCAGGTCACATCGACCGTGGATAGAGCCTTGTTCGGGCGCCGTCAGTGCGAAGTGAAGTATCAGGCCACCGAGTAGACTCGACCTGACTGTGATCTGTTCTAAATTATTCATAGTCGATCTTCTAGCTTTTCTGCAAAGGTTCAAGTAGACTATTTGATTGCGAATGATGTATTTGACGCCATTTTGTTTATATTAGTTGTGAAGTTTAGCGATAGGTGGTGATCTATTATACAAATGTTTCTGTATTGTACTGTTGTACGGTCGAATGTGTTTTGAACCTGCAATAAAGAAATGCCTTCCGGGACCGGCCGCAAGAATCAGGTAGGTTTCGTCTGTGCGCGAATGAAAATGAAAAATTCCGTTTTTATCAGATCATTTTAAATGTTGCGAATTTTTTGAACAGCCACCTTTACGAAATAAGACGGCTGAGCGAAGATATTTGATCGAAATCTGATAAGAACTACGGGAGTATCTTATCAACAAAATCCTTTATTTTCTAACAGATTACCGAGCCCCCAGGCAAAGGTGTATACCGATCAGGCGCGGTCGCTTTATACATGCTTTGGATGCTCCGAATCCCTTGTGTTCTAGAGTTGAAAAACTTTGGACGTTTTGTTTCTAGCTAAAAAACAACATTGCTGCAACTAAATTCGTTAAACTGATACAGCGTGCGCATGGAGCGAGTCAAAATACGTATACATTCTGAATAGCATACATATACATACCAGCAACAGTGGATTCTATCATTCGTTCCGTATTCACAAAGTTTGAACGTATTCAACTTTAACGCATGTGCATTCAGTTTTGCCTGTCAGCGTCTTCGAATACTGTATACGTATTCGTTAACAGCATCCAACGTACAAAAAATGACTTTAATGCTTATTAGTATAATGCACAAAATAGCATACATATTACGAATTTTTGACCGTTTGGCTTGAATACTTGAAGCCGAATTATTGAAACATTGATAGTGGGCATAAACTAGTTTTCCAGCATCCCTTCTACAAAAAGTCACCGACCGCCACTGATACCGATCCTCTCTACTTTTTTAACTTTTTTAAATTGAATTTTTTTTTTTTTTTTCATATTTATTTATATTAGCATATTTTATTATTAGGCACACGTGTAGCTATTCTTCTTCTTGTGCCTTATCCGTTCAACGGACGTTGGCTATCATAAATTTGTTTATGTAAGTTTTTGCCTTTAATAATAATAATAATAATATAAAGTACAATCATTATTATTGGATATCCTAAAACGGATTTATCTGGTTTGTGATTCAAAGATTAATACTTTGTTAATTCTACTCGATACTATTTTATTATTTATTAATTTAGTCCTTACAAAGCCTTTCACACGTGCTGTAATTGTTGTGAACGTTGCAATTGTACAGCGCTTCCGGGGCCCCCATGCAGCCTGCCCAGACGGTAGCTACGCCACTGTATATATTATACATGATGTAACATTTGAAATCACGCGCGCAGACCTAAAGCGACATCTACCGACGCGAGCAGATGCGGCCGGTAGAGCGAGGTCGCAGGAAGGAGTGGGGACTTCGTTATGAGCGCCGAGAGAGAGGTCGTGTCGGTGGCGGACGCTCTGCCGAGTTCGGCGGATTGTAAGGATCGAGCAATGGCGAGAATGAAGACTGAATTTTAAACACGGACGAACAAGAGGTATTTGGGTCTTCTGTCCGTGGGCATACCGGAAGGAAGGACTCTTCGCCTAGTGGTTCAGTCACGGCAGGAACAAGAGGAATTTGGACCTTGTTCTGCCGGTGAATGTAAATAAAGGACTCTCAAGAGGCTGCGAGCAAATGCGAAAGCGGGACGAGCACCGTCCGCGCTATGACGACAGGATTGGTCCCCAGGAAACCTCCCGACGACGAGACGATGCTGTGGCCCGGCCAAGGAATGTTAGGAATCCCTCTGCGTGTAATGAAAGACAATTCTACCCTGTTGTGTAAATAAAGTGCAATTAATATGATATTAGCGTTATTATTGTCTGAGACCTCCCCCACACATCTGAGATAGGCATTCTGACACCAACCCTAAGGTACCCACAGACTGAGCTTAGCTGGTGGCGTTGTGCACCGGATTCCACCGGAGGATGAAGGTCACGACGTTACAATATATAGTTTAATAAATAAACTTTTTAACTGTGTTTCCTGTTTATGAAGTTGCATTGAAATTTTCCGGATATTGCGTCATAATATCTTCTGCTCTATTGAGATCTACGTAATAAAAGTATGATAGAAAATGTTTTCACCATGGTGTGTGTTATTCTGAAAATAGCGCGTTCACAATCCGCACCCACGCAATACACGTGTATGCTCTAGCGTCTGTTTGATTGGTTGAGATTTCGTTCTGTGTTCTCGTATCTATTAGCCTTGCATTGATGATTCCTTTCGCGTAGAAACAACAATAACGTGCCCTTGAAACAACAGAGATATCTGACATTTACAACAAACTGAGATGTTGAGCTTTAAAGTTTTGAATATTAATTATTCGATTTTTTCGACGGATTTCGATTCATGACGGAAATTTTTTTTTAAAATAGTGTAGTCAAATAAACTGGCTTCGGGCACGTTTTACATACAAGCAAAAAAGCTGTGCGTTACCAAAAATTCTAGGAAACAAATATAAATTAAACAATCCATATGTTATAATTACGCTAGCGTCCGCCGTGTATCAGTGGGATCATTAGTTGCGTAGTTCTGGATGCTTCCGCGCGACGCCACCTGTAATCCTCTACTGGGTTATTCTTCGTCTATTGTTACTACCATTGCTGGCCACTGTCTTAATGTATCGTTCTATTCAAGCCATACAATTGCTACCGACCGAATTGAAAATTCCACTCGGCAGAGTCAGAAATGGATTAGCTGATCCATGTTGTACGGAGTTCTTACTTATGCTGTTTCCTAACAGAATGACGTTTGAAAGGTTTTGAACTTGGTTTAGAGCCGATCGAAGTAACCACTTCCTCATTTATTAATTCGCAAATTTTACTACCTTACTAAGCGTGTTGTTTTTATGATGGATTCATTTTGCTTAAACACGTCCGTTAAACGAAAGTTTGTAAATCTATGTACTATATAGCATATTATATAATATGGTAAAAGCATAACCTACTTCTATACCTACTGCACGTCACTGGTTATATAATACATCAGTTAACACTGGTTTTAAAAAATATTATACATACTACTAAAACATAACTTTGTTTTGATGTCGTATCCTAAACAATTAACTAACTGGGAAATTTGACACATCTAACACGGTTTTAAAGATAAAATTATTGTAAGAATTTTGATTTGACCAAAATATTAGATGTTGTTCCAAGATTATATGTCGACTTGAAAGGTTTACCGCGTGAGCTTTGCGTCTAACTCCGTTACGTCATCGGCAGACTTTTAAGTTATAAGGTCGGATCATAAAAGCGGTCTTAAACAATCAAGCTAAAGCTGAACTGCACAGGTGCTCAAAGTCATCTTGAATTTATATTCCGATCGAAGGCTGTATGCTATAATCCAGTGAAGGTCGATTGCAGAATCATTGACTCCTTCGCCATTAAAGTTTTATTTCTCTTTCTACCTGGGAAGGTCAAGAATTAGCACGGATATTCGATTCGGAATATTAGTAAAATGGTTTTTATTAAAATACTTATTTTATTATTTCGCATGTCATGAAATTCTTGAGTAAATACGAGTCGTACACTTGTAACTAGGAATTAATATTGTTATGGTTTCCGCAGATGACTGTTTGTTTTAAAATGGAGTATTGTGTTAAGGAATCATTTTATTACATTTAGAAAATGTTAACAATCAATAAAACATAATATTATAATGAAGTGTTTTCCAATTATTGTACCTATTTATTACTATTGGATTGACTTATAATTCTGGCAACACTGGAAGTGTCGGCATGTTATTATATCATTCGTTGTTTACCCTCTAGAAAATGCATTGCGTTCTTTGAAGCCCGCATTGTAAAACACTGTATTATGTACTAGCGTAAATGTGTGTGCGATGTTTACGCAAGTTTTTACGACATTTTCACATTCGTGGCCCGCCGCTACAGCTGTTAGCCGCGGCCGCCATCTTGGATGCGATCATACGGCAGGTCGGTGTTGCCGGGTGGAAAATATAAAACTTCCGGTTTTTGAAATTGCAGAACTTCGCGGAGTGAATTTTTTAATAATAAAATGTCTATCAAATATGTTTAACAAGCTGTTTGCTTTTAAATGCGACAATTTTTAAAACACAATTCAATATATTTTATAGTTATACAGCATTGACAGTTGGCATTGGACAATGCTAGCATTTTTTATACAAATTTCGTTATCGACCTTGCATAAATCCGACAGTAAATGAAACTTTCACATACCACAACATTAGCCATTTCACACAACACCTGTTTTCGACGCGGTATTGCAAGCCAGTACTTAATCACAACACCAACAGTCTCACATTAGCCCTGATGATGGACCCCGCAATGGGATATGAAACGTTTTATTATCATTAATTACATGCATCTTTAGTTACCTCGTTGGACCAAGATCTCTGTATCTATATAGATGGGGAGTGTTTTTTTTTTTTGTATAATAATTCAAATGTGTCGTAAAATCACAATAATAAATACATATAAATACTGACGTATTTTGCTATAACTTTTTATTTTGTATCAGTAATTTATTTCTTCGCGTAATTTCATAAAATGTACTGATAATGGTATCGCATCTAACACCAAGAAATTTATAAATATTATTGATTTATTTAATACGTTGTATTATATGTTATTTAGGTTAAATAAGTTGCCGTTATAATTTATTATTTCGTTTATAAAACCGGTTGGGTATTTGTCAGATACAAAGCAGTATTGTTTTTTTGAAATGTCGTTATATAAAATAATTACATTCTAACCCCAAAATGTTCATCTTCGCTACGTTACTACGGCCAGAGTAACATAACATTCATTTGAGACTTTCCAACACCCCCCTTACTCTCCAGACCTTGCTTGACATTATTAGAAAGCCATCTACTTTATGTTTACTTTACTTTATTTAATATATCACAGATCTATGTTCTGAATAATTACAACTTCACAATAAGAATGTGTTCTCCTTAATAATATATAAGTTATATCAATGTGTCCAAAATTTTATAAAAAAGGGATTGTTCATTCTGGTGTCTCTTATCGGGCTATTCAAACGTATTTGAGATTCCGTAAAAATAAAGTAGATGGTTTTGAAAAAATGGAACGGTAGATGTATTAATTTGAAAAGTACACTATATGGGTTCGAAAATTTGTCCTCAAAAGTACTGTCTGCTGTAGCATAGTCGATTAATGCACCTTCTCCGGATTGGAAAGAGATTCAGGTTCGAATCCCGGTAGCGACAAAAATATTTTTCGATAAAATTGATTTTATACGTATATGTTTCTAATTAGTATTTAATTTAAGTGTTGTTACAATCGAACACCGATCACCGATCACAGTCACAATAACGGTTCAGTTCAGTTGACAATTTTCAGAAATGTGCGCGCCTAAAGTAAAGGTTAGCCGCAAGATGCCCGCCATTGTGGCATTGTTGCAACACCACGTGTATTGACGTTGTTCCCCGTTTGTTTGAATTATTAAACATCCGGCCAATGCCCTCCCGTCACTTGACCGCCGACTCGCTAGTTCCACTTTGTCCAAGGGTCGACTTCTAAAACGGCGCTCGCACCTCGTGTCAGCGCCCACGCTGCGGATCCGCATGTCAGCACACCGTCGAGCGACGAATGAGGAACGTTCGGCGTGGTGTATTTATACTTGTGCGAAAGTTGTATGTATGGATTTCGCAACCTGGCACATTGGTTTAAATATATTTTTTCTAGGGCAATACGCATTAAAATGAATATTATATATATGTTGGTGTCTATAAGTGTATATATATATATATATATATATATATATATATATATATATATATATATATACATATATATATACATATATATATATACATATATATATATATATATAAATATATTTATATATATACATATATATATACAAATACATATATATATATATATATATATATATATATATATATATATATATATATATATATATATATATATATACATATACATATATATATATATACATATATATATATATATATATATATATATATATACATATACATATATATATATATATATATACATATACATATACATATATATATATACATATATATATATGTACATATACATATATATATATATACATATACATATATACATATACATATATATATATATATATATATATACATATATATATATATATACATATATATATATATATATATATTTATATATATATGTAAATATATATAAATATATATATATATATATGAATATATATGAATATATATATGAATATATATATATATATATATATATATATATATATATATATATATATATATATATAAAGATGTTCAGCGGAAAATTTACAAGTTTAATATTAAAAAATAAAAAACTGCAATATTATTCTTATGTTTTATTTATACAAAATTGAGTTTAACGATGCGGATTTTACGTTTTATAAACAATATCGTCTAAATGCCGTCCATTTCTGTCAAGACACTCTTGCAATCGGACTCTTAAATTTGCGAATACGCGAGAGCAAAGCGTTGGTTCAATGGCGGCAACTTCACGGCGGATATTTTCTTGTAGGGTTTGAATTGTTCGAGGATTGTTGCTGTAAACTCTCGACTCAAGGTATCCCCACAAAAAAAGTCACACGGTATAAGGTCTGGTGACCGAGGTGCCCAGGGTGTGTCTGCGTACTTGCTGATTAATTTATTGGAAAAAATTACCCTCAGCTTCTCTATTGAAACTCTAGTTGTGTGTGGAGTGGCCCCATCTTGCTGAAATTGTGTTTTCTTGTTGAACCCGGGAAACAGCTGCAGTTGCGGTATAAACAGCTCTTCGATCATTAGGCAATACACATCAGTAGTGACTGTCTCTCACTGGTTAAAAAAATAAGGGCCAATTATCCCCCGGGCAGAAATTGCACACCACACTGTCGTTTTTGGATAATGCAAATGTTTTTGATGGCGTTCCCTTGGGTTGTCGGGGCACCAGTATCTCATGTTCTGTTTATTAACATAGCCATCGATATGAAAATGTGCTTTATCAGTAAACAATATGTTTTCAAGTTCAAGTTTTTCATAACGTTCCAGCATCGTTCTCGCTAAGGTTTCACGTAAAGAATAGTCATTTTCGTTGAGAAACTGCACGATTTGCAGTTTGTATGGGTGAAACTAGTTTCATTTTCAAAATAACGTGCACTGTTGATTTTTTTATTCCAGTAAAGGCTGCAATCTTCCTTATCGATTTACGCGGATTGCACATAATTTCACGTCGAACTTGAGTCACATGTTCTGGCGTCGCTGCTGACGTTGATGGTCCCGGAGGGGTTTGGTTAACCACTATGCCTTCTTGTCTGAGCTTTTGAACACAACACCAGATAAGTTGCGCGCTCGGCCTATCATTTACTCGTCGAATATTAAAGTGAGTACAAAAAGCGCGACGCGCACGAACCAACGAATCACCGGAATTGAAATATTGTTCAACCGCGAACGCGCGGTGCGTTCCCGACCAGTTACTCATTGCGACTGGCAAATCAGCAAATCACGCGTGTCGAACAATACTCCTCACCCTGATGGTTTTATGACCAATTACAATTTAATATTGAAATTATTCCGCTGGACACCTATATATAAAGGCAGCTACAAGAAAAGGTAAAATAAGGTAATATGAGTGTATTAACTCATTTTTTTACAGTGATTTACATGATACATAACCGTAGCTACAATCTAAATACACATCTACAGAAATTAGATTTTTTTTTTGTATGAGATGTAGGTGATTTCGATATATTTAGTTTGCTGTATTGTTGTTGTCTGTTGTCTGTATTGAAAAAGCCAGTTTTTCGTGCTATTCAGATGTATTTATTTTTTTACATAAATAAATTATAAATACATAATACAATAATTGTGTTGAGCATTTAAGTATTGATTCGTTTTAGTTTTTGTTTTTAATTTAACTAAATTAGTAATGTTCCTGAGTGTATCATGTGCTGGGTCCATATTATAATTATTTTCTATTAGATGACGATTTCCAATTAGTGTTAAGTGTATTGTGTAGTTTCGGAGCTAAGGACATATAAAGCGTTGATAGAAATCAGCTGTTCTCGTTACCGGTGTGAAGTTAATTTGTTATACTTAAATTATATACACGCAGTGCCTGGAAAAATTAAAAGTTCTAAGGGCTCAGTTAAATAGTGAAATTTTTAGACGTTTCTCGAGAATTAATCTCGAGCTAATGTGTTTTATATATAATAGTGATGTACAAATAATTGTATGATATTATTAAAACTATTTTTCTAATACTTTTATTGATTATGAAATTTTTATTGTTCCTCTGTAATCGGTGGATATCAAATTATATACACATTTTGTTAAATTATACACACAGTTTGTTAAATTTTACACAAAGTTTGTTAAATTATACACAAAGTTTGTTAAATTATACACACATTTTGTTAAATTATACACAAAATTTGTTAAATTATACACAAAGTTTGTTAAATTATACACAAAGTTTGTTAAATTATACACACAGTTTGTTAAATTATACACTCAACAAATAAAATAAATTTAATAATAAATACATATAATGTATAAAGAAATAAAAACGGAACTTCTTAGTCTTAAATTTTGTAATTATTACAATATTATTGTTAGACGAACGTGGAAAATACATATTTACATTGCTATTTATAAAATCATGTACATAAGTAATAAAGGTTTTTTTTAATAATAAATATACTTTAAATATATATAATCCTGGGAATGGCACCATCTGATATATTCTGCAAAATTAAACAGAATAAATATGTGTTGTAAATAAAAAATGATGTTTCTTTAAAAAAATATATCTAGTACTTAAAAAAAGCGCCTCGTATGTATAATAGTTATCAGCATCATCATCTATCTACTACTGTACTAAATCTGTGTCTCTCCCATTTTTCACTGTCGATTTTTATTCACTGCTACGTATTTCCGCGGAGTTCCAATGATTTCATCAGCTTAGTGGGTTTTAGGGTGGTCTATCGGGCTCTTGATTAATATTACATAATTTGTATAGCGCCATTTTCGTAAAAAATTTCACCTCAAGGCCACTTAAATTCCCCTCGGGTTTAATGGATGACTGACTGCCTAATGATTGTGAGCCCTTCGAGCGATGTGGCCCCCTGATTGTCATTTCATTTTCTCGGTTTTCTTTGAAGTATAAATTGGATTTTATATTTTTTCTGAAATTTACGTATGTATTATTATAAATATTAATAATAATAATAATAATGTGTTTATTCTTGCGTGATTAGGTTTTTTTTAACCCGATTCGCCATAGATATGATACATATTATGTTATACATTATAAGTTATGAAATAAATATAATGCTATGAAAAAGAAAAAGAAAACCAAGGAAAATATTAATAAATAAAATAAAAAATTCACACATACATACACACAAAATATAAATTTTACATATATAACTACTTCAGTCACAGCCATTGTTGTATATGGAGCTATTCTGTAGGTACTCTGGTCAGGGAAACAGCTTTCCATGAGAGAGCCGCTCGCACCAGAGAGTTGGTGCTGAGCTCAAGCCGCACTTTTACGCCCGCAACTCGATGTCTCAGAAGAGTACACGGCCTTCGGTAAACATTATAGATGCGCTACAATAACGCGCCAATCCAAACAGTATTCTGTATGAGTTGTTGTACTGTATTCGGAGACGGTTATACGTCACTTGCTTGTATTTCGACTAGAGCTCGCAGGTATACATGCTGGTGAAGAACGATTTAAACAGGATGCTTTTCACCTCTTTACTGCATCGTTAGAAACGCCGTGACGGCATATTTGCACGAACGCTCAACTGTCTCCTCTGCCGTTCTATATCATCATCGTCTTGTTCATCTTCATTGAATATATTAATGAAATCACATTTATTGTGAAGTTGGAATTTTAGAACATTGTTCTATGATATTTAAAACAAAGTAAATTCATCAATTAAAAAGTTGTACTTAAAATTTATCTGACCGGGGATGTCGTGTCCCGGCGGTGGTAAACAAATATTTTTTCGATTATCTTTTTCTGTATATCTATCTAATTGATTCATCTAACACGTTGTTTTAACATATATTATATTTTTAATATTTGCACTTTGTGATTCATTTTTATACATTATTTAACTTTGTTTATTAAAACCACACTATGAGTCATTTAAAACATCAACCGATTTCGGAATATTTCACATTATTCTAATTTAAAAAAAAATATATTAAAATTTTTTTTTTTTGACTAAAATAATTATTTAAAAGTATTAATCGAGCACTTAAATTAAATTGTTATGATGATGAAAGATGTGGAAATTGACTTAATGATACAAATGATAATTATTTTAGTTTAAAAAAAATAAATATATATATGGAATGATATTTTCCGAAATCGGTTGATGTTTTAAATGACTCATTATGACATGATTATATTATTAGTTATTTTTGGTTTTGTCGATTCATCGGTTGGTTAAGTTATTTATAGGATGTAGTCATACAATTTTTTCTCCGATGTACGTAATTATATTAAAAGTCATTTCGTGCTTAAATTGACCTGTCGTGTTGTGTAAAGATATCGAGGAACAATAATTTTCTCTTGCGTGAGAATTACGCCATGCACTCGGATCGAATGCATGACCTACTTAACATGTGGCGATAACCCGACCGATGTCTGTAAACGGGTGCCTCTGTTTACCCCGAGTTAATATCGATTAGACGCACTTTGTTAATAACGTGTCACGATTTACTTTGTCCGGCTCATATTATATTCCCTCCAACCTCCCATCCACCAGTTTGACTAAATTTTATGTTTGTCATTCCCTACTAAGGATTCAATTCATACCAAAATCTAATTTCGGTATTACCAGTAATACAGAAATCAGTAATATCGAATATAATATATATTTGTGGTTAGACATATTTTAAAATTGTATGTATATTTAATTTTGTTTAAACCACTGTGTTATTTTTACGTTTTTACGATAATAATAACAATAATAATAATAATAACTTCTTAGAATTTTCCTTTTAGAGAGAGGCCACAATTTTGTAATAGAAAGCGGCATTGAAATTTTACACATTATTAATAAAGACCGTAGATTAAATAATTTAGAAATTCTAGAAATTATAAAATCACTCAAAACTAAGTCTAATATAAATAATAACCGATTTAACCTTGCAAACAACCCGCTATTTAATATATTCCCTATTTCAATGTCTCCCTGTCAATCACCTCCTCACTCTTACCAAGACTCCGCCTACACCCCGTAATGATGTCATTTAAATTTTGTGCAATAATTCAGTTGTTCGACAGTCCTAACTAAGATATGTTAGTATCGAAACCGGTTAATATAAAAATAATAAGTTAACCGGTTTATGTTAACCAGGGACCCAAATCGGAACCGATCCGAAAACCGGAAAAAAACGTTATTTTTGCCGGAATGAAAATCGAAACCGAACCGATATTTTTTTCGGTTTTATTATTGTTTTTTTTTTTCGATTTACGACGAGAAAATTTTTTTCTGATAAAAACTATTTTTTGTATGTACTAATTATATAATGTGTGGTATGTATAGTGGCTACTAGATGCGTAGTAGGCATCTCGTGTGCAGTGTGCAGTTGGCAGTTCTCAAACAAACTGTGTGTACACAAACGTCATGTCTTTGAAGAAGAGCACGTGAACGACGCAAGTTTCCTTGACGTTCATAATTCATAACCACTGTTACAGGTATTGTATTTTTTATGGAGCCTACGGGGTTCGCGATCCAAACATTTGTGAACGAAAAAGCAAGAGTAAATACACCCATATCTTTAAAAATAACTTGTAGAATAAAACAAACTACTAGATTCTTTCTATACTGTTGTCGTACTTTTGTTCCTAAAAGTAGGGCGCGGTGAAAAGTTGGCAAGCCTAGAGAAAGTCAATTAAGTATGAATAAAAAAATGTGTTTTGTCTGCATTTAGCTACATCAGAATCCGCCCTCTATTCCGCAGTACACCGCACATGCTACCAAATATTCTCCTTTGACATTTTATTATAATTATGCATGTGCTCACCTTAAGTTACAAAACGAAAAATCGTATAAAGAGAGGTATAGACTGTGCGGGTGTATTTTACATTAACTTGCTAATAGTTAAATACGAGCTGAATCGAAAACCGAAACCGAACCGATATATATTTTTTTTTACCGAACCGGAACTAAAACCGGAACGAAAAAAATAACGGTACGGGTCCCTGGTTTAAACGAAGTTAAATATATATATTTTTTAAACTGGCTGACGTAATGCTATGTTTTTTTAAAGAAAACTTACATTACCAGCACCAGTAGATTTGTAAGACGAAGAAACTCTTCAAATTGTTGAAGATGTAGGTTCTGATGATGACATGAATGGTATCAGTATGTAGATAATAGTACTTTTTAGAAAGTTGCTATCACATTCTACAAAATATGATGGAATTATACAGAAGTTGAGCAGTTTAGAAAAAAAAATCATTAAAATTTTACTCATAAACGATAATATAAAAAAATGCTTGGAACTGTTAGATTATTATTGTTAGATTATTGTTAGATTAACAATAAATATATTAATACAGTTATAATATACTACTTTTGACCCTTATAGAACCCAGTTACAATATAAGATAGGAAATCCAATACATAAATTATATTATATAACATTTTTAAAATCGTAAAAAAACTTTCTTACCCCTGTTACCCGGTGATAGAAGTGGTGGTAGTTTTGGTAGCCCTATTAAAATCACCAGGTCAAAGACTGTTCTCTTAAGACACAATAGCATAATTCTTTTAAACACCAGGGTTGCCCGTGTCATCCGAGAGGCGAATGTTGATAGGGAGACAAAAAAATATAAATTGTAATTATATATATTTTAGATGTTTTCAACAGTAATGATTGAAACTTTGTGTAATCTATTTTGATTAATTTTATGTAAACCGTTTTCGATACCACTGTATATTCGTTATTACGGACGCACGTTAAATTAAAGTCAAATTAATTAGTGTGTCATTTAAATAAAAAAAAATACTAATGTGTTTGTTGTGCCTCTAATTAAAATCAATATATTTATTTTTAAATACTTACATAATTTTTGAAGATCTCACTGAAATGGTGGACGACGGACCAAACAAATTTAAACGTCAAGATTATTCTGTACGACACATCAAAATATCAAACGACCATATTATCTTTTATCTACTAAAATGTGTTGGCGCTGTGATGTTATTGTGCAACATTTACCCGAGCGTTTTATATATTCGAGAATTTATTTTTAATAAACAAAATTAGCCAGCTAAACTGAAATGTTCATGGTAACTTAATAAATTCCCAAAAAACTTTAATAAAATTATTAAAGAATTTTTCGTGCAATTCTTGAAGGTTTTTCTTCGAAACAGCGCCCAGTTTCTGCGGTACATTAAAGTCTGGTAACTTGATAATAATAATATATCACTTATGTACATATAAGTACATATATCTAAGGTAGATACTACAACCGTTCACGCCTGTTTTTCTCATAACCGGCCCGCAGGGGTGAAAACCATTTTGAATATAACGAAAAACTTTTTCCCTTATGACTTAAAAGTATGTAAGACTTTTTTCAACCTTTATCAAACTAGCTGGGATTTTTAGGATCTTAAAATGGTTTATCCCGAGATGAATGTGCCGAAGATTCTATCTAAATATGAATTCAGTTTAGTAGTGGTCAAAATATGTAGTGTTTTGCAACACGTCTTCGCTTGAGCAGATGTGTTGCAAAACGCCGTATATATTTGAAACTGACTCGAATATATGTATTCCAACACACATTATTATTATATTTAAGCTCTTGACTTGAAGAATTTTCCAAAAATAGTTATAGTAATAATGTCAATATTTTTTAAAATACAATTTAACGCATCGTTGTTTTACAGCATATCCTATGTCCACGCCTAGCGCACGCAACTGGTAAACATACTATCATAATTCCTTTTATATATTGCATGTAAATATAAGCATCTTCATTTTAAATTACTGAAATAATATGAAACGAAAGTAGATTAAATACAATGGAAATGAGATCACTTAGGCGTACATGTGGCAAATCTATTTATGACAGAGTAAAGAATGAAGAAATAAGGAAAGAATGTTAGAATAGTGAGTAAGATTAAGAAAGGATCACTAGGTGTTTTGGTCATACGGAACGGATGAATGAGCAGAGAATGGTAAGAAAGATATATGACGCAAGTGTTGATGGCACCAGAAATAAAGGACGTCCGCGGAAGACTCGGCACGACCAGGTAAACCAGATAATGTAGGATGGTTCTGTTAAAAGCTTCAAAAATCGGTGAGCTTGTATGAGAAGATGTATGAATGTAGATGAGGCGAGAATTGTGTGTCAGGACAGATGAGTGTGGATCCTCTCAGCCTACCCCCGCGGGGAAACGGCGTGATGGTATAAAAAATATATAAACAAACTACGACATTATTTAATTAAACAATGTGAAAGTATAGTTCCAAAATTTTTTTATATTTCGGTTTAAGTGTACCTTTTTATTTAATAAGATTTCTTTAAAATGAGAACATGTAATATTCTTTATAAAATAACACTTTAATTATGAATTATTCAAAGAAGAATGGAAAAATTGTTATCATTATTAACAAGAACGAAATCGGTTTTTTTTAAGTCACGAGCGAGTTAACACGCTATATAATAAGTACCACGTAAAGCTGTAAGCATGACTGCATACACTTTTCGACCTTGCAGAGACCGGAGTAAACATGATTTTCAATCTCGCGTCGCTCTTTGATCTAAAAAGTGTGTTCTTCAGTATGAGCATTTTAAGCTTAATAAAATCTTGTGAAATCAGTGTATTGAGCAATTAGAACAGTGAAGATTTTTTAATAATGCCGTTAAATGTAATTCATAACAAAAACAAAAAAAAATTGTACTGTCACTATTCTTTTCAATGCGCGATATATGTATTTTAAATAATTTTGGCATCTGTGAACATCCCCAGCCTTTAAACCACCCTAAGGCAACACCCTTTGAGCGCCTACCTCTGCCCTCATCCCCCATATCAAATACGGTTGGCAATTAAAAAGTTAAATTAAGGAAAAAAACACTGAACCGCGTGTGTAATTTGCGTAACCTGAATCGGAAATTAATAATCAAAAATGAAGGGCTTACACATCACGTTCTAAAGTACGAGTATCTATTTTATTTTCATGTTATTTATGATCTATCATTCATCCTCCAACTTTCGACCCTTTGTCCGCAATGTATACAGTTTCTGTTACGGCTCTGCGCCCTTCGATAAGGGTCAGCGGCACGGAGTGGCTAAAGGTCAGATCCCCGTTATTGTAATCACATTTTTACTTGTTTCAGTCCTTGCCTTGTCTTGCCTTTTGCTCCCGACAAAAAATGGCGATTCGATTATCCGAGACACGCACCATTCCGTACCAGCCGATTAAAGTCTGAAACACATACGGAAATTTAGTCACGGAATAACTTATTTAGTCAAAAATGGTTTTATATTTTTCTGTGTTTAGATTATCATTTTTTTATTCTAATACAGATTCAACAGCTAAAAAAAAATGTTATTAGGAACGTTTACATATTGATAAAACAGTGTGCAGTTCATAAAACTTAATAGTCGTCAATCCGCTTATAATATAATTTACATATTTTTTCTGCTGTGAATTACACGCTCAAAACTAAAGATGGCAACTAACAATATATATTTTTTCCGGCTATCATGACAGAAATGCTTTTAGAAGGAATAATGCATTCGTTCCCATATCTTCTACGTCACACTCTCGGAACGTTTGGGGGTAGGGCTTCTAATCACAGCAGGTAGTTGGGTATTCGTCAGTTACGAAGCAGTGCATGCTTTTTAAACATCGTCATATAAAAGTAAGTATTTAACCCCCAAAATAGACGATTTAAAAGTTCATATTTGTCACGTAACCCACCCCATGGCCAGAGCATTTTTTTATATGGACAGAATTATTTGCTTCTTTTTACAGATTTACCACACCCTCCTTATTCTCCGGACCTTGGTCCCTACAGATTTTTGCCTGCTTAGGCCATTGTAAATCTGAATGGGAAGATTTCCGAAATGATGCAGAAGTTCTTGACTCTGTCGATTCTTTATTTTTTGAAGACCTCTATAATTCTTCGAATAATGAATGGGAATTATTAATATGTACATTAAAACAAATACTTTGTTCCTTAGAACGAAGCATTTGTGCAATAAAATAATACAAATTTAGAAAGATTAGGTTATATTTTTTTTATTGAACGAAGATATATTTTAGCAATATTTGAATGTGTCCAAAAACACACAATGACTGTATTTTTACCTACAGAGACACTGTTTTTAAATAAATATCAGATATCTCATAGATACGAAGCTATTTTTATTTTACTAACATATATACAACTTTCAAAAATTTGATAAATATGGAGATTGAGGGGTGATAATTGGTGAACGATATATATATATATAAGATAAGTTGTAAGCCCTGTGATTACCCTATATTTCTGTATATCTTCCATTAAATATAATAAAAATAGCTTCGTCTTTATGAGATATCTGATAATTATTTAATTGAAGATATGTTTATTTAATGTTCATTTTTGCGCGAACATTAAAGCATGAACAATTCGTTTTATGGAACTAAGTAATATTTATTTTAATGCACTGTTGAATCGTACCCGTAAAGAATTAATAAATTCCCATCTTAAGGAGAACAAATATAATAAATGATATTTTTTTTTACAATTAGTAAAATTCGAATTATTATTATTTTAAATTTTCTATCTCGACAGTAAAACGGTACGTCATCATGAGCATCCCTTCATTAGCAAGCTTTTATTAATTATCAAAGTTTTATTTAATTTTATAATTTTTTTTATTATTTTACTTTCATTATGTGTGTAAATAAATGCATTACACACCTGGAATATAATAAAATTATTGTATATTACGAAATAAGTTATAATTGTTTATCAGTCCTCTAAAATTGAAGATACCGTTTTGCATTTGTTACGACAACTCGTTAGCGAGAAATGACGAGTCATTATTATGGACTTTATAAACCCTGACATGTCGTGCCTTTAAGAATCTTCTCCCATTTGTCTATATTTTATGCGTTTCTTCGAAGAGATATTTGTAAACTTGGCCTTTCTATGCTCCTACTCCCCAATGGTTTTCTGTTCAGCAATGCCTTCGGCGATTGCTGTTATGCACGACAACAAAAAATTGACTTTCTGTTTTTGTCTTTTGTTTTTCACTTTTCTTTCTGTTTTCACTTCTGTTTTGTTTTTCACGACAACAAAAAACTGACTTTCGTTTGAAAATGCTAGTAAAATTGATTACTTAATTTAAATACAAATTAAATATATTCATTAGAAAGATATACCCGGATTCGAACCTGGATTCCAGGTAGCAACAACAATATTTTTCGATAAAATTGATTTTATATGTATATCTTTCTAATTAATACATTTAATTAGTTTTTAAAATATCACAGACAGTTCTGCATAATTACAACATCACAATAATAATATGTTCTCTTTAATTATCTATTTAAAGTAGATATACAAAAGTAAATCACGAGCTAAAAAAATTGCCTTTTTTATAGCTTATTATATTTTATCAAGGGCCGCGTATTATTTAATTTTCTTAAAATATCGTCGTTAGTAAGTAAAAGTATACCTCGAGTGGACGACCTCAATTCCGTGCTATCAATAATTCCGTGTGACCTATAGCGGATCCGTCGGATTAATTTCGTGTTTGAAGCGAAATGGGTTCCTGAATAAAGCACGTCGCGTGAGAAAGAACGCCACGTTTCTTCACACAACCGCCGTCTTATTTTCGTATGTTGAAATTACAACACTGCAGCGGCTCGTGCTCCAACTCTGCGATCGGACGCCAAAAGTGTATGCAAATTTAATGTTTTCTGTGTTTGAGTATCTAGGTCCCTATTATGCATCGGTTTCTTAATTTATGATTTGTGCATTGTGCTATGGTATTACTTGGTAGTCATCGTTAACCTGTAATCGTAGCGAACGTATTTAAGGCTCTACCGGTTAATCGTAATCATATATATATATATTTTTTTAGATGATATAAATGAGATATATATATTTTTAAACACAATCAATAATTGTATCATTTCTTTTGACATTTTTTCTTCTCTATGGGAGTCGAGACTCGTGTGTAGAGAATGAGTATATAAATATTGTTTGATTTATGATAGTCAGTAATTTTTTTAATTGCAAGGGGGGAGATTATAAAAAAATTTGATGCCTTCAGTATATTAAAGTTTTGGAATATCAATTTGGTCTCTAATCGGTAAGATGATATAAGTAATCGGCAACACTGTCAGAATGTTGGTGTCGTAATGGTTTATGTAACATCGTGACCTTGGAACAACTGACATTTTGATCAAAATTGACGTTTTAGTATCAAAATTCTCACAATCATTTTCTTTTTTTACAGTTTCAGGGGTAAAATACCATAATGTTTTAAATGAATAAAATGTTTTTTTAAATATCTACATTATTTAATTTCATAAATTACTATTAAATTATTAATACTATGATAAATTGTAGACACTACGAGGATTTGATTCTGCCGAGACTTTTTTCTGTTGTAGATCTACCAAGGATATGGAACAAGATCACTAATTATCGCCAATTCGACCCTGTTGCATAATTATTATTTAGAATCATGCAAATATTACACTTATATAAATTCTAGAACACCAAGAATATCTCTTGCTGTATTGTCGTCTTATGTTGTAAAATTATATAGCTGTCCTCTTTTACATATTATATCTATCTATGACATTAAAATATCGTTAATGTTGAAACAGAATGTATACCTACGTAGAATAATTAGAAGCATTAAAAAAATTATGGATATTCTCAGAATTGTAATGAATAAAATTGTCCCTTTTCATCTCGTGCAAATAAAATTGTATAACTGTCCTCCACAATAAAAATAAATACAAGTTGTTAAGTTAAATTGTTAGATTGATAATGCTCTTACAATGTGAAACGCGTCTCAAGTAAATTAAACGAGTAGAATAAAAAAACAAATATTTTATTTTCACATGTGAAATAATTTTCTCTTTAAAAGTGTTACATACATGTCAAACTACCTTTTGGTTTAGGAGATAGTTTAGTAGCACTTGTAATAATTTTAGAATCGACTCGATTTGAATACAAATAAAATATTTGAGTTGTATAAATCAGAAATCTTTTATATTATTCTTAATTTTAAAACGATATTTTTGTAAAAAATTCACATCATGGGCGGTGAACGAAATTCTGCCAAAAAATGAATATTCAGAACATAAAAGCTCAATATCTCAGTTTGATGTAAATGTCAGATGATACTTTATTGTTCCAAGGGTACGGAAAGTTAAGAAAAAAATGTCTAATAATAAATTGATGTAAAAATATTACAATTTATTCTTTTCGAAATTTTGTATGTTTAGCTATCCTCGCGGATTATTGTTTTAGCCACGATAATTTTTTTAAATAAACATTGTACATTAAATATACATTTATTCTATATTTATTTAATGTTCCTTTTTATCCATCCATTTTAATGTTTATTAAAACATTTTGGCATTCATTTGTTTTGTCCGAAATTTTAGTAAATATCTCATATTATTTTGTTATGTGAAAGATGTGTTTGTTAAGCCCTTTCAGGTTCGTAAATAAGTTTTTTTTTTAAATGTAACTACGTAAACCTTACTTCTAGATAAGCTCTTTTTCTTGTTACATCAGTATCGGTATTGGAATCAGGTAATTAGACAATCGGCAGTTATCGCTATCGTAAAAATGTGTTATCGTTACAATTACATAGAAGAATGGTTAAAATAAGGGACGAAGTAATCTTAAAATATAAAAATTGTTCCATTATGTAATAGTTTTACATTATTTCGGTCAGGAAATATATTTTAAATATTATATATACATTGATTTGACAATAAACATGAAAATGTTTGAGAATTTTACATACCATCATATAACAGCGACGATTATATTGAACCCTTTTTAGTAATTCTCAAAAAACTTTTATTAAATAAGTTTTTTCGCGTGTAAGGCATACAAATTTTCTGCGCCTTTGAACATGTCAACAGAAAATTTTCCTTTTCACACAGTTTTCTTTTATATTTCATTATTATAATGCATCAAACAAGAATCATTTCCTGCATTGACAAGGCCATCACCATCATTGTCGATGGCATTTCTTACATTTTTAATGCCATAAAGAAATCTTGCGAAAAAGTGCTAAGAATGAGAAAAAAACATTGGTAATACGGAACGATAGCACAAAGACGGATAAGACACGTCTAACTCGGCCAGCGCACGCTCTCGCTCTGCCACTAACAACATTCGGCACCCCGCGCCCCGCACCTCTCCACATGTGCACATACAAATCACGTCAGGTTTTTCGAGAAAACATTTTTTATTGTTGCGTGTGGTAAATACTTGTGTATTGTAATTATTTTATCCTCTACATAAATATATTACGGAGGAATACTTAAAATGTGAACTGTGTGTTTAGTATATTTACAGAGATATTCACATAATTAGAGGCAATGTCAACTCAGTTTACATCACCGGAGAGGAAAGGTTAAACCGCTTGAGTATTTGTGTGGATATATCTTCTTCAGCGATCCGTCGTTGCCAGGATGATGTCTACCACGATTAATCTGTTACGAGACTTCGCTCGGCTGAGGAGCGAGGAGCTTTATCCTCGAACCGCACACTTCCACATGTTGTGCAGGTGCATCTGGGTAGGGTGTTCTTAATTAGGTGTATTGTTAATAATCGTGGGCCGCGGCTTCCCAGGATCTGAGATCTATTCCACTTCTGTTCAGATTCGCCTTCCCAATGTCTTGAAATTTTTATATTACTTGATCACCGCCACCCTGTTCTTACGCTGTGAGCTAAATGCTATATTCTTTTCCATTGTTGTTTTGTTATACAATAAACTAAATAAACTAGATTCACTACAGGTATAGAGTTATAAATTAGCTCTAATAATAAATCTTTTCAGTCACATGTTCACAAGACCATTTATATTCACCTTGAGCTGTTTAATAAGCCTTAGAAGTTTCTCGATTGGACACTCCCTGTATTTTCAGTTCACACACGATGTACGAGCCAACGTGTACGGTGACAAATAAAAAAGTTTACTAAATTGATTTTCCTCGAAAACCGATTACTCGCTGAAACAAAAATACACTTTTTCCGCTCATTCTAGTGTCATTCATCCCAGTTTGACATTTAATATTCTCAGACAAGGTCATGATCTTCGAACAGACTCCGACTGCCGACTCGGTGTGCCGACAGTGTGAATAATAATAGTGGAATTGCTCAACGGCTTCAGAGATGGTACTGATCTCATTAAAATAAATCTAATCCATTATTTTACTATACCTTGCAGCTCACACGAGTTATTGATTTTTTATTTAGGGATTGATCAATCTTTCATAAAGGATTTAAATTTAAGATGACAAATAATTATTTTCATAAATCATAATAGTGATAATTTTTTTTTATCTTTTGCACGTAAAAAATTGAGTGTATCGCTCACGCATTATTGAAGGGAAACTTCGGTCGTAGGTTATTATAACTTCTATAAAAAATGTAACAAATTATTCGTAAACAATAATATATTTTTATTATTAAAAATGAAATTATACTTCTTCAATTTTAGCAAAATTACTTTATGGCCTCATTTTATATAAATAATTAGACAAAATGCTTTGTTTAAACCACTATTTATTGAATATTCGACATGTTTCGATACCTGTGGTATCTTCTTCAGGAAACAATGTATACTGAAATTAAAAACACAAGCAACAAAATATGCTAAAAAAACCTGTCGAGATGACTAATCGACGTGTTCTTACGAATTTCGTGAAATCACCACTGAGGCTTCAAATCACTAGTGATGGTAAACCGTTACGTGACTGTGATTGTGTCGATGATTGGCAACTGAGATTTAACCATCACTGGTAACTAAGATTTAACTGTCTTCCTTTCTAGTGTACCAGTTATTGCACGAAGAATTACGTTAATCAGTTATCAATCATCGTTACGACGAACACAATCACAGTCACAATAACAGTTCAAATAAGGGTTTAAATAACGATTTTACCATCATTACAAATCACTGCATTTGTTTCGCCTCTTGTACTATAACCTCATTGGTTTTTGTAGATTAAATTATCCTATGTGCTTCCTGCGCCGCGTATCCATCCACCAGCGGCATGATTCTCATCATCTGTCATCAAAATGGAGCATTTCTCGTGGGTTTTTTTTCGTGAATAAAAATTATTATATCAAAATCATTTCGCTAATTACTATCAAAACTATTTTGACACTCTTAAACTTGTGTAATTAGTAGATGAACCACGACGTTCGTTATCCAAGTACGATAATTTCTTTGAACCTGGTAACGCCGCGATACGGACTGAGCTGCGTGACGTTCATGCAGCCGGCTTTTGCCAATTGGCATAATGCCGCAAGGCCGCGCGGCACAAGCCGAGCACTTTTCAGAGTTATCATCGCCTCAGCATTTCCGCGCGGCCGAGCTGAACATTTTAATTACCAATCGAGTTGTTCTTATCGTGTCGGGTGTATTGTATATTGTATTGGTTCAGATAGCATGTATTATAACCGGTTAGTGCAGACGTTGATTACGTACCTACCTGTACGCGTATTTGAGCAATGTCATAGTTATGAAACGGATTTAAATCTTTTTTATTGTTACTTACGAGCGGCGATGCCGATCTAAAAAAGTTTAATACAATTAAAATAAAAAATAAAATTTTCGTTTTAAAAATATTTCTTACATTAAAGGTATACTTTTATAATTAATAATAACACAAAATCCACTGTATTTTTGTTTAGTAACACCATATTCCATGGTTCCTCGTTGTTCAATATTTAGATTTAGTTTTTTATTCACAGGTATTTAGAAAATAATTATAACATTTTAAATGAAAACATAGATTCATAATTTCAGAACATAATTCTGCGGTATTTTTTAATATAAATTAAATTTATTAATCAATTATAAAGATAAACAGAAAAAAATATTTTCTATAAATTGTCTTTCTTTCTAATTGATTAATTTAATTTGTATTAATAACATTTGATAATAATAAGGATGTATCGTTAGTACTCATTCATATTTTGTCGAATAATCGGTTCGGACACTGACAATACAGGGAAATTCACTTTCATCATACTTAAATGTTGGTAGTTTATGTATATTCTGCAGTAGCAGAGGTAGAAAAAAAGAGAGTTTTATTTTTTTATGATCTTGATACATTTAGACACCAATATTAATCAACGTATCGTTTCGTGACACGCGTGTCATAGTTTTGGCCACCTCTGCTCTAGAGTCTACGCAATTGGTATGCCGAGTAAATACTTTAATGTATAATCTAGCTGAGATTGTGCGGACGACTGTTTTGTTTTAGGTATAAAGAAAATCATCGGTCATAGAAAAAGTGGAGATACGTTCCGTGAGTATGTGTGTACACAATGTGTATAGACCTAGATATTTTATGGAAGGATGGATGCCTGATTAAATTACGAGTCGAAAATATTCACAGAATATATATATATATATATATGTATAAATTTTGTATCGTTACTAAAAATCTTATTTTGTGGGATTTTTACAAAATCATGTTAAGTTTTAAATCTACGTAGGTACTCGTACATGCCTTGAAAGAAATATTTGCATAATTAATCCATTTCAGGCCTTAAATCATCTAACAAAAGATAATCTGACCGTTCGAATTTTGTTAACCTTTTAATTTTTGTATTAAATATTTAATTTGGAATCAATAAAATATTTTAATTATTTTTATAATATATATATAAAAGAAAAAATATAAAATGTGATATATATATATATTTCATTTTATATTTTTTTTCTTCTCTATGAGAGTTAGAGATTCGTGTGTAGAGGGGTATTAGTATATCATTTATGTGTCTGCTGGTCTATATACATATTTTTTGGTTTCAGATACAAATTTATAATACTTTGTAATTTTTCTAATTGTAAAGGGAAGATTAATAAAGAATTTGATGCCCAGATAAATATAGTGGTTTTGGGGGTTGCAGTATATTTAAGTTTTGGAATATCATATATATGGAATATTTTGTCTCTAAATCTTGTAGATCGGAAATCGCTTCTAATATTTAATTTAAAAAATGTAGATTATTGATTTTTTTTTTGTATATATATGTCTATTATTTTTGGTACTTTGAATTCTGTGAAGAGTTGGGCACATCATTTTTTTGAGTAATTTATATGCTCCTCCCCATCTAATAATACCGTATTGCAAATGTGACTGCACAAACACGTAATATATTATTTTTAGATTTGTAAGTGATAAGATGTTTCAGAGTCTTCAAAATATGTATGCAATTTTCCTTATTTTGTTTGTAAGGTTAATAATATGTTCTTTCCATTTGAGTTTGTTATCTATTATGATTACTAGATAATTGATACAGTATTTTTCTTCAATTGATGAACATTTGTCACAAGAGTCTTCTTGAGTGAATTTTAATATTAATTTGAGTTTTATCTTTCTGTTGAATAGCAAATCGTAGAAAAGTATGTTTTATCAGTATTGATTGATAGTAGGTCTAGATTGGTAGTAGATCTGTCCACCTTTTTATGGTATTAACATCTTTTAATATTCTTAAAATGCTTGTATCTCTGACGTGGTTGAGATTAGGCACGTGCAACATTTTCAATTTCATTTTCATGCACATTTTCAACTCTGTATCTACTACTAAAATATTACGCGTTAGGTGTGCTATACACAGTATATACTTATTATAGTCCAGTGAAATTAGACAAAAAAAATGCCCAACTTTAAATAAATTCCCGGAAAGCTGATTTTGGTATGGACCTTGATATTTTGGTTATAAACAAAATGTCAAAAGTCCCCATCGATATGAGTGCTGCTAAAAAATTTACTTGGTTTCAAAAGTCACCACAAACGGTTTTTCATGAATATCTCGTTGAGGGTTACTTTTACAGGAAAAATATTTATATTCAAATTTGTAGCTTAGGAAATTTGCTACAAAAAATATTTTATGGGTTTCTTTTCATAAGAGTAACCGTGTTGGGGATGATTCGATTAATATTTAATAAATAAAAATTCTAACTTTAGACGCCTTATTTACTCGATACAATATTCGTAATTCTTTAATTTTTCTCGATTTCTAGGATATAGCTTTGTTATTTGTTGATTGAAGTTAAAATAAGTTCGTTACATATAAACGATATACACAGTATAAAGTTACATTTTTTTCAAACACAATATTTGGATTGATACAATATACCTTTCTACTTTATTCCATTATCTGTTGACCGGAGGGTATACTGTTTAGTGACACGTGTCACTAGGTCGTTACACGTGGTATACGAGGTCGCACTGAAAGTGTTCCGTCCTTGAAGGTTTCCCCTGTCATTTGGAGCTGAGCTGTCGAAAATCCTAAAGTACCTACTCTAATGTTTGTTCGTCACAAATTAAAAATTAATAGGGGAATTCGTACATTTCATTGATTAGAAGTTTCATATTGGTCTGTACGACCTTTTTGTTCTGATGTAACATTTTTTTAAATAGTAAACAAGAATACCCATTTATATTGGACAAAAATTGGAATTGCAATTGTAATATTTTTGATAGGAATATTTTTAAGTAGGTAAGTATTATTTAATACTTTTTTTCTTTTTTTTAGAATTATCCCGTTTATAAAGATCATTTTTCAATGATAAAACGTGAATGGTTTCATGATGATGTAATTATAATTCAAAATATGAGGGTAGGGGGTGTTGTGCCTTTATTTTTTGCATCCACTAAAGAGTAATGATGTGTGAAAAAGTTAGTCCAGGTGGCGGTAGGTATAGCGGGGTCATCTCATGATTCTAAAGTATTATATAGCAAAATTTGTAATGGGATGGCATTATATCTCGCTGAGGGTGTATAGATTTTATTCAGGGTCCTAAAGAATAATTATGCAAAATTTTATTTAAGTCGGTCAAAGGGTGTAGGTTCGCATAGAAAATAGACAGAGAGACAGACATTCACTGTAGGCTGAGAAAATACGAAATACGAAAATAATGCACTGTGCCTCCCCCCCGTAGAATATACGATGTATGCAAGGAAAGCGACCTCATGATGAATGTTAACAAGTCGAAAGTGATGGTTTTCGAGAAGGAGGAAAGCGAGACATCGCGCTAAATATTTGTAGGTAATGAATGTTTGGAACAAGTAGATGAGTTTGTATATTTGGGAAGTATGTTTGATAGAAACGGAAAGGCTGAGAATGATATCGAAAGGAGGGTAACTGCAGGAAATAAAGTGAACGGCGCTTTGAATGAAATTATGTCTAACGGGAATTTGTCAACCGAGGCAAGACTAGCGGTGCACAATGGAATCCTGGTACCGACACTGATGTATGGAAGTGATGCCTGAAACTGGCAGAAAATAAACGAAAGTAGACTGAATGCAGTGGAAATCAGGTCACTTAGGTGTATTTGTGGCAAATCTTTTTATGACAGAATAAAGAATGAAGAAATAAGGAAATAATGTAAAGCTGATGTTATTATAGTGAGTAAGATTAAAAAAGATCACTTAGGTGGTTCGGTCATATGGAACGGATGAGTGAGGAGAGAATGGTAAGAAAGGTATATGACGCAAGTGTTGATGTCACCAGAAATAGAGGACGTCCGCTGAAGACTTGGCACGACTAGGTAAACCAGATAATGGAGAATGGTTCTGTTAGAAGTCTCAACAATGGCGAGCTTGTATAAGAAGATGTATGGATGTGAATGTGGTGAAAATTGTGCGTCATGACAGAGGAGTGTGGCGCTCTATCCTTTTTGCCTATTCCCGCGGGGAAACGGCGTGATGGTAAGTAAGTAACAATGACATACATTCAAGGTATAAATAACAATAACATAATTAATCTTATCAACGATAACACACATTCAAGGTATAAATAACAATAACATACATTCAAGATATTAATCTTATTAACGATAATACACATTCAAGGTATAAATAACAATAACATACATTCAAGATATTAATCTTATTAACGATAATACACATTCAAGGTATAAATAACAATAACATACATTCAAGATATTAATCTTATTAACGATAATACACATTCAAGGTATAAATAACAATAACATACATTCAAGATATTAATCTTATTAACGATAATATACATTCAAGGTATAAATAACAATAACATACATTCAAGATATTAATCTTATTAACGATAATACACATTCAAGGTATAAATAACAATAACATACATTCAAGATATTAATCTTATTAACGATAATACACATTCAAGGTATAAATAACAATAACATACATTCAAGATATTAATCTTATTAACGATAATACACATTCAAGGTATAAATAACAATAACATACATTCAAGATATTAATCTTATTAACGATAATACACATTCAAGGTATAAATAACAATGACATACATTCAAGATAAATCACTAACATAACTAGCAAATGCCAACATAGCGTTAACATCTGTCAGAAAGAATATTTTTCGCATGTCTTATCTTGATTTACACCGCTAACTTTAATAACATCCAGACATTTTTGTATCTAACTTCTTCGTTGGACTAACTTTCCGTATCATTCATTCTCTAGCCGCTATGCTAATCCGACCTTCACCTTTGCGGCCGATTTGTTTTCGCGTACCCCATTTCCATTTCATTATGCATAATCCGATACCGAACTGGAGCACCGTTTTATAAATCGCTATCTGTTATCTAATGCTTCCTTTTGCCATTGCTTCTGCTCACTTTTATATCGCTCATCGTTAAATTTTGCTTTACGCAGATGACAATTATTAATTTTCTTCGTCTTCATTGTTTGGCCTGAACCTTGAATAAAATTATTGAAATATATTTACGTCAAAATTATTTCAACGCGATGTATAGTATTATATCACCCCTGCTAATGTGTTTTCATATTTTCAACATATTCAGAAGCCTCCCCAGTAAAATTTGTCACAAAAACTGCGTTAAAAAATATCGTAATTTTTTTTTTTTTAATAGAGATGCGTACACGGAATACATGCCACATCAATATTATTACTATTTTCAAACTAAGCTAAATGCTCGTGCTACGAAAATAGGACTAACTTGCTGGTGTCCTGGAACGAGGCGCGAACCCCCGACTACTAGATCACTAGGCCAACGTCTTGACCACTACACCAACAAGCTACTCATATGTAATGTTTTATTTTCACCTTTATTTTAATAACTTTGGCCGGGTATCGATCCCGGTACCATTCACGTGCCAAGCGAGCGTTCTGCCATCTTAAATATGCTCACATTTAAGATGGAAACTTCTCTAAAATGATGGAAATGCTTTGCGGGTGAACTATATATATATACAAGATGTTTAAGAGACAATAGTCTAAATGTTATATGATTAGGGTACGTCAGTCAGTAGCAACCCATTGAGCCTCAAATGTGGTTATTCGAAATTTAAAGACGGTTTGAAGTTATTTGAATTTTTGTGATTTTCGAGAAATTCGCAACCTTTTTTTACAACTAAACGCTAAACATAATAACGTAGCTACTAGAGTTTCGTTTATGGCTAAATAATTTAATTTTTTTTGCTGAAAATTTGCCATCTCTGGAACACCTACTGTATAAAAAGTTTTTTATTTTTCAGACACCATCGAAGAAGAAATATGTAGGATAAACATATTCTATGTAGGGGTGGTTGGTAGATACACGTGTCTGAGACATTAACGCTTTTTTTTTTATTCGAAATTTTCAGAAAAATAAGAATGTTAAAATAATACAATTAAATAAAGTTTCTGTTGCTATTCTGATTAATGATTTTTGCCCGTGACATTGGTCTCGTTTTATTTGTTTTTGTCAGATAGCTCGGGGTTGTTCCTCGGCTTTGGTGCGAGCTCAGCTGTGCAGAATCTGACGTTAATTTCAGCTAGTCTTTTCTGAATACGTTTTACATATTGGAATTTTAACATGATATTAAAAACGAAGTGTTTATAAGTGATTTTATTAGGTATTATATAATATAAGTAAATGACACAACTTCTGGATTATATGTAAAATCTGATGGGTTTATGGTTCTATTTAACTATACTAGCAGATAAGCAATCAGCTTTCGCCGATTGCTTGTTGCTAGGCCCTGGGGGCGGCTATTGTGCTACTCGGAATAACCAACATAGATATGAAAAGAAGACGACAGATGGTACTCGCTAGTCGTTAAAATTCGTATGATTTCGCTAATGTATATTTTTTCTTATTCATAATAAAAACAGTCCCACGCTTCATTTCAAATTAATTATATATAATATATTTACGTACTGTTTTGAATATTTAAAAGAGAAAAAAAATCAAGTAATCTTTACCTAGAGATATTAAAAACACGGTCGATATTTTCGCTATTTTGACAAATATGTCGATTTTTTTTACTGGCAAATGACACTAGTCCAGTAAGTCATAGATAAAAGATGGGGAAGCGCAATATTATTTTGGATACTATCTAAACAATTTGATCTTACATGGAAGCTTATTTGGTCCATGTTTCCTATCCTGTTGTCCTTCTGTATGTCACGTGTAAGGAAATTTGGGAAATTGAAACAGTACATCGGAGAGAAGTATCAATTTCCTTTGAAATATACAAATTAGACAGATATATTTTAAACATTAATTTAATGTATTAGTTATAAATATATACATATAAAATCAATTTATATTTAACAATATTTTTCGACAAAATGGATTTTATATGTAATATAAATAATACATTATATAATGTTTATAATTAATACGTTAAATTAGTATTTAAAACATCACAGACCGTCTGTTTTGAATAATTACAACTTCACAATAAGAATGTGTTCTTCTTAATAAAATATATTTTAGTCTATATTCGGCATTTTGTTTTGAAAATACATTTTTCAAATAGATATCGAATACAGTGAAACATCTATATTCGTCATTAATCCGTTCCTGAGGATCCGATGAATATAGAAACAGTTTTCCCCATAAGAAATAACTGAAATTCAATTAATTCGTTCCCAGCCCCCAAAAATAGTACACAAATGAATACATTTTTTGTCAAAACTTTACCGTCATTGGTAGAAGCGGAAGAGGAAAGTTACTAATGTTTAGGAGACAATGTTCGTTTGTCGATAATTCGATTTAACAGAGAATTTGCCCAATGTGTTTTGGTCTGTTTTTAAATACCTTCATGAAGTAATCAATCACTTTACCATTGAATCCATTTGTGTTTTGGTTGACTGTGCCAACACTTGGGTGCTACTTTTCGACCATATTCTGCGTTTGGCCCAGTTAGACAGCATTGCCGGGCGTTGGAAGTGACAAATATAGAAAATATTAACGAATATGGAAACATTTGTTTGTTATCAAAATGTGACGAATATCGAACCAGACGAATATAGGGGTTCCAATGTATGTCCATTTTAAAGTATAACAACTAATAGTGCTGTATCCTAGGTAGGTAATTAATTAAATATATTAATTAGAAAGATATACATAAAAAATCAATTTTATCGAAAAATATTGTTTCGAACCTGAATCTCTTTCCTAACCGGGGAAAGTGCATTATCCAACTATGCTACAGCGACGATATTTTTAGCGACAAATCTTCGAACCCATATGTAACCTTTTTGATATTAATACATTTAATCGTTCCATTATTTGAAAGAGCACATCTACCTTATTTTTACGGAATCTCAAATTAATTTTTATTAAATTTTGGACACATTGATAAAACTTTATTATTAGGAGAACACATTCTTATTGTGAAGCTGTAATTATAATAATAATTAAGGTAATTAATTATTAGAACATTCAGTTTGTAATATTCCGCATTTACAACATTGTTCTTCGTCAATGAAAATATCTCGGTTTAGCCCGTAAGCAAATTAATCATATTTTCATCGGAGTGGAAGAACTGAGATACCCGGAAATTATCGTTACGCAACAAGATCAAGCAGTCGTGACATCGCAATATTAGCACACAAGCGTCATGTCCTTGAACAAACAACCCCTTGTAATCAATTTCGGGCCGCTTTTGTTGGGGTTACACAAGTCCAACGGTGGAGGCAGTAGACTCGTCGCTAGGTGACTGATATTGTTATTACTTTATTATTATTTGTCCGATAATTTTATTATCCGAAAAATATCATCTAAATTAAGGTGCATGAATCTTTTTTACATCTATATTTAAGCAAGCTATTAATATACAATCCTACCAATAATAGTTTATAAAAGTTTAATAAGATAATAATAATAATGTGTTTATTCCAGCATGATCAGGTTTTTTTTTAACCCGATTCGCCATAGAGATAATACATATTTTGTTATATATTAAGGTTATGAAATAAATATAATGCTATGAAAAAGAAAACCAAGAAAAATATTAATAAATAAAAAAAAGTAAAAAGTTCACACACAAAATATAATAAGTCAATAATTTTAGATTGCTTACTAGAAATGAACTCTATTTCCTATGCAGTACAATATTTTGATTTATTCTAAATTCAGATTTAAATTGCTCGTTTTCGAGAGCTAACGCGACCGATGACTTCGGATTAAAATTTATTTATTATTTATATATATATATATATATATATATATATATATATATATATATATATATATATATATATATATATATATACTTTATAATCATTACGATGATACTCACGAACGTACCCTAGGGTTAGCTAAGTGGCAACATCTGACATTAAAAAATAATCATTAAAAACTGTTAGTACTATTTAAACTGCAAAACAATTTACTCGTATATATATATATATGGATTTATTGAATAATATAAAAATGATGCTTTTGAATTTGTGGTTAAGTTTTCATTCAAGTTATTTCTCTCGTGGTTATAAATGATTGGCCCAAGATTAGCCCTCCTAAGTGAACTACACTACCAAAGAAAACTATTTCCTATGTGTGATGTGAACAAGATTATTTAGTTCGGTTTCTATTCGAGTTAACAAATTAAAACGGTTTAAATTATTATAAAAAACACTGACACAATTCCATATTTATTATGGAAATAATTATCTTTAATTATGTTTCATTAATCTGCTTTTCTCGCCTTTCAGCGTACTACACCAGTCAGTCCGCTAGAGCATTTAATTCATTTTGATTTGAAATAATCTGAATTGCAGATTTTAAATTCAGTGGCGTACCTATCGCTTGGGCAGTCTCTCTCCTCCCTGGGGCCCGAATCCTAGGAAGGTCCGGAATCTCTGAACAAGATAACTAAACTTAAAAATTTCATACTTTTGAGCTTAATCGTGATGAACTATCCAAAAATGAATTTCGGATACTTTTGTTAAAAGCCGACGACATGCCGACTATTAAATTTTGTTCGCAAAGTTTCCGTATACTATTTTATTATCTAAAATTTCAATATTTAACAGAGATATGGAACGAATTTATATTATTTTCGTAATATGAAACAAAAGATTACATATAATTGAAATTTTTGTTGAAAATAATTAAATATTATAAAATAAATTCATCAACTAGAAAAATATACAGACAAAAACAATTTATCGAAAAAATATTTTAGTTGATACTGGGATTCGAACCTAGATAATTTCCTATCCAGAGGAATGCGTCACCAGTTACACTACGCCAATGGAGTAAGTTTACAACAAATATTTGACCTTATATACTGCAGCTCTTTTAAATTGATACATTTGTTATTCCATTTTTTGAAATCTATCATCTTTATATTGCGACAAATCAAATGATTTGTATTAAAATATCACAGAATTGCGTTCTGAAAAAACTGCCTGTTTTCCTTTTAAAAAAGTTACATTGTTAGTTTAGTAACATTGAAAAATTATATACTACCATAAGAGCTAATTGAAGTAAGACATACATACGCAGAGTAAAGAATGAAGAAATAAGGATAGAATGTAAAACTGTTGTTAGTATAATGAGTAAAATTAAGAAAGGATCACTTAGGTCGTTTGGTCATATGGAACGGATGAATGAGGAAAGAATGATAAGCAAGAAGTGTTGATGGCACCAGAAATAGAGGATGTCCACGGAATTCTTGGCACGACCAGGTAAATGGAGGTAAATTTATGAATGTGGATGAGACGAGAATTGTGCGTCAGGACAGAGTGTGGCGCTCTATCTTCTCTGTCTACCCCGCGGAGAAACGGCGCGGTGTTAAGTTAGTTAGTTAGTCATTTAGTCATACATACGCCGAGAAATTAAAGCGATAATAGTAAAAGTATTGTGTTCTTAGGGCCCCTCTGTACACGGTTGCTAGGAGTTCCGCCAATTTGTTGCCACACCACTGGTTAAACTATTCGAACAGTATTTGCATCACTATTGATCTTGAAAACGACTCGTTTAAGTCCACCCAGTGCGAGTGGCCCCGATACTGGAGGTGTGCGAAATCCAAAGTGGGCCGGACAGACATAGGCGAAACATTTGAGGTTACGAACACATACACGAGCGGTACACACGCGCGCAGACAGTGAAGTTATATTTCGTAACTCTCGTTTGCCGCGGCGCAAGTGGAGCAAAGCGGTGAAAGTGCTGACTGAGAAAACGCTTTGGTTAGGGATTTTCTACACGTTTTCTTCGTAAATCACCTCTTGAACTTGGACAGTTATGAGCACAGACTCATGAGTTATGTTATCTCCGGTGATTTTTGTCGAGCGAGGAGAGTCTGGTGAACCGGGTCCGTTCCGCGAGCAAAACAGTCAGCGAGCAATAATTATTTAAACTCGGGAGAACACATTCTCACTATGAAGTTGTAATTATTCAGATGTTTTACTCAAAGGTATTTGAGATTACGTAAAAATAAAGTAGATGGCTCTTTCAAATAATGGAACGATTAAATGTATTAATATCAAAAAAAGGTAACATATAGGTTCGAAAATTTGTCGCTAAAAATATCGTCGCTGTAGCGTAGTTGGATAATGCACCTTCCCCGGTTTGGAAAGAGATCCAAGTTCGAATCCCGGTGGCGCAACAACAATATTTTTCGATAGTATTGATTTTATATGTATATCTTTCTAATTAATATATTTATGTCATATTTAAATTATTTAAACGTTTTTTTTTCAAAACAAATTACATAAATCACTCAGAAAGAAAGATAGATACACGGAAAATTGTATTTTTTTAGTGAGACATCTATTATCATTATTTATTTCGTTGCTGCAGACGGGAAAAATACATGTCGTGTAATTAGGGATTCTATGTCGAGGCAATTCCAAGGTTTTTGCTGTCTTGATTCCAGGGATTAAAAAAACCCATTTTAAACAGGTTTTAAATCCTACTCATAATTGACATACAACAGGTAGTTACCCAGCGACGAACGTGCATGTGTATATTTAAAAAAAAAAGGAAAGTTTCCATAGTTTATTCATATGGGCAGTCATAAATATATGCATTAAGGAGAAATTAGTCCAAAGATATTTACTACTAATAAAAAAAAATTGTAGTAGATGGTTTTGTCGGTTTGTTCAAATTGGGGATTGTTTCCTTTTGTAAAATGTAATCTTTTATCTTTAGGATAAATTCGTGTCATATTTTAAAACATAATAAATAAATAAATTAATAATAAATTATTAGGGGACGTTAGCTGACTTTGACCAAATACATATGTTATTGTCTTCCGATGTGTTGTTTCTTTATTAATTGTTCTTTTTTTATTTATTTTTTGAACTTTTTAAATAGTTTGCGATTTACAATTTTTACATTATTAACGTATGATTTGTACACAGACGATCTGTACTGATCATACATATAAATATGTATGATCTTTTTATTTAAATAAAATTTATCGTCTCGATTCCCGGGAACTTGAAAACTTTTTTCTCGATTCTCGGGAACTTGAAAACTTTTTTTCTCGAGTCCCGGGAATTGAAAAAAGTCGAGAATACAGAATCCCTACTCGCAATAAAAAAAAAGTAAGATATGTGGATCGACATTTTTAGAGTCACTACGGCATAATTGTTAAAGCAATTAATTCTAAAGAAAAGTAAATAATGAATGATGAATGTTGGTCTGTTGTTTGTTTGTTTGATGGTAAAGAAAATATATGAAATGGGGTACAGAGATATCGGGATCTACGCTCCAAAACATTATTGATTTGTAATGATAATATACCTACATAAAAATGTCACGCAGTTTTCAAACACAAATTTTACCGGGGTACCCGCGGAATATACATATTCAACGTTAAAAACAATATATTATAGATAGCCAATAGGAATGTGCCGTTGTAAAGATGGTGAAACTTGGCGAGGATCGCCTCATGCTAACGTGGGACGAAGTGGGGCGAAGTGGGGCGGGCCCCGAGTGAGCTGGAGCCCCGACCTGAATAGGATAAGTGTTCTAGAAGACGAATGACTAAATAAATTGCCGTTTACATAATACACTGACGTCAAAGACCTGTAACTTTCTGGAATGCTTCAGCGAGAGTTTTACCGATTGTTAAACACCGTTTGTCGGTCGAACCCCATCTGTCAAGTTTAAATGTTGCAAACTCTTCAGAGATAGAAGTTCCGCGATATGGGACCATCCCTGCAATAACACTATACCGAGTTGGGCAGATCTGAGTTATAAATGTTGTATGTCTTTTTGTTTAAATTAAATAAATTAATAAAATACACACACAATTTTAAACAACACTGTATGTATTTCACCCAAGATAGTCAGCTGCAACCGATCAGCCGTTGCCAGAAGTCCATAAGTTTAGTGGACGGGCATTTGCAGTGGCAGACCCAAACAGGTGGCCTCCGTCATAAGAAACAGTGCATCAGAGACATTATTTAAGTAGAGACTGAAAACGCACCTTTTCAAAAAAAATCAAAGTTCAAATAATAATTTATAATTTTAAATATAAATATACTGTAGAACTATAAACAATTTATCTGTAAAGGGCCCTTGAAGTGAATTTTTTTTATGAAAATGGCGCTATATAAATTATCCAATATTATTATCATTATGGTCGACGCTCCATCTATCAACATTTATAAAAACCGATAAACAGTTTTGTTGCAGGGGGGTCTCGTATATAGACTATATAATGGCTGTGAGATGTGAGGGTGGATCCGCCGCTTACCCGGGACCGTTTATAAGCAAAAGTTCCTGTATGGTCTTTCTTATTCGCCGCCTGGTTAGCATTTTTTAAATGTTATTAGGCAGCTATGCAACTTCGTCTCGCACATGACAAGACGGAGCCGAACAGCTGCCATCTCAAAAATCCTCACAGTTCCCGACCTTTATTTATTATGATTTACATTACAATTAACATTAATTAAATAAATATACAAATAAATAGAAGGAACGGTACATAAATATTTGAGAAATGAACATGAATAAGAAGAGAAAATAACACAAAGTAAGTAATATAAGAATTGTAATGCAACAGAGTGTCAGTTCTTTACCTTTGTCAGGGAGCCGAGGGGGAAAAAGAATAAAAGAATACACTCCCGAGAAAGGGAAAAGGAAGAGCCGTGAGCTAGGGAATCTATTTGTTAAATTTTAAGATTATTAAACCATTGTGTCCATAGCGGTAATTTTGTGTCTGCTTTCTTCTTTTCAACGGCCATGCAGCCCATATTAAGCCTTGGCCTCTTAAATCTTTCGCCTCCACATGCTCCAGTTTTCGGCGACTATCTTCCAGTTCGGAATCTGTCGCAGCTCTACTCATCGTCTTCCCGGGGAAGTCGAGGTGTTCCCACTCTTCTCCTACCACCTGGGTGCGGGTGCGTGCCTCCTGCGTCCCCTGGACGTGACTCATCCATCCGAGTCGCTGTACTTTCATATAGATGGAGAGTCTGGGGTTCTGATAAGTGTTATACATCTCGTCCAATGGCGATACAATTATCTTTTTCTCTAATCTTCTATATCCTGCACAGTTGCATAAATTCTCCACAGCACTTTCTTCTCAAGGTTATCGCGACATTTCTCTTAATTTGACGACGGGAAATTTTGATTTCAAATCTTATTTCTATAGTGGCCTCAATCAGATTAGACTCGGCTCGTAATGCACATCTACAAGTCCCGGTCCTGGATCTCTCCAGCCAGATGCAACGCATCTATTCACTGTTGTGCCTCTCATTCATGCCTTAGTCGGTCCAATTGTGCCCAAGATATCTCATTTTCTAGGCGCATCATTATGCATAATGTGGAAGATTAATTTGTTCACTGCTGTAGATAGGACTTGCTGTTTTTAGATTTGTTTCATGATTGAGGTATTCGTACGTCGTGCTGTCCACCAGTGTGTTTAAATATATAATCGTATAGTTTTTAGTTATTTAGTTGGTGTACCTATATCGGAAACGGTCGGTGTCAAAATATTCAACGTGTTGTTTAGTAGTGATGAAAAAAAAATGCTACTCTTGGCTCACTCACTGGTGTGATTGATATTCGATAATATCAGTGATTGAAAACTGTGACTGTGATCACAGTTTCATTACTAATACGCGTGCGCCGCACAATCACTAAATAAATAATTTAAAAAAAAACATAATTTTGAGCGTATTTACTTTCATACTCAAACTTCATTTACGTAATTCTAGCATGTGCAATTAATATATATCTTATTTAATATCGTCACAAAGAATTTTTCGAGTATTTCGGGTCAAATGCGTAAAATGTTTTGACAGAATCTACTAAATGGAGCTTATCACGAATCAAAACGTCATTAATTCATTAATATTTTCGTTTCATATGCACATGCGCCAAAATATGGTTCACAACCAAATATAAATAAATTTTAAAAAATGAATCACAATATTCCCAGACATGTAATCACTGATGGTGAGTGTGACTCAAAGATATCAGTGATTGACTCACGGTTCGTGATTTTGAGCTCATCACTAGTGTTTAGTACAATGTTTGTTATTTATTTAATGATCATATAGACTGTTACTGATTAGATTTCATTTAAAAAATTTGTGACTGTACCTCACATTTATCTCAGTATTTTCATATTAAATAAATAATGCATAGAACATGTTAGTCGCATATATGTATATACGCGCGGCAGCCCCACCTCGCAAGTACACATATAGTATATATAGTATAGATAGTACATCCAAAATTAGCCACAATATAAATGACGCATGTCCGTCAGCTGATTGCGGGTAACCTGTGGCTTTTTATCTGGTGAGGTCGAGTTGGGTCAGCCGGTCAGCGCGTACATTGTGTTTCAGTGGGAATTAAACAATTCCCCATATATAATATGTGCATCTCTGGAAAAATCAAAAGTATTATTACGGGCCGACTTCGCGACAACGTGGTCTAGTGGTTAAGAGAACACGGGGCAATAGCTTTATTGAAAACGCTACAAAAATGTTATTTTTTTTGTTTTGTTTTTAATGTTTAAAAGAGAGATGGCGTCGAATTAATAATACACACATACATACATCTATTTGATATGCGGGGTTGAATCTAATAATTTCACAAAATGTCTAGAAATTCTTTCTAGAACCAAAAATTTTAAATAATCTTCCGTTTCTTGCGTCCTGATCCTCCAATATCTTGTTGTCATATTTCTTTTCTAATGGTCAGTAACTGTATGCAATCTCCTAAATTTCAACTCCGTAATTCTCAAAGATTTCTCTGTTCTGATAAATATGTTATCCACTGAGAAAATATAATCCTACATAAGTCCTTTATGATGGCCGCACAACCTTTTATATATGTAGACAGATATACACCGATGGCTTAATAACACGAGTGCCTATCTACAAAAAAAGGCTATTGAGTTAAGTATGCAGATTTATTCAGAATAAACGGTTAACACAAAAAATATTTTTAGAATAACTATAAAAAAGTGAAATAATCTAAAAAGCATCTCTTGCACAGACAACCAAATATATAGACATGACCTAATGCAAATTCCTTATTTCAATATTTTAATTTTGGTGTCAATTTAGTGTAAATAGCTCCGCCACTTTTTTTTTAAATATATGACTCGATTGGAACGAAAATTTAAACGCTGACAATATAATATGCATTAATATAAAAAAATACGTCTTGTTTACACAAAGGTGTAATTTTTGCACAGTGAATACTTTTAGTGTTGCATAAATGTGTCAAGAATTATCGAAAAGAAAATGCTATTCGTAAGATGTATGAATAATATATAAGATAATCAATCGACAGTTAACTTTTTTAACGATTTTTAATTATTGTTTTAAACAAGAAATTCGCGTAGGAATAGACAATTGCAAATGATAGAAAGATATACATATAAAATGATAGCGGACGCCAGAATTAACAATTCATTTTTATAAAATTTTGGACACATTTATTCAATTAATAATAATAATATATATATATATATATATATATTATTATGGAGAACACATTCTTATTGTTGTGAAATTGTAATTATTCAGAACATAGGTCTGTGATATTTGTCGTCAAAAGTACTGTCGCTGTAGCATAGTTGGATAATGCACCTTCCCCGGTTTGGAAAGAAATTGAAAATTGATTTTATATGTATATCTCATTAAATTAGTATTTAATATATCACAGATCTGTGTTCTGAATAATTATAATTTCACAATAAGAATGTGTTCTACTTAATAATTAATAGAATACTGTTTAAATGATGTATTTCGTAAAATATATGCTGATTCATTACGTACTAGAAAATTGTAAAAAAATAATATATTTTTGAATATTAAAATTTCATTAAATATATACAATATTAAGGAATTAAATCGTTGTTATTCATTAATATATAAAATAATATAAACAAGATTTTTTTGTGTATGGCGCGTGATATCAACACCATTTCTTTCAAATATAATTATCGCTTGTTACATACGATTATAATTAATGTAAACATTCGACACCATAAAAACTCTGGGGCCCGGTTCGTGGAACCCCGCCGAAAGGTGTCTAAATTCTTTAATACTACATATATGCAGTGTACATATCGCTAGGTGCGGTACTGTGTAAATATTATTTCAACCGGGCTGATTCAATCGCCGACGTCCGTGACATTGAAATAATGTTGATAACACGACGTACAATGTACACCATTCTAATTCAAAGCGACGATACATAAGTGCCTGCCGCGCGAGCATTACTCAGCCTCACTTTTGACACTTGTGCCGTCGGTAGATTTGACATTTCATTGCCGAAGTGCTTCGGCAGGAAGCGCTACAAGAAAAACGGTACACGTGTTGGCGGTTACGTGATTTTACGATGTTGCATTATAAATACCGTAATTTCCACTCGTAAAATACTCTCTGTAGGTACGATTATCGTTTTCAGTGTGATTGTGCGATGTTTGCTGGGATACTAATCGAGTTCAGTATATATTGGTTGCACAATACATTTGTCTGCTGATGATATGTCAGTGCTCCCGTATAGAATACTTCAATGTTGAAAATAGACCTTATATTTAAAAATCTGGCCTGTGGTGTCGGAGTGGGAATCGTTGATCTATGGTATTTAAAGCCGATTTCGACTAGTTTTTGAAAAACTATGTTGAATTTTAATTAATCGGTGTGCGTCACGTGTACTTCATGAAGTAGAAAATGTATACGTTTCCGAATTTTGAAGCGAGAGCGAATTATCAAAAAAGATTGCATATGCGTGCGGTCATTCTTTCGGGAATTATATCGCGTTCTCTCGCTCTAGCGCCTGATTGGTGCTACATTTTAAAACTGGGTGCGAAGATTGTATATATATATTTATAATTTGCATAAAATCGCTAAGATTCGGGAGTCAATAGATTTTCAACCTATTATTCCTCAGCCCCGAAAATAGGTAAAACTAACCTAATCAATTAACACAATCTAATAACCGACCATACATATTTTTTATCCGCAATGTACCGTTCCAGCGGTAACCCGACACATGTGATCCATGCTTCATGGCCAAAGGCCGACTGCCGATAGACCACATGGACCATTGTGAGTACGTAGGGTTTGGAATATTATAATATAATATGATTCCAAACCCTAGGTTAGGAGTTAGGTACTAAATTTATTTTTTAAATAATTGTTTTTTAAAAAAATTGAAAAAAATAGATTCTGATGAAGAAACAATGCTATATATTTTTGGTTAGTTATGACATCCTGAAGAAGAAAATGGTATTTTTCGAAACCGGTAGATGTATTTAAACTCAATTCATAAAACAAAGATAATAAATAAAAAATATAATAATATAATTCTTAATGAATTAACGTAAACTTAACGTAGTAACGTTTACTCTAGTACTTTTTGGCAGTCACTGCTAGATCAGTTTCAGGATAATCTCATGAATTTTTATGTATTATACATGAATTTATATATTATTAAATTATTTTCATATTGGCCATACCTCGATATATTATTTTCTAGCGTCTTCGATAATTTGCATATTAGTGATCACTGTTTCTAGAAGTGTCATTTCATTTTTATACATTTTAATTACGGAAAATTCACCTTTGACTCGCAAAAATTTGGAAATTATGAAAATTAATATAAATTAATAAAATAATATAAATACCGACACATATTAATTCATTCTTATCGCATTCATTCTTCATTCGGTTCTTCAGATTCAGATATTCTGCAGATATAAACCCGTTACTGAAGTTTTTTTTATTTATTTAATTTTTATACAATTTTTTTATAACACGAGTTAAGTATTTTACATTATTAAAATTACGTGTTTTTTCCGCTTGCCTTTCCAAAAAAGAAACAAACTCTCGTGCTTAGAGAGGAAATTACAATATAATAATTTTATATAGAGAGTTATACATTTGTAGTCTACAATTATTTATTGTCTATTTGTGTGCTTCTGAAGTGTTCTATAATATTATTTATTTTCTAATTATGTGGTTCTGAAATCTTCATTTAATTTCTTTCTAAAATGGGAATTGTATCTATTACGATTTTTTTTTTACATTTGTGATCTATCAACACACCTGTGTTGTGACAGCACGTGTGCGCGAATGACCTTGAGCTCATCATGGTAGCATTGTTTATTTTGTTTATTGATTTTGTATTGTATTTTTATTATCACGCTCGAGCTAGGTCTACACGACTCCCGGCATTGCATGCGACATATGGTCGGGATATTAGGCTTTATTGTCGGGATATTTCACTTGATTTCGACTATTTCATTCGTTCTTTCACTTGTTCAATTTGATTTATAAGAAATTGAAAAATTCAGTAAACAAAAATCGATTTGCGATCTGATTCTGATTTCTAAACTTGGTGTCCTCAATCAATCGGCTCTCGCAGACGCAACAATTTCGTATTATACAATAAATTAACAAATGCAACACTTGATATATTTATTTTTGTTAAAAGCTTTGCGGATTACGATCTAAATATGATTTCTTTCTATCAATTTTAAATTTCAATTATAATCAGTTAATATCTATATTCTAAAGGAATGTTTGAATAACAAACTATAAAATCTTCCCTCGTGACTATTATATTTATTCAACACTATATCTGAACTTGCGTAGATAAAAGGAAATGATTTCAATTACCCGGGTTTCATTTTATTTACACAATTGAAAATAATGGGACATCTGTTATTATTTGAAATTAAAACTTAACAAAATTATTACCAATAATAATTTATTTCCGTCAACGCCCTTGTGGGCTTTTACATAAGAATACATTTTTTATTTAATTTAAATATAACAGTACATTTTTAATTGACATTCAATTAACAGTTTAAATATAACATTAACAATAAAAAAAACTAAGTATAATTTTCATACAAATATTTCTTCAGCTTAAGTATGCTCCTGCAACGAAAAATGTCAACGAACCTCAACTTGTTACCAAGCCGATGCATCCGCGATATTGGCGAATTAACAGCATAATTATTTGTATGTGTACCTACAAAGATCACTTCATGTTGTCTAGTTTGAGTTGGTACTTTATACTATATCGGTCACATCTCTTCTCCAGGCTAATTTTTTCAAATTAAAAAGACTTATCAAATAATCGTAATTTCTATTTTCTATCGGAATGAGCAATTTAAAATTGATAAATCTTATAAATTTATATTACACTCTTTCGATTTTTATAATATGTGAGCCATAGTAGAGAGACCACAGAGTGAAGTACCCCATGTACTTCTTACAATAGATGGGATATTCATTAAGAGAGCGGAGCGAGTTAAAAGTTTTTGGCTGTCCTTAACACAAAGCCTAAAGATTTCATCGCTTTGTTGCAAATTTCGTTGTAATGTTGAATAAATAACAATAATGCTCTATTGGAGTGACATCTGTTTATAGATATTCGAGATTTTGCAATATTTGTTGTCATTTCGGACGAGGTTCACAACGTCCATTCGACACAAAAATCTGGGTGTTTATTTTACATATTAATTTCATAATTGTATTCGGGAATAAGGACCAGCAGTTGTAAAGCGTATTTTTGATTTTATCTGCTAAACAGAACGTAAACAAACGATAATATTGCTTGTTTTAATATATTTTCTTTATCTATGCTATGCTTCAAAATCGGTCATAGTTTCTTAATTTTTATAACTTTTTTTTATCTTTACTACCTTAAGGATCTCAATATTAACTTAGGTATCATTTTCTTACGATAAATATTGATATGGGTATGAAATAAATTATTTCCCAACTACGGCCACAATGCTCTGTTTAAATACCTTGATTTTGATATTTTTATTATTTATTTTAATTCCGTGTTATTTATGAATTGATCAAAGTAAACCTTTCTCATCTAATCTATTATTTTCCGCATTATTTTCTTCATTTGTCTATTTAAAACTCCCAAAAATACATTGACCCCATTTTTATCACTTTTAGACCCGGTTCTATTTTTCTTGTTCTCTCCGCCCCGCGAAGACAGTGAGTAGGCAGTGTAGCGGCAGTGGCAGTACACCAGTTCGGCGCTGAATGAGGAACGATCGTAATTTTCGCCTCACGTCCGAATTACCGAGGAAGCCGTCGGCTGTGGAGGCAGCTCAACCGACAGCACAAGGCCGCAACATTAGTCAACGGCCGGGATTGCGTCACCACCGGCCTCGCTGATTGGGTGGGCGCGGTTTGCGGACGATCAGTGCAATTTATTTACTACACGGCGTGCAATTTTATAATAAGCTACAACGTTCTCTTGATTTGGCAAATGACAGGTCTCGCAGGAACTGTGTACACTGTGTTCAGTAACTCGTGGATCACAGAAAAGTTTGACTTTCCGCATTTGAAGTCAATTTATAAATTATATTATTTAAACATTTTTTTTTTTTTACTAATTAGTGTATTAAACCTGTTCTAGGATGCGGGCGAAGGACGTATGTTCTGTGGAAACACGTAACAATCTAACACTTAGTACCAATTTACAAATTTCTGATAATATAAATCGAGTAGTTTGTTTATTTCACGCCAGTGTAATGTATCAGTTTCTTTTTAAATTTCCCTGCGCATGATACATACGGCTATTGGGATATTACTCACTTACCATCACGCCGTTTCTCCGCGGGGGTAGGCAGAGAGAATAGAGCGCCACATTCATACATCATCTCATACAAGCAAGTGTGTGATATTTGTCGTCAAAAGTACTGTCGCTACAGCACAGTTGGATAATGCACCTTCCCCGGTTTGGAAAGAGATCCAGGCTTGAATCCCGGTGGCGCAACAACAATATTTTTCGATAAAATTGATCTTGTATGTATATTTTTCTAATTAATATAATTCATATTTAACATTTACTTCAATCATTTTTAATATTTACAATTAAGAATTGCCTTTTTTAATTTGCAATAAATAAATGCTAACACGTTTTATTTATCATTTTGAGGCATTTTAAGTATACAACATGTGCCTTAATTGTTCGTTTGTACCTGACCATAATATCGGTCAGTCTTTTCGCTATTCAATTCTATTCAAAATATTTTATTGGGAATTATTTCTACATCGCTTTTCATTACTTTATCATTCCTCACAACATCTTGAACGATCAAATAGATTTACTATACATTTACACCGTGTATTTCATCCCATAAACGCAAACACACAGATACTAGCAACAGTGGAATCTATCATTCGTTCCGTATCCGAAAAGTTCGAAAGTATTCGACTTTCGCGCGTACGCATTCAGTTCCGCCTGCAAAGGTCTCTTCGAATATTGTATACGCATTCGTTAACAGCATCCAACGTACAATAAACGACTTAAATGTTTATGTGCATAATGCACAGAATAGCATACTTATTACGAAGTGGGCGGTTGTTTTGAGAAATTTGTTTGTGTGGCGCATTTTTGACAGTTTGACTTAAATATAATTGTTGAACCAATGATTATCTATTTAATTAATTATTTCAATTTTTTAAAATACAGAAATTAACATGGATATTTCACCAACGTGTTCTAACGCTGTAAACGAAAATAATGAATTTCGTGAGTGTATAATTGAATCATTAACACGTAAAAGTTTTGTGTCTTGATCATTTGCGGAATAAAACCACACTCTGGATACTGGAAAACCTACAGCATCCCCTTCCACAAAAAGTCACCGACCGCCACTGATGTGGAATTGTTTTAACCTTTACCATACCGTGATATAAAATACTCGCACGCAGCCATGCTGTTAACTCGTGTTACCGTAAGAAATTAGAATTCTATTAGCCTTTAAAATGTGAAAAAATGGTTAATGCCATAAATTTACTTTTAAGTATTGAGTATTAAAAATAAAAAAAATATGTAATATTATAATTCGCAGCATTCATCAAGTTTTGTATCAACCTTAATTTTTATCTATTTTTATTTAATTAATGACAATTAATTATATTCATATGTTTGTTACTGTTTTCACTGTGAAATTAATGTGTGATTTCTTTCCATAAATGTGTCTTGCCATTAATGATATTTTTATCAACTTATTAATTTTATAATGAAATGAATTAAAAATAATTATTTTTGTGGGATAAATGATTTTTCACTAGTCATTTATTTCTGAGCGTAAATATTTTCTTTCAAATTAACTAAAATATGAAGTATATGTTGCGTATATTTACCGAAATATTACAGATTAATCAGAGCGGTAAACCTGTGTTACTACATGGTTTGGGAAGGGTTAATGTGATCAGTTTGTTCGTATAACCCACTCACATTCTTTTATAATTTTTTTTTTCAATTCCACATCCTATTTTCACATGTCTTTGCTGTTTTATTCCCTTTATCGTACGCACCGATTACTGAAAAGAAATGCCTTATTTAATACATGAATAATAAAATGTATTCCGTGAATCGTATTGAATGTAACGAAAACAGAAAATAAACTAAACTAAATTTGTGATACGATCGGGTAGCTTACCTTTTCGTAAATATGTTTTTTCATTTTAGAGATATTTTTTTGGAGAGCCAGGGGGTGCGGGGAATACTTATGCATAGTTGAATAATAAAAAAATATAGTTTAATTGTGTTGATATCATGGGAAAGATTTGAAATAAAAACAATGAAAATTCTTTTGCATGTAAAAATCAAAGACGTTATTTGATTATTATTATATTTAAAAAATATATATATTTTTCTTTTTATGTTTCAAGTAATTATAATGAAACACGAGGGACTTTGATACAATATAATAAGCTTCTTTCTTACATGTGAGAAGGTTACATAATTGAAGTCACGATACAGTACCTGTACAAATACTCACTGAATCAAAGTGATATATGATAGCCCGTAATTCCCCCACGTTTGTCGAATTGTTTCGGGGTTTGTTTGCTTCCCTGGATGACGCAATATAGGAGTCTCAATTAATTAATATTTTTTCTCAGTATTAACTAATTACACAAAATCCAACGAACATCCACACACCGTTATTATATTATATTAATATAACCTCCGGGCAGTGGGATGTTGATATGACACTTTTTATGTTCGTGGTAATTTTTTATGTTGTTGTTTTTTATATTGCCTCGAAATACTGTATTACGCATTCGTTCGTGGTCACTTAGAGTCTGGAGTCTCAAATCTGGAACCCATGGCAGATTACATATATTGCGAGATTAGAACGAATACAAAATAGGTTTATTCGATATCATTCAACTCCTATTTATATGCAGCAAACTTCTACAATGTAAAAACCCTAGAACATCGAAGAACACGTGCTGACCAAATACTTCTCTTCAAACTACTGCAAGGCCATATTGACTGTCCCAGCAAATTAGAATTAATATCTCTCCACATACCGTCTAGATCGACCCGGCAATCCGCACTCTTCCACATTCCTAGAAGTAGAACATCCTACATACAAAATTCATTCATTCACCGGTCATGCAAATACCACAATTGACTTTTTTTTAAATTAGCCTTACTACGTTTAAAGGGCACAATCTCAATTTTCGTCAATCATTCTACCTATAAACACATCTTGCTCTCCCTTTACCGCAACAATAGTTGTAACCTCCCCGCCCTTTCTCTCTCTTTTTTTCTCTTTTTATTTATCTTCCTCGCATGCTTATGTACCTAAACATTTCTGTAGATTTTCATAAATAGTATCACATGTTAAATATTATTATGTTAGTTATAATAAGTTTACACTGTCAAAATCCCTCAATAAAATAAAAATTAAAAAAAAAAAAAAAAAAAAAAATATATATATATATATATATATATATATATATATATATATATATATATATATATATATATATTTATATATATATATATATGAAAACATTTTTAATAGGTCCTGGCCAAGAAAATAAAAAATATAGGTCCACTAATATCGAGCTATTTATGTTCCATATATAATACTAAGGTCATCAAGATCCTGGATCATCCCACTTCCGTCTTGACAATCCTTCTTCACGTTCATCTTGTAAGGGATCCTCTCGCTCTCTTGTATTAAATATTTCTGAGTATCGCCAGTTTGAAAGGTAGTTCTTGACTAGCTTGATAATTAATTTTTTTATCTGATGTACGTCCGCTTATTGGTTCTATTTCTTCTAGGATGGCAGATCATTGGAAACGGCAATACGCCTCTTGTGGCTTCAGCTCGACTCGAACCGAAAGCTCCTTCACTGCAGGATAGCCGTATAACTACGCGCGGTGGTGAGTAGATGCTCCAGTCTGATCTTTAACTACTCGTTATAATGACTTGCGTGGACAATTCACTAATATAATTTCGGAACAGTTATGTAAATTAGCGAGTTGATAATTATGTAATAAATATCAAAAAAATCTAATCTTGAAAATTGATCAATGCGTATTATGTTCCAGACACGATGATAAGAGGGCGGAATTTTGAAATAGAGTGAAATGTTTTGAATTTAAATAAATTACCTATGAATTTCTCTGAAGATACGTACTTCGCAAAATCTGGCTCTTATTGAATTTGAAAGCTCTATTCAATGGAAGTAAATTACTTAAATAATAAACAAGTCACTTCAGCTGAGTAGTTCTGATTAAATAATAATAACATTTTGTGTTATATTTTGGGTCTGATTATTCAATCAGAATCCCTATCAAAGTAGTAACAATTTCGCGGTTGCATTTTCACGGAGCCATGGAATTAATAAATAAAACATTTTTTTATGTTTATGATAAAAAAAATTGGTTCGGTTGCAGTATTCACCTCATTATGAACAATATAAAAATAGTTAAAAATTAAATAGCGCAATTAAAAACATTTTTAAACATAATTTGTGTTTTAAATACTAATTAAATGTATTAATTAGAAATATATACATATAAAATCAACTTTATCGTAAAATATTGTTGTTGCGCCACCGGGATTCGAACCTGGATCTCTTTCCAAACCGGGTAAGGTGCATTATCCAACTATGCTACAGCGACATTATTTTTGACGACAAATTTACGAACTCACATGTTACACTTTTTCAGATTAATACATCGCATCTATCGTTCCATTATATTTTTCGATAGAATTGATTTTATATGTACGTCTTTCTAATTAATACATTTAATTAGTATTTAAGATATCACAGATCTATGTTCTGAATAATTACAACTTCATAATAAGAATCTGTTTTCCTAATAATAATAATTTGTGTTAACTTTAGTTGGGTCTGTTCGTCTTTGATTTTTGAACACTGTGTCAACAAAGTTTACCGAACTTCCGGAAAGATGATGTCAAAATTTATTTGATTAATGTACCTATCTCTTTAAGTTGGTGTGTATCCTAAGTAAGAAAAGCACAGGATATAAACCCAAGACCAAGATCACAAAATTTTATTATAAAACCCCATATTTAATGATATTGTATTAAAACATAATACTAGCAGTAATCGATTGTCGCCGATTACTTACTGCTAGGCACTGCGGGCGGCTATTATGGCCAATTCGCGGCCAATATTCGCTGCTACGCGGGCTTTGGTGACCGCTGCGTGGTCAGGGTCTCAATAGAATCTATATTTCAATAAGTAAGTTAACTGTCAAACGCAGACGGAATCGGATGAATGGTTTTCTTAGCAGATTTTGACAAATTTTAACTCGCAAACATAACCAAAAATCGTCGTTTTGAATAAACACCATAAACAGCATAAATAAGAAAATATGACAGATGTCAATATATTATACTTGGTAGTCTCGTACGATTTCACTAATTGTATATGTTTTCGTTTCTTATTCGTAATATAGACAATGTACACTTCATTTCAAATTGAATATATTTTACTTCCTGATATTGGAAAATTGATATTGACATCAACTCCTGGATACAGCATAGCTCTTATTAGAATCTTATTGGACATCTTGGATGTAATGACATTTGACAGTAAAAAAAATATTCGCCAAAGTAGCGATATTACAAAGTATTGGTCCTTTTAAACCATTGCTACATCCTATCTTCTAAACAACTGCACAAACAGTATTTTATTATATGCACACGCAATAAATAAAGCATTTAACGAACCATTTCTAAAATGCGATGAAATTTTATGTTCCATGAAACATTTAAAATGGAACTAACCGTCGATATGGTACTTGTTCAATTTAAGAATATTACATTTTTCTTAATTTAACAAGGGGCTCGCTGATCCAAGGTAAATTTATCAAGGGGCTCGCGCGAACCGATTAGCTTCAGCTCGTCCGTGGTTGTACAGTTAGTTATTTCTGCCTTTTCATAGCCGATATGTGACAACTTCGGTATGCAATCAGTGGCAAATTTAGAGTCGCGTAATTTGCTCCCGAATTGCTGAAAGAACTGCAGAAAAAGCGAATAAAAAAACTGGCAGATCCGATTGTGCTCGGCTGCCGTCTAATATTTGTGACTTCATATACACTCGGTGTTTGTCCTGTCGGATCGGGAGCTATGGGCTCCGGGTTCGTTATTATAGATAGTTTAACCTATTTAATGTGTATTATCGTGTTGCTGTTCACAGTACACGCTGTATGTATCCCGTCCCCTTAATTTATTGTAATAATATAAAAGTATTCGTAATTCTGTGAAACAAATAAAAATAATATAGACTATTTTTAAAATACATAAATGAATTAACAGTCGCACCCTGACAGATAATAAAACGTCATAAAAATGAGTTTGACGGTAATGGAACATAAATGAATAATAGCCTTGTTGAAACAAGACAAACTTTTTAATGAGGCCTACAAACATAATCCCACAACTGACCTAGAAGTCGTCCGGGGGGAAGAAGTCGGAGGGAGGTAATGGAAAATCGATAATTCGCAAAGTCGTAAAACTCTAACATTTAGTTTCTTCTGCTCTTCTCTTTCTTAGAGAGGGAGTGGGGGAGCGTTTCTCCGAAAATTTGTTATTCCATTAATCATTCAAAGTATTTGTTTGTCGCTCGACCCACGCTTTTTTCTCACGCTTTTGACATTTGTTTTTATTTTGATTCAATTGTATAATTGATATTTTATATTTTACCTAACTTATGGGGAACCGAGTTGGAGACGGATTCTTTAACTATACTGATGTATGTATGCTGCTGCGTGCGGAGCGGGAAGTTTATCAATACATATATTAATTTACGGCCACGACCATTGTCTTCAGAATTGATAAAACATTATATTATTTTACACAATTTACAAAGTGGAGAGCCATCTTTAGAAGATTATACATTTTGCTGTACAAATATTATTACAATCTGACAAGGTATTCATTTTATATCCATCTCATAAAAACGTCTTAAAATATATATAAATCTATCAATAGAACTTTATTTTTTCTCGTATTTTGATAAACACGACCCCGCAGACATCTCAGATCGAATAGCAATAGATTTAAGAAAGACTCGCTGAATGTTGCAACAGGAATAGAGGGCGTCCGCAAAAAACTTAGCATGATCAGATACCCCAGATATTGGAGAACGACGACAGGGCCGTTAACAGTAAAAGGTTCAACATCTGAAGAACGTGCATGAAAAGATATACCAAAAGTTACGACATCCTGAAGAAGAAAATGGTATTTTTCGAAACCGGTAGATGTATTTAAACTCAATTAAGTGGTTAATAAAACAAAGATAATAAATAAAAAAATATAAATTTTAATCACAAAGTTAATATTGCTAATTTTAAAAGTAAAAGATATACCAACTAAATGCAACTCGCGATATGAATAACACGTCTTCGCTTGAACAGACGTTGCAAAACGCTCTAATTGTGTATTAAAATCGGAGTTGACATCAACGATATTAGAAGCATAACCTAAGTCCATGCCTAGTGCACGCCACTGTTACTTTAGACGCCTTCTTTACTCTATAGTACCTGATTTCTGATTTTTTCAATATTTTTAAAATACAAAAGTAAAACTACCTCATTTAATTCTCGCAAATATGACCTTCATGTAACAAAAATATTCGTATATTTTTATAACGAGTCACTCGGAGCGTGGGTTAACACCGCATCTAGCTCAGCAATTCCCTAAAGGTTGAGAGAAATGGAGTATGTATTATAAATTTTCCACGTACTGGCCGCCTGCCGCTTTCGGCGCGAACCGGTTCGCGTTTCGTTTTCCGCTCAGGCTCCGGCCGCCGGCCGCCCGCCGTCCGCCTCCCGCGGAAAGCCGCCTTCGACGAAAGTGTGCCGCCGGAGAAAGCTCGGCTTCGGGCGCGCTCGGCTCCGCTCGGCCCCGCTCGTGCCCGCTCGGACCGCCGGCGGAAGCGGTCGAGCGCGCCCGAATGCACCGACGTGACGCTGTCGTGTTTACACGGCCACCGGACCCGATGTGTTCCGTGAAACGGTGCTTTCGGCACTACTTTCTTTTGTGCCATTTTTCGCGTTCTCGGTAAACGAACAAGACTATTTGCTAAATTCTCTATTTTTGATTTAGAACTAATGTATTGTTCATAATTTCCCCTGTATTGCTTGTTTGTCACCTTTCTTAATATATATATATATATATATATTTATATTAAGAAAGCTATATTTGGTCCAGGCAGGAGATAGGTCCTGTTCCCGGGTACGTTGGGCGACTATATTCTCATCAGAGTCGTAGAGTGCAACTAAGAAAAATTTGGAAAGGATACATAATTTGATATCGTGGAGAAGGAACGAGGTGGCCACGGGAAGGGTGCTCATCTTTTGCACAGGGTCCCAAAGAGTAACTATTCAAAATTTGATTTAGGTCGTAGGATTTTACAAAGAACACACGGATAAACAGACATTCAATTTTATATGGTATATAGTTAGATCGAATATTTCGAGTTATTTATTAAAAAAATGTAATATTTAATCATACTCTATCATGGCACAACAATTCATTATGCTACATTATATCGGGATTCTTTTAAGTAAGACGCTCCAACGCTTGACTTTTGAATGTGTGTTGAATTACATCATTTCTGGTTCGTCATTATCAGCCTGATTGGATGCCACGGCTAAAAAAACGTAATCTGTGAATTGGATCAAATTTACAAATTAACTTTAAAAAAAATAGAGATGCATGCACAGATCAAAATAAGCTGTTTGCTTATGCCATGAAATACTCGAATATCTTGTTGTCTCCGAGAACAATAATTTTTACTTTTTATACATATAATTTTTTAATAAAGGTGATTATTTTAAGCTATGCCTGATTTTTTTTTTTAAATAGACGCGATTTTAAATACGCCTCACATATTTGCAACTCACAATACACTATGTGCTTGCATCCGTAGCATGGAATAAATTGTTGACTGCCAATTTACTCTTTCTGAACTATATACTGCACAACAACATTGACCGGTCTCAATTACTCGCGTTAATAAAAATTAATAATAACATTGATTGGCGTGAATTACTCTCATCAATAAACCTTAATATTAATATTCGTCTTTCGAGATACACACGTCATTTTAAAAAAAAAAAAAAAAGTAATATCGCCATAAATTCACCGATAAATCGTACCATAAATAGATTTATTTGTATATTATTTTCACATTGTTAATAATCAAAAAAAAAAAATTAAAGTTATTATATAACAAGTTTTGTAGATTAAGATAAAATTTACGTCACATGTACAACATTTCACCTAAACATATTCATTCACAAACGCGTACACCGTACCACTCGATCGCCAAGTAATTTAAACTATTTATGTTACGATATCTTACTAGAATATTATGTGAAGCATGTTATACGTGACATTACATTGACCTACATGAGATTGTAAATATATGTATGTATACATATGTAAACTGAACCAATTTATGAATGCGTGCCAATAGTGAACGAATTAATCCAAATTTTAGTTTTAAATATTAATTAAATATATTCATTAGAAAGATATACATATAAAATCAATTTTATCGAAAAATATTGTTCTTGCGCCGCCGGGATTCGAACCTGAATCTCTTTCCAAACCGTGGAAGGTGCATTATCCAACTATGCTACAGCGACGATATTTTTAGCGACAAATTTTCGAACCTATATGTTACCTTTTTGATATTAATACATTTAAACGTTCCATTATTTGAAATTTTAGTTAATTCATTAGCAGGTTAAGTATGTCAAGTCTTGTCAGAATCAACGATATGAATGTAATATTTACAGAATTATAGTACATAATCGAAAAAGAATACATAATCCCATATTTTCTATATATTTTAAATGTTTTTTTATTTCTCAATACATTTTTGTTCTTAATAATGTTTATTTTGATTATTCGTCAAATACACAAATTCCCCACTTTTCAGTCCTGATAATCGACCAATATCTTTTATCACATCAGAAAGATATATGGGCGAGTCAGAATAATATTGGATCAGTATTTCATATGTCGCATTTACATGATTAGATAAGAATTTTTATAATTATTATTTTAATATGATTAGATAAGAATTTTTATAATTATTATTTTAATATGATTAGATAAGAATTTTTATAATTATTATTATTATTATTATTATAAACCTTTGTCGTTATGACACGTGCCGTTGTGATGGTGACTTCCTGTGTTATGATTTGTTACGTCATACCTTAGTCGTTAATATTTCATTTGTATTGATAGCAAGATACTTAATATATAATACTATTAATTCTTCTATTGCTAGTATTTTGCCATTATATGGTTTAAAATCTTGCTCAAAAATTTTTTTAAACATTGAATCTAAACTCTAAAATTTCATGTAAATTTTAAAAGAGGTTTTGTTCCGAGATAAACTCGAGCGTTTTGAATATAAATAAGCGGGAGTAAGAAGGCGTATCGATTTAAAATAAAAAAATGTGTCAGAATGATGAACTTCTATTATATTCCTCTGTTTATCCTTATGGATTACAAGGATAATCCTATGTTATTTTAGATTAAGAAACTGCGAGCTCATTTCTCCACCCAAAAAAATACAGAAACTGATGATTTTGATTCAAAATAAACTAGATAATCTTTTAAATATATTAATTCGAAAGAGATATATATATATATATATATATATATATATATATATATATATATATATATATAATCAATTTTATCGAAAAATATTATTGTTGCGCCACCGAGATTCGAACCTGGATCTCTTTCCTAACCGGGGATGGTACATTATCCAACTATGCTACAGCAACAATATTTTTGACGACAAATTTTCCCGATGGCGGAACTGCAATATTTTTCGATAAAATTGATTTTATGTGTATATCTTTCTAATTATTATATTTAATTCTAATTTAAAATGTAACATAACTATGTTCTAAATAATTACAACTTCACAATAAGAATGTGTTCTCCTAATAGATAATCTTTGATTATTTGGGATTATATATCATTTGTTTTGATTGGTAATAATTGCGATTGGAACGAATAGTTTTATGATAACCATAAACAATTGATAAGTCTATTTGTCTGATCTGATATTATTAGAATATGTTGGATTTAGGTACATGCGAAAAAGTGAATTTGTACATTATTGTATTTGAATTGAACTGAATATTTTTTTCACATGTCTCTGTGTCCCAATTTAATCAGAATATAAAAAGTGACATTAAATTATTCTATTTTAATATGTGTATATATAAATTTATGTACGTATCTACGTGTCGAGTCCTACGTAACTTACTTAACTAACAAATATATAATTTTTCTATTATTTCGGATGTATTAGATACATTTTATGGTGGCAGTATTATTTTATACATACTGTGTTTAATATAACATAACGGAATTGTAATATATGATATTAAAAGAAATACTGAAACTTTATATATGTGTGAAATACTAGAATAATTATAAATTATCCTGTTAACATTGTTTTACGTAGAAGGGGTCAATCTATCCCCGTTTTCTATACAATCCTTCTACAACCTTCGTCCCTTCTAAATATTTGCATAGTAGATAGATGAAGATTTATGGATTCATTTAGAAATTTTGGTGTTTTTAAATATTGTAAAGTTTTTTTTTTAGATTTTTAAATGTGGTTTGTGGTATTAACAACATTTTCAGGAGGTGATTATTATTAATTTTTGTATTAAAGCGGCCTCGCTGTTTTTGGCAGAATATTGTGATACGGGTGTACGGCGGTGTTCGAAAATCCCGCACCAATTATACATTACTTGGAACTATTAAGAGCCGGCCAAACTTTCATCTAATCAGACATCACGCGAGACCCCCAATGTATATCGATTTTCACCCATGTATATATTATATATATTTTAAATTTTGATAGATGATAGATATAGCGTTGGTCATCATGGATGGCCATCATGAACAGTGTTGTTGCGGGAAAGCTCACTTAGAAATATTGTTTAGTAGTGTTTTTTATTTATTTTAGATGGTTTTCTTAATATACGACCATTCGACATTCAAGAAGGTGCACAGCATTGTGGCATTCATAGCGTAGATCTGCCCACAACCGATATACAGTGTTGTTGTTGCAGGGATGGTCTCATGTGTCTATATTAAAATTTGTTAATCGCTATTAGATTGTTCAAATTTGCGTTTGAATTAAATAAATTTTTCTATTTCCACGCCTTATCACTCGTAACGACAATTCATATACACAATCGAAAATATATCTATTTTTTTTTTTTAAATGCTTAAAACACTCGGAGCGAACCGATTAATACTATCTGCCGCGCGGATCCGTCGCGTGGCCGCATTCCAGCGCGAGATGACCAGTGACCGGTGAGCGGCCTATTACTATTTTACTTTCTTGCCGCTTCTTCACTTTTCACCGTTGCCCTCGTGACGCAATGTCCGCGGGCGGAGTACCGTTCCCGCGGCCGGGAACGGACACCGGCGCCGCGCGCAGGGTATACCGTTAGCGGCCCGTAACACTTGCCCGTAACAGTTCCGGCGGATTGTCTCCGACGGTCTCGGTGCAGCCGATGCTGGATGGACAGTGAATTCTGCGGTTATGGTTTTCAGCTCGGATTGCGCAATTTACCATGTTTGAGATTCTCTCTCTCTCTTATTTTTTTTTTTTTGTTTTCACTTACACGCACGCGTTTTGATTTGTAATCATTTATTTATTCCTAATATATCGGATATAATAATATACTCGTATATGGAAATATGTATATATACTCTTAATATAAACAAGATCAAAACGTTCCTTTTTACTTATCTGTCACATTTTGAATCTATGTAGTTTCTACTCTTTTCTTATATCATCTGGCATTTCATGAAAGATCTTCATCGCACTGTAGGTATTTAGCCTTCTTGTATGATATTTGTGCTCAAGTTGATTTGCATCAATTTTTCTTATAAATTCTGCCGATATTTTTTTAGTGAGGATTTTAAAAATAAATACCATAATATTGAAATATATTTTCTGTTCATCATATTAAGATCTTTGAGCATTGCACTGATCCGAGTATATCTATTTTTTCTTAGTATTATTCTCAAAGCTTTATTTTGCGGTACAGATAATTGTTGCATTTCTTCTTCAGTTTAGCCAAAAACAAAATGTAAGGAATAATATCAGAGTTGTATACTATTTTACAAGACTACTAATGAATCTTCTGATCCTTCTCAGAAGTGAGATTTTTTAGTCACGTGTCTTATATATTTATGACCCGCCTGCGTCAAATCGTCAGCCGTTTTCTGTTCTCTGTCTCACATTATGCTCGAATCCTGTGATCATTTACGACATACCTTGTAACGCTTCATCATCATCATCAGAAATTTTTTATCCACTGTTGGATAAAAGCCTCCCCAAGTGTTTCCCACATTTCTCTGTCTATTGTTATTCGCTGGCAGAGTTTGATGATTTCATAAGCCTCTTGATTTTTCTCGGATACCACTGGATGACTGTAGATACGTGTCCTTTTGGTTCTGAAGGTATGTTTTTCAAAATGAACTTAATTTGTTTAATGAATTAGTTAATTATTTATATCTTTGTGTAAGTACTGCAAACTTAGTGTTTTTTTATAAGTGCTGTACAAAAGATCGTCGATAGTGATGACTAACTGATCAGACGAATCAGCGAAGTCTCATCCGTACACGTGCACCATTACATTGCTGACTTCCGAATTTTATATATTTATTATAATTATTTTTACTTAGGTTAGATTTTTTTTTTTTTTTTACCATAATTGCATGTCGAGATTCTCGATGTGGTCGAGACTCTTATTTGTAAGCATTAAGAATAACTAATAAGCAACTTCCTATTCTTCGTCCCGTTGGATGACATCAGCGATGATAGGTTTCCAATTGTTTTTTTTTGTGTGTATGACTCACCGGCACATTCTCACCATATATTTTTTTTATACAAATGCAAATCAAATTAAAGAATGTAACACTTAACGCCGTGCTTAATTCTTGTGCATGTAGGTATGTTAATTATTTCATATTGTTTAAATAATGTAAAATCTGAACATTTTTAGTTACAAAACAGATTTTTTTTTCATGATAGCAGTTCATTTTGCGTTAATCGATAAGTTTTAGTAACCTCCACCGAAATTTTCACGAATCTCCCACTTTTTTTAAATCTCGTACTTTATTATACAATTATTTAATAATTCAATTACTTATACAGATGACGTAATTGTATTGTCGACCGCAATTCTCGGTCATTATATTTTTCTTTTTAATTGACTTTTTCATTTCTGGTGTGCGACTTATGTAAAGAAAGTGTAAGTGTCATATGACTGAATTTTTTTTAACAGACTTTATTTGTTTTTGTCACTTTTTTGGTCTCGTCACGTTAATAACTCCGTCTCAGAATTGAGTCACGTGATTTGGACATTTTACAATGAAAACTATTCGGCCACCGCCAGTCTTTTGAAATATTTTCGCCTTGACACACATTATGATCGTTTATTAAATCATTAACATAACTAAATAATTTTATCGACTTTAAAATTAATCTCTTACTATGATGATAATTAGCTGTCCGCGTCGCGTTCTATCCCGTGAAAGTGTGCTGTTATCTTATGAAACAAAGTGAATTATTTTGTTATTAATTCTCTATTGAATTTGGAAAATTTTACAAATCTTACTACTTATATACTACGCTTTTAACGCCAGTAGTACAAGTGATGGTGTGGTGTACATTCTGTATTATCTATCTGTTTCAGCACGCCAGCTTCTATCTGGCGGATATGCGCCATTGTTTTTAAGTTATTTTTAAGAATATGTTTGAATTAATGATTATTATCATTAATTTCTTCCTTTTTTTCTTGTAATATTAGGTAATTACTTAATTATTGTGCGCTGTGACGTGCCAAAAAACTTTGCATGATTGCAGTTGATGCGGCATTCTTAGTTTTTGATAGTTCCGTCATATATACAATCGTTAATTAATAATATGCTTACAGAGTATTTGATCACATTAATGTGTAATATTTTGCAAGTTGTGATTACGAAATGTTTTATGCATACGTAGGTTCACTTCAGCAGTATATCGTTTTTGTTGTGGATTTCGAAATTGCTTTGATTGGCATTTTTCAATGTTTTTCATAAACACGACAAAGGCGTTCAGCGGAAGGTTTACTTCAGTTTTTCGATGTCACTTGACGCATTAGGTACCTGCATATTCTTTTAATTTTTTACAGTGACGTGTTCGGTGCTAGTACCCGTTAAACTTTTTTTAACAGTGACGTTTTAGACGGTTGTAAAATATACGAGTGCAGTTGGAAACTTTTCCCGCGAATATAAATTTTTTGCCTATTTCGAATAATATAACTATATAATCGATTGGATATGAAAAATTCTATTATATTCCTCTGTGGACTTTTCATTATTTTAAAATAAATTAATGCTTTGCGTATCCATAGTGGATTTCAATAATAATTGTGATATACTTCAATAATAATAATTTAAACAAATATCTCATAGAGACAATTTTTTATTTTTATTATATTTAATGGAAAATATATAGAAGTATGGGGTAATTACAGGGCTTACGACCTATTTTCGGCTGGCTTAATGATCACTTTATATATATATATATATATATTTTTTTTTTTTTTTTAAGAAAGCTATATTTGGTCCAGGCAGGAGATAGGTCCTGTTCCCGGGTACGTTGGGCGACTATACTCTCATCAGAGTCGTAGAGTGCAACTAAGAAAAAAAAAAAAAATATATATATATATATATATATATAACGTTCACCAATTCTCACCCCTCAATCTCCACATTTATCAAACTTTTGAAAGTTGTATAATTAAATATAATAAGCTTTGTCTCTATGAGATATCTGATAGTTATTTAATAACAGTGTCTTTGTAGGTAATTTTTTTTTTCCTGTCTTATAAATTAAATTCTCGGAATACACTTTTAACATATATGTGTGGAACTATACGCTGGTGGCTACTGTCGTCTTTAAAGTATTCTTCTTGTGTATCTATACACTGACATAGACGGCGTTCCATTTCTGGAAGCTGGCCTGTAACTCATTTTCTGGAGTACTTGTTGAGTACCTGCCTGACATTCTGTTGAATATCAGTTGTATTAGAAAATCTTCGTCTCATCAGCGCAGCTTTTAATTGAGGAAATAGCCAGAAATCACAGGAATCGAAGGCAGGTAAGTAGCAGGATGACGTAATTGAATAATCTGTTTAGCCAGAATGTCTCACTGTTACTGCTCTAATGTATATATATATATATATTTTTTTTTTTTTAAGGAGAACGCATTTTTGTTACTTACCTACCATCACGTCGTTTCCCCATGGGGGTAGGCAAAGAGGATAGAGCGCCACACTCTTCTGTCATGACGCACAATTATCGCCTCATTCACATGCATACATCTTCGCATATAAGCTCGCTGATTGTTGTGATTTCTAACAGGACCATCTTCCATTATCTGATTTTCCTGGTCATGTCAAGTCTTTCGCGGACGTTCTCTATTTCTGGTGCAATCAATACTTGCGTCATATATCTTTCTTACCATTCTCTCCTCATTTATTTTCAAAGTTATCCTCAAAATCCCACCCCAATCAAAACGAGCACTGACAAAATTTTTAATAAATTCGATGTTTTTGATTTAAGACAGATATATGCTAATATTATTCTTAACTACATGTATAAACACAGACAGACACATTTTAAAACAACTCAAAATATAATTACTACACCTACAAACCCCAAGAGCACATACAACATATGGGCAAATGAACTACTAATATTTTGGGGCTAAACTATTTAATAGGATGCTGAAAGATCCTGGATGAAGGATGTTCAATTGAATTCTCTTAACAACATGAAACTGAAAATAAAAATTTGAATTCGTAATATGGGTAGAGCTAATATTGGTGCACTCACCCAAACAAATTGATTTAAACCTTTATTAATTGTTGTCACAAATTTCTTCAAAATAATTTATTTGTAAGTCCACTTTGTATATTTTTTTGAATAATTGTAATACTAATTTATTTATACAATTGCTTGTAAACTATGTCCGTCTCAACACAGAATTTCTCTAGTGAGACAGACACAGTCCAAATATGTTTTTACTTATGTTTTAGTTCCCAAAAAAAAAAAATGACCAAACCACCTAAGTGATCCTTTTTTAATATTACTCATTATACTAAGATCAGTTTTACATTATTTCTTCATTCCTTACTCTGTCATAAATGGATTTGTCACATATATACTTAAGCGATCTCATTTCCACCGCATTCAGTCTACTTTCTTTCCTCTTCTGTCAGCTTATATATCTACGTTATATCTTTATAGTAGATTAATTTATTTGCTCTGAATTTTTACTCCAAATTGCACACACCGTTACCTTTCCAATATTTAACTAACATCTGGCTCTATCAGCGTGAAATTTACGTACGTATTAGTTCGCGTAGTTTCGATACAGTTACGTCACGCGCGATTCCGGTAATTAAATTGTCACATCTCGTACGTTGTTGGGTAAAATGATCATTTATGAATAATAGGTCAAACTGTCAATTTGTTCATTATAGTTTTACAATGAGACTGAATTTAATTTTAAAATTAATTAATCTCTCTTTTTTTCTCCTTTAGAGTTCACAACGACTGTTGTTTGTAAGTTGGAGTAGTCTATTGCGAGTCGCGGATCGGTCGTAGAGTAGCGTGCGGTCACCCAGACCGCTATCACTATCATCCGTGAAAATAACGTTTTGTAGTTGTTCATGTATTTAATTTTAGACCGATCATGGCCCGACTCGTGTTTCAAGATTAGCGCTTCGAGTCAGTCTGCGTTCTCGGGACGTGGAGAAAGTTGAAAAAGTGTGAGGCGATTACTTGTGAAACAGGGTTAACCCTCTACTTGTCAAGTCACCTAGTTTTTTTGTTATCCTAATTTTTTTTTTTTAATAATGAAGAAATGACAGCGTTTTTATATTATATTTATATATATATTTATATATTTTGTATCTTGCATAGGATAAATCAGCATACTGCAATATGGTCGCCAACTTTTAATAGAAGACGGCAGATGAAGAAGAAGATGTGACTATGAAAATGGATTGATGTACTCACTATTTTCAAATAGTGCGCTGAATTTATTATAAGATTTGCTATGAGATATATCATAATCTACAATGTTTTATAGGTTCTGCCTATATTACGAGTCGAAAATGTTCAAGGAATGCCCAATCTCAACCATTCAAATTTAAAGAGGCCAGACTATTTTTAGTTAGATTATTTAGGGTCTGAAGCAAAGATATAGATTAATAATGAATACATTTCGCAAATACTTATTTCGAAGTGACTTTAAATTTAACATGATTTTGTAAAAGTCTCAAACAATAAGGTTTTCCATAACAGTTCAGAATTTGCACACATTCCTTGAACACTTTCGTCTTGTAATTTAGTCAGGTATGCATCCATAAAATGTTGTGGACTAGGTCTGTTACACCCTGTGTATTCAAACCCCCGACATTATTTTGCTATTTTTTTATTTATTTAATTTGTTTCTTATCTTACATTCTTACGTATTGTACATTATAAACAATTCTTAAAGTATATACAAAAGTGAACAATCTTCATAATGTAAGAGATGATCACTGTCTCCTTAACTAGACCGAAGTCTGTACTAAAGGAGACAGGTTCATCCGTTGTCTGTCATACAAATATGAAAACCATTATTATTATTAATATATATTTTATCTAATAGTCTCGCTATCCCATGATTGAAACATTGCAAAACAGAAAAATTAATATGAAGAAATGATGTTCTGTTCATGTGATCATTTCCATGAATCTTTGCTCAGTTTCCTTTCTGCCAACACCCAATAACCAGCTCCTGAGATGGTGTTTGAATTTATCCATCGAGAATCGTTTCATACTGCTCGGCAAAATGTTATAGGCTTTGGAGGCCAGAAACATATGGAAGGGTTGACCAAAGCAAAATCTGTAATATAACATCATCAACATCACTATCATAGTTACATTTTCTGTCTGTCCGCGTCTTCCCATCCAGATATCGCATCTTGTAATTCTGCCTAGTATAATTTGTGTATAGTTGTTGCGGGACGTCTGCGACATCGTTTCCTAGTGCTGTATATGAAAGGCATACTCGGTTTATTTAGGCTATTAGGAATTATATAACATGTATTGTAAATTCAAATTACACAAACCTTTGCGAACCTGTGCTGGTTGAGGCCGACGTCGCTATCCTTGTAGCTTGATGGTCCGCAAATATGCTGGTCAGCCACGTTCACACCTTCACACAACCGCTAATCCGAAATTATATACACTAAAAGTTTTATTATTGCCGCCGTAAAAAGTCCGTCCGAATCACAATGACTCTTTTCCCAGAAGCAGCATCGCTTTTGTTTTCTGTAAATTCAAATCTACACAAATAGAACACACATATTCAAAATTTTATATCAGGCCTACCTATCGAAGTATAAAGCGCGTAAACATCTATAATTATTAATAATTTGTTAATTTAAACGGGTGATTTTGTATTAACAGCGTTGATTACATAAACGTCGACCTGTTTCGATTCCACGTATCCTCGTCAAAGCAAACGGACACTGATGTATCTTGACGTGTCGAAATTTGTCGACGTCTAAGTAAACAAAGTGGTTAAAACAAAATGACTTGTTTAAAATTATAATAATGCCTAACCGCAATTTACTTAACATTCAAAATATTTAAGCGTGCCTTATAACAACCGGATTTATGTAACTTGTTTGTTATCACCTAAATAAATAAAATTTTAAAAAAATATATATTTTTTAGTAATAAATACTGTTACATTTTTCTGTGTCATGACCTTGTAAATTGTTGAAGGTTAGAACTCTTTATTAATTAATTCATATTTTTCTCTTTTTATCATCGGATTTAATATATACCATTACACACAGTCGATACGTGCATGATGAGCTTTCACAACGTGGAAAATGCTGTGTATTTAAGTTCTATTGTAGAAATAAATAAAAAAAAGTTTTAAGAAGTAATGTTGCATATTTATAATATACATACAATGTAATTACAATTTAATATTATCCGTAATATCCCACGCAAATTATCGTGTTTGATATGTACGAATACGTACGTATTATGATGTTTGCAAACATGCGCAAACACTTCAAACGTGTTGAATGCGAGAAGGTTTATTGAGTTGTCGCTCACTGGTGGCGGTATTTGAATAACACGGCGTTCAAACTCTTAACTTCAAACGTTTGACGCTTTTAGAATACACTGAACACCACGCCTACACACGGTCTTCACAGTTTAGAAATCTTTTTCCAAAAATGAAAATAGCAAGTATATTTTGAGTCGATCGGGATATTAAACAAATCAAATATTTTAGACTTTTTTCTGCTTTTTATCTTTCAACATCCGTTGCATATGCCCCACCCTAGCCTACCCCTAACATATGTTAGGGGTAGACTTCCAAAGACGCCAGAATAATTTCAAATATTTGATATTGAATTATTTATGGTTTCAAAATTATCTCTGAGACTCGTCTCTCGAAAGTCGAATAAAGAATATAATTAAGCGTGCAGCCAGCTGCCATTCGTTGTGTATCGTAGAATAGATTGCCCAACTGATGCGTATTAACTTTCATTAATTGACATGGTAATTAATTTGTGGTGTAACTTTGTACTACACACACGACTGAGTTATTTTTGTCACGACTATAGTTTCAAGATATGCAACCCTCTCGTGAATAACTTTAATATAAAAAAAAACACTAACCTTTACCGCCAAATCATCACTATTTCATCTGTGTACTGTATTGGACTTCAAAATATATTGAATTAAATAAAGTGTTTGCAACCATATTCTTTCTTTTTGGTAAGGTAACTAACTTACTACTTTTTGGTCAGGTAATTACTTTCTCGATTTCGTTTCAAGTTATAGCTAGAGTTAAGTAAGAAATTACTTTCTGTCAATATTTACATCATGCAGTATCGTTTTCTGTACAGGACGATTTGGCTACACATGTATCTGTGTGTCTAGTAATGTCTGTTAAATTCATATGATAATGAATTTCATTTAAACTGAATGTCGTCATAAATCAATTATATTGTTTGTAGGGAATATTTAATGCCTGGTACGTATTGCCGGTGGGTGATATGAAGATTGATCTATTGGATAATGTGCCTCCTCAAGTATGCGCTCGAACATTTTGAGAAGATCTTTTTCTGACCGATTATTTTATTTATTTCCATCAAGGCAACGCTCTTGTGGGCTTAAGAACATAAGAATATATTTTTTATTTAATTTAAATATAATTTCAATATAACAGTTTAAATATATTATATAACATAAAACAATAAAAACTGAGTATATTTTACATACAAATATTTCTTCAGTTCAAGTATGCAACGAAAAATGTTAACGAAATTCAACTTGTTACCGAGCCGATGCATCCGCGATATTGGCGAGTTAACAGCATAATTATATCTCAATAATGAATTATTATTATCACTAGCAGATTAGTTTTGCTGGGTAGAGGTCAACAATGAGGCCACGGATAAAATCTATTTCCGTAAAGCCAGTTTTTGAATGTTGAATAATAGGTAATAATAATAATAATAATAATAAACTGAAGTGAACAATTTAATGTGATACACGTGCACACTTTTCACCTTGACGCCTTCCGACGACAGATTATCGCTATATAAAGTGGTTTATGCTTTAGCTAAATATACAAACTGAAAATAAAATTCGCAGCCGATAAGATCTGATCCTGCGCCCCCAGAATCTGAGCTTTAGTCCACTGCGCTACAACCGGTTCTCGGAGATGAGTATGATAATACGTATGTGTGGGTCCTATCGGTTAGTCGCTTTTTTATTTATTTGATGGTGAGTTAATTAGTTTATTTAGACAATTAGAGGAATACCATGTTACACAATGCACTTTTTTATGGTTGAGAAATTAGAAACATCGCGATAATGTTACAAATCGACAATTGAGCAGAGATATCAAGATCAGAGTCTCATTACAAGATTACGCTCTCGCTGCAAACAACAAACCCGAACCCGCGAATGTGTCGAGCACGTGCTTACGATCCAGCCGCGAGGCTCGGTTCACACGCGCGTCGGAAGATTCCACGCACCGGCGCGGCGCGCTGCGCGTTCATTATTTAGAAGATGCACGAGTCGTGATGGTCCAAAAAGGCTCAGCGCTTTGGAAATTGGAAATATCTCGAATAATTTGCGAGAGCAAATGCATAATGTATCCTCTGTGGTTAACGTCCTCTTTTGAAAGGTACATTTTATTGATGCAATACGGAATATAGACAATCCAGTTCTGCTGTGGGCTGTGGAGTCGGATCCGTCGTTTTATGGTTTTTAAACAGAAACAGAAACCGGTCGACTTCGACTCCTTTTTAAAAAAAAATACCTGTGTCATGAGTAAGGTACTTTATAAAGTAACGAATGTGTATGCTTCACGAGTCTGGGGCGAGAGCGAATCATCAATACCGGATGCATATGTATACATACTGGATACATTTATGCGGACGGTCATTCTTTCGCGAATTATATCGCATTATCTCGCTCTAGCGCATTTGAGAAGCTCGTGAAGAGTGTTTCTTTCTTCGTCTTTCAATTAAGTACATAAAATAGCTCGGAGTCGGTGTCAAGGTCAGAACCGGAGTCAGTAGATTTTTACTCTTAGATTCCACCGCCCCGGGTCTAGCGGTAAGAGCTTACCTAGTGATACAGCAGATAGGGCTTCGATCCTTATCCCGGGAGATCATCAAATTAGTTATATTCGTTTGAAAAATGGTAAAAATATTAAATGTGACATAAACTACTTGTTCGCATAAAAAATGCGTAAATTTCTATTAATAAGTTTAATAACTAATAAATACAACAATTTAGTATATGCATAATAAACTGCTAATATAGTGTTTTTTATTGTATTTATATTAATATAATAAATAGCCGGATGTATTTGAATTGAAAATGTTGTCAAATCTCGATAACTTAAAAACAGATATGGCCCCAATAGCGCATGCGTCGATAATAATATGAAATTGTTCTGATTTATGATAATAATTGATGTGTTACACACATTTAGTTTTAAAAAAAATTTAATGAGGTGTGTATACTAATAATTTAATTAAAACAATTTATTCTTCTTCTTTTAAATAGGCAATCCTTCCTTTAAGAGTGATTTGTGCCATTAATCAAGTTAAAACTTCATTTTATATAAAAAAAGTACAATAATATTATAGAATAGGAAATATTCTATTACAAGTCAATACCATTGTCGTTCTAATAATTTGTTATTATATAGATTAAATGTGGCGAGTTAAGGAAAAGAAGATGACATAAGTTAACCGCGAGTTGAAAATTACCATTGACGAGATTACTGTAAAAAAAACCTGTGATCCGCAATGAACAGGAAAAAATATATTGTCAAAGGTTTCCTCCTCGGCACTACACTCACACATTGGGAAATCTATCAAGTTCAATCTGAATTGAAACAATTTATTTTATCTATATTCTTACGGCCTAATGTAGCGCAGAATCAATGTGCCAGTGAAGATTTTATTGCGGTTTTTTTTTTGTTTTTGGGAATGTACCTATACCGTTTTAAAATTAGACATTTTTATAACAGTTCGGAAATGTTATAAAAAAAACTTTTTACCGTGGCGTATTAATCCACTAGTTTTCCCTGAATTGATAATGCATTCTTTTGAAATATTCCACTATTGACATTAATAAAAAAATAATTAATAATAAACGATTATTGTGTCGTTATTGTTAGTTTTTTAAATTTAAATGTTTAATGTATTTGTTTTAGAATTCTTTCAGAATTGACATTATACGGGGGTTTCCAAATTACGGAACCAGATTCAAGGATGTTTGGACGAAAAAAATAATTATATAAACTCACTCTGAAAATATATTTTATGATTATCGATCATTTCGTTGTGTTTACCAAATCGACCCCTCCTACGTAGTGTCGTAAGTAAAAAAAATATATTTCTAACCATTCTAGTATTTTGCACGTATTTGATACATTTTTAAATGGCTGTAATTTTTTTTTAAATTATATTTATTGGTACTTGCATTAGTGTCAAATACAAGCGATATACTAGAATGATTAGAAATGTATTTTTTTACTTACGATGCTTTACGTAGGAGGGGTCGAAATGTCAGTTTCGAATTAAGGATTACCACTTATCTACGTGTTTAAATAACGAGCTGTTATTCATTTGTATTTTATTTGATTACATTTTTGGGTACAACCTATATTGTATTCTATCTATCTATATCTAGTTGTATTATACGGAGGACATTTCTGGCGTATCTATTATGGGTCTTACGTTTGGTTATCCCAAAGGTCTTTCCCAGGACGTCTGGTCCCCGTGTTCATTAAACAGAGGTCTCGGTTGTAAATCTCTCTACGGCTCGGCCCCCAAAGGTTGCTTGAAATCAGACTCGGTTTGCTTACAATACTTGTATTCTTGCTGCCACACGAGTTTAAGTGAACGAAGTTACCAACGTATTGAAGTTTGCTATAGGTAAAAGGATATTATCGCACTACGGGAAGTTGAAAGTATGATAAGCAGTGGCGTAATTAAAACCAATGCAGTGCAGTTCGATGAGGGTCGAAAAAATTTGCGCCCTGTAATCCATTTGGCATTGATGATTTTGACTTCCTCTTAGTAGCAGCCTACAGCTAGAAATGGAATCATAAAACTTAAAAAATCGTTTCTCACTTGTGTTATGGAAGTGCACAGTAGCAGTAAAGTGAAAATCGCCTTAAAGCAAAGAAAACATTTTTTTTTTAATTGCATGTGTTTATATATTTATATTTTTATTAGTGTTACTATATGAGACAAAGGACTAGTTTTGTTCTTACTATTCAATGGAAGAATACACTACTAATATTCGTATATCTTATATACAATATGTATTCAGGGGGCCCTTTTTCCATTCTGGTTTGGGGCCCAATTTTTGTAGTTTTACCACTGGTGATGAGTTTGGATGATGTCGTCGTCTTTAAGACCATTACCTCAAGCCATGGAAATCGAGTACAGAATGGTTTCGCCGCTCATTGACCGCCCCGGCTGTTCTTGTAACCTCTGGGTGGGTTAACACATCGCCTTAATACCCGAATACAAAAGAATTTATCCTAAAAATAATAAATTATACATAATTTACTCTTAATCAATCAATTAATCTTGTTTAAACTGAATTGCAAAATGATTCAGTTCAGTGCGATTTAATATTCTGACCGTTAGGGATGTGTTTATAAATTCCGTCGCCCCGTACTACTATATTATCTGCGTTATCACGATTTGTATGCGGTTACGCTTGCCGTAGTAAATCATTTCATTTCCCTCCGAGCCATTTGAATTTAATAGGTCAACATAGGTTGACTAAGTTGACCTGAGTTTCGTTACAACGGAGTGTCTCTAACGAGCGGCTATTCATGTTAAAGCGTCCTTCAGGCTACACGTCATTGCTGCGGTTCGTAATGGATCGCTTCATTGTCGTTGTCAAAATAATTTTTGGCATTTCACAGCACCATACATATTTCTAAATTTCTCAACACCGCTTAATGTGGTGCAGTAGAAGCCGGTTATAAAGCGCATTTGGATATACCGCTAGTCTTTTTTTTTTTGCCATTTTTGTTTTACACACACATAATCACATAAATTAAAATAGATCTTAAAAGAAATAAAGAATGTGTGTTTTATTAAGCAGAACACATTCTTATTGTGAAGTTGTAATTATTCAGAACATAGGCCTGTGATGTTTTAAATACTAATTAAATGTATTAATTATAAAGATATACATATAAAATCAATTTTATCATGTGCATTATCACCTTCTCCGGATTGGAAAAGAGATCCAGGTTCGAATCCCGGTAGCGCAACAATATTTTTCGATAAAATTAATTTTATATGTATATCTTTCTAATTAATACATTTAATTAGTTATTAATGTATCTTTTACTAAATTAATTTATTATCGTGGACGGTCGGTCGCTCGTAAAATGTAGTCTATGAGATTGTTCCTAATTGAAGTATTTAATGTGTTATGTTCATTAAATTTAAATATTTATTTTGAATGAATTGGTATAATTTTATGAATTGTATGTAAACAGAATTGATTTTTATTTATATTTTATAAAAGTAATAAAGAAAATTAAAAAATGTGTTATTATTCATCGAAAAAATCATAATTTTGGACAATGCGCGCCCCGAAAACCCGTGTTATTACTGGCTTCCATTGTATTTTAATATGAAAACTCCAGTAGAGTAATTTTTCTTATTTTGTAGACTTCTTAATTTCCAAGTACGATTTCCTCGACCTAGAATCGGGTGATCAATCGCTGAAGTGAATCAGGCCAAACCTTAAACCTTCGGCGATCACAACACTCATTATCCGCATTCAACCCGCTCCACCGGGCGTCCCGCGCCAGACTGCTCGGGGATGGCGGGATCTCCTCGTATATACGGGGTGGTCGGCCTGCCCTTGCCTCCCGCCTCCGCCCCCGCCCGGGGGAGGTGGTACAAAGGAAACAGCCGCGAGCGAGACAGATCGATAGCCGCTGGGAGGGGAGCGTGCAACAGTAGACGGACCCAAACCCCGAGCCCCAGACGAAGTTGGCGCCCAACCATTAGATTGCTTTTTTGCGGTATTAGTAATTCTTTTGCAGCTACTTATAACGGATTCCACGCGATGAATTTTTCTAGTCGCGCTTATTTTTAATTAGCGGAGACAGGAAAGAGTAATTGCGAGACTTACGAGAAAGCCGAGTGCGCAGTGCGCGCCTTCCACAAAAAGAGCATAATGAACCTACGATAACAGCGAGTGTACCGTGCTAAAACAGCTGCATTTCTTAACCCCCCATCGGTTCACGAGGTTCGATAACTGCGGGTAAGCTGGCACCGGATGCGGTTGGCGGAATTCCCCGGTTACGAGCGACGGATGAACCGACTGTAGTGTATCACACCTTCGGATGTACAGGTAGCCGGAACATTCGACGACGGTCGCGGCAACGATTGAAAAGTAAAATGAAATAACAGAAGAAAAGTACGAGACAATAAATTTTTTAATTTTCATTAATTGCGTGTTGCCTTTGATACCATAACCTTCCCCCCGATGCCCTGCTGCGTTGGCTCCAGAATATCTTAGGAAACTTACGACACCGCAATTCTCACGCTTTGCTGCGTTTCGCGCGCCAGTTAGCAGAGCTTCTGCCTCGCAGGAGCGACGCGGGTAGTCGAGTATTTATTGCACGGCGATTGTAGGTTTAAAAATAACATCATTCAATGAGCTAAGTGCAAATACCGAAAAATTTTAATGAATTATTGCAATTGTCGACGATTTTTATTGAATGGAGTAATGGAGCAATAAATTCCTTTGACATTATTTTATTTATCAAGAGTGTCAATAAATTCTAGGAATCCATATACTATTGCTACACATCGCATTCACGGCACTTCACCTACGAATTAAAATAACTTTTTTTTTTAATGCCCACATCGCTCGAAGGACGGACAGACGTTGGACAAACGCAATCATCCAGTTGTACCTGAGGGGAATCAAGATATCTACAGGCTGCTCTAAAACCAGCTGGACTGATGAAAACATTAGCGATTAACAATGGACAGGAAAAAGTGGGAGACACTCAGGGAGACCTTCATCCAGAAGCGGACAGAAAACGGCTGATAATTGAAAATAATCTTCAAATGTTTATTTCGCTTTAGAGGTCTGGCATGGTGTTGCCACCGCAGACTACACACTTGTACCTCCACAAAAATATTATTAATTATTAATGCGTCTACCGTGGTCGACGTTCGTTAGTCTACAAAAGCGCTTAATTGGAGCAGCCGCTTGTTTGGGCCAAATATCAAGGAACGGAAACGGAAACCAAACCGTGGAACAAAGAGTAATTTACATCGCTTAATTGGGACAACATTCCGCTTAATTGGGACAGTCAATTTAAGATCACAATACATATTATATATATAACCTTCACGTTTACCGTCGAATTGGCGGCTTACGAGCTGGGAATCAAAATTACGACTTGAGCAAAGGAAAATTTTGCTGCTTAACCCGACCGCCGCTACGAACATCATATGATGCGCGAATAATTCGCTCTTCAGACGCTACACGCATCATATGATGTTTTAAATTTATTTTGTTGTGTACTCCGTGACAGCGCGGCAAATCGGGCGGGAAAATATACCAAAAATTAGTTCGATCTATACTTTTGCTGACATCTTGCGTTAGTCACGTGAAATATTGTTATTTGTTTATATAAATCAGTTTAAAAACGAAGACATCTTGAAACGCCGTTCAGTTTATTTGAATTTGGCGGGGCCGACTCATCCCTCTCTCGTCGTGTGTTCGAAGTCACTAGTATTTGTCGGAACTGTGCGTTGATACGAAATATTGACATCGCGATCTGTGTTTTGTGGGGAATTGAAACAATATATTGTATCGGAAACGACATTCATTATTACTGTGATCTTATTTAAATTGGTGTTTACATTCAAATGTTGATATTGTTCTGACTGTATTTGTGTTTCGGGAATCGGTTATATTTTAAGACAATATTCGTTTATTAAAAACAGATGCTTGTATTGTGCTACGTATAATCATAATTATTAAAATTTAAAAATTGTGTACCTTTTAAAATGGCGGGCCGCAGACTTACAGAGGAAGAAATATTAGAAACATTTTTAGATGTGGACTCTGATTTAGAAATGAGTGAAGATGAGCAACATGAAACAATGAATGAAGATGTCAGTGAAAGTGAATCAAACCCCCCTGGGACAAGCCAATCTCATAACCGTTCAAGTACTTCACATCAAAGTGAAAATGCTGACTTTTTGCCTTCTTGGACCTCTGGTCCATTTATCCCAGTTATTCACGAGTTCGATGAGTTTGTGTCAGGTATAGACCCATCTACTTTATTTACTGAAAATTCATCAGAAATCGACTTTTTTGAATACTTTTTGAACAGAGACATTATGACAAAAATAGTTGACGAAACTAACAGATATTACACAGCTACCGTTTCAGTACAGGAACCTTCCCAAAAATCCAGACTTCGTAGATGGGTAGACACGTCTGTCGAAGAAATGTACGTTTTTTTTGCAATATTAATGTTAATGACGAGAAATCGACATCTTACTATCGAGGAACATTGGTCAACCGACCCATTGCTCGCTAGTAATATTTTTGGGAAAACTATGCCCAGAGATCGATATGAAATTTTACTGCGAATGTTGCACTTCTCAGATCCCGACACACAAGTCCCCGGTGACAGACTTCATAAATTAAAAATCCTAGTTGACCATACGCGAAACATTTTCAAAAAAACATTAATGCCTTTTGAAAATTTATGTATAGATGAGAGCATAATTGTTTTCAAAGGGCGTTTGATTTTTAAACAATTTATCCCGACCAAACGTCACCGGTGTGGAATTAAAATGTTTGTTTTGTGTGACGTCAAGACAGATTATATTTTGGATTTCATTATTTATTGTGGTAAAGGGACTGACATAACTGACACTGAATGTCTCGGAGTCACAGGGGCGGTGGTAACGACATTACTTCAAGACTACCTCAATAAAGGTCATAACCTTTTCGTGGATAATTGGTACACTAGCCCTCGTTTATTTGATTTTCTGCACGAGAAAAAGACTAATGCGTGCGGTACGGTGCGGAAAACACGGAAAGGTATGGCCTCATTTCGTAAATTAAAAAAAGGTGAAATGGACGCCAAACATCGTGGACCTCTTTTAGCATTAAAATGGCGCGATAAAAGAGAAGTCCACATGCTAACAACCTTGCATGACGATTCCATGGGTACGACAGGCAAAATAGATTGGAAAACGGGTCAACCTATAATTAAACCGAAATGTGTCAATGACTATAATAAGTGTATGGGTTCTGTCGATAAAGTGGATATGATGTTGAGTAGTTTAAGTTGCTTACGAAAAACAATAAAATGGTACAAGAAAGTGGCTTTTCATATAATCGATTTATTTTTATTAAACTCGAAAATAGTTTACAAAATGATAACGAAAAAAAATATTAGTTTAGCAGACTTTCAACTAGCCTTAATAAGACAATTATTAGAAAAATATCACATTACACACCAATCACCAGCACCCCATCCCCGTACGTTACATGATTCGCCCCTAAGACTAACTGCTAGGGCATTAGTGAAACATATGCCTGAGCCAATAACAGGAAATAAATCCCAAAGACTTCAGAGAGCCTGTCGAGTTTGCGCCGCTTCCAAAACTAGAAAAATGTCTCAATATAAATGCTCCGAGTGTAATGTGACATTGTGTGTGTGGCCGTGTTTTAGGACCTATCACGAAAAACAAACATTTTGAAAATACTTAAATTTTTTTTTTCTCCAAACCATTGATCACTTTAAAACTTTTAAAAATAAATGCTATAGATATTGAAAACGTATGAGTGTTGTTATATTGAAGATAACGGCGCAGTTCTCAAAGGAGCGGGTAAGTACCGCTGTTATTATATTATTTATCGCGTGAGCGGACATCTCTGATGCGACACTTGACTTGATGTGGTATGTTAATGTTTACTATTCTAGCCGTATCTGTGCTCTTTTGTTTATTTATGTATTCCAAAGGACTTTATAAGAATGTAAACATTATTTTCAAATATCTTCAACAAACGTGAAAAAATATAAGCATACTCGTAAGTACATAATAAAGATATCGGCGCAGCAATCCAATTCAACGAGGTCTCTATAATCGTATAAACAACGTGACTGTATTTGTGACCGCGTGAGAGTATACGTAAGTCGGCGACTATTTTTAGGGATCATTGTTTTGTTCAATCAATATTTATATTATCTTAAGGATTTGAACATCTCAATTGATTGTTTATATTAACGACATTATCGGTTAAGTATTTTCAAGTGATAAATCATGCACAAGATGCGTGTATCTATATCTAAATGTCATTTTAAAAGTTGTGTTCAACCAAATTTACGACTTTCGAAAATAGGCCCGCGCAGGGGATATCACTTGGAGTACACTTGTTTAGCGGCTGAGAGGCAAATTGTTAATTGTGTAACACCTTCATTTAAATAATGTATTAAAATGAAGATGGAATTTGTTCCTCCTAATACTACATCGTTGATGCAACCGATGGACATGAGAGTAATACAAAATTTGAAGATGTCATGTCGAGGAAAATTGGACTAGAATCCATTGATGAAATATTATTAACAAGTTTCACAACAGCCAGACAGATCAGTGCTAAAAATCCTTTTTGCAAGCAATGCGGTGTGTTGTTGACAGTTCAACCCCTAAGAATAACAAGGTTTCAACTAACATTTAGGGCTAATTTGAGTTATTGCGTGAAAAAGGTTCCAACTGCATTATTCTTTATTTTTTCCATACACACCGACTCTATTTAACGGATATTAAAGGAAATAGCAACAGATGAAAGTTCCAACTGCATCAGTTATTATTTATTTAAATTTATGGATCATTATTGTTAATTTACAATGTTTTTTTTAAAATTATTTTTAATTTCCCTCATCTCACAGTGGTCATTGATAATACTGAAAATAAGTTAAGATCTCAAAACTGATCATATTTGCATACTCAAAACAAAATATTCAAGAATATATGTTGAAATTCAATCAACACTTTTGAGCTCGTTATCTCAAAACAGTGTCAGTGTCAGATGGAACCTTGTTATTCTGAGGTGTCGAGTTGTCGAGCTAATAAAAACAAAATTATTGCACCTTTAAACCTTTAGACATATCCTATAATTTATATTTTTGTTTAAGAATTTGTTAATGCATAATGTATATTTAAAGAAAAATATTCATTGTTTAATTTTACGCTCGCTTCGGTTAATCGGGACAGCCGCTTAATTGGGCGCCAAATGTCCTGGTCTAGATGTGTCCCAATTAAGCAGACTCGATTGTATTGTACATTGATATCTATAATACACATCCAGCGGTGAGATGGCCTTATACGTTAACAAGGGGTTCGCTTAGTTTTAGAGCTATTCGCGGTGTTCCGGGGAAGAGGCGGATTTTTTTATCACTCTTGTATAATTATACGCAATCATTATTAAAGCGATTTATTGTTACTTAATATACTTTTATTATGTAACAATACGCATTGTACCGTAAAATAATTAACATCAATAGCTGAATAATGTACTTACCTACCTTAGAATGCAAGAGTGAAGAATTCAAAGATTGATGCAGAAATATGTACTATTCTTGTCGCTGTTTCAAAACAGAACACTGAAGTTCTCCTTAGTAACTGATGATACAAAGCAATAATATGTATTATTTTGTACCATCACCCGCCCTTCTCGAAACTGTGCACAATTACGGTAAAGCGAGAAAATGTGCACGTGTGAAGGATAATCGTTCACAAAAATGTTGCGTTGAACATCTAAGAACATCTGAAAGCAATATATATGAAAGATCGGCGTTTATAAGCATTGTTAGACAAAAAAATGACTAGTTCTCTTTTAGTTTTTAGTAGTTAGTGACCGAAATAAATATATTTTTCGAGAAATTTCAAAAAGCAACAAAGTCAACAAACCATCTACCTAAATTGCAGTTAGGTACTGATTGTATGTGAGAATATTATTTTTTTCTGAATTTAACAAGGGGTTCGCGCGGCTCGCTCCTAGCCCCCACCCGTGCCCTTTTTATATATTGATATCTACAATCCCCATCTCCGCCCTTTTGTGTGACGGATGAAGGCCTCGGTCTGTGCGATATCATCGTCTCGATAATAGTGATACCATAATGGCGCCCGCCGGCCGCCGCCCACCCTGTAGCGCGGGACGCGGCGCGTCACCTTCACACCGCGGCCTCCCTCCGTGTGATCGGGGGTTGTTAACCCCTGCAGCCGCCTCGCCGGTGGTGTGGGCCGTAGTTCATTCACTCCGATCCACGTCTTGTGTAGTTTTTGAGCCGATTCCACCGTGCGGCCGCTCGGCCGGCTCACTTGTGATTGAGTGCCCTGGATGGGTGATTGCCCCCCGACAGGCATCGAGAATTCGTTTCGTTTTGCGGACCTTTTAGAGGGCAACGTTATTTGTCTGTGGTCATGTTTAGTATTTACTGTACATTCTGTTAATGTCCTGTCGGCTTATCGTACCGCTCCGAGCGACGCGTGTGCGGTTTTACGCAATCGTGTAAGTGACTTCGTACAAGAATCATTAGAATGATGGATGTGGCGGATTCCTGGTTTACATCTGAGACCGAATTAACGGAATGAAACGGGACACAAGTTTGAGTGTCGGCTAAATAAGCAAAATGCCTCATTGAGCGGTTTGTGTCTTAGCTAAATGTACAAAGTGAAAATAGATGTTGAAAAAAATTGGCCTGCCGGGAATTCAAACCTACGTTTCATAGGATGTGGCCTATTCAGCTATTGCTGGTAATACGGTCAGTACTAATATTACCGTATTTATGATGAAAATGTACACTATAGGTGTACGCTGCGTTTATGGCGCAATATATGGAACTGGCGTCTTCTAGGTTAGATCGCATTTTTGTATATAGTTTCCTTGATGAAATCTAGGCCAAATAACGTTAGGCACGGTAATACGTGCCATTGTCGAGGCGTTGCCTCAAAAAGTCACGGTACAAGCGTAACTTATTCGCGGGAGATGTAAATCTCTATTAGATATTGCACATTTGTAGTTTAGCCGTATATAATGAGCCGTGTAATCGCGTTTATTAATTTTAAACTGTCAAAGGGTGCAAGATTGTATAGAAAACAGACAGACATACATTTAATTATACATATATCGTTAGATACTCATTTGTAATACTTCATAATTATCAGAGTGTGTTTATAAATGTGTATTATATCGAATGTCATCCATTTCAAATTTTGCTCAGGACTCTAAGACCCTGATTAAAATTTTGCTCAGGTACTCTAGGACCCTGATTAAAATTTAGCACTCCGCGCCTTCCTCCTGCCTGTACAGCATTTTGCATACATAATTGCTCTTTAGGGCATGCGTGTGACTCGCAATTTTTTTTAAATATAAGGAACACGATGCGTTGATTTAATTTTTTATGATATGATTAGTTGAATATTTTTCCGTGCGAGCATCCTGCGCTACATTGCTCGTCACTACGAATGAACATGCTGAAGGTCAGATTGTTCTGGATAAAGGCCATTCATAAATTGAATTGTCGACCCCGCGCATATAAACTTCTCGACGTTTGTCTTTCATTCATTGTTCGAAGTTTTCTTTGTTTCTTTCAGACCGACGACTGGAAATTTAGAGATACCACGTGGAAAAAGGGTGGTTCAGCGCAGTCGGACACATCACCCGTCAGGCGAGGGTGGTCGGACTAACAATGAAATATTCATTTCCACCTACGTACTAATTATATATTTGTATTAAAGTAAAGACTGCCTACGTGGAATGATTAAATATTCTAGAATAATCTAGCGCAAAGAATTCCTATATAATGAGTGATTTTCTGACAGCGTATTTTGAAGTGTTATTTTTTAAATTAATGTAGAAATCAATTAACGTGAAAACGTGGGGACCAATTTATTTTATCATCTTATAATAAAAAAGATATTTTCGATATCTTAATGATATTATAAAAATTTTAACAAACAGCTATAATACAATAGGATACATTTTAGAAAAAAAAATATTTTAAGTCCCTAATATTATGTATATTTACTTCATCGCCATATATGACATTACATTAAATGTGTAAAAATCTTAAATTAAATACAAATTTACTATAGTTTTTTTAATATTTTTAAATCTTGTAAATAGTGTACAATTTGGTAGGCACAATTTTTGTGTTTGAGATGCGAAACCTTTTCATGTTAAATGGTTTGAATGAAATTTCATAGTATTCTGTCGAAACCAGAGTATTTTTTATGTTCACCGCACTGCACTGTATTTTTAGGAAGATATAAGATATTGTCAATTTTGCATATAAACGGTGTTGGTCACAAATTAAATAATTTGGAATCGTTGGAGATAAATAAACCTTGTAAAACTAATCAAAAAATTATAAACAACCAACTAAATTTAACTAAGAGACCCGTTCTAAAATTTTTTCCTAAAAATTATTCTAGTGAATTTGTATTAAGTAACAATTTGAGTTAGGTTCTAAATTTATTTTTTAAATAATTGTTGTTTTTTTTTAAAATAGATTCTGGTAAAGAAACAATAATATATGTTTTTAGTTAGTTATGACATCCTGAATAAGAAAATGTTATTTTTCGAAACCGATAGAAGCATTTAAATTCAATTAAGTGGTTAATAAAACAAAGATAACAAATAAAAATACGAATTTTAACCACAAATTTAATATTGTTAATTTTATAAGTTCGATCAAATAAAATGATATTGGTGGTGTGGTCACAAACTGTTCAATATATGGTTTAATATTTAAATAAGGAGTAAATATAGGATGGTTAGAAAAACATCATTCGTAGGTGGAATTAATATCTCCATAATTAGTTGATATTAAATTAATGTTTTATTATTTAATAATAAAATTATATTCAGCACTGGGTACTAGAATTAACATTATTAGTTGAAGAATTTCTACGTGTTGATCGCTGAAAAATAAGGAAAGAATTCTTACAAAAATTTCTGAAAGTTTTTGTTAATAATAAAAAAATATTTTGACTTGATTCTACTATCAACCTTTGAAAAACATCTGTATTATACGTGATTAAAATTTCATGTTATTATCTCAATTATTTTTTTGACTTATCTCTGACGCCTAGCATCATTCAGTGAAACTCCTTTTCTTTTCACCCAATCATCCTCGCGTCTTTTGCCGCTTCATAGCTAACGATGCTCGCCTGCTTTCAAATAGTTTTGCCTGAGGACTAATAGTGTTTCTCATTTTTACCATCATTTTATGCAGAGCTCTTTCTATTTAAAAGGTTGTAGTAACTTGGATAATTATTCGAATTTCCTTCCGGGAATAGATACATTTAAAAAAAATAAAATAAAGATGCGTACATTTAATACATGACACATCAATATTCATACTATTTTCAAACAAAGCTAAACGCTTGTACTATGGATACAGGACTAACTTGCTCGCTAACTTACCGACCACTAGATCACTAGGCCAGCGTCTTAACTACTAGACCAACAAGCTACTCCAACTGTAAAAAAAGAAAGAGAAAATAGTATTTTCTACTATATATTAATAGTATACCGAGAAGTCATACTGTAGGTACATAGTAAAACGAGAATACCCTTAATATGATATTTTAAACACAATTCAAATCAATTTAATGTAAAATATTATTTATTAATAATAATAATACGTTTACTCCAGGGTTTTTTATGCAACATACATAATACATTTAAGTAACAAAATAATATTTAAAAAAATCAAACAAATATTTCACATGTTATTGTAACGAAACTCGATAAATTTATACATTTCAGGCACAATTGCCGATATAATTTTTCTCTTTTACGTAAACTCAATAATATAATTGTATTTTTAATGAAAATACATTTTTGCAATTTCAGAACATAGTTCTGTGATATTTTTAAAACAAATTAAATTAATCAATTATACAAAATATACAGAAAAAATCTATCTTATCGAAAAAATATTAGGTTACTACCCCGATACCGCATCACGAATCCCGGTAGCAACCAAATATATTTTCGATGTATAGTTTTTTTTTGTATATTTTTCCAATTGATAAATTAAATTTATCTTAATATTATTGTTACATAAAAAAATTATATTTAGTCTAGGATTAATTTTAAAATAATACAACATAAAATCAAGAATTATTTAAACAGTCGTATCATCTAGTCGGTTTCCGCCTGTTCGCACGATCCGGTTGTTAAATCTACCCACGATTCGCCGAACCGGTTGTTAAAATCTACCGTGTTAAAAAAATAAATAAACAAAACAAACTGTAATTTATTACCCTAAGAATTTATAACTAAAACAATACATATGTTATCATATTCATATTACATTCCTGGTAATAGCCGTACTTTGTAAGCGAAGATTTACGACCATAGAAGTTGATTTTAGACTCTCACAAAAATTGAATGACGAATATTCTTTACTTTCAATTTTTTTGTTGCATCTGAAAGCGTTTGGATTTTTTCTTTTTTTACTATATCGTGTGTATTTTTAAGCCATATTTATTAACGGTTTAATTTGATAACTAATAGTTAAAACAGTCCAAATCAAACAATAACATAATGATAATTACACAAAATACTTTATTTATACCACTATTTATTAAAATAGAAAGATGTACATATAAAATCAATTTGATCGAAAAATAATGTTGTTGCGCCACCGGGATTCGAATCTGGATCTCTTTCCTAACCGGGAAAGGTGCATTATCCAACTATGCCACAGCGACAATATTTTTAGCGACAAATTTTCGAACCTATATGTTACCTTTTTGATTTTAATACATTTAATCGTTCCATTATTTACAGACCGTCTGTTCTGAATAATTACAACTTCACAATAAGAACGTGTTCTCCTAACTATTTATTAACTATTCTACATACCTATGGTATCTTCTTCAAAAATGAGGCCACAAAGTAATTTATTTTCCAAATATTGAAGAAATAATATAATGTATTTTATTTACAAAAAATGCATGCGTTTACCTGTTTAATAATATAATCACTTCAATCTTGATCTGAATTGCTCTGAAACACTGCTGAGGTTTTCAAATTTATATTTTATTATATAGTGCTTAGTGACAAAAACTGAAATTCACCTACATATTATAACTGGTGACTGAATGTTATTTGAAAGAGAGAAAAAAAAAACAGCGGTTCGGTTGTTAAATAAAATAGGATGACACCACTGAATATAAGAACGTCTACCGATAAGTATTATTTAATTATGCATCCATTTTTAACCTTAGAATCCCAGAGACATTAATGTTTGCTATTTTATTTCTCTGAATCGACTCGTACTTGAGCGTTGTTATTTTTTTTATATGGCTTGCATACCGGCTGGCAATATTAGTTTGCTTTTATTTTTGTTATGTCCTTGAAGCGAGCATATCTGACGCGGCGCGCCGCCGCTGTATTCGGAGAGAAAAAAAAAATATGCTTGTGAATTATTACCATCAATTAATTCAAATGTACGTTTATAAGTTTGCTGTCTTTAATGTCTACGTGAATCCATTTCGAATTTAACATTTTTATTGTACAAATCGGAATTGGAAGAGACGTAAAATTGTTTTATTTAAACGATATATAATATAAAATAAAAGTAATATACATACTTCGGCATTTTCGCTTCGTTAATCCGACGAACTTTTGATTGTGATGATATAATTCAATGTTAACTATGTTAAACTGTATAATGGCACGTGTTTTAAACGACAAATAAATCAAAATCCTTCAATATTAATTATTAAGATTTCGTCAATCATGTTAAAATTAACTTACTTTTGTATTTACATATTACATTTAATTGTAATTTTAGTGTATATATAATATATAATATTTATTTTTATAAGCGTGTTTCTCTTCTATGTAAAAAAAATATCGCGGCGGGAGGAGGAATATCCTCCACGCTTAGCACAGTAAATAAAAATAAAATATTAAGGAGAACACATTTTTATTGTGAAGTTGTAATTATTCAGAACAGACGGTCTGTGATGTTTTAAATACTAATTTAATGTATTAATTATAAATATGTTAAGAATGTGTTCTCTTTAATAATATAAGTTGTATTAATGTGTCCAAAATTTAATAAAAATGAATTGATAATTCTGGCGTCTGCAGTCGGTTTACTCAAAGGTATTTGAAATTCCGTAAAAATAATGTAGATGGTTTTCAAATAATGGAACGACAGGTGTATTCATTTGAAAAAGTGTAACATATAGGTTCGAAAATTTGTTATGAAAAATACTGGCGCTATAACACAATTGGTAGTGTACTTCCCCGGATTGGAAATAGAGATCCAGGTTCGAATCCCGGTGGCGCAAAAAGAATATTTTTCGACAAAATTGATTTTATATGTAATTTATAATTAATACATTAAATTAGTATTTAAAAATAAAATAAATAGTATACTGAATCGATCGATATACATCGATTGGTTCAGTCTGCTCTCCATATAAAATGCAATAGACAATATACGAATGAATGACTCGGAATCAATTTCTTATTGTCCTTTACGCTAATCTCCGCGTGTCGTTTCTAGGGAAAAAAAGGACCAAAATAAAAATCCGTACTCCTAAAAATGCGTCACTGTTATCCACTTTGACATTTTTACTAAATATTTATTTTTACGGATTATTTAATATCGTACTAGTGTTCGTCGTATTCCTTCTTACGGTGATGAACGTCTGAAGTCAGATATCGCAGATAATCGGCATTTTTGTGTTTACAAATACTTTCTTCCGCAGGAAATAATTTAAGAACCTTTTTGCGATCGAGCAGGTCAAGTCGCTACGTGCTCCGGGCCCTGCGGTCGGGCCGGACCTTCTCGGGGTTCACCCCCCGTCCTCTCCATTCGCCACCACGTCCATTCATGAAATAACTTCATTTCACAAATATTTGTTTTCATTTCATATTAATGAAATATAAAACGGTCAGTGTCGGGTCAATATTTCATCACGCTTGTAAATAGAATATCTTTTGGTTTATTTGTCGTAGCTTCGATGATTTATTTTTCTTTTTCTTCTTTTAAATAGGCGATCCACCCTTCAAGAGCGATTTGTGCCATTTATCAAGCTAAAAATCCATTTTATAGAAAAAAGTTCAATAATATTATAGAATAGGAAATATTACATTAAAGGTCAATACCATTGTCGTTCAAAAAATGTGCTATTATATAGATTAAATGTGGCGAGTTAAGGGAAAGAAAATAACACAAGTTAACCGGGAGTTGAAAATTACCATTGACGAGATTACTGTATAAAAACTTGTGATCCGCAATGGATAAGCAAAAAAGATATGGTCAAGGGTTTCCTCCTCGGCACCACACTCACATATTGGGAAATCTATCAAGTTCAATCTGAACAAATGTGGAGGCTACCTGGCAATGCTCAATTCTCATTCTAGAGATATTTGACATTGTTCTTTTGGAGAACCGGGGGGTGTGGGAAATAGATCTTTGAATTATTTAAAGCCGATTACCCTTATAGTTATTTGGATCCATCCATTGTGCAGTCCAGATAGAAATCGTACGTTTTTTTTTTACCATATTTAATCTGTCATACGTAGGGATATGGAATTGATGGGGAAAACTCCGGAAAGAGTGGCCTCCTTGGCCAGTTTATCAGGACATTCATTTCCATGTGCAGGAATCCAAACGAATGACACCTGTTTATTGTTGCTGTCCAAATTAAATAGACATCTTCTGATGTAACAGATTATCTCATTGTCTAGCCAAATTTTCATATTAGCAGAGAGGGATTCAAGAGCTGCTTGCGAGTCGGAGAATATAACCGCCTTATCGACGTTCCGGAGTACGCAGATGTCCAAGGCCTCTTTAATTGCCCAACATTCTGCTGAGGAAACCGATGAATCCGAAGGAAGTCATAGCTTCACATTTATTTCTAATTGAGGCATGGATACTGCAGTACCGCAATAAGCCCTCAGGGCAATAGGGGGGAGGGTTAGAAAAATCTTACCGCTTACACATTTTTCTTTGTTCTTTTCGCGTTGTAGGTCTGTATTACGTAGGGCATGCAAATTAACTGGAAAATGGCATTACCGGTAAATCGGTAAAACTCGGAATTAAATACCGGTAATTATGATCAAAAAGTTAATACTATGGCATTATATAAAATAGTAATAAATATACAAAAATATCACTTATTACATTGTTAAAAAAGTCAACAAGTGTAACACAAAATAGTATTTATCGGAAGACAGATAGCCGCCAAGGGACGGATCATAATAATCAGTAAGGACCGTAAGTTTGACTAGTGATTTTTGCAATTGTTGGTCTAGGATCCACGAGAAAATCTAGAGAAAATTCCACGATATTCCGGATAAACGAACAACGAACCATACAATAAAACACTGAACGATTCTGCTTTATGCAAATATCGTCACATAATTATTAGTTTATAAATATTATCGTTTACAATACGTTAAAAAGTGAAAAATTATTTACCGAAATTTACTTAATTTGGTAATGGGATTTAGCCATATTTACCGGTAAACCGGTTTTCCGAAAACCGGTAATGCATGCCCTAGTATTACGCGCTATCCTCACTCATGGACACTCAAACAATGTAAGTTCAAACCGACATGATGATGGAAAACTTTGCAACTGGACGATTTCATACATTTTTAATGTTTGCAGCATTAACTTTATGATAAAAACTATTAACTTTGTGATAAAAACTATTAACTTTGTGATAAAAAGACTTTGTACAAACTGTAAAAGTACAAGACTTCTAAAAACTTTAATTAATTTGATGTTTGATACCACTGTATCTTCATCAGGACGGACGTACAGTCAATATTGACTTAACGTTAAAATGAAAGTGCTTTGTAAGAAGTTAGTTATTTTTTAAATTAGTAAAGATGATTTAAATTTTTTACGATATACGTATTTAGAAAAATAAGAAAATATAATCATGACCTAGACGAAACGAAAGTATGGGTAATTACAGGACTTACTTACGGCTGGCTTAAGTGATCAGTTTACACAATGTAACGTTCACAACAATCAAATTTTTGGAAGCTGTATATATGTTACTATGTAGAAACACTTCATGTATTAACTTCAACTTCACTGTCGCCATCTATGGTCTAAAAATTTGATATTCATTTCCCTAAAACAACACAGATGTCACTAATGAGAATCTTACTATTAATTATTAGAATTACGCGAGCCCAATTAGATTGATTTTAAAGACTGGCAAAAAAAAGTTTTTGCCTGAATAATACGAGCGGTTTTCAATTACGCACGCACGCACACTATATAAAATGCGATTTATATCGTCATCCGGAGTTTCGTGAGCAATTTTTATCCCGGCCTCTTTCGCAATATTTATCACGGACACGCAAGGAAAGGAGGCGCTCGCCGCGGTAAATCCACGCTACTAAATCAAACTTAACCAAAGGGAGATTTATCTTAATGATTATTACATTTCACTACTCGTAGATTAATTTGGAAAACGTAGACACGACCATCGGTTCATTGTACGAAATTTACGGCCTATTGAGGTTCGGAATTTTCAGTAGTATTACTGAATTTCCACATTTTATTTCGGTCATAAAAAACGGTCGATATTATAATAGTATTTGTTGACTAGTCGCACATATATTAAAATATTAAAATCTGGCGGGACATTGAACTGTTTGTTATAAACTATACCTTTAAAAATATTTTCTTTACTAACAATAATTAATAATAAATCGAATTTTAAACGGAATCATTGTAAAAATGATGTTTAAAAACGTGACGCATTTTGTAATTGGAATTTTTTCTATTTACAAACTTTTTTTGACTATAATACGAACTCATATCAAGTCGTTTCTTCTTCACAATTAGTGGGCCCTGATTTTACATATTTCTAGGGACTGAGCTAATGTAAAATAGGGGAATGTGTAAATTTCAAAAAAAAAAAAAAATCAATAATGCATTTTTATATCGCGAAATCAAAATTGATATTTCGTTTTACGGAAAGTGCGCAAATTGCGGGGAATTGCGTCGTAAATTGCGGGTAATTCTAGAACGAGAATGATGGCTAATTCTTCAGTATCACAATAATTACAGCTTATGGGGTGTCGTTAAAAAAGACTGATCTTAAAATCACCTGGGCTATAATCTTAATAATAACTGGGAAATAAGCTTAGAAATCAATGAAGATTCGGAAACTGGAATATTTTGCCCACGTGAAGCGAAACTTGAGAGATATATGGAAAACAATATTCTCCACCTTATCATCAGTGCAAGATTGAATTACGTAAAAGAAGGTCTGGCCCAGTGGCCGCAGGGGGACGTTGTAACTCCAGAATCTAAAAGAATGGTTCAACACACACCGTTTTTTTTAAATCAAGGATGGGGGCGCCTTGAAAAATTTCGCCCGAGAGCGCCACAAAGGCTAGGGCCGGCGCTGCATCCCTGTCAATCTCCAGAACGCGGGCGGCTAGGTTAGTTAGTTATGTGAATGGAGCGTCGACTCGGCTGGTTCCTCCAGCCGCGGCTGCCGAGTGGGGTGCCGCGCGGAGTTGAACCCAGTTCCGAGGCCTTTCCTTCCCCCCTCCGAAATCGATACCCAGCTGCGAGCTGGTTGCGGTGGACGAACTTTATTTACAAAGTTTCGGGAATCGCGACATAATTCCTTTTTAACGATGTTCACATTTCAAGTTTTAATTGTCTTTAAATTGGTGTTTAAATATGACGTAAACAAATCGTGCTTTAAATATTATACGGACGTGCTTGTTTTATCATTTATGAATCACCGAGATGAAACATCGCACGCCGCGCGCGTGCCGGACTCATTTGTTTTCTATTATAGTTACCCGTGTACATTATACAGGGTGTAACCTGCGGTGGATACCTGACTAAATTATGAGTTGAAAATGTTCAAGGGATATGTGCAAATTCTGCACTGTTACGGAAGAAATTATTGTTTGTAATTTTTACAAAATCGTATTAAGCTTTTTAATATTTTAATATTTATTCAGGCCCTAAATCATTTGACAAAAAATAATCTGGCCGCTCGAAATTCGATGAACTTTAATTTTTTGTATTCAATATATAATTTGGAATCAATAAAGTGTTTTAAATAATAATAGTGATTTTTTTAAATGCTCATATCTCTGATATGGTTGTGATTGGGCGCATATTCCTTGAATATTTTCGACCAGTAATTAATATGTTTTTTTAAATATGTTCACAAGTAATTTCAGAATAATATGAGGCGAAAAGAGAGCAAACAAAAATACAAATAAAATATTTTTTACTCAGTGTCCATAAACGTCGAACTTGCGTTTCGACACACTACAAATTTACATGTTCGAAAAGCTAAAATTAAAATACATATATCGATTCAAATATAAAAATACAAAATACTTAAACAAAGTTCGATAATGAGCGGCAGTTTTATGACAAATTAATTTTTAAAATGTAATAAAATTGAATTCCTTCCTTCTCCGTGAACTTTATACGTAACACACGCGCGATGTTTGTTCATAATCTTGCATACCAATCTTGTAGAAAAGACCGACAAAATTTTCAACATTTTTCTAAAATATATTGCCAACAACTGGTCTTTGATAAAAACTCGACTTAAAGCATATTTTGACATTCTGGATTCTAAATACGCCTCCGAGAGTTTGTGAACTCTGAAATTGCTTTCAGAAAAATTCGCTCGTGCGGGATTTTAAAGGTTTTTTTTTTTGGGGAATAATTAATTTACTGATTATTATAAAAATTTTTTTGTATCTAAACCATCGCGTGAAGTTCTCAAGAGCCGGTTTAATGTGAACTGAAACAGGCCAAGTTGTTTCTCTTACCGTTCCGTTTCCCGAAAATAGGTACCTTTAACATTTATGAACATTTTAAACTTTATCATAATTCCTTGTCTCGATTGCATCATCAAGTCATGTTTTTCTCAATTTTTCAGATTGTTTCGCGTTTTTACGCAAAGGATGGACGTGAATTTCTCCAACGTACTAGAGGGGACACGACAATACTTCCAAGGTCTCCCGAAGGCTTCTCCTAAGGACGGCGCGTCCTCGCAGCAGCAGCAGCATGAGGGCAGCGCTCCCTCCCCCCTGCGGCCCTACTGGGCCCCCGGCCCCCCCCCGCCCCCCGGGGAGGGCGCTCTAGCGCAGTCCGGGTCCCCCGCCATGGCCTCGTCCCGCCCGCCATCCGAGGCGGCCGTGGGTGCGGAGCGGCCTCCGTCCGAGCCGCTTCTGGAACCCGAGCCGCACATCATCCACAAGGCCACTGTCATGCAGCAGGCCCAGCAAGCCCGCCAGGCCTTCCTCAACCCCTCGCCGGGTTTGGAGCGGCCTTCTTCCGCCAATCTGATCTCTCCGCCCTCGCATATCATCCGCAAGCCGCAGCGGCCGCCCGAGCCCCCCCAGGCTCTGCCGGAGGAGCCGCGGATCCCGCCCCACTTGGCCGTCGCGGAGAGGAGCGAGCAGCCCTCCCCCGTGCGCAATGACAAGTACACTCCGCACATTCCCGCTCAGCCTCAGCCCAGTCTGCACAGCGCTCCTCACTATTCTAGTCGCTTGCACAATTCTTCGCAACAGCGAACCTTGACTGTCTTGGAGCCTCGTCGCCCTGGCCTGGTGATGCCTTATCAACATCGAGCTTATTCCGAGCTGAGCTCCTCTCACATAGCCGAAGATCCAAATGCTAACCGTAAAATTCCATGCAGCACGACGTCTCAACCGTTAGACTCTTTATCCCACCGACGATACGAAACATTGGAATCGTATCCTCCTCTCGAGGCTAGGCATAATCCTCCTGTTCCAAATCATTATTTGAAAAATCCACACAAACCATCATTGCCAGTTCAATCTCTTCAGCAGCAAAGTCGGGCTGGCCAACCCCAATACTCGAGATCGTCCAGTTATTATCCTACTCAAAATAATGCGGATCATCGCCAATTGAACGATCGGGACAAACCGACGCATCATTTGCCAGTAAGAAGCTATACCCAGTTGGTTCAACCTCAGAAAACGAGAGCGTTGCCTGTGAGTAAATCGTCCAACATTCACCAGTCGGAAGTCAGTCAAGTCAGGCAACAAGTGTATAGCCAAAAAGCCATTAGTCATCAAACTCACAATCCGGCATCATACAGTCGCTCTCATGAGTATTATAGTTCGCAAATTAATAATCACAAAGCGGTGGTGGCTCAAGACAGTTCTTCCCGTGTTTCAAAAGTGATCTCTTCCCACGAGTACAATTATACCAGTCGCGTACCTCACCATAAAGCCGTAAATAATCATTCCGCGTCTGCATCGGCAACTAGTTATCAAGAAAGAGCGATGCCAGTGAACATTGACCAGAGGCATCCATCCTTAACTTCGCAACACAATGTAAATTCAAGTAGGACTCAACACAGTGTACACCCCAATGTAGCTAATTCTTCCAACACTGCAGATGCGTCAAATCACTACAGTAGAGTTCCTCCCGTACATCCTCATCATCATAGCTCTAGGTTAACAAATGATTATCAACTGAGCAAAACTCAGTTGCCTAATAATCAGTCATACACGCCTGAAGTCCAACAATACCACGTTCTTAACTCATCAAATCATTCCTCCGCATCTGGCAGTGCAAGTTCAGCAACAGTGGCGGGATTTCACATGCAGTCCTACCAGTCTACTTCTGTAGTTAAACAATCTTACGATATGTCTCCAAAGCACAACACAACAGCGAGAAGTTTATCACACAAACAGAGTGTGCCTGTGCACCAACCTCGAATGACCGTGTCCGTGACTTCATTGGTGAATCAAATGAATGTCATGCGACAACAGACGCGTCCCGAGTCTACTACATCTGCGGCTCACAAGATCAAGAAAGAATCTCCTTTGGATCTATCTGTCAAGACAGTGAGGATACCTGCAGATTCCACTGCTCAAGATGAAATGGAAAATGTTGGATACGACAAAAGGGAAGGAATTATGCATCATAATAATGTCAGCAATGTCAATAGCGCCCGTAATCTTGTTCCTTCTAATATGGTGAATCCTAGGCAAAGATTTCTGGCTAAACCGAATAATGTCAATTCTCATAAAGTTGATTTTCTTCCCAACTTTAATGCACCGAGCGCTGAGAAGACTGCCATTCAGTACAGAGAATCCAACCGACCTTATCCTCAAAGTACATTACCACCCGCACATTATGATCAAGCCTTTTCCAAACCGCATCACAGTGTGTCACCGTATTTACCTAAAAGTCAACCACAAGTTGAGTTGCAAGGCTACGGTAATCGTTATGAGGCGGTGTCCAAGCAAAACTTTGGTGCTCAAAACTACAGCCGACGAATAGACCCTAGTTTGCCTAAAATAGACTTGACTGTGAATTCGGACGAACTCGAAAAAGATCACGGTCACCATTCTCAAAGTATAGTTAGTAAAGAAGATAATCGCAAAAGAGATGACAGTCACATTCCAAATCACACTATACCGCATAAAGTAGCTCGATACGAGTCGTGGAATCATGACAGACACGCTCTGCCTAATGTGACTCACCAAAAGGAGAGTGTATCTGCTCCAAATCATTATATTCCCAATGGAACAAACTTACCAAATCCGATCCATCAAAGAAACCATTATGAAGCTCACATATATAAAAAGTCTGAAAATATTGAGCCGTACCCATCAAAATATCATGCGCCACATTCTCAGCAAGCGCATCCCCAAGATTACTACCAACTTCATAAAAGTGCATCAGTCAGTCATCAAAATTATGATTACAATCCACACGAAAAGAATATTTCAGCAAAGCAAGATACTATTCCCATGACTCCCGTGAGCTATCAACATACAACACCCGCTGATAAACGTGTGCTAAGTATTTTGAGAAATAGTTTAGAAGCTAAAAATAGTGAGAGTCAAAAAACTACTGATGACGATTGTATTGTCATACAATCAGATGACAGTCTACCGCAGTCTATTGACAACACTGAATATCAGTCGAAAAAGGCAAAGCATTTTTCAGAACACAACCGATCATCGGCAGCACTCCACCTGCAAGAAACTAATTCAAATAGTGTTCCTTACAAGGTTCATGTTCCTCGAGCTGTGGACTCCATCAGATATGATTCGGACACTTCTCAAAAATCATTAAGAATTAGAGATGATCTGCAAAATACCACAGTTGTTCCCATCAAGACTGAACCTTCGATATACACCATTCCCGCTGGTGACCAATCTATTCCTGCTGAAATGGACATTGCTGCGAGGATTAGAACAAAAGCGGAACTTAAAGGTTTTATTCAACCGGTCGCCTTGGTTGCGGTTGAAAATGTGAGCACTGTCACGGGTACGGGTCCATCGAATAGTGAGCACGTAACCAATAATGAAAGCGTTACTGCCGTACCTCTAACTCATCGTCGGAGATTATTTAGCAAGTCTGAGAAAGAAACTGGAGTGCTTGTTGTGAACGATAATGGTGAATCCAAAAAAGACTCCACTGTTATACGAAATTCTTCAGATTCCTGTGTGTTTGATTTTCAAGAAAGTGGATCTGAAAGTGAAATGCCAATATTAAAAGCGAGTTTCAAAGAAAATGTCCCTGAAAATGCAAAAATTATTGAACCTTTTGTGCAAGTGAAAACAGAAAACCTTCCCGACGAAGACTCTTTCTGGTCAGAAACTTGCGATAACTTTTTAGAAGAATTGAAAACTGGAAAAGTTAAAAAAGTTAAGAGGTTGAAAAACACCAGCTCGGCGTCGGATGAGCCCAATTCACTCAGTAAAGAAGATGTAGTGAACTCAATTAAAGTAGAAAAATCTGTGATAGTTAATGTAGTAGATATTGTTAAAACTGAACAACCTACTTTATCCACCAGTCCTTTCATGGTGGTGAAAATAAAGGAGGAAATAAAAGAAAACACAGAAGTCAAACCTGTTTCAGATTCTTCAGATGAAGATCTTCCATTGATAAACAAAAAGGTGAAGAAAGAACAAAGCTTACTCGCAATCGAGAAGAGTCAGAATATAGATTGGAAATCTCCCGTGGTGAAAATTGAAAACAATTTTGATTTTTCCAAACGAGTTTTTAATTTAAATTCTAATCTGTTCAAAACTAATCAAAACAAAAATGATGATAGAGCCAGCAGTGACGATGAACAACTTATTGTTAAAAAAAGAAAACAGGAAATTGCCAAAGAGGTTTTAATTCAAAGTGATTCTAATTCAAGCGACAGTGACTCTGACGAGTTGATTAAACTAAACAGATTAAGAAAAAGGAAGAGCTTGTCGATAAGTAAGTCTGCAGATGGATTAAAATCCTTAAAGACACCGACTAAGGAAGAAATAAAAATGAAAGAGGATTGTCTAAAACTGAAAAAGCCAGGATTCGGTGACGGCTCAGATTTCCGTCCAGGGTGGGAAGAGGAAGTGTACAAGTACAAAAGGTCCCTCCGAATGCCAGCTACACTCGTTACCAGACCACCTCACTGGCCGAGGGTTTCTACATCTTTACCAGATTTAGATCCTTACCCGAATTCCCCTACACCATCAACATCAACTGAAGAATTATTTACACAGAAAAAATATGCTATCAACATTTTTCAAGACAAATCCAAACATGATGTAGACAGTGACTTGGAATCCATGTCCAGTTATGCAATTCAAAAGTCTAACTATGATTCAGAGGCTTCATGCTCCACTGTAATTTCGACAGCCAGCAAAAGAAATGCTAAGAAACAAGAAAACTCTTCCATATTAGATGTTTTAATACAGAAATGCGGGAAGAAAGAAATCAAAAAGAAGAAATTAAATAACGAAGGGAACGGACCAAAGATGATTCCAAAATCTACCAACCCCTTCGAGCTGTTGGCCACACCCAGCCTTGGATTAGATAAAGTTTCCAGCAAAAAAGGAAATAAACATGTTTCAAAAGAAAGAGTCATGGAAGAACTCTTTTATTTAGGCTCGTTCAGAAAAAAAACTGTTTCTACATTCAGAGATGCTTTCATCAACAATACTGACGGCTTGTTGGGTGCTACTGAAGAATTTTCACCCGTCGTGTTAAAATCTAGGACTAGAACAGAAACTAGGGTACTGAAACATAGAGCTACAATGAAAGAGGTGTTTGGTGATGAGAGACCCGCTTCCGCCCCACCCGTGGCTTGCACAAAAGAAGAAACGTTGGAGGAAGTTAAGCCGGCAGAAGAAACAAAGATCAAAGTAACAACTGCTAAAAAGATTAAAAAGACGATCATTTGCAGTGCAGTAAGAGAAGGCTTGAGAAGTTCCAGATTGAAAAGGAGCGATGCCAAGGGTAGACTTTTAAGAATTAAAAAAAGAAATAATTTCTTGAAAGCACTCGCCTCCAAGAAAAATAAAAATTCCGCATCTGGTTGTTCGAAAATAAAGAAAGAACCGACTCCCCCGCTCGCGAGTGAAGTTGAGGGTGGCATAAACAAACTGAAAGAAAGTGATGATGTTCCTGTTCCAGTGAAGAAACGTTTTAAGAGGCTTTTCAACAGGCGAAAGTTGAGTTCCGGTTTTGATTATATTAGGAAAAAGAAAAAACTCATCAAAAAAGGAGATCCTCCCAAAATACGTAAACGCAATTTTATCCCAAGACCGAGTCCTGAGTCAGTACATGATATACAAAAAGAAATCAAGAACTGGATTATCAAGAAGAGTGTCGGAGAAACTGTTCTGCACAGAGCTGCTCGACTCGGATACATTGTAAGTTATTCATATTATCTTTGGACTTGAATATAGCTAATTACTTTCAGCAATATTTTATATATATTTAACTCATTTGAAATAAAAACTAATAAACTAGAGACAAATAAAATAATTTCTGATACAACAGTAGGTTTCCAAAACCACAATGAGTTTTTTCTGGATTCTTCTGCCACGGATGGGATTTTGTCATAACTAATGATTCGGATCACAATAAACCTGACAAAATATTTGTTCTATTCTATTCTGATTCTATTCTGCTTTATCTCTTTATTTTCTCATCATTTTCCAAGAAACGCTTTTACCAAAAGAATTTATGGAGTTTACTTATAAAATTTATATTGCAGGACTGCGTTGCTTATTGCCTGGAGAAGATGGATATTCCACCATCTTGTCGGGATAACGCCGGCTACACACCATTACACGAGGCCTGCTCGCGAGGACACTTGGATATCGCTAGACTTCTTTTGCAATATGGCGCTGATGTCTCTGAGGCTGCTCAAGGCGGAATAAGGTGAAATATTTTACTGACCCGAGTGGCAGAATGCTTTTAATTGTTTTTAGGTTAATCAGATCTGAATAGACAAGAGTTTTTCCTCTCTCCTCTTGCCAGATGTTTCATCTCATTATCAACAGATGATATAAGATAGAATTTTGTATTATTAATAATTGGATATAGGTTCCTTCTATGCAGTTTTTCAGATATTATTTTGCTAGTACATGGTCATTTTAGAACATTTTGCGTGATTTATCTCAGTTGTTCTGCTGAACACTACATAGGAGATTCTTGAATGGTCTTCTGGTTAATCATCTGAGGGTCCGAGAACTTTACATTAATTTTCTGTTTCCAAATATCTTAATAATTTCTCAATAAATCTTAAGGGCGAGCTTTCATTTTTCCAATTTGAAATTTGAGAAATTCTACACGAATTAGATATGCTTTCAAGACGAAGTTAATAGTTAAATTCTTGTAAGTATCGAAGAAATAATTAATGGCGTTATCTTTACGTAAATCATGAGAGAGAGGGAGATTTGAATAGAAAGAGACAACAATAAAAATGTTGATTTTATTGCATTTGATACAAGTATCAAAAACAACTCGTATCTAGAGTTTTTTTTTCATATTGGTATATGGAATGAAATAAAAACATGTTGTCATTTGAATTAATCCATCAAAAATTAAATAATTTATTGAGTACCTAATTCACATATATGAATATGTTTTGATATCAGACAAAGTACCTACATATATTTAGATGATCGCAAAAATCAATGTTCTAAATTTAAAATTATTATGACAGCTTGAATTTATTATTTTGTTTAATATTATTGATTTAAAATGCCAAGTTGGCATTTTGGTGATATGTCTGTTTCATAATTATGTACTATTTATGCAACATACAGCTTGTGTTTAAAATGCAACAGTGTTACACATAAACAAAATATTTAATTGCAACATACATAAAATGTTTGGCTTCAAGATTATAAGAAAATATATTTTGCACATGCTAGAATTTTTGTGGCCTTTCTTATGCTTGTATTTTCTTAATTATGGCAAATAACATTAATGTATAAGTCCTATCTAAGTAATAGTTTTAAAAAAAGTAAAATCTATTGTATAACTTCTGATATAAATGAATAATAAAAACTCACATTTTTGTAAGAAAAATTAAAATATGAATTAATTTTGAAATTTATTTTCTATTACAGACCGCTACATGAGGCTTGTGAGAACGGTTACGTGGAAATAATTCGCTTGCTTCTCTCCTACGGGGCGGATCCCTTACTGGCCACCTACTCGGGACAGACACCCATTTCACTTAGCACTGGCAAGTCTGCCCGCCTCTTGCAACTCCACCTGAACGATGTTCAGGGAAATGTTCCTCAGCCATGGCAATTCAGTGGACCTTGCAAGCTGATGGGTAAGGATATTGTACATTTTATATTTACAACACCACAGCTCATATTGATCTAAGTTCTCAAATTAAATTATTTTTTGTAACTAATTGAATGATATTAGTTTGATGATTGTAAAGTATAATATTAATCTTTGAAAAATTATGTGTGGATATATTTAGAACATTGAAACTACTCCATGATTGCGCAGCCTACTTGGCTTCGCCAAGGACTTTTACTAGAGTTTGAAATGTACTTTACATTTTTATTTTAATAGCACAAGTTTAGGTTGAAAATACTAATATTTTTAATGAAGATAATAATGTTAACATTTTCTTGCTCACATCTTTATTAATAAAGAACGAGCTAACTCGTGAACCACGTGTGGACTTATTATGTGTCCATAAATTACATTTTGTTAGAAGATATTTTAATAAACATTAAAAAATTCATCAACATATCGAAACAAAATACAGTGGAACCTCGGTTTTCAAACAGTTTTATGGAACGAATTAAGTTTTCATGTTTGTGTTTTCATATATCGGAAACATCTCAAAAATGCTATATTAGCAGGACTATAATAAACTATTCATGTGGGTCGAGGCGAGAATTTCTGGTATCGATCTATTTGAAAATTAATGGTGTGCAATGATTAATAAAATCAAAATGATAAAAAATTTGATAGCTGTGGTAACGTGGGTAAATAGGTGAACTTTACATTGTGTAAAGTGATCACTTAAGCCAGCCGATGATAGGTCTTCCATACTTCTCATATAAAAAATAATAGCTTCATTTCTATGAGACATCTTAATCTTGATGACAATCTCCCAGGGGTAAAACCCAGTAATTAGTTCCTAAAGATTTGGACATACTCAAAATATTGTAATTAACAAAATCGTTCTACAGTGGAACCTCGGTTTACGAACTTAATTTGTTCCGTAAAACTGTTCGAAAATCGAAACAATTTTACCCATAAGAATCAATGTAAAATGTATTTATCTGTTTAAGACCTCAAAAAATGGTCCTTTATCATTTTTATTTTCTACTTCTTACTTGAAATTCTATAAAAGCAATAAAAATTCACGGTTTTAACTTAAAAGGAATTGGAAGTAATAAAACGAAAAGATTAAACGTAAAACAATCTTTATTTCTTCTTATTTTACAAAACATGTAGTAAAGTGTTATTGCTTGAAGGAGGACTTTGAACAAGGAAGACATCAGGTGCTTGAAGTTCATTGGGTTTTTATTCACGAAAAACCTATCCAATAATTTTGTTTTTTCTCGCTTTTTATAATGTTGCGAAAATAAGACTTGACATTATCATTAACCTTTTAACTGCCAACCATGTTTGAAATGGAAGATATTTTATAGGGTAAATAAAGGTAGGCCCGACTTAAAAGTATCTATCAAAAGCTAAGAATTGTCATCCACAGATGGCAAATAGATTTTAAAAATATGATTTTATGTAAAGTGTGTGTTGTTATCACACTTATGGCTTGGTATAAAATGCTAAATTTGGCATGTAAACGCACTCATGGCATTTAAAAGGTTAAACAGATTTGTAATACAATTTGATAAAGTTTTATCAGGGTGATATTTTTCTGCTAAACTTTGCATCTCACTTCACTTTGCGCATATTTCGTGGATCAGAGACCTAGGAACATCTTCCATTCGTTCACTCCGAAAATAATATTTCCTCTGTCACTGTCTTTTGCTGCTCATTAAGAAGCTGTTCCATTTCTTCCATAGTGAGTTCTGAGAACATGCCTGTTCGTAAACTGAAATTTTATCCGCAAACTGAATAATTTTTTGTCAGGATTTTTGTTTGTAAACCGAGGTTCCACTGTATACATATGTCTGACTGTCAAAATTTGTCTCAGTGCAAATAAATGATAATTATTTATTGATATATTTTTAGACCCCTCGGAGACTGGTTTTGACCCACTGGCCTGTCCTCCCACCTGCCCACCCACCCCACCACCGCCGCCGCTGGAAGTGGTGGCCGCACCGGCACCCCTCCCCCCGCTGTATCGTCTCCGTCCCAACTTGCCGACTGACACTCCGGACACAGGCCTCTGGTGCTTGTTACAAGACCTAGCTTCTCTCCTGCAAGTTAAATCCAGGGACGCTTTACTCAAACAGATCCACTGTGGAACGGGTCCTCCGAGGGAATCCCTGAAGGAACTGAGGATGCAAGAGTTCTTGGACAGGGCTCAATGTCAACAGTTTATGGCTGCTGGGGAAAAAATCAACATCAGAGCATCTAAAATAGCTCTCGTGCGCTACACGGAAAAAGTGAAACAACTTTTAAACATCGAAACAGTTACAGTGATTAGATGATAAGAGGAGAACAGTTGATCGTAGACAGTATTTCTTGTTGAAAGACAGCAGCTTCGGTTAGACCTCAGTGTGATGAAGCTGCGTGATGTACATATTCTAGACATTTAACTATACATAGTTGTTGTAAACGTTTCAAATTTTTAAATTTGATTTTTCTCAGTTACCGATTGTAATTTTGTGTTAATGTTTAGTTTTAGTGGAACGTTTCGACGAGTGCAATTGTGGACGGAATTGATCAGAAAGTTGTAAATGTAGAAAAAAATAATAGAACAATATATTTGGAAAGGAAAAACTTAAGAAATGTGCAAATAAAACTAATCTATAGAGTACACACTTATATAAAAATATATTATACTTAAATTTATTATTATTTAATGAACATTTTAACAATTTAAGTCTTTATTTTTTTGTTACTTAGGTACTTAAATTTTATTGTAGTCACATAGCTGACTAACATACGTTATGTTAATTTATATTTTGTTTCAGTTAACAGATAGCTTTTAAAATTAACGGTAGAGGGAATTGGAAAGAGTAACTCAGGGAGGCTATATTTTGTTTAGCACTAACCCCCTAGTTTTATATCAAATGTATGTTATATCGTATTTATATTTTCCTAAATGAATTCCAACTGTATAAACCATCTCCAATTCGATTTAAGGTGCTTTCTATACAATTGTATTTAATATTAATAAGCATTAATCTTAGCTGCATATCACATTTTATTATTATGAAACGATTGTGCATTTCATCCATCATTGTCTCATTTCCAATGGAATGTATTGAATATGCCTAAACATGTCAGCTCTGAAATGTATATGACGATGAAAAGAACACAACTAAACTGTGATTTTATAAGTTTGTTAGGGGAGAATGCAATTATATATAGAGAATGAATTTATATTAAGTCTTGTTCTATTATGTTTATAAAAAATAAATGTAATACGTGATTTGTTTATTATAAAAACTACGAGACTAGAAAATTATTACGATTTTTTAATAAAATATTTTTTCCAAATGATAAGATTGTTTCAATTTCTTCTATTAAAATATTAAATTATTAACACTATTAAAATAGAGTTAGTAATTCATCATCAGAACAAATCTAAATTTTGTTTTATTCCTCGATTGGAAATTTCAGAGAAGATTAAAAAAATATTTAAAAAATTTACATTGGTTTTATTTTTTTCATAGTATAATTGTTTAATTTATTTTATTTTGCTGTGTAACAATAGGTTATTATTAAAAAGGCCATTTTAAAGTTATACAAAACCTTGTTAAAATTTGAAAAAATAACATATATTGGATAAATTCACTGACACTTAATGATTTGTCATTCCGATACCGCACTATGGATAGTTCTGATGTTAAACTTAGTCTTGATCAACTGTAATTCATTCTGTAGTGACTGAAACTTTTTCTTGTATTCGTCAGCCTCCGATTTCGCCGCTTTGAGCTCTGTTTTTAATCTCTCCACTTCGGTCACGTTACCTGCAATCTTTGCGGAAGACATGTAGTATTCTCCTTTCGCTGTCGTCGTGATACTTTCCTGGAAAGGTAAATTTGTTATTGAAGTGCTCACAGTTGCATACATTTTTGAAAATATATGATCATTTTTTAAATTCTGCCAAACAACGAGCTAACTTAATAGAGTTAATAGAATTTTGACCAGTGTCCTTCTCTATAGCTTCTCAGGAAGTTGGAAACCTACCAAGATACATCCATTTATGATAAAATAAAGAATGAAAAATTAGGAGTGTATTTAAAACTAATCTTGGCAGGTTTAATCCATTTTTTAATGTTTCCATTAACAAATGCCGATTATATATTATTGCTCAAGCGGGGAATTCCAGCGACATGCCGCTGATGTGAATAAACATGTATGGAAATGGTCCGCCCTTGGGCGTTGGCGGCACCTAGAAAGACAATGTAGTGCCCATTAGCGTGATCGGTAGTCAATGTGTTAAAAAAGGTTACTAGGGTAGTTTGAACACGTGGATCGAACAAATGAAGAGATAATGATAAGAAAGACAATAATGCAAGTGTAGACGGAAGACATGACAACCAGGTAAACTAGAAAATGGAACGTGGTCCTGTTAGAACCACTGTCAACAAACATGTTTGAGAAGATTTATGAATGTGGATGAGGAGAGAGTTGTGCATCAGAACAGAAGTATGTGGTGCTACCTGAAGATTTAAGTGCTGTACATATAAATGTTTCACTTGAGACCGCTGTACAGGTGGTCAACATAAATATGTACATCTAGATTGATGCAGTGTCTGAGAAGCATTTTAAAATGCGGTTGTGTTTGAGGCAGTCTTGTTTCGTTGAAATATTACACTAGATGATGATTTGTGTGACATTTTGATTGACAATAGGGAGCAAGAAGTTAGTTACCTAGATTAAAATTCACTCAAAACTAATAAGACTAATATTGAAAAAATCAGGATGTATGGGTACTGTACATAATATGTTTTTTTTTTGAGGTTTTTTTGGTAAAATGTGGTGTGGTATATATTTCTGAGATACGTAATGCTCTCTTTTTAATGAAACCATTCTCAGTTTAGATAAGGTTTAAAGGGTTTCAAGAATTACAATTCAACAACAATTCAAGAACATTTAACATTAAAAAAAAAAAATTTGTGTTATTTTGAACTTGTTCTTTTTTAGACAGGAGGCTTCTTCGGCTTTGAAGTTTTAATTTTTACACTACAATTTTGCTCAGTTAGTGTTTTAGTCGTTTTCAAAATACTATTTTTCATTGTTAACTTTTTTTGACACTCTAAATTAGATTTGTTAGTAGGTGTGAAGCGTGGACAATCTCGGTCAAATTGAGAGAAAAATGATGCGGAAAATTTATGGAGCCGTGTGGGATAAGAAAGTTTGGAGTGTAAGGTTTAATCCTACTCAGATGGGTGGGTAATGTTCTGAGGATGTATCCTTAATGGAAATCCAGGCGGTAGGAGAAAAGTGGAAAGGCCCCGACATTGCTGGGAAGATAGCGTAAAGAAGAAGCTACAGATTCCGAATTGGAAGACGGTCGCCGAGAACAGGAGCATATGGAAGCCAAGGTTCGATGTAGGCTGCAGGAACATTGAAGAAAGAAAAAGTAGTAAAATTAAAAGACTAGTCGGGAATGACAAAATTGTTTATACCTCGCATTTATATTACCAGTCAGTTTTACTTCAAATACCTTAGTGAGTAAGTATCGCCAAGGATGTTTTCACAAAAAAAAATAGCCGACTTACCATATTATTTCTGATGCCGTTACTCAATTGTTTTTCGGTTACTGGAATTTGGGACATTAATTTTCCCAAACTATTTTTATTCACAACAATTTTGACAGCATTCCCCAGAGTGGTGCCACTTTTCAACTGGATGAGTTTAGTTTTCTTCCCCTGGTTTGTCAAGGTGTTGAAATTAATATTGCCGGGAACTTTGGAGATCGTGTTTCCTTTGAAGGAGAGAATATTGCCTTTGCCTTGTTTGACTACAGTGATGGTGTTTTGACCCTGTTTCACAGGTGTTTTATTCATAAGGTTTACAGTTTTGGTTAGTTTGGCTGAATTCATATTGACAATTTGCGCCGACTTTGGTAATTGCACTAAGTTAATTCCTCCATTTTCTACCGATTTCTTCACATCTATCGGAACCTTTTGCAAAATGTTCGGTTTACTTTGTCCTGTCATGGCGAGGAATTGGCTGCTACTCATGGTGTAAATTTTGGTACTTTTAATCTTTCCCGTGGGCAGTATGATCGGTTTCGTCTTGATCTCCACAGGCTTTGGGGGTTCTGTTTGAAATTTGCTATCTTTAAGAATTAGTTTTCCGGCATCTGTAAAAATAAAACAAAAAGCGTTCTGAACGTAAAATAAAAAAGTTTTTTTGATCTAAAATATCATATAACACTTCTAATATGAAAGAAATCTCTATGATAGATGTCTTAAAAATGAACTGAACATATAGTTTCAGAAGGAGGCTTGATTAAACAATTGGGATAAAAGAGGTAAAAAAAAATGTAATTTAGAGAAACCTGTCGTCATCTTACCAGAAAGTACTATTCGTCTTCCACTTTGTAAAGCAGAAGTGACAGTGTTGGTGTTGTCAGCCGGTATCAGAGTGATGCCGTGCTCCTTGAGTAGTTGCATTGTGGCCTCGTTGGTGTAATCTTCACCCTGAAAATAATATCCGCGTCTGAAATTCAAGTTTAATGGCTTTTCCAGAGAAACATCTTATGTATGGTAAAAAAACAGACAATTATAGACATAATGAGTATATGGAAACGGCCATGAAGATTATAACTAAAATCAAGACAATTTCATAATTTTTATAAAATGTATTTATGACTGAATTTGATTATGATTATTTTTGTAACTTTTCCTTTACCTTTCAGTTGATCGTAAATACATTTAGCAAACAAACTAAATGTAACTTTATTTTATATTTCGACATTGACTGAAGAGGGAGCAGTCTCTTTGAAATCGGTTGTCAATAAAGTATAAAAAATTTGTGGCTAATGTTCCCTCTAAGGTGTGTGGGTGTGCACGCGCACATAAAAAATATACAGCACGTACACAATTTTTATCAAGACTTCTTCAAGTGCCGCCTTCTATCATAGGTTGGCGACCATGTTATTTATCCTGCATAAATGATCACCAACATTTTGAATATTGAACGACTTTCTGAGATAACATAGCCAAGATAATCTCTGCTGCCTTCTACTACTTAATAATGAATTGTAAAATATGATATTTTTAATTGTGGAGAATGTGTCCGAAGTATACAACTTTTCTTGATGGTTGCTATTAGTTCTTTTGTCTTAATACATCTTCATTAAGGGTATACTTTCATTTTTCCTTAAATTCTTCATTAAATTCGAATTACATTATCTTTCAAGCCAGGATTGAATGACGGAATGAGGTAAATAAAAACAATAAAAAATACACATTAATAGGATCGATACAAATATTATTTACTAAGAAATTATTGTGTTTTTGATATAAAACTTAGTTTTAAATAGTAGCTGAAGCCTCAAAGCACGCGAGTAAATGCAATATATTATTTAAAATCGTTTGTTTTCTCTAAAACAAAGTACAGTATATGTATCTCAGTATACGCCCTTAATTCATTACAGATCTTTGGATTTATACCAAATGAATTTTTCCAATAAGAAATAAAGAGAAAATGATTAATCTGTTCCCAAGAAAAAAATCCTGTTGTTATTGGCATATTATACATTGATGGGGTTAAATAAAATATATTAAACACGGCTAAATACTAAAATATATAAACAAAAACTATTAAATAAAATTTAACACGTTGAAGATCGAAAATAACACAAAATCACGCAAGTCCAGCGTGCGCTATTCACCAAGTGGTAGAAACAGTCGTACTGATGCTCCTGGGCGGTTGTGGCAAAAATGCCCCCTCTCCAAAAATCGAATTCAGCCAAATGAGACAAATACCAAAGCAAATGTATACCAAGGTATTTTAAAAACCTTGAAAATTGATAATATGTCCTGGTAATTTAACAGTTTATAATTCAATTACTTTTTAATATTTGTTTTACTTGCAAATTTATCTCCGTAATCTTGGCTTCAAGATTATAAGAAAATATATTTCATATATACATGAATTTTCCATATTAAAGTAATTTTGTGGCACACAGAAAATGAATTTAATGATCATGGTCATTCTTATTAATTATGGCAAATAATATTCAGTTTATTAGTTTTAAATTAGTGTAAAGGTTTTATCTAAGTAATAGTTTAAAAAAAGTTTAATCTAGTGTATAACTTCTGATATAAATTAATAATAAAAACCCACATTTTTATAAAAAAAAAAAAGGTGAAAAGATGAATTAACCCAGAAGATCTTTAGTATACATTGATAGAGCTACAACATACTAATGGTACCGTACATGTAGCCTTTATTTGTAAGGTAATGTTTTTCTTATTTTCTTTCTCAGTGCACAAATATACAATAGCATCGGTCCTTAAAATTGTACAAAAGATTTTTTATGGGCACACCACGATCCAAAATAAGAGGGAACACTGCTATGATAAAAACAAACAACTATTTTATCAAAAACATGCTACAATATTGTATAAATCACAAAAATTAAAAAAAAAAAAGATTTCAATTGTAAAATGTGATTTAATTAAATAAAATAAAAAATGTATTACTTGTGGAAGGAGGGAAGCTAAATTATTTTGAGCCTCCCTTTCTTGGTCCATTCCGTCACTTTCCATTTCTTGTGAATTGTCTAAGTCCTCCGCTGGCCTCTCTGTAAAACAGTCTGTTGAATTGGATATGGTTTTGAGCTTATTTTAAAATGATCAACATAAGATGATACAAAATAAAACTATTATGACTCACCGTTTTCTATACTTAAAACGTCAATGTTATGTGTGATAAAATTATTTTCCGGCATCTGCTCCATGTCTGAAAGAAAGTTGAAAATTTACTAAATTGAGAATTATCATTTTTTTAAAAGAACTTAATGTTTAATTCTTGATGGCAAACTTATAAATACATATATAATTCAACCCTGTTTGAATAATCAGATTTTATTCGACAGGAACATAAGCGGAAGGGATGTGATCATCTTTTGATAATTAAAATTTGAATTGTCAAGGTCGTAATCACCAAACTAATATACCTTGTGTCATATCCTGTATACTCATGGTAGCTTCTCTGGTAGTGTTGCACTGAAGAATCTCCACCATGGTGTCCCAGCACATCTCCGCTGCGATGGACAGGGGTGTTTTCTGGAACTTGCTTTCGGCTCTAGGGTTGGCTCCGGCATTCAATAATACGTGGACACACTCCTCGTGGCCTCTCTCCACTGCCCAGTGAAGGGGAGTCATTTGCAACTGGAAATTATCTATACCATTAATTTACACAGATATACACATATTTATTTGTATATGTTTATTACACATATAAATGTATAATAAACATATACATAAATATAGCAAAACTCCGTTAATTCGTAACTCACGGGACCAAAATTTAAAAAAAATATCCAAATTATGAATAATGAGAACAAAGTTTTCTAAAGGCAACATTAGAAATAAATTTTTATAAAAGCGCGTTAGTTTACTGCGTCTGCAATTTGGTGCGCGCTGCCGCTGTTGACATTGCGATTTCATACATGATAACTCCCATTACTTCAGCGTGTCAAAATGTTTATCAAATAATGTATTTCTCCTGAATAAGAAAGGTGTGTGGTGAGTGGTGATGCGCCAGTCTCTCAATGCAATAAAATCACGCACATTAATTTGATTGGTGGTCGAACTCACCTTTTCCATCCGAATTGAAGTATTAAAAATACATGTGAAAAATAATTAATTTTTTTTAAATCTTCATGTCTCGCTGGTCTTGTTGGTTAAAGCTTATTCGAGTTTTCAATTTTGAACCCAAAGAGGTATTCGGGACTCGATTTTTTCCGTCAATTTCATTTTTGATTAAAATTTTTTGTCGGTTTTCAAAATAAGCTCCATTTATCCAAATGGTCAAGGATTTATATGAATTATAAGATGTTGGTGCCATTCTACAGAACGAAATGTGGAAAAAAAATATGTCAACGTATTTAAATATGAAAGATTTATGTAGCTTCTTTAGTACCTACATATGCAAATCACAACGTTTCATAAACATAGAAACTAGATCAAATGATTCAATGTAAAAATTATTTTAACAACAACAAATCATAAAATGCACTATGGAGTTTGATGTACATATCATATTACGTAGATGAGTTTTGCCATATATCATATAGCAAAACTCAGTTTGGCATGCCATCGCGCGGCATTGTGATTGGCTGATAGGTGGGTTTAGTGGCAGATGTTCACGAAGGCATGAAGGTCAAATGCCTAGACATGCGAGTTTAGCGATTTAAAAACAATGGCAAATATGTGAATTACATGAAGAAATTATTTATTTCGGGTGTCAAAAACGCATACGAACTGCGAATAATCAGATTTTACGAATTATTGGTAGAAATTAGCATGAAATGTTATTTTCGGGGCAAATTTTTACAAAAAAAGTGCAAATTTCGTGAAAATACGAAATATACGGTTACGAATTAACAAAGTTTTACTGTATTTTAAATTGGGAAATTATCCATTTTGAGAGAAGCGTTTTACAAAAATGTGTGCTGTTACATAACTACTTACTATTATTACAAGATACAATAATATATGTATGTGTAAATATTTTGTAAGTACTTTACTTATCAAAAACATTATGAATGCTTGATTATTACACCTCTTGTTTAGGGACCGTTTTGACTATCCACGGTTTGTATTGTATTGCAATAACATATCTTTGCAATAACCAGCAATCTAATCGTGACCTCGTAATCACAAATTATGATCATTTTTGAATGTGGATTAAGAATAAACATTAATTTAATTTTTATGACCGTGTTTGCACACAAAAGATGCCTCCGTGCCGTAGCTGTACTATACTTTTGGTAATGGCAATGCCTATTTAAGAACACACTAACATAACTAAGAGTGTATAGCGCCATTTATAATTTGTCCCGATACTTTCGGTTGACAGATTTTACAAGGAAAAATATACAATAAAATGATAATCAAATATGGAAGGCAATATTAATAATTCCCAATACAAGAAACTCCCTCATGTCTGGTACTCCCAAGAAACCGACACTTGAACGGTGGTTTTACCATCGGCTGCCAAATTTGAAAATTCATTATCGTTGTGATTTCATATCACCCTGTTAACTATGAAAAAGGAACAATCAACGACTCTCAGAATATGTTCAATGTAAAGGATGCCATATTAACGATGTTCCTTGCACGAAGTAGTGTAAAAAAAACTGAGTCTTATCAATATATCACACACCTAGATCAAAACTAAGACCATTCAAAAAAAAAAAACAAGAATTTCGAGTTATTATTGTATTCGGATGACCTAAAATGTTATTTAGTTTCATAACTTGAGTAACAAATAATGGAGAAAAATGTTTTTATTTTTTTGTCTACTGAAAAATGACTTTTTGAGTTGTCTTAGTTTGGATCTAGGTGTGCTATATGTGTGTGTTTAGTTTATGTTTGATGTACCTTTAGGATAATTAAACTTGTTCCTTAATTTAATTTCTTCACTAGCAACAAGTATGTATATATAAATATGTAGGCGGTAGTACGGCAAAGGGATCTAGGGAGATAAAAAAAAAGTTTTTTTGTTGTCTTTCTATTGATGCTATTGCCATATTACTACTTTTTTTTTTAAATACTTCTTTTTGACATGTGTAAAGATCGGCTTTATCGTTACAACGGTAGATACTTTTATCCAGCATGATTAAGATAATTTTATGAGTGATGATCAGACATTTGTAAAATCTATATTCTGGCAACCCTCCGGTCCTAGTGGTGTCAGATAAGGTGGAGTTTACTGTAGAAACAAAAGTTACTGGTTTCGAGATGCTTAATTAGTCAGAATGATAAATCAATTAATATAATGAAAATATGAATTTTACTATAGCTACTTAAAGTTGGAACAAGGTAATATTGAGTTGCCCAACATTGTTCAAAAAAATAATTTATTTAATTTTTCATTATTATTAAAAAGTACTGACGTTTCCAAATGTATTTACAAAAAATAAGCTTTATTATGCATGAGCTAGCTTAGTTTCAAGACCTTCTCAATATTAATGTATTATTCATTCAAGGATAATGTATATTGAATAATAATGAAACGTGGCAAGTTGACCTAAATAATAAAAAATAATAGATTAAATAAAATACAGTCACTTTGTGTGAAACCATGAAATTTATTATACGTCAACCGGTTTCGCTTATCTCAAGCTTCATCAGTACGTATATAAAACTAATCATAAATACAAAAAAGTGCACTTATATATACATAAAGAGAGAGATAGAGAAAATTACATGTGAAAGATAGAATTTTATATTTATGATTAGTTTTATATACGTCCTGATGAAGCTTGATATAAGTGAAACCAGTTGAGGTATAATAAATTTCATGGTTTCATACAAAGTAATTGTATTTTATTTAATCTAAGTGATTGCTTTCTACGAAAATATAAAAAATAATTTTACCATATCTTTACAATGGACTTCGACTCCATGCTCCAACAATAGTTTTGCTACTTCCGAGTGACCCTCGTAGGCTGCAAAATGTAAAGGCGTCCTATCCACTTTTGTTCTTCCGTCTTTTCCAATACCTGCCCTCAATAACACATCACATGTTTCAAGATGATTATTCATGGCTGCTAAATGTAATGGGGAAGTTCCAAGCTGGAAATTACAATACAAATTGATATTGATTAACGCTTTATTTGTAGGCAAATTTGAAAGGAAACAGATGTATTACCCAGGGACCCGGAATCTCTAAACAAGTTCAACAATAGCCAGTCACACACAAGTAGATTTTAGTGATGGATCTGGGGATCTGAAGCTGGTCTGTGCGTTAGTGGGGAAGGATGGGCTCGAGGCCGCGGTCTGCCAGTTTCAGATCAGCGCACCAGTCCCGGCATGTCAACACGCACGTTCAGATAACCGTCCGAAGGCTACTAATTCCTGTCTATTTCGGGATCAAGATGAGCTGTAAGATTGGTGTCTTATGGCTAATCATCTCTAAATGATTATGTCATTTATATTTAACTATATATATTAGTACTTATTTTCCTAATCTTATGTATACATTACTCATAGAAAAATTCTACATTTTAATGAAACCCACTTTTATATAGCTATCCTTCGGGAGTTCGTGAATGATTCGGCATGTTTCTGGCATAATATATCCAAGTGTCTATGCTGCAATCCCAGTTGGAAATTTCATAACACTATCCAGTAGAAGAAGAAGTAAGTCCAGTAGAAAGAGAAGAAGCGGCCCCAATGACACTGATCGGCGTGCGTGCGTAGACAAATTCTGGAAAATCGGCTGTTTTACTCCTGACGCGAACAGATTATGTTCCTTGACAGATTTAATGATGGTGCGATCTGCCTGTTAGCGGGCAACAGGCCCAAATCTGTCAAAAATATCCGCCAATCTGAACCGTGGATCTGGTCCGTTGAAAAAATCCGCCTGTGTATGGGTAGCTAATCACAACAATTACAGCATAGGTATTTTTTTTTAGTTATGTATGGATGAGTAGATATATCTTAAATTTAAATATAAAATAATATTGTGGTACCTTTGAATGTCTAAATAGATAAACCTGTTTTAAGACAACAGTAGTATTAACCGCTATTTACATCTTATATTAACTATTTTCATTGAAAAAAAGTAAATGAGGTGTGTTCTTTTGTATGGTGGGGCGATAGAGGTCCGGTAATTTGTTGCTACGCCACAGTGGAGAGTAGTGTCAATTTCCTTTGAAATACAAATTAGGTGGATATGTGACTTTTGTTTTGAAGGTATATTTTTCAAATAGAAAAACAAACGACTTCATTTTTATTGTCAGAAATTTGTAAATTAGAGTTTGATTTTGGATTTTACAACTTTGTATTAGATGACAGAAATAATCATTAATATCAGCCGTAATGCGTTTTCAATGTAGAAAAATGATTAGCGGCTGAAGGGATAAGCTCAAATCACAAAATGTTGAATTTTCTATCATTAAAGATACATAATAGGTTACTCACCCAGTCTGTCGTGAACGGAGCACCCTTACTCATGAGATCTAGTACAGCCGTTGTGTCCCCTTCTCTAGCACTCTGCAGCAACTTCTTACCCAACTCAAGGACAGAAGTGGACTGAACTCTATTCCTCGATACAAGGGACCCGCCGCAGTCGATCTAGAAAGAGAAATAAAACTGTAAATTAAGTGTAGCTTGCGATTATAAATTAGAATTAAGAATATGATGCATTGATGCAAGAATCATTTTTTATTTATTTGCATGCTTAAAAATTTTAAAAAAATTATTAAAGCAATTTAAAGTTCACTTCCTTAAGTGTGAGTGTACACTGACGACTTTCTGGCACACACTGATGACTAAATTTTCAAATGTAAAACGGTTGGTAGTGAACTGTCGTATGACTGTTTTGTCCTCAGTGTGCACTCGCTCTAATGTACAGAAATTGTAGAGAAAAACAATTACAATAACTACTGTTCATTGTGATCACATCGGAGCTTTTGATTCTAATATGTGAAAACTAAGATCTACACAAAATATATATGAAAATTTTTAACACATACATTTAATTTATTTGAAATACATAAAAATAATAAATTAACAAGCACAATTTATTATCGTGTCATTTAAAATAGTCACTAATTTTAGTTTGACTACCAGAATCCATAAATAGCGCAGTAGCTCAATTTTTAATCCATTAAAACATTTAAGTTATTGAATGCTGATACAGATATAAAAACCGCTTATCTTTGAGAAAAACATGGCAAATTGTAAAAAACAAATAAAAACCGAACAAATCTGATAGTGATGAGTAAAAATGCTACTCTTGACTCACTGGGTGATTGTGATTAATATTCGATAATATCAGTGATTGAAAACTGTGACTGTGATCATAGCTCCATTATTAATACATGTGCGCCGCACGATAAAATACACAAAATAAATTTTTTTAAAACATAGTTTTGAGCATATTTACTTACGTTATTCAAACTTCATTAAAGTAACAAACATATTCTAGCATGTAAAATTATTATATATCTTATTTAATATCGTCACAAAAAGAACCTTTAAAAAATGTGAGTTTATTTTTTGGGTCAAATAATTCTCAGCATTTCAGGTCAATTGCATAAAACATTTTGACAAAATCTACTAGATGGCGCCAATAACGAATTATAACATCATTCCTTCATGAATATTTTCATTTCATTTGGACATGCGCCGAATCATAAATCAATAAATAAAATAAAAAAATGAATTACGATATTCCCAGATATTCAATCACTGATAGTGAGTGTGACTTAAGACATCAATGATTGACTCATGGTTTGTGATTTTGAGTTCATCCTTAAAATCTGGTGACTGCTAGCGTGACCGAAGTCTTTGGATAAAACAATGGAGTGTATTTGATTAGATCGGGGCTAAATCAAATATAAAAATTAAAAGGAATCCGCCGTGTCTGTAATGCAGGATTTATTAGGATAATTATTGGCTGCATATTGCTAAGAATTACACAAAAACTTAGGTACTTATAAAGGTTGAGTGACACTATAATTGTTTATTATTCTACTCGAAAACATATTGGGGCCTACGTTAAATAGGAAGTCGAAAAGTTTATGTTCTACAATTCATTTAGCATTTATATTTTTACGAATATCGATTCAAATAATGTTTAAAATCGTTTCTTATGTGTATTACGATAATATGTGAACATTATCAATATATATAATAGCAGTACCTCGCTAACACGTCAGGTTAAGGACCAGACCACTAACGTAAAGTGAAAATCAAAGAATATATTTTTAAATTGCAAGTGCATATTAACACTTAAGAACACTTAAGAAAGTGTGAAAATTATATGAGACAAGAGACAAATTTTGTTCTTACTATTTAGCAGTACTCATTAATATGAATATATTTATGTTATACAATATAATACTTGTTTAGGGTTCTTTTTCTATTCTGCATTGGGGCCTAATTTTTGTAGTTATGCCACTGATGAAAAATACAAGTATTTTTAAAGGACATTGTACGGCTGATTCTAATAACCACTGAACACAATAACTGGCGCCTACTGTATAAAAATAACAATATATGTAATATAGTATTCAAGGTGAAATTGTATTATATTCATTTGATATGATGGCACTCAAAATTACAGAGTTTATTACAGATTTTTCAATATGTTAAATAATTTGTTATTCAATTATTATTGAAAAAATATAATTAACGTTTTTAAATAAAAAATAGACTTACTGGAATTAGAGTGGCTCCATCAAGACCGCTTCCATCTTCTGAACAGATCATTTTTACTGAAAAAAAAAGATATAATAAAAGATTACATTCTCCCACAAACAAATTGGTATTATGTATATAGCAGTGGTGTGTACGAGTCGAAGGATGCTGTTGGTATTCCGAATTGTTAAATCCAGATTTGTTCCAAAAATTTTGCAATAAAAAAAAAAAATATTAACTTATTCTCATCATTACTATTTGTACTAAAACCACCTTGTGGATTTTGGCTTCCTTAAGAGATTTTTGTTTCATACTGTTTCTCTCCAATTCAGGATTTCTAAGGCAGATATGTCTTGGAGGACATTATTACTCTATCTTAGCTTAGGCCTTCTCAAGTTCCCGCATCTTAATCTGATATTCAGCAGTTTGGTATTTGCTGTTTGGTCATTTTCTCCGAAAGGCTTAACAATCGAACTAGTATAGAACTCATCGTTGTAGGTTTACATTAAAATTAATTTTTTAAAACTGGCCAAAATGTAGCCCTCAAAAGTTTTCATTATTCTTCTTAGTTAATACCCTGGCTCAGATGAGTATGTAAGCACTGGTTTGATAAATGTTTTGTAAATAGATATATTGATATTTTTGAATAGTAGGAATGTAAAAATACTATACTTAAATAAAATACAAATGTGAATTGAACAGTAGTTTGTGTATTTAAATGAAAAATCATTAATTACCATTAATTCAATATCCATCACGTTTCATAAATAAAGACTTGCAATTAATAATGTCAATGCACGCAGCGATGAAAGTTTGTGGAACTACGTATTCCACGTCGTTTGAAGAATTGTGGAACTGTGGATCAACGTCGGATAATGGCACAAATCAAAACCGCGAGGGAGTATTTAAAGTTTTAATATTTTATTGCGGAGAACACATTCTTATTGTGAAGTGGTAATACATATATAGTGAGTAGATGGCTTTCAAATAAAGGAATGATAAATGTATCAATTTGAAAAGTGTAACATATAAGTTCGAAAATTTGTCATCAATGTACTGTGTGCAGTAACATAATCGGTTAATGTACGTTCCCCGGATTGGAAGAGATCTAGGTTTGAATCACGGTAGCAACAACAATATTTTTTGACAAAATTGATTTTATATGTATATCTTTCTAATTAATACATTTAATTAGTATTTAATAATATAAATATTTGATGATTTAAATAAGATAAGGTAATTCACAGGTGTGCGCAGTCAGTAAAGTGAAATATGCTGTATGTAACTATATCGGAGAATAAAGTGAAATTCAACATTTGTCTGACAAAATATTATGCTATATTAAAATCTTAATGAAATGAATATTGTGATAAAAATATTGCGATACATATTTATTTCAAATTATTTCACATAAGTTCTAGTTAAGTACAGCTTATCTCAAAATACTGACTATACACACACTGACTGGTAATGCATTATTTTTAAATTTATCAAAAATGACAATTCAGATTTGAGTGTTGGATCTTCATATTCGTATTCTTGGCCAAACAAGCGCACCGTGTCTGAAGCATCAAATCTGAATTTCTTGAAGGCACAATAGATTTTTTCTTATTTATTTTAAATTAATAAACCTTTAATTACCTCAAGAGTTAACTAAAATATGTTAAAACGAGCTAATCATAGTCCATACATTTAATTGTTTTGGAAGATATCTTTATTAATGACAAAAATGTCATCAACAATATCAAAACTATAATCATATTACATGTCCTGTACCTACTATTATTCATATTTGTAACCTGTAAAACATTTGCATTAGTAATTTGTCTTCTACAGGCACTTTGCTAACTTCAATATGATATGTGGAAGTAGAAAAGTGTTAACGTACATACATATTAATTTTGTCACCTTATTAAAAAGATAATATCAGACAATGTCAATATTCCAAGCAGTTGAAGGTCAAATGGAAAATCTTGTACCTTGACAATACACTATTTCTAGATTGATTAATTTGTTATCAAGAATTAAAAACATGACATGGTTTACTACGATTTTAAAATATTTTTCATGTAAAGCGAGCATTCTAATAGCTCGCTTTATTCATTAGTCCTGCCAGACGACCTGTGCATGAACAATGACTAACTAGATACGACCCAGCAGGCACCACTTCTAGACTTTGGACAGTTTTATCAGGTGAGCATTCTAACTGCTAGACCATAAAAGAAAGTCAGTATTTATGTACTATTACTCAAACAAGGTAAATGTTTTCTACATAACCTTCAAATTATCGACATTGTCACAAAGTCAGCAACATAAATATGGTAACGTCCTTAAAAAATAAAATAAATTACAATTTTGGTTCATTATTTTGATGAAAATTGTAATTAATTTATAATATTTATTGATATTGCTTAATTTCAAAATTATATTTGACGTAATTGGCCGCTTTCGTTGACAGTTTTTGAAAAAGGACGTAGACAATATTCATAATTATTATTGGACGAAGCATTTACATGACGTTAGGGAAAGTTATAAACAGCTTCGCTTCTGTTTATCAAACGTCAATGAAGTTTCAAATGAATGGTGACAGGATGAGGATGTTAACAACTACAGAAATACGCCATATTTGCCATACTTCCTGTTCCTGTTAAACCAGCGGAAATATCGCCGCCTAAATCTTTACTATCATGTCGTGTAGTGGAGTCGTCGGATGGACGGGATAATATATAAGCGGTTTACTTACAGCGAATTGTACACTATTTCCGTAAAAATTATAACCACATTGACAAGAAGCCAAAAGACAACCATCCAGCACTAATAAAGTGGTTTCACAGCCTTCTATGTTGTAGTTTTTGAGCGCGAAACTAGATTGTCAGTGAATATTTTATAACATAAAAAATGACTGTTATTGTGTAAATACGTGTTGTTTTTATGTTTTGCCTAAATGTTTATTCTCAATAAAGTTATAAAAGATACATATTTTTATGTAAATTAGTGGCAAAAATTATTATTAACGTTGTAGAAGTTTGGAAATGCAGTAGTTCTACGGCTAATGCGTTATTTGTTATTCGGCCAGTGTTTTGGCAATGCCTACTTTATTGAAAATATGGGGTTTAATGTTTCACATTCGCGCTTCTTCAAATGTTATTGTTATACATTCAATTTTATAGGATTACATTTTATTTTCAATATAGACAAAATTAACCAGATAACCGCCTGGAACAAACCTTTTTTAATTCTCGCCAAGGCCAAAATCTAAAAAAAATTTTTTTTTTTCGGTATTTTAAAAATTAAAAAACATAATTAAATTAAAATACGCATTTATTAATTTAACACATTATATTATTGATTCGCTTAATAATATTTTCAAACTTGATTTGAATTTTATATAATTTTCCTCTATTGTTAAAGAGTATTAAAAAATTTAACTCCCAATAAAGATATGCGGTTTAGATGAGTCAAAGCTTTAAAAAATATTTTCTTTTTCATGTCATGTATGTAAAAGAAGATAATAGTATGTAACTTACGAGTATATCATTTTTGAAACATCTTGTTTGTTACATAAAATGATGTACATAAAAGTAAATTCTTATTAGTCTATCTAAGGTGTCATAATTTAATATATTACTAATTTCTCAAATATTAAATTGGAAAATGTTAAAATTATTTCAACTAACCCAATACCAATGCATAAAGTTTTTAATGCATGTATTGGTATTGTAAACAAAGAAATCTATTTTTATTCTGTCTGCAAATTTCAAATTCTAAATTTAAAAAAATGAAAATAAAACGCATTTTTGTGATGAATATATTTTACTCATTTTACTTAATAAAAATCTTTTAGTTTTTATCATTACCATTTAAATGTGTTGTGTTTTTTAAAAGAATAATTATCTGGCAACTTGTTTTCTCATCCGCGTATGGAGATGGTATGGAGTATCAAATACTATTATTTAACATTGCGCCAAAAAATTTGCATTTTTCTCAAAAACTCCAGTTGAAAACTAATCTAATTATAAATATAATTTAAAACAATTCACTTTGTTTAAACACCACTTTATTTTTGCTAATACCAACTGGTTTCAGAATTACTGTTCCTTCTTTAGTGTATACAAGATACTAACTTAGCGTTACATAATATGGGCAATTATACATTAGTGTCAGATGCTAAGTTAGTATCTTGTACACCCTGAAGAAGGAACATTAATTCCGAAACCGCTCGGTGTTAGCAAAAATAAAGTGGTGTTTAAACAAATAGCGAAATACAACAGTACTAAACTAATTAACTCATACTCTTCACTGCAAATGTTTCCAGAATTGACAAAATAGAAATAGAAGAGTATTATGTTCATTCTCTTGCGCAAAGTCCAGTGAAAAATTATAAATAAAGTATTTTTAATGAAAATATTTTTGTTGTGAAGTCACAATTTCAGAATATAGTTCTGGTATTTTTAATACAAATTAAACAAATCAACTAGAAAGATATACAGAAATAATCTATTTATTTTCTAGTTCATTTATTTTATTCGTATTATAGGCAGTTCTCGATTTATGAACATCACAATTTTAAGATTATTTTATTTACATAATGCACAAAGTTGTTGAACTAGGTAATCAAATGGAATTTGACTCGGCTGATGTAAAAGAGTTGTTGGATTCATATTTTGAGAAATTGACAACTGATAAGGTAATAAATAGGTCTATAAGAAAATTTAAACAGTACAGTAGAAGTACAAGAATATCTTGAAATTTTACATTTCAGAACATTTATGATGCCGAAAATGGCTGCAGCTTGGATAGAACTGCAAAAGTGAAAAGAGGCATTTATCGACTTTTATGTTTTAAAATAATGTACACTGACATGTTATAATCAGTGGTGTAGTGGGGCCAGTACGGTGCCCTGGCACTTCTTTCGGAGCCTGGGCGCCGCCCTGCCACTTTTTTGACACGGAACTTGCTTTTCAAGTACATTTGAAACGAAAAGAAATTTATGTTTTTTTTTGCTAATTGGATCGTCTAGGCGCGCGGCGGTATCTCATTCTTTCAACTGTTGACCACATGCATTTGGAGACATAAAATATGTGAATTCAACTTAAATAAACAGTCATACCTAAATTTACATGTCATAGCTCGTTAGTTGTTTTGACATATGAATGGTTTTAGCTTTTATAAAAGCTATTTATTTATTGCTGGCTATAATCATTTCTTAACTTAATCATTAACTTAAATAAACAGTCATACCTAAATTTACATGTCATAGGTCGTTAGTTGTTTTGACATATGAATGGTTTTAGCTTTTATAAAAGCTAATTATTTATTGCTGGCTATAATCATTTCTTTTTAACCTCAGTCTAATTCAATTTCAAATTTCCGTGTGAATACATGCAAGAAAGAAAGAGTGTAGGGGGGTGGTTAAAATCAAATACTGCTCTGATACTTTTTTATTAAGCACTATACCACTGGTTATAATATTTTTAATGAAAAAAATAAATTTATCAATAAAACCCATTTTTCAATATTGTAAACAATTTATTATCAAACAAAAGGAAGTGGTTTACCATAGTACAACCTGACAATACCAATTAACACAAACAAAAACTATTCTTAAAATAAAATAAAAATGTGAATTATTTTAAACACGGGAGGTACAGTTCAGATGTTAATGTGATGCAATGTGTTACACATTTCATGGTCAAAGAGTGGCTGGCAACAGCTAAAGATAGACTGCGTTTTGAGACGTAAGTCACTATATGGATTAGAACATTGTACACATGCCTAGTGCACAATATTTTAGGGTTAGATACATTATTAAAAATATGAGTCAAAAATCTTCAAGCTGCAAGTGCCTAGTCTCAACCATGTCAGAGATATAAGCATTAAAAAAAATCTTATTTTTGCGATCATGTATTTCGATTAATTGAAATATTTTATTGACTCCAAATTATATTGGGTTGCCTAATAAGACATGGCTGTTTTATTAAATTATTTATTATAAAATCAAATCAATATAACATTTCAATGAATTGTTCAGGATTTCATCCCATCTTTCAACCAATTTGTAGATTCCTTTTTTATAAAAATCAGCTGGTCTGGTATTATATAGTTATCGAGCCAATTTCTGAGATCATCGTCGTTTTTGAACATAATGCCACATATTTGATTGGAGAGTGATCGAAAAAGGTAATAATATGATGGACCGAGGTCAGGACAGTAAGTGGATGCGGCAGAATTTGACCAGATGACCATTTTAACCGTAATTAAAGGTGAAAAGAAGTATGCGCCGAAAATGATTGTTTTTTTCAATTTGACACTAAAGCCCAAAAATTAAGAAAAACTATAAGATACAGGAAAACGTTGACACTGATGTTTTAGAGCAGAAAAAAAACTATCGAATAATATGTCATTTTTTGTCACAATAAAACAAAATAGCGGGAATATAGCATTTAAAAAAACCACAAAGACTTATTAGATGACCCAATTATATTTAATACAAAAAATAAAAGGTAATCAAACTTCAAGCGGCCAAACTATTTTTTTAGATGATTTAGGGTCTGAATCGAAGTATAAAATAATAATGGGTCAATTTTGCAAATATTTATTTTGAAGTACGTAGACTTAAAGATTAAAACGAAAAATTTTGTACAATGAGATTTTTAGTAATGGTACAGAAATTGTATATACTTCCTGGAACATTTTCAACTCATAATTTAGTCAGGTATCCACCTATAAAATATTGTGGACAAGATCTGTTACATTCTGTATGCAGTAGAAATTTTATCTGTGAAAATGTAAAACAATACATTAAAAAATATTTCAAAATTAGTTATCTATTATTTTTATCTTATTATATTCTTTTGAGTCGTAACATATATTTCAAAAGAACGTGATATTTTGAAAATATGTAATTATTTGAGTCTATTTTATTCCGTATTTAAGGCTTGCATCAGAGTTATTCAGAGCAATTTTCATTAAAATAATGGTAGAAAGTACAAAGTAAAGCTGATTTTTATTGGTTTGATACACACACATATATATATATATATATATATATATATATATATATACAAACCCTTCCCACATAAAATTGTAAACAGCAAATAGGTCATTTTTAGTATTTTGTATGTATTTAATACATTTTTAAATGACAGTAATTTTAAAAACTATATTGTGTTTAATAGAATACAATATATTACATAAAAATTACTGTCACTAAAAATATGTATCAAATATATGAGAAATAGTTTGTCTATTAACTAAATAAATTACTCTCTTTTGCAGCGAGTCTAATAGGTTGATTTTGATTAATTTTGGGGGCACCAAACTGAACAAATTTAAGTAAATTATCCAATAAAATAAAGTCAATTTTGCAATTGCATTCATCGGATAAAAATTGTTCATTGGCGCAGTATTGGCTGCCTTAGCCGCTTTAAGTGGTTGAGTAAAATGCAGAAATACATTTACAACGCAAAGCAATTGACTCGGCCATTTTTTGTAGCCTGTGTGTGTGTGTGTTTAAGTTTAAAGTGGCAAATATTAATATGTAAACAAATACTTTGTTCCTTAAAACAAAATATTTGTGCATTAAATAATATATCTATTTTAAATTTAAAAATATTCAATTCAGCATTACTTTATTTGTAGTGTACAATAAAATGAATTTTTTAACAGCCAATGTGAAACAACAGCCCAGCGCAGCAATTGCAAACAGCACAGCAATGTTAATGCAGTTATTTGTTTTAGTGCGTATGTTACATATTCGTTTTAAATTAGGTTAGGTTGCTATTAAAAAAATAATTTTGTTGCACACTATAAATAAAATATAGTTTAATATAATATTTTTTATTTAAAATAAATGCATCTATTTAATGCTAAATTTTTATGATTTTAATGCAGAATTAATTATTTTTATTTTTGTAAGCATTTGTTTTAATGCATATATATTTTCTTATAATTCCCTGTTACATCATACCCATTTAAAATTCTTAATCGTAAAAGAATCTATTCAAATAGTCAAGACTGGTTTAATTTTAGGCTTTTTATTGCCATATATTAGAGAAACATTATGGCAATTCAAGATAAAAAACATCAATAATTTTTATTAAGTATGATAAACTTGTGGTTATTTGGATTAAAATAAAAATTTAAAATTTTTTATATTTTTGATTAATTGAGAAAAATGTTCATATAATTTTCTTTTTTCGGTGTATCCGGCATGGTGTCATTGCTGAAAATAATAGTGGAATGATAATAAATAAACCAATGATACCAGTATTTATTTTATTTACAATCCAATAACACTTCAATTAATTTTCTCAACATTCAAAAGCTGTACGGTATTTGCATTTAATACTTCTATACATTTTCTCAATTTAAAAATTATGTTTTTATTAAATTTTTAAGTTTTTTAATGTTTTCAATTTCAAATAATCCTAATCTAAATATTTCATTATACGGCTAACATCCACACATTTCTATCTATATCAAATTATTCGAGAAATAAATAAAAGAATCTTTCATATGTTTTCTTTGTTATTTTATATATAATAATTAAGACTTTCGAAAGTAAAATAAATATAAGAAATGTTACCTTTGTAAATAAGATCATATTACAATATATACGGGTAATCAAGATGGTTTTTAAAAATAAACATATTTATGTACACCTTATCTTGATGTTTATTGAAAAAGACATTGACTTGAAATATTGATTGAAAATGTATCGACTATTTTTACATATTATAGTAATATATTAAATTATCATTTAGCTGAATAATTGTGTATCTTGATATTTTTAATTATAGGCAGTGTTGTTCATTAGAAATAAACACGTCTAACGCTTTATAATGCATAGTTTATTTAACACCTTAGTTTAATAAAACATTATTTATGTCTAAATAAGCAGTTTTGATGTAACAATATTAATAAATGTTTATTTTACTAGCTTCAGAAACTATAGTTATTACATTATATTGCTAACTACATTAAATGGAATGGATATTTCATTTTACGTAATGATTTATTGAGACATTAACAAATTCTTTTTTTTTCAACATTAATTAATAGATTGCGGAAAAATAAGCATAAATATTATATATTAGTGTATTCTTATTTAAAACACATTTAATATTAGAAAAATGTATGAAATTAAAAAAACAAATATCAATACTTATGTAACTTCTTCATATTAAACACACAAAGCTACGTCTCATTGAAGCTTTCTGAAATAAATTATAAATAAAAAGTGTTCTATGACTGCAAAGAAGGTAATATTCGCTGATGTCCGCCTAACTACATTTATATTCATTTGTTTCTCTCTACAGAAAAGCAAATGCGAGAAAGATAAATGCATTAATTCTGTAATTACCCTAAAAATATTATTTGCTTGCTTGTATATATAAAATGTTATTAATCTGGCGTAGTCAACTCTTCAAGTGGACTAGCATAATTTGTTAGGTTAAGTGGAAGTTTTCTGCAAAATGAACCACATTCAGAAATAATAAAACTCCAGGAATTAGCTAATGATATAAATAAATAAACAAAATGTCAAGTTCGGACACTGTTGAGTTTGAACCTTGTTATTGGATAAGTAAAGTAATATTTAACACATAGCAGTTTTATTATCAATTACATATTTGTATTCATTTTTCAAGAATAGCAATTCAAAGAAATAATGTTTAAACAATAAAATAGAGGCACATAGCAAAAGCACAGTATCTGAATAGCAAACACGGAGAATACTTATTCAATATTATTTACAATAGATAAACATAGAAAATATTTCGACCACATTTAACAATCAACATATAAATTGAATTGTTATTATTTTGTCATGAATATTTTTTGTGTATTTCATTTCAATATGCTTGATTGTAGATGAACAAAATTAACCAGATTCAGATGTGGATAACTTCATTTGCAGTCCAGAATAATAAACAATATTTTTGGTTAATAACTAATGACATGTTCTCAGGTATAGTGTAATTCTAGAACATTTGTTTCAGTGATGAGTAAAGTTAAAGTAGGTATCGTTATGGCAACACATTGAAAGATTTTTTGGTATAAATGTTTTGGGAGAGTTTTGATCCCTAAAATAATCTTAACTACTTAGTTGTAGACTGCTATCAATGCAAAACAACACAAAAATTGAAAACAATAATAATTATAGGAAATTACAAATACAACTGACATCTTATTTATTTATTGAGTTATAAATAATATACATAGTAGTGTTAAGCGGTACCTGAGTATTTACCAAAAATATTATTAAAAAACCAGTGTAACTGTTGGTATAATAAAATATTTTGAGACATTTAAGCGATTTTTGATTTCAAAGATGAACATGACACAATTTGGTCCTAAATGCTGATAATTTGTTTATTTTTAAATAAATGTATTTATTAATATCTAAAATGTATAATATCAAAGATTAGTCTACATGAGATTCATTTTTTCAACATTATTAGCATTTACAATTGATTCTCATTCTGAATTTGACCATGGTACAGTGGGTGATGAGCATAGTGTTCCATTGCAGGAGCATGTGCGTCCATCACCGTTTCTTCAACATATTGGTTCCTTACCATAATTTTTTTATTGTATAAGCCAATTGACAGTTTTTATCGAGATTAATAAATATAATTTTAAACCATAAATTGCTTCAGCTGATACAGTTCACAATCAGACTTATTGCAATAGTCAAATTGTTTTAAATTATCATTTTCTCTGAAACCCGTCCAATTTGACTAACTTACAAACAATTTTTGTGAACAATGTCTTCTATTTTAAGAATCAAAAGTAAGTTATTTATTTAATAAATCTTAGAAGCTATTTGTCAAAATAGTAAGTTTCCTTAAAATATATGCAAAACACGAGATAGCAACATTGTCTCACTAACGTATGGAATGATGAGATAGTTGAGACTGAACTAAACACGTAATGTAGTTTGCAAAAGCATACTATACTTATTTGTCGCCTTTATAAACTCAGTTTTTAACAAAAAAATATCTGGAAACTCATTCAAGATTGTTATTCAACATCTTCATTATAAATAATACATAAATTTTCCAAAAAATAATGTATATATATATATATAAGGAAAAAAGCATAAATTAAACAAATTGTCACCATTATCAAAACTTGATAAATATCATACGAAGGAAATTGACCTTACATTGAATGGTATTTATTAAAAGCTACAAAACTGTAAAATTAACCTAAAAGTATTTAATATTGAAAATGTTCAATATCACAAGTCTTTACAAATAATCAGTTTCTTGGTTATACTAATACAAAAACAGTGTAAGACGGATTCAACGTTGATATTATTCTTTTGATAAAAGAGTTTTTACAATTTCGAAAAACTTTATATTAGTGATATTGGGAGTGATACTGTTTAAAGCTGAAAACTGAAAGCTAAAAAAATGATTTCTCGGATGGTACAGCCATTAATCAAACATTTGATTTATAGTGAATGAGATGTTTAAAAGTGTTGGTCTTGATTAGTGAAGAAGCCACTTAGCGGCGATGAACATCGCAATGTTGGGTCCCAGAAGCAACAACAGCGACCCGGCAAGGTTAGCCGCACCGTTGACACGGATATCACTCTCCTTCAGGAATGGGTAGTCTATTACGTGAATAATCCCGTTGGTGCATTCGACGTCGGGACGGAACACGTGTATCCACTGATTCTGCCATTCCACATAGTAGCCTTAACAAAACAGCATTATTGAGATAACTAATTATCACAGGCATACATGAGATATTTATCTATTGTAAGTAATTCATTCATTCAAATTTAATTTGTGAAGAAATTACTAAAAAGCTACCAAATACATAATCTAATAAAATAATTACTTTTATCAGATTCCTTGATTCTGAGTCTTAGTGTGTCTCGAACAGTTGGGAGGACAAAACCGTGTGTGTCGTTTGCGAGCAGTTTGATGTCAGCCATTGTGTAGCCTCGGTCGGATATTACTAGATGACGTTCCAAAATCTGTTTAGTCTAAAATTATGCAAACGAGAAAAATTGATTAAAAAAATATTTAAAAACAAAACCTAAAAGATGAAGTTCAAAATCAGTTGATGAGATTATTTACAATTACGCAAACATTATTTGGTAGAAAAAAAGTAATGTGCAGAAGAGATGCCTCACAGGTTATTATACAGCCTGTGGTACTGTATTTATTAAGGGGATTTGTAGAGAATTTTTTACAGTTACAATTCATGTATGAAGTTGGCACTCAGGTACATAGTTAGTAAAAGTGATGCACTTGTAGTAGTAGAATAGTCAGTCTAACTACACATACTATTTTACGAATTTAAAAAGGTAATGGGATATATGTATTTAAAAAATAATTACATGATAGCTGAAGTCCTCCATGAAAAGTTTCTTGTGAGCTGATGGGAATTCAGTTTCAAACTTTTGCCAGGCCTTGTCTCTCGGTACAAAATAGGTGAATCTGTGAGTAGAGTCGTTTAGCTGGTTATTGAAGAATCGTCGACGGCCAAGGAAATAAGTGTCACTGTAAAAATGTGATATTTTGCTCAGTAAAGTTTCACATAACACAGAAAAGTATTATATATATGAATTACAACAATGTGAACCTTTTATTTAAAATGTACTACAACTTTGTAAAATGGACATAACGGGATTCAAGGGGTAGTAAATTGAATGAAAGAGTGAATTCTAGTATGAGGGCGGATTAAAGCAAGATTTGGGCAGGAAAGTAATATTGATCATGATGATTAAGAATTTAGAAAGGAAAGGCAAGTCAGGTAAAAGAATGGGAGGAATTGGGAGTGATTTTATAAGGAAGATATGAATGAAAATCAATGTGCACCAGTTGTTTGGAAGGCCATACAAGGAACAACAGGAATAAAATGTTTTTTTTCCCTCTATATGTTAATTAAGCATAAAAAATAATTTGCCATTTTCTGTTTTGATCTTTATCTTATTTATCTTTATTTAATTCTTATTTGCCTGATAAGATTCACTATTTTATAAGGAATTATGTTTGTATAGCTAATGTATGAATGTATAGGTACAATATAATATCAACTTACTTGAGCATAGGATCGGTCTTAAGTTTCTCCAATACAGTAGTATAAGGCACGCCGAGAACCCTGTTGATAATGTGAACTATTCCATTGGTAGTTGCAATATTCGGTTGAATGACGGTTGCATTGACACCACCTCCCTCAACTGTCAGAGTTTGGTTATTCCCGTGGTGAACAATATTAAAATAAAGGTTCTTTCTCTCTGCAGCCGTTGGTACCTGGAATATCTGTAGTGATAACACCAAGAAAGAGGGTTTGACAAGCAATACTACTACCAACACAACTAACATATACATGCAAGGTTAATATTACACAATAATATCTACACATTCAAATAATAATGAACTTGAATACATATATATTTTTAATGAATTTAATGGCAAATCACGTGACATGTAAGAATTGTGCAATTGTCATTAACATTATTATAATATATGTATCTAGTTTAGTTAATTTAATGTAGAGTAGGTTAAATGTAGGCTCAAATTTTCAGGTTTTTTCTATACATATTAGATTAAAATTGTGTAAATTAGCACAATGTTTTATTTGTGTACATAATATTAAAGAAATCAATTTGTCATTGAAATGATTAAAGCACATATTTCTGAAATATAACAGCTGAGCTTTAAACAAGGGATCTCATTATCCAGCTACCCCGGTCCATCTAGTTCATTTAGGTCAGTGATGTGTACTAAAATTTATTTAATTTATTCCAATTTTAAAATAGCATTTCAACTGAAAGTTCATATAATGTTAATATAATTCATATTAAAGTGGTGGCAATATTATAAATGTTATGTATAATTACATCGAAAACTTTTGATTAACAGTGTAACAGAAATTTATAATTTATAAAATTAAAAACTTAAGTGAGAAAATAGGATTAAAATTAATATAATAAAAAAATACATAATATTTAAAATAAATATTCTTGTTTTAAGATAATACGTGCTTGCTTGGTGAGAAAAACTACTTAGTTGAATCCTCAAAGGGTAAATAATAGTCTATTCATATGATGTAATATTATCACTAAAATAAAATAAAAATAAGCCTTTTAAAATAATATTCATAAAAAGCAAAACATTTTACCAAAAACAACTAAATAGGTACATAGGTCTCAAACTATTTAACTAAATTATCAAGACAAGATATATTGTATATGTATGTATAATATTATGTATGCAGTGGGAACTTTGTCAATTAACTATCCTCTTTTATAATTTTATTTTTAAGCTATTAAAAAAGTTGTAGAACAACTTATTTTATTATTAATAATATTATTCAATTACTGTTAAGAGACCAAATAGATGTATAAAGTAACTTTATTGTGCATCAAAGAAATATTGGTTAGAACATTTCTTTTGAATCTTTTGCAAAAATAAAATGAAACATAGTTTAGGAAAAAAATTAGGTCCAATGAAAAAATTGATCACACTCCAAAATATATGTCATGTCATAACTGCACTGAAGAGTACACACGCGTGTTTGCTGATACATGATATTTTTTTGGGAAAATAAAAGGCAAAATAAAGTGCATAAAAATATTAAGAAATGATTTTGATTTATATCTTTAATTAAATCAATTATTATTATGCAACAAGGATTGTGGTAGGTAAAGGTAATTTTAAATTTTTTTAAAAATAATTGAGATAATACGGAATAAAAACAACACATCTAACTAAGCTATGCGTTTGTGCTGTGAAAGTTCTGATCCCTTGGAATAAGCTTCGAATCCCTTATCTCTTCTTCCCTAGACATCACTTATCTTAATGATGATGGTAATAAGTAATATATCAAGTATACTACTAAAGCGATATTTCTAACCAGCAAAGACATTTGTTACGCCCTGCGGGCAGTCTTGTCCTACATTTCGACTGGCCAATGTGGCTGATAACATTTATCGTAAATTCTTATATTGAATCACATTTGATATTGCCAGCAGAGAAAAAAGGTGTAAATATGTTTTCAATATACAAATGCATTGCCTAAATCATCAGAGCTACGATTAAAATAAAATATTTTACGACAACATAATATTTCCATTCATGTGGTATGATTATAAATGCAACTACATAACGGTATTAATGTAAAGTGAAGTGTAAAGTTGAATGCAAAATAAGGATTTTTTATTACTGGTTATACGAAATGTATCTATCGCATTCCAACTGACAGCCGAGGCTTTAAAAATTAATTACCAAGGTCTTAATGATGATTCATGTGATTTAGAATAATCTAGACAATCTTTTAATTTATTAATGTTTGGTTTATGAAAATATATTTCGATAAATAATTACAATGGGTGACACATGGATTCAGTAAGTTTATAAAGCTTGATGAGATGTATAACAATGTTTTCTAAAAATTATGTTTCACCCGTACCTGCACCTATGGAGTGCAATTCCGCCGAAGCATGGAAATTAATAAAGCATTATGTACTCAATCCAACAAAGCAACAACACACAAACTAAATTAAACATAAATGTTGATTAATATAATAATACAGGAAAACAATAAACAACATATTATTAATATGAAATAATAGAGAATACATATAATATGACTTTATTTATATTAAGGCTCATTCAGAGTCTTTGATCTTAAATAAGAAAAGACTAAATAAATAAGATATGAAGTTTAAATTGTCTATAACCCTTTGCGGTCCACAAACTTAGATTTTTTTTATCATACTAGATCTCAAAATATTTTACAACAATCTAAGATTTTTTTCTGTATTTTAATGATTTCTAAAATAAAATAAGTTATTTTCATTTATTACAATTAATTGACATTACTTTGTGGTGTAACATGATTATTTCAATTTTCACTACTAAATTTTAACCGAATAGATTACCACACTGTATTTAGTTTAGTTATCATCCGATGATGAGAGGGATTGCACCTTTTAAAACTATGTATAGTAGTGACAATAACCCAACGTGTGTGTAGTACAAAGTTTACTTGCAAAAATTAAAAAAATATTTTCAATTATTTTATTGAGCTGAGATACAGCAATTTTGCAATGTATCATCGTCCAGTTTTCAGATAACCATCAACGCTATTTCCGACTTGTTTTAGTCCAAATATTTATTTTTGATTTGTTATTTTTATGTAACAAACACTGTTCACAGTTACAAAAAAATATTTACGATATTCAAAGAGCTACAATTCGAAAAAAAATTGCTTGAAGCACACATTGAGATAGTTACTGCTTTGTAACAGTGTCGCTGAATCATTTCCCAACCCTTGTGAATTTTTTGTACATTTAGCTTGTCAGAATTTCGCAATTCTTATCCTAAAATGGTGTACTACCAAAGCCAACAAAAAATAAACAAGCCATTGCTTTAACATTTGAGTTAATAATGTAATTGTAAACTGTCAGGCCTAACTTGACATAGGACCCACGGAAACAAAATCAATTTCGAGTCAGACTTCACATAAGACTGAAGAGTTTATAAAATTTTTACAATTTAAAAATATAATTATTTTTTTATCATGGCCTTCAATAATTTTATAGCAATATTGATTAATTCATACCTGATGCAGATTGTTATGTATAATCTTGTCCAGCGGAAGTTTTTCTCTAACCAAATGAAGATTTAGGATTTCAAGAAGCTTCTCTTTGTTTCTGGAATCATTAAATTATAATTATTGTCAATTAATTCGCAAAGTATAATTCATTAAAAATTTGTAATTATTTCCATTTAGCCGTAAATGATATATTATTTAACATTATCTGTATTTAAAATAGATTATTGTACATATATTATAAGGGGCGAGAAGTTGGAGATAATCTTATCATGAAAGTGTCAAGAAAATAAGGCACATTTAATAAAGAACTCATCAGCAATGATGAAATTATCCAAAAGTTCTTCAAATATTTTACAAATAATACCCTAGGGCTAGTAAACAAAAAAGTATCTTAAATAACATTAAAAATACACAAACATTACCTTGCACATTAAGTATGTACTTCTAAAAGATAATATTATAATAAACTAGAAGTAACTCACCAACAAATGACAAGAAAATAATAATTTTATAAAACAACAAAAATATAATAGTAAAATAATTTAAATATGTATTAAAAATGAAGTGCTCATATTATTGTTTATAAATTTCTGCATGCAGTTTTTCTTCCATATACGAATTATGTAGTTAAAAAATATGTAAGTTCCTAATTATCTAATTTGATAAGTAAATACTCATACATACTTGAATATTTTGATGTCAATTAACAATGTTGCTTTTCGAGTGTTCCACATTGTTGTGACAGATTCGAAGCCTGCTTTTGTTTAAAATTATTTATTGAAATATTATTGTTATAAATTTAATTTTCTTGCATGGGCACGAAATCGCTAAAGGATGTAAGGTTATTGTATATTTGGGGGTTAGGTAGGTGGTTAAATGAAAGAGTGATGATTGGCGTGTTGACGTTTATTGTGGCGTATGATAAAAAAAAGAAAGACAGATGAGAATGAAAGAAATAAATGAGTGAAGATGCAGAAGGTGCGCGTGAATTCTGAAGTGAAGCGAGTCGGCGGTCTCGCTCGGTGCGCGTGGGCCGGCAAGATTCCCGTTGCGAAGCGATGAAACAGGAGAGAGAGATCGTCGCTGAAGGATCAGGCCAGATCTGTAACGGCAGTCAGCAGCGATATGTCGCTAGCATCGATGCCGGCTGAGATGGTGAATTTGAAATCTGATCCCCACATATACGTAGGATTTTGTCTGTTTAATCTTTGTGCAAAGTATGGAAATAAAATAAAAGCTTAGATAGTACATGCATTAACATGTATAAAAAATAAAATTAATAAAATTTATCAGGTTCATAAAAAGATTAATACGATTTTATAGACTAGTAAAGTGTTCCTGGTTGTAAATTAAGGAGATGTAAGAAAGATTTTAATGTTGCATAAACAAAAATCTTTTAATAATAAATTGCAAATTGCAATTTAATAATAAATGCACTGAACCGATACAAATTCTTGATGTAAAAAGCAGGAGGATGAAGTCTACCAATGTTATTACAATTCATCACCTAAACTGTACCTGACACGATGAGATTGGACGGATGCATTCTAACCTATGAATTAAAACTTTCAAAGCATTCTACGCTTTGCATTTTTATTATTTATGAATCAGAATATTTATTTAAAACTTCATAAATGTATTTACCTTAAAAGGTTGTTCAAATTAGAATCTTTCCAGGCCTCGTTGGACGGAGCAAACAGGGTAAGATCTCTCATGCGACTCAATGTTTGCATGAAGTCACCACCGAGGTCCATAATCACTTCGTAAAATTTGTAAAGCGGTCCATCCTCTTTGTCCTATTATTAAGTAAGCAATCATTATAACTTTTTTTGCTGGACAATTCTAATTCTAAGGAGATTAAAATATTATAATCTTTTAAATCAATAACAAATTTCAAATATACATTACATTATTTAAATTTCAGATAACTTAGTAAAGATTAATATAGTAATGTATCATAGATTTTACAATTTCATTTAATGAAATCATACAGAAAGAGAAAAACAAATTGTATATACACAGTTCATTAATAAAGCAACAAAATTAGCGTTAGTACACAGTGTTAGTGAACACAGACAAAAATAGTAAGGCAAAAATTGTTAATAAAATTAACTTGCTTCGTTATGACAAAAATTTGAACAGTGTGATAAGATACAAATGTTAAAACATGTGAAAAGACAAAACAATATCACAAGAGACAAATTGAATAATAAATACACACTTTTTTCAAATATACTGGGTCTAAATACTATGTAAATACAAGAAGTCCTTGAATAAATAGTTATTAGTGAATCTCTTTTAACATTGAAGATATGCAACAAATGGCTATTGTTTACCAAATGTATAACCAGGGGTAGGCTGCCAATATATTAATAAGAGATTCTCATTGACTCAGAGCTATTGGTTTGCAGCGAACGAGGGAGGGGTTAATTTTATATCATTTTTCCAATGTCTGGAAATAATAAGTTCAACGCGCTTGTGGTCTAGTGATTACGATACTCTACTAGTGATCTAGTGGTCGGGGGTTCGAGGCTTGTTCCAGGAGACTATCAAGTTAGTCCTATTTTCATAGTACAAGCGTTTAGCTTAGTTTTAAAATAGTAGGAATATTGATGTGACACATATTTCGTGAACGCATCTCTATTTAAAAAAAAAATACATATATATATATATATATGTATTTATCAAATATATTTTAATCATTGCTATATTATTCTTTGGACAAAAGGTTGAGGCTCTTTTATTACATATATGTACTCGTAAAATATAAACTATTTAATGATAATCTTTAAAAAGGTGAAAAGGTATTATGTTCCATGATACTTTTAAAAAACTGTAAAAATAGTACTGGTTTGGTCTAAGAATATTAATTTTATTCTTAATTTAACACAGGGTTTATGTAAATCTCTCCCTTCCCAAACCTACCCCTGTGTACACGTGGGTACATATATACTAAATGATCTGATATTTTTATAATAGTTACGAAATAGGTTTAATTTTTATCATTACTTACTTACACAGTTTCATAAATTTTTATATAAATATTTCATGATAAACTAATTTCCCAAATAAATAATTATGATACAGTTTTTTCAAATTAATATCTTGACCATAACAATAATATCATCGTTTGAAAGCAATATTTTCATTTTAAATAAAATTTTGTTTCATAAATAATTTTTAAATTTTTAATTAATTTATTTATTTATCAAGGACTTCATGCGGGAGAGAGGTACACAATGTACAGTGTACAGTGACTGATACTCACAATACCCTGTGTGGGAAGATACAAGTGAATCATCCGTAGGAGGGAAAACACACGTACAAAACCATGCACCAAAAGTTGATAGGGTTGGGGATCCAATCAAACAATCCATGTGTCGCCGCACAAGGAGGTGGTTACACCAAGAAATTGAGAAAATTACAAAACAAATGTAAAACAATCTTTTGAAGAGAAAACAAATATTCAAAATTAAAACAGATTACAGGCAATCACTAAAACTGAAAATAAAAAATGTATAAGTACATGGTTAGGTACTTAAAAAGAATAAGAGATTTTAAAAACTAGGAACATATTATGTTACAATCTGTGATTGTAACATCAATAAAATAATCATTATAAAAGGTAAATACAATTTTTTTCAGTAAAAAAATAATGTTGCCAATTTATTGATTATATTCGGAATTGTAAGATTTTTCTAAGTCTCATTGAACAAAGTCTAGAAATAAAGTGGTATTTGGTTGAGAAATAAAATTAACTTCAATTGATTTCATGGTGAATTTGTAGCATTTTAAATTTTATAACACTGAATAAATGTGAATGTTTAAAAAATATTGTGATGAACATCGAAAATCTATTGCCACAACTGACATAAAATGAAGCAGTGTGCCTAAAGTGTCGAGCACATTAAAACACAAGGTAGAAGTGATAACCTTTTTGAAACAAAATTTCATAAGCAAAATTTTGATGGTGAAAATAAGAGCGCCCAGGTTCAGCAAATTTGATTTCAAAATAAACATCTTAGCATTTCAGTCTTGTTTTAGCAATTGTAAATGATTAAGTTTGAAGCATTGAAATGGCTTGATAGCTGTAGGCAAAATTAATAATTAATAAGTGATAACATTTCGGGACCACGCTGCTTGAAAAAGTATTAAAATGTGAGAACAAAATTTAAAAAAAAATATTACCCACATTTTTGAATTCATGCATCATAAAAAAAAACAAATTGCTTAAAATATATTGAGTCAAGAGAATAACAAACATTTATTTAAAAAAATGTAAATATAACATGCTCCTCTGCTTATAAGTATAAATTTTTAAACACTAGACAGATTTTTAATAAGAATTTATACCTTACAAAAGATGTGCAACCATGAGCTAAAAATGTTTTGCGTGTAGCATAGCAGGTTTAGTTGAAATAGTACTATATTTATATGAAAGGAAAACAGCGCCTTGACCACCCTGTGTTTAAAGAGAATATCTTTATGCATAGTAAATAATATACTATCTGAATATACAGAGAATTTCACATGTCGGAAACAAATTAAGTAATAAAACCTACCTACATATTTTAAACTGAAAAAAAGAAATACATTTTGAGTTTAAATGACAAAAAATATTGGGAGATGCCTTGCACTCCCCATTCTTAATACATAACCCTCATGTTTAAGAACGCTGAAGAATATAAATCACAAACAAATAGCAGATAAACAACAAATGGGCCGCGTGCTTTAAGATGTTACGCCAATTTATATATTACCTATAGATATTACCTGCAGATATTCCAATGCTAAGGATTTGTAACATTACATTACCCACCTAACATAAAACTAATTATGTGATTTTAATTTAAATCAAAGTTTTTGATCAAAAGAAATTAAGAAATTCTCTGTACAAAGATAAATAAAAATTACATTTAACAACAAACAAATATTGTTGTTTGTACATAAGAAAATGTTTTTCGGTAGACATAAGCAGAAGAAAAGAGATAAGGCATAACAATTTGGGAAATCATTAAGTACTTATTTAATTATGCATATAAGTAAATATGTACATAGTTCTCCGGACACCTGTGGGTTATTCCGGACACCTGTGATGTTATTAAAAGTTTATATTTTATCTCAGAGCCTCTTATTAATAATCTATATTATGTATATTCTCAGGCTATTCGAAAATGAGTACATATATTTTTGTTTAATACAAGATTATTTTCTAAGTATTGTGGTAAAATTTTTCTCTCTACAAGCTTGTAACCCACGCTAATCAAAATATATTTTTAATAAAATTATTTAGGAAGTTAGTAATAAATAAATAATTGCAGTAATCTGCCCAATAAAAATATAAAGTCATTCAAATGTATTTCTGATAAATTTTTACTCTTCAAAAAAAAAATTTTTTTTAATTCTTTTAGCTTGCAGTATAAGAGAGAACTCACCTGAAAGTAATGTATATTTAATTTTACCAAACTTAACTATTTTGTATTTCATTAGCAAGATGTATTAGTGAAAGGCATCTTAAATGTACAATATCAATTTATTATGATTTCAGAATTTTTCTCGAATAAGTAATCAAATAATCTTATTTTAAAAATATATTAAATGCAACCCTGTTATGATAAAGTTTATACATAAATATTAAAGTTCATTCGCTGTGACTTAGATAATAAAAAAATTTCCCATGTGCACATCTGAAAATAATATTGTGAAACCCACAAACAAAACTATATTAGTCAAAATGTGCACTATTTAAATACATATATACACAGGAAACATATTGAATTATTATGTACATGTGTTATATATATAGTTATTAGACAATTCACACAAATACACATTTATTTATCTAAATTAGTGTCATTCGAGTTAAACATAAAAAAGCATACACAATCCCAGCACTAAGCTACCAAAAAAGTTTAAAAAAATAAGGGAGAAAGCGGTATTTACCTTGAATGACTGTAGTTTGTATTCACCCGACATTGAAAGCATAAAAAAATATTTGTCAATGTTTTATATAAGTAGGTAATAATTACCCTGGTCATATGTATGTGTTGTACAGGAATGGGGAAATACACAAATTGACATTGAAGCAATGTTCAGAAATATTGTTTACCGAGTCAAATTCATTCCGTGTGCACGTAAATTGCAACATACATTGATTGCAACTTACATTGATTGCAACTTACATTGATTGCAACCTACATTGATTGCAAAATACATATAGAGAAGGAATTGTGAGAATATATTGTGAAACACTCATTGAAAAACATTGGTCTTTCCTACGCCTGCGTGAAATTCAATATGTGCGTTTTACAAAAATTAATTAAAATACATAATGTATTGATTTGCGAGAATGAAACTTTTATGGACGATTGCAAGTATTTGTGAGGATGAAAAATTAGCAAGCTCATAAATATATATGAGGAAACAAGCTTTTCATCTGGTGGTTGGGTGTTTATTAAACATATAGAACCGAATAAATGTGAAGTTGATCTGAAACGTGTATGTGATTGATGTTGGTAAAAATAAATAGAAATGATCGCAGTGCAGAAATAATCTACTGGTGTAATATTTGACTACACAATTATAGCCGCACAGTGCTGCTGATGAACGAATATAACATTATACCCATACAATAATTTTTAAAATAATAAAACCAATCAAATTGTAGCATTTTAGAGTGTACAAACAATTTTAAACATGGAATATATTTTATCGGAGGCTCCTTATAAAAGGTATTACGTTAAAAATATAATGAAATAGTGCATTAATAAACTTACATTGTTAAATTACTGAACACACCAATGAGAAAATAAACACATTCCAAGCAGAGGAGTGTTTGAGACATGTAGTGCATTTTTTTTTGATAGAAAACACAATAATTATTATATGTTTATGACATAAATGAAAAATGTAATATTATAAAGAAACCTTCTGAAAGGAGAAATTGTTATATTACACTGAAAATAATACAATTGACTTGGATTGAAATAATATTTTCCTAAAATGCTGTGAGCATGTCAACATTAAAGGAAGCGGTGAAGACATTGAAGGTCAAACAAGCTGAATGGTCCATATTCTGCATTGTACGGAAAAGGACTGTTACCTACAATAATAACAATTATAAACTCCTTCATATTCAGTTTTTCAGCCAGTATTGAATCATATAAAATAAATTAACTTTTGTAAGAGTGTAAATGAATGCCGCTCCCGTAGTCAGGACTTGTAATAAATAACCTAGAAAGTACTTTATTGGGTTTATTTTGGTATGGAAACAAAAAAGTTGAAAATAAGTCACCTGGATTAGGTATTTCAAAAATACTTAAATATAATTAATAGATCAGTATAATACCATTTAATTAGTATTTAATTGGAAACTATAACTGATAACAAATATATTAATTATGTTTTTCGTGGATATGTGTATATAAAAATGATTAACTTTGTGACAAATAATCAAAATAATGTAAACTGAGGAAATCCTATTTAAAATTTTTAAAACTAGTGAAGTAAAAGTGAAAATGAAAAAACTGATAATGACGGACATTTTCATTTGTAGGTATTGTAATTTAATCATGTTTACATTGTTGATTCAATGGGCATTTAAATTGAATTCAGACATTTCAGCAACTCTATTAAGATAGCTTCTAACGTCAGGAACAATTAAGAACAGAATATTTAACAGATAAATTTTCTAATTTTATTGACAACAGAAGCAAATGGCTTAAAACTGACCTCCAAGAACTGTGTGACTGAAGTGTCAACAACCATTAAAGGTCGTTGAATGAGATGGACGACACCGTTCTTGACAGGAATGTTGCCCTTCACTATATCGGCCAGGACAACACCGGTAGCGTGCTTTGAATCACCAAGAAGTGTATTGGACTTCACGTAGGCTGAAATATCAATAAGATAATATTTTAGATGGATCAACAATATTCTTCTATTTGTTCGTGGGTACAGTTTGGGATACGGTGCTTGCTGAACGGGAATATATCATTGTCTTTAATCGGTGCCAAAAAAAATAAATTTTGGCTTGCATTGTGAGTTCTTACCAAAAATGGTTGAAAATGTCAGTGATTGTTGTTAAATTTTAAATAAAATAATATTGATTGAATCTGTAGGCCCGTGTACTGAAGTCGAAGCATAGGTGTGTTCCCTTGTAGGTCAGCTTGCTTGAAAACTGACATAAAAAGGGTTGCAGGAAGCTGATGGATAAGGAGGACACAGGATGAGGAATGGCATTCATTAAGAAAGGCATTTATCCAACAGTGGACGGGCGTGGGCTGACGAAGAGTAGTTGAATCTGGGCAGAATAATGCAGGTGCTACGACAATAAAAATGCAAGGCTTAAAGTTGTGGTTAACCCATTGATCATGTTCATAAATACGCATGACATCTTTCATATGTGGTACTCTTTGGCGGCATTATAATTTACGACTTTACACTACGATAATGCAACAAATTTATGATTTGTTTTTAAGAAATCGATAGCAAAGGTTATCAAGTATCCTTACAATGATAAACAAATACAGAAATCAGAACCATAATTACTAAATAACGTAAACAAAATTATCCATGAGAGAACACAACAGTGCCCTACACCATCACCAGCGCCATTTGTAGTGATATTCATACGTACTAGAGTGAAGAAGTGATCTGCGCAGGCGCTGATTTCTGAAACTATTGCACAATACTTAGAAGTTTTTAAATACTGACATTAAATTTAACTCTATAGCTTGAAATGCATTACATTCTACATGCATAAACTGAGTTTGAGAATTTGAATAACTGAGCAATGCTGGATGATACGAGGACTTTTATTATTTCGTGTTGGTTTATAAGATGGCTAATAATCTTTGACAAATATCGACAGATGTCGGTAGGATAAAGATTCCAAACAATTGTGGTATGATTTTCATCGCTCCTCTTATTTGAGTCACCTGCACTGTGGGCACGTAAGGCGCGACTCGTATGTGAGTCACCCGCGGGGAATGGGTTAATATCTACGACCATCAAATTAGTCATATTATACCATAATCCATAAAAAAAATTATAAAAACAAAAATAAATCACTTCAGAAGATTTGAATGCCAGACCTCTTTCAGTATCTATCCACATCAATACAAAGACATTTAAATAATTTAATTAAATGTAAATGAGAAAAAAATATTATTCTTTAGGTAAATAATTTTAATGTAGAAAACGTTAATTTAATCAGGTCTAATTTATTTATCTGACACTGGGTAAAACATGTAAACACAAAAGTTGCTATGACTTGTTTAAGAAATTGATGGAAAAAACCAGAAGACCCTCGATTATGCGGGTTGTGGATTAACTGGGTTGTGGAAAAAAGAGATTTTTTTATATAACATTTTGGCAAAATTGATAATATATATTTTACTTTGGATGCAAGCTGGAGGGTGCACACTTAAATTGTAAGTTTAAATTAATTTAAATTGTAAATTTAAATTATGCATGCGTTGTGCTTGATTTATTATTTACATTTTTAATTCTTTATATTCTAGATTTATATCTTCAATTTTATACTTTCGTGTCACATAATAGATGATTTTTAGTTTTATTATTATCTGGGGTTTTCTTCCCTGGATCATTTTATTCCCTTAATTTATTTCAGTTAATCAAGAATCATTCTTACATGAAAAGCCTGGTTGATTAATTTATTTTTAAATATTTAAACTATCCTTAATATAAATTCTTCCTCGGCAAGAATTCTCAATTGCAGAAAAATATTAATAATATATGTAGATTAATGTTTCCTTGTTAGAATTTTTAAGTATTTTATATTATATATTGTAGGAAAATAATATAACAGTTCAATATTATTTTATATTAAAAAAAGGGCACTTGAAGATCATAATTAATAAATGCGATTGATGATTACTTAATGTTTCCTGCCCGTTTTGCGAGGTGGTGAAGGATATCGTGACCTTGAGGTTGTCTCCGAAGGCGAGGGTCTCAAATGGCATGTCGTCGGCTGTCGGTTTGGTGAACAGAACCATATTGGGGATGACATGCCCGTCCACCACTTTGGCATCTATCATTTCTGGACGTGGCTGAGGCTGAAAGTAAACACAATAATATACATATATGTACATACATTCTTCTAACATTCTTTCATTCATGATATGAAAAATACTACAACAGCAAATTGTTTTTCGATGGCGAGGATCAAATATCCTATGTCATGTCATTCACTAGGTATTTACCGCTAAATCAAACAAGATAATTAAATAAATGTTTTTAAATGACTAACATAAAAAATGTAAGATGTTCTGCTCTCTCGACAAGGATTTAAATGGGTTTCTAATATTGATAAGCACAAAATAACAAACAAAAATTCAACTACTTTAATCACTAACAGTGATGTAGTAACAGATACCTATATTGACATCTCTGATTCGATTGTTAAAGGGGGGGAGGGATAAGGGCTGAGCCCTCTTGTCTTCGACATATGAGGTACCAACAATGGCGTAACATTTTTTAGAGGGCCCTATTCGGGGAACATGGTGAAATTGTTTTTTATTTTTTAATATCAGGTAATTTTAACTTTGTATATACAGTAAAACCGCGATATAACGAAATCCAAGGGACCAAAAAATAAAAATTCGTAATAACGAATTCCCACATATAACGAAAAAAATAAAAAACCTACTATATGTTACGCGCCGTCGCAAAAAAATGTTGCGCGGCTTCAAAAAAGATCGCAAATTCTGCAAACAAAGGAGGAAAAAGGCCATAGGGAACTGAATACCTACATATTTTTAGTAGTTTTGTTATTAAAACAGATAAGCAAATGAATAATCAAAGGAATTAAATTAAGAACAGAATCTATTCAACATCAATTGGAAGATATTTTTGTAAATTCCAGAATATTGCAAACACAAAACAATATTTTAATTGTGTTTAAATGTAGAGCCGCTTCAAACATAGTTTTGGGCATGAAACATACAAAATAATTCAAAAATAACAATCTTACAGTTGAATCGCGGCATTTTTATAAAATGAGTCGTATATAAATTACGAAGGTATTTACCGGTAACGGCGGCAACCACTTCAAAATATATTTATAATCGTTAAAATTGTTCACTTAAAAATTATCGTTAACATTGTACACTTAAAATACACGAAAACAATAGTTAATAGAAATACAAAATACCGTACAAAAATAGTTCATAAAATATTTTAACGAATTATTTATATTATTGACGAGTTCACACGAAAACAATTGTCAAACGAAAATGAATTTATGTAAATATTCAGTTCGGTCATGCAATAATCGCGTTAAAAGCTGAACAAACTTAACTCTACAGACGTTACACTGAGACTGACATTTCCAATAAGTACATTCTGCAACTTTCGGGGGGTTCCTGTTAATTTTTGTATTTTACAGCTGTTTGGGTCTGGGTTGCAATCATATTAGAGGCGTATGCGTACGTAAAACGTGTCAGAGAACGCCGCAAGAATTATGTCAAATGGTTTTATGGGCCTGCTATGAACCCAAGAAAAAGTTTGAATTGTTTTACTACCTTGTCGGCCGACCGCCGCGCACCGCCGAAAAGGCCATAAAACTGTTCGCATACGGCAGATGCATCGGCGCGGCTTTGTAAGTGCGAAATAATATTTTCATCTTTTAACATTTTTTTATTTCGTTATAAATTTACGTAAATGTATTGGCATTTTTTCGTACGGGACAAAAATGATTTTGTTATAAATATTAACGGGATTTCGTTATATAAATGCATTTTTGTATGAAGAATTGGTTTTAGGGACTAAATTTCGATTTTTTTTTCGATATACGTCATTTTTCGCTATATCGGGTTTCGTTATATCGCGGTTCTACTGTAATTGTATAAAGTAGTAGCAAAAATAGATAAAGCTTTTTATATAAAACATTTTTATTTTATTTTATATTTTGTTAATTCTTTTTTGTTTGATTTTGTTGAATTCTTTACAAATTTTTATATTTTTAATGAAAGTTTTTATATAATCTTTTTATAAATTTTGTATAATAGGGTCAATAATAGGGTAAAAAAGTGAAATGGAATGATGATGATGGGGATCGGATGAGGGATCATATAGGCTGAGGGAGTTGATGGAAGGGTTTGGAATAGAAATTAATTTAGAATAAAATTTAAATGACAATTTGTATATGTGTTGTTTGAGTGTGGGTTTGTTTGAGTCTCTGTGAATGATTGTGTTTCTGACAAACCAGGGTGAGTTTGTGATTCTCGTACGGATGTAGTTTTGTTTGGATTCTAAAATTTTTTGTGTTACTTGAACCCCAGATGGGGCTCACTTATGTGAGTATAGGACGGATGATTGCTTTGCACAAGAGTAATTTGTTTTGTAGGGATAGTGAACTGTAGGAATTTAGGAGGGGGTGTAGTCGGTTGTAAGACATCACGGCTAAACTTATTTGTTATTCGGTGAGTTAATCCGAAAACACAGTTATTAATCATTGTTTCAGTCAAATCATACCAATCACACAATTGATTCAGAAGTAGCAGATTATCTTTTCACTATTTTATAAAGATGTACTTTGGACGAGTTCTCAATATTATATTACGATACCAACTCCAACACATTTTTACAACGTGTACATAATGTGTAATTGGTTTTAAATTAAACTAAATTAGTACAAGAGTTAAGTGAGTCAGACAACTGCACGGGAGGAGTGAGTATTTGTATTTTAGCAGAGAAAATAAATTGCTCCAAGCAATGGTTTCCAAAATAAGTAAATCTATGTGCAACCAAGACAAGCACTTTAGATAAAATATTTAATGTAGATTCATGTTATACACATGTAATTTATATAATGTAATTTGTATACTTTGTAATGTATTATTTAATAGCAGAAAGCAAATTGGCTACTGCAGATTGCTGTTGGTAGACCCTGCAAGCAGCAATATTATTGCCAATATATATTACATACAATGGGTGCAATACGGCCTAGATCGTTGTCTTTAGCATTACATTATTATCCATGATTGTATTTATAATGCCAGCCTTTATAAGACATAAAATATAGTAGTAAAAGTATTAATAACAATATTGGATCTAGTATACATTGCAATTTAACGATAATTTGAATAAAATAATAATAATAATGATTAAATTTGAAGTAGATTAAAATTATTTGAAAGATTACGTGGTTATTTTACAATAGAAAAGAATAGTAGCTCATCTTTATAAGATTACAGACTTTTCCATAAAAACGTAATTGTTGTCAGGTTGACGATGTTACCGATTTTACAGATATACATACAAATAAAGGTTTTATTATTTGTATTATTTACTATTCATTTTATAGATCGGCATATGTTGAGAAAATATTTGGTTGTTAAAATTTGATTGTTTGTTTTATTAAAATCTGATATCTCATATGTTTGGGTCAAATGTTTTTTATATATGCAATATAAACAACTGTTCATAAATTCAAAAAAAAAGAAGAAGAAAACAGAAAGAATTTCAGGAGGTTTGTGTTATAAGTGATAAGGCAATAGTTCAATAAAAAACTCTAAATATCCTAATAAGAGTACATTACATAATGTAAACTTTAAATAATCCTCGATAAATATAAAGGATGCATGAGTTAATATTATCAAATAGAAATCGAGCAAGATGAATTAAAACACCGTACCTTGAAACCTTCATCTACAGGGATAAAGAATGTGTGTCGTCCCTCATTTTTGAAGATATCTTGTTTTTTGATTTGGATAACCTTTTGCCGGAAAGATCTGGAAAATTAATCCATCAAATGAAAATTAAAAATAATTCAATAAGTACAACAGATATTATTAACACATTCATACATACCGAAATGTTGAAAAAATATTACCTGACACGATGAGTTCCAATTTCGAAATCCTCAGAGCGTGAGAGAAACTGGAAAGCATCAGGATTGTATAGAGGATCACTTGATGTGGATGACGGTGAAACCGGCACCAGGACATCATCAATCACGTGGAGAACCTGAAAGTTATGCAAAACAGACAGTTATATTTATTAAATTTTATTGACATATATGTTTTTGTTGTAACAGAGATGAATATATTATAATATAACATGATAAACATAAGATACAATTGAATTGCAATTAAATACTCGTAGTTTATTGTGTGGGATGAAGTAGACTCCACCTCTGATATATACAGCATTGTTCTGGCTACTCTGCAGTCTGTGTTAAAGAAGCCAGTTTTTTTCGTTCTGTTGTGGTGTTATTTAATTCAAGAAAGAAAAATATTCGACAAGAATAAAAATATAAATAGAGAAAAAAAAGAAAAGAAAATATGTAGTGGGAGTGTTGTAAAACTAGTGAATTATTAGTGTAGGCACTGTATAATGATTATCTTAGAATGTTGGATAGCCATGTTTCTGATTGATCTCTACCCAATTGGATCATATTTTGGGTTCATATTTGTGTAATCTCATTGGAAGTGAACGATTTCCAGTTGGTGCTAAGTGTGGTGTACAGTTTCGAAAACATGTAGAATCTTTGATAAAATGTCATTGTCGCTCTTGGAACTAGCGTGTAGATGTTCGTTGTTTGTTTTGTGTTGTGTCCATGATTTATTGCTTGTGGTGAGTTGTTATTAGCATGGAAATATTGGACAAGTCTCAATATATAGATTTGTCTTATGTCTAGTACATTATATATCTTTAATAATGTTACATACTTGACTTCTTAGTACGTCTTTAGTGTACACATAGTAATGTGAAGATCCAAGAAATAGACATTGTAACAATTAATCTTTTATTACAAGAAGCTACAAATTAGTACAAGGTATATCATTAGTATAGGTCAAATTATTAAGTCGATGAACCGCAGATAAAAGAGACGCGCGCCGTCTTTATACCCAAACATACCCGCACCGGCAGTGGGGTACAAATACACACACACACACACACACACACACACCATCCCACCATTCCAAGGACCATCATAATTAAGTACACATTTAACAAATTTAAATAAAAGTAATTGAATCCATATTATCCAATGCACCTAATAACTGAATCGGTCACTTTAATAGTGGAATAATGTAGTAAGATTAGTTATTATGAAAGGTATTATAATTTAATGGACTATTAAAGTTTGAATTAACTAAAAGTTGGTTCTAATTTTATCGGATTAGTAAATTTTTATTAAATTTTACTCGAGCATTCAGCATGAACATTTTCAACCGAAATTTTGAAAATGTATCCATATAAAAATAATTGTGGACTAGGCATGCTCCACTCAGTCGATTTTCCAAAAGTTTTGGTTCAACAACTACACAAGCTTGTATTATTTCAAAATAATGGCCTTAACCTTGCCTTGTTTTCTGGAATGAAGGAAATCATTGATCACATGAATAATTTTTTAGTGGAGGAGTATTTAAATATATATTTATATTTACACTGCATTTGTGGAGTTTTGAAATTTATATTTATATTTACACTGCATCGTTATAAGTGTTATACAGTCCTAACTTCGTCAAATTCTTGGATTAGTCTATCTAACATTTTTCTGAAGACTAACAAACATAATTACTTGAGGCCAACCTTACGGTGCATAGCTGGTTACGAGTAGTCTTATTCCGGGTTTCATGCTGGCGAGGCAAGGTCAACGTTAGCACTCCGATCGTGTTATGACATATGATGTGACAGACATGATATTCGGTCTTCGCCTCCACTCTTATCATCACTGCCCAGTGAAGCTGAACACACCCATCAAGTACCGGTGCATAAAACAAAAGTCCTATCAGCCATAAAGATAGTATGTAGCATTATCGATGCGGCCAGCATCATTATGGAAGGTCGCCGCACGAGCTTCACTCTTTCTATTGCCACTTTCCAGTCAACAGCTGCAGAAACCGGCTCCGATAACAATATGCATAGTAACTTCATTGTATGTGTTAACTTCTACTTTTCAAAAGTTTGACTACAATAAACCCAAAACAAACAGTAAGTGGTTTCTTTTTCATAACCTGTAGCCTGCCATATTCCATAAATAATACATTTTGCGACTTTCAAACGAGCACAAGAGTGCTACTCTCACATTAATCATACCACATCATTTAAAACATAACCTTCAAAATCCCTCTGATACAATTTCAAGATACACCTACACAAACACTCTTCATAACCTCTCAAATACCCAAAGACTGCTCACGTTAATGATTTGCATCGCTGGCGTGACATGGACTTTGGACAGACTAACAAAGAACGATTAAAGCATCAGTATTTTTTTCTTTCATGTGTTCTTAACTGAGCATTAAGGTCCTCTATTCTGCTTCCACAGTGTGAACTGCTTGCCTCCGCTCTTTGTGATCTTGGGCTTTGTTTAATGCAACGTATAGCGAGGCTCTGATTATGTCTCAGACTTGGTCTATCTATCTTGTTAGAGATCGACCTCTTGCTTTTTGTCCATGAACATTTCAGCGATTTATTCAGTCTGTCTCCATCTCTTCTAGCAACACGCGCAAAGTACGCAAGAAATCTTCTCCTGGATGTTGTGGAGAACCTTTCTTCAGTATGGAGTTCCTGAAGAATAGACATTTGTACGGCTCATAGTCCATGATATGTATATACAACATAAGACATCAACAATCTCGAAGACTTCTAACCTGTTTCTTTCTGCCTTTTATGAAAACTAAAATTAGTACTAAAATTAAATAGCGCATCGGCAGTTAAGGATTAAATTACTATTATTTTTAGTTACTGACCTGTTTTTTGTTGATAGCATTTGAAGATACGAAGTTGGAGCGGTGAGCCAAAACCTTGGCATTGTTGATATATATATCATCGTGGTGAGTGGAGCGTTTCCGCGTCACCCACAAGGGCAGGTTTCCCTCCAGTTCGGAGTTTAAGGAGTGACCCAGTTGGTCTAGCATGACCGCAAGATTGGCTGGAAGGAATACGACAAAAAAAATTAATGTGGTCAGTGGTGTAACTAAAAAATTGAGTCAATGTACAGGCTGGCCCAAAAAAGTGAGTACATCTAGTAACACATAAGTTATTTTAAAATGTAATATAATTAATTATAATTTTTAATGTAATTTTTTTTTGCACAATATTTAGCTAATCAGAAATCATCAAAACACCCCATATTGTATAATCTACTGGGTTTAAATCTGGGCTGTTCGGTGGCTACATGCCTGACTCGATGAAATCAACATTCTCACGAGGAAGAAAGTTGATTGCATTTCTGGCTGCGTGAGATGGAGCTCTGTCCTGCTGTAATGTCTAACTATAATCCAGGCTTTGTTTTGAAACTCTTTGATCATTTTCCTAGCACCCCAACGTTTTTCCATTGGCAAATTTTTGATCAGAATACAGTCTTCTGCAGTGATTTTTGTCATTCTAAAAAATTAATAATCAAAGGTGGCGACCAGAAATTGTCAAAATAAAACGTAATATAGGTAAATAGATAAGTAAATTAGTAAATTATTTAAGCTATTGTTAATATAGTTAAACTAATTTTGATGTAATTATATCACATTTCACGAAATGATCTCACTTTTTTGGGTCACCCTGTATATTATACAGTGGGCCAAAAGTAAATATAAATATTAAATTACTTTTGTATTTCATTATTTTTTTATTTTTTACATAGTATGGAGATTTTTTTACTTACATATGGAAAATAATATTTTGTAATTGATTCCCAATTTAATCCTCGCAAATGGTTGTGTTATGTATAAGTAAAAATTGTAATAGATATTAAAAAAAAATACAAAAATTGATTTGAAATTTTTTTTTCATGAATAAGTAAAAACCTCCATCCAGTCACAATATAATTGTTAACACTTCAATCCAATGTAATATTTCAATTTCCCTATAGGTATTATATATATAATTATATGATTTTCATTCAAAATTATTGGAAAGAAATAATGTTAAAAAATGCATTTAAAATGTTTTAAAAAAAAAATTTGTACGAATTATTAATAAACTAATTGTAATATTAATGTCCGTGTCCGCAACCATCTCTCAATGAGACTTTGATCTCTAAGAGTCGGTAAAGGTACGTATGTACTGGATGCGTCATTTTAATTCACGTGAAAAATATAGGGGTTGATTACTCATCAATCGCTTCGCGTTGAGCTCTGCATTGTTCGTTACGCACACTCGAGTGAAATCTCAGAGAAATCTCATCCGTAGATACGGAGCTATGAAAGATTTCAGAGGGTTTACAAATAATAAACGAATTGTTTCTAAAATTTTTATGAATCAGTATCTTGACCCTGGACATCTTTATGTTTGGGATTTCGTTAAAAAAATATTTTCGGCGTTCGTAGATACTTAACCCTTTCCAAACCATGCAGTAACTCAGGTCTACCATCATAATTAAACTTGTAATATTTCGGTAAATACATGCAACATAAAATTCATATTTTAGATAATCCTAAAGAAAATATTAGCACTTAGTAATAACTAGTGAAAAACCAATTATGAAAAGGGAATCGTACAAAAATAATTATTTTTTCCATTCAATCCGTTGTAAAATTAAAACGTTGGTAAAAATACAATTTGTGATATGAAAGACAGAGATCACACACTGTTTTTACAGTGAAAAGGACAACAAACATACAAATATAATTGTCTCTTTCTTACTTATGAAATGAAGAGAGATAAGAAGGAAGGACACATTGTATAGGATTTAATGAATGCTCTAAATTATGTAATTAATGATTTTTTCAAAATTGAATGCTCAATATTTAGAGTAAATTCGTGCCATTGAAGCCATTTAAGCTAATAAAAACATTTTTCCTAACTGTTATTTACGGCAACACGAGTTGACAGCATGGCTGCGTTCGGATATTTTATATCACGGTATGGTAAAGGTTAATAAGATCAATTGTTTATTTTATTCGTTAGCTGAAAACCACCCCTAAAATGTTCAACTCGTTTTAGATTTGCATTGTGTGAAAAGAAATGATAAAAAAAATGAACGGGGAACATCGGTGATGTGCTTAGATTATAAAAAAGGCAATTGAGATTTTAAAAAAAAATTGATATAATAATGGCGCTATGGATAAAAATAAGATCGACTGTATTCATATTGTGGATAGTTTATTTCTCAAAAATCGACGACGCTGTGAAACAAGAATTTATTTTCTCTAATACGTGCAGCCATTAGGATCAATTTTGAAATAATATTTTTTTGCCGATAGGTTTTTACTCTTAACTGATTCAATTCTGGAATTACTTTCTCAACGTCAAACCCACGTCTTGATTTAAGTCACAAACCGAGTAGATACCGAGATCCGCCATGTCGTCAAGATTACAGGGAAAGCAAAAAAGTAAATCAATTTTAAAGGGGTGCAGAACTAATTTCGCCCGGTTTCTTTAAGTTTTAAAATCATGCCAATGAAACTGTTACATTTAAGAATTTTTCCGAAATTAATTCAGTTTCCAGTGATCCAAACATTTAAATATAAAAATACCTTCCGGCATTGAATGAAGTATATTTCGTCTATGTGATTTTTTAATTTTTTTATCGTAGGTCCAATATGAACGGAGACAGTAATTTTTAAAGTTTTTAAAAAGTCGCAATTTTGAAACAAGAAGGCTGATCACATTGGTTAATGAACTTAGCTGAGATATCTGTCAGGTTGAGTTTAATTAAAATCTGATACCTACTGGAGTTATCGCCTTCTCAAAATCCGTTGTATCCCATATAAATATTATTATGTTATATTAATGTGCCTACATAGTAAGTGGCCACCTTGAAATGTGTGTAGGTTATACTTAAAATAATTTAAACTTTCTGCAGTGGCAATACTATTGCGCGTGTTCTCTCCACGATTAATTTGATTTGTATTAAACCGAATAATTATAAAATTAAATTTTACAAAATATAATTCATGAATATTAAAAAAAAAATTCTAACTTAATGCTTATTTTAATGTAAGAACATTTTTAAGGGGCTACTTTACATGATAATTCAAATTTTCGCGTTTTTTTACGAAAATGTGGATTATTATTATTCATTTGTATCAGAAATTATACACTAGATTTAATTTTTTTAAAATTGTTACTTAGATAAGACCTTTATATTAATTTAAAACTAATAAACTGAATGTTGTTTATCATAATTAAGACAATACAAGCATTATAAGAAAGATCGCGACCATTAGATGCATTTTCCGCGTGCTACAAAATTGTGTTAATATGATAAATTTATTACATAAACGAAATGTATTTTCTTATAATCTTGAAGCCGAGATTACGGAGACAAATCTTTCTTAAACCAAATTAGCAAAATGTTAAAAATGAATAGAGTTATAAACCATTCAATTTGTAGGACACACAATCAATTTTCGACGTTTTTAAAATACTTTGTTTTAGTGAAAACATACATTTTTAAATAATATATTGTATTTATTCACATGTTTTGAAGCTACTATTTAAAACTAAGATTTATATCAAAAACACAATCATAAATTTTTAAATAATACATTTTTAGTCTAATAAAATACGATAATTTTAATCGTCCATCAAACTTTGAATATGCCGCTCGATCGGCCATGACGGTTATGGAATCCGCGTTGCCATTATTTTCGCTTAAAAATGTCGAAAATATAAGTTTTCACGCATATTTTACCCTCGGATGAATTAATATTGAACTTATTCACAACATTAGTAGCAAATTTTATAAATTAGATGTCTTTTTACTGATTTTAAGGGAAAGCAACGTTTTCTTGAACAAAGTAAACATTTTTGGGGGTTAGGTCGGTGGTTAAATGAAAGAGTGATGATGGCGTGTTGATTGTAGCGGCAGCCGGCAGCGCTGTGTCGCTAGCATCGATGCCGGCTGAGACGGCGGTGGATTTAAAATCTTGCGCCCTACACATTTTATGTACGTTATTTTTATGTAAGTCGGAATTAAATATTTCGTTTATATATAACACTGTTGCATTTTAAACAAAGCTGTCTGTTTCATAAATATTACATAATTATGAAACGGACAAATCACCAGAACGGCAAAGGGGCAATTTAAATCGATAATATTAAACAAAGTAATAAATTGAAGCTGTCATAATTTTTTTCAATTTTGAACATTGATTTAAGCGACCATCTAAATATATGTAGGTACTTTGTCTGATTTCAAAACATATTCATACATATGAATTAGGTACTCAATAAATGATTTAATTTTCGATTGATTAATTCAAAGGACAACACACATTTTTATTTCATTCCGTATGATTGGTGGAAAGGTGGAAAACACTCCCGACACGAGTTATGTTTAAAACTTGTATCGAATGCGAGAAAATCAACAATTTTATTGTTGTCTCTTCTTATTCAAACCTTTCTCTCTCGCATGGTAACAAATAACGTCATTAATTATTTATCTGAGAATCTCTGCAGTCGGTAGTGTATCTATCGAAATTTACATAAAAAAACGAGAGAAAAATCTGGGACAATTTTTATTTAGAATTCCGTATGAGCGTCAATCTAACAAAGTTTCGTCAAAATGCGATTTCTCCATCGAAATATATACAAAGGGAGGAGTTGAAATTTGCACTAGGGATACGGCTTCCGGTTCGTGTGGCGGTAATGCGATTCGCCTGTCCCCCGAGCGAATTAAATGCTGTCCATGCCGGAAGTATTGCCAATATCCGGAACTGCGATGCATGACCGACTGGCAGGAGGAAATGCACACAAATTGTGTATCGAAAATTTTGTAGCATTAAGTAGATAAATTACAAAATGATAAAATAAAAATATAATGTGTCGTAATGACCGAAAATAAAAATGATGAATTTTCATACATAAAGCACAATTTTTATAACAATATAATATTAAATCGCCAAGTAATATTTTGAATCATGGGGTGGCTTCGACATTTATAACAACGTTTGATTTAATTATTCATTGTTCTTTACCATCCGTGGAGCATTAAAAATTCACAGCAGCAATGAATGTGATTGCATTTTGACAGCGTTCTATAGAAATGTTCTCAAGTTTTCACGGCCGTTCAGCATACTGTGTATAGTTTTCTGGGCTAATATGCCATGTATATCTGACTGACGTTTCGGATCCTATTATAATCATCATCATGTGATGTATGAGTGTTAGTATTGTGTTTAAGTAATGGCTTGCAGTACCGTGTCGAAAGCAGGGTCTGTCGTTTATTAGATACTGGCTTGCAATACCGTGTCGAAAACACGCGTTGTGTGAAGTGAGTAGTGTTATGTTATGTTAAGTTCCGTGTATTGTCGGATAACTATCTGTGAGGGTTCTTCGACTCTTATGGTTTTGAGTTTTTTAATTTTAGGTCGTCATCCCTGTTAATATTCACTAGGTGGTTGTATATTTCAAAGCCCTGTGAGCCAGTATCCTGTTCTTATCTTATTCATGCCAATTATTCGTACAGAAATCGCAAAAATTGTGATTTTGGAAGTTTCATATTTTATTGCATTTAAAAATTTTTTTTTTAATGTTCTAACACTCGCTCCTGCACCAATTCAGTTGTTTCTGGAGTGAATACTTCTGCTGGTCTGTCTTGACGAGGGTCGTTTTAGTCAATAGATTCTCTAACAGAAATTGTTTTAATACAAATTAAATGTATCGATTAGAAAGATATACATATAAAATCAATTTATCTAATAGAACTGTTCTGAAAAACAGCAACTTCACAATAATAACGTGTTCTCTTTAAAAATAAATTGTTTTATCTCAATTTTTCATTATGGAGTACGACGGAGAAGATTCTCCGCTCACAGCACCTAAATGCTTAATTTTTTTCCCGGGCTTTTCATTAATTTCGAAAGAAACTTGATTAACGCGTGATATTAAATTTTTAATATTTTAGAATATAATAAAATAAAAAATCTTCTATCGGCACTAATTGGATCTACTCGTAGTATCGAAGGTAGTCAGTCAGGGTACAGGTAACACAATTTAAATGTAATCAATTCCAGTACCAAATAGACAGGCGTGTTGAGATTTTGATCTGGAGATTAACTCATGAGATCAGTTTGAGATTGGTAGAAAGAGACAAAAACTCAATCCACAACTTTTCGTTCCATTTATTCTGCAAAATTAGGCAAAGGAATGCATTACAAACATTTAATCCGTTTTAACAAATGTTGGGGAGATTTAAATTCACCCGACTGGCAAACGAAACATGAATAGTAAGTAGTCAATGGCTGACATGTGACATTTTGTCGTACGACAAGCGTGAAGTGAGACGCGAGACGGCGATATGGTGTAGAGAATTTGATAAAATTTACACTCGAGATCACAGGCCATATTATAGCTATACCGTGCCGTTGTCGTGGTCGGCTTGATATCTATCCAAACACATTCTAACTTGTTCATTAAACTTCTTCTTCAATCTTACTATAGCTCAGATTACCGAGTTTACACCGAAGTCAGAGTTAAACTTCATAAACGCTGGATTGTAAAACAAAACCCGCGGGGATTTGAATGACATTTTATTGTAGATCGTGTACAAATCATTAAACAAAAATTTGGGCCGGATCGGTGCCAAAAGTAAATGAACTATAAGGAGATATTTTTTACTCACTGATATGGTAAAGCACCAGCGAGTCGTCTACCACCCCCTTGTGTCTCTGGAAGGCTTGATTGGTCGGGGCGAAGAGTGTCACCTGTCGGAACTGAAGCGTTGTGTTGGCGATCCGACTGCGTTCCAGGAGCGCGTAAAACTGTAACAAAAATAAATAAATGTGTAAAATAATAAATAACATTTTAAGTGTGATGTACAAGAGTTTGTGTGTGTGTGTGTGTGTCGGTCCGTTGCGTGAAGTAGGAGGTATGTGGGTTGGTGTGTGTGGTGCGCGAGGCGTTATAAGCGAGCGGTGAGCTCACATTACATAATGCAACTTATATATTTTTCGATAAATTGATTTTATATGTATATCTTTCTAATTAATACATTTAATTTGTATTTAAAATATTACAGACATGTGCTCTGAAAAATCGCAACTTCACCGTGAGAATGTGTTTTTCTTAAAAATATATACGTTGTATTAATATTTCCAAAATTTGATAAAAATGAATTATAAATTAATTCTGGTGTTTTCTATCGGATTTTACTCAAAGGTGTTTGAAATTCTGTAAATATAAAGAAGATGGCTTTCAAATAATGGAACAACAGATGTATCAATTTGAAAGTGTAACATATAAGTTCGAAAATTTGTCGTCAACTTACTGTGTGGATAGGAAGAGATCCAGGTTCGAATCTCGGTAGCGACAACAATATTTTTTCGACAAATTCATTTCATATGCATATCTTTCTAATTAAAATGTTTAATTTGTATTTAGAATATTTTAATATATTTTTTCCGGGTATTACGATATTTTTGTTGTAAAAATCTTCACTCGTAAGTCTTAAAAATCATACGCATGAAAAATGATTTTATATAAAAATTTCTTTTGGCGAATATTTAGCGGACAAAAAATATGTATATTTTTATAGTACCTAAAAAGTAATGTGTAAATTTCCAGGGGTGAGTTATACAGATAAGAGAACATATATGACATAATACATAGTTTATACGTCATAACCTTAGCTGGTGTCATATCATGGATGAAACGTAGATCCATCGGCGAAGAATGGTACTTACAATGGCGACTGACTTTCACTATTTATTAAAATTATGAAAACAGAAAAAAAAAACACGCTAGACTACCATTAATTGAAACATTATCATTTTCATCTTCACAACAAAACTTTGTATTGCACACACTTTGGATTATCTTCACTACTAGTTTCGAGAGGTGCAGTCCCTCTAATCATCAGGTGAATAACCCGACGCGTGTGTAATATAAAGATTTGTTGTGAAAATTAAAACATGCAAGACTACATATATCTGATGAGATACAGAAACATGTATTTGAGAAGTACAATTATAGCTAAAAATTAATACATAATAATGTCAAAATCATCAACAAAATCAAAACAAAGTACGAAGATTACATAATATACGCCGAGGATTGTCGCGTGTCACGTGATTAGACTTCGTTGACCTTGAAACCCATGCACTTCTGTATTTAGACGGTAGTTTTCAATATCTTGTTTGTCTCCTCAATTTTCAAACTTGTAATATAAAACAAATTATAGATATCTCATAGAGACGAAGCTATTTATATTATATTAAATGAGAGAATAAAGGTAATTACAGGTCTTACGACCTGTCTTCGGCTGGCTTAAGTGATACCATTCCACATATAAATCAACCTCCATATATACAATTTTTGGAAGTTGTATACATGTTATCATGTAGAAACACTTTTGAGTATTTAATTACAACTTCTCTGTAGCCATCTATAGTCTGAAATTTGATATTCATTTCATGTCGAAGTGTTTCTACATGGTAACATATATGCAACTTCCAAAAATTTGATAGATATATAGGTTGATTAATGGGTGGAATGGTGAACATTACATCGTGTAAAGTGATGACTTAAGCCAGCTGAAGACAGTTCTGTAAAGACCTGTAATTACCCATATTTTCCCATTTAATATAATATAAGTAGTTTCGTCTCTGATAGATATGAGATATCTATAATTTGTTTAATAACAATACATTTGGAGGTAAAAATCCTGTAATTGTGTGTTCTTGAACATATTACTTAAATATTGTTCATTGTAATATAACTAAAAATTTTATTTCTTCAGTGTTTATATTTAACACATTCATAAAAAAAGTGTATTCTGTAACACGTTATTTCCCTAATTGTCTTCAAATGTTCTTATATTATACCTTCATCGGTAATTAACGACATGTTGATAATCTGTATATTGAAAATAAAATATATATAATTCATATAGGCCTAACAACAAACCATATGTTGTCTGAAACTTTTGTGTATCGCCGTAAGAATGCGTTAGTTTATCTGTTTTTTTTTATTTTTATATAATTCAATTGTATTACATCCGTATAAACTTATATATGGCGGATCTAGTCTTGCATATATAACCTGATCACTAGAAAAAATAATCAAAAATTGATATAATAATAAAGAAATATTGAACAGGCTGTTTGTTCACAGGACGAAACCAGATATCGGATGAGTATCGATTGTTTGAACGACGAAGAAATATATAATACACACATATATATACGTAAATAGGTTAAAAAGTTGATAGGTACGCGTGCATGTATATGGTTTAACCCTTCCCAAACCATGCAGTAACACAGGTCTACCATCACAATTAAACCTGTAATATTTCTGTAAATACATGCAGCATAAAATTAATATTTTAGACAATTCTAAAGAAAATATTAGCGCTTAGGAATGACTAGTTAAAAATCAATTATGAAAAGGGAATCGTACAAAAATAATTATTTTTTCCGTTCAATCCGTTGTAAAATTAATACGTTGGTAAAAATACAATTTGTCACATGAAAGACAGAGATCACACACTGTTTTCACAGTGAAAAGAACAACAAACATACAAATATAATTCTCTTTCTTACTTATGAAATGAAGAGAGATAAGAAGGAAGGACATTGTATAGGACTTTGTGAATGCTCTAAATTATGTTATTAATCATTTTTTCAAAATTGAATGCTCAATATTTAGAATAAATTCGTGCCATTGAAGCCATTTTAGCTAATGATATTTTTTTTCTTACTGTTATTTACGGCAACACGAGTTGACAGCATGGCTGCGTTCGGGTATTTTATATCATGGTATGGTAAAGGTTAACGAACGAACTACAGATGGTGATCGGTTAACGCAGGTGATATTTTTTTTGAACGTGCCGTAGAGGTACCTATATTATATTATTTACTAGCATCCGACGGGCACCATATGTAACGCTTTTCGTGTATTTACAATTATATTCAAATATATCATATTTTCAATGACTTTTGTTTTGGTATTTTATTAAAATAAATAAAATGTTTTGTGCCTTTGCTGAATGTATGTACATCACCATTGTTAGCGTGTAGCGTAATATAATAATAGATGATTATGCTTATATTAAATTTATAAATGATTGTGTGAAAATAACGCAAATAATTAATGTAAAAAGAACACCGAAGTCACAATTGTGAGGAGCACTGCAACAAATAAAAAAATGAGGCCTAGAAACTGACAGATCCGATTGTGCTCGGCTGCCGTCTGGTATTCGTGACTCTGTGTACGTGTTAAGTGAGACAGGCCCCCTGTACCACAAATCAGCCCTGACCAAAGATTAAAAAAAAAACAAAAACGCAACCGATAGGATTCGAACTACGCTTCCAGAAAATCTAATTTCTATTCAGATGTCACGGCTGGCGAGGCTTGTGGATATTTTCGTATTTATTAGAAAGTGTTAACATAACATAGATATTTAAATAAATTTTAGCGCTTTATAAAATCACACAAATAATAGATATCTCATAGAAACGAAGCAATTTAAAAAAAATTATATTTAATGGAAATATATGGAAGTATGGGTAATTACAGGACTTACGACCTATCTTCGGCTGGCTTAAGTCATTACTTTATATAAATATAACGTTCACCATTCTCACCAAATAATCAATTTTCATATCATATCATAGACTAAATTTGTATATATTTATGTATACATATGTAATATACCTTTCTGTTTCTATCAAACATACTTCTCAAATAAACAAACTCATTATTTATTAACCATTAACCGAACTTTTATCACCTACAAGTATCTTGCATGGCGTCTTGCTTTCTTTCTTCTCGAATACAATCACTTTCGACTTGTTGGTATTCATCATGAGGTCGCTTTCTTGCATACATCGTACATTTTACTCATATAATTAAATAATATTCATCATAATCGAAATAATATTCAAACATTGAATAATACGACAAATAATCACAATTGTATTTTTCAAACATGTGGTAGTACACATTTTTAACTGAAGTTATTTATGTAGTAGAACTTGTAAAGGCGGCTTTAGAATTGTCAGAATTCTATTGTAAAAGTTGCGAGGATGTTATGAAGACTTCAACATACTTACTTACTAATGGACCACTCAGTCTGTCGCGTCAAAGTTCAGCGAGACAACTTCCGACGGCGGAGTTTGCTCGCGAGGTATTTCGATGTGAATAAGTTTTTCGTGACATTTGATTTATTCATATTTACAACAAGAGCAATTAATAAATCATAAATTGTAGAAGTCACGAAGTATATAAAGATATAATTAAAAACACAAAGATATTTAAAGAAATATGTGAACGTGTTATAATAGACCAGGTACATTTTAGGATATTATGTATAATGCGCGATGAATTATTTGTAATACCCAGAGAAGTCTGTCACAGTGATAATATATACTAATGTATCACTCTAATAATTATGTATAAAGCTATATATGCAACATAATTTAAAAATTAAAAAACTAGATGTTTTAATTATCTCAACCTAACCTAACTTTGGCCTCCAGAAACCGACGACATTCTTGCACAATGTCTTAGTGAAATTTCTACATCTGGTACATTTTCAGCAGAAATAAAATATTATCTACAATTGAAAAATTAATTAATTTAATTTGCCTCGCTTGGTTGCCTAATTAATAAAGAGTATGATCGTCGATGACCGTAATGGTAACTATATTGTACGGTTAATTGCATTGCCCGGAGAGTATGTAGCATTGACCAAAATTAGTATAATACTATGCACATTGCCGTATTATTCACTCGATCCATTACATAATAGCAATATGGCTGAAGAAAAATAAAATAAAGCTAAACTAAATTCATGAACATTAGAAACAAAAGAATACCGATTACATCAGTAATTGTCAAGCGTGACAGAAATAAAATATTTGGGAGTCACAATAGATTCAAAATTGAACTCGCAAAGTACAAGACACGTGAATATTGATTATGATTGATAAAAAATCTTATTTCTGGGAAAGATCAGAAGATTCATTGGTACCGAGTCTTGTGAAATAGTATACAACTCTGGTATTATTCGTCACATCAACTATTGCGGCAGCATTTCGTTTTTGGATAATGACGAAGAAATGCAGCAGTGCTGTAAAATAAAGCTTTGAGAATAATACTCAAAAAAAAAGGGTATGACTTTATAAATGGGGTTTGCGTACACAATTGCCCCGTCACTTATTTTTGTCAAGCACCTTGACATTTCTCAAATAGTTACCCTCAGGTTGGTATCACATTCGGTGTCTGAGCTTATAAAAACGGTTGAAATCTATGGTTTTTTTTCAAACCATCGCCAGACTTGTCAGACTAAAATGTAGCCGTGTGTGATTCAGTCTATCTAGAGGAAAACATGACGTTTCTCTCTGGGCTTAACCTCTGGGTTTTGCCTCTGAAATTTAACCTCTGGTTTTTGCCTCTGATTTATGCCACTGGTGTGCATACCTTTGTTTTTTACTTCAATTTCAACTTCATTATTGGATTTACCTAGGAATTAGTCGCCTAATTTAAGGCAACAAATTTTATCATGATAATCTACAACAAATCACGTCTACGAATCTGATAGCGTCGGCCTGGATGCTGCGGGCCAAAACGTGATATGATGCCAAGACGTCTGGTGTCCCATACAAGAAGGACGTCGAACTCGCGCCCAATCCGACGAGATGAGGATTTGTAGACTGGATTTGTTTTATTTCTTGTAATCTTATATTTTTCTCGATTCGATGTCTTACTTTTAATAAAGACTAACATCTTTTGCTTATCACCTCCAGGTATTATTATAAATTAAAGGCATAATGTGACAAAAATGAAGTGGGTATGTGCGCTCAAGGTAAAAGAACCCGCGGATCTCATGTTCTACACTGTCTAGCCGGTAAAAGGGAAGGACGTAGGTCTTCTACCGAACAAGATATACTCAAATCAGTGCAATGCTCAAAGATCTGAACATGATCTTTAACCCGTTCAAACCTATTATTATGCATACAACTTTCAAAACAAAAAACAAATATGATGAAACTTCTGCCTCCTTTTAATACCATCTACAATTTTTAAAAATTATATTATATACTATATTAATAATGAATAAATAAATAAATAAATAATATAATACACAAGTGTCCTAAAGCTTAATGTGTGGTAAATCATTTTTTAGTATTTCGTACAACAGAAGTAGCGAGTGTCTCTCGCGTGCACCGAGATATGTCCGAAAGAAAGTAGTGAAAATCCACAGGCATGTCCTGGATAAACATCTTCACAGTCAGAAAGTTTAGATGTAGTGTGCCATAAGTCCCTTGCGCATTATTGGGTCCATTACCTTCGAGGGCACCACCATAAAGGCAAATCTACACCGATATTCTCGAACTGTTCCTAGGCCACCCGACTCAACGTGGAATTGCAACTCATCAATCAGCTTGTTGGAAGACAACTTTAAGGCATTAAATATATTTTGTCACTAGAATGGATGTGAAAAATCGTGCTTTCGAGTATATTATTTGTTGACTGATAAAAATTAAAGAAATTAAAAAGTAACATTCTCATATTTACTCATTAAATTGAAAATGGAATCGATACTTGTAAATCGCAGAAATAACAATTAAAGTTTTGTGGTTGCGAATTGGATTTTAAAACGATACATTGAATGAAATTACAAGATATTGGAGGGTATGGAAATAATTTACGAAATTTGGAAGATCAAAATTTGAACTTTTATTAAAATTACGAAATATGTATTCTTTAAGTTGTCCAACTTTCTAGCGTGAACAGGAAATTTCATAAGACAGCTGGTGGCGCCATCTGAGCTGAGCATCCAATACGGGCAGGTACCCACTTCCCTTGTATGCAATTATAATTTAATTCGATATCAGAATGTAGGCAGGTGTAGGTGTCTACCAATAATTTTATATACTGATTAAATGTATTAATTATAAAGATATACATATAAAATCAATTATATCGAAAAATATTGATGTTGCGCTTCATGCATGTTGCATTATCCAACTATGCTACGACAAATTTTCGAACCTGTATACCATATTTAATTTATCGTCAAAAATAATGGCGCTGTAGCACAGTTGGATAATGCACCTTCACCGGTTTGGAAAGAGATTGCAAGAGAGACGCAACAACAATATTTTTCGATATAATCGATTTTATATGTATATCTTTCTAATTAATACATTTAATTAGTATTTAAAATATCACAGACCTATGTACTGAATAATTACAACTTCACAATAAGAATGTGTTTTCCTAATAATAATACTATGTAAATGAGATTTTTTATCGACATTACTGAATTAACTTACTTTACATTAACTTTTAACTTTTTACATGAACTATCTCGCTTTTCTCTATCGATTATTATTCCTCGTCACGTATTTCTGCAGAATTTTATGATTTTCTCAGCCTCTTGATTGATGATTGTATTCGTCCAACGAATGTCTGTCCTCCGAGCGATGTATCCTGCCTATTGCCATTCGATTATCTTGACATATTCAATAGTATCAACTACTCTTGTCCGTTGTCTCATCCACGCGTTTCTTTTCTTGTCTCTTTCACTAAGTTGTTATAATATACAGGATGTAACAGACTTAGTTCACAATATTTTATAGGTGGATACCTGATTAAATTTCGAGTCGAAAATGTTCAAGGGATATATGCCTAATCTCAACCATGTCAGAGATATGAGCATTTCAAAAATTAAATTGTAATTATGCGATAATTTCGATTTATTAATTCCAAATTATATATTGAGTACAAAAAATTAAAGGTCATTGAATTTCGAGCGGCTTAACTATTTTATGTTAGGTAATTTATTGCCTGAAGCAAAGATAATACATTGATAATGGAACAATTTCGCAAATATTTATTTCGAAGTACGTAGACATCAAAGATTAAAACGATTTCGTAAAAATTAAAAACAAGAATATTATCCGTAACAGTGTAAAATTTGTATATATTCCTTAAAGATTTTAGAGTCACAATTTAGTTAGGTATCCACCCATAAAATATTGTGGACTAGATTTATTACAGCCTGTATATTATTACAGCCTGTATATTGTATAAAAATAAATTAAGTTGAACAACAGATACAACCGATCATTCTAAATGGGTGTGAAGTTTGATCTCTCACTTTAGCGTAGGCAAGATTTTTGGTTGCAGGTCTTCGAAAATAAAGTCTTGCGCAAGATTTACTTCAAATTCTATATTACGCTATACTAGATTTCATCTGATATTAAATTAGTTCATTATAAATGTGTCCCGCCGACGCGAGCTACCTCGGAGTACGTCGTTTATTACTCAGGCATTCTGACAAATTAATGAGTTAATATAAATTACTAATATTTATATAAAAGGAGTATTTTAAGAGCCTAATGAAGGAGTACATTTTAAAAGGAGAGGAAAAAGAGATAGGTACTAATATAAAATATTAGGATTTGGCAAAAATTAGAGGAAAAAAACGAGATACACATCTCAAACACATGTTTCTTAACATTTTTTTTCATAAATATAATCAAATAAATAAAATAAAAATAAAAGTCTTTCTGGTGGGGTAACGAATTCCGATCTCCCGCGTGACAAGCGGGTATACTAACCATTACGCTACCGAGAAATCAATAATATGTGAAAACAATGCAGTGGAACCCCGATTTCACATTCCCGGAATTCACGTTTTTCCTTGATTTGCGTGTTATTTCTGTAGTCCCGTGTCGTTTTAGTATATTACAAACCTTGTTTTACGTTTGTCTTTTGCGTGATTTACGTTTAAAATTTATTGAAATTTGTTCGCTATACGTCATAGAGCCAAGAGTGCTTGCTTGTCGTATGTACGCATTTGCTTGTCGTATGTACGCATTTGCCTGTCGTATGTACGCATTTGCTTGTCGTATGTACGCATTTGCTTGTCGTATGTACGCATTTGCCTGTCGTATGTACGCATTTGCTTGTCGTATGTACGCATTTTACATTCTAATACCTACGTAATTTGTACGTTTCGTTCGTTGTTTTATTGTTTTTTACAAGCTGGAATCGGCAAGAAAATTAGTATGGCCCACATTGATGGCTGGGAAAGAATGAATGAATAATCCTTGCAGATTTACATAGACATTGACTCCAACGTAATAAAATAGGACGTAGTGGAAATTGATGAAATAGTGAACAGTCGCATAAACGAAAATTTGACAGAAGAAAAACCTTCCTACATAGAATCTAATCTCATAAACCCAATTCCTACAAAGGACGATGCCATATTGAGGCATATTGAAGGCCTCAAAGCATATTTTGCTAGTATTAGCAATGTACCACCAGAATCCTTTAATTTAATTCATAATATTGAAAGAACTATTAAAAAAAACATGCAACAAAAAACATAGTTTCATTTTTTAAATAAAAAATAAATAATCTTTTTTTTAATACCTACATATACCTTACATTTTCCATTTTTTTTTTGTTGGTTCCTTCAAAAACTTAAAATCGGGGTTTCACTGTAGTTTAAAAATAGTAATTTTTTTGTGCCTGTCTTGTTTCCCGTGAGAGGGTGTTTAGTGTAACCCCCTAGATACCACTCTGTCCCCGGGTTTTGGGTGTTATTACTGTATCTTTGTTAATATTGTATTATTATTTTGTGCATTGTTTATCTTACACAATAAAGATTTTTATATGGGATCATAGGTGTAATGAGAAATATTTCGGTTGGCGGCTGAGTGCGATGTGCTGAGCTGCGTTGCACGTTCGCCTGTTCAGCATAAAAAAAAAATTGTAAGCTCTTTTTTAAAACTGACTCGATAAAAATTTTACCACGATTAACAATAAATATGTAATAGTTTTAAAATTTGATGTCAAGAGTCTATTAATAATAAAGTAAAACTGATGGAATATATTTTAACAAAAAAAAAACAAGTCATTATTGAATTGTAAATAGAACAGGCAGTTTAGTATGAGAGATGTACCGGGATCGATATTCGGCGCTTTCGAAATCTTTTTGATTAAGAATAGTTTTGGAGATGGTGATACCGAAAAAGGTAAAAATAAAACACAAGGTAAAAGTGACAGAATATAACAATTATTCGAAATTTTCATTAACGCTGTTTTAGTGACAAAATTTATTGAGGTATCCGCTTATTAAGCATATCTACGTTAAAAGCAATATTGACGAATATTAAATGTATTTAATATTGTGATTAGAAATTATATAATACAACCGCACAACATTATAGAAAATCCCTTATTAGGTGGTATTAATAGGTAGATCCTTCGTGCGAAATTATACAACGTTCCATTGTGTTAGCGTTTGTATTTAGGTTCGCATTGTTTTAAGGGATGACTGACGAGGGCAAATCAATGAAAACCTTCAATAGAGCTTTCGGATTATTGATTCCAGCAGGGGTTGGCAGAAAGTAGATGCCGGAATAAAACCGCCCACTCGACAAGATTGTTATGTCGCGGGTCCTGGACTATTGTTGGAGGCACAAAGGGTCTCTAAACACTGAGGGATCAGATGAATACTTCAAAATAGGTATTTGTAACTTATCTATGTTCTTAAAATCTTTACCTCCGTTGTATTATACTTACTTCAGATGTGGTTGGGTTTAATATAATAATAACATCGTTTGTGTAATTTTTTACGTGTTAATTTCAGATGTGGTTGGGTTTAATATAATAATAACATTGTTTGTGTAATTTTTTCGTATTAATTTCAGATGTGGTTGGGTTTAATATAATAATAACATTGTTTGTGTAATTTTTTACGCTGTTCTAACAGAAAAAAGTATAGAATATTATACTCAGTTAACAGTGAAGTGTGAGGAAAAATTGTATTATTTATCCGATAAAAGTGTGCTATTTGAAGTAAACTTAAATAAATAAGTATTTCTACGAGCAAATCGAAGACTAAATATGATTACGATATTATGAATATAAATGATTTTTTTTTTAAGCCAGATAAAAAGATATATCATATTAATACAAATTATTACATGTATCAATTGGAAAGATATACAGAAAAAATCAATTAAACAACTATCCGGGGAAATCTGTTACCAGTTACACCGCGCCAACCGATAAGTTGATGACAAATTTTCGAACATTGAACTGGAGCACTTTCAAATTGATACATCTGTTATTCCATTTTTAAAAAGCTATCGCCTTTATATTGCGACAAATTTCAAATACCTTTGAGAAATACGCTAAGAGACGCAAGTAATTAAATCAATTCATTTAGATAAACTGTATATTTTTAAGGATTACAAATTGCAGTTTTTTCAGAACATAGTTCTATGGTATTTTAATACACATTAAATGTATTAATTAGAAGTACACATAAAATCAATTTTATCGAAAAATATTGTTGCAGCTACCGGGATTGGATCTCTTCATATCCGGGGAAAATGCATTAACCGATCATGCTACACCAACACAGTGTATTGACGACAAATTTTTGAACTTACATGTTACACTTTTCAAATTGATACATCTATAGTTCCATTATTTGAAAGCCATCCCGGTAGCAACAAGAATTTTTTTTCGAAAAAATTGATGTTGTATGTATATATTACTAATTACAACTTCACAATAAGAATGTGTTCTTAAAAATAAAGATATTTTATTTAATTATATTAATACAAGTGAGCTGTGTACACCATTAACATAAAATACGTTTTTTACAGACAAGAACTTGATCTGTTACTTGAAGTGAGATTAGTACCTATGATGTTGTGTTTTCTTAGTCGTCCTGCGTGGTGTAGAAAGTTGAGTCCTCACTAAATAAGCATTGAAGCTTGTAATGTGGGCGTACAGACGCACGCTAAAAATAAGCTGGAGTGATAAATTATAAAAATTACTGAGAAGATAAAGAATTGACGTACTTTAGACATGAAATAAGATACCCTGAGATATAGATACAGTACTGAAAATTAATGAAAATACTTGTTCTGACGCTAATATTATATATCTGTAAATGAGGATGTTAATACCATAAAAAAATCCTATAAATTAATATTGATAAAACATATTTTCTAGAATTTGCTATTCAACAGAAAGATAACACTCAAATTAATATTAAAATTCACACCAAAGCCAGTACTCAAGAATACTCTTGCGACCAATATTCATCAATTGAAGAAAAATGCTGTATCAAGTACCTAGGAATCATAATACATAACAAATTCAAATGGAAAGAACATATTACTAATCTTACAAACAAAATAAGGAAAACTGCCTACAAATTTATAAGACTCTAAAACGTCTTGTCATTTACAAATCTGAGAATAATATATTACGCGTTTGTACAGTCACATTTGCAGTGCGGTATTATTGGATGGGGAGGAGCATATAAAACTTTAATATCACAATTAGAAATCACTCAAAAAATGATAATAAAAATTATTTAAAAAAAAAAGACTATCCAAGTATACATCTCTTCACAGATTTCTAAATACCAAAAATAATAGACATACAAAAAAATTCAATAATCCTAATTTTCAAAATTAAAAATCAATTATATTTTAGAAGCGAATTCCGATGTACAAGATTTAGAGAAAAAAATGATATTCCATAACTAAAGTATACCGCAACCCAAAATCACAATATTTATCAAGACATCAAATTTTTTAACAATCTCCCCATCACAATTAGAAAAATTACATTACTATAAATTTGTATCTGAAGTAAAAAAAATATGTAAACAAACTGGAACATAAATTTTCGTATATAATCCTTCTCTATATACGAGCCTTACTCTCATAGAGAAGAAATAAATGTTAAAAAATGTATTATATTTTCTAATATTAAAATAAAAAATACAATGTGTGGACAAAAAGTTCGTGCACTGAATTATATTCTATTGTATTATAGTGTTATAAGTGGTCAGTCCAAGTTTGGTCGCAATCAAGTGCGCACTCATGTAAACAATTTTTTTTGCGCGGTCGAAATGGAGCGAGATGTTTCAATCGAGCAAATAATCCTCATCAAATTTCTTGCGAAGCTCGGCGAGAAATTCTTGAAATGTTAGAAACTATTTATGGAGAGTCTGCTATTAAGGGTAGAACTGTATACAAATGGGTGAACCGGTTTGAGGAACGCCACGAGAAGAAATAAAAATTATTCTACTTTTAAAATTAGCAATATTAACTTGGTGGTTAAGATTCATATTTTTTTTATTTATTATCTTAGTTAACTAAGATAATAAATAAAAAAAAAAAAAAAAATAAATAAAAAAAAAAAAAAAAAAAAAAAATTATTCATTTAAAGGAATACCAACATGACATGCATGTTTGGTTTGGGGGAAAGATACTCACCTGGTCTCGGGTTTCAGCCAGTGATAAAATTGTCCTTTTTTTATAGGGCAAGCGGATTAGATTAAAATTACTAAGAATATTGATGTGATATTAAATTCTATTTTTAAAAAAAAATCATTAAAGTTAATATTCAAGCGAATATTAAAAAGTTTCTTTTTTTCTCGATCTTGGCTCAATAATAGGATGTAACTGGTGCGTGTGGGTTGTAATTCACGGATGCCCCCGACCTTTGAATTCGTAAGAAAGTTGGAATCTACTCAGCCACCAAGCTAATATATTCAAAGTTTCTTACTGAACTTCTGCCAGGCAGTGGATTTGAAACTCCGAATATAATTTTTCATGCTACCTCTTGTTGGGTAATATGCAAACGAGTATATGTTATTTATTTATATTTCACTACAGCCGCGAAGAGCTATGAGAGACGGTCCCAGCATCTAGAAAAAATATTAGATTTTTCAACAGAAAAAATAGTTTTTGTTTGAATCAGATCCCTTGCTTTGGGAAAAACTTTATTATTAAATCATAGACCACGAGTTTAAAATCGTGAATATATAATATTACGGGCAGTGCACATTTTTATTAACACAGGTTAATAGTTAGATATTATGTGGAGGGCTATCAAGCTATATATAGAGATCGCCGAATGAAGCTTAACACTTCCAGTAAGGCGGTTCAACACAATTCCCACCAGCCATAAAGACGTAGTGTACCGAGCAACAGCTTTAGAAGCCGCCTCCAATCTCAGTTAACGCACCTTCTTCTACCTTTATACAATTAAATTCAATAAATTCAGCACATCCGCAAGTAGTTAATATTCTTATAACCTACTTCCTGACACATATTCATATTCACATAAATTTTCTCATACATCTCAACACAAATACGAACAATATACAATATAACACGAGGATATTTGGCTGAATATTGGGGCATTCACCGTCTTACACAAATCATACATACAAACCTTCTGATTCGAAGTCAACATACAATCTTTCATAATTGATAAGACTAAAGTCTAGAGCCAGTGCGTGCTCCCAGTATGTACTTCTCTACGGAGCCGAGACGTGGAGTCTCGTCGTCAATGTCATATACCAATTAAAAATTTCTCAAAGAATAATGGAAAGAGTCATGGTTAGAAAATCTACTATGAACTATAGGAAAGAGTGGAATAGAGCGAGACACAGGTTGCCGCTGCTGCTGCTGCTGATGATGCTGATGATGCTGATGACATACACCGGCACGTACAGCAGAATAGTTTAGTCAATAGTTTACACTGAACATTCACGTAAGTTGGAATAAAAATAAATATCTTATTCTTAACCTAAAGGTGTTGACCTATTAAAATTGAGAGTACATTGATTGAATCTCCTGGGTCAGTGTCACCAAGCCAATTTATATCTTATTATATTATAATTATAGCCTATTAGAAATTAATATCCCACGTCATCTCCCTCTGATATAGCATTTCTTCTGTACACTTTCCTCCGACATTCGAAGGACCTACCTAAACAATTTATTTGAGATCTCCCAATATAATATATAATGATAGCAGTGGCATGCAGTAGGTATAGACTTATTTAATACTATATAATGTACTATATACTACATTGTGTAATACATAGGTTTATGAATACGTTTAACCGACATCTTTAGGCAAAATGAATCCATCATAATAAAAATGTATTATCTTCGAACGTGAACGAATCATGAAAACAATACGTTTAGAAGAGTAGTAAAATTTGCGTAAATGAGGAAGTAGATGCTTCGATCAGCTCTAAGCCAAATTTAAAATCTTTCAAATGTCATTCTGTTAGGAAATAGCATAAGTAAGGACTCCGTACAACATAGATCAGCTGATCTATTTCTGACTTATCAATTCAATAGGTAGCAATTGTATGGTTTGAATAGAACGATAGATTAAAACAGTGGCTAGCAATTGTAGTAACTATAAGTTAATAATAACCCAGTAGAGGACTACAGCGCTCCGGTAGCTTTCAGAACTATGCAACTAGTGATTCTACTGATACACGGTGGACGCTAGCGTGATTATGAAATATTATGGATAATTAAACTTGTATTTGTTTCCCAAATTTTTTAGTAATGCACAGCTTTTTTGCTTGTACGCAGTGTACGCCCCTGAATGATAGAGACATATATTTCAAGTTACCGAGTACTCACGTTCCTCATTTGAAATGTGTATGACTCGAGCTATAATAATAATAAAATAAAACTAATTTTACACATATTTTACATGAAAGCTTTACTCTTGTATTATAAAGGATATGAAAGCATTAATAGATAAGAATTTCATGATAAATTACCCAACACTTCAAATAAAAACTTAGTACATGCGCAACCGATTTTCAACGTGAAAAGGTGGTTAGAGGATTTTCCTCGTCCAGGTTTTCTTTCGAGTGCCTGACAGTGAGTGGCGGATATTGTGATAGGTTATACTTGTAATGCGGGCTTAAATGGTCCTTCATCACGTGTGACAGCGGGAGGTAACGTCGGACCGAGGTTTTCCACTCAAAAATAAAATTCTGGCTTTTAATACTATATTAATGTGACTACGATGAAGCATTTACTGCATTGCCTATACATAAAAATACGCGTTGATATTTACGATATCCGTTCAGGAACGGTTTCATAATAAAAAAATGCAACAAACTTGTATTTATATAAATAAATGTATTTCAGATACGAGCACGATATTTGAGCAGCAATTTTTGTTTGTTTGAATAGCGTATCAACTTGTCTCTAACTTCAGGCAAAATTGGAAAATTAACATTAAAATCTTATAAAAGAAGTTAAAAATTAAAAAAAAAAAAAGTAAGTTTGATTTTTAATTATAATTTTCAAATTTCTGACATTGAAAAATGTAGCTTGAGTATGAAAAGGTGACATATTCACGTAATTTGTATATTTCAAAAAAAATTTGACACTTTATTCTAATGTAATGTATCCTTTGGAGTGCGCGTGAAATATACAAGAATATGGGATTTATACATATATAGAGAAGAAACAAATATATATATATATATATATAATAAATTGTATTATTTATATAATATTGATTAAAAAGAAAAGTCGAATATCTACTTAACGGTAGCTACGGTGGGTTGGGCTAATCCACTGTTTTTTATATTAATTATAGCTGTAGTCATTATTTGGAATATTAATTATAGCGTTTGTCATTATTTAGAATATTAATTATAGCGTTTGTCATTATTTGGAATATTAATTATAACGTTAGTCATTATTTGGAACGAATTATTAAACAAAAATAATATATAATCAGAAAGATTTATTTGTTAAAATTTTAATACGTATTTTAACATGTATTAAAATTGCAATAGCCGATCTAATAGTCTCCTCAGCCAGATATTCTTCGTCCTAAAGTCGTGCCCAGCATAATTGACATTTTTAGGCTGTCGAAATGGTACCGATAAATTGGATTTTTTTAAAATACTTTATATTGCGTTGTGGTTATTCATTTTTAATAATAAATAATTCATTAACTTTGTTTTTAACCACATTCAACGTAAAAACAATTTGACATTTTTAGTTAGTTTTTTATCACTCCGATAAAGTAAAAGGTATCATTGATTGATTTAGCAGTTACTTCATAGTATAACATTTTGATTTTAAAATTGAAATTTATTTTTGTAAAGGGTGTTTTTTTTTTAGAGGTACAGAACTATAAAATGAAATAAAACACATAAAAACCGTGGTAATGGCTTTATTGGAAAGATAATTTAATATGCAGAAGCACCGTAGCAACAGCTTCTTTGTGCGCACACGATTAGAGTATGCGTGGTTCAAAAAAGATCCATGATTATTAGAATTACTTGCTCGGATGGACGATTATGTAAAATGGACGTAGCGCATAGTAAGTATCGTGATCTGAACCACAATTTATGAAATACATTTGCAAGTGTTGTTCTGGCGTAAGCCTATTCATGGTAAAATCGCTAACCAAACTGAGCACAAATCAGCTGTCAGCTGCCATATTGGCTGTTGCTGGAAAAAGTGTAGCCAATTTGAAAAACGAACCTCTAAAAAAAACATCTTTACTACACATACAATTTTTGAACTAATTACAATAGTTTCGGGAAGAGCAGTCATTCCCATCTACAGGTGTAAAATAAACTAAATTAAATAGAATTGGCTATGGAGTGGTGCGGTACGTAAGGGTGGGAGTGGCTTGGATGGGAAGGCTGCTCTTTCCGAAACTAGTAGTAGCTCAAAAACTGTGTGTGTAGTACAAAGTTACAATAAAAAGATATTTTTAATAAGGAAAAGGTATTTTCCGAAACCAGCTGGTGAATATAATTAATTATATTATGTTATTATAATAAATTAAATAGTTAACTCAGTGGATAAAGACAAGTTACTTAATTCTCCTTAATAATATATAAGTTGTATCAATGTGTCCAAAATTTAATAAAAATGAATTGTTAATTCCGGCGTTTGCTATTGGATTACTCAAAGGTATTTGAGATTCCGTAAAAACAAAGTAGATGGCTTTCAAATAATGGAACGATAGATGTATTAATTTGAGACATTATTGTAACATATATTTTCGAAAATTTGTCGTCAAAAGTACTGTCGTACTGTTGGATAATCCACCTTCCCCGGTTTGGAAAGAGATCCAGGTTCGAATTCCGGTAGCGCGACAACAATATTTTTCGATAAAATTGATTTTATATTTACATCTAATTAATATATTTAATTAGTATTAAAAGTTACTTAATCATTTATTATGAATAATCTTTTGTTTACTGCAGTAGATAGAGCTCGCCGTAGTTGGATTTGTTACTAGGTCGAGATATTCGTGCGTCAGTTTGTTCGCGGGATACGTTATATACTTCTCGAGCAGTACATATCGAAGGCTATCTATCTTTTGTTTACTACCGTAGATAGAGCTTGCCGTAGTTGGATTTGTTACAGGGTTGAGACATTCGTGCGTCAGTTTGTTCGCGGGATACGTTATATACTTCTCGAGCAGTACATATCGAAGGTTGTCTATCTTTTGTTTACTATCGTAGATAGAGCTTGCCGTAGTTGGATTTGTTGCAGGGTTGAGACATTCGTGCATCAGTCTGTTCGCGGGATACGCTATATACTTCTCGAGCAGTACATACCGAAGGCTATCCATTTTATATAATAATAACTAAGTCAACACTTATGATCAACATCACTAGAAAATTGAAAAAATAACGAATTACATCAACTAATGTTAGCCACGCCTTTCAAAGCAATGTAATGATTTGTGATTATAAAAGTAAATGATATACATTCGTGTCGACGAATGGAAATGAACTTTCATTAATATTAATGTGCAAACAGACTGAATATGCAGGCAGTGGCGTAGTTACTCCAGACAGATCGCGTGCCGAGGGAAAGGTCATTACGCGAATTCAAATGATTGTTACGCAAGTTTCAGTGGTGCGAGGTACGGCATGCGGCAGGGCGGGGAAGAAAAGGTGGGAGGCAATATTTAGGGCGACGATAGACGCCAAAAAAATCTAATATGCTCCCCAAAACTAAAGACTCGTATACACTTCACGAAGCCAGAGATCTGTAAAAACAGTAGATTTTTCAAGTTCATTAAAAATTCGGCACAGTATAATATATTGTAATAACCAGGCATTTAAATTGGAGAAAGGTTATGGTTATGGGCGACCCCCGATTGACCTTAAGAGAACTTGCAGTCATAGCTAATAATATAAATTATATAATTGACTAAACAAATATTGTTACTTTTAAAATATTAAAATCTTTTATTACCAAAAACTGCAACCAATTATTTTTAACAAGGTTGTCGAGTAGCGCGTCGCCATTTCGTGGAATCGTCCTCATGTATGGCTAGACGGTAGACGCGTTCGACACCCAGCGCGGTTATTAAATGGGGAAAAATGTCTGATCAATGAGTCAGAAAGCTATTACACGTGAAATGAAATGCCACTCACGATTCAATTATTTTGGCACAGAGGTGAGAGTAAGTTTGCGATTGGCAAGTTAACATTTTCGAATTGATTTCCCAATTTAGTTAAAAATGATTAGTGTTATTAAACAAACACTTTGTTTGTACAAAGTAATGTTTTTATTAAATTTGAAAAGATTATACTACATCGTAGTAAAGTGTCATTTTATAATACTTTGAAATAAGTCAAACAATATTTTTGCTTTGAAGATACATTTTTTAAAATAAAAAATAAACGTTTTCATTTGTACTGTCAGAAATTTCAGAATTACAGTAATTTTTAGATTTTACAATTTCATATCAATATGAGTTTTGTCCCTAATGTACAGAGTATTTAAAAAATATTATAAACTATGTCGAACAAGTGAAAAAATTCCATTTACTAGTGTAGGTAGAAAGATATACACATACAATCAATTTTATCAAAAAATATTGTTGTTGCGCCACCGGGATTTGAACCTGGATCTCTTTCCAAACCGGGGAAGGTGCATTATCCAACTATGCCACAGCGACGATATTTTTAGCGACAAATTTTCGAACTGTTACCTTTTTGATATTAATATATTTAATCGTTCCATTATTTGAAAGAGCCATATCTACCTTATTTTTACAGAAACTCAAAGGTATTTAATCCATATCCAGGTTCGAATCCCGGTGGCGCAACAACAAATATTTTTCGATAAAAAAATCTTTCTAATTAATATTTTTAAATCATATTTATGAAATTCTAATTTAGATATCTAGAACTTTGCTCGTTTTATAAAACAACGATGCCAAATGAATAGATATTATTTGGTTGCTGTGCGACACGGATGAAATAACATAAGGCCATTATGTATGTAGAGTTTTAATAGTATAATAGTATTTTATAGTAGTTAATTTACACTTAATTTATTGCATTCAATTTTGTTTCTAATCTTCTTTTGTTCTTCTAACTCAACACAGAGTGTGGTTGCCTAGTGAGCTGGGTCCGAAATAAATAAATAAATAAATTATTAGTAACCGATCGGTTTAAGATCTTCTAGTCAGCCCACGGGTCGTGAAAGTTGAAAGTTTGTCTTCAAAGTTTGCGTCAAAAACGAGAAAAAACCCAACTTGTGTTTCCAAATCGGGCCCGGGGCGGATTCAGAAATCGATGCTATAATTTACCTAGGTACAGGGTGTGGGGAAAAAGTTCTTCCGCGAGACGTACTTACGATTCCTTTAACATCGAATCCGAAATGATAAAAGTTTACACCTCGCGGTGCCCTATCGGACCGGTGCTGTACTTTTTTATAGTCAACCTACGTATTTTATTTCCTCACGTGAGTCCGCAGCTTGTACATAAAAAATATTTTAAATACGAATCAGTAAAAGCACATTTAGTCAGTAAGAAGAAAAAAGAAGCAAAAAATTGATGCAAAAAAAAACAATGGTTATAAATTGTTCACAAGACAAGCCTTCGCAAAGGCGCGATACTACAATAATTTGTATTTGAAACATTTACTTTATTTAGTATTTCGAGCAGAATCATGATACAAAATCAATTCAGTCAGATAATGGATTCAAAATCAATTCAGTCGTATTTGCCATCTTTTTTTTTAAATAAAAATAATAAGTTAATCAAAGTTCTTCATATGTCGACATGATAATTTTCAATGTAGTAAAAAATCTATAATCAAAATTAGAATCAATAAGTATGTATTCGCATAATTTTTAAACAATTCATGAAATATAATTTTTTGGCTACGATATGGTGTAATTCATATCCATTAAACTATTATTCTATGTATGGGAATTTTTAATAAATTAAAAATATTATATTGACAATTTTACATTATATCGTACAATTTTTTTTTTTATAAAAAAAAACAAGTTATTGATTGTATAACCACGTGATTAAGATGAGAAGTAATGGCAAAGATATTTAAAAAAAATGTTTTTCATCATTAAGGAGAACAGAAAATGTGAAAAAATAAATAAAAAATAAATTAGATGGTTTTCAAATGATAGATGTATTAATGAATTAAAAATGGAATGATAGATGTATTAATTTGAAAAGTGTAACATGTAGGTTCGAAAATTTGTCGTCAAAGCATTGTGTTGGTGTAGCATGGCGGATTGGAATAGATCCAGATTCGAATCTCGGTAGCAACAACAATGCTTTACGATAAAATAGATTTTATATGTATATCTTTCTAATGAATACATTTAATTTTTATTATAAATGTTTTTCTTTCAGAAATAACATTAAAATAACATAACATTAAATTTCTGCCATTACTGACAGGTTAATTTTAGTATAAAGCAAATGTTTACATTAAACTGGTTGACAAATTCTCAGAAATTAGTAATATTCATCTTCAGTTATTCAGTCTATACGTTTTCACACTTTTACTGCCATCTTCAAGTTTTGTTGGAGCATTTATTATATCTGTATTTTGAAGTCATTATGATTTGCTGTATTCGATTTTCTTGTTCCGTTTCATATTACCAAAACAATAAGCCTACATAGCTTACCATGTTACAGCGGCAAGTGTACCACAATATTAGAAAACCAATTACGGCTTAATTAGTAATAGTAATTAATTAATAATATACATTACAAAATATATTGTTTATTACCTTACTAAATGGTTTTACAGCCAACAGACGCATCAAAATAATATAAAGTTTTTAAATTCAAAAAAAGTAACAAAATATGAATAAAATTTATACATGCATTATATTAATACCACAAATATTATTATTATTACTCTAAATTTCAAATAATGACATTAAAAATACACTTTTTTTGAAATTGTGTTCTGTTGTTGAAGCCGGGAAACAGCTGCAGTTGTGGTACCAAAAACTCTTCGATCATTCGGCAATACACTTCAGCAGTGACTGTCTGTCTGTTAAAAAAATAAGAGCAAATTGCATACCACACTGTTTTTGATGGAGTTCCTTGAATTGTCGGGGCACTAGTTCTTTTTTTTTTTTAGCACTTTTTTTAAAAAGCATATTTTCATATCGATGGCTATGTTCTATTTTTTAACATAGCCACCGATATGAAAATATGCTTCATCAGTAAACAATATATTTCCAAGCGTTCGTGCTGTTCTAAAACGTTCTCGCTAAGGTTTCACGCAAAGAATAGTCACTTTCGTTGAGAAACTGCAAGATTTGCAGTTTGAATGGGTGAAACTGTAGTTTTTTTTTTTCAAAATAACACTCACTGTTGATATTTTTATTCCAGTACAGGCTCCAATCTTCCTTATCGATTTACGCGGATTGCGCATAATTTCACGTCGAACTTGAGCCACATGTTCTGGCGTCGCTGCTGACGTTGATGGTCTCGGAAGAGTTTGGTTAACTATTGTCCTTTCTTGTCTGAAGATTTGAACCCAACACCGGATAAGTTGCATGCTCGGCCCATCACTCACTCGTCGAATATTAAAGAGAGTACAAAGAGCGCGACGCGCACGAACGAATGAATCACCGCACTTTAAATATTGCTGAACCGCGAATGTGCGGTACTCTCCCGACCATTGCACCTGCGACTGGCAAATCCACAAATCACGCGCGTCGAACAATACCCCTATATAATATTGACGTATTAATACTTTTAAAAAAAAAAACGAACTTTTTTTTTTCAAATACAAACTGGACAATCTTCTACAGCACTATTCGTAGAAATTACGGCCGTATGGTAAGCCGATACGGCAGCCACACTTCTAACCTTTAGTTTTCACTCCAACAAAATGGAATTCACATTAAAAATAAATCTTCGTCGAACAATACTTAATGTCGGGCGTCGGAGAAAACTCACATCACCCGTCTAGCGAAAAATGAAAATCCCGCTGAAACTTTGACTTGTTTCCGATGAATCTTTGAAACATGTCGGATTGACGAAAAGTTGACCGATCTTGCTGAAGTTAGAGTTGATGAACTCTTGACTGACGATGTGCGACCGCGTGTGTAGTACATATAATATAATATTAACCGGAGAAGCTCTAGCTCCGTGCTGTCGAGGATAACGTTCTGCACAACTACAGGGGATACGGAATTAAACAAATTTAGTTTACGATTTGAAATAAAATTGTGAGAGCAATCTTTTCTTTGTAAATATCTCTGCAATGTTTGTAAGCCAAGCTAATCGGCCATCTTTTGTTCGGTGGCTGTTCAAAGACAGAAAAAAAAATCCATCATCTTAAAGAAAAAAGTAAAAAACGGAAAAAATCACTTCCGTTCACAAACAGACGAAATCTACCTGATTTTTGTGGCCAGTACCGGAAGGAAATTTAAAAAATGTTAATAAAGAATTGAAATTAATAATTGAATGTAAATTTTGAAAATAACGATGACAATTAAAAAATAAACTAAACTAATTTTGGTAAATTTATGAAGGACGATATTCAGTTAGAATTATACTTTAAAATAAATATACCTAGTAATTAACAAACCTACTATGTTTCATTTTTTTTACTGTACTTCACTCACATTATTTAATTTAAAATTTCTTGTAAGTTGAAGCCCTTTTCATAATTCACTATAATAAAATGATATTTTATTATGCCTTCTTCAGTAGTAACCAATTTGTATATAAGCATCAAATTTTATTATCCTTTTATTTGCCAGTAAACGATCGTATTATTTCTATCTCCTTTGACTTTTTACTTTTCTTCTCTCTCCATTGACATATCTAAATAACCATTTTCGACATCCCTTGTTACTCTCACGGGAACACGCTCAGCTTGTCTGGTAGCGGTAATATGTCTACCTAGTCATCAAGAGGTCAGGACTAGTGACTAAGACGTTCAATCCTCGTCCAAAGAGATCAGTAAAAAGTATTTTTTGTAGTTATAAAACTTGGCTATGTTTGAAAGATAGTAAAAATAGAAAATTCCAACGTATTTCTGTATACTTATAAAAAATATTAAATTATATCACAGAAACTTAGTATTGTAAATAAAAGAAACGCTTTATAAGTTTCAGAAACATGTATCAACCACCCCATATTTATGAATATGTTTTTTGAATACATATTTAGACCCATTGGTATCTTTCTTGTACAGGGTGGCCCAAAAAAAGTGACATCTCGTAACACACGAGTTATTTCAAAACATAATATAATTAATTATAATTTTTAATGTATTTTTTTTTGCACAATATTTAGTTAAACAGAAATCATTAAAACACTCCATATTTAATAATCATCTAGTGGGTTTAAATCTGGGCTGTTCGGTGGCCACATGCCTGGCTCGATGAAATTAACATTCTCGCGACGGAGAAAGTTGATTGTATTTCTGGTTGTGTGAGATGGAGCTCAGTCCTGCTGTAATGTCTAGCTATTCTCCAGGCTTTGTTTTGAAACTCTTTGATCATTTTCCTAGCACCCCAACGTTTTTCAATTCGCAAATTTTTCAATCAGAATACGGTCTTCTGCAGTGATTTTTGTCATTCTAAAAAATTAATAATCAAAGGTGGCGACCGGAAATTGTCGAAATAGAACGTAATATAGGTAAATAGGTAAGTAAGTAAATTAGAAAACTATTTAAGCTATTGTTGATATAGTTAAACTAATTTTGATATAATTATATCTCATTTTACGAAATGTTTTCACTTTTTTTGGGCCACCCTGTATATTAGATTCGTAAATATTTTTAAAAATATTATACACATTTTTTAACACAGTATCGTGATATATTTCGGTCGAAAAAATGTATTCCATGTTAAAAGTAAAAATGTTTAAAGTTTGCTAGTAATTTCTGTGAACAATCCACTCACACATCTATCATCAACTTAGCTAGCGTACTATATTATTGAGAACAATTTAAGACGCATTACATTGCAATTGATTAATTCACGAATTAGAAAATTTTAAGCCAACGCGTATGAAAAATGGTTGTAAATGCATGCAAATGCATCATACGAAACTTTTACTGCACCCGCACAAGTGTTCAACGATAGTTTTAATCAGGTTCTTGGAAGTTTGTTGAAATATTCCTCGAACGCAGGTAGTTTCAAACTGCAGTTAATCAGTTGATTCAAAAATCCATACAAAACTAACATTTATGTCTTAAGGCAGTCGAGTACATTATAACTGATTTATATAATTCGATTTAATTATCGGGTTGATGTATAAATTCATAGCATTTTATTTTTACTTTTTAAGTAAACAAAATACATAAACTAATCATTAATATATTCTCTTGCATTTATCGTAATTGACTCCCAACGTTGTGACAGTTTTTTGAGTCCACATTTAAATAAATCTGGTGGTTTGGAAGTGAAAAAGTCATCAAACCAATTTTGAAAAACAGCGTAATTATTAAAAGCGAAATAGATGTGGAATAATCTCCCAGCTGAACTCTTAAACACCCGCTTTTGCAATATTAGTGGAATGCAGACGGGTATTATCATGCTGAAAAATCGTTTGATGCCATTTTTTTTTAATTGCGACTACAGGGGCTGTGAAGTTGTTTGCGATAAATTTCAGAAGTGAAAGCAATTATAATACATGACGCCTTTTTTGTCTCGAAAATTGTAAGAATAATGAATTCAGAAATAAAAGAGTTGAACTCTAATATCATCCATATGCCTTTTTGAACTATTTGCTAAAATATATAACACGCTTAAAACGGCCAAGTCACACATCACTTATCAAAAAATTAAAATATTTTTAGAAGATGACAAGCCATATCTCGATTTGTTCTTTATCTCAAATTTCAAGTGTATGTGAAGTTTTTATTCTTTTGTATCAAAATGTTCTGTTTTTCAGATACATAATTGTATATAAATATCTGTATTATTTATGAATAATAAATAAACAACATTTAGATGCCCATAATTGTCAAATCATTGATGATGCAAACCATGCACGATAAAGTGAAGAATAAACAAATTAGGAGAGTAGAACAGTTGATAAAGAAAACGGTCGCCGAGATGGTTTGGTCATGTGGAACGTATGAGTGAGAAGACGACGGTAAAGAAAACAAATGAGGCGGGTGTTAAAGGCGACGTGAATAGAACGCATCTGCGAAACACCTGGCGTGACCAGATAGATCAAATAGTAATTGAAAGACGGCCTTTTGTGGTTAAGAGTGTGACGTTTTGTCGATTTGATTACTGTTCCATACAGGAAACAAGAATGCAGACAAGGATGGTTCGCCGATGTCAGCTTCTCTCAACCGGCGATGATGATAATGATAATGAGGTTGAAAGAAATGAAACACAAAAGATATTCAATATCGGTACACTACGGCGGCAAAATCGTGAATGGCTGCCGCATGCAGAATACTCTGTTTTAATTCAAATTTATAACAATACATATAGTCATATTTGGATGTACCTATTCGGTAACAGGGCGCCGCTGTGACGATTTACTAAAAATAATAGTGTTTGCTTTCCTGATATCTATCCTACGGTTTTTTGGTGCCACGTCGATGATTGCACTTTCGAATTACTGACACGTGTCTTATCATATCAATTATATGGCGGCTCTGCTGCGACCCCGTAATTCTGTGCGATACACTTACCCTTGTGGGAAAGCGCGTGATTAATACGTACGTGATTATCTGTAAATGCGAATTTTTGAACATAGATGATATTAAATTTCCACTCTTGAATTGTAAACGTGCTTTTAATAATCGGATGAATTATGGGGAATCAGTGTTAACACATTATACATTCAAGGCGAGCTTCCTCCCCGAGGGTAAAGAGAAATATTTCTCGACATCATAAAGTAAATTAGGTGTATCATCTCTTCTGGAAGTTTCCACAAAAATTCCCGAGAGCGAAAGTAAAGTTAGTTGGAGGCGTCAGGGAGCAACTTAGGGGGACAAGTTGTCCCTTATTATTTGGGGTTCGGTGTAGCGGGCGTATTGCACGCGGCGTGCGGTACGACACGCGAGCGGTACCTGCTGGTACAAGCAGTAACGGAGTCACCTCTACGGCGAATTATGTGCTTTCAGAAAAAAAGTTAATGTATTCAGATTGTCTACAAGGGTGAATTCTCAGAGCGCAACACGAAACGGCAAATTCTCGGAAGGTATTTAGAGTGGGACGAATTTGCGATAAATTTATACAATGAGGAGGCCAATAAGAGTCTTTACGCGAATACGTAATTTATTAAATGTATTTTATAATGGCTTTATTTCAGAAAGACGAAGACACAAAATGGAGCAATAGTGTGGAAGTCAGGGCTCGAAAAGTTTTGAGCCTCAACCGTAAGATGGCGTACTTATCGAAACTATTCCAACACTACAATGAGGTAGTGGAGCATGTGAGAAATGAGCTTTAGTAGTATGTTAAAATAAATAAGAAAAATATACAGATTAACATGCTTCTTGAATTTTTTCAAAATGTGCAATACTTTCAGAGTTGGGCTTGTTGAAAAACGCTCGGATTATCATATCCACCATGTGACGTCACATCTCTCGTACGTACCGGTCAGTATGAACAATATTAGTACGAAGTTGATCGTTCCTCCAGCGAGACTCGGAAGATGTGACGTCACACGAAAAAACGGTATAAATCGATCGTTTTTAAAACACGCAACTTTGAACATGTGCAACTGTGCCATATTTAAAGATATCGAAAAAATTCTTTCAGTTTTGTAAATTTGATTTTTCGAAGAATTAAAAAAAAAAAGATGACTCCACTACTTGATTGTATGCGTTTTGAAATACACGCTTGTTGTTTGATGTCATTATTATCAGTGTTTTTGTAAAAATGGAAAGAAATTGTGTTACCAGTTCGATTGACGATAGAATTGTAATAAATTCACCAAATATACTGGATGAACGTCGAATTAAGACAGCAGAGATGCATTCAAGTCGTCAAATATTATTTGGATGGGTTAAAGATCATTGCTGGAAAAAATGTATACACTTTAAAACGTTGAAAAATAAAACTGACTGACCGAAAAAATATTTGTTTCTCTATTAGGCTCAACATTTTTCAAACTAACCTCGTATGCAGTGGCGTGCAGTAGGTACAGATTTAGGTTGTGCTGTTACCATGATATTATATAATTATATATAATATATGTACTTTCGTTCAACCAACGTCTTTGTACAAAATAAATCCGTCGTTTATACGACCCTATCACGTATTTATTTATAATTTTAGAGTACTGTTAATAGGGTTTTAAAGTTTAAGTTTTAACATAAAATAATACTTTCTTACCCATATAAAAATGTATGGACCTTTTAAATAACATTTTCTATGACCGAACATGATTAATTTATTATTTGAAAATACTTTACGTAATAACTAAAGGAAATAATTGTTTTTATTAAAGGTTAACGTAGGAAATAGTTCTGCCAATTGCTTTTTGTTTTTCTCAAATCAAAAACTAATCCATGAATCAAATTTAAAGAACAATCATGAAATCAATAGGTTAAAAACAGTAAGATAGTAAAATTCACGAAATAGTAAAAGAGGAATGATTTGCACACAGTTGTAACCCTTTGTAATGTTATTCTGTTAATAAACAGCGACTCCACATAAAATGGATTAACCGAAAAGAATTTTCAATTCAGTAAATAGCCATTTATATGACTTGAGTAATTCACTAGCTTAAAGACAGAACCGAGTAATGTAAATAGCAGGATGCGGCGAATAAAACTAGAGGGCCATGAATACAGCGGTGAGTTTTTAGAACTAAGTAAGCCTCTACTGGTACACAGATGGCATTAATTGCAAAATAATGTTTTTGTTAATGTTAATCCAATTATTGAATTTATATTTGTTTCCTAGAATTAGTTATGCACAGCTTTTTCGCTTGTATGCACTGCACGCCCCTGCTCGTATGATACAATGAACAGTGAGAATTGATATTATAGGTGCATATTTTTTTGACCAAATAGTATACATTTCTGGCCTTCATGATTCATTTATGATTCGAACGGTAGCTAACATTTTCTCGGAATAATGTCATATAATTTATTCTTTTAGAAAACATAAATTTATTAATAAAGTTTCAGAAGTTTGATCAATTTTATTAAATCCAAAATAATAGATAGAAGCTGTAACTGTAATTGAAAGTTTATTACTAGACGGAGCTATATTTATGAGAATCCCACGAATCGGAACTATATTTTCGACAATTTCATGAACCGGATCGGCGTTCCTGCTCTACTCCGGTCCATTTCGAGCCCTGGCGTAGGTACAATGAATACTTACGGCAAGTATCGAACTACCTGGGGAGCAATTTTATCCAGGATGAAAGGACGAAAGATGACATCGAAGGAATGGCTGATGGGTTTTCATCTGCCATTTCAAGAGTACGATGATCGTTCGGTACTCGTATGTATCATATCGACGCTGAAAATATCAATTTTAGGGAAAAAATATGCGGTAAGGACTTTTTGGTGCCGTTGAATTCAGTATTTTTTATGTAAACCCAATCTTAGGTCGTTCTTTTCGTCCCCCCAAAAATTTAATACTAGAGAAATCTCAGAATAAAAGCGACAAAATAAATACGTCATACGCGTTGCCACGGTAAATGAATATTTTATTTAGTACCCACAAACATCAAATTTAATATAATTAATTGACGTAGTAATCACTTTGTGATGCAATATAATAATGTTAATTTTTTAATTAAACTAAACTTTGTACTACATTCACGTTGACTTATTTTGTCACTGCTGTAACACGTACAAAACGGCTCTTATTTTAAAAATGGTCTTCATATAACATCACCATCAGTTTTCTATCCATTGTTGGATGAATGCCTCCCAAAGTGTCTTCTATTTTTCTCTGTCGATTTGCTGCTGCATGTTTTCGCAGAAGTTGATAATTTCGTCAGTCTAGTGGGTTTAAAGGCGGTTTGTCAGCATTTCGATTCTCCTCGAATGCAATCGCATTTATCTAGCGATTGTTCGTCCTCGTATATGAATTTAAACTTTTGGGTTTAAATTTGATCACCTATAGTTGCGAAACGTGGGGCGTAAAGCAAATCGAAAAAAAAATTTGAACACAAAATATGTACCTACTAAGAAAAATTTAGGAACCTACACCAGAAAATAGAACAAATAAAATAAAAATGAATCATAAGCTCGAAAACATAATTAATCAAGAAACAATAGTAAGATTCTGTTGGTCCTAAAGACTGCAATGGGCTGGTCATGTTGAAAGAATGCTATAACCTAACCTAACTATAAACAGTTTACGTGTAAAGCGCCCCTGAGGTGAAAGTTTTTAGGAAAATGGCGCTATACAAATTATCCAACATTATTATTATTATTATTTTAAGTGATACCCCAGTAGAAGCGACTTGGAGGCAGACCAAGGAAGAGGTGGACTGACTGTGCAGAAGAGGACGGAGCAGGATAGGAGGATCTGGGAACTGGACAAGAATGGTCAGGAATAGAAATCGGTGGAGAGCATTTGCGATGGACACTAAATCCCACCTATCTAAAAAGATCAGGTAAGTAAATAAAATCAGGTATGCGAGGAGAACTTATTTGAAAATACCTCAATTATATTAGCAATATTTGAATACGTCCAAGAACACACAAATTACTGGATTTTTACCTACAAAGGCCAAAGCTATTTTTTATTATATTTAATGGAAAATATATGGAAGTTTGGTCCATAGATAGTGATGGTGTAGCGGTACTCGAAGAGAGTTCACATATTAACATATATATAACTTTCAAAAATTTGATTAATGTGGAGATTCAGGGGTGAGAATTGGTGAACTTTATATATATATAAAGTAATCATTTAAGCCAGCCGAAGACCGGTCGTAAGCCCTGTAATTACCCCATACTTCCATATATTTTCCATTAAATATAATAAAAAAATAGCTATGTCTCTATGAGATATCTGATATTTGTTTAAATTATAATACTTGACGCGAGAAGTTCTTTTGAGTCTTTCTTCCCCAGCCACCTTCTGTAATATTTACATAAATACGCACAACATAAAATTCATATTTATAGTAAATGTACGACACTAACTATTGTAAAACCATTAAAGCTAATAAAATAAATTTATTATATTTTAAAATACTTTAAAAACTAAAATTAATTATGGTGACGCGACTTGACAGCATGGATGGGTACGGATATTTTCTATTACGGTATGATAGAGGTCAAATTAATTAAGAAGTTTAGCCTGTGTAACAAAATGTGAGGATGAAAAATGTAAAATAAGCCTTATGGTGATGTATTTCAGGATGTTAGTTTTACGTTAGGTGTGCTGAGGTCCGCGTTTACATTCAATGCGTGGATCTCGTGGGTGTAGTGTGGTGTACCTTGTCTGGCAGTGTGCCTCGTGTGGTAACATTTTAATTAATTTGCCGGGTAGGAGATCTGTTAGGAGTGTCTAAAATGAATTGTGTTTGCCATACAATATGCCATTATTAATCTATTCCCTTTGATATTATCTCTCTCTCTCTCTCTCTCTCGATGTGCTCATAGCTGAGGATCGTGGTTCTCTATTCTGCTTCTACAAAGCAACCTGCTTGCCTCCACTCTCTGTCTCAGTTCTCGCAATCCATAACTGTTGCGCAACTATGACGCCAACACCACGTCTTGAACGCATCGAGCATGTTTATTTCCTTCATTTTCAGGGTCCATGTTTCAATTTGATAGAGCTACGAAGAACACCAGGATTTTAATCAGTCTGACTTTCAAGTTCCGCAAGTTAGGAAAGTACTAGAGAATTTACACCAGAAATATTTACATTATAAAGACACCCGAGACATGTCGAATTATTGAAGATTGAAATACAATTACTACGATTACCCTGATCTCGAAAGATATTAATTATATAGCCCGAAAATTCCATTAACCGTAAACTACGATTTAATATATCAGTGGCGTAACTAACGCATTGGCAGCATTGGGGCCCATGTTAAATAAGAGCCTAAAATCGACAGACTTGCGAATATTGGTATTGAGTTAGGGATTGGAAATCTCGCAATGCGAAAAACAAAGATTTTTTCTGTTGCAGGTATGCGAATAATTGCCTGAAAATACACTTTTGTTTTTTTCATCAAAGTGTGAATATTAAAAAATAACTATTGTAAAATACACATTCAGGGGGCCCTTCCATTTTGTATGTTTTAGTTACGCCGCTGAATGAATGTTTTTAACACCTGTATTCAAGAAAACTATTAATTTATTACACATATAAAACAAATGGAATATCTAACACATTTCAAGTGCATTGGCTTGATTTTCAATATAACATTTTGAAATATCATATACTGACGCGTAGATTTCAACTATTTATCTTTGCAAAAATGTAAAAAAATAAACTGTATATAGTCTAGTAACAGCTAGCGCAATCGATTACTTCAGACAGAATATTGTAGTGCGTTTGACAAAGAACAGGAAAATAGGCACGTACTTAAAAGAGTTGAATGAGAAACTACTATTACTTTTTTTAACGACAAAACATTTTTAGGAACATAAGTTGTTTATTATGAATATCTTGATTTTAATAACCGATAATATGAGTCTAAAAAGCGAAAAATACTTTTTTTATATCTGATTCGGTCAATAACCACCGTCTACTGTAATTACATGATATAATATTCAGTCACATTGAAATATTACACTTGACATCCCGAGATAAAGCATGTCATGTTTATATGAAAATGTTGGTATATTAATACTTATAGTGAAAAAAAAGATTATAATAGTCGATTCCGCTTAATTGGGACACATTGGGCCCAAATTTTTTGTCCCTAATAAGCGGCTGGGTCTTATAAGCGAAGTTTAAGGTAAAATTAAAAAATAGTTTGTACATGTTTTTGAACTGTATTAAATTATTGGAAAAAATATTGAATTACAGAAAATAATATATAATTTTAGGTATACATATGAATATGAAAAAATAAAAGAATCAATAATAATGTGAGTAGATGAGTGGTAGGGGATGAACCTTATAAGAGGCCGTCTATGGGGGAACAGCTCTCTTCCATCACAGCTTCTTCTGAATAACTAGTCTATCTCTGAACGTATAATTTATATTACTGTATAACGTGTTGTAATAAAAGTATAATATTGTTACTTGGAAGACTGAGTTTCACTTACAAGGAATTGGGGCCCAAGTAATTAGACAGTAAAGAGAGGATAGAACCCCAAGGGAATCTGGTAGTAATCCAAGAATTATCATAGTTAGGATTCAAAATGTAACACTTATGTAAATTCATAAAAAAAGATTTGAAAATTTGAAAATCAAAGATCATGACAAGCACTGCAAGAAACAATAAATTTTTAAAAAGATATCCTGAATTTTTTTTTTTGAGATGTGTCACTATTCTTGTGCACCAACGATTGTTTAAACGTTTTACAAGTACATACATACATATTTTTTAAATTTTTTAATTCACTGTCCGATTAAACGGAATGGTGTCCCAGATAACCGAAGTAAAATACTATTAGTTATATTATTTGGTTTATGTTCCTTGGGATTTGGCCCAAATAACCGGCTGTCCCGATAAACCGGTGATCCAATTAAGCGGAATAGACCATTAGTAAATAAGAGCTTCAAATAACAGCTTGACTAATTTTAGTCACAAACAGTAATTGCAATCCATGATTTCAGAGTATTCTGTAAAATTCTGCCAATCTAACATATTCATTGGCTTGGGGCAGCAGATATGATATGTGCGTTACACAATGTTATCGCTATTGGCAGGGGTCGGTTCCCAAAGGTGTTGAATTTATCATTCGTCGTTTCACAAAAATGGCACGTGTTTTTGTGCCGAAACGTCGGCACGGCAATTCCTCCGGGGACCTACCCACAGCAGTGGCGTGTAGCAGGCATAAAATAGGTTATGCTTTTAGCGATGGTGCTAACTAGTTATATAATAGATATAGATATAGATAATAGATATGGTGAGAAAAATTATTCTATCGTGATTATTATTAAAACAATATAACATTAGAAATTAATTGTGAATTCATTATTTCAAAAAAGAAAAGTTTTTATTGCTACATATTGTTTTCTGCTTTCGGTTTCGCTTAAAATATTATCTGAGATTTCTCATTCGCACTATGGATATTTAAAATATTTCATTATGATAGTGGTCAAAAACTTATCTATTTAAACAACTATCTTTACAAATTACTAGTGATGAGCTAAACCGTTATTTTTGGTGACTGTGATTGTGAAATTTGTGTTCGATTGTAACGATTCGATTCGATTATTCGAAATTCGGCGACAAATCACTGATATACTGGAAACTAAACCTCTAATACCAAACACACAATCACAGTCACAATAACGTTTAGCTCATCACTACAAATTACCATAATCGAAACTTATACTCGTATAACATAAATAAATATATTTCAATATTATCTCTAATACTAATACTCTAATACACACATGATATATAATTGACGATTACCACACGGACTCGAAATACGGTGGAATACAGCATAAAAAAAAACGTTTAGTCTGTAGAACTAGTAAAAGATATCATCACACAAATTTTTAAATGAAGATAATCCATTCCAAGAAAATAGAAAAATAAAAGTTGCTTGAAAACGAAAATGAAAACTTGAAAAAAAGATGATTGGCAGACGTAAAGATGCTCTTGACATAAAAGGCACGCCACTGTCACATACAACTGATGCTAACTGGGTACGGATGGTGATCGTTCGTCTGTCGTGTTATCTTCCATAAACCTGTCTTGTATAAATCTTACAGCGTCTATCGTTCAATATTTGTAGCAATTCGGGGCGCAATGGTTTGCTGGTGATTTTCTCTGTTCAGAACTGAACAGTTCCGGGAAATAGAAAGCCTCTGTCTGGGGGCGAAGGCAATCTAATTATTTGTAAAATGGAGCATGATACACTTTTTAAGGATATTGATACGTCGTGCGCCGTCATCCGAGGATGGAATCTGTCTGTCTGTGGGTACATAAGGGTTGGTGTCGGAATGCCTATCTCAGATGTGTGGGGGAGGTCTCAGACAATAATAACACTTTAGTCACATAATTTACACTTTATTCACAAAACAGGTGAAATTCGTCATTGTTACACGTAGAGGGTTCCAGATCTTTCCGAGGCTGGACCAAAGAATCTCTCGTCTTCTGGTGGCTTTCTAGTGGACTTATCTTGACGACAAGGCGTGGACCGTGCTCGCCTCGCTTCCATTCCCGCTTGCAGCCTCCCGCTCGTTCCCGCGGAGAGTCCTTCCTTCCTTGACATTCACGAGCAGAACAAGGCCCAATTATCTCTTATTCTGCCGTGAATATAATACTACGCGATGAGTCCCTCCTTCCTTGACACACACGGACAGAACAAGGCCCAAATATCTCTTGTCCTGCCGTGATTATAATACTCAGTCTTATTCGTCGCCATTTCTAGATCTTTTACACCAATACTCAGATCTCGGCGGAGCGCCCCTTGGCGTCCGCCCACACGCCCGCCCAGCTCGGGCGCTCGGTAAGAAGTCCCTTTCTCCCTTCCCCGGGAGAAGAAGAAGCCGCGCCTGCTCGCGCCGGAAGATGGCGCCTTCGGTCTTCGCGCGCATTTTCGAATGTTACAATATATAATATAAATATCTATAACAAAGACCTGTATTTATTATTCATGTATAGATTATCAACAAGTTGTTAATGATCTTGAGAGATAGTCTTAGCATGAGATTAAGGTAAGGTGAAAAAATATTTTAAAACAATAAGGGTAATTAACGTTACTGAAAAAAAATTTAATGGTTAATTTACTTAAAAATCAAAATGAAAAATTGAAAACACATTCATATTGTGAAAGTTGCATTTTACAGAACTATACAATTGTCTGTGATATTTTTAATACAAATTAAATGTATTCTATCTAATCTAGAATTAATAAAGATGTGTAAACGTGCGTTGTTAACGGCTATTGTCATGTCTTATTTGTATTCTTCGGCAGTGTAGTGGTTAGTATTCCCTGCCTGTGAAGCGGCAGAAAATCTCTTCAAAGAATGGCATGAATAAATTCATAATTCGTCGGAAAAAAATGCCTCTTACTTTGATTAATAAAGATTATTTATTTTTATGATATGTTTAATTGAATTTATAGATACAATTATTTCCTGCCAAGTAAAAATAAGTATCCAACACAGAGTGCTCAACAGTTCGAAAACTTTCCTCTCATACTGATATTTATTTTAAATAAGATAACAGTACATAGTACGTTAGTCTATCAGTAGTTGATGCAACGAACAGACACGCAAAACCATCTTACCCGTGTAGCCTTACGTCCCGGAGTGCCCAGGGCAAACACGCCATGATTGAATTAGTGATTAAAGATCTGAGTGCCTCTCTGGACTTTGAGAAGCTTCTATTTGAAGTATTTTGTGAAAAATTAAAGTTTTTTTAATATAAATGTGTAATGAATAATATAGTAATAACTAAAAATCAAAACTAAGAATCAGGAAAATTTCTTTTGTGTGTGAAATAAAATATTATTTTCCGTTTTAAGGAACCCGTAGGTACTCTACCATTTCTCTCGAATTACTTATTTTTCTACGCCGTTTTGATGCGAGATGGCGGATCAGACTCAATACTCATCGTGCAATGCCATGTCTCTGACCTGAACACCATACATAAATTTTCTGTAGATGTAAGCAGAGATATTTATAATGTTAATTTTTCAGAAAAATTTGATAGAAATATGAAAAAAAGTACATATATATATGTTATATTTAAGGTTTTCACGGGTAAAAGATAAGGGATTATTTTTTATGGGAGAATCCGCGTTAAATAGTTCTGAGAAGGACTTTTATACTCATTATTCATTCTCAAGCGTCTTTTATACTGAATCCTGTTCTAAACTGAAGTGTTCAATTCAAGGACCGAAATGAAAGTAAAATAAAATCTTAGTAGGGGTTTAATATTATTATTAGTTGACGTCGCTTTTAACTGTATCTAACAGTAACAAAAAGTGACTTGTAATTTAGTTATTTGTTATGAATTCTCCATATATGTATATATATAGACAGTGGCGTGCAGTAGTATAGACTTAGGTTATGCTGTTACCATTATATTATATAATACTATGTAATATATTATACGCTACATTGTACAGTATGTAGGTTTATGAACTTTCATTTAACCGATGTCTTCACGCAAAATGAATCCGTCGTAATAAAAATGCAATATTCTTGAACGCAAAAGAACAATCATGAAAATATCACGTTTAGTAAGATAGTAAAATTTACGAATTAGTAAATGAAAAAGTAGATGCTTCGATCAGCACTATGCCAAGTTTAAAACCTTTCAAATGTCATTCTGTTAAGAAACAGCATACGTAAGGACTCCATACAACATGGATCAGCTGTTCCATTTCTGACTCTGTCGAGTGGAATTTTCAATTCAGTAGGTAGAAATTGTATGGCTTGAATAGAACGATAGATTAATAATAGTGGCTAGTAATAATGGTAGCAAAAAAGAAAAATTACCCAGTAGAGGACTACAGTGCTCCGGTGGTGTCGCGCGGTAGCATCCAGAACTACGCAACTAACGATTCTACCGATACACGGTGGGCGCTAGCATAATTATAAAATATTATGGATCATTCAACTTGTATTTGTTTCCAAATTTTTTTAGTAATGCACATCTTTTTTGCTTGTACGCAGTGTACGCCCCTGAATGATAGAGGCATATATTTCAAGTTACCGAGTACTCACGTTCCTCACTTGAAGTGTGTACGACTCAAGCTATAATAATATTAAAATAAAATAAATTTTACACGTATTTTACATTAATGTTTTACTCTTGTATTATAACTAATGATTCTACTGATACACATATGGATTATTTATTTTGTATTTGTTTCTCAGTATTTTTAGTAATGCACAGCTTTTTTGCTTGTATGCAGTGGACGCCCCTGTATATAGGTGTACTTACATATACATATTTTTAAAGTTTCCTCAAGTATTTTTATATGTATTTGGCATCATGAGCATCTTTGCAGGTAGCTTCTTTGAAACCGTAAGTTTTGGGCAATATCTGTAACCTTGACATTCTCACGTGGGGGAACTTCGGGTTAAGTTCCCCCACGAAACCACCTGCAAACCCAGAAGAGATGAAAATTTCACATATAATTTATACGGATGTATGAATACATGTACACGTTTTAAGGAAGTATAGTTTCTTTTGAAGAAAGTGTATTGAAATTTCCCGGAAGCTGCGAACGCAATTTGTTGTGCATTACGTCTAGAAATAATGGATTTAGAAGTCGCGGGTCTGACGTCAGTTAGCGTACCGAAGTGCATGATAAATTTTCAAGTTTTCTCTATACGGATAGCTCAGAGTGTGGAGTCTTCAATGAGAGCTGTAAATCACAGAAAGTAAAGTTCCGTTGCATTTCCTTCCGAATGGCATACATAACTTTACTCTGGGGGTTGGGGCAAAATTTTCCAACATCAAGATGCATGTATTATATACAACATTGGAGATTTATGAGAGAACGCGACACATGGCTCGCCTAAAGAATTATTGGGTAGAGGAATAAGCTTTCTCGGGTGATTTATGGTGTTGGTAAAACAACAGTAATAAAGAATGCTGAGCCACTTAAAAGAAGAGAGAGATTGTTGTGATCTTTCACAATTATTTTTCATCGGAGATCAACAAACTTTTTTATAAAAAATTATGAATATTTTGCGTAGTTAATGGCAGTTATAACCAATAGTGTAGTAGGGCCAGGGTGCCGCTCTGTCACTTTTTTAACGCAGAACTTACTTTTCAAGTAGGTACATTAATAAATATTTTGATACAAAATATCTCGCAAAGAATTTTAAACATCAAATATCGTGCAGTGGACGGATATTACAAGAATGAAAAAAAATTATATAGGACCGGAGCATTTTCAAAACGTGAAAGTCACTATTTACATGTTTTTTGTTGTTGTTGATAATTTGATAATTTAGGCGTGCGGCAGTATCCCATTCTTTCAACCATTGACCGCATTCACTTGCAGACATATGAGAAGTCAACTTAAATAAACAGTTATCTTTAAATTTACATGTTATAAATAAATATCAGACATCTCATAGAGACGAAGCCATTTTTAATGGAAATGATATATAGAAAATATAGGGGATAAAACAGGGCTTACGACCTATCTTCGGCTGGTTTAAGTGATCAATTTATATATATGTATATATATATATAACGTCTACCAATTCTCACCCCGCAATCTCCATATTTATCAATTTTTTTTTTAAAGTTGTAAATTAAATCGGTGAACGTTATATATATATATATTTTAAGTGATCACTTAAGCTAGCCGAGACAGGTCGTAAGCCCTGTAATTACCCCCAATATTTTTTATATATCATTTCCATTAAAAATAGCTTCGTCTCTATGATATATCTGATATTTATTTAATAACAGTGCCAATCCAGTAATTGTGTGCTCTTTAACATATTAAAATGTGACATGTTATAGTCCCATACTTGTTTTGTTTACAAAAGTTAATTCATTACTGACTAAAATAATTTCTTTTTTACCTCAGACTAATTCAATTTCAAATTTCTGTGGGAATACGTGGAAAATGGGGGAAGGGTAAAATCAAATACCACCCTGATACTTTTTTATTTAGCACTACACCACTGGTTATAACTTGATAACTGAAATCTATTTCATAAAGAGCTCAAATTTATATGTATGATTTATAAATACGTTAATATTGTGGATTACGTCTATTACACTCCGTATATTATTACAAAAACCAGATATATACAATAATGATAAATATTATATAAGTATATTTTGAACATTTGATCAAAGTAAAGGAAGTTATAATGATAATTATTAGTATACGAGTAGGAATTTATAATTATTAGTTTTTAATTTGAATAAAAACTAGTTACGTAGTAACAACAAATAGATTCCACAGATTTACACAAGTGTAAGTCAACTGCCAAACGAATAAAAATGACTTAATTTAAATCAAATTGAATATTATATTTCAGTTTGATGTTGCTTCATTCATCAATATTTTAAGCGTAGTTCGGACTGTGTGAGGTGGCACCGTCCTGTTGAAACCATATGTATTGCAGGCCCAATTGACCCAATTCGGCCACCAATAAGTTATTACAGCATTACCTATTGCATCCCGAAAGAAATAGGGCCCAATTACATGGTGCACCCTACAGTAACTCTGCGTGGATATATAGGGATGTTGGTGTAGTAATTGAGGATATTCAGTGCCCCAATAACGGCTGTTTTGTTTATTATCAAAACTCGCCAAGTCGAAATGAGCTTCGTCGCTCATAATGATAAAAGTTGGGTTTGTGTTTGTTTTACCATTTTATTGACTTCAACTCATTTTTGAAGCATTAAATGCTCCACAATAAATTGTAATCAACTACTCTCTATGAGTACCAAATACGAACTGACAAATATTTGCCAAACCATAATGACGGCCAAACAAGATCAGCCTGTAATATAATATTCACTCTATATCTAAAGATTGACAAATATTGACCTCAGTACTAAGCTACTAGAGATTTTGTGACTTAACATGGTATATTATATAAGCCCATAAATAAAAAATTGTCTTACAGCTATTTTTAGATATATTCAGCTTTTATTGAGGGGACAAACTTTTTATGTTTATTTATTGAACAGTGTAATCAAGAATGATGGCGCGAATCTCAGTATCTGCTAGAAAACTTGTCAGGAATAATTCTTATATAGGAATGATTATTCAATTTCACAATGGCCTGAATAAAAGTAATCTTCACACCCCAAGTCTGAGAGAATATTGAACTCTAAATTATTACAAACATAAATCAATATTCAGAATTCTTGTGTTCTTTCGAATCTTTCTCGAATCGGGTGAGACAGGGAAAAGGAAGTAAGAATATTATTAGAAGAAAATGATAAAAAAAAATATTATAAGAAAAAGTAAGTACGAAAGATCTGTCAATGTCAACTTGTCATCTGAATCCTTGTAAAAATTCCGAGAGGAATCTCTGTGAACATTTCAAAACATGATAATTATCAGATTCACAATTTTTCAGATGAACGGGAGAACCGGAATAATCTTTTCTAAGATTAATAAGATTTCTGATAGTCATGAAAATTGTAATGACGTTAATTGATTCACTGGTAATAATAATATATATATATATATATATATATATATATATATATATATATATTAGGTGTACCCATAAGTAATCAATTATTTTTAGTGTGGAATGTTTGCTTCAGTCTAGCTCAGAGCGTGAACGTGCAAAGACGTGTTTTATACGTAATATTACAATCCGTGGTCTTGTGACAAGTAAATTTAAATTTTTTTATTACTCTGTTGTAAAATGGCGGACAATCAACTAACTGAAGAACATTTACGTCATTGCATGATGTACGGCTTTTGGAGAAAGCCATTGTTTACTGCATCCAACTATGCTACAGCGACACTATTTTTGACGACAAATTTTCTAACCTATATGTTACACTTTTTCAAATTAAATTGATTAATAATGGAATGATAGATGTATTAGACTTTTTCAACTACATGTTACACTTTTTCAAATTAATACATCTATCGTTCCATTATTAATTAATTTAATTTGAAAAAGTGTAATATATAGGTTCAAAAATTTGTCGCCAAAAATAGTGTCGCTGTAGCATAGTCGGATAACGCACCTTCCCCGGTTTGGAAAGAAAACCAGGTTTGAATTCCGGTAGTGCAACAACAATATTTTTCGATAAAATTGATTTTTTATGTATGTCTGTATAATTAATACATTTAATTAGTATTTAAAATAACACAGACCTGTGTTCTGAATAATTACAACTTCACAATAAGAATGTATTTCACGTAATAATTACCGTTTTAACTAAGTACTTATTTTTCTTTATGTTTCCTGTTTTAATGTATGTTTTAGCCTAACCATTACAATTTCATTCGTAGTAACTGTATATATTTAATTGACTATGAGTATTATTCCGTAGATCCATATCTTAAATGCTTTAAAGAGCCTTATTATATCTTTGGTACGTATTCACACATTACTTGACATTAGCGACCGGATTATTCGTGTCAAAATACAGAATTGAGCGGCGATTTTATACGATATTAAACGGATTGCGTCGCTATTATAATATTTTATATATACAAGACTGAATACATTTTAGACAAGACGTAAATAAAAATAAATATTAAATAACTGCAAAAAATAGAGGTTAAAAATCGGGGAAAAACAATACCGCAGCAGGATACAAAAAATTGACGTGAAAAGAAAAGTGATTGGCACATTCATCAGTGTCACTTACAGTGACGGTCATACAAATGGGCCGTTATCCATTATCCACTATCACAATACATAACACCATAATGCTGGAGCACAATCGGGCACTACACGATTAAACAGACAATGCAGTACCTGTAGTCTGAGTCTGCCTGTTAATTGGTTCATTACCAACACACTACATCGTCGATTTCTACCCTCGCTCCATTGTTTCCATTGCGGGAGCATCTTTTTTAGAAAGGTGATAATTAGAATTTTGCTTGCTTGGCCAATGACGCTCGCTAATTAACTAGGGAGCCTCGCTCTCGGAGCACGCAATAATATTTTGTTTTTCAGATAATGATTTTTGATAAAAAGTATTATTTTTATTTTAAAAAATTAACTAGATTATGGCATGTCATAGGACAGATGTATGCAGTTTTTAATAATTCTTATTCTTCAATGGCGAGCCTTGGCATAGAAATTTATATTAGTTGTTCGAAAATTATACTGAATGAATTCCACGAAAGCGCATTTTATAAGCATCTACTTAATTAAAAAGTATTTCGATGAAATACATTTAATGTGACTAATTTGAAAAAATCATCACCTACCATCTTGTTAGTCAATTGGTAGAGTATTACAAAATACAAATACTCATTATTAATTATTAAGGAAAACACATTCTTATTGTGAAGTTGTAATTATTCAGAACAGACGGTCTGTGATATTTTAAATACTAAATTAATGTATTAATTATAAATATATACATATAAAATCAATTTTGTCGAAAAATATTGTTTTTGCGTCACCGGGATACGAAATAGTGTACTTCCCCGGATTGGAAATAGAGATCCAGATTCGTATCCCGGTGACACAAAAACAATATTTTTCGACAAAATTGATTTTATATGTATATATTTATAATTAATACATTAATTTAGTACTCGTTATTAATAATATACTTCAATTAAACATACATTATATATAATGGAAACAACGTATTTTTCACGTTGTTATTAAGTATTCGCGGTTATACTTAGCATTCCGAATGGGATTGTCATCTCGATTTCCCAGATCATTTCCGCTTTTTCCATTTCCACATCAAAATTCAGACTCGTCTGAAGTACTACTTGCATTTTCAAGTAGTATCCATTTTGCATTGCATTATATTGTACCATACATAAAATATCATTTATGTGAAAATACTAAGACTGTATCTGATAAATATATTTATTCTATATTTCAACAACTCTTAACTTTAGTTATATTACCCAAAATATATGATATGATCCTTTTATTTAAATAATTGATTAATTAAATAATGTTTTTGTTTTGCGATATGATAGACGGATGTCAGATAGTATGGTGTGTTGAAATAGGCCCGTGTTTCCATAAATCATATTTTAAATGTATTAATTAGAAAGATATACATATAAAATCAATTTTATCGAAAAATATTGTTGTTGCTCTACCGGGATTCGAACCTGGATCTCTTTTCAAACAGAGAAACGCGTAATATCCAACTATGTTACAGCGACATTAATTTTGACGGTAAATTTTCGAACCAATATGTAACACTTTTCAAATGAATACATCTACAGTTCCATTATTTGAAAGCCATTTGAAAGGTATTTAAGATTCCGTAAAAACAAAGTAGATATTGTTACATATACATCTATCGTTCTATTACTAATTAATTTAATTTGAAAAAATGTAACATATAAGTTCGAAAATTTGTCGTCAAAAATAGTGTCGCTGTAGCATAGCTGGATAATGCAACTTCCCCGGTTTGGAAAGAGATCCAGGTTCGAATACCGGTAGCACAACAACAATATTTTTCGATAAAATTAATTTGATGTGTATATCTTTTTAATTAATATATTTAATTAATATTTTATATTATATATCTACTATTTTGATTACCAAAATTCATTTTTAATTATCAATTATAAACCTTCCTTCTTTTATCTCATTTTAGCTATTTTTGCATGCGTTTTAGGTACGTTTCAATTGCAGAGGGCAATACGCAACTCCCTTAAAATTTGAATGCACTTTTTTCGACCATGATTAAGAGACCCTGACCTGTGGTATAACAAATTTTGTGAACACGATAACTCTTGTAGTTTTTATTAAATTTTAATAAAATATTACTGAAAAATTGATCCGGTAAATATCTCAACTAAGTTTGTTAGTAACCTTTATCTGCTTTATCGTTTCAAAATGGCGGCTGTTCAAAAACTTAAAAAATATGTAACTCCGTTAATATTAAACCAAGAGAAAAATGTTAAAAACATAGTTTTACATACAAATGAATTGATTAATTTATTTAAAATATTTCTTCCGATATTTAACGTGAGAAATTTTTTTAACAATAAAGACGAAAAATGAGTAAGAAGTAAAAGTTGCCTTCATTTTATTTTGCGTATAATAATTAAGTTTAAGGTTACGCGAGTAATACTGAGCGGATGCGCACAAATTTCTAAATACGCCATCAAAATGATATACTAAGGCTTTTTTTACGTACACCTCGAACATAAAGTTTGCAAATAAAGCTGTTATATGTTTCTTAAGGGAGGGGCACCAGAATACCGCCCCTCTTTTAACTTCAACATGTGTCACGCGAACGGGGACATGTTGCCTTTATAATGAAATTCCTAAAATCCTCCATGAAAGAAATAATACATCATTCCCTTGAGCGGAACGTCGACGCCATGACGTCACGCCAAATATATACTTTGCTTTGAAAATTGCGTTTGCAAGCAAATTCGAGCGGCAGCTTTGTCTTTGCAATTAAAATGTTTGGGTTCGTATTTATTGGACAATTTACTATTGTTAATTCAAAATGTTTGAATGTTAATCAAGTTAAGTGATTAAAACAAGGCCTGTATTATTGAATACAAATAAAAGCCTAGCCTTATAGCGTCTGACGCTTTCTAATGCCTCGGCAAATTTGTAAGGAAATTGATGCGAACATTGGTGTGAAGTGCTAGTAAGTAAGTTATTAATTAATTTATAAGTGGTTTCCTATGAAATATAAATTAGGTGGTTATGTAACCGTTTTGTTTTGAATGTACATTTGAATGGAATCGATTGACTACAGAAATCAGAAATTTTAAAATTACAATATGATTTTGAATTTTAAAACTTTAATTGGTTATTAATGTTAATATATCTTTGTTTTAATTATCAATTGAAATTTGTAACTGTACTTTGTTTGTAATCGATTATTTTAATTAAATAAACGAATAAGTTTAGCATATTAATAGTAACAAAATATATTTTTTGTTAATAGCTTTAACTTAAAGATTTCATTTAAAATGGAAGCTTAAGCTGTCTTAACGGACGTGCCATCTTTATTAATCTTCAGGTACTGGAAGATCAAAAATAGTGTCGAGGGCCGGAGCGGGGTACAAAGTGACTCAATTCAATTTCGCGTTTTTATGAAGTATAATGTTTGAGCATGTTCTATCATATATAATTAAATATCTTATACAATGCGAACAAATACTACGAAATTTGTTGTCATTTTATAAGAAACCGTAGTATTTTGACGTGTCACTCATAAGCGTCCGGCCGTCGGGAGCTGCGAGAGCAGAATGCCGCAGCAGAACGTATCGCATTCGCGAACACACCGCGCACGTGCATGTCCTAAGTCAGCAAAGAGATCTAAGATGCGACTCGTCCAAATACGTACGCCATAATTGCCGTTATCTAATAAGGGGAATCAACTTTTAAAATGGTCCCGATTATCTATGGAAAAACATCATTTTCTCTACTTTTAAATACTAAATTAATGTATTAATTATAAATATATACATATAAAATCAATTTTGTCGAAAAATATTGTTTTAGCGTCACCGGGATACAATAATATTTTTCGACAAAATTGATTTTATATGTATATATTTATAATTAATACATTAATTTAGTATTTAAAATATCACAGACCGTCTGTTCTGAATAATTACAACTTCACAATAAGAATGTGTTTTCCTTAATAATTCTCTACTTTTTACTGTCTTACTATATATTGTTGTTTTATTTTTTTGCGCGTTATATTTTTTGGGGTATCTATGAGGATTATAATGAATACCAGCTTAATATCACAAATATTTAAAAAATAATTTTAAAAATAAGATTTTTGGGATTATGTTGTGCCCCGTTCCGGAACAGGAGTGTTAATACCGTTAATCCTGATTTTTAAGACGCAAATTTTTTATTGCGATACATTCAAGATATTTTTTGTTGTTTATATTCTTATCCTATTTTATTATATACGGGTGATCCTTTTTTACAATTCTTTCTGCAGCTTTTTGTCTCCTATCTGATCATTGCGTCATAGAACGAGTAAAATACTAGTTTTTTTAGAGACTAGTTATAATTTTCCTTATGCATGAAACTTGCATTTGCGAAAATGAAAATAGGGGTCAATCACAAGATTTTATTTTTTATGTATAAGTACGAGTAAAATGCCATGTAAAATAGTTTGTAAAAAATAAATTAAAAAATAAAATTGGATCAAAAGCTATTTATTTTCTAGATGGTAAAGCGTCTTTTGGCATACATGCATTACAGCCATTTTTTTAATACCTGGTTGAAAAACAGATATCAGCCAGATGTCAAAACTGTACACAAAAGATTCTGAACGACCGTGAAAACCAAAGAAAGCCGTATTTTTACTAATGAGCTCAAAATCACGAACCGTGAGTCGATCACTGATATCCTTGAATCACACTCGCTCTCAGTGATTGAATATCGGGGAATATCGTGAAACGTGATTCAAATTTTTTTTGTTAAAAATTCTATTGATTCTCTGACGCCGCCGTCTATATCGATTATCGTTTGAATCAGCGCCATCTACAGAATTTTCTGTAATTTGATTAGCGCCATCTGTTGGAATGTGTTTTTATTAGTAATGTTTATGCTATTTTGTTCGTATTTTAATTTTAATTTTGTAGGTATGTGTATGTATGTTCAATAGTTTAATTCTAATTATTTATGCTAAAATATGTTTTTTACGTAAATGAAGTTTTAATAATATAAATAAGTACGCTCAAAATTATTTAAAAAAAATATATTTCGTGTATTGTGATATCAAAAACTGTGATCACAGTCACAGTTTTCAATCACTGATATTATTGAATACCAATCACAATCATATCAGTGAGTCAAGAGTAGCATTTTTTCTCATCACTGATTTTTACATCTCAATCGTTGTTATGATTTATTTTGAATAAAGAAAATAGTCGTTTTATTCGCTGAATTGCAGCTAGGGGTGCATAGTATGGAGGATAAGAACAATGCGCGACATCTACCGAATAAGGTACGGAGCGTAGTTACAGAGGCGGACACGCATGGGGCCACACAGCGCGGCAGCCCGGAGCGCCAGACGCTCGCGGAGCTGAAGCCAGTAGCGGGCGAAACTTTCGTGTTAACTTCGCGAGTGTGCAATTGAACTATATCTGACTAACGCCAATTGCTCTGAACTAGTTCGTCTTGTAATATAGGGTGTCCAGCGGAAAAATTTCAAGATTAATTGGTAAGAGTTTACAGCAACAATCCTTGAACAATTCGGGCCCTACAAGAAAATATCCGCCGTGATTGAACCGACGCTTTGCTCTCGCGTGTTCGCAAATTTAAGAGTCCGATTGCAAGAGTGTCTTGGGAGAAATGGACGGCATTTAGACAATATTGTTTATAAAACGTATTTTTTTTTATTTAATTTAATATTAAACTTTAAAATTTTCCGCTGGACACCCTTTATAATATTTTGCCCATACTTCTAAATCCAATATACCAGCACGCAACTATAAGTGACCTGTTTGTTGTTTTGACTATTGTTTGGATCTAATAAAGATTGCAAATGGAGCACCTGCAGAGCTGAATACAAGTATTATGGTATATCGTCATCTTCACCACAATAGGAAGTAAGTGAGTTGTATCGAATATATAAAAATATCAGGTTTATACTAGTGAAGAAATAAATTGGTACACTTTATTCTCTAGTATGGATGTTACCGGTAGCAAATGATATCATTGATAGAAAACTCTATTCTCAATTCTATTGATATTTGAAATAAAATCGTAAACCAATTGTGTAAAAATCGTAATGCGGTTTTATTTTAAACTAGCGTTTGCATATTAAATACCTATGTTAAATGTTATTCTCGGCGCAGGAAAAGCTTAGTGTGACTAAATGTAAGAATACAATCATATATGTACAGTAATGTATTAATAAAAAATGTTAATAAATGACGCTTGATAGTAAATAGTCTTGCTAGTGACTAGACCTGAATAGCTAGAATACATTTAAGGTAAATTTTATATTTTAAGTACATCCAAATAAAAATAAGTAAACAAATATTAAAACAACGATTTGAATTATATAAAGTAAAGTGAATTAAACGTTGGCTAACTGAACTGCGATTAATAAAACTAATGTACGCGACTTCCTATGATCTAGAAGCGATGGTTAATTAATCCAAGGGTCATGAGTTTGATTCCTGGGTGCAAATAATAATTTATTTAATAATAATAATAATGTATAATTGTAGTAAGTAAGTAAGTAAAAACGTTCACAGAACAATGAAAGCGGACCCATCGCTTACTCAGGACCGATGAAACAAGCACAAGGCTCCTATCTCGGTCCTACTAATTTGCCGCTTTGTTGGCATTAACGATAGCGAAAGCACCCCGCATATATGACAGAGTGATACCGCACAGCTGCAAAAACAAAATTTGCCTTCATTGTCCCCGGCTGACTCACTTTAATAGTAAATAAGATATTTACAATAAATTTAAATAAATAACGAAACATGTTTTTATATATATAAGTGATAATATAAATAATATAATAAAATAACATGGATAGAATAGTTGATTGTGAGATAGACAAGGTGTAACAAGGCCGGGGAGCAGAGGGGAAGTGAACAGGCACTCCTTTCCGGGAAACGAAAGGGCACAAAAGAAAAACATATACGAGAATCATCCTCCTCGCACCACCGCCGACAGATTTAACCCATAAGAATAGTACATCGCAGATCATATTTGAACAGAAGGTAGAAAAAAAATAAAGTTATAAAAAACAATTTCACTGTGTTAAAAAAAGAAAAAAAAATCGCATGGAGAAATCAACATAGAGCGGCATCAGTGGAGTGCAAGTCAAACATTCACTATAAACTTTCATGCGAGTAAACCGGGGAGCGCGCCGCCGACCCGTTCCGCTCGGTGCGCCATTCCTCCTACCGCACTCCAGCTAGCAACAACTTTTGCAGAGCTCAGCTTCATAACTTCATTGTATTTCAAATCGCGTTCCATAATTTTTTTTTTTTTTTTGTAGCATAAATAGTACATATGAAAAATAAAGGTAAACTTTACTAGACGTGGTCTGTTCTAAAGCAATTACCTATACAGTTGGAGGCAAAATTCTGTAGGCAGTTAGGTTAGCACAAATGACAAATTAGATTCATTTTGCTTTCTACCCACATCAAGCAACCACTTTGTTATTTTTGGTTTGTTTAAAGAATAATGTAATGAATGTAACTTTACTGAATAAACCTGTACTATTTTACTCATGCAGTATTTTATCTACCACTTATTTCTTCCCTGTAAAATTAAGCTAAATACTTCCACGTTTGTCTTGCATGTGTCGAGTTTGGGGGCAATTTATCATTGGTATTTTGGCATAAGTTATCCTTATAAATGCGCACATCTTTTCAAATTTATCACCTCGTCATGAACACAGATAGTTAACCCATTTCCCGCGGGTGACTCATATGAGTCGCCGTGTTTCACCCGCCGCTAATGCGTACATACGCGCTGAGGAGCGGTGAAAATCGTACCAAAATTATTTGGAATCTTTATCCTACCGACATATGTCGATATTTGTCAAGGATTATAAGCCAATTTATAAACAAACACGAAATAATAAAAGTCCTCGTATCGTCCAGCATCGCTCAGTTATTCAAATTCTCAAACTCGGAATATAATGCGTTTAAAACTATAAACTTAAATTTAATGTCAGTATTTAAAAACTTATAAATAGTGTGCATTAGTCTCAAAAATCAGTGCCTGTGCAAATCACTACTTCACTCTAGTACGTATGACCACAAATAGCGCTAGTGTAGCGATGATGTAGGGAACTGTTGTGTTCTCTTATGAATAATTTTGTTTACGTTATTTTGTAATTATGGTTCTGATTTCCACATTTGTTTATGTTCGCGAGGATACCTGAGAACCTTTGCTATCGATTTTCTGAAAACAAATATAATTTGTTGCATTATCATAGTGTGAAGTCGTAAATTATAATGCCACCAAAGAGTGCCGCGTATGACAGATGTCATGCGTATTTATGAACGCGATCAATGGGTTAAATATTAGGTTGAGTCATAAATAACTTCCGTTTTTTTTCATACATTTATTTTTCGAAACAAAAAAAAAAATTAATCTAAAATGTGTTCTCCGTTATTTGATAAGGCTTGATCCCATATTGTTTTCAATTTATCGATTCCTTCCCTATAAAATTTGGTTGATTTGGACTGGAAGAAGTCTCGTACAGTCTCATTTACTGCCTGGTCAGAATTGAAATTTTTGCCATTTAGTAAATTCTGTAAGGAGCAGAAAAGGTGGAAGTCTGTTGGAGCAAGATCCAGTGAGTATGACGTAAAACGGACCAGCCAAGTTCGAGATTTTATTTTTTGAGTCACCCTTGCTGTATGCGTATGTTGTTGAGTTTACTTTGATTAAGGGGTACCCATACTCCAAATTTACTGACTTTCCCCAATTTCTCGAGGTGGCGGCAAACGGTTGATTGCGACGCATTGAGCTTCTCTGCTAACTCTCTTGTTGTTTGACATGGATTTTGTTCCAATATTGTCTTCAAAATGTCGTCATCGAAGTTTGAATACCGACCCGACCTTGGTCCGTCTTTCAAAGTCACGTCTCCAGAACGAAATTTGACAAAAAAATTTCTCGGTTATCACTCCTTCACCGTACACACTGAATATTTTTTGCCTTGTTTAAATTCCCAAAGCATCACATGGCGAAAGTGTATTTTTTGATTCTACATTTTTAATGTAAAAATAATAATTAATCTAACGTGCACAACACAAGACTGCTGTTTAAAAAGTAACCAAACTTTTAACTGTGTAACGAAAACAAAAATTCCTTATCTGGAGTAATCCATTGTGTGCGTAAACAATAATAGTAGGTAATATCTACTTTGGCGGAAGTTATTTATGACTCAACCTAATAAATATAACGTGAACACTGATAGCCTGAAAACGGTGATTACAGACATTTCATCAAATGAAGAATCCAGGGCGCGAACTTAATCGATCTTATTACGCTTATATTAATTTTAAGTGCACAATTATAAAATGTTAAGAATCCAGTCATCATCCTAAGGCCGGAATGGTTTTCAACGAAAAGTCATTTCCGAGCCGAAAGTCGACCTTTGCGATTTGGAATAAAATGAATTAATAACGACGAGAATATTCGGATTCCCGCCTTTGCAATTATATATAATCGACCATGAATTTCCCTATTGATGGCTGAAATTCAATTTACATCAAATTAAAAAGAAGTCAGTTCGGTAATGAGTTTGTCAGTTGGAAAAGTCAGATAGATAAATCTTTCACATACATTTATTAGTCTTTTCCATCTATAAGTTTTGATTATCTCATTATTCTGTGTCAAACCTAAAATGTATTATTTTTCTGTCTTAAACCTTTATTTTTTTTAGTTTGTTTTGCTTATTTTTTAATTTCTATATTTTCTATATATATTCCATGTTACTTGTGTAGCTGCTCACGTGTTTTTTTATTATGTTTTATACCAAAATTCATAAGGGTGTTAATAAATAAATTATTAACAAATAAATTTTGTGATATATTATTTGTCTGCGAAATAAAAAATAATGTATTTAAATTTATTATATTTTTATTATGAAAAGGTGTGGTGCATATTTTAAATAAATGATTTCGGAATAAAACAGGTCATGTAAAGAATATAGAGTATGTAATAAAATACATAATAAATAAGTAAATAATGCTGTCTCATCAAGAACAGATAATTGTTTTTATCCAATTTCTTAGATAACCAGATGATTAGGCCACAAAAGTAATTGATTTCATTTTTATGTATAAATTATTATAGCGTTTTCATTTCTCAATATTTACAAAAGTGAAAAAAATACGAAATCTGTTATTATAACTGAGAACTATCTAATATACAAATTAGAACTGTCTAAATTATTATCAACAATAATGCGCTATTTGTGCATATATTGTTTTTAGATTTGCAATTTTTCAATTTTTAGATTTTGCAATACAGTTCGGACGAAGTTTACAGCGTTCCGGACATATTGGAGCATTTATTATATTGATAAATACATATATAAAAATATATTAAGCAATATTGTAAACAATATGGTAGAGAAGTAAAAATAAATTACAAAACTAAATGTGTCAATTACAAAAAAATATAATACATAGCATGTAGTCTATTCAAATATGAATTAACGTAGGTATAAATAGTAGGTATTACAACTGTAGAAAAGTAAAACGCGAAAATATATATAAGTATGTGCAAAAACGTTCTAACAATAAATTATTAGTATTTTCATCAATGACTTTCGAATTCATAGTTTTTATTAAAACAAGAACTAAAATATTTTCGGTAAATGTGGAAATCAAATCAATGAATATGGCTGCACCCTGTAATAAATCTCAGCCATAAACTAGGAAGGGTGTGTTGACAAATAAAGTGTGCATTAACATAATTCCATTTTTGGCCCATTTCACTCCGGATTCCTCGCGCCATTTAACAAAATTGGGGTAGATCGAACATTAATCAAACGCACAACGGCCGTTTTAGTTCCGCGATTATTACGCACGTCCACAAATAGATATTCTTCTAGCTCCTATTCAACTAATTTTTAAAGTTTATTTACGTAATGTATCACGATGTAGTGAATGTGTGACGCGCGCATGTTGGCAAGAACGGCAGGATGGAAGGGATAAAAGAACGTCGCGATTGGGCACGGCGCTCTTTCGCGCCGGGATCGTTGATCAGAACACATCGAATATATTATACTTATGAATGTCAGACCTGTATTATTGTTACATCTTGACTACCTGATTTCCCGCATACGAGAAGTACAAGAAGACACCATCCTTTGCGGCCGAAACAATCGGTGTGAAAAACTTTACACTTTTTATATCTTCCTTGGGCCATAAAATTTAAAATACTCTTCCAAAGCACATGGAAAGAGCTTAAAAATTTCTCGTAGATGGTTGAATGGAGAAAACGCTGAGGTGAAGAAAATTTTGAATTTTTATACGAATTAAAAAAAAAAATAAGCTATAATAAACACGACGATGAAAGTGTGTATGTATCAAATGATATATATATATATATATATATCTATATCTATATTATTAAAATAATTCACGATAATTTTTGAAATGAAATAATGAAGATTTATAATTTAATAGTTACATTGATTATACTATAATAGTTAAATGATTGATTTTTCTATCAAGGTGTCCCAAGAGTCTTTTTCATAATAAAAATTCTGTAATAAAACGATGGATGGGTTTAATAAAAAATATTTATTTTGCATTTAAGTACAGTCCCTGGGAATTTATATATTAAAAATTATGTTTTCTAAATGTGATCCGTTATCTCGCTGGCACTCTTCTAAACGGGAGGCAAAACAAAAAAAAACCGCTCGGCACGTATTCTCCGTGATCGCTGCCATTTCTTCTCGGATATTATCTTTTCATTGGTCCAGAGAGGGAGGATTGTTACTGTATACCTTTGATTTAAGGTAGCCCCACAGGAAAAAGTCTATTGGTGTCAAATTGGGACTACGTGGAGGCCAGTTTATGTCACCTCGTCGGGATATCAATTTTCCAAGAGAAATTTCACGAACAACTGGTAAGGACACGCTCCATAGCGAATGATCGGCATAACCCCCGCCCCTCTACGGCTCGATGCGTTGGTGCAGCGAATGAATGAATGAAAATGAAAAAGAATTTTGGGACATGCTGTATTTATATACCGTCTTTATTTATCAATATAGGTATATATACACATACATAATCATAATCATTATTATCAGTCATATCCACTGCTGGATGAAGGCCTCCACAAGCGGTTCCCACTTTTTTCTCTCTATTGTTATTTGTTGCCACTAATTTCCGCAGAATTTAATAATTTCTTCTATTCAGCGAGTTTTAGGGCGGCCTGTCGGCCTCTTGATTCCCCCGGGTACCGCTTGACCCAACGATTGTCCGCCTTCCAAGCGATGTGGCCTACCTATTGCCTTTTCATTTTCTTGGCGTATTCAGTTCTATCAACTACTCTTGTTCATTTATCCACAAGTCTCGTTCTCTGTATTTTCATATGATGCTCGACAAAGATGTGCCATTTGTGTTACATTTAAGTTTGTATACTTATACCTATATATTTACTCTTTTTAGTTGTTATAATGTAAATATTCCGATTATTTTATATCAATAATTTAATATTTAATTTGGATGCTGCCTAAATATGGGCACTTGTCAGTAACCAGTTATTAATAACTTTAACACACAAATAAAAAAATGTTAATAATTATCATTCAATCAGTCTTTCATACTGGCGGGTTGATTAACTATGTGAGAAATAGAGAACATTATATTATATGTACGTATTACCATATGTCTACAATTTCTGTTCTTCAAACAGCCAACCCCTAACTCACGTGGACTGTGACCAATATATACATTTACACCGCTAGTTCTCTTCAACTCTCAGTAATCTGGCCTAAAGTATACAGATCTAGGATGTAAGGCTGTTATTGAAATTCAGCCCTGTACATACATAGTGGTTTGCGTCTCGGACAAGCAGAACGAGGGGGTGAAAGATTACAGACTGCCACTGCACATAGCTCTTTACCCAAATTAGGGTAGAGAGTGCAATTAGAGTCAGGCTTACCGAATTTCACGTCCCAGTATGGCAAGCATAATATTATGCATACGGTGAAATATTCCACTAGAATGATTCATTGGTAATTCAAATATATTCAGCAAAATTTTCTAACATTTTTCGTTATTTCGAAGAAAAATTTTTTTTTATAATACAATTTTATTATGTTTATTAATAGTTACTGGTGTGATTGTGATTGATGTTCGATAATATCAGTGATTGAAAACTGTGATTGTGATCACTTCTTTCAGTGAACCTCACTGTTGACGCCCTTTGTCGAAAGACTGCAAATCTTCTTTCAGCTGATACGGCGTTGTCTTTTATGCTTGAGAATTTGGGATCTGGTGAGCACTCACTAAAGTTGAAGTACAATTTAGAAGAACGAACAATCCAAAGACGAACAAATATATCTGAAACTCTTCAATATTTACACGACGGTGAAAAAAATGACAAATTTTTTTCATTAGACTAACAAAAAATACAATAGATACAATTATTGAAAGCTTTGCACAAATATTGATGTTCAACAGAAATATGGAAGTTTCCGTAGACACCCAACTCAGTCGGAATCTGACGATATAGAAGACTTGATTTTGGAAGAAAAAACTAATCACTATGTGCAGTCCTCAGTCATTAATGCAAAAGTTGGAGAATAAAATTTAATAGAATTTGACGTTCAATATGCCGTCCAGCTCAACTCAACAAATTTCGAAAATTAAATCTGAAATGAAATTCTTTGAAGAGAATGGTGTTTGAGGAAAAATTTTAGAATCCGTATACTCATTGTAGATTTTGATTCCACCAACGAGCGTCGAGTCCGAGCGAGCGTTCTCAATTGCAGGCAATTTCAGTACAAAAGTTGTATAGAGACTAGGAGACGTGGCTTTAAGTGATCTGTGCTTCCTCTAAACATATTTTAGGTAACAAAACAACAATTTAATTTAATAATTTATATAATTGAATTTCAAAATTTTAATTTTTGTACAATCATTCTTTTTTATACTATTTTAATATTTTTTAATACAATAAATTATTAGAATTGAGTAAAAAAAAACAAATTTTTTGAAAATCGAATTTTATAAATTTTTCAAATTCCGAATTGCAAAATCTAATCACGATCCTCAGTCGCGAAGGACCGACGTAGATGATGATGATGAACTTTTCCATTTCGCACGTATCAGACATGGAAGAATCACCTATATTTCTTTGAAACAACGCCTCTGTGCAATTAGTCTCGGTTGATGGCAACAAAAATAATTATACTTAGGTATTAGGTATCATTAAGACTCTATCATGAACAGCTAACAACCCGCGTTCCGAGATCCTCTGGCCTTATGAATTTCAAAGCAGCGGTGATGTGGATGGCATTTCATGAAAAGGTTTATTAATGTCACCGGGCGACCTCGTCCTCGCGTCCGCACAAATGCCGGGAAACCTGAAAAGTAATTCAATTTGCTCCTGAAGGTTTTCCGGGACCTACCATTTATATTTGCAGTCAGCGTATACTCGTTGTTTAGAATTCAAACAACATTTTGCTGAAAGGGTATTAGAACATACTGAGTTTTGGTTGAACTAGCAGTAAATGGAATACGGCATAATGAAAAGGGTCCGGAGAAAATGTTCGTAGCTCACGTGTTATGCGAACGTAAAAATGTTCGTTGCTTAGAGATTATGTGAACATAAAGATATGATGGATATATGAATAAACGCGCAAGCAGTGTTATACTCTTGTAAGATTGAAATCAGCATAATATATAATATAATGGAATTATGGGAGAAAATAAATAAATATTAAAATAGTAAAAAAATGCAGAAAAAAACCAGCAAAGATAGATGAAAAAAAGTAATTCGTTCTTAATTGTCTATGCACATAAATTAGGAACGAGGGTATAAGAAAGAGGTCAAGAATACCTTAATTAGTTTACTCGAGTGGTTGTTTACGTATATTAAATTAATGTTGAGAAATTTAATTAGTTTACTCGTGTAATATTGGCCTATAGAGAAACTTAATTAGTTTAAACGGGTGGTATTGAACAATATTGAGCGAATATTAAATGACCTGAATTAGTTTATCCGGATAGTATGGGCGAATAATGAGTGAATATTGATGATCTTAATTAGTTTATTCGGATGGTATGGGCGAATAATGAGAGAATATTGATGATCTTAATTAGTTTATTTGGATGGTATGGGCGAATAATGAGTGAATATTGATGATCTTAATTAGTTTATTAGGATGGTATTGGCGAATATTGAGTGATGAAAAGAAGTCGGTCAGAAGTTGGAGAAAACCACGTTTAATATATATTTTTGTGACTCCATTGATTTAGTAGTCTGAGATAAGGTTACAATACAAAATGGTAAATGCCGTAAATAATATAGCGTAGAATGTAGTGGTTATGACGTAATCAATCATAATATTGCACTGGGGTATTAATATATGTATTTATTCTCTAGCGAGAGTGTGACTTGTGACTTCAGATGCCCTAAGCCACATTTATCAGGACATCTGAGTGGCAAGGATGTAATATATTTTGTTGTACCAAATACAATTACAAAAAATAAGGTATACCCTTAAAAGACTTCCATTTAACCAAAATATATAATGATGATGATTTTTCGTATTAATGGATATTTTGTTACATAATTATTGTTTGGAACATACATTTATGTGTGTATAAATATGTTTATTTATGAACGAAAATAATGTACTGTGCCTTTCTCTCCTCCCCCTTCCCGTCCCTTCCCGGCCTCACCACCGACCAGTCGATTGGCGACCAGTGCAGTTATACGTGCTCAAAAAAAGGAAATCAAATATCTCGGTGTAATTATTGATCAACATTTAAAATGGCACAGTTATATTAGCGAATTAGTGAAAAGAATACGAAAATGTATTCATAAGATTAAGGAACATTTTAAATATAAATAATTTAAAAAATGTATATTTTGCTATTGTTCACTCACTACTCCAGTATAGAATAAATGGGTGGAGAGGAGCATACAATAATATAATGAACTCGGTAAAAATAATACAGAGAACAATCAACAAAGTAATATTTAAAAAAAGATCAACTTTTTCAACACAAACACCCGGTTCCCAAAATTCCCGGTTCCCAAAATAGAAAACATTTAGAAAAAAATCTCAATTAATCAATTAATTAAAAAAAATAACACTGTAAAATTTGAAACAAGCACATCACTAAGGTTTAAAAATAACTTTAAAATCCCTAAATGTAACACCAAACACTATCAGAAAATTTTTATATATTTAGGGATAAAAAATTTCAAAAGCCACCCTATATAAATTAAAGAAATAAAGGATATAAAAGAGTTTAGAAAGAAACTAAATTAATACTTCAAAAACACATAATTGGAAAATACACAATATCACAAAACACTTCAGAAGCACACGAATGGACAACGAATAGAATATGTAAGGTATTATATATAATTATTGTAGTGTAACTCCCTCTCCAAGCGCAAGAGCTGGTTTCTTTTTTGGAGAGGTAAGCGAAAGAAAAACCATGTAATTTTAAAAATGTAAAAAAATAATATAATTATACTAATTCGAGACTTCGCGTCTATACTGTGTCGGAACCTTTGACGAAATAGTGATTAAAATATACAGTCCACATTTTGGAGATGTCTGCAAAATTCGGATTATGGTAAGTGCCTATTCCTTCCGTATCTTGAATTCTTCCGGCATGTACGCTTGTACGCAACAATTGTCAACATGAAATAATTTTTTTTCAAACTGAAGAAAATTAGTAGGTATTAAACTCGTTGAAAATCAAAATGAATTATATGATATCAAAATATACAGCAAACAACATAATGTCAATACCATTTGTTTACAGAATGTGTGACGGGGTGATATTAATCTGCTGTAAATGAAGACGGGCAGATGGACCTCTGAAAAGTAACCACCGACCATTTAATCCAGGCCAAACCTCAAATAGATTGAATCAGTCGGCGAAAAGAGTCAATAATAGGCGTAATAATTTATGGTAGCATCGAGGATAAAGGGCCCTAGATGAGTTATGGGGGTTGGCGGCGGTGGCAGGTGCTGTTAAGCCCTTTATTTATACGCGCACAATCTGAATACGAATTCAATATTTCACTTTTTGTTTGAATGATAATTAACCTTATAATGTTCAACGATTATTGTAATCATTTTAACGTGAAATCGACCAAAATTACACAAATTAATTAATTAATTGTGGCATCTTCTAGCGGGTAATACTCAAAGCTATTTAAGATTCACCGTAATATAAAGCGGATTGCTTTTAAAAACGAATCAATAGATGTATGTAAAATTTGTCGAAAATGTATTCGAATGCTATGGCGAAATTTGTGAACGCGCTTCCCCGGATAGGAACAGGTCCAGGTTGGAATCCCGGTAGCAACTAAATATTTTTTCGATAGATAAATTTATATTAAAAAATGTTAATATTTTCGAAATTTGTGTGTATTCTTACGATGAATGAACAAAATCTTTTCAAAAAATCAGGAAGATTTCGCCCATGCGTGAATGTGTGTTTATGTTTTTCTCTCCTGGTCCAAAATTAACGAATTTTGAAATTTTTTTAACAGCCGGCATTTTGAAGATCATTTTGGATCAGACTGGATAATGTACTAAGCAAAGATATTTACTAAGTCAAATTTTTTAATTGCATTTGGAAAATAAACAGTTTGATCTGCACTAATCCATATACAAGTACTTGTGAATATACTTTTTAACGGAGGGTGTTTTTGGTGTTGAAATTTTCTAAAGTGTGTCATGGACCCTCTGCAGCAGGTGATATTTCTATAGAAATCTGTTCAATGTTTGTTCAAACCTGTGAGTATTTGAAAGAAGTTGTACGTGTTTGTATGAGGCGATATATATTAAAACAGGAATACGCAAAAAAAAATACATGTATTTTTTTATTTAAGTAGGTACCACATATCTCCTTACTGGCAATATTTCCAAATACCCATTTTAAAAATACCAAAATACTTTTCGTAATATAAAATTTAAATCGCATACCTGGTACTTCCTCGCGAAACAAATTCGAAAGGAGTGATGAATGGTCAGAAATACGAACTAAAAAATAATTAAAAAATGAAAAAGTTTACTAAGAAATGAAATAAAGTTTAAAAAATTTTAAAGTTTCTCAAAAGAAAATACGAGCTTGTATTGTACAAATTCTGATAACGGAATTAAAAAAAACTTCAAGTCTCATAAAAAATGAGCAACGAAAAAAGTTTCGTCGCCTTTTGTTTTAAATTGGTTTAAATTAATTTAAAATATGAAGAAGAACTCTGCAATCACAGAATAAATTCCTGGACCAACTCTATTCAACGGAAAATGACACCAGCCTTACGGCTATAGCTTGTACATTTTAATTGAACTTTTTTGTATTCGCGTAGCTATTAATATTAGTAAACTGATAACGTTAGTAACTAGAATATTACTTTACTAACTAAAATAGTAATAATTTTGCGGCAATACTGATCAACACTACCCGAAATTATATCTGTACCATTGTACAGACGTAATTTTGGGTAGAAAACCTAGAAACAAACTTAAAGCACGCATTCGAGATGATCTATAGACAACTGATAAAATGAGCTGGATGAATAAGATCTCAGACGAAAAGAAAAATAAGTTCTTAAGAAGATAAAAGCAAAATTAAGCTTTGAGAAAAAATAAAACTGGCCCAAATTGAATGCCGGATTGAAATTTCGTTCTATTTTTTTATTTTGCGGTGAGTAACTCCGATAATTTTGACAGTTATAATCTATGAATCATTCGATTAGAAAATGCGATTAGGTTGCCGCATTTCCACCGCTAACAGTTCGCCAGTTGATTTGTAAAGCATCGTGAAGTGGACTCTCAGTTTGGTCGAAAAGTCATCTTCAGCGATGAGGTGCAGTTTCACGATTTCGCAAACGTACACATTTGTCATATTTAGGGCTCGGCAAAACCTTGCGTTATGTATGAGAAGTAAATGCATTCCGAACGAATCACTGTGTGGTATGAATTTTTGGCAGGTGGTGTGTTAGGCCGATACTTTGAAAGTGAGGCTCAAAATGCGGTAACTTCGAATGGGGATCGTTACCATAACATGATAACAGATTTAGAAAGAAGCCTAATCTCAAAAATCGATGATGTCGGTGCGATGAAGATTTTCAATTAAATGCCAGAAAAGGGCATAAAAAAGAAAGAATCGTATAATTAGAAAAAAAAAAGTTAATATGTGCCCTTTAAGATGCCTTTAGACAAGTTTTGAAATTGGAAATATTATGTATTTATTTTAGATCGTATATATAATTGTGTACGTACTAGTTTAATAATAAATAAATAAAAATTTAAAAATACAATATTCTGAAAGTATAATGAGATTAAAAGAATACTAAATGTCGCATCTCATCATTCACTGTACGAATAATTGTTAGCGGAAGAAGTCGTGGAAGAAAAATAACATTCTGGTTGAATGACTTAAGTCGGGGTTTTGGGAAGTGTACAGAATAATGTTCCACAGTGCCAGAAAATTAAAATCACAACCGTTAACACAATCGCAGACGGTCAGACTACATTGTTCCAAGAAAATTATATATTATGTACGATGATTCACGATAATGTTCTGATCGATTTTGATTTAAAAAATGGGTTACGTGTCTCTCAGACTCATACTTCATACCGTCCTTGTATAGTATATATTTTTCTAGTTCGCATTCTTCTAACACAGTTTCAGTCTCTAAAAACTATGTTAAAATTACATGTGTAATATTGGTGCGTAGTTTTCAGTCTTCCGAGGAGCAAAAGGTTTAATAGCCAAGTTATAACACAGCACATGGCAGGTTGTGTGCATAACAGAGTCTCAAAAGTATTTTTTATTTTGGTTCATTCATATGTCGATGATTCAGTCGCTATAGAGCGTGTTCTTACCAGTTGTTCGTGAAATTTTTCCTGGAAAATTGATATCACGACGAGGTGACATAAACTGGCCTCCACGTAGCTCCGACTTGACACCAATAGATTTTTTCCTATAAGGCTACCTTAAATCAAACATCAAATCCAGTAACAATCCTTGCTCTCTAGACCGATTAAAAGAAAATATCTGAGAAGAAATGGCAGCGATCACGGCGAAAAGGTGCCGAGCAGTTTTCAGAAATTTTGCCTCCCGTTTAGAAGAGTGCAGTGCAAGAAAGCCCAGGAAAAACAAGGAAAATTTTGGACAGTAGAAAGTCATTAAAGAAAACAAAAGGTCACACATCTACCCAGTTCGTATTTTAAAGGACTTCACTCGAGAACAATGTGTCAGTTTTCTTTCAAATTCATGAACAAAGAAAGTGTCGATCGCAAAGTAGGATATTTATCATTCTAAGCGATGAAGAAAAGATTTGTGTTGTGTCTGTATTATTTCACAAAACTGCATTTTACAGAGAACAAGTAGATTTGTCTTCAGAAGACATAAATACGACTTCAATACAGACTCAAATTGGGTTTAAAGTTTTCACAACGTTAGAAACTGGATGTGCACTATATCCAAAATACACGACGGTCAGAGGATAACTAAATAGTGAAGAAATGTTAAACCAATAAGTCAAAATGATTAATGTATTGGTTGCAAAAACACATCGCCGCAAATTTATAAAATGCACGTTTTATTAAGTGCCAAGACGCTAAATCTGCAACAGGAAAGACGAAGCTTTATGCTGAAAATGTGCTTGAAATGCCAACCAGCCACACTAACCCTGTGAGAAATTCTGAAGGCTGAAAGTAAAGAGAACATTATCGAGACACTAGGCAAACGGGTCGTTTCGTCGACGATCCGAGGAGACGTGCAGCGAACAATAGCGACAGTTCGTTTTTCAGAGTGTAAAGATTACTTTCCGCACAGAATAGTTATTTGTTGTTGGGAATCTTTGCGGTTGGAAAAGTGCAGAGCTACTTAAATAAATTGTGAAAAATGAGGTTAGTCGAGGAGAGCGACGAACGTCATTTAAAGACAATAAACAAGTAACTTTATAGTAAATTAAAGCAGTGGCTGGCGGGTGCTGCGACTTACACAATGAGTGAAAATTTAGGGACCGGAAATCAAGGACTTACATTTTTACCTAATAAGCAATAAAAAGTACAATTTGTATTTGCAAATACGAAAAATGTACTAGAATATATACTATGCTATATTACATCGATATAGACAGAAAATAATACATTTTATCTTGGTGACTTTACAAATTACAATTAATTTAAATTACACACCTTAAAAATTATTTTGTAAATTGAGTTGAAACACTGTTTTATCAAACATTATTTTATTATATTAAACGTCAGAACGTTTTTGTGAACATCTTCCCATTATCAATAATATAATTCAACTAAAGTGAAAAATATTTTCAGGCAGTGATTAAGGGTGTGTCTGGAATTAAGGGTGATGGGGATGGGGGTGGAGTTAAAATGGATAAGAGAGGGGATGTAATGGGTGGTATTTGGATGTTAATTATTTTCTTATCGTTAAAAATTTTTACATTCTCTTTTTGTCCTTGGGCACAACTATGTAGAAGTTCTAAATCATTATTATCATATGAACATTCTAACGTTTAATACAATAATACATAGTGGAATAAAAAGCGTTTCAACTCAATTTTACAAAATAATCTTGAAATTTCACGAAGTTTCACCAAAAAAACCTTTGAACACTTCAAAATTAATGGCAATTTTTTGACACATCAGATTTCAGCGTACATTTTTTGATAACGTAGATTAATTTTTTGATATTTATGAAGATTTTTTAACAATAATAATTATAGACACATGACGTCAGTGCGTTTCATATTATGAGAAATATTTTGTTTTCATTATTAAAATTTGGTGTAGAACGATCCATTATTGAGAAATAAGAAAAACATATTTATAGCTGAACATCCTTGCCATTGGACCAAGTTCTCCATTATTTCAAGAGAGCGGGTGGGTGGTATATTCCAACACCACCTACACCTTGAAAAATATCACGCACAGTCCTTCAACCCAATGCACTTTTTAATACATAAACCATAGTCACCCTAAGAACGAGGGATCGCCGTAACTTCAACGCATTTATTACGTTACTTTTTGTACTTAGGGCCATTTGTGTTATCAGTAGTAAATTGTGACCATAGTAAGTCATTACTATAGTAACTTTTTTACTGTCGCTCGTGGTAAAAAACGTTTGCGGGTTGTTTGTATATCAAATTTACTACATTGTTAAACTCAATCTCGCCTAATAGTGTGGCAAGGCGAATAATCATCAAATATCTGCGAATTTTAGCAAATTAATTTATTTTACATTTTCACCATTGGCAATATATACAATTTTATACTTTATCTATGGCTTCATTTACCTCTGCGTTCGAAATCTGTCACTTTGCTGGCGAAAAATCTTCAGTAATATAAATTAAACAGTGAGATCATCATTGGACGAATTCTAATCGTTAAAATAGGAATGACGCATTGTCGAATACTAAAATTGTTAAGATATCAATGTGTCAGATGTCCGCCATTTTAAATAATTGATATCCTGTATTAAATGAAAAAAACCATAAATTCTTAGTTAAAAATGGTGGACTCTTCACAGTTGTTTGGAATGTACTTTCAATGATTGTTGCCAACGATGGAACAACCCGTTTTCGTATATTTTTTTTACTAAAGTAACTTTTTTACTACATAGTAATAATTTACCACTGATCACACAATCGAGCTTTAAGAGTTTTTCATACAATCTTTTTCTATCTCACTCAACAATAATCCTGTTTATCAATTTTTCCTTTTGTAGATTTTGCTTTTTGAGTATCTCTAAAGATAAAAGCAAAGTGGACGAGGGGGCCATGGAGTTAATTGTTTCTTCTCATTCAATCAATCTCACAGTATACAATTTAATTAAATAGAGCACTATAGATAAAATTATATTTTTGTTAAAAATGTTATATTATGGCTACATTCAATGCTTGGTTTAGAACACCCTGTTTATTGGCTTATATTTAAACAGTTTATTGTTCCTATTTTTAAAGGAAGATTAATGGAAGGCTGGTGTGGATGTTTAGATATTTTATTATTCTTGTATCCGGTTATTATTTCAAATCCCTTTACTTTATAGATTTAAATAATCGATACTTTTTGGAAAAATATTGTCAATTTTTGGAATAATTAAATTATTGAATATAGGGAGAATTCACTGCATAATCTCTTACATAATTGTCAACAATAACTGTTATAACAACGCGTAATTTCGGCAATGATAAGCCTACACGCAATTCTAAGAGCCAATAGGTTTTATAGCCAATAAATAGGTTTGTTTTATATGATCCACTCCTCACAATATTGCCATACTGTATAATTCAGCGAATTAAGTGAAATTAAATTATTTCAAAATAAAATTTCTCAATTTGATAGAAATATATGAGGTTTTCGTATTTTGTTTACATTAAATGTATTATTTATTTTTTCAGTTTAATACTGTTGTCTGTACAAACTCCTAAAATTTTTCATATTCGGAATACACGTCACAGGAATATTCGCACTAATAAATAGATAATAGTTTCTTAAAATTTTAACTATGTAATTCAAAAAAATCTTAAAACAATGTTTAATTTCTTAATTCAGGAAGAAATTGATTAAAAGTAACATGCAAAATCTAAATTTTGAAAGAGAATTCAAATTTAAAGACACTAAAATAATCGTTTATAAATTCTAACATCAATCCAAGAAAACACACTTGGAACTCTGAAGAAATCAAGAATAATTTATCGTAAATTTTCACGTAGTCGTAACACGCGAACGGAGAGAATTCACACGAAAAATTTAGCGGATGCGTTAAAACTACAAATTTTATTATTTGTCACCAGCTGTTTGTTCAACCGAACTGCTACACGTTTCCTCAACACTAGAAATTTCACCCACCTTTGGATTATTATGGTAATTTTGAGGTTGGCATTTCTATTGTAGGCACTGATTGGAGGGAGTCGATTTTATACCATTTCTCATTTTGGATCGCGATCTGATAACAAGGCGATGAAAAAATACAGTAATTACATACACCATCTAGGAGAAAGCAAAAGGCCTGACGAAATATGAATTGAAAATAAATGTAAATAAGTACTAATTTATTAAAGCGTTAATTTACTTTAAAGTCATAATTTTAAATAATTGTGATGATAAGTCGATTGGTGTAAATATACATTTTGTACATTATTAATTGTTTCCACAATAAATGTAAAGCATAAACAATTAACATAAAAAAATCAATATCCTCACTAAGGTCACAATTGAAGACAAATGTATGAGCGGAGTGTGGAAAAATGTGAAAAAAATCAATTTTCAGAAAGCAGTCTTCAAATCAATTGAACGTAAATACTTTTTATATATAGATATCTAATGTATATAAGTTTTAATGAGTCTTAAAATTTAAGCGTCCATGTTTATTTAATTTAATTTCAACTTTGTATTTAAAAAAAAAAAAGAAATACAGATACGTACACGGAATACGTGTCACAACAATATTGTTACTATTTTCAAAAAAAGCTAAACGCTTGTGTTATGAAAATAGAACGAACTCGATAGCATTCTGGAACGATGCTGGAACCCCCGAACACTAGATCACTAGGCGAGTTTCGTAACTACTAGACAAAAATCACGTATACGCTGTTTTTGCATGATAAAAATAAATGTAAATAAATATATCTTTATTGAATACAAACAATTGTTTCTGATTAAGCTGTCTTTTGAACAATTATATTTTTAACCACTCTGTACTTCGGAAATTTTTGCTCCCAAACCACAAAAATCTCTCTTTATTGAAAAATTTTCGCCACTATTGAGAAACTGTTACACGAAGAAATTGAAATTTTGAAACCGTACGTAAGAAACAGTGGATATGTACATTTATTACAGAACTACTTCGTATACCGCCACCTGTCATCATTTAAAAAATATTTTTGAATTCCATGATAAAGAATAAATTTTATAATAAAATGATTTACTTAAAAACAGCGTATAAACCAATATGATTTAATTTCTCTAATATCTTCGATTGTTAAATAATTAGAATGAAGAGATGCTTATTGTGATTCATTAAATCGATATTTGAATATTATCAATAATTTTGTGATAAACACAATCAGAATAACATCATAAATTCAATATGTTCCGAAAATAAATTTACAAAAAGAGTGCACTTATATATACATAACGAGAGAAATAGAATATAAAATTACATGCGAAAGAGAAAGGCAGAATACTTATATAAATAGACGGATCATTAAGGGAGGGGAAAATACAGGTTGATGGATATTAAATTGATTTTAAAAGAAACATACCTAATATGGGGCTAATGGATAAATTTATTTGATTATTAAGAATTGCCGTACCACTATTTCCTGCCTTTTTTATTTCCAAGGGTTTCTAAATTGTTTAACCGGAGGCCAAACCCGTTCTTATTGAGGATATTGACCTCTGTGCTATCATTAAAAGAATGGTATTTTTAAATAATATGGTTGAATGTCATCTCCTTTTACATATCCCTCTTTATGTATGTATAAGTGCACTCTTTTTGTATTTGTGATCAGTTTTAAATACGTCCTGATGAAGCTCCAGATAAGCGAAACCGGTTGACGTATAATAAATTTCGCGGTTTCATATAAAGTGATCGTTATTTTATTTAATATAATATGTCAAACCACAAAGTGATTGCTTTTTACGAAAATATAATTAGGTACGTTAATGTTTCCAGTTAGTAAAATCTGGACTGGCGTCACCAAACAGATTACATTCAAAAGATTTTGAAATTATAAAGATGGACAACTTTCTGTATTGTAGCCTAATTTGTAAAGTTGTCTACAAGTAATAAGTTCCGGGTTCGAGTAGTGTTGACTTTATTTTAATTTTATACACCTTTCTAAGTGATTTATTTCAATTTCTTTCAATTATTGCACAAATTTTATCTGAAAAATTGCAACTTTACCAATAAAATGAGATTTTATTAAAATAATTTTTTCAACCGAGATTTTTTAATGAATTTATGAGATTTATCCACGGAATCAGAATGTATGCAAATTCTGTATCACAAGCTTCACGGGAACGCAAGCATTCGGGAATAAGTCGCGGCAAAATCAAATGAAATTTTAATACGACTACCGAGAATAAGTACACACGCGAAATATATCAACTTTTAATAACAAGGTATGTGTTATATATACCTGTTTACATGGCGGTGAAACATGTACGCGGTTAAATTTCTAAAATGATATTAACTCAAAGCAATGGAGAAGTGAGTTTACTTTACAAACCCGAAGTATAATTAATTGCAAAGATACGAGACACGTGTGCAAATTAATATAATTATGTATAACAGTATAACAAAAGTTATATAAAACTTTCTAAGAGGGCGGAAAAATAATTTTATCACTACTTAAAACACTTCCTTATTCACTAACTAGTGTTTAAAATGAATAATAATATTATAAATTATTATTATAAAAGAGGTTTGAATGGTGAATTAAAAAAAATAGAATTTATAAATTATTTAGCATCACATTGTTTTAAATTAATATAGTATGATTCAAAAGTTAAGAATTTGAAGCGTTATACTCAGTGTATTGTTAAGACGTTTAACGATATTCCGCTAGTGTTAATTTTAATAATAGATTAAGTTATTTTAACCTTAATTTTTTTATTTCCTTATAAATTATGTGCAACATTTATATATCTAAATAAATTTTAAAATTAAATTAAACTGTGTAATATAAAAAAATTTTTTAATCAATTCAAACACAAACCTATAAATATCTCGAAACGAAAGAAACATGACTTGGACCACCTTCATAATAATAGGCATATACCATATATGCGTTCACGTTCAAATTGAAGTTCAAGGACGGCTATCGCAATCAAGTCGAGATTATGATAGCTATGCTTAAATCTATTTAGATTATTTGATATGACTTTCTAAAAAGAAAAACTGTGGATTATCAACAGTGAAACCTTCTTAAAAATAAGTAAAAAGATCCAGTACAGTGGACACTTTTTACGAGTCGTTGAAGTTCAGTTTTTTTTTTTTAATATTCAGTAAGATAAATATATATATATTTCTTTTTACATTTATTTTGTGTCTATGAGATTAAGACTTGTGTATAGAGAAGGAGTATATACGAGAGTGTATAATTTATGTGTCTATTAGTTTGTGTACATATTTTTTGACTTCAGATACAAATTTATTTACGTAATTTTTCTAATTGTAATGGGAAGATTGTTAAAGAATTTGATGCCTGGATAAATATAATTATTTTGGGCTGCGGTATATTTTAGTTTTGGAATATCAATTTGGTCTCTAAATCTATATGAAATAAATATGTGAGGCGTAAACATGAATTGTTGGATAAGATAAGATACAATGGGCATAATTGAAATATGCTGTAGCAATGCTCACAGGTCTTTAGAGAGGGTATACTAAATAATTTCCTACCTACGATTAAAGAAGCTTTACTGTGTTCTAATTTTTGACAATGGACTTACTCTTATTTGAAAAATTTCAGTATATATGTGTCGCTAATCATATATTTCATAGGAAATTTTATTATATTTATATGTAGATGTTAGTAAACTAAAACACAAAAATTTCTTTAAAACATTTAATTCCTATATAACGCTTTCTTAGTAGGCAAATTTAAAAAAAAAACAAATTAATTAATTACGTTAATTCGAAGTGAAGTGTCACGTGCTCAGTTTAAAAGCAAAATTGTATTGTGCCTAGTCGATACGCACTTGAGTGTGTAAGACATGAATACCACATTGACCCCTTAGTTCCAATCAACAAAGTTCCAATCAACATTTTGGGCTAATTTGAGTTATTGCGTGAAAAGGGTTCCAAATGCATTATTCTTTATCGTTTCCATACACACCGACTCTATTTAACGTATATTAAATGAAATAGCGAGAGCTGAAAGTTCCAACTGCATCTGTTATTTATTTCAATTTATGGATTATTATTGTTAATTTACAACGTTTTTATTTATTTTTAATTTCTCTCATCTCACAGTGGTCCTTGATAATACTGAAAATAAATTAAGACCTTAAAACTGATCATACTTGCATACTCAAAACAAAATATACATGAATTCAATCGACACTTTTGAGCTCGTTATCTCAAAACAATGTCACTGTCAGATGGAACCTTGTTATTCTGAGGGGTCGATATGGTAAGATTCTTACTACTACGAGAACACAGAATTTTGTTACGAACGTCACACACTAATTTATTTATTTGTAATAATTTTTATATACATCAGAAGAGAACATACAATGATATAATACATTTATTAATTTACTTTGTGGAATGCAGTAGGTATCCACCTTTGATGTATAAAACATTGTCCTGGCTACTTTGTTAGACTACCGTCTGTGTTAAAGTAGACAATTTTTTCCGCGTTGTTGCTGTGTTATTTAATTAAATTTAAAAGGAAAGAGTTAGTTTCGATAGAGATATATAAAAAATAGAGACAATAAAAAGTGTAGTGAATGTATTGTAGATGTAAAGTGAATCATTAGTGTATTGTATAATGTGTCATGAGTGTCGATATCATCGGTCTTGGCAGCCATGGGCCATGCATTGCAATAATTATATTATATATTTTTTTCTTTTCACGCTACTTATCTTTTAAATCGTATTTGAATATGTTTTGTGGGACTACAAGGAAATTTATTATCATTATATTTATTATCTATTATTTATTATCGTTATGTGTTTCACTAAAGTTAAAATAATAATACTTTAATAACATTTGTTTTTTTAGGTATTATAATTACAATTAACTGGACAGCGACAGGCCGACTTGGATGTGCTGTAGTATAAGAAAGTATAGTTCTTTTATCGATTTCTCGATTAAATGAAATGTGGTCGCCTGTAAAGAGCTTTGGTAATAATTGCTGTCCGGTAGTGGTCGTAAAGCTCAAATTTCTTTTACATTCCTAAGATGGCTCATCTAATCCGATCGAATGAAATTGACTTTCGAACTTCACATTTTCGAACATATCACAGTATTCACTTTAATTTAAAAATAATTCGCGCACTTATTTAAATTACACATTAATATTTACATTTTTATTTGTAATTTATACAATTTTTTTTTAACTCCAAAATTAATTTTTTTAAATAAATTTATCTTAGATTAAAGTTAAAACGATAAATTGACATTTATAAAACCTTTAAGTAAATGCTACCAGCCGTCATTTTTAAAAATCAAAATTGCCAGTAGAAAAAAAACTCGCAACGAAATTAATCTTTTTGGATGAGTGGCATTGTGAAGATTTGATAATAAAATTTTTATTTTTAAATGAGATTTTAATTCAGTAATATTTTTACTCATTATTTACAAGGGTAAGTTAAGTTAGTTTAAAAAACTTATTTTGGATTGATTTTTTGTCTAGGAAATTTAAATAATCGTTTAACCTCTGAAATCCATTTGGTTCAGTATATCAACAAACTGAATAACTCAAGTTTTTATTGTTTGGTTTTGCTATCAAAGCGATTGAAAAGCTTATTATCTAAGAAAACAGTATTTTATGAACTCTCTCAATGCAAATGGCGAAAGTATCTGGGACAAAAATAATCTAAATGACTGCCTTTATATTATTCAGTATTGCGACGAAAGCAATTGAGGCGCTTACTATGAAAAAATAATCATATTTTACAAGCGCCTTTAATGTATAACGAAAAATAAACAGAAAATGATATTTAGTGAGCGATAAAATATGTAAAGACAAAAATGTTCGCCTTTCAGGAATCGTGACATAGCAGCTAACAAAATGACCTATTTCAGCTTAGCGGCACTGCTAATTTGTTCAAGTAAATATTATATGTCAACATATAATATTATATGTCAACAATATACTTTTATGGCCATCAAAATTTAAAAAAAAATGACATTATTTTATGTACTTTGAGGTGCTAAACATGAAGTTTAAACTATTCCAGTTTTTGAAAATAACCATTTGGGTAAAAATACGATTCAATAAAAATATATTAAAATTTTTTAAAATTTCTAAATACTAATTTCAAAATCATACTAGATGTTAAAATTTAAAAAAAATATATGTAATTATAATCACCCCTCCAGTATTGCCAGCGCGCCTAGCGCGTTCACGTTCAAATATAAATTGAACTGTTATCATAATCAAGCTTAGATTAAGATACGTATGGCTAAATCTGACTAGATTAAAAGAAAATGAGTAAATGTGTCGAATTGTAGAAGAAGAGAGTTAAGAATTTAAAATTTGTTTTCAACGGACGATGAGTTAGTTTTCTGCAACAAAATACCACATAAAAAAAAACATACACTGCACAAGATCCAGAATGGTTGAGTTTCTTTATTTATTATCGTTGAAGTTCAGTTTTGATGCTCATGCAATTTGGAGATATGAAAGAAGCACACGAGCCAAAAATGTGAAGCTATTGCTGGATACAGTAAAATACAGAGAGCACAAGCTGTGTTCTAGTAATGCTCACAGGTCTTCAGGGAGGGTACACTAAATTTTGATACTTTCTATGTGAATTGGACAGTCGAGCAAACAGCGGCAAAACTTGGTATTTTTTGATATAAATGTAAATTGTATTTTCCACCAAATGGGTAATAGGAAAATTCTGCAGCCATATTAGAAATCGGCACTCGAGAATTTATAATATTAAAAAAAAAATTAGCAAAGCAGTGACACAAAAATGTTCTTAGTCGACCAGTGTAATAATAAATAATTAATATCATATTAATACAAATTAAATGTATTAATTTGAAATATATACATATAAAATCAATTTTATCGAAAAATATTCTTGTTGCGCTACCGGCATTCGAATATGGATCTCTTCCAATCTGGGGAACGTGCATTAAGCGATTATGCTATATCAACACAGTGGATTGACGACAAATTTTCGAACTTATATGTTACACTTTTCAAATTTATACATCTATATTGTAATATTTCGATAAAATTGATTTTATATGTATATCATTTAATTTGAATTAAAAATATCTCAGACCGTCTGTTCTGAATAATTACAACTTCACAATAAGAATGTATTCTGCTTAATAATATCAAATTCATTGTAAATTTGCATTAATTAATTCTATTTTTACCGAAAGACGGACTGCATTCGAGTAATAGCAATCTACATATTGCGGCAATGCGAAGTACGTTCTTTTAATCCAGTGCCTACATAAATTTTGTTTAAAAATAGTCTTGGCCGCGGGTCACGGGGTTAGGTTAAAGGGTTACGTTGTAGAAAAGCTCGCGTGTTTCCACTTGAAACCATTAACCTCCCTTGTTCAAGTTTCTCCGATGAATACTGATAGATCTATAGTGAGGTTTACTGCCTTCTCACCCCGTTCCAGGGGGGTTTATGCTAATAGTTTGGCTCGGCCAATCCAACTTAGCAATAAAAAGCAGCAGAAAGCGGTCGGTTAGATTGGACCGTGTTTAAAAAAAGATATAAAATATCACATTTGATGGGTAATAAATATTGATTGTGAGATTTGTGTTCGATTGTAACGATGATTGGTAACTGATAATACGCGATTCGGTGAGCGATCACTAGTACACTAGAAACTAAATTTAGTTAAATCTTAATTACCAAATATCATTACAATCGAATACCAACCACGGTCACAGCAATGGTTTAGCTTCTTATGTGGAGTTGTCTTTAGTCAAGTACTTGACTGTAGTGGCATGTTATACATTTCGTGGTAATTATTAGAGTTAGTAAAGTATTCCGGCGTAACAAACAAGCCGGAAGTTTTGTAGTTACCTTCAAATTACAAGCCTCTTGGATGAACTTTGCGTGGATTCGGTTTAATCTAAAGTTAAACGTTGTATTAATAAAACACCAATACATCAATTTAGCTTATTAGTGTAGATGTTTTATTCCCCCCCGTTATTATTAACGGGATACTTTTAATACAAATTAAATGTATTCATTAGAAAGATATACATATAAAATCAATATCGAAAAATATTGTTGTTGCTACCAGGATTCGAACCTAGATTAACCGATTATGCTAAAGCAACACAGTACATTGACGACAAATTTTCGAACCTATATGTTACACTTTTCAAATGAATACATCTAGCGTTTCGTTACATTATTTGAAAGCCATCTTGTTTATTCTTACCGAATCTCAAATACAAATATCAACCACCGGTATTTATATATTTTATATACAACAATATTTTTCGATAAAATTGATTTTATATGTCTATTTTTCTAATTAATACATTTAATATGTATTACAAATATCACAGACCTATGTTCTGAATAATTATAACTTCACAATAAGAATGTTTTTTCCTTAATAACGGAATATTACCTAGTAATAAAACACTTAGGAAGATATTATTTTTAAGCTCGGCAACCTCAATTTTTTCTAACTTTTGATACATTTTTCTTCAGAGTTTCTTTTTCCCGCCGCCATTTATATAAGGATTCGACCATCTTGACTACGGTGACGTCGCCATGCGTTGGGAGCCAAATTGTGACGTGCAACGATGTTACGTCCACCGGTTCGCTCAAGGTAAAGCATGAGTTACGTGGATCTGATGCCCAGAATTCGCCATATGGTTTCCCATCCACTTCAGTAATTATTTTTAAGGAAAAATAATAAAAAGATTTGCAACATTATAATTAATAAAGTTTTTATCATATAAAGATTGATCATAAATAGAAAAAAAAAATGCTAACTTCAACAAAGTATTATAGCATAAGATAATATTACAACAGCTTTACTTCAACAAAAGATTTAAACAAATTATCTTCATCAAAATAACAAAAAGGCAACAACAACAACAAATTAGCAAAAAGGCAACAACAAAAAAAAGATGTGTGAATAAAAGTTATAAATTTCGACCTCTTCAAAATTATGCAACTGGGAATTAATTTCACAACAGTAAAACACAAAGAACCTTTGCTCTACAAGAGCAATCCACAATTTAAATTCAGTTTTTAATAGTTTGAGTCACCATGTCGTATTCACTTGATGATTTCTTCCACCGCAAACGTCACAAAAGTTTGGTTATTTGCTTATTGGCGTAGTTCCTGATGAAGCATAGAAATTATTATGTTTTCATGTTGTAAAAATCAGATTGAGCAAATTGGAACCTAATCGTATTCTCATCGTGCTCTGGCTCATGAGCACTCCTTTACGAAAATTTATTAACTTCACATTCCCATGTCTTGTGATGATCGTCAATCCAAAAATACACCTCCGTATTACGGAGATCGGAGTAGGAAGGGATTTGATATCCTGTAAACAAACACACATATACAACTCATAAAAAACATGGTACAGCGTAACACAGATACCGAATATATCAAATTATTCTACCCTTCCTTTCCAAGTTTGAAGTAATTTTGTGATATTTAATTGCACGAGCCGCTTGCTGCGCTCGCTCTCGTCCGTTACCGGAAAGTGCCATAGACAAAATTCCTTTCAGCGGTGTAGTGCTGCCATTGTTTGAGTCAACAATACAAACCGACCTAGTCGCGGGTAGGTACTATAACATAATATTATGCTATGAAATATAAATGGTTTATTTTTGAAAGAAGGTACTCCATTTATTGTGCAGTTTTGACCAGATTATAGCTATTATCATTTATATTAATAAGTGCATTAATAAATATATTATTTTTGAAGCTCGTATCAGTTTAAGTTAGAATAAATTGAAGATTAATGAGAGCGTAACTAGTACCTTCAAAAAATGTATTCTCACAAAATACCTAGAAAAAAAAATTTTTTGCTTGGCATAATGAATACTTAAATTGTATTCTACACGTCCACTTTAAATGTACTAGTACCGATTTAAGAATGTTTCAAATAAAAAGTTATAAAAAAGCACGAACCTTTTTAAGTGTAAATTGCACATTGAAAATTTAATATTTACGGCGTTGAAAACTTAATAAAATTGAAATAAAAAACTCGTAAAAATATCCGTAACACGAAAACTAGAGGAAAAGCTTCCCTTCCATATTTCATCCTATTACAGGAACTCTCAACCATTGCGAAGATTTTAAGAACGTAAGATTAAAGTACATCCTTGAAGAGCCATATAAAATTATTCTAGTGTTTTCTCAATTTCAGAGCTAAAAATGAAAAGAATTAAAAAAAATAAACTTGTATTATGGCGCATTTATAAATACAGTAATACCCCGACTTGGCGAACTCAGAGTTACGCGGTTGACCGTCACTAGACTGCCGCCTGCTATATTCAGTGTTTCTCTCACTGTGATACGCGTTGGATGTGTTTCACGCGGACTCTACGTGAACGATTACGATTCAACGATCGATGAAAGTTAAGATTGATTTGTTATTCGTTTTCTAAACCCTTAAAAAACTGTCGTCTAATCGAGATAAAAGTAAGAAAAAGAAAACGATATCTTTGGAATGTAATCATAAAATTATCATCGATTTTGATAGGAGAATGAAAATTTGAGAATTGGCAAAGAAGTTTTAGCTACCGGAATCCACAGTAAGAAAAATAATAAAAGATACAGAATTCTTGAAGCGGTGAAAAATGCTCAATCCTTGAACTTTTTTGCGTAAATCGTTCATTTTTTTAATTTATTGCAATTTGATTCAATATTTTTCTTCTAAACTAGTGTTTTTGTTAGTACTTAGTCCTAATTAAACGAAATTTCATGTATTTATATGTAAAGTAGTAACCCGACTTACGCGAATTCGAGTTGAGCGATTTTCGTCGGTCTCACCTATTGCGTAACTTCGGGATATTTATTACTGTAAACATAAATGTTACTTTTTTCTTGTCGTAGTGGAGATATTTTTTTATAAGTTTTATAAGACTATCCTCTAGTACTCGGTTTATCTGATTACGCGCCATCTGTTTTTGATATCTTTAACACTCGACTCTACACCGACCAAACTATCTCAGCAATTCTTTCTTTATTCTACAGACTATGTTGCAAGTAGCTCTACATTCATTCGTAATGAGTTAATTCATCACATTATCACGCATAGATTTTTCTTAACGTTACAAGACATGGGTTATTGAAAAGCGTTTGTGATATATGATATAAGTAATATGGCAGTAGATCTAATTCAAAAAATGTGAGAAGCTTAAATGATGTTCTGCGCTGAATTGTATACCCGAGGGACTAGTCTTAAAATGTTACTACCGAGGGTACCAGTACGAGGCTACTAAAAAATATGAACAGTCATATTTTTTAACTGGAGAAAAAAACAATATATTTATTAATGCACCTTTTATTATAAACGATAATCTCGTGTGTAATCTCATAATTCTTCCAAAACAAACGGCGAAGACTACTAAAAAGTGTACTACTAAAGACAACTAATACCGATTATGAATGATCAATTTATATCAAAAAGAGCTAACTTTAACTATTACAATCTAATACAATCTGTAAAAACTATATAAGAAGAGAACTGCATTAAAAGTTAGAAAAAATAATAATGCAGGTTTGCGACTAGTTGCGACTAGCTATATAGTTATTGTATAATTTAATTAAAAAAAATATTGAAAAACATTACACATTGATGTTAACTTTATTATTCATATTTAAGAAAAATTAACAATATATTTAAAACTACCGCTAGTACAGAAGTGCGTGAATTCCAACGTCAATTAATTAAGAGCGTCTATTACCCATGAATATTACAATTTTGTTTATAAACTGAGTCTGTGCTATGAGGAAATTATATCTGTTGGCGTTGATCGATGAGATCTCGTTGTATTAATTTAGCGTTCTAGGCAGAGGACCGAAATAGTTAAGATCGGTATTGTAAAACTTGATATGAAATAGGGTTGGAGATCTCAAAGATCGGACAGGGATATTTATGTCTATCTGTGTATATTGTAATAATTTTGTAGATATGTGTCTTTTTTCAAAGCTTTGAATTTCTTATCATATATATCAAGCGAATTGCTTAGGCTTTGTCGATACGTAAAAGATGTAAAAAGCTTTCTTTGTATTTTTTCGGCTCGGTGATAGCGGACTTTGTAATTGGGTGACCAGATTGATAATGAGAATTTAAAGTCCTATTCGGTAAACATGGTATTATAATGCCGCATATTTTGTTTTCGAATTTAATTCCCTAATTTTCAATTTTCCGCGAGAAATTGAACACTTTAAAAAATGACAGTCGGCGAGCCAAGAATTTACAACCACTGTCCTGCAATATTGTGGAATTGCCCATAAAGCGAGGCACGGTCAGCTATATAAAATTGCCGCCGAGGTTTTTAGGAGCTAGCCCACTTTATCTGCGATTTACGCAACACTACATAGTACAGTAAGCAAATAGGTATTTCAACCCTTGCCCCTGTTTTTACAGAAAGCCTAACAGTAAACATTTAACGAGCCCACGACTTCCACGGTCATGATATGAGCCGCAATGTGTAGGGCTCCAAATAAACCACTTAATCCGACTAACCGGTTCGCGATTATTATTACCGGTTTTAACCGGTTATGTATGTATTAAATATGGTTATGTATATATTTTAAAGAGAAACACAAAATTATTATATATACTAAACTGTATCTAGTCACAGAAATGCATACAGTTTAGTCCTAGACCTAGCCCACAATATTTTATGGGTGGATACTTGACTAATGTTAAGGAAATGTATAAATTCTGCACCATTTAAAAAAAATGAGAACATCTCATAATACGAGTTATTTCAAAACGTAATATAATTAATCATAATTCTTAATGTAAGTTTTTTTTGCACAATATTTAGCTAATCAGAAATCATCAAAACATTCCATATTGCAAAATCTACTGGGTTTAAATCTGGGCTGTTCAGTGGCCACCGGCTTCGATGACTCGACGAAATAAACATTTTCACGACGAAGAAATTAGATTGTATTTCTGGCTGTGTGAGATGGAGCTCCGCCCTGCTGTAATATCCAGCTATACTCTAGGCTTTGTTTTGAAACTCTTTGATCATTTTCCTAGCACCCCAACGTTTTTCAATTCGCAAATTTTTGATCAGAATACGGTCTTTTGATCAGAATACGGTGATTTTTGTCATTCTGGGCAATAATTTGAAAAAAAAAATAAATATAAACAATGGGAAAATTAATAATCAAAGATGGCGTCGGAAATAAAACATAACATAGGTAAATAGGTAAGTAAGTAAATTAGTAAACTATTTAAGCTATTGTTGATATAGTTAAACTTCTTTTAATTTAATCTTCTTCTTCTGCCGGTCTGCGTCCAGTGTTGAACGTAAGCCTTCAATTTCTTGCTTTCCATAGCTTCTTGACTCTTGCATTTCTTTGCACAATTTTGGCAAACAGCTTGATTGATGTTCTCGTGTCCTTAGGCGGGACATATATCAGATAGGCGCGTAGTACCGCCTTCAAAGTCTTCTACTTAAGATTCTACTTTAATAATGAAGTGGTTCTCACAAGTCTTAATAAATTCGGAAAGATATTAAAGTTGTATGATTGTTGATTTGGATTATAAAAACTTGAAAATACGAACGTCGGCGTCAAGATGGTCATAAAAAGTAATATCTGTAAAATAACATGTCACGTTTGAAGCTCTGGCATCAGAATATAGTAAAAATAATTAAAAATTTTACAACCGAATAAAAATAACCGGTTTTCTGATATTTTGAAATTGACCAAATAACCAGTTAACCGGTTTCAGTTTGAACCGGTTCGAAAGTCCTTATCGGCGCGGTTTTCTACTTGGATTGCAAGACTTTTAAATTGGTTGATTTTCTTTCAGCTATATACCCGTTTTACCCACTGAAATGACTATTATTAAACAAGTCGTGTCTGGTGGGATTCCGTGATTATATTAAAAACTTTTCCCAAAATTCAAAATATATCTCCGAGATCTGTTAGCCAAGAATTTAACTTGATTACTGTAAAGAAATAATACGCGATTAATACGAAAATCGCTAATTTTACGGCAGAGCGTTTTCAAATGGTATAAAAGAATTTGAATTTGCTCTGACAAATAACTTAATTCATTATAATATTATACATTATTAAATAATTTATGCAATTCTACGTATTTAAGGGATTAAAAAGTAAAAAATGGTGTATTTATTTCTTTTGAATGCTTACGTCACATAATGCGCCAACATCACTTCAACGACACCGTTACATAATAAAGGGATGTATAAGAATATATGTTTTTGTTGTTTTATTTAATCGCTGTTCATTACGTGGCAAAATAATTGTTATTATATCTAACAATAAAGCTGATCTTAATGTATGTGAAAAATAAGTATTTAAAAAAAAAGTAATAGTACGATAATAAGACCAATCGAAAGGTAATAAAAAAACACATTTTTTCCGATAGATTCCTTTGTCATACCATACCTACAGATAAACCAAAGCTAGGAATAAGATGGCGAACGGCAAGATACAAGACGAGGACATTAAATTAATCCAACAATACGTAATAGACTAACAGACCGAAATTTGCCGAAAACAATTCCATTATTACCGACTGTAACAGAGCTATCTTAGCAGTCCAGATAGCTGAAAACCGCTTAATTAAAAATTACGTAATAAACTTAACAAGACAGACGCACACTGACGTAATAAACACATACTTTTAAATGTTATATTTAAGTTACCTAAAGTATAGTACAGCAAAAATACAGAGATTATTTTTATTACGTAGATTATTAACAGATCGTTAGTGACCCCGATGGATAGTCATTACAATGAAATATTTTAAACCGATTAGTGGAATAGCTTGTTATAGAATATACTAGAAACACTGAAAAAAATGATAAAATTAATAAAAATTATGGTAAATACTTAAAATTGATTAAACAGATTTTACGAAAAAACATTTAAAATCCTTTGTAACTTCGAAGCAAGGGCGGTTTTAAGAATCAAAACTTGTTATCGTCAAAAAATAATCAATTGAAAGTTTTCCAATCAATATGGTTCCCTCGCGGTGGAAGCCGCCCTGATAGAGGAGCGACGATACGATCTGGCGAATGCTGAAGTGCCGGGGGTCGGCGGAGGGAAGGGCGACGACCTTGAGGTGACCTTCACAAGGTCAGACGAGGCGGACGGTAAAGTTTTCTGCGTCAAACAAAGCGAAACGAACGCTACAGATAACTCGGAAATACCGTCCTTGTGTATGGTTGAAGGTGATTGAAGGCTAGCTAATTAAAAAAATATATAACATGACCTTTTCTAATAATTTATTTAATACAAATTAAATATAACAATTAGAAAGATATACAGGAAAATTTAATTTATTGAAAAAATATTTTTGTTGCTCCCGGGATTCGAACCTGGATACGTTCCTATCTGGAAATCGAAAAAATAAATTGATTTAATTTCCGGCATCTCCTCGTGAATATAGTTCAAAGGTATTTGAGATTTTTGCAATAAAAGGTGATAACTTTTAAATTTAGAATAATAGATGATCAATTTGAAAAAACTACAGCATATAAGATCGAAAATTTATCATCAATTTACTATGTTAGTGTAGTGTAATCAGTTAACGCATTTTCCCCGACAGGAAAGGATCCAGGTTGAATTTTCCCGTAGGTATATCTTTCTAATTAATAGATTTTATTTGTATTAAAATACTACAGAACTATGTTATGAAAAACTGCAACTTCACAATAATAATGTGTTCACTTTAATAATTTGTTTATATATAAAATATTTATTTATTTATTTATATTTTGACATCCATATTTTTGTACTAACAGAGGTGGATACATAATAAACATACATAATACATAGTTTATTGTGTGGGACTTCACCTTTGATATATACAGCGTTGTCCTAGCTACTTTGCTAGGTAAGGTACTTACTATGTAAGGTATGAATAAGTCTTCGTGTATCATTCAGACTCAATTTAAAATGTCGAAATGTTATGACAGATAATTATTTCTAATATCAATGACAATTCATGATAAAATGCCAATATTTAACAAGGCAATTTTAATTTTTATCGCTTGATTATTTACGTTTGAAAATTATTATTACATTTTAAAATTATTTTAAGCCACATTTCTCACACGTTATGTATAAACAATCTAAAATTTAAAATGTTTTTGATATGTTTTTATTAGCACAGCCAGTGTATTAGAACGGGCACCAAAAATGTACATAGTATCGTAGAGATCTGGCATTTGTTCCCACCTTTGTGCATGACGATTTACATATGCTGTCTATTTAACGTCGTTACTTTATCGAGATCATCATTTTTGCTGTCTTTCTCTATCGGAGCGTCGCTTATTCTGAACTGGATCGTTTTCCATATTGATGAAACATCACAAACACTTTTTAATATTCAACGTCAAACGTAATAATTACCTACTTAAATAAAATTTTAATCATATTTAATCATATTCCATATTTTTCTAAGTTTTCTATGTTTCGAGTAACTGATTTTAATTGTTTACTCTTTTGAAAAAAAGTGTACCCTCATAATCAAATGGTTATATATACTTTAAAAGGGATTTGACACTTCTTGTTTTTAATGAAATGTATGTACATTTTCCATTTGTGACGCATATAAGGATATTATAGTTTAATTTATAAGAATATTAACACACGATTTGTAATGAGAAAATGAATATTATTTAAAACAAAGTCGTACAGAACAATTTTTATTCAATCACTGAGGAACAAAAATTAACTTTTGTTTTGGCACAGAGCATAGAATATATGATTCTAATAGTATTTTTCACGCTGAATTTAAATATGTAGTTAGATTTTCTCCATTACCCATAGTTTTTTTTTACACGTTGGTAAACTTTTCACTAAAGCGCGTCACTATTCATACGTCACTGTTCAACGTACGCAAAATGTAGTATTTGTCGTTTTCCTTCTGTTTGGCATCTGAAACATCTCTCTTTAGCATCCAACAATAATCTGAGAGCATTTTCGCACTTCATTGTTGCTGGGTACCTGTTTTACATGACTGAGATTTACTGGTGGAAGCGTTCTCCATGCTCGTCACTAACGGCGCCGAGATTTTCCAAAAAGAAATCCAGGTGTGAATGCAAGAATTGAATTTTGAAGGACATATTACATCCTGTTTGTACGACTGTAATAGTTCACCCACAATGACGCGATAGTTGAGATATTTATGATTTCTCAAAAAGGCTTGGACAACACTTTTAAATGACCACCACGCTGATTTTTCGAGTTCAAAGCTCTTATTTGGGGATCCACAAAAATTACTTCTTAACCCTTCTCAAACCATGCAGTAACACAGGTCTACCATCATAATTAAACATGTAATATTTCGGTAAATACACGTAACATAAAATTCATATTTTAGATAATCCTAAAGAAAATATTAGCGCTTAGGAATGACTAGTGAAAAACCAATTATGAAAAGGGAATCGTACAAAAACAATTATTTTTTCCATTCAATCCGTTGTAAAATTAATACGTTGGTAAAAATATCATTTGTGATATGAAAGACGGAGAACAGCAGAGAGAAGATACAGTGAAAAGAATAACCAATATTCAAATATAATTATCTCTTTCTCAGTAATTAAATGAAGAGAGATAAGAAGGAAGGACACATTGTATAGGACTTTATGAATGCTCTAAATTATGTAATCAATCATTTTTTCAAAATTGAGTGCTCAATATTTAGAGTAAATTTGAACCATTAAAGCCATTTAAGCTAATAAAAACATTTTTTCTAACTGTTATTTACGGTAACACGAGTTGACAGCATGGCTGCGTTCGGGTATTTTATATCATGGTATGGTAAAGGTTAACACGAGGAAATTTTTGTTTCAAATAATGAAATTCAGCACCATTTTTATCCATAGCATTAAAAAAGTTTTTAAAAAGGTCTATAGAGAGTATATAGAGTGGAGGTAAAATAATCATTACTGAGTCAACTAGTGTTGGATTTACACCATTTTTCTGACCAGGCAAGTACTTGACGCTTCGGTCATTCCTTCTTGACATAATGATTTGTACCGTCCCATTCACATAAAAAAAAACAATGAAATTTGTAACAAGGCGATGAAATCCTTAGGATTTGTATTAAGGACAGCCAAAAACTTTAACTTGCTCCGCTCTCTTAACAACTTTACATACATTTATTGTAAGAAGTACCCTAGGATTTAACTCCACTCTGTGGTCTCCCTACTATGGCTCACATATTGTAAAGATTGAAAGAGTACAACATAAATTTTTTATTATTTATTAAAGATTTATTAATTTTAAATTACATATTCCGATAGACAATATAAATTACTATTATTTAATGAGTCTTCTTTTTTTGAAAAAAATTTGTTTGGAGAAGGGATGTGAGCGATATAGTATACCTATATAAAATGATGGACTATATCTATATAAAATGGCATGTTGGACTGCCCTGAGTTGGTACTTTCATATAAAGTACTAACTCAAACGAGACAACATGAAGTGTTCTTTGTAAGTACACATATAAATAATTATGCTGTTAACTCGTCAACATCGCGGATGCATCGGCTTGGTAACAAGTTGAGATTCGTTGACATTTTTCGTTGCAGGAGCATTCTTAAGCTGAAGAAATTTTTGTATGTAAATTATACTTAGTTTTTATTTTTTATGTTATATTTAAACTGTTATATTCAAATGTCAATTAAAAATGTCCTGTTATATTTTAAATTAAATAAAAATGTATTCTTATGTAAAAGTTCACAAGGGCGTTGAAGAAAGAAAGAAATAAATCACTATATATTGACCAACACTACTTGTTATATTGAATTTTTTCTCACAAGATTTTGATATTATTGAATGTTTTTTCATATTAGTTGTATAAGCTACCGGTACAGAAGGAAATTAGTTACCGTTGTGAAAAAGTACAGCCTTTAGACTAGTTTTCGAAGAATCAATGAACAGTCTCCACCCTGTAGATTTACGTTCACGATGACAGCAGAAATGTTGTTACAGAACACTAAACTATGTTCTTGAGAATATAAATCTTGAAACTCTTCCTTACGATTACGAAAGAAACACACTTTGGTGTCGTTATATAAAAGATTCCAACCTTTTAGTCTAGATCCCAAAAAATCCAAGGATTGTTTTTATGATAACTGCGAATCTCGAACAAGGTCGTTTAATTTTCCCTGAGTTATCGGATGACGTCAGAGGATTCTGCTTCAATCATTTTGCTCAACTTGTTGCACTCTAATGGCTACATCATATTCTGATTCATTTTATGAAGTGATATGTGTTGGAGGTTGCGTTATAGGCAAGTCATCTCCATGAGGCACATACCTTATAGCAGGCAGTAAATTTGGGTACTGCACCGTGTGTTTCAATTTATTACTTATTCCTTTTATTTTTGTAATACAAAAATAACGATTTGATAAATAGTCTCATGGTTCACGCCACAATGGCTAAGGTCATGTGCCGATCACCCTTGGCCCAATCTGTCAGTCGTTTCGAGCAGGTCAAACAGCGGATGTGAGGGGCCCAGCCTCTACCTTGAGCCTCTACCTTTAACATAATGATTTAATTTTGAACTGTATATGCTGCTTACTGCGAATTAAGAGTTGAATTGCTCACGTCGAGTAACACAACAGCAATATGAAAAATGTTATTACACAAAAACTGTGGGTGACAGAAAAATTCTGATGGCATATCTGAATTAAGCGTGAAAAGTTAATTTAGAAACACAATAAAACTGTCATATTTTAAAAATTGTGTTTATCAGTGAAATGAACTTATAAAACTAATTTCGTATGTGCTGGATCGGTAGACTTAAGCACTCCAGACAAATTATGTGCTATACGAGTACAACAAAAATAGAGGTAGAAAAAAACACCTATTTATTTCGTTGGTTTACAGACGAAGTAAGGACTTACTGAGTTATTGAAAGAAGGAACATAATAATTATAATAAATAAATATATTATCATTAAGGAGAACACATTCTTATTGTGAAGTTGTAATTATTCAGAACAGACGGTCTGTGATGTTTTAAATATTAATTAAATGTAGTAGTTGGAAAGATATACAAAAAAAAAAACAAAGTAGATGACTTTCAAATAATGGAACGATAGATGTATTCATTTGAAAAGTATAGCATATATAACATAGTCTGCTATAGCGTAGTTGGTTAATGCACCTTCCCCGGATTGTAAAGAGATCCAGATTCGAATACCGGTAGCAACAACAATATTTTTCGATAAAATTGATTTAATTAATACATTTAATTTGTATTTAAAATATATGATCATTTTTTGACTTAACGTTTTTAGGTCCGACGGGCCTAGGTGTATGTAGTGTATATATCGCTACACTATTACAAATAAATAAATGCATAAAAATTTACACAGATCTGGGGATTTCACATTTCGTGTGGGATTTAGAGCGAAGATTTAACAATAATAAAAAGTATGTTCATTACATATACGAAGCAATTTATTTTTTCTTTTTACCTGAAAATCTATTTTATCTTAAAACGTAATCGTAATCTTTTTTTTCAGGTGATTTTCAGGTGACTGAAAAATATTCGAAAATTACGAAAAATGTACGTGACTTTATTGGCTCATTTAAACAGTATGTTTATAGCAGCTTGCTTATAGTTAGTTAGCTGAAATTTTACAGAACGTTTTGCTTCCTTGATGTTGTATTAAGAAATTAGTTTTCGGAACATAAAAACAAACAGGTAAGTAGACGATTAGCATAAGAATATTGCTGTGCAGAGAATAATATCGCGTGGTTAACGAAATTTCAAACGAGAAAGAAATAACAATATCGCAAAGCACAAAGCTATTTCCGCGTAATACGCAAAAACCCCTTCATGAAAAATTCACCTGGCCAACTCCGTTGAGTAAATCGGCGGGGCGGACGAAGGCGAAGGGTTAGCGTTGTAGAAACAAACAATTGAGAAAATTTACCAAAATTCAAATTATATTAACCGTATATTTAATGCATGCTTTGGTGGATAATAAAATAAATACACAATGCTGTTAATAATGACCGATTTAAACCTTCAAATTCTATTAAACATAACATTAGAGATAATAATCTCTATTAATAAAACTTTATTCGGATTAGAATTATCAAGGAGAACACATTTTACTAAATTTATTTTTTAAATAATTGTTGTTTTTTTAAAATAGTTAACATATTAATGTATTTTTCGAAACCGTTAGATGTATTTAAACTCAATAAGTCAAAGTTAACAAATAAAAATATAAAATTTAAAAAAATACATTCTTATTGTGATGTTATAATTATTCAGAACACAGGACTGTGATATTTTTAATACATATTAAATGTATTATTTAGAAAGATATACATTTATTTATAATCAATTTTATCGATAAATTTATATATTTTTATTTTATCTCGGTAGCAACAACAATATTTTTCGATAAAATCGATTTTACATGTATATCTCTCCAATTAATACATTTAATCTGAATTATAATTCTTCGAAATCATTTTTTACTGCTTCTCTTTTATTGGATTTTTATTATAGTACTGCAATGAGAAATATTTTTAAGAATTTGATTCTGCCGTGAATTCAGACATATGGAACAAATACGTTAACGGCGCGGAGTTATGCAGAAAGTAGCTGAGACAGCAATTTGGAAGTACTGTATCCTTAAAACATTATTAGTGTTAATAATACCTGTAAATAAACCCTAAGAATTAACATGAACAATATTCTATCTACCTCATTTATATAAATTTGTATAGCTGTCCTCTTTCATATAATTACCTTTCATTAAAATGTCATTACTGTTTGAACAGAATTGTTGCTTAGAATCGTGCCAAGATAAAAAAAAAACCAAAATTCCCATTATTACATTTAATTAAGTACATAAAATTATATAGTTACACCTTTTCAATATATTTATTATAAATACAAATTGTTGAATTTAAAATGGTTAGATTGATAATGCCCTCATAAGGCGAAATGCGTCTCGCGGAAATTAAACGAGTAGAACTAAAAAACGAGTGTTTTTATTTTCATATGTAAAAGAAAAGAAGAGTTCTACAAATTTACTTCCGAAACAATAAATTTATCGAGATGCTTGAAAAGCAAGATAGGTTTTCCTCAGTTACTAGTGTTAGTTATTTGTTAGGTATTTTTTTCAATCCTTCGTTTTAAATAATATCAGGGCGTCCTCAGTTCTCTTCATCATTAAGACGTCTCTGTTCCTAAATCTTTTGCACTATCACCGCACCGATCGTTCAGAAGTGGTTTCTTCACCAAAATTGGATGAAGAAATTATTTTTCAATACAATTTCTGAATGACAAATTAAATACCTCACTCAATACTATAATAAATATTATTTAGCAAAGCAAATTAAAAATGATTATAATATTAAAATAGGCCATATTTTATTACAATTTAATATTCGTCAGCCAAAAAGTTTCGAAAAAGATAAAAAGAAATTTCCGATCTTAAAAAGGTGTGTCACATTTTATAAAAATTAATAAATTCAGCAGTAATTAAAATTGTATCGTCAGCGTGAAGTACTCAAAAGTAATTATATTTATATTTACATATAATAATTAAATGAAAGTTGCCCGTACTTATGAAGTAATTAACATATTCCACGTTAATGGGAACCCAATTCGTTTGTGAAATTTGTGGAAGAAAATATACCACAGATATTCCATTCCACGTTAGCCTGTTTGCTATCATCTCTACGACTGCTGGGACTCGGCGACTCTTCAAATAGTTATTTCGTCTCTCGAGTGCAATCGTGGTTTTAATATTAACGATTGGAGAGTTTATAAAATAGAACATTACCCTCTAAGGATGTTTCTAAAACACAAAGGGATGGTAAAGTCTTTGTTCAAAGGTTTCGACACGACCCTTAAAAGTTTGACGGCGTATATATTATATTATGACGATAACCGACAAACATAAAACAATATTCTCTTTATAACTTTCTAGCCGTTCGAATTTCTTTGTCCGAAACTTCGAAACGCGTTGTGAGTGGCAAATCGCCTCCAATAATCATCTTTTGGCGATCAGGATGTTCGGCTATAAGGAACAGTCCTTGGAAGTTTACAGAATCCGTCCTGGCGAGATGAAAGCCCAAAAAAGCCAACGATGTGAGAAACGCGGAAATTAGATTATTTTTTATCAAAAAAATTGAATTACGGTTAGGCGACAATCAATATTTTATGCTTTGAAACTTCTGACAAAGCAAAAGAGGCGTAAGGTCTGTTTAATTTGAATAAAAGGCGACAAATTTGTTGAAACTTTTGTGTTGAAATTTTTGTGTTGAAACTTACGGCGCTGGTCGCAAAAATCAGGTATATTATGGCTGTGTGTGAAAGGAAATAATATTTACAATTTTACGGAGCCTTGTAGGTATGCACAATCATTTTTAATAAGATTATGATTACGAATTTTTATTCTTTTTCGAAAAGCCATCATTTTGAATTCAAATGGCGCATCTGCTGGAAAACGAACTTATCGTATTATAAATGTACGAGGTCAATGTTTCAGAAAGTTTAGCAGAAATCTGATTAGAATTACGGGAGTTATCGTGTTCACAAAACCAGTTATATCCAATATATCTAAAGACATATACGGACAAATGGTTTCTGAGTCTCCTGGTCATAATCGAAGAAATGTTCATTGAAGTTTTCCAGAAGTTACATTATGATACCCTCTGCAGAGGAATTATTTATATCCAAATATATCTTACATTGTTGTGAATTTTGATAAAAAATAACAAACTTATTTTTATTAATATATTACAATCGATTCCGCTCGATTGGGGCGCACCGGGACCAGGATATTTGGCCTAATTAAGCGGCTGTCCCAGTTAACCGAACGTAAAATTAAACAATAAATATTTTAAATACTAAATTAAAGTATTAATTATAAATATATACAAATCAATTTTGTCGAAAAATATTGTCTTTGCGTCACCGGGATTCGAACCTGGATCTCTATTTCCAATCCGGGGAAGTATATTACCAATTGTGTTATAACGCCAGTACTTTTCATGACAGATTTTCGAAACTATATATTACATTTTTTATAATTAATACACCTGTCGTTCCTTTATTTGAAAGTCATCTACATTATTTTTACAGAATCTCAAATACCTTTGAGTAAACCGACTGCAGACGCCAGAATTATCAATTAATTTTTATTAAATTTTGGACACACTTATATTATTAAGGAGAACACATTCTTATTGTGAAATTGTAATTATTCAGAACATAGGTCTGTGATATTTTAAATACTAAATTAATGTGTTAATTATAAATATATACATGTAAAATCAATTTTGTCGAAAAATATTGTTTTTTGTCACCGAGATTCGGTAGTGTCATTCCCCGGATTGGAAATAAAGATCCAGGTTCGAATCCCGGTAGCGCAAAAACAATATTTTTCGACAAAATTGATTTTATACGTATATATTTATAATTAATACATTAATTTAGTATTTAAAACATCACAGACCTACGTTCTGAATAATTACAACTTCACAATAAGAATGTGTTCTCCACAATAATTAATATTTTTCTTTAAATATACATTATGTAATAATAAATTCTTGAATCAAAATATAAATCGTTGCTGTTTGTTCTTCACGTAACGCTAATTCCTCAAGCAGTTGATTTTCTTGTTGTGGGAGACGCGATGTAGTAGATTTTAGTACATCAGTTATCTTAGCGACCCGATGTCGACTTGTATTAAATGATTGGATTTTAATTTTATCCAGTAAGGCAGTTTTACTTGAAAATGTCAAATTATTTCTTGTAATTTTGGCATCTTGCAAGTTGACAAAAAAGCAAGTTTACACATTCATCGTGCATAATATATATATTAAATTATCTTAAATAATATAAATTTTTTCATGTTGGCAACATACTGTATACTGTATACTGAAAAAGTATTCCTTAAATGTGGGTTTGACTGAGTTGTTGTTACTGACATTCAAATGAAGTAAAAGTCCAAATAATATATTTTGTTATGAATATTTAATTTAGTTTACAGCTGAACATTTTTATAACAAAAGAAAGATTGCATATCTTTTGAAAAGAATACCGCTCTTTCAGAAGATGTGATAGAATAATGAAGATAATACTTATACCATTAATAAAACGCAAATTGGAACGTTAAACACAAGAGACGCCGTCTTCTGTCATCATCTCAGCGTGTAAAAATATTTTTCCGGGAATAATTGATTGATCCGATAAAATAAAAGTAACGTTAATATATCTGAAAATACACCACAATAGAGTGAGACTTTGCTCCAAATTAATGATATTATCCGAATATCATTATACAAGTTTAGTTACATGTAATAATAAGAGCTCCATAGATATTACAGTATAAAAAATAACAAGTTTAATTATAAATAATGTAATGTAATAACATGGAATGTTCTTTTAGAGGATAATTATTTCATTATTGGAACATAATAAGAATTTAGTAACATTTTTTTACACTATTAGAAACAATTCATCAATAATGATAGAATATAAAATGTATTTTAAAAAGAACACATTCTTATTGTGAAGTTGTAATTATTCAGAACAGACGTTCTGTGATATTTTTAAATACTAATTAAATGTAGTATTAATTAGAAAGATATACATATAAAATTAATTTTATCGAAAAATATTGTTGTTGCTACCGGGATTCGAACATGAATCTCTAGATCTGAATCCAGTTTCGAATCCCGGTAGCAACTACAATATTTTTCTATAAAATTAATTTTGTATGTATATCTTTCTAATTAATACATTTAATTCGTATTTAAAATATCTCAGACCTACGTTTTGAATAATTGCAACTTCACAATGAGAATGTGTTCTTCTTAAATAATATATAAGTTGTATTAATGTGTCCAAAATTTAATAAAAATCAATAATTAATTCTGGCGTTTCGGATTACTCAAAGGTATTTGAGATTTATTTTGAGAGGTATTTGAGGCTTTCAAATAATGGAATGATAGATGTATCAATTTGAAAAGTGTAACATATAAGTTCGAAAATTTGACATTAATGCACAGCGTTGGTATAGCATAATCGGTTAATGCATGTTTCCCGGACAGGAAGAGATCCACATTTGAATCCCGGTAGCAACATCAATATTCTTCGATAAAATTGATTTCATATGCACGTATTTCTAATTAATACATTTAATTTGTATTTAAAAGAATGCATTATTATTTGTGAAGTTGTAATTTTTTCAGAACATTGTTCTGTGATATTTAATACAATTTAAATGCATCAACTAGAAAGATTACATATAGATAAATTCAATTTATAGAAAAAATATTTTAGCTGCCACCGGTATTTGAATCAGGATCTCTTCCTATCCGGGAAATGCGATAAACCAATTACACTATGTCAGCCTTGTAACAAGAAGACAAATTTTCGAACTTATATGTCGGAGTTATATTAAATTGATACATCTTACATTCCATTTATTTAAAAGCTATCACCTTTGAGAAATATTCGGTAGTAGACGCGTAAAAATTTCTGGCGTCTCCTAGTAAATATTTCTCAAAGGTTGATGATTAATTCAAAATTATGCAATAACCTAATGGATTAAAAAAAAATTCAACAAAATGGATGCATTAATACACCACCGCTATGACCTCAACCAAGAACTGACGCGGTAACTGCGAGTTGGTAACGTTACAGAGAATCTAAAATGTCCGCTGACACGGTGTCCAGCGACCGAACTTTCCGATGGAACTCTCGGCTGCAGAAAGTTTCCGCTGACCAGCCGACCAAATTGGGCGGAAGGGTCACGCGGGCCCGGGCCGCGTTTACAATGGGTCGACAAGTTTATGCTGAAAACTTTGTTACCTGAGAATAATTCCCGGCAAATTTGAATGAGCCGGATTGCGGGCGGCGGGGCTGGATAACTGAAAGGATGGCCGGAAATCTGAGGGTCAAAAGCTGACAGGAATAATTAAGAGCTACTGAAATATTGTCGGAGCCAACTTCTTCTTTCAAACTCTGCGAGGGGAGATGCCGAAAATAGAATCGACTGAGACAACAGTTTTATTTGAAATATAAATCAACGACACAACTTTTCAGTTAAAATCGTTAAAATTAACGAATGCGACATTACGCTAAATAAATTTTGACGATGTCAAAATTTCGACAGATTCCGTGACAGTGTCACACATGACAACTGAACACAGTCAGCATATTAGTCTGTAAATAACCCAACCTTACTTAATGTGTAACGTAATGTAAGCTATCGTGAGGTACCTAATATTCTATTACTTTGTGTACACTTGTCACGGTGTGGACCTATCTTATGTGCATTCAATCCACAGCTAATTGAACTAACACTAGAGTGATTGGTAAAGAAGTCTATCAGCAATAGAATTTTTTTTATATATATTTATTCTGTGTATCTTTCTAAGCGATTTATCTAACTTGTTGTATTATATGATATCTTAATTCTATTTATTCTTCTTTAAAAGTGGTTAACATTTTAAAGATTCTAAATTATATTACTAATTCACTACTCACCTTGTATTGCTAATTACGTGACGCCTTGCACAGTGTTTGTTTAAGTACCGATCTCCTGATTTGTAAATATAAGATACTCAGTTTAATTCAAATAACTATAAACTTATGTCAATTGAGATGGTGATACGAATCTAGAACAAGTCTTTAAGTAATTACTTTGTTAAGTATAGAATTAAGAAGATCTGCGGCAGTGGGGTAGACGGCAGAATCCTGAAATATATTTGTAATCTCTCTCTGGGTCCACGTCATCCATCGTAAGAAATAGTGTGGGAGGTTGGAAAGAGGGGTCGGGACGAGACCGCCGAGAATTCAATCAAATGTAAAATAATTAATACTCTGACAAAATTAGTTTAAGCATTAGCTATTCCCATCTAAACGGATTTAACTGTCAATCCGGCTCGATTGGCAAATTTAGATAGAGACATATCCCCTCGCTTAACGACCAACTTTTTTAACGACCGCTCACATTTACGTTATCGTGCGCCTACCAACACTGTGCTCTCTGTATGAGAACCATACAATCTCTGCATTCCATATATTGTTGTCTATATTCAGTCAGTAAGTCAATGTTTGCTGTGTCGATCGACGTACACAAATTACAATACTTAACATCTTTCATTAAAATGAAATAAAATTGTGCCGATACTCGAAAGCACAAGGTTTCAATTAAAAGAAAGAGAACAATTTTACATATAGGAAGCAGGAAGAAACAAAGGAAGAATATAGATCTTGAGATATTAACAACTACGATGCTGGAAAAAAAGCAAAGACGATGGAACATACTTTAGGCCTAGCTCATTCTATCGTATCTACTATTTTAAAAGAAAAGAATATGATCAGAAAAGCAGTAAAAATATCAGTTCATTTACCGACCAATTCGCTTTACGACTAAAACAATAGAACGGAACATGGTCATTAAGGGGGTCACAACCGAAAAAAATGAAAAAAAATCTCTTTTTTTCTTCATTTTATTATTCTAGACTTTTTTAGTACAAGAAAATTAAATCCGCACATTTCAACGATATGTAGAATTAATTGAAATTTTAGTACAAAGTGGCTAAGGTATGAGCTATCATTGTGGCGGTGAGATAGTCCGCTGAGTTGCATTATAATATTATTGTGATGATGCATTAAAACTTTGGATACTCATTCGACATTTTAAATCGCATCATTGGTCGACGGAGATTTACACAGTTCCACAAAATTCCGCTGTAACAGTGGATTGAAGTAACATTACTTCATTATTCACTCGACGGCGGTTGAAAGAATCTAGAGAAAGTTTTTAAGATTCAGTAATTTTAAAATAAATATACGCTTCGAGGATATCCAATTATGATTATCTCCTTAGTCGTCTGAAATTATTAAAATTATCAGTGAGATGTACGATGACCGACCTTACATTTCTTTATAGGATCATCAATAGTATGATAGACTGCCCCCAGATTGTTGGTTTGCTTGACTTTCGCCTAGAGTGCAACTGACCAAATTTAGAACGAGTATTATAGATGGTTGTGTTTAGTGCAAGGTCCTAAAGAGTAATTATGCAAAATTTAATTTGTAAATGGATGTAAGATTGCGTAGAGAGTAGACAGAAATACATTTAATTTTACATATATTAGGGGACCGGAAAGAAATCCATTATTTTCATACCTTATATAGTTTGAGACCACCGGCTGAAAGTGATCCAAGATTAACTATAAAGGAAATGTATCAAAAACTCTTTGTTGTTTCTTTACCAGAATACATTTTTAAAAAACAATAATTATTAAAAAAATTAATTTAGTACCTAACTCAAATTGTTACTTAATACAAATTTACTTGAATAATTTTTAGGAAAAAAATTTAGAATGGGACTCGTAGTTAAATTTAGTTGGTTGTTTATAATTTTTTGATTAGTTTTACACGCTTTATTTATCTCCAACGATTCCAAATTATTTAATTTATGACCAACACCGTTTACATGCAAAATTGACAATCCCAATTTTTTATCAAAGCCATGACCATTATTTATCAAATGATTAGAAAATTCTGAAAACTCACTAATGTTCTAACACCTCAAATGCTCCTTTACTCTTATATTAAAATTCTACTCGTTTTACCGAAATAAAATCAAAATTTAAACCTAGTATCTCCTTCCCTTTATTTTCCTTAACCTGTCTTTGGGCACGAGGAAGAAGAAAAGAGATCACTGCAATCAACACTCTCGAACAGCAATGAGCTCAGTGTGTGCTTAGAATCCGCTTTACTACCGATAATACTTATTAATAAATATATATTTAATTCGGCTAAAATATACAAACAATCTTTTACGCGAATGTTAACAGTGTTCACATATTCTGCGCCGCATGTCTTGTAGTTGGAAAGGAGAGACAATTAATCCAGCATCAGGCAGACCGAAAAAGTAAGTGCCTCCTATCTTCCAATATTTCCACCAATAAGTATACCTATAGAATATTTTATTACTGATCATGAAACACTCTCGGTGTATTGTATAGTATGTGAGCAGATTGATTTTATCTCTGGCATAATGCAATGAAACGTTCGTGTTAAATAAAGGACGAAACGTTGTTACGAAAGCATTATTTATAGCGTTTAATAAAGAACAACAGTTGAGAACGCCTCCATCTTGTCTAAAGTATAGCAGAATGCACACCATTTTTCTCCCGTAATAACTAATTAGCCCGGATTGAAAAATAATTCTTAAATAAAACAACAAAAGGCCGAGATAAATCTTTCATAGTTAATTAAAAAGATGCATTAATTACACGATGGAGGAGCCCCTATTAAATCATCTCCCCGCAGCGCTTTTCATTATTTTCCCGCCAAAATATTAATGAGCGATAACATTTTCCCGCCAACATAAATCTATAATTTAAGAATAGAACGCAATTCAGCGGAAACTCACTACAGGAAGGTAGGTAGGTACGCTAATGAGATTGCCATGTCCATGAAAGTTTAAAATTTTGTGAGGGAGTTGCTGCAAGACAGGATAACCATGTTTTCTTAATAACAAGCTTAATATATTGGTCCTTATAATAATATTATAGTATATTGAGATTGAAGTAATAATTAATACACAGGGTGTTCTAAATTAAACACTTCTACTAAATGAAGTCAAAGAAAAATGAAAGATTAATTTTATAAATAAACTTTGTATAAACCGCTTTGATGAATTTAATATTCAATTTAACGGTTTCGATACTCTTGTATTTTCATCAGCATGAACAAACACTAACTGATCCATAAAATAAAATAAATAAATAAATTGTCGGACGGGGGTGTGACCGCAGTCAAGGAATTGAAACGAGGGATGTATTAAATAATAACGGGTTATTTATTAGATTTAATTGGTCAAGAGATTTTTTAATTTCTGATATTTCTTAATGTTAAGTAAGCGTCTATTGTTTATCTGTTAAATTACAAGAGACGTTTTTTTAATTAAAAGTGTGGCCTGTCTTTAAAAGATGGTTAGAAATTCAGAAAAATTATTAGTGATAAGGCTAATTACTAACTTTTAAAATGAACAATTATGTCTAACCACAAAATTAATGTTATACACAACAAAAAGATAATGAATAAATTTTTTGGACATGTGGCATATACACCAGAAGCACTAAATTTTGAAATCTAAAAATAGAGAAAGGCTTGGCTTATAATTAAAAAAAAAACAGCTCAACTAAACAAAAATTTAACAATCAAATAACGTCTCGTGGATGGCTACCCCATAATTACATGGTTTTAAACAGTGGGGTTGATGTTTTCAGGTATGGCCGTCAGAGGGGAGTTATTAGTGCGTAAATAAGCTGGCTTTTGTCTCGCATGGTGCGATAGCCCCGGCTACTGGCTGTCGCTAGTAATTCAAGAGCGAAACCTCAAAAAGGTGGTGGATCCGAAGGGATGCGAAGTTCGGCAAGGGATATACTGTGTAGGTACTATATAAGTGGAAACATAACGTGAAAATCGATAAATTTAATTAATATATATTGTATTTAACTTGGTCAGGAACGGAACTAGGTGTTTTAGTGCCCAAGGGCAAAAAATGCTGCGTAGTAAAACTCGTATCTTTTTCTTTATAAAAATCGTATAGTGTATTATTAGTAATTAGATAGAAATATGTATTTATCGACATTTCTTTTAATATGTAATTACCAAAAAATGAGGGTATTTGTCTCGCACAAATATTTTATCTCAAGGGTTTAATATTATATTTGAGGGTACTAATTGCAATCTCAGCAACCTCAATTTTTTTTATTTGGAGAAAAACGTAAAAATATCTGATTAGAATACAACATAACTTTGTTCTAAAAAAAAAACTGCAACTTCATAGTAATAATGTGTTCTCCTTAATATATTTATTAATGCACTTCTTATTAAGAATGATAATCGCTATAATTTGGTTTAATATTCAACATTAATTCAACACCTTCTTTCAAAAATAAATTAGTTTCCATACTGGTAGCCATTTACATTTCAGGATAGCGAAGACTCGTTGAATTCTAATATAAATAGTGGTGCAACTGATTTTGTAACTAACACCGATTTTGAATGATCAATTTATATCAAAAAGAGCTAAATCTGGCTGTTAATTAAAAACACAGTGTGTATATAAATGTGTGTATGTGTCGCTAAGAAGTTGTAAGGCTCGGTTAAACAGTTCAAATATCTGTGAACAAATGTGATTAGGAATAATGATATCCAACAATAAATAAATAACAGGGTAAAATCAGGAAAAACTTGTTACTTTACTTGAAAACGAAAATTGCTGTCATCGAGATTAATTTATTTATATATGGGAGTATGCATTAATTCATGCGGTTTTCTAAGAGAGGGCGTTACTAGTATTATTTCGCGCCGTGTTCATCCGTGACTATATTCATTTGAAAGCTACTGTCATTGCGCGTCTTTTTCAGTATATGTCATTTGATTGAAGTGTAAACAACATTTTTTTCTATTCATTTGAACATGTCGAACTTTGTGCCAGAAAAAGTGTTTTTGCGGGGAGTTCTTCTTCATTACTTTAACATGAAGAAAAGTGCTACCGAAAGTCATCGTATTTTAGTAGAGGTTTATGGTAACCATGCTCTAGCTGAAAGAACGTGCCAGAAGTGGTTTGCACGGTGTAGAAGTGGCGATTTCAACTTAGAAGACAATGAACGACCCGGAAGGGTGTGTTGTATTATGAGCTGTTGAAATCGGGTCAGACGATCAAAGGGGACCTCTACCGAACACAATTAATTCGTTTGAAGAGAGCGATTGCCGAAAAATGACCAGAATATGCAACCAGACACGAATTCATAATTTTCCATCATGACAACGCTCGGCCACATGTTTCAAGACCGGTTCAAAACTATTTGGAGAACAGTGGGTGGGAAGTTCTACCTCACCCGCCTTATAGCCCAGACATAGCCCCTTCTGATTACTACTTATTCAGATCAATGCAGAATGCCCTCACCGGAATACGCTTCACTTCAGAACAGGGTATCAAAAATTGGCTTGATTCGTTCTTCACCACCAAGCCGGAGAAGTTCTTTTGGGATGGAATCCACAAACTGCCAGAAAGATGGGCAAATGTTGTAGCTTCCGATGGACAATACTTTGATCATTGAGTGTATAACCATTTTTTCACAATAAAGCCTTAATTTTCGAAAAAAAAAAACGCATGAATTAATGCATACGCCTATTATATATATATATATATATTGACATCCATATTTTTGTACTAACAGAGGTGGAAACATAATAATTCTCATAGTTTATTGTGTGGTATGGAGTAAACTTCACCTCTGATATATACAGCGTTGTCCTGGCTACTTTGTTAGACTGAAGTCTGTGTTAAAGTAGCCAGTTTTTTTTTCGTGCCGTTGTGGTGTTATTTGTCAGCAGGAATAAAAAGAGAATTACAAATATGTATAAAAAAGTAAAAATATAATAAAAATATATGTAGTGGGAGTGTTGTAGGACTAGTGAATTATTAGTGAAGGTATTGTATAAATTATATTAAATTGTTGGATATCCATACTTCTGATTCATCTCTACCTGTGATTGAATCATATATTGGGTCCATTGGTGTCACAAAATTTAAAGATTAAACTATATACAACACCGATACAATTCTTGGTCTCTCGCTTCAGCGCAAGAAAATAGGTTGCAAGTCTTTAAAAATAAAATCTCGCGCAAGATTTACGGTCCAATATGTGTCCAACCGGAGAATGGAGGAGATAAAATAACAATTCGGGAAAGGTATACCACCCCAGGTATCCTGAGGAAGGTGGAAGCAATAAGACTGCAGTGGGCGGGACTCTAGCGAGAGCAGATGAGTCCTGTAATACGCATAAAGCCAACAGGATTAAGACCGAGGAGAAGACCAAGACCAGCATGGGCGAATAATGTCGTGACAGATCTACAAGAGGTAGGGGGGTGCTCGACGGATTGTACCACGGATGCAAAGTTAAGGAATGTATGGCGCTCCGTTGTGACTGCAGTAGTGGACTTCCGAGTTCAATGAGATCGCTAAAGTAGAAAGAAGAACAAGCAGCGGTGTAGTGGGGCCGGAACACACTGGAACGTCTTTCCGGTACATTTTTCCGCGACCGGAATGTGTTCGGTATGAATTGTTAGAACAAAACATGTGTATGTGTGTGTTTGCGTATATTCCAGGAATTGTGGAATATACGCACCGTACTGGTTCTTTTTACGACATTTTTCTGAGAAAGCTTAAATTCTAAGCTAAATCTGAATGTACTTTCATATTCTATTGTATCGAACCTGAATAAGTTGAAAACTTTACTATTTAGTTCATTAGTACCTACCTAGTTTTTCAGTTTTTGACGTCTAAGTTTTTAATTACTTTTGTGTTTGTTGCCGTAATTACCGTAGATAGCTAGTCCTGGGTTTTCTAATAGTATTGTTTAATACATTCATTCAATCCATGTAAACGAAAAGACACCAACGTTTGCCAAACTGGGCTGTTATTCGCCGATTTTTCTACCGATGGTCGCTCTCCCTGCTATCTTGAATCTTCCGAAAACTCGACTGGTCAGCCTCCAAAACTTTATACAACCGATAACCGAAAAATAATGCACAAAATGTTTTTATATCACCGCCGTAAAATATATCGCCGACTCCGAAAAATCGTCTCTGAACAGAAGCAGTTTCGCTTTTCTTCCTATTTTAAATTTACATAAATGGAATGCTATAAACTATCCAGGCCTACCCATCGAAGTATAAAACGCGTAAACAGTGTTATTACTATTTGTTTGTGTAAAATTGTTTAAAAACTTATTGCTTGTAGACTGATTTTTGTGATACTAGATATGAAAAATACGAAATCATGTTCGAGAAAAGAAAATTAACGTTATTTTCATTTAGTACTAAAAGTACCGGAATGATGTTACCCTAAAAGGGTGTAGGGTTCCGGCACTACTTTTTTAGCACCACTGAGAAGAATTTACGTGTTTTTGGGGATTGAAATTTCGGAATTATGGATTCATATTTGCGTTGGTGTGTTTTATGTGAATCAGAAGGATTTGGCAGATTGTGCGAATAATGAAACTGCTAAATGTATGAGTAATAGATGTCCCAATATTCACCCATCACTTACGCGTCCGGTTGATAATTGAGGAATGTATTGCGTATGTGGTCAGAGCAGGTTAGAAAACAAAAACTACTTACGGTTGATATTTAGTTTTTAGAGTTAGTTACAGAGGCAAATCTTATGATTGTTGCTGGAAAGGAGGCAGAAAGAAAGAAAGAGACGGTTGCTTGCCGCGAGCGTATTGTTACCTGGTGTCGGTACTGGAAGACTTTACTGCTATTGAGAGTTTGATTTCACGCACCGGTATCTGCAGGGTGCGTTCACTAAAACCGGAAGGTGATGAGAAAAGTTCAGGCGATAGACTCCACACGTATTTTGTTTTTGTGTTTTTAGTACATTGATAGCTTATTTGTCCACCATCGGACGTAGGCCGTAGAAGAATAACAAAATTTTACGATTTTCGAATTAGTATAAATATCTCGTTGACTCATTAGCGAGATTACATTCCGAATCGCGTATTCATGAAGAATACTGCAATGGCATCTCGCTTTAATTGAGGTTCCTCCGCTGCACGAAATTATTAAGTACATTTTGAACTTTATATGCGGAGCGGGAAGGCGAAAGAAAATTGTGCGAGCCGTAACAAGTTTCGGAAATGCGAGCCGACTGCTTGAAAGCGTAATTTTCTCGGCCATTCACCGGGAACTTTGTGGCTTAATGAGGAACTAAACCCGCTGGCAGTGGGCGAAAAAAGCATCAGCAATGAGCGGGGTTAATCAGATAAACTAATTAAAAATGGTGGAAAAAAATTCCAGCGAAATATCGAACTGTTCATATTTACATTAAAACGCCATTATATTTAATTCGTAACTCCGTATTTCAAACTTCGAATGAGTGACAAATATGAAATAAATTACATTTGATAATACCCACAATGAAGTTTACAAATACAGTTTAAAAATGTTTAATGTGCTTTAGCTGCACTCGTTCCACACCCGATGATTTTGTAGACCCCCATTTGCGAACCTTGTTTACTTTCCCGCTGAGGTGGAACGTAGGTACATCGCTAAATATTAAACGCCCAAGAAAATTGACATCTTCCATGTTTTCAAGTATTTGTTGACAAAATTCAACACGTTACGTGTAATTTGAGAAATATAACAGTGTGAAATTGAGAGCATTACTTTGAATAATCCCGTATTTAGACTACTACTATATATAGACTTAGTTAATAAGTATATTATGTGTATACTCGAATAAACAAATCGACTATTGCCAGTTGCGTGTTGCTAGGAATGTGGTCTAGCACAGTATAACAAAACTTAACAAATTCGTAATTGAATACGAAATGACACAGTCACAGTCTTAGGAACGAATTCAGTTAGATAAATATAAGAGTAACGTTTTTGATGTTGTATTGACAATATAAAATTTTTTGTTTTATCGATAATGTTTACGGGAATTGATTAATAAAATGTATAAATAAATAATATTCCGTTCCGATTGTGATAAACGTTTACCACAAATGGCGACTTGATAGATATTAAAAAAAAAATAGAGTGGCTTATATTTTGAATGATTATGCAAATTGAATTAAAAAATAAAACACGCCAGAAAATCATTTTAATTTTAATAATTTATTATTTATTTACGATATCAATTTATTTTCCAGATAACCCGCAGGGTAAGAAGGGAACATAATGGTTTTAATAGTTACCTTGGTAATAATGGACAAAGTTCGGTAATCTCTGTACAATTTAGACGAAACTTTACACAAGTACTCTTGTTTTTTCTACGTTAATGGCAGGTTGGCTTAATTTCTATATTATTTATGTGCGAATCTTGGTACATTCGAATATTCTTTAAACTTTTGTCAGGTTTTCAAGATTGTTCAGAAGATTCGCATAGAATTATCCGGAAATAGTTGGAACGTACTAGGGCTTTCTTTCAAACCCCACCACTGATAAGTTGAAGAACTTTATCCGTCCCGAGACGGGCATACCGCGCTTGTCCGTCGCGTCTTAGAACGCAAGAACATCAAACGAGTTATTTGGCAAACTTGAGGAAAGCAAAAATGGGAAGGCTCGGCTTACATTCAACACTGGACGCAGATCGGTAGAAGAAAAAGAAGAAAAAAATGAAAAAGTTCAAAGTGCTTGCCCAATAACAATAGACTTATTAAAACCGGCATTGTTCTAAAATTGTATATAAACTTTGGTGAGGTACGCTGGCTTGAATCAATATTAAATTATTAATGCAATCGAGTGACAAATATGTTTAAAGACCTTTACAAAACCTATTCAGGTCTGTAACTAGTATAGAATTGTATTGAAATTAATTTCACGTTCAGTTCAGCTAAGCTCGTGCTGAAGTGCTAGATTACAATTTCAATTTTCTCAAACAAACACTGTGTCGTGTTCACTACACCAAACAAGATTGATAAAAGAAAAACATTAAAAAGTATTATTTATATACTGACGTATGGTGAGAATTTGGTATAACTATTACAACAATTAAAAGATATCTTTTTTTTCCTAACAGTTCACAGTTTTTTTAAAGTTTTCATTAATTTAAACAGTGAATTAAGCAATGAAAGATAATATTACTTTTAAAATTAGCAATATTAACTTTGTGGTTAAAATTCATATTTTTTATTTATTATCTTTGTTTTATTAACCAATGAATTGAGTTTAAATACATCTACCGGTTTCGAAAAATACCATTTTCTTCTTCAGGATGTCATAACTAACCAAAAATATATAGCATTGTTTCTTCATCAGAATCTATTTAAAAAAAAAACAATTATTTATAAAATAAATTTAGTACGTAACTCAAATTGTTGCTTAATACATATTTAGTCGAATAATTTTTTTCTAAAAATTAGTAAATTACTAAATTTATTTTTGAAATAATTGTTGTGTTTTTTTTTAAATAGATTCTGGTGGTCTACATAACTAACTAAAAACATATATTATTGTTTCTTCACCAGAATCTATTTAAAAAAAAACACAACAATTATTTCAAAAATAAATTTAGTAATTTACTAATTTTTAGAAAAAAATTATTCGACTAAATATGTATTAAGCAACAATTTGAGTTACGTACTAAATTTATTTTATAAATAATTGTTTTTTTTTTAAATAGATTCTGATGAAGAAACAATGATATATATTTTTGGTTAGTTATGACACCCTGAAGAAGAAAATGGTATTTTTCGAAACCGGTAGATGTATTTAAACTCAATTCAGTGCTTAATAAAACAAAGATAATAAATTAAAAAAAGATAATATTATTTGGTGTATCTGATGTAGAACTACTCGTATCCATATCTTCACTCCTACTCATATTAAGGAATTTATATACCTTCATACAGGGTGTAACAGACCTAGTCCGCAATATTTTATGGGTGGATACCTTACTAAATTTATGAGTACAAGGAATATGTGCAAATTCTGCACTGTTACGGAAAATATTACTGTTTGAAATTTTTACTAAATCATGTTAAGTACTTCGAAATATATATTTCCGAAATTGTTCCATAATTAATGTATATCTTTGCTTCAAGCCCTAAATCATAGTCTAGCCGCTCAAAATTTGATGACCTTTGTAATTTGGAATCGATAAATTACGTTATTTTAAAATATGCTTATATCTCTGACACGGTTGAGATTAGGTACATATCCCTTGAACATTTTCGACTCGTAATTTAGTCAGGTATCCACCAATAAAGTATTGTGGACTAGGTTTAGGTCTAGGACTAGGTCCCTGTATATATAAATTTCTTCTTTTTTAATTCTTCACAGTAAAGCATGTTTAGATTTAAATATAATTAAATCAGTATTTACTTTTAAAATTAGCAATATTTGTGGTAACTTTGTGGTTAAAATTCATATTTTTTATTTATTATCTTTGTTTTATTAATCTATTAATTGAGTTTAAATACATCTACCAATTTCGCTTTCTTCTTCAGGATGTCATAACTAACTAAAAACATATATTATTGTTTCTTTACCAGAATCTTTTTTTAAAAATACAACAATTATTTAAAAAATAAATTTAGTACCTAACTCAAATTGTTACTTAATACAAATTTACTCGAATAATATTTAGGAAAAAAATTTAGAATGGGACTCGTAGTTAAATTTAGTTGGTTGTTTATAATTTTTTGATTAGTTTTACACGCTTTATTTATATCCGACGATTCCAAATTATTTAATTTATGAGCAACACCGTTTACATGCAAAATTGACAATCCCAATTTTTTATCAAAACCATGACAATTTTATTAAGTAACAATTTGAGTTAGGTACAAAATTTATTTTTTAAATTAAATTTTTTAATTGTTGTTTTTTTTAAAAATAGATTCTGACAAAGATACAATAATATGCGTTTTTAGTTAGTATTGACATCCTGAAGAAGAAAATTGTATTTTTCGAAACCGGTAGATGTATTTAAACTCATTAAGTGGTTAATAAAATAAAGTTAACAAATAAAAATATGAATTTTAACCACAAAGCTAGTTTTGCTAATTTCAAAAGTAAATATCTATTTATCAAAAAATATTTTAAGAGGAATATGCGTTATCCAATTATGATGAATTTTGAACTTATATTCTGTAGCCCTTTAAAATAGATTCATCTCTTATTCCATTTTTATTTTAGCTGATTTTTCAGACAAAAGTCACGAATTACGATATTTTCAGATATTTAAGCACAATTACTTCTGATATGAATAATAATGAGATATAAGTGATTAACTCTCAGTTTATGATTTTGAGTTGAACACAAATAAATACTTTTAAAAACATACTTTTAAAATTAGCAATATTAACTTGGTGGTTAAAATTCATATTTTTTATTTATTATCTTAGTTTTATTAAGCACAATTGAGTTTAAAAAACATCTACCGGTTTCGGAAAACACCTTTTCCTTCTTCAGGATGTCATAACTAACTAAAAATATAGCATTGTTTTTCTATTTATCCAGAATCTATTTTTAAAATTTAAAAAAAAAATGGCTTTGATAAAAAATTGGGATTGTCAATTTTGCATATAAACGGTGTAGGTCACAAATTAAATAATTTGGAATCGTTGGAGATAAATAAAGCATGTAAAAGTAATCAGGAAATTCTAAACAGCCAACCAAATTTAACTACGAGTCCTATTCTAAAATTTTTTCCTAAAAAATTATTCAACTAAATTTGTATTGAGCAGCAATTTGAGTTAGGTACTAAATTTATTTTTTAAAATAATTGTTGTTTTTTTAAAAAATTTTAAAAATAGATTCTGGATAAATAGAAAAACAATGCTAAATTTTTAGTTAGTTATGACATCCCGAAGAAGGAAAAGGTGTTTTTCGAAACCGGTAGATGTTTTTTAAACTCAATTGTGGTTAATAAAACTAAGATAATAAATAAAAAATACTTTTAAAAACGTTCTTATATTAGTCAATCCACAAACCTTTTATAAAAAGTTAGAATGTAAAGAAGATTTCAGTCGCCTTCATTCTAATGTTCTATTTTTAACATTCTGGGGATGTTTCAGATAAAATCTGTGTTAAAAAAGCAATCACATCATTAAAATTGTTAATTAAATTATTCACGATGCAAAGATTAAAGAGAAAATTTGTAATAAAAATGAAAAATAATTTATTCGGAGATCTTGAATATTTTCGAATATTTCATCGAGATCAAATTTCTGAGACGCGCTCGGGTCGAATTACAACTGAATGGAATAAAATGGCGAACGAAATCTTTAGCCGGATAAAGAAATAAGCTCCAACTGTCGAGAAACTCGGAGGGTTCGGTTGGAATAGATTGGTTGTAGCGAGCGGGAGAAAGCTTATGAAACTTTTTAAAGAAAAAAAAACAAGAGAATAGGATTAAGTCGAATCGATTACGTCATTTATTCAACGATAAAAAATGATACTGCTTTATTATTAATAACTCGTTCGAAAACTGGTGCGGACGACGTATATATGTATATGTACATTGGGTATACTTAATTTAAATTATTACATAATGACGCGTACATAGGACATTATTTTCATAATTACATATCTACATTAGAGCAGTACTACAATATATAATTTTCTCACTTGGGCTTGGATAATAAAAAATTTCTTTTCATTTTATCTTTTCAAAAAAACGGTCCACCTAATTCGTATATTTGAAATGAAATTTACACTTTTAATTAATGTGTTAATTCTAACATAATGTATTAATTTCCTTTTAAATTTCTTTACTCATGACATATTGGGATGAAGTTGGTTTGGTCATATGGAACGGATGAATGAGGAGAGAATGGTAAGAAAGATATATTACACAAGTGTTGATGGCACCAGAAATAGAGGACGTCCGCGGAAGACTTGGCACGACCAGGTAAACCACATAATGGAGGATGATTCTGTTAGAAGCCTCAACAATTGGCGAGCTTATATGATAAGATAAGGCGAGAATTGTGAGTCAGGACAGAGGAGTGTGGCGACCTACCCCCGCGAGGAAACGGCGTGATGGTAAGTTAGTTACATTATTTTTGATTTTGTTGTTAGATTTTCAAACAGGATATCGTAATACATTTTTTATCCTTCAAGTGATGATAATCTGAATTCACCCATAAATGGTAAATCAGCTCCGATAACTAAATTGTAAGCAATATTGTTAAATACTAAATTAATGTATTAATTATAAATATATACATATAAGATCAATTTTGTCGAAAAATATTGTTTTTGCGTCATCGAGATTCGAACCTGGATCTCTATTTCCAATCCGGGGAAGTACACTACCAACTGTGTTATAACGCCAGTATTTTTCATGTCAAATTTAATGTAGATGGCTTTCAAATAATGGAACGACAGGTGTATTAATTTGAAAAAATGTAACATATAGGTTCGAAAATTTGTCATGAAAAATACTGGCGCTATAACACAATTGGTAGTGTACTTCCCCGGATTGGAAATACAGATCCAGGTTTGAATCCCGGTGACGCAAAAACAATATTTTTAGACAAAATTGATTTTATATGTATATATTTATAATGAATAATATTTAAAATATCACAGACTGTCTGTTCTGAATAGTTACAACTTCACAATAAGAATGTATTTTCCTTAACAATATTATTAAATTAAAAAATATATTTGAAAACTTTTTATTTATTCGTGATAATTTATAGGATATTTGGCGCCGTCTGTGTGAAAATGGTTTCAAAAAGTTGTGAGAGGTACGAGAGAATTATCCCACTTAACTAGGTAAGCTCCTATTACGTACTAACTGGTTTTATCAGCTGTTTCCGGTAACAAATACGCGATTCTAGCCAAAATAGCTTTATGGTTTAAGGAAGTTCTCAAAAACGAAAATGTAAAATTAAGATAGTAATGTTATTTACTGAAACACGCCATTAGTCACGTTATATTGTGAAAATTCTTCATACATACATACATACATACATAGAAATAGAATATCATACATAGAAAAAATTATTTTCTCAAGGTTCAGTAAGAAATAAAAAGCTGAAATGCGTGTAGAAGATTGAATATGTGTACATAAAAAAAAATATTTAGTTAGTGAATTCTTCCAATCCAAACTATAATTTTTTATTTTTATTTGAAAAAATAGTAAAGCGTACACGGAAAACATGTCGCATTAATCATTTTACATTTTCAAACTAAGCTAAATGCTTGTACTATGAAAATAGGACTACCTTGGAGATCATCTGGAACAAGACTCGAACCCCCGATTAATTTTTTTTAAAAATAGAGATGTGTACACGAAATACATATCACATCAATATTCGTACTATTTTCAAACTAAGCTAAACGCTTGTACTATGAAAATAAAATTATCTTGCTGGTGTCCTGGAACGAAGCGCGAACCCCCGACCATGGCCAGCGTTTTAACCACTACACTGCTACTCATAGATCACTAGGAGTGTCTTAATCTTAATCACTAAACCAAGAAGTCACATATGTAGTGAAGCCTGAATTAAGATCAGATACCAGATACTCCAGACGTTACAGCATATAGAAAGAAAAGAAAAAAGTATGCAAAGTAGCTTGTTGGTGTAGTGATCAAGACGTTGGCCTAGTGATCTAGCGGTCGGGGGTTCGCGTCTCGTTCCAGGACACCAGCAAGTTAGTCCTATTTTCATACTACAAGCATTTAGCTTAGTTTGAAAATAGTAAGAATATTGATGTGACATGTATTCCGTGTACGCATCTCTATTTAAAAAAAATAAATAGGTAGAAAAAGAAATATGGGGTTCAAAGGGTTAAGGTGAAGGATGTCATTGCAGTCTCTCACGTAAGGTAATAAAAGAAATATGTGGTTCAAAGGGTTAAGGTGAATGATGTCATTGCAGTCTCTCACGTAAGGTAATAAAATCAATAAAATATATGAAGTCGTCAAGAAAATTAGTTTTTTGTATTTGATTTGAATGTCTTTCTCTCGCCCAGGTTTATTTGAAGACTCAGTGCAGAGTTCTCATTTTCAATTTCTGTCATTTCGTCTTCAGCAGAAAATTAAACCACAAAATTCTCAAGATGTAGTAGATAGTGAGTAATTTGAAATAATGCTAAATGATTTCTCCGATCTATGCAAAAAAAGATTTTCTATCGTTGACGCGAGATTGGATAGAACACTCTTCAAGATTAATGTACTATTTTGGTAAAGTTGAAGTTTTTCAGAATGTAATTGAAATATAACCAATTACAACTTTTTCAGTGAAGTTGTTGGGAACTTTATATCAGATAAATTGAATGTTATGAACATTGGAAATAAAATAATACTAGTTACACCAGCAAAACTGGCTACTTTAACACAGACTTTAATCTAGCAAAGTAGCCAGGACAACGCTGTATATATCAGAGGTGAAGTCTACTCCATCCCACACAATAAACTATGTATTATGTATGTTTATTATGTATCCACCTCTGTTAGTACAAAAATATGGATGTCAAAATATATATAAATAAATAAATTATTATAGATGGTGAACATATTTAAAAAAATGAACTAAATTTAAATATTCGAGAATCATAATGCATTAAAGTTTTCACAAAATACAAGATACGTGACCAAAAAAAACAAACTTTTGGGAAAGATTAGAGAATTATTTTAGCGAGTTTTATAAAATAATATACTACTCTATTAAATACTAAATTAATGTATTAATTATAAATATATACATATAAAATTAATTTTGTCGAAAAATATTGTTTTTGCGTCACCGGGATACGAACCTGGAACTCTATTTCCAATCCGGGGAAGTGCACTACCATTGTGCTATAACGCCAGTATTTTTCTTGACAAATTTTCGAACCTATATGTTACATTTTTCAAATTAATACACCTGTCGTTCCATTATTTGAAAGCCATCTACATTATTTTTACAGAATCTCAAATACCTCTGAGTAAACCGACTGCAGACGCCAGAATTATCAATTCATTTCTATTAAATTTTGGACAACATATATTATTAAGGAAAACACATTCTTATTGTGAAGTTGTAATTATTCAGAACATATAAACAATATTTTTCGACAAAATTGATTTTATATGTATATATTTATAATGAATATATTAATTTAGTATTTAAAATATCACAGAACGTCTGTTCTGAATAATTACAACTGTGTTTTCCTTAATAATACTACTGTATTATTGTTCTTCATACAAAACAACCACGGTAGGATTTTATTTTTAGTTAGTGACGAAGAAATACAACATTTAATAATACAGCCAAATAAAACTATGAGAATAATGTTGAAAATTAATGTACTCGGGTCGGTACAACGAAGATCTTCAAACAGATTTTATTTAAATATTACGGTATTTATTTTTAAAATCCTCACCGGAAACATTTAGGCAGAATTTATAAGAAGATATAATGCAAATCAACATGAGCACGAGTACGACATAGGAGGAAGAGATATAATGAGAAAGCCATTCGGGAAGAACGCCAAATCTTTGAAATCAACGATGTACTTTGCAATGAAGATTTTCAATGAAATGTCAGAAAAAATATGAAAGAAAGAAAAAATAATTCAATTTAAAAGAAAACTTTAAAAATTGTGCGCTGTGTAAATAGATAGGTATAAATATATATATGTACATATTGTTTGTATACATTAGAGCGTTTGTATTTATCTAAATATATAAAATTTAATAAAATACAAAAATGTTACTGTGTCAGTAGAGTCGAGATGATGGCTCCCGCGAAGTGCTCTTATTGCGGACGTCTACATACCTGAAAATGAATAAAACAAAATTGTAAAAATTTAGTCCTCGGTACATATTAAATTTAAAAATGAGTTAATATTTCACAATTGATGTACCGGAAAGATTCCGGATTTTTTGCAAAGTGCGTCATCAGCCTGTTACTATCAGACCTTCGAGTTGAAATGGCGTATTTCATATTGTGGATTAACTGTGAGGATTGTACTCTTATTTCAATATGTTTTTGATCGTTACATTTAAAATGGCGGAAGAGTTACCATTAAAACGTTTCTTATGCTTTATTAATGAATTTGTACATGTACGAGAGGGGTTTAGAATATTAGTCGCGGGACGGGGGGCATTCTACACACATTCTTTGTGGAAACTTAAATCCGATAGTTTATAACACATTTATTTATTTATTCTTCGAAAATTAAATATTTTTGTAAACAAGACGTATTTTTTACATTAATGAATATTAAAATACTAATTAAATGTATTAATTATAAATACATACATATAAAATCAATTTTGTCGAAAAATATTGTTTTTGCGCTACCGGAATGTATTCATTTGAACGGTTTGGAACGACAGATGTATTAATTTGAAAAAAAGTGTAACATATAGGTTCGTAAATTTGTCATGAAAAATACTGGCGCTATAACACAATTGGTAGTGTACTTCTCCGGATTGGAAATAGAGATCCGGGTTCGTATCCCGGTAGCGCAAAAACAATATTTTTCGACTAAATTGATTTTATATGTATATATTTATAAGTAATACATTTAATTATTATTTAAAACATCACAGACTTATGTTCTGAATAATTACAATTTCACAATAAGAATGTGTTTTCCTTAATAATGAATATTATATTGTCAGGGTTTAAACATAAGTTGAAATCGAGTCATATATTCAAAAAATGTCACGAAGCTATTTGATCATGTGGGTGGTACCAAATTGAAAACATTGAAACAAGGAATTTACGTGTATAGTGTAATAACACTGCTAGTAAACAGAAATCGAATAAAATTTATTACTAACGATTCTATTAAATTGTCTAATAAATTACAGCGCTCATGGTCAATAGTTTTCAAACAAAATGTCAACAAACATTCTTTTACATTTGGTCTAGGACTATTTTAAATATTAAATAAAGCCAATATTTACTTAATAATGTGATGCGAGAATATAAAAAAATAAAATAAAACGATAAGCGATACTGAGACAGAAAAGTGTGAATATCACATCACTGTGATTTCAACTATTTATTTTATACAATTCTCTTCTTTAAAAGATATTTTTACACTCGATCCATGAACTAGGAACAAGAGGTAAGCATTTTACCATTAATTTGTGTGCCGGAGAGTTAATGCGTTTTTTGGATCATGCTATTTTGATGCCATTAAAAGATGAGGCCACCCCTAGAGCAACACTAAACATCGCTTTTGGGCAGATCCGAGTTAAGAATGCCTTATTAAACAATCAAATAAAATGGATAATACTGCTATTAAACACAATTTCAAAGTGATCTTACCTGCAGCGACATTGTACAACATTCAAAATGGCCAACTCTACGTTTATCTATCAACATTTGTAAAAACCTATACACAGTGGAGGGGGAGAGGGAGGATCGCAGATATATAAACAAACGGCATTATGTAGTTTTAAACGATTGGCATTACACAGTTTTAAACGACTGGCATTACTCAGTTTTAAACGACTGGCATTACTCAGTTTTAAACGACTGGCATCACTCAGTTTTAAACGACTGGCATTACTCAGTTTTAAATAAGTGACACAATGTAAGTTTGAACGAGTGGCAGGTAATACACCGATTTAAATGTAAACAAACAACAATATCCATCTGAAGCGGTGGTAGTTTTATTAGCAAAATTATTGAAATAAATGTACATAATACTTATTTTGAGCAAGAACAATAAAATGGTAAATTGTAATCGAAAGCCATGCAAAAACGTGGGATGCGAATGGAACGATAAAATTAAATTAAATTGGAATCCAACATTTAGATCGAAAAATATATTCATGAAAGCGGTTGATTAAGCCCTGACCAATTACAGTTCAATTTGTTATTATGAATATTAAAATACTCTCGCTGAATACTGAAACGGAAACTGAATGATTCACAATTTTAATGAAATAACACATGGTTCATATTGTGGACGTGTCGACAGTGGTTATCACAATTAGCATTATAATAATTAAATTGAGTACCTTATACATTTCCAAAGTATTTTTATTACATCAGTAAGTCAGCCAATCGACCAAATGAATAAAGGTATATAATAAAATAATCTAAAGACTCCATTTCCGTGTCAGTTTTGACAGTAGTTCAGAGATGTTCAATAAACTTGCCAGTGGATTTGGTGCCAAAAAGAAACGGCACTTTAGTGCTTTTTCTTAAATTGAGCATTGCGTAGTGTAATAAATATACGTAAAAGAGAAAATATTTTATTATCTTAATCGTAATAAAATTATCTAATAACTCCATTTCCATGTCAGTTTTGACAGCACTTCAGAGATGGTCAATAAACTTGCCAGTGGATTTGGTGCCAGAAAGAAACGGCACTTTAGTGCTTTTTCTTAAATTGAGCATATATTTGGGTAGTCTAATAAATATACATAAAAGAGAAAATATTTTATTATCTTAATCTAGAGATATTAACAATATGTTCGACATACATATGGACATGCGATCTCACTACTTTGGCGTTTATTCGTACTAGTAACATACACTAACATAGTTAAGATCAGTTAAGATTTATGTATACAACTAGCAGATAATATTAATTTATTAATTAATTAGCCAGTTTCAATGTACTATTTATGCGATGCAACATTTTGTAGATCTTATTTGGTTTAGCGATCGGTAATTAGCTCACCAAGAGCAATTAGAGAATTGTTGGTCTAGTGGTTAAGACGCTGGCCAAGTGATTGGGGGTTCGCAGTTAGTCCTATTTTCGTAGTACAAGCGTTTAGCTTAGTTTGAAAATAGTAAGAATATTGATGTGACATGTATTCCGTGTACGCATCTCTACTAAAAAAAAAAAAAGTCTTCATCCTGGTAGATTTACAAATTATTAATATTTTTATAATACAATTAAATGACATGTTTTCGTAATATTATACATTATTTAAATTGTAAAATTGGCACTAGTTTTGAGAAAAGGGCGTAACTTTAATTTTAAAAATTTTACAAAAAAGTAAAAAATAAAAATTAATAATAAATATTCTATAAAAGTGGTTTAGCAGATTTTACCCAGTAGTAAGTTTGAAATAATCGATACAATCAATTTCTCTCAAAGATTTGAAAAAAAAAAGATTTATAACTTGGTCTACTCTTCTAGAATGTTCCCATGATCGTCTACATACAATTAAGAGTCGATTTATGCTTTTTTTTTTAATACACATTGATAAATTCATTCAAACGTTTTTTTAAAACGAAAAAATGTTTTTTAAAAAAATGTGTACCGAGTAAATTTCGAGAAAACAAAAAAAAAAAAACGAACTTTCACCGATATTTTAATTACAATGTCATATTGACCAGAACATGTGATATGTAATGTGTACATCGTTCACACCCTCCCTACACCAGTCACGCTTTTTTATTGACACATCGTGATGGACTGACGTCATCAATTTCTATTTTTCAAATAAAAAAACGTTCTATTTGTATGCAGTCCAAAAAATGCTATAGTTTCATTTCAGTTTATTTTAACAGTTTGACAACTGCGTGCATGTAAAGCACTGCACAAATGCAAAGTGGACGATTGTTTATTTAAACATTAGGATTTGATTGCATCGGTGCATCGCGTCGTGTCAATAAAGCAGGACAGGTGTAATTATGAATCACACGTTCCGTTCCATTGATAACATAGTTATATATGTTTAAAAAAATACACTTCGTTTATTTTTCTTTTTTATTTATTTGACATTTTTAGAATTTTTTATAATATGAATTAAGTATTTAACATTTTTTAAATTACATGGTTTTTCTTTCGCTTACCTCTCCAAAAAAAAAGACTAGCTCTTGCGCTTGGAGAGGGAGTTACACTACAATAATCATATATAATACCTTACATATTCTATTCATTGCCCATTTGTGTGCTTCTGAAGTGTTCTGTAATATTGTGTATTTTCCAATTATGTGTTTTTGAAGTGTTAATTTAGTTTCTTTCTAAACTCTTTTATTTCTTTAATTTGTGTACACATCGCGCGATTAAATTAGTCGAACATTTAGATAATGAATGTATCTACGCTAGATGAATATGCCATTAACGTCTTATTATTCTAATAACAAAATAAAATTAAACTACTTACGTTAACTTTTTAATAACTATTTACAAAAGTTGTATAAGTATGATTGTATGAATAAGCACTTATATACTTTTTCATCTTCTTCTTTTAAATAGGCAATCCACCCTTCAATAGTGATTTATGCCATTTATCAAGTTAAAACTTTATTTTACAGACAAAAGTAGAATAATATTATAGAATAAGAAATATTATATTACAAGTACCAAAAAAATTGCTATTATATAGATTAAACGTGGCGAGTTAAAGGAAAGAAGATGACACAAGTTAAACGGGAGTTGAAAATAACCATTGACGAGATTACTGTAAAAATTCTGCGATCCGCAATGGACAGGCAAAAAAAATATAGACAAAGGCTAAATACTTTTTAATTCAATAAGCAAATTATATATTTTTATTGAATCCCTTTTCCACCCGCTCCTCTTTAAACAATGTAAAAACATTTTATTGTTTATCTTTTATTAGTATTTACTATAGTTTAGTTTACTAATATGTTTGATATTTTTACTTTATCCGGCTATAAAGAAACTTGACTAGTTTTATTTTTATATTAAGTAAGTTAGTGTTCGTTTCTCATACAGATTAATGATATATATTATTTTCATTCATTCATAAGTACGGTTAGGTTTGTGTTTTAATATTGTCGCTAGTACAATACAAAATAATTTTGTCGCACAAAGTGTGCAGCCGCGGCGCTTACGTGACAGAATAATGCTCAATATTCCCAGTTGACAAAGGAGAAGAAGGGAGGTTCTATCAAAAGGTTCCGGCAATTCAAAAATATAAAATAAATATTAGTTAAGCTTACGAATTGATGATACAAATTGTGATTGATTGAAGTAAGCAGTGGTGTTGGTGCAAGTCGAATACTCATTCCCTGTCCTCTTTCGTCCATTCAATAATCTATACCTGTACCGCTCTGGCCGATTACCTTACATTTCGCCGCCGGGGACCACTCTCCGATTGTGCTTCGACCGCGAAGTATTAAGTTTTTTTCGTGCTTCTTCCTGCCGCCCTACCCTCACGCCGTGCGTATCGCTTGGACCGCGCAGAGGAAGTGAATCCGTTTCGGAAGTGCCGTCATAGAGATCTCGATTCGGCATAATATACGTGCTTGTCGACCAGAGGTGCAATCGACGCCCAACCCAGGACTTCAAACCAAAGATAGGCCATATCCATTTGCATTAGTTTCCTTCAGACTTCCATTTAGAGTTGCGTCAAATATTTAAAACCATTCTAGATTACAGTCCATGGGATCTTATCCCACCAAGTGGTAATAATTATAGTAAATAAGTACGTAACGTCACATTACCTTGTTACGGCAGCATTTTATGTGTGACGTTCACGTATTGCATTTATTATTTTCGGCGCGAAACTACAAAATATTTGAATATTGCTGTACATGGGCTGCGCGCCTGGTGACGCTAGCCTCTCCTCACCCCGCACCAAAACAAGCGTTAGCGGCCGAGCAAAGGGTCGCTACCTCCCCCCCCGCATATTAACCGAGATGGGTCGCTGCCCAGGCTGACGACGCTCTCTCGCTTCCCGATCGTTCTACGCTCCGGATCTGCTCCCGACGTGCCGCCGGTTTGCGGCAGCTTTTTAACGACCGCCATTTTGCCTCAAGATGAAGCCGCCAGGAAGCTGCGATGTGCCTCCTGGAAGGCATCCGAAGATTCGCCTTGTACACAAGGCGAGCGGCGTATGTCTCCACCGCTCAGATTAAAGGATTGGAGGCCATCCATTTCGAGATAACCGGACGCGGCCGTGGAGACCACGTGGCTGCAGAATCCGCGCTCGTGAACAGGGCCAGGGCCGGGCTCCAAAGCAGCTTGTCGAACACGCCCGCAGCAGACCATACGTGGCTATGCAGTTGGCCACAAGTGTGAAGATGGACAAAAAAGTGAGTGAGAAGAACAATAATAACAATCAGTGCGTCCGAGCTTAAGTTAAATATAAGTAGCAATAAGAATTTTACTTTTTTTTGTGTTAATAAATGTGTAAATATGTATAGAAAGCTTGTAAATTTAATTGACCCTCCCGCCACCTCCTCATGACCACCACTAATATTGATTGCGCAACGACCAGAATGTCCGCGTTTGTATCAACCATAAATCAATCTGTCATATTCTATCAACATTTCCTAAATATGAGTGGTTTCTATCAATGGAATCTAAACTTTAGATTTCAATGTTGTGCTGTGTAGAACCACTAAGTATTTAGCGCTTCAACTAAGAAAATAATGAACCTTCGCTTAATTACAAACGACATGCTAACTTTTGTGTTTATTTCATCCTATAAATTCTAGACTTAGTAGATCTACCGGATGTAACAAACCTAGAGCACAATATTAAACATATGATCCGAAAACGTTCAAGCTGTACGAACATAATCTCAACTATGTTAGAGATACAAGTATTTTAAAAACACCGTAGTTATACGATTGATTCACAATTATGTATAGAGTTCAAAAAATAAAAGTTCATCGAACTTCGCGTGGTTAGATTATTTTTTATAGAATAATAATGGGTCAAGTTCGCTAATGTTTATTTCACAATACGCAAACATAAATGTGATTTTGTACAATACGATTCTTTCGTAACAAAATTTGTACATAGGTACACATTGAACATTTTCGACTCGTAGTTTAGTCAGATATCCATCCATTATCTAAGCAGTTACATGACATTTAGCCCACCTTGTAGATGTTATAGGCAAATAGTAAATATATAATTATTTTTTTTATACATTGAACATTGGACTTACTTTAAGTTTTACGTTTTGATTATATGTTATTTAATCGCATCTTGCTTTACTCTTTACACATACCGTATATTATATCTTATACATTGCATTTATGTTAAGTTTTACAAACTAATCTAATGACATCTTGTTTACTCTTTATAAATATAATTTTGTATATTGTCTGCTATAATACAGTAAAATACTGGTGTAGCAAGTAGGGTACCCAAATATATGTCTTACTTTGCTCAAATGTTTATCCGATTATAATATAACACACTGTACTAAGAATCAAATAAATAAATAATTATTTAAAAAAAAGGTAAAATAGGTAAGTAGTTAATATTAGTTAAAACTATTATAAAAGCATTTAACGACAAAAGTAAAAAAAAAGTTAATTTTTCGTTTAGCACACATTATTTTTGTGATTTTGAAGATAAAATAGAATCTTTAAAAATAATACGCCGATGTGTCATAAGAAAAGAGTTTTTGAATAGTGTACTCCTCCAATCCTTACACATGGTGGTGGAACCTGGACTATTAATACTAAGCTATAACAACTCAGAAGCCCTGGAGGATATAGCGCAGTATGCTAGGAGTCACAAGAGGAGATAGAAAATGAAACACGTATGTTAAAGTATAGACCAAGGTAAAGGATGCTATCATTGTTAAAAAGCGATATATTTCAAGAGATAATCGATGTACAAAGAATATTCTAGAAGTCGCTCAAAGTCTCGCGGATAAGAGATTGTGACAGAGACGGACACGAAAAAGATTGGCGGACAGCCAAAAAGACTGGCAGTCATGATGAGGCCTTCATCCAGCAGTGGATTGAAAATCTCTGATGATTATTTTAAAACACATATCGATCATAAGTGATTAAAGGTGCGGTCTAGTTTGGGCGGCTTCTTCGCTGACAACTTCGCTGACTGGATATCACATGTATGACGTCATCCACATTCAAAAGAAGAAATAACGTAAAAGTTTATTTCAGATTTAATTTTAAAAAATTCTAAGAAATTAGAAAGAGATACGGAAAAAAAATCTTGTATTAAAACGATATATAAGTATACTTACCCCCAGGATAGATAGATAAATAGATCATCAAATTTGTTTTAATATAAAAACTACGTTCTAAAATTACAACTTCAAAAATAGCAATTAATTAAAGAAAAAAAGAAAATAACTCTGTAAAATTTAAAATTTTATATCCTTTGGGATAAAAAATTTCAATACCCTCTACACAAATTAAAGAAATAAAATATATAAAAGAGTTTAGAAAGAAATTAAATAAGCACTTCAGAACCACATAATTAGAAAATAAATAATATTATAGAACACTTCAGAAGCACACAAACAGACAATAAATAATTATAGACTATAAATGTATAACTCTTTATATAAAATTATTATAGTGTAACTCCCTCTCCAAGCACAAGTGCTAGTTTATTTTTTGGAGAGGTAAGCGAAAAAAAACCACGTAATTTTAATAATGTAAAATATTTCATTCATATTATAAAAAAATTGTAAAAAATGTCAAATAAATAAAAAAAATTAAACATTTATAATATGTGTGAATGCAATAATTCGACGTATTTTACATCGCTACAGAGACACTCTGTTCGGCAAAAGTTGTCAACCAAACCAGAGGGGTCAGAGCATTCGTAAACCGCGATGGTATCCGGACACAAAGTTTTCAGGTGAATTGTCTGGGTTATATTAATTTTAGCTGGTTGAGAATACATTTCGGTTCAAGTTTTAATTATATGCCAGGAATATTTTTGTAACGTTTTTGCTTAGATATATTATGTGGATCGCAAACCGACGCTGCGTTAGGACACCTGAAAGTAATTTACAAAAGTAATCATCCAATGTTTTTAAAACGGACTTAAAAGAGAAGTCTAAACACGCAGAGAAATGTGTGTGTTGGGTGTCACATCATGGGTTATCAAAAGATTTACAAAGAATCGCTTCGTTAAAACTACATTTTAAAGTATGAACTAGCTCCATACAGAAGCACAAATTGACTCATCCATCAACTTCGACCTCTGCGAAATGAGTTAACTTTAACATATATTTAACAATGCCGACAGTAGGTGTAAAAATGACTAGCGCATAATTTAATAAAAGTTCATTTTTAAGTAGGTCACCAGGTCGAATTCCACTTTACAAGTTTGCTACACGATGAATACAAAGTTTGGGTTACTTGTGTCAATTAACGTTGTCGACGGTTAAGATATTGAAGTAATGTTTCTCTTTCCATATGGAGATAATGTCAAGCGGACGGGGTCCAAATGGGAAATCCTCCAGGACTTTTTTACCGACCATCACATAGCTGATGATGAAGTGATGACACTCGTACAAAATGGCGCCTCCCTTGCGTGGAACTCCAACGTCAGGAAGGGATTTAAATCCTACAAGAACAATGAAAATAATATGCACACTTCACATAACAAAGTAACACGTATGCCCAATACTGGTTATAATTATCCTTACACTTCCTTTAAAACATGGAATCACATTTTTATAATAAATTACTTCCTCGAGACGCAGATCACGATTCTGCCTCTGTCCGTTAACGGAAATGCCCAGAGAAAAATACTCTCGTGCGGCAGTGTTGCCATTGCTGTGATATGTTAAGCATAGAGGTCACTATCAGCGGGTAAGTACTGTAACGTAATATTATATTATATAATAAAGTTGAAATAAAAAAGAAGAAATATAAAGGTCGAATATTTTTTCTGAAAAACAATGAGTTACAGAAATGAACTTGTTTATTTTCTATTTTTAAAATGTACCATCGTAACAAAAAGATCACATCACAACTGGGAAGTACACGCATAATATATAATATTCCAATGGTTATACATCATCATTCATTTCGACACCTAAGTTGATTCATGCGGACGCCTGCCGTAGCTTGATACTTAACATATCAAAGGCTCAACAGAAAAGAGAAAATGTTTTACAATTGACATGATTTCATTAATTACTTACTTACTTACCATCACGCCGTTTCCCCGTGGGGGTAGGCAGAGAGGATAGAGCGCCACACTCTTCTGTCCTGACATACAATTCTCGCCTCATCCACATTCATACATCTTGTCATACAAGCTCGCCGATTGTTGAGGCTTCTAACAGAACCATCCTCCATTATCTGGTTTACCCGGTCGTGCCGAGTCTTCCGCGGACGTCCTCTATTTCTGGTTCCATCAACACTTGCGTCATATATCTTTCTTACCATTCTCTTCTCATTCATCCTTTCCATATGACCAAACCACCTAAGTGATCCTTTCTTAATCTTACTCACTATACTAACATCAGCTTTACATTCTTTTCTTATTTCTTCATTCTTTACTGTGTCATAAATAGATTTGCCACAAATACGTCTAAGTGATCTCATTTCCACTGCATTCAGTCTACTTTCGTTCCTTTTCTGCCAGCTCCAGGCCTCACTTTCATACATCATTTACATGATTTCATTAATGTTGTGTGAATATTTGATGTAAAGCGTTAAGAGATAAAATCGGCGTACTGGTATCTTTTATTTATACACAAATTTACTCGTGAGAAAGACAATATTAAAAAAAAGTATTTAAGTATAGTAATTATTATTATTATTATTATTTAGTAATGAAAAAAGCTATCATTGGCTATAACAGGAAGTACTTTATCAAAAAGCTTAAAAAGTTAATTAATTTGTTTATTTGAACAGATTATATTCTAATATAATCCAAAAATACAATGAATCTTGGTCTCGTATATTATATCTGAAAGTGACTCGTAGATTCTTTGTTGAAAAACTGATAAAAACATTCTTTATTTTATTAGATCGCTTTGTCTCAAGAAGAGTATCTCCTGTTGTATCTCAATCAAAGCAACCCCTCGGGTCCCTTTCTAGTAGATCTATTTATTTCAGAGGCGTATTCCATTGTTGAAATTAAATGTAGGCACTATCATGCTCTCTTTGTCTTATCGAATTAATTTAAATATTCACACAACATCCTTCGTTATATCGAACTTCTTCGCCTCAGAACTATAAACATTTATTGCAATTAATCTAATTCAATAAGCTGCCTGAAGAGAAAGCCGAAAAAATAACATGCATTTCTACATAAATATGGGTTATAGACAATAACTAATAGTTAATTGTAAGATGGGGAATTTACCAAAATACTTTATTCTCCGAATAATACTGTGACCTAAATTTCAAACCGCAGGTTACACGAATTTGTGAAGGTGGCTGTGTAATTATTTTCATATTTTAATATGACAAAAAATATTTTACATCAGAATACCGATAGTATTTCAAAATTAACATTCTGTTGATATTCGATCAATTTTCTCGCCATTAACGAGTCACGTTTGATGACGGACATATTATGAATAGTCGTTTACCATGTACACTAATTAAAATGTTACTAAAATAAACGAGTGCTCCCAGCACTACCTTCTCATGTCACTCAACCCCACCATCGTTAGCCATCACAATTTTCAAAAACGATAAAAATAACTAAATAATTCGTCAGCAATTTACTGTTAATTTTAACAAATCTTAACAACGGTTTAAATTGTATGGAGGACATAGATACTGGTATCAAAAGTTTGAATGAATTATTATTTTGAATATCTAGATACCTACGTACATTTTTTATTTACACGTACAGTATGTCCCAAAAGTCATGTTTCATTTTGGATCATTCGATGCACCAACGCGATTAGCGGTGGAGAGGCTAGTGGTATGCCGATCGCTAGCCGCGTCCTTGGGAATTAAGTCGCTATGGAGCGTGTTCTTACAAATGGTAACAGTATCAAAGGTAACAGTAACAATCCTCTCTCTCTGGACCAATTGAAAGAAAATATCCGAGATGAAATAGCACGATTACGGAGAATACGTGCTGAGCAGCTCTCCAAAATGTTGTTCCCGTTTAGAATCACATTTAGAAAACATAAATAACTTAGTTATGACATCCTGAAGAAGAAAATGGTATTTTTTGAAACCGGTAGATGTATTTAAACTCAATTCAGTGGTTAATATAACAAAGATAATATTATTAAGGAAAACACATTCTTATTGTAAAGCTGTAATTATTCAGAACATAGGTCTGTGATATTTTAAATACTAAATTAATGTATTAATTATAAATATATACATATAAAATCAATTTTGTCGAAAAATATTGTTTTAGCGTCACCGGGATTCGAACCTGGATCTTCATTTCCAATCCGGGAAAGTGCACTACCTTTGTGCTATAACGCCAGTATTTTTCTTGACAAATTTTCGAAACTATATGCTACATTTTTCAAATTAATACACCTGTCGTTCCATTATTTGAAAGCCATCTACATTATTTTTACAGAATCTCAAATTGAAATGATTGGATTGGAAATGAAGATCCGGGTTCGAATCCCGGTGACGCAAAAACAATATTTTTCGACAAAATTGATTTTATATGTATATATTTATAATTAATACATTAATTTAGTATTTACAAAGATAATAAATAAAAAAAATAAGAATTTTAACCACAAAGTTAATATTGCTAATTTTAAAAGTAATGTATTATGTATTATGCCCAGATACATAATAAGATAAATCATTGTTCTCCCATTACCCTTGCCTCGTTGATCTTGATGAATTGAAAATATTTGGTAATTGGATACGTAATATATTGTGTTTCTTACATCGTATTATTTCTAACTTTGGGTAGATCAAAAGAAAATAAGGCGAAATACGAAATTTCTCATGTTACAGCGGCTCAATGATCAAAAAATAAATAAACAAAATCAACTTTACATACACAACTATCTCCTACTCATATAACATTGAATTAAGTCTTTATTTAATCTTACAACCTTTGACCAAACTATACAAAAGTTTGTATAGTTACTCTTTGGAACTCTTTGCAAAACGTAGGTACTTCTCATCCCTTGGACCCTTCCCCCATATTAAAGTATGTTGATAAATTTTCAGTCATTTTTCAGGATCAAAATATAGGCACCCTCCCTCTTATCCCTGGCTATCCCGCCCAGATATATATGCGCATAATATTGAATGCTATTCATTAAAAATATTGCTCATTTGTTCTATAGAACCCTGAAGAAAATATGCTAAATAATGAAAAATACTTGTATTAGTTAAGTCAATAAAGATAATTATAAACATTATCATCAGGCTGTATTCATCTACTACTGATGCAGGCCTCTCCTAATGTCCGCCAGTCTCTTGTCTCTCATACAGCGCATCTAGCTGCTCCCTGCCACCTGATTTGTATCGTTAAATCATCGAGTTGTTGAGCAACCCGTTAGGGGTCCACAAAAAAGAACATGGTCGATGCAAAAAAGATATGGTGTTGGCGTCACACGCTTCGTATACTGTGGACTGTGAAACGAACGAATGTCTTCATTGTTTAGGAACTCCACAGAGAGAGGAGAGAGTTAGTATGTAGACTATCTATGGACCAAATTAAATAATTAAAAAAATTTGATAAATGTGATAAAAGGGGTGATAATTGGTGAACGTAATATAAAGTGATCACTTAAGCCAGCCGAAGACAGGTCGTAATCCCTACAATTACTCCATAGTTCCGTTTATTTTCCATTAAAATATAATAAAAAATAGCTATATCTCTACGAGATATCTGATATTTGTTTATATTAATACCTGTTATTTAGAAATGATTTGAGATAAGAGATTTGAATAATTAAGAAAGTGATCTCGCTTGAAAGGACCCAATTTATTATTAATATTATTCACCATTGAATTCTTTCGCTGCTTTAAGTATCGTCTTAGAGTTTATCAATTTGTATAACCTTCAGGTACAAGTAGGTACTTTGCTTTTCCGCCCATTCACTATACTCTTTTGATATCATAACGAATTATTTGTTGCGCAATATAATCAAATTACTCTGCTCAAATATTAATTTTCTTATAACGATTTCTTCAATAAATATTATAGTATAATTAATAAATGTGAAGGACAAAATTACTTATTAGAAATGTATAATACTAAAAAAAATATTAAAATGAATGTGAATAATAACATTAATTATTATAAATTAATAAACGTAAATTTATTTTTTCCTCAATCTTAAGGCACCTACTCAAAATGAAGAGAATTGTAACCAGTCTTGCCACTATAAGAAATAATGACATTTGACAGACGAGGTTTTTTTTTGGAAATATTCGAAACACTACACTGCACGGATTACGAAAGTATATCTTTGAATGCTTGGATAACAAGGATATTTTTTTCTCTCCATATTTCAGTGCTTTTCTTACTATGAAAAACAGTAAGAATAAATATATGTAGCCTCGTTTATTAGTTTAACATATATTTTTGCTTGTATCAGGTATATTTCTTTTTCTCTATTGGAATTAATTAGTAATATGTCCAACCAACAACCTATTTTTTGACATGCTTTTTCGGTTGATCGCTCAATGACGAAATGTATTCGTACGTCCAAAATAAAGTGTTTTTTGAGCCTGCTTTGTATTTACGCGATACTCATAGAAACCATAGAATTAATAAAATAATATTATATGTCGTTATGTATAATATTTTTATCTTCTTAAATATACATGAAAACTGTGTTTTTGTGTATAATATGTAACGTAAAGACTTTCCTACTGCTTAGTAATTCAGATTAAAATATAGAGATCAAGAATCTAGACTGTTTAAATAAGTTATCTTAGGGGAGTAGCGGTAGTAACATTAATAAAGTGATAGAGGAACATTAAAAAGTGAGAAGTACCGAGATAAGGCAGGCCCTCTGTATAATATCTCAATTAAGGTGGCTTGGATACGTCTTGCAAATATCAGAGGAATGACTACCAAAATATATCTTCTTAGCGACACGGAAGGAAACGCGGTAGGTGAATGGTCCCAGAGTCAGCTGGAATTAACTGCAAAAAAGACTGTATGCAGACAGAATAATACGTATACAAAAATACTAAAGATGCCCAAAATAAGAGAAAATTGAAGCACCTAGGGATTGGCAGACTTTCTAAAGAGAATAGCCAAATATTGAATCACTTAATCCAGCCGAAGATAGGTCGTAAACCCTGTAATTACCCATATTTCCATATATTTTCCATTAAATATAAAAAAAAATAGTTTCGCCTCTATGACATATATATTATTTGTTTAATAACAGTGCCTTGGTTAATTGTATGTTCTTCGACATATTCAAACAGAATCTCTGGCGGAAATAATTAGGAAGAGAAAGGATGACACATGATTTTTCGGTCTGCCTGATGTTGGATGCTGATTCGATTGTTTCTCTCCTTTACATCCACAAGACAAGCGACGCAGAATATGTATAACAAGCACTGTTAGCACTCGCGTAATAAGGATTGTTTGTATATATTAGCGGGATTAAATAGATATAGATTTTAAGCGTTAGCGGTTAAGCATTGTGCGTCGGTGGTTCAATCCGTAAGGTTCCAAGCATACACTGAACTTGTTGTAGTTCGAGAGTGTTGATTACTGCAATATTTTCTTCCTTCCTTGTGCTTAGAGACAGGGTTTAGGAAAAGAAAGGGAAGGGGATACGCAGGATAAATTTTGATAATCGCGAGTATAGAATATATGCTTATGATTGTGCGTGCGTGTGAGTGAGTACGTTAAATGGCGCTAACAATCTTCAAATCTTCATAGAGCCGCATCGAAAATAAAACGAAGTAAAAATCACGATTTTTATTTAAAACTCAAATTCACAATGTAGGCCTACTTAGAAGATTATAATATATGGGAGTTATAAGCTTTAGTAATAAAATCTAAATAATTAAACACTAATAAAACACTTTTTGAGATTTGTAAAGTTTACTGGTTAGAACGGTGACCTTGCATCCCTTTTGAAAGCTTTGTTAAATCTGACAATGATTGTTAATTATCGTCGGTGAATTTGCATCTTAAATTATTTTTTATTTGATTCATAGAAGAGATTGTCTGAACCAAAGATTGTAACAATGTTAAATGCTACTTCTTTTATTGTGTCACATGTTTCAGGCAAACTATTCCATGTATCGAATATGATTGTATATGAAAATATGAGTTGAAGAGTCACAAATGTTTATGAAAAGAGCCGCATCTGGCTCGCGAGACGCGGTATGCCGTCCCCTGATCTAGAGTAATGGATCGATCATGACGAAAGTGCTCTATTTTGTAATATAATATTTAATTATTTTTTATATACGACGATGAAATAATTTTTCTAATTTATAAAATAGATTAATTCCATACCGGAACGTAAATATTAGTAAAAATATTATTTAAAAAAAAAACCTAGTAGTAACATTAACATCATACAGAAAAAATGCGATAAATATATAATATAATACACGACGTTCCCTTACACTGAACTAAAACATAACTTATGATTTAAAAAAAGCTGACGGCCTTACAGTTTACGGCTTGACATTTTTTCTTTTAAACTCATACAAAATTCGCGGCCCATGTAAGTGAACAAAGGTCAAACGGCGGAGATGATGAAAAGTGTGGAGTCGCGTGAAATGGTCGAAGTGACAAAGCGAAAAATGCCATCGTCTAAAAGTGTTTTCATTATATAATCAATAAGATCTGAACACGATCGAAAAATTAGCATTCCTTTGAATATTTTTTTCGTCGTCTGTAAATTGAGTGTAAATAAAAACCATTAAAAAATAATAGAGATGGACTGAAGGCGATATAGAGAGGAGAACGACAACTGAAAACGGCGTAAGGAGTGTTTTACATTTCTGGAGATATGAATCTTTCACGTGGTTGCGTTTCAAACTCGAAAATAGCAGACCAATGATGAAATGAGAATGAAGTGGAAATGTGTGTGACCGAGTTAGAAACTAAAATAAGTATGAAATGTGTTGCAATCACAACTTTGGGTGCCAGAAGAGTATAGGAAGAAAAATCGCCTTCGGACGCAGTGGACTGTATATAGAATTACCACACACTATTTTGCCAAGGGTCACCAAAAGATAGACTTAAGAAGTCTCGAGATTGATTACAGCGTTTTGAATTGTTCCGATACACGGGTCGCCGGTAGACTAACTGACGATCGCTAGGAGGGGCGTGGAAGGGGGAGGATTTTAAATAGCAGATTTTATAGGGATATTAAGTAGGGATTTTAAATAGCAGAGAAAAATACAAAATATTCCTAATAATAAATTACAATGTTGAAAACAATAATTGAGGATAAAACATTAATTGAGGATAAAAAATTATGTAATGTCTATCGTAATTACAATCAGGTAAACCAGATGTTGGAAAGCGGATCTGTTTAAACAGTGCATAAGAAGATATGAAAGTGTATAAGGCGAGCTGTCAGAAAAAAATATTGTAGCGTTCTAGCCTCTGCCTGCTACTGCAAAAATCGGCGTGACGGTAAGTAAGCTACTGAATTTTGGATTAAAAAATAACAGAAATAATTATTAATATTATCTTTTTATAAAAAATACCGCATTTTGTATAGATTTGAATAAAAAAATTGCACAAAAAGAGTTTAAAAACGACCGAACTGAAAATACATATTGCAAAATCTGAAAACAGATATCGCCCGTTATTGTTGAAAACAATTTAAATAATTAGAATTTCTAATAATAAAAAGTGGCGCATTATTTTCATTTTTGTGCAAAAATACAAAATAAGGCGCGCCCTGTAATAATTTAATTATAAAATTGTAATAATTTCTTTTTATCTACCTTCAGGAATATGGAATGATTAATAAATAATAGCCGCGAGTGAAAATTATATTGTTTTGACATTCTGCTGTCAACTGATGTGTCGCGAAACGTAATTATACTCTGAAAAGAATACGTTTTATAAAAATTATTTTTAATCTATTGGAATATAAAATGATAATAAAATTCTTTTAAAATTAGCAATATTAACTTTGTGGTTAAAATTCATATTTTCATTTGTTATATTTGTTTTATTATCCACTTAATTGAGTTTAAATACATTTAACGGTTTCAAAAATACCATTTTCTTCTTCAGGATGTCATCAATAACTAAAAACGTTTTTTTCCTAAAAATTATTGGAGTAACAATTTGAGTTAAGTACTAAATTTATTTTTATATAATGGTTATTTTTTTTAAAAATAGATTCTGGTAAAGAAACAATAATGTATGTTTTTAGTTAGTATTGACATCCTGAAGAAGACAGTGGTATTTTTCGAAACCGGTAGATGTATTTAAACTCAATTAAGTGGTTAATAAAACAAAGATAACAAATAAAAATATGATAATATAATTGATTAGTCTACTTGCACCGACATCGTCTGCCGGCCAACTGTTTACAAACAACTCTAGTCTGGAAACCCAACAGGGTGATTGAATTAATTATCGGATCCTCGCTGGAGCACACCGCAGACCTCACGCATCACGAACTTCACGGATATCCCTTCGGGAATAGTATGAACGATTAACGGCGAAAAGCAAGCGTACAAAGTTGGCTGCGGGAACTGGTGTATCGGGAAAATGCTGTTTTAATTAAGCGTACAAGATTATTTGTACATTTCACTTTTGACGAACATAGAGGGGAGGGAAAGAACCGCGGTTTAAATCATCCAAGTGACAGGTGTTGAACGGGAGTAGTTGGTGAAGAAATTTACAATTTATATATAAAATAACTCATTTGAGTCGCATTTGAATGTAATTAAATGCATTAAAATAGAAAAATAAGGTAGATAGCTCTTTCAAATAATGTAACGATCAAATGTATTTATATCAAAAAGGTAACATATAGGTTAGAAAATTTGTCGTTAAAAATATCGTCGCTGTAACATAGTTGAATAATGCACCTTCTCCGGTTAGGAAAGAGATCCAGGTTCGAATCCCGGTGGCGCAATAACAATATTTATGATTTTATATGTATATCTTTCTAATTAATATATTTAATTCATATTTTAATAATTTCATTAAAGTCGTGGAAGATCAAGAGTTTTGATCGATTTATAAACAATATGGTTACTAGTTAAATAGTACATCCGTGGTCGCACGGGTAGAACATTTTAACTTCAAGAACCATTGAATTTAAAAATTTCACGAAACTTTTTCTTAAGCTAACTAGATTATTTTAATATATGTTTCTGGAACGAATTTCTTATTCATATATAGTTCTAGTCAATAAATAGTTCTAGTAAGAGTTCTAGAAGAAGAAAAAATCCCCTCTTTGTGTGGTTAAAGGGGGGTTTCCCTCTTCACGTCCTGATAGGCCGATGTCATCCGGCGTGGAAAAATACCCCTAGTAAGTCCTTCAAAAAGCATTTAGAACTTTTCAATTTGTCACAATTAATATAACTGTCTACCAATCCATCACACTGTCGGGAGGAATAAAATACCCTATAAGTCAATAAACATACATGATTATTTAGTTTGTTCTGTAATTATTTCAAACAAATTACATTTAAAACAATTTATATTTTACTAAATTGTTCCTTACTCCTGCACACTGTACTACATACTGACGAAGGTATTTAAATACAATTCGAATATCTGAAATTGACAGGTGTCCAAACAATTGTGAAAACCTATCAAATATATTTCCAGCTGTCGCCTGCGGTCTGGAAATCTTCCTGATGACTCTTGACTGCCAATTTGTCTGGAGATAATTGTACCGGAAAATGAACGCGTCTCTCAGGACCGCAGGAATAGACACACGTCCATAGTCCCTAGCGTATCGAACATATACACCCACACTGTAATATACTTGTATATATTTGTATACGATATGTACTAAGCAATGGCTTAATATTTTTATAATTTATATTATTGCACATTTCAACAAAAATGATTCATAGAGTTATTTTATAAATAATATTGTTCTGGTTGGTCTAATGTACTATTATTTTTTACTATTACTATAAGTGTCAGTACATGCTTTTTAATAATAATAAAAATATGTGTATTACCTATAAGCTGTATCGGTATTTTTTTAGAGGTATGCTTTTCGAATTGGCAACACTTTTTACAGCGACAGCCAATTTGACAGATGATTTGTACTCAGTTTGGTTTGCCATTTCCCCATGAATAGACTTCCGTTAGAATAATGCAATTTATTTCGAAAATCGTGGTTCAGTTCGAGAAACTTACCGTGCGCTATGTCCATTTCATGGTCGACATAATTGTCTATCCGAGCAAGTAATTCGAATAACCATGATAATACGCGTGTCAGTTAATGGAGAGGACTATAGATCCATGATTACGTTTTTTTTCGTTTCTCAATTGAATGGCATTAATATGAAAGAGCTGTGGTTTCAACAAGACGGCGCAACATGCCACACAGCGCGCGCCACAATCCATTTATTGAAGGAAACATTCGATGAGCGCATAATTTCGCGTAATAGACCTGTGATAGCCTCCAAGATCGTGTGATTTAACACCTTTGGATTATTTTATGCGGAGATATGTGAAGTGAATAGTTTACGCCGATAAACCAGAGACGATATATGACATGGAAGCTAACATTCGTCGCGTTATTGCTGATATACGACCTCAGCAGCCCCAAAAAGTGGTCGAAAAATGAACTTCCAGATTAGGCTGTATTCGAGCCAGCCGCGGGACCCATATGCACGAAATCATATTTAAACATTAATGGCATAAAATTAGCTTTCCAATAAAGCCAATACCATAGCCATTACCATGATTTTTATGAGTTTTATATCATTTTAAAGTTCTCTAAAAAAAACAGCCTTTATAAGAAAGAGCTTGATTTATAGGGGATGGCTTTGATATGAAAATGAATAATAATTAAAATCTATAAAGTTTTATTATTTTAGAAAAAAATAGTATTATTCTTAAATTCAATTCTAATTGATCCGTCTGATATCTCACATTCTCATTATTATTAAGATTAGAGCTCATCTATTCGTTTCACATACAACGAACAAATCACTATCATCACAAATCTCCAAACATCATGTATCATTAACCATAATTGGTGACCCCGCATGCAATCATCATACCCCTACAATTATAACATAAATAACAGTATAAATTACTTGTCGACCATGTGTATGGTGCATGTGTTATTATATTTTTTAAGACTACAACAGGCTACGGGGCCCAATTACTGCAGTGAACTTGTCACAATAATACGCAGGCTTGAGAAAATTATATACATGTACAGAACTTATTTATTCATCATAAATCTGTCCCTGAGAGCCTGACGAATATAAAAATATAAGAAATAACTGAAAATCAATTAATCTGTTCCTAGCCCCCAAAAATGATGTATATTTGAGTAATTTTTTAATCAAAACGATACCTTTATTGTAGAAGCGAAAAAGGAGAAAAGTTACGATTATGTAGAAGGAGAGTCACCATCAATTAAAACATCAGATAACTCTAATTCTAGAGATGATTTTCGTTTTGACGATGGTTTAGTCGCACTCCTTGTTAATGTTTCCTATTTCTGTCTGTTTTTTAAAACCTTCCTGAGGTAGTTAATTACAATATTATTGAATGGCAACATTTGGGTGAAATTTGGCTACCTGATCGCGTGGCTATCCAGCGCAGAGCGGTACGAATTTAGAAAATATTACCAAATATAAAAACACAAATTAAATGTATTTATTAGAAAAATATACATATAAAGTCAATTTTATCCAAAAGTATTGTTGTTGCTACAGAGATTCGAACCTGGATCTCTTCCTATGCGGGCAACACAATGTATTAATGACAAATTTTCGAATCTATGTGTTACACTTTTCAAATTGATACATCTATTCGTTCCATTATTTGAAAGCCATCTTCTTTATATTTTACTATCAATTCATGATCTCCGGATAGGAAGAGATCTAGGTTCGAATCCCGGTAGCGACAACAATATTTTTTGTTAAAATTGATTTATAATTAATACATTAATTTAGTATTTAAAATATCACAGACCTATGTTCTGAATAATTACAACGTCACAATAAGAATGTGTTCTCCTTAATAAAATATAGGAACATTTGCTTGTTATCAAAATGTGCCAAATATCGAATCAGACGAATATAGAAGTTCCACTGTCAGGATAACCTAGCCGGGGACTGAACCCGGAGTTTGTGAATACGTTTAGATGAAATCGTTGTGTATGTTGTTGACGTGAGAAAGAAATTACACGAAATTTTATTTTTGGAGTGTAAAATATTAAAGCGAAAAATCTAAATCTAAATTTTAAAATTTATTTTTATTTTTGAGAGAAACAAACAGTAGAATAATAATAGCTGATATAAAGCATGTATAGAGGGCTATTTATTTGATAATAGTAATTTACAACTCATACACAGTTGCGCTAAAGGACAAAAATTTAGAAATATGTAATAATAAAAATAACAATAAAAACATAATAAATATTCAAATACCGCCTATTACATCCCCTCTCTTATCAATTTTAACCCCACCCCCATCATTACAAACACTCCATATGTTACTGTCTGAAAGTGTTTTTAACTTTAGTTGATCTGTAATATTGATAATGGGAAGATGTTCCCGAAAACGTTATATATCACTTAACACAATGAAAAGTGTAGTGGAATAAAACAGAGATTGACTCAATTTACAAAATAATCATGGAATTTCACAAAGTTTCACCAAAAACCTTTGAACAGTTATAAAATATGATTTGTAAAAATAATTAAACAAGGAAGAGTATAATACAAACAAAGAAATAGTACATATAAAATTAAAAATTAATTAAAACCTAAGTCTAGATCAGTTTATGTTAAAAAACAAACATAACATTTAACAAACATACATAATAAAATGACTTTACTTTTGGATTACTGTATGAGCTTGTACAAAACATGATACGCATTACACTTCTCATGTAATTTACAAGTAGGTACACGCGAACACGTGTGTGACAGGGGCCAGGTGTGTAAAGAGGCAGTGGCGTGTATATTAAACTGTCAAAGGTGGGGTTGGAGGCATCAAACTGAGACAAGGAATCATCGTTACGTCCACTGCACATTTACCAAATTGTGTGGGCACTGCTGCACTGCTGCACATGGTTGATGAGGCGTACTTCTCGAACAAGGCGAGTCTACACCTCCGCGGTAACTAACAATTTTGAGTGTCAGATAAGTTAAGACATGTGAGTTCGTGTGTAACACTGAGTAATGCGCGTCACGCAAGGTACTCCAAATGATATATGATGAAGTAACACAAATTAAGCGTCGTGATTATATGTCCGTAGGACCTTTATTTGTTTGTACTACGATCTGTTAAAAATGCCTGTATTGTCACACGCAATGTGTGTAATATTCAAGACTACAGGATGTTCTAACTGAAACCTTTTAATACAAATGTTACATACAATTATAAATTAAAAATTTGCTTTAAAATGCTGCAGTACTGATAATTGGAAAAAAATATGAGACGAAAAACTCAATGGAAAACAATTAAATTATTGTGAACGCTGCAAAAAACATAATTTCAAGCATTTAATTTAGGTAATTTTGTTTTCTTTTATCTCGGTCGTGGAGCATTTTATTATTTAACAATTATGATTTTCTACTTATTTATGTATTTATCTATCTATAAGAGAAATTTATACAATTGAGGCTGAACTGTATTGACTGACTTGCATAGTTTACAAGCAGGTGTACAAAGAAATTAATTACAAGAATGCTTATATAAAAATGAACTAACAATTACCTCCAAATATAAGTTGAGATTAGAATTGTTTCATATTTTATTTATTTATTATCATTGTTTTAAAAAATTATAAACAACCAACTAAATTTAACTACGAGTCCCATTCTAAAATTTTTTCTTAATTAAATTATTCGAGTAAATTTGAATTTAGTAACAATTTGAGTTAGGTACTAAATTTATTTTTTAAATAATTGTTGTTTTTTTTTTTAAATAGATTCTGGCAAAGAAACAATAATATATGTTTTTAGTTAGTTATAACATCCTGAAGAAGAAAATGGTGTTTTTCGAAACCGGTAGATGTATTTAAACTCAATTAAGAGGTTAATAAAACAAAGATAATAAATTTAAAAATATTAATTTTAACCACAAAGTTAATATTGCTAATTTTAAAAGTATTAAAAGTAGAAATGTTTCAAATTGTATCTACTGAGATGTAAATTTTTAAAATATTATTTCGGTACTAATAATAATAATAGTAAATACTAAATTAATGTATTAATTATAAATATATACATATAAAATCAATTTTATATGTATATATTTATAATTAAAACATTAATTTAGTATTTAAATTATCATAGACCTATGTTCTCCTATAAAAATGTGTTCTCCTTAATAATAATAATAGTAAGTTATAACATTTTATAACTTACTTTACATTATACTTACTTACTTTATAGCGATTGTACTTTAACAATTACAACTTATGAAAATTATACAGGTAATAGCTTTAGAATAGACCACGTCTAGTAAAGTAATTACCTTTATTTTCATATGTACTATGTATGCTACAAAAAAAAATCTCGCTTTTAAAAATAAGTGGCAAGTCGAATGAACACGATAGCAGTTAATATTGAAAAAAAAATTACTGTCCTACCGCGTGACATAAAACATTTATTTAAGCAAATTACTGATTAGTAGCACATAAGTATCCAATTTTCTTTCAGGAATAACGTTCAGGAGAATCAACAACACTCGGCACAACGGACAGCAAACAATTAATTTCAGGCGGGTCGCATTTAAAAGAGAGTTTCAAACTATTTTTTGTAGCCGTTGTAATAAACTCTCTTTTCACAGAATCTGATGGTGAAGTTAAATCACGCGACAATGGTTCAAAAAAATTCAAAAAGAAAATGAAAAATGTTAAAACCGGTGTTGCTATCACACAGAAAATCATATTTGTGTGTCTGTAATAATAATAACTGTAAAAACAGCGTCGGAAGATATTTTGGGTCTGTTTATGATGGTACAGAAGTAGTAATATTTGCAGCATCATTTATCATAGGCAGGATATATTATAACCCTGGGTTGCAATATAAATGAGAGATGGGATTCTTTTGTTGAAATCAAACGCCATATTAAAGAAGCTCGTGCGACTTTAATCCTTATGAAAAAGATGTTCTGCAGTCATGATCGCAACGTTAGATTACGAATGCGAATGATGCTGTGTTCTCGATATTATTTCATGGAATAGAAACATGGACACTCACCGAAGAAACGATAAGGCGACTTGATGCATTTTAGATGTGAATCTACAGAAGAATCTACTCAAAACAAGTTGGCCGAATGGAGATGGATAAAGAAAAATAAGTATTTATGTAAAATAATAAAAATACGAAAACTTAAATATCTTGGACATGTACGAGTGATAAGCCATTCGGAGAGGTATTTTTTTTTGCACCTCATAACGCAGGGAAAGATTGCTGAAAGTCGGGGTCCTTGAAGAAGGAGAACATCATCACTGAAGAACCTAAGACAATGGTTTGGCCAGACTAGTGTAGAGGTTTTCCGGGCTGTAGGAAACAAAATGACGATAGCCAACATGATGGCCAACATAAAAAAATACGATTTAAAATTTTATTGTATTTAATGGGAAAAAAATTGATTAAAACAAATTAAATAAATCACTAAGAAAGATATTCAGAAAAAATTCTATCATAAAAATATGGTTACCGTCAGGATTTAAACTCGAAATGTTCTAATGCCTTATTACTTACTAATGACATTACTATCAATATTTTGTTCGTTTTTTAATGCGATATATATTTAGTTCGTGTCGTTGGATAAAACCATATTTTTATTTTTCAATTACCTTTGTTTCATTTTAATACCAAAATAACCATTCTATTAGATTGACACAATTAATTATATTGATTTTTATATGAAATAACGTTTTATTTGTGATGTTGAGATATATACATAGATCAAAATCAAACGACAATCTGGATGACATGATTGGTACCGGCAACAAAATGTTTCGGTTTTGAATTCGAACTGCGTTCGTCGACAATTGCACACAAAATAATAGATTTTGTTCCGCCCTACAATGCATAGTTACGGCAGTATAATAATAATTCGACTGTGTGGACTCGTATTTATATATTTTTTAATTAAATTTCTAGCGACGAAGGGGTCGTCCTTTTGTCTTTTACGACATAGTGTAGTGGCCATGTATATGGTATATAATTTGATTTAAGGTCCCACCTGGAAACCCAATAATTCCAGGTGGCTAGACAGAATACTGAACGACATACACGAAGCGGAAGATGGATCACAAAAATCAAGGCCTTTATTTAACAATAAATGGACATAGGCGGAAGAATTAAGTTTCGTTTTAAAATTTGATGGCATTTGTTTGTTAATACATTTTCTGGTTAAAATATTAAGGGATAGGTAGGTAGGTACTTTTAATAATAATATATATCTTACATCTTAATATCTCCAAGTGACAATCTATCTGCAAAAGACTTTTCAGATCTGCACACTTATAAAGTCCTCTGCACTTCTCTAGTCAGACCTCAGGTAGAATATAATTCGGTTACACGGTCGCCCCACTTTATTGTTCGCTCGATAAAAATAATCCAGAGAAAGTTTTTAAGATTCATTAATTAAATATACGTTCTGAGGACATCATTTATGATTATCCCTTAGTCGTCTACGTACGATGACCGACCTTATATTTCTATACTGAATCATCAGTGGTATGATAGACTGCCCCCGGATTGTTGGACGGCTTGACTTTCACGCACCATTGAGGTCATCGAGACATTATTCATTATTCTATTATAGAGGTAATGTCAGAACACATGCATTTGCTAACTCCGCAGGCCTAGATTGCATTATTTGCGGAATGAATCTAGTAATGAAAGAAGTAATGAAATGTAACTATTTATAGGACTAGATTATTACAATTTTTTGTGTCAACTCAACGGTGAGGGATAAATTGTTTTACTACACATTTTATATTTATTTTTAAATTTAATTATGAAAAAATATGCAGACATTATATAATTTTTTTTTTGTTTATTGCACTTCTGATTAATTTTTCTGTTATTTTAAAAACTATGTTATTGCCTGAATAGAGCGTGTATAATAATAATAATAAATAAATATATAAAAAGGATTAATTGTGTAAACAATTTAGCCAGAATTTTTGACATAGCAAACTTTTGACGTTTATGGAGTAACGTGTGAAGTATGTTCTATGATTTACGATAGGATTTTTGTTAGGTATTTGAGGAATTAATTTAGGTTGCGGCTCATGTGTACTTATATTTGATTTGATTATAGTTTGTTGGCTGTAACCCGTACGGAGTGAATGCGTTTGTAGATTATGCTTCATCCGTTAGACGGTGCTAATATTGACTAATAAGCTGTATAGCTATATCAGAAAAATTTGCTTCAAAGTGAGCCTGAGGTCCCAAATCTCCTCAGATGTTACTGCGTCTGTGTGAATGAGAATATGCTGTGGCTAGAACAGTTGAATGAAATGAAATATGGACTTACAATTGATGGAGTTTATTGTAGTTTGATGCACAAATGAAAGTACATAGATTGAAGATACATTATAGCATGAAGTTAGTGACGCTGAAGATGCGTCCGAGAAGCAGCTAAGAGACAAATGATTGCTTCAGTCGAGCTTCTCGGAGTCGTTTGGCGGAATGGAATGGCTGTACAATAGCTGGCTAAACGTTCAGGTACTGTGAGGCGTGAATGAGGACCCTACAGGTTTTTACAGCCTCTTCAGAAATATATGACGAAATAACAACCAAACAATACGTCATACTCGTTACACATTTTAATCAGTAACCATAAACGTTAATATTTCTTTTGACACTTTATAGAAATTCGAAATATTCATTCGCATATTTTAAATTTAATATATGAATACAGATGTGTCATGTCTCTGTAGGTAGATAAATAATTTTTACACTGTACCAACATAAAAATACTTAGTACCTACTTACCTTAAAGAAGTGCAATGCTTCATTTATTTTCTTACAAAGTAAAATATCAAAAATGAATCTAATAAAATTTAAATGCTAACTAAATGTATTAATTATAAAGATATACTTATAGAGAATACTGTCGCTGTAGCATAGTTGGTAATGCGCATCTTCCCCCGATTGGAAACGAGATCCAGGTTCGAATCCCGGTAGCGCAACAACAATATTTTTAGATAAAATTGATTTTATTTGTTTATCTTTATAATTGATACATTTAATTAGTATTTAAAATATCACAGACCGTCTGTTCTGAATAATTACAACTTCACAATAAAAATGTGTTCTCCTTAATAACTAATAAAATGTCATTCTTTCACACCGTGAAAACATTTATGTTGAAATTTTTTTTAACATTAAAATTTACAATCGTCAGTAAAACAGAGTAATATTAAAATATAAATGAGAATAATATTAAAAAAAAAAAAAACATTAATTTGAATATTTAAATGAAACTGAATGCTCATCTTTCCGACGCCGCGTATTTTTCATCTCGAAAAATTCTTAAGCTCGGTCGGTACATCTTTCTTTCAAGAAAACGAATGATATTTTTTTATTATTAATAAGCTGCTCATTTGTTTCCGCACACAGACAAAAAAATAAGCCGTCACACACACTGACTATAGACGCACTCGTCCCTCCAGCGGGACCCTCCCGTCGCCCCGACGCGGCACTAAATGTTCCTTAATGACGTCGTTTGCGCGCAGGGACGCTTTCCGCCTAATGTCTCGTCCCGGCCCCACCGAAAACCCTCGTCACTTTTGTCGCCCTTTTGTGGAAACCGGTGTACCTCCCCGTCGCGTTATTGAACACGTCCGATCAAATAATTTGCACCTTTCGACGCGGAGCTCGTGCGTTGTTTTTTTTTGTGGTTGCGCGGGGATTAGCGATATTAGGACAGTTCGCACCTTAACTTCTTGCGACCGTAAGTAATTGTGCAGGTTTGATTGTCAAACGGCGGCATTCAGAGGCGTGACAATGTTTTTACATACTTTATACAAATAATTGGAAAATTACATCGGACAAGTCTGACAAAAATACTGTATTTTATAAATTTTACTTCCAGTTGACGACGCGTGTCGTTCGATGAGCAATTGATTTATTCAACGTCAGCGGCGTTAAGCAACAATGAACTAATCCACAAAAAAAAAAAAGTGAGCGCAATCAGCACTCCCGTGTGTGTCATGTGTACAGTTTAACGGGAAGGAAGAAAGATATTCATGCTTTTTAAAATTTCTTGTTAGAAAATGGTCGCGCAACATTTAAAATTTTAATTAGACTACTTACCTGTCAGGGCGTTAAATTACATTTTTATTAGTTTCAAAAATTTTAAATGTAAATTTAATGTAACATTTACGGGCACTGAATAAAATATGTATTCACCATTGTAACATATTTTTTTGGGACACTTTTTCGCCTCATATTTATCCGAGATTATTATAGAGTGAAGTTTGAAAGCGGGCGGGGGAGGAAATAAATTGTCGAGACATCTAAAAGCGAAGATTGAGATAATTTAACTAAATGATTCGACAAATGGTTAAATTTACTCTGAGAATTTCTGTATTTCGAGGACTTCCACGGCGATTGTGATTTAGAAGACGCAATCAGCGCCCACTTCAAACCTCGAAGGCGATTATCCCATTGTGTGTTGGTCCGTTATTGTTTAGCGCACGAAACGCACCTTAAATGTTAAAATAATAAATTTAATTAAAATATTATCATTTGTAAAAGTGTTTTTTTTTTCAATACTATAAGTGACCACTGGTATTATTATTGTTTTACATATTAGCAATTTGCTTCGTTGACTCAGTATTTTTGACTACAGCAATTTTTTTTACAAAAAAGCTTCTATTTCCAACTAGAAGGTGGATATTCAATTCATTTGTTGAAATAACATTCGAGGATGATTCCATGAGTAGCTTGGTTTGATATTAAAGAAAATAATTCGAATTTTGTAAAGTATTTTATTTTTCGACATAGTCCCCTCGAAGTTCAGTGGAAGTTTCTCTACTTTCGCGATTCCTTCGCAGAAATTTTTATTTATTTATTTATATATATATTGACATACATATTTTTGTTTTAATAGAGGTGAATACATAATAAACATACATAATACATAGTTTATTGTGTGGGATGGAGTAGACTTCACCTCTGATACATACAGCGTTGTCCTGGCTACTTTGCTATACTAAAGTCTGTGTTAAAGTAGTCAGGTTTTTTTTCGTGCTGTTGTAGTGTTATTTATCGATAGGAATAAAAAGAGAATTATTAATATGTATAAAAAAGTAAAAATAAAATAAAAATATATGTAGTGGGAATGTTGTAGGACTAGTGAATTATTAGTGAAGGTTTTGTATAAATTATATTAGAATGTTGGATAACCATGCCTCTGATTCATATTTACCTGATTGAATCATATATTGGGTCCATATTTGTGTAATCTTATTGAAATTAAATGATTTCCAGTTGGTACTGAGTGTGTTGTATAGTTTCGGAGCTAAGAACATGTAGAATCTTTGATAAAATGTCGTTGTTGCTTTCGGAACTGGTGTGTGGATGTTTGTTGTTTGTCTTGTGTTGTGTCCATGATTTATTGCTTGAGGAGAGTTGTTGTTAGCATGAAAATATTGAACAAGTCTCAACATAAAGATTTGTCTTATATCTAGGACATTGTACTCTTTAAATATAAGATCTGATGGATATCTAAAAGGACGACTAATTATTACCTTGAGAATTGTTTTTTGTGCTTTTTTAGTCGACTCCAATATTGTTTTTACTGCTCCTCCCCAAACTAAAATAGCATAATTAATTAAGGCGTAGCACAGTGCAAAGTTTACCGATCTTAAGAGTTTGTAATCAACTATACATCGTATTCCTTTAAAAAAGTAAATTAGTTTTCTTATGCGTTTAGCTAGGTTCGATATGTGTTCTTTCCAGTTAAGATGATCATCGATCAGTACTCCCAGATGTCGAATAATTTTGACTTGTGTCAATTTTTCACATTGGCATGAGGAAGTCGTGTTCTTGTTAGATGGAAAATGGAAATGAAAATTCGCATTCCGGTACCAATAACAATATTTTTCGATAAACTTGATTTTATATCTATATTTTCTAATTAAAACATTTAATTTGTATTGAAAAAATATCACTATGTTTTAAATAATTACAACTTCACCATAATAATATGTGTTCTCTTTAATTATAGATTATTTATTCGTAAGAAGGAAACTTTATGACTACATATACATATGACGTTAGCGCCATCTATTAATATGCGAACCAAGTTACTTATCAAACCACCCATGTATCATTAGACACACGTAAATATTCATGGTGGTAATTAGCTTGTGGCTCAGTGGTGTCGAAACATACTTACTGATTCCCAGGTAGATTGTTAAATCCCTCATCCAGCAGTTATAAATATGTTATGCTATTAAAATAAAATATATTCGGCCTCTCTAGAAAAAAATAGTTGAAATGGTGGTGTTTACGTATATATATATATATAAATATATTTACATGATTATTTATTAAGTAATAGGAAAAAAATTAAACCCCGATCTTTACGAAAGTTCGCGTCTGTTTTTAATATACGATGATTTAAAGTGAAGGATAATATCAATACATTCTTAGGAATGCTCTTTCTCGATCTTCAATAACGGGTAAAGGTTCTGAAAAATTACGCATACCTGTCCTATTGGGTTGTGGAAAATGATACATAATTCAAAAAAGGCTTTTCAGGTGGCGAAGGTCTGTCGGATTCGGAATTGGATAAAATAACGAATGTGTGATGAAATATCTGCCGAGAAAGAGAGAACCAACATATTGTCTTCTCCGAAAACGAAAAAGTAATATGCAATAAAAACCGAATGCAAAGAAGTAAAACATAGTCTGGCGTTATTAAACGTTGAAAAAAATCATTTACAGTAAACGTAAACACAAAGTGATAGAAAAAAAAGATACAAAAGAAAAAAAACATAATTTAAATACATTACTATATTAAAAGGACAATATTTTCAGAACATAGTTCTGTGGTATTTTAAAACAAATTAAATGAAAGGTATTTGAGATTCTCCGTAACATAAAGAGGATTTAAAAAAACAAGAATTATACAACATGATGTAAGCATATATAAATTAGATGGAAATATACAAGATCAAAACATACAAAAGTAGTTATAAGAATTAATTAATTATGTAAAAAAGTTTACTGTCGGTATCTGCTCTTCCTAATTGCAACAAACAATTAGAAACATCCCTTTTAAAAGCCTTAATGTCAGTTAAAGTTCTAATTTTACTTCCAATCTGATTGTATATTCTGGTGGACAAGGTGAACAATAATATATAAATTTATAAATTTGAAAAACTTCACTTCAAGACGATATTAAAAAAATATTAATGTGGCGAATTCAACTTCTCCATATTATACGAGTTTCAAATTCATTAATATATCCTTTCATTGGCTTTTTAATTCGCTGTCACATGTCTTCTTCATACTTCTTGGTCGTCTCTGTTACCGACATTTACTCCCAGCGCAGATCAAGCCGTTTCTTTTGTCAGGTGTCAAGTCCAGGTATAATGTGTTAGACTAATTTTTAATTAATATAGAATATGTATTTTCGGAGGCTTCCCGGGTAAAATATATGACGAAATTGCGTTACATTTTATAGGAGGTTCGGCGGTGGGGGTGACATAAGAAGGCTGTTACGGGTATTTAGTAACTGTGTAGACACCAACTATGAATAAATATTTTCACAAAACAAAATAATACCCTCTGAACTTGAAAATTCAAACGATGTTAAAAATGGATTAGAACAAAATACAACGATGTACACGAGGTGGGAAGGAGCGAACTAGAAAAGTGCAATACATGCTTCTGAGACATGTAACACATTACTAGTTTTTTTCTAATTTCATTCTGAACAAGATTAAATTGTTCTGAACCATGAAATATGAATTAACTTATTTTTCTTCGTTATCAAAAATTAAAATCCGTAGATAATAAATATATCTAGCCAACTATTTTTTAACATTATTTAAAATGTTTAACAAATATTTCAAAATGTGGATTGAGCTACATTGCAGCCTCCATTTTTAGTATATTTTCTTTAGAAATTCGCTAGATGGCAGTGTAGATTAGCAAAAAAATAATAACAAATATTAATATTCATTTAATATCTTTCCTCGTTGTTCTATATATGTCATTGATTAAAATATCGCATTCACTTAACATTTTAAGTTTATTTTTTACCTATAATTTTTTTCATTTCTTTAAGTTTACTATATCTTTAATGTTTTTACTTTTAATAACATTCTGACGATAATCAGATCAATTTAAGATAGCTCTAGGTGTACATATATATTATATTTTGTTTAAAATACATGGTGCATTGTTAAAGAAATATAATGAGATATTTCCGCATTGAAATATAGATTCCACGGAAGCTCTGGCCGCGCAGCTGAAGCGAAGCGGCCACAATAATCAGCCGCAGGGTCTGGTAGTGAGCAATTTGCCAGTTCACACGCGCGATGTGACCAACGATGCCAAATAATAGGAGAGAAGAATAAATCTTAAGGGATGAAAATATTCACAGAATAAATAATTACATTTTCGAGAAATATGGTACAAATAATGTGTGTAAAAACCATTGTGACGTGCGAGGCATTATCTCTGTATTAATTATTTCAGCCCTCGTGATAAAGACTGCGTGACGTAATACAATTATAAGGGTTGTAGGTGCCGCAAGAAACATGATGACACCCGAATTCAAAAAGGTCACAGTGAATGGGATATTTTCCCACGCTCTTCATAGGGAAATTCATCTTCACCTATTAATATTCTAACAAGACGAGACCCTTGGAGAGGGCGACTGAAGGATCTTAAATAAGATTGAAAAGGTATTCTTTTTAAAGGCTGCTGAATAATTTATCGAGGCTGGACGAATACTTCAGGGAATGTAATCATTTAAAATGGTACAAGAATACAAAAAAATACATTCCGTGGATCTGCTATACGGTTCATAGTCATAAAGTTATCGTGAAATATTATTATGCAGTACAAGGCGCTACCGTGGCTAAATCTGTTGTGTAGTTGGGGTATTATGTAGTCGGGCGAGAAGATTAAGGGATGATGCTGTGAAAGGTAAAAATTTCCCAGATTGAAGTTTAGCGGGAAAATTTATATATTTATGCTTACAGTAGAGATGTTACAAGTTCAGTGAAGCTCATTTAATATATATATATAATTTGTAATTTAAATTATTCTGATGTATGATATCACGTTAAATAAGAGTGTAACAGACCTAGTCTACAATATTTTATGGGTGGATACCTGACTCAATTACGAGTCGAAAATGTTCAAGGGATGTGTGCTTAATCTCAACCAAGTCAGAGATCGTAATTATGTAATTATTTAGATTATTTAAAATATTTTATTATTTCCAAATACAGAAAATCAAAGGTCATCGAATTTCGAGCGGCTAGACTATTTTTTGTTAGATTATTTAAGGCCTGAAGCAAAGATATACATTAATAATGGAACAATTTCGCAAATATTTATTTTGAAGTACGTAGACTTTAAGCTAAACACGATTTTGTAAAAAATTCAAACAATTACATTTACAGTAACAGTGCAGAGATTGCACATATCCGAGAACATTTTCGTCTCATAATTTAGTCAGGTATCCACCCATAAAATATTGTGGACTAGGTCTGTTACACCCTGTATATATTTATTTAAAAAAAAATAGAGATGCGTAAAAGGAATATATGTCACATCAATATTCTTACTATTTTCAAACTAAGTTAAACGCTCATACTATGAAAAAAAAATTAATTTGCTGGTCTCCTGGAACTGGGCGCGGACCCCAGACCTCTGAATTACTAGGCTATCGTCTTAACTACTAGACCAACAAGCTATTTAATATTGGTATAAAGCTTGGTCTCTTGCCTCAGCTCAGGGAATTAAGTTGAAGCCCTTCAAATATAAAGTCTCATAATTTACGGCTCAATGCGTGATAACCTACCTTGATAAAAAAACTTTGAGGTTCTGGTATATAACAGTATGCTTTTAACTTCCCCAGATATGGAAGGTAAAACAAGGAGGCTGCAGTGGGCGGGACATATAGCGAGAGTACATTAGTCTTGCAACACCCTATACACAAGCCAACAGTATCGAGGTCAAGAGGGACACCGAGACGTAGATAGCCGTATGTCAATACGTGTCTGTTTTATGTAGGCGAGTGTCCAGGATACTGGATCACAACGTCGAAGGCCAACGTATAGTGATCTAGATTTCTATAAGGCTGTTAATAAAAAAAAAATCAGAATCTAAAACGCGACGCCATTCCTTATGTGTTTTTAAAGAATACTTAAGTACGGTAAAATATTTCTTACTTTACATGTTTGTATTGTTTCCAACGTGCCATTGTGTCGTCATTTTTTGACATAGTAAAGATTTAACAAAATTTATGATTATTTATTTATATATTTATTCAGATATATATTACAGTTTATCAGTAAATACGAAAATTACAATAAAAGCTAAACAATAATTAAACCAGTTACACGTTTTTTCAGAAGACACAAAATACTTTATACAGTGAGTACAATTAAAAATTTAAGGACAATTAAAATGCAGAAAAATGTGAGAGAAAAATTTGGGAATAAAAATTAAAACATAGAGAAAAAAGTTACAAAAAGAAAGTAAGAAAATATTCGAGAGGAAAGGAAAAGGAAAATGCGATAGGGAATAAAATCTGTGCGATAAAAATAAAATAAAATAAAGGCCTTTAAAGTTTATGTATTGAATTTAGATTTAATTGATTTTGATGTCATGATGTAGATTCAAATATGCGAAATTAAATAATCATTATGAAGATTTAGTATTCAACATTGATACTTTATTTTTACAAGATCTTTTTTAAAGACAATAAAAAAATGTAACTGCTGTGTTTAAGAACGATATTTTTTTTAAATTCTGACATGTAACTTTTTATGATACGTATCTAAATAAGAGTCTGAGCATTTTTTGGTCGGATGCACTGTCATGCTTCTTGAGCTTAGATTGAGATCTACGTTTAACTGAAATAGTATTAGTAGTAGTAGTAGGCACTTATCACATACGCCCCGTAGTTGTCGAGATTTAGGTTTGATACGGTAATCATTATCATCGTCTATGTCGGTTCCTCATGACTGAGGATCGCGACCTCCATGAACTCCCGCCCTCTTGACTATGCTCCTCCATTTTTCTCGGCACTCTGTAGATCTTAGGCTGTCACCAGAGAAGTGAATTTTGTCTCTTCCACTTGGTGGGTCCAACGGGTGGGGGATCTTTCCCTTCGACTTGGTCCACCATAACATCTCTACCAAGCTATGTTCCTTCCTCGCAATATGCCCAAAAAAATTAATGGATTTGTCTCAGACAAATGGTTGATAGTCTGTCCTTGATGTTCAGTTCTTGCAGAATGGAGATACTCGTCTCGCCATCCATGGTACGCGCGACGTGCATCTCCAACACCATATCTCAAAGGCGCTCTTCTGGGACCATGATTCCATAGCATATAAAATATAGAATGCACCAGAAACTGTACAGGCCTGACCTTCATTGTCTTGAAAATACCGCGGACTTTCCATATTTTGTTAAGTCTGGATACACAGGGTGTATCAGATCTAGTCCATAATATTTTATGGATGGGATATCTGATTAAATTACGAGTCGAAAATGTTTAAGAAATATGTGCGAAATCTAAACCACGTCAAAGATATCACCATTTAAAAAAAATCATAATTATGGGATTATGTTGATTAATTGAAATATTTTATTGATTCTATATTATATATTGAATATAAAAAAATAAACGTGATCGAATTTTGAGGGACTAGACTATTTTTGTTACATAATTTAGAACCTGATGCAAAGATATAGATACATTTTCCAATATTTATTTCGAATTACATAGACTTATAGATTAACATGAGTTTGTAAAAATTTCAAACAATAATATTTTCCGTAACGGTGAAGAATTTGCGCATATTGCTTGAACATTTTCAACTCATAATGTAGTCACGTATCGTGGACTAGGTCTCTTACATCCTGTATAACTTTTTGCCACACTCATGTAGTTAAATTACTCTAATCATAATAATAATTTTTAAAAATAGTGTCGCAATTCTATTTTAAGCGATTTATGAAATTAAATATCTTATTTTTTGTATTTGCAGAATAGATATAATTTTCTATACAGATTATAAAATATTTTTTGGGTTGGTACCTAATAAATTCAATTATACAAAGTATGCATAAAAATAATAAAAAATATGAAAAGATCGCATGACTCGGTGGCTAGAAATAATGTCACCGTCACTTTTTGCTTTTAGTATCACATTTCATCCCTTGTATTTCGAGATAAAATTTCACAGCGCTATCAAAAACAAATAATCGTTTGAGATTGTTCACATTCCCAACACAAAACGCATATTTGCATACACTGTGACGTGTTTTGGGTGTCGTATACGTTACATTACCGTGATTTTTTTATTAAAATTACGAATACATCAATTTATTACTTAAAATATGAGCTGAAGCAAAATATCAATGATAACTTACATTGAGGGGCATAGAAACAAAACCGCACTATCCAATTGACGAAAATAGAGGGTGATATATTTTAAAATAATGACGAAAGATTGATAATTACTCTTAAAAATATATGCATAGGTATGATCAAAACGCATTTTATCAAAATAATATCAATTATATGTTTATCTCAATTTCGTCAACTGCACAGTAGCGGTTTTGCTTAAATACTCGTAGGTTCAAATAAAATATTTACCAAATTAAACTCTGAACCGAAAATAATGAATATCAAAAATACTTGTGAAATACCAAATTTAGTCAACGTTCAACCAAAAATAGCACTGAATTGAAGCTCTATTATTAAGCTCTGTTAAGCATTGGAATGTGAAACTTTCAGGAATGTAATTCCTGGGAAATGTTCAATGAGTACAAGGAACAACATTTTAGCGAGCGGGAAATAGAATTCACACACAAGACAAGACTGATTAGCTGAATGGCACATGCAATTACCCAAAGTAACTAGCTAACTAACTAACTTACCATTACGTCGTTTCCCAGCGGGAGTAGGCACAGAGGACAGAGCGCCATACTCTTCTGTCCTGACACACAATTCTCGCCTCATTTACATTCATACATCTTCTCATACAAGCTCGCTGATTATTGAGACTTCTAACAGGACGATCCTCCAGTGTCTGGTTTACCTGGTTGTGCCTAGTCTTCCGGGGATGTTATCTATTTCTGATGCCATCAATGGATGTGTCATATATCTTTCATACCATTATCTTCTCATTCATCAGTTATATATGATCAGACCATCTAAGTGATCATTTCTTAATCTCACTTACTATACTAAGATCAGTTAACCCAAAGTATCTTAGAGATTACTTTTGTAAAAATTTAGTTGGTTAGATTAGGTTTAGGTTAGATTAGGTTCGGTTATGTTAAGTTAGGTTAGACTACAAAGACAAAAAGTGGAAAATAACATAATAGAATAATAATTTGTGAATATCCCGCTAATACTTTAAGATTAAACATGGCCTAAAATTAGGTGAATGCATATTTTCGCATACATATTTTCATTAAATTTGGTAAGTAGTTAAACACAAGCCTTTCCAATATGTCTAAGTTTATATAGTGTGTCCCAAAAGTCTTTCTCATTTTGGTTCATAAGCTGCACCAACGAACGGGTGAGAATCGGGGGGTGTGCCGATCGCTAGCCGCGTTCTTGGGAATTCAGTGCCTATGGAGCGTGTCCTTACCAGATGTTCGTGAAATTTTCCCTGGAAAATAAATATCCCGACGAGGTGACATAAACTGGCCTCCACGTGGTCCCGACTTGACACCAATTGAGTTTTTTCTATGGGGCTACCTTAAATCAAATCTATACAAGAACAGTCTTCCCTCTTCAGACCAATTTAAAAAAAAATATTCAAGAAGAAATGGCAGCAATCACGGAGAATACGTGCTGAGCAGTTGTGAGATATTTTGCCTCTCATATAGAAGGTGCCAGCGAAATAGTGGATCACATTTAGAACACATAATTTTTAAGAAATAAATTCCCATGGACTGTACTTAAATGCAAAATAAACAATTTTTTATTAAAATAATCCATTATTTTATTACAGAATTATGAAAAATACTTTTGGGACACTTTGTATTTATCTCTAAGATTTCCAATCTCAGAAATGTGAATGATACAAATGTACTATTTACATCAAAATAAGAAATGGCTGCATTGTGTCGTATTAAAACAGAACAATAATAATTATTAAGGAGAACACATTCTTATTGTGAAGTTGTATTTATTCAGAACACAGATCTGTGATATTTTAAATACAAATTAACACATTTATTTAAAATATCACATACTTATGTTCTGAATAATTACAAATTCACAATAAGAATGTGTTCTCTTTAATAATATATAAGTTGTATCAATGTATCCAAAATTTAATAAAAATGAATTGTCAATTATGGCGTTTGCTATCGTCTTACTGAAAAGTATTTGAGATTCCGTAAAAACAAAGTAGATGGCTTTCAAACAATGGAACGATAGATGTTAGATGTTTGAAAATTTGTCGTCAGTCCAGTATTGGCATAGCATAATCGGAAAACGTACGTTATCCGGATTGGAAGAGATCCAGGTACGAATGAATTTGTATTTCTAATAATTATTGATTGACATAAACTGGTTTCTCGGACGGAAGTACTTCCAGACCTAGAAATTGTTAATGAGATTATTTATCTCGGGTGTATAATTTCCGATGGCGGTGGCTGTGAACCGAAGATCAAACGACCCACTGGTATGGCGATGAGTTCTATATCGAGACATGACAAGATATGAAAAGACCGCGGTTTATCTACAATAAAACGTCTAAGATCAGGCTTATGCAATCTCTGTTATATTTCACATTTCTCTATGATGTCGTGTTGTAGTGTAGTGTTGGACGCGCGTGTTGGCATTAGCGATGCGAAAAAATGATACTCTTGACTCACTGGTATGATTGTGATTGATGTTCGATAATATCAGTGATTGAAAACTGTGACTGTGATTACAGTTTCATTACTAATATTTATGTGCCGCACGATATCACAATACACGAAATAAATGAAAAGATAATAAAAACAATTTTGAGCGAATTTACTTATATTATTCAAATTTTATTTTCGTAAAAAAACTATCTAATTAGTTATCACCACAAAGATAATGAAAACTATTAACTTATTTTTCGGGTCAAATGCGTAAAACATTTAGACAGAATCTACTAGATGGTGTTCATCACGAATTATAACGTCATTCCTACACGAATATTTTCGTTTCATATGCATGCGCCGAATCACGGTTCACAACCAAATATAAATAAAATAAAATAATAATCACGGAACACGATATTCCTAGATCAGAAGTCAGAGAATCACTGATAGTGAGTGTGGCTCAAAGATTGACTCACGGTTTGTGATTTTGAGCTCATTAGTAATTGGAATACCGTGGAATTCAACTGCAAATGTCTTCACTCCACAGGAAGACTCTCAAGAATTTGTTGATTAGAATCCTCCGAATCCTGCGAGAAGAAAAAGTAGCTTGGAGATGCTTGTGAAGGCTATGGCGGGCCATATAAAATAACGGAGAAAAATATGAAAATCCTTCACCCCTTGGACCGATCGATAGGAAAACACAACAGGCACTTCTCTAGTGATTGCTATCAAATCTGCGGAGGAGTGCACTCAAGGTTCGAGGGGTCGGAAGATCACGAAGACCGCGATCCTGTCACGAGCACTAGTAACAAGATAACTTATTATGAATATAATAAAGCATCGAAGGGCTAAAAAATATAAGTATAGTTTATACGCATAAAAATATTCATTACAGTTATAGCTTAGTTTTTGTTCAATTTTATCGATAGCCGTGTAGTTGCAGTGTTGCACTTACGTGCTGAATATTTTAGGTAGCATCTATTTATTTAGTTTTTCACACAGATAATTACTATATTTTTATTTAATCTACTTTACTGGCTATTTGCATTTCCTCTCTTGAGATATTACCATGTATAATTTTACATAACATGGATTTTTACGGATTGCTACAAAAAATATGAACTAACTAAGAAAAATGCATGGTAGTGGTGGGTCAAAAGTCACATTACCATTTAAAAACTAATTTGAATTATATATACATTTTTATTTATCTTTTAGATGATATCCTATAATACATATACCATGGAATTTGTTGTACCTAGACATGAAATATGCATTTGTGAAGATAAAAAAGATAGTAATTTACAAGATATTATTTTAATGGATTAGTAAAAAATAATCTCTATGCTGAAGTATATCATGTAATGGATAAATTATAAAACAATAAAAATACAAATAGTTATTTAGATGATACAATGGTAAGTGTCTTTTGGCTCAGCCTATATTAGTAAATAAATAAATTAAATACTAAATTAATGTATTCATTATAAATATATACATATAAAATCAATTTTGTCGAAAAATATTATTTTTGCGTCTCCGGGATTCGAACTTGGATCTCTATTTCCAATCCGGGGAAGTACACTACCAATTGTGTTATAATGCCAGTATTTTTCTTGACAAATTTTCGAACCTATATGTTACATTTTTCAAATTAATACACCTGTCGTTCCATTATTTGAAAGTCATCTACATTATTTTTACAGAATCTCAAATACCGTTGAGTAAACCGACTGCAGACGCCAGAATTATCAATTCATTTTTATTAAATTTTGGACACATTGATATGTATCATATATTATTAAGGAAAACACATTCTTATTTAAAATATCACAGACCTTTGTTCTGAATAATTACAACTTCACAATAAGAATGTGTTTTTCTTAATAAATAAATAAATATCTAGGGTTGTTGAAACACTATTGATATATCATTAAACTGCTTACATGTTACGTAATTAATAAAAATAAAGAATATAAAATGTATAAAATTGGACGGAATTAAAGCAATAAATTGAATTTTAATATCCTCAACGATTGTAATTCTTCACGCTTAAGATGAAAGTGCTTAAGTCAACAAATGTCATGCCAAGTGTGCGCGTGTGTAAGGTAAAAGAGGGGTCGCTCCTCGTACTGTGGAATCGTTAATAGGTGGAGGGTCGATTGGGGCAATTAGGAAAGGGAGAATGTAAGGTCTACGCGTACAAATGTATAATGGGTTTATTATTGATTACACTCGCGCTGTATTTGTAAAGGGAAAAATCTAAAACTTTTATGTTGAAAGGTGCTTTTTATGCATAAAATCATTTAAAAAATAAATAAATTCAATACCACATTTGTTTAACCTCTTCGAACCTGAAATACACACATTTATTAAATTATTTATTTTTAAATACTAATTAAATGTACCAATTAGAAAGATATACTTATAAAATCAATTATGTCGAAAAATTTTGTTGTTGTTACCGAGATTCGAACCTGGATCTCTTTCAGATAGTGCTTTTGACGACAAATTTTCGAACCTGTGTGTTACAATTTTCAAATTAATACATCTATCGTTCCATTATTTGAGATTACGTAAAAACGAAGTAGATGATTTTCAAATAATGGAACGATTGATATATTCATTTGAAAAGTGTGACATATGGGTTAAAAATTTGTCGTTAAAAGAACTGTGTGCTATATCATAGTTGGTCAATGCACCTTATCCGGATTGGAAAGAGATCTAGGTTCGAATCTCGGTAGCAGCAACAATATTTTTCGATAAAATTGGTTTTACATGTTTATCTTTCTAATTAATACATTTACTTAGTATTTATTTAAAATATCACAGAACTATGTTCTGAATAATTACAACTTTACATTAATAATGTGTTCACCTTAATGATTTAAAAAAAATCACAATTGTGTCAGAGAGCATTAAATTTTTTTTTCTGTTTATTTTCCTGTAAATGCTATAGGTACTTTGTGTGTTAAAATGAATAAAACATTTTATATTAAATAAAATTTAAAAAAAAAGTATTATATTTTAATTTACTCGAGACGCGTTTCGCCTTGTAAGTGCATTATCGAATCAAAAAAATAAGTGTTTTATTTTCACTACGGAGTTCATTATGGAGTTCTACAAACTTATCTCGGAAACCGTAATTATAAAAACCAATATTCATAACGACATTCAATAAGTGAAATATGATTAATCATATTTATAGAAAAAAATATTAAATTTAAATTAGCTATCTGCATTATTTTCGCATGGAATGGCTGCTTTTTCTAACGCCATTTTCTTTAATACGAATATATCAAACCACCGACGGAAAATGCAATCTCACAAAAGGTAATTGTAAGAATTAGAGTTAAAAATAACAAAAGATCTTTTGGTGTCTCTTGATTTTCGTCATTTTTTTGCCAAAGACTTTTCCTTAAAACATTCATTGTTCAGTAGACATGAATAATGGTTGTTTTAATAGAAAATAAATCGGAAGACAGAGAAAATCCAGAAAAAAATAATTTGGAGGCGGATTGTATAAAAAAAAAAAACCGTAGAATTATCCATTTCCGAAATCCTGCCAAATAGCGAATCTGTCTGGTCTACTCATAGCAACTTCAGAGATATTTGTTAAACATTGCGGTACAATTTGATGCGAAAAAAGTGTCAACAGCAGATAACTGAAAAAAAATCTGTCATCTTCGTGTTTTGCCTCTAAATGTAAAAGGTTCTATCATAGTGACATTATTAACATGATTGTCGACGTGAATTACAGGCCCGACAAATAATTGTCAGTTTTCGATAATTGAAATAAATAAATAAATAAGTAAACTTATATAAAAAAAAAATATTTAATTGACCACGCATTTTACAACGGATAATCAGCATTTCGTTGTTGTTCCAAAAATAACAATTTAAATACTTCGCTTTATACATACATTTTATACATTTTTCACTAAGTAGCTCGGTCCAGACGGATAATAAATATCTATATAATGTATTAAATAATTCAAAGATGCTCAAGTTCACAGTAAAGTAACTAAAATAAAATATGTAAATTTTAAACGTCTGAATATTTTGCTTTGATTGTTTCTTAAGGAGGCCATTTATATTTGTCAATTTATGCGCATAAATAATAAAAAGGAGTACAAAAATAATATGTAAGTAAGAATAGAGTACAGAACAAATAAATTAAGCTCCGTAGTATCGCTAGCGGCGTAACCTTGACGTAAAGCGTAAAATTAGCACAACATAGTCGGTGGTTTTTGTGTAGATAATATGATGTCTGTGTGATAATATTCCAATAAAGACAAGGGTTAAAATATGAATTAAATATATTAATTAGAAAGATATACATATAAAATCTATTTTATCGAAAAATATTGGTGTCGCGCCACCGGGATTCGAACCTGGATCTCTTTCCTAACCGGGAAAGGTGTATTATTTAACTATGCTACAGCGACAAATTTTCAAACCTACATGTTACCTTTTTGATATTAATATATTTAATCGTTTCATTATTTGAAAGAGCCAACTACCTTATTTTTACAAGATCTCAAATACCGTTAGGAAAGAGATCCAGGTTCAAATCCGAGTGGTGCAACAACAATATTTTTCGTTAAAATTGATTTTATATGTATATCTTTCTAATTAATATATTTAATTCATATTTAAAATATCACAGACCTATATTCTGAATAATTACAACTTCACAATAAGAATGTGTTCTCCTAACAAAGGGTAAACTTCATAAATCAGCGGTTAGGACAATTGTGGTCTACGGGTTAGTGTTGTTGTTTTGGATGAGAATAAAGAAACAGGTGGACAACATGCATGTGTGCAAGGTGCTGAGATATGCCGCTGGAGCCACAACATTGTCAAAATACTGTGACTCTCTATTCTTCTATTCTTATGTCCATATATATAGGGAACGTAGATCTCACGATATATAAAACCATTAATAACACGAATAGCTTTAGTCGGTCGCGATCTTAAAAATTTGAACATAACTAAGGATTGTAGCCCTGAACAGAACATAATGGGCAAAATGGTAAGAGTAGCCGACTCTAGATAAACGGGATAAAACTAGGACAAGTATGAAGTTTTCTATGTACAGTTTTCTGGGCTAATCTACTGTGTATATCTGTTTCGAAACGTTGGACAAAAACGTTACGATATACACGGAAGATTAGCCCAAAAAAAGCTACACAGAAGATTCTGAACCTAAGAATATTTCTAAATAAGAAGATTATAGATTTTTTGAAATATTTAGAATCCCCATTTACAGACAAACATAATATTGTTTCCTGAAGAAGATACCATAAGTATTGAAACATGTTGATTTATCAATAAATAGTGATTTAAATAAATCTTATTATTTGTAAACATAATACTTAAACGAGGACATAACAATTTGTATAACGAGTGTTAATCGGCATATAAAAATAGCTGAAATCAAGAATGATGTTCAGAAGAATAAAGCTAATAATGAAAAGACCGGTGCTTACCAACGCATCAGTAACCTGGTCTGAATAATGAAAGTTTAAGCAACACAATGTGTATTTAAAAGGATCCTCAGGAGTATCATATAAGTGGAGTATGGCAGGAACTTAACAATCTGTACGATGAGCAGAAAGTCACAAAATTCATAAATTAGGAATTATTTTGTATAAAACGTTGTATAATTAATCTACAAATGGGCGATAAATAATAAACCTGAGGAAAGACAAAGAATAGAAAGACCAAAAGTGAGGTGTCAAGCATCTTAGTGTTAGCAATAGGCAGGAAGTAGTCCAGCGCAGAGATCAGTGGGGGTGTATTCTTCAGGAGGGCAGGACCAATGCCGGCTTGTAGAACTTTATTATAATGACATAATAATAAGAATTTAAACAATATTTTTGTCAGAATTAAACGACATTACGTAAAGTAAATAAAAATGATACCATGCAGTATGAAAAAGGTGGTCTAGTGGACCGGAACATTTGTCCAATTATTTTATTTATATTTGCGACGTAAAGTTGCCACTCGAATTGACAAGTTTCATCCCTCACAACAGAGGGTTGAATAAAATTACAATTAGAATACGAAATGAGGGCACCCTGTCAAATTCGTACATCCATGGCGAAGATTAATTTATTTTCCGAGTAAAATGTCATGCGTGCGGTTGTTGTACCTGAAATGATACCGAAGTATTTTTTACAGGGTTGTAAAAAATACTTCGGTAACATTTCATAATTAAAAAAATAATATATATAATTTAACGTTTTATATAAAAATGGTAAATATTTGTTCATGTACATTAAAGATGGTTGTCGAAAAGATTTGGTACACTGAAAACATCGATTTACTAAATTGCAAATCCGAATATTCCATTATCGTTGTTTGAAAGAATCAATATTTTTGTACAAAATTTTCAGCTGTTTCAGGCATTTTATATGCTTCAGAAGGTAGCTTGAATATGTGCATTCCATTTATGAAAATTTAAACAGGAAAAACAAAAGCGGAGCTGCTTCTGTTGGCACGCGCTCGAGAACGATTCTATTTTTCGGCGGGGTACAAAATATAAAATAGTTCATCATTTTTGTTGGTTTGTTGGATGTGATCAAGTTTCGAAGGCTGGCCAGCCGAGTTACGGGAAGTTAGTAGAAGACTGAACAGCCGAGTTTCGACCATCATAGAAGACCAGCGGTTTGCAGTCTAGATTACGCAGATTAATGTTTTTAGTTGTATAATTTGAATGGGCATATTCGACAAAAATCGATGAAAAAACTAGAACCTAGCTGTTGAAGATTATTACGGTGACAAACGCAGTTATCTATTTAAAATATATTTTATTTTATATATGATAAATTCCAAATCATACCAACAAAATTATCAGGTTCAAAATAATTTATAGAGAAATATTAATAAATTGAGTTATATAAATAAAAACCTTCCTAGAAGAGAACTGAACCCCGTCCTCCTTCATGACATACGGGAATACTACCCACTGCTCTGCTGAATAGTCAATGAGATGTGAAAATAGCAGTTTACAAGTATCTTAGCTTATTACAAAGTTCAACAGGGGTAAACCATGTTTTTAAAATATATTAAATTTATTATAAAGAAAATGAAGTCAATAATATATAAAGTATGTTTTTATTATATAAACGTAACGAAACAATTGATATTTTATTTCTCCCAATGTGCGAATGTGACATTTATAACATGTTGGTGATTGGCTGTGGGTTACAAATATGCGACCGCGTGAATCATAATTTTCAATAAGGATCGTAATGTACAGAGATGTTTTAAAATAGTTAGTACATTAAAACTATTTTACTTCTTGATTGAATCCATCAGAACTAGGGATTATGTGTTCTCGACTTTTTTAATTTCCGGGACTCGAGAGTCAAAATTTTCAAGTCCCGGGAATTTCCGGGAATCGAAACCAATAATTAAATTAAAGAGAAAAAATATTTTAATATGTACATTAGGGATATTATCCGTATTAAATCGAAAAAAAGTTGTTTGATAAAATAATAAAGAGTATTTTTTAAAAATGAAATTAAGCTTACGTAAGCTTATAAAATACACAAAAAAGATTGATAAAGTAAGAAATCGGAAGACAATAACGTATATATTTATATTTGGTCAAAATCAATGACTCGTTTCAAATCATTTCATCTCATCTAAATTTTGTTTCGTCAAAAAAATGACACGATTTCATTTTAAATTTTTACAATCCCACACACACTTCCATCTTTACATCATCCTTACACATCACATTTTACAATCCCCTGTTTGAACAAACCGACAAAACTATTACCTTCAGAATCTTTATAGCTGACCTACTTCGTATTTCGCATTGTTTAAGCTACAAGAGTTGACACACGTGCATCGCTCGCTGTTACCGCAATGGTCAGCAACAATTGTTTTTTTCGACAAATAGATTTTTTCTATGTACCTTTTTAGTTGATTCAATTAATTTATATATAACAAACTTTATCTTTGTATTATACACACGTTGGGTTATTTTCACTACTAATTTCGAGAGGTGCAGTCTCTCTCATCATCTAAATAATAATAATAAAGGAATATCGCCGCTGTTTAAAAATAACAACTTCTCGGAATTTACTAACCACGCAATTGAAACAAACCACTCTTTCGATAGTAACAGACTAAAACTTCTCCACTCGATACCTTATAAAGGATTAATAATTAACAATTTAAATAGAAAAAAGAAATAGAAAAAAAATTAATTCGAAGATAACACTGATTAACAACATAACATTCCATGACACATCGTCTTTACTGTCCATATTTCCGTTTAACGACCGAAACCTTACCCCTCTTCTCAAGCTCCGCCTCATTGCCCGAATAGACACAATACTGTATTTAGTTTAGTTATCACCTGATGATGAGAAGGATTGCACATCTCGAAACTAGTAGTGAAAATAACCCGACGTGTGTGTAATACAAAGTTTTGTTACAGTTAAGTTACACCACAAAAGTAACAGTCATGTGAATTAATGATACAATTAATTTATATAACTTGTTTAAAATGAATCATATTAAGAAAAATGAGTCTCGTGTCACGGGTTATTTTTTTGTTAAGTTTCGGGACTCGAGACACCAAAAAAAATCATGGGATTCCTGGGTTGTCTCGACACAGAACACCTAATCAGTACTATAATATAATACATAAAAACTTGATTTAAGTCCGGTGCAACCGCGCTGGACTGCTGACTGCAGGGTGCTTTCTCGGACACCCTACAATTTATGACGATATTCACAAGAGGATTATAAAAATTCAGTCATAATACGAAGTCCACAGTAAGCCGAGGTCTCTTTATGTTTGAAATAAATAACGTAATAAGTACACACGGACGCTAGAGCACTTTATGCCGGGGATTTTTAATAGCCACGTTTCATAACCGAGCAATGGCGGACATACATCCAGTAGTGCCAATGTTTTAGGTAGATTTCTATAGGAATACGAATTTTCATTGTACATAATATGTGTATCGCACAGAATTACTCGCCGAGGAGGCGCCAATTAATTGTACCATAAGACGCGTGTCAATAATTTAAAGGTGCAATCATCGGCGTGGTGCCAAAAAACCCGTGGAATAGATTTCAGGAAAACAATGACGTCTTAGTAAAACGTCACAAGCGGCGGCCTGTCGTCGTGTAGGTACTTGCAAATATGACTGTATGTATTGTTATAAATTTGAATAAAAACAGAGTATTCTGCATGCGGCAGCCATTCATAGTGTACCGATAATGAACATATTTTGTATTTCATTTCTTTCGATCTCATTATCATCATCATCATCGCCGGTTGAGAGAAGCTGACATCGGCGAACCACTCTTGTTTTATGTACGGAATAATATGTATATGGATTAAAATGGATTTTGTGGACAAAAAAAAACTCACAAACTCATTAGATTTCTTGGTTAATATCGCTAATCAGCTCTCAATCTGCAAACATTTGTAACTACGTTATTATTATTCTAGAGCAAAAAGAAAAAAATACTATTCAGGGTTGCGTAAAAAAATTAGAAACTTAGAATATGTAATTCGTACTCGAAAAACTTATTTAAGGGTCGATTTTCAGAAAATTCATAAAAGTGCCAATATTATGACGTTTTTTTACTACGGTTATATTAGACTGAATCGTAAGTACCGTCGTATTTTTTTTTCTTCTAAATTAACTCTGTTAAAATCTGTATTAAATTTTTCTTTTTTTTTTGGTTTCTTCTGACAAATTCTTCAATTGATAGCCAGTGGTTGAAATAATTTTTAAAATGTCAGAAAAAAGTGTGGATATTCGACAATGTTTACTTTTTGAATTTAATAAAGGCCGTGATGCAACAGTAGTAATCAAAATAATTTGTGAAATGTACGGTAAGGGTGATATCGATGGTCGAGCCAGTAATTTATCAGTAGCTGATAGAAGAGCCGGGGCTCCCTTTAACCACCGACGATGATATGCTAACAGCTATAATAAAAGCTGATCCTCGTCAAAATACCAGAGACATCGCATTGAAGATGGTTATTAGTCAAACGACCGCGGTGAGACATCGCATTGGCCTGGTTTCCAATTGATCAATCGCAAGGGTGTTGTTTTTCACCACGACAATGCGCGGACTCATTCTGCAATGATGACGTAGCACAAATTGAAGGAGCTCAACTTGGATGTTTTAAAACATCCACCCTATTCTCCTGACCTTGCTCCATCAGATTTTCACCTTTTTTTATTTTGTACAAAATTATTTGTATGGAAAAAAACTTAAAACAACACAGGAGGTGAAAACGCACTTGGATATATTCTTTGAGTCAAAACTGGTGTGTTTTTATTCCGATGAAATTAATTGACAGATGGGAGACAGTCATTATAAATAATGAAAATTATGTAATGTAATTATAGTCGAGTACGATCATAGTGAGGAAACACTTAATATTATTTTGATTCAGGCCTGTTTTCATACAAATCTTCACTGTTACAGTGAGCTCGCTTTACTGATATAACGCACAAAATTTTTGTTAACAAGTGAACAAAATACACTACACGGTAGACTGTTTTAGAAAACCCTAATTCTTGAGAAGTCATAAAATCGAAAGCAGCGTCTGCCGACGAGGTTCCTTATTGTTTACGATTCCTTTCAGGTTTGTGAATTCTTAGAAAAAAAACAATGGGTATTTATTTGATGTAATTGAAATAATGTGATTGAATGCAGTAATTTACTTTAAAATGTTTTTGTTTATACAATTATCGATTTTTGATTTTTCATATGTATTTGATTTGCTTTTAATTTTATCGGATATTAAATATTTTTGTAATAACGAGTAACGGTTACAATGAGCAAATTTAGCTGGTTTCTTCGTACTCGTTATAACCGAGTTCGATTCTATTTAATGAAATACGTTAAAAAAAATTCTACTTTTCTTTTCGACTCAACCTAAATATTTTGATATTCTGTTCAGTCATGACCCCTCCAAGAAATGACGTTGACTTTTGGGATACCTTGTCTAAAGTCTAAATTCATGGTAAAATTAAGTGGTTCACACGGTGTAATGATAACGCATTCCTCCGGCAAGGGAACATTCCAGGTTAGAGTCACAGCGATAAAAAAATATTTTAGAAAAGATACATTTTTCTGTACATCCTTATAAGTGAATCTTCTAATTCGTTTTAAATAAATGGATTTGCCACACTTACTGACTAAATTTTTGCTGCATTTCGCACTTTCGTACCAATACATTGAATTGGATTACATTGTTCATTGTTAGTCTTGCCCGAGTTGACAAGTATCCATTAGAAACTACTGCATTCAAAGCGTCGCTCACTTTATTCCCTGCAGTCACCCTCCTTTCGACATCTTTCTCAGCCTTCAATAATTCCAAATACAAAACTCTTTTACTTGAGACTCCTCGAGTTTGCAAAATAGCCTGGAAAAAGTGTGTCCGTATAAGAACTATAAACCGAAAATTTTGTACAACTAATATTTACCTACATATTAAATCTCTGCTCCGAGCTTATAAAACATTAAACGCTGATTACCATAATTCCCACAATTTGCATACTTTGCAGAGAATACTACCACTCGGTACCTACTCCGCCCGCGCAGTATAAACTAAGTATGCAGAAAAGTAACAAAAATGTCATTTATTTATCGTTATGTTATACGCAAGTCTTTTCGCTATCCTCAGTTCGGCCTGCGATGTTTGTAATGGAAGATTTCCAGAACGGTAATGGGAAAAGAATGAGGCTATGTATGGGTGAATATCAAAAAAGAAGATGAATCCGAGAGAATGACGAATATTAAAAAGAATCCCAAAAAACAAAGTCTGGCAGGGGAGGCATTCTCGAAGGCTTCGCAGTGTTTTAAGAGCAGTTAAAAAAACATCTACATTTACTAAAGAAATAAAATAAGTATTTCATAAAACATGTTAGTTGAATCAGTGAAAAGGATAAATAAAAACAATTAATATATCGATAAAATTTATAATTACCACCGGGACTCGAACCCGGAACTTTCTGTTTCCGGAAGAATGAGTTCATAAATTTTAAGATGGCAACTTTAATTAATATAAAGTTAATAACAATAACGAATAAAACACTATATATATGATTGCATTTAATATTTTGCTTCTTATTAAAATAAAAACACACTAGCAGAAAGCGATGGCTACGACCAGTATTCTGGTAAATTCTAATTTTCAGTGTTGAAATTATAATTGATCAAAAACGGAATCTACCTGAGTATAACACAACCAACTAATTCAAACAGATATTTATTTAAAATGATTTAAATAACAGTAATTTACCGTTCCGGCGACAAGACGCGACACACAACTGCGACTCAGCCTGGCGACTGATTATATTCAGGGTCTCGCTACATAAAGCTATTTTTCTCTTATCTTAAATAAAAATTTGAACCTGCGCACCCAAAATCTGATTAGACTCTTAACCCCACTCAACCAAGTCAAAAAAATGTATAATAAAAGATTATAAACGTATTTCCAAAATTGTGACAACAATTTCCTTTTTGATTACAGTTTTTTTAAGAGTGAAAAATGATAAATAAAATATTTGAGTATATTTTTATAGTATAAATATATCTTTATAGTTATTCTCGTATGAAATTTATGCAATATGGTGATTTTGTGAAAGGAAAGTTTCATATTATGGTGATAATTTTCGTTTTAGCTGGGCTTAGCCTATTTCACTTTTTCGTGAGTATTTTTCGCAGTCGGCTAGGATTTTTAAATATCACCCCCCCCCTCCCCCGCGGCTTCAACTACCTGCTCGGCAAAAATGATACGAAAATAGGTCAATGAACAAAATCGTTAAAGACGTCACAGCAAGTTTATATAATTTTAGCATATTTACAGGTATTAACCGTACTTGTTTTATCAATATGTCTGGAAGTTAGAACCATTAGTATTAATATGATAGGTATAAGATATATTAAGTATTTGAAACCTGTCGTAGGGTAGGTAAGGAAGACGTACATAGAACAGTTTCTGTAAAAATATGCAATAAAATAAATAATTATTTCTTCTTCAATATTAACAAAATATTTTGATATTAGAATCGAGGAGCGCTTGAGATGCCTAAATAGCAACAATTTACCAATCACCTTTTGGAAACAAACCATTCTTTTGATATTAACAAGGGTTTAGAATATATACAGGTTTACAGTTAGATAAATTAGAAATTTTAGAAATAAGAAAAAGTGATAATAGCAAGCTAAATATTATAAATAACCAAATCCTCTTTGCAAATAGTTAAATTAATTTTAAATTTCTTTTCATATTAGTTCTTACTAATTCACCACTTTATAGTTTTGTTTTTATCTATGCTTGTATTTTTAATATCAGTATATATTGTTTCCTGAAGAAGATATCATAGATATCGAAACATGTTGAAAATCAATAAATAGTGGCTTAAACAAAGTATTCTGTCTAATTATTTACCTACAGCAGCATTAATTGTGTATAATTTTCAAATTACTGACTATAGAAATGGACTTCGTTGTTTATACTTGATATTTAAAAAAGTACCTTTAAAGAAAAAAGATCACATGTCCACCAAATTCGTATATATCAAAGGAAATAACACTTTATTTTAATATTATGCATCAATTTCCTTTCAAATTTCCCTAGTTAAAAACCTTAATAGAACCCACGTAGAAATAATACGAGATAAGATAAGATGATATATTTAAAGCGTTCACAGATATAACATTTTTTCGGAAAATAATATCAAGTGTAAAATAAAGTGCAAATTAATAATTAAAAGAAGCAGAATCCGAGGACAACGAAAAGAAAATTAAAAATGTAAATCAAAGAGAATGATTTAAAATATAAAATGAAAATGGAGAACGAAAACGGAATATATGAGTGATTTAAGAAATAATTGACATAATTGAATCCGAATTAAATTTTTACGTACATAAAAAGCAATCTGTCCTTTTGTTACCATAAAAATTGAGTACAATTGTACCGATTTTGAGGCGGTTTTTAGAATATTCAAAATTTCACTGGGTAGATTTTAAACTATATATATATATATATATATATATATATATATATATATATATATATGATCAGGATGACATCAAGAAATTGAGAAGTGAGAAAATATGTCGTATTTTTATCGCATGGGTTTAACAGTAATAGAAAAAGTCGAATAGGGTAGATATTTCAGATCAATATAAATGGTTTATTTACACACCGAAAAGTAAGATTTTCTGTTAGTGAAATATCATTAGATTGAAATGTAAAATCGGCTTGATGATGTACTCCGACAAAACTAAGGTGATGTGTAAACAGAACCCGCACGCGGTTGTCATACAAGTACGTATAGAAAATGTTCAGGAATAGCTGTATCAAGGTTATGAAAACTATACGAGTGAAATCGAGCGGAGGAGAAGATTGGGGAGGGAAAACTCAATCATACATTCAAGAACAAGAACTCGAATATACCATAGAACACATATCTATGACTAATGTATTCTACCCGTACTGACATACGAAGCACAAACATGAACTCTTACATTACAAATTTGGAGAATCTGACAGTTACGCAAAGAGAGAGATAAAAAAACTAAAGAGTGAGTGACAAGAAAGTCAAAGATTGACAAACTGTCGCGAAACTGAAGTAGGGCGACTGATTGCTGGCATCCGTGATTGAAAGAGGTAGAAGTTGATGATATCAAAAAGATAAACTTTTATTAGAAGAGAGTTGCACAGAATTGAGGATCATACAACGAGGGAGGCGTATATTCAAAAATAAACTCAATAAACTAAAAGTTGAATAAATAAATAAAGAGTCCCTAAAAAAAGAAAACGAAGGTAAAATTAAAAAATCAGACAGAATTACTGAAAAATTTCTGTCATTTGATTGGTATCAAGGCAAATTAGAAACATTTTAAAAATAGTTTTTCAAGTTAACTTAATGTTTTTGACGTTTCGACAGGTTGAAAGAAAGCCCTTAAAACACGCGAGTCAAGACTTAAAATAGAGAGATTATGAAAATGCTTTAATTTGTAAAACGTTAATATAATTGACGCTACACGTGCCACCGACAAATCACGGAGTATAGAGCAGCTTAAGTAACGTACATTATTACTGGCATGAACGGATATAGTAAATCCAAGACTAGTCACCCTCCCACGCTGGCCACCTCAACACGTTTCAGCAGTAGTTCATCGTAAAAACTGCGTGGTCAAAATATATATACATCCTTATCAGGTCACTTAACTAGATTGGCATTGATATTGCTTTCAATTATTTCCTAAAAATATATATTACTTCCTAAACATTTAATTATGTAGAGGTTGTCCAAAAGTTTGCGTCGTTTTTTTGGGCAACCTGTCATTTTGTAGCTCTTGAAATTTACTTTTATAATCTCTATGTATTACAAAAAAATTGAATTATGGAGCTTCAGATTGGTAAAAACTGACACATTCGACATCTTTTTCCGTCAGACTTTAATTGTTGATACAGAGGCGCGCAAGCTGCTCGAAATACGTTGTGTGTCAACTTAATTCGCGGAATGCAAAAAATATAAGTATGGAACTGTACTTTAGTATGCATCTATAGATTGACTTACATGGAATTTCTATTTCTGGAGGTAAGCCGGAAACTCATTTTCCAAAATATTAACTAATTGTTTCACGTTAAAAAATCATTGACGCAGCTTTTAGAAATCATACTCGTATAAAGCTAAATCAGGAAAATAGGCTAAATGATCTACGAGTAATTGTGAAAACCCTTTATCTTTGTTTTAGGCAGACAGTCTCTCGCGATCGATCTCGATCTCGCACCGTGAATGCTCTGAATTTCGATCGCCCATTTTTTCATTAAAGTGTACACACACATGTTTGTTACCTCCCAAATAGCTAACTAACAACTGATTTTACCAGCTTGAAATTTACACACGTAACAATTTGAACATGCCCACGTGATATTGCTACAATTACATCATGGGCAACAGAGAACTGCTTGGCCATTCCGGGAATTAAATTATCATGCTTCGCATATGTACTGTCTACGATGAAAAATTTATTCAATGTATTTAAAATATTACAGACCTATGTTCTGAATAATAAAAACTTCACAATAATAATGTGTTCTTCTAAAGAAGATTTTATTGCTGAAAGAACAGCACGAAAGTGGTTTGCCAGCCAGATAACAAATTGAAATAAAAATAACATAATGATAATTATCTTCTACTTTTTTGTTCTGATTTGCCTACTCCTCAAATGATGATGCTGTAGGGGTTGACGTGTAGAGGTTGTGGTTGTTTGATATTATTGACTCGCGATTGTATCAGAAGGTTTTGTAGATGTGAGACTAAAGCACCTAATGTCATCTAGTCTCACGCGTGTTAGTGTATGACGCAGTGTAGAATGTCTGTTGTTGTAACTAGAGCAAGATTGACATTTATTAATGTATGAATTATACAGAGGCGGTGTATAGTTAAATGCGCGTTAAACTCTGGAGTGGCTCGTTCGAGATGTGGATGGAAGATGTTGCTGAGAGAACGGTCTGCGCAGAAGTGGTCGCTAGCTGCAGGGGCAGTGTCCGTTACGATGCTTGTTGTCTGCTGATGGGTTTCTTGAATTTCGGCTCTATATGGTTGATATGTGAGTCCTTACACGGCCATGTCTGTGGGCGCGTGCAGTTACTAGTCGAAGCACTTTGAGAAATCTTGAAATTTTCAAAATAAAATAACAATAATATTAGGATTTTTAAAGACATGAAAATCAAACGGAAATATAATATTGTATGAAAATGGCACAGGTTAAATACGTACGAAAGATTGTATTACTCATACGAGTGTATTACTCGTGCGAGTGTATTACTCATACGAGTATTACTCATATGAGTGCCTCAGAAAATTCTTGTAAACCCAAACACACTATCGTCTTAGATATTTACTTATATTCTATATTAAAAATATAACTTTGTACTTACGGATATTATTCGGCGAAGGAGGATGAAAATAAAAGGCTAATTGAAAATTTCCTGATTCCTCGAAAAATCTTTAAAATAACATTTTATTTACTCAAGCAGAGCTCAGAATTTGTTTAGATGATTCGAATTTAATACTTAAATTATGAAAATTAAATATAATTAATAGTATATATTCCGTACAGAAAAGAAGACTGTACACAAGGGTGGTTCGCCGATGACGATGATGATGATTGTGAAGTCGAAAGAAATGAAACACAAATCGAGAATGGCTTCCGTCTGCAGAATACTCTATTTTTATTCAGATACGTAACAATACATTCAGTCATATTTGCAAGTACCTAGTCTGCGACAGGCTGCCGCTTGTGACGTTTTACTAAGTCGTGTCTGTTTTTCTGAAATCTCTCCCACGAGTTTTCGGAAGTACAAAACTTTAAAATGAAATGAACACATAAAAATCGTGGTAATAATAATTTAATGCTATCAGTGTATAAATACGATTTCGCGTATATAGGCGCTGCGGCTGGCTCGAATAAAAGTCAAATTTTCGACCACTTTTTGGAGCAACTCGTGCCATATATCGGCAATAACGCCAAAAATGTTGGCTTCTAAGTCGTCTAACCTCTCTGATTTATAAACGTAGACTAACGACTATACATTTCCCCACAGAAAATAATCCAAAGGATCTTGGAGGCCAATTCACAGGTCCATTAAGGCGAAATTATGCGCTCCTCAAATGTTTCCTTCAATAAATAGATTGTGACGCACGTTGTGCGGCATGTTGCACCATCTTGTTGAAACCCCAGCTCTTCCACATTAATGCTATTCAATTGGGGAATGAAAAAGTTAGTAATCATGACTATAAAGCTCTCGATGGCGAATCAACTCATTCGGGTCTTCCTCAATACTACGCTCCACTGTAGCAACAGCATTTTCGGTACGCACTGTACGATATCTCTGCGGATGCATATTATCAATTAGAGTATCTGTGGCGTGAAAAAATCCATGGTTATTCGAATAACGCGCTTGGATAAACGATTACGTAGACCGTAAAATGGACGTGGCGCACGGTAAGTTTCGCGAACTGAGCCACGATTTTCGAAATAAATTTGCAGAATTTGCAAGTGTCGTTCTGGTGCAAGTTTATTCATGATGAAATAGCAAATTAAGCTGAGGACAAATCAGCTGTCAGTTGTCAAATTGGCTATAGCTGGAAAAAGTGTTAATTCGAAAAACAAACCTCTAAAAAAACAACCTATACGTCGAAGAGATTGAAGAGGTCTATCGCCGCCACAATTATTGTGCGTAAATCCAGAGCGCATAGGCGCATAAAACACGCCCGGTACCGACGTCAACATGTGCCAATAGCATGCACTCGCAATCAACTGGAAGTCCAACTCGTGAGCTTTACTCGCCATCGTCTCCCCGACCGAGAATTCCTCCGTTAACTACTTGCGTGTAAATTTATTGTCCGGTCAAATTTCATTTGCAATTTTGTATAACTGTGCTCAATAAACTACTGTCAACTGTAAGTAGCCTTTCTCGTCTCCAACCTGCTCTCGTCTGGTCACACACTCCGCGATCATAATCAAACGAACACTTGAAAAAATGGGTGGTTATTGTATTGGGGCACTCACGCTACAACGTATTTTTCTGATTCATCTGCCAAACCCACACACCTACATCAACCAATATACCAGATCCACGGCGTCGATACACACATCGATCCATTAATTCCACAGGCTACCAAATATAATCATGAAATTCCTTGTATCAATATTTTCATTTTGGTGTCACTCACGTCATCATTTTGGTACCACTTACGCAATAAAATAGCTTAGCGACTTTTTTAAATATATGACTCGAATGGAACGAAAATTTAAACGCTGACAATGTAATATGCATTAATGTAAAAAATACGTCTTGTTTACACAAAGATTTCATTTTTAAAAAGAAAATACTTTTACAGTTGCATAAATGTGTCATAAACCATCAGATTTATGTTTCTACAAATAATGTGTAGAATGCTCCTCGTCCCGCAAGTAATGTTCCCAACCCCTCTCCTATATGTACACTTTATTTCATGTCTATTCATTTACAGTTCTGTGATTAATTCACACACACACACACTCACTCGTTCATAACTGCATCCTGTCTTTTACCTCAAAAAATTTTTGATTTTAATTTATAGTTTTTAGTTAGTTATGATGTCATAACTAACTAAAAACATTCTTTTCTTCTTCAGGATGTCCTGAAGAAGAAAATGGTATTTTTCGAAACCGGTAGACGTATTTAAACTCAATTCAGTGGTTAATAAAGCAAAGATAATAAATAAAAAATATATTTCATTGTAATGTTCACGAATAGTTATGTATCTCTTTCCTTAATATAAAATATAAGCAGCTTCCATCAATTTTTTACATAAGCGAGTAATGACAAAATCTAACCGGTATAGATAATATTTTAGCATAAGAACATTAAATATCATATACATACATAACAAGAAATATTGAGAATCAAGGGAGTAAGTATCCCCCAACAATTCCCCACATCTCCCCATCCACGCAACATCCGCTTGTTAACACAGGTAGCACAGACTCCACCCTTAAATGGGTCGAGCCTCGTGTGTGACATTACACAAAAAAATCCACACTAACAGATATTTATTTTACAAACCACAAAAGTCGTTATAGAGCAACACACTAATTTAGAAATTCAAAAATTGCTCTATAACCGAAAATTAGAATTTACAACAGGCGAGTTTACGGGATCATGATTTGAGACACGCGACGAAATGTTTTTGTTCAAGCACACGTATACACTGCACACGATACCTGGCCATGAAATGTTCTAAGCGCACTGTTAAGGGCAGTGCGGAAGAGAGGAACTACTTAAAATAGTAACGATAAATTTTTTGCAATATTTGAATACGTCCAAGAACACTCAATTACTGGATTTTCACCTACAAAGGCCACATATTAACAAATATTAAACTTGAAAAAATTCAATAGCTTTAGATAAATATGATAGTTATATTTATATAAAGTGATCACTTAAGCCAGCCGAAGACAGGTCGTAAGCCCTGTAATTACCCATACTTCCATATATTTTCCATATAATATATATTTTTTTTAAATAGCTTCGTCTCTTTCAGATATATTTTATTTATTTGATAAATTTTTAGATGATCCTCAATGATTTTTTAATTTTTCAAGTGTACATGTTTTAAAGTACCAAAGGTCAGTTAATATTTATTAAAATAGAAAAACACTTTCTGAATTAAAAGTAAATACGTGCATGCATTTAACTACCCTCTTTTGTAAACACAATTTAAAAACATTGAGCCCACAGAGACTGTCTAACTAAAATTTAATTAGCGGCGCCCAGGTACGGCGCCGGTTAGCGCCCCAGTGCCGACGCTTTCGGAAATCCAATTAAAAATAACACACAATACAAATGCACAGAATTCACATCGCCGTTCGTTGGCCTTACAAATAAAATACCCTTTCGAAAAGCTGTCAGCGCAAGAAAACAATAACAGACTTTCTGATAATCTCACAATTAATATTGTGCACTTGACAAAATGCTCCCGCGAATTAATTCTTTATTGTGATTCGTGACATAAAATAACTGATATATAAATAAAAAAATACAAAATAAGATTTGATTATGAATATTTGTAATAGTAAATTGACATGCTTCTTGGTCTAGAGGTAACTAACACACGACTAGTGATCAGCTTCGAGCTTCGTCACGGAAGACTACCAAGTTAGTCCTTTTTTCATTGCATAGTAGAACTATTGATACGACATGAATTGCATATATCTTTATTAAACAAAAAATGAGGTTCATTTGCATAATTACAAGCTCAAATACATTAAATAATATATATTGTTATGTTAGAATTTAATCCCTTAAGTCGTAATTTTTACAATTCGCCACGTTTATATGAGGTAAACACTGAATCGCGGACAAGTAGTTCACTTGTGCCGGACGCGGGATCGCTAAGCACACGGCGCCGCTTGAGCTCCGCGAGACGCGCGGCGAGGTCGAAAGTCTATTCGTGCACGATCGAAAGAATTTCAGAGTAAGATTTAGATCTTGTTGATACTAGTGCATCATCAGTAGAATATTGTAGTATTTAATTTGCATTGTACTCTCTTCCTACGCAGAAATGACAATTTCCATTTTCAGGCACCGGGATAAGGGCACCCGGTTCTAATCTGAAGTTGGCGTCACGGGTGGCTGGGATGCGCGATTGAAGAAAATCTCCATTTGGAATGGAGCGATTATCGGCACATCCCCGCGTGACGCCCGCGATCCCATACAATGGAGACGCACGGATTTCGAGGTTATGTGACTATCATTTTAACTTATTTGTAATATTAAGAGGGAACGACAGTTCACCACCGTGATGGTGGGATTAATCTTACGGTGATTATTTGTCTTGCGTCGTATCCGGGAGGCTTGCCCATGATTCGATTCAACGATGCTTCGGGATGATTATTATTTCACTTCCTTTTCAAGTTGTATTTGTGAACAGATGCCAGAATGGAAAGATCGATTACTTGATATTTATTTTGTATTAAACAATCTTATTGTAAATCAACCTCTTTCATTAATTAGCTTTGATTCCTAGTACGAATTACACAATACTGAGATACATTTACCACAGGTGAAAGAAAGGTCGTCAGCTGAAGGTAAGTGCGAAGAACTCAATTCCAGCCGAACTCACATTTCCATGTCAACCACTGTCTAGCCGGTTGCCCCGGGGTTCTATCCGCAGGAGAAAAAATGTACTATATTATAATAGAATGACCAAGATATATAAGTACCATATAATAATATCATATTGTATATAATATTCAATGTATTTGTGTATAAGCGCAAGGAAATTTGAATTAGTTGGATTAGTGACATAACTTTTGAGTATTTAATTCAATATATTCTTAAAGATCAGATCATATCTGATTAGATTCTACCAAAAATTAACAAAATACAACGATAATTGCTGATAACACTTGAAATTATAACAAATTAATTCGTACTAAATAGATAATTCCTCCACGTTAAACCATTATTTTTTAATTATATCTTTTACTTTATATATACAACGAGTGAAACAGAAAGTCAGTATTTTTATCCATAATTATGGTAGACCTTTATACAACAATAATTAAAATATTACTGATTATTCATAGCAAAAGAAATAATATTTTTAAAAACCATACTTCGTTCATATATTTGTTTTACATGTGTGGCAACACCAGTACCATCACGTGACATAGGTCTGATAAACATCACGATAGACAATGTGACGTAATCACTGTAATCCGTCTGTTTCCCCCAATAATTCACAGTGGAATCACAATGAATCCAGTAAGATAAATAGCTAAACTATAAAATAAAACTTGACGTACGTCCTTTTACCAATCTAACGATCCGAAACAGTATCTCATTTTGTAAGTTAGTACAAATAAACGATCGTGAAATACAGCCTTTAAACATATATATATACAATATTAAAAAAAGAGGAAGAAATCGCGCACATTTCAGGAACACATAGTGTTCGATTAGCTAAAGCCATTGTAGAAGCAATACAAAGGAAACATTTGATTGCCTAACCTATAAAGAAATATTATTTAAATTATATAATAACCAATATTGAGACTTTTCTAAAATTCAAAAAGATGAGTTCTGAGATAATAATCGATATTAAATTAATAACTTATTTTTGTTCGATTCAACAAATTTTTACGATTGCGTAATCATTTGAATTTCAGACAAATAATAGATATCTCATAGATATGAAGCTATTTTTAATTATGTTTAATGGAAAATATATGGAAGTATAAGTAATTACAGGATTTACGACCTGAATGTTTGAAAGTTGTATACATGTTAATATGTGGACTCGCTTCGAGTACCACTACACTATCGCCATCTATGGAATAAATTTGATAAATAATTTCCCTGAAACAGCATATATGTCACAATGAGAATATAATTATTTTTTTGAAATTATTTAAAGCAATATTCTTTATTTGTAAAATGTTTTTTATACATTATACTAGAATACGCCTGAAAAATCAAAATAAAGTAATCACTTAAACCAGCCGAAGACAGGTTGTAAGCCATACTTCCATATAGTTTCTATTAAATATAACAAATAATAGCTTCGTCTCTATGAGATATCTATTATTTGTTTAATAACAGTGCCTTTGTAGGTAAAAATCCAGTAATTGTGTGTTCTTGGACATATTCAAATATTGCTATTAAAATTTCAAATGGGAATTGAAATAATATCAATAACAAATTATTTGTATTTAAAATTGATGCATGCAATTAAGTCAATTATAAATCGGGGGTTCGAGCCTCGTCCCAGAAGACCAGCAAGCTCATAGCGCAAACATTTAGGTTAGTTTGAAAATATAATAATAATGTATTCTCTGTTCAAATTTTCATATAAAAAAAAAATATTGTTTCTCAAAATCCTTTGAGTAAAACCATTTATAAGTATAATATAAGTAAGTGTAAGTAAAAAAAATATAAATTATTTTAATACTTACTGTTATGTATGTTACTAAATTTTTTTTTTTTTTTTTTTTTTTAAATAGGTTCTGGTAAAGAAACAATAATATATGTTTTTATTTACTTATGACATCCTGAAGAAGAAAATTGTATTTTTTGAAACCGGTAGATGTATTTAAACTCAATTAAGTGGTTAATAAAACAAAGATAATAAATAAAATAATAAAAAAAATTTAAATTATATTAATAAAAATGTAAAGTGAACAGCTTTCGATAACGAAACGCTTGACATGAGACAGCGCATCAATTGCGAATTTAACTAAACGGTAACTATGTGTAACACGTGTAGAACGTTTCAACGCATATCGACCAAGTACGCGGTAAACATAAAACACGATAATAATGAGGAGGTTATCGTGATAACAAAAGTATATATTTCTAACGAAAATATTTTTCAGAAATTCTGATGATCGAGACTAGAAACATTCAAGCGTAGGATATCAGGCTATAATAATATACGAGGCCTTAAACGTTGGGTATGACAAAAATGACACCGCATAATGGCCAAAAACATAGTACATTACAATAAAACAGCCACGAAAATAAAGCATTAACGTTTTCAGAAGATCGAATTGTACTCGTATAGAAAAAAATGTTTCCCGTTATTACACAATAAGAACCGGATCGGATTGCGTCATCAGCAGTAATTTTTTACTATTATTATTATTAAAAAAGGTATTAAAGTAAAAATTGAAAATGAATAAATTAAACTATTAAGGAGAACACATTCTTATTGTGTGTAAAAATAATGTAGATGGCTTTCAAATAATGGAACGACATAAGTATTCATTTGAAAAAGTGTAACATATAGGTTCGAAAATTTGTCATGAAAAATACTGGCGCTATAGCATAATTGGTAGTGTACTTCCTCGGATTGGAAATAGAGATCCAGGTTCGAAGGCGGTAGCGCAAAAACAATATTTTTCGACAAAATTGATTTTATATATATATATTTATAATTAATACGTAAAATTGAAAAAATATTGTTGTTGCTACCGGGATTCGAACTTGGATCTCTTCCTATCCGAGGAAATGCATTAACCGATTATGCTACAGCAACACAGTGAGTTGACGATAATTTTTTTTTATATGTGTTGCACTTTCTAATTGATACATCTGTCGTTCCATTATTTGTAAGCCATCTTATTTATATTTACGGAATCTCAAACACCTTTGAGTAAAATCCGATAGGAGACAAAATTGATTGATAATTCGTATTTATTAAATTTTAGAAACATTAATAAAATTTTAATATATTTAAGGAGAATAGATTCTTATTGTGAAGTTGTAATTTTACAGAACATACTGGATAGGAAGAGATCCAGATTCGAATCCCGGTAGCTATAACAATATTTTTTTAGATAAATTGAATTTATATGCATATCTTTCTAATTAATACAATTAATTTGTATGTAAAAAATATCACAGACTTATGTTCTGTAAAATTGCAATTTCACGATAAGAATTAAAATTAAACTTGTATTATTAATGCCGTTGCGTTGTATATTTGCTATTTAATGCAAAGCATTACAGAACTAACCATTTTCGTAATGTTGCAGAAACTCATCGTCGGTGTAATGTTTCAGAAATCCACCATTCGTGTAAAGTTGCAGAAACTCATCGTCGGTGCAAAGTTTCAGAAATCCATCATTCGTGTAATGTTGCAGAAACTCATCGTCGGTGTAAAGTTTCAGAAATCCACCATTCGTGTAAAGTTGGAGAAACTCATCGTCGGTGTAAAGTTTCAGAAATCCACCATTCGTGTAAAGTTGAAGAAACTCATCGTCGGTGTAAAGTTTCAGAAATCCACCATTCGTGTAAAGTTGCAGAAACTCACCGTTCGCGCAAGCTGACTAACCAGTTTCGTCAAAAATGATCCCCTCGGCCAAGTCAATCATTAAAATCTTACCTGCAAAAAAGAAAAAAAAAAGTAAATATCCGATAATAAAAAATATGCACAGATAAACCACATAATATTATATAATTCATTGAACATAAAAATATATATAATTTTTATATTTATATGTAAGTACACGTACATTAAAACTGCGTATGTGTCATCTTAGAAATAAAATCCCCACAGCCATTATTACCTCCGACGACCCCTGAACGCATCTCACATTTATAGGTCCATAAATCTAACGCTTCTGACAGCCGTAAAAACACGCTCGGTACCGACGTCATAATAAACATGTGACAAAAATACTATGCGCCCACAACCATCAAAAACCCACTCCTCTCGCTGCCGTCTTTCAGATAACAGTCTACAGGAAACGCTCCTCTGTGTAAATTTTTCATTGTACGGATATCGCGTATTTCTAAACTGTAACTGTGCTCAACAATAAACGTGTGACAATACCTGCTCATACCACACTCACATACACAATACATCTCCGCGATTAAACGCACATCGAACACGTGAACGATGGGTGATTTTCATGGGGCACCCATCTATTACACAACAGCAGTTCCTTCTGATTTACAATCAACATACCCACACAATCATCATTCGTAATAACATAATCTTTCCATAATCGCATACTCTTTTACACCATAATTGGTGACCTTGCCGATTCCTATCCCGTTTATCTTTCATAACGTTGCTCACTCCCATAGTAATCGAATGTCTGTTCGTCACAAATAAAAATTTAATGGGAAATTCTTACATTCATTAAAGAGAAGTATCAACTTGGTTTATGCGATTTTTTAGTTTTGTTTACAAAAAGTTACACTTTTTTGTAATAAACAAAAAAGTCCATTAATATTGTTAAAAATTGAGAACTTTAATTGCAACAATAATACTTCTGATACGATTATTTTGTAGGTAGATAATTATTATTTTACACATTCTTTTTAGAAATACCAGAACGATCGTTTTTAAAGATAACACGTATAATCATTTTTCTCGATGTTTCAATACGTTAGTTACCAACAAGTATTCGTTGTGTTTGATTAATGTGAATAACGATCCAACTCAGAGAAAGCGGCACTTGAAAGACGAGTTTTAAACACCAGTTATTACATTAGATATATACAGATTATATTAGAATATTAGGTGAAAGCCCGCAATGATAACGGAATTTTTTTTTTCTAATTAACACAGAATAGTTGATAGGTTTCTGGTATCGAATTAAATTATTATTGAAGGGATAAAATTACTTATCTAGATAATATGTACAAAGCTCAAATCAGATAGCACCTAATCTAAAATATCTTATTTCAAAATACTAACAAAAGTTTTTTAATTGATCTTTCAATTCTTTCAATTTCTTCAATTCTCTTAAAAATTTCAGATTAAAAACATACAAAAAACCTTCATCTGTTGTGCCTTTTTTAGAACAATATTATTGGGTATCTGTGCCCCTAAAATTATTAATAATTTTACTTGATATCATTTCGACTTACAAGTTGATAACAAATTCATTATGAAATACTAAATTAATGTATTAATTATAAATATATACATATAAAATCAATTTTGTCGAAAAATATTGTTTTTACCATTACCATGTTATTACCAGGATAATCTGGATTTTATATGTATATATTTATAATTAATACATTAATTTAGTATTTAAAATATCACAGACATATGTTCTGAATAATTACAACTTCACAATAAGAATGGGTTCTCCTTAATAATATAAGTTGTATCAATGTGTTTAAAATTTAATAAAAATGAATTGATAATTCATTTTATATGTATATATTTATAATTAATACATTAATTTAGTATTTAAAATATCTATCACAGACCTATGTTCTGAATAATTACAGCTTCACAATAAGAATGTGTTCTCCTTAATAAAAATATATTATGATTCAACGTCTTAAACATTTGTTGGAAAATAAATCAAAATTCACCACCTCGTGAGAATAAGGTTTTATTCATGAAACTCGATTATTTAAAAAAAAATGACGAATACAATCAAATGACGAAGTACAACTTTTGTCAAATGATTAAAGAATTATTTTGTTCAAAATGTGCTATCTAAAGCAAAATATGGCTAACTAATGAAAACTTTCAAGATTTCTTAACATTTAGACTAAGCAAATTATAAACAGGGGAACCCCGATTTTAAGTTTTTTAAGGGACCAACAAAAAAAAAAGTAAATTGAGGATTTACTGCATGTTTTTTTGTTGTTTTTAAATAGTTTTTTCAATAATATAAATTAAATTAATGGTTTCTAGTGGTACATTACTAATACTAGTAAAATATGATTTGAGTCCTTCAATATGCCTTATGGTATCGTCCTTTGTAGGAACTGGGTTTATGGGATGAGCAGACACTTTTTCTTTGCAGGAAAGTTCTTCTGTTAAGTTATCGTTAATACGACTGTCTACTGTTGCATCAATTTCCAGTACTTACGTACGATGTTATAACATTAGAGTTAACTTCTAAGTAAATCTGCAAAGGTTATTCTTAAATTCTTTCCCATCCACCAGTTTTTTCTATACCACCTTCTACGCAATTTTTTGTTGGTTCCAGCTTGTAAAAAAACAATATAACAACGAAACATACAAAATACGTAGGTATGAGAATAAAAAGTGCGTATATAAGTGCGTATGACAAGCAAACGACCGACACACTCTTGGCTGTATGGCGAATAGCGAACTGACCAAACGAATTTCAATAAATTTTAGACGTAAGTCGCGGGAAAGAAAAACGTAAAATAGGGTTTGTAATGTACTAAATTGACATGGAACTGCAGTAGTAACACGTAAATTGAGGGAAAACGTGAATTCCGGGCATGCAAAATCGGGGTTCTACTGTATATTGTACTCTCTGGGATTGTATTGTATTATTTAATATAGAAATATAGTAGAGATATATTTCAACAACGCTATTATTAGATTTTGAATAACAATGTTCATACTCTTAAAATAGGATTACGAAAGTAAATATATAAACGAATACTCGGGTATCTTAGTTGTATAGTTAGTTGAGTACGGATACTCAGGTATCTTGTGTCTTAGTCGTATAGTTAGTTGAGTACGGATACTCAGGTATCTTGTATCTTAGTTGTATAGTTAGTTGAGTACGGATACTCAGGTATCTTGAGTCTTAGTTGTATAGTTAGTTGAGTACGGATACTCAGGTATCTTGTATCTCAGTTGTATAGTTAGTTGAGTAACTGTGCTCTAACATTTTAAATTACATTTAAAACCATAACTCACATGTATTTAAATTTCTGATACTTTATTTTAAGGACTTATAAATGTAGGATAATCTCATATATGTATATTATCCCAATGTCCCACTGTGTGTAAAGTGTAGGGAAATTTGAAAAGAAACTGAAATATTACATTAGAATACAGATTGAGATGTGCAAATTAGGTGGACATGTGTGATCACTTAATAAGATACACAGAAAAAAATAAAGTCAACACCGGGACTCTAACCCTGGACATTCGATAGACGGTCTAGAGCTTTAACCGATAATGTTATGATGCCTTATATTATACAAAAGTCGTAAATTTCATTTACATGCGTTGGAATGCACCACACATTTAAGTAATATTTGAATATGTCCAAGAACACACAATTACTGGATTTTCACCTACAAAGGTACTGTTATTAAACAAATATCTCATATTAATGGAAAATATATAGAAGTGCGGATAATTACAGAACTTACGACCTGTCTTCGACTGACTTAAGTGATCACTTTATATAAATATAACGTTCACCATTCTCACCCATCAATCTCCATAGCTATCAAATTTTTAAAAGTTGTTTATATGTTAATATGTGGCCTTTGTAGGTAAAAATCCAGTAGTTGAGTGTTCTTGGACGTATTCAAATATTGCTAAAAATTTATGGTTACTATTTTAAATAGTTCCCCTCTTCTGCACTGCCCTTAACTGTGCCTTTAGAATATTTCATCGTCAGGCATCGTGCGCAGTGTATACGTGTGTTTGAACAAAAACATTTCGTCTCGTGTCTCAAATCAAGACCCCGTAAACTCGTCTGTTGTACATTATAATTTTCGGTTATAGAGCAATTTTTGAATTTCTAAATTAGTGTGTTAATTTCTCTATAACGACATTTATGGTTTGTAAAATGAATATCTGTTAGTGTGGGTTTTTTTTGTGTAATGTTACACAACTTTGTGTAATGTTACACAATTTTGTGTAATGTAATGCTCGACCCATTTAAGGGTGGTGTCCATGCTACCTGTGTTAACCAGCGGATGTTGTGCGGATGGGAAGATGTGGGGAATTGCCGTGGGATTCTTACTCCCTTGATTCTCAATATTTCTTATTATGTATATATGTTAATATGTGGACTCGTTTCGAGTATCACTACACCATCGCCATCTATGTGGACTAAATTTGATAATTCATTTTTCTTGAAACATCATATATGTCAAAATGAGAATCTAATTATTATTTTTTTAATTATCCACACTTCCACATATTTTCCATTAAATATAATAAAAAATAGCTTCGTCTCTATGATATATCTATTGTTTGTTTAATAAAATGTTTAAGTGTTTATTCTAAATTTGTTTTAATTATCGCGGAACTATGTTTTGGAAAATGATAATTTCACAATGTAGTGTAACAATAATTATTTAAATGTTAGCAGGTGTGTCATCATTCAAATTATTCCCTACGCGTCTTGCACGCCCGTCCAAGGACAGGTTTTATATTCCATAATAAAAATAATACAAAAAATCTTGGGTGACGAGCACGCACAGTATTCTCTGATACCAACTGGACCACAATAACTGATAAACTGTCACGAGGGAATATCCGCACTAAAGTTGTATCAAAGTTACGGGTATTTCATATTTATGCAGTGTTAAAACGGTATTATTACACCGTGTTATGTTTGCGCAGAGTACAAGGATTTAATTAAGATAAAACACACAGCAAACATCCGAGGTCCCATAAAGGGTGGCGTAGAAGGGGTTTAACGGCGCAGTTTATGCTTACTCTGCTAGAAAAAGTGGTCAATGCAAGCTAAACTGGGCTGTTTATTTACGCAAGCCGAGAGAACGTGAATCGCTCTTATTAATCATATCCTCTCGTATGGAAAAGGTTGACTGATGATTCAGGACGCTGTTTGCGGTTATCCTTCTCTCGGGCAGTGGCATGCTTGCAGAAGACACAAACTTAGGTTATGCTGTCACCGTCAATGTTAACTAAGTACCAGGGGCGTGCACTCCATACAATCAAAAGAGCCGTGCATAACTAAAATTTTTGCAAATAAATCGTTCGCATGTTAATATTTTAACTAGAACAATCCAGCGAAAGAATTTAGAAATGGCAAATAAAGCTACGCATGTGTATCGCATAATTCTGCACCAATTAAACGCAATACTTACATGTCTCCCGGGCCGCACGGTGTTCTGAAAACACGCCTTCGCTTTAACAGACGTGTTCCAATACATTTTAAACGTGGTGTTATATGATACTTTAAAATATCGTTACAAATTTCTGAATCAATTCCCAAGAATAATAGAAATAATATTGGTATTTTTTAAGAACGAATATTAACTAACACGTATACGTATAGGTTTTGCAACAATATTCTGACAACTTTTAATGACAATACATTCCAAAGATTTAGTTTAGATTCATCTCTAATACTATTTGTTTGTGATAGATTATATATAGATTATTAAGAAGAACACATTCTTATTGTGAAGTTGTAATTATTATTACAGAACATAGGTCTGTCGAGGAAATGTGTCGTCAATGCACCGTGTTGGTGTAGCATAATCGGTTAATGAAATTTCTTCGGATAGGAAGAGATCCAGGTTTGAATCCCGGTAGCAATAACAATATTTTTTAATAAAATTAATTATATATATATTTCTAATTAATACATTCAATTTGTATATCTGGAGATAGACTCAAAGATCAGCTTGAGATTGAGATTAATAATAATAATTTATTTATTTGATTCTTAGTACAGTGTATTATATTATAATAAGATAAACATTTCTGAAAAGTAAGAAATGTATTTGGGGTACCCTGCCTGCTACACTAGTAGCATACTGTATTATAGCAGACAGTGTTCTTCCGGTATTGTAGTAAACAAAGTGCAATGATCAGTGTACAAAAAAAATATATAAACAGTTACACAAGACGTCATTATATTCGATACATACTTTATAAAATTTAACGTAAATGCATTGTTCATATGTATAAGATATAATATATGGTATATGTAAAGGGTAAAGCAAGATGCAATTAAATAACACATAATTATAACGTAAAACTTAAAGTAAGTCCAATGTTCAGTGTATAAAAAATAATAAATTATATATATATAAAGAGTAAAACAAGATGCAATTAGGTAACTCAATATACTGTTGTAGCAGTTTTATTCTCAAGTTTCAACCTTTAAAAGTTCTTGGGCGTAATTTCTCCCCATTTCGTGGAGCCAGAACTGCACTTTTCGTGAAAAATAATCAAGACTATGATTGAAATTTTTCACGTTTGCATTTAGACTGTTATATATTTTTGGTGCTAGAAACAAATGAAACCTTTGCAAAAGTTTTGTTTAGTTTTAGTACAAGATAGTGACAGTTAGCCTGCGTCCTTGTTAAGTGAGGGTGCGTAATTTGCTGATAAAAGTGTTTTAGTATACCTAGTATGTCTAGAGTGTGGTATTCTTTGAAGAGTTTATTTGAAGGATAGCGAAAGAGTTGAGACTGAGAATAGAAAGAGACAAAAACTCAAACAAATGTTGGTGCACGACGATTGACAGTGAGATTTGACACGTGTACATAAATGTCACCTAAAACCACAATAGATTATTACAATTATTTATTCTTAAGGGTTTTGATACGTCATTAAACATTAACATTGATATAAGGCGTTAACTGCTGCTGGAGAAAATCAAAATCACTAACTGACAAATGATAATATAGACGTGCTTGATGATCCTGTGGTTAAGATACTCGCCTAGTGATCCAGTAATCGAAGGTTCGAGCCTCATTCCAGGAGTTAGTTCTATTTTCATAGTACAAGTGGTGGAAATATTGGAAGATAAGAGGCACATACTTTTTCGGTCTGCCTGATGCTGGAACAATTGTCTCTCCTTTCCAACCACAAGACATGCGGCGCAGAATATGTAACAAGCACGCTTATACACTCGTGTAAAGGATTGTTTTAAGTATTAGCGGGAAGTAAATAGATGTAGATTTTAAGCGTTAGTTATTACGCGACGGTAGTTAATCCGTAAGGTTTCAAATGTGCACTGTTGACAATGGCGTAAAGGATTATTTGTATAGCTTAACGGAATTAAATACATATTTATTAATTAACATTAGCGGTAGTAAAGTGGATTGAAGTGACGGAAGATTAGCCTGTATACAGTTCTAAGCACACACTGAATTCATTGCATCTCGATTGTTGATTGCAGCGACCTCTTTCCTTCTTCCTCGTGCTCAAGGGACAGGTTAGGGAAAGAAAGAGGAGATACTAGGTTTAAATTTTGATAATCACGCATAGACGATGTACGTGTATGAGTGCGTTAAACGGCGCTAACAACAAGCATTTAGCATTGTTTGAAAATAGTAAGAATATTTATGTGACATGTAAGTACGCATCATTTTCTTTATTTTTTATATTTAAAAAAAAAGACGTTTGATGTACATGGCGAGTGTGAAGTAAAGCGCAAGACAGTAAATATCTGAGACATGGTGTGCACACGGGGACTACGAAAGCTGAGAGTTGTCTCCAAAGAGTCTCATGGGAGCAAAATCCGTATCTCAGTGATTGTCTCAAGAAAATCTCTTAAAAATCTTATTCGTGGACACGAGCCATTACAGGATCGATATTTCTAAGTTCACTAAGATCATTGCTAAGTTACTACACTAGGTATCGAGATAAATCATTGGAATATACGATGAAAACTAAAGTTTTGTCTATAGAATTAGTAAAAGGTGCCACTGCACGCAGTTTTCAGGCATTCAGGATTTTGAAATACTTTCGAAAAGCAAATGATAGTAAGAAAAAATTGCATAATATAACACAACTAGTAGGGAAATATTTAGTTCAGTAAGATTTATCATGTGGATTAAACAAACAAATTGGATGCGTGTAAATAAGCAAACGGAATAATGTTGCATATACGCAATTAAAAAGTTACGCTAATCCATATAATAATGGCTACAATTTTAAAGGGTCATTTCAAAAGATAAGAATTATTTAATCTACAATTATACAAAACAATTTTAGTCGTAAAAGGTGCACGCCCCTGCTCTCCGAGGAACCTGCTGTTCTCATTGTTCCTGAACCTTTCGTGAATAATAAACGGAACTCGGATTTTATTAAACGCTGATGGCTACTTCCTCGCGCTGGACGAGAAATTCTCACGAGGAACAGGGTTTGAGGAGAACTTAAAAAACCAATTTATTCGAAATGGTTACAAAAACACTTCGACTAAATACACATTGAAATAGAATAACAGAAACCCGAATTGTCTAACAGCAAAAAAGCTGGTCGGTCGGATGTCGAAAGCTATTATTATACGAATTCGCGCCTTACGTTCGTGAATCCTTTAAAAACCTATCTAATTATGAAGGTTTCAAGGAAACCCTTAGACAACCTCGTGCGTCCATTTTTTTTGTCCCTTTCTATGTTTAGAAAAATCCTTTCCGACACCAGTCGCAAAAATCAAGTAGATAGATATATTTCGAGTGTGTGTAAAATAGTTTTTTACTTTTTTCTCTAAGAGTTGTATGAACGGAGTTACGAAATTATAAATTTTCGAACAGTCACCATTTTTAACACAATGGTGGATTATGTTAACTTACCTTTATTATATACCAGGTTGATTTTTTAGAATTTTTTCGATTCGAACTAATTGAGTTATCGCGTCCACAAATACGTTATATACCATATATCTATAATGCATAGATAATGATTTTAATAGAGGGAATTAACGTTTGGAACAAGTAGATGAGTTTGTGTATTTGGGAAGTATGTTTGAAAGAGACGGAAAGGCTGAGATTGATATCGAAAAGAGGGTGACTGCAGAGAGCAAAGTGAACGGCGCTCTCAATGAAATAATATCCAATGGGAACTTGTCAATCAAGACAAAACTAGCGGTACACAATTGAGTCTTGGTAAAGTGACGCCAGGAGCACGAAAGTAGACTGAATACAGTAGAAATTAAATCTCTTAGGCGTACATGTGGCAGATCCATTTATTTATAATTAGATGGATCACATAGGTGGTTTGGTCATATAAAACGGATGGATGAGGAGAGAATAGTAAGAAAGATATAATAAGACGCAAGTGTTGATGGCACCAGACCGCACCGCACGACCAGGTAAACCAGACAGGTACTGGAAGATGGTCCTGTTAGAAGCCTTAATAATCGACGAGCTTGCATCAGAAGATGTATGAGGCAAAAATTGTGTGTCTCTATCTCTATCCTTTCTGCCTACACTCTCGGAAAACGACGTGATGGTAATAGAGATAGATAGATGGAACGGGACTTTTTTGTTATAATCATAGAAAACCATTGGATTACTGCATTTGTCCAACGATTACCATTTAATTTTATTGGAGTATTCAAGTACAACTAGAAGGAAAACAATCGGCCATCGCCAATTACTTTTCTATTAAAAATCATATTATAATAACAATTCTAATAACATCATATGCAATAGTCGTAGAATGAACCGTACTTAGTTCGCAGTGTGGATACCTGACTAGGTGAAGAGCTATAGCTATGTTCGAAAGTTGTGTACCACTATTGCGCTAATTCGGAAAAAAGATACTACTTTTACTAATACAATTCTATCAAATTATTAAATTGTGTGAAAAATAGAGCGAGAATCATTGTATCCCAAAATGATTTAATAAGACATTAATAAAAACAAGAATTTAATTAAAGACTCCTCTCCCACGAATTTTTATATTCAATGTTGGTATATCGTTCGTGAAATGAAATTAGACAATTATTATATTCACGTCTTCAATAAAATGCTTGTATTGTATCTAAGAAACGGTTTAGATTTTGTACATGCAGCTTGAACATTTCTGAAGAAATTTTTTAAAATTAAGTATATTAAAAAAATTGTGGAGTTATTCCTCTTCAGTAATAATGTGATGTCCTTAAGTTTATGTAGATATGTGCGTGTGTTAGTGCCGCACCGCCGGGGCGGTAAGTGTACCTGTGTGCATGTGTGCGGGGATAAATAGGGGACGCGCTCTTTTCTGCGTCAACGTTATATACCTGAACCATCATTGTAGTATTTTTGTAATAAATACATAATTGTCACAGAAGAGTTTCTATTGGACAACCATCAATCCAACTACAAGGTGTACAATAATATAGTAAAAGTATTTTTATATATGCTCTATTTGAATTAGGGTTGTCAACTTTTTCTGGGACAATTCCGGGACAAATGGCTCAAAACTCAATTTTAACTAATTTAACGTTATATTTTTATGAGTTTTTACAATAATATTACGGGACAGCGATTCCAATTCCAGGACAATCTTGGCCAATCCGGGACGGTTGGCAACCCTAATTTAAATGTGTCCAAGAACACACAATTACTGAATTTTTACCTACAAAAGCACTGTTATTAAACAAATATCAGATATTTTATAGAGACAAAGCTATTTTACATTAAATGTAATAAAAAAGAGCTTTGTCTCTATGAGATATCTGATATTTGTTTAAGATCAAAATCGTTTCTTTTTACTACACATATTTACTTATTGTATATAAGGCAGGAAGACCCAAATAGCACTTCGGAGAGCCCACCGCATAATGGGAAAACCCGAATTGTATTGCCATGACAACGCGTGCAAGCACGTGCCCTCCCTATAAAACAGACGACGCATCAAGGCGCTCGTAAACTGTCAAAGGTTCCTGAAGATGCCAGTTGATATTCTGGTGAAATGTCGGAGGAGAGATCTCATTCATGACCGGAAACCGGACAAGGAGTACATTAAAGCCAGATCATCATGTACAGCATGTTCTAAATGAAACGTGCATAATTTTTAATTTAGATGAAGCATAAAATTCTAAACAAAAGATGCCATATAAAAAATTGGTCTAAAATTCTCCATTATGGAGATACGAAAAACTAATATATTTAGGTATACATAAATTAAATTCGATTTTTTTTCTCAATATTTGAATTCCATACCCTATTAAATAGCGGGTTGTATTTTTTAATATGTTCCCTATTTCAATGCCACTATTACCAAGACTCCGCCTACACCCCGTAATGGATGTAGTTTAAATTTTATGAAACAATTCAGATGTACGTCAGTCTTGACGAAGACACGTTAGTATTGAATCCGGTTGACGTAAAAACAACACATTGGTCTATACAAAGTTAAATATAAAAAAAAATTAAAATATTAAATAATCCGCAAGTGCGAAGGCAACGAAACGAACAATTCAAGATGCAAATATTGCAAAGAAATAATATTCTTGTTAAAACTTCCGACGAAGCTAATTCGCAACAATTTGGCAACGAGGTTCCAGAAACTTTCGGAGAGGAATCTGGAATACGTTAACTATTCGTACCATAGGCAATGCAAAAGCCGGGTGGTAAAATGAAACCTAGTAACTATTCTACATGTGAATGGAATTACAATGTTCTAATAATACAGAACTTTACCGTAGATCTTGAGGAAATTTAGTGTTTCATATTATTATTTCAGGTAACGAGAAAGCGAAATGTAATAGAGTTTTTAATATAATCATTTTGTATACAAATATCAGACATCTTATTTAAACATATTCAAAGAATATCCATATTATTATTACTCATAAAATTTAACAATATGTTATTAAAACTAAGTAAGATATTAAATTGAACGTAATCCTGTCCTGCACGAGGGCTTATAATATGATCTGAAATATTATTAAGAATTAATTATAAATACATTTTTAGAGTTTTATTAAAAACAACATAATTTCTTAGCTTTCTGAAGAGAACATATAAAATTGATGTAGGTACGTATGTATATAATCTACTGTACAGTGGCGTGCAGTAGATATAGATTTAGGTTATGCTGTTACTAATTATATTATACAATCATATATAACATATGTACAATAATATATGCTGTACATAGGATTGTGAACTTTCGTTTAACCAACGACTTTAGACAAAATGAATCCGTCGTTTATACGACCCTACTTTTTGTGTAATTTTAGAGTACTATACGTCGACAATAGTAGCTGTCATAGTAGTTTTTTTAGAACTAAACAATTAAAGTTTATACAGGTACACAGATGGCGCTACTTGTAATAAATCTTAAATAATGTATCCGTTCATGTTCATATTATAGATGATTTAATTTATATTTGTTTTCCAAAATTTTTAGTAATGCACAGGTTTTGTGCTTGTTTTTACTGCACACCCCTGGTAGTGTATAATATCAACGAAATATGGATGTATTGGGATTCATAGGTAAATTTAAACACATTTTATATACATTTCTCAAAAAAAAAAACTACATTAAATACAACAATACTCACCAACAACAGCTGAATATCAAAACTGTTACTATTAGAAATCAGAACTATCTAAATTATTATCAACAAAAACACGCTATTGGGGCGACATCTGTTTTTAGATTTTCGAGATTTTGCAATATTCGTTTTTCTTTACGAACGGAGTTCAAAACATTTCGGACAAATTGGGTGATTACTTTTAAATATGGAAGAAAACACTCCTTTGACAGATTTAATTATTATTTAAATTACTTATAAATACAGTTGAAAGACGTATTTAATAAAAAAATAATGTGATATTAAATGATATTGATGTAATGATATATCAAAGAAGTTTCTTTCCAAAGCACTCTTGCCTTATACCATTATACCCGAAATTTGTAATATTTCCGAAGCTTAAATAAATAAATTACCACTATGATTGATTTTCATGAGTAGCAGGTTGGTATAATGTTTCAAATTAGAGTTATTTATAATTATTCATTTTTACAGTGGCATGACTCATTCTCGAATCTGGTGGCCGACTTTTACTGTACAACTTAATATATATAACATAGTTATATGTTATACAATACTACATATATTAGGTGTACCGGAAAAGAATGTCGTTTTTTTAATAAAACAATTTGGTGCATTTAATGTATTTATTTATTAAAACTTAGTTCAAAATATACATAATTGCCATCGTTTGATATAACCTCCTCCCGCCTCTCAGTCAATTTTTTAATACCGCGTTCGTAAAATTCAGCTGGTTTCGATGTAAAATACTCAGATATGCCTTTTGTGACATCCTCATAATTTTTGTATTCTTTTCCGTTTAAAAAATATTGCATTGATCGGAACAAATGGTAATCCGATGGAGCAAGATCCGGTGAATATGGTGGGTGACGTGCAGTTGTCCAGACTAGGGCTTTGGTATTTAATTCCAATAACTCAGTGCACGCGTTTAGACGCTCACCTAGATTCTCTTCACTTAATTCATGAGGTATCCATTTTCCTTGTTTCCATGTCTTGCCGATTTTTTTGATATGCTCTTGCACGCTTGACCACGAACATCCGAATCGTTCTGCGAGTTCTTGAATCGTTGAAGTTGGATTTTGCTGAATCAGCTCAGTTAAAACATCGCTATCCACATTAACAGGTCGACCACTTCCAGGGTTAGTTTTTGGATCAAAATTGCCGGATTTAAATTGTTTAAACCACCTCTGGCATTTACGAACATTCAAATCTCCCAGTAAATCACAAATATTTTTTGTAGCACGTGTTGCACTTTCTTTTTTCATGAAATGGTAAAGCATAATATTTCGAATGAATTCCTCATTCGGTACAAAGCTCTCCATTGTATATAGGGTTGTAAATTTTTTTGTTTAAAAGTCCTAGTACACTCCAGGTATACGCAGTCAGAGAAACAACACAGAACACGTTGTAAAAGTTTGACTGCCGAAGCACAACTGACCACTCAAAAGCGATAACGAAAAAAACCACATTCTTTTCCGGTACACCTATTATATAATTACAAACTGTGCCACTCGGTCTTGAGAGTATAAATCAATAAAAATGATTTTATAATTGTAATCCTTCACTATATAAATTTAATAAATTTCTTTATGCAGGTAGTATGTTCGATGTGTGGAAAATATATTAAAATGATTAACTAACTAACTTACCATCGTGTCGTTTCCCGAGGAAGTAGGTAGAGAGGATAGAGTGCCATATTCTTCAGATCTGTTACACAATTCTCGGCATGTTCACATTCATACATTTTCTCATACCAGCTCGCCGATTGTTATCCTCCATTATCTGGTTTACCTGATCGTGCCATGTCTTCCGTGGATGTTCTCTATTTCTGGTGTCATCAACACTTGCGTCATATATATTTCTTACCATTCTCTCCTCATTCATCCGTTCCATATGACCAAACCACCTAAATGATCCTTTTTTAATCTTATTCACTATACTAATATCAGCTTTACATTCTTTTCTTCATTCATTCTTTACTCTATCATAAATAGATTTGCCACATATACGCCTAAGTGATCTCATTTCCAATGCATTCAGTCTATTTTCGTTCCTATTTTGCCAGTTCCAAGCCTTACTTTCATACATCAGTGTCGATACCAAGACTCCATTGTGTTCCGCTAGTCTTGCCTCGGTTGACAAGTTCCCGTTAGATATAATTCCATTCAAAGCGCCGTTCACTTTATTCCCTGCAGTCACCCTCCTTACGGTATCATTCTCAGCCTTTCCGTTTCTATCAAACATACTTCCCAAACACACAAACTCATCTACTTGTTCCAAACATTCGTTACCTACAAGTATTTTGAACGTTTCCTTGCTTTCCTTCTTCCCGAATACCATAATTTTCGACTTGTTAACATTCATAATAAGGTCGCTTTCCTTGCATACATTGCACATTCTACTCATTAGTCTAAAACGTACGTCTAAAATATCACAAAAATTAATATTTGTTTTATAACTGGCATTAATATATTTTTTATGAAATTTAATAAATAATATTTGATTTTGAGTTCTGTTTGTTCGCGTAAAGCATTATTTAAATGTAACAGCTGTTTCGGCGGTTATCAGCGGTTCTGAATAATTACAACTTTACAGTAAAAATGTGTTTTTCTTAATAATATAATATATAAGTTATATAAATGTATGCAAAATTTAATTAAAATTAATTATTAATTCTGGCGTCTGCTATCGGTTTACTCAAAGGTATTTGAGATTCCGTAAAAACATTGCAGATGGCTTTCAAATAATGGAACGATATATATAACGATAACGAAAATTTGTCGTCAAAAGTTCTGTCGCTGTAGCATAGTTGGTAATACACCCCCCTAATTGGAAAGGAGCTCCAGGTTCGAATCCCGGTAGCGCAACAACAAAACTTTTCGATAAAATTGTTTTTTTTTTTGTATATCTTTCTAATTATTACATTTAATTAGTATTTAAATTTAGACTTTTAAAATGTCATAAAAAGTAAACTTTGAGAACTACAAACTAAATACAAAAACAATAAATACATTTATATGATTTTTTTTAATAAATAATAAAAACAGTTTATTTTGATACTCTAAATATGCTCAATAATTTCGATCCAAATTTCGCCGAAGAAGTCGAAAAATTAAAATTCAAAACGGAATATTAATTTGATGTCAATTTTTAAATATCAAATAATTGTTTCAAGGACACGAAATATCGACACTGCTTACCCAAACACCTGTGTGTCAATGCTTCAGTGGCACATTCGGTAAAATTACTGGTAAACATGATTTACAAAACCCCCCGCCAACGTTCTCCGAGATGATACCGGCAAGCTGGCTCCGCTTTGCACTGTCGTCACGTCCGGCGAAGGTAATACGAGGAGCGAAGGTGTGTGCACTGGTAATGCAACACGAATCAAATGCAAACACAAAACAGATAACATCCGGGCAAATCTCCGCTTGCAGTTCGGGATTGGTGTGGTGTGAATTATTAATGAGACGAATTTCGAAGCGTACACCGAGCAATTCAATTTGTTTCGGTCTCCGAGTAAAAAGGAAAAATATTTTTTAATTAAATAAACACAATCACTTTGTATAAAACCACGAATTTTATTAAACGTCAACCGGTTTCGCTTAGCTCAAGCTTTGTCAAGGCGTATTTAAAACTTATAAAGTGCACTATTTATGTATTTATTGTTAGGTTAGTGTGTCAAAGTGAAAGAAATATGGCACATGTTTCTTTTATGTGGATAAATGTGTCACTGAAGTATGACATATCGGACGAGATTAATTAATAAGACTTTTTTTATTCAAAAAGAAAGATTTGTCTCTTGCTTTTTTATAAAAATATGTATATGTATTTGGAATAAGTGTCACATCGGTATTTTAATTATTATTAAACTAAGCTAAATGATTGTGCTTTGAAAATACGACTAACTTGATGGCCTCCTGGAACGACGCTCGAACCCCCTACCACTAGATCACTAGGCGAGTATCGTAACCACTAAACCACAAGCACTTGAGTATAATATTTACATGATAATTCATTGAGGCGTCGTTATAAAGGGTGGGCCAACTTGAGCTGACTGTTTTTAAAAATGTATAACTTTGGTGGGGTTTATTTTTAATTATATATATATATATTTTGCAGATAATAAAGAATTTATGAAAGTTTATAATGGTTACATGCCCAATGCAAGAGCACGTTAAAGTTATTGTATTTTATTATGTTTCGCGACGATCTATTTTCGATGATCGGCTAATTTCAAAAAATGCAGAGTTTGCTTGGCCTCCCCGTTCCCCAGATTTGACGGCGCCTGATTTATTTTTGTGAGGCTACTTAAGAGGCCGAATTTACATGAACAAACCAGCAACAATTCAGGATCTTGAACAAAACATTCGTGCGGAAATAACAAATTTGGAGACAGAAACGTTGCGTAATGAAATGCAAAATACTTTAGAAAGAGCAATTATTTGTTAACAAGAAAATGGAGCTCATTTAAATGGTGTTATTTTTCACACATACATTTAAAAAAGTTAACAAAATACACTTTCATATAATAATAATTTTTTTTAAATAAATATTAAAATTACAAAAGTTATATGCATTTTACATCAGTCAGTCCAAGTTGGCCCACTCTGTATTTCATTTTGATAATTGCATTGAATTATTTATATTACATAATTCCATGTGTAAAAACGAATACAAATAAATATAGATAGAGTAGGTTTCGTGTCGCTGCAATCATCGAATTACATTCAATGAACAATATTAAATGATTGGAGCGACGAAGATTGAAATCATTTATGATCGTCGACATTGAAATATATATACAAAATATAAGAGGTTATTTTGATATAAACATGGTGAAGACCATTAATAATGACGGGAATTTTTTTTTGAAATTTACACAAGAGTAGTTAGAGCGTACCACCTACGTACCTTCTAGAGTTGGATATAATATAGTTGATTTAAAAAAATTGTTTTTAATATCCTACCTGGTGACAAATTGTAAGACGATTATACAATTATTTTAGTGTATAGAACGAGGATTATATTAATGTAAAATGCACAAATAGGTTGTAATGCGTTAACCACGTGTCGAATATCTTAGTTTTTTATTCCATGGCTCGCTGGGCTACCTCGAACGAAAGATCTTAAAAAAAATATAAATTTATATTAAAATTTTTTGTGATTATCAAATATGTACCTTTTGATTTCTCGCCAATTCGTGGGCGATTTGTAGCGCGTGCGTGCGTGCGTTATTTCCGAATTACCCTGTGTTGCTTTATTTACTGCACTCCCCCACCCGAAGCTAGTTACCCCTCAGGGTACCAGTTTTACCCCGTATTAGCGGTGAATAACTTATGCAATCGAGCGAAGTGAAATATGCCGAGATTACATTTTCACAGAACAACAAGGGTCTGGATGAAACCGTATCGGCTCGGAGATAAATCAGGGATATTCATGGAAGGATCTCTCCAAGGAAACGAAAGTTTCACAGGGTAAATGTCCATAGCCAAAGCGAACAATGGTTATAATAATGTTTTATATACAATTCAATTTAAATTTCACGAATTTTGTATCGATAAACGAAGGCAAAAATCGAAATTCAGTTTAAGATGCATTCGATTTCTTACATATTTTTTTTTGTTATCTTTTCGTAAAATATTAAAAGTTGTAGATTTTTTTAATGGAGCTTGAAACGTACTGGCATTTGAATAGTTATATAAAATGAATTACTTTTTCACGTACAGATCACCGACAAGTCGTTAATGATAGATATTCTTAGTATAACATTAAGTTACACTGTAAAAGAGGACTAACATATTACAAAATATAGTCTTTTATGGATGAAATGAAAAACACTGTAAAAATTATGTTTCAAATTGAGAATTGAGAAGAATGAACAATACACGTAAAAATACCGCATAGAAGTACACAAGTGCGTGGATTCCAAGGTTAACGAAGTCCAATCACGTGACGTGCGATAGTTCTTGGCATTAAATTCGAATAATACAAACTTGATTTTTATAAAGTACGTATTACAAGTTGGAACGATTGTTAATTATGAATAATACTCAAATAATTTATTTTTTCAACTGAGCCTGTGTCAAGAAGATTATATTCATGTTAGTATTTATAGATGAGTCATGAAATAGTCATAAATAGTCATAAATAAACAATAGTAAGTTTTGCAATACGCGCGATCTTTACATAAAGATACCGTTGAATCGGTAATTTTCTATGGTGTATTTGCGAGATCTCGCTGGGCAATCGAAGCCGTCAGATCTCTCTCAACAGCTGTACTTGGCCGCCGCCGTAGGCGAGCGAGCCGGTATTGCGGAATCAAAATGTTATAAACGTGAATACTTAATTGTCTATTCAATCATTAGTGCACTATATTCTTATAATTTATTTGTACTTAACACTTACTGCCAGGTGGGTCAAAACAAAACACGTCCGGTGGTGGTGGGTCATTTTAAACCCACCTCAAGTTTTCAGTTTTTCAACTGTTTTGTGGGAGATTTTTTTATAGATATTTCATTTTAAATATGATTTAATGAAATGGCATGATGTGCCGTAATGTTCCTGTTAAAAAATTAAAGATAAAAATAAAAAAATATTATGAATAATGTACATATTCTCACGCATCAACAAATGCCATACACAGCCAAAATACAAACATTCACTGAGCATGTAATCTTCTCGTCGGAACCCGAACAGGTAGTATCATAAAACTTACAGGTAGGCGCAACGCCCCTCAAATAGTTATATTACTGGTATTGTCTAGGGGCCGCCAGACGAAAATAAGTAAAAAAAAATACATGTACGCATACCTGGTATCCTTTGTCTACCGGCTTAAAACGTTGACAAGTGTAAGCGCTGAGTTTCAATCCCGTAAAAGCGACTGACGACGAAATAAGATATTTTCTTTTCCCGCTTGGGGCATAGAAATATGATCGACTGACAATGGCGTTAAGGAGCATGTTTCATGGAGATCGATGATGGACGCTGAATCGTTTCACGGTGACAGATGATCCGTAGGGTGGATCTCGGGCGCAATAGTCATGGGATTTCGTAGCGGAACGTTGTATGAAATGGCGACACTGGTCACGGAGTTCGAGGTTACCCGATCCTTTCTTAATCTCATGTATTGTTATCGCAAGCCTGAGCCGGAAGAAATTATCATATTCATATCACCCCTACGTAGTTAATTTATTTTATTGTATTCATGGTCTTATATTTGAACGTCATATCGTTGATGATTCGTGGAATCTTTGACATTACGGTCATTAAGCCACCGGTATTTTACTGTGACAAAAGAAATTAATTCTTGTAGGAATAGTTATGTTGAGCTTGAATTGATTATGACATCGCGTAAAATCATGTAGATCCGTGATAATTTGTTATCCGGAGCATCTTTAGGTTAAAGGGAATATTAATGTTGTAATTTTAAAGAGCACAAAAGACAATTCTTAAGGTAATAAATAGTGTTCTCTTTAGATATTCATCAGATCTTATATATAAAGAGTACAATGTCCTAGACATAAGACAAATCTGTATGTTGAGATATTTCCAATATATTCCAACATTTTTATGCCAAAAATAACTCACCATGGACTCTACGCAAGACAAACAACGAACATCTACACGCCAGTTCTGAGAGAAACAACGGCATTTTATCAAAGATTCTACACGTACTTAACTCCGAAATTGTCCAATACACTCAGTACCAACTGGAAATCGTTCAACTCCAATAAGATTACACAAATATGAATCCAATATATGATCCAATAGAGTAGAGATCAATCAGAAGCATGGCTATCCAACATGCTAACATAATCATTATACAGTGCCTACCCTAATAATTCACTAGTTCTACAACACTCCCACTACATTAAATTTTTTTTTTTTTATCTTTATTTTTATTCCTGTCGAATCTTTATCTTGAATTATATAACACCACAACCACGAAAAAAACTGGATACTTTAACACAGACTTCAGTCTAGCAAAGTAGTCAGGACAACGCTGTATATATCAGAGGTGGAGTCTACTCCATCCCACACAATACGCTACGAGTATATATAATATAATTGTATTTTGTGTTTATCATATTAGATTATAATATATTCACCTCTGTTACAACAAAAATATATAAGTCTAAATAAATAAAAAAAGAAGTTATTTTTATGGGAACTCAGATTATTGGTGAAATATCCAATATTTTATTAGATGAATCATCGTCGAATACATATTATTTCTATTTCAATGGTCGTAGATCTTGTTTGTTGATTAATTTAACCGCAATTTTTGTGTTAACTATTAATTGTTGAATAGATTATCTGTTTATACTGAAAATCTTTTTATTTACCACTACAGGGTATTAACAATAAATTTTTCGAGTTTTGGACGAAGGCAAAACGTGACAGATCAAAGTTGGTATGCGTTTCAGAAGTGAAGAACTCACAATTCTCATGTTTCTTTCGAGGATATACCTCACAGAAGGTACTCATCAAGTAAAACCTCTCAAAAATCAATAACAAAGACGTATTCGTAAAATTTTAACCGTTTAAGAAAAATTTCTCCAGATCCTATGAAGTAATTTACCGTAGGGGTAAACAGACATAACAAAATGCTAGTCTTCTGTATACGTTTTCATACATCTTCTCTCCTAAAACGCTAGTAGAAAAACGCGCCATGCACAATTCGAATACCATAAACTGGGCTGAATAGGACTTTGGGGAAAACAGGGACAATCGTCAGAAAAAAGTTTATTTAAGTTTGATCTTTACGTAATATTTTGACCTAAATAGAACTATTTTTATGTGGTAACAAATAAAATAAAATATTTTGTTGTACAATAGGTTTTGTAAATATTTTTTATTTATTTAATTCCATTAAACAATGTAAACAAAAATAATAATTGTACTATTCCGGATGACCCCAGTACTTGTACCTAATCACGCCATTGTAAGGTAAATAGAGACAGAGCTCATTTATGGAATTTTCTCTGTAGTCCACGATTGAATAAATTGAGGTGAATACGAACGCAAAGAGAAACAGTTGACTAAATAAATAAAACATTGGTTGTATATTAATATTTCTTACGTGTCGATTTAAAGCAATGGAAACACTAACGACCTGTCCATATTCATCCCAGACTACGGTACCTATATATTGCAGCGTTTCAAATAAATATATTGATGCTTATAAATGTATATAGTATGATTTTATGCGAATCAATTTTAATTAACAATATTACATTATTATTTTGAATTATATATTAATTAGATCAAAACAATAAATCAAACATGATTTTTTTGGTTCAATATTTAATTTTTCCAAATCATTGGACGATCGTTTCGGCTGTGTGACGAGTTTGACGAGTGAGACGATCGTTTCGGCTGTCTAGCCCAATATCAACTCGTCACACAGCCGAAACGATCGTCCAATTATTTGGAAAAATTACATATAGAATCTAAAAAATCGTGTTTGATTTATTGTGTTGATTAACAATGGATTTTCTATAAAATGAATACCGTCTGTATTCAAAAAATAAAATAATCATATATTCCTACGACTATTAGATGTTTGTGAAATTTAAAGTTGCAACATTGAGGTTGGACATTATTAATAATTAAACTAAAAAAAATATTTAAAAATTGTCAGATGTGTTTGATGTTTATGACATGGGTAAAGTCAGATGACTTGATATTTAAGCGAATTAGAATGCAGAATTCAAGAAATGCAAGAATGCAACAACAAGGTTACAATGCAGCACCGTAAGATCTTTTAAATATCCCTACGTCGGTTATATACACAATAAATTACATAATACGTTTTGTATTTCCGCGGAACACTACGTTTAAAAACATGTTCTTGAAATAACAGTTTCCCTGCTTTTGTATTACAACCATAATTAAAGTTGAACAAAATAATTAAGTCTTCCAACCTTGGGAATAATCCCAAGGGCGAATTTAGTTCTACTATCCACACCCCCGGCACCGAGGGGGAGGATATAGCAAGAAATACCACTCTCTGTCTCCTCACCTCCAAACTGAATACACGTACAAAGGCTAATGGAGAATTGAGACATCTCGAGAATATAGAAACGTATTACTTAATCACAAAATGAAATTCATGTATGAAATATAATATGAAGTTACATAAAATCCTCGGAGACGTTGCTATACACGATGCTGAAGCGATCTATGATGATAATAATTAAATTTAAACTACGTCCTTATGACTGTAATTGGAAACATCACAATTTTCTAAAAAGAAATTTTTCTGATTTCAAGTTCTCAAGAATTAAAGCTCATAAATCTTTTAATTTTTTGCACTAACAGTAACTAATAAGATATTATTATTAAAATTGATCTCATAACAATTTGGATATATAAGTATCGTATAAAATATTATTCTATTAACAATCTAAACATGTATGTACTAATAAGTATCATACATAAAATATCTATTTAACGTAACAAAAAAACATAATTAATTAATATTATCAAGGAGAACTCATTCTTATTGTGAAGTTGTAATTATTCAGAACGTAGCTCTGTGATATTTTTAATACATATTAAATGTATTAATTATAAAGATATACATATGAAATCAATTTCATCGAAATATATTGTTGCTGCGCTATCGGAATTCGAATCTGGATCTCTTTCCAATCCAGACAAGGTGTATTATCCAACTACGCTACAGCGACAGTATTTTTGACGACAAATTTTCGAACCTATATATTACACTTTTTTCAAATGAATACATCTATCGTTCCATTATTTGAAAGTCATTTACTTTGTTTTTACGGAATTTCAAATACCTTTGAGTAAACCAATAGCAGATGCCAGAATTGACAATTCAATTCTTCCCAGGATTGGAAAGAGATCCAGGTTCGAATCCCGGTAGCGCAACAACAACATTTTTCGATAAAATTCAGTTCATATGTATATCTTTCTAATTATTACATTTAATTAGTATTTAATTAATATTGGTTACCGGGAAGATATATAAAAACGAGATTATGTAACCTTCATCAGAACGTCAGTCCCACTTAAAAAAATATTGTGGCAGGATGGTTATGGTTCCTTGGGGAGCGGGATCCGCAAGCGAGAGATTGAATGAGAGGGGTGGGAAGTTATGAAAATGAAGAGGGAGGAGAGTTTTTAGAAGCTTCGTGAAATTTTTAAGTAGTTCTCAAAAGTTGTTAAAGTCAAGGTAAATTTTTTCTACCCGCGCAACGCCGGGTACTGTAAATTGGTTTCTGTAATAATTATAGAACACATATATACATACGTATATACTATTATACACATATATACATACGTAATATACTATTATATAATGCCAAGTTTTCGGTTTGTCCCAGAGGAACCAGCCTTGCCGCGAAAACTTTCGATACAATATTACATGTACGTAGTGTATGTACGTTAAGTAACGTACATTATGTATTATGATACATAGAGTGGATAGTTAAATTATAAGGAAACTGTTCAAAAATCAATAAAGAAACTATTGCGGCTAAGTTTAATTTGGACTTGTTATTTTATTACCACGATTTTGCCGAGCAGTATGAAACAATTTTTGAACGACAAACTCAAACACCATCTCAGGAGCTGGTTATTGGGTGTTGGCAGAAAGGAAACTGAGCAAAGATTCATGGAAATGATCACATAAACAGAACATTATTTCTTTATATTCATTTTTCTGTTTTGCATAGTGTTTCAATCATGGGATAGCGAGAGTATTTTACTTATTTTTTATGTTGTTAGAAATCTTTATAACCCTGTTTTTTCATTCCCAATATTTTTGGTTTAGATAAAAAAAAAAAAATAATATTAATAATAGTTTTCATATTTGTATGATAGAACCCGACTCCTTTAGAATAGACTTCGGTATGAAGTGAATATCTCTTACATTATGAAGCTTGTTTACCTTTTTTGTATATTTATAAGAATGTTTATAATGTATAATATGTACGTATATTAAGAACATGAACATAATTAAATAAAAAATAATAATAAACTAAAATTATCAAAGTTGAAATACATAAATTTTTCTCTAGGTCTATTTTTCATAACGAAGTAAAAAAAAAAATTGAAAAACATTTGGTTTCGAAAAATAGTGTTTTGCGATTCATATAGATTATCACAGGGATAATAATTCTGATAACTCCTACCAGAGAGAGATAGAGTTATAGAAGATGATGTGTCATTGATTCAAGAATTGGTCTTTTTACCAAATATTATATATAGTGTTGCTATATATCTAGAACTGGGTTATACAAGGCGCATATTAAACTATGCAAATACTTGTAACATTCATATTGAGAAATATCTTAATTACATCATCGATATATAACTATTTTAAAATTCAATTCAGCGTTATTTTTATGCAACGTGATTCAAAATTTGTACCTACTAAAATCTAAATTGATATTTGATATATTTTTCGACGAGACGTGGTGAGGACAAGGCGAAGGGTTATTGCATACACGTTAAGTGGTTAAAAACAACGTTATAAATATGAATTGTGTAATATCTGGGTCGCACGTACCGCGGAATGGAATACGACAATTACCGTCGTAAATCGGAATCATCGCAAGGTAGGGGGAGCGAGTAGGGAAACGTAGTATAAGATGAGGATAGAGGATCTAGTCGAATGACCGGTGAATTTTGGGGAAACGATATTCGGAAGGACTGCTAGCTTTACCTTGTATATGACGCCTTCATAATTCTGCAGTCGCCGCCGAGATTACTCAAGTGGCACGCGGATGAGGCGATTTCTGATCCCAATTGAATACAGCGATGTCGCAAGTTCACCCACGGCACAAAAAAACAATATCACTGCGCATACAAATCACAAACAATACAGTGCTGGTGCACTGGAGCTGAAAGGCCTACTAATATCGGCCAAGTTGACGTCTGTTGGCGTAAGGTCACATTTCACACTGAAAGTCTTTGAGCATGAGGAAATGTATGAATGGGAATTTAGACGCGGAAATGTGTCAATAACAACGGTCGCGGTTGATTCGGAACAAAATAATTTAAATTACGAAACATGTATTCTGTTTTTAGTGATGCTTGACTAACTGTAGTGTGATTATTTTGGATTTGTATTTGGGTGTATTTGGGTGGAATAAAACGATATGTACTTGGGTGAATTTTCCCACTTTTTAACATTGTAATGCGTCTCTAAATCTTGATTACTGGAGAAAGTTAATGCGATGTTTAGTTAATCTCTGTCAGAAACTAATACAATATTCAGGAAAAAAGTAGATTAGCCAGGGAAAATAAAAAGAGGAATATCTACCTACGGTAGGAGAACAAATAAGGGCAAAACAAAGCTCGTCCGGAAAGCTTTTTTATTTTCCGTTTAGCGTAACGGCCTCGTGCTGATGCCGGGGGACCTGGCTCCGGTGGATTGGCTAAAGCTCCCCGCTGAAGAGCCGCACATCCCGAGGATACAGCTTTTAATCCTGCTTCGTCCTTCAGAGCGAAGGGGACGTTACGTATAGCCGGAATATATGGGTTAAGTGCTCGAGCTCTGTTATGCCTTCATTAGGGAACGTTTCAAAGATTTATTCGTCAAGTAACGTATTGGTCGAAAATTTGAAAATGATGTTAAATAAAGTCTATATAAAAAGGAATATGAGTATTTACCATGTAATGTTATTTAGAACTCTATGTGATAATATGTAAAATAACACCTACAAAAATATGGAATTTTTAAAATGAACATTTATAAAAAATATACGTTAGACACAGCTACCAAATACACAGACATGAATTTACGGAAATTCATTGTTTCTATATTTTCATTTTGGTATCATTCACGCGATCACTTTGGTACTACTTACGCAATCAAATAGCTCGGCAACTTTTTTTAAATATATGACTCGATTGGAACGAAAATTTAAACGCCGACAATATAATATGCATTAATGTAAAAAATACGTCTTGTTTACACAAAGATTTAATTTTCGAAGAGTAAATACTTTTACTATTGCATAAATTGCCAGAAGTATAAATTTAGTGAACGGGAATTTGCGGTGGCAGGCCCAAGAGCGCGGAACTCTTTGGCCCCCGTCATAAGAAACTGTGCATCAGAGACTTTATTTAAGAAGAAACTAAAAACGCACCTTTTCAAAAAGTCATTTCCATAAGTGAAAATAACATTTTTTAATTAAAAAAACAATGATAATTGTAGAACTATAAACAGTTTATGTGTAAAGCGCCCATGAGGTGAAAGTTTTTACGAAAATGGCGCTATACAAATTATCCGCTGTTATTATTATTATAAATGTGTCACAAACTATGGGATTTATGTTTCCACAATATCTGTAGAATACCCCTCGTCCAGCAACTAATGTTCCGAACCCATCTCTTATATGTACACTTTATTTAATATCTATTTATTTGTTGGTTTATGGTGGTAGGTATTTTTTATTATATGCTTTATGGTTTTTTGGATTTTGTGGAATTAATAGAAGTTATGTCGTCTATATCTGGCGAAGTTGCCCTGGAAATTTTTTTTTCATAAATATTTATTATGTATGATCAATAGTCACATATTTTCCCCTTTATTATTCTCTCACACGATAATTTAACATATATATATATATTATTTAGATACATGAGTAAAAATTCGCATTGGCATATAATAAACTTTTATAACCAAAATTGGGTTCGAATTTTGACATTTTGTGAAATTTTAGTTCTGCTTTATTTCATACTCATTACATTTAAAAAATTTAATTATATATAATTTTATCGATTTAAAGTTTTTACTCTCAAAGATATATCATTATTTTTATAAGTGTAATATATATAAAATTATCGGTAAAAATATTATTAATACTTGAAAATACAGAGTGTAACAGACCTAGTCCACAATATTTTATAGGTGGATACCTGACTAAATTACTGGTCGAAAATGTTCAAGAGATATGTGCGTAATATTGACCATGTCAGAGATATACGAAATAAAAAAAAATCGTAATTGTGAGATTATATCGATTAATTGAAATATTTTATTGATTGATATTGAATAAAAAAATTAAAAGCCATCGAATTTCGTACTGCTAGACTATTTTTTGTTAGATGATTCAGGGTCTGAAGGAAAAATATAGATTAATTATTAATGGAACAATATCGCAAATATTTATTTAAAAATTAATAATTTCAAGCTTAACGCGATTTAATAAAAAATTAAAACAGTAATATTTTCCGTAGCATTACAGAATTTGCTCCCATAAAATACTGTGGACTAGGTCTGCTACATCCTGTATATATTGGCCGGGTTCTTCTATTATTAAATATTCATTTCTACGTCTCTGCAGATATAAGAGACATCTGTGTGACAAATAATTTTCTGAACTTGTTGATGAGTAACTTTGACGGATATTTTAATTAAAAATTGCCAATACAGAACTATGAACTAACAGTTAGTATAACTTATTAATTTAGTTTCATTAAGTTAATCTCGGTAAATAAGTAGATTGTATATTTATTTTAAATTTTTTTTATATTAAGTCACTATTTAATATGGCCTACTTTACATTAAATTTTAAATAGCACAGAAAGCGACGGTAAGAGTAGTCTACAAAAATCATATGGGTACTTTGTATGATTATCCTATGTGGGATAGTCATATACCTAGTGAATTAAAGACCAATATACGTGCATTAATTTATTGGAATACTTCCCAAATAAAACTATAATCATAACCTTGCTGTACTAAGGTACTCAACATGTTCCAGACTACATTCAGAAGTGTCCAAAAAACTTTGGCCAATGTTTTCATATGTTCCTGGCTCCTAGGCTCCACAAAATGGAAACAAGCTTGACAAATGCTCGGAAATGACCAATAGCCCGGCGGCTAATAGAAGTGGGTCGAGCGAAATCGGAGCTGCCATTGACCAAAATTATGAGGAAATTGATGAAGATGTTTTGATCAGTACGTTGAAGGATTCTGGGATTTCTACGTTTTACATTACTTTACATTAAATCTAGAGTTTGTTACGTTTCTTGAAATAATAGAATATGAGTCTTCTGTGTCATCAGGGCTGATCATGGACCCTGCAATGGGATCCGAAACGTCGGCTAGAAATACACGGCAGATTAGCCCGGATAACTATACACAGAAGATTCTGAACGGGCGTGAAAACTTAAGAACATTTTTAGTAGAATATGATTTTATTAATTAATTTTTATTGAGGTGTTGGTTTTATTGGTGTGGTATTGGTGAGGGAGGTATGGATCGGATAAAATTGACACGTAATTATGAAAAATAGCTAAAAAATTCATGAGTTTTGTATATTGAATCATACGAATGAGTAATATATGTACATGAACATATATATGTACATGTTAAAACAAACATAAATTTGAATATAATAAAATAAACTCCGTCAATTTTGTAGCAAACGAAAATATATAGAATTAACTGTTGATATTACAATTGCTTGACAGTAAACCAAAATACATAAATATTGTCGACGACAGGGATAGTTTCGCCCGGAAAATAAAACTGTTGACACTAAAAGAGCCAATAAAATACAAGTGTGTGCTTTAGTTCCGACATTTTTCAGAACAACCAAAAAAAATAAAAATACTCTCGCGTTTCCTAAATGCCGTGGATATTAAAAAGGGACGAAGAGGAATATGACAGTGAGCGCCTTATGGCTATAAAACATACACACAAAGGGAAAGTGCAGGCTTCAGCGGGCGGGAGGAGACGCACATCGCTGGGGTTGATGGGCTTGTGCGTTATGAAAGAAAATTGCAACACTCTCGCATTGTCTACAGCTAGGGGGAGGTTTGCATATAGGGTGAAACGAAATCTCTTATTAAATAACTACAAATTTTCTTCAAAAGTCTTCGGGCTATATTTATTTATTGAAAACAACAATTGTTGATTTGAATACAAATACAATGTTATTAAGGAGAACACATTCTTATCGTGAAGTTAGAACTATTCAGAACATAGCTCTGTGATATTTTTAAATATTAATTAAATGTATTAATTAGAAAGATGTACATATAAAATCAATTTCATAGAAAAATATTGTTGTTGCGCTACCGGAATCCGCAAAAACAAAATAGATTGCTTTCAAATAATGGAACGATAGATGTATTCATTTGAAAAGTGTAACATATAGGTTCGAAAATCAGTGGTCAAAAGTACTGTTGGATAATGCACCTTCCCCGGATTGGAAAGAGATCCAGATTCGAATCCCGGTAGCGCAACAACAATATTTATGGATAAATTGATTTTATATGTAATTAATACATTTAATTAGTATTTACAAATAAAATGTACGAGTTATATACATATACATAATATAACAATATAGTTATGCACCCCTAAATAAGAAAAATCTTGAATTACGAGGGTGGCTATCAACATGTATATAAAACAAGATAAAGATATATAGTAATACAATGCGATATTTAATTACAAAATAATAATTTATAAAAAATGTTAAGAAATTGATCAGATTAGAACTCGGGAATAAAAAGGAGGTCGAATACATAATTATTTTGAAGACGTTTAAGCTATTTTAGAATGTCTTTTTTGCACACATTTACATTTGCCACTAATTTAATTGATTTTGGCAGTTGGTTATACAGTCGAGAGTCAATGTATAATGCGTGTATCTATCCTATTCCTAATTTGGACATTTAAAAAATAAACATGTTGACTAGCTTTGTTCCGAGTCTGATAGTTGTGATGGATTTTTATTTTGTCTTCTTTAAAAAAATGTAATAAAAAAAAAAAATTATACAAGGAAAATAAATTTAAAACAGGAAAAACTTGTTTGGTCGGGTAATCTCTTGCCATTTTTATTATTATGTTTGGAGTTGTAATAATTGATTTGAGATATATTTGACAAGTTTCCCCCTTAATTTAGTATTCCGAATTGTAATATCGACTCAACTAAGGCATAGTACATCATTCAAAAAGTTTGCAAATTACAATATTATCTAAGGACATACTTAATTATTTAAGAGGGTTATGTGTTCTTTGAAGTTTCAATTATTATATAGATTCTAATCCTATTGTTTTATGTATTTATATTTCCTTTTGTAATACATTGACTATTATTTTAATGTGATTTTGACAGTTTTTAGGATTGCAAAAAGTTTAGCTCTGAATATTAACTATTTCTCAGGATACGTCACAACCATAGTAGTTGAGTTCTCTCGATTTTAAATGTTTGGATAACGAACATTTCTTACGTAATAAATTATTCATTTACAAGTCAACATTTTTTGAGTATTCTCCTGAGCAATCTCGTTTCTGAAACCAGATTCTTTGTGTTCTCAATAACGGTCCATGTCCACGAATGAGATTTTTAGAAGATTTTCGGCTCGAGATACATATTTTGGTCCCATGAGAATTTATGGAGACAACTTTCAGCTTTTGTAGTTCCTGTGTACACACCATGACTCAGAGATTTGCTGTCTCACTCCCGACTTTACTTTATACCCAGTAGCAGTTATAACGAAATAGATTATTGCGATTGAACGCCTTGTATATTAATATTTAATAATTAATGTCTATCTTTCAGAATAGATAGTTGTAGGGATCTATGATGGTTGTGTACACGGATCGAATCTCGCTCTCAGATCGCAACGTCCTTGTTTGAGTTTTTGTCTCTGTATATCTCAAGCAGATATCTGATATTATCTCCAGATTTAAATCTCAACACATGTACAAGGTATTGGGATATATCTAAAGTAAATGACTGATATGGGCCTTAATACATAGAAAAAAGTTATTCTATGTAAATTTTCCAGAAAATAATAACGGCAAGATATAAAATTTAATAGATTTAATAGAAGAGCGAATAAAATTATGTTAGACTACGTACATATACTAAATATTAATAAAAAATCTAGCATTTAATATCGCACTTTTTTGCGAGCGCAAGGTTGACGACACAAACTGAAGAATTTGATACTCACGACCGTGTGTACCGCGCCGTGGTGCTTTCACTCCGTATTTCTTCCCCTTCACACTACCCACCTACCCTATAACGTAAGAATGCGAGTGCAATAACAGGTCTCACATAAAGGGGGGAAAATGCCCCGATAGGCCCCAGTGCCTTGAGGGCTGAAAACCGTAGTAAAGGGTCTTAGAGGGCGTAAAATACAAACCTTCATCGATTTTGGAAGAAAGAAAGGCTTGAGATTATTTAATAAATTAAACCCACGAAAGATATTATATATAGAAATAATTTATAGATACATCCAGAGTCGGCCAACCAGTTTAGCACAACAACCCGGAATGAAGATGTTGGTATTTCTTGACAAAGGTATTACTATAATTTCAAAGATAAAATGTACATTGTAAAAGTTATAGATAAAACTACTCAAATAATGTAATAAGTTGTTATATAAATTAAACATTATTTACTTAAAAATTGACGTAACGACGAAACCTAACTTTTTGTGAATGAGGCTGTTAAAATTTGTTTTAATCAATTTAAACTTGTTTTAATCACAAAGAATAAATTTATTGTTCATGTGTTTATTGTAAAAATATGTAACGTTAAATACTAAAAAAATGTACATAATGAAGATATTTGTGTAATGCATCGAGGCCAGAAAATTAAATTGGTCATCCCTGTGAAACCTCGAAATTTAGACCAGGAAGTCGTAGGGACGAACCATGAAGAAAAAAGCGACGTATAGGGGATGTAAGCAATAAGAAACTGACATAAAATAAAAAAGTATATAGAAAAAACAACTGTAGTATCTTTTAAATACTAAATTAATGTATTAATTATAAATGTATACATATAAAATCAATTTTGTCGAAAAATATTGTTTTTGCGTCACCGGGATACGAACCTGGATCTCTATTTCCGATCCGGGGAAGTGCACTACCTTTGTGCTATAACGCCAGTATTTTTCTTGACAAATTTTCGAACCTATATGTTACATTTTTTCAAATTAATACACCTGTCGTTCCATTATTTGAAAGCCATCTACATTATTTTTACAGAATCTCAAATACCTTTGAGTAAACCGACTGCAGACGCCAGAATTATCAATTCATTTTTATTAAATTTTGGACACATTGATACAACATATATTATTAAGGAAAACACATTCTTATTGTGAAGTTACAATTATTCAGAATATAGGTCTGTGATATTTTAAGTACTAAATTAATGTATTAATTATAAATGTATACATTAATTTAGTATTTAAAATATCACAGACCTATGTTCTGAATAATTACAACTTCACAATAAGAATGTGTTTTCCTTAATAATGTAGTATCTTTGAATTAAAATGTGTTTTAATTATAAATAATTGTATAATTTTATGCATACATAGCCCAGTTAGGGTAAATTTTTTTTTAAGATTATAAATTTTGTAGCATTATTTTTTCCTTTCTTTAGTGTTCATCCAATTTTAATTAATGGTCATGTTAAAATTTGTTTTCATTATACTAGTATTCAAAATCATTTATGTACATATAATATCATTTAAATAATTACGTAATTACCTAGTGGAGTATTACAATGTAAGGGATCAGTTTCTTTTCAAATTTCCCTGCGCGTAATATTATTATTATTGTGTCTAGATTAATTAATTATTGATAGATATATTTTATACTTAGATATATTTTTGTTTGAGTTACATCTTGTTTATACCAGTGGCGTGCAGTCAGTACTTTGAAAGCTGCACTTAACAAGAATTTCTCCGAAATAAAATATGTATCTCGTAATATTTCTATCCCAATTGTTATCAGATTATTCAGATTTTAATATTGTGTCACTGATATGTAAATATTTTAAGGAAAACATATTGTTGTCGTGAAGTTGCATTTTCAGAACATGTTTTTTTTGCTATTTAATACAAATTAAATACCACAAAACTCGTTGTGAAAATGCAACTTCAGAACAAAAATGTGTTGTATTAAAAGTTTCCAAATTTAATAAAATTAATAAATCGGGGTAATTCTATCTAGTTTTACTCTAGGTATTTAAGATTCACCGTCACATAAAGTTGATTGCTTTTAAAATTGGAATAGTAAATGTAAAAAAATTAATCTTATTGCTATAGCGAAAGTGGAAAACGGATAGGAAGAAGTCAAGGTTCGAATTCCGGTAGCAACTAAATATTTTTTCGATAGATAGATTTTTTTTGTTTAATCATTCTAGTTGATTAATTTAATTTGTAGTAAATATATTTAATTTTGTAGAGAACACATTATTATTGTGAAATGATATTTTAACACAAATTATACGGATAGGAAGAGTTCTTGGTTCAAATCCCGGTGGCAGCTAAAATATTTTTTCGATAAATTGATTTTGTCTGTATGCATATCTTTCTAATTGACGCATTTAATGTGTATGAAAATATTTAATTATTTTTCAAAATATATAGTCCATGTAAATACGTAAGGCACAGCTTATTATAATGTATCTACTAGCTGGACGCGCCTGGTAATAACATATAATATATAAAAAACGTAGGTATCACCTGTTTCATCTAGTTATTCATTAGTTACAGTAGGAGGACATATTCGTAAATTCTATGCACTTATCCATAACCTCTTTCCTAGCCAAACGATAGAAGCGTTTGTAAATTAACTTCTTCCAGTACGGTAGCCGATGCAAGTTTGCCATCGGAATGGCTTCATGCTCGATGGCACGATTTCAATTATTGGTTTTATCCCTGGTATAAAAACGAAGTGTTGGAAAAAGGGCCACCCGAGGAGGGGGAGGCATCCTGTTTTATTATATCAATGGTTTGATACCTGTAGTCATATTTAGAAAGTATATACATATTTGAAACATTATTGTGACATTACATGAGCGATACATTATTTTTCGGATATATGTTCATCGGTAGCCTTTTCTGCATGTACACTTTTTCTAACGTACACTTTATACAACTTTTCCACATGTACACTTTTTCTAACGTACACTTTATACAACTTTTCCACATGTACATTTTTTCTAACGTACACTTTATACAACTTTTCCACATGTACATTTTTTCTAACATATACTATATACAACTTTTCCACATGTACATTTTTTCTAACATACACATTATACAACTTTTCACATGTACACTTTTTCTAGCGCACACTTTATACAAATTTTTAATGTGTACATTTTTTTACAACTTTTTAATGGAAGGTAGTTTAGGCTTTTGATCTTGATTGAAGGAAGTGCCTTGAAATATTCCGGAAGTGACGTCACGATCTGCTATATATTAAGTATTTTTATCTAAATCTACCTTAAAAATACACTTACTTACACACATGAATTCTACTCGATTTTCGCTGAAAGTGTCAAAAGGGTATGCACATCAACCCGGTTGAATTTTCTGGTAATTAATGTATTTATTTATTTGTTTTCTTATTTATTAGAAATTATATAAAATATACGCGTTAGCGCCGTTTAACGCACTCACACAGGCACACCATTTATTCGCGATTATAAAAATTTAACCTGCGTATTTTCTTCTCTTTCTTTCCTAACCTGTCCTTAAGCACGAGGAAGAAAGAAGGGGTCGCAGTAATCAACACTCTCGAACTGCAATAAGTTCAGTATGTGCGCTTGGAACATCATACGGACTAATCGCTTTAATCCACTTTACTCCGCTAATTATAATTAATCTATCTTTAATTTAATCTTGCTAATACATAAAAAAACCTTATTCGCGAGTGTTTGTTTAAACATTCTGCGACGAATGTTCTTCTGGTGGAAAAGGAGTAAACAACTGAACCAGCATCCAGAAAAGCAAACAAAAAAGTAACTGCCATCCTGTCTTTCCTAATATTTTCACCAATATGTATAATACGTTTAGACTGTGCCCATCTCACTAGAAAATTCTGTGTTGAGACGGGCATAGTTAAGTAATTGTGCATTAAGTTAGTTTACAAGTAACAGACCGAAATTACATTTACCTCTTATACATACATCTTATATCATACAAGAAAAAGTGGACTTTCAATATATTATTTTAGGAAATATTTGACAATTATTATTATTATTATAGGTTTCATCAATATGTTCACTCTACCCAAATTACGAATCCAAGTTTTTATTTTCAGTTTCATGTTATCGGGACAATTCAATTGAGTTAGATCTTTCAGCATCTTATTAAATAGTTTAGGTCCAAAATATTTGTACAAAAATTTCCTTTGGCCATATGTTGTATGTGCTCTTGGGGCTTGTAGGTTATGTTTATTTGTTCGTGAGGTAATTATATTTTGGTTTACTTTAGCATGCGTCTGTTTGTGTTTATATATGTAATATATAATGTAAATGTATAAGAGCAGTATTAGCATATATTTATCTTTTATCAAAGACATCGAATTTATTAAAAATTTCACCAGTGGTCGTTGTGATTGGGGTATTAAGGATAACTTTTAAAATAGTTTTCTGAGCTGCTATTGCTGGATTAATTGAAGACAGTCCTCCCCAAGTAATCATATCATGCTCTATGACTGATTGACAGATTGCGTTGTGTTATTTTTAGAAGTTTTATGTTAGGAAATTTCTAATATTTATAAAATAATAAATTTTATTTGTCCATTTGAGATGAGCATCGATTTTGGACAATTCATTAAAATATATATTTTTTGCTAAATTACCATTTTAATTACATGAATAATTTTAGAAATCAAATTAATTTACATTTATTATCCATTGTTATATACAAGTATAGTATACTGTTTAAAACCTGTCCTAGGATGGGCGCTAAAGATCGTTTCCGATGCAATAATTTAAGTACATAATGAAAGAGATGTTCACTATTTCCTTAACTAAAACAAAGTTTGTGCATAAGGAGACAGGAATATATTAAATAATTATTCTCAATTTTAATAAAAGTTACAAAATAGAATAACTAGAAATATTAAATAACAAAATTGAATAATGAAAGCTTAAAAATATTCTCATTTGCCTGCGTTTAAAATACAATACAGCGGTAGAAGTAGCTCAACATTTTCAAATTTTTGATTAATAGACTTGTTTTCTATTAAAAAAATATACATTCAGAGCAAAAAGGTTAATTGAAAAGATCCATTTAATGGAAGTTGGAGGTTGATTTGAATCGATCGGATAAATGGAGGCTGATTTCGAATATTTGGTATTTTCTCGGATTTTTATAAAAAATATTGTCAACATGCTTTTGGGCCCTACAGGATAGGAAGCCATAGGGGCTGCCGCCGATCTAGCACAGATGAGGACCCAGTCCTCAAGTGTGTGTGCTTTGGTGGCGCCTGCTACCTCGGATAGGATGATTATTGATTCAAAGGCAATTCTGCTTTTCACATTACACATTTATTCACAAAACACAATTAATCCATATGTAAAATGTTCTTTAGATCTTCTTCTTTCCTCTGAGGGAGGTCAGCCAAAGCGCGGCCGTGGGGTGTCGTTGCAGCTGAGGACCCGGGTCGCCACGCGCACTCGCCAGGATTCATCTCTTGCTCCAGGAGATAGACCGGACATCATCCTGTTTCACCCTTGCCTATAACGCCCATCTATCAGACATCTCTCTCATTCCGTCTCCTTGCTTGTTGCAGAGGGGTCTCTCCTCAACCCGCAGTTGGACTAGGACCATACATCTCTGGGTTCACTGCGGTGATCCCATTCTTAATCAACGCCATCTCTCGCCACCGTATTCCTCCGGAGCGCGGCTCCACTGATCCGCTTCCTCTTTTCGAACGTTTCCACTGAAGATTCCTACCCGCCAGTTTCGACAGCCATTTAGACAGCCAATAATCATAAGTCGACAAAGTAGGATACTCAGACCTCGGCGCGCGAATTCAAACATCACAATATATTTTCTTGTAGAAGTGAGTGCGCCGATTACAAAAATGAATTTTTTATACGGTCGCAAGTATTTAAAAAGTTATTATATGTTTTGAATAATCACCATACATTTTGACTTTTGAAGTGCTTTATCAGTGGGCATATATAATTCAAACTCAAATCGTAGAAACATTATGAATATATACTCAATTCTGAAATTTTTTACAAAATTCACGTTCTTATACTATTTGGGTTCGATTAGTTATATTGGTTTGGTTAGGTTAGGTTAGTGAGTTTAATTTTAAATTCCGATAACGCCTACATATATTGATGGTGTGTGTTTTGTATTTTTTCTTTGATTATAGTACGGTGATATTATTATTATATTATGATCTTTGACGAAACACTATGGTGGAACAATTTTTTATTATTGTTCACATAAGGGTCGTTTTTGCTTATTTTGATGTAGGACACCGTAGTTTATTGAAAATCACGCCTTTTTCAGAAATCTCAAAAGTTAACCATAGATATCATAAGTGTTTCAAATGTTATAAATTATTATGGTGAAATATATAAACTTTACAGTGTAATAACTTTTTAAATACTTGCGACCGGGTATTTTACATTTTTGAAATCAAGGTAAGGCACTCAATTCTATAGGAAAATGTATTTTTTGTAAAAATCTAAGAAAATATCACATTCTTGATATATGCTTTAAAAGGAAATTACCTAATACTAATCCTAATTCAATGTAAATATCAGTTTCCTTTCAAATTGTCAGTTAAAGTAACATATAAAAGAATATTTTTTTATTTATTATCTTAGTTTTATTAACCACAATTGAGTTTAAAAAACATCTACCGGTTTCGAAAAACACTTTTCCTTCTTCAGGATGTCATAACTAACTAAAAATATAGTATTGTTTCTTCACCAGAATCTATTTTTAAAAATTTTTTAAAAAACAATTATTTAAAAAAAAAAAAAATTTTTTAGTACCTAACTCAAATTACTGCTCAATACAAATTTAATCGAATAATTTTTAGGAAAAAATTTTAGAATAGGACTCGTAGTTAAATTTAGTTGGTTGTTTAGAATTTCCTGATTACTTTTACATGCTTTATTTATCTCCAACGATTCCAAATTATTTAATTTGTGACCTACACCTAAAAAATATGAATCTTAACCACCAAGTTAATATTGCTAATTTTAAAAGTATATAAAAGTATATTGAGGTATTATACGAGTATATAAGATAGTATTAGATTTTTTATTACTTTTAAAATTAGCAATATTAACTTTGTGGTTAAAATTCATATTTTTTATTTATTATCTTTGTTTTATTAACCACTGAATTTTGGAATCGTTGGAGATAAATAAAGCATGTAAAATTAATCAGGAAATTGTAAACAGCCAACTAAATTTAACTACGAGTCATATTCTATAACTTTATTATAAAAATTATTCGACTAAATTTGTATTGAGCAGCAATTTGAGTTAGGTACTAAATTTATTTTTTAAATAATTGTTTTTTTTTTTAAATTAATTTTTTTTTTTAAAATAGATTCTGATGAAGAAACAATGCTATATATTTTTGGTTAGTTATGACATCCTGAAGAAGAAAATGGTATTTTTCGAAACCGGTAGATGTATTTAAACTCAATTCAGTGGTTAATAAAACAAAGATAATAAATAAAAAATATAAATATTAGATTTTTTAATTTGATTTAATTTTCATTGTATATGTATTGTGTACCGTGAAACTCTCCGTTTTTCCTTATTTTATGGTGAGTAGCAGTGCTTCTTCAGGAAAAATATACGTCATACTTGATCGAGTTTGAGTTCTCTCTGTATCTGCCTCGGTCATTATAAACGGAATTCCTGCAATTTTATTTTGCGTTATTCTTTTCGGTTAGATTTTTCAAAAGCGGTTCACTGGAACTCGAGGTGAAGTACTGGAGACGGGACGAGCGCCTAGCACGTAATAGTTCAGGGGTGGGAACAAAGCCAGCGGAGGATGTGGCTATCGTAATTAATTTCGTGACATTTCCACGAACGAGTTTTAATAGCGTAATAATTTTATGTAGGGGCCGCCAAATTATTTTTTAATTTATTTATATTTTTTATTATTGATCTATGTGTATGTTAATAATTTAATTATAAATAGGGTAATATCGCGTCACCAGCATCACTAACACCTCGCAGCAGCAGCTGCGGAAGAGGTGTTTACTTAAATTTTTTTTTTTTGGGAGTGTAGATTTAAATCCTACCGACTGCAAGTTTATTTTATTAAGAGAACACATTCTTATTGTGAAGTTGTAATTATTCAGAACATAGGTCTTTAATATTTAAAACATGAATTAAATATATTAATTAGAAAGATATACATATAAAATTAATTTTATCGAAAAATAATATATTTTATTGTCTCTGTAACATAGTTGGATAATGCACCTTCCCCGGTTAGGAAAGAGATCCAGGTTCGAATCCCGGTGGCGCAATAACAATATTTTTGGATAAAAGTGATTTTATATGTATATCTTTCTAATTAATACATTTAATTAATATTTAAAGTTTATTTTAGTTTTGGAGTTTCATAAAACTTGAATAATTTACTTTTTTCTGCATCATTTTTAATTTTAATTCGCATAGTCATATATAATATTATGCCACGCCATACTAGTAGTGAATACTAGCAGTGACATAAATCGCTTATTTATTTTTCCAAAAAAAGTCTGACGGCGAGACCCCAAAGCGCGGCATCGCACGGCAGTCGCTTTCAGTTATGAAATGTGGTGGACAAGTAAAAGTACACGCAGCCGAGGGCTGCAAGTATTTAATATTTATGTTCATTTGTCTATCTGTCTTACTAAAAATAAAATCATATATTTTTTTACGTGAACGTACATTGTGTTTTTAGTATTGGAGATTCCAACAAGAAGTGTGTCAATTCTCTAGCGGTGCTTTTCGGAAGCTGATACTTGACAGTTATCATGTAGACATACTGCCTTTACAAAGTAGAGCGCTACATGATTCAGCAATGATTATTTATTGTGTAGGCATATTATAAAAGTAAATGGCTAAATTGGTCATTTGATAACAGAACTGCAACTGAGCAACTGAGTAGACAATAGAAAAGTTCGAAGAAACAAGTTGTGTGTGAACATCTATACGACACCGTGTACTGCGCTCAAATGAAAACACCGAGGCTTTGCGTGAAAGCGTGCCTGCAGACAACACTATCTTCATCAGATGCTGTGCGCAACAACTGGACCTCTCCAACACATGACATTGAATTTTAATTTTCATACGTTGTGATGTTTGAATCAGCGCGAATTGCAGTACAATGTGGCGCTTGGCGTTGAGGACGTTGGATAGGAGACGGACGGCCGAGAGAAGGGAATACATCATTTTTGCGATAGGCGCGTATGGGCCTGGGAGCGGGCGGTGGCCGCTCCCACGAGGGAAATGGCGCCGGGAAATAATGGAGACTAAAACTGGGCCTGATTCATCCACGGGGTTAAAGAAGACTATGACTGGCGGGGAGGCATGTAGCGAGCGATGGCAGAAGGATGGGCTCGACGAAATCCACAGTGACGAGATGGCGTCAGGGTAACATCCTGGAAGAAGAGATCAATTCTCTTACGGGAGCGTAGCGGCCCAGGACCAAGGCTGCGAGAACCCCCATGGCAGTCTGACATTTGTCGCGACTTCACCTCTTGACAAGTTGGGTATAAATCGATAACACGGTGTGTCCTCACTGAGAGGAAAGTTTAACGGAAAGATAAAAGATTTCAAAGACTATAATGGTGCTTATAACGTCGGGATTTGTTATGTTTCTTGTAAAAAATAGTATAATGTGTCACTTCAGTGTTTATTCTTAAAACCATTTCCACTCATCCGAGGTAGCAAGCGACACACGAACACATACACTCAAAGAACCCAGACTGAGCTAGATCGGTGGCGACACCTCTGGCCGCCTATTCTCTAGGGCCAGAGGGCACCGTTGTAACGTATAAAATCCAATTAATACCAATAGACCAATTGGCTGCCTCTTGTTGGGACACCTATATAATAGATCAGTCCAAAGTTGGTGCGCGTTTACATTACGTGCATGTTTCGCTATGGTTCATTTCACTTGTAAACAAGTTGTATCCTGTTTCGATTTGTACACTCGAGTGGTCAGTCTGTCGTCGGTTTTTGTAAAGATCGGACGTGAAAAGAGACAACGTAAAAACAATACAAACAACATATGCAAGTTCCGCAGCAGAAAAAAACAACAACAATGTTCATATTCATTTATTGTTATTGCGTTTAGTTTGTAGAACTCCATGTTTATTTTTTATGAAATTTAAAAAATCTAATTTTAATAAATACATCGATTTTACGCGGTTTGTCCACAGTTTGAAAATGCCTTTGGCCGCCTAAACAGCTGAAATATTTAAATAATGCTTTACGCAAACTGGCACAACTCAATAATAATGTTTATTAAAATTTCACAAAATATAGAATCCTCATCAAACGTCTAATTCAGATGTTTATTGTCAACAGCTTTCACGTTGAAACTCAGCATTGATTAAAAAAACGTCCGCGATTGTGAATGTTAAAAAGGTAACGTTCCACCACGATAAGGGTAAATAACATACAGTACAGAATACACTACAAAAAATTAGAGACTTTAATTGGGAGCTTCTGCCTTATCCCCCTTACCCGCCAAATACTGTCCTCTAATGATTTTAATTTATTTCTACTTTTCAGAATTTTTTTTCAGGAAAAAAATTTAATAACAAAGATGGATGACCTTTCACACAAATGTAATTTTAAAAAACACCTGTAAGATGGTAACAAATTGTAGATTGCGAAGGATAATATTTATTTATTTATTTCCATCAACACCCTTGTATGTTTTTACATAACAGTACAAGTTTTAAAAATACATAATTTTAAAAACTAAGAATAATTCAAGTACAAACATTTCTTCAATTCAGGTATAGTTCTGCAACGAAAAATGTCAATGAAATTCAACTTATTACCGAGCCGATGCATCTGTGTTATTGGTAAATTAAGAGTAAAATTATTTATAGTACTATATATATAATCAAACAAATAATAGATATCTCATAGAGAAAAAGCTATTTTTATTATATTTAATGGAAAGATATGGAAGTATAGGTAATTAATTACAGGGCTTACGACCTGTCTTCGGCTGGCTTAAGTAATCACTTTATACAAATATAACGATCACCATTCTCACCCATTAATCAATCGATCAAGTATAGTAAGCTCTATAATTACCCATACTTCCATATCTTTCCATTAAATATAATAAAAATAGTTTCGTCTCTATGATATATCTATTATTGGTTTAATAACAGTGCCTTTGAAGGTGAAAATCCAGTAATTGTGTGTTCTTGGAAATATTCAAATATTGTTTATATATAATCAGAAAAAAACATTTTTTTTTAAATAGATACATGTCACATTAATATTCTTACTATTTTAAAACTAAGCTAAACGCTTGTGCTATGAAAAGAGGACTAACTTGCTGGTGTCCTGGAACGAGGTGCGATACCCCGACCGTTAAATCACTAGGCCAACGTCTTGACCACTACACCAATAAGCTACCCTATAAGTTTTATTTGAATTGTTTCAAAATTTCTCAAAAATATGCACGAATTTATGAACTAGCCTAATGTAATCCAGTCACGGTTACATTTTCAATATTGAAACAGTAAGCATGCTTCTTTAAAGAATTGGAAATATTTTTGTAATTTATTACATCTATATACTGGTACATAAAATAACATCACACAAAAAATAAACCGGATGATTGGAGCGAAATTCAAAGTGGCATTTTCCATCATAAAACTTCGATTCGAATTTTCCATCATTTAACTCGATGAAATTAAAAAATTGTTCGATAAATTTTAATTTTTGTAGTTTTATCTCATCGATGTATTTCATTTTAAAAAATACCACTCAAAATGATCGCGTTTCTCGTTCATCGCAATCCGACAGAAAAAACGACGGGCCGTGTTGAAATAATTCACAGAATCGCTGAAATTCATACAGCGCCTGAATGTCGAATTTTTATTCCGCAAAATGCATTGCTGAAGTTCTAAAAAAAATTACGTACGATATTTGACAAGCCAACAATGATCGCCTTATCGCATGAAAAATGGTGCGCTTGGAACATGCGGTCGTGGACATTATAATATGACATTAACAGATAAAGAGTGTTCTGTACAGGAAACAAGAAATGTTGACTGATCTCCGGTTCTATCAACCGACGATGATGGTGACAAGAATTACGAGGTCGAAAGAAATGAAACACAAAAGATGTTCAATATCGGTACACTACAGCGACATAACACAATCGAGAATGAGCTTTCCGCCTGCAGAATACCCTGTTTTATTTCAGATACATATCCAGCGGAAAAATTTCAAAATTAAATTGTAAGTGCTTGTAAACCATCAGATAAACGGGAGATGTATTGTTCGACGCGCATGACTTCTTAATTTGCGAGTCGCAATGAGTCACTGGTCGGGAGCGCACCGCGCATTCGCGGTTGAGCAATATTTAAAGTGCGGTGATTCATTAATTCGTGTGCGTCGCGCTTTTTGTACTCACTTTAATATTCGACGAGTAAGTGATGGGCCGAGCACGCAACTTATCTGGTGTTGGGTTCAAAAGTTCAGACAGGAAGGATCAATGGTTAACCAGAATCCTCCGGGACCATTAACGTCAGCAGCGATGCCAGAACATGTGGCTCAAGTTCGACGTGAAATTATGTGCAATCCGCATAAATCGATAAGGAAGATTGCAGTCTTTACGGGAATAAAAAAATCAACAGTTATTTTGAAAAAGAAAATGACTATTCTTTACATGCAACCTTAGCGAGAACGATGCTGGAATGTTGCAAAAACTGTTTACTTGAAAACATATTGTTTACTGACGAAGCACATTTTCATATCAATGTCTATGTTAATAAATAGAACATAAGATACTGGTGCTCCGAAAACCCAAAGCAACGCCATCAAAACGTTTGCATTATCCAAAAACGACAGCGCGGTGTGCAATTTCTGCCCGAGGGATAATTGGTCCTTATTTTTTTAACCAGCGAGAGACAGTCACTGCTGACGTGTATTGCCGAATGATCGACGAGTTTTTGGTACCGCAACTATAACTGTTTCCCAGATTTAACAACAGAACATAGTATCAGCAAAACGGGGCCATTCCATGCTCAGCTAGAGTTTCAATGGAGAAACTGGGGGGAATTTTTCCCAATAAATTAATCAGCAAGTACGGAGACATACCTTGGGCACCTCGGTCATCGGACCTTACACCGTATGACCTTTTTTATGGGGATACCTTAAGTCAAAAGTTTACAGAAATTCAGGTCCTATAAGTAAATAATATCCGCCGTGAAGTTGCTGCCATTGAATCAACGCTTTGCTCTCGCGTGTTCGCAAATTTTTGAGTCCGATAGCAAGAGTGTCTTGAGAGAAATGGACGGCATTTAGACGATATTGTTTATAAAACGTATTTAAACTGCATCGCAAAACTCCATTTTGTACGAATAAAATATGAGAATAACATTGTAGTTTTTTAATTTATTTAATATTAAAATTAAAAATTTTCCGCTGGACACCTTTACATACATTCATATAATATTTTTCCCACCATATTTGCAAGTAGGTACATAGCGTAAGGCCGCCGCTGTGACGTTTCATTAAGAATGTTAGCCCTTGTTTCCAGAAATCTATCCAACGGGTTTTTCGGCACCACAACGATGATTATACCTTTAAATTACTGACAATTGTCTTATCAAATCAATTAATTGGCGCCTCCTCGGCGAATATGTGCGATACGGAGAATTTAAATTAGCTTTCTAGATATTTATAAAAAAGATATTAATAGAAGTAAGGTATAGGTTTTAAAAGCACGATTAGTATGATCTTTTACCAATTTCACACTTTAAGTGGAGCATATTGTTATATGATATTTACATCAAACTAAGATATTCATTTTTAGATTTCTTCGAAATAGTTTGCTTTACTGTACTTGACATAATTTTTTACAAAAACGTCACTATTATGTATTTTAATGTAACACAGTAAACTGTTTCACGATTTTGGGCAACTCACATGACAAAACTCATACATTTTATTAGTATTAAAATTGTAAATTGAGTTAAAACACTGCTTTATTCCACTATGTTTTTAATTTAACGTTGTTAAACATTAGAACATTTTCGGGAACATCTTCCCATTATCAATATAATAATTCAACTAAAATTAAAAACACTTTCAGATAGTAATGTATGGTGTGTTTGGAGTTAACGGAGGTAGGGGTGGGGGTGGAGTTAAAATAACTTTTAACACAATAAAAAATATAGTGGAATAAAACAGTGTTTTAACTCAATTTACAAAAAAATCATGGAATTCCACAAAGTTTCACCAAAAAACCTTTGAACAGTTATTGATTTCTTATTATCTTTTAAAGTACTAGAAAAATTTTTATGTTCGCAACACAACATTAAACAGAAAAGTATTGTCAGAATTTTATCAAAATGTTATTTCCAAGCTTTATTGACTGCGGTCCACCGCACTCCCTTCTTCCACGTCCTTACATTTCAATCTCATGTCCTACAGCTCCATCGAGTATAATAAATGTATAATTATTAAGGAAAACACATTCTTATTGTGAAGTTGTAATTATTCAGAACAGACGGTCTGTGATATTTTAAATACTAATTAAATGTATTAATTAGAAATATATACATATAAAATTTTATAGATAAATATTGTTGTTGCTACCAAGATTCAAATCTGGATCTCTTTAAGTGGTGCATTAATTATTAGTGATCTAGGTTCGAATTCCGGTGGCGCAATAACAATTTTTTTCGATAAAATTGATTTTATATGTATATCTTTCTAATTAATATATTAAATTCATATTTAAAATAACAAATTTTCTTAGAGGCTCCTCATTCGACTTTATTTCTAAAATGAAGGCACTGGGTATCGATAATGGTACCTATCATATGCTAAGCGAGCGCTCTATCATCTAAGGTAGGCCTCAGTATGTTACAGCTTTGAGTTTGTTAAATTAATTAGTTAAAAAAAAACAAGAGAGCAAAATTGTGCTCCTCTGGCAAGATCATATAAAATAGAACTACAGAAAAAGTGCGTTTTAAATACATTTTAGAACATTTTATAAGAGGTTCGCGGGTAGACTGTAACATATAACATTATTTTTACGGGTAATTAGCATATTATTTATATTTTTTATTTATTATGATAGTTTTATTAACCACAATTGAGTTTAAAAAACATCTACCGGTTTCGGAAAACACTTTTCCTTCTTCAGTCAGTATTAAAAGCAAAGCATACCTCCTACCGAGCTGCTTTTCTCTAAAAATTCATATTATTTGAATCGAAACTATTTTGAATAAACACAATTATTAATTATTGAATAATTGTACGTGTCGCATACATATATATATATATATATATATATATATGTATATATAAGGTTAGATTATTGTAAATGTGTGATGCTTTGGAAAATTCCATCTATTCTATTCGAAATGTATGATGATCTAGATCAACCCGGCAATCCGTACTCTACCACATTCCCAGAAGTAGAACATCTTACATACAAAATTCATTCATTCACCGGTCATGCAAATACCAAACGAGAAATTTACAGAAATTGACTTGTTCAACATTAGCCTTACTGCGCTTAAAGGGTTCTTTTTATGAACAACCTCAATCTCAATTTTGACTAATCATTCTACCTACAAACAAGTGTTTTTCTCCCTTTACCGCAACAATAGTCGCAACCTCAACACCCTTTCTCTCTCTTTTTTATCTTTTTATTTATCTTCTGCACCTAAACAAAATCCCTCAATACAATAAAAATAAAAAATATATGAAACTTTAGAAAAGGCAAGGTACATTTAATAAATAATGTACATTTTCTTTGTTTTTAACCATTCACGTACTTGAAGATTTTCGTGTATTTATTATATATTATTTTTAATGTCTCTACACATTTGTACATCACTGTAGCTATTGTTTCACCTCGCATCCCTGTCCGCTCTCCTACCGGAAAGAAAGAGAAAGTCCCATTAAATGTTGGCGAACTAACTAAAAATATAGTATTGTTTCTTCACCAGAATCTATTTTTAAAATTTTTTAAAAAACAACAATTATTTAAAAAATTACTTAAAATTTTTTCCTAAAAATTATTCGACTATATTTGTATTGAGCAGTAATTTGAGTTAGGTACTAAATTTATTTTTTTAAATAATTGTTGTTTTTTAAAAAATTTTAAAAATAGATTCTGGTGAAGAAACAATACTATATTTTTAGTTAGTTATGACATCCTGAAGAAGGAAAAGTGTTTTCCGAAACCGGTAGATGTTTTTTAAACTCAATTGTGGTTAATAAAACTAAGATAATAAATAAAAAATATGAATCTTAACTACCAAGTTAATATTGCTAATTTTAAAAGAATTAGTATATTTGTAGACACCAACGAGGAAGCAATATATTCTAAAAAAAACATTATTTGAACGGTTGGTAAGACATGTATTTGAGAAATGTTTCTAAAATGAGATAATGTATAAATTCACTGGAAATTACAGAATAAAAATGAATCACGAGCTCGAAAAATTAATTGAGCAAAAAACAATTGTAAGATTCTGTAGGTTCCAAAGACTGCGGTGGGCTGGCCATGTTGAAAGAATGCCAGATAATTGGACACCAAAGATCATGACCCAAGGGTACCCCTGTGGAAGCGACCAAGGAAGAGGTGGACTGTTTGTGAGGAAGAGGACTGGAGCAGGATGGGAGGGTTTGGGAACTGGACAAAAATGGCTGGGGATAATAGTCGGTGGAGAGTACTTATGGAGGCGGCCAAATCTCTTGTATGTAGTGTCGTGGAAGAAGAAGAGGAAGCGAATATATTCTATGCAGGGTTGGTTAGAGACACATGTAACGTGATAAGCTGTTTCAAAAATTAGGTAATGTATAAATTCGTTGAAAATTAAAAATATATTTTCCAATGATGGCCACCAGATGGCCGACGCCAAAATATTATATGTATCTCTACTTTCATCCATCTTCTATGCCGTGACACTCGTCCTTCTAAGCGTGTCAACAAAATGAAATGCAATTTACTCTGAGAAGTCCGCAAAGGAAAAGAAAAAGTTCTCAAGAAAGAAATGCCTTCAGAGAATCTAATCAATTTCAGTTCCACTGACATCCAGGAAGGATTGCTTTACAAAGATTTGACGTGAGGACCAGATTTCGTGAAAAGAAACGCTGTACGTAATAATATATTGTATCTTCCTGACCTGGATGTCGGAGAACGAAATTGTCTCCACGTTGTACTGAATATTTCATGTTGGCTGACAGATTATATATTTCAGAACAAAAAAGGATTTGGTGTTATTTTAAGAGACGTGAAAATTGATTTAACGTTACATGAAATAATGTATTGCTAAATAATAAGTTATGCAAAGTGATTGTTTTTTTTTTGTATTTAAAAAATACTATGTTTATTTAGTCAATTACATAATTATCTATAACTGCAACGAATACGTACGGAGCGGTGTTCGTGCAGTGATGAATTCCCCAAACAAAACTTGCTAAACCACATATGACTCATTTGACATTTTAAGATATCATAAACTTAAAAAATATTTGTTTCCTTTTTTAAATTCGTGTAACATACAATATAGCGAACGAATTTTCTCCTCGACCGTTGGTAATTTTTTTTGGAGTTGTTACACGATTGAAGTTAATTTATTTATTTATATTGTAAGTACATTTCTTGTTTTAATATCTGGCTTCGCCCGTGGTGAGGCAAACATTTTACATTTTTAATTAACAATCATATTATACATAATTATTTCATCAACTATAATAATAATAATAATCGGGCCAGTCTGAGGCGACTGCTCTTTGCTGCAGCCTGCGTTCTCAATCCTAGTGTCGCTCGCGTCGTCCGTCGGATAGGAGCGGCGTTACTCACGATAGATTTGAATCACATCAAAGTGTGAGTTTATTATTTTGCTAATGTATTTTCATTTATTTTAATATCAGTAGATATAATGGTCACTGTACATACTATAATATATGGACTACTACGTTAAGGTAGCAAGATATTTTCTTATGTACGGAGAGAGTATACATTTTCAGTTTAATCATTTCGTTCTAGCTTAATCTACCTGCATGATCAGAGCAGTCTTGCAGTCTTCTCAATGATATAAAACAGGTCAGGTGATTGTACAGGCTGGCATTCATTGTCAATTAAAATCTTCAGATTGTGGTTTTAGTTTCTAGATATTAATAATTGATTTCGCTTAGTTCGCATTTTGAACTCTTTTAATTTATTCAAAAAAATTCTCAGATACTTTGAACAAACATTCAATGGGACGAATGTTTGTTCAAAGTAAATACATAAAAATAAGGTTTCGTACTGTACAAAGTTATACCTATGTCAATGACAGAAAATAATTATGTAGGTATGTATTACGAAAATACGTAAATCCTATTATTTTTTTCATATTCTTCTTTGATAACGACATGATTAAGTTACAAAGCCAGGAAGACGAAAAATTATTTTGAATAAAATAAATAGACGTTTTGAATATAGACGTATATGATTAAATTATTAAAATATATTATTAATTCGTTTCTTTACTTAACGTTTTAATTTTTTAATTTCGTCGATATCAATCTGCATTTTGAATTTGATATGTGATTTACGTTCGTTTTATAGTGCAATGATAAACATGTACAAGTTAAGTGTCAAAACGAAACTGACTGTAAAGCTGTGCATAAGCCCGTTTTAATATATAACAATGGCGTAACCACAAAAATTGAGCATCAACGTAAAATGGAAAAGGGGGCCTCCTGAATGTGTAGTGTATATAAGATGTAAGAATATTTAGTATCACGCGGTTTAATCCATTAAGTGTTATTGTCTCTAATAATATTCATGCTTTCGTATAAAAAAAAAAAAATGTGTGTTTGTACGTAATTATATTATCTCACAAGTTAACAAAAATCTTTCCTTTATTTTACAGCGAAGGTCTGGTCTCTAAACGAACACATTAGCGGAGAACTACTTTATGCATAAATAATGGTCTTATAATTCTATTTTTATCGAGGTGGAATTTATAAACGATAGTACACATTATCGCTACGAATAATATGTATAACAAAAGTGATGCACGACGCGGACTTCATGAGCTCTTGTCTAATGTAGACCTCAACCGATGCTTTCGCGTAGTTACGCCTCTGGCCACCAACGATGGATAGAGATTGAAATCAAGAATTCAAGCTGTTAAAATGTGTTATCTTAGAAGAGTAACAGGAGTAACATTATTAGATCGAGTGAAAAGTACGAAAATAAAAGTTAGCTAGTATCACGTTGGTATAGTGGTCAAGACGCTGGCCTAGTGATCCAGTGGTCGGTGGTTCGCGCCTCGTTCCAGGACTGCAGCAAGTTAGTCCTATTTTTATAGCACATGCTTTTAGCTTAGTTTGAAAATAGTAAGAATATTGATGTGACATGTATTCCGTGTACGCATCTCTATTTTTTTTTTAAATAAAGAAAAAAAAAAAAAGAGACCCTCGGAATGGAGCTCCTACTTCTACATATATAATAATCTCAGTTAAGGTGACTGACTTGGACACGTCTTGCGAATGCTAGAGGAACGACTACGAAATTATATATTTTTGTATTTTATTGTAAGCTGGGGTAAACAGCAATAAAGGGTGTAATGAAGAGAGATTGGGTCTTGATGGGTCAACAAGTACCGAGGAGATGAACAGATATCTATATTTTAACGAAGATTGGTAACTGATTCGGTATTCGTAATTCCTCGAGCAAGAACTAGTAACTAAACATTCAACTGTTATATATCAGTTTCCAATCATCATTAGAATCGAACACAATCACAGTCACCATAACCTATTTGAAAATGATGATATTATTAAAGAATTAAATTTATGATTTAGGAATCGCCGATCGCAATCTTGCGCGCATTTGATATAGAAAATGGATACTATTTATTACCTGCTATTACCCCCTTCCTTATACCAGAGCACGATCTTATCTGTGGTGTTCTCAATGGTTTTGGACCAGTTGAAAGTTGGAGTTGTACAGTTATTGTTTACCATTGGGTACGTTAGGCTGTCAAAACTGTGTGAATTATCGTCCTGCTGTATGAGACTGGTAGCGTACTGTTTGTGTGTTCGGTTTCTCGCTGTGCGTGCCGAAATCTGTACATCTTGCTATTGTGCATGGCGCTTGTGTGACACTTTGCGACATCACCAAAGTATGTGCTCAAGAGTACTTTGTGCGGAACAATGGTGTACATGTTCTGAAGGTAGAAGATTCAGATACCTAAACGAGCAACTCTTAGGTGGGTTGAGTTTCTTCCTGGTACTGGTTGGTTATTCAGCCCCCTTTTCCTTATTCCTGTCTCTCTCCCAAAATTCCTTCCACCCTTTCTTCATCCCATTTTCCCAACCCCTTCTTCAAACTATAATATCCGATTAAAACAAAGAAGAAACATAACGTTCTAAAGCAGGAAGTATTTTGAAAATTTAAGTGAAAAATATTTCAGAATTTGTGTGCGACATAAGGATCTATATTATGATTCTAAACTGTATTAGTGACATTCTAATAATAGAATTGGACAAATTCATTATTTATTAAAAACAATTTGTTAGACTTTTCAAGCTTCCAATTTATGTATTTAATAAAATAGTAGTTTGAAAAAATATCACTCCGAAAGCACTCAGAACTTGTAAAAGTAATTACAGGGGGGAATTTTTTCAATGCTGGTATAGCGGATTTAGATGACGGAATTTAAATAATGTAATATTTAAATAATATAAGAGCAAAAAATTTAAATTGTAATTATAAAGAAAAGTATAGATTGATAAAATTATTGTATTAGAGGATAATAAACATAAAATAAGTCAATATAATGCAAGTGATAAAAATATCTGTATGACACTATCACTCACTCACGCACAGTAAATATTTCAATGATCTTTATTTAGAAGTACGTCTATCATTATACGGATTGACCATAAAATATTAATATGAATCGATTTTCTATGTCTGTTGGGAAACATCTAGCGGATGTTATACCAATCACCGATATGTTGAGTGACCCTCTCAACAGTATTGTAAATAGAGTATTGCAATAAAGCGATCGAATAGAAAATTTCGTAATTCAATTCAACTCCTGAGACTTAGAGACTCAAGACTCAATTCAGATCCAAGCAAGGGATCAAACGAGATGCCATACTAATTCATTTTTACACAGACTATCAACAGGTAATCACAAAATCATGGTATTATAATGTGATAAGATATATGGGGATAGGTGGTGGTAATAAAATGGAAACGCGCGGATGGTACAAGGTATATAACTAGTATTGAAGTCAAACGGTAACGCAAAAAAGCGCACCTAGCGCGCGTTGCCCCTTTTATCCCATCACACACACACACACACACATATATGATCTCAAAGACATCGCAATAATTTTTTATGGTTAAAAAAATTAAAAATACTGTAAAAAATGAGAATAAAAGTAATTTAAGATAGACGTTTTAAATAAAGATTAATGTGTTTAAATTATTAAAATATATTATTAATTCGTTTCTTTACTTTTACTTTTTACTTTTAAGTTTTACTTTTTTAATTTCGTCAATATCAATCTACATTTTGAATTTTATATGTATTTTACGTTCGTTTTATAGTGCAATGATAAACATGTACAAGTTAAGTGTCAAAACGAAACTGACTGTCTGTAAAGCTGTGCATAAGCCCGTTTTAATATATAACAGTGGCGTAACCACAAAAATTGAGCATCAACGCAAAATGGAAAAGGGGGCCTCCTGAATATGTAGTGTACATAAGATGTAAGAATATTTAGTATCACGCGGTTTAATCCATTAAGTGTTAGTGTCTGCTAAAATATTCTTTCGTAAAAAAAAAAATATAAATGTGTGTTTTTAAGTAATTATATTATCTCACAAGTTAACAAAAATCTTTCCTTCATTTTATAGGGATGGTCTAGTCCCTAAACCAACACATTATATAAAATAAAAACGCAATTTTTATTTATTTAAAACTACTGCACAGAAGAACATAAAGGCATGGGTTCCAAGGTCAACGAAATCAATTCCCGTGATATGCCTATGCCGATAGTACTTGGCGTTAACACTCTTACTCGAGAGGGTAATTATTAAAAACGATGGCTGGTAAAATATGTGTTCGTCTACAGAAATAATTATTATGTCATGGGTTCCGAATGGAAGATATAATTTTTTTCATCGGTAAGATTTATTATAATATAAGATAATATTGACAACGAGTAAATTAATATTTGGTTATAAGAAGAAATAATGACGTTGCAGAATGATGGGAAGAAGAAGTAATAATCCCACCGTTGTACCATATATCATCCCCGAAAAAAAGCGAAAACAATAATACATCTTCAGTTTCTTGTTCCCGTTTTTCTGTTCTATACAAGAAACCTGGGAATTTATGAGTACTGACAACGTATAAGATGTGATGTACGGAACAACAGGAATCGAAGCATTAAATTTCATATTGGTACGGTAGATGATATGTAGGCAAAAGGGTTTATTGTCGAGAACTTCAGCACGTATCAGTTTCTTAAGGTTATCATCTTGTTTTTCAACATGTTCCAGGAAAGGGTATTAGGGTAATGGAATACAGAATTTTGAGGGATACATCGCTTTAAATATTCATCATATTTCAAGGAATTACGCATATATCAGCTCATCATATAATACGTTTGAGGCAGAATAGAAAATTGGGCGGACTGGATTCGTAAAATATCTGTCAAGGCGACAAAGTACTAGGTAACCAAAAAAATCGTGTAACAAATCAAAAAAGTATTAATCAGTTTAATAATTTGAAGTGCCGTGATTTTTTGATCTATGGTGATTATACAAAGCAGAGTTTTTGGGCGAAGAAGTGCTTTGAGGAGTGCAGTACTGAATTATTTGAGAATAACAAATAGTAGAAGTTTTATTTAAAAATAGAGATGCGTACATGGAATTCGTGTCACATCAACATTCTTAATATATTCAAACTAAGTTAAACGCTTATGCTATGAAAATAGGAAAAAAATTTTGGCTTCCTGGAACGAGGTTCGAACCTCCGACCACCAGATCACTAGGAGAATATCGTAACCACTAGACCACAAGCACGTCAAATTATTTAGTATTGCAGTATAATATTAATTTCTCATTACACATGATAAGTGTGACGTCCTTGGGATTGTATGGTTGGGTGTGTGAGTGCCACACCGCCGGCGTGTATGTGTGCGAGGCTATAAAGGGCGGCGCGTGGCAGAGCGCGGTCTCTTTCTCTGCGTGTTCATCAGCTTAATCGTTTGACCTATACTAGGGATGTACCTTGTACTAAATTGTATTGTATCGTAATAAATGTATAATTGTTACAAAGTCTATTTCTTGGACCTTTACATTACGAGGTGTACACTGAAGACGTACTTAGAAGACAAGTACGTAACAATAAGAGTTAAGAAAGAATCGATAACGTTTGAACAGTGGCGTAACTATGCCAATGCAGCCAATGCGGTGCATTGGGGTCCACGTTAGATAGGGACCTAAAAATTTCTTGCCCTACAATAAATTTTTTATGTGTATTGATACCTTTCTCAGTGTTAATCTGGACCGATAATGTCTAAATTGTACCACAGTAAAAAATTGAATTATAACATTTAAGAAATCATTACCCACATGTATTACGCTAACGTCTGAAAACATTATCAATGTATACAGTAGCGTACCCCGTTAATATGTAGGGTTAAGGATCAGAGGATCAGTGAATATTACAGGAGGCAAAGATACTAATTTTGTTCTTACTATTTAACGAAGAAACCACACAATACTAATATTCATATACCTGCCTTAAGGCCCAATTTTTAAAGTTACGCCACTTCCTTTAAAGTTTATTTTTAGCTGATAATAATTCAAGCAGAACTTATATGCTCAGCTTTCTAATATGATGTAAATCTAAACGAATAGTTTCATTTAGTGATATGATAAACCGTGAATATTGTGACTGTGATTGAAATTGGAATTATTCGTAATTCGGCGAACAATAATCGATTTCTGAGATTTAGTCTTCTTCCTCAGTCTATCTTTTCCTCTTGTATGATGTTCGTGCTCATGTTAATTTGCATCAATTTTTCTTATGAATTCTGGCGATATTTTCTTAATGAGGATTTTATAAATAAATACTACAACGTTGGAATATATTTTCTGCTTAAAGGTCAGATCTTTCAGCATTGCATTCTTAAAGTTTTATTTTGTAGCACTGACAATTGTTGCACTTCTTCTATATTAGCCGAAAACAATTACTGCAGTAGTTGATGTGAGGAATAATAACAAAATTGTATACTATTTTACAAGACTCAGTATGAGTTCTGATTCTTACCAGAAATAAGATTTTTTAGCAATATTTTTAGTCACGTATCTTGTATTTTGCGAGTCACAAATTTTTTATTTCATTCACTTCCTTCTGACTTTCACCGTCTAAGATAATTGCTGGTGTTATTAGTATTCCTTTATTTCCAATGTTCATGAATTTGGTTTTAGTTGTATTTTGAAGGTATGATAGAAACGGAAAGTCCGAGAAAGATATCGAAAAGAGGATGACTGGAGGGAATAAAATGAACGGCGCTTTGAATGGAATTATATCTAACGGGAACTTGTCAACCGAGGCAAGACTAGCGGAATACAATGGAGTCTTGGAATCGAAAATGATATATGGAAGTAAGGCCTGGAGATGATAGAAGAGGAACGAAAGTAGACTGAATGCAGTGGAAATGAGATGACTTAGGCATATATGTGGCAGATTTATTTATGACAGAGGAGTAAAGAATGATGAAATTAAGAAAGAATGTAAAGTTGATGTTACTATAATGAGTAAGATTAAAGAAGAATCACTTAGGTGTTTTGGTCATATGTAACGGATGAATAAGGAGAGAAAAGTAAGAAAAATATAGGACGTAAGTGTTGATGGCATCTGAAATAGAGGACGCGGAAGACTCGGCATGACCGAGTAAACCAGACATTGGAGGATAGACCTGTTAGAAGCTTCAATAATCGGCGAGCTAGTGTGAGAAGATGTATGAATGTGGACGATTCGAGAACTGTGTGTGTCAGGACAGAAGAGTGTGGCACTTTATCCTCTCTGTCTACCCCCGGGGAGAAACGGCGTGATGGTAAGTTACTTAGTATAGTTTTAGATTATTTTTCTTCAGCCATATTGCTATATTATTAACATGAGCACGAACATCATACAAGAGGAAGAGATATACTGAGACTGCCGTTCAGAAAGAATAATAAATCTCAGAAATCGGTGATAAAGAGTGCAGTGAAGATATTAAATGAAATGCCAGATGATATAATAAAGGAAGAGAAACTGCATAGATTCAAAATGAAACTAAGTAAATATGAAATATCTGCAAGATAAGTTATAATAAAAAAGAAAATTTGATATTATTTATATATATATATATATATATTATAACATTACGCTATAGTACCTACCCGTCGATAATGCCCTCTATGGTTGACATGTCATAGCAATGGCAACACTATTGCGCGAAAGGATCTTTATCTAAGCATTTCCGTTGGCGAAGGAGAGTAGCGCTGTCGGCATCCCGCAGAACGTAGTAATTACAAACACGTGATTCAATATTTGAAAGGAAGGATAAGAATTATATCTAATGTTAAGCATCTATGTTATATAAGTGTGTTGTATTGTATTTGTTTCGTACAGGATTGTAAATCCTTTCCTGAGAATGGTCCTCCAACAACCTTAGGTGATTTTGTAATGCTTCTGATGGAGAGTCCTGGGGGATTTCCCATGGGCAGAATAGGATGACGTTAACGATTCGGATCCATCCGCTCGCATCATCTTTATATGGGTGGAAAAAACGTCAACTTACAAGTAACCCCAAAACTTTGATATTCACCATGCAGCAAAACTTATCCATTGAAATTCAACTTGCTGACTTGCTAAAGTGAACTTTAAGGTATTGTCAAATAGGAGTGAAAGTTGATTTATTTAGCTGTGTTTGAACTAGATGAATAAATTCAATTTATGCTGCTGAAGGAATTTACTTTGTGCTTTAAAATATAATTTAACGGAGTGATTTTTCTTAAATAATTTGACAACATTTTTTTATCTTTATTTATTTATTTCAATTGTATAAATTTGTTTACATTATAATGTTGTAAAATCTCTTTCTAATTTTATTTATATTCCCTTGAGAATAACTGTTGAAGGCAGGTATATATATATATATATATATATATATTATAGCTTTAGAAAAGATTTTAAATTCATGTAGATTTAAGGAAGACTTTATAAATGCTCAACTTCATTATAGTACTTATCTTCAAGTCGGACTGCACCGATTGCCTAACGGTTGGTAGTCATGACCTGTGATTTGCAAAGGGCAGGTAAAAATCTGCTCATTGCGAATCCCTACAAAATATAACAATTTCTTGTATTGCTGTCTATTGAAAACCGCACGAATTTTTTGGGTTACCTGATATTTTTACACCTGGCGTGAGGTGGGTAGAAGGATAGGTAAACAAAATATGAATTATGTATGAGATTCTGAGATGTACATGGAACAAGTGAAAATTAAAAAAAAAAACACGCGTACCGAAAATACTTCAGTATGTAGGCGCACTGAAATATTCAAATGAACGAGCTTTTCAGAATAAGCGAGGCTTCTGGTAATGGTAATAGAGGTATTGTTTTCTCAATTTAAAAAAATTATTTACGAAAATTTTCTTGATTTTTATTTAAGAGCCGCTCATCTATTTTTGTTATTTTTTTTACCTTTTATAAACCAATTTTGTGGTATCAAATATCCTTACATTTTGTAAACAAATTTTGCGATATCGAATACCCTTTACATTATTAGAATAATGACAGCCTGTATGCTCGTGTAGGAGAATTTTGAGCTCCACGAGATTTGATGAATTAAAAAGATTGTTTTTATTATACACGAGATTCAAAAACATGTCTAATTAAAAGTATAATACAAAAGCACCTATCAAATAACGAGATTTAAATAAATAATACTTAAATATTAAATTAATGTATTAATTATAAATATATACATATAAAATCAATTTTGTTCAAAAAATATTATTTTTGCGTCACCGGTATTCGAACTTGGATCTCTATTTCCAATCCGGGGAAGTACACTACCAATTGTGTTATAACTCCAGTATTTTTCATGACAAATTTTCGAATCTATATGTTACATTTTTTTCAAATTAATACACCTGTCGTTCCATTATTTGAAAGCCATCTACATTATTTTTACAGAATCTCAAATACCTTTGAGTAAACCGACTGCAGACGCCAGAATTATCAATTCATTTTTATTAAATTTTGGACACATTGATACAACATATATTATTAAGGAAAACACATTCTTATTGTGAAGTTGTAATTATACAGAATATAGGTCTGTGATATTTTAAATACTAAATTAATGTAATAATTATAATTAATTTTTATTATTAATAATTCCTTAATAAATAATACTTAGAATTTTTTTTTAAATGACATCTAACCGAAAACAAATTTAAGGTTTTAAACATATTAAATGCTACAATAAATTGATAATGCATCTTTTAAAACAGGTTGGCAAATGTTTTAATGAAAGATTTTTTGATTTTATTGATATACTCTAAAAAAAAAAGTATTGAATTATATGTTAATTTTTGGAAAAACGCAAATTGCTAAAACTAAAAAAATAGAAATAATCGTTCACATTTATCAACAAAAAAGATGAATATTAGGATTAAAATGCAATTACGTATAAGTATACTAATAACGTATTTTTCAATATATTGTAGAAAACGATTTACATACATAATGCATCGCGACACAATTTCGACGCCGTTTGGTGAAATTTCAGAATTTCTCTAAATAAGGTGGTTTAAGTCTCGGTTAAATAAAAATAATAAAAAACTGAAACCGTGACTCCGGATTTCATTTTGATTTCTGAAATGATTGCAATATACACACGTGTATAAGCCACATATCAAAAATCTCCCACATAAATAGATTTATTTTCTTTATAATTTATTATTATTTATAATAATTTATTTATTTAAAATTGTCGTTTTTATATATTTTTGAAATTGCATGAAAAAATTATAAAAACAAGAATTAGAGTGAGCAACAAAGACGACCGATTTGAAAAAGAAATCCAGTTGCTAAAAATTTTCTACTGGTAGCAACTAAATATTTTTTCAATAAATAGCTTTTTTCTGAATATCTTTCTAGTAATTTAATTTGTATTAAACTACGTTTTTAATGTTTTTTTTATTTTAGAGACAGATTATCAACAGATCGTTAATAAATTTTACAATTCAAATATGAAATACAATTGATTATAAAATTAAAAACATATTAAAAAAGTTGAATAAAGTGTTACAGGTTACAGGTCGATTTTTTTACTCGTGGCACTGTACAGTCGGCCACTGACGAAACTGTTAGTATATATTTTATTATCATTACAATATAATGGTGCTAAATTTGTTTAATGTTGAATTATTTTATGGATCGGGATTGAAATAATATTTATTAAATCGTAATAAATATAATGACTCCGTCGATGCCTTCCATCAGCTGAAACTAATAGGTGAAGAAAATAAATTTTGGTTAAAAGTGAACAATATATTTTATTACATTAATATATAGATTTCAATTAAATAAATTTCGAATAGTTTTAAAAATGGTTATAAATCTAAAAAGTTACTCAAATAAACTATATCCAACTAAGCATGGCGTAAAACAATAATACACTGCGCGCGGTGTACACAACCGATACCATGCGTTAACTGACGTCAAATATGTTCTTGTATTACAGTTTACCGTCACATAACTTTGTCTCTTTCTCGTTTAGAGTCCCTTCTTAAAGTCCCATGATCAAAAAACTGTATGTTGAATATGTTTATACACATAAAATTCTTTGTATTGTGTTTAAGTCATGGCCAGGAGAGAATACCTTTGATTTAAAAAAAAAGCTATTATTGTTTATTCAATTATTTAATATTTCTGGTTTAAATCGAGAATAATTGTTTCATATTTGTATTGTTAGATATAATGGATGAACCTGACTCATTTAGCACAGACTTCGCTCTAGTTATGGGTACAGTGTGTGACGTGCGCAAGTTGGCAAGAATGGCAGCGTGGAAAGGATAAAAGAGCGTCCCTGTTGGGTGCGCGCTCTCTCTCTCTCTCTCTCTCTCTCTCTCTCTCTCTCTCTCTCTCTCTCTTCGGAATCGTAGATCAGAACACTTCTCTTATATTGTATTTATAATTGTGAGATCTGTAATAAACTTTATTATTGTACACGGAGTTCTTGACTACCTGGATTCCCGCATACGAAAACACACCATCGTTCGCAACCGTAATAGTAGGGTTAAAAATTATGAATATAATGGGTGTGTCTGAACAGTTGTTTGTAGTTTATTGTGTAGGACGGAGTAGACTCTACCTCAGATAAGCAGCATTGTCCTGGCTACTTTGCTAGACTGCCGTTTGTGTTAAAGTAGCCAGTTTTTTTCATACTGTTGTAGTGTTATTTACTTCAAGAAAGATAAAGATGCGACAGGAATAAAAATAAAAATAGAGGTAAAAAAATGTAGTTGGATAATTGTAGAACCAGTGAATTATTAGTGTAGACACTGTACAATGATTTTTAAAGAATTGGATAGCGATGCTTCTGATCGATCTCTACCCAATTGGATCCATATTTTGTATAATATATATTTAAATAGACATATTAATATTTAAGGCTAACAAACGCGTCCGGTGTTCCATCCACAAAATTACACGAGTATAAGTCACGTGTTAAATAACAATAATTGTACAATGCTGCCTGATGTACTAAATATTTGTAAGTGTGTAATATGTTTTCTGTTCGGGGTTAAAGAATATAAAATCGCTATTATTACAAAATATTTACTAGTGGCATATTTTCATGTTAATTGCCACCCTTTTGGCGTACATATAAGTACACGTCAAATATATGTTCTGAAAGCTTTTGAAATGTATGACATATTGCGTGCTTGGTAAAAATTTTCCCCAATGTGAAATATTGCTAAAATGTCAGATAATATAAGAATTACGGGCAAACTCGACTGCCGCGTGACATCCATATTAAATGTGGAAAATGAAGAGCTCGGATTTTTTTTCAAAACTTGGGATCAAAGAAAAGTGTCAGCCTTCACGGGCGGGACGGCGAGGCTCTCTCGGTGTCTGGGCTATTTGTTACGCAATAAGCGTTCCGAAATGCTATTTCAAATAGCACGACTTGAAGCCACACAGGGAATGAAATAGTAATATTATTATTTACTGGCGCACCAGTGTGGGGTGTACGACTCCACCCCCGTTAACACTCGGATATTTTTTATTTTCTATCTATTATTATTTCTACCCTCTCTTTCTATTTAGACTTGCTAAAAGTGGACTTAAGTCTGGACTGGTTATTAAGATCTCATATTTCGCACGTACGTATGGGTTAGACAGTCCCGCTTGGAAGAACTTACGAAGCTGGTGATATTTGTAAAAATAATCAGGTAGATTTCATCTTTGTTCGTAAACGAGAAGTGAGTAAACAGTTTCATTTTCTCGGAGAAATCGATGGATGAAGCTAGCTCGTTTTCAGTTGATCGTATTCTTGAGAGAGAGTTCTTATGTTATGGTTGATCTCAGTTGGTTCATTAGATAGTTTACTCACCACGCGTTCACTTTTTTACTTATGATATTTACATTCTTATAAATATGTTTGAAGATATATTTATTTATTTATTTTACTGACTATTTAGATTTCGGATTACTCAAGACACCATTCTGGCTGAGCTTACTCACTTATATACATATTAAGAACTAAGATTTGTGTTGAATTTAAAACAAAACAAAAAAACATGTTTTCACATACAAAGCTTATAAAAGATATTTATTTTTATTTAGAGTCTAATAGACATAGTTGCTGCTTGTTAGTCGAGATTAATCGATTCAAAAACACATTCCCACACACACAGTCCCGCACACATACACTCTCGCACACACACACTCCAACGCACATACTCCCACACGCACATACTCCCCACACGCACATAGGTGCTTTCGAGTTTCTTATATTATAAAAGACTCGGAAGTTTCACTTCAAAAAAATTATATTACATTACGGAATTTTAATATAAGAGTATATTTTTTGTGTCGATCCAAATGCTGCTAAACCACGAGTATATTACTAAATATGAAGACATATCGACACAATGTAAAAAAATAATATTAAAAATATAACTTATAATATGAGATTTATAAAAATAAATATATGTATATTAAACAGTATCCCGGTGACGCAAAAATAATATTTTTCGACAAAATTGATTTTATATGTATATATTTATAATTAATACATTAATTTAGTATTTCAAATATCACAGACCTATTTTCTGAATAATTACAACTTCACAATAAGAATGTGTTCTCCTTAATAATATAAGTTGTATCAATGTGTCCAAAATTTAATAAAAATGAATTGATAATTCTGGCGTCTGCAGTCGGTTTACTCAAAGGTATTTGAGATTCTGTAAAAATAATGTAGATGGCTTTCAAATAATGGAACGACATGTGTATTAATTTGAAAAAATGTAACATATAGGTTCGAAAATTCGTCATGAAAAATACTGGCGTTATAACACAATTGGTAGTGTACTTTCCCGGATTGGAAATAGAGATCCAAGTTCGTTTCCCGGTGACGTAAAAACAATATTTTCGACAAAATTGATTTTATATGTATATATTTATAATGAATACATTAATTTAGTATTTAAAATATCGCAGAGCTATGTTCTGAATAATTACAACTTCACAATAAGAATGTGTTTTCCTTAATATTATACAGTTATTTGTGTATTATACGTATATGTACGTATATGCATTTATACATAATATATCCGCTCTCTCGCAACTGTTAGCTCTGTCAAGTCAGCACAGCTGAACTCTCGAGATTAAAGTGCTTCCATGGACACGACCTGTAACAGTATGGCGGCTGAAACTTTTGTAGAAGACAAACGACCGAGAAAGGAATTCCTAATGAAAATAAAAACATTAGAATCAAGTGAATCCAACAAGATCAGTGATAAGTTTTGTTTATTGTGGGGACACAGAAGGCGCCCATTATCGGGAACAATAAAGTGTAATGGCTTCTTCATGGAGGGTTCGCCATTCCCTTCAGCCGTTATGGCCTGGATATATTTCCTCTCTTGGCTGCATTCGCAATCCTCTATTTAAATCGTAAATGTCCTTCCTACCAATTATGTAGAGCAATTTGGTGTGTTTTATGCCGTGTTTCAGAGATGTCATCCCGGTTTAAAATGTAAAACATTCAACTGGGAAAATTTTGTCGGCGATATAAATTAAACAAAATTCAAAGATTGTGAAAGATGCGGTCCAAATGGAAAACATAATTGTTATAAAACTCTATTGTTATAAAACTCTATTGTTATAAAACTCTATTGTTATAAAAGTCTTTTACGTTGAACTTATAACTATTTTAACTAACTGTATTATACTTAAAATGTATAAAATACATTTTAAAACCTGTCTATAATTTACACAAAACATATTTATTAATTTTAAATATACATATTTTTCTTCATTTTTTATTTCATCTGGTATTTTATCAGAAATCTTAATTGCACTGTGCATTGGCAGTCTCATTCTATCATTTCCTCTTGTATCATATCAATGATACTTTATTATATTTTTTTTTTTTGAAGTGGTGTTGAATTTCAGTTGAATGTGAATAAATGATCTTATTGTTCGTTCATTTTTGAAAATAGTAAACAGAAAGTCAGAACAAGTCCGAAAATTAAAAATCAGAGTTGAATCATATAAGCTGCGTATAGGTAGATATGTGTGAGTATTGCCGCCCTTTTTTCGGACAACTAAGTAGACGGCAACCGACAGTCGTCATTCTTATTGCATACTGTGCTTCGATTAGTCCAGCGATACAAATAATCGAATCGGTTGATTGAAATCTGAAGGAGACAACTCAGCTAATAGAACAACAACATCGGACCAGAAAAACAGAAAAATTAAAAGATTAATGCGGTTCATATTGTGTGATTATTGTTAATCGGAATCCTGAGAACCAGCTATCGAAGGCATTTACATAAACACATAGGTAGGTAATTATTATTTTTAAATTATCGTTTTTCAATGTTAAACGTTAAACTATTCTTTTCAACGTTTCAAGTCTTTGGTTATTAAAAATTGTTTGTGATGTGTAAAGAAGTTTAGATAAAAGTAGACGGGGATTTTAAACATTAGTAGATAAATAATTAATATATTTTTGAAAATCACGAGAAGTGAACATTGATGATATTTTCCCTCGTGTATGGTTAAAGTAGCAGCAAAGGAGAGTACGGAATTATTACTGATTAATTTAAAAGTACTCAAGCAAAACTGCATCTATGTGTACGCACAAGGTTCAGTATGATTAATAATAATATTTACGATTAATGGTAATAAAAAGTCGCTTGTTAGTCTAGTGGTTAAAACACTCACCTAATAATCTAGTTAGTAGTCGGAAGTTCGAGCATCATTCTAGGAGACTAGTAAGTTAGTCTTATTTTCATAGCACAAGCGTTTCGCATAGTTTGCAAGTAGTAAAACTATTATTTTTATTTATTAACATTGTTTTATTAACCACTTATTGAGTTTAAATACATCTACCCTTTTCGAAAAATACAATTTTCTTCTTCAAGATGTCAATACTAATCAAAATATGTTGTCTCTTTACCTGAATTTGAGCATTTAAGATGTTTGAACAATAGTGGGTTTTCAGAATTTTCTAATCATTTGATAGAAAATGGTCATGGTTTTATAAAAAAATGGGATTGTAAATTTTACATGTAAACGGTGTTTGGTTATAAATTAAATAATTTGTGATAAATAAAGCGTGTAAAACTAATCAAAATATTATAAACAACCAATTAAATTTAACTACGAGTCCCATTCTAAAATTAAATTATTCGAGTAAATTTGAGTTAGGTACTAAATTTATTTTGTAAATAATTATTGTTTTTTAAAAATAGATTCTGGTAAAGAAACAACAACATATGTTTTTAGTTATTTATGACACCCTGAAGAAGAAAATGGTATTTTTCGAAACCGGTAGATGAATTTAAACTCAATAAGTGGTTAATAAAACAAAGTTAACAAATAAAAATAATGAATTTTAACCACAAAGTTAATTTTGTTAATTTCAAAAGTAGTAAAACTATTCATGTGTTATGTATTTATAAATCGCATCGTCCTGTTTACACTTTAAGGATACGCTATTTTAGATGTGGCTAGTTCTTAAGACAGTGATCGAAGTGTTAGAAATCATTAGTATTACCACGTGTGCTTGGTTGTTATATCTTCGGATCATATTTTTATCGATTGCTACGCTTCATAGTATACGTTAACCAATATTACGATGAATTTTACATTTTCTAATATAGAGTGTGATGTGATTCTTTGGATGCTTTCCGGGTAAAATGTGAGTTTGCAAAACATTTTTAGAATAATATAAAATAAGCGTATAAAATATTATACGGTTTTTATTATCCTCAAAACATAAGAAAACCATTTGAATAAAAATTCAGAAGATGTTTGTAGAGAGCAAATCTAAAAACAGTGTTCTGTATACAAGATGGCACTTGGCGAACCAGATAAACATGTTCTGTATAGAGATGGTAGACTACACGTGTCTGAGACATGTATCGTGTTTGTTTCCATAATATGTTATTTGTTGTTAAAAAGTCGACCAGGTCGGTAAAAAATAGTGTTTATTATTTGTTTATTGATATTTTTTACAATATTTTAAACGAGACGTGAACTATAACAATATTATATACACACTCAGCACCAACTGGAAATCGTTCAATTCCAATAAGATTACACAAATATGGACCCAATATATGATCCAATTGGGTAGAGATCAATCAGAAGCATCACTATCCAATATTCTAACATAATCATTATAAAGTGTTCTACACTAATAATTCACTAGTTCTACAACTATATCACAACATTTTTTTTCTCTCTATTTTTATTCCTGACGAATCTTTATCTTTCTTGAATTAAATAACACCACAACAGCACGAAAAAAAAAAACTGGCTACTTTAACAATAGCAAAATGGCAGTCTAGCAAAGACAATGCTGCATATATCAGAGATGGAGTCTATTCCATCCCACACGATAAACTACGAGTATATACTTAATTGCAATATAATTGTATCTTATGTTTATCATGTTATATTATAATATATTCACCCCTGTTACAACAAAAACATGTACGTCAATAAAATCTAAAGTTTAAAAATAACATATGTATTAGAAATTTGATTATAATTTTTTTGCGTGAAATTAAGTGTATCACCTTTGATAGTTATTAAACTTTGTCTTGGCTACAATGCTAGACTTTTATCTATTAAAATACATACTTTTTTGTGAGACGTTTTTTAAATAAAGATGTGTATCCATCAATATTCTTACTATTTACAAACTAAGTTAAATGCTTATGCTATGAAAACAGGACTAACTTGCTGGTCTCCTGGAACGAGGCTCAAACCACCGACCACTAGATCACTAGGCTAGCGTTTTAACCGTTAGACCAACAAGCTACTCAATTTGATCAATAGTATCATTAAAAAAAAAAGTAAAAAATGTATTTAATATATTTCGAAAGTAAATATTATATATAAATATAAATAGACACTGAACACGTTACCCACTGTGTGACAATCTCGTTGAAAAGCCAACGGAAGTCAATAAAAATCACCGGAACATAATAAAAATAAGCTCAGATTTATTGAGTGGATCGTAATAAATAATGTATGCACAATTTTATTCATAAATTTATTTATTTGATACAGTAAACGGCCATTAAAAATGTCGTAACAGATCGTGAGAAAGAAATCGGTGGAAACATCTGTCAAAAAAAAAAAAAACAACTCGTATTTTATTGTGCGAAACGTTAACACCCAGGGAAAATGCGGAGGACGTCAATAACAATAATATCTAATATTAATGACATAAGGGCGGGGGATTTTGAACACAATTTATTTCAACGTGGAATATTTTTATTCAGCGGGTACCCCGGCAAAATTTGTCATGAATAACGCGTTAGAAATAACATGTTAAAAATATTGGTAACATTTTTATTGTATCTTATTTTCCTTGTGTTTTATTTCTACCTTTATCGGTGACGGGATCAGTATCACGATACTCGACACCTGTACATTTTTTTTGAAATCATTAATGTTTTGAAAGCAAGTGCGCTGTCATTCTTATATTTTTCTAATGGAATTTTTGTGTTGGAATTTATGCATTGATTTATATTTTTTGTATATATATTCTCTATAACATGTGCATATTTTAATTTTATTTAACAAAAATACGCACCTCTGTTGAAGTTCGAAAGAAGCTTCTCAGCAACATAATGGTCAACATCCCTGCTTGAGACTATTATTTTATTTGTATTTATTTTACTGAATTGACGAATATTTTAATCGAACCATAAACTATATTTACGATACAGACGTGTTTTTTTTAAATACTGGTTTACGATAATAAATATACAGCAATTTAGAAATGTAAATTTCTGACAACATTTCGAAAATTAGGGGCTGACATTACATTGACAGTAATTAAAAAATGAATTAAGAAATTAAAGAAACTGTTTTAAGTTAATATTACTGCTAATGATGGTAAACCGTTACGTGACTGTGATTGCGCCGATGATAGGTAACTGAGATTTAACGATGATTGATAATTAAGATTTAACTATTTTCTGGTGCACCAGTCATTGCTCGAAGAATTACATTAATTAGTTATCAATCGTCGTTACAATCGGCACAATCACAGTCACGATAACCGCCAAAATAATGATTTAAATAACGATTTTATCATCACTAATTACTGCATATATGATTTTATTCTTAATTCTTTAACAGCTTAAGAAGGTGCCTTTGATCTGGCATTTTTTGGTTAAATGTGCATTATGGAAACAAAAATTAATAAAATTATATGAACAAATTTATGTAAAGAGATTCACGTAATTTTATTTGGATACATATAATATTTTAAATGCACATTATGATTCAGAAAGATAATGTCAGATAATGCATAAAATAGATTAGATAGATGGAATTATTGATGATAAACCTTCGATCTTTCCAATCAGGACAAAAGCTGTCCGGACTCGATTCCATGATTTCCGGTTCGAGGTTCCTACCGGATGTTTTGAATTCGAAATCAGACACAATAGTGCATCGCCGCCAGTTTCCGGTTCCCGCTGCCGTTCGACGATGAGTCACGCAGGCGATGAATTAGCATCCTCACACGTGGTCGCCACGTGATGTGTGACAGATGTTTCCAAACATTTTTATTTCCGAAAATAGTCAGCACGTGGCTTTTCCAGAATAATAAATGTTGGCACTCGATACTGCAGATGATTAATATTAAGTACTTATGTACGAAATTATTGTTTTTTTAAAAATGTTAATAAATATATAGTACGGGAAAATTCGCAGGAAATAGAACACAAAATACACACAGAGCTCAAATTTTCAAGATCATCCTTTTCTTTTGCGATATATATTTTACGTTTTTTGTCGTCGTGTAAATGTGGCAGAAATAGCGTTGAGGCTTACATTTCAAAAATAATTCATATTTCCGCGTTTTTATCCAAAATATTAATTTTTATTATTCATTTATATCAGAAGTTCTACAATAGATTTGTCTTTTTTAAAAACTATTACTTAGATAGAACCTTAACACTAATGTGAAACTAATAAACTTAACGCTATTTGCCATAATTCGGAAAATACAAGCATTATAAGAAAGGCCGCGACCATTAAATTTATTTTTCGCGTGCCATAAAATTGCGTTACGAAATAATTTTTTTTATAATATTGAAGCCAAGATTACGGAGATAAATCTTCATTGAACCAAATTACCAAATGTTGAAAATTAATATAGTTATAAACCATTCAATTTGTAGTACGTATGATCAATTTTCGACATTTTAAAATAATATTTTTGGAATGTATCTGCATATATCTTCACAATATTTGTTTACCTATCTAATTCTTCAGTGATTCGGAGGTCTAGTTATCAAGTTTCCTCTAAGCTCTTTTTGAAAATCACAAGTATTAAAAGCAGCAAAAATTTTAAATAACAGTTTGAAATATAAATTAGATTTCAGCCCTTCCCAATCCTTCCCAAACCATGCTACCGTCTACCGCTCTAATTAAACCTCTAATATTTCGGTAAATACACGTAACATGCAATTCATATTGTAGTTAAATTAAAGAAAAATATTTACGCTTAGAAATGACTAGTGAAAAATCAAGTATGCATGGTGAATCCTACAAAAATAATTATTTTTCAATTCAATTCGTAATAAAATTAATACGTTGACAAAAATACCATTGGTGTGAAGACAAAGAAATCACATATTAATTTCACAATGAAAAGAATAATAAATATACGAATATAATGGTGTATCTTTCTCACTAATTAAAGAAAGATAGATGGAAAAGAAGGTTGTATTATATAATGCAGGACTTGATGAATGCTCCGAATTATAATAGTATATATATATTTTATATTTAATGCTTAATATTTAAAGTAAATTTATGGCATTAACCATTTTTTCACATTTCAAAGGCTAAGAGAAGTCTAATTTCTTACGGTAACACGAGTTGACAACATGGCTGTGTACGAGTAATTCATATCACGGTATGGTAGAGGTTAATAGATACGTCTGAACCTTAATGATAAAAAAAACCCCTTAAAAATGAGATTACTAAAAAGGTGCAAAAGTCACCGTTGACTAAACATCAAAGTTAAAGAACTCTTTTTTGTTTTGAAGAGTTTATTTAATGTACATTTGTAGAGCTAGTCTCTTTTTTGGAAAGGTAAGAGAATAAAAAACATGTAATTTTAATAATGTACAAAAAAAACTTAATTTAAAATTATACATTAAATAAACTCTTCAAAACAAAATGTATAAAATTACATAGTTAATGCCCAAAAAATACAAAAAACAGTTAAAGAACTCCCCTAAAAAGAACTAACGTAATTTACATTTTAAATACTAAATTAATGTATTAATTATAAATATATACATATAAAATCAATTTTGTCGAAAAATATTGTTTTAGCGTCACCGGGATTCGAACCTGGATCTTCATTTCCAATCCGGGGAAGTGCACTACCTTTGTGCTATAACGCCAGTATTTTTCTTGACAAATTTGAAATGAAATTTGCTTGAAATGAAGATCCAGGTTCGAATCCCGGTGACGCTAAAACAATATTTTTCGACAAAATTGATTTTATATGTATATATTTATAATTAATACATTAATTTAGTATTTAAAATATCACAGACCTATGTTCTGAATAATTACAACTTCACAATAAGAATGTGTTTTCCTTAATAATTTACATTTGTTTAATATATTACGTGCAGCCCACAAAAATAAATGAATAGTTTTCAATGATGAACTAGAAAACTACTAGAGTATTTCGTGAGACTTGGTTCGTTTCCGAAATACGCCAGGGATTGATTAGGAAAGAGCAAAACTAACTGCACATTTTGCGCACAACCCGTATTTCTCGGCAGCGCGCCATAGAATATAAATTGATGTTGCACCGCAGAGGAATTAAACTATGAGGATGTATGTTGGTACATTCGGTGTTCTTTCGGTTTCGCTATCCAAACTAATTTTGGTGCGTGATTCTTGGCGAACGAGCCGAGCCACGGGCGATTACAAAGCATACAATATATGGGACATTACACCATAGGGGTTGTTTCATTGCGCGTCTCTGGCACACGGCGCCGCAGTGGGTGGCCAAATAAGTACATATAGGAAGCGAGGGAAAAATTCAAACAGTCGTAAAAATTACTTATACACGTAGTAGAACTATTCTCTTCCGGACATGGTGGCCATTATAAAAAGGAAATGCAATATTAAAAAAAAACTTTAGGGTTCGTTTTTGTACAATTTCGCTTATTTAGTTTCTTTTCTGGTTCGAGAACAGTATTAGTTTTTTAAAATTTTTACGATAAAATTCGAAATGATAACATGCTACGTGCTCTAATGCACGCTGGGATAGATATAGTGTTAGCGCCGTTGAAAATTAATTAAATTCTATTTAGTTTTTTGGTGTTTGACTTGTTGCCTCATGCATACATTCATTTCGCGGTTTACCCAATTTTAATCTGCGTATTTCCTTCTCTTTTTTTTCTCACCTATCCTTAAGCACAAGTAAGAAAAAAGATGTCATCGTGATTAAAGTCTTCCAACTGCAGTAAGTTCTGTACGGTTGGAACTTTTGTACGGATAAATACTGTCGCTTCACTCCGCTAACGCGTATAATTAATCTTATTTTAATCCATAATAATCCTTTTCACGAGTGTTAGTATACACCCCGTGACGCTTGTATTTGTAGTGGAGAGGAATCGACAAATGAACCAGCATCCGGTAGTCGAAAAGTAAGTGTCTTTCTTTTTTCCTCATATTTCCACCATATACTTTAGTTTTTTCGTCAGCATTTGAGATGTGTTAACCACATTACCAATGAAGAGGTACTAAGACGTATGAATAAGTTAAGAGAACTAATAACAATTATCAAAAGAAGGAAAGCTGCATATTGCAGGCGAAGATAGAAGGTAGCAAAGGCGTAATTAGAAAGAGGTTGTCTTTGCTGCGTGACCTTAAAAAGTGGTTCAATGTCCAAAACGCCGAAAATCTTGGCCAGGCATATGAAAGAGAATAGTAATAGTAATAGGAGAGAAGAGTGTGGCTTTCTATCCTCTCTGCCTACCCCCATAGAAAACGACGTGATGATATACATGTTGAATAGTTAGTGAATTGTTTGTGTTTTGAGTCCAATTCTGTTAAATTAATCAATTAGAAAGATATACAGAAAATAAATATTTTGACTGCCATCTTTCTAACTGATTCGTTAAATTTTAATCAAAAAATGTGTTCTATAATTACAAATTCACAAAAAAAAAGTGTTTTTCTTAAAATTAAAAAAGTGTTTTTCTTAAAATAAAAAAAGTGTTTTTCTTAAAATAAAAAAAAATGTTATTATTATATTACGGATGAGTCTGTCTCTCTTGGGGACATACAATTATTTTAAATGCCTATTTTAACAATTTAACTAGACAGTAAGAGGCCGACCCACAAAAATCTCTTTTTACATTTGCTGACCTAAATATTACCGTAGAATTATTAAATGAAAACTTTGTTATGAAAAATGGACTCAATCGAAAATTACGCGAGAAAACGTGTTTCATGGCTTTAACGATGGTGGAGTTGGAATTAGAACCCATGTCAAACTTGGACGGCGCTCACCTCAGGTTGGTTATTCGTGCGTCGGCGTCGTACTTTCAGCGCCACATAATTATACGTATAACAGATGAAATTATGCTTTTAGTTTTATTTTAATAAATTTACTCGTAATTTCATTTACATATCAGAGCTATTTTTATTCAAAAATGTTCTTTAACTTAATATATTTTTAAGGAAAACACATTCTTATTGTGAAGTTGTAATTATTCAAAACAGACGGTCTGTGATATTTTAAATACTAAATTAATGTATTAATTATAAATATATACATATAAAATCAATTTTGTCGAAAAATATTGTTTTTGCGTCACCGGGATTCGAACCTGGATCTCTATTTCCAATCCGGGGAAGTACACTACCAATTGTGTTTATAGCGCCAGTATTTTTCATGACAAATTTTCGAACCTACTTGTTACATTTTTTTTCAAATTAATATATCTGTCGTTCCATTATTTGAAAGCCATCTACATTATTTTTACAGAATCTCAAATACCTTTGAGTAAACCGACTGCAGACGCCAGAATTATCAATTAATTTTTATTACATTTTGGACACATTGATACAACATATATTATTAAGAAAAACACATTCTTATTGTGAAGTTGTAATTATTCAGAACATAGGTCTGTGATATTTTAAATACTAAATTAATGTGTCCAAAATTTAATAAAAATGAATTGATAATTCTGGCGTCTGCAGTCTGTTTACTCAAAGGTATTTGAGATTCTGTAAAAATAATGTAGATGGCTTTCAAATAATGGAACGACAGGCGTATTAATTTGAAAATATGTAACATATGGGTTCGAAAATTTGTCATGAAAAATACTGGCGTTATAACACAATTGGTAGTGTACTTCCCCGGATTGGAAATAGAGATCCAGGTTCGAATCCCGGTGACACAAAAACAATATTTTTCGACAAAATTGATTTTATATGTATATATTTATAATTAATACATTAATTTAGTATTTATAATACATTTTTCGCAATTTACTAATGTTCTACGATTTTTTAGTTTAAAATTTAATTTGATTAAGTCTAATATGTATTTAATAGATTATCTACAAGAGCAAAAAAATCTATTAATTATCTTTTTGTATAAATAAAATGAATAAGGTATATTTCGTCTTTGAGTGTTTTTTTTTTCTAATTATTTTATAGTTTTTGATCAATCACTATTTTTTAACAAGATGTCGGACAGCGCTGATTAACGAACATAGCCGAGATATTTACTATATCAATTTTTTATAAAAGTATGATCTAAATCTGATGTCAGTGAGCTAACGTGTACACAAAGTCCTCTGTTACCATATAAATATATTTTTAGGTCTCGAGGTTATGACTAAAGAAATTGCATTTAAATGTTCAAGAAGTTGCATCATGAGACCCTCTGCAATAAGTAATAATAAATAATAATCTACAGTTCGCAATTAAATATATTATATACGTATATATGTTGTAAATATTAATTAAATGTAGTAATTATAAAGATGTACATAGAAAATCAATTTAATCGAACAATATTATTGTTGCGCTACCGAGTTTCGAACCTGGATCTCTTTTCTAATCCGGGAAAGGTGCATAGTTGGATAATGCATTATAAGTATATCTTTATAATTAATACATTTAATTAGTATTTAAAAAATCACAGACCTGTGTTCTGAATAATTACAACTTCACAATAAGAATGTGTTCTCTTAATAGAATATATGTTGTTTGCATAAGGGGGCTGTGAATTGGGATGTACGATGGATGGAAGGAATTTGGTACAAGTATCAACCAGATACCAGGAAGAACACAAACTACCTGAGGTGCTCTTTTATCTGGATTTTTTCTTTTCGTTACAGGTGTGTTTAGTGGCCACAGTTTCCGATTTTGCTGTTTTGCACGAAAATCTTACCCTCTACACGCAAAAATAGCAATATGCACTAAGATCGGTACGCACAAGCGAGACAACCGATCCCACGAGACGTGCGTAATGTACATCATAGAAGTCGTAAACAACATACAAACAAACAGAAAATCGTGCTTTGAGACATAGAAGGGGGGAAGCTATAGGTATTAAGACAGGGACCATGGTGTCTATATAGTGGTGCGTTCAGACACGCTCACGGCGACCGGCGATCCATGAATTTATCGTAAAAATCGAACATATGTACCTGATCCCTAATGGTTGTTTTGTAATATTTAAAAACATAATTTTCATACATAATAATAATAATATTTCATTTTTTTGATTCATAGTACAGTACAGTGTGTTATTATATTGTTATAATCGGATAACATTGCAGCATAGTAAAACATATATTTCGGTACCCTGCCTGCTACACTAGTATTTTACTGTATTATAGCAAACAGTTCCTTTCCAGTATAGTAATAAACAGAGTATAGTATTAAATATACAAAAAAAATATATAGAGTAAATCAGATGCGATTAGATAGAATATAAATACATTGTAACACTTCAAGTAAAACTTAAATGCATTGTTCAATGTAGAAAAGTATATAAATATTTATAGATAGCATATAAAATATATGTATAAAAAGTATAAAACAAATGCAATAGATAGCAATGTTCAATGTATATAAAAAGTAAAAAACTATTATATAAATTAATAGCATATTAATATAACTGTAAAACTTAAAGTAAATGCAATGTTCTGTTTATAAAAAAATAAAAAAAACTAAGTAAAATAAGAGTAAATAAGTAAATAACACACAAATATGTAGTTAACTTATGTAAAATTGTAATGCTCATTATAAAATGATTGAAAAAGTTCAGTTAAACAGCGTCCTAATACAACTACGGAGAAGAGTAAACAATGTAATACTCAATATATAGATACTCTTGTAACAGTTTTAATCTCAAGTATGAACTTTTAAAAATTTTTGGGTGTAATTTCTCCCCATTTCGTGGAGCTAAAATTGCACTTTTCTTGAAAAATATGTAAATAATCATATGAAACAATTGTTTACGCGCTTTTATACTTCGACAGGTAGGCCTGATATAAAATTTTGAATATGTGTGTTCTTTTTGTGTAGATTTAAAAACAGAAAACAAAAGCGAAGCTGCTTCTGGGAGGAGAGTTATTGTGATTCGGACGGAATTTTTACGGCGGCGATAATAAAAACATTTAGAAATATATAATTTCGGATTATCGGTTGTGTGAAGGTTTTCGGTGGCTGATCACCATATTTGAGGACCATCAGACTACAAGGATAGCGACGTCGGCCTCAACCAGCACAGGTTCACAAAGGTTTGTGTAATTTGAATTTACTGTATTCATCATTACTAATAGAAAACCCAGAACTAGCTATCGAAGTATTTACGACAACATAAATTGGTTCTTCGAGCCGGATTATATTATATAATTATATATTAATAATTATATTATATAATTACTTAATATCTTGATACATTTTTCCCATTTTACCTTTTCATCATAAAAAAACGATTCGAAATGATTTACCGATTTTGGATGCGGGTCAACAAGTTCCAATTCACGACAAGGGTAAACGGTCCATCATTGTGACAATCCTTCCGCACAGAATCTGCCCCTTTACTTGGCGAGATGAATTAGATCAGCAAAGCTGCGGCTACTGTGCGTGTGACAGAAGAATTCGAAAACATTTCTACTGTAAAAAACTTTTTATCAAGAAGAATATTATGTTACCTCGATAAAACCAATACCTGAAATTGTAAAAGCATAAGTATAAGAAATATGAGAGGGCATTCATAATATATTTAAAAAAATTAATGATATTCCATAAATAAATATTTGTATTGTATAAAACCACGTGGATACCTACTGACTAAAAAATGCGCGCATTTTTTTTAAATTTAGAGGCGTTACTTTGAGTCGATTTTAGAAAATAAATTTTGGTGAAAACCACAGAGCACCATATACAAGGTGTAACAGACCAGTCCAACAATAATTACGAAAATTGAAAATGTTCAAGGGATATGTGGCATTTAAAAAAAATCGTAATTATGCGATTATTTCGATTAATTGAAATATTTTATTGATTCTGAATTATATATTTACACAAAAAAATTAAAGATCACCGAATTTCGAGCGACGAGACTATTTTTTATTGGATGATTTAGGGCCTGAAGTAAAGACAAAGATCAATAATTGAATAATTTCGCAAATATTTATTTCGAAGTACGTAGACTTCAAGCTTAACTGGATTATGTAAAAATTTCGAACTATAATATTTTCCGTAACAGTGTAGAATTCGCACATATACTTTGAACATTTTCGACTCGTAATATAGTCAGGTGTCAAGTCTTAAAATATTGTGGACTAGGTCTGTTACACATGTATATAGACATGAACTAACGCATATTTCTTGTCCAAATATGTTCATTTTGGTGTCACCCACGTGATCACTTTGGTACCACTTATGCAATCAAATAGATCTGCGACTTTTTTTAAATGTTTCGTTTGGAACATAAATTTAAACGCTGACAATATAATATACATTAATGTAAAAAATACGTCTTGTTTAAACAAAGATTTAATTATTGTAGAGTAAATACTTTTACTGTTATTTACATTTAGTGTTAAGCTTTTATGCTATCATCACTCGCGTTATATATCTTTCATACTATTCTTTCCGAATTTATTCGTTCTACAAAACCAAAATCACCGAAGTAGCTCTTTTTAAATCCCGTTTACTGTGCTAAGATCGGCTTAACTTTTTTCTAATTTTTCATTCTTTAATATATCATAAATAGATTTGCCACATATACGCCTCAGTGATTTCATTTCCATTACATTCAGACTACTTTCGTTCCTCTTCTGCTGGTTTCAGGCATCTGCTTCCATACATTAGTGTTAGTATCAATAGTATCTTATCGGTCTAATGATTAAGACGCTGGCCTCGTTATGTAACAGTCAGGGGTTCGTGCCTTATTCCGAGAGGCCAGCAAGTTAGTCCTATTTTCATAGCACAAGCGTTTTGCTTAGTTTGAAAATAGTAAGAATATTGGCTACTTTACACAGTCTTTAGTCTAGCAAAGTAGCCAGGACAACGCTGTATATATCAGAGGTGAAGTCTACTCCATCCCACACATTAAACTATGTATTATGTATGTTTATTATGTATCCACCTCTGTAACTGCAAAAATATGGATGTCAAAATATAAATAAATAAATAAAATAAATAAATAAATTGATGTGACAAATATTCCGTGTACGCATCTTTATTTAAAAAAATAAAATATCAGGATTCTGTTGGATTATATCGGTTGACAAGTTTTCAAATAGAAATTACTGCGTAATTCATCGCATAATAATGTTTACAAGTCTACAAAGTTAATTAAGAACGCTTCTTGCATGTAAATTGAAATGTTTTTTAATATCCTCTCATAATTCTAGAATCATCTTATAGCATTTTTTAATACTTAAATACAGAAATACGTTTTTAATCATTTCTTACTGTCTTTCCATTCTGCATTCCAATTTCAATTCTGTGCCTAGAATGCTGAATTAACACCAACATGGATATATTCTTCATAACGCAAACTCAGTTAAAAATGAGATAGGGTGTCCAGCGGAAAAATTTCAAGATTAAATTGTAATTGCTCGTAAACCATCAGTGTGAGTTAAGTGGGAGGGGTATTGTTCGACGCGCGTGATTTGCCGAATTGCCAGTCTCAACAAGTTACTAGTCGGGAGCGCACTGCGCGTTCGCGGTTGAGCAATATTTAAATGCGGTGATTCGTTGGTTTTTTTTGTACTCACTTTAATATTCGACAAATAAGTGATGAGCCGAGCACGTAACTTATCTGGTGTTGTGTTCAAAAGTTCAGACAGAAAGGGACAATGGTTAACCAAACTCCTCCGGGACCATCAACGTCGGCAGCGACGCCAGAATATGTGGCTCAAGTTCGACGTGAAATTATGCGCAATTCGCGTAAATCGATAAGGAAAATTGCAGCCTTTACTGGAATAAAAAAATCAACAGTGCACGTTATTTTGAAAAAAAAAAACTACAGTTTCACCCATATAAACTGCAAATCGTGCTGTTTCTCAACGAAAATGACCATTCTTTACATGAAACCTTAGCGAGAACGATTCTGGAACGTTTTGGAATAGAATGAACGCTTGGAAACATATTGTTTACTGACGAAGCACATTTTCATATCGATGGCTATGTTAATAAACAGAACATGAGACACTGGTGCCCCGACAATCCAAGGGAACGCTATAAAAAACGTTTGCATTTGTACTGTAGCATTGGGTAGTGCTAGTATTGGTGCACTCACTCAAACATATTGATCAAACCTAGAATAATTGCTGTCACAAATTTATTCAAAATAATATGTTGAATGTTCACTTTGTAATTGATTTTTATACATACACCTTATGTATAAGAGGTAAATATTATTTCTGTTTGATACTTATAAACTAATTTTCTAGTGATACGGCACAGTCCAAACATATTATACACACGCACATTATATTTACAAATAAATATTCAGTTTTCAGTGTTACCATAAAAATTTGTATTCCGGAACATGTTATTCCATCTAGTTATCCTGAACCTTAATATCACACTGGGTTTATTTATCAGGGTTATTTAACGACCTATTAAAAATCTGTAATTTAATTATAGATAGAGTTATATAATATTAATAGAATTTTTATTTTTAAATAAACTAACGAATCAACATAATTATGTATAACTGGGTGGTTTGGATACATAGAATATAGAGAAATATGCGAATCGCCTGAAGGAATCCAGATACCTCGATGGGGGTTCATTGTTACGCCGCACGACGGATGCTAAAGCACTAATTTTTTATACCGTGCGCAGGGGTAGTTTTTAAAAACAATTTAATGCTAAAGACCCCCAAGGCGCAGTTCTTTATTGCATTACACAAAATCGTTTAACTTAACAATTTTATAGACGGCTGAACTTCTCCGATCTTCCCCCTAGCACCTCTTCATCCCCTAACTGCCGTGTCAATACCCTTTAATGTCTGCCGCATGAGTGGATGCAAATTTAATCACGCAAATGTACTTGTAATTTTCTCTAGCTGCGGGCTACGCGAGGTCCCATGGATATGACAATTTAAGCTTTATTATGAATAGCAAATGAAAAGCGGCGGTTCGCCGTACCTTCATTACCGTGATGGAGAAAATTATGATGACGACTGAAAATGCTACAATGTTTGTTTGATAAACAGGAATACTCCGATTATTGTAGTTTTCTCTCCAAGAAAAAATAGCAATTTCTCTGCCAAGGCTTATTATTTTTAATTTCTATCATCGATTATTTGTTTTTAGGACAGGAAATAGATAAAAGGAAAGGCTCGCCTAGCAGCGTTCTTCGATCATTATATTAAGACAAAACTGGTGATTTTCAAATCTATTTTATGCCCCCATCCTGACCTTTGGCCATTAACTTTGGATACTGATGAGGCTGCAGAGATGAGACACTTGAGAGTAAGGGGAGTCATGTAAAGAGATTAAACCGGGAACGATATCACCTGAGAGGATTTTGGGATGAATCCGTTGCTACTCGAAATAAAAAAATCTCAGCTAAGTTGACTTGGACATGCCCTCCGCGTGTCTCATTCTAGGTTAAAAAGGTCATCATAACTAATATTGTAAAGCGTCGATGCGATACCTGCGAAATACCGCAATTACTCAAATGCTTACCACAAAAATCAAATTTTGGTATCAAAGTACAAACCGCGATAAATTGAAAACCGCAATAATCGAGGTATATCTATAAATTATTATTGCTATTATTGCTTTGTATAATATTGTCAGTAAATCAGTGGCGAGCTATGCTTCTTACATAAGGCATGCGATGAAACAAATTGTTATTTATATACATTGTAAGTATATACAGTATGACATGTGACATAGTATCGAAACGTCAACCAGACGTCCGAGAATAAAATTACTCACATACGATTTTTCTAGTGAAAAAGATATAAAATTGAATATTTGATTTAAGTTTCATAAATTCGGCTAAGGTTTTGCATACATTTTTAACCGATTCGTAGGTTCTCAGCTTGGCATCTTACTGTATTACTTAGGTGAGACCTCAAAGAATCATCAGGTGTACATTTTAAAGCATCGGTTTGTCTGGTAACTATAGTCAAACATAATCAATCATACACTGTAGTGTGTGATTTATATATCTATTCATAGCTTTCGTATGTAAGAAGCTGTTGAAACACAGGCATTGGCTTAGTCTATCTGCAAACATTATATTCAATACGTTCGTATTTGTACATAACAAGTAATAATAAACAATATTAAATAATATTACTATTTATATCTATACATTATGTGTAACCATAACGTTACTTATATAATGTACGTGTCTGTCTCCCATAATATTATATATTCTAATAATATATTGTGACATTTAAAAATTACGCGCCAGACCGAGCGCTACATTACCGATCGGAGTGGAGGCTGGTGGAAAGAGAGAGAAGGCGGAAAGAGAAGAGGGGACTTGGACTCTCGAGCCGGCGAGGCGGGTGGAGCGCGCCGAATGGCGTTCCGCCGACAATATGGAAAGATTTGGAAGAAGGATTTCTGAGACGCTGTGGATACGGAAGGTTTGAGGTCCTTGATCTATCCGCTGGATCCATCCCCTGGATGGAGGCAGAAGGAGAATCTCGGCTGGTACCTGTGCTGACCGGCATGGGAGAAATGGCTCATGTAACAATTCTAAGTCTCTCTATGGCGAGAGATAACGGACGGCTATCACATCATTCATTCAATATTCAAATAACCTCTCAACCTTGTAATAACCGTAAGATTAGTGTTAAATTCATAACAAACTAGTGCCCTCGAGGAAAGAACGATGACAAGTGAAGAAGATAGAAAGACACAGATCATGCAAATATGTCGGGTATTTGTTGTTATCGTGAACAAATTGTATCATGTGTTTCACGTATAAACCAAGTCTTTCATTTATTTTAGAATATTCACATCCATCTGAGACAACCACACTGACATGTTACACTAGAGATACCCACAGACTGAGCCCAGCCGGTGGCGAGATACGCTGGCCACCGAGGCCAGCGCATTACGTAACAATATATTAAAAACAAAAATAATCAATACAAATTAAATTAATCAACTATAAAGATGTACAGAAAAAAAAATCTTTTTATCATTTAATTTGTATTAAAAATACCACAGAACTATGTTCAGAAAAACTGAATTTCAATAATAATGTGTTCTAATTAATAACAAAAACAATCATTTTACCGTGAGTATAAAATAATTTATACAATTTTAAGAAGTCTAAAATAAATTAGATTTCCTATAAAAAATATGGGCCCCAGTCACGCAGCCATCACAAAAAAAAAACCAATATTATACATAGGAAGAAGTATGCAGTGTAACATACCCATTAATTTCAGAATAATAGACCGAATAAAATGGGTGCATTCAATAATATCCAACCGTCAGTAAACAAATGCAGTGGAGACAACTCCCGCCGTTTCTGTATGCAAATACTTCACCATTAGTAAAAACTAAATAAAGCTACTAAGTTAGGGGAGTCCCCCACCCTTCGAAACAACCCCTAGTGTGTCACCCTTGTCACAATAAAAATGTACAAATTGTGATGAAAAAATAAACTGATATTCCCGTGTTGTAAGTTGGGTGTCGTTGAAACATAAATGAATTTCAAAATAGGCAGGAAAATAAAATGCTTGACGACGACCTTAGCAAGCAGGTCAGGATAAAACGGTTTAGGATTCAGTAGGCATTTCAGGAATCCTACGGGATAGGGGAAGACTCGCGCGACAACAGGATTCTAAAACATGAGAGGAAGAAGCTAGAGACGTATGCCGGGACAGACATGTGTGGAACTTTGTCCTTTCTATCTACCCTTCTTACGGAACATAGCATTTAATATAAAATGTGAGGGTACGTACCTAAATAACGGAAAGTAAAAATATTAAGAAAAACAGTCTTATTGTGAAGTTGTAATTATTAAATTACAACTTCACAATAAGAAAATGCACCTTCCTCGGTTTGGAAAGAGATCCAGGTTTGAATCCCGATAGCGCAACAACAATATTTTTTGATAAAATTGATTATATATATCTTTCTAATTAATATATTTAAATAGTATTAGAAATAAAATTCTTCAAAAAAGTTCTTATGTGAAAACTCTATATGTATTATTCTCATATGATGGATTGAATCTATCAGATTTGAGAGTAGGTGATGTCTGCATGTACTAACATAAAATATGTGATACTTCAGTTATTAACCTACTAAGAAATATATATTTTTAAAATAATGATTTAAGTATCAAACAAATAAAGGATTTATTTTTTCATTATCTTACAATGCCGTTAATAAGATTCGAACCCGGACCTTCAACCATTCCGCTAGACAATATAATTGTGTGGTTAATTTTTTTGAATTACGTATTTAATTTATTTATGTATATTTATTACATAACATGTTTATTATTTTCAACGTTCAATATATTTTTTAATATGTGCATTGTGTATTATTTTAATTAATTTTTTTTATTATATCTTTGCTATTGCTTATTTGCACCGTTATATTTGTAAATGTACAGAATTTTCTGATTTATCAAATCAGTGGTAGTTCACTAGTAAGATTTCATAGATAAAAATTTTCTGCTTTTCCGATTCATATAACTAAATTGATTTTTTCGGTAATAGGTAATTCTTTACAAAAATTTACACATATATTACTATCAGTTACGACTTTTTTAGCATTTGACAGTGACAGCCCAAAATATTGAATAATTCGTTTATTGTATTATTACATTACAATACATTTATAACGAGCTCAATAAATCTTCCTATATTACAGAGATAATATTTTGTAAGATCATCTGAACATCTCCATAAGCCCTGCTTTACAAATAAGGCTATCTTTTTATTCCGACACGCATTTCCCCAGCTTAGCCTACTTTAACATCTGTGAGAAGGGACGTGGAAAATTATACTACATTTGCAGACATTCATATTGAAAGGGCTGCGTGTGACACACTCTACCACAATAAATATAAAGAAATACAATTGGTGGTACATATTTTCTCAAATTTTTTAAATATATTCACGTAATATCTAAAAATTTATAAGAGTATTTATTACTAGCGTATACATTAATTATTAGTGATATTTTTTTATAAATGCAACTTTAATTTTAGAATTGGACATTGCAAGAATTGGACGACGAATACGAAACTACAAAAATTACGGTTGAGAGTTCAGTATTAAACTGGCATACTGACACAAAGATGAAACTCATACGATAATTGATTTCTAAGAAAAGCTCGTTTGTAACAACAAAGAAAATAAGGACACAGGAACAAAACGTGTTTATCGCTATCCTAATCATTCTTCGGTTTAAAAGGTAATATTGACAAAAACATAGTTTCGCCTTTGTGTCTATGTAATGTCTATGGTAGATTAGTCATTTTTCGCCTCAAATCTTGCGTCTAAATAACTCGTTTATTAAGTGAAAATTTGATTGACACCACTGGGTTCCCTGGTTTATAATAATATACATGTGTGTGTGTGAGTATTACCGCCTTTCTTTCGGAAAGCTAAGAAAACGGTAATTGACAGGCGTCATTCTTATTACATCCCGTGCAATGACCAGTCCAGCGGTCCAAATAAATCACTAGTGCGCGTTTCGGTCGGTCGAAATCTAAAGAAGACAACTCAGCTAAAAGATCAACAACATCGGATCAGTAAGGCAGCAAAAATAAAAAGGTTATTGAGGTTCATATATCATAAGTGTGCTTATTGTTAATCGGAAACCTGGGAGCCTGCGAGAGCAAAGCGTTGATTCAATGGCAGCAACTTCACTGAGGATATTTTCTTGTAGAGCCTGAATTGTTCGAGGATTGTTGCTGTAAACTCTCGACTTAAGGTATCCCCATAAAAAAAAGTCGCAAGGTGACCGAGGTGCCCACGGTAAGTCTCCGTACTTGCTGATTAATTTATTGGGAAAAATTCCACTTAGCTTCTGTATTGAAACTTTAGCTGTGTGTGGAGTGGCCCCGTCTGAATAAAACTGTGATCTGTTTTTGAACCTGGGAAACAGCTGCAGTTGCGGTACCAAAAACTCGTCGATTGTCTCTCGCTGGTTAAAAAAATAAGGGCCGTCGGGTAGAAATTGCACAACGGACAGTCGTTTTTGGATAATGCAAACGTTTTTGATTACGTTCCTTTGGGTTGTCGGGGCACCAGTATCTCATGTTTTATTTATTAACATAGATATCGATATGAAAATGTGCTTTGTCAGTAAACAATATGTTTCCGTGCGTTCGTGCTGTTCCAAAATGTTTCGGCATCGTTCTCGCTAAGGTTTCAGGTAAATAACAGTCATTTTCGTTGAGAAACTGCACGATTTGCAGTTTGTATGGGTGAAACTGTAGTTTATTTTTCGAAATAACATGCACTGTTGATTTTTTTATTCCAGTAAAGGCTGCAATCTTCCTTATCGATTTACGCGGATTGCGCATAATTTCACTTCGAACTCTAGTCACATGTCTAGGCGTCGCTGCTGACGTTGATAGTCCCGGAGGAGTTTGGTTAACCTTTTTCCATTCCTGTCTGAACTTTGGAACACAACACCAGATAAGTTGCGTGCTCGGCCCATCACTTACTCGTCGAATATTAAAATGTGTACAAAAAGCGCGACGCACACGAACCAATGAATTACCGTACTTTAATAAATATTTCTCAACCGCGAACGCTCCCGATCAGTGAGTCATTGGGTCTGGCAAATCCGCAAATTACGCGCGTCGAACAATACCTCTCCCACTTACCTCACCCTGATGGTTTACGAGCAATTACAATTTAATCTTGAAATTTTTCCGCTGGACACCCTATATTAAAACGTTCTCAAGACGATATGCGTATTCTCATCATAATTTTATTTTGTGTTTTTATTTTGTTATTTTATTTCTTAAATACGTATAACTATATTTTTAATGTAAAATTATAATAAAAACTGTTTTTCTTAAAACCTTTGTTTTGTAGATTTTCTCTTATCACTCTAAGCCTCCTGATTTATTAACTGGGATATGTGTATGACTCTTATAAAATTAAGAAATACTAAAAATGAACAAAATTCAATGCTAGATGTGCAATTTAAAAAAATATCGTTATTTACTCAATTTATGAAAATATTAGATTACATTATTGAATTTTTTTTTCATATATTTAAAAAAAATTGTATATGACCACTATTGGAGTTAAAGTATTAACGTGGTTTCAATGATAGGTACCGACCTTGCAACTATGTACATGAGGTAGACTAGCATAACACAAATGAAGAATGCGGGCTGAGTATGTCGCGAAGGCCAAGACAAATGGGCGAAGAAATGGAAGTATGATCGAGGATATTAGGAAAAAATGTGGCCAGATGAACATCATAAATCTAAAGTACGGATACCCTTGTAAATAAGATGTAACGAATGTCAAATGAAAAAATAAATATACGTATCATAATGCGACTACGAATGAAAAAATATAGAATTGGGGGAATCTGATATTCAATATAAATCATAAATAATATATTAATCGAAAAACTAAAATATAGTTTTTTAAAAATAGTTTTATAGTTTAAAATGATCCACTCAGAATATATAATACAGTGGAGTGGAACATTATTAAAATATATTATACAAATACTTTATTTACGAGATTAGATAAATAATATAATTTGACAAGATAGATTTTTATAGACATACTATCAATTGTCGCATCTTCCGGAAAATTATTAAATCTGATATTAAATTATATCAGATTTCGTTCAAACCTATCTGAAAAATTGATCTCGTAAGTACGTATTTCGTTTAAGTTCATTAGTCAACGTGATCTACCATTTTGATTCAAATTCGTAACACCTCAGAGAAACACGTAAAAATAGGAAATATCCTTACCATTCACACAAAGATGAAATCCAACTGCTTCTTGCGACCAGTATTTATTTATTTATTTATATATATATTAACATCCATATTTTTGTTCTAATAGAGGTGAATACATAATAAACATAAGACATAATTATACTCATAGTTTATTGTGTGGGATGGAGTAGACTTCACCTCTGATATATACAGCGTTGTCCTGGCAACTTTGCTAGACTGAAGTCTGTGTTAAAGTAGCCAGTTTTTTTGTCGTGCTGTTAATTAAGTCATCGACAGGAATAAAAAGAGAATTAAAAATATGTATAAAAAGTAAAAATAAAATAAAAATATATGTAGTGGGAATGTTGTAGGACTAGTGAATTATTAGTGAAGGTATTGTATAAATTATATTAGAATGCCTCTGATTCATCTCTACCTGATTGAATCATATATTGGATCCATATTTGTGTAATCTTATTGTAATTAAACGATTTCCAGTTGGTACTGAGTGTGTTGTATAGTTTCGGAGCTAAGAACATGTGGAATCTTTGATAAAATGTCGTTGTTGCTCTCGGAACTGGTGTGTAGATGTTTGTTGTTTGTCTTGTGTTTTGTCCATGATTTATTGCATGAGGAGAGTTGTTGTTAGCGTACCAGATAGTTGTTGTTATTATACCAGAAGACAATATTTTAAAAGACGCTTGAGTGAACAATTCTCATCAAAGTAGATAATAATTATTTTCTTAAGTTACAAGAATCAAGCTACAAAGTTGTTGTGGTACATGACTGGTTGCTGACTGGACTAAACTGGTGTCCATATTCTAGTTTAATAAAAATTTAGAAGCTCTAGGTAACATATTTATGTTTTTTTTTTTGTATTTGTATATGTGAAAATATACACAAAATTCGCTCGTGAAATATCACTTAAAAATACCGTAATAAATTGTAAGCTTATTTGAGTCGGCAAAATGAAGTAAAAGTCAACAAGAGAACAGAAGTGCGATGGATGAAGGACAAAGATTGAAATGAATGGACGTCATTCCGGGAACCTGACTTTGATAACGAGATAATATCATTTAGACTAAGGTAGGTGGCTGAGAGTCAATTCAGCTCCGGTAAATGAAAATTGCGTGAAAGAAATTACGTGAGAAGGAAATAAAATAAATCGAAGGAATGAAGAATTTGATTTATTTTTCGGAGCTTACGTAATGAAATTCAATTAAGAATGTAATAATATCGAATTAAGAATGGGAGCTTCCTGAAAAAATACACCGAATTAATTCATTTTAATACACGAGGCAGAAAGCGTATGATGTTCCAAAAATAATATATATTAACGCTTTTGATCTGTCTTTGACCTCATGTCTCTGCTACGTAAGTTTTGTACTTAATAAATAGTCGATACGAATTTCTGCGAGTCAGATCAATTATAATTAAAACACATTTTTTTATTACACTTGTTAATACATTAATGTAATTTAAAATTACAAAAAGTAAAAAAGTAGGTATAAAAGTTCTAAAATCGGTATCATAATAGTCCACAGTCGTCTTTGTAAAATAATATTAATTTTACCATTGCTATCTGATTGGATGAAATTTTTTCTTTACTTTTCAAACCAAATTTACTATCCAGTGACAAAAAAGTTGAATAAAAAGCATTAACGCGCTAATATTTTGACACTTCTCTGTGAAGGATTTAAAATGCGATATATTTTTTTAAATAATTATTAATAATAATAATTCGATTACATTCGTATACATATTTAATGACCGGTATAAGCTAATTCAGTCACATGGTGTCCACACTTCATTGTACACTCGACGGCGCTTCATAGAATCCAGAGAATGTTCGTTGGTCTGCTTGGCTTTGACACAATTCATTGTTTTATTACAGTGGTAATGTCAGAACTCATGCACTAGCCAACTCTACAGTCCTCAGAAAACATTCTTTGGGGAATGAATATGCGGCGGTAGTCGACATTTTTGCTGTTAATTTAATTATTTATAGAACTACACTATTACAATTTTTTGTCTCAACTCAATAGTGACGGATAAATTGCTACTTCACATTTTATATTTATTTTTAATTTTGATATGTAAAAACATGCTGACACCATGAACTTTTTTTCTTTGTGTATTGCACTTCTGTTGTAATTTTCTGTTATTTTACAAATTATGTTAATAACGATAAATAAATAAATATTTTATACAAACTAAAAACCAATTTTTAGAAAATGAATGAATAATAAATAGGATTTGTTTGTATTTGAATAGAAACTAAACGTGCGGATGAATTTAAATACACTCACAAATGTAAGAATATTTTTTACCATTTTGAGAGATTTCTAAATAATGTTAGGTAAAAGTATAGCATAGAAACTCTCGGTACTTCCGGTGAAAACAGAACCAATTTTGAGAATATTTGTCCCTCTACTATGAAAAGGTTTTGCAAGAGATGAAGATATATAATTCCATCGGTTTATGGAGTTGAATTAATAGTTACTGACAGCTATGCGGAAATATTGAGCTTCTACGTACTTCAACACATGCTCTTGCCTAGTGGAGTGGAAAAAACCACATAACGGTATTCTTTTCGCCAAAATATAACATATTACATCCCCCTTCGCTGCCAACACTGGAAAAATCTATATGTTTTGATAATTTTATTTTAGTAAGAATATTTTTTTTTGGCATAAAAAGAATACATTTAAAATAAAGGTATTAAATAATTTTTCTAGAAAGGTCTGTCAATTACCTGTACTGTTTTTTCAAATTGTATTGTATATTGTTAAAGTAAAATTATAAGCTATACAAAACGACTTTTATCTATAATATAGGTAGTTGGAGACTAAATGTGTAGGTAGCTAGATTAACACGTGACAAAATAGTTTCATTTTGTTTTCTACGCACATTAAGCAACCACTTTGTTAATTTTGGTTTAAATTCATCACTTTTGACGTTTTGAGATCTAGTGGCAATTTATTATACATTCGCAGTGCACAAAATAAAAAAGATCGTTGCCCAAATTTTGTTTTCATTTGTAGCACTAAAAAGTTTCCGAAGGATTTACTTCTTGTTTTTTTCGATTCGGATCGTGGATATGATGTTAAGTTTTTAAAACATAATTTTAAGATTGATCTGGTATTAAATTGTCTAATGACCAAAACTTGAAAGGATCTAAAAAATATGGCTCTTTGAAATATTAGCTGTCTTTATTACGTTTCATAGCATCGGGGAGATAACTTATTTCCGGTCTTAAACATTATTTGAATTGTTTTTTTTGCATAACTGAGGTCCTACTTCACCAATAGCACCTCGAATATTGACCTTAAGTGTTTGAATCGTTTCTGGAGTAATAGCATGCACCTTATCTTTCATATAACGACGACATAATCGCACAACCTAGGTAGCCCGCGTCCTGGATGATCTGTTCGACGCATCCATGAAATTCGTAATGTAATGGCTTGTATGGTATGTAGCCTCATCCTGGTGAAGATAGACATCGTCCAGATGCACTTTGAACTTTACGAACTGTTTCTGGAGAATTTTCACCATTTTTGTAGTGATTTTTTATGATTTCAATACGCTGCTCAATCGTGTTTCGTTAATGGTACAGTTTTTATTCGACAGATATCACAAATGAGGTTTCCAATCCTACAAGATAAAAAAAATAGTGCGATATTTAAAATGACAGTTCAAGTTTAGATCATCCTATATATAACATTCAATATTAACCGAGACGCAGATAACACCGCAACAATAATTGTACATAAGCAGAGACACAATTTGAAAATTAAAATATTTGAACTAATTTGAGTAAACACAACCATATTAAGCTTAATTATACACAACTCTGTTTACATAAATGATTTTGTTTACATTTTACATATATTATACGCGGTTTAGGAATGACGTATAATTACTATTTTAAGGTATGCTTGTCAGGTCGGGCGGATGCTCGCGAGGGAGGAAACTAATAGGGGCTGTTGGGACAGAATTATTAATCCTCGATTTAAAAACCATCTTGATCGGTCGCGCAAAAAATAAATCAAATAATCGATTCAATGTAGCGATGGTGGGTACAGTACATGTTTTGATTTTTATTTATTTGTAGCCAGGATTCCAATTAAATGAATCGCAACATAAAAATGTTGTGATTTTATTCAATTTTAAGAATTGGTGCTTTTCACATGTATTTATTTATATTTATTTATAAATATAAATAAATACATATAATAATACATAAATAAATACAATAATTTAATTACTTACATGAATTTAAGTCCAGGTTTAAAATATCACTATTAGAATCTCTCGTTATAAGCGGAATAGTTATGATTATATAATATATGAGTTTCACTAAGATGGTGTTTCGACTATGAAGATGACAATCTTTAACGTTAAGTAAATTGATGTGGTGTGTTCATTCATACAGAACATTAAATCTGTAATAATTTATATCTGGGCAATTGAATTAGAAGTTAATTAATTTCTGAGGAAATGTAACGTGGTATTTAAGCGTGTATTTTTAAGCAACTCATCTTAAAATGCGAATTTTTGTCAGTGACATATTAAATTAAGGGCTATTATATTCAAAATATTGAATGAATTTATGTTGAGCAATGATTATGATCTAATAATAACAAGAATGATCTAAATACACATTTTTAGGGTACTTAATATTGAAATAGCATTGAACTCATAATTTGTCTAAATAAAAAAACAGTAAAACGAATTGCTCTCTTTTATATATAGGTTAATTTTCCCACTTAGCAATACTAATAACTATCCAAAACTGATAATTTTGCAACAATTAACTGCTAATATAATTTTTGCGAGCCCAGCGCAATATACCAGGTTTATAAAAGGCTAACTTTATCTCGGTACTTGAGATAGTTTGATATCATGGTTTCGCGTCCTTCAATGAATTCTTTAGGAGTAATGCTACCGTCTACGCTTCTTTGGTCTCAATATGACGTCATTATTACGTCATGAACAAGCTCATACCCGAGCTCGGAAAGAAAAAAGGACAACTTCATTTCTGTTAACAAATAAATGTAAGAAATTACTATCATTGAGGTTGTTGTCACAGAATGTAATGTAAAAATTATCAACGTTAATTCGATTAATTGTATACGGGTGTGAAGCTTAGTACATCACGTTGGTACAGGAAACCAGGTTGAAAATAAAGGCTTGCGTCCCGATAAGTAATAAACCTATGTGCGTGTAAAACACTCTCTTCAATGAAAATTTAATTAAAATAAATTTATTGAAAATTTTTAGGTCCTGGGATTTCTATTGATAATATAAAAATGTGACAGTTGGCCGATCTCTTAGTTGCAATCCGAACTGCTGGTTTTGCTCTGTCAAGTCGTCTGCTGATTCTTCTGATGTTGTATGTTCGCTTGCCCGGTCTCCGAAAATTCCTCGCGTGCCCCGTCAACGCTTCCTAGAGCGTTCATTAGTAGTGGACCGATCCCGATGACGGCTGTAGTATTTCTATCTAAGTTAAGTGGCGTATTCACCAATGCCAAAATACATAGGCATACACCTTCAACAATAAACCCCAGGACAACACAAGTCGAAGGATGTAAGGCAATAGGATCAAGGACGAGGGAAAGATCGAGACGTAAATGGGCGGATAATGTAAGGATGAACCTGCCCAGCGCAAAGTCGAGGTCAAGAGACGGATGGCGCTCAGCTGTGACTGCGGCTATGGATTTACCGAGTCCCATGAGACCCGAAAAAGAAAAATGAATATATGGAAAGATGTTACAAACCAGTGATTTCCAAACTTTTTTGGTTCCCTTCCTTGGTGCATCAGAATTATTCCACGGCACCCCAATGAGGTAGTGGAGCATGTCCGAAATGAGCTTTTGTAGTATGTTAAAAAAAAAGAAAACAATTTTTTAAAATTTTTCAAAATGTGTAATTCTTTCGAAGATATTGGCGTTTAAAGGCTCGGATTATCAATATACGTCGTGTGACGTCACATCTCTCGGACGTACCGGTTAGTACTAACAATATTAGTAAGCTAGAGTGTCGAGTACCGACTTGTCGACTCGGATGATGTGACGTCACATATCTCGGACGTACCGGTTAGTACTAACAATATTAGTAAGCTAGAGTGTCGAGTACCGACTTGTCGACTCGGAAGATGTGACGTCACATATCTCGTGTGGTATAAACTGATCGTTTTTAAAACACGCAACATTGAACATCTGTAAGTAACTCTGCCATATTTCAAGATGTCGAAAAAATTCTTTCAGTTTTGAGAAATTAGATTTTTCAAAGTATTAAAAAAAATTACTCCACTACCTTATTATCCCATTTTGCGTATCTATGTGAACTTTTCGGTAATATCCCATTGAAAATGTGATAAATGCTTTTCAAAAACAGATAATCAAGACTCAAGAGAAATCAACTTCATTGGAGGACACAGACTCCTACAACAAAGGGAATTATAGTTAGTGATGGTAAAATCGTTATGTAAACCGTCATTTTAACTGTTATTATATATTATAACGATGATTGATAACTGATTAACGTAATTGACTGGAACACTAGAAAGTAAGACTCCCGACCGTTAAATCTTAGTTACCGATCATCGTTAAATCTCAGTTACCAATCATCGACACAATCACAGTCACGTTACGGTTTACCATCGCTAATTATAATCTTTGGTACCGTCTTTAATCTTCTAGAGCGATTTAAAATGGTGTAAAACTGTCCTGTAAGTCAGTCGCACACGTTCGAGAAGCGCTGTCATAAGTCATATTTATTCTTAAATATGTTTTCTGCGCGTTCTGTTGCTAGCGGCTTTCTCGAAATATGCGCTCCGAGTCCCGAAAACTAGCGTAATGAAACATAACAAAACGCAATCTCCGCGGCGCGAAGCTACGCATTTTTCGTGTGGAAACATTACCGTTTTTTTGTTTCCCCGCACATCAAAGGCACGACTCGTAAATAAAACAACAAATAAGCCCCTGACTCGTCTGGATTTCAAAGAGAAAATGCTCTACGCAGAGCGTGCGGGAGCCATCCCGCGGGAATAAACATTCCAAGTCCGAGAAAATGTTCCAAAACTGAAAAATGAGCGAAGAAACGACCCTTGGATTTATTTATGTGGGACGCACGTTAAGGCTTTTCTGGAATTGAACGTCCAAGAGTTTGATTAAAAATACGTTTAACCTTTGAGACCCGATTGACGTATCTTATAACAATAAATAGCGCCATGGGAAAAGTTAATCAATGTTATTTATTTGTGTATAAACACAATCGCTTATTTGTTTTAACTTGGCCAAAACGATATTATCATCCAAGGAAAGCCTAGCGGCATTGAGTAGCTTGTTGGTGTAGTGGTCGAGACGCTGGCCTAGTGATCTAGTGGTCGGTGGTTCGCGCCTCGTTCCAGGACTGCAGCAAGTTAGTCCTATTTTAAATAGCACAAGCTTTTAGCTTAGTTTGAAAATAGTAAGAATATTGATGTGACATGTATTCCGTGTACGCATCTCTATTTAAAAAAAAAAAAATATATATAATGAAGTTCTGGTGCCAACAATAATGTATGATAGTGAAGAATGAAAGTAAAACAGAAACGAAAGTAGACTAAATGTAGTTAAAATGCGGTCGTTCAGGTGCTTGTGTGAAAAATCCATGTACAGTATATTAATTAGTCAAAAGTCTTGGCGTAAAAAAAAGAGAATGTTGACACAGAGTGAATATTATGTTCCAGCCCGATTTTGTTTGCCCGCTATTTTGGTTTGGCAGATATTTGTCAGTTCACATTTGGTAGTAGTAGAGAGCAGTTGATTACTATTTATCAAAGAGCATCTAACGCCTCAATAACGTATTGAAGTCATTAAAACAAACACAAACCCGAGTTTTGGAAAAATATCATCACGAGTGACGAAGCTCATTTCGACTTGGCGGGTTTTGTTAGTAAACAAGCCATTATTGGGGCACTGAAAATCCTCAATTGATCCACCAACGACCTTTACACCGTATGGTGCGCCATGCGAGCCAGCGGAAACATTGGGACGTATTTCTTTCAGAATGTACATATATACAAGAGGCAATTCTGTAAAAATTTCTTGGTGGCCGAATTGGGTCGATTGAGCTTGCAATACACGCGGCTTCAATAGGACGGTGCCACCTCACGCACAGCCCGAGCTACGCCTGAAATTTTGATGAATGAAAGAACACAATATTCATCCTGTATTACAAATATTTCTGATTCAAATTCAAATACACGATTTTCATTACGCATTTTCAACTGAAAATGTAAATCATCTTTTCAACATTAGCAAAATTAAAATGTTAATATTTTAGTGTTTTCGCGTCTTGTAGTACGAATACTCCGAATATATTAATTTAAGATGTCTTAGGTGTGCGCCCTTTGGGCGGCTCACGATAACACCTCTGCCTTGCTATACCCATAATTGGAATAAGCCAGCTAGTCCAAATCATAAACTTCTATACTGCGATGTGTTTTGATTGCTCATGTTGATTTGCTGCTAATTTCACAACAGGTCTTAAGACCCAAACTATGGGAAATAAAGTGAATAGTGCTCTAAAAGCAAATATCGCAAGTAAGAATTTGTTACACGAAGCAAGACTAGCGGTGCATAATATACTCCCGAAGAAGCGAAGCCTGAAATTACAATAAAGTTAAAGTAGTTGGAATGCAGTAGAAATGCGATCACTTAGGCGAATGTATGGAAAATACAGTAATGTGAGGAATGAACAAATAACCTGAATGTATATTAATTAATTGATAACTTGTACAATATTAGCAAAATTACTTTGTGGCCACATATAATATAAATAATAAGATAAAACACTTTGTCCAAATAGCAGCACCTATTCTGAATTCGCAAATCACCTTTTGGAAACAAACCATTATTTTGACATTAAGGGTTTATAAATTATACACACAAATACTAGGGGTTTACAGTTAGATAAATTTGAAATTTTAGAAATAAGAAAAAGTGTTAATAGCAAATTAAATATTATGAATAACCAAAACCTTTTTGCAAATAGTCACCATTTAAATTTGTTTTCACACTTAGTTCCTAATTAGTTACCCACCACTTACACTTTTATAGTTTTGTTTTTATCTATGCTTGCATTTTTAATTTTAGTTTATGTATATTGTTTGTATACCATTGGTATAGGAACATGTTGATTTATCAATAAATAGTGGTTTAAATAAAGTGTTTTATCTTATTATCAATTCATTGATAGATCGCTGAGATGGTTTGGATGTATATGCAAAGAGACAATAAAGAAAATAGATGAGGCAATTTTTCTAGACAACAGAAATAGAGGGCATCCGCGAAAAAACTGGGATATTCAGATAAATTAGATATTAGACGACAGGACTGCTAGAAGTTTCAAACGAGGAGTATTCATGATGTACTTGAAAGTGAACGAGGCAAGAGTAGCATGGTACGACGGAAGAGTTGGGCGTTCTATCCTTCTTGCGTCGCGTGATGGCGTGATGGTAAGTAAATAAATTTGAATCTAAAGATATGTGTAAATATTAATGACTGTATGATTGACTAATCACATATTTATTTTTAACCTTTTAACCTTTTAACCGATGTTAACCTTTACCTTACCGTGATTACATTTTTACAAAAACTCGTATGCAGCCATGCTGTCAACTCATGTTGCCGTAAGAAATTAGAGTTCTATTAGCCTTTGAAATGTGAAAAAATGGTTAATGCCATAAATTAACTTTAAGTATTGAGTATTTAATATTTAAAAAGTTCTATATAAGAGATTGCATCGTATAGTACAACCTTCCTTTTTAACAATCTTAATTTAATTAGTGAAAAAGAGACACCATTATATTTGTATGTGTGATTTCTTGCTGTCTTGCCACAAATGGTATTTTTGTCAACGTATTAATTTTACAATGGAAAAAATAAAAAAAAAATATTTTTGTAGGATTCGCCTTTCATAATTGATTTTTCACTAGTCATTTCTAAGCGTAAATATTTTCCTTCAAATAAACTAAAATATGAAGTGTATGTTGCGTATATTTACCGAAATATTACAGATTTAATTAGAGCGGTAGACCTGTGTTACTGCATGGTTTGAGAAGGGTTAACAGTTAGTTTTTCAAAGCTATAATTATAGTGACAAAGGAGCATATTCGGCATATTTTGTTTTATGAGTTCAATAAAGGCAATGACGCAACGGAAAGTGCGAGGAATATTAATGCAGTATACGGGGGTTGGTCAATAGGGGTAGTTCTAGAAATTCCGAGCCGTAAACTACAGCCTAGGAGACGAGCCTTGTCCTTAAAAATCTGTAAGGCTTGACAAGCACGTCCTGCAAACTCTGGTGAAACCAGTGTTACTAGCAGAGAAGCTTGGATTTGGTCATTCAACCATTATTCATCGACTTCTTGCATGCCATCGGAATTGTCGGTAAATTGAGTCAATGGAGTCCTGATAGGTCTATCGCGTGCAGAGAGTGAACGTGTATTCTTTTTGGCTGTCACGTCTCAGGATTGAACCTTCATTGGAAACGATGCCCCACCCATCATATTCGCCGGACATTGCCCGATCTGATTATCATTTATTCCGCAGTCTTCAAAATTATTTGGACGGAAAAAATACAATACAAAAAATTTGGTCAGAACAGTACTGGAGAAGTATTTTTCGTTAGGGACAAATGAATTTTGGAAGAAGGGGCTTGCAAGTCTACCAGAAAGATATAAGAGAACTATAGAAAATGAAAGAAAGTATACTTAGAATTTTTTTTTCTAAAATAGAGATGCATACACGGAATACGTGTCACATCAATATTCTTAATATTTTCAAACTCAGCTAAATGCTTGTGGTATGAAAATAGGACTAACTTGCTGGAGTCCTGGAAGCATCTTAACCATTACACCAACAAGCTACTCAAAAAAAGATTAAAAAAGAACTTTGTTTATCTTAGTTTTGAAAAATAAAAGAAGTATAAAAATACCGCACTATTTATGAGATGATCTAATAAATTAATAATTTAGATTCATATATAAATTATATTAGTAAATATTTCAAATTAGAATACGGGTACGATGTACGATAGATTTAAATAAAAAATGTGGAAGCAGTTTTCAGGAAATCTGTACTAAAATGGAAATAATAATCGCGATTAACAAGTCGAAAGTGATGGTATTCGAGGTGGAGGAAGGCAAAACAACGCACTAGATGTAGGAAGTAGATGAGTTTGTGTATTTGGGAAATATGTTTGACAGAAACAGAAAGGCTGAGAAAGATATTGAAAGGAGGGTGACTGCAGGGAGCATAATGAAAGGCGCTTTGTATCTTGTCAATCGTGGCAAGAGTGCCAGTGGAAATGAGACGTATATGCGGCAGATTCATCTATGACAGAGTAATAAGAATGAAGAAATAAGGAAACACTATAAATATGAAGATTAAGAAAAGATCACTTAAGTGATTTGGTCATATGTAATGGATGAATGAGAAGAGAATGGTTAAAAATATATATGACGCAAGTGTTGATGGCACCAGAAATAGAGGACGTTCGTGGTAGATTTGACACGACCAGGTAAACCAGATACTGGAGGATGGTCCTTTTTAGAAGCGGCGACCATGTATGAATGTGGATGATGCTAGAATTGTGTGTCGGGACAGAATAGTGTGGTGCTCTATCCTCTCCGCCTGCCCCCGCGGAGAAACGGCGTGACGGTAAGTTAATTATAATCGCGATTAAAATTTTAGTTTTAAAAAGTACGTACGTAATGTACATATCTTTCTATATTTTAAATAATAAAGAAAAGAGAAAAACACATATATATATATATGAAAGTATATATAAGCAATATATATCAGTAATCCGGAATTGTTTAAAAAGTATACATGTATGAATGAATTCTAGATTTTAAATACGTTTATATACATAAGCGTATATATCATCTTAGATGTCTCGAATACATGGTGTATTAGGAATACATATGTAGTTGAATAATGATAAATAAATACAATATTGTAACATCTGTTTTATCTGCACTTAAAGAATCGTCTTAAAAATTGTAATATCCCACATTTTATATAAAGATCTAGAATACGGTTCCTTTGGGGACCTATTCCGCAAATGCAAACAGACCGAAAACATTAAACGCTACGGTTACATATACATAAAAATATACTGTTTAATATTATGGGAGCTTAATAGTTGTGTGCAGATCAAAGTGATTTTTTTCACCCTTCTTTGTTTTTCTTAAAAATCCCTATACGGTTTATACCAATATTAGTAGAAACCAAATTTAAGTAGTATTTTCATACCGTCTCACAATTTACTCTTAATTTGTAAAATAAACCAAAGAATTTCGCAGTCTCACTTTTGAAAAGGTGGCCAAAGTAACCGAATTTAAAACAATAGCCTTAAATAAGGGGGTACGCTTTCATTTTTCCAGTTTGAAATTCGAGAAATTTTACACGAATTACATATGGTTTCAAGATGAGGCTAAAACATCGTTTTCTTTTAAAATCAGTAAATAAACAAGTAATTTATGAAATTTGCTAATAATGATGTGAATAAGTTCAATAGTTCAATTTTTTAACGAAAATAATGACAGCGCGGATCGACGTCCATAGACCGGAGTATTGAAATACAATGGGCATATAAGACTGAAAAAATATTATTTTAAAACTGACTGTGTATTTGATATAAAAATTAGTTCTAAATAGTAGCTGAAGCCTCAAAACATGTGAGTAAATAGAATATATTATTTAAAAACGTTTGTCTTTACTAAAAAAAGTATTTTAAAAATGTTTAAAATAGATGCTGTCATGTTTCATATCAGAGAAAGTAAATCACAAATAATACTACGCCAAGATCACAAAAAACGTTATTTTTAAAATCACGGACGCAGTAAATAAACCATAATGGGAAAGTGCACTTCCACTAAGGTAATTAATTTTGTTTACGTTTTTAATTAACGTTCATAATTGATCTACAGAGTTGTCGGCACCCTTTGCTGTAGCACAGTTTCCGCTCAAAGAGATAAATAAATGTTTTACAAATTGCATTATATACTATAATATACTATATACTATTTAAAAAAAATATACAATTTAAAAAAAAAATAATATACGTGCAATTTTTTTTCTATATATGTAAAATAATATCTTGTAAATGATCCTCATTTTCCTCATTACATACGCGAGCTTCATGTATGGGTAAATAAAAATCTCCAGGCTATGTAAAATATCATCTTAAAAATGTATTATTTAGATATTTAATTTTTAAGTAATATAACTTTTGGCCTACGAGGGCTGTATGACAAGTATCCTTATTAGGGAAGAAAAAGCATTTTAGTTATTTTTATTTATTCATTTCTAAACAATCTCCTTTCAGGTCGATACACTTGGTCTAGCGATATCACAACTTTTCTAAGCTACCCAAAAATATGATTTGTCGAACTCAGTAAAATAGACCTCTGAAAAAAAAGTAGTCTGCTGACTATAGCGCGGTCCGTGTGAGCTATCCTGCGCTTTATACACATACATAATTTTCATATTTAAGCCTATCTGTATATTTTCAGCTATTCAGAGAAATGTGAATGCAATCTTCTTAGATATTACAATTCATATACGGAACGATGATCTTTAGGTTGTTTTATAGATTAAGGTTAATTAATGGTGCTAATGAATTTTAGTATAATTAGTAATTGTTTATAGAATGAGTAATTTTTATAATTTCTTTAGATTAACAGCTACGCACCGTTCCTTAATTAACTAATTAATCTTAATACTTAAATTGGAGGAGCAATAATGTTGTTGCTAAAATGAAATCAATAAAAAAAAACGTTTATGAAGAAATGCTGTCATAAATTCCATTTCTTGATGACTTTGTTGTATTTGCGATAACGCTTGAGATGCTATAAGAAATAACCTCTCAAATGAACTGTATATGTAACAACGTGGAGTATATGGATATTGATATAACCAAGGTGATTAGGTAAACCTTTCTACTGATTAGATTTAGGACAAGGTGTCAACAATTAGGATTATCACATCATATCGGCATCTACTTATGATGAGACATCTGCCGAAAAATCCTGTCAGCTTTTACAAGATCCTTAAGTATAATTATTGATTATATTTTATTTTAAAGACTATAAAATTTTCTAGGTACCGTTATAAATTTTAATTAAGTAATTCAATATTTTCATACTTTATTGTATATTGCAATATAAGAGATCGATAGTGAATTTTGACTTTTTGAAAACAATATATTTGATAATCTATGCAAAAATATTCATATCTAAAATGTGAAAATTGAATCATAGAAAAGTCATATCTCGCACATTTGATGACAACTGTATGATATTGCATCTCATAATTCAGAGAGAGATTACTGAAAGTCGGATTTCAGAAAGTAGGAGATCATCACCTATCCTGGCAATGGTTTGCCCAGTCTACTGTAGAGGTTTTTCGGGCTGCAGTAAACAAAGTGATTTTAGCCAACATGATAGTTAACGTCGAACGGACAAGACACGAGAAAATAAAAAATAAGTTCTACTTGAAAAGCTTAATTTATTCGATTTAATTTTGTAATAGCTCTTAATTTTTAGATCGATACATTTAAGTCTGAAATAGTAGACTATCGGTAATTTCAAACGCAGCACTATTTCTATAGCACAACGCTTATATATTTTTTCATAGCTAAGTGAAAAAATTATAAAATTATTATTGAGAAATTGGTGTTTCAGTGAGACTTGAAAAATCGATATGCAATAAAATTTAAATCACGTTTAAAACACCAACAAAAGTATTAAATAAGCTAGTTTAAATAAATAATTCGATGAATTTGTACAAAGAAAGTATTGATCTTGATATAATACAGTAGAAATCCTTATATCATAGTATTATATAAGACATACATATATGTACCTACATATGCATATGGGTGAAATTTTTCTCTCGCACGTATAAACTTATGCTAAAATACATTACAAAATTAGTATTGATCTATGTATTTACAGTCCAGTTGTATATTATTTGGAAAGAAAATAGATGTAGTGTACAAAAAAAATAAAGGCCTTTGCAGTTGATATTAAATTAATACATTTAGAAAAAGTATTTGAAAGGTTACAGGTTCACATTATTCATTGTTAAAAAACATTCAGGTACCTGTCTATTTTTATAAAACGGTTTTTAAATTATGATCCACGGGCAACAGAACTAAGAGGGCGGTTTCGAGGTCTCTTGATCATAGTCAAAAAAGTACCTCGACACCAGTCAGCACCGTACACTAGTCCTCACGGAAATCTTAAATCAACAAAATATATTACATATATTTATTGTAATATATGTTTAAACCTTTAGCAAATTAATTTATATGGGTATATTATTCTGTCATTATATTTTTTTGGGTATTAATTACAATATATTTAGACATTATTTTTTAAGGAAATACTTAATAATAAAATTGATTGATAGCACGTATCGTTGTAGTTTTTGTAATAAGATTCGAACTAAATCGACTAAATCGAGTCATAAAAAAAAAAAAACACATGCTTCGTACCCTGCCGTCTCTTAAGAAGAAAGCTTTTCAGCAATGCTTACTGCCTGTCAGCATGACCACTCACAGATGCCATGATGAAAATATATACACTATTTTAAGATTTCATTTATTTTCCTTGGAAAACGTTTTACAACTATTAATGGTCAAATTACGTAATGTGCTCGTAAATAATAAAAATACATCTTAAAAAAAATATCATTGTTTTTTATTTGTATTTCTTTCTAATTATTACATTTAAATTGAATTTAAAATATCACTGTTCCCGTGAATGCCTTCGACAGCTGTTGTTCCCGGGTTTCCTATTGATAATATGGTCATGTACACAGAATGAAAATTACCACTAACCTTGATCGAGAGTAGCTACTTCTCTGGCGTAGTGGGTGAAACCGATGTATTGTTCTTCTTATCTCTGGGTATTATTTCAACCGACCAAAATGCGCACTTCCGTTACTCAGATTATTGAGAGATCCTTACAAGACGATGTACTGACCGCAATTGAGCTCCGACTGCGGTTTGACAGTGATCCATCGGTCTCCGAAAGCGGCAACATTTACACAACATAAATGACCAATATCTATATAACAATGTCAATTAAAGTTACGTTTATTGTTTTATCAGCAATCTAGCATGGTACCGTAGGTTTTAATAAGCTAGATTTATTAAAATATATAATTAAGGAAAACACATTCTTATTGTGAAGTTGTAATTATTCAGAACAGACGGTCTGTGATATTTTAAATACTAAATTAATGTATTAATTATAAATATATAGATATAAAATCAATTTTGTCGAAAAATATTGTTTTTGCGTCACCGGGATTCGAATATGGCGTTATAACACAATTGATAGTGTACTTCCCCGGATTGGAAATAGAGATCCAGGTTCGAATCCCGGTGACGCGAAAACAATATTTTTCGACAAAATTGATTTTATATGTGTATATTTATAATTAAATATTCAATTATATTATATTAAAACGTAATTTAGTATTTAAAATATATAAATTTAGATTAATAATTTCTCCCCACATCATGCAAAAATTATGCTCCCTAAATTAAACTTAATTCATTTGATCCGAAGTAATCTGAAGCTCACAGAATCCGTATCTTAGTTCAGAGTTTAATCATTAGGAAAACTTAATCACACGCAAAACCCTCGTAGTAATGAGGATATAACACTACGCACAAGTGCAGACTACAGAATAAATAGAAGTAACGATAAATTTAACTATCAGTAAACCCCGAGGATACGCTTTCGATGCAAACTTAATTGGGTTAAACAAATATCCACACCGACCTGAAGTGGTCGGCTGCGGTCGAGATATATGATGGTGGCAATTATCTCTGTAGTTTACCCTGCAGGAAGACTCGTAAAGGAACATGTGCTCGATTCATCGATCAATAAATGCTGGGAGTACTGCGATGTTAAGGGGAATCAGAAAACTCATTTTATACGTGTGCATAAACACATACACGGGTGCCAGTTACATGAGAACTTAACTGAGACATTGACAAAGTTCGTACAACTTCGTAAGCGCATAGGTGCGCCAAAATTTCAATACTGGCTTGCTAGTTAAACAGTTTTGTGGACATCGTTTTTACAGACAAATTATATTACCAACTGACTAAAGCCTTTACCTCTAGACTAGTAGCTATTTATAGTGTGTAAGAGAATAATCTATCCATTAAGAGAGCATGATAAGAAATGTATTTGACGGAAATGTTATATGGCATTAGAAATATATGGCATTAGAAAACATCTGTGGAAGACTTCGTATGATCAGGTAAACAAGATGACCCAGTTAGAAGCCCCAACAATGATGTATATATATACGTGCAATGAGGATGAAACGGGGCAGTGTGTGTCAGGGTAGAATAGTTTGTCGCACTATCTTCTCCGGTTATCCCACGATGAAATGGCGTGATGATAAATTAATTAATTAAAAATATATAACTGAAATACAAACGAATTGACAATAAAGTCACAGAGAAATGATCGGTCCATATAAAGGTGTCTAGCGGAAATTTTTTAAGATTAAATTGTGATTGCTCGTACACTGAGGTAAGTGAAAGGGGTATTATTCGACGCGCATGATTTGTAGATTTGCTAGTTGCAATGAGTCACTGGTCGGGAACTAATCGCGCGTTCGCGGTTGAGGAATAATTAAAGTGTGGTGATTCATTGGTTCGTGTGCGTCGCGCTTTTTGTACTCGTTTCTTTTTAATACTCGACAAGTAAGTGATGGAGCGAGCACGCAACTTATTTGGTGTTGGGTTAAAAAGTTTGGACAAGAAGGGACAATGGTTAACCAAACTCCTCCGGGACCATCAACGTCAACAGCGACGACAGAACATGTGGCTCAAGTTCGACGTGAAATTATGTGCAATCCGCGTAAATCGATAAAGAAGATTGCAGCCTGTACTAGAATAAAAAATCAATAGTGCACGTTATTTTGAAAAGTAAACTAATTTCACCCATACAAACTGCAAATCGTGCAGTTTCTCAACGAAAATGACTGTTATTTACGTGAAACCTTAGCGAGACCGATGCTGGAACATTTTGGAACAGCACGGAAACATATTGTTTACTGACGAAGCACATTTTCATATCGATGGCTATGTTAATAAACAGAACATGAGATACTGGCGCCCCGACAACCCAAGGGAACGCCATCAAAAACGTTTGCATTGTTCAAAAATGACAGTATGGTGTGCAATTTCTGCCCGAGGGATAATTGGCCCTTATTTTTTTAACCAGCGAGAGACAGTCACTGGTGACGTGTATTGCCGAATGATCCACGAGTTTTCGGTACCGCAACTGCACCTGTTTCTCGGGTTCAACAACAAAACACAATTTCAGCAAGACGGGGCCACTCCACACACAGCTAGAGCTTCAATTGAGAAACTGAGGAGAATTTTTCCCAATAAATTAATCAGCAAGCACGGAGACATACCTTGGGCACCTCGGTCACAGGACCTTATACCGTGCGAAAATTTTTTGTGGGAATACCTTAAGTCGAGAGTTTACAGCAACAATCCTCGAACAATTCAGGCTCTACAAGAAAATATTCGCCGTGAAGTTGCTGCCATCGAACCGACGCTTTGCTCTCGCGTGTTCGCAAATTTAAGAGTCCGATTGCAAGAGTGTATTTAGAGAAAAGGACGGCATTTATACGATATTGTTTATAAAACCTAAAAACCGTATCATGTAACTCCATTTTGTATAAATAAAATATGAGAATAATATTGTAGTTTTTTATTTCATTTAATATTAAACTTGAAAATTTTTCGCTGGACATCCTTTATGTCATTGTTTGTGAATGCATTTATTAATCACTTATATATATATAATATATAATTAACTTATATATAATAAATATAAGTTGACTAGAAAGTGTATACATAAATGATTGAATAAATTAACTATTCACTGCAGCATATATGAGTATAATATATACACTAGCATGCCCGCACAGCTACCGCACGGTAGCAGACGTATCCTGCAGAGACGCAGTACTCTGTTTTCAATCTCACCCAACAAAAAAAAAAAAACACTTTTCTCGGTATCTCAGAATTGGAAGAAACAGAGCCGACGTACATAGCCAACAACCTAAGGTGTGGTGGAGAAATTGTGCAGGAGCTACACAGACTCACCCCGCGCACCTAAAAAAAATACCACTTTTCTCGGTATCCCAGAATTGTAAAAAATAGACCCGACGTATACAACTAACAACCCAAAAGGGTCAAAGGCCTGATGATCTTTGAGAAGCGTTAGGTTAGATTACTAACCACGTAAAAAAAAACACCACTATTCTCGGCATCCTAAAATTGTAAAAAACAGAGCTGACATATACAACCATCAACCCATCTCTCCAGGTTTTAATAAAAACAAACATTTTGTTAATACTCATTGATAAAACCATGAAAAGTGATTTGACAGGAAAAGAAGAAGAAAAATAAAGGAAAAGAATAATAATCCATCACTCATCGAGCTTGTATGAGAAGATGTATGAATGTGGTTGAGGCGAGAATTATGTGTCAGGACAGAAGAGTGTGGCGCTCTATCCTCTCTGTCTACCCCGGAAACGGCGTGATGGTAAGTAAGTTACAGGTTTATCTATCACCAGAACTGTTCAATCTAAATATTGAATAACAGACGCGTAAAAGAACAAACTCCTTCGACCGGTCTGTAGTAAGACGGGCGTATTTAAGTCACGTGTACAACTGCGAAATAATAATTAATTCAATTACGCTTTTAAAAAATCATCATTGTGTCGTTCTAGACAAAACCTATAAAAATCCAAAAAAACGTACAGAAAATTTTTCTAAGTATAATGTATGATTTTACCTTAATTAACCAAATTCCGGAGTGAAATCATCAATTTTATCTTGTGCGGGAAAATATAAAATATCTATGACTATTGTAAGCTGTGAAATCTGAATCTCGATACATGACATAAAAAACGCGCGAAAATCAACAGCTGTTTATTACAATGCCGAGTCGAAATAAAGTCATACATTTGAAACGTCAAAAAAAAAATTGCGCGAAAATTACGCACTGCAATAATGACAGGTAAAACAGCTGTTTATTTAATTTTCAGGCAGCCATGTATGAAATGTAACCAATGAGGGTATTGACCAATTACAGCCCACGGTTGCTGCTTGAAAATATGAAGTGTTGCGTTTATTAAGAAAAAATATCAAGCATTTTCTTCAATTCATTTGTATGTAGGTAGGTACGTCGATTTTTCAAATAAAAATTACGCGTTTTTTAGATTTTAAAGGCGAATTTTAAACGATAGAAGCTTACAAATACGAAAATAAATTATATTCCATTGTGATGTATGCACAGATGTAATAAAATTATATTTTGGTCGTAAACTCGCAGAGAAAAGCTCAAAAACACGAAATTTCACTTAATCAAGCTTCACAAATAAATTAGAAGAAGAAGTTTTTTTTTAAAGTGTGCAACGATACTACTCATCGGTGGCAATTGCCAAAAAATATTAAAATGATTTTAGCTCTTAAACTCGCAGAGTTATAAGCGAATGAAAAAAAAGTTAGGCTAATTAAAAAGTTAAATTTTCCAAAAATCACCAAACTAAAAGAGTTGTAACAAATAGAGGAGAAGAAAAAGAATGAAAAGAAAAAAATGTAAAGACTCAGTCAACCTTCGGACGTCTGGGAAAAATATCAGAATGCGGATAGAACGCCTAATAAGCGAGATATTAACCAAAACGTGTGTGACAAAAACGGTTACATATAAACATCGCGAAATAGGGTCTATTATATTTATTAAGTTTTTTGTTCAGTATATTGTAAAAACATGTTTGCCTTACTATTTATTTTAAATATTAATCGATTATTGGCTCAAACGGTATGTATGGCGACATCTCTGTAAAATAAGTTGTACTAAAAAAATCTTATACTTAAAAAAAATTGTTTACATAAAAAAAAAAAACATTTAAAATATTCCTCACCCTTTTGTGGAAAATAAATTATATTTATTAGAAAAATATTAATAGTAGAAAATCTCATAATCTGTAAACATATTTTCCTTACCAAAATTATTTAATATATTTTTTTTTTCTGAAACGGGATGTTTAGTGACATCTCTGTAAAATAAGTTGTACTAAAAAAATCTAATACTTAAAAAAAATTGTTTACATAAAAAAAAAACATTTAAAATATTCCTCACCCTTTTGTGGAAAATAAATTTTATTTATTAGAAAAATATTAATAGTAGAAAATCTCATAATCTGTAAACATATTTTCCATACCAAAATTATTTAATATATTTATTTTTCTGATCCGGCGTGTTTAGTGACATCTGTTGTCAAATTTGTAAAAAATGCATATGGATACGCGGCAAATTAATTATTAAATTTCGTTTATTATCTATAACATTTATTAATATTCTGAAAAGGCTATAAGATGCCATAAATTAAAAAAATTAGTCTGTAAATAAAATAAATACATTTCTACCAAAAAATCGTTTTATTCGGCGGTAAAGATAATAATAAAGATAGAGAAAATGGACATGTCAAAAAATGTCAATGTACATATTTAAATAAAAATACTCTTTTTAATTCGGATTCGTCACATATTTCGCTTCAAGGTGGTCGAATGAACCGTTACCTGTATTATTACAATATTTATTTAATAAGCTCAATGTTACATAGAGTGTAGAAATAATTTTCAAATGTTTCATTTCTCACGTGAAAATGGACATTTTTACATGGACATGATATAATATTTAAACATTATTTATTAAAAATACTATTTTTAATTCGTATCGGGTATATATTATCCTTCAGGGTGCATGGACGCGAAGATACCTCCATGAATATGATCTTTTTAATAGACTGCTTCATACCGAATAGTGTACAGAGAACGTTTTCAAATCAAAAAATGTACATTTTCCCATGTGAAAATCGACATTTTTCATAAATCGCAAAGTTTGTCACTGTTTCGCCTGTCAAATATGGAAAAAACCGCATTCATTTGTTTTCTCCGGCGGTCGTGAGATTTCACTTTTCCGGGGTTATTTGTATCAGTTTTTTCGCATTTTCGGCGCATCTAGGTAGGTCCGTACGTTTTTCAAAAAAAAAAATACGCGTTTTTTAGATTTTTAAGGTGAATTTTAAACGATAGAAGCTTACAAATACGAAAATAAATTATATTCCATTGTGATGTATGCACAGATGTAATAAAATTATATTTTGGTCGTAAACTCGCAGCGAAAAGCTCAAAAACACGAAATTTTACTTAATCAAGCTTCACAAATAAATTAGAAGAAGAAGATTATTTTTTAAAGTGTGCAACGATACTACTCATCGGTGGCAATTGCTAAAAAATATTAAAATGATTTTAGCTCTTAAACTCGCAGACTTATAAGCGAATGAAAAAAAAGTTAGGCTAAATAAAAAGTTAAATTTTCCAAAAATCACCAAACTAAAAGAGTTGTAACAAATAGAGGAGAAGAAGAAGAATGAAAAGAAAAAGATGTAAAGACTCAGTCAACCTTCGGACGTCTGGGAAAAATATCAGAATGCGGATAGAACGCCTAATAAGCGAGATATTAACCAAAACGTGTGTGACAAAATCGGTTACATATAAACATATAAACATATAAACATCGCGAAATAGGGCCTATAACTTTAATATATATGACTAGCTTACCCGCTCAGCTGCCGCCCGGCAGCAGACGTATCAGAGACGCAGTACTCTGTTGTCAATTTTCAGAAGGAAAAAAAAATCTTAACACACTTAATAAAACTATAAAAAGTGTTTTGATAGGAAAATAAGAAGAATAAGAAGGAATAATTCATGTTTTTAAATACATTACGTATTCACCTATTTGTAGAATTTTTCAAAATTAAAATCGTACAAAAACTAACTAATATAATCAAGTGTTGTGGCACCAGAAATAGAAGACGTCCGTGGAAGACTTGGCACGATCAGGTAAACCAGTTAACGGAGGATGGTTCTGTTCGAAGGCTCAAGAATCAGCGAGCTTGTATGAGAAGATGTATGAATGTAAGTGAGGCGAGAATTGTGTGTCAAGACAGAAGAGTATGGCGCTCTATCCTCTCTGCCTACCCCCGCGGAGAAACGGCGTTATGGTAATTAATAATAAGATAAATAAGTATCGAACGTCTAAAAACAATATTCATACTATTTTGAATTTAAAAATAATAATAGACATACTCATACATAATAATAATAGAGAAAATTAAGTAAATTAAAAAAAAATCGCACTTAAACTAACCAATATAATAAAAAAAAGTGTTCATATAAATACATTAATAGAGCTATAATAATACATAAACTCCTGTTGTATACTAAAACTAACGCCAATGCTATTTCGATTGCAGTCAACCAGGCGTCTCTTTAATATATACACATATCTGTTTAATTCAAATTATTAGCTGTGCGTTACACCAATTGCCAACTCTCAGGCATATTATACTTATATCCAACATGATATGTTTAATAAGACTTGAATGACGCAAAACACTCTTTTCAAAATATTCATACTAATTTGAATTTAAAAATAATAATAGGCAGCATTCCAATTATCTGCACTGTGCGGCGTACTATCCTCTACGACGTTTGTGAAAATCAAAGAAGAAGGTGGTAATTTAAATGATGATAATGGCGGATTAACCGGTGTCGGATTAACCGATGTCAGATTAACCGGTGTGAATTAACCGGTGTCAGATTAACCATTGTCAAATTAACCGGTGACGGATTAACCGGTGTCTGATTAACCGATGTCGGATTAACCACGGTCAGATTAACCTGGATCGGATAAACCAGAATCAGATTAACCGGGTTCGGAATAACCGGGGTGCCACAGTTTGTATTTATACTTTTGTTAAAAATAATACTTTTGGACCATAGTACTTATTTAAAGTTACATAAACACCGGGTTGTCGATTAATAATTTAAGTTTTATTTCATTTAAATGAAACTGATAATCACTATCAAACTGATAAAAAGCAAATGCAAACGAACAATGTTGTTATAATTAAGTAAAAATATATAATCATATTAAAAATAATATTATATATAATTAATTACAATGCGAACGAAATTAATGTTATGGTAAAGTACCTACTACATATACTTATTAATTTACTCGTAATTGTTTTAAATTGTTACTTGTTTACGTTAAGTTTCATAAAAAAATCGTTTTACAAATACTTGGACGCCGTAATTAAATAGTATTTGTAAAATACCGAGATAGAAGCAAAGTGATGATGGCTTACAAATTGGATAACTAATATAAATGATTATTTAAAATAAAATATAATAACGTATGTAATATAATAATGTATATTTAAATAATTAATCTTCAAACTCTTATTGTTCTATTTAGATATTTTAATGTTATTCGTATTAGTATCCACAGTAATGAATACTTTCCTCTTAAACGACGCATATTGCCATCTTTCGTTGTTTTTTGGAAGTTGAAATTAAGCCTTACCAAATATTTTTAACATAAAAAGATCGATTGAAAATTCCATGTCGTTAAATAATATTAATACATAATTAAACAAAACTAATGCTTATAATTATATTTTACTGCATGGTGTCCTAGCATAAATTCCTGTTGTATACTAAAACTAACGCCAATGCTATTTCAATTGCAGTCAACCAGGCGTCTCTTTAATATATACACATATCTCTTTAATTCAAATTATTAGCTGCGCGTTACACCATTTGCCAACCAAAAGGCATATTATATTTATATCCAACACGATATGTTTAATAAGACTTGAATGACGCAAAACACTCTTTTCAGAATATTCATACTATTTTGAATTTAAAAATAATAATAGGCAGCATTACAATTATCTGCACTATGCGGCGTACTATCCTCTACGTCGTTTGTGAAAATCAAAGAAGGTGGCGATTTAAACGATGATGATGATGATGATGATGTTGATTTTTATCGTGTAAATAGATAAAAAATATAATTATTGAACCTAATTTATTAAAGAATAAGACGACTATTAACTATTTATCTAAAGCTACATTTCTTTTAACATTATTTTTAAAAACATATAATTTATTGTAAAAATTCATTAATTGTTGTTCGTCGTTTGAATATATTAATCCCTGAATGTAATCCTCAAATTCATAGTGTTTTTCAAAGTTTATTGCCTCTCTCTGCCTATCCTTGCGGGGAAACGGCGTGATGGTAAGTAAGTAAGTAAGTAAGCAGTTGATACTGTTGGATTAATCGAGTGTTTATGACACCTGAAATAGAGGACGTCCGTGGAAGACTTGGCACGATCAGGTAAACCAGTTAACGGAGGATGGTTCTGTTAGAAGCCTCGACAATCGGTTAGCTCGTATAAGAAGATGTATGAGTGTGAATGAAGCGAGAATTTTGTGTCAGGATAGAAGAGTATGGCGCTCTATCCTTCTGCCTACCTCCGCGGGGAAACGGCGTGATGGTAAATAAGTAAGCAGTTTATATTAATTTACTATGAAAATTAGATTAATAAAAATTAAAATTGCACCTTAATTAACCAATATAATAAAAAAAAACCAGTGTTCATATAAATACATTAATCGAGCGATAATAATATATAAATTCCTGTTGTATACTAAAACTAACGCCAATGCTATTTCAATTGCAGTCAACCAGGCGTCTCTTTAATATATACACATATCTCTTTAATTCAAATTATTAGCTGCGCGTTACACCATTTGCCAACCAAAAGGCATATTATATTTATATCCAACACGATATGTTTAATAAGACTTGAATGACGCAAAACACTCTTTTCAGAATATTCATACTATTTTGAATTTAAAAATAATAATAGGCAGCATTCCAATTATCTGCACTATGCGGCGTACTATCCTCTACGTCGTTTGTGAAAATCAAAGAAGGTGGCGATTTAAACGATGATGATGATGATGATGATGTTGATTTTTATCGTGTAAATAGATAAAAAATATAATTATTGAACCTAATTTATTAAAGAATAAGACGACTATTAACTATTTATCTAAAGCTACATTTCTTTTAACATTATTTTTAAAAACATATAATTTATTGTAAAAATTCATTAATTGTTGTTCGTCGTTTGAATATATTAATCCCTGAATGTAATCCTCAAATTCATAGTGTTTTTCAAAGTTTATTGCCTCTCTCTGCCTATCCTTGCGGGGAAACGGCGTGATGGTAAGTAAGTAAGTAAGTAAGCAGTTGATACTGTTGGATTAATCGAGTGTTTATGACACCTGAAATAGAGGACGTCCGTGGAAGACTTGGCACGATCAGGTAAACCAGTTAACGGAGGATGGTTCTGTTAGAAGCCTCGACAATCGGTTAGCTCGTATAAGAAGATGTATGAGTGTGAATGAAGCGAGAATTTTGTGTCAGGATAGAAGAGTATGGCGCTCTATCCTTCTGCCTACCTCCGCGGGGAAACGGCGTGATGGTAAATAAGTAAGCAGTTTATATTAATTTACTATGAAAATTAGATTAATAAAAATTAAAATTGCACCTTAATTAACCAATATAATAAAAAAAAACCAGTGTTCATATAAATACATTAATCGAGCGATAATAATATATAAATTCCTGTTGTATACTAAAACTAACGCCAATGCTATTTCAATTGCAGTCAACCAGGCGTCTCTTTAATATATACACATATCTCTTTAATTCAAATTATTAACTGCGCGTTACACCATTTGCCAACCAAAAGGCATATTATATTTATATCCAACACGATATGTTTAATAAGACTTGAATGACGCAAAACACTCTTTTCAGAATATTCATACTATTTTGAATTTAAAAATAATAATAGGCAGCATTCCAATTATCTGCACTGTGCGGCGCACTATCCTCTACGTCGTTTGTGAAAATCAAAGAAGAAGGTGTTACTAAATGGCACTCTTATCGATAAAAGTTTAAAAAACAAAAAAAACATCGCGAAAAATTTCAATTTGTAAATGAAATTTTTTATCCGTATTAAATTTCTATATATTTAAAACGCATCTCGCGCTCTTTACTTAAAAAAATTGTTTACATAAAAAAAAAAAACATTTAAAATTCATAAATATTTTATCGTGTATTTTTTAACATTAAAAAATATTCTCCACCTTTTTGAGGAAACTAAATTATATTTATTAAGAAATATTAACGGTAGAGAATCTGCAAACAAACGGTATGTATGGCGACATCTATGTAAAATAAGTTTTACTAAAAAAATCTAATACTTAAAAAAAATTGTTTACATAAAAAAAAAACATTTAAAATATTCCTCACCCTTTTGTGGAAAATAAATTATATTTATTAGAAAAATATTAATAGTAGAAAATCTCATAATCTGTAAACATATTTTCCATACCAAAATTATTTAATATATTTATTTTTCTAAAACCGCATGTATAGCGACATCTGTATGTCAAATTTGTAAAAAATGCACACGTTTACCGCGGCAAATTAATTATTAAATTAGATTTTCATTTAAAACATTTATTAATATTCTGAAAAGGCTATAAGACGCCGTAAATTTAAAAAGTAGTTTTCTTTAATAATATAAATACATTTCTACCGAAAAATCGTTCTATTCGGCGGTAAAGATAAAGAGAGAAAAAAAATGTCAATGTACATATTTAAATAAAAATACTCTTTTTAATTCGGATTCGTCACATATTTCGCTTCAAGGTGGTCGAATGAACCGTTACCTGTATTATTACAATATTTATTTAATAAGCTCAATGTTACATAGAGTGTAGAAATAATTTTCAAATGTTTCATTTCTCACGTGAAAATGGACATTTTTACATGGACATGATATAATATTTAAACATTATTTATTAAAAATACTATTTTTAATTCGTATCGGGTATATATTATCCTTCAGGGAGCATAAACGCAAAGATTTTTACATAAATAAGGGGTTTTCTCATGTACCGCTAGTACCGAATAGTGTATAGAGACGCTTTTCTAATAAAAAAATGTACATTTTTTCATGTGAAAATCGACATTTTTTATAAATCGCAAAGTTTGTCATTCGTTCGCTGTCAATATGGAAAAAACCGTGTTTCATTTGTTTTGCGCGGTCGTGATATTTCAGTTAACGGGGCATAAAGTGTCAGTTTTTTCGCATTTTCGGCGCATCTAGGTAGGTCCGTGCGTTTTTCAAAAAAAAAAAAATGTTTTTTTACATTTTAAAGATCCAAATGAAGAGATGGGAGTCTGCATACTCGCTAATAAATTCCGGGCGATCGTTTCCCGCAAATTGAGTGGTAAAAAAAAAATATATCTCTCCGAGCGGCGGAGGAAAAGTGAAAAAAACGAAATTCACTTTTTCGAGTTTTGCGAAAAAACTAAAAGCGGGAAAAATTTATAAAGTACGCCCGGCGATGCGGTCGGCCGCGGGCCGTCGCCGAAATGTATAAAAATAATTTTGGCTCTCAAAATGGCGGAGCGGCGAGCGAAAACGCGCGATTTAGGCTAAATAAAAATGAAAAACAGCTAGAAATCGGCCGAACGGAAACGGTCGCCGTAAATCGAGGAGTGGCGGTAGACGAAAAGTGTCTATGGCGAAAAGTTTACGTCGGCCTTCGGCCGTCTGGCAAAAAAAAAAAATTTCCAAATATCTGGCGGGAAAGCCCCTAAAAAGCGATCGCGCGGTGTGACGGAGTTGGCCGCGTGATTTTTTGCAAACACCACGAAATAGGGCTTATAACTTTAATATATATGACTAGCTTACCCGCACAGCTGCCGCCCGGCAGCAGACGTATCAGAGACGCAGTACTCTGTTGTCAATTTGCAGAAAAAAAAATCCTAACACACTTAATAAAACTATAATAAGTGTTTTGGTAGGAAAATAAGAAGAAGAAGAATGAATAATTCATGTTTATAAATACATTACGTATTCACCTACTTGTAAAATTTTTCAAAATTAAAATCGCACTTAATCTAACCAATATAATCAAGTGTTTTGGCACCAGAAATAGAAGACATCCGTGGAAGACTTGGCACGATCAGGTAAACCAGTTAACGGAGGATGGTTCTGTTAGAAGCCTCGACAATCGGTTAGCTTGTATGAGAAGACGTATGAGTGTGAATGAGGCGAGAATTGTGTCAGGACAGAAGAGTACGGCGCTCTATCTTCTCTGCTTACCCCCGCGAAGAAACGGCGTGATGGTAAGTAAGTAAGTAGCAGTTTATACTTATTTACTAAGAAAACTAAGTAAATTAATATCGCACTTAAACTAACCAATATAATCAAAAAAACCAGTGTTCATATAAATACATAGAGCTATAAAAATATATAAATTCCTGTTGTATACTAAAACTAACGCCAATGCTATTTCAATTGCAGTCAACCAGGCGTCTCTTTAATATATACACATATCTCTTTAATTCAAATTATTAGCTGTGCGTTACACGGTTTGCCAATGCACAGGCGTATTATATTTATATCCAACACGATATGTTTAATAAGACTTGAATGACGCAAAACACTCTTTTCAGAATATTCATACTATTTTGAATTTAAAAATAATAATAGGCAGCATTCCAATTATCTGCACTGCGCGGCGTACTATCCTGTACGTCGTTTGTGAAAATCAAAGAAGAAGGTGGTGATTTAAATGATGATGATTTTTTTGGTGTAAATGATAATAAAAATAGCATTCTTATCGATAAAAGTTTAAAAAAAAAAATTTCACCGCCGGCCGGCCTTTAAAACATCGCGTAAAAATTTCAATCTTAAAATGGACTTTCTTATTCTTAAGAAATTTCAACGTATTTCAACGACATCTCGTGCGCTGTATTTCAAAAAAATGTTTACATAAAAAAAAACATTTAAAATTAATTCATAAATATTTTATTTATTTTGTGGAAGACTTGGCACGATCAGGTAAACCAGTTAACGGAGGATGGTTCTGTTAGAAGCCTCGACAATCGGTTAGCTTGTATGAGAAGACGTATGAGTGTGAATGAGGCGAGAATTGTGTCAGGACAGAAGAGTACGACGCTCTATCTTCTCTGCTTACCCCCGCGAAGAAACGGCGTGATGGTAAGTAAGTAAGTAGCAGTTTATACTTATTTACTAAGAAAACTAAGTAAATTAATATCGCACTTAAACTAACCAATATAATCAAAAAAACCAGTGTTCATATAAATACAGTAATAGAACTATTAAAATATATAAATTCCTGTTGTATACTAAAACTAACGCCAATGCTATTTCAATTGCAGTCAACCAGGCGTTACTCATTTATACTCGAAAATTTTATTATTAAAACTGTAATTTCTATATAAAAACGATTTGACAAACACATGTGAGATATAAACAGTACACTTTTGTCATTCTCCAGAAGGTTTAAAAACACGAGTACTCAACTAAAACTCACAGAAAAAATCATTATGTGTCCACGGGGTATCTCTTTAATTCAAATTATTAGCTGTGCGTTACTCCTATTGCCGACTCACTGGCGTATTATATTTATACCCATTTAAATAAATAATAATCTTAAAATCGACGTTACTTAAAAAATATTACAAACACGATATGTTTATTAAGACTTGAAAGACGCAAAACACTCTTTTCAAAATATTCATACTATTTTGAATTTAAAAATAATAATAGGCAGCATTCCAATTATCTGCACTGTGCGGCGTACTATCCTCTACGTCGTTTGTGAAAATCAAAAAAGGTGGCGATTTAAACGATGATGATGATGATGATGATGTTGATTTTTATCGTGTAAATAGATAAAAAATATAATTATTGAACCTAATTTATTAAAGAATAAGACGACTATTAACTATTTATCTAAAGCTACATTTCTTTTAACATTATTTTTAAAAACATATAATTTATTGTAAAAATTCATTAATTGTTGTTCGTCGTTTGAATATATTAATCCCTGAATGTAATCCTCAAATTCATAGTGTTTTTCAAAGTTTATTGCCTCTCTCTGCCTATCCTTGCGGAGAAACGGCGTGATGGTAAGTAAGTAAGCAGTTGATACTGTTGGATTGGAAACTAAATTATATTTATTAAGAAATATTAACGGTAGAGAATCTGCAAACAAACGGTATGTATGGCGACATCTATGTAAAATAAGTTTTACTAAAAAAATCTAATACTTAAAAAAAATTGTTTACATAAAAAAAAAAACATTTAAAATATTCCTCACCCTTTTGTGGAAAATAAATTATATTTATTAGAAAAATATTAATAGTAGAAAATCTCATAATCTGTAAACATATTTTCCATACCAAAATTATTTAATATATTTATTTTTCTAAAACCGCATGTATAGCGACATCTGTATGTCAAATTTGTAAAAAATGCGCACAAATTAATTATTAAATTTCATTTAAAACATTTATTAATTAAAATGTCGTAAAATGTCAATGTACATATTTAAATAAAAATACTCTTTTTAATTCGGATTCGTCACATATTTCGCTTCAAGGTGGTCGAATGAACCGTTACCTGTATTATTACAATATTTATTTAATAAGCTCAATGTTACATAGAGTGTAGAAATAATTTTCAAATGTTTCATTTCTCACGTGAAAATGGACATTTTTACATGGACATGATATAATATTTAAACATTATTTATTAAAAATACTATTTTTAATTCGTATCGGGTATATATTATCCTTCAGGGAGCATAAACGCAAAGATTTTTACATAAATAAGGGGTTTTCTCATGTACCGCTAGTACCGAATAGTGTATAGAGACGCTTTTCTAATAAAAAAATGTACATTTTTTCATGTGAAAATCGACATTTTTTATAAATCGCAAAGTTTGTCAATGTTTCGCTGTCATTCTGGAAAAAAACGTATTTCATTTGTTTTGCGCGGTCGTGATATTTCAGTTAACGGGGCATAAAGTGTCAGTTTTTTCGCATTTTCGGCGCATCTAGGTAGGTCCGTGCGTTTTTCAAAAAAAAAAAATGTTTTTTTACATTTTAAAGATTCAAATGAAGAGATGGGAGTCTGCATACTCGCTAATAAATTCCGGGCGATCGTTTTCCGCAAATAGAGTGGTAAAAAAAAAATATATCTCTCTGAACGGCGGAGAAATAGTGAAAAAAACGAAATTCACTTTTTCGAGTTTTGCGAAAAAACTAAAAGCGGGAAAAATTTATAAAGTACGCCCGGCGATGCGGTCGGCCGCGGGCCGTCGCCGAAATGTATAAAAATAATTTTGGCTCTCAAAATGGCGGAGCGGCGAGCGAAAACGCGCGATTTAGGCTAAATAAAAATGAAAAACAGCTAGAAATCGGCCGAACGGAAACGGTCGCCGTAAATCGAGGAGTGGCGGTAGACGAAAAGTGTCTATGGCGAAAAGTTTACGTCGGCCTTCGGCCGTCTGGCAAAAAAAAAAAATTTCCAAATATCTGGCGGGAAAGCCCCTAAAAAGCGATCGCGCGGTGTGACGGAGTTGGCCGCGTGATTTTTTGCAAACACCACGAAATACCCGTTACGACTTTAATATATATGACTAGCTTACCCGCACAGCTGCCGCCCGGCAGCAGACGTATCAGAGACGCAGTACTCTGTTGTCAATTTTCAGAAGAAAAAAAAAATCTTAACACACTTAATAAAACTATAAAAAGTGTTTTGATAGGAAAATAAGAAGAATAAGAAGGAATAATTCATGTTTTTAAATACATTACGTATTCACCTACTTGTAGAATTTTTCAAAATTAAAATCGTACAAAAACTAACCAATATAATCAAGTGTTGTGGCACCAGAAATAGAAGACGTCCGTGGAAGACTTGGCACGATCAGGTAAACCAGTTAACGGAGGATGGTTCTGTTTGAAGGCTCAACAATCAGCGAGCTTGTATGAGAAGATGTATGAATGTAAGTGAGGCGAGAATTGTATGTCAAGACAGAAGAGTATGGCGCTCTATCCTCTCTGCCTACCCCCGCGGAGAAACGGCGTTATGGTAATTAATAATAAGATAAATAAGTATCGAACGTCTAAAAACAATATTCATACTATTTTGAATTTAAAAATAATAATAGACATACTCATACATAATAATAATAGAGAAAATTAAGTAAATTAAAAAAAAATCGCACTTAAACTAACCAATATAATAAAAAAAAGTGTTCATATAAATACAATAATAGAGCTATAATAATATATAAACTCCTGTTGTATACTAAAACTAACGCCAATGCTATTTCGATTGCAGTCAACCAGGCGTCTCTTTAATATATACACATATCTCTTTAATTCAAATTATTAGCTGTGCGTTACACCAATTGCCAACTCTCAGGCATATTATACTTATATCCAACACGATATGTTTAATAAGACTTGAATGACGCAAAACACTCTTTTCAAAATATTCATACTAATTTGAATTTAAAAATAATAATAGGCAGCATTCCAATTATCTGCACTGTGCGGCGTACTATCCTCTACGACGTTTGTGAAAATCAAAGAAGAAGGTGGTAATTTAAACGATGATAATGACGGATTAACCGGTGTCGGATTAACCGGTGTCGGATTAACCGGTGACGGATTAACCGGTGTCGGATTAACCGACGTCGGATTAACCGGTGTCGGATTAACCGGTGTCGGATTAACCATTGTCGAATTAACCGGTGTCGGATTAACCATTGTCGAATTAACCGGTGTCGGATTAACCGGTGTCGGTTTAACCGGTGTCGGATTAACCATTGTCGAATTAACCGGTGACGGATTAACCGGTGTCGGATTAACCGGTGACGGATTAACCGGTGTCCGATCAACCGACGTCGGATTAACCGGTGTCGGATTAACCGGTGTCGGATTAACCGGTGTCGGATTAACGGGTGTCGGATTAACCATTGTCGAATTAACCGGTGTCGGATTAACCGGTGTCGGATTAACTGGTGTCGGATTAACCATTGTCGAATTAACCGGTGTCGGATTAACCATTGTCGAATTAACCGGTGTCGGATTAACCGGTGTCGGATTAACCGGTGACGGATTAACCGGTGTCCGATCAACCGACGTCGGATTAACCGGTGTCGGATTAACCGGTGTCGGATTAACCGGTGTCGGATTAACCGGTGTCGGTTTAACCGGTGTCGGATTAACCATTGTCGAATTAACCGGTGTCGGATTAACCGGTGTCGGATTAACCGGTGTCGGATTAACCGGTGTCGGATTAACCATTGTCGAATTAACCGGTGTCGGATTAACCATTGTCGAATTAACCGGTGTCGGATTAACCATTGTCGAATTAACCGGTGTCGGATTAACCGGTGTCGGATTAACCGGTGTCGGATTAACCGGTGTCGGTTTAACCGGTGTCGGATTAACCATTGTCGAATTAACCGGTGTCGGATTAACCGGTGTCGGATTAACCATTGTCGAATTAACCATTGTCGAATTAACCGGTGACGGATTAACCGGTGTCCGATCAACCGACGTCGGATTAACCGGTGTCGGATTAACCGGTGTCGGTTTAACCGGTGTCGGATTAACCGGTGTCGGTTTAACCGGTGTCGGATTAACCATTGTCGAATTAACCGGTGTCGGATTAACCATTGTCGAATTAACCGGTGACGGATTAACCGGTGTCGGATTAACCGGTGTCGGATTAACCGGTGTCGGATTAACCGGTGTCGGATTAACCGGTGTCGGATTAACCGGTGTCGGATTAACCGGTGTCGGATTAACCGGTGTCGGATTAACCGGTGTCGGATTAACCGGTGTCGGATTAACCGGTGTCGGATTAACCGGTGTCTGATTAACCATTGTCGAATTAACCGGTGACGGATTAACCGGTGTCGGATTAACCGATGTCGGATTAACCACGGTCAGATTAACCTGGATCGGATTAACCAGAATCAGATTAACCGGGTTCGGAATAACCGGGGTGCCACAGTTTGTATTTATACTTTTGTTATAAATAATATTTTTGTTAAAAATAATATTTTTAATCATCAATATATTTAATAAAACCATAAAGTGTGTTTAAATAATAAATTAATTTTTATTAAATAAATTAATATAAATTTAGCTATCAATAGCATTTAAAAAAATTAAAATCGCACTTAACGCACCTATAATACCAATTTTTAATTTTTTTTTATATGAAACAGCTGTTATCAATAATATAATTAGCGGCCATCTTGCATGAATATTATTATAACCAATGCATGAATATTACTATATCTTTAAACCAATCAATGCCTTCCGCCAATAAACGGCCAGGGTTATGGACGAATCGGATCACTCGTCCAATGAACGGCACTGAAAATACCACTCTTATCGATAAAAGTTTAAAAAACATATTTTTACAAAACATTGGCCGGCCATAAAAAAAAACATCGCGAAAAAATTTCAATTTTAAAATGGACTTTCTTATTCTTAAGAAATTTCAACGTATTTCAACGACTTTTCAAGCGCTGTATTTCAAAAAAATGTTTACATAAAAAAAAAACATTTAAAATTAATTCATAAATATTTTATTTATTTTGTGGAAGACTTGGCACGATCAGGTAAACCAGTTAACGGAGGATGGTTCTGTTAGAAGCCTCGACAATCGGTTAGCTTGTATGAGAAGATGTATGAATGTAAATGAGACGAAAATTGTGTGTCAGGAGAGAAGAGTATGGCGCTCTATCCTCTCTGCCTATCTTTGCGGGGAAACGGCATGATGGTAAGTAAGTAAGTAAGTAAGAAGTTGATACTGTTGGATTAATCGAGTGTTTATGACTCCTGAAATAGAGGACGTCTGTGGAAGACTTGGCACGATCAGGTAAACCAGTTAACGGAGGATGGTTCTGTTAGAAGCCTCGACAATCGGTTAGCTTGTATGAGAATATGTATGAGTGTGAATGAGGCGAAAATTTTGTGTCAGGACAGAAGAGTATGGCGCTCTATCCTCTCTGCCTACCCCTGCGGAGAAACGGCGTGATGGTAAGTAAGTAAGTGTTGTTGGCACCTGAAATAGAGGACGTCCGTAGAAGACTTGGCACGATCAGGTAAACCAGTTAACGGAGGATGGTTCCGTTAGAAGCCTCGACAATCGGCGATGCTTCTAACGGCAAGCATAGCCAGCATAGCCGGCAACCCAAGAGAAAAAATATAATTTTTCTCGGTATAATTCTTTTCCGTAAAAAAATTAATTAACTCTAAAAAATAATTAAAATCATCAATACATTTAGTAGTGTGTTTAAATAATAAATTAATTTTTACTAAATAAATTAATATAAATTTAGCTATCAATAGCATTTAAAAAAATTAAAATCGCTCTTAAACTAACTAATATATTCAAAAAACCTATAATACCAATTCCACATATTACTGCCCTCTATCGAATTCATTTCGTAAGTCAAAACGTCAGCATGGCCGTCTTGACACAACTGTCAAACTATATTTTAGGTTAAAAAAATTTGACATAAACAGCTGTTATCAATAATATAATTAGCGCCCATTTTGCGTGAATATTATTATAACCAATAAAAAAATACCAACGCCCAATAAATTTTTTCGGCGAATGAACTGCAAGCTTGAGGACCAATCAATTTGTCCAGCCAATGGAAGGCCGAATTTCGTCGACGAATCAAATTGTCCGGCGAATAAGAATTCTTTACGGTCTTCGAGTTATGGCCATAGACTTGAGAAAAATTTCGACAACCGGTATTTGGGGTAAGTCGTGTTAATAATTTTACAATTTTAGGTACTCTGATAAAATTTTCACATTTTTTTTCGCGTTTTTTACATTTAAAAGACGTCGGTTAAATTATAGGAGTTTGTTATCTTTGAAATAAATTCTGGAGCGTCTCGATCTATCTCCTAAAATATAAAAATAATTAATTCATCCAAAGGTTACGGAGAAAACGTGAAAAAAACGAAATTCACTTTTTCGAGTTTTGCGAAAAAACTAAAAGCGGGAAAAATTTATAAAGTACGCCCGGCGATGCGGTCGGCCGCGGGCCGTCGCCGAAATGTATAAAAATAATTTTGGCTCTCAAAATGGCGGAGCGGCGAGCGAAAACGCGCGATTTAGGCTAAATAAAAATGAAAAACAGCTAGAAATCGGCCGAACGGAAACGGTCGCCGTAAATCGAGGAGTGGCGGTAGACGAAAAGTGTCTATGGCGAAAAGTTTACGTCGGCCTTCGGCCGTCTGGCAAAAAAAAAAAATTTCCAAATATCTGGCGGGAAAGCCCCTAAAAAGCGATCGCGCGGTGTGACGGAGTTGGCCGCGTGATTTTTTGCAAACACCACGAAATAGGGCTTATAACTTTAATATATACTAGCTTACCCGCACAGCTGCCGCCCGGCAGCAGACGTATCAGAGACGCAGTACTCTGTTGTCAATTTTCAGAAGAAAAAAAAAATCTTAACACACTTAATAAAACTATAAAAAGTGTTTTGATAGGAAAATAAGAAGAATAAGAAGGAATAATTCATGTTTTTAAATACATTACGTATTCACCTACTTGTAGAATTTTTCAAAATTAAAATCGTACAAAAACTAACCAATATAATCAAGTGTTGTGGCACCAGAAATAGAAGACGTCCGTGGAAGACTTGGCACGATCAGGTAAACCAGTTAACGGAGGATGGTTCTGTTCGAAGGCTCAACAATCAGCGAGCTTGTATGAGAAGATGTATGAATGTAAGTGAGGCGAGAATTGTGTGTCAAGACAGAAGAGTATGGCGCTCTATCCTCTCTGCCTACCCCCGCGGAGAAACGGCGTTATGGTAATTAATAATAAGATAAATAAGTATCGAACGTCTAAAAACAATATTCATACTATTTTGAATTTAAAAATAATAATAGACATACTCATACATAATAATAATAGAGAAAATTAAGTAAATTAAAAAAAAATCGCACTTAAACTAACCAATATAATAAAAAAAAGTGTTCATATAAATACAATAATAGAGCTATAATAATATATAAACTCCTGTTGTATACTAAAACTAACGCCAATGCTATTTCGATTGCAGTCAACCAGGCGTCTCTTTAATATATACACATATCTCTTTAATTCAAATTATTAGCTGTGCGTTACACCAATTGCCAACTCTCAGGCATATTATACTTATATCCAACACGATATGTTTAATAAGACTTGAATGACGCAAAACACTCTTTTCAAAATATTCATACTAATTTGAATTTAAAAATAATAATAGGCAGCATTCCAATTATCTGCACTGTGCGGCGTACTATCCTCTACGACGTTTGTGAAAATCAAAGAAGAAGGTGGTAATTTAAACGATGATAATGACGGATTAACCGGTGTCGGATTAACCGGTGTCGGATTAACCGGTGACGGATTAACCGGTGTCGGATTAACCGACGTCGGATTAACCGGTGTCGGATTAACCGGTGTCGGATTAACCATTGTCGAATTAACCGGTGTCGGATTAACCATTGTCGAATTAACCGGTGTCGGATTAACCGGTGTCGGTTTAACCGGTGTCGGATTAACCATTGTCGAATTAACCGGTGACGGATTAACCGGTGTCGGATTAACCGGTGACGGATTAACCGGTGTCCGATCAACCGACGTCGGATTAACCGGTGTCGGATTAACCGGTGTCGGATTAACCGGTGTCGGTTTAACCGGTGTCGGATTAACCATTGTCGAATTAACCGGTGTCGGATTAACCGGTGTCGGATTAACCGGTGTCGGATTAACCATTGTCGAATTAACCGGTGTCGGATTAACCATTGTCGAATTAACCGGTGTCGGATTAACCGGTGTCGGATTAACCGGTGACGGATTAACCGGTGTCCGATCAACCGACGTCGGATTAACCGGTGTCGGATTAACCGGTGTCGGATTAACCGGTGTCGGATTAACCGGTGTCGGTTTAACCGGTGTCGGATTAACCATTGTCGAATTAACCGGTGTCGGATTAACCGGTGTCGGATTAACCGGTGTCGGATTAACCGGTGTCGGATTAACCATTGTCGAATTAACCGGTGTCGGATTAACCGGTGTCGGATTAACCGGTGTCGGATTAACCGGTGTCGGATTAACCGGTGTCGGATTAACCGGTGTCGGATTAACCGGTGTCGGATTAACCGGTGTCGGATTAACCATTGTCGAATTAACCGGTGTCGGATTAACCGGTGTCGGATTAACCGGTGTCGGATTAACCATTGTCGAATTAACCATTGTCGAATTAACCGGTGACGGATTAACCGGTGTCCGATCAACCGACGTCGGATTAACCGGTGTCGGATTAACCGGTGTCGGTTTAACCGGTGTCGGATTAACCATTGTCGAATTAACCGGTGTCGGATTAACCATTGTCGAATTAACCGGTGACGGATTAACCGGTGTCGGATTAACCGGTGTCGGATTAACCGGTGTCTGATTAACCATTGTCGAATTAACCGGTGACGGATTAACCGGTGTCGGATTAACCGATGTCGGATTAACCACGGTCAGATTAACCTGGATCGGATTAACCAGAATCAGATTAACCGGGTTCGGAATAACCGGGGTGCCACAGTTTGTATTTATACTTTTGTTATAAATAATATTTTTGTTAAAAATAATATTTTTATTCATCAATATATTTAATAAAACCATAAAGTGTGTTTAAATAATAAATTAATTTTTATTAAATAAATTAATATAAATTTAGCTATCAATAGCATTTAAAAAAATTAAAATCGCACTTAACGCACCTATAATACCAATTTTTAATTTTTTTTTATATGAAACAGCTGTTATCAATAATATAATTAGCGGCCATCTTGCATGAATATTATTATAACCAATGCATGAATATTACTATATCTTTAAACCAATCAATGCCTTCCGCCAATAAACGGCCAGGGTTATGGACGAATCGGATCACTCGTCCAATGAACGGCACTGAAAATACCACTCTTATCGATAAAAGTTTAAAAAACATATTTTTACAAAACATTGGCCGGCCATAAAAAAAAACATCGCGAAAAAATTTCAATTTTAAAATGGACTTTCTTATTCTTAAGAAATTTCAACGTATTTCAACGACTTTTCAAGCGCTGTATTTCAAAAAAATGTTTACATAAAAAAAAAACATTTAAAATTAATTCATAAATATTTTATTTATTTTGTGGAAGACTTGGCACGATCAGGTAAACCAGTTAACGGAGGATGGTTCTGTTAGAAGCCTCGACAATCGGTTAGCTTGTATGAGAAGATGTATGAATGTAAATGAGACGAAAATTGTGTGTCAGGAGAGAAGAGTATGGCGCTCTATCCTCTCTGCCTATCTTTGCGGGGAAACGGCATGATGGTAAGTAAGTAAGTAAGTAAGAAGTTGATACTGTTGGATTAATCGAGTGTTTATGACTCCTGAAATAGAGGACGTCTGTGGAAGACTTGGCACGATCAGGTAAACCAGTTAACGGAGGATGGTTCTGTTAGAAGCCTCGACAATCGGTTAGCTTGTATGAGAATATGTATGAGTGTGAATGAGGCGAAAATTTTGTGTCAGGACAGAAGAGTATGGCGCTCTATCCTCTCTGCCTACCCCTGCGGAGAAACGGCGTGATGGTAAGTAAGTAAGTGTTGTTGGCACCTGAAATAGAGGACGTCCGTAGAAGACTTGGCACGATCAGGTAAACCAGTTAACGGAGGATGGTTCCGTTAGAAGCCTCGACAATCGGCGATGCTTCTAACGGCAAGCATAGCCAGCATAGCCGGCAACCCAAGAGAAAAAATACAATTTTTCTCGGTATAATTCTTTTCCGTAAAAAAATTAATTAACTCTAAAAAATAATTAAAATCATCAATACATTTAGTAGTGTGTTTAAATAATAAATTAATTTTTATTAAATAAATTAATATAAATTTAGCTATCAATAGCATTTAAAAAAATTAAAATCGCTCTTAAACTAACTAATATATTCAAAAAACCTATAATACCAATTCCACATATTACTGCCCTCTATCGAATTCATTTCGTAAGTCAAAACGTCAGCATGGCCGTCTTGACACTACTGTCAAACTATATTTTAGGTTAAAAAAATTTGACATAAACAGCTGTTATCAATAATATAATTAGCGCCCATTTTGCGTGAATATTATTATAACCAATAAAAAAATACCAACGCCCAATAAATTTTTTCGGCGAATGAACTGCAAGCTTGAGGACCAATCAATTTGTCCAGCCAATGGAAGGCCGAATTTCGTCGACGAATCAAATTGTCCGGCGAATAAGAATTCGTTACGGCCTTCGAGTTATGGCCATAGACTTGAGAAAAATTTCGACAACCGGTATTTGGGGTAAGTCGTGTTAATAATTTTACAATTTTAGGTACTCTGATAAAATTTTCACATTTTTTTTCGCGTTTTTTACATTTAAAAGACGTCGGTTAAATTATAGGAGTTTGTTATCTTTGAAATAAATTCTGGAGCGTCTCGATCTATCTCCTAAAATATAAAAATAATTAATTCATCCAAAGGTTACGGAGAAAACGTGAAAAAAATGAAATTCACTTTTTCGAGTTTTGCGAAAAAACTAAAAGCGGGAAAAATTTATAAAGTACGCCCGGCGATGCGGTCGGCCGCGGGCCGTCGCCGAAATGTATAAAAATAATTTTGGCTCTCAAAATGGCGGAGCGGCGAGCGAAAACGCGCGATTTAGGCTAAATAAAAATGAAAAACAGCTAGAAATCGGCCGAACGGAAACGGTCGCCGTAAATCGAGGAGTGGCGGTAGACGAAAAGTGTCTATGGCGAAAAGTTTACGTCGGCCTTCGGCCGTCTGGCAAAAAAAAAAAATTTCCAAATATCTGGCGGGAAAGCCCCTAAAAAGCGATCGCGCGGTGTGACGGAGTTGGCCGCGTGATTTTTTGCAAACACCACGAAATAGGGCTTATAACTTTAATATATATGATGATTCGAAGACGTTAATTTTTTTTAATTAACAGCCAAAATTCAGCACGTGCGATTAAAACACAAAACCAATGATTATCAAGTAAGAAATATATTTTTATCACTGATACCAACACAATCTGTGTATTGAATTTAAAAACTTGTGAACAAAAGAACATGATATTTAAAACTTCATTCGATAAACAATTCAAAAAAGAGTTTTTTAGAATGAGATTTCTAAAAGTTGAAAATAGAGAGTATTAATTACACAAAGAATTACTCCATTACAATTTTTTGAAATCAAGTTCTTTATTTCAACAGCGAGATTAGCTTTTTATACATTGGCGTATTACCATATTAAATAGGGGATAGCTCAACGATTATTTAATTTGTATTTTCATTTAAATATTAAAACTATATACAATACACAAATGATCTTTTTTCTAAATACGAAATTTTTCTCTTAAATAGAGGCAACACATCATAAAAAAAGTTTTTGGTAAACATTTAAAAATAATTATATATAATATTGAACTATTAATAAATAAGACTACGGTGGAGAATAATAAAATTGTAAGAATATTGAAGTCGATTAGGCTGCTGGTGTCTGGTTTTTAATAAAGCTGTACATGGAAACATCTGTCCCTGCAATTTGCATGGCAATTACTGGGCAAGGCAGCCTTCAAATGAAGCCTTCAAGGCTCGTCATAGTCTGTCATCCAGACGGGGGCTTTCATTACAGGTTAACTAATGCTAATTAAGGCAATCCGTGTGTAGCTACGTCGGGTAATTCGAGGAAATTGGATCCGGGGTAGGTGTTCAAGGTTTACGTGAACGGAGATGATGGAAAAAACTTATTTATTACTATGGTCACATACAGAGGTGTGCAAAAGTCTTAGGACTTTGTCAAGAACATGTTGGGCCAAAAGTAATTTTATTTTTTAAAAATTAAATAATTTCTTAACTGTTTAAAGGTTTTCGGTGAAACTCTGTGGAATTCCATGATTATTTTGTAAAATGAGTTTAAACACTGTTCCACTAGAACGTTGAATTATATTATTGATAATGGGAAGATGTTCCCGAAAACGTTCTTTCGTTTAATACAATAAAATATAGTGGTATTAAACAGTGTTTTAACTCAATTTACAAAAAAAAATACTTTTTCGCTATTATGTTTTATGTTATTTTTATTTGAGAATATAAAATAAACACTTAAGAAATAAATAATTAACTATATACTAAATTGAATGAATTTGATTAGAATATCAGAACTTTACTGTTCACAGAGCATACTTGTACGTGCGTCATTTTCATCAAAGAAGTTCTATTTCAAAACCAGCGATATTGGAAACGTCTCATCATTTCTTGGAACAAGGATCTATTATTCCAGGAAGAAGGAATAATAATTTCCAGAAATTCTGATTGTCACTGTCAGCGCGATTCCCTGATCTCAAGGCTTTAGATTACTTTTTGTGAGGATATTTAAAAAAGCGAGTATTTGTCAATAAGCCTCGACCGTTTCTCTTATATCTTGAGCTGAAAAATAATATTCATATATCGTATAGAAATCCGGGTAAAAGAGCGGTGTATTTTGGGTGCAGTGCAGTTATGGAGATCGTCATTGAAAGACCCTCGCATTTATGAAGAAAATAATAGCGGAATAGGGGAGAAGAATAGAATCATAAGATATTATTGATATACAGGGTTTAACAGACCAGTCCCCAATACTTTATACCTGGCTAAATTACGAGTCGAAAATGTTGGGTATGAAAATGAAAATGAGAAATATGTGCCTAATCTCATTTTGATTATTTCGATTAATTGAATATTGATTCCAAATTATATAGGTATTGAATACAAAAAATTAAAGGTCATCGAATTTCGAGAGGCTAGACAATTTTTTATTAGATGTTTTATGGCCTGAAGAGAAGAAATAGATTAATAATTTAACAAATTCGCAAATATTTATTTGGAAGTAGACTTCAAGTTTAACACGATTATGTAAAAATTTCAAACAATATTGTCCATAAGTGTGGAATTTGCATATACTCCTTGAACATTTTTGACTCGTAATATCCAACCATAAAATATTGTGGACTAGATCTTTTACAAGAATACAAGAATTTGTTTTTTAATAGAATTTAAATTAATTCACTAGAAAGACGCACAAAAAAATCTATTTATAGAAAAATTATTTTGGTTTCTACCGGAATATGAATTCCGTACTCTTACTATCCTAAACGACTGATATAGCGTAATGGTAATGCATTTACCCGAACAAAATTATCATTAAATAACAGTAGAAGTGTCATAGAACTACGTTCTAAATTTACAACAACCACAATAATGTATTTTAGTTAAAAATAAATTTATAATATATGCTAGGATGCATACTCCTCGTCCTGCATAAATATAATATACGTAATATACGCATAGATATAATATACGTAATAATAATACGCATAGATATAATATACGCGTTACGTTCTGGTGAAGCCGTAGTGCATTGAATAAATATCAGTTTTTGGAATCAATTATGAGGCGTTCGAATTCAGAAAATGATGACAACCTTGAAAAAAATGTGCCATACATTGATGAGAATTTATAAAAAATTCAATTACATATGTATGTATGTTTGCCAAAGAACGTTTCTTTCAGCGACCATGAAAAACGACATCAGATGAAATTGAAAAAAAATCGGGTGATCGCAGACCTCTTTAAAAATCAACGCAAACATATAAATAGTTCGGCTAAATGGGAAATAAGCTCGGATAAATAAAATTGAATAAAAATATCGGATTTTTTCCCTTGGATATTTTTCAGTAAATAACGCTGAAAGCTATCTTCCTTCGCAATATCGCCAAACGCCCAGAAGCATTAACATAAATTATAGCCAGAGCCGAAAGGATACTAACAATACATAAAAGAATTTTCCCATAAAGAGTATCAACTGAGTCATTGAGCTCAAGCGCTTGATTATTTCTAATACAAATTAAATTAATGAATTAGAAAAATCGATTTACCGAAAAAATATTTACTTGGTACCGGGATACGAATCCGGAACTTTTTCTATCCGGGGAAGCGCGTTACCATCCCACTACAGCAATCAATTACGTTTATGTCAAATTTAAATCTTATATTCTGTGTATTTTTATAATTAACACACATATTTTCACTTCTTCAATATTTGCAAAATTATTTTGTGGCCTCATTTTAAATAAGAATTTATTCCTATATTAATAAGGGTTTAAAAAATATACATACAAATACTAGGGGTTTACAGTTAGATAAATTTGAAATTTTAGAAATAAGACAGTGTTAATAGCAAGCTTAATATTATAAATAACCAAATCCTCTTTGTAAATAGTCACCTTTTAAATTTGTTTTTATATTAGTTCTTACTTATTCACCATTTTAAAGTTTTGTTTTTATCTACGCTTGTATTTTAAATTAGATTATACATTGTTTTCTATAGAAGATATCATAGGTATCGAAATATGTAGAATAATTAATAAATAGTGGTTTAAACAAAGTATTTTGCGCTACCGGGATTTGAACCCGGATCTCTATTTCCAATCCGGGGAAGTACACTATCTATTTTTTTACAGTATTTTTCATGACAAATTTTCGAACCTATATGTTACACTTTTTCAAATAAATACACTTGTCGTTCCATTATTTGAAAGCCATCTACATTGTTTTTACGGAATCTCAAATACGCTTGAGTAAACCGACTGCAGACGCCAGAATTATCAATTCATTTTTATTAAATTTTGGACACATTGATACAACTTATATTATCCGGGATTCGGGATTCGAATCCCGGTAGCGCAAAAACAATATTTTTCGACAAAATTGATTTTGTATGTATATATTTATAATTAATACATTAAATTAGTATTTATAACATCACAGACCTATGTTCTGAATAATTACAACTTCACAATAAGAATGTGTTTCCTTAATAATAAAGTATTTTATATATATAATTATTAATACATATATTATTAATTTTTTAAAAGCAATTAACTTTATTTGCGATGAATCTTAAATACCTTTGAGTAATACACGCTGTAAGACGACAGAATCAAATGAATCTATTTGATAGAATTTGGATAAACTTTGATACTACTTATATATTTTTAATGAAAACTCATTTTTATTGTGAATTCGCAATTTCAGAATATAGTTCTGTGGGATATTTAATACATATTAAATGAATTGATTAGAAAGATAAAGATGCATATATACAAAATATTATTATCAAAAAATATTTGTTTATTACTTCATTTTTTCTATATATTTTCTTACTTACTTGCCATCACGCCGTTTCCCCGTAGGGGCAGGTAGAGAGGATAAAGCGCCACACTCTTCTGTCCTGACACACAATTCTCGCCTCATACACATTCATACATCTTCTCATACAAGCTCGCCGATTGTTGAGGCTTCTAACAGAACCATCCTCCATTATCTGGTTTACTTGGTCGTGCCAAGTCTTCCGCGGACGTCCTCTATTTCTGGTGCCATCAACATTTGAATCATATATCTTTCTTACCATTCTCTCCTCATTCATCCGTTTCATATGACCGAACCACCTAAGTGATCCTTTTTTAATCTTAATCACTATACTAATACCAGCTTTACATTCTTTCCTTATTTCTTCATTCTTTACTCTGTCATAAATAGATTTGCCACAAAAACGTCTAAGTGATCTCATTTCCACTGCATTCAGTCTACTTTCGTTTCTTTTCTGCCAGCTCCAGGCCTCACTTCCATACATCAGTGTCGGTACCAGGATTCCATTGTGCACCGCTAGTCTTGTCTCGGTTGACAAATTCCCGTTAGATATAATTTCATTCAAAGCCCCGTTCACTTTATTTCCTGCAATCACCCTCCTTTTGATATCATTCTCAGCCTTTCCGTTTCTATCAAACATACTTCCCAAATATACAAACTCATCTATTTGTTCCAAACATTCATTACCTACAAATATTTTGCATGGTGTCTTGCTTTTCTCCTTCTCGAATACCATCACTTTCGACTTGTTAACATTCATCATGAGGTCGCTTTCCTTGCATACATCGTACATTCTACTCACCAGATTCTGTAGTTCTTGTTCATTATTCGCTATTAGTACATCATTAGTACATCATAGTAGTATAGTGCATCATCGGCGTACAATAAACAGCATACAATCAAATCGTCCATTTTTGCTCCTACATTCATACATTCTAGTTTTTTCACATATTTATCCATATACAAGTTGAACAGCCATGGAGACATTACACAATCCTGCTTGACACCCTTTGTAATGTCAAACCATGGTGTGAGTGCTCCATTAATTCTTATACACGCAGAACTTCCTTCGTATAGGGATGCGATTGCGCGTATAAGTTTACTATTCACCCCGTAATCAGAGAGTACTTTCCATAACTTTTCTCTTATAACTCTATCATATGCTTTCTGTAGATCTACGAAGGCACAAAATAGTTTTAGGTTTTTCGCCAAAAACTTTTCCGTCATCACTCGTAGAGAAAAGATCTGATCCATGCATCCTCTTCCACCCACAAATGCCCCTTGCACGTCCCATACTTTTTCTTTCGTCACCATTCTTGCTCTTTCTATTAAAATTCTTCCTTACAGTTTACCTACAGAGCTCAGTAGACTAATAGCCCTATAGTTACCACATTTCATTTTCGACCCTTTGCCTTTGTAAAGAGGCATGATAACAGCCTTCCTCCAATCTAACGGGGTGTGGCTCTCTTTCAAACATTGATTGAAGAGCGTATGAAGCCACAAGATAACTAATGGGCCACCAGCCTTGATATACTCTGCAGCAACGTTATCATACCCCACAGTCTTACCATTCTTCATATGTTTTATTGCACACTTTATTTCTTCCATACTTATTGCATTTATAAAGTTTTCCTCATTCATACTTATCTTACCCCAGAGAGCCTCTCAGGTGCTTCCTCATTTGCATTCTCTACACTTTCATACGTTTCCTGGAAATATTTCATCCATCTATCTTTTATTTCATCCTCATTCGTTAACATCTCTCCATTTATTGACTTAACAGCTTTCATACTACTACTTTCAACACCACATCGGGATTTTTTGACCGCCTTCCAGAAGAATTTTATATTATCCTGAAAATTCTGTCATTTTCACCCCTTCTTCTCTTTTCAGCCGCTTTTTCCTTTCTTTCACACCGGATTTAACTTTTTCCTTACAGGCATTGTACAGGAATTTTGCTCTCGTATATTCATCCCCATTGACTGTCAACAGATAGCGCCACACATTCTTCTTTCTTTCACAAGTTCCTTTATGCCATCGTCCCACCATGCATCACCTTTCTTCCTTCCTTGGGTAGCTATCCCACAGGTTTCTCTCGCTGATTCGCATAAAGTAATCTTAATGTATTCTCATGCATTGTCTATATTCGGATCACTCGCTCCTTGTTCACTCAGTTTTTCACACACTTTCCTTTCAAATTTTTCTCTGACATCATCCCTTTGCAGATTCTCAATTTTGACTCAAGATGATGCCGATACTGCTTTTTTCATGGACCGCCATCCTTGGAATAAAATTATTCTTGAAACAACGAGGAAATGGTCAGTTTCCATCTCGGCGCCCCGAAACACTCGAGTATCAACAGTAGCGGATCTCAGTCTAGAGTCAACCACCACAAAATCAATCCTCGACCTTTCATTTCCTCTCTTCCATGTGTACTGGTGGATTCCTTTGTGATCAAAAAAGGTGTTCGAGACAAAAAGGTTCCACTCCAAGCATACCTCAAGTAGACTTTTTCCATTCCCATTCATCTTTTTGTCACCGTACACACCAATGGCTGACTCGAAACCATCCCTCCGAGTCCCCACCCAACCATTCAACCATTCAAATTTATTTTCTCTATTATATTTATTTATACATATATTTTCTAATTAATTAATTTAAATGGTATTAAAAATACCATAAAACTCTACGGTATTTTTATAGTTTTGAATTTTGTAGTATTGAAACTTAATAAAAATGTGTTTTTAGTTGAATAAATTATTTCATATCTAAACATAATAGATATGAAATAATTTATTCAACTAAAAACACATTTTTATTAAGTTTCAATACTACAAAATTCAAAACTATAATAATACCGTAGAGTTTTATATATATATATATATATATATATAAATTCAGGAAGGACAGTAAAAATACGTAGATTGGAAGACAATGTCAGTGTTTATGCGCGTTTTGATTCCTTCGACCGGCACCCCTGCTTTTTTTTTTGTTGTGGTATGATTTGTCTACGTGACTGGCGACAGATTGCGATCAGTACCTCGTCTGAAGAGGATCTCTTAGTAATCGGCGCTCCGAGGATAATATTTCGATCGGTTGAATTAATATGTGGAGGCCGGAAATACGCATACACCAATCAACATCGAAGATCCAGAATAATAATATATCGGAGACTAACCCACTATCTGCGGACGACCACAGCAATCATTAGGTTAGTGGTGATTTTTATTACTGTGTGGATGGTCATATTATTGATAGAAAGCCCGGAGACAGAACAAGCTATCGAAGGAATTTGCTAGAACAGTCATGATGGATCTAAAAACGTAATCCAGTGCTCAAAAGTTTAGACCACAATAGGGATGGATGGCGTTCTGTGTTAACTGTGTCATAATAGTCAGTCATAAATATAATAGTAGCATTTTCTGAAAAAAAAAAAATAACAAAAATGTAAATAATAAAATAATCCCTCAGTGGGGACAACTTCAACGACTAGATACTTGTAAAATATCATTTTATCGCATAGCAAGATTATCTTTCCGACCCAGCCAGTAGCTATAAATCACGAATGAAAACCTTATCCCTGTGCAGTTTAAAAACAACCACTACAGCGATAAAGCCTCTTGCAGGGGTTAATGGCACTGACGCCGACGGCTTCATGTAGTGGCGACAGGAAGTCGGACAACCACCCTCGAACATCCCCTGTTCAACCGCAGTTTTCAGTCTACTAACAATACGCTGTAGCGGGTGCTTCGATTTTCAGCATTGAAAAAACAAATCTTTCGTGATTTCATTTTCTGTCGTGATTGGATCGCAAATTATCCCTAGCTGGTTTATTTATTATGAGATTAAATCCATTAGATTTTTGTGTCTCTAGTCTAGAATGATTTTTCCTTTCAATGTATTTTTAAGATAAAACTGGGAAATTTTTGGTCCCCTTTGTTTATTTTTCTTCAACGAAATAAAGTACTTACTTGAGAACGCTTGATTTATTCAATGCACGGTACAATAAAATGCGCGATTAGAATTTCCATACGAGGTGGTGAGTTAGAGTTAAAGGTGTCACCGGGCTGAAGACTGGAGATAAATAACTCGTGCAGCGGCACTCCGTGACGTCACGCGTGACACGGGGACACGTGGAGGGCGGCACGTTGCTTTAAGGGAATTTAAAAAAAATAAAATAGAGACGCATACGCGAAATACATGTCACACATTCTTCGTACTATTTTTGAACTAAGCTAAACATCTTGCTGGTCTTCCGGAACGAAGATCGAAATCCCGACCTCCAGAAAACGAGTGCGCGGTCGATCCGAGATATCCAAAATTGATTGGAAGACGGAAGAATTAAACGAATCAAAAATCTGTAATCGCATAAATGATTCAGAGAACTCTTTCCCATGCAACATAGAGATTTTCAAATTTTCTGTAGAAGAAACGCCTTATTATTATTTATTTATTTATTCATTTAATCAAGATTAAAGATTGCAGTCTACTTATTTCATAGAAGTATAGGTACACATAAAATAGATTTTACGACAAGAAAAAAAAAGAAATATATTATATGAGTAAAATACAAACTTGCTAATGTGAAAAATTATATTTATAAAAAAAGGTATGAAACATATTATATTAGGTGTACGAAAAGTTGCATTTTAAAATCGTACCCATATACCATCTCTACAGATATAAAATTATTTTTCACATGTTCTATGATATGAGAAATTTTTGCTAGTAAAACTGCATCGTCTAATTTTACAATTTTCAACAATAAAAATTTCCCGACAAAAAGTTTAATTTCTTTTATTTTGTCATTACCATACATGTCGTAAATTTTGTTTGTGATTTTGATTAAATCGTTACAGTATCAAACATCTCCTGTTTTAAATGTCGGGGTTAAAATAGGATAAACATATACAACATTAGAACCCATAGCATATAAACGTCGTATGAACTCGAACGTATTGTACGCCGATGATGCAGTACTAATGGCGAATAATGAACAAGAACTACAGAGTCTAGTGAGTAGAATGCACGATGTATGCAAGGAAAGCGACCTCATGATGAATGTTAACAAGTCTAAAGTGATGGTATTCGAGAAGGAGGAGAGCAAGATACCGTGCAAAATACTTGTAGGTAATGAATGTTTGGAACAAGTAGATACGTTTGTATATTTGGGAAGTATGTTTGATAGAAACAGAAAGGCTGAGAATGATATCGAAAGGAGGGTGAGTGCAGGGAATAAAGTTAACGGCGCTTTGAATGGAATTATATCTAACGGGAATTTGTCAACCGAGGCAAGACTAGCGGTGCACGATGGAATCCTGGTACCGACACTGATGTATGGAAGTGAGACCTGGAGCTGGCAGAAAAGGAACGAAAGTAGACTGAATGCAGTGGAAATGAGATCACTTAGACGTATTTGTGGCAAATCTATTTATGACAGAGTAAAGAATGAAGAAATAAGGAAAGAATGTAAAGCTGGTGTTCGTATAGTGATTAAGATTAAAAAAGGATCACTTAGGTGGTTCGGTCATATGAAACGGATGAATGGGAGAAAATGGTAAGAAAGATATATGATGCAAGTGTTGATGGCACCAGAAATAGAGGACGTCCGCGGAAGACTTGGCACGACCAAGTAAACCAGATAATGGAGGATGGTTCTGTTGGAAGCCTCAACAATCGGCGAGCTTGTATGAGAAGATGTATGAATGTGGATGAGGAGAGAATTGTGTGTCAGGACAGAAGAGTGTGGCGCTCTATCCTTTCTGCCTACCCCCACGGGGAAACGGCGTGATGGTAAGTAAGTAAGTAAGTAAGTAAGTAACTCGAACGTCAGATCATAAAAGGCTGATGAAGCACTTGGAAAAAAAAAACAGAAATACCTTCAAGTGATGTGTATTGTATAATACATAACGATTATATAATGAAATACAACGATACTTTCTTTTTTGGATTTGTTTATAAAGTATATGAACAATTGTTTGCGTGCACGCATACCAACAACAAAATCAAATATTGTGTTAAACGTCAATTATATAAAGTCATAAAACGTGCGGAAAATTTTATAACCTGAATATTTGACGACGTTTACTTGTCTGTCAATATTTTGTAATCAATCATTGGAAATCCCGAGGTCGGACGAAGATGGATGGGTGGCCGAGTGAAAACTTCCACTGACTTGGTTCAAGGTTTAATAACTACTATTTAACGGTATTTTCAGTGAATTCATTAACATCGTGGTAAACTAGATAGACCTCAACTAGAGACGAACTAAGGAAACTTTTTAATGGATTATACCCGAAATTGCTTTACAGATTTTCCATCAACCAATACCGACTTTGATTGACTCGGATATTTATAATTTGATCGATACTTTTGTCTGTCTAGAACTGATCAGTTCCCGGTAGATATTTACAATTAAATATGACACACGAGTATAAAACGAGGATCGTCTCATAAACTTCCATAGATTTATCAAATAATATGGATTCATTCATAATAAATAAAAGTGAAAATACGAAGTACATACTGGTATTCTATTGGTTATGTTTACAGAGTATGTTATTCCAAATTATGAGAGTAAAATCCTATGTCGTCTCCTTGTTGTTCTTCCGTGAATTTCTCGATATCAATATGCGATCTGTATTTCGCACTCACCGCCATAAACGTGTGCTATCGAGAGCGTCCCAATAGATTCTGATGCGACGTAAGTTTGTAGCTTACCCACATAAAAGGAATGCATATACTCGTGTATTTTTGAAAATCTGGGCTAACAATCAAGATATGTACGATATCATATATTTGACTAAATATATTATTACTAAATGTGAACGTCCGTAACATTTCTTTAAATTAGGACAACACATTCTTATTGTAAGTTGTTTAATCCCGGTGGCACAACAACAATATTTTTTGATAGAATTGATTTTATATCTATATCTTTCAAATTAATTCATATTTAAAATATCACATACCTATGTTCTGAATAATTACAACTTCACAATAAGAATGTGTTCTCTTAATAATAAAGTTATGTGTCCAAAATTTAATAAAAATTAATTGATAATTCTGGCGTGTGCTATCAGATTACTCAAAGGTATTTGAGATTCTGTAAAAATAAGGTAGATGGCTGTTTTAAATAATGGAACGATTAAATGAATTAATATCAAAAAGGTAACATGTAGGTTCGAAAATTTGTCGCTAAAAATATTGTCGCTGTAGCATAGTTGGATGATGCACCTTCCCCGGTCAGGAAAGAGATCCAGGTTCGAATCCCAGTAGTGCAACAACAATATTTTTCGATAGAATTGATTTTATATGTATATATTTCTAATTAATATATTTAATTCATATTTAAAATTTCTCTAAATGATTGCAGCAATCGTCATCTTCGTGAACCTTTTACTATATAAATAAATTAGCCAATGATAATTGATTTAACGCTGTTGAACTGCCAGATAAATAGGGGGTATATTACCAATTCGTACATAATGATTATATAATGTATAATTTCCTTATATCCCTCTGTCCGTACCGAGTAGCAACATAAAACCATTTATTTTATGTTGCTTGCGTGTGGTATAGCAACATAAACAAGATCTGCTGTCAATTATATAACGTAAAAATATTCGGTTATCGCAAAACAAAGTAAATTATTTTGCTTTTGTATTTTCGTTGATTTTTAAAAATTTATTATGATTAAAAACATTATCAACTTCCTGACGTTACTTACAGGTTATATATGGTTCAAAAACATGCAAAAATATATATTTTGAAAGAAAAAGTGTCCGGGCCTGGCTTAAAACAGAACTATGCAGAGTTTACCTTTGAAATAGGTGTGTATAATCTTATAAATATACAATTATCTCATTCAGTAATACATAAATGTTGCCTTGAAGAATTTATTCGCTTACAATAATCAATTATCTGATGAAATATGTGAGGTGAATATAGTATAAAGGGAGATTCATACACGTGTCGTCTTAAGTGTCAGATTACGTTAGGTTACCTGTAACTAGAATCTGCAAGAGAAGACTTTTAGTATTTTAACAATTTTTGAAGAAGAAAAAAGGGTCCCATAAAACATAAGTAAGTACGAAATAATCGTCACAATATTTTTTGTCGCGCGCGACATCTTGGCAAGTCATGCGTAATGAAATTTTACCATTCCTTGCGAAGAATAAATACTCAAACCGTGAAGGCTTTCCAGGAAAGGTATAATTGGGTACTTAAAAAAATATTGTTTTCCAGAAATGTGCGTGAGCGATAATGTTTACTTTTAGTTATAGAACATAGAAATCTGTATAATCATAACATAGTATACAGGTATATAAAATTTAAAAAAACCATAAACATCGCTACCCAATTAACTTAACATCATGCCGTTTCTCCGTAAGAATATTCAGTGGGCAGAACACCACAATTTTATGTCCTAGCACATCATTCTTGCTTCATTCAATTTTATATATCTTCATCATGCTCTTCGGTAATTGAAGTTTTCGTTTTCCAACACGTTTTTTCAATGTTTTTTAAATAACTCAATATTGTTACAGTTTAATACGAGCATAAATCAATAGTTCAAAATGCATTCTAATATATGACGCGCTACCTTTCCATAAAAGAAAAATAAAATAAATTTAAAATACTACATATTTAAATCAGATATACAATAAAGGATTTCATCAATAAGGACAAAATAAATAATTAAAAATTCTGGAAGTTTATCTGATCGTGTCAGGTCGCTATTCAACACTAGCTTTATATATTTTCTCAATCACCCTTTCTTCGCACATACGTTTTACACGATCAAACCACACCAGCCGTCCTTTCTTAATTCTGTCGACTGCGCCAGTTTTAACTTCGTTCCTATTTTCTTCATTCCTCGCGTCCGCTAATTGTAAATAAATTTTATCTATTGTGTTTTCGTAACGGGAGAAAATTTCAACTGTTGAGAACAAAATAAAAATTAACTATATACAGCATTTACTTATTCCTACCGTTTAATACTTATATATATATATATATATATATATATATATATATATATATATATATATATATATATATATATATAATACAGTCGATTTATATTAATTGGGACATATTGAGCGCAAACATTTTGTCTCAAATAAGCGAAGTTTAAGGTAAAATTACATATAACATGTATATATTTTTGAACTTTATTAAATTATTGAATTATACAAATATAATGTACAATTCTTAGGTAAACAAACAAATATGAAAAAATAAAATAATCACTAATGCTAAAGAAAATTTTTAACAAACAATTATAATAAAAGTAACTAAAAAAAATAATGTACATAATACAATTATAACAGAAAATATATATTTCTGCAAGAATTTATCAATTGTAGCCCGTCTTGTGTAGAATTGCAATTGTACAAATCAGCGCAGGCGTTCAGTGCGAACGTTGGCCATTTATTAACATATTTATTTTAATTTTGAATTCACTGTCCCAATTAAACGGAATGGTGTCCCAGATAACCGAAGTAAATTACTATTAGTTACTTTAATAGGTTTCTGTTCCTTGGGATTTGTCCCGATAAACTGGTGGTCCAATTAAGAGGAATCGACTGTATATATATATACACATGTGAATAAATCCATCGAAATTGTTCATCAATATTTATTTGTTTGGGTATTTAAAAATGCAAATTATTTTTAATATTATATTAATTAAAATTCACTAACATTTTTAATCGTATTAAAAAAAATGTTTCTTTCTATTGTAATTCTATGGAATCAGACGATTAATCCATGCTATGCAAGATATACCAATTTTCTAATAAAAACCGCATTAAATAAATATCAAAACAAAACAAAAATATCAAAACTTAAAAATCTTCGATCGCGACTATTATTTATTCAACACTAGATCAGGAGGATGTAGTGTTGTAATTTATTATTATATATAATAATGTAATGTAAATAAATTATTTTAATTTTAAAATTATGTGAATCAGAACTATCTAAATTATTATCGACAAAAGTGCAATGTTGGGGCGGCAGCTATTTTTAGATTTGAAAACAATATTTGAATATTTGTTTTAAGAAGTTTGTGTGTTTATTTTATCATTATATTATTCGCACAACATCATTATTTCAACGATTCAGGCTATTTTGCATTTCAAAGTAAGTGCACTTAAATACGCCAATTTACGCCGTAGGGAAATTATTGATCCGTCCGTAATGGCCTGTCCGGGTCAATGGTACACAACCGGCGAAAACTGAATACAAAAATGTTGCGACATGAAAGACGCAGAAAGGCAACACCCAGATTTGGCAAGATACAGCACCCTGACGTGTATCTGGCGGCCGGCCAGGATCGATGACACGTGTCGGATGAGTCGTGAGCAGTTCACAGGAACAAACGGGAGACTGAGGAAGAACGGGAATAAAGCAAGCAACATTATCGATATTATCCTTTGAGGTTGAAAAGAAATTTTGAAGTGGGTAAATATTATCACTAAACCGCATCTCCGGAACGCGTTTTACTAAGAATCCCAACGCAGGGATGTTTTTCTAATAAATTTGAAAGATCATTAGCGTTATAGATATGTTTTTAGATATATTTCTATTGAAATATAACTGACATAACACGACCTTCGAATAACATGGCATTAAGAATGATTATAAAATCGACCAACGGGAATTTGCGGTGACAGGCTCAAAAGCGTGGTACACTTTTCCCTCCGTCATAAGCAACAGTGTAACAGAGACTTTATTAAAAGATACTAAAAACGCACGTTTTCAAAAAATCATATCCGTAAGTTTAAATAAGAATATTTAATTTTAATTTTACAACATATGGCCAGAGGAACTACAAATATTTTGCACCTAAACTATTTAATAGAATGCTGAAAGATTTAAACCAATTGAACTGTCCCAAGAACATGAAACTATATATTAAAACTTGGATTCGTAATATGGGTAGAGCCAGTATTGGTGCACTCACCCAAACATATTGACTCATAACTATATTAATTATTGCTGCAAAGTGATCCAAAAATACTTTTCTTAAGTCCATTTTAAAATTGTTTTTCATATACACTTGTTATATAGTAATACATTTAATTATAATTAATTGTAAAATTGCTTGTAAACTATGGCCTCTCGACACAGAATTTCTCTAGTGAGACCGGGCACAGTCCAAACATATTTTTACATTGTATTATATAGTTACAAATAAATAAAAAAATAATAAATACAAAAATAGTGCAGGACTTTTTGTATAGCGCCCTTGAGATGAAATTTTTTTACAAAAATCAAAATTCTGACGTTAATTTTCTCCTTAAAATTGTTACACATCTGTCAACTTTCATGGCAGCTTAGGAGATAATAAGAAAACAAATTATATCATAGGCAAATTATTAATTATATTATATAACGTGCCCGAAATCACTCCTTCATCTAAAATCTCGGCTAGAATGAGAACGATATTAGTCTTATGCCTTTCAAGTACAAAAAACAATCGACTACCCAGGCACTGTTTTCTGAAGCCAAACAACGCGCTTCATCCACCGGACAGAGCACACAAGCGGGCAGAGTCGACTGAACTCCCAAAAAATTACTAATCAAGAAACGGTTTATTTTATTACTCTAAATTGAGGCGGTGAAAGCAAAATTGGACAAACCACAAAGTTTTCACACAAAGTTTTCATAAGTTTTGACAATGAATTTGAAATATTTTAATTGCAATAGTGGACCAACGGTGATTTTGAAAATGATCACTAGTTGGTGGTAATGTGTAATGAATAGTTTTTAGAATAATTTAATTGTTATTGTATTTAAAACTTTATATTTAAAACGCTTCTATTCAAAACAAATTCTTACTTCACTTCACTTAATTTCACCTTATGGACGATAAACCAAACTTCGGCGAAAAAATAGAAAAATTAAAAATCAAAACATTAATCTCAGTTTGATATAAACGTCAGATTATACCCTGTTGTTCCAAGGGCACGATATTACAGAAGTTCTCACAACACAACTTCCTGAAAATTTCGTGACCAGCAGACCCCGAAAACATCCTTCTTTAAAATGATTAAAAATATACGTTTCATTTAGAAATGTATGAAGATTCAATTTGGCGACTTGCGTAAGGATCATTGGTAAACCAATCTATCGGTAATCGCGAGTCCCGGTGATGACTATATTATATTTAGTAATTCTATATAAGTATATTTAGTAATTGCGTGTATTTAAATTTATTTTACAAAAAATACTATTCACGAGGTCACAAAACATTCCCAAGACACGTTATAATATTTATTTAGATCCTGGAAAATAAATGTTTATAAATAAAATAAAGCCTAGAAAAAATTTCAATCATGGATATATTTTTAAAATCTACACATTCCCCGTACTTAGGCGATTGATGTCCATATTCATTAATTTTTTTATCATCCTTTCTTTTTGACGTGTCATCCATTGATGAACGCGAAATGAAAAATGAAAATGCACAGTACAAAAAATTTCACAGGGATTACAATGTTTGAAGAGAAAAATGTGCCGAGTTGGCAAGCCGGCTTATTGATACCATTATTGAATATCGCCCAGTAGTAAATATTATACACTGTACTTCGTAAGGGTAAAATGAATGTTTCTTTTTTTATATTTTATGCCAACGGTAAGGCATTACGTGACTGACTCATCCCCAGGCCAAAAAAATACTTCTTAAATATTAGAATATTTTGATAAATAATTTGTCCACATTAATACCCTTGCGGGGAAACAGTGTGATAAGTTAGTTAGTTAATTTAAGGAATAATTTAGAAGCTCTCGGAATACGGGCTCCTACCTAGTCCATTCAGCAATCAGTCATGTATTTATACATATAATTTGATTTAATAAAAAAAAGGAAGTTTCTTGGTTATGCCGCATCTATTAATTAGTCCTGAGAAGGACCATTGTTGTCTCAACGACTAGTGTAAATCTCATTGCTCCCATTCAGGGATGAATTATCTCCTGAAGCACTTTTCAAGGTATGCATCTATCACTTGAGACGCATCAGAAGATCGGTATCTAAAACGATCGTGGAACACCTCTTTTCAGGCTGGCAATTCAGGGCTAAGTGAAATAACTAATCTTTACTGTGCATAATTAGGATGTTTACGACCTAATGTTTGACTTCTGGTAAATATGTGATGTAAAATGTTGTTGTTATTACTTGTTTGTACGATAAGTGTTGAGTTCGGGAAGACGCGGGATAATCAAGAAACTTCCTGTCTAACATGGTACTCAACCCTTGAAACACTAAAATTTACCACATATATATTGTGGGGTAGAAGACCTGTGTCCTTCCCTTTCACCGGCTAGACAGTGTAGAACATGAGATCCGGGAGTTCTTTTTTTTTGAACACACATACCCACCTAATTTTGTCACATTCTGCCTTCATCCTAATCTGGGAGAAATTTATAATAATACCTGGAGGTGATAAATAAAAAATGTTAGTCTTTAGTAAAAGTAAGACATCTAATCAAGAAAAAATATAAGATTACAAGAAATGAAATAAATTTGGACTACAAATCCTCATCTCGTCGGGTTGGGCGCAAGTTCGACGTCCTTCTTGCATGGGACACCAGACGTCTTGGCATCACATTACATTTTGGCTTGCAGCATCCAGGCCGACGCGATCAGATTTGTAGACGTTATTTATTGTAGATCGTCGTGATAAAATTTGTCGCCTTCAGTGAGCTAACTAATTTCAAGATAAATCCAAAGTTGTAATTGAAGTAAAAAACAGAGGTATGAGAGGTATGCACTAGTAGCATAAACCAGAAGTTAAATTCCAGAGGCAAAGCTCAGAGGGAAACGTCTTGTTACCCTCTTGGTAGAATGAATCACACACGGCTACACTTTAGTCTGACAGGTCTGGTGATTCATCTAGCAACTCTGGTCACTCACCGAGACGCTTGTCCGACATAGTGTTACGTGATCAAAACCTTACAATGAATCACCGAACGCGTATTTAAGTACTTTACTATTTGTACATCAAATTTTACAGGCACCAAATTTTTAACAATCTCCCCATTATAATTAGAAAAATTATAGACCATAAATTACTATAAATTTGTATCTGAAGTGAAAAAAATATGTACACAGACTAACTAAAACATAAATTATACACTCTCGTATATACTCCTCTATACACGAGTGTCACTCTCATAGAGAAATATTTTTTTAAATAAATATATGATTATTTAAAAAATGTATTATATCTTGTAATATCAAAATAAAAATATACTATTGTTTATTTTTATTTGCAACTTGTTTTTATAACATTTTTGTTAATGGTACATCGTAAAAATATATAAATAAATAAATTTAATCTATGACATTTGATGAGAAAAAATTAATTGAAACTGTGAACATTTTAAAAGCTTTGTTCATAAAAATATTTAATATTTGTCGCTTCCGATTTCTCGACGTGTTTTTTTTTTCAAATATTCAAAGCGAATTCTTGGTATAAGGATTAGAAAAAACTCCGCCACGCAATTGTTCAATAAAGAAGTTGATAAAGTAGTTTAAAAAGGAAGCAGGATAAAAGTCGAGCTCTGACACAGACCCATCTGAAGTGAGGGTCGAGTATTGTTGGAAGGAGATTTTCTCATTTTATTCTCAAAGAGTCAAAGAAGAGAGTCTACTTTTACCGACCCGCGAAAGTGGGGTCGCAGCTGCTGGCCCCCCAAAAATTCCCGCAGCCAACGTCTTTAAAAGTATTAAAACGTAACTTTTACAGAGAACTTGGCCACCGAGTATCGCCTTGAACACATTCGTGACCGGGGCGTACTTGCGGCGGTGAACACAACACATTCGGCGATCAATCTAACATTACATATATCAACAAACTTGCTTTTTTTACCAAGTTAAGCGAACTTTCGGCGGCGAATAGAATAATTTTGGCGATCATTCTAAGCCAGGCGAACATTTTTTGGAGAATGAGTTGTTTGTTTGATGATTGTGTCGCGTCAGAAGAATTAAACTGTGTGAGAGTATAGCTGTCTCCAGTCAGCTCACGTCGATCGAGTCTATCTCGGTTAATATATGAGTAATAATGTTGAATTTATTAATGTTAATTTATGAAGGTTGATTAAAATGTACTACTTGGAATTCATGTGGTGGAATGCACCCGTAGATCGATCGTCCGGAAAAATTGTGAATGCTTAGTGAGGTAGCCGCTGGCAGGTGTGTCACAGCTAGATATCGTTCTGAAGGGGCGTTCAGCCGCACTGATGCGTGGAACCGTGCTCACCACAAGTATACTTGCGGTAGTGTACATAACTTTTGGCAATTAACCTAATAAAAAAGTGGCTTCTTTCTTCAGTAAAATAACAAGAATATTGTTTTAAAATATAGGCAGTAGTGTCATTAATGCATATTATTAAACACCGTGAGTAAGATTAAGAAAGGATCACTTGCAGAACGAATGAATAAGGAGAGAATGGTAAGAAAGATACATGACGCAAGTGTTGATGGCAGCAGAAGTAAAGGACGTCCGCGGAAGTCTTGGCACGACTAGGTAAACAAGGTACTGGAGGATGGTCTTGTTAGAAGCCTCAATAATCGTCGAGCATGTATGAGAAGATATATGAATGTGGATGAGGAGAGAATTATGTGTCAGGACAGAAGAGTGTGGCGTTCTATCCTCTCTGCCAACCCCCACGAGGAAACGGCGTGATGGTAAGTAAGTAAGTAATTAATTAAACACCGTTGTTTTCGAAATGAAATAAAAGTTGACTATTAAAATTATGTTTAACTATTAAAACTATTTAAAAACGGCACGTATTAACGGCCATAAAACAAAGATAATACTTTTCGGGGCTGGCTGCGATCGGAACAAAGTATCACAATTTCGTGAGCGAATGTGTTAAGGCGATCAGCGAGTGGCGAAAACTTGAGGAATTTATTCGTTTGAATTTTATATTGCGGAATTAAATGAGGTTCACCCCGGCAAGGGCGGAGGGCGAGTCACGTGACGGACAATAAAACGGTGCCGGGTTGTTTGTCCGATTGAGATAAGAAGTTCGGAGCCGACCCTTAGCTCTTGCAATCGATTCAGCAGTCCTGTGTCGATGTTTTGTCTTGAATTCGATTTTCCTCAAGTTTTGTGTTTCAAATCGATGTTCTTTATCGAGAGCTAAAAAACTTTATGGCAGAGATAAAAGTTACACCTGGAACTTCGATAAACTCGCAATGATTTTAATGATGTTTTATTGTACGTGTTAAAACGTTCCTGGTATCGTGAAAGAAGACGTAGTTGAAAGTGAGTCTAATGATCCTTGTCCACGTATAAGATTCATAAGAGATTGTCTCTCGGCTTTCGTAGTTTCCGTGTACACATCATGTCTCAGATATTTACCTCAATTCACGATCGTCGTACATCAAATGTCTTTATCACTTCGTCAGCTGGGTGATTTTAAATCTCTCTAGCAGCTGAACAAAATAAATGTTTGTAATTTAACAGTTTAATTTTAAATGAATTGTGTCTAACTTTCATAGTAGACAGACGTATGGATCTTTGGTAATTTTAGGTAAGGTTAGTGTGTACGTTTTGATTTCCGTTTTATCAAATCGAAAGTCGTGTACATTGGTTTGACTTTTTATTTCTTTCTACCAATGTCAAACTAATTTCGGAGTTTGTCTCGAAGTCAAAATCTCGACACTTGTAAACGGTATTAAGATGTACCGCTTCTAAATCTTTGAGATTGTCTCATCATGTCTCCTTCCGTAAACACTGATCTTAAACACTTCCATTATCTTATATATAATAAAAAAAAAATTGTTTGCTTGTCTATTATACTGATTTCGCCCTCATCGTCAGAAAGATATAACTACTGGTTAAAATTATATATGTTTTGGTTTTTTTCACGATGTTTATTTAAACGGTATTTAAACAGTTTTTAAAGCTTCTATAGTATATTTTTCATTTCGTATTATTATATTTGTTGATTTGAGTACATTTGTACGTTTTTTGGGTTGCTATAACTCGATTAATTAATTTTAATTATGACATTTTCTCTATATTTTTATAGATATTATAATTTTTAGACTTTCTGTTAAGCTACCGTAATTAATAATAATAAAGAAAAAAAAAACAACGAAAAATCTAAAATATTTTAATTTTAATAGTAAATTAAAAATTATCTAACAATAACATATATTACAGATAATAACCGAATAAAATGATTGAGTTACACTTTAATTTGAATTATTTTTTAAATTATCGACAAGTGCAGCAATAAAATTCGAATTCAGCATCGAAAATAAAATTAGCAGATCTGAACCGTAAGTTATAGAGCTCTCACAAACTTTTGTATCTAAACAACACGTAAGGTGGGAGGGAAGAAAAAATTGAAGTGAAAAGGGGAGCTGATAAGTGAGTGGAAAGAAAATGAAAATGAGAATGGTGGAAGATCGGGGAACCGTTAAATTTTCTAAACAATGTCTGTATAAGAAAAGGGTATAATTATATGTAATAATACTCTTACATATATAATTTCTCTGTCTCTGTCTGTCGGCCTGTTTATATTGCATAGCAACGTAAAACAAACGAGATCTGCTGTCAATTTGTATTTTGTGATGGTTAAAATAATATGTAATATATTGTTGATGTTTGTAGCGTTAACTTTGTGGTTAGATATAATTTAAAATTGAATTTATATTTAACTTTGTTATTTTTACCTCAACCGGTTTTAATACTAACGTATCTTCGTCAGGACGTACGTCAGTCCTAACGAATATACGTAGTAATCGAAACCGGTTGATATAAAAATAACACAGTGGTTTAAACAATGTTAAATATAAATATAATATTATATTTTAAATACAATATTCATATACAAATAGAACAAATAAACAAACTAGTGTTGCTATTAATGTATATAGTGCGAACGAGTGTGCGGTTGTCGCCTAAAACTCGAAAAGTATTTTAGTTGATTTTCAAAAAAAATTGAGGTTATAAAAAAATATTCATTCTAGAAATATTTCTCACCATCATTGACGAGTTATTTTTAGATTAGCAGCAACCCAGGCTTGAAATATATTCCTTATCTTACAAGAGCAATTTCTTTTGAATAACAGTGGAAGAATGCCCAGTTCATCCAAGACGCTAATAGTTCCTCGAAGTTTACTGTTCAGACTTCAAGTGGCCACTTCTTAACCTTACTCAGATGAAAGAGGCTCTCTAGTCCAGAGGATTCGGGAGGGGAAGGGGGGACTGTTCCTTTTTGGTAGGTATTTACAGTCGTAATAAAACTCCGAGACTGGTTCGGCGTGAAGTTCAGATGTACCCAACAGAAGTATTAAAACCAATAAGTTATATAATTTCGTAGAAAGCAATAACTTTGTGGTTTGACATATTAGATTAAATAAAATACAGTCATTTTGTATGACTGTATTTCCGGTTTCGCTTACCTCAAGTTTCGTCAGGACGAATTTAAAACTAACAATAAATACAAAAATAGTGCACTTATATATACATATAAAATTACGTGTGAAAGAGAGAGAAAGAATACATATATAGTTAGACGAAACATTAAGGGAGGGGAAAATATGTTATTTATTATATATTTTATTTAATCCAATAAGTTATAATTATATATAAAGATTTGAAAATTATCTACTTTTAGCAAATTCTGTAATCTTTCCTGTGGCTGAAGTAGGGGTCGACCAGAGAGTTCGTCTATCATTCAAGTCATCTAGGAAGATACAGAAGCGCCATTTTATGAATATTGTCACGTAATGGATGCTTGCGTCCTAGCGTGTGCGTCCACCAAGAAAGTAAGAGTGAAGAATATCACGCTACTTATGTGCGCACACTGTTGTCCCGTCCGCCAATCAGAAGGCCGCGGTGTGAAATGATCTATGGCAAGTCAAGATGGCGACAGATGTCAGTTCAGCCGCGCTCAGCTCCAAGGAATGGAAAGAAATTTTGGCAACCACGTCGCGTTTAGTGGCAAAAGTTGAGAAATTTTGGAATACCCTGATGAATTGGCAGAGGTAGACCTCCGCAGTAGACTATCGGAGGCTGAACTTACAATATCTCAAGAACTCGACGCTCGGCTTGACTCTGTTGCTGAGATTCAATTATGGCGTCTACACTCTGTATCTTGGACCAGGAAGAGTGCAACTCTGGTTTGTGGCGATTACAAGAAGAGGAGAGAGTGTTCGGTGAGAGATTACCATGCAAGATAGTGGGTGTTACAAGAACGGAACTATACATTCATATTGAAAAATGAATATTGTTTGTTTTAGATTAAAATAGACTGAATTTGGGTGATGTATAAAAACCTTAAAAAAATAAACATAATTTGATACATGATTTTTTTACAGAGTTTTTCAAATTAAAAAAATGACTACATGAAATTGATAATTTAGGTCAAGAAATACTGGAATATTTTCTTACTCACCAAATAAGCTAGGTTCTACACTTAGAATTTAGTTTTTTTTACATATATAATTTTGTTTGCTTACTAGCTTTATTGTTGACATTGTTTCGACTTACGTTTTTATTCTAAATTTTGTTACTGTTAGTGTTGCAGCAATAAAACGTAATCACTCTTTATTAAAAGTGAGAGACTACCATGCAAAATAGTGCGTGTCATGAGAACGGAACTATACATTCATATTGTCGGGGAAAATGTATGTAATACGAACAAATATTGTTGTTATTGTCCATTCACCTTCCCCTGAAGACAAAAGAATCTCTTATGGACATTACCCGGCGAGGATCCAACAATCAGTAATTACCGATTAAAGCTATCCGGTGACGTGGAGCTCGGAGACCTGGCGTTCTATCCATAGCATGGAAAGCTCTATAGGAGCTGAACGTGAAATTATATCAACTAACATAATTCAGGCAACGTAGTTCACGTAAAAGCGATATGTCACCAGCTTACCTATATTCCATTATTATTTGGTTTCTTCACGCACACTGTGATAGATGTTCAACATACCTGAAACAAAAAAAAAAAAAAACAGATATTAAAATATAATATATTCATAAAATACTTCATCAGTCAATGTAAATATAATACTCTCTATCCGAATAAAACATTAATTTTATTAAATAAAAAAATTGTGCAGTAAATTGAATTATGTGAATTATGTCTTCGTCCATACGAAATTATAGCAATTCGGATAGGCGAGCCACATCCAGAGGATGCAGGTAGCGTGGATCCCAATAGTAGTCCTTAATGAATACCCAAGTGGTAGATGAAGAGTAGGAAGATTCAAAGCTTTCAAATTGGAAGACTGTCGCCAAGAACCGGAGCGCGTGAAAGTAAAATATTCAGGTCACACTTCGATATTGCCTGCAGGGCCATTGAAAAAGAAGAAATATTAAGGTTTTAAATATTATTTTTTTTTTTATGAAATCTAATCGTGTTGAATTTACGTTTTGTGTTACGCTATGTTTATCGCAAGACATTCCCAACTTTTCCATCATGCTGTTGACGCAAGACGAGTACCTACTCCCTGTGCATTTTGTCCTTCCAATATAAACCTTACTGTATACCTGTCCCACTCTGGCCAACTTGGAGATTTCAGAGACGCAGGGACAGATTTCCTTCTGACACCGAACTGTTAAGATCTGTGTTCTTTTTCTACCTCCCGAAAGGAGTGCCGTGCGTAGCGCTAAGACCACGAAGAGGCAGTGTTCTAAATAGCTCCGGAAGTGTAGTGATATATCGGCTCTTCACTCAAAGAGGTGCGAGTCAACTGGAGGTGAAACCCAGGACTTTAGAGCAAGGTAGGCCAGATCCATCTGCCATTATTTTCCTTCCTGAATCCACTTCGGGGTGCGTTAACTAATTATTATTATAATCGATACAGTCCACGGGAACTTATCCCACCACACGCAAATATTTAAATGTATTAATAAAAAATATTTTATTAATTAATAGAAATATAATATTCATTATCCGAATGAAACGTTAATATTATTACGAAGGTTTTAAATAAATGATGGTCCAAAAGTTACTTTAAATAACTTTTTAAATTTGCACTATTTATTAATTTATGTTTTAAACAATATTTGACATAGCGTGAAAAAATATATAATTTATAAATTCTAAAGTGACTTTTGGTCGACATATATAAAAAAAATTATTATGAAATCTACTCGTGAATTTTTACTCAAAATATAATAAGGCAGTTTTAGTGAGTTCATTGTTTACGTGCATATTTAAGAGTGTTGTGCCATGTTTATCGCAAAATACTCGCAACATTTCCATCGTAAACACAAATTTTCTACCAAAATATTTTGCTTAAACAAATTCATCACATCCTCACGCGGGAATATTTTCAGCCAGAAGCGGAAAATTTCAGAAGCTTTGCAAATTATTCATAAAACTCACGGGGACGGGGTTGCAGGGTCTCGGTGCGTCTTCAGATTAAATAACCCTAGTCCAAAACATTTCGCGAGAAACAACTTGGAATAACACGATGTTAATTAATTCATGTAATTACTATTTAATACGTAGCAAAACGGCGTTAACACGGTCCGTAAGCCTATCGAATTAAAAATATTATACGTAAATTGGTGTCAAATTCGATGTTCTAATCAACCCGACATTAATTATTTGACTTACTGAGAACTACATGGTTTAGAAGTGTAAACATCTTTGCTGGCGTACCGCATATTTTTTTTATTATTAAAGTAATTAAACAACTAGTAACTTAACATATGCATTATACTCGTAGTATACAATGATTATCACATATTTTATTCATTACCCATAAACGATAACAAAATTCACGTATTTGAAAATTAATATATTTGCTTTCACGGCCGTCAGATAGGAAATCAAGAACTTAATTTTATATAAACGTAGTTACTACACGGTATCTGTTTACGCGCCTCGTTACTTCGTTTGGCACCACTGGGTTTCCTGGTTTATAATAATGTAAATGTGTGTGTGCGTGTGTAAGTATTACCGCCCTTTTTCGGAAGCTAAACAGACGGTAACCGACAGGCGTCATTCTTATTACATACCGTGTTTCGACCAGTCCAGCGGTTCAAATACATCACCAGTGCGCGCTTCGGTAGGTCGAAATCTAAAGAAGACAACCCAGCTAAACGAACAAGCACCTCGGAACGGAAAGACAGCAAAATTAAAGAGGTTAGTGCAGTTCATTGTTAATCGGAAACCTGGGAACTAGCTGTCGAAGGCATTTACATATCCAGTACCTTATTAGTACAGTATTAGAAATACAATGGTAAACAAATGTTCCGTAACAAATGAATAATTTTATCATACAATTCCGATCAATTCCGTACCCACAATGTTTGGTGTTGTTTTTCTTAATTTCCATAGAACATTTGACAGATGTTTGTGCGCGTTGATTTCTGATGGGCAACAACAAATGGTATGAAAACATACACAGTCAATGTACACACGCTAAAAATAAACAATATAATTACTGAAAATAAACAATATAATTACTGAAAATACACAATACAGTTACTGACATTTGCCTGATAATATGGGTGGGCGGAAAAATACTAAAAGTTGTATCGTTTCCATGTTTCCGAAACACGCCATATTTCATATTATTCTGTATGGAATTTAACCTTTAATAAGAAATCGCGTGGTTTTTGAGAAACAGCTCAATGTTACATTACAGAAACGTAAAACGATACATTTATTCCCATTCGTGTTGCGAAAATATTAATCACACACTGTTTAAATTCAGTACTTACATAATATCGGGGTTTTTTGAAAATAAAATATTGCGGATGGGGAAAATTGATTTGGTAGAATATTGACATTTCAGAATCCACGCTCCGGGCACAATGTTCGATCCGGCGAAGGGCTGTTCTCAGCGGCCGCCCTTCCGAGGTCTGCGGGCTGGCACTACCATATTTGACGTCACGTCATTCTACGCGCGCCCGTATTTTAAATATTGTTTTCATTTATTTTAAACTTTATTAGTAGTCCCGATGCGGTATTCCCCGAAATTCCAATTTGTTTATATGTAATTTAAAATAGGGGAAGCCTTTGTTTTGTGGAGACTTTAAATAATAATAATGTATGCAAAATTTGATCCAGACAGGTAGGCAAGTGGAGGATGAAATATCCCGGGAGTGGGATGTGGTGATTATACTATAATAACACACATTGTTTTGAACATATTGATTAATTTAAATGCTAATTGAATGTATAAATTAGAAAGATATACATATAAAATAAATTTAATATTGTTGTTGCTACCAGTATTCGAATTCGGATCTCTTCCAATCCGGAGAAGGTGCATTATCCGATTATGCTATACCAACACGGATTGACGACGAATTTTCAAGCCTATATGTTGCACTTATCAAATTGATACATATATCGTTCGATTATTTGAAAGCCAACTACTTTGTTTTTACTGAATCTCAAATATCTTTGAATAAACCGAGAGCAGATGCGAAATTCTGCGTCTGCTATCGGTTTACTCAAAGGTATTTGAGATTCCGTAAAAACAAAATAAATGGAACGATAGATGTATTAATTTGAAAATGTAACATATAGGTTCGAAAATTTATCGTTAAAAGTACTGTCTGCTGTAGCATAATCGGTTAATGCACCTTCCCCGGATTGGAAAGAGATCCAGGTTCGAATCCCTGTAGCAGCAACAACATTTTACGATAAAATTGTTTTTATGTGTATATCTTTATAATTAATACATTTAAATAGTATTTAAAATATCACAAACCTATGTTCTAGATAACAACTTCACAATAAGAGTGCGTTCTCTTTAATGATTAATTTAAATTCAAAACTATTATTTTTAATTAATAGTAATATCCAATTACAAAGATAACGCTATATTCATAAAAAATATGATTATAATATATATTTTTAAGGATCCCAGAGATCCCTGAACGAAATTTTATAGCGTTCAATATAATACACATTTATATCTGTGGGAGTGGATGGTACGACCAGAGCGAGAGGGGAGGGTATCTATGTTTTGTACAGGGTGTTAAAAATCAACTATGCAATATTTGAAATTGGTATTTAATGTAAAACACATTTATATAGTGTCAAGGGAGTGGGGTGGCTAGGGGTAAGAAGGATGGTGCCTATGTTTTACGCAGGGGTCCCAGGGTGTATGATTGTATAGAGAAGATTATAAATATATATATTATGACTTTACATTTGTAAAAATTAATTTTAGTCAGGTCATAAACTTTTTTTTTTTTTGTTATCATTATCTTTGAAATTTTGAATGTATATGGGGAGGGATTCGCTCTCGCTTGTACGCGGCAGATGTCAACCGATGGCCCAGCGGTGTCATCTATACCCACCGTTCACCACTTCACTGTGGTGTGGATTTATTAAAATTATTTAAAATGTTCGGTACTCGGGCGAGTTACTCTTGCTACGACTTTTCTTTTTGTCATAAATTGAGGATTTGGAATCCCGGCAGGAAGATTGGCTGCGTGAATTACGGAGTTGGTCCGCAATGGTTTGTGGATTTTACGAGGCGGCCAGAGAAATTGGTCCTGTCCGTTTTGCCGTACCACTGGAGGCAAATGCACTCGAGAAGGATGATTTAATGATGACGTGGACCCACCATAAATAGATGACCTGGCAAATTTAAGGACCCACATGAAGAACGGTAATTTGCATACTACCCTGACGTACGGGATGCTGACTTGTGTATCTCGGATCCCAGGACCTGCAAGTGGGTTTGGACTCGCAAGCAAGCCGCGAGAACACCAGATAGATCAACTGACATTTAATTTTTAGTTGTAAAGGAATTTTAAGAAGATGGTTTTAAACTGTATATTGAACTACAGGATAATGAGTTTCCGTAAATATCAAAGAGATTTAATTTTTTATAAATCTCATTATATAGAATAAATAATATATTGATTTGAACTTAAAAGTCCGTTTTCATTCTGAAATAACTTTTTCTTCCCAACACATCCACACATATTTCAGATAACATAATTACACATTCCTCTGATAATGACCAGCAGATGAAGTAAGAGGTGATCTAAATCTCGAATCGAACTCACGCTATATTTCATGCTCTATCCTGTCTAGCCGGTGAGGAACGTCCAGCCTCACTTGATGACTGGACCGCATCTCACAATAGATATATATATATATATATAGTTTAACACATAAGAATTTATGAGAATTCATTATGTCTGAAACAGATGCGTCGTGGCCGATAAGAAATGGAAATAATTTACGAGTATTATATGGGTGGAAGCAGAATGCCATACTATTGGGTTGATTAATAAATAAGTGCCTTCATGCATAAGGGAGTGAGTATTTTCAAGCAGTTCTTGTTTTGTAATCATCATTATATTTAAACCCTCAAATGGGAGACTTAAGAGTGCATTTTCAATTCAATTCAAACACGCCACACGTAATGTACAATGTTTCGTGGTCAGTTTTACTACAACCTGTTCGACCTTGACCCAATAAATTTCCACGTGTATTATACTACCAGGGTATTACTTCATTAAATGGAAAAACTTTTCGAAATGAAGCAGAAGTTCGCGATTTTATTAAAGCATTTTTATAGGAAAATGGGATTTAATAAATTTCTCGTAACGTTTTGTCAATTTCAATATTAAAACGACCTTTATTTATGAATCAACTCGATAATAACAAGCAATAAATTTGATTTAATAGTCTTTTCTTAGGTATTTTTCCGTAGTTTTATTGTAGCCGAAATATCAAAGGAAAATTTTGTGACTACATCAGCCGTTAATTAATGGTGGACACTGTGGCCACGAAACGTCAAAAACAATTCACAGCATGACTAAAAATAAACTACGCATTAATAACAAATCAATTCAAATTAATTATTTGAATACAAATGAATCAAATAAAAAGATTATACAGACAAACAATGTTTATCGAAAAAATATTTTAGTTGCTACCGGAATTTGACTCTGAACCTTTTCCAATTCGGAGTAATAAAATGCATTATACAATTCCTCTTCGTAAAAATAATATTATTCTTCTTCTATCAAATTTTTACCACCTTGCTAAATATTCTGAAGAATCTCTCTAAGTTAGGTAATAATACAATATTTATTAATATAATTTAAAATTATATCATTAAAAAAATAATTTATTAAAATCCCCAGTGATTTTAAAATCAGATAACTAAACATTCCAACAGTAGGTATATATTATTGATTACCTTGCAATTCCACATCAATGCTTAGTATTGTAATACTTAAGAAATTATGTGTTTTTGTTATTTATTTCGGGTGTTTAAAATTAGCTTTGTGAGTTTACCATTAACCGAGTGGAAAACTTGTGAACCTGAAATAGCTCTGCAGATTAGAAACATTAATAAACTCAAAATAGTAAGACGATCATGTACGGTAAGTGTAAAACATACAAAATTTTAAAATTTAAATAAAAATATGATGACAGTAACTGGTAATTCGATTTCGGCCAAGAAATTTGATTCCAGTACTCTATAAATATATGAAAATAAAATATTTGTTTTATGATTCTACTCGTTTAAAGTTTGGTTGCAAATACTCTTGAAATATGATGTCTCAAAAACACGAGTATTGTAAGTACAGTGTCTATAGCCAACAGGGGCGTGCACTTTATATAATTAGAAAAGACTGTGTAGAAAAAAAAATAATAATACACACTTACACAGGTATACTGACACAAACACATGCTTCTGAAAGAGTGAATAATTAATACAACCTCTAATGATAATACCCATCGATATTAGTAGCACAACCTAAGTCCATGCCTAGTGCACGCCACCGATTGCCAGTAAAAAAAACATATAAGTAACGTTTCTATCGAAAATAACGAAAGTGTCGATGTCACCAGAAATAGTTAGAAGCCAGAATACTGTGGAGCTTTATCCTCTCTGCTTACCCCTGCAGAAAATAGCATGATGGTAAATTGTTTAGTTGGTGTAATAGAATCGTATGTCTTATGTAAAGTTAATTCTATCAAATTCAGCAAAATATTAATTATTATGTGTTTACTGTTGTTTATTCAATAGTCATTTCAAGAAGAGACATTAAATGAGAAAGAAACTGAACATCGACAGTTTCATAAATTACCAATTGTCAATTGAGTATTTGAATTTGAGTCTTATATCAATAAACATCCAGGTTGTGCAATAATTATCCAAGACACGGATTATTTAAAAGCAGATTAAAAATAATAATCGCCGCGAGACGTCAACGAGACCCGTAATTATAATTTGTCACCAGGTGGCACATGTGTAGCGGGACTGGTAAGTTATGTGTCCGATTGGGTTAATTTATTGAGTTACTGTTGTGGTAAAGTAGTTCTCCTCTTTTTGATAAAACATGATAATTTTCAATTTTGAATAATAGGTTTTACGTTGGTTAACTTGCCGATTCCTTAGAATACTAAGGAATCGGCAAGTTAAAAATCTAGATTGATAATAATCAATCTAGATTTTTTTATGAAATTTATACATTAATTAAAATGTTGAAATATTTACCAATAAATCATCTAATCATTTTACTGCTACTGATCAGAGAACATATAAAAAGCATTTAAATTTCTTACAATTTTTTTTTCGATATTAGATCAGTTCAGAAATAATCTATATTTAAAGGGTTTGAAGAATTTTTTTTGTATTTAGCCAAAAAATAACGCTAATAGAAAAACGGACCCCCGTAATTCCACGGAGATATTCCCGAATCAGCGGCAAAATTCCACGTCAGTCACCAACAGAGCTGAAAATCCAGGATTGGATGAATTCTGTTTAACCCTTTTAAAGCCGCGCGCTAAAGAAGCCTTATATATGCAATATTTTAAACGCAATACCGAACTGTTTATTCAAATTTCAATTCAATTCCATGTCACAATCTTACTGCGTAGCGCCTTTCCGTCTGATGCATCAGGTGAGTGGAATTTTCTTCTTTATCCCGTAAGCCATCCAGGTCCGCTATCGAAGGATTCCCTCATCCCTAATCATTCTCTCATTTCCGATTACCTATTTTCCATCCACTAAATCTTTCTGATTTCATCACTACTATTGTGATCGACGACTTGCGTCGGTCACACCAATTATACGTCATTTTCCTTATGTGTATTCTGTTTGTAGACAGGCGGAATAGGCTGTTGTCTCGAGAGGAAGATGAATTAATACCCTGATGCATAAACACCTTGTTTAGTGACAAATATTGACTAACAAAATTATGCCCCGCTAGTACACATTGTTGCACCGTTTCTTCTCTCACAGCATCTTACCCATGGAAAGAATAGCGTATTTTGGTTTCATGAAATAATAATTAAAAAAATGAATTTGAAATACTTCAAAACGGCGTAGGCGAGGTAAATTATTCAAACGATAGTAGTCTTTTTGTAAAATATTCTTAAGATGCACTTTTGATTATCTGAACTACTGAACCTGACTGAACTACCTGACTGAAATAGGCAGGAAATCAAAAAATCTCCGCTTCTTTCATAAATACAAATACCTCGTTTTATTTCTTCACAAAACAATACATTTAATTCATAAATATTTTTCAATAAGGCATTACGACATATTTTTCCCAAAATTTCAGCGAGATGCTAAAACAGGCTCCACCAAGCGTATTTTACCAAAAAATGACAGCCTCTGTTCATTGAAATCTATCTCACGTTTTTCTGGCGCCCTGACGATGATTATATTTTTAAATTACTGCCTCGTGTTCTTGTCACATCCATTTATTGGCATCACTTCGGCGACCTCTCAATCCTGTGCGATATAAGATCTTCAACAACCAACCTGCCGGAGATGCATTTAGAGATTTCATCAACTCCGGAATTTTACACCATAGTATTTAAACTTGTGATTAATTGTCAAAAAATTGGCGATTTTAATGGCGTGTATATCGATTACTGATTTAATAACTATCTAAGAAAAATATATTTGAACCTGAAGGTCATAAACCTCCATTATTTTTCAAATTCATAATAATTCATTTCGACAGTCTGAATGATCTGGATTCTTGATCTCATTCTCAGTAAAAATCTATATTTAAATTTGAAATGTTAATATTATAATTCATAAATTTTAAATATGATATTTTGAAAATAAAATTTGTGTGAAAAAAATGAAACAAAAATATAATTATATCGCTCGGTCAAAACTTGGCTACATCCATCAAAGCGTTGGATCTATAGAAGGTTAAAAATATAACCATTCATTCTCATTTGTACAGAAAAATGTTTGCTACCCTTTCATTAGCTGGCTCGCATTGAAACGGTGCCTACTCTTGACAAGTCTGATCAAACGGTTTTTAAGGGTAGGTAATTGTGTGCGGCCCCGAAAACTTTTTTGTCCGAAAAATATTTCGATGTGAAGTTCTGCAATTATATTTTCGTAATGAAACCAATCACAAACATAGCTCGGCCCTGCTTTGAGGTCTGCCTTCAGAGATCAGACTGAACAAACTTATTGAACCCTCTCAATCAACGCTTTCGACGACGTAAACTTGTTTATAGGAATATGTATATATATTATATATATATATTGTTAATTACTTCGTTAATTTACAGGAAAACTCATGTTAGTCAAAGAGAGAGACATTGTCAGTTTAATAATTGGATCTGAATAGTCAGGTTCATATCTCCTTTCTTTTTTTACGCGTAATAGTTAAAAACCATTAATCTTATGACGACATATTTAAGCTATATTATTTTATGTGTTACAACTCGTACATTAGTTACATTATTTTGGGTTAGAACTTATTACAACTAAAATAAAATATACGCTCATTAGCAAACAACGTAACTGACAATGAAAGTCTTTATATTGCTGGAACGAAATAAAATAAGATATAAAGTATTATATACTTGGCAGTGGCGGTCGGTAAATTTTTGTAGAAGGGGTGCTTTTTTGTAGAAGGGATAAATAAATGTACAAATATATATAACATATAATCGAATGTTTCAATAAGTATTTAAGCCAAACTGTCAAAATTGTGTCGCACAAATAAATTTCTCAAAACTTTGTACGCACGCCAATTTGTGCACTATATCCATAAACAATAAATTTGTTTTTTGTAGGTTGGATGCTGTTAATGAATACGTATACAGTATTCGAATACGTTGACAAATGGAACTAAATGCGCGAGCGCGAAAGTAGCATACTTTCAAACTTTGTGGATACGGAACGAGTGACAGAATCCACTGTTGCTGATATGTATATGTATGCTGTTGAGAATGTATATGTATTTCGACTCGCTCCGTGCGCTCGGCGAATTTATTTGCAGCGGTGAAGTTTTCGGCTAGAAACAAAAAATCCACAAAGCTTTGATTCTAGAACACAAAGCATGTATGAAGCGACCTCGCCAGATACCTGGATTATAAATTAAATTATAAATTAAAGATGGAATCCTTCTGTTGAAACCAAATGCCGCATTGATCAAGCTCGTGTAACCTTTATTCGTATGAAACAGATGTTCTGCAGTCAGTATCTAAACCTTAGATTGCGAATGCGAATTGTCAGATGCTGTGTTCTCGATATTATTTTATGAAATGGAAGCATGTACAATTATCGAATAATTAATAAGGCAACTTGAAGTATTTCTTCTTATTCCAACTTTATTACATACATATATAATTTTCAATATTTGCCAAACTGCAGAACAGTTTTACGGGAAGATTTTTGAGATGTTTTGATTTTGTCATGAGTTTTTGAGATGATGAATAGATTTAAGAATGAAGATGCTATGGTTTGGATGAATAAAAAAAACCAAGTAAGTAATTAAAACAATAAAAATCTGAAAACTTCAATATTTTGCACTCTATAATGAAGAAAAAGGGCCTAGGAAGACGGAGAACATCATGGCAAAAGAACCTAAGACAATGGTTTGGCCAGTCTACTGTAAAGCTTTTCCGGGCCGCAATAAGTAATATCCGTTGAATGAAAAGGTCACACGAAGAAGAAGAAGATTTTATGTGTTCTCAAATTAGGAAGATAATTATTTAAAAATAAATAAATAAAGATATTTATAAATGTGAATACTTGAATAGTAACATAGTAACTTAAACCGGATCAATTTTAAAAAAAAAGTTTGATGGAAATATAAGAATTAGGTGACAAAAATTGCGTCATGAGACCCCTTGTAGTACGTGGCATGTCTATAGAAACTTATCTAAAATGCAGAAATTGTGGACGAATTACATATAACATTTTAATTGCAAAAGTATGCAAAAGGCACGCTTTCTAAAACAATTCATATTTTTGCTTTTTTACGAATATGTGATAGGACCTATACACTAATGTTAATTAATAAACTGAATGAAAAATGCCATAATTAAGAAAATACAAGCATTATAAGAAAGATCATTTAATTTATTTTCCGCGTGCCACAAAATTGTCTCAACTTAGAATGTTTTTGCATATACGAAATACATTTTCTTATAATCTTGAAGCCATGATTAAGGACATAAATCTGCATTGAACCAAATTAGAAAAATCTTAAAAATTAATAGAATTATAATAGTTTTAAAATAGTTTGTGTTAGTGAATATAAATTATTTTAAATAATTTATTATATTTATTTACATGTTTTGAGGCTTCAGCTACTATTTAAAATCAAGTTTTATATCAAAAACATAATAATTTCTTACTAAATAATATTTATATCGATCCTATTAATACGTGTTCTTTGTTTTTTAATCGGCAATTTGAAATTAAAAAATCTTATAAAAAATACACACTCACTACCATAAACTGTTCTAAAAATGTCGAATATCATATGTACTTAAAATTGAATGGTTCAGAATTCTATTCATTTTTAACATTTTGCTAATTTGGTTCAATGCAGATTTGTCTCTGTAATCTTAGCTTTAAGATTATAAGAAAATATATTTCGTATATGTAAAAACTTTCTATATTAAGACTATTTTGTGGCACGCTGAAAATAAATTTAATGGTCGCGGTCTTTCTTATAATGCTTGTGTTTTACATTTAGTTTATTAGTTTTAAATTAGTGTAAAGGTTTTATCTAAGTATAATTGTTATTAAAAAAGACAAATCTAGTGTATAACGACTAATAAAAATACATATTCTCGTAAAAACGCGTAAATATTAATTATATTTGAAAGGGGAAACCTTAAGTAAAATAAAATCAATATATAACAGATTTAAGTTATAGTCGGACGATTTTATGAAGTTCAGCAGTGATGCCTGGTGGGACATAGATTAAATTTAATATCGTAAAATTTCGTTGTAATAGGCAATCGCCTTCTTTATACCTTGTCTAGCAGCTGTTACTAGGTCTTCATTCGAATCGATTACTTCCAGAACCTTCGCACTGGCCTCAATCACCGGGTACCATTTTAATTAAAATGCTTTCTCATTTATTATTTAAAATATACAACGTAAGTACGCAAATCGACGTAAAGTAAGTCGGGGTATAACTGTGTACATAAGAAGTAGGGCAATATTTGAAACCACCCCTGCAACAACACTGTATATCGTTTATGGGTAGATCTGAGAATTGAAATGCTTTGTGTATCTTTTCGGGTATCGAATGATATATTAATAAACAATAAAATATTATTAGGAGAACACATTCCTATTGTGAAGTTGTAATAATGGAATGATAGATGTATTAATTTGAAAACGTGTAACATATAGGTTCGAAAATTTGTCGTCAAAAATAATTTCGCTGTAGCATAGTTGGATAATTGACCATCCCCGGTTTGGAAAGAGATCCAGATTCGAATCCCGGTAGCGCAACAACAATATTTTTCGATAAAATTAATTTTATATGTATATCTTTCTAATTAATACATTTAATTAGTATTTAATTAAACAATAATAAAAAATTAATTTATTAAAGAAAACACATTCTTATTGTGAAGTTGTAATTATTCAGAACATAGGTCTGTGTTATTTTAAATACTAAATTAATGTATTAATTATAAATATATACATATAAAATCAATTTTGTCGAAAATTGATAATTCTGGCGTCTGCAGTCGGTTTACTCAAAGGTATTTGAGATTCTGTAAAAATAATGAAACGACAGGTGTATTAATTTGAAAAATGTAACATATAGGTTCGAAAATTTGTCAAGAAAAATACTGGCGTTATAGCACAAAGGTAGTGCACTTCCCCGGATTGGAAATAGAGATCCAGGTTCGAATCCCGGTAACGCAAAAACAATATTTTTCGACAAAATTGATTTTATATGTATATATTTATAATTAATACATTAATTTAGTATTTAAAATATCACAGACCTATGTCTGAATAATTACAACTTCACAATAAGAATGTGTTTTCCTTAATAATATTTGTTGTATCAATGTGTCCAAAATTTAATAAAAATGAATTGATAATTCTGGCGTCTGCAGTCGGTTTACTCAAAGGTATTTGAGATTCTGTAAAAATAATGTAGATGGCTTTCAAATAATGGAACGACAGGTGTATTAATTTGAAAAATGTAACATATAGGTTCGAAAATTTGTCAAGAAAAATACTGGCGTTATAGCACAAAGGTAGTGCACTTCCTTTCTTCTCGTATATATATGCACAAAGGTAGTGCACTTCCAATATGTAATTGTATTGTTGCAAGGGGTTGGGGCGGGGTTCTCATTTATTCTATAAGAACCTCTCGTTTTAGATATTTTAATTTTTTTAAATCAAATACATAAAGCTAAATAACACAACTTTGTCCACAAGCATGGCCGTGAAGTAATATATACGATTTACGTGGTTTGTTTATTGGATCGTAAAAATGTACGAGATTCGTTCACTTCACACCCTGAGGAAAATATAATCACCTCGTTTCTTCTGCCTGGACGAAATTTTGCATACATCGTTACTCTTCAGGGCCAGCGTAAAACAATGGAAACCACATCCCTATTCCTCCCTCCATCCTATCACCACCAATAAACACCCTTCCTGTCCTGACAACATCGGGCACAGGAAGGTAAAAAATAAAAAAAGTACAATTCAAAGAAACTCAATCATAATTGAAGATACATTATAAAATATGTATCTATACTTTCACCAACTAACCAATCATCGTGTCGTTTTTCCACAGGAGTAGACAGAGAGGATATAACATTTTAACACACCACTCGTGCCACTTCCATATATCTTCTCATGCACGCTCTCGGTTCTCACTTCCAAAACTGGCCTCATATATTTAATTTATCATCCTCTCCTCATACATACGTTTCACACGGCCAAACCATCGCCGACCCTTTCTGGATTCTATAATGTAATAAATCCAATTAATGTTTTATGCAGTGTATGTAGAAGTATGATATTTATTCCATAAATAAACTCGACGTGTTTGATTTAAATTAAACGCTAATGTTAGAGTATGCAAGAAGTACGAAAGTATGGAAGAAGTATAGAAGACGTGCTTAAATATGTTCTTCTAACATCAACATCTAACAGTGTTCGGAAAGAGTATGACATAAGGGTGAGGGAGAAAATTATTCATAAAGTTTTCGAAAATCCAGCATTTACTAGCGAACTTTCCCACCGCTAGTACACAGCCGTGATTAGACTATCAGACTTTGAAAAAATAATGTTAGCTAAATTAGTTACAAGAACTTTGGTTACTGCGATAGGAAAAAATTGTCAGGGGAATTTAAAGGATTAATCTTGAAAAAAAAAACTCAAATAGAAACCACGTCAAAGAACAATATTGAAATAAATTTTCAATGATTTTGTTTTTCTACCAACATCGTGGGCGCGATATTGCTTTCGTTCTCTGTAATATGGCAATGATAGTTTTACAGAAAATTACTGATCATTTTTTTGATTGGAAATGCATTATGATGTTATTAGAAATTAAATATATCGATACCGATGATCAAAATATTAAATCGAAGTGCGCCATTTGAGCATACACAAAAAATATCACAAATAGCCATCGTCATTATACACTTAGCCGATAATTAACAAGTTTATAGAGAAATTAAAAAAACAGTCGACTGACCATTTTTTGAAATTCTCATATTTTTTGTGCAATCACTTTAACTTGTTAGTAGTTTAAAATGACCATTATTTTTAATTGATTGGTTTTGATTTTTGTGTGGCGGCCATATTTGTTTTACAGGGCGTAGAATATTTTTCAATGTAAAAGGTTTGCGGAACCTGAAATATCTCAGCTCCTATTTGTCCTATCAACGTGAAGCTAAAAGCAATTTATTGAAAAAAAAACAGGCTATAAGATTGCTTTGACATATTTTCAACTACATTCATTCCCACAGTGTGAAATTTCAGCCTTAATTGTTAGCTTTCGTTTTAAAAATATCCCATCTTCACGGGGATACTTTTGCAGGAAAGGTTAGAGTCCATATGATAATATTTTTTTTATTATTTACAGAGGGGTGGGAACTAGTTGTGTTTACACATCAAATTTGAACCTTGACTATAAGTCTCCCTTTTTTTAGAAATTTACAAAAACTGCACTTTTCAAGGTTAAATAACTCTGGTGGGCGACTAGATAAATTTCAGAAAAAAATAGTACTGTATGATATTATGCATGAACATCATACAGTAATGAATTTTTAAATTTGACTGTAAGCAGAGATATTGCGAGCACAAAATGTCAAAAAATACGCGAACTTAGAAAAATTTATATTCAATATGTCTCTTGCGGGAGTAAAATCATTAGCCAGTCGATGGATCCGGGGAGACAGTGGAATGTTTGTGATAATTTGTATCTGAATGATGAATGACAACAATAGAATAATGAATGGTGCCGCGTTAGCCAACTAGATACTTGTAAATTGCTTAAATGATGGAGTTCGGGACAGTTGAAAGTAGAATTAAATATATTAAAAGAAAATATAATTTTATTAGTCAGTCCGATAAAAAGGTAGATATAATTTGTATTTTATTTTGAAGTAGTTTAAAGTTTAAAACAAAGAAATTTACGTTGCACTATAGTGTAAGTATTTATAAAGAATTTATAAAATAGAATATAACCAGGAAACCATATAACAGAGTTAATCCTCTTTTTAAGTTTAGTTTATTTGTTTACGTATCTCTAATTTAATAAATAGAGAAATGGTGTACAATTTTTATATACTAATATTATTTTCGAGCTTTGTTATTTGTTTGTCATACATTTAAATGAACAGCGTTAATTATTTAAAGTCGTCCAAATATGAAAACGTTATATACCTCGCTGATTAAAAATAATATAAATTTTAATTTTAAAAGTCTTCCTTAAAAGAATTATTAATGAAATAATTAGTCGTACTTTCGGATTTTTCTTCGAAAACTCAGCAAAGAGGAATAAATGTGAAAGAAATGGTCCAGTCGCCGACTTGCCGCGCCATCTGTGTAATCGTTTGAAAAGCGAGGAGTGAAAAAAAATCAAAATAAAGTTGGATGTTATGAAACTTCGTCTCTGCCTCGAGAAAAGCATTAACTTGGGTCTGTCAAAGAGATTTAATTTATTTGAAAGACCTGCTTTTTCGTTTCATGACGCTAGCTGGCATTTAAAAGCAGCAATAAAAAAGTATAAAGTTTGCTCTAAACCTCAAATACCTTCGGGAAAAGTGAGATCATCGTAAAAATTTGAATTCACAACTGCTGGCAAAAGATCATTCCGGTGATTCCATTAAAATTTGCTCAAACGATCAACTCTTTACGATTTTTCTCTTTTATCGGGTTGATGTTGGTAGTTTATATGGAAGAAATATTTTTGAAAAACGAAAGTAAATACGTCACTGTAAAAATTCGTAAAGAACGAAACATTCTTTAGAAAAAGTTGAGTTGTTACCTTTCTAGTGCCGAAAGACTGCTCCATCTAACTAAGCTACACCATTTCTTATTTTTAAACGAGAGATAATACAGGATGCATTAAAAGACATATCACTATGTAAAAGTAAATGACATGAACTGTTCAAAGATTTTTGGTGAAACTTTGTGGAATTCTGTAAATTGAGTCAAACTCTGTTTTATTCCACTACACTTTTCATTATATTAAATGATATATAACGTTTTCGGGAACATCTTCCCATTATAAATATTATAGATCAACTAAAATTAAAAGCACTGTCAGACAGTAATATATGGTGAACCACCTAGTACCACCCTACACCACACAAAATGGCTGCATTTAACTCGACGGTTCATAGACTTGTGTCAATTCCACTAACAGCAGAAAATTACACCAAAGAAAAAGAAACAATTTTAAATAGCAAAAAATAACGGCTATCAAGAGAAAACCATTAAAACTATTATTAACAAGAAGAAAATACAAAAATAAATATATACATACTTATATCACAAAATGGAGAAGAATAATGTATGTAAAAAAACTTACAACAGATTTATTAAATTCCTGTAAAGATAAAAAATGTAAACCTGCCTTCTATACAGAAAACAATATGGAAAAATATATCTTGAATAATAAATCCAAAATAACCCAAGAAAAAAAAAGCAGAGTCTACAAGTTGAGTTGTAAGAATTGCGACGCATTTTACATTGGACAGAGCGGAAGAAGAATAAGAAAAAGATTGGAAGAATACAAGAAAGCAATAAAAAACTTCAGTCTGAACTCCGAAATGGCTGAGCATGCAAAAATGGAGAGCCATTCATTTGATAACAGTAATTTACAACTTATACATAGTTGCACCGAAGGACAATAATTAGACACTTCAGAAAATTTAGATATATGTAATAATAAAAATAACAAAAAAAACATAATAAATATTCAAATACCGCCCATTACATCCCCACTCTTATCCATTTTAATTCCACCCCCACCCCCATTAATTCCATACACACTATATATTACTGTCTGAAAGTGCTTAGTTATCTATAATATTGATAATGGGAAGATGTTTCCGAAAACGTTATATATCATTTAACACAATGAAAAGTGTAGTGGAATAAAACAGAGTTTGACTTAATTTACAAAATATATAACATTTTTATTTATCTTATTATTATTACAATGTCATGATATTCTATATAGGATAAAGTTTTATGGACTATATTTGAAACTCGCATTTGTGAACTTTAAAATAGAGATCATTTCCAAACACATTTAAAAATAAATAAATCTATATTTAACTTAGTTTAGACCACTGTGAATTATGTAAAAATAAATACGTATAAATAATTTACAGCGGTCTAAATAAAGTTAAATATAGATACAATTTTAAATTATGTTTAAGCATAAAGTTAACCCTACAAATATCAGCCGTATACATTTTTATGTATGAATAAAAATTATTTCCATGCTATGTAAAATGTCACGTTAAAGATAAATAAAATAAAAAAATAAACGTACAAAATGCTACTTATTTTTAAATTTATACTCTTACCCCGTATTTTAAAACAAACAAATATTTGCGTTATGAAAATAGGATTAACTTGGTGATCTTCTAGTTCACCTTGACTTAAAATTTGGCCTAGGTACAAATATTCCTGAACATATTCTACGTACACTCCTCTGACAGCGACGTATGGGGTATGTTCGCTCAATCTCTCTCTCTCTCTCTCTCTCTCTCTATACATATGAATTTGATTTGAAAGTTGATTTTGAAAGTGCCTACCTTTGTGTTTATTTAAGATATTATATGCGCAGGGACACATATTATATTAACCCAATATAAATTATATTAAACTGAGCAACGCCGGGTATATATAAATGCTAGTTATTAATAAAAGTATGAAAAAAAAGAAGAATGCTAATAGATTTCACAGAATTTGATTGTTGTATTCTAGAATTTGAATGAAGAAACAAATAATATTTTATTTTAAAAATATGTTTTATTAAGAAGAACACATTCTTATTGTTTATTCAGAACAGGTCTGTGAAATTTTATATACAAATTAAATGTATTAATTAGAAAGATATACATATAAAATCAATTTTATCAAAAAATAATCTTGTTGCTACCGGGATTCGAACCTGGATCTCTTCCAATCCGGAGAACGTGCATTATCCGATTATGATATACCAACACAGTGGTTTAACGACGAATTTTCGAACTTATATGTTACACTTTTAAAAATTAATACATCTATAGTTCCATTATTTGAAAGCCATCTACTTTGTTTTTACGGAATCTCAAATATCTTTGAGTACACCGATAGGAGAGACCAGAATTAACAATTCATTTTTTTTCCTATTTTAATCCCGGTAGTACCGACAATATTTTTCAATAAAGTTAATTTTATATGCATATTTTCTATTGAATACATTTAATTTGTATTTAAAATATGTTTTGTTTAATTTTTTTATGTTCTATCGACTCACTATGAAGATATCAAAGCTTTTATCGAATAACATTTTTTTAAATTGTTGTTTATGCCAGCATGTCAATAGTTTTAAAAAAAATATGGCGCTAGGGTTGAAAGGCTTTCGTTCTTTTGACAATGGTAATCTTTGTGTTGGTGCCCGCATGAGGGGTGAGATTAAATCGTCAGTTTCCGGTTTGATGAAGATAATACTATTTCATCCCTTATCCAAATGTAGTACAAGGGATGGGCGGGGCGAACAGTTTTCAGATACGGAATATTGATCGGAAATGTGATATTTATCTACAAAATAATTTAATTTTTGTAAGTAATACAGTCTCAATATTCTGTAGTATATCATATATCAATCTAATGATGAAATTCGAATTTACGTCAAGCTATCATGTTTTTTTAAGTGTATCTCAAGCTAGAGCCCTCGCTGACAAAATGTCGTACTTGATACTCGTAATTTCAGCAAAATATGTGATCAGACAAATTCGTCATATCCGTTACCGTGGTGAGTAGATATTTTATTCAGTACGCATAAAGTTAAACTTACGAAATACACTTAAACTAGAGAAGACACAAGTCACATGCTCGTCGCAACACAGATTGTTCTAATGAGTACATATAATACATAATTTTAATAAATAAATGTTCAAAAATTAAAAATTCTTTGTGAATTCAGTACTCACATGGTAACTAGTCTTGGTATTTGATTTTAAAAAAAATACATAGGTAAATACAAAATACAATGTTAAGCAACCGTCTATTAATGAGTCTAATTATAAAATGTCAAAAATAAACGTAATAAAATTCAATTAGCAATATTAGAATATGTTCAAGAATTCAAAATTACTGGATTTTTACCTATAAAGAGGCACTGTTATTAAACAAAGACAAAGCGAGTCCACATATTAACATATATACAACTTTCAAAAATTTGATAAATGTGGATATATATGGAGGGGTGAGAACTGGTGAACTTTTTATTTATATAAAGTGATCACTTAAGCCAGCCGAAGACAGGTCGTAAGTTCTGTAATTACTCCATACTTCCATATATATTTTCCATTAAATATAATAAAAAATAGTTGTGAGATATCTGATTTATGTTTAGTAATAAAATTCCATTACTTCCCTTCTTTCCCAGTGAAATCTACAGATAACACACTCGCAATGTTTACGGACAGCCATGAGGGTATTTAATTATTCACCTTTTTTTTTTTAAATTAACGTAAGGAAATTTCGTCACACTTAGGCAAGCTAAAGAATTCTAATTAACAGATAAATGCGAACTCGTAACAAATAACGGTCTATTCTAGGTGTTAAATTTACGAAATGGAGATGAAATTTCTGAACGAAATTTCCTCTGAAGTTCTTTGTGTATCGCCCAGATTCAAGTTCTTCCATTTGGTATTTCTAATTATTAATTATTATTCCGTAAAGCGCGACAATACTTCAAAAGTCAAAAACACAATCATAATATCAATAAATTTTTCCATTGAAAAAATATTTCAATTTCTTTATAAATAATATTCAAAGCGACTATCTTTGAATATACAGATTCCCCCAATTCTATATTTTCTTCTTTTCTTACATGCAGCAATTTAGTAATGAAATAGATCGCGGATCACATCTTGATATAGGACAGCGTCTTTTATGTGGGTGAAAACATTAAAAATACACTGTAAAACAAACATTCAATTTAAAAATATTGAAATTCATATTATATATAGGTACAAGTGCTTTTTGTTTCATCGGACAACTTTTACTGAATTATAAATAAATAAAATTTATATTACTGAAAAAAATCTAATTAAACATGACGGATTGATTTGGCTGTTACTTCGTGGTGTAACATTTTCTTATTTTTAATATATAATTTTTATTTATAATTTGTACTATACACATAGTTTCAGGAAGAGCAGCCTTTTCCATCTACAGGTGTAAATTGAACCAAAATTAAATACGGTTGGTTATTGGGGCGGTGGGGCGTGTAACATTGATAAAACTAGCCGTATGAGAAGACAACTGCATTAAGAGTTTTAAAAAATTAAATTATGGAGGTTACTGACTTTGCAACTAATACCTTCATTTAACATTATGTTTCCATCAATATTAATTTACAAAATACGGAGTGATTTCAAATAAATACAAATTTCACCAACCGACAACCGATTACTTTCTGCTAGTAGGAATGTAATATCAGTTAAAATGGGCTAATTTGAAAATAAATTTACATTTTAATCTTTCCCTTACCATGCTAAAATATAAACAAGCGTTCCGGGACTATAAACTCAGTGTACATGTAGACATTCACTATTTTTAAGCTGGAATATTTACATTTATCAATCATTCAAATAATAGTTGACATGTATATAAGTGAACATATATATATATACATATATATATATATCAATTATTGTGTAAAAGTGATAAAAATGAGAAAACACATTAATGACACGTCTAACTCGGCCAGCGCACGCTCTGCTACTAAAGTGACGATCGGCATCCGGCACCCCACTACCCGAGGACTGCGCCGTTCTCACCGCTCAGCACATACACATTCTTAGAGAAAACATTTTTTATTGTTGCGTATGGTAAATATTATATATAATATATTGTAATTATTACACATAATACTCGTACATAGTTAATTTTTAAAAATATTGCAGAGGAATACCTAAAATATGAACACTGTATTTAGTATATTTACAGAGATATTCACATAATTAGAGGTAATGTCAATTCAGTTTACATCATCGGATAGGAAAGGTTAACAATTAGCATTAAATGTAAAAAATAAAATATAAAGTGTAAAAGTTTGACGTCATAAGTCCAAAATAGGAGAAGAACAAACGAAATATATAATATTAAAGTAAGTATATAAATATTTTTATAAAAAAAATAAAAAATAATAATGCGACAAAATGACCTGCTCGATGACACGGCCCGAACGGAGTTGGCGACACGTCTTGCACTACACGACACTAGGGGAGAAAGTTTTGTTATTGGGTAATCTAGGCATATCAGTTACAGACAATGGATGCCTTCATCGAGGGATGTGACGCTGTATTTCTGGGGGGATGTTATTAACTAAACCGAATAATCTCATCGGTGCCGTCACAATTTCGTGTTCATTAAAATAAACACCAATTTAAATGATAAACAACATAATGTTGGTTATTACAGCAATAAAATACACGGATATATTATATTCAACTAATCATATAATATTACTTGTTATATTTTCCAAAACTTATATAAATTAGCATTGAGCAGTTGGCTATCACCCTGTGGCCGACTTTATCGGCCGCCTCGTGGCTAATGTGGTTGCTGCACGCTCACAGATAGTGTCACGTACGTAATGTAACGTTACGACGATAATGCGATACACGTATGGTAACTTACATAACCAATACAGAGTATACATCACTATTATTGGCGTTTGTTGTAATATAATCAAGGGCAGCTACAGTTAGTACAAAAATATGAAAGATTGTTGAATAATATTAAGAATTATTAGGAAAACACATTCTCAAACTATTCAGAACATAGGTCTGTGATATTTTAAATACTAATTAAATGTATTAATTATAAAGATATACATATAAAATCAATTTTATCGAAAAATATTGTTGCTCTACCGGGATTTGAGATTCCGTAAAAACAAAGTTTCAAATAATGGAACGATAGATGTATTAATTTGAAAAAGTGTAACATATAGGTTCGAAAATTTGTCGTCAAAAATAATGTCGCTGTAGCATAGTTCGATAATGCACCTTCCCCGAATCGGAAAAAGATCCATCCCGATAGCGCAACAAGAATATTTTTCAATAAAATTGATTCTAAATGTATATATTTATAATTAATATATTTAATTAGTATTTAAAATATTGAGAATGTTTTGTAAGAGTTAAAATACTTTTGAAATCATATTAAAAATACAAAATATTATAAAAGTGTTTTGTATTTATTGTTTACAGAGATTTGAAAGAAGTCGTAAACATATATTTAATAATACTTTTAAAATTAGCAATATTAACTTTGGGGTTAAAATTCTTTTTTTAAAAATTTATTATCTTTGTTTTATTAACCACTGAATTGAGTTTAAATATATCTACCGGTTTCGAAAAATACAATTTTCTTCTTCAGGATGTCATAACTAACTAAAAATATATTATATATCATCGTTTCTTCTACAGAATCTATTTAAAAAAAATTTAACTACGAGTCCATTCTAAAATTTTTTCCTAAAAATTATTCGACTAAATTTGTATTAAGCAACAATTAGAGTTAGGTACTAAATTTATTTTTTAAATAATTGTTTTTTTTTTTTTTCAAATTTAAAAAATAGATTCTGGTGAAGAAACAATGATGTATATTTTTAGTTAGTTATGACATCCTGAAGAAGAAAATGGTATTTTTCGAAACCGGTAGATGTATTTAAACTCAATTCACTGGTTAATAAAACAAAGATAATAAATAAATAAAATATATTTAATAAAATAACTTTTAATGAAAACACATTTTGAAGTTGTAATTTCAGTGGTATTTTCAATACAATTTAAATAAAACGAATCAATTGAAAAGATAGAAAGTAAATAAAATAAAAGATCATCTATATTAGTCAAATCTCAGGAATCCCAGTAGCAATCAAATATTTTTTCGATACATAGATTTTTTGTATATCTTTCTAATTGATTAATTTAATTATCATTAATAAAACCATTTTTGTTTGTAACGTGTTATTGTTTAAATACAGCAATTAGATAAATTTTCAGTAAGAGACCAAAGGTTACATGGAGAAATCTCCCCCCCTCGTTAATGGTACATTATCTTTTCATACAATTAATTTGCATAAAACATTATTAAAGCAAGTGTTATAATTTAATTTCCTTTGCTTTAAAGTGAAATGCGAACGCCCCACTTAAAAGAAAACTTAACAACACCAAACTTATCTTAATTTCTCACTTCTGCGCGGAGGGAGGGCTTTTGATATACGGCCATAATCCCGCAAAATATTATTCAACCTTGCCAAAACAATGGCTTCTTCATTAATTCAGTACCAAATGTAATTAAGTCACTTACGAAACATTTCTCAAATTTTAAGTGAGAAATTAATATGATCGGTTGGTATGTGGTTTCACGGTACGCAGTAATGCGGAACACGTCCCGAGCATACAACAAGTCTGCTGACATTAATTACTGATATATTCATCAGCTAAATAAGTGTAGGGAATAAGTACATTACTATATCGTACAAATGTACATTTCAACAATATTTTGATTTGTTGAAACATATTTCAACTGTAAAGTTGTAATTTTAGAACACAGTCCTATGATATTTAAAACAAATTAAATGAATCAATAAGAAATATTTACCGAAAAAAATCAATCAATCGAAAAAATATTTAGTTACCACCGGGATTCGAATCCGGAACTTTTTCATAGTTACCATTTTGCCATGTTAACTATTCATGTTTATGACAGATTTGAGACTTATATTTTGTACCCTTTATAAATGACACATGTACAATATTATTTATTTTTTTAAAAACGTAATAGATAAAAAGAAAAATCAATAATATCATTTGTAAAGAGTGCGTAATGTTAATCTCAAATTCGTTGGAAACAAATGGATAAAGTGGCACACTGGTAATGCGTTTCCCCGAAAAGTATCCGGTTCGTAACCACGTGGTAACCAATTTTGTTTTAAATTTATATATAGATTTAATTATCATTATCCCTTCTGGCGTTGGGACCAAGTATCAGACAAATTTCACGTTTTTTTTACTTTTTCCTTTAGGTCCAATATTGACGAAATCATAAAGTTTTTAAACAACCGCCGTTTTACAAAATGGCGCCAAAGGCAAATAAAGGTGCAAAAGGTGGGCAGGGCCGGCCCGAGGGGAGGTGAGCTCGGGTCCTGCCTTAGGGCGCCGAACGGGCCGGGGCGACGAACGAGCCGGGGCGCCAAGCTAGCCGGGGTAACCGTATTGCCCTGGAGAATGGCAGCTAATCTCACCTGGGCTAAAATTTTAATCAATGACGATTCGGAAACTGGATTATTTTGCCCATGTGAAACGAAACTTGAGAGACATATGTAATATAACACTCTCCATCGTATCATCAGTGGAAGATTAAATCACGAAATGGAGGGTCTGTTCGCAGGAGGATGTTGATGATGCGGAATCTGAGAGTTTGAGTGAATGTTTTAACACATATACCGTTTTTTTTTTTTTAAATAAGTGATGGGGGCGGGGCGCCTAGAAAAATTTCGCCCAAGGACGCTACAGGGGCTAGGGCCGGCACTGCCCCTGGGGTATGGACTCTCGGGCAATTGCCCATGCTCCCAGCCGATAGATACCCCACTGCATATGTACATTTCATTAATAATCTGTTGTTTATCTACGGTACATTATTGAAAAATGAAAAAAACGAAATGAAATTCACGTAATGCCTCTAATTTAAGTAAACTGGGTGTGACATCCCTAGTGCATAATATTTTAGGGGTAGAAACATATTAAAAATATGAGTTGAAGATGCATGTACCCAACCTCAACCATGTCAGAGATATCTTCTTCTTCCACAGCACTACCTCCCAGGGTGGGATTTGGCCTTCTCTACAAGTGCACTTCACCAACACATATCTCAGGCCATTCCTGTCCAGTTCCCAGACCCTTCCATCCTGCTCCAGTCGTCTTGCACACATATCAGAGATATAAGCATTAAAAAAATTATGCGATTATTTCGATTGCTTGAATGAAATATTATGTTAATTCAAAATTAAATTTGGACACAAAAAATAAAAGATCATCGCACTTCGCCAGACTATTTTTTGTTAGCTGATTTAGTGTCTATAGAAAAAATAAAATTCGAAAATATTGTATTTATTTCAAAGTACATAGACTTAAAGCCTAATGTAAAAATATCGTACAATAATATTTTTCGTAACGGTACAGAATTTATGCATACTCCGAGTACATACTGATTAGTGATTCAGTTAATCAAATTTCACGCATAAAATATTTGTTACACCCTGTATAATATACAACTATAGCGCAAGTAGAAAGATTCCTTAAGTTTTCCCGCACTATTCAGCTATCCGCCGCAATTTCACCATTTCTCGCAATCTGCCAAATGACGTATAAAACAACCAGATATGCTTCTCTCTGTCTCTCGACATTCTGCTAACATTCTACAGAAGGAAGGAACCAACTTAAAGGCAGTGTCAAAACAGTAGAGCGAGAAGGAAGTATTATGTAACTGAAGTCTGGAAATTGAATTTCTGCTTAAGTAAGGCCTATAGATCTGTTCAGGTAATTGGAACTACGCTTGAGATATCGTTTTGTTGTTTGGGCGAATGTAATTATTATAATTTGATTGTCGTACATCGCAAACTGAATGTTGAATTAATTAAACGGGAATAATGACGGATATTTGGATTGCATTTGAGAGTTGAATTATTACTCCCCGTTACACGATCGTAATGTCACGGTGGGATCCTATATGTCTTGCAAGTGCAAGTGTCAAGTGTCACATTAATATTCTCACTATTATATATTCAAACTAAGCTAAACGCTTGTGCTATGAAAATAGGATTAACTTGATGGTCTCTTGGAACGCGACTCGAACCCCCTCCCCCCCACCGGCCACTAGTATTATAACCACTAGAACACAAGCACGTCAGTTAAAAAAATATTTTAAAAACTTTTGTTTAAACTTTGACAAAACGAAAGTAAATTGTGATGTTTCATATTAGCTATTGAGAACATTAATTCTCTTATTTGTGTTGCACTTTGTTAATTATGAGAAAAATTTTGAAGCAAAATAACTAATTATTATTAATTTTAATAAATAATTCTGTAAGTAGGTAATGCTTAAACATATTATTCATATTTGTCATACTCTTTTCTTTATATAAGATTAAAATGGACAGTCAGAGATGAAATTTTAAAAATAAAGAATGAATCGTACACGATCGTAGCACGTAAATATTCTCACTATTGTAAAACTAAGCTAAACTCTTGTGCTATGAAAATAGGATTAACTGGTTGTCTTTGGAACCCCCGATCATATGATCACCAGGCGAGCGTCTTTCTACCAAATCAAACAAGCACGTCAAATGTATTGTGTGCAGTAATTTATTTTTAATTAAAAATATTGATAAACTAAAAATATTTGTTAACGTACTACAATTAATTTAATAAAATAATAATGTATTTTTGATTAAAAACAAATAAATGCATATCTACTGAATATTACCTAGTCTAGTGATTAAGAAACTCTTCTAGTGATGGACCAGGATCCAGGAGACCAGTCTTACTTTCGAAACACAAACGTTTAGCTTAGTTTTAAAATAGTAAAAAAAATTGACGTGACACGTAGTCCGGGTACACATTTATTTTTAAGCTATTTCAAATAAAATAGCTTAAAAATAACAAAAAATCATTTCCCTCATGAAATTACTTCAGTACAGTTTATTTGCGTAGGCTCGATACAATACGAAACAACATTAGGTATTCAACCATTGGTGTCACATTCAAGCCATTCCTCAAAAGTTATCGCGTATTCAATTCGGATTTACAACGTGGTCAAGGACAACCCGGGAATCAAACGCTCCGGCAATAAATCCTCGTCGATTACGCAGAAATACCGTGCACTCGTTTCTGTGTGAGATCGAGACTAAACAATGTCATAAAAATCGTCACAAAACAAATGGCGCGCACGAAAAAGAGCGGCGAAAGTGAACGCCCCTGCTCGGGTCCGAAAAATCGCTTACGTGACTCGACTCCCGAACGTGGCGCGGAACCGCGCAACGGCATTAAAGTTTACGAACACCAAAGTTTTTTTGTCGAAGTGCTTTTGCGAACAGACGTCCTTCGCAAATTTGAAACTGGAACAAAAAGAAATTTTATCCGGATTTTAGGTTATTAGGGTTTTGAACTCTTCGTAGAAAACGTGTCCTAAATCACGCTTTCTACATACAGCCACGACGTGATTTCGTAGGATTAGGAGAAAGGATAAAGTTGCACAGTTTTTCAATACGGGCATACGGTACGAGACCTGCTTTGATTTGAAAATTGCTTATCTTTACGTCATACCTACGCAATGTTAAAAAATACCTGTATTTGGAAACACAATTTGTTTTTAATCAAAACGCTTCTTGTTTATTGACCTTTGATTACAAAAACAACCTGTCCTAATTTTTCGTATTCGAATGAAATATTTTTTGTAAAGCCATTTTGATATTATTGTCAGTCTACTAACGAATTATGAAAATAACATTTTCATTTCAATCGTTGCTAAAAAAGGTTTTCAAGTGCATGAATTATTTTAAATCTTAAAGTTAATTTTCAATCCAAGCTGAGGATATTTAAACATAAAATAAAAGGCATTTTGCGAAGTTGGAAAACACGGTATTTTAATAATTGTAAATATTATTAATATAATATATAGCATTGTGCTTGTTCAATGAAAAATATAATCCATTTGCTTCTCTCTGAACAAGGGTTACAACAGGCATAAAATAATCATAGTTGTCAAATTTTGAGAAGAACATTCATTATATTATATGAAGTAAATTCAATCTCCATTTATTGGTGTTTGTAGCGTTAACTTTGTGGTTAGATATAATTTAAAATTGTCATTTTTGCAGAACTCCATGTTTATTTTAATTAAATTTAAAAAATCAAATTATAATAAATATTCTGCTAGTTTGCGTAAGCGTTATTATATGTCACAGCTGTTTCGGGCGGTTAAGGCCATTTTCAAACAGTGGATAAACCACGTACACTCGACTTATTCAACTGATTTTAGTTACCCCTTCCTCTAACCATGGGTAATTAGGTGGTTTCGGTGAAACCGATGTATATTAATATTCCTTATTGTCAGATGCACTACCTTATCATTAAAATTTTCTCGTTAATATGTATGACATCTATGTTTGCTAATGGTTAACCTTAATTGTCAATTTTACCGTTTCTGTAAATGATTATTAGAAATATTTTTAAGTGCCTCTATTTGTTTTAAAAACCAAGATTACCCCATTGTGATTGGTTATTTTGTTTTGATTTTAGTTTTTTTTTTTAAATATTAAGAAGTGGGGAGGAGATAATTTTCTGTTGACTATCGATTAAAGTTACATTTGGGTCATTCGTTATTTTGTTAATTTGTTATTGTTCAAGCAAATTTAATCTAAACCTTTGGTTTCTATATGTAAAGGTGCTGGCTCGTTATTATCAAGCGGGACATGATTTTCTTTTAATAAATGGGCTTAAAATTTTGAATCTACATTTCTATTTTTATAGCAACGCACATGTTCGATGAATCTAGTTGAAAAAGGCCTTCCTGATATATGTGGCATTGCAGTCTTCATGGTCGCTTGTTAATTTATATATCTCACTATTTTTAAGTTTAGGTATTCTGCTTTTCTTTTAATACTAATCATTTACAGAAACGGGAACATTGACAATTAAGCTTAACTATTAGCAAACATAGATGTTATACATATTAACGGGAATTTTTTAATAATAAGGTAGTGCCTCTGAGAATAAGGAATATTGAACATCGGTTCCACTGAAACCACCTAATTATCCATGAATAGAGGAAGGGGTAACTAAAATAGTCGATTGTACGTGGTTTATCCACTCTTTGAAACAGCTGTGACATATAATAATGCTTACGCAAACTAGCAGAACTCAATAATAATATTTATTATAATTTGACTTTTTTAATTTAATTTAATTAAAAATTGTATTTAAATACAGCTTTGTTTAAACCACTGATACTTTTACGTCAACCGGTTTCGTAATGTATCTTCGTCAGGACTGTCGTACAACTGAACTATTCCATATAATTTTTAAACGACATCCATTACGGGGGGGGGGGGGGGGTATAGGCGGAGTTTTGGTAAAAGTGGGGAGGTGATTGACAGGGAGACATTGAAATAGGCAACGTATTAAATAGCGGGTTGTTTGTCAACTTTTAATTGGTTCTAAAGTTTAATTATATTGGACTTCTGTTAAGTGATTTTTATATTCCTGAACTTTCTAAATTATCCAATCTAAGACATTTAATATTAATATGTAATAAAATCTCTAAAATGTGGTTGGAAAATTCTGAGAAGTTATTATTGTTAACGCACCTTGAGTGTTATTTTATTCCAGTATTAAAACTCTGTTATACGAGTACCTATATGAAATGTCTAGTTTATATATACCGGATTAATTTAATGGGTCAAATTTGTCTTCGGATTTATAAGGAATTTATCTAAGTTATTGTTTGTGTAAAAACCCGGGTTTATATGATACCTTTTTACTTATTTTATCCGAAAGTTTGTTTATGTATAAAATCCTACGCCATTATTTATTATCATTACCAGCTGTAGGGGGATATAAATTTATCACGAATTATATTTTTTTGTTAAAAATAACATAGCTGTTTAAACAAAGTTAAATACATTTTTTATGTTACATTTATAAAAAAATAGGCAAGAAATACTAAATTTTAATAACATCTATATGAGATGTATTTAAGTACGGAATCTTTGAACAAAAAATAACATAAATAATAATACAAGATTGGCAAATATCGATTTGAATGTGAAACAATTTAACTAGTACGAATAATATGCCAGAACAAATATTAGCGAAGTGTCATTTAGTCTTGATCTGATTTTGGCACCCCGAAACGAAGGCAAAATATTAATCCCGAAAGTTTCTGGATTAACATACTAATTCGGGATAGATAATGAAAACTGGGCCAGGATCCTGGGATCGGATTGCCTAGTTAAATGGAATTATATTAAGGAATAAGTGGTTTGATTAATTAATTAATTAATATTAAACACATACACTATGTAGGTAAGAGTACATTTTATCGAAATATTTAATGAACCTACTTCGCTTCTAATTGGCTGCATAAAATATTCAAAAAAGCAAAAGTTTAGATATTGCAGTAAATTATGTTGTAATGGATTGCCAGATTCCTCATAAAATATGCATTAGCCTATTAATTTCTAACACGATTTTACAATTCCTTATAGACTTATATTCTTAGTAGGTACTCTTTAAACTTAAATTTAAATTAAAAAGGCATAAGATATTTTTTATAAAGTCTAAAATCTTTTCTAAGTGCCTGTCCAGAGTATTTCAACAAAGTATTTTTTTTAAGAAACTCACTCTTAAAAGTCTTTATAGTAATCTCAACTACCTAAATATTTTGCTGTTGCTACGGAGAGAAAATGAAGATTCTAACTATATAAACATTTGTGCATGTACCGACATAGTTAATTATTTTCTAGTCGTTCTTCGGGCCTTTCAGTAAGAGAGAAGGTCTACTATCCGAAGCGCGATAGCAATAAAGTAATTAAATACGAAAATGAATTTCACGAGATGATGAGATTCACGAGATGAATTTCAAGTTGGAATTGAATCTGAATATATCTAGGTCAACCAAAGAATAAAGAGAAAAGGATTGAGATGTTATTCTTGCTGTAAGAGCTCGGTAAGGGCCCTACTAAATGTGAGGAAAGTGAGTTTAAAAAAAGTCCACTGAATAGCCTTGTACATTGTTTTATCACGTTCCTATAAGATTTCAGTTCCTGAAGAAATATTTTTGTATCGGGCAAGTCACGAGCATTGTAACATTTAAAATACAAGAGTATTCATGAAGAGGGGGAGAAAATCGTGTTAGGGTAGCTTAGTTCATCCACCATTTTATTTATTTTCTGCTTTCGTATTTCTTTAATGCACAACAAAAATTATTAACGTTAAGAAATTAAAAACATAAATATCGTTTTGCCACAAATCGACAATTAAGGAGAATTAAGAGGACATTAAAACTAATGCACAGGTACAGAAGCGCGAGGGTTTCAAGGTCGACCAGGTCAATAATTACGTAACACGCGACAGTCCGCGGCATCCCAAAAGCAAATCGTGTGAATTCAGCTTATGGTAAGCATGTATAACACGTTCGAACAACTTATTAACCATGTGTAATACATATTAGGTTTCATACTGAGCCTGTGTTATAAAGAAAATATTCAGGTAAGCACTTATCGATGAGATCTTTTTGTAATAATTTAGTATTCTAGGCAGGGAAGAGAAATGGCCTAGATTGATATTGTAAAACTTATTGTGAAATAGGGTTGCCGGTCTTATTGATCGGACAGAGATATTTGGGAAAGTATTGTGGGGGATTATTATTAATCATTTGGGGTCCGTGATTTTGCGTATTTCTTGTCGAAGAAATTTGGTGAAAACTTTCAAGTCTTTTCGTATCCAGCGATCAAATAAGAATATATCCCCACAAATCACATTATGCCAGAAATATATTATTATTTATTAATTGATTTAAATTACTTACTTACATAATTACCATCACGCCGTTTCCCCGCGAGGGTAAGCAGAGAGGATAGAGCGCAACATTCTTCTGTCCTAACACACAATTCTCGCCTCATCCACATTCATACATCTTCTCATACAAGCTCGCCGACTGTTGAGTCTTCGAACAGAACCATCCTCCATTATCTGGTTTACCTGGTCGTGCCAAGTCTTCCGCGGACGTCCTCTCTTTCTAGTTCCATCAACACTTGCGTCATATATTTTTCTTATCATTCTCTCCTCATTCATCCGTTCCATATGACCAAACCACCTAAGTGATCCTTTCTTAATCTTACTCACTATACTAACATCAACTTTACATTCTTTCCTTATTTCTTCATTCTTTACTCTGTCATAAATAGATTTGCCACAAATACGCCTAAGTGATCTCATTTCCACTGCATTCAGTCTACTTTCGTTCCTTTTCTGCCAGCTTCAGGTTTCACTTCCATACATCAGTGTCGGTACCAGGACTCCATTGTGCACCGCTAGTCTTGCCTCGGTTGACAAATTCCCGTTAGATATAATTCCATTCAAAGCGCCGTTCACTTTATTTCCTGCAGTCACCCTCCTTTCGATATCATTCCCAGCCTTTCCGTTTCTATCAAACATACTTCCCAAATATACAAACTCATCTACTGATTCCAAACATTCATTACCTACAAGTATTTAGCGCGGTGTCTTGCTCTCCTCCTTCTAGAATACCATCACTTTCGACTTGTTAACATTCATCATGAGATCGCTTTCCTTGCATACATCGTACATTCTACTCACCAGATTCTGTAGTTCTTGTTTATTTAAATTTATTTAAATTATTTATTTAAATTAACACAACATAACGCGTCAATGAAAAAAAAAATCTACTGAATAAGCAATACTAGTACATACTAGACATTTTGATTTCATTCATTTACTTTTCTAATTTTACAAATTTAATCCGACAGGTTTAAAAGTTGCGTCCATGAGCTTAGAATAATAATAAAATATTTTAAATATGAATTAAATGTATTAATTAGAAAGATACATATGTAAAATCAATTTTATCGAAAAATATTGTCATATTTTTATTTATTATCTTTGTTTTATTAACCACTTAATTGAGTTTAAATACATCTACCGGTTTTCTAAAATTTTTTAATTCAATTTTATTATTATTTTTAATCAACGTTAGATCCAAAAAATTTAGGGTCAAATTATTTTCTATTTCTAATGTAAATTGTATTTTATTATTAAATGAATTAATGAAATTTAAAAATGTAGTTAGTTGACGTTGTGAACCTGACCAAATACATAATATATATTTTTATTCATTATCTTTGTTTTATTAACCACTTAATTGTGTTTAAATACATCTACCGGGTTTCAAAAAATATTACTTGTAAATTCTAAAGACAAAGTTAATAAATTTAACAATTCTGGTGTCTATAAACTTAGTTGCAAGGATTATGCTGCACTTTATATTGGTAAAACGGGTAGAAATTTTAATATAAGAGTAAGGGAGCATTTGAGATGTTTGAACAATAGTGGGTTTTCAGAATTTGCTAATTATTTGGCAGAAAATGGTCACGGTTTTGATAAAAAATTTGGGATTGTTAATTTTGCATATAAACGGTGTTGGCCACAAATCAAATAATTTGGAATCGTTGGAGATACATAAAGCGTGTAAAACTAATCAAAAAATTATAAACAACCAACTAAATTTAACTCCAAGTCCCATTCTAAAATTTTTTTCCTAAAAATTATTCGAGTAAATTTGTATTAAGTAACAGTTTGAGTTAAGTACTAAATTTATTTTTTAAATAATTGTTGTTTTTCTTTTAAATAGATTCTGGTAAAGAAACAATAATATATGTTTGTAGTTAGTTATGACATCCTGAAGAAGAAAATGGTATTTTTCGAAACCGGTAGATGTATTTAAACTTAATTAAGTGGTTAATAAAACCAGGATAATAAATAAAAATATGAATTTTAACCACAAAGTTAATACTGCTAATTTTAAAAATATAAATACATAATAATAGATTCTGGTAAAGAAACAATAATAATTTTTTTTAGTTAGTAATGACATCCTGAAGAAGAAAATGGCATTTTTCGAAACCGGTAGATGTATTTAAACTCAATTAAGTGGTTAATAAAACAAAGATAACAAATCAAAATATGAATTTTAACCACAAAGTTAATATTGATAATTTTAAAAGTATAAAAATGTTGTTGCGCCACCGGTATTCGAACCTGGATCTCTTTCCAAACCTGGGAAGGTGCATTATTCAACTATGCTACAGCGACATTATTTTTAACGACAACTTTACAATAACAATGCGTACTCCTAATAATAAAATATTCCTTTAGAAATGGACGATATTAAATGAAAATGTGCAATAATCAATATTCATTTCTGCAATTTACTAAACGCGATATTGTCGCCATTCGCCGTGAAGGATTTCGTTCTAAATTAGGCGAGTGAATTATTTGTAACCGAAAGACGCATAACGTCGGCAATAACTTCTCAGTAATTAATATCAGAACACGATGTTGCCATTTATAGCATCATCCATTTATTCTGCTTACTCGAGTTCAACATTGTGCGAAAGCTTTATTAAGTAGGCACAATAACTTTTGTTAATGTCGGCATACATTAAAATGAACACGAAATTATTTCACCAAATCTACGTTTCAGTTTAATTACTTATTTCAGGTAATCGAGGATGTTCTACAATGAGGGGGATAATATAAATGTGACAAAAACATGCGTTGTGTTCTGAGTGAGGAAATTGATTTATGTATACGTATGGGTACATTAAATTTTCAGCGTCTGTCACGTTGAATGTAAACGGTAAAATATTCAATTCGATTTAAGGTGATAGATATTCGTCGCAACATTATTTCGTTGGAACATATTTGTTTAAACGTGCCAGGCTAAACAATTTTTTAAAACTGTTTAAAATGATGGTGTATTTTTTAAATAATTTCAACAGAAAATTTTTGTCTAGTCTAATTTTCGCACGGATTAATTACCTTCCAGGCAAATTTGCGCCAGATCGATTTTTGTTTGGAAGTTTATCATTTTGTAATAGACGTATCTAAAATGTAAGCGTGTTTTTTTTACTCAATTTTGAGTTGTCATCAGACCAGCATTATTTACATCGAGATCAAAAATATCATTGCACCAGTGTAAAATGACTCAATATCATTACGAAGAAGAATAATGTGAATCTGATGGATAAGGCAGAAACGCAATCCATTTTGTAAACGTATTTTAGTAAATTGCTTCCGATCGATCAAAGAAGCGACGTGAAATCACATCGCTCATAAGAAAGGTCCATAGCTACCTCGATATCTAATAAAATGAGAGAAAACCACTGACGTCATCGTATTATTTAAGGCACACACATTTTATCGCTATTTTTATATATGAAGATTAATATTAAAATAAATCAAATATCTCATAAATAATATCTCAATATTTTTGTGTGTGGAGGTATTCGTGTGTAAAGAGTGTTTTTTTAGAGGTACAGAATTTTAAAATGAATTAAAACATAAAAATCGTGCTAATAGCCATGGTACTGATTTTATTGGAAAAAATAATTTTACGCCATTAGTGTTTAAATATGATTTTTCAAATCGAAGTTGCAAATCAAATTTCGACCATTTTTGGAGAAGCTGGGGTCGTATATCGGCAATAACGCGACGAATGTTGACTTCCATGTCATCTATCGTATCTGGTTTATCGGCATAGACTAGCGACTTTACATATCCTAACAGAAAATAATTCAAAGCTGTTAAGTCACACGATCTTCAATTCACCGATTCAAATTTGGCTAATTCACAGGTCTCATCTCTTCCACATTCATGCCATTTAATCGGGGAACGAACAAATCAGTAATCATGGATCTATAGCGCATTCCATTGACTGAAACGTTCTGGCCGGCATCACTTTTGAAGAAACAACAGCTTTTTCGGTGTGCACTGTACAACGTTTTTGCAGATACGTATTATCAATTAGAGTATGCGTGGTGCGAAAACAATCCATGGTTATTCGAATTATTTGCTCGGATGGACGATTATGTCGACCGTAAAATGGACTTAGCGCACGGTAAGTTTCGCGAAAGGGACCACGTTTTTAGAAATAAATTTGCACAATTTGCAAGCGTTGTTTTGGCGTAAATCTATTCATAGTGAAATGACAAACTAAACTGAACATAAATCAGCTGATAGCTGTCAAATTAGCTGCCGTTAGAAAAAGTTTTGCCAATTTGAAAAACAGACCTCCAAAAAAACACCCTTACATATAAGTGTGTACATTTAAAAGGAAACTGATACACTGCACTTGAGTAAAGTCCTGGTTTCGACACTGATGTATGGAAGTGAGGCACGGAGCTGGCAGAAGAGGAACGAAAGTAGACTGAATGCAGTGAAAATGAGATTACTTAGGTGCATATTTGGCAAATCCATTTATGATAAAGTAAAGAATGAAGAAATTAGGAGATAATGTAAAGTTGATCTTAGCAGAGTGAACAGGAATAAAAAAATATCGCTTAGGCAGTTTGGTCATATGGAACGTATGAACGAGGAGAGAATAGTAAGAAATATATATGTCGCAAGTTTTGATAGCACCAGAAACAGAGGACTTAAACAAGATACTGGAATATGATCTTGTTTCAATAAACAGCGACCTTGCATGAGATGATGTATGATGTAATGTGGATTAACGGAGAATTATGTGACAGGACAAAAGAATGTGGCGTTCATCATCTCTGCCTTCCATCGCGGGAAACAGCGTGATGGTACGTTAGTTAGTCGAGTTGAAGTGTACAAATTAAGTAAATATAGGACCATTTTGATCTGAAGTTCTTTTTTTAAATTTCTATCATCAGAAATTTTATGTTAAAACGTTTAGACTATAGCAACGGCGATATCTTTACAATGAAATAAAAAAATTGCTGCTCAAATATGATTTTTATATCAACAAAAACACATCGACATCACGGAAGTATTGAGATGTTATATTCACGAATATATTTACAATAAGTTTTACTGTAAGCATATGCATAATTTAATTTTATTCTATGTGCCTACGTACGTCTTTCGTTTTAAACACTGGTAATAATATATACGTGATGAAATGCATTTAACTTTTAATTAAACTAATCATATAAACCTTGTTGAACGACATAATATCAATGTGAGAAAAATAATTATATCATTGGCGTTAGCACAACTGTACCAGGTTGAAATCAAAACATGACTGTTAAAAGAGTAATATATCTAAATGTAAGAAAATTAAATACATACAATACTTTAAGTATGACACGGGCAAATAGCTTTATAATACTTTTAAAATTAGCAATATTAACTTTGTAGTTAAAATTCATATTTTTTTTTATTTATTATCTTTGTTTTATTAACCACTTAATTGAGTTTAAATACGTCTACCGGTTTCGAAAAATACAATTTTCTTCTTCAGGATGTCATAACTAACTAAAAACATATATTATTGTTTCTTTACTAGAATCTATTTTTAAAAAAACGCACTACTACACACTACTAGAGTTTCGATGGAGAAGCTGAGGGTAATTTTCCCAAGAAAATTAATAAAAAAGTACGGAGATATACCCTGGCCGCTTCGATCGCCAGATTTAATGCCTTGTGATTTTTTCTTGTGGGCATATCTGAAATCTAAAGTGTACATTAATAATATTGGAACAATAAAGGCCCTACACGAAAACATCCTGTGTGAAATCGTTGTTATCAACCCAGCATTTTTTTCTTCCATATTGCCAACATGAGGGTTTGGTTAAAAAAGTGCATTGTAAGAAGTGAACGTCACAAAAAGGACATAATCTTTAAAAACTGAAATCCGCAGATCTCTATTACCTGTTAAAACTAAAATAAATATATTTAACTTATTTGTTTTTTTTTATTTCAAATGAAAAATTGAAAAATTTCCGTTGGATTCGCTTTACATAACAAAATAATTTGAAGGAGGAACTCTAGTATATTCAAACGAAGAGTGAATTCGGACAGGACGTCGGCTGAATGAGCTGCACCCAGAGAGCCGAGAGGACGTATTCGGATTGGAGAGTGTTGCGAACGGCCGAGTTGTCCCAATTATAAAATAGCAATGCTACTACAGACCAGTAAATGAATAGACATGAAATAAAGTGTATATATAGGAGAGAGGTTTGGCATGGAAACATACATTTTATAAATTATGACACATTTATGCAATAGTAAAAGTATTTACTATACGAAAATAAAATTTTTGTGTAAACAAGACGTACATTTTACATAATGCATATTGTATTGTCAGCGTTTAAATTTTCGTTCCAATTTAGTCATACTTTTTAAAAAAGTCGACGATTTAGCCATTTGATTGTGTAGGTGGTACCAAAGTGATCAAGTGGGTGACACCAAAATGAAAATATTGGCACAAGGAATTTGCGTTAGTTCATGTCTATATCTATCGCATATGTGGCAAAGTTTTTCAGAAAAATAATTATTGTTGTTATTATAAAAAGGGATAAGTTTAACAGCCGTATTTTTAACAGTATTGAATTATAAACATTTGATTCTCAAACTCAGATTCTAAATTCTTCATCGTATGTTCAATGCTGGGGGTCGTGGTCCTCTGAAGTATTTGCAACTTTATATATAGTACGTCACCATTACTCCCGGTCTTTAGCATCAACATAATGGAAGTGTTTAAAGTGGACTCTATTAGCTTGTGAAGCCTTCAAAATTTACATGCATCTCGCATATACCTGGGTGCAAAACGGGACTCTCATCAACCTTAAAATAAAATTACACCGGTACTAACCAAAAAACAGAAAAACGCGCACGCGGCCGTCTAGCGACCAGTCCGTGCGTGCCACTTCTATCGTGGCCGTCTTCCCGAAGAGTTAGTTATCAATGCTTCTCTACTTTACTAACCTAGTATTGTTAATACTTGTATCCGTAACCGTGTTTCAAACATTAATAAACATTGTCTATTGTAAGTAGACTTTCGTTATTCATCCTGCTCTGGCCGTATACTCGCATACGTACAAGCACACTACGCGCTATAATTCAAACGAACATGTGGGTGAATGGATGAAATATAATAAGGCATTTATCTACTCACGCTTAAGCACATCCTTCTGATCCATCATATAAACATCACATTACATATTTTTCCTCATAAACTTCTTTATTTGGTATATTAATCTTGCATTCCTATTGCTCGCTTTCCCTCAACTATCCCCAAAATCACGAGTTGTTGTCGGTGAGTGATCAGGCCAGACTGAGGCGACTTGCTGCAGCCTGCGTTCTCGATCCGAGTGTCGCTGGCGTCGTCCGCTGTGAATGTGTATCGCTGTTTCTACATATTAACCTGCATGTATATACAAAAGGAAAGCAATACATCAACTTGTATATTTAATCAAAAATATGTTCCCAAAAACGTCAAAATACTAATTTAGGTTCATTCTAAAGACATCATTTAGTAAATATGTTATGAATAAAGTGAATAACAAGGCATTATACAAATATTATTTATAATGCCTAAAGAAATCAGACAGAGATAAATGTGTGTTAATTTATAATGTATAATTTATCATTTATAATACACACTCTCTAGGTAATAAACCTACCGTTCTGGCCATCGAAGATTATAATCTTTATTAATTGGGTATTAAGCAAGACAAAGTAAACCAATTTACCAAATTTAAAGAAAATTTTATAGCCGCCGAAAATACCCCATTTATAAAAATGTTGCAAATATGTCATCAATTTCAAGAGGCCAAGGTTAGGGTAGAATAAATTCTATAAAACCATACAGTTTTTTAATTGAGAAATCGGCCGAAAAACATGTTTTATTATTAAAGGGTACCAATTGAAATTCCATATTTTAATATTTTAAGAAAACACGAAAAACTGAAGAACAGTATATTTAAACAAATAATAGATATCTCATAGAGAAGAAGCTATTTTTTTAATGGAAAGATATGCACTTTATACAAATATAACGTTCACCATTCTTACCCATTAATCAATCTCCATATCTATTAAATTTTTGGAAAATAGAATAATGTAACCGGAATACTAATTGTATTTCGTAGGAGGTTCTATTCCTCTTGAATCAAAAATCGAAGTATAGTTGCCTGCAGTGACGTGCAGTAGGTATAGATTTAGGTTGTGCTGTTACCAATGATATTATACAATCGTATACAATATATGCACTTGAATTTAACCAACGCCTTTAAACAAAATAAATCCGCTGTTTATACGACCCTACCATGTATTTATTTGTAATTTTAAAGTACTAATAATAAAGTTTAAGTTTGATAAGTAAAATAATAGCTTCTTATCTATATAAAAAACATACGGACGTTTTTAAGAACACTTTTTATGACTGAACATGATTCATTTATTGTTTGAAAATACGACATAATAACTGGAGGATATAATTATTTTTCTTAAAGGTTAACGTAGCAAATAGTTCTGCCAATTGCTTTTTGTTTTTCCCAAATCAAAAACCAACCCATGCACCAAATTTTAAGAACAATCATGAAATCAACACGTTAACAGTAAGATAGTAAAATTCGCGAATTAGTGAAAGAGGAAGTAGATACTTCAATGATTTGCACGCAGTTGTAAGCCTTTCTAATGTCATTCAGTTAAAAAACAGCATAGGTAACGACTGCATACAAAACAGATCAACTGAAAGGAATTTTAAATTCAGTAAATAGCCAATAACTATATGACTAATTCACTAGCTTAAAGACAGAACAGAGTAATGTGAATAGCTCAATGCGGCAAATACAGCTATGGCGCCAATTGTAAAATAATGTTTCCGTTTACGTTAATCCAATTATTTAATTTATATTTGTATCTTGTACAGCTTTTTTCTTGTATGAACTGCACGCCCCTGGTTGCCTGTGGTGAGAAAAATCCGTAACATTTATGTTATTTTAATGAAAGGTGTTTCAGGAATTTACCAAATGCCTACCTACAAAACCGCAAGTGTAAAACTTCCCTTTCAAAGATATTTGAAAAGGCATTGTTAGAAAGGGATTAAGGTATTATAATTTAAAGCTTTTACTCGAGTTTTATTTGTTTTCAATGAGAAATATTAATATCATGGTGTTTCAAAAATAAGTGAAAAGTTGTTAAAAAGGTTTTTTTAAACATAAATTCTTTTAAATAATGATAACTAATTCCCGCAGATTGTACATTAAATTATTACAATATGAAATAAAAAATACTACAGAAACATCATTGTTAAAAATAAAAAAACTTATAAATAATATAAATTAATAAAATGAATACAGTCCATTTAATACAAGTATATCATAAAGTTTGCTTTTATGCACGCGTTATCCTATTTTTATAAATCTAGTTTTGATTAATTAAAAATTAAAAGTTAGAGATTTAAAAAAAAGATTCAATAAAATAAAATTATTATTGAGCGTAGACATATACAGGGTGTAACTGACGTATTACTTGCATAGGAATATACATGTCAGAAATATAAGTATTTAAAAAAAATCTTTAAATATTTTATTGATTCCAAATTATTTATTGAATACAAAAAAAATGAAAGGTCATCGTATTTCGAGAGAATAGACTGTTTTTTTTAGATGATTTTGGGTCTGAAGTAATGATATGTATTAATAATGTATAAATTTCGTAAATATTTATTTCAAAGTACACAGACTTAAAGGCTTAACACGATTTTGTAAAAAATTCTAACAATAATATTTTCCGTAATGGTGTAAAATTTGCACATATTCCTTGAACATTTTTGACTCGTAATTCAGTCAGGTAATCCATCCATAAAATATTGTGGGCTAGGTCTGTAAAAAATGTCAATACGATTTTTGAACATTAACTGTATTTATTAAATATTTACGGTGGCTGTATTTATAAATATTTTTTTAAGGTAAAGTTGTTATTGTTAAGAATAAAATAAAATTTTAAAAATAAAATGTAAAAAATATTTTTTCAAATAAAGTGATTGTTTTTGATCGCATCAGTGTATAAACAAACGCAGCTTGTCCATATTATCCGAGATGGGTTTGGTCCATATTACTTCGGATAATTGGGGTTCTACTGTATTAAAAATTTCCTCTGAAGATGTTTATGAATATTCGTAATAACTGTATATACTGGGTATATCACACCTAGTAAGCGGTCTAAGCCGAGTGGCTAAACTCTTTTATGTTAAATGATTAAGGGCTTAAAGTAAATATAAACAACGGGTCGATTTCGAAAATATTTATTTCCAAGTACTTAGGCCATGCTTGCGCTATTTATAAAAGGGATAAGAAAGCTTTTACAGATATGTGAAGCACGTGTCAGCGAACATAATATTTTATACAATGCCAGCAAATCGGTCATAATGACGTTCAAATATGGAAAAGAGCCAGATAATATCCCTCCCGTGTGACTGGACGGGGCGAAATTGAGCCTTCAAAATAAGGTCAAACACTTTGGCCATATATTCAATGAAGATGGACAAGACAATGATGACATAGAATGGCAGAGGAGACAGTTCGTGCAAATATGCTGTCACGGCGTTTCTACCGATGCAGTAAGGAATTGAAGACGATACTGTTTAAATCGTTCTTCACCAGCATGTATACCTGCGAGCTCTGGTCAAAATACAAGCAAGCGACGTATAACCGTCTCCGAATTCAGTACAACAACTCATACAGAATACTGTTTGAATTGGCGCGTTATTGCAGCGCATCTACAATGTTTACCGAATGACGTATGGCGTAAAGCTGCCGTTGGAGCTCTCTGGTGCAAGCTGGTTCCCTCACCAGAGAATAGTAATACCTATAGAATAGCTACAGATATAATAACTGAAGTAACTGAAGTATTTATATATGCAGTATTTATATTTTGTTTAAATTTATATATATGTGTGAACTTTTTATTTATTTATATTTTCTCTGGTTTTCTTTTTCATAACATTGTATTTATTTCGTAACTTCAATGTATAATATAATATACATTATCTTTATGGCGAATCGGGTTAAAAAAAAGATTATTATTATTAACATGATTTTGTAAAAATCACATACAATAAGATTTTTCGCAATGGTACAAAATTTGCATTTTAGGCAGGTAACCGACCATAAAATATTGTATACCGTAAATAAAGACGAAAGTTATGGTAACTATTAAAAAATATATACGAGTATACTAATCTTCAATATGATAATGATTTGCTTCATTTTAGTGCAACTACGTTCATATTTATCTAATAGCCCATCTTTTTATCGAGAAGAGCGGTCGGTATTTTTTTGCGGTAAAATAAATTTAAAATGCCAACATTTCTCAAAGGTCGATGAAATTATCCGTGGCTGTTATTTCCCCCGAGAAAGCCTGAAATAAGCGTTTTACGGAATTTCCGAGAAAAACCCTTCACAATTTCATCGGTTTACAAATTATTTAATGGTTTTCATAATTGCTGATCAATACATAATTAATAAGATAAGCCTGCTCGAAGAACCTGAGAATGATGTTATTAAAACATAAAAGAAATAGCTTTCAAAGGAGGAAATAATCTTATTATTTACCCGTGACTAATAATGCGATACAAATAAATATAACAAAAGGAAATATAACTTCGTGAAGATTTTCAAGGTAAATAAATATAAATGGATTTAATTAAGTTTTCAGGAAGGAGAACATATTTGTGGTAAGAATTACAATTTAGAGTATTATTTTCTCGAATGGGTACGGAAAAAAAGACTTATAAAATATTCCGTAAAGAAAGTAAATGTGACAGGATGGCAAATAAGTAGCCAGGGGGTTCGCCCACTTGGGAAAGGCCACGTGTAATATTAAAAGGTATTCTCAGTGAGAAGAAAAATACTGCAATTCATTTAAGTAAATGGTCCAGTTGTCCCTGTATTACCAATTCATGGGCACCCGACACCCAGCTGCGACTTGGAGAAACTCGGTATCCTTTATTTGTGGCGTGACAAAGTACGATTTCTTCCCAGTTTAAACATTTTATTAACTATAATATTTCATATTAGTAATGTTCAAAACCCATCATAGGACATCGTTCAAACGTTACTTTTTATAAACTGGATTTTCTAACACATTAATTAAACAAACGTTTAATATATCTATCCACATTTTAAAGGAATTTGACACTTTGATTACGATTGCCATGTGATATACAAAAACACATTTTTTTATCTACCTATTAATAATAATATGCAGTCAGTCATCACAAAAAACTTTCCAAAGAGCAGGATGTGAGGTATTTTAAGAAGTAATTTATTTGGGTGTTCTGATCACGAACACTGGCGACAATGTGCACATATTTCGAAGACATGTACAACTAGCTAATATTTCTATGAATCAACTTACGAGAATATATTATTTGTATCTAATGTATGATATACAGTACCGTTAAGAAATAAGGAAAATTAAAGAGAAACCAGAGGGAAAGCGATGCAAAGCTTTCATATATAAAAATAAAGGTATAATTATTAACATAAATTTTGATGAAATTCACTTTGAGAATTATTTTCACAGAATAATTAACATCTCAAAGCTGACTTGATTGTGAAAGAAGTACACTCAAGAGCCTTTTGAAACTTCTAATTGCAAATTCATGTTGAATAAAATGTATGTTAAAAGAAGAAATGCACCCAAGCGTCAGAGGAATGTTTGTGATAATTTGCATCTGAATATTAACAATAAAATAGTGAGCGGTGCTGCTTTGCCTACCAGGCATATGGTCTGTGGTACTCGCTAATTAATCAATTGCAGTAGTTTGGAATAGTCGAAAGTAGAATTTATTATTTTAAACAAAAAAACTTGCGAAGCTTTGTGAAAGGTCATATTAAATTATATTTAAAATAAAAACTGTTTTCTTTACACTAATTTGTTATTTATTATAACATTTTCAATGCTGACGCATCATCTTCAGTAATGTTACTAATACTAAATTGAAGACTAAAAGACTACGTGCTACTTAGAATTGAGAATTGGAGGGGTGGGGGATTAGAGTTGGATGGGTATAGGGGCGTGGTCAACAAGCGTAGGAGAGGAGACGTAATAAAAGGTGTTGAATATGAATGAATTTTTTGTTACAATTAATAGTTAAATTTTCTAAAATATCTAGTTTCTTTCCTTTTTTACAAATTAGTAGATACTGTCGAAGCGGTGACCCTCGGTTCTTGCATGGTCCGCCATTCCGGAATTGATGCTGAAGTTTTTTATTCCTTCCAAGTGTTCATCCATCCTTGTCTCTATTTTTCTCCCAGTCTGTTCGATATATGTGGCTTGACAACTGTGTGGATAATTGTAAACGGAACTAAATTGATTTGTCAATATATTGAATTGAAATAAAATATCGATAACACGAGTGGTAGGTAGGAAAACATTTTTACACCCTACAAAGAAACTATTTAAATTACTTAATTTGCCTAAAATTCATCAACTTTACTCTAGATCAGCAAATATTTTTTATCACAATGACACTTCATTACATCAATATAAAGACGCCTTGCACCCAAACCCAAACCCAAAAGCAAAGCAAAATTCATTGATTTGAAAGGGAAGGACACTTTTGTGTACGATGCCTGTGTGTTATTGGTATTATTATACACATAAATATATATTGCTCTATGTTGTTTTTTTTTTCCATTTATACTATACAACAACATTTATTTTAAAATGTGAGGCGGTTTCCGTAGATCAGGCCTAGCTTAAGTGGAAAATTGTCATTATGTTATTGGAAATGTAGATACCGTACGATTCATAGGTATGCATGGAAGGGACAACGACGGGAGCGAATTTTACGGTCTGTAGATGCGGGAGTTAATAAATTTCTCGGGCTGATAAGGGCAGACCATTATTACGTACATTAAGTATTATTAAGATGGCGCGTTCAGTATTGCGAGCAAGTTTACATTGAACACCCTACCATTTGAAATACATACATTAAACGAGGAAAATAAAAAAAAAAGTATTTTAAATGGTTAAAGAGTTATTTATAAATATTGAGGGATCACATTTTTTCACAAAATAACTATTTATTTTTTATTTATTATCTTAGTTTTATTAACCACAATTGAGTTTAAAAAACATCTACCGGTTTCGGAAAACACCTTTTCCTTCTTCAGGATGTCATAACTAACTAAAAATATAGCATTGTTTCTACACCAGAATCTATTTTTAAAATTTTTTAAAAAACAACAATTATTTAAAAAAAAAAGAAAAATTGAGTACCTAACTCAAATTGCTGCTCAATACAAATTTAAAAAATTTTAAAAATAGATTCTGGTGAAGAAACAATGCTATATTTTTAGTTAGTTATGACATCCTGAAGAAGGAAAAGGTGTTTTCCGAGACCGGTAGATGTTTTTTAAACTCAATTGTGGTTAATAAAACTAAGATAATAAATAAAAAATATGATTTTAACCACCAAGTTAATATTGCTAATTTTAAAAGTATAAATAACTATTTATTTATTGACCTTGTGATTTATAATATCCCTTTTAAAAAACTTACAAAAAATGACGCGAAACCTACGATTTATTGCGTAAATTTAATGACGTGATTGTTTGGTTAGTAACCAAGTGGTCGGGGATTCAATTACAGTCTCGAAATTCTACCAAGTTAATTCTTTTTTTTCTTATATAACAAGTGCTCAGTTTAGTTTAAAAAATAATAAAATTTCAAAAAAAGTACTAGGAATTAAATATTTATTTAATATTAATTAAAACACGTCAGATCAGGTAGACGATGCTGAATGTAAAATGGAAGAGCGTGAGGATTCACGTCGCGTGGAGATGATTGAAATATGGTAATAATGTGACTAAACGGCTTAATTTTCAGCCTTACATATAAAATATTCTAAGTTTAGAAAAATTAATAATTCTCGAACGATTTCCCGCCATTGTTACATTTATATATCGGCATTTACATTTATGTAGCGGGCCAAAAGTACAATAAAAAATGAAATAATGTTTTGTATTTTTATTTATTTACATAATATTTATCACGGCGTGGAGGTTGTTTTAATTATGCATGAAAAATAATATTTTGTAAAAGATTTATATTTACATCTTTACAATTCTCGGTCTACTGGAACGAGGCGCGAACCCCCGTCCAGTAGATCACTACGCCAGCGTCTTAACTACTAGACCAACGAGCAATTCAATTTTTAATTTAAGCTATTTTATTTTCACATGGTAATTTTTGGCCCATTGCGTAGATGACATCAAAGAAACAACAAGTAGGTACTAAATTTATTATCCTATGAAAAGAAAATCACCTTATCGAAGAAAGGTCTACAGTAAAAAAATATATATTGCTGGATTATCATTTTTTTAATACATCATTCAAATGAATATATTTTAAAGCTATTTTAATTTTTTCATAATATTTTTTAGATTTTAATGAATAAATTTATAGATATTCACCTTAAAGTCACCTATATCTTGTTTCACATACAACGTCCCAGAATTCTTATATAGGATATAAAACGAAAAAGTTTCAAGATTAAATTGTAAAAGCTTGTAAACCATTAGGGTGAGTTGGACCCTTATTTTTTTAACCAGCGAGAGACAGCCATTGCTGACGTGTATTTGCCGAATGATCGACCAGTTTTTGGTACCGCAACTGTAGCTGTTTCCCAGGTTCAACAACAGAACACAATTTCAGCAAGACGGAGCCACTCCACACACAGCTAAAGTTTCAATGAGGGGAATTTTTCTCAATAAATTAATCAGCAAGTACGGAGACACACCCTGGGCAACTCGGTCACCGGACCTTACACCGTGCAACTTTTTTTTGTGGGGAAACCTTAAGTCGAGAGTTTACGGCAACAATTCTCTGACAATTCAGGCCCTACAAGAAAATACCCGCCGTGAAGTTGCTGCCCTTGAACCAACGCTTTGCTCTCGCGTGTTCGCAAATTTAAGAGTCCGATTGCAAGAGTGTCTTGAGAGAAATGAACAGCATTTTGACGATATTGTTTATAAAACCTTAAAACTGCATCGTTAAACTCTATTTTGTATAATTAAATATGAGAATAACATTGTAGTTTTTTTAAATATTAAACTTGAAAATTTTCCACTGGACACCCTTTATAGGTATCACACATTAATCCTTTCCTATGTTCATTAATTTAATAGTTGAAAAACAATAACGTTGCTGTACTATAGGTAGGTAATTATTTAAATTATGTCAAGTCATATGTTCGCCTCGGTGTGAGGACAGATTTTAAATTTTATAATAGTAATAAAGATCATTATTATTTGGGAGGATAAATAAAAAATAAAAGAAGAGTACATACTTTGTAATAAATTGTACGTTTATTATGGAAATGAATATTTTTATTTCGTCTTATCTTTTTCGTATGTATCAAAAAATGTTGTATTGGTTCTAACACCAGCCGTTCCAGGCATAAAGTGCCACTAAATCACTAATAAATGTCTTTAAATACAAGCCGAAAAATATTTCTTAAATCTGGTAGGATTGAAGAAAACTGGAGACTAGTTAATAATAGCACAATTAATCTTTTTTTCTATAAACTCAACAAACACACTCTAAACTTTTTATTTACCTTCAGAATCGATGTAACATGTTTAAAATTATAATTAAACGCATTAAATAAAACAATATAGGTGACACCTTCATAAAACCAATGATTTCTAATAAAAAAGATTCAAATCTTATCCCAAAAATGTTATTAATTACCAAATAAATATATTTTTCAATCAAATTTATTCACAAGTTTTGATTATTTTAGAAAATATATTATTTATAAACTTACTGGTAACTAAGATCGCTCCATTTGACGAGGAAATTTGACCAATCAAAACAAAACCTTTTTTATGAAGGTTCAACAGTTGTTTACGCATTTGTCAGCTCTACCAACATAATAATACGTATTAAAAAAAAACACATGCCTCTTAGAAAATTTTAGGTCACCGCTTTTTTAAAAAAATAAATTAAAATGTGAGGTATTACTGGTAACACCATGGGTAAATTATTATATTCTGAACTCGTAATTTAATAAAATATTCACCTATAAAATATTGCGGACTAGATCTGTTACATTCTGTATATCAATATTTCTTGATAATATTATATTTTTTAAATATTGTACCAATATTTATATAGTGTGGGTCAATTGCGTTATCCGCCTATCGTTTAACTTTTTCAGCAATCATGGTTCTGTAGTGCGTCAGAAATGTTCTCACAAGGTAGACTGCACGTATTCCTATCTCATCTACGGCATAAATTATTCCTATCCATTTTGGTACGGACTAAAAATTCGAAGACTGAGATGACTGTGGCAGTCCGTAAGAGGACGATATCATAAGCTATCACGGGAGTTACTTTTGTATGAAGTGCGCAAAATACGTTATTTTATTTTTTAATAGCGGTTCGCATCTGGCGCTGTCTGGGATTTAGATTTAATTATAACTTAATATAGAAAGTTACGGGATGGGGTGAAAGGGTTGCTTTTATTTTGGGCAGGCCCTAAAGAGTATTCTCTAACAATGTATGCAAAAATTGTGTCAGATAGAGGAGAATGAAATATCCGAGGAATGGGATGGAGTTACTATATTTTCCTCAGGGTCCCAGAAAAAAATTGAGCAAAACTTGTACATCAACGGGACGATGCGGGGTGACCAACGAGAGGGGGTGCAAGACCATTCAGAGTAACTACTCAAATATATATATTTTTTAATAACTTTTATATATATTCTGTAATATTATTTTAACGATGAAAACATGTTGCTTGCTGCACACTGTCTGCAATAAATTATTATTACAATTAGCAACGGTCGTTTTATTTCAAAAGTGAAAATTTGCATTATGTATATTGTGAGGGCAGCTGTAAGTGCACTAACGAGGCACTAGAATGCACTTGAACTAACTAACTAACAATGAATGAAGTGAGATTTTTTTCTGCAGAATCAGAGAAGTTCACTGTGTAAACTACCAAACTGAATAATATTTTTTGTACTAAGTTCAACTGGACAGATTTGAAAATTTCTTTAATGTTTAGTTTTCCGATATATATTGCACCATGCAGTTTTCAAATCAATAGCTAATAAATTATCTATACAAAAAAACATTCACGTGAAAATTATTAATATTTTTTTTATATTCAATCCAATATTAAAACTATCTTCACGACACATTATTCTTAATGAACGTTTTATATATTAGAAAGCAACATGTCCTTTTGAGCCGAACAACTTTTTTATTGTTGCTTTTTTTTGGTTAACTTGAAAAGAAACTGACACATTACATCGGAGCGAAGTGAAATATGAATTCGATGTGTATATGATCATTTGTTCTGCTAGGTAAATTTTTTAAATAGAAAAACAAACTAATTCATTTTTTAGTGTCAGAAATTTCAAAATAAGTATTTTTTGGCAAAAATCTTCATATAATTATGAGGTGTTTCGAATATTTTAATAGTATAAACATTATAAATAATCAGTATGACTGACAATATGGAATGCTGAAAGATCGTAAATAGTAAAAAAAAACATTTTATTGAACAATGTATTTAGCGTTATGAAAATTATTTTATCGTTTAAAGCCACGTTTTCAAAAATAATTCATATTTTCGCGTTTTTTACGAAAGTTATATATTAAATTAGATTTTTTTTAAACATTAGTACTTAGATAGAACCTTTACACTGATGCAAAACTAATAAACTGAATGTTACTTGCCATAATTAAGAAAATACAAGCATTATAAGAAAGACCGCGACCATTAAATTTATTTTCCGCGTGCCACATAATTGCTTTAATATAGAAAATTCATGCATATACGATATATATATATATATATATATATTTTTTCTTATAGTCTTGAAGCCAAGATTACTGATACAAATCCGCATTGAACTAAATTAGCCAATGTTAAAAATAATAGTTTTATATATAGATAAATTTTTGACGTTTATAAAACAATTTGTGTTAGAGAAAACAAATTATTTTAAATAATATATTATATTAAAATACTAAATTAATGTATTAATTATAAATATATACATATAAAATCAATTTTGTCGAAAAATATTGTTTTAGCGTCACCGGGATTCGAACCTGGATCTTCATTTCCAATCCGGGGAAGTGCACTACCTTTGTGCTATAACGCCAGTATTTTTCTTGACAAATTTTCGAAACTATATGTTACATTTTTCAAATTAATACACCTGTCGTTCCATTATTTGAAAGCCATCTACATTATTTTTACAGAATCTCAAATACCTTTGAGTAAACCGATTTGCAGACGCCAGAATTATCAATTCATTTTTATTAAATTTTGGACACGTTTATACAACATATATTATTAAGGAAAACACATTCTTATTGTGAAGTTGTAATTATTCAGAACATAGGTCTGTGATATTTTAAATACTAAATTAATGTATTAATTATAAATATATACATATAAAATCAATTTTGTCGAAAAATATTGTTTTAGCGTCACCGGGATTCGAACCTGTTAATTTGAAAAATGTAACATATAGTTTCGAAAATTTGTCAAGAAAAATACTGGCGTTATAGCACAAAGGTAGTGCACTTCCCCGGATTGGAAATGAAGATCCAGGTTCGAATCCCGGTGACGCTAAAACAATATTTTTCGACAAAATTGATTTTATATGTATATATTTATAATTAATACATTAATTTAGTATTTAAAATATCACAGACCTATGTTCTGAATAATTACAACTTCACAATAAGAATGTGTTTTCCTTAATAATATATTATATTTATGTACATACTTTGAGACTTCAACTAATATTTAAAATCATGTTTTATATCATATATACAATAATTTCTTACTAAATATTTAGGAAGAGGAAAGTGTTATTATTACATACCTACAAGGAATAGACTTTATTGTCAGACTTCTGTCGATACTGAAACAGTCAGTACTGAAAATGACCAAAGATCGTGATGAAATGGTTGCTGTGAAGCAACAGTAGTCCGCCTCAAATAAGCCCTAAACTGGATTCTTTCTTGTCAGTTTTTATCGTCAAGTAATTGTTTAATTCGCTTTTGTAATCAGACACACATAGTAACGTGATCGTATCATAATCAGCGGATCGAATTCAAATAATTATTAATCAACAGTAATCCACACTGTAATCTAAAACCTACTGACTATATACAAAATGCGTACGTATAGTATACTGAGAGAAAATTCAATGACTGATTTTTTAATTTAAAACATTGTGATAGTTTTTATAGATATATACCATTTTATCCAGGTTTTATGCAGATAAAAATAATTTTATTAAATTTTAAAATAAAACAGTCTGAAACTACAGTATTTATAGAATCGGAGTTAACTTTGTAGAGTTTCATAATGATCATTAAAGTGGGTGGATACGAATTAAATACTGATATAACTCCTAATTTATTTATTTACAGTTTCGAGATTTGAGAGTAACAGTAAAACTCTCATCAAAAAGTTAAGTAATAAAATGAATACACACCCATATAGGAAACAAGGCTTAAAAGGTGATATGTACAAGTAATTAGGTACTGAAAAAAGGAGGGGGGTGGGGACGGAGTTACTGGTTGAAGGTAGAGGGGTTATAACGTAACCTACGCCTTGTTTCTTATATTTTTGTGTATTCAGTTTATTACTTCACCTGTCGATGAGAGTTACTGTTACTCTCAAAACTCGAGTAGTGCAAATAAACTCAAGTAGAGTTACAACTGTATTTTATTTATATCCATCCATTTTGATGAGTCTGAAACCATGTTATAGTAATCTGTTGGAGTCAAATAGGAGTTTTAAAATAACAATAATATAATCAATAAAACTATGATAAACATCGACACATTCACGAAGGAATCCTATTAAAGAAAAAAAAAACTTTTAAATATATTGCGAGAACATAGTTCAGTTTATATTGTCAATTTCAGTTTCATTATACTCATTAAACACAAGCTGATAAACCTGGCGTTGCTCAAATAGCCCCTACCGTATCACCCAGCAAGACTTATCCATACCTCCTACACGCACAACCCTCTCAACCACATCAGATAGGCATACGTTATGTTATAATGTAATCTTTTAGTAGGTCCTTTACTGTGCCCTTAGAACCCATCATATCGCCAGACATCCTAAAATATATATTTATAAGATTAATAAATAATTTACCGCCGTGATTGATATAAATTATGAACGCACTGACGTCATAAAAATTTAACACAGTAACGAAGACGGCAGATGCCAGACGGTCATAAACATTATTTTAATGATGCCAGTAATACTAAAATATTTTTATTGGAAAAATGAAAATAAAATATTTTTTCCATGTAAAACCCTTTATTCAATAAAAAACGAGGTTATTTCTTTATACTTAACTCGTTTTGTGTTCATTTTACGAGAAATGTTGGCGGCGCCTAGTCTGGCGATTAGAATTTCATACTTGATCGGTCGACCGCTTGATATTTTACCCAGGTTGGTGTAATCGACCGTGAGAAGATAGTTTATGATTTTCTATTAATGGAATAGGAAAACTATGTCGTGGACATGACGGTGAAGGCGTTATGTCACAACACACGGAATGCTGCGGGAAGGATTTCTTCCGTACAATGGACGAGGGGGACGAGTTAATATGCCACTGACAGTACTCGACGAGATGAATTTTTTCAACCAAAGGAGACGCAAGCGAATCATGAAGAACCAAATGTCAGATAATCCAGTTTTCTTGACGTGCGGCAAGAAGAGTGACAAGTTTTAACGTGTACCTTGAACTAACCAAATTGATGAAGACTGTGAATCTCTGCAGAAATGGACAATAACTATGCGAAAACTGGTTGTAAAAATACATTTTTATTGTGTATGAATAATTTAAAGCCTATGATTTCTTTTTATGTAGCATTAATCTTTCTTCTAATATTCTCATTGAAAACAAATATTTTTCCATTGTAGTATATTTGTTTCTTTACTTTATTTAAAACTCCTGGTTTTCCTGCTCGTGTTAACCAATCTATTAGTCAAGTTATTTCTGTTTTATACCTGACCCGACAAACCGTCAGGTGACAATTGATGTTCATTTAGTTTTGGAAATAAGGGTAAACTTTATTATTTTATGTGGCAAAATTACCGAGATCATCTCTTTCATCAAATCACAATTTATGGTGTAATGCTTAATGATTTATATTTTTATATATTATATTTCTTGTTTCTTTCGTATTAAACTTAGTGATAAAATTTGTAATAATCTTTTCATTTTTCCATGAGGATGCTGGCTGAAGTGAAAGGCGAGAGATTATGTTGAATTCTGTAACCCAGACCCACGCGCACCATGTAAACCTCTGAGCAAGCCGGTGGTGTGCAAACATGGCGTCCTATTTTGACGATTACCCATCACATATAGGCGACCACGTCACATTTTTAGAGTAAGAAAACGATTACTGATTTGGCTTATATGTCGCAAAAGAAAATTATCACATACCTTATACTAGAGTATCTTATTACGAGTAAAATTATTAAGAGAGTTTGTGACTTAGACATGGCTAATCGCGTTAATTTAAATAATTGAAAGCAGTGGCGTCATCACGCCAATGCAGACAACACGGTGCAATAAGGGGTCAAGTTAGTTAGATAGCGACCCTAAAGTTCGCGCTCTACAATCTCAAAATCGATGATATAGTGCGAAGAAATTTTTTAATGAAATGCCAGAAAACATAAGAAAAGAGAAATTGAATAGATTAAATTAGATTAGATAAATGAAATTGACTAAAAGATAAGTTTTCGTAAAACAAAATACTTTAATCTTGTATATATTAGAGCATATATAAGGAGTGCTTATATATGCACAATGTTAAGAATTAAATAAAAAAATAAATACATTTACTATCAATAATTTTGCGAGTGTAGAGACTTGTCCTAGCGCTAATATGACGTAATAATTTTTAGTAAGAAATGGAAGAATAAAATTAAAATAATAATTTCTCGAGCGTATTAACCGGTTAACATAAAACATTCTTTTATTTATTTCATAAATGTGTGAATATTATAGGCGACAAGAGATTGTTTGTTCTTACTATCTACTGAATAAACCACGTATGTAGTAACAATATTTTATACAACACGTATTCAGGAGGCCTTTCCATTTTGTATTGGCGCCCAACGTCTTTCTTTTTTTTCGCTTTGAAAGCATATTTTTAGTTACGCCTCTGATCGGATGACCGAATCGTGTCTATTAAAATTGAGTTTGATCCCAATCATGGCCGGGGCAAAGTAAGCTACAAAAATGCGCGTATATTTTACACAGTCAGTATGTATTTCAATTGCCTATTAGTCTAGCAATAGAATTTGCGTCACAGATACTTTTTGCTTCAGGGTAACACAGTGAAAGCGTGAAAGACACCTGTCGCCATCTGTCGGCGAGTTGAGCGAGCTGAGTGCGGTTAGCCAGGACGCGCACCAAAATACTGGCAGAGATTCGCGTAGTGCCTGGACTACTTGACAGGGGAGACGTAAGGTCTAAGGCCGATCGAGAGAAGGCACGCTTTCTTCGTCTAATGACGATCTTTCTTACTAGTAACAGTTGACAACTTGTGCCTTCCTTAACTATTTCAAGTAAAATCAGTGGAATAAACCAACGCTCACAGATTTGTAAGTATAATCGATTTTCATATTTAACATCTTCGTGTTCAGCCCTAACTAATTAATATTTATAGACCAGAGAGAATTAGCGAAGTAGGTGGTTAATGTATAATAATATTAGCACTAAAAGCACTTCTTGACTATAAAGAATAATTAATCGCTGTAATAATCCATAAAAATGAGTACCCAGAATCAGTAGGTACATTGCGACGACGTCATAAGAGCAAATTTTCTATTTTGAAATGAATTTGTGTCTTTTGTGTTTCTATTTCTTACAATTCGGATATTTTTAAGGCGCAGACGTTCACCCTTTTCCAAAAATCTTTCATATATTACACAATAGTTCCAAGGGTAGCAACCGATAGCGAAGTAACGAGAGGAAAGGTCACTCGCATGATGGAATCTAAAAATGATTTTATTCAACGACTGCGTTCATATTTCGGGTGCAGTAAAATCCGTGAACGAAAAACTTTGTCTATGACACGCTGGCCTCATTGCTATTCAAACAAATAAGTGGGGCGTGTCTAAAGGGGAAACAAGACCAGGAACCACCATCACACGGACCCGATTAATGACGTCACAACTGACGAATGACAGCGGTAACTGAGTGAATGATCAATCAGATATTTTAATGAAGAACGTGATCACATATATTATATTCGTCATAGTTAATGCTTAGTGTAACATAATAAATATTTTCCAAAATATTTATATTATAATTATCAATTGTAAAGATTTGAAAATTTTTTATAATGATTATTTATTATTCATCTTTAAAACTAAAATTATTATATTTATTTATTTTATATGCAAAATTAAAATTTTAATGATACAACATTAAAATAAATCAGTTACATTAAAAATATGGTCCTTAAACCTCTTAAAAATGCTTATCACACGCGTTTATTATAATAGGAGTACCCACCGTAGCCTATAGATACTACAGTTGATGTAAGTTGTGCATTGACAATGACATATAGTAATGGAATATTGCAGTATACATTTAAACTAATTATTATACAATGCAAATACATGAAAACATAATATAATGCATAAGAACACAGTAATATAAATTTAGTACAAATTAAATGTATATACTAAAAAGATGTATAGAAAAAATCAATTTATCGAACAAATATTTCAGTATTTTTTATTAATAAATAAAAAATATGAACTTTAACCACAAAGTTAATATTGCTAATTTTAAAAGTATGAATATTTTAGTTGCTAACGGGATTGGGTTAGCGTGGTGTAACTGGTAACGCATTTCTCCTGATAGAAAAAGATCCAAGATCGTCTCCCGGTAGCAATTAAAATATTTTTTCGATAAATTGATATTTTCTGTACATCTTTCTAGTTGATACATTTAATTTGTATTCAAATACTACTAAGTATAAAAATCTACTACTTCACAATAATAATGTGTTCTCCTTAAATAGATAAAATTAATTATAAACAAATATTTAGCACTAGTATAATTAATTTGGTGTAACTCACTTTTTTTTGCCTCGATCTATTTTTAATATTGAGATTATCAACGGGTCTTGACCCTCATAGATATCCGAGTATAACATTAATTTTAAGATATTTTTTTGGCGTAAATAATACTAACTTGTGATATTACTGTGATATACTACAATTAAATTATGACAAGGTGGAACAGAATTATATGAAAAATTATACGAAAAGAGTATAAACAATATTAAACAAAGGATCTTGTGTAGTATATGCAGAGGTGTGCAGTGCATACCAGCAAAAAAAACTGTGCGTTACTAAAAATTCTGGGAAACAAATATAAATTCAATGATTAGATTAACATAAACGGAAACATTATTTTACAATTAGCGCCATCTGTATACCAGTAGAGACTTCAATTTCTTTAAACTACCACGATAACACCTTCTTTAAACTACCACGATAACTCACCGCTGTACCCATGGCGATCTTGTGAATTTGCCGCATTGAGCTATTCATATTAATCTGTTCTATCTTTAAGCTAGTGAATTACTCAAGTCATATTTGCTGAATTGGCTATTTACTGAATTGAAAGTTCCTTTCCGTTGATCCGTTTTGTATGGAGTCGTTACCTATACTGTATTTTAACAGAATAACATTAGAAAAGCTTACAACTGTGTACAAATCATTGAAGTGTCTACTTCCTCTTTTACTAATTCGCGAATTTTATTCTCTTACTATTTTTAACGTGTAGATTTCATGGCTGTTCTTTGCGTTCGAGGTGCACTCGGTGCATGAATTAGTTTTTGATTTGGGAAAAACAAAAAACAATTGGTAGAACTATTTTCTACGGTAATCTTGATTACAAATAATTATTTAGTTTAGTTATTACGTGAACGATTTTCCAAACAATAGAAGAATCATGTTCAGTCACAAAAAGTGTTCTTAAAAACGTCCATACATTTTAAATATTGATTTTTATATGGGTAAAAAGGGTAAACTTAAAAAACACTATTAATAGTACTCTAAAATTACAAATGGATACATGGTAGGGTCGTACAAACGACGGATTCATTTTGTCTAAAGACGTTGGTTAAAAGAAAGTTCATAATCCTATGTACAATATATATTGTATTACATATATAATATTTGATTGCATAATATCAATGGTAACAGCACAGCTATAAATCTATACCTACTGCACGCCACTGAGTATATGAATATGAAATAATATAACACCATTATTGGTGAGATTATATTTAGACTGTATATGTCCGTCCATCCGTGTCACACAAAGTTAACGTACACTGATTGCTGCCCGTGTCGCACAAGAACAATAAACAAACGAGATCTGCTAAATCTGTTCTAGGTGCTGTAACGCGGACAATAAGAGTACAAGAACGCAGAAAGATAAACGCTTTAGAAATATGGTGATAGCGATGACGCGCAAGGATAAGAAGGCAAAATTTGCGGTTTTCACGACTATTTGAATAATAACAATAGAGGAAAAGAAACTCTTGAAGTTATAAAAGTTTTCACCGTAGATATTCACAATGAAATAATGGCGTTTAGAGAATTCAATTGCACATAAAGGGAAACATTTAAAATATATAATAATGCACAATGTAACTGTATTACATCAGAGTCGACTCGAGCTGCTGTGAACGTTGTTGCCTGTGACGCTTGAACGCAGCGTGATTTCTCCATTTCCCTGAGAAAATGCAGACTGCATTTATTCGAAATAGAAATATTTCAAGTTATTCGAGGAAAAGACAGAAGAAATTTCAGCCCTTCGGTCATCTAGAAATAACTGAGAGAAAAGCAGCATCCGCCGGCCCCGACTATTGTACACCATTTCACAGTAAATTTTGTACAAAGTTCGCAATTTAAGCACTCGAGAGCTCACGATTCGAAAATCTCTCGGGTCAAGTACTGAGAAAATGTAAAGCGTTCTATATTTTTAATAAAATAAAAGATAAACAGAGAATAATTATCTATAGAAAAATATATAATTGCCGGGACTCGATCCCGAAAATTTCTCGATGTCACACAAAGTTGATAATTCGACATGAAATTAATTGATTAACACAGAGTAACTCATAACGGTAAGATAAACATCTGGACTCGGGTTCAAATGATAAGTGATTCATCTATTTTATTTTAAAGATACTTAAGAAATCTTTATTCAACCTATTTCGTAACTACGCTAATGCAGCCAATACGGTACATTGGGCCCTACATTAGACAGGGGCCCGAAAGACTAACAATTTTTAAAATGCACCACAGCGAGAAATAGATTTATAAAATGCAGAAAATTATTTCTCACGTGTATTACAAGAGCACATGAAAACATTATCGAGGTATACGGTATTAATTACCCTGCTAACACCCCGGGTTACGGACGAGATCAGTGATGGCGAACCTACGACACGAGTGTCAAAGGTAACACGCCACAGTGCTTTGGGCGACACGCCAGCGTTCAATAATATCAGAGTTATCAAAGAACACGTGTCCCGCCACCAGACGTCCACCCGACGACAACGTTCGAATTTATCACTACGTACATATTATACATATATCTCTTTTGGGTCTCACTTTGTGAAAAAAGCAATTAATTGAATTCAGTGTGATAGTTTTTAGATTACCACCAGATTTCCTTGGGATTCTATCCTCTGATTACTGTCTAATTACTTAGGTCCCAATTCCTTGTAAGTGAAACTCGGTCTTTTCAGGTAACAATATTATAAGTTTATTACAACACATTATACAGTAAATATAAATACATAATGTAGTTATTCAGAAGAAGCTGTGATAGAAGAGAGCTTATAAGGTTCGTCCCCCACCACTCATCTACTCATTTTCATGACACACACACACACATACATTTATAAAATGACAGTTCTCACTTAAAGCAATTACTTAATTGACATCAAATCAAATACTATGACACGCCGGTACAGTTAAGTTTGAAATTTTTGAAACACCGAGCCAAAAAGGTTCTCCTTCACCGGACTAGATCAACGCCGTAAACCGAAAATGAATATATAAAAGTCAAAAACACATTTACACTTTAATAGAAAAAGTAAAACTATTTAGGTAATCAGTAAATAAACACTAGATGCATAGAATAAATAATAGGTCGTCGTTTTTATAGGTGGCCAATACATATACGGGACCTTTTTCCATTTCGCACTGGGGATTAATTTTTGAACACCACTGTGTATGTGTATAAATGAATATCTGTTAGGTAGGAATATAAAATATTCCAAGGCGGGCAATCATATCTTTCTGCAACCATCTACCGCAAATTCCTACATATTTCTATTAAAAATTATTGGAACAATGCAACACAATTTGACAATAAAAACCCGTCCGGCGAGTTAGTTGAACCTTTCTTCCCTAATAAGTTTTGTCTCCATTATTAACCTCGCCTGTCTTATAAGCATCGTCTACTCATACGCATAATACACTTCAATGAAGATTGACGGAACCGACACTAAACATTGCGAAACGGATACATAGAATTTTTTCTGGATACATAGAAAAATTAGTGATAACTCGAAAAGATGCTTCATTTATATGGCCTGTGTTCACCATATAAAATGAAGAAAATAAAAATTGATGAAAGTACGATGAAGGTACTAAATAATAATAAATACGATACATTTTATACTCAGAGAAGAAACAAACAGTTGATTAATAATGCACATTGTACAAAAATATTCAAACGATACTATTTTTTAAATCGAAACATTCGTATTAAAACGCTTTTATATTTCTATGGGTCTCGTAGTATTGTCGTTTGAATATACGAATTAAAATGCACATGAAAAAACACGCTTCGCAATGGCAACGCATTCGAAATTGTCGCTGTGTAAACTGCTGTTTGTTGATGAAAAAGTATTCAGCTGCACGCACACTTAAATAAATTGTAAACAAACAGGCTCATGCCGATCATGAACATCGTATAAATATTACACGTTTATTTTTATTGCAGCATCACGATTCGAAATACATTATTATTATTAATTAAACCACACCTAATCTATATGTATATACAAGGTGGCGCAAAATTAATCACCCTATCGGAAGATGTTATAATTTTTGCAAATGGCGTCGTACGTCAATCGTATTTGACATTTGTGAACTAGACAGCTGCAGTTTACAAACAGATAAGCAATGAAGCGCTATACTCCGCAAGAGCGTAGAATAATTGTGTCGATTTTTTTGACCGATAATCGGTCGGTGGTGTTAGCGCAGCGTGAATTTCGACGTCGATTTCCTAATCGTGTCGCGCCAACTGGGCAAACGTTCCGGCACTTAGCTACTCGACTCGTAAAGACTGGAACCACACGAGACCTTGCAGGGCGTGGCCGCTACCGAACTGGCCGAGAATATCGCGGCTGTGGCTGTCGATGTCGCTGAGAACGAAGAAACATCAACCAGACGACGGACCACGCAATTGGGCATCACCAGACGGACCCTACAGCGAATTTTAGTGAAAGACTTACACATGTTCCCGTACAAAATGCAAACAGTGCATCAGTTAATGCCTGCTGACCGTCAGTCGAGTATGAATTACTGTCAAGCCATCCTCAATCTCAACAACGAAGAAGACGATTTTGTGTCGAAAATCATCATGAGCGACGAGGCGCATTTTCACTTAAGCGGTTACATCAATAAGCAAAATCTTCGTTTCTGGGGCACTGAAAATCCGCGTTTGATGCACGAAGAGCCATTACATCCACTCAAAGCCACTGTGTGGTGCGGGGTTCACGCAGGAAGAGTGATTGGGCTGTATTTTTTTGAGGACGCCATCGGCAATACGGTCACTGTTACTGGCGAACGCTACAGGGCCATGATAAACGACTTCTTACTGCCGGAATTAGATGAGCGGGGCTCGGTAAATATGTGGTTTCAACAAGACGGTGCAACTGCACACACAGCACGAGCCACAATGGATATTGTGAAGGAAGCGTTTCCTGGTCGCGTAATCTCCCGTTTTGGCGATTTGGCATGGCCAGCAAGATCACCCGATTTAACCATCCCAGACTTCCTTCTTTGGGGCTACTTGAAGTCGCGGGTTTATACCAACAAGCTTCAGATAATCGCAGACCTTAAAGAGAATATTCGACAGGAATGCGAACAGTTATCACCGGAAATCTTGGGAAGGTTGTGGAAAATGCGATAAAACGGGTACAAATGTGTATCAACACTGACGACAGCCACTTGATGGATATCATCTTTTTCACTTAACAGAAAATTTTTTAAAGGTCCAAATAAAGATTTCCATCACTTAAAATATTATTTTTTTATTTATTAAAAAAGTTATTCAAAAACAAAATTGGATGATTAATTTTGCGCCACTCTGTATATATAAATGAATGTTTGTTTGTTTGTTCGTCCCGTGTGCGTTCCTATACCGTTCATCCGATTGCGATGATGATGCTATGGTGAGTTATTGTGCGCACGCCCGCGAAGGTTTCTGAATTAGTACAACCATTTTACCAATCAAAGTTCGCCGAAGAAAGCGATCTGCGCGCCACGGCAATCAGTTTCATGGCAAACCATACGTCGTGAAATATGAATAGGCTATTTTTAGGATTCTCCGTGGCGAATTTCCGAAGAATTATTGCTTTTTCTGGCGACTTCTTCGTATACGCACCAGACGGAAAAACAAAAAATATTGTGTATCCAAAAACACTCAAATAATCAGAATTACAATACAAACATTTTCTTTCTTTAAGTGAGCATTGCAACGCATGCCGGGTACTCGCTTGCAATGAATATAATACATAAATAAACTATATATATATATATATATATATATATATTATATCAAAATTCGTTTTTCGAATGTGTAGCGAAAACGTATTTTGTAGAACATTTTAAAATATAGCGCTGTGGTTGGAAAAACAGCATAGTGCACAAATATTCTGAATATTTTGTCGCCGAGAATTTGTAAGATGGTATACTTTAAACCACAATACATTTTGTATACTAACAACATAAAAAAATATTTTTTCATTATTCAGCAGTGCTATTTTTTTTAAATCTTCAACCTGGTAAAAAGTGGTCATATCCAGTTGTCACATTCTTCATTTTTATACTTTTGCTAGGGTAGTTGTTTTTTTTATTTAATTTAAAAGTTTAGATATAATAAATATTATTATTGAGTTCTGCTAGTTTAAGTAAGCGTTATTATATGTCACAGCTGTGTTGGCGGTTAAGGTCATTTTCAAACAGTGGATAAACCACGTATAATTGACTTAAATTTTCGACTTCTCTCCACTTTATAATATGTTCAAAAAACCTAAAATCAAGACAAAATAACCCATCACAATAGGGTAATCTCAGTAGTAAAAATAAATAGAGGCACTTGCAAAATATTTCAAATAATCATTTACTGAAACTGGAAAATTGACAATTAAGCTTAACCATTAGCAAACATAGATGTTATACATATTAACTGGAATTATTTAATGATAAGTTAGTGCTTCTGGAAATAAAGAATATTAATATACACAGGTTCCACCGAAACCACCTAATTACCCATGGATAAAGGAAGAGGTAACTAAAATCAGTTAAATAAGTCGACTGTACGCGGTTTATCCACTGTTTGAAAATGTCCTCAACCGCCGAAACAGCTGTAACAAATAATGCTTACTCAAACTATCAGAACTCAATAATAATATTAATTATAATTTGACTTTTTAAATTAAATTAAAAATAAATATAGAGTTCTAAAAACTAAACACAATAACAACAAAAAGGGTAGTTGTATAATAATTTGTACGGTTACAGTATCACAGCTGTATTTATTTCGGGCTGATCTGATATTCCGAGAAATTTCTGGCAACTTCCTGAAGCGATTTATAAGTTGAGAACTTTACCGGATCTATCCGATCGTCGCCGATCTTTAGACGAGCGGAATCAGTTGAATATTTATCTGATATCTCTCGTAATTAACGATGCATGTACACATTAATCCTTTGTTTCATCCATGTACACGAGCTATAAGAGTTTATTTTTTTTAAATGTCAATTTTTTATTTTATTTTATTAAGGGATTTTGACAGTGAAAACATATTGTAATAAACATAATAATTATTTAACATGCGATACTAATAATGAAAATCCACAAAAAACATTTGGATACAAAGTATGTTTAGATGAAAGAAGGAGAAGGGTGGGAAGGTTGCAACTAACGTTGCGGTAAAGGGAGAGCAACATGAGTTTTTATAGGTATAATGAATGGCCAGAGTTTAGATTGTGGTGGTTCATAAGAAGAACCCTTTGAGCTTAGTAAGGACAATGTTGATACACTTACGAATGTTTCTACTTCATATAGGTACTTACTAACTTACTTACCATCAAGTAGGCTGAGAGGATAGAGCGCCGCACTCCTCTGTCCTGACACACAATTCTCGCCTCATCTACATACAAGCTCGCCGATTGATGAGGCTTCTAACAGAACCATCCTACATTTTCTGGTTTACCTGATTGTGCCAAGTCTTCCGCGGACGTCCTCTATTTATGGTGCTATCAACACTTGCGTCATATATCTTTCTTAGCATTCTCTCCTCATTCATCCGTTTCATATGACTAAACCACCTAAGTTATCCTTTCTTAATCTTACTCATTATACTAACATCAGCTTTACATTCTTTCTATTGTACTCTCTTCCTATGTAGAAATGATAATTTTCTTTCCTAGCTACAGGGTAGAGGCACTCGGTAAACTGGAAATTGGCGTCACAGGGTAGCCAAGATGTGCGATGGAGCAATGGAATGTTTTCTGTCTATCGGTCATCGGGCACATCTAGCGTCACGGTCGGAGGTAAGAGTTAGTTACTTTACTGGACTTTAAGGTTATGTGACCATTATTATTTATTCGTCAATGTCATTAAGATTTTGATGTTTTCCAAATTGCACTTCTTAGCATCGCCAAGATCGCTACGTATTTGGTTTATTTAGGATCCAAATCTTCGGATCTTGTCGCAGTAGATCTGTTCAACTGTGATTTAGTGTGATTCTTGTTTTCATTATTTATATTGGCGGCACTCAATACCCGAATGGATAAGTTACTTGTAATCAGATCATGCTCTTTTGCATTAAATAAACCTATTGAAAAATTAACCTCTTTCATTAATTAGCATTGATTCCCAGTCCGCATTACACAACACTATACAATTTACCACAGGTGAAAGAAGGTAAGTGTCTAGAACTCTATTTCCACCCAAACCCACATGTCTCATGGAACCACTGTCTAGCCGGTAGCAGTGCCCTGACGTCCTATCCGCAGGAGCCAGACCGCATCGTGACAATATACATTAACGCGTGTCAGTTTTATATTTTCTTACGCGTATCAGTTTATATCGAATATATAAGAAAAATTACCAAAGTAGCGAGATCGCGTGCCATCAGTTATATGATTAGAATAAAAACATTGTATCATGTCAAATCCAAGCTATTTTACCTAACTCATATAATAAATTCGAATTTTTAAACTAAATTATTTGGCAAACAGCAAGAAACCGTCACCAATTTTAAGGTAGTTTTATAATATGAGAAAAAAAAAATCTGCAGACCTCGTGTTACACCAGATAAACTGTAATTTAGTAACGGGCGTGCAACAATTAATTAACCCATTTCACACGTTAATTACACCAGACTCCGAACGATTATAGTCGTAGGCTATCATTAGCGCGTACTCTGATTGGTGGTCCGCTGGGCTACGTGTGGAACCATTCATTATTAGGATCACTTTTCTTTCGATGAAAAAACCACTTGAAATGTATTACGCCTACACCTATATTAGACACTTAACTATTTCTTTCGTTAACGTATAGAATAACAACACTATATAAAAAAAAAAACTACTACACGAGTACAGAAGTGCGTGGGTTCCAAAGTATATACATATGCAAATATATATATTGTGACGTGCCGAAAGTAAGGTCACGAATTTATTTTGAATGCACGCCACATTCACCTCTTCACTATGGTAACACTACAGTACACGTTAACCAATCTTGGCCCTGCATAATCCAAAATGGCGGTTTGACGTTTCCATAATGCGGACCCGTGTCAGACATACTGTGGGGTGGTCAGACTCGTGCCGTGCTCACTGTGTTGTTTAAATAAAATTTTAATCGGGTTCATCCAACTTTACAAAGGGGTAAATAACTAAAAGTATAAATTATATGGCACTTGTATGCGAAATTAACACGCCTAATTTGCAATGTGTAACTGTTATTCTAGGAACAAGCAGATGTTTCCCTTTAGAAATATGTAAATTATGACAATTTAGATTGACATGATAGCGTCCAATAGAGAGAGCAATTTTACCAATCTCTCTTGATTATGATGGAGATGATTGTGGAAAGTGTTGTACGGGGGAATATTCCTTGCATCCGTCATTCATGTCACGATGGCGTAGTATTACAAATCACAATTATTACTGATCAAATCCTTGGTCTAGGATACGCATGCTACTGTAAGTCAGTCACAGATGAAAATGGAGGCAGTCTTCGTAATATCTGAAAAGTAATTACATTTATGTAAACATTGGGAAAAGAAAACTGATTGGATCAAAGAACATAAAGAATCCAAAACAGAAATTTAATTAAATTAATTAAAAAACTAAAATGGAAAATTAGAAATAAAAATATGATTTCATAAAAAATACAGAAATATCAGAGGCGTGCACTGCATACAAGCAAAAAATCTGCGCACTACTAAAATTTCTGGGAAATAAAACAAAATAAAATACTATTTTTATAATGTTAAGACCATATAAAATTCTTAACGTTATTACCCGAATTTGCGTAACCTTTCTATAACTGACTCACGACTTTTATCTAGTCGTGAGTTATTTGCGACCATTTGTAACAACTTCATGTGCATTCTGCTCCGCGATTTGCTAGCACTTAGGTCTTGAATGAACCTAAGTTATTTTTACAACCATTATAATAATTGTACTGAAACAAATATATTTTTACTGAATCTAATCGGCATTTGGTCATCTACCGATTTTCTGTACTTTTCTGTTTAAGGCTGCTGCTTTCGAAAAGGAATAATACTTACTGAAAACTGTGTATAATGACATTTCTACGTATTTGTTTTACTTGACAGACTAAACGTTTTGTGTTCTTAGTGTATTCTATATTTCGGTGTTTGCATAGATAACATTTGTAGGTTATAAATTATCATCTGTCAAGCGAGCCAATTTGAAATTTTCAGGATAATATTAAGTTATATTATTACTAATATTAAATTAAAAGTGAAAATACAATTATATCTGTATTGAGTTTCGGCAATGCTCATTTATAAAGCTAGTTATTTAAATAAATGTTTTTGAACACTATTAATGAAGTATTTTAAATACGCTGTACGAAGGAGCAATTGTAGAAAATATTTTAAGCTAAATCGAAAGCAGAGCACGATACCGAGCAATAAAAAAAAAACCTTTTTTTAAAGTAGTAAATTTACAATTGTATTCTAAGTTTAAATTGATAGAATTATTCTGAAAATTAAAAAAAATCACGCATTTTTTTTATACCTAGTACATTTAAGTTACCTACCTGTATATTTAGTTAGCATCGTTGGCATTGTCGGTAACAGCATAACCTAACTTTGTGCCTATTGCACGCCACTGAGAAATATATAATATAATTTGCTACTTTTTGTTGGTTCAAAATTTTACTTTTAACCAAGCGTTTAATTTAATTTAAAAATTATTAAAAAGTATTCCGTGTACGCATCTCTATTTTGTAAAATATATTCTAATAATATATATATATATATATTTTTAAATACATACTAACTGAAAAAGTAAACCTACTCGTATATAAAATAAAAAAATTCTAATAATAAAATTGTGCATAAAAATTCATTAAATATACAAGTAAAATATAATAATAAATTAGCATATAACAATTCATCAGGTAAAGCATAAAGTTAAATATTACAAAAATAATTATAGTACATAATACTGAGAAAGAAGAAAAAAAAAAGCAGGAACATTATAATGATCAACATTTTTTTACTGAAAATCTAGAATAAGAAAAGAAAATGTTAAAATTTTAGCTTGTAAAACAAAACCATAAATAAAAGCTTTATAAAATATATCTGCATAAAGTAAAAGAGAATGGTCTACACTTCTCCTACAAAACTCTGACAAATGGTGTGCTTATATTTTGACAAAGTACGATAGTTAAAAACATCGTAAATATATAAAATTCTTTATTCTTGGGCCGAATTATGTATGAGATAAGATAAGATATTTTATTATCATAAGAATAAAAATATTTCCTAATGATAATCTTTAACTAAAATATTTTATTTTGGAAATACAGATAAGTATGAAAGATGTTGAATTATTAGGTGGCTTTGATTTTGACACAAAATATAAATTAAAAATATGTTGAGGGGCGGTAGTTTTTTTTTACTTAGAAGTAATATATTTTTAATTTTAGTCAGTTAATTTTTTTTTTTTTATAGGAGTTAACAAATATAATTTTTTTTGGAAGTTCATTGTATATTTAAAGAGCAGTGTATGAAGCACGTCTCTGTCCTATTAATTTTTTAGAATTACCTACATACTCATTGGTTTTATTCCTAGTAAAGAGAAATTATGATGAATTTTAATTCTACCCTCTTTGAAGAAATATAATTACATTTATTTATTTTTTGTTTGGACGTGTTAAATTTTGTACAGCAACATTTTGTTTTATTGTTTAACCTTTACCATACCATGATATAAAATATACGATCGCAGCCATGCTGTTAACTCGTGTTACCGTAAATAACAGAAAAATTGTTTTTATTAACTTATATGGCTTTAATGGCACGAATTTATTCTAAATATCGAGCACTCAAATTTGAAAAAATGATTAACAATATAATTTAGAGCATTCATAAAGTCCTATATAATGTGTCCTTCCTTCTTATCTCTCTTCATGTAATTAGTGTTAAAGAGATAATTATATTTGTAGTTATTTTCACTGTGAAAATAGTGTGTGATCTCTGTCTTTCATTTCACAAATGTTATTTTTACCAACGTATTAATTTTATAACAGTGAATAGAAAAAATAATTGTACAATTCGCTTTCGTAATTGGTTATTCACTAGTCATTCTTAAGCCCAAATATTTTCTTTAGGATTATCTAAAACATGAATTTTATGTTGCATATATTTACAGAAACATTACAGGTTTAATTATGATGATAGACCTGTGTTACTGCATGGTTTGGGAAGGGTTAAAAGCATAAATATCCGATGTTGCACGAGCTAAAATAATATCTAGCTCGGATAGAAGTAGGTACCTATATAATATCTTCATTTGACACGGGAAAGATTAAGGGTAGGTACTTTTAAATTAATTTGCAATTGGAGACAATAATAATTTATTTTAAAACCAAAAAGCATATCACTGGGTCAATATTACTAGCTGTTTTACAATAAAGAGCCTCTTAAAGTCACAGCGTTGGACAGACACAGGATTATAACACAGGACACATAGAGACGAAGCTATTTTTTATTAATTGAAAAATATGGGTAATTACAGAGCTTCGGTCTTCGGCTGGCTTAGTGATTTTGCAGTAGGTGATATGTCTATCGAAACTTATCTAAAATTCAGAAATATGGGCGAATAACATTATAATTGCAAAAATATGCGTTGAGGGGGCGCTTTCAAAACCAATTCAAAATGTTGTGTTTTTTACGAATATGTGAGTTTCTATTATTAGCAATATTTGAATATGTCCAAGAACACATAATTACTGGATTTTTACCTACAAAGGCACTGTTATTTAACAGGTATCAGATATCCCATAGAGACAAAGCTATTTTTTATTATATTTAATGGAAAATATATGGAAGTATGGGGTAATTACAGGGCTAACGATCTGTTTTCGGATGGCTTAAGTGATCACTTTATATATATATATATATATATATATATATATATATAATGTTCACCATTCCACAGAATCAACCTCCATATCTATCAAATTTTTGAAAGTTGTATATATGTTAATATGTGGAAACACTTCGAATACCACTACTGTGTAAAGTGATCACTAAAGCCAGCCGAAGACAGGTTGTAAAACCTGTAATTACCACATACTTCCATATTTTTTCATTAATAAAAAATAGTTTTATCTCTACGAGATATCTATTATTTGTTTAATAACTAATAGTGCCTTTGTAGGTGAAAATCCAGTAATTGTGTGTTCTTGGACATATTCAAATATTGCTATAAATTGTTTGGTTCAATAAGTGGAAAAATTTATCAGATAAATTATGTGATGACATTATCTTTTAGTCAACGGGAAATTTACCCGTATCTATGAATATGTACAACAGCAGGAATATACAGCGGGGAGGATTTTCAAACAAGATATCGTGTAAAAGAATGGCTTGGATAAAGTCATCGATTTCCAGGGAACACCCAGCAAGCTTTATGAGGTAGTCAGCGCGAGGGAGAATCGAGGAGAACAGACGCATTTGCATATAAACGAAGAAACTGTCAACATTCGCGGTAGTGATGAGGGGTGCGGCAAGGGGTGCTTGCTGAGAACAGCCTATCAATCCACGAAAAGTTAATAAATGTGTCCAAATATTTGCATTAGTTTTAGCGTGGATAGAAATTCACGTAACAGTAAAGAGTGAAATGCAAACTGCGGGAGGCTTATATAAGTAGCCAATTTCCCACACAGTAGATTACATATTTATATTTCATATTTTTTTGCGTTTTAGAACTAAACGCAAATAAATACTCAATACCAACACGTCACGTGTTTCAACACGGTATTGCTCATTTTTCGAGGGCTTCACCGAAATTTATAATTATGCTATTTTACACTACAGTATACTAGTGACCAGTCATTGCTCGAAAAATAAGGTTAATCAGTTATCAATCATAGTTACAATCGAACACAATCACGGTCAAAAAATAACGATTTTACCATCACTAGCTTAGACGGCATTGTTATCTCTGGAAGCAGGCATAGAAATCATTTTTCAGTATACTGTGTCTCACATTCTGATGGACATCAATCAGTTATATTAGAAAATGTTCATCTTTTTAACATAGCTTTAGTTAGAGGGCAGGTAATTAACTTTTCAACGGGTCGTTTCGTGGCCTCTTAGAGAACCTTACAAAATTCATAAGAACGCTAATATCGGACCTAGAGAAAAAAGTAAAAAACGCACTTACATACAGATATGAATATTCCTGATTCTTGTGACCAGCACCGGAAGGGATTTTCGAAATTATAAAAGTATATTTGAGACTAAAATACGATATTATTCATTATAATTAATCGACCTTTTAGTTAATGAAGGAAGGAACTAAATAATGAATGTCAAAAATAATATTACACATATATATTGTACAAATGTATAATGTAATGTTATATATGAATACAATAACTATCCTTAATGATATAAGCAAAATAATCTGCCAGAAAAATGTATTTCTTTATGACAGAAAACTTACTAATTGAATTAAGGAATAATTTTATCTGATTTTTTTTGGAGATTCTCACTTATGCAGAGGTAGAGGCAAGTAATTCTAGTCAGTTTAGGAATATTCTCCCATTTTACTTTCGACAACTTTTGAAATAAATAATCAAATTTGAATCATCCATCAATGTCATGCGAAAATATGATTAAAGCGAAGTAAAGAAGTTAACTTCTTCATTAAAAAATTAGGTCGAAGACAAAGTTTCGCGATTAGAGTTAGTTAAGAAATATCGAGGGCAGTGAGTATTAGTTGAATACGTATTCTCAAACTTTTATTGTAAGGAAATTACGTTATAAATCCGAGTTGCCAAAACTTCTTATACTTATATTTATTGCTTGTAATTATAACTTTTACTTCAGGACTTTGTAAATTAATTGTTCAATTTAAGAGTTTATTAGTAATTATTTAATATGTTATGGTAAATCTCTTAACTTATGGTGCATATTGTTTGAAACGTTTAGAAATTTTTCAAATTACACTAATGGAAAATAAGCCTTTAACTTATGCAAAAATTATAAAAAGTAAATAAATTTAAATATAAGATACTTTTTTTACATTTTTTAACCAAATTAAATACATGATGGGCCAAAAGTCACTTTACCATTTAAAAATAAAAATATTTTTTATTTACATTTACTTGTATGATATTCTACATTGCATGGGGATTTTTTTACTTGTACACGAAGCTCGCATTTGTAAAGGTAAAAATGGAGGTCATTTATTAAATAATATTTTTCATGTACCTATAATCTTCTTCTTCTTTTAAATAGGCAATCCACCCTTCAAGAGTGATTTGTGTCATTAATCAAGTTAAAACTTTATTACATAGAAAAAAGTACAATAATATTATAGAATAGAAAATATTATATTACAAGTCAATATCATTGTCGTCCAAAAAATTTCCTATTATATAGATTAAACGTGGCGAGTTAAGAAAAAGAAGATGACACAAGGGAGCTGAAAATTACCCTTAACGAGACCACTGTAAAAAAAATCCGTGATCCGCAATGGACAGGCAAAAAAGATATGGTCAAGGGTTTCCTCCTCGGCACCACACTCACACATTGGGGAATCTATCAAGTTCAATCTGAACAAATGAGAGGCCACCTGACTCCACGATGTCCTACGTAGAATGTCGCCTAAATGGAAAAATAAAATATGTAACGTTATTTAATTTTTAAATACGAAAGTGACATTTGACGCACCCTTATAATAAAATGTAAAGGACAAAACTATCTTTCGAAAAAAACAAAGTTACTACCGGGACTTGAATTGAGAATCACTCGAACAAATAAATCTAATTTTAGTTTAACTTTATTTTAGAAATTCAAAGGCAAAAGAAGCGAGGCTAAAGCAAAGAGATAACTTACATAAGTTGTGGCCTCTTTTGTAGATGGTCAAGGTAGAAGAAGAATTACATACCTGAAAGAAACATAAATGAATTATTAAAAAATATTAAAATATAATCACCAAAACTGAACCGTTTTAATGAAATAATTTGTACACATTTCAAGTTGGCAGCGAGTTGTGAAGTTTCTTGAAGTTGATATTGGATGGAGGATGAAGTACGTGTGGATGGATACATCTTTCTCTGATACTTCCTAGCGCTGTTGACAGATTACTTAAATACTCAGGGATACGAGCAATACTACTGCACAGGGAAAACTGCATAGTAATACTATTGCACAGGAAAAACTGCATAGGTAAGAGTACATTAGTAAAGAACATCGCCGATTGGTAAATAAACCACGCATTATACAAGACATTACATTTTTGAAGGATTAAATTAATGCAGATTCACAACACAAATGAATTTATAATTTAACAAACAAAATGATGTAATATTTTTTATATAATAAAAACAAACAAAATGATATAATATTTTCGATATAATAAAAACAAACAAAATGATATAATATTTCCGATATAATAAAAACAAACAAAATGATATAATATTTTCGATATAATAAAAACAAACAAAATGATATAATATTTTTGATATAATAAAAACAAACAAAATGATATAATATTTTCGATATAATAAAAACAAACAAAATGATATAATATTTTCGATATAATAAAACCAAACAAAATGATATAATATTTTCGATATAATAAAACCAAACAAAATGATATAATATTTTCGATATAATAAAAACAAACCAAATGATATAATATTTTCGATATAATAAAAACAAACAAAATGATATAATATTTCCGATATAATAAAAACAAACAAAATGATATAATATTTCCGATATAATAAAAACGAACAAAATGATATAATATTTTCGGATCAGTGTAATATTATTGTACTACGTAATATGAGGATATCCATCCAAGCCATCTAAAATAGTATAAGTTCGCTTGTGTTGCGATTAGTATGACAGTATGCTATATGATTGTTGTAATAGCAGATATATTCAAAAATTGACGACGACGACGGCAATAGTTGGAATATTACATTTTTAGAGTACCGGTAATTCATGTTCATCAATGTAATAATTTAATTCAACAACTTGTATTAATAACTACATAACTATTTATTTGAATCATCCAAACATTATATAAATTTCATAACACTAAAAAAGTCTCTCTTGCCGTGTGGTCTTCTTAGATTGTAAAATTATATAGCTGCTTTTCTATACAAATTACCCATGACATTAAAATACCATTAGTGTTGAAACTGAATGGTTACTTAAAATAATTAGAAACATTCTAAATGTATAGAAATCTTCAAAATTACAATGAATAATATTATCTCTTTTCACCTCATGTAAATAAAATTGTGTAGCTCTCCCGCTTTATAGTTATAAATACAAGTTGTTGAGTTAAATTGTTGCCCTTGCAAGGCGAAACGCGTCTCAAGTAAATTAAACGAGTAGAATATAAAAAAAACAACTGTTTTATTTACATATACTTTTGTGATTGTGGAGTTTTACAAACTTACCTCGGAAATAGTAAATATACATTAGCTTAGTAAGATTAAGAAAGGATTGCATATGTGGTTTGGTGATATGGAACGGATGAATGAGCAGAGAATGGTAAGAAAGATATATGACGCATGTGTTGAGAAATAGGGGACGTCCGCGGAAGACTTGGCACGACCAGGTAAACCAGATAATGGAGGATGGTTCTGTTAGAAGCTTCAACAATCGGCGAGCTTGTATGAGAAAATGTATGAATGTGGATGAGGCGAGAATTGTGTGTCAGGGCAGAAGAGTGTGGCGCTCTATCCTCTCTGCCTACCTCCACGGGGAAACGGCGTGATGCTAAGTAAGTAAGTAAGTTAAAGGATAAATATTGTTAATATTTTACTTCTGATTCATAAAAAATAAATCCGATAAACTGATCTACAATAAAAAATTATTCATTTTTTTCAAACGTCAATAAACCCAGATATAAATCTACATAATTAAAATTGTGTTGGTTCAATTTATTCCCTGAGGTTTAATCTCAGATTATACAGAATGTAATTGGGAGAATACCATGATTACGTAAAGCTTTCACCCTTTTATTCTCGCAACGAACAGAAGGAGTAGAGTCGACAAAACGGAATACAAAACAGTGATATTATCAGAGAGCTAATTAGAATTTTGATCAGAACATCCGAGAGCAGACAAACAATTCAGGTAGATTAAAATGGATAAAATAAAATAATAAGCTATACAGTTGTGGAGGTAACCTTGATTTACCTATTGTTAGTATACTCTATATAATATTATGTAATACATAACATTTTCCGGTAATTAAATGCACTTTAAATTTGACCAAAATCACATAAGTAAAAATGATGTTCAAGTTTACGAGAGGGGGTTTTGTTGTGCGCTGCCCTTAAATAGTAACGACGGATGCACAGTTTGTGGTTACTGGGGTGCAACCGAATAAAATTTAAGACTTCCAACTTTATATATAAATATGTGAGGGAAGGAGTGGGTTAGCCAAGGGAAAGATGCATGTGTTTCATAGAGTAACAATAGAAAATTTCGATAAAAATATACAATATTGCTTTTACTTTTTATATCGACAGAAAAATCTACCTAAAGAATGTAGAAGATCTAATTACGCAAACTCCGAAAATTTTCAACGCACTTTCTTTGATCATTACCAGAGACTTTGAAATCACCGTCTTTTAAAATGTTTGTCAAACTTTTCTGAAAAATAAACCTAGTAAATTCGTTAATTGGCCTAATCCACCATCTTGTTTTTAAACAAAAACACATTTTCATGGAGAGACGAAATATTCTTTATTCTTGTGGAGAACACTAGTGAGAATTTAAAAAATATATTTATTAACTTGTCCAAATTTGCCCATATTTATTATTTTCAAATAACTTTATTTTACACATACTGTATAAAATTATTTACCGTGATGTTTTCTCTTCTTTACGTGCCTAGTTATGTATTCATTAATGTTAATACACCCTCTACAAACTAAACGTCTCGTATATATCTTGTACAAAATTGTATCCCTTTCCGTTTTCTCGAAGTAATTACGTTTTTAAAGGAATTTCATAATATTTTCTTTACATATATTCTTTCTTTATACATCTCGAGTTTCCGCTGTATTATATATTTATTAAGGTAGTGTTTTATTTTTGGTGATGATGGTATTAATTTATTTGAAAATTATGCAACCTATTACATATTTAATGTATTAATTCCTTTTAAAAATTCATCGCTATCATCATCAAATTAATCATTCATATTTTCTTTAAGTTTGCAAAAGACCAACTGCATTATATTTGAAACCAGTATTATATTAAAAATAAATTAGATTGCGGTAACAATGGATCGCGCGTATTCACAATCGTAACATTTGGTTTAACCTTTGCCTCAACATGACTTTTTATTAATCATAAAGTAACATTGTAGAAGCTGAGATTAAACCACCATCCAACTGTAAGTGACCTCTTTGCCAATAGGTACCACAATATTCCGCTGGAACTCCTGAGCGAGGTATTTAATAGTCAAAGACCAAAATCTATCAAAAAAATATACAGAATTACTCGGACCCAGAATTTTATAAGGCCGCAAATATTCGCATTATTACAATTATACAATCACGTCAAATTTTTTAAATTATTATTTCTTCATATTTCCAATGAGTCTCAAAAACGTAATACATGCTAGATGACCCCATGATATGCAGTCTACTTTAATTAAACGTCGATACAATTTTTTGATTTACTGAAATCACATTTTGTTGTGAATATAAAACAGTTCTAAGGTCTAAAGGACCAAGTACAACAACAAGATTTTAAAGCTTGCGAATATATATGATAAATGCTTAAATGTGGCAGGTGATTATGTGGAGAACTCGATTGAGGTACCGTATGTTTATTAAAATATTTTTTATAGCTAAACAGTCTTTACTGTCTGCATCATCTGTCTACTGTCTACATGTCTCGTATAAACGAGATATTTATTTATTTACAGACCTATTTAAAGACCTTTTACGTTTAACTTTTTAGATCACACTATTACAAGATAAAAGTAAATTAAATAAACTTTGCAAACAAATCAAATTTAAAAATTAATAATGTGAAATCAAACAAGACATGAAAAATAATAATACACAGAATCTAATTAAAAATTTTGTCTTCAATTTATACGATATTTGATGCTGACGAATGTATCGCATTCTCGTAGTTTAATCATTTAAAATGATTGCGTTTGTTCTATTTGAATCATATTAGGTAGCAGGTTCGGAGGAAAGCAAAACATCGTAAAAAATACTTGTAACTAATGAATGTTTAAAACAAGTAGATGACTTTGTGTATTTGGGAAGTATGTTTGATAGAAACGGAAAGGCTGGGAAATATATGACTGCCGGGAAAAAAATGAATGGCGTTTTGAATGAAATCGTATCTAACGAGAACTTATCAACCGAAGCAAGACTAGCGGTACACAAAGGAGTCCTGGTGCGACACTGACGTAAGGAAGTGGACTGATCACTTATGCCTGGAGCTGGCAGAAGAGGAACGAAAGTAGACTAAATACAGCGTAAATTAGATCGCTTAGGCGTATATGCGGTAGATCTATTTATGATAGAGTAAAGAATGAATAAATAAAGAAAGAATGTAAACCTGATCTTAGTATAGTAAGTAATATTAAGAAAAGATCACTTAAGTGGTTTGGTCATATGGAACGGATATATAAAGCAAGTGTTTATGGCACCATAAATAGAGGAAATCCGCGGAAAATTTGGCACGATCAGGTAAACCAGACACCGAAGGATGATCCTGTTAGAAGCCTTATCGACGAGCTTATATGAAAAGATGTATAAATGTGGATGAGGCGAGAATTGGTCGTCAGAACAGAAGAGTATGGCACTCTATCCTCTCTACCTATCCCCCGGGAAACGGCGTGATGGTAAGTTAGTTAGGTAACGGGTTCAAATGCTTCGCTTAAAATTTTGAAACTTTATCTTTAAACTTTAATGGATTCGAGTCCTGTAATAGATATTTTCCATTCGACAAATTTAATCAAAATTATCTACTTAATCAGGTATTACCAAAGCTTTCTTGAAGGTATTAATATACCTTGAGTAAAATTCCTTAAAATAATTTTAACAAGATGATAAGAGTATTATCATATTGTTATAAGAGGATATTTATTTATTTAACATATTGAAAGTTTCGGATTTTAATTGCGTGCTACAGAAGAATGCTAAAAATTAGTTGAATGAATAGAAGATGTTTTAGATCGGATGAATTAACATATTACTATTTTAATTATTAAGGATATTACTATATCGCTTCACTGGGTAGTCATGACATAATTTAACGTAGAGCGTTCGGTATTTTCTACAATATTAGCGCGCTATCACGGCAATAAGTAATACGGGAATAGCGTGCAGGTACTTGAACATTATCGATAAGAATGCAGTGGGTGCAGTCTCGATCGCTTCTGCACTCTATCTAATTAATCGAAATGGAAATTTATCGGTGTTGCCTTCCTCGAATACTGCAATCCATTCATGTGAACGTTAATGCCCTTACCAGCGCATAATATACAACTCACTGAAAGATCCTAGGGTCGATATGGACTAAATTCTTAGAAAGTAAAACGAATTGATGGAAACCCCAAGATAAGCTGATAAAACTGATTTATTAATAAAATTAAAAAATGAAATGCTATAAAATAAAATGAATAATAATAATAAGAGTAGATGATAATGGAGTTCTGGTGCCAACGGTAAAGCAGGCTGTAACAGACCTAGTTCACAATATTTTATGGGTCGTTTTATATTGACAAATAGACCAATCATTTAATTTTGCACTATTTTCTAAAAATGTACAACAAACAGTGTAATAAAATGGGATGGCCATTATTTAATGTAACTAATCCAATATACTGGATAAATACACTCAGTACATAATATTTTAGGGGTAGATAGATACATATACAAAATATGAGTTGAAAATGTTTGTATTTCAAAAAATCATAATGATGCGATTATTTAGAATATTTTATTATTTTTTTTTTTTTTATTATTATTATTTTTTTTTTTATTAATTCCAAATTATATGTACACTGAATACAAAAAAAAAAAAAAGTCGTCAAATTTCGAACGGCCAGAATATTTTTTGTCAGATGATATAGATTAATAATGGATTAATTTCACAAATATTCATTTCGAAGTAAGTAGAAGTAAAGCTTAAAATGATTTTGTAAAAATTTCAAATAATATTTTCTGTAACGGTTCAGGATTTGCACATATTCCTTGAACGTTTTCGACTATTAATTTAGTCTGAATAGTATCGCTCTAGCGCATTCGTGGATAATTAATCAATGTATGATAGAGACAATAATATACAAATTACGAGCGCATGTACGAGTAAACCTGTTTGAAGCAAAGTCGATACAATTATGAATATGTCGCTGAGATAGTTTTGTCATGTGGAACGTATGAGCGAGGAGAGAATGGTAATGAAAATACAGTGCGACTCAAAAATATTTTACATTTTAGTTCGTTCGCTGCACCGACGCAACGAGTAAGCGAGCGGGCGGGAGGTATGCAGATCGCTAGCCGCGTCCTTGGGAATTCAATCTCTATGGAGCGTGTCCTTAACAGTTGTTCGTGAATTTTTCCCTGTAAAATTGATATTCCGACGAGGTGCCATAAACTAGCCTCCACGTAGCCCCGACTTGTCGACAATAGACTTTTTCTTATGAGGCTACCTTAGATCGAAAGTATAAGGTAACAATCCTCCCTCTCTGGACCAATGAAAAGATAATATCCGAAAAGAAATGGCAGCGATCACGGAGAGTACGTGCCGAGTGGTTTTCAGACGTTTTGCCTACCGTTTAGAAAGCGAAATAACGGATCATATTTAGAAAAAATATTTTTTAAGAAATAAATTCCCAGGGACTGTACTTCAATGCAAAATAATCATTCTTTTATTAAACCCATATATTATTTTATAGAATTGTTATTATGAAAAAGACTTTTAAGGAAACGAGGCATCAGGAACAGAGGGAGACTGCGAAATACCAGCTATATGTATGTATTTTTTGGCGCAAGCACTAAAGAGTAATAATATGTGCAAAATTTGGTCCAGGGAGCGGGAGGGTGGGATGGGGGAGGTATGGGTGACTATATTTTCCTGAGGCAACTGAGAAAAATTTAAAACGGGTGGTATTTAATATATAATACACATATAGTGGAGAGAGTTCCTATAATTTGCACAGGGTCCTAAAGACTAACTATGAAACATTTGGTTTAGATTCAAAAGGTATAGAAAACACGGCACGTAAAACGTGCCATTGTCAAAGCGTTGCCTCAAAAAATTACGGTACGACCGAACTTTTTCGCAGGAAACATAAATCATCTACACTCGACTGTAGCACGTCCTGGCACGTGTTACCGTGCCGAAACGTCGGCCTAGGAATCCTCAGGGAAACCGTGTACAAAAAAAGCAATATAACCTAGAAGAGACGCCAGCTCCATACACTTGTGCTGGTGGAAATCTCGAATCAAACACACACACACATATAAATATGTTTTAGAGATCAAATAAGAAGTTAATTTACGTTGGTGTTGCGCATGTGAAATTCTAAAGGTGTTAATAATATAGGTAAATAATAAACATACTCGTACTGTATCGCATTACCAAAATATTTAACGTTATTATCTACACATATATTAATATATATTGTGACATTACAAATAAGGATCACGTTCGAAATTACCCCGTCACTTGTTTTATTGCCGAGCACCTCGAAATTGCCGAAATATTTAACGCCTTTGATATTAATTTATTTAATATTCATAACCGATATGTTAGTTTTAATTTCATATTTCACAACTATGAATATCTATCTATAAATAGAATCGTTGGAAAAATTATAAAAATCCGTAAATTCGGATATTAAAGGAATATTAAATCTGCATAAATCATGTGCGGAGCTACAAGAGTTTATAATGAGTTCACAAATATTGATTTTATATACTTCTTGTACTTGGGCATATCTGCTAAACCAACAAGAATATATATGCAAATATAAAACATATCAGACATCAAAAGATCAAAACCGAATTGAAAAAGTTTGAAGAAAGCTACGCAGTATTATTTTCATTTAAATATCATACATTTAGATTAATTAAATGAAAAAAAAAAAATTGACGGTAGTATTACGCTGATTTATATTATGTACGTCAGATGGTTCGCGGAATAAGATAATGATTGGAAATTTTAATATTAAAATATACAAGAGAATTTTTTTTTCTAAAATATCTTTTACCTCATACATTTTTATGGACACCGCATTTACCCAACATTTTAATTAATTTCTCTGCTCTTCCCTTTCGCTACTTGTTGAATCACCCTTCAATGTTGGTGCTTTATTGATTTAGAACCAATGCTATATTGAAAAGTTACTTTCCCTTTTTATAGAACCATAAATCAATACTCAAAGATGTTACTTCAAATCCACTTTTTACGTAAACTTAAAGGTACGTTTGTCTGTCGGTTAGTTACTATATAATTTGAGAACGGCTGAACATATATTTAATTGGTTTTCTCCCGCACATTACACATTTATCTACAAAAGTTTAAGGCTATATATACCATCACGATAGGACGTCTGTGTGCCGAGTAGTAAAGAAATATGTTGCAAAAGTTGAACAAAAATTTCCAGTGGATCGTTAAATTAGATACAACGGTTAAACTACAAGATACACATATGACAAATATTATTGTGAAGTTGCAGTTTTTTAGAACATAGTTCTGTAAAAAATTGTCGTTAACTCTGGATAGGAAGGGCTCCTGGTTCGAATCCCGGTGACAATAAACATTTTTGTTGATGTAATAATTTTTTCTGTACTACATACTGTTTGTAGTATTTTTATCTTTTGATAAAACCCTATACCACCTGCACTAATTTGTTATGGCTTGTCGGCTCTGATGATGATCTACCAGATTCGTCCTATGCTGGGGTTAGATGTGGTAACGAGAATAGAACGCTGTTTGTACAATGTGACAATTTACAGTTTTTGTTCCCGCCTGACAATATTACAAATTATCTTAGATTCGGAGAGTGACGCGGAGCGAAAGGAGGCTGAGCTCGGTTGTCAGTTTTTTTATACATGCTTCCCTGTCTTTACAACATACACACACACACACATTTGACCCGAACGCGCATGCGCCTGTCACTCGATCGGCAATCCACAGTTATTATACTATTATATGTAAGGGAAAGGCTGTGAATGCTGAGAACAGAGATAATGGTTAATTTTAACATACATCCATCTTCTTCATTTCATTTCGAAGTTTTAATGCTGATACAATCTTTCATCATCCACTTCGGTCTTCTGCTGCCATAGGTAGATTAGTCCATCTGTAGATTTAGCGGTTCTTCATAATTTGCAGCCCCAAGTGTGTATGATGCTTCTTCATCCCGAAGATGAATAATAGAGCCGCGCCCTTATTATTATTTATTTTTTTAAATAAAGATGCACAAACAAAATATGTACACATCAATATTCTTACTATTTTAAAACTAAGCTAAATGCTTGTGCTATGAAAATAAGATTAACTCGATGGCCTTCTGGAACGTGGTTCGAACCCCCGACAAGTAACTAGATCATAAGCACGTCAGAGATTACGTGAGAGACAGAGGTACATTACTTATGTACTAAATGTTTGACAACACAAGTACTGAACATGTTTTATAAGGGGTAGTTTTGAACGAACCTCTCGTTCATCAGATATATTACCCGAAGATACGGCGACAGTCTTGAGAAAGGGTGATAATCATTGGGAATGTAGAATGATGGCGAACAAGAGGACCATCAAAACGGTCAGATTAAATTAAGGAAATGACGAGTAGTATCTCACTAAATACAGCACTCAACATGACCCAGAAATGAGGAGTGGAGGCTAATACTCCATACTGTTCCATCGAATGATGTCATGAGTAGTTATAAAATCCTGAGCCAAAATTGCAGAATTTCGGGAATCGATATTCATGATTCTGAGAGGTCCCGAGTTTAAAAAATGCTTATTAATGTTATATTTTTATTCCTGTCGAATCTTTATCTTTCTTGAAGTAAATAACACCACAATAGGACGAAAAAAACTGGCTACTTTAACACAGATGGCAGTCTAGCAAAGTAGCCAGGACAATGCTGTATATATCAGAGGTGGAATCTACTCCATCCCACACAATAAACTACGAGTATATATTCTATTTAATTGCAATATAATTGAATCTTAATGTTTATCATGTCATATAATATATTCACATCCGTTACAAGAAAAACATGTATGTCAATAAAGATTAATAAATAAATTAAATAAAAGTAGTTCAAAACGAAAAAATATAATTTATGTAAGGTTTATTAAGTAAGGAATCTTCAAACAAAAAATAAGAAAATGTAAGACAATATGTTGTAGCATGGATTCTGTTAATATTTAGTTTTGATCTAATTTTGCTACCCCAAAATTAATTAAACACAAAAATTTCCTAATTATTAATATCTACTAACCCAGGGATTTATAAATACTGTAAACTATGAGAGAATCCAGAGATGTTATTCGCTAGTCATGAGCAAACGATCAGAAAGAAGTTTTAAATTTAAGTCCTGGAGAATTAATACAAAGTACTAGTTATCGTGTTATCGGTTATAGTTAAGTGTTATGGGAAATACCTTTGGAATGAATCACAAAAAATGATTTACAATAGCGTAGCAACAGATGGCAAAGAAAGAATGAAACCGGATAATGTGGTGGAAAGCGATCCACAATAGCACAGCAGCAGATGGCAAAGAAAGAATGAAACAGGATAATGTGGTGGAAAAGCGATCCACAAGAGCGTAGCAGCAGATGGCAAAGAAAGAATGAAACCGGATAATGTGGTGGAAAGTGATCCACAATAGCGTAGCAGCAGATGGCAAAGAAAGAATGAAACCGGATAATGTGGTGGAAAGTGATCCACAATAGCGTAGCAGCAGATGGCAAAGAAAGAATGAAACCGGATAATGTGGTGGAAAGTGATCCACAATAGCGTAGCAGCAGATGGCAAAGAAAGAATGAAACCGGATAATGTGGTGGAAAGTGATCCACAATAGCGTAGCAGCAGATGGCAAAGAAAGAATGAAACCGGATAATGTGGTGGAAAGTGATCCACAATAGCGTAGCAGCAGATGGCAAAGAAAGAATGAAACCGGATAATGTGGTGGAAAGTGATCCACAATAGCGTAGCAGCAGATGGCAAAGAAAGAATGAAACCAGATAATGTGGTGGAAAGTGATCCACAATAGCGTAGTAGCAGATGGCAAAGAAAGAATGAAACCGGATAATGTGGTGGAAAGTGATCCACAATAGCGTAGCAGCAGATGGCAAGAAAAGAATGAAACCGAATAATGTGTTGGAAAAACGACAAAACGATGTGTCCGAGAAAGAAATTAGGAAATACGGGTAGGTACTATCTAAAATCCAGGAAGTATCATATAATAGATTAGATGAAGGAAGGTTTTCTTGAATGGTTCGGGTTTCTGAATGAAAAATTACAGATTTTAAAAGAGTATATGGTACGAGGAGACAGTGGCGACTGCATGAAAACTGGCACGACCGAAGAAGCATAAGGCAGTAACTATCACACTGGGAAAAGGCAATGAGAATGTGTTAAAAATTTTCATATTGTTAACATGTCGGTGTGTTAATTAAAAAGTTGTGATAAAAACAAATATAAAAATAAATGAATTTATGTAAAAAAAAAAAACTAACTTGTAAAAGACGACCGTATGAACGTGTGAATAATTTCAGCTTTTCCAGTTTGTAGACGTGCCGGTGAGAAAATACAAAAAGAGACTTGATTAACTCCTCTTGCCTGTAGGAAATAATCATGTCTACGAAAATAAAAGATCCATTCTGACAACACCCCCGGGATATTGTTGTTCTCTGTCAGAAAAATCCTTTGTGCGATATTTTCTCAGATAATAAGCTTTCTCCTCGGTCCATATCAGTATTAGGAATACAGGAACAAACAGACAAATGCAATATTATCGTAAGAATTTTAATTAGAGTACATCAGAACTTTGAAATCACTGATGAGTTTTAAATTTATTTTGTAATAATTATTGAGATATTTATTGAATTAAGGAAATAATGCTAGATTGCGTGGTCGCACTATGCGTGATATAATATCATATATTATCCATTATTCTTTCAGTTATACGCGGTTCTTCAACAACAAATTCAGTTGACCGTGAAACTATTTCTAAACTTTTGTAGATAATTTACGAAAATATTACAAATAATGTATTAAAAGAAACCATTTTACTACTGTACATTATTTCTATAGATTATGTTTTATCAGAGTCTCCTCTAGAAAGTTAAAAAAATTTCAGAACATTTTATAGAAGGTTCGCAAGTGGATTTTACATATTATAAGAACTTTGTTATGGCTATTTAGTACCTTTGTAGACATAGATGAGTAAAAAAACTTTTATATCCCTAAATGTAACACCAAACACTATCGGCAAAATTTGATATACTTAGGGATAAAAAATTTCAATAGCCTCCCTACACAAATTAAAGAAAGAAAAGATATAAAAGAGTTTAGAAAGAAATTAAATAAACACTTCAGATGAACACATAATTAGAAAATAAACAATATTATAGAACACTTCAGAAGCACGCAAATAGACAACAAATAAATTATATAAAATTATTATAATGCAACTCCCTCTCCAAGTACAAGAGCTAGTTTCTTTTTTAGAGAGGTAAGCGAAAAAAAAACATGTAATTTTAATAATGTAAAATACTTAATTAATGTAATAAAAAAATTATAAAAATTTCAAATAAATAAAATAAAAATATGCAGGGGCAGTCTGTGATATAGGTACAACATATTTTTAATATTTTTTATTAGAATCAACCTAATCTGAAACGTAGGTACATTGCACTATGCGTTAATTTTTTATGACTTCAATGAAAAGAAAATAAAACTATTGTCTCAATGGTTGCAGGTTTATTTAGTGATGCTTTGTAACACGTAAAATAATACCGATTTTTAAATATTTATTTATTGTTTTGTTAAACAATTTCACTTTCCGTTTTGTCGATTAGCGTTCTCGGTCGTAGGGTTAATGGCATTTAAGAATGTTTCAGGAAGAACAAATTAATAATATAACGGTACGAATAATCCTGAAACCTTTTGAGTGACGGATTACCGGTCTGGCGTGCACGTATCACAAGTACCTACATACTACAGGTCCGCAGTACATACCTAGATGTCACTAAGGGTGGAAGAAAGTAAGTTAATTGGATAAAATGTCAACAAAGTTCAATGCAATAGAGGCGGATAAGATACACATAATAGCTCCACAAAATATTGATTATTGTCTTACAATATTTTTTGTTTAATCTAATATAATTACCATAATTTTTAACATAATATGTTCTTACAACTGGCGATAATTACGTTATTGTATACTAACAGATAAACAATCGATGACAGCCACGATTATCAATCAAACATTACATACACAACTGTATTCATAGTGTCAGTGTCACTGGCCTATTCCCGTGCTAAGGAAAAAAATTTACATATTTGGTATGTTGTAAATTAAACGCTACCCTTCCTAAGTATTGTGATATAGAATGAATTTGATTAAAATAATATTTCAATTAAATTAAAGTAATTTGAAAAAAAAAAACGGGGGCTCGTTTTTACAAGATTACAGATTTTTCCGTAAAAAATCATTGACTGATAATCTTACTGACTGAGAATTAAGGTAATATTGGTATTACAGGCGTACGTGGATAAGATATGTATACATATATCCTAATACATATGTATGGTATGATTTTTTACAAATTTATACCTATATAATTTTATTATAAATTAAATTAATCAACTTGAAAGACAGACAGGCAGGAAAAAAAATATTTATCGTAAACATATTTTAGTTGCCAACAGGTTTCGAATCTGTACTTTTTCTTATCCAGGGAAACGCGTTATCCAGTTCGGCCATATCAACTAAGAAATTTTACGATAAATTTGAGGATATATATTCTATAGCTCTTTCGAATTGATACATCTGTTATTCAATTTTTAAAAGTAATCAACTTTATATTGCAATGAATCTCATTTATGTAATTTTTCATATTTTACTACTCAAGTATTTTATTAAAATATTCCCGAGTCCATGATCTTTAACAACTAAATTCAAAATGATTTGTACATCTATCCCTTTTGAAATTTTCTTTAAATAAATCAATTGTGTATATAACTTTCTAGAATAAACTTTTTCTTTCCCTTCAAAAAACTGATCAAATGATCTTTTGATAAATGCGTATTCAGATAAGAAATCAAATAATAATTGTGGGGAATAGATTTAGTCTCACTCTTGATTATCATGGATAAATATTTTCTTTTCATCTATATTCTACTCGAAATATTAATTGGACACGCTATTCAGTTATTTCATATTTAAAGATGTTAGACTTTCCAGTTTGACTTCTGACCGAGCGAATTCATTCGTATCCGTGGTATCCATTAGAGACATCAAGAAATTAATTGAATTTAATTGCCTCTTCAAACGATTCTGCCGTCAACTAACGAATGAGCTGTGAAATTTGGTGAAGAAAATTTTCAGGTACTCGAGATCTTAAAATTACCTAATAAATTAGCTAAAAGACTGAAATTATATCACAATTTATTTATAAAATACACTTTGTAGATTATTGTGCAAAACCGATGTTTAAAGATATCGTAAAAACAAAGAAAATCGTGGTTTGGTTTAATTATGAAAATATAAGTCATTTTTACCGAATCGTTAGAACTCTTGAAAATGCTAAATGATCTTAATAAAACTACAAATTGGTTTTCGAATGACAAATGATAATACAACGATGATGGTAAAATAAGACATAAGAAATAGCCACATTCCTGAAATATACTGAAGTATCCGGAACATATTTCACTCACAATTGTTCCTGGTCACAATTAATAACCCCACAATTCTTCGCTTGGATAATTATTCGCCTAATATATTGAAGAAAGCATATTATTGATAAATATGATTATTTTAAATTTGTACAAAGCTGTTCCGTGTAAATGTTACTTCTTTATATGTCAATTGGTTTGGAATTTATTTAAAAAAAGTCATATGTACTTAAAAATAGGTGTAATACTAATAAAAAATATAACTGCAAAGTCAATATTTTTAATAAACTTTCAGGTCTAACCGCAGTTTTCTGGGCTGTTCAGCCACAAACGGCGGAACAGCCTAGCAAACTCGACAAAGGACAAACAATTATATCATATATTCAAAAATTGTACAATGAAATAACTGTATTTGCTTGTACTGTGTAATTTAGTGGATAACTTAGTTAATTTATAGTTATTTGACCTTTGGGCCCCGCAGGATGACATATTTCATGTAATCAAATTTACTCGTAGTATCGAGGCTCCGAGTGGTTAGAAGTATGTGTAAGGGAAACGTAATTAATTGTCACTAAATATTTTTGTTTGAGTTGCGATACGTATTGAGAAGTGTTAAGTAAATATTAAGAAAAAATGTTGGATCCGCACTATAAAACGGAACATTCAAATAAAAATGTACCACTACCTCGAATATTTAATGAGCAAGAAACGATCGAAAGATTCTGTATGACCAAAATAATTCCAAATGACTGGATACTAAATAATAAGCAAACCGAGTGGAAAATCCAGCGGAAACGTCCTAAAGGCAGGCCATGGAACAAGTTCTGACTGTGTGGAGAACTGGAGCAGGATAGAGAGATCCGGAAACAAGAGAAGAGTTAAGGCCAGGAATAAAAGTCAGTGGAAAGCAGATATGGAGGAAGTCCAGTCCAAATCCAACCCTGAGCTGTAGCACCGTGGAAGAGAGAAAACGAGACATATTAAGTATTGTTCCGTAATTATAATCCGAATTGGTTGGCAGGGGGAGTGGTAGGAAGGAAGGGTGGGGTGGTACGAGTGTAACTACCCAAGTGAGAGGGAAACTGGGGGGAGGGATTACTATCCGCGCAAAGCCGGTTATATCATCTAGAATTAAATAAAATGAACACAAATAAATGATAGTTTTTTGATAATATTAATCTAATTCTATATAATACTAAATAAATATTGCTAGCAACATTTTAGATAAATTAAATGTTGGAGACAGTATGAATCCTCGGAGTAATAGTGCGTGTCGAGGGAGAAGCGCTGAAAATTAGTGCCGAGACAACAAGTCGTCCTCAGGCAAAATGGAGGATCGCGTCTACTTATATATTCTTTTATCATTCCTTTTCAGAGTGCTGAGCCCTGTGACAACACTGAAAACAAAAGGATGACAATAGGAACGTAAGAAAAGTCCTTTGAAACTCAGGATAAATACTGGATAACTGACTGTATTTGAAAGAATATCTGTTCTACTTCCGAGAAAATTCTAACATGGCAAAACAGTATATTATATTTTTTGGGTCTGGTTGGCTTGGCCGAAAAAAATTGTTAAATTGTTAAAATCTGCCTGACTTTCAGTAGTTTTGTACAACTCAAATCAAATAGATTATTATAAGCAGATACATTAGACATTTTATTAATTAGTATAAAATAATATACCATATATTTTTTATCAACGTACACCAGGAATTCGAACATCGCAGATTTTTTAAGTAAATCAAGAATCATCTCTGGTAGAAGAAAATATGCTCATTTTATTTAAGATCTTTCTTGAATATTTAACATGCTTTGTCAAATATTATTGTGAGAATAAATGTGAAAAATTTAAATTCGGACATAATTATTAATAGACATACGTAAGTAAAATGGTTTTTTGTCGACCCTTCAATATAATGCATCATTTTTATTGTTTAATTCGCATCTCCAAAGACAGGTTCTTAAAATCACTGCCTTGTGGAGATTTCAACACGGTAACCTGTCATCGTCAGGAACGAGGATGACTGATCATTCACTATACGGTTAGCGGAGTTGAGACGCACCCTACTGAGATTGATGTTTTATCTACTTCAAAACATTCAACTTTCAGACGATAATTACGAAATTATTTTGCAACATTAAAAAAATAGACATTTTTTCCAATTTTTTGGCAGTTTTTTACGATTTGAATAAAATATAAAAGAATCGTTTTACCATTGAGCTCGCATACGCCGAGATCGCGTGTATTCAAGACATCCATTAAAAAATCAGAGTCACCACGTTGTTAAATCCGAGCTATATTAATATTTATTTTGACCTTAAAAAAATAAAAGAACCCTCGGATCAATCTGTCTAATGGTGTATGAAGTTTCAAAAAATACAAAATTGTAAAAATTAACATTTTCAAAGAATTCAAGGCAATTTCCTATACACACAGTAGTATACGAGAGCGGTGAAAAATTGTAATATTGCCGGCCTCCGTGAATTACAAAAGACTAATTCATGGCCCATGAATCACGGCCGCAAAATTTGTAGAACAAATAACATCAATCAAAAAATCTTTAGGTTATTATTAAAATTAAATTATGAACGCAAAAAATATAAATAAATCTATTGTAGCATCGAAAAAAAAGTTGGGTAAAATTATTTTTAAAACGTGGATTGAATTGATTTTCTTCGCCTGTACAGTTCATGAAGCGTATTTTTTAATATTGAGGGATGAAGCGGGGAAATTAAGTGAAAGTAAAATGGAAATTCGAGAAATTTCTAATCATCTTGTATACATCTAATGTTTGAAATGTAAAATAAACAATATTTTGTTTGATGTAACTTACACAGTCGATGCCTTTAGGTTCGGGTTTGTAAATTTGAATATAGTAGGTAATATGAATATTACATACTAGTATTTAAAACTCGTCCTAGAATGTTGTTTTTTCTGAACTGAATCATTATACCATATTAATACATCACTTCACATTGACATTTCCTCCAATGAAACGTAACGTATGACTGATATAGACTCGAAAGGGTCATATTTATTGTGTAAATCACTCCGATGGAGCGATTGAAGTTCAAGGTTGTGTTGTATCAGAAGAACTGTGTAAGGTGAAACCGAGGGCCTTATTTCTCCTCAAATTCTCACGCATGTATCTGAAATGTCGCAATGTATACTAATGCTACCAAGAGTGCGTGTGAGTATAGGTAATGGTGTTGCGGTTAGAGCGGTTTAATTGTAGTGAAACAGTACTTACAAAAGATTGTGTTTATTGTCAAATGATGCACAAAATAACTTTACACTGTTGGTCAAATTGTAAGTTAAAGTACGTTATCAGCAAAGATCACTGGAGGCGGTGCCGAGCGATGCGTCCGAGAAGACGGCCAGGAGAAGAGTGATCGGTTCTGGTGTTTTCTCGGACTGGTTGCGGCGCAATGTATTGTTGTCTGCATTTCTGACGGTACTGGACGGACTTGAATGGCTGTCAAGTGTACGGTTACGCGGTCATGTCTGCGAGGCGCGAGCAGGGCTCAATAGGTTTTACAAAACTTTTTCAGTTCTGAAGGGTTATACATGATATAATATAATGCTTACAAAATATAATATAACATATAAAAATTCACATACGTACTATTAAATAATGTTTTTAACACATTGTTTATCGAAACTGAATAGATTGAATTTTTAAAATTAAAAAATACATTCTTATAATATGAAAATGGATTTACCACAGAGATATACTAGTAAATTACCCGTAATATTTCAAACGTAATTTAATAGAGAACGCCTTTTAAGAAGAATATAAAGAGCGTTTTTTTAAATACTATTTAAATAACTGAAGAGCAATCAAATACGGTACAAAAGTGAACTTCAAAGACTAGTACATCTGGTAGGCACACAGGGTACATACCTACGTAAATACAAATGCATATATACATATATATTTAGGTGCATTTTATAAGGGTGCAATTAAAATAAGACGGTTGATAAAACATGAAATTAGGGAGGTACACTTTTCACCCTTGGGGCAAGCCGAGGAGAATATTTTGAGTACGTTGTAGGTTTACGTATTATTGGAGGCACTGAGTTAAAAATATATCATTTCATATTTATATTTTATATTTTATAACTTAATCTTTTGACAGCAAATAACTGATTAGTTGAAAAAAGTAGTAAGGATGAAAGTTTTTTTTAAATACTTAGTATAATTATATATTTCATAATTTATCCGAAAAAAATCAAAAACTCCGGAATTCATTAGTATAGCGTCATAAAATTAAAATCATTTTATAGAACCGATCGACCAATTGAACAATATAAACAGTCATAAAATCCAGTGGTCTTTCTCTAATGGTCACCACGTTCAGAGTTCGTACTCGGTATGTGAGGTTTTTTCCTTTGCCTTTGTAAATTGCAAAAAGCAAACTGATGTTAGTCATTTTTATCCGTGGACGTCGGGCACTGGAAAATAATTAGATTATTATATAACTAAATATGAAAATAAAATTATACATTGAAATAATATCACCTGTGTAGGTACATTTTAATACTTATATTTTTAATATTTAACGCAAACATGTTATGGTTCATTTCCATAATTAATAGTTTATTAACGTTGTTTTAAAAACCACTGAGTTATTTATATCCATCAACCGGTTTCGAATTGATTTTATTTAAAAAAAATTGAATTTGAAAACATAAGAACATTATGATACATGATTTTAGTTAGTTTTTTTTATCATTTCGAACCGGTCGGTGAATATAAATATCTTAACGTGGTTTTAAAAACAATGTTAATATTCGATCACATGGAGAGAAAGTTGATTTTATCTTACGTAACATAAAATAATTTATATAAAATAAAATTATAAATATATATGTATAATAATGAAGGGTCATAAATGTTAAAGTTCTATATATATATATATGTGTATTTGATTATTTTATACACTATCAAATAACTATTGAAATATAAGAGCATTGTACGATATTTGGTTCTCCGCCGCTTAAGTTAAAGTTGTCGTGACAGATATCAATCACCTCAACTTTATGTATTAGAATATTAATCATTAAAAATGTTCCATTTCGGCAACAGATTTCAGTTGCTACCTGTATAATATTATAGGTTCAATCTGATCGAATAATCAAATTTCTTAGTTTTTTCAATCATAAATTTTATTTTTATGAAATTCATAATAAATGTAATTGAATAATCTACATTTGACGCGATCGCCTTGGTCACGAGAGCACAATCGATAAATCACCTGACCGGAAGTCGCGTTAACTTTGGGTTCTAGTCCTGTTACAGCCAAAAAATTAAATTTGTTTTTGTCATGAAATTTTTAATATTATACAATGTGTGTAAATCAACGCTGGAAATTTCAAGTATGAATTTTTTTTTACCAGCGAGAAATAAGATTTAAAATAGTAAAAAAAAAAATGTCTATTTGTAGGATTTTTTATATAGGGTGTCAAGCGGAAAAATTAATTTGTTATTACTCGGGTGAGGTAAGTGGGAAGGGTATTGTTCGACGTGCGTGATTTGCTGATTTGTCTGTCGCAATGAGTCACTGGTCGGGAGCGCACCGTTGGCGGTTGAGCAATATTTAAAGTGCGGTGATTCATCGAGTCGTGCGCGTCGCGCTTTTTGTACTCACTTTAATATTCAACGAGTAAGTAATGGGCCGAGCACGCAACTTATCTGGTGTTGTGTTCAAATGTTCAGACAAGAAGGGACAATGATTAATCAAACTCCTCCGAGTCCATCAACATCAGCAGCGACGCCAGAACATGTGGATCAAGTTCGACGTGAAATTATGTGCAATCTGCGTAAATCGATAAGGAAGATTGCAGTCTTTACTGGAATAAAAAAAATTAAAAGTGCACGTTATTTTGAAAAAGAAACTAACCCACACAAACTGCAAATCGTGCAACGAAAATGATTATTCTTTACGTGAAACCTTAGCGAGAACGAGGCTGGAATGTTTTGGAATAGCATGAACGCTTGAAAACATATTGTTTACTGACGAAGCATATTTTTATATCGATGGTTATATTAATAAACAGAACATGAGATACTGGCGCGCCGACAACCCAAGGGAAAGCCATCAAACACGTTTGTATTACCCAAAAACGACAGTGTGGTGTGCAATTTCTACCCGGGGGATAATTGGCCCTTATTTTTTTAACCGGCGAGAGACAGTCACTGCTGACGTGTATTGCCAAATGCTCAACGAGTTTTTGGTACCGCAACTGCAGCTGTTTCTCGGGTTCAACAACATAACACAATTTCAGCAAGATGGGGCCACTTCACGCACAGCTAGACTTTCAATGGAGAAACTGAGAGGAATTTTTCCCAATAAAATAATCAGCAAGTACAGAGACACACCCTGGGCACCTCGGTCACCGGACCTCACACCGTGTGACTTCTTTGTGGGGATACGTTAAGTTGAGAGTTTACAGCAACAATCCTCGAACAATTCAGGCCCTACAAGAAAATATCCGCCATGAAGTGACTGCCATTGAGCCAACGCTTCGCTCTCGCGTGTTCGCAAATTTAAGAGTCCGATTGCAAGAGTGTCTTGAGAGAAATATACGGTATTTAGACGATATTGTTTATAAAATGTAAAGTCCGCATCGTTAAACTCCATTTTGTGTAAAAAAAATATGAGATTAACATTGTAGTTTTTTTATTTATTAAATATTATACTTGAAAATTTTACGCTGGATACCATATATATAATATTAATATTTTATTGTTGTTTTATGTCTTAACTTTACAACTAATAAGGTTTACACCATTTAAATTATTTGGGTATTTGTAAGATAAAACAAATTGATTTAAGATATCACAAAAAATAATTTTAAATATATATACTATTTTCATAGCACAAGCACTTAGCATACTTTTGAAATAGTCAGAATATTGATGCGATACGTATTTCGTGTACGCGTCTCTCTTAAAAAAAGTTTATACACAATCACTTATCATAATTGATGGAAGATCGATAAAGAACTAATCTTTTGATATATTTAAGTACCGCATCTCGTATTTTTTCCCTTTTAGTTTACGGTCCACGTTAAACAAACTTCTATTTAATGTTTTGCTCTAGACAAATGATTTGATAAACAATTTTTTAAACACTAAATGGAAAAATAAACAACACACGAAGAGAACAGTACTAGATATTGGTGTAAGTATAAAGGTATGAAATAAAGTAATATTTGCTTTTACAGAAAACGGTGAAGAAATCACCCACAATATACTCAATAGAGATTTTTTTGCGATAGAAGAAATCAGAGTTTACAGAACACAAGAATAAACATTACCTATTGTATAGAAAAAGAAAGAAGAACTCTTTTGAAGGAAAATGTAGTATAGGGAAAGATAAAACGAGACGGACATCAAAAGTATTGATTTATATCACATAAATATTTGTGAAAATTCAATTTGTCAGCCAACAATTCTATAACTGGATAAATATTTGAACTGGTATTCAATCCATTCATACATAAGTCTGTGTTTAAAAAAATTGTAAATTTCAACATCGAAATGAATTCATCTATTATAAACATACATATATTCCTTACTTAAATATTTACTGTACAATATAATTTCTTTGTAATAATTTTTGTTTTTTAAGAATACTGGATTCATTTCAACACAGATTTTTCTACTGAAACAGGCATAGTAAAATTAAGAAAAACATGTAAAAACTTTTTTTTGTAAATTGAGTAGAAACACTGTTTTATTCGACTATATTTTATTATATTAAACGTTAGAACGTTTTCAGGAACATCTTCCTATTATCAATAATACAATTCAACTAAAGTTAAAATCATTTTCAGACAGTAATTAAGGGTGCGCTTGGAATTAAGGAAGTGGGGGTGGGGTTAAAATAGATTTCTTTCATATAAGAATCAAGAAATTTTAAATAATGAGAAAAACAATAAGAAAATAATAAACATCCAAATACAGCCTATTACATCCCCTCTCTTAACCATTTTAACTCCACCCTCACCCCAACCTCCCTAACTGCAGACACACCCTTAATTACTGTCTGATGTTTTTAACTTTAGTTGATTTGTATTATTGATAATGGGAAGATGTTCCCGAAAACTTTCTAACGGTTACTATAATAAAATATAATGGAATAAAATAGTGTTTCAACTCAATTTACAAAATAATCATGGAATCTACAAAGTTTCACCAAAAACTTTTGAACAGTTACGTAAAAACTGTATAGAAATAACAAATCAAAATATGCATATATTTATAAATTGACCACGATTCATCGATGTGACGAATAAATTTTCTGCTTAAGGGATAATGTTTCTAAGTCACGTGACGCTACGTCACGGGGCGGTGCTCAGGGTCGTGACGAGGCGGCATCCCTGGGGTATGATAAAATGGAGGAATGACGACCAAAGTGAAAATGTCAAAGCGGATTTTGGGTTTATAGGAACGTTCTCAGAGGGCCCGAGCCAATGTGACAGGAGCGAGGAAATTTTCACTGAAATATGTAAACGCAAAGATACCAATCAGCTTTACTTCTGGGAACTTTATATTATATTTATACCAATGAGACAATTCTCTATGGATTGTGGACTCCGTACGGCTAAATTCGTGTGTACTTCGATATACTTGAAAAGTATATTAAAAATGGTTCATCAAATCATGTATCTGGAGTGTAGCCACTATAAGGGTTTGAAACGTGGATGATAAACCAAACAACAAAAAATAGTTTGAAAGCAATTGAGATGTGGCGCTGTAGACAGAACACAAAAGAGAAAAATGGGTAGGGCATATAATAAGACAATGGTTATTTAAATGAAAAACATGTTAAAAGACGACCACAAGAAAGAACATTGAAACATTGACGACATCTATTATTTCCTATTAAAAACTATTATTTTTGTTAGCTATGAATTTCGTATAGCGAGTAATACGTGTTTGATCCAGGACTTTCAGCCCACTTTTAATATAATCAGGAAAGATTGATACTAATTAACTAATTAATTATATAGTAACTATTAATAAATAATTAAATTTTTATATTATTCAAATCTATTTAAATAAATACGAAACGTGTTTTTATTACAACAAAATTAATAACTGGCACTATATTGTAATATAAAAATAATAATATTTTTATTTTTTAAGATTGGCAAAATTAACTTTGTGGTTAAAATCCATTATTTTATATTGTTAACTTTGTTTAACCACAAGTCTCGCTCTAAAAATTATTCTAGTATTTTTGTATCACCAAGTAAGAATTTAAGTTAGATACCTACTAAATTAATTTTTAAATAATTATCGTTTTTTAAAAATAGACTGTTAAAGAAACAATAACGTATGTTTTTGATTAGTTATTGACATCCTGATGGAGAAAATGATATTTTTCGAAACCGCTAGATGTATTTTAATTCATTAAGTGGTTAATAAAACAAAGTTAACAATATAAAATAACAATATTTTTAGTTGCCGTCAAATTCGAGGATCTTGGTGTCTATAAGCACGGTTGTCTCCAAATCATCCATCACCATTGCCAATAAAACAAATATCCATACATAAAGTATTCTTAATTTACACGTCGTGCAAACATAAAGTACCTATTCTTAATTCGCAAGTTGTGAACGTATAAAAGGATTCTATTTTTTATCATTTTTATCCCAAGCCGTTATTGTCCACGAGCCGCCCATTAGGGCAAGAGCACTTTCATACTTTCATATGGGCCCGGGGCTATAAAAATGGGCCGAGTAATATTTGGTCCACAATCAGTTCCAAGCTGCAGCGCAGGGGGGGGTGAGTCCCGCAGGGGCTGTTATCTCCCTCTGAGAGTGGGGAGGATATAAATATCGAGATACGGGATAAACAAATCATACTGATTGGACGAAATAACAGCCGTAACATTGTCAACCTGGGAAAAATTTCGCTGGACCATCTGTACCTGGTCATCGTACAACTTATTGATTTTTGAAGACAAACAAAAAATATTATATAAGGCCGCACTGATATTAAACCTTTGTATATTTTATTATCACATACAAAATATATATATTTTTATACATAAATACAGATCTTTATAGAGATCGTGATAATCGATATTTTAAAAAGTACAAAAAACTTATACTAATACTTATAAAATACTTATAAAAGATATACAACGGTTCCTCTAATATGTTCTAGATTAAATTTATGTATATTTTAAAATGTAAGAATTGCTTTCAAGAATTTTAAATACGAACATCTTTTTAACATGTTTCAAAATATTTTAGGGGTTCGGTACCTAACGAAATCTTTTGTTTATTGTATTGTTAAATGAAAAACACCCCCAAAATATTGTATTCATTTTAGGATTGCAATGCACGCTATAAAAATAATTAAAAACTTTGCCGCGCAGAAATATTTTATTAATAGTAAAATTGGTAAGATGTCTCAGACACATGTGTCATACCACTCTTATATTTAATTGGGGGGAGGGGGGATTCTAGTACTCCCTGCTCCGCCTCGTATACAGATTAGAACATTCTACAAAATGTTACGCACTTTCTTAGTGCTCTTTAACAGGTTTTTCTCGGAAAGCCTCCGAAAAATGTATATTCTATGTTAAAAACCATCTGATACCATTGCGCAAACGGCATAGATTATCTTTAATGGCACTTAAAATATATATGTACCCCTAAAATATATTCTATCTATATTATAATTTGCATATTGAACTGGATAATATAACAATAAAATGTTTCTAGGAAATAAAATTCTCTACAATTGTGTTGTTAGTTACGGGGATATGTGAGGTTAGGTTAGTTTAAAAAACTCGTCATAATAATGTGATGGAAAATTGAATTATTATTGGTACCAATTGAACAAATGATAAACATTCATTATTTGGAACTGTAAGTATTTGTTTTGGTTCCACTTTAAGATTTAAAAAAGTCTTCAAAATTAAAAAGAACGTGTAGTATTTAGGTATACAAGTGTAAAATTGTATACGTTTGTAAGTAGATGGGCGTTAAACCTATGTATTAATGTGCTTGTGGTTTAGTGGTTACGATACGATATGATACGGGGGTTCGAACCTATTCATATATATATATATATATATATATATATATATATATATATATATATATATATATATATATATATTCATTAATATTTTCTTACTATATTTCTAGCTATAAAGCTATTACTGAAGAAAACCTTATAATGTATATTTTTAAACCAAATAAACTTAAAAGATTGCTTATGGTTGTTAAATTTATTTTAATCTATGGTAAATAAATATATCAGTTATTTTATGTTACAAAAAAGTTTTTAATAATAGAAACATATTAACCCAAATCGTTATTTATTTTACCCTGATCCTACGCAAATATTTGTTTGCCTTTTAACTCTAATGAAGGGTTTAGGAAAATGACAGGGATGGCATTTGGGGGAGGTTTTAGCAGCCCCGGGCACTTCAACCTACGATAAGCTCTCGTCATTTTGATATATCCTGTGCGGTAGAAAATCTCCCGGAAGCGATGTATCATCAGAGAGAATCCAATTGCCTCGAGAACAAATATTCAATCTTCAATGGAAAATCAATATGGATATTATAAATACATTATATGATTACTTATATTTGCCCAGTTAAATTTGGCCAATAATGACGGTAAAGTGAGGAAATGCCAAAATATTTTTTGTTTGAAAGCATTGACTTTAGATGCATGATTTTTGGAAATTAATATAAATTAAAAATGGTTAATTAATAATATTAAATATAATTAATAACAGTCTAGGAGTACTTGAACGTTTTGTGTATCACATTATTATTTTTTTTTTTTTAATATTAGAAAATATAATACATTTTTAGAATAATCCGTAGGATATATATATATTTCTTTTAACATTTATTTCTTTTCTATGAGAGTAAGACTCGTGTATAGAGAAGGAGTATATACGAGATAATTTATGTTTCAGTTAGTATGTGCACATTTTTTTTTTACTTCACATACAAATTTATACTAGTCTGTAATTTTTCTAATTGTGATGGGGAGGTTGTTAAAAATTTAATACCTTAATAAATATAGAGATTTTGGGTTGCGGTATATTTTAGTTTTGGAATATCAATTTGGTCTCTAAATCTTGTAGATCGGAATTAGCTTCTAAAATTTAATTGATTTTCAATTTAAAAAATTTGGATAATTGATATATTTTTTGTACATGTCTATTATTTTAAGCACTGTGAAGAGTTGTATACTTGGTAGTATTTTTTTTTTAATAATTTTTTAAGTGATTTCTAATTATGACATTGAAGTTTTACATGCTCCTCCCCATCCAATAATACCGTATTACAAATGTGATGGCAATTTCTTTATTACTCACTACGAACTATTAGCTATTACAAATTCCATTATATTTTAAATTTCATGTACATTTTTAATGCGAGAATTTAAAAAAAATAAAACCACACGCAAAATGCATTAAAAAATTAATATTTTTAGATGAGTTCGTGTTTTCTGTTTAATAAAATGGTCTGGAAGTTCAGGCGCCATCTAGTGGGTTGTAATCAAATGTATTTGAGACACTTAAAATGATGTAGTATAAGAGGAAAAATAAATGTCTCACTAAAAAAGTAAGATATTTATTCTTATTATAGTATATAATATAATATAAGCAAGATCCCTTTTTATTATAACTTATCTTGTACATATTTGTTAGTCTTAGTAGATCAAAATTTGACAATTAATAAACTACTTTCAATATAATGTTTGGGATTTGAGTCTCTGTGGTATTATATTTTTTGTGTAAATGGTTTTTCTAATTTATTTTATTATTTATTTATATCATTTAGAAAATTTTAAATGTTACATATATTGTACTAAAAATTTGAAATATTTTAGGATATACATTTATTAGTGAAAATTAAAGCTCAATTCTATCTATGATTAAAGGCTTCAAATCGCTATTTTTCTTCTCGGCAAAGCCATTATTTTTCTTTATTCAAGGTGAAGCCTTTTTTATTATTTCGTGTAGTTGGGGAATTGGATTTCCAGTCCACTATTCCAGCTTAGGAACTCATCGATACGAATAATGCCACCACGAGGGATCAAAGGTCTGAGGGTCTCTCGGTCACGTCATAAGTATTGTGCGACTATTGAACAAATATGATAAACAAAATGAAAACGCGACTTCTGCATCTATACAAATTAAAGATAATTATTCTACTAATAAAAGCGGTATATAAAAAGTTTTTAAAAGTACAGTTTTTGTGGTTGTTCTTCCGTGTATCTTTAATTTTCAGGCTGGCATTTCGGATCCGATTAACAATTAGTTATAAAGGGATGACGACCTAAAACTGAAAACTTTGTGGTATCCAGCTCAGATAAAATGTCAACAGAGTTGAAGTTAAAATATTGAATATGCAATGGATGGAGCAGATAGTGCTATGTCATCGACACGGTATTACCACGGGATACCTGGGATACAGCGACACACCCTATTTACAATATGACACGTCACATCAGCGATTATATATTAGACGGTTAAACTTTTAAATTTGTGTATTGATTAAAATTAAACACCCAATATGTTTATTTTTGTAATTAAAAAATAGTTTGTCAAGGGAGATAGTACTGCCGCACTTGTAGAAGTTTGTTGAGTGGGATATACAAGCATGCAGTTCAATTTATACAGTCACATTTGCAATAGGTATTATTGGATGGGGAGGAACGTATATAAACATATATAACGCGGAAGACTTGGCACGACCAGGTAAACCAGATAATGGGAGATGATTCTGTTAGAAGCCTCAACAATCGGCGAGCTTGTATGAGAAGATGTATGAATGTGGATGAGGCGAGAGTTATGTGTCAGGACAGAAGAGTGTGGCGCTTTATCCTCTCTGCCTACCCCCGCGTGGAAACGGTGTGATAAGTAGGAACACATAAAACTTCAATATCACAATTAGAAATTACTCAAAAAACGATGATAAAAATAATAATTACTCCGGTTTCGGGGGATCCGATGACCATGACCGATCGTGAGAGAGAGCAAGTAGTTGTATATTAAATCAACTCAAGTGTAAGATTATCTAGATACTTAAAACAAATTATATTAGTTAGCAGATGTTAGATTCATCGCCGGCGGTTGATAGTTTTAGTGCTCCAAGCCTGTCAACGTAATTTTCAAAACTTTGTTGCGGGTGTCATTGTTAAGATTGATTAACACCAAAGTTGTTATTGTCAAGATATTCATTCAGCCATTTTCTATGTAGATGCAGTGACGTATCGAAACGTCGTCACTTGTGTACACCGGAGAAACAAAATATGGCTGAGCAAGAATTAAAGCACGCTGAATGCGGGGGGACAAGTCGCTCGTTAATATTTGAGAATACAGTACGACCGATGCGAAAATCAAAATAGGGACATAAACATGTATCGTTGGGGTAAAACAAAAAAGATAAAAATAGGACTATAGTAGAAAGGTACAATGTTACAGGTATTTTTTTAAGTATTGATCGTCTAATAAGTATTTTTTTAAAATGATATTTTGTTTTTTGTAACAAAAAGAACCATTAGACAACATTTTTTCTACTCTATAATATCAGTGTTGCCGTTTTCTTCTTATTATTTTGGATTTAAATAATAAAGTATCAAGTAGAGAAAAACAAACATTTACTACACATACTACTTTTCTCATTTAATCAAAGTTAAAATGGTCATCTGAACAGATTCAGCCGCATCCACCTTACTGTCCCGGCCTCGCTCCGTCAGATTATCACATTTTTCGGTCGCTCTCCAATTAAATGCGTGGCGTTACGATAAACAACGACAACGGCCTCAGAAATTGTCTCGATAACTATTGTATTTCGTTACCAGACTAGCCGATTTTGATAGAAAAGGCATCAACAAATTGGTTGAAAGATGAAATGAAGACCTGAACAATGATGGGAGAATACACCATTAATTGAAAGGTTGTAATTTTTGTTAAAAATTTGATTTTATAATAAATAATTTAACAAAACTGCAAAGGTTTATTAAACAACCCGATGATAGTTCATCTTAATTGTTTTAATATTAAACATAATTATAATAATTTATACTCGATCAAGTCCTAAGATCGACCTTCTGAAGTTTCTCAACATCACAGTATTTTAGGCCAAAACCTACGTAGAGCACACCCAACAATCACAAAGCCTTATGAACATGGCTGTATATAATTGAGGTAAAAATGTATGCAGAAAATAAATCATTAGACGCTACAAAGCACGCGCTTAGGGTCCAGCACCACAAAACGGTGCCTCTCGTTTATTTAGAGCGGCAACAAAACAACAGAGAGCTCTCAAAAATAATAAATGAAATGAACTTTTTGGCAAAGGGATGATTCACCCCCGGGTCGTAAACTAATCCAAAGTACTGCCACGGTAGGGGAGATGGCGTTTCTGATAAAAAAATCCAGTTTTTAAATTCAATAACTTTTGTTTTGGTTACAATTCTGGTGTAGGGTGAGTAGGTAGCGACGTCCATTCATTTATTGTAGTTTGAGAATTAAATTAAATGCAAATAATAGACATAGTGTTAAAATATGACATTTTAACGGTTATATTTTATCCATAAAGATCAGAGTACCTGATTTCAATGTAACTTTAGACTATATTTTATTATTATCGCCATTGGGGATCTCGCTTATAATATTATTTATTAGATAACTATCGCTGTATTAGATATGTGAATTTATTAGGTACTTAATATACACGAATAAAGGTAAAATGTCCTTTCAACTTTTCATATCTTTTGTGTAGACTTTTTGGACTACCTACTATATACTATATCCTATATCCGAGCTGTCTGGCCAACGTTACGGATCCAATTACAGAGTACATCGTCACCGATGCGACGTCAGTCCCCTGATGATTGTGTGCCGACGTCGCTGACGCCGCGACGCAGGCTCGGTTCAAAAGCGAGATCGTGTTATACACGGTTGATAGTTGTGTTTTAATGAACTCACAGTAAACCAGATTCGTACAATTCGCTTTCTTACGCCGAGAACTGTTGGAACACACGCGCTTCTGTACTTATGCGGTAGTTTGAATATCTTATTCATTCTCTTCGGTTGTTCATTTGTAATATTCTACGAGATGTTATTCTCCAAATTGTTAAAATTTTTTTTTGATTATATCTATCATTGTAGTTCTAAAACTATATATCAGGGTCGTCAATAATAAATATTTTTTATTTTATTTTAAATATATAGAAGGTGGTTAGAGGAAAGTTTCCTAGTCACATCGAAACAAGTGCAATATTTATATTATGCAATAATGATTTCTATCGTAAATTCTATGTATTCAAGTAAATTTAAATGAATGAATTAATTATATATTCTCCGACTCTTAAGCTGAACATACTACATAATCAACATATACAACAAAAAAACAATGATTTCGAGACGTGCGGCCGCAAAATTGAAATCCCAATGGTTTTTGTGCTTAAATTCGAAGAATCGAACCAAATTGGATACACGAACGGATCGGGAAATCGGATTGCGAATCCCCAAATATGAAATGCAATAAAACGGATAGAAAACCAGATGTGCCTATCAAATGTCGCCAGAGACATTTATTTATGGATTGAAATTATTGAGCGATTGGAAGGGAGGTAATGTGGGGGTCCGCGTAGCGCTGAGAGCCTTCCGTGGTATCAATGGTATTAACAACAGTTTTAATAAACCTAAGTGCTCGCGGATAACGGACGGGACTCGGATTAGATAAAAAAAATTATTCCATCGGTCATTCAGTTGAAATAGATAGGAAAATGTCATAAAATTGTATTTATTATATACATATTAAGTGCATTATATTCAAATATAAGTTTTGTGGTTAAAGTTTTTTCGGCAAATTTGTAATTTTTAAAATTCGAATTAGGTTATTATGTGACCTTTTGGTTGTGAAGGTGTAAATTTCATATAGACAACGAATGACTTATTGGAAAAATTTTCAAAATTATAATTTGTTTCAGAATTTTGCATTTTCGTGTGTACGTATTTTTTTAAAGTAGGTTCATTAAAGTCTGCACATTATTGACATTAGTGGAAGATTAGGCTGAACTACGGTATAACGAGATCGGTATCTTTATCAACGCGCAATATACTAGGTACCCGAATCCACGTGCAAACTTCTCGAATCAAATAGGCACGATCATTTTAATGCATCCGCCAACTTAGTAAAAATAGACTTTCGAACCTGAAAATGAAGAATAAGCTTTATTCGCAGCAAGAACAGGTCAAAGAAGCATATATAATTTTATTTTCACTTTGTACTACACACGCACACACAATTATTTGAGTTATATCACGACTAGTTTCGGGAAGAGCAGTCTTTCCTACATTCGGAAAAAAAACATTAATGAACAATACCACATTTTAAAATTCTCATTGCTGACCCAATGCCCCAATAGCTAACTGTATTTAATTGTAGTTAAATTTAAACCTGGAAAAGAGTGCTCTTCCTGAAACTAGTCGTGATACGACTCAAAAAATAGTGTGTGTGTAGTACAAAAGGGAAAATAAAAATTATATATTTTTTTAAAAAAGGCCAAACAATGTTCGATTCATAGTTTGAGCTTAACAAAACCAATGAAAATGTATGTCAATTCCTGTATCGGCGTGCATCTCATGACAGAGGAATTCGGAAGTCATGTCAGCGAGGTGGGACAATGGATTTGAATAATGTTATTAAGGAGTTCTTATTGTGAAAATGTAGTTAGTTGGTAATGAACCTTCCCCGAATTGGAAAAGAGATCCAGGTTCGAATCCCGGTAGCGCAACATGTTTTGATGACAAACACATTAATTAAAATTATTAAGGAAAACACATTCTTATTGTGAAGTTGTAATTATTCAGAACATAGGTCTGTGATATTTTAAATACTAAATTAATGTATTAATTATAAATATATACATATAAAAACAATTTTGTCGAAAAATATTATTTTTGCGCCCCCGGGATTCGAACCTGGATCTCTATTTCCAATCCGGGGAAGTACACTACCAATTGTGTTATAACGCCAGTATTTTTCATGTCAAATTTGACAGGTGTATTAATTTGAAAAAGTGTAACATATAGGTTCGAAAATTGGTACAATTGGTAGTGTACTTCCCAGGATTGGAAATAGAGATCCAGGTTCGAATCTCGGTGACGCAAAAACAATATTTTTCGACAAAATTGATTTTATATGTATATATTTATAATGAATACATTAATTTAGTATTTAACATTAATTAATGTAAAATTTTTCAAACAGCGGCCATTGAACGAGATCTTCTAGATTCAGATGAAGAATAGAATTGTACAAATCAATAAGATTCTACAAGATATGACGGGCCAATATCTAATCAAAGAAAGTTTTTATTTGAGATCTTTTACTTGTATTTATTTTATTTGAAATTAAAAAAGCGAGGTACAATAATTCGCTTAAAAATCCATTTGATGTACGTATAAAGTTACTAGAAACTCGTACTCACTGGGACAGTTGAGAGAAAACGAGCAAGAGGACGATCTCTTACAAGATGGATAGACTAAATAAAGGAGTTAACAAGGTCCTCTTAAACGCTGCAATCATCATTGCTCAGGATCTGAAGGAATAGAGACATATTGTGGGCTTTCGTATCCGGACAGATCGAGGGGCCGAGGAGCCAGCATTGAGCACAGGATAAAAAAGAGAGGCATATTTGAAAATAGTAGAAAAAGACAAAAAAATGTGTTTGTGTTTGTGTGTTTATGTGAGCATGTATGTAGACGTGTGTGTGAATAGGTTAGGCGTTAAAGTAGGTAAAAAATGGTTGACAATTTTGCTGAAATATTCAAGATAGAATTCAGCATGGAAATACATGTCGATGTGTGAAAGTTTTCATTGAAACATGAGACCATTTGATTAATTAATCACACTATTTCTCCAATCATTTGTATTGGTTTGGTGGAACGGTAATGGACCGCGAGATTGGAAAATATGTTTTATATAATATTACCAGAACAGTCAATTTCACCTGTATTATTTTTAATAGGTATTCCATAATGTTTATACTCAGTAGTACAGATTCCTCGCAGGTCGAGTACCCAAAATGCGCATCTAAAGTTTAAACGTCGGAAGAAACAATTTTGTATAATAATATTATCTTACAGATAGAATGATAAACGTGCGAAGCGAATTTGATAAAATTACAAATGTATTCATAATATTGAATCTATTTAAAAGAATATATTTATCGGAGAAGGGTTTATAAGCTCTAATTATAAAACCTAACTTTACTTATCTACATGCATAAATAAACTTTGTGTTTCTTCTTCTTTTAAATAGGTAATCCACCGTTCAAAAGTGATTTGTGTCATTAATCAAGTTAAAACTTTATTTTATAGAAAAAAGTACAATAATATTATAGAATAGAAAATATTATATTATAAGTTTTTACCATTGTTGTTCAATAAATTTGCTATTATATATATTAAATGTGGCGAGTTAAGGAAAAGAAGATGACACAAATTAACCGGGAATTGAAAATTACCCTTGACGAGACAGGCAAAAAATATACAGTCAAGGGTTTCCTCCTCGGCACCACACTCACACATTGGGGAATCTGTTAAGTTCAATCTGAATAAATATGAGGCTACCTGGCAATGCCCAATTCTCATTCTAGAGAACCAGGGGATGCGGGGAATAGATCTTTGAATTATTTTAAGCCGATTACCCTTATAATTATTTGGATCCATCCATTGTGCAGTCCAGATAGAATTCGTACATTTTTTTACCATATTAAGAATGTCATACATCGGGAAATGGAATTGACGACGGAAAACTTCGAAAAGAGTGGCCTCCTTGGCCAGTTTATCAACACACTTTTTGCTTACGTCCGTTCTATTATAAGGGAAAAATAAAATTAATTATAAAAGTCTAACAATAGTCCTAACTTTTCGTACAGACTCCTCAACTGAAGTTTGCGTAATGAGCATAAAAACCTTGGGAAAATATTAATCATTCATAGTACACAATTCCCGATCATTCATCGTACACAATTCTCGATCATTCATCGTACACAATTCCCGATCATCCATCGTACACAATTCCCGATCATCCATCGTACACAATTCCCGATCATTTATCGTACACAATTCCCGATCATCCATCGTACACAATTCCTGATCATCCATCGTATACAATTCCCGATCATTCATCGTACACAATTCCCGATCATCTATCGTACACAATTCCTGATCATCCATCGTACACAATTCCCGATCATTCATCGTACACAATTTCCGATCATCCAGTATCAAGTGACTAAGATCAGGTGCACCGCGATGTTGGTTACATACGATGTTTTCATTCCTTTGGATTAAAATGCAGCAAGAATAATTATCAAACAAATAATAGATATCTCTTAGAGACGAAGCTATTTTTTATTACATTTGAATGGAAATATATGGAAGCATGGGTAATTACAGGGGTTACAACCTATCTTCGGCTGACTTAAGTGATCACTTTATACAAATATAACGTTCACCATTCTCACCCATAAGTCAATCTCCATATCTATCAAATTTTTGGAAGTTATATATATGCTAATATGTGGAAACACTTCGAGTACCACTTCGAGTCGGCATCTATGGACAAAATTTGATAATTCATTTCTCTGAAACAGAATATGTCTAAATGAGAATGTAATTATTTTTTATTATTTATTTAATTTAAATTAAATATTGCTTTAAAATTATTTAAAACAATATTCTTTATTTTTAAAATGATAAATGTAAATTTGATAGATATGCATTGACGACAAATTCTATAGCATAATCGGTTAATGCACGTTCCCTGGATTAGAAGAGATCCAGGTTCGAATCCCTGTATCAACAACAATATTTTTCGATAAAATTGATTTTATATGTATATATTTATAATTAATACATTTTATTTGTATTAAAAATATCTTGAATAATTATAACTTCACAATAAGAATGTGTTCTCCTTAATAAGATTATATTTTTTCGAAGCCGATTTAGCTAATTTGTTGTAATTATCTACGTTCTAAAAAATCGTAACTTCACAAATAAAATGTTTTTAATTTAAATTTAATACTTTAACCTAGAAAAAAACACATCTTTTAATGGTTTTAAACAATCGCAATTTCATATTACCTACACATAAAATTAATAAAAATATTTTTCAATTAAGTCCTCGCCTCGGGATATCCTTTGTACGTTAATTAAAATGTATATCTTAAGTCTATTACCTTATATTAAAAACAATATAATTAGAAGGAATACAGATGGTATAGTGAACTTAATCTACTCTCTTTCTTAAGCTCGATGCACTTACGAAAGTATATCCTGCATTTGCTTTGTAGCTAACAACATATAGTTAATGATCTCGCGAGACGTGCTGATAAATGAAGCGCAAAGAAAGTGCTGGGTTTAAGAGAAGCATCCCCCTCGAATTAAGTTCCATAAAAAAGCCATTTCACGTAAAGAAGCACTCACGTGGCTGTAGAGTGCAGCACCTGTCAAGTTTGGAGTATAATGCTATTATAAAATCTTCCACAATGCAAAACAGATTAAGTCCGGGGTGAGTAATGATCTTCCGATATAATGGATTAAAGATAGATTAGTAACGAAGTATGCTCTGCAGGACCTTAATATTATTATTATTATTATTATACACACGCCCTGCCCTATTCAGCCATTAAAATAATTTGTAAAATAATAGAAAATTAGATCAGAAGTGCAATACACAAAGAAAAAATTATATAATATCAGTATGTTTTTTCGTAATCAAAATTAAAAATAACAATAAATATAAATAGTGAAGTAAGGCAATTTATCCGACTACCTCCGCAAAGGATGCAATCTGGGCCAGCGGAGTTAGCTTATGCGTGTGTTCTGACATTACCCCTGTAATAGAACAATGAATTGTGTCTCGATGACCTCAATGGTGCGCGAAAGTCAAGCGGACCAACAATCTGGGGGCAGTCTATCATACCATTGATAATTCTGTATAGAAATATAAGGTCGGTCATCATACGTCTCACTGATAATTTTAACAATTTCAGATGGCTAAGGAGATAATCATAATTGTTATCCTCAGAGCGTAGTATTAAAATAGTAGAAGGATTTAATGCTTTTTATTTTTAGTGAGACATACATATTTTTATTGTAACAGATGTGAATATATTATAATATAACATGGTAAACATAAGAGACACAATTTTTGAAATTAGCAAAATTAACTTTGTGGTCAAAATTAAATTGCAATTAAATACCCGTAGTTTATTGTATGGGATGCATTAGACTCCACCTCTGATACCTACAGCGTTAAAGTAACCAGGTTTTTTCGTACTGTTTTGGTGTTTTTTAAGATTCGACAGAAATAAAAAATAAATAAAAAAAAAAAATTTTAAAATAGTGTAGGCACTGTATGATGATTATGTTAGAATGTTGGATAGCCATGCTTCTGATTGCTCTCTCTACCCGACTGGATCATATATTGGATCCATATTTGTGTAATCTTATTGGAGTTGAACGATTTCCAGTTGGTACTGAGTGTGCTGCACAGTTTTGGAGCTAATAACATGTAGAATCTTTGATAAAATTTATTTGCAATGAATCTCAAAAAGTTTGAGTTATTCATATAATACACTAGTAAAGGTTAAACAGTTATTGTATTTTATTATAACAATGATTATTCGTAATTATTTGATCAATTACTGGTAAACTATGAAGTAAACATCCAACAGTTAAATCTCAGTTGCTACTCATCGTTAAAATCAAATAAAATCAGACATAATAACGTGTTAAACATCTATTTACACATCACTTAATATTTAAGAAATAAATTTATTTAATTTACATAAAACATAAAAATATTATTGTCCATAGAATGATATGAAATTAAAAAAGAACAAAAACTAAGCACTCCAGCAAATAACAAATATTACACTATAACTTCTGATTATGATCACCCCCACAGCCTTCAAATAAAATCCGTAAATATGACACATCTCATAGGTCAATAACTGAATTCAAGGGGCCGAAAAGAAATGGGGTCGACGGTTGGGATAGGAAATATGGCGCCTAAAGTATTATTTGCCCGGCAGTAATGCTGTAATGTCATACACTTGTAACTTATTAAATTAGATTATATTTATTGATACGGGAATTTATTATACTACTACAATAAATTAATGTCACGAAGATAATGCAGAGTCAAGATTCTCAAGAGAAATAAGTAGTTATGAACTCAAAATCGCAGTGAGCTAATTCACGGATATATGAAGTCACAATCGCTAACAGTGATCTCTGTATCTGTATCTGTAAATGCTGTCGACTTATTTACATATTTATTTTATTTAAAAAATATATTTTGCTATATTTTGAAATGATTTTATTATTTATCGTACAACTCATCTTCACCATTACAAATATTTGATAATTGACTATCATTATCTAGTTTATGTATTAATGATAAATTATATTTTTATTCAAATAATTAAATGACTGAAATTTACAAAAAATATATCTTTATGAGAAAAAATGTGCAAATACTAAAGTCAGACACATTAATTAGTGATTCTAATTAAATAGTTTATTAATCAAACTAATTACCAATTAAAATAAAATATAACTGAAATTTATTACCCGAAGATTTGGATGGCGGTCATAAATATGAATATAACCGACAAAATAATGATTTGAGTTGACAAAAATAGAGCAGATGAGAGAACATTGACGATGGTGAAATTAGAATTAGATTATTTTGTTTTACATATTATATCATATTTATCTGTATTAATCTTTAATATTTACATATATGTAAAGACATATAACGTATGCATTGTAAATGATTAATTTAAAAAAGATTCAATCCTGATTAAGATACTGAATGTGACAAAATCAATAATATATTGAGTACAATAAATAAAAAGAAAATGAAATTGAAAACATGTGAACAAATTCCTTGGTTTACCTACGTAAAAATAAGGGTCTGAAAATAATTATTTTTATATTCTAAATTTAACTAAATGACAAATGAAAAAAGATCCAGCAAAGGAAATGTAAAACCAGAATTGGGAATGTCAATAGGCTTTCTTATTGAAAATCTGCAGACAAATGTAATACAAAAACATATTTTGTTGATTAATACGCATAATCAATACAATACACAAAGGGACGAGAAAATCCCGAAACATTTACATGAATCTATGTTCAAGGAAATGTAATTCAATAGAAGTGGGAGGATTTTGGAAAGCGCATCGGATATTCAGATAAGATGTATGGAAGAGGGTCGCTCGTGGATACATAGAGGAATAGATTATATTATGTCAAACCAAAAAGGACCCGATGCATTTGGATGTGATAGCATTCGAAATTTGCTGGATTAGAAATGTGAATGCGATTCAATTTTATTTTACTTATTCAATAGCTGAATGTTAGTTGCTTTTACCAATTTATTAGCGCACATATTGGAAAGGACGTCTAATAAAAGGATAGTAAAATAAACCCTTTTAGAGAATGTAGAACCGTTAGAAAACAGAGCGCACGCATTCATTCTCGGGTGATTACATATCGAATGAAATAAATATTTGAAAAGGTTTTTCACAGAAGAACAGATGTGGAATAAGCCATTGTAAAAAAAATGGCTTCGGATTTTTTTCGTACCACGAATACGGGAATGGACTGCTTCATTGTATTTATTACAAAAATACTTAATTTTATGGTATTATATTACATTTTGAATTATAGTTGCTTTCTTCAAAAATTCAAAGCTATTAATATTACATCATCTTATACTACTCGTAATTAAACCTTAAATTCTAATATTATTAATTTTATAGTATATATTATAATAAGTTTATACATCTGTCTAATACAGATGTCTAATTTTCTAATTTTTGTAAAGAAATATCTGTAATTATCTCTAGGTATGTATTAATGCCTTACTTAGGTGGTTGGTGCATATGGAACGAATGAAGGAGAATAATAATATTTAACCCATTTTAGACATTTATAAACAATTTTTTCGCTCGCAATAAGTCATACATATATTTGACTGCAGAATATTACAATAATTGCGACTGTGCAAATATCAAATTATAGCCCACCTCGATAATACAGAGTCATCCTAGTGAGGGGGCGTTATTTTTAATAAATATAAAAAATATTATAAAAGGAAGAAAAATATATGTATATATATATATACATATAATTTAAATACGTACCTCAGACGTATAATTAGAAACAGAAATTTTTTGTCAAACTCATTCCGATTGCGAAAGAGCTACGAAGTATTTTTTCTAAATTATTTATACTATATAATTTTCTTTTCATCTTTTATGATTTATCAAATTTACATCTGCTTATTTAGAATATATTATAAAGACAAATTATTGTTTTTTTCAGATTTTTAGTCAGTGTAGGTATATAATAAGCCAGTGTGCACTATTGTGGTTCAAGTTGGTATTCAGTTTCCTTTGTTGATTCTTTCTGACGGATTATAAATTTTATCTAACTTTACCATGCAATCTTTTTTTGTATTATTTGTTCGCTTTTTCATATTATTTTATCGGACATCACATAATGAATACAATACACATCACAAATTGTCCTCTTTAGTATTTTATTGATTTGCCAAATATTGAGTACTTTCTTATAAATAAAATCCTTAATGCTCGTCACAAATGAAAATTGAATGGGAAATTAAATTGTCATTGAAGAGAATTGCCAAATACCTTAGAACGTCACATCAATATTCTTACTATTGTCAAACAAAGCTAAATGCTTGTGCTATGAAAATAGGACTGACTTGTCCTGGAACGAGGCGCGAACCCCCGACCACTAGATCACTAGGCCAGCGTCTTAACCACTACACTATTTGATAAAATTGGAACATGGCAATGGTGCTGTAAGAAGATTTAAATTATGATATATTTAAAATAATCAGGTGATTTAAATTTTATTTAGATTTAGGCAGTGATTTATAATTATTTCCTTTTATTGACGTTCAATGTCATATTTAACGTTATATATGTTTGTGGTATTTAGTTTGCGATGTTTTGTTAACATGGAAGACGATCCTGTTCAGAAAAAGTGACGCTTAGATAGATAAAGACATCAAAAATGACGAGCTTTATAAAGTAACAACATTAAATAGAGTAGTGTGGGGTAAATGTTGTGGTAAAAATGAACAAACGCTAACTAGATGTACATATGATGTTCTCTACCACGCCAACCATCTTATATACATTTTTGGCGCCTGTTCTGGAAGGAGGTTTGAACACTTGTTATAAAATACAGTATAACAATATTAAAAATAAATCAACGCTCGAAGCAATTGACAAAAAAAAAATTGTGATTCGTGAATGAGAAAAAAGACGGTTTGTTTATAATGCATGGGTACGTGTGGTCTCATACATGGGGACAGAGGGTTGTAATCCTATAACTGAATTAGTTTGCTAGTGGGGTGATACTGACACGTGACATCGCTTAATCTCTTTACAAAATTCATTATAGGAACACGGATGGTTGGATGTGCGATAGTTTTTGGTGCTCATTTTTTGATGACGGCGAGCGTTTCTAAGGGATGTTATTACATATCAGAGGGCTTAAAATGTCGGGTGAATTCTGAAAGGGCTGTATTGTTTACGCGTTTCAACCGCAAAGTTTCACGCATTAGTCTAAAATTTTCACACCGTGAAATTCAAATATTTAAACACCCTGTTAATAATTTTAACAAGAACGGCAGAGTTACAATTTACATATCCTCCAGTCACTGCTATTATATCTTAAACATAACATCATATTCGTGTGAAAAATTAAAACTATTTAATACAAATTAAATTAATCGACTAGAAACATATACAGAAAAAAACATTCGAACCTGGACATCTTCCTATTTTGCTGTATATACACATTTTGGACAAATTTTGAACTTATCTTCTGTAATCATTCCAATTGGTACATATATTATTTAATTTTTAAAAACAATCAACTATTGTAATGAATCTCGAATACCTATAAGTAAAACACGCAACGAGACATAATAAACTTCACAACAAAAATGTATTCTCCTTAAAAAAAAACTATTTAATTTAAAATAATGTAAAAAATATAAAAACGTTAACAATTCAATTCATATGACTGTTTGCGTGTGATAAGTATAAGCACCTTGTGTAAATATATTATATTTAATATAGTCGGTAGCAGCATTGAACTTTTTACCATTTTAAAAATAATGTGGGACTTGGTAGTGTAATAAAACGCGCGTTTGTGTAAAGTAGTTTATTACATAAGACATAGAAAAGGAGAAGACAAAAGATAGCGGAGCATGGAGTACGAAGAGTTGGCGGAGCGAGCTGGCGGTGCGTCAGAAGAGCGGAATTATCGTCGTAACGAGCAATCGGGCCAGACCGAATACGGCTTCTCTCTGCGGAATCCTGTCCCCTGGATGTAGATGTCGCCGGTGTCGTCGGTCAGCTGGGAATGGCGATTACGGGAGTGAATTGGAATCGCTGCCTCCGCATTGGTTCAACACGACAACAATTATTAAAACTAACCAACTTGCGAGTGTAAGTCATACGCATGCATATTTCTAATAAAATAATAATACAATCGTCTGGGATTTTGTCACTTAAACATAATTTACAAGGTCTTGTGAGTGAGGCGTAGACAATTTTGAAGGAAAACTAATACAACATATTGATTGGAGCGATGTGACCATTTTCTTTGAAAAATACGAATTAGATTGAATTAGATTCACGGATCGACGAAATAATTGGAATAGAGGGAGCGAAATGGCAAAGATCGGAGAAGGATCAAATATAGCAGAAAAATCATGGAGAGGCCCCATATAATAAAATACATAAGAATTAATATAAGAATTAGATGGAAATGTGTTATTTTTAAAAATCTTATTTGATCTTGAAAATAAAGTAATTAATTTCTATTTTTTATTTATTATCTTAGTTTTATTAACCACTGAATTGAGTTTAAATACATCTACCGGTTTTGAAAAATACCATTTTCATCTTCGGGATGTCATAACTAACTAAAAATATAGCACTGTTTCTTCACCAGAATCTATTTTTAAAATTAAAAAAAAAAAACAATTATTAAAAAAAAATTTAAAAAGAAGATTCTGGTGAAGAAACAATGCTATATTTTTAGTTAGTTATGACATCCTGAAGAAGAAAATGGTATTTTTCGAAACCGGTAGATGTATTTAAACTCAATTCAGTGGTTAATAAAACTAAGATAATAAATAAAAAATATGAATTTTAACCACAAAGTTAATATTGCTAATTTTAAAAGTATAATTAATTTCTATTGTCAGAAATTTGAAAATTGGAAATCTGTAATGATGCTATTCTGTAGGTGGGTAATTATTTCAATTATGTACATAGATACGTAATGAATTAAATTATATAGTGTACATCTGTCGCGCTCGTCTCAGGACGGGTTTTACGCACATGTGAAAAAATATTGCTCTCTGAACGCTTTAAAAAATAAATGAATCTACTGAGCTTTATGTATCCTAGTAAGTACCTACTTCTGATGCTTACAACAATAATTTAATTCGATACCTGTCTACCAAACAATCGGTATAAATTTGAAAATATATTATTTTTTTCCGTCATTAGTGACGAACTTAACTATTACTGCATTTGTAGATGCAGGAAATATTTTTGGGCTAGGAGCACAGGAAAAAACCTGTTTAATGAAAGAACGTTCGACAGCGATCATCCCGTATTCGAAAGAATACGGGATGATCGCTGCAAGACAATGTAGGTTGCATCAGTTTTATCAAAGTCTACGGAGGTTCTGTATCGACCGCCCATCATTCAGCAGACAGAGAAGAGGAAGTGAATCCAAATTTAAATTGTTTGCAAAGCCGTTTAAACCCTTCCAAACAAATGACAGCCAATTTAACAATGTAACTTCCGGGTGATACAGATTAACCTTTCTCGAGATGGATTAGACCATGGATAAATTTGAATACTATACATATTGGTTGCTGTTTTCGAAACTAACACTGTGTAGCCATAATGCTTAAATGAAAATATCAAAATACATCGAGAATTGTTTATTGTAAATCAATAAAATACAGAGTAAAAATCATTTTACGAAACATGAACCTGGAACCTTACATTGGCTGTAGTCTGCTTTATTATTAATTACGCTAAAGAACTTATGAAAGTTTATATCCAGTGTAAAAGCGTTAAAATAATTGAATTTTATTATGTTTCGCGACGATCTATTTTCGGTGACTGGCTAATTTAAAAAAAAAAAGAGTTTGCTTAGCCTCCCCGTTCCCTAGATTTGACGGCGCCTGATTTATTTTTTTAGGGCTTCTTAAAAGGCCGAGTTCCAGCAACAATTCAGGAGCTTAAACAAAATATTCATGCAGAAATAACAAATTTGGAAACAGAAACGTTGCGTAATGTAATGCAAAATACTTAAGAAAGAGTAATTATTTGTCAAAAAGAAAATGGAGGTCATTTAAATGGTGTTATTTTCCACATATAAATTTAAAAAACTTAACAAAGTACACATTTCATGTAATAATATTTTTTTTAATAAATATTAAAATTAAAAAAGTTATATGCATTTTACATCAATCAGTCAAGTTGGCCCACTCTACATTATATATTGTGTTCTACCATTCTTAGTGAGTAATCTAGTTGATCCAAAATTGGAATATAAATGTCAAGTACTATTTATTAAAATATAAATATATTTTTTAAATATTTCAGAAATCCTCTTTTACACCATTCAGTACCGAAACAATAATATTAGTTCAATCACATAATAAATTATGCCTGCATGCAGCTATTTAAATTCTTCTCTATACATCATCTTAACAAATGATAAATCGCATCTTGAAATATGATAGCATTTTCCAAGCGGAAATACCCAATAAAATAAATATGAAACGCGTGAGCCGGGCACGCATAAAAAATATTTATGTGAAATATATCCGTAGAATATATTTACTTTTGAAATAAAGAAGAAGTAAAATACTTGTTTTGGTGTAGTTTACACGCTTTTGATTTCAAGAAATTGTAATACAGTAGATTCGAAGTAACTTAAACAAATATTTAAATAATTCATATACTAATAAATAATTCCACATCGGAAGGGGATCGATATAAGCTATCACATCTTGGTGGTGACTTACTTCTGTCGAACCCTGACTTAGCGCATGTCGAAAATACGACACAAATATAGGTACATACATAATTCTATTTTGTAAACATATTTAGATTTTTTTTAGTTCTAAATACTAATTAATTGTATTAATTATAAAGATATACATATAAAATCAATTTTATCGAAAAATATTGTTGTTGCGCTACCGGAATTCGAACCTGGATCTCTTTTCCAATCCAGGGAAGGTGCATTACAAGCTATGCTACAGCGACAGTATTTTTGTTTTGACGACAAATTTTCGAACCTATATGTTACACTTTTTCAAATTCATACATCTGTCATTCCATTATTTAAAAGCCATCTATATTGCTGCATATAGCATAGTTGGTAATGCACCTTCCCCGGATTAGAATCATTCCAGGTTCGAATCCCGCGAACAATATTTTTCGATAAAATTGATTTTATATGTAAATATTTATAATTAATACATTTAATTAGTATTTAAAATATCACAGACCGTCTGTTCTGAATAATTACAACTTCACAATAAAAATGTGTTTTCCTTAATAATTATTATTTACCACAGATTATCCAAATTGGTTATTCGAAAAACAAAAATTTAAAAACAATTTTTCTTACCGTAACAATTTTACAATTTTAATTCGCGAGACGAACATTTCCATTAAGCGTTTTATTTTTTAATTTGAGATCGAAAATAACACTGATATCTAATGAATATATCAAGGCAATTAATTCAAGGGGTTTTAGCTTCCGGTTGTAATATTGATTTCACAAAGCGAATTCTAAATTTAATTGAAAGGAAAAAGGGGGTCTTTAAAAGCAAAGGGTTGACTAAGGCCCACCAATCAAAGGAAGCTTTGAATAAAAAATTTATTCTAAATTTGAAATGCAATATAAAATTAACAACATTCCTTTTTTTAAATATATATTTTTTAATTTTAACCTTTTAGAGTTTTATCTGTTTGAATACCATAAAATATATATTTTTGTACGTACACAGAATGCACGTCATATAATAATTATTCATACTCTTTTAAACATTTGAATTCTGCTGGTACCCAGGACAGGTATTTATTTTTCATAGGTAGTCTCTGAAATATTGCTATACAATTATAATAATGAGCGTCAAATATGTACCCAAATCAATATGTATATGATTATATTGTAGGTCTTCCAAAAGTTAATATAAAATTTCGCGTTTGTTGGCAAAAAAAATGTATTCCTAATAGTGACACTACGTAAATATTACATATTTTTAAATAATTGTAGTGACATTTTTTTTAACAATTTTTTTAATTTCTTAATTTATAATACACTGAGTGCCGTAATATAAAATTAACTAATAATATAAAATATGGATAAACGAACTATTTATAATTTTAGTGTGTGGAGTGCACGTTCATAAATGACACGATTGAATGCTCTTATTCGTTATTTGAATAAGTTTTCTGAACGGAATATCACGCTGTTATTATCTTTAACATTGTAAGCTATGATATATTATTTGATAGTTAAAAATTATTTATTAAAATAATAGACACCCAAATCTATCAGGAATGGTCTCTGAACTGAAAACAAATATTGCGAAAATCTTAAACAGACGTCGCTTTAATAGTGCATTACTGTCGATACTATAATTTAGAAATGTACATCTTATTTCTAACAAGAGATGTCGCATTATTTACACTTTGTTAACATATGAGACCCGCGTTGTAATAATTTAATAATCATTAATGTTTATGTATTCACGTCCTGATGTAGTTTTAAATAAATAATTGATGTATCGAGGCGGTATTGTAAACTCTTAAATCGTGCATAGCACGGATTAATCGTATAGTTTATTAGAAATGGTGATATAAGGTTAAGTGTACACATATGGAGTTTAAAAAAGTATATAGGTGAGCGAAATCCGGTATAATTATTTATCTACATATGCGCATGATCTACAATGTTTGTGATGAGATACAATAGAGGCCGCTCAGACAGAATTATTCAATAAGCGTGAGAAAAAAAAAAGAAGAAAATTGCGTACTGAATATAATTTCTTATTTTTGGAATTCGATTTGTAAAGTTTTTAAATAAAAAAACCAAAATAACACAAATAAAATTAATCAATTAGAAGATATACATAATAAGTCTATCTATATAAAAAAAAATGTGATTACTACCGGTATTCGAACCTGGACCTTTTTTTTTATCCGGGAAAATTTATATCATTCTAATTGATTAATTTAATTTGTGTTAAAAATACCACAGAACTATGTTCTGAAATTGCAACTTCACAACAAAAATGTGTTGATAATTGTTCTAAATTTGACATGTTATTATTATTATCATAATGACGTATTATAATATTATTTCGTAACGCAATGTGTATATATAGTACGTTTACAATTGTATATTATGTAATGAATAAGAGTTTAATGTATTGATTATCCAATTGATGTTGTATATCTAAATGTTATTGTTATTTTCCTAACAATTATATTATTATAATTACTACATTATCAACACGAACAAATTTCATCGATGACAAGAAATGTACACTTTTTTAAATATTTTGTTTCATTAATTATTTTAATATATTCTAAATAAATAAATAAATAAATACCAGTTTGAAAATTGCAAAATTGCTTAAACATTATTTTTAGATTTAACTGCGTTCTGCCCACATCTCGGACATTTTTTTATTACTAACTATTTAAAAAAATACAAGGCAACTCGCAAGAGTGGCCGCAGCGGTAGGGGATGCAGTGCGCGGGGTGGGATGAACTGCAAAAGGCTTAAAGCATTTGAAGCTTAGCAGAAAGTGATCCCGCGTAACGAATTTGGAAGGGATTCAAAAAATAAAAAAGCTTCGTTAGTATTTTAATTGGATACCGCTTTGACCTTCCGCAAGTAGTCATCTGTGTAATGAATGATATATAAGTTTATAGAATTAATTGAAACAAAATATAAACAAAATAAATTTACTTTCTAAAATAAAAACTGATAGCCTGGCAAATTGTAGAGTTAAATTAATCAGATACAACTAAGAATAAAGCTAATATTATTAGTCATTATGTATTATATAATATTACATCTTTAGGTACATATCTACGAAATAAAAAGTAAAAGAATTAAGGACGCGCTGAAAACAAAAAAAGTGTCTTGAGAATTCTCATTGGCAGAGGCGTCCACTCTATACAATCAAAAAAGCTGTGCATAACTATAATCTTTGCGAAATAAATGAAAATTAAATACTTATTTGACATATTATGCATTAAGTATGTAAATTTACATGAAAATAATTCAGTTAACGTGTTAATAGAACCACTAGAACCGTATAACCAGTGTAAGAATTTAAAATTGACAAATAAAGCTGCGCATGCAATTTTTCGAAAAATTGTTCCAAACGTATACAAACTAAATGCTAATCTCGCACCGCGCGGTGTTCTGAATACACGTCTTCGCTTGAACAAACGTGTTGCAAAACGTCGCAAGTGTGTCATTAAAAGAGACTTGACTGTATGTATTCCAATACACTATAAACGTGGTATTATTTTAAATTATAACATATTTTAACTCCTATAGTTAATAACTTCCCAAGAATAATAGTCATAATAATACACACTCACATAGATATACTGACACAAAAACATACTTCTGAAAAAATGAATGATGAATACAACCTCTAATAATAATATCCAACGTTCCTCCACCATCGATATTAGCAACATAACCTAAGTACATGCTTAGTGTACATCGCTCCTCATTGGTAAATATGAAAATATCCCAGTATTGAATATGCGACGCGGATGACTCATACGACAATGTCATCTACGTATAGGAATGAGGGAAATAAGCAGCCGGCATATTTCAAACGTGAGGGGCTGTACTTTGAGGGGAGATACTGAGAAATGAGGACAGATTTTTTGTCTCGATAAGGACGATTAAAGAATAATAGGAGTAATGCACACAATTGTATTATTTCTAAAAAAAAAATTATTTTATATTAATTTTTATTTACGAATCTGTTATAATTAAAATGAATCAATATTACTTTGCTTATCGTAGAGTTTAGACAGGTGAATTGAAAGCCATTTATTTTATCTAAATCAGACCACATGTAGCGAAATTATTAGCGGTGAAAAGTTTGGTTGTTATACTTTCGGTCTGTCACTGTCTGACGAACGTGCGCGTTGCGTGCGTGTTGTGTGGCGCGATTTGTGAAAGCTGTGAGGTAATTTCCCAAACAAGATTTCGGTTCATTTGCCACTTTTTGATCATTAATCTGATAATAGAGACAGTGGAGGCAAACGTGAACTAACCCCGAGAAGTTTTATTTTTAGTAGGGGTGTTTTAAATAAAATGTTAAATACAATAACAATCAACTGTCCATCATACTGCCATTTAGTTTTGGTCGCTCTACTATAGCAATTAAAATATTGTATTTTATAAATAATTAGACAAAATACTTTATTTAAAACACTATTTATATGTATGAAACAATGTATACTGAAATTAAAAATACAAGCATAGATAGAAACAAAACTACAAAATGGTGATTAAGTAATAAAGAAGATGGCTTTCAAATAAAGGAACGGTACATGAGTTCATTTGAAAAGTGAACATATAGGTTCACCACTTTATAGTTTTGTTTTCATCTATGTTTGTATTTTTTATTTAAGTTTACAATGTTTCCTGAAGAAGATACCATAGGTATCGAAACATGCAGAATAATCAATAAATAGTGGTTTAAAAAAAATATTTTATGCACGCCGATTTTCTATTTCTCCGTTGTTGTACACTTTTTGATGATGTTATTGTATACTTGCTTGTAGGTCTAATTTTTCAAAATTCGTTAATTAAAACCATTATTTTTTTAAATCTTTAAGGAACAGTCGTTACGAGCAATTTAAATGTTGCTAGCAGATACGCAATTGGCTATCGCCGAATTTTCAATGACAGAGCTTTTTCCAAAACAAACCACACATAAACAAAATGTCGATGTAATTAACCATTCCCTAGCCATGCTGTAACATAGGTCTACCGCCCAAATTAAACTTGCATATTTCCGTAAATACACGCAACACAAAATTAATATTATTAGGAGAACACATTCTTATTGTGAAGTTGTAATTATTCACAACATACGTCTGTGATATTTTAAATACTAATTAAATGTATTGATTATAAAGATATACATATAAAATCAATTTTATCGAAAAATATTGTTGTTGCGCCACCGGGATTCGAACCTGAATCGCTTTACAAATCGTAGAAGGTGCATTACAACTTCACAATAATAATGTGTTCTCATTAATAAAAAAATATAATTGCAGTCTTAAAAAAAATATTATGATTATGGTAACGCGTCTGTGAATTTTAAAAGAATTGTGTACAAAGCGATACAATGTACGATATAAATGTCCAATTGAAACACAATTCAGTTCTCAGGAATTGCATTCAACGACGCTAGAGCGGGAACGCATGATTAATGTTTGAATGTCAAAAAATTGTTCGATTATACATCGTGAAGTGTCAACAATAGAATTGCTCGCTGCAGAAAATTACCATCCGGGGAACGGATAATCATTTTATCATGCGAGTGCATCAAGTGTGCTCTTTAATAATTCTCCACACATCTCCCGACGAATATCACAATTGAAATACGCCGTGACAAAAAATGCTTATTTGTATGCGAGAAACGCAACAATGCAGCGGCGCCGAGTCGTTCTCCCTTCCACACCATGTTCCGGGCGGGTATTAAAAACGCATATTTCACGGGACCAGTGAAGTGCGCGAAGGCCGCGGAAAACAACCAGTACAGCGAGAGATGAGCGTCCCGTGGGCTCATCTCTGAAAGCTGAAATGCATAAAATATGCGAAAAAACCATTCGTGCGCAAGAAAAAAAAAACAATTCAACCCATTGGTACCGTGGCTAATATCTGATATTTTGTATAACGTCATTTTAGTATAATTTAAAATAGAAAAATAAACAGGTCAAACACTAATTAAATGTATTAATTAAAAAGGCATACATATAAAATCAATTTTATCGAAAAATATTGTTGTTGCGCTACCGGAATTTGAGATCCCGTAAAAATAAAGTAGATGTTTTTCAAATAATGGAACGATAGACGTATTAATTTGAAAAAGTGTAATATGTAGGTTTGAAAATTGTCGTCAACAATAATATCGCTGTAGCATGGTTGGATAATGCACCTTCCCCGGTTTGAAAAGATATCCAGGTGCGAATCCCGTTGGCGCAATAACAATATTTTTCTATAAAATTGATTTTATATGGATATCTTACTAATTAATACATTTAATTAGTATTTAAAATATAACAGACCTATGTTCTGAATAAATACAACTTCACAATAAGAATGTGTTTTCCTAATAATAATAATAATATATATTTTCGCGTTTTTTATCAGAAGTTATACATTGGATTTAACTTTTTTTTTAAACTATTACTTAGATAGGACCTTTAAACTAATATAAAACTAATAAACTGAATGTTATTTGCCATAATTAATAAAATACAAGCATCATAAGAAAGACCGCGATCGTTAAATTAATTTTCAGCGTGTCACAAAATTCGCTTGATATGGAAAATTCTTGCATATCTGAAATATATTTTCTTAAAATCTTGAAGCCAAGATTATGGAGAAAAATCTGAGTTGAGTGAAAAAGACAAATTAACAAAATGTAAAAAATTAATAGAGTTATAAACCATTCAATTTCAGGACACATTATCAATTTTTGACATATTGTATTTACTTACATGCGTTGAGGCTTCAGCTACCATTTAAAACTAAGTTTTATATTAAAAACGTAATAATTTTTTATTAAATACTATTTATACCATTCCTATTAATGTGTGTTTTCATTGGGTTTTTTCATTTCACATCGCTGATGAGTTTCGCGGGTGGCGGGGGTCTAATATAAAATTAACAAATCAATTGAGTCAGTCAGACATTAATTTCAGTAAAATATTTAGAGAATTTTTTATTAGACTCTTCCAATTCATGCAGTAATATAAAACATTTATAATATTTATCATAATAAGATAGTTTGTAAGTGTCGAAACGAATAGCGCTGACGAACTAGCGTAGTAGAATAGGCGCTTTAGACACGTGTAGAGTACTCAGAGTATCGTAGTATCCAAGGAATTAGAAAGTTGAACCACCTGGAGTCCAGCCCACAACATTCTATAGCTGGTAGACAACTTCAATCAGTTGAGCTTTAGTGAGACTAAAAAATATTGTAAGATTCAGTTTACGTGTACTAGCTAGTGAAACATCTTTTAAATTGCAATTTGCCTGAAAACCTTTGAGTAGAACTTGCTAAATGGTGCCAAAACTTTCAGTTCATATTATTAACCTGAAAGTACTTACAGTATTAATAAAATAAAAACATTGGAAAATTATTTAAAGATTAAAATAAAAATTATTTTTCGCCTGAAAAATGTTAATCTTTTATCTTAATACATATTCTTAATTTCTACCGTTTTGTATTTTTTCGGTAAATTTATATCCCTTCAAATTTTTATTAATATCTCTTTAAATACATAAAAAGCTGTTCCCACATTTTGTGTCAATTTATTTATTTTAATATTTGCAGGTTTTAAAAGAAATTCTGAATAATTTTGTATAAATAATACAGATAATGTATAGAAAAGTATAGAAATTGAAAATAAAATTAAAGAAAATTTACATAAACCTAAACCATTTGACATTATTACAAATATTCTTTAGAAATATAAGAGATAGAGAAAAACAATTTTGTATGAGATTTCAGGCAAAGAACGGGTTTGATTTGACTTGAATCTCATGGCTTATTGAGTACCGGATCAGTTGCACCCCCGTTCGTTCAAAATAGTGTAGATTAACTGTAAAATGTGTTTATTTAATGGGGTTTTAGATTAGATTAACTGTAAAATTGGAGCAGTAGCTTACTTGTTGCCGAGCTATTTAATATTCGTAGTGAGAGTCCGCTATAGTTGGTGAGAATATTTAATGCGTTTGGATGTGATCGTCAAGCAGCATAAAAACGTTTGGGTAAATGTTTGATGAATTATTTTACGAAAGGAATGCTTGGGTCATGATGAAGTCGTGTAATTCTGGTTCACTTCAGGCTTATAGGCTTATTTTGCAGAATTCGTAGTCTGCTAATATGAGATTACAAAGGGTGTCAAGCAGGGTTGTGTAATGTCTCCATGGCTGTTCAACCTGTATATGGATAAATGTGTGAAAGAACTGGAATGTATGAATGTAGGAGCAAAAATGGGCGATTTGATTGTATGCTGTTTATTGTGCGCCGATGATGCCGTACTAATGGCGAATAATGAACAAGAACTACAGAATCTGGTGAGTGGAATGTACGATGTATGCAAGGAAAGCGACCTCATGATGAATGTTAACAAGTCGAAAGTGATGGTATTCGAGAAGGAGGAGAGCAAGACACCGTGCTAAATACTTGTAGGTAATGAATGTTTGGAACCAGTAGATGAGTTGTATATTTGGGAAATATGTTTGATAGAAACGGAAAGGCTGAGAATGGTATCGAAATGAGGGTGACTGCAGGAAATAAAGTGAACGGCGCTTTGAATGGAATTATATCTAACGGGAATGTGTCAACCGAGGCAAGACTAGCGGTGCACAATACAATCCTTGTACCGACACAGATGTATGGAAGTGAGGCCTGGAGCTGGCAGAAAAGGAACGAAAGTAGACTGAATGCAGTAGAAATGAGATCACTTAGGCGTATTTGTGGGAAATCTATTCATGACAGAGTAAAGCATGAAGAAATAAGGAAAGAATATAAAGCTGATGTTAGTATAGTGGGTAAGATTAAGAAAGGATCACTTAGGTGGTTTGGTCATATGGAACGGATGAATGAGGAGAGAATGGTAAGAAAGATATATGACGCAAGTGTTGATGGCACCAGAAATAGAGAACGTCCGCGGAAGACTTGGCACGATCAGGTAAACCAGATAATAGAGGATGGTTCTGTTAGAAACTTCAACAATCGGCGAGCTTGTATAAGAAGATGTATGAATGTGGATGAGGCGAGAATTGTGTGTCAGGACAGAAGTGTGTGGCGCTCTATCCTCTCTGCCTACTCCCGCGGGGAAACGGCGTGATGATAAGTAAGTAAGTAATATGAGTTTTGGCTCTGTCGTCGCAGATGAGTATTTATTTAAAAATACATACAATTTAATACATAATATATATTTAAAAAAAAAAACGTAGTACTATTAGGTGCAACCGATTCACGACATTAAATACAAACGAAAAATCAATAACAACAAGAATAATACAAGTGGTAGATAAAATTATTTAGATATGAATCACTGTGATTAAATAAATTAATAAGAAAGAGACGTAAACTATACAACACTGCGGAAACAATATGTACTAAGCATCACTCCGAGTATATTATATCGCTAGGACTTATCATGACAATATCGTTGATAAATTCGTATTTCAAACAGGATAGGTCTGTAATCTATAAACAATACAGTTTCGTAATATCCTTACAACCCTTGATGAAAATTTACATGTTCTAAAATATCGTCTTAGTCACGAAGTCGTAAAGTCTCTTTACCTTGACTGTACAAATGTGAAGATGTACACACATTCTTCGGATTTCGCGTTCATTATTTAAAAAACAAACAAATTAACTACTTCAATAAAACGTAATAATAAAATGTATTCCATTTTTAACAGTTTGAATAATGAATTATAAAAAAAATACATTTTATGAAAGCCTACTTTAAAGCAAAGAAATTTGTTGTTATAATTTTATCACTCACCAAAAATTTATTTTCTATTTATTTGTTAAAAATATTAATAAAATTGTGTCAATCTAAAAATAAGAAGACTTTGTCAACTGTATTTTGGTATGAATTAATCTGTAAATTCCTTAACAATTCTTTCATTAAAAACATAAAAATGAACCAATCAGATTATCCGGAATTAGCTCTTAAATTTGCTTAAAACAATAAAATTTACCCACTCAAAGAATCAAGATAGAATAATATAGAACCTTAATTCTTTGAATCTTGAAATTCGTTTGTTTTTATATAACGATTATTTTTGCATATTGGTTTTAGTTAGAAATAAAAATATTGATATGACACATTTCCATGGCCGCGTATTTATTTTTAAAATAAATAATTGACAAAAAATACCATCCAATTATACAGCAGAACATTTGCAACATTGCCAAAGGAATGAAAAATTATTATTACACGTAATTTATGTTACGATATTCTACAAACAGATTTGTAACAAAACAAATTAAAAACCCCTAATAATATATCGTGCGCGTAATATCAACGTTGTTCATGCCATATTTCAGGCCAGAAATGGGGCGACTAGGGCGCTGGACCATGGCCGTAACCCAGATCCTGTAATAAATAAACAGGTCTGGTTGAGAAAAAACATATCCCAATATTGATATTTACAAAAATTTACATAAAGCAACTCGCGCATCATTTAATAGCCGATTCGCCGCGGCGATTACGATAATTATTTTAGGGTGGTTTCGAAACGGGGAACGGCCTCAATGCACCCCGGGGAGTAGCGCCGTAAAAATATCCGTTTTCATCGCTTGAAATGTCAACGGGTGGATGTTGTCGGGGTGGAAAGAAATTGTTACAAAATAAATACATATTTTGTTTGACGGGGTGAATTAATAATTTCTGATGATCGGCGGAATAACAAATGCCTCGTCATCATCATTATTATTTACAACTTTGAAATTGAAATGACTTTTTTTGAGGACGTTGCCACAGGCCTTCGCAAGCTTGGTTTGGTATTCAGCAGTTTAGACTTCATCATCCTCTCCGGGATTCGGGATCCAACATTCGAGATGCTATTATAGCATCTACATCAAAATCCATTTTCTAAATATACTCTCAAAGATAAGTTTCGAAATTTTCCTTTCAAAAGCTTATATATTTATTTATTTGTACGCTCGTTAGTCTGATTTAGTGTCAGACGCATATGTAAATACTGGTTTGATAAGTGTGTTATATACACACATTAGAAAAGTTGGTATTTCTGAACAGCATTCAGGATTTTATTTGATTTTGGAGATGGAAATAACAACGTTTTGCGCTTACCATGTGTTTATATGTCACTGCAGTACTATTGTTATTTGTTATTAGGGATCTAAGGTATGTGATCTACATTTATAAGTTCTTCCACATAAGAGTATTGGTTTTATTGGATGCAGCCAACTGCCTTCGGATTTCTGCTAATTTACTATAGTCAACAAGAACTAATGATCTAGAATCTTTTTTAGAATAGTTAAGAAATATTGCAATAGGAAACGAACGAGTAAGAAATAGACAAATTGATATTAAGGCTTGTTTTACGAGTGGAAAAAATCGGAGTAAATAGTATTTTTGTTGAAATTCAAATTCAAATTCAAGCGAAGTAATGAATAAAAATAAAATAAAGATAAGCGTCTGAATATAAACATCTTCCTGTAGTACGGATCAATACGTGATGGTATGTTTGCATATTTTTGTATAATATTTTGACAATGAAAAAATTATGGATTCATGACATGCAATTTCTTCACATTCCTATTGTCTTACGTATCAGCAAATTGTTAGTAGTTATTATATAAATATATATTTTTTGACAATTAAGTTTTCATCATTTACAAAAATATTGTGTAAAATAACTCGGTATTTTGTAACTGAAATAGATTATTAGTGTATTTTTAATGACGTGTTCATTCTGAGCGCACGACCGATTCGTTCAGCACGCCAATATCTATAATACTGTAAGAACGATAGCGAAGATAGAAGAAGGATAATTGGAACAAATTATCACAGCTTAGTTAATGATCAACCGAAGCCTGAAGAAGCTGCCGCAAAGTACTTAATAAGCATAAAGCACAAACACAAAGCATGAGCGCCAACACACAAGGTGATTAAGAAAATACTATCTTCTAAATCACTATATATCATTTTATAATTAAAAAATATTTTAATACAAATCATAATCTATACTGGTGGAAATATGAGGAAGAAAGGAAGGCGCTTACTTTTCGTCTACCGGATGCCATTTGTTAATTCCTCTCCATTACAAGAACAAGCGTTGCGGCGTGTATACTAACACTTGCGAAAAGGATTATTATATATAAGCGGGATCAAGGTAAGTTTAACTAATTAGCGTTAGTGGAGTAAAGCGGAGTGAAGCGACGGTAGTTGTCCGTATAAAAGTTCCAAGCGCACTGATCCTGATGCAGTTGGAGACTTTTAATTACTGCGACATCTTCTTTCTTCATTGTGCTTAAAGATAGGTGAGGAAAGAAAGGGACGGACGCAACAAGTCAAACGCCAAAAAACTGAACAAAATTTAATTAATTTTTAAATGGCGCTAACATATAACATAGAGAAATAATAATGTTTTACATTCCTTGACAGACTTTACATAATATACAAATCTTTTGTTTCTTTAACATTTATTTATTTTTAATTTAACGCATACGTAAGTATAATATAACAATATCAATATTTTATTTTTTACTATAACTTATTTATCACGTTTATAATATAATTATGATATGTAATTTCTCCTCTTTTCTTATATCATATGGCATTTCATTGAAAATCTTTATCATACTATACATCATTGATATACGAGAATTAACCTTCTTCTTGAATTCGAAGTTTCATTTTATCTCTTCCTTTCGTACTCATGTTGATTTGAAACAATTTAGATGATTTGCCATTCAACCATGAATAGACTAATGCTAGAACAACGCTTGCAAATTATGCAAATTTATTTCGAAAATCGTGGTTCAGTTCGCGAAACTTACCGTGCGCTAAGTCCATTTTACGGTCGACATAATCGTCCATCCGAGCAAGTAATTCGAATAACCATGGATCGTTTTCGCACCACGTATACTCTAATTGATAATACGCATCCGCAGTGCGCACCGAAGAAGCTGTTGTTTCTTCAAAAATGATGCCGAACAGAAAGTTTCAGTCAATAGAGAGCGCTATAGATCCATGATTACTGACTTTTTCGTTTCCCAATTGAATGCCATTAATGTGCAAGAGCTGTGGTTTCAACAAGACGGCACAACGTGCTACAGAGCCCGCGCCACAATCAATTTATTGAAGGAAACGTTCGATGAGCGCATAATTTCACGTAATGGACCTGTGAGTTGGCCTCCAAGATCGTGTGATTTAACACTATTGGATTATGTTCTGTGGGGATATGTGAATTAGCTAATCTATGCCGATAAACTAAAGACGATAAACTAACGCTACATTCGTTGCGTTATTGTCAATATACGACATAAGTGGCTCCAAAAAGTGGTCGAAAATTGAACTTCCAGATTCCTCTTTATTCAAATCAGCCGCGATGACCATATACTCGAAATTATATTTAAACACTGATGACATAAAATTGCCTTTTCAATACAGCAAATACCATGATCATTACCGCGATATTTATGTGTTTTACATCATTTTAAATGTCTATACCTCTAAAAAAACACTCTTTACATATCATATATGAATGTTATGATCAAAAGGATATATTAAGACGATGATATTATTCCTCTTGGCTACAGTGAGGAATGAAAAGGATTTATTCAGTGGGGTAAATAAATAAAATACTTTCATGAGGACACTTGATTTATTCAATGCAAGTTAATTACATGTCAGAATAAAAGTTGTTGCTTTGACAAAATTCGGTAGAAGGGCCGCGCGGAATTTATCACTATAGAGGTACGATCTCCCACTCCACGGCGTGACGTGCGTGTCGTTGTCATATGGCGATAGCACTATATTGTAGCTAGATGTCAGGATGTGTCCATGCACACCGCATATGTATATATTTATTTATATATTTCCTTCTAACGTTGCTTTCAACTAATAAGCTATCATTACTCTGAATTCTGTTTGGTTTCTTCATACTTTGTCACTTTGCTGTTACAGATACGAGATGATTTGGATCGCTAGACGATATTCCCTGGATTTAAATGAAACATGTTATCTAAAAAGAACATCCTTACATAAATAACGTTAAAGATGAAAGCTCCTGAGAGATTAAAAATGTGTCAAGAGGGATTTGTAAATATTACTCTTACACCGTAAGCAAAATGGCCTTATCCTGATATTTCCTCATATTCTTTTAGAGATTAGTCCTCATGGACACATTAATCTGCGGAGAAAATCGCTGGCGGACGAAAACTGGAATGCAAACAGAAAAACAAATATCCTAAGACCCCCCCTGGGGTTCTATTCGGAAGAGATAAATAGACCCTTATCCGCGGACTGATGCGGGAGAAGGAAATTGAGATTTCAGCTGAAAAAATAATAATACGGTTTAAAGATATGCAGAAAGCAGCCAGCCACAGAAATATCAAACTGAAATAAATACAATTTGTGAAAAATGTGAATCAAATTTGCACACCTTTAAAATGATAGGTATCAAATTTTGTACGACTTTTAAGAGTATTAAACCTTCACGCAGGCGCGGTTTTAGGTATTGTAAAACACAAATTAATATAGTAATCATTGGTTCTTTATAATATGAGGCAATGTATTTGTAAAAAAAAAACATTTTCCAACAATTACTAAAAATAAACTCAAAATCATAAAATAAACATTCGGTTAAGTCAAATAATAATTTAAATTACATAATAGTTTTTATCTTTTTCAGAGTCCCTAAATTTCACGTATGAATAGATTCTAGGCTTGTATAAAAGTACATTGTTACTCCCACGCTGTTTCTACAAACGCCGGCCTCTTCTGTAAGAATATTTTGTGATTGACGTCTCACCCTGTCGTTATTAGACTTTTGCCACTTTAAAAAATGCAGCTCTAACTGGTAGGGGTACATCATCATCGTCTGAGACGCTTGCTTCATGTACAGATTGAATTTCTTCAGTTTCTTAGACATCTGATTGGTGATCTGAAGCCACTGAACCGTTATCACTGAGCGTTGGTTCACTTTCTCTATTTTCCTTAAGAAATATTCGCACTATTTCATCACCCCTAATATGTCTGAGTTATCGTGTTTTAATCAAAATATGCACAATCCGACCTTTCTTGACACAAACTGCGAAAAAGTCGCGTGTAATTTTTTCGACCCCTTGAACGCTAGGCGCGCGTAGGCACAAGGTGTGCGGGAAAGGGATGTAAAAATTTGATTTATGTACGCAATGAACCTATCACAGGCTACTAGAGATGGCAAGTACCTACGATGTGAAAGTACGATTTTATGAAGGAATACTTACCAAGGCGGTCGATTCGACGCCGCGCGACCGCTTGAAGGTTAATTTGGTGTTCTTACATAATATGAAGTTTTTGAAATGTGTTTTTTGGGGTAAACAAAAATTTTAACTTAGGCGATTATGTATTTTTGTATGAATGCCGCCTGTCTGTCTGCTTTTGGAGAATGTAGAATTAGGCTTACTTCGATAAAAACAATATCTCTTTTTTTTTTTTAATCATGGATTGGCTGCATTATTTTAACATGAATGGTTGCGACCGAAACTGCGGTTATACAGACATACATAAAAGTTTCATATTTGAAACATTGGCAATGGCATATTGTTAATTTAAAACTTGGCTTGACAGTCCGCTTTAGTTAGTTAATATATCGAGAGCGGATTGTTTATCCGTTTTTTAGGAATATCATTTTCATATGTTTGTCGTCAAGTATCTTTTTATAACGTAACTCTGAAATTGTGCAAGGCACGGATTGATGATTAAAAGTTTACTATTAAATTAGTATGAATAAAAAATATTATTATATTTATGGCTCTTGGTGCGCGCATTGTGCAACGGAACGGAGTAGTGTGAGGAGGTATTGAAATCACTATCGTAATAGAGCTCATAGAAATAAATCATAATTAAAAACAGAAAACAGAATTCGCACACATAGAAGTAGCAATAAGGAAGAAAACCTTTAAAACAATAAACGTTGGAACGGGATATTGAAAAAATATGAATACATCAAAAATATTTTAAAAATTCAAACTTATACTATACGTTTAGTATATCCATTTTAAGTACGTCAATGACAGTGGTTATGATACTTCCCTAGTGATTTAGTGTTCGGGGGTTCGAGCCTCGTCAAGTTCAGCACAAGCGTTCAGTTTGGTTCGAAAATAGTAAGAATGTGACAAGTATTCCGCGTACGCATTTCAATATTAAATGTGATGTCCTTGAGATCGAATATGTGTGTGTGTGTGTGTGTGTCAGAGCGCCCGCACCGCCGGGGCGAGATGTATATGTGTGTGTGAGAGCGGGGATATAAGGGGGTGACGCACGCGAGGCGCAGTCTCTTTTCGTTACCGTAACAAAAATTATAATTATCACATGAGAGTTTTTCTTGGATCTACAACGAAGTATACTATTTGAGATGTACTTCTTACGCAAGTACGTAATATTAAAATATATATATATATTTATATATGTCGCTATTGTATACGCGTACATTGTGTTCTTTAATATATTTTCTTCTTAATTGGCAGTATAGATTATTTGTATTTAAAACTGTAACATTTATTTTAAATTATTTTAAAATAATATATAAATTATATGCTAAAAAATATTTTTTCTATTACAATTATTTTTTTTACATAATCATGAAACGGTAAGAAAAGGTTCGCAATTTACGGAAAAATATAAGCATTATTAAATAGAAAATTATTGTACTTACCGTTGTTGGTAAATCGATAAGAGTGTGTAGGTGTAATAGACAAGAAATTCACTCACCTGAAACAAAAGACACAAAATATAAAAAAAACAAATCCAAAATCCGAAATCCGAAATAGGACACATTCGAACGAGTACATAAAGGCCCTTTTCACGATAATCTAAAGCAATAAACTTGAACGGAAACATATTGCAAGTCCTTCTTTGAATAAACTTTCCCAACCTTTAAAAAAAAAATGACCAGTTTGCGTTTGTTAAAATATACACCGACAAAATGTTTATTTCATCATTGGTTCAAGTTTCCGAAAGGTCTACGAGTACTTTATTGATTCAAATATTTACTATGTGATTACCTTTGAAAGTTGCGATGCCGAACGTATCTGCGAAATGTATCCCAGCACGAGAGAAGATAAATTCAGCCAATTTTATCTCCATTTATCTACAATCGCTTGTGAAACTTAAATTGATTTTCGCGAAGTTTAAACTGGTTATAAGTTTTGCACTGGCTCGACTCATTGCAGACGAAATGTTGGTAAAATGCAAAATGATACGTGCAGAAAGTGACGTACAAATAATATATAGTTACAATAACACTGTTTTATTCCACTATATTTTATCGTATTTAAACATTTTCGGGAACATCTTCCCATTATCAATAATATAATTCAACTAAAGTTAAAAACTCAATTTACAAAATAATCATAGAATCACACTTAGTTTCACCAAAAACCTTTAAACAGTTAACGTATTGAGTAAGTTCTCGATTTATTATTTTAAAATATTGCACATTTATAATATATTTATATTATTAAATGTATTACAATTGAAAATACATTTAGATATATTTTTACACGATTTTGATAAAACACGGTCAACAAAGCGTAATGGTAATAAGGCAACATCTGTGGCCCCGCAACGGAGCCGGGTCAGCCGCACACCGGACAAGCTGAGGGCGTCATTGACAGAAGCGGTATACGTAATTTTGAATGCACGTTGGAGACCAATTTAGCCAAGACGTGTTAAACTAACCATATAATTTTTAATTAAATTTAAAAAGTCAAATTATAATAAATATTTTTATTCAGTTCTGCTATTTTGCGTAAGCGTTATTATATGTTACAGCTGTTTCGGCGGATAATTGAAATATTTACAGAAACGGAAAAATTGACAATAAAGCTTAACCATTAGCAAACATTATACACATTAACAGGAAATTTTGAATGATATGATAGTGCCTCTGAGAATAAGGAATATTAATGTACATCGGTTCCACCGAAACCACCTAATTACCCATGGATAGAGTAAGGGGTAACTAAAATCAGTTAAATATAAGCCGATCGTACGTGGTTTATCCACTGTTTGAAAATGGCTTTAACCACCAAAACAGCTGTAACATATAACAATGCTTACGCAAACTAGAAGAACTCAGTAATAATAATATTTATTATGATTAGACTTTGTAAATTTAATTAAAAATAAACATGGAGTTCTACTAACTAAACACTAAAAACTAACCATATAAGTCCAAATACAACTGAACTGCATCCAGATATCATAACTATGGCACATGACCAAGGAGGCTTTGAAGAACTAAAGATAGAAAATATTGCAGAATTGAGAGATGACAACGTTTTTAATGAGGATGAAATATTTGACGATCACGTTAATTCTAAGGGAGGTAGTGACGACGAAGACGGAGGTGCAATAACAGCAAATTTAATTCTAGAAAACGTACAGCTGGCCAATAAACTTGTAAATCACTTTATCACAAATGATCGCAACGTCTAAATAGCAGTGCAGTTTCATTGAGATTTAATCGATTGCGTGGCTCGTACCAAATACCATACAAGGAACTCACCAAAAGAAAATCGTAGTTATCTATATCAAAATTTGTATTCAAAACTAGTGAACCTGCGAATTCGGAACGAAATACCACCCTTGAATAGTTCAAGTGATGAAAATAATTTCGTACCAAACATACGGAAACTGATGCGTTTATTGCCTGACATCGGCAATAAATAATTTAAGTACATATTTTAAAACTTATGAGTATGTTCATTTTTATAATAAAATATTGATATAATAAACAAAAATGAATTACAAATGGAAAATCCACAGTGTAAAAACAGAATTAAGTGTATGTAAGTTACAGAGAATTTATTTATATATATTAATCTAAATATTATATAATATTTATTAAGGAGGTGACATTATTATTGTGGAGTTGCACTTTTTTCAAAACATAGTTCTGTGGTATTTTAATACAAATTAAATATATCAACTAAAAAGATATACAGGAAAATATAATTTATCGAAAAATAATTTTCGTTGCTTTCGCGATTCGAATCTGGATCCTTTCCTATCCGGGAAAATGCATAAAAAAAAAACAGAATAAGTTGACGACAAATTTTCGAAGTTATATGCTGCAATTCTTTCAAATTGGTACATCTATCATCCAAATTTAAAATCAATCAATCTTAATGTAAAAAATATGACAGTATTGAATTTTTTTGGATATGTAAGTCGGAATAAGACGTCAATAATGTTAAATAATTTTTAAATAAACAGTACATGGTATGTTTAATCGTGTACATAATACATTTGTAAGATTAGATAATTAGATTCGCCACAATCACACAAATAAAAAATATATACGGTCGTCCACTTTTACCTGTTCAAAACGGCTTCAATGTACTCGACTCGGAAAACTTGAAAGTTACGCACCAAAGTTATCGCTTTGGAAGAGTAAAAGTTACCCTGTAGTCGGAGCACAACTTTCGAACGTGTAAAGAAAACAATGTACAACCAAGTAAAGTACTATCTGCATTTGTAATATTTGATCAGAAAATTGTTACACAGATTTATCACAATGTGTTACTTTGCCCGTAAAAGATTCGTGTCGATGAATATTGCTCAAAGAGAAGAAAGACTTTACACACACGTTCAGAAGTTCGGGAAAAACGGCTCTGGAAAATATCACCTAGGGAAACAACTACCCATACAAATACGTAACTGCCACAAAATGAAATGTGGAGCCTTGACGTACCAATGACGTCACAGTTAAGAAAATAGAATTGAAAAACATTTTTTATATTCTATAAATAGTGAAAATAAACAAGATTATATAATTAAACAAATGTACATCCGTCTGTCGATCAGCCTGCGTAGCATTATATCAATACAAACATAATTGAGACCATCCTTGCAACAACATTGTATATCGGTTTTGGGTCGTATATGTTCTTGGGCATCCAATAGTATATTACAATACAATACAATAGCACAACGTCGTATATGTTCTTGGGCATCCAATAGTATATTAATCTTTCTCTTACGGTGCTGAAATAAAGACGTGCGTTCCGGTAAACTGTAAACTCAGTATACATGTAGACTTTTGATAAATATGAATATTTTACTTGTATTTATTATTTATATTAATTTTTACTTATGTTTATTACTTATATTAATCATTAAAATAATAGTTGACATATATATATGTATATCAATTATTGTATAAAAGTGCTAAAAATGAGAAAAAACCATTGATCATAATGAACGATAGCATAAAACCGCATAAGACACGTCTACCTCAGCCAGCGCACGCTCTGTCACTAAAGTGACGATCGGCATCCGGCACCCGCGCCCTGCGCCATTCGCATCTCTCAGCATGTACACATACACGTATTCACACAAAGTCAAATTCTTATCGAAACATTTTTTATTATTGCGTATGTTAAATACTTAAACATTGTAATTATTTTATCCGATACATAAATATATTACGGAAGAATACCTGTAACTACTGCATATGATGTATATTCCGTTATATTGTAATAATATAACGGAATATACATCATATGCAATCTAACGGTGGCAAGTATCGATCTTACCAATCGGTAGACCTGTGTTACTTCATGGCTGCGGGTTAACATATCGATTTTCAAAAGCAGAAAATTAATTACCAACGGATGAAATTGTAAAAAAACTAGTCTGGAAAAATATTTAAAAAAATTTCAATAACTCTTTGATATTCGGAGAAATAATATTTCCATGGCGATGGCGCGCTATTATTAATGAGATATTCCAAAAGGGGTTGTGGAGAATAGGTGAAGAGGCTTACCCCGTATGAGGACAAAATTAATATCGTGAACTTACGGGAACAGTTATGTAGAAGTGCTCCCAGTCTCTGTAGGGAGGGATGAAATCATTAAACAATTATTATTCTAAGAACGACAGGGGTTGTAAATTATAAGAAAAATTCCAAAGGCTCACTGTAATACTTGCTGAGATAGTATGTGCAGTCTATATCGAGATGTGGAAAGTTGTAGGTGCTCGCGTTAAGATCCCGGTGCAGGAGTTTTCATATTCTATGCGACGAGCAGAAGACGTGTGCCGAGCTGATAGGAATATTTCATTTGGCTGGGTGGTGTGCATACACCAAAGAGAAATTCCAGCAAAGAGATACGACACGTTCTGTAGCTCATATACAGGGTATGTGAAAATAGTACACTGAAAAATTATTCGGTTAATAAGAAAATAATTATATTTTCGTAGAGAGCAATCACTTTGTGGTTTGACATATATTAAATAAAACACAATCACGAATTTTATTAAACGCCAACCGGTTTTGCTTAGCTCAAGCTTCATCAGGGCGTATTTAAAACTGACAATAAATATACATATTATAGATGTCTCATAGAGACGAAGCTATTGTTATTTTATATGGGAAGTATAACAATCATGAGTCATATGAGACATCTATAATATGTATTTATAATAATCTCCCTGGGGACAAAATCCAGCAATTGTTTTCTTACAAAAATACTCAAAATATTGTGAATACAATAATAAATACAAATAGTGTACTTATATACACATAAAAAAGGAGACAGAAAATATATATATATATATATATATATATATATTAGGACAGAACATCAAGGGAGGGGAAATTTTAAATCAATTTAATATCCACGAACATTGTACTTTTCCTTACCTTGATGTTCTGTCTAAATGTACATATATTCTGTCTCTCTCTTTCGCATGTAATTTTATTTTCTGTCTCCCTCTTTAAGTATATAATTATCATATATTATCAACAAAGCTTATATGCATTTAGTGTACATTATAATTGGTAGTATATGCGATCAGTAGAATACTAGAAAGCTGGTAGGCATGTCGTTGTTTCTTTTCTAAAAATGTCGATTTGACCAATATAATGTACGAAAGCTGGCACGAGTGACGTAGCATGATTTTTCTCTATTAATCACATACTCGTATTTATCCTTGATCTTTCTAGCGTATTCAAATAACTACTTGTTTTAACATATTTAAAATCTAGCCGAGAATTTCATATAAATCTACCGTAAACGGATTCAAAACGCAAATATCTCGATGCCATTTAATAAAATCCTTAGAAGTTGATAAGGTAATTTAAAACTTTATTCCCTCTAGACAGTGAAGCCAGTGAAACTAATTCGTCAAAAGAGGAGTAATGTTGCGAAAATCCGAGCTAAATGTATATTGATATGACAAATTTGAAATCATAATATTACGAAAGGTTTAATTTTAATATTATATAACAAAATTCGACATACTCGTGTATTAGATTTTCATGAATGAATTTCGTTATATTTAAAGCAAGTCAGGTTGGAAAGATCAAATAGAAAGAATAGTAACTGCTGGAAACAGTGTTTGTGCTTAACGTAAAAAGTGACATTGTGACAAGTGACAAGTGAAATAATAAGTGAATAAGTGACAAGTGAAATAGTAAGTGAATAAGTGACAAGTGAAATAATAAGTGAACAAGTGACAAGCGAAATAATAAATGAATAAGTGACAAGTGAAATAATAAGTAAATAAGTAACAAGTGAAACAATAAGTGAATAAGTGACAAGTGAAATAATAAGTGAATAAGTGACAAGCGAAATAATCTGACAAAAGAATAACGATTAACGATTTATTGTAGACACAGGATGTATGCAAGCAGACTGCAATGAATGTGCAGTAGCACAGTCTCATAGACGATGTTTTCCGGAAAATGTATTTTTCAAAATATTATTTATTATCAAAAAAAGGTAAGTAGTCTACCACAGTATATTAATTAGCGCAAACAAATTTTCGATCAAATATCGTAATTAAAATGATTTAAATAGTAACGTAATATACCATTCCCGCGATACACGTCACACATGACAGATTATATTCCCAGGTTTCGTTAACTTAGCGGCAATTATTATAATTATTGCCTACTTTTAAATAAATACGAACGGTTAGTGTTTTAGGTAAATGTCGACCAATATCGATTTAACCTAATTGTTTTCCGACAAATTTCAGACAATCAAGCACTTGACAGTAGAAAGAATTCAAAATAATATTTAGAATATTAATTGAATAGTTAATAAATTTCGTATAAACTAAACGCTTAAATCGTGCCATGAGTTTCAGAGATTTAAAATTTTTGTATCAGTTTTCTAATAATAACAAGAAGAAGATGCATGTGTTGTATTTGTACAACAATATTATACAAATTTTGATGCATATATTATATTTATACGATAGGTAATACCGCCTTTATATATAAACTGACAATGAGACCAAATTCCCAGGACCGATTTAATAAGCCCAAGGCCTACTACCTTTATGTCGCTCGGTTGGCATTTGTTTAATGCTTCAAATGGGGCTGATCGATGGCGCCTCGCACACAATGATAGGGCGATACCGCACAGTTTCCTATACAAAATGACATGAACGTGAGATCATGATTGCGGGATTAGAAGGAATAGGTCATCGGATCCCTCGGAACGATGACCTATTACGAAATTAAAGGAATCTCGGACTTTTCCGGGTATTTATTAGGGTGTGGGTCTCCCGCTGGGGGTTGCTGGGATGGGCAATGCCTGAAAGAACAGTGGCTAGAGAGACCTAACGGAGCATTCTACTGGCTCTCCCTCGTACCTCTTGCGACCTGGACAGGGTGAATTTTTGTCGGACTGTGACCGAGTTCTGCGACTTAAAGACATGAATGTGACGTCTACCCTTCCCTTTTGGGGGTGTGTGATTTCTATAGCTTCTTTCTGGCTGCCTTTTGAATTTAATGTGACAAAAAGTCTCTCATATTGTACAGGTTTGGTTTTGGTACGACGATACCGGAGCCAACCTATAATGGTATTATGATGATATGGTTGTATTAAATATAATGTAATAAAATAAATAAAAATATATGTAATTATGACGAATCGAAACGAGGGTAAACAACTCTCAAAACGATTCGGGATAGTTTTGTTTATTTACACCCTATCCCGTTTATACACATACAAAATGACAACGGAATTCGTGACTATTATTTATTCAAAACTACATCAGGGCGTAGAAATGATAAGTATTTTTTATTAAATTATTGTAGCGCGCGCTTCGCTTCTGTTGTATTTTGCTTCTATGCGTGTGTTTCATTTGCTTTTCATTATGTTTAATACTGTAACACTTCAATTTTATGTGTATTATTATTATCAATCTATAATCAATTTAAGGCTTCTAGTGGTGCATCTCAAGGCTCACACTTAGGACCAGATTTATTTTTATTATTTATTAACGATATTATTGGTACATTTGATAAAGTCGACATATTGTTGTTTGCTTACCTTAAGATATCCAGAATAATTAAGTCGATAAATGACTGTCTTTTATTCTTCAATTTAATCTTAACAAATTACATGAATGGTGTACACACAACTGGCTTTTTTTAAATATTTATAAATACCAATCTATAACATTTTATAGAATCAAAAAACCCATTATTTTTCATTACAGCATAAACAGCGTTACTCTTAAAAAAAGTATCTCAAATTAAAGATCTCGGCATATTTTTTGATGAAAAACTATCATTTATTCCACACATTAATAAAATCACCAATAAAGCTATGAAATATCTCGGTATTAAGTGTAATAAGAACGGTGAAGAATACCAATTCACTTAAATCGCTTAAAGTTTTATACACGACTGTAGTTCGTAGCAATTAGAATTCAACTCAACTATTTAGTCTCCATTCTATAAAGTGCACGAATTAAAATTAGAAAGGGTTCAGCATAAATTTTTAAGGTTTATTAACTTCAAACTGTGTATACCCACAGAACAATTGAATTATGATTTTCTAATGAGCACTCTTAATTTAACTAACTTGTCGTGTAGAAGAACTTTAAGTGATTTATTATTTTTATTTAAAATTGTAAATGGCATACTGGACGCACCTAATTTAACTAAACTGATTGTATACTACGATCCTGCGTGGAGTACCAAGTCGTCGGTGCTTTTCCATGTAAATTCATAAATTCATCATTTACTAATTTTTATAAGAATGCACCCACACAAAGACTTCACAGGCTTGGGTCGATTTTGATCTTATAGATATATTCCGATATTCTATGTTTAAATATATGTGTTTTTGTTGCTGATCTAAGTCAAAGATACAACTGATTTTAATATTCAGCCATTCTGTGTCAAACCTAAAATTGATTATTTTTTCCGTCTTGAACCTTTATTTTTTATAGTTTGTTTTGCTTATTTTTTAATTTATATTTATATATATATATATATATATATATATATATATATATATATATATATATATATATATATATATATTCCATGCTAATTGTGTAGCTCCTCATGTATTTTTTTATTATGTTTTATACCAAACCTATTTTGTAAAAGCCCACAAGGGCGTTAATAAATTATTAAATAAATAATATACACCAATTGGCGCCTACAAATTCTCCACTGTAGTACTTGGAGTTTTTGTAGGCTAAACTGTAGCCTTTGCGTTATCTCATTGTATAGCATTTATAAGAGCTTTGATGATCATTTTTGCATCGTAACAACTGATATATTCTATGTTATTACGTTGTACCAAAAAAATATATATGAATTTTTTTTTTGCTATACTTGTTTACAATTAGGATTTGTAAGAATTTCGGACAGATCTGGGTGTATATTAAATTTATTGTAAGAATGATCTACGCTATGAGAAAAAAATGTAATACCGTGTAAGTGTACATGCGCGTACGTATTCTTTTTAATTTTGTATTGTATATTATTGAACAATAGTTTTAATACTTCTTTTTGATTTTAGTACATTAATTTTCAGCCACCTACATAATGATTCCTACGTAAAAAAAAAAAACAAAAACAAAGAAGTAGGTACATAATGGTGGTTATTTAGATGTGAAAACTGTAGAGGACTACCTACAAAATTTGCTTGCTTTAGAAAGTGTACGTTATATTCCTTTCGCAGATAACGTCTACTGGTCGTTTTAGCGAAGCAACATTTTTATCTACATTTGACACTCAAAATATAAATGCAAATACAACAATATTACTTTGTACAAAGTGAGTGTGACACAGAATATAAATATAATTAATGATAACAAAATTACTTACATTTAAAAAATAATACATTTATTTATTTATTTTTATTAATATGTATTTAAATTATCTCAGACCTATATTCTGAATAATTACAACTTCACTATAAGAATTTGTTCCCTTAATAAAGAATTACTATTGTCTGTTCTATTTTAATTGATAACAACTTTTGTTCTTCTTCCACTTTCACTTCTACCACTATTTATATCTATTTAGTACAATAAAGTTATAGTTAACAACATTTTTTTCATTTTTGTACCATTTTTAGGAGTTTAGAACAAATTAATTGAATTTCAGTTATTTCTTATGGGAAAAATTATTTCTATATTTGTTGGAGCCCCAGGAACAGATTAATGATGAATATAGAGGTTCCACTGTACATCGCCTTTCACCTAATGTTTTCTTTCAGTTCTTGGATTCAATTACAATAGCACAATAGTACCGATTGATATACGCGGTCGTACAGAATCTATATACATAATATATTACCCTACAAAATCTTGATAGTAGGCCAATTTATGATTTCAATAGGCAATCAAAACATTCAGATGGCTGATACAAAAGCAAGATAGACCTCTGTTTGCCAACCTCGCGTTCAACAAAAAGAGATCTAAGTTCCTTTGATTTATTTAATTAGTGTATTTTATACGCTCATTCCAACTGTGGTCAGATACATACATTGTGTTCTGTGTACAGTCATGCATGCATGACGGATGTAACCTTGTAGGAGTAAAGTTATGAATGAAACACAATTTCATTAAAATTCCGAAAATATTGCGAGGCATGAAATATATTATATTTGAAACATTTTTCTTCTCTAATAATATTTTTTAAAACCATTTATCTATTCAAATCCAAAATAACACGTAATATCTGTGTGTTTTTTATACTTAACCAATTTTTAACCAGAATAAATACATAAAAATTAAATGAATCGGCTAGACAGATATACAGAAGAAATCTATTTTTCGAAAAAATATTTAGTTGCTACTGGGATTCGAACCTGGACCTCTTCCTATCCGCGAAAATGTATTAAACCATTTCACTACTTATATCTGTCTATTTTTACTTATAATTATACCATTAAAAAAAAAACAATCCACTTTATATTAAAAATAATAATAAAAGTATTAATATATATATATATATATATATATATATATATATATATATATATATATATATATATATATAAATCAATTTTGTCGAAAAATATGGTTTTTGCGCTACCGGGATTCGAACCTGGATCTCTATTTCCAATCCGGGAAGTACTTATGTTCTGAATAATTACAACTTCACAATAAGAATGTGTTCTCCTTAATAACTTCATATTAAGTTGAACCCGAAATACCTATGTACCTAAATCACGCTAGGAGACCAAAAACATACAGATCTATATCCTATTTTGTCGTAACCATAATCGGTTGCTGTATTGGAATAGTTTAACATGTTTCCCCGGATAAAAAGAGGTTCAGGTTCGAATTCCAGTACCAACTAAATATTTTTTCGATGAATAGTTTATTCTATATATCTTTCTAGTTGATTTATTTAATATTATTAAAATACCACAGAACTGTGTTCTGAAAATGTAACTGCACAACAAAAATGTATTCTCCGTAAAAAAAAAATACAAATTCACACTTATTTGTAAGTCGAAAATATATTTTTTATAGTAATTTTCTTTCTTTTCTGCGATGGCTTACCTATTTATTTTCAAGTAGGGATGGACAAATTTAAATAAATTAATGCGAAATAATTTTGTGTATAAGCACTTGATTAACGCCAATCAGTTTCAGTTAAAAAGTTTTGTCTAATGAATCCAGTCCCGACCCAAAATTGCTGTCCCAGAATTGTGGGGTCCAGTTTTGATAATCAGTCCCGGAATAAGAAAATATTAATTTGGGCATTACTGTCGCACTTATAAAAAATGGTTAGAGAGAACAAATGCGATGTATGTAAGATATTTATATTTAAGTAAGGATATGAATATTTTAACAAAAAAAAAAACGTAAATATTAATGCAAAATTGACAAATAATAATTTGAATTTGAAATAATTTTATTAATATAAATATTATTTTTAAAGTTGCAATTTTTCGGAACATGGGTCTGTGATATTTTTAATACAAATTAAATTTAATAAATGACAGATGTATCAATTTGAAAGTGCAAAATATAAGCTAGAAAATTTGTCGTAAACTTACTGTGTTAGTGTAGTGTAATCGATTTATGCATTTCCCCGGATATCGAAAGAATCTTGGTTGCAACAAAAATATTTTTTCGATAAATTGATTTCATATATATCTTTTTAATTGATACATTACATTTGTATTAAATAATATTGTCCAGATAATGGCAAACCACGAAGCGTTTCATCATTTAGCCTTGATTTAATTTAGTACTCTGAAATTAACCTAAAAATCTAATCCCGAAAGTTTTAGTTACAGGGATTCACAAATACCTACTGTAAATTCCCTACTCATGTCATACCAATACGCTATGTAGTACGATGTTGTACATTTTAACCGATTTAGCTAAGACACAAACCGATCGGTCTTCGTATATAAATTGCTATAATAATGCATTAATATACTATTTTAATCACTGGCGGAACTAGGTTAATGTCGGGTGTCAACTATGTCGTTCCATTTAAGTATCGTTGTTGATGCATCATTGCCAGTGATGAGAAGTTATGATTCTCAAAAATGTGAAGAATGTAGTAAGAACAAAAATTCAAAACAAAAACTCAGGGGCGTGCAGTGCTTACAAGCAAAAAAGCAGTGCATAACTAAAAATTCGGGAAACAAATATAAATTTAAAAATTGGTTTAACATTAACGAAAAAATTATTTTGCAATTAGTACCATCTGTGTACTAGTAGAGACTTTAATCGCTTAGTTCTAAAACTCACCGCAACTCACCGCTGTACTCATGGCGCTCTTTTTTATTCGTCGCATCGTGCTATTTATATTACTCAGTTCTGCCTTTAAACTAGTGAATTACTCAAGTCATATTTACTATTTACTGAATCAAAAATTCCTTTCGGTTAATCCGTTTTATATGGAGTCGTTACCTATGCTGTTTTTTAACAGAATAACATGAGAAAGGGTTACAACTGCGTACAAACCATTGAAGTGTCTACTTCCTCTTTTACTAATTTGTGAATTTTAGTATCTTACTGTTTTTAACCTGTTGATTTCATGATTGTTCTTTAAATTTGGTGCATGGATTGGTTTTTGATTTGAGAAAAACAAAAAGCAATTGGCAGAAATATTTCCCACGTTAACTTTTAATAAAAATAATTATTTCCTTTAGTTATTACGTGAAGTATTTTCAAACAATAAATGAATCATGTTCAGTCACAGAAAGTGTTCTTAAAAACGTTCATACATTTTTTTATATGCGTAAGAAAGTATTATTTTACTTTAAAACTTAAACTTTAAAAACCCTATGAACAGTGCTCTAAAATTATAAATAAATACATGATTTATTTTGTCCAAAGGCGTTGGTTAAACGAAAGTACATATATTGTATTACATATATGATTGTATAATATCATTGGTTAACAGCGTAACCTAAATCTATGCCTACTGCACGCCACTGCTTTAACTGTATCATCTACCAGAGAATATCTGGGTAACCTAAGCATTATTTGTTTGATTTAAATATATTTAAATATATGCCAATTGAACAACTCGGCCTAATGAGATATAACAAATAAATAATTAGTAAGTTTGATAAATCATCGGCCACGAGCACTTAACTGGTTCTAATTTATTTGTTTTGTTGGTGCTGTAAAATACTTAGGTTGGCGGCACTGCGTGGCATCGGTGGTTACTCGGGAATGATTTATTACTTTAGGTAAAGGTTTGTGTTTTGCTGTGTGTAAGTTAATTGGATAAATAATGTAATTTTATTATTTTACTATGTTAAATTATTTTCGAATAGATTCTGACACTTTTCACAAAGAAAATTGTAGAGATAAAAAACGAGTTCATCGTTTTACTTATTTCAAATGGTTTTGTAATTTTAATTAGGTATACAAACTAATTGTCATTTTCGATCAATGCTGATATCGAATTGAGTAGTCTTATATATATATATATATATATATATAATTATTGATCATCATTTAAAATGGCGCAGTCACATTAGTGAATTAGTGAAAAGAATAAGAAAATGTATTTATATATTCACAAGATTAAGAAACATTTTAAGTATAAATAATTTTAAAAAGATATATTTTGCCATTGTTCACTCAGTATCCAGTATGGAATAATTGGGTGGGGAGGAGTATACAATAATATAATGAGCTCGGTAAAAATAATACAGAGAACGATCATTAAAGTAATATTTAAAAAAGATCAACTTTTTCAACACGAACACTTTTTGCGAAATTTCCAGTTCCCAAAATTGAAAATATTTACAAATAAAAATCTCAATTAATCAATTACTTAAATAAAATAACACTGTAAAATTTGAAACAAGCATATCATTAAGATTTAAAAATAAATTTAAAATCCCTAAATGTAACGCCAAACACTATTAGAAAAATTTTATATACTTCTTAGGTATAAAAAATTTCAATAGCCTCCTTACACAAATTAAAGAAATAAAAGAGTTTAGAAAAAAATTAAATGAACACTTCTGAAACACATAATTAGAAAATAAACAATATTATAGAACACTTCAGATGACAATAAATAAAATATATAAAATATTATATAAAATTATTATATTGTAACTCCCTCTTCAAGCACAAGAGCTAGTCTCTTTTTTGGAGAGGTAAACGAAAAAAAACAGTAATTTTAATAATGTACAATACTTAATTAAAAACTCATATCATAAAAAAATTATAAAAATTTCAAATAAATTAAAAAAATATATTTTTGATAGATTTAATACCGCGTTATTTAGTCGATACTTGCGATATTTAGGGCCGGTTCTATGATCAACAGTAATATTTTACTATGGTAAAAGCAGTTACTAAAGTAAAAAATTTTTGCAAAAAACGGGTTTGATTTATAATAATGTGTAATAAAAAAATATGTACTTTTCGAAACTATATCCTGTGGTGAAATAATTTTACTCTCCGATATCCAATAGTAAAAATGTGATGCGATGGTTAAATATAACGGTCTCTTCACAGTTATTTCAAAAATCATAGTCACATTGATACTTTTAAAATTGCACAAGTGTATGACAATGAATCTTTCAGTATCGAAGAGTTCGTGCGATGATCTCTTTGTTTAATATACATAAGCACATAATCCAAAAAATTTCGCCACCGAAGTGACAGTTCTCGAACGCAGGGGCGACTAAAGTCACAGATGGAACATATTTCATGTACCAACAATCCGAAAAGAATTTTTACCACGGACGTTAGTAAAAAGTTACTACGGTAAAAATTTATTATCGGCTCTTAGTTTTTGACACGAGGTAATTTACGTTTTGTTTTTTTAGCAATGGCTGGCCGCGTGGATCGAGTAGGTTTTATCTGTATACGAAAAGAAATTACAATTTCATTTGTATGTAGATTTCTATGGAAATGCTATCTATTACGCAACTTTCAGAAAATTTCAGTTCACTTTTTTCGATCACGACTTGGATATCTTGAAACCAATTGCCGTACAAATTTATGTATATTTAATAAAATAATAATAATAATAAAATATTTAAAAGAAAATCTAATTCTGAAATGATATCACATTAAACAATTTCCGTGGCTAATAGCCTCTCTTTTTCTCAGAACAACCTGCTCAGAAATACCTTCGAGACGTTTTTTTTTACTGAAATTGTTATACTAATCTTTTAGCAATATGAAAAGAAATAAAAAAAAAGTGTAATTTATTCAAAATGGCAAAAAATCTTGAAAAGCCATTTCCATCCTTAAAAAAAAAAACAAAAACCAGTGATAAAATTATCCCTCGGAATCCCCACATCCCAGCAAAAGGGATTTATTTATACATAAAAATATTCAGGAAAAAAATGTAGGCGTAGTAATATGAATATTTTGTTAGATTGGAAATGAAATTCGTTGACAAAAACCGGGTGCCATTCAAACATACGGCGGGTGATGATTGGAGAAATAGTCTTTAAAGGCATTACGCGATGTGAAAATGTTTATTTTGCTGGGTAAATGGATACATATCTTTCTGAAAAGCACGTGGATAAATTTTAAAATTCACAAATTTCAATTTAACAATTATATACTTCAAATTTCAATTTAATAATTATATACCTCAAATAATAAATAACTTATAAATATTATTTAGAAAATAATAAATGAAAAAGAGAAAATTAATAACTTGATGGTGAAATGCGTTTTGCATTATTTTCAAAACAAATTAAATTATCTTGAAAATATTTTTAGTGTCTTTTTCCGGGAACTAAAATAACTAATGCCGTTTCTATGTTTTTTGAATTTTTCGCAATCATTGTCAGTACCGATAAATGCGTTAATTTTTAAAACAGTATTGCTTTATAGTTTTCATCAATTTAAAAATCCTTAAAGAAACCAATACATCGGAAAGTACAAATATTAATACCACATATAATTTACATGCAAGTCGCTTCCTTTTAATCTTGCTAGGTACATATAAAGTGCCGGTTCTGAAGTAGGTAGTCATTAGGTTCCATAAACTAAAATATAAGTTGGAAGTAAGGTAACAAATTAAATTAAATGGTAAACAGAAAAATCAAAAAGGAGACAAGTAGAGAATAAGTAAAAAATTTATGATACAAATTAAAGACGTGTAAAGAAGTGAAAAAAAAAACAAGGTAGGATGTAAGGACAAAATAGAATTACACGAAATGAGTAGCTTTGATCATTTAAGGATTTAATCACATCAATTTAAACAACCAACTAAATTTAACTACGAGTCCCATTCTAAAAATATTCCTAAAAATTATTTAAATAAATTTGTATTAAGTAACAATTTGAGTTAGGTACTTAATTTTTTTTTTAAATAGATTCTGATAAGGAAACAATAATATATGTTTTTAGTTATTATTGACATCCTGAAGAAGAAAATGGTATTTTTCGAAACCGTTAGATGTATTTAAACTCAATTGAGTGGTTAATAAAACAAAGATAATAAATAAAAAATATGAATTTTAACCACAAAGTTAATATTGCTAATTTTAAAAGTATTAATAAATTTCTGAATATAAACGTGGCTAAGCTTACGCATGTTTTCGTTATTTTTTTTGCTTTCTGCAATTGTCAAATGTCACATGATACATACCAACATACCTGATACCAAATAATTACTCTCAACCATCTACCATGCACGCAGACTGTTTTGGCTTTACGCGAGACTCGCGTAATGTCTCACCGATGTAAACTGTACATAATAGCGATAAACACTTTAGAATGCCGAAAATAATAATGGAATAATGCTAAAAGGATCAATAGAGCCTCTGTACTAAATTGTACCAAGCAACGCTATCTGAGACAACCGGCTACATTTCGGAATTTAAACGAGATTCCCACGAAGAAAAACAATAAAGCCATTTGAAAAGATGAAATATAAAATCATTATTTATATTTATTCACCGGTATCGTAACATTTGCCAACCTTGGATTCATTTCATTGGTAAATATCGCACTAAAATATATCATACATTTGTTATTTGGTGAAACGGTGATATGAAAACTTTGAGTTTCCGAGGAAATAACGATCGGCTGTAAAATACCACACTAAAGCCTAGTCCGTTCAGACTATTAAAACGCCGTCATTACCGACGTACATTTGCGGCGCATCAGACTTAACGCAATGAATTTGTTGGCTATTAGAGGTAATTGAAACTATCGCTAAATTAACTCCGTCACGCGAAGTTCATATCTGAGCTTATGTAATAGTACAATGATGACAAAATAAACGTAAATTTAGACTTAGAAATCTTGTGACTACAAATATACAGGAACGTTCACGATTAATTTCTGGGTATAAAGGTTTATTATGTCAGAAAAATTAAAATACGCCTCCAGCATTAGAACATTCGGCTTAATAAATTTATTAAAAGATAGATGAAAATACTTTATTTTCTGAAAGAGGTGGAGCATATCATGGGGAAGTGCTTAAGAAAACTCACTGTACTGAGAGTCAAAAATTAGATAAAGACACTAGGATTCCAAGCCTCTTCCTCTGTTAATAAAATAATTAATTTAAAAAAACGTATATCTGAAGAAGAAAAAATTGGTATCCAAAATGTATCCAAGATATAAAAATAGTTTACATCTAGAAATAATAATAAAACAGTGGAGTATTTGCTCAACTTAAATAATTATTCTAATTTAATTGCAGATAACAGAAGAAGGTATTTTGTATGTATCATATATATCAAAGTAAAAATATGGTATGAATGAATATGTATTTAAATTCTTAGTATGTATTTATGCTCTAAGGACACTAACTAAGTAGCTTTTAAACTGAGGAGTTGTAAAAAAAAAAAATAATAATAATGTGTTTATTCCAACGTAATCAGGTTTTTTTAAAACCGATTCGTCATAGAGATAACACATTATGTTATACATTAAAGTTACGAAATAAATATAAAGTTATGAAAAAGAAAACCAAGGAAAATATTAATAAATAAAAAGTTCACACATATATGTAAAAGTAAATAGAATATATAAATACTTCAGTCACGGCCATTGTTGTATAAGTAGCTATTATGTAAGCGTTGCCATTCTCTGGTCAGGGAACCAGCTTTTCATGAAAGCGCCTCTTGCACCAGAGAGTTGGCGCTGAGCTCCAACCGCAGCTTTACGCCCGCAACTTGATGTCTCAGAAGCTGAACGAATCCATGCATACGGCCTTCGGTAAACATTGTAGATGCGCTGCAATAACGCGCCAATCTAAACAGTATTCTGTATGAATTGTTGTACTGAATTCGGAGATGGCTGTACGTCACTTGCTTGTATTTTGACCAGATCTCGCAGGTATACATGCTGGAGAAGAACGATTTAAACAGGATCCTCTTCACCTCTTTACTGCATCAGTAGAAACGCCGTGACAGCATATTTGCACAAACGCTCAACTGTCTCCTTTGCCGTTCTATGTTATCGTCTTGTCCATCTTCTTTTTGAATATATGGCCAAGGTATTTGGCCTTATTTTGAACGCTCAATTTCGTCCCGTCCAGCAACACGGAAGGGATATTATCTGGCCTTCTTCCATATTTGAAAGCCATTATGACCGATTTGCTGGCATTGTATGAAATATTATATTTCACCAACTACGAATGAACTGTCAAATTACCGTCGTTGAACAAATTTCCCCGGTAGTTGATGTTACCAGTCACTATTCATATGACCTGCTTTGTTGTTTTTTTTTGTGTGTACTTTATATAAATTCACATGTTGTGTGTACTTTATATAAAACCACAACACAAAGGTAAAATTAAAATATGTCATTTCACTCCGATAGGTAGGTAAAGAACATTTTTGAATCCAGTATCTACATAGCACATACATGAAAATTATGATTTTTATTCGTTTGCTAAAAAAAAACAAATTTTGAAATGAGAAAAATAAAAGTGACTGACATATAACACACACATACACAAACAAATACTCGCATGTCGTTTGAGAACTTAACCACGAAATGCTGTTTTTTAATTTTGTTAATAGATTTTCAAATACCTTGCTGTCGATTACCCTATTACTTACTTTATTCATACGATATCGCTAAGCAATGATCGTGAAACGCTTTATAAATAAACATATAGGGAGAAAGGCTAATTATAACTAAACCAGAGGTCGTAAAACAGCCCATAATGTGTAATAAAGTTCATTTATAAAATAAATAAAAATTGCTTCCATTTACATACAAACATACACACAAGGATATATATATATATAAGAAACCACATTTCCACGATCCCACGTTTGAAGAAACCTCACGAAATCTATTCTCGAGTAGAGCGATTGAAGTATAAAATGCAGACATAAAAAGAATATAAAATTATACAACACAGACAAATAGCGTATTATATAAGTAAAATAAACCTTTCCTCTATGCGGCAGTGGGCGTAACGGGCGACCCGCAAACCTTATTCGGTTGCCATGGGGTTAAAACAAGGTAGTAGGGGTGGCAAAAAATGCCAGAAATAATACTCAAATACACCTGCTTCTGACTAAATATCAACGTGTGAGTGTTGATAAGTCATTCAGGTAAAATAAAGGTAAGTCATTCAGTGTTTATCTGGTGTATTTTTGTAGTCGTTTTTAGAGACACATGTATTGGACTAGCACTCTATTTAATTTACTAATGTATGTAATTAACTTCTTCGCTTTCTACAATTAAAAAGTTAGGACGTATTTTTTTTTTGGTATGAAAACCCACCACATGATATGAACACGAGTGCCAAAAAATGTATCCTTTCGATGGAATTTTGTATTCGTCGGTAGGTCAACATTTTCCACTAAAATATATAACCATGTACGTATTGAGAAAACAGCCTCGTATGCATTATGCATACATCTACACCTGAAATGTCAAGAAACTGAAATTCATACATATTATGTACCAGGCAAGACAGGTATTATGCACTACGCAAGTCAGCTGTCGTTATTTAATTATACGTATAGCAACAAAAAAAATATCTCAACTACTTACGATACTATTTTACTGATTTACATCATTTCTTCAGGCACATCCGATAGCAAGGTCGATTTGAAGGTCATAAAACGTTACAAATCTATTAACTATCAGAAATACAGCCTACATCTATCCATTTCGCAGTTTTCATGGATCGTAAAGCTGGAAAATATACGTTAAAATGCGGATGAATTCAGAATATCTTTCTACGGGAAAATTTCGCTGGATATAGGACATTTTATAAATGTTTTGTAATGCAGTCTTGGTTAAAAATGTACTAAAAACTAGTTTAGCTGATGGAGCAACGAATAAATGTTTACTTTACTGCCGACAAGTCTCAGCCAGATTGTAATTTAACCACACATATACTTGTACGTGTAAACACTATCGGAAATAAAATTAACTAAAAAATTACTTCATTTTAATTATTAATTAAATGTATTAATTTGAAATTCTATTTTATCGAAAAATATTGTTGTTGCGCTACCGAGATTCGAACCTGGATCTCTTTCCAAACCGGGGAAGGTGCATTATCCAACTATGCTACAGCGACATTATTTTTGACGACAAATTTTCGAACCTATATGTTACACTTTTTCAAATTAATACATCTATCGTTCCATTATTTAAAAGACATCTACTTTGTTTTTACGGGATCTCAAATAATTTGATGAATTTTAAATAAATTTGTCGTCAAAAATAATGTCGCTGTAGCATAGTTGGATAAAGCACCATCCCGATTTAGGAAGATATCCAGGTTCGAATCCCAGTAGCGAAATAACAATATTTTTCGATAAAATTGATTTTATATGTATATCTTTCTAATTATTATATTCAATTAGTATTTAAAATATCACAGACCGTCTGTTCTGAATAATTACAACTTCACAATAAGATGTGTTCTCCTAATAATTTTAATTGTATTATTACGGCCTTAAAATTCCTGATTGTGACGATACTCGTGCCGTATGTTTGGCATCCCTCGTCCATTCGCTGTAGGGAGGGTAGAGTGCGGGAGGGAGGGTGGAGCGGGGTGAGTTGGCACTGAACGGCGACGTCGCGGCGCCAGGCGTCTGCTGTGTCAGAAGGATGATTCACTCCGTACTGTGCGGATTTTAAATGCAACTTGGACACGGGAAATCGTGCAGGTGAGGGCGACTATCGATTCATAAATTATGTAAGTTTTTTGAATAAAGTACATCAGAACTTGTAAAATGCTATTCCAATAAAATATTATAATTACTAGTTAATTTTCAATTTTACTTTAAAAGAATAACAAAATAAAAAATCAAATTATATTTTAATGTGCACATTTCCAAAATAAAATTTCTTACGTCTGAAATAATACTTATTGAAAAAACTTAATTGATAAAAGAGAGTTAAAATAATCAAATACAAAGATATACAGAAAAAAATTGGTTACTGACTTCACAACAAAAATGCACTGAAAATTATTTACGTAAATTAAATAATGAACAACTATAGATATGCAAAATATTTATTTTTCTTCAATATAGTTCGGTGTGCAGTCAGTACTTTAAAATAAACCGTGCTTTATTTCTGCGAAATCAAAATAAAATGTGTACTTATCTCGTAATATTCAGATTTTAATATATAATATTTAAAAGGTATATTTATGTACAGCATATTATAATATACTGATTGCACGCACATTGATTTTACCGATATTATTAAAAATTTTAGAACGCTAATTAACGTTAAAATAAAAAATTATGCTACGTATTTTTGTGACAATAAAATATTTAAAAATTGAGATATATATTGGGTCGTTTAATAAATGTTTGTGGTTTTTTTTAAATGCTATCTTTTCGCTACGTCGCTTTTTTTCTGTGATTGTCATTATGCCTCTCTACAAAGGTAAAGGGTCGAAAATGGAATGTGGTAACTATAGGGCTATTGGTCTACTGAGCTCGGTTGGTAAACTGAATGGAAGAATTTTAATAGAAAGAGCAAGAACGGTAATGAAAAAAAAATTATTGGACATGCAAGGGGCCTTTGTGGTTGGAAGACGATGCATGGATCAGATCTTTTCTCTACGAGTGATGACGGAAAAGTTTAAACCAAAAACATTTTTGTGCCTTCGTAAATCTACAAAATGCATATGATAGAGTTATAAGAGAAAGGTTATGGAAAATACTCTTTGATTACAGGGTGAATAGCAAACTTATACATGCAATCGCATACCTATATGAAGGAAGTTCTACGTGCGTAAGAATCAATGAAATATTTACACCTTGGTTTGACATTACAAAAGGTATCAAGCAGGGTTGTGTACTGTCTCCATGGCTGTTCAACTTGTACATTGATAATTGTGTGAAAGAACTGAAATGTATGAATGTGGGTGCAAAAATGGACGATTTGATTGTATGCTGTTTATTGTACGCCGATGATGCAGTACGAATGGCGAATAATGAACAAGAACTAGTCTAGTGAGTAGAATGTACGATGTATGCAAGGAAAGCGACCTCACGATGAATGTTAACAAGTCAAAAATGATGGTATTCGAGAAGGAAGAAAGTAATGCACCATGCAAAATACTTGCAGGTAATGAATATTTAGACCACATAGATGAGTTTGTGTATTTTGGAAGTATGTTTGATAGAAACGGAAAGGCTGAGAATGATATCGAGAATAAAGTGAACGGCGCATTGAATGGAGTATCTAACGGGAAGCTGTTAACCGATACAAGACTAGCGGTGTACATTAGAGTTCTGGTACCGACACTGATGTATGGAAATGAGGCCTGGAGCTGAAAGAAGAGGAACGAAAGTAAATTGATTGCAGTGGAAATTAGATCACTTAGGCGTATATGTGGGAAATCTATTTACGACAGAGTAAAGAATGAAGAAATAAGGAAAGACTGTAAAGCTGATGTTAGTATAGTGAGTAAGATTAGGAAAGAATCACATAGGTGGTTGGGTCATATGGAATGCGAATGAGAAGAGAATGATAATAAAGATATATATCGCAAGTGTCGATGGCACCAGAAATATACGTCCGCGGAAGACTTGGCACGACCGGGTAAACCTGATAATGGAGGACGGTTCTGTTAGAAGCCCCAACAATCGGCGAGCTTGTATGAGAAGATGTATGAATGTGTGTCAGGACAAATGAGTGTGCGCTCTATCCTCTCTGCCTACCCCCGCGGGGAAACGATGTGATGTGAAAACGTCAGTGTCGCAATTTTTCTGTATCTTATAGTTTTCTATAATTTTTGAGCTTAAATAATGAAGCGTGAAGTTGAGAAAAACGAACATGTTCGACAAATACTTATTTTCGCCTTTAATCGAGGTTAAAACGGTCATCCAGGAGCTCAACTGGAAAATTCTGTTGCATCCACGCTACAGTCCCGCCCTCGCTCCGTCAGATTATCACCTTATTCGGTCGCTCTCCAATCAAATGTGTGGCGATACGATCAACAACGACGATGACCTCATAAATTGGCTAGATAACTATTTCGATAGCAGACTAGCCGATTTTTATATAAAAAACATAGACAAAAGCAAACAAGTTTAAAGGTAGGATGAAGTTCTAAACAATAGTGGAGAACACATCGTTGATTAATATTTAATTTTTGTTAAAAAAAATTGCTTTTGTTATAAATAATTTAACAAAATCACCGCGAAAACTTATTAAACAACCCAATAAACGGAGATATATACTCGTATATAGCACCGCAGTCGTTCGTGAAATTATTTCATTTTTAAATAGTCTAGTAGACCCAACCTGGTCTGTCTGTGTCAGGGTACCGCAGACGAAAGTTTTACGTCAAATAATAATACAACTTCCCCAAATGTGTTGTACATGAACATCATACACAAGATGCAAAACTGCTCGGGTAAGAATAAACATTTGCGGTGGATGCTGTAAACCTTAAGTCATCTTGTACATATAATAATTTTCATAAATTCTTCAATTTTCACGGCCGAGGTTGGTTTTTTGCGTCTTGTTCTTTACAAAATTAAAACAGAAAACTATGTTAAGGAAAAAAAAAAATGGCATGCTAGTTGGCGCAGCCAAGTTGGCAAGTCAACACGACTCTCGAGCCATATATCAGGAGTACAAATTCTTATGCTTCTGGCGTAAAACAGCTCTTGGCAACGATATGAACAAATGTAATTTAATATTTGAATATGTCCAAAAACACACACAAAGGCACTGTTATTAAACAAATAATAGATATCTCATAGAGACGAAGCTATTTTTTATTAATGGAATAATACGGAAGTATGGATAATTACAGGGCTTACGACTTGTCTACGGCTGGCTTAAGTGATCACTTTATGTGAATATAACATTCACCATTCTCACCCATTAATTAATCTCCATATCTATCAAATTTATGAAAGTAATATATATGTAAATACGTAGAAACACTTCGAATACCACTACACTATCGCCATCTATGGATTAAATTTGATATTCATTTCCCTGAAAGAGCATATATGTCACAATGAGAATATTATTATTTTTTGAAATTATTTAAAGCAATATTCTTTATCTGTAAATTGTTTTTAACACATTACACTAGAATACGCCTTGAAAATCAATATTTTTCAATTTTTACTAGTATATTATTAACAATATATGTCCAAGAATACATATTTACTGGATTTTCGCCTACAAAGGCACTGTTATATTATCCATACTTCCATATTTTTCCAATAATAAAGAGTATTGCTTTAAATAAATTTTAAAATAATTAGATTTTCATTGTGACATATATGCTGTTTCAGGGAAGTGAATATCAAATTTAGTCCGTGGATAGTGATAGTATAATGGTATTCTAAGTGTTTTCACATAATAACATATAAACAACTTTCAAAAAATTTATAAATGTGAAGATAGAGGGGGTGAAAATTGGTGAACTTTATATTTAGATAAAATGATCACTTAAGCCAGCCGAAGACAGGTTGTAAGCCCTGTAATTACCCGTACCTCCATATTATTCCATAAATAAAAAATAGCTTCGTCTCTATGAGATATATATTATTTGTTTGAATGTAATTCACAATACAATTTAAATATTTTCAAAAAAATATTTGTCAATTCAAACGTTATAAGTACATATATTAGAAAATTAGGTAATAATTGATTTATTATTTTATTCGTTTATTTAACAAATACAATGTTAGCACTTATTGATTTTCAAAATGATTCCATATATATAATGAAATGAAACATGCGCAAAGACGTGTTTTATCACACGTCTTTGCGCATAAGTCGAATATAATAAAATTTACTTATTAAAAAAGATTGAGAACGATGGGTACGCCTAATATAAATAGCAAACCATCAATTCTCATTTAAAAACAAAAAACGTGTAAATGTTCTAAACTGAAGTCTAGATTTTATTAAATCCATTCATTTTTATAATCAACCATAAATGCCACTTTAAGGATTGATTCTATTTCTTTAACAATTTTAAAAAATTATTATTTTAAATATAAAAACAACATTTGCGGTGATTATAAAGCATATTATAAAACAACAAGAAAAAAGCGTACTGCGATGCGATCACTTTATTGTAACGAGCGGGATTTGAAGAAAATCTTATGAATAATAAGTAAGTTAACTCAGCGACAGGCACGCAATCAAGATTAAACGATAATGGTCATAAAGAAAGAATAACAGCTTGAAAACTTCGAATGAAAGAAAAATCTACATAGCCAAACCCTGAAATGTTCAAGTGCTAATTAAATACGGAAATCAGGGGAAAGCTATAAATGTGTAAGAATAAAACAAGGAATCGATATTCGTTTGTGGTGATGTATGAAATAGTGATGGGCTCAAAATCACGAACCGCGAATCAATCACTGATATCTCACTAACAGTGATTGAATATCTGGGAGTATCGTGATTAATTTATTTTATTTTATTTATATTTGTTGTAAATCGTGATTCAGCGCATGCGCATTTGAGACGAAAATATTAATGAAGGAATGACGCTATAATTCGTGATCAGCGCCATCTGGTAGATTTTTCCAAAACGTTTTACGAACTTGACCCAAAACGCTGAAAATTTGACTCGTAATCAAGTGTTTTCATTCTCTTTGTGATGATATTAAATTATATATACATATATTAATTATTTATTATAGAATACGTTTTTTACGCAAATGAAGTTTTAATAAAATAAACAAATATGCTAAAAATTATGCTTATTTATTTCGTGAATTGTGATATCGTGCAGCGCATGCGCATTAATAATTAAACTGTGATCAGAGTCACAGTTTTCAATCACTGATATTATCGAATACCAATCACAATCAGTAAGTCAAGAGTAGCATTTTTTCTCATCACTAGTATGTAACAAAAAATATATATTGTTATTTGCTGAAATACTTTAATGTTTTAGTGCGTAATGAAGAAAATTCAATACGAGTCATTCTACAGAATAACTAACGGCCCAGTTATCTAATAACAGTATCGAAAAACGCTTGGAGTAATCTAAAAATTCGACGGCCTACGACTGTTTGTTTAAATTATAGTACAGTAAATCTAAGAATAAAATCAATCTGGCAATAATTACACATCTTTACTTCTGTCGATTAATAGTTTTTATATGACATTTTAAATTTAATTTAATTTTTGTTAAAACAAGTTAAATAAATTAAGATACACACAGAAAAAAAGACATCGTAAAATTATAGTCAATTGCAATGTTTTTCAAAAACCTTTTGAGTAGAACCGAAGCAACATATTTATATATTAAAATATTATATTTTATGTGGTGTTTATTGCGTAATTGGTAAAGTAGTCTACCGGCAATATATTTTTTGCGGGTTCGTGTCCCGGTGGTGGCTATAATTTTTCTAAAGGTAGATTTTCTGTGTTTGTTTCTAAATGATTTTATATTATATGTTTTAATAATCAAGGAACCAGTTGTATTATGAAAAAACACTAATTAAATGCGAATTCATTAAAAAATTTGTATTTTGCATTACTTTTAGCAAATCTCCAAAATAACTTTTTATGATAAACATTCAAACGCCGCCCATTACATCCCTTCTCTTATCCATTTTAACTCCACCTCCACCTCCACCACCCCCAACTCCAAACACGCTCGTAATTACTGTCTAAAAATGTTTTTAACTTTAGTTGAATCAGAGTATTAATAATGGGAAGATGTTCCCAAAAACATTCTAACGTTTAATACAATAAAATACAGTGGAATAAAATAGTGTTTTAATTCAATTTACAAAATATATTTCTAATTTTATATCATACTAACCAAAACACGTATCAAAATACACATCTATGTGTATAAAATATATGGGTGTTCTATAAAATACTTGAAGCGTATAAGGCTTTACATGATATGACAATATAAAAATAACATTTCGAAATGTATTACACAAACAAAATAAGAACGCTAGAAATGTTATTAATTTTAATATTTGTTCACAGCTATTATTCAGCTGTTAAAGAATAGATACTCGAGAAATAAAATCTCATTTCTATGAACATTACATGGTCTTTACGTCTATAATCATTCGTACAAAATTATTGCAAAAAAGGATCCCAAGGATTTGTCCTTTTTTGTCTGACATGTATTGCCGAAACGAAATTGAAAAGTATTGTAGTAAAATTTTATACAAGTGTCCCTTATTTATCGATTATTCATATTTTTATTAGCAACATATATTCTTGGAGTCAATTTAATATTTAAATCATTTTTATCTTCTGACGAGGTTCTGTGAATGAGACCGTTGTCGCCAATTGTTTATATAACTGATATTATTTATTATATTTTAAAGAGAATACATCCGCGTATTCAGAACATAGTTCTGTAGTATTTTAATACAAAAATCAAATTAATCAACAAGAAAAATATACAGAAAAAATCTATCTATTGAAAATATTTAGTTGCTGCGTGGATTCGAACCAGGACTTCTTCGAATCCGGGGAAGCGTGTTCACCACTTCTCTATAGCAAACGAATACATTATCGAGAAACTTTGAACTTGTTTTCTGTAATCTTTCCAATTGACACATCCATTATTCAATTTTTAATTAAACTGCTTAATTAATTGTACAGAAATAAAACCTCCAACAGCTAAATTTTATATTATTGAAACAATTGGCGTTAACTTTGTTATAACTCTACTTAATTTTATTTGTACTATTCGAGTTTCGAGATGAGAATTACTGTGTCTCTCAAAACTCGAGTAGTGCAAATAAACTCAAGTAGTGTTATAACATTGTTTTATTTATATCATTGTTAAATCTCAATTGCCAATCTTCATCACAATCTCAGACACAAAACGGTATACCATCTCGAGGAGATCGCCGCTTTGAGCCATGTTCGCCAATCTTTCTGCTCCTCCAACGCTCATCTAGAGCCGCTATCTCCCGATGCTTCCCTCAGGTTGAATCCACCCCTGACTTTGTAATTGTTATTCACCATAGATCGACCTTTCAAAAACAAAATCTTGGACATATTAAAAACGTTGGCTAATCAGTATCTATTTAGATAGAGTAAATTAAGCTAAATTAGGCTAATCAAAGCTCGTACGTACGAACACGACTGACTTCTAGTTAGCGAAAAAGACAATTTTTGTTATTAAGAGTAATAAAATAATTTAAAAAATACGACGTTTTTAATGTACACTATTCTGAGTTAATCTGCCGTGGCTATGGTCCATCATCAGGGTGTCATATCAACCCTGCAATGGGATCCGAAACATTGGCCAAAAAAGTTAGATATACACATTTTGGTAACGTCATAACTCGTAACTCAATATTCATAACTCATAACTGAAGAAGAAAATGGTATTTTTCGAAACCGGTATAATGTATTTAAACTCAATTAAGTGGTTAATAAAACAAAGATAATAAATAAAAAAAATAAAAAATAATAAAATAAAATAATAAAATAAAATCAAAAAATAAATAAAACAATTATAAAACTCAAATTTGAAATGTTATCCAATACTTATATATTACGAAAATTTGTTATATATTATACCTATATTTTTTTATAAATTCTATTACACTCTTGTGTTAAAATTTCTGTGTGGTTTCAAAAAAATGTATACGTATCTCTCACCTAAGGATACATTACATATTAACAAAACCATGCATGGGTGCGTAACGTGAATTTATCGTTGGTAAAATAAAAACAACTTATTTACAGGGCTTGCCATAATTCAGAAACTTTGATGAGTTTTTACACCAGATACATTATTTATACAACGTTAATTATACGACAAAAGTAGTGACGGTAAAGAAGAAAAATTTCCACAGTCCAAGTTCGGGAGCTGGAGGGGAAAAGCCCCAAGACTCGGAGGCAAAAAATATGTACGAGATAAGGAAAAATACTCGAAAAGTTATGAAACATCATCTGGCCCCTGGCGCGGGGTGCGGGGCGCGGGGGCGCGGGGCGCGCACCTTATCAGTAATGAATTATTAAACTAACGGAAGAAGAAAAGAACGAAGAAAATAAATTGAAGGCAATGTAAATGCGAGAGGGGCGATCTGTTGTCTAATATTTAGCTAATAGGGAGCCATTATTACCGCCATGATTTATTAACTTCTTTTTAATAAATTTCGGTCGGATATTTATTAACGCGTAAAAAACTAAGAAAAAATACAGCATTTATCAAACTGGCAACCCCAAAAAAAGAAGCTTTAGTTACACTAAGTAGGGTGTCCTAATATAATGTATACATGTGAGACAAGGTGTTCCAAAATCGAGCATTTTAAAGTGAGTTTATTAGAAAAGTTTTACTTGTCAATGTGGAATTTATTTCCAATACATTACCATTATATCTTGCCCAACAGAAGAATTGGTCGAAAAATTAAAGATCTCTTTAACACGTCATTTTATCTCCCTCTTTATGTATATACAAGTACACTCTTTTTATATTTATAGTTAGTTTTAAATACGTCCAGACGAAGCTTGAGATAAACGAAACCGGTTGACGTACAATCAATTTCGTAGTTTCATACAAAATGATTGTATTTTATTTAAAAATTAAAGGCAGCTGTTAAGGTGTAATGCGCCCAAAAACAATTTTTTGCCATTTGGGTCATCAAAAATGCCTAGTCCAGAATGGACAAGTTCGAACGTTAATTTAAAAAAATATACGTTTATCTTCTTTAATTTGAAATAAAAAAATAATAAATTTAGCTTAATCAATATTAAATTTATAATCTTTCATAGTGTGTATATATTTTTTGAGACACTCTTTATATATATTTAAAAGATTCATAATTATACGAATGAAAAGTAATGATATGTCAAAAAAAATTGAAATACATAACACCTGTCACACATTTAAAATTTTAATATTGGATTAACTCATCTGCATACCTTTAATATAGAATTTGCGATTTTATATTCCATTTAAAATCAATTACAAAATATTGGTAATATCTTCATAACGTATATATTTACTGTTGAATCTTTCATGTATCGGAAACAAAACATGATACTAAATAATCAACGAATCAGAAATTCTGTCGAGACGTATTAAGACCTCAGACTCGTATTAAGATTCAGTTTTCCTACATACATGGTTGTACTAGTATGATTTCGATTATTTGTCGCATAAAAAAATATTCCATTCGACATACGGACATTCTAGTGAAAAATTGTCAGATGTACTTTCCTTTGCACTCGAGTGCTTCTTTTTTAAAATTGTTTATGTTAACAACTAAATACGACCAAAAAATATTATTTCCATGTAGATTCCTTTACGTAAAGTATTGTATGTATCTAACAAATATGTAATTTTAGGTATTTAGCATATATTTTTTTATATGTATTATAAATTATTACATTCCATTGAACACGATATATAAAAAAATATACATCCACTTTAAAATATATCAAATACGTGCAAAATTTTTTGCTCATGACAACTTGAATGTGTTGTGTACCGATGCACGTCAATGTGTGCGTGAAGGCAATCTTAGCGAAAAAAAGACAAAGTTATATGACCGCTTCACGCTAAACAGTAATGCAATAGCGCACTTGACGTCAGTTGACGCATAATATCGATCGTGTACACCGTGCGCAGTGTGTTGCGCCTTTAATATATGCAGAATAAAAGTAAATTTAATAAATTGATAATATTTTTTAAGAGAACACATTCTTATTGTGAAGTTACAATTTTTTAAAACATAAAAATAAATGTATTAATTAGAAAGATATACATATAAAATCAATGTATCGAAAAAAATTTTAGTCGCTACCGGGATTCGAACCTGGATCACAATAAGTTGACGACAAATTATTATAATTATAAGTTTTATTAATATTTCCAAAATTTTAATAATAATAATGAATAATCAATTAATTCTGGCGTCTCCTATCAAATTTTACTCAAAGGTGTTTGAGATTCCTTAAACATAAAGAATAAATATAATCGAACGATAAATGTATCAATTTGAAAATGCAAAAGATAAGTTCGAAAATTTGTCGTCAACTTACAGTGTTGGTGAAGCATAATCGTTTAATGCATTTCCCCGGATAGGAAGAGATTCAGGTTCGAATCCCGGCAGCAACTATATTATTTAGATAAATTGATTTTATATGTATATTTTTCTAATTAATACTTTTAATTTGTTTTAAAAAAATATAATAATAATTATTAAACCATTTTTAAAATATCTTGGGGGATTATCTATAATATTAATATATTCACTTTTAACCAAAATTTATTTTTTTCATTTAATATTTTCAGCTAATAAAGAGCTGCAAGAGTAATTTTTGTCTTGTTATTAAGATTCGATTAATATTATTTCATTCCCCATACATAAAATTATTAAACATTAAACAAATCTACGTACATTGTAATAATAAAAAATACAGTGCCATGATAAAAAAATCGACCTATAGAATAATTAATAATGACCTATTTGTTAGTTGCGATGCTTTACGTAGGAGGGGTCGAAATTGTAAAACATTATTTTACGTCATTAAATACAGAAATAATAATAGATAATTATTTCGTCAAAACATGTTTTTTTTATTGGACCGGAAAGTCCATAAGTCTAAAATATGATTTTGAAGCATCTTTAAATGTTACGTTGTATTATGTTTAATGTTATTTTCGGTCTAAATTAAAATTGTCATCTTTCTATTTTATATTTTTTAAATAATTCAGTAAACAAATGGTTAATAAAGTAAATCAATCTATGAATCTACTTGAAAGTTTTTCTTTTATTTTTTAATGAAACATCACAATAAACCAGCTAGGGTGTTAAGAGTGAGGTGGATGGATTAAAGTGAAGTGGTAGGTTTATTCCTGCATTGCATTATTATAGTTGAATTCGTTCACAATGACGTACTCAGAGAGGAAATAATAAAACCCCACTGAAACACGAATATTCGCTTATCTCAGTGAACGTTCCGTGTCAATAGGGTGCAAAAAAAAACATTTGTCGGCAGACCATGGCGTCGAACGTATTTCGGAAGTGAGGATTACTTCCGACACGGATTTTCCTCGAAAAAAACTAAATTCAAGTGTTTTTCGGTCGAACACAAGAGCGCTGGGCACAAGTGGTCCGAAAAACATTTTACCATTATCAGGTCCGTTTCATTCGGGAGGCAGGGACTTTTTCAATAGACTCAAAAGTCTGTAAGTCGGGCGGCTAAAAGCGGTGGCTGAAATTAATTGATGTATCGGTTTCGGTAATCGGTTTCCCCGAGAAACGACGAGAAAACTATCATAGACTTCGCCTGCAGGAATAAGAGTTCAAGTAGGTTCGAATTGTGATGACCGTGCCAGGTTTTGTTAGTAATTAATGACAGGCACCGGGTATAATTATAATAATATCTAGTCTTGTGCCATATAGTCAGGTTTGCAATAGTGTACATGAAACATTTAAATATGTAATATATAAGGAAATATTTGTAATTAAATAGTGGTTGTAATTAAATACTGGAAGAATTTTGCGCTGATCACTTTAATAATAAAATTATAATTTATATAAAAGATTTATAGGCTTTAATATATCACCTGATTTGTTAGGTAATCGGACTACAGATCAGTGTTTTATAGCAATATTTTGGCGATAAAATGTACCTGCACAATGTCACGTTTAAAGTCACACTGTCAACTGACAGACGTTTCCGTGCATACTTCATTACAATGGCATAGGAACATTTGTAATTCACTCTGTCTCAATGGCGCAGGTCGCCCCAACTTCATTAATTTATTTTAAATATTAATTTAGATTAAAATTGTTATTGTTTAGATTTCACTGTTGGATATAACGAATGAACCAGTCTCTTCAGTAAAAGTGTAGACTTGAACATGAATAAAATCTTTTACTCACCCATCCGCCCACCCACCCACTCACTTATCCCACCCACCCACCAAACTCACCCACCCATTCAACCAATCAATCAACCAACAAACCAATCAATCAACCAATCAATCAATCAATCAATCAACCAACCAACCAACCAACCAACCAATCAAGCAACCAATCACTCAATCAATTAATCAATCAATCAATCAATCAATCAATCAATCAATTAATCAATCAATCAATCACTCACTTTTGTGGCTAAATTATAAATAGATTATTTAAATCTAGATAAATAGATCTCTCAATAGTCCAATTGAAATACATTTATATATGAAAATAATTTATAATACATTAAACACATAGAATAATATTTCTTATTTTGGTTCGGTACTCGACTTAACGCATGAATGTTCCTAGCGAGATCCGGTCACGACCCTCTATTGTCAATTCCTTTAAACAATATTGTGCATCATTTTTAATATAGAATATAAAATTATCTTTAATACGAATTAAATGACTCAACTAAAAAGATATACAGAAAAAATCTAAATATCAAAAAAAAAAAATGTTGCTACCGGGATTCGAACCTGGGGACCTTTTCCTGTCCGGTGAAGTGCGTTCACCATTTCGCTAAAGCAATCGAATACATTATCGACAATTTTTGAATTTATATTCTTGTAATCTTTCCAATTATGTTATCTATTATTCCATAGAAAGATTTTTCCCGTACATCTTTTTAGTTAATTTATTTAATACGTATTAAAAATATTACATAACTATGTTCTAAAAAACCGCACTTCACAACAATAATATGTTCTTCATAAAAATATAAAACTATTTTTTTTAAATAATTAAATTAATTGTAATTATTGACACAACATTAAATATATACGTACATAAGAATGTACTTACATAATATGTACAATTACTTGTCATCAGTAAAATTCCGTTCGTGTTCAAAATATTGTTATTATCATAATGCTAATAACGATTGTTAGGAAAATAACAGTAACATTTAGTAAACATTAATTGAATAATTGGTATATTATACACTTATACATAATGTAATGTATAATTTTAAATGTAGGAATGGAAATACATACAGATCAATTCACATATAATAATTATTATTCACGCCACATTATATTACAAAACTGTGTCCATTAATAACAATACATTAAATATAGAACAATTATCAAACTTTTTTGAAATGAAAACACATTTTTCTTGTAAAATTATAATTCCAGAACATTCTTCTGCGGTATTATTAATACAAATTAATATAACTACAAAGAAAACATTTATTTATCGAAAAAATATTTGGTTGCCACCGAGATTCGAATCTTTCACTATCCGGTGAAACGCGTTAATCAAGGGAAAAATAGATATATCAATTATAAATTACCTGTTTCTATTTTTATAATGTACTAATCTAAGAAGAGATTAAGAAACGTTCCGATAAGCCCTAACAACTTGGCACGATCTAGTATAAAGAAACGTTGTAAAAAAAAAAAAAAATTAAAAAATAAAAGCACTACAGAATATAAGTCTTAAAATTTGTCAAAAACCAATTGCTTGTTTTCGACAATTTTTTGTACTGGTTAACATATTTTCTTAAAGAGGAAAAGGTACAAGTTCAAATCCCGTTTAACACATTTCTTTGAATAGGTTTGAATCCCGGTAAGCAACGAAGTAAATTTTTTTTCTGTAGATTCTAGTCTAGTAGATTAATTTAATTTGTATATTAATTATCTAACTAATCAATACATATTATTCAGTGAGTCTACGATAAATAGAATATTGGCAATGATATACTATAAAAAACGTGAGTAAATAAATTTTAAAAGCCGTATGTGCTATTGATTTCACAATCAAAAAGTCTAACCATTTTACTCAACGTTTTTAAAATCGGTTCAAGACGTTGGTTATTAAAAAATGTTTGCGTTATATAATTAATATGGAAGAGGATCCAGTTCTGAAAACATGACACTAAAATGATTTAGAACGGGTTTTAAACACTTGTAATGTAATTCTGACAATCGATAGATTTAATTTCCATTTTACTATTCAATTTTTTAAAAATTCCAGATATTAATCATTTATACTAGAGAGCTCAGTATTCCAAAGCCGAATTATTTACAGGAATGAAACAGGAGCACTAATTAATTCCCCACTTCAACGGGAACCGACACAATGAGAGTATTATTTTAATATGTGTATAAAATACGGACGTCGTCCTAGTATTACGCCATATGTTTTCAATTCGGCGAGTAAACTGACCGGATTCCCCAACAATAAAATGCTTCGTTGTGCGTCCATTTCTGCGAAATAAAACAAACAGTACGTTCAAATTTGCACATGCGTCATGAATTATAAAACGCGACTAAGTAAGTATAAATGAGACCGAGATCCCAAGTTCCATTCCGTGTATGAAAAATCAATAGCAATATTGATTTGCCGCGAAAATGAGGTTAGTTATCAAACGTAGCCTTCATTTTGAATAATGAAATGGTTCATTTTAGGTCATAAAACTTTAAGTATCGTCGCATTCTAAGAAATCACAGAATCCATGGCATAATTTTCTAATACAAATTAATTGTATCAACAAGAAAGATATACAGATAAAATAAATTTATCGAAACTATAGTTTTGTTACCACCCGGACTCGAACCAGGAACTCTTCCTATCCGGAGAAGTGCGCTAACCTACTGGCAAAAAAAAAAAATATTTTTTCGATAAATTGATTTTATCTGTATATATTTCTTATTGATATATAATTAATTTGTATTAAAATATCACAGAACTTTACAATAAAAACGTGTTCTCCTTAATAACATAATTCTCTGGTTCAAGAAAATATTTAATTAAATTAAAATTAATATCTCATTGGAGGGAACCGAAACCCGGCCTCCAGCTTTTTATTTTAAAAACTAGCTTATTGCAAAGTTCACCAGGGATAACTATGTTTTAATAAAATTAATAAAATTATATTTTATTAGTATTATATTAAAATTTGAGGTTAAGAATATATAAATAATAAATAAATCTATCAAATATGTAAGATTTTTTTCTTGTAATTTTAACAATTCTATCAATTTTAATTTAGAATAAAATTTTTAATTTATTACTATCAAAAAGGCAAGTTCTTTTATATTTGATACCATATTCTACTTTCGATTTTGCTTAAAATATTTTCTACGATTTCTCCTCCGGACAACGAATCTTAAATGTTTCATTAGCAGTGTTTAAAAACATTTATTTAGATAACTAGTTTCACAAATTTGCATAATCGAAACTCATAAGAGAAATAATTTTATTTCAACATTTAATTTAATATTGGTAATAATAATATGCAAATTCGCCCGCTCGACAGATAATAAATTACAACCTATAAATGTTATCTACCCAAACACCAAAATACGGAATGACGTTGGAATAATAAGTTGAAATACACTATGAAAACGAAACATTTAGTTTATCAAGTAAAATAAATACGTAGAAATGTCATTCCACGCACTTTTCAGCAGGGATTAATCGCTTTCAAAGACAACAGAATTAAGCACAAATTGTTCGAAAAATGTAGAAAATTCGCAGACGTAAAATTGCCAAAGTAGCTTCAGTAATAAAATAGTTAGTTCAGTCCGATTATTATGAGATTGAACAAACAAATTACATACAAACAACACTTATGTACTGGCAATTTGCCGACCAGCTTGCACGTGAAGTTGTTACAAATTATTCGCAATTTTTCTAAATAACCAACGGCTAGACAAAAGTCGTGAGTTACGTCATAGACGAGGTTACGTTATTCCTGATAATAACGGCTAGAATTTTATAGGGATTTTTCATAATAGAAAGTGAAGAAAAAAAATCTGCGGTACCACACATATATTATATACTTGGTTAAAGTATTATCTAGACAGAGACAAAATAGTATTTGTTTCAAAACTATGAAATATTTCACAACAATTGTTATGTCCACTTAACAAAAAATGACAAAGCCGCCCCGTAATTTTGTCGACCGCAAAGTAATATTTGTCGGCTTTTTTACAACATGATCGTAAAATGGCGTTGAATAAACAGAAGAAACCAGCATTAATGTTGTGATAGCGGCTCCGCTGTACTCACTAAAAAGCAAAATATAAAGAAAGTTTCAGTAGTTTGCTTACATACTTTAAGCCTCCAGCTTAACAACTACAGTAAAACACAATTTATTGAAGAAAGATAAGTGTTTTGTTTGATAGTTCAATGGGTGAATAAAAATGTAGTTACCTTAGCACTGTAACCGATATAATAACGTCAGTAGTTATATATAAATAGTAGAAAAGTTAAAAGTGTTTCCTTTGAGTTGTTTAATAAATTTATGTTAATTAAATAAACATGCGAATGATTCAATTGAGACTTTAATGTTAGAAATAATACTAAATTATATACAATATAATCGCAGACAGTCGCTAATTGCTTTATGCTCCTTTCGCCGATTGATTTTCTGTTAGTGTATTCTGTATTGCTCTCTCTGTAATTGTACAAACATTCATGTCACATTTGACAGCGACATAGATAAGGAAAGAAATCATAGAGTGTGACACGATATGACAAAGAGACATAGATGAGATGACAGGATGCTTTTTCTTATCTATAACAGGAGTCTTACAGACCTGGCCATTTACCACATCCTCTGCGGTGGTGGGTCAGATCTGACCCGGATGTTTGTAAAAATATGAATTACGCTACAAGTATTCGTTTAATGCTGTTTTCCTTCTAGATAATCTTTTATTAAATATTTATAAATAATCTGAGATACAATTAAATGTTATCTGATGAGATTTAAATGAGTTATTAATAAAAATGTGAAAAAACGCTCAAAAACTGACCTAAGACAGTCGCTTTTACTGGATTGAATCTCAGAGCTTACGCCGAAACACATATCAACATTTTGAGCATACGGCGGGTAGACAAAGGATACCAGGCATGCGTCCATTTATTGTTAGCGAGTACAGATTTATATTGTTATTTGTTTTGACTTATTTTCGTCTGGCAGCCCCTAGACAATGCCAGTAATATAATTATTTGAGAGGTGTTGCACCTACCTGTAAGTTTAACGACCCTACCCTCGGGTTTTCAATATTTTTGTTGGTAATTATCAGTGAATGTTTGTATTTTGCCTGTGTAGGACGTCTGTTGATGCGTGAGAATAGGTACATTATTCGTAATATTTTTTAATTTTTAACATTAATTTTTTAGCAGAAACATTACGGCACATCATGACATTTCATTAAATCATATTTAAAATGAAATATCTATAAAAAATCTCCCACCAAACGGTTGAAAAACCGAAAACTTTAGGTGTGTCTAAAATAACCCACCACCACCGGACGTGTTTTGTTTTGACACACCGGGCAGCAAGGTGTTAAGCAAATACTGCTAACGAAGCCGTCACGGCCGGCACATTCAGAAAGTCATAGATATAGAAATGGAAACGTAATAATATTATGGATTATATAATACATACAAGATGACTGGTAACGATGTATGAATCCTAAAACTGTTTGCCATAAAACGTCCTAAACTAACCGTTGAAATCTTTTATGCATCCTGTATATAATAAGCAATAACTATCTGAGGAAAAACTAAAATAAAATATTGTTTTATTTAAAACCATTTTGTCTAATAAAAAAGTGAATTTGCAGTAAGCATGAAAAGAACAAGATACAAATACATTTCTATTACTTGATCTGAAAGAACGAAAGAATCTATTGTACTTTACATGGTACCGTATGGGACTGCTCTCGACTTCGGGGGCCGGTACAATTAACGCCCCCTGTCGCCGGCCCTATAGAATCTCATTAATTTAATTCTGCATTCACGAAAAAAATTTCAGGAGTTGATATTAACTGAAAATACTTTTAAAATTAGCAATATTAACTTTGAAATTGATTATTATATTCATTTAATTTATTTTTTAAAATAGTGTCTATCAAACCTGTATTATACCCGTTATTAACTGCTATTATTTTAATTGTATTCAATTCAATATTGAAATTGGAACGATGTATCATGGAGTGGAACCCTGAATGTTTGTGTGATAATGGATGATAAGATTTATTGCGTATGATATATCTATAAAAGTTGGTTTTCTAAAAATTTTGAATTCAATTATATTATTATTTTTAATCAATGTTAGATCCAAAAAATTTAGGGTCGAATTATTTTCCATTTCTAATGTAAATTGTATTTTATTATTAAATGAATTAATGAAATTTAAAAATTTAGTTAGTTGACGTTGTGTTTTTACTTAGTTATGACATCCTGAAGAAGAAAATTGTATTTTTTGAAACCGGTAGATAAATGTATTTAAACTCAATTCAGTGGTTAATAAAACAAAGATAATAAATAAAAAATATAAATAACTGGAAATGGTTTATAAAATGTGCGTATTTCAAGAAAATAGAAGCAAATCAGAGTTCAAATGATAACTCACATTTTCAGTGTAGAACACGCGCACATCGGTTAGATTAACGTAAAGAAGTGAACAAAGAAGGTAATGTTCTAAACCTGAAGCCACAAGGTCTCAAAACATGCTGCATCGGTGAACCCTGTATTGTAAGTATAATACTATATATTCAAGTTTCTTGCGCCATTACGAACAGCGAGCTAACTGCTGAGACCACTTCAAAGGAATACCCAGTACAAAAGTTAACTCATAACTCAGTTTATGAGGGAGAACACCGACATTATTATACTCAATACAAACTTTCGTATGTTCTTAACCGTTATTTTAATTAATTTGTTACGACTTAGGAAGAAGGAAGGATTATAATTCTTTAATGATAGATTTTTTCTATAATATATAAATGTATTTTTGTCAGTATATAAAGATGTACGATATTATATCAAATGCCATTTCCAAATTTTGCGAAGTAACCTACGTAGTAACACATACGCACCATCCCCTCTTCCCTAGGCGCCCCACCACCACCCTCCGATATAAATGTGTATTATATTCTATTGAATGCTATGTATTCCAGATTTTGGATAGTTCCTATTTAGGATCCACAGGAATCTACCCCTCTCCCTAATAATATAAATGTGTATTGTGTTGAAACCCATCCGTTCTAAATTTTGTATAGGCATAATGTTATTATTTAGGGCCTGTACAAAACAAAGGAGTCACACCGTTTCGCACTCTTCTGCCCTATCATATCACACCACTCGTGCTTCGTTCGCTTTCATACATCTTTTCATAAGGTGTTGATTTAACATGGCCGTCCCCCAAAACATGATCTGATCGTGTCAGGTCCCCATCTGATCGTGACAGGTTTTTCTTGAACGTTCCTGTTCTTGTCGACTTCAACACTCGCCTCTTATACGTTACTTTATCCGAACAAATATCAAAATTTAATAATCAGATTTTCGCCACACATTGCTTATAATGCATATGTATATATATATATATATATACAACACCCTCTATATATATATATATATATATATATATATATATATATATAGAGGGTATTCTAAACGAAAGGTACATGGTTACATTACCGAGATATGTGAAAAAATACTTGTACCAAAATGAAATGATCGAAATGATGTCATGTTATATCTACGCATTTTTTGTAGTGTTTCATAATTAAATTTTATAACCTAGAGAATTTTTCTTCATCAAGTCGTATTTCGTCATACGTTGTCCTAATTTAAGTGAGTACCTTTTCATAAAAATTTCTTTCTAGGTGTCAACAAAGATTAAATAATCAAAATCACAGGATGGACATTTAATTAAGAAACTTTATTTCCTTACATCTCAGCAGTGGAATACTTTAGTTAGAAAATTTTTGTTTACCATTTTGTCACGTTTAGATGCACGCATCTCCCCGTGTGTGGGCCTACCAGAAATAATAGATGAAAGATATTACGCTATGTATGGAGCCCACTGTAGTTCCATTAGCCAATAGGAAGACTGTTCGGGGAATTATATACGACAAATTAACATGGTTGATCTGTCACTTTTTGAAGAAAAACACGAAAGGGCCAGTATGAGATACTGGGCGTCTCTGGCTCTACTATTGTTCATTTGGTGCCGGAAAATTCTGGGATAGTGGTGATATTTTGGTTGAAAAATTCTGGATGGCATTTCCGAGTTTTGGCGAGTTGATGCTCATTTTCCTCATCAGCTCGGGTCCCCTGTATCACTGGTGTGTGCAAAATGTCAAGATGTAGAAGAAATAGTTCCTCAAGAGACAGATGAACTAGGGAAATATGGGCAATAGAAAAACTGTGTATGTCTAGTGTGAGAAGCGTAGGTAATTGTAAATAAAGTTCATTCTAAAATATAGTTTTTAATCTGAACAAAGATTGTTGTTTTTATGTACTCACTCTCTCCTGCAGCCAAAAGTAACTCTCATGTAGCGGCCCATGGACATTACTCGGCGAGGTCCCACAAATTTATGACTATCGATTAAAGCTAGCCGATGACGTGGAGCTCGGGAACCTGGCGTTCCATCCATGAAGTGGAAAGGATGCCCGATCAGCCCGAGCTGTACGTGACGTTTGTTTAAAATTGTATTTGTACCTAAATTTCAATGTATGTAAGGTTATTTAAGAATATGTATAAATTCATAAAACCGCGACTAATTTTCGTAGATACATTGCAGTGTACATATAACTAAACAAGTAAATTCCTTTACTGGATGTTGACACGTGTTCAAATACATATGTACGGGTAAGCAGAGTTCAGCTGCGTAACATTTAGAAATTCTCTCGCGCAATAATAAATAATATGACTAAAAACACTGAGAACCGGAGAACAATGAACAATGGCGGACGGTTTGTTTGGCAGTCTGCTAAGGTTCATTTTCGTTGAACGAAACAGAGGTTTTTGTACACAGTTGCTAGACTAACACCACCCTTCACGTGCGGTGGTCAGACATGTCATAATTTATAGGCTTTATGTGAAATTAAATTACTGTGTATACATGTATCTTCGATCCTCAGGCAAAGCCTCGAATCAAAATATACAAAAACTTTTAACAATTATAATAATAATATCAATAATACATCTTTATAAAGACACCTTCATTTATCAAGCGTGTCGTCCCTGTCAAATTATAGTTTTATGTTTTGCGTATGTCGAGCATTGGGTTCGTTGCTAATAATAATAACAGTAAATTTGAAGTGAATAATTGTTTATATACATTAATATGCGTACTAAAAAAACCGTCAATAAACCACAATAATAAATAATACCTGTCAACACTGTCAAAAACATTAAATATAATTAAATTTATAATATGTATTCCAATGTGCTTCTGTTTTTCATGTCTAGGGAAATTTGAAAGGAAACAACATCGTAGGTAAATGTGCATTTCCTTTGAGATATATGAGTTATATGGATGACACCTTTTTCAATTTTCAATTTCTATTGTCACAAATTTGTAAATTAAAATTACATTTCTGCAAATATTACGTAGGTATTATTTAATACTTATGTTCCAAATTTGTAAACACACTTTTGGCACGTCTTTTCGAATCAGCCGCAACCAATATTATTGACACATTCCGCGTCAAAATTCCCATTCATACATTTCTTCATGCTTGCCCACCAGTGTGAAATGTGACCTTGACGCCAGCAGACGTCAACTTGGTCGATATTGTGTTCGATGTCGCCATTAGAGGTGTGGACCTTTCAATTCCAGTGCATCAGCACTGTTTGGTTAGCGGTGCTGTGTTTTGTGTGCTCAGTGATATTGTTTGTTTGTGCCGTGGGTGAAGTTGTGACATTGCCGTCTTCAATTGGGAGAGGAGATTTGCTCAACCGCGTGCTATTTATTGTACCTAAAAGGCTCTCTGGGGTAAGAATGAATGAGGAAAATGATATAAATGCAATAAGTATAGAAGAAATACAGTGTGTAATAAAACATATAAAGAATGGTAAGGCTGTGGGGTATGATAACATTGCTGCAGAATATATCAAGGCTGGTGGCCCATTAGTTATCTTGTGGATTTAAACGTTCTTTAATCAATATTTGGAAGAGAGCCAAACCCCATTAGATTGGAGGAGGGCTGTCATTATGCCTCTTTACAAAGGCAAATGGTCGAAAATGGAATGTGGTAACTATAGGGCTATTAGTCTACCGAGCTCTGTTGGTAAACTGAATGGAAGAATTTTAACAAAAAGAGTAAGAACGGTGACGAAAGAAAAAGTATGGGACGTGCAAGGGGCTTTGTGGGTAGAAGAGGATGCTTGGATTAGATCTTTTCTCTTCGAGTGATGACGGAAAAGTTTTTGGCGAAAAACCAAAAACTTTTTTGTGCCTTCGTAGATCTACAGAAAGCATATGATAAGAGTTATAAGAGAAAAGTTATGGAATGTACTCTCTGATTACGGGGTGAATAGTAAACTTATACACGCAATCGCATTCCTATATAAAGGAAGTTCTGCGTGTATAAGAATTAATGGAGCACTCAAACCATGGTTTAACATTACAAAGGGTGTCAAGCAGGGTTGTGTAATGTCTCCATGGCTGTTCAACTTGTATATAGATAAATGTGTGAAAGAACTGGAATGTATGAATGTTAAAGCAAAAATCGGCAATTTGATTGTATGCCGTTTATTGTACGCCGATGATGCAGTACTAATGGCGAATAATGAACAAGAATTACAGAGTCTAGCGAGTAGAATGTATGATGCATGCTAGGAAAGCGACCTTATTATGAATGTCAACAAGTTGAAAGTGATAGTATTCGAGAAGGACGAAAGCAAGACACCGTGCAAAATACTTGTAGGTAATGAATGTTTGGAACAAGTAGATGAGTTTGTGTATTTGGGAAGCATGTTTGATAGAATCGGAAAGGCTGAAAATGATATCGAAAGGAGGGTGACTGCAGGGAATAAACTGCACTTTGAATGAAATTATATCTAACTAATTGTTAACCGAGGCACGACTAGTGGTGCACAATGGAGTCCTGGTACCGACACTGATGTACGGAAGTGAATCCTGGAGCTGAAAGAAGAGGAACGAAAGTACACTAAATGCATTGAAAATGAGATCACTTAGGTGTATTTGTGGCAAATCTATTTATGACAGAGTAAAGAATGAAGAATGTAAAGCTAACTTTGGTATAATGAGTAAGTTTAAGAAAGGATCATTTAGGTGGTTTGGTCATGTGGAACGGATGAATGAGGAGAGAATGGTAAGAAATATATATGAAGCAAGTGTTGATGGCACCAGAAATAAAGGACGTCCGGGGAAGACTTGGCACGACCAGATAAATTATGGTTCTATTAGAAACCTCAACAATCGGCGAGCTTGTATGAGAAGATGTATGAATGTGGATGAGGCGAGAATTGTGTGTCAGGACAGAAGAGTGTGGCGCTCTATCCTCCATGCCTACCCCCGCGGGGAAACGGCGTGATGGTAAGTAAGAAAATAATACATAATATTATTCCAATAAATACTAACCTTAAAATAAAATCAATTTAGGATATTTTTAAGAATCTGGTACTTTTTTTTAGTTTCGGCATTTACTTTCTTGCTCGAAATATTAAAAATATTTATGGAAGTGAAATATGTAAAACTATGTACTTTGGTCGGTCTCCTTTCGTAAGTCCATCGACTCAAGATGATAACTGTAATAAATAAAAGTCATTACAAGTCTTAAAACTAGATTAGAATCTAAATTTTCCACTTCGCTATTTTTCCACCACAAGATACCAACGGAGAAGTTTGGCTGGCGAATAATTTTACGTTCTGAATTCTGTTTAGCAATTCCGCTATTGTCACAGAGGTCTTTTGTAGACTATGTTCTTTAAGAATCCCAAATATAGAATGAGAGTGACCCAAGAGACCTTGGAACTGATCTAATCCGTCTCTATGGGTATTTATTTACAAAAAAAAGAAAATTTATAATAATAGGATACATGTCACATCTATGCTATGAAAATAACAAGAATAATAGTGTAGTGAATTATACGCGTGTAAATAGTGTTTTTTAGAGGTATAGAAATTTAAAATAAAGTAAAACACATAAAAATCGTGGTAAGGGCCATGGAATTGGCATTATTAGAAAGACAATTTTAAGCCATTAGTTTGTAAATATGATTTCGCGCATATGGGCGCTGTGTCTGGCTCGAATAAACAGGAATCTGCAAGTCCTATTTTCGAGCACTTTTTGGAGCAGTTGAGGTTGTGTATGGGCAATAAAGCAATAAATGAATGTTGGCTTCCAAGTCGTGTATCGCATCTGGTGTATCGGCGTAGACTAGCGACTTCACATATCTTCACAGAAAATAATCTAAAGGTGTTAAATCACACGACCTTGGATGACAATTCGCCGGTCCATTACGCGAAATTGCGCGCTTATCAAATGTTTCCTTCAATAAATGGATTGTGGGGCGCGCTGTGCGGCATGTTGCGCCGTCTTGTTGAAACCGCAGTTCTTCCACATTTAATGCCGTTCAATTGGGGAACGAAAAGGTTAGTAATCATGGATCTACAGCTCTTTCCATTAACTGTAACATTCTGGCCGGCATCATTTCTGAATAAATATGGACCAATCATTCCACCAGACCACAAAGCACACCATGCAATGACTTTTTGTGGATGTAACCGCGTCTTAATAATGGTTTGTGAATTTTCTTTGATGTAACCATTCAACCAATAATGAATTTTGTATTGAAGCACGATTATCGATATAAATTTGCACAATTTGCAAGCGTTGCTCTGGTTTAAATCTACTCATCGTGAAATGGCAAACCAAACTGAGTACAAATCAGCTGTCAAATTGGCTGTGGCTGAAAAGAGTGTTGCCAATTCGAAAAATAAACCTCTAAAAAAACATCGTTTACAATTGACTGCGACCCTAACGAATGTATATATTCATTCATCATTGACAGCTCTCTGTGTTAAGATATGCCGTCGATTCTATCACATGAAAGTGTGCAATAATGACAAAAGTTAATTATTTTAGCATTATACTATACTAAAAGCTTTTCACATAAATTCATTCTAAAAATTATGATTTTTCAATCAATACTGACGGGTTATTTATATTATTAAAATAAAGTTTAAGATTTTTGTATGGAGTTTATAAGAAATCAAATGAACATTATCGGAAATAAATGAAAATCTAAAACAAGGAGGGTTTTGAAAATAATTATTCCATCCGCCATATTGAATTGAAGAAAATCGTTTCCCCAATTTCAGGTCTATTAGCTGTTCCTACGACAACCCTACAAAATCTGATACCCGGTACCGACCCTATTACTTACCGTCTATTATTTGAAAAGGCCAATCGCATTAGTCGGAACATAGGGACAGGTCATGGATGTTTGGCTCCGCGGAGGAAATTAAAGTTCAAAGGAAGTGACTGGACAAAAGACAACCCCACTTCTTTGGGAACCTTTAGAACCTAAACCTTCCGAACAGTCATCCATCTCAATTATCGAGGCGTGCCTCCCATAGTCCTAGTCCCTGCCCAATAGTAATAATGGTAACACGAATTGCACTGTACTAACGCGATCATAATAAACTTGCTGCTAAGCCCTGCGGACGGCTGTTGTGGCCGCTACGCAAGGGTTATAGTGCTTTAACAATGCACCATTTAGTATACTTTGACTTTATTTCTAGTAAGAAATAATAAAATATTTGTAAAATGTTACATGCTACATATATGTACACCTAGAGCTATACTAAATGGCCATGATTTATTGTCATAATGTTTATAAAATCATTAATATGAAGAGGATTAATGCAATTAAATAATATGGACAGGTTAATGAAAAAAAATTAAATCTCAAGTGAACACGATATTTTGTGTAAAACCATTTTAAACTGCACTACTAAAATTATCGAGTTATCATAACCAAGAATTATTCACTTAAAAAAAACTTTCCACCGCGGCCAGCGACGTATTAATCCGTTGTGATTTAATTTATTTATCCGCTTTAAATAGCGACACCTATTGGAAATCTTAATTAGTGACATCTATTGAGCAGCGCGGAAAGATAGTAAATGGATGAATGGATATAAATGAAACAATGTTATAACGCTACTTGAGTTTATTAGCACAACTCGAGTTTCAAGAGAAACAGTAACTCTTATCGACAGGTGAAGTATTAAACTAATACTCTCGAAACTCGAGTAATGCTAATAAACTCAAGTAGAGTTATAACATTGTTTCATTTATATCCATCCATTATGATGAAACTCTACAAAGTCAACGCTGATTCTACCAATAATATAATAAATTAATATTAATATTCATAATTAATTTTTGCTAATCTGTACTGCCATCTAGCGGACATCTAATTAAAAGTGGATTACACTAATATTGGATACAATGGATACGAAGCACAATCATAATATGACAGGATTTGGATTAACGGTTTATTAACCGATATTCCGAATAAAGTTCCATAGGATGTAGTTGAACAATTTAAATAGGAAATCACGTGCTTTCTAGACCTTTATCCAGTATTGACGTCGCTTCACAATGCCTACTGTTTAGTGACCAGAAAAATGTACACTGGGAGCCATAAGACATCACGTCAATTTAGACACAGGAGAGCAGAAAAACGAAAAAGCTTTGATAAACAGTCGTTTTTTTTATACATTGATATGTGAATATTGCGTCACTGGTTAATAATGTAATTATATGTCCAGGCAGTGTTTAAAACCCTTGAAAATAAATAGACTTAACTAAGTCACCATCACGCCGTTTCCCCGCAGGAGTAAGTACAGAGGATAGAGCGCCACACTCCTCTGTCCTGACGCACTATTCTCGCCTCATCCACATTCATACATCTTCTCATACAAGCTCGCCGATTGTTGAGGTTTCTAACAGAATCATAATTTACCTGGTCGTGCCAAGTCTTCCCCGGACGTTCTCTATTTCTGGTGCCATCAACACTTGCGTCATATATATTTTTTACCATTCTCTCCTCATTCATCCGTTTCATTTGACTAAATCTCCTAAGTGATCCTTTCTTAGACTTACTCATTATACCAACATCAGCTTTACATTCTTCATTCTTTACTCTGTCATAAATAGATTTGCTGCATATACACCTAAGTGATCTCATTTCCAATGCATTTAGTGTACTTTCGTTCCTCTTCTTCCAGTTCCAGGACTCCATTGTGCACCGTTAGTCGTGTCTCCGTTGATAATTAGTTAGATATAATTTCATTCAAAGTGCCGTTCACTTTATTCCCTGTAGTCACCCTCCTTTCGATATCACTCTCAGCGTTTCTGATTCTATCGAACATACTTCCCAAATATACATGTTCCAAACATTATTTCGTCCTTCTCGAATACCATTACTTTCGACTTGTTGACATTCATAATAAGGTCGCTTTCCTTGCATATATCGTACATTCTACTCACTAGACTCTGTAGTTATTGTTCACTATCGCCATTAGTACTGCATCATCGGCGTACAATAAACAGCATACAATCAAATCGCCCATTTTTGCTTCTACATTCATACAGTTCAGCTTTACATTATTTCCTTATTTCTTCATTCTCTGTCATAAATAGATTTGCAACAACGCCTAGTTGTCTTATAACCACTGCATCCAGTCTACTTTCGTTCTTCCTCTGCCAGCTCCAGGCTTCCATACATCAGAGTCAATACTAGTACTCCATTATGACATTATACATCATTACTACTGTTATCATATTGAATTGGATATAATGTTATATATTCGTAGATAGAGGAAAAAAGTACATTAGTTTTGTTATTTTTGGTTAAGATGGTACAGAAATAGTTATATGATTTTATAATGATTGAATTCATTGTAGTATACCTCAATGTGTGGAAAAAAAAAAATTATTTCTTAGGAAAATCTAATTTTGTGTGTGATTTATTAATGGCGTAGGAAACAATCGAAAGTAATTGATTAGTATAAATATTTATCTTGGTATTGGATAGTAATGTTTCTACGGATATTAAAGAGGGAATAGTGTGGGTTTAATTTCGCACTAATCCAGACCACTCACGGCAGCTTACCCCTTTGTGTAAGGTATCCCAATTTATTCCCGTACGATCGGTGATTTAAGCCGAGTTTTGGTAGGTACCAGATTTTAGTCTATTGTTACAGGAAAATGCGGATGCTGTAGGACTGATGCATTCCACTGGACAAAGGTCGTCTGGCAACCGGCAACGAGCCGCGGATGTCTATGATTGCTTGATTACTATAATATGTGAGGTTCAGGGTAATATCCATCAAGGGGCTCAGCAATATTCAAAGTCTGTGAAATATATCATAACTGTACGTCCGCGGTCATGGAAACCTCAATTTTTAATAATTCATTTCAATGTCGACAAATCGGCTTATTTTTAAAATAACATTTTAAAATACAGCTTGCAACAGCATGTTTTTTAATAAACAAATAATAGATACTTTTTTAATATTTGCTAAATTACTTTGTGACCTCATTTTATATAAATAGTTGGACAAAATACTTTGCTTAAACCAATATTTATTGATTATTCTACGTGTTTAAATATTAGGGGTTTACAGTTAGATAAATTTGAAATTTTAGAATTAATAAAAACTGTGAATAGTAAGCTAAATATTATAAATAACTAAATCCTTTTTGCAAATAGTCACATTTTATATTAGTTTTCATATTAGTTCTTACTTATTCACCACTTTAGAGTTTTGTTTTTATCTATGCTTGTATTTTTAATTTCAGTATACATTGTTTCTTGAAGAAGATACCATGTAAAATAATCAATAAATAGCGATTTAAACAAAGTATTTTGTCTAATTATTTAAATAATAGATATCTCACAGAGACTGAGATAATTTTTAAAAATGGAATAATATGGATAATTACAGGGCTTACGACCTGCCTTCGGCTGGCTTAAGTGATCACTTCACACAACGTAACGTTCACCATTCCACCCAATCAACCTCCATGTCTATCAAATTTTTGAAAGTTGTATGTATGTTAGTTAATATGTCGAATTTATGGACTAAATTTTATATTCATTTTTCCTGAAATGAGTTTAATTATAATATTTTTTAAATTATTTAAAGCAATATTCTTTATCTGTAAAAGGTTTTTAACACAATATACTAGAATACGCCTGAAAATTTAATATTTTTATATATTTTCTTATTTTGACCATTATATTATTAATATTTGAATATGTTCCAAGAAGTTTAATAATATATGTAAGCCTATCAGCCACTATCTGCCTCGCTAATTACATCTTGCAATGAGTCAGGTGAACCAATTTTCATTTAGGAAGAACAATTGTATTAGTGTGTATAACAGCCCGTTTCAAAAGCATGTAATGCTTTTTTTTTTAATACATATTAAATAAATATTGCACACATTTACATTTATCATACATTTTTTATGTTTTATTGGAACATGTTTTTAGGAATATTTATTTGTAATACATGGCTTTTGTAGTGTTAAATACGTAGTTATATATTTATAACAATAGAAAAATCAATAAATGCATTCGACTAAGACAAATCTTGGTAATAATATATAAAATACAAAAGGACGACTATAACACATTAAAAAAATTAACAGATATAAACATACAAATTATAGATATAAACATTCTAAATTTACAAAATTCAAACATTCAGTACAATTTTTTTGTGGACACCGTGTTTTTAAGTATTTTTAAACGACAACCCTGTCCACTGACCAATTAAAATGCTAAGCGGCATCAATAATCTGTTACAATGTGCATATTACGTATGGTATTACACACACTAATACAATTATTATTTTTAAATGGAAAGAAGTATAGCAACTATTGTTTTTTTAAATTATTTAACAGCATTCGTTATTTTCCTCCTTTTATTCTATAATAGAAAGGTTGGGGGGTTCCAAAGTCTCAATAATGCGCTTCCATCTTTCTCCGTCTTGCGTTGTTTCAGTACTTGACCAAACAAGACTCAATCTGTCTTCATAAAGTCTTAGTTGTTGTTTATCCCGCCGTGTTTTGTGGAGACCCTGGGCGGAGTTTCCGAGAAGATACATCTTAGTAATCACTCTTCTGGCATTTTCAAGTGTTCAAACCACCTCAATTGAGATCTTACTAGGTGTTGATGTAGGGGCTCTATAACGTAGGTCTTCCTCAAAGCGGTACTTCTCACTGGGTTCATTAATTTACTCCTGCTACTCTTCTATATAATACAGGATGAATATTATGTTCCAGGTCGATGTAGTTTTTAAATAACTAGAAAATAAAACACAACTTTTTATTTTGGTTTTTATTTATCGATTATTTGGTTTGTTGCAATTATGTATGGAATATGATATCAGCCAAGTGACCGCCTCTAGCACAAATGCGTGCTCTTTTAACCATATTTTTCATAACATTCTCGCACATTTCGCGTGTTTTTTCAGCAATTTCATTTCGAATATTGTCCTATAGCAACGGTATAATTGTTGGCTTTTTGGCGTAGACCTTTCCATTTACATATCCTCACAGAAAATAGTCGGGAGCCGTCAAATCGGGTGATCGATGAGGCCAGTCGATATTTGACATTATGCGGCCGGGAAAAATTTCTCGCAAAGTTTTAAGCGTAGCTCGGCTTGTAATTGACCCGACGGCCACCAAGAAGTTTTCCAACATATGCGATCACCATTAATGGTAACAGCTTTGCCATTATTATTGACTTTAACACGTTATTGAAGCATTAGACGTTCCATAATAGATTGTAATCAACTATTCTCTACGACTACCAAACGCAAATTGACAAATGTTTGCCAAAGCAAAATGGAGGCGAAACAAAATCGGCCTGGAACATAATATACACCTGTATAACATTTTAAATGTAATTTATTAGAAATTAAATTAATTATGCACATAGATTCAGAAAAATCAAAGTAGTGGAACGTGCATAGGTGAATGCTGTGCTAAGGCGCATGTATAGAAGACCGAAGAATAAGAGAATAGTAAAGAAAATACATTAGGTGAGTGCTGAAACACAAATAATAGAAAGCATCCGCGAAAGACCTGGCATGATCAAATAAGTACAACAGAGTAAGACCGGTTAGAAGTTTAATCAAAATGAACATGACAAGAGAGTATGTTACGACAGAAGAGTGTTCTATCGTCTGTCTACCTCCGAGGAGAAACATCATAATGCTAAGTTAACTAGTATTATATATTTGACGTGCTTGTGTCCAGTGATCGGGTGTTCGAACATCGTTCTAGGAGACCAGCAAGTTAATCCTATTTTCACAGCATAAGTGTTTAGCTTAGTTTGAAAATAGTAAGAATATTGATGTGATACGTATGATACCGTGAACGCATCTCTATTTAAGTAAAAGTATTTATTTATTAATACATTTTTTAATTATTAAGAACACATTCTTGATGTGAAGTTGTAATAAATACTAATTAAATGCATTAGTTAGAAAGATATATATATTAAATCAATTTTATCGAAAAATATTGTTGTTGCGCTTCGAACCTGGAACTCTTTCCAAACCGGGGAAGGTGCATTATCCAACTATGCTACAGCGACATCACTTTTGACGACAAATTGTCGAACCTATATGTTACACTTTTTCAAATAAATATACATCTATTATTTCATTATTTGAAATCCGGTAACGCAACAACAATATTTATCGATAGAAATGATTTTATATGTATATCTTTCCAATTAACACATTTAATTAGTATTTAAAATATCACAGACCGTCTGTTCTGAATAATTACAACTTCAGAATAAGAATGTGTTCTTCTTAATAATATATAAGTCGTATCAATGAGTTCAAAATTTAATAAAAATTTATTGTTAATTCTGGCGTCTGCTATCGGTTAACTCAAAGGTATTTGAGATTCCGAAAAAACAAAGTAGATGGCTTTCAAATAATGGAACGATAGATGTATTCATTTGAAAAAGTTTAACATTATAGGTTCGAAAATTTGACGTCAAAAGTACTGTCGCTGTAGCATAGTTGGATAATGCACTTTCCCCGGTTTGAAAAGAGATTCAGGTTCGAGTCCCGGTAGCGCAACAACAATATTTTTCGATAGAATTGATTTTATATGTATATCTTTCTAATTAGTATTTAACATTTATAAATAAGACCTTACACTTAGTTCTTAACGTGCTTGTGGTCTAGTGGTTACGATACTTATCTAGTGATCTAGTGGTCGGACCTCATTACAGGAGGCGATCGAATTGAAAAAAAATGTGAGTGCTCCATTGAAACATTCCACCTTCAATTTTCTTTTATTTTTAAAAAGCCCTGTTATTTCAACGTACTTCCATTAAATATAATAAAAAATAGCTTTATCTCTATGAGACATCTGATATTTGTTTAAAGTTCAATTGATTCATTGGAACGCCAAGAGAACAATATTTTTTTCATATCCAATCAAACGACAAAGTACCAGACGATTGTAGAATAATTTTATTCACAATATGCTGCTTACGCATTAAAATTGTAATGAATATTAAAATAATGATGATTTGTGTAACCCTGATCGGTATTTCCCCGCACTACTCGTATGTAAATAACTCGATCCCACCCACACGCTAACAACGTTCACGATTTACATGTGACAGTGGTCAGTTAAGTATATGCGACAATGTGGGTGCACACACACAGAAGCACACACACACACACACATATACACGTACATCAGGTTAACTTCCTTCGAGACTAAATGATAAATGGATTGAATACTGTTGATCTTCAAATTCACAAGAGTCTGAATTATTCATTATTGATATGTGCAAAGCCCACTTACTGAAATAAATAACAATTGATGAAACAAATAAGCATCTAGACTTGTAATTAAAGTCACATATTAAAGAACATAAAATGTCAAGATTTATTTGTCCGTTTGCTTTAATGATATATTTTTTTAAAATTAAATGTTAATATTTTTATTGTTTTTTAACTTTGTCAGAAGTATCGCGCTATGAAAGTGGAACTAATTAGGATAGCGGCCAGGAGGATTCAAAGGGCAGGGAGGGAAAAGCTGCGTTACGAAGAGCGGAAATTTCAAACGAGCCAGTGCCAATTTAAAATATTTGTTTGGATATTTTTGCTATTTTGTATATTTTTATGTAAATACTAGCACGCCCGTGTAATAATAATAATCATAATAATGTTTGTTCCAGCGTGGTCGGGTTATATGTGCAAGACCCGATTTGCCATATAATATAAATAATACCTACAATACAATACATACAAGTTACAAAAAAATATTTATGTTTAAAAAAGGATACACTTATACATAAATAAAATGTAAGTAATAAATTACTTCCACGAGAGCCCCCCTTGCACTAGAGAGTTGGTGCTGACCTCCAGCCGCAGTTTTACGCCAGCACCTTTATGTCTCAGAAGTGGAACGAATCCATGCACACGGCCTTTATAGATGCGTTACAATAACGCGCCAACCCGAACACTATTTTGCGAGTTTTTATAATGAATTCGTACACGGTTATACATCACTTGATTGTAGTTGGACCAGTTTGTAGTTGTAGCGGGAATATTCCTGGTAAAAAACGAGTTAAACGAATGTTTTTCACCTCCTCACTGCATCTGTATTGCCGTGAGAACATATTTGCACGAATTTTTAACTGTCTCCTCTGTCGTTCGATGTCATCATTGTCTTGTCCATCTTCAATGAAGATATGGCCGAGGTATTTGACCTTTTTTGAACGCTCAATCTCGCCCCAAATATTATATGACCCTTTTCCATATTTGAACACCATTATGACTGATTTAAGATACTGTTTAAAAATGATTAAATGAAAATGTGCAAGTTAATTATTTTTATTAATATTCTTCTTTTTCTTCTTCTTCATGTTGTGCTAAAGAACATCAGTGTAAATAATTAAAGTTATTCGTTATTGACACGCACAATATTAAGATGCACGAATATTACAATTCTGAAGTTGCAAATCGATGAATTTTAAGTAGTAAAATAATTAAAAATAAACTACAGTTATAATTTGGACTTAATAACATAAATAATATAAATAGTTAGACAAAATACTTTGTTTAAACCACTACTTATTGAATATTCGACATGTTTCGATACCTATAGTATTTTCTTCAGGAAACAATGTATACTGAAATTAAAAATACAAGCGTAGATAAAAACAAAACTATAAAGTGGTAAATAAATAAGAACTAATATGAAAACAAATTTAAAAGGTGACTATTTGCAAAGAGGATTTTGTTATTTATACTATTTAGCTTACTATTAACAGTTTTTCTTATTTCTAAAATTTCAAATTTATCTATGTGTAAACCCCTAGTATTTGTACGTATAATTTATAAACCCTTGTTAATATCAAAATAATGGTCTGTTTTCAAAAGGTGATTGGAAAATTCTGAATAGTTGTTGCTATTTAGGCATCTCAAGTACTCCTTGATTCTTAATTGTATAAGCATCCAATTAAGTTTTGTTTTTATCTATGCTTGCATTTTTAATTTCAGTATACATTGTTTCCTGAAGAAGATACCATAGGTATCGAAACATGTCGAATATTCAATAAATAGTGGTTTAAACAAAGCATTTTGTCTCAATTATTTATATAAAATGAAGCCACAAATTGATCTTGCTAATATTGAAGACATAAATAATATATTAGAATATTACACCTTTATTGAGTGATATCTAATAGAAGAACTAGAAATAATGTTTTCATATTTACCCATGTTATTCAACTTTTATTCAGAAGAAATATTTAATGAACCTCTTCAAGAAGCTATTCAAGAGTTTGTTATAAATAGGAAGATTTCGAATAACCTGCGTTACGCAGATGATACGGTACTTGTAGCAAGTGACATTGAGGATTCACTTCTTCTGCTGAACAAAGTAGTGAAGCCGTGCAAGACTTTCGGGTTAGAACTTAATTTAACTAAAAGAACAATGCGCTTATTAGCAAACGGAACACAGCTAACAACGAGATTATTTTTATTACTGGAACGAAATTTAAAAAATATATATACAATATTGTGTACCTGGGTTGCAATTTAAATTAATGTTGAAATCAATTGACGCGTTAACCAAACCTGAGCAACTTTAACTGCATGAAAAGGATGACCTCAACCTAAGAATACGAATACGAACGATCAGATGCTATGTGTTTGCAGTATTATTTTATGTAATGAATCACGGATAGAGTTACGAATGAAGATGTTATGGTTTGGATGAATAAGAAAAATAAATAATCCTAAAACTTGCGATACCTCGGACATGTGATGAGATATCCAGAGAAATATGAGATCTTGCATCTCATAATCCAGGGAAAGATTAAGTACTGAAAGTGGGAGAACATCATGGAACCTGAAGCAATGGTTTGGCCAGTTTTCCGGGCTGCAGTGAACACAATGATATTAAATAAATATCAGATATCGCATAGAGACGAAGCTATTTTTATTATATTTAATAGAAGATATATAGAAATATAGGTTAATTACAGAATTTTGTAGATAAAAATCTAGTAATTGTGTGTTCTTGGACGTATTCAAATACTGCTAAAATAATATACTGGTCAAAATAAGAAAAATATGTAAAAAATGAAAAATATTGATTTTTCAGATGTATTCTAGTATAAAATAAATATCAGATATTCCATAGAGACGAAGCTATTTTTATTATATTTAATGGAAGATATATAGAAATATAGGGTAATTACAGGGCTTTGTAGATAAAAATCTAGTAATTGTGTGTTCTTGGACATATTAAAATATTGCTAAAATAATATACTGGTCAAAATAAGAAAAATATATAAAAATTGAAAAATATTGATTTTTCAGACGTATTCTAGTATAATGTGTTAAAAGCATTTTACATTTCAAAGAATATTGTTCTAAATAATTTTCAAATAATCAGATTCTCATTGAGTTGACAAGTTCAAGGAAAAATTAATCATCAAATTTGGTCCATAAAAGGTGATGGTGTAGTGGTACTCGAAGTGTACCACGTATTAACAACATATACACAACATTAAAAAATTTGATAAATATGGAGATTGAATGGTGAGAATTGGTGAACGTTATATGTATTTATAAAGTGATCACTTAATACAGGTCGTAAGCCCTGTAATTACCCTATATTTCTATATATCTTCCATTAAATATAATAAAAATAGCTTCGTCTCGATGAGATATTTGATATTTGTTTAATTACAGTGCTTTGGTAGGTAAAAATCCAGTAATTGTGTATTCTTGGACATATTCAAATATTGCTAAGGTTATAATAGCCAACATGATAGCCGACGTTCGTTAAACGAATAAGGAATGAGAAAAAGAATATATTAGATTTTTTCTGAAAGCTTTTTTACAATATGTATGACTCAGGGGTTTTTAATTACATTCGATTTTAAATACATTCACTTTTACCCCAGTTAAAGTAGTGGTTGATTACACTAGATTGAAATGTTTATTCCATTTCTTCCAGAGGGAGAATTAACTCCCCGTCCGTATAGAACCTTAATCTAGAAGCGGTGGCAGTGAATCATTGTTATGAATCACGTGATGGTAATCATTTGATTGCGGTCAGGGTTGAAATATTATTTGTTATCCTGATAAACTGCAATGTTTTTTACTCAAGTCGCCAGCCATTGTTCGCGCAATGTTCTGTTGTTAACGCCGGAAGCCGAACGTAATAAAATAACCGTGTTCTGGCTTTTAAAAGTGCAGGTGTGCATGCTTGCAATACGTCATTTAAGTGCAGGTGTACGTACGTGCGTAAATTCATATATGATATTTAATTATATTTCATCAAAAAATTTGACCAGCTAGACGGAATAATGAAAGAAGCAATCTTGCGACATTTCGCATATATTTTGTAATGTCTGAGCTAACGCAATAGTTTCTTAAAAATGATTCGTCCGCGTTAATTTCATGCAGAATATTTGAAAGTAATATGTACAGTAGGCATTAGTTATCAACATATAGGCGTAGTTATCAATGATATTATACTACATATTGATACCTTAATCTGCAAAGCAGCTAACTCCATTTTTCTAAAATATTCAGGAGCAACAAAAAACTGTTTAATTTTTTAATTAAACGGATTTCGAAAATTCCTAAATACGCTTTGGTATATAAATAGGGTGACTAAGAAGTTTTATAGATATTTTGATTTATCTCGTACTTATAGGGAATATTTGGAGTTTATCTTAATTTCTTTACTAATATTGTAAAATATTATTGGGAGTTAGCTGATTTTCCATGATATTGTAGTGCAACAATTACGATTTACGCAAACGTCCTCTATTTCTGGTATAATCAACTCTTGTGTCAGATAAACATTTAAGGTTTTTGAAGAATCAATCTAAGGTTTTTCAGCACGTAGTACTTATTTATTGTTTAAAACACGTATTTTAAAATTGATGAGAATTTTTGGCTTTTAGAGTTAAAAGAAGAAAATAATGGCATCAAAAACGGTTTTTTGACAGTGGATGGAGTTAGCTGCTTTGCAGTTAATCTAATTTAATTCGATTTATTTTCTGGTGTATCAATGATTGCTCACCGAATCACAAATAATCATTTACCAACGTCACAATTACACAAATCTCACAAACACAATTTATATCACTGCTTACATATTGGCTGCACGACGAACCTTTAGGTCTAAACCAACATTCTTTTGGCAAAAATAAATCATTGTTTGTATGACGTTTATTTATATTTTTTTAGTATTATTTATAGATAAAAATATCTTCTTTTACTTTTATTTTTAATGTATACTTATTATTCGGAATGTGGTAATTAACTCATTAACTTTCTGAATACCTTATATCTAATAGCTAAGATAAAATGTAAAATTCATTAATGGTTAACTTAACTTAATAGAAATCGACAGATTTCAATATTTAGTGTTCTTAAATTATATCTATTGTAAGATTTCGTAAATATGTAATCTTAAAAATTTGGTTTACTAAAATGTGTTACATTTTATTAGATTCGTATTTAACAAATTTATCACAAAAAGAGCTGTAGTTTTTCGGAACTCGGTAAACTTTATTCTAAATTGACACTGGTCACGTCAAAAATTTACTATGGCGTCAGCGCTTTTTATAAATACATATCTGACTATTGAGCATGACAACAAAACGTTTAGTAAATTGACGACGAATAGTAAAAGAGGAAGTATCATTGCGCGCCACGATATAATATTTCATAGTACAATACACATTGAATATGTATATTTTGAAAATGAAGCGTCAATAAGTTGATATTAACGAGATTGACTAAAAGGCAAGCTAAAGTTGAGCTTCACTCAATGGCAGCCTGCGGAATTAAAGATTCTAGCCGCAGGTTACATCATAACACGGTAGTGCGCTGCGTACAGTAAGTTTTATGTAATCGCCTGTCATCGTAACATATCGCGCCCCTAGTTAAAAGTTGTAACAACTAAGAAAATATACTTTTGAGATATAAACAATTGTAAATCTTTTAATCTAATTATAAACTCTAAGAAATCCCTTTATCTTTCTCTTTAATAAGGCACATTACTCACATAATATCTATTGAGAACTTGTCAGCCGAGCGTTATACTATGGAGTCCTGTTACCGACACTGATGTATGGAAGTGAGGCCTGGAACTGCGAAAGTAGACCGAATACAGTGGAAATTAGATCTCTTAGGCGTATATGTAGCAAATCCATTTATGACAGAGTGAAGCATGAAGAAATAAGAGCAGAATGTAAAGAAACAATATATAAGAGTAAAGAAAGGATCACTTAGGTGATTTAGTCATATGGAACGGATGAATGAGGAGAGAATGGTAAGAAATAAATATGACGCTAGTGTTGATGGCACCAGAAATAGAGAACGTCCTCGGATGACTTGGCACCAGCAGGTAAACCAGATACTGATAAATGATCGAAAAATGACGACCTTGTATGAAATGATCCTGTGAGGTCGTCAATGATCGACGACCTTGTATGAAATGATCCTGTGAGATCCTCAATAATCGACGACCTTGTATGAAATGATCCTGTGAGATCCTCAATAATCGACGACCTTGTATGAAATGATCCTGTGAGGTCGTCAATAATCGACGACCTTGTATGAAATGATCCTGTGAGATCCTCAATAATCGACGACCTCATATGAAAGAGTATGGCGCTCAATTCGCTCTGCTTATCGTAAGTTAGTTAGTTAAAATGTGTCAATTTTAAAATACAATCCTAATGAAAAGTAGTATAATTTTTAACCGGAATTTTACGTAATTACAAATTACAAATTACGAATAGTTCATTTTTGTTTGTAATTCTCTTCATGCAGAAACATGGTAAGTTATTTGATTAAAACATTATACCTCATTAACTAAAAATTCAGGTCTTTAACTAGGTGTGCAATATGAATTTAATGTATATTTACTATCATAATTTCTCGTAATGCACCGACTTTATTTAGATATATACGTCGTTATATATTCGAGCATAATCTTCACGAATTTAAAGTACACTACAAACTACGAGTAAATCCAGAATCATTTTTATAATTTCATATTGGATAATATTATGTTGGATGATTGTTCATTCCTGACTTGGAAAGCGGAGAGTATCAAACCCCCATCAATTGTTTTCGGATCCGCTCCATCCTCGAAACATTAGAGTAACATCAAAGAGCGATCATCTCAGAAGTTCAAATTATTCGCGGAAACTCTCGGCTGCAAAGTTATTTTGCAGAACTATTGTTCGGGAGTAGCCGAGCGGAACGGGATAACTTTCAACTGAGGAGCACATATTTCACAGAAAACACACATGTTGGCGATTTTCTATACATCTGCCTACGTAGCGTGGACTGAATAGTTTTGCAAGTAAAGATTTTAACAAAAATCACACTAAACCATGGACACGTCATATTGAGGTGTGATCCTAGACCGGGGATCGGCAGACCGCAGCTCGCGAGCCGCATGCGAATTTTTTCACAGACATCAGCTCATATTTTTATATACAATTATATTTGATACGTGAAATAGTTTGCCTGAAACACATGACACAATAAAAGATCATTTTCCATTCTCACAATTTTTGGCTATTTATGCGAATAAATAAAAAATACTTCAATATTTTTTTAATTACTTTGTGGCCTCATCTTATATAAATAATTAGACAAAATGCTTTGTTTAGACCACTATTTATTGATTATTCAACATCTTTCGATACCTATGGTATCTTCTTCAGAAAACAAATTCAATTATAAAAAATATCCCAAATTTTATACAATCAGCTTTTTACACTAATAACAAATTAAATAATTATATATTAAATAACAAGGATAAGGACGATATTTATATAAAATCGGGGGTCTACAAATTAATTTGCAATGATTGCAATTATTTTCATATAGGTAAAACTTGCAGAAATTTTGATATTAGAATTAAGGAGAACTTCAGATGCCTAAATAACAACTATTTAGAATTTTCTAATTACCTTTTGGAAACAAACCATTCTTTTGATATTAACAAGGCTTTAGAAATTATATATACAAGTACTAGGGGTTTACAGTTTGATAAATTTGAAATTTTAGAAATTGAATAAAGTATTAATAGTTAGCTAAATATTATAAATAACCAAATCTTCTTTGCAAATAGTCACCTTTTAAATTTATTTTCATATTAGTTTTTACTCATTCACCAATTTACAGTATTTTTTTTATCTATGCCTGTATTTTTAATTTCAGTATATATTGTTTCCCGAAGAAGATACCATAGGTATCGAAACATGTAGAATAATCAATAAACAGTGGTTTAAATAAAGTATTTTGTCTAATTATTTAAATAGAAAATAAGTTAAGATGCAAATTAACTGACGATCAACTACAATCGTGCCTATAATTCAAAGGAGACTTGCCAGACATAGCAAAGCGATACGAGCCCAAAAAATGTTTAATTATTTAAGTTTTCTTGTTTTATAACTACCACATATTCTATTTTTCTGAGTAACGTGCGACTGCATTGTGAATTCGAGTTTTAAATAAATATCTTGATTAGGTATATCTAATAAATTTCTTCATTAAAATTTATATAGCTACAGTCAAAATTTATGTCGCGGCTTTATGAAAATTTTGTAACTCTGTTTACGTAATATTTGGCTCTTCTCACTGGAAAGTCTGGCGACCCCTGACCTAGACAAACATGCCGATTAAGATGGCGAACGGTTATAATTTATTCGCGCGCTTCAACTACATACACTGAATATTATTATAAATCTAAATATATAGAATACATAAAAGAACCTTCATAGATCATAAATGTTTCACAGACGATCGACTGAATATATTACATACATTAGTTTTGGAAGTGAAGGTTGTAACAAAAATCACGCTAAACCTTAGATAGGGCACGCTGAGATTAATGCTCTCTCTAATTTTGGATCACATTGTGGGCATAAAAAATCTTTTGTACAATTTTAAGAAGCACTGATATTATTTGTGCACTGAGGGAGAAAACAAAAAACCGTTCCCAGTATAAGGCTACTGGTAGGTTGACCACCGGTTGATGGGTTGACCTCAATAGTATTACATAATATAGGTACGAAAAATGTGTTTTTTTACAGGTATAGAACTTTAAAATGAAATAAAGCACATAAAAATCGTGGTATTGGCTTTATTGGAAAAATAATTTTATACCATTAGTGTTTAAATATAATTTCGCGCATATGGGCGTCGCGGCTGGCTCGAATAAAGCGCAATCTGGAAGTTCAACTTTCAACTACGATTTGTCATCTCTGCTTTATCGGCGTGGACTAGCATAACCATAGCAGGACTTCACATAACCCCACAGAAAATAATCCAAAGGTGTTAAATCACACGATCTTGGAGGCCAATTCACAGGTTCATTACGCGAAATTATGCGCTCATCGAATGTTTCCTTTAATAATATTGTGAGGCATGTTGCGCCGTCTTGTTGAAACCACAGCTCTTTCACAGTAATGCCATTCAATTGGTAAACAAAAAAAGTCAGAAATCATGGATGTATTTCTGGGCACGATGGCAAATAGACTCATTCGAATACTCCTCAATACTACGTTCCACTGCTGCAACAGCTTCTTCGTTGCGCACTGTACGACGTCTCTACGGATGCGTATTGTCAATTAGAGTATGCGTGGTGCGAAAACGATCCATGGTTATTCGATTTATTTGCTCGGATGGACGATTACGTCGACCGTAAATAGGACGTAGCGCACGGTAAGTTTCGCGAACTGAACCACGATTTTCGAAATAAATTTTCACAATTTGTAAGCGTTGTTCTGGCGTAAGTCTATTCATAGTGAAATGCCAAATCAGACAAATCAACTATCAAATTGGCTGACGCTGGTAAAAGTGTTGCCAATTCGAAAAAAAAACATGCTTTATTAATAAAATCCAATAACTATCAATAAAATCTGCAAATTATTCGCAATCAAAAATATGATATTTTAAAAGGCAGCAAAGTTGTAGTTAAAAAGAGATTATCTTGGCTGTGTAACCTCAGAAAACGGTTCAATTCACAAAATTTTAGCAACCTTATACAGGATAAATCAAGATACTTCGGCACATGAAGAAGTTTTAAATTGCGCGTTATATTTTTTTGTGTGCGCTATGATGCCAAATATTGTCCGAGACGTGATTATTGTCAAACAGCCCAATAAATATGACGGACGGTTCTTATTAATGTGTGTACTTTAAGAAAACTACAATAAACTGCATGCAATAAATATCCTTACAATAAATCTAAAGATGCACAATACATAAAATAAACCTTATAGACTATAAAAGATACTATTTAAATGAATATTACAAAATTTATAAACTTAACATGACATAAACAAAGAAATGAATATACAAATCCAAACAAATAAACATCGATCTTACCTATTCATTTAAGAAAAGCGTCCCTTGCCAAAAAAAAAAAAACAAATTTAGATTAGGTCAGAACCGTTTAAATTTAATAATGAAAGTGTAAAGTCCTAAAATACATTCATTTTTCATTACGTCTAGATTTTGTTTTACTCTTCTACTAACCCTTTTTAAATATATATACAATATATTTTAAATGTCGTTTATTTTTTGTCTTTGCTTAACAGATAAATATACACCTTCGCGCTATTAAGTCTGTCATTAAACCGAAACACCTGTAAATTTGTCTCCCCTGATACCGGAGTGTCCCAATGGTAAATACAAATAAGAACCAGAGATAATGTAAAAATAAAAATTTTACCAATAAAATAAAACCCAATAATATACCTACGTCATTATAATAGATTTAGCAAACAGAATCTATTTCTGAAATAAACCTTGGCAAAATGTATGAGACCCAGTGTTTATTATATTATTATCATTAGAGCTGTTGACTTACTTGAAAACTTAAGGGGCTACTTTCAACGATAATTCAAATTTTAGCATTTTTTTACGAAAATATGGGTTCTTATTATTCATTTATATTAGAAGTTAAACACTACATTTGACTTTTTTTACTATTACTCATATAAAACCTTTATACTTATTTCAAACTGAATGATATTTGCCAAAACTAAAATAAAAAGTCATAAAAATTTTAAATTTAGATTTAGAAGCGATCATCTAAATATATGTAGGTACTTTGTCTGATTTCAAAACATATTCATAAATAAGAGTTGTGTACTCTAATAAATTATTACATTTTAGATTGATTAATTCAAATGACAACACACATTTTTATTTCATTCCATATGATTCCAATATATTAATATGATAAAAGGTGGAAAATACTCCCGACACGAGCTGTGTTTAAAACTTGTATCGAATGCAAGAAAATTAACAATTTTATTGTTGTCTCTTTCTATTCAAACCTTCCTCTCTCGCATAATTTACGTGACAAATAACGTCATTAATGATTTATCTGATTTTTATAATAATTTAACTATTAGCGTCAACTCGAAAGCATATCTAATTCGTGTATAATTTCTCGAATTTCAAACTGGAAAAATGAAAGCTCGCCCTTAAGGAACAGATCGTATTACTTTTATTCGTAAATATCAATCATTTTAGCATTCAAACTGTACGACAGCCAAGAAAGATGGCGGCCGGTTAAAAAACCAATAATTCGCTTTCAAAATACGAACGAATTCGAATGTTCTCGAACATACACCATTCTTTCAAGCATACAGGCACGGAAATAATGACTCTATTGTAATAAATGTGCAGTATTCGTTATAAATTCAGAATAAAAAAAATGTCTTTTGTTAGTATATAACGTGTGCATTTAAGACTGGTAGAAACGCGAACATTCTGCCATACACGAGTACCCTAGTAATATAGTGTTTTATATACAAGTCCATGGAGAACTCTACGCTTCGTGGAATAATTGTATCGATTCTCCCGCACGTCTCCACAAAATTAATTTTGCTGTGCCGATACGAACACTGAGAAATTTCCTTACTTAATATAAATTTAACAATTAACAACTATGATACGTTGTAACCTTAATGGATTCTATTATAAAAACATATTTTCTCGCCAAGTTTAAGTGTAACTCATCTTTAAAAAAACAACTGCACATTTTTCATTTATTTAACTTTTTATATATTTTTATTAATTGACTGAATATTTTTATACCATAATGCACTTTTAGCCCATACCATGTGGAGAATTGTCGTACATGTTAGTAAATGGTGAACAATTGGAAGTGATATTATCATATCATATTTTATTTATATTTCAACATATTACTTGTCCTTGGTTCACCAAATAAAACAAAATCCCATCTAGTATTATAAACGTACATTAGTGTATTTAAAACAGTTTTTTGGTTTAATAATATCTAAAGTCTAAGAGTAACAAATAAATTAAGTAATGTACAAATAAATGTTGTATCGATTTTCATTTAATTAAAATAAAAAATTGTAAGGACGTCGGAATCATTCAGTCGAAACGCAATGTGATTAAAATCATTCGCAAGTTCTTCAATTTCTTAATTCAAATTTTGTCACGTTATTAAAAAAAATATATAAATTCCTTGGAAAAAGTGTGAATTACCAAAACGCCTCGGTATGAATGACGTAATTAAAATGTTGGTCTTTTTTCGCTACCTTGAATATAAATTTTCCATTTCTCTTCGCACGTATTTTTACGTGAAATGTTTTAGTACGTGAAATCGATACACATGAATGCTATTTCCTCCGCTGAATTAACTATATATTATAATCGGGTATATTCTTTATGCCCACAGAATTTAATATTAACCGTTTTAGTGCTAAGCAATTTTCGATACAAACGATCGCAGCGCTTTTGCGACGCGTAGCATTCAAACGGTTAAAGTAGACCTAAAATAAAGGCTTATACAGATTGTTCATACATATTAAAATGAAAGATTATACAGTTTATAGTTTATAAAGCAAATGTTAATGATCGGATGGCAAGAACTCCTGACTTGCCCATTTTAAATAAGTATTCAACTTCTTTTTACATACAAAACGCTATATATGCTTTCAAATCGCCGCTGTGGTAGTCTGGTCCATAAGGATTCAACTACTATTCATTATTTTGTATGAAGTATTTTATATGTCGTTATTAACTACATTGTATTATAAATTGTACATTTCTAAGTAACTTGTAATAAACACAATATAATACATAATTTTTCTATCCTACCGTTAGTAAAGACAGTTAGCGTATTGAAAATAATTTCAAAATAACAAATGCATTGCAATTCATTGAATCATTTAATGATACTTAAATGTGAAAAATGTTAACGAATACAGAAGAATCAAAAGATACGGGTCATGTATAGTCGCATTTACAATACGGTATTATTGGATGGGGAGGAGCATATAAAACTTGAATATCACAATTAGAAACGATGATAAAAAAAAATCTAAAAAAACAAATGACTATCAAGTATCCAACACTTCACAGATTTCAAAGTCCCTAAAATAATAGATATATACAGAAACATCAATAATTATACAAGCAAATTCCTATAAGATTTACATATATTATATATAAATCTATAAGATTTACAGACTAAATTAATATTCCAAAACTAATATGTACCGCAACCCAAAATCATTGTATTTATCAAGGCATCAAATTTTTCAACTATCTCCCCATCATAATTAGAAAAATAACAGACTACTATAAATTTGTATCCGAAGTCAAAAAATATGTACACAGACTAACTGAAACATAAATTATCTCGTTTATACTCCTTCCCTATACACAAGTATTATTCTAATAGAGATGTAATAAATGTTAAAAGAAATATATATATATATATATCCTACTGATTATTTTATAAATGTATTATATCTTCTAATATTAAATTATTATTATTTAAAGTGTAAGAATGTATTAGAATGTAGAAGAATATAAAGTCGTTATCAATGTTAATTAAGAAAATCAAAAGAACAACTAACAAGTAAAAATGTGAATTACTGTATAAGTTATAGATGTAGGCAATGTTAAGTGTGTTAAAAAGTGACTGACATGTAAGTATATAAATAAATGTACAATAATCTATATACACGTACCCAATAGTATGAATGTAGAACGTGTTAAACCAATACAATGTAGGTACTTAAATTTACACGAAATCAGTTTCTGCTGTTGTCAGGTAAATATATTGATTTGTTGTATAAAACCTTCGCACTTGATTGAAATCACATCAGCTGTCTAGGCATACAGTAGTGTACCTACATAGAACACCCCGGCGCGAGCTGCCGTAAGGTTGGTTATCTAACAATACTGCATTGCGCCCGAGAAAACAGCCGCGGAAATATAGTCAACGGTGTGGATTATACGAATTACGAAATTTGGTGGAATTTCAAGATAATTCAAATACATTTTAAAAATATTCATAACATGATAGAATTAAGGGATATATCGTAGGATTTGTTGATAAAATGTAATAAAAAAATGTATTTTGAAATTTAACAGACAATTATTAAAATATACTGTAATAATAACACGTTTGTTTGTGTTAGAACTATTCGAGACAACCTTCATAGATCACATTCATTATTAAGCTTTGTCTGTTAAATATTAGCTATCGAGAAGTTGCGTCAAAGATTTACCTTGAAAAGGCTAAATCGATATTTTTTTTGTCAAGCGACATGAAATTTTAGCTACGTATCTAATGATATCAAAAAAATAGTTTTCCGATGAAATTTTAGCAATCTTTCACAGAAAACTCAAGATTATATTTACAGAAAAAATTCAGTTACTACGCCACGTCATCAATATCAATTTGCTGTTATTTACTTGATTATAATATTTCCTTTTTACGAAGTAAGTAAATAAAATTATGATCGATTACATTTTCTTCTTCATTAGTGTAGTATAAAATGAATTATTACATGCATAGTTAAAATTCATATGTGAGCTAGGCCATATGTTGCTAGGCCGTATGTTGCTAGGCCGGTGTTTTAACTATTTTCGTTTCGTAGCCGAAAGGTGACTGCCGTTTTATCGGCAGCACTTGACATACATTTTGAAGCGACATCAAAGCGATTTGTGTATTGGTTCCATGTGGACATTTCCAGTAATTTATTAGGGTGTGGGTCTCTCGCTGGGGGTTGCTGGGATGGGCGATGCCGGGAAGAGCAATGGCTAGAGAGACCTAACGGAGCATTTTACTGGCTCTCCCTCGCACCTATTGCGACCTGGACAGAGTGAATTTCTGGCCGACTGTGACCAAGTTCTGCGACTGCAACACGCAAATGTGACATCTACCCTTCCCTTTTAGGGGTGTATGATTTCTATAACTTCTTTCTGGCTGCCTTCTGAATTGAATGTGATAACGAGTCTCACGTCAAATTGTACAGGTATGGCTCTGGTGCGATGATACCGGAGCCAACCTATGATGGTATTATGATGATAATGTTAATAATGACTGAATGTAATAAATAAAAAAATATGTAATTATGACGAATCGAAACGAGCGTAAACAACTCTCAAAACGATTCGGGATAGGGTGTAAATAAAAAATAAAAAATAAAATATTGGTTACATATGCAGAAAGTACGCCACTGGTATTTATAATAATGGTGTATTCCATAGGAATGTTAACATATACTTATTTATATAGATAGCTGCCCATATGTGTACGAAAAAATTCGAGTAGATCCTCACTTTTCCCAATTTGCTTTATCCAAAATAAGAAATATGCCCAGATGGGCCACTAGGCGGTCCTAGCCACTAGGGTAACCTATGTTATATCAGTGGAATAGAGTAATAAAAAAGCAGCTTGAACCCAAAGAACAACAACGATTTCTAACGTTTAATCTTTAAAATAAAAGTATTAGTATTGATAATATACCCAATTGCAAACAACGAAATTTTTTTCATTTTTATGACTTTAATACATATTTTTAATTATTACATAATTTAATTTATTTTCTCGTGATAATTCGTAGTCCTATAATAATTACAATTTTCTCGTAAAGAGTCATAACTTATTTACGGGGGTTGGCCGAGTTGTTCTCGGCTCGTTCATTTTCATTCGCCAGGGAACAGGTTCCTGATGCCTTTATCTCTCTCGCCCTATATATATTTTACCGTCCTCTCCTTACTCACACCTGCCACACTTAATTCTATCTACTATATTACTAACAGATAGATCTACATTCAACCTTACTTTGTTCACACTGTTGACACAATCGTAGACAAATCTGCTCACACACCCCTGAGTGATCGCAATTCTATCACATTCATCAATGGCGTTTTTTTTTTGCTAATTTTAGGCTTCATTTCCATAAATTAGTGTTGGCGCCAGATCTCCATTTTGCATAGCAAGTCTTGCATCGATTAACAAATTCTTATTTGTTATAACTACCCCCAATCATTCTCCATTCGATATCTATCTGAACTCTCCCTCACCGTACCCCGTGAATATACAAAGTGTATTACTATATGGAAGCCGTCGGAAGAATGGAACAGAGGCATGTGCCTAGTCTGGCAGAAACGGTACAATAATGTGTTGTGATTCCTAATAATTCTAATTAAATTTATTTTCAGATGAAAATTCAAACATTCCTAAACAATCTTCGTTCTGAACATTCATACGAGTATAATTTCAAATAATGTTTACTAGTTTAATTATTTTGATATAAACTGTTCCTACACAAAACTGTATTGAAATGATTTCAAAGAAATAACATATCAAAATTCAGAATTTATTATGCAATATTTTGAATCAGAATAATTACTAAGTATAAAATTAACATAGAAATGTTAGGCTAACTTGATAAATAATATTAACGAATGCGAGCATAAGGATTTTACGACAAAAATCAAACATTAATGATGAATTAATAGATTACACGCATAAAATTTAAGGTGGATATTTCATAATGATCATCTTAATATCCAATGTAACAGTAATAAAACATTTTCTTAGTATGCAAACAATATCCAAGTATACACATATCGTATCAACACGTCCTTAACAAACAATGTTACAAATATGATAACAGACTTAGATAATAATATTTAATTTAACGCCCGAGGAATACGAATACAAGGCAATATTATAATGAAAACGGTGTTTGATAACATGTACATATGAAATAGAATGTTACCATCTTTATTCGATCGGTAGAGTAAAAATATGAGAATTAAATCTTTAGAAAAATTTAAAAAATTGATAAAGCTGATTGGTAATGATAATTCGGGAGGGGAGAATTCCCACGTCTCTCCCATCTAAAAATCAATAATCTTATTGGTTTATCTGATACTGCTCTGTCTCCTTTATCCTATGTCAACGCTCATTCGGTAGAGTAAACAGCGCATGAGCATCCTTAATATATATTGCGCTTCCACGTCTACATCTGTGACTTTTGGATGCCGGCTTCAGTAGTGTCATTATGGCCGTATAGTGCTTGATTAAACGGTCAGTTTAGCGAAATATCTGTCATATTTTCATCTGTCTATGGTAAGGGAGAAATCTTACCATATAAATTGTCTTCTTATGACATTTTTGTTCTTTTTGCTATCTAACTTACAAAGATGGAATTATTTTAACCTTTATCGTACCGTGATAGAAAATATCCGTAAGCTACCATGCTGTCAACTCGTGTTACAGTAAGTATTTATAGATTTTTTAGCATTTTTAATAAGAATAAATGTTTTTCGAGCCTAAATGGCTTTAAAATAGTTAATGCCGTACATTTACTTTAAATATCGAGCAATGAAGTGAAAAAAAATCGTAGTATTTATTCACACAAGTTCTATATAATACGACATTAATTCTTCTTACTATTCATTTAATTAGTGAGAGAAAGAGACATAATTATATTCGTACGTTTGTTTTTCTTTTCACTGTGAAACTAATGTTTGATCTTTTTCTGTCTTACTGCAAATACTAACTTTTCCAAGGTAGCAATTTTACATGGAATTGAATTAAAAAATAATTACTTTAACATAATTGGTTATGAAGTTAATCATACAAATGATTAGTCATTTCTAAGCGTAAATGATTTTTTTTAAAGTTAAAATATCATTTGTGTAAATATGAATTAAATATATTAATTAGAAAGATATACATATAAAATCAATTTTAACGAAAAATATTGTTGTTGCACCACCGGGATTCGAACCTGAATTTTTTTCCTAACCGGGGAAGGTGCATTGCATTATTCAACTATATACTAAAGCGACAATATTTTTAGCTACAAATTTTTGAACCTATATGACTTGCAAAGACCCTTTGCAAGTCTTCTATGCCGTTTTTTGTCTCATAGAATATGGACATTTATTTTTTTAGCAGTGAAAATGATATCTTTCATTTTAAGAAATTAATATCTACATGAAAACACAAATATCTGTAACGGTTGTTATTTTTCACACAGATGCGCCTAATGAATCATTTTCGACAAAAAAAATTAAGAGATATATTAAATATCGCACACTAAGACTGCACGAACTTAAGTTATTTAGTTTACTATTACGTTTAAAAATAAGATAAGATAAGACAAATCGGTACGTATCTAAAAATAATACAATTTATTATTGAGCGTTGTATCTGGATCAATGGAGTTGTATAAATATCGAGTAAAAATAAATCGACATAATAAAATTACATCTACCGTTTTTCTTCTAAAACTGCCGCATTATATTTAAGGGTCGGTCACTAAGCCATTCCGACGGGGAAATAAATTGTAAGGAGAAAAAAATCGCCCCCCATCAAACAGCCGTAAGAAACTTCGAAAAGTTTTCTTTCTGGGGAATTATTAGAGTTTGGATGTTTTTTTACACGTTTAAACTTTATGAAAGCTTCAACGCCGATCAACAAATTATATAATTAGTTGACATGATTTGCTGGTAATAAATTGTGGTGATAATTTTTAATTATCGTAACCACGATTAAAATTGTCGGTCGCGTGGCCAAGAGTTCGCTTCGATATTAACATAATATATTGAGGTCGGAAAATTCAATTATTTTAAGGTACTTAATGTACAATATGAACTTTTGGTACTGTTATGTTTTACATTAATTAAGTGATATATTTACTAAAAACTTGATTACTGTTTATTATTTATATAAGGGAATATTTTTAAATGGTAGCTGTGTTTTATTTATCGGTACTGGGATCCACACCGAGTAACATTATTTTTCCAAAACATTATGAAATCAAAATGTTTGAAAGCATCGAGTATCGATCCTGATACCTCTCACATGGTAAGCAATGTGCCCCCATCTTGCTAATAGACTGAAATTATTATTTTTTTTACTTAAGTGTAAGAACTGTCACCTGTTTGTGTATATGTGTATGTGTCCGCCATGAGAGTGTGAGTGTGTGGGGGGCGAGCCTTTATAAGTTGCCGCGCCTTTGAGAAGCTCTCTCCCATCTAAGCGACTTTCAATTGTAAATACTATTTCTGAGTGTAAATCTTATATTAATCAACGTGTCGTACTAAACTTGGTATTGTAATAAAACTATAATTATTGTAAGGAAGACAGAGTTTATTTTTCAATAATTCTACCAAGACATAGCAAGACACTAAAAAGAGGATAGAACACTAAGAGTTGCCACAATAAGTATGTAGGTTTTTTGTTAAAATTTAATTAATGCATTCATTTATATTTTATTATTTATACATTCTTAACACAAGCGTTAAAAATTATGTGAAACAAAATAGTTACCCTTGTTAAACTTTGTAAGAAGCTAGTATTAACAAACAGCTTAAGATTTGTACACTGCTATTTGCATATCTCGTCGATTTTTTGGCAGCGTAAGGTGTACGGTTTTCTTCTGATCAAAAGAACACATTCTATGTATAAAAATCATGTATTATGTTTTTTTTAATGTAATTAACAGTAATTATAGTTTTCAATATATTTATGTTCATTAGATAGATTTTTCAAATAATCGTCTAGCTATATCTCCATCGGTTCGCTAAACATTTCAAGTCTTTTTGCATAATGTTAATAATATAATTAAATTTTATAGATTAAGATAAATGTTAATAAAACATTAAAACACAATAAATAATAAAAGAGATTGAAAAATAAACAATGTAGAAGTTATTAGAACTTCTGAACATCGAACAACTTGAGTAAACTATAAAGAGCTATTCTCTCGAGTATACTAACTGTACAGCCTAAATATATACTTTTATTACTCTGCTGTTAAGTACCTACTTCTTACAACTTACCTCTTTGACACTTTTTAAACAACTTTCTGTAGCCACGAACACCTTAAGTTCATTGTTACGTGAAAGAAAAGGATATAAAAAATCTATTACATAATGATAAATAGACACGTAGCTTCAGCAGGCGACGCCAAACATTGCGAAATAAATTGTGTTAATATAATGCGTAAATAAAGGATTAAAATAAACGAAAATACTAAAATAATTAATCGTTTTATTTTGAATAAGCTGTTTAAATATCTGGGAAAGGATGCGAGAGGGAAAAATTATATCAAAAAATAAACAAATAGCGGGATAAAATGGGAAACGCTTGTTACTATCTTTGAGATTGTTGCCATTGAATCTAAAGATTATAATATATACGACGCTGTCACAACGGATTGTTCTATAAGAGTATGAAATATGCTCGCTCACTTTGAGACACAAAAGCAGGCTGCAGATCTTCAAAAATAAAAATAAATTACGGTCCAATCAATGCGTGATAACCTAACATTAAAATGGAGAAAGTTAAAAAGAAGTTGGAATTACGGAAGCGGTACGACGCCCCATGATATCCAGAGGAAAGTGAAGTGCGGAGGATGGATGGTGGTCCGAGACTGAGACATATAGTGAGAGTACTTATTACGCCAACGGAATCAAGATCGAGACGATAACTGAAACAAAGATTAGCAGATAATGCCGAGATAGCTCAAGAGGTAAACTGGACCACAAGAGCGGTGTCAAGGAATAGATGGTCGTCTCTGTTGATTGTGGTCACGAGTACTAACGCACCCTTAATCCGAAAACGAGGAATATAATAATAATAATAAATCTCCAACAAAGTTATTAATCAATTCAAATATTTAAAATAACATAACAATTATAATATTTTCATTGTAAAACTGATAAAACGTATGTCATCATCAACTCGCATCAGATTTCGATTCAACTTTGCAATCTGTGCGGTTCGTGTGTCACAGTGGGTGTTGTAATACGAATATTTTTTTTACATACTTATTTTTATATTTAATCTACTGATTATTTAATTTCAATTATTGAACATATATTTTACATTTTCATACAAAATCCCACGTAGAGGAGGGTAAGTATACATAAAAAAATCTCTTCTGTCACCGGCCGCAAGCATCAGATTTGGTATGCGTGTAAAAGTGGATTCTGTAGTATTGTGTCTAGATCATTATTACAAAACAAGGTGGCGGATCAGGTTGGTTATGAATTTAGCCGAGATATTTTCCAGTACAATTGTGCAGAAGAGATGATACAGAAGTTATCGTATTGTATACATATAAATATATATATTAGTCTGAAGCGCAATGAATTTTTTTTCAAGGAGTATTTTTTCGTTTTTCTATTTAAATCTACTCGTAAATAACAGTGTCAAGTGTTTTAAAATTACGTGATCTGAAGCGAGTTTTTAATATCTGAAATGCGATGTGAATTTGCTATTCCAGAAAAGGCGGGAATAAACCGATCCAGGGCCAAAATCATAACTTTATTGTTACGAAAATAGCTGTATCGAATACATATATTTAAAGTTTTTATGAATGCGTTGTCATGTAAATAATAACAAATATCTTTAGGTGAGAGAGAACAAATTAAATTTTATATAATAAACTAAACTTTCGCCATATCGCTAAAGGAAATAACTTTTTACTGGGGTAATATATGCTAGGACGATAACAGTGCGCGCTTTATATATAACTTGTGACATTTAACATGAAAATCTGATTTAAACTTATTTTAATATGTGATCTCTTTATGGTTCAACTTTATTGAGAAGGACACAATACAAGAAGCATAATAATTATGTAATGTTGCTTTGGTATGAAGTGTAACCTATATTTAAACAAACGAAACACAGTAACATTGAACAACCACTTTCATATAATATATCAAAAAGAATATACCGAATAAATATAATTGATCAAAATAAGTCAATTCTTTTGAATCGTCAAAACCATCGATATTTTGAGAGAAGACTGGCAATGCAATGTTGCTTTCATGAATTTTTTAGACTTTTAGTATTTCAATCATCAATATGTATTTTTTGTAAGTTTGTAACATCACATTAGATATCGATTTATATTTATAAAACTCATTTATTATTTATTAGTTTAAATAGATAAATGATATTTATTGGGAGGAGTTGATTCAATTTAGGTACAAGAAGTCGTTATTCCTGCCAAACTGTGACAGAAAACTGTATAGATACATCTCGAGTTGTATATGAATTGTACAAAACCCATGTATAATTCATACGTAATGATATATAATCTTAGATGTCTCGTTAGTGTGTATAAACATATGTATTCAAAAAAAGAATAAATAAATTTCTAGACATTCCTACCCACCACGACAATTATAATTTCTCAAAGCGAAAGATATGCGACAACCGTAAACCTTTATGTGAGAGTGAGCTATTTCTCCGTTGGAATGCATAATTCATTCGGCTTACGCAATGTCAAAGGTTAGAATTTCACAGTACGGTACCTACCTACTTTCTAACCAAAAATTTAATGGAAAAAAGCTGTTGCTACGACTGAGATTTTAAAATCAGCCAGGCGGCAGTAAACGCCGTGTAACACAGCCTTATGACAGAAACGGATTGGTTGAAAGCAACTTTCCTCCATTCGCCTTATATTTTCCAAAGCTTAATGGTAATCGTGTTTAAATCTCTTGAGTGGCATGAAAAGGAAGTCATCTTATTAATAAAATTCTCGGCTCATAATTCATCGCGAAATTTTATTTAAACGTTGAATAGAAGAATTTAAAGATATTACGGAATAAAAGAAAATTCTTTGATATTATGTCGTAAATGGCGCGGCGGGTTTTAAAAATGACAATTCGAAAAATAAAAAAATAAATTAAATGTAAATTAATTAAGGCCTATGCGAGGGTGTGAAGTATTACGTATTAAATCGAGAGCGTTATTAATTCTGGACTGAAATAAGTTTATTATTCTAAAGCTTCTAAAATTTTAAATATGGACAAGATCTGAACTTCAAAGACAAAGTGACACGTCATATTTATATTTTCCTTTGACGAGGGTTTGCGAAAGCCACAAAAGCTCTTACATACACACCCATACTATTTTAAACCCACGCGCGCTCACTTCATTAGATGCGTAAACTGTCATTAAATAGTACCTACCGTATAACCTTTTGCGAGCGAGTTTCTGCACCCCCTTGTGTCCGGCCGGAACATCCCTCCATCCGCTCGACCCACTCTTCACCAATCACGATTATAATTATATTATGTTTAGGCTCATTATTATAAAAACTCTAATTTTATTTCATCATTGTCGTTTTGGTGCTCCGCGCGCGTACCGACTGTTAAGTCTGTTCAAAGTAGCTAAAAGGTCTTCTGATCATGGTCTAAATGTATGTAGTCTAACAAAACTTATATAAATATTATCCGAAAACGGATGCACCGTGCATTGCATATTTGCTGCGCCAATGGCTAAATAAGGAACACGTGCACGATGTACACGTCACATTGTTATATACTCGCGTCTCAGTTCTCACCTGAAAGATAGAAAGAACACCTGGTCTTATTTAATATAAATAACGTCCTATTTATATCACGTCTGCCATATGAGAGTAATTAACACGTAGATAGTATAAATCTATCCATATAAAGGCAAAAGTGAATATTTTTAAAGTAGTTTTCTTTTAAATACTAAATCAATGTATTTACCGGTAACGCAAAAACAATATTTTTCGACAAAATTGATTTTATATGTATATATTTATAATTAATACATTAATTTAGTATTTAAAATATCACAGAGCTATGTTCTGAATAATTACAACTTTACAATAAGAGTGTGTTTTCCTTAATAACATAACTTTATTGATACGAAAATAGCTGTGTCGAATACATATATTTAAAGTTTTTATGAATGCGCAATCAGTATTCTTTGATAAATCTGGCGTATTAATAATCAAGTTTTAATACGCCAGATTAATAATCAGTTTTCTTTGATAAATCTGGCGTATAACAACAGAGTTTTTATTCAATGACCAAGTGCATTCTGAATCTTCTAATATATAATATAATTAGTATTAGTCAGCATAATCAATACTTATCTTATATCATTATCTTAACTTTTATAATCTAATCAGAGAAATGGCCTATAGGTGTAATATGTCCGTATTACGTCGTTCTCGTGGCCATTTAATAAAAAATGAACACATTATATTGTACGTTTCATATTATTAAATATAAATAATAGGGAAATTTTAAGATTGCACCCATCAGAAGATGGAAGAAGCCAGGCTGACATGATCTGGTCGTGCAGTGAGGAAGCCAGATGACCGTATCGTCAAAATAAATAATTAAAAAAATACAGGCAGAATATAAAAAGGATAATCTCAAACAACCTGGTGGTTAATCGTCGAGGAAGACATGAACAACGACCGTGCAAGTTAGGAATTATTTTTATAACTCCTTCGACTCTTCATTGAAAAAGATGAAGAAGTTATAAAATATAATACTTATGAATATTTAAATATCTTTCAAATAATAAATAAGAAAATAAAAAATTCTAAAGTAACGTTTTTAAATAATTCATTGATTATTTTATCAAAATTATTTAAATTAAATAAAATACAAACACTTTGTGTGAAACCGCGAATTATATTACCGTTTCAACCGTTTTTCGTTTTGAGCCAACCGGTTTCGCTTAGCTCAAGCTTCGTCAGGACGTATTTAAAACTAACAATAAATATAAAAAAGAGTGAACTTATATATACATAAAGAGAGAGATACAATATTAAATTACATGTGAAAGACAGAAACAGAATACACATACAGTTAGACGGAACATTAAGGGAGGGGAAAATATGGATGTTAAATTGATTTTAAAAGAAACATACCTAATATGGGGCTAATGGATAATCTTTATATGTATTCTGTCTCTCTCTTTCGCATATAATTTTATATTCGTCACCCTTGATTTTTTATCTAATTGCATATATATTTTGTCTCTCTCTTTCACATATAAATTTATATTATATCTCCCTCTTTATGTATATATAAGTGCACTATTTTTTATATTTACTGTTAGTTTTAAATACGTCCTGATGAAGCTTGAGCTAAGCGAAACCGGTTGGTGTGTAATACAATTCGTGATTCCATACAAAGTGGCTGTATTTTATTTAACCTAATATATCAAACCACAAAGCGATTGCTTTTTACGAAAATATAAAATTATTTAACCATAATTTGCTTTGATTTCTGCTTCATCTTTTTCGTATTTATATTAATACTTTTATTTAAAACTTTTTATCTACATTTAGAAGTTATTTCTTTCACTTTCTTACTTGGAAGGTACTAAATGGTAAAAAAATGATTTGTGATGTTGAATGTCAGACGTGAAGCCAGTAAGAATATTTCTAACTGCGGTCTATCTAATATCTAAGTTAACAACTATAAAATATAATATCATATCACAAAATAAATTCATTAACCGAAACATGATAATTAATATAAAAAAATATTATTGTTTTAAAGAGAACACTTTATTATTTGTGAAGTTGTAATTTTTTCAAAACAGAGTTCTATGATATTTTAATACAATTTAAATCCATCAATTAGAAAGATCTCTTCCTATCCGGGGAAGTACGATATCCAATTGCACTACGTCAGACAAATTTTCGAACTAATACGTTGCAGTTATTTCAAATTTACACATCTCACGTTCCATTTGAAATAACTGAATAAATTACAACTTCACTCTCTTTAAAACAATAATATTATTTTATATTAATTATCAAAATATTATTGTTTGGAAGAGAATATAGGAATATTTAATAGGCTGTGATTTATATATATTTTAATTTATCTATTGAATTTCATCCCTCTAAAGCGCAAAGCCTTTTACAAGCTTTGACAAATCCGGGTGCGTCTTATGGGGATTTACGTTTTTGATTTGAGTATTAATACTGTTTCTGATACGCTTTAGTAGTCGTGATAAAATTGGAAGTATTGCTTTTAAAATATAATAAATTAAAAAAATATATTTTTTATTAATTGTTTATTATTAAAACGAGTCCGAGGAAAAATAATGTAATTTTAATTTTATTTGTCACTTCGCGGTATCATGCCAAGAATTTTTATTTTCAGAAGAAGATAGTAATACGTAGACAGATAGATGTATATATATATATATATATACGGTTTTGAATAATCATTCAACGTATTCGATTTATCTTCGCTTTTATCACTCATAAACGTGACACATTCTTATAATTTGAAAGGATAATCCAAACATGTAAATAATTTGTGCAAGCTCTGAAATTATTTACAATTCAAAATTTCTAACGAATGACTTGCAAAATAATTGTAATTTTAAATGTAGCGGCCCAAAGAACAGTACACATATCAGCTCACACGGGGCAGTGGGATTAATTCCGTGGACCCAAAAATGCAGCAACACAGCCGTTAAATTCAATTTAATGTCAAAAGCTTCGCACGGTGTAACATAATAAAATTCTGGTAATATTTTCCTAAGCTCCAGGGAAATATAATAACTGCATTCATTGATTTAGATGAAATTAGACAGCGTGTAGAATTTATAACTAACTTATTTCGCAGTCTGTGTGTGTGTGTGAGTATTGCCGCCCTTTTTTCCGAAGGCTAAGAAGACGGTAACCGCCAGGCGCCATTCTTATTATATCCCGTGCTTCGATCAGTCCAGCGGTCCAAATAAGTCAACAGTGCGCGCTTCGGTCGGTCGAAATCTAAAGAAGACAACCCAGCTAAAAAAAAAACAATACCATCGGACCAAAAATACAGCAAAAATAAAAGATTATTGCAGTTCATATATCATATGTTTGCTTGTTGTTAATCGGAAATCTGGGTACCAGCTATCGAAGGCATCTACATAAACAAGTATTTTACATGTTCTAAAACCCGATGGTCTAATGGCATCAGGCAAGTTGTTAAATAATATTAGATAAGCAGATATGGAAAGCGAAAAACGAAATAAAAATTTACACCGATCGATAGAAAAAGAAGATTAAAAATTTAAAAAATATTTTAAGATGATTTAAAAGCAGAATAATCTGTTACTGTTAACGTTAAAACAGAACTCGAATGCCGGAAATGTTAAAGGTACCATTCCATATTCGATATAATTTTGTCTTCTCTTGGAATAAATCTTCTTGAATAATCAAACCGACGTATTAATTAATTTCTAATGATCATAATACGGTCCATTCTGTCAGATAATTCATCTATTAAGTACATCGTGTATTTTTGTGATATGTTTAAAAATTGTCTTGAAAGAAAAAAAAAATTTGACGTTCCAACTTTTGTTCGATCTTTAATATCGATGGATCGATGGATCGTCGGTCGCGTGCTCGTGAACGCGAAACGTATAAATAATGGTTCTTGTCCTATTACCCCCTCCCCAATACCCAATAGTGTTATTCATGGTTTTGAATGAGTGGTATAAACCAGAAGATCTGTAGCTTCAGTGAAAAAAGAAATCCAGATACCTAAAGAAGCACCTCAGACAGATCATGATCGGTAGATCGTCTGATTGATCATTGAGCCCCCTCTTCACTATTATTTTTCCTGTCCTTAGATCCTTCCTTCCGTCCCTTCCCCTCATTTTGGCCGGAGATTTAACACACAATTTTGAAAAAGAATCATTATGAACGGAAAGACATTTCTAAAAAATGAAGCTTTAAATCATGTAAGAATGTAATTGTTAAATATAATGTCTTCATGTGTATGTTTAGGCCACCTCATATTGGGTCCATCTATGCTTTATCTTCCAATTTTATTATTCTTCTTTATTATAAATACTGTTTACACTTGTACTTTATTAGAAATACCGTTTTCCAATACCAATTTTCAATTTCGAGTAATAGAAATTGAAAAATATACAAGATGGCCCAAAAGTCACGAGATCTTTTTTTAATTGAAATAATCTCTTTATTTTTAGAAAATTTACATTTATTATTTTATAACCAAAAATACATTTCTTTACAAGTACGTCAAGTGGCCATGATACCTCCCCCTCCCCCCAGTGTTCTCGGAGCATGTTCCGCTGCCTATCTTCCGTAACAGTACGTTTTACGGCACATCTTCAAAGAAGTAAGAGCCAAGAACCCGTCTTGTCCACAGCACCAAATCGTTATTTTTACGGTTTTACGGCTGACATTGGTGGACTATTCTTGAGTTTTTCTATCTCCAAAATTATGTTTATTGACAGAGCCGTTTAGGTGGGCATCGTCACTTATAAAAAATATAAATAAATAAATTGTAAAAATTAATTAAAATTTTAACGGTCTAGTGTCTTTTGGGTCACAAAACAAAAATGTTACGTATTCATCTAACACGTACCATAATAATTATCAGCAGTTTTCTATTCACTGCTGGATGAAGGTCTTCCAAAATGTCGGGTACAACTGTACAGCATTTGTTTGTTAATTATCCGCTCTCCGAGCATGTGGCCTGCACATTACCATTTTATTTTCTTGACGTATTTAATTAAGTCAACTACTTATCTTATCTGTTATCTTACCTACACGTTGCTTCACTCGCCTCTTTGTATCTTTCTATGCCTCTTTAGACTTCTCTTTTATTGACAGTTCATGTTTTGCAGGCGTAAGCGGACCCACTTTTTATTCTAAACTTATAATGCACTCCGTCCCGTCTCTGTTCTCACAGTTAAAAAGTTGTTTACCTAATTATTCACCTAATTCGTGAATTTCAATTCATTTACTCTAATGTACAGTTCTCAGTTCTTTGAAGGCTATGTGTGAGAATGCAGTTAAAATTAAATGAATGGCGAATAGGCAACACCATCTTTGGGCCATACGGCGAACATCCTTTGAAAGGCCGGGAGCAGCGTCCAGTAAGCGATCAAGAGAGGTCGCACACTCGCGGTGGCCCGGACCAGCCGGATGGAGGGGGAACACCGTGGAGTGGGGAGATGATCTCGCGCTGACCGGTGACTGACGAAGAGACGATTTTACTCTCGTGGCCCAAGCAGCCTAGCAGCATTTCATAATGTTTATTTAACTGTGTTAATTTGTACTTATTTGTATTGAATTTTCAATCTACCTGCCTTTTATTCCTGATGTTTGCTTAACCTAAATTTTTTCTGATATTTGGAGTTATAGTAATTGATTAAGTTAGTTGTCAATCTGATTCAATTATTCGACGTCCTTAAGACTGCCGCTACACCAATAGCATGCATTACCACCAAATTGGTAACTGCCCCGCTGACCAGCTATAAATCAGAAGGTTATGTATGAAAGGTTATATATGTGGCTTGATGCCCCCATAAATAACAACAGTACTCACATATTCTTTTAAATATGATCGCGGAGTATGTGCGTATGTGTGTGTATGTGTGGTCAAAGTAGATTGAACAAGAAAGACTACTTACATTTTACAGACGTTTATTGATAATCGTTGCACAGTTATAGTTAGAAGCATGCGCAGCAAAAAGTCTACGACGAAGATCATTTGCTAGTGATCTTGTCAGGAAGGCGGCTGTGAAGGAAATGGCGCGTAGGGGCCGGCTTCCCGGACGGCTGCCGGCGCATATTATTGTTGTCGGTAACTGACGTGTTTTTAAGAGTCTAGTTTTACACCCAGATGAGTTTATAGGCAGTCAGCGGTGTTGCTGATTCTGGAGGCGATAGACCTTCAGAGTTTCTTTCAGATTCTCCAATGCGTGAATAAGTATAATATGATGCATACAAGTACAATATAATGCATATAAGATAAAAATAGCAAAATAGCCGGTCCAGCGGGATCCACCTGGAGTCAGCCATATCGGCTTCCCGCGCATTACTCCACGTTTCCCGCCAAATGTGGTGTGAAGAGACAATTTGGCCATTGGGTGAATGGTTTGAGCCTAATGACACGTGTAATCGCGGGGATAATAGTTTATACAAAGGATGATGGCGGTGCGTACACCCAGATATGGACCATTATATTGCGAAGCCACTAATTCCATTAACCCTGCTGTGGGAGAGTCTGATATGAAATTTGAAAATCACGCTTGAAGAATATACTTTTTTTTTTATTAGAAAATTTTTTATGCTGTATAATTAAATAGCGGTACGTGCTCGGCGTTGCTGTCGATTCATTTAGTGATATTTTAAAATAGGGCTTAAGTAGTAGGGTGTAGGGTGTACTTTCGTTTATCGCAGGCCCTAAAGAGTAACGATGTATGCATAATTTTGTCCTGGCAAAGGGTGGTCGAGAAGTTAGTGCGATGTGACTATATTTTCCTCAGGATCCTAGAATGCATATATATCCGTAATAATATGACGTTTCCCAGTGTATTTCTATGAATTTCTGGACGTCTAGGATGAATTGGATCCGTGTGGCTATATAGTGCTCGATTGAACGGTCAGGTCTTTAATATCTCTAGATTAAGATTACATAAATGTTTTCTCTTTTATATGTTCAATAACAGTACAATATAGTAATTAAGTGTACATTGTCTTTATTACGAGTAAGAAAATACATACACGAAATCTATCATCTTTACTTATCTATAAATATTGTCTATGATATACCATAGAATTAAGCATTTTCAGAAATGTCAAAATTACGATTTTTGCTTATGTTTCACATTCGATTCCAAATAGCATTTTTGTGTTTATTATTGTCAATCGCGAACAAAGGTGTGCTTTGTTTTGGGGGAAGATTTAGAAAATATAGATTCTATTGAGACCCCCCGCGAGGCCTAGCAGCAAGTAATCGGCGATGGCTGATGAGACTAGCCACCCGCGGGGCCTAGTATGTGTGTGTGTGTTGATAATTAATAGGTTGTAATAATAAAAATTCTATTTAATAAATATTGATGGTTTTTTCACGAACAACATTTGACAAAATACTACAACGGTAGTTTGGTTTAACGGTAAGAATTTTTCGCTTATTAAGTAAGGAAAGATCAAGAGATTGAAAGTACGTTCCTTGTCCCGAAAGACCAACAAATTAGTCCCGTTTTTCACGGCACAAGCACTCAGCTGAGATTGAAAATGGTGTATACCAACGTGTACGCATCTCACTTTAAAAAAGAAACATAATTTTTTTTTAAGATTAAACGATAAAATTGTAAAGTTTTTCCCATACACTTTAAAAAAAATATTAACAAGTTAGTTCTCAATCTGATTAAAAAGAACGAAACGTTGCCGGGAAAAAAAAACTCCTGTCATATGCCACCCCGACTACCGATCAGCAGAAAATATTCCGGAAAATTTATGTAAGGACTCCCACAACGTTTTGCCGACTGAACTACTTTCTATAGATCCACCACAGAGCAGAAACTTATTTATTACAAGCGAATCTTGTTTTATTGCTGACGAAATTTATTTAGTTACAAACAAAAGAGTGTCATTCAAACTTTTCAACTTAAAACAAATTGTGCACGATTAGTGCTTCGAACTTTTTATCTGTGTGTAAAAGTCATCCCTCGGACAAATAAATTCCTTGCGGTAAGCGCAGGTTATTGGAATAAATCGTATATTTTAGTCAATTTTCAAAGGACGAAATTAAATGTATGTTCCGAATTCATTAACACCCTTTTGGCCCATTTCCCCGTCCAAATTCCTATCTATGAATTTCCTCATGCTCGTCTTGACAGTGTGACCTTGACGTCAGCAGACGTCAACGTGATGGATATTTGTTCAATCTCGACATCGCGATAGCATTCGCGATGTGGACTTTCAGGTCCAGTGCACTAGCACTGTTTTTTGGTGATATCCACTGTGTTTTGATCACGTATCGTTTATCGTTTGTGCCGTGGGTTAAATTGTGATATCGCCGTCTTCAATTGGGAGCGGAGATCGGCACATTTATTGTGTGTTCTCGGCGGCGACTGCAGGGATTACGGAGGTGTCATATACAAGGAAGGCGAGTAGTCCTTCCGAATCCCGGTTCCCAAGATCACTGGTCCTTCGACTGGAATCCCTGTGCCCTCACTGACCTCATCCTGTACCAAGGATCCTTAATTTCCTTCCCTACCCTGCGATGATTCCGATTTACAACCGGAATCATCGTATTCTATTCCGCGGGACGCGATCCGGAGATTTGCGCAATACGTTAATTTAGATCCTATCGATCCGGGTTTACGTTTTGAGTTCAATGTATAATGCAATAATAGTGCTACATAGCTTTTTGAGAAACCTAATTTCTTATGTAATTCTCACGTAAACAATAATTAATTGCTCTCATCAATCTCAGATTACAGTCGGTATGTTCAGTTTTTTTTTACAATTTGGCAAATTCCCCTCAAAGATAAGCAGTTTAAATCTTTGCGTCAGTGTTTGATAACTCTAAATCTCAGCTGTATTGAAAATCGAGATTTAATAAAAACTAAAATTATTGCCTATTTTAAATTAAACGATTACAAAGTGTTTTTAATATTCTATTTGTTTCATATTTCATAAATATAATAAACATTCATACATATTTCCTTTGTGTAGATAGTCATATTCGGATAAGAAAATTACCTGATAGAATCAAAATATCCTAGGGCCAATGTGATCACGATTTTTGAACCACTTTTACACCACTGTGACACAAATGTTCCCAGATTTTCACGTTTAGAATCTTCTGTGTTGATTTTTTGGTGTACTTTTTTGGCAACATCAGCCTTGATGATGAACCCCGCAATAGGATCCGAACGTCGGCCAGACAGATAGGAGACATATTTACGCAGATAAATTCTACGTAAAATCTCTTCGTATATAGAAATTATTTACTTATATATTGCATGGTACATTAATGTTTAGATTATTTTTTTGGATGCGTACACGAATACGTGTCACATGAATATTCTTACTATTTTCAAAGTAAGCTAAACCGCTTGTGCTATAAAAATAGGACTAACTTGATGGCCTCCTGTAACGAGGTTCGAACCCCTAATAGTAATAGTAGCGAGTATCGTAATTGATTGAACCGCGAACCACTAGCTATCAAATGTTACAGATTGCTTTTTGACAGTGATTTAATTTTATCACGTTGCGCCACTGAGCATTTATTAATTTATTAATGACAACATTTTGTAACAGGTTATTTATGAAATGTAACAGTTAAAATGTGGTCATCTAACAACCGTTTACAAATGCTCTCCGCGTTCGCAAATACACAATTTGACAACCCATCACAGTAAACAAACACCCTCCTACAGCGGGGGTACAAATTGTATTGTTAATTACGTATAAAATTAAAATATTGCGGTGAGGGTCGGAATAAATTTAAATAATCAATAAAAACACACAGAAACGCAGAAAACATGAAACGTAGATACAATTATAAACATATATTTTGCACCAACATATTACTTACGTAGTTCCATAGTTTCATGAAAGAAAGAAAAAAGTATGACCGACGCAAGTCACCTATCACAATTGTGGTGACGGAATTGGAACGGGATGGAATAGGAGGAGGAAATGTGTGGGTGGGTACGGTAAAATAGGAAATAGAAAGAGAATTGTGAAGGAATCTTTCGATAATAGTAGACCAGGGTGGACTACGGGATGAGGGGGACAGCTCGACTCGCCCGACGATGACGCCGTCGTCCCTGGCTTCTTCTGAAGTTCACCCATAATTTAACGGCACAGTACACTATTTAATGATTTACATACACAAAATACGATTGAACACGTACCGTACTAATCACAAAGAATTCCAAATCTCGAAAAGTTTAATCTAGATTTACATCTACATACATAGAACTTAGATAGAACAATCAGCCGAACTGCTAGACGGAAAGGTACTTCCATAGAATTCAAACGAACGATCACAGCTAGGACAACACTTCCACCCCAAATCTCGACGAATTTCACAACTATTACTGCCTTTTTTTATTTTCAGGGCCTCTAAATTGTCCAATCGGAGGCCAAACGCGTTTTTATAGAGGATATTGACCCCTGTGCTATTGTTAAAAGAATGGTTTTTTCAATAATATGGTTGTCAAATTCTGAGAAACCATTGAAGATGTTCTTTGGCACGAACATTACGAGCAGTTTTGCCTATGTATAATGAAAAATAGAAAAAATAAATATAAAAAATAAACCGGTGACAACAATACTACATTTTTTAAAATAATAATTTGTTTCAAGTCATGGAATATATGGATGAAGTATGTGTTCACCGATCAAAAAACAAAATAATTACGAATACGGAACAAAATGTATTTTGTAAGTATCCCGTTAAGCTCATTTCTATGCTTTTAAGCTCATTTCCATGCTGTTAAGCTCATTTCTATGCTTTTAAGCTCATTTCCATGCTGTTAAGCTCATTTCCATGCTGTTAAGCTCATTTTCATGCTGTTAAGCTCATTTTCACGTTATTAAGTTTTAGAGCTCATTTGTGATTTGGAATTATAGTGTGCAGCAATGCTATAGTAGGTTTCGTTAAGAGACAAATACCATTTGCCTGAGATGAACCCTTCAATTTTTAGGTAACTTGCGAGAAGGGAAGACGGCTTGAAGAAGATTGTTGTAGTGCGCCACGTCGAAGGACGAAGAAAGAGAGGAAGACCCGCCACCGTTTAGACTAATCAAATGGAAAGGGCTACAGGCACGTCTCTAGTGGCAGCCCTAAGACCTCCAGGATTCCGAGAAAAGTGGAAGACCACAGTCAAGAGGGTGGGAGTTCATGAAGATCACAATCCTCAGTCATGGGGACTGTAATCATGTCGTGCGGACCGACGTGGATAAGAGATAGTAAGTCTGATCCATGATCACGATACTGTCAGTTTAAATGTTGATACCGCCATCGGCAATACTATTATATACTTATTTAATATGATAGTATATATTATAAGTACACAATCCAAGTATTTGGAATCCTAAAAAAGTTTACACTTTTTATGAATCCCGAAATTCTCTAGATAAGATACGATACGAGTACCAACATATTAGCTTAATTTCGGGTTAACCAAAATGAAATGAAGAAACACTTGAGGCTTTGCTATTGCTACGGACATATTATTTATATTAATAAAATAGTAATTTTTCAATCTTACACAAGTGTATTACGTTGTTTTTTTTTCAAAGATTCCTTACATAATTAAATACAATATATTACATAAATTTTTGGCTCATATTCAATTTTTGCACAAGATTGGATTTACACATGTGAATATAAGAAATAAATTTTTTTTTAAAAAATACCAATTTAGTTATACTTTTTCCTCCGGTGGAAAAAAAAACAATATCGCAAGTGTTTTATGGATACCGTAAAATAACTTGACGATACCTGGCTCTTCCTGAAAATTCTATAGAATGACTAAGTCAACTCGAATCTTCACACATAATTTAACCGAGAAGGCGTACAAATGCAGAAAGCCAAACAAATGCCCCGTTAATGTCACCGCCCGATATTCTACATATACGATACAAAGATACGGTACGAATTTAAATCCCTATCATTGATTTGTGTCCATTCTTATTAATTTTAAACTTACAACGAAATCAGTTCTTATTTTAAATACTAAATTAATGTATTAATTATAAATATATACATATGAAATCAATTTTGTCGAAAAATATTGTTTTTGCGTTACCGGGATTATAAAAATAAATAAAGCAAAAACAATATTTTTCGACAAAATTGATTTTATATGTATATATTTATAATTAATACATTAATTTAGTAGACCTATGTTATGAATAATTACAACTTCACAATAAGAATGTGTTCTCCTTAATAGTTCTTATTTTGTTCATTTGACAAATTTTAATCGATTTTTTTAATGATTTTAATACTATTAAATAAATTAATAATATTAACAAAGATTGAAACAAAATTTGAGGCACACCAACTGTTTAGGCATTATATGGGTTGCTAACCCTAATTTTAAATAAATACTTGAGTACGTGCATTTCATTTTGTGTGGGTAAACCACAAAACTTGCGGCGTCAGAGCCAATTGTCATGCCCTCGGTTACGCATCTATTACAGTGGTGAGCGTGAAATAAAGATCGCACATTCATATCGGGTCAAGGGTCGGAATCTGGCAAGACGGATCTCGAGAAATCTATGAAAGACCATCAGATTGAAGACAGCGGATTGGCGCCCAACACAATTGCAGGCTAGATTAAGCAGGTTAGTGGTTATATCTGCATAATTTGGAATAGCATACTCTGTGAACATTATCAATAGAAAACCAGAACCTGACATAGCTATCAAAATAATTTCCGGATACACAAGGATGAAGCAAAATTGCAAAGGAATTGGAATGGGTAAAATATTTCACGTTAATATTTCACAAATTATAATTTGAATGAATGTGTTATGTGTGTTACATATTTTATATATTAAATTATTGAAAACTAACCTTGTTCCTACCGTTCCGTGTATATTCAACACTGGACGTAAATTGGCAGAAGAAGAAGACTAAAAAATGAAAAATTACTTTGAATCCGAGATCAAAAACAAATTTTAATTTTGAAATTTCTGACAGCAGAAATGGAGTCGCTTGTTTTTCTATTTCGAAAATAAACACACCATCAGAAAAAAATGTCTACCTAATTCGTATTACAAAGGAAAGTGACAATTCACTCCGATAATAAAGCATTAGGCACACGGCTGAGCGTGCATGCGTACCTACAGAGTTAATTAATTATTCTAACTTGTATGATGGAACAATTAGTTGAATAGGTTCGTTTCGGAGACATCTTAGTCACAGTGTATTGATGAAAGCCGGCAAGCAATAACCGACCAAGTGTGTCTTCCCAAATGAACCTTCCGCGTCAGTGGTGAAGTGAATGAACACAGGAACTGTTCTTCGGACCTCTAAAACATGATATGACAGAATGCAAAGGAGATTATATAATAAACAAGTCATAAAAACGTGCTGTTTGTCGTTTCGGTAACAAAAGGCACGCGTATTTTGTCGTGGTGCCAACATATTGCACGCTCCGTTTGAAATGATCGCTGAATGGATCCATCGCTTATTTTGTGGAATTGCCGCGCCAATTGACCAACAATTTTCGTGACTGACCGAGTCCGGTCGTTTGCATGCCAACGTTAAAGAAACTTGCGTCTAATGGTGAGACGCGATGAGATAAATTTCTGAGATTTAGACGTCTCAATGCCCGTGTACCGTGTGTTTAAATTTTGGTCGTGTGGAACGCACGAGCGAGGAGAGGATGATAAAGAAAATATACGAGTCGAGTGTAGAAGGCGATAGAAACACAGGGCGTCCGCGAAAGACCTGACATGATCAGATAAAACAAATATAAAAGCGTCATCATGAGGAGATGCAATCGGTAAGAGTAGTGTGCCAGGACTGTGCTCTGTTTCTGACATCACCTCGTGAGACAAACGACACGACATTCGATTTGACAGCGAGACAATTTAACTATTTATTCTGAAAAAAAATAGCATTGCATTATGAGCATTCATTCCGTTTTATCTGTTACAGTAGAGATTTAAATCCAGCCGACGGACAAACGGTCAACGGATTGACGTTTAACGTACGTATGAATACTCGTATTTTATTTTTTATTTATTATCTTTGTTTTATTAACCAGTGAATTGAGTTTAAATACATCTACCGGTTTCGGGCTTCTTCAGGATGTCATAACTAACTAAAAATATATATCATTGTTTCTTCACCAGAATCTATTTTTAAAAAAACAACAATTATTTAAAAAATAAATTTAGTACCTAACTCAAATTGCTGCTCAATACAAATTTAGTCGAATAATTTTTAGGAAAAAATTTTAGAATGCGACTCGTAGGATATTTCCTAAAAATTATTCGACTAAATTTGTATTAAGCAACAATTTGAGTTAGGTACTAAATTTATTTTTTAAATAATTGTTGTTTTTTTAAAAATTTTAAAAATAAATTCTGGTGAAGAAACAATGATATATATTTTTAGTTAGTTATGACATCCTGAAGAAGAAAATGGTATCTTTCGAAACCGGTAGATGTATTTAAACTCAATTGAGTGGTTAATAAAACAAAGATAATAAATAAAAAATATGAATTTTAACCACAAAGTTAATATTGCTAATTTTAAAAGTAAATAAATATTAAATCTCATCATGGCGTGCATAAGTGGCAGTGCTTAAATCTCTGAAACTCAGTTATACACAATGGTCTAGGAGAAGTCTTCAAACAATATCATGAGGACATAATTCAATCTTTTACTTAAAATTTGTAGTTCTCTTTTTTATTATTTTTAATATTTCCTAAATTTCACATCTACATTTTAGATTATGCCAAATATCAATGACGAATCATGTCGTAATCACACCCCGTCCTTGGCTTGGCAGCAATCATAATGACATCGTGTGAATGCTCTATCTACCCTATTAATTCAAATGCAAAACCAATTTTACAGGTACGAGTAGGTACCTTCAGAAGGGATGAAAATTAAATGCGTACATGTGTATCATTGATGAAAAATACTTTTTTAAATTCTATCTACATTATTTATTGTCAAATTTGAATCTGTTGAGAAATAAATTCAATTAATGTAAAATACTTTTTAAGGATTTCGAAAATCTAAAGCTTTATCTGATTTTAAAGCTAAATAAAAATATATTGTATCGGAGCCTTTGTTGGACGAAAATAATCGAGGTGATTTCAAAGCATGGATAAAAGCAAAGGAAAAATGCCACTAGGGAGGTACTGAATTTTAGTGGGTATTTCTAAATAAACCGGTGAATTTTCTCTTACAAAATTGTCGAAGAACAATGACGATCGGAAGCTTTGGTAAAATCAGAGCGAAGTCCACAACGATCATCAAATTTTCTGCGATATTTTGTGGAATTTTCAACGAGGGAAAAATACAATTGACTCTGCAACATTTTTAATGAAAATTTCTCATTACCCAACAAATACAGCATTAATTTTTTTTGTAAATCGAGTGAATATAATAGCGCTCTCGTAGTTATTTCATTTATAATTTATAACTTTTTTTTCATTTGTTAGACAACGATTACTTAGCACTGTGATTTGTGTAAGTAGGCACTAGGCGTGTAGGTACTTAACTCACAAAGAGATTATTTACCCAACTACCGGAACGTGAAAAGACATATTTTAAAATTTGAACGTGTGATTGTAATAGCTTTATAAAAATTTTAATTTAAAATACGTTTCAAAACATTTATACGTACTTAATAAAACTCGTTATCACCAGAGCAACATATATGACGTATGACGTGTGGCGTATTTGTTTTAATCACTTTTTCGTAATATTTTTTTCTGAGATTACTCTATAGAGATAGCTAATAGATTTGTTCGATTCGCTACTTTGAACCGGATGAGACATGCTGGAAAATGTGGAGCTCAACCTCGGGAAGTCTCCCGTACGAAGAGCCACAAATTAGGATGAGACACAAAGAACTGAGTAAACTTGATTGTATTAATAAAAATAGTTAAAAACGTTTGGGAAAAGTGATTATGAATTAATGTTGTATGTATAACTTGTCGAATGTAATATACCATTAATGAGTCAATGAGAATAAGGATGAGTGTTTGTGTGGATGTGAGTGTAAGTGTGATTGTATGGTTCTAAATTAAAAGAATTTTAAGAATAATGTGGTTAGCGTGAGAGTATTGGATGACCCAATAATCACCCCGTACTCTCGTGTTCGTTTGATGTCGCGGAGTGTATTGTGGCGCGTATTTGCAGGAATGCGTGTGACAGGCGGCAGCTTACCACAACAGAAACTACACCACTGATTGAACTGAATTTAATGAAGTCACTTGTATAAATATAAATTTGAGTAGCTTGTTGGTGTAGTGGTCAAGACGTTGGCATATTGGTCTAGTGGTCGGGGGTTCGCGCCTCGTTCCAGGACACCAGCAAGTTAGTCCTATTTTCATAGCACAAGCATTTAGCTTAGTTTGAAAATAGTAAGAATATTGATGTGACATGTATTCCGTGTACGCATCTCTATTTTAAAAAAAAAAAAAAAGATTGAAGTTTAATCATACAAAGTAGTTTCTGCGCGAATTTTTATCGGAGGCGATTTCTGGAGCTGTTGTTTGGAAGGCATCGATAGGAAGAGCGATGATAGTGGCATGGCCCGTCCGAGTGCTGCTGACCGCGATGATATTGTTACATACCATTGGTACTTATGGCTAATGGGAGTTGCGTTTCACGTACCACCTTGCTGAGTACATTCAGCATCGCTGGGCGGTGATGATGAGAGCGCAGGCTGTAGCCCTCCACACACGTGTAACATAACATTACTGTTGAAAAATATAAATAAAGAGCCTTGAACGGCAGTATGACCGAGCCGAAGGCTCATTAAAAAATATTGTGAGAAGCAATTATGGCAGTTAATAATATCGTATTGTGTTTTATTCATATGTTTTCCGGTGTCTTGAAGAATTTCAGCATTCAAATATTACCTATTATAATATGGTTGTTTGCTAGGAAGAATAATTTATTCCTCCTAGGGACGACATAATATCTGCTGCATTCACAAAGGCAATACAATGAAGGTTCTTCCTGTCTCGCATGCATTCATGAGGAAAATATCAATTTCAAGCGCGTACACACTCTCAGAAATGTTTTTAAAAATAACTGCGAATCGCTATACAGCTCATATATATTATTATCATATATAATTACGTAGCATTCGAAGCACTTCAGAATCGTATATGGCCTTATAAAACTAAAAGTTTAATCATCGCATCCATGTTTGAAATGCTTTAAGTCGCTTAAGCATTGTTTCGGTGAGTATCCATGATTCGTATTAAATGAAATTAAAAGTCATGGCCGCGCTTACATTTTTGAAAAAATGCAGCCAGGATTTTTTAAATACGACATATTTTCAGTTTTCATTTAATCTGCGTACTACGTACACAATTTTCTCTACCCTTTTCTGTCTAATTCCGTCAATATACAGCCCACCATTATCCATTTCGATTCATTTGCTAATGATTATGTGCTTTGCTAATGATCATGTATTTTACTAATGATCATGTACTTTGCTAATGATCATGTACTTTGCTAATTATAAAAATGACGCGTTAGGCCAAATCGCGATTGGTGAGACAAGGATGTAATAAAAAAGGGGGATTAGAGGAATGCATTTAATTTTTAGCCTTTTAAGATTGAATGTTTTATATATATAAAGGTAAAAATTGTTGATTGCTATGAAGCATTATGCAAAAATGCGGAAGTGTAAAAATTTACAAAAAAGTCTACAAAAATTTTCGTATACATGTAACGCAAAATACTTTCTAAATTTTGTGTAAAACTTAAATATCGTTAAATTGTCGAAATGGCATACATTATCCCGTCAAATTGATACTGCCGATAGATTTTCATCTTTCTCGTCACTATTTTGAGATTGCGAATTTTAATCATTTCGTCTTAAAAAAAAATCTGTTTTTTTAGACATAGTAACATTAGTAAAACACTACGTAGAAATTAGCTTGTATCCGCAGTTCGAGAAATAAAGACTGTATTTTTCTGTAAAATACGAAAAAATTTCAATAAAATTAAAATCGCGGTTAGCAAATCCGCGATCGACGAGAGACAATTGTAAATATTTTCGGTCGGCTGCGGACGCAACTGAAGGGTTAAAAAGAAATCCGAAAAATGTGCCCAAATTCCTGGTACAATATGAATTGCGTCTTTAAAACACGACATATAAAGTTAGCACGCGAGGATTATCAAAATTTCACAGTGAGTTGTTTAAAAATTTCACAAATTTTATTGTGAATTACATTTTTCTCTTATGTTTTACTTTTTTTTTTACATAGACCCACAACCTTAGATGACCTGGGTAGTTTAGTTAGGGTCAATTTAGAATAGGTGATCATTGAGAATAAGTTCACCTTCAAAAACATCATAAGTACACTTTCGCAAAAGAAAGCATGTGACAATAATAAAAAAAGTATCACAGAATTCTTGAATTTATGCCGGTAAATTAATAAAATAACAATTTATCATCAGAGGAAGAACTCTCTTATTTTTGAAAGGAAATACTTGTTCTATGTAAGACTCGTATTTTAAACCATATTCTAAAAACAATAAATAATTTGAATAGATATTGAATTCTTTTTTTAAATACAAATTAAATGTATTAATTAGATACACATGTAAACTCAATTTTATCGAAAAATATTGTTGTCACTATTGGGATTCGAACCCGGATCTCTTCCTGTTCGGGGAACATTTAATTTATATTTTTTATTTTTTTATTTATAGAGAAACAAACGGTGTAACAATAACTAATAACATAATATATAATAAATAACACCGGTGAAGTTTCTTCGGAATGAAATAACTAGTACATAATAAAATAGTATACTCAAACAAACTGATAAACAAAAGACTTTTACATTAAAATAAACACAATAAACTAAAAAATAGTAAATATATGTGAAAAAAAGAAAAAAAAGAGCGTTTTTAAACTGAACATACAAAGTGGAAAGGGGAAAGAGGAGAGGGAAATGGGATGCAATATGTACAATTTATGTTAATAGTTATTGAAAATTTGGCGTAGTTTAATTTCATTAACATGCATTAACCGATTGTGCTAAACTAATACAGTACATTGTTAGCAAATTTTCGAACTTATATGTTACACTTTTCAAATTGATACATCTATCGTTCATTATTTTGGCGTCTTCTATCAGATTATTTAAAAGTATTTGAGATTCCGTAAAAATAAAGAAGATGGCTTTCAAATAATGGAACGATAGATGTATCAATTTGAAAAGATGCTTTACTTAAGGATTTTACATATCGCATACCTAGATCAAAACTAAGACAACTCAAAATGTAATTTTTCAGTAGACAAAAAATAAAAACATTTTTATTCATTTTTTGTTACCACAGTTATGAAACAAAATAACATTTTAGGTCATAAATGTATCCTAAAATGAGATTATTCGAGAACTGGGGCTAAGTTAGTTGCGTATATGAGACAGAGTATCCGAATACAATAATAACTCAAAATTCTTGTTTTTTTGAGTTGTGTTAGTTTTGATCTAGGTGTGCAATATAGTAACTAAATTCGTCGTAAAATTACATATTTAACATGGTGTAATTGAAATGCATTCTCCTGGAAACAAAGTGCTGAGTTCGAGTCTCCGTGATAACTAAATACGTTTTTCGATAGGTAGATTTTAGATTTAAAAATTATTTTATATGTATATATTTATAATTAATACATTAATTTAGTATTTAAAATATCACAGACCTATGTTCTGAATAATTACAACTTCACAATAAGAATGTGTTTTCCTTAATAATGTTTCAAATGTTATTTTAACGTTCTGGGGATTTAAATTTTACAAGGAGGTATTTATGAATAATATAGGTATGTAATAGCCATTATTAGCTAATAAAATGACTGCGGTGACATTTATATTTTATGGTGAAAATTTAATTTAGTAAGTCAGTACAGCAGGGTTAAAAAGATTGTGTTTTTACTGGTTAGTAAAAATACCGCAGAGTAATAATGATGTGGTTTCTAGAGTAGCCGCGGTGGACTCGGCGGGGAGGGGGGTGGTACGGGTCATAAACGAGGGCGGATAACATACCGAACATATTTGTCGCAGAATAGACGGATGGAAATCGATGGAATTTCCCAGCAGAGGGTGGAATCTAGGAAGGTTACGTAATATATGAATTCCATGTGTAGAGTCGTAACCCCGCCATGTGTAATGGTCTAGTTTCCGAGATATTGTTCAAAACATTTCTGATAGCCAATTCAAATAAAAAATTGTTCAATTATTACCGAAGCGTGGTACTGTACTAAATATATTATATAAGAAACGAAACACAACGGTTAGAGACGAGACATAAAACTTTATTAAGGAAAACACATTCTTATTGTGAAGTTGTAATTATTCAGAACATAGCTCTGTGATATTTTAAATACTTAATTAATGTATTAATTATAAATATATACATATAAAATCAATTTTGTCGAAAAATAATATTAATATTAATAATATGCAAAAACAATATTCTTCGACAAAATTGATTTAATATGTATATATTATATTTATAATTAATACATTAATTTAGTACATAAAACTTTACATCAAATATATATTAACGTATTTAAAAATGTTTTTAGATTATTAAATATCAATGTGCTAGTTTAAAGTAATTTTTTTTATTTATTTCTTTATTCTTCCTTCAATATGTTCGACCCCTCGGCCTAGGAGGTTCGAGGGCCCAAAATTTCGACAAGGCACTTTCTTTAATCCCCCCTCTGGCATTCTCGCATTTTTGACCGCTTTAAGAAAATTAATTTTGACTTAATTAGCTAACTTACAAACACACCGTTTTCCGAGGATAAACAGGCAGAGAGGATAAATTGGCACACTCCTCTGTCGTGACACACAATTCTCCTCACATCCACATTCATACATCTTCTTACACAAGCTCATCGATTATTGAGGCACCTTCCATAATCTGGTGCTATCAATACTTACGTCGTATATACATGCGTCATATATTGCGTCAAAAATAGTAGACATATACAAAAAAAATTCGATAGTTCAAATTTTCAAAATTAAAAATCAACTGAATTTTAGAAGCGAATTCCGATCTACAAGATATAGAGATCAAATTGATATCCCAAAACTAAAATATATCGCAACTCAAAATCAATACATTTATCAAGGTATCAAATTTTTTAACAATCTCCCCATCACAATTAGAAAAATTACGGACTATCATAAATTTGTAACTGAAGTAAAAAAATATGTACACTGACTAACTGAAACATAAATTAACTCGAATATACTCCTTTTCTATACACGAGTCTTACTCTCATAGACAAGAAACAAATATATATATATATATATATATATCCACTGATTATTGAAATTGTATTAAATTTTTAATATTAATAAAAAAAGAAAAATAAAAAATATATATATATATATATATATATATCTTTATTACCATTCTATCATTCTATCCCCATCATGACCAAACCGCCTTAGTGATCATTTCTTAATCTTACTCACTATGCTAAGATCAACTTTACATTATCTCCTTATTTCTTCACTCTATCATAATGGAATCTGCCACATATACACCTAAGAGATCTTAAATACTAATTTAATGTATTATTTATAAATATATACATATAAAATCAATTTTGTCGAAAAATATTGTTTTTGCGCCTACCGGGATTCGAACCTGGACCTCTATTTCCAATCCGGGGAAGTACACTACCAATTGTGTTACAGCGCCAGCATTTTTCATGACAAATTTTCGAACCTCTATGTTACACTTTTTTAAATTAATACATCTGTCGTTTCATTATTTGAAAGCCATCTCCATTGTTTTTACGGAATCTCAAATATCTTTGAGTAAACCGACTGCAGATGCCAGAATTATCAATTCATTTTTATTAAATTTTGAACACATTGATACAACATATATTATTAAACAGAACACATTCTTATTGTGAAGTTGTAACTATTCAAAATATAGGTCTGTGATATTTTAAATACTAAATTAATGTTTTAATTATAAATATATACATATAAAATCAATTTTGCTTTATTTATTTTATAATTCCGGTAATTGGATTGGAAATAGAGATCCAAGTTCGAATCCCGGTAGCGCAAAAACAATATTTTTCGACAAAATTGATTTTATATGTATATATTTATAATAAATACATTAAATTAGTATTTAAAATTTTACAGACTGTCTGTTCTGAATAATTACAACTTCACAATAAGAATGTGTTCTCCTTAATAATAGAACTGAATTCCGCTGCATTCAGTCTAGACTCCACTGTGTACCTCTGTTGACAAGTTCCCATTAGATATTATACCATTCAAAGCGCCGTTCACTTTGTTCTCTACAGTCATCCTCCATTCGATATCTTTCACAGCCTTTCCTTTTCTATCAAACACATTTCCGAAATACACAAACTCATTAACGTGTTCCAAAAATTCATTACATACAAGTATTTTGCACTTAAATATTGAAACAGTGAGCTCTATATTTTGTATGATCACATAAGCGTCTCCATATTTATTAAAATATGAAGACTTCGACGGTTGAACGACGAGTAATAATGTCATCAGACATCTGACTTAGAAATCCAAGGATGGAGAAAAATTGGTCGTAATGGATCAACAGGGGCAAATTCTTGAAGAGTTGTAGAGTTGAACCAATGTAAGCGATTAAATATGGATTGTACATACTCATACTTAGTTTCTTACCATCACGATGTTTTCCCGCGAGAGTAGGCAGAGAGGATAGAGCGCCACACTCCTCTGCCCTGACACAATTTTCACCTCATCCACATCCATACATCTTCTCATAAGAGCTCGCCGATTGTTGAAACAGAACCATCCTCCATTATATGGTTTAGCTGGTCGTGCCAAGTCTTCCGCGGACGTCCTTTATTTCTGGTGTCATCAATACTTGCGTCATATATCTTTCTTACTATTCTCTCCTCATTCATCCGTTCCATATAACCAAACCACCTAAGTGATCCCTTCTTAATATTACGCATTATACTAACATCAGCTTTACATTCTTTCCTTATTTCTTCATTCTTTATTCCGTCATAAATAGATTTTTCACATATACGCATAAGTGATTTCCACTGCATTCAGTCTACTTTTGCTCCTCTTCTGCCAGCTCCAGGCTTCACTTCCATACATAAGATTCAGTACCAAGACTCCATTGTGCACCGATAGTCTTGCCTCAGTTGACAAATTCCCGTTAGATACAATTCATACGCGACTAGGAATACTGTATTCTAATAATACTTTTTTCAACCCCGGGACTCGAGAGTCAAAATTTTCAAGTCCCAGGAATTCCCGAGAATCGTGACTACGAATTTTATTTAATTAAAAGAAAATAAACATTCATATGTTTGACGTACAGTAGCTATGTTGTCCAAGCCACCTAGATTGAGGCCAATCTATTGTAAATATAAAAGTAGGGACTCCATGCCGAGGGTCTCCTTTATCTCGGTAGGTACTTCTCACTCGATCCCCTAATTTTATTCTTGCTACCCATTTCGGTAGCCTGGATTCTTGATCTTCGTAAGAATCCATATCTGATGACCATATATTAATGTAGGCATATACACAGCTTTAAAAACAATCAAGTTGGTGCTTCAAATTGTTGATCTCCCATTACTAAAGAATTCCACTCCGAGGTATTTGAACTTGTCGCCTTGCGCCCCTTGGATTTGTGTGTGAATTTATATATTATAAAATTGTATTATATAAATATATTTTAAATCAAAATTATTAACTTATTAAGGAGATTACATTCTTATTATGAAGTTATAATTATTCAGAACATAGGTCTGTGATATTTTAAATACTAATTAATAAGATATATATATATATATTTATATATAAAGTCAATTTTATTTTAAGAAAAGTGTTGTTGTTGCTACCGGGATTTGAACCTAGACCTCTTCCAATCCGGGAAACAAAGTAGATGAGTGTCAAATAGTAAAACAATAGAAGTATTAATTTGAAAAGTGTAACATAGATTCGAAAATTAGTCGTTAATCCACTGTGTTGGTACAGCATAATCGGATAATGCACGTTCCCCGGGTTGGAAGAGATCCGGGTTCGAAGGCAGCTGTGTGATTTCTTCTCGCACATAGTAACAAGGCGGAGTCGCACAGTCGCCATCATAAAAACCCTCATTGGCCCCGTTCCTTTATTTATTTATTGATAGTTTACAAACATTTTAACAAATAGACGTAGCAAATGAAAAAACATAAATTTAAATGAAACTTTGTAACGGGGAGATGAGGGAAGAAAAGAAACACGCCCCTGAAAAAGGGAAAAGGACAATACAAAATTAACAACAAACTGACCAGTCATCAGAGCACCACTGCCGGCCGTAACATCCCAATGACACGAGAAAAATAAAATATAGACTACAATACAACAAAATGAAAACGACAAATGAGAAAATAATGTGTATGACTAAAGAATTTAAGAACACATCATAAAGAAAGAAATTTAAAATATGCTGAGTGCCATTAGATATAGGGAGCCCAGGGTTCCTAGAGCCCCTTAGCAGTTCCCATCTAGACACCTCATGAAGGTCCTGTACAATTCCAGATTTCTTAAGCCAGCAGGACGAAGAAGTATCGGGAGATAGGCGTGGATGGAAACCCGTTTAAGGGTTCGAAGGTTTCTTGGAGGAAGTGGTAGCGGAGGATGCCAATAATCACAATATGTTGCAGCGTCGATGATGATGATAATCCTGATCAAAGGAAAACAAATGACTGACTTATTTCTTCGTTATTTAATACTTAAGCAAATTTTACTAGCAAATTAACTACTTAAACTTTTATTTAGATTTAGGTATCGTACACCAGTCAAATATTTTAACGGACAGTTACGTACGTAGTTTAAGCATGCAAAATATTGTATATAAAATGACTGTACAGTAAATCAAACACACTATCATATACTCGTACTTGTATGGATATTGATTTTAATAAATAATCTGAATCTGGGCGTTTCGATTCGTCAGTTGATAATGGGCCAAACATTAGAACATCCGAAACGATTAGACAATTATATGTAAAAATTTAATATAGAAATAAAAAAATCGTGTTTGATTTATTGTGTTGATTAACAACGGAGTTCTATAAAATGAATACAGTCTATATTAAAAAAATTAAAAAATCGTAATATATTTTTTTGTATCTACACCTATAAATTAATTAGAAAGATTTACATATTAATTAGAATACCATATTAATTAGAAAGATATACATATAAAATCAATTTTATCGAAAAATATTGTTGTTGCGCCACCGGGATTCGATCTTGGATCTCTTTTCAAACCGGGGAAGGTACATTATCCAACTACGAAAAATCTGAATAAAAACAACTTTACAATAAGAATGTGTCCTCCTTAATAGTAAATAATAATACGCAGCTTACGTAACATATAGTGTATGTACTCGTACATAATACATAGAAACGTAAAAAACTATTCCGATAAACAGTGACTTGCACAAGTGGTGTTTGCAGGAGTGTTGCTGTAACAAGAAGTGGTAGGTGAACAAAGGAGTTCACAAGCGCACAAATTGCATTCGGTCCTTAATTCTCCCAAAGGAGCTGCCGCCAGGTAAGGAGTGCTACAGCACATACACGAGAATAAATAAATAAACATGAATGAATAGACTCGGTGCAGTGTGTTCAGACACCCTCCACACCGCGCTAAGCCCACCTGAATTAAACAAATACATACTTAGGTAAAGGTCGTGTGACGTATTGTAAAACTTCAACACGGACAGAAAGAATACGGAATGAAGACGACGAGACTCAATACCGACCGCGAGGGTACGATATATTTGGGAACCACAAAAATATTTGGTTATTAGATACAGGATGAACATTATGTTCCAGACCGATGTTGTTTTCGAATAACTCAAAAATAAAACACATCCTTTTAATTTGGTTTTTATTTATCGTTTATTTTGATAACAATTATGTATGGAATATGAGATAGGCCAAGTGACCGCGTTAAGGGAGCACGTATTTGTACCGCCACAAATACGTGCTCCTTTAACCATACTTTTCATAATATTCTCGCACACTTCGGGTGTTATTTCGAATACTGTCCTGTAGCATCGGAATTGTTGTTAACTAATTGGCGTAGACCTATTCTTTTAAGTACCCCCACAGAAAATAGTAAACGCGGCTGGGAAATATTTCTCGCAAGAATTCAAGTATAGCTCGGGCTGTGTGCGAGGCAGCACCGTCCTATTGAAACCACATGTGTCGCAGGCCTAAATACCTAGTAGTAATATTTATATAGCGGAAGAAACTGAACAATTCATATTATTTACGAGTGGATTTACTTGTTAGAGTAACTTATGAATAAAGCTCGAGAACTGAAAAAAAAGATTTTTTAGGAATGAAAATTCATTAAAAGAAACTCGAAAGTTGTGTGTTTTAAAAACTCATTTATTTGTGTATTTTTTTTTAAATAAAGCTATTGCTTTAAAATATATATATTACATAAAACGTGTAGCATATGACGTGACATTTTTTCAACAGTCATCCCTTTTCAGTATGATACACCGCGCATCTGTCACGTACATATGTATAATGTAATGTATGCACCTATGATTGTGTTCGGGAAACGTGTATGTAGAAAGGTTGTTGCCTCGTTAGCCTTTTCTTTATTTACGGCATTTGCCTCCTCCTTATTTATCCTTAACTAGTGGATGAATTACTGTAAATATAATATAAAATGCAAATCGTCATATATGTCTGTATATAAACTATCTTGGGAAACGCGACACCATTTCACAACGTCAATTTACGACAAATATGGAACTTACATTCTACAGTATTTATAAATTAAAATTATATATGTACTATTCCATTTTTAAAAGCTATCAACTTTATTTTTATAGAATACAATTATATGCCATAATGTTAGAACCTTGTATGATAACGCTTTTCCCCGAATAGGAAATGTTCCGGGTTCATATTCCAGTGGCAAACAAATATTTTTTCGATAGATAATTTTTTCTGTTTGTCTTTCTGATTGATTTATTTAATTTGGTTTAAAAATATCACAGAACAATGTTCTGAAATTGAAATTACAACTTCACAATAGAAATGTATTTCATTAAAAATTAAATGGTATATATTTTTAATAAAATCACATTTGATTAAAAATCGCAATTTCAGAATCCTTATTGTATATTGCGTTTTCCCGTCTATTTCTATGACTTTCTGGATATCTTGGATGTATTGTCATTTACCAGTAAATTGACCATCTGTCATCCCGTCATGGATAAGAAAAGCATCCTGTCCTCTCATCTATGAGTCATCGTCATATAGCGTCGCACTATCAAATGTGACATATTAATGTTTTGTTCGTATTTTTCAAGAATGTTTTTTATGTGGATATATATATTTCAAAGTTAATACGTAAGAACACCGTTTGTACAATTCCAGAGAGAGCAACATAATGCACTAACAGAAAAGAAATCGCTTTACTTTTCTGCTGGTGCAAAAAGCAGTCGGTTGCTTTTTACTGCTAGTTCTTTATATATAGTATATAGTAATATAGTACTTTATATATAGTAATATAGTTCTTTAATAATTTAAACACATTAGATCTAATCCAATCTAATGTATCTATTGAAAAAATATATATTTAGATGCTACTAGGACTCGAATTGCATTTAATCGATTTTATAAGAACACCTATAATATACTGACATAAATCAATCAAATGCGTGTATTCTATTATAAAAAACATGAAAACATTTAAACAAGAAAAAAATATTGTTTATTTTTGTTTTTCACACGAAATAGGGGTTGAAACGCAATGTACAACCCCCATTTCAGAACCAAAGCGAGAATAATAGGGCAGGACCAAAACTTGTAAACATCAACAAACTATAATCCGTTTACCGGACCCCAAAAAATGTCAATGTAAATGCACAAAAAGAATGACCCCGCTTTGTTTGGTGTTCGCGCCATTTTTCATCGACCATTTCCATAACACGTTTATTTTGAAGTTACCTCCCTTCCCGATGAATGAACCAAAAAAAGCGCTTTCATTGGCCGGTGAAGTTTGTTTTGTAAGTCTGTTTTTGTTCGATTCGGCCAATATTATGGTGTTGTGGGGGTTCTATCAGGATTAGAATTGCAATCCCCTTACCGAATTAAGGATTTTCTATTGCAAAAAGTAACGATTGTGTAGTTGTCAAGCTGACGTTCGCTTAGAGGAGCAGTTCTTCTCCAGGTGTGGGGGGAAAATTAAGTTTTTAAATTTTCCGCATTTATTTGAATGAAATACAAACCGTTTGAACTGCGTCTAATCAGTTTTTGGCTTAACCAATTAATAGGTTTTAATTGGCCGATAAAACTAAGTGCAATTTCCAATATGGAAATTTTTTTGCGATAATTTCATAAATTCGGCGTATTAAAGTCGCCAAGTATCGTGATCGTATTTTTCTACACAATTTATACGACGGCAGCTTATATGCCGGCGTGCATACGACAAAAAATTTATACGAGCGGAAATTTATACTTCTGGCACTTTATAAGCTTAGAACACTCGGAAACGTACCCCAATGATGATGACGTCCAACATTAAAAAATAAATATACTGTTTAAAAATAAATGTTCTAAAATATTAAATTTAAGATATAAATCAATATAAATATGGATTTCTTTTAGAAATTAAATAAATAAAATTATCGTAAACATGTGTTGATAATAATACTTTGTTTTAAAACACTTATATCATATGGCATACACGTATAAAGGGTGTTTTTCGAATTGTTAACACATTTTCACAGCTGACGGCTGATTTGTGCTCAATTTGGTTTGCCATTTCACCATGAATAAACTTACGCCAGAACAACGCTTGAAAATTGTGCAAGACTTCAGGTTCAGCTCGCGAAACTTACCGTGCGGTACGTCCATTTTACGGTCGACATAATCGTCCATCCGAACAATTAATTCGAATAACCATGGATCGTTTTCGCACCACGCATACTCTAAACGATAATACGCGTCCGCAGAGATGTCGTACAGTGCACAGGAGCGTAGTATTGAGGAGGACCCGTGTGAGTCGATTCGCCATCGTGTACAGTAGTAGATCCATGATTACTGACTTCTTCGTTTCCCAACCGAAACCATTCCCATTAATGTGGAAGAGCTGTGGTTTCAACAAAACGACGCAACATGCCACACAGCGCGCGCCACAATCAATATATTAAAGGAAATATTCAATGAGTGAAAAATTTCGCATGTTGGACCAGTGAATTGGCCTCAAAGATCATGTGATTTAACACCTTTTGATTATTTTCTGTGGGGATATGTGAAGTCGCCAGTCTACGCCGATACTGCGTTATTGCCGATATATGTCCCCAGCTGCTCCAAAAAGTGGTCGAAAATTGGACTTTCAGATTGCGCTTTATTCGAGTCAGCCGCGGCGCCTATATACGAGAAATCATATTTAAATACTAATGACAAAATTATATTTTATGTCATTTTAAAGTTCTATACCTCTAAAAAAACACCCTTTCTGATGGTTATACATTATTTTTACTACGAACAACACAATATCATAAAATAATGTTGATAATAATACATAGTTCTGAAATACGTACAGCGTATCATTTAATATTGTAAGTAAATGTGTGAAATAACAGAAGTATTATAAAAATTATAGTTTTATCTGGCTTCTTTGGTCCAATAATCAGGACATCCTTGGATGAAATTTCACCGGAAGTTATACAAGTTAGTCCTATCTTTATAGCATGTTTTACTCACTTTGAAAAAACGGAAATGGTGACATAAATATGTGACACGTTCGCTCTAAATAACAGCCTAGGAAAGCTTTGGCAGTACTTACTTAGTTATGTAAATAAATTTACATCCTCACTTAAATATATTATAATGAAAAACGTGTAAATCTGAATACATACAGGGTATCCTGTAAATAGTGGTCCAAACGAATACCATCGATAGCTGAGACCATGCTATATCAGAATAACCCATCTAAGGTCTAATGAATGTCACATAATTTTATAAATATTTTAATTTTAATGAATTTTTGAAGGTACCCTTTGTTACTTTTTCAGTGTCATTTCCAAAACTTTAAAAAAATATCGCTTTCTGTTTGTTGATTATTATTTCTAATAAGTTTTCCTATGAAAGGGGTGTCTCTGTTTTTGACAAAAAAAATGTGAATTCGGACCATTTAACATTTTTCAACAAAATGTAAAGCGCTGTAGTATAAAAAAAAAGTATCATGACTTAAGTGCCTATTAGCTTGAAAACTTCTACGTTTAATGTCAATTTAGAAACAGAAAAAAAAATTCTACTCTGAAAAAAACTTATTGCTATTTTAATGCCGAAGGGCGCATTTTGTGAAAAATTCAAGATAATCTTTTTTAAAATTGCAGGCCTTGCTTCTGGTGCAAACTTTCAATAATGAATTAAAACGTGCAGTAATTTTATAATTAATAATTTCCGATTTGAAAATTTTTTTTTCTATAAAATCTTATTAAAACGTGGGTCACTCTGATAGAGCACGGTCTTCAGCTATCGATAGTTTTCGTTTGGACCACTGCTTATAGGACATCCTGTATATGATAGAAATGTTTTCTGTAGGTATTTGTAAATTGAGAGTGCTTGTCCTAGAATACAGGATTAATTAGGATGGCCGCCGAGGACTTTGTATTCCGTTTTGTGATCAAAGCCGGGCGCGGAGGTGCCTACCTACCTACTCACCATAAAGTTCACGAGCCACGCTGATAGAATAAAGGAATACTAGAGAGTCTGGCTGTAAGAGATTAACGGATTACATCGGTCGATAATAATTCAACTGCAGAAAATACAAATACGTATCCGAAGAGTTTGTGTCAAACTGTTGGAAATTTTAAAATTATTATTACAACTGCTAATAGAAGATTAAATCTGCCTTTATAATTCAGTCCCGCCCTCGTGATCGGGTGCGTCGCAAAGTATTGTGTAAAAGTATCGTCAGAAAGTAAGCAGATAGTAGGGAAGATTGAGGTAAAACGTTACGATTAGCACCGAGTTGATTGATCTGCTTCACTTGCTTCAATTCACTACGAAAAGTATCCTGTGAGGTCAAAATTGAAGTAAGAAACTGCTCAGTCATAAGAAGTGAAGAGCTTGAGTCAGTTGCTAGATGGCATATGCGGCCAATGCATTTCCATTAATCCAGTGGTGCACGTCTCGGCTATGGCGGGCTTTACGACCCATAGATGGAGGCAGACATACGCCACATGACTAACATGATACTAAGTAAGTTTTTTTTAAATATTACATTAAAATTAAACACAAGTTTTTTCATAAATACTGAATATTCGAACACAATAATAGAAGCAACGCGATTTGGTGTTTATTGTAAGGTAATCAAGAAAAAAATCATGAAAAGACATGAAAAGCCACAAATGTTAAACATATCAGATGAAAAACAGGTTTTTCAATAAATGATCAGAACCCACCTAGATGATGTTTGTAGGATTTAAAAAAATTGTGATCATCATTCAGATAAGCCGGACAACCCGGGGTGGGTTGTGGCTGAATTATAAATTGTCGGTTTCGCATACAATTTTTTTTTTTAAACTTCCAAAATTTTTTTGAAGAATGACAGACAACATTTTGGAAACAGAGCCGATAATTATTCAGTGTCGGTAACCGGGATACTTGTAATCATTCAATGTGTCAACGAATGACGTGGCGTTTTGGTTTCTCTTGACACATAATTATAAATTGAGACGTATTACAGTTTATTCCTTAATTACCATTATGGTACATAGAATAAATCTATTTTATAGGATTAAAATTGATATATATGTTTGTATGTTATGTAAACAATTTATAATAAATACGGTTCCATCTACAAATTTTGAATTACCAGCCATGCTTTAGCGGTTAAAGCGTCAGATGAATCCTATCGGTTGTAATTTTCTTTAACTATGGTGTTTTTTTAATACATTAATTATTTATTTTCACGCAATTATTTTTAATTTAATTAACACAATCATCTAGGACTCATTCCATTTGAAATCACCTAGGTGCGGTCTCTTGATCAATTCAGATTTTTTTACCATATGTAACCTCATGAGTATGCAGTTCAAAAAAAAAAATTATCTACCACCATCTTGGATCTAGACTCAATTTTCTTTGCAGCGACATGCAAAAACGTGGCTTTGCAGAGGTTTTGAAAAAAATATGTTGTTCTCCTCCCATAAAAGATAAAAGATTTTAGTTTTCAATAACATAAAGAAGACACAATAGAATTATAGAAATGATAAATATATATACATATATATATATATATATATAAACCATTACTTAAATGACCTTAAAATATGTCAAATTTGGAAACAAACTAGTGATTAGTTTGATGACCTTTTAAGGTGACGCAAAAACAATATTTTTCGACAAAATTGATTTTATATGTATATATTTATAATTAATACATTAATTTAGTATTTAAAATATCACAGACCTATGTTCTGAATAATTACAACTTCACAATAAGAATATGTTTTCCTTAATAATCATTAATTTAGTATTTAAAATATCACAGACCGTCTGTTCTGAATAATTACAACTTCACAATAAGAATGTGTTTTCCTTAATAATATAATAATCAATTTTTATATAAATCACAGATAAAACATAATGATAATAATGATAATTGGCGTAGGATTTAATACATAAATAACTTTTCGAAACAAATATCTTAACACCTACCACGAAACATTAGACCGGCATTTTATACAAATAATAGATAGGAAATTTACTCATAAATTCTAAAGACAAAGATGATAAATTTAACAATTCTGACGTCTATAAACTTAGTTGCATGGATTGTGCTGCATTTTATATTGGTAAAACGGGTAGAAATTTTAATACAAGAGTAAGGGAGCATTTGAGATGTTGGAACAATAGTGGGTTTACAGAATTTTCTAATCATTCGATAGAAAATGGTCACGGTTTTGATAAAAAATTGGGATTGTCAATTTTGCAAATAAACGGTGTTGGGCACAAATTAAATCATTTGGAATCGTTGGAGATAAATAAAGCATGTAAAACTAATTAAAAAAATTATAAACAACCAACTAAATTTAACTACGAGTCCCATTCTAAATTTTTTTCCTAAAAATTATTCGACTAAATTTGTATTAAACAACAATTTGAGTTAGGTACTAAATTTATTTTTTAAATAATTGTTGTTTTTTTAAAAATAGATTCTGGTGAAGAAACAATAATATACGTTTTTAGTTAGTTATGACATCCTGAAGAAGAAAAATATATTTTTCGAAACCGGCAGATGTATTTAAACTCAATTAAGTGGTTAATAAAACAAAGGTAATAAATAAAAAATATGAATTTTAACCACAAAGTTAATATTGCTAATTTTAAAAGTAATATTAAATTATATTTGATACATTAAATTAAATGTTTTAATATACTCCAGTTAAAAATTACATTTCGTTTAATAATATATTATGACGTGCCTGAATAAAAAAAAATATATCGAAAGGCGCTCTCTAGGCTTGCGAAGAAATATCGGATAAAGACGATTTCTACACCCGCCTTTGAAATACACTGTCATTAGAGATTATAAAACATTTTAAGGGCGTTGGAATTGTTCCTCGAGGCCATTAAGTCCGCCAATAAGACCAATTGAAGCAGCTACAGTGATGGCTCCGAAAAGGACAAAGAGCGCAGGCCACGCGGGCCGTGTTTCCGCAGACACAGTAGGGGGAAAGGGCATCAATTGATTCATAACGTCTGTTATTGAATTATCATGTCCAGAGAGGCACGCAATGTACAATGATCTAGCATCACCTGTAAACTTACAAGTGAGATAATGAAACGGAAATATAATAGAAAAATGCAATAATTATGTCACATTAAATTAATGTGACATAAAATAACGATTTCTGTGAAAAAATGTAATAATATTAATATTTAAAAATGTACAAACAGCAGCAAATTTTTAACAATAGAAATGGACTTGTTTTCTATTTTAGAAATGTAGTATCAAAACAAAAATTCACTTAATTTGTACGAAACTTTAATCGAAATAATGTATCAGTTTATTTTCAAATTTCCCTAAGCGTGATATTATTACAGGTATAAAAGATTCGTATATTTCAAAGGAATTTGACACTTCACTCAAATGTAATGTATCAATTTTATTTCAAATTTCCCTAAGCGTGATATTATTACAGGTTTAAAAGATTCGTATATTTCAAAGGAATTTGACACTTCACTCAAATGTAATGTATCAGTTTTATTTCAAATTTCCCTAAGCATGATATTATTACAGGTATAAAAGATTCGTATATTTCAAAGGAATTTGACACTTCACTCAAATGTAATGTATCAGTTTATTTTCAAATTTCCCTAAGCGTGATATTATTACAGGTATAAAAGATTCGTATATTTCAAAGGAATTTGACACTTCACTCAAATGTAATGTATCAGTTTTATTTCAAATTTCTCTACGTATGACAGAATGACATTGGATAATATAGATAGTATATCCAAATCAAATTAAATTAAGCGCTTGTACCCCGAAAATAGGACTTACATGGTGGTCTCTCTAGACCACTTGACCACTGTACGAGTGTCTCACTGCTAGACCAATCAGACACGACGATACTCAAAGCTTGTCAAGTCAATTCCTACATTATGTTTATCGCTAATTGAATATAGAATATGTTAGAAATTTTTCATGAGCATTGCCTAATGAACAGAGCTCTCATTTTTAACATGTGTTACGTACGTTTAACCTTTGTGCGACCTTGAGCCGGTCCGGTTATACGTGTACGGTACAGTTTACTGTGTTGAAATAGTGAGTTAAAATATACAGTCCACATCTTTGGAGATGCCAGCAGAATCCGGATTGTGGTGAGTGCCAAACTCTTTCCTGTTCTGAAATTCTTCCGGCATCTATGCTTTGTACGCAACACCCGGTATCTCTCGAACGGTATCTATCAAACCCTTAATGTCATTTGGGAGATCGGGGTTAGGTTCTCCGCCAGGCGGCTGAATTTACAAAACATTGGTTGTCGGTTGTGCTGGTACATTACCAAAAACATGCCAAATACCAGGAAGTAGGGTAGTTCAAGAGGCAATTAGAGGACGTATCCAACTATTTAACACACCTATTAATTATTATTAGTGATTAAGAATCTCCCAATTCTTCGGTCACATTATTCGTTAAAGTAGAAGCCCAGAAAAGCGCAACTTTGGGCCAAAAAAGCCTCGGAAGAGTGTAGCAACGATTTACAGATGTAATAATAAGAAAAAAACAATTAAATATAATAATATATATCAATATAAATAATACATATCTCATCGAAACGAAGCTATTTTATATTATATTTAATGGAAAATATATGGAAGTATGGCTTACGACTTGTCTTCGGCTGGCTTAAGTGATCACTTTATATAATTATAACGTACACCATTCTCACCTATTAATCAATCTCCACATCTATCAAGTTGTACATATATTAATACGTGGAAACACTTCGAGTACCACTACACTATTACCATCTATGGACTAAATTTGATAATTCATTTTCCTGAAACATTTTTTTGGAATTATTTAAAGCAATATTCGTTATTTGTAAAATGTTTTTAATACATTATACTAGAATACGCCTGAAAAATCAATATTTTTCAATTTGATATATTTTCTTATTTTGACCTATTTTTTCATTTTGATATATTTATTATTTTGTGTTCTTGGATACATCCAAATATTCCTTAAAAAATATAGTTTGTTAAAAATTACTATTTATTGATAAATCAACATGTTTCGATACCTATGGTATCTTCTTCATGAAACAATATATATACTAAAATTAAAAATGCAAGTATAGATAAAAACAAAACTATAAAAGTATAACTAATTAGAAACAAATTTAAAGGGTGAAGAGGTAAAAGGTTTGCAAAGAAGATTTGGTTACTTATAATATATATATATATATATTTATTTATAGATAGTCAGTGGTAAGGACGACCCAAGACCGATACTTATGGAAGTGCGTTACGATCTGTGTCTCATCTGTTTGAGATCACTGTATACTACGAAGAAGAGGAATTAATTAATATTTTTATCGAATCAAACCATAAAAACATGTTCTATGTAGGGGTCATATTATAAATGTGTGAGACATGCAACTTTAAACACAAATTATTCACATATTTGGCAAAAGTATTCAAAGTCGGTGTAACACTCGAACATTCTCACACAATAGATAATACTTTAAGCAGTTGAAACGAAGTTTTATCGAGTTTCTCCAACCAAAACAATAGAGCATTCAGGTATAAAATACTTACTAAAAAATGTACTGAAAAAGGATGTCCTTTTAATAGCAGTGTCGCACACTTCCTGGCTGTCAAACTAATTTTCTTTCGCGGTTGTTTTCCTTACAACTTTGGAGCTAATTTCGCTAAAAGCTTTTCAGTAATTATAAATTACCGGGAGGTCCCCGGGGACCCTGGAGACGGAGACTCCGCAGGGACCATTCAAGGAAATTAATTAGAGAATTTAACTAAATTAAATTTGGGGACGGCATTCTAAATGCTGAATGTAAAAAGTGTTCAGAATTCCACACAAAATCGAAAAGATTAAATATCTTTGGTTAGATTCAAACTAAAATCATCGGCACGATAATAAACTAAAATTTGTTAATGAAGTTAAATTTGAAACCGAAAGAGAATAGAATCTATAATAAAATCCATTCTAGCAAAGCAGACTTCATTGTCACGCAACTGCTATTTTCCTTTACCATCAGAAATCCCCTGTGCACAATACGTCAAATATATTATATATTAACTAGGTATCAGGTAATTTACATAAGTATGAATAGGAAAATCTTCAGTAAAGGTAATGACATAATAATATATGTGCCGCACGGGATCTCGCTCGCGGGAGTTCTGAGAGTATGCAGCCCTGAAAAGGGCCCTTTTTGGGACTACCCAAACGATAATGAATCCCGAGGTTCCCACGGACCTGGGAAACCAGTGATTAGTGAAATAATGTGAACTGATTTCCTGTAGATGGTCGCTATGTATATTGAGTAATGCCATTTGAACAGATCGTATTTTGTGTAATGTTTATATATACTTTTAATATAAAAATTTATAAATCATGGGGGATCGCCCTACTCTGTAACATACGGGATATCGTGGGCAGTAATGATAATAAAATAATAAAAAAACCCGTGATATCCCTACCTGTAAGATTTTAGTTTGAAATTAAATTAAATGTAAGCCCTAATAGAATCTGCTGACCCAAGCGCAACGATGCCCGACTGGGCAGGAGTTTCTCCCTTGCGCCACCAGGTGCCCGACGAGCCGGATCGCACTGGGGTGGGGCTAGGACTGTAAGTCCGCCCTCATTGGTCCGGCGTGAGACGGGGGGCCTGTCGCGGCTGGGCCCGTCTCAATAGTAATAAATAGAGCGTCGACGCTGAGAGAGCTCATTTTCGTCGCTGCTCTCTCTGAGTACACACGCTGAAGTTTCATCTCTCTCTCTACCTCGCTTTGACCCTGCCTTTGCTCTGGACTTACGGAAACGGATTCGACTCTCAGCTGCTACGCTGGACTACGATTTGGATCCTGCCCATTGCTGCCCGGGTATCGTCAGCCTAAGTAACAAGAGTGAACTGGTGAACCGCCCTACAAATATAGTTCTGGTTTCCTGTACGGAACAATACATATGTTTTAAATAAGATAATGCAAATAAACAAAGAAAAATGTTATTTTTCATCGATTTTCCGTAATTAATTAAACTTACCGAATTAATCTAAATATTCTACATCATCGTCGTCGCATATTGTCGTAGAAAAAAATATTTAAATACATATTTTAATAAAGAATTTTTAATATAAAAATGGTACAAATCTAAAGAAAACAAACGCCACATTATTCGTTTACACCACGTGTAATTTTTCATGATAACATGAAAGTACGTCATGATTTTGATAAATCCGGCTGAGTTTATATGATTTTTCCATGTAAACGTTTTTCAGGTTATTGGCAAGAATATTCAATAATAACATCGTATCATCCCACGCTCTCTCTACTCGTTTTCTAAGATTACTTCCAGTCTTTAATTCTACCTTACTTAAACCTCCCCTAGTAATCTGACAGTCAGTAGATTTCTTCAGAACTATCTGGTATTGGAAAAGAGGCCACTTTTCCAAATAACGCTGTACCCTTTTCGCGATCATTCGCTACGGGGGAACCGAGGGTGGCGGGAAAATACTTTATTCATCAGGCATTAGATACATAACATTGTTAAGGGGGTGAAAAATGCCGTGCCTGCCTCGGGATCGATCGGTGTTACTGTGCCGGTCCGCTCCGACCGAATTAAGGCTTCATTCAATTGTCGATGGAAAGTTCGCCCTGGCTGCGCGACAATCGGCAGGAATAAAAGTTTTCCTAGGGGATAATTAAAACCCAATGACAATTATTGCTAAACGTGGCACATTAATAGATACGCATTTCAACGATTTGATTTATACAAGGTTAGTAAGAAAATAATTGCGATTCATGACCAACAAGTTCAAATACATTTTTGTCACCTAATACTTAACATTATTTAGATTCAAATTTACATATTTTTGCCGACTAATTACAAGTTTATTTATTCCGGTGATGTAAAATTATGTAACATGCACTTTCGGCAGCAGCTTGCAGATCCTTACCCTGTAAAAAGTTGTCGAAAAGCTATCGTAAACACATTTTTTTAAATTGCTATTATTTAACAAATATCAGATATCTCATAGAGACAAAACCATTTTTTTATTATATTTAATGGAAAATATATGGGGTAATTACAGGGCTTACGACCTGTCTTCGGCTGTTCGGCTGGCTTAAGTGATCACTTTATATAAATATAACGTTCACCAACTCTCACCCCTCCATCTCCACATTTATCAAATTTTTTAAAGTTGTATAGTATTAGTATGTGGACTCGCATTGAGTACCACTACACCATCGCCATCTGTTCCGTATTCATATAACACATTTTTGGCGCATCTTGAGAATCGGCCGCGATTCATACTATTGACACCTTTCGCGTTCAAATTCCCACCCATCCTTTTTCCTTACTGCTTGACCAGTGTGAATAGTGACCGCGACGCGATATTTGTTCGGTTAGGACACCGCGATTGCATTAGCGGTGTGGAGTTATTCAACTCCAGTGCATTAGTACTGTATTGTGATCCTGTAATTTGTGCACAGTGATTATTGTGTGAGCCGCGGGTGAAGTGAGTGATATCGCCGTTTTCATTTGGAAGCGGAGATCTGCCCGCCCGCGAAGTGCTTGTATGATCTCGGCTGCGACTGCGGGAGTAATGGAGGCGTCATACACGAGGTAAGGCGAGTCTTTCATATTCCCGAATCCCCGAGAGCCACTGGTCCTTCGACTGGATTCCCTCCCATCACCGACTCTTATTCGTTATTCCAGGTCCCCTCCCTTCCTTCCTTCATTCCTTTACCGCTACTCCTTCGGCGATTCCAATTTACGATCGGAATCGTCGTAATGCAATCCGCGGGACGCGCGACTCGAAGATCGTGCAAGTCTTTCCCTAGATCCTATTCGGCGCGGGATCTATGTTTCTTTTCACCATCTATGGACCATAATAAATTGATAATTTATTTTTTCCTTTTTTTTAAAACAGCATATACGTCATCACTATGAGAATCTGATTTTTTACCACATACTAACATATATACTGTATATAATTTCATAATTATATATTTCAATTTCAAAAATTTAATAAATATGGAGATTTAGGGGTGAGAATTGGTAAACGTTACATATATATATAAAGTGATCACTTAAGCCAGCCGAAGACAGGTCGTAAGCCCCGTAATTACCCCATGCTTCCATATATATTTCATTAAATATAATTTAAATAATAGCTTTGTCTCTATAAGATATCTGATATTTGTTTAATAACAGTGCCTTTGTAGGTGTGTTCCTGGACATATTCAAATATTGCTATTATTTGCTTCTTTTCCATCTTTAATTTAATGACCCAATTTAAAGCAAAATTAATAATAAAAGCGACGTCGATGTTATTAAAATATAGACCAAAAAATTCATTTTAAATTCATTATATCACTTCGACTTGGATTGATTACGTAATGTTGATAGAAGTTCACTTATTTTTATGATGAAATATGGTTTGAAAAATGAATCCGCCAGGGACAAGTTGTTTCTTTAATAATTCATTTTGCCGAGTTTTCTAGTTCATGAATGTTTTTTTTTGCCCAAACCGTGAATTAGTGGGTTTCGGTTCATCCATTTGCGGAATATTAAACTTTGTACACACAACTTATAACTTTGTTACAATTATTAAATTTGGCAATTTTAAAATAAAATACATTTTTTCGGAAGTTTCCTGGACGCGCATTTAAAAATTTTATACAAAGTTCGCTGATGGGGGGTGTAGTATCAATGGCTTAATAACATTAATATCGATGTCCTTATGAAATCAATAATATCGATCGCTCAATAACATCAATAATATCGATGGCTAATATCTACAAAAAATGCGTTTTTGAGTTAAATATTCAGAATAAATGGTTTTGTCTTTTACATACAGAAATATGTTTCCAAGAACTATAGGAAGTAATGTATCTCAGAACGCCTGAAACTTTTTTGTGTTTAACTATCTAGTATATTTAAAAGAGAAAATACAATTTATAACTAACTAACTAACTAACTAACTTACCATCACGCCGTTTCTCCGTGGGGGTAGGCAGAGAGGATAGAGCGCCACACTCTTCTGTCCTGACACACAATTCTCGCCTCATCCACATTCATACATCTTGTCATACAAGCTCGCCGATTGTTGAGGCTTCTAACAGAACCAACCTCCATTATCTGGTTTACCTGGTCGTGCCAAGTCTTCCGCGGACGTTCTCTATTTCTGGTTCCATCAACACATGCGTCATATATCTTTCTTACCATTCTCTCCTCATTCATCCTTTCCATATGACCAAACCACCTAAGTGATCCTTTCTTAATCTTACTCACTATACTAACATCAGCTTTACAATATTTTCTTATTTCTTCATTCTTTACTCTGCCATAAATAGATTTGCCACAAATACGTCTAAGTGATCTCATTTCCACTGCATTCAGTCTACTTTCGTTCCTTTTCTGCCAGCTCCAGGCCTCACAATTTATATATCTGTTATAATTTAGTTTGCCTAAGTATTACTTTTAGTTAGAACAAAAACTTGTTTTCCTCTCTCTTGAAAAGTAATGGGTTTTCATATTCATATATATTCAAGTCTTCATTATACATGAACAATGTTGGGCGTATTTAGAAGATATCTTTGTATATACTAACGATAATCTAACATTATCTGAACATGAAATAAAATTCAGACAGTGTTTGAAGAGACCAAAATAAAACATAATGATCTGTATAAGAGCTAGAGCGGGGCGAATCAAAATAATGAATGTCTGAAATATGCATGCGTGAGTCGTGTTGAAGTATGCAATTCGAATACAATTCCTTCGAGTACGTGACATTCGAATAACAATTGACAGCAAAAAGTGGAAGACACTTGGAGATGGCTTCATTCAGCAGTGGCTCGTGACGATTATGATGATGAAGTAAAAGGAAAGATTTTTAATGTAAGTGATCTAAATATTAATAGTAAATAATATTTCTTTTTTGCCACCTTCTCTACACCATCTTTGACTTTTGCCAAATGAAATCGCTATCCATGATTCATAATAATAAGAATATAAATTTTATATTCATATTTTTTATTTATTATCTTTATTTTATTAACCACTGAATTGAGTTTAAATACATCTACCGGTTTCGAAAAATACCATTTTCTTCTTCAGGATGTCATAACTAACTAAAAACATGTATCATTGTTTCTTCACCAGAATCATTTTTTTAAAAAAAACAACAATTATTTAAAATTGTATTTTTTGAAACCGGTAGATGTATTTAAACTCAATTCAGTGGTTAATAAAACAAAGATAATAAATAAAAAATATGAATTTTAACCACAAAGTGAATACTGCTAATTTTAAAAGTATAAATTTATATAGAATTAAAACTCTTTTATTACCAAGGAGAGATTCAGCACAAGACGTTACCGCAAATTTCGATCACGAATATTTCGCGTATTTATTCTATACATTTCAAGTTGTAAATTAAGTTGCCAGCCTGATGTTCCTAATCCAGATACAGATCCCTTCCAATTTCCAGACACGTACTTATCACTACCTATTCGTCCATCAACGCGGCGAATCAGTGCTTATTTAATCAATACAACCTGTGTACCTTTTTCGAATACGCGCCGGTCATCTGCCTACATCGCGAAATACTTTGCAAAAATTTCTGTCTTAAAAGTGACTCACAACATCCGGCAAGGGATCCTTCAATTGCTGAGCACGGAGAGAGAGGCGAGACTACAGGCCAGTGGTAGTTTTCAAAGTACCGTGTCATCCTGTTTCTGTTACAGTCCACGAGATTTATTTATTTTATTTATTTATTAGTAACTATATAATACTATATAAAAATTTGTTTGGACTGTGCCCGTCTCACTAGAGAAATTCTGTGTCGAGACGGGCATAGTTTACAAGCATCAATTCAATTAATTAAAATTACAAGTAGATACTATTTTACATTTATTAACATATAAAAGGTGTATATGAAGAACAATTTTAAAATGGACTTAATTTTTGGATCACTTTGTAGCAATAATTAATATAGGTATGAGTCAATATATTTGGGTCAGTGCACCAATACTGGCTCTACCCATATTACGAATCCAAGTTTTAATATATAGTTTCATGTTCTTGTGACAATTCAATTGATTGAAGTCTTTTAGCATTCTATTAAACAGTTTAGGTCCAAAATATTTGTAGTCCCTTTGACCAAATGTAGTATGTGCTCTTTGGGTTTGTAGGTTATTTGTATTTGTCCGTGTGGAAATTATGTTTTGGGTTGTTTTAAAATGTATCTGTTGGTATTTATATATGTATTTGAGAGTAGTATTAGCGTATATTTGTCTAATATCAAAGGCATTGAATTTATTAAAAATTTCATCAGTGCTCGTTGTGATTGGGGATTTGAGGATAACTTTTAATATAATTTTTTGAGCTGCTATTATTGGATTAATTACAGACATAGTCGCTCCATCCCAAGCAATTACACCATGCTCTATGATTGATTGACAGATAGCGTAGTATGCCATTTTAAGAAGTTTTATATTAAGAAAATTTCTAATATTTCTAAAAAAATATATAGTTTTTTTAATTTTATTTGTATTGAGTTGTGTATTGTGATAATTAATCCCTGACATCCATCAACCTGGGAAATGCGTTGTACAATCATATTTAGCATAATTTTACAATGAGTCGTGTTGCGCAACAATAACCGATTAATTTATGTGATTGGTTTACTGGGTCATTATGGCGCGTGCCGTGTAGTGCCAACCTCAATGTTAGTCGACGTATCCGATCCCATTGCAGTATCTGTCAACAGGATTACTGGCATTACGTAGCGGCAGATATGGAATACAGTAATTTATGAATAGCCGTAAATATCTGGAAACCTCTAAGTAACTTCACAGTTATGTCAAAATATTATTCTTACAATAATTTTCAGCATATTTTCTGGAAAAAATCTCACGTAAAAGTATTTTGTAATTAAATTCATTTTTCACAGTATTGACAATATACAACCTACATATTCGTGATATAAATTACGTAAACTTATTTTTCACTTAACAGATCTATAAATAGCAAGAATCCGTGGCATGCAGTAGGTATAGCTTTAGGTTATGCTGTTACATATATACGGTTAGCATATTTGGATAATGCACCTTCCCCAGTTTGGAAAGAGATCCAGGTTCGAATCCTGGTGGGGCAACAACATTATTTGTCGATAAAATTGATTTTATATGTATGTCTTTCTAATTAATATATTTAATTCACATTTACAACCTATGAACTTTCGTTTAATAATTGTCTTCAGAGAAAATGAATCCGTCGTTTATACGATCCTATCATATATTTATTTGTAGTTTTAAAATAGTGTTTTTAAACCTTCTTATCCCCATATAAGAGTCAACATAAAAAATGTACGGACGTTTTTAAGAACACTTTCTATGACTGAACACGATTCTTTTGTTTCTTTAATGTGCCAATTGCTTTTCGTTTTCCCCAAATCAAAAACAAATTCATTCACCAAATGCGCCTCGAACGCAAAGAACACGAAAATCACGCGAATCAACACGTTAAAAACAGTAAGATAGTAAAATTCGTGAAGTAGTAAAAGAGGAAGTAAACACTTCAATGATTTGCACGCAGTTGTAAGCCTTTCTAATGTTATCCTGTTAAAAAACAGCATAAGTGACAACTTTATGCAAAACGGATCAACCAATTGTATGATTTGAGTAATTCACTAGCTTAAAAATAGACGACAGTAATGTAAATAGCTACAATGCGTCGATTGTAGCTGCTAGCACCACAGCTGCAGCAGTGGGCTGTCGTGGTAGTTTTTAGAACTAAGCGATTAAAATTTCTACTGGTATACAAATGGCGCTAGATAAATCAGTAAATATACGTTCACGGTACATATTGTAGATTATTTAATTTGAATTTGTTTCCCAGAATTTTTAGTAATGCACAGCTTTTTCATTTGTATGCACTGCACGCCCCTGGCAAGAACGAACGGTGAAATATATGTAGGTGTAAATATTTGTATATAACAGCATAAAATATATAATCTGTGAATATAAAAATAAAACAATGTCATTATCTAATACTTAGTCTGAATATTTTGTAAATACGACTACAATATATTTAATTAAAATGATGTGTCTAATATTTGTAAAGATATAATAATAATATTGGATAATTTATATAACGACATTTTCGCAAAAATTTCCACCTCAAGGGCACCTTTAAAAAAGCAACCGTAATTAAAAAAAATAGTGAATTTAATGTTTTAATCAATAGACATTACGTAAAAATATAATAGGTAATTTTTACAAAGAATATAGGGACTACTATTGTAATAGGTTTTATTATTCATTACCTTTATTACAAAGAACATTAATTTTTTGATATAATAGATAATTATCGAAATAGATACGTAATAGGTTTGTGTCGTGGAACTAATTTTAGGTTATTGTTACATAATATTTAATTAGTGATTCTTCTAAATACATACGTTTTAAAATTATGTCGAAATTAAAAAAGTAATAATAAGACATCAGCACGTTAAGAGAATATAATATACGATAAAAGCTCCAAATGTCACAGGTTGTACATCGGGCCAAGGGCAAAACTTACATAATGTGACCCTTATAGGCCCAACACGCATAAAAGTATGGTTTAAATTAATTAAAATAATAATTTCCACCCTTTGCCTTTTAAAAAGTTGGCAATATAGTATATGGCCCGTTAATAGATATTCATAATATTAATAATGACAATTAAATATGCAACATTGAACAGAAAAACGAAAAATCAAAACTTACATCAAGAACACAACACCTTACGGAATCAAAATCTGCACGATTAACGAGAGGTTAGAAGCATTAGAAATGTGGTGCCAGAGAACGATAATTTATGAGGAAAGAATAAGCTAGATCGAGAGAATTACAATGGAAAGCAGCTAAGTCCATTTTTCTAAGTCCTTCAGGAGCAACAAAAAACTGTTTAATTTTGTAATTAAACGGATTACGAAAATTTCAAAACACACTTTGGTAGATTTGTTAATGCAGAAATAGGGTGGCTGAGAATTTTTATTGATGTTTTGATTTATCTCGTACTTATAGGGAATATTTGGAGTTAGCTGAATTTCTATACCAAAATTGTAAAATATTATTGGGAGTTAGCTGATTTTCCATGATAATGCAGTGATGTAGTGATTATGATTTCTGCGGACGTTCTCTTGTTCTGGTTCCATCAACCTTTGTATCAGGGGAAGGTATTAAAGGTTTTTGCAACAATCAAAGGTTTTTCAGCATGTAGTACTTATTTATTGTTTAAAACACGTGTTTTAAAATTGATGAGAATTTTTGGCTTTTAGTGCATTATAAAACAATAAAAGAGGAAAATAATGGCATCAAAAACAGTTTTTGACCATGAGTGGAGTTAGCTGCTTTGCAGATTAAGGTATCGAAATGAGAAGAGTGCAAGAAAAGAGGTAGATACATAATAGACGTCATCGAAAATATAAAGGGCTAACGAATAGAACACATTCTGAGACTCAACTCGTAAATGTAATACAGGGAAGAAGACAGTGAGGAATGCTTAATCTACTTCTATTTCTACCCCATAGCTTCATAGCTCATTCAAATCCTTCATCTGACTCTGAGTGAAGTGTGTTCGCTCAGAACTGAAGTAATACTTTGCGATTTACAATCGATTTTTTAATTTATTATCTTTGTTTTATTAACCACTTAATTGAGTTTAAATACATCTGCCGCTTTCGAAAAATACCATTTTCTTCTTCAGGATGTCTAACTAACTAAAAACATATATTATTGTTTCTTTATCAGAATCTATTTAAAAAAAAACAATTATTTAAAAAATAAATTTAGTATCTAACTCAAATTGTTACTTAATACAAATTTACTCGAATAATTTTAAGGAAAAAATTTTAGAATGAGACTCGTAGTTAAATTTAGTTGGTTGTTTATAATTTTTATTGACAAAAATATCTTCACCGAATAATGAACAAAGCAAATGCCGACAACAATATATAACTTCCGGATAAGGTCTGAACCAACAAGAAGACAGTTCTTTAATATGAAAGAAGTAGAAGAACATACACACAACGCAAAAAAATTGTGATTTTTAATATTATTCATCAAAGCATCAAAGCATTATGCTGATATATACCGTACAAAATATTATAAGATCGCTGGAGTTTTTATTGAGGGTGTACATTGTTAATAGTCTCAGAGGTTCCACATCCAAGATAACCTATTTCTACCCAAGCCTCTTCCTAGCTGCCTTCTCAGAATGACTTGTGAGAAATCATATTTCTCAATACGGAAAATATGTTTGAAGTATGCAGATTTCCTTCGAATGGCAACTATTAGTAGTTTTTTGAAAAATTTAGATAAAAAATAAAACTTTATTATATTAAAAAAATTGAGGTTTAAATGTGTATTATAATGGAAGTGAATTATGATATAGACACAACGATATTTCATTTTATTCTAACTTAAGGTAGAATATAAAGTTAGCGACGCTTAAAAATGCTAATGTGCCAATTCCATTAGTTGCATATTATTATTTCACCTGGTAAGGATGAAAACTCAGCGCGCGCGCCCGACCCGCCGCTCCCGGAAGCAAATCTTTCTCGTGGGATCTGGAGTGAGTGTTCAGTAACGTAACGACTAATCAGGGAGTGCTGTATTGAACGCAGCCTTGGAACGGAGGCACCGCGGGCATGCAAGTTAATGCAATACATTTGTAACTCCGCAAGTACCCACTCAAACACTAAACACGCACCAACTAACCCACACTCTCGGAACTCGCACAAAATTTAATTGAAAATGTTTCTTTTTGTGTAGCTAATTTCACACTAATTTAGACTAACTAAATTATACCCACTGTGGAAAACTAAAAGATTATGTATATTATACACTCGCATATAAACACAAATAAATACATATATATGATGTGACATTTAAAAATTGCGCGGCAAACCGAGCGCTACGTTACCGATCTGGGTGGAGGCGGGCAGAGAGATAAGGCGGAAAGAGAAGGAGGGACTTGGACTCGAGCCGGTGAAGTGCGTCGAACGGCGTTCCGCCGAGAATATGGAGAGATTTAGAAGAATAATTTCTGAGATGCGGTGGATACGGAAGGTTTTATGTCACCGATCAATCCGCATCATGAACCCATCGCCTGATTAGAGACAGGAGGAGAATCTTGGCCGGTAGCTATGCGGACCAGCACGGGAAAAATGGATCATATAACAATCCGGAAGTCTCTCGATAGCGAGAGATCATTTTGGCACGGCTGCCACATCATTCATTTAACATTCAAGTAACCTCTCAACCTTGTAATAACCGTAAGATTAGTGTTAATTCATAACAAACTAATGTCCATCGCCTGGAGAAAAGAACGATGACAAGTGAAGAAGATAGAAAGACTCAAATCATGCAAATATGTTGTTGGGTATTTGTTGTGATCGTGAATAAACTGTATTATGTTTTTCATGTATAAACCAAGTCCTTCATTCGTTTAACACCATTCCCATCCACCCGAGACAGCCACACTGACACATTACACAGACTTGGATAGTCTGCAATAGCGACAAGCGTAAAATAAATACCTTCGAAACATATTACTGGAGAAGCATGTTACGTATTCCTTGGACAAAAAGATGCACACATGTCTCAGTCCTGTTACAAATCCGACCACAGCAAATTGATAGACCGGACACCATCCCGTCTCAGCCTTGTCCATAACACTCGTCTATCGGCCATCGCTCGCAAGCCGCCTCATTACTCGTTGCAGCGGGATCTCCTCAACCCGCGAGTAAACCAGGCCCATACATCTCTGGGTCCACCGCATTCCCACCCAAAAGTGACGTTTCGCTCCGCTGCCCACCAGAGTCAGATTCTCGTCTGCAATTCGACCATTTAGACAGCCAATCATCATAACTCGTCAAAGTAGGCTACCCAGACTTCATTGCGCAAATTCAAACTTCACAATATATATTTAATTTAAGGTTTCCGTGAGCGCTAATGTATGGAACTGTCTTCACTTCTAATTTGTAAATTTTTCACATAAACTATGAATTAATTGTCACATTTCCTCGTGAATATTAAACAAAGTGTAATTAAGTTTTCATTTCCATTTTTCAAACATTCATCAAAACATTAGACTCGCAACATTATACTTTTAATAATGTAGCTTTTGAAGTGAATGTTTACTTTGTCTAGTAAATGTAAATAAAAAATAAAAATATAAACATACAGTAGTAAACTTTGCATACCTTTTAAAATGAAAGTAAATATTAAAATGTTGTAAATATGGGTTAAATGTGAATATTAACATTTTGAAATTAAGGGTCACATTATACCCTTCCGCCTTTTCACTGTCGGTACAACGTGTTATAACTTTTTATTTAATTTTGGAAGATTTAAAAGCCTGACCTGCAAGTGTTAACAATATTTTCCAGTAGGGTGGGGGAAAAGGGGGGATGTTCGTGTGGAAGGTTGGGTCCCGGTCAAGGGCGAAACAATTGGAATATACGAGTACGTTGCAAGGTAACGCGGCTAATAATGTGTACCCTTAGTATTTGCGGAGATTGCTATCGTGTTAGACGAAATCGAACCTTGTCGAGAGAAAATAAACAAGAGAAATAGTATAAATAAATAAGGAATAGAGATTATATTATATATATATAAATTTTAAAAGTAAAATAAAAATTTTCTACTTATAAAAAACTATTAATAATCATGTTTCCTTACGAGAACAATTTTTTGGTATGTCAGTTTTATTTCTTGAAGTAGCATTTGCCAAAATGAATTCTGAACAATACAATATACAATAATATGTATTAGATACATTAAGGTAAGTTTTATTTAGTATCCGTAAACATCAAACTTAATGCGCGATACTTTAGAAATTCACACGTTCAAAATGACGTAACACTAACATGTTTGAAAATTAAATTATGTCCTTACACATCTCGGTAGGTAGGTAAAAGAAATTATTTGTGAATTCAGTAGTTCCATGGTACTTGCCTGAAAATATGAAATCAAAAAATAATATACATACTTAGTATTCATTTTTTTTTATTTATTATCTTAGTTTTATTAACCACTGAATTGAGTTTAAATACATCTACCGGTTTCGAAAAATACCATTTTCTTCTTCAGGATGTCGTAATTAACTAAAAACATATATCATTGTTATATATATATATTTAGAAATAATGATATATATTTTTAGTTAGTTATGACATCCTGAAGAAGAAAATGGTATTTTTCGAAACCGGTAGATGTATTTAAACTCAATTCAGTGGTTAATAAAACAAAGATAATAAATAAAAAATATGAATTTTAACTACAAAGTTAATATTGCTAATTTTAAAAGTATTACATACTTAGTATCTACGAACACAAACTACAACGCTAAGTAACCTATTTCTAAACAAGTGAAATATCAAAATGTCAAAATTAAGTGTAATTAAATTGCACGTCTTCCTTCTTTCCCAGTGAACTATACACATAATACAACCGTGAGAGTATTGACTGTGCTCACTCGATTTTTTGTTTCGTTGTACATTTATATGAGGGAGTTGCAAGAAGTGTAATGTCCGATGATGCCGTGAGGTGAAACCGGTCACCAGAAAAATGGTGCAAATGTCGCGATCGCGCGATTTTCTAGTGCGTAAGAAAATAAAATTTTACAATTAAAAGAATCCAAACTTCTGATACCAAAAGCGATTACCAGGCGTTTACGAAAAATTTTGACAAAATCGATATTTCATTATTAAATTTTTATGTTACATACCAATACGTACGAATAATGTTTAAAAACCGTTGGATTATATAGTAAATTGAGTAGGCCCCCGGAATCTGCATATGAAGGGATGGTTCTCGGACGATTTAGGGCTGTTCTATCCTCGGGACTACTCGAAACCCTCGTCATCCCGCTGAAGGCTTCATTCACCCCGAGACCCTGACAGACGGGATGAGATATCCCGAGGGACGCTGAGGATATTATTAGGATACATTGTTGTACCGTACCTAACAAGTTTCGCGGCATTAATACACCAGCTTAAATGTGACTTACATTAATTATATTGTATAGCCCATCTATCTCGCGGAGGCAAGGCCGCGAGAATTGCGTAAAAAAAACACGACGGGATTGGTTCAACTCGCGCTAAAACAGTGTAGTACAAGTTCGACGTCTGGAGTGTCGTAGTGACTGTTAAATTATTCAGGACAATTAATCAGTAACTACGTTAAAAGTTCTTCACAGTCGTCGTCAATTTCTAATTTTCATCAAATACCTTTAACGTGTCTGTCGTCCTCGAAGCATTCTAAAAATAAAATAAAGATCAGATACCGCGATAAATGGAATTTTTCACATTGTAATTATATTTCCTTTCGCATGTACCTACGTGAAATGTTAATTAAGTACGAGGGCTGGCTGAAAAATTTCCGACCTCAACATGAAGATGGCAGCACTCGTCGACAAAAGTTGGGGAACTTGTTCGCACATGCTTTGATAAGTACTCATCAAAATTTCAGCCATTTTGAAAACGCAGTTGTTGTTCGACAATCGTTTGAGTGAGTCGATGTGAGCGTTTTTGTGAAAATGGAAAAAATCGAATATCGAGCTGTCATTAAGTATTTGCTTTTGAAAGGCAGTACGCCTACACAAATTAAAGACGAGTTGGATGCTGTGTACGGGGACTATGCACCATCATTTACCACGGTGAAAGTTTAGGCAGCTGAATTTAAACTTGGCCGAACCGGCTTTGGTGTCGATGAACGTTCGGGACGGCCAAAAACTGCAACCACTGACGATAACATCGCTCAAGTTCACCATAATGGTGCTGGACGACCGTCGAATTAAGGTTAGATAGGTTAGATAAGAGATAGCAGAGGCTATGAACATGTCTAAAGAACGTATTTGTTACATATTGATTCAAGATTTAGGTATGAGAAAGCTGGCCTCACGTTGGGTGCCGCGTTCGCTCACTCCGGACCAAAAACGTGTTGGAATTAACATTTCCAACGCTCTGTTGGCGCAATTTAGGCGAAATAAATCAGAATTTTGACGCTGATTAATTACTGTAAATGAAGCTCGGATACACAATTATACTCCAGAAACAAAAACACGGACAAAACAGTGGACTGTGAGGGGAGAATTGGCTCCAAAAAAGGTAAAGGCTGTTCCTTCGGCTGGGAAAGTGATGGCGACAGTTTTATGGAATAGGCATGGAGTTGTCTGAATCGATTATCTTGAAAAAAAAAAAACCATTACACGAGCATACTATGCATTATTACTTGACAGGCTGAAGGCAGAAATTGCGTAAAAACGGCCACATTTGCAGAAAAAAAAATTTGTTGCACCAAGACAATGCGTACGAATTACGGTTTGAACTACTTGATCACCCTCCTTACTCACCAGATCTAGCCCCAAGCGACATTTTAGTTCCTTGCGCTCAGAGGACAAAGATTTTCATCAAATGAGGACGTCATCACCTTCGTCAATAACTATCTTGCAGAGAAAGACACCAAGTACTATTTGGACAGGTTAAAGACATGGGAGCATGGCTGGGAGAAGTATACAGTCTTAAAAAGAGACTATGTAAATAAATTGAAGAAAAAATGTCTTCTTTCTTTGTTCGGTCGGAAACTTTTCAGATAACTCTCGTATATACGAATATATTATTCAAAATAAATAAAATATTTTTAAAAGAAAACTTTAAAAGTGGTTAAAAACAGAGTTATAAATTATTTATATTAAAATGTATAAAAACCACAACGTAATGTTTGCAATAAATATTTAAACTATTATAAAACATACATCACTATACTATACATTCTATTTTATTCCTCTAATTAGTTAAAAATATCATACAACTATGTTCTAAAATTGCAACTTCAAATAAAGAATTTTCACATTAAATCAAATGAATTGAATTTATCCTGGCCTCACCTAGCGTGTTAAGATTCATTGCAAAATATTGGGTCGTTTAATAATTTATTAAACGACCCAATTAATTTAGTTAAATAGGTGTATCATTTACAGAAGACTACTTACCTACATAAGTCTAAATCTTTAATGGTTAACACAGCGAAATTGGTAACGTAGTTCTCCGGTGAGAAAAAGATCCGAGTTCGTAACCCGATGCTCGATAGACAGATTTTTTGTTTTACTTTCTCAACTGATTTATTGTTGAAATTAAATAATTTTGGGTATTTTTTTTCTGCTGCCAATTAAAATTCGTCTAGTAAATTGCGTAACGCAATAATTAAATATTTTACCGTTGACAATTCGTTAAATAAACACTTAGTTAATATGCGCGGTGGAGCCTTCCCGGGATTAATAAGTACTGCTCGATATTGGTGACGTACAGAGGACCTGTTTCCTTACGATGTTAAATACTTCTCTCATGTTTACCGAGACTGTTCAAACAACATTATTGTTCCTGGCGGTTATACTGTAAATTGTAAACGCAAGTTTGTACACACAAGTCTAGTTATCAATAATTTGGCAGTCAGTTGTCGGTGAGCGCCAACAAACCTGTCACTGAGCAGGGCGATCCCCTTGTAAACAAACCATCACAATCTTGGAACGACAGAATGAAATAGGTTGAAAAATACATTTTAACAATGTTTTAGATGTCAACATTATTATATTTAACTAGAAATACGATCCACTACTGGATGAAGGCCTCCCCATGATTCTGTTATCCATTGGCATCGTCCGGGCCGTTTTTTAATGCCGTGTATACCATATTCAAGAATATTTTTGTCCATCGTTATATTGTCTAGAAATATAGCCTGCCCATTGTTATTTACACTTTTTAGCAATGACAATTACATCCTTCACCCTGCTATGCGAGGCTATGATTCCCAGCGTACTAATTTGCATTTACATCGTCGTTGTTGGTTTTTATTTAGATATATATATATATATATATATATATATATATATGTAAATTGGAAAGGATCAATAGCCAGATGGCTAATAGAGGTGGGTCGAGAGCGTTCGGAGCTACTCTTGACCCTTATTACGAGGTGGCTGATTGAATAAGTTTTTATACCATGTATCTACATTATTATTGATTTGAGTTTTGTAACTAGTGTGTTAGTACATTAATTTACTCTACGTTTATTTCTTTTTTTCTCCGCTTTTTCTGTTCCGTGGCCGCCCGGTTATCTTCTTATTTAGCGTTGAACCGGTCTCCACAAACTTTCTGAGATACGATTTATTACAATGAACACTAGGACATGAGGCTCCGAACTGTCACATAAGAATCGTTGTTTTTGTAAAACTATTTAACGCAGAACGCGCGCTGTTTCCCCGTGAAGCAATTCACTGCGACTAAAGTTAGGGCCGGCCGTGTATTACATATTCAATATCAAGTATTTATCAACCTTTATGATCTAGTTATTGTAACTGTTGCATATACTCTATTTTTTATATTTTTATTTATTATGTTCAACAGTGTATGTATATATATATATATATATATATATATATATATATGTATATCCATATTGTTTGAGCCACTGTAGCTAATGATACAAAATAACAAATAAAAATGATACAGAGAAAACACTGTCCATCTCAATACAGACACTGATCTAATGAGATGGGCAAGAAATACATGAAATATTGAATGTATTGAAATTTAAAAAATAAAAGCAATATTTGGATATGTCCAAGAACACACAATTACTGGATTTTTACCTACGAGGCACTGTTACTAAATAAATATCACATATCTCATAGAGACAAAGCTATTCTTTAATATATTTAATGGAAAATATATAGAAGTATGGGGTAATTACAGGGCTTACCACGTATATGCCATTTAAAAAAAAGTAAAAATGAATTAACAAATTTGGTCCATAGATGGCGATGATGTAGTGGTGCTCGAAGCGAGTCCACATACTAACATATATATACAACTTTCAAAAATATTTGATAAATGTAGAGATGGATGGGTGAAAATTGGTGAACGTTATATTTATATAAGTCAGCTGAATACTTCCATATATTTTCCATTAAATATAATAAAAAAATAGCTTTGTCTCTGTCAAGTATATATTTTTTTAAAAAATCAAAAAAAAAGGTATGTTTCCTAGTACATTTCATGTATAAACGCCTTGTGCTAAGAAAACAACAATATACATATTTGCTATTACATATTTTGGTTGATATGCCTTCTCTAAGCCACTACAACATTTTCTACACTCGTACCCAGTACCGATCTACCGACGTTCGTTCGGTCCCCAGCCCTACACAACACCTGTCCCGCGGGTGACACGAACCTACCCTGACACGACGCGAGCCCCACGCGCGGGCTAATGTATAAAAAAAAAATCCTAAAAACGCATTTTTAAACACTTACAATAAATCTGCCACAGACAATTCATCGACTCAGGCAGTCGCATATCTAAAGCGCCCTTACAAAAAGGTAACAAAACCGTGTCTCGTCGAGCGTAGAACAGCGAGTGGGTACGTCATTCTGTTCAACAACCGGCATCCGACTCCGTCACAATGGCGTCTGGAAATGTTGCAATAAACAAAAGTCGACACATGTCACCGGTGGCGGGGGGTAGCTACCTAGGTACCTACCCATTGTCTAACTGCGCTTTACCGGTAAAATAATGCGTTAAGCCCGCCGGGGGATTGCGGAGGGGATCGATACGGCGGCCGTCGATCACAATCTCGATCACAACCGGATTATTATTGTGACGAATGGGGTCCATTAATACGTACCGATTTATTTGAAAATTATTTATTGTGATTTTTTTACATTGATAAAATTACACGTCAGTTTACATGTTGCATTTCTTAAGAGAACTTATTTTTTAACATCAATATTAATATAATTTCTATTTTATTAAATATTTTTAACAATTCTAATAGAATTTATACAATACCTTCACTAATAATTCACTAGTCCTACAACATTCCCAATACATATATTTTTATTTTATTTTTACTTCTTTATACATATTTGTAATTCTCTTTTTCTTCCAAATAACACCACAACAGCACGAAAAAAAACTGACTACTTTAACACAGACTTCAGTCTAGCAAAGTAGCTAGGACAACGCTGTATATATCAGAGGTGAAGTCTATTCCATCCCACACAATAAACTATGTGTTATGTATGTTTATTATGTATTCACCTCTATCAAAACAAAAACATGTATGTCAATATATGTATATAAATAAATATTTATGAATACGTTGCATTGTTGTAAAGGTATTTCATATATTGGGCATGTTTTAGTTTGATATATGCGCAAAAGAAAAAATGAATACCTACATATATTGTAAAAGCTTAATTAAAATAAAATAAATGAATAGTGTATTTTATGCAACTTAGTTAAGTATTTATTTTCCTTATTTCTGTCCGTTTGCCGTGTCGTATAGCAATATAAAAAAAAAACATTTTTTTGCCAATTGTGACGCATGAAAAAAGCAAGATATGAAAAAAAAATATTTTCCCGTCATTATTAACGGGTTAATTATTAAACAAATATCAGATATCTCAGAGACGAAGCTATTTGTCTTCGGCTGACTTATATAAATATAACGTTCACTAATTCTCACCCATCCATCTCCACAATAATCTTTTTTTTTTAAGTTGTATATATGTTAATATGTGGAATCGCTTCGAGTATTACTACACCGTCGCCATCTATGAACCAAATTTGACAATTCATTTTTCTCTTTTTTTTAAAAAAAGCATATTTGTCATCACTATGAAAATCCGTTTTTTTTTTTAAATTATTTTAAAACAATATTTTTTATCTGTAAAATGTTTTTTATTTAACATATTATACTAGAATACGCCTGAAAAATCAATATTTTTCAATTTTTTATATTTTCTTATTATGACCAGTATTTTCCATTAATTATAATAAAAAATAGCTTTGTCTCTATGAGATATCTCATATTTGTTTAATAACAGGGCCTTTGTAGGTTTAAATTCAGTAATTGTGTGTTCTTGGACATATTCAAATATTGCTAATAGGTTATTTATTAAGTTATAATAAAGAACAGACATTTTAAATTCTTCCATTATATTCAATAATATTAAAATTTTCACTATTTTAAAACTAGTAATCATTCTGTAATATAAAAATTACGTGTAAACTCAACTACTGCTAAATAAACTTTTCATTTTTCATTTTTTACATCTTAAATATAAATATTTAGTATTTTTAGTTTCATCCCCTACGGCGAAAATTAATTTTAATATATTATTATTATATATGAATAATATAATGAAGGTTTGAATAACAAGGGATTTAGGCTACTACCTACACCCAGTGGCTTGCAATCATATATGATATATGTAATACAATATATGTACTTTCGTTTAACCAACGTCTTTAGACAAAATAAATCCGTCATTTATGCGACCCTATCATGTATTTATTTTTAATTTTAGACTACTGTTAATAGTGTTTTTAATGTTTAAGTTTTAACGTAAAATAATACTTTCTTACCAATATAAAAAATATATGGACGTTTTAAGAACACTTTCTATGACTGAATATGATTAATTTATTATTTGAAAATACTTCACGTAATAACTAAAAGAAATAATTATTTTTATTAAAGGTTAACGTAGGAAATAGTTCTGCCAATCATGAAATCAACAGGTTAAAAACAGTAAGAAAGTAAAATTCGCGAATTAGTAAAAGAGGAAGTAGACGCTTCAATGATTTGCACACAGTTGCAACACTTTCTAATGTTATTCTGTTAATAAATAGCATAGGTAACGACTCCATATAAAACGAATCTACCTAAAGGAATTTTCAATTCAGTAAATAGCCATTTATATGACTTGAGTAATTCACTAGCTTAAAGATAGAACTGAGTAATGTAAATAACACGATGCGGCGAATAAAAAAAGAGTGCCATGAGTACAGCGGTAAGTTTATAGAACTAAGCAATTAAAGTCTCTACTAGTACACAGTAGTTTTCGCCAATGTTAATCCAATTTTAATATATATTTATTTCCCAGAATTTTTTGCTTGCATGCACTACACGCCCCTGTTTACACCTACACTACCGCTAGTAACAAAGTTTCCTTTTTTATTCTAGGAAATATTTGATGTTTTAATTATCTTTGAATATGTTTCTTTATATTTTAGAAATATAAAATCGTTTCACTGTAAGTAATTAAATAGTAAATATTTTTTGTGTGGGTATTGATTATTTACTGGCATACATAGGTATTTGATTCCGCTAACGAAATATATCATTTTGTAATAATACATCCCTTTAAATTGAAGTTCCCTATCTACCCACGTCGAAACTTTGGAAGGAATGTCTCTTATTCAGTTACAACTTAATATGGAACGAGAATTTTAAATAAACAATTCTGTTTCACTTCAAAACAAAAAGCAATTTGCCAAACAAGTAAAAAGATAAGAACTAACAAATATACGAAAGTCTATGTTATGTTATATGATATTACGCAAAATTTAATCGTTACGATGTGTCGGTGTGACGGGAGGCAAAATACCTAATTATTCTATGTAATATATAATATTCCAACTGGAAAATTCAATCCTGATTAATTACAATTTATATAAGATATTTATGATACATTTAACCCTACAGTGCCCAATTTTTATTTTTCAGTTTAAAAAAATATTTTCATTATTGCTTATCGGTGTAGATTATAGGAGAAATCATTTTTAAAATTAAAAAGTTACATTTCAGCTTTATTTTTTTGATATGTAGATCGGACATCAATGGTTCGAAAGGAAGACTACAACAATTATTTCGCTTTCAATACAATTACATACTTTAATTAATATTTTTATTCAAACATAAATGTACACCGCATTTCTTACATTTTACAAATCTAAAGCATTTTACATTAGGCATTAGTAAACCAGATACAGAAAAATAGTCCTGTTAGAAGCCTCAATAATCGGCGAAATGACAAGATGTATGTATGTATAAATGTGGATGAGGCGAGAACTGTGTCAGTGTGGCGCTCTATTCTCTTTGCCTACCCCCGCGGGGAAACGGCGTGATTGTTGTAAATTTTTTGGTAAGTCTAATAATATTCTCTTTCTCTTTAATTGTATCCTTATGATTTCAATACATTGAGAATTCTCAATGATTTGAGATGAACGAGAATCTTCTTTCAAAATATCCATTGGTAAGTTTAAAATATCAAATTCTTCCTCGATAAAATTATTAATCTTAATTTTCTTCATCAGAATTATCTAATTCGTCTTCACTTTTATTCCAATCTGCTAGCAAATTGGATATATGTTGATCGGTATAACTACAGTTTGCCATGTTCCAGTATATCATCAATACCTATTGTATCGGATCTGGTACACGTCGAATTATCAAAAATAATACCGTATAATTAACTTTCACGTTCTATAAAGTTTATAAACACAAATAGTAATATCAATTACACAACACAATAATTATTTTAGTTAACAATACTTTAAAAGGCTGGAGAAATTGCTAATCAAACACCATCTGAACTACACTCAGAGAGATGACATATTAACGAACATTTGATTCAGATTTACTTGGACAAATTTCCATTGGTGGCCATTTATAGAACTAAATGATTTAAGCTAGTATGTAGACGATATAATACACTGACTGGGCACCGATTGATACAATTTTCTGTAAAGGATTTTATTATTTTTTTGTCGGTATGTATCAGATCGTCTACAATGGGCAGTGTAGGGTTAAGCAAAGAATTTTAAATCTTAGCGCAAGATTGACAAGAAACAATATGAATGTGAAAATTTCTTAAAAGTACGAATAATAAACCCGAAGGAACGCATAGTGTTTCATAATTTAGTCTAGATCTTACTTAGGTACCTACCTTGGAATTAATATAAAATCACAAAACTTTCGGCATTGTACGTAACAATCCCGGAATTCATAAATACTGTAAACTGGTCAGGGATTCTGGAATTCCAGGAATCGGGAAACCCGAAATTGGATTCCTTAATCCCAATGTCATTTTATGTGTCGCGCGTAGGGAAATTTGAATACATTACAATGGAGAATATGAATTAGATGGATATGTGACCTTTTTTTTCTGAATGCTATTTTTCAAAATAGTAATAAAAGAAAGTCAATTTGTTGTAATTATTTAAATGATTAAATATTTTCACAGAAACCACACAATATACAAATTTCGCGTTCCATCTTGGCGGGTTTAAACCACTATTAATGAAATAATAATGTCAAATATCGTATTCACTATTAAAATCAATATTGTGTTTAAAATTTTAAAATGATAATAATCTAAATTTTATAAAAAATTGTCACCTCAATATTCATTTAAAATTGACATTTGTCTTGAATTCATTCCGGTAAATTTTGAAGAAAAAGTCAGTTCACAACTCGCTAACTCGGAAGTTTTTAAATATTCACACAAATATGAGTAAAGTTGACAAAAAAAAAATTCGCGAAATTTTATTGCGAGTGTAAATTTTTTCACAATTCTCGCTGAAATATATTTCCCCATACGGTAACAAAAATAATTTACTTTTCCGCTGCCGATATAAAGATGTTACATAAATTGTAACAACTGTTACAAACTCCGTAACTAATCGCACGAGCCTCCCCTCAGAAGGTACAACAGTGTGAACAATTGAGCCGATCCAACGCTGTATGAATCGGGCTCACAAAAAACTTTTACTTTTTTTCAATTGATGAACAGCGCGGGTCACAATACTCGAAATAACTTAATATTCTTAATGCGTTTAGAGAATACATGCGATGGAATTATTTTTCGAAAACGTAAAGGCAACGATTACACTGATTAATCTTTCCCTTATGGTGCTAAAATAAAAACGCTCGTTCCGGTGCTGTAAACTCACTGTACTACATAACTGTTATTTTAATGATTACTATAAGTAATAAATACAAAAATTTTAATATTTATCCGACTTAAAAATTGCATAAGTCTACATGTACAGTGAGTTTACAGCACCGGAACGAGCGTTTTTATTTTAGCACCATAAGGAAAAGATTAGTGTAATTATTGTACATATTTTTTTTTTTTTCTCATTTCCAGCACTTTTACACAAATGAGAAAAAACATTGATCATCATAAATATGCGTCTAACTTGATCAATGCACGCTCTGCCACTAAAGTGACAATCGGCGTCCGGTACCACTGCACCGTTTGCACCTCTATGCACGTACATACACGTATTGACAAATTCACGTCAGGTTCTTCGAAAATACATTTTTTATTGTTGTGTATGGTAAATACTTATATATTGTAATTATTTTTTCCAATACATAAATATATTACGGAGGAATACATAAAATATGAACTCTGTATTTAGTATATTTACAGAGATATTCACATAATTAGAGGCAATATCAGCTCAGTTTCCATCATCGAAGAGGAAAGGTTAAACTAACTAAAAACTACCTATTTTAAAAGGTTTCCTACACTTTCCTAAATCATTACCTGACTTTATCTATGTATATATGAGATATAGCTGATTTTGTGGACATAATAACTCGCATAATTTTCATCAGATTCCTATCAAACTATTCTGAAACATTGATCACGTGAATATCTCGACTAATGATATTTTTCGAAACCGATAGATGAATTTAAACTCAATTCACTGGTTAATAAAACAAAGTTAATAAATAAAAAATAATTATATTTTTATCTAATTAGGGCGACCACTCAAGGAGCGTACTGCACAGCCTTTTTATTGAATGAGATTATAATATGTGCTAATAATATGTCCTCCATAATATTATTATTTAAATACTTAAAACACCATTCGGGTGCCAATACAAAACATTTGACTGTAGACTGGACTGGTTTCAATTTTTAATATACAAATCACGAGTTGCAAGAAGACGCGCACCGCAGTCACATTGACAATTAAATAACAAATGATTCCAATCGAACGCTGCGGACGTTTTGGGCAGTGGACCAACGTCACCGAAGTAATCAATATTACCAATAAACATATATATTCGCACGGCGGATGACATCATATTTTAAGATGTGATCTATTTCGTTCTAGAAATGTTAGAATCATGGGGAAAATCTCGTGTTAAACACTTCTTTCTGGTACCCACATAGCAAATTCTGTCAGTCTTGAATAAGTCTTTGTCAATAAAAAAGAATAGTGAATTTGTGGTCACACAAAATGATGTACTTAGGTAAACGAGATTTATTTTCTTAAATTATTTATCTCATTTATTTTAGGTTATAATTAAAAAGATAATTATTGTAAAATATTACACAATAGTTTTATAACAATATTACGTACACAGCTGCACATTATATATTACGTACATGGATACGTATGTGTGGATGAGGATTGTTCACTTAAATTCACTTCACTTTAACTGCTGAAGTAGAAAGGATTTTGAAGGAAAGTTAATATCAGTACATCAGTTAGACCGGTCGTCCATCATTCTACGGCACAGACCGTGACGTCACGAAGCCTTATCGAAAGTTTGGCGCCAACTTTAAATTGACTTCCTGTTCCATTAAAAAACAAGAGAAACGCGAAACCCCACAAATATACATGGATGTACTTACTTCGCAATGTCTTATTGTCGGTGTTATGAATTATTTATTATACAGCAAAAAAACATTTTTTTCAGGAATATATACATACATATGTGTAATTTCACATTTTTCATGAATAGCTAGCTACACAGTAATACGTTGAATTTGATCGGAGCCGAAAACAAATATTGCGTTATCTCGAAAATCTAAATCTAATTTAAAAATAGCACCTTATTGTCAATAATAATTTAGATAGTTCTGATTTGTAATAATAACAGATCTTCTAGTAATATAATATATAACGTCAAACAGGTATGTAGGTGTACTTGGTGGCTGAATGAATTTATTTATATATTTTTATTCATAGAAAATTTTTACACGAGGATATTATGGCAACTTCAGACTTAGACTAGGGAAACCGCCTGATATTTTAAATTATTCTCTGCAGTTTAAAACTAGTAAAAAATAAAACAGAAATACAGTTGAATAGATAGCAAAAATAAATTTATACTAACACACAGATTGCAGTTAGTGGCGCGTACACGGTTGGGATAATGCATTTAAATGTAATTTAGGTCGTAAATACTGATAAACATCTTAATGGGGTCATGGATTTGCATGGAATGAGGTTAGTTAGTACAGAATAATAAAGTGGAATATTTGCTGATAGTGCAAAATTTTAAGATATAGTTTAAAAATTTATATTTTATCACACAATATATGAAACTCAATAAGGAAATGTATTGTAATTTTAACTGTTTTAAATTCAGTTTGCGAGCTGATCCAGGAATTTTATCCGAAGATGAATTGCGCCCTTTAATTGTAAATGTAAAGATAACTCCTCATTTAAAAGATTCCTTAAATAATGGTTCGCTCATGACGGCACACAAAACAATTTGCTAAACATTGGAAGAATTTGAAAGCGGTCGAAAGTTGTAGAAAGTAGCAAAGATGATAAGCGAGAACAAAGTCGTGGGGGATAGAGTGGCGAGGAACATAAACTAATTACAGGAGTTTCCGTTTCCAATTAATCTTGAGTCAACTCGAAGAGGCGACTGCCCGCTCTGATGCAGTGCGTGGATCAATTAGAATCAATTAATGGATCTGTCGACAGGTCACCTCAGTCCTGGCGCAGACTGACTGCCGGGCAGCTGCTAGATATGCTTCTTCTGCCAATTGACTCAATAAAACTAAGTTGAGAGTAATCTCAATTACCATAGGCAGATTTAACTTTAACTAACATCTCAAACAATAACTAACATAGAATGCATGTTTCTGTATTACATATCCAGAGAAGATGGTGTGTAATTTAGACGGTTTTCAAGAAAGTTAAACAGTCATTACAATAACTGAATTCTTTATTTTTTAATGTATAATATTGAACTTGAATAATACGATTGAGAACAATCGAGAATTGCAGCAATCACGCATATTATATCATCAGCTGGTTTAAAATATATTCTAAATAGACTTTCTTTCTTTTTTCTTTGATGTACAACATTTTATTTTAACTAAAATAAAATTTATAGATAGATGGCAGCACTGCCAAGATAATATTTAGATGTATTATATATTGGGTGGATAAAATATACTTTAAAAATACTTTGTGACGTAGTGTCGATGGAAGATCACATCCTAGTAATGTTCCTGTCACTGTTATATGGAGATGATTTATGAGCTCTCAAAGATATCCATCCTAGTAGTGTTGTGGGTGTTACCTTTATATACATTAAAATGAAAAATGTATTTTTTTAAATTGAGTTTGGATATTGAAAGGAAAATTTAACAAGAAATTTTTTTTATTTTTTATTAATATTACTTTATAATTATAATTTTTACCTAATTCAAAAAATATGGAATATACAATATGTCCCAAAAGTATTTTTCATTTTGGTTCATTCGCTGTACCAACACAATGAACGGGAGAGGAGCGAGGGGTATGTCGATCGCTAGCCGCGTCCTTGGGAATTCAGTCGCTATGGAGCGTGTCCTTACCAGTTGTTCATGAAATTTTTCACTGGAAAATTGATATCCCAACAAAGTGACATAAATTGGCCTCCACGTAGCTCCGACTTGACACCGATGGACTTTTTCCTATGGGGTTACCTTAAATCAAAGGTAAAGGTAAAAGAAAATATCCGAAAAGAAATGGCAGCGATCACGGATAATACGTCCCGAGCAGTTCTCAGAAATTTTGCCTCCCGTTTAGAAGAGTGCCAGCGAAATAACGGATAACATTTACAAACCGTAATTTTTAAGAAATAAATAAATAAATAAGTGCAAAATAAACATTTTTTATTACAGAATTTTTATAATGAAAAAGACTTTTGGGATATCTTGTATTTTACCTTAACATAAGTGAAACTAATATTTTTTCAAGTCTATTTTTTAGGTAAAGTGTACATAGTAAATACAAGAACGGTTAAATTAAATTAAATAGATCTATGTATATAATACTAAATGTCTGTCTATCCTATACACAATCCCACACCCTTTAATTGATCCCCAACCCTTCCCCCCCAATATAAATGTGTATAATATTAAACCCCATCTATAATGTACAATTCTCTAAGCGATATGGAAACATCGCGATTAAAATCTAATAAAATTAACACCACTTCAGACATAAATCCGAGACCTGAAAAACGATCCATGCAGCGTGAAGAAAGAAGACTGAGTGCACATTACAAAGGGCTTCTCGACTCCTCCGCGGGAGATGAATGTTTTTAATCAAGCCGACACGACGAAAGTGAGCAAATTAACTCTTACTAGGATGTACCTCGTCTAATGGTTTGATTGAGTTGGCGATACAGAGGAAGTGTGAACTACCGACACCATTTTACACGATACACGTAAGGCGCGAGAAAATAGAAATTCTTAAAATACGTATCCAAGTGACGGATAGGTTATATAAACAATAATTATTATTAACATCGACTAACGGTCGAGTCGCTTTGCCGTGTGCCGTGGTTTAAAGCACTTTTTAATGATACTTTAATACCACAATGAGTGAATTAATAATTTGAAGCCGCTTTTAAAATGATAAGTGTTCGCAGTATGTAGATAGATATTTATGGAAATTCAAACGCGGAAGAAAAATAATATTCCTGACTAACGGAATATGAAGCTGTCTTATCGGAAATACCAAAAACAAAACGGCCTTGTCGTAATAACGTATCGTGTTTTAAATATTTCAAATATATACGCCTAATATAAAATAAACCATAAAAAAACATCGTTTTTAAAGAAATTTGGTTTAGGCAGGGGAAAGGTGGGACGTCCGGAGAAGGTGGGATGGAGTGACTATATTTCCCTAGAGGTCTTAGAATGACAACAAAATTTTGGACAGATGGACTTTCAATATATTGCACATATATGTATATCGAGGAGAGCGACACGAGGGCCAGGAAGGAATGCCTGTGCATGTCTAAAGAGTAACATTCGCAAAATTTGGTTTACATTTATCAAAGGTTATAAGATTGTATAGACAACAGACAGACGGAAATACATTCAATGAACAGGGTGTAATATGTATGGGTGGATTACTAACTAAACTGCGAATCGAGAATGTTCAAGGAGTATGTACAAACTCTGTACAGTTATAGAAAATCTTATTGTATGAGACTTTTCTGCCACATATACGCCTAAGTGATCTCATTTCCACTGCATTCAGTTTACTTTCGTTCCTCTTCTGCCAGCTCCAGGCCTCACTTCCATGCATCAGTGTCGGTACAAGAACTCGATTGTGAACCGCTAATCTCGCCTCAGTTGACATTAGCTATAATTCCATTCAAAGCGCCGTTCACTTTATTTCCTGCATTCACCTTCCTTTTCTCTGTTTCTATCGAACATACTTCCCAAATACACAAACTCATTTACTTGTTCCAAACATTCATTACCTACAAGTATTTTACACGTTGTCCTGCTTCCCTCTATCTCGAATACCATAACTTTCGACTTGTTGACATTCCTAATAAGGTCGCTTCATCCATACTAGTCACACTAAACAATGGCCATCCCATTCTATTACAACGATCATTACGCATTCTTAGAAGATAAAACAAAATTAAAAGATTTATTTTTTTATGTTACTAACCTATTTATCACGATTCATATCGCAATAATATAAAATGTTTTATTAATAGTAATCTGTAAACATATTCGTAGGTATTAAAGCGCATAATTTATTCAGCATTCATTTTACCGCTCAGGTCGAGCAAATGTTCGGCGAAGGTAATAAAAATATAGGGGAAACATTGTTTACCAGCATATTTAACTTTTTGGGATTAAATAAAAATCCGCTTAAAACAGAACTTTCACTAACCTCAAATTTATAAATATTAAATGATTTCACTTTTATTTAAACTTATAAATATCAAGTCTTTTTTTTCGTTCCTAAAATATTGTATTACCTATACATTAGAAATTTCGGTACAAAAGTGGATAACTTTTATTACCACCTCTCAGCTCTACCTCCCGTCCCCAATACCCCGCCCTACAAAAATAGATACGTCACACGCGTTACCATGGCGGTTACATATTTCACTCAGAACACACAAACGTCAATTTTACATTAGTACACTTTTTAGAATTTCACACGCTAGAAAATCCATAAATTGTGCGATTATTTAAATATATATTTTCACGTAGCGTTAAGTAAGTAATGAACATTATTGTAAATATTCGTCCTGACGATGATACAGCCGTATCGGAACCCGACAACAATAAATAAATCAAATTGGTTTACACAGATTATTTTTTTTAATTAATCGTTTTTTCCAATCACAAAATTAACGCTATAAATATCAAAAATAAAGTTTCACATATAACAGCATCGTACATGTACTCATATATAATTCTATTTGTTCCTCATTTTACTATACTATTCTATTCGACTTTATTAAATGATAAAATGCAAATAATAACCCACTATCAATACATGTTTATTTAACAAATGCACCTTTAGCTACATTTATTTAACCGTTTAAGTGCTAAGCAATTTCCGATACAAACGATCGCAGCGCTTTTGCGACGCGTAGCATTCAAACGGTTAATATTATAAATAATGTTGTATTTAAATTTGTTGGATTTATAAATTTAAAAAAATAGAATTTCATATACCCAACATTGAGGATATTCCGAGAGGGATGAAACAATACAGCGCACTTAACCCTCGGGTTCTATCTAATAGAATCTTTGATGAACTGCAGTAATAATTAACGCAGAGAGGGTAGTAAAATCTAGATTGCCGTCAGCAAGGTTGGAACGCGTGACGTAACGAGGCGCGAGCGCCAACCGGAAGGAAGTCGGCAGGCGTCGGCACCGCGACGCCAGCGGATATTGGTAACCGGCGCTGGGCGTCGATCGCGAGGACTCGATACGTTATCAGCGTGAAGTGCACCCGACTAAGTGCTTTAGCTTCAGTACTTTAATCGAAGGATCCTGGACGTGGCTTCCGGCAGGAACACACACTACTCTATTCTCGAACGTACTGACGACCGTTCTGATCTACTTCACCGTTCGGTCACCTTTTTCAATGTACACGACTTTCGTCAATACACACAGGTACCTGTATGACAAGTAATTAATATCAAAATAAATCAGTTAGACCAGTTTTCATTTAAAAAGAAAAATTGTATTAGTGTGTAATAGCCCGTTTCAAAAACTTGTATTACTTTTTTTCTAATATTATATTTATGTAAAACACATATTTTAAATATAACACGCAACACATACAGAGCTTAAATTTTCATGTACACCATTTTTTTGTAATATATATTTTATATTTTCCATCACCGTATCTATATCGTTGAAATAGGGTTAAGTATATTTATATAGAGAGAAAAAATTATTTATTGGAACATACAATGCTTTTAGGAATACTTATTTTTAATATATGGATTTTATTGTGTGAGTACGCATAACAATGGAAAAACCAACAAATATATTCGACTAAGACAAATGTTGGTAATAATATAAAAATACATATTTTTTTATTATTTTGAAATTTTACAATTTTTTATAATATATGAGTTTCTTAAATCTGTTACAAAATTAAAGAGACACACTTTTGTGAATCGCTTACCTCTCCAAAATCGTTTACCTCTCTTGTGCTTTATATATATTTTTAATAGTACCGTGTTTATAACTATTTTCAAACGACAACCCTACCCCACTGACCAATTAAAACGCACAGCAATCAATACACTGTTATAATTTGCATGGTATTATTCACACTAATACAATTGTTCTTTCTAAATAGAAAGTAGTATACGAACCACTAAAATACCGGAATAATCGTAATATAAAATATACATACTGTCATCAAAATATCATAAAAATAATACTGTCTTATTAATAATATTAACTTTTTTCTTGTACACACAAAAACTTATTACGTAGGATTAGAAAATAAAGCGTTTACGAAATGTCTTTCTTGTTTATTTTTATTAACTTTATTGTTTACTTCCAGCTTAAATCTTTACGAATCCATAATCTTTTCTCCGATTCTTCATCAGTGGCATTTAATTTATTTAAATCTTGAAAATTAACCCTAAAAGTACCCTAAATTAGGCCAATTATAGCACGAAATGTGTAAAAGACATGAATGGATCTATCAGTGGCGTGCGCTAGACATGGACTTAAGTTATACTACTAATAACGATGCCGTGCAAATACGATGGGCAATATTGACACTAGAAGTTCATTATTCATCCGAACAGGGGGCGTTTTGTAGGAATAAATACAACCTTTCAAGAGCATTTTGAAAAAATAACTGTGGGAGTCGTTTTCTGTTCTTCAATCAGTTGTTCAGAAATGTTATTGAGTGAAAGATGAAAGTATTATTTTTTTAATATTTGATATAATATGGTTTAGGTTAGTTTATTTGACATCTTGATGAAGGAAATGGTATTTTTCGAAACTGGTTCGTGTATTAAATTGAACTCATAAGTGGTTAAAAATAAAATTATAAATAATTTAAATTAAGATAAAAGTATTACATTAAGTAATATAAGATAACAATACGTTTATGGTGTAATGAAATGCATCAAATCCGCTTCACGTACAGATGTGCGTTACGTAGATGAAAACTGTTTTTTTGATTTTACGGATGGCACGCCCCTGGTATTAAATTTACTAGGGTACCTCTGCACGTATAACAACCTATACATATAATATTCAGTTCCCAATATGACAAGGTTGGGTCGCAGGATAGCTAGGGGCGTAGCCCCCAATGCTCGCGTGTTACCCATACCATCTTCTCCGAAACCCTTTTAAACGCTAAATGAATTTAGTATTGACTTAACCAAGAATCCAGATAATTTGCACATGATTGGGTTTGCTAAAATTTCATTGGGGAATTGACTTAATTATATTGCTTTTACCAAAACAATAATTTTCTGAAATATCAAAACCATTTTCCAATCGTTACATGTTAATACATTCAGTCATTACAAAATAATGTTTGATTTAGATAGAGTATTATAAAATTAGATTAAATTATAGTATGCACCGATGTTGAAATAATATACAACATAGGTACTTCTATTATAATAGGTGTGTCTCATGTTATAAGATTTTTGTGATAGTAACTTCGGAGGTGTTTACTAACCAAATATATAATAAATGGTATTCGGAAAGTTCACTGACCCGCAATTCATCGAAAAGAAAAATTATTCAGTCAGGAGTTTGAGATTGGTAGATAAGAGACAAAAGACCAGTTTACTCGACGTTTACAATTACAGCGAGATTTGACACGTGCACACAAAAACGTCTCCAAAAATCGTCATCATAGGTCCATTAAATTACAAATCTGTCGGGGAAATTATGAGAGAATGTTGAGTTTGTACATTTTAGTAATGAACCCCTTTTATTTAAACATATTACTTTACAAATATCACCTTATGAAAACCATTGTACAGTACTAACTACAACCATATTTACATTAAACAAAAAATATAATTTAATTGCCTTTTTTAGAGAATTTCCACTTCACATTTCCAAAAAAGTTATCAAATATATACTTTTTTATTAAATAAATATCATATCTCATAGAGACGAAGCTATTTTTATTATATTTAATGGAAAATATATAGAAGTATGGGGACATTACAGGGCTTACGACCTGTCTTCGACTGGCTTAAGTGATCACTTTATATAAATATAACGTTCACCATTCTCGCCTCATCAATCTCTACGTCTATCAAATTTTTTAAAGTTGTATATATGTTAATATGTGGACTCGCTTCGTTGATTTTTTTAAAAAATTATTTAAAGCAATATTCTTTATCTGTAAAATGTTTTTAACACATTATACTACAATACGCCTGAAAAATCAATATTTTCAATTTTGAATTATTTTTCTTAATTAGACCAGTATATTATTTTAGCAATATTTGAATATATCCAAGAAAACTTTTTATTTTTATTATTTAAATCTGTAAATCTGCTCACTGAGTCACACTTTCTAATAGTATTCTGAGTGCAAATAATAAAATACTTGATATATAGTAAATTATATAATTACTGTATTTTTTTGTAGACTTCCATGCGGGAGCCAGGTGTATACTTTTGACTTATTGAATGAACTATTTATTTATTTATTGTACAAAACTACTCTCATCAAGCTTATAATGGGCTGACTGTTTGAAGTTTGGATATTTCTCTCAGCATCATGTTGATCAACTAGGGATGAGTTATTATTATTATTATTATGAATTATTGCAACAAACCTACCCAGGATATTATTAAAAAATCCATATTTGTCACGTTTATGTGAATTAAATGTATTTTTAAAACTTTACTTTTGAAGATTTTTAGTAGCTTGTTAGTGTTTTATGCCTATACGGTAAACCACATTAAGAATCGGCAGAACACAACAAAGTACAATCTACTGACGAACAGCGATGACATTTGACGTACATGACGAGTGTGAAATAAGACGCGAGATGGCGTAAAAAAAAGATCTCTCTTAAGAATCTCACTGGAGTAAAATCCGTATTTGAAAGATTGTCTCGAGTCGAAAAGCTTTTAAAAATTTTATTCGTGAACAGGGGGCATTATAAAACGTACTCATTTATGATGTACTCTCTACCCGCTACGGCCACTACCCAGTGAAGAGTATTATCATTATTACCTACCCCACGTGGGTCGCGGGTGGTGTGAGGACGTAAGGCATGTGGGCATCGTGCGCCGCTGATAAGCAGAGCTCGAGCCAATAATTCATTATTAAGAAGATTATTTCGGTCACATAATCAAGAAATTAATTAATCGATTATGAAATTTAACGTCCCAGTATATGGCCGCATTATGTATATATTATATAATAAAGGGTCTTTCAATAGGAACACTGTACATTTGTTAGGTTATAGCAGCCATGTTATTAAAGTGACATCTATCAAATTTATTGTCAGTTGTTTAGTAGTGTACGGCAAATCACCATGGAAGGTTATAGCGTGCAAATCATCAAATTGTATTATCAAAGTCACTACTCTGTTAGAGAAACATTCGCGCAATATGTGGTTTTTATCCTCGCCACAACCGTCCTGCCGAGTCGACTATTCGACATTTGGTGGCCAAATTTGAGTCAACCGGTTCGGTAAATAATTGGCCAACATCAGTTCGTTACCGAAACGCAAGAAATGCTGAAAACATCACTGCTGTGCGTGATAAAGTACGGGAAAACCCAAGGCAGTCCATTTTTGGCCTTTCTGTGACTTCAACTTGGCGAATTTTGAGTCGGTACTTGGGTCTCCACTCGTATAAAATCCAACTAACCCAGGAACTCAAGGTAAATGACCATAGACAACGGCGCATATTCGCTGATTGGGCTCTGGAGCAGATGGAAGTTGACCCAAATTTCGCTAAAAAAATCATCTTTAGCGACGAGGCCCATTTTCGGATGAATGGATATGCGAACAAGCAAAATTGTAGGATTTGGGGCGATACCAATCCATACGAGATACCTCAGCACCAAATGCTTCCCGAGAAAGTTACCGTTTAGTGCGGATTTTGGTCTGGCGGAATCATCGGTCCGTACTTCTTGCATTGCCATACCGTCAACTGCGAGCGCTACAGATCGAAGATAAGCAACTTCTTGTGGCCTAAACTGGATGATATGAATACCGATAACATGTGGTTCCAACAAGGCATGGTTATCTCGCGCGGCAGTGACGTGAACTGACCACCGAGATCGTGCGATTTAACGCCTTTAGACTTCTTCCTTTGGGGCTATCTTAAATCACAGGTCTTTGCAAATAAACTGCAAGCAATTGACGCCCTCAAAGTCAACACAACAAACGCCATCTAGCAAATTCAGCTTGATTTATGCGACAGTCATTGAAAATTAGACCTCTCGAATACGTGGCACCAAGCAAAGCCGCGGCAGATATTTGAATGACGTTATATTCCACACTTAATGCCATAAAATATACTTTAAAATGGAAAAAAAATTGAGTTGATATCTCACACACAACTTGTTTTATTAACATTTTAAAATCGAGCGTCCTTATTGAAAGACCCTGTAGTTAGAGGGCAATAATATTTAAATACGTTTTTATTACGATCATGTAAGGTAATATTATAAATTATATATTCGCTACTATCTTTTAGTGATGAGCTCAAAATCACGAACCGTGAGTCAATCACTGATATCTTATAATCACTAACAGTGATTGAATATCGTGATTCATTTTTTTTTATTTATATTTGGTTGTGTACCGTGCATTATCATGCGTGACGTTATCGTTCGTGATCAGCGCCATATAGTAGATTCTGCCAAAACGTTTTACGAATTTGACCTGAAACGCTGAGAATTTGACCAGTGAAATAAACTCACATTTTCAAGAGTTTTCATTCTCTTTGTGGTATTATTAAATACTAATTATTTATGCTAGAATATGTTAATACGTAAATTAAATTTTAATAATATAAACAAATATGCTAAAAATTATGTTTATTATATTTATTGTGATGTCGTGCAGCGCGTGCGCATTAGTAATGAAACCGTGATCAAAGTCAATCACTGATATTATCGAATACCAATCACAATCATACCAATGAGACAAGAGTAGCATTTTTTCTCATCACTACTATTATGTCTTATCGCTGTTCTTCCCTCCGATCTACGAGATTATTTTTATTGTAGATAACATCTTCAGCTTCCACACCCAGCCCACTACAACAATTTCTTATTACTCTTCCTCTCTTATCTTCAAAATTTTCCTCAATGCAATAGCATTGGTTATGAAATTATTGTGTCGGAAAATTTGTCTTCGGTAGGATGTTTCTTTTTTAAATGTAAAATACATATTTTAAAAAATAATAGCAACGCAGTTTAAAAGTTTGCTGAAAACATTATTAAATAGATATTATTTTGATTTAATATATCAATACATGTAAATTTGAGTTTATATCGAGCAAAATAGGATCCGCCAGTATTCCCAATTAATTGCTTTTTTTGTTTCTTCCGGTTTTACTTCCCTTTTCGCAGTGATTTGGGGGCCCTCTAGAAGAAAGCGGCCCCTCGCCACTGGCAGTATTCCAATTTTCATATTTCTGTCAATAAAAACGTACCTTCAGAACAAAAGATCGCGTATCCACTTTACTCGTATCGTGGAGAACTCGGCTCACAGGAAATTGCAATGTATCAGATTCCTTTGAAATTTCCCTGCGCGTGACACACAGAGCTCGCGTCGAACTGACAATGACAAAGGATATTCTTCAGCGGTGTTCCGCGCGGAGGTAAGGGCTGACGCAGTGATCACAGCGAGCCGGCATCCTTCCGAGTACATTTCATTACTCTGTAACATCTTTGATCTGTTACGAGACCAGGCCGCTGTTTATGCGAAAGGGTCGTTGAAGCTAAAATTACCATGATTTATGTTTGGGAGGGCCGGAAGAAAATAGTTCTAGGGGAACTGCGGGACGGGACCCCGGGCCCGGGGGCAGCCGGGGGCAGTCGGCAGGGACCCGATCGCCGAGAGACTGATACGAGCATAAATCAATACAAAATGGCTCGCGATTTACATACACATAATGTGAAAAGGGTTTGTGTGTCGTTTGTCCCCTCTTGACTTGTTTTGTTAACAGCTGCCGTTGTAAATTTATTGTATAAACAAACAATATGTGTTTCATTTTTTAGCATAATTTTCTTATCCCTTTCCTATTACCTCTTCAGCAATACATGTAATTGATTTGTAAATTAAACAAATAACAGATATCTCATAGAGGCGAAGCTATTTTTTATTAATGGAAAAATATGGAAGTATGGTTAAGTGGCTTCAGTCAGCCGAAAATAGGTCGCAAGCCCCGTAATTACCCATTAAATATAATATAAAACATATAAATGAGATATCTATTATTTGTTTAATAACAATTCATTTACAGGTGAAAATCCAGTAATTGTGTGTTCTTGGACATATTCAAATATTGCTAATAATATACTGGTCAAAATAAGAAAAATATATAAATATTGATTTTTCAGGCGTATTCTAATATAATGTGTTTAAAAAATACTGATAAATAATATTGCTTTAAATATTTTTCAAAAAAAAATCAGATTCTCATTGGATTGACATATATACTGTTTCGAAATAAAAAGAATTATCAAATTTGGTCCATAGACGGCGATGGTTAAGCGGTACTCGAAGCGAATCCACATATTAACATATATATAACTTTCAAAATAGTGAACGTTACATTGTATAAAGTGATCATTTAAGCCAGCCGAAGACAGCCCGTACGCCCTGTAAATGTGAAAATCCAGTAATTGTGTGTTCTTGGACATATTCAAACATTTTAAATCGATTTTTTTATGTATTCGTTCTCAAATACGACAATTAACATTTAATGTTTATTTATTATAAAAACATCGAGGAAATTTTAAATGCTATTTTTTTTTTTTAATATTGTGATTGTGAGATTTGTGTTCGATTGTAACGACGATTGATAATTAATTAATTATTCGTGATTCGAACCAGAAATTTAACCGACAGCAGTTAAATCTCAGTAACCGACAGTCGTTAAAATCTAATACCAAGCACACAACTACAGTCGTTAGTACTCATAATATTGATTTAAATAATGAAACCTGCAAACGAGCGTGTGTTCAGACTTAATTTGACACAATAGCGACACAAATTTTGACATTTGACAGACGAATTTAACTCGTCGACGTTAAGGCGCCCGAATTTTCTGCCTATTTTTATAATTATAAATATAATAGTATTTTAACACAAATACAAAAATAAAATCAATTTATCGAAAAATATTGTTGTTGCGCTACCGGGATTCGAACCTGGATCTTTTTCCAAACCGGATTTGGTGCATTATCCAATTATGCTACAGCGACAATATTTTTAACGACAAATTTTCGAACCCAAATGTTACCTTTTTGATATTAATGCATTTAATCGTTCCATTATTTGAAAGAGCCACCTACCTTATTTTTACGGAATCTCAAATACCTTTGAGTTATCTAATTATATATAAATATTAATATTTAATTATATAATAGATATTTAATTAGAAAAAATAATAAGCACACCTATCGTATGAAAACAATATCATTAATTATGTTATTTGCTATTCAAACACTCCAAAAATACACCTTTACAGCCGTGCAATGTTAATATTTCAATAGTTATGGCGCCAATATTGGTTCCAACACTATTAAATCTGAGTACCTACGTCACATTTAACAAACGTTCAATATTATATAATAGCTATTAAAACACGATTGTTCAGGTAAATTGGTGGTACATATTTGAGAATAGGCAGGATTGGTCATTTTTACCCGAACGTTATGCAGGATCAAACTCCCGATAAGCCAATATTAAAAATAAATAAAAGCTAAGACGCGAACCACTTTATTTAGCGAAATCTTATATCTACAGTTGTCGTGGTACATTACGTATTTAAATGATTTCCAAATTTTACGGAAATACTGGCCGTGGCCACCATTAGCTGCAAAGCCGTCATTACGTATCAAAAAGCAGTCGGTAAACCGGATTATATCTTATTTTACCATCAGTAAAATTAAACTATTTATCCTTGCTGACTTTTAAAACAAAAAATAATTATAATATATATTTTATTTCATTTTGCAATTTCAATATAATCTACTAAAATTTAAATTTATACGAAAGCTGCAACGAAGCTTAAAAAAAATTTTTTTCAATGTATTTTTTATTTTAATTTAACGCTTCTGATGCGCAAAGTAAAATGGCTTATAAATTAAGCTTTTAATATTAATTTTAAATTCACTGAATATTTTCAAGGGATGTAAGGCGGTGAGTAACTGTAATTAATGTTTCGGATTATTATAAGGAGAATTTTAACCCTTTCGTAAATTATGTAAGCCAAATTTTCTACCAACCACTTCCCTTTGTAAGATTTTATAAATGTTATCTGATGACGTCATACTTTTGTACGCCGCAAGTCGTAAAAATTCATCTGCGAGCGTTGATGTAACGTAAATAATGGTTCAACATTTACGATAAATACGTCTTCCGATATGCGGATATTAACAATGAAGTTCTTGCGGTTCTAAGGTATCTTATATCAAAGCATGAGAAAATTTGTTTCTTAGAAAATATTACCTTCTAAGTCGTATTTCCTAACCTCGGGGTGAAGACGAAAAATATTACACGATTTAATTGAATTAGTGTTGTATATATGAACACGACATTCATAAATATTCTTTCGAGAGACGTGAAAGTCATTTTTAGTTTAAGTACATTATATTTGTAGAATACTAATAAGCAATTATGTAATACTAAAAAAAAACATCTTCAAATTCAACACGAGCTGAATAAATGATTGAATTGCAATATTTTCAGTTATAATTAGAGTTCAATATCAACAGTACAACAATACTAATAAAAGTTTCACTGAAACGAAAAATCGATGGATACGGCCGCGTTACATAACACCAATCGATAAATCGTAATTTTGAATTAAAACGTCACAAATTGAATATGAAAGGAAGGAGAAACGCACCATCACGCAAGATGGGAGAATAAAGGCTGTAGACAGAAACAGGACATCCCATTATCCAATTATCCGGGCTCGAATAGACCGCCCGCCCGCATCAACTTAAATTATAAATTAACTTAAATTTACAAAGATATAAAAATTCTCAACAATCATGCAGTCGTCGGTGTAAGAAAAATATATTGTTCCGCGTTTTTAGCGGCAAACCGCGATACTGCATGTAGGTAGGCCTGACTCATGAAACACAATGGACGATGAATAATACTATGATTAAATAATTATTTAATTCTAATCTGTGTCACATAATATATAATATATACTTCAATAACATTTGTCTTACGAGGAAACACAAAGCAATTATTGATTCACGTAGGAATTTAATTATTCACAATATCTTCTGCATCGTCGCACTTGTACGTCGCAATTCTTATTAGAAAAAAAAAGTACGATGTTAACAGTTTATTAAAAAAATATTATATAGGTACTTACATGCGATATTAGTTTTTTTTAATATCGTCAAGCGAAATGTTGTTTAGATAAATTAAAAGTCAATTGCATAACTCACCTCAGATAATTCGGGATCATCTCTTATCTTCTCTTCCACCGTCATCGTCGCCTTTCCGTCTCCAGTCCCGAGGGACGCGAAAACAAACAAAGTTAAGGTCAGAAATGACCGGTGGAGTCGCCACATTTTTTATACCGCTGGCAGGTAGCTGAACAACTGGTTACCGAACGTCAAAATTCCAAACACAAACGGACGACGACAACAAATCCCCCCAAAACGCACTGTCAGATTGTTCCAACTCTGAATGATACCTCTGCTGTTTTTGTTTGACACTTTTGAATTTGGAAGAAAAGTTTTTTCGTTCGCGAAACTTGACAACCGTCGACGCGACGACACCGAACACGCTCGAACACACGCCGACCGCAGCAAACTGGCAACTGGCAACTACTGAACAGACTCGAGTTCGCAGTCGCGCGCTAGGTCCCTTCCCGCGCCCCGCCGCGCACCCCGCCGCGAGGCAGGCGGCAGGCAGCACGGGCAGGCCGCGCGCGGTCGTTCCTCTACATCCTTCTTATTAGAATCGCGAGGACAAATCTCCTTCCTCGCGAGCCTGACTCGGACGATAGCTCAGGGGTCTGAAAGCGCAACAAAACTTATTTTTATCTATGCGAAATTTTCGACCGCTCTGACCTTGACCTTTACGCGAACTGGCGCAGTGAAAATTGAAATGTTATTGAACCTCTTTTGTTACGTTCGTTTGATTTTCCGGGGGAACCTATTTTGCTAATGCTGTCTATCTGGTTATATTGTAAATCATCCGACAGCTCGCTCATTACAAAAATCGTGTTGAAAGTTATAAAATATTCATCGTTTTAAGTCAAATAATATTTACAATGGAAAGTTGAGATATTCTTTATTTTGCTTTAAGCACTGGAGTCTTTTTAGCAATGTAAAAAACAAAAAGTTGGATAGGAATTTTTATATACACACAGTGGTATTTCGATATTGGTAAGTAACTATTGTTATTATAACAAAATTATCTAAAAAAATGCATATAGTTACAAACGACTTTAAAGATACAAATTAAATGTATTAATTAGAAAGATATACATATAAAATCAATTTTGTTGTTGCTACCGCGATTCGAATTTGGATCTTTTCTAATCCGGGGAACGTGCATTAACCGATTATGTTATACCAACACAGTGGATTGCCGACAAATTTTCCAACTTATGTTTCACTTTCCGATACGAAACGCCAGAATTAATAATTCTTTTTTATTCAATTTTCTGAATAATTACAACTTCACAACAAGAATGTATTCTCCTTAACGACTTCAAAAATGTTGATGCAATCATAAACTCTAAGAAAGACAGTGCTGTACTTAGTCTCTCTTCATTTTCTTTTGTCAATATGTAGAAATTGTAAAATATATTTATTTGAAAATGCAATAACATTGAAAATAGTATTAAAATCTTTAAGGGTATTTTAGTAATTCCTAATATTGTCGGACTACCCGTATATCGCTGCTTTTCAAATTTTAATGAAAGCTATCAAATCGTATCTCTTTCGTTTCGAGATATTTAAAGGTAAAAAAATATTTTTATATTACACGACATAATGTTTTAAAACTTATTTAGTTATCATTAACTAGATTTATAATTTATTTCGAGAAATAAAAAAAATTAAGGTTGAAATAACTTACTATATTATCAAAATAAACACTAGCGGAATTTTTCACAATTAATATTTATTCAAAACAATGTGACGCGGAATAATTGATAAGCTAGAACAATTTCATAATAATAGGCACATACAGTATTTAACTAGGATGTTTAACTATTAGCCAAAATCAATATTGAATATTTACGCTTATATATTTAATTATCGCTAGATTTTATAATAGTAAAAAGTTGTAAAATGTCATTCAATAGTGAAGTATGTAAAAAAAACTTATAAATGTAATCTATGTGTACATGTAATGAATTTAAAACATTTGTTATTTGAAAAGTTAATTTTGCTGAATTATGATATACCTTCCTTGTAATAACAAGTTGTAAAAGATTTGTTTAATTTATATATTTTAATTATAATAATATCACTAAATCTCCACGAACTGAAAGTCCACGTTATTAGTCTATGTGCACGACCAATGGCATATCGCTTACTTACATTACAATACGCGTTTATTTTCGTTTCTAAAATCCTATGTAGATTTATGAAGTAAATTTATATTTTTTTATAAACGCAACCGTGTTTGTAGGATTAGTGTGATGTCAGTCGACGATAATCCACGTTCAAAATTGTTGTTACGTATTTGAAGTCTGTGTTTGTTTAAAATGATTGATTAAAATATAAAACGTTGCCTTGTCTGATATATTTATTTCATGATTACTATGTTATTTTGCTTATTTTAAAAGACAACGACGCCTGATGCACAGTTGTTGTTTGTTTTGCGTTGTTACACGACACGGAAGGATGAACGCACGTAAGTAAATTATATATATCGAGTGAATTATTGTTCAAATTTTAAAAGTAATATTTTAGACATGAAAAGTTCTATAAATCATAATATATTTTTGGGACCATTTTCAATTTTCTCGAAGTTCTTGATCCGACTCTGCACAAAGGACGTAATCCAAAATGGATAAATTCCTTAATAACAAATAGGAAGTATGTTAAACAATCCACACTATGGCAAAACTATATTTTTTTCATTATTAAGGAGAACACATATAAGTTGTATCAGTGTATCCAAAATTTAATAAAAATGAATTGATTATTCTGGCATCTGCAGTCGGTTTACTGAAAGGTATTTGATATTCCGTAAAAATAATGTAGATGGCTTTCAAATAATGGAGTGAAATAAGTGAAACTTATAGGTTCGAAAATTTGTCATGAAAAATACTGGCGCTATAACACAATTGGTGGTGTACTTCCCCGGATTGGAAATAGAGATCCTGGTTCGAATCCCGGTAGCGCAAAAAAAATATTTTTCGACAAAATTGATTTTATATGTGTGTATTTATAATTAATACATTAAATTTGTATTTATATATTTTTCGTTCACCTTGCCAAGCCACCTTCGATATTTTCTGTATACGAACTTATATATGTATACAAATCATAGTCGTAACTCGTAACATCTTATGAACAAAGAACGTATCATCTCTTAAATAATGATTGCATCCCATTCTATCATTTGTCTCGGGATCAATCCGAGTTTAAATTACTTAATTAATTATCCCTATTTTTTCTAATCCATTGCATGTCTGAGTACGCTCCTCCCTTATAATAAAATAAAAAAAATTGAGGGTTGGTCCCTCCACTTAAGACCATTTAATGTATTATACATCAACATTTTTTAATGAAAACGATTTTACAATCGTTACGGGACATATCATGAATAGTAATTGATATTAGCTTCCATGTATGTACAATACATTCTCATCGAAATTAGTTAGTATGTACGTGATCATCGTCAGGATTCAAAGTTTAATAATGTTCGTTCTATTTGTTATGACTTTTTAAGATAATTAATTGATGAGGAATTCAGAAAACGTGAAAAATAGTCAACTCAATACATTAATTATTTAAAACTAATCTATATTGTAATACTACGAAACTAGATGACGGACATCTCGAATTTTTAGCGGGGGTATCCGCAGTCACACATATTCTCATACAAGCTCGTCGATTATTAAGGCTTCTAATAGGACGATCTGGTTTACCTGATCGTGCCAAGTCTTCCGCGGCCGTCCTCTATTTCTGGTGTCATCAATTCTTGCGTCACATATCTTCCTCAATATTCTCTCCTCATTCGTCCGTCCCATATGACCAAACTACCTAAGCAATCTTTTTTTAATGCTATTAACTATGTAACTATTTTAAAATATTTAAATATGAATATTAATACTTAATATCAAACTTATTGTCAAACAATATGAAGATTTCTTCACATTAGACTCACTGTAAAAATATACGTATTATATTAATTTTTTTATTCCATATTTATTATTTTGTCAATACTTATGAACAGTTTTCGCACTGGTAATGTTATATTCCTGCATTTGACTAAATGTTAGCAGCAGTTAAATGCCACAAAGCTAATATGAGTAGATTTTGATTTTTTTTATATTCATTTAGGTATTTTCGTAAAAATTTTCATGAGTGTGTGTAAAAAATGTGAATAAAAAATTTTAATATCGTTAATATTTAAAAAATAAGTTTATCTCGAAGAAATACATGTTTTTTTTATAGAGTAATAATTTCGCAAGGAACTGTACACCTTAGTACAACTCGACGTAAATAATTAGCATGAACGAAATCTCCAAATAAAATATTTACATTGTATTGTAACGTACATCACATTGACAGCTAATGGCCGACTGTAATGTCTGCCGTTTGGCGTGACGCCAAGTGGCTCCGATAAACTATAGCAGCGAAATAAAATGTACATGTTAATGCAGTCGCCGTCGGATAAAAATCTCGAATGAGTATAAAATGTTTTAATTTGTCTCTTAACCCCTCCTATTTAAAGTATTCAGTATTATAACTAACAAATAGGTATTTTTTAGTTATTCTAGTATTTAAATACATCATTAATTTCCCATCTAAATTATAATTCACGCCTTCAGATGATTACCGATTTTTCTGTAAGAATATCATTGCAATCTGACTGAAGATAAGAGCGACATTTTTTGTTGGTAATTTATTTTTTTAAATATTATTTTATTGCTTGTACTGATTAATTATATATTTTTAGTAAAATCACATTTGTATTCTGAAAATACAGATACAGAATACATTTATTTTATGAGTAAAACAAATTGAATTAATCACTTATGATTACCGACAAAAATCTGTCTACCGAAAAACTCATTCTTGCGGCAAGATTCGAGTCCCGGTGGTAACTATATATACTTATTAATAGATGATTTTTTTCTGCGTATTTTATGATTAATTGTGGCTTCCTACTTAGGCAGTAGATCTGTGTGTCTGTATATTTTATTTTTAATATTAGATAATAATTGTATAATTTGCATATTTTTTTGTACTTTGATTTTATATGATATTATACAAGGTGTCCCAAAATTTTTATTAAAAATAAAAATTCTTTAATAAAATAATGGATGGGTTAAATAAAAAAATGTTTATTTGGCATTTAAATACAGTCCCTGGGGATTTACTCGTTATTTCACTGGCACTCTTCTAAACGGGAGGCAAAATTTCTGAGAACTGCTCGGCACGTATTTCGCGTGATCGCTGCCATTTCTTCTCGGATGTTTCCTTTTGTAGGAAAAAGTCCATTGGTGTCAATTCGGGGCTGCGTGGAGGCCAGTTTTTGTCACCCGTCGGAATATCAATTTTTCAGGAAAAATTTCACTACTAAACTACTAGTAAGGGCACGCTCCATAGCGACTGATTTCCAAGAACGCTGCTAGCGATCGGCATACTCCCCGCCCCTCTTCGGCTCGTTGCGTTGGTGCAGCGAATGAATCAGTTCAGTGCCGATAAATCGGGGTTTATTGGTTAAATAATATTTTAATGGTTTGAGACAACTTTTTTTTAATGCATAATCATTAATGTTTGAAAGACTATCGGCCACTACCTGCCTCGCTAGGCACATATAAAATGCCATATTAACCAGTGAATTATTTCAATCTGTATAGTAGTAAAACCTAGAGTCTGAATAAAGCTGACTTAGAAGTTCCAGACGATACAGTGTAGAACGGAAAGTAATATGCTGGGAATCAGAAGTGACAGAAAAAAGAATGATGATGAATGAGAAGGATGTCATTGGTATTGTTAAATAGCGTAAATGGCAATGGGAGACCATACGTGAATATGCAGAGATGGACATGAATATATTATTGTTGTACGGTATCTCACAAAAAACAGAAGACGCCCAAAGTCACAATGGACTGGCGAAATTATATATTATTAAGGAGAACACATTCTTATTGTGAAGTTGTAATTATTCAGAACAGTTGTCGTCAAAAGTACTGTCGCTGTAGCATAGTTGGATTATGCACCTTCCCCGATTTGGAAAGAGATCCAGGTTCGAATACCGTTAGCACAACAACAATATTTTTCGATAGAATTGATTTTATATGTATATCTTTCTAATTAATTCATATTTAAAATATCACATACCTATGTTCTTAATAATATATAAGTTGTATCAATGTGTCTGAAAAATTTAATAAAAAATGAATTGTTAATTCTGGCGTCTGCTATCGGTTTACTCAAAAGTATTTGAGATTCCGTAAAAAAAAAAGTAGATGGCTTTCAAATAACGGAACGACAGATGTATTAATTTGAAAAAGTGTAACATATTGGTTCGAAAATGTGTCATCAAAAGTAATGTCGCTGTAGCATAGTTGGATAATGCACCTTCACGGTTAGGAAAGTGATCCAGATTTGAATCCCGGTAGCGCAACAACAATATGTTTTTTTTGATAGAATTGATTTTATGTGTATATCTTTCTAATTTTTTTAATTTAATTAGTATTTAAAATTTCATTAAGAATCATTTTCAAAAAACCTCTGCTTTAAAATGAATACCAATTTCATTTTATAATTGAAACCTTACCGACGGTTGCTACTTTAGAGAATGAAAGTAAGATCTATAAATAAATAAATATATATTACATATATAAAAATATCACGAAAATAATTATCAAAATTCTCATTTTCAGTATGGACATTACACGTTCGAAGGGGAACTGTTTCCGAGGTTTCTGTTCAGGAAGTCACCCCGTGAGACTTTATGCTCATTACAGGGTAACCTCCCTCGTGCAGATTCGGCTCAAGCACTTCGGGACGCGGAAAGACAAAAAGTCTTCCCCCGCAAAATGCCTGCTCCGGGAAAATTTAAAATGCTCACAATAAATATATGACGTGTTACGTAATTTTTGTAACTGATGCATCTCACATATATTATTTTTTTTATGTCTTTATGTATTTCCCTACTTCCCTCCCATACCTTGCGCTGATTCCGATTTATGATCGGAATTGTCGTATTCCATTCCGTGGGACGCACTACAAAGAGTTTGCACAATTCATTTGGATCCTAACGATCCAGATTTACAGTTCGAAGTCATTTTAGTCCTTCGAGCCGGAGTAATTAAACGGCGTCTTCTAATTATTACGGATCGAAAATTTTCTGGTTATTTAATTATTAAATATAAAAAATAAAAGATGTGAAGTAAATATATTAAATAATAATTGGTCGATTTCGCAAATATTTATTTCAAAAGCATAACATGATTTTGTAAAAATCTCATACAATAAAATAAAACAGAATTACATATTCATTGAACATTTTCGATTCGCAATTTAGTCAGGTTTTCACCCATAAAATATTGTGTACTAGGTCTGTTACACTTTGTATAATTAAATCCACTGTGGAATGCGTAAAAAACATAATTTTTAGACTTTTAAGCAGGCGACGTAAGATATTATCTAATATATTTTTATTACTTGTACTAGTGTGTAGGTATACCTAATAATCTAGCAGCGACCCTCTTTTAATAAATTGGAGACCCACCTCCGCGTTGCGTCGTTTGGGTTAAACCTTTTTGTACTAGAGATTTGGAGTATTAATTTTGGCCGAACAGCAGAAACCGCTCGGATCGACTTTGTCTTTACTATTTGTAAACTTGGTATTTTAAATGGTGCGCGAATTCTCTTATCATTCTGATTGCAATGAATCGGAAAAATACTTTTCCAGAAAAATATATTTTTCACGTGCGTTAAAATGTTCAAATGAAATCTGTGCACCCTGAACTAAAAAATATTGAGACTCAAAAAAATAAATAAAAATCAGTACTCTCGCGGTTGTATATTATGTAAACAACACGTGAATGTATTTGTCATGTGTACATTCCAGTGGGAAAGAAATAAATAATATACAATTTATTACATTTCATTTAAATATTTTAAAATGTTATTGCATTGTGTAATATAGGTATATTTTGTGAAGGTAGTTGCGTATTAGACACGCAATATTCAAAAATTTAGGTAGCTACCGAATTTACATTGATTCTTACCTACCCACCGGGATGTCAAATAACAAATTTTAATTTTAAAACATGTAAACGCGAACGTGTAAATTTAAAAAAAAGTGATAACGTAATGTTCGTGGGTACTTTATTCACTAATAAAATATGTGCTCACCATGGTAACGAGCGTGACGTCTTTGATTGGTTACACACATGTTTTTCTGAGATTAGGCTAGTATTAAATTTTTGAAGCGAGAGGAGGCGTTTGTTTACACATCGAAAATAATTTAATTAAAAAGCGAAAAATTTCTAAATTGCTATTTTATTGCAAAACATTTAGAAATCATTTCATATATATATATATTTTTTATTTCAAACTCTATTAAACTATAATTATTAGAGCAGTGGTTCTTAAATTGTGTGCGTCCTAAATATCGTTGCGTCTACAGAGTAGACTCATTTCTGCTCTATTTAAATAATGGTTTTTTGGAAAACTATTTTCACATTTAAATATTATGAAATATGCCTTTATGGTATTTCTATAACATGTTTTACTATATAACATTGCTATTTCGAAAAACATTTTTAACCTAAGATTGCATTTGGTTATTTTCTCAGGCGTAACACGAGAGATATGTTAATAAGATTTTTAAAAAAGTGATTCGTAGGTGCGTAAATGTTCTTCAGTATGCCGCGTGCGTTCGATTGTCGGCATACTCTGAGCGCTCCATGCAAATATGAAAAGAAAGATGGCCGCTTGAAAGCTTTTAGAAGGTACCACCGTTGCAGCACTGTTCCGCAGAATAATAATGAAAATTTTGGCTAAAGTGCGTCGTATTTTGGTTTCTATAGTGGAATTGGTGATGTAGTATAAACTTTGCCCCCCAATTATTAAGAATTATATTTTTAATGTGAGATAATACGATCTAATAAAATTCTTTACATTCTTAAGATACAGTTGATGCAAGAAGAAGTGCAAGAATTGAAGTCAACTGATAATGTAGAGAGGCTCAACTTCGCTAACCAAATGATTGATCGATTTTCGTCTTTCAACAACATGTTCTCAGATGAGGCACACTTCCATCTTGCTGGCCATGTAAATAAGCAAAACTGCCGATATTGGAGTCTAACAAATACAAAACAAAAACGTGAGAGGCCTCTTAATTAGCCAAAAGTTACTGTTTGGGCTGCAATGTCAGCGCGAGGACTAATCGGCCCGTACTTTTTTGAAAACCAAAATAATCGCACAGTAAGCGTAAATTCAACATGTTTCAACAAATTTAACATGTTCTTACCAGTTCGTAAAATTTTCCCTGGAAAATTGATATTCCGACGAGGTGACATTAATTGGGCTCTATGTAGCCTCAACTTGACGCCGATGAACTTTTTCCTGCGGGGCTACCTTAAATCAAATATATACAGTAACCATCCTCCCTCTCTGGATCAATTAAAAGAAAATATCTGAGAAGAGATAGCAGCGATCACGAAGAATACGTGCTGAGTAGTTCTCAGAAATTTTTCCTCCCGTTTAGAAGAGTGCCAGCGAAATAATGTATCACATTTAGAAAACATATTTTTTAAGAAATAAATACCTAGGGGCTATAGTTAAATGCAAAATAAACATTTTTTTATTAAATTCATCTATTATTTTATAATAGAATTTTTATTATGAAAAAGACTTTTGGGACACCTTTTATTTCATCTTCTTTATGTCTTTTTTAACATTATTGCAATTTGTATTATTTTTGGAATGTTGGGTCTTGCACAAACAACATGATTACGCTGTAAAAAATTTATAATTATTGCACCTATTTTTCGAACATTCCAATTAAAAATAATTCTCGTTCATCAGAAAAAATAAATCAGCATTTCTATTACTTCCATAAATACATATCTAGATTTTTTTTTATAAGTAGGTACCTACCACCTACCGGCCGAATTACAGAAAAATTCACTTATTCGGTTTGTTTTATCATAATATTTATTTATTTATATATATTTTGACATCCATATTTTTGTACTAACAGAGGTGGATATATAATAAACATACATAATACATAGTTTTTTATGTGGGATGGAGTAGACTTCACCTCTGATATATACAGCGTTATCCTGGCTACTTTGCTAGACTGAAGTCTGTGTTAAAGTAGCCAGTTTTTTTTTCATGCTGTTGTGGTGTTATTTGGAATAAAAAGAGAATTACAAATATGAATAAAAAAGTTAAAATAAAAATATAATATAAATATATGTAGTGGGAGTATTGTAGGACTAGTGAATTATTAGAATTGTATAAATTATATTAAATTGTTGGATATATCCATGCTTCTGATTCATCTCTATCTGATTGAATCATATTTTGGGTCCATATTTGTGTAATCTTATTGGTACTGTATGATTTCCAGTTGGTACTGAGTAATAATAATAATGTGTTTATTTCAGCGAGATCAAGTTTTTTTTAACCCGATTCGCCATAAAGATAATACATATTATGTTATACATTAAAGGTTATGAAATAAATATAATGCTATGAAAAAGAAAACCAAGGAAAATATTAATAAATTTAAAAAAATATTTTTTTTTAAAAAGTTAATAAAAAGTAAAAAGTTCACATATATATATATATACAAAATATAAATATTACATATATAACTACTTCAATCACGGCCATTGTTGTACATATAGCTATTTTGTAGGCGCTGCCATTCTCTGGTCAGGGAACCAGCTTTCCATGAGAGCACCGCTTGCAGTTGGTGCTGAGCTCCAGCCGCAGCTTTACGCCCGCAACTCGATGTCTCAGAAGCGGATCGAATCCGTGTATACGGCCTTCGGTAAACATTGTAGATGCGCTGCAATAACGCGCCAATCCGAACAGTATTCTGTATGACTTATTGTACTGAATTCGGAGACCGTTATACGTCACTTGCTTGTATTTCGACCAGATCTCGCAGGTATACATGCTGGTGAAGAACGATTTAAACAGGATCCTCTCAACTCCTTACTGCATCGGTAGAAACGCCGTGACAGCATATTTGCACGAACGCTCAACTCTCTCCTCTGCCGTTCTATGTCATCATCGTCTTGCCCATCTTCATTGAATATATGGCCAAGGTATTTGACTTTATTTTGAACGCTCAATTTCATCCCGTCCACCCACACGGGAGGGATATTGTCTGGTATTGTAACGAGTTGAATTATGCGGGGGTGGTGCTGGTTGCTTGAATCTTTAAGGCATAAAATTAACTCTTTTATTAGATTGAATAGGAGGTTTTTGAATCATCCGGTAACCTGATTATTTTTAATAATCTGTAAGTAAAATTAGTATTTAAGACATACGAGTACTATACTCGTATGACATGACACTTGAATCGAAAATGTTGAATCTTAAAACAAAAAATAAAATGGATATCACAGGATCAGATTTGATCTTCATTAAATTCTTCTTCGGTTTCTCAATCATTGTCTTTTTCAAGTTTGTATCATCCCTGATTTAAAAAAAATGGTTGATCTGTTAAACGATTCTCTCAGATTCCGCTGCTACAACGTCCTCTTGCGAAACTCTCATTTTCGTGATTCAATCTTGCGCTGATGATAAGGCGGAGAGTGTCCTATTACATATATCTCTCAAGTTTCGCTTCACATGGGAAAAATATTCCAGTTTCCGAATCTTCATTGATTTCTTAGCTCATTTTCCAGTTATTATTAAGATTACAGCCCAGGTGGTTTTTCGGTCAGTCTTCTTTAACGACACCCCATAAGTTGTAATTATTGTGATACTGGAGAATTAGTTGCCATTCTCCAGGGCAACACTACAGCGGAGACGTTTGTGATGATATTTGAAGAAGCAGATGAATCTTCTGGATCTACATGATGTTCGCCTTGCTTTTCTTGTATTACGTGTTTTGTAATGCTCATAAACTTTTTATTTTGTTCAAAATGTAGCTCCATGACTCACCGGACGGCGACAGGTTATGGGTTCAACAGACCAACACACCGCAGACACCCAGGGGGACCCGAGCGCTTTCCGCTCCTCTTCCTGGCCCTCACCATCACAACCATCACCGCACTGTAACCGTCACGCACATTAGCATTGGTGAGGTCACATATCGTACACAAAATAGTCCCTACACCTGTACAAAATCGCAGTTATCCTAGAACACTCATTCCTCCCTTATCTGGTCAACCATCCTTCGTCCGTCCGTCACCATCTTCCGCACGGTTAACAATGGGGGGGAGTTTTGTGGTGAGCAAAGACTGGACAAGAATTGAGGGTGCCATCTAGCGACGGCATTGTTGCACAAACTAAATGGAGATCAGAAGACTGCCGCCTAGGCGTGAGCGAAACCACTTGTGTGCCGTTATTTCTCGCGTCAGTGCTGTCTTAATTCCACGCATTCCTTGTTGTTAAACCAAGTTTAGTATTGAATCATTTTGAACACGAATGATGTCCCGAAATATGGAGGCGGTTTCTTTTTCAACATTATTAATCCTTCGTCTGTAGACCCAATAATCCCACTGACAGGTTAACCAAATATACCTAATCTCATATATTGCACAAATTATTATTGCTGTATATATATTAGTTATATTAAACCTTTGATATGTTTACTTTTAAGATGATTATTTTTCTTATTTCAGTCATTATTACTGTTAGCATTTTTTTATTAATTGTTTGAAAAATGTGATTAAAAGTACAGAAATACCTCGCACAGTCTGTATGTATTCGAAACTGTACTAATCGAGGAATTAACCACATACAAAAAACGATAATTGGTTCCATACAATTTAATTAGAGGTTTATACTTTAAAATCATTTTAAATTCAAATATTTATTATTTAAAAATGCATTTTTCATAATTCCTTTTTTATTGCAAAATATGTTTTTCCTCGTACATTACTTTCTGGCAACGAATTGCATTGTTTGTCGTTCGGCGAATTGTAAGACTACGTTCGATATCGGAATCAACTTCCATAATAATATGATCCGACACGTTGTCAACCATTCTCATTTTTAAAAGATGTTTAAGAGCTTCTGTTTCAAAGTGAGCCATTTGCGTTTCTTGGTGACATAATCACTATCTATCTCTCTTTCTTTATTCGCTCATTTTTTTTCAAATGTGTAATTAAAATTGAATTATCAAAAAATCGACTTTACTCAAGAGTTGCGAAATAATAAAGAAAAAATGACCACAGATCTAGAAAGGCGCATGCGCATAATGTGTATATCAGCTGCAACCACAATGATATAAAAAAAGGTAAAAATCGAAAATTTGCATATAAAAATTATTTTAAGTATTAATTTTTTTGGAAATTTTTCAAGAAAACTGTTTTGGTAAGATTTTTCGTTTGTTTCAAGAATAAAAATTTTTTTTGTAAAATTTCTAATCCGGACTATAGTGAAACCGGACTAATCGAAGCCGGACTATGCGAGGTATTCCTGTATATTAATAATAAATTAATTACAACTATTATATTTGGTTTTGTACGCGATTTTTAAAATAAACCATGATTGAAGGCGAATCCAAAAATTACTCGCGTAATTCGCCCTTAAACTCTTCATTTTCTGCTTTTCAGAGATGTCACTTTTGCCGAAAAGGTATTATGTCAAATCTTTTTAGTGAAGAATCTTACATTAAGATTAATTAAAAGATAAGTCAGATTTGGACGTTACGGTGACGTCATTGTGTCAATGTTGCGAATTTTGTATTTTGCTGTGAAAATAGACAGTAGCGAAGTTTAAGAGAAATAATATAATAATTTATGTTTCGAGTAAAATAATTAGAAACTTACAAGCGCCCATTAAACGGTTGCACAACTAAAAAAATGGGCCCCGATGCAAGATTATCCCCAATCTTATCTTCACGAGAAAAATAAAGTATGTAGATATGCGATTTTTAAGCATCTATAATGCTAGTATATTCTCGTGTTTTCATTATATTTTAAATTTTAATGTTCCATTTCTTGCACAAATAATAGATATCTCATAAAGACGAAGCTATTTTTTATTATATTTAATGGAAGTATGGGTAATTACAAGCCTTACGATCTGTCTTCGGCTGGCTTAAGTGATCACTTTATATAAATATAACGTTCACCATTCTCACCCATTAATCAATCTCCATATCTATCAAATTTTTGAAAGTTGTATACATGTTAATATGTGGAAACACTTCGAGTACCACTACACTATCGCCATCTATGGACTAAATTTGATCATCCATTTCATTGAAACAGCATTTATGTCACAATGAGAATCTATTAATATTTTTGAAATTATTTAAAGTTCTGTAAAATGTTTTTAACACTAATATAGTAATATAATTACTAGAATACGTTTGAAAAATCAATATTTTCCAATTTTTTACATTTTATTATTTTGACCAGTATGTTACTTAACAATACTTGAATGCGTCCAAAAACACACCCATTCCATTAAATATAATAAAAAATAGCTTCGTCTATGAGATATCTATTATTTGTTTAATAACAGTGCCTTTGTAGGTGAAAATCCAGTAATTGTGTATTCTTGGACATATTCAAATATTGTTAAAATTATTAGCGCTACTTACAAAAGCATTGATTTCAAATATATTGTAGGAAGCGGACACTATGGGCCTTGATCTAACATGGGTCCCAATGAGCCGCATTGGCTTAGTTGCACCACTGATTTTAAATAGTCCATTTTAGTATGACTTTTATTTACTGAATGTATATTCATTCATATTATGAGCTACGTGTAATTTATTAATATTACGAAAAATAACTGTGATGAGATATAATAAAGGAATATTCTTTTAATACATAATTAATTGTACTTAAGTACAGGTTAACTAATTCCATACGTGAATTTCGTCTTCAACTGTTCAAAAATGGTGCCACTTTATTGTTTATCGCTAGTTTATGTACTGCACTAATAAGGATTTTTTTAATAATTAGAAAATCTCTCTTCTAACTTTTGAGTTATGTAACTAGATTTGATATTGTTTAATGACATCTGTAGTATCTATGAAAAAATAATAATACGAAAATTTCAGCTAGATAGAAAACGTTTTAAAATTTGTTCAATAGATGTCTCAATTTACTTCAATCATTTAATAAATAACCTAATAGAGGTCCCAATTCCACAAAATTTACGCACGAAGTGAAGAAATTGCACAGAAACCACGCATACCTATAATAATCCTCGAAAATTGAAACATTGTCCGTCCCAAACATATTTATAAAAACGTATTAGTTTTTAAAGCAGAATATTAAAGGGAAAACTTTCTCAGACCCATGCTTACTCAACCGTCACTGCTCTCAGTATTCACAGTTAATCAAAATGCTTGTAATACATTTACCTATTTTTATAGTTATTGAATGCCCACAGGTTTAAAACTTCTTATGGTGTGTTCCAAAGTACACAAATTGAGGAAGGTAAGTAACCTATAGGCATTGATAATAAATTATTAAGGAAAACACATTCTTATTGTGAAGTTGTAATTATTCAGAACATAGGTCTGTGATATTTTAAATACTAAATTAATGTACTAATTACAAATATATACATTTAAAATCAATTTTGTCGATATATCACAGACCTATGTTCTGAATAATTACAACTTCACAATAAGAATGTGTTTACCTTAATAATATATGTTGTATCAATGTGTCCAAAATTTAATAAAAGTGTCTGCAGTCGGTTTACTCAAAGGTATTTGAGATTCTGTGAAAATAATGTAGATGGCTTTCAAATAATGGAATGACAGGTGTATTAATTTGAAAAAAAAAAATGTAACATATAGATTCGAAAATTTGTCAAGAAAAATACTGGCGTTATAACACAATTGGTAGTGTACTTCCCCGGATTGGAAATATAGATCCAGGTTCGAATCCCGGTGACGCAAAAAACAATCTTTGCCAAAATTGATTTTATATGTATATATTTATAATTAATACATTAATTTAGTATTGATAATAAAGTTTTCTTCTAAGCTGATCGCTTTACATATGATGCCTTGTTTCTTCTCCTAAATAGTGGTAACAATCTAGTGTGAAATTGTTATTTGAGTTTTGCAAGTGCCATCTCATATCATCACTCTGACGAATTTAATTCTCAAACATTGGCGCATTACTGCCAATGCTATAACAGTAGGAATTTATAATTTGAATTATCTTAAAAAGTCAAAGGTACATCTGTATATGTAGTAATCAAGAACCTTAACTTTTTACCAAAATAAATAATACATAAATTGTTACTGTTTGAGAATAAAATTAGTTTATTATGATATTAAACACACACATATATGTATATAGATAGTCTGTAATAGAATTATTAATTCCATTTGCAAGATTGTTTTCATGTAAATCCAAACTAAGTGACAAACTTAAAGACGTTCCCAAAAAAATCACTTTTCTTACAATCCTTTTGTCTTTTAAACGTAGAAATTTTTTTCAATAGTCCACGCGGCAGTAAATTTGTAAATATTGACTATTAAAATTAGCATATTTAACATACGAATCATACCCCGATCAATGTTTTAGCGCACGTTTAATTGAATAGCAATAGTAATTTTCTTACGATTGTTTTGGAAAACTGAGAATCATTAATTGAAAATTTAACAAATATCTTTCTGTAAAAATACTAAAACAAGCGTTATTCGTTTTGTTATAAAAAAATGTTAAAAGTGAGCTACTTTTGAATGGTTTTGACGTTTCCTTTTATAATTTGAATAATATTTTTTAACTTCTACGCACGTGAGCGGAAGCGAAAAAGTACATCTTCTTGAAGATTGAGTACAACTGCACTTTGGGAACGTCCTTAAAGGAAAATTGAAGTAGCAGTACCAGTATACTACGTCTAATAAATAACATCAGAAAATGCACTAGAGCGCAAGTAGTACCCATACTTTTAATATCAATTTTAAATCACATATTTTAAGATTGAGGCGGAAGGAAGTGGGAAGTGGGGTGGGGGAGGGGTGGGTAAAGAATTCTGTATAAATCAATTCCAGCTTTTACACAAAGTGATTTAAAATAAATACTAGTTCTCTATAATAATACAAACTGACAATATGAATGGGACCATCAATGATAAAACAGATAAGTAGATTTTTATATGTTTATTTATTAGAAAAAGTTAGATCTCACAATAAAAAATAACAACACCGATACGCGAATATTACAAATGTATGTTTTAAATGATTTCTTGAAGAATTTAACATTTCAATCTCCTTCAATTGCAACCTCGGTAACTCCCTGAACGTAGAATGGTCCCTCCTCAACATAGGATTTCAATCTTAAGATTGTGTCAACTTCGAAAACGCATGACTTTGATAATTGTGAAATTATTTCATATTTTGCATGTTTCGAATCCTTTTGATGGTCAGCAGAACGGTCTAGAAGAAACTCAATTAACCCTGAAACGCAGACATAAAAAAAATTATGTTTTATTTTATTATACAAGAAATACACGTTCAGAAAGACTATTCTATCATGTTATAATTCATGAGGATATGACTAAATTAACATTACAATAATGTAATTATTATTTAATATCAAAATTAAAATTATATTTAATTGAGAATGAATATATTTTTTCTGAGGCTCTCTGTGGCTGTGTTACTATATACATAATTAAAAATGACAGTATTATAAGTCAGAACTAAGTAATTTAAAGATATTTTTGAAATTTTCTAAAACCCAATTTGATTACACCTTATCAATCAATAATAATCCACACATTTATATGGTGAAATTATTTATTTGATAATCCTGAAAGTATATTAAACCACAAAAGTTGAACATTTCTCATAATCACTATATACAGATACAGAGTGAATATTATGTTCCAGGTCAATTTTGTTTGGCCGTCATTTTGGTTTGGCAAACTTTTGTCAGTTCGCATTTGGTAGTCGTAGAGAGTAGTTGATTACAATTTATAATGGAGCATCTAATGTCTCGATAACGTGTTGAAATCATTAAAACATTTTATCTAAATAATAATGGCAATGCTGTAACCATTAATGGTGATCACTACGGTCACATGTTGGAAAACTTCATGGTGGCCGAATTGGGTCAATTGGGCCTACAACACATGTGGTTTCAATAGGACGGTACCCCTCACACACAGCCCGAGCTACGCTTGATATTTTGTAAGAAATTTTTCCCGGCCACATAATGTCAAAAAGTGGTGATATCGATTGGCCTCCTCGATCACCTGATTTGACAGCTCCTAACGATTTTCTGTGAGGGTGCATGAAAGGAAAGGTCTACGCCAATAAGTCAGCAACAATTCCGATGCTACAGGGCAATATTCGAAATGAAATTGCTGAAATAACACGCAAAGCATGCGAGAATGTTATGAAAAATATGATTAAAAGAGCACGCATTTGTGCCACTGCCAGGGACGGCCACTTGACCAATGTCATATTCCATACATAATTGTAAAAAAACCAAATAATCGATAAATAAAAACCAAATTAAAAATTGTGTTTCATTCCCTAGTCACCCAACAATAACATCGGCCTGGAACTTAATATTTACCCTGTAGTACTACACAAATAATACACAAATAATGTTTCAAGAATAAGGTTCAAACCTGGTGTTGACATGACTAACTCCTCCCCCCATAGGTGTTGACAAACCGCTGATAAAACTGCAAATGCTCCCAACTTCAATTCAGGAAATGGATTTTTGGATAGTTGGAATATGACCTCCATGGAGGTGGGTCTCTCCGAGAGTTCTCTAAACCACTCTCTCGTCATCAGGGTAATTCTTGGATCAATAGGTATTGGAACATCTTTAATAGAAATTAAATTGGCAGCACAATACAATGCCCGAACTCTGATTTCAGTTGGGGAATTTTTAATGTACCCACCGATTTCAGAGATTGCCGAGATCAAAACGTGACCTGTAAATAATTAAACAATTATTATTACAAAGGAATTTTAAAACAATACCAAAAACCATTTTGTAAATGAAATAATAATTACCGAGTGCTCCTAAAGCTAATTTTCCATCATATGTACATCCAACGAAGGCAAGAGTTTCGAGAGCAACTGGCAGCACCGCCGTATTATTGGATTTAATCGTATCAAACAGTGCATCCACTACAGTTGGGAAGTTCACAAATATCTCTGTGGGATATGTGTGGGCGACATTACCAAAAAACTTCATAAGACCTGCAATTTGTAATGAAAATCTGTAAAAAGTGATGGATAAATCAAATCGGTTCAATCTTAATACAAGTTGCTAACATTGAAATGGTTAAAAAAAATTACATGGATATCAAGGAAGAGATAAAAAATCTAAATATGATCCATTTATAAATATATGTATGTACAATACATAAAATAAAATATTGTAGATACCTAGATAGAGGAAATAGAAGTACTAGAAGACAATAGTATAGGAAAGGAAATGGTGGGAATTTGTAGGATATATTTGGGACAAGGTTTGGAGGTGGTAGATATCCTACCTTACATCAGTCTCCCAATCTTTGGACTCCCTCACTAAGTCATGCAAGCTCAGATTTCGCCCCAGCTTGGTCAAAAACAGACCTCACAAAAGTCAACACAATCAGAATACAATACAGAATACGTGTGATTTGCTTGCAAAGATGTCAGTACTGATCTAGACACTCGCTCCGTGTCTAGATCAGTACTACGTGGCTAGTAAAATCAAGTGATGGGGAAGGGAGGGGAGAGCAGAGGTTGGAAAAAGAATCTAGGTGAACTTTATTTTAAATCAAAATTGAAATCATCTACATATACATACAATTATAAATATACATAGTGAAGTGAAGAAGTATTAAATTATATAATGTTGGAAGTGGCTACATACCAGGTATGACCAAGTTGGCCATTGGATTCCCACTTAGGCTTCCAACAAGTTCAGACAATGATTTAAGTACCTCATTCTGAACCAAAAACTTTAAACCATACGGAGTAAGCGCCAAATTTGTAAGTAGCTCTAAAATATTTAATTGCAAAAGGACATCTTGCGTCTTCAATTCAGAAAATATTTTCTGAACTAAGCCTTCCTGGGCACATACCTCGAGGTGCTCGGAAGATTTCTTGGAAATATTCACAATTACCTGAAGCAAACAAGAATTTAATAGAACCAATCAATCTACAAAAAATATTGACATAATAAAATATGATATGAAAGAAAATTGGCGTTTAAATAAAATACTTTTCTTTTTGTTTTAAATAAAGCATTATTATTGTGAAGTTGTAGTTTTTCAGAACATAGTTCTGTGATATTTTTCGATAAATTGCTTTTATCTGTATAATCTTTCTAATTGATACATTTAATTTGTATTAAAAACACACTGTGTTTAATAAATTGAATTTGCAGCTAAAATCTAAGACTATTGATTTGATTTAAATGGGTTTTCAAATGACAAAAATAATATGTCAGCAAAATAACTGTGAACTGTGATAATAAACTGTTATTTAAACTGTGATTATGTTCAATTGTAACGATGGTTGCTAACTGAAATTTTAGTTTAATTTTTAGGGTATCAGTGATTGTCACAGTCACAATAACACTTTAACCATGTGTAACATATAAAAAAAAAATAAAGTAAAAAATTAAATTTAAGAACTAAATAAATAAATAAATATTACTTCATAGCACTTGCAACGACTAGAAGAGTTTCCGTGTTCCAAAATGCTCTTTAGCTCCTTGACGATTTGGGGATACTGCAACCAATCCTCTCGGGACACAATATCCATGGCTCTGGTAGAAACTTTCAGATCGTCATCCCCAATACATCTGACAACAGCTATAGCAATATCCAAATATTCAGGTAGAGGTATTAATTTACTATTGCTGTACACGGTTCGATGTATCTAGAAAAATATTCATAATATTTTAATTAAGTCTGCCACTCAATATTAACAGATAAGCTTAGCAAAGATTGGTGTACATGGCAATCTCCCAAGACAGCTGAGTTACATGTACGTGAATGGGACTTGACTAAATTATCCTACGCAGCAGAAAAATAACAATGAAAGATGCTATGCTATCATTCCTCCGTAATAGAACAATCAAGTTTCAAAAGGAAAAAACTGCATACGTGTGTACGAATTCATCTTCTTTTGACGTTGTATAATGCCACACCAAACACCCACTCCTTGCAAATGTTTTTTAACCGTTTTAGTGCTAAGCAATTTTGGCAAAAATAAATGAAAATTGCTATACACATATTGATTAATTTAGAGGAAAAAATAATGGTGTCAAATAAAACACTCTAACTTAGACAAATATCAATCAATTTTATTAATTATTTTTGCATTATAAAGATAAAATGTTTATTGTTTATTAATGTTTATTAAACATAAAGTGATATCAATATTATTGTATTTTATTTCTTTTAGAAAATAAAAAATCAAAAAAAAAATAGCTCAACAATTATGTTTTGCAAATACACGTACAACATTGTGTTTCTTCTGTTTCTGTAGATGAAGAGGAGGTAGAAGACTCACTTTCAATCCTCAATCTTTTTCTTCGATGCGTTATAATACTGCTATCATCACTATTTGTATCTGTCGTTTCACTCCCCGTAGAATCACTAGGAATCGAATCAACGTTCGAAATAATAGCACGTGACATGGTTATTTTTTTAAAAATATATAAAAAAACGATAAAAGTTATTTTTAAATGTATAAGAATGCACTCTCATTACAAATTACGCGCGAGGTTAGCGTACGTGCACTCCCGCGGAGCACCGAAAACATACTGAAACTCGCAGCGCTTTTGCGCTGCGCCGCAATTTTCGATACAAACGATCGCAGCGCTTTTGCGCCGCGTAGCATTCTAACGGTTAATGAATTATCAATATTTAAATATCTTTACTAACCGAGAGCAATTAGCATTGGAACAGGGTCAAAATACTTACTTCAAAAATTGCCAGTTGGCGAGCAGCCACACTTTCATGTCCTAGAGCTTTCAAAATATCATCTCTTGCATTTGATGCCACATAGCCAATAGCTAAATTTGAAAAACAGATTTCCAAAACTTCACACGCTGTATTTATCTGTTTTCTATAAAAAAATTAAAGTCGATATAAACAATTTCAAAGAATACACGGTGATGCAATTGTAAATTTGAGGCAAGTTGGTAATTCTCATACTTAAGTAAGTAGACAATTAATAAATGTAATAAAATATACCAATAATAATAATAATTCAATTTAAACATGAACCGATTCATTTTGGATAGCAGAAATGATATAAACTTTTTTATTATTTTTTGGCATTTTAAAAATATAATAACATGTAATTACTTTTAACAATTAACATTGATTGCTAAAAATTATTAGTGTTACTTGGAATAAAAACTCAAAATTTGTTGGTTAGGTCAGCAAAGTTAAGATAAGTCATTGATATTTTTCAAATATAGAAATTGATTTAATACAGAGTATACAGAGTATTTAATACAGACTGCGAGAATTAAGTACGTATATACTTATACAATTAATAAAACTAAAAATACATTTGTAAAAATAATAGAATAAACATCAAAGAATTGCCATGGAATAAAATGAAACAATATAATTAACAATAATTTCTAAATTCTCCGTTGTACATATTAGTAATAAAAATCACAGACTGAAGCATAAAACAGAACAAGATTATTGAAAGTGAAAAAAATCAAACAAAATAAATTGAAATTCAGGATTAGCTATTGGATATATTAGTTATTATTTTGTTTATATTCTAAACTAATTGAGGAATTCACCTTAGTGATGGATTATATATTTGTGAAAATATCATTGCAATCAACTTATACTGACAATTTTACAAGTCTGTTACATTAATATAGAAAATGTAACCAGCTCAGGCAGGCAATATCATTTGACATCTTTTTTGACAAAGATTTCTTTTTTTTAATAGGGGGAATAATCACAGAGCCTTATAGTTGTGAAATCACCAAACAACACATTTTCGCAAAATTTGTTTACTTTAGTAACTTGTTTTACTATAGTAAAAAGTTACTACTGATCACACAACCGGTCCTTAAAGTAATTATCCATTACATAAGTTAAAGTAAATATTAGTTTATTCTGAAAATGGCAGATTTTAATCTATAAATCCAATTAAACATAACTTTTTAAATCAAAATAAGAGCCGTTTGATTCAATGCATTTATGACCATAGAATAAAACTCAGATAAATCAGAATTTAAGAAATCTTTACAGGAATTTTCTTTTGCTTCTCAGTTATTGAATTTTTTACCATATTACCATATGAAGATTGAGGTTCTTGAAAAGGTGAATGTTATCATGAAGCAAGATGGGTGCTCTTCGATTAATCAGTGCAGATTGTTCATCATGTGTTTTCTTCCACTAAAGCTTTCAGTTTGCCTTTCAACAAGTAGCGAGACATTCTAAACTCTCTTCATCGTCGAGACTTAAGTCTCTGTTTCTCAACTTTTCGAACAACGTCGCACTCTTATTCCCTAACTCCGTGCTATTTAAGACGCATATACCAATTTTTAATTTCATATCAATTAAAACTAGCACACTCTGCCGTACGACAGTTCTGTTGCGACGGTGAGGGCTATGGGAATGCACGGCAGTGTGCACACCGATGCTTAAATTTCTAAATGACAAAAATATTGGCGGTGCACCCAAACAGGCCCCCGGTGGTTCTGTTGGGCACCTCACTAAACTTACTGTCGTACACCGACACCGACACAATCTGACCACGTACAAGATCATTAAAATGTTGCGTGAAGACGACATAGATATTTTGGTAGATTTGGTGGAGAAGTAGCCAGCCATTACAATAATTAATTGATAATTTTCATAGGATATTACCCACCTTATTAAGAATAATAATTCATCGAATGTATACACATTCATTTGAAAATATGAAAAAAATTTCTTGGGTATCAATATGTTACCGAATCTTCATTATTGCAGGCTTTTATAGTGTATAAAATTAGCCTTTTATTTATCTCTCGCTATATATATGGGTTGCACCCAACATCGTTTTTTTCTTTTCTCTCTTGACTGTATGATCAGAGCACACGCCGCAATCTCTATGAAATCCATTTTCAGACTGATACCAAATTACTGTCATTGAACTGTCACTGGTGTGTTCAACTATCGTATACCCGGCTCGCCAATGACCACTCTGTTGTATGACTTCTGTTCTCAGTGTGCAAAAGCATAGAAAAATACTAACTGTCAAACAAAAACAAGTGAACTCATATTTTCTAGCAAAGAACATTCAAAATGATATATATTTTAAATTGGCCATTATTATTTACGGAACAACCTAATGTATATTTAGATAATTGTCATGACGATATGGAAATATAGCCATTTATTTACTTATTTGTTTGACACAGTTCTGCAAAAAGAAACGAAAATCATCTAAAATGAATGGGAAAAGTCTCAAAACAAAGAAATAATTAAAACTAACCTTTTAAATATGTTTAGTTTATTTGCAAGGACAAATTCAATGACCGATTGTAGATACTTCATAAACAGGGGATTTTCAAGAACTTTGTGTCAAAAATGCAGTATCCGGCGAGAATAGTGACAATGCACAACTGAACAGATGGTAGTTAACCCTGCAGAGGATGGCCAAAGGATTTTTACTAGCATTATCAAAAAACTATGGACCTATGTTTAAAATCTGTTTAACCAATGCAGAGTTTATTCTTTCCGAAAAAACAGTCTTCTACAATTATGTTTTATTAATATTTAGAATACGTTATAATTTTGTTTTATTATTATATTCTTATTTTTTATACTGTTATTAAAAAAACCTAATTTAACTCGGTTAAACAATTAGCTTGACATAAATAATAATTTAATCGAATCACTTACGGGTTTGAACTGTTCAAAAATTCAAATATTCTAGGCAAGTCTAACAGTTTTGCTTTGATCGAAGCTTCGAAAGAAGGTATAGAACTGAGGTGATTCTTTATATCATCCAAAGCAGAGTCACGAAGTTCTTCGTTTTTCAACTTTTCCCATTGTTCTCGGCACCAAATTTCGGGGTCTGACATAATTAATTCAATCAGTCCAGTTTCATAAATAACTCTTAACTCTATTTAATAGATCTCAGAAAGCATACAAAACGCCGGAGTGTGGAACGTTCTACGCGCTCAGCGACAAAACTTTAGTTTATTTTGAATATGCACATGAGTTGTCAAAATCGTCTTAAAATGCCATAGAGAAATGAGTAAAATTCCATAAATGCAAATTTATAGTTCTTAAATAACACAAAAATACAAGAAACACACTTACAGGACGCGGTTTCATTTCGATAACCGCTTGCCTCACGTCGGGTCGACAATCGATATATACTTGTTTTATTGTCATAGGAGAGAGGCGGTCACCGGCTTGTGTTCCTTCTCCCTAACGTGTTATCAAACCGCTACTTGACGGCCGGTTGGGCGGCTACTTGACCACTGGCCGAGCGGCTGCTTGACGACTGGCTAGGCGGCTGTTTGACAATTGGCTGGGCGGTTGTTTCCAGGCTGACTTTCAGGCTCGTTCGACAACTGGCTGAGCTTGTGACTGATTTCCAGATCTTCGAACTTACTTTTGGACTCTGTCGGACTGTGTGATAGACTGTGACGGATTCTTCCGGGTTGCGGTTCGAACTGTTATCGGCGGACCATCCTTGAGAGACTCTGTTAGACTCATTTTGCTTTAACTTATCCATTCATTATTGTATATTAATAATGTTTGACTTATTGCGATTCTTGCTGTATATTTTATTGCATTTAAGGCGCCGGCTGGAGCTGGCAGTAAGGAGAGAACGCAGACTGAATACGATGAAAATGAGACTGCCTAGGTATATTTGTGGCAGATCTAATTACGATCGAGTAAAAATTGAAGATCTTCGGTGAGTACGTTTTCAAAACTCACTTCGGTGGTTTGGTCACATGGAACGAATGAATGAAGAGAGAACAGTGAGAAATGCATCTGATGCAAGGTGCATGAATATGGAAGAGGCGAAAATCGCATACCAAGACTGATAGTGTGACGCTCTGTTCTCTCTACCTGTCCCCACGGGAAATTCCGTGATGGTAGGTTACTTCGCTAGTTTCTTGGTATTGGGAAATATTTACGGCGGTCGGGACACGTGTCTACGTCTGAATTTTAACAGAAGGAGAATTTTTTGTATCTGCATTCCATTCTCGAACAAGTTACTTCGTAATGTTTCTTTCTTAAGGACAATAGACTCGGGGGCTATTACTCTAGCCGCGCCGTTGTTTCTGCCTAATGGTTATTGCCTTTATCCGGGTTAATGGACTCTGAAGCAATTACGCACGTCACCCTAATGTAGCCCTTATGCGTTTGCGATGTTATTGTAGCGATCGGAATTCAAATCCACCGCCATCTCAGTCGGCATCGACGCTCGCTGCCGGGTGCTGCTACAAGCCTGGCTAGATAATTCATCGCCAGGCAGTCTCTCCAGTTTCATCGTTTCACAACGGCGGTCTTGCCGGCCCATGCGCGCTGAGCAAGACCGCCAACTCGCTTCATTTCATTTCATAATATACGTGCACCTTCTACATCTTCATTCATTCTTTAATTCTATCTGTCTTCATTGTTTTTATCATACTGTCATAATATACCTCAACACGTAAACAACATTTATTTCATTTAACCACCGACCTAACCCCCAAATTATTATGCAATTAATAGTATCTATCGAATTTGATACGCTCGCGTCACAACCGATGTTGGGGCATAACAGTGTTATCAGAAGAATTTTTTACATGTATCTTAATCACCGACAACGATATACGAGATCGGAATTCTACATTCCGCACGTTATTATCAACAACCCTGCAGCACCGCACGTTATCAAAAATTATATTTATTTATATTATATACATACCCTCCGCATATTAACCAAAACCATTGTAAAAGTTCATTTGAATGTTTAAAGAGAAAAAAGTTAATTATGAAATAAATAGAACAAATAAAAAATAATATTTTTTCTTATATTATGCAAATATGTTTTACACTATAAACAGCGCCACCCCCACCATTAATTAAATGTTTTGGTGTATTATTCCTACAAATTAATTACCATGAATACTTACATCTTAATGTAAGCGTTTGCCCAGTAGGGCAAACATAAGACATGCATGAAATAACACACTGATGCTTGTAACTGGTTTCTGCTGAAAAAAAATAGACATTCTAATCTAAAATGTACATTAATATAATTTAATAAATAGACAACGAATCCTAAGTCAAATTCTTAAATCTGTTGCAAAATGACAAAACAAAATTGAAGAAATGGATTATCGCTGAGAATGATATTTCTAAAATTTATTTAAGTAATTGTATTTTTGGTATAATAAGTAATCAGTTTTCACACGTAACATGTGTAGTTGAATAGCATTGTTGCTGAGAATTTTGGCAGAAAACTTTTATCATTGTTCTATCAGCAATACTAGTTTTCTAGTACGCATACAGGCATACTCCAGGTTTTGACTAACTTCTGATAAAATAAACCATAGATACAACCGTTATGTATTTTGACCCCGTCCCGATAATACGACGACCCAATCTCGCCAAAACGATGCTCCGTCCATTCCCCTCAACCCCCAAATCAAAAAAGCTTGGGGTAAAGTGAAGGACTCCACAATTATTAAGGCTTGGAAAAAGGTCTGCCCATAATTTGTAATATGGTAACTAATCAAGCTGTTGAACTGGCGAGGCAACTAAATTTAAAAATTGATACGGCAGATATTCAAGAGTTAACACACAAGGAAGAATTGTTAAATGCAGAATTGATGGAGATTGAATTTCACTGATAGATGACTGATTAAGACAGATAAAGATGTAATACCCGATCGATCACCAGTCAAAATGTTGAAAATGAAACGTCTTTCGCTAATTCTAAAGAAAAAATAATTACTTTTTCAGTTGCTATAGGAATAAGATTCTGATAAAAAAAGGAGGGATGCTGTGAAAAGGGGAAATAAGATATGCTAAAAAATTTAAAGCGATGAAAGGAATAATGTGGCTGTACAATTAAAGTTGGACTTTTTGAAATGTTTTATTTTTTAATTATATTGCGTACACATATTGATCCAGTTTTAGGAAGAGTTACATATTAAAACAAAATGTAAGTAATTGTATGGGAAATGGCGATTCACGATACGATCGTTATTTGACAAACGCATTGTGGACTTAGCCTGGGGTACGTCTGTATTGTAAAAAAACAATTTATGCTATAGATCGCTATAAATTATTGGATAAAAATCTGAAGGGCCAGAAATATATGACAAGCAACAAAAACTATGTTAGTTGAAACCCTGGTCATTTAAATATTTTTGAACACGGCAGAAACTTGAACAAGGGTCGATAAACAACAGACTCATTCAAACTCTACTGCTGGAGAAGGATGCTAAAAATCTCGTAGATAGAATGAGAATAAATGCCTTTGTCATATAACAAATTCAGGTGTGGGAGTCACTACTGACACTGGTGCATAAACGGATTCTGCAGTACTATTTAGAGATTCAACAAATTTAAAATACGAAACATTTAATGCGTTGTTATTTTTAAAACTACAATAAATAAACAGTTGTTAAAAAACATCACTTATTCATTTTATGATGTATATGTATTAGGTAAAGCGAAAAGAAATGTTGTTTTTATTATAGTGAGAAAAAATTTACAATATTTATTCCGAAAGATAATTTCCATTGTTATTTGTATTTTGCCACAATTTGAGTAATTTTTCGATGCCTCTTTTGTAAAATTCTTGCCGTTTTGATTTAAAAAGGAATCTAGATGTTTTCTGACTTTATCTATTGAATTGAAATTTTCTTTTCAAAATGAATATTCCATGGACCGGAATAAATGATAATCCGACGGTGCCATGTCAGGAGAATAAAGCGGATGTGGTAAAAGTTTCAGATCCAGTTCCTTTATTTTATCCTGTGTAATTTTCACTGTGTGCGGTCTCGCATTGTCATGTTGTAAGATACGCCGTTGATTATTAACTAGGACTGACAATTTTTTTAATAATTTCACCTTTAATCTCTCCAATTGAGTATAATAAAATTCAACTGTAATGGCCTAATGAATCCAGCAGACACAAAATAACTTTTTTTAAGGTCAATGATGGTCGAAATGTTGAAACTAGTGTTTGACTTGGGGAGTCATTTTTTTTTTATATGTGGATTGCTATAAAGGATCCATTTTTCGTCTCCAGTAATAATTCATCTCAGAAATGGATCGGTCTCATACTCAGCAACGAAGATCAAATCGTCACGTTGATCCAAGGCCGACAGCGATATACTGTGCGGAACCCAAACTCCTTGCCTATGATTTTTGCCAAACCTTTTCAAATGATTTTTTACCGTCGACTAGGGGCAGCCGATCTCTGATAATTCCTTGATTATTTTGCGCAGATCTGATTCTACCAGTGAGTTTAACATGTCGTCATATTGATTTTTTGAGGTCTTCCTGATTTCGGTTTATCTTTTAGATTCCTGTCACCGTTTTTTAATTGTTTAGAACCAGCATTGGCATTTTTGAATGTTCAAAATTACCTCTGTATGTTTCACAAATGCTCTCAGTAGCTTCTTTGGGTTTTAATCCCTTGTCAAATAAAAAAAACAAAATACTTTGCAACTGCTTCTCCTCGATCTTTGGCCTCGACTGTAGATTTGTATAAAAAACAAACAGACATTTTTCTTTATATATATAGATTAGCTAATCCTTTATTCTGAATGAAAGAAACTACTAATCAGTATCAAAAAGTTACTTGATAATTACATTGCTATATCTGCATCATTCTATTTTCACCTCTCTTGTACTATTGACCCATCATATTGATATAAGATGGTATATTCTGTGCGGATTAATATAAAAAAAAATACAATGGAAAAAGTTTAATAGCCCCAACAAAATGCTATGTGATTTCATGTCGATCCCATTAATGAGTATTTTTTTATTTTAAATCGCCGATTAAAAAACACATTAATAGGATCGATATAAATATTGTTTAGTAAGAAATTATAATGTTTTTGATATAAAACCTGATTTCAAATAGTAGCTATAGCCTCAAAACATGCAAGTAAATATAATTATTTAAAATAAATTGTATTCACTAGCACAGTGTTTTAAAAACATTGAAAATTTATGATTTTGCTAATTTGGTTCAATGCAGATTTGTTTCCATAATCTTGGCTTCAAGATTATAAGAAAATATATTTTGTATATGTAAGAATTTTCTATTAAGGCAATTTTGTAGCACACTGAAAATAAATTTTATGGTCGCAGTCTTTCTTATAATACTTGTATTTTCTTAATTATGGCAAATAAAATTCAGTTTATTAGTTTTATATTGGTATAAAGAATTTTTATAAGCAATAGTTTAAAAAAAAAGTCAAATCTAGTGTATAACTTCCGATATAAATGAATAACAAAAACCCACATTTTCATAAAAAACGTGGAAATAAAAGGAAGCCTCAACTTTCTACTGACTAGACCGGCATCTGTCATTTCTCTTAACACTGATATAAATATTTCTCCACAACATGAAATATCATCATTTCACATTTCTCCTCGTATGGTATCTTACTTGGAGGAAGCATTAGTAAATAAATGTTATCCACATTAACATCATTTTTTATCCTATTGAAAATTAACCGTCAGGCAATACACAGAAAAGTGTGCTTATTTACAATGGTATTAAATTTAAATGGTTTTATCCTTAAATTATGGTTGAAGTATATATTTTTATAACAGCGTTGTAGCTGGCCCAGTAACAGATGTTTCTCTTCCTCCACCACAAGCCCTTATGGAAAAATGTGCATAGGCAATACAAGCTCTGAGAAAATAAAAGTTGATGAACCAAAGCATTAGCCGGTCATATATTCTTGTATGCCTCGAGTACTCTTTTAAAGCCTTTTCTTCCAGTTTTATTTAATCTATTTTCGTATACATCTTCATATGTGTCAACAATTTTTTTATTTTTTATACTCCAAAGGTTTTAACCGTGGGACAAATTAAGAAAGTTTGTAGTGGGCAGGTAATTAGTTGAGCCATTAATATTTATGGAAAACTAACTATTTTTCATTTCAAATTAGTTGGAATAACATGGATAAATAAAAAAAAATACAATAATTTTAATATTTATTTCTTTAAAATGTACATCAAAGGCATTTATGAAAGAATTTACTTTATACTCTAGCATCGTATAAATGGTAGCTCTATGAAATTTACGCGCATTAATTTTAATTCATATAATGAAATAACAATAATGCATTCAATTTATAGACATGGCTATTTTAAACCTCGTCCAATCTTCAATCATAATATGCTACTCTTAATATATTCACATTCACATCATGGACACCACAATAAAACCTATGGTAAAAATAGTCAAAATAAAATGAATTATTAGTGCAAGTAAAAGAGAAAAAAACATATACATAGTACGAGGTGTATTAATATTATATTTTGTGTATGTAAATATATTTTCTAGGATCCAGCCTGTTCTCATACCAGATAAAATGGGATTCTGCAATAGAATTGCTAAGTAGAAAAGGGTAGAAATTTTTAAAATGATGTAATTTCATATAGTATTTGATTTTGCGAATGACTTCCTAGCTAATTAATTAAAATAAAATAAGAAACATTCTTATTGTAAAGCAATTCAAATATGAGAAACTTACATACAAATAGAGAAAATAAATGCTCAATTTCAACGGATAAAAGTTTTTATTTAAATTATATATATTAAAATAAATTCGCACAGAATTAAATACTGCCTATAAAAAGATATCATCATTTATTAAATTAGATACAGCACGTTTAAATAATTGAAAAACCAAAATTTTAATTGATGTATAAATTATTAAAACGATTAACAGTTGAGAAATGTTAAGTTATTACATACAAGCAATAGTTTAACATAATCATACTATATTAAAACAAAATTAATTTGGATCAATAAAATATTTTATAAATAGTAATATCATTTAGTCCAGACGAATTAATGTATTTTATAAATATATATAACTGACATGCAAAAAAAAAACTTACCAAAGAAATTGAGCCTTATATTCTCAGGGACTTACGTAATAAAATTAAAATTATGTTGTATTTATGTACAATTATTCTAATAAAATATCAGTAGAATAAAATGAAATATTAACTTGGATGTATATAAGAATAGATGTGTCAATTAAAGATTTAAAATATGCTTTATCAATAAATATAAATAATTCATGAAATCAAGACAATCATACAATTATCACAATATCAGATATACAAAACATTCAATCTACATTTTGACGCAACACAGAGGCAGTTCTTGTCCAGATTGAGGATCTCAAATGTTTATAATATTTCAATAAAATAACATTTTTGTCAAATATATCTAAACTACACAGACACTAATGTCACCGCAATAAAAAATAAACAAAAATTAAGAAAAATTCGTTGCATTAATAATAATTGTAAAAAATACACATTACAAACATGTCTTTATATGAAAATATAATTTTCACGGTAAAGAAAACAAAACAATGTACCCACGGACATAAATTTGAATATCAAAACAAGCGCAAAAAAATACAACCCAGAAATAGAACTGCTCATTAAAAAGAAAAATATTTTTTAGAATTTTTGAAGAATTACCAAGCTTTGCCCTTAGGTTTGTTCAGACAAATACGATCATTTTAAAATTTAATATAAATAAAAAGTTTGTCACGTTGTTGTAAAATTAAATTTAAAAATACATTAAATAAATTATGTCATAAATCGATTTCAACATTATATCCAAACAGATTGTGAAATAATTTATAGCAATAATTTGTATAATGTATTGTACAATTTATATAATTACGATGTGAAACAAAGTTTAATAGAAAAATTAAGTATGAAAAGTAAGTAATGTAAAAACTGAATTTTTCTAACAATTTACAATGTTGCCTTTTTATATGTAAATATTCATTAGTTTTCTCTGCTCTAGACACGACACTTCAGAGTCAAATGTCAGAAATGTAACGTAACACCCTCAAAGAATATTTGTAATTATTACAATTTACACATATAATAATATCAAATTATTATTACATACTCTTAGGTAATATAATATATGTATTAATTAAATAGGTTGTCTTAAATGTTTCACATTGCTTTCAACGCAACTATTGTGGATATTGAACAGCAAAAACTTGTTGATTTATTATAATTATAGCAATACAGTAATAATGTCAATGTGTCATATTAATGAAATAAGAAAAAAATGTAACTAATAGAATATTTGGTATTTTCGTACAGCGATGAAATTAAACATACAAATGAATGAATTTTAAGTTGGTGTGTAAAAATTAAATAAAATGCTCGATAGTGCAGATGATGGTGTGTTGTATTTGCAATGGTCTTGACAAAAAGCGAAGTTTTACCAGCCAATAATAAAGTTGCGTGCAAAATGTCCCATCCTGCGTTTCCGAACTATAAAAGTAAAAAAATAATATTAATATAACGATCAAAGTAACACAAAACAAACGAAAAATAAATATGTAGTTTTTAAATTATAACATTTACTACTAACTCTCAAGAAATCATGTCAACCAACGCAAGAAAAAAAAAGTGAACGAACAACCGAACAGCAGCCGCTGCTTTGCCAAGAAGTAGAGTGAAATAATTTTTAAACAACACTATAAAGTAATAGCTAAATCGGAAGGAAGAAAGTAATACATAACGCACAAATAAATGTAAACAGAGATACACATATAGTTTTAACCGTTTGAATGCTACGCGTCGCAAAAGCGCTGCGATCGTTTGTATCGGAAATTGCTTAGCACTTAAACGGTTAATATCAAAAACATTTTAACAAAATTTTTATGTTTCGATTTTCCTTGTGTTGGTCAACCAATGAGAGAAGAAGACATAAATAGTTGAAAAATATCATTGAATGTTAAAATTAAATGACTAAGCATGGTTTAACAAATCATGAGGATGTGCTCTTCTAGTGATTGATGTGGCTGAAAATTAATATGGACACTGGATAACGGAACAGATGATAGAAATCAAATGTATCTCTAGTTTGAAATGAACTACAAGCACACTGTGTGAAGCATGCAGTCTTCACAGTCCATACTATACATTATTCTCAATTATGTCATTAACCCACTGTGTTCAGAGTGAACGTATGGCATAAATACATGTAATAATGGTAAAACATCACAAAACCTGGCTACTCGAACCAGCCCCACTAATAAAGAATATTCAAAAAATGACAATATGTTTTTATAAATATTCTTGTAACGTCAGTCTAAAATAAGAAATTTATCATTTACAGTATTTTAAAGTAAAACAAATTTCTTATTATATTTGTTTACAATACTCATATTTAATTGACTAGCTCACTAGGCCCTGCCTGTCCTGAGATAATAATGTCAAATTATTATGTATTTAGTATAGATCTGCTATAAGAAATCTTATGCAAAAAATCTATGGTTAGCGGTGTTTACCCAATTATTGATAATGTTCACAAACCTTACATACATCAGTACCTTTTTAACAATTTATATAAGCGATTAGTAAGGTGGGAACTTTTCTTTGACAATAATGAAAAATTACTGTGCTGTATTTTTATGTATATATATTTGAAGCAGCCCAGATTTCCGCCCAGCAAATCGTTTAGCCCAGCAAATCTTTAGTCATATCTTCTTGAAAACTGTTTTTATATAAATTTGATGGCTGGGCTAAATACTAAAAAATAACAAGCACTAATTTGTGATATCGCCAATGGGTTAAAATTCAATACATGAATTTACCACTATGTAGTTTTGTAAGCTTTATGAAATATTTGAAGTTAAGATCATCGGTACAAAATAAATAACTATCTCGAAAACAATAACAACAGCACACAATATATAACTGACTCGACACCATGTTTTGATAAAATTAATAAACGCACTAATTGGGAAATCATGCAAAACATGACCACTATGTTAATTCCTAAATATGTATACTTGAGTATATTATTTTAAAATACTCTGACCTCTCCAACTGCCTCACATAATTTGTAACCTTGAATTTCACTTATATTTTTTTACACTTTATAATACAGACTAGTCAAAAGTAACGCTCCCAAAAAACAGACAACAGAATCGATATTTAGACTTCATATTATAAATCTCCCTATTTATAATTTGAGGACCACATATAGATATTCAATGTAAATGTAAATAGAGGGGAAATCAATGTAAAGACTAAACTTAAGGTGAAATACTAGATCACCATGATGAAGTTTTTTTTAATTAGCAGATTTGTTGAATTAATTTTCACAGAAATTTGAGTGATTTTAGTAAATAGTTATATGGATATGTTAAATGAATTTACACAGTAGACATTCAAATGATTACTGAATTTTTTACTACCCCTATCTTACCACTTTCAGATATATTATACATATTGCCACTCAAATTGTTAAACAAGAAAGTTTAATTAAAAATATGTATCACATGAAATATTTGTCATTAAATTACACATTAAATTTTTTTTCAGAACGTATACAAGCTGGTCAGATAGATGGCTGAACATATGATAGTAGTTACATCCGGAAGAATAGCTTAGCTTTTAAAATAAAATAGGTTATCAAAAACAATCTGCTTAAAAATTACAACTGTAACATACACAATAAACTTGATTTAAGTTTTTCACAATAAAGGGATTACTTGGTACCAAAATCCTCTGCAATTTTAAATATCCTTATGAGCGTAACATCTATTGACAGATATATCTACCCATTACAAAATACATTGTTATGTTGTTATTGAGGTATTAAAACTATAAAATATGTATATAACTAAGATGGATGACAAGTGCAAGTGCAAAAACTGGGCAAGCCACATGAAAATTCAATGGTTTATGAACAATCACATGCAATAATATATAGTGCATACATAAATGAAAAGAATGGCACGATGAAAGGAGCATAATAATAATTTTTAAAAAAATTATAGCAAATTATTTAGAATTAATTTTAATCAAATGACTAACTTGTTTGGTTTGATGTAAGGACATCTGTTCCGGGAAGATAGTTAGTTCTATTTTTTATAGCACAAATGCACATATATATTTTTTATTTGATAAGAATATTTAAAAGACACGATTTCAAGTTGGCCTGTCTGTTAAAAAAAGCACTGAAATGTGTTGTTAGTCGAAGAAGAATTTAATTACAGTCATCCCCCCTTAATCAAATTGTCATAAATCTACACCCTAAGTATTGTCAATCCTCATCAATTGATGCCCCCACCCAACATAATGTCGGTGCTGTCAGACATAATGTGCATGTGTAGTAAAGGAGAACCAATCGATACAGATTAACGGGCGATGACTGTGCAATGAAATGTGTGATTTACAGAAATAAACATAAAAGTGATGAATACATGATGAAGCTCAGTTAAATATGGTGAAAATAATGCGTGAACAGTGATTGGCTAATTGAAACTATGATCGGGTTTTTGATTTTTTAAATATATAGATCGACCACCATGGTCGGTACATACTGAAGCGCACTGGGGTAGGTCAGGGATCTACGTGCTCTTCTGGCCCCTGCGCGAAAGGCGTACTGCAACACACAAACACATAACAAAACAATGCGCAATCGGTCTATTTCACGCCATAAGGTGTTAATATCAGTATTGCCATAACAAAAAAAATATGTAACATGTCTCTAAGAAAGTTAAGTAATGTTTTGAATATACTTTCCACTATGGATTAATCAACTACAATTGAAATTTTTGGTAACTGTTTAACTACTTTAAGTAGTTGATGACAAAATTATTGCTTAATCAAAAGAATTTGCAGAATTTTAATGTAAAATAAATTTGGTATGGCAATGCATTTGGCACACAGTACATACATACCTACATTTTTTTTTATTAATAACACATTTCTAATGTATATCTGCTAAAAATCGTCAAATTCATATACATTTTCAAAATGCAATATCAACAGCAAAACATATCACTTTTCATACATGAGAAAAAATATTACCATACATGAGAAGTAAACTTGTATTTAATCAAACTAATACTTTTCCTCATCCAAATAGGTAAACATTTATTATTTTTCATGTATAAAACAATGTTTTTTGTCATGCGTACTGTTATGTATTTTAAATTATTCACAAATCAATAAACATTCAACAGAATATATAAATATTATACTGTTCAATTTTCGTAAATAAAAGGTGTTAGTCAAAACAAATAACAATTAGTCAAACATACAGTTGTTTATTTAAAAACAATACACAAAATCATCGATCAATTTACCCCACTTACAGAATTACCAAATTTATTTTAAAGTTTAAAATGTATAAACACTAATTAAATAGCGATAATGTTAAATTATTAAAAAGCATTTTAAATACTACATTGTATAGAAGCAGTTCATTCATCGCTCTAGTAACTTTTTTTACCCGATAAATGAGTAGATTTCACTTTTTTTTTTTTTAATACTGTTGTGTTCCGTTTACACTCCCCTCCCGGCTAGAAATTAAATGATGACCTGGATGTTAGACATCACATTTTATTTCATGTTTAAGTGATATAAAAACATTTATAAATTTTAGGAATTGCAAATTTACAACTTATTTATAATATGATTTATTTTAATATTTTGAAACGAGTATTGCATGCTTTAGAGGGGGGAAAAAAATCCATTCGGGATGCACTTGCCAATGTTAGTAGGTTTTTTATGTTTTATTGAAAAGTTTGAGTACCACTAAAGGAGAGTAAAAGTGTGTAGTGTTAAGAAGTATTAATAAAGCAGATCACGTTTACCTGCAGATATTCAACCTAATAAAAGCTGTAAGAGTTATTCCCGGGCCTTAAAATTTAACAAACAACATGGAAAGATAAATAAATATATGTAATTATACTTTATGAAAATATGACTTCAAAACAAGGATACAATTTTTTTTTGTATAAAAGATGCTGCATTTAGAAAAGTAAAACAGTGCTGTTTCTGAAAATAAATACGAACGAATGTACTGTTGATTTCATCACATATTTTATACACCAATATCAGTTCACCTAGCTACCGCTGCCGCAGACATTTTCAATTTCAAAAAGAGTGAAGAATAAAATAAATACATTAAATTGAAAGGCTACTGGGAAATGTGGCATTAGTGAAGCGATTTGGTTATGCTGGAAGCATAATATACCTATCCTGACCTTTATTGGATGCGGGCTGACTTCCTATGTAGATTGTTAAAGAATCTGAATTGAAGCCTCAGGGTTAGATCTTTCCGTACTGCAAAGGTAACACAAAGTAACAAAAGATAGTTTCTCATCCATTTCTTTGCTAAATTTTATACTGTGCTTTTGCGCATAAGATGCTCGGTGGGGGAAATATGTAACCAGTTTGTGTAATATCGAGAGTGTTGTGTATTTGATGTGTAATGTTTTATAAGCAATTGATTGCAATCTCTTCCTTGTGGATGTAACATACTGTTCACTAATGCGGGACATTCAAATCAAATCAAACGTCTTCACCATTCTGGAAACGCTTGAAAAAATATATAAAAAGAAAACCAAAAAACAACCCTGTACCAATATCTAGGTACCAGTCTCATCAAGCATGTTGTAATATTGAACTGAGATGGCAAAATGTTTTGAAGACACACACTAGAACGGATTTAAGAACAGTAATTTAAAAACCTAAATCCTTTAATAAATGCATTATTAAAAACAATAATGAACGAATGAGATGATATTACAATATATTGTGAAAGGATTTAGAGCAGTAATCCAAAAGCCTAAATCCTTTACATAAATGCATATTAAAAACAGTAATTAACAAATGAGATGATATTACTATAAATTGTGAAAGTTTCCGATGAATGAAGGGCAACGCTTGCATAAAGCACAATAAGCTCGTACAGAGCCTACTCACGAATGAGGATTGGGATTGATGTCCAAGGGAGCCGCTCTCACAAAATTTTCATCTACTTTGTTTTCTAGATTTTGTACTTCAGAAGAATTTGGTTGTTGTGTTGGTTCAGATACTCCCAGTTCCACTTCCTGAGGTTTCGGAATTCCTACTGACTCCGGATAAACTTGGGATTTTACTAATTCTTGGGGTTTTGAAGATTCTACAATTTCTTGTAACATTTGCGTTTCTGGCTCTGGGGGTTTGACAATATCAGCAGTATCATTTGCTTTAACAACATCAATAGTTTCACTCGCTTTGTCAACATCGAAAATTTCCATCGGTTTGACTGCTGTTTCAACTGTTTCTTGAAGACCAACAGGTTGCACCGGCGGAGTGCCATCTGCCTCTATTGCGCTCGGAGGAGTTATCATCTCTTCCTTTCCAACGTCGTCCACTGACCCTAACGTGACGTCTCCCTTGGCCGAGCTCCGGTGTGGAAGTTTCAAGTTTAATGTTGCGGAAGTATCAAGATTTTTGTTTTTGAGACGGATATCTGCAAATGCAGCCGACAAATAAATGCAAGAGAACTAACAGAACAATTTTGCAAGAAATAAAAATAAATATTCATTCACACACCAATGCTGAAAATGCACATTTGCAATGGTTATATGAGGGCGCCGTGACATTTGGTGAAAATGTGAATTATTTACAAAATGTATATACAGAGTGATGGTGAAATGTTTCTTATTCATATTTTGAAACTGGCAAGTTAATATATGAACGGAAAAAAGTATTTTAAGAGAGGTGAACACATTAAAACAGAATATATGACAATGTTAAAAAGAAACTTGGGAAAGCATACAAAAAATATTCAGTGTTTTTCCTTATTCTGGGAGAGTTAACACTGAAAGGGTAAGCTCTACGAAGCTCCGCTCTCTATACAATCAATACTGAACTAGATACATACGTGTAGTATGTTAGAATGAGGTTTTTGTATTTTTTATTGAAAAATCTTAACAGCGTACGTAATGTTTCACAACTAGTCGAATGTCATCGAGGCAAGCTTTTAATTTATTATTTGAATCTAGGCAGTCTAAAAAGCTTTAAATTATTGTCATTATTATTTTATTTTTTTTAAATTAATAAATATTCTTTAACACTAGTAATATTTATAAACTGTATAACACAAGACCATAAATTAAAAGATTTGACAAAATTGCATAAAAATGTGTTCATAATGACAAAGTAAATCTCTCTCTTTCAAAGATGGAGTGAAATTTTAAAAAGTAACAAATTTAATTTTTGAGCAATGTTACAGTAGAAAAATTAATACGGTCGTAGGAAAGGTGATTCAAGCTTTGGAATTAATATAAATACATCATAATAAATTCATATTGTCACGATGCGTCCAACAATTTAAATAAATTTTACCTTTCTGGTGATTGACAGCTTTAGATATGTAATAGTTAATATATATGATATGGATATTAAAATAATGAACTGACGATTGAGAAAGCAAAGAATTTTTTATGGTTGAATGCGAAGAACGAATAGTTGGCAAGTCCTATATAGTTTTGGCTTCATTTCTGCAATGCTCACTGGCAAAACCTGAATGGAATCAATATTTATAGGATTAATACAATCCTCGAACGATATATGTATATAAACTTATTTTTAACAATAAAAGTATTTTTAGTGTAGATTTTAACAAAATAGCGTTTATATTTTTACTTTATCAACATAATTTGGGTAATCCTACCACGAGTATCAACATATGCATTATAGTTCCAATTTTAAGGACAAATATTGTAAAAAAGCAATACATACATACATAAGATACTAATAATAATCAATAACATTGCGCAAGACATTAAATTATTTATGCACTATTTTATCGTCATTCTAACCATAGTTGGCCAAAAATAATTACGTAAAAGAAAATAACAAAAGCATTTTGTAATGTAATGCACAATAGAAATAATTGACAAAAATAAATACCATATTAGCTTGATTATTCGAGACTATTAGAAAATCTATTATCTCTTTGAAGTTATATATATAAAATAAAACTTTTTTCATTTTTTAAACACATAATGATGAAATGTCAGTTATTACGATCTGTTATGGTTTTTTTGTTCTCTTTTATTTGAGCACAGTTGATTAGTTTTTTTAAATCTGCTTTATAATCACACTAACATGGTAATGCTAGAATGAAATACCTTCCCCAATATAAACATAAATCCACAATGAACCAAATATCAGAATCATTAAAATAACAAAACGAATATCACAGCCACCTTAAGAAAACATTAAAAATGACGATATACAATTTTGTATCATCAAGTATTATGTAATGAAATAAATGATTTTTCCTTTATAACCAGCTGAAAAATAAAACAAAAGCTTGAAAGTAATAATATAATGTTTTAAAATATGATATAATACACATCCTGAGACCATGAGACCAACTATTTTTCCATCAAATGACTGTTCACAAGATTGCGCAATGTATTCTTGTTTTAGCAGTTCCTGAGTTTACAAATATTGATTTTCTTACGACGTAATATTATGTAGGAATAGGAAAATCTATCAGAAACCTGGATGAAGAACATGTCACAGATCTGATTGATAGTGGAAATAAAACTGCATTTGCAATATACATATATCAAATAATTTATATAAGATATAATACAGATTTGGTTAAATCTATCTCTTATTATGTTCGATTAGTGCTTTAATATATTTATTATAAGTATGTTTAAGTAAATTTAAAATACAGATTCATGAAAATGTCTTATATTTTTTGCAATAATTAAAATTTATGTGTGTAATTTGAAAATGGTCTACTGTATATACATACTTTATGTTGCTGTAAAAAAAAGCATGTTTCATATGGAACAAATAATTTCAACTTAAGCAATATATAATGTGTGGACAGTATATTTGTGAAACAGCTTTGCCATCTCTCTAACGTGTAAAGTTGTATTAAACATCAAAAATAAATGTTGAAAATGATAAAATGATTACACATTTAGGTAACTTGTACTATATACTACTATATATGCATTGTAAGATTCCCCTGGATTCTGGATAAATCTGTCTTCTGTTCATCATTTAAGTGATGAACAGAGTGTAAGCTCAATGCTACATGTCAACAAATGTAGCATTGAAAGTACATGACATAATACTATGTGCTAATATTTAGAATATTTAAAAAAAATTAATTATACACAGTAAAACTCTATTAATTCGTAATCTTATATTTTGTATTTTCACAGAATTCACTTTTTTCAAAAAAATTTGCCCCGAAAATAACATTTTACACTAATTTCTATTAATAATTTATAAAATCTGATTATTCGCAGTTTGTATGCATTTTTGACACCCGAAATAAATAATTTGTTTACGTAATTTGCATATTTGCTATTGTTATTAAATTGCTAAACTCACGCATCTATGCATTTGACCTTCATTCCTTTGTAAACATCTGCAACTAGCCCCGCCTACCTGCCAATCACGACGCCGCATGATGGCATGACAGGTGCCGAACTGAGTTTTGCCATATATCATATGGCGAAACTCATGTACGTAATATGATATGTACATCAAATTCCAAATAAGATTTGTTGTTGTTAAAATAATGTTTCAATTGAATCACTTGATTTAGTTTTTATATTTATGAAACGTTGCGATTTTCATATGTAGGTATTAAAGAAACTTCATAAATCTTTCATATTTAAATACATTGACATATTTTATTCTTTTTTTTTTCACGTTTTGTTCTCTAAAATGGCACCAACATCTTGTAATTCATATAAATTCTTGACCATTTGGATAAATGGAGCTTATTTTGAAAACTGACAAAAAATTGATATCCAAGATAAAATTGGCAGAAAAAATTGAATCCCGAATACCTCTCTGGGTTTGAACTTGAAAAATCACAGGAAAATAATAAGCTTCAATCAACAAGGCCAGCGAGACATGAAGATTTAAAAGTTTTAAATTATTTTTCACGCACATTTTAAATATTCCAATTCGGATGGAAAAGGATGGAGTTCGACCGCCAATCAAATTAATGTGCATGATTTTGTTGTCTTGAAAGACTGCCGCATCACCACTCACCACACACCTTTCTTATTCAGAAGAAATACATTATTTGATCAACATTTCAACACATTAGAAACTGAAATAATGGAGTCATCATATTTCAGTATGAAGATCGCAATATCAACAGCGGTGGCGCACACTAAATCGCGGACGCAGTAATCTAACGCTTTTTTATAAAAATTTTAATTCTAATGTTGCCTTTAAAAAACTTTGTTCTCATTATTGGTAATTTGGATTTTTTTTAAATTTTGGTCCCTTTATTTATGAATTAATGGAGTTTTACTGTACAATATAAAAAGACTAATCATAAAACAATTTATTTGTATTTTATGAAATATGTATTATTTATTATATTAAATGACCCGTGAAAAGAATATTATCCTGCAAGAAAATAATAAAAAATGCCTTTACAGGATGTTAACTAAATATGTATCTAGAGTCTAACTATGAAAATGACTAAAAATTTCATAAACAACCGTACATATAAAACCGATTCCAAACAATAAATCAAATGACTAAATAGACAAGATACTAATGGAAAAAATGGTTTTCACAACAGAAATAAAAAAAACCTAAAAATTTCTAAAAGAAAATTAATGAATTTAGTTTACATTTTAATATAGAATAGAATTTGTGTCAGTTGTAGAAATACAGCATGTAAAACAATTTAGCCTTTATTTTGTGTACTGATTTTTTGAAAACTATTTTTATAAATAAAATTAAAATAAAAGTTCCCACCACCAATATAATACAGAAACTCCTTCCGTCAGCATATCTCCACATCTGTAAAAGCTGCGAAAGAAAGACATGGCAATAGAGAGATACTCACTCCTGTCGATATTTTTCTGGAGGTGGGATGCGATGCGGTGGCGTGCGTCACTGTACTCCAAGTGAAGACCCAGTCTGACCAGGGTAGGGTTCTGTTCGACCAACTGCGTTATTTCCATTTCAATTTTGTTACCAAGGACAGACGATCTCTGGAAAATTAGTTTAGTTTAGTTGATCCATAAAAAATGTATTTTTATAATAAAATAATCATTATGTTGGCAGTATGACATGCCAGTGTACACAAATCTACTAACGTCCAATCTCTTTAAAAGTTATCTATTAATAATTATGTAATTAATTAAGTTTTTCAAGTTTGGGATTGTGGTCTCAAAGTTTAATACGATAACGAGTAATCAATAATAATGCCACAGCGTTAATGGCAATGGCGTTTTTTAATAAGAGAATTGAATAATTATTAACGTGCAAGTAAAATATCCACTAATCAAATATGTGGCTCCATTGACATATAAATATATACATATAAAAAAATTTTATAAAAATTATTATCATTAAATTCTGACAGGGAAAAACATACCTGATTCGCTCCTCTAAACTCTTCCACAGTCTTAGTCTTGAGCAATGACTGCACGAGGCGAACAATAAGATGCGGACTAATGAAGTTTGTCTCTACATTAACGACACGCACAGTATTGTTCCTCTCCAGAGCATCAGCCAGCAATGTGGCCGTTCGATCCGTCAAACCGACATTCGTTAATGACAGCACTTCCAGATGGGTATTTTGGATAAGGGCATCAAACAGATGCTCAAACTTCTCTTCACTGATGTTCTAGGAGGAAATAAAGGAGAACCTTAATAATCATATTCATGGTCTAACCTCATTAACTGGAATTATAATGTAATAATGCACATTGAAGCTCCCTTTTTTGAGTGGTTTCCAAATATGTATGAGAATTCACACTGCAGATTTTTATTTTTTTTAACACAATAGGCCCAATTACAGAAGTGAAATGAGTCACAAAAACACTCAGGCTTGAGAAAATCACCGGGAATCGAATCCGGAACCCCCGGTATGAGAAGCCAGTGTCATGCTCACTATGGGGGCCATCTTTTGTGTCCTGTTTCTTAAAATTTTATTTAAAATTGGTTGTTATTTTGTCACACATACTCGAAACAAGAATTTTGTCGACAATGAGTTTTAAAAAAATAAAAATATATGACTTGATCTTTATATACCCATAATTTAATAAGCAAATTTCACTTTCATAACTTAGCCTAATTGATTTTGGCAAACATTGGGACTCAATATTATTCAATATGTATAATTCATACATAATTGCGAGGACTAGATTTCATTATAAATTAATTTTAACGCTGGACGGAATTTGAAAAACCTCCGTATTCTCAATATCCAGAATAGTTTTTAACAATTTACTTGAAATGAAGAATATCCATTAGAAATGAAGAAATATTTTATTTTAAAAAGAAATACATACACGGAATATGTTTCATAGCAATTCTTATTATTTTTCAAACTAAGGTATATGCTTGTACTATGAAAAATAGAAATAAAAATTTACAGATACATATAACCTTGACCTGGGAGATCAGCAACCCGGGACAAAGATGACCTGACCACTCGGTCACTATGCGAGTGTGTCAAACCATCTTACCAAACAGTAACACGTACATTCAAATCGAAAAATAAATTCAAATAGATAAGTAAATTCAAACATGTACATAATTAAAAATAATAGATTACAAATTTGATCTTATCACGATATTAAGAAATATCTAAAGATGAAAATAAAGCAGAGGTAAATCAAATTAACTAGTAGTTGTTGAAAATGATTATCAAATAAATTATATGATTCTGGCTTCGAACCTTCAGCCACCATTTTTAACTCACACGACAATAGACGATGCATAGATAAATATGATCAAGTTACATGTTCAGTAAACACAGTACCTTTATTTTATTATTTTTAAGGAGAGCATATTATTATTGTGAAGTTGCAGTTCAACTAAAATATTTTTTCGATAAATAGATTTTTTCTGTATGTCTTTCTAGTTGATACATTTAATTTGTATTAATGTACCTTTATATTATTCCAGTTGAGATCAATTAGTTTTTGGTCATCATCCTTAACCTGCGTGATGGTGGAGTCGGGGTCTGTTGTATTGGGAGGATCCTGAGGGAAGAACTTGGGCTGTGACGCCTTCGTAATACCATCCCATCCGAGGCCGATCGGCTGACCTTTGTTCAGCAGGGAGGCGTGGTATTGGTCCTGGTTCATCATTGAGTGGAAACCCAGAATAGCTGCGGATGCAAAATAATGAATATAAGAATGTGAAATTTTCTTTTGCGATCATTTATCATTTTTAAAATACCGCATTCCAAAACTCCATAAACAATTCTGAAATTCTTCAATTCCACTCCTATTGATGCAAAACTTTATTTCACTCCTATCATCTAATCGCACATCATTAAAAATTAAATTCCCTTTCACATGCATGAAAACATTATCACAAACACGGTCGCAACACTTAATGCCTCAAAAATTATTAAATAATTAAATAAATCTTGCAATGCAAATATTTAAGATTTTGTTTATATTTTTAGAATACATTTTTCCTGTGGGTTGATTTTTGAGACAGTTGGTGAAAGTATAGGGTCACGCCATATTAGCTATCTGACAAAAAATTAGGTATCAATCTAAACACAGCTAAGACCAAAATCGTGCACCAATCTGGAGCTACAATACAAAAGACGATCCAAAATTTTAGTATTATGGGACACCCTCTCCAGAGTGTAGAATACTTCCCATGCCTAGATAGTTACATATCACAAGAGACTAACATTGACGTAGAAACCGAGAATAGAATTCCAAGTACAAGCTGCGTATTTGGAAAACTTCTATCACGTGTGTATGATGACCACGAACTGCGCAAAAGCACCAAAGTGTTAGTTAATCATGCTATAGTATTGCACACACTACTATATGGATGTGAATCATGGGTATTATATAGCCGCAACCTAAAGTCCCTCGAGAAGTATCACAACAGATACTTGAAAAAGATCTTAGGTATAAAATTGGAAAAGCGCAGAACAAACTTGCATGTCCTGAAAAAAGCTATGAACCTATAGCACCAACTATGATGGACAGGTTACTGCGTGCGTATGAATGACACACGGTTTCATAAACAAATTATGTTTGTGCAACTATCTCACGGCAAAAGAAGACAGAGTGGACGGAGGAAAAGATTCAAAGACACCCTGAAGGTGAATCTGCGTAGATGTGACATAAACCCTAAACACCGAAATACCGCAGCCCAGGACCGAAGACAATGGTGTCAAAAAGTACATTGCGAACAGAAGAGGGCTGAAATAATTGCTGAAAAAAGGAGAAAGAGGAAAGAAAAGGAGGTAGGTTCGTCACTCAGAACCCCCCTGCCCAGCGAATGCACACGTGCACAACATGCGGGAGGGTGTGCAGTTCGAGAATTGTACTTCCCAGTCACACTCGGACTCACAATCGTTAACCATGGCAGACATAATCCTCGTAAGGGACTGCCGAAGAAGAAGATATTAGCCATCATCTGGGCTGATGTTAGTATGAATGAATATGCAGAATAACCCTAAAGAATTATATTATGACACATCTGAAAGATCAAAAAGACAATGTAATATCCCCCAAGAGAGGGTTAACCGCATCATAAGTTGGAGTAAGACATACCAGCCAAATCAATAATTTCTTCTTGGGTAGCATCACTGAGGGCACTCTCGTACTCATCTCCCATGTCTATGGCTATTTGTTCCTCCGCCTCCCTCATCTTTACACTCTCCGGTGGAGGTGTCCACTAGAAAAATAGACCAAAAATACTAATAGTAGTGATATAAAATAGAACTAATTATATTTGGCTTAGAAAATAATTTAAAAAAAAAAGGACATAAGACTTGAATTTATAGAAATTATATGTGACCTATTAAAAGTGAAATTACCGTATTTACTTACAGAACAAGTGAAAATTGTCAAAATTTATGTGTAGGGCAATAATATTTCTGTATTTCATTCAAATAAAATTTAATTACATTATCATGCTCAACAGATACATGTGTCTACTTGGTACACACCTTGGATTTTGCATGGTATACAGGTTAACATTTCAATGAAGCCCAGTTATATGCGTAGATACCCTACATCTGCAATCCCCATACATACCAAATGTAATGTGATAATAAAATAAGTTATTAAGGAGAACACATTATTGTGGAATTATAATTATTCAGAACATAGGTCTGTGATGTTTTTTTTAAATCTAATTAAATGTATTAATTATATAGTTACACATATTAAATCAATTTTATCGAAAAATATCGTTGTTGCGCTACTGTAATTCAAACCTGGATATCTTTTTCCAATCCAGGAAAGGTGCATTACTAACTATGCTATAGCGCCAGTATTTTTGATGACAAATTTTCAAACCTATATGTTATACTTTTTCAAATAAATACATCTGTCATTTCATTATTTGAAAGCATCTACATTGTTTTTACAGAATCTCAAATGTCCGGATTGAAAAAAGAGATCCAGGTTCGAATCCCGGCAGCACAACAACAATATTTTTTGATAAAATTGATTGTATATGTATATTTTTATAATTAATAGTAGTATTTAATAAAATAAGTGAAAAAAATTGATTTAATAATGATCCACTAATTAAAATGAATTTGCAATATTTTAATAAAACAAATTCTAAATCACTAAACCTGTAATTTTGTTTTGTATGTTGAAGTGTTCATGTGATAAGATTGTAATAATTATTACACTAATGAAAAACACTTAACCTTAAAAATTTATCAGTAAAAGATTAAAATGAACATTTAACTTTGCGCACTGCGTGTTATACACAACAGTGAATAAGACAAAGTGCAGAAAATGATGTAAAATGTCTTATTATTCATTGAAACCGATTGTGGGGTTTCAATAAATATGTAAATCTTTAAATAGCAAAAAGAGAATTTAAGTATTCAGACACCTTGACTGTTGCACAAATGCTATCAGTTTTCAAGAAAAATGTCTTAACTTAGGGGCATGCACTGCATTCAAACAAAAATATATACATATTACAATTACACAAAACTCATCTGTACAGGAAACAGCATGTATGTGCCTAAAGACAACCAATTTGAAATCTATTATTCTAACCAATCAATAAACATAAATGGTACCCAATTGAATGCTCAGCTTATTGACGCTTTGGTCTCGCATGTATTAAATATAATCTATATTCTATAGAAAATTTGACCCAAGACACCAGTCTGCTTGGGAATTGCATTTGGTAAACAATTGTTTAATATAGTATTTTTACTGGTTCTAGACACTAACCCCCTGGACATATACCTCCCGGACAATAGCCCCCCCCTGCCGCACAAATAACCCCCCCCCCCCCGACAATTAACCTCCCATGCAAATAGCCCCCCGTGAAAATAACCCCCCTAACAATCAACCCATTCATCCGCTGGAATAGTTACATATAGTTGTCCTCACAAAAATAATTTGTTATGGGCGGTAAACTGACAATGAATTGTGGTCCAGAATTGAATGTTTACTTCCTTGTCTCCTGAGAGTATTTATTAGCTATTATATATTTGATTTCTTTGTCTTTTTTAACAAAGGATATGATTTATCTATTGCCATTTAGAAAAATAATAGTAAATATTATTTAAACAAAGGACACTTCATGTTGTTTTAGTATGTATAATAAAATTTGGAGAAAAGATACATATTGTGTATTTTGTACCAGTGACCGGCGCGAGTAAAATTGTTAAAATTTTGAGAAAAATAAAGAGTTTAAAAAAATATATTATTTGCTTCTCTTTAGGCTAGATACATGTGAATGTGTAATACAGTTAAACTTCGGAAATGGTGTTAGTATATGTTTTATTAAATATAATAGAGCGTCACGAAACGCGATAAATAATATCTGTATTAACTTTATATGTGGTGGGGGTTAATTGTTAGGGGGGTTAATTGTCAGGGGGCTATTTGCATGTGGGTTTATTTGTACGGGGGGTTAATGTCCAGGGGAGTTTTGACGGGGGGGTTATTATCCGGGGGGTGTATGTCCAGGGGGTTAGTATCATGATACCATTTTTACTATATCCTGTTTCTTAAAAAGGTTTTCATCGTGATTCAAGCTGTGTGCAATGATTTATTTATTTTATAATTATTATACAATCTTTACATGTAACTCTCGCCATACACCGTTGCAATCATTTTGTAATGTGAAGAATAAAATATCATACAAGCATTTTTATGATTATGGTGTCTAATTTTGATGGAATCTAGTGAAATTAAACAAAATAATTGAATAAAACAAAATACCTTTTTCCCTCTGATAATGCCGGCAACAAATGGTTTAAGTTCTGGTCTGTCGGGGGTTTCGAGGGCTTGTTTGTTGATGTGCTCAATAAGTTTTTTCCTATTTAATGGTCCTGTGGGGTCTTTCTCACAATCGTAACTATTCCTTTGTGAGGGAGGTAAAAAGGAATCCTGAAACATACAATAACATTATTAAAGAAAACACATCTTATTGTAAAGTCGTAATTATTCAGAACAGACGGTCTGTGATATTTTAAATACTAATTAAATGTATTAATTAGAAATATATACACATAAAATCAATTTTATCGAAACTAATGGGACAATAGATGTATTCATTTGAAAAGTGTAACTATGGGTCAGAAAAATTTGTCATCAAAAGTACAGTTACTATAGCATAATTGGATAATGCATCTTCCCCGGATTGGAAAGAGATCCAGGTTCGAATCCCGGTTGCGCAACAAAGATAAAATTGATTTTATATATATATATATATATCTTTCTAATTAATACATTTAATTAGTATTCAAAATACAAATAACATTTTGAATTAAATAATAATTATTATTTGATCCCTACCCGAAGATAGGAAGGCAATACAACAAAGAGAGGAAAGCAATAACATAATACACATGGCCCTGGAAGTGTTTTGTATTCTGAATTTCGTGAGTTTATGTAACAAGATTAAAATATAACATAATTATAAGCATGTATATATAATATAATATGTATCATGCGTCATCGTTACAAAGAAGCTGAAGATATTTCATGGAAAGAATTTGGTCATGTAATGTTTAATATAACAAAATAACATTTTTTTTAAACTCGCAAAAGTGTAACAAGAAATATATACTTGTCTCAAAAATCATAATATTTTTCATTTAGAAAAATAACAAAAGCGTTTCTTATTTTTACCAAGAAATATGAATAAAACATAATGCTATTTTTAACATACTAAGCTTCATAAGTTCAAAAATGAAAAATCTTTAATAAATAAATATATACATGTAAATAATTTTATAATTTGTTGATATAAAAAACATGATAATCAAAATATATTTTAAAAACATAAGTAAATTCATATTATACATATATTTTAATAATTAGGGCAAGACAGCACAAGATTGCTAATGTTCTGAATAATAAAGATTTTGTAATGTAAGAATTTATAATAAATAAATCATAACTTGAATACAATTATATTTGGATAAAATAGACATCTCATTTATATTTCAATAGCTGCTTAAATCAAATTTAAAATTAAAAACTAAACTTTAAATTTAATTTCAAAATAAAGTTTTCAAAGTACACAAAATTAGTAAAACATTTGTCAAATTCTTTATTCTATAAAAGGAGGAAATAAAATGTGATAGGGGTGTATATAATATGATTGTTTGTATGCTATAAGAGCCACATCAATGATTGATGTGATATGAGAAATAGACGGTTACCATATTTTTACAGAAAAATCTGCCATTTTTTGAAGACGACCCCCAAATTTTTATTTCGCAATTTATTGTTAAAAATAAATGAAAACTTATGACACTGATTTAAAAAGTAGCGTAAAAACTGAATCATATTTTTTTACAGGACCACGCACAAGAGATATGAGATTCAACATAGATAACCCTCTTTATTGTTCCATCAATTTCAAAGACAATAGTTGTTGCCACATAGTGGCCACCGTACGGTCCCATAGCTTTATAACTCAGCCGCAAGCAGAGCCTAGCAACAGCATCGGCAATAGTCAACTGCTTTCAGTTAGTTACAAAATAAATATTATGTGTAGAATGTTACATTAGAATTACCAAAAAAAGAAGTATTTTATTAAACAAAAAATCTTTTCAAATTATAAAAAGAAGAATCTACACCTTTAAATAAAGTTGATGGCTAGCACCAGTGGACAAACACATGAGTCATACTCAGGTACTTATGAGTTATTGATTTTGATACAATGATGATCTCAAGTGTTTCTAATAGCATTAAAGATAATTTGTACATGCACATTTTACACTCTTGATTATATTATATTTTATACTCTTGATAACAGTTTTATGTGCCAAAATCACGTTCATAAAATTGCTAAATTATGTTTTGTAAAATGTGTTTAGTTAGAGAAAATTATTTGCAAGCATTGTTAGATTAACAGCTCAAGGATAAAATAGTACAACTTACATCTGGGTCAACTTCTTTCGCTAACATATTTATTTCTTCAGGTGAGAGCTGTGACAGGAGCTCATCCACATCGACCTCATCATATGCTGAGAGGTCCTTGCCATATAATTTGGCCGGTGTCGTCATTGTTGTGGTAGTTGTCGTCGAAGAGGTCTGCGAAAACCAAACGAAAACAAATGAATACACAACAGTTTCAAACGCGTCGGCGAGATTCTGCGTGATAGATCGCCCTTTCACTTTTGACAAGACACTCCTCCGTACGATCTCGCCGACATAATGAATTCGAAAACGGCACACGAAAAATAGGAACAAAAGATTAGAAAGCTGTTGACAAAAAGCACACTTTTCTCACAATTATCTTCGATAAAAACAGCCTCGCTGGATACAATAAACTCAATAAATGGTGAGCGCTCAATTGATAGCCAACACCCAGCAATTGTTCGAGACAAAGTATGAAAAGTGCATGTGACAGATGATGTAAATTCGTAGTATAACAAAATTGCAACTATATGAATATAAAACTTAAATGCACACCAAAAGGTCGATGATGTAATGCACTATCGTCGGCGACAATTGGTGATATTGAATAAATAAGGACCAATCTACACACACACCCACTTCGGCAGAAGAACGCGGACAACCATTTCCGACCGGCAGTTGACAAACGTGAAGTTAGTTCACGTGAATATTGTTCGTAATGAGATAGAAAGAGACAAATAATGTTCAAGAGTGTCGTTTAGGGTTCGCATGATCAGAAAATGATAAAAATGGATAAAAACCACATAATAATATTACTTTTAAGTATTTCGACTGTCGATCATCATATTTACATTACTTGTAAAGTGATAATAAATGATAAAAAAACTCAGATTCTGTCATTTAGTTCGTGCATTTATGTCCGTTCAAAATGCGTTTTCTTTAACTTTGACTTAATTTCATACAGTTTTCCTTCACGATTTTCATAAATTTTATTTTGTGTGCCGCTATTTTTGCAGTGTATATTATACATTGTTGTACATTATATACGCGCCTGCAATCTATCAATAGTATTTTTCTCGGGGTACTACTACTACATAAGTAGTAGGTAAATCGAAATCGATTCGGGAACAGGTTGATGTTTTAATTTCAAAATTAATTCAGTTTCAGACTTCAGTTATAAACTTATAAATGTGTAGTAGGGCTTAAAGTATTTACTCTACTTTACGTATAAGTCTAAGTCTATGGATAAATAATGAATTTACGTGACTTTCTCAATAAATACAATAATTATTAAAATTAAATACTTATTTAATGTATATACTTTCACATTAAATTTCACAATAATTGTACAACAAGCGGCAATAATCGAGGGTGGGGAGTATAACTTCAGATGAATTCAGCCCAATGAAAGTTTTGCATTTTTCAGTTAGTCTCATAGATATTGTATTTATATTTTTTTTACTTTGCATATTCTTCAAAGCTATTCTTTTTTCTCTTACGTACATTATTTACTTTAAGCTTACTTTTGTCAAGAATAATCAACTTATTTATTTGTTAATTACGTGAATATATTAAAATGGAATGTAAATATTTAATTTACAATTATATTGTTTATTATATCGTTCTTTTAAGCCTGGGGCCTTTAACGGGATCGTGGTGGAAATGAATCGTTGAAAATATCTTTCGGAGCACATTTATTTGATTTATTATTCTCTTGCATTTAATTTAAATAATAATCCACGGCACACTCACAATGGAGTGACATTTTTAGACATATTTACCATAAGCTTAGAATCTTAGTAGTCAAGTAGTCAACTGTAATTGGAATGTATATGGTTTCAGACAAGATTTTGGAAGACTTAATATAGGTACACTGAAAAGATATACAAATAAGTTTATGAGAAAGTTTGAAAACTGCAGGAAATAAAGTAAACGGCGCTTTGAATGGAATTATATCTAACGGGAATTTGTCAACCGAGGCAAGACTAGCGGTGCGCAATGGAATCCTGGTACCGACACTGATGTATGGAAGTGAGGCCCGGAGCTGCCAGAAAAGGAACGAAAGTAGACTGAATGCAGTGGAAATGAGATCACTTAGACGTATTTCTGGCAAATCTATTTATGATAAAGGAAAGAATGTAAAGCTGATGTTAGTATAGTGAGTAAGATTAAGAAAGGATCACTTAGGTGGTTTGGTCATATGGAAAGGATGAATGAGGAGAGAATGGTAAGAAAGATATATGACGCAAGTGTTGATGGAACCAGAAATAGAGAACGTCCGCGAAAGACTTGGCACGACCAGATAAACCAGATAATGGAGGATGGTTCTGATAGAAGCCTCAACAATCGGCGAGCTTGTATGACAAGATGTATGAATGTGGATGAGGCGAGAATTGTGTGTCAGGACAGAAGAGTGTGGCGCTCTATCCTCTCTGCCTACCCCCACGGGGAAACGGCGTGATGGTAAGTAAGTAAATAAGTAAGTAAGAAATTTTGATTGCGTTATGAATATAAAATACTAATTAGGAACTGGGATAATTATCTTTAATGATGTCACTGCACACATAAATATTTTTTTGAAATTTTGTGTGATTTAATAGGTCAAAACCCGAAAGCATATTTAACAATTTGGAACTTAAAGCATACCCTTATATTAAATATAATGTATGTATGCGTACATAAGTATATACAAATTCGGTGAGTCGGATTCCATCAATTCTTCAATACATGATTTTAAAACAATCCGTTACTCACTTCGGCTACAGCTTTAACAATTTAATAATATCGTAACATTATTTTGTATTTTTAAATATCAGTTGTATTCGTGCTTTCATTCTTTTTTTATCAACTTGGAATCGATCTCATCCATCTTCTGATCCCCGCTCTCTAACGATTTACTTTTATTCCTCATTAATTTTTGACGTTTAATTACCTTTTTTTGTTTGAGAATGTATATTATTTATCTTATTTTGTTAATCACTAATTTGTCACTATTTGAATCGTTACTTAGCGTGTTAAATAAGTTGCATGCATACACACTATTTGATTTGTGGATAATCCGTACATGGATAATAAGTTACTATAATGACGGACGTGGATGCGTTTGACTACTATTTGGTACTAAAGCGGTTCCGGATAATCGAATGCGCGATGTACAACATTCGATTAATTTAATCATTAGAGGTGATTCATCGAATCTGGACAATGTTGTGTCCTTTATAAAAAGGTGAAAGAAAAATCAAGACTTTCTTCATACGTAAGGCTGGCACACGAAATGTCGTGTGAACGGTGTCGGAATAATAACAATCCACGAACGCACGCAACACTGTGCTTCCGTTTTGTTGCTCATGAATATTCAACATTTGCATTGCGTCACGCAGTTACGGAGCTTTGTTTTGGCTTACAATGAAACAGTCAATGTAATATTATTATATGAATAATTTTATTTTATATTATACGTTTTGCGTGAGGGTAAACGAATGTTATCGCAGGAGTCGTGCCCACTTGGATAATAATCGTGACAATTTGAATAATACGAGGTGTCTTCAGTACAAACGCGTTGTATTGAGTAATTTACTAGCAGGTGTTCTTTATTTGTCATCTTTATTATCTAAAACTATTTATAAGTTTCAACGGCTCCGCGATTGGAAACATGGAGACGCACATTTAAGCTTTTGAATTACAATTTCAAAAATTGTAAACGTGCATCTCGCGTTATAGAAGTAACGTGTACGTAGTGTGTGTTAGTTAGTTTAGAGTTCTCTCCATATAAAATGCAATAGACAATGCTCAAATGAATGAGTCAGTGATAACAGTGCACAAATTGACCCTATAATCAAATTAATAACAAAAAAGTGCACAAAACCACTGAGATATGTGAAATGGTTAACATTGACATCGAGTGAAGATCAAATACGCATAATATATTTTTTTTTTATGGAATTAGTGATGTCAGATAGAAATTTTTGATTACAAATTGATTGAAAAATTTATAAATTTTCATCACCAGGATCACCTGTTAATTCGGAATAAATTCGCTAATCAAGAAGCACATCACAAAATAGAAAAAATACGCCAGATAAAGAATTTTTTACGATAATCTAATCTCTAATTTTATTGAACCCCACCGCTGCTTATAATATTAATATTTAAAATCTTCTAAATTCTAGCAAACAAACATTTTATTTCCAACAATTGAGTATTTACGTGGATATCAATTTTAAATCTACATTTGGTTAAGCCTTACCTACCATTTTTTAAGCTTTAAGAAAGTAAAATCACAATAAAACTATTACATGTCTCATGCAATGTTATAATTTGATCTTCCGTGGTCCTGAAGTACACGAAGTTGGCGAGAGGTCAACTTCGATACGTAGGTACATTTGTAAAATAGGAAAATAGTTTTTCAATAATTAAAACATGATTAATATTTTTAAAAAAAAAGAAGATTTCTGCCACAGTACAAACTAACCACGCAAACAAATACCCAATCAAACATATCCTTAAATGATTTAAATACGTAATGTACCGTTCCGGCCTCCCATCCCCCACGTTTCGTAGCCGAAAGGCGTCTGCAGACAGATCTTCCTGGAAATTACTGGCGTTTCTATCATATTATAATTAAGGATTTTGTAAGTTCTTTACATAATAATATATTTCTAGAATGAGCAGGCATCTTATTGGGAATATTTATTATGGTGTGTGTACATGGACGAATCTTTAATCTAAAAAATTGCGTAAATGACAGTAAACTTGATCGCTAAGCAATTTGTCGTTCGTTGTCTATTGTATTTTGTACGCAGAAAAGAATTACCAACTAGTGCATACTGTCCTTTATTACTAAATCTGCAAGACGTGAGCAATATTCGTGTGAGGAAAATTTCATCCGTGTACTCTTATATAAGGTATTTATTATAAGCGGTTTGAGACATTAAATAATCGGGAGAATATATCAACATTTATATATATATCAATAATATATATATATATACAACAATATATCAATTCATCGAATTGAAACAATATATATATAATACCTTTATACCTATCTTATAATAGTATTCGAAGGGTTATCAGGGCCGGCCTTAGCGTATATGGGGTTTGATTGGTGAAATATTTATTAAGTAGTAGATATATGGATGCTGTTATGAAAACCGATATACATTTCCAAGATTATTCATCATTTTATCTTATCTCGAAGATGATTTATCTTATCCCGAAAGTGCGAGACCCGGTTGAGTTTACTCGGTCCAATTTGCCTAAAACTGTCCCTGAAGTTTACAACACAGAATATGTAAAATGTTTCAAACTCTGCTAATTTAATATATTTTTTTAAATACTGACATCCTATGCCTAACATTTGAAAGTGTGTCTTAATCAAATCACATGTATCTTTAAATATCTACAGTAATAAAAGTAAATCACAATAGAGTTGTGCTAATAAAATTATATCCCCCACCCAGGCATGAATAAAATTAATTCAAATATATACATATTTGGGAATCAAAGATAATTTTCTCTATTAGAGATGAGTTATCTTAAACACGTTTTTGAAACTAGTTCTACCTAGAGTGACAGTGAAAGACATCTTTAATTCAGTCCAGAGTCGCGGTCATAAAAAGGTTGTTGAACTATGCTCCACATCAAAATGTATATTTTCACACCGATTTGTAATGTGCCATATTCTTTTGCGTAGCTGTCAAAATGTTAAATAAAAGCGAAAAGAAAGATTTTCTTGTGGTAGCGTCAGTTAGAATCGACGACAATATTTTATGCCTCTGTGAGCTTTTACATAAACAATAATATATTTGTATTTATTTTGTATCATTTTAAAATAAAGCATATTCCAAGTACAAATATTTCTTCAGTTCAGGTATGCTCCTGCAACGAAAAATGTCAACGAAATTTAACTTATTAAGGAAAACACATTCTTATTGTGAAGCTGTAATTATTCAGAACATAGGTCTGTGATATTTTAAATACTATATTAATTGAGAATATATATATGAATACATATAAAATCAATTTTGTCGAAAAATATTGTTTGACGCAAATATATATGTATATATTTATAATTAATACATTAATTTAGAATTTGAAATTTAACTTGTTACCAAGCCGATTCATCCGTAATACTGACGGTAATAATTAAAAAAAGGTTTTTTTAATTTAAATTAATAATACAATTATTATTCTGTTATTTTATTTATATTATGGAAATCTCATTTTTGTTCTAACTTTCAAAGGCACATTATTCACTTATTTTAAATCATCATCATCTATGAAATACATTAAACTTATGCAAAAACGATAATCATGCTAAAATAAATAATAGAAAATACAATCGAGAGTTTGGTCCATCTGAGACCACTAGTAGTACACAGAGTAGTAGTTATCCTGCGCAAGATGTATAAGATCACCCGCGTTTTGTTGTAGTAGTTATCTTGCGCAAGATGTATAAGATCACCCGCGTTTTATTGTAGTAGTTATCTTGCGCAAGATGTATAATATCACCCGCGTTTTGTTGTAGTAGTTATCTTGCGCAAGATGTATAAGACCACCCGCGTTTTGAACATTGACCCCTTTACGCCAAGATAATCGCATTTTTACTTGTATAATGAGCTGTAATATATCATATTTATCATTACGAAGAATGTGTCTGCTGATAAACTGGCCAAGGAGGCCACTCTTTCCGGAGTTTTCTCTCATCAATTCCATATTCCGATGTATGACAGACTTAATATGGTAAAAAAACGGACGAATTCTAACTGGATTGCACAATTGATGGATCTAAATAATCATAAGGGTAATCGGCTTAAAATAATTCAAAAATCTATTCCCTGAATTCCCTGGTTCTCCAAAAGGAAAGTTTCCAGAAGAATAATATAAAATATATCTAGAATGAGAATTGGGCATTGCCAGGTAGCCTCACATTTGTTGAAATTAATAGAGTGTGAGTGTGGTGCCGAGGAGGAAACCCTTGACCATATCTTTTTTGCTTGTTCATTGCGGATCATAGGTTTTTTTTACAACAATCTCGTCAATGGTAATTTTCTACTCCCGGTTAACTTGTGTCATCTTTTTCCCTTAACTCGCCACATTTGATCGATATAATAGCTAATTTTTTGAACGACAAGGTATTGACTTGCAATGTAATATTTCCTATTTTATAATATTGTTGTACTTTCTTCTATGTAATAAAGTTTTAATATGATTGATGGCACAAATCACTCTTTAAGGGTGGATTGCCTATTTAAAATAAGAAGAAGAATGTGTCCGAAGCATCCGACCTTTCTTCGGCTGATATTTGTCATTAGTTTTCTTGAATTACCTATGTGTCTCAGTAGATCTTCATTGGTAAGTGAAGTCTTTAGCATGTGATGTATTTCTACTACTACTATTTTAGTCATGTATCTGATTTATTTGAACTTATATAATATAATATTTAGAAAAGTTAAAAGATCAGTCATACGAAACGTGCTTCGTTGTTCGTCCAACAGCTGCATCAGTATTATTAAAATCAGTAAAATGATATATCTTTAATCTAAATGTAAGTATATTATTTAATTTTAAGATGATTTACTTATTTAACATACCTACAAGTAACATCAAGAGGCGAAGAAATTTCGGCATCTCCGATATTGATGGTGAAATTATTATAGGTATGTACAAAAATAATGTGCAAGATATTCATTCAAAAAACATTTTTTAATATGTGCATGATACCTATGAAACTGTAAAAGCATGTTTTTACCCGGAATTTGAACATTAAGTCCAAATGGGAATAAATAATAATGTGATTTTGTTTTATTTTAATCATACTAATAATGGATATTTACTGAAAGCCCTAATTAGTGGATAATTTAATTTAGAGATATTTTAACGATTTCAATGATATTAGAAATACATAAAAATATGATACATGAAGAAAAAATATATTTCAAGCATTACGCCTAGATTCGTTGCCAAAAATATATAATTAAGTAGATTATTTATTGTTATTAAGTAGATAGTTAAGTAGATTATTCGTTGAAACTAATGAGATTACAATACTGATAATTTAAGTAACGTGAAACGCGGGAATTCATTTGGGAAATATAAAGTTACAAAGCTTCTGATCCACGTCGAGCGAGAAGCCGTACATCAACGCCGTCTGGCGAGAATTTTAAACGTCGAAAACACGAATGTGTCGGGGGGGAAATTTTATGCGCCCGCGAGTTCGATGTTTTAAATCCAGTAGTTCTAATGTTGCGACTAGATTATTTTACGCTCAGACGTTTGAAAATTCAAATGTCGATCGTTCGAACGTTGCGGCGGGAATATTCTGCGTTCGCGCGAGTCCGGTAGGCGGCAACCCTCCGCCCCCCACCACCGGCAAGGCTGGCTGCCGCCCAAGTGGCTATAATTGGAGATAGCCGCCGTTGTGCGCCATTATTTATAGCGCGCGGGCAGTGGCCTTCCCTGACTTGCTGGCCAGCCGCACTTGACCTAGTGCATCGGCGAGGGATAAAGGAGACTGCTGGATGCATTGATAACAAATTAAAGTGAAGAAAACAACGCTTCGAGAGGAACCCGAGCAGTCAGGGAAATAAATATATTTCGTAGCACCATTTTTCAAGACAGAAAAATTCCAGTGCAAAAAATATGAATCAAGCGTACGAGAAAGGGTGACTTTCAAATGTGAACTGGCCAATTTGGAAGAAGAGTGAAGATTTTTAATAGATAGCATCATGGGAGGATCGTTATTAAGATGAACGTTAAAAATAAATTGGGTAATGTTTAAGAGATTAGAGTTTATTTTAAACGAGGAAAATAAGATATGTATCTTCGTAAATTTGTCGTAGAAAAAATGAAAATTTCTCGTGTCACATCTCGCGTAAATATGTTTTATTATTTACTTATGTAGTGTACCTACTTGCTGTAAATAATTATTATGCCTTGCTATAATTATTGTAAAGTACCTAATTACTAACACAAAATAATTCAATTTAAATATCGAACATTCAACAAACACATTTGTTTTTTTCTATGGAATGTCATGTCTTCTGTGGAACGAAATCGTTATTCGTACATTCCAGTGTTTTAGAAGCTATCAAAGCATAAAATCGTAATATTTATGACAGTACACCTATAAAGTCGTTATGACATTACCGTTCGGCCCACCTGTCGCAACGATATCACCATTGATAAAATTGTCACGATATTTTTTCGGCATTTTGGGAATTAACAGGGGTATGGCGAGAAATACGAAATTTGGACACAGGGCTGACGACGATCGAAAGAGAGCAGCTGAGGAAAAGGTAAAGCGAGATGCAATTATAGCAGAAGAAAGAAGATTAAATGCTATTTATGAAGCGAAACAAGTGAAGAAATTAGAAAAAGGAACATTATTTGATGATTTGTAAATTGATGTACAATTTACGATCTTTTAAAATATTAGTTTTAAAATTGTAATAGACTTGAAATGAATTTCAATATAGGAATTAGAAACCGATTAATTTACTATGCTATCAATAATTTTTGAAAAATTAAACATCTTGTTCAAACAAATTGTTTCATTCCTATTTTTATATTTTTTGTTAGTGCTTTATTGTCCATATACGCTTCGTCTCATATTCATCAACCAAAATTCATTTTTTTATAAATAGGTAAATAAAACAAAATTTGACATTGACAAAAATTTATAAAAAATTCCACGAATTTTCATGAAAATAATGTATAGTATTGAAGTTGAAAAATACTAAGGCAATAAATATTAATAATTATTTATTCTTTCATAAGTAGATACTCGTACGTCATATATAAATTTAAAACCACCTTTATGTATAATTTGCTATTTTCAAGATACGAATAATAATTATTATTCGTTTCTATTATTTGCGTATACTACATACGAAGAAAGTTTAAATTATCATTTAACTTATTTTGAAACAACTTTTTAATATCTCCTTTGGTTTTGCAACACAATTAGTACAAAGGTCTTTAATAATGATTAATAATAAAGGAATTATAATTTTTTTTAAATGGTAATTTTAAATTACGTAGGTAAAAGATCAATTTGCGATGTAATACATTCACATAATTTTTAAAATTTTATTAATATTTTTATTATTGTAAAATATTTGAAAAATGAACGTCATAAATTAATTATCAAATACGCGATATTTAGGTACAAAAAATGCTTATTAATAATATTTTTGGTTGTAGATAGGTATAAACAAAACCATTAATAACAAAACAGTTTAAGCATAACTTAAAATAAATTTATTATACATATAATTTAATATAATAATAAAGAAGACAAAGAAAAAAATTATTTGACGGAATTTTATACACCCAATATAATTAATTTGTCTTTGATTTACACCGTCAAAATGTTTCTATAATGTTCACTCTTTTGACCTGGTGCCAAAACAATATTTCTTTGGGAATTAATCTATGACATAAATGATTTATTTAATGAAGTCAAAAAAAATCTGCTTTATTGATGACACAAGAGAAAACTGTAGAATGAATTTTCAAAAACATAAATAAATAAAAAAAACTCCTTTGAAAAGCAATATTAATTGAATATTAGATTTTTGTTACGTTAATATGATACCGCAACCCAAAATCACTGTATTTGTCAAGGTATCAATTTTTTTAACAATCTCCCCATCGCAATTAGAAAAATTACAGACTACTATAAATTTATATTTGAAGTCAAAAAATATGTACACAGACTAACTGAAACATAAATTATACACTCTCGTATATACTCCTTCTCTATACACGAGTCTTACTCTCAAAGAGAAGAAATAAATGTTAAAAGAAATGTATTATATCTTCTAATATTAAAATAAAAAAATGATGATGATTTTTACCTAATTTAATTTAAATTTCAAATAGGGGTTGAAATAATATTTATAAAACATATTTTATTTTTAAATGAACCTGAATGATACCTGAAGTGCCTTCGAGGTGAAAGTTTTTACGAAAATGGCACTATACAAATTATTCAATATTATTATTATTATTAATATCGTGCTAAAATCAAATAAATAAATAAATTATTTCATCATACATACAGAGCAAAAATATAGGAACTGAAAACTCAGTGACGTTTAGAAAATTTTTAATAAATGATTTTTCACTACATTAAATGATAACTGGATCACTACATTATAAAAGTTAAATATATATGTATGTACAGAATGTGCACATTGAACATAGGTACCCACATTATAATTACACATTCGCAAGTTTTTTTTTTTAATAAGTCATCTTTCGCATTGAATTGTCTTTCATTTTACATACCTAAAGCAATTAACCATCTGAAATCACGCCTTACAATGTTCACTCACAATTCAATGTTCATTTGGCTGTCTATTACAAAATTAGATTAATGAAAAATATCTTTAATTTGATTATTGTGTAGGTATGCACCGCAATTACAAATTCTGTAAAATTCCAACGTCTCAATTTCATAATAACTTTACATATTATGACCACCAATTTAAAACGCAATTAACAGTTATAACCCAAAGATATTTCTGTAATAAACGTTTATTGAATGTAATAAATATTTATGGAATTCACGGTTTGATTGAAGCTCATAAGATAACAAGGTCTAGTGATGAATTTTAATACGAGACTAGGACACATGCCGATAGCGCACACAAATGTATCCATTAATATGTCGTCGAATCGGCACAGATCCAAATAAAATATCGCAGTTTTTTCAATATAGGCTAAGTCCACAATTACCAAGGTTATTGTGGAATTCATAACATCTTTACTGACAAAATCTCAGTTGATAAAACTCACTTATTAACTTTATGTTTCTCGCAAGTACACAAATATGTGCAGTGTCTTTTAGGACAAAGCAGGACATAAGCGGTTTTTATTGAGGTTTTCAATTATTAAAAAAAAAAATTGTTTTCAAAATAATTATTATCTTGTAAACGATTTGAAAAATCACTGACAAAAAGTTGTAGTGCAGTTTTATTTGAAAATTCTGGTTTTGGATCTACTTCTATCTTTTCAAAAATGTGTCCATTGTTTTCTAACTAGATTTTTTTTTTAAGAAGTTCAGATTGAGGTCCAATAGATTCGACCGCGTTTCTTTTTCGCACTTCGTTCCCAATCTCACCGAGTTCATTACCCAAGGTATTTATAATTGAAAGAATACGCTCAAGATTGGGCGTCTTTTAACTTTTTTCGTTTTCAGACAGAGTCAGATTAGGGAATCCGGGATTTCCAGCATTATATTTAGCATTTATTATGAATCGGTATAAATTTAACCATCAGAAAACGAGGGTTATATGTACTTCATTTCTAATACAATTTAAATCAGGCGCCAACAAAAATATCTGATAAGTTTATTGCGGTAGGTATCTACTCACTTTCGTTTGTACTAATTTATACATAGCTACACCTACAACAACAAAACTAGTATTTAATTTTACTTTCTAAACAAACAACTCCTACACATGTAGTGTGTTATTTATATTAGAAATACTTTATCCAATCAAGTAATGATTTTATTATTTATTATAAATAAATACATACTTAGTTTATCTGACTAAACAATAAAAATTTTACAATTCTTCAATGCATTTCTTGTTCTGATTGACAGAAACTGTTTTGTAATTTGACTCACAAATTAATTCGTATCAATCGCAATGAAATAAATATCGGATCGATCGCGTACCAGTAAAAAATAACATCCACTTTTAAACATTTTGACAGATACAACATAATAGAAACATGCGGCCGAGAAAACTGGTACCATAAAATACAAATACATTCATGTATTTAGATAAATATATACTGTAGCACGAGCTGGTATTTTTAAGGCAAGTAAAATATATATATATATATATATATGTAGATTACTTGTGTAAAAAACTGTTAATTTTTCGAAATCAGTAACTCGGCTATTATTTAAAAGTAACATTTTTTACATAAAGAATATGTATTTTAATTATTTTATACTTATAAATAAGATGCATTATATTTCCTGAATTCCAAGATGAGAACTAATTTACATAAAATTTTGTGCAAGAAAAGATTTCCAGTATTCTGATTACGACAATGAAAAAACTTAAATCAGCTTTTTTTTTCAAAATAATGCAGCGTATTTAGCGTTTGTTTTTATAATAACTTATATATATATTATGTTATATATGCACTTAAGGTGGCCAACCACCACTATAAAAAAATTACCTCAATTAAAATATACATTTTTTCGTCTTTTTTCTTCTTCTTTTACAATCTTCTTCGACCACACATATTGAAATAGACTCACATCACGGCGGACGGAAAGGAGTATGAAAATATTAATTATGTCACGAAAATTTTCTCACACGCTTTCAGAACACGCAAAAATTTCACAGACGCTTTTTCGAAACATCTAGAAAATGCTTAATTTCTTAAACTTGACGATCTTTATTTATGTGAAAACTTGGTTTAAAAAAATTTGTCGCATTCTATAAATATGTTAAAGTAAAGACAGACCGACGGGTATTTCCATCCATGTGAATTGATCAGTTCCGAAGGCCGAGGTCGTGATGAGACGCCATCTTTACACTTATTTAATCTCCCATAGTTTTCCGCAACGGGCGCCTACCGCGTCTATTTCAGGTACTACGCCGGCCCCCGCAAATTCTCCATCGGACTGCTCTCAAAAATGTTAGTATCTATTTTATTGTTAAATTTGAATCGGACGAGATCGTCAAGATATCAAAGACGAGATGACCATCGCGTAAAAATTGTTGAAAATAAACTTTTGACTCGAATCTTCGAGTTATGAACTCTTCTGGCGAATGTGTTTCAATGTTTTTAGATTTCCTCTCATTTTTAAAGATTATATCCTTCGTTGACTGCAGTTGTAGGTAAGATTTGTCCCGCAAAAAAGACAGCACATAGTTGAGCGCGGGGCGAGCTGTCATTCGATGTATTTTGTATACAGAGTAGAATAATAAAATGGTGAATTCATGGAAATAAATGTACTGATAATCTGACTAAGAAGACCACTCTTTCCGGAGTTTTCCCTCATCAATTCCATATTAGACATTCCATACAGACATTATATGGTAAAAAAACGTACGAATTCTATCATCTGGACTGCATAATGGATGGATCCAAATAATCTTAAGGGTAATCGGCTTAAAATAGTTCAAAAATCTATTCCCCGCACCCCCTGGTTCTCCAACAGGAAAGTCTCCAAAAGAACAATATCAAATATCTCTAGAATGAGAATTGGGCATTGTCAGGTAGTCTCATATATATTCAATGTGTGAGTGTGGTGCTGAGGAGGAGACCGTTTACCATATCTTTTGCTATTTATATATCTGTCTATTGCGGATCACAGGTTTTTTTTACAGTAATCTCGTCAATGGTAATTTTTTAACTCCCGGTTAACTTGTGTCATCTTCTTTCCCTTAACTCGCCACATTTATTTAGTAAATTTTTTGAACGACAATGGTATTGACTTGTAATATAATATTTCCTATTCTATAATATTATTGTCCTTTTTTCTATAAAATAAAGTTTTAACTTGATTAATGGCATAAATCACTCTTGAAGGGTAGATTGCCTATTTAAAAGAAGAAGAACCAAGTGGTGAATACCAACCTTTACCGCCAAATTCCACGGCAACGTTTCATTTGTTTACATGTACTCTTAGATTTATAAGTGCTACCCATGGTTGTAATTATTACCCATCGTGATACGGATCATGTTCTAGTGATCAAGGCAGGTATCATATGAAATAGTTGGATATTTTATTTATTTATTTCATTCTTAACATAGTGCATACATGAGCACTTCTATATATGCTCTAATATAAACAAGATTAAAATATTTTCTTTTACTAAAACTTATCTTTTAGATATTTGGTCAGTTTCATTTTGAATCTATTCGATTTCTCCTCCTCTCTTATGTTTTATGGCATTTTATTAAAAATCTTCATCGCACTATCGTATACCTATAACAAATAAATAAAAACGAATCGTAATCGCGGAGGGACATAAGGGACATTATAAATATATTTTATGTAGGATTTAGGTCGTAAGATTGTACGGCACAGGTAGGTATTATATCTAGGCAGGTTTTTAAAAAATGCTTCGTAGAAGTGAGAACAGAAAGGCTGACAAATAATTTTGCAGTCGAGTAGTTGTACACGTAAACCAGAAGACTCATTTTCTATTGATTGATGTTAGCACATGATGACTATGATGTTAGCACATGATTGATGTTAGCACATGATATTAGCACATGATGTATAAGTTAAATTAATGACGTGAGCACATTGTACTCGATGTTAAGTTTATAATTAAGATGAATTAGATAAATATAACGAAAAAATCTATCTATTTAGTTGCTACCAGAATATTTACAATGAAAATTTGTAAAAGAAGAGAGGCATTAAAAAAAATAATGCAATATTTTTGTACTAGATTTTATAGGTCCGTATACCGTGTTGTATAGCTGCAATGTTGCACTGCATCCTTGTAGAGTAAAAATGCCAACTTGACGGCGAATGAGCATGATCAATATGGGAGGTATATATATATATAATGGTACTCGGTAAGTAAAATAGTACTTTTTGGTATAATTGGTACAATTCATGGTACGAGAGAATCAGATTTTTCATATTATTATAATGCAAAAGAAAATTTTAGCGAGAATCGTCGAGGTTAATCAACCCCCTAATAAACCACAAATAATTCCTTATGATCATAAGGAATTATTGTCGAACATGTTGGCCGATTTACTTAGATATGTGATCGCTTATCTATTTGAGAAGTTCAGACTCAAAGCCGCTACTTCAATTAATTATTCATCCAATTTACGAAATTGAGATAAATGTATTTGTAACTAATTTTATAGCCAGAGCGAAGATTTTAAAGTTGACATGCTTTTTATGAAATGCTTCTAAAATATACAAATAAGTTTTCACGAGTAGTTAACAAATGAAAAAATATCAGTACTGCTAGATATCATTATGAAACGCGTCACTCTCTATTTATTTTTGACAATTGGATAGCGGCGGTTTCGCTTTTGTACTCCTCATTTGAACGAGTTTAATCCCAGGAGCATAGGACGGTCGCGTATAAATTTTAAATTTTAAATATAAATAAAAAAACTTAAATTAATTGAGCTGTGGCTAACGATTTCGCAAGACAAGATATTTAACTTTCTATATTTTTTAATAGATGGAAATACGAGCAAGTCGTGATTTAGTGCAAAGATATGTTCAGTTTGTCTTCGAAGTAATCCTTAAGATTTATGAAGAGTATTTTATAGTATGCCCTGCATGAGATCGGCGCGCGCCGCCGCGTCGCGGTACCTACTCATCTTGATTTAGACACGTCATATTATATATTCGTAGCCGTACACTCCGACGGTTATATTAAATTAATAACACACCATTACAAAACTAAATAAATTTTTTAATAAATCTGATAAACACAAAGATATATAAAAAAAACTTATATATTGAATATACAGTCGAACTCGGTTATGACGAGTACGAAGGGACCATATAAATTTACTCTTTATAACCTTTACTCGTTATATACTCGATATTACAAAAAAATATGTAATATCCAATAAAAATAAAAGTAAACCAAATACATATGAAAAATCAAAAATCTATAATAGTATGAACAAAAACATTTTAAAGTAAATTACTACATTCAATCGCATTATTTCTTACTACTATTTACTACGCACACAAAATAAACACCCATTGATTTTTTCTAAGAATTCATAAACCTGAAAGGAATCGTAAACAATAAGGAACCTCGCCGGCAGACGCTGCTTTCGATTTTATGACTTCTCAAGAATTAGGGTTTTTAGACCGTGTAGTGTATTTTGTTCACTTCTTAATAATATTTTTGTCAGTGAAGTGAGCTCACTATAACAGTGAAGAGTTGTATGAAAACAGGCCTGAATCAAACTAACATTAAGTATTTCATTATTATAACCGTGATCTCATTATAAGCGTGCTCGATACAACCGAGTTCGACTGTATATAGTTACCACCCGAACTCGAAACTTTCTAGACCCCTTTACCAATTACGCCATCTATACATTACAGTATGAAATATAATAATTAAGATGGCTGCTGGTAGCAATTGATTTATCTAATTCCTTTTAATTATCAAGGAACTGCGTTGTAAAAAATCACAATTAATATGTGATTTCATATAAAAATTCATTCTATTTATTTTGTGCCTTTTGTCCAAGAAAAAAAAATCGATTGGACAAAATACATATTTAAAAATTTATTCCTCAATAAAAAATGTTTCTATAAATTTTCATTTACTATATTAATAATATAATCCATTTTCTTTAGATAATACATATTACTTGCAACTGGCAATTTTTTAACCAAAATAAATTGCTGCAAGTCAATCGATCAACCTTAAGTTCAGATATTTGTAAAAATCTTAATTCTTCCATTTTTTCATCTAGTAAAATTCATCTCTCGTTCACGCTCAGCATATTATAAAATTAATTTTCCAATATTTATATTATTTTACAACAAATTTTTGGTTAATTCAAATAATTTAAAAAATTATCCCCAGCTTTATGGCCCTCGTCCACGGAATGAGAACTTGATGAGATAAATCTCAGAGTTAAGTTGAGATTAATCTCAGTATCGTATTGAGATTTTTATTTGAAGATAAACTCAAAGATTACCGCCTGAGATCAATAAGGCTGACCCGTGTACTCGGTAATACAATTTGACAGTGAAACGTGTGTACAAACATCAATTTATACAAACAGAAGGCATTAAATTACAATAATTTATTCTGTTTTTAATGACGTTGTTTAAATTTAAATTCACCTAATGAACGAACGGAACATCAATGGTCAAAGGACTGATGTTTGGTGTACAAAAAGCATGAGTGAGGTGCAAAACGAGTGACGGTGATCGAATCTTTGAGACTCGATGGGTGCACGGTAGACTATGAAAGCTGGAGTCATCTAAAAAGAATCTCATGAATGAATAATCCTCGTCTCGAGACAAAAATTTCATTAAAATCTCAATCGTGGACACGGCCCATTAGTTTAGAAATAATATTATTAAAAAAAAAAGCTATTTACCCGAAAGTCTGAACGACGTGTATTAATTGCAATCGTATTACATCGGACCGGGCGCGCTGTCATTTATCAAAACGCGATGAAGCCAATGTGGTCCGGAACACACTTTAATTAGTGAGATCATTAAATTTTATGTCATTGAACTGCCAACTGCGAGTTTTGATCTCGTCATTAATTATTTAATATTTATTCGTTTACTTGTGCAAGAAATTCATAAGCGAACAAAATGCATACTACATGTCTCATATGGGTATCATCAGTATTGTAATTAGCTAAACGGGAAACATTTGTAATACTACTACTTATAACAATCATTGTATATATTAAGCGGTTAATTGCGCTGCATTTGATTGCAAAGTTATACGCGATAAATTGACAATTGTCGCAAACATACCGTGCGACGTGACATTCTCGCATCTAGTTGTATAATATAGACTGTATTCAAATTGTATCAGTGATCAACTAATTAATGTTAAATATTTCGAATATACTACATTTTTACATTTGAAAATTTACAGATACACTTTGTAGAATATACAGACTTGGAGGTCGCATGACATCTGCTATAAAACTCTTGGCTGTCGTCATGTAGGTATAATTTTTGGCTTCAACAATCAATTTAAAAGCTTATCTAGATACGTAGATAACATGTTTAAAATTGATGCAAATTCACACAAAATAATAAATATTAAAAGCGAACTTTTACACACAGGTAGAATCGAAAATTATTTTATAATAAAAGTATGGTTATCTATCATCCCTTTAATACACATCTACATAATTCCACCCCTTGTGGCGCCTTGTAAAAAATAAGTTTATATACATTATCAACCTATAAATGTCTATCAAAAGTGTAATGGCATCACGAGAAAGATAATTGCACGCAATCTCGTACAATTCGTATTTTTATTTACGAATAAAGTTCGACACTTGCAAAACATCGATTAAAATAAAATATGAAAATGCATTGAAATTTTTCAAAAGTTGCACCAAGAGACCGTGTACAACAGATAATATTTATATTGAAAACTACCTAAAACAACAAAATAAAGAATAGTTAAATCTAATGTTTAGAATAGGTAGTCAACGGATTTTCTTTACAAATTATATAAACATTTTTAATATCCGGACAAATAACATGTTGCCAAGTTTTTTACTAATGTCATATTGTTTATATTTAGAGGCAAATAAAAAAGAGCAAATCAAATTATTACTACCTACATAAAAAAGCCGTCCGAATCTTCGTTTATTGAGGTTATTTTTGGAAAAGTTGCCACGTCCTCGCGTTGATTTCTGTGATGAGCCGCATCTGCTCCAAAAATGTCTAATTTTGGATCAGAATAAATTGAATTTTTGTTATCAATTTAAAATAAAATTGGTTAGATTATTTTAGCTCTCGCAGGGTACTATGTACCGATTCTATTATCTTTTTAGTGTGTCAATTTTTAGTAAAGCTTTTTCATAATTTATACATCGACCGTACATACAGGCCTCTCTGTCTTGAGTTATGTCTTAGGAGGACAAAATTCCAAATTCCAAATTCCCTGTTAGGGATTGCACATTTCTGAATAATGTCAACTCACCTCATTTCTGGGCATCCTGGGGGAGAAGTTCCCACTAGCGTTCCCTTATACATCCTTACGGAGTCCTCTGGAGTAGTTTCCTACCATCTTAGCCTTCAATATTGCCGAGGTATTCAGTTATTGAAAGGTTTCGATAGGCTCAGCGTTTGTGCGCCATGGGAATGCTGTCTATTTAGCTTTAAAAGTATTTTTGGATCCGACAGAAAAACCTAATTCCGTATCCATAACGTGACCGATAAGTCAATGTGAAACGGAGAAACGTAATTGAAATTATATGAAGAAAAAAATTCCTATGTTTTATGTTTTTTTTTGTATATTCAAAGATACATAAAAATATTCTCGAAATTGAAAATTACTAATACACAATAATTGAATTCCAGACGTTTCATCAAGAATCAGGGGTGCAGTCTAACAGAGCAACCGAAGCCTCATGAAACATAACACATGAGATATACAAATCGTTAGCAAGTCTAAATCGAACAACTCATTCGATAAATGGAAATTTGAAATATGTCATTTTAATAACTAATTCTTCTCTCTGTATAATTATATTGGACTTCGAAAAGGAAAATAAGATTTAACGAAATCATTATGAAACAGGGAATTTGAATTTGTATCAATTCCGAATTTTTACGGTGAAACTTTTTTAATTGTCAAAATAATTTATTTTTATGATTTTTTTCACAAAAATCAAGACGAGTCATTTCTCGTTCGCAGTATTTTCAAAACATATTAATTTAGATATACTTGAGAACAACATTGACAAAATAAATATTGTGATGGTAACGTATTGAAAAGAAATATTTAATAATTGAAACATTCAAAATTACAATAATTATAATATAATCAAAGTAATATTAAAAGTTACGTAAAATAATGAAAATCACCTGTTAGAAGAAAACTATTGATATCTTATTGACAACAAAATTTTTTTTTTTTTTAAATAACTGATATTTTTTTAAAATTGGAAGATTATTATTGTCTTGACGGTTTAATCTTAATGTATAATATAATTAACTATTTCTTAATGCATTATTTGAATGCAAACTTTCACGCACAATATTATACGAGTGTATAGGTATTTGCATCGCTGGCACGCGAGCAAAGAAATAATAATTCAGATTAAAAATCTGCTTGAATTATAATATATGGTGAATTATAATGTTTTTTTTTTAAATTTGGAGATATTATTCTGATAATGACTGCTCAATAATGAACCTGAAAAAGTATAAGTGAAGTAGCAGGGCAAAAAAATTAAAGGCCTGTTCTCTTGGAAGAGTCAAGACTCGTACCGACTTGAAGAGCAGTGGATTATTATGATGAAGTATTATTTGAGGAGTTGTGAACTCTCCTGCTCCAATGAAAAAGTGTGGTGTTTGATGGTTCGTGACCGCAGATGAGATTTCTCTCGGAGATGTGTAAATTATCGTGTGTGACGTATCCTTTACATACGTATCTTTACTGACTCATTGTCTCATTGAGAGATCGTCGCGGAGACGGTCCACGTGTAAAATATTATAATTTTTCAGTAAATTTATTTTATTTTTTTAGAGAATATTTTCAAATAAAAATTTCCTAAGTGAACTATGTGTAAATTTCATGTAAATTGCATGTTGTGAATTGCTTTGAATAATTCGCATCCACGTGAATTAAAATAAACAAATTATAAGAGTATATAATTAGTTTGAAACAGTTGGCAGGCGGCTGCGTAAAAAGTAAGAGGAAATAACTACCGACTGCGAAGTCCGATAAACGAATCGATTTCACCGCAAGTCGTTACTTTCAGTCATCGTTTCAAATAGAAAGTGTGAAAAAATCTATATTATCAATTTTAATATCGCAATAAAATTATTTTGTATTACCTATTCATAATTAAACACTTATGGCGCGAGTGAGACTAAGGTAAAGGTCGGCGTGCATCATTCGGTCAGTGTACTCCGCGTTCGAAATACAATGACAGTTCGGTTCGCGCTTAACTCTTGTCAAATCTGTTCGAGTGTCCTTTGCGCGATTTTAGTGACGGGTCTCATCTTCGTCATCATCAAAGCGAACAATCTCGAGACCTAAAAAGGCCTGACGCACTATATGGATCGATGAAGAGAGTTACAGTGATAAGAGAATATCGCTTAAGAATGAGAGATTATGTCCCATGACCATGGATGAGATTTTCGACTCGAGATAATCTCTGAAAAAGGATTATGCTTCTGAGAAACCCTTTGGAGACAACTCTCGGCTTCCGTAGTTAATTCTGTACACGTCTCATGCCTCTATTCACACGTATTCCAAAATTTTACACTTATTCGTCAAATATTCCATCCATTGATATTCGTCAGTTTTCCAAGTGAATTTGAATCTCCCTAGTAGCAGCTAAAACATAATAAATGTTTATAAATACTAATGAAATATATTAATTAGAAAGATATACATATAAAATCAATTTTATCGAAAAATATTGTTGTTGCGTTCGATACCGGGATTCGAACCTGGATCTCTTTCCAAACCGGGGAAAGTGCATTATCCAACTATGCTACAGCGACAGTACTTTTGACGACAAATTTTCGAACCCATATGTTACACTTTTCAAATGAATACACCTGTCGTTCCATTCACAATAAGAATGTGTTCTTCTTAATAATAAATGTTTTTAAATTAAAGCCTTTCGTTTGTCTAATTTCTTTACAGAATTAATATTTGTAGGAATCTATGGTTTTATGTAACGTTTCAAGTCTGCTGCTATCAAATCAAATCATCGTGTACACGTGTTTGAGATTTTGTCTCTTTTTTACCATTCTCAAGCTGATCTCTGATGGCGCTGTGATTTATCTTATACAAAATCTCTCAGATTTATCTCATCGTATCTCATTCCATAGGCACGAGTTTAATGGTGACTAAATAACTGCGCACATGACAACTGCACACAAGGTAATAATGCATCTGTGTCCAGAATAGGTACACACACAAACATCTTTGCACAAAGTAATAGAAATATTTTAATATAATATATATTTTTAGATTAGGTTAGGTTAGGTTACCTCACGTCTCACCCCATAATACAATGTTACGACAGCAGGATAATAAGCTGACTGTGTGTACTTGTCTCGTATGCAGTTGCCATGTACAAACTTGTCTTGTGCGCACCTGTATTATACGCAGTTGTCGTGCAATCGAGTTTAACAGTTATATCCCAGATCAGTATATAGCTGACACTTTAATATAATTGATTTATCTATACCGGGGAAAAGCTGGGTGTTCTATATAATTAGTTCTCAAACAATCTTGTCATCCAATTCACTCTCACCGTCGTCATCATCTATGTAGGTTAATAAACTCTGCGTATAAATAAATACGCATAAAAAAAGATGTCTGCATTTTTCAATAGTCAAAGTGCGACCTATTTCTTTCATATTAAAATGTACGTAGGCTGGATCCGCTCTGCTTCCGACCACTCTTCCAGGACAGCTGGGTGATTTTTTGAGTTATGAAAAAATTTACTTTTTTAATTGTACGACTAACACTAAATATTATAAGTTTTTAAATTGGTATTTGATGGATAATTGTTTAATGAAAACACATTTTTTTGTGAAGTTTAGATTATTATATTTTAGAATATAATTCTGTGATAATCAAATAGAAGATACACAAAATAAATCTATCTGTCGAAAAATATTTAGTTACTACGCAAAATTAAGTTTAAAAATGGAAAAATAAATTTATTATTCATGATAATTAAAAGACTAGCATATATTTTACAAATTTGTCGAAAACGTAATAGTAATAATAAAATATTTCTCGATAAATATTTTTTTCTCTATATCTTTTAAACTAATTAAATTATATTATTTTATTTTTTTAATGAATGCAATACAAAGATCTTCGTTCTAAATTAATTTTGAAAGCTTACGCAATAATGGGAAATAAAAAAATGTTTGCAGAAACATGCTTGTTTTGCCTGACTGTAAGACATTCGCATAATGACAAAGTCTTCACGGTGAGCTTCGATCTGAGAGACAGTCCAATTTATCATTGCTTAGTTTAATGAATATTTTCATGCATTCCATTTACACATATCCATTTGAAAAATCTCTCCCGACACTTGCCGCAAGAATCAAATGGATTTCGTATGAGTACGAAAGTGTGTTTTTTTTTACTTTTTTTTTTCAGGGAAAACATTTTCTTTTTAAATTTTAGAATATTTGCTATTTTGATACTATTAACGAAATTTTCTTTAATATTTATAAGGTTAATTTTTCATATAATTTTCATTGAAATCTGGTGTGAACTACGGATGTCATCATGCTTACAAAGTTCATTGAAATTTTCCGGAATTGCGTCACGAGACCCTCTATAATAAGTACATATGTGTTTCTATCAAAAATCTATATGAAAAAATATAAAGTTTCAGTACCCATACGAATAAATTGAGAATGTTAAAATTGTAAAGAGTCATGTCAAAATAACACAGGTACATTTTTTCCAGAAAATGAGTACGTAGACCTTTTTACGTGTTGTCATTAGCACATTCAATTTTTTTGAATTGGCGTGACTCAAAGTTGACCATTAAAAAAGTGTCACTGGTGTTTACGAATAATTAAAACACCGCCCATCGACAAAATTATACCATGCTCCAATTATGCGACCGCTCCGTCAAAATGTCACGCGGTAATGGCATTTATTTATGTTTATGTGTTTAATGAAGAAATAGGTCAATAAAATTCATTTAAATCGTGGAAACTAGTGAAATAGATATGAATGTTAAATTTTATCTCCCTTTTTTTAAAAAATATATACATGCTAGGTGAAATACACCTAGTACACAATATTTCATAATAAAAATATGAATCGAAAATGTTCGACCCGCGTGGGCTGATTTCTACTATTTCAGAGATAAACGCTGTTGCGTAAAACCATAGATGCCGGAAGATACAGGATATTCGGAAGGAGGTTTGCACTCACCACAATCCAGTTCTTCTGGCACCTCCAAGGTGGACTGTAAATCTATGTTCATCACTATCTTCGTTCAGGGGTTTTAGTCTTCAGATTGCACTGGATTAGACGCGACGTCTCAATTTAATATTATACTTCGATTCATTAATTACCGTACCGGTTCAAGGCCGCCGTTTGACTGACTCGGTGGCGTGCCGGGTGGGAAAAAGGAGGGGAGGTGGAAGACACAGTACACTACCTTCGTTCAAGAATAAATATATATCCCAAACAAACGCATTCTAAAAGGTCGTAGTTATGCGATTATTTTGATTAATTAAAATATTCTATTGATTTCAAATAACACATTGAATGTGAAAAATAAAAGGTCATCGAACTTCGAGCGGTCACATTATTTCTTGTTAGACGATTTAAGGCTAGAAGCAAAGATGTAGAATAATAATATGTCAATTTCGCAAATATGTATTGCTTAATGCTTGACATTATTTTATAAACATCTCGTTACGGTTTAGAATTTGTACTCCTTGAACATTTTTTTCGACCCATAAAATATTGCGGACTAGGTTTGTTACACAAATATTTTTTTATTTTACGTATTAACATTTAGATAATCTTAAAATACCAACCCACAAAGAAACTATCTAGACCAGTGTTTCCCAACGGGGGGTCCGCGCCCCATAGGGGGGCAATTCGAAAATGGACTTGTCCAGAGTTAAAATTAACCGTATGGCGACTTCATAACGAGAACGAAAAGAAATCGGCTGGATATAACGCAACGGGGAGACTTGAGACTGAAGCTATCTAAATTGGAACCTAACATAAAATCTCTTTGCAACAAGCATTAAACGCAATAATCTCACTAAATTTAAATAATAAATAATTACTAATAATTAAAATAATATGGAAAAAATTTTTCATTAAAATTATTTTTTAATTGAATTTCAGTTCTTCGTTATATGTTTTGAAAATTTACTTACATTGTGTTTACGCGCCTTGTTACTTCGGTTGGCACCACTGGGTTTCTTGGTTTATATTAATGTACACATGTACATTGCCGCCCTTTTTTCAGAAAGCTAAGAACACGGTAACCGACAGGCGTCATTCGATGACATCGCCTGCTTCGACCAGTCCGGCGGTCCAAATAAACTACCAATGAGCGCTTCGGTCGGTCGAAATCTAAAGAAGACAACCCGGTTAAAAGAACAACGACATCGGACCAGAAAGACAGAAAAAATACAAAGGTTTGTGCATAAACACTGTATTTCTTTAATAATTTCCTAGTGATTTCTTCGTAAAACCTACCATTTAAGTTTCTTCAGTTAACAATTAAATTTTTAAATGTTAAAAATTATGTATATGTACATAGGGGGCATGAGAATTTTGAAAAGGCTTAGGTGGAGCATGTCATAAAAAAGCTTGGGAAACAATGATCTAGACACTTGTTTGCAGTTTCATATTTTCACTTAACATAACACATAACATTTTATAAAATTATAACAATATTAAAATAAACAATATTTCTAATTAATAAACGTAAACTTATCATGTGTCATAATATTTAAAAGTAAGTCATGTATATATTAAGTCAATTCTTTAATGAAGAGCGTCAAGTAATGCACAGTGGTGCCAATATGCACGGAAGTGAATTCTGGAATTGGCAAAAACACAACGAAAGTAAACTGAATGCGGTGGAAATGCGGTTGTTCAGTCGCATGTGTGAAAATCTATATACGCTGAGTGAATAATGTATCTATTGATCATCTGTAGAAAGCAGGCGTAATATTGTTGGTCTGCGCCGTGATTGGCGAGACTCAAGTCGTAATTGTGTCCCGTTCTTTTCTCTTTGGGGGAGTCTAAATCCCTGGCCCTCAATTGGCTGTATTGTTCCACTGTCTCTAATGTTGTTATTTGTTCGGAGACAATCCCCAGCACTGTTCTTTTTTTTGTGTAACTTGTTCATATGATATTTGTTTTTGCTTTTTCTTATAATCTTTATTATTTTTTATTTTAATATTGTTTAATAAAGGGCACCGGAAGATTTGATTAATTTTGCTCCTAACTTTGCTTTAATTCGTGTTATAAGAACTAGTCATTAGTCTCGGTTTTGTTCTTATACTAAATAATATAAAATCGCGTTAATACAGTATGTAGCGTGGAACCGATAAAAAAAGTTTCAAACTCCTACAACGTTTCCGGGAAAGGATGGGTCCTTCCGTGGCACACAAATAAGAGTGAAGAACGTACAAATTATTAACAAATAAGCAGCTGTTTGTAGCACGGTGGTTGGTTTGGTCATGTGGAACGTATGTACAAGGAGAGAATGTTAAAGATAGCATGATTAGATAAATCAAACATTAAAGAACGGCCCTGACAACTTCAAGAGCGTGCTTGAGAAGATATTATACGTATGAAAGTGAATGGACCAAGAGTATTATGCTGGATCCGAAGAGGGTGACGTTCTATCCTCTGCGCCTACCTCTGTGGGTAAATAGGGTGATGATCAGTTAATTATTTAATTTCGCTTTAAAATTTGGAGTTTACTTGCCGGTAATTTATTGTTCAACGTGGAAACAATAAATTCCAGTGTTTTCAATCCACACTTGTCTCACATTTTAGGAATTTTTAATCTCAAATTGGCAATGCATCATGTATTTCTTTCATAGAAAACCAACGTTTTTAATATTTTGTCACATAGTAATTTTATTACTGTAGTTTTCATTTATTAAAGAAGAAGAGAGAAATCGATGAATGAGTATAACAGACACATTTTCAAGTGACTACATACTAACCATTTTTTTATAAGACTTTAGATCTGCTTTATATTTAAGGTACAATACAGATTCCACCAATGAAAAATAATACCAACATAGATTTTTTATTTCTGCTTAAAACTTATATGAGTGGAGAGCTCTTATAAACGAAAATGGAACATCTATTACAAGGAGACATTAGACACAGAACGGTGGTTTTCATTCTCGTATAAAACCACCCATCCAAAAAATTGATAATTGGATGGGTGGTTTATAATGAAGACGGAACATAATAATTATAATTAACGGGAAACTTAATATTACTTCAAAGAAAAATAACGATTACAATGGGGTAATTTTAAACGAATTAATTTTATTTTTTATTTTTACGAATCACGCAGCGCCAGAACGGTCTATCTGCAAAGTGGTCAAATTGAGATATGACAGATTAAGAAGACGACAAAATTTCATATTTTTATTTATTAAAAATAAATAGTGTTTTAATACAATACAAAACAATTAATTTTAAGCGTTTTACTTAAAATGTGAAATTTTTCACTTAGGCAATTCTGCCGCTGTGCGACTCATATACAAAATTTTTATTTTTTGCGAAAACGGGTTTAAAATTATTATTAATATTTACTTCTCGAAAATACACTCGTAGTAAACTGATTTTTCTCTCCGATATCCGATAGTAATAATGTGAATCGATGGTTAAATATGGCGGATTTTTCACAACTGTTTTAAAAGTCATCTGTCACATTGAAAGTTGCAGTATACGACAGTTAATCATTCGATATCCCACTATTTCAGTGATGAGAGTTCGTCCGATGATGATCTCGTTGTTTAATATACATTAGCACATAATCCGAAAAAATTTCGCCACCTCGAAAGATAGATAGATTAAGCATAAAATATAGCGTATTTCATGATTATTCGGCTTGCCACACTGAGAGGTGAGATTGTCTTTGACAGTAGTAAATTTGATGTACCGACAATCCGCAAATGATTTTTATTACCGGCGTTAATAAAAAGTTACCATAGTAAAAATTTACTACTGATCACACAATAGGCCCTAAGATAACATTAAGAAAATCTATCTTTTGAAAAAATATTCGAATTTTTTTTATGTTAACTATATTCTAAAATTAACATAGACCCTGAACATTGGGATAATCAACAAATCAAGGAAGCATGCGAATGGAGGAAGGCTGACGCAATAATCGAGAATAGGAGAAAGAGGAAAGAAAATGAGGAAAAACGTAATTAATTTTCATCATTATTTTAATATTTTTTTCATAATTTATATCACAATATTGCACTTCCTACCGCAACAGAAAATCACTATCTGCAATAATACAATAAAATACTAGTATTTTACCGTTTTATCTGTCTTATTTATTACAAATCAAATTCTAAGAAGACTAATCTATGAGCATACAGCACTATAAGTTCGAAAATGAATATGATATTTATTATCTTTGTTTTATTAACCACTGAATCTAGTTTAAATACATCTACCGGTTTCGAAAAATACCATTTTCTTCTTGTTATTAATTATTAATAATTAATAATTGTTGTTTTTTTTTTAAATAAATTCTGATGAAGAAACAATAATATATGTTTTTAGTTAGTTATGATATCCTGAAGAAGAAAATTGTATTTTTCGAAACCGGTAGATGTATTTAAACTCAATTCAGTGGTTAATAAAACAAAGACAATAAATTAAAAATATGAATTTTAACCACAAAGTTAATTATATTGCTAATTTTAAAAGTAATATGATATTTGTTTGTTACAAAAAAGTTTGTCAAGCCTTTCGCCCTAATCCTGAAGCTACGAAAATCGTCTCTTTCTCATTAATTAATTAATGTTTGTCGTCATCGTCAATAGGTACAGCCCCAGGATTTTCTGTTCAATTCAGTTCAGTTCAATGGAGAGAAACGCTTTAGTTAGTTTAGAATTATTTGTTTATAGTACCGAACTGTATGTAAAGGGATCGAAATTATTGTGTTAATCAAATAAAATGCAATGGTTTTTTAATTTTTTTTTTTCGTAAAGATTAATAATTTTGATCAGTCACTGTATCTGAAGTTAGAAACGAGAGAAATGGCCGCTGGACAAGTGTATATCGCACGATCATGCCCCCGGTGATTCAAGCACAATGAAATATTATTATTGTACGTGAAACGAGAAGACGCCTACGAGAATGTGTCGAATCCAAACATTCTACGTACATACGTACACGTACTGGGTACACATTACAGACTGGATACCTATGTACATACACTGGGTATGGTTTTGGTCACAGGAAAGCTGAAAAGTCACGGTGTTTAAAATTTTCCGAAAAAATAATACAGTGCAAATAAAACAACAAGATTTTATATCTTTCAATTGTCTCAATAGTCAAGAGTATTATCTCTACTATTGACGGGATATATATTTTACGTATATTTTATATTGATGTGACAATAATTTTATTATCACTTATTTACTCTCGCTACATATTCCGTCTACTTGCAGCCTTCTCGCTTTCATCTTCCGGATATCTGGAGAGGTATAGGTTACTTTGACCTTTTCTATTCTCTGGTTAGGTTAGATTAAACTACATTTAGATTGGAAAAATATCTGTTTTATCGAAAGAACAAGGTAAAAGATATCATTGTCACAATTAAAAATCGTAAATTATAATGTGCAGGATGCAAAGATTATTATTTACAAACAAAGAATATTCTTTAACCTTTACCATACCATGATATAAAATACCCGAACGCAGCCATGCTGTCAACTCATGTTACCGTAAATAACAGTTAGGAAAAATGTTTTTATTAGCTTAAATGGCTTTAATGGCACGAATTTATTCTAAATATTGAGCATTCAATTTTGAAAAAATGATTAATAACATAATTTAGAGCATTCACTAAGTCCTATACAATGTGTCCTCCCTTCTTATCTCTCTTCATTTAATTAGTGAGAAAGAGACAATTATATTTGCATGTTTGTTGTTCTTTTCACTGTGAAAATAGTGTGTGATCTCTGTCTTTCATATCACAAATGGTATTTTTACCAACGTATTAATTTTACAACGGATTAAATGGAAAAAATAATTGTTTTTGTACGATTCCCTTTTCATGATTGGTTTTTCACTAGTCATTCCTAAGCGCTAATATTTTCTTCAGGATTATCTAAAATATGAATTTTATGTTGAATGCATTTACCAAAATATTACAGGTTTAATTATGATGGTAGACCTGAGTTACTGCATGGTTTGGGAAGGGTTAATGATATCCTCGAGACAAAAAACGACGCCCAAAGAGTCTCGATGGATAAACGAAATTGTCGGGACATGGTAAAGATTAAGAGAAAACCGAAGAGACTGACAGAGCCTTCCTAACGACTAATAAGTTATGGTAAATTAGCTACGTACATTACTTATTAAACGCGTCGATCCCTCCAATAATATTCTCAACACACATGTTGGATTCGCCTTGCTTTGTTCGTGTCATCATATTATTAAATTAAAACAGCTTAAATAATTTATGAAAATAATTTTGCGAAAATTCATGGAACGGAATAGGACAATTTACAAATGAATGCAAAATAAAAAAATCCGGGGAGGAATCTTTTTATGATACACTAAGACAAAAAATAAATTTCTGAAACTTTGACAAACTAAAATTGGCTTTTCATCAAAGTCTGAAAATAAAATCATTTTGATATTCCGTTGTACGAGAATTATGAAAAGGGATGTTTATAAAATCTGACGTAGCCAGCTTATTAATTATTGAGATAATTTTTATTTTTAATTTAATTGTAATATGTATATATATAACCGTTTAAATCTTTTAAAATTCTATTGTACTCTACTTAAGGTCGTGTATTAAGGTTTATTATTAAAATTTCGTGCGTCCCCGACTTCTACAATCTTCTAAAGTCATTTTCTTTTACGTAATATTCACCAATTTTAGTTACCAGAATAAGATGAGATAAATTGAACCAAAATCAGAATCATGAGCTGGAGCAGCGCAAAGTGATGCAGGAGATTATAAATGACATTATTTATCTTGGATCCTGTATAATATTGTCTGTAAAATTGTTTTGCTGGAAGCGAATGCTTAAAATTACTCGAACAATGGTAATGAGCACTAATGCTTCAATTTTAGAACAATTAAGTATGCGAGATAGATTGTCCACGATATATCCGAGACGCATGACTGACCAAATTAAATGCACTACTGGCTATCCTATCCGAACTGCGGAGTACGGAGAAAGGGAAAGGAAACATTAACAACATCAACAAGTCACAACCCAGTGGTCTCGAGGGAAATTTTCAGAATTCCTCTAGTTCATGGTAAGTGTGGTTGATTATAAGGGTTTCGTATTAGACTGGACGGACTAATTGATAAATGATCTTCATTCGTCTAACGTGTTGTATGACGTTGAAGAGTTGTAAACTTACAATGAGTCATTTAAAAATGATCTTGGGTTAAAATAATGTTTTGAATATCGAATAATAACATTCTTTCATCGGGGGGATGATAGCTTTAAATTATAATATACGACTTTTAATTGAACCATCGGTACATTTCACGATCGAATGTCTGAATTTTTGTTAGTATTACAATTCTTATTAATTTGGTATCTTAAAAGTGTTGCCTAACATTTTAGTACATTAGAAAGGTATCACCATTTTTTTGTGGCTGATTTTAAACCAAGCATTATTTGTAAAATTAAATATAATAGTACTAAGAAATATTAACTAATATATTATATTATCGCCGTTCATTATTGATATTTAATAATAAGACACGTTTAAAGAATACGTTGTAGTATTTATAACAAAAAAGAATTTTTTTTTAAATCGTTTCCGTGCATACTGTAGACAGAATATGCGAAATCCTGTGTAGCCGCTCTTTTGTTAATTTGAAGCACAGCGTCATCCTGTCTCCAATATTATTTTTGGATTGTATAACGGATATTGGTGTTTATAAAAAAGCCATTAAGTGTATTACACAATGTTTTCTTTCTGCTTGAATAACGATGTCCAATGTCAGACTTGATGAAGGAGACAAACGCAAAGATGAAAAAAGAGTGGGATCATATGAGATGAAATGTGGAACCATCCCTCACACGAGAATACTTATGAGTTAATGCAAAAATAATATATAAAAGATATAAAAAAAATTACAACTTATATTAATAAAAGAAGAATTTTTTACATTCAGTTTGACAAATTTCGCACCAAATAAGTATAACAAATATATGAATATTTTTAAAAACAGCTACCATTCTGTTAAATTAATTCTACTGCATTTTTTAGTACTCTCAAAATTTATTTTTTCTTACAGTTTTCTTCGACGAGCTCCATGATCCAAAAAATTCCGTCATCTTGCAACGAACACACTTGTAACTGTTACTATAAAACGAAGGAAGCACTGATCCAGAAAACAACGACCAATAGGCTATCGGACTAACTTCACCACTGCGATCTTAGAACTCAAATCAAGCCGGCTTCTTGATTTCATTTTTCGGAAAATTTCCAGATCAAAATAAACTGATCCAATTCACACCGCGTTTGGAGAAATGGACCGTTCCACTTTATTCCGCAAATGTTGCGCACAATGTTCGATTATTTCACTGATTTGTCCCTGCGAAGGTTTCGCACTTTGGAGACAGTCCTCACGAGCGACGTACACCTGACCTGAGAGACTGTTTCCAACTGTTGCGCTCTTCGGTCACCCAATCACTGAGAGGACTCCACACCTCGGATAGTCTCACGAGCTCTGGCAAAACCGAAATACACGGGAAATATTTTATAACGACCCGACTTTGTCTACACGTCATATAAAATAGGACGCTTCACGGTGCGATGGAGAGCACTGCTCCAATAACGCATAAACAATATCCACGAAATACGGGCGCCATTTTGAAAGCGAGGCTTTCCGTGATTTATTTAGGAAGCGGTTCGTCTGCAGCAGTGGAAAACTACTCAAACAAACGCGGATTTATGCATAGCATTCTGGTGCCAATTGGCGAAAATATGACTCTACTTTTTGGTCGCGATAATGGTCTAGCGCCCACTCCACTATACTCAAAATCTTAACAAAGGTGTTAATTAAAAGGCAAGTGTATAATATTTTTATTGTATTTTAGTAGTCTTTAGTGTGTTACTTGATCTTCTAAGGAAATAATCACCAGATTATTTGTTCTATCAAAAAAAAACAAATTTGAATTATCTATTTTTTAATTAATTTATAAGTATAGGTGCCCAATCTCTCTTTTAGGGCCTATCTAAAGGTAAAATCCCTTTTGCAACAAGTGCACGATTGTTACTCACAAAAATTATTGGTAAACTCCCTAAAAATTTTCTGTACGCTTTTCTTTTTTCTGGCCGACATCAAGCCTTGTGATGGACCCTGCAATGGGAACAGAAATGTTGGCCAGAAAGGTCAGATATACACGGCAGATTAGCCCAGAGAATAGTACACAGAAGATTCTGAACGGACGTGAAAACCTATGATCATTTTCCCTAAAAATTCATTCCATTCACTTGTGAATGTATATTTAACTGGCAATGCTTGCGTTGAACAGTTGAGATGTCTTGGATGGAGAAATTCTCATCACTACGCTGCTCTGTCGTATTTTACACTGTCAAGGGATGATACTCAGTTTTTCTTCGCTATACAGACATAATTTTCTGACTAGTGATTGTAAATAACACTACATTTACTACGAAATATCTCATTAATCTAAATAAGTTTAAAAAAAACAATTTTGCATCTCTTGAAATATTTTCGGCCGCCTGTCCAAGTTTTTTCTTCACCACCAGACGTTCCATCTCCGAAGACGCGGCGTTTCTAACGTAAGAATAATGTTATACGAGCATAACGCGATCTGATTCAAAGCTGCTGGAGCTTTATAATTAAACCAAGTCGGAGCTTAGACTCACCCGTAGGTAAGCTTGCGTATAGATAATAATATTAGTGTCTTTTGGATGTACAAAAATACGTCGTTGTTTAGCGACGGTCACATGTGAGCGTCGCGGAGCTGGGCGGTGACGGGTGACATTAATCACCTTTTTTTTTATTACAGCAGAGAACTGTAATATCTGCTGGTGCTGCACTGCCTGTAAATTATTCAAAGTCTCCCTCGATTTGTAACCGAACATTTACATTAGAATGCTTTGAGTTTATTGCGTAAATATCTCTAATAAATTTTACAAAAAGCTGATTTTTTTTACTGAAATAGAACCGATATCCAATGAGTAAAAAGAATTTTTAGTCTGTGATTAATACAATTTGTCAGGATCGCGCGAGATTAATTTGTAATGAAATACTTAACATTGTCACATAAAATTAGAAAACTTCTAATTTATGCGTATATTTTTATAAATATATATTATAAGTGTTTAGACAAGATCAAAAATATTTATCGAGCATTTAAAAGACAGGAAGCATTTAAAATATATTCATTTAAGACACGTTCTCCACAATCTTAAATACGATTTCTTACAACTCATTACGTAGTTTAAAAATGTAAGTGGAAGGCAACAGAGGCATAAGTAGAAAGATGTTATCTTGGCTGTCTGAGAAAGTCTCTAAATGTCCAAAATTCTGGGGATCTTATGCATCTTGTGCAGGATAAATCAGTAATTTGCAACTTGGACTCTCAATGGAAGACAACATATGAAGAAGAAGGCGAATAATCTTATAGTTATGCATGGTGTAACAAACTAAGTCCACAATATTTTATGAGTGGATGAATACCGGACTAAATTACGAGTCAAAAGTGTTCAAGGAATATGTGCCAAAACTTAACTATGTCAGAGATATAAGCATTTCAAAAAAATCATAATTATGAGATTATTTCGATTAATCGAAAATTTTATTGATTCCAAATTACAAATGAATACAAAAAATTAAAAGAGTTGAATTTCGAGCTGTCGGACTATTTTTTGTTAAATGATTTAAGGCCTGAAGTAAAGATTAGAATAAAAATGGACTTAAAGGTTTAAAATGATTTTGTAAAAAATTCAAATAATAATATTTTCGGTAACAGTGCAGAATTTGCACATATTCATTGAACATTTTCGACTCGTAATATAGTTAGGTAGCCACTCATAAAATATTTTGGACTAGGTCTGTTACACCTGTATAATGCCCCATATCCACGAATGAGATTTTGAGAAAAAATAATTTTTGAATGTGCTTAGAAACTTTATACCTATACCTATAATAAATTTTAATATTTAAAAAGACTGCCATAAATGAAAAATCTTCGCCCCATCTTGGAAAAAATAACAATACCGCTAGAACAGAACCATGCAATGTGGAGAATACCGTGAGATGGTACAGAAGCAGAGGATGACACTGGAGATACCACGCAGACGAAGAACCGGCGGCCAGACAGGGAAAGAAGGAAACCATCCAAAAGATCGGAAGATGGCTTCTGCCGGGTGATTTTCTAAGAAAAGTTCTATCTCTAAATACAGAAAACGAAGAATGTATTTTTTACACCTTTGTTTATACAAAGTACGTAACTGTAAATTACACAAAGAATCTGTTTCACACCTTATTCATACAAAGTACGTAACTGTAAATTACACAAAGAATCTGTTTCTCTTTTATAAGTGCGTTATTTTTTGATGTTTGTAGACGTCTTAACTACTGGCCATCTTCAGATTTGTATGTGTAGGGTACCATATACCCAACATTGAACATTTTTCATATGAGTGACGGTAATAATAAGTATGTGAAGAATAAAAAGATAATAAATAGTCCATATTAGAATGGATTGGAATGTCGTTATTTGTCGCTCTGAACAACGGAAGACCGAAGACAAACTGTTAGCAATAGAAAGCTAGAAATATAAGACAACGATGCTTAGATACGACATCACCGACTAAAAAGAGAAAAAGAGAGATCTCATGTTTGTAATAATGACATGCAGCGGTGTAACTATGCCAATGCAATCAATGCGGTGCATCGGGGCTTCTCATTAGACAGGGGCCCAATAGGTACGCGCTCTACAAAACTTTCAATTCACCACGGAAATAAATAGAATTATAAAATGTACAAAAAAATTTCTCATATGTATTACGAAAACAAATTAAAACATCGCTGTACCCCGCTAATACGTCGTGTCAGGAACAGTGGCGTAACTATAAAAATTGAGCCCTAATGCAAAAGGAAAAAAAAGACTCCCCTATACATGTATCGCACATAAGAAATATTAATATTTAGAACCACGTGGTAATAATAGTGAAATAAAATTGGACTCTTGTCTTCTTTAAAATTCACCATTCCTGAAAAAAAAAAGTGTATTAAGAATTTATATGCACTTGCAATTGAAAAAATCATGGTCGTGCGATGGTCTGGTCCCTAACCAGATATATAATACTAACTATGTAAATAGTATTGAATACATCGATAGTTTTCACGTATTTTCCTAATACCTGTAAGAAATGATTTTAAATTTTATTATTTTAGGTATATTTTAAAAATTATTACTCCATACGCAGAGAAAAGATCGATACATAAAGTATTTTAGGGCGTGGACGAACTTTTGATCGCCTATGTAACATGCACCCCAATGCGTCGCATTAGCTGCATTAGTGTAGTTACGCCCTGATTAGGAATCAGACCAAAATGTGGATATACACGCCAAAAACACATCGATTACGATTGAATTTTTTTAAATTTCTTAAAAAATTAAATTATTTAGGTAATAAGTAAATGAACAGTATAATTAAATGTATTAATTAGATATATACATGTAAAATCAATTTTATTGAAAAACATTATTGTTGCGCTACCAGGATTCACACCTGGATCTCTTTTCCAATCCGGGAAAGGTGCATTATCTACTATGCTACAGCGACAGTACTTTTGACGACAAATTTTCGAACCTATGTGTTACACTTTTCAAATTAATACATCTATCGTTCCATTATTTGAAAGCTATCTACATTTTTTTTACGGAATCTCAAATACCTTTGAGTAAACCAATAGCAGACGCCAGAATCATTCTAATTAATACATTTAATTAGTATTTAAAATATCACAGACCTATGTTGTAAATAATTACAACTTCACAATAAGAATGTGTTCTCCTTAATAGAACACTATTTAGGTAATCACTGTAAAATATATATAATACATAATAGGTGACCATTTTTTATTGAGCCTTTTTTTCCAATTTTGCATTGGCGCTCAATTTTTGCGGTTACGTCACTGATGATTGATGAAATCTGATTGCATTTTAATAAGACAATTAATCTAATTTAATCAAATACGTTTATGAATGTGAATTCCCCCACTGACGTGAAGATACGAGTAGGAAGATAGTATTTCTCGCCGGAATACATTCGATGTTCCAGTTTTTGCAAACAGATCAATCGGCCCTACTTTCGCAACGGTTTACAAAAATAATCTTCCATCAGTTGGAATATCGGTTTATTTTCTGTGCACGTTTTATGGTGCAACGATCTCCCAGTTGAGGCATGAATGTAAAATTGATAAAATAAATATTGATATATTTTTTTAAATTAAGTCAATAGATGCATATCTATAAGTTGTGACGTTATCGGTTTTGGTATTTGCGTATTGCTGGTTGCGAATGCACTGTTGCAAAACTGGCGATTTTTTTTAGTAAACATTTTTTTGGATGATAACCCGAAACAACGACGTTGCACAAGTATCGGAAAAATCCGGCGGGATACCGGGAAAAATCGCAGTAGACCGATAGCTTCGATATTTGTTTTTATTTTACAAAATGTAATATTAAAATTCTTCCGAAATTAGACATTTAAAAAAAGATTCACAATACGCTTCTTTTTTGTATCCTTTTATAAACCAATTATTTTTCTAAAATATTGCACATATAGAGATCTATATAGGGCTGGGTAAGTGAGTTTTTAATCCCATATATATATTTATAGAAAATGTGTTTTTTTTATAAAAATAATAATTATTAATGATTTTAAAAATTGGCCAGTTGTCTCAAAAATTTCACAGGCCACTCTTGCTCGTATTTCTCCAATCCGCCTCTGTCCCATTATGGTAATGAGTATTTATGTATACTTTTACCGATTATATGAAAAAAAAGAAGTATTCATTTCTAAAGTCCCCCGCCGTGTGTATCTCAGTTTACAATCTCCTAGATTTGAATAAATAAAGCTTCAGTACAATTTATGGAATGGAAATAAACCTATTTTTCAATTTCGAAAACGAAATTTATTATTCAGAAGCGATCTATTAAATTACAATTCTCAAAATAGTATACATACATGAATTGGACGGTACTGTATTTAAATAAAAGACACGTAATGTATCGTTTGAACGCTAACGTAACGGTAACTAAAGAAGTGCATCACAATTCACGGCCAAAGACCTACTGGCGACAGTGTCTGGTGGCTTCAATACACGATTTTGCGCAGATGCTACTGGAAAAAATCTCGATTCGTATCGAAAATTTAAATTTGTATTTATCAAATACGTTATGAACTTCTCATCAAAATAATAATACTCTGACAAATACAGATGTTTTTATACAAATATCATTGCAATCTGACTGAGAATGAGGGAGACATCGGTGTTGTAGACATACAGACAAACCATGTCATTAAGGCCCGTGTCCACGGAAGGAGACACGATGAAATAATCTCAGAGATTTAGTTGATACACATCTCAATACCATGTACATTTGTTAAGCTTTTGATCTAGAAATATACTGAGAGACCAATTTGAGTCTGGTAGAAAGAGATAAAAAAAACTCAAACCAGTGTACACAACGTTCGATCTGACTGCAAGATTTGACACGTCACCTAAAAGCATCATAAATCCGTACAATTATCTATTCTGAAAGTTGGCATGAGTCATTAAACGTTATCATTAACATATCGTTAACAATTACAAATGTTTATTCAGTTTTAACTGTTGCTGGGGAAATTGAAAATCACTTAACTGATGAACCACAATGAGTCTGTGTCAGATTTATCATATTATCTTAAGTTAATCCGTCCTGCCAACAAATTAACTAGCTAGTAGTATACACAAGTCAGCAGGCATCAAGAATAAGTCAAAATTCATCAACAAGATAAGTCGACATGCATCCTCGTCTTCAGCGTACATCCTAAAACCACTTCTCATGACCGCTACTCCTTTTTGTACTGACAAGGAATGTCTAAGAATGATTACGGAAAAAACTTTATTTATACCTTTCATTTTATAAGTCCTTGTTATTCTTTTATAAAAATTAACTATGCTAAAAACACAGACTGGATGAGTTTCTTGGAAGTCGACGAATTATGATTTGTTAAATTATTACGAATCACAAATGTCAGTAATTTTGTTAATCATCTTCTTAAAGAGACAATTTAGTTTACTTGTCGCTGTAACTCTCTCTTCATCGAATCATATTTTGAACCAGGTTTTTTTTTATAAATTTAATAAAAATATATATAAATTTAATATATTTGTTTTATTTTATTCGTTGCATATTATTTTATAAAATGTTACGTATTTTTAACACAGTTATTTCAAAGCAGTTTCATGACACATTTCACCCAAGAAGCCTCTGAAAAAAATATTTTCAACTTTAAAATCTAATTTTAAAAAAATTACGGTGAAAAATGTCTTGTGACACAAATTCTGAAACCATCCAGCCGTATTGTGAAATGTTACACACCGGATTATTTAACTAGAATTCTAGACTGGTGTATTGGCCGGAAAGTTTCCGACAAAGCGTTGATTCTGCCGTTAACTTATTTTGAGGAAAACAGGAGGAAATAAAGAAAGTGACTGAAGGGTGCACTGAACTGACGATCGGTTATGAACTGACGCGGTTATTCAATTGTAGTCGCTTTTGTCGAATGTGTATAACATAATAAAAAATATGATTATTAATTTTTTATATCAAACTTATTATATCAACATTTTGTCGAACAATGGCGTATAACTAAAAAAAAGTTTAACAAATAATAGATATCTCATAAAGACGAAAATATTTTTTATTAATGGAAAAATATGGAAGTATTAGAAGTAAAGGGCTTACAACCTGTCTTCGGCTGGCTTAAGTGATCACTTTACAACATATAACGTTCATCATTCCACCCAATCAACCTCCATATCTATACATTTTATTAAAGTTGTATATATATTAATATGTGGAATCACTTTAAATACTACTACACTATCGCAATCTATGAACTAAATTTGATATTTATTTTTCCCTGAAACAGCATATATGTCACAATGAGATTCTATTTATTTTTTAAATTATTTAAAGCAATATTCTTTATTAAGGAGAACACATTCTTATTGTGAAGTTGTAATTATTCAGAACATAGGTCTGTGATATTTTAAATACTAAATTAATGTATTAATTATAAAGATATACATATAAAATTAATTTTGTCGAAAAATATTGTTTTTGTCGCCGGGATTCGAACCTGAATCTCTATTTCCAATCCGGGGAAATACACTACCAATTGTGTTATAACGCCAGTACTTTTCATGACAGATTTTCGAAACTACATGTTACACTTTTTCAAATGAATACATCTGTCGTTCCATTATTTGAAAGCCATCTACATTATTTTTGCGGAATCTCAAATACCTTTGAATAAACCGACTGCAGACGCCAGAATTATCAATTATCAATTATCATAGTAGAATTGATAGTATTTGCAATATTCTTTATATGTAAATTTTTTTTACCACATTATACTAGAATACACCTGAAAAATCAATATTTTTCAATTTTTATATATTTTCTTATTTTGACCAGTATATTAGCAATATTTGAATATGTCCAAGAACATACAATTACTGGATTTTCACCTACGAAGGCACTGTCATTAAACAAATAATAGATATATCGCATAGAGACGAAGCTATTTTTTATTAATGGAAAAATAAGAACAACCTGGTCACATGTCACAAAAATTATGTTTCTACATAATATAAACAAATTTCTAAACAATGGCCTGACTCCCTGACTCAAGAATTCAGCCCGAGACTTTGTCTCCTCGAGAATATACTCCACTGGTCTCTGCACTGGACTGCTTCCGAAAATTGCTGACGCCAAGAATGGATTGGTCTTTATTTATATTGTATTGTATGAATTTTGTAACTTTGGACTCTACACATCGTAAAGTAAGTTGTAATGCCTACGCCGCACTCCATTTTGTTTAACAATTCACACGTCACGAAAATTCGAATATTTAGTTCAACATGACAGGTGTGTACACAACATTATATTTGCAAAATAAGTAATGCATCAGTTTCATTATTAGTTTCTCTGCGTATGTCACGATGGTGTAAATTTAGAAAACTACTAGCAGTGATGAAAAAATCTTTCTGTATTTAAATTTGATTAAATAAGCACCCGTTGAAAAATCAACGAATGTTATTATTACGTAAAGACACATTCAAGGCTCATCATCCATTATATTTTTATAAATAAGCGAAGTTTTTTGTTTGCCTGTTCGATGTTATTCCTTTTGATTAAATACGTATTTCACAAAACTACACACAATGAAATTAGAGCGGTTATATTCTGATTTTTCTCGAAATCTGGGTAAGCTTGATTGCAGCCAACTTCATGTTTAATTTATAGATTTGATAAGATTCAGAAAAATAACTGTATATTTTTCCACAACCTTGAGATCTTAATTAATATATCTGAACACTTAAATATAAAATCATTGTCATAGTTTTATTTTATATATATTATATAAGTACTTGAGAGGAAGCAGTGTGTCTCAAAAACTGACAGAAAATTGTATTTAGTACGATTTAATTTATCGCATACGTGGTATAAAAATTTCGAAGTGCTCAAACGATTCTCTGATTAGAATATCTCAATTAAATAAATAGCTAAACAAAACAAAGTCGTAAATAAATTATCTTTAGATTTCTCGCATATAAAAAACATTACAAATAATTAAATATACACAAATATAACTCTTATTGTTTATACGTCACACTTTATTATTTAAATGACTCTGCGAACGTAAATCGCATGCGCGCATATTTTTAATTCTGTAATCATCTGGCAATTGTCACTTGACTAGATATGAAAAAATATCGCTCTCTGGACGTTCCATTTTTTTTTAAATGTATCAACTGAGCTTTGCGTAACCAACCTGTACCTGCTTCCTATTCCCATGTATTTATTTAATAATAATTTATTTCGATAGCAGAAAATAGGTACGTACCAACTATTTTATGTAAATTTGAATATGATTTTTTTCTTGGCATCAATGACGGGCTTTCTACGACCCAGTAAATAATAAATATATCTAATATACTTAAAATTTAAATTCATACATTAACATTAACGATGCACAATTAATGTTATACGGAGCAAGCGTGAAGGGTAATGTCGCAGGAGTAAATCATTTTCCGAAATTGAATACGCAATTTGATTTCAGATCCTAACCTATACTTATTTTAACGCAGTCTCGCGTTGGCGCCTATTAATATGGCAGGAAGCGGAAGTGGATCATTTTGCATTGAAAGACCGTCCCCTCGCTTTTAATAAAGAGAGACCGTCGCTCTAATAGTTCAATACTCTAATTATACACTTCTATTTCTGCCGGAACCGCCTGCGCCTGACGCGGAGAACCCTGGAACACTTCCTCGCTGAAGCTGCTGATTTATGGTGTCAGCTGACGTCCACCGGAGCCGCCGCTTGTCCATCTTCCTCTCGCTTGACAGTGTATAACAGCGCGGACAGAACATTTACGATTTTTGGCTAGTTGCATAATTGACGCTAAACACTCATTTGTACAAACTGGTCGCGGCGCGAATCTTTTTAGATTAAATATAATTGCCAATGAATAAAAATATTTTGTCATAAATTTTTTTAAGTAGGTATTTAAGGATAGCTATAATTAATTTAAAAGTACACGCTTTTTGTTAGTACGTTTATCACATAAATCATGCCTTTTTAATAAGGCTGTATCGCCTATGTAAATGAAAATGTTGTAATAAACACCATTAATTTATATTTTGATTACTTATTATAATTTCATATATAAACGTATATAAAATGAACTAATTGTTGACGGTCTAATAGTTATGGTAAAATCGTTATTTAAAACGTTATTTTGACTGTTATTGTGACTGTGATTGTGTTCGATTGTAACAATGATTGATGACCGATTAACGTATTTTTTATGGATTGGATTTGTCACTTTGTGGTGAAATTTTTTCGTATCATGTGCTAATGTATATTAAACAACGAGATCATCATCGGACGAACTCTCATCACTAAAATAACGGGATATTGAATAATTAACTGTCGTATACTGCAACTTTCAAAGCATCAATGTGTCAGATGACTTTTGGAACAGCTGTGAAAAGTCCGCCATATTTAACAATCAATTTTCGTTTTTACTATCGTATATCGCAGAGTAAAATGAGTTTACTACGGTATGTACTTTCGAGAAGTAAATATTTTTTACTAACGATCAGTATTATATATTATATTATAGCGCACAGTAATATTTAAAGATAAAACAGTACAGTCCAGTAAAATTTGAAAGAAAGCAAACGATCTAATCGTTGATTGACTTTCTTCCTTGGTATGGCAAAGACCCAAACTACTCATTCTTGATTTTGATGACGTATTTATTTATGTGTATTTCATGTGCGTTCATAATAATCGATGCGTTGTCCAGAGTGGAAGATGTTTAATAACAATACTGTAAGCTTGTTTGTCTAGCGGTTAAGACGCTGGCCTAGTGATCTAATGATCGGAGGGGTTCGCGCCCGCCCCGTTCCTGCAAGTCAGTCCTATTTTCATAGCACAAGCATTTAGCTCAGTTTGAAAATAGTAAGAATATTAATGTGACACGTATTCCATGTTCACATCTCTGTTAAAAACAAATAATAGTGAATGTGGTATTTTCATAATTCGAGAGTTGAGATGAGCTACTTAATGGCTTCATTATTACAGTGTAGTGTATAGAACCATTAAGATGATCTGTTAGATCGGCGGCTGATAAGCCCGGGTATAGCTGGTTGAAAATAAACAACATCATTTATTCAGGTACTTACACAAAAGCAGACGGCACATTTGTGAAAAGAGAAAAATATTTAAAATACTCCAGAGAAACTACAATACTATTGTGGAACACCGTTATTTGTAAACACGTTATTAAACAGTAATTTATCAATAGAAAATAGATTTATGTGAAATGTCGCTGTAGATTTGTCTCTTTATTTCAGAAATGTAGAATGTTTTGTGATTGTAAAAATTTTGTACGCCCATATTTGTACGATGAAAAATTATACGCCAGCATTTATACGATAACACATTTATACGTTTGCAAATTTATTCATATCAAGTATTTGTAGGATGGCATACTTTATGCGAAACTACATTTTTCTTACCAATAATATGCAGACAAATAAAGAACATAAAAAACAATATTATCTTACTGTTATATAGTAACTCTTCTCGGTGGAATGTTACAACGTACGCATTTTCGTATAAATGTTTGACGTATAAAGTGATGGGCGTACAAATTGCTTATAGAATGAATGTTTTGTCGTATATATCCTTGTATGTAAATTACCATTGTACAAATGTATGACGTAGAAATTTCCGCGCACTGATGCACGGATCAGATACATATTTGTTAAGACAATTAAATGCCTTTTTCTAAATATTCCTAAATAAATATATTTTTTTTAATATGTAAAGTATATATTGCATCGCGAAAGAACATCTATACACTGTGTATTCTCGACAGCACGGAGATGAATTCTTAAGGCCCGTGTCCATGAGGATATCGCAATGAGACGTTGATGTCTGAGAATCTGTAATGGTACGCATTTACTGGATACATCGTTCATCATATACTAGCAGCTTACTGCTAAGCCCTGGGGGCGGCAATTGTAGCCGCTTCGCGGCCGATAGCGGCCATAAGTGACCGCTGCGCGGTCTGGGTCTCATCGACTACCGCCGATTGCTTGTTGCTAATCTCTGCGGGCGGCTATTTTGGCCGCCTCGCGGCCAATATTGGCCGCTGCATGGTCAAGGTCTAATAGAATCTACATTTCAATGTTAGAGCTTTCCTCAAAACAAACTACACTTAAATAAAATGTCAATGTGATTCAAATTATTCCATCTTCGTAAGTTAGCTGAATCGTGGATAGATAATTTCTATGGTAAGTAAGATTTCTCCCTTACCATAGACAAAAGAAAAGATGATAGATATTAATATACAATTTCGCTAAAATATGTATTTTTTTCGTACTCGTAATAAAGACATGGTACACTTCATTTCAAATTGAATATATATTTACGAATTGTAATTGAATATATAAAACAGAAAACATTTAAGCAATCTTAACCTAGAGATATTAAAAACGTGATAGTTTTTTGCCCTGCTCGCGTTTCACAGACCTGGCCGTTTAATTAAGTACAATATAGCCATAATGACACTACATTCGCAGCTGCCACATCCAAAAAGTTACAGATAATAGGTGTTAATAGATGTTATTAGAATGACGCATCCAGTACACGGAGACTATCAAATTGAGAGATTACCGTGGACACGAACCATTACTGCAACAACGTTAAGCAAACGAAACCCAATTTCGTCACTGACTAATTGCACGCTTGCCCGTGCTCAAAATGTACAATCTTTATGGCTGTCATATCAAAGGATAATCGAAATAGCGCAAATCATTACAATTATAAATGAGGCCAGTTCTTACTTAATTGATAAACGCCTAATTTAATAAATTAGAGATAGATAAATTTAAATTAATTAATGATAATTTATGATTCTCAATGAGTTAATGGTGCAATAATTTGTGTTAATACATTTGACCAAGCCATATTTCATAATTTAATTATTGCTGTCTGAATATTATTTTTTGACTATACAAATTCCAGCATTTTAGTAACATAAGCCAAGCCATATGCGCGCATATTTCGAATAAAATAATTCTGTTCGATGCCAGAAGGTATGTACGTATTAGGAACCTAATAACTTTTCTGTGTAATTTTAAAAATATGATTTTTTACAGTCGTTATCGACGAGCTTTCATCTAGTTTTGAACTTATTCACAGATTTATTTTAAGGTTTATCTTTATATTTTTTGTTGTTGTTTATTGTGAGAGGTGTCACTTTGTACATCAGTATGTATGTATGTGTCAGAAGAGTGAGTAGATGAGTGGTGGGGGACAAGCATTATAAGAGGCCGTCTCTTGGGGAACGAGCCTCTTCCATCTGAGCTTCTCCAGAATAACTAGTCTATCTCTGAAGTGTATCATTTATAATTACTGTAATACTTGCTGTAATAAACTTAATATTGTTACAAAGACGTACAGAGTTCATATTCCAAAGAACGGGACCCAAAGTAATTAGTAAGCAGAGGATAGAACCCCTAAAGAATATAGTGATACTTGGAAAGTCATCACATTTATTTTTTCCGTAATGCCCGTATCCACGAAATGAAACAATGAGATAAATCTCAGTACCATGTACACGTGTTGAAATTTTTATCTGAAGATAATTTTAGAGATCGACATTCGTTTGACAGCGAGACTCGACATATGCGCAAAAAGTCACATAGACGAATAATATATGGAGTTTCCAAATTCTCTCATATAACATCCCTTTTACATCAGCTACATTGGCTCCGATTCTCTGAAAGAGATGAATTTAAATTGTGCTGGTTGACGTACAAGGCGACACACAACGCGGCGCCTCTGTATCTTCAAGAACTTTGTATCCCAGACAATTTGATGGTAGACGTCGAACTCTCAGATTTGCCTCTACTTCAGCCGCAGGAAGGGTTGTAGAACCGACCAACCGTTGCCAGAAGTCTAAATTTATTAAACGGGCATTTGCGGTGGCAGGCCCAAAAGCTTTCTTTGCCCTCCGTCATAAGAAACAGTGCATCAGAGACTTTATTTAAGGAGAAGCTAAAAACAAACCTTTTCAAAAAGTCATTTCCATAAGTGAAAATAACAATATTAAATCTTAAAAACGAAAAATAATTGTAGACAATAACTATAAACAAATTATGTGTAAAGCGCCCTTGAGGTGAAAGTTTTTACGAAAATGGCGCTATACAAATTATCCATAATTATTATTATTATTAACCATAGATACCTACAATTATTTATTCTTAAAGCTAAAAAAACAATACATTAAATTATAATCATTTATTCCGATTTGACTGCTGTTAAGGAGATTCAAATTATGTCAATAAACTGACTTTTGACGCACAACAAGCGTGAAGTGAGGTGCAAGACAGCAAAACTCCGAGACTTAGTGAGTACACGATGGATCGTGAAAGCCGAAAATTGTCTCCAAAGAATCTCGCGGGAGCAAAGATTGTCTCGAATCGAAAATCTCGCCCGTGAACAAGTCAACGTACATAATATAACATGTATATTATAATCTGAAGCAACAAGCTCAAAATGTTGCGTGCAGTTGTGAAGTGTCAGCATAGCGGTTAATTATAGACGCTGAGTCTCCGAGGCAATGTTCCAAATTTCTAAAATCTATGTAAACTGCACTCTCGATCGAGCAGAATGTCAAATTGTATTAGAAATACGTCATGTCTGTCTAATGAGTCATCGGGTTCAAACGATAGCGTGCATTTCGCATTTCCGGCATTTGTACGTAACCAATTTGAATTTGAATAATATGGAAACGATTCCTAAAACACACCTCGATAATTAATTTGACACCCGGTTGGGACTAATGATCATTTATGTTTAATGGTTAAATTTATTAATAGCTCGGCACAATGTGATGTCTCGTAAATATTTTGAGTTGACTCGGCGGTGAATAATGCCAGTGGCCGAGCGGGAAGTGTAAACAGGGCTGGCTTCAAAATTAGATTACGATCCATCGTAAATAATCTCTAATAAACCTGCAGCCGGAGAGCATCTACCGATTTTTTAATAAATCGCGTATTGCGGTACCTAGATACAACATTTTTATTATTTCAGTATATTTTTCACAAACTGCGGAGTGAGTATCCTTATTATATATCGCGGATCCGTTTGTCAATTGAGCATCTGTCATCCTGTCATAGATAAGAAAAGCATCCTGTTATCTGGTCTATGTCTCATGGTCATATAGCGTCATATTGTATGATTTCTTTTCTTATCTATGGTAGCACTGTCAAATATTTTGTTCGTATTTTTCAAGAATATCTTTAAGTGGATATATATATATATTTCAAAATTAATACGTAAGAACACCGTTTGTATAATTGCAGGAGGAGCAATGTAGAATGGCTGTCGCCTATTGCTTTTCTGGTAGTGCAAAAAACAATCGGCGATGGCGATTATATATTTTCTAAATCACACAGTTCGCAGTTAATTGTGTGCGTTGCAGAATAAGAGCTTCCTTGCAAGCGACTAATTTATTTGCTAGTGTGTGTGTGAATATGGTGTAAAATATTGAACTATTGAAGCGTCAGTTCGATTTAAAACGTGTGAACTACGAAGTGTGAATATAAAGAACTAGTTCATTGAAGTACTTCGTACAGTGGGACCGATCGCTACGGTATATATTGTTTCCTGAAGAAGATACCACAGGTATCAAAACATGTTGATTTATCAATAAATAATGGTTTAAACAAAGTGTTATGTCTTATTATTTATACAATATGTGGCCATAATGTAATTTTTCTATTACTGAAGAAGAGATTATTATCTAGTTGATTCATTTGAATTGAATTAAAAATATCACTGAACTGTGTACTGAAAAACTGCAACTTCACATTTATAATCTGTTCTCTTTTAAAAATTATATTATTATTCTAATTGATCATGATATTATTTAAAATACCACATGCCCTTCTGTGACACTCAGCTAGTACGATATTTAAAGAAGAATAAATGTATTTGTAAGTGCACTTGACTGTTTTGGAAACGGGGTGCGTCACTCACAGCCGATGCCGCGATGCCAATTGCCAATTATTATTACTAACCGAGCTTTTACCTGTCAACTGCGCAGTTTGAAAGCAGCGCCCATTAAACCCGGTCGAGTGCGCGGGCATCTTACGATATTATTTACGAAGAAATCCCACGGTCAGCGCGTGACGCTTTACAATTTGGCTTTCGCGCGTTCATTCATCGTCCCCTCCCTGGTGAGGTCTACCCGTCCACCGTCTGCCTAGAGAACAGGTGAGACGCAATACAAACAACAGATCCTGGCTATTCTTGAAACAAACTTTGGCAAACATATGTGTACCTGGGAATCACTTTTGGTGTACAGAATAAACGTCCCACTGAGACGACTGGAGGAAGAAGTAAATCATTACCTCTCAGAACACGCCGAGTAACAAGCCGATGTGGAGATTTTCAACACAGTTTTAGTTGAATTGTACTATTTAGTTGATTATTTTGAGTCAATCATAATTAAAATATTAATTAAATATATTAATTAAAAAGATATATATGTATAAAATCAATTTTATCGAAAAATATTGTTGTTGCGCCACCGGAATTCGAACCTGAATCTCTTTCCTAACCGGGGAAGGTGCATTATCCAACTATGCTACAGCGACAATATTTTTAGCGACAAATTTTCTAACTTTTGATATTAATACATTTAATCGTTCCATTATTTGAAAGAGCCATCTACATTATTTAAAATATCACAGACCGTCTGCTCTGAATAATGACAACTCACAATAATAATGTGTTCTCCTAACAATCACAATTAGCCTAATACCTCTTAATTTATTTTTTATAAAGATGAGTTAATTATTCCGCGTTTTTTAGATGAATCACATAAATTGTGTAAATTCTACAAAAAAAAATGTATTACAAATAGATAAAAATCCCAAATTCTATGAAAATACTACAATAACATAAAATAGCCAGAGCACCATAAGCAGTAAATGCGTATTTATTATCATTTAATGTAAAGTATTACAATATAAATATTTTGAATGTAAAAAATATCAAAATGTGGTTATATTTATTTATTTGTTTAATTTCCAAGTACAGTACGTGACAAAATAAATTTAAAATTTAATTAAGTGTGTCCACTTTAACGGATACATATAAAAAAATGGCACAGCCTAAAGAAATATCCTTGAATATAAATTTATAAAGCTTATCAAGATTTTTTATTATTTCAAATATTTTTTTAATTTTATTCAGATATACAAAAATATGATAAATTCTCGCTTAATATTTTTGCAAGACTCACAATGTAGAATATATCTCGTGACAATTTAGAATGATATCAAATCATTTTTAGACCGCATTTCACAAATTTCTAGTCATTATTATCATCAGCTTGTAATCTCTGACTAATCTAAGTTAAATTTCCCTGTCTTCAGCTCTCTTCATCTATCTCTTGCCCGGCACTTTTCTGTTATGGTCGCTCCACCGAGCTTGCAGACGGCCAACACTTATTTTATTCTATTTTCTAGTACATGTATACATTTGAAATAAATAGCCTTAGAGATAATAGAGATAATGAAGATTTTTATCATCATAATTTATGACATATAATAACAATGTATGTATACTATGCACTAATTTATGACATATAATAACAATGTATGTATACTATGCACTAATTTATGACATATAATAACAATGTATGTATACTATGCACTAATTTATGACATATAATAACAATGTATGTATACTATGCACTATTTTACAGTAGAAAAATCGATCTCCTTTTCTTAATTATCATCAACCAGTTATTTATTTAATTAAAACTTCAATATATTAACTATTTAATGTGTTCTTCGCCCACATCACTAGATCAGAGTCCGTATCGAGATGAACTCTCTATCATTTACATTTGTTCTTTTGTATAATTTGCTACAGGTTGGTTACAGTGGTTCAAGCGATATAGATTTACGCGTACACACTGTAAATAAAAATAAAAATTTAGAAAAGTAGACTAATATAACAGATACAATAACTAGATCATTAAGGTTGTAAATATCAGAGGAGTGCACTCTATACAATCAAAAAAGCTGTGCATAATGATAATCTTTCAGAAATAAATGCAAATTAAATATATATTTGACATATTACGTGTTAAGTATGTAGATCTACATGAAAAAATTCAATTATCATGATAACGTATTAAATACTAGTGGAAAAATTTAAAATTAACAAATAAAGCTGTGCATGTGTTTTTTCAAAAAACTATCCCAGACGTATACGAACTAAACGCAACTCTCACACCCCGCGGTGTTCTGAATACACGTCTACGCTTTAACAGACGTGTTGCAAATCGCCGCTAGTGTGTATTTGAAGCGGACTGTATGCATTCCAATACACTTTAAATGTTGTATTATTTTATATAATAACATATTTTAACTGCTTTAGTTAATAACTTCCCAAGAATAATATAATACACACTCACACAGGTATACTGACACAAATACATGCTTCTGAAAGAGTGAAAGATGAATACAACCTCTAATGATAATACCCATCGATATTATCAGCATAACCTAAGTCCATGCCTAGTGCATGGCGCTGGTGAATACATGGTATTAAACATGATATACATACATAAAAAATATGGAGAAAATTCATGAATACATTGGTTACAAAAACTCAAACAATACAGTTATTAGAAATTATTTATTATAAATCTTTTCAAATTTACATAAAATGAGTCCATCATTTATAACTGTATTAAATTCACAATTTAATACAGTTATAAAGTAAACAATGGTTTCTTTGTCTTAATAATATCACTCAAACCTTGCATTTTTCTAGATCGCATTCATGCGCAATATTTTCCTACTCCCAAACATTTCATTTCATTTTCAGCAAAACAAACAGTTCATTTTTACCGAATTAATTATATATTTGTAATATTGTATAAGTATTGGGTCATCTAATCAGTCTTTGTGGTATTTTTTAAATGCTATCTTTCCGCCATTTTGCTTTTTAGTGACAAAAAATGACATACTATTCGATAGCATTTTTTCTACTCTGAAACGTCAGTGTCGTTGATTTCTTAATTTTTGGGCTTAAATAATAGAGTGTCAAATCAAGAAAAACGAACATTTTCGACTAACTTCTCCTCAACTTTAATCAAGTTCAAAATGGTCATCCTATTATCACCTTTTACGGTCGCTCTCCAATCAAATGCGTGGCGTTACGTTCAACAACAACGATGATCTCAGAAATTGGTTCAATAGTTATTTCGATACCAGACCAGCCGATTTTTATAGAAAAGGCATTGACAAATTGGTTGAAAGTCCTGAACAATAATAAAGAATACGTCACTGATGTATACACCATTGAGGTGTTCATAATTCAGATCTGCCCAAATAAGATATATAGTGTCTTTTCAGAGTTATTATATTATATTGTATTGATGAGTTGTATATTGAATTTTTGTACGATCTTACAAAAAAAGCGAATGAAATGAAGAGTATTTCTTGAACATTGAACGAACGTCTACTGCACGAACTGGCTTTCATAATATATTAACATTGTATATTGGTGTGTTTATTTTTCATCTCCTGTGACGCTAAAGCAGACGACACGCGCGATAATAATGGCCTCCGATTAAGATTACATTTTTGGCAAAATGTTAAGATTTTAATCGTCGATTGTTAGACAAAATGATGTTGTTTGTTTTTCTAATGTACGCCAGCATTATTAAGAATGTTTTTAAATGTACCTACAGTAATTTTCGCTTAATTGTTCGAAGTTACGGTCCAAGAAAAATTAATCATGCGAATAGAAAAATATTTTTGAAAAAGACGGTGACAGTGTAGAAACTGAGAGTGTAGAAAATAACGAGCAAAAGAATGGTTTCCGACAAAAAAGATGACTGTTCACTAAACAAGCATTCATCATGGTTCAGGATCGAAGCAAATGGAGGCGAATACTCCATGTAGTCAGTCTCACTGAACCGCAACGCTAAACAAAGTCACAGAGAAGAAGATAATTTTAAAAAAATTAATAAATGTATCTTCTTCTTCTTTTAAATAGGCAATCCACCCTTCAAGAGTGATTTGTGCCATTAATAAAGTAAAAACTTTATATTATAGAAAACATTGACGAGATTAGTGTAAAAAAAAACTGTAATCCGCAATGGACAGGCAAAAACGACATGGTCAAGGGTTTCCTTCTCGGCACCACTCTCACACATTGATGAATCTATTAAGTTCAATCTGAATAAATGCGAGGCTAAATGGCAATGCCCAATTCTCATTCTAGAGATATTTGATATTGTTCTTTTGGAGGCTCTCTTTTTCAAGAACCAGGGGGTGCGGGGAATAGATCTTTGAATTATTTTAAGCCGATTATACTTATGATTATTTGGATCCGTTCATCGTGCAGTCCAAATAGAATTCGTACGCTTTTTTACCCCATTAAATTTGTCATACATCGGGATATGGAAAATAAATATATCATAGCTACAAAATGCATGAATATTCTTTAACCCTTTGATTGTTTAATAAGTCGTTTAAAGTAAGTATTTTTCAACAATAAATGTTTAAATATGAAACCATTTTCTAAATTAATCTATAATCCTAAAATACTAGGAACTGTAAAATACTTGGTTTAAATCTATATTTCTACTGTTGAGTATCCCTACTGCTCGACCGCACAAACCAGACAATAGTGTATATTTTTATGTTCATACATATGTAAGGTCAGGCTTGTACAGTCTCTGGTGCATTTTATATTTTTATATGGTGTAGAATCATGGACTCTGAGACCGCGCGATACATGGTCTCCACGAATGTCTCCTTTTTTCGGCAAATTAATATCAAGGACAGACTCTTAACCATTTGCCTGAGACGAATCCTACAATTTTTTCGCCATCTTGCGAGAAGGAAAGATAGCTGTGAGAAGCTTGTTGATGTAGACGAAGAAGAAGAGGAAAGTTCTCACCTGTTGGATCGACCAAGTAGAAAAGACAACGGACTCTGGTGAATATTAGAGAACACATTCGTAGATGGCTTTCAAATAATGGAACGATAAATAAATGTATTAATTTTAAAAAGTGTAACATATGGGTTCAAAAATTTGTCGTCAAAAATACTGTTGCTGTAGCATAGTTAGAAAATGCACCTTCCCAGGTTTGGAAAGAAATTCAGGTTCAAATTCTGGCAGAGCAACAACAATATTTTTGATAAAATTGATTTTATATAAATATCTTTCTTATTAATACATTTAGTTAGTATTAGAGAATATTCTTAAATCTGCAGGATACCGAGAAAAGTGCAGGAGCATAGTCAAGAGGGCGGGAATTCACAATCCTCAGTCATGAGGGACTGACGTGGATGATAACATGCATGTCAAATAAGGAATAGTAATGGATCATTAAAAAAAAACTTTACAATGTACTTTGTAAAATTTGTTTAGCGTAATTATTGATCAATATAAGATTTAATTTTAATTATTTAAGTACCGGGAATTTATGACGATAGCAGGTGGCATATCGTGTCAGACGTCTGTCATTGCACTCGATCTGGTGAAATCAATGCTCACCTCATTGGTATCATTCACTTTACTTGACTTGGTATCATTCACTTTACTTGACTTGGTATCATTCACTTTACTTGACAAATGATTGACGAACAAAATATATACCTAATGATATATCTATTTCGTCATAATTGACGAAAGGGTGGGTGATTTCATTTTTAAATATCTTGTATAGGCAATACAATCATTTCAATAATTGAACATGAATATTTAAAAACTTACACTTAAAAAAATAATATTTATTAGATATACTTAACATTATACGATCTGTTTCGTTTGCATACATACTAATAAATCTGTTAATATGAAGAGCAATAATTAATATATTTATTAAAATACTAATTTAATGTATTAATTATAAATATACACATATAAAATCAATTTTGTCGAAAAATATTGTTTTTGCGCTACCAGGGTTCGAACCTGGATCTCTATTCCAATCCGGGGAAGTACACTACCAATTGTGTTATAACGCCAGTATTTTTCATGACAATTTTCGAACCTACATGTTGCACTTTTTCAAATGAATACATCCGTCGTTCCATTATTTGAAAGGTATTTTTGCGGAATCTCAAATACCTTTGAATAAACCGACTGCAGACGCCAGAATTATCAATTCATTTTTATTAAATTTTGGACACATTGATATTTATTGAGAGACATGCAATGTTTCCGTGTTATAATCTGACATTTAACAAATATGGACCTTTCTCTGTGCGTATGTCAATCTTTATTGATTATTATACACGTATCAATCTTCACAGCTGCTTTGAACGGATCTCTCCATCTGTTAGTACTTGAAAATAATACGGTGTGAAGACGTGCATTCAATTTTGTAAAAAAAAAAACGAAAATATATTTTTAAATCTCGATAAAATATTGTACCTATTTCGAAAGTATTATAGTTTGCGGTTAACCAGAAGATTTGAAAATAATATTTGGAGAAATTACATTATAAGTGATTACTTTCTATTTAACCAACCTTTTTTATGCCAACCGGCTTCTCAAACCGCTCGGCATAAAAAAATTCAATCATCAAAACTATAATGAACTAAATAATTTAATAATTAATCCATTTAATTTTTTATTTATTTTACAAATCACAATGAGGTATACCGCCGAACTCTTTACACACAATGAACGAACGATACTATCAGTACGCAAAATGGCATTCTTTGAGAAAACATTTGTTTGTACTTATATATAATTTTAAATTAGATCAGTCGAGCAATCTGAGCACGCTGTCTAATGTTTTGTGAATGCAACGTTTGGACTGCTCACGTTAACGATATTTCTCGCTAGCGCGAAATCCGGAATAACTCTGCAGATATATTAAATTATATTGTAACTGGTGAAAGTATATTCATTAGAAAAATAAATTGTATTTTAACGGGTTCTATACCATAAGCTTAAATAATCCATAATACTACTAGAAAGCAAAGATAATAAATAATATTTATGTACCATTATTTGTTTTTCTGCTAACTATTTGATTCGTCCTTGGTTTGCCTGAGCTAATATATACCTATATGTATAAAAAACATATTAATAATTTCTTGTTATTGTTTGCATAATTACATATTACATAATTAAAATTTATAAGTTTTAAATCGGGTCTCATACAAATTTGTGGTCCCTAGACTTCAGTTTCTAGTTCAGGTTTAAATACCATATTAGTTTCAAGTTGTATTTCAAAATATTTTTTAATTTGAATAATGTTATTAAATAAATAATTTCTTACTTAAGCATTTACGTACTACCATATTGTTTAACAGCACTAGTAATTTAACCGAACTCTGATTAATATTTCGTTTGTGATATTTTTCAAATTTAAAAAAACCTAAACTGTCAAATAGAATCTTAAAAAAAAACAATATTTTGTACCGCGGAAAAACAGATGGACCGCTTGCAGTCTAGTAAATTTCTCCCAGAATTGAGAAAAATAATACATTTGTATAAGTATTTACCAAACACCAGATGCATATAATTGCTGCACGTATGCTTCACATACATGATGAGTGAAGTTCGTGAATGCAAGAGGCCTTTAGAACAGCTACTAGAGAGACAAATGCACGAGTGAAAATACGCGCCTCCATCGAATTGTTTATTTTAAAAGCCGCACGGCTCCGTAGCTGAATTCTAAAATAACTCGCTGTTAGTCAGCGAATGGGTTTAGTTTTCTTATGTATAATCACAGAAACATCCTGGAATCTGTTGAAATTGTCTCCGCAGCTCTGACACTATCGGGAATATTGACTACAAAGATTTCATACAAAGTGGGTAGTCAGATAATTAAAACGAAATTGAGTGAGTAGTATTTTCCATGTATTTGATACTTATTCACGTGGCAGATTTAAAAAATATATATATAATATATTGTATTCTATGATGTGGGTACTAATAAACTTAATAGATTATTAATTGTGTTTATTTAATCTAATATGTCAAACCACAACGTGGTTTATACGAAAATATAATAAACATAATATTTAAAAAATTACAGCCATTTAAAAATGTATTAAATACGTTAAAAATACTAGAATGATTAAAAATGACATTTTTTTCTTATGATACTTTATGTGAGAGGGGTCGACATATTTTAATTTTTGAACATGTGAGTTGTAGCTTTTCAAACATGCGGTTTTCAAAAAAGGATCAAACGTAGGTTTGACGTTTTTGGGTTCAAATCATAAATTATATTACACCATATGTCACAGCTTTGATTTCGCTTAAGTATATTGGGTTTAATTTCCAAAATGATGATGCAAAACATATAGATAAAGGGACACACTAGGTTCAAGCGTAGCCCTCAAAGACCACTATAAACAAATAGCTGAAGGCTTCACATATCTAAGGTTCAATTTGATCAAGGATAAAGCAGATGTTATAGAAGTTAGAAAAAGAGGTGCCGGAAGAAATATAACTTACTTCGCATTACTAATAATAATGAAATCACAAAATGTTTACAGGAAATCATCCGTAATGTACTGACCATTTTGAGCGGAACGTGCTGCGGAGAATTTATGAACCAGTGCGGGAAAGAAAAGTATCGAGTAAAATATACAATATGAGTTAAATAAAATTGATCAGAACCCCAGGCTCACTATTCACATAAAACTACAGAGCCTCAGGATCACATACAGAAGATGCAAGAAGCGCGGATCCCAAAAAGATCCTTAATGGACACTCTGATGAAGACCCTAACTTCGCTGGGAGAACCGTGTAAAGAAGAACCCGGGAGAACTGCTGCAGATTCCGAATTGGAAAATAGCCGCTGAGAATCCTAAGCGAAAGCTACAGGAGATCAATGCTAAATACAGAAGAAGAAGATTACGATATTGAATTTACTTGATTATATACAGTACAGTTAATGTAATGTTAAGATAATTTGAATGTAATCACGTTATGTTCAGAAAAATACTATAAAACCTAGACACCCACATACTATGATGCAGTTAGAAATTGGTTTCGGTGTAGCGGTAAATGAGAGGCGAAAAATTAAACCGAATTTTTTAATAAAGTATCAACGTATACATTAAATTATATAAAACGCAGACCAGTGAAATTCATTGGATTTCAATTGGGGTGCATTCAATTGGGGCGCAGTGTATTGGGCCCCGCATTAGGTAGGGGCCCAAAGAGTTCGCGTCTTGCAGACCAAACCATTTCCGTAATGTGAAAATCAGTTTAAAGCAAAGTAACTAATTTTAAAATTGCTAGTGTAGGTACAGGTAAAGTGTAAATATCATATGAGACAAAACACTAATTTTATTCTAACCATTTAATGGATAAACCACGCTGTGCTACCTCGCATGGAATACGTATTTGGGGGAGCTTTTTTTCAATCTCCATTGGAGCCCAATTTTTGCAGTTACGCCACTGGACATGATATGCAAGATATTCAATCAAAACGGGAGGAAACCTTGACTATTCTTAATGCATTTGTAATCATGTACACTAAATATTTTGATATATATTTACGGCTAACAAAATATACAAACGTATGTGAAATGTACATATGTACGTATATAAAATGGTGTCGAATGAAGATTTCGACATAAAAAACTGTGTTAGAAAACATACGCGCCAGTGCCAAAAAATAGTTTACTTATGCGTGTGATTTGGTACAACCTAATTATTCTTTTGAAAGATACGTAAATTTATATTTTCGACCAAGATAATTATTTATAAGCCCATTAAATAACCTACATTCCAAAACGAAAAATCGTCGCTATTATTTACTACGTTTGTATCTATAATATGTTTAAATTAATATTTTAGAGAATAATTATTATTTAGAGAATAATTATTATGAATGTTATTTTCATGCGATTATACATTTTATCAAAAAAATATTAATCTTAAAAACTGATAATAATTCATACATCGATCTGTTATCAAACGATAGATAAAATTATCTTGCATGTAAAATGCTCGAACGTATAAATAATATTTCACTTAGGTACTTAAAATAACTTCTATAGATGTACACATGATAAAAAAATTATTAGTATTAGTAATATGTATTTCAAATCATCCACTGAATACCTATGTAGCGAATTGAGTAAAATTATCCTTTCAAGAAATCTGTTTTTCCTTCACAGAAAGCGTCGGAAGCAACAAATTTTCTAATATTTAGTTCGGTCCGAAGGCGGTAGGCGGCGATACTAGCTCAGTTCGGGGTATTGGCGCGCGTCTCGTAACCTTGAGAGATAATTTAAAATTTACAAATGATATTTTAAACTAAATCACAATTTTAAATACTAAACTAATGTATTAATTATAAATATATACATATAAAATCAATTTTGTCGAAAATATTGTTTTTGCGTCACCGGAATTAATATAGTATTAAATATATCACAGACGGTCTGTTCTGAATAATTACAACTTCACAAAAAGAATGTGTTTTCCTTAATAAATCACAATTATTTAGCTTTTAGTTTATTCTGTAGATACTCATAATAAGACAATCTCGCATCTGAATCCGACAAAAATACATATTTCGTACCATAAAAACAGAGTTTGCGAGATATTTTGCGAGTAATGTGTACTTTAAATAATCCTTCATTCAACTAGACTCGTTTTGCCGATCATAGGTGCGTAGCTTATGTCAAACATTGTCGCCATTATAACGGTGAATATGGGTCAACACGTACAATAGGTAAGGTAAATACTTTTGTTATCGTATTCATCGGGAATTTCATCAGCTTTTATATCTGCCTTACCGGATTTTGTCACGCACCAGCTCCCGTGACGCAAGGTTATTGTTACTTACTTCAGTTTGCGATACCGACAATCGTTATCTTCGCATGGAAAGTTAACAACCGACCGTTACTAATTATCAACTCATACGCAGGCTATTGTTGTAAATACGACGAACACATTTTTTCACGGTTGAACGTAATATACGACTTTTGAAATGGTGGAATAATTTACAAATCGAGGTATTGTTCGAAAGATTGTAAAATGTGAAAATTGTCAAAGGCCTACGAATGAAAATGAACCTAGGAACAAAATAAGTATTGCAGATATTCAATTATAGGTACTAAATATAATTAAATAGTCTCAAAACATTCGATTAAATCAATTACATAACTAATTAAGAATATATTGTAGATTACGCTATTGAATATAATTATTAAATGAAAATTACTTGATAAGATTAAAAAAATATATTATTTATATTTATCTCGATTATTCTACTTGTTTGCCTTTTATGTTTTTAATTTATTGTCTTAAGTGGTATTAAGACATCAGTTCATATATAATAATTATTGTATATACCAGAAAATGGTGACTTATGCCACTTCAAGACGCGCGGACCGTTTTTGGTACTCGTAAAAGACCTGGTGCAGAATTCTGATCTATGGAGAGAGCTATAACGGCATGGAAAAATCCATTAAGAAGAAAATGATAGTATATTATACGGAATTAGAAGAGAAATCATTCTATTATCGTCACATATCTAATTAACAAGCTATGAAATTGAGTCAAAACTATATTTATTAACTTTAAATTATAAAAAATATTAATCGTACCGTAGAGGCACAGAAAATATTACTAATTACAATTTTCTGCACGATTGTTCAATAAATTAATGCAATTTTATAGACACTATAATCTAAAACATAAACATACGTATCTGTTATAATAAACACAGACCTAAAATGAAATTGCATTAATTTAATCCTATTTATTATAAATAGCTTCTCAAATCAATTTGCATTTCCGCGTCTGCTGAATTATGATAGACAAATCAAACCATAGTAATGCCACACATTTATCGCAGACGTCTTTGTGATAAAATTTATACCGATTTACGATATTACAAACATAAATTATTCTCATATTTGAAAGCTGTCCAAACTATGAAGAACTATTAGGGCAGTCACGGGTGGATTAGCTGGGCGGGCAAATTGCCAATGCATCGTGCTTCAATTGTTTGGTTTACCATTTTGTGCAACAATTTTGTTTCATCTTTACGATCGCAGCACAATAGTACGGTCGCGCCAGTATGGTAGGGCCTAGTAGGGTCTGGTAAAGATTCGATGATGTGGGAAATCGAGACTAATTAATGGGCAGTTGAATGAAGTTCCTGAATAGCAGTACTATCACAGCATAACGAAATATTTTTATAAACCAATCAAATATAAACTTACATCATCAATACACACCGTCTGGTACACCGAATTTATTAGTTATTTTTCCATAAGTTAATTTTGTAGATGCAGGGGCGTGCAGTGCATACAAGCAAAAAGCTGGGCATAACTAAAAATTCTGGGAAACAAATATAAATTAAAAAATTGGATTAACATCAACGAAAATATTAATTTGCAGTTAGTGCCATCTGTGTACCAGTAGAGACTTTAATTGCTTAGTTCTAAAAACTCACCGCTGTACTCATGGCGCTCTTTTTTTATTCGCTGCATCGTGCTATTTACATCACTAAGTTCTATCTTTAAGGTAGTGAATTACTCAAGTCATATAAAAGGCTATACATTGAAGTGTCTACTTCCTCTTTTCTAATTCGCGAATTTTACTATCTTACTGTTTTTAACCTGTTGATTTCATGATTGTTCTTTAAATTTGGTGCGTGGATTAGTTTTTAATTTGAGAAAAACAAAAAACAATTGATATAACTATTTCCTACGTTAACTTTTAATAAAAATAATTATTTCCTATAGTTATTACGTTAATGATTTTCAAACAATAAATTAATCATGTTCAGTCATAGAAAGTGTTCTTAAAAACCTCTATACATTTTTTATATAGATAAGAAAGTATTATTTCACGATAAAACTTAAAATTTAAAAATACTATTAATAGTACTCTAAAATTATAAATAAATACATAGTAGGATCATATAAACGACGGATTTATTTTGTCCAAAAACGTTGGTTAAACAAAAGTACATATATTGTATAAACATATGATTGTATAATATCATTGGTATAACCTAAATCTGTACCTACTGCACGCCACTGTTAATTACGTTTGCTATATGTACGCATATATCGAATGAAATAATTATATGATATAACCGTTTGGCACATTGTCAGGATGTTAAAACATATTGCACTCTGAAAGTTAAATTTTTTCAAATAAATCAAATGAGCTTTGTGTCCAACCTAGATAGGCACTTACTTCACATATATTTAATAATAATTTTATTCGATTCAAGATGATAGGTATGTACCTACTAATGTGTAAATTTAAAAATCTAATTTTTTCTTGTCATTAATGTCAGACTGTCACCCAGTATAAAGAAAGAATATTAAATACTTACACGTAACTACTTTTCCTACTTACTTGGATCATCCGAGACGTGCATTACAAATATGTTTTATATTTTGGAAGACACACACGCTTGTCTCCTGGAGGTGTGATGATGAATGCTTTGGTAAATTCTGCCCTTACCTGAAAAAAAAGAACAATAAAAATAAATATGTTAAATATTATATCATTATGCATTAAATTTCACATAGCTAAATACAATGTATACGGACGGAAAATTTATGACATGTTTAAGGTCGAAATTTTAAAATCGTTTTGAGTTTCAAATTATGATTACTTGCGGCTAGGGTTTCTGGACCCGACCCGGACTCTGTCGGGTAATGACACTAAAACCCGGATCCGGATCCTGGGCTTGAAACCCGCCGGGTTCGGGTTTCAAGCGAATCGCTGCAAAACATCGGAAAACGACTGAACAATTGAATGCATTCGAATTTGTTTAAGACGCTTAAATTTGAATCCTTCAGGCCAAGTCTTAAGTTTGGCTTCATAACTGATCAGCAGTCTTTTCCGAAGTTCGGTTTCATAAGTTAATTCTACGGGCAGTATAAAAGATTCAATATTAATCGACGATAAGAAAAAGGTATTAACGATGGATGAAGAGTTGGATCTCATTTTAAAAGATGCTGAAACACAGGAGAAACAGGAAACGGACAATTTTAAATATTTAAGGGAAGAATTAGCCCTTGTTTAAAAATATTAAAAAGTGTCCATTCACTCTTGAGAGGCTCTACGATGCGCTTTGCATAGTGAGACCAACTTGGACTGACAATGAGCGAACATTCTCGGTGTCAAAATTAGGTCAGCATTAGGGGATAAGTCCCTCGCTGCATTAGAATTAGGTCAGCATTAGGGGATAAGTCCCTCGCTGCATTAGAATTAGGTCAGCATTAGGGGATAAGTCCCTCGCTGCATTAGAATTCCTAAAATATTATTATATAAGAGATTCTAAAACAAAATAACCTATAACATTATTTGCAATAAACATAATAAAATCGTTTAGTTTTTTATTCTTATGTTTATACTATAACGATTTTGGACCCGAGCCCGGACTCGGGTTTCCAAAATATTGGACCCGGACTCGGCGGGTTTTCAGAAACCCTTCTTGCGGTTAACATGAATAAAATGTAGATAAATTGAAAATGTGTCTAATTTATAAATCAAAATTTAAAAATCTACAGAAATATTATGCCATCAGACCTGTGACATTCGTCTAAAGTTTTAAAAACAATATTGATATTTGTGTCAAAAGATATCAGAACAGTACATTTTAGTTTCAGATCCATTTTAATATTAAATAATGTACACATGGTCGCGTTTTGTACAGCATCCTATACAAGATGCAGCGCAGAAAATGAATAGCCTCGGTTTTTGCATCAGAAAATCATCTATGATTTTATGTCTAAATTTAACAGCAATATTTTGATTATTTTGAACGTAACGTTTCCTCTAAATTAAATACTGCGGTCCATATGGCGCACCTACGTTAATAGTTCGCGACCTTGTACGGTTTGGGCACCATCCAACAGAGGTCATGTACTGCTCTGCTCTTTCAAATCGCTCGATGGGTACACATGTACTCGATGTACATAATATATCGTCATCTGTTTAGTGCCAAATAATAATGTCTTGTGATCAGTGCTACTACCGATCATAACATTAGTCTAATCTAACTCATTTATATGTGAAAATTATTCCAATCCTGAGATATTAACAAAACCTAAAGTGAAATATAAAGAAAAATGTAAAAACTTGATTTCGTAAATTGTTATTGAATTTAAAGTAATAAAGATATAATTTTTAAGTACATATTTTATATTACTTACAATTTAAAATAACACTCAGGAAATACAATCATAAAACCCAGACTAATTATCAAATACAATACCCACACACGATTTACGGATCTGACACTTCCGATAACCAACCCTGCCGCCTATTGCACGAACAACATTGTTCAACTCACGTAAACAAACCATGAGTTTCTTCAATCAGATTGTTGCGTTGTTCTAGTGCTGGCATCGCTGTCGCCTTTGTCATTATTTTGATAATTGCTTCATTAATTTCTTAATTCTATTTTCGCAGCACAGGAGCTTTGGCTAAGAGGAAATTTTATAAGATATAAAGTCGTGGGATGATTCGAGCATGAGAAATAGTACATGCATCTGCATATGACTACATCCTTAGTGAGTGAATAACTAACTAAAGAATAGTAATAGTAATAATATTGAAAAATTCTTGTGCTTTTTTTTAAAATTCAAGTTGAAACAAGATAATTTTAATTTTCAAAACAAAACTTTGTACTACATACACGTTGGGTTATTTTCATTACTATTTTCGAGAGGTGCAGTCCCTCTCATCATCTGCCGGTCAAATTTCCTATAAAATGACTAATAATTTCCCTTTGTATATAAACCCCGCGTTTACTCAATTCAAAAACAAAAATTAATATATTAGATAAAAACGGAATACGAATATATTAAATAACTTGTGAAAATTGCAATAAAAAATATATAGGTCAAACCGCAAGAAATCTAAATACGAGAATAAAGGAGCATCGCCGCTGCCTAAAAATAACAACTTCTCGGAATTTTCTAACCATGTAATTAAAATAAACCACTCTTTCGTTAGTCATAGACAAACTTCTCTACGCAGTACCTTATAAAAGATTAATAATGAAAAATTTTAAAGCCGTTGAAACACAAAAGAATTTGAATTCGGCATAACATTTCGCCTTTACTGTCCATATTCCCTTTGACGACCGAAACCTCCCCGGTCCTCTCAAGCCCCGCCCCACTGCCTGAATAGACTACAATACTGTATTTAGTTTAGTTGTCACCTGATGATGAGAGGAACAGCGCCTCTAGAAACTTATAGTGAATATAACCCAACGTGTGTGTAGTACAAAGTATTGTTTTGAAAATTAAAAAAAATCATGCTACACCACAAAATAAGCGTCATATCAATTAATGATATGAAACAAGATATTTTACGTTGTAAGGGTATACTGTGTGGATGTGGACTACTGTCACATCTGCTAAAGTCTCGTCACATTGGACGATATAGTGTTACTAGCAGAAACCTAAACAAATCCAAAACTAACGATTCAAGGATTGTTTAAAAAACTAAAGTCCCTGGTCAGCAGTGCAAGGATGTATGAAAAAAAATTATAGGATCTGGATAGAGATTATTTGAGTACAGCATGTTAAAATTCGTAAAAACTTTTCTGTAATAAACTAAAAATAGGCGAGTGTATATAGTATATACAATATAACGTAACTAAATATTAGTGGTGGTAAACTGTTACGTGACTGTGATTGTGTCGATGATTGGTAATTAAGATTTAAGAGGCTTACTTTCTAGTGTACCAGTCATTGCTCAAAGAAATACGTTAATCAGTTATCAATAATCGTTACAATCGAACACAATGACAGTTAACGGTATAATTAACCAGTATTTTTCGTGACCAATTTTCGAACCTATATGTTACACTTTTTCAAATTAATACATCTGTCGTTCCATTATTTGAAAGTCATCTACATTATTTTTACGGAATCTCAAATACCTTTGAGTAAACCGACTTGCAGACGCCAGAATTAACAATTCATGTTTATTAAATTTTGGACACATTGATACAACTTATAATATTAAGAAGAACACACTCTTATTCTGAAGTTGTAATTATTCAGAACATAGCTCTTTGATGTTTTAAATACTAATTTAATGTATTAATTATATATAAAATCAATTTTGTCGAAAAATATTGTTTTTACGCTACCGGGATTGCATCATTTGTACTTCCCCGGATTGGAAATAGAGATCCAGGTTCGAATCCCGGTAGCGCAAAAATAATATTTTTCGACAAAATTGATTTTATGTATATATATTTATAATTAATACATTAAATTAGTAATTACAAATTAAATTAATCGATTTGAAAGATATGCTGAAAAAATCTACCCATCGAAAAAATATTTTTCGTTAAATAGATTTTTCTATACATTGTACCTAAAATGACACATTAAAACACAGAACAATGTTCTAACATTGAAACTTCACAATAATAAAATTGTTGTTTTCATTAAAAATATAGAAGTTGACCAATTTTAGGATATACAGACCAAAATGTCCACATTCCATATGGAAATACATCGTTATAGTGTATCCTTGTATAACAATAGTAAAAATATTGTTGATTGAAGTAATTTTAATTAATCATTGACACTTCATTAAGATTATGGTTTGAAATAAATATTTTATGGGAACTTCATAGTATTATGCGGACACATGAGAGAACGTTTGAATGCATCAGGCAGTGACCCCGTGACACCGAAGCTATAGCGTTCCCCCTTCCGTTATCCATATTATATAGTTTAATTAGTTGAATGATGAGGGGAAATAAGGAACGAAGTCAAAAACAGACAAAGTAAAATTGCATTTAAATGTTTATAGAGGAAAAGAAAAAAAAATGATTTCGTTGAAATAAGTATTGTAAAAAAATAAACAGTTAATAATAGTCATTTATATTCACCGTCATTGTCAGGTACGTGTAATAAATTGAATATAAGCGTTGAAATAAGCTATGCATTACTATATTTTTGAGAAATAAATGTAATTAGATATTAGAAAGATCATTTGTCCAATGTCAAAATTTAATTAATATTGGTTCCAGCACGACTAAATTTGTGTATGACAGTTTAACGTTATATGATAGTAATAAATAGAAGATTTTTAAGACACCTCAAACAGTTAGCGATGTTTGAAAATAAAAATGATTTAAAAAACAATTTTAAAAAATATAGAACAAAAAATTGTCAGATTATTTCCCTTAATCTTCTTTCCCATACACGTTACCCAGTAAGAGAAAAAGAGAAAGGGAAGAAGTACGTTATCTCGACTGTGAGATTTGTAACTGTAATTGGTAACTCGGCGGTAGGTATATTAGAAACTAACCACCAATAGTTAAATGTCATTTACCAATCATCATTATAATCGGATACCGATCACACAATCAGTCACAATTACACAATCACTATAACGGATTTTTAGATGAATTGCCATTTTTTTCAATAAATTAAAATCATCTTAATTAACCCTTGTGAGTACTTCTCTAGAAGGAAAAATGAGAGCCTTATGTGAGTAAATTTCTCAAACTAATGGTGTCTGTACTCGTATACTCGTATTGCATAGATTGAATATTTTATACAGATCTCTAGATTGATTATAAATTTTCTATATTGTACAGAAAACGATTCGTAATACAATGAGTCATTATTTACTATAAATAGTTTGTAAGCTACATTTATCAACGCCTTAGAAATTTAATAATAGGTAATTAATAAAGTATAATAAAGAAAGTATGAGAAACGTGAAAACACCATCAAGATGTTAAACAATAGACAATAAAAATTCCTGTACCATTGAAGATTGAATACAAAGCAAGAAATCGTTTCACAACAACCACGAAAGTGAAAAGAACTCAAAACCTTGAATTGAACTAGTTACACGCGTTATGTATTATACGTACATAACACCATAAAAACCATGTAATAACTGACTCATTCTTCTGTTATTATTCCCGATATAAAATAACACGAGAATTTACACAAATATCAATGATCAGTTTAACAAACTTCATCAGGTAGGCACTTATATTTGTATATTTTTAGTTAAAAACAGTTATTTGTATACAGTTACATTATCAGGGTCGAATTATGGCCTATGAACTTGAAACGCTCGCTTGGATTCTTTCTCGGTCCGAAGACACACAATTGAATAGCTTTCTGAAATTTTTAATAATAAAGCTCTAATATCAATATAATTGATTACTTTTCTGAATCTTATATTACGCATTTATAAATATAATTACTATTAACACTTTAGGTAAAGACAAATGTGGATAATTGTTATGCAATTCTGTTTTAATAAATAAAATAAAAATGAAGAATATTTATATTTTAGCCAATAAGTATCACTTACATCAATCGCTTACCGTGCTACATGCGTACTCAAATACACGCCTAGTACTCATCCATTACATTTAGAGTACAAGCCTAACTAACATCTCTCTCTATAGTCAATGGCTCTTTTTTGGTCGCGGTAAACCTGTATGATCATACAGGTTTACCGCGTAAGGTATGGCCTTGACAATCATTTTCTATTCTAACCGATCTTCTACTATACACAGGGCTACGTGTAATGACCATCATATCATGCCTTTTATTTGATGTATCCAACTTGTAGGGGTTATTTTAAAATATATTAATACATTTAATCGTTCCATTATTTGAAAGAGCCATCTACCTTATTTTTACAGAATCTCAAATACCTTTACGTAATCTGATAGCAGATGCCAGAATTATTAATTCATTTTTATTAAATTTTGGACACATTGATACAACTTTATTATTAGAACACATTAAAAATGTAACATAGATGTTCGAAAATTTGTCGCTGTAGCATAGTTGGATAATGCTCCTTCCCCGGTTAGGAAAGAGAGCAACAACAATATTTTTCGATAGAATTGATTTTATATGTATATCTTTCTAATTAATATATTTAATTCATATTTAAAATATCACAGACCGTCTGTTCTGAATAATTACAACTTCACAGTAAGAATGTGTTCTCCCAATAATATATTTATTTGTACGTCTATCTATCCACGCGATCCGCATCTCGCAAAACTAACGCCACAACACAATTTAATATGCGGGTTATATTTTCAAAAATTCTATTGGTTTAGGACCACGAAGATACACAGAAATTGCGTACATCTGACCAGTAATTTTCCGCCCTGAATGAGAATATCTAATATCTTAAAAATCATCGACACCAACATTACTAAACTTGGTATCTAATGTTTTATAATTTTTCTAACTGTATTTCCTACTAGCGATTGCTTTAGTATGTCTCATCGCCAAACAATAAATATTGTACTAAAATTCTTTTTAAGATACCTAAAAATGAGAAGAAGAAAGACACGAAGCTTTTTAATCGGTTAAGCAGTTTAAATATCTATATACAAATGAAACAATCGACCGCTCCATGTGATGTTTGGTCTCTTATTTTAGTGGAATAAAATAGGTTGCTGGTCTTCGAAAATAAAATCTTGCGCAAAATTTAGAATAGACGAGTCCCGTAATACGTACAAATCCCTCATACTCGACCTAACAGAGCGAGACCGCGGGAAAGACCAAGATGTAGATGGGCGTATAATGTCAAAACAGACCTGTGAGTGATAGACCGCAAAGGTGATGACAAATAATGACAGGACTATTGTGACTGCGGTCACGGATTTCAGAGTCCGAAAATTAAAAAAATACTTCTTTAAATATGTTCTTTCTCATTTGCCATGTTTAAAAAAGTAAACGATATAAGATATCAGTTCGTCGCTTATTTCACGCGACACACGATAATATAAAAAACGATGATGAAATACAATACTTACCAAATTAGCTACTTTTTGATTGGTCCGGATTTAAGGGCTTGCCAATGCCATCTATTAATTCGACCCTGCCCCGCATCCTTGCACTCTGTAATGAACTCATTCAATGCAACCATCTGTTCACTCTTCACCATGATTTATGAAAGCTTTTGATGGTATAAGCGAACGATACGGCGCGAGCACCGACGTGATCGTGAGTAGGTCGGGTTTAGCCATATCGTATCTAATTTCTAACGGAGCGCGATGTTCAGTAGCTTTTATACACATACAACGCATGTATAAATAATAATACGTCATCTTTACATTTTTTTGTGGATTATACTCTTTTTAGCATTTAAATTATACGTAACAAAGACATAAATTATAATACGAAGAAGATGTCTATATAAAGATAATTCATAGGGTTATTAAATATAAGATTTTAGTAAATAATTTAAGAGGAGTTAGTCGAAAGGCACCAGTAATAGGATCTGTATGTATAATAGTATAGGAACATTTTTATGTTACTATAGATACAAAGTTGTTAAGTTTGCAACTCCCTTTAATTCCACACACAATTCTAACGCGAATTGTACAATTAATAATAAAAAAAAGCTACTGTAAGAAAAGTTAGGCCTTCTTACGCCCTTTAAGTTTTTATTTACTCTTAGATACAATACAATGTATTATAAATGACAATATAATATAAAAGAAAGAACATGCAAAGATCAGATATCCATACAAAAAATAATAAAATATGTTGTTAAGAAAGGAAAGAAGCATGGAAGCGCCGGAGATTCAGCAGTACCGTGCCGGGATCAGTACACCCACACACTTCTCTCCCTCCGGTTACAAAACAGATAAATATAAGTACAAAAGGTGAGTGGTGCAAGGCATCCATTAAAGGGCCAAACAAATCATACACTCCCAGATGGGAGAAAGACGAGACACATGCATGGTTTGAGTCACGCCAAAATACGGTGTAGCCCATCGGTATTAGGTACGCCCACGCACATCAGCTAGATGCATTCAGCCAATATTATTAGTAATTGAAGGTTACTTACTATACCACTAAGGTACATTTGGATATTAATTTTAAAGTCGAAATAATATTAACTTTGAAGAAACAGACTTATTCCGAGGATGATAGCAAACAGAAACGGAAAATGTTTGAGTCACATCCTCCGGCACGACACAACAGTAACCACAGTAATAGAAGGAAGTAAAACAAGAGGACTGCAATAAAACATTCGTGAGTCAGTTCCTAGAGCGGAGCAGATGCAGAATACCAGAAGCTACAGAGTAGGGTACAAAATAGGGATCGATGGAGAGCAACAAAGAAATATCCCCCAAGAAAAAAAGATCGATCCCCCCCAAAACCCCTCACTGTTTTCGTTAAGAAAAGATTTTAGCCAGATATAAATTACCTTTTGTTAACCATGTATATGTCAAATTAACCATCGAGCTATATCGTGTAAATTTAGGGGTGAATGTTTAAGAATGGGATTCCTATAAACCTATAAAATTCCTCGTAATGACTTTCACGTTTTGTAAAATGCTCCTATATTTTTTTTTGCATTCTCGTAATATTCGTTCGCTGCACGATATCTGATATACAAAATTCTATGCGGAATGTATCGAAATATTTTTAAATGTACTTGAAAAGTACAACTGCATATACATAGAAAACAAATAATTTGCCAAGATCATTACAAAAATTTTTATGGGTAGGTAATATTAAGAGATATTCTTTGTATATAATACGATGCAACGTTAAGTAGTTGTATTCAAAATAAGGATTATCAAATCTGCAATCGATATGTTGAAAATATTTGCATTAAGAAATCCGGTTTAATAACAATGTTAATATCAAAACAATATAACGAGGTTACACACCTCCGAAGACTATCAGTTTAACAAGCATCGTGAAATAATTTAATATAAAAACAATAACAGTAAAATCGGCTACGTAATATTGGCAACAATCATTACAATCTACCAAGCGTGGAAACAATTGATCGAGCAGCGGTTACGTGATGCCAGGCAATAAATAATCATGTAATCTGTGGATCTACTGATGCCGTGCGCTGATGATAAAAATCATCAAAAATATAAATATACTGGACTCATTACAAAGATTAGAATTAAGATCGTGACGATTCGCAATTATTATTAGCGCGTTAACTGCACAAGAATATAAAAATGTGTTTAAAATAATTATGTATTTTTATTTAGGTGGTTATTTTAGACCGTCTATTTACATAAATTATAATTCTAACGATTTTCATGAAATTACAATTTTTATTTTATTTGGGCTTCTTATAGTATTTTATTTCTAAAATTCATTAAAATTGTTTAACACAACGTACAAAAATATTTCATAATATTTCCTCACTGCTATGCCTCGTAAAATCATAACGTGATTGTTACATAAAGGAAACAAGAATGGTTTGCCGATCTTAGCTTCTGTCAACCGACAATGATGATGATAATTATGAGGTCGAAAAAAATAAAACACAAAAGATGTTCAATATCGGTATACTACGGCGATGCGACACAATCGAGAATGGCTTCCCGCCTGCAGAATACTCTGCTTTTATTCAGGTACATGACAATACATACAGTCATATTTGCAAGTACCTACTCAGCGACAGGCCGCCGCTGTGACGTTTTACTAAGACGTCATTGTTTTCCTGAAATCTATCCCACGGATTTTTTGGCGCCACGCCGACGATTACACCTTTAAATTACTGACACGTATCTTATCATATCAATTATATGGCGCCTCTGTTGCAACCTCGCAATTCTGTGCGATACAGTGATGAAGTATAGCGTACATTACTAAATACATTTCTAATACCCTAAAAAATCTGAATCAAAGTGGTTTCAGCCGTTCTTGAGTTTCAAAGTAACTGACAAACAAACGTTGCCTGAAAATATTACTATATAACTTTGCAAATTGAAAATATCGATTTTATCTAAACTTATTTCTCGCATCACTGATCAATCTTTTACAATAATGATTATCAGAGGTATGAATTTCATTTTGTTTATATATTTACGACACAGCGCTGTTGTATTCAATACGATAAGTTATCGCTGCACGTTCTGCACACGTGTGTGCCTGCTCGCTATTTCTTATTAGTTAGTGTAATGAGTAATGTGTAATGTCAGATAATATACAGTTTTTATCGGTTTTCATTAAAAATATTAGAAGATGCCAATATGTCGCCCTTTTCACATCCATACAAAAAGAGGAAACCTACTTCACTTCTAAAAACGTCTTTGCTGTTTCTGTTAACCTTTTAGTATAGTGATAAGCTCAAAATCACGAACCGTGAGTCAATCACTGATATCTTTGAGTCACTCACTATCAGTGATTGGATATCTGGAAATATTGTGATTCGTAATTTATTTTATTTATATTTGGTTATGAACCATGACTCGGCGCATGTGCATATGAGACGAAAATATTAATGAAGGAATAACGCTATAATTTGTTAAATATGAATTAAATATATTAATTAGAAAGATATACATATAAAATCAATTTTATCGAAAAATATTTTTGTTGCGCCACCGGAAATCGAACCTGGATCTCTTTCCTAACCGGGAAAGGTGCATTATCCAACTATCAGACAATAGGAACATAGTTCTGAATAATTACAACTTCACAATACGTATGTGTTATAATTTGTGATCGGCGCCATCTAGTAGATTCTGCCAAAATGTTTTACTCATTTAACGCGAAACGCTGAGAATTTGACCCGAAAAATAAACTCACATTTTTTTAAGGATTTTCATTCTCTTTGCGATGATATTAAATAAGATATATATTAATTATTGATGTAAGAAATTGTTTTTTTACGCAAATGAAGCTTGAATAATAAATATAAATAAATATGTACGCTCAAAATTATGTTTTTTTTTTGTATTGTGGTATCGTGCGGCGCATGCGCAATAGTAATGAAACTGTGATCACAGTCACAGTTTTCAATCACTGATATTATCGAATACCAATCACAATCACACCAGTGAATCAAGAGTAGCATTTTTTCTCATCACTACTTTAGTATGTTCAAGATCAATTAAACGTCTGCAATTTGTTGAATATTTTAAGTGATCGTTGACAGAACTATGTGTTTTATATTGTTATCTCGATTATTAATAAATTAATCTATTAAATAAAATTGCCTTCACGCAGACGAAGGTTTTATCATCAATTCTTCACGAGCTGCACGAATCAGCGTGGTATTGGTATATATGAAATACTTAAACATCACACATATTAAGGTTTTTCTGTATATTTATAAGTCTACCTATTATTTCTATTAACTGTCGTGACAAGTTAAAACTGACCAATGGTGATATTAAAAATAAAATAATCGATTTGGTATAAAAACGTAAATAGAATAATAATTTTATTTTAAATACTAAATTAATGTATTAATTATAAATATATACATATAAAATCAATTTTGTCGATAAATATTGTTTTTGCGTCACCGGGATACGAACCTGGATCTTTATTTCCAATCCGGGGAAGTGTTTTGTGCTATAACGCCAGTATTTTTCTTGACAAATTTTCGAACCTATATGTTACATTTTTCAAATTAATACACACAACAAATTATTTGAAAGCCATCTACATTATTTTTACAGAATCTCAAATACCTTTGAGTAAACCGACTGCAAAATTGTTTTTATATGTATATATTTATAATTAATACATTAATTTAGTATTTAAAATATCACAGACCTATGTTCTGAATAATTACAACTTCACAATAAGAATGTGTTTTCCTTAATAATAATTTTATTAATCACATTTCACCTGAAAGTGCGTGCAAACTTTTCTTATCTGATATATAACTTGCCTATGCAATAGGCGCATTAAAAAAATAGACATCTGAAATCTAAAATCTAAAAATATTGAAGAACTTTATTCGAGGACATATAAAACAATATACGCGTAATATCATCATATTTTGGGTAAATCTTTTAAATTTGATAAATTTTATAATCATACATTGAAATAAATTTATAAATATATAAATAAAAACTGACATTCATAATAACTTCACGAAGAAAAATTTCGCGTAAGTAAACTTTGAATCTAACACTTGCATATCATATCTTGCACATAAAATAAATATTGACATCTTTCCATGCCGATAAATATACAACATCGTGCGTTGATATCTACCAGCATGCGTGACACCATTTTAAACTATTAAAATAAAAATAATTGTGTAAGTTGTTTGAAAAAACAATTGTATTTTTTAATCATTCATTATTTTTTGTTGTATGAGTTTTTATTAAATTGTTAGAATACGAATTGTAATCAAACATGTTACACACTGATATAGAGAAACGTTTTGTTGTTGCCGATCGAACATTTAGAAATAAATTTTACGTGTCAAACTAGTGATTCAACTAGTGCAAAGCGGTTGAACATCGTTCCAGGAGACAACAAAGTTATAGATCTAAAGTCCATCGAGAAATATCACAACAAATGCTTGAGGAAGATCTTAGGTATAAAATGGGAAGATCTTAAAACATAATTGAGTGTCCTGGAAGAGGCAAACATTCGTAGTATAGAAATTACGATCCTGAAGCATCAATAAACGGCTTCCCACACAAGTTATGTTTACGCAACTATCTCACGGTAAAAGAAGTTATGGATGAACCGAGAAAAAGATTTAAAGACACCCTGAAGGCGAATCTGAGAAGATGTGGCATAGATCCTGAATACTGATAAACTGCGGCCCATGACCGAGGACAATGGCGCCAAAAAGTGCATGATGCAGGGTAAACTTGCAAAGGGAAGAGAACTAACGTAATCCAAGTATATTTCGTGTTCTCATTTATATTTTATTATTACGTATTTTAAATATAAAGTGCAAAATATGTCTTTAAAATCAAATGATGAGATTGATTTTAATGTGCACGAACTTTGTGTCTTCCGCATATTAATAAAAACCAAATACATTATATCAATTTTATATTTTTTAGAATTATGCAGAACACATTAAATGTAGCATTTTATATTTTGATAAATCTCTTCAACATATTTCAGATTTGTTCACAAAAGCGTGAAAATTCCGCCTATAATCATCAAACATCTTTAACAAGGCTAACGAGGATTTTTATGAGAGCCACATTATTTTGTCTCCACGCGTGAAGGTCATGTATAAATAATTTAGTTGAGTGAACTCTTAACGCCATCAAAACATTTGATTGTGAAATTCGTTTTATTTTCACACCCAAGTCCATTGAAACAAATATTTAAGACCCATTTTATTTTTTATGTGATGCGCACTCAAAGGAATATTTCAGCGATATTAGTCTTCGTAAATACGACTGTCGGTTGCGAAAACCTAAATATCAGTGCGGCTCTGCCAAGGGTGAAAAATAATATTCTATCGCATCGGTACGTTAAGATTATTAATCTTTGTTGTGGGTAATTTATGGTTCAGCCACCTAATATTCCAGAGAAGATGTATTTCATCTTATATAATAAGATGCTTCACGTACCTGCGATTTTTCTAGATCTATCAACTGCCTACATATATAATACATATGGCAGCAAAGTCCCAACAATTTCTGTAATAGTTTATGAGATGAACACTTATTTTTATTTATTTTAATATTAGAAGATATAATACATCTATAAAATAATCAGCAGGATAGATATATATATATATATTTCTTCTCTATAGAGAAGGAGCATATACGAGAGAGTATAATTTATGTTTCAGTTAGTCTGTGTACATATTTTTTGACTTCAGATATAAATTTATGTAATTTTTCTGATTGTGATGGGGAGATTGTTAAAAAATTTGATGCCTTGATAAATATAGTTATTTTGAGTTGCGGTATATTTTAGTTTTGGAATATCAATTTGGTCTCTTACTTAGACCGGAATTAGCTTCTGATATTTAAATTATTTTTAATTTTAAAAATTTATATATTTGAATTATTTTGTATATATCTATTATTTTACTTCAACTTCAATTGTGTATCGTTGTGTATCGAATCTTTATTGGTTCAGAGTGATCTCGCTAATTTAAGCTGATTTAAACATTTCATTCCTCCTCTTTTCCTCTCTCTTAAAGCGAACTACAATATACTCGTATAAACCTAGATAAAATGTGTCACATGACAGCGTTAAACTATCGCACTAAAAATGCGATGGATAAAATAAATTAAAATGTAATATAAATGCATATTTTTATTTTCCACGAAACAAAAGAACACCATTTGAACTAGAAGAAAAATTTGGACGATTAAATCTTTATTTTTTTAGAGAAACTAATAATAACATAATACATAAAAATAACGCCGGTGAAGTTTCTTCGGAATTAAATAACAAGTACATAATATACTAAAAAATAGTATGTATATTCATAAAAAAGAAACAAAACAGTGTTTTTAAACTGAACATACAAAATGGAAAGGGTAAGGAGGGGAGGGAAATGGGATGCAATATGATACAATTTATGTTAATAGTTATTGAAAAGTTGGCGTAGTTTAATTATATAGGGAAGCAATTTATCGTTGAAAATATCGAAGAATTTACGGCATTATATTTTGACGTAGAGCGGATCACAAAACAATTTTTTTATGTAATTAGTTCTGCCAAAAATTGGGTAAAAAAGATTATTTGATAGTGTTGGGTGTGTGGGACAGTTTAAAGTTATTTGTTCTAACAAATAGGACGAGTCAATTAAGTTATTTAAAATTTTATAGCGGCAAGATAAATCTTGCGTGTTTTTTTTATTTAAGAGGGGGGGGGGGGATTTCACGGAAACCCTCACTTTCTGAATGAGATTTAATGTCTAAGCGGGCACGTGAATTTAATATATTAAAAAATTTATGTTGAATTTATTTTCAAGTCGGTCGCTGTACGTGGAATAATGTGTGTTTCAAACTACCGATCCGAATTCAAGTTGACTGCGCACATTTGTTTTAAGAGACCAATACAAAGTACAATGATCTGTATATTAGGTGACACGGGGTGAATAAGAAAAACATAAATATTTATAATAATGTTTTTCTTTTGTTTTATTATTGACTATTATATATGAGCAATAATAAAATAACCTAACTAACTATCCCGAACGTTTCGGTTGGTTAGCAACCCCGGACAATTGTCCACTTATCGTTATCGACTCTTTTCAATGTACGCTAAGCGCTTGGGCTACGAAAACAGGACTAACGTGCTGGTCCTCCGTGACGAGACTCGAATCACTGACCATTTGGTCACATTGTCACTTTTCTTGTTATTTTCCCGCCGCTTTATTATCTCGCCGCCACTGTCTACTAATTCAGTTTACACTATTATCTTTTGTTCTCGTTTTAATACGGATAATACATCTCTACACACACATTTGAGTTCAGTAATCAATTTGGTTAGGTTAGTATATATTTTTCTCCATATATTGCATAAACAGTTTCAAAATGTATTAAAAAAGAAATTAAACGATATTTGTGTTATTTTATATACCAATCAGAACCAAATAAACAGTGGCGCGCATACAACAGGAAAAGTTCGGCGATTGTCTTGCCACTGGGTTAAAAAATCACACGAAGCATTATCCCTTTTATCCCTTTATCCGCATCAACGGGACAAATTGTAATCACTTGTTTCGCTGAAAATCACAGATATCTCGTTTCACAAAACGTTTGAAACGAAATTCTACACTAGCTGATTAAAATTAGTCACGAACGAAGAAGCCCGGTTTGTGCTAATTAGTAAAATTAGTGGGAGCAAAGATGGCGAGATCGTAAATTGATTGATATCTGGAACGCGCAAACGTGTCGACGATTCCGCGTACAGTCCTCTTAGTTGTGATTTTCCACTGAAACCACGCGCTCCGAATTGAGCAGCGCATGAAACGATTTGCGAGCGGATTTTGGCGCCAACGCAACCAACCTTGTGACGTCACCGGTCGAGGAATGCGACATGTTGATTTCTGCTGATTATACAACCAACCCCGTCTCCGTCCACCGAGCGTCTCGGTGACGGTTCGGTACCGAGGTCGTCCATTGACATATCAAATAATTATTGATTGTGCATTTGGCCCGAATGACTCGGGAATCGGATCAATGTCGAACGTGTTACATTAGATATGCCGAAAGTGAGAGTTTGTGACATCGAGTCTAATCAATTTTAAATGTTGTTGTTTACGTGCATACTGGGCCGACCTGAGACATGCGCAAAGGGTGCAGCCGCGCCTAGCCCCGCGCATGGCGAGGCCCCGTGCTTATAACTTATAACTTATAACCAGGGGCGTGCACTGTATGCAAGCAAAAAGCTGTGCATTACAAAAAAATCTGGAAAACAAATATAAATTAAATAATACATGTTATAATTACGCTAGCGTCCACCGTGCGTCAATAGAATCATTAGTGGCGTAGTTCAGGATGCTACCGCGCAACGCCGTCGGAGCCTTGGTAGCCTCTGTTTTAATATATCGTTCTATTCATGCCATATAATTGCTACCTACTGAATTGAAAATTTTACTCGGCAGAGTCAGAAATGGATCAGCTGATTCATGTTGTACGGAGTCCTTATACTGTTTAATAACTGAATGATATTTGAAAGGTTTTGAACTAGCTTCTATTTCCTCATTAACTAATTCGAAAATTTTACTACCTTTCTAAACGTGATGTTTTGATTATTGTTCTTTGCATTCGAGAAAAGTGCATTTTTATTATGGTGAATTCATTTTGCCTAAAGACGTCTGTTAAACGAAAGTTCATAAACCTGTGAACAATGTAGCATATAGTATTATATAATATCATGGTAACTGCATAACCTAAGTCTATACCTACTGCACGCCACTGATTATAACATATAAGCAAATAAAACATGAAGTATTGCTAATTTATTTAGTCCTAGCTCTAAATCTGTTATTTTATTTTGAAAACACACCGTTTTACAGTAATAAATAAAACAATAATAAAAATACAACAAAAAATTATATGTTTCCTCTAGATTACAATAATACACAGTGTAAATAAAATAAATAGTACAAAAGAATAAAGTGTCGAGGAAATTGAAGATTGAAGACACTTCCTTGTACAAGCTTTAATAAAGAGTTTAAGAAACTAATGGATATTAAGAGTGTGAAAAGAAAAAAAAAATTTAAATGTGAGAGATATTTGTATATTATGTATTGGGTCGTCTAAAAAATCTTTGCGGTTTTCTTCAAATGCTTTTTTTTTTTTGTGACAAAAAAATGACATACTATAGCATTTTCTTTAATTTTTCTTGTAATTTTCTCAATTTTTGGACTTAAATAATGGAGTGTGAAGTTAAGAAAAACGAACATTTTCAACACATAATCGCGTTTAATCAAGGTTCTGATGGTCGTCCAGGAGCTCAACTGAGAAATTCTGCTGCATCCACCCTACTGTCACCTTTTTCTGTCGCTCTCCAATCAAATACGCGGCGTTACGTTCAACAACGACAATGACCTCAAAAATGAGCCGATTTTTATAGAAAATACATCGACAAATTAGTTGAAAGATAGGATGAAGTTCTGAACAATAATGGTGAATAGATAGAATAGACTTATTAGACAATTCAATATGTTGAAGTGTGTAATGCTATTTAGATTTTATTAAATTGTGCTAGTGGTAGATTTGTGGTAGACGGATCTCATCCATTACAATTTTATTGTTGCATGCAGTCATTCGTAGTAATACTTATATGTAATAAATAATTACATTTTAAATGGGTTTTTTATGTTTAAATACATTCTGGCAATACTCTGACCGTTTTTCATTATTACGCGAAGCTATAAATAAATAAATGAGTAGACCCCACGCACAAACATTGCAATCAGCCCCGCAATTTTGCATGCCTGCTCTGCGTACATATTGTACATTTATTAACATGGAATGTGTTCAATGGCTGGCATCCTGTGGAAATCTCTTACACCACGCTCGAAGTAACAATTGTTGTTACGTTGGATCTCATATCTAGAATCAAATACAAAAGTTTGCAAAGCATCGTAAAGACTGTTCACTTTTGCTAGTATATAAGGATGAAATGTGTGAAACGTGAAATAAAGTATAAATATCGTTTTATTTTCTTAGAAAATTATAAAAAAAAAAAACAGATATAATTTAAATACAAATAAAATAGGAATACATCATGCAAAAAATCAGGAATCTGTTCATTTTATAATTATAAATTACACAGCGACGTGTTTGTAAAAATTTCACCAAACTCCGCTGACCAATCTTCAATAACTATCTAAATAAACCAGCAAAAAGATGGTAAAAATCAACGTTATCCAGATGTAAAGAAAGTCACGTATTTTGAGACAATGAATGTGACTTTTAGGATTTAATAGTTCTACGGTATAGAGTAATAGATACACAAATTATTATTAATGGTTTGTTTACAGCCGTCAAAGTTGAATTTTCTGCTAGTCTCTTGTATTTATCTTATCTCATACGAATATTATTTATAACCTATAAATTATCATCATATTTAAAATGGTAGTGAAAAAAATAGAATTACAAAATAGAAAACAGTGCCCTTATGTTCATTTTCCAATTACATTAATAATTGTACTTGTTCAACGGTTATAATGGCTTAGCATAATAGCACAAGTTTATTCATAAATGCTAAAGCAAAAATTATGATTTTTTTGCATTTAAACGCAAATGGAAAAAGTCTTGTTCATCGATATCGATATATATGATACTTACACGAATAAATTTTCATGTGTTTTCGTATTACATACATGTGTAGTACAGTACATACTTCGGTCTAGTTAAGGCGACAGTGAACATTTCTTACATTATGTACGCATTAGAAATGTTTTTTTTTTAATTTTATCATTCCATTTCTAGCTGTGATAGATTTTAAAAATTATTAACCAATGTTATCGGTGGGAAAAGTATTGATACCAAAAGTTTTGTAGGGCGTGGACCTTTTAAGGCCCTGTATATGACGTGAGCTCTGATTTAAAGAGCCGATTTAAAGAGATAATTTTAGCATTCATATATACTAAAATTGAATGATTCCAATATCATGAAACTTGTATGTAGCTATTTCTCAAACCACGTAGATGTTTGTATTAATGAACGTTTTTCTTGCGGCTGGCGGAGACATCAGATGTTTTTCAAAAATGTGAAATCATTCGCCAGCAAGATGAACGAAGCCAAAGACGCGATCGTGCATATCGTACATTTTCAGACTATAATTATTCACATGAGGGTAAAAAGAGTGTATAGCTCGCGATGACAAATGACTATTCGTACACACAACTTTCTGATATATCGGCTCATATCGCGAGCGATTTATTTGCGGGGATAAGTACCGAGACTTTTTTCGAGTGTTGCGCAGACTTTCGTTCAAATAAAATAATGTCACGGCCTTGAGCCTGATTTCTGTGGAATAACAAGATAAAATATTTACTCTTTATTTGCACATATGATGAATACGTCGAATTTAATTCTGATCGCATACTCAAAACATTCCGGTCGACGACAAGGTTCGCTAAGTCCATTTTGTTGTCATCTAAAGGCTAAAATGTAATATATTGACTTATTATAACAGTGTAATAAATACTTAGGTTACTTTTCAATACTTTTCATAAAATTTATAATACGTATATAACTATTTTTTAAACGGTGAGTTTTACACTAGGCTCTTGACTTTTTCTGGAGTACCTCACATAAGCATATTAATTTTAAGTTGAACTACAAAAGTTATTACATTATTATTTTCAAAAATTTGCTTATTTTACCTTTCATTTATTTAGTTAAAAATTCGAATAAAATTGAGATATTTTGAAATACATATTACAATTTTATATATTTTAAAATTAAAGTTAAAATTAAATTATACATAGCTCACTCCTGAAGAAAAAACTAATTATTTTTCTATGATTTAATTTCTAAATAGTCTGATTTATGTTTGTCGAATTATTGTCGATAGAGTATTGCTTTAAATAATTTTCAAAAAAAATCAGATTCTCATTGAGTTGACATATATGTCTGATATTTATTTATAAAATCTGTATATTATCTATTTATTTATTTAAAATATGATACATACTATTACAGGTTTAGTCACAAAGAGTTTCAATCCAAAAGAATTCCAATCTATTTCCAAGAAAGCGGGAAGAAATGATTATTATAAGAACTGCATGTGACTTTTCTCATTATGTAAGCACGAAAAAAAATGTGAAAATCATTATTCATAACAAAAAATATTTGGGGACAGGCGTCGCTCTGTGAAGAGTTTATTTAATTGATTATCACGCCATCTACACGCATCTCTGCATAGGTATTGATTCGCCATCAAAACGTTTTAGAATATATTCAGTATTTTTATTCTGCTAATCTCTTATTTCGCTTTCATTTACAAGATTCGCGGAACACGTTTCCAAGTATCGTATTTTAAAATAAGTGATGAAATATTGTAGTTACTCGCGGAAATAAAAAAAGACGTTGACATAAAATTATCATTAATTTTGAAAATATTTTTCGTCCAAAAATATTTTTGAGTTACTCTTCTGTTTCTGTACTTATTAAGTTGACCAGTCCACGGATGTATACGTCACATAAATTGGACCACGAGTGTACCGATAACCTACTAATGGAAGCTTTGACGTCACCGTGACGTCAAACACCGCGTTATGAAAAAATATGATGTTTTACGTCCTGGCCTGGCGCGAAGGACTTATTTTCTTTTATTATCGCTTTAATTTCGAACTTCAAAGTGTGTCTTGTAATTTGGTTCCCATTTACCAATGGGAAAGATTTACATATATGTATATTTGAAAATGTGCAAAGGCCAAAATTGAAAAATTATTTAACGTTGAAATTGATCATTTCAAGATATTATCAACGAATTTATTAGAATAGTTCACACAATGAAATCGATGCCTTTAATTCGAATAAATAGAGTAGCGCAATTCTGATACATTGTCGCATTTGCGATGGGTCTCGAATATTATCATTTTGGATGCTCCTTAACTGAAGTCAAAAGGTTTCAAAATGTCCAGTGAGTACCTGCACCATAAATCCGCTCCTGTATTTTGTAGGTTACTATAAATGCTGTAGATTCTATAGCCAGAATTGCAAATATTAACAAATCGGTTAGGTCAAGTTAAGATTCCCTAGCCGGAATGCAACTATAACAAATCGGTTAGGTCAAGTTAAGATTTCCTAGCCGGAATGCAATTATACCAAATCGGTTAGGTCAAGTTAAGATTCCATGGCCGGATTGCAATTATAGCAAATCGGTTAGGTTAAGTTAAAATTATTAAGGGAACACATTATTATTGTGAAGTTGTAATTATTTAGAACGTAGGTCTGTGACATTTTAAATGTTATATTATGTATATATATATATATATATATTAAATATTTTATTATAAATATATACATGTAAAATCAATTTTATCGAAAAATATTGCTGTTGCGCTACCAGGATCCGAACCTGGGTCTAGTCAAGAATATAGTTGGTAATGCACCTTCCCCGAATTAGAAAAGAGATCCAGGTCCGAATTCCGGTAGCGCAACAATAATATTTTTCGATAAAATTGATTTTATGTGTACATTTTTCTAATTAATACATTTAATTAGTATTTAAGTTAAGATTCCATAGCCGAAATTATAATTATTAACAAATTGCGGTAGATTTCTCATTGTAATTACATAGGGCTCGGGTGCCAAGTGTCAAGTCGACGTTGTCAGTAGTAATAACTCCGCGTAAAAAGCGTTTCAATTTGCATTCCTTACAGTTTAGTATGCATACATGTGCGAATCAATTCTTCAATATTTAAACATTCTCTTCTTCTTCTTTTAAATAGGCAATCCACCCTTCAAGAGTGGTTTGTGCCGTTAATCAAGTTAGAAACTTTGTTTTATAGAAAAAGTACAATAATATTATAATATAGGCAATACTATATTACAAGTCAATACCATTGTCGTTCAAAAAAACTTGCTATTATATATATTAAACGTGGCGAGTTAAGGAAAAGAAGATGACACAAGTTGTAAAAAAAACCTGTGATCCGCAATGGACAGGCGAAAAAGACATAGTCAAGGTTTCCTCCTCGGCACCACACTCACACATTGGGGAATCTATTAAGTTAAAATTTTAACATTATATTAGGTGTTCATTTTAAATGTGAGATAATTAAATTTACGTGTAATATATTTACTAAACATAAAGACTATTTTTACTTAAGTGATTATCATCGTTACACCCGAGGCAAAATAAAATTCATTTTAAAATATCAATTACGATACTTACTTCAAAATATGATAGGACGCTTATAGTCACTTGACAAATCCTACTTCAACGATCTATCAGTGCTGTATCGCACAGACTTACTCGCCGATGTAGCATCATATAATTGATATGATAAGACACGTGTCAATAATTTAAATGTGTAATCATCGGCGTGGCGCCAAAAAACCCGTAGGATAAATTTCAGGAAAACAAAGACGTCTTAGACATTACAGCGGCGGCCTGTCGCCGTGTAGGTACTTGCAAATATGACTATATGTATTGTTATGAATCAGAATAAAAACAGTATTCTGCAAGCGAAAACCATTCTCGATTGTATCGTATTGCCGCAGTGTACCGATATTGAACATCTTTTGTGTTTAAGTTCTTTCGACCTCACTATCATCATCATCATCGCCGGTTGAGAGAAGCTGAGGTCGGCGAACCACCCTTGTCCACATTTTTGTTTCCTGTACGGAACGAGTCCTCTTGACTTTAATACGATTGTCAGGTATTATATGTACGAGTATATATTCGTGGTTCTTTCTGTATAGTATCTAATCATGTATACCTTTTTTAACATTGAATTCTGATAATTTAAATATTGTAAATAAAATAAATAAGGATTGGAAAGACAGAGGAATATTGAAAGAAGGACAATCGCGAGGAATAAAGTGAATTTTGCTTTTAATGCAATAGTTTATTATGAAAATTAATCATCCCAGGCTAGATTAGCGATGCATAATGAAGCTTTGTATGTATACAAATGTAACCTGGAGCTTGCAAAAGAAGAACAAAAATAAACTGAGTGGAATTGGAAATGTCATCGGCCGGACGTACATATATATGTATGTATGTCCCTCTATAATAGATCAAACAAATAACAACTTAAAAGTAAATTAAAGCTAATTTTAGAATAGTAAATAGAGTTTAATAATGGGTTGCTTAGGTGGTGTAGTCTTATGGAACGAAACAGAAAAGAATATATACGACATGTGCCGAAAGACTGTCGTATTATGAGTACATAAGACATATATCGAAATCAAGGAGTATATAAGGAGCCTAAATAATCAATAATAAAAGTGTATATATGAACGAAACGTTTTGTGTGATCCTTACCTGTGTGCAATGAGATACATAGTTACGTACGTGAAAGTGCATTTTCCCTACGAGATTACAAAAATATGTTGAACATTTAGAAATTTGTTTAATAAAAGTCAAACGAGACACGGTCACGTCTCCTTACATCATTGTTACATTAAAATTAATATTTTTAACCCGAACACGTTGGCGTTTCGGCCTTTAGACGAACGTGCGGGATCATTTTTAGATGCCCAAGGTTTGTGATTTTCCCTAGTTCAAAGGCATTCACCGTGATATTGCGAAGCCACAGTTACTTAATAAATTACACAAGAAATACATCTTGTCACGTAATATTTGTGTACTTACAACATCAACACAATTTAGTATATTGTGCAGCATCTCGGTTGCATGTTGATTTCATTTATTCGACCATATACACAATCTGTCTCTGTGTTTTACAATTTTTATTTTTTATCAATATTTTGAGTTCAATTTTTCCTCTTGAATAAAAGTAGGCAGGAATTTGTATAATAATTTATCAGGTAGGAATGAAATTTTATTATATTTAATTTTGACATTTTTTTATTTTACTTGTTTTTCAATGCTTGCTAAGTATTGTACTATTTTTTAAGCAGGTACTCGGTGTGTATTTTTTTTTCAAATTTGATGAATCCGATTCTTATGACCGTGTCCACGGATGGAGACACTCTTAGAGATTTAGTTGAGATATATCTGAATACCGCGTACTCGTGATGAGATTCAACAACTCAAACCATTATATACGGTGTATATTCTGACAGCGAGATTCAATACGTATACATAAACATCACCTAAAATTACGTTAGATCCCTACAACTATATATTCTGAGAGTTAAATATATGTTATTAAACATTGACATATAAATAAATTAAATTATAAATATTTATTGCGTTTTAACTGCTACTAGGGAGATTCAAAATTACCCAAACAATGAACATGACGACGGTGTGTACACGGTTAATACGAAAGTTGAGAGTAGTCTCCAAAATATCTCATAGGAGAAAAATTCAATATCTCCGAGATTGTTTCGAATTAAAGATCTCTTCCGTAGACATTACTGTGGTGGATTTTAAAAATTACTCTATATTATATTATTACCAGGCTCGTGCAGTAGGCTACACGAAATTAAATATTGTGATGCATTAACATCTAAATAATATGAAAATAATTGTGGCGGGAATATTTCGAGATGTGTATTTTATTTAGATTTATTTTGCAGAAATTTCGGTAAACAACAGCGTATTTCAACAGACTAATTGCACGCCACTGATTATTACATATACCTCAGAAATGTACATTTTTTACATTTAATTAGGTTTTAGTTTTACTAAGCCTGTCTCGCTAAATAGTCTGTGTTGAGACAGGCAATGTTTACAATTAAGACTAAATTTGATAATTCGTCCACTACATTCTACCACAAATATACATATAATATTTGAAATCAACCTTAATACAATATTATATTACCTTGCAAACGGCATTCGAATTAACATTTGGGTTTGGATGAGTGTCCCAATAACAGGCCGATCCATCTCTCTAATCGAAATTGTAATCGTACTTTTTAGATTCTTCGTAAAATTTAAAGAAAGATTGAAGGAAGAAAAAAGAAAGAAAGGTTTAAGGTTTAAAATGAGCAAGGCTTGCAGACAATTATAAATAACTTCTGGATGAACACCAGGACAGAGACGCATGTCGAGCATTGCACAAACAAGAATTCTTAAAAAATATGGAAAAAGATTATCCATATAAGTACTGCGAAAAGTATCGACATTAGAAAACTTTTTGGACCTCTGTCTAACGTGGACCGCATCGGCAAATGGGCCTAGGGGCAGAGCTCTTGATGCGGTTTTCAAATTAAGTTATACATTTTACAAAAAAAAAAAAAACCTTTGCATTATCATACTAAGATAGATCTACTAAATTAGATCGACGCTAATAGAAAATATGTTAAGAAAACAAAAGGAAAGAGACCGTAAAATTGATTGATCGGCTGGTGAGCGGCAAAAATTAACCTCGCCTAAAAATATTCGGTTAGTGGTGGTGAATTCTCCAAGATTAAAATCTTCTTTAAAATTTTCATTTATATTTATATTTTTTTTAAAGTCATCGACTCTAACCGCAGACAATTAAAAATGTGAAGCTCTCTAGATCCATGGTATTAATTTTTCATTTGTGTTTTTAACGACCACTAGAAGGACTACGTATATATTTTTTTAATGGCAGACCCGCTGATTTAGTCAGACTTAAATCTCTGCCAGGCAGATGCTGAGGCATGTGACTTATGCTGAAGAAGATGGTGTAGGATTGTGAAGGAGAACAATTTATAAATCAGCGTCATGAAAATATGTTGCTAGAGAGCGAAATTTGAATTTTTCAATTAATTTTATTCCTTACTCAAAATATAGTATTATTGTTATTGATAGAATAATGTTATACCCTAGATCCTTTATAATTAGATAACAAAGAGTAGTTCTTCATATATTTCAGTCTAATAAAACGTAATCCAATGCTTTTGCCAGTGGCGTAATGAAGTCAGTGTAGCCAATACGATGCATTGAGGAAAGTTAGATAGGGGTCCGCAGCCCACAATACTGTTGGTATCGACGATTTGTCCAGCGCTAATATAATAATTAATATAATCTACCACAGTAAGAAATGGAATTATCAAATATAAAAAATCATTTCTCACGTGTACTACGAAAACATGTTTAAACATTATCGATATATACAGTAGTACTCCACTAATATGTCAGGTTAAGTAAGAACCAGATTATCGCCGTAAAGCGATGCAATTTTTTTCAGTAGTTAGTACATATAAATGCTTAAAACGCATTGTTTTTTTTTCATGAAAGCGCGAATATTATAAGAGACAAGGGACAAAGTATTTTCTTGCTATTTAATTAATGAAATCGCGCTGTACCTACTTAATATTTTGTATTCTTCTAAATTGTATTGGTGTCGAATACCTTTCTTCCATTTTACATTGGGGACAAATTTTTTTAGATACGCCACTGGCTTTTGCATTCAGATAATAAATCAATTTAAAATCTACTGACAAGTGCTTTATTGCGAATACCAAGTGTACTGACTGGGAAGAAAATAACTCTGTTACGAGCGCGGCCAGAGGAACGGGTCTTGACATTGTCAAACATGCAGACTATTTGCGTTGGTTATTTTAAATATACTTGCGAATAGAAATCACGTTACTTCACAAGCTACGTAACATTTTAAGTCAAGTGATCAACTTTTATCGTGGAAGAATGGAATTTTGTTTACTTTTTGTAGACAAAATAGGTAGTCGGAATATATGAAAACAGATTCGCATCAATGTGTTATTCACGAGTATTTTTGAATCAAATTTTGGTTATAGTATTTAATATAAGTATATATTACAGAAAATAATAGCGTAATATTAAAAACAAAACGTTAGCTGATAAATTATTATTATATTTGTAAACATATAAAATACACTCGTATCAAGTTAAAGAGGCAATGACATGTTTTACATTATATACTTATATTATATAAATATTAAAAAATATTTTCGAAGTGAAATATATATTTAGCTTTATCTGTTTTTTTTTTGTGACATGTAATATAATGAATGTAACGTGTGTAATATGTGACATAAGTAAATTAATGAAATCATTAATTTTTAATGCAATAATAATTTGTGATAACAAACAAAATTAAATATAGTTTCTAACAATATATTGAGCTCTCTGTCAATGCAAATAAATAAATCTTCAGCTTCAAATTTAAAAGAAAACTCATACATTACAGTGTAATGAAGTTATAATAATATGAAATTGTAAAATTCAGAATCAAATTCTAATTTTGAAATATCACACAGCGGAAATTGAGTCATTCTTTTTTGTTTGAAAAATTCAGTTCAAAAATCTCACATGTCCAACTAACTCGTACTTCAAAGGAAATTGACACTTCACACCCCTTGCACCGTCGAGTCTTAGGATGGATTAGGACGAGTTAGAACACTAGTTATTATTTTCAAATAAATATTTCGATATTAAAGGTATATATAATATATAACTAACTGTAATGCTAATTTACGAATCAATTTTATATTATCTTAATATTATTTACCAGAGTATGCGAATTTTGTTAACATTTTACAATAAAATTGTATTTTACCTGTATACTTTAGAATACTTTTGATAATAATATAAAATACTTTAGAAAGGAACTACTTACGTAACGAGTAAAACAGAGCGCATTTAAGTCATAGTAAAGTTTATACCCTAGATCCTTTATAATTAGATAACAAAGAGTAGTTCTTCATATATTTCAGTCTAATAAAACGTAATCCAATGCTTTTGTCAGTGGCGTAATGAAGTCATTTTCAAATATTTTGAAATATTTCAATCCTATATAAATGTATCACAAACTTTGGTTAAGAATCGTAAAGCAATACTTAACTAATACATAATCGAGTGCACATTATAAAATTATACATAAATTTTGTGTAATAATAATGTTATTTTATGGATTAGTTGGTAGCTTCGTAACTTACCCTACTTTCTAACGCATGGAAAGTAGGTACCTATCTAGTAACTATGTTGAATACGCAAAATAAAAAATTGAGCGTCCAGAGAACGATATTTTTTCATATCCATTCATGTGATATAGTGCAAGATGATCATTATGGATTATATTATTAAGAGTGTGATTGAATGTTGATGTTGATGATGCTTTACATAGCCAAAGTTATTTTAGATAGATAGTCTGTCTTTCACTTTTTTTTTTAATACACAATCATTTTTCTTTGCTTCAAAATTGAAAAAAATGATGTCTTGTGGAAAGGATGACATCTGCGTGACAAAACACGTTTCGTTGTACACTTTGATGATAAATAATTAAATGCCGCCGTACAAGTTTTGGTTTCTCGTAATATATTGATATTTCCGAATGTGTTATTTAATTAAGACCGCGTTTCTTATTAATTGTCCGGAATAATTCCGTGTCCGAGCTCAGCGCGACAGACGCCTACGGCCGTCCGGGCGCCCTCCGCAAGCGATTCAACATAATTTACTATTTTTTAAGCATCTTCTATCTATTCAATAAAGCGGTAAGTTTATTTATATGTATCTTATGTAAACACATTCCGGCTACAGCGCCTGTTGAATTCAAATCACTAACCTGAGTGTTCTACGGATTGCGAGAACGAATAATAGAAGGCGCAACATTTATACATAATAAAATATTGTATGTATTAAGATGCCATTTGCATTTTAAAAAAAATTATATCAAATACCAAACATGAATACATAGCGTCCACGGGTTGATTCGTTTATTTATGTAATATATGTATTATCATCCAATTTAGGCAATACTTCGTCATAAAATTAATTCGGTAAGTGTCTTCCAACACTAGAATCAGATTTTTTAAAATCTTTTATCTATATAAATGATGTGTGTATAATTATAGCATCTCTTCTTCGGCCACCTCTTCACTGTGCGTAGGTACTTTTCCCTCCCTTTTTATCCAACTGGTAGCCCTGCTTCGTCCGGCGCGTCATGGGCGCGTCCTTGCCATCAGGCAGACGGAAGCCATTTTGTTTCAATTTAGCTCTCATCAGGCAGAGCATAGATAAGGAAGGCGACATAATAAGAGTTTTAATAGTAGTTAAAACTCCCATATTATGTAGTGCCGTTCCTTATCCAGAATATAAATTTGGTTACGAATGCTGGTTACGCTTTCATATTATTCTCTTAATGGCCTCGAAAAAATCTACACCGTCTTATTAAAGCATAGAAATCGATATACGAGTGATATCTAGGAAAATATTTTAACACAACTTTAAATCACCCGATTTGCCAAAAATTCGTCAACTTTACTCTAGATCAGCAGTTATTTTTAATCACAATTATATCTTATTACATCATATGTCAATACACCATTACACGACTAAAACAACACAAAATATACTACACTACTCCATATGAAGACTACATTTGAACAAAGATATTTCCCATACCAAGCACCCAAACTTTATAACATTGACTCAAACACAAAGGAAATCGTGTCACCTGCGCTTTTCTAAAATAAAGTTATTGAATGACTGAGAAACCATTAGGAAGAGTCGCTTACTTACTTACTTACCATCATGCCGTTTCCCGCGGGGGTAGTCAGAGAGGATAGAGCGCCACACTTTTCTAACGTATAACGTTTCTAATAATACGTTAATAATATTCTGTAAGATAGATATTTAATTTTGTTTTATTTCACAAAATATATAATTGCGTATAGCTTACTTAAATACATTGACTGCATACGCCTGCTCTTTAAGTAGCATTATCCAAATGTTTTTTTTTTTAAATAGTCTAATATGAATTAAATCGTACATGTCCATATTTGGTCAGGTTTAGCCTTCCGACATATTCGTGTCATCACTCAAGAGCAGAGTGAACCATTAGGTACACAAGTCTGTGTTTTATTATGGAGCTGTTTAATTGGTTGTGGGACTGTGCCAAAACAAGATGGCTGATATCTCAGTACATTTGACTTGATAAATGGAGAAGAACAAGATGAAAAAAAAAAAGGATTCTACACGAGTATTTCTTACAAAGGAAAATGATTTATATATACCCTGTACTTTGGATAAACAGTAAACTGTCGGTTGACGTTTTATTGCTGAATAATAATTCAAAAATTATAAAATCGTCGAAAATAATTATTTACGTTCAAACTAAATAATTGTTGTTGGCAAGGTCTTGAATATTTTGTACCGAAGAAACCTACAAGGATAAATTCTGTGAAAAATATAATCTTGGAGGATGATCAAAATGTGATTCATCAGTAGTGTTTTCAAATCTAACAAAGGATTCGACTCCCAAAATATATTCACAATTGAAATGTGCGCACTTAAATTGAAACTTTAAAATCTTGCTAAAATATTCATGGATTGATTAAACACCTCTTAGTTAAGTTTTAAACATAGAGATGAAAATCAATTCTCTTCTTGGTCGCCGCACTCTTGATATGGTAGTCATTTTCACGATACTTACTAAAGATCATTATTCTTGTAGCGATGTCCCACTATTGGCAACATTATATGACAACAAATACTGATCTAAAGGAATGGCTGCCGTGCACCGTTAAACGATGTGCAATTGACCAACCGCTTGGAGGAGAGAATTTCGACAGACCATCGCCGGCTCTTGAACTTTGAACCGACCAGACGCATTAGCAGTTAGCAGTCGCATCTGCCACGTAGACCAGCAGTCAATAATTCTTATATCATTTTGTACGTTTTAAGGAATAAACAACTATTGAACCGATTGGTATTATTAAGATCGAACACTGGCCCATGTTGCTTGGATTATGATAGTGGTTTCCATCCATTTTGTAAATACTCGTAATGCCGTTTGTAGCGATTTTAACCAAATCAATTCTTCTTCTTGTTGTTCTTTTAAACAGACAATCCACCCTTCAATTGTGATTTGTGCCATTAATCAAGTTAAAACATTATTTTATAGAAAGAAGTACAATAATATTGTAGAATAGGGAATATTATATTACAAGTTAATACCACTGTCGTTCAAGAAATTTGCTATTATATAGATTAAACGTGGCGAGTTAAGGAAAAGAATATGACACAAGTTAACCGGAAGTTGAAAATTACCACTGACAAGATTACTGTAAAAAAAAACCTATGATCCGCAATGGACAGGCAAAAAAGATATAGTCAAGGGTTTCCTACTCGGCACTACACTCACACATTGTTCAGTTCAATGTGAATAAATGTGAGGCTACCTGGCAATGCCCAATTCTCATTCTAGAGATATTTGATATTATTCTTTTGGAGACTTTCCTGTTGGAGAACCAAGGGGTGCGAGGAATAGATCTTTGGATTATTTTAAGCCGATTACCTTTGTGATTATTTGGATCCATCCATTGTGCAGTCCAAATAGAATTCGTACGTTTTTTTATTAAGTCTGTCATACTTCGGGATATGGAATTGATGGGGGAAAACTCCGGAAAGAGTAGCCTTCTTGGCCAGTTTATCAGCACATTCATTTCCATGAATTCCCTTATATGCAGGAATCCAAACGAATGACACCTTTTTATTGTTGCTGTACAAATTAAATAGACATCTTCTGATGGAAAAGATTATCTCACTGTCTAGCCAAACTTTCATTTTAGCAGAGAGGGATTCAAGAGCTGCTTGCGAGTCGGAGAATATAACAGCCTCATCAACGTTCCGGAGTACGCAGATGTCAAAGGCCTCTTTAATTGCCCAACGTTCTGCTGAGAGCTAAATCAATTCAGTCTGTAAAAAATCGATCCCGTGATTATGCGCCTTCAACAATCCCTTGGATGACAAGTCATCAAATCATTTCGAGTGATACATCCAAAGTATCGGAGGATTCCGGACTAAAGACATTCTTTAATATTTTATTTAATATTTAGAACAGCAAAATTGAATCAATGACAAAAGAAACGAAATATTTAACTTTAATCGCGTGAAAATTATATATAAACTTTGACACGCTTAATTTTCGATGTATTATAGGTTGGCAAACACTTATGGCGCAACGGAAGGTACGTCATATGTGATTTCCTTCGCGGTAGCTGGCAAATGTGAACTCAGTAACGCAAAATCAAAATGATTACCGGCGAACTTATAACATCTTTGAGTTATGCCAAGTTCGCTGTGAAGGTTGCCATAATTTGGCAGTTCAGAAGCGGAAGGACCGACTGTTGATTGAGAAACTAACATTAGAATGAGACCTACTAAATACGACAAAATATTGATTGCATTTCATTGATTCTAGAACTAGGTACGAGTTTATGAAGAAAAAAATGTCTGTACGAAACCCGAAAGACAACACGTTTGTAAATGTATTTCAGTTTTAAGCATCAACAGAGCGATAAACTCGGTCGAAAGCACAACAACAAAAGTTCAGCCAAATATTTAGAAATTAATAAAATACAAATCAGCGTGGATAGCAACTCTTTTTTCTTCCTTCTTCCGAGCTTTTTGTTGTTGATGTCGACGATGGTGATGACAAACAGGTCAAAAATACGTTGAATATGCCAAATTCACTGCATTCATTTCCATAAATAAATTAATGTCAATTTAAAACTGCGCTTTGATATTAAACAAGATTCTGTTTTGCCGGAAGTTTCTGTCATCTGTCGTCTGATCTCCTGTGTAGATAGACACTTAGGCCTCCTCTAGTTCAAAATGAGAATCTCGACCTACACCTAAATCACGAGTATTTTAAAGCGCTTGATTAAAATGTATAACTGTACTGGTAACAGATTGCGTCGGCGTTATAACAAAGAACAATTATTTGGAGTGTATTTGCGCCACATTAAATTCACCCATTTCCTAACTGCTTTTCTGGCGGGCGTCCTTGTCAACTGTCAGTGAAACTACACACTTAATTATGATTTACGAGCTTTCGTGTAACGTTTAAAACGTCAATTACTATGCTTTAATAAATAGTAAAACCTCATTATAGTCTCAAGTAAATAATTGTCACGTGTCATGTCGTATTACGTGTGCACATTTCCAGGTACTTACCTACATCTGTTTCATTCCACTCGGAACGTACAAATATTTTTCCTCTTGGAGAATAATACAGTTATCAGTATTTTTAACGATATTAAAACATTTTTTCAAATTTAATCAGTTTTACAATGCAATTTAGTCGGAAATTTGAACTGTCTTGAAATTAGAATTTTTTAGATAATTTGATTGTATACGTATAGCTTTCTAATTGATACATTTAATTTGTATTAAAAATATCACAGACCTATGTTCTGAAAAATTTCAACTTCACAATAAGCATGTGTTCTCTTTAAACAAAATTAATTTTTTTAAATAATCTTACCTGCCTTAACATTTTTTACGACAGTTTTTTTTTTTCAAAGCAGTATTTTTTTAATCAATTGAAGTGTATTATTTCCGTACAGTAACTACCTCTCGGTAAGTACTTACCTGTTTAATGTAATCCCATACGGAATCATAAATATTATTAGCACAAAGGTTTATTTTAAGATCATTGGCATCATTCATAAAGTGTAAACCATCAATCAATTATACTTTGATTGATCAGAAAAACGGAAACTTATGAACAGATGTTTCTTAAATATCTGAGTTTCTTGAGAAAAGTAATTAAGGATTCAAAATAAAAGTTAAACTTTGGATAAACTGCTTTATTTTTAATAATTCCTAACATAAAATATTATTATTCATTGTAGGTCATTTAGGTACATTTTATGATGAAAGAAGATGAAATCAAACTGGATGTTATTGTTTAAAAAAATGTTTCAGATGATTGTTAATAATGGAAGATCTGTATCAGGGCTGCCGACGCAGGTTCAGGTATAATAACTTAATGCAAGTATGGATCGAGAAGTCGAGGGCGACCTCGAAGGAACTGACAGGAGCAAATACAAAACATTCTGAAGGAGGATAATGACTAAAGGTCTAAAGAATCAACGAACATGGGTAGGAAAATGTAGAATGTACTGTACCTAATTAAAATATAATATTTGTATATTGTGTCTCGTACTCAACCAGTCAAGAAATCGGAAATTGGAACTAAATTAATTCTACATAAAACTGACAGTGGCGACATCTCTTGATCACACATAATGTAATATTAATACAGTCGATGTAGTAGAGTTTCATGGTAAACTTGCCACCAATTGTTGACATTTTAAAAATTAGATCTAAAACAAAAGAACTTTTTAGTTTTGATACGATCCATTGTTTTTCTTCTTATCTTTTTTGAATCCAGCACTGTCGTTATTGAAACTGTTTCCTTTAGACAAAATATAACTATAATAAAGAAAAAAATTTCGAACTTTAGTTGTGAATTTAAACGTTCTCATTTGACTGACAAGATATATTTGATATATTTCAGCTACAATAACAACATCAAAGGTATATTATATTGTTTTTATATTACACTAACTATTTATAAACTATAGATAGTTTAGGTATAATGTAAGAAATATGAAATCTGCTGACTCAAATAAGTTATATTTAGAAAAATTTACAGACGTAAATAAAAACAATACGAAATATTTGTTTTAAATATTAGAAGTTAACTTGATCAACGTAGTAATGAAATGCGTAAAATCAAGTAAAATGGACTCATTTCTTTCTCACTCCTTTATTTAAATCAATGCGACAATTTAAAGTCGCTATGTGCACAAACACTGAACTTACTGAATTATAAATGAATATTTATTAAATGCACTTTGAGTACATTTTGGTTTGCGAGTATTTTGGCAACCACGCACATCTTCCGGCGCAAATGACGGCTCCCCGCGCTCGTGACGTTGCGCCATGTTGTTGCTACCGGACCGACGATTATCATTCATCATAAAGCTACTCTTCGTATTTAGATTAATTATTACTGAATGCAGACGATTTTAAAATTAGTCGTATTGGGCGGATTTCTGTCGAAATTAATCAATGAAATGAAGGGCAAGAAATTACAACAAGAAAGGCAGCAATTCAAGTTATTAGATATATACGCAAAATTATATAGTATTATAATACTAATTGTATGTAATAATTAGAAAGATATACATATAAAATCAATTTTATTGAAAAATATTATTGTTGCGCTTCGAACCTGGAACTTTTTCCAAACTGGGGAAGATGCATTATCCGACTATGCTACTGCGACAGCATTTTTGACGACAAATTTTCGAACCCATATTTTGCACTTTTTCAAATTAATACATCTATCGTTCCATTGTTTGAAAGTAATCTACTTTGTTTTTATATAACTATAACTTCACAATGAGAATGTGTCCAAAATTTAATAGAAATGAATTGTTGATTCTGGCGCCTGCTATCGGTTTACTCAAAGGTATTTGAGATTTCGTAAAAACAAAGTAGATAGCTTTCATAGCATAGTTGGATAATGCACCTTCCCAGAAAAGAGACCCAGGTTCGAATCCCAGTAGCGAAACAATATTTTTCGATAAAATTGATTTTTAATGTATATCTTTCTAATTAATACATTTAATTAGTATTTAAAATATCACAGACCGTCTGTTCTGAATAATTACAACTTCACAACAAGAATGTATTCTCTTTAATAATTATTTAGTATTGTTGAAGAATTTTTAAAAATTGTGTTTTTCTGTTTTATCTATAGCATTTTTTTTTTTTTTTTAATTAGAGATGCGAACACGGAATACATGTCACATCAATATTCTTACTATTTTCAAACTAAGCTAAACGCTTGTGTTATGAAAATAGGACTAACTTGCTGGTGTCCTGGAACGAGGCGCGAACCCCCGATCACTAGATCACTAGGCCAACGTTTTGACCACTACACCAACAAGCTACTCTAACTATTCATTATAAATTACATCTCACAAACACGCCATCGTGCCACTGCATTTGCAACGGCTTATGCAGAAAGCATAAGTTACCACCATTTGACAAAAAAAAAATCATAACTTCTTCCATGTCCAATAACACCGTACATTAAAATAAGCTGCATTTAACTAAAGTTTCAGAAAAATAATTCATTTGTATATTATAATTATTTCAATAATGTCTTATAATCAACATGCCTAATAACATTTTAAACAAATAAAATAAATTAATTTTAAACAAGCGACTGATTTTTAACAACTGGGCCGACTTACATAGAAAATACGAACTTTTTTGTGGAACGCATGTTAAAGATAATTTCAGAATATTTACGCGTTTCGTTCTATCCTCTTAAAAGTTTATAAAGACTTTATTGTTGTTATAAATGGTCGTTAACAGCACGCGTTCCGATCCGCGCGAACGGTGGAGTCCAGCCAAGTATATAGACTACTTGACCAAGTCTTTCTAATGCTGATTTTTTATACAAGAAGGTACAAAGCGTCTATAAAAATATCAACACTATAATTGATAGTCAATTCAATATTACATTCAAACTTTATAATTATCAATATCTATATAATAACAACAACACATTGTTTTAATATATATATTTTTTACATCGGGGTATGATGTTTCAAAATATTATTATATAAAAAAAACTTTACACTGATAAAACATTTATTTTATTACATAACGAAATGTAAGTATTTTTACTATCTTTCTCCACGGAAAAATATCCATCAGAATCGTTTCGTCCGTTCTCGAATATTAGCACGTGCCATTGCTAAGGCGCAGGAGTTATAGATCTCGTCTTTGGGATGCTAACACATAACAGTTAATACATAACATAAGTATGCATATATAATATATATATACAGGGTGTAACAGACCCAGTCCACAATATTTTGTAGGTTGACTGACACCTGACTAAAGTACATGCAATTTTTTTACAAAATAATTAATATTTGCGAATTGTATTAATTTTTAATCTATGTCATTGCTTCGGGCCCTAAAAATAGTCTGGTCGCTCGAGATTCGATGATTTTTAATTATATAATTTTGACTCAATAAAATATTTCAATTAATCGAAAAATAATCATAAAATTACGTTTTTTTTTAATGTTTATTTCTCTGACATAGATGAGATTAAACACATATTCCTTGAACATTTTCGACTCATAATTTAGTCACGTATCCACCCATAAAACATATTTATTTATGATCACAAATATTTTTTTATAATACAAGATATAAAATATTATATTTAAACATCGCGCTGATAATCATTTATTTATCAAATGAAATAAGGTAACTAAGAGTCGCTTAAAGCGTTTCGCCATCATTGCATTAAATATGAGCTGTGTGAATCGCATGAACGAAAATAAAAAGCGGAAACGGAATGTAGAGCAATAAAACTTACTCTAAGCTTTGCCAATATTATATGTACAGGCGGCACACAATGCTTCACAACCAAAATTTATATTCGACGTCGTGCATCGGCAAATATACAAAACTGTCGTCCATTCCGGACATTGCCAGGAATTCAGATTTAGTTATAATTTAAAATGGTGCACGACGTTCGATTTGACAAGAATTTCTAAAACGTGAAACTATAAATAACTTCGACTAATTATTCTGTAAAGTTAAACAAAAAGAATACATTAAATTATAAACATTTATTCCGTTTTAATTGCTGCTGGGGGAGATTCAAATTCACCCAACTGATAAACGGAACATTAATATCAATGGTGCGTAGGCGCGGGGACTAAAAGAGGAGAGCTATGTATCTCTAAAGAATCTAAATAAATTATTAAATAATATAAATTAATATTATATCCATTCTAATCCAAACTGAGGCGATCAAATTAAATTTTTACCAAATTAAACTCTGAACCTCTTAGCACTGTACTCCAAAATAATAATGAATATCAAAAATACTTGTGAGATTTAAAATTTAGTAAATGTTCACCAAAAATTGCGCTGAATTGAAGCGCTGTAATAGAACTCCAGCTGGTGACACATTGGTATATAAGACTTGAGACAATCCCTGCAAAACATTCGATAAGTACAAGGAACAACATTTTAACAAGTGGGAAGTAGAATCACCGCAGGACAAGACTGATTGGCTGAATTGCCCATGCAATTGCCTAAAGTATCTTAGAGATTACGTTTGTAAACATTTAGTAAGGTTAGGTTAGTTAACGCAAAGGCAAAAAGTTTTTTTTAATGGCAAATTATATAGAGTAATATGAAGTAAATATCCAGTTAACATTAATATTAAATATATCTAAAATTTAGTGAACATTTACTATTTTTAGGAAACGAAAATATTTTTTGTATGCATCAATTTTCATTAAATTCGGTTAGTTAAACACCTAATACAGTCTACAATTAAACATATATGCGCGGCGATGTGGAGTGCCAAATTTTGTATTGTGTGTAAGTTTGTGACGATAAATTTAGCAGTTCCAGGAATTCCAATTCGAATCCAAAGTAGATATAGAACAACCATTGTTTGATTGGCATAGTTTAGCGTTAATTAATCTATATGCACTACTCTATATAGCTCTTTTCAGTCTTTAATTTTTACAATTCACACAATCTATGTCCAAATAATTACGAAATGTCTTTCTGAGCGTCGCACATAGGGAAATTTGAAGTAAAACTGGTATTGAAATGAAGTATTAGTTTTCTTTGAAATATACGAATCAAACTTTTTGTTCTGAAGTTGCCTTTTTCAGACAGAAAACAAACAAATTCGTTTCTATTTTCAGACATTTTAAAATTGGAGAACTATTTAAATTGTATATAAATTTAAACTACATATGTTTTGTGTACATCTTTCGCTCACATCCTTAACGCGAGTATATTATAAATTTCTTACACCACTCATATAATTCGCCATAGATATTCTCAAAGCATAAATTCTCAGCAACAAAATAATATTATTTTCTAATCTTCATCGCTATTACCTACAAACTGTTCAAACGCCTTCATTTTCCTGAAATTCGGAAACAGCGATCTTGCAGGAAGTCATTTTTATAATACATCGTAAACTTTATCGCTGTTGGTTCAATATCGTTTGAATAATACACCGTATTCCGGCAGATGTGAGCAGGTGGACGGTCATGGCCCAGTCGTCAGCAGGAGGCAATAAAACTCCAAGTGTCGGAGGAAGAAGTAATTCTTCGGTGCATGTTCGTGTTGAAACGTTGACCCCGAGCTCAGCCTGAAGTAGCTTGACCTTACATACTGTAAATACTGTCATTGTGCGCTTATTTTCTTGTGACCTTGTTTGACCCTTTGCTTGGGTCTGGTCTGATCCATAGGCAATATCTTATAACTGCTTTGACTTTTATAATATTTATACTCATGGCACTCGAAAGTCTATAAGTCTGACCGCAGTCACTATAGTGTATTATAAAAGTTTCAATATGATTGCAATAGGAGACCTGTTTTACTATCTAAACCGCATAGAACTTATATACAATATATAGAGAGTGTCCCAAAAAAATGTATAGACAGTTAGAATGATTATAACTTCAATTTTTATTCACGTACAATCAATACACTGCTTATAACGGTGGGTTATTTTTTTATTTTTTTTAAATAGAGATGCGTACACGGAATACATGTCACATCAATATTCTTACTATTTTCAAACTAAGCTAAACGCTTGTGTTATGAAAATAGGACTAACTTGCTGGTGTCCTGGAACGAGGCGCGAACCCCCGACCACTAGATCAACACTCGGCCAACGTCTTGACCACTACACCAACAAGCTACTCAAATTTATAAACTTTCAACAAACATTTCATTTGGTGTTCTTGATTGTGTGTCCACTCATTATTTTCAATTAATTACACCTTGAAGAGAAAGAAAAATCAGAAAGTTATGACCCGTTAAACAGTGTATATATTTTTTGGGGACATTCTGTATGCGGCGGGCTCTTATATTTTTTACATTATGCATCGAGACCCATTTTTTTTAGTTACGCCTCTGAAACTAGCTACATGTCCTGTCTAGTGCAGTTTCCATGCTTTCACCTTCTATCATTTTCCGGTTAAGTTGTTACATGTCGGGCCGTAAATTTTGCGCAAGACTTTATTTTCGAGGATCTGCAGCCTGGTTTTCAGCACCAAAGCAAGATACCAAACTTCACACCCATATACAGCAATCAGTTGTATCAGTGATGTATACAGTTTAATCTTAATATTTATTTTTATCAATTATTACATCAATTCTTATAAATATTTTTACATTGATAAACGAAATTTAATTTACGTAGCTATTTTTGGATTTATGAGGGGGAAGAGGCGTGTTATTGTACATTATATATCTCTAGGAATGATAAAATATTATTAAAACTTTTAACACTGATAGGTAGGTACCAATGTACTTAATGGATTTCGATAATTAAAAAAAATGGTTTCAGAGAAACGAGACACAAAATGGATTTGGGGAAATAATAAATTTACGCTGGGAATTTTTATGTGACAATTTGTACATCATCGAGTTAACAGCGAAAACATTAAAGAGACTATTATATAAATAGTTTACATCTTGACACATCGTTAGCTATAATATTATATTAAAACATGTGCGCACTGCAAATAATTTAGATACATGTTTGGCACCGCCGCACCCATTTTTGTTAAAAATGTATATTTAGGTTAATTCGTAAATTAGTACAGTTTTCCTCCATCAATTCCATATCCCGATGTATGACAGACTTAATATGGTAAAAAAACGTACGAATTCTATCTGGACTGCACAATGGATGGATTCAAATAATCATAAGGGTAATCGGCTTAAAATAATTCAAAGATCTGTTCCCCGCACCCCCTAGTCTTCAAAAGAACAATTTCAAATATCTCTAGAATGAGAATTGGGCATTGCCAGGTAGCCTCACATTTATTCACATTGAACTTAATAGATTCCCCAATGTGTGAGTGTGGTGCCGAGGAGGAAACCCTTGATCATATCTTTTTTGCCTGCCCATTACGGATCACGGAATCTCGTTTTTTTACAGTAATCTCGTCAATGGTATTTTTCAACTCCCGGTTAACTTGATGACACAAGTTCATTTCCTTAACTCGCCACATTTAATCTATATAATGGCAAATTTTTTTAACGACAATGGTATTGACTTGTAATATAATATTTCCTATTCTATAATATTATTGTACTGTTTTCTATAAAATAAAGTTTTAACTTGATTAATGACACAAATCACTCTTGAATGGAGGATTGCTTATTTAAAAGAAGAAGAAGAAGTAGTAAATAAGTCCCGTAACATTATTATTTCTTCTGAATAACAAACGGCTTTTTACGCCATTTAGTTATGAAGCAGCATTTTTTAAATTTTTATATTGTATTAAATTCAATTTAATATTTGTATTAAATTCAATTTAACATTTGTATTAAATTCAAAACCCAAAATGAACAATTTAAAAGCGCATCATCGCCATCCATGAAACTTATTTGAAACATGTTTGGTCGATTTTACTACACCCTCCTTACTCTCCGTATCTTGCTGCAATAAATTTCTACAAAATTTCATGCAGAAGTTCATTATTTGAAAATATGTTTTTCTTATAAAAATCTTCAATTATTCGAAGAAGAATTAAAATGACTAAAAAAATTTGGTACATTTTTTTTTCAATAGTAAAACGGAACTTACTAATAAATCAACCTATTACATAATTATATAATTGTGTGAAATATAGAATAATAACATTGAATAATTTTTATAGCTCCATTTCCTTAAATAAATTCACCTCAAAGGCGCTTTACACAGAAACTGTTTATAGTCCTATACTATCTTTGTATTAATTTTTTTTTTTTTTTTTGAAAAGGTGTGTTTTCAGTCTCCTTTTTAAATGAAATCTCTGATGCACTGTTCCTTATGACGGAGAGCAGAGTTGCACGTTTTCTGACCTGCCACCACAAATGCCCGTTCACTAAACTTAGACTTCTGGTAGCGGCTGGTCGGTTCCATAACCCTTCCTGCGGCTGAAGTAGAGGTTGTCCCGAGTGTTTGACATCTACTATTCAAATTATCTGGAAATCGAAACGCTTGGATGCAGAGGCGCCATGTCATGCGTCTCCTTGTACGTCAAGCGGCACAATTTAAATTCAACTCTTTCAAAGAAACCAGATTTCTATCAAACATTTCTGAAAAATGAATTTAATGATGATCCACCATCTAATTTCAAAATGACGGTCGTTAAAAAATCATTACACCATTAATATTGGACCTATTGAAAAAAGTAAAACACATACGCATAAAAAATCTATCTGATTCCTGCGGCCGGTCATGAAAGGAATTTTTTACTAATGCAGTAACAAATTTATTACGAAACGAACAATTTTCTGCCAAATAAGTTTTACTATAATTGAGGTTTTTGTAAGATTACGAAATATAAAATACGCACGTAAAATCATTAATAGTATGCAGCGGTTGAAACATTGTAGACACTATAAACAAATAATTTTTTGACATCTGTAAAATTTATTTATTTATATTTATATTTAATTGAAGAAATATGTATATTAATCTCTATTTTTAACATCTACAAATGAAATGAAGGACATACGAAATTTGGACACACTAGGGTAATTTTCAAGATTTGTGTCGTTGTTTATGTTCGTGAATATATGCTGTGTCCTCTAGGAAGAGGAGGTCAGACACCCTGAAGCAGTATTTCTCGTATAATGAACTAAAATGTTTACATAATTACATATGTGATCATTTTGCTGGTATTAGTTGCGTATTTATGATTTTTGTTAAAAGCCTCTGAAACATTAAGCCTTTATGATCTACTGTGTTGAAATTCTCAGCTCTGTATTTATATTATTATTTTTAAAAATACATCTATCCTATTTTCAGTTAATATACTTATGTCTTTGACTGTCGTTCCTTTGTCCTGTGATCGACCGACATGTCATTGAATCGTGATTTTTTTTAGTTTTCTTTTATTTTTATAATTACACGGATCAGCTGTTGACCTAGTTGCGAGATAAATTCGAGTAGCAACTGAGAGTGTGATTGTATACATTTTTTAATTCACGACGAAGAAAATATTTCCGTAATATCAATTTATACGCAATAAGAAATGTGCTTTTGGGTTGATTTTACACATTTTATAATGACAACTAAAATGAAAGTTTTTATATTGAATTATTTGCGACCATTTTTTTTTCATTGTTTGAAATATAGATTTACAAAAGAAGGAATTAGAGGACAAGTTTTAGTGATGCTAGATACTTTTTCTTCTTCTTCTTCTACTAGATATCGTATTTTCATAAAATGTTAGCAATTATTATTTTGAATATAATCTGTACAACATTTAAATCAATGATGCTTTCTCCATTATTACTCAGGACTTCTTCCCATCTTTCTACCAATTTGTCGATACCTTATCTATAAAAATCTGCTAGTGTGGAATCGAAATAATTATCGAGTCAATTTCTGAAGTCACGATCGTCGTTGAACTTAATTCCATACGTTTGATTGGAGAGTGACCGAAAAAGGTGATAATCTGACGAAGCGAGGTCGGGACTGTAGGATTATTACCGCAGAATTTCCAAGTTGAGCTCCTGGATGATCATTTGAACCTTGGTTAAAGGCGAAGTGTGCGTCGAAAATGTTCGTTTTTCTCAACTTGATACTCCATTATTGAAGTTCAAAAATTAAGATAAACTATAAGTATAGAAAAATGGTGACACTGATGTTTTAGAGCAGAAAAAATATTATTCTTTAAATGCTTTTTTTAGCATTTCAAAAATAACTGGCAAGACTTATTAAACGACCAAAGATATAGCTTTGTATTTCTTTTTTCATGACCAACTTGAGGGTGTAGCAAATCAAGTCTCTAAAGTATGAAGTTCTCCTCTGTTTTCTCTCATTGTTCTTCTGAGATCTGCTCACTGCGCTGTCCACGATATTCTAAGCATTTTTCTATAGAGCCGCATATCAAAAGTTTTAATTTTATTCGTATTAATTTAATTTATATTTTTTATATCAATTACTAGTCTGTTCTATTCCTCTCTCTCTAAGAGGTCTCTTTTGTTGAGAGTCCGTATTTCGCGGTGACACGTGACCACTGAAAGTATGTATTGATTAAACACATTCTGTTTAAAAATAATAGAAGAAAATAACTTTTGAAAACTACGTTAAGACGTCCGAATGCACTCCAGACCAGCTTCTTCCGTGTTCTACAAATATTTAGTCGGATACGCCACCGGATATGAAAAATTTTTGTCCTAAATAGGCATAATTGTCGACTCGTTCAAGCTGAGTTCCATTAAGATGAATGTTTGTAAAGTCATCGAGACAATTCATCATTACTTAAGTCTTCGAGTCGTGCAAATATTTCGAAATTAATTTTACGTACAGAATTATTTTTAAAAAATGAAGGCGGTATTAATATATGATTTTATTAAGAGTGCATAATGTGTATCATTTCAGTAACGGGAAATTAAGAACTTAAATTGTACCAAACGTTAATAAATAAATATAAAATATGAAAAATGTTTCTCTACAGATTGAAGCATGTCTATCTACCATTATTTTACAATCTTCGCCTTTAATCTCTAAGAGTTTCTGTCACCCAGATGTTGTATTTATTAATTTAAGAACTCGTCACGTGTCATCGGTATTTCAACTGAATAGTTCGGTGCGACGCCGAAAAATAAAGTCTACCAACCGGCGCCGGCGCCATTTTTCTCAAAGCTTAACAAAACTTTGTGAAATTACATTAGTATTTCCCGAATATATAATCTCAGCCAACAAAATATAATACGTTATTTTCAAAATGCAATAAAGCTTTTAGAGAGTGTATCAATTCAATAACGGTTCATTTTATTGCGTACACCTACTCTTATCGGACTATAATAGTTTATAATTTACTATTTCAATCATTCGGACGACGATCGATGGAACGAATAGTAATCGATATTTTCAACCGCATTACAAAATAATTTTTTTAACATTAAAATTATATTTGGAATTTTTTTACAATTCAATTAAAACGACAAAAAAAAACCAGCTAGAACCGAAGATGTGAGTGAAGTAACATTGTATTCTCACGCCCGCTATTTATTCTACCGAATCAACATCGGTGATAAATGAGGCGGTGTTAAACAGGTTCAAGTTCTACAACTAGTCGAGAGTGACGTTCCCGTTTCCGTCCCGCATTTTCTTTCATCAATCGTTTCACTTTGAAAAATTTGATACGTACCTTCTAAGCTGCTTTCATGAAAATGAAAATATCAGTACTTATTATCAATGTAATTAAATAGAAATTAATTGCACCGGTTGATGTGTAAATTTCATTCTGCATATTTGAAGGAAATAATTATTTAAACCTTCTCATATTGATGAAATATTTTCTGACGAACATGAGCGGTCCAGATTTGACACGGCATATAAATATTCTGGCCCGGTGCTGTTTATGATTTTCTCAAGCCAACTTTTGGCTCACATGACCGACACAGTGTGCTCGTAAATTCACTGACCTCTATTCGGACTTTTTTTTTTTTTCCAATTTATGTTTTCAGTTTAGATTCCATTTTTTCTTTGAAATTTGGACGAAGCTACTTAGACCCGTCAATAATATAATCGTTACCTTGCCGAGACGGCTGAAGTGGTATCACTTTTTTTTTATTTTATTATCTTTATGATAGACCGGAAAAATAATAACAAACCGGAAATAACGTACATCATGGTAAACAAATATATTACATCTATTTAGGGTCACTGATTTATAAATATGGGAGGATGTGAAAATAAATAACCAACGAAATGCCGTGACTCTATCTGTAATGATGAAATGTGAAGAAGACGTCAGTCCACTCGTCAGTCTTGCGTCAACTCGCAGTGACAGAGGACGGTGCAAGCACTGACGTTAACGACCCTATCAACTATGAAGATTATAATATATTAAAACGATTTATTAAACTATACAAAACTTTATTTTACTAGTTATTACGATCTCTAATCTCTCTTTATTGATTTTACTAAATCAATATTAACGTAACTATATAAATATGAACTGTTTGAATTAATAAAGAAATAAAAATATTATTTTCATTTGGACTTGCACTCACTCATGTAGTCTTAGACGACGAGGACAATTGGCCTGACATGTTTCCATTAAAACTTGCGAAATAGTTGATGGAGAAATTATAACTGAAAACTTGAGATGTTCGTAAGAAAGTCCAGTTACAATAAACCAAGATAATTATTAAGGACTCCTTCATTACTGTATTTTAATGTACTAATTAAATGTGGTGTTACCATTTTGAGTAATTTTTCAAAAACTGTTTTGTTCATACGGTAGTAGTTTTTATAGTCATCTTCGGCCAACGTCTGTGAAATATCACGCAAAAAGTTCAAATGTGTGTTTGGAACATATATTTATTTAAAATACAAGTTAAATATATTAATTAGAATCAATTTAATCAAAAAATATTTTTGTTGCGCCACCGGGATTCGAACTTAGATCTCTTTTCAAACCGGGGAAGGTGCATTATCCAACTATGCTACAGCGACAAATTTTCGAACCTTATGTTACCTTTTTGATATTAATACATTTAATTTAATTCGTATTTAAAATATCACAGACCTATGTTCTGAATAATTACAGTTTCACAATAAGAATGCGTTTTCCATATATATTTGTTTAGTGTACTACTTGAACGAAAATAATCTAATGTATCTACTTGAACGAAAATAAAGCTCCTTCCCTTTTTCCACCCGGCAATGCCAAGCAGTCAATTGGCGACCTTAAACCATTACGGTTACAACGTGTACACAACAGTTAATCAGTTAACAAATTTCGAGACTTCGCGTCTATACTTTGTCTATACCCTTGACGGACATAGTAAGTAAAAAATATACAGTCCACATCTTTGGAGATGCCAGCAGAATCCGGATTGTGATGAATGCCAAATTCCTTCCGTGTCCTGAGATTCTTCCGACATCTATGCTTGTGCGAAGTGTGTATTTTTACATATTTTAATCCATTCTTTCTCTCAGATTTTACGGTTCACTTTTTTTAAAGTAGATACGGCTAATATATATTTGCGAAACATACCTCTTTCTTTTTCTAATCTTCATAATTTTGGCTAATCAGCTACTTAGCACGATAGTCTGGTGTAAACTGATCAAAAAATATATCATTCCCAATGACATTCAGAATATAGATAGCCTAAGGTTCCTCGTCATTCCACTGCAGAATGTCATTCTAATTGAGTCGTTGTGAATGTCATTCTGAATGATCGTGTACTGTCCGCTTAAGAAACAGGAGCGCGACAAGATCGCTGCACTGGAATACTGATGCCGTATGCTGCGGATTCCATAGACAGCCCGCAGAAACAACGCGTCTATAATACAAAAACTGGACATCAATGGTTCAGTGGCGCACCCTGAATTACTTCGGGCATGGCGCCTGAGGAACAGGGACGATGGAGTGACTGATAGTTCATGGCCGATTTGAGGGATCATCGCTCTCTCGTCAAATTCTCAATCAGATAGCAGACCTAGTGAGGTCAGCAGGGAAGCCTGCAGATGCGCCAAATATCAGGGACCATGACAACCGACTTGGGAGAAAGATTTTTTTTACGTGACTTTAATAACTAAACACACCCAGTATTCTGTACTCTGCACAAATTTGTTTAACATTAAACATTTAACATTAAAAATATATTTTAAATTAAACAATATTATAATGTAGATATGTACTTACTCTATTTTAAATGAACTAACAAAAATAACTCATTTAATTAAATATCTACAATAGTTAGTTTGTTTTACTTATTTAATTAATGATATTTTTAATTTATAAATTAATACCTAACTCTTTCACATTTAATTTCCCTGTTTTTAATGTAAAAATATGTAGGAAGATTTTATTTACTTTTAACGGATATTGATAACCAATTTGTTTTACGACCATGGTTTACATTAGTATTAAGATAAAGCTTAATAATAGTTATTATTATTTATTAGATTCATACTATAGTGTATTATATTATAATCGAATAAACATTTGAGCAAAGTAAGACATATATTTGGGTACCCTGCCTGCTACACTAGTATTTTACTGTATTATAACAGACGGTGTTTTTTCGGTATAGTAGTAAACAAAGTGCAATATTCAATATACAATAATAACCAAGATGTAATTAGATTAGATAAATACATTGTTCAATGTATAAGATATATTATATAATATATTACATATATATAAAGAATAGAACAAGATGCAATTACATAGATAGCATATAAAAAATGTATATAAAGAGTAAAATAAGATACAATTAGATAATTCAATATACTGTTGTATCAGTTATAATCTCAAGTTTGGACCTTTAAAAGTTCTTGGACGTTTAACCCCATTTTCGTGGAGCCAGAACTGCACTTTTCGTGAAAAATATACAAGACTATGGTTGCAATTTGTCACTTTTGCATTTAGACTGTTGCATATGTTTGGTGCTAGAAACAAATGCAATCTTTATGCAAAAGTTTTGTTTAATTTTGGCACGAGATAGTGACGGTTGGCCTTTGTACTTGTCAAGTGAGGGTGCGTAATGGTAACTGTGATTCTGTGATTCGATTGTTACGGCAATTATTCGTAATTCGATTGTTAAACCACAGTGAATACTGGTCACAATCACAGTTGAATTAATTATCATTAGTTGACATGTATATTTCTATAAAAAATGGAAACTTTACTAGTATTTAACTAGACTTTCTCATTAAATTAATTTAAAAAAGAAAACGTGTTATAAATTTATTTTCTTACATTTACATTGTATTGACGCACATTATTATTAAACAGGCTGTAGTAAACGTTGCGGCCACCCAGTACTTGAATAGCCCGCCAGCTATGTTTTTCTCAGTAAGCTTTATCTACATACACACATGCATGTATGTATGTGTGTCAATATGTACGTGTGCGTGTTATCTTTAGAGCTTAATGGAAAATATGACTTCATACGAATTATGATGACTCCAGACTGTTGAAACTGCTGTCTGTTTTCTTTTCATCTCCTGAGCTTAGTTCGCTTATTGGAAAATAATCAAACACGTGACTCGTGTTTTTATTCAATTATGATTTATTTCTTAAAAATATACATTCTGAAATAACTGATATAAAAAAAAACGATTCATTATTAACATTCTCTATGTTCGAATAGTTTATAATACCTGTTAATCGTGCAGATACAATCATATTATTACACCTATAGCAGTGGCGTAGCAACAAATCACTAGGTCCCAGGGCAAATATGATCCCCCAATCCCCCTCCCACGAATACACCTAATTTTACTTTTCTTAATTGTAAATAATTACTAGAAAATTACTATCATATGTTTATTCATAATATCATATTTAAAAAAACTTATAGATTCATTCTTTTAAATTAGTAAAAATACCTTTCACTACTATTAATTGGTGTCCTAAAACTAGGTTTTCTGGTTAGACGTTCAAAGATTAATACTACTCTCCGATGATACCACGAAATTATTTAATATATAAATATAAGAAACAACTACTCATTCTATCCTAACCTTTTAAATGCCACAAGCGCGTTAACACACCAAGCTTTGCTTGTTACGCTAAGCCATTAGCGTGATAATATGCACTTTTTGACCTCGCAGGCCTTTACAGGAATCAAAGTCATATGTTTCAAACCATTTTGTTATTTGTGGACGACAGTTCCCAGCTTTTGATAGATACTTTTATGTCATTACCTATGTGGTGTCTTTCATTTCAAATATGGTTGACAGTTAAAAAGTTAACTATTATTTTTAAACCTTTGCTTTAGTTATTCCGATTGTTGAACTTGTTTTTTTTAGTGATATGTTATTATATTATCTAATTTTTAATATACATTTTATTAAGAGTCGTTATCAACTACCCTCGATGCAGTCCTAGTATGACATTAAGGTACGGTGTAAAAACATTTGAAGACATTACAGAATATGTACACATATTACGGTTGGCAAATTAAAACGCCGTAAAATTTTAAAAATAGAACTTATTTTACAAATTGTCAATTGAGGAGAGTGAACAAGATATTAAACCTACCGCACAAGTACACAAGTGCGTGGGTTTCAAGGTCTGTCTAGATTTCAGCATTCCAAAGCGAATAGTGCGTTACATATAATAAAAAAAATCTCAAAAAATGACTGTAGACATATGCGTTAACATACTAATTCAGTTGTGCAAACTTGCCTGCCGATTTGGAATTTAATGGTTCAACCAAATGTATTGATTTTTTTCTTCCTGTACTGTCACACAACTGAACATGATAAACAAGCACTTTTTTTTATAATCACGCCTCTCTTTTTGCCGATTCATCGCGCTGAATATATTTTTCTTGGATAAACAAATTGAAACTTAATAATATGAATGAGTTATAAACAAATTAAAACCTAATAATATGAATGAGTTATAAACAAATTGAAACGATTCCGAAGATTCTAGCTTTATCCATGGTGTATCGATAAACAGCCATAGATAAAATACAATATTACAGTGTTAAGTACATTCATGATTACAAAATAGAGTAGGTGAAATTAAAAAAAAATATAAATGTAAAATATTTATGAGTAAATTTTTATCAAAATAAAAATATTTTTCACCGTTTGTATGTACGTCGGTCACACCTTTAATAACGTAAACGTAAGTGAATAAAATATTTATGTAATCGTTGGCACTTTATCACTGTTTGGATGTGAATTGCTCTCTGGATGTTCTATTTTTATTCAAATGAATCTACTGAGCTGTGCGTATCCAACCTAGGTAGGTACTTGTTTCCTGTCCGTTCAATAATAATACGATAGGTACCTATCAACAGTGGTGTGCATTAGGCATGAACTTAGGTTATGCTGCTAATATCTTTGGTATAAAAGCGATGGGTACTATCACAAGAGGTTGTATTCATCATTCACTCTTTCAGAAGTGTGTTTGTGTAAGTATACCTGTGTGAGTGTATATTTATGACCATTATTCTTGGGAAATTTTCAAGTTATTAACTAAAGCAGTCAAAATATATAATTATACCACGCTTAAAGTGTATTAGAACGTATACAGTCAAGTCCGCGTCAAAGACACACTTGCGGCACTTTGCAACACGTCTGTTAAAGCGGAGACGTTTATTCAGAACACCGCGCTGTGCGACAGTTGCGTTTAGTTCGCATGCGTCTGGGACAGTTTTTCGAAAAAACACACGCGCGGCTTTATTTGTCAATTTCAAATTCTTCCACTAGTTATACGGTTTTAGTTAATAGGTTAACATGAGAACTGGATTATTTTCGTATTGATCTACATACCTAATACATAATATGTCAAATAAATATTTAATTTACATTTATTTCGCAAAGATTATAGTCATGCACAGCTTTTTGGCCATCCAATGCAAAATTTAAAAAAATGTGATTTTATTTCTTTTATAATATTACTAGCATGCCCGCACAGCTACCGCACGGTAGCAGACGTATCCTGCAGAGACGCAGTACTCTGTTTTCAATCTCACCCAACAAAAAAAAAAAACACTTTTCTCGGTATCCCAGAATTGGAAGAAACAGAACCGACGTACATAGCCAACAACCTAAGGGGTGGTGAAGAAATTGTGCAGGAGCTACACAGACTCACCCCGTGCACCTAAAAAAAATACCACTTCTCGGTATCCCAAAATTGTAAAAAATAGACCCGACGTACACAACTAACAACCCAAAAGGGTCAAAGGCCTGTTGATCTTTGAGAAGCGTTAGGTAAGATTACTAACCACGTAAAAAAAAAACACCACTATTCTCGGCATCCTAAAATTGTAAAAAACAGGGCTGACATATACAACCATCAACCCATCTCTCCAGGTTTTAATAAAAACAAACATTTTGTTAATACTCATTGATAAAACCATAAAAAGTGATTTGACAGAAAAAGAAGAAGAAAAATAAAAAAGAAGAATAATAATCCATCATTCATGGAGCTTGTATGAGAAGATGTATGAATGTGGTTGAGGCGAGAATTATGTGTCAGGACAGAAGAGTGTGGCGCTCTATCCTCTCTGCCTACCCCGGAAACGGTGTGATGGTAAGTAAGTTACGGGTTTATCTATCACCAGAACTGTTCTATTTAAATATTGAATAACAGACGCGTAAAAGAACTAACTCCTTCGACCGGTCTGTAGTAAGACAGGCATATTTAAGTCACGTGTACAACTGCGAAATAATAATTAATTCAATTACGCTTTTAAAAAATCATCATTGTGTCATTCTAGACATAACCTATAAAAATCCAAAAAAACGTACAGAAAATTTTTCTAAGTATAATGTATGACTTCACCATAATTAACCAAATTCCTATTAACCACGTGTACAATTTTTACACGTTTCCCAAAAATCATTTCGACATCTTACTAACCTCTATCGAATTCATTTCATGGCTCAAAAAAAACATGGCTGACCAGAAACGTCAAAGTCATTGCTTAAGGTTAAATTGAATGACATAAAACAGATGTTTATTCAGCGACCATTTTGTGAAAATTTAAAACGTCAAAAAAGCGCGCTAAAATTATGGCACAGGTAAAACAGCTGATCATTCACAGTTTTCAGGCGGCCATTTTTTAAATCAACGAATCAGAGCTCCTCCAATAAGAATCTTCGATTATCGCTTGAAATATAGACGGTTGCGTTTGATTAATAAGTCTGAAAAAAATGTTCTACATTTTATTCGTATGTAGGTAGGTACGTCGATTTTTCAAAAGCGACAGAGCCGACGTACACAACTAACAACCCGAGATGGTCAAAGGCGTGTTGATCTTTGAGAAAGGTTAGGTTAGATTACTTACCACGTAAAAAAATACCACTATTCTCGGCATCCTAAAATTGTAAAAAACAGAGCCGATATACACAACCAACCCATCATTCCAGGTTTTAAAAAAAACAAACATTTTGTTAATACTCATTGATAAAATCATAAAAAGTGATTTGAAAGGAAAAGAAGAAGAAAAATAAAAGAGAAGAATAATAATCCATCACTCATCGAGCTTGTATGAGAAGATGTATGAATGTGGATGAGCGAGAATTATGTGTCAGGACAGAAGAGTATGGCGCTCTATCCTCTGCCTACCCCCGCGAGGAAACGGCGCGATGATAGGTAAGTAAGTAAGTTACAGGTTTATCTATCACCAGAAGTATTCAATTTAAATATTGAATAACAGACGCGTAAAAGAACTAACTCCTTCGACCGGTCTGTAGTAAGGCAGACGTACTTAAGTCACGTGTACAACTGCGAAATAATAATTAATTCAATGACGCATTTAAAAAATCATCATTGTGTCATTCTAGACCTAACCTATAAAAATCGAAAAAAACGTATAGAAAAATTGTATGTATTTCACCACAATTAACCGAATTCCGGAGTGAAAACATCAATTTTATCTTGTGCGGGAAAATATAAAATATCTATGACTATTGCAAGCTGTGAAATCTGGATGTCGATACCTGACATAAAAAAATGCGCGAAAATCAACAGCTGTTTATTACAATGCCGAGTCGAAATAAAGTCATACATTTGAAACGTCAAAAAAAAAATTGCGCGAAAATTACGCACTGCAATAATGACAGGTAAAACAGCTGTTTATTTAATTTTCAGGCAGCCATGTATGAAATGTAACCAATGAGGGTATTGACCAATTACAGCCCACGGTTGCTGCTTGAAAATATGAAGTGTTGCGTTTATTAAGAAAATATCAAGGTTTTTCTTTTTTTTTCATTTTCTTTCATTTGTATGTAGGTAGGTACGTCGATTTTTCATATAAAAATTACGCGTTTTTTAGATTTTAAAGGTGAATTTTAAACGATAGAAGCTAACAAATACGAAAATAAATTATATTCCATTGTGATGTATGCACAGATGTAATAAAATTATATTTTGGTCGTAAATTCGCAGAGAAAAGCTGAAAAATACGAAATTTCACTAAATCAGGTTTCATAAGAAAATTAGAAGACAAAGAATTTAAAAAAAAGTGTGTAACGATACTACTCATCGGTGGCAATTGCCAAAAAATATTAAAATGATTTTAGCTCTTAAACTCGCAGAGTTATAAGCGAATGAAAAAAAAGTTAGGCTAATTAAAAAGTTAAAATTTCCAAAAATCACCAAACTAAAACAGTTGTAACAAATAGAGGAGAAAAAGAAGAATAAAAAGAAAAAGATGTAAAGACTCAGTCAACCTTCGGACGTCTGGGAAAAATATCAGAATGCGGATAGAACGCCTAATAAGCGAGATATTAACCAAAACGTGTGTGACAAAATCGGTTACATATAAACATATAAACATCGCGAAATAGGGTCTATTATTTTAATATATATGATTATAATTTATAATATTATGATTGACCTAGAACATACACAATTACAAGTGCTGTACTCGTATTTGCTTTTATTTACGTTTACATTATACAACATTCCTTCAAGAAAAATCATATTAGTCTCTTCAATAATATTAAAAATTCTAATGTACGATTCTTGGTGTAAAGCCAAAATAGTCTGTCGTATAAATATTTTCGTAGATGTTTTTACATCTAGCTTTCAGTTGCCCGCTCGCGACTCTCCACTAAATTATCTTGCGATCATCTACAACACGTTCACAATGCAAATGACAATACGAAAGACGATATCACTCCGTTGATTTTCGTTGGACAGTACAGTATATACACTGCCCACGTATAATGTACAGAGAAACTAAGAATTGCCTTATCATACGTATTTCCATTGAATGTGGTCCACTATAAACATGTGATGGATTCGTACTTCAACAAATAATAAATATCTCATAGAGACGAAGCTATTACCATTATAATAAAACAGCTTCGTCTCTATGAGATGTCATTATTTGTTTAATAATAGTGCCTTTGTAGGTAAAAATCCAGTAATTGTGTGGTCTTGGATATATTTAAATATTTATTCATTCTTCGGTTACTATATAGATTACCTTATCGTTACAATAAGGTGTCATATGATATTTCGTTTTGTGTCAAAATCCTGACAAAAACTTCTCTCTAAAACTTTGTTTTGTAACATTTTTTAGAACAAGTGTTTTTAGAACAAATGAAATGAATGAGTTATAAAAAGTGTCCGAAATCAAGAATCGGTTTACTTTATTATCTTTTAAAATTAGCAATATTAACTTTGTGGTTATAATTCACATTTTTTATTTATTATCTTTGTTTTATTAACTACTGAATTGAGTTTAAATACATCTACCGGTTTCGAAAAATACCATTTTCTTCTTCAGGATGTCATAACTAACTAAAAACATATATTATTGTTTCTTCACCAGAATCTATTTTTAAAAAAAAAACAATTATTTAAAAAATTAATTTAGTACCTGATAAATAATATATGTTTTTAGTTAGTTATGAGATCATACAAAATGGTATTTTTCGAAACCGGTAGATGTATTTAAACTCAATTCAGTGGTTAATAAAACGAAGATAATAAATAAAAAATATACTTTATTATCTACTCTATACTATATTGTTACATTTTCGTAAGAATTTCTCCTCAGTATCCCAGGAATGTTGGGACACAGAGATATTGAAAGATATCTTTATTTGAGATGGAAAGATGAACAACTTCTCAATACGGCGCGCATGCTCCGTTAGTCGCTGGGCGTCACCTGGATAGAATCCGGAATGAAACCATTCAGGAGCAATCAAGATGGCAAAAGCCAACGAAGCGTGACTCCATTGGTTCGGTATACACAACAGAAGGGAAAAGGTTCGACATCCAAGAAGGCTACAACTTGGCTCCTGTCAAATATTGGGTGTTAACATAAATATTATCCGTTTTTTTTTTAAATGAAGAGGACAAACGGACACAACAAAAAAAAAAATACAACAAATTAGTTCAAAATTTTCATTGTTTGTAACTTCTTTCCAACATTCTAAAAGATGCCTTCTTCGATGTTTCTGCGATAAAAACCATGGCGGCTTTATTCTCTACTTGACATTCCATTTTTAAGGCATGTAATTAAATAAAATATAAAGTGTAACGTAAAAACAAACACAAGATCTTGTAGATCAAAAAATTTTCTTTCGAATGAACCTTTAACAATTTATTTTACTTTTGGCGCCCATTTTTATATTTGAAAAAAACGGACAATATTTATGTTAATATCTAACAGTTAACAGGGAACGTCAAAAAGACCCTGGATGTGGGAGGATATAGGGACGTGTCTCACTAACGTCAGGTAAAGCTGAAAAAGAATATCCAAGCCGCTGACTACAAATTATGGCGAAGAAAGAGACAAAATAGTAACCAATTATACAAGTAAATGGTAAAACAATTTATAGAATTTTCAATTGTGAATCGATGACACTGATATCAAAACGGTACAAAATATTAACTCTCTTGGCTGCTGGCTAAAGGAGAAATGGGACCCAGACTTCGAAGTTAAAGTAAAATGTGAAATGACAATGGTGGAAATGAAAAATCCGTTCTGTAATTAAGACATAAGTCTGAGCACCCGTTGGAAGACAATAAAATGCTACAATAATCACACTAATACTGCTCTGTAGTGTCGAGGTCTGGACTTTAAAAGAAGCCTTCATTAAAAGTCTGGGAGCATTTGAATGTCTCCCGGGTTGCTTTACTAATGAAGGGATACTAAGATGGACGAATAAATCAAGGGAATGAGTACGACTAACAAATGAAAGAAATCTGCATACTTAATATATATTCTCCACAATGAGCAATATGATTATCCCTTACAACTTATTATGCAGGGGAAGATAGAAGGCAGCAGAGGCGTAGGTAGAAATAAATCATTTTAGCTGCTTAGCTGCGTAGCCATGAAAAGTAGCTCAGTGTCCGTGAAAGTGGAAAAATATCTTGTACAGGATAAATCAGCATATTGCAACATGATCTTCAATCTTCCATGAATAGCGCACGAACTTCTATGAAGAAAGTATGGTACAATACGTTGTGAATAAGATGTGAAATAATTTTACAATCTCCAATCGAAATTTGTTTGAGTAACATACATAAATTAAAGGAATTTATATGTAAACAAATAACACATATCTCGTAGAGACGAAGCTGTTTTTTATTATATTTTAATAAAAAATATATGGAAGTATGGGGTAATTACAGGGCTTATGACCTGTATTCGGCTGGCTTAAGTGATCACTTTGTATAAATATAACGGTTACCATTCTCACCCATCAATCTCCACATCCATCAATTTTTTTTTTTCAAAGTTGTTCATATGTTAATATGTGGACTCGCTTCTAGTACCACTACACCATCGCCATCTATGTACCAAATTTGATAATTAATTTTCCCTGAAACAGCATATATGTCACAATGAGAATCTTTTTTTAATTATTTAAAGCAATATTATTTATCTGTAAAATGTTTTTAACACATTATAACTAGAATACACCTGTTCTTAGACATATTCAAAAATTGAATTTATATGTTATTAGAAAAAGGAAGTCTTGAGGTTGTCCTCGAATTCTTTACATATTTTAAAAATCCAGTTCACTCCACGCCAGTCGAGATGAAGGGAACCTATTTGTATTGTTATAGTCGGTTCATTGTTGCCGACTATTCCTGTCACAATCGTCACAGTCGCCCGCCGAAATGACGTCTTCGCTTCGCGTTTCCTTCTTCATGCACCATTAAGGACTGGTTCCTCTCTAACCGCACTCCACACTGCATTTCACTTCACGGTTTACTTGCTCCGTGACCCCGAAGAACAGAGACAATAGTCAGCGCTGAATTTAGTAGTCCATGACAACACAAAAATATATCTTATTGTAAAATGTATTTTAAAAAATAATATATTTATTTTAAAAAATCAATATTCGTTCCACTGTCAAAATACATTTACCGCGACGAAAATCATTTTTGAACAAGTTTGCATTAAAAATATTAGAGGAAAGATATCATTTAAATATGAATAAAACAGTAATTAATATGTTTAGAAACTAAACCCACACTAACAGATATTAAATATTTGTCAATTAGTAATTTTTTTAACTTTATTTTAAAAAACCACTATAAAATACCTTTTCCGTCATCAGGATATTAAAAAAACAAAACTAACTAAAATCTTAGTTTTGTTTTCAAATTCAATTTAAAAAATAGTAATTATAAAGTAATTTTAATTATAAATCTAGTACCTATCTTAAATTGTTCCGTTTTTTTATTAATTTACTATACTGTATGAGGTTTAATGATCGTGTTATTTTAGGTGTTCTGAAACAATATATTTTTTGCTGATTTCAGATTTAGTATTCGTTTGTTTCTACTACGTACGGTTTTTTTGCTAATCAAGTAAGTACTTTATTACTTAAAACATAATTTGCATCCGTTTTTACAGTGAAGGGGACAGGGCTTCCAGTACTCGTAACAAAGTTTCCGAAAGTTCTTCTGAAAAACTTAAAGGAGGTATCAAATCAGACATCAACGTATTATACAATGAATCCAGTATAAAAAAAGGCGCGGGTTTCATTTACAGAGGTTGTGGCAGGTTTTTTGGGTATTAAGAAAAATCTGATTTACAAAACCTAGGTTGAAACAATTGGCTGTGATATGAGTTTAAAGCTTCATTTTATTTCCTTGAGAACCTCGTAGACGTTAGCGAAGAACAAGGAGAACGTTTTCATCAAGATATCTTGACTCAAGGCCTGTAAAAAGAAGTTCCAGAGAAGATGGAATGCTAACATGATGGCCGACTATAGAGAGGCGGCATTTGTGAAGGAAACAAATTTTGACCCACCAGAGAAAACAAAAAAGTTAAATCAACGTCAGATAGAAGAAAATTAATTTGTTATATTTATATTTTGTTTTCGTTATATTTATCTGTTTTACATATTTTTTTTATGAAACGTATGTGGCTAAAATCTATAAATATACTTATGTTCTTTAACGGAAATAGTATTTTTTTACTTTTTATGTTATCCTCTTCACATAAATAATAATAAAACAGTTCAAAAATAATTTATGCAAAAACCAAACTGCAGATCTAAAATCAGTATGGTTCACCTTATTTTAATAAAACATCGTTCTAAAAATTATCGCACAAGGGCGCCTTCTAATCTCGGGGGTACGGGAGAGAAAAAAGGTAGGGAACCGCTGCACTAGACCAGAGGTCGGCAGAATTTTCAGTAAGAATAGCTAAATAGTAAGTAAAATTTTCGTAGAGCCGCAACATACATTTTCACTATAGGTATATATATAAAAAACAAGATAAAATCAAGATTTTTATTTTAAACTCAAATCAGCAATACAGTAGTGGGCCACTTAGAAGAATATAATATATAGGAATTATAAGCTTCAGTAGCTCATTGCTTTACTTATAAAACAAGAAAACCTAAATAGTTATAAACTATTAAAATACTTTTTGGGCATTGTCAAGTTTACTAATTTGCATCGCTTTCAAAAGCTTTGCATTACAAGTAACTATTTGTTCAATTTTAGACGGGAATGTTAATTATCATCGGTTAACTTAATTCTTAACTTATTTTTTATTTTAATCGTGGAAGATAAGGTTTGTTCGTATAAATGGCAAATGCCAGCCCTTTTATTGCGTCATATATTGCGTCATATATTGCAGAATCACAATTCCGTGTATCAAACATGATTGTATTCTAATATGAGTCGGAATTGAAAGGTCGCAAGTGCGTATGAAAAGAGCCACGGTCTGCCGACCCATGCACTAGACCATATAAATACATCTATCGTTATACTTAGGCAAATATTTCAATTTTATAACTATTTTCGAACAAGCGTCCTAGGTACCGAACTCACCTTAATCAGGCTTCGGACCTGTAGGAATGCTTGAACCCGCATAGTCACTCATCCAACCGATATGTATAATTGTGTTTTAAGGCATCCCTTTCAAAAATATTTCAAATTTCCGTGTTTCTTTACGAAAATAAGGGTTGTTGTTATTATTAATTTATATCAGAAGTTATACAATAGATTTGGCTTTTTTTTAAATTATTGCTTATAAAAATTCTTTATACCGATATAAAACTAATAAACTGAATGTTATTTGCCGTAATTAAGAAAATAAAAGTATTATACGAGTAAGAAAGACCGCGACCATAAAATTTATTTTCAGTGTGCCACAAAATTGCCTTAATATAGAAAATTCTTGCATATGCGAAATATATTTTCTTATAATCTTGAAGCCAAGATTACGGAAATAAATCTGCATTGAACGAAATTAGCAAAATGTTAGAGATTAATAGAGTTATAAACCATTCAATTTGCAGTACATATGATCAATTTTCGACGTTTTTAAAACACTTTGTGTTAGTGAAAACAAGTTATTTTAAACAATATATTTTATTTACTGACATGCTTTGTGACTTCAGTTACTATTTAAAATCAAGTCTGATATTATAAACATAATAATTTCTTACTGAATAATATTTATATTAATCCTATTGATGTGTGTTTTTTATTGTTTTTTTTTTATTACTAATCACCGATTAAATATATGAAATTCTCAAAACAACCGAAAAGTATCGAGTGTTTCATAATTTAATCAGAATTTTAATGTAATTTTAGTATTCCAAAAGTTTCGGGATTACACTTAGGTACTAATCCCGAAGTTTCGAGATTCGTAAATATTGGATTTCCCACTTCTGAGTAAACATCGAGTAGACAGACGAGACGTTTACAGTTTGTTTACAGTCCATAATAATAAGAAACTCAACGGGATAAGTAACTGGACTGGACAGTCACCAGTCGGGCAACACTCGCGGGAGGTGTTCCTCCAGGTCCCAAATAATCGCGCATGGCACCACGCACCGGATAGCTGGATACCGGTTCTGCTGTGACCGCTACCGGCTACCAGATACCAGCAACTGTTCACACTCGCCCCACATACCCCGCGAGACGTTCCGGTCGCCTGGAAGTAGACCGCGGCGGAGCCCCGACCGAATACAAACCCAACAAATATATGGTTATCGATTCCGATACATACATCAGTCGACGACAATAATGGCAAGGCGCTTACATTGGACATTATACGATATTTCATTTTCTAAGTTGGTTCAAATCTTGTCTGTCTTTTCGACTGCATCACCAATTTATGCTTATTTTACAATAGATTGTAATTAATAGTATAAGTGTTATTGATGTACTAGAAATAATCTGACAAAAATGACGGGAATATACTATTTTTAAAATAAACAAAAATTTGCAAAATAATTTATAATTATTAACAATCACATGTATGCAAATATTTAGTCAGCTAGTGTGATGACGATCAACTATTTACCACATTCAATACTATTTCAACAGATTCAAGTCCGTTTTTGATTAAATTTATTTATTTAAATATCGCTGTTGTAATATAATTTCATTGCTATGCGACACGCACGAATGCGGACACGCGAAATCGCGGACGCTAACGTACGTAAGACATTTACATTATACGTATGTAGAGGTAAAACCGTTTAAATAAAATTAAGAAATTACATAATTAATAAAAATGCAGAAAGAATGTTTGTGTGTTAATTAGTAAAAAAAAACCTTTTCCCGGGTGTTAGGTAAGTGTTTGTTTGAACATTGTGTAGAGCTATAAAACCCTAAAAATCTTTCATACATTATTTTGGGAGAACCGAATTTTATGTCACACGTTTATTTTTTTTGGTTAGCACAACGTAATATAGACGCTGCCTTTTACATGTCTAGATAAGTTATTGAAACCTACCTATATTATGATCTGTATTAAGAAAACAAAAAAAATTTAAGTACCTTTTCAAGAGCAAGAAACGTACATATATTGTAGGCAGTGGCGTACAGTAGGCGAAAACTTAGGTTATGCTGTTACCGACGACGGTGTATATATAATATTTATAATTAAATCGAGGATTGGACGACCAATATCAATTATACGCTTCTTTTCACTATAAAACAATCGAGAAAATGGTTCATCAATCAAAAGTTTTGTTATTTTTGCAGAGCAATTCCATGTTTGCCGTGGTGTTTTATAAAGATAATGGTCTAAAACTTCCACCTAACTAACTAAAAACTCATTCATAAAAACAGAAACAGATTGTATTTATACTATTAATTAAAATTATCTGTATTTTTATTGTCCAGAATCTTTAGTAATGCACAGTTTTTTTGCTTGTATACAGTGCACGCCCCTGAAGGCAGAACAGAAACATAAACGATGTGAAAGCGACGCTATTTATTACATAATAAATATAATAATCTATAAGATGTTAAATATCTTGTCCGAATATAAATCACATATCATTTCGCTGTATATTCTGTCTGCTGAGCGAGACCTAGGTTTATAATAACCACAGACCATCGAAATAGAATTATAACAGATTTTCGTGGACAGTATTTTTTTACTTTTATTTAAAAATAAACAGTACAAAGATTTAATGTATTAAGAAATGATACGACTACGTCCAAATACTACTGGGTGACGCCGGAGTTGTTCTGAAGTTGCTTTATCCATGTCGATTAGCCACCTTTTGTAAATCTTTTTTTTTAAATCAACAGCTGCACGATATTAATTTAACTAATTACGAACTATTTTCGCGACGCTCGACGTCAACGGCGACTCAGTGAAAGAGACTTTCGAGCATTGCGGTATGTTAACGGTAGCTAAAATTTTTTTAGTTATCGAATTGAAAAAAGCCTCCCATTTTTAATTCCACTTTCACGAGCAAGGTTCACGGCGAAGGTTTATTATCTGACACACACACACACACACCATATCTGAAAAAATCTGTAAAGATTTATCTTCTTCTTTTAAATAAGCAATCCACCCTTCAAGAGTGATTTGTGCCATTAATTAAGTCAAAACCTCATTTTATAGAAAAAAAGTACAATAATATTATAGAATATGAAATATTATATTACAAGTCAATACCATTGTCGTTCAAAAAATTTGCTATTATATTGATTAAACGTGGCGAGTTAAGGGAAAGAAGATGACACAAGTTAACCGGGAGTTGAAAATTACCATTGACAAGATTACTGTAAAAAACCTTTGATCCGTAATAGACAGGCAAAAAAGATATAGTCAAGGGTTTCCTCCTCGGCACCACACTCGCACATTGGGGAATCTATTAAGTTCAATCTGAATAAATGTGAGGCTACCTGACAGTGCCCAATTCTCCTTCTAGAGATAAAAGAGAATTCTCAACTCAACAAAATTATTTTTCTTTACTTGCCTATTCGGAACTACTATTTTTATATTAACAATTGACGAAGATGATATATAATATTTTGTATCGGTTATTCAATTAATCGTTTACTATATTTGATAAGAAAATTGACCGTTTAAATGATTAATGTTACATATGTAAAATGTAAAACTTTGTATTGAAATACCGCTTACCATAAAACTCACTATAATATTCTAACTAAATCATAGTATTCTTACTAAACTAAAACAGATTTAACATTTGATCAAAACAAATAAGATAAATAATTTGAAAAGAATAATTAACCTGAATTGTTGGAATAATAAATATAGCTGTTCAAAGATTTTTGGTGAAACTTTGTGGAATTCCATGATTATTTTGTAAATTGAGTCAAAACTCTGTTTTATAGTGTAGTGGAATAAATATAGTTATATTTTTATTTGTTAACTTTGTTTTATTAACCACTTAATTGAGTTTAAATACATCTACCGGTTTCGAAAAATATCATTTTCTTCTTCAAGATGCCAATACTAACTATAAACATATATTATTGGTTCTTTACCAAAATCTATTTTTAAAAAAACGACAATTATTTAATAAATAAATTTAGTACCTAACTCAAATTGTTACTTAATACAAATTTACTCGAATAATTTTTAGGAAAAAATTTTAGAATGGGACTCGTACTTAAATTTGGTTGGTTGTTTATAATTTTTTGAATAGTTTTAAACGCATTATTTTTCTCCAACGATTCCAAATTATTTAATTTGTTTCCAACACCGTTTATATGCAAAATTAACAATCCCAATTTTTATCAAAACCATAACCATTTTCTATCAAATGATTAGAAAATTCTGAAAACCCACTATTGTTTAAACATCTCAAATGCCCTTTACTCTTAATTAATTAAGTTAATTTTGCTAATTTCAAAAGAAATGTAGTTATCACCGGAAAAGACATATCATATTTTTTCTGTGTATCTTTCATCTACAATAGATTCATCTAATATATTTTAATATTTCAGTTTTTTTTATCCAATAATTCACTGTAAAATAAGAATAATAGTCAGAATAGGCACGGTCGACTACGTAGCGCCGAAAGGCCCTACGGTACTAGGGGATCACGTGGTGTCAGTTATTCATTAGAGATCTCTGAGTAGAATGGATAATTACTCCTTTTTTTTTAAATATTTTAGATTTGGATTCAAGAGAAGGTAAAGCTGATTTTAGCATTCTGAATAAGAATAAAAAAGGATCGCTTAGGTGGTTCGGTCATATGAAACGGATGAATGAGGAGAAAATACTAAGAAAGATATATGACGCAAGTGTTGATGAGATCAGAAGCGGAGACTTGACACGACCAAGTAAACCAGATACTGGAAAATAGCCATGTTAGAAGCCTCAACAATCGACAAGCTTGCACGAGAAGGTGTACGAGTGTGGACGAGGCGAGAATTGTGCGTCAGGACAGAAGAATGTGGCGCTCTATCCTCTCTACCTACTCCCGTGTGATGATAAGTTAATTAGATTTTAATTCCAATAAAAAAACTATGACGGTGTTCCCGATAGTCGATGACTACAAATGTGATATAGCCCGAAAGTACAGGAATAACGTATGAGTAACATCGATGAAGACACTTAAAGCTTTTTTTATAAATGATGATGATATAAATTTAGCTATTTCTTTACGTGTTTATATTTGTATTATTACTCCGATCACCACAGATGCCGTCTTGCGTGCGTTTATCAAGTCTGGAATATTGGTATATTACACAAAATTGTAAGTTCCCAGTCTCGCTTGCAGACTAAATTAAATTGACGGTGAAAAGTTTCGAACAGACTCCTGTAATTTTTCCGCTTTCCTTCCCTAAATCCCAGTATAGTGACTCGAATAATTTTACCATCCAGGCTATCGTTGACAATGATAACAAGCTTTTTAAACAATGCAGAATGGAAATCGCACAACACGATGTTTTCCTACACACCGACATAATATTTTGTACATGTTGAGCTCAAAAAGATCTTGGATCTTCGGGAACGGCACGACTATCCAAGGACTATCTTGAAGAAGGTGACTGCAATCAGCGGGACACATAAAGAGACTAGAAGAGTTCTGTAAATACGTGCAAAGACCTATTATACAATCTAACAGGATCAAGACCGAGAAGAAGACCAAAACATAGATGGGTAGATGTCAAGACGGACCTGCTATAGATGTGACCACAATGTGCGTTGTCAAGGGATGTTTGATGCTCTGTTTATAACCGACTATACCCCCTAGAGTTCAAAACAAATTACCTATACTTACATACGCGATCCCCATCTGGGGTTCAAGTAACACAAATTTTTTAGAATTCAAACAAAACTACATCCTTAGGAGAATCACAAACTCACCCTGGTTTGTCAGAAACACAATCATTCACAGAGACTCAAACATACCCTCACTCAAACGACACATACACGATTTATCGTCTAAATTTTATTCTAAATTAATTTCCATCCCAAACCCTTCCATAAACTCCTCGGCCTGTATGACCCCTCATTCGATCCCCATCATCTACGTCCCATTTCATTTTTTTACCCTGTTCTTGACCCTATTGAACAAAATTTATAAAAAGATTCTATAAAAACTTTCACTAAAAATATAAAAAATTCAACAAAATTAAACAAAAAAAGAATTAATAAAATATAAAATAATACAAAATGCATTATATAAAAAAACTTTACCCATTTTTGCTACTACTTTATACAATTACATATAAAGTTAAAATTACCTGGTATTAAAATAAAAAAAAACAATTTCACCGTATTCCCCGAATAGAGTCCCCCAAAAATCTTACGTCAATGTTGGTACCTCACACGTCGGAGACAAGAGGGCTTAGCCTTTACCCCTCCCACCTTTAACAATCGAATCAGACAGACAGATGCTCTGTAGACTTTCGAGTTCGTAACTTATGAGGCAGTAAAATAAATGAAGATGTGATGTTTATTTATAATTTGTTATAATTCTAATAACTTGTATTGTTGATTTTATTTTCTTTCCATTCCACACTCCGTATTATACAAATTTTTTAAATGGCTCATTCCGTAAAATTCACAATAAATAAATAATATAATACTGACAATGCACTCTTTTTAAAGACGAAAAATCATTGTATAATGTATTGCAAATCAATATTTTGTATTAATAATCGAAATGGAATACTCGTATATCGTATAGGTATTATATAAAATGAAATAAATGCAATAAAAAATGACAAATTAAATTTTTTATTCATTTTTAAATACATATAACATTTTTTAATTTATGTATGAACTGTCAAAAGTAGAGTAACAACAATTGTAATTATTTACAGAATACTTACACACTTAAGTCGTGTTGTCAACACTTAGCATACATACATGTTTGTTTACATTATTTATCTAATGTATCAATTTATTTTTTTTAATATTACACTCACCGCGCTTGCAATGCGACGGCAATATAACATGCAATAAAACATTTTACTTTCTCAAGCGTGAAATAAATGAAAAAATATACTGAAAGTGGAGCAAATAATTTTTTCGAACTGTAATGGCGACGGTGTTCTTCTTTTTCTATTTTGACGATCTTTTAAAGAAAAAGCCCGCCAACAATGACAGTAAAAAAAATGATATTTCCACAGAAAAGTGGATAGGTATCTAATTATAATTAAGACAGATGGGAAGTAAGTACGCAAACCTCAACATGTTCGTAAGAACTTAAATTTTATCCTTATTTAACGCTCAAGTAGATTATATCACAATCATATTATAATCTAGATGCTGAAAATTATTTAAAGCAAATTTAGAGGGGGATTTAAGTATTAAATTAACAATTATAATTTTATTGGATTGGGGATATCACTAGATCACATTTGATAAAAAGTTTCGTTATAATTTCTTTACTGACTTGCAAATAAGGTTACTACATGGTATCCAAAAAGACATGCCCTCTTTTTTCAGATTGTACTATAGTATCCTCCGTCCACCTTAAAACGCCGCTTCACATTCTAATAACATAATTAAATATTTATTATGTTATTAGAATTCTTTTAAAACCCTGTTTACTTCATTCCTAATATTTTTGGTTTAGATAATAATAGTCTTCATATTTTTATGATAGCCAACGGATGAACCTGCCTTCTTTAGTAGACTTCAGTCTTTACACCGCTTCACATACTTAACTCAGATCACCCGCGCATGTTTTTGAACAGAAGAGACGTCATCGTCGATGACGTAAATCTATGCAATGCATTTTCTAACCTGATTTCATTCTTTCAATCTGAAAAATAGGTAATATCAGTACTACGCTATTATTAGATTATTAATATGGTATATGTTTTATGCAGGTTCCCTCAGAACGTTAAAAAAAATCTAAATATTAGAATGTCCAATGTAACATTTTGTCTTATAAATAGGAGGTTCGCGGGTAGACGGTAATGTATTTAGTACGCGTGTATACAAAGTATATTGTATGCAAGCGTGGGATGATATGTACATATATTAAAGACATACTCGTATATCGCCTTATTTTAGGTTGGTCATGTTGTATTTTGTTTTATTTTGAAATATCCTCTGCTTTAATTGATTTTTTGAATCTGGTAACGCTACTTGCAAACTTCATGCCGAGTTAATAAAAATTAACAAGGTAGGCGTGTCGCAAATTTTTTACCACGGGCTTACTGCTTTACATATTTATATTTATATATATATATATATATATATATATATATTTATATATATATATATATATATATATAAGCGTTCGGTTACTTAATTTTGCTCAGCCTACCGGTGCCCACGAGCGTTCTGCATTGCAACAGATTGAAATACGTTTTCTGAATCAGTGCCCGCGGCCGCCATTTCGGTCCAGCAATATTGTGTAATAAAAGTAATTCATTTTACGCCAACACCGATGTTTTCAATTTAGGAACGTCTTTCTTAAACCGGAAATGCGTTATTTAAAATTGATCATGATTTCAACAAAGTTTCTCTCACGACGCGCGTGAGGTGATGATGCTTTTAATATAAGGGTTAAAAAAAACATGTCACATATCACATATATAGTATACATGTAAAATATCACCCTTACATATAAAATATTTTGTTTGCTTATGGCTTCCTCGTTCGTGTCCAGTGTTAGGGTGAACACTGAACGGTAGCGACCGCATTCGCATTCGAGGGTGATTGTTGGCGCAAGTCGAATACTCATTTCCTGTCCCTTTCATCCATCCAATAATCTATACCTGTCCCGCTCTGGCCAATTGATTACTTGCGATTTCACCTACGAGGGGACAAATTGCGCTTAGACATCGAACTATCAAGATCTTGTGCCTTTTTTTGCTTTCCTATATCCGCGCCGTGCGTAACACTGGGACCGCGAAGAGGAAGTGTATTCAATAGTTCCGGAAGTGCAGTGATCTCTCGGTTAGGTACAACAAACGTGCTCGTCAACCGGAGGTGAAAACGACGCTCAACCCAGGACTTTAAAGCAAGGTAGGCCAGATCCATCTGCTCTTACGTTCCTTCAGATTTCCAATTCGGGTTGCGTTTATTAATATTATTCTCGATACACGATCTTATCCCACCGGTGATCATGTATCGGTTCTTCACACACAGCTGTTTGGTTATCATTTTTTTAATTAAAATTTAAAGCCGTTCACTGTCTTCTGTGTATACTTTTCTGGGCTAATCTGCCGTGTATTTCTGACCTTTCTAACCGACGTTTCATTGATGGGCCAATTCATTAACCCAGAAAACTATTCACAGAAAATTCTGAACGGCCGTGAAAATCCTAGTCCGAGAACAAACAAGAACAAACCGTTCACTGTCCTCCGGTAGCAAAAAATGTTTTTTATTAGTAAAACAAAATGATGTATATCATACATTCGCAGTCACAACATAAAGTAAAAGAAACGGCAATAAAAGCAATCCAATATAATGCGTAATTATATATGGTTGCATCAGAAGACGTCCCGAGGGGACCGGGGAACGGTAATGTGCAACAAGACAAAATAAAACATGGAATAACTGCAGGCTACAGGCGCCAAGATCGACAGATTATCGCTCTGGTGCTGGGGTAAACAGGGAGAAAAAAGTATCGGAATGAAAGAGTCTCGGCTACCCACCAGATCGATGACAACAAATGGCGAGTAGTGGGAGTAGCTGGATGCGCAGAACTTGAAACAGGGGGACACTGGTTAACATTAGCACAGGCAATGGGTGGACACGGGCAATGATATTATTGTGTCTACACAGATAATAAATACCCACACGTTCAATGATTTTATGTACATATATAAAAATCAACTCCTTTTTCAATGTAGCATTAACAATATTGATCTAAGTAGAGTCGCAGCTATGCGGGATTTGAGTGTACTTTTCAATGAAAAATTGTTATTTATTCAACATTACAACGAAATTTGCACCGAGGCGATGAAATTCTTAGGATTTGTGTTATGGACAGCCAAAAACTTTAACTCGCTCCGCTCTCTTAACAACTTTATATACATCTATTGTAAGAAGTACGCTGGGATATAACTCCACTCTGTGGTCTCCCACTATGGCTCACATATTACAAAAAACTAAAGAATCTATTTATTTATTTTAAATTGCATATTCTGATAAAAAAACATAAATTACGATTATTTAATGAGTATATCTAAATATATAAAATGATCAACAGCATGTTGGACTGCTAATGGTTTCGTATAAAGTACCAACTCAAACGAGACAACATGAAGTATTCTTTGTAGGTACACATATAAATAATTATGCCGTTAACTCGCCAATATCGCGGATGCATCGGCTCGGTAACAAGTTGAGTTTCGTTGATACTTTTCGTTGTAGGAGCATACTTGAACTGAAGAAATATTTTACGTTTTTAATTTGTATTTTTTTTATGTTACGAGTATATTTGAAATGTCAATTAAAAATGTACTGTTATATTTTAAATGAAATAAAAATGTTTTCTTATGTAAAAGCCCACAAGGGCGTTGAAGGAAATAAAATAAAATAAAAATATATTACACCGCACTATTGTTAACCCGGTTTCGTGACACTTTTCATTTGGGAAGCCTCCAATAAAACAGTTTCTATGATAAAAGAAATAGTTTTGAATTTGTCCATTGATTTTGAAAAGGTAAATTTTTTTTTTTTAATAATACATCAGGAACTCGAAATGTTTATCAGATATTATAATTATTATTAATTTGAGTAATTAATATAAAAATACTGTATGTATGTCTTGAAAATATGTATATATGTATAAAAATAAGAGCAATGGAGAAATGCAATAATGTAATAGCCACGCTTTTCCTATCGTTAATATGGCAGAGAAACGCGAAGAACACGTGCACAGTATTCGTAACGCAAGTTCCCTGAGAACGAATTATTTCTCAGAAATACTTGACTTGGTTACTAAGTGCATGCACGCATGTCTATAGACCCAAAGGTCAAGACTTTGATTCAACCTATTCTATTTTAATAATTATAATAATCTTATGTTTTAATTAAATTAAGATTCTACGCCCTATGTTTTCAAAATCGCACCCTTGGGGTGGTAATTTTTAATAAATACAAAATGTTGTGTAATGTATGCATCAAAAATATGTCAATGTCAAAATTTAAGTCACAAGCCGAGAAAAGAGGAATACACTTGGGGAAGTCTTCATCGGCTGATGATGATAATATCAACAGTTATTATCTACCCTTGATGACGGAGACTGCAACTCTCGATACTATTATGGTGATAAAAATAATTCAACAACTTATGTAAATACGGAAATACCGTTAAAAGGAATCCGAAAAGGGTACTAGCATTAACAACCGGTGAAATGATTTCATGTTCCGCTTTATTCTGGCCACCCGGTACAACGACTACTCATGCGTTACGCCATTGTTAACTGTAGTAAGTATATAAACAAGACTAAACCCATGTATGTTCGAATGAATGGGTAAACATGCCCACATATTATTATGCATTTGGAGCAATCTTCTCAACTAGTTATCTGAAATTAACGGAACCCATAACGCGGATGAGTGAATGGATGGGAGGTACTTCATCGTCTCTGCTTTTGCCTTCGGGGGATACAACGAATCCACAACACATACATAATTACACAGTGCGAACGAAATAAATCTAACTTCTGCTTTCGATGAAGATTTACCGTTTTTATATCCGTGCCATTATTTGATTATCTTTAAATTTGTTACATAATTATAACTGAATACTGTCAGTTGCCAGTGCATCAGTAGAAAGATGGATCTAATCATCATTACAATAATCCTCGCCGTCTGTACGTCGGTCACACTTTAACGTAAACGCACGTTTCGAATAAACTAAATACATCCGTCACTTGACTGGATTGACTGAGCTTTGCGTATCCAACCTGTATAGGCAGGTACCCACTTTCCACGTGTTCAATTGATAATTTAATGCGATACCTACCGACTGTTTGGTATAAATTTGTAATTACTTAACAACGTGAAAACATAAAAAGCTTATTGTACAAATGGTTTTTTTTTTTAAATATAAATTGTATTTCAGGTAAATAAATGTCTACACAATGAAATATGTGAAATGAAACCCATCGTGATATTTTCAAATACCTTGTTGATATTGGCATCGATCCTTTGTTTACCTGATTCACATCATACGTGAAAATAAAAATATCACTTGAAGATATTCTTCGACGATATTCTATTCTTCGTTTAATGCCAGCAGTTATTATAACTTGTGTGAATACGTGTCGGTCAATATCCCCGTTCTGAGAAGATGTCACACAATGTCAATTGATTAATTATTTCATTTAGAAGACGCTTAATTGTACCCATGCGAAATAACTGACGAAAACTCCATGAATGGGATGATAAGAGATAAACATTAAAAACACAAGTTACCTAATTTAAACAACAACAAAAAACACGTCGCGTGTCTTCGACACATGACGTCATACCACCCCTACACGAATATGTTTTCGCCCCGCCCCACTCCGTATACAACATACATATTATTGTATTTCCTTTTAATTTCTTCAAACATCGTCTGAATGTTATTTCAAGTTCATACGGTACATTTATTTTATTTTATTCAACTCACATTATTGTATAAGATATTACTCATTTTCGTGACATATTTTACCCGGAAAACTTCGATGAAATAAATCTCTACGTATGTTAAAGATTATACGGTAGAACATTTTATCTGTGGTTGTATAAAAATTATTTTTATTATTATTGAAATGTGTCGTTAAATTATTGTATTATTGCATCGATAAAGTTTATATTATTTGTGCAAAAAACACTAAAGGATGATATAAGGTTACAGTTTTAAATTAATCGTGTATTGACCACTGCGTTCTAAAGATATTTTCCGAGCTAAGCTTTTCGTATGTTTTTGCGACCGGTGTGAACCCCGCCGGTGGTTGTCGAAAAGTTTCCTCGTGTGTGTGAACCACTTCGGTTGCGCGGTCTTTTCGAAACGCATACGTAACACATCCCGCGAAAATCACCCGCCTGTCAAACAACTCACTCGGGCGCTATTCTTCCTGCACATCCCGCAATTTAAAAATAGCTCCAGAGTTGAAAAAAGATATTCATCCGGCGGATCAAACCGTCTTACCTCTTGGATCTTGAGACTGGTCCTGACCGTCTTTCGGGTGACAGCAGTCTCGTACGTCTCTTCGATAGTTTCCGCCATCTTGGTTTCTTCCTCGCCTTCTAGATAGGACACAGACTCGAAAATTCAAAACGCGTGTGCGTTTTTAATTCCAGTTTTTTGTGGCTGTAGTTTTTCACTGACACAAGTCACGGTGCGCGCTGCGTGTTTGGCGGGCGGCCGCGGTGGACTGGCTGTGCTAAAATTAATTCCCTCGCGGCGGCTGCCAACCGGCGCTTCCCACGACGTCATCGGCTGTTGGGAGAGAAACTTATCATTTTACCGCGGCGCAGCTTGCTCCGAACTGGCGGCCGCGGTGGAGAGACGATACGCTCGCTTCTCGAGAATCTCAACTGCTTCCGTGAGTTCGCCTCGCGGCAGATATCGTGCACTAGCGTAGATCTCGGTGATAGACACACTACCGATTGCAGAGGGTGTCAAAACAACAATCGGAAAATTTCAATGACTATGATCAGGAGACCCTTCAAAAACACCCTTCGTTAAAAATGTACTCGTATATATGAATATAACGGTTTTTTTGGATTCGATCACTCGTACTAGTAGTTCTTATCATATTTCATATCTAATCTGTTTTTTTCAAAATGGCGGCAGTTCAAAAATTCGTAACTCCGTTAATATTGGAACCGGAGAAAAAAATAAAGAACACAAAGAATTTCACCCACCTAATTCTTGTGACCAGTGCTAAAAATGATTTTTTTATTTATTTAATATTATTCAGCCTGCAATGGAAATAATTAGAGATCTGCTTATATTTCTATTCGTGAAAAACGTTATATTCTTCGTGGAAAACCATAATTCATCAGACCCAGAAGTTAATATGTCGTCTCGACAGCAGAAAGACACATTAATAAGTTTATATTCGCACCGCTGTATATATATATAATAATATCTTGAGTTGAACCACCCACCGAAGAGTGAAGTCTGACGGAAATTGTGCATTTAGATAGATGTCATGTCGTACGTCTACACTAAATTTCTTCAGAACTTCTTGGAACATGTGTAGGTACCCAGCAATATGAATAATATAATTAAATGACTCCCTGTCTATATGTAATAGAAACGCTTTCTTTGTATGCGGTTCTTTATAGGTATGTAAATTTTAAAGAAAACTGATACATTACATTGTCGTGAGTGATGTGTCAGTTTCCTTTGAAATGTGAATTAGTTGAATGTGTGACCTTTTTGTTCTGAGGATACATTTTTCAAAGAGAAAAAAAACAATTAAAGTATATACACATTTAATAATGAAGCATTTAGTAAAACAATAAAATATTACATCCAAAAAAAATCGTTATTAATATTTTCATTTATAATATAATCATTTAGCACTACAGGGCATTCACATTCAGGGCCGACTGCAAAAATGCTCTCCAGACAACCCTGTCTTGAGCCAAACTTGTGCAGTCCAAAACCTGCTAGCTATATATCTCCATTGTATTTTCTGTATCTTAATTCTTGGGTGGCCTAGTGGTCAGAGGCGGATTTATGGTACAGGGGTCTGACTCACTGTGCATTGTGAGGAGGCCTTGTCTCAAGACAATGATAATATCAAAATACAACGTAAACTACGAACAGCAACACACATAGACACGATATTTTAAATTTAAATATCAATATTAACAGACCTGGAGCCTAGAATTCCAAAGACCGATCACAAACGGATCTGCCAATATTTTTGGAGCTAAAACAGTATTTCTAGGTGTTATTTTTTTCATTCTTTCCTTTTCTTTTCACTTTCTCTGTTGATCCTAGTCCTGCTCCTGATGGTTGAGTTCCGCCTGGAGTTTTTAAGTTTCTTTTGAAGAGTCCTAAGAGTTTTCGCAATATAGCCTCCTCGATCACATAACTGTCACTATTTTGAACTGTCTAAAGATCTTGAAAAGCTCTGAGTTGGTGCGAACTCACCGAAGGTTATTAACTATAACTGCCCCACATATGCTACGTAGAATTTTGTTTCTACGTACTTGGATGGCGTTTATTTGATTCTGCGAAAATTTTCTTGTTATGCATCTACGCATCAATGATAGACTCATAACTTAAAATTGTTGAGAAGAGAAGATAACTTGTTACAGTGGATCACAAAGAGGAAGAGGAAGATCCCCCACCCATTGGGCCGGCTAAATGGAAAAAGCAACAGGTACTTCACTGAAAACGACCCTCAGTTCTGCGTGATACTGTGACTATTGGATGAGTATAATCAAGAAGGCAGGAGTTCATGAAAATGACAATCCTGGAGTCATGAAGGACCAACGAGGAAGAAATTATGGAGAACTATGATTTTTTTAAATTTATTAGAGTAGATATGATACATTAAAAGACCACAAGAACTTCAGCATATAATCAACCTTTATTCAATTACTTCTAATAATGTATTTATCGACTGAGTTTATGATTGCTTTTGAAACATTTTGGGAGATTTTGTTAAGTCACACTGATCTAGGCCTCTTAAATTATATTTAGATTTATTATTTAATATAATCTTTTAATTTCGATGCTTTAGCTCTTCGTGTCAGATATCTTCAAAATGTAATTCAAATCATTATTGAACAATAACGCTGTTTACTGTTATACATATAGTATATGTACATTTCAATACATTTTTAAGCGTAAGATTTTTTGTAATGATTTTTAAAATAGATTATTATATTGGTGAGTAGGTACTCTTCATCCTTCGGACATCGACTCACACATTTTGCACGCAGAAATAAATGCAAATTAATCAAATAGCTTGGAACTTGAATAAAATAAAACAATTCTACTGTCTGAATATTATTTATTCTTGTAATTATAATATATATTTAATTGAGTGAAGGCAACATTAAGAAATATCGAATCAGAAGTGCACTGACCAACAATGGATAAACCAAGTGTGACCAACTAATACCAGGAAGACAAAGACCTGAAAAAAACTTTTTTTTTAACTCATTAAGACGAAAATTATTTATTTAATTTTAAAAGTTGGTGTATAGTTTTCTACATTAAGTACTTTTCATAAATTTCACTAATTTTTTCACTATTTTTGGAAAATCTGTCACGGTTAAAAGACAGCGGCTTCAAAAACAGCGGACAAACTAAAAAATAAAACAAGTTGTTTTCATTATTAAGGAGAACACATTCTTATTGTGAAGTTATAATTATTCAGAACGTAGGTCTGCGATATTTTAAATACAAATTAAATGTATTAATTAGAAAGATATACATATAAAATAAATTTTATCGGAAAATATTGTTGTTGCTACCGGGATTCGAATCTGGATCTCTTCCAATTTCCGGGGAACGTGCATTATCCTATTATGCTATACCAACACAGTGGATTAACGACAAATTTTCGAACCTATTCGTATTTGAGATTCCGTAAAAACAAAGTAGATGACTTTCAAATAATTTATATCTTTTTATTTTATATTTATATTTATTTATTTATATACATATATATTGACATACATATTTTTGTTTTAATATAGGTGAATACATAATAAACAAAAGATATAATTATACTCATAGTTTATTGTGTGGGATGGAGTAGACTTCACCTCTGATATATACAGCGTTGTCCTGGCAACTTTGCTAGACTGAAGTCTGTGTTAAAGTAACCAGTTTTTTTTCGTGCTGTTGTGGTTTTATTTAAGTCATCGACAGGAATAAAAAGAGAATTACAAATATGCATAAAAAAGTAAAAATAAAATAAAAATATAATAGAAATATATGTAGTGGGAATGTTGTAGGACTAGTGAATTATTAGTGAAGGTATTGTATAAATTATATTAGAATGTTGGATATCCATGCTTCTGATTCATCTCTACCTGATTTAATCATATATTGGGTCCATATTTGTGTAATCTTATTGGAATTAAACGATTTCCAGTTGGTACTGAGTGTGTTGTATAGTTTCGGAGCTAAGAAGATGTAGAATCTTTGATAAAACGTCGTTGTTGCTCTCGGAACTGGTGTGCAGATGTTTGTTGTTTGTCTTGTGTTGGAACGATAGATGTATTATAGGACGATAGATGTATTAATTTGAAAAGTGTAACATATAGGTTCGAAAATTTGTCGTCAATCTACTGTGTTAGTATAGCATAATCGAATAATACACGTTTCCCGGATTGGAAGAGATCCGGAAAGCGATTCAGTAGCAACAAACAATATTTTTCAAAAAAAAAATATTTTATATTTATATCTTTCTAATTAATATATTTAATTAGTATTTAAAACATCACAGACCTATGTCCTGAATAATTATAATTCACAATAATAATGTGTTCTCCTTAATAATAATTTCGAGTATTTATCTATTTATATATATTTTTAAATGGTGAAAATGCCTTGCGGCCTATTTCAAGTACTGTTTTTCTAAAAATATATCTACACATTTCTTCATTCATGTTACACAAAGTCCTTAGAAAAGTGATTTCATTATTCTGTTCCGAAAGATTTGTTTATTAAAACTGTCCACAGGAGTGACATTCGCCAATATTTATTCTTAATTCAAAAATTGAACCGCGGGATTACTAAACCAATAAACCAAAAAATATGTATATGTAAATTATTAAATAATTATAAAGAATTTAGATATATTGGATAATAAGCATAAAACGATAAAAGGGATAAATACAAAATGAAAATAAATTCACAATAATCGCTGCAATCAGTGCATAATGAGAGGCAATCGAGCAACCCTGAGGCTGTCACGATGATGGAGTTCTTCGACATGCGCAGCTTTATTTGCTTGGAAGCTCTCTACAGTGCTCCAACGATTTGAAGAAATGCTCCCTTCCTTCGACGTGTACACGTAATTGAAATATTAAGAATAAGCATAACGTTGTATATTTTATTAAAAGAATCACATTCATCTCAAGAATGGTCCAACTGTACTGTCCGCCGTATGAAATGTAACATAAAAATAAAATGGAATTGGAACATAAAAATACTCTCGAGTATTTTACCTATACGCAAATCCAAAATGTTTCTTTCATTCACAAAAAATGCAAAAATCTTAAAACTATTTCGAAATGCGTTGGGAATGCATGTACTGTTTTAAATAAGACGACGATTGCCTTCTTATTTTGGTGTCATATGTGTATGTTTATACGATCGATGGTTATAACGACTTAATTCAGTCAAGAAGTCGTGATATTCTTCTTCCAGGTCCCCGATTTTGATTATTATCATTATTAGATGATAGATCTGATATTTTTTTGAATGACGCATAATGTGTCCAATATATAGTATTTTTTTCTTTTACTTCTCCTTACTCTTATCCAGCTCATTCTTATCATCTTTCTGCACATCTACATGTACAACTTAAATATGAATTAGGTATAAATTTTCGCATCAAAATAAATTTCCTCACCGGTTTCAGCTCACATAGACAATTTCACGAAACATTATATTATATAAGAAAGTATTTCGCATTTTATTTATAATTTAATAATCATTTATAATTAATCTAATACAAACTTTAAATACAAAGTTTGGTATATTATTTTATAAAAAATGACAAACCACAATATTTTTGTTCTAAATATTAAATAGTATTTTTTTGTACGTATCTTTAATAGTTTGTTATATCAATAAATAAAATTAAAATAAATTAGGTAACGCTGCGTTTTTTAGACATCTCTTAATTTCTTAGTAAAACCACCCCAAGCGTAATTACTTCTTCGTTTTAATGTTCCAAACAGTTCGAGCGATTTTTTTTAGCAAAAGCTTATTTTTGTCACTGATTTAATATATTTTATTTAAACATTATACTGCGCTACATATAATAAAACTACAACCGGCTTTTATCCGCGTTTTCTACGACACGTTAATTTAAACAGAATCCATCGTAAATCTCCCGACAAAGCGAAGTCGGTCTCATGGTCGTTGTCGGTCTGGCCTTCGCCCTTAGTTTTAGTTATTGTTCCTTGAATTTTACTTATTTTTCGGAAGCTCAGATCTTTTATCTTTATATCTTCATCTTAATTTGTAATCTTTCCATACTCTAATGCCCCGTGTTCGCGGATGAGATTTCTCTCGGAGATTCGACTCGAGTGTAGTAGAGTAAAAAATGATACAGAGTTCAGCGTGAAGCTACCTGTGAATAATAAATCATAATCGCTTACCGCGTGTGTTTCGCTTACGGATGAGAATGAGGCGTGCAGTACATTTACTGACTCTTAGAGATCAGTCTCAATGAGAGATTACCGTGAATAGATAATTAATAGATAAGAAATAAATATATGACATATTGAGAATATGAGATTAACGATATAGCTACATTGATTATAATTGACTCATTGACATATATTAATTATTGCTACAAAGTGGTCCAAAAATTAAGTCCACTTTAAAATTGTTCTTCATATACACCTTTTATATGTTAATAAATGTAATTATATCTACTTGTAATTTTAATTAATTGAACAATTGCTTGTAAACTATGCCCGTCTTGACACAGAATTTCTCTAGTGAGACGGGCGCAGTCCAAACAAATTTTTATATGTATTATATAGTTACTAATAAATAAAAAATAAAATAAAAAATGACTACTCTTAAACTACTATAGGTATAGAAAAATATGATGAAAAATAATAGTTTTTTGTCAATTACATCCAGCGGCGTAACTACGCTTATGCGGGGCATTGGGGTCAACATTAGACGGGGACCCAAAAGATTCACACCATATAAAACTTTTAGCTTCGATTCTTTTTATTCTTCTTGTGTCCTATCTGTTCAACGGATGTTGGCTACCGTGACCATTCTCATTTGTAATCTAAGGTTGAGATGATGATTGCAGAATATCTTTTTCGTGCGGATAAAGGTTGCACAAGCTTTCTCAATGCGGCATTTGATTTCAACAAAAGGATCTAATTTTTTTTTTTTCGATACTATTAATTTTTTGAATCCACTATCATAAAATTTAGAAAATCATTTCTCGTGTGCATTGTGAAAGTATGTGAAAACATTATTGAAGTATACAGTTGTAGTGGCCCATTAAAGCATCAGGTTGGAAACCAGACCATCGCCGCAAAGCGAAGTGCATATACTCATACATGTCAAAAACACATTTACGATAGAATTTTTTTTAAATCACTGAAAAACTAACATTATTTTAGCAATCGGTAAATTGACACTATACTTATTTACATACAAAAAATAATACGTAATTTTTATGGGGAACGGCTATTTATAGGAGTGACGTTTTAGATTTTGCATTGGGACCCTTTTTTGTAGTTACGCCACTGATCGCATCGTCCGACAAATGATGAAATATGACGTTTGGTTGTTTGCTCTACAGATGCTCGTCTTTCGCCCCTATTTCTGCCCTTCCGAAATAGAGGTGAAAACAAGTGAAGGCAAGGCCGCCACACGTATGATGGAAATGGCTGGCAGCATCGATACACTAAAATGTGAACTTACTTTCATTGGATATTTTATTTTTCCCACCAGTAAGCGTTCATTTTCAATTTGTATTTATTATTATATCATTTTCGATTAATTAAAAATGTTATCAGATTTTCACGGCCTATTCTGGGCTACTCTGCCGTGTGTCCTTAACCTCTCAGCCGACTTTTCGGATCCCATTGCATATCAATGTCGATTCGCCCCGATGATGGGACCCTACAATAGGATCTGAACGACAGCCAGAGAGAGAGATTGTTGTAATTGCAATAGAAGTTAGGTATAACTAAAAGATAAATCCAAAATTCCAAAAATATTTTATCATCAAATAATTTAACAATTGTTTGAATTTTTAATCATTTTATCCCATGAATAAAAAGTATGGAGTGGAAATAATTTCACTGCGTATTTGAGTTTGTGTTCGCCGGAGTTAGTGGACAGCTAAAAATAAAAAGATAAGCAATTCCTGGCTTGATATCTAAAAACATCTAAAAGCTAAGAATGTTTATTATCTGAGTTACACCAAAAATGTGTTTAATAGCTTATAAACAGTTTCAAACGATTTAGCCAATTCAAGCAATGCAATTAGCGTTAAAAACTTTTATACTACGTGCTCTCCTTATTTAATGACGGCTCACACTTACAACCATTATCGTACGCCTACCAACGCTATGAGTGTATGAGAATCATGAAATTTCTGTGTCCCATCATCATCAGCAGGAAAGAGACTTAATGTTATAAAATATGTCATGTCGTCTACCTCTAGTGCCAAGTTTTCGGCTGTTCACCTTCTTCCTTAATTTTCATTGTGCATCGCGTATATTCAGTTAGTAAGTATTAATATTCAGTAAGTCAGTATACAGTGTAAAATAATACTGGTACCCCATAGCATAAAAGGTTAATGAAAAGAAAAAACTCCATTTCATCTGAAGGAAGCAGCAAAAAGCAAAGGAAAGCTGTAGATCTTGAGATGAAAATGAAGATTTTCAACGACTATGATGCTGGGAAACAAGTGATTTAGGCTTAGCTAAAATCTGACTCCATGTCCGAATAAATGCACTTACTGGCTATTATTTAGCAGTATCTTGAATATATAAAATTGTTTAAAAAAAACGAAACAATAGGTACAAATGTTGATAAAAAGTATATTTTACATGTTTGCCCCTTAAGCAAGATGTAAATAAGAATATTTTTTAATACAATTTTTTGTAATTAGTGTTTGTGAAACACAATAAATTATGCTACATGAAAAGTACACCACAAATAGTGGTGTACATATGGTTTTTTTTTTTTTCAAAATTACAAAATATATATCAATATTTCTTTTTCAACATATATCATTAAAAAAAAATTCATCATGTATTAGATATAACCCATGTTACCTATCATCTTACCTTAAATCTACGAAAGTCTTATTTATGTTTTTTCAACATATTTTAAACATACACGTAGTTTAATTTAATTTAAAGAATAAATAACCATCTAAATTTATTTTTAAGTTAACTTATTTAAAATGAACAATATAGCAATACAATACCACAGTGCCTATAGCAACCTGAGTGGATTAATTGTCTATACTAAAACTATCTCAGAAACTAATATTATATAAGCACTGCTATTATTGAGGAAACGGTAATCGGAAATGAAGACAGCAGTGCATAACTCAAAATCAATTAATATTGTCCTAAAGTATGTGTAAAATGTTAATATGTTGAAGTAGGACTCTCAGGCAACACTCAACAGGCAAATTGGGGAAATAGACAAATCGGCACAGCCAGTGAAGTCTTGGTTTTTTGAACAGCTAAGTAATTAAAAAAGGAGAGCATGGCTAGAATCCGGATGTTGATATACTCACCGAGATAGCTGGGCGACAATCCAAGTGGATGTATATCACTTAAGAAATGAAGGGATCCGTGCGACATAATTTTTTTACTACTAAACATTGAAAAAGGTTGATGAACAAAAAAGCATTTCGATACCTAAAGACATATTTCTAAAGTTGATTATCTTGGCAGTACTAGATGGCAGTGCACCGCGGAGTGCTACAAAGAGATGTTGGTGCAAACAGATATACAGAGGAGAAACTATACAAAGTCTAAGCGATGAATTCTTAACCTCAAACTCTTAATCTAAAGCTCAAAAGGGAAGAAAACCAAAAATTTAATATTAGGCGACATCTCTACATTGTGGTCAGCCCACAGGTAAACCCCACACCATATTTACTAGCAGCACTGTCTAATAAACTTTTGTTGCAAATAATTATTCTTTAACTCATGAGACAGATGACTTGATATCAGAGTTATAATATATACCTACCCAAAATTATAGTGGATGAATTAATCTCCATTACCAAATCGCTCAAAGCTACATTGGATTGGATTAATTCTCCATTCCCAATTAGCCACGTGACATTGATCTCATAGCAAAAAGAGCCCCGGGTACTAAGACCCCTTGCTCCTTCATCTACTGCAACAACCGATGCGGTAATTGGGTTAGGTGGTGTTCAACAAAGGGGGGAAGAGAAAGAAGTTACTCCTGGCGTGTGGATCTGCTTTCTTGAGGCAGAGTTTTTAATAATCTGATAGAACCATCTTTGATCACTTAAATCTAAATCGGAAGGGAGAAATTAAATCATATGTTGAGAAGGTATTTATGGTGAGGTTCGGGTTGTTTGGGAGCCCGGCATAAAAACGTTTGACGAGATGTTTTATGTGATCCCTTATTAGAGGGAAACCTGAGTCATGATGGATGAGTGTAACTCTCAACCAGCTAACAACTAACCGGATGGTTTTACTTTGGAAAGTTTGGAGTATTTTTATGTGACTTTTGGAGGTGTGACCCCAGACAGGCGCTGCATAGGTGAGAGTAGGCCTGAGAATGGCCTGACATTCTCATGCTGAGCTTATGTCTGACTTTCTTGCGAGAGAAAAGAGTGGCGGCGCTTTTCGAGGGGTTAATCTCGAAACGCCATTTTTTGCACCACTCTTTTTTGAGTTTTGTAGCGTATCTTTATACGCGTCTAATCGCTATTGTCGCATTTCGAGAGGTGGACAGGACTGCCGTATCGTCTACAAACGTGGCAACTGTCATGTTTCATTCCCAATTAGTATAAAGCTACAATGTCAGTACAAGTGTACAAGATCAGTCCTCCATTCCCACAATTAAATTTTTGTGATCCCTAATAATTATTTTTTAATTTTATGTAAATAATTACTTATTTTCTTACTTATGTAATTACATAATTATTATCTTGTCATATTAATTATGTATCCTCTTGGTTTATTTAAAATGTGAACTTTCTCTCAGTACATGGGAAAGGGAGACATCTAGTGAATAAAAAAACCATTACAATGGATATGACTAATTTTTCAATGACATCTATTGTGGAAAAGAAACAAAAACAAACTATTTATTTTGAATGTTGCTTTATCTGTATAATCATTGAATATACATATTTTCATTTATATCATTATCGAAGCTAGTTTTAATTACTGTAATAAACAAGTTTAAAATATTAATGAATTTTGATGTCAGTCAGAACTTAACAATATTAGGACTGTTAATAATTAGGAATAATTAACTTTTTTGAAGTATATTGATACTTTGTGTAGCTCTACACAGAAAGTTGGAGTGGGTCCCTTTGACACATCACATTAAATGATTTAAACAAAATCGTACAGCTGTAAAAGACAAATCTGTCATACATTACCATCTATCTTTGTCGATGCAAGATACACATTTAAAAAATTATAATATGCATATTTGTTGCTGGTTACCATCACTTATTTCTTCACACTTTTGCAGGAAATCATGAAGTAATCACCATTTTTAAAATAACTCATAAATAATCTGTAGAATCTACAAAAAAAATACTGTAGGAAAAAAAATAATAATTCAAAATGCCCACGTTGTACATTGTCATTTCTAAAATTTCTTTTCTCGCATTAGCCTTTATATTTTAAAAAATATTTTGTTTTTCAATCCGATATTTAGATAGATTTTTTTCCTACTATTAATTGTAAACCTGTAATATTACATTTAACAATATAAAATATATGTTCTATTGACTAAACTCTCAAAAACAGAAATGACTTCCACAAGATAATGATTAAATTTTAATTTATAACTACAAGAATAAATATGATTAAATAAAAATACAAACTAATTTATTCACTAAAATAATGATCAATTAAATTATACTTTTGTTTAAAAAATAATTTACGTATTTTATTATAAAGTCGGAAATGTATACAAGGAAAGACTCATAATGTTAACAGTTTTATGTTAAAAACTATCTTAATTTAAATAATTATGACCAGCCTAATTATGTAAATATATCAAGGATACGAAGTTTATGCAAATGAAATAAAAATGTACGCAATCTTTTATATTTTATGGTAGTGTATAATTCTATCACAATTAATAATTTCATCATAATACATATTCATAAATATTTACTAGTACAATAAATATCCACACACGCAGTAAGGGAGATGACTTTTTATTAAATAAAAAAGGTAATTTAATAAATGATCCTTAATACAATGTGAAGGACTGATGTAAAGCAGTTTGTTTTGCCGGCAGTATTGCCAATACAAACAAAGTTTTAAATCACATTTGTGATTGTAACTTGTTTCATCACAACAATCTAATGATTAATGACTATATTCCAGTGATAAATAACAGGGCCTGCCCGGGAGATTATTCAGCAATTCTGTAAACAAAAAGAACACACAATTGTAGAATCATACAATTTTCCAAATCCCATGACCAGTTCTGAATTTTACACGTAAAGCCAAGCAACATGACAACATTCACTACATTTCCACATGTTTAATAAAATAGATTGTTTGTAGTCCGTCTGTGGATGTCAAAAGATCTGGGAATTTGAAATTTGAGAAAGTCTTTCCGTGTTAGGAAGGAAACCAGAGGAAGGGAACAAACAAGGTACAAACTAACTTACACAACTAAACAAGGTTAAACTTGAGCTATGTGAAGAAGATCAAACCCCTCTTTTTTATTTGTATTGTACGTTTTCCAGTAAATAATTATAAGAACTAAAATACATATTATTATGTGTTACAAGCAGACTAGCTTATTGTTGATACCCATCAACTTGTGTTTGTATCAGTCAGATACTGAACTGTCAAATTTTAGATTCAAATTTCAAAAAGTTTATTTCAACTTTCTAGGGAATAAGCCAATATTTTTTTTAAAAACCCCCTTACTAACTACCAAAAGAATTTATCCTTCAAATATCCCAACAATATTGTAGTAAATTAGATAAAAAATTTATATGTTGGAAATATTCCAAGAAGTAGCGGGATAAATTTATTTTTGTCACAAATTCTAAATCAGAACCTCTTCTTTGGCAGTACTTCTGTAAACACTTGCAGTACAACTGGTGGAGTAGCTCTACTTATTTCAATATGTTTCTTTTGTTTAGTATCAGACCAGCAATCCTTAACTGACGCAACCTACACGCAAATTTTAAAAAAACTCTAAATTTTTAAAGTATAAAAATATCTCCATTGTCAAGACAATTATTAGGAATAATTCGTTACATATAAAAAATTACATTTTGTTCAATTTTAGACATTTCATCAAACTTTTTCTTACACTTTTTTCCACCGTGTTTTTTATAACAATTATTTCACTAATTCATTAAACGTATCACTCAAAAGTAAATTTTTACAAAATAGCATTTTGAAAGCATAAATAATATATTGGCAATTTAAAATGTAAAAAATCTAATTTTATCTGCAATAATTATTTGTTAGTACAGTAAAATTCCGTTAATTCGTAACGGGACAGAAAATAAAAAAAAAATGAATTACGAATAATGAGAACAAAATTTTTTAAAGGCAACATTAGAAAGAAATTTTGTGCGCACCGCCGCTGTTGACATCGCGATTTTCATACTGAAACACGATGAATCTCCATTATTTCAGCTTCTTATCTGACAAATGTTTATCAAATAACATATTCCTCCTGAATAAGAAAGGTGTGTGGTGACGCGACGATTCACCATTTGACCAGTCACTTGATGCAACAAAATCACACACATTAATTTGATTGGCGATAGAACTCATCTTTTCCATCAGAATTGGAAAATTTAAAATGTGCGTGAAAATTAATTTAAAACTTTTAAATCCTCATGTCTCACTGGGATTGATGGTTGAAGTTTATTATTTTCCTGTGATTTTTCAAGTTCGAACCCAGAGAGGGATTTGATTTTTTTCCGCTAATTTTGATATCTATAAATTTTTTGTCAGTTTTCAAAATAAGCTCCATTTTTCAAAATGGTCAAAGATTTACACGAATTACAAGGTGTTGGTACCATTTTAGAGAACGAAATGTGAAAAAAAAGAAAGTATTTATATACAAATGATTTAGTTTCCTTATTACCTACACATGCAAATCAAAATGTTTCATAAACCTAGAAACCAAGTGATTCCATGAAAACATTATTTTAATAACAATAAATCTTATAAAATGCACTATGGAATTTGATATACATATGGGTAAACTCAGTTCGGCACATACTGTCATACAGCGCGCCATTTATGCGATAAGTAACGGCGTCGTGATTGGCTGGTAGGCGGAGCTAGCTGCAGATATTTACGAAAGGATGAAGGTCAAATACGTAGTCGCACAAGTTTAGGGATTTAAAAACATTTGCAAATATGTAAATTATATGAAGAAATATTTATTTTGGGTGTCAAAAACACATACGAACTGCGAATAATCAGATTTTACGAATTATCGGTAGAAATTAGTATGAAATGTTATTTTCGGGGTAATTTTTTTTTAGAATTGCGAATTCTGTGAAAATACTAAATATAGGGTTACGAATTAACGGAGTTTTACTTTATTTGTTTGCTTTATCACAAATTTTTCATGGGACCTTACATACGTAATTCAGGACATAACATAGATTACTCTAGTGATGGTAAACCGTTTAATAAAAAAACATACACAATTTTATTTATTTTTTTTAAATAGAGAATACGCAGTGTCACATTAATATTCTTACTATTTTCAAAGCTAATGCTTATGAAATGAAAATAGGACAAACTTGATGGCCTCCTGGAACGAGGCTCAAGCCCCCAACTACTAGATTATTTAACCAACACTATATTGCTCCCTTTTCTAACAATTCTGAAGGCACTGTTACATCAACGATGACAATCAACGAAAGCCGATCGCTTTAGGCTAGTAAATACATGTTATTATTTGTTTTTCAGTAACACTTCTGAACACATATCAATGTTTACAGAAATTTTACAAAATGTCATTATCACAAAGAATTGGCTTTCAATCCAGATATAATCAATTCAATTTAGTCTAGATTTTAAAAATACATTACATGTATATCGTATATTATATTTGTGTCTCAACATACATTAGTAATTAATTTATGACGTGACCGTAATTTTAACAGTTTTATTTTCTGTTATTATTTACAGTCTAATGCAAATTATGTTTCGTGGATTATTATATTCTCCACTATATTTAATGGAGATTTCGAACTCACGTTCATACACTCGCATATTCATTTAAAAGAGATTTACTACATTTTTAATACATTGTCAATGCAACCCCGAATAATGAATATTTAAGAACACTAATAAGAAAATATTTTGTCCGATTTTTAGTATGATATCACAAATTAACATAATTAAAATTTTAATAAATTAAATAAATATATATTTATAAAGGTAATATGCTAAGTATATGATGTAACTATCCTATTATGAATATTATTAGTAGTTGAGTAAAATATCATTGATTTATAATCAATTAAAATAATACTGAATTTTCTCTAATTCTAATATTTCAGATATTCATTGTTGTCGAAATCTGTAATTCAATCCATGTTCAACAAATAATTGTGTTAATTTTTTTTTTTGGATTTTGAAAACTAAAAATATATCAGTATATGTAAACACTGGAAGCTAACGAAATGTCTAGTAATGTTTATTTGTAAAATAAATACACATATAAATTTAATTTAATTAATAGGTAATGTTAACATGCAGAATTATCTATTTTATCTAAAGCCAAATAAAATGGATAACTACTAATATATTGAAGAAAGGCAGAACTACGGACAGCAGCGTGTACTATTGTGCCGAGCTTTTTAATGTTATCCTGCAACTTGGGCAATTTTACATAAAATAAATATTTTTTTTAATTCCTTTCATTTACTTAAATGAAAAATCTCAGTGAGTATGTTAAAAATGTGTCACTTCACGACCAACCATATATTTTTTTTTCTAATCATTAATTTGAAATAAATATTAGAAAATTATACATTAAATTAATTTAACTAGAGCATCATCGGAGCAGTTAAATATTTATCAGTAAGTTATCATATATTTTTTAAGAAGTCAACATATTTTTTTTTTAAACAAATAATAATTATGAAAAAACAAAACACAAATCATAACTACATTTCGCATCTTGAAAACAAAGGTGACACTATCCAAGATGTTTATTATTAATATGAGCTATTGAAATCATATAAAATGAAAAAATGTGTAAATATACTGTGCAAATAGAACAGTTAGAATGTTTGCTAACATATAGTTTCTAAGTTAAAACTAGATGTAAATCATAACATAAAATGTCAAATTTAGTGTACCTAGTGTCGCTTTTGTTTTCAATTTGTGAATTATAAACAAAAATTCTTCCAAAATTAATAAAATTTTAAATTAAACAATAAATAGTAAAATTAACAACTTTGAACTACTAAATAACGAAAATGTTAATCTTGTAGTAAATCATGCTTTTTAGGATATTTTTTGTAGGTACACATAACAGGACAACACAGATTTTTAAAAAGAATCCAACACCAATATCACAAGAATGTTAACCCGACGAAGTTAATGGTGTAGCTAGAGTCCCACATATTTATTTTTCCGAATATACATACACAATGCGCATGGTGTTTGTGAAGCCGGACCCTTGCTTCCATCCAGTGACCACCACAACAGAGTCACCAGTCTTGATAAATCCTCGCATCTTACCAAAGTTAAGGCCAAACTGAACACGGGCATCCACGTCTTTTAGCCAATCCGAAAGTGCAGGCTCTGTTGAATTACACAATGTTTAATAAATCTAATGAAGGCATAATATTATTAATCATCTGTAAATTTAATCATAAATCAAATAATAAAAACAATTTAGTGTATCTGTAGCTACAATAACTATTTGTATGACAAATCAGGTCTTACCAATAACACAATTACATTAGAATAAAGGTCTTTACTTACTTACATTTTAAGACCATTTAACTCATTTACTTATATTACTGAAATTTTAAGTGTTAAAAAATGTACCTGTGATGTTGACTAAATAAGGCTGTCAGAGATCAGTAATAAAACAAAAATAAACATGGAAACCAATAAAATTTGAAATAAAGGTTATAATAATTGTTAAGTTGCTTCGGCAGTTCCCTAAAAATGCTTGAAAAAATTGGAGTCACTCGATGAGCTTCAATATCATACAACATGAGAGAAGAAATAGAAATGCTTACCCTCATATTGCAATGGCAACACAGCGCGGAAGAGATGGGCTTGCCTTGCGGTCTGTGCAAAGCGGGTAACAGAAATGATGGGGCAACGCGGGCGGTACTTGGAAATGAGATGAGCTGAACGGCCAGAGGTCGTAATGACAATGATGGCTGCAGCCATACACTTGGCGGAGGCCTCCACAGAAGCAATGGCTACAGAGTGGGCAGCTCCTATGGGAGCCTTGGCCTGCAATAATGGAAAAATTAATTTAGAAATCAATAACATTTTTAAAACATTGTATAATACATAATAAATTGTATTAAAGCACTAATATGTAGGTTTATGTGAAATACAGTATTATTTTTAATAATTTTGTATATATTAATAGGAGTATGCATTAATTCATGCGGTTTTTTTTCGAAAATTAAGGCTTTATTGTGAAAAAATGGTTATACACTCAATGATCAAAGTATTGTCCATCGGAAGCTACAACATTTGCCCATCTTTCTGGCAGTTTGTGGATTCCATCCCAAAAGAACTTCTCCGGCTTGGTGGTGAAGAACGAATCAAGCCAATTTTTGATACCCTGTTCTGAAGTGAAGCGTATTCCGGTGAGGGCATTCTGCATTGATCTGAACAAGTAGTAATCAGAAGGGGCTATGTCTGGGCTATAAGGCGGGTGAGGTAGAACTTCCCACCCACTGTTCTCCAAATAGTTTTGAACCGGTCTTGAAACATGTGGCCGAGCGTTGTCATGATGGAAAATTATGGATTCGTGTCTGGTTGCATATTCTGGTCGTTTTTCCGCAATCGCTCTCTTCAAACGAATTAATTGTGTTCGGTAGAGGTCCCCTTTGATCGTCTGACCCGATTTCAACAGCTCATAATACAACACACCCTTCTGATCCCACCAAATACAGAGCATTACCTTGGCGCCATGGATATTCGGCTTTGCCGTGGATGTTGATGGTTGGCCGGGCTTCACATACGATTTCTTGCGCTTGGGGTTATCGTAATGAATCCATTTTTCATCACCAGTGACAATCCAATGCAAAAATGACTTATTTTTGTGGCGTTGAAGCAACATTTCCGACATGCAGAATCGGCGTTCGATGTCTCTTGGCTTTAATTCATACGGCACCCAGTTTCCAAGCTTTTGGATGAATCCCGATGCTTTTAAACGTCTGGAAATGGTTGCTTGATCAACTCCCAATGATTTTGCAAGATCTTTTTGCGTTTGGCACACATCTTCATCAAGCAATGCCTCCAATTCTTCATCTTCAAACCTTTTTGGCTGTCCGGGTCGTTCATTGTCTTCTAAGTTGAAATCGCCACTTCTAAACCGTGCAAACCACTTCTGGCACGTTCTTTCAGCTAGAGCATGGTTACCATAAACCTCTACTAAAATACGATGACTTTCGGTAGCACTTTTCTTCATGTTAAAGTAATGAAGAAGAACTCCCCGCAAAAACACTTTTTCTGGCACAAAGTTCGACATGTTCAAATGAATAGAAAAAAATGTTGTTTACGCTTCAATCAAATGACATATACTGAAAAAGACGCGCAATGACAGTAGCTTTCAAATGAATATAGTCACGGATGAACACGGCGCGAAATAATACTAGTAACGCCCTCTCTTAGAAAACCGCATGAATTAATGCATACTCCCAATAATATACAAAAACAAAAGTAAAAATATTTGTAGAGATTTTTTCAGTTTTAATCACAGACCACCAAATAAATAGACAAGAACTAACGCGCACTGTCACCTTGTCGCAAAAAAAAAATATTTTGGTGGCACCCATATGATCATTTTGGTGCCACTCACATAATCAAAGACCTTAAAAAAATATGTCTCAATTGGAACAAAAATTTTCGAAGAGTAAACACTTTTACTATTGTATAAATGTGTCAGACAGATAAATGTGTGTAGAATGCCCCTTGTCCAGCAAATAATGTTCCAACCCCCTCTCCTATATAAACACTTCATATCATGTCTATTCATTTACTAGTTAGTGGTTTTAATATATTCTGAAGCTTCATTTCTAAAAAAAGGTTCAGTAATTTATTATGAACATTATGGTCAAGATATATGTAGTTATAATTTATATTTTATTTTAACATTATTTTAATGTATCTTCTCCAAATTATAAAATGAAATGCACGCATAAAATACATACACTGCTTAAAATTACTAGTGCTGATGCATCACTGGAAGTATCTTATATATAGCTACAGATAAAATACTAGTATCAGTATCTAGTATCAAGTATCTAGTATCAAACAAAGAAAAATAATGAATCGACAAATATCAATTTGCTCTAACCTCTTCAATGGTAAATCTATTTTATTTTTAATCCATCTCAACGTCAATGGTACACATGTTCTGTTTCATAAAAAAAACAATAAACTTTGTAATAATCAAAAAGTTTAATTTTGTGTACATCACCTGCAGTGACAGGTCTTGGAAGATCTGTTTCTGCCAGATGGCAGCCTCAGCTTCCTTGCAGATATTGGCCATAGTCCTCACACATTCCACGGGGTAATCACCTTTAGCAGTCTCTCCAGACAACATCACGCAGTCTGCTCCGTCTAGAATGGCATTAGCAACATCAGATGTTTCAGCCCTGGTCGGGCGAGGTTTCTTCACCATGGACTCCAGCATTTGGGTGGCGCAGATTACTGGCTTACCCACCTTTTCAGAACAAGTTAAAAACATTTAATTGTTTAGCTATTTTTTTATAATAATTCCAATGCACTTTTAAAATAAAACAATCTAACCTTGTTACATTTTGCAATCATAGCTTTCTGGGCTAGGAATACTTTCTCTGGTGGGATTTCAATTCCAAGATCGCCTCTGGCAACCATGATACCATCGGAAGCCTGTAAAGACAATTTTAACAATTCATATCATACACGTTCAAAGCAAACTACATTACTTAAGGGTGTACTTTCATTTATCCAGTTTGAAATTCGAGAAATTCTATGTGAAGATGAGGCTAATAGTTAAATTAAAATGGTATTACAGATGATGTTATTTATTACATAAATCATGCGAGAGAGGAAGGTTTGAATAGATAGAGATGACAATAAAATTGGTGATTTTCTCACATACGATACAAGTGTCAACAAATAACTCGTATCTAGAATATCCACGTTTTTTCATAATAATATTATGAAAATACATATATGCATAAATTTTGAAATCACACAAAGTATCTACATATATTTAGACCGACGATACACAATGTTCTACATTTAAAATTGTTATGACAGCTTCAATTTATTATTTTGTTTAATTTATTGATTTAAAATGTCACAGTGCCGTTTGGCGATTTGTTTGTTTCATAACTACATGGTATTTATTGTGATTCACATAAAAAATAACAAACATAAAATATTTACTTTGTTTAAGAAAACGTTGTTTTCCCTTAAAATCAGTATAAAACAGTCTAATTTACGGAATTAGCAACTTATTTTGTGAATAAATAGAATATTATGCATGTAAATATGCGTGAAAATACATCTTATCGACGTATTTAATCAAAAATTAAAGAAGCGACAGATAACACATCGTTATAGCAGGATCGAGTGGCGTATTACACTTCGAAGGATCATTGAAATAATCATCTTTTATAAGACTGAAAATATATTATTTAAAATTATTGTGTTTTTGATATAAACTTACTTTTAAATAGTAGCTGAAGCCCCAAATCATGTGAGTAAATACAATATATTAATTTATTTAAAATCATTCATTTTTACTAACACAAAGTTTTTTAAAAACATCAAAAATAGATAATATGTCCTGCAAATTTAATGGTTTATAACTCTATTCATTCTTAACATTTTGTTAATTTTTAGTTTATTTGTTTTAAATTAGTGTAAAGGTCATTTCTAAGTAATAGTTTAAAAAAAACTAATCTAGTGTATAACTTCTGATATAAATGAATAATAAAAACCACGTTTTTGTAAAAAAAAACGCAAAAATATTAATTATTATTGAAATGGAAGCTATAACAAAATATACACTTTTTGCAAAAAATTATGTTATGTAATAAATGAGTTCTCCAGAAACTCACCTCAATGATTTCATCCAGATTCTTCACTCCTTGTTGGTTTTCTATTTTTGATATGATCATAATATTTTTGCCTTTGTCTCCTAAGATATTTCTGATTTCTGTCAAGGCAGATCCAGTTCGGATGAAAGAAGCGAAGATCATATCCACCTGAAATAGTTATCATACAAAGAAAATTTTAGAAATATATTCCCGTTATTCGATTTACATGGCAAATATGTTTCTGATGTGATAAATCGCAGGAGGATTTCTTCACAAGCCGAAATTTTACAGAATGTCTCAAATTGATAAATATTATAAAAATAATGCTGATTAACAGTTTTCGGCCATGAACGGATATACACCATATTCTATATAAAACCATATAAATATCAATATTTTTCTTAATGCAATAAAATGTTTTAAATATTTCTAAATGACAGACTTTTAAATCTAACAAAAGATAGTAAAATCCTAAAACTTTTATTATATTATAATATTAAAATCATTAATGTAAACCCTTCAAAAACATAAAAATAAAAGAATATATGCTCGTGATACAACCCCTTAATCTCCCCAAAACATTATGAAACATCAAAAAGAAGTTTAAAAATTCCTAAAAAGTACATGAACTGCAATTTTACCAAAATATTTTAAACAATTTTTTTATCTTGACTATGTTTTTATTAATCTAACATACTACTTTAACTAGATTAGCATCTTAACTAAGTTTCCAATTATACAATAGTCTGGTCAGAAATTCACTCGCAATCGATCCTTCAAATAATTTCAACATAATGAAGATTACGATCAAATCCATAATAAGATAGATTGCAAAACATTGTGAAGAAAATTGATGGATATAAATAAAACAATGTTATAACTCTCATAATACTTCACCTGTCGATGAGAGTTAGTTTCTCTCGAAACTCAAGTAGAGTTATAACATTGTTTTATTTATATCCATCCAATTTGATGATGAAACTCTGCAAAGTTAACGCCGATTCTATCAAAAACATAATTGTGAAAGAATTTAGTAATGTAAAATTATATGTTACCTCTTGTTCAACACCAAAGAGAAAATCTGACTTGTCCTTTTCCGAGACGGCAGGCAGATCAACTGGTAATCCCGGAAGATTCACACCCTTTCTGGACCCCAGGGATCCACCGTTCTCAATCTTGCAGATGAGAGTGTTACCAGCGACTTCCTCGCAGATGACGGAAATAAGTCCATCGTCAATAAAGATCCTGTTGCCAGCCATGACTACGTTAGTAATGTTGTCATAATCCACATACACTGTAGAAGCATTTCCCTTTTCAGCAAAACTCTTGTCAGTAGTCAGCTTGATAACGTCATTTTTTTTAAGTTCAACCTCAGCCGAACCCCCCTATAAAAAATAACACCGTTGAGGTATAAAATAATTTCGTACAATAATAATACATGTGTTGGACTGTGCATCGTTCAGATGTTCCTCGTTCCCTTATTTCTCAGTATTACGCCATCCCTTGCGGACAAAGCGAGAACGTTCGAGAGAAGTCAAGCTACGCCACCCGACGAACATGCACACGTGCACCAGAGGAAGCGGCCTGCGCCCAGGCCGCCCAATACTCGAGTCGACCGAACCGTGGACACTTATCCCGCTCTTCCCGACTTTGTCCTTCAATTAACTTTGCATCATTTTTCATTCTGTCATTTATGTATTTTGCGTCGTTTTTTGCTCTCTATGGCTTCTCCCCGATGAGAATAAACAAATGTATATAAGAATGGTTTTTACTCGAATACCAACCAACCTTTTTTAAATGATCCTAATGAACCTAATTTTTTAAATGATCAATGAAAATACAATATGAAAATAATTTTATTATTTAAATTGATACGTTCATAATATTGTTTATTATCAATTTCTTTGCAAATTACACATTTTTTCTCTCTTTCAAATTATGACGGTTAAAAAGTATGCAAGTATCTAAATACCTAGTGTGGCAAGCAGGTAACTACGTGCTTTAATTTAATTGTGGATATTAAAAATTATTCACAGATTCAAAGTCTGCTATTGTTTATTGAAATATGTATTGTTGTTGTAAAATTCAGTTGCCATGCTACATGCGCGGTCGTAAACGTGCAAAATCAGAGTGATATAAAACTATTATATATGAAGCGCTACCAATATTAAAAAAGGCAGCGAAGGTCAACGATGAGTTGCTATGGGATTGAATGAAAGAGGTGAAAATTTAAACAACAGATTTTAAATAGTTAAAAACATCAAGTGTGTTTATTATTGTATTTATATTGGACAACAAGAAATGAACAAAAGAGTTTTTAATTAATGAGCTTATTGGTCTAACGCTAAGACACTCGCCTAATGATCAAGTGGTGCCTCTCCCAAAAGACCCGCAAGTTAGTCCTATTTTCAGCACAAATTGCAGTTTGAAAATAGTAAAAATATTAATGTATTCCGTGCATTTTTTTAAAGTATGGATTAAAAATTATTCTGCAATAGCACACATCTTATTATATCGGATGGAGGTCTTACCCCTTCCAGGAGTCCAGTCCTGATCTCGGGTCCTTTGGTGTCAAGTGCGATGGCGAGCGGGTGAACCATACCAAGTTTGGCACTATAGTTCTTGACAGCTTGCCGAACATTCTTGATTGTCTCAGCGTGGTACTCGTGAGAGCCGTGAGAGAAGTTGAGGCGAGCAATGTTCATGCCAGTCTCCATCATGCTTTCCAAAATGGCGACATCTCTGGAAGCCGGTCCTGAATACATAGAAGCGTGATTATATTTTAAATCTGCAGTCAACATTATAGCGGTGCAATGTTTTGGACACCAGGTGAGCTTATATTATATTTGCTATAATAACACTTGCCTTTTCTGTATGCTTAATAACAATTTAAATTTTAAAAATATTACTAATACATAATTAAAATAGGCATGTTAGAATTAATAGTGAACATCTTTTACTGTGTTGACAGTTTGCATATTTTTATCTAAAATAATTTATAAATAAAAAGATACAAACTGCCGACACATTAAAAAATGTGACCTTGAAAATGTGACAATTCATTTTGCTAACATATTAATTTGCTAACAAGATCAATTGTCAGGTTTTCAAGGCCACTCAAATTTTTCTGCGTCATTGCATCTCTACATATATTTGACCCCTCTATTTGACATTTTAGAACCATTGCGGGATTCACTTTTAGGACTAAGTTCGCTGAAATATCAAAGAGTTTAGAAACACACGATATAACTCAGAAATCTCTTTAAAATGGATGTTTGTTTACGCGTAATTTTTACAGTATCGTTTAATTCAAACGTTTTAAGATTTCACAGTAAAGTAATCCCAGATTTTATCTGTTATTTCTAACAAACATTTGTTGATATGATATAATATAAAAAAAATATTAACTTATTAAAAAAAGACAATTAAAAAATAAATGCTATTGCTTTGATGATATCCAGATATGTCATATAAAATAATCCAGAATAGGTATAACTCTCTCTATAAAGGTTGTACAATAAATTTTGATAGATAAAGAAAAAGTAATAAGCAAACTAATGAAACCTTGAATACAATTGATGAAGGACTGTGTAGTATTAATATATGAACATAGTTAATACCTTGCTATCAAATTTATGATTGTGTTATTATTTACTGATGTAAAAAGGCAAGAGCCTTTATAAGAATTAAATACTGTGTAGAAATTATAACAATTCAACTGACCTTGTAAATAAAATAATTTATATTTTTAAAAAGTTACTGAACATTATTTTTGCAATCAAGATCAAATTTTAAATAATAATATTGGTAGCTTTTTCAACACTGTATCATAGTAATACAATAATATGTATAATATATGTATGTATGTAGATATTCAAGCTTACCGTTATATTAATAATTTCTACAAACAGTACATACTTGGTAAGGCTGTCCGTGTTTTATGTAAAAAGTATGCTAAAGATGTTGTTACATTGGATTGAAGTGTCAATTTCCTACAAATTTGAATTATATAGAAGTACTTGATTTTGAAAAGTGTATTTCTGAAAAATAACAGAAATTTGAAAATAGTAATATTTCTGGTATGAATACTAATGTAGATAGCGTTTTCAACATTATTTTAAAATTTTATATTATTTTGATCTATCTTATGGTGGTAATACCAGCTGATAAGGTAATAAACAAGTATAATGTGTATGCGTGTGTATGTGTGTGTGTGTGTGTGTGTGTGTGTGTGTGTGTGTGTGTGTGTGTGTATGTGTGTGTGTGTGTGTCACTAGCGTCCATAATTGGCTTCCAAAATGTATGATATGCCTAGTTATGTGTGTAAAATATATATATAATTATATGTTGTTGTACAGGTTGTATGTGACATATCCATAGTGAGTGCAAGAGATAACACTATTGATTGTGATTGCTGGAAATGACCAATTATCTACACTACTACAGGTAACAATATGGTAGATAGGTTCCTAGAAAATACCGTGTTATATGAGACCTAGAGCCAGTACAAAGAGAGGGGTTAAGTTCGAAAATCTTATTAAAAACTTTTTTCCAAGAAGGAATTTCAATTTTATTATAAATTTAACATAATATATATGTATCAAACAATAGAATTTTTTCTTTTCAATTTATTAACCTTTATTTAATAACTTTCTTCCTCATCACTGCTCGATACAATTAAACATAAACATTTTTTCTGTTAAATAATCTTCACTTAAAAAATTTGTATAATATTCTACTTCATGTAAGTACATATTACTAAAAAATATTTATTCCTGAATTTCAGCAAATTAAATAATAATAGAAGCTGTGATTGGCTTATTTATATTTTTTTTTTGTTCATTGTTATATTGGAATGGCGATATCCCTTTTTAAAACACGAGAAATAATTTCTCTTAAAAGGGACACGTCTTAATATATCTATCATTAATAGAATTTGTGTTATTTTATTCTTTAATTGAATTGTAATTCAATGCAAACAAAATATAAATAAATATGGAATCATCATTATCATCACTGCTGAATGAAGTGACTATCACTATCTTTGCTAAGTCGACTGTTTCGATAATTTTGTCTATCCATTGAGTGTGCAACTTCTGGGTTGTTTTCTGTCTCGTGGATATGATACAAATCAAAATAATTTATCATAAAGACAACTTACCAATAGTACAGATGATGCCAGATAGGCGAACGAAGGGAGCTTTGGAGTCAATGTCCAGGGAGCATATGTGCTGCAGGTGAGTCCCTGCATCTGCTGCCTGCAACTGCGTCGCTGGCACCGAACTGTCCACCTGAATAACAAATTATTATTTTAATACAGATGTGTATATAGAATTAGAAGTAAGGACAAAATATGACTATTGCTTCTTTTGTACAGTTGTATATAATTCAGATTGAATTTAACAGAATCAGTTTGGGAATCTCTAAATAGGCACTAAAAATTATCAAGCTAGTCCTACATGCATATGCAAGTTTAGCCATCGACTGGAAATTATAATCGTAACTTATTTTCAAGGTAAGCTAAAACCTATTCTGACCATATGCTGAAGGACAATAAAATGCTACATCATAGAAGACGGCATAGAAGAAAGAAGAACTTATTTTTCTATTTGTATAACACGTTGTATACCTATGTTCGTTACACTTTTCTCTTTTGTTTACATTGAAAAAATATTTAAGATTAGATTGTCCAGAAATCTCATGAAAACATATATCCATCACTTTATAGAATTGCTATAAAATGATCAATACATTAATGTTAAAAAATATATAATATAATTTCTGTACACTATGAATTACTCAAGCCTTTGGTTAATAATCACCAAGCATTCACCGAGTGTGTGGCTGACGCAACCCTGGTACAAGACCAAATGACCCATCAGAGTAAAATATACCTTTAAACATATCCTGTATATGTATATTATGTTCCAGGCCGATGTTGTTTTTTTTACAACACAATTTTTAATTTGGTTTTTATTTATCAATTATTTGCTTTATTACAATTATGTACGGATTATGACGTTGACCAAGTGGCCACCTCTGGCAGTGGCACAAATGCGTGCTCTTATAACCATATTTTTCATAGCATTCTCGTACACTTCGCATAATATTTCAGCAATTTCAATTTGAATATTGTCCTGTAGCATTGGAATTGTTGTTGGCTTATTGGCGTAGACCTTTCCTTTCAATTACCCCCACAGAAAATAATCAGGAGCCGTCAAATCCACCACTTTTTGACATTATGTGGAAAAATTTCTCGAACAATTTCAAATGTAACTCGGGCTGTGTGGGTGAGGTGACACCGTCCTGTTGAAACCACATGTGTCGCAGGCCCAATCGACCTAATTCGGCCACCAAGAAGTTTTCCAATATGTGACAATAGCGATCACCATTAATGGTTACAGCATTGTCTCTTGCACCTTGAAAGAAATAGTGCACAATCGTTCCACCGGCCCACACGGCGCCTCACACAGTAACTATGCATGGCTGTGAAGGGTGTTAGTGTATCAATTGAGGATTTTCAGTGCCCAAATAACGGCTGTTTTGATGCAACCCGCAAAACCCGCGAGTCAAAATGAGCTTCATCATTCATGATGATTTTTTTCCAAAAGTCGGGTTCATCAAATTGAGCTGCAAAATATGTTGTTGAGGCGTTAGATGCTCCATAATAAATTGTAATCAACTACTCTCTATGTACTATAATAAATTGTAAACAACTACCAAATGCGAACTGACAAATGTCTGCCAAACGAAAATGGCGGCCAAACAAGATCGGCCTGGAACATAATATTCATTCTGTATTTTGTATCAGCAGAAAGCAATCGGATATCGTCGCTGCGAGCGCTGCACAGACATATGATGGTCGCTGTGTAGCCACAGTGACTAGTATCTTTGGAATTCATAAAACGGTAAAGAGACCAAAGACCTGTGTCCTTTTATCCTCTGTGCAAGTTCCTGTGAATAATTTGTGATAAGGCTAACAAACAATACTAAAAAATTATTTCTGATAAGATTTATTCTATTTCTAATCAGTTAAGCACAGTGTAACATATAACAATCACACTGATGACGTATACCCGATGCATTTATCAAGTGAAGTTCACAACAGGCACTACACTTGATCAGATGAGTTGAATTATCATCAGAAGTTTGTATTAATTTCACTTTAACCTTCACATTATCATTTTTTCAGTCACCTAAAGTTTAATCCGATACATACTTCACATACAATTTATACTTGTTTATCATAAAATTAATACAATAATATTATAACTAACTCAATACAAACTATAATAAAAGAAAATAGCTGACCCGTCACTAAACCTGTAGTTATTGAGATGATGACAGCTATCGTTGCCGTTATCTGCACATGTGCAAATGGCGCTTATCAAAAGTTTTCATTTATATCTATCATGACATCACGAACCTAGAATAAAAATATCATTGCCATTTTCCCGCATGTATCGTTTGTTTCTTCCAGTCCCGAATTAATTTCATACAAAACACCCAAAAAAAATTGCGGGGATCATTCCTCTATGCATCATTTTACGGCATTAATCGTTTAAATTACGTACCATACTTCATAGCTAAATTCGAACATTCGAGAGGGAGAGAGAGAAAGAAAGAGAGAGTGCTGCTGCTGCTGCTGACTTCCGCTTGACATTATAAAATACAATGTTTAATTTATTTATTTTTTGTCATGTGCAGCTTTCTAATTTAATTTTTATTTAAACATTATATAACAAATCTTTTTTAGAATATGTACCTATAAAACATTTAAGTATAAAAAAAATAACTTTTTTCCTATATATTGTTTTTGAAGGGACCTATTGAAACAAATTATGAATGCGGGAATATAGAAAAAAGTTAAATATATATATATATATATATATATATATATATAATTAAGGAAAACACATTCTTATTGTGAAGTTGTAATTATTCAGAACATAGGTCTGTGATATTTTAAATACTAAATTAATGTATTAATTATAAATATATACATATAAAATTGTATTTTTATATGTATATATTTATAATTAATACATTAATTTAGTATTTAAAATATCACAGACCTATGTTCTGAATAATTACAACTTCACAATAAGAATGTGTTTTCCTTAATAATATATGTTGTATCAACGTGTCCAAAATTTAATAAAAATGAATTGATAATTCTGGCATCTGCAAGTCGGTTTACTCAAAGGTATTTGAGATTCTGTAAAAATAATGTAGATGTATTAATTTGAAAAAATGTAACATATAGGTTCGAAAATTTGTCATGAAAAATACTGGCTTTATAACACAATTGGTAGTGCACTTCCCCGGATTGGAAATAGAGATCCAGGTTCGAATCCCGGTAGCGCAAAAATAATATTTTTTGACAAAATTGATTTTATATGTGTATATTTATAATTAATACATTAATTTAGTATTTAATATATATATATATATATATATATATATATATATATAGAGTTTACTGTACTTAACATTTATGAGTAACCCCATGGCGGCCATGATTTTGAGATTTATATGTTAAACAAAAAGAAAGCCATTTTTCCTAAGCGAACAGTCCCCATCAACATGCTGCCGAATAACATTTATAATTCGGTCCAGCGTAAAGGTGGATTCATGTGAACGATTCATTTGTATCGCCGGAATTTATTTATGTACGGATTTAGCCTTCTGAACTTAACGGAATTAATAAATAAAAAAAATACGTGACATTTTATCGGTTTGCCGATGACAATGTGATTGACATACTGTTATTGTAAAAGAATCCTAACAATAATTAATAATTAATTATTGAAGCACTGACGCGACTCCTGGGGCAACGCTAGTAAGATGCAGATAGTGACAATGTTTAATTAAATATGTAATTAGACATTATCAAAAGTACTCAAATTCCGATATTATCAACGACCAAGTCGAGATGAATGGAACGCTTAGTCTTAGTGGAATTCACTATCGCAATGAAGGAACATTATTTTTAAAAAATGCACATTATCAAATCATTAATATTTACCGCCTTACTTTTTTTGCTCTGTCTACATTGTCAAAATGGCATCGTGATAAATATAATTTGTATACAGTACATATTTGTATTTTTAAAATGCTTAAGGGCGAGCATTCATTTTTCCAGTTTGAAATTCAAGAAATTATACACGAATTAGATATGCTTTCAAGACGTATTTTATAAGACTGAAAATATATTATTTAAAAACTGATTATTGTGCTTTTGATATAAAACTGAGTTATAAATAGAAGCTGAAGCGTGTGAGTAAATATAATATACTATTTAAAAACGTATGTTTTAACTAAAACAAAATATTTTAAAAACGTCGAAAATTTATAATATATCCTGCATATTGAATGGACACTATTAATTTTTAACATTTTGTTAATTTATAAAAAACTGGCTACTTTAACACAGACTTCAGTCTAGTAAAGTAGCCAGGACAACGCTGTATATATCAGAGGTGATGTCTACTCCATCCCACACAATAAACTATGTATTATGTATATTTATTATGTATCCACCTCTGTTAGTACAAAAATATGGATGTCAATAAATATATATATATTTAAATAAATAAATAAATCTCAATTAAGATTTGTCTGACAATTAAGAATGTCTTGGCTTCAAGATTATAAGAAACTATATTTCGTTTACGCAATAATTTACCAAAATGTAGCACGCGGAAAATGCATATAATGGTCGCGGTCTTACTTATAATGCTTGTATTGTTTTAATTATAGCAAATAACGTGCAATTTATTAGTTTTAAATGAGTATTAAGGTCCTATCAAAGTATTAATATAAAAAAACCTTCAAATCTAATGTATAACTTCTGATGTAAATGAATAATAAAAAGTCACATTTTCGTAAAATCCGCGAAAATTTGAATTATTATTGAAGACGCCGCCTTAAATGCAAATGTTTTTAAAATGTCCATCTGAGGCTGACAGAGTAGTCCGTTCTCGACGCTGCAGTATATATACACGTAGGCATATAGAGGTCTGTTTCCGGGACATTAAAAGTCGAATTACATCAGCACTGTACCGCTTAATTCCTTGCAATCAAACACTTATGAAATAATGAATCAGAAAATATTTTAGATAGACGTGATATCCAATATCAAACGCTCGAGTTACACTCGAGGAGTGGCCCAGACGTTGCGACGAAATTTTTTTCAAGTATTATTTTATAAAATGCGTTTATAAATTCAACACCTTCAAAAGTTATTAAGGAGAACACATTCTTATTGTGAAGCTGTAATTATTCAGAACACAGGTCTGTGATATTTTAAATACTCATTAAATGTATTAATTAGAAAGGTATACATATAAAATCAATTTTATCGAAAAATATTGTTGTTGCTACCGGGATTCGAACCTGGATCTCTTCCAATCCGGGGAACGTGCATTAACTGATTATGCTATAGCACCACAGTACATTGACACAGTACATATATAATAAATAAAAAATATGGTTTTCAAATAATGGAATGATAGATGTATTCATTTGAAAAGTGTAACATATAGGTTCGAAAATTTGTCGTAATTCCAGCTAGTAATACTAAACGCCGAACTATTCTAATATCACGTACAAAATCAATCATTCCATAAGAATTCAAAGCATAATACGATAATTATCTCCTCATGTGTATTAATTTTCTTTCGTTTATTCATAGGCCCATAGTCAATGGCGTAACTATAAAAATTGATCCCCAATGTAGATTGAAAAAAAGACCCCCTAAATAAGTATTATATACAAAATATACGAATTACTGTACTGCATGGTTTAATAGCCAATAAATAGTACGAACGACAAAAAAATATACGTGTTCTTAGACATTTATAAACATTTGCAATTTATAAATACTTGTAACTTTACTGTGATGGTCTGGTCCCTAACTAAACATAGTACCGGAGCGGGGGGGTGGACTGTGACTGTATACATCGATAATGATCGATAATGGTTTCACCCGTTTTCGTAATATACGTGAGAAATGATTTTATAATTAGGGGACGAACTTTTTGGTCCTCTACCCAACGCGGGCCCCAATGCAGTGCATATTACATATTTATAATGATCAGTATACCTAAATAACCACCAGCTTTACGGATAAATTGCAAGCACAAGCACAGTCCGCAAACAATACTGAAAACAAAATGTATAGATTTATAAACTCTTTTTGATGAAAATGCAGGGTGGCCCAAAAAAAGTGAGGACATCTCGTAACACACGAGTTATTTCAAAACATAAAATAATAAATTATAATTCTTAATGTATTTATTTTGCACAATATTTAGCTAATCAGAAATCATCAAAACACCGCATATTGTATAATCTACTGGGTTTAAATCTGGGTTGTTCGGTGGCCACATCAATGAAATTAACATTCTCACGACAAAGAAAGTTGATTGTATTTCTGGCTGTGTGAGATGGAGCTCTGTCCCGCTGTAATATCTAGCTAGACTCCAGGTTTTGTTTTGAAACTCTTTGATCACTTTCCTAGCACCCCAACGTTTTTCAATTCGCAAATTTTTGATCAGAATACGGTCTTCTGCGGTGATTTTTGTCATTCTGGGAAACAATTTGAAAAAACCAAATATAAACAATGCGAAAATTAATAATCAAAGATGGCGACCGAAAATTGTCGAAATAAAACGTAATGTAGGTAAATATGTAAGTAAGTAAATTAGTAAACTATTTAAGCTATTATTGATATAGTTAAACTAATTTTGATGTAATTATATCACATTTCACGAAATGTTCTCACTTTTTTTGGACCAACCTGTATATCTACTTATTTACATATAGGAATTTAAAAAACTATACGGAAGATCTCGAATGGAACATTCAGCGATATTTAGCGATTTCTGAAGAAATAAACGTTGAGAAGGAAAACATTGTTAGTCAAGGAAAAAGCGATAGAAAAAAAAATTATGTTAATCATGTGTCTGTATATTTTAAACCAGTGTCATATTTACGAAATGTGATATTTTAAGAGTAAGATTACCATCGCATTTAAATGATTTTTGAAGATAGAAAAATGTGAAAAAACATCTGACTGGAATTCACGGGGTGAAAACGAATGATTTAAATTGACAGCATTTATTTTCATATTTAAAAAGGTACCCAACGCAGTATTCGACAAATTCGTGTAATTCAAAAATAAAATTATACAATTTTTATATTCATGTACACGTAACAATAGTTATTATTATATAAAATATTTTCCCTACGCGAATAATGATCGCGCCGAGCGACAGGTCGGAAAATTGAAGGTCAAAGATTTGACATTCTGAAAAACATTAGCAATTGTCCAAATCGCCTGCCTGATACAAATTGATAAAAAAAAGATTTAAACATAATAATTCATTATACAACCGTTGAAATTCAATTGAAAAATAAAAAATACGACATGTTTCAAAAGTTCATATGATAAAAATAAACTTGTTACGTCTGTAAGCATAAACCGAATTACAGAACCGATCTTCAAATATGGATTTATTTCAAAATTGATGAAATTTGAATTTTTTTCAAAAAACAGAATTATTATAATCTTACGCAAAGATCCCGTTAACATAAAATCATTTAATTTCCACGTTTATTTACGTCAGAGAATGTTACTGTACAAAATGAAATATTATATGGCAAGATTCCGTGTTATGTTTTTCAGGGTATATAATGCCGGTGCGTCTAGTTTCTTTAGTTTGGGAACATTGAACATAGATAAAAAAATTAACAGAAATATTGTAAAGTAAAAAAATAGTGTTAACATTGAAAAATAATTTACTAATTGTATGTTTAAAATTAGCAATACTAAATGAGCACTACTCCCGAGTTTAAAATGTGATGTGATTTCAAAAAAATATTCGATTTTAGTAATTAACTATAAATATTAATATTAAATATATTAATTAAAGCATACATGTCGATCTAATACAGTTTAATAAAATAAAACTATTTCAAATTCAAATGATTCTATATTTTTAAATATATCATAAAAAAAGTCTTCGTTGTGAGAAATGTTTTTAAAGAAAAACACTTCCATTTCATTATAATATTAAATGTTCTTAAATTCATTGAATCTATCCACAAGGGAAAAACATTATTCTTAAACGTCAAAATCAGCAGGGACATGAAAATGTAGTATCGATTCAGATTTTCCCATACGGCGCGACGTTCAACAGAAACGTCAAAATACCGCCGACCGGCGCAGCCATCTCGCTCGCCGCGATCGCTGTAAAAATAACTCGCTTCAGATTCTTAATTATTTACCTTCACGATTGAATCTCCGTCGTCAAAAGCCGTTGCCCAAACCATCTTGGTGGGGAATGTGTGAAGAGCTTTCAGAAAGACGTCCGCTCTGCACTCGTTAAATAACACTTTGACGCAACTGTTCTTCAATTGTCCTTCACGGCGAGCCCTCCCCCTACCGACGGAAAACCGCAGTGAAAATGTTCAGATCTCAGAATTTTCAGATCAACTTTATATGGTCCAAAAACTGAGGAATCTTTAAATGAATTTGTTAACGCAACGTTTAAATGGTAAATTTTAATATACACATATAACTCCGAATATTATTCCTCGCTTAAAAATACTCATCAGTTAATGTTTTCAACATTGAAAAGAAAAAATCAGCAATAAAAAAATGTATGTATTTTGAAAATAGGAATCATTCAAATATATGTTTTGCAAATAGGAACTTTTTAAAATGGATACTTCTGTAAAAATGCGACGTAACCGCGCTTGAACATCTGAATTTTCCCGACCCGACCACAGACAATTTCGTATGTTATCGATTTTCTTCTATTACATAACCTGAAAATGTTAAAATCGAGAAAAATGGCCCACCGAGCACTTTATTCCAAAATTCGCGCAAACATTGAACAGTGTCGAAAAATAAACAATGATACTCAGATTTTAGTACAATGTTTCGATTTAGCGGAGTTTTTTTTTAGACAAAGGCCTCTTCTCTTAAATTTTCACTACAGAATCGTTATTCTCGACTGACAAGAAAGATTACGGGTAATAGAACTGACGATACTCTAACCAGTACGTACATAATTCAATACCAATGATCTAATAATACACGCTAAACTTGGATCAGTGTCGAGGCGGAAGTCGCAAAGTCTTCCCAATATCTTGTTTAGCATTTGTGCGCAGAAAAGCGTTTTAACATTTTACGCGGGAATATGACACAGAAAATGATTACTAACATAATTTATGTAATAAAATGTGAGGTTAAATATTTGCACACTTCATTATATCAAATCTGATAACATGAGTAAAAATGTTTTGCGGTTTACATTATTTAACTGCAATGTTGGTAGGTATTGCATACCTACATATCGGTGCAATATTTCATAGACAGGAAAATAATATTTCGGTCAATCGAACCCGATTGTACAAATGCCGACACCATTCAGTGACCAAGTGTCGGAGGGTCGAGCCAGCCTCGATCCGGGAAACCACCAAGTTGGTCTTATTTTTCAAAGACAAAGATGATGCGTGCTCTGGATACATGTCACATAATTATCGTACTATCTCGGAATATTCATTACAATAGATTATTTTCTGTGACGTGATATTTCTCTATAATAAAAAAAATCTCGCACCTCTCTAAAGAGGGAGATCGTTTACATTTTGAACATAAGATAAAATTACAGTTTAATAAATACTAATAGTAACCGAAAAATAAATAAAAGCGAGAAATAAAAATAAAACGTGTCAAAATCTGTTTGAAGAATAATTTATGTTATATGATGGTCAAATTAAATCAAAAACATGACTATTTTCAGAATAGGACTAACTTGGTCGTGTCTCCCAGGATGAGTCTAAAACTCCCGACACATAATTACTAGACTAGATGTCTTTCCGCTAGACCAAACAAACACATCACATTAATTTTTAAATAACAAGATAAGTAATTTTCGACGATTTTATAAAATATGTTAAGAATATAAAAAATTGTAATTCTTGAATGATTTCCCTTATTTATTTTAATATCTTCTTCTTATTGTTTTATTATTAAGGCAATCCATTATTGAAGAGCAATTTGTGCCATTTAACAATTTTAATATGAATGATAAATAAAGGTAACGGATTCAATGAAAAAGTTAATGTAACGTAAAATAATGTAAAGTAATGTTTCCTCCTTGAACCACACTCGCACATCAGACTGTCGGAAAAAAAGAGAACCTGCTTAATAAAGCCCAATCCTCATCCGCCACGATAATCAGAGAGTGGGAGAATATTCCTTTGAATGGTTTTGAATCGTTTTCCGACATGACTACATTGATCATTCCATTGTGAAATCCAATCAGCATCAGTTATTCAATAATATTCATTCATCAGGGTATAGTAGTGTTGTGGATAATCTCTGAAAAACATCTTCGGTCAGTTTGTCAATTTATTAATTTTCCTGAATTCCCATATGTGCAGGTATCCAAACGAATGTCACGTATTTATTATTCATGTGCAAATTGAACATGCGGCAAGCGGCAAGCGGCAAGCGGCAAGCGGCAAGCGGCAAGCGGCAAGCGGCAAGCGGCAAGCGGCAAGCGGCCAGTGACGAGCGCTATGCGGCCAGGGCTTCCGTAGAATGTAGGTATATTTCAATGCGGAAATCCCTTATTATATTGCTTTAACAATGCACCACGTAGTGTATTTTGTCTTTATTTCCAGTAAGAAAAAACAAAATAATATTAATATGCACACTATTTTAAATTGATATAATTATCAATTTAAAATATATATAGAATGTTATTAAAACCACAAACACGACGGATATAGTGAACTTAAAAAAATGAAATAATGTGAACAGGTAAAAAAATTAACTTAATATATTTTGTGAAAAACTATTTTGAACTGCAATGCAAAAATTATCTAGCAATTATATCTAAGAATTATTCACACCAATTTTAACAAATATTAGATTGGACATGGGTGACATCTACTGCATAATGCGGAAATATTGTAAATGAACATTAATATTCATTATTTGCTAATCTGTACTACCATTTGGCGAATTTTTTAAAGGTATTTTAAAGACTACTCTAAATGACACAATAGCGATCGATATAGCGACGACGTGCAATATTATAATAGATACATGTTTGTATTTTATTATTAATAATAGTGATTGACTAGCGTCAACCTCCACGACACTAGAACACTGCTAAATGTTGGGCTCTGCAAGCATACGCTTTAAATATTTAGCCACATAATATATTAAACTATGTAAATTAAATTCTAAAAATCTGCGTCATGTTTTATGTATCGCAGTCAGGATTTGATTTAAAATACAAATAGGTTACGCCGCCGATATTTATAGGATATTCGAGTGTGAAACTTTCAAAATACATGCACTGTTTTAAATTGATTAATTTAATTCAGTCGACTGCAAAACCATTCGGCCATTTTCAAATCAGATCAAGTCACCAGACCGTGCAGTCACTTTTCATGTTATCTTTTTTACTACACATCTTTCACCGCTAATCACCAAATGTGACAAAGACGTTGTCAAGCAACGTCGTAAGACGACGGTATCAATCTCCACTCGGGATAACAGTTTGATTTCTCAAGATGAGCGAATAACCATTAATCTAAACAATGACGGTGTTAACCGCATTGTACGTTGTAAATATATACGTTGACCATCATTGCGTTGTCCGTATGACCCGACGGATAATTTAATGTAATGTGTTGTTTCTGGTGTACATTTGTTCATAAAATAAAAATAAAAAAAATACCCCTTTAAGGGATGTACTTATTTAACAAAATTAAGGTTGGTGGTATTAACAACAACAATATTAACAGTGAAATATAAAGACAAAGTCAATAATAATTCATCTCAGCTTTTTTCCGGGTCAAATTCGTCTACCAACTTTAAAATATTTACAATTTCGAGATTGAAAACATTAGGTTAGGTTAGATTGATTATGTACAGGATCCTAGAAAATAAATTGTTATGTTTACTTAATAAATAGAGGGTTTTGTTGAATCGGTCTTATTTCTTAACAATGGGCACAAGAATTCAAGGACACAAACCAGTAGAAACTAAGAACTAACTAAGTCAAACAATATCGGTCTCAATATCAGTTAGCAATGTAACAAGCCCGTTTCTAGTAACTAGTCATAACCTCAATAGATGTTCCTTGAGCTTGATCCAAATCGCATGTGTAATAAGAATGTTATTTTATGACTGGTAGTAGCAAATTTAATTTTTCGATATGTACTAATTGAAAAAATTAATTCATTACATGTTTGACACATCTTTTAAATATGCAAAGCACCTAATAATGAAGCTTGTCAATTCTATACGAAGATTATATAGATTTGAAATTCAACAAATATAATCTGATCCCAATTCATTTTTTGTTATTATTTGTTTACTTGATTACACATTTTTCACGGGGGATACGAAATATTACACAGAACACAACGAATATTGCTCTTACGATCATATGACCGAACAGCGGCCACATTTTAGCTACCCGCAGTAACAATTGGCATTGTTGCTAGTGTTACAATATTTTTTTTACAAGCGCGGTATAGCACGCTAGCAATAATTTTATAATACTGGGTAGGATGCGTATCCGTACTTCAATTCAACATTTCTTAAATAATAGGTGAAGCGAAAAGAAATGTCATTTTTTTGTTGCGTTACTTTGAAACCAGTCTGCCACCAGTTCTGGTCTGGACCTATAGTAAAATAATGCAGAATCCATCAAAACTGAAAGATTATTAACAGAGCTTCAAAATGATACGTATTGACTCAAACGGGAACTGGTGACAGGACAAACTGGTTTCAAAATAATGCAACAATAAAAAAAGACATTTCTTTTCGCTAATGTATAGGAAGGATGTGGGAAGGATGTGTTACAAGCGAGGATGTAAAATAATAAACAGGTAGTGTAGAGTACTACCACTGTAAGAATGCGACTGGGTTTTCTGCCACGTGCATCCGGCTGATTGTGTTGAATATAAAAAAGCGATCTGATACAACACAATAGTCAGACTCGCTTGCAAGCTAAGCGGTGAATAATGACGTTGTTTCGTAATGCGACACCCTTTCTACGAATAGGTTTCTGCCCAGAAAATTTCAGTCGCATTCTTACACTAGCCGTACTCTACTGATTCGAGATTTTATCTCCAGATGAAAATACAAAAGTAAAGTGACCCGGAGTTACTTTAAGCCACAAGTTTTTTTATCCATTCCAAACGAAACGTCGAAAAATATATTTATATTGGGTGAGAAAACCTCCAAAAATAATAAAATCGTAACAAATGTTGTAACATAACAAAATATAAAAAATACAACTCGAGCTGTTTAATATTTAAAAAAAAAACATTTATAATCAATTTAAATTGCAACATATAATTACGAGATAAATTTCTAATTATTTCTACGTACCCTTACTGCTCCACAATTATTTTTAAAATATATTTGAAAATCCCCTTTATTGCAATCCGTTTGAATAGCAAAGATTAAATGAATACTTGTTTAATAAAGAAGAATAAATGTGATGACAGTAGAAGACCGAGCAATATGGAGAGAGAGATTGGAACCTGATCAAGGATGCAGCCCAAGACAGAATGAAGCGATAATGATTAAAAATACATGTATTTAATAGTGGTCCGACCCACTTTCCTTCCCTAAAACCTAAGTGATAATAATAATAAAATCAATAAAAATTAATATTATATATATTAACTTTGTGGTTTGACATGATTAAAAATGGTATCTATATTTAACTTTGTATAAACCACTGTGAGTTATTTTTACGTCTACCGGTTTTAATACTAACGTGTCTACGCCAGTCCTGACGAAGATACATCAGTATCGACTCCGGTTGATGTAAAAATGAACTGTTAATTCTGGTGTCTGCTATCGGTTTACTCAAAGGTATTTGAGATTCTGTAAAAACAATGTAAATGGCTTTCAAATAATGAAACGACAGATGTATTGATTTGAAAAAGTTTAACATATAGGTTAGAAGTTTTGTCGTCAAAAATACAGTCGATGTAGCATAGTTCGTGATGCACCTTCCCCGGATTGGAAAAGAGATCCAGGTTTGAATCCCGGTAGCGCGACAACAATATTTTTCGATAAAATTGATTTTATACGTATATCTTTATAATTAATCAATTTAAATAGTATTTAAAACATCACAGACCTATGTTCTATGTACTTCACAATAAGAATGTAAATGTAATTCTTAATAAAATAAATAAATAATTACTGTATATTTGAAGTAAGTGAATTGTGTGTACAAATAAATACAGTTTTTATTATATTTTAAGCATCAGATGATTAGTATTTATCATTTTTGTTAAAATGAGGTCTAGAGTATTTATTTTCTTCAGTTATGCCCTTATACACAAGTTGATATGTGAAAAAGGGCTGCACTTCGAATAGCTGACTTTTTATTAACAGCCCTTGCTTGTAACTTAAGAGGCCGTTATTACGAGACACGCCTATATTATAATTATCACTGTTGATATTCGTATTTACTAGTACGTATATTGTCATAAGTCTACCAATATCTTATCTCAAAAGATTTGCACTAGATGGAAAAACGACCGAGAAAACTCGCACACCTCGCGCTCGGTAGATTATGCAGGTAACTCTATTTTACTCACATCTTGTTGCACGTCCCCGTGCTTGTAATTCAAAATAATAATTTCGATATCTACAGGGAAAAAATTCGGCTGTTACTTTGATAATTGAGTATCAAATTGGTTCTAGCACAGACTTTAGTCTAACAAAGTAGTCAGGACAACCCTATATGATCAGAGGCCGAGTCTACTCCACTCCACACAATAAACTACGAGTATTTAATTGCAATATAATTGTATCTTATGTTTATCGCGTTATATCATAATATATTCACCTCTGTTACAACAAAAATATGTATGTCAATAAAGTCTAAATTAATTAATTAAGTCAGTCAATTTAAAAACATTTAAAAAAATTCTTCACTTTTCCTCTGGTTTAATTATCCTTGCAATTCTGATGTTACTTTAAATCTTACTTATTGGGGGTCTAGTTTATAAGTTAAATTGTAAAAATAGTAACATAATAATATGTACTTTTGACTATTATAATTTAGTATTTATGGCGTTTCGTGAAGTCAGATATTTTCCCCCTTTCAAATTGGTCAAGTTCTAACCTATATCTGCAGTTATATCAAATTGGTCAAGTTCTAGCCTATATCTACAGTTATATCAAATTGGTCAAAATTTCACATTCGTAACTTTGGCTCCATTTAAAAACAGCTCTTATGCAGTTTTAATATAAGATATAAAAATGTACATTCTGAATAAACCGCATACTGTATTTAATATACCATCTACAAGTACGTGTAGGTGGTAAATCAAAGTAATCAAAAGTGATTTTCTGTTCCCGTTTATCGCTTTTCAACTCGACGTGTTAATGTGTGCACTAACTTGTCACGTGATCGTCAATTTACAATAGCTCGCTCTCCACCTCCATTCCATTACTCCTCACTCCTCACTCCTCGCAGATACAGATAAGCTCGTGGCGTACCATACCACATTCGGTTCGCCGCACGATGGTGATTCGTCAAATATATGATCAGGAACCAATTAAAATATCTGCCTGTTAAGTATTACTTACTGTATATATAATTTTTGCCTAATGTCTACCCAAAAAATAAGCTAGACGAAGTTTTAATACAGTGTGTATAAAATGTTATACGCGCTACATATACAAATACATTGTGGGTACAGTTTTATATACAAATACAAAGTGAACAGCGCCAGCTACTGGCAGATCCAAACGTTAATAATTCTGCGAGACTTGAATGTCACATTCAAACCGACAGGACGCACAACATAACAAATGCAGTATTTTAAAATTCGCGTTGTCAATTTATTTCGTTGGATCCTTCTTGGATTTTTAAAAGAATGTATTAAGCCCGCTCGTTCCGAGCTTCTAAACTGTTACGGTAATCGGTACACTGAACCGGCAGAAGTACGAAATGTATCAAAAGCACAATTGACCTTTAAAATCATTCCAATAAATATTTATACTTCATTATTATATTTTAAATCGAAATGCATCCTGTAGAATTAATTAATGAAATCAACATTTATCGGCTTATTTTATTCACCAATTCCTCATTAAATTTTAAGTATATGAAAATTTATTCGAAATCGTAACCATCTGCTGACGGAGAGCATTCCAGTATCGAAATTCATTTACGTAATAGGGGAGGTATATTGCAGTATTGCTAGCCGCACTGTAGTATGTGTCGGTGCACCAATCTATCCTTCAGCTTTGGAGAAATATCACAAAGTATCGCGCATCGCATAACTCCCCCCCCACAAAGCCCGATTCAAATGACATCATGGACACGCACACATTAAAAATGACAGGCGGAATATAACGAGTACCGACTGTTAAAAATTAAATAAAGATCTGACAATTCCTTCACAGGGTTAAAATAGAGTTTAAAAGTATAAGAAATCGATAAAAAATATATACACACAGTGCACATACGAAAATAGACCGCTACGAAACTCTCTAACTCGCATTTTTTCCCGATTGAAGAATACTTCACGAAATCTTTGCAAAGTTTGTTAAGACCACGTTAAAAATATAAATAATTGTGAAATATTACATACATTAGTCATGATTAAAAACAACTGGAATGTTTTAAGTTATCCTACCTTAGACATGATCTCGCGAAATATGTTTGACGTTTCGGCACACTATCACGGCAACGATCTAAAACAGACTGCTACTCGCGGCACAGCGGTGAATGGAAGCGTCATGGAAGGGCAAATGGAAGGTCACGCATGACTGTAGTTGCCAGGAAATTCATTTTGTAACATTATTTATTTACTTTTGATTGCAGTTTTCATTCAAAACAATATTAGTATTATTATTGATTTTTTATACGGGACCTTACATGTATGAGCGCACTCAATGGCGTAATAAAAACATGGTCCCCAATCCGCAATTGAAAAAAAATATTAGGTCCCAATTCAAAATTAAAAGATCTCTGAATACTTATTGTATATGTATAAAATATAAGAACTTTATTAATACCACACTGTTTATCCATGAAGTAGTAAAAACAAAATTGATATTTTGAAACAAAAAAGTATTTATTTTGTTTGTCAAAAATGTCGTTGTGGCCGTCCATTGCGAATTGCAATGTAAATTCAACTAGTAAATATGTCAGATATAAACATTAGGTATTTACCGTATTTGTGCATAAAAAGTAAAATGTGATGTGAAATAATTCATCATTCTGGGAGCCAAACTGATTAAGATAAAGATTTTTTTAAATATCTTTCACTGAAAACCATAACGATTGCTTATATGTATTGTGCTATTTACCGATTGTGTATATACAACACATAAGCAGGATTACTTCGAGAGGTGTGGAACTTGTAAAAGAATAAAATATATCTAAAACAACTTTTTCTACCTGACTCGAGTATTCTTAGTAAGTAGTGTATTCTTAGGATGATAGCATATTTGAAATTGAAAATTGTGTGTTTCTAATTTAGAAAGATCTTTCTTTAGTAGCACCGAATAATGTGGTTTTTGTGTACCAATCACCTCTTAAAAAATATGCTTAAACACTTTGAATGAAATAAATATATGCTTTCGAAATAAAGTTTGAACGTTTCTGTGAAGAAAATTAATGTTCCAGGCCCATGTTTTTGAATAACTAGGAAACGCAATTTTTTAATTTGGTTTTTATTTATTACAATTATGAATGGAACGTGACATCGGCCAAGTGGCCGCCTCTGGCAGCGGCGCAAATGCGTGCTCTTTTAACCATATTTTTCATAACATTCCCGCACACTTCGCGTGATATTTCAGCAATTTTATTTTGAATATTGTCCTGTAGCATCGGATTTGTTGGCTTATTGTCGTCGACCTTTCCTTCAAGTACTCCCACAGAAAATAGTCGGGAGCTGTCAAATCGAATGATCGAGGAGGCCAGTCGATATCACCACTTTCTTTTAAATTTCTCGCAAAATTTCAAGCGTAACTTGGGCTGTGTGTGAGGTGGCACCGTCCTGCTGATATCATGTGTATTCCAGGCCCAATCGACCCAATTCGGCCACCAAGAAGTTTTGCAATGTGTGATGATAGCGATCACCATTAATGGTTACAGATTGCCATTATATCAAATGTGTTACAAGTTAACTATTAAATACACTTCCACTCTCCCCTTTCATAGGCTTTTATATGTACTCACAACTGAAAAAAATAAATAGTCTTATTGTAACTTTCACTTTTACTTTTTTTCGCGTGTTTTCTTACTAGGATTTGAATTTGTTTAGTTCGTATTAGCGCTGAGAAAAGAACCGACACTCACAAAAGTATCAATACCAAATGTATTGTGAGGCATAGACTTTTTGGTCCTCTGTCTAATGTGGGCCCCAATTGGCTACATTGGGATAGTTACGCCACTGAGTGCAATTGAATTTTTGATATCGAAATAAAAAGTAGTCGTACTTTCAATTGTCATTATAATGTTAATTTTTCGCGATAAAAGTCGTAAAAAATATGTTTACATTTACAATCTTGATTATTTAAATGATAAAATCTGCTATATATATATATATATACTAAATAACAAAATTCAGAAAATGAAATATTCCCGTAGATTTTTTTTTTCAATTTCGTCGAGTCGTCACTCATAGAAATATTTTAGAACTTAGATTCTTAACGCGATAACTTATCATTCAAACTCGATAGATAATAAATGCTCCTAGTCATTTCGTATATAAAAAGGTGTCTTATTTAATTGTCAAGTTCAACGAACTCACAATATAAAACCATTTAGGTACCACAACGTTTTAAAAGCTGCACGGTAAAGAAGCGTTGCGGTCATCGTTTAGAAAGAGAGAACCCAACTCCGGGATCCCGGCCCGGTTTACAGCATTTACAAATCTCAGATTTAGTAATCTTAATTCGGTATTAATATTTTGAGTTAATTTCGGGGTACTAAATGGTGACACACTTGATGCTGAGCTTCAGCTTCAGACGGATTATTCGTAATAAAATTGTTTCACATTAAAATTAATATTTTTGGACAATTCGAGAAAAACGTAAGGGCCGATTGTGCGAGTAAATTATGGTAACTTTTTACTAACGCCAGTGGTTAAAATCGTTTGCGGGTTGTTCGAACTTCAAATTTATTATTGTCAAATCGTAGATGAGACGGCTGTAGGTGTGACAAATAATCGTGAAATTTATTTTATGCATTCATTATCTACGGATTTTTCGCCTCTGCGTTCGAAATCTGTCACTTTTGTGGTGAAATTTTTTCGGAATATGTGCTAATCTATATTAAACAACGATACAATAATTATCGGACGAACTCTCATCCCTAAAATAGCGGGATATTGAATGTCGTTTACTGTAACTTTCAAAGTATCAATGTATTAGATGACAATATTTTGAGTACATATGTCCAAATATTTATAGTAACCAATTACTGAGATTATTATTATTATAATTCGGATGAATTTCATATACACATAAAGAATATAGCCCCATACTTCAGTCAAAAAGTGTCCCGTGTTAGATAGATGACTTTTGGTACAGCTGTGAAGGGTCCGCGATATTTAAATATCGATTCGTTTTTATTATCGGATATCGGAGAGTAAAATGAACTTACTACGGGATCTACTTTCGAGAAGTATATATTTTTTTTTACCAACGATCAAACAACCCGTTTGGCAAAAAAAAAAACATTTAGAAACTGTAAGGTATGTCTTCAAACATTTTTCAATCTTGCGCTATTTCTCGACATGTTAAGCGTGAATTTGAATTAAATAATTTTTTTCTCTCCTGCCTTACCTGCACAGATTTTAAAAGTCTTAATTATTAATATACAATCAGAAGTTATAAAATGTTATTGTAAAAAAGTTATAAAATGATTTTTGTCTATAGTCTGTAGTTAGGTTAGCACAAATCACAAATTAGTTTCCTTTTGCTTTCTACCCACATCGAGCAACCACTTTGTTATTTTTGATTTAAAATCGTTAATCACTTTAGACCCTTTACGGTCTATTGGCAATTTATTAAATATACGCGGTGCACAAAACAAGAACGTTCGTTGACCAAATTTTGTATCCATTTTTTGCAATGAAAGTATCCTAAGGTTTTGCTTTTAGTTTCCTTTGGATCGGATCGTGGAAGTAAAGTTAATTGATTTAGTAAACAGTTGTCTTATATCCAAATCTTGAAGGGATTTAAAGAATTCTTCAGAGTTATGTCTCTTGTTTACAATAATAACAATAGTACAGGCATTGTTTCATTCTAGGCAGGAACTGTATTACATTAAGAGGTTATTACTAAGTAAATTAATACAAATACAACTAATAATAATAATAGGTAGACAATTTTTCTTGAATTTGTGGTGCAAATGCATCAGACTGTCTCATGAGTGTACGTTTTTTTAATTTATGCGAAAAATGCGCTCCTTTTCGAAGACTTTAGACATTTTTTTAATGTTAAAAATGACACAACGTACGTCACGTAAGGCATTTATTTGTATGACCAAGGAAACAAATAATTTATCTAATTCAAACTAATATTGCCAGTGTCTCTTATGAATAAATATTTAATACTTTTATCATCTTTTAACATCGCGAAGGCTTTATAGATGTATGTCTGACGTAGGTAATGAAGGATACGGGGGGTAGACCCCCAAATGACATTGAATGAATGGAATCATATAAATGTTTATTTACAAATATATAACATAATAATCTCGTATCGGTCTTGGACGCGTGAGGCGCTTCGCTATCTACTGCAATGTCATTCAATGTCAAAGTACTACTCGCCGTTCTCTCCATATATATATTTTTTCGATCATCAAAATTTTGAATTAAAAAATTTTGTGTAATGAAGAATTAATTTAATGACTGATTGAAAATATGGAGAGGCGTTTTCAGTTTACATTTTAGTTAGAATTTTTCCCACCTGCGTTGCGTGTCGCGTAGATGAAAAATTTGGGTTTTGGTTTTAAAAATGTTTTAATTAATAAAAGTCGACACAAAGAAAGGAAGATAAGAATAACACAATTACAGAACGTTTCTGATTAATGAATTTTAATATTAGTTGTATTAAAACTTATTTCAACGATTGCAGAATATCGTGCACCGACCTAAAATACATGCTCGAATCGAATCATCATCACGATAATTACACTTAAATATAAAAAAATTATTTGTAAAAACTTACACTGCTCCTGTGACGGTAGATATTGTGTTGCTCCATGTTAATCCACGTATTTAAAATAAATTGTATTCAAAAAGCTTAATAGCTCACTTCAAAGAAAGATGAATCGGCAGATAATGGATGCGCGACCGACGAGGAGAAACACCCGCCACTTCTGTTATAAAAGCAAAGTTCAATTAGTTTACTTAATCAGGCATAACACGTTTTTTCGCGTGTAAAATTGGAATTATCCATATTTTTACCGTTGGTACCAGCAGCGCTGTCTTTATCATCTAGCGGGTGTGTAGGGCTTGGAAAATGAATTAATCAATCTATTTATTTATTAATTTATTATTAATTTATTTTTATTTTTTATTTATATATTTACTATATATAACCTTAATTTATATATATATATATATATATATATATATATATATATATATATATAAATTAAGGTTCAAATAATAAAAATTTAGGTTTAACACAGAATGGCTGAGTATCAAAATCGATTGTATCTTTGATTCAGAACAGTTTCAAAAACATCATTTTTATATTTAAACATTGAATATCGGAATATATTTAGAAGACCAAAATTGTTCCCAAGCCTGTGAAATCTTTGTGTCGGTTCATTCTTGGACTTGGATATCATGTATTTCTGAGTATTGGATCCGTAGGACCTCTTGCTCCTGTTGTTTATTATTATTCTGCAAAAATAGGGCATGGAACTGCTAGCCGGCGCAGTAAATTATGGCTTCTAATGGAGGACGGTTTTGGTGCGTTTAATACGCGACGGAACGGTGATGTCGCATTTTGATAACGCGGGGTTTTGGTGCTTTGGGAGGTCGAAATGAAAACGCTTGGAGAGATGTTTTATGAACTCTTTTACGAAAGAGAATGCCAGAATCATATGCAATTAGGTAATCTTCAGCCAACGAGGTGCACCCAGGGCTCAGGGCTAGCCGGATGACTTTGTTCTGGAAGGATTATAGTTTTAACACCTGTGTCTAGGCCTTAGGACGGCCTTGTATATGAAGAGCCTGTTGTCAGTGGTAAGTTTGCTCTTCTTGCCTAAAAGTGGATACATTGCGCAGAGTGCACGCGAAGCGGCGTTTTATTTGTTTTGGATATGTTTGCTCTACGTAAGTTTGGAATCCAGCTTAACACCGAGGTATTTGATGTCGCTGATCCAGGGTATGCTCTCTCCGAACATTTTTATGTTGCATTATAAAAATTAGTATATGATGCATTTACATGGAACAGTGCCGACGATCTGGTACTCCGCGTAGGAACGTGGTATGCTGTTTCGGGACCAGTATACGCACAACGCGCCAGACGCGTTCAGCCGCCTATTTCGTTTGAACCGATCTAAAACAAGCAGAGCACTGTGGTTTTGAGTTGTTTCTAGCCTCAGCAAAGGGTCTTTTCGACAGTTCGAATTGATCTGTCATTGATATCGATCGTTTGGCACATTTTTGTCGTTTACGTGCATAAAGCAGCGTTTACACGAGATACAAATATTCGATGCGAAATATTTATTCCGTTTTGTTGAAATTAGTGAATTTTATCAATAGTTATATAGGCTACATTTCGTTTTCCTATTTTTTTTTATTATTTGTTATCTAAAACTGGATCGACGCAAGCGATCTAGAGTAAAAAATGTGTCGAATGATAGTAGTGAAAGTGAGAGGGGAGCGAATTCCAAATAGACACCGATTTAGAAACGGATAGTGAAAATGAGAGCGATGATAATAATGTGTTTGAAGAACAACCATCGCTCAGTCTACCTTCAAAACGTTGGTCAAACACAGGAACACAAGCCCAAGAGATCCCTTTTTCTAGAAGATCGGGTATAAAGTAAATATAAATAAGGGAGAGAACCTATTGATTACTTCAATTTAATAGCTAATGATGACTTCTATAACCTTGCAGTCAGTCAGGGCAATCTAAAGGGTGTCCAGCGGAAAATTTTCAAGTTTAATATTAAATAAAACTAAAAAAAACAACAATGTTATTCATATATTTTATTTATACAAAATGGAGTTAACGATGCGGATTTTACAGTTTTATAAACAATATCGCGTAAATGCCGTCCATTTCTCTCAAGGCACTCTTGCAATCGGACTCTTAAATTTGTGAACACGCGAGTGCAAAGCGTCGGTTCAATGGCAGCAACTTCACGACGGATATTTTCTTGTTACTGTAAACTCTCGATTTAAAGTATCCCCACAAAAAAAAGTCACACGGTGTAAGGTCCGGTGACCGAGGTGCCCAGGGTATGTCTCCGTACTTGCTGATTAATTTATTGGGAAAAATTCCCCTCAGCTTCTCTATTGAAACTCTAGCTGTGTGTGGAGTGGCCCCGTCTTGCTGAAATTGTGTTCTGTTGTTGAACCCGGGAAACAGCTGCACTTGCGGTACCAAAAACTCGTCGGTCATTCGGCAATACACATCAGTAGTGACTGTCTCTAGCTGGTTAAAAAAATAACGGTCAATTATCCCTCGGACAGACATTGCTTACCACACTGTCGTTTTTGGACAATGCAAACGTTTTTGTTGGCGTTCCCTTGGGTTGTCGGGGTTCAAACGTTGCAGCATCGTTCTCGGTAAGGTTTCAGGTAAATAATAATAGTCATTTTCGTTGTAAAACTGCACAATTTGCAGTGTGCATGGGTGAAACTGTAGTTTTTTTTCCAAAACAACGTGCACTGTTGATTTTTTTATTCCAGTACGAGCTACAATCTTCCTTATCGATTTACGCGGATTGCGCATAATTTCACGTCGAACTTGAGCCACATGTTCTGGCGTCGCTGCTGACGTTGATGGTCCCGGAGGAGTTTATTTAACACTGTCCCTTCTTATCTGAACTTTTGAACCCAACACCAGATAAGTTGCGGGCTTGGCCCATTACGTACTCGTTGAATGTTAAAGTGAGTACAAAAAGCGCGACGCGCACGAACCAATGAATTGCGCGGTGCGCTCCCGAACAGTGACTCGTTGAGACTGGCAAATCCGCAAATCACGCGCGTCGAACAATACCCATCCGACTTACCTCACCCAATGGTTTACAAACAATTACTATTTAATCTTGAAATTTTTCCGCTGGACACCTTTATTTAACAGATTTTTTATCGGATTATTTCCGACCATGTTAATTACATCATATAACCTGTTTTGAAAGCCTTGAGAGGGATCCCAAAGAATGGCATAATATTATACTGAACTTACCTAATAATAAACAGCAATTCTCAATATTTTGAAACGTATTCAGAATCTCAATATTTGATTTCATTATAAAAATATTCATCAAAAAGTGGTTCGAAGAAAGGTTTTCATTTTTAACAATCGGCATTACCGGATAAAAATCCCAAATATATCAGTGACGGAAGATGAAATAGGAAAATCATTTACAATTACTCGATTTTCAGTTTTGTTGATTGACTCAAAAAATTTTCAGGTGATTTTGAAATCACGCAAAATTTCGATTACGTTTTCAGTTACGATACAGAGGATACAAAAAATAAATTATTTATTGCAATATGTCTTTTTATTATCTCTCCTTTTAATTTTGTTTCAATTGACAGGATTCCAGTTTTCAAGATTACACCCAGAATCTCAAGCTAGCAGTCCACTCTCGCTGAGGCTCCTCGGGCGAAGCATTTGCTGAGACCCGAGTGATACGAAGTGCACTCTTCAAGTCATCTCGGCCGACGCTCCTCAGGCGAAACATTTCCGAGGTGAGGTAACCCGAGTGGTGCAGAGTACACTCTTGGCTCTCGGCTAGCCTCGGTTGTAGGATGGTGAATGGTCCAATGGCACAAATAGATGAAATAGAAATTGCCGCAGTTTCAGCTATTTGTGCATATTATGCATATTACAATTACGTGAATATTCACTCAATATCGAAAAAATTAAAAAGCCTCGGAAACAAATATACTGACTAAAACTTGGTCAAGAAAAACATTATAAAATTAATTTCTTGACCATATTTTAACTTTTTCATGAAAATCTATGCACTCAATAAAAGTTTGATTAATTCTTCGTAAGTTTTGAAAAATTAGACGGAGACCCGTCACGCGGGGAGTGAGACACTGACGAGGTTGTAGATGATGTCATGTGATACGTAGGGTTGGACGAAGAGTTGGTAGGGAATGCAGTAAAATTTAGATTATTTCTGTTTATGAAGATCCCGTCGATTTCATACATCACTAGGTCCCTTTCATTTTCGGGTATTTTCCTCAATTTCTTTGCCAACATTTTTCCAAACAGGTCGCATTCGTCTTCTTCATTCTGACGTGTTCTTTGGGTAATCACATTGTTCAGCGTATTGAATACTTCTCTCATCTGATTCCCCGCCTGTTCAAGTTCTGGGGGATTTTTGCGGCGGCGGACCGTTCTCTGAGAAGCATTTGATGTTCCAGCATCTGTTGCCGCGGTGACACGTGTCACCCTTTGACTTTTTTCATAGCCCGAAACAGAAAGTTCAGGACTCGCAGACATAGTCTGAAACAATTAAAATAGACCTTCATTAATAACAATAATAATAGTAACGAGGTTAGGACATAAAGTGTGTAGATTTTTTTGCAGATACCGTCAACTACAGAAGAATGGTTAGACGTGAAAAAAAGATTCAACGAAAACTTCCTGCATATCGTCGGAGCAATTGATGGGAAGTATATTACCATAATGACCCCTGCTCACTATATTAAAATTACAAAAGGACTTTCAGTATTGTCCTAATAGCCCTAGTAAATAGCAATTATAGATTTATTTTTGCTGACATTGGAAACCAAGGGAGAATTAGTGATTTTTTATTACATCAATTTTATCAATTTCTGTTCCATGCTACGAGGACTGTCTGAAAAATTTCCGTCCTCAAAATGAAGATGGCAGCACTCGTCAACAAAAGTTGGAAAACATGTTTGCACATGCTTTAATAAGTTCTCACCAAAATTTCAGCCATTTTGGACGCGCAGTTGTTGTTTGACAATCGTTTGAGTGAATCGATGTGAGTATTTTAGTGAAAATGGAAAAAATCGAATATCGAGCTGTCATTGAGTTTTTGTTTTTGAAAGGCAAAACGCCTACACAAATTAAAGACGAGTTGGACGCTGTGCACGGGGACTCTGCACCATCATTTACCACGGTGAAAGTTTGGGTAGTTGAATTTAAACGTGGCCGTACCAGCTTTGGTAATGATGAACGTTTGGGACGGCCAAAAACTGCAACCACTGACGATAACATCGCTCAAGTTCACCAAATGGTGCTGTACGGCCGTCGAATTAAAGCAGAAAGCAAAGGCTATGGACATGTTCAAAGAACGTATTTGTCACGTACTGAATCAAGATTTAGGCATGAGAAAGCTGGCCGCACGTCGGGTGCCGCGTTTGCTTACTCCGGACCAAAAACGTGTTCGAATGAACATTTCCAACGCTCTGTTGGCGCAGTTCAGGCGCAATAAATCAGAGTTTTGGCGCCGATTACTTACTGTAAATGAAACTTGAATACACCATTATACTCCAGAAACAAAAACACAGACAAAACAGTGGAGTGCGAAGGGAGAATTGGCTCCAAAAAAGGTAAAGTCTGTTTCTTCGGCTGGGAAAGTGATGGCGACTGTTTTATGGGATAGCCATGGAGTTGTCTTAATCGATTATCTTTAAAAAGGAAAAACCATTACAGGAACATATTATGCATCATTACTTGACAGGCTGAAGGCAGAAATTGCGTAAAAACGGCCACATCTGCAGAAAAAAATAATTATTTCACCAAGACAATGTGCCGTCTCACACATCAGCGGTTGCCCAGACCAAAATCTAAGAATTACGGATTGAATTACTTGACCACCCTCCTTACTCACCAGATCTAGCCTCAAGCGACTTTTTTTTTGTTCCCTAAGCTAAAAGTTTCGCTCGGAGGACAAAGATTTTCGTCAAATGAGGAGGTCATCACCTTCGTAAATAACTATTTCGCAGAGAAAGACCCCAAGTACTATTTAGACGGGTTAAAGGGTTGGGAGCATCGCTGGGAGAAGTGGATAGATTTACAAGGAGACTACGTAGAAAAATAAAAATAAATTTGAAGACAAAATGTCTTGTTTCTTTGTTAGGTCGGAAACATTTCAGACAGCCCTCGTAGTTGTGTAACTGCAAACCTTTTTGTTAAAATAATTAATTTTGTAAAAGCCCACAAGGGCGTGAATTCAATATAAATAAATAAATTTGCCAACACCACGACTTTTTCCAAGGTCATACATTGCTTTGCCCTATGTTTGCTCTAAGTACACACGTCACGAAACCTTATCCAGGCAATCATGCTTTAAACACACCAAAGGGCGCATTCAACGAAACATTGTCACGGTCGCGCATGCTAATCAAAAACATTTTTGGAATATTAGCAGCGAAATTCAGAGTTTAAAAAAAAATCCTATTACGTCCAGAAAAAGTTAAAATTTTAACAGTGACATGTATTCTACTGCACAATTTTCTCATAAAAAACAAAACTTCTCAACATGTTTATATACCACCGGGTACTGTTGATAATTATATCAGCGGCGTAACTACAAATATACAAGACGGAAAAAAAGGTCCCCGTAAATAAGCATGTATGAATACAAATATTAATTACTGTTGGTTCATCCATTAAATTGTAAGAATAAAATTAGTCTCTTTTCTCATATAATATTTACACTTGCAAGGTAATTTATATGCGCTTACAATTTTAAAAATAGTTGCTTCGCTTTGACCCTTCCCATACCATGCAGTTACACAGGTCTACAGCTCCAATTAAACCTGTAATATTTCGATAAATACACGCAACAAAAGTTTCACTTTTTAGTTCATTCTCTGGAAAACATTTATGCTTAGAAATGACTAGTAAAAAACTAATTATACGAAGCGAATCCTATAAAAACTTTTTTTTTCAGTACAATCTGTTGTAAAATTAATATGTTTGCAAAAATACCATTTGTGGTAAGTCAGAAAGAGGTCGTCCGTTAATTTCACGATGAAAAGAATAAGAAACACAGGAATAAAACTATAATTATATTAATAAATTAATATAAATAAGAAGGAAGTTTGTATTGTATAGGACTTGATCAAATCTTCCAAATTATATTATTTCATTATATTTATCATTTTTTCACTTTAAGGTCAATATTTAGAGTAAATTTATGGCATTAACAATTTTAATGCCATTTAAACTAATAAATGAATTTTTTCACATTTAAAATTCCCAAGAGACTAATTTATTACGGTAACATGAGTTGACAGTATGGCTGCGTATGGGTATTTTATATCACGGTATGGAAAAGATTAAAGCGATTTTCACTTTACCGTGACGGTTTGGTCCCAACACCTGATATATTAGCGGTGCACATATTGATAATTTTTTCACGTGTTTTTGCGATACATGTAATAAACTTTTAAATGTTATAATTTGATTTCTTGCTGTGGATTAACCATTAATGCCGAGAATGGAAACGATTCTCGCAAAAATATCGATTTCAAATGGATTGTAATTCCCGTAATTTTTGGTCCCCAATGCACTGCATTGGCATAGGTTACGCCACTGATCGTTCAGCCAATTTCGCGAAGAACAACGATGAATGCTACTAAAATTAGAGAAGAATTTACTTCATACGGTTTTTAATAATATGCAGTACTTGTAATTAGGTACTAAAGCAAATTACTAATAATTTATAGTTGTGTGAAAAATAAGTTAGCAAAATATAATATTAAAATAATGAATACTACTATCATTGATCACTGTATTGTACTTACCATTTCTTGCGTGTTTACCGTTGGAGTGCAGTCGTATACTGGCCCAAGAAAAGCCTCCATGATTTCATAAGCAAACCACACTGGTTTATAAACATCATTCACACTCGCTCCTGATCTGATGGAAGCTTTCTTTTTACGTAAATGTCCCCTAAAAGTGGCCATGAGGGACTCTTTCTTCCTTTTTAAATCTTCAAGTGGACGATCAAGAGTATTACTCAAACGGAGCCAAGCACTGTTCACTTTTTTTTTATCCTTATGGTGAGTATGCACGGGATCCCATATCACAGGCTCACCTTGATATGCTTCCAAAAATTTTAAATTAAATTCGTTACCCGATTCACTCATTTTCACTACACAATATGAATGAACTCAAAGTCAAGACACGTGACAGTAGTGTACCGAAGTTCCCTTGGGCTCTCGCTTCTCTTGCCCTTTAATTCGTGCAAAAAACCGACCGGGAACGGAGCGTGGACGAGGCGAAACAAGAAAAACCGATGGCTGGCTGTCATTGCTGTACACTCGCGGCGAGGGCAGGTGGCACAGACGACCCGAGTCGACACGAGGCCGGCGCTGTAGTACATTCTCGCGTTCGGCTCTTCTCGCCGTGCCTCGACGAGAGTGGACTGCGTATGTATATTTCTTATCTATGGACTGCTGCTAGCATCGGGGTTTCAAGTTTCAACACCGCCTCTCGGGGCTACGGGTTACGTTATGTTATATCTTCGGATTATGTACGCTTATTTTGTAATAATGTCTAAAATGCCTAAATTTAAAGTTTTTGATACTGTATTGAAACTATGAGTAAAATTGAAAAAAATGATTAATGTATTAAATTAAAGCCGTTCTGTGTTTTCATTTTTTATTATTATTATTATAGTATTATTATCGTTTTAGTAGTGTATTTGATGTTTTTATACTGAAGTTGACTTATAGACATATTAATGACTATATTAATTTCAGTCAAATTGATGTACACACGTCAAATTATGTATCAAAAATGTGTCAGAAAACTGCATTTACGCGAATGTATTGTGCGAACATGTTTAATAAATAATATATTCACATGGACGTTGACAAATAAATAAAATAAAAACAAATCGGAAAAAAAATTTATTACTGCCGGTAGCAACCAAATATTTTTTCAATTAACAGATTTGATTTGATTTGTATTAAAAATGTCACAGAACGTGTTTTCATTATTTTTTAAATTAACTGAATCGTAAGCCAACTATATCAATAAAAATAAAATATGTCTCGTAAATGTAATCGCCCCAAATGTCGCGTTCGGCGGGAGCGTTTTGTCCATCTCTTTCTATCTGAATGCTTCATTCGCCTTTTTTATTCACAAATTGAACCAACTGCAATAATGTGATGACTTAACAATTAGTATTCGCAATTTTTTCAAAACCATACAACTTTCCATCGCCTATAATTCGGAGATGTATTCTAAGGAAAGTGGTGACTTTACTATATTTAGGAATGGTTTTCTCAGAATGGAAGGTACTGTGTAAAATGCATATAGCTGGTATAATATTTAACACCACTCCTATTTAAGATAAAACCCTTGTTTCTTCATAGAATAGAGATTCGAATTTATAAATTATAATTACCTATATATTTTTACTTATAAATTAATATTGACAACATAAGGTTAGGTTAGGTTCTTTCATTTTCATCATATGTTATATTAACACATACTCCGCGGTGGTGGGTCAGATCTGACCCGGACGTTTGTAAAAATATGAATAACGCCAAAAATACTTGTTTAATGCCGTTTTCCTTCTAGATAATCTTTTATTGAACATTTTCAAATAATTTGAGACACAAATGAATATTATTGAACCAGATTCAAATGAGCTATTCAGGTTCTTGAAGAGCAGTTTTGTTATTTCTGTGCATGGATTGAAGCTTAGTTTGATGACAATACAATATTATAGTTGCCATAGGGTAAACACTATTAAACACAGAATATATAATATCTTACATATGTGATAGATTCCTACCTTATCAGTGCAGTTTTATGTGAGGGTATTACACTATAGATCAAATACACTTCCTAACGTTTAACCAGAGAAAACCCAAGAATATGATATTGACACCTTTTATATATTTGTTGACTTTAAAGTGTCTTATGACAACATCCGAAGAACTAAACTCTACGAAGCTGTGGTGAATTATTTATATTTCAGATAAGCTCGTCAAAATGGTTTAATTGACAATGAGAATGTAATGTTAGAATACAAAACAAGCTCTCTAAAATTTTATCATGGTGATGTACATGCTTGATTCGCCGCTATTTAAATGTTGCGCTGGAAGTCATCTGTGATGCAAATTTGCACATTTCTGACATTACTCTCAGTAATCCCATAAACTATTGACATGCAGATAATATAAACAACATCAGTCTGTATAAGCTGTAGAAACTTTTATAGCTCTCCAGTGTGTAGCAGACTAGATGGGTCTCAAAGTTGATATGCAGAAAACAAAGTTTATGCCTGTATATCAATATGATCTTAACCGGAGCTGCGCCACACACATCTCTCTTTCAGTGCAGCTTGTTGTTTTGGAAAACAGACATGTGACTATCAGCATGGTTAAAATTAAAAAAAACAATAGATATTTAAGAAAATAAATTTATTAAACAATATATTTCCATATTAATAAAAAGCAATGACAATTAATATTCAACTAAAGAGGTGGTCCATTGTCAGTTTGTTGAATAGTCAATTAGCTTAGGAAAATACATTTTGCTGCTAGTGTAATATACATATTTAAAATATTTATACAACCAAAGGTAATATCTGTGTTGACATTTCAGAGTCCTGACTAACATTTATTTATCAGCTCTTATTATTCATTTAAACACAGATATATACTTTATAAAATATATCACCCCTAGAAAACTGAGATATTATTAAACCATCATTACCTACCAGCTCAGAAGAATATTCAAATAAATCATAATAAAATCTTAATCTTTTTTTAATTTGTTAATTGTGTAATTACTATTTAAGTAAAGGAAAAAATATCAATAGTTGAGATAATTGAGGCAAGAATATAGCGCTTATATTAGAATGTATACATACATAATTGATCATACTTCATTACAATTTATTGAACACTGTCGCTTGAGATGTTTTTTGTGAATGAGATTCTTCATTAGGTAAAAATATAAAAGAACAGTCGCTCACTGCTTTTTGTAAAAATATTTAGCCTCTACCGTAAATATTACTTGTCAATTATGACACATGGAGACAATTTTGTTGTAATCTACGGTAATGGGCTTGCTAAAATGCCAATTTTCATCCGTCACTTACAATACTCTGGCTTTCTAGGGACGATAAGTATATTACCATTTACATTCACTCTTCTCAAGTGTATTGGGTCATGTTATATGAGGGTCAAATCTTATTTCTGAACAATTGTTCGAAACAACCTCAAATTTGTAATATTTCTTTTAACCTTTTATGTTGTAAAACAAAATTCCTACATTAAATATATTTATGGATCCTTAAATAGCAAAAACACAGATTGTCAATTTTCTGGTTTATCAATCATTCGAAAACGGTGAATGCTCAGCATTAAGAAATGTGAATTTACTTTAACTATGAATAAATTAATAGATAAATATGTAAAATTTCAAGTGATATTAACTTTTATTACTAATTTTGTAAAATACATATTTTTATATTATATATATATATATATATATTTACATATAAAGAAAAATGCTGCAGCATTTCTCTAATAAATACTTAAGCGCCTATATATTTTGCAATTTCAACATCTTTTTTATTTTGAACGAGTTTATAAATGTACAATATTTATTTTGTTAATAAAATAAAGAGAAGAATACAGCAAGGAAGACGGTCTACATATATAAAAAATAATAACCTAACTTGTTCATTTTCAACAAATATCTAGTTTGTTTGGAATGTTCCATATTTAACAAAGATTGTTCTAGCTCGAAGTCAACAAAAATGTAAGTACACAATATAAATAATTTATTAATAAATATGAATGCTTCCACTTTTACCTTTTTAGTAACATGCCGTTGATGATTGCAGTTGTGCTAAAATTACATTTAACACGCATTACAATCAAGTAAAAAGCAAAACACGGTGAAAACCACGCGTTCTGATCACATGCACAATTCTAATTTTACAATGAGAACGTCCGTCCGTTACTTTTCTATTTAAATCTAAAATTAATTTATTATATTCTTGCCGCTTGCGAATGAGGTGTGAGGAAACACTGTTCCTATAAATACTGTGTTTAGAGTAACAATTTTAAAATACCCCCGACATATTTAGTTACAAAATTACCTGAAAATTCTTTAACGTCAGATGTAGGTACAACTAAGATTCCACGAGTTTAAATTGTGAAAACTTTAAAATTAGTTTAATTGGCTGATTACAATAACAGAGCAAAATAACAGAGCAAGATATCAGACTTACACTTATAAGGAAAGTAAAATAACACGCTTATAAAAAAATATATTAATTTTTCAATACCTTTTTTACCTCAAGTGTTTTGACTGTTTGTCATTTCGTTGTTCTCAGTAGCGATAATCCATCTGCACTCGGAACCTACATACCTTCATGTAAAATGAACGCTCACGCAAGTCAATACATCCTTTGGATTTCCCGTGTGTACAATTTACAATGTTCATCATTAGTATATTAATTCATTTATACCAGATGAAAGTTTTGACTATTTGATACCAACAAATTATAATTTTCCTTCTCAAAATAATAATTAATTTAGCATGTAATGTATTTGGTATTTGTCGAGTATTATATTACAAAAGCTAAATCATTTATGTGTACTTCAGAATGCTTTCCTGCAACTGGCGGTTAAATCAACTGGAAAATTTTGGACTGGCAGTCACCTTACGTCATTAATGTATACGCTGAAAATACCTTTCCTCAATGTTACATATGCAAATACAACATTACACGTAAAGTAATTTTACAACATTAATATTGGCATTCTGCATCTGTATGGTGGAGAAATGATTATAAGTACATACGCTTTTAAGGTGATAAAGACAATAAACTACACCTAGGATAAGGAAGCGATTGCAAACATTTGCATGCAATTCTAATCATAATCGGTGCAGGTACAAAATATTTATTTGTTTACAGAAGTGAAAATCAAGAGTTTAACCCCAATAACAACCCATTCCATAGGATAAAGCAATTTAGGCCATTAATATGAAAATATTCAATTAAAAAATGTATCAATGTAATTTTTACATGTTAACATACAAGAGTTATTAAATTTTGTGTAATTTGATTGTTTAACTGAATGTGTAGTTAAAAAGTTGAGCAAAAGACTTCTATATTATTATTAATCATTTAAAAAATTACTCACTGTGTACAACTGTTGTTGCTAGATTAAGTTAAAAAGTTGAATGAAAGAAAAAAAATTGCAATTTTCATAGAAAATATTCAAAGGTTTACTTTTCTCAAAAAAACATCCACTACTTAAAGTTGAACCTCTTTTAGTCAGACCCTCATTTATACAAAGTTAGCACAAAAAGGTTTATCGCCATTACATTAGCAGAGGAATGTATACGGTTTGGATCAGAAATGCTCTCGTCTAGCAGCTATCAAGAATTGTGTCTGTCTTTATACATATTATATAAGCTTGTATCCTTAATAATAAATACATTTTATAATCATAATCATAATCAACAGTTTTAATGGGTGCCATATTAATTTCCTTAATTTGAATAAATAGAATTTTTTGCCAAATTCTGAAACTCAAATATATTTTTATACTAAAATGATTTGAAAATTCAAACTACAATTTTCAAGAAGCAAAAAAAGATATGTTAAATAATTCTAAATGAATTAATCCTATTTTGTCTAATATAGACAAAATGTTATATAACTGTAACAATCGCAATGTGATTAGACAAATTTTCATTTTGTCTATTTTTATACAAATTTTACATAATGATCAATCTCTCGAATATTATTATTAGAATTTTCCCCTTTTTCGACTACTCAAATACACTGACATAAACATAATAATATTTCCCAAATTTTTTAACATTTAAATGGTTTGTTTGAAATATTTGTTCACTTTACTAGTGATATAAATTTTTTAAAATCTAAAAAAAAGAAAACATTTTGATATATTTCCTCTTAGACCAAGCACACACGTAGTTTTTACTAGTGATGGGACGATTCAAAAGTTTGTACCGATTCCGATACAATTCCCGATACTTCATTAAACTTCCAATTCTCGATTCGCATTCCTATTTTTTGTCTTGCACATAATTAAAATTTAAATTCATTATTTTTAGTAATTACAGTAAAAATAATACATTTTATATTCATTATTTTTACATAGTGTCGGTAAAAATGTTGGAATCGTCCCATCACGCGTGTTTAACCGCAATGCATGCTAGGCCTTAAAGATGTTTTGTTCAAAAAAAAAAAGTATTTCTGTAAAGTAAAATTTCACTATATTACGTATTATTATCATCATCGTCATCATAATCTGAAAGTTAAGATTACTTGGGCCACAAATACACATGCAACTTTGTTTTAAATATTTGTAAAATATTATTCCACCATATAAACTGAATTGAATATGAGAAAAAAATATTTCATCACAGATAGATGACATAACAAAAACGAATACTGATAAAATAGAACAATATTCTCGTAACAGGTATATTGAATAGACAGATCCTTGGTCCACATGGCAAATATTAAAACCAATATTTTAGTGCATAACATGATGATAGTACATGAAACATTAACTCATTTCCTATTAGAACATTCACTTAATACAAGAATCTATTATTACAAAATTTTAAACTCGTATTAAAATGTACATAAATAAAGATTTAGTACAGGTCGCAGTAAAAATTTTTTTTTCTGAATTGAATATTAGTTATTTTCCCCAATCTCCGGCCAGTCTTTTTCAATTAGAACTGAAACACTGATTTTTAAAAGAACATTATACTCGATGGCTGCGTGAATACAAATTTGCCTACAGCTCGAAAAATTAAAGTTCAATTCGCCTGGCAATAAGTTAACACATTCTATGCTGGCAATACACAATGCCTATTAAAAAAAAAAAAAATTATCATGTAGCGCCATGACAAGTAGATTATATAGGTCAGTAAGCACGAATTAGAATAAAATTTGATCAGTAGTGAACATAATTTTTTAAATTAACAAATTAAATCAAAACATTTTTTTTTTTTACAAAACACGATTAAAAAATCTAACAAATATCTTTTAATGTGTCATTAACAGAAAGACGAAAGCAAATATTTTAACCATATACATATTGCCGTTGATTTTATAATATTTACTTTTTAATGAAGCTGGAGACTCTTTGCCGGGTAATATCTTTATTAGTATTAAATCTTGTCTTGATAAAATTGCAAAACTGTAAAGAATTGCGTGCAGAATAAAATATGATAAGGTATATTTTATATAATTTTAAAAAAGTATTTTTGAAAGTACATACATGTATATAAATACATATTGGGTTAAGACAGAGTTAGATATTTTTAAATTGTGCGAGTAACGGGTAATCTTTAGACTAGGACCGGACCAAGACAATATTAACTTCGGTAGATATCTAATATAATGTCTAAAAAATTTTACAAAACCATTATATGAAAGTGAGAATTCACATAAAAAACGTATTTAATACATAAACTAGTAATAAATATGACAACACTCTTCACTTGTCACTAACATCAGCCAAAAAAAAACTATAGAAAAATGTTAAAGCAAATGTGAAGTAGGTGAATCAATCAATGCCTAGTTTATCTTCTTTGCATTTAATAATACTGTTAAATTCATTGTTGCAATTCATACAATTATTTACGAAGTGTGAAAGTGTCTAAAAATTATAAGAATTATTCGTGAATTATGCATACAGGTTAGGAAAATACTTTAATATTTTGAATAATGATCATACAGCTACCTGTTTGTCAGAACACGCAAAAGGATGTACATAATTATGAACAACCGATAATTCTCACCGAGTAACTCTATCAATATTGTTTCATTTAATAGTATTAAATATAGGTACTCAATGATATTTATGTACAATTTATTGTAAATTTTCTCATTTACAAACATCGTATACTAAACTACTGTTCAATATCTGTTTTTACATAAAATAAAAGGTATGGAGTGGATGCAGACCTAATTTTAGGTTTGGAGGAAAGCAATTCATCAAATTCCTCATTGGATATTGGTTTAACAGTTTCATCATCGCACATTAACCAAACATTTAGATCAGAACAGGTGATCAGACATTTTGAGGCGGCCAGTTCTTCGGGAGACCAGACTCCTTGCCCTAACCGGATCCCGCAACAGTCCAAGCTTGAACAGAAACTGGTGTCATTAGACGTACTCGCCGGAGGGACTGCGGACAACGGGACTTTTCTCTTCACCGGTTGTCCCTTGTCAGTGACTGACACACCATTATTTTTATTTCTTGCGAATAAATTCTTCATAAAATTAGATTTCTCATTAGAATTGGAGACCAGACAACTTTTGATGTCTCTCTCGCAGCAAATATACGGGGTGGAGTAGTCTGCGTAGTTAGCGCGAGTGTAAGCTATGTAATGACCTCCGGTGAGCGTCTGTCCTAGATGCATGATGACCGCATACAAAGTATACTGATGAGGACGCTCAGCCGCAGGAAGCGGACAGCAAGTATCGCAGAAGCAGGCCAACCGCAGCGGGGTGGGCATGTGCGCCGTTAATTTCTCCATACCTCCGCTGAACCTCTTCAGCTGCAGAACAACGAGACGTGGTAAGGTCTCATATGTGACTTGTCGCCGGGCTTCATTGTACCGGACGCACTGATCGCACCAATACTTGTTCTGGTCTCGCAGACACTCGCTGGTGACGCAAGCGTGTTGGTAGACAGCACTCGGATCACCCGTGCGATCGCTGTCAGAGCGTTTATCTTCCGGGATGGGTACAGATATATCACACATAGTCTGTTTTCGTTCAGTAACCATTTCACACTCTAAACAAGTTGTCCTTAACACTGTTGTCCCTTCAAAATCTTCAGCGACAAAATCAAAACCTAAATTTTTGCACCACTCGTTAGATGGCTGAGCATTTTCATCTTCCATGATAGGCGGAGATTTCCCATTATTCTCTTTCGTTGGAGAATCAAGTTTCGACGTTTTTGCCTTTTTTTTGTTCTTCCATGATTTCCTAAAAATACCCAATGCTGGTTTGGAACATACTAATGTCTCATTCTCCGCAGGTGGCGAGTGCTCAGTTGGATTGATTCTAGAAATAATAACGTACAATGTTGAAGGAATTCTAATTCCGTATTGACAAATAATAAATGAAGTGCAGTAAAATTCTGTTTATTCAAAATTCACCACAAGTCGAAGTTTTGGAGTAAAATGTGGAAATCTTTCATACAAAATTGTACTTAAAGAACGAATGTAAAGATCATTATTTGTATTCTTTAATATTTACGCGATAAACATTTTGAAATTTACTGATGCATGGTTTACGTTCTTCAGACTTTTCCGAATTTCATTAAATTTAAATTAAAACATTTAATGATTTTGACTTATAATTTTATATTCTCAAAAATAGCACCAATGCGAAACTCATACAGATCTTTTCTCTAGGAGTGATGACGGAAAAGTTTTTTGTGCCTTCGTAGATCTACAGAAGGCATATGATAGCGTATGATAAGAGAAAGCTTATGGAATGTACTCTCTGATTATGGGGTGATTAGTAAACTTATACACGCAATCTTATCCCTATTCTGCGTGTGTAAGAATCAATGGAGCACTTACACCATGGTTTGACATTATAAAGGGTGTCAAGCAGGGTTCTGTAATGTCTCCATGGCTGTTCAACGTGTATATGGATAAATGTGTGAACGTATAAGACGTGCCGAACGAAGCAGGGCTACCAATTGGATAAAAAGGGAGGGAAAAGCACCTACGCACAGTGAAGACGCGGCCGAAAGGAGATACTATCTCAAATTTATATTCTGAATAAGGAAAGCAACATAATAAGAGTTTTAATGGTAGGTAAAACTCCGTATTATAATTTGAAGAGTTTTTCATCATTTTTTGTGTTTTGCACATTAATGTTTGAACATGTCTTTGGGCACCAGTGAACTAATAAACTGTGTGGAATCACTTGTAGCAATCTCCGAACACCTGATGACAGAGATTGAGAAAATGGAAGTAATTATGTATATAATCTTGATCAGCACTTTGCCCCAACATTAGCCTCTGAACCAGAATACAAAAACCAATTCAATGACTTGTGAAGATGATAAAAGATGTCTGCAGATGCGACATTGTCCCAACCACGAGCCAGAAAGATGGCATAAACTATCTGCTGCCTTACACCGATACTGTAAAAATATTATTTTTATCACTAAAATGACAAAAAAAGATTATCGTAAGTTGTATGCAGTAAAATCATGTTAATTCAACATAATTGGAAATTTTTCAAACAAAATTGTCAATTTCGCTAATCTGTTACTAAGCCTATTAATTTGAAATTATTTTCAGACCCTAGCTAGCACTGTAAATCAGTACATTTTTATATCAAATAATTAGAAATTATGTGCGAGTTTTTTTGGTTGTGCCCATTTGTAATGAATGTTTGGAACAAGTAGATGAGTTTGTATATTTGATAGAAACGGAAATGCTGAGAAAGATATCGAGAGGGTGACTACAGGGAACAGAGTGAAGGTTGCTTTGAATGGAATTATATGCAATGAGAACTTGTCAACTAGCAGTACACAATGGAGTACAGGTACCGATACTGATGTATGGAAGTGAGGTCTGGAGCTAGAAGATGAGGAACAAAAGTAGATAGACTGAATGCAATGGAAATGAGGTCCCTTATGCGGCAGATCCATTTTTGACAGAGTAAAGAATGAAGAAATAAGGAAAGAATGTAAAGCTGATGTTAGTATAGTGAGTAAGATTAAGAAAGGATCACTTAGGTGGTTTGATCACATGGAACGGATGAATGAGGAGAGAATGGTAAAAAAGATATATGACGCAAGTGTTGATGGCACCAGAAATAGAGGACGTCCGCGAAAGACTTGGCAAGACCAAGTAAATCAGTTAATGGAGGACGGTTCTGTTAGAAGCCTCAACAATCGGCCCGCTTGTATGAGAAGATGTACGAATGTGGATGAGGCAAGAATTGTGTGTCAGGACAGAAAAATGTGGCGCTCTATCCTCTCTGCCTACCACCGCAGAGAAATGGTGTGATGGTAAGTAAGTAAGATTGATAAAAAATATTATCCAAAACAAAATTAACAGGAAAATGCGCGATCCGTTAATAACATTACTAGCAATATTAAAATGATAACAGACAGAATTTTAGCATTGAAAGGCGAGAAATGTCACAGAAGGAAAAGGAGTAAGGAAGCGGAGAGTGAAGAAAATAAAGAACAAGACATCACAGGTGAGTGTAAAAAGCCGCCGCGACTACCACAAAACAAAGTTTTAAAAGCGTTAGAAATTTTTGTTACTAACTTCAATATAGAAGAGAAATGGCAGTATCGACAAATTCTACGATTATATCGGTGCGAAAAGATAGTCCATTATAATCATTGGGTTTTTCAAAACAAGTTATTTGTTTAAATTTGTGCTGTAATCATGATTATGTAGTGACTATTTAACTTCTTTTTTTTATATGGACTAAGTGAAAACATTCCATGTAACCAGGTGAAAATAAGATTAAATACTATTTATTGTAATTTTCTATTTTTATTGAGTTGTTTATGCTGGATATAGGTATATATAATTACTTTGAGTTGTAATGAAAACAGTTAGTATGTAAAAATCGACTTTTTTCTCTTAATATCATAAGTCGTTATTTGAACTTTTTTCTTTGTTTTACGGTCCCCTCAACTTTGAATAAAAGGGATTTTACTGTATTTAATTTATGAATAATTTCCACCAAAGTATTATTGTAGGGTTACTCTTTTAGAATTTTGTTATTTTTAATATGAGATAACTCCCAAAATAATTTTAAAATCGGTAATTCTAATTACTGAGACATTTTTCATCACCAAGAAATGGTAAGTTGTTGTGTATTTAACGTTGGACAAATTTGGAATATTGCAAATTGCCAAATTTAATAGAAAAACTAGGTATACCTTCCAAATTAATTAATTTAAAATTATCAAAAAAAAAAATTCTAAAACAAAAGTTGTATATTTTAATGAAATATTGAATAAAACTTACCCATTCGGAATCTCTGGTTGATGATTGAATCGGAGCTGCAGAGAGCGACAGGTCTCCCTAATACTGTCCAGCACACACATGAGCAGCTCGTGAGCATCTTGTTGCTGGTTACCTTCAAATATGGAATTCACATTCCTCAGGGCAGACAGGAAAGTCTCAGCTTGGTATGGCTCCCAGCTGTCCCGCACCTCGGCTGCATGCAGGCTAGCGTACATTTCATGCATCTTCTCTGTGATGATCTGAATCTTGCTCTTGGATACTCCTGACTCATGCAGCCCCCCTAGCGAGGGTAGATCCTTACTGCTCCAGGATCGTGATCCTGTAGTAGCCAAGTTGGCAAAATTTCGACCTAGCGAGGAGCTCTTGGCTTTCACCTGACCCAGCTTTTGATCAGCCAGGGCCAGGTCGCTGACCAGATGATGCAGATTATGTAGGAAGTTGGGGGTGAAGCGCAGGGTATAAAGGATACTGTTGAGAAAGCAGGTGTTGCCGAGGTTAGACAGTGTGGCTATCGGCGGTCGGCCCTCGTTGGCCTTCCTGCCCCCGAAGCTGTTCTGCGACTCCGTGTGATAGCCATTCAACATATCGATCCGCTGCTGCCCCGTACTTGACACTACCGATTTCCCTTCTACAAAGTAACAGGGGTTAATCAAAAAACAATCAAAATCTAAACTGAAACAAATTTGTTCATAAAAAACACAAACAATATCTTAAATAATCAATGAAGTTGAACCCCTTTCCCACGTCTATTTTTACGGTTTATATTACACCATATTTAAAAAAAAACTTAAAAATTATCTTCAAAATATTACATATGCCATGATTAATAATTTATATTCAATTTCAGATAAGGATTGATAAAAAATTATCATACGAAAAGCTTTCTGAAAGTAATAATAACATGTCGGTTGATTTCAAGAATATGTTTAAACGGAAATAAATGTTTACACGATTCAACACCCTTCGTTTTTGAACAAACCCAGTAGTGATCGATTAGTGGTAAATTTTTACTATCGCATGTGGAAAAAAATGTATGTGGATTGTACCAGTAAGTAGTAGTGCCAGTAATTAAGTAGTAGTGCCAGTAATTAAGTAGTAGTGCCAGTAATTAAGTAGTAGTGCAAGTAAGAAAAAATACCAAAGTAGCGAATATGTTTTTAATATATCATTAAGATTAAATTTAAGGTTAAGATTACTTAATTTTTTTTCTTTTATATATTAACCGTTTAAGTGCTAAGCAATTTCCGATACAAACGATCGCAGCGCTTTTGCGACGCGTAGCATTCAAACGGTTAAGTATCATTTTTACAGTAATAAAATATATATAATAATTTGAAATTTAATGTTTTTATCAAAGTAGCGGAAACCTATGAATATTTACTACTGACAAGTATATTGACTGTTGAAAATTTCTCATTGAATTTTGACATAAGAATATCCAACGTTGTTTTTAATATCTTTAGATTTAAAATTACTTTAATGTTTTCTCGTTTATTATACATTACATTACAGTCAAAAACTGCAATGAATAATTTTTGGTTATGATTACTTTTGCGAACTAATATTTGTCAAAATCTGCGCAGAAATAATTTTTGGTTCATATCATAACTAAAAATAGTAATGTATTCTAAGCTAAGATTGCTTCTATATACTATATGAATTTATATACAAAATATATTCAATCGAAATATACCTATTATATTTTCAGGATTCCAATGGAAACCTTAAATAAAGGCATTAAATATTTTAGCTTAGATTGAGTGAGAAAAATATCCATCTGATTCCGTCTTTACTTAAATGCATATTATACTGATATGATAAAATGGCATTTTTATATTTATATAATAACAATTACAACGCGATTTTGACATCATTATTTTAACATTATTTTTGTTCATTTTGACAGCTATTGTTTCTATGTTAATACCATAAATAAGAAGTGGTTAATATAGTTTCCAGTAGATTTAAAAGAAAGAAACGTTGGTTGTGTTCAAGTGAAAACCATTCTTATCCAAACTTGTTTATTCTCATCGGGGAGAAGCCACCTGTTTTTTCTTACTGGCAATGCACACGATGTACATTAAGAAAAGCAAACGGCTATAGCTGCTAGGCCTACAGGTGGCTATTGTGCCCAGTGGTGGCTGCTGCGCAACCAGGGTTTTTGTAGAAACTATTTTTCAATACAGAAAATATGATTTCGTAACAGTCATTTTTTTGTATTGGCAATAAATACAGAGTACACTATTTAATGCATTAATTTAATAAACCATTCTCACATTGAAATATAGATTCTACTAAGACCATAGCCGCTGGCAGGGCCTAGTAGCGATAGCCTTTCTGTTAGTTAATTCATATTATATTATGGTTAAAATATGTGTGAAAATATATACTGTCGGCATTTGGAGTGCGAACTTGACAAACCTTGCGAAACCTAAAGTGTGCGAGTTATTAATTATTATCAAATTAGTTAATAATTATTATCAAAATCACCTGCTTATATTTATAATTAAGGCAAATTTGTGGTACTTTTAAAATGAATTTGATGGTCAAGGTCTTTCTAATAACGACTATATTATATTAATTATGATAAATAATATTCAGTTTATTAATTTTACATTAGTGTAAAGGATCCATCTAAGTTATATGTAACTTCTGATTAAATTAATAATAAAAAATCCACATTTCTGTAAAAAATGTCAAGAGATGGCAAACAAACACGGCAGGCTCAGGAAACATTGGTTTTATGTCCTTGGGCAGTCAACCGGCTAAACATATCTAAAACTTGAATCTGTTCCTAGATTTCATATAACATTTCTTATATTTCAGTGAAAGATTAATAACACAATATTTTTATTTAGTACCTCTCAAAATTATATTAGTGAGGGTATAATATATAACATAATGTGAATATGGTACAAAGTTTAATTTAGTGAAAATTAACATAATCATATTGCACCATGTCAATCAATGATATCAATTAATGATTAGATGAATCATTAGTCCGCCTTTTTGAAAAGAGGAGTTGTCTTCAACAAATAAAATGTTTTAAAAAAAGGAGGCTGATACATTTCTTTAAAATAATTAATCGATCAAACTTTTGGTGATTTTACAATTTTTGTGTCAGATTTGAAAAAATTTTAAAATTACAGTCAAGGTAATCTCAAGCGCACTTGTACTTTTTTATTTATTATTGATAATTTTTTTGATATAAAAGCAAAACTGATCAAGTAAACATCGATTATTCTATCAATTTACAATCATAAGTATAAATTCGATCAATTTAACAAAATAAAATTACATTAAACCCGGATCATATTGAAATTATATTATTCATGCTCAATCAATTCAGTGTAACTCCAAAAACATAAATATTAGGGATAGTGCTAATATAGATACATACAATAGTCTACAAATTCACACCTAGCAGTCATTCTTTGTATTAATTAATACAAAAATAAAAACCTTTTGATACTATGTAAATGATTTTTTCATATTTGTAGTTATAGTTATAGTAGGAAAGTTAGATTATTGTACCTGAGGTTCTTTGAAACTTGTTGATATGTGGAGTTTTCTCTTCCGAGGGGCGTTTGGTCCCTGTAGTAAGACTTTTGAATAGCTGGGTTTTGGGAGGAAAATTTTCTCTCAAACTATCCTCCTCCAAGTTATCGCTGTCACATGCAAAACTCCCTTTTCTGTCATTTTTAATTAAAGATAACTTTTTCCCAACTCCTTTCTTTTTATCTAGACGGGTATAACTCACGTGCATCTTCAGCGCACCTATAAACATAAAATCTAGGGTACAGAGGCATGAACATACCCAATATAGGTTATTCTATGTGTCACTCAAATGAACGTCGCTTGAAAACCCCCAAAACAATAAATGTGATATTCGCTATCTCCGAGCGTAAGCAAATGATAAATACATGTAAAATAAAGATAACTCGTGAAAATAACTTAAGAATGTCTAGTAAAATGAAAAGTCATGATTATGGAAATAATAAGCTTTGACAAAATACTCACATATAAAATAAAATAAACTTATATGCCTACATGATAAGCGAAAATAAGCCTTTAAATTAAATCGAGAATAAACAATTATTACCGGGCGCTGACTCGTTGTATCGCCATTTTGGCGTAAAATCAGTTTATTTATGGTAAAATCTATGGAGAATATCGACGTTGGAAGTCTATAGAAAGCTAATCATAGATAAGAAGCCAATCCATGAGATATAGACAAAAAACAAATAGACTATGGTAAACGGCAAAACTAATTGGGTAGGAGCGGTTACACAGTTGATAGTGGGGTTATAAAAAGAAGAGGGCTCTAAATTAGTTTATAAGAACGACACCCCGCATTCTGATAAATAATTTACCATTTATGGGGCCACAGGTGAACTGTATAAAACACTGTTAACACACGAATCAATTATTTATTTTTATCTCCACATATCTATAAATAGGCAAATATACATCCTTAATGCTAACTTATTTCTAATTTAATTCTACCTTAATTTATTCCGTGATGCTCCGCTGGGGCCTTTTTCCAAAGACCTGGTCTCTGGCCAGTGAAGCGGCGTCGTTAGCATTCGGCTGGGCGGCTGCTTCAGAATTAACTCAGCGTCTGGCTGTCAGCCTGGTCAGACTACTAGTTGTCGAGCTAATCTTTTTCATCTGGTCCATTTTCGATAGTGGCGCCACGCTTTTGCCTTAAGTCTGAATTCAAACTCCGCCTTCGTTTTATAATTAATTTACGATCAGTCTTTCTTATAAAATTATTCACTAGTGTTTGTCCACTTTATTACATAATCACTTAACATTGTCATAGTAACTAAAACTCCGAGTCCGATAATGCTAGGCATTGTTACTTACTTACCGTGGGGGTAGGAAGAGAGGATAGAGCGCCACACTCTTCTGTCCTGACACACAATTCTCGCCTCATCCACATTCATACACCTTCTTATACAAGCTCGCCGATTATTGAGGCTTCTAACAGAACCATCCTCCATTATCTGGTTTACCTGGTCGTGCAAAGTCTTCCGCGGACGTCCTCTATTGTTGCCTATATTAAATTATGGATAAACCTATCTCTTTACATTTACATATTATTTATTAAAAATCTTACAATTAATTGCCTATAAGAGTTCCTTTTTTTATGCGGTTTGATAATTATTTTATATAACTTTGCATATGTGGCGGCTCGTGTGCATCATCCAGATGTTCCTCGTTCTGTCATTTCTCGATATTGTGCCATCCCGCACGACGTTCGAAGAATGCCAAGCTACGCCGCTCCGCGGGCACGACACACGTGCATCACATGTTCCCCGTACACATGCACCCGAGGGAGCGGATTTTTACTTCACAATCAACCTTTCCACACATATAATAATTTTGTTACATTTGACGTCAATTTATCTACAATAAAACTACCACCCTGAATTCCCCATATTTATACCCATTATCTTTGTTTTAATCTGCCCATTCATTATCGTATGTAATTTCTTTCGATTTATCGCAATTCTCGTTGTCTATTTTCATCCTGATTTAAGTATATTGATGAAACTATTTGAGGTCTTTTTGAGTTCAACAATTGTAATCCGGTTAAACTCGATTAAAGATTATTATTCCTCGGTAGACATATGATTTTAAAAAACCTCTACCCAGTTGGTACAGTTATAATTAATTATACCAGAAATATATACAAGTAAACAGGAATGATTCTAAGAGCGTGGATGAGCGAAGGTAATAAAAAAAATTTGCCAAAAACGCGTGTCTTACTATTACAGCCTTTGCGTCCCTTACTTTACGTGGCTCTCGCGCCCGCGCTCTGAACATATACATAATATGATTTAAAATTCATTATACAAGTACATCACACTACATATTTGTATTTACTCGGCTCCGACCGGCTAGTATCTACGACGGCATATTATTTTCAGCCTAGATGCAGATTGAATGCGGTGGAAATGATTTGCCTAGGCCAATACATATGTAGTAGACCTAATTACGGTTGGGTAAAGATTGGAGAATTTAGGCGAATACGTTTTCAAAGACTCGCTTAGGTGGTTTGGTCGTATGGCACAAATGGGTGAGGAGCGAATCGTTAAAATTATACATAACACAAGATGCATGAATCGAGTACCGGAACTGACAAGTGTGACTGTATCCTCTATGCTTACCCCCCCTGGGAAACAGAGTGATGGTAAGTTATTTGGTTCACTACTTTCTCGGTATTGGTGTTTTTATGCGGATGTGCTTGGACATGTGTCCTCATTCGGATTTAAAAAATATTCCTGTATTGGAACAATAGAAACAATATCGGTGCGGCCACATTTTAATTAAGGTTAAACCAATAATAAGGGTTAAACATAAGTAGTTGATACAACCAGGCCACGACGTTGCACGCCATTCGGTTTTGAGTCGGGGTTCGCCTAGGAGCCATGATTCGTACCATGCTCCTGATCGCTCATCAGAACGATACTCTGCACTCTAATGGAATATTCGCTTCGCGAACCATCCATCAGATATCACGCTTTCATTATTATTATGGTTATAGATAAGAATACAGGTGAATATGAACACGTTAAAATGCACATTATTCATTTATTAAACACATGTTTACATTTACGGGCAGGTGGAAATACTTATAACTAACTTAATCTAAAACTTATTCTACCTCGGGTTGCTCGGCGACGTTTCTCCGGAATCTTGTTTCCGGCTGGCGGAGTGATGCCGCTGGCATCCGGCGTGGGCGGCTACCCGCTGTCTGCTCTGTAGGACTGCGAACCGGCCTGGGCGGCTGCTCCTGGGTGGATTGTGATGAACCTTCCGATTCACTCCTCCGGACCTCGTTTTATAGCTGTGTGCTTTCGACTTCCTTTCGACTGGCCTTCGACTTCCTTTCTACAACTCCCTTCCGAACCTCGTCCTACTCGACCTCCCGGGCTTCATATCCGACTCCGGTACAAGTGCGTCTCACCACAATACAAGTGCGTCTCACCACTCCGGGTTTACAACTCCCACTGTTTCTTTTTACAACTCATCCCTTCGACCGTCTACTCCGGGTTTACAATTTCAACTCCCTTTTACAACTCTATCCCTCCGACTGTCTTCGACTGTTCTCTAAAATGGCGTCCTGATCCTTTTAAAGAAACCGTGGCAAGGGCGTACTTCCCGCTCGGGGTCGGTCCGTCCTCACAGGATTGGCGACGCCTCATTGGTCCATCCGTTGACATCTCCGCTACACCCTCGCTTGTAGGCCTAATTTCGGCTCCACCCACTTTCTTCGTAATTAATTACAGTCCTGACTTATCACGTAAAAACTCAATAATGCACTGTTCACTTAAATTTTCCATAAACATATATAAACTATTATTAACTTATATTCTATACATTTTTCACATTAAGCTTACCAGAATTATCACTATCTCTAATTACCTCTAAGTACATCAATCAGTATAAAAACATTTCACATTCAAGATCCTAATTAAGAGCTAATCATTTTATTCTTTTTTATTGCCTCTGAGACTTTTATAATTAGGTACATATTGGATTTCTTTATTTCAGCTTTATTACATCGTTTCGTGAGTGTTTTCGCATTACCTACACTTATACCTATTACATATTTTTCTCACCTGCCCAGTTATAATTACATTATTATTTATATTTATTTACATTGCAATCTCTCTGCCTGCCTTCATTCTTATTTGTATTAGTCGACTCGACTATTGCTAGTAGATTCAAGAACGAACGGCGACTGAATACTGCGGAAGTGCTACTACACCGGCACACTTTGATTAGATCGAATCGCGGTCGATCTGAGACTGGCTCACACGGTTTTTCCGTATTAAATGAATAATTGACGACGGAATAGTCCGATCCATGCACCACATGAGGTGCATGAACATGGAAGATGTGAATCCGCGTACACAGACTTATTCGTACGCGTCTTATTTTCTCTGCCTACCCCTACGGAGAAAATACGCGATAGTCAGTCGTCGCTCACGGTGGCCCCTTCTGCACGTGGGTGCTGGCCCGCACGCAACAAAAGATGCTTTATCACCCCGGAGTCAATTATCCTCGGGCGGAAAAATAATGCACCTGCTTCTTAATGGTTCCTTTTTTTTCTGTGCGGTCATTGTCTTATTGTCGACCCCCTAATTTACTGACGGTACTTTGTTACTAGGCTGCTCCCGAGCGCGATATTTTTCGGAATGATTTCTTCTCGGACAAAAGGCAACTGATTGACTCCATAACATATTGCGTCACACGTGTGGTCATCCCTCGCAATTGCGGAAGAGATAAATATTCCCGATGAAAGGCCTAGAAAACAAAGGACAGCTTTTCAATGGCGGGAGAAAAGGTCCTTGTGTGACGTGGGTTCTCGCGAAATGCACTTCCAAGAAAACAAAGTATCCGCAGATGACAAATAATTATAGGTCGGTCCGAATCAAAATCGGCTCGCAACACAAATTACCGTTCAGGCATATCATAGTGATAAGAATTTTCCTTTTTTTTGTGTTTGTACATGTAAAGCTGTGTAATTTGATTTATCTTCCCGCCACCTCCTCGTGATCACTAATAATATCACGTTGATTGCCTAAAGACCGAAGCGTCAGCGTCATATCAATATTTTCAATGTTTTAACTTAACCACAGAAGTATTCTCTCATATCTTTGACCACAGATAAGAATTTTTGACAAATTGACAGCTGTCAGAGCTGTAATAAATATTTTGTGGTTTTAACCAAGTTTAAACTTGTTTTTGTTAAAAGCTATCAAAGCTAGCGAAACAAGCGCTGAAACAATTAGCAAATATTAAAAAAAAAATTGTTATTATAATGAAAAATTTTAAATACTAAGAAAAGGAATGAAAGGTCTGAACTGCAAATACAGTAATTTCGGCATTTTGTATTACAATATATTCTCATTCAAAGTATTATTTTTATTTTTCCTCCCGTGGTATATTGATCCGGTTTCGATGCCACGTAATGTACACCCAGTCGGCCTTGTCTTATACATTATCTGGTCTAAAATTTGTAAATTTAACCTTACTGCTTAAAAACTGAAATTAAAACTTGGTTTACAATATCAAAATGATGTATTTATAATCAGATAAAATTAATTGGTCTTCCATAATACAGATATTAATCAGGTCCAATTCAAACCTACTTCTTTATTTGTCAATATTGAAACTAAGTGTAAATTCACAATAAAATTTATAACACTAACCTGGATTTTTTCTTCAATCCTGGGAATAATGTGATGCTGCAAATAATTAGTGCAAACACTCGATTAGGCAAATTCTCAAAATTTAAATGAAATCTAATCAAAATTGACGCCACAGGCAGGTGATAAGATCACAATATTAGTACATTGGACATCACTAGAATATTAATATTAGAATGGGATTAAAAATTAAGATGTTTTTATATTATGAAAGTAATTCATAGTAGTTTTATATTAATATGATATCAAAAGAATGTAAATATGTGTAAATATTGATGCAGGTAGCCCTCAGTTTAAGAAGATTTGATTTGCGTTAATATAACACCATTTAACATGTAAGCGAAGTGGTAATGTGAAAAAGAGCATAATGGTATCATATCACCCTTTATTTTGAAATTCTCCAGAAAGAAAAGGAAAATCTCAGCAGCCAACTATGCATGTGTTTTTTCAAATACAAGATGATTAAACAAAACACACCATATATTACTGTCTGAAATTGTTTTTAATTTTAGTTGAATTATAATATTGATAATGGGAAGTTGTTCCCGGAAACGTTATATCGTTTAACACAATAAAAAATATACTGGAATAGAACAGTGTTTTAACTAAATTTACAAAATAATCATGGAATTCCATAAAGTTTCACCAAAAACCTTTGAACAGTTATTTTTTCATGTAATCCCCTAATTATATATAAAATATTCCTACATATTTACACATAAATATTTACCATACAATTCATTTTCTTACAATCAAAGGCAAAACCGTTAAAAAAAAATGATCAAAAAATCCTAGTAAACATAAAATAAATAAAAATTGTGCTCGTAAATACATGCCAGATTCTGAGAGCATTACGTATGTCCCTGTAGAAAAGTTAATTAGTATTACTATGAATAAATGGTTCATATTTTTTCTATACATTTTACAGTTTTAACAAAACAGAATCCGTTTTCTGTGCGGCTGGTGACTGCCGATTACTACTTAAGCAAACCAATTCCTGAACTTGATGTGACATTCTCAGAATTTAGGGGTTCTGAAGTTAAGCAGGTGATTATGCCATTTTACAATTATTTTACACCCTGAAATTATATATTTAATATTACCTTTACATACCTCGTAAGTTAAACCTTGAAGCTGATGATGATCAATTATATATTGATATAATACTTAAATTGTATATTTAATATTACCTTTGTAAAGGGTTTTTCATTAAGGGCGCTCAAACTTTTTTTTAAAATAAAACAAAAACGAATGAATATATCTAAAAAAAATTTATTATGTTTTGAAGTACATTTAGTGGCAATTATGTATGAAATTCAATTTCCCTCGCATGACCACCGCGGGCACGTTTGCAGAAGTCCAATCGTTGAATCCAATTTTCCACCACTTTTTCACATAATTCGGCCCGAATCGCACCAATTTCGCGTTCAATATTTTCTCTTAGCTCTTGTAACGTCGCCGGCTTGTTGGTACAGACCAATGATTTAACATAGCCCCAAAGAAAATAGTCCAATGGTGTTAAATCGCATGATCTAGGCGGCCATTGAACTGGTCCATTTCGCGAAATAACACGCTCACCAAATTTGGTTTTCAATAAGTCAATTGTTGCGTGTGCCGTGTGACTGGTAGCGCCGTCTTGTTGAAACCACATATTGGCCAAGTCCATACCTTGCAATTGAGGCCAAAAATAATCAGTTATCATGGAGCGATAACGATTACCATTCACAGTAACATGACGATTAGCATCATCAACAAAAAAATATGGTCCAATGACACCTCCGGCATGTAATCCACACCAAACAGTGATTTTTCCGGGATGCAATTGTGTTTCGTGAAGCACGTGTGGATTGGTGCCTGCCCAATAACGCATATTTTGCTTGTTTACATATCCATGGAGCCAAAAATGAGCTTCGTCGCTAAAGATGATTTTTCGATGGAATTCAGCATCATTTTCAAATTGTTGTGCAGCCCAATTGAGGAATTGGCGACGCTTCAAATGGTCAAGCGGCTTTAGTTCTTGTGTCAACTGGATCTTGTATGGATGTAGGCCAAGATCTTTCGCAAAATTCGCCACAATGACGTCACAGAAATGCCCAATTGTTGAGACGTCATGTTAGTGACTCATTTGGGTCATCAAGAACAGATGCTCTAGCGGCGGCAATATTTTCCTCACTTCGTGCATTTCTTTGTCTCACTGGCACTGGAACATTGTGTAGCGACAATGTGCTTTCAAATTTTTGCACCAAACGTTGAATTGTTGATGTGGCAGGCAAGTGATGACGACGATAAAATGGTCGTAATGCTCTTAAAGTTGCAGTGAGCGAACGCGAATTTTGGTAGTAGATTTGAATAATTTGCAAGCGTTGCTCCGGTGTGTACTGCTCCATGATGATTTGCCAACTAAATACGAGTGTTAACCTCAAAAAAAATTGAAGAAATATGGCGTAGTTTCTTGTCCCTGTTGAAAGAAAGTTTGAGCGTCCCTATTGATATAACAGAAATTCCTGGTTTCAATATTTTCATTTTAGTGTCACTCACATGATCACTTTGGTACCTCGTACGCAATCAAATAGCTCCGCGACTTTTTTTAAATACATGACTTGATTAGAACGAAAATTTAAATGCTGATAATATAATAAGCATTAATGTAAAAAATATGTCTTGTTTACACAAAGATTTAATTTTCGGAGAGTAAATACTTTTACTGTTGTATAAATGTGTCCTAACCTATCGGATTTATGTTTCCACAAATAATGCATATAGAATGCACCTTGTCCCGCATATGAACTAATGTTCCGAACCTCTCTTCTACATCTACACATTATTTCATGTCTATTCATTTTCTGGTCTGTGCCTATAACTAAAACATAGCTAAATCTCTTTTACAAAGACCCAATTTCAAATTAGAAAATAAGAAATACTCACTCATTTGGATTAGAGCGGTCATTACAATATAAGTGTTGTGAACCGGTGTATTGTTATGCACAATTTGTTTGATTCACTTTGTAATTTGAAAAAAAATTATATCCTTTAATTTCACAAAATGTTGATGCACTATTTATTTCTTCCCAATTTTTCATATACATATTAAAATATTACCGCGTAAATAAGGGGTGTCCAGCAGAAATTTTTTAAGATTAAATTGTAATTGTAACAGGATGAGGTAAGTGGGAGGGGTATTGTTTGACGTGCGTGATTTGCGGATTTGCTAGTCGCAATGAGTCACTGGTCGGGAGCGCACCGCGCGTTCACGGTTGATCAATATTTAAAGTGTGGTGATTCATTGGTTCGAGCGCATCACACTTTAATATTTGACGAGTAAGTGATGGGCCGAGCACGTAACTTATTTGGTGTTGGGTTCAAAAGTTCAGACAAGAAGGGACAATGGTTAACCAAACTCCTCCGGGACCATCAACGTCAGCAGCGATGTCAGAACATGTGACTTAAGTTCGACATGAAAGTATGCAAAATCTGCGTAAATCAATAAGGAAGATTGCAGCCTGTACTGGAATGTAAAAATCGATAATGCACGTTATTTTGATAAAGAAACTAAAATTTCATACATACAAGCTGCAAATCGTGCAGTTTCTCAACGAAATTGACTATTCTTTACGTGAAACCTTAACAAGAACGACGCTGCAATGTTTTGGAACAGCAAGAACGTTTGGAAACATATTATTTACTGACAAAGCACATTTTCATATCGATGGCTATGTTCATAAACAGAACATGAGATACTGGTGCCCCGACAACCCAAGGGAATGCCATCAAAAACATTTGCATTGTCCAAAAACGACAGTGTGGTGTCCAATTTCTGCCCGAGGGATAATTGGCCCTTATTTTTTTAACCAGCGAGAGACAGTCACTGCTGACGTATATTGCCGAATGATCGACAAGTGTTTGGTACAGCAACTGCGCTGTTTCCCGGATTCAACAACAAAACACAATTTTAGCAAGATGGGGCCACTCCACACATAGCTAGAGTTTCAATGAAGAAGCTGAGGGAAATTTTTCCCAATAAATTAATCAGCAAGTATGGAGACATACCCTGGGCACCTCGGTCACCGGACCTTACACCATGCAACTTTTTTGTATGGGGATCCCTTAAGTTGAGAGTTTTCAGCAACAATCCTCGAACAATTCAGGCCCTACAAGAAAATATTCGCCGTGAAGTTGCTGCCATTGAACCAACGCTTTGCTCTCGCATGTTTGCAAATTTAAGAGTCCGATTACAAGAGTGTCTTAAGAGAAATGGACGGCATTTAGATGATTTTGTTCATAAAACGTAAAATCCGCATTGTTAAACCCATTTTGTATAAATAAATTATGAGAATAACATTGTAGTTTTTTTTTTAAATTTAATATTAAACTTGAAAATTTTCCACTGAACACCTTTACAATAATTAGTACTTATTTATTCCAGCGTTATGGGTTGTGGGCGCAAGACCCGAGCCCCTGCATAAATAATATCACTTGAGAGAAATGTACTACATTATATGTTATGTCATGTATTTATTTTCAGTTGCCCGTTTTAAGAGTATTTGGCGCGACTCCAGAAGGGAATAAAATCTGTTTACATATCCACGGGGTATTTCCTTACCTTTACATTCCGTGTGAAGATGCCAATCCTGAACCAAAGATTGCATACCAAGTATGTACTAATTATTCTTGTAGATATTTTATATTTATTGGGATCTTCATGAAAAATCACATTAATTTATAATATTTATTGTGATTTTGTCTCACAACATTATATCTATGTTATTTTTATTTGAAGGGTTTTATTATGTTTTCGTGCTATGAATTTGTAAATTTTCTATTTGTAAAATTCCTATTTCTTTTTAAATTTGTTTGAACCATCAAATATAATTTCTTTCAGATTGCCAACAGTATAGATAAAGCCTTAAATATTTCCCTGAAACAAGCCAATTCCACAAATCAGCATGTATACAAAGTTATTTTAGTTCAAGGAATGTAAGTAATATTTTGTAATAATGTCCTACAATAAATATTTGAAAAGGTAAAATCACAATAAAAAGTTTATGTTTCCTTCTGGGACATTCTGCCTTGTGTTGGTTGTTGTTGTAATCATCACAATTATCCAACATCTGTGGTTTTTAAACTGTGAATTAAAATGTCTGCTACAATCAAATCCAGCAGCAGAACAATAATGAATTATTTTCTGATGGGTAATAAACCTGCAAGTATAAAAATGATTTAATTTTTTTAATTGAAATTATACAGAGCTTCATTGTGACAATACTCCTATAGTGATAATAATAATAATAATAATATTTTTTGGAAGTATTTTAACGATTCTGAAAATATTTATCTGGACACTGACAATTACATATATGTAATGAAAATGTGTAAAATTACGACAAATATTTTTTTATTTGCTTTAAAATTCTTTCAATGAATGTATATATTATTTAATGAACGTTAAAATTAAGAATAAATAGATATCAATTGAAATAGAATATATTAAAATTATGTTATATGTACTTGTATGATGATAAACATGCAATTTTGATTAAATGTATACTTTGAAATTGTGTTAATGTAAATATGATAATAATTTATACAAGTTTTTTTTTTTAGCCCCTTCTATGGATTCCATACAAAAGTACATCAGTTTTATAAAATATTTTTCTACAATCCCACATTTATCAAGAGGGTGGCTGACCTATTACAAAATGGTGCTATATTGGGTTTGTCATACCAACCTCACGAAGCTCATATTAATTTCACAATGCAGTTTTTTTTAGATTTTAATTTGTACGGTATGAGTTTTATTAATTTAGAATATGTCAAGTTCCGAAGAAAAAGTGGTCAACTGTTAAAATCCTCGCAGTGCAAAGGATTCAACTTTGATGAAGATATGTTACTTCCAGAAACAATCGAATTCACTAGTTGTTGCGAATATGAGGTTGATTGTTTAGCACAACACATTTTAAATAGAAAAGATGTTATCGGTGGCAATTTGGGTGCCAATCCGGGATTGGAAGCTTTATGGGATGATGAGAAGCAAAGGCTAATTAATTTGAACATGTCTGAAACACTTGTGCCGACGCCTTCACAAGTTAGAGAAAATCTCCCAGCTACTGATTCTCATTTATATCATAGTAAAAAACTTTTAGTGAAGTTAGCCGCTAACTCAGGAACACAAAGTGAGTCAGCTGATTCCAATATGACACTTTCAATTTTAAATGATACATTAACCGAGAAGATCACAGAACTAACTCCCGACCTGACCAAAACAAAATCTCTTCCATTTACCAGTAAGGTGGTGTATCCTGCAGAAACTCCAGATGACAGTGAAGTTTTCAGTGCTACAAATGTAATATTACATCACCCATCGTCAGTTGCAAGAATACACAGTGTGTGTGATGACACTATTGTAGATGAAACAATTGTTCTTCAATTAAGTCAAAACATGAATTTGTCGCAAGTAAATTGTGAGTTTATTTTTATTAAATGATAGTTGTTAATTTTTAAAATGAATAATTCCACTTTTTTATTATCTTAAAAATTGAGAAAAAATGGTATGAGATAACTGTGTAAAAAAACAATGTATATCTAGAGAATACAACTTGAATTATGATTTGAATAATGTGTCTTTGATTTTTTATATCAATCGTAATATAGGAAAAAACACTCTATGAATTCAGATGTGTTCTATTATTTTTATTTTTCCATAGTACATATTATTATTTTATTACTTTTATAGAACAGACAATGTTTAAGGTTATATAGGTCCCCGGGGGCATAATGTTTTCAAAATGAGGATAATTTATTTATAAGACGTCTTAAATTTATTGGATTGCAATACATATTCGTAATATTAATTTGTTAAAAAAAAATAATGATACATAAAACATAATTTGTATTATCAAATTGTAATTTTTTCCTCCATAATAATGTTGCTATCTGGAGAATTGTCTACATTGGTATATAATGGTCATAATACTTCCAAATCCTTGATAAACATGGTTGAATCAACATTTTGTTTGGCTAGGAGATTTTGTACAAAATTCCACTATGTAAATTTGGTATCTTTTTAGCATATTATACAACAAATAAATATATGTACGAGAAAAATATTTTCCCTTCACTCTTGAATGTGAATTTATTATTGTGTTGTATCATTTTGTCTCACATTATTCTATACTTAATTTGCAGTGGATAATGATGATATGGATCTAATGGTTATGTTGAAAGATATGGAACAAAATATAGAAGATGACAGTATTTTAGGAACACAAGTAAAACAAAATATAGAAGAAGATGAAGACATTGATGAAGAAACTCGTAATTTCAAAGAATTATTCACAGAAGAAGATTTTACTGAAAGGTGATGTTATTTTACAAGTTTTAGTAATTCCGTTATAAAAAATAAAAAAATTAAAAAGGATAAAATACCACATTATTATAAAGATCATTGGATGATCTCATTTTGTCTTTGCTTTGATCAATCAATTTAATTTAAAACTATTTTTCAGCATTATGCCAAGATAACTACATTCTATATATCCTTAACACAGGGGCTTGCACTGTATACAAGCAAAAAAGGTGCGCATTACTAAAGATTCTGGACAGTAAAAATATTTTTTTATCTTACGCAAAGACCCTATAAAATTCTATCCTTTATTACTCGGATTAGCGTAACTATGGCTATATTTTTTTCTAGCCGTCAACAGTATGAAAAATGTGACTCATTTGTATTCAACTTCATTGTCATTCGTCTCCGTATTTTGCTAGAATGCACGCGTTGGTCGCGTCTAACTTGCTTGTTCAATCCCTATGAGAAACGTATTAAACTATATATTTTCTTACTCAACCATTAGGCGTCTTTCTTCTTCTTCTTTTAAATAGGAAATCCACCCTTCAAGAGTGATTTGTGCCATTAATCAAGTTAAAACTTTATTTTATAGAAAAAAGTACAATAATATTATAGAATAGGAAATATTATATTACAAGTCAATACCATTATTGTTCAAAAAATTCACTATTATATAGATTAAACATGACGAGTTAAGGGAAAGAAGATGACACAAGTTAACCGGGAGTTGAAAATTACCATTGACGAGATTACTGTAAAAAAATCTGTGATCCGCGAAGGACAGGCAAAAAAGATATGGTCAAGGGTTTCCTTCTCGGCACCACACTCACGCATTAAGTTCAATCTGATTAAATGTGAGGCTACCTGGCAATGTCCAATTCTCATTTTAGAGATATTTGTTATTGTTCTTTTGGAGACTTTCCTTTTAGAGAATCAGGGGGTGCGGGGAATAGATCTTTGAATTATTTTAAGCCGATTACACTTATGATTATTTGGATCCATCCATTGTGCAGTCCAGATAGAATTCGTACATCAAAATAACTTAAAGTTAAGAAAAATATTTAGTTAAAAATCCTAGTCTGATATATGAATGCTACACATATTTTTTTAGCGTCTATATTTTTAAATAATTTTTAAGTGTTTACATAATAAAAGTTTTGACCAACAATATGCCTTTTACATGTTTAAAAGTTCCACCACTTTATATTTGATATTATTTACAGTTTAACTGATGTTAAGAACACTCATGAATCTTCTGTCTGGCATGATTCATTTTGGGATAATGTTCAAAATATTTCACAATTGGATGGATCTTGGGATTGTGAAGGTAATAATTTTTCACCAATATTTACATCCATTATTTATGAATGTTATAAAACATGAATTATCTTTTTTTTTAAGATGAGCAAACAAATTCATCTGAGATCAAAGGAAAAACAAAGTTGAAAGTCGGCCTATCAAAACCAAAAAAAATAATGCCCAGAAAAATAAAGAAAGTTAATAATTGTACAAGCGATCTGGAGACTAAAAGTCAGTCGCCGAAGCAAAGTACTGATATAGAAAGAAAAATAAAACGCTTTAAAAGTCAACTTCAAAGTCAAATAATCAGTCCAAAAAAAACTCCAAAAAAGCATTTAAAAAATGTTGAGCCATTAAACATTACTTTTGAAAATTTTCGATTAAATCTTCCAGAAACGACTGTCGCTAAGAATAATTCATCAATGCTGGAAAATATTAATAAAGAAGTTAATTTAGAATCACCGAAATCCAAGAAAAGTCTCTTTTTAACAAAAAATTATTTTGAAACACTTCAAAAATCTTGTACTGCAAATTTATTCTTATTTAGCCCTGAATCTGATTTGAATGTTGACTGTGAAACTCCTATTGAAATAAATGGAAAAAGTTATGGAACTGAGGCCGTTCTTGAAAAACCTTCACTTGATGAAGATAAAATAGTGAAATCCCTGTATAATGAAGATTTTCAAGATACAGACTCACCGTCTACAGACCTAGAAAACGTTTTAACATCTTCTGCATATGACCGGCAAAATAATTATATTCCCAATCCTGGATCTTCTAAAATTTCTTTTAATTTAATCAATGATAAGCGTTCAAAATTATACACTCCACCACCTCACGCTGAAGACTCTCAAATTGATGAAAATGATTTAGGAGTTATTAGTTTCTATGACACAACGCTTTATCAGGATTTAAGTTTTGTCAATGGAGAGCATATCATAAATTCACCTGCAGATGCAAATAATGTCTCCTGTGATATTCATACCAAAAAATCATCTAACAAAGATGATGAAGACAGCTCTATAAGGTTGCATTATGATGAATCACCTCTATCAGATGGGAAAGATACCAAGTGTGTTAAGAATAAAATAAGTAATTTTATTATAGAAGAGAAAAAAACTATACTCGTCCCAAAAATACAACCTCCTTCTTACGATGATATTTATTTAACAATGCAAGATCATGATATTCCCTTGTGTAGACATGAACAACCGTTTTATTCTAATTACAATGATGTCGGTAATCAAATTGAGGTGGGACAAATTGTACTAAAGATAAAAAGTAAAAGCTTAGCTGACTTAAAACCATTTCAATCCGATATCATAAACTTAAATGGGATAGACACTTGGAGAGAGAATATATTTTTAAAAAATAATCTTTCACAAGACAACTTAAATATTAAAGATTTGAAAAATCTTCTAGCTAGTAATAGATCCTGCATTCTGAGTCCCGTAGTTCAACCCCCGACATTGCAAGAAGTGAAAAAATGGCTAAAAACATTTCAGATTCGAAAACAGCAAAAAGAAGTTGAAATTCCATCAGTTGAAACTGAAAAATTTATATTGTATTTTCCATCTAGTCCTGGACAAGAAATTAATAATAGCCAAACAGAGTCATTGAGTTTAACACCGTATTCTCCATTATCGAATTTACCATCGCCAGAAGAAACAAACAGTACAACTAAACAATTACAATCAATTTTACATGAAGTTAGTGATAAAAATATGTCAATCAAATCAACAGGGAAAAAACGAAAAAGTCTCAGTCAGCCGGAAAGAAAAGTCAGACCACGTTCATTATGGCTGTCACTGTCAAGAAAACTGAGTATTGATAGTAATGATTGTACCCTTAAAAATTGCAAAGAACTCTCTCAGAGTTCCAATGATTCTGATATAATATGTGGTCAGAAATCTGCACTCGATCCATCTCCAACTACAGAATATGCTGAAGAAAACTCATGTTTGCTAACTAAACAGGATAATGACAATAATTGTGAAAATAACATTTGTCTAGGGAAAAGTGTAAGTATGTATTTATATTTTTATCACTAATATATTACTGTGTATTTTGTGTTCTTACCGGTATACTTTTGTTAATGAATTTCATGAGGTTGTGATGATCCACATATAACCAACTGATAAAAAAATATGAATTCCGAGAAATTCCTAGAGCATATGCGACAGGAGCAAGGGGTGGCGGAAGCTTCTCCACCGAGGGGGTGAAGACGCCGTCGGGGGATCGCACACGAGAGTCGGGTTCGAGCTTTCGGGATCGGCAGATGGGGGTCGGTCGGTACGGAGTTTTACGCAGCCGTGAGGGTTGTTAGAATTAATCTCATGTGTTAAAGTGATAATCGATTACCTTACGATAGTCGGCTTCGGGTGGGCCAAGGGTGAGTTTCGGGACCCGCTCGCAAAAAGACTTTTGAACCGGGAAGAGAGACGGATATGTATACGTTTGTTTGTTTGTTGTTAAAATTAGATTTTCCTTTCGAGATTTACGCCGCAGGTGTTCTAGGGGTGATCGTGTCGGTTTTCGGGTCCGCGAAGGTCGTGTTGAAATTCCGAAATCGCGAGTGTGGTGACAGAAGGCAGACCGGGGTTGGCGCTGACGCTGAGGACCATAGCAGAGGACCCAAAATACTAAGTTTACCTTTTAGCATGCTTGTACACATAATTAAAACCGCTCACAAATACTGTAGTGTGATTCGGATCATCATGTAATTACTCATTCATAGAAAGGGACTGGCGTAACCGCTAGGCCACTTGATATTTCATTTTATTTAATTACTGTCCGTTTTATAAATTGGGAACACCCACCTACAAGTTTCAGTTACATGTATCTCATTGGTTAGGACCAATTATATACTACTATTGGCCGTGTAGATAATCATGTAACTATGTACGTAATTATTTGTATATTTACTTATCCGCGGAAATCTAGATCTAAAAAATCTCATAAATCCTGACGGGCGCATTTTATAGATTACATTTTGATCCGAAGTAATGGCTAGTAGGTAGAAATGATAGAATTTATCCGAGAACTTTGTGTGTGTATTTACTTTGGGAACGCACAACCGCATGCATATGTAAATCATACTAACCTTTATTATTGATATTGTGCTAACAACTTACTGAACATTTTACTTTACGGCACATCTCACAAGTAAGATTCCGCATTGATCCCTACATTATGTAAACATTTATCCTTTCGGTTATCCAGCTGAAACCAGGTGTTTCATTCTACCGACTTTCAACGCCTATGTGAATTGTAGTTTCCTAAGAAGATTTGATTGGAAGGAAAAGGTGCTTCTGGAGGCTGAACAGAGTCATTCAATGGCGTGAAGCGTGGACGGGCTAGCTATGGTTATATTGGGTTGGTAGTGATAGCCAGAATGAAAGAGTTATTGAACATCATCGGTCTGCGTAGGGTGCACAAGGCTACAGGCTAACCCTACGTATGTTTACCGTTCATGATCTGTTTCCGATATATAATCTGGCGTAAATAGCTTAGTCCGCACTGAGTTTGCATCGAGGTGATTTCTGTGTGGTCGCCGTGGTACCCGTACTTCAGCTGTATGAGGGGGATGATAGTAGTGTCTCTAGAGGTTAATACCCCGAGACAGTGTTCCTGAAATGTGCTACAATTAAGCCGCCACGTCGGCAATCCACACACATACACACGCACCAGCATGCAGTAATAATAATCCTAACTATTTGTTCCTGGCTTTATTCGAGATGCATTGTTCGAGACACCGAGGATCATCCTGCAGATAATTTAAACTATTCTTCAGACACCGTTGTCGCATGACGTATGTTTTCAGACGCACCCAAATGAATGATGGGAATTTCCTGAAAGTCGTATTGTCATGTCACAACCTCGTCACAATTAATTACCTTCAGTGGTGGACGCGGCCCCGGATTGGCCATTTTCCTACCGATACTGAATAGCTGTCACAATCATCACAATTAATTACCTTCAGTGGTGGACGCGGCCCCGGATTGGCCACTTTCCTACCGATACTGAACAGCAACGTATTGGAGATACAAAGACCTCGGCCATGCATCTTGAATGAGTCATAACAAATGATATTGTTCACTTAGACATTGGCCGAATCAAAACTTTGGATTATCATCATCATCATCTTTAAACTTTTGAACGCGTTGGGTGCAGGGTTCGGGGTTCAGGGCCCGTCGTCTACAGACGTACGGATTCTGGATTTGGGGTCAGGGGAGCCGAACGAACGCCACAGTCTGGTGTCTGGGGAACTTATCATGTATCCACGGAACATATTTGTCAAGCGAGGCAGACACTTAGCATGTCGCATGTTGTTTCACATGTCCACATAATTTATGAACAGCTAGGCGACGCTACGAAGCGGCCACAGTCACGAGTACGAGTCTACGACAAGGTTGGTGTCATATGTATAATTTCACCCTCACTTTACATTTTGGCTCCGAATAGTGCGTGCATATGTATAATTTCTTCCACACTCTTACATTCTAGCTCTGAATAACACGTACATAATTGATGCTATAACGGGCGCGCTCGAATATCATACCGCTTGACGGGAAGTTTTCTGTTATTCAGTCGTGTACAATAGGATAATCGGTATATTTATTTTAATAACTGCTCTATAGGTATTTGAACGGCTATAGTATTTGGATATTTGTAAACTTTGGATATTTGATAATTGAAGACGCGGGTTAAAAGAATTAGGATTATTACGGACATAACATGGGGAATATTCTTAACCACTAGAACGATCACGTTGGCCAAATTTTGACATTAAGCGAATAGACTAGCATTAAGCGTAAAAATTAGTATTGAGTAAGGTAGAGAGCTAGATCTCCACACTGGCGACTGGGAGAGCTCACACGTAGGAGAATACCGAATCCATAACAGAGGCGTGTCTTGCGAGCAGGACGCCCGCACAGGGAAATTGAAGATTCCGCATTAATTTAGAAATAGTAATATTAAAAGTATATTTAGTTAGACATAGGGAAATACGGATTTGCTACAAGGTTTAGTTTTAATGAATTTCATAAATTAGAAATAAATGTTTTTTCAGCTGAGCCTTAATCTAATTTTTTTTCCATATGCTGGCCTCGTAGAGTGCCTTTTCAGAAGGTGTAGCCTCCTTAGTGCTTTTTCAGATGGCTCTTACCTTCGAGCAAGTGCTAAGTACCATTTTGCAGATGCCGCTTTTGTGCCAAAACACTCCTAGAAACTCCCAGAAATCACAATCCTATTTCCATTGCTGTTGTCTGATTGCTGTATATCCTTTAGTGTTTCCAAGATGTTTCGTGAAAGATGAATGAATGATCATTGAGACTTTCTCGGTTTTTCTTTCTCTGTCCAATTAGCCATTGAGAATATATTATTTTCTTCCACTCAAATTGATTGTTGAAATATTGTCATCATCTTCTGTTTGTTTCTTTGTTGGGTTGTTAGTCATGGTTCTGTTTTTCAGTCTTTCTGGCCCTTCTGGAAAACTAAGCTTCTGCCAGTCCGGCCTTCCTGGTCACAAAAGCATATAAGCCCTCCCACCACAACAAGACTATAGTTTGAAGAAGAGACTCTTGTGATATATATAGATGGCCGAATGACAATAATTTATTTAAAAAAAAAATTGAAGTGATTTTCTCTGGTACATTTGGTTCCTGTGCGTGTTAACACCTTTGATAGCAATGAATCCTGATCCTGGGTTTCCTATTGATAATAAGAATGTATCACTCTAGTAAGACAAATCACCACTACCCTGAACTGCTGGCTTGCTGGCTGATTCTCTGCTGATTCCTGACGTTGTATATTCTTGATCGATCTCCATAAATTCCTCACGTGCGCCAAATAAACTTCCTAGAGCATTTCTTGATAACGGACTGATTCCGACGACGGTAGGATACCTTCTGTTCAAGTCGAGTGTTGCGCAGCCAGTATAGAGCAAAACAGACATATCAAAAGATATAAAACACGCGCAAACAATTCCTATCTGAAATTAATATTCATCATTTATAAGTCGCAAAATTTATTTCAGGTTTAGCTTATACATACGTATATACATATTTCACTTTGTTTAATATATGTCAATTATTTTGTGAATATACAGGAAATAAAAAATAGAAGTCTAACATGACCCAATTCAGAAAAATAAATCATTCCATTGTGTCATCTTTTTTAATTACATATATGTAAAATGAAAAATATTTCACCAACGTATTGTTCATGATAATTTTTTCTTTAGAATAGCCAACTTTTAAATTATTTAAATTCTTATTACATACATTTTTCTAGGATCACAAAAGTGTTGATATGGGTACTCTGCAGGACTCTGAAAAGACAGTGAATCATAGCACAACACTTGGTTTTAAATTTTCTGGTGAAAATTTTCAGGATGCTCCGGTAACCCACGAGGTACAATTCATTTCAATAATTTTCTTATATTTTAGAAGTTTTAATTCTTTAAGTAAATAAATTATTAATTTGTTCACAGAATGAATATTTGACGATACTGGTGTTGGAAGTCCTCACATCTACTAGAGGAGATCTGTGCCCTGACCCAGCAATCGATCCCATATTGGCAGTATTTTATTGTGTCAAAAATGATTGTCCCATAGATCATTCCTTTCCTCAACAAGAAAGTGGAATAATCATAAAAAAAGATGATAAATTTAAAACCCTATATAATGAGACATCCTTTTCTTATTTGGGTGCCCTAAATAAAAAAAATAATTTAATTTTTGTTGAAAGTGAGACGTTACTGTTTCAAGAAGTCTTAAATCTTATCGCAAAGTGGAATCCGGATATCTTATGCGGTTACGAAATTGAAATGATGTCGTGGGGATATATTTTTCAGAGGGGATTTATTTTGGATATTAATATGGCTTCCAAAATATCACGAGTTCCATTAGAAGAGAATAGAGATTGGAAAAAATCTTCACAAGAAATAAATAAAGAAATCAAACTTATCGGAAGAATTACTTTAGACGTTTGGAGATTATTGAGGCACGAGATTGCTTTGACTAGCTACACATTTGAAAATATTATGTACCACATAATGCACGAAAGGGTTCCGCAATTCTCTTATAAGACTTTATATTTTTGGTGGAGCCATCCTTCCGGCCTTCTGAGATCACTGTCTATGGAATATTACCTCACTAGAGTCACAGGTATTGTTAATATACTGCAGCAGCTGGATCTCATTGGTATGTCCATCAAAATGTTAAAATTATATCATTTGTCTTTTTAACCCGCCGTTGGTCACTCGTTTTGCTTACATCATTAGTTGCGTCTGAGCAAATAGCCGCCTCTCAGTTCTTTACGTTTTTAAGCTAGAATATCAAATATTTTTTGTCATTTTTTTTTTACCTCTGGTGTATTTGTATTTTTAAATCACGGTTTGCCATTTTTATCTAAGGGATCAAGAAAAATAATTCTAAAAAGTTTTTTATATCATACATCAAAAAAATTAAATTAAAATAATATTGTGAAAAATATTTAAAAAAAAAAATTATTATAACAAGAAAGTAAATAAATAAGAACTGAAAAATATAAATTGCAGCTCAGTTTAAGCCTACGTGAAAGACGTCCTCTCTCGATCCTTGGTATAAAACAATTAATACGCAAAACCAAATGTATACAAAAATAGCAAACAGCCTGTAATATTGAAAAAAATAGATGGACCCTCAAGTTAATATGTTTCACACAAAAAAACAGCATCGAAAAAACTATCTGGGTGAGCGCTGCACGTGACCAATGGTGGGTTAAGAACTCGCTTATTAAGTAATCACATCTTTATTGATCCATTCATTTGAAAAACATAGCTGAAATTAAATTCAGTGATAAGTTTTGATGATGCATTATAAAAATATTGCTTATTTAAGTTAATATATTTTAAAACAACTTAGATAAATCTTTTAGAAAGAAACAGAAAAAACCTTTTGAAAAAAAATAGTTACCACCAAGACTCGAACACGGATCTTTCTGTCACCAGTAGACTGTGTTGCCAATCGTGGCATTGCAACCTACAGTTTATCATTCTACTATATAAGTCACTTTATCAATGAGATATCTATTATTTGTTTTACTTTCAAGGATTTATTTTCTACCTAATAAAATGTGATTTCATTAAAAATTAATATATTTTAATTCTTAAAACCAGGCAGAACTTCAGAACTTGCCCGCCTCTTTGGAATCCAGTGGTATGAAGTGATGTCGCGAGGATCTCAGTTCCGTGTTGAATCCATGATGATTCGGTTGACACGACCTAGAAATTATGTTCTAGTTTCACCAAATATGCAACAGAGGGCAGCTATGAAAGCGCCGGAGTGTTTACCATTAATTATGGAACCTGGTACAGATAGATTGTTTGTATCCCTATATAAATATTATATTATAATCAACTTAAATTCTCCAACATGCATGTATTATTTATTACCTTCTGTATTTGAACCCATGGCCCTGGAAATAGGTGGACCGACTGTCCAGGATTGTGATATTAATTACAATTTTTTTGTCAACATCTTCGAGGTCACGTCAAACAAATCACTAAATATTAAACAATAATAATAAGTAAATGATTATGAGAATGTACTGAGTTTGCAAAGGCATCTGGTCAGCTCGGCGATGGAGAAAATGGATTTGTATTAGATATGATCAGTTCACCATCTGTCACGGTGCGAAGATACTTGCGTTACAAACATTATCCTACTCTGAATAATTTAGACAAATGTCATCAGCCGTATTCTGTCCACCGCTAGATGAAGACCACCCCCCCAAAGTGTCTCCCACTATTCTCTTCCATTATTATTCACTGGCATGTATTTCTGCAGAATTTGGTGATTTTGTCATTCCAGCGGGTTTTAGAGTAGCCTGTCAGCCTCTTAATTCCCCTCAGACCGGATGACTGCAGCCCGACCATTGTCTGTCCTCCAAGCAATGTGATCTGCCGATTGCCATTTTATTTTCTCATATTAACATAAATGACTATCGGATCAACAAAGCAGTTCATCATTACTTTGGTCTTTGAGGCCTTTATCTTTAATCCCGCTATGCCACTAATCCTGCATTCTGTTTTAAAGGTCATCTGGATCATTTGAGAAGATCACAATAACATCTGTAAAATGTGGATAGCTTAAATACTCAACATTTATGTAAATGTTTTTCTCCCTCCCAATCTAGTTGCCTGAACAGATTTTCAAGAGTAGCCATAAATAATTTTAATCATATATAATTTAATTTAATATATCACAACTTAACTTTATATATATATATATATATATATATATATATATATATATATATATATATATATTTATCATAAACGTTGAAAGTGCATTCCAAAATTATTTGTATCTTGATTATAATTGATTATTGATAGAAATATAAAATTATAATGATCAAAACGTTTTTTGCAGAATCTCGCTTCTATAGTGATCCTGTTATAGTTCTTGATTTTCAAAGCTTGTATCCATCAATGATGATTGCATATAATTATTGCTTTTCTACGTGCTTAGGAAAAGTAAAAAATATGGGAAGGTATGTTTGAATATAATTTTATCATATTTAATTTTAATTTATTTAATAATATTTGAGTATGTCCAAGAACACGCAATTACTGGACTTTTACCTCCAAAGGTATTGTTATTAAACAAATTATAGATATCTCATAGAGACAAAGCTATTTATATTATATTATATTATAAGTATGGATATTACAGAGCTTACGACCTGTCTTCGGCTGGCTTAAGTAATTACTTTACACAGTGTAACGTTCACCAATTCTACTCCACATATATCAAGTTTTTGGAAGTTATATATACTTGGTAACATATAAGTATTTTCCTACGACTTCGCTGTCGCCATCTATGGTTTGAAATTTGATATTCATTCCCCCGAAACAATATAGATGTCACTAATGAGAATCTTATTTTTTAGAAATATGAAATCTATATTCTTTATCTGTATATTTGACAGATGATTAACATATTACACTAGAATACGCATGAAAAGTTAATTTACTATATTAACAATATTTGAGTACGTCCAAGAACACACAATTACTGGATGTTTACCTCCAAAGGTATTGATATTAAACAAATTATAGATATCTCACAGAGACGAAGCTATTTATATTATATTATATTATATAGGAAGTATGGGTATTACAGGGTTTAATTGGTGAACGTTACATTGTGTAAAGTGATCACTTAAGCTAGCCGAAGACAGGTCGTAAGCCCTGTAATATCCATACTTCCCATATAATATAATAGCTTTGTCTCTATGAGATATCTTTAATTTATTTCTCTGCTACCATCGTTTCCATTTTATTTTGATTCTGTCTAAGATGCTGTTGATATAGGACATTCATATTTTACAGAGATACTCCATATGAATTTGGTTGCACCCAATTGAAAGTGTCGCCCAGAATGTTGGAAAGATTGCACAAAAAAAACCTGATTAATTGGTCTCCTTGCGGTGTTGGGTTTGTGAAGCCGGCAGTCAGGAAAGGAGTTCTCCCCATCATGTTGCAGGATATACTGAGCACCAGACTAATGGTAAAGAAAGCCATGAAAAAGCATAAAAACAATAAGACTTTACAAAAAATATTACATTCCCGACAGCTTGGTAAGTTGTTTATTTGTTTATCAAAGTATTTATGTAAATCATTGCAGTTATTTAAAATTTTCTGAAACTTGTAAAATTTTTAAATTACAGTTATTTGTAATGATGTATAACTCATGAGCAAATGCCGTGTCTCTGCAATATCAGGACAGTTATTTTAATGATCAAATTTTATTTTATTAGTGGTAATTCGTAATCAACATCAATGATCCAAAGTCACAAGCTAATGACAAAATAATCAAAGAATATATTGCCATTATCTAAAAGATTTCACATTACGAATTACAATTGTAATACAGTAATAGTGTAGTAAAAAAGCCATTAAATTAGTACAGCCACACACCTTCATTATTCAGGAGAAATTAATTATTTGATAAACATTTCGACACATAATAAGCTGAAATAATAGGCAGTCGCCATGTTTTTCAGTATGAAAATCACAATGTTGACAGAGGTGACGCACACAAAAATGCGGAAGCTGACTATAAATAAATAAACTGACAATACGTTTTTTAAATTTCTTTCTAATGTTGCCTTCAAAAAATTGTTTCCATTATTCGTATTTTTTTTTAAATTTTGGTCCCGCGAGTTACGAATTAACGGAGTTATACTGCATTTAAAAAAAACATTTTTATCATTTTTGTATTTTTTTTAAGGACTTAAACTAATAGCCAATGTAACATACGGGTACACAGCAGCAAATTTTAGTGGACGAATGCCATGTATAGAAGTTGGCGATAGTGTTGTTGCTAAAGGCAGAGAGACATTAGACAGGGCTATCAAAATGGTAGAAAATACCCCTAAATGGAATGCAAGGGTAAGTCACTTTTAAAAAATGCTAAATTAAATTTGCAATAATTAAAGCGATATCTAGACTGCGAACATTAAATTCATTTTCAGTGTACATATTGCAAAACTAGTGATGGACAATTCGAAGAAATACAGAATATATTCCTTTATATACAGTCAATGTGAACATTCTGAAGATAACTCTGGGTTCAAGTCATTTTAAAAATATTAAAAACCAATAAGTTATAAGCTGTTATATTTTTGCGATATTATTTCCCTTTTTAATGTTCTTAAAATGCTTCATATTTGTATAAATAGCCTATTTTAATGAATATATTGTATTTACTCTATTTAAAACTCAGTTTTGTTTGCTTATGTTACATGCTTTAGCACTTTAACTATTATGTATTTAAAATTAAGATTTGTATCCAAAACATATTTTTCTAGTTTTCTGCCATGTGTCTCCGACCTCTTTGGCTGACGTTTTGGATTCCATTAAAGGATTCAAAACATCGGGGCTGATGTGATGATTTTTTCTACAATTGTGAATTTTTCATTGATATATTTTTTATTTACTTATAAAGCTGGCTCAAGTGGCTAAGAATGTTGCCATATAAAGATTTTGTCTGTGGTTGTGCTATTAAAAAAAACTAACTGAATATCATCTTCTGACACAAATGAATAACAAAAATCCATTTTATCATAATGAAGACAAAAATATGATTTCATATCGTATAGCCTTTAAATTTCAGGTTGTATATGGAGATACTGATTCTCTATTTGTCCTTGTTCCTGGAAGAAGTAGATCAGATGCGTTTGATATAGGAGCGGAAATTGCGGAAGCTGTTACTAATGACAATCCTTCACCCGTCAAACTTAAACTAGAAAAGGTAAACTTTTGCCCTCACATACACAGAAGTTCATTAGATATCTTCCCCCCATTTCTGTCCCAATCCACAATATAAAATTATGTAACATTCAAGAAATTTGCGTTTAAAAACCTTTTCATTTATAATGCTCACTGTTTTTGTTATTATGTATGCGCGTATATTCTGTTTTTCTACTTCTTGCATTGTCATTTGGATCTCTTTCCATCCTTTGAGATCTTTAAGTACATTATAAAAGAGCAATATCTAACATCGAACATTGTTAAAGCTTACATTTTTACACATATTTTCATTATCGTTCCATCTGTTATTCATCCTATATATATATAAATATAAAATAGTGTAATTAACAAATAGATCATTTTTAGTTGTTTTAGTATATTTGATACACCTTATGTAGCAATAATTTTTAAAAATATACTTTGGCCAAGAGAACATAATAGTATTGGTATTGATGGTGCCACAGACTTAAACTAAGAATTGCTGCCTCATTTTGACAGCAATATCAGGCCTATTTTGCTGAGTTTGACAAATAATATTTTTTGAATAGCTTAAAAAAGTTGGAATATCGCTGGACGGACGTTGGCGTATCAAGATAAAAGGAGTCTGTGTTGAGTAATAAAAAAAAAAATTAAATGCATTTCATTTCCTAACACGGGTACTTATCTTACACACAGCCCTAGTAAAATACAATATATATTAAAAATTACCACCACTTAAAATATGTATTAAATATGTGCGAAATACTAGAACAATTAAAAATGACCTATTTATCCATTAGTTAGAAGGGGTCCATTAATAGTTATCTGTGTAGCATAGCAACATAAAATAAACAAGATCAGCTGTCAAATATATCTCACGAAAGTATGTGGATATTGTCAAATAAAGCAAATTATTTTTGTATTGTATTTTTTTAGTATTTTTTTAGTGTTTCTTACCTATTTCTTTTTGAAATAATAAATTGTTTTAAAAAATTCTACTTATTTCTTGAATATTGAACATATGTATGAAGATGGGCATCATAATTTAAAATAATTATTTAAAATACTAATTAAATGTATTAATTAGAAATATACACATATATATTTCTATTATATTATTATATATCTATTATATATTAAATAATAATCAATTTGATCGAAAAATATATTGTTGTTGCTACCGGGATTCGAACCTGGATCTCTTTCCAATCCGGGGAAGGTGCATTATCCAACTATGTTACAGCAGACAATACCTTTGTCGACAAATTTTCAAACCCATATGTTACATCTGTGGTGGCTCGCGCGCATCGTCCAGATGTTCCTCGTTCTGTCATTTCTTGGTATTGCACCATTCCATGCGTACAAAGCGGAAACGTTCGAGGAAGGCCGGACTGCGTCGCCCGGCGGGTACGACACACGTGCACCACAGATGTGCACCAACACATGCAGCAGAGGAGGCAGTCGGTGAAACAATCTGCGCCCAGTACCCGAACTGATCGGACCACAAATGCGCATCCCGACTTTCACCTTTCACTAACCATGCATCGTTTTTCCATTGCCTTTACGTATTCTATGTTGTTTCTTGCTCTCGGTGACTTCTCCCCGATGAAAATAAACAAGTTTGAATAAAAATGGTTTTCACCAGAACATAACCAACCTTCCCACACATTTTTCAAATGAATACATCTACCGTTCCATTATTTGAAAGCCATCTACTTTGTTTTCACGGAATCTCAAATACCTTTGAGTAAACCGGTAGCAGACGTCAGAATTAACAATTCATTTTTATTACATTTTGGACAAATTGATACAACTTATAAATAAAATAATTATACCTAGGTACAATATTAAAAAATAATAGAAGGAAAAATTAAAAACTACAACTGAAGCCTTCAATACAACGATATTTCAAAAAAGTTTTTTTGTCCCTATATGCTAAGTTAAGATTTTTTTTATAATTCTGAATATAATCAATATGTAAAAGGTTTTTTCCCATTAGGCGATGATATTATATTTACTGTGGTAAGTTTCCTGGGCTATTCCGTTGTGTGTCTCCGACCTCTCTGAACGATATTTTAGATTCCATTGCAGGGTATATCACCCTTGATAATGAACCTCGCAATGAGATCCGAAACATCGGTCAGAGTGGACAAAGACACATGGCAGAATACTTTGAAATTTCCGTGAAAACCTAATCGATAATTAATTAGGTTTTCGCTATCAGACAAGTCAAAATCTTCATCGGAAAATTTTGTAAACCAACGTTTACTTATTTACTTTCAATACATCTCCACACACATCACAAATTTTCTTTGTTGCAACCGTTGCCTTAACACCCGATCGAAAATGAAACAGCACGCAACGATGTAAATGTTCTTCAGTTAGTTGATTGTCCGCCATTTTACAACAGAGTAATAAAAAAAATTTAATTTACTTGTCACAAGTCAACACGACCACAGATTGTAATATTGTAATATAAAACACGTCTTTACACGTTCACGCTCTGAGCTAGACTGAAGCAAACATTCCACACTAAAATAATTGATTACTTATGGGTACACCTAATAATTAAATTGTATGCTTCTATTATTTTTCATTTACAGATATTTCATCCGTGTATTTTGCAAACAAAAAAACGCTATGTGGGTTACATGTACGAGAGTAAAGATCAAAAGACTCCGGAATATTGCGCCAAGGGCATTGAGACTGTTCGACGAGATGGCTGTCCAGCCGCCGCAAAGGTAGGAAATTAATATATAATACTAGCTGAAGTACCTGACATTGCCCAGGCTTTACGCAGAGTGAAGAAACTTCATTTAGGGGGATGGGGGTACTTTTTAAAAAAAATTAGATGTAGACAGTAATTTTCCTCTTATTTTGATAGTCAAGTGTGCAAAATTTCATCAAGAAGTACCAAAATTCTACTTTAAGGGGTGGGAAAGGGGGGTTTTTCGAAATCTCATCTAGACAGTAATTTTCCTCTTATTTTGATCATCAAGTTACTTTATGCGAATCAGCGAAAGAAACCTGTGGGATAGCTACCCAAGGAAGGAAGAAAGGTGATGCATGGTGGGACGATGGCATAAAGGAACTTGTGAAAGAAAAGAAGAAAGCGTGGCGCTATCTGTTAACAGTAAATGGGGATGAATATACGAGAGCAAAAGTCCTGTACAATGTCTGTAAGGAAAAAGTTAAATCTGGTGTGAAAGAAAGGAAAAAGCAGCTGAAAAGAGAAGGGGTGAAAATGACTGAGAATTTTCAGGATAATATAAAATTCTTCTGGAAGGCTGTCAAAAAATCTCGATGTGGTGCTGAAAGCAGTAGTATGAAAGCTATTAAGTCAGTAAATGGAGAGATGTTAACGAATGAGGATGAAATAAAAGATAGATGGATGAAATATTTCCAGGAAACGTGTGAAAGTGTAGAGAATGCAAATGAGGAAGCACCTGAGAGGCTCTCTGGGGTAAGTATGAATGAGGAAAACAATATAAATGCAATAAGTATGGAAGAAATAAAGTGTGCAATAAAACATATGAAGAATGGTAAGGCTGTGGGGTATGATAACGTTGCTGCAGAGTATATCAAGGCTGGTGGCCCATTAGTTATCTTGTGGTTTCATACGCTCTTCAATCAATGTTTGGAAGAGAGCCACACCCCGTTAGATTGGAGGAGGGCTGTTATCATGCCTCTTTACAAAGGCAAAGGGTCGAAAATGGAATGTGGTAACTATAGGGCTATTAGTCTACTGAGTTCTGTAGGTAAACTGTATGGAAGAATTTTAATAGAAAGAGCAAGAATGGTGACGAAAGAAAAAGTATGGGACGTGCAAGGGGCATTTGTGGGTGGAAGAGGATGCATGGATCAGATCTTTTCTCTACGAGTGATGACGGAAAAGTTTTTGGCGAAAAACCTAAAACTTTTTTGTGCCTTCGTAGATCTACAGAAAGCATATGATAGAGTTATAAGAGAAAAGTTATGGAAAGTACTCTCTGATTACGGAGTGAATAGTAAACTTATACACGCAATCGCATCCCTATATGAAGGAAGTTCTGCTTGTGTAAGAATCAATGGAGCACTCACACCATGGTTTGACATTACAAAGGGTGTCAAGCAGGGTTGTGTAATGTCTCCATGGCTGTTCAACTTGTATATAGATAAATGTATGAAAGAACTAAAATGTATGAATTTAGGAGCAAAAATGGGCGATTTGATTGTATGCTGTTTATTGTACGCCGATGATGCAGTACTAATGGCGAATAATAAACAAGAACTACAGAATCTGGTGAGTAGAATGTACGATGTATGCAAGGAAAGCGACCTCATAATGAATGTTAACAAGTCGAAAGTGATGGTATTCGAGAAGGAGGAAAGCAAGACACCATGCAAAATACTTGTACGTAATGAATGTTTGGAACAAGTAGATGAGTTTGTATATTTGGGAAGTATGTTTGATAGAAACGGAAAGGCTGAGAATGATATCGAAAGGAGGGTGACTGCAGGAAATAAAGTAAACGGCGCTTTGAATAGAATTATATCTAACGAGAATTTGTCAACCGAGGCAAGACTAGCGGTGCACAATGGAATCCTGGTACCGACACTGATGTATGGAAGTGAGGCCTGGAGCTGGTAGAAAAGGAACGAAAGTAGACTGAATGCAGTGGAAATGAGATCACTTAGAAGTATTTGTGGCAAATCTATTTATGACAGAGTAAAGAATGAAGAAATAAGGAAAGAATGTAAAGCTGATGTTAGTATAGTGAGTAAGATTAAGAAAGGATCACTTAGGTGGTTTGGTCATATGGAAAGGATGAATGAGGAGAGAATGGTAAGAAAGTTATATGACGCAAGTGTGGATGGAACCAGAAATAGAGGACGTCCGCGAAAGACTTGGCACGACTAGATAAACCAGATAATGGAGGATGGTTCTGTTAGAAGCCTCAACAATCGGCGAGCTTGTATGACAAGATGTATGAATGTGGATGAGGCAAGAATTGTGTGTCAGGACAGAAGAGTGTGGCGCTCTATCCTCTCTGCCTACCCCCACGGGGAAACGGCGTGATGGTAAGTAAGTAAGTAAGTAAGTGTACAAAATTTCATCAAGTACCAAAATTCTACTTTAAGGGGAGGGAAAGGGGGGTTTTTCGAAATCTCGTATAGACAGTGACCTTCCTCTTGTTTTTGAAGGTCAGGTGTGCAAAATTTCATCTAGCTCGAAATAAAACTGTAGATTTGTATAAAAGTAAACAAAGACTCTTCTTTATATATGTATATATAGATCGATTAACATTGGTTTATACATGAAACAATTGCTTAAATTTTGGATTACAGGGTGTGCATAAAAAAAATTTGTGCAATTTTAAGGACCAATGCAAGGAGAAAATAAGTAAAACATTACCTTACAAGTATAAGGCTGGTAATATAACACTCCTTGTTTACCGGTAGTGTAATCTTAGTGTCTTGTATAACAGCTATCAAGGGAGGCTAAGCTGTACACATCAGACACATTCTCCGCAATTAAATATATGATCTTTTACAACTCATTATGCAGAGGCCTAAGTAGAAAGAGATTATCTTGGCTCAAAAAGTGGTTTAATGTTCAAAATGTCAATGATCTTACATAAATCAACATACTGCAATATGGTCGCCAACCTTTGATAGAAGATAGCACATGAAGAAGTCTTGTTAAAAACTGTGTGCGCGCTATATTTTTTTGTGTGTGCTATAATCCCAAATCGTGTGCTATAGGTGTTTCTGTTAATCCAACAATGTTTTAAAATTTATTTTAATAAATTTACAAAAAAAGTGGTACTCGACTGTTATATATGTGTAACTTTTGGGTAAGTATTGTGAGGTTATATCAGATGCCTCCACAATATGTTGGTACCACTGGTAACACAATGTTGCAATTCAAAAAATTTTACATATTACATAGTTTTTATATATCTTTAAATTTCGTTTTGATTAAGCATGACAACAATTCAAAACTTTTCCCCAGATTTTGGAAAAAACATTACGCATTTTATTTGACACGTGCGATGTGAGCATTGTCAAGTCATATGTCTGCAAGGAGTTTCAAAAAATATTAGAAGGGAAGTGCAACATTCAAGATTTTATTTTTGCAAAGGAGTTCCGGGGATTGCACAACTACAAACCTGGAGCCAGCTTACCTGCATTGGAAATAGCGAGGTCAGCAAAGAATCACTTATCAATTCATCCACTTTGTAAATTATAAGGATTTTAAAAATATGCATATTAGCAGGAATAAAACATATGTTAAATATTTATTATATTTACACTATCAAAATCTGTTAAAACATCAAAATTATATTGAATTCCAACCCCACTACACCCCACCAATGTGACCCAAATGTGTTCCAAATTTTGCTCATTTGCATGCTAGTAATTAATTAATTTAGTAACTATAAAACTGTAAGTAATTGAAAAAAATATCTCGACATGGAATTTAAGACTGATAGTGGAAAAATATGATTAATCCTAATATTATCCCTAGAAAGCCATTTTTCATTATATAAATCCTTCAGGGGTTTGAATTAACTTTTTTTTTACATTTTCTTATAAATGATTTCACCTGATTATTTGTTTTAATATTACTTGAATTTTCTTTATAAAAAAATTTCTTTGGGATTATTTTTTCGTGAGTTGGTTATTTTACGCTTGTTGGTTATGATAAAAGCTGACCCGGGACCAGAAGAAATTATATTACTGATGGTAGTAAAATTATTAGAAAATTTTGTTACCAATTTTCATAAGTTCATTATTTCTTTGTAGACAGTTTAAAGCGCAGGATCACAGAAAAGAACCGCGTGATGGAGAACGTTTGCCTTACGTCATAGTGTCTGGTGCCCCTGGGGAAGCGCTGCTTCGCCTCGCACGTCATCCCCGGGATCTACTCGCTGACACTAGACTGAGGCTCAACGCAATCTACTATATCACCAGGGCTATCATTCCACCCCTCAATAGGTGTCTCAAGCTCTTAGGGGCTGATGTTAATTTGTGGTTGGTAATTTCCGTTGTTGTTAAATTTTATATTTATTGTGGAATTAATGCAGTATCTATTCTCTTTTGTGAAGGTGAATTTAATCATAAATATAATATAACCTAATTAGGTTATAATTTAAGTAATATTTTATAACCAATAATTTTACCCGATTAAAATATATTTAATGCCATTTAGTCTTTAGACACTGGTCATGTTAAAACAGTAAAGATTGTGAGTTAAAAAAAAATATGTTATGTATTCGTAATTATTTGTATGGTATATAAAATTATGCTAGATTATAAAAATAAATAAATAAAAGAGTTTAGAAAGAGATTAAGTGAACACTTCAGAAGCACACAAGTAAACAATAAGTAGTTATAGACTAGTTGTTATAGTGTAACTCCCTCTCCAAGCACCAGAGCTAGTCTCTTTTTTGGAGAGGTAAGCAAAGAAAAACTATGTCATTTTAATGATGTAAATTCATGTTATAAAAAATTGTAAGAATGTCAAATAAATTTAAAAAATATATCTTGTGCAAAATACCAAAAAATTTACCATCTCCGTATTATAATTTTTTCAGTGTTATATTACATATCTTTTCTTAATAGTTTATAACAGTATTAAATTAGTTTATCACAACATTAAATTTTGAAAGAAAATGGCTATCATAGCCATTATGTAACTTTCAAATGGCATGTCGGGATTCAAAATCTTTGATCAGTATCAAAAGTGAGTTTATTTTAGGTTATCTTAAATGTTTTTGAAAATGTGATAAATGAAAATAAAATAACAAAGCTGAGCACTCAAAATGATAAGTGGCTTAACAATTAAATTAATTTATCCAAAAGTGGTGGTCATGTATCATTAATTCTAATAATATCAGGTTTGCTGGATTACCAAGGAAACAAGTTCAGTTGTATCCAATCCTCGATGAGTGTGGAAAGGAAGCAGAAAATAAAAAGAGCACAATATCACAGTATTTTGCAAAGATCAACTGCGCTGGATGCGAGATGCAAACAACGGGAGGCTTATGTGAAAACTGCATGCAAAATCCCCAAAAGACAATGCTCATCTTACAAACGAAAATAAACCAATGGCAAACAACGTATAATTTAACCAACAAGGTTTGTATTCTTGGACACGTTATAGCTTTAAATGTACCGTAAACTTGTACAAATTTTAATATAATAATAATAGTCTACAAAAATATACAAAAACATTTTTCCTATGTTGTATAGTAAAATTGCGCTAGGTAATTTTATTATACCTAAGTCAAACTCTACTTTCAAGATTTTACACAATATAGATGATTAGTAAGATCCCGATAATTTATTTAAAAAGACAAATTTTGATCAATAATTATATTTAAAAAGCACTGCTGTGATTTTTTGAATGTAATATATGAGGTCTGTATGATAAGTACCTTTGTTTAACAACTGATGGCTCCACTGATGCAAAATCTGTATACTGTTCTTTAACACCATCTTTCAAATGACGCCTGTCAAAATTTCAGGCAGATTTGTTGAGAAGTTTTGTTTTGACAGCTGTTGAAAGTGAGCAAGTTTGTTTGCAACCATGAAAAAAAAACATTATCGGTCATTGATTTGATTCCTCTTTTTGAATGGGAAGACGTGTGAGGAAATCAAAATGAAGTTGCATTTATAAGGACCATGCATCTTCAATGACTACCATCAGATATTGGTTTAATGAATTTGAATAATGAAGCATGCCCGAATATCCGTTTTCGATGAAGAGCGCCCAGGTCATCCAACAAAATCCATGATATTATGTTAGCCAAGTGAAGATTAGAGAGATTTCTGAAATTATAAATATCTCAATTGAACGTGTACAAAATATCCTACACGAAAAATTGGGCATGAAAAAGCTATCGGCGAGATGGGTGCCGTGTTTGCTCACAGTAGAGCAAAAATGGAATCGCGTAACAACTTTAAAGCAGTTTGGACTATGTTGAAGCACAATCCAAGAGTTTCTGCGGCGTTTCATGACTGTTGATGAAACATGGATCCATCACTACACGTCGGAAATGAAAGAACAGTCAAAACAGTGGACTTTACCTTGCGAACTTGTTCCAAAGAAGGCGAAAACGGTTCCATCAGTCGGAGAGGTAATGACCACCGTTTTTTGGGATGGGACCTTAACACAGGTATTTATCATACAGCCCTCGTATAAGCGACGTGTACATATATACCACTGAAGAAGATGTTGTAGTCAGATTTGAATTCTCCTTTCCTTCATGTCTGATCCGTTCAATTAATTCTTAACTCCAAAGATTGAAAGTATCAAGTACCACTCTGAGAAAAAAAACCTTAATAATCATATTGTGTTAGTTTTATTGACCTGGTTGTGTGGTTGCCTAGTAACCAAAAAGTTGAAGTTTGACCCTTGTCCTGAGAGATCAGTGAACATAAAATTAGAATTGCCCCCTGAGTACATTTCCTGCATTATTTCATCCTTGCTCGGATTATCTCTATATTCATATACAGGTGTAACAAACCTAGTCCACAATATTTTATGGGTGGATACCTGACTAAATTACGAGTTAAAAATGTTCAAGGAATATGTGCCTAATGTCAACCACGTCAGATTAATTAAATATTATACTTAAACATTTCCAACTCATAATTTAGTCAGATATCCACTCGTAAAATATTGTGGACTAGGTATGTTACATCTTGCATATATACAGTAAAACTCCGTTAATTTGTGTATTCATATTTTGTATTTTCACGTAATTCACACTTTTTTCAAAAATTTTAGTCCTGAAAATAACATTTCATACTAATTTCTACCAATACTTTGTAAAACCTTATTATTCGTAGTTCGTATGCATTTTTTATACCCAAAGTAAATAATTTGTTCACGTAATTCGCATATTCAAGTGTTTTTAAATCCAAACTCTCGTGACTAAGCATTCATCATCCCTTCGTAAACATCTGAACTAGCTCCACTCCCGGCGCTTAGAGCTTGCAGCTCGCAGGGTTGCGGCCGAACTGAGTGATACCATACTTATGTATACCAAATTCTGCAGTGCATTTTGATAAGATTTGTTGTTATTTCAACAATAATTGTCGACGCATTGCGAATTATATAATTCTACTCACCCTTGTAACCCCTAATTAAAATAATTTTAACAATTTTCATTGAATCTAGTAATTTATAAATGAATTGTGTGCAACAGTTCTATTGATTTTATATCCGGATTTTGGTTATGAAATGTTGCAATTTGTTTAATGTAATAAAGAAACTGAAACCTTTATATTTAAATACACAACCTATTTTATAATAAAAAACATTTCATGTTTCGTTTTCTAAAATGGCACATACATCTGGTAATTTGTGTAAATCCTTGACAATTTGAAAAATGGAACTTATTTTAAAAACTGGCAAAAATTGATGTCAAAGATAAAATCAGTGGGAAAATTTCAATCCTGAATACCTCTCTAAAATCAAACTTAAAAAATTGCAGAAAAATAATAAGCTTCAACAAAGTATGAAGATTTAAAAGTTTTTCATTATTATTCACGGGCTTTTTAATATTCCAATTTCTTGCCCAATTTTGATGTAAAAGGTGAATTCGACCGCTAATCAAATTAAAATGTTCATAATTTTGTTGGGTCAAGCACTGGTGAATCGTTTGAAGACCCCTATTTTTAATATCGGACTCGCCACACACCTTCATTATTCAGGAGAAATTAATTATTTGATAAACATTTCGACACATAAAAAGCTGAAATAATAGACAGTTTTTCAGTAAGAAAATTTTGATGTCGACAGTGGCAGTGTGCGCAAAAATGCGGAAGCGTAAACTGACGACGCGTTTTTAAAATTTCTTTCTAATGTTGCCTTCAAAAAAATTGTTCCCATTATTCGTAATTCGGATTTTTTTTAAATTTCGGTTCCGTGAGTTTTACTATTCAGTAATACCCCGACTTACGCAAACTCAGAGTTACGCGGTTCGTTTGACGACACTGCCGCTAGACGTTGACCGTTGACTAGACTGCCGCCTGCTATATTCAGTGTTTCTCTTACTGTGATACGCATTGGATATGTTTCGCACGGACTCACACGTACACGATTACAATTCAACGATCAACGAAAGTTAAGATTTTCTAAACTCTTAAAAAAAACTATGTCGTCCGAACGAAGTAAATCGGAAGAAAAAGAAAACAATATCTTTAGATCTGGAATGTAAACATAAGATTATCATAGATTTTGATAGCAGAATGAAAATTTGTGAATTGGCAAAGTTTGAGCTACCGGAATCCACAGTAAGAACAATAATAAAAGATAAAAAAAGAATTCTTGAAGCGGTGAAAAATGCTCAATCCTTGAACTTTTTTATGTAAATCGTTTATTTTTTAATATTTTGTATTAATATGTATAAAGAGCTGCGATTTTATTAAATATTTTTCTTCTAAACTAGTGTTTTTGTTAGTCCTTGGTCCCAATTAAACAAAATTGTATGTATTTATATGCAAAGTAGTACCCCAACTTATGTGAATTCAAGTTGAGCGATTTTCACCGGTCCCACCTATCGCGTAACTTCGGGATATTACTGTATATATATACACAGATGTATACTTTCTATATATCAAGTAGCTTTCTACCCAAATCGTGTAATTACACTCTAAATTTTCCCCTCTTGTTCATTTATTCAATCAGGGTTCTGCTTACACACTTAATTACTTACATAGTGGTCTCCAGTCAACTTGCATCATTAGGATTTATTACTCATTCTTGTTATGAGCCCCAAACTGGTGTTACATATTACTGGTGGGTCTACAATAAATTTTCTGAAATCGATACATCTTCTATTTTTAAGTGCCTCACTGTCTTGCCGCCTAATCACAATGCATTTTATGGTTTACAGATTTGCCAGTCGTGCTGTTGTCGGGGCACCAACACTAGTTGTGTATCAATAGATTGCCCTGTACTGTTCAAATTGAGTACTGCCCGACAAAATGCAGAACAAATTCCTTTTATCCATAGAATGGCACAGAAACTATTGGAATTTTAAATGTTTATTTTTATAACTCTCATTCTGGCTCCATATAACTTTTTTATATTTGTTTAAAATCCCAATACAATGCTTAAAAAATGAAGCATACTATTTTATATAATGCTATAAAATTATTAGTTTAATAATTATAAAATATATTTTTAATTTAATTTCGTAAAGTTGAATTTTCTAAATTAAAGTTTTACTCAATTAATGATCAAATTAATTAATCATGTGATACTTATTACATTAAAGCGTATTCTTTGTACCCAAAATGTTCAGCATAGTAATTATATCAATTATAATAAAAATTTGAATACCTCATTTTATACTTATTTTATTAGATATTTGTAAATAAAGGAAAGAGAAATGGAAGAATTTTTTTGTTTGTTTATCCTCTTTAAATTTGAAAAGATATTATGTAATATTGCAATGAATCTGCTTCAGGTACATGAATAAAAAAATTACTATAATTTAACGTATACTTGAATAACTAGAGAAATCGTCACCTAAGCAACAACACTGCATATCTCAATTTTTTATTAAATTAAGGTATTTATAACATTGGATTTGAATTTTCGCAGGGAATTGTTCTATATCAATAGTTTCACAATAGTGTCCACTATGGGCGTGCAAATCAAAGAAATGTAATCACCACGTATATGTAACCTTCCTGTCAACTGCGCACAAGTCAAGGGAATTGTACTCAAGTTTAGTTCAGTTTCAGATTAGAAAGAATTCTCTCTTTTTACGACTCTATAAAGGTAAGTAAACTTGAGTAATTCTACAAAAATCATTTAAAACTAGTTGTCTCTCTCATGTAAAGTACACAATTCTTAGATATGTGGTGTTGCTGCTTAGGTGACAAAATCCAATCTGCTATCGGTTGAGTTAAATATGTAAATTGACATTGAAGCTTCTAAAAATTAAATTCAGTCATTTCAGCATTCTGTTGAGATTCTAATCACAATGTAGCTATGGGCCCCATGTATAATATCATCATATCCTCCAGGACATCTAAAAATCTTTAAAATTCATAAAATGTACTAGATTTAGGTAGATATCGATTTCACTTTAAAATCTGACACCGGCAAAAGATCCTCTCTTTATTTTTTGGTATTGCACATGCGCAGCCAATTTATATCGGTCTTTGAATTGTGAATATGTCACAAATCTCGAGGAAAGAAGACATCTCATTGCAAGGTGTCAAGTCAGGCGTGAGTGAATCAAAATTACAAAGGCGGTACGGAGGAGTTTAGCTGAGTAAAATTTGGAAGGTAGAATAAATAAATGGTAAGTACAAATGTTCCAATACATTGCTTATTTATTGATAAATCAAATGTACAAATATTTTATATGAGAATCATTTATTAAAAATAAAGAATGAAAATAAATTTTAATGCAAACTATTAATTTTAATGAGAATATATAAAATTGTAGTAACCATTTTTACATAAACGATATACTTTTAAAATGAATATCATAAATTATGAAATCATAAAGCAACATAAGTAGATAGGTAAATGTAAAATTCTAATTTTTACACATCGATGAATGAATGATGCATGCACAAAATGGGAAATGGCAAATTACATTTATAAAATGATTAAATAATATTTTGATTTAAAAATAGTTATTTACATTTTGCAGTTATTAAAATGTGTTGGCAAATGAGAAATGTATTCAATGACAATATTATTCATTGTGTGATGTTCTCACTAAAGACAAAACATTTCTCGAGTAAGGTGGTTGATCCCTTGCGATTAAATTAATTATTAATATATTCATGTTCAGAGCCGTTTAGAAAACAATGAGCGCAATTTATTAAATGTTACATTTTGTGAGGGAACAAATGCAATAGTATTCATTTTACCAATTAAAAAACACCATTAAAAATTGTATCTACAATATATTTAACATTGTATAACTCAGTGGTTTATATAAAGTTAAATATAAATACAATTTTTAATTACGCCTAACCACAAAAATTAATGCTACAATTAACAATAAAAAACATCCTCATTTAAATTTTAATGTAAATTTTTTACTTCAATTCCTAGTGGAATACTGCTGATCATTTCATGTGAAGTCTTCTTGAGCAAGATGAATTACTTCCGAGGATGACATGTGACAATTTAAAATAATTACATACATTAAAAAAACACTATATTTCATCAACACAGGTTACACAATATTACACAGGTTATACAAAATATATATATTGGGGCTATATATATATTGAGTGTAACAGACCTAGTCCACAATGCTTTATGGGTGGATATCTGACTAAATTATGAGTCGAAAATGTTCAAGGCGTATATGCCTAATCTCAACCAAGTCAGAGATGATAAGCATTTAAAAAAATCGTAATTATGCGATTATTTTGATTAATTGAAATATTTTATTGATTTCAAATTATATGTACAAAAAATTAAAGATCATCGAATTTCAAGCAGCTAAACTATTTTTTGTTAGATAATTTAGGGCCTGAAGCAAAAATATAGATTAATAATTGAACAATTTCGCAAATATTTATTTTAAAGTATGTAGACTTAACACGATTTTCTAAAATTTTCAAACAATAATATTTTCCGTAACAGTGGAGCATTTGCACATATTCCTTGAACATTTTCGACTAATAATTTAATCAGATATCCACCCATAAAATATTGCGGATTCCATAAAATAATGTTACACCTGTATATATTCTCCGCCTACCCCTAAAGTCAACTATGGAAAAGTGTCACATGTGTTGCAATTTTAAAGACTTGAAGAGTATGGCTAGGGGATGTTTAAAAGCAACAGCGACACAAATTGTAGTAACTATGGAATGTGCAGTTAGAAAAATATCAAAACCAATAATAATACACCTTATTTTTAAAGTAATAGAATACAGACATTCATTGGTATTAAAATAATAATGTTAAAATAAATTTCAATTTACTTGACATAATCGGCTTAATTAATTTCTTCACAAGACACACTGCCGTCATAGCTTAATCATCACTATATTTATAAAATCATTCTCAGTATAAAAATTAAGGAATTTATAAAAACTATTTTAACTCATTGTTATTGGCAGCCTTAATGATAAATATTCTATCAAATTATTTACAAATTCCAATACAAAATTTATTTTATTATACATTTTTTTTTTTAGATGGAAAATTTGATATTATAAATACATATGTCGATTGAAGGTTGACCGGATACTTTTTCCGCCAAAAAAAAAAAAAGTTGCCAAGTACATTCAAAGGATTACATGGCCGTCAGATGGAAATAGAGAAACGTCAGCTACTACACAAACTAACTCACGCCAGAATAACTCAGAAAATATTATATTATCAGATTTAATAATTGCCGGGTTTACAAATAGCAAGCGATATACACAAGTCGTATGTATATTCTTACATAGTGAAAAGTGTACAACAGATACAGTAAAAATAAAGATGCTGAAAAATAAAAACATTATCAAACCCGTCAGTCATCACTTTCCATATTAAATATAGCAATATTATCATCAATAATTTCAAGCATTAATTACCCGTACCAGAAAACTTTTCAAATTCCACTTTGATTGCACCGGTATAACATGTGAGCATGTTCACATCTGCACCTTTAATTTCTTCAGTATTGTTACAAAAGAAAAATATTTAAACATTAACCTAACGTACTTTGTTTCAAATTGTTTGAAAAAAATACTTTACAAAAAAGCGTGTACACCTAGATAGTTTCAGAATACTCAGACCCTGAAGACACAAAGTTTATTGAGAATTTAATATTATTCTGGTTGTGGAAAACTTTTGCCCAATGTCATTTAAAATTTTTCAAATAGATTTAATACTTGCAAGAAATCAATCATGAAAAAATTTAACCAGCGCTATAATCATATTTGATTTCTTCAAAGTTCAGTGATGCGAAGATGTAAACTTTAAGGATGTGAGGACAAATATCCTACAATTAACTATACAGAATGGAGGGAATTTGAAATACAATTTACGCAATAGTCAACTCAAAATTTGGATCACTTAGTGAACCGCAGGACATATGTTGACCATTGACATAGATCTTGGAGTAACAATTTTGTTTTTATTTTTAATTTCTTTTATCTTTTTCCTGGAAAATGTTTATCACATCTTTGAATTTCATTTCATTACACAATAAGAAAATCATTTTTATTTACTTTTTTTTGTTTAATTTGCACAATCATATTTTTCAGGCTTTCCGTTGTATTCTTTCTATTCCCTTTTTAAGGGGAACACATTATTATTGTGAAGTTGTAGTTTTTCAGAACATAGTTCTGTGGTATTTTGAATACAAATTAAATTAATCAAATAGAAAGATATACAGAAAAAATCTATTTATCGAAAAAAAAATTATATGCTACCTGAATTCGAACTTGTTTTCTTTTTAATTTTTTTCTCAGGTTTTCCTTCTAATTTTTCCACATAGTCAAAAGTTTAACTAATTCACAACAAGACAGCCTTATAAAAGGATAGGATCTTATGTATATGATTTTTTTCTTTCAAATATAACTATCAACATAAACTGCTTACAATTCCATAAAAATTTATACAACTTGTTAATTTATATCACAAATAACTTTGCATCTTTTCTCCGAGAAAGAGAAAAGTGTTTGGTATTGCCGAGAGGAATGTACAGGCCTGACGATTACAGTAAATTACAGAGAGATGTATATATTGTGGGAGGAGCGGGGGGTTAAAAAATAAACACAAAGATTTCAAACCATGGATTGTATAGAGGCTTAACCGGACCCCAAAAAAAACATTTTTTTTTATCAAAACTTCAAAATTAAACCTAGCATTAAAGAGCATACAAATCTGTTCATCTTTTAAAAATCCTTTGTAGCAACATGAAAATACATTTATAATTTTTTTTTATAATTATTTCAAATCAAGTGTACCCACTCCTGCGATAACACTGTACATCAGTTTTGGGCAGATCCAAGTTATTAATGCCACAATATTGTATATCTTCTTGGGCATCGAATGGTATATTAAAAAATCACATAAAATAAATAAAAAAATACTATTTAACACAATTTTTAAATGATCTTCCCTGCAAAAACACTGTATATCATCCAAGATGGCTGACGCTCTGTCTATCTATCAACATTTTCAAAAACCGATATACAACATACAGTGTTCTTGAAGTGGGGTCTCAGTGCTAGACAACTTTCTTCAAATCAAAATCAGCAAGAATAATTAATATTTTATCATGACATTTTAATAAAAATCATATTTGCCCAAATACTGCCAAGCAATTAGATATCTGGTCAACCTTTGATTTAGACCGAAACACTTCTGACCTGGTCATTTAAATATTCTATAACATTACGGGTATAATAAGAATAACTCTTGACAAATTATATATACTTCATGAAAATAAGCATAAAAACTTATTAATAAATAATCTCAAATAGCTCATCCATTCAAAAAAAGAAAAGAAAATCTCAGTGTTAAATTAACAGCGTGACATGCACGCAGCATATATACATACATGCATAATTCATTCATCAGAAAACAATTACTTTCAAAAATGCTAACACTCAAAAAAAAAATTTCACTCTTTGTATAGAACAAATCAACCAAGTGAAAAAATATGTATTAGAAGTGTAATAAGACCTTTTTGTTTTTAGACATTTTAAATAATGCCAGAAACTTTAATTTATAGTTCTCATTAGCTATCATATTTTTTAACTTGGTAAAATTAACAGATCAACGCACAATATTATATTTGGCTGAAGAATATCAAAAATATTAAGTTTTGTTTATTAATAGTATGAAGAAGAAGCATTGCAGTATTAGAGTAGGTACTTAATTCATTAGAAAGATAAAAAGGACAATGACAAAGGAATATAATTTATAAATGCACACATAACTATTTAGAATTATATACAGTGATGTAGTTTAAATTGTGATAATATCTTTATAAAAAACCAACGATTTAACCTACCGGGAAATAAAATTGGATATTTATGATTCAGTCATTTTGTCACATTTTTAATGGAGATAATAATATATATGTGTAATACCAAATATACATTATTTAGACTTACTCATTATTTTTAAAAGGATACTCATATTTTAAAATAATAATTGCAACTACAAAAACCGTGTTACATCTTTTTTCAAAAAATGTGATGATAAAAATTTTAAATCCGTTAAATACCATGGAAATATATTCAATATGTACATATTTCATACTATTTGCATCTTGTCAAATTATTCAGGAGAGATTTCCAATCCATGAAATGATAATTTTTTTAAATTAAAGATTTTTTACACTAAAGTTAATATTTTCAACACCAGAAAAAGCACCATAATATTTCAAATATCTTTAAGTAAAATGTAATTTTTAATTTATGTATTTGGCTGTTTAAATATTTTAGATGTAACTTATTAAGTCAGTGGCCAATTTTTATCATGAGTGCCAATTTCTCAACATTCTTATAACAACGCAATGTTTACAAGAAATGAAACATGAATAATTTATCGGATTCACGGTACCAGCTTTCGTGTTTCTTGTGTGTTACATATCAAACATTTTGAACGCAATTAATCAACACTCTTTTTCTACAGCACCTTTCCACACAGCATCTATCAAACAGATGAATACAATCTGTCTAGTCAGTGCCCTGTATGGAATTATTATATTGAAAAAATACAACACAAACATTACTAAAAATGAATACGTATGTGCATTCACACAGTTCTATATTGCAGCTTATTTCTTGGTGCTTTAACTACTACACAATCTGACTATTTTCAATTAAAATATATAGTAAAATATGATGAAAACTCTATGGACAAAACAAGAATTATACTATTTTATAGATAGACACAAATAGTAAATATTTTATACATTTAAAAATTAATTATTTCTCGCAAATTTAACATTCCATCACATTATATTTACACATAGCTATCTCTTTGAAATTAATTAGTTTTAAAAACATTGGAAAATGTGTCAAATTAACTGCCAATGTCAATTAACATTTTTATTTAAATTTAAATTTAACTTTTTACATGTATGTATTTATTTTGTACATCATACAGTTTTTTGTTAAATAAAATTATATATGTAATATATTTATAAATTGAATATTTTCTATTTTGTTAAATAAAAGATTTCATACAGTTTTTCTGTATCATGTTACAATAAATAAATATTTATTTCAAATAAGGCAAACTATAGAAAATGTCAAATAAGCAACATTAGCCATGGTCGTAGACCCTGCACGGACGATTTAAATGTTGGCAGACACGGTCAGACACGGATGGCATAATAGCCCAGAAAACTACATAGAAGACACAATGTTGTTAAGTAACTTTAGATAAAATAAAATAGTTTGCACTTTTGTAAAATATTTTTTATGTGTGAATAATATGAAATAAATCCTTTATTATATGGGATAGAATATTAATTATAATCTTGGTCAGCAAATATTATCTTGCTGTAACACAAAAACTGGGTGAAATACTGAATCCATGAGATTATTCCAGACGACTGTTTGAAGTTTATTTAAGTATTTGAGGTTATTACGCAAGCTGAATAATACAAAAGTATTTCAAAATGCAGTCAATAAGATGGTGTTTTGTTTATCAAGATAACACTCCATATAATAGGGGTTAAATTAATTGCTTAAATATTCAAACACATCATTCCAAGCCTTTCAAAATAATATAAAATGACTGCAGAAGAATTAAATAAATAAAATGATCTTATCATATCCAATAACTAGAATGAAACAATGTCTTCACACAAGACAGTGGAAATTGTACAGTTTAAAAAAATTACAATAATTTTTACATTTTTCTAACTTAGGCTCAAAATAAATTCAAATCAATAATTATGGAAAATAGTTAATCATAAATAGGTATTTATCTAATTTTATAATTCAATCAATATAAATTGTGAATCTTTACGAGCAGAGCCTATTGTTGGCATCAATTACATTATTATATTGACCTCATTTAACGATTTCTATTTAATTTTATTTTGGAATTCTCAGTCTTTGCAATATTAAATACACAAATAACGTTTTCAGAAAGATTATTAACGAGCTATTGCTTATATAAAATTTTTAATGATTTTATTGATATTAATTTCATAGGCCATTGTAGAAACGTACCCAGAATTAACATAAAAATTCCCGACAATGTTTCAAATTCATTATTGGATAATATTACATTATGAGGATTCACTTTCTAGTATAAAAGAGTCAAAGTAGTATTTACAATATTTCATTACTTAAGGAACATCACGTAAACATGTCAACTGAAACAATGCACCAGTTCTACCAACAATTACTCCCGGATACTCTTGTGACAATGTAGAGTCAATACTTGAAATACTTTTAGAATGTCAAGTGTTACAACATCATCGCACGACAATTGAGATTTGCTGTGTCATATATCGAGTAGTCAGTAGCTCCCGGAAATAAATGAATCTGTGATACCGACGGTGTAGAATTAGAGTATTCCATTGGTCATATACTGGAACCTGTCATAGAGCCTGGTAGAGATAGACGTCAGAGCAGAGTGGACCAAGGAGTCTACGAGAGCAGCTAATTGGGCCTCCGTACGTCCCGTGTGAAGGCGAGTGCTCAGGCCACGCAAGGCACTCGTTCCACGGAGACATGCCAATTGTCCACCTGATTTATATTATGTAAAATTCTATACATGTACATATAAAATATGATTTTATAACTAGTCATTTTTATTTGTCAGTATGCAATTTAAGAGAGTGAAGATAGATTTGATTGTTAATAGGGGAAGGATAAGGGTTGAGCCCTCTTGTCTCCGACATATAAGGTAACAATGGTGTAAGATTTTTTTGGGAGACCCTATTAAACGAGGAACATAGTGAAATTATTTTTTTTAATTTTAGGTCATTTTAATTTTGTATATAATTGTATAAAGTAGTAGCAAAATTGGTAAAGTTTTTTATATACATATAACTTTTTTATTTTATTTTATATTTTGTTGATTATTTTTTTGGCAATATTTGAATATGTCACGGAAGAACACAAGAACCTACAAACTGGATTACTGGATTTTCACCTACAAAGGCAATGTTATTAAACAAATAATATATATTTTATAGAGACGAAGCTATTTTTTTATTATATTTAATGGAAATATGAATAATTATAAGGCTTACAACCTGTCTTCGGCTGGCTTAAATGATCACTTTACATAAATATAACGTTCACCATTCTCAATATCTATCAATTCCATATATTTCCATTAAATATAATAAAAAATAGCTTCATCTCTATGAGATATAAATTATTTATTTAATTCGTTTTTTGTTTAATTTTGTTGAATTTTTAACAAAATTTATATTTTTAGTGAAAATTTTTATAGAATCTTTTTATAAATTCTGTTCAATAGGGTCAAGAATAGGGTAAAGATGTGAAATGGGACAAAAATGGTGGGGATCGGATGAGGGATCATATAGGCCGAGGGAGTTTATGGAAGAGTTTGCGATGGAAATTAATTTAGAATAAAATTTAGAAGATAAATCGTGTATGTGTCATTTGAGTGAGAATATGTTTGAGTCTCTGTGAATGATTGTGTTTCTGACAAACCAGGGTGAGTTTGTGATTCTCCTATGGATGTAGAGAATGAAGATAAAGATGATATTGATATTTATATTCCATAATTCAAGGGCAAGGACGGAACAATAGGCATGTGAGGGTGGGAGCCCCGGGTGCAGCCCAAATTGGGGGACAGAACCAAATGTTGAAAGTGTTGAAATTGTCAATTTTCATTTGTCGAGCACTAGTGATGATTAAATGTTCAGAACCATTAGTTTACAATAGTAATGAAAAAAAATTACTATCAAAAAAACAAGTTTTGAGTTACGTAAGATATTAAATGTAACGATTGTGAATTTTAATGATGATTGTGATTGTATAAATATAATTATTTTTCATTAATTTTGAAAAAATAATAGATCCTAATACAAAAATTTGAAAATGAGATTATAGATGCCATTAACATCTATACAACACATTTCAAGATTGGATTATATTATATTATAGAAAGATATACAGATGTAAAAAAATTACAAACCACAATTAAAATGATGTGATATTAATAGTATCTAATAGTCATAAAAAAAATCTTGGCATGTTTTTTACTAATCAGACAAAGTAAAACTGCCGAAAGTAAAAATGAAGTTTTTTATGAACATGTGTTTGTCAATTGCTTTTAATTCATTTTTTGTAACCAGCCGACCTTAGTCATCTGATACGTAATCAATAAAAAATGTCTGGGTCATAAGAGATGCGGTGGAATTCGCGGATGGCAAATAAAGCTTGATAACAGGTGGAATCACCATAAATAAATGAATTGCAATATGTATTTCTGTGTGATATTTACGATAAAGTAGTAACAAGTTAATTCAAATCGGCTGACCTGGCCTCATAACTTCCACAATGTGCAGCAACCTATCTTGGTGCTTCCTGGCAGCTACCAGACCTTGCAGCATGAGTATCTTGAAGTAAGAGAACATATCGGAATCCTCGCCGTCCATAACTTCCACTATCTCGCTTGTCAACTGTAACAAAATTTTAAATTTCATCATGACATAATAATTTTTTCCATTTTAAACATCATTGGTTTGGATGCGTTTATTATCCAAATGCTAATCACTTGCTCCCGATGCACAGTTAAGGCAGATATCCATTGAAATGAATGCTATGATTGGTCATTGATGTACAAGAATTAATTGCAACTAATTAACTTACCATTGCGCTATTTCCGCAGGTGTAGGCAGAGAGGATAGAACGCCACACTCTTCTGTCCTGACATGCAATTCTCGTTTCATCCACATTCATACATCCTTTCATACAAGCTCGCTGATTATAGAAGCTTCTAACAAAACCATCCTTCAGTATCTGGTTTACCTGGTTGTGCTAAGTTTTCCGCTGACGTCCTCTATTTCTAGTGCCATCAACACTTGCACCACATATATTTCTTATCATTCTCTCCTCACTCATCCATTCCATACGACCAAACCACCTAAGTGATCCTGTCTTAATCCTACTCACTATGCTAAGATCAGCTTTACATTCTTTCCTTATTTCTTCATTCTTTACTCTGTCATAAATGGATCTGCCGCATAAGGGACCTCATTTTCATTGCATTCAGTATAGTTTCGTTCCTCATCTTCTAGCTCCAGACCTCACTTCCATACATCAGTATCGGTACCTGTACTCCATTGTGTACTGCTAGTTGACAAGTTCTCATTGCATATAATTCCATTCAAAGCAACCTTCACTCTGTTCCCTGCAGTCATCCTCTCAATATCTTTCTCAGCGTTTCTGTTTCTATCAAATACACAAACTCATCTACTTGTTCCAAACATTCATTACAAATGGGCACGACCAAAAAGACTAGCACATAATTTCTAATTATTTGATATAAAAATGTACTGATTTACAGTGCTATCTAGGCTAGCTAGGGTCTGAAAATTATTTCAAATTAACAGGCTTAGTAACAGGTTAACAAAATTGACAATTTTGTTTGAAAAATTTCCAATTATGTTGAATTAACATGATTTTACTGCATACAACTTAACTTACGATAATCTTTTTTTATCATTTTAGCAATAAAAAGAATATTTTTACAGTATTGGTGTAAGGCAGCAGATAGTTTATTCCATCTTTCTGGCTCGTGGTTGGGACAATGTCACATCTGCAGACACCTTTTATCATCTTCACAAGTCATTGAATTGGTTTTTGTATTCTGGATCAGAGGCTAATGTTGGGGCAAAGTGCTGATCAAGATTATATACATAATTACTTCCATTTTCTTAATCTCTGTCATCAGATGTTTGGAGATGGCTACAAGTGATTCCACGCAGTTTATTAGTTCACTGGTGCCCAAAGACATATTCAAATATTAATGTGCAAAACACAAAAAATGATAAAAGAACTCTTCAGACTATAATTGGGAGTTTTACCTACCATTAAAACTCTTATTATGTTGCCTTCCTTATACAGAATATAAATTTGAGATAGCATCTCCTTTCGACCGCATCTTCACTGTGCGTAGGTACTTTTCCCTCCCTTTTTATCCAATTGGTAGCCCTGCTTCGTACAGCACATCCTTGCCATCAGGCAGGCAGAAGCCATTTCGTTTCAATTTAGCTTTCACCAGGCAGAGCTTAAGTATATTCTGGATAAGGAAGCCAACAAAACAAGAATTTTAATGGTAGGTAAAACTTCCATATTTTGTAGTGCCGTTCCTTATCCAGAATATAAATTTGAGAAGTGTTTGTTATCACCTGGTGGTAGGACGATGTCAATTGTGATTAATCTGATTTAAAAAAACCTACTAGGGAAAAGGAATTACTTGTCGGAGTTGAAGGACCTTTTATCTTCTTTCTATAGTACCTGGAGATGGTGTTTTCACATTACCAATTTCCTCTCCCCCCCAATCAACCACATGTCGAGATGCATGTGCTGAATCCTGGGAGAGTAATAACTTGTTGCTGTGTTGATTAGGGTGTTTAGGAGATTCGGGACTTCTAGAGGAGGCGCAATGGCTCATGCTCTCACATCTGGTAACCAAAACACCTTGGGCCATCTGGGGGTCACTAGCATGTACATTCCTGAACTCTTTAACATGTGTGTCAGAACACGAGGGATGAGACACGGTTCCACAATCTGCTGAATGCATTGGGAAATAATGCCTGCCTGTCGCTTGGGTCTAGGGATATAGCTCTTCACTACATGAGCTGTCCAAAATCCAAATAGATCCACCATTGGAACCCCCATATTTTGAAAATATTCTCTGTGGCAGGGGGGAGAAGATGCCACTCTGGCAACTTTGAGCCTCTCGATAAACAATCCATAGGTAGGAACTGACTCTCTATGAGTGTGCTGTGCTGGTCTAGGATCCTCATTATCCAAAATATAAGGTGTAACATGGCCACCGATCTGGTTTCTCCCTCGTTGCAGAGATATGCCAAAACAGTCTGGTTGTCCGATTGAATGAGTATTGAAGAATTCCTCAAACTCTCGTTCAGCCACTTGAACGCCTCTAAAATTGCAAACATCTCTTTTTGGATGCTGTGCCATAATGTTTGCTCCTTTGTCCAGCGACCTGACATATGATGGTCGTCCATATGAACTCCCCAACCTGTGCCTGCTGCGTCCGTTGACATGAAACGTGTGGCTGGAGGATTGTGAATCGGAGAGCACATCTCGAGATTGCTCAGCCACCAACGCATATCTTTCTGTACCTGGGGGTTCGGCATTTTAAATACCATTGGATATGCCACCAAGCCTCTGCAACTCTGAGGAAAAAGCCTTCTCTTCGAACAGATGACTGTTGATCGGAAGAATCTTGTACAATGATTGAGCCTCATGCTTGTTTCTTAGCGCCTGTAAGAAACCTTTACGACGGGACTCAATCACTTCCGCTTTCTTTCCACAAACTGTCTGCAGGAGGTCGTCAGAGCAGCGATTAAAGTCGCTCTACCCCTCGAAGATGTCCTCAATCTTACTAACTAGGCTATCTGGAGTAAGTTCCTACGAATCGCCGAAGGCCCAGTTGATGAGCACCTGGAGACTATTCTGAAGTACCTCCTGTTCCTTGAGAAGCCAGAATAATCGGAATAGCGGTTCGCCACTTCACATCGCATTACAATTTCTCTCAAATCAGCTATTTGCTGTGATAGCTTTCGTATATCGCAAGAAGACTGCCTATCATCTTGCGAAGACAAATCACTAGAGTACGACCTGCGCGATCGTTTCCCTCTAGCCCGCTTTGATCGACAGTGTGGTCCGGTTTCATCTGTCTCGAGCCAACGCTTGGGTTTTTCGCCAATTTCGTGGGACTCCGATACACCACGGCTCTCTAATCGTGATTGATATTGTGAATTGTTTTACGACTTGTTGAACGATTCGACATTGTTTTAATTAACGCACAAAAACAATTCACAAGGTTTCCGTTATGTGATTGAGTGACGAAAGATCGATGTCAATTGAAACAAAATGACTGACGCACTGGACGAAGCAGGGCTACCAATTGGATAAAAAGGGAGGGAAAAGTATCTACGCACAGTGAAGACGCGGCTGAAAGGAGATGCTATCTCAAATTTGTATTCTGGATAAGGAACGGCACTACATAATACAAACTCGGTGTTCACATTAATGAAAAGAGGTAAAAAAAATCTTGCTTACCTATTACCAATAAATTGCTTACCTTGAATGGTGATGTTTCAAAACCAAGATTTTTCGGTGAGATAGAGAGGATGAAAGCAAAATCTATGTGTATTAAATGCCCTTCAACGTCCAAAAGTATATTGCCATTATGCCTGCAAGTAAACAAAATAATTATCATTATGTGCGATATACATATACTGCTTTATCAAACACAATAATATTAGTGTAAATAAAATGTTCTAAGACATTAAAATTAAATATAACAATAGTAGTGTTAATAAAATTTGAAGTCGTCCTTCCAACACTATCCTACTTTATAAACTTCTTTTTTTTTTTTTTCGTAAAAAAATAAAAATCGGAAAAATCTGGCATGTGCCTGCTTTCAATTAAAAATTTTGGCAGCAATATGACTTTTCGGCTAGGATTTTGTGGACAACTAACAGGCTAAATCAATTTTTTTTATCGATACAGTTTTTGGGTTAAGGAAGAGGTGGAAGTCTGACAACACCAGTTACGAAAATAATGGCTCAGTTAAAAGCCAATGGCATGAGCAACAAGAGAAATTGTAAAGTTAATGATATATTTCATTTGTTCACATGAGATCTTAAGGACCTCTGCTATCTCCTTACGTATGACTTTTTGACATCATCCGATAATGTTTCTGACATCACTTCAAAGATTTGTTTTAAAAATATTTAATCACAGAGCGCAACTGAATATGTATTATCAATATCCACAAAAATGTCCAAACACGCTAAATTCAAACAGCTGTCAAAAGAGAAATAAAATTTCGAATGATGTTAAATGTTGCTAATAGCAATTTATCAATAAGAATTGACTTGCATAGGATACATAATATATAATTGATTTCGAAACATAAATCCTGCACCGATAGGATCCAAATGAACGAATTTGAAATGCACGATCTACGGGTCGCACATCCCGTGGAATGGATTACGACAATTTCGGATGAGCAGATCTCTGCTTTCAGTTAAAGACGGCGATATCACAATTTCACCCACGACACAAACAAACAACAAACAATACGTGATCAAACATAATACAGTAAAACCGCGATATAACGAAATCCAAGGGACCAAAAAATAAAAATTCGTAATAACGAATTCCCACATATAACGAAAAAAATTAAAAAAATCCTACTATATGTTACGCGCCGTCGCAAAAAAATGTTGCGCGGTTTCAAAAAAGATCGCAAATTCCGCAAACAAAGGAGAAAGAAGGCCATAGGGAACTGAATACCTACATATTTTTAATAGTTTTATTATTAAAACAGATAAGCAAATAGATAATCAAAGAAATTAAATTAATAACAGAACCTATTCAACACCAATTGGAAGATATTTTTGTAAATTCCAGAATATTGCAAACACAAAACAATATTTTAATTGTGTTTAAATGTAGAGCCGCTTCAAACATAATTTTGGGCATGAAACATACAAAATAATTCAAAAATAACAATTTTACAGTTGAAACGTGGCATTTTTATAAAATGAATCGTATATAAATTACGAAGGTACTTACCGGTAACGGCGGCGACCACTTCAAAATATATTTATAATCGTTAAAATTGTTCACTTAAAAATTATCGTTAACATTGTTCACTTAAAATACACAAAAACAATAGTTAATAGAAATACAAAATGCCGTACAAAAATAGTTCATAAAATATTTTAACGAATTATTTATATTATTGACGAGTTCACACAAAAACAATTGTCAAACGAAAATGAATTTATGTAAATATTCAGTTCGGTCATGCAATAATCGCGTTAAAAGCTGAACAAACTTAACTCTAGACGTTACACTGAGACTGACATTTCCAATAAGTACATACTGAAACTTTCGGGGGGTTCCTGTTAATTTTTTATTTTACAGCTGTTTGGGTCTGGGATTGCAATACATATTAGAGGCGTATGTGTACGTAAAACGTGTCTAAGTGAACGCCGCAAAAATTATGCCAAATGGTTTTATGGGCCTACTATGAACCCAAGAAGAAGTTTGAATTGTTTTACTACCTTGTCGGCCGACCGCCGCGCACCGCCGAAAAGGCCATAAAACCGTTCGCATACGGCAGATGCATCGGCACGGCTTTGTAAGTGCGAAATAATATTTTCATCTTTTAACATTTTTTTATTTCGTTATAAATTTACGTAAATGTATTGGCATTTTTTCATACGGGATAAAAATGATTTTGTTATAAATATTAACGGGATTTCGTTATATAAATGCATTTTTGTATGAAAAATTGGTTTTAGGGACTAAATTTCGATTTTTTTTCGATATACGTCATTTTTCGCTATATCGGGTTTTGTTATATCGTGGTTTTACTGTATCACAAAATACAGTGCTAGTGCACTGGAGCTGACAAATCCACACCGCGAATGCTATCGTGATGTCGCAATCGAACAAATATCGGTCACGTTGATGTCTCCTGACGTCAAGGTTACAATTCACACTGACAAGACGAGCATGAGAAAAGGTATGGCTGGAAATTTCGATATGGAACAATAATGAATCATTATTTTTGGCACTGAAACATGAATGTTATACTCTGTATGGAATACATACAAATAGAATATCACTCACCTATCTTTCAGCTGTAGAAGATAGGATGCGAGTGCGTACGCTGCAGCGGATCTAACAAAGGAAGTCTGTGCCCTCATGAATCGCTCGCCAGTGGGAGGCCCATGTTCCCGGAGCAAGTATCCTCGTAACGACAGCCCGGATTGCCTCCTGATCTGATGCAAGGAGACAGTGTTCACTAGTGGGGAGATGAGTCCGGAGTCATCTGACAGGCACACCACTCTAAACATAAATAGAAACATATATGAGTATGAATAAAAATATGAATACAATTGACTTGAAAATTAAAAGATGTGAATGCATGGCAGACCTTGTACATATTTAAAAGTTAACTACCATACCAGTAATAAAATGGATAGAAATGTACACGCAGACAAACATCTAGCAAGACTTTTTGTGGGTTTAGTTTTAATTAAAAAATAAAAAGAATATGAAAAAAAAATAGAGGTAAATTCTTAACAAAGCTTTACTGAAAGGAAATCTGCAAATCCGCTTAATATATTCGCATTTTAAACTATTTTAACACTTAAAAAGACCTTTCATTATTTAAAAATACATTTTTCCACCTAAAAATACATTGATTTGGAAAAAATCTCAAACATATTTTTTTCTAATACAATGTAAGATATACAGTAAAACCCCATTTATTCAAAGAACTTTTATTCGAAATTCGCCACAAGTCGAAGTTTTAAAGCAGAATGTAGTCCCTCTGGAAAGTTTTCATACTAAATTGTGCTTTTAAATCAGCAATCTGCATAAAGCAATCTGGAAAATACATATGCGCTACACGATGCGCATGTCTTAAGTTCAAGACCATCAAAATGGGTAGTTCCGCCCCTGTACTAATTCACGACGCATAAAGTTAATTCTTATTGTTTGTTTTCTCACTCACTCTCAGTATACTAGAAAAGATGACAAATATATCTTGTGCGTCTTCGATTTGAAATATTTATTTTTTAACGCGTTCGTTAAAAAATAAATATTTCTATATTATAGTTCGTTTTCTTTATATTAGAAAAAGATAGCAAATATTATCTTTGCGCCCTTACAGGTAACACAGTTCTCTAGTTCTCCCAGCTGCTAGCTGCGAATATCAGTGCTTGCCAATCTTCTATTCCGTATTATTATTTTTGTTTACGTAGCGTTTGTATATTTTGTTGTACCAACGTTTGTACGCGGATGAGTTCCTCAGACTTTTACGTGTTTTATAAATTATTTAATTTGTATTAATTTTAATACAGACATTTCTCTTTCTATTTAAGTTTAGTGTCAGGGCATTTTAAAGAATGTGTAATTAGCGTTTCTCAGATTTTCTCGTATTTTGTAAATTATTTTATTGCCATTGTTTTATATGTAAAAAACATTATTTGTTTTTCTCTAATATTTACGTGTCAGACATTTTGAAATTGGACTTTTACATATTTCATTAAATTTTAATTAAAACATTGTTATAATTTTGACTAAAAATTTTATATTCTTGATAATAACATTAATGTGAAACTCGTACAAAATGCCGACAGTTGCTAAAAATCGAATTAATACAAGAGATTGACAAAAAATATTATCCAAAACAAAATTAACAGAAAAATACGCGACCACATTAATGAGGTTGTCAACAATATTAAACATGATGACAGAAAGAACTTTAACGTTGAAAGGCGAGTGACAAATGTCACCGCGACCACCACAAAACAAATGTTTTAAAAGCGCTGGAAGCTTTTGTCACTAACTTCAGCGGAGAAATGGTGGGTTGACAAGTTTGACTATTATGTCGTTGTTAAAAATGACACGAAAAGATAGTCCATTATAATAGTGTTTTTAAAAAAAAATAATATTGTGATATGTTTTCACTGTATTTTGACAACTTGTTTGTTAATTTTAAATGTGTGGATATAGGTGTATATAATTACTTCGAGTTGCTATGTTAGTATGTAAAAAAGAATCAAATTTTTTAAATTTTTACATTCATCATCTTAAATCGTTATTCGAACTTTTTTCTTGATTTTCGGTTCCTCTCAACTTCGAATAAACGGGATTTTACTGTACATATAAAATCTTTATTGAAAAACATTGTTGTTGCTACAGGAATTCGAACCTGAATCTCTTCCAATCCGGGGAACACGCATTAACCGATTATGCTATACCAACACAGTGCATTGACAACAAATTTTCAAACATATGTGTTACACTTTTCAAATTAATACATCTATCGTTTCATTATTTGAAAGCCATCTTCTTTACCTTTACAAAACGTCAAATACATTTGAGTAATCCAATAGAAGCCAGAATTAATAATTCGATTTTATTAAATTTTGGACACATTGATACAACTTATATATTACTAAGGAAGAGATCCAGGTTCGAATCCCGGAAGAAACAATATTTTTCGATAAAATTGATTTTATATGTATATCTATCTAATTAATACATTTAATTAGTATTTAAAATATCATAAACCTATGTTCTGAATAATTACAACTTCACAATAAGAATGTGTTCTCCTTAGTAATATTTTTTTCTATCTAGTATTTTTTTACCTAAATATTATAAATTGGAGAAAAAAAAATAACCTTACCTTACCTAGATATACCCTTGTATTATGTTTTCTTTTTAACATCACAAAAGTTCCCCACTATACCTAAAATATATACGTAAAAACCAAAGCGGGTATCCTTTAAGATTTGAATATATCCTAAAGGGGTCTGTCACCACATTTACACTAACTGATAAAAGTTACCTGCAGGGATGCAATCGCAGGGGCACGTGTTCCTGATCCCAGACAGTCTGCAGGGCCTGCAGCAACTGAGAGGCCAATAGCTCTTGGCGCAGATCGTCTCCACATTTCACTATGGCACCTAACAGCTTCCAGCCAGACAACTGTCCATATGGAGAACTCGCTCGCACCCTGGCTTCCTTTTCACTCCATAGTTCCTGAAATAAAACAAAATAAAATGAGATAAGTATATGTTCATCATTATCGGCCAATGTCAATCCACTGCTAGATGAAAAATAATGAAAATAAATCACAATATATCTTTACTATCTTCACTATCTTCAATATCTTTACTATCTTCAAACTAAGCAAAAGTACTTGTATTGACTACTTTCTTGCTTGTTGCACGGAAGTGTCTCAATTACAAAAAATAAATGTTTAATTTACTATTATATTAATTGCAATATATAATTACCTTAAGTGCTTGAGCACTAGGATCTTTAGCATTTCTAAAGGCGTGTGCTCCGTCATGCTCCTCTGCAGCAGCTAGTCGTCTCCTAACATCTGCCGCAGCCAGCAGCACGCTCTCTCTTGAGGATGCAGACGAGCCAGAAAGTTGGGATAGACTATCTGCTGCCTTACACCGATACTGTAAAAATATTATTTTTATCGCCAAAATGACAAAAAGAGATTATCGTAAGTTAAGTTGTATGCAGTAAAACCATGTTAATTCAACATAATTGGAAATTTTTCAAACAAAATTGTCAATTTCGCTAACCTAACATCAGAAATAGAGGATGTCTGCGAAAGACTCGGCACAACCAGGTAAATCAGATACTGGAGGATGGTTCTGTTAGAAGCCTCAATAGTCGGCGAGCTTGTTTGAAAAGATGTATGAATGTGGATGAGGCGAGAACTGTGTGTCAGGACAGAAGAGTGTGGCGCTCTAATGATGGTAAGTTAGTTAGTTCCATTTGTGTGGAGTCTTCTTTAAGTATGCCACGGTACCCGCTGATGCATTGCGCGCCTAAACCCACTCGCGAGGGAACCTCCTTTTTTATGCACGCTTTAGAGAATGGAGAATTTCACGTACAATGCTTGTTCAATACGACCCAACCTGTTCCGAGAAGTTTCCTAATTTATCAACACGGTCCAATTTCTTATAATTGTCAAATAGATTGATACTGGAAATTTTTACCATAAATCTTTTTTTTCAAGTCAAATAATTAAAATTCCGAATAACAAAGTTGTGGGTAATTTACGAAGTGCTCAGCTTTCCACTTGTATGAAGCTAACTTTATGTTAGCCACCGTGCACCTGCGCTCGTTCATGACCCTATGACGTTGAGCACCTTAACCTTCATCAATACTTTGCACTAATAACTCATACTAATACAGTAAAACCGCGATATAACGAAATCCAAGGGACCAAAAAATAAAAATTTGTAATAACGAATTCCCACATATAACGAAAAAAATAAAAAAACCTACTATATGTTACGCGCCGTCACAAAAAAATGTTGCGCGGCTTCAAAAAAGATCGCAAATTCTGCAAACAAAGTAGGAAAAAGGCCATTGGGAACTGAATACCTACATATTTTTAGTAGTTTTGTTATTAAAACAGATAAGCAAATGGATAATCAAAGGAATTAAATTAAGAACAGAACCTATTCAACACCAATTGGAAGATATTTTTGTAAATTCCAGAATATTGCAAACACAAAACAATATTTTAATTGTGTTTAAATGTAGAGCCGCTTCAAACAAAGTTTTGGGCATGAAACATACAAAATAATTCAAAAATAACAATTTTACAGTTGAATCGCGGCATTTTTATAAAATGAGTCGTATATAAATTACGAAGGTACTTACCGGTAATGGCGGCAACCATTTCAAAATATATTTATAATCGTTAAAATTGTTCACTTAAAAATTATCGTTAACATTGTTCACTTAAAATACACGAAAACAATAGTTAATAGAAATACAAAATGCCGTACAAAAATAGTCCATAAAGTATTTAAACGAATTATTTATATTATTGACGAGTTCGAGCTTGTATGACAAGATGTATGAATGTGGATGAGGCGAGAATTGTATGTCAGGACAGAAGAGTGTGGGGCTCTATCCTCTCTGCCTACCCTCACGGGGAAACGGTGTGATGGTAAGTAAGTAAGTTGACGAGTTCACACGAAAACAATTGTCAAACGAAAATGAATTTATGTAAACATTCAGTTCGGTCATGCAATAATCGCGTTAAAAGCTGAACAAACTTAACTCTAGACGTTACACTGAGACTGACATTTCCAATAAGTACATACTGCAACTTTCGGGGGGTTCCTGTTAATTTTTGTATTTTACAGCTGTTTGGGTCTGGGATCGCAATACATATTAGAGACGTATGCGTGTGTAAAACGTGTCTAAGAGAACGCTGCAAGAATTATGTCAAATGGTTTTATGGGCCTACTATGAACCCAAGAAGAAGTTTGAATTGTTTTACTACCTTGTCGGCCGACGGCCGCGCACCGCCGAAAAGGCCATAAAACGCGCCATCGGCGCGGCTTTGTAAGTGCGAAATAATATTTTCATCTTTTAACATTTTTTTATTTCGTTATAAATTTACGTAAATGTATTGGCATTTTTTCGTACGGGACAAAAATGATTTTGTTATAAATATTAACGGGATTTCGTTATATAAATGCATTTTTGTATGAAAAATTGGTTTTAGGGACTAAATTTCGATTTTTTTTTCGATATACGTCATTTTTCGCTATATCGGGTTTCGTTATAACGCGGTTTTACTGTATATATATATCATCTCAAAAATGCGTAATTATACAGTATTATTGTATAATTACGCATTTTTGAGATGTTTTCTCAGTGTGTACTCTCCTGCTGAAAGACCAAAAATATACACACAATTTCCGCCCGACCGCAGAAGGTGAATGGAAGGAATTAGGGACAGGAATAGGTGGGGCTCTAAGACTAACCAGACACCAGAAAGAAAGATAACTTAGGGATCAGGATTTCTTATTTCACTGACTTCAGAAGTACATACTTCATTCAGAAACATGTAGTCCAAACGAAGTGCTCTCGAACATACCCAATAGCAAGATGAACAGTTTATCTATCAATCCTATACAGCACGACAATAATTCACAAAGTCTGACGAGCCCTACAGCACGTCTACTTCATACGGCAGAAAGATAACTTGTCAATTTAACAGTCTAACACACTCCAATAGCAAATGTTAACTGAACTAGTCTAAAATCATAATCAGGGCAGGGGGAAATAGAAATATAATGGGACGGGAACCATTATCTATGAATATTGTCATAATGATCAAAATACTCAAAAATATATACATATATTTTTTACACAAAATTACTACCTTTTCCTATGAGCTTTTACAAATTTCGCAGCGTGTTCGCAAATTTCGAATCAGGGTTTTGGTTTCGCGCACACAAAATTTGTTTACAGTTCTTTGAATTTTAAATTGACAGATTTTTACAGCATTTGCATTCAATTATGTGAAATATACATTAATAAAAAAATAAAAGTATACCTGAAGTGTCAATTCATCATCTTCCTGACTCCAACACCCTTCCGTTTCTGGGTTATCATAAGGAGAGTACACCGAAAATGTGCGCCATTCTGTAAAGAAAAACATTTCATTTTGGCATCAATGTTTCTGTTCAATAAAAATTGAATAATAAATTTGTTTAAATGTTGCGTAATAGTGCCTGTCAAGTTTCTATAATTTTTGTTAAATATCCTTAATGATTTCTATATTTAATAATATATTTCAACAATTATTGCATTAAATAATGTGGACAAATTTAAAGCTCCCTATCATGTCAGAATAAAACAAATTCTTATTGTACGTTCATCTTGGTTCTTAAAATGCTAACGGATTGAGCATTCACATTTATTGGGCCTAAACTATAATCATATCTCCTGTAACAACCACCAAGCTCTAGATTGTTGAAGGACATTATGCAGAGCATGTCTCCTCATACATACATATGGGACACATAATAATCCTAGGTAAAGAAAATAGAGATGCCGATTGAACCGCAAAATTGGCTTTACCTGAACAGCTTTCCAAAAACTAGCTCATATCCTAAAATCCAAACAGTACTATAAATATCATCAAAATATGCATCGAAACAACAACACTTGACAAATATAAATCAGTTATGCAGCAAGCAATGGAAAGAAGAATATTGAGATTAAGAGTGGAACTGGACAGATCACATGACGAGACATGGGACGACTGCTAGATAAAGTGATAATTGGAGAACAGAATTTAGAAATGTGGGCCATTCAAGATGAGCTGCTCAGAAGACATTAAATATATTGCAGGAACTCAATGGAGGCACCTGGCACACAATAGAAATGAGTGCAGAAGAAAAGGAATGACCTACGTTTAACATTGGAATACTGAAAACTAATGATGATTATAGTTGGTTCTCATATATGCATTGTTATATTAGTTGCCATCTTGATTATTATTTTTAATCAAATGTTATGACACCTCCATAAACTGGAGGAGTAGTTAAGGGCGAGCTTTCATTTTTCCAGTTTGAAATTTAAGAAAATCTACACGAATTAGATATGTTTTCAAGATGAGGTTAAAAGTTAAAAGTATTGGAGAAATAATTAATGACATTATTCGTTACGTAAATCATGCGAGAGAGGAAGGTTTGAATAGAAAGAGATGACAATAAAAATGTTGATTTTCTTGCATTCAATACAAGTGTCAAAAATAACTCGTGTCTAGAGCCTTATCCAAGTTTCTCACATAAATATTATGGAATGAGTGTTGTCATTTGAACTGATCCATTAAAAATTAAATAATTTATTAAAGTACCTAATTCATATGTATGAATATGTTTTGAAATCAGACAAAGTGCCTACATATATTTAGATGATTGCTTAAATTAATGTTCTAAATTTAAAAAATTTATGAGAGCTTCAATTTTGTTTAATATTATCGATTTAAAACGCCATATTGCCGTTTTGGTGATATATCTATTTCATAATTACATATTATTTATGAAACAGACAGTTTAAAATGCAACAGTGTTATATATAAATTAAATATTAAATTGCGACATACATAAAAATAATGTACATAAAATGTTTACTTTGTTCAAGAAAACATTGTTTTACCTTAAAATCGTATTATTCAAATTATGCGTAATTCGTTTTATATTCCGTTAATAAGAAATACATGGGACAACAAAAAAATATTTTACAAATTTTGCGATGCGATCGTGTAAAAATCACAAAACTCATAAAAAAAAAACCACTAATAAACCATACATATTTTGGCATACTTCATGAAAATATCTCAAAAACGCTCTATATATTTATTATATTAATTCAAAATCTTGATGTAATTTATTATATGTAACTACTGAAACTAATTGATTTGAATAATAGATTTATTCTCGTAAAAAGTAAAGATCCTACCTAAAAATGTTCTCAGGAAATTAAACAATCATTAAATAAAGTACACTATAACTAATAACTAAAACACTAAAAAAAATAAGAACAAATTTTAAATTTTTTAATTGTCAGGTATGTGTCGACATTTTTTAATAAAATAAATTTAAAAATCATCTATTTTTCCTTGTCTTATTTTTTGAGATTTCTGTAATTCAAATTTTACCACCGCATCAAATGAGCGGATACTTTCACCGGTGTGTCGGGATCACTTTAAAAATTTCACATGAAATAATAAGATAAGCTAATAATAACATCATTCGAGGAAAAAAAGATTATTAACACAACAAACACAGTTGTTAATAAAAATAATCAAAAGGGGAATTTAGAATAGGCGAAAAAATCAATCTTAAACGCGTCCAAGTACAAGTAATTAGCGTAAACTCTTCACGCAAATCGAAGTAGCCAACTGAAGAAAGCGTACACAGAATTCCCCAGTTTTAGGGATCGCGACATAATATATACATAAAAGAGTTTCCAGAAAAAGTAGACTCAGGCATACATTGTATCGGCAGGTATCGCGAAATACATAAAGAGTGCAGGAATGAACACACGGGCGGGTCACGGTCAAAAAACTGGCAGCATTGTTAATTTTTATAACATATTCAAAATTTTTGAATTATTGTATGTATTGATTTACGACGCGAGGGTCTGAAAATTATTTTGTACAACGAATTACTGGGGTTTTAGAATTAAAGGGGTTGAATAAGTATGAAACTGACAATTTGGGTCTGGGTCAAATTTCGAATTTCAAATAAAAGGTGATTGAATTAACAGTAAAGTTTTTAATATGGTAAATCCTCTACTTACGAACAATCTACTTGTGAACTTGTGAAAGTTACGAATATCCTTGTCCGATTATTTAAATAAATGCAAAATTGTACCAGAATGTCAAATTTGGTTGCAGCGTGTAAGACCAATCTGTGTCTGCTTTGCAGCATGTAGGATACACTTTCAGTAGTAATATCTGCAGCATGCAATCACGTGTGGGCTTTGGTGCACCATGGTCTCAACGTGTATGCTCTTCAGTGTAACTACATTTTGTTCAAAATCTGTGCTATTAATTACTATGAAAAGTAAAGCGTAAAAACAGTAGTGATGAATAAGATTTTTGTTAATTACAGTAAATTGCTGGATGCCTAGGCTAACTTTGTTTGACTTTCAATATGCAAATAAGCCTTAGAACAGAGCTCGTTCGTAAGTAGAGGACTTACTGCAGCGACTTTATATCACTTATCAATAATCCCTTAAGTTGGTAAACCTATACTCTTAACACAGGAGTGCCTCCATACATTATTAAATGTGCATCAAAAATATATAACAATTGATTTTTTAAGTTTTGCTGTTAAGATTGCCCAATACATAAATTCACAGAAATATTAAAATTCTGTATGAGTTTTAACCCTTCCGTAGTCATGCGACTACACAGTTCTACTGCTTGAGCTGACGCCCGCATCATTAGATTGCGTACGATGAATGCTCCATCATATCTATCAATATTTAGAGTATGATAACAATTATTTTCCACCCATTAAAACTAAAAGTAAAAGCATTTTTTTCTCATTTAAAATGCTTAAAAAATACACATTCCTCACAGTAACACAAGTTGACATTACGGCTGCGTACAGATATTTTCTATCACGGCATGCTGAGGGTTAACAGATATTCAATATTGTCAATAAGAGAAACATATTTTTTCACCTGTGGGCAATGCCTCTTCACTTCTTGCATGCCGAATGGGTGTGGGCTGCTGGATAACTCTGGTGGGAAGTGGAGCCGCTTCACCCACCTCCAATACTTCCACATACAGCAGATATGGGGTCTATAATATCAAAACATAATATTAATAAGTTTTCTTCACAATATTGTATAACTAAGATACAATTTAGACTAATGTAAAACTAATAAACCAAATATTGTTATAATTAAGACAATACAGGCATTATAAGAAAGACCACAACTATTTAATTATTTTTTGGTGTAACAGAAAAGTGCCTTATTATGAATAATTCTTGCACATATGGAACATAGTTTCTAATGATCTTGAAGCCAAGACTACTAAATTAAACAAATTAACAAAAATTAATATACAGTGGTACCTCGGTATACATCCATAATCCATTCCAGATCTTTGGACGTATACCAAAACGAATTTTTCCCATAATAAAAAAAGGAAAAATGATTAAGAGGCTATTTTCATTTTTCCAGTTTGAATTTCGAGATATTTTTGCATTTTGCATACCCTTTCAAGACGAGACTAATAGTTAATTCATTTACAATATCAAGTAAACATAAAAGTGCATTATTTTTTACGTAAATATTGCTAGAGTGAAAGGTATCAATAGAAAAGGACAAGTATACAATTGTTGGTTTTTTTAAATTCCTAGGTAATAAAGCTATTAGAAAATAGGCATTTCTTCAACATTCATAATACATATGTGTTGCCATTTGAAATTATCAGGCGAAAATTAAATAATTTATTAAAGTTCTCACCTAAGAATTGTTATGTTTATGATAAAAACCATTGTTTGTGTCGATAAACATGATTATTACGATTATGCCCCGATTTATAAGGAAAAAATTGACGTAAATTCATACTAATAAATAATATTGACAACTTTTGAAGCAGCTGTATTTGTGAAGAGAAAACTATTTATGCTAATATTATATAATAATCATACTATGGTTGTAATAAAAAAAAAGGTTTTTTTTAAATATTTATTTATTGTTTTAATAAATTACATATATATTTAATATTAAAATATAAATGAAAATATGACAAAAGTATTATTATTCACTGTTAAATAATTAGTTGTTCATCGAGCACATTATCGTTATTCAGAATTTCGTTTTTTTTTTCTTTACACGTATTCAAAACAAAATTTGATTCACACTTATTACAATTTAAACTGAATTTAGAAATAAAATTTTATGTTCTTTCACATATTCAATATTCGTTCATGTGCACCCAAACATCGATTTGTGGGAGTAAATTTGATTAATTAGAGAAAAGAATTGGTGTATGTCGTCGACCACTCTTTTGCCATCCAATTTAGGAAGTTCACACGAGTCCGCACATTCAATGCTCAGTTCGGGAACATCCTGAAAATAATTAATAATATTATTATTGTTATTTAGTTATCAGTATTTTTATGTCTAAAATATTAAAATACATGTTTATTCATTTATATGACTATAACAAATACATTTGTATCAGACAGGTCTGTCATGTATAATTCTTTTGATAAGATTATCTTTAAGGATATGTATTTCCAATAAAAAATAATTTATCTGCACTACATAATATATGTATATTGAACTATGTAATTTGTATTGTTAAATCAAATAGATAATTGTTATAGAAATGGTAAAAATTATCAACTTACGTTGCGATTTTTATTCCAAGAAGATAACCATTTAAAATTTTGTTGGAATATTTCGTAGAGAGTGTCAATGGATACTTTTTGACCTTAGGCATCTTAAGTCACAGGAGGCAGTAATTTCAGAACAATAATTTGTATAATAAAATATAATGAGAACCAAACCCAACAAAAAAAAAAAACACGGGTTCGCGAATGTCACGTTGAATCATGTGAATAAATGAATTTTATGCCCTTGAGGCGCATGCGCTAGATGCGCATGCGATGCAAGCCGCGCATGCGTTGTCAGATTCTTAGCGCTCAGATCCGTAATGTAAGTTTTGACATATGTATTATGTTGAGAAGTCAAAATTATAATCTGTTTTCGTATAAAAACAGCCCAAAACCATATAATTTACAAAAATAAGCAATTGGTTTCGAGAATAAGTATAATATTTATTCATGGTGTAGTCAAAATTTGTAATAAAATGTGTTTTATAGGCAAATTTAATGAAAATCCAACGGAGCACGAACCCCACGATCGTCATGGCCGAATTCAACGGCGTTCTGAAAGTCCGATAGACAATTAAAATTATCGTGTTTCATAAGACTGGAAATATATTATTTAAAAAATAATTATTTCTGATATTAAACTTAGTTTTAAATAGTAGTTGAAGCCTCAAAGCATGTGAGTAAATATAGTTTATTATTTAAAAACGTATGTTTTTACTAAAACAAAGTATTTTAAAAACATCAAAAATTCATCAAATGTACTGCAAATTGAATGATTTATAACTCTATTCATTTTTAACATTTTGCTAATTTGGTTTCCCACAGATTTGTCTCCGTAATCTTGGCTTCAAGATTATAAGAAAATACATTTCATTTATACATTCATTCAGCGCATCGACTCAATTTCGTACCATGCCTAAAATGCATCTAATGGTCGCGGTCTTTCTTATAGTATTTGTATCGTCTTAATTATGACAAATAACATTCAGTTTATTAGTTTTATATTAATGTAAAGGTCCAATCTAAGTAATAGTTGAAAAAAAAAAAAAATCTATTGAATAATTTCTGATATAAATGAACAATAAAAACCCACATTTTCATAAAAAATGCCAAAATATGAATTATTATTGCAAGTCGCGCCTTAATCAGTCTCCATGAAAAAAAATTCTATTGTTATTGGGGCTATGGGGTTGTATAAAATATATTAAACAATGCCTGTTACAAAAATATATAAATACAAAAGCAATTAAATAAACGAAAATATAACAAGTTGAAGATCATTAGGTTTGACGTTTATATACTAAAAGTCTGTCCAAAGAAAATTCCTTATGCCTTCTCCACTTGTTTCGGAAATGTGACATTGTCTGATCATTCCAGACAAAAACAATCGTGAAAAAACACAAAATTCACAGAGAGTTATAGCACGCATTGTTCACCGAATTGTACAAACAGTCGTACTGACGCTTGTGGATAGTCATAGCAGATGCCCCCTATCCAAAAACCGGATTCAGCCGAACAAGACCGAGGCGTAAGAATGCACCATTTCACGCACGCAAGTCGTCGCCAAACAAAGATCGTATATTAAACAAAGGTCATACACCAAACAAAAAAATTTGCATCCAAACAGTACACGTACAACGTACACCAAGTTGGACATACACCAAAGCAGACATATACCGAGGTACCACTGTAGTTATAAACCATTAAGTTTGCAAAATATTATTTCATTTTAAGATTTTAAAATGATTTATATCTGTATAAACAGGCAATTTTAATGAATATATTGTATATACTGACACACTTTTTTAGGGTATCCCCTTTCAATAATAATTCATCTTTTCGCTTTATGCTATAATAAAGACAAGACAAGCATTATAAGACTGCGAGAATTAAATTCATTTTCTGTATGCCACAAAATTGTCTTAACCGTTTAAGTGCTAAGCAATTTCCGATACAAACGATCGCAGCGCTTTTGCGACGCGTAGCATCAAAGGTTAATATGGAAAATTCTTGTATATACGAAATATAGTTTCTTAAAAACTTGAAAGACAATTACAAGTGATGACACTTTAAAATACTACCTACGATTTCTTATAAAATGATGACAAATTAAGTAGTATTTTGTTCACATTATATAAGAAATTTAATTAAAAATATGATGAGAACATGCTCAAACCATTATATTTCATTAAAACGCAAATTTTAACGGGGTCACATTGTACCCCGTTCTAATTTTCGACCCTATTTTCGATCTTCCGGCACCCGAAGGTTAATGTGTCTTTTTAATTGGTTTTCTTGCTTCATTACACTGGTTGCAAGCAACTAGAATGCATATATAGTCCGCTCTTCGATTTAAAAAAAATGCCAATAAAATATATTTAGATGCCTTTGTTGGCTACAATAAGAATTAATATTTTACTTATTTATAAAATAAGTTGCAAATTTTGTAAATTAAACATGTATAGATAGATGATTTTTTTAAATTTTTATAGAATTATAAATATATGGTTGTTTTATTGTAAAAACCTTGTCTTTAGAGTTGAGCACTGCAGCAGTTTGTGGAGGTATCCGGAGAACATAGTGCTGGACAGGATGAAGAGGGAGCCAAACTCTGGCCGGGAGATTTAGGTTAAGGCTGACCAGCTCGGCCCTAAGTCGGGTGTTACGCAATTCCTGGGATGCTATTGGAGTCAGTTTTTTTCCTATGCTAACTAAGGCTTCTGAAATACAAAAATGAAGCGAATGATTATTTTAGTATAGCAATAGTTGGACCTATTAACCCTTGTGACCAGGGGCGTGCAGTGCATACAAGCAAAAAAGCTGTGCATTACTAAAAATTCTGGGAAACAAATATAAATTGAATAATTAGATTAACATAAACAAACATTATTTTACAATTAACGCCCCCTGTGTACCAGTAGACTTTAATTGCTTAGTTCTAAAAACTACTACAACTCAACACTGTACCCATGGTGCTCTTGTGCATTCGCCGCATACTCCGTTCTATCTTTAAGCTAGTAAATTACTCAAGTCATGTAATTGGCTATTTACTGAATTGAAAATTCCTTTCGGTTGATCTGTTTTGTATGGAGTCCTTACTTTGTCTACTTCCTCTTTTACTAATTTGCGAATTTGACTCTCACTGTTTTTAACTTGTTGATTTCATGGCCGTTCTTTGCGTTCGAGGTGCATTTGGTGTATGAATTTGTTTTTGATTTGGGAAAAACAAAAAGCAATTGGCAGAACTATTTATAACTAAAATAATTCTTTTGTTTAGTTATTATGTGAAGGATTTTCAAACAATAAAAAAATCATGTTCAGTCGTAAAAAGTGTTCTTAAAAATGTTCATAAATTTTTATATTATTATTATTTTACGTTAAAACTTAAACTTTAAAGACACTATTAAAAGTACTCTAAAATTACAAATAAATATATAGTAGGGTCGTATAAACGACAGATTCATTTCGTCTAAAGACATTGGTTAAACGAAAGTTCATAATACTATATACAGCATATATTGTAGTACATATATTATATATAATTTTGTAATATCATTGGTAACAGCATAACCTAAATCTATACCTACTGCACGCCACTGCTTGTGACCCTGTCGTATCTGTCGGTGCATCTATAATGCGCTAGATGGCACTCAGCACATGTTAATTATGTGCAAGATCATGTTGTTATCACTACCAAGATTGCAATGTTTTTGTAACCATAATAAAATAGTAATAGAAATTAATGACACCACTTACAACATTTTGGAAATGACGACAAATAGTGTATTTTTTTTAATGTATGTAATATTTGATTCAGTGGTGAATTTTAAAATGAATAAGAAAAATTCTAATATTTATATTATACATGTTTTATTTAATGCTTTACTGTAACACGCTGTCATTTGCATCAATCTCATAAATGTGCCTAAGTGTAGTGAAACAGCCTCAGTTATGGCCACCAAACGACGAGCGGCTACCCGGCAATAAAATATGCCACACCACAGATAGGGTGATGGAGCGCTCGGTCAGGCAGTTGCAGTCCCACCTTCGGAACGGAATCACCTATAAGGCACGAATTCATCTGAAAAATGCATATTTAGGTCTTGCGCGATTTTGTGAGACACAAGAAAGGTATGATAGAGGGTCATTGCCCCTCCCCCAGAACAATGACCTATTACAGAATGATAATAATCTCAGGGTCTTCCAAGAGTTCATCAGGGTGTAGGTATCTCACTGGGAGACCTGACAGGGAAAATCTGGCTCTGCCTTGGCTTGGTCTGTCAGATCGTGGTTTCGAAACCCCGAATCACCATTCTTAGTTGTTTTGTCCTTTCCCATTAAGGGAGTGTGACACTATCCAGTGGTTAACCTGAACGTCAATATTTGCACACTTTTTGTAGTTATACATTTTTTTATTTTTTGTTATATTTATTGTGTTAATTATCTTGTTCATTACGTATAATTATTAACTTATAAAGGTAGAACTCATCTCAAAGGAGCAGTGAACGGCAAGGCAAATACATGTAGCTCCTAAAATAATTTCAGGAAAGCGGTGGGCCCAGAAAATAAAAGCTCTTCTACAAGCGACGACAGAACTCTGGTGACGAGCCGGCCTTCGTCACACGCTACTCTTGCTGAGTCCGCTTACTCTTCTGCAGGGGAACTATCTGCTATTGACCGGCCATCTTTCTCAAGATAATCCTTCAAATTGAATATGCAATACCGATCTCAGCAGCCCGCCTTCGCAGGCAACGGGTCTCACTCTGATGACCTCTGCTGGAACTATATCGAACCATCACTTCAATCCTTCTTGGAACCCCACAGGTGACCCTGCCTGCCTCAACTTGCCCCAGGTCATTCTTGGGTGCACTGAGTCGCTGCGCTGCTTTCTCTTGGACCACTGCATTCGATTGAGATCTGCAACGATTCACCCTGACTCTTTTTCCTTCATCGACCACTGTGCGGAAAACGTCCATTAGGTCCGCTACATCGCTCAGTCTGCTGTTACTAGCGAATCAAGCCATGCTGTCTGTCTGTACTCAGACTCTTCCGAGGTCCCCCGCAGAGGCCTCTGACGGTTCAGCTCGTCTCCCACAAGTATCCGTCGGTGCCACTAACCATTAAGTTTGTGCCTACACCGCCGTTAGAGACCTTAGTGCCTAACATGTTCAATTTTAGCGAATCAGTGCCGGTGACTGCACGCGTATGCCGTGCCAATGTTTAGAAACCTATGCACCTAACCATGACATGACACACCTGGTGATTGCTCAATGCGTTCAATGGTTTTACACCTGCACTGAGTCCATAGCCCATGAAACAATACTTTCATCTCAAGTACTCGAGCCACAGCCTCAATAATTGGAGATACATTTCAATCATCTTCACTTGTTTCTACATTAGAGTCAATCTAAAAATGTTTCGAAAATTTGACCTGTCATGGTGATGAATACACAAATGAAATTAAAAATAATTACGATAGCATAAAGAACGCAATGCAACCAAATCCTTTTTTATCAAACACAAAGTACGTTGGAGAACAAAATCGTTTATCACAAAACACACATTCGGCCTATAAACACCGGCACAACTGTTAATTAAATTGAATTTAAAATATTAAATCATCTGTTATGTTAATTATACATAATAAATTCATCAATAAATAATTTTTACAATACTCCGTGAAACAGACCCATACGACAGTGGATATATCACGCACACACACTGGCAACAAATTCAAATCATTTAACAATATTTCATCCTGTCTTCAGTTATAAACAATTTTATATAAACAAATAAGTTAATTTGACTTGATTCCTGCAAAATTTTTGATATACTTTTCTAATCATTTTGTCGAGAGGTTGTGAAATGAACAATGGCTGATGTCAAGCAAAAAAATGAGTTGGAGCCACGAATTGTTACACACATATGTGCGCGAATAACGGGGAACGGTATAATAAATTTGTGTAACTGTTTCTATTGTACCTTTCACAGAGCCCAACTAGGTACACGTATCAATATTGTTAAAATTTTGTGTTTTTGGGTCTTTCTCAAAACAATTATTCTATTTCTTATACTTTCTTTATTTTAATTATTGAAATGATACAGAGACAAGTTTATTTATTATGATCCTTCTTTATGATGTTGGATATCAGAGTAAATAAAAAAAAGTCAATTTATTAATATCTTGTTCCTACACAGGGGTCTGCCATTATAACACGCTTCGCTTAACACAGATTCACTATACTGTCATTCATCCGTTCCTTACAGCCTGACAAATATAGAAACAGTTTTTCCCATAACAAATAACTGAAATTTAATTAATTCATTTCCAACCCCCAAAAATAGTATGCAAATTAATAAATTTTAATACTTTTAAAAAAAAAAAAAAAAGAATAAATTTTATGTCAAAACTTTACCTTTATTGTACTGAAGAGACATGACTGTAAAAGCGGAAGATAAGGAAAGTTACTAATATTTAGAAGACAATTTAAACATCTATCTCTAATTCTGGTGATGGTTTTCATTTGCCGATGATTCAGTAGCACTTGTTTTAACAAAGAACTTGCCCAATGTTGCCTATTTCTGGCTAATTTTTAAAACCTTCATTACCGTTGAATCCATTTACGTGGAAGTGACAAATATAAAAAATATTAACGAATATGGAAACATTTGTTTGTTATCAGAAAAGAACATCACTATAAAAAATATAGCATTGTTTATGACAATGTTACAATTTTGCAAGATAGATGGCAATTTACTTGGTTTTTGGTTTATATCCAGGGTAAAAAGGATCGGTTTATATTTTTTTCCAATTTACAAATCTATTTGATAAAAAATGTTCTTAGGTTTTCATGGTCGTTCAATTAAAAAACTCGTGGTGCTTCAAAGCTGTAGGAGTCGAAGATCCCTCACAGATAGTGATCCGACAGTAGACGGAACTTAACATAACACAACACTACTCATTTCACACGTTTTCGACACGGTAGTGCAAACCAGTACCTAATACAACGACAGACCCTGTTTTCGACACGATACTGCAAGCCAGTACATAATCACAACACTAACAGTCATACATCACATCAGCCCTGATGATAGACCCTGCAATTGGATCCGAAATGTCAGCCAGATAGGTCAGATATACACGGCATATTAACCCAGAAAACTATACACAAAAGATTTTATGTTCTATCATTATTGACACGTCACACTAGTTCCCACACATTTCATTTACTCAGCTATAGCGTTCTGACATAATAAAGAAATCTGTACCAATGAAATGTAACTGGGGCTGTACGCAATGGCAACTGGACGGCGAGCTACAACCGCAGTCAAACCCCCGCCCGCTCAGCAGGTCCCCTAGAGCGGGCGGTGGCGGAGGTGGTGGGGGAAGAAGCGGAGCTCGGAGTGCAGAGGCATCTGACCGTGAACGCGCGTGGTGGGCACCCCCGGCGTGCGAGGGTCTCTGTACAGGTGGCAACCGAGGAGGGGCCAGCAATTGGGCTCGCAGGCGGGCCCCGCGACCTCGTGCACGTCCTCCGCCCGCTGCTGCGGAGGAGGGGTCTCCTGCGCCATAGGACCCCAGCAGCCAAGCGAGGCGGAGGGCAAAGTCAGCACTAGCGCGACAGCGCTGGACCAAGTAAGGGTGTAGCACCTAAAACAGAAGCACAACGATAACTAAAGTTTCTAGGCCATCTAACTGAACTGCTACTGAGTTCAAAGTATTATAATAGTACTAAGACTAGGTTCAAGAGATAGAGAAGAGAGGTTCAAAAACAGAGTTTGAAGACTTTAAACTGCGTCACAAGTTGAATAGTTAGAGTATATGCTCGCAGAGTTTACACTTGGTATTGTAATATATACTTCATTCAAATTTACCTAGACGTGAGAAAATCACTCTAGAAGAGTGCAACATGATGCAAAAGATTGACCAATAAGCTTTAGCAGTATAATTTTTATTAACTTTACAGGTAATTAAAAAAATATAATAAAAACTTACATTATGTAATATGCATAATATTCATCATAGCACTTTTTTGCATTTAAAAATGTGCCTTTTTAAATATACAGAAAAATAATGAAAATTAAAACTCACAATATCTGCACCAAAGTGAGCAAAGTTCTGTACTATTCCAGATGGCATAAACACTTAAGACACTATCGATATTGGCACACAGAATAAAAATTCTAATACACAATTTTTATACGGTCGTACCCCGTTAATCGACACTAATTGGTTCCACCAAATGTCATTGATAAACGAATAGTCGATTAATAACCAATATATAAAAGTGAAGAAATTGAAAAAAATTTGTTTATCAATTATTTTAAATCAATATATAATATGATGCAAATTGTAACAATAGTGAAAATTTTGAAGCGTTATATTCAGTATATTTTTACGACGTTCAGAGGTATTCCGCTAGTGTTTATTTTGATAATAGAGTTAAGTTATTTCAACCATAATTTTTTTTATTTCTTTATAAGCTACATGCAACATGTATATGTCGAAATTAATTATAAATCTAGTAAACTAAATAAATTTTGAAACATTGTGTTGTGTAATATAAAAATGTTTTTTAATTAATTCATACGCAAACCTTGAAATATCTCGAAATGAAAGAAACATGACTTAGACCACTTTCATAATAATGGGCACATATGTATGTGATTTATTAAAATTTCGAAAATTAAAAAAAAAACAGATCAATTAAATCAAAATATATATATAGTAAGGACCTCGGTTTTACACTTCTCTGGGGAACAGAAAAAAAACGGCCTAAAACTGAGGAAAATATAAAAGTGAGGAAATGAAAAATGTATGGAAAAATTGACTTTTAATGAAAAATAGACGCATTACGAGGCGCTTGCGTCTTTCTTCTCGACTTATGAATTTTTATGATTGTGTAAAGTCGAACACGAGATGTTAAGCTCCTTTGCCAGGTCAATGCGCAAATCGACGTGATCGAAAGATTTTAAAAAAATAATCATCTTCAACTATATTGTATTTCATTGTTGTGACATTTTAAAAGCAAATTATGATGGTATTAATGATCATAAATGGATAATGTAATAAAAACAATCTAAAAAATATTTAATGTCAAATGATATTAACAGAAAAAGTAATGTGAAAACAAAATAAAAATCGATTCAACAATCAAAACTGACAAAAGAAGATCGAAAAACATTAAAAAAACAATGCATAACATGTTAAAAAATTAACATAGAAATGTCAATAATTGTCACGGCGAAGATCGCGCGCACGACCGGCATATGCAGTGAAGCGAAAATTGTAAGTCGTTTGGCAAAAACACAACTCCGAAACCCCTAAAAATTTATTAAGGAAAACACATTCTTATTGTGAAGTTGTAATTATTCAGAACATAGGTCTGTGATATTTTAAATACTAAATTAATGTATTAATTATAAATATATACATATAAAATCAATTTTGTCGAAAAATATTGTTTTTGCGTCACCGGGATTCGAATCTGGATCTCTATTTCCAATCCGGGGAAAAATGAATTTGTGTGTCGCGGCATCTGTGTAGTAGACGGATGACTGATGTTTAAAAGAAGTAATTTTCATACAAAAAGCATAAAAATCAATGAATTTAGGAATTGACTTGTTGAATTTTCGAAATGTTTTGGCGTAAAACTGAGAAAATGTAAAATTTTATTTGCGTAATTTATGAGAAATATTATATGGGAATGTGTGAAGTTGAAACGGGACTTCGGGAAATGAGAGTTTTCAACGTAAATAATGGAAAAACGTAAAACTGAGGTTTTACTGTATATGTATATATATATATATATATGTGTATAAAAATAACATTCTAGACCCCTTTGCTACTTTGTATCAAACATCAAGCCAACAGAAAGATATATCAAACCAACACGCTTCATGTAATGCAGACTCATGTAATCTAGAAATTGGTCTGTGCGCACACATCGTGTAGAATATCAGCACCAGCGTTGGTTGATTGAATCGTCGAAGTTGAATAGTGAAGTAAGTACGGGGTATGACTGTATTACCTTTAAAAATTGAATCCATAAGTATGCTTTGGTTACCAGTATCTAGTGGGCAACTAATTAAGCAATAGAGCAATATATAAAAATACCCCTCGTAAACAATAACAGTATATTAATTTTTAAAGTGTAATATATAATTTGTATTAATAATAATAATGCATTTATTCCAGCAAAAAAAAATAATATATAACATACCTCAGCCACATCGTCTATCTCAATGTACATAGTTGCCAGTTGTGGCAGGTAAAAATCAACATCCTCTTTGGGGAAACTGAAGAGCTTGTTGGCCAAGTAGCTCTGAACTCCGGGTTCCTTGGAGTTGAAGAGATAGCCGATAGCCATGTGCATGTCAAAAAGTTTGCTCTCAAACAATCGCAGGAGAAAATCTTTAGATCTGGCTGCTTCCTTGGCCTGCGTCTATAAAATGTAGAATAAACATTTTATCTGACGTTAACAATGTTTTTGCTAAAGCTTTTCTTAAAAGAGTATAAAATAAGCTTTATGAATACGAGTTTAAGAGTGCAATATTTTATATTAATAATATTAGAGTATATCCAAGAACACACAATTATTGGATTTTTACCTCCAAAGGCATTGTTATTAAACAAATTATAAATATCTCATAGAGACGAAGCTATATATTATATAGGAAGTGTGGAAGTATTTGATAGATATGTAGGTTGATTGCGGGTAGAATTGGTGAACGTTACATTTTGTAAAGTGATCACATAAGTCAGCCGAAGACAAATCGTAAGCCTTGTAATACCCATACTTCCCATATAACATAATATAAATAGCTTCGTCTTTATGATATATTTATAATTTGTCTTTATTTTATACTTTCGTAAAACATTCTCACATAAATAATCAATGTTACAGTACTAAATATTTAACATTATAATGATCGTCGTATCGTATCGAGATATCGTAAGCGAGAAAATATCGTAAGCGAGATAGATTCCTTCAAGAAATATGTGAGAAATACAATTTTTTCAACTCTCTTTACCTACCAAACAAATATTTTACCTAAATACAAAACTAAAAAAATCCCCTTTCCAAATTACGGATTTGTCAGTTACAAAATTTTGCCAATCAGGAATTCAACATATATCACATTAAATATGTTTAGAATTACAGCATGGCTGTTTGAAAGTGGATCTAAAAACTTGGTGATAATTCTTTTCATAGTCTTACAACTACAATAATTGAGATTAAAATGTTATCATACATTAACCATGTCATTATGAAAATATCTGAATCTAATTTTTCATAATTCTAAACTAATAAAATAATATAATTAAATACGGACAATAAAAAAACAAATAAATGATGGTACAATTTAAACACATGCACAAGCAGGACAAAAAATATAATAAATCCCCTTTTTTTGTTTTATTTATCATAGCACACAAAAACTTTATGTGTATTAAAAAACATATTGTCATTTGCGAGGATGACGTCTTGTTTTGACATGTAATTGTGATGTCCTTGGGATTGTATGGCTGTGTGTGAGTGCCGCGCCGCCGGCATGCGTGCGTGCGAGGCTATAAAGGGTGGAGCGCGGTGGGGCGCGGTCTCTTTCTTTGCGTGTTCATCGGCTTGATCGTTTGACCTATACTAGTGATATACCTTGTACTAAATTGTATTGTATTGTAATAAATGTATAATTGTTACAAAGTCTGTTTCTTGGACCTTCACATTACAAGGTGTACGTACTTAGAAGACAAATCATAGTTTTCATGGTTTCACATTCACTCATATCTCGCTAAATGGCTTTTTGCTATAACAACCTTTTTTAATTATGGCTCAGTATCAATTTACTACCCATGATATTGTGTAATTCTTCATATTCCTCTTCAGATGATTCCTATGATTAGAACCATATTAATTCAAGTTTGTTTCCTATTTTTTTTAATGGTTATTAAAACAATGGAAGTCGGTTATAATGCGGGTTTGCGAGGGACGTATCTGACTCGCATTGTATGATAACCGCGGTATAAACGAATTGTTCAAAATTATGATTTTTTTCAATGAAAAACAACACATTTTAAAATTTTCTTTATTATTTTTATAAAATATAAATAAAATTCAATTCTGTTCACATAATTCATATATTATAACAATTCTTTCAAATTAAATATTTAAATTTAATGAACATAATATATTTAACACTTAAATTATGAATAATCTCTGTTAAATATCATGTACATTTAGGAACGAAAATATAACGATGATAATTCAAATTTTCAATTTTTTATGAAAATGTCGGTTTTTATAATTCATTTATATGTATCTGAAGTCTAGATTTGACTTTTTTAAAAACTATTACTTAGATAGGACCTTTATACTCATTTAATACAAATAAACTTTATGTTATTTTCCATAATTAAGACAATACAAACATTATAAGAAAGACCACGATCATTAGATGCATTTTCCGCGTGCTACAAAATTGTGTTAATTTTAATAATAAATTAAATATATTTTCTTATAATCTTGAAGTCAAGAATATGGAGACAAATTAACAAAATGTTAAAAATTAATAGAGTTATAACCATTCAATTTGCAGGACATATTACCAATTTTCAATGTTTTTAAAATATTTTGTTTTAGTGAAAACATACGTTTTTAAATAATATATTCTATTTACTCGCATGCTTTGAGGCTTCAGCTACTATTTAAAACTAAGTCTTATATCAAAAATATTATAATCAATTTTTAAATAATATATTTCCAGTCTTATAAAAGACAATTATTAAAAGACTATAATTGTTCATCAAACTTCAATATGCTGGTCTATCCACCCATGACGGGCGTCGAATCCGCACTGCCATTATTTTCGTTAAAAATGCTGAAAATATATACTTTCACGCATATTTTATCCACAATATGAATTAATATTGAACTTATTCATAACATTAGTAGCATTAGATGTTTTTTTACTGATTTTAAGGGAAAATAATGTTTTCTTTAAACATTTTATATGCGTTATTTTTATGTAAGTTGCAACTAAATATTTTGTTTATATATAACACTATTGTCTTTTAACACTAGCTGTCTGTTTCATAAATAGTATGTAATTGTGAAATAGATAAATCACCAAAACGGCAACATGGCGTTTTAAATCGATAATATTAAACAAAATTGAAGCTGTCATAATTTTTTTAAATTTAGAACATTGACTTAGGCGATCATCTAAATATATGTAGGTACTTTGTCTGATTTCAAAACATATTCATATATATATATGAGTTAGGTACTCGAATAAATTATTTAATTTTCCATTGATTAATTCAAATGACAATACACATTTTTATTTCATTCCATATTAATATGAAAAAGACTCCTGATATTTTTAACACTCGTATCGAATGCGAGAAAATCAACAATTTTATTGTTGTCTCTATTCAAATCTTCCTCTCGTATGATTTACGTAACAAATAACATCATTAATTATTTCTCTGATACTTATAAGAATTTAACTATTAACCTCATCTTGAAAGCATATGTAGAATTTCTCGAATTTCAAACTGGAGAAATGAAAGCTCGCCCTTAAGAATTTTAATACATAACACAATCACTTTTAAAAAAAATCCTTTTTTTGCTATTTTACGAACGACCGTCCACAATAATTAATTTATTAAGATTTATTTTAATTTACCTTGACATGCTTGTATGTGTTTTTACGCTGGGTGCCTTAAAACAAAAATGGCACAAAAATATCCACGCATTATAACTGACTTCTACTGTATTTATTTCATCAGAGACTTTTTTTAAAAATAAACTTATGTTCAAATTTTTTTTTTTAATTTTAAATACAAGGATAGTATAGGACTAAACAGTTAATGGTGTAAAGCGCTCTTGATGTGAAATTTATTATGAAAATTGTGCTATAAAAATATCCAATGTTATTATTATTAATGTGTAATGAAAATGTTATTTTCAAATTAAGCACAAAAAAATAATAAATTTATTTAAAACATTGCTATTTTCAAAATATTTCTATGAAATTGTAACAGATCTTATTGAATATAGGTGTGTATCAAAATTGATGATTCATTATATGGTATTTCGTTTCGTACAACTTTCTCAGAACATACCTCGGCCATAAAGAAAGGTTCGGTGAATTATTTAAAGTAAAGAAGCTAATACATACAACACAATCTGTCTGAAATGTTTTTTTTTCCAAGTGTTTCTGCTGTAGAAAGTAAAATGATAGCTCAACCATGAATATAATTAGGGAACATGATATGACATATCTAAAGTGCCCACGTATGTAATCAGAAATCTCGATCAGAAAGGTTACTCAGCTGTAGACACATATATGTACTATTATATAGGAATAAACTCCCATAGAATTATGTGATTTTAATTCATTTATATAAAACATTGTGCCTAACTGCAATGACAAAAATATAGGTGGGCAAAATATTTTTTTAATCTCTAATAACAATAATAAGAAATTAACATAATTTCACAATTCTATGTGAAGTTATTATATAAGCCTGAAGTGTTGTATTGGAGCGCATGAAAACATTTAAACATATTTATTAGATTACCACATTCAAACTTGCGTAATGTTATATGTGGAATCAATTGTTGAAGGAAAATAATTAATTTATGCAGCAATGTTTCGTGCAACAGTTGATTTTAATTACAATATTTAACCCATTACGTACTGAAAGAATTTTCTACATATAATGTATAAAAAAATTCACATTATCTAAACATAATGTACATTTCCGTAAAAATAAAATCGATTTTCAAAATATACTTCTTGAAGGTATTACTTTAAAACTGGTAGCTTGGGACTCCGGAGCTCCGAGAAAATTAATACAATTTTTTTTTAAATGAATCTTTATGATACACATCTATTTTTTTAGTGAATAAGTTGGGTAGCACCAGAATGTTTATCCTGGCTTATTAAAGATATCTTAGGGATATATTATCATATGCACTACATAAAAAAATTAAGAAATTATTTTTAATTTTTTAAATGCATTGTAACCATTATTATTTATTATATTTAAAAATATGTATCCATAATAAAATTACGCTTCCCCGTCTATATGTATGACTTTCTGGATGTGGCGGCTGTGGAGAATAGCCGCCTGCAGGGCCTAGCAGTAAGCAATGCTAGTTATAAAATAAATTTCCTGAAATTGTGTATGATTGCTCTGAAATTATAAATCCTACAACTTAATCTTCTTTTGATAAGTGGATGCTACGTTTAATATATTAATAATCTTTCAAATTACATATGATAAAAAATAATTATCTAGAAATTTCTGTGAATGATTAATAAATTCATTTCAGACAATGCTATCCATTTCTTTTAAAAGAGATAAATTTAAAAATTGTATATCTCGGAAATACTATAATCAAAGACAAATGACGTGTGGTGATCCCGCACACGCCCATAGACATGGTCGTGTAAGGACTCACCTTTCAACCATTTAGGGTATATGTAATAAAACTGAAATAAAAAAAATTTTACACCCTGCTCTAGTTACAACAGACACTATACTGCGACATACAAACAACACGCGTGCAACAAAACCTTTTGACACAATCACTAATCAATCATATTTAAATAACCTCAACATCTGTCAATTCACAACGGTCAATTCCTACAGATGACATTATTACCTTGAATATATCTCTTCAATTTTTCCATCCTTAAAGTTACATTATCCATCTGCCAAACTCGCTCTCTGTAAACTTTCCCACATTCCTCATATAGCATTAATAATTGGACGATGTGAAGTTACGATGATACATTTTTATATTGACATATTTAATGAAAGTTTATATAAAAAATTTAAAATCAATCTGGAGTATTTTAGCATATTAAATTATTTTCAACCTACGTTAATTTTGTAACATTACTCACATGAGCATACCCCTGGTGTGAGTATTGTGAGTAACCTAAATCTATGACAAGTGCTCGCCACTGATGCACACTACATATATGTATGCACACAAACCCGAGCATTATTTCTACAATATTTCTAATATAATTATTATGTAATTTGTGAACTCTTATATCTTACTAAATTTTAAATAATGTTAATGCATAATAAGAAATAAATACTGCATTAAATACAAATAAAATTATCATCATTGTTCAATATTCATTTATGATTTTTGTCTAATCATTAATAATAATAAAAAAAAGGTTGCATTTAAAAATAATATGGAGAATTAAAAGATCAGATCTTATGGAATATAAAATATCTCATTTTTAAAGTCTTTTACTTTTCCTTTTCAAGTTTTAATTATCCTAGGAGATCACGGAGCAGTATGAATCGCATTCGAAGCTGTTAAAATTGAGTTACAACTGGGATTGTATTATGGAAAGGCTGAGAATGATATCGAAAGGAGGGTGACTGCAGGAAATAAAGTAAACGGCGCTTTGAATGGAATTATATCTAACGGGAATTTGTCAACCGAGGCAAGACTAGCGGTGCACAATGGAGTGCTGGTACCGACACTGATGTATGGAAGTGAGGCCTGGAGCTGGCAAAAAAGGAACGAAAGTAGACTGAATGCAGTAGAAATGAGATCACTTAGACGTATTTGTGGCAAATCTATTTATGACAGAGTAAAGAATGAAGAAATAAGGAAAGAATGTAAAGCTGTTAGTATAGTGAGTAAGATTAAGAAAGGATCACTTAGGTGGTTTGGTCATATGGAAACGATGAATGAGGAGAGAATGGTAAGAAAGATATATGACGCAAGTGTTAATGGAACCAGAAATAGAGGACGTCCGCGGAAGACTTGGCATGACCAGGTAAACCAGATAATGGAGGATGGTTCTGTTAGAAGCCTCAACAATCGGCGAGCTTGTATGACAAGATGTATGAATGTGGATGAGGTGAGAATTGTGTGTCAGGACAGAAGAGTATGGCGCTCTATCCTCTCTGCTTACCCCCACGGGGAAACGGTGTGATGGTAAGTAAGTAAGTAAGTAGTTGTATTGCCCAAACATATGCCCATAATCCATTCAAACAGGAATATCTGAATTTTACTCCAATTAAATAATATTACACAAAAACATTTTGACATAACCACTCTCATTCCGATGTGTCGTTCTTACAAATGACAATAATAAGTAATATTTATGGAGTAAATACACCTCACATTGTCTTTAAATCAAAAAATATCTATAAAAATTGGTAAGATTTTTTTAATTATTCATTTTTCAACAGCGAAAAATTCAGTAAAAAATTAATATATCGTCTGCTTTAAAATCAACAAAATCAACAGATACACCTTTTTGAAAGATGGATGACGAAATATAGCAAAAAGGAGCGCCAACATCACCACCATTTGAAGAAGACAATTAGATTATTTGTTAACTAATCAGGACAAGTATTAAGAATTAAATAAATTTTATTTAAACTTTCAACATTTTACCTATCAATAGGGGGGTCGTGGGGGGGATGAGCGACAACCAGCACAGAGGACACCTTTTTTGTTATATGTACGTGTCTTCGCCATATAGCCAAAACTGAATAATAATGACAAGAGTGATTTAAACATTTTCCTGTTCTTTAAACATCTAATGGCTTAAATATTATACCTAGTAAAATTTTTTTGATATTTCATCAGATTAATCTTATTTGTCATATTAAAAATGCCACTAGATCTAATAAAAATATTTTTTCGTAGAAAGCAATCACTTTGTGGTTTGACATATTAGATTAAATAATAAAACATAATCACTTTTATACAAAGTGATTGTGTCTTATTTAATCAAATAAAAATAGTTATTAATTGAAATTTTAGAGTTTAAAACAGTTATATGCAAAAGTAAAATATAAAATATCTGACTTTAGTAAGTAGACATGCGCAAGATCTTTTGGAATTAAGTTATACAAAAATTTTTTTTACTGTTTTTCAATGATGGTTATATGGCGACGATATGTTTTTATAAGTCTCAGACGATTGATTACCTCAGATTTGCTGTCTTCTTTGGACTCGGTTTTAGCGCTGGTAACAATAGTAGTTTTATTTTCATTTTTTGTCTCATTCTCTTCACTTTTCTGGCAATCTTGATCATCCGGTGGTTCCTCATCGTTTACTTCAGGGGCTCCCGAGTCCAAACTTTCCCTGGATCTTCCCACTATAGGAGGGGCCGTGGCTGTTTGTGACCCCTCGTACTTGCAACTGCTGACCGGGCATATTATGCCGGAGTCGTCGGAGCCTAAAGATATTTCATTTTTGTTACAAAGATGAATTAACTGTTTCTATTATTCAGAATATTGAACTGTGATATTTTAAATATGAATTAAATATATTAATTACAAAGATATACATGTAATATCAATTTGACAATTCTGACAATTTCACAATAAGTATGTGTTCTCCTAATAATAAAATTGTATCAATGTGTCCAAAATTTAATAAAAATGAATTGATAATTCTGGCGTCTACTATCAGATTACTCAAAGGTATTCGAGATTCTGTAAAAATAAGGTAGATGGCTCTTTCAAATAATGGAACGATTAAATGTATTAATATCAAAAAGATAACATATAGGTTCGAAAATTTGTCACTAAAAATATTGTCGCTGTAGCGTAGTTGGATAATGCACCTTCCCCTGTTTGGAAAGAGATCCAGGTTCGAATCCCAGTGGTGCAACAATAATAATTTTCGATAAAATTGATTTTATATGTATATCTTTCTAATTAATATATTTAATTAATAATTCATATTTAAAATATCACAGACCTATGTTCTGAATAATTACAACTTCACAATAAGAATGTGTTCTCCTAAAAATAGTTCAGATATTTTAGCATGAATTAAAAAGAAATATAGATGATTTGCAAAATGATTTCCAATAAGTATTATCTGCAGAGTGAATATTATGTTACAGGCCAATGTTGTTTCTGAATAACCATGAAATAAATACGTTTTTTAAATTTGGCTCTTATTTAATGATTATTTAGTTTATTACAATTATGTATAGAATATGACATCGGCCAAGTGGCCGCGTCTGGCAGCGGCACAAATGCGTGTTCTTTTAATTATATTTTTCATAAAATTCTTACACACTACGCATGTTATTTCGGCAATTTCATTTTGAATATTGTCCTGTAGCATCGGAATTGTCGTTAGCTTATTGGCGTAGACCTTTCCTTTCGATCGATATAGAAGGCCAGTCGATATCTCCACCAAAAATTTCAAGCGTAGCTCGTGTGTGAGGTGGCACCGTCCTATTGAAACCACATGAAATTGTTGAACCCAATTTGGCCACCGAGAAGTTTTCCAACGTGTGACGATAGCGAACATCATCAATGGTTACAGCATCGCTATCCAACATAAACACAATACAATGTCTACACTAATAATTCACAAGTTTTACAACACTCTCACTATATATATACATATATATTTATTTTTTTCTCTATTTTTTAATATCCTATAATTCCTGTCGAATCTTTATCTTTCTTGAATTAAATAACACCACAACACGGAAAAATTGCCTATTTTAACACAGACAACAGTCTAGCAAAGTAGCCAGGACAATGCTGCATATATCAGAGGTGGAGTCTACTCTATCCCATACAATAAACTACGAGTATACTTAATTGCAATATAATTGTATCTTATGTTTATCATGTTATATTATAATATTTTATATTCACCTCTGTTACAACAAAAACGTATATGTCAATAAAGTCTAATAAATAAATTGGCATTATTATTCAGATGAAACTTCAACACGTTGAGGCGTTAGATGCTCCATAATAAATTGTAATCAACCACTCTCAACGACTACCAAATGCGAACTGACAATTGTCCGCCAAACCAAAATGGCGACCAAACAAAATCAGCCTAGAACATGATATTCACCTGTACTTATGTAAAATACAGACAACATTAGAACAAGTTAATAACATAGTATTTTCTATCAGGATTGAAGAGTTTTGAGGAATTGAGAGAATCATGGATTTCCTCATCAAATTGAGGAGCTCTGGAGGAGGAATTAAACTTGAAATGTTGACAAATCAATATGCATACACATATATAATATACATGTTAACAAACACTAAACCGGTTGAAGCTGATGTTGGCAACCATTGTCGGTATACCTGCTGTCTTTGTGTAAAATAAATGAAGCAGTAACTTTTTTAGCCATTAAAATAAAATGATAAAAAATATGAGATTTGAAACAAATTTGCCCTTTTAAAATTGGCATTTCTATGGCTGTGTATTTTACGCAAATAACAACGCTTCAAATCAATAAGCATAACTACTTAACCATTATATTATTCAACCAAAATTTAAGATCTTCTAAGAATTATAAATAATATGAAATATAGAAAACGCGAGCTATGATAACAAATTATGAACACGAGATAACTCATTATAATCTATGTTTTATTGGCCGTTTTATCACATTTATTACTTATTATAAAAAATTATAAAAAAAATTTAATCCAGTTCTTCAATTAAAAATAATAAACCTTGAAAACAATATCACAATGTTTGTACAATGGCATTGTAATCGACTTTTGTTTGAACAGATATTAAGCAGATAAACCTAATGAAAAGAACGAAAACGTGGCTAAAGTTTACACAATTTAAGTAGGTTTGCAGTCATATATAAAGAATGATACCAAAGCCTTGACATTACTCGAGCAATATAAAAATTACTTATGTGACGATTAAAATGAAATAATCAATAATAAGAGAATTTTATATAATCAAATAAAGAAATCTAATATACGAAAAATCTATTAAATAGCTTCACAATCGTTTCCATTAATCTGGATAGTGCATTATTTTAAGTGGTATTTTTGATTATAATTTAAAACTAAAGATAAAAAAATTCCAATGTTAATTTTAAAATTAATCAGTTTTGAACACGAGAAAACCGTATACATGAGACAAAAATATTTTTTTATTTCATGATACTCAATTACAATAGTATTCAAGATCAACTATCACATTATTATAAATTTGAATACTTTAAAAGAATAACTATTCTGGTGAAATTAAAGGTAAAAAAAATAATTTTACAATGCGTCACAAGATTAAATATATATGGAGATACAATACCGAGTGGTGGTACGGAATTGATGTTGGGAGAGGGTGTCGGCGGGGCCTCCGGGATCCGCTGCAGCACGCTGTCCAACGAGCGGTTCCTCTGGTGACCCGCACCCCCCACTACCTGGGGGCCGCATCTGCACACAGACAACACTGTCACTATTCATTTATCCCCACAGCGAGCGACTTATACTTCCCTCTTGAGCGCTCTTTACATTATGTTAATCACCCCTGGTTCAGGACTTGTAGTAATCCTTCCAGCGATGTACACAGGAAAACCTAATTACTCTGAAAATTCCCTAATCCAAACATATCTTAAACCCAATTAGTTTTGGTTACAGAAACTATATTAAGCTTTATATGTATAAGTACCTTGGATCCTAAAGCATGTCAAAGCACAGAAAAAATGTGCCCCATAATTTGGCTGTGGCTATTTGAATATCAAAATTATTAAACAATAATTTCCTTTAAGGCCCGTGTCCACAAAAGGAGACACGATAAGATAATCATAGAGATTTAGTTGAGATACTAGTCCAATACTAGATACGTAACACATAGATACTTATAATCGTGTTGAGATTTTGATCTGGAGATAAACTCAATCAGTTAGAGATTGGTAGAAAGAGACAAAATCCAAACCAGTGTACACAACATTCGATATTTGTCATATGCACACAAATGTCACCTAAAACCACCATAAATCTATACGACTATCTTTTCTGAAAAGTTTGGTTAAGTCATTAAATATTAAAATTTAATTATTCAGTTTTAACTGCTGCTGGGGAAATTTAAAATCATTTGACTGACAAACGACAATGACATTTGACATACGTGACAAGCATGAAGTAAGGCGGTAATAGCGAATCTCTGAGATGTGGTGTGTACACAGAGACTAATAAAGCTGACAAAAAATCTCATGGAAGGAAAATCCATATCTCGGAGATTGTCTCGAGTTAAAAATCTCATTTTGGACACGGATCATTACAGTAAAACTGTGTCAATTGACATAATCGCAACAGATTTTTTTAACAGTTTTCTTAATGTTGATTTTCTGCCAAATAATTGTATAAAAATATCACAATTTATTGTTACTTCCCAAAAGAATTAGCAATTTCATATTTTTTCAGATACTTTTATGTGATTTTGTCACTCATTAAAATTTAAAATATGAAGGTATATTTATTCATAATTCATGTTAATTTTATCTTACGGTCCTGGGTGTACTTTGCATGTTATATTAATGTCTACTTTTAATATTATCAAATAATTTCATTGTAATTATTTATCCTATTATTTATACTGTTAAAAAGAAATAAGTAAATTTTTAAAAATTAAGAAAATGTGTTTTTATTCCTATTCCAATATTCATTGAAAAAATTTGTGGGTACATTTGTTTTAATGTAAGACTTTTTTATTACTCTCTGAATATTTTGTAATTTGTAAATTTATCAATTAAGAGCTCCGAGACTACATACATTGAAGGTAAAGAAGAGGTGATCTTTTTAAGAATCACACAATTTTATTATAATTTTCTGCATTTAAAAAATATTACAAATATAATGTCAAAATGTCAAACTAGTACAAAAAAGCGATCAAACCTAGAAAAGGCACCAGTTTAAGACACTAGGGCTCACTGAAACCTTAAATTAATTCAAATTAAATAACGTAAATTTCAATAAGATCACATCTTCCTTCGTTATCTTTAATGTAGGTAGTCTCGGAGATCTTAATTAATAAAATTACAAATTACTTAATATATAAATACACTCTGAACCGTATGATTAACATTCATTATCACACAAGCTTTTTATATCAAATTTTCTTTCTTGGAAGTAGATTAACTAACAGGTAGAACACTTACTTACAGTATAATGAATGATACATCAGTGAACAAAGTGTAAAAAATCAGGTTAGATGGAATTATAAGAGTGAAACCTAAGTATAAAATACATCATGCTGCCTACCCAAAATAAATAATTATCACAAATATATTTTTTATTAAAGAACTACCTTCTATAAATATGATATGAACACTATTAACTTATGCAATTTATATGGCTCAACTCACTCATGTACCAGTATTTGACTAATATTCTATATGATGTATCTAGCATGTATAAAATTGCAACATTAAACAACTCATGGCCAGTAATTCAATTATACGTGTTGATTACATTAAACAAAATATATTTTATGATTCTGTTATTTTACCACAATTGTGCCTTAATTCTCTAGCCAAAAATTATATGAAATAATATAAATTAATGTAATGTTTAGGCAATAATTATCATTTTTAATCTGGAAAGAGCTGAAAATAGTTTTACTTTGATTAAATTTTAGTATACATAATGTTATTGTATCTTTCACTTTTTGTCTCAAAACAAAAATAAATAAACATAAATAAATAAACCACTGTTAAAAATTCTCAAGGAAGGGAATTAGAGTTTTAGATATTATAGACAGGACAGTTTTGGGGCACAATTTTATTTACTTTAAAAATAAATAACGCTAAACAATAAAAAATAGCAAAATAAACTTACACATGTAACATTACGAACACTAGAATACAAAACCACAAAATATGTTAATGAATTCTGTCAAAATATTATCAAAATGAAAATAATAAACAATGTAGTACCTGAAATCAAGGCTATGATTTCTATGATGTGAAGAGAGCTGTATGTGCAAATTGTTTCTAATGCCTCCAGATCTGCTGGAGTGTACTGGCACATCTTCGCACATGCTCGCTGCCGACAGGAATCACCAACTTTAGATACAACCGACCTCATTCACCAAACTCAGAACGACATCCGACAAAAACATTCACATTTTAAGGTCATACATTTCGTGTCAAACATCGAACTAATTCGGCTATTCACACGTTGAACAACGTTAGTGTTTAGCCCACTTGGTAAACATTATAAACTATAGTTCACAAAAACAAGAATTATATTAAGAAACTAAATTATTCTCATATACGTCACACGGCAAAAACTTTCTACGATCTGTACTCCTGTAGGTGCAATTAAGTGACAGGATTGTTTTTGTTAATGTTTATGATTTCTGTTAACATACTCTACACTACTGTTGGCCACAGACTTACAACACAATATCAAAAATATATGCACACGCTCGAATACAGAGTACGAATCATTTGGGAGCAGTCAATTACTTAATTACATATAATAATAAATCAACTTCAACAAATATCTTGATTTCCTCCTCACTGCGCACCCGACCATAGATACGAAACAACAATAACCTACACACTAAACATCTTTAGATCTAGGATCTAGACAAGCTACATAGAGTAAACACTATTTCTTGAGGAAAATATTTTGAGAAGGCAGGGAAAAGACATTTATAATTTTATCAAAATACATTAAATTTCGGTGAATTTTTGTGACACACTACCTTTCTATTAAAAAATATCTCAAGTTTACAAAGGATGATCGTTTATACTGCACATAATAGTATATTTTCAAAATAAGTAGGTATAGTTAAATATATTAGATACATAAATAAAAAAACATATAAATTTTATACCTCAACGTGGAATGACGTGAAGCTATCACATTAAGTAGATGTAGAAAAATCAATAATAAAGAAAATTTAATTTTGCTTATCGCATGCAAAATCACCGCCAACGAGACCATATGGATGTAATTGCCTGGAGATTGTCGACTTAGGATTGTGCAATAACCATTAAATGAGCTTGTTGTCGTCTTTTGTCGTACAGGACTCATTGTTTTAAAAAGATGAAGTGGATGCAATACTTTACATTCGGGTGACAGGAATAACAACCAAAAGAGTGAACTTCGTTTTTTTGTATCACAAGGGCCAGTAAATTCCTAATATTCTCTTGTTTAAGAGAAAACAATTAAGCTAGAGCCACTCACCAAGCCTAATAATAAATCAGATTCTGAAAAGCGACAAGATGACGGTCAGTAGAAATTACTAGCAGTGATATACGATATCGTCAATTTTTTATCTGCGTTATTGTTTTGTAGAAAGAAAGGGCGCAAAGATACAATGGGAACTGCGCTGCTTTTGTTAAGTCGAACACGTGTCCCGACTTTCATGTGGAATTAATACAAACAAAATTGAAGTGAAGTATTTAGATTAAAATAGACACGTAGTACTGCGGACTCGCGCCTACAAGTACATATGTATGGTAAGGTTAAGATAAAAATATGTAATAAATATAAGTATTTATAGGGAATTTACAGGGTATTTATAATAAATAAATTAACATGTACTAATCACAACTATACGCAAGGTGAAATAATAAACTGCCTTACCGCATATATAAAAAAAGGAAAGAATAATAATATACAAATAAAAAAAGAAATCTGGATAAACAATATAATTACTATGTAAAATTACTATAGAGATAAATTTAATCATAATTTAATATAGAAAGAATTTATACTGATAATGATATCACTGGACTTGGATTTTTAGTTAATGAAGTAATGTAAAGTGTTTATATCAATAAATAATATGGACAAATAAATAGATGATTAACTTTGAGTGGACACTGATAAATTTTTCTTCGCTTAACAATATCGAATCGCTATCACTCGTAAACATTTTTATTAATCCTCTCCGAGTCTCGACAGTATTTTTTTTAATTGCACATTACAAATCTACATCGTATCAATATTTAAAAATAACAAAGTTGAATGTGTTTATGGTAGGGCGTAACGCTGTCATCAATTGTCGTTGTGCGTCATGTCATGATGGGTGCCTTGCGCGTAACGGCATGCTTTTTTGCTTTATTATTGTCAGGCTGTAGTTCTGGTAAGAATATTTAATTGAAAGTATATTTATTAATTATTCCCTTTTATACTTTATTTATTACGAACTTGTTAGCCGATCGAATTTTGTATAATCACAGTCCTTCTAACGGTTGTGAACTTATAATTTTGATAGTTTTTTAAAACTATTTATATATTTTTGTTATTAATTGTATTATTTATTCTTTGAATTGTTGTTATCAGTAACGATTTTAAACATTATTGTGTTTGTTATTATTGCATATGAGTAATTTAAAAGGAATGTTTAATCAATAGGACAAGCACACCCATTTCTGTCGTTAGTAATTGTTTATGTATGTACCATCTACTAAAAATTTATTTGCGACGATTTAACGATACTTAAACATAATTTTTCTAAATTATTTTGAATATTTTTGTTGAAATATTTTAATGTTTTATTTCTAGAATATTACAGCAGCAGATATTATGACGATTATGAATGCAACAGTCCCCTATTGGAGCGAGCTTTTCTTAAAGCTACATCTTCCATGAATGAAAGAGGACCAGAAAATGCGATTCTGGATGGTAAGTCCTATTGCAATACTTATAGTTAATTTATTTATTGAAAATTTGATGATTTTTCTTATTCAATTTTTATCAGGGATGTCCAAGATACCCTGTGGGCTATACACGACTCGTGTTACGATTTTTCTTGACCTTTTCAATTTTGCCCGTGAAGAAATAATGCTCCGCAGCAACGCACTTGTTTCCAATCTTGCCACATTCTAATGTAGTAGTATAGTGTCTGTACTTCTATTAGATGTGCATGCTTAATACTGCCAAAAGTAGAACTTAAAAATATTTATATATCTTATGAATTGTTCCGGGTGCAGCCCTTAGTTTGATCTTTTTTAAATGTGGTTCCCAGACTGATGTTGGACAGCCCTGGTTCATAACATTGCTTGCATTTTTGAGCAAGTCTTTCAATATTGGCTCTTTTCTAAAAATTACTCTAATAAATCATAAAAATTACTCATTAATAAATCACTATTATGGTGCGTGTACACAGATGAAAGTCTTGAAACTTGACTTGAGGCTTGCGTAAAACAGTACAGAGTTACGAGTTAAGTGAGACCGTGGAGTGAACTGTCATTTGTTACACAGAGCAGAATGATCAACTAATGCATAATGACTTTTGCCGCCAATCTCCAAGACAAGAGAGCAAAATCATCCATATGCACGCACCAGTCATATCATGGACTGAAAAACTTAGTAGTGTTATTCCAAAACCTTTATCCTACTTCTTCCATACGCCTAGAATTTTCTTAATATACCTTTTTTTTTGCAATTCAGATTGTACCCAGTTATTAGTTGTCAACAATGTTAGAGGGGCTCATTGAATGTGTACAAATATAAAACTGAAGTAGATTGTTTTCTTTCACATTCTTTGCTTAAAATCATTTGTTGGATTTTAGTAATATTTTTGTTTTTTGTGTATTCTCTTTTATTATCTGGTGGATAAAATAAAATAAATATGATAAGATTTCATTTTCATTCTGAATACTTGTAAGGTTGATTTTTCTAAATTATCTTTGGTCATAAAAGTTCATCATCATTATATCTGGCAGTAAACCTACAGTAGTTGTAATGAGTGCATTTTTTGTATATTAAACATGTAAACAGCTGCATGAGCTATATCTTATGACATGTTATAAAGTGGAATTTATATATAATTTTAATTTAACTCAGTAATAAATTTTTGCATTATTTTAATTGTCTGGTTTGTGTGGTCCAGAGGTTATGATGTCCAAAAGTTGAGTGTTGCATCCTCACTTGTGCCCTCGCTAGTTCTCTTCTTATAGCATACACACATAAAATCTAAAAAAAAAAATTTTTTTTCGTGGCATAATTTATATTTAACAAATAAATATTTTTACAGTGTTAGTCCAGTCCACTATTAGTTTAGTAAATCTATTAAGATAGAACTAATTGTTAATGAGTCACACGCATGTATTAATTGTTACTTGTAAGAAATATTAATGCACATAATTTATGTGGTTGATATATTTATTTCTTGAGAATCTAGCAAATCTCTTTGCCAATTGAATAAAATATTTTTGCAGGTGATCATTAGCTGTCGTGGACTGGTCAGCACTTGTGAAAAAATTTGTGCCTTAATTCAATTTGTTACATTTCAAAAATAACAGCCCCTTAAAATAAAATATAACTTTTATTATGAACATTATAAAAATGGCTGAAAAAAATTCCTTTAGATGGGCTTTTAATATATCTTCATGGTTGCCTAGTGAGTGTGATATTCTCCTCGCCAGTGCTTGTGTTCAACCGGAAGAAAAGGCCAGATTATCGAAGTTTGTCTTCAAACAAGATTTAAAATCATCCCTCATCGGTAGACTCATGATGCGAAAGTTTGTGAGTGTGTCGACCGACTTGTTGTATTCTGAAGTATTTCTATGCAGAGATAAGAGTGGTAAACCCTTTCTTGGAGCTAGTTACCCCAATATCGATTTCAATGTATCCCATCAGGGAGACTTTGTCGTACTCGCAGGGCACATTGGAAAGAGCAAAGTCGGTATCGATGTAATGAGCACGGTACGTCCCCCTAACACAAGCATCCAAGAGTTCTTTAGACTTATGAAAAGACAATTTTCAACATCCGAATGGGAAAATATCGCCTATTCTAATAGTCAGCAAGATCAACTAACCGCATTTTACAGGCATTGGTGTTTGAAAGAAAGTTATGTCAAAAATATTGGAGTGGGAATTACAGTAGATCTGCAAAAAATAAGTTTTCAAGTTAACACTCCGCTAGTAAAAGTTGGATCATTTGTTACTGATACTGAACTCACTGTAAACGGAGAACAAATAAAGGATTGGATTTTTGAAGAGACAATGTTAGATTCCTCTCACTGCGTGGCTGTGGCAGTAAATCTCAACGGGGAGCCCTACCAGGGGCCGGTGCCTTACAAAGTTTTAGACTACAAACAGCTCATGAATGGTTCAATTCCATTTTTAGAAAAGGACAGCAAGTTTTATAAAAATTTTCTCTCTAGAGAAGACAAAACTTTCTAAATTTTATTTCTTATCGGTGTTGGCATACACACACACTAAATTATGACAGATGTGTTTGTCATAGTTTTTTTACTTTGTTTAATAATTTTTATTTCGGTGGGTATATAATTATTAAGAAAGTACATTACATACTATTTAATTTAATACAATTTGTTTGGGTTATTTATGTTTCGCTCACTAGCGACCATGTATGAAAAGTGAGCAGTGAGATTTTCATATAATTCTGTATATATTCATAATAATACTTTGATTTACTTTTTCCTAGTTGTAAGAATGAAAATCACATTGTTTTATTTTCGGCAATCTTCTAATAAATCAATGTTCTGTGTTTCATTGACATGCAAACCTATTCTGTACCACTCTGCGCCACCATTCATGTCAACCCTAGTTATATACTTACTTACATAATGTTTCTTTTATATGTTAGTAGTTCAGTGTACTATGTTTTAATATTCATCCATTTCTACATTAATTTAATTATGGAAAACATTGTATTTTATATTTCATATTTTTTATTTGCACAATAAATTGAATTCTCGCTTATATATTTTTTCATTATAGAAATTAAAAAACTTTAGTACAGACGTCTTAAAATTTTCTTAAGTGCTAATTCAAGATGATTCACAAATGTGTGTGTTTTATAAAGCTTAGTCATTTAGCTGTACATTTAAATAGTTGTGAACTCACAAATTTTGGTGAATTAATATGATTCATTCATTATCAAATATACAAAACCACAAAATTATCACACATTTCTACTCATTTCTACTCTCAATGTCCTTTATAACGTGGAAGAAGTTTATTTGATATTGTAATTGATTGTCCGTGAAGGGGGTAATGCGTGGACAGCGTCGGAGAATGATTTTGGCCAACAGCTGATTATTGACCTCGGGTCGGTCATGAACATCACTCGCATAGCGATTCAAGGTCGCCCACACTCGGCCGAGTACGTACGAGAGTTTGGAGTCAGCTACGGATATAATGGCCTGGACTACGCTGACTATAAGGAGCCTGGTGGCGACACCAAGGTAACCCACACACCGACAAGGCTGATGGCTCCATATAACGAATCTGATTTACTGGATTTGGTCTACTGCTTTTCCGACTATCCTATTATCTTGGACTAATATTATTTTAAACAATTACTACCATCGGTGATGGATGTTCAATCTTCTCAGATTTTCTTTCCAGAATATTACCAAATACTGAATAAATAATGAAATAAATAAATCTTTGCATTCAATATCAAAGTAGCTGTGGAGATAATTAAATTTACACATTACAATAATTAGCTGTTACTAAATTTTATCTAAAATAAATTTCATAAAACAATTTCATTTCTCAAAAATTTTTAATTAAATATTTAGTCCTCTTTTATTATTATTTTGCAGCATTTTACATTCAATCTTGCTTGCTTATAGACTATAAATAATAAATCAAATGAAATTGATTTATTTAAATCAAGATTATTCATTTATGGTGAAATTGTCCTGTGAACTGAGAATCATGTGTCTTGCTTAAATTACTAATTTCATTCATTAAGCTTATTTTTACATTGAATTTTAACCCATCTGCCTATCATATATTTTTAAAATAGTAATTTTTTTTATTCAGCTCCATAAAAATGTAAAATTGAAATTGTCAGGAAATATTGTTAAGCCACAAATTAGTACATTTTTTTTCACAATTATTTTATCTTGTTTAATTTTTAATAGCAAACATAAAAACTCAGGCACCCAATTCGGGCTTGAGATAGATCGATGGGTTAATGGATGATTCGATAATTAAACATATTACAGCTACACATAATCAAAAAATAAAATCAACGAAACACATCAAAGGCATCGCACATTGTGGTCTGCAATGAATAAAGATTGTCAGTGTGACAGATTTTCTCTGTTCATACATTTTATTAAACTGTAATTTATTATAGCATGTAGCATTTTGTTTGCATTCGTAATTAGCATTGCAATTGTATTATTTTCATTAAATTTGCACAAATTTGGGTTGTGTATCCCTCCTTTTTTGAATTTGAGGGTGCTTAATGTATATTCTGTTAATATATTGTGTGGTGTGGTACTATTTCATAGATTGAACAATGATATAATATATCATACTAAATTTAATTTTTTAGTGATGTTGTTAAACTTTATTACATATATGTAACTGCATAATTATTACTGTCAATTTCTTCATCTTCTAACTATTACTAACTTCTAAACATAGATAAACAGGTTATTATCTTGATGTTTACATTACTGCATTATAATTTATATATGCAACTTTAATAATAGAGTAAAACCTCGATATAACGGATTTCGGAATACCGGACAAAATTTCCACACTCATTTTTGTAATTTTAGAGAGTTAATTATAAAAAAAAACAGCAGACTTCATGGGTTTTTTAAAGTAGGATCACCGAAAGCAAGCACCTCGACACCGAACATTAACATCACTCCACGATGGATGTGTTTTGATATATCATTCAAAGAAGAATAAATATATATGTTTTTATATTTTTTTTAACCTTATATATATACGTACATATTAGGGGTACCAGTCGAAAATGTCGCATTTTAAATAAAAAGGCAAATATAAATTTAAATCATTTATTATTTGTAAAAATTTATATTATATATTCCCCATTACTTTCTAATACAGTCTTCCATCTATTTTCAAGCATTTTTATGCTCTTTGAATAGAAAGTTTCTGGTTTCGACTGGAAATAGTCGTCAAGGGCAGATTTTATTTCGTCTAAGTTGTTGAAATTTTTTCCCGATAAAAAATGCTGTAGGGATCTAAATAAATGGTAATCTGATGGGGCTAAATCCGGTGAATATGGGGGGTGATCGATTTGTTTACAGCCAAAGGCGTTTATTTTTTTCGAGTAATCGCTGCAGTGTGGGGTCTTGCGTTGTCGTGTTGAAAAAAAACTTTGTGTTCTGCATGCATTCTGGGTCGCTTAACTTTTATTTCTTCATTTAATCTGTCTAGTTGATTACAGTATCCGAGTGTGTCTGCAATCTGCTGAATTGATTTTGTTGGATTTGCTTCGACTTCACACATTAAAATGTCATCATCCACTTTAAAGACCTTTTCTTCTCGAGGCTGGTTTTCCGTATCAAAATTCCCACTCTGAAATTTTTTAAACCACCTTTGCGATTGGCGAATGGATATCACATCACCGTATATACTGCAAATTTTTTCTGCAGCCTTCCTCGCAGAGTTTTTTTGGTGGAACTTGTAGATCAAGCAATTGCGCACAAAATTCTTATCTGGTATAGACCCTTCCATTTTAAATGTATCGTTAACAAAAATAAAAATAAGTTTCGAAAGATGATCTCCAAATGTTAAGGAACAAAAGTAATATATATTACGTGCTGACGACTCGACGAGACGGACACGACTGAGGATCAAACAAGGGCCATACCGAAATGCGACATTTTCGACTGGTACCCCTAATATAATTAAAGCATATTTTCTGAAAAAGTGTTTGATATTCATTTATATTTAGATGGCAGAAAACTCTTTACTGTGAAATTAAATGTTCATACATCCCTCATCAGTTTTTAGAAAATCACATAATATTTTTAATCCATTTATAGAAACATCACTGGTCTTGTATATAATATATGTATGTAAAAAAAACGCATTCGGAAAATCACCTCATTATATAACGGACTTTGACTTTAGCGGACATCCCCTCACCTGCATTAGTCCGTTATATCGAGGTTTTATAATATTTGCTATTATTATTTTTATTAGTATTAAAATAATTAAATGCAACAAGAAACAAAGCATAATCAGCTGATCATAACAAAATGCATTTTATAGTTTTTCTAAATCATGTATGTGAAGAACATTATCCTGTTCTAACGGTGCATATTCATGGATGGAATTTTTACCTCCAGATAAGCAAAGTGGTAATGGCGGATATGGGTCAGTTGGTTCCTTCGTTCTTCATACAAAATATATGGACAACGTTTCAATGAATGACTCAACTCTTATTGATTCCTTTGCGAATACTGGGAGCAAAATTTAATGTATACGCACACCCTAAAAGAGAAATTTATTTTGTTCAGAATTGGAATATTGTGTACAAAAAAGTTATGGTTCTTATTTCAAAACATTAGCATTTATTTAACATCTCGACCCCTCCTATGTAAAATATAATGACTAACATTTTCACAGCCGTTTGTATGATCAGTAGTAAATTTTTACTGTAGTAACTTTTTATCATTGCCCGTGATAAAAATCGATTTCGGGTTGTTGGTACGCCAAATTTACTACTGTCAAAAGACGATTTCGCCTCTTAGTGTGGCAAGGCGAATAATCATGGTTTTATCTGCGTTCGAGATCTGTCACTTTGGTGGTGAATTTTTTTTTATTATGTGCTAATGTATATTAAACAACGAGATCATCATCGGATGAACTCTCAGTACTAAAATAGCGGGATATTGAATGATTAATTGTCGAATACTGCAACTTTCAAAGTAAAAATCTGACAGATGACTTTTGAAACAGCTGTGAAGAGTCCGCTATATTTAACCATCGATTCACGTTTTTACTGTCGGATATCGGAGAGTAAAATTAATTTACTGCTAGATGCACTTTCAAGATTAAATATTTTTTACCAAAGATCAAACAACCCGTTTTTGCAAAAAAAAATTACTTGAGTAACTTTTTTACCATAGTAAAAAGTTGCTACTGATCACACAACCGGCCCTTAGTTCTAGTATGTTCACATGTATTTGATACATTTTTAAGTGATAGTTAAAAAAAAATTGCATTGTGTTCAATGAAGTATAATACAATACGATAGGTAGTAGGTATATAAAAAATTACTGCCACTTAAAAATGTATCAAAAACATGCAAAATTCTAGAACGACTAAAAATAATCTTTTTGTCAGTTACAATACTTTATGTAGGAGGGGTCGATGTATTTAATAATAAACACATTCTTTATATATAACATCGATATGAGGCAAACAGTGAGGTGAATAATTAATATTTTTTTGGAAATTCTCATATTCTTTAAAACTATATATTCATGGTTTTTTTGACTGTAGAATGCATTATTTACCTGGCTTGCATGTATTCTTCTAACGCATTTACTAACCCGGGGCATGGGCTTAGGATCAAACGCATGGAGTCCATCATCTGACACGTTGGACCAGTTCCTCATCGCAGATCTCGGAGCGAGATATGAACTTCGGGCAATAGTCACTAAGGGTCGGAGACTTCCCGCCGACCATGTATCAGAATTTATGCTGCAGTATTCAGATGATGGGGAAGGGTGGAGATCTTACACCACACAAGCGGGTGAAGAAGAGGTATACAGATGCTACATAAAAATAATCAAAATTTTGAGTAGGTTCTTTTATTTCACCACTGTTCTAACGGGTACCTATCAAAACTCTGTAAATTTAAACTCAAAACAGTAATGTGAATTGATTTCAATGATTTAATAGATATATTCAATTCAATAATGACATATATTTTAAGAATTTTTTTTGTCAACATTTTGGAACTTATTTTTCAAGACCATGTTGCCAGCACACCGATGTCAACTGGCATCGCATGCAGGTGCCAGATGTAAAACTTGCTCATGTCCAATATTATTTATACGTGGTATGACTAAAAAAAAAGTGAATATCCAATGCTATGTTTGGTCAAATATCATGCAAGTACTTTTATTCTTGCTCCTTGTTAATGGTCCAACACATCTTGGCTAATTTATCAAATTAAAATCAAAATGTAGAAATGCTACTTCTTTGGGATCCATTTCTGCTTTTTCGTTGGGATTCATTTCCCGTGATATTTGGTTTGTGATAATCCAAAATATTTGAATTTATGAAATATATTGTATCGAATACCATATTAAAAATTCATTCATTTTGATTTTATGTTACGTGTTGAAATAATGTGTAATAAAATAATACTGACATATTTATAATTAAAATAAACTTATTATTATTTTTTAATTTCAGTTTGATTTATATCCAATGATTTAATAATCTCTTAAGACAGAGTTTGGATGTACATATTATGTTTATTTTAGAATTTTAATATATTTTTTAAAAGTACTAACGAGGTTGAGGAACTAACTTTGCTTTATTTTCCTAATAACCATCTGAGCATTAATTACTTAAGAAGTGCTGCTAATATAATTAGAAAGAGCGCCATGAACTTATTTGTATGTAAATAATAGTATTTTTAAATTATTATATATATGTTTTTAATCACCTATATATGATTCTTATGTTTTGAATTTTGATGATAAAAATATTGCGATATACAGTGGAACCCCGCTTTTAAAATATTTTTTTTCCACAAATAAATAATGTAAGTTGAATTAATCCATTTCATATCCTCCAGATGGTTTTATTGAGTTTATCAAGTGGCCAGGTCCGAGACATGAGTTCCACTTTCAAAGTTCATAATGAGTTCATTTGTCAGTTCTATTATCATTTTCAATGTTTTGTTTTTATGCTTGGTTGAAACACTAATCTTATTTTATCCCCTGATTATGCCCTATTTCAATGACATTAATGATAATTTCAATGAATAACACGTGAGCTTGTACAAATGATGCTTAACGAATAAGAGCCAACGCGTGACTCGAACCGTGTGGTACAAATTCTCGGCAAATGTATGAATGCTAAGTCCATATTTTATTCAATAAAGTCGGACGAATGCCGAGTTGTACCGGTAGAGTGACAAATGTCGAGGTTTCACTGTGTATTCGAATATTGCATACAAAATGCCACTTGAAACTCCTGAAAACATGGCTTTAATAGTGGAAATTTAATTTCTTTTTAATTTATCAGTTAAAGATAGAATAAAGTACAGAGCCATTTTGGTATTTTTTTCCAAATTTATTAAATGTTACATTTTAGTTAAATATATTTTATTCTCTGGTAGATGTTCAAAGGAAACACTGATGGAGACCATACGCGGAGAAATGAATTTGAAGTGCCTATAATTGCACAATGGGTTCGTGTAAATCCCACAAGATGGAGGGATCGTATCTCACTTCGTATGGAGCTATATGGCTGTGATTATAGTAAGTATCATCTTAATATTCACTAAAATTGTTTTGTCTAACGGTAAAACACTCACCAAGCGATGGAGCTCGACCTCGTCCTGGGAGAATACAAAATTAGTTTTGCTTTCTATAGCTCAAGTACTTGTAATTTTTTAAATATAAAATATATGTATTTTAATTATGCATATCGAAATATTAATTGGGATGAAATTGAGCATTCAAAATAAGCTCAAATACCTTGGCCATATATTCAATGAAGATGAACAAGACTATGATGACGTAGAATGGCAGAGGAGACAGTTAAGCGTTCGTGCAAATATGCGTTTCCATCGATGCAGTAAGGAGGTGAAGAGGATCCTGTTTAAATCGTTCTTCACCAGCATGTATACTTGCGAGCTCTGGTTGAAATACAAGCGAGTGACATATAACCGTCTCCGAATTCAGTACAACAACTCATACAGAATACTGTTTGGATTGGCGCGTTATTCGTTCTGCTTCTGAGACATTGAGTTGCGGGCGTAAAGCTGTGGTTGGAGCTCAGCACCAACTCTCTGGTGCAAGCGGCGCTCTCATGGAAACCTGGTCCCCTAACCAGAGAATGGCAACGCTTACAGAATAGCTACATGTACAACAATAGTCGTGACTGAAGTATTTATATTTTGTTTATATTTATATATATATATATATGTGTGAACTTTTTATTTATTAATATTTTCCTTGGTTTTCTTTTTCATAACATTATATTTGTTTTGTAACTTTAATATATAATATAATATGTATTATCTTTATGGCGAATCGGGTTAAAAAAAAACCTGATCACGCTGGAATAAACACATTATTATTATTATATCTCTTTAGAAAATAAAATAATAGTAGACCAAAGTAAATTCAAATTCAATTAATTGTTTCTATGAAAACACTTCCGTGATTATAATCTTGTCATTTTGAATTAAGAACGTATTTTTTAATTTTAGTTGCTGACACCTTATACATGAATGGATCATCACTCGTTCAGTGGGACCTAACCAGAGAACCCATCTCTGCTTCTCGTGAATCAATCAGAATGAGGTTTAAGACATCGGTGGCCTCAGGTGTCATTCTTTACTCCAGAGGATCTCAGGGAGATTTCATTGCACTCCAACTTCGTGACAATCGCCTTCTACTTAATATGGATTTAGGTCAGTGTATATAAAATGACATTAAAATCTAATGATTTATTTACTACGATAGCTATAATAATGTATAAATATTGTATAAATTTAGATTATTATATTGTTGACAGGTTCTGGTCTAATGACATCCATGTCTGTGGGCTCCCTGTTGGATGATAACATTTGGCATGATGTTGTGATATCAAGAAATAGGCGAGATCTGGTCTTCTCTGTGGATCGTGTAGTCATCCAGTCACGACTCAAGGGAGAATTCAGTCGTCTAAATTTGAACAGAGCAGTAAGTTTATACCATCTATTCAAGCCATATATTCAAATAAGTTATTTAGATTAAAAATCTGGTAAATAAATTAAAGTTAAATTTATATAATTTTTAAAAAATTGAATTATTTTTCAGTTTTTTATGGGAGGTGTCCCCAATAAGCAAGAAGGACTCGTGGTGACACAAAATTTCACAGGCTGCATAGAAAATCTGTATCTGAATTCAACAAACATCATTCGAGACCTTAAGGAAGCTTACGAGAATAACGAAGCTCTGAGATACATAAAAGTCAACACTCTTTATACCTGTCCTGTAAGTTAAATCTAAACAATTTTAATTGATTACATCCCTCACACATTTAGTGGTTTCGCTTTTAAAAAAATCTCAATTCATAAATCAATGTTGACACTCAAAGAAGCATTTAACGCCAAAACTGATTAAGATAATAATAATTATTGTAAGTTTGACATTATTATGTTCAGTTTTTTTCAATTAAAAAACATTTATGTTTGTCATATTTTTACAATCGTAAACGAGAAAGGCAATAAAAAATATTTGTTGTGAAAACTGCTTAGTGTGTTCTAGAATAAAAATAAATTTAGAAAAAAAAAACACATGGTGTCATGTCTTTAGTGCATGATGCTCCATTCTTCTCAAATATAATAATGTAAAAAGATTTTAATCAATAATGGAGTGTGATGTGTTGTGGTGGCAAGCAACCAGAGCCACAGAGCCTAGCTTGTTTGTATTTGTATCTTTTCACAGTAATACATATAAAATTGCAATATTCGAGAACTGGAAATCTGACTCCCATTCCACAGATTGCATTTTAACTCATCATCAACGTTACCTCTAAAGTGCACACAAAAAAATATAACGTGCGCAATATTTTTCACAAGACTTCTTCTTTATGTGCCGCCATCTATCGAAGGTTGGTGACCTTGTTGCAGTATTTAAATTTATCCCGTAAATGATTATCAATATTTTGGATACTGAACAATTTTCTGAGGTTACACGGCCAAGATAATTTATATCCACCTACGCATTTGCTGCCTTCAATCTTCCCCTGCATAATGAGTTGTAAAATATCATATTTTTCATTGCAGAGTTGTTTGATTGTTTTATTAGTTCTCTTGACTTAATTATGCATCTTAATAATCTTCATTAGTAATGTGGTCAACCCAGGCCTTATCAGTAGCCTTATACTGGTATGATAATGTTTTTCTTATTTTCTCTCCCAGTGCACAAATTGCACAAAAGATTTTTTATGTGCACACCGTAATACAAACTTAGAGGGAACATTGCTCATCATAATTTTTTTTTTTTTAAATAGAGATGCGTACACAGAATACGTGTCAACAATATTCTTACTATTTTCAAAAACAGCTAATGCCTTGTTCTATGAAAATAGGACTAACTTAATGGCCTTCTGGAATGAGGCCTGATCACTGGAATGATCCTTGATCACTGAACCACTAGACCACAAATACGTCGTAAATAAAAATTAATTAATGATAACATAAATGTTTTTTTTTTTTTTAGATATATTCCTAAATACAAATTAAATATGTTAGTTAGAAAGATATACATATAAAATCAATTTTATCAAAAAATATTGTTGTTGATGTATTAATTTGAAAATTGTAACATATAGGTTTGAAAATTTATCGTCAATACACTGTGTTGGTGTAGCATAATCGGATAATGCCCGGATTGGAAGAGATCCAGGTTCGAATCCCGGTAGTGCAACAATATTTTTTGATAAAATCGATTTTATATGTATATCTTTCTAATTAATACATTAAATTAGTATTTAAAACATCACAGACCGTCTGTTCTGAATTCCTAATTCCAACTTCACAATAAGAATGTGTTCTCCTTAATAATGATATATTCCTATTTATTTCTGCAATTATACACCCTTACTATGAATATTCTTCTTATCTAGGAACCACCAATAGCACCCGTGACATTCCTGACTCGCGGTGCTCACGCCCGTCTGCGCGGTTACGAGGGAGCTTCATCATTGAATGTTTCCTTGTCATTCCGTACCTTTGAACCGGATGGTCTTCTTATCTGGCACGACTTCTCATCCATTGGCCACGTCATGGTAAGTTTTGTGTATGTTTACCTACCCAGGCTCATATTCTCTAAGCAAATGGCAAAATTTTAGTTAGAATTAGCATCAATAATGTTAAGTTTCAATGAACAATATTTTTAAATATTAAAACACAGGTTTTTTGATTATTTATTACATAGTCAAAATCTTAGTTGTCAAAGACTGATAAAATTTTGCTCCCTTTGCATTGAGAAATTCCACATTGTTACGTGCGTGATTTCACTTCAATAACAATATGTTTTGTTGTTTTCAATAAGGGCTACAAAAACGTTCTTGAAAAAACTGAGTAAACATTTGATTTTTTAGATCATGTTTAAATAATTACGTATTTAAAAAATGTAAACATCACGGGCATCTGTTTAAGTTAACATACTAAATTTTAACAGATGATTGACGATTGGCATAACTACAAAAATTGGGCCCCAATGCAGAATAGAAAAAGAGCCCGCTAAATAAGTACTAAATATAAGATAAACAAATATTAGTAGCGCGTGGTTTATCCATTAAATAGTAAGAACAAAATTAGTCTCTTGTCTCCTACAAGATTAACACTTTCACGGATCGTCATCTCATGCGCACGTGAACGCGACATATAGAATGGTTTCTGTCCATTACCCATTCTCTACACTCGGAGCTCAACCTTTTCTATCGTGTTATCTATGCTTTTGGATCAGTTGAGTCGAGTTAACTTTTGACTTTCGGAGTTGATCGACGTGCGTTGACTGCCGCCAAGTTCTTCCTGCTGTGTGGGAATGAATTGTTGGCTTGTGAATTATAACCCTACTGTGTGGAACTGATAGTGTACTGTTGGGGTGTTCGGTGTGCCGAAATCTGTATCAAATTCCTTCACCCAGTTTTCCCCAACCCTTGTTCAAACATTATTATTCCATATTGACACTGGGAAAGGTATTGATACTCACAAAAATATCTATGCCAAATGGGTTATGGAGTGCAAACTTTTTGCGCATTGACTGGATTGACATAGTTACGCCACTGTCATTGATCATTGATATATTAAAAATGTCTGATGTGTGCTAATTGAGATTAATGGGAGGACTTGTTGCTGTTTCATACTGGATTTTAAAGGCCTGCTGAAAATGTGTTTTTAAACGATCTTCTCGAACAAACTCCTAAAATGGAAAAAAATAAGCAATTCATAAAATTAACAAATGAGATATGGAATAGAGATTCTAGAGTGACGAGTAGTCTCTTTTGCTACGGCCATTTCATTTAATCGCTGTAATTAGAATAATTGTATGTATCACTTAATGTTTATATATCGTGGTGTCTCTCATATAAGTAAGTTCTTGATTACTGTGCTATAAATGCTGTTCAACATATAAAAAAATTGTGGTTAATATAATATAGTTATTTTTATTATAAATACCTGGAGTTTATAGGGAATAATCTTTTCTGTCATTATGCATATATGTACCCATTATTATGAAAGTGGTCTAAGTCAAGAAATTTAAAAAATGAGTAATTAATAAACTCATTTTTTTAATTTCTTGACTTAGACCACTTTCATAATAATGGGTGCATGCGTATGTATTGTATTGCTGTCAAACTATTTGCTTTAGACAATTTAAATTAGTAGCTTTGCAAAGTTGGATTGGATTGAGATAGATAGAATAATTTTTATATTCTGAAAATATATTTGTGAATTTATCCACTGACAGGTTTTTATGAAAAAAGGAAAGGTCATGGTAGAATTAGTAAGCGGAAATAATCCAAGAATCCTTCTCGACAACTATGACGAGACATTCAACAATGGAAGATGGCACACGTTAGTACTCAGCGCCTCCACAGATAATCTAGTCCTGTCTATTGACCACAGGCCGATGAAAACCACAAGACTTTTGAAGATCACTACCGGTTCTCTCTATCTTATTGGAGGTATGTAAATATCATAATTACTTTATTATCAGATTAGACCTTTGCCTTTGGAATTGATAAAACGTTACATTATTATACACAATTATATCCACAATACCAGCCGCACTGGGTTATGACCAAGCTGAGGCAAACATCACATTTTTATATGTAGATGATACTTTATAAATTAAAAATACTAATTATGGCAATAAATAGACATCAGCAATTTTGGACAGCAAAACAAACAAATTGAAGCCTGTCTGATGAGGGTTATATTGGAGTTACAAATCTTTTTATTGCATTAAAAAATGTCAGAAACAGTGAATTTGTGGTATGACATTTTAATTATTTAATTAAAATAAACTTTGTACTGTTGTTTTATCTTTCAATGCCAACCAGATTCAAATGTATGATTCGTTATTAGGGTAGTGTAACTGAGGTTCTGCCCTGATGATGGATGGTGATGTGTTAAAAAATTTAATTGTGGTGGTTATATGTACACTATTTAAATAGTTTTTATTATGTACTAGATTCTTGAATTTTATGATTTTAATTCTATGTGGGCTTCCACGGAAAATTTCTCATCCACCTCATCTCTCTTCTGAGGAATGTATATTGGACAAATTTAATAATGTAGGGATCAATAGTGGTTTGCGAACAATAATATAATATTTTTTTTACAGGTGGAAAAGCAGGTTCTGAAACGCAAGGTTTTGTTGGCTGCATGCGACTGATCTCTATCGATGGCAATTACAAAGTTCCCGCCGATTGGAGACCAGAAGAGTATTGCTGCCCGGGAGAGGTGTTATTTGATGCTTGCCAGATGACTGACAGGTTCTTAATTTACTTTTAATGTACATTTATTTGTCATAGATGTGTATCCATAATAATAATTCGCTTCCTCATCTATATCTATGACTCTCTGGATGTGGCGGCAAAGGTTTTTTTGAGGAAAGCTCTACCACTGAAATATAGATTCTATTGAGACCCTGACCGCTCAGCGGTTACCAGTGGCCACATAGCATCCGCTATTAGTCGAGAAGCTGCCAAAATAGCCACCTGCAGGGACTAGCAGCAAGTAATCGGCGATAGCCAATGAGATCCTGATCGCGCAGGGGTCACCAATGGCCGCTACGTGGTCACAATAGCCGCCTGCAGGTAATTATAATTTATTGGTGGACGCTTACGGAGATTCTTAAAAATATATTTTATATTCCAGATGTAACCCAAATCCTTGCAAGCACAATGGAATATGCCGACAAAATTCAATGGAATTTTTCTGTGACTGTTCTACTACCGGGTACGCTGGAGCTGTGTGCCATACTTGTAAGTTTCATTTTAATGTTTTATCTTACTTAAACGAGGAAAAGGTGGTGTTCAAAATTCACAGTTTATTAATAAAGAAATACTAAGCCAGAACACAACACCCCCGTAGCCAATTGTGATTGATTGTTCAAAACCTATCATGCACCAACTGCCATGCAACTGCATGATTCCACAAGATTTTACAAGACAATAAATATAATTTGATAACATTTTAACCATGATAAGCGGCCCAATCTGAATATTTAGATTTCTTCCTCTGTCCTCTTCTCTGACCTCTCATAATGATACTAGTGTAAAATTGTGTAAAAAATCAATACCATCAGTCATTAACCCGTTAGCTGCCCAGAAAAAGCCCTATGTGAAACAGTATGATACCATCAATTGACAGCAAAATTCGTAAGATTCAAAATTCATAGACTAGCTTTTTCCGAATTTTATTTTTACGAAAAAAACATGATGAAAAAAACTATTTTATTATAAGCGTCCATCGACCGCGATTTCATACAGTTTTGAGATGAAAAAAAGAATAAATAAAAGTTTATAGTGTTGCCTGGCCTTAACGTTCAGGATAGAAAATTATTATTTATTTTGTTTTTGTTATTTGGAAGGATGACTTCAGATTTTATGTATATTTGGAATAAAACAATTATCTGTCTCCCATTCAAATACTGGGCCTGCACTTGTTGATGGCTGGTTTTCATCAACAGTATTACGGTCTTCATCATAGATGTGAACCTCAAAACGATCATTCTCGACATCGTTCTCATCATCAGATTCTGCGGTAGTACGTATTGGAAATTTCTATCACCGTGTGTTCAAATATACTGAAAATCCAGTCATTTGAATAAAAAAGAAATCTGGCAACACAAAATTACCGGCACCGCACGCTGTCATGTGATGCAACATTTCTTGTTTATGGTATAACGTGAAATATTTTGACGTTTATCGCGCTATCCCTCTCTCGGATGGCGATAGTCGTCTTAGGCCTTCTTGTGATTAAAGATCACTGTAACATTTTAAATGAATGAATACAACGATATCCTTATTAACAGTAGTAATATCTCTTTATGTATAGATATGAAAACACTCAGAAAATATAAGCGATACATGCTTTAAGACTAATGAAATACGTAAAAGAAAAATTATGTCTTCATTTTTGTTTATTTATTTAATTTCCAGCGATTAACCCTTTGTCCTGCCAAGCTTACAAGAATGTCCAGGCAGTACAACAGAGAGCTGACATACAAATTGATGTGGATGGTTCTGGACCACTGGATCCTTTCCCTGTCACTTGTGAATTTTATGGTGAGTTTATCAAACACTAGTCAAAAATTGCATATGTACCACCATGCTCGGGAGGAGACATTACACTTATTAAATATTACACATTGACACATATATATATATTCCTGTTCTGACACGCTCCATTAAACCTTCCTTCTTCAGTTGTATTTGGTAATAGTTGAAAATAATATACTGGCGCTTACATGCTAGGGGAGCCGACCCCAAGTGAAAGTGTGTCGTAAATTATGGGTAATTTCAATATCGAATCGTATGAAACTGAAATAGGACCAGCAAATTTTGATTGTGGGAATACACAAATTCAAAGTTCCACTGTCTAAACTTTCTGCTATATAACTTTTTTCCTTGTTTACCTAATCGTGAACTGATTTTTTTTCATCAGGTGATGGTCGAATTATGACGGTGGTGGGCCACTCTAACGAACAGACGACTAGTGTAGACGGCTTCCAAGATCCCGGTTCTTTCCGTCAGGATATTGTTTATGCAGCATCAGCTCCACAACTTGAGGCTCTGCTTAATCGCTCCCACACATGCAGGCAGAGATTATCATATGCTTGCCATGCTTCTAGGCTTCTTGTTTCACCGAGTAAGTAATGTAATTTAAAATTAATGCATTTTTACCATCATGTAATAAGGAAGATTAAACTCTGTAACAGTTAGTATTTTGGGTCACATTCAGTGGCCTCTATGCGTCATCTGTGGCAATGCTCTTTGATAATAATTTTTATTTTATTTTGTAATACTGTTTTATCTCAGGCGAAGAGCAATCCTTCCGTCCGTTCGCCTGGTGGATGTCTCGCCACAACCAGCGCATGGACTACTGGGCCGGGGCCTTGCCCGGCTCCCGTAAATGCCAATGTGGACTTTTGGGAACCTGCTCCGACCCCACGAAATGGTGCAACTGTGATTCTGGGCAAATTGGTTAGTCTATTAATAATTTTGAATCTGAACAATGAAAAGTTGAAATTAAAATTATGTGATCGGAGGGAGTTTCTACACTCAAAGTGCCAAACAGGATTCTTTTGCTGGTGACTTTATTAAAGGCAAAACTTAAATACATAAACCTTAAAACCAAAGTCAAAATAATATGTATATTACTTTAAATTGCAGGTTGGCAAGAAGATGGTGGTGACCTCACCGAAAAAGAGCATCTCCCCGTAAAGCAGTTAAGGTTTGGTGATACTGGCACGCCACTAGATGAAAAAGAAGGTCGATACACCCTGGGACCTCTCATTTGTGAAGGAGATGGTATGTTTACACAATTAAAAAAATTGGTGCTGTATAAAAATGTAATAATTTATTAAGACTTCTATTGACCAGCTAGTTTTTCAAATTGACAATTTGTTTTTTTTTTTTTTTTTACAGATTTGTTTAATAATGTTGTGACATTCCGTATTACTGACGCAACCATAAACCTACCAACGTTCGACATGGGTCATAGTGGAGATATTTACTTTGAATTTAAGACCACCACAGAAAATGCAGTACTCCTTCATTCTAAGGTAAGAAAAATAAGAATCGTATTTAGAGAAGTCCCTTATCTTTAAATTTCGTTTATTCGAAGTTGAGGGGACCGAAAATCAAGAAAAAAAATTGAATAACGATTTAGGATAATGAATATAAAAATTTCAAAAGAATCAATTCTTTTTTACATACTACCTTTTTTTATAGCAACTCAAGTTGTCAAAATACAGTGTAAACATATCACAATATTTTTTTTTTTTAAAAACACTATTATAATGGACTATCTTTTCGTGTCATTTTTAACAATGACATAATAGTCGAACTTGTCAACCCACCATTTCTCCACTGAAGTTAGTGACAAAAGCTTCCAGCGCTTTTAAAACATTTGTTTTGTGGTGGTCGCGGCGACATTTGTCACTCGCCTTTCAACGTTAAAGTTCTTTCTGTCATCATGTTTAATATTGTTGACAACCTCATTAATGTGGTCGCGTATTTTTCTGTTAATTTTGTTTTGGATAATATTTTTTGTCAATCTCTTGTATTAATTCGATTTTTAGCAACTGTCGGCATTTTGTACGAGTTTCACATTAATGTTATTATCGAGAATATAAAATTTTCAGTCAAAATTATAAAAATGTTTTAATTTAAATTTAATGAAATACGGTAAAGTCTAAGGAATGTAAACCACCGTACGGAATGCATTCGCGAATTTCAAAATGTTTAATACGTAAATATTAGAGAAAAACAAATAATGTTCTTTACATATAAAACAATGGCAATAAAATAATTAACAAGATACGAGAAAATCTGAGAAACGCTAACTGTACATTCTTTAAAATGTCTTGACATTAAACATAAATAGAAAGAGAAATGTCTGTATTAAAATTAATACAAATTAAATAATTTATAAAACACAGAAAAGTCTGAGAAACTCAACCGTGTACTAACGTTTGTACAACAAAATGTACAAACGCTACGTAAAGAAAAATAATGATGATAATAATACGGAACAGAAGATTGACAAGCACTGACATTCGCAGCTAGCAGCTGGGAGAACTAGAGAACTGCGTTACCTGTAAGGGCGCAAAGATAATATTTGCTATATTTTTCTAATGTAAAGAAAACGAGCGAGAGAAAAAAACATGCGACCTAAGTTAAAGCGTCGCGGTAAAAAATAAATATTTCAAATCGAAGACGCACAAGATATATTTGTCATCTTTTCTAGTATACTGAGAGTGAGTGAGAAAACAAACAATGAGAATTAACTTTTTGCGTCATGAATCGGTATAGGGGTGGAACTATCCATTTTAATGGTCTTGGACTTTAGACAGGCACATCAAGTAGCGCATGTGTATTTTCCAGATTGCTGATATCTGATAAAAAAAAAACAAATTAGGCGAAAAATAGATCGACAAATTCATCTGATAGGGTCCAAAAATAGCTTTGAATAACGATATTCGATTTATAAGTACAATTTAGTGTGAAAACATTCCAGAGGGACCACATTCTGCTCTAAAACTTCGACTTGCGGCGAATTTCGAATAAACGGGGTTTTACTGTATGTAAATGTTAAACATTACATCGCAACATTTATTTTAATCTATTTTCATCTTGTACATAATAATTCAAAAACCAGTTATGTTTTTATAATACTGCGCCTATATTTCCACCTTAACAATTATATGTAAACTTTTCTATAAAATAACTCAATTTTATTCTATTTACAGGATGGCATATGTTATCACAAAATATTTTTTTTAGAAAGTAATCCTCAATAATATGATTTCAGGGGGCACAAGACTATATAAAGATCTCAATTATCGGCGGAGTCCAGCTGCAATTCCAATATCAGGCTGGAAATGGACCACTGGGTGTAGTAGTTGAAACTTCATACAAACTCTCAGATAACAATTGGCACTCAGTTTCTGTAGAGAGAAACAGGTACACTAAAAGTAACATACTGTAAAACTCCTGAATCTTTCTTTGAAATCAGTTAATACGCTACCTTTTTGTGATACAGAAAAGAGGCACGGATCGTGGTGGACGGAGCGCTAAAAGAAGAGATTCGAGAGCCCCTAGGTCCAGTAAGAGCCCTGCAGCTAACCTCAGCCCTTGTGGTCGGGGCCTCAGTGGAATACAGGGATGGCTTTGTTGGATGTATCAGAGCCTTTTTACTCAACGGCCGGCCCATCAATCTCAAGGGTTATGCTGAGCGAGGTATGTAGTTTTATTAAATTTTTTCCTCACCATTGTCAATTAATCAATAAGATGCTCTGAAGAGAGGATTATAAGCCAAACAATATTTAAGTACAGTGTGTAGTTTAGGTAATCATAAATATTATCAAATAGCAATATAGTAAAACCTTAAATTCATAATAATGAATTTCCACATGAAGCAAATTAAAAAATAGTTACTTCCTAATATATATTCAGCGCCGTAGCAAAAAAATGTACCGCGGCTTTAAAAATTGTTTATAAGTTCCGCAAACAAAACAACCAATGTCAGTTTAATATGGGATATAATATAATAAGGCATTCTGCAAACAGAGGAGGATTTTTTGTATATAAAAAACTGGGAATATTTTTAATATTTCAACAGATAAGCAAGAAATTAAATATTAAATTAAAGACATTTTACGAAACAATATATTTTATACAAATAATTTTATATTTTACACAAATAATAGTATAGGAAATTTACTCATAAATTCTAAAGACAAAGATGATAAATTTAACAATTCTGGCGTCTATAAACTTAGTTGCAAGGATTGTGCTGCATTTTATATTGGTAAAACGGGTAGAAATTTTAATATAAGAGTAAAGGAGCATTTGAGATGTTTGAACAATAGTGGGTTTTCAGAATTTTCTAATCATTTGATAGAAAATAGTCATGGTTTTGATAAAAAATTGGGATTGTCAATTTTGCATATAAACGGTGTAGGTCACAAATTAAATAATTTGGAATCGTTGGAGATAAATAAAGCATGTAAAAGTAATCAGGAAATTCTAAACAGCCAACTAAATTTAACTACGAGTCCTATTCTAAAATTTTTTCCTAAAAATTATTCGACTAAATTTGTATTGAGCAGTAATTTGAGTTAGGTACTAAATTTATTTTTTAAAATAATTGTTGTTTTTTAAAAAATTTAAAAATAGATTCTGGTGAAGAAACAATACTATATTTTTTAGTTAGTTATGACATCCTGAAGAAGGAAAAGTGTTTTCCGAAACCGGTAGATGTTTTTTAAACTCAATTGTGGTTAATAAAACTAAAACTAAGATAATAAATAAAAAATACAATATAAAATAGCCTAAAATTCTGCGATATACAATATTTGGAAATTTCTGAATGTCATGCAAATATAAAACAATATTCAATTTTAATTGTGTTAAAATATATAGCCGCTACAAACATTGAGAGTTTTGCATCGGTCAAATGCATCTTCGATCTATTTGAAATTATAATTTTTTGTAAACGGTTAAAATTTTTACAAGAATTATCACAACCTGAAGCCATTTTACAAAATGGTAGTACACATAAATGTGGGTAAACAAACAATTTATCCAAAAACAATTGTCGGATAAACACAATAACGAAAATGTCGTACACAATATTACCGTTCATTGGAATCAATGTAAATGTACACTTATAATGTAAAGAGTGACGTAAGTTGAAGATGATAAGTGAAAATTTAATATAATAAAGCAGAATTTTTCCAAGTGCTTTTTAATATTCCAATTTCTTGCCCAATTTTGATGAAAAAGGTGAGTTCGGCTACTAATCAAATTATCTAGCAGATAAACAATCAGCTATCACTGATTCCTTGCTGTTAGGTCCTGTGAGCGGCTATTGTGGTCACTTAGGGATAACTGCTGCGCGGCCAGGGCTTTCTTAGAATCTATATTTCATCTAAAGCAATATAATAAAGATGCACAATGCACTATTGTTAAAGCAATATAATAAGGGATTTCCGCATTGAAATATAGATTCTACTGAGGCTCTAACCGCCCAACGGTCACCAATGGCTGTCTCGCAACCACAATAGCCACTTGCAGGATCTAGCATCAAGCAATCAGTGATAGCCGATTGCTTATCTGCTAATTAATTTGATTAGCGGTCGAACTCACATCAAAATTGGGCGGGACAAAATAATGAAAAGCTCTTAAATTCTCATGCTTTGTTAGCCTTAATTGTTGGAAGCTTATTATTTTCCTGTGATTTTTCAAATTTGAACCCAGGGAGATATTTGGTATTTCAATTTTTCCGCCAATTTTATCTTTGATATTAATTTTTTTGCAGTTTTTAAAATAAGCTCAATTTTATCAAATGATTAGGATTTACAAAATGTTGGTACCATTTTAGAAAGCGAAACACAAGAAAAATTAAATATAAAATATGTTATGTATTTAAATACAAAGGTTTAAGTTTCTTTTTTACATTAAACAAATCACAACATTTCATAAACAAAAAAAAACAAATATGAAATCAATAGAACTGTTACCCACAATTAAATTATAAATTACGAGATTCATTGAAAATATTAATAAAGGGTTACAAGGGTGTGTAGAAATAATAATTCACAACACGTCATCAATCACTTTCGAAATAACAAATTTTATAAAACACTGGAATTTGGTATAACTCAGTTTGGCTCCGGTCCTGCGAACTCTAAGCGCGCCGTTATTGCAATAAGGAACAGCGCCGTGATTGGCTAGTGGGTGGAGCTAGTTACAGATGTTCACGAAGGGATGATAAATGTGTGGTCGTGTGAATTTGGATTTAAATACACGTGAATGTGTGAATTATGTGAACAAATTATTTACTTCGTGTATAAAAAATGCAAACCAACTATGGATAATCAGATTTTACCAATTATCAGTAGAAATTATTATAAGATTTTATTTTCGGAGATGAAATTTTTGAAAAAAGTGCGTATTAGGTGAAAATACAAAATATGGATACAGAAATTAACAGAATTTTACTGTATATACTTATATTTTCACATATTCTGGGGAAACCTTGGAAGTACTATATTAGTAGGAGTAATTAGTGCAACCTATCTACGAGGGTCGAGGCGAAAGTTTCTAGTATGGATCTATTTGACAACTACTGGCGTGCATATTGATCTATTTGACTGAAATTATGATTATTAAGGAAAACACATTCTTATTGTGAAGTTGTAATTATTCAAAACATAGGTCTGTGATATTTTAAATACTAAATTAATGTATTAATTATAAATATATACATATAAAATCAATTCTGTCGAAAAATATTGTTTTTGCGTCACCGGGATTCGAACCTGGATCTCTATTTCCAATCCGGGGAAGTGCACTATCTTCTGAATAATTACAACTTCACAATAAGAATGTGTTTTCCTTAATAATATATGTTGTATCAGTGTGTCCAAAATTTAATAAAAAATGAATTGATAATTCTGGCGTCTGCAGTCGGTTTACTCAAAGGTATTTGAGATTCTGTAAAAATAATGTAGATGGCTTTCAAATAATGGAACGACAGGTGTATTAATTTGAAAAATGTAACATATGGGTTCGAAAATTTGTCAAGAAAAATACTGGCATTATAGCACAATGGTAGTGCACTTCCCCGGATTGGAAATAGAGATCCAGGTTCGAATCCCGGTGATGCAAAAACAATATTTTTCGACAAAATTGATTTTATATGTATATATTTATAATTAATACATTAATTTAGTATTTGAAATTATTATTATTTGATTTGAATTTACTGGCCTATGGCGGCGACTAGTATCGATCTATTTGAAAATTATCAATGTGCGACAAGTGCTAATATTGATCTCTTTGTTAATTAGAGGCGTGCAGCGACTGAGACATAAAGGAGGTCCTACATAAGCGAGTTTAAACACGCGATGAGTCGGCAAGTACCGCAAGCACACAAAACAGGCTCCACACAGGCAGACACGGACAAAAAGCTGTTCACATTGTCATTTTTTTTATAACTTATAAGGAAAATTTTAATTATATGATGTAAAAAGATATTGATCTCAAAAGTGTAAGGGTCTAAAAGTTATCTCAAACTACGAATTATCAGAGTTTTCAAATTAACCAGGTTTATCAACTATAAAATGGACATTTTGGGTGTTGTGCGCTAGAAAAATGTCAAATTATGTTGAATTTCTAATGAACGGTGTTTGAATTATCTAGATTTTACTTTATTATAATCTAGCTGCAAGTCTATAAATATTGTTAAACCTAAGTATGTAATTATTATACCCAGGTTTGTATGGAGTGTCAGCTGGCTGCATCGGTCGCTGCGACTCTAGCCCCTGCTTGAACAATGGAACATGTACCGAGGGATACGATGGCTACACGTGTGACTGCCGTTGGACTGCATTCAAGGGACCCATTTGTGCTGATGGTTTGTAAATTATTATATTATAGTGTCACTTGGCTCAGTGGTTATTTAAAGTGGATAAATGTAATGAATATCTAATGCCATGCATGTGTTGAAACAAACTAAAAGTGGATAAATGCATGAATGTCTAATGCCATGCATGCAAGTAACACAAACTAATATACAAAATTAACTGGTAGATTCTGAGATCACAATTTTAAAAATAATTATTACTCGCAGTAATATTTTAATGTAATGTTTGTTTTTATTTTTCAGAAATCGGCGTAGTAATGAGGCCAAGCTCGATGATCAAGTATGATTTCATGGGATCTTGGCGCTCTACAATTGCTGAAAAAATTCGTGTTGGTTTTACTACCACTAATCCCAAAGGTTTTCTTCTCGGTTTCTTCTCAAATATTTCCGGAGAATATCTCACAATTATGGTATCTAATTCAGGTAAAAATTATTTTTTGTATGTTGGCTGTATTTTTTCTTTCGTATATATTTGTTTCAAGTATATTTTGATAGAAATATTATTTATTGCATAAGGTCTGTAAAATTTCAATGCAATTTCTCCATTCACACCTAGGAGACCTTAAAACTACTCTCCTATGTTAAATTATTTGTGTATATACAGGTGCTTTTTTCATATCAGTTTGATTTTGTTTTGCCACAATTTTTGTTTGTAATGTTTACTGTCAGTTGAAATTTGACAGCCGTATATTTTGAAAGCTAACAGTTCATTATATGTATGTAGAACATTTTACACGGTCGATATCAGTCAAAGAGTTGGAGCATTGGATTTCTGTATAACCTGGTCACTTTGAGGAGTATAGTTTTTATCATTCTTTTACAAATATGAAATGCTACACCGCACCATGATATTTAAATACTTTTGTTTTTATACAAATCACCAAATTATTATTGCAATATATTTCAGGGCATCTTCGAGTTGTGTTTGACTTTGGCTTTGAGAGACAAGAACTTATATTCCCAAATAAACATTTTGGTCTCGGTCAGTATCACGATGTTAGACTTTCAAGAAAGAACGCTGGAGCCACACTTGTTCTACAGGTATGTCATCAGGCAACATGACTGATAGTTTTGTTAATTATGTAATTTTTTTTTCTTATCACATCTTCTCAACTACTACTTTTCCCATTCACTACTTTACGTACACCGTCAACATAAATAGGAATGGTGTAGATGGTGTTCCATACAGGAAACAAGACTGTATTTGTAGGGTGGTTCACCGGTTCACTCTTCTGGTGTGAATGAGTCTGTGCAGCAATGCAAAATCCAATTCGATCCAAATCGTCGTCCAGGGCAACAGCCAGTGGTTGGAAGAATCCAGGTCCAAAAATCAAAAATTAAGCTCGGCGTGTTTACTCAGAGCGCGGCGGCGAGAATGAGCTCTCTCGGCCGCCAGCACACTATTTATTACCCGTGAGACGGACCCGGCTGCGACAGGCCGGACCAACGGGAGAGGGCTTACAGCTCTAGCCCTTGCCCCCGTGCGATCCGGATCGTCGGCTGCCTGGTGGTGAAAAGGAGCAATTGCTGCTCAGTCAGACGTCGAAGCGCTCGGGTCGGCAGATTCTAGATTGCGCTTACATTTTATTAAATAACAAAATTATTCCTATACCTAGAGACATCGTGGACATTTTAAAAATTTATTACCACATGTGCCCACAATGTCTTATATGTTACAAGATCGACCAATCGCCCAGAATTAATTTATTTCGGTTACAAAAATATAAACGTATGAAAACACAGTTTATATTGCACATTCCTTCACGAGCGATCCCCTCAACATTCTCTATTGTAGTATCCTTGGCTCGGGAGCTTCTTGTTGCCGGGATTTGATCATTTGTGGTTGTAGTTTTGCCAAAAAGGCTCTTTTCACAGGCACAGATGGTATAAATTTAAATGGATGATGGAAACACTTAAAAATTTCATTAAAAATAATGTAAAGTTATATTATGGAAGTTATTTAGAAGCAAACATAGTTTGCCAAATAGTGCTAATACATTTTTTTTTTTACCATTTATTTATTACTCCTTACCTTACATTTTTTTTTACCATTTCTTTATTACACTGACAATAATTACAGGTTGACAACTATGAGGCCCAAGAATATCAATTCAATATAAAAACTTCAGCAGATGCCCAGTTTAACAATATACAGTACATGTACATCGGTCGCAATGAGTCTATGGCTGAAGGTTTTGCAGGATGTGTATCACGGGTAGAATTTGATGACATTTACCCTCTTAAATTACTTTTCCAAGAGTCTGGCCCCGCGAATGTTAAGAGTTATCCATGTAAGTGATTTTCAATAAACATTCTCATAAAGATAACTTTTCCTTATATGTATATATTTAAATTATATGAATCAATTCTCCATGTCTTTTCTGTGGATATTAAATAATTACATATCGATACCTTAATCTGAGTAAAGTAGCTAACTTCATTTTTCTAAAATGTTCAGGAGCGACAAAAAACTTTTATTTTGTAATTACAAAAATTCCAAAACACGCTTTGGTAGATTGTTTGTGCAGATATAGGTGGCTGAGAAATTTTATTGATATTTCGATTTATCTCATACTTATAGGGAATATTTGGAATTTTTATGAATTTCTTTACTGAAATTGTAAAATATTATTGGGGGTTAACTGATTTTCCATGATAATGTAGTGATTATGATTTCTGCAGACGTCCTCTTTTTCTGGTGCCATGAACACTTGTGTCAGGTAAACATTTAAGGTTTCAGCACATAGTATTTATTTATTATTTTAAAACACGTGATTTCACGTGTTTTAAAATTGATGGGAATTTTTGGCTTTAGTGTACCATAGAACAATAAAAGAGGAAAATAATGACATCAAAAATGGTTTTTTGACCATGGGTTGAGTTAGCTGCTTTGCGGATTAAGGTATCGATATATAGTATATATGTACATTAATATTTAGATCCGATCCATTTTGAAGGAAAGAAAAGAGTAAGTAATATTCTATACGACCCTGAGATTATTTTGGCTACAAATGCTCTCATACACATATCTATATACAATATAGACAATTGAATTCATTTTTTCTTTTTCTCTCTATATTCTATATTTCTTCTATCATAAGATAAATGCTAAATTAAAAATAATAATAATTTGAAAGCTAATAAATAAATATGTATGTTTTCAGCTGCCCTGACTGAAGACTTCTGTGGAGTTGAGCCCGTGACTCACCCTCCCCTGTTGCTGGAGACTCGGCCTCCACCCCTGGTGGACCAGGAGCAACTTGCCAAGGACTACCACCGCACGGATGAAGCTATTCTTGGAGGTTTGTGTTTGCTACTTGAAGTTTTCCATATAGAGAGTACACCACACTCACATCTTGCTTTACATACCATCTTTAACTAAATTGAGTAAATGATCATCAAATTCACATTAATAAAAAAAATCAATACATAAACCGATTTTTTTATATTAAATCTTTGAAGTAACACTTCATGCACATTTATTATACTAAAAATCCCATTAATTCAAAATTGAGGGGACCGAAAATCATGAAAAAAGTTTTGAATAACGACTTACGATAATGAACTAATGAATGAAATAATTTTTTTATTATAACTATATATATACAGGGTGTGACAGACCTAGTCCACAATATTTCATGGGTGGATATCTGATTAAAATACGAGTCGAAAATGTTCAAGGAATATGTGCTCAATCTCAATCATATCAGAGATACAAGCATTTCAAAAAATTGTAAATATGCAATTAATTAAAATATTTTATTAATTCCAAATTATATATTGGATACAAAAAATTAAAGGTCATCGAATTTTGAGCGGCAAGACTATTTTTTGCTAGATAATTTAGGGCCTGAAGCAAAGATATAATGGATAAATTTCGAAAATATTTATTTCAGACTACATATACTTGAAGCTTAACATAATTTTGTAAAAATTTCAAACAATAATATTTTCCGTAACGTTGCAGAATTTACACATATTCCTTGAACATTTTAGACTTGTAATTTAGTCAGGTATCCACCCATAAAATATTGTGGACTAGGTCTATTACATCCTGTATATATATCCACACATTTTAAAATAACAAGCAAGTTGTCAAAATACAGCATAAACAAATAAAAATATAAAATTATAGTAAATAGTATTAATATGTTATTTTCACTTAGTCGATATCAAAGAAAAATATGTGCAAGTACATATAATGAAGTGTGTACTTCATACAGAGTAGACACATCAATAATATTGTATAATAATTCTCGAATGAATCTTGTGTTTTACACCACTGTTTTACCATTTTTCTTTATTTATAGGTATTTTGGCAGTTATATTTGTGGCGCTAGTGATAGTGGCAGCCATCATGATACGCACAGTGTCTCGTCACCGTGGAGATTATCTCACGCAGGAGGAGGTCGGAGCTGCGGGAGCTCTGGACCCTGATGAGGCAGCCCTCAGAGCACACACAGGGCCCAGAGTTCAAAAGAGACAAGAGTTATTCATTTAATATATTAATACAGTACAAAGTTTCATAAATCTCGTTTTATCAGATTATAACATTATAAAAATGACAAAAGTCTGCAAGCTGGAGAATTTGACGCCTGGGCAAGATATCACTTCTCAGAATCTGTTTGTTTTATAATAATGGGTTTATAAATTTTATTAGAAAATTTTTGGGTTATTAAAAGATTTTTTTATTATAAGATTACATATATGATTTAAAAGTTTATGTAATTGATATATTATATTTTTCTGTGTAGAAATCCAATGCAAATCTCGTTCACTGCAGTTGGTATTAAAATTCACAAATCGAGAGTTTCTCTGCTAACTTTGCTTGATATTAAGCAATGCACAATTGTGTGTATTTCTAACAGAAGAATTATATTTTCTACAGCAAATTTGAAATATTTCACTTAAAAACAAAACAAGTACTGGAGCTTTTTTAAGAATCTCATCATCTGATTATTTTTATTACTGCCTAGATATCCTAAGTAGGGTACGGTGCACCTCCTTTCAATTGTCCACTCATCGACTATTGTGTAGTGCTCATCACTGGAAGTAGGACTTTAACAAATTATGTAAATTACATTAATTTTACACAGTGTTAACAAATTCCATTATTATATTCAAATCATATTGATGTTTGAAATTAATAATCATGTCATATTTAAATAGTAGAAATTGTCATCACTTGTGGACAATGAGAGGTGCTATAAAAGGTGTATCCAGGGCTTTTATACTCTAATATACATACTACTGTATTACTCTCATTAATAAACAGTAAAACATGACATTTTCTATAGAACTGTACCTGCAACAATGTAATTTTGTTTTGTACTATCTAAATTATCACTGCTAACATTATTACAAGTAGTATTATTCATTAACTGAGCAGCTTTGTCAAACTCCTTATCATAATAAACTCTTTCATATTTTGAATACTTTTCATGTGAATAAATTGTAAACCTCATCTAAAAACAATATTTTTTATAAAAATAACTCACTGGGAAAAAATATTGATGACTACTAACACTTTATATTACAGTAATTAGAAATATTTTTATGATTTTATATTAATATGATTTCTCACTGAATCTCTCGTTAATATTTCAACACTACCTGGTTTATTTATAAATTTTTTATTGTTCATTTCACTATAATCTCATATTATTTCAAATAAATGTTGTATTCTTTTTAATTTTTTTGAACTATCGAAAAGATAAATTAAATTTTGAGATCAAATATCATCTTAAAATCTTACAAAAAAATGAAGAATTGTAAAAAATCGTGTAAAGTTCAGTATTGTCCAGATGTACGTATTTATTATTTATATTTCAAATTTGTACAGATAAATCATGAAAAATTAATTGTTAAATTCTATTTGTTTACAACTTCTTTAGCAATAGGTACGGCAGTTATGTAAAAATCAAATGAATTTTACATTTTTAAATTTATTATTTATTTATTGATTTTTTACTGAGAAATATTTTCATATTGTGTTGTCAGATTGATTATTGTCAGTCAGATTATTGGACATTTTTAAAAATAAATTTATATCAGGTATATACAGCATGTAACAAACTTAGTCCACAATATTTTATGGGTAAATAGATATCTGATTAAATTTCGAGTCGAAAATGTCCAAGGAATATGTGCCTAATGTCAACCATGTCAGAGATATAAGCATTTCAAAAAAAATCGTAATTATGCAAATATTTTGATTAATTGAAATATTTTATTGATTCCAAATTATACATTGAATACAAACAATTAAAGGTCATCGAATTTCGAGTGCCCAGATTATTTTTTGTTAGATGATTAAGGGCCCGAAACAAAGATATAGATTAATAATGGATAAATTTCACAAATATGAATCACAAAGTACCTACGTAGACTTAAAGCTTAACATGATTTTGTAAAAATTTCAAACAATAATATTTTCCGTTACGGTGCAGAATTTGCACATATTCCTTGAACATTTTAGACTCGTAATTTAGTCAAGTATCCACTCATAAAATATTGTGGACTAGGTCTGTTACACCCTATATATACAGTCGAACTTGGTTATAATGAGCAAGTTTTTCAACTTGTATACAATAACATAATGAAATGTAAATATGTAACCGTGTCATAAATTTATGCTGCCATCCTACACGTTAACTTTCTTACTTCTTTAAGATTTTCATTAATCTGTTCAGTGACTACTTTAATTTTAGCTTTTTCGTTGTTCGTACTTTGTATAAATTATTATTAAAAGTATGTTTTACAATTTTACAAAAGATTGTATATGTATTTAGACTCGACTGTCATTTTAAGTATTTTTAGAATACCCCCATTCCACAGCTTAGCCTAGAACTTGGCGGCGCATAAACCCCCTAGACTTATGGATAATAATTTTTATCTTAAAAATTTTTTTTTAGTCTTAATTTTATTGCATTTTCTCATTAATTTTCCGTCCATTTTATTTCATATGAGTTTAATTTTAAAAATTAAGATATTTTCATATTTGTATAGTAGACATTATTGTTTGAATATTTGTAGGATAAACTTTTTTTTATTTTGTACAAAATCATGAAAAAAATGAGTACCTGTGAGAAAAGTTACACTGACATAGATCTCGGCTCATTGTCTACCCTTTCAAATTGTGTTCCATTCTTGCGATTATGAATAATGGCAAATTGGTTAGTTATTTTGTATTTGTGAGTGGTTTTTTTTAGACTATTTCTACATAACGGTCTTAATATATTGTGAAACAATAACTTAAAAGCTATCAGACATTGATTTTTTACATATTACAAACATTTTTAAGATCTTTCTTAATTTCTGAGTTTACGACAAACAATTTATAAAGTTTATTATGTATGTATATGAGTTAGATGGATATTTATCTAATCCAATTAATATTATTGTAATAAAGAGTACTGGTTTGCCTTTTTTATTGTCAGCTATCATTACATTGCTTGTGTGTATTTTAAACTCTCACAAATTAAAACAGCAATATTTTCCCAAAAAATTACATAATTTCTGAAATTGACAAAATTACGTAATTTTGCTTAGTTGAAGATGCAGACCAAATTTTAACCGTGTTATAAATACTTTGTAATCAAATGCACTTTAATTTAAAAATGGTAAATTAATATTAATAATACTGAAGTTTTAAATCTGAGATTATATCTAAATTGGCAAGAAATGATTACCGAAAAACTATTTGAGGTTTTTAAGTTTCTTTTTTTATACAAAAGCTTTGATAGTATCGGGTGAGACAATGTAAGAGCTATAACCCCATTCTATGTCAGATTATATTGTAATGTTAATTTTATTTCTACAGTACCATGTGGTAGGTATTGAGCTGTTTAGGTGGCGCGTCATCCTCAGGCCATGTGGTGGTAAGTGCCTTGGATCATTCTTCCCTCTACAGCGACGATTAGGTATTTTTTCTAGTTACTACTCTGTAGAAAGAATGGGCACTTAATATTATCTTTTTTTGGAATATTATGTAATTTTGTAAAAAAAAATGAGTGAAATTTAAATAAAGCCATTTATATAAAACATGTTTTTATTCTGCTACTTTCCTATGTAAATGTATATCTAGTGATGATAAACTGTTATTGTGTTTGATTGTAACGATAATTGGTAACTGATTATTTGTAATTCTTCGAGCTATCACTTGTATACTACAAACTAAACCTCCAACAGTTAAAGCTCAGTTACCAATCATTACCATTTAACACAATCACAGTTACAATAAGGGTTCACCATCGGTTGAGGAGTTTAAAAAAAATTATAATACCATAATTATTGTGTATATATATATATATATATATATACACAATAATTATGGTATTACAATTTTTTTTAAACTCCTCAACCGATGGTGAACCCTTATTGTATTGTATATATATATATATATATATATATATATATATATATATATATATATATATATATATATATATAGCTATCCTGTAAGTAGTGATCCAAACGAAAACTATTCAAATACAAAAAAAACTATAATTAAAAAAAGATCGTGCCCTATCAGAATAATCCATTATACATCTATTGAATGTCACACGGTTTTCGAGATATTAGAACTTTTATGAATTTTTGAATAATCAGTACCCTTTGTTACTTTTTTTAATGTCATTTCTAAAACTTAAGAAAATATTTTTTTGTTTGTTGATTATTATTTCTAAGTTTTCCTATGAAATGTGTCACTGTTTTTTAAAAACAGAAACAGTTTTGCCAGGAAAAATGTGAATTCGGACCATTTAACATTTTTCAACAAAGTTTAAAGCAATTGCCCATTAGCTTGAATAGTTATGTGTTTAATGCTAATTTTGGAACAGGAAAAAAGGAATATTTCAACTAAGAAAACATTATTGCTATTTTAATGCCAAAGAGCATTAAAATATTTAAAAAATGAGATAATCTTTTTTTAAATTGCAGACCTTGCTTCTGGTGCAAACTTGCAATAATGCCTTAAAATGTCCAGTAATTTGAAAAAGTGGCCATTGTTTTATTAAAATTTTACAAAAAAAAGTTTGAATTTATAATAATTTTAATATCTCGAAAACTGTGTGACCTTCATTAGACCTATGATGGATTATTCTGATAGGGCATGGTCTTGGCTACTGATGGTTTTAGTTTGGAACACTACTTACAGGACATTCTGTATATATATTAGCCTTATGTTCTTCCATGTCTACAATCCACGCATTACACGAGTGTCCCATAGCACTGAAATAATCTTCTTCCGCAGCACTACACCCCAAAGTGGGATTTGGCTTTCTCTACAAGTGCTCTCCATCAACACCTATCCCTGGCCATTCTTGTCCAGTTCCCAGACCTTCCTATCCTGTTCCAGTCCTCTTCCTCCAGACTCAGCCCACCTCTCACTTGGCTTGCCTTTAGGTCACTTCCACTGAAAGCATAGAAATAATACAATAACGATATTTCAATAAATAATTTTTGATTAGCAATATTTGAATATGTCCAAGAACACACAATTACTGGATTTTTACCTACCAAGGCACTGTTATTAAACAAATATCAGATATCTCATAGAGACAAAGCTAATATAATAATTTTAAAAAAAATCAGATTCTCATAGTGATGACATATATGCTGTTTAATAAATAAAAAAGAAAAAATGAATTATCATATTTGATCCATAGATGATGATGGTGTAGTGGTACTCAAAGCGAGTCCACATGCTAACATATATACAACTTGAAAAATTTGATAAATGTGGAGATTGAGGGGTGAGAATTGGAGAATGTTATATATATATATATATATATATAAAGTGATCACTTAAGCCAGCCGAAGACAGGTTATAAGCCCTGTAATTACCCCATACTTCCATATATTTTCCATTAAATATTTAAAAAATACCTAACCTAACCTAACACAGGTAGTATTTATCATACAGCCCTTATATATGCTATTTTTGAAATGTCTTCTCTCGTAAGTACAATAGAACCTTGATATAACAGATTAATGCGGGCAAAGGGGTGTCCGTTAAGTTTATGTTTTCTGAATGTGTTTTTTTTAGTGAGACAATAATGGTTCAATACATGATGAGTTATGTGTGAAAATTTAATTTCTACTATCTAAATTGAAATAAATGAATACTTTTTCCCAAAATACACTTCAATTATATGTAGGTATAAAGGTAAAAAAATATTAAAACTCACAAAATCCTATTTATTCATCTTTGGATGATGTATATAATTCTAGACACATCTGTTGTGACGTTGTGTTAATGTTCGATGCCGAGGCGCTTGCTTTCGATAATCCTACTTTGAAAAAACTACCAAGTTTTGTTTGAACTCTGTTCTTTTATATAATTAACTCTCTAAACTTATGGAAATGGGAGCAATACAGCAGAGTTTCGTTATCTGGTGAATAGTTAATAAATGGTAGTATATTGTCAAGATGTGATCTTTATCACTGATAGCTTTGTTTTTGGGTCAGTTGTTTCTTCTTCTTCGCTATCTTCACTCCCATCCTCATCTTCCAAGATCATAACCTCATCTGCTATCTATATATTATACAGGTTGTTTTTTTACATTTGACTGGAAATTTTATCTGTTATGTTGAAATTTTACTTCTGTTATGGATCAGGCTATGATAGAGGCGTTCACATTTATAGATGTTGAACATTTAAGTGACAAATCATACCAAAGTTGTCTTTGGCCTGCTATATAATAATATTATGTTTACAAATTATTCGAAATTTAAAAAAAAAAAACAATTTTTGCCTAGAGACAGCATGGTTGCCAAAGCTTGCACACTCCATACAAAAATGAAAAGAAAAATGGCTGCTTGAAAGCTTTTAGAAAACTCCGCTGCCGCAGTACTATTCTGAAAAATTATAATGATAATTTTGGTTTCCATGTTGCGTAATATTTTGGTTTCTATGGAGATGGAATGGAAATGGAGATGAAGTATAAATTTTGCCCTGCAATTTATTAAAAATTATAATTTAAAAGTGAAACAATATAATCTAAAATAAATAAATTCACTAACATATAAACTTGCGAGAGTGAAATACCAGAAAAATATTAATTAATCCAAATGACATTAGTAATGTCATTGTTTTTGAAAGCTATAATTTGTTTGTGAATATGAAATATTTTTAGTGCAGATTTTATAAATATGTATTCTGTTATCAGTTTTCTTTCTAATATATGTTTTATAGAATTGTGAGATTTAATTAAATAAATTCTCGTTTTAATAAGCTAACAATTTTTTTTATTGTATAATCAAATTTCGTTTTTAGCGTACAAAAATATAAATGTTATAATAGCGCCTAACCGCCTCCACCTAACATAGTTCACAAAGAAACGCAAAATTTGTAGTAAAAAAATTGAAAATTGCGTAGTCATCTTGAACAGTGCACTCTAGGACACGTTCTAAATATATTTCATGATACTTTTAAGTCTACGACTGAAGATGGGCGATGTGGCTAAACGCTAAACGTGCCCCTGGGTGAATTTCTTACGCTCAATTCAAATTCTAATAAATAAGAATTGTAAGTAAAGTAAAATAATGTTTGTGTGTTCTTGATATTCTTTACAAGCAATCTCAGTCGCATTTCATGCTAATTATCACTGACTTGCAGGCTTAAGTTACATAGCACAATTAGCTACAACCGCGCGCGTTTGCTGATAAGCTTATGTGGACTCCGTGAGGAAAGAATCTTTATCATCGAGTAATCAGGTTTTTAATAATATATGCAGTTCGCTACTGTGTATTATCATAGTATGGTACTAATTTATTATGTCACTAACCTACCACAAATAGCAAGGGCGTGCACTGCATACAAGCAAAAAGTCTGTGTATTACTGAAGATTCTGGTTAATAAATATAAATACAACTTATCTTCTTAAAAGACCCTATAAAATTCTACTCGTTATTATACATATTAGTGTAACCCACGGCTAGACTTTTTAATTCCGACAGCCTTTTGCATGTAATTTGCTCGGTTGCGTGCATCCAATTTGTTTGTTCAATTTGCAGTCTTACTGAACTAATATTTCCTACAGAAGCTGTATGAATGTTAGAGGCATCTTTACGTGTGCTAATATTTTGTAGATTTCAAGCAAACTTTTCTTACTATAAGGTACTCTTTTTTTTCAGAAGGGATTATCTTGACTGAAAACTGCGCGCAGTGGTACCTTTTACTAATTATACAGATATAGGTATTCGATTATTAGAAATATTTTTGAAATATATATTTTTCTGATTTACAAGTTTCGGTTATGGTATTTGTTAAGCTAGTTATTTAAATATAAATTTCTGACCACTATCTTAATGAAACATTTTAAATATGCGTTGTTCGAAGGAGAAATTGTAAATATTTTAATCAAAGTCGAAAACAGTACGGAGCAATAAAAGAACTTGCCTTTTTTGAAGTAATGAATTTACAATTATTTTCTATATTTAGATTGATAGAATTGTTCTCAAAATTGTAATAATTTTTTTGACTTTTTAAATTTTTTTTTATTCCTAGTATATCTTGTATGTATGTATATCTAGAACATCGTTGGTAACAGTATAATTTAATTTATGTCTAATGCACGCCACTGACAAATATTAATACTACATAGTGTTGTTTTACTACGCTACGTTACGTTACGTGTGTTACGGATTGGCGACTGGCCCGGAAAATTTTGAAGACAACCGACCCAATAATCATTTACAATAATATTTTTTAATTGTATATTTTGAACCATTATGATGTATTATCGTAAACTTACACGTAAAACATATTTATCAGCTTGTAGCGACCGGAATTCAAATCCACCGCCATCTCAGTCGGCATCGACGCTAGCGACAGCGTTGCCGGTTGCTGCCACAAGCCTGGCTCAGAATTCACCGCTAGACAGCCTCTCTAGTTTCAGCGTTCTGCAGCGGCGGTCTCGCCGGCCCAGGAGCGCCGAGCGAGACAGCCAAATTGCTTCACATCATTTCATTTCACATTCATTCATTGCATTCTTTATTTCTATCTGTTTTCATCATACTGTCATAATAAAACTTCAACGCGCAAACAAACATCTATATTTCATTTAACCACCGACATAACCCCCAAAAGCTTAAAACTCACAAGCTTCAATTTTTTTTTTCAAAACTAACTTTGTTCCGCAAATAGATCGATTATTATTTCATTACTAATTTCATTCAATGTCTTTTCGTCTCTCTTTGTTGACATTAACTTAAAACCTTCTAGTCTACTGTCACTAGTCGTACTCGTTTCATTGTTTCTTGCGTGTGCAATATTTTAGAAAAATAAATTAATAATCACAGGATGCAATAAAATGCAGTGCTTATTGCAAGTATTGATTTCATTAAACATTGAGGTCTTCTGCAAAATAAATTAATTACTCAAAAAACAGTAGCGATGGGTACGAAGTACTTCAATGAACTAGTCCTTTATACTCACGCTTCGTAGTTCCCATGTTTTAAACCGTGCTGACGCTTCAATAGTTTAATATTTCACACCATATTCACACACACTAGCAAATAACTTAGTTGTCTGCAACGAAGCTCTCACACAGCAACGTACACAATTAACTATGAACTGTGTATGTATAGAGACAAAAGAGTTTTCCGCTCACTTCATGTAGTTCATTGAAGTATACTTCGCGAAGTAACACATTACATATTTCGTTCTTCAGACATTTCATTGAAGTGTAGTTCAATAACGGTTTAAATAACGACTTAACCACACTTCATTGTACTATATATCATTGGTCATGTTCATAATACTTGCATCGAAAATGGGCCGACCAGTGGTACCAACATACTTCGAATGAAGCGTTCATTTCGAGCGCTTCATGTTGATGAACGTGCATTTCATTTATTTGTAAGTTTTGTTCTTTGCTAGTCAACAGCATAATGTCTTCCTAGAGATGTGTGTATAAAATAAAAATATAAATATGTGATAGAATGGAATTTCTATCTATGGTCTGTGGAATGCGCAATATCCATGGGCGGTGAAAAACTAAATATGTACCTGCATGTTCCCCACTTTTTAAAAATATTTCCGACAAAAAAGCTGCAAGATCTTACTTTTACTTTTTTCTATTGTAAAACGGAGTGCCGGGCTCTAAGAGTCCCTTGCTCCTCAATCTAAAGTAGCCACTGAGGGCCGAATTTAAGAGTGGTGGTGTTTTAATTATTTGGAAAATAACAAGATTATAACTAAATTATTTAACGAACATTAGTAATGATATTATTATAGAGTTTAGAAAATATAATTATGGTGAGAATTTAGCTGCTACTTGTTGCAGGAGAAGTGCAAGATCTCGAAGTTTTTTGTTTATAGATTTGTTATAAATGCAGAGAAATAAAAGTCAGTGTATTTTGTATTCTAAAATGATTACATTCGAGCATCTATTAACCGCAAAAATTGCTATAAAAATATTGTCGAAAGAAAATAAATAAAAGTGACTGAAAATCAATTCAATCAAGTCAAAAACTAAAAACAGGTTTGCAGAGAAAGACTCAAAAGCGTGTCCTGACATACTTGTCTGGTATCAAAAATCTTGCAGGCAACATGAAGCAAATTATAGTATTAACAATTTTATTTTATATATAATTACATTGTTTTAATTTTAATTTGTGTCTATGGCATACGAAAAATAAAGACACACTTTTGGATTTTATTTTGGCACGCCAATCAAAAATCCTACGTGCTGTCACCGGCCGACCATGAAAGTTGGAACAGCTTCGTACTATGCCATACACGACACACGTACCTAGTTAGTGAATGTGGATTGTGGAAGATCGCCGCACCGGCTGAAACAGAGCTATGCAGCTGTCTCCATGACAGATTTCCCCCAGCGGTTATGGTTAAAGTATTTGTTTTGTATTTAGGTTTCGATCATACGTACGTACAGACGCAGTTTTACCTGTACAGATTAGACCAGGTTAAATTAGATTGTGAAAATTCCCTTTTTTTCGTAGTTCTCAGTGTACCGATGAGTTTTCGTGACTGAAGTGTAAAATACACATTACACTATTGTCAAAAAACGTATTATGGTTACTCATACAGTGGAGCTCAGATATATATTATGAACTATGAATACTGGTGCCAAAGTTAACTTTATAACACATTAATTAGATGTTCTTATCCAGAATATAACAGCAGCACTCTGTATTTTTTAGTGCGTGATTAAAGACAGTCATTCAAATAATCTCTACTCTTCAGATAAGTACTATTCATTCAGTGCTTCGTTCTCGCTCGGGTCGTGCGTCACGTGTTGTTATAATCGTCACAGTTTACGATTTGCGATAATCTGCTGACATTGTTTTGTATCCATTTCAAAACTATTGTAAAAATGAGCAAAACAGTGTGTTCCTGCTGGAACAAAATTACAATGTCTGTTGTTAATTATGTAGAAAAGTGCTTTTATAATTTAGGAGTGCTGGTTGCTACTCATCCCTGGAGGACGATAAGTCTGTGTTGGCTTCTAGTCGGCATTAGTAGTTTGGGAATGCTAAATTTTTACCACGAAAAAAATCCATTAAAATTGTGGGTGCCACCAGAATCCGACTTTGCTAAAGATACTGATTGGTTAATTGATACTTTTAAGGTCGGTTTTAGGGCCCAATATGTATTGGCCACGGCGCCTAATGTATTGGTGCCGTCAGTTCTCGCTGAATTAGTAAAGATAAATGAAAAAGTGGATAATATAAGAGCTTACGTTGACAACGAACAGTTCACATGGACGGATGTATGTTTTAAGATTCCCATTTTAAATATTTATATACCGAGCCGCAGAAAACGACGATCATCAAATTCTTCAATATTTAGCGACAGCATGTTTGAATCCGTTGAAAGTGGGATTTTTAACGAAAGTGCAACGCGATCGGCTCCGAAACCTTTTGATCCGAGCATCGATCTGAATCCAGATTTATACTGCAGTATATTAGAAGGTTTTGAATTGGGATGCCTTAAAAAGAGTCTGTTGGATTTGTGGAAGTATAATATTACAACTATTTTAAATTTAAAACAGGATGAGATCACTGAAAAAATCAACACGACACAAATAAGTCCAGTCTTGGGACACAGCATGGAATACGTCAGTTCTCTAGGCGGGGTTGAAAGAAACGATGATGGTAAAATAATATCTGCGAAGTCTTTGCTTTTGGTTTGGTTGGTTAATGTTAATTTCACAGCTGTGAACGCGCAGAAAACTGGGAACCACGCCGGAACCGAGGTATGGGCGAGTGAATCAACGCTCGCATGGGAAGAAAAATTCTTAGAAGTTATGACCAGTGTTTCCCACAATGTGTCTGGTTTAAACATATTCTACGAAGCAGGGAGAAGCTACGGAGACATAAGCGGGAAAACAATGTTTCAAGACATCGACAAATTGGCTTTGGGTATCACAATGATGTTTATTTATATCCAAATTATACTTTCTAAGTTTAATTGGGTAGAAATGAGATTCACTCTCGGCAGTGTAGGATTGCTGTGTATAGGAATGGCCCTGGTAGTGGCGTGCAGCTTATGCTCTCTCATGGGGATACCCTACGGTCCCGTACACACATCATTACCATTTTTAATTATGGGCCTCGGGATCGATGACATGTTTGTAATGAAGGCCTGCTGGGAACACCTCACAGACTCGGAACGGAAACTTCCACTGCCAAATCAAATCGGACTCATGCTTCAGCACGCCGGCGTTTCTATCGTGATTACTTCGTTTACAGATATAGTAGCCTTCCTGGTCGGATCCATAACAATTCTACCTTCGTTACAAGCATTTTGTTTGTACGCTGCCGTCGGAGTATTTTTTGTGTTTGTTTTTTCCGTCACATTTTACGTCGCCATATTTGTATTAGATGTTAAAAGAATGCGAGCAAAAAGAAATGGAATTCTCTTTTGTATTAAACATCCAGATTTTACTCCATCGAAACCCAGTCAAAAATCAATATCCCAGTATATCTTTCATAAGATTTATTCTAATGTGGTCTTTACGACTCCTTTCAAAATAATAGTTATCATATTTACCTTGGGAATTTCTGGATACAGTTTAGAAGCGTTATTGCGATTGGAACAGAGGTTCGATCCGGCTTGGTTTATACCGGAGAATACATATTTAAAAAAATATTTGGAAGAACGCGAACTGTACTATCCTGATATAGGAAACGATGGAACTGTATATATCGGAGCGATCAACTATACAGAAGAATTGCCAAAAGTGTATTCGTTGGTTACTAAATTAGAAGCTGAAACCGATATTGTTCATAATATAGAAACGTGGACGAAACCTTTCAGAGATTACGTATTACTGCACTTCGAGAAGGATGTGAGTAGAGAACTAATATCAAACTCAGAATGGAGTAGATATATTTCGAAATTCCTGTTTAGCCCCTCGGGAGCTAAATATCAAGCGAAATTTCGCTTTGCCAGTGATATAAAATGCGGGCGGCCCGCGCCGCCGGTCACTATTTCCAGTCTGGACTTTAGATTCAAAGTGTTCCCGGGTCCCAGTGTCTATTTACCCGCTATGCATCGAATAAAAAGTATCGTTAGGGACGCAAATTTTACAACCGGCGATAAATTTGCCGTCGCCTGGGCCAAAGTATTCGCCAATTGGGTGACTGATGAGATTATCGACGTCGAAGTTGAAAGAAACTTGGAACTGGCGTTAGTCTGCGTGATGGCCTGCACGATGGTGCTGATAACGGATATTCAGATATGTTTCTGGATTCTGATGTGTGTTCTGCTGACGCTGGTGAACGTGTGCGGGCTGATGCAGCGCTGGGGTCTGACAGTGGACATAGTCTCGTGCGTCGGGCTGGAGTTGGCGATCGGACTGTGCGTGGACTACGCGGCTCACGTGGGCCACACCTTCCTCACGGTCCAGGGCAGCAGGCAAGAGAGAGCTTTCAAGACGGTCACGACGATAGGAGCGGCCGTTCTGTACGGCGGCGGCTCCACTTTCCTCGCGCTCTCAGTTTTGAGTACCTCCGAATCATATATTTTCCAATCATTCTTTAAAATATTTCTTTTAGTAATAGTATTTGGATTATTTCATGGAATTGTATTTTTACCCGTAGTTTTAAGTCTCATAGGACCCAAAGCATATTCGGGCGAAAGAGAAACTAAATGTATTGATCCTGAAATAGACTCTGATAAAAATAAGGAGTTAGTTCAATTAAATTTAATTGATAGTGGTTCTTCTAAGACTCCACAATCTTGATTGTTTCTCGTATGGTTTATTTATTATTACAAACTATTAAGATTATTTAACTTTCACCGATTGCTATTGGCAGGGCCTACGAGAGTGGACCGGATGTGCCCTTGAAGAGACCCTGGCCCCAAAAAAAAAACAAATTATTAAAACTTTAATTAATGTAATTATATTTTTATAAATATACTCGTCTTGTTTTTTGTTTGCAAAATAACTTATTGTAAGACGCAATTAGTATCTTTAGAATTTATAAAGTAGTAAAGAGAGCAATGAGTCCTTTATATTCCAAGTGCAAGGTTCCATGTTTTTTTTTATGATAAAGTAAACAAATAATACCAAAAAGTTACTGCAGATAAATTAAATTTTAGATCTGTCAAACTTGAGTTGCCATCAAATGTTTATAATATTATTATTACACTTCAAAAGTTTAGTCTGATGTATAATATATGTTTTATATTGTATCTTTTGGTTTACACGGATTTGACATAAAATTAATACATTGCTATTATAAAGATATATAAATATACCTTTATAATATCCTTAAATATTTGATATTTATGTATCAATATATTGTATTAATTTTATGACCCACGGTTTATGAAAAAATGAATACATTGATATTATAAAGGATATATTATAAGAAATGACCCCCATGTCACATCACTAAATTAGTTATTATTGGCTCAGTGATGAAGGCTGTCGTTAATTAAAGGATGTCGTGTGCCATGTGCGAATGGCGCGCCTCGATTCAAAATTTATGATCAATTTCTAAAGTTTTAATTTGTATTTATCATAACGCCAATAATTTCCGATCAAAAGGCTCATCTTCGGGAGGTCACGCCATAGATAAGGTCACACATTTTTCTGTAAAAATATTATTGCCATTTGATTACGGATATGGTCAATATTGTTAATACTGATATTTAAACCGATATTATCTAATTTAACAAAGGAAAGACTGAAATTTTTATTATTATAGTATCATAAAATCCATCAAAAAATTGGATATTAATAATAAATAATAATAAAAAAATAAATAAATAAGAGAACACATTATTATTGTGAAGTTCTAATTATGCAGAACATAAGTATGTGATGTTTTAAATACTAATTAAATGTATTAATTATAAAGATATACATAATATAAAAATATAAAGATTCCATAAAAACAATGTAGATGGTTTTCAAATAATGGAACGATAGATGTATTCATTTGAAAAAGTGTAACATGTAGGTTCATTTGGCGTCAAAAACACTGTCGCTGTAGCATAGTTGGTAATGCATCTTCCTCGGATTGGAAAAGATCTCCAGGTAGCGCAACATCAATATTTTTCGATAAAATCGATTTTGTATGTATATATTTATAATTAATACATTTAATTAGTAAATAAAAGATTATGCTAGTTTATTTTGCAATTTGAACCCAGTAATGTAATAATTTTACAACCGTTATATTACAAAAATTCTAGTGTAATTTGGATACATCTCATTCATGAAGTTGCGAATTGATAACTACATAATTTAAAGGATTATAAAGCGAGATATTATTTATTTTATTGGTGTATATTTCTTTATTTTCATTAGTATAATATACTTATTTATTTATTAAGCTCTGTGGGCGGCTATGTTGTGCCCCCTGCACGGTAATTTGATAATTTATTGTCTTGGAATTGATATAACAGTCTATGGCTATCTGTGTTGTGTAATGAACAATGTCCGGTGAAAAAATGTGATAAACAAAACAAATAATACTGATTAAAAAAATAAGTAAGATGAGTAATAGGATAAATATTAGATTTATTAAATTTCAAATGATTCTATTAGTATCGTCAAAAAGAATCGACAAAGAAAACAGAACACTAACTTGATTCATATAATTCTTCCTACATAAGTATCAGTAACTTAGAAAAAATATTTCGTAACGCTTCTTCTGTTCAAATATGTCTCTATTTTCTATCAAAACTAAGTCGACAGTTAACTCGCTATTTATAAGAGGTGCGTGCTTAAGTGAACGATATTTATTGTATTTATTTAAACAATTTTATTTTCAGACAATTACAATAATTGGAATATTGTATACGCAAAGATCTGGTTTCCTCAGAGGGAAAGATTGAAATAGGAAGAGTGTACAATATTTTCATAAAAAAATGAAATTTTATTTTTCCAATGTACCTACCTAAGTAGCCAATGTAACTTGTGACTAACTGACATGTAAATGTAAAACTTCCTGCTGTGTATCTAAATATTCAATAAGGATTGAACGTTTTTAATTGTATTTATTATCAATACATTAGAATTTCTCATCAAAATCTACAGATTTTTCTGTACAAATATCATGACAATCTGATCAAGGGCGAGATCGGTATAACAGATATACTATAAACGAATATATAATACTATATGTTCATATAAAATTAACAAACACATTTAAATATAACTATGTTTAAATTTGCACAATTTTTTTTAATTACACTGAAAATTATATATATATTTTTTTAAATATAACCGATAATTAGTTGTAGGACTTTTTAAGATTAGTAAAATAGTGTTTCCGGTTTTAGATTCTTGACTATTTTTCTTCGAATTAATATATATATATATATATCACGAAGAATTTTATTATAAAATGAATAAAAAATATGTTCAATATTGTTTCCTTAACCGGGTCAGTATTTTTATTAATCTGTGATATTATTCTAGGACTTCATATTCTAGTGTAGGTGTAGGTACCAATTTTAATTAAATTGAATAATCATTCGTGTATCGTGTAAACATAATCACAAAAATATTTTAAATAATTGATGTACTCTACAAATTATTGATAGTAATAAATTTATCGATTTAAAATCTTTTCTTTTATTTATATTATGAATACAATCTTCCTACATATTTATATTTTAAGTAAGATGAAATTTTTAAATTAGCTTTAAATAAATCATAATTTAAACGCAGTATTAATTACAATAAAATAACATTTATTTATAAAATGTTTACTTTTTTTTGTTATTCTCTTTAAAATTATATGCCCAAAAATTATTATATGTTAAAATGAATCACGACTTTAAAAATTTTAATTTGGCACACCCTACCTTTATTTTATTGAATTATTCCTGTTTATGACAAACTCACAATGTTTGGATATCTTTGGCGGAGTAACCAAATAAAAGTAATATTAATATCGTAGTTTATTATCACAACGCCTCGTTTTCTTTTTATTTTTTTAGGCAAATTTGAAAGAAAAATGATATATTTCTTTAGAGTGCGGTTTCAGTTTCCTCAGGATTACAAATAGTGTGACATTTTATTGTAAAGGTACATTTTTCAAATGGAAAAAACGAACGACTTCATTATTTCTACATCTGTCTGAAATTTCAAAATAACAATTAGAATCTGGATTTTACAATTTCCACCTTTCATGATGAAACTTTACGAAATTATTTAAAATGGAGGCTCAAGCTGTAGCTATTTATTTACCCTTGTGTGCATTTAAAATCATTTTAAAGTACCTCTTCATTTTTTAATCTTCTGCGTCCAGTGTTGAAGCGTCTCTTTTTTGCTTTCCTCAGCTCTCCATCTTTTCAGATTTGCTTCTAATTTCGCTCAACAAGTTGCCTGATGTTATCTGACCGTTGCGCCTCATGACGGGTAAAAGGTTAGGTTATTTTATTCATTAAATTAAATTAAATTCTATTAAATATATTAGCATCTCGTATTCACGTACAGTATAATTATCTTAAATCTATAATAACCCAATGTCCTTCTATGTGTCACACGTAGAGAATTTAGAAATTGAAAAGAGTATGATATATTTTGTTGGACTTGTGTGACTTTTATGTTAATAATATACTGTAAATTTTTCAAATAGAAAGCGAACAAGTACTTTTTCCAGAAATTTCTAAATTGGTACACTGTAATGCTACTATGCTTATTGCATATTATATTCGGTTAACACACTCTAGTAGTACTATATTGATAGTAGACATGTATTGATGATAAAATCCGTAATAATATTGCGCTTCCCCATCTTTTATCTATGACTTACTGGACGGTATTGGACTTAGACATTGACCATCTGCCATGTTATTTTTTATCTATGCTATCATCTTTCTTACCTATAGTCATCTCGCATCAGAAGCCGTGAATAATTGTTAGATATGAGAATAAAATTTTTAGTTATATTTGTGAATATTTGTCAAAATCTACGCGGGAATAATTCATCATAACCAAATTTTTTAATGTGTTCTAGGTTGAGTGAGAAAACCATTCATCCTCATCTATATGTCATTTTTGTAGCTAACAGTTCTACTTACAAAGGTGGAATAATTTCAATTACATTGAGATTTGTTTTGGAGATTTTGTATTGTTTGAAAAGGGTTTTTATAGAAACTATTTTTCGACGCAGAAAATATGATTTTGGAGCATATAATTTTTTTTTTAATATTGGCAATAAATACAAAGTACCTACACTACTTGATACATTAATAAGGGATTCCCGCTTTGAAATATAGATTATACTGAGACCCTGACCGCAGCAGTCACCAATGGCCTCGTAGTGGCTAGTATTGACCCCGATAGCCGCCCGCAGTGCCTAGTAGCAAGTAATCCGCGATAGCCAATTGCTTATCTGCTAGTATTATTATGTATATAAATTAATAATCCCGGAATCAGTCCCTGGATTGAGTAATGCTAATTTTATCAATAATGTTAAATTTATAAAAAAAAAAAATTCAATTTATCTAAGATATTTATAATAAAGTATATAAGTAATGCCTCGTGTTTAAGGATGAAATTTCGCAAACCCAGTTTCGTGACATATTTTATATAGGAAGGCTCCGAAAAAACAATTTATATCAAGAGCTAATTGTAAAATATTATAATTTGGTCTCATTCACAAGTGCTCTTCACCGACTCCTATCCCTGGACTCCAGTTCCCGGATTCTTCCATCCTGCTCCAGTTTTCTTCAACAGTTTCTCCTCTTCCTTGGTCTGCCTCTAGTTCGTTCCTACTGGGGTATCCACTCGGTCATGATGGCCACGGCCAACCCATCACAGCCTTTGGGACCTACAAAATCTTACGATTATTTCTTGCTCAATTATGTTTTAGAAAAAAATATAATACTTTGTATACTGAAATAACTGATCTACGTTGTGAAATGTGAATAAATTTTGTGCACTTTGTAATTCTGTTTGTCATTACTGATTTGTAGTTGCTACGAGCTAATTATTGGATTAATTAATTAATTACTCGGAACAAAAATGATTACCACGTTCAAAGTCAACAATGCAATAAGACATTAATTAATTAAGATTTGAATATCTACTAGGGATTGCAAAATTATCGCCATTTCTCATTAACGTAATATTTTTTCCAGTAAAATGAATAAATAGTTTGTTACAATTTTAAAGGCGTTAATTTATTTATACCACTTATAAACGTTTTTTTTATGTTATCATCTGATACATATTTGAATCAGTAATTAATTATATATTTTTTCCGAACAACGTGTTTCTATAACTCTATCATTGTTGTGCGAGATGTTTGAACGACTTTATATGCCTACCCTTTAAAACGGTACAGTAATTATTACCTCCGTACCATATCTTCCTCGGAGCCATCATCTTCGTCGTCATCGTCAACAGGGTCGCCCGCCGCAAAATAGTTGAAAAGGATGCAACTGGCCAGCCAGCACGCGACGGGAGACCAAAACTTGTTGTTGTCAAATTTAATCGACAATTTAAAAAAGAAGCCTTGATTTCGGCAGTTAGAGCCAATCGTGGAATTACAACAACTGACATTGGCTTTCCGGGATCTAAGCAATCAATATATTTGAATGATCATTTAACCATAGATAATAAAATTCTATTAAAAAAACAAAAGAATTCGCTAAAAAGAAAAAATTTCAGTATTGTTGGGTAAAAAACTGCCGAATCTTTTTGAGAAAATCGGATTCCTCGGTTCCTCGGTTCTACTAGTTCGCTCCGAAAAAGACTTATTAAAAACAAATTATTCAATATGAACCCTACTCTGCGTCGTCACTCACGGATTATTTACCCTAATTTTACAATTGATCTATTTTTCACTTTGTTAAACTATTTCTATTATATTACCACTCTCCCCCCCCCTACCTCCCTTTCCCTTTCTGCAATATTTCTTATTCTTTATGTATGGTATATCTTTTTACTTTTCCTCACAATTTCTTATAACATATTTTCATTTTTTTATAAAATTTGTACCCGATGGCTAGTCTATCTGTCTACTATCAAAATGTTCGCGGTTTACGCACCAAGACAACAAAAATCTTTAATCAAATTTTAAATAACGAATACGATATCATCTGCCTTACTGAATCTTGGCTACGTAATGATATCAATAATAGTGAAATTGCAGATAACAGGTACAATATTTTTAGAAGAGACCGAAATCACTCTAAATATGGCGGTGGAGTTCTTATAGCTATCAAAGCGTCATTGCATGCAAAGCTTATGGAATCCTGGCATACCTGTGCTGAGGACCTCTGGGTAAACATTAAATTGTCATCCGGGGTGTATCAAAACATTTTTGTCTGTGGATCTTATCACCCGCAAGGCCCTGATCACCATTCTAATTTACTAAAACATTTAAATATGGTCAGTGATATAAGAACCGATCATCCTAATAATATGTTTTTATTGCTGGGAGACTTTAATTTACCTACTATTAAATGGTTGCCTTCTAATGGATCTAATGTAATGAACCCCTCAAATTGTAATAGTGTAGCCAGCCAATACCTTTTGGAATTCTTATCATTTACAGAACTCTCTCAGTATAACGATCAAACAAACCAAAACGGTAGAATATTAGATCTGGTGATAACAAACAATGCCTCATGCCATATTTTTAAATGTAACGATCCTCTGACTCCCGAAGACCCCCATCATAAATCCCTAATCATAGAATTATCGATAACAAAAGGAATCGCTATGCGTCCATCTCCAAGAATTATAAAAAAATTTCACGATACCGACTACTCATCAATTAGGAATGAGTTGTCTAAAGTTGATTGGACGCATCGATTGAATGATTTGGAGTTGGAAAATGTTTTAAAAACATTTTATACAATTGTTAATAACATTATATCAAAACATGTTCCAACCATCTCGGTTAAATCTGTAGCGAAATTTCCCAGTTGGTATAACTCTTCGTTAATTAAAACTATCAAAGAAAAGTTACTTTACCACAAAAAGTGGAAAATGTATGGTAACCTCTCTGATTATCAAACGTTCAACCTCTTGAGAAAGCGACAGAAAAAAAATGCGAAAGAATGCTTTGAACAGTTTATAAAAAAATCTGAATCAGAAATCAAAACAGACCCAAAAAGATTCTGGTCATACGTAAAAAGCAAACGTAGAGGAAACGCAGATTTTCCTGATAGTGTTTATTACAAAAACCAACAAGCTGATAATGGTGCTGATATATGTAGAGTATTTAATGAATACTTTCACTCTGTCTACGTCTCCACAAACGTCCATGATATTGATACAGAAGATGATTGTCACGTATATAGTCACCTCGATACTCAATCTATCGACTTTCATGAAGCGATCGTTTTAAAATATTTAAAAAACCTAGACACCAAGAAGGGTGCTGGCCCTGATGAATTGCCTTCTATCTTTCTGAATCAATGCGCCGTGGAATTAGCAAAACCAATTTCTCTTATATTTTCTAAATCTTTACGGGATGGTCACTTTCCAGGATTTTGGAAAAAGGCGCATATAACATATTTAAAAGTGGTGACAAAGAAAATGTTGAAAACTACAGACCGATTTCAAAATTGTCAATTCTCAGTAAATTAATGGAAAAAATGATATACGATCAATTATTCCCAAGCGTGCGTCCTATAATTATCCCCAATCAGCACGGTTTCTTTCCACAGAGGTCTATAGAATCAAATCTCTTACAATTTACCGACATTATTTTGAAGGCGATGGACAAAGGATTACAAGTAGACACACTGTACACTGACTTCTCAAAAGCTTTTGATAAAATCAATCATCGAATACTTCTGAGAAAGTTGCGATGTCTCGGTATACACGGAGACCTATACAGATGGTTTACTTCCTATATCAAAAATCTAAGTCAGGCAGTTGTGATCCAAGGGTTTAGTTCCATATTCCAAAATGTCCCATCTGGAGTTCCACAAGGCTCACACCTTGGACCTATTTTATTCTTAATTTATATTAATGACATTAAAGAATGTTTCTTAAATTCTGAATTTTCACTATTTGCTGACGATGCCAAAATTTTCAAAGAAATTAAATCACCCACTGATTGCCTCCTGCTACAGAATGATATTAATAGACTTTCAATCTACTGCCAAAAAAATCAACTTTTTCTAAATATTGCTAAATGTCACATAATTTCATTTTCAAAGAAAAAATCTAATTTGTCGTATAATTATCAACTTAATAGTAACATACTCAGTGTCTGCACACAAGTGAAGGATCTTGGTATCATCTTGGATTCTAAATTAACTTTTATCCCGCATATAGAGTCGGTAATCGCTAAGGCCTATAGACTCCTCGGTTTCATTGCTAGAACGTCTAACCCATTCCAATCCTCTTTTACTCTTATCATCCTATATTTCTCATTTGTACGCAGTCAACTTGAATTCGGATCGGTAGTTTGGAACACACATTATTCCACCTACAGCGACCGACTTGAAAATGTCCAACATAAATTTTTTAATATATTAAATTCACGTGCTCGCTTAGACATTAAATCTCATTCAGAAAGTGAGTGTTACCATAAAATACCCCCCCTCTTAAATAGAAGAAACACTCAAGATTTATCCTACCTCTATAAAATTTTAAATAACTTTGTTGACTCGCCCTATTTATTAGAACAAATAACTTTCAACTGTCCAACGCGACAAACACGATCAAATAATCTTTTTTACCCAAATTTGAGTAGAACTAATTACATAAAAAATTGTTTTATTATCCGCTCTACCTCAAAATATAATGCCGTAAATTTTTCTAATAACATTGACATTTTCAACGATAAATTGCTTCCTTTTAAATTTAAACTACGCCAACTTTTCAATAACTATTAACATAAACTGTATATATTGCATCCCATTTCCCTCCCCTCCTTACCCTTTCCTCTTCGTATATTCAGTTTAAAATCACTCTTTTATTTTTTTGTTTTTCTTCTTTTAGTTTATTAATATTATTATTTTTTTATTAATATATACTAGTTTTTAGTTTATTATGTTTACTTTTATGTAAAAGCATTTTTGTTTATCAGTCTGCTATTTTTTAGTTTATTATGTACTATGTATTTAATTATGTACTATTTACTATTTTTTAATTTATTATGTACTATGTATTTAATTTCCGAAGAAACTTCACTGGTGTTATTTTTATATATTATGTAATTATCAGTTATTATTGTTACACTGTTTGTTTCTCCAAAAAAAAAAAAAAAATCTTCAGCGAAGTTTGTAATTTCAACAGTTTCTTCGTTTTCTAAATCAACTGGTGTTGGAAATGTATATTTTTTTATGAAGGATTATACATATATATTGGGGTCTAGATTCCAACCAACATTACTTCGTAAGATATTATTATTAAGCGGGGGGCTATAGTGGCCGTTTCGGTACTGTTAAAAGAGAAAACATTTAAGTAATCTTAATCTAGATATATTAAAACACGTTCGTTTTTACACTGCTCGCGTCTCACAGACCTTGTCGTTTAACCAAGCGCTCTGCAGCCATATTGACAATACGTCCAATACATAGTCATAGAAATAGATGGACAATATATAATGATTGCCGATAATTGATTCCTGTTTTACCGGTAATGCTGAAATGGTAAAACCGGTAATAGAATCCCTAGTGCTTACCAACCTATTTCGACTTAAATAATAAATTAATGTAAAGCTGAAGATTATCAATGAGATAATCTAAGAATTTTCAACATTGTATTATTGTCGAAAATTCTTAGATTATCTCTGTTGAAAAAAGCCGTCAATCACCAATCAATTCATTATCTGTCTGCGATGTTCCGAGTGTCAGTTTTAGGGTACATGTACATGAATAAATCTAATAATTGTCTTTCTGCTCTGCATATAAAATATGCCAACGAATGATAGCTCGTTCTATACTAGCTCAAAGTTTCATTCGTGTACGTGCACTTTAACAAAAATAAAAAATATTACTCTAGGTGTCAGGCGCGGTCACTTCATACATGCTTTGGATGCTCCGCATCCCTTGTGTTCTAGAGTCAAAAAGCTTTGGACTTTTTGTTTCTAACCGAAAACTGCACTGCTACAAATAAATTCGTCCTGTCCTTTAGAGACCGGTCATAACACACAATGACACGGCGTGCGCACGGAGCGAGTCGAAATACATATAAATTCTCAACAGCACACATATACATACCAGCAAGAGTGGATTCTATCATTCGTTCTGTATCCACAAAGTTTGAAAGTATTCGACTTTCGTGCATGCGCATTCAGTTCCGCCTGTCAATGTCTTCGAATACTGTATACATATTCGTTAAGAGCATCCAACGTACAAAAAACGACTTTAATTCTTATGGGTATAATGCATAAAATAGCATACATATTACGAAGCGAGCGGATTGTTTGTGTGACGCATTTTTGAAAGTTTGGAAATACTGAATATCCTTCGATTATATGTTATATTTGATAGTAGGTATAAACTTGTTATCCAGCATGCCTTCTACAAAAAGTCACCTACCGCCACTGCTAGTGTGTCCACTGATCTCGAGACATGATGAGAATAGCAGTATAGGTAAAATATACATAATTTAGTTTAATTTTTTCTTTGCACAAAAGTATCTACTTGTAATGGAAAATGTTTGAACGAATGAATCAGCGTTGATTATGTATTATGCATTATCTGGGCTGTTGGTGCATTTCATGCTACATGGGTACTGATAGCGGTCGTGAACGTCAGTACGAAGTCAACGTTGAGCCGTTCAATTCAATGTTATCTGTTGCATTTTGATGAAGAGACGATTGACCTACCGAACGAAAAAACCTTGTAATTTGCACCTCAATCAAATCCACTACGACCCGTGTTCAGGCCCGGCTTTAGCAAATGCGGGGCCCCATTGAAATATAATTTTAAATGCACCCGTAATAAAATATGTATTTAACGAGGAATTCAAAAAATATGAAGTGGTTTAACGTTCCATAATACTTTTAAAATACAAATAGACGAAATAGTACTGGTGCTTAGAGAATTTTTTTCTTCTAATTTAATAAGTGGCTCGCTGATCCAATTCAAATTTAAGAGCACTCTCCACCGCATCCCTGGGATGGGCCAATCACGATGCTGCCTCTTGTCTTCGATGGTAACATCCTCAGCGTGTTTGAGCATCTTCATTTCAGCAATGTTCAACTTTACTTCCATCCATTATCCAGGGATTAAGACAGGATGAGTATATCACAGAGATTTTGTTGAGATGCGTACATATTTAGTTGCGATGGTATTAGGGCTTAAAATTTACCATTAAATTGCAATTACCGGTAATCGGAAGAATTATTTACCGTTGCACCAGTAAACGGTAAATAATTTGAGTAGCTTGTTGGTGTAGTGGTCAAGACGTTGGCCTAGTGATCTAGTGGTCGGGGGTTCGCGCCTCGTTCCAGGACACTAGCAAGTTAGCCCTATTTTCATAGCACAAGCATTTAGCTTAGTTTGTAAATAGTAAGAATATTGATGTACTAATAGTAAGAATAATGACACGTATTCCGTGTATGCATTTCTATTATTAAAAAAAAAAAAAAAAATTAAAAAAATTCTTCCGATTACCGGTTTACCGGTTATTTACCGGTAAATGAAAAAAATAGACGTAGATTAGATGATTAAAGTACAACTGTATGTGGCTATCTTTATTAAAAATGGTATCTTATATTAAGATCTAAATAATTTCAAATACGTTTCAGGCGAAAAATGTCATATATATGCAATCATATATACATATGTATATGATTTTTCTTTTTTGTTTTTACTGAGATATGGTAATGGGAGATCAGATAATCACTGATGTATATGCCTCATCGAGGTTGGTTCATTTGAATTACGACTGTATAATATTTGGTTTACTTGTCTGTGAGGAGTTAATATTATTAACTTTTGGGGGTTATGTCGGAGGTTAAATGAAAGATAGATGTTTGTTTGCGCGTTTTGAGGTTTATTACATTATTATGAAAACAAGAAAGACATAGAATGAAATGAATGAATGAAAATGTAGAAGGTGCGTGTATATTACGAAATGAAATGATGTGAAGCGAATTGGCGGTCTCGCTCGCCTCTCGCGAACCGGCAAGACCTTCATTGTGAAATGCTGAAACTAGAGAGACTGCCTAGCGGTGAATTCTGAGCCAGGCTTGTGGCAGCAACCGGCAGCGCTGTCGCTAGCGTCGATGCCGATTGAGATGGCGGTGGATTTGAATTCCGGTCGCTACAAACTTATTAGTTTATCCATTAACTTATTGATGCATGTAAAACGTGTTTTGTGTACATTTAATATAAATTCGTAATTAAAATAATATTACAACTGAATGTTTTTATTGAATTCATTAAAAAAATATGAATTTTTTGGGTAAATAATTTTTCAGAATTAAAATATGCTCTCATGAAACAAATTATAAAAATACTTTTATCTTTTAGACTTGACTTGAATTTTGCACATATTTGTCCAGCAGATGAAAACGCTCGTTCTGATTCAATATTTGTTAGTCGGCAAATCATCAGATTTTGAAATGCAATGTTCAAGTATTTACTTCGATTTTTCTCGATATGATATTTCTCTCTGAATAACAGTGAAATAATTTCCGGTTCGTTTCCGTGCAAGCCCTAGATGGTATAGATAGTATCATGTTCACATGTTGATCTGAAGATAAATTCAGAGATCAGCTTTAGATTGGTAGAAAGAGACATAAATTTAAACCTGTGCGTTCAGTTTTCTGTTGATTTGGGGTCCGCTAATCTCAGATGACAGCATTAAAATTAGTAATTTGCATTGTTTAATTATAAGTACATTATACATGTTTGATTTAAAGGATGGCGTGATTATTTTATCAATATTATATGATATTAAGCAAGTAATAACATAACAATGCCATCTAATCTAATCTCCCATATTCGTGAAATACATTGTTATTGGGGAGACCTTTTACGTACAGATTAAAAGTGTACTCCGCTCAGGCTGTTGTACGCAGTCAGAATATTATATAAATTAGTTAAAGTACTATCGACCTGTGATAAGTTTACTAATATTAAGTTAAATAGTGAGTAAGTTTTAATATATTATTAATCTATATAAATCATATATTACGCAGTTCAGAATCTGGTTTGACAGTAGCGCTTTTAATTTATAAATCGTTTATTTTCCAGTTTCTCAAACGTAATTTCTTTCGAGTTATTTTTTTTACAATGGCGTGTTGCTCCAGAGTGGCAGTTCTGTATACATTAATATCTGTCGGACTATTATTCACAATAGTATTTGCTGTACTGGTTGCTGTGTGGCCGACATTATATTTTAATGTCCTTAAGGATGTGAGTATTTAATTATATAAATGTATTAGTATTGGTATAATACATTAATTATTAGGAGAACACATTGTGAAGTTGTAATTATCCAGATCATAGTTCTGTGATATTTTAAATATGAATTAAATATATTAATTAGAAAAATATACATATAAAATCAATTTTATCGAAAAATATTGTTGTTGCACCACTGGGATTCGAACCTAGATCTCTTTCCAAACAGGGGAAGGTGCATTATCCAACTATGCTACAGCGACGATATATCTAGCGACAAATTTTCAAACCTATATGTTACCTTTTTGATATTAATACATTTAATCGTTCCATTATTTGAAAGAGCCATCTACCTTATTTTTACAGAATCTCAAATACCTTTGAGTAATCTGATAGTAGACGCCAGAATTATCAATACATTTTTATTAAATTTTGGACACATTGATACAACTTTATTATTAGGAGAACACATTCTTATTGTGAAGTTGTAATTATTCAAATAATGGAACGATTAAATGTATTAATATCAAAAAGGTAACATATAGGTTCGAAAATTTGTCGCTAAAAATATCGTCGCTGTAGCATTGTTGGATAATGCACCTTCCCCGGTTTGGAAAGAGATCCAGGTTCGAATCCCGGTGGTGCAACAACAATATTTTTCGATAAAATTGATTTTATATATATAATTTTTATATATATCTTTCTAATTAATTCATATTTACAATACATTAATGTTATTATCTGCATACTTATCACAAATATGTCGGACAGTAATGAATTTTACTTTCCTGCTAGCATTTATCAATAAGTCACTTTACTTCTATACTGTGAAATAAATGGTGAAAATCGTTCTGGGTGTCGAATAGGATTTAAATCAAAATAAATTTAACCTGTTTCCTTTCAGAGATTGATCTTGTCAGAAAATTCCATGAGCTATGATCTGTGGAAAGAATCGCCGTTTCCCATGTATCTAGAATTATTTCTCTACAACTTTACCAACAGCGACGAAGTATTTAAAGATAATTCCATCAAACCAAATTTTGTAGAAAAGGGACCGTACGTCTTTAGAGAACACCATATAAAAGTAAGTAAAAATAATAAATTGCAAACAAGTACAATTAGAAACTTTTGTCATTAATTTAAACATCATCTATGGCATTTTAAATGGAGAGAAAGTAAAACCAACCGATGTGTGTGTGATTTCAAGTAAGGATAACAATTGTCATTAATATGTAGAGTGGTGGTTTCAAAATATTTAAAAACACGGTGTCCACAAAATTCATGTTCGCGAATCTTAAATCTGTAAATTAGAAAAATTGATTATAAAATTAGCCAAGAAAACTGTACGCAAAAAAAAAATGTGTTTATATTTGCGATTTTTAAAATGTTATATATTTTTATGCAATTACTAACATTTGTCTTAATCAAATGTATAATAATTGCAAGTGGTTCCATTGTTATACATGAAAGCTACCCACTTATAGTGTTAAGGGGCTACTTTCTATAATAATTCCAAATTCATGTAGAATATCTCGAAATTCAAACTGAAAAAATGAAAGTACTACCTTAAAGCCTAAATACTAAAAATAAATATATCTAAAAGCAATACATATGTGTTCCGATAAACCATTTTTTCTTTGTAGATACCTACATAAATATATTTAACACAATACTATTATACATACATGATGTTAAATTTGAGCTCTGTGTTTTTTTACGTTTTATTTTATACGAATCTTCCGATACTATTTATTATAATTTAAAATATGTATATATTTTTTAATAAATATTATTATATATTTTTGGAATAGACATTAATCCAATTGAATGCCCTGTGTGAAAACAATTTATCCGCTAAGTCAAAATTTAGATAAAATTCGCTTAATTTCCAAAGTAAGATAAGAATTTTATTTAAATCTTTTTCAATGTAAATGATTTTAATCTATACTCGAGCAATGATATTTTATTTATATTGTTACATTGTAACATCTTATCGCGATATACGAGTATGTTATACTAATAATTGACATTTCACATTAACAAACTCAGTAAAAGAGCGTAATTCTTATTCTGAAATCAATTATTCGCCCACAAGAAAAACCGTCTACATCTGTGTATTACCAAAACGCAGTCAATTACGTATAAGATGTATGATAAACGAAATGAAATGATCTACTGTAGTACATATGTGAAAAAATAAATATGATACGACTGTTTAATTGTTTGACAATATTTTAACATGTCCGAGAGCACACAATTACTGGATTTTTTACCTACAAAGGCACTGTTATTAAATAAATATCAGATATCTCATAGAAACGAAGCTATTTATATTATTATATATTTAATGAAAAATATATTGCAGTATGATTACAGGGCTAACGACCTGTCTTCGGCTGGCTTAAGTGATCACTTTATACAAATATAACGTTCACCATTCTCACCCATTAATCAATCTCCATATTTATCAAATTTTTAGATATTGTATATATGTTAATATGTGAAAACATTTCGAGTACCACTACACTATCGCCATCTATGGACTAATGATCATTCATTTCCCTGAAACAACACATATGTCACAATGAGAATCTAATTATTTTTTGAAAATATTTAAAACAATATTCTTTATCTAGCACATTATACTAGAATAAGCCCGAAAAAATCAATATTTTTCATTTTTTATACATTTTTTTTATTTTTACCAGTATATTATTTTAGCAATATTTGAATATGTCCAAGAACATACAATTACTGGATTTTTACTTATAAAGGCGCTGTTATTAAATAAATATCAAATACCTCATAGTGACGAAGCTATTTTTATTATATTTAATAATCACCCCATACTCCTATATATTTTTCTTTTTTTTTTAAATATAATAAAAATATGAAACATCCGATATTTATTTGTTTATACTATTTATATCAATTTTTCATCAAACAGGTATAATAACGAATTAGTATATACGCATACAAATGGGCAATTAGTAATTAATATAGTGTCATATTTAGAGTTTTCGAAATGTATTTTTTTTTTCAAAAAATTACTTTATATACTTATTAAATCCGATTTCTAAACCAAAATGCATGAAAGGCACACCGGGTTTTTCCGTTAAGAGGCCCATCTAAATATAGGCCCGTCTAGGCCTACATTAGAATTTTGTTTTCCAAATAGAACCCCATGGACTTTTATTGGGGATAAATAATAACCCGCTTTCTCGTAATATATATCGGCGCATAACGTATATGAAATCTTCGCCGTTGGTTGCAACAAGAACCAGAATTATTAAGCCTGGTTAAAAAACACAAATACAAACGTCTTGAGGGCACACGAAGGACGGCGTTTTATCCCGAAATTGAGAAAAAAACTATTTGAACCACCGATCAGTTACTATATTATCTCACCAAAATTCTCGGTTCTGAATGAAAATCACTAATGTAAATAATTCTCTTCTTGCAATTATTAGTTGTCTTATATATTTTTAAGATAATAAGAATAATTTTTAATTTCATATACTGTTATATTATTGCAATATTTAAAATAAAAATAACCTTTCATTAATCAAATAAATATTATTTCAAAATAAACCTATTTCCGTTAAGAATGTTTCTATTTAGGGACAACATGAGAACCTTAAAAATGTAAAAACCAAATACAAGCCCATGGACATCTTAACGGAAAAATCCCGGTTCACATTTTTACCATATACATTAATATATATTTTTACATATATACATACAATACAATTTTTTTTTCTACACTTCTCTAAAAAGCATATTATCATTGTTTACAATAATTAGCTTATAATAAAATAAAATAAATTAATAGCAAACACGATATAAAAATATTATAATTTTCGGGGTACAAGTTTATCTTTAAAGTGTTTTTTGTTAGCATTGATTATTTTAATCTTCCGGTTAAGCTGTTAAATATTTTTTTTCCTATTTGCGTATAGTGAGTGATATTGTGCAAATGATGTTGATTTTTGAGCATGAAAATACAAATTTAAACCTAGTACGATTTTCAGTAATAAAATTATATTTTTCTTTTAATATTTGAAGAAAAGAATTTCTTTTAAATAGATCACAAAATGTTGGTACTTTGAATTCTTCAAAAAGTAATTTTGTCGGATAATCTTTTGTTTTTTTTAATATTACTTTTATGATAAACTTTTGTATATTTTTTACTAGAATAGGACATTAATAATAATAAGCTTAGAATAAGTATTATAAGCTGATCCCCAACCGATGATGGCATATTGTAATATGGATTGGATAAATTGCATAGTATACTATGTATAAAATTTTTATCGATAAAAATATTCTGACTCTTAAAAATATGTAAATTAATTTTCTATTTTTTTAAAATATTTGTTTGTTTCTCAATCGTCGTGATCTCATTCTCAATTCAACATTCTCGATAGAGGATATTTATTCAACATTATTCTCGGTAGAGAATATTTATTTAACATTATTCTCGATAGAGGATATTTACGATTCTCAATAAAGGATATTCGACATTCTCGATAGAGAGAACATTCAATATTCTCGATGAAGGATATTCAATTTTGTTTTTTGGTTTCGATATAATACCATATCCAAAAAGTAATAAAATACGTATATGTATAATGTGAAATTAGAAAAAAATATTTTATTATTAGTTTTGACAAAGTTTTAGGTTATAACATTTTTTGCAATATTTGTATTACCTATTCAGCATAATATTAACATTTTAATATTTTTTTGTAGATAAATACCACATGGAACGACAATGGGACGGTGTCTTTCTATCGGAAACGAATTTGGAACTTCGAACCGGAAATGACTTCAGGAGATTTGTCAGACAGAATTACAAATATAAACATGATTGCGGTTGTAAGTTATTATGGTAATTTTGTCCCAAGTCTTGGAGAGTTTAGCGGTAAAGGTACATCAGTCTAATCAGATTTCGGTTTATGAAAACCCTCAGATTGTTTGTAAACAAAATTTATAAAAAACTCGCGGAATCGCAGACAGCATTCAGATGGAAAGATTAGTGTTTCCTGATTAAATTTAGTCTCGGAATTCTTTTATATTTTGTGTGACATGACAGAACTTTTATATGTTTTTTTTAAATTTCTTGAGTCAAGGTCAAGGGACACCCTTAAACTATACGGTTGATCCCCTTTTATGTCGCATTAATACAACCACCCTGTCATGCGTGCCTGATGGAAAAAAGTGATAAGATTTAACTCTTAATTAAACGATATTTATTGTATCAGATTCTTTGTATATTTGTATTAGTTTAATTGTTGATAATGAGGTAGTGGTCATTTTTTTGAATTCCTCGAAAAATCTAATTTACAAAACTGAAAGGTTTTTTTTCGATATCTTAAAATATGGCAGAGTTACAGATGTTCAAAGTTGCGTGTTTTAAAAACGATTGGTTTATACCGTTTTATCGTGTGACATCATATCTTCCGAATCGACAAGTCGATACTCGACACTCTAGTATTAATATTGTTATACTGGCCGGTACGAGTGTTTTTTAACAAGTCCAACTTTGAACGCCAATATCTCCAAAAGTACTGTACATTAAATTTATTTTTTAAAAACATGGTAATCTAGATTTTTTCCTTATTTTTTAACATACTACAAAAACTTATTTCTGACATGCTCCACTACCGCATTATATCGGAATGTCTGGAATCGCACCAGCCGATTTCGATCCTGCGTTTTTTGTTCTGGGGTAGGTCAGACCCGGGACAATTGAAACATTTTCGAGTCTTGATTTTATTTCTCCATCGGTATTTTATTTTTTATTATGTGAAATTATTTATTGATTCTTTAACTATTTGAGCTTCTATTCGTATTTTTATCTTTGGCAAATGATGGCTTGATTAAGAGTTATAGGATAAATACTAACGGACGCCAAGGTGTTTCAACTGTCCCCGTATCGGGGACAGTTGAAACATGTACTGGAGACAATTGAAACAATATTCGGATTAATTCAAATAATCGGTAAAAATATTACTTTGATAAATAATCGTGGCGTATGTAGTTTTCTGAGTGCACTCTTCGTGGAATCAATGACGATATTCAATGCACTGCACCCAACCTCCTCCAGGTCGACTCGCACTGTATGGTTAAGCAAACTAAACAGTAACAATCTACTTCTTCGTCGTCGCTACTTTCGTCATTTTTCTGCGATTTTTTCTTTTTATTGGTCTTTTAGTGACTATTTCTAGATCTAGGTTCTTATTGCTTTATAGTATAATGAAGCAAAACGCGTTTCGACCAATCCGCGCGCCGTTTGTTTCAATTGTCACCCTTGCCACATTTTAGTAAAATCACATTAATAATATCGTAATAGTTCTAACTAAAGAAAACTTACAAAAGGTCTAAATAAATGTGGCTGAAGCCCAATATGCATGTAATTGATTTCTCCGTCACACTTTTAACGCCAACGAAAATTTTTATTAAAGCGACTACAAATATATTTTTTCCATATACCTATTATTGTCCACTCTCAATAGTGCTCGACAGAGGACTGGCGAGTGGAAGAGAGGTCTCGAGACATGTCTCTTTCTGCAGTCGCGCGCAGAATGGACGTAGAATTCTAATTATTAAGGCTGTTGTTTCAACTGTCCCCTTATTTCAATTGTCCGCGGTCTGCCTTACATCTAGAATCCAGCTTCGCACAAGTGCGTCCTGACGGATGACAACAATATTTTAACCCTAGGATTCCAAAGAGCGCCATATCTATTTTATTTTCATTGATGTAGTCGACTTATTGTTACATCAATGTTAGATGTATTTTTTATTACAAAGTTAGCGTAGCCCGGAGAAATTGTAATGCCGACAGTCCACTCTCGCCGAGGCATGGCGAGAGGAGCCGAGTACAAGAATGTATTGCGGCTCTCGGCTTCTGCCCTCGCCGCGAGTGTACAGTCAGCTCTCGGATTCTCTCGCTTCACTTTCACGAGGCGTGGTGAGGTGAGGAGCCTCAGCGAGAGTGGACTGCTGGTATAATAAAATTCGGAATCGAGAGGGTGAAACTCCAAGAGCTAGTCACTCTATTTCCATACTACAGAATAAAATAGACAACAAGTGACTAATTCAGAACTGTCTATGAGTTTTGAGAGGAAATTTTCATCTGTGCCCAAATAACCTGATGTTCCACGCTGATAAATTTTTATCATATTGTATAATTATATACATATAAGTGCAATGTTCGTAATAAGTACCTCTGTAAGGTTATCGGGCAATAGCACGTCTCCACACAGGCAGGGCTGAGCGAACCATTTGAGCTAGCGTGCCTAAAACTCAACAATTTCTGTACATCAATGTGTTTCATTTTAACACAATTTTCATTGGTGTATGAATATTAAAAGTATATACAGAGGAATCTGCTTATTGCGATCACTATAACTTTAGATAACAATAGCCGACTGATAACATTAAGCAGAAGTTAAAAATCAACAGAATACCCACTGATCACTTTATAATTACCTACGTCATCAAATACCAAATATGCACTGAATCTATTGACACTACGTCGTTTATGTACGTACACTTTCGTGTGGCAACGGTTATGCTTCAGGTAAGAATCTATTACCTTCTAAGAATTATTCTCGAGCACTTATGTGTAGAAAGTTTCGAAAAAAAGGATAATTTTGTAGGAATTTCCTAAAAAATTACATCTTTTGTATCCACGTATTGATAACAATAGCCGAAGTTTGATTATTATAGGCGGATTATTTTAAAGAAATTTTACATATTTACAATGTTTTGGAACCGAATGGTTACGACAACGATTACTGATTGATAACATTATCCGTGATTATAATATCCGGATTCCACTGTATTTATATAAAATATACAAAAAAAAAAACTAATAAGTCGAAATTTTAAATTAAAATAGATAAAAATAATAACAATTATAATATACTACTAGGTATACTTAATTTGAAGGTTGTCGACTTTCTGTTTATTGTTTTATTTGCAAAATGCAATTTTTTTAAGTCGTTTTTGTTTGTTTTCAGGGTGACCAAAATTCGTTAAAAATATTTTGTAATACCGTGCAGTATCTTGTGACCAAAACACGTTAAAAAAAACTTTATAATACGTGCAGTGTGTGTCTTAAATTATTTTACCTCGAGACTTATTGTGATAAAATTAAAATCAGAAATTTCTAAATATATGATATAAAAATGTGAACAAACGGAAATTGAAGTATATTTGCTAGACTTAGAATGCGTAATATTGACGCAAGATTAATTGAAGGCGATAATAGATTGATTCACTGTAAAACGTCATGAAAATAATCAATTTTCTTTGGACAACTCGATGATTTTCTAGGAATGTTTAAATAGGTTCCTTTTTCGTATTTTATAAATGTAACACGTGTCAATTTATAATATATTTAAAAATCGTCTGCGTTCCAACAAAGTCTTCCAGCGCGCTATTAAGTTGGCATCCCTGATACAAAATAAATTGAGGTCAATAATTGCGTAAATCACGAATTTCGGTCGTAAATATTAACGATTTCAAAAACAATCCTTGTCATCTTTATGAAACTGGGTTATCATCATCGATGATACAATTCTTCAGGGTTACAGTAAACGCAATATTATCTAACGCCACACCGTGACACAGTTAGAAAACTACATAGTCGTATTGCACAATTCGCCGTTGAATTAAATTAATTAAAAAATTGCAATCAATTCTTTAATAGTTCACAATTAATAATGTACAGTGTAAGTAATGGAAGATTTTTGAAAGATTATTTATTTCTTTTCACGGATACATATGATTTTATTTTTTCTAATATTATTGATAGAATCGGCGGTAACTTCGTAGAGTATCATCATAATGTATGGATATAAATGAAACAATGTTATAACTCTACTTGAATTTATTAGCACTACTCGAGTTTCGAGAGAAACGGTAACTTAAGTTAATAGTTTTAATACTTGAGTTTCTCTCGAAACTCGAGTAGTGCTAATAAACACAAGTAGAGTTATAACATTGTTTTATTTATATCCATCCACTCTTGTGATTAATTATATTTGTAATATTCAGTGGCGTTACGCCAATGCGGTGCATCGGGGCCCGTACTAGATAGGGCTCAAAAGGTTTACTCGGTATTTTTACAAGTATGAATACTTTTCCCAGCGTTCATAGGGCCTGATATTTTTTTTTAAATCCACCGCAGCAAGAAATGGAAATATAAATAGATAGAACCTAATGTTGGGTTAGAAACCAGAAAGATTTTTTTCAATCGCAAGTGCATATAAATGCCTAAAATCCCCCTTTTTTAGATGTAAGTAGGAATATTACAGGAAACAAGATCAATTTTCTTACATTTGATGAATAAAACCTCGTAGAATTGAATTTTCATATATATTATGTATAATTCAATACGTATGCAGGAGATCTTTCGTTTTGTATTAGAGTCGAATCCTTTTTTTCGCTTTTACATTGGGACTAGAGATTCCAAAAATACCGACTTTTTCAAATACCGGTATTACCGGTAAAAACAGGTAATACCGTCTTCTTTTATTCATATTCTATTATTAATTCTCCCAATTGTTTCATTCATCATTAATTTATTAACTATTGGTTATTAATAATTAATTATTAATTACTTTCATAATCATTAAACTTATTGAATTTTATAAAAATTACGGAATACAATTTTTTTTGAAAATGTTTTATTAATCGATAAAATTGAATAGCAATGAGGAGATCAAACAATTTATTAAATTTAATTATTGCAATACAAATGATTACAGTACATTCAAATTATTACATTACATTTATTAAATCAAAATATTATATAACAATAAACAGAAGAAAAAAATAGAATGCATTTATTTACAATATATTTTTGTATTAAAATATGATTTTTTTCATTTCCGGCGGGCTTTTTTTGACCTGCTATTCAAACGAGCCGCCTAATGTATCGGAATTACATCCGTCCAGATAAATTAGATATATTGGGGGTCATAAAATATAGAAGGCTCTTAAAAATATGTACCCATATGTTATGACCATGAAATGCCAGTCACCAAGGAAATACGACTGAAAATATAATTAAAATATATACTTTTTAACGAAATTAATATACGTCGATATTTACCGGTTTTTTATTTTGTAATACCGGTAATACCGAACGCGTAGTTTTCACTAATCCCTAATGGAATCCTTAATTGGGACACAATTATTTTCGTTACTGGTAATCTTAGTCAAGTTTTTTCATCTGCTCGTGCTTGTATTTATTATAATTTCCCGCCGGATGGCGCCGTTTAGTCGTTAGAGTGACTCCATTGTACCTACTTATTATCAATTAATATAACTCATTAAATAATTATACTATAAGTCACTTTAATCATTCGATCGAATGAAATTCTAGAAAATTCTGTCCGTAAAATTTCGACTGTCAAGTTGGGACAGTACAACGGGTCGACAAAATGGACAGCAACTTCGGGCGCGAAACTGCAACTTTTCTACAAAGATTAAAAATGTACAGTTTTCTTTTGTTAAGAACCAGAGATATTTTAGTATTTAGAAGCGATGGTTTACAACAAAAGATATAAATTCTTTATTACGTAAGGGGCGAAATTTTTTTAGTACCCCGGGCGCTAAAACACAAGTGCATAATTGCTATCGACTATCAACAATATTTGACATATTCGATTAATTATTTATCGCTGAAATGAATTCCACAGTCCAGTAGGCCACTGTTACAGACATGTCAATACCCATTTTACATGAAATAGTGTAAAAAAATACAAAAAAACTTATCTTGATTCCTTCGTATTTTAGTTAATATCTACAATTAAATCGAAATGTATACGAAATGATGTAAACACTTGAATCAATAAATGGTCCATTTGGATAAGATTCATTAAGATGTCATTACTAACTGCGATGGATAAACTCTCACATAACTGAGCAAAAATTTTAATCGAAATAGCTTATAAAGGTGATAATTGTTCGTCTGGAAAATTTTAAAACCATAATTTCTCAATGGTAAAAAATATGGTTATTTATTTACACCCAATCCCGAATCGTTTTGAGAGTTGTTTACCCTCGTTTCGATTCGTCATAATTACATATGTTTTTTTATTTATTTTATTACATTCAGTCATATTATCATAACACCATCATAGGTTGGCTCCGGTATCGTCGTACCAGAACCGTACCTGTACAATATGAGAGATTTGTTTTGTCATATTAATTTCAAAAGGCAGCCAGAAAGAAACTATAGAAATCATACACCCCCAAAAGGGAAGGGTAGACGTCACATTTATGTGAAAAAATATGGTTAATTAACTAACATTTTTTTAAAATATAAATACTTAAAGCTAAAGCATACCTACGACTTTATGTCGTACGTCACTTCAATCGTAACGCTAAGGGCTATGGAGATTAGAGATATGCAGACGTCAGTGTGCGCAATGTCATATAAAGGGGTCCAGCGGAAAATTTTCAAATTTAATATTAAATAAAATAAAAAAACTACAATGTTATTCTCATATTTTATTTATACAAAATGGAGTTTACGTTTTATAAACAATATCGTCTAAATGCCGTCCATTTCTCTCAAGACACTCTTGCCATTGGACTCTTAAATTTGCGACTACGGGAGAGCAAGTTCGATGGCAGCAACTTCACGGCGGATATTTTCTTGTTGCTGTAAACTCTCGACTTAAGGTATCCCCACGGTCGCACGGTGTAAGGTCCGGTGATCGAGGTGCCCAGGGTATGTTTCCGTACTTGCTGATTCATTTATTGGGAAAGATTCCCTTCATCTTCTCCATTGAAACTCTAGCTGTGTATGGAGTGGCCCCGTGTTGCTGAAATTGTGTTCTGTTGTTGAACCCGGGAAACAGCTGTAGTTGCGGTACTAAAAACTCGTCGATCATTCGGCAATACACGTCAGCAGTGACCGTCTCTCGCTGGTTAAAAAAATAAGGGCCAATTCTCCCTCGGACAGAAATTGCACACCACACTGTCGATTTTGAACAATGCAAACGGTTTTGATGGCTTTCCCTTGAGTTATCGGTGCACCAGTATCTCATGTTCTGTTTATTAACATAGCCATCGATATGAAAATGTGCTTGTCAGTAAACAATATGTTTCCAAGCGTTCGTGCTGTTCCAAAACGTTCCAGCATCGTTCTCGCTAAGGATTGACGTAAAGAATAGTTATTTTCATTAAGAAACTGCACGATTTGCAGTTTGTATGGGTGAAACTGTAGTTTATTTTTCAAAATAACACGCACTATTGATTGTTTTATTCCGGTACAGGCTGCAATCTTCTTTATCAATTTACGCGGATTGCGCATAATTTCATGTCGAACTTGAGTCACATGTTCTGGCGTCGCTGCTGACGTTGATGGTCCCGGAGGAGTTTGGTTAACCATTGTCCCTTCTTGTCTGAACTTTTGAACCCAACACCAGAAAAGTTGCGTGCTCGGCGCATCACTTGCTCGTCGAATATTAAAGTGGGTACAAAAAGCGCAAAGCGCACGAAGCAATGAATCACCGCACTTTAAATATTGCTCAACCGCGAACGCGCGGCGCGCTCCTGACCGGTGATTCATTGCGATTAGCAAATTCGCAAATCACACGCGTCGAACAATACCCCTCCCACTTAGCTCACTCTGATGGTTTACGAGCGATTACAATTTAATCTTGAAATTTTTCCGCTGAACACCCTTTATTTCCATAGCTATGACAGAAAACTGTAGGTATGTGCTAGCTCTTAGCTTCAACTTTTGAGGATATTGGATTAGAATTTTATAAATGTTAGATTGTTAAATAAAATATCTAACTCCCAGATTGTTTCAGAGCGCGAGTTACATCGTTCGTAATAAATCACTGTTTCATCGGCAAGTGCTTGACAGAGCCTTGCACATGTACGGAGAGGGGAAGGTCGTCACTAAAACAGTAGAGCAACTACTGTTTGAAGGATATGAAGATAAGTTATTAAATATTATGGCAAATATAAGTATTCCAGGGATTGATTTGCCTTACGATAAATTTGGATGGTTTTACTCAGTAAGTTATATTAAATAATAATAATATTTTTTTATTTATTTATTATCTTTGTTTTATTAACCACTAATACATCTACCGGTTACGAAAAATACAATTTTCTTCTTCAGGATATCATTACTAAGTAAAAACATATATTATTGTTTCTTTGCCAGAATCTATTTTTAAAAAAACAATTATTTAAAAAATTAATTTAGTACCTAACTCAAATTGTTACTTAATACAAATTTACTTGAATAAATTTTAAAATGGGACTCGTAGTTAAATTTAGTTGGTTGTTTATAATTTTTTGATTTGTTATACACGCTTTATTTATCTCCAACGATTTCAAATGATTTAATTTGTCTAATGTTTCGTGGTAGGTGTTTGATATTTGATTCGAAAAGTTATTTATGTATAAAATCAAACAAAAAAAAAAATTTCTAAAGATACAAGTAATGTACATGGATGTAATTGTGATATTGAATTCGATATCTAACAAAATTATATTTTCTTAGACGAATTAGCCAAGATAAAATAGACATTTGTACAGAAATTGTTTTTTTTAAAGGATAACGTAGTTTTGTTGCGAAGTTGCAATTTCAGAACATATGGTAGTTCTGTGGTATTTTTATGCAAATTAAATTAATTAACTAAAAGGATATATTAGAAAAAATCTATTTATTGATAAAATATTTTTATTCCTACCGGGAATCGAACCTGAACCTTTTCCTATCCGCGGATATGCGTTAATCAATTCCGCTATATCAACCAACTAGTGATGAGCCCAAAATCATCATCAACCGTGAGCCAATCACTGATATCTTTGAGTCACACTCACTATCAGTGATTGAATATCAGTGAGAATATCGTGATTCGTGATTCGTTTGAAACGAAAATATTCACGAAGGAATGATGTTATAATTCGTGATCAGCGCCATCTAATAGATTCTGTCAAAACGTTCTATGCACTTGATCCTAAACAATGAGAATTTGTTTTATACGCAAATTAAGTTTCAATAATATAAATAAATATGCGTAAAATTGTGTTTTTTATTTATTTCGTGCATTGTACGGCACGTGCGTATTAGAAATGAAACTGTGATCACAGTCACAGCTTTCAATAACTGATATTATCGAAAAAAGTCACAATCACACCAGTGAGTCGAGAGTAGTATTTTTTCTCATCACTACAACCAACTACATTTATGGAAAATTTTTGAACTTATATTCTGTAGCTCTTTAAAATTGACACATCTATTTTTCCATTCTTAAGGACGTTCCCAAAGAGCAGTCGTACTCAATCTTCAAGAAGATCCTCCCGTATGTAAACTACTATGAATAGAATAAAAAACAGTTGAGGTACAGTGTACTTTTTCGCTTCCGCTCACATGCGCACAAGTTCAAAAATCTCTCACCATTCAAATTATAAAAGGAAACGTCAAAACCATTCAAAAGTAGCTCACTTTTTACATTTTTTATAACAAAACGAATACCGCTTGTTTTAGTTATTTTTACAGAAAGATATTTGTTAAATTTTCAATTAATGATTCTCAGTTTTCCAAAACAATCGTAAGAAAATTACTATTGCTATTCAATTAAACGTGCGCTACAACATCGATCAGGGTATGGTTCGTATGTTAAATATGTTCATTTTAATAGACAATATTTACAAATTTACTACTACAAGTACTATTGAAAATAATTTCTACGTATAAAAGACACTCATAAGTGTGCGTATTCAAAGTTTCAAAAGGATTGTAAGAAAAGTGATTTTTTTTGGGAACGTCCTTAAAAGCAATCAACTTTATATTGCCATAAATTCCAAATACTTTTACTTAGCGAAATTGGTTAACGTATTTTCCCCAAAATGATTTTTTTCTCTGCATATCTTTCTGGTTGATTAATTTAATTTGTATACAGTACATAATTGTGTTGTGTTTTACTTTAATAGAGAAATTTAAGTGACACCTTTGACGGACTGTACACAATGCACACTGGTGCCAATGACATCGACATGTTGGGGGCCATGGACAAATGGAATAATAAAGATTATGTGGACTACTACGATGGCGAGTGTGGTTTGGTCAAGGGATCCGCCGGTGAGCTGTTCCCGCCGAGAACAAACCCTGGAAATGTGACAGTGTTCGCTCCAGATATTTGTTCGTGAGTAATATCATCGGACCTCTTTTAATTATTAAACAATTTCTTGTAATGTATTTCTACTACTTCCTTGTTTCAATATGTTCATTTTAGTGTCACTAACGTGATCACTTTGATGGCACTTTCGCAATCAAATACCTCCGTGACTTTTTAAAAATATATGACTCGATTGGAACGAAAATTTAAACGCTGTCAATATAATTTGCATTAATGTAAAAAATACGTCATGTTTACAAAAATATTTAATTTTCGAAGAGCAATTACTGTTACTGTTGCATAAATGTGTTATGAAATATCGAATTTATGTTTCCGCAAATAATGTGTGTAGACTGCCCCTTAACCAGTGACCTAATGTTCCGAACCCCTCTCCTATATGTACACTTTATTTCATGTCTATTCATTTACTGTTCTGTGATTTTTACTCTAAATTTAATAATTAAATGTGAGAAGTTGTGAATATTTTAGAATAATAATTCGATTATAGAGACCGATTAAAACATTATGCAAGGAAATTTACATAACGACTCAGTGGAATGTTTCAGGAATAATACTTAGGTCAAAAGTACAACTTGTGGCAAAAGTACAAACTTTATACTTAATTGTATATGTAATAGATAGATGTTTGATTCGTTATCTATGTAACTTGTACATATAAACATCTTCTTCATATGCCGTCTTAGATCGAAGATTGGTAACTAAGTTGTAGCGTGCTGATTTAGCTTGTGCAAAATGTAAGTAAGTATAAGATGGTCAGCATTATAGGCATTGACCAACTTTCTGATTACGCGGTCAAGATAACCTCTTTTTACCTACGTCTCTGCTATCTTCAACTTCCACTGCATTATAAGTGATCGTAATGTGTCAGAAGTAGGTAGCTTTATCTCCTTTGACATTAATTCTCTTGACTTATTCGTGAGTCTTTTCATTGGTAATGTGATCAACCTAGGACAGAGGTAGGCAGACTTTCTAGTTGGAAGAGTCAAATGATAAGTAAACAGAATTTCAATATTTTCATAGAGCCGCAACATCAATGTTCACTGCATTTTAATGACGAAAGAGAAACCGAGATAAAATCAAGATTTTTATTTAAAATACAGTATAATACAGTCGTAGGCTACGTAGAAGAACATAATATACGAGAGTATTTACATCAATAAAACACTTTTTTACATTAATAAAACACTTTTTACATTAATAAAACACTTTTTACATTAATAAAACACTTTTTACATTAATAAAACACTTTTTACATTAATAAAACACTTTTTATATTAATAAAACACTTTTTACATTAATAAAACACTTTTTACATTAATAAAACACTTTTTACATCAATAAAACACTTTTTACATTAATAAAACACTTTTTACATTAATAAAACACTTTTTACATTAATAAAACACTTTTTACATCTCTAAACCATTTCTAAATTCGAATTACGAATCGCCAACATATTCTGCAATATTTCTACAAAGACGACCGTGTAAAGTCTTCATGACTCGTGTCATTATTTCTATATCATTGCATCTTTAGTATTAATATAAATAAAACTTATAAATAGACATGTAATACAATAACGTATATATATATAAACATTCTCACCAGCATAAATTATTCAAAAAAGTAAAGACAAAATTCCTACTTTTTAAAATTTTAAATTTCTTACCGCATATTTAAGATGATGTTTAGCTCCCAAATGTGAAAATCGAAAATGGCACACCCGCGTGCCGACCAACCAATCAATTTACAAATTATTTTCCGTCAATCCCTATTCTAAATAATAGAAAAAATTAACCTTTTTCTTGGACCTGTCAGAATTTCTAATGGATACTAGCCACTAATATGTCGTATATATTATCTCGTGCTCTCGGAACAACGAGATATTGAGATATTACTCAAACTGAGATATTGAGCTTCAAAGTTATGACTGAATATTAATTTTTCCACTTCTTCGGCGGGAGTTTGGTTCAATTTCGCGCGGTGAAATTCTTACAAAAATGTAACTGCGTAATTTAGAATAATAATGAAAACTGATTCCTGATTTCGAGCACGTTATATAATATAATGCGAGTATAACTCACATATTTTATTTGTTAAATCAATAGTCGTTGTTCTAATAAAAAATATTACTAAAATATACATTTGTTTTCTTATTATCTCCGAAACTACAGGAAATTTGACATGTTTGCGACACACGGTTTTAAAGAGAAAAATTTTATACAAAAAAAGTCATTTTTAACCAAAATGTCAAACCTTATTGTTCCAAGATCACGAGTTGCCTCAGTTCTGAACGCATCGTCTTACATAAATGTTGTTGTCTGCTTTGAGCAGCTGTATCTATGTACATATATATATATATATATATATATATATATATATATATATATATATATAATTAGATATTTATTTTAATTGCGGAAAATTTCCAACAACGTGACTAATACTCGAACATCAAGCTAGCAAACGCTACAGTTTAAATAAATAATCGGACAAAGCAAAATCGTTTCATAAACCGATGAATGTGAACTTTGACTTTAAATACTTGATGACATATGATATGGCCGATGCGGGCGGCTTATCTGTGTAGTGTAAGGTCCCTGGGGTCCAATTAATAAAGACGAACAACGCGAAACATGTGCACAGGGCAACGGAATCAGCTGATGGCCGAAAATAAAAAATAGCGATGCACCTGGCGGTGAATTAACTTTTTTTGTGTAAATGTTATTTAAATAATAAGAAAAAATACTTTGTTTAAACCATTATTTATTAATTTATCAACATGTTTCAAGATCAATTGTCCCTTCATCAGAATACAACGTGTATTACTAAAATTAGAAATACAAGCTTAGACAAAAAATATAAATATAAGTGATGGGTAACTAATTGGGAATTACCGTGAAAATAAATTTAAAACCTAACTATTTGTAATGCTTAATTTACTATTAACCCTTTTTCTTATTTCTAAAATTTCTAAACAAAGTGTTTTTTTCTTATTATTTATATTTTATATAATACTAACTGAAGTACCCGACGTGGTCCGGGCTTTACGTAAAGTGAAGAGACTTTATTTAGGGAGATGGGTACCTTTTTTTCGAAATTAGATGTAGACGGTAATTTTACTCTTATTTTGAACGTCAAGTATGCAAAATTTCACCAAGAAGTACCAAAATTCTGCTTTAAAGAGTGGCAAAGGGGGGTGGGGGTGTTTTTTTGAAATCTCATGTAGACAGTGACCTTCCTCTTGTTTTGAAGATCAAATGTGGAAAATTTCATCAAACTCTGAATAAAACTGTAGATTTGTATAAAAAACAAACAGACACTCGCCCTTAAGATAACTCGACACTAAGAATAAAAAAATATTTAATTTAAATATAACAATACAAATATAATTTATATATATATATATATATATATATATATATATATATATATATATATATATATAGCTGTTTCCACAAAGCTATTTTGCAAATATTAAAGAAGTAAATGTTATTCGATTAAATAATCATTTTTTTGGATTGTGTGGGAACATTTCCACAACCCTACGGAATAAAGTTTTCTGCTGAAAGTGCCGAACAATATAAATTCGTTATGTAGTAGAAATAACCTTAATCATTGTAAATTTCTATATATATTTAGGTTATAGATTTATTATAACCATCTTTCAACTGATAGATATTTTTATATGTTGACAGATATTCGGAAATTCATCATTTTAGCTTATTTTATCTCTCTCGGTAGTCTGACAATTACTAGTCCCGTTCATTTTTATAAATTATTTAAAATAATTTTTTGGCATCCCTGTCTGTCCGAGGTCACGCACCTTCCCAGAAAGGGGATAAGAAACCTCGATCGATTCGAAACATTTTCTAACAGCAGCGTTTGTTTCAGTCAAGAATAAAATAAAGAATGAAAAACTACAAAAGTGTATGGGTGTATTCAAATATTCAATAGTGTGGTAGATTTACATTTTTATTATTATGATTTAAGAAAAGGGAGAAAAAAGAAAAATGTGTGTAACTTGAGTAACAAACTTAAATAATAATTATTAAATTTTCATACATTTGAGCCCCTTGCAAAAGCGCCCGATTGATTTGAAATACAGTAATACCCCGAAGTTACGCGATAGGGGGACTGACGAAAATCGCTTAACTCGAATTCACGTAAGTCGGGGTACAATTTTGCATATAAATACGTACAATTTTGTTTAATTGGGACCAAGGTCTAACAAAAACACTAGTTTAGAAGAAAAATATTTAATAAAATTGCAGTTATTTATACATTTTATACAAAATATTAAAAAAATAAACGATTTACGTAAAAAGGTCATTTTATTGTTACGCTTTCTCCTTTGGAGTCTATGTTTTCTGAAATTTTTAAGCCATTTTCAATTGAGCTGAGACCTTCTATCAAGCTTGCAATTGTTATGTGCTTTTCTGGTGGAATTGGGTCTGAAGTGTCTTCATTGTCGTTTTGCTTACGCATCTCTATGAGCTCATCGATTGTTAGCTATAGATTAAGTGAATTCTCATCGATTGTTAGCTATAGATAGCTTATAGATTAAGTGAATCCAACAGCTCATTGACATCGTTAGCATTGACTTCCAAATCTAATTGCCTGCCAAGATTAACAACTTCTTGTACCGCATGAGCGATATCAGTTTCTAGCAATCACAGTAAGAGAAATACTGAATATAGCGGGCGGCAGTGTTGTCAACGGTCAACCCCTGGCGGCAGTGTCGCCAAACGAACCGCGTAACTCTGAGTTCGCGTATGTCGGGGTAGCGTAAGTCGGGGTATTACTGTACCTGTAAAAGAAAACAAACAAATCGTATTTATTTCAATCTTAAATTTAGTTTAAATATCTAAGATCTAACGAGTTTTAACGATTAATTATCAAGTTAAAACTTTGTCGAACACACCATTTTTTAAAGAAAACAAAATAAAAAATTATGTAATATATATTTGATCTGCGCGAGAAGTTTAGATGGTCAGTAGGTCAGCACGTCCATGAATGGCGTGGCGTTTTATATTCTCAAAATTTCATTAATGTCAATTAAAATTTTTTACAATTTTTAATGATTTTTTTTTACAATTTTCAGTTCCGTATCATGAATCGTAATCGAATGTCTCAATCTGCTTCGAATTCATTGTGTATATAGGTACATAGTATGTGCCCGGGGAGGGGATGGGGGGTAAGGACGGTTACAGTCAAATATTTCATCGAACTGATTACTTTATATTGGGAGATAAAATGCATTTATATATATATTTAGAGATGATTTCTGCTAGCCAAGATTGCAAAAACTTGCTGCTAGGCCCTGCGGGCGACTATTGTGGTCGTTATTAGCCGCTGCGCGGTATAGGTTTCCGTAGAATCTATATTTCAATGCGGAAATCCCTTATTATATCGCTTTAACAATGCACCATGTAGGGTACTTTGTTTTTATTTCCAGTAAGAAAAAATAAAACATTAGTAAAATATGTACACCTAATTAAATATATATATTATATACCAGGGGCGTGCAGTGGATACAAGCAAAAAACCTGTTCATTACTAAAAATTCTGGGAAACAAATATAAATTAAATAATTGGATTAACATAAACGAAAACATTATTTTACAATTAGCGCCATCTGTGTACCAGTAGAGACTTTAATTGCTTAGTTCAAAAAAATTACCACGACAATTCACCCTGTACCCATGGCGCTCTTGTATATTCGCCACATCGAGCTATTCACTCTGTTATGTACTAGCTCTGTTATGTCTTTAAGCTAGTGAATTACTCAAGTCATGTAATTGGTTATTTACTGAATTGCAAATTCAATTCGGTTGATCCGTTTTGTATGAAATCGTCACGAATGCTATTTTTTAACAGAATAACATTAGAAAGGCTTATAACTGCGTGTAAATCATTGAAGTGTCTACTTCCTCTTTTACTAATTCGCAAATCTTACTATCTTACTGTTTTTAGCCTGTTGATTTCATCATTGTTGTTTAAATTCGGTGCATGAATTGGTTTTTGATTTGGTAAAAACAAAAAGCAATTAGCAAAACTTTTCCTACGTTAACCTTTAATAAAAAACACTATTAATAGTACTCTAACATTATAAATAAATACACGGTAGGGTCGTATAAACGACGGCTTTATTTTGTCTAAGGACGTTGGTTAAACGAAAGAACATATATTTTATACATCATTGGTAACAGCATAACTTAAATCTATACCTACTGGACGCCAATGATATATACATATATTAAAATGCAAATATATATGTATTCGTATACAAGTATATACATAGAATAATAATTTACACGAAACTTATTCGTAACTAAAATAAAAGATCACACGTTATGTTAGATATTATAAAATTATACATAAGACGCGAGCGGCTTCGGAGACATCGGTTCCAGACTGCTGCACTCGTGTGACAGATGCATCTCGATAGTAATTTGAGGTCACACTAATTGGGTTTAAATACATAAATGCAGTTGGTACAATTTTCTGGTCATGTAAGGGGAGCGGATCATCACAGGACGTTAATTTCTGGATTGATTTATGACTCGGTTCTGGGAGAATTGATTTATGATTCGGTTCTGGGAGAATTGATTTATGATTCGGTTCTGGGAGAATTGATTTATGATTCGGTTCTGGGAGAATTGATTTATGACTCGATTCTTTTTCGAAACGTAATCGATTGATAAAGCGAAATGGTAACGCGTTTCCCCGAATAGGATCGTATCTCAATAGCAACCAAATTATTTTGTTTTTAATTTGTATTGCAAGTATTTAAACTGTCGTGGATGCGACACACTTAATTGGGACATATCGAGTCCAGAACATATGGACTAATTGAAGCGAATGTAAAATTAAATAATTTTTATATATTATTATATTGTCTTCATTTTCATCGTAAATTTGTCGAAAATTCTTGATAACTCTTCTAACATGGGTTCATTTTCCTCATTGCTCGAAATTTATGGAATGTCTAAAGGTCAAACGGCAAAGCAATTCTGTATGGTGTTGGTTTTCATAGCTCGACAACTGTCAGCGACTAACTGTATTGCTTGCAAAAAGAGACATTTTTGAATTAATTATTAGCAAACATTTAAGTTGTGCATTGTGATCTTACATTTACTGTCCCAATTAAGCGATGTAAATTACCGTCAGTTTTTTGGGGGTTAGGCCGGTGATTACATGAAAGAAATGTCAATTGCGGGTTGAGGTGTTTATTGTGATCGATATAACAATGAAGATAGATATAATGAAAGGAATGAATGAAGATGTAGAAGGTGCACGTGTATTATGAAATAAAATTAAGCGAGTTGGCGGTCTTGCTCGGCGCGCATGGGCCGGCAAGACCGCCTTTGTGAAACGATGAAACTGGAGAGACTGTTATTATCTAGCCAGGCTTGTAGCAGCAGCCGGCAGCGCTGTCGCTAGCGTCGATGCCGACTGAGATGGCGGTGGATATGAATTCTGATCGCTACAGTTTCATGATTTTGTTTTCATTCCTTGAGTTTGATCCAAATAAGCGGCTGCCCTAATTAACCGGCGGCACAATTAAGCGGAATCGACTAGATTTACTTTTAGTGCAATAACAGCTCCCTCTTTTCTTCAGATACATGACCCTTAACCGCTATGGTTCCAAGACAGTGAAAGGTATGGATGGCACAGTCTTCCGGGGCGATGACTCTCCCTTCAGTAATGGGGTCAACTACCCGGAGCAGGCTTGCTTCTGCCGCGAGGGGGAAATCTGCTCGCCACCGGGGACCAGAAATGTGGATCAGTGCAGATTCGGAGCCCCTGCATTTATCTCCTACCCGCATTTCTATCTCGCTGATCCAGTCTATCTGGAGAAACTTAACGGAATTCCACCACCGGACCAGTAAGTATTTATAATATACACTTCACTTGCATACTAAACATTGTTACGTGACGCGCTGACTCCGGCGGAGCGCATTACGCTACCGACTTGGCTCAGTCCGTGGGTGTCTGAATGTAAGGTGTCGGAATGGCTGGATCGGATGAATAGGAATGGTCTTAAACAAATGAAACACTTGATTTACACAACAAACACATTTTACAATTTATTTAAGATCACAAAGCCCGACATAATGATATACATGAACGGATAGTGTTAAAATCTTCAGTTTGCAACAATAAAATTCTGACGAACAAGGTTCGCCTACTTCACCGACCGTCGAGGAGTCACTTCGCAGGTTTTTACTCGATCCATTTTCTACTTCCCAGGTTGAGGTGTTGGTCGTCCTCCAGAACGGGCCGGAATTGCGACTCGTCGCCTCCAATGTATTTTCGAGGCAGACATCTTGTCAAATCTAATTCGAGAACCACGCCGGTTCGCACAGTTACCAGCCGAGATTCTCCTGCTACATCCAACCAGGGGATGAGTCCATGATGCGGATGAATCGGGGACCACAGGTCTCCCATATCCACCGCATCCAATAAATTCTTATTGCTATCCTCTCTTTAAATTCGCTTCGAGTGGCGCCGTCAGGCGCTCGCTCTCCACACGCTGCCTGCACGGAAGTGCCTTTGCCTTTCGCGAGCAAATCAAGGTCCAATTATCTCTTTATTTCCCGTGAAAAAAAATCTTTCAAGTCTGTTACTGGCCGTCGCCATTTTTCGGCAGAGCGCCGTCCGGCGCACGCTCCGCGCACCTCGCCAGCCCGCGCGGAAGTTCCCCCTTCCCTTCGTCCTGCCTTATCACTTACCGACCGCGATGATGATTTAAAGTTTTAAATATTTGATGCGGTGTTATTTTTAAAATAAATATAAGTCTTTTTAGTTGATTTTTATAAAATAGAAATATAACTACCTGTGTTCATTATTAAAACTAATTTTTTAGATTCTTAATAACTTTACGAATATTTTAATTTTTACTATTCGACATTCAAATAGATAGTTGAAAGTAACGAATATTTGGAAACTCTAGTTGCCGTGTTGAAACGTCGGCCTAGGTTTCCCCATGGAAACTATCTATAAAGAAAGGCGATCTAACATCACATATCGCACATATCGCACACCTAGATCAAAACTAAGACGACTCAAAAAGTCATTTTTCAGTAGACAAAAAAATAAAAATATTTCTCTCCATTTTTTGTTAGTAAAGTTATGAAACTAAATAACATTTTAGGTCATAAATGTATCCTGAAAAACATGACATGACATACAATTTTTTTTTGAGTTGTCTTAGTTTTGATCTAGGTGTGCTCGCTCAACTCACATCCTGTTAATCTTTTATTTAAAAAAATATATATTCCATTGCGGATAACAAGTTTTTTTTACAGTATACTTGTCAATGGTAATTATCAACTCCCGGTTAATTCGTGTCATCTTCTTTCCCTTAAGTCGCCACATTTAATCTATATAATAGCAAATTTCTTGAATGACAATGGTATTTACTTGTAATATAATATTTCCTATTCTATAATATTGTTGTGTTTCTTTCTATAAAATAAAGTTTTAACTTGATTAATACCACAAATCACTCTTAAAGGGTGGATTGCCTGTTTAAAAGAAGAAGAAGAAATATATATTCAGTTCTTAACATAAATTTAATTTATTGTATTATAGACAAATATTTATTGTAAATTCCAAAGTTTTGTCCAATTCTCATCCAGCAAATCTTCTCGACTCCTTTCCTTTCTGTTGGTTTTTAAAACTTGGAAAATCCCTCGAAAAAAGGTGCCGGAACACCGTTCCGGTGCATTCTATGATAAAAAAGCACAGTGTTACATTTCATTATCTTTTTTTATAGATTAGATTCGTTATTTTATGCTAGTGTAGATTGTAATGGGGAAAAGTTTAAAAAATTTATCCTATTAAAAAAATATACATTCAAAAGAATCAGGTCTGTTAGAAATAAATTTCACAAGCCATTGAAGTATTAGATGTGAATACAATATTTGTATCGTGGTACATACCTACATTCTGTGTAAAAAAAAACACAGTTCAAGTTTTCCATGTACGATAGACTTTTAACTCTTCTCAAACCACGCAGTAACACAGGTCTACCTCTCTAATTAAATCTATAATATTTTGGTAAATATACACAACACACACTTCATGTTAATTTGAAGCAAAATATTTACGCTTAGAAATGACTAGTGAAAAATCAATTATGTAAGGCGAATCGTACATAAGAAATTATTTTTAATAATTCATTTCTATGTAAAATTAATACGTACAAAAATACCATTTGTGGCAAGGCACATTAATTTCACAGTGAAAACGATAACACACATACAAATATAATATTGTCTCTTTCTCACTAATTAAATGAAGATAGATAAAAAGGTATTATACAATGCCGGAACTTGATGAATTCTTCAAATTATAATATTACTTTTTTTTATATATTTAATGATCAATACTTAAAGTAAATTTATGGCGTTAACCATTTTTTCACATTTTAAAGACTAATAGAACTCTAATTTCTTACGGTAACACGAGTTGACAGCATGGCTGCGTACGAGTATTTTATATCACGGTATGGTAAAGGTTAAACAAAATTTTCGTAAGGGTTGTTTCTAATAATTTTTGTTGTTCCCAGGGACAACGATGCCTTTGAAATGATTCTGGAGCTCAGCGCTGGTATTCCACTTTTTGTGAAAGCCCAACTGCAAATCAATATTCTTGTTCAACATATTGCAGGAATAACGTAAGTTTCATGTTCTTTATTTTTCATAAAAGATTGCTTCCTGACAGGATGATGGAGTCAGGGTCCCGCTTTTGATTCTGACAATAAATTGATCCCAGTTTATTTTAATGACACAAATGTATTATTGATGTTTCAAATACGTACTGTTATGTTTAAAAGTGATCCTATGAGATGCTTAATCAATATAACTAGAGTAACTCATTTTTGTTATACTAAAACGATTTTTTAAATTAAATTTCTCGGGGCAATAGGAAATTCGGAACGAGAGAGAAATATAATTCTAATTTGTACGATATAATAGATTTCTATTGTGGACAACAAAATAGATTTATACCGTAGAAAATATAACGAATCAAAGTACATACTTGATTTACCAGAAATGATACTCATATTTTTGATCAAAAAGTGCGTCAATATGTGTTTGCTGTCAACTGGGCCCTTTTAGTCATTCAAGAACAAAGAAGATGATTCTGAATAACGATAGATATAACTTAATTCTCTTGTAAAGTATATTTTATTAAAAATACAAATTAAATGTATTAATTAGAAAGATATGCATATAAAATTAATCTTGTTACTATCAGGATTCGAACCTGGATCTCTCAATCCGGGAGACGTGCATTATCCAATTATGCTATACCAACACAGTGGATTGGCGATAAATTTTCAAGCCTATATGTTACACTTTTCAAATTAATATATCTATCGTTCCATTATTTGAAAGGCATCTACTTTGTTTCTGCGGAATCTCAAATACCTTTGAGTAAACGGATAGGAGAAGCCAGAGTTAACAATTCATTTTAATTAAATTTTGGACACATTGATACATCTTATATATTATTAAGGAGAACACATTCTTATTGTGAAGTTGTAATTATTCAGAACATAGGTCTGTGATTTTTTTAATACAAATTAAATGTATTAATTAGAAAGACATACAAAACAAAGTACATGGTTTTCAAATAATGGAACGATAGATGTGTTAATTTGAAAAGTGTAACATATATATTTGAAAATTTGTCGTCAATCCACTGTGTTGGTATAGCATTATTGGATAATGCATATTCTCCAGATTGGAAGAGATCCAGGTTGGAATCCCGGTAGCAGCAGCAACATTTTTCGATAGAATTGGTTTTATATGTATATCTTTCTAATTAATACATTTGTTTAGTATTTAAAACATCACAGACCGTCTGTTCTGAATAATTACAACTTCACAATAAGAATGTGTTCTCCTTAATAACATAAATTTATTGCTAAACCATTAAACTTTTCAATATTTTTTATTGAATGCAAAATATCGAATGGGAACTGTAGTTGAAATTGAAAGATTATCACAAGCCGGAGTTATATTTGCAGAAATTACACGAACCGGGTCAGTTTTTGCTCTGATCCATTTCAAACGTCATTTTTGTCATAAATCACAGAAATATTTTAGTCAGATAAATTGATATAATAATAAAAACCTACCCTTGTGGGTGTATCATCGTAATCGATTTTCAGCATTACCCTCACAGTTTTTATAAAAAATGACAAAGTTTTAGGATTTTAATGTAAATACAATATCTTCATTTTATGAGATGGCGTGTAGCCATCTAATTAATGCATATGAAGATTAATTTTAAAAGTTTTAAAAACTAGTAGATATAAATATGTACTCATTGGATAAACATGTGCTTGGCTCAGAAAAAAATGTATCCTTTTGTACATTTTCTTTATGTTAATAATAATAATAATAATGTGTTTATTCCAGTGTGATCAGGTTTTTTTAACCCAATTCGCCTTATAGATAATACATATTATGTTATACATTAAGGTTATGAAATAAATATAATGCTATGAAAAAGAAAACCAAAGAAAATATTAAGTTTTTTAAATTATATTTATGTCTGATGATTGGATACAAAAATCATAACAATATTCTTTGAATATCTGAGAAATATTTTTTATCAAATCGTTAGTTCTTACTATTATTTACACGGGTAGCTTATCGCATAAAGACATACGTCTTTCTTGTTACATTCTATTACATTATAAGTACCTACCTAATACTTTTTATAAATTGTCTGATTAAAGCCATTTTAATTTCAGATATTTTAACGAGATGCCGGATAACATTTATATCCCGATGTTGTGGTTCAGACAAGAAGTCTTGATTTCGGATGATTTGGCAGAACAGGCTAAATTAGGCTTATTAGTGGACAAGGTCCTTCCACCAGTGTTCTACGCCTTGACTGCCGCTGGGGCCCTTCTAGTTATAGTTGCAGTAGCTTACTATGTTAAACTTCGTAAATCCAATGTATCTGTATAATCTAAAATAAGCAATGTGATATCAATGTAAAACAATATCAAGAGTTTCACTAATAAACTACATAGTATGTTAACTCCACAAGCTGAGAACATTTATTGTATTTGTTTTATTAAATAAACTTTTTTCAATTTGAAACTACGGTCCTTAATGTAGTAATTTGAAAAATTGTTAACTTTTATCGCCAGGCGACATTGGCAACTGTCCTGGATCAGGATCTCGTGAATATATCTCGAATCACTACATTTGACTGTTTCATTTGACAAGGCTCGCACGATTCCCTTGTTAAATTTGCGCCTTTGTTGGTATTTTGAAATATTGTAATACCTAATAATAATATAATATTAAGTTTAATATTCTCAAAACAAACTGGTATCATATTGTCCATGATATTTTAAAAGTATAATAGAACATTAAGTCTTCTTCGCTATTTTGAAATTCCTTGTTATTGCGGATGCAAATCACAGAAGATCTCCAACCGACCGTCTGGAAGATAATAATAATAGGCTGGTATTTGATATAGTTATTACTTCAATAAGTTATGCTCATCGTCAGTAAAAATAAATTAACCCCTCCCAGAATGCCACGAACCAATTGCTTTGAGATAACACGAGCCCCATATTATTATATTAGCTGTCCACCCCCGATCTTAATCTTTAGCTTATGTTAAGGCAGTGGCGTGTAGTAGGCTTAAACTTAGATTATGCTGTTACCGACAATTTTCATGTAACTATACGGAAAACGGATGCGGTTGTCTCATATACATGTATAGTATGTGCATGGGTTTTTAGAGCAGAAGAGAACTCTCTTAACCGCCCCAGATATCTCAAAAGTGAATAATATAAATGGCATCCAGCTATATGAATGAATATCTGGGGCTAATTATCAGCTGCAGCGTGTAAGTATAATATTAAATACTAATGATAATTATTAGTATTCCAATTCAATCCGTCTATGTTTTTTCATAAATTCACCGATAACATCGTTATAAAAAGTTTCTGATCTTTTTAATTCTAAAAGCAATTCTTTTTCAATGGCAATCGTAGAAAGATCCGAAATTCGTGTCTGATTTTGAATATTCCGTAAATAAGTATGAATTCGTTTAAGTGACGAAAATGACCGTTCAGCTGACGCACTGCTAGCAGTAATTGTGCAAGGGCTAATTTAATTAATTGTAGAAAACTTATTGTAATTTTTTTTCAAGGCAATATTTAAAAATTTCGAAAACATTTTTTTCTTGAAATTCTGATGAACTATATAAAATTTTTAATTCATTCTTAAAACGATCAAAATCGAAAGAATGTGAATAAAATTATTATAATCTTGAAAACAATTGTATTGGAAATTAATAATTATTAAATGTAGAAAATAATTTAGAATTCAAAAAAGGTAAGTTATTTTATTGCTCTATACCGTTCTCTAAATTAGCTTAAAATATTATCTACGATTTTTCTGAAAACGCGATTGAAATGTATTTTAACATCAGCAACATTTATTTTCCTTTTCGGCTGTTTCGTCAATGAAAGCGCTTTATTATGTCGTTAATTTCATGTTTACAAAGATAATACTCTAAAACTTACATTTAACTAACTAAAAAATAATTCATAAAAACAGAAACAGATTGAATTTATACTATTAATTAAAATATATGTCTGTGCTTACTGATGTATTAACTTAAAGTAATAATCAACTTGAATATTTATTACACTATCTCACACTCCACAGATGATTGACAGAAAATATAACTTGTCCGTTGAAATAGGTACACTGTGGAAAAGAGTTTAATTAGCAAAGCAAATATGTAAAAGTGTTTTAACACAAAGTTTTCAGTATGAGTTAATTCCGTTCGAATTATGCACAAATTTTTTGAATAAATGGTAAATTTTGGCAATTTCGGTCTTCAAGACGCCCAATTCATCTGCGTACTCCGGAACATCAATAAGGCTGTTATATTCTCCGACTCACAAGCAGCTCTTGAATCCCTCTCTGCTAATATGAAAGTTTGGCTAGACAATGAGACAATCTGTTCCATCAGAAGATGTCTATGTAATTTATACAGCAACAATAAATAGGTGTCATTCGTTTGAATTCCTGCACATAAGGGAATTCATGGAAATGAATGTGCTGATAAACTGGCCAAGAAGGCTACTCTTTCCAGAATTTTCCCCCATCAATTCCATATCCCGATGTATGACAGACTTAATATGGTAATAAAACGTATGAATTCTATCTGGATTGCACAATGGATGGATCCAAATAATCACAAGGGTAATCGGCTTAAAATAATCCAAAGATCTATTCCCCGCACCCCTTGGTTCTCCAACAGGAAAGTCTCCAAAAGAACAATATCAAATATCTCTAAAATGAGAATTGGGCATTGCCAGGTAGCCTCACATTTATTCAGATTGAACATAATAAATTCCTCAATGTGTGAGTGTGGTGCCAAGAAGGAAACCCTTGACCATATCTTTTTTGCCTTTTTGCCTGTCCGCTGAGGATCACAAGTTTTTTTTACAGTAATCTTGTCAATGGTAATTTTTAACTCCCGGTTAACTTGTGTCATCTTCTTTCTCTTAACTCGCCACATTTAATCTATATAATAGCAAATTTCTTGAACGACAATGGTATTAACTTGTAATATAATATTCCCCATTCTATAATATTGTTGTATTTTATTCTATAAAATAATGTTTTAACATGATTAATGGCAAAAATCACTCTTCAAGGGTGGATTGCCTGTTTAAAAGAAGAAGAAGAAGAAGAAATATGCCTAATAGTTGAGTAAGAGTAAGTAATTAAGTAAAATATATAGTTTAGTATGTTTTTCATAGAGATTGAACAAACAAGTTAGACGCGACCGACGCGTGCATTCTAGCAAAATGCGGAGACGAATGACAATGAAGTTGAATACAAATAAGTCACATTTTTCATACTGTTGACGGCTAGACAAAAATATAGCCATGGGTTACGCTAATCCGGGTAATAAAGGCTAGAATTTTATAGGGTCTTTTCGTAAGATAAAAAATTATTTTTATTATCCAGAATCTTAAGTAATGCTAACGCAAACCTTTTTTGCTTGTATACAGTGCAAGCCCCCTGTGTTAAGGATATATAGAATGTAATTATCTTGGTCGTGGCAGAATGTTGGAAAGCTTGATAATCATTTATAAAGCTACGCGCAATGTTTCACAAGAATAGAGATGGATTAAGATTTACGTCTGATAAATAAAATGTTATTGAAGTTCATTAGTTAGTAAGAAAATGTCCTAATACCACCAGGCTTTTAGTTAAAGTTTTTAATTTAAAGAACGCCTGTACTGCAATTAAAAACTAAACTAAACGAATATGGCTAAGTGGACTGCGAGGCACAACAAATTCTGAATTCAGACGACTGAATCTAAACAAAACTTCAATTTGTTCCATTCAATTAATCTTATATCTTTAGAAGCAACATAAAGAATTAATTTCAAAATGTAGGTGTTGATCAATTAAACCTAATTAATTAAAAAACTTTTAAAAATGATATAAATTTACAAAACTTGAAGCGCGAGGGAATTTCAACAATGAAGTTTATTTTAAAATATACAACATTTTGAGTTTTTTCCTATTTTATTTAATATTAACTCTACCCTAATACTTTGTTTATAGCATCATAGATATACAGTCAATTCCACTTAATTGGGACACATTTGGCCCAATTAATCGGCTGTCCCAATTAAATGAAGCGAGCGTAAAATTAAACATGTAAATTTTTTCTTTAAACCCTACATTATGTATTAATAATATATAGGTGGATCTTCATCATCATCATCGTCTTCATAAAATTTTTGATGTTTCGGTTTATTGACTACAACAATTGTTTCTCCAGTCTTCATTTTTATCGTAACATGGTAAATTGTTATCTATTGTCTAAAATTCTTGATAATCAACAATAACAACTTCTAACATGTCCTCATTTTTCTCATTGCTTAAAATTTCAAGAATGTCTGATGACATAAAGCCATAAACGACAAAGCAATTTTTTTATAGCTCGCCAAATGTCAGCAACAATCTGTATTGCTTGCAAAAGGGAGATTTATACACAAATCTCTCTGACTGTTGTGGAACTTGTTAATAAATTATCATCAATCAATTCTAGTATATAATTAACTAATTTTCTTCGGTATACCTTCTTTTCATTACCCCTACGTCCATTGACTGCACTAACGATTTGGTATTAGGAGGAAGAAATTAAACATTGAAGTTATATGTATAATATGTATCTTTAATTTATTGTCCTAATTAGGCGGAATGTTGTCCTAATTAAGCGATGTAAATTACTGTTAGTTCCTTGGTTTGGTGTCCGTTCCTTGAGATTTGGCGCAAATAAACGGCCTCCTCAATTAACCGAGGGCCCAATTAAACAGAATCGATTGAACCGAAAGATTACACAATTAACAGAACTTTAATAAAGTAATCTTTTAATAATATTTACTAGCCTGCCCGTTACTCCCTCACTGGAGCAAATGTATCGTGCAGAGACTGTGTGAATGAGTATTTTAATTCAAATTATTAGCAATGCGCCCGTGGAAGACAAATCAGCAACGCTAATATTATGTAGATTGCGAATAAAAAAAACCCTGACGTATATCTCTCTAAATTCATCATCATCAAACCCGCTTTACCAGAAATATATAGACTTATATTAAATATGATAAAAAATAAACAATCAAAATCGCCCAGTCAAATAATTAGTTCACAAAATAAATGCTAAGTAAACTATACCACAATTAAGTAACATATTTTAGGAGAGATTTATCTTTAAGATTAATTTTTGGAATAATCGGCACAATAACGCATGTCATTTTTAAGAAATTTTTTGTGTTTTCCTTGCATTACATAATAAGTCAAAGATATATGACGCAAGTGTTGATGGCACCAGAATTAGATGACGTCCGGGGAAGACTTGGGATGTCAGGTAAACCAGATACTGGAGGATGGTCCTGTTAGAAGCTTCAATAATCGGCAAACTTGTATGAGAAAATGTATGAATGTGTATGTGGTATCAGAAAATAATTGTATGTAACATATAAATATACTTCTTGAATTTGGTATTTATAAAACTAATACCTGATTTATTAGATTTTTTTACAATCACAAAACGTAAATTACATAGAATGTGAAAAAAGCCCCGTGACTTATAAAAAATCGTCAAATAAAATGGAATGTATATGAGAAAGTTTCAAGAAAGGGTAAATATTATGTTGCCATAACACAATACAAGACAATGGACATGGACACAACACAAAACAAACAATAAACATCTACACGCCAGTTCCGAGAGCAACAACAACATTTTATCAAAGATTCTACATGTTCTTAGCTCCGAAACTGTATAACACACTCAGTACCAACTGGAAATCAATCAACTCCAATAAGATTACGCAAACATGGGCTCAACATATGATCCAATCGGGTAGAGATCAATCAGAAACATGCCTATCCAACATTCTAACATAATCATTATACAGTGCCTATAATAATAATACACTAATTCTACAACACTCCCACTTCATTTTCTTTTATTCTATATATATATATATATTTTATCTCTAATTTTATTCCTGTCGAATCTTAAATAACAGCACGAAAAAAACTGGTTACTTTAACACAGACTTCAATCTAGCAAAGTAGCCGGGACAACACTGTATATATTAGAGTTGGAGTCTACTTTATCCCACACAATAAACATATTACAATGTTATATTATAATATATTCACCTCTGTTATAACAAAAATATGTATGTCAATAAATAAATAAATAAGCTTTGTTAATGTATAATGTTGAAAACGTGAACTAAAATACTCTTATTTCCGAAAAAAGCTCTAAATTTTTTATTTTTCGATGTTTCAACAATAAAGATGTTTTATTTAGAGGTTTGTTTCTCGAATTGGTAATACTTTTTCCGACAGCTAATTTGACAGCTGATATCTTATCTATGGCTGATGTGTGCTCGGTTTGGTTCGTATATCTCTTATCTATGGTTTGGTTTGCTATTTCACCATGGATAGACATACGCCGCTTGCAAATTGTGCAAATTTATGTCGAAAATCGTGTGCTACGTCCATTTTACGGTCAACATAATCTTCTATCCGAGCAATTAATTCGAATAACCATGTATCATTTTCGCACCACGCATACTCTAATTGATAATACGCATCCACGGAGATGTCGTACAGTGCGCACTGGAGATGCTGTTGCTGCAGTGGAAGCATATTGAGGAGGACCCGAATGAGTCGATTCGCCATCGTGCTCAACAATTGGAGCTGTGTCCATCCACTTTATAGAAGATTTTTTTCCCCAATTGAATGACATTAATGTGGAAGAGCTGTGGTTTAAACAAAACGGCGCAACATGCCACACAGCGCGCGCCACAATCAATTTATTGAAGGAAACATTCAATAAGCGCATAATTTCACGCGATGGACCTGTGAATTGGCCTCCAAGATCGTATTATTTAACACTTTTGGATTATTTTCTGTGAGGATATGTGAAGTTGCTAGTCTACGCCGATAAACCAGAGACGATAGACGACTTGGAAGCCAACATTCGTCGCGTCATTGCCTATATACTCCCCAGCTGCTCTAAAAAGTGGTCGAAAATTGGACTTCCAGATTGCGTTTTATTCGAGCCAGCCACGGCGCCCATATGCGCGAAATCATATTCAAACACTAATGGCATAAAATTATTTTTCCAATAAAGCCAATACCATGGTCATTACTACGATTTTTATGTCTTAATGCGAATAAAACTTATTCATATCAACTAAACATGAATAAATTTATTTAATAATGTGGCACACACCTTTTACTTCTTTATCCATAACAGCTATTTCAACCAACTATAAGCTATAAGTACTGACTCAAGAATATAAACAAGACGGACACTGCGCCGGCCGCGTAAAGTACATGAGATGTACCATCGTCTTATGACGCAACAGTTATTTACGTATATGTATTTAAAAAAATCGTTTTCTCAAAAATGGCGAATCGGAATTTTAGCCACGTTCGAATGCAGCATTGCGGTACACAATCACAGCTGGATGGAGCTAATTTTCAGAAAGTTTACCAATAATTATAGTATAAATGATTGTCAGCGAATAATAATTCTATGTTAGTCGAAAAGAAGATTTTAAGTAAAGATAGGTTCTGAAGGAAATGTGTATACGTATTTATAGGACCGTTATAAAACCATATAAATATTATTGATTTGTATTTTATTTCATACATGTTATTTCACCCTTATATACTAGGAAAAGCATATCTTTTTTTATCAATGTTGGATTTTATTCTACATCATGATGTGACAACAAATTTAACACATGGGTGTAACAGATTTCCACAGTATGCCAACCATTAACGTAGGTGTCCTAGATGAATTAAAATAACGAAAGATTCAACACCGAAACAATGCGGCCATTTATAAATTCGTTCCCTGTTTTAATCTAAATTTGACCAATCCAAAAATATTTTTTAGAGCAGCTCTCGTCATTATGGTGATAAATACCTTCACGAGATGGAAACAGGGTCGAAAGGCATGAAACAATCGTTTCCAAATCGTCTGAATAATTTAAGAAAATTTCGATTTAAGAGATAATCGACTTAAAAGTCCCCATCCCTAGATTTTCTCAGGGTGCGGCAAGTGACAGATAGATCAGCTGTTCGGAGTTCTGATAGCATTTGAGATCTGAGTATCTGCGTTTGCGATTCTCCGCTGTATGCTTCCGCGTTGCACGTTATACCGGTCTGTTTTCCTATAGATTTTTCGAGATTTTCCCCGTTCTTGTCAAATAATAATGTTAATCGGCAATTATGATATGATGTATGAATTAAATGCGGCTAATTTGTTTAAATTTAGTACATATATGATGTTTTATCGAGAGATTGTTGCGTTTTACACAAATAATCTTACTAATAAATGCATAGACATACCGTGCTTTCCAGGCGCAAATATCCCTATCTATTTTTAACGTTACACCGATATATTTTTATCGATAAAAAGAGGTAGTTTGAACCTTTAAAATTGATTACATAAACCATTTTACGAGAAGATGGCCTGAAAATCGGTCTGATAAAAGCATATGTGATATTCTTACACATATGTTAATAATCTTAATTGTTTACAATGCTTTCTGCTGAAATTTTCGATAGAAGCTGCAGTTCAAAGAAGAAATTCAATTATGAATGGATTTCCTCGTTGGCCGGTTTGATTTTTACAGCTTCCTTGCCTCCCATACATATCTTTTGTTTGTGGTTTTTTTGGCACGACTATGCAAGGGATGTTGACAAACGAACATGCACATGCTCATGCTGGGACACTGTGTTCAAAGGTAAGCCTTTCTTCAATGTCAAATATTTCATTTCACTATCCTCTGGTAGATATGATATTGTATAGTTATTTTCTTTATGCAATCCTTATGACATGCATCATAAAACATTGGTATTCATAAAACATCCTAACTTTTTAATTAGTTTATTTTCATTAGTACCTATATTTATTAATTTATCGTTTGTGAATAGCGCAGTAAAAGATAGACTATTTTTAGAATCGTAAGATCACATTTTTTCTCAGAACTAGGATTTTATTAAACATGTACTAATTAATCGACCTGATTTATTGAAGAAATCAGAATCAGGGTTTACAATTGTATGTGCATTCTTTTGTAATTTTGCAAAAATATAGGTAGTTAAATATTTACTTCACTACTTGCTTTATATTTTACATTGTTTAATTTCACTTTTAATAACAAAAACCTAATTTTTTATTTGTGTAGTTATGAGTGTGAGACACTAATTTTTAAAGGATTTAAGGTTTCAGATCGAGTCATACTCAATAATTTCACTTTTAGAAAGGTTCTATTATAAAATACAAATTATAAAATTGATAAAACGTATCATAACTTTTTTTAAGACCACTTAGCTTTTGTTTTAAAAAACAATGTTTTTTTTACTTTTACACTGATATAGGCAAATCTAATTATTTGCTAAACAAATGATGTATGCAGTTGTGGAGGGGAATTTTTGAATAAATTTAGGTTAAACATTGAGAAAAACAAAGGTTGCCAAAGATTTTCACAATCGAGTCATTGAAAATTATTCTTATATGTTGAATCTCAATCATTGTTATTATATATATTTTAAACATATACTTTTAAGATGCGTAAAATGTGTGTCACTTCAGAACAGAAAAAATAATTTCTCTGGACACTATGACATTTGTTGTTGTGGCGTGACTAGTATGATAGACACCTTCGAAATGTATTGCTAGAGAAGAATGTTATGTATCTCGTGGAGAGCATGGGCTGGCCCGAAAGGGGGGCCGAGCTCGGGCCCTGCCCGAGGGCACCGGGCAAGTAGGGTAAAGAGCAAATATGGCGACAAGCAAGTAAGGTGCCGAGCAAGTAGAATTGCACCGTGCAATTTTTAAAATATATTTATATAAAATTGACATGTTTTGCTCACAGGCGCTGAAAGCGCGCTCCAACTTGCTAAGCACACATTTTTCTAGTTTTATGTTTATATATTATTGATAATTTTAACACGCTGGATCAGATAGCGCCCTCCTTTCATGTTATGTTTAGACCGAATTTACATATTTTGGCGATTGAAAAGTGTCTGTTATTGAAAGTTAGGATTGCACTAAAATGCATGGGGCGGCGCTCCCTTTCGTGAAATAAGCAAATAATACCGCGCACTCATTCTTTCTATAATTATCTAAAAATTACAACATTTCTTCAGTATTTTTACGCATTCGGCGATGTCCATATCTTTTGTTTGAAGCATTTTAATAATAATATTTATTTGAAAAAGATCAGCATATCAAACAATTAAAGGTACAAGAAAGCTAAAATCTTTCAATTATTCTGCCAAAGTGATTGCTTTGTGTACTATATCTGGATCACCTCCCTCAGTCTTAGACAATGTAATCAAAGCATCATAAACGTCACCAACTTAATATCGAACCGCTTTGACACTATTTATTTTCACCTCCCAGAGTGTGTCACTCAGTTTTTTTAACAAAAATAATTGTACGTGTTGAAGCTAAGAATAATGTAAACAATCTTTAGAAAATTCCGAACGAAGTTACAGATTTCACCAAAGAATGTGCAACGTCTCACATAGTATAAGATTTAAATTGTGGCATCAAATAAAGGTGTTGCGTACAAGTATAGATACCGGAAGAATTCAGGACAAGAAGGAGTTTGGCACTCACCACAAACTGAATTCTGCTGGCGTCTCCAAAATGTGGACTGTATATTTTAATCACTATTTCGTCAAAGGTTCCGACACAGTATAGACGCGAAGTCTCGAATTAGTATAATATTGTAATCCTTTCCGTACACGTATAACCGCTCTGGTTCAAGGTCACCAATCAACCGATCGGCGGCTCGGCCAGGTGGGGAAGGGAAGGGAAGGGGAAGGAAGGCACTGTGCATTATCTTCGTTCAATAATTAATATTTATACATCAAATAAATATATGTCCTAAACAAAAGGAAAATGTGGGTGGGCTGTAATAATCCTATGATGGCTCTGTGACATTGCAAACAAACACCGCCATCAAAAAAATGTTGCCCTGGCGAATGACAGTTAATTCTCCAGTATAATTACAACTTATGGGGTGCCGTTAAAAAGATTGACTGAAAAATCTCACCTGGGCTGTAATCTTAAAAATAACTGGAAAATGAGTTAAAAAATCAATAAAGATTCGAAAATTTGAATATTTTGCCCATGTGAAGCGAAACTTGAGAGATGTGTAATGCAATACTCTTCACCTTATCATCAGTGCAAGATTGTCGAAAAGAGGGTCTGGTTGCAGGTGGACTTTTTAGCTGCGGAATCTGAGAGAATGTTTCAACAGATCCACCGTTTTATTTTTTGATGATGGAGGTGCCCGGAAAAATTTCGCCCGAGGGCGCCACAGAGGGTGGTGCCGGCATTGGATAGCATGATGAACAAATCCAACTACAGCAAGCACTATCCACAGCATTGAACAATATGAAAATATTCTTCCGATTCTTCAGCCACATTATGCATCAAAGTAACAGCCTAGTAAAGGGGCACTATATGTCAGAACTGACACGAAGGAGGAAGGAACAGCGTAATACTTTTGTCACTTAGAATGGATGGTTGCTTTTCTTTACTTCTTCCCTTCTGTATAGTCTTCTTTTCGCTTCTCATTTACTGGCTAATTACTGTTCAGTTATGATTTTTTTTTTGTTTTAGGAACCTACGAATCTGGCATAGCATCCTATAAACACTTTTATTTCAACTCTACTGAAAACATGTTTAAAGTATGGATACTAGTAGCACTGTATATGATTGTTCTCCACGAATGCGTTCGTTGGCTGGCTACCTTGTGGCTCACGCGCCGCTTGAGATACTCCATGGCGTTATTGTTTTTCTCTTCTTTATTTTCTCATTATTATTCCTGGTGGATATACATCAACTATTATAATGATGAATTCTACTCCCAATGGTACCACCAATTATTTTTCACTGTAAGTATGTAAAATAATATTATTATCTTGGAATACCATCAAATGTGGATTCCGTTTGAAGAAAGATAAATCAGAGGTCTACTAAATATCTGGGTGACATCTTCGAATCCTCGGAGCAATATAAGGTTTTTAATATTCGCAAGGAAACCTATGCGTGTATATACAAACAATGCTCATCAGTGCACATTGAAGATCGAATAATTTGATAATTTTTCACAAGATAATAAAATAATCCCCTGTTTTTTGTTGCTAAGCATGTATAAAATATGATCTTTTAATCAAATTATTATGTATGGTGTTTTGAATCTTGATCATCGATTATTTATAAGCCAATGTTTAGAAGCAAACATTTTTAAAAACTTTCCTCTAGTAAAATAGATCATTGTATGTATAGTAGATGTACAAAAAATCCTGTCACTATTGTTAAAATGAAGTCAAGACAACCTGGTATTTGTAGACCTCTGTAGTATTCTTATGTTTATTAAATCTTCACAATCATCACATTGCTTCAGTATTATTAACACAAACAATTAACCTGTTTTATTAAAGCCTAACAAATAGTTTAATTATAATAGTTTTCATATTATTAGTTCACAATTATTTGAGATATCATTATTAATTGTGTAATTTTAACATTTTCTAAAACTTTATCATATCCATGTTAATATATGAATGGCATTTAAAAAAGTATATTCAGTCTAACTCTTTAATCATGTCCACAATCCATGTCCATAATCATGACCATATTAATGTATGAATGACATTTAAGAAAAAAATATATACATATTCAGTTAAACTCAGATATAACAAGGACCAGGGAGACCAACAAAATTTCCTCATTATGACCATTATTCACTATATTTGTGATTTCATTGCCGATATGTAGATATCTTTATTCTTCCATGATGTTGTTGTTTGTTGATGTTGATTGTTGAACAGGTCAAAGAAAACTTTTAACATTTTCACGAATTGAAAGCTGTTTTTGTGTTAGTAAGGGTTTGTTTGTAATTGATAATAATTTTGCTTTAAAATTACTAAAATCGTAAGGAGATTGTTTCAAGAATACTGAGAAATCCTAAAATAAATTTATGGTTTGGCGAATACAAGGCAATCAATTAAATTGCTAATACAATTTTAATGAGCTTGTTTTCAGAAAGAAATATATCGGACAAACCTCGGTTAGGTCATTAACTGGGCTGTATTCCGATGCAATCATAATCTGTTTATTATTCCAAGAATCGGAGACTGCCTTAGCAATAATTAATGTTTGCAGTATTCCACTGATCACCAAATGTTGTTCAGTATATTTGTAAAGAACACCCTTATAACCATGAGTGATCAATATAGAAATACATATTAAATTAAAGAATTAGGGCCTTTTGCTCATTACAACCATAATCTCACTGAAACCAAGTTTGACTATGTATGTACCAAATTTTGACTCAGTGAACCTCTACTTCCCAATCCTCGTTTGAGGAATAGTCATAGAATTAAGGTCAAGTTTTACCTTATTATAACTAATCATAGTTAATGGAAGTACAAAACATTTCACGTGACATTAAAGTTACATCAGTTTTGGGTAGCAATTGTCGTAAGTGATTGGTTATTAATAATGAAGATAGAATCATGTCACTTATCAGTATTCCCCCGGGGTTTTATTTTGTGTATATAAAGATAATAGTATGAATCAGTTTTATTTTTGTTAGCTTTCGGAAGTCCTGTCAACATGTGTAGTGTTGTGGTTGGCTAGTCGGGAGAGACGTGTGACCCTAGCTCCAGCCATTACTATCACAGGGATAGCCGTGATGCATGTTGTAGCTGCATCAAGGGACCAGTTTCTAGTCAATGTTTTACAAGGAGAAGGTCACGCTCATCAGGTATTTTTAAATTCATCTTTCTTGCTAACCATTCTATAAGTTTTTGTATCTTCAGCTAAATATAACATTTTTCATATTGAGATTTAAAAATACATATTTATAATCTTTTTAAACACATATTTTGTATTTTTCTGAGTTAAATACTAATATGGGGTATAAAACTGTAAGGCTTAATAGAATTTACCTATAAATTATCTTTATTGAATAATAAAAATCTCATTTAACAACCACTATTTTCAATAATAAGTAAAGCTGTTAATAGTGCAATAACCATTTGACTCAAGTTTAAATACAGGAAGATAGAAAGGTAGATTTTACTAAATCTGTATATTAATATTTTGCATTCAGAAGTAATAATGGAATTATTATAACTAGCCACATTTAAAGTATGTATATATTTATATATATACAACTAAACATTGGTCTATGTTGAAATTATTGGTTTTGAGAAAAGTATATATAATAAATAAAAAATCATTTGTATCATCACATTCTCATTATTGTTATTCTTTTTAACTCAAATTATTAATAATTATTAACTACATAGTATATTTATTTATCGATGTTCAATAAACAAGTTTTTTTCATTATATGAAAAGCTTAGAACTGGAGTATCTAGAAAGTGATATTCTTATTTGAAATTACAAAATTATAAAAATGTTTTTGGGCAATGATCAGATTAATTTTTCATACATAATTCAATTGTTGATGTCCTTTGTTTTAGTGAGCTTTGTAATGTGTAAATATTAAAAAATATGTTTAACGATCATATAGATTTTAATATTGTGCATATTATTTTAGGTCCATGTAAGTAGGAGATATATTTTTTCATGTCATTTTTACTCTTGATTCACTTTCATTTTAGTTTTTCTTTTAAGGAATCTTTTTGTGTCACCTATATTATATTAAGAATAACATACATTATACACCCATACGCCCATATGCAAACACTTCTTGAAAACACAAATAAATTTGTAGACAAATTAATTAGTGTGTTTATTAATTACGCTTACTTGAACTGTCTTTTTTTTTATTAGGTTGTACGCGATGTTGGATTTATGATACCAGATCTTCTGCATGTAGTAGTTCCACTTCTCAGTATTCGTCGCCGGACATGTTTTTAACACTGCCTAATACAACATTATTTTACATGATTTGTTAATTTTAACTATATTCTGTTAATTGTTAAGATATATTTCGCAAATTTATTAATTTGTTGAATTCAGTAGAGTTCACAGAATGTCGTACTAACATTAAATATATTATTTTCTTGTAGCATCCAAATTAAGAAGTAGAGTTTTGTGTTGAGATATTCGTGTTTGAATTAACTGTTTTTCCAAATAATATTGTCAATTGTTTCCAATATATGCATTTTTTGATTTGTACCATATAAATTAAGCTCACCTAAAAAGTTATAAGTATTAAATATAATATGTAATACGGTGCTGTGAAAATGTTTGTCTTGATGATAATGTAAATACAATTTTCACAAACCTTTGATTAGGTAGTGAGTTTTTTAAAGATATGTATTGATGAACAGGAGAACTCGTATGTCTCGCTCTTCAAAACTTAATATTAATATTATTAATCACTTAATTAATATTAAATGAGACAATATGAAGAAGATACAAAATTGTCTGAATATTAATGAATACTTTTTCTATAAGTATTACATCTTCTGTGCCAAAGTAAATTGAAAAGCCTTTGACGGCTACAACAAGTATATGATGCTGTGATATGCCTTAGAAAGACTTATGATAAGATCCAAAAATATATTTTGTATGCAATCTATATTTTAGAATAAATTTTTCACAAAGTCATTTTACTTACAAGAGTAACCTTTTTGTGTAATATATTTCAAAAACGTATTTATTGAAAGCGAATGAAACTAAGCAATAAAAAATATATTTGCACTTAAACTTTTGAATTATAATAATTTTATTTCATAAATTTAATTTCAATAAAAAAAGTATGCACTTGTGTGTTTTTATGTTACGGTTTAAATTTTAAAATATTTAGGTTATGTTTAATGTGGGTAATTTTTTTTTCAATATTTTTAAATACATTTTGTTCCATTTACTATCTAGTTTTTCTAGATTTCAAATGACTCAATTCAAACTCACAAATGTAGTAATCTAAATAAGTGTCAGCTACCATTTTTACACAATTTTCTTACTTCACATGTCTGAATATAATTATATGGATAACAGTTTATGATATATACTCGGTAATCTGGCACCTTTTTAAGGTATCGTGACACTCATTCTATACAACACAAAACCATGTTCGCAATCTACATTGTCAATATTTGTTATCGGCAAATTATATTGGGCTCAAAAGATTCAATCTCAAAATTGCACGTTTCAGATTTTTAACTTTCATTTTTTTTTTGTACAGCAGCTATATTTATGAAAAAAACATTTTTATAAGTACACTGGCAGTCGAGTACACCATGAACTTCAAAGTTGTAACATTTTACTGGGTTAATTTTTATACTTTACATATAGATTGATAATTAAATCAGATAGGCTTAAATTTGAAAACACGTCAGTCACTATAAATTGGGCAATAATATTAATTAAAATTGGTTTAGATTAAAATTAATACTTTGCGGTTAATTGCACACCACAGAGTAATTTAGCACATGCTTTTATGGTAAATATTATAAAAGAGTAATAATGTTTGTAATAATTATTTTATAATTGTTTTTTTTTTATAAAACAGATATCTTTATATATTTGTTTCACAACATTTTTGTGTTGTGTTACACACAGGTATTTGTAAGCTTTTCATTAAAAAAATTTAAACTTTAATATATTATATTAAATAAAATAACAATCACTTTGTATGAAACCACGAAATTTATTATACATCAACCGGTTTCACTTATTGTATATACAAACTAATCATAAATACAAGAAGAGTGCACTTATATATACACAAAATTACATGTGAAAGAGAGAGACAGAATACATATACAGTAAAACCGCGATATAACGAAATCCAAGGGACCAAAAAATAAAAATTCGTGATAACGAATTCCCACATATAACGAAAAAAATAAAAATAAAACCTACTATATGTTCCGCGCCATCGCAAAAAAATGTTGCTTCAAAAAAGATCGCAAATTCTGCAAACAAAGGAGGAAAAAGGCCATGGGGAACTGAATACCTACATATTTTTAGTAGTTTTATTATTAAAACAGATAAGCAAATGGATAATCAAAGGAATTAAATTAAGAACAGAACCTATTCAACACCAATTGGAAGATATTTTTGTAAATTCCAGAATATTGCAAACACAAAACAATATTTTAATTGTGTTTAAATGTAGAGCCGCTTCAAACATAGTTTTGGGCATGAAACATACAAAATAATTCAAAAATAACAATTTTACAGTTGAATCGCGGCATTTTTATAAAATGAGTCGTATATAAATTACGAAGGTACTTACCGGTAACGGCGGCAACCACTTCAAAATATATTTATAATCGTTAAAATTGTTCACTTAAAAATTATCGTTAACATTGTTCACTTAAAATACCCGAAAACAATAGTTAATAGAAATACAAAATGCCGTACAAAAATAGTCCATAAAATATTTTAACGAATTATTTATATTATTGATGAGTTCACACGAAAACAATTGTCAAACGAAAATGAATTTATGTAAATATTCAGTTCGGTCATGCAATAATCGCGTTAAAAGCGGAACAAACTTAACTCTACAAACGTTACACTGAGACTGACATTTCCAATAAGTACGTACTGCAACTTTCGGGGGGTTCCTGTTAATTTTTGTATTTTACAGCTGTTGGGTCTGGGATTGCAATCATATTAGAGGCGTATGCGTACGTAAAACGTGTCTAAGAGAACGCCGCAAGAATTATGTCAAATGGTTTTATGGGCCTACTATGAACCCAAGAAGAAGTTTGAATTGTTTTACTACCTTGTCGGCCGACCGCCGCGCACCGCCGAAAAGGCCATAAAACCGTTCGCATACGGCAGATGCATCGGCGCGGCTTTGTAAGTGCGTAATAATATTTTCATCTTTTAACATTTTTTTATTTCGTTATAAATTTACGTAAATGTATTGGCATTTTTTCGTACGGGACAAAAATGATTTTGTTATAAATATTAACGGGATTTCGTTATATAAATGCATTTTTGTATGAAAAATTGGTTTTAGGGACTAAATTTCGATTTTTTTCGATATACATCATTTTTCGCTATATCGGGTTTCGTTATATCGCGGTTTTACTGTATAGTTAAATAGAACAACAAGGAAGGTAGAATATAAAATTATATGCAAAAGAGAGACACAGAATACATATACAGATAGACGGAACATTAAGGAAGGGGAAAATACAGTATTGATAGATATTAAATTGGTTTTAAAGGGAACATACCTAATATGGGGCTAATGGATTAATTAATTTGATTATTAAGAATTGGCATACCACTATTTATTGCAAAAAGGTAAATGCAAAGTGGTTGTTATTTAATTTAATATAATATGTCAAACCACAAACTGATTGCTTTCTACAAAAATATACTTTAATATATCCTTCAAATAGCGTAATATCTCTCTATTGTAGAACTGTCATTTATTTAAATCATTTATTTTTTATTTTTTCGCCTTTTCACTTTTGATTACTTTTATCAAATTGATTTTAGTTTCAACATATGAGTATAAAACTATCTCAATGCCTTTATATGAATTAATTATAAGGTTTAAAAATTGTAACCATAAACAATTACTATCTATGTTTAAAAACGATAATTAATAAATAAAGAGTGGTCTCTTGTAAAATTTCCTACGTGACTTATGGTACATTCTAATAAAAATGGATAAATTACAATCAAATTATTTATCCTGTTTATTTTTTATCCTAATAGAAGTGTCATAATTATCTGAAAGTTACGAACTCTATACATAGAATGTTGTTTAAAAATATTATTTGTACGAGGCACTGAAAAATTATATTAAATTAAACAATAACATCATTTTAATTCTAGTTCCTTCAAAAATTCATTAAGTTTACTTTATTTTGAACTTTTACTAGCAATTAGCAACTTGATAGTCTGAGCGTAGATAATGATGACTAAGTCACTTTTAATTTTGTAGCTCCTTTTCTTTAAGAAGAGCGGTTTCTAATTCATTCGCATTTATATAAATTTTTAATTTTAAAAATGACGATTCATGAAGGCTACCCTTTTTTGTTTAATGAGTTTTGATAAAACCATTTTTTAAATTATTAAGTGAGGGGGAGGCACATTTGAACACTTGTTTTTGTTAAGGACGTTCCCAAAAAAATCACTTTTCTTACAATCCTTTTGAAACTTTGAATACACATACTTATGAGTGTCTTTTATACGTAGAATTTTTTTACAATAGTCCTTGGTAGTAAATTTGTAAATTTTAACTATTAAAATTTGCATATTTAACATACGAACCATACCCCTATAGATGTTGTAGCGCATGTTTAATTGAATAGCAATAGTAATTTTCTTACCATTGTTTTGGAAAACTGAGAATCATTAATTGAAAATTTAACAAATATCTTTCTGTAAAAATAACTAAAACAAGCGGTATTCGTTTTGTTATAAAAAATGTTAAAAGTGAGCTACTTTTGAATGGTTTTGACGTTTCCTTTTATAATTTGAATAGTGAGAGATTTTTGAACTTCTGCGCATGTGAGCGGAAGCGAAAAAGTACACTGTACCTCAACTGTTTTTTATTCTATTCGTAGTAGTTTACATATGGGGGAATCTTCTTGAAGATTGAGTACGACTGCTCTTTGGGAATGTCCTTAAGGTGTATACATAATATGTTATATTCAGTTTGATAAATTGGTACAATCAATAGCCTCGTACCATGAACTTAATTCGTTCTATGATCCGGTTCATGGTATGAAAAGTTCAGTATACGAAATGCGATTTTCTATAGTTTACCATGGGAAATAAATTTAATTGGTATCGGATCCTGGACAAAGAAGACCACCATTTAGAAACATTGTATACTTTTTATATGATTGTAGGTTTATAGTTCTTCACATTTAGAAGTTTTAGGTTCTTCAACTTCTATTCAATTCATCTAATATTGATTGCTTTTCTCCTTTTTAGTGAAGCGCTACATCATTAAAGAGGTCCTACATCCACCGTTCACTTCAGCTATTAGGGTGCGACTCCAAAACCTTGTGTTTTTGAAGCTTCTTCCATTCCTGTAGAATCTCCTCAATTATAGTTTAGGACATTAAACAACTTTTGGCTATGTATTCCTCTTCCTGCTTCTTCGAGGAAACCTTTTTTTCCATTTGAACCTGATGTCTTGCATCTCCTTCAGTTCTTCTGCGGTTAGCCGCACTTCATGCTCCTTTATCAAAATCTTTATTAAATCTTCTTGCACTTTCATGTTTAGATCCTTAGCTGCTGCCACAATTTCCTTCACGACTTGGGCTCCATTATCTTCTTCTTAAACACAATTTAGTTACAGATTTGATTACAAAGTCGTGAACCCGAAGTTCGCTGTATGAAAAATTTGCCGTACAAGACCTCACTGTACATATATATCATTCATTTGGAAGATAAAACATTTTTGAAAAAATCGCCTTTTGATGAATTGTGCTCCGAGACCAGAACACATTTAGACTATCAAAGAGGCACATTTGGCTGCTGCAGACAATGCTAATTGACAGGACACAATAGATATGTATACTCCTGCCGTCTACTAACCATGATTAGATTTAATTATGTAATTAATAATTTTTGGCATCAAAATTTGAACTGTCTAAATCTGCCTGCTTGTCCTCTAGTGTTAGTTAAGGAAGGAAGTCCCCAGGAAAAGCAACAAGTCAGTAAAAGTAGCAAAAGTGGATTGGATCTCGGTTCCAACTTAATAAATGCACATCCAAACTCGGTACCATTCTCTATGCTTTGCATATTACTTTTAACCGATAACTTGATTAAGCTAGATAACTATATGATGAATATAATAACTGATGCGTACGGTACTTTGAGAGTTTTACACTAGAGAGAAGGTAAGCAATACGAAGAATATATTTATAAATACTCATTGTAAATTTCTGTTCTGTGTAAAATCGTATTACAGGCATTGTTCTTTTTGTATTCTATATTCTAATAAATAATGATTAGATCAGAATTATCTATGAACCTTCAATTAACAATTATTTAATTTTTTTTAAATAGGGTCCTCTATCTTTGATTTGTACATATAATGTACATCGCTCGGGGCAATATTTTAATATTTTTTTTATTATTTTGAAATTTTTACAATTTTTTATAATATATGAGTCACTTGAGTATTTTACAAAATTAAAATTACATATTTTTTTGAATCGCTTACCTCTCCAAAAAAGATACTAACTCTTGTGCTTGGAGAGGGACATGCACTGTAATAATTTATATAGAGTTAGAAGTTATACATTTTTAATCTACAATATTATTTATTATCTATTGTGTGCTTCTGAAGTGTTCATTTAATTTATTTTTTAGTTCTTTCATATCCTTTATCTCTTTAATTTCTGTAGGGAGACTATTGAAGTTTTTTATCCTGAAATACAATATGAAATTTCGCTGACAGTATTTGTTTCTTTAAATTAAATGAACCATTAATACATATTGTAATACAATGTGTTATTTTATATTATAAATGTATCTTATGTGTTTTCCCATATAAAAATGAAGTGATACATTACATTTATTCATGTTTCAGAAGAAATTATTATGTATTGCATTATTGTAATAATAATTATTAAGATTGTTGGTTTGCTGCGACTTGGCAACTATAGAAAGTAATGATTTCGAAACAGCAATGGGCACACACACACGCTAGAGGGGCCAGAGGCCAAAATGGGTAGTCAGTGTTTATAAAATGATAGGTAGCATGTATACACGTAGTTGTTGAATTTCTATAGAAATTAATATTACTACAAAATTAAAAATACTAAATAAAGAATGTATGAAAGACCATTTTTAAATAATTTTTAGTATCCGAAAAAGTGTTGTTATAAATACTGATTTAGAGTAATACTAAAGTAACGTATTACAATTTATCTTATAACTAGATTTTACTTAGTATTGTTTCATAGAAATTAGAAAATACATTAATACTATGTATTGATTGGCTTATAACAATTATCGCTAGTTGGCACAGATAATAGTCAAAAATCCATAGCAAAATAAATAGAACACTCATTTTCATTTCAACTCTAGTCAATTCATGCGTTGTGTATGAAAATGTCTCATAAATAGATTAGTATTAGTCGGTATTTTTGTGATAAAAGAAAATTGTTTATTTTAATCCACCCAATCAAAAAATACCTTAAATGTTTTCTAATGTGAGTGTGCGTGTAGCATCTTCAAGAGACTCAATGACTGGGAGAGATCACTAACTAGATAACAAAAGTCAACTAACAATCACATGGCTGTGTTGAAAATTGAATCATAAAGTTCTAAATGGTGAACAATTTGGTTTCGACTCTGCAACCAGTATGTTTTTTAGTTCTTCTGGGATGCGAAATCTTTTCGTGTTGAGCGTTTTTTATTTATTTTTAAAAGAAAATAAATGTATATAATCAAAGCATTCTGTATTTATGAATTTAACAAAACATCATAATAAATACATATCTGCTCTGAACAATTAACTTGCAGATATTCAAAATCAACAATTTAAATCTTTTCAAGTAAAAATTTATTGCAAAGCTAATTTTCCTAATATTTTACTTAAGAAAACCTGTACAAAAAATGATATTATTAAATGCTGTTTTTCTTTTATTGATCTAACTTACTACATTTATTTTTTATCTTTTGAAATACTTAACTGCAGTACTATCAATTAAATTTTCAAAATGAATGTAGGTGTAAGTTATTCACAAATTATATAAGTCATCATTAATAATGATCGAATAGTTTTAGTAACAATCACATATCTCCAACATACAAACATGTATTTATGAAAACCATTGTAAATTAAAGACCGTGTTCTTCCATAAAATATTTGCTATAATTCTCTTTTTTTAATCTGGACAATTCGTTGGTAGTTCTCACAGACCAGTAAATAAATAGACATGAAATAAAGTGTACATATAGGAGAGGGGTTTGGAACATTAGTTGCAGAACAAGGAGCATTCTACAAACATTTTTTGTATAAACATAAATTCGATAGTTTACGATACATTAATGCAACAGTAAAAGTATTTACTCTTCGAAAATTAAATCTAAGTGTAAACAAGACGTATTTTTTACATGAATGCATATTATATTGTCAGCGTTTCAATTTTCATTCCGATCGAGTAATATATTTTTAAAAAGTTGCGGAGTTATTTGATTGCATAAGTGGTACCAAAGTGATCATGTGTGACATCAAAATCAAAATATTGAAACAAGAAATTTGCGTTAGTTCATGTCTATATATTTGGTAGTCTGTGGTAGTCCATTATTCGTTATATTCCAAAATGTAAATATTCTTTTTTTATATTTATCAATTTTATTGTTGGTTTTTTTTTTAAATATTTTATCCTTTATTTTTGAAGATCCAACTCTAAAAAATATGTTATCATATTTAAAACTATTAAACGAGGCCAAAAGTAACCAACTTCATAGTAGAAATTTTAATAAAAAATTCTAATAATCACAAATAATTTTTAGATTTTCAAGTTTTGGATATAAGACAACTTTATACCAGATCAATACTAAAATTATTTTTTAAAAAAAAACTAACTTCGCTTCTACGATCCGTATCTAAGGAAACTAGAATCAAAACCTTTGGAAACTTTTTACCTTACCTTACCTTTTTAATTACCTTTATTTTAAATGTATTATTTTTATGCTAATAAATAATATTTTAAAATACATACATACATATTTTGTTTGTGCATCAAAATCAATTTTTTACAGTAAACAATAAAAATATTAAAAATTTAATAAGATCTATGTAATGAATAAATTAAAGGGGAAAAGTCTTGTTATTGTAATATAAGACATTCCACCCTTTATGTTTAATGTTAAATTAATCTTTTATTTACAGTTGTTGTTCTATAGTGTATTTCTCTACGTTCTAAAGTCTGTGAATCCACCTTTGTTAGCTTTGAAATAAAGTTGAAAAAAGATTACATCCATTTTGAGATATCATAAACAATTATGTTTATCACACATATTAAGTAAGTTGTGTCAAAACATTTGATTAAAATTAAAAAGTTGATGAAATTATTTTATGAACATGACTTAATTTGCAACCGGACAAGTTAATTAATATTTCACCTGTGCAAGTGCAATGCTGCAAATGAACAAATCGCATAGAAAACAAAATCGTACTTATCTAATTTTACATTGTTTTTGATAAGCAAGACTGTATAACTATACATTATTAATTTAATCCTAAATTTGTGCATTTCTATATATGTATTTGATTTGTTTTGTTCTATTTTATAATAAAATAAGCAATATTTTATAAACTCTCAACAGCATTAAAAATATTATATTGGACGTTTTCATTTATTGTATTTAAAAAAAAAGTTCACAATAAATAAATAAAATGTGAATCTAATTATTTTTTTTATATCTACACACTACACATGTATGTACATGAATGTTGTACATTTTGTCAATTTTTTTGGATTATCCAGAATTTTTATTTTATATTTTTCACCTTGTAATAAAAGTTTTTTTTTATACACAGACATCCTAAAAATACAGAATATCAAAATAGAATACATTTTTCTTATATTTTTCATTGAGTTTTTTTTTTGTTCATTTTTTTATTATTTGAATAAACACTTAATTTTCTTGAAAGTGTTGTATTAGTAACATCAATTTAAACATATTTCAATACTTTAATTTTATTTTATTCCATACTAACTTAACTATTACCATCAAAACTAGCATTTTATTTGAATAACTGTAAATTGTGAGATGATTTTAAAGTTGTATGAAAAATGAACTTAAGAATCAATAGTTGTTGATTATTTTATAATCATACAGGATGGTGTAAGTAAGCAAAAAATTACTAATGTCAGTCTTGTTTTATTTTGTGTTTCATATGGACTTACCGACTTTTGGAAATATAGAACTCAAATATTTACAAGCAACGTCTCTATTGCCAATTTATGAAAATTGCTAAAACATTTTTCTTTAAAATACTGACCAAATTTAAACATACATATATTGTTAAGTTCTGTGTACCTGGGAGTGATATTTTACTGATAAGTTTCCAAATAGATAGTTGAAGGGCTAATATCACAAAGATATAGAGTGTAGCAAGGCTCCTGTGTAAGTCCAGCAAAATCTGAAATTGATTCATTAGTAACATACTTTTTCACGTGACCTGGAATACAAAAAATCAATTAATGAAAATATTCATAATAATTTTAAAAACATTTGTTTGTTTTTTTATGATTATGTTTTAAACTCGTATAAAATGATAAAATTGTTCGAATTAATTTATATTTTTTATTTTTAACAAATATATTACTCAGAACAGCTGACTAAACTAGTCCCTCGTTACGAGGATGATGTCAGCCATGGTTTATCGATTGTGAGTCCGATTTTGGCTGGGGAGCCCTATTGCACACTCTTTCACATGTTATGCATGTGCATCCACTGGACAGGAGGGGGATTCTGAGGGACCGATCTTCCTCCTTTTCTTTTCTCAGTATTGTTCAGCCATCTTCCATTCGCATGAGTCCCCGGCGCAATGTACTTTTTGACGCCATTATCCTCAATTAATCAATAACATTTTTATTTCCATGTACTTTATACTGTTATAATTACATTCAACAAAGTGATTCAAATTATATATATACTACAAAGTTTTCATTCAGGATTTCATACACTATTTAAATAAACCTGGTAAAATATATATGCGTAGTGAATATTTAGTAGTACAAAAATATTATTTATTATTTTAATTGATTTTTTGTTTACTTTTTAGTCAATTATCCCTCCATCCCATTTTATGATATCTTATAATATAAAAAATAGTTCATAATATTTAATTTATATTTTAATGTGTGTTTAACAATTTTTTTATAATATTTAGAGATTAAACTGTTGAAATTGATTTACATATTGGTAAAATTGTACGTAGCAGTCACACAGCTATTATACGTAGGGCTCACATATTATGACGTAGGTTATTAAACTTGTGTTACATTGAATGTCTTACTTTGGTAGATAATTATTGTAGTTTACATATTAATAGTTTCTGCAGGAAAATGTTATTATTTTTCATTATTTAGCCGAAGTTAATTACTTTTTTTTTTTATAATTAACTTTATTATCAAAATAAATATACTATTGTACTGAAATATTCGGCCAAGTCTAAAATTTGTTAAATTCATTTAAGAAAATCTTTTTAAATCATCCTTCACCATTCAATTGAAATAAATAAATCTCAAAGTATTGAGGTTAAAAGAGGAGATATTAAATGTGAAAAATTCATCATACCTTTGGTTAGTCTTATAAGATGAGATGATTAGATTTAGATTTATAGACTTAGAAGGCAGTTTTACATTGTTTAATAATAATATGAAATGACAAATATATACCATAGATGTGTGGAATTTAGATTTTATGATGTTATTTAAGATTTTACAGTATTCAAAAAGAATGGTTATAATATGCAAATTCTGCAAATATGAGAATGCATAACAAATAAAGGAGGGATGAGGGTGTTTTACACGTACACATAGTGTAAAACGTGTACAGTACAACTCAAATCTTAAGATCCTTAGTCTTAAAGAAGGGATGAATAATATGTTTAGTCAGATAAAAGATTAATAAAAATAAAGATTGATTTACTAATGTTTGGCCTAAGAAGTTTGTGATAATCTTAAATATATTTTGTTTTGTGATATATTTAATGCTGATTGAAATCATTTGGTGTAATGTTTTGTTTTATAATTACATTTTTTAGTTTTAAAAATCCTTAGATCTTTAGAATTGTTCTGGAAAAATAAAAACTTTTAACTCATCATTTTTTATTACATTTTGCCCTCCCCTGTATCCACCATCATAAAGCAGGATCTGTATTTTATAATAATTGAAGATTGTTGCGGATTTGAATTTTTATACTCCAAAGAACATGTTTCTATATGTTGACAGGACCTCCCCCATCCATAAGGGCAAAGTCGCATGGCGCTTGACTATCTAAAATACATTAAAACACTATCTGTTATTCATTTGGCTCTAGTTAGAGCTAAGAGCCTTTTATACTTTGGTGAGTTAATCCTATTCAAAGTTTACAGCCACTCTCCCAGACTCAATACAATTACCACAGAAGATTGCACTTTTACAACTTTAAGTGCGCATATTTATATGTGTGTGTGTGTGTGAAATTGTATGTTTTGGATGGGCGTCAGGATGTATATAAGGATTTATGGCCTCTTTATGATAGATTCTTCTAATTAACCCTGGTTAAAGATGTTATTATATTTTTGATACAAAAAATGATCCTCAACATTGTATCTGGAGGACCCTGTGGATCTTAATGCAAAATTGTTTAGCTGTGAATGATTATTCTTTCTTTTTTAAAATGTGATCATTTGTCTCGAAAGGATATTGCAATATATTTATTATCCATCCTACCTCAACAAAATGCGTAATATATTTTAAAATACCTATTTTATTCTCATTCAAAGGTAACAGTTTGATGTCAAATTTATATAGAAGAGCAGTAGTTATGAGTTATATTCGCATTGCAAGTTTTGATTAGATTTTTAATTATAAATGTGGTTATTTATACAACACATACAAAGGCAAGTTAAAAACAACAAATGAGAACAAAATCATCTTCAAGACTCTTCTTGTGTATGTTTGTGGCATTCCATATTAAGGCAAGAATCTCGATGACGACGTTCATAAGTGTTAAGATTTAAAAAATACTAGATGAGAAAATGATTTGAAAAATTACAATACATATTATTCTTCTCCTTCATTGTTGATGGGCTTACATTTACATATGCATATATACATTACAAATATAATTTGTTCTGTAAAACTATTTGAAAACCAAGTTCCCATAAGAATCAATTTAAAATATATTAATCTGTTGAAAACCTCGTGAAAATGGCTCTTTATCATTTTTATTTTCTACTTCTTGTTTGAAATCCTATAAAAGCAATAAAAATCCATGGTTTTAACTTAAAAGGAATTGGAAGTAATAAAACGAAAAGAATAAATGTAAAAACAATTTATCTTATAAAATATGTAGTAAAATGCGCAGACCATCAAAATAGATAAACATGAACAAATGAAAATTTCTTGTCCCAAAATTTTCATTTTAGTGTCACCCATATGATTAAATCGGTACCACTCACGTGATTCTAAGAGCTTCGCGGGCTTTTCAAAAAAAAGAAAGGCCGCCAGTATTATTTTGTCTGGAAATATGAAGTTATTATAATATCCTATCCATTCAAACTTTATAAAAGTATAAGTCGAAAGGTAAAAGAAAACAATTATGGCATCACATTTTAACTAGACATACGTTACATTTAATATTTTAATGATTAAATATCAAATTTGATAGCTGATTCACAACACCAATGCAATCAAATTAAAACTGTTAGAATATAATCAGAATACTATAAATATACCAATATTAATAAAGGAACAGGGCTATGCCCTAATGCACTTAAAATACAAATTAAATTTTTTTACATAATTTTTCATTATTTATTTTGTTTGATTTTATAACTTTATACTGTATGAAATGAAAAATATTGAACCGTAATTTAATATGGTTGCTTTCTACTGAACAAACTGAGCTGACACATATGTACATGCAACCTTTGTATTTGTTCAACACATTTAAAAAATATATATAAATTTTAAAAAGCAAACAGTATAAATGTTTACTATCTCTCGGTACAATTCCATCTATCTCTTTGTCACCCGTAGCAAAATCTACTAAATTTGTCATCATCTACAAAAAACTATCTGTATGTCTTTATGGGGTTGTGGCTGGTGTTAAAACCAAAAACCAAAAATGGGGCGGCACGAGGAGCTCGTGCTGTCCCTCTTGTTACTTGCTTACTCGCTCCATTCAACACTATTACAAGAGAACCAATGATTGCGTGTTATGAGGAGAAAGAGGCCGGCGATATTTCTATACCTATTCTTACTCCATAAAGCTCTTATACTGAATCCAAATTTTGTGAACAAAAAACAACAAATGAAAGCTCATTAAATTACCGTAAATTATAAATCTTATTAAATCTGTTGCAAAGAAGGTATTGGTATAATATTTATAATTGTTACCATAAACACCTAATGGAAAGTGGCTACTGTCTTGTGGATGGTGTCTGGTCAGCAAATGGCTGATCTTGTGCTACAGTGTTTAGTAGAAGCTGAAAAAGTTAATATTGTATCCACGATGATCGATGGGTGTCCCGCAAACATTTCAGTTGGGTATTCGATAGAAAGTAATAATTTAAAAACAACCTTTGTACATCCATCGACTAATGAGGAAGTGCCAATTATTAAATTATACACCTTTATATAAATGCTCACAAGATCATTTGGATTTTTTTTTCAATGATACGTATGCTGGAAGTTTTAATAATAATCCATATTTTATATATTTAAATATGTATATTTTTTTAATATTATGATAGTAAATAAATATATTTTTAAATAAACAACTGGTTTCGAGTGACCGCACACACACACACACACAAAGTTTATGCATCATTTGTATGATTTGCATGATTTGTTTGATATATTTATTAACAAACAACATCATTTCTACTCTCAGAAAATACAAAAATTTTTTTTTTTTTAGATTTGACAATCCATGGTATAATATTTGAATCCGCTTTGCACTGAAATTGGTATAGTTTTTTTATAAGTATTCTACCGACTATTTTTTAAATAATACAAACATTATTAAGAATCATATTTAATAATTCCAACACTGAAAGATCATGAAAGGGAAAAAAACATGTATTTGGTAATAATATACTTGTTTTTAAATAATGTGATCGTGTCCACAGAGTAATTATTATTTGTGTTTTTGGTAACCCTAACTTAACTTGCAAGTCGAAATAAGACTCGATTGGATCGAAAATTCAAACAGTACATGCATTAATGTAAAAAATACATCTTGTTTACACAAAGATTTAATTTTCGAAGAGTAAATACTTTTAATATACTGGTCAAAATAAAAAAATATATCAAAATTGAAAAATTGATTTTTCAGACGTATTCTAGTCTAATGTGTTAAAAAAACATTTTACAAATAAAAAATATTGCTTTTAATAATTTCAAAAAATAATTAGATTCTCATTGTGACATCTATGCTGTTTCAGGGAAATAAATATCAAATTTAGTCCATAGATGGCGATAGTGTAGTTATACTCAAAGTGTTTCCACATATTAACATATATACAACTTCCAAAAAATTTGATAGATTTGGAGATTGATTAACGGGGGAGAATTGGTGAATTATTTATATAAAGTGATCAATTTAGCCAGCCAAAGACAGGTTGTAAGCCCTATAATTACCCATGCTTCCATATATTTCCATTAAATATAATAAAAAATAGCTTCATCTCTATGAGATATCTATTATTTGTTAAATTCTTTTACTGTTGCCTAAATGTGTCATAATCTATCAGATTTATATTTCCACCAATGAATCTGTGTAGAATGCCCCTCGTCCCATAAATAATGTTTCTAACCTCTCTCATATATGTGTACACTTTATTTCATGTCTATTCATTTACTGGTCTGTGAATAAAGTATTATTGTTTGGAAAGGAACTCTCCTTCTATGAAAACATTGTGTGCTTGAAGTTCATCAGGTTTCTGTCTCACAAAAAACCTATCCAACAATATGTGTATCTTCTTACTTTTTATAATGTTGCGGAAATGAGACATGACATTATCATTAAAGTGATATTTTTCCACAAAATTTTTCACCTCATTCCACTTCACGCACATTTCGTGGATCGAGGACCTAGGAACATCTTATATTCGTTCATCAGTCTCTGAAAATAATATTTCTTCTGTTACCGTCTTTTGCTGTTCATTAATAAGCTTTTCCAGGTCTTCCATAGTGAGTTCTGAGACTGCCTGCCTGTTCATAAACTGAAATTGTGTTCGCAAACTGAAGCATTTTTTGTCTGTAAACAGAGTCGTTCGTAAATCGAGGTTCCACTATATATCTACACTACATGTCTAAGAATACCAAAGAAATTATATTTAAAATTACATACTAACCGTAAAGTAAATTTATTTATTAAAAAAATGATACTACTTTTATCAACATATAACATTGAGTAGTTAATTAATCATTCAGTAGCCATAATTATCTAAAAAGATGAAAAACTAGTAAAAAATATATTTTATCTAAAATAAACATTATACAGGCTTGATCTTTATAGTATTTATAAAACGTAGGTATCACTTATAATATTTTATATTATCCATGAATATTCGCATATAAAATAATGAAATATCGATTAACGTATCTAAAATGCTCCACTCTGATCTCAATAATATTTTGAATTTTGCCGCTCAACCATAGAGTACAGCCGGTAAAACAGCGGCAGTCAATAAATTTGACGGAATATTTTAGATAATGATAAAACAGGCATCGTGGAAAGCGTGCAGAGATCTGCATTTTCATTTTGCAATAATAAAAGTCGATTTCTCGGTTACCGATTCGCAATGAAAACCTATGGCCGGAAAAAGACGGATGATGATAATGATGTGATTGTCAATTTAGATGAGCTTTGTCGACTCTGTTTGGCAAAAGAAGAGCAACTCGTACCAATATTCAACGATGACGAACCAATATCGTTACCCATTCGTATTATGGCATGCGTCGCGCTGGAGGTAAATTATTGAAGTTATATATTTTTAATGATTTTAGGGTTATGTTTTCTTTTGTTGTGCAAGTATTATTGGACACAAAAAATGTACAATTTGTAATTAAATGGATTAGCGTTGTATTTTAAAGTTAGAGACAACTGCCATTTTTATATCAAAAATTCCTGTTCACCTTTATAACATTATTTAATTAAAAATTAGGTCTCAATTACATGCGAGTATATAATATAGTAATGGTCTATAGGTATAGCATTTAAAAAAAATTACATTCGAAATATCTTTAAAAACGATTCTTAAATTCGTTCATTATCTTCATAACCCCTTTGTCCGAAAGGAGTGAGCTGCTGATAAACCACTTATCAAACATTTTCAAGGTATCTTGTTTATGAAGAAAAATGCTTCATCCACTCTTTTAAAACATGATGGAAGACTGGACAGTTAGTTTTTTTTTTTTCATTATAATATGTCGGTGAATCATAAACGCCTCTTTTCACTTTCGCAATTCCTCCATATTCGAGTCTTGTTCTAGGAAATTTTGTCTGTTAAATCTTATTGTGTTTACCATCAGCTCAAGTTTTTGTTTGAATACAGGTGGTGGAAGATGACGGTCTACCTAATATGATCTGTCACCCCTGCCGGTACCAACTGGAAAAATACCATATCTTTCGCAAAAAATGTGAGAGCTCCGATATGAAACTTCGGAAACACCTTAAACTGCTAGCCGGTACCACGAAGAGCGGAGATGAATCAGATCAGTTGACAAATCTTTCCAGTGAACAAGTCATCGGTTCCAGTGTTACATTTGTAATTGTAAGTTGTATCCATTTTTAATAATTATATATATACACATAAAAATGTATCAAATAATTTCATTTTAGAATTCGGCAGAAATTCATTTCATTACAAATCAATTTAAAACAATTATTTTCTTTACATATCGATTGTTTAACCAAAATGGCATTTTTCACATAAGTAAAAATGTTTTTATTATATTAAAGCTTTGAAAATGATATATGATTCTTAATACATACTTTGGAGAATAAAAGTAAGCGATTATGGAAAGATTATGATTGTGTTAGTGTGTTGATTATTGTGTATCAGAAGGATCGCTGGATGTCTCAGATTTTCACCCAATACTCACGTGGTGGATGTGTGATTAATCGCAGAGATGTATTGTATATGTATGATAGAGGAAGAGAGGAATGAAACGAAACACTACTCTGTTGACATTAGATTTATTGAGCTCAGAATTATAGAAATATGAAAAAAAATTGGCCGCACAATAAAGATTTGCGCAAGTAGTTAACGGAGACTGTTCTCGGAGCTTGTGATTGGGAAGACAGAGGCGAGTAGAGTGAAGCTCACGAGTGCGTTTTCCTTGGCTGCAGACGCATGTTATTGACACCTAGTAATTGCGTCGATACCGGTTGTGTTTTTGTGGCTATTAAAAATACATTTTAATCCAGAACCTGTGAAATTCTTTTTCTTTCTTTAATGATAATAATAATAATGTATTTATTTCACCATGATCGGGTTATTAGTGCAAGACCTGATTCGATAATAATATAATATTGGAAATTTTTCCATTCGTCTCACAGATGTACAATTAATGGAAACTATTTTAATTGTTCCCGCCAATGGATCTTTCAAGTTTCTCAATTCAGAGAATTTTCGGAAAACAATTCCTTCTTTAAAAGTTCATAATAAGGTCCAATAGATGTAATTACACTCATTTTTATCTTTGTACTTCGTTCCCAATTGTGATCAATCTCACAGAGTTCATCAGTTAAAGTCTACGGTTGAAAGAATGTGCTCTAGATCGGGCGATTTTTTAAGTTTCAGAGGTTCTTCGTTTTCTTTCTCTTCTTGGATGAATGAATCTCAGTTTGGTAAATACGTAAACACTAGATGCCAACCGGTGCTTTGATTCTTTTCCCAGAGTCAGACCGGGGATCCCGGGAATCCCAGCATGCAGGTGCAGCATTATTGATAATCAGTGTAAATTGAACTGTCGTAAACCGAAATCCACCTGAAGTATGTAAAAAAGTTGTTAAAGATTTTACCTCATTATAATTTCAATTACTCCCAAAGTTTAAAATTAAAAATGGATTTTTCTGTATTAATAATGAAAACAATTTACAGGTGCTGTTTTGCAAAAAATATATCAAACGTTGACATTTTCAGATACGCTTGTAATTTTCCAATGTTATTTTTTGCTTGTTTCTCAAATGGGAGCTTTACTATGTCTTTGTTAATACACTGTGTATCCTGATGCTTCATGTGAATATTTTCCACAGCCAGAGGAAGGAGAAGTAGAAGGAGATGGCGAAGGTGATTGTGAAGGAGAGGAGGGTGGGCGGGATGGAAGCCGGGAGGACGGGGACATAACTTTGCCTCACCAGTCACTGGAGGACCCCAGCAATCATTGCACCCTCAAGAGGGAAATGTCAGAGGAACACCTCAAGGATGTTAGTACATATATTTTTTATTAATTTAGATTTATGTTCATACTTAGCAATATTTGAATTATGTTTCAGGGAGTTACGGATCAGTTTATTTTTTTTATTTAAGTTTGATGTTTTTATGACACCTATGGTTTAAATTATGTCATTTTTGTTGTTTAAAAATTAAAATAATAAACTACCTCACTTATTTTCTTTGATGTCTTTCCTTTAATTGTTAGCAAGGAACAAATTTAAAAATACATTTTCGTAGAAATCAATCACTTTGTGATTTGACGTATTACATTAAAATAAAATATAATCACTTTGTATAAAACCACAAAATTTATTATACGTTAACCAGTTTCGCTTATCTCCTTTGAATACATCCTGATGAAGCTTGAGATAAGCAAAACCGGTTGACGTGTAATAAATTTTATGGTTTCATACAAAGTGATTGTATTTTATTTTAATGTAATATGTCAAATCACAAAGTGATTGTTTTCTATGAAAATGTATTTTTTTAATCTGTTCCTTGCTAACAATTAAAGGATGTAGATATCGGAGAAGATAAGTGAGGCAGTTTATTATTTTCATTTTTTACAACAAAAATGACATAATTTAAACATAAATAATAAAAATAAACTGATCCGTAACTCCTTGAAACATAATTTAAATATTGCTAAGTATGAACCTAAATCTAAATGACGCAAGGATCACGACTTACGTCAGCCATGTTTTAATATTGTCCTGCCGGAGATGTAACGCCTATTAAATCTAGATCTTTCTGTGATTATACAAAACTTTTTATAATTTCTCAATATATTTGTTTATTTGTCATTGCAACAGAATTGTAACATTTTACTTCAGCGTAAGAGCTTGCATAAATTGGAATTGCTTACTAGATATACTAAATTTAAGACTGTGATTAGTTTGATAAATGGAGCAAGTGTGATTCAGGTGATACACAGATAATTTAAACCCGTCAATGGCAACTATTTTCATTAAATACAATTTTGCTGAATAAAAGCACTTCATTTGCGATCAAATGAACATGATAGACAGAAATAATCTCTTGATTCATCACGACCTCTATCGCTCCGTCTCATGAAACTGCGAGTAAAAGCATCTAGTTTAAGATTTAGAGACTGCTTGTTATATTCATGATATTTTAAAACAAATTTGAAATATGTAGTAGTTGTAAATGCTTATAAATTCAATTTAATGCTTCAGAATTCATGAAAATTCTGAAGTATTAAATAAATCACACTCTAAGTCTAAAAATATTCTTATTTACTGATGCATGGCTTTATTATTATATTTATAATAAAAATATAAATTTGTACGAGTTATAAAAATCATACTGAAAAAATCTTATTACAGTACAATGTTGTGGGGTATTTTGTAGGGTGAAAGTTGAATTACTCAATTAAATTAATTGATTTTTGATCAGGTCAATAATCTCTGCTATTCAGGAAGGCGTATGTATATATATATTGTTACAATGTCGGCTTAACCTACTTATACAAAATAAGCATCTAATATTGTCTAAAAGTCTCCAATATTCTATGCATTTGTAATCGGCTTGTAGTTTATTAATTGTATTAACAAATGATAAATATAATTTGTTAGGATGAGCAGATGACAGATGGTTTGGAGCTGGAGGCTGTGGCTGCTGCAGTAAGAGCTTCTTTGGGTCAAGGCGGCGAGGAGGAGGCGGGCGAAGAGGACGGAGTGGATAACCTAAGCGTACGGCTTCTACCAGCTGCCACAGGTAGATCTACACACGTGGAAGTCACCACAGAGGATGGCTCCGTGCTGCTCATGGAGCTCACCACCGAGGATGAGGAGGTAAGCCGTATATTAGGCTAATAATAATAATATTGGATAGATAATTTTTATAATGCCATTTTCGTAAAGAATTTCACCTCAAAGGCGCTTTACACAAACTGTTTACAGTCTTACATTATCTTTGTTTTTAAAATTAAAAATTGCTATTGAAGTCTACGGAAATGATTTTTTAAAAAGGTGCATTTTAGACTCTTCTTAAACAAGTCTATGATGCAATATTTCTTATGACGGAGGACAAAGAGTTCTACGTTTATGGGCCTGCCACTGCAAATGCCCGTTCGCTAAATTTAGACTTCTGGCAACGGCTGGTTGGTTTTACAAAGCTTTCTACAGCTGAAATAGAAGCTGACCTCTGAATTGTCTACCATTCAAATTATATGGGATTCAAAGTTCTCGAGGATACAGAGGCCCCATGTTATGTGTCGCCTTGTACATCAACCAGCACAATTTAAATTCAACTCTTTCAGGGAACCGGAGCCAATGTAGCTCATGTAAAAGAGGTGTTATATGAGAGAATTTGGAAACTCCATATATGATCTGTGCTGCCGCATTTAGAATGGATTGTAATCTATCCAGCTGGCATTGGCTGGCCAGCATAAATGCTGTTACAATAGCCACACATGACACCACAAATACATTTATAAGTTGACGAACTGCCTCAAGAGGAAGATTTCTCTGAATATTTTTAATCTGACTAACCCATTTAAAATCACTTAACATTTTTAAATAAGGGTTTCTTTATATTACTTTTATTAATAACTGTGCCATTTAGCATATTGCTATTTTTATGCTAATTTTAGCATGCTTTAAACTAATCATTTTTACAGCTACATATAAAAAATTCTCATTTAGATGCAGAGTGAGTCACCAGTAGACGCCAACGGAGAACTGAAAGTCCTGCAGTGCACCCAGTGCCCCAAGTCCTTTGCGCGTATCGCTCAGCTTCGCCGACACTCCTCTGTGCACTCCCAGCAGCGTGGGTATGTTCCTTCTCAATCTCAATATGCTTTATGAACATTTAACCCACCGTTGGTTGCGCCTGAGCGAATAGCTGCCTCTCAGTTCTTTACGTTTTTAAGCTAGAATATTGAATATTTATCTCTGATAAATTACGGTTCGCTATTTTTATCTAAGGTATCAAGAAAAAAAAAAGTAATTTTTCTAACAATAAAGTAAATAACAAGTAGAAGAAATTTCCAAAAAATAAAAATTGCAGCTCAGTTTGAGTCCACGTGAAAGACGTCTTCTCTCCATCCTTGGTAAAACACAACTAATACGCAAAATCAAATGTATACAAAAATAGCAAACACGTGAAAAAAAACATGATTATTGGAAAGTAGATGGACCCTCAAGTTAATATGTTTCACACAATAAAAATGGCATCAAAAAAACTGTCTAGGTGAGCTCTGCGCCGCCGCGCGACCTCGGCGAATTAAAAACATATGACAAACGTCTTTTATGGAAATGTAAGTTTTTATTATTCATTTGTATCAGAATATATACATATTTCTACACTAGATTAGATTTCTTTTAAACATTTATATACTTAGGGCCTTTACACTAATGTAAAACTAACAATCTGAATTTATTTGTCATATTTAAGATAATACAGGCATTATTAAAAAGACCGCAACCATCAAAGTGGTTAATATGAAAATTCTGGTATATATGGAATATAGTTTTTTATTATCTTGAAGCCAAGATTACAGAAAAAAATTAAATGAAAGAAATATACATTTTTTGGTACTTCTAAAATGCTTTGTATTCATATAAACAAGCAAATTTGAATTAATATACATATTGTATTTATTTAAGCGCTTTAGGGCAACAACTACTTTTTTTAAAGTTTGCATCCAAAACAATGCTAAATAATATTTTATATTTTGATGTTGATTGTTAATAATTTTTATATGTTGGTCGTATTAATGCGTATTTTTTTATTGTTTTTTTTGTTCATTATGCCCGTTCTGACCAGCTACAATCCGTCAAATCAAATCCGCGCTCTCCGATTTTTCGTAAGAAAATGAAAATAAAATATGTTTACACACATATATTAGATACAATATGAATTAAAATTGTACTTATTCACAAAATTTTTGCTTTGATTTTAATTAAAATCATTGTTTTATTGAACATAGAAAGTATTTTATGCGCGTCATTTTGTAAGTTTTCACAGTTTAATGTTCAATATATATTTAAACCATTGTCTTTTTAATATTACTTAATTATGAAACTGACAAATCACAAACGTGGTGTATTTAAATTATTCATTTTTAACAAAATTAAAAATAAGGTAGGTAGGTACTTTAAATGATTTCAGAACATATTTATAGATACGAAAAAATGATTATTTATATGGAGAAACTGAAATGATTTAATAAATATAATTAAAATAACAACACAAAATTGGTTTTTATAACAAATTGACTGAAGAAGCTGTGCAAATATTTATTATAAATAGTTTTTTTTTTTTTTAGCATTCTTTCCAATGTGCATTTTCGTAGGATAGCATTGTCAAACAACTTTATTTATGATTTATAGGAACAGACATTTTTTTATTATTAAATGAGTTGCAGGTTTATATCTGTCTTCTAATTGGCCATCAAAGTATTTTTTCAATGCAGCCTCACCTGTAACATTGCATGCTATGCACCTGTAAAGTATCAGTCTACTGTTGAAAAGTCTAAGTGTTGTCACCTATTCCTTTTTTTTCTAACAGTACAACATTTCATTAGTCCTTTCGTATATATATACAGTAAAACCGCGATATAACGAAATCCAAGGGACCAAAAAATAAAAATTCGTAATAACGAATTCCCACATATAACGAAAAAAATAAAAAAAAACCTACTATATGTTACGCGTCGTCGCAAAAAAATGTTGCGCGGCTTCAAAAAAGATCGCAAATTCTGCAAACAAAGGAGAAAGAAGGCCATAGGGAACTGAATACCTACATATTTTTAGTAGTTTTGTTATTAAAACAGATAAGCAAATGGATAATCAAAGGAATTAAATTAAGAACAGAACCTATTCAACACCAATTGGAAGATATTTTTGTAAATTCCAGAATATTGCAAACACAAAACAATATTTTAATTGTGTTTAAATGTAGAGCCGCTTCAAACATAGTTTTGGGCATGAAACATACAAAATAATTCAAAAATAACAATTTTACAGTTGAATCGCGGCATATTTATAAAATGAGTCGTATATAAATTACGAAGGTACTTACCGGTAACGGCGGCAACCACTTCAAAATATATTTATAATCGTTAAAATTGTTCACTTAAAAATATATTTATAATCGTTAAAATTGATCACTTAAAAATTATCGTTAACATTGTACACTTAAAATACACGAAAACAGTAGTTAATAGAAATACAAAATACCGTACAAAAATAGTTCATAAAATATTTTAACGAATTATTTATATTATTGACGAGTTCACACGAAAACAATTGTCAAACGAAAATGAATTTATGTAAATATTCAGTTCGGTCATGCAATAATCGCGTTAAAAGCTGAACAAACTTAACTCTACAGACGTTACACTGAGACTGACATTTCCAATAAGTACATTCTGCAACTTTCGGGGGGTTCCTGTTAATTTTTGTATTTTACAGCTGTTTGGGTCTGGGTTGCAATCATATTAGAGGCGTATGCGTGCGTAAAACTTGTCAGAGAACGCCGCAAGAATTATGTCAAATGGTTTTATGGGCCTGCTATGAACCCAAGAAGAAGTTTGAATTGTTTTACTACCTTGTCGGCCGACCGCCGCGCACCGCCGAAAAGGCCATAAAACCGTTCGCATACGGCAGATGCATCGGCGCGGCTTTGTAAGTGCGAAATAATATTTTCATCTTTTAACATTTTTTTATTTCGTTATAAATTTACGTAAATGTATTGGCATTTTTTCGTACGGGACAAAAATGATTTTGTTATAAATATTAACGGGATTTCGTTATATAAATGCATTTTTGTATGAAAAATTGGTTTTAGGGACTAAATTTTGATTTTTTTTTCGATATACGTCATTTTTCGCTATATCGGGTTTCGTTATATCGCGGTTCTACTGTATATTTATATTGATTGATTTTCTTTCTATAAATCGCAGCGTGACTTGTGCAGAGTGCGAGAAGTGGTTCCCATCTCGTTCTGCTCTCACCCGGCACGAACGGATCCACACTGGGGAGAAGCCCTTCCAATGTGGCATCTGTCAGAGGAGTTTTGCCCAAAAAGAGATTCTCTTTAGGCACTTTCTGATACACTCTAGTGAGTCATTTGTGACAATTATCTAAATATTATTATGACAGAGTAAAGAATGAAGAAATACGGGAAGATTGTAAAGTTTATCTTAGTATAGTGAGTAAGATTAAGAAATGAACACATAGGTGGTTTGGTCATATGTAACGGATAGTTGAGGAGGAATGGTTAGAAAAATATATGGCACGAGTGTTGATGACACCAGAAATAGAGGACGTCTGTCGAAGGCTTGGCATGACCAGCTAAACCTGGTCTAAACCTAAGATGGTCCTGTTAGAAGCCTCAATAATTGACAAGTTGGTATGAGAATATGTGTGAATGTGGATTAGGCGAAAATTATGTGTCAGGACAGAAGAGTGTGGTGCTCTATCCTCTCTGCCTACCCCTGGGGAGAAATGTGATAGTAAGTTAGTTAGTTTAATTATTTGTAAAAGTTTCCCATTTTACAAGTATTATCTCTATTATTATTATTATTTGTACCAGAATGAGTTTTTTTTTTACACTATTAAATTTAAATAAGTGTTTTTTTATTCTATTTAATTTGTTTGATATTTTCCTATTTTAATTAAAAAAACATTACAATTTTAGGTAAAGTTACACAAAAGTTTTATAGCTATAGAGGCTAATAAAACGCTTTTGAGATTATTTGTCACAATTGAGCAGCTTTTAAGATTGTTACCTATGATTGCTAGTGAAGGTGTTTTTATTATTTTCCGTCTCGATGCAAGGTTCTAAGCCCTTCAACTGCCCGACATGTGACAAGGGCTTTACTCAGCGTGAGGCGCTCCGCTCTCACCAGCTCAGTCACGTGGAGCCACGCCCGGCACTTCAGCTCCACCGTTGCAACCTCTGCACTAAGATCTTCTGTCACGCTTCTGGTAAACACAAATATAGTCCTGTAAACCATTGTATTAACCATGCTAAGAAAATTGCCATACCTTTGAAATGCAAGTTAATTGACAACCCAGATGTCATAAATAAATTTCTGCTTTAAAAGTTTCCCCATATTTTCTTCCTTATTTTGAATGAATTGTAACGTGAATTTTGATAGTGTTTTTCATATGGAGCAGCCAATAAAAATTTATTAAGCGGTAAAAATGATTGTAAATAAATATATAGGGAGTTCTCGATTTACAGATGAGTTCCATTTGTTGAGGTCGATTGTTATATGTTTTTGTTTGTTATGCATTAAAACACCTAAATATACATTGTTTGCATATACAATGTGATTGTATAAGTTAGCGGTCATTTTTACACATGAAAAGCATTGTATTAAACATCAAATGTGTAAATTTTATTATAATGATACGCTACAAACATAAAATAAGTTGAAAAAATACTTGTACTAGTTGGTAGATGGTTGAACTTCAAATGAAACAGCTAACTCTTTTCAAATATGACGACTGCACAATTTGTTTATTTTTTCTTAAATTCAATATAACATATCAGTGAATCATAAACGCCTGTTTTCTCTAACTCAGTTCTCTCCATATTTGAGTCCTGTTTTTTAAACATTTCCAATCCTTTAGACATTTTCTGCATCGTAAATGTTCTGGAATGTGATATTTCAAGTTTTTCTTATATTCTTGTATTTAAATTTTTTTATATTTTTTTACCTCGTCAGTTGTCATTTTCTTAGAATATGAGTACAACAACTCTTTCACATTAGCCAAGTCATGTTCAAGTTTCATTTGATTACCCAGTTCAACAACATAAATAAAATCTTAAAATTGTGATGTTCGTTATAGCGAATGTTCGTAAATCGAGAACTGCTTGTATGAGCTAACTGCAAATACCTCAAAGATTAATGTTCTATGCTGCGGCACACCTCCGCTATCATAAAAAATGTAGTATGCTCTGTCGTGAAGTTAACTTAGTGATAAGTATAGATGGCTCTATACAGATATAAAGGTATTATTGCAGGTGATAAATAATATTGTATATACACACATACATTTTTATACTTTTCATTTCATTTAGGTGTGCTGTATTTAAAAAATCTGAATCTTTCTATAGAGCGCTTGCACACATGTGGCAATCATATAACAATGAATCCCCAGTAATAATCTAATTCTTTTCACACTGATTTTAGGTTTGAGTCGCCATTTGGTAACGCATACTGGTCGCAGTTATAAATGCGCCGATTGTGACAAGGCCTTCAATGACAAGAGTTCCCTGCGAAGGCACCATCGACTCAGTGGGCACCAACAAATTCCAGGATCTAACAGCTGAACATCTCATTCCAGTGGGGAGGGGGGTGGGGAATATCTGTATGTGTAATAGAAACTTCAAGGATGATAGAAAATGTTCATTATAAAAACCATAGTCATGCCGATATTGGTTCCAATATTTTACATTATCTTCGTCACATTCCCGTAAGTAGAGAGAATAGAATGTCTCACATTAATATTCTTACATTTATCTCTGGAGCATCACTTTTCAAAATATGTTCCCTACCACCCATCCTATTGGTTCCAGCTATTTGATACATTTATTAATTAATTACACCTTTTAGTCATATATTCTGTATTATATATAACATTTTCATTAGGGCTAATAGATTATTCAGTTACGAACCTTATTTATCACCATTTTATTGCCATTGTTGTCATCATTATCTAATATGATGTGTTTTTAATTCAAAATAATTCTGAATTCCTTGTGTAGCAGTTACAAACCAATATGCATATAATTTAATATTGAATTAATATCAAACTTGTCTGAATTTTAAAACATTGTGTGTGAATACAAAATGATGCGCAAAGGCTTAATACCAAATCTTTGCAAATAATCAAACTATATAAAAATACACTTGCAAAATATTGTTCTAGTAATTTCCATCTCTATACATATTCATATTTTTAATGAATAATTTCCAAATATGAATACATATATTCTGGACAACAAGTGGTGTGCAATATGATGTTCTCCATCTTTATACAGACATAATTAAAATAAAGTTACATAAAATGATAAAGATTTTTACAAAATGACATGAACATGGTGTGGGTTGCCGCGTTTTCCAGATTGCGTTGCATTAGCTTAAATTGTTATTTTAATAATCTTAATTTATATAAAACTCACGAGAATTTTCGGAAATGACAATACTTTTACCGACTAATTTTAAAAATATACGTATAAATTGTCTTAATTTGTATAAAAAAAAATTTTGATACCTTAGTACATATACCTATTGTATACTCAACATTGTCGATAACAGTAAAGTTTAAGTTTGTGCCTATTGCATGCCACTGATATCTATTCATGGTAATTACTCATTCTTGGTGTTATCTTTTTTTATTTTTCACAGTGGAATTTTCATTTTACACTTTTTAAGCACCGAGTTTAAATTTTGTAAAATAAGAATTGTAAGTAAATTTAGTATTATATGATGATTAAGTGGTTTTGAGATTTAAAGTCATTAGTACAATTACATTTGGAACTCGGTAAACGCAATACTATAACATTTTTTTTCTTCAATATAACTGTCGACAAATATCAATAAGCTCGGTGAACAGGCATAATTATTTAAAAAATGCATTCCAAGTGCAAAACCTACAGCAGGTGGCAGTCCGTATTATCCAAGCCTTATTGCTCAGTTTTAGACATAATTAAATAAAAACCTGAATATTATTTTATTTTATCTTTAAAAATGTGCTTATATTCAACTATTTATATTTTTCAATTATCCAAAATAAGGCCAGTCTACAATAGTTTGCATAATTGAGGTTCTAATGAATTTTAATATTTCTCAACACAAATTGTTAATTCAAAACCTCCAGTAAATAATTTTTTTAAAATCATAATTCAAAATAATACTGTATCTAAAATCAATAGATTTTTACATTACACAATTTCAAATTTTCGAAAAAAACTACAATGTGCAACTTATTCATGTCGGTGATAACTATTGAAAAAGAGGAGTACATTTTGCAAATTGACAAGATACGCTTCAATCTAGTCACTGCATTACCTTGTATGTGCTCACATTTTATTTATACATTGTTGCACATTAGTGTTTTTATTCTCTGATTTTATATATTTTGCCTTGTGTGTATGTACTTTCATTTTGTGTTTTGCCTCATTTTCAATGAGTTATATTGGTTTGTGAAATATGATTTGTTTGCCAATTTGCCCTAAAAACAGGCTTGCCTAGTTGGGCAATGCATTTTAAAAGTTTATATGTAACAAAATGTTTTTTTTTTTTTGCTATACGATATATCGTCTATGTAAATTCAATACCGCTTATGAGCCAATCTTTTTAAAATACGGTTTTTGGCACTTTCAGTTGAACGGCACACACCACATTGATTGACATTTTGAAATTGACCCATAGACTCTCATGCACTCGGCAAATGGTTCTTCTGCGGTATTGGACTTACATTGATGATATATTATGTGTGTCTAAGAAATATATAACTAAATAAATCTCCATTCATTTATACTGATATGTACTGTACTGGTACTGATACCAAAAATATTAATTTAATGGGATAGATTACTTTACATAGAATAATCGTCATTATTGTCTATAGCTTAAATATGATAAAATAGAAGTATTGTGTTCTCTAGTTTAAATCTGCAAATCCGGGACCTACATGAAAGAGTACTTTTGATATCATTATATATTATAAATTATCATTGAAAATATTAATTCCCAAAGTGGCTATATTTACTTTGTTTTTTTTTTGTCAGAAGAAATTATATAATATTAAGCTTGTTGGGGCTGGAAAAATGAGAATGTGCTCATCGAAAGGTCATGGGGTGGATTCCTGTGTCAAACCAATACGTGATAACTATTGTAATACAATATAAAGCGTTTGCAAGTCACCCCTAAAAGGCTGGAATATTCAAGTGCCATTATTAAAATTGTCTTCATATTAAAAAAAAAAAATTCTAAAATAATAATTTAATTTGGTTTATTATTTATTAATTTTGTTTACTATTCATAACTTTTTTTGTTTGGAGATTAACAGCGGTTGAAATAATTTATTTTGTCAAGAACATGGCGTGATGAGCAATGTTTTTACCTATTAAATAAATTAATTATCATATTGTTGCTTACGATTTTCATTGCCTAAGATATTTGTATGGTTCACACTTGTTGGTTACCATTCTTTTTGTTTGATATTTATTTTTCTTTTTTGTATAAAAAAAATCCAAACTGTTAATATAGTACATATGTAATATTACGAGAAATTAAGTTTAATAATTATGTACATATTAATGATTTTTAAAAATGTGTTACATGTCTCGGACATACGTATAATACCACCCCTGCATATATTTTTCATGTACATTTCTTCCTCGCTGACATCTAAATGCCCGTAACAATGTTCTTATACATTATTACAGTCTACCTGCGAATCTCCTGTACAATGTTCCGAAGTTTATATTTAAAACATATTTTTAACACAGTTTCGCAACACATTTTATACAGAAACATGTAATAAAACATTTATGTTTAAAAAATTATAAAATAGCTTTTTGAATGACATCGAAGAAAATATCACTTTTGTAATGCTAAGTAACAATAGCTATAAATATTAGTCCTGAATGTCGAGTACCTATTCCATTTGTGCAAAATAAATTAAAGGTAACAGTTTGAATTGAATTGAACCTTAAATTATTATGACAACTGTAATGAGGTACATGTATTTTTAAATATTTTTATTTCATTAGGAGTTATGTAGTGTTTTAGTATTCCTTATTTGAATTACAATATATGTGTGTAATCTATTTAACTATAATAAAATATCATTGTTTCATTGCAAAATGTTTTATTCCATTGCTCTGGATATCAGTGATCTGGCTTCTATTGATTTCCGCAGTATGTACATACCCATTATTTTTATTTAAAAAAAAATTCACAGAATATAAATGGTTTTTACTTTTCACTTACTATCGTGAAATTTCCTCACATATCTTGGTTTGGAATATTTTAATATTAATGTCCGTATTATGTAGAATTCTACTGTATTTCGGAGTATGCGTACGAATGAGACTAATCTCACATCTCGAAGATTTGTCGATATGTATCAGTTGGGTCATTCCAGTCTGTGTACAAAATCCATACAATAATGAATCAAAGCTCACTTCGAGACAAGTCTCATCCGTGTACATTAGTAATGTATTCATTCTTCTTGCACAATGACTGCTTTACCGTTGTCATTATAAATACACATATACACACTTTGATTTTTTTACATTCAATGCCACCTTATATGATTGTTGACTATTGTCAGAACTTCTGATATTGAATTCTTTCAAAATTCATATTTTGTTTTGCTAGGTTTTGTGCGGTCGCCATGTGTCATGACGTTTTTTCATGAGTGGTGACATTTTGGTATCTTCACATTTCTGATTCTGATATCAGTGCCACAGTCGTTCTCAAAACCCATTCATCAACAAAATCAAAATGTTAATTACTATGAAATATTTTTTGAAATGGGGGAAAATTGAAAGAAACAAAGAGCATTTACGCCATTATATAATTTACGAATTTCAAATAGGCCCGGTAACTTGTTTTAGAGAATTTATATTTTTTCATGTTGGAATCTCTGTGGATAAGTCCCATACCTCCCGCAGCATTCTTAATAAATTCCAAACATCTCTATTATCTAATAAAGTATTAAGTGAGTTTTCTTTGAAAAACCAACCGGTTTCAAAAATAATCTTTTCCTTCGTCAGGATGATAAACTAAAAATTAACAAAATATAGGCCTACAACAATGTTTTTGGACAAACATAAAAATTACAAGACACAAAATTATCCAGTGAATGATGGTTAGATGGAGTGATAAGGTTGCCACCTCTTGTCTCCTATATCTCAAGTGCTACAAACTGAGGAGAATTTTTGGGATCCCGTGAGCGGGGGAATGAAGTAAATTTGTATAAATATATAAATGTTGTAAAAGTGTATATGTTTTGTATATTTTTAGGTTTTTTTTTTTTATTTTGTTAATTCTTTTTTTTTAGGTTTTTATTTTTTGTTAATTCTTTTTTTTATGTTTTTATTAATTCTTTTTTTTTATGTTTTTTTTTTTTTTTTTTTTAACCCCGCTCAACGGGTTACATCATTTGGGTAGAGGATCGCAATAGGACGAGTGCGGGAAGGATCGGAAGGAGGGTCGTATAAACCGAGGGAGTTTATGGTTGGGTTTGGGATGTTTGGGAGGTTGGAGTAGAATTTTTGCGAAAGGTCGATGAAATAGTCAATTAAAGTGGGCATTTTGGAGTCAGAATGGATGATAGTATTGCGGACGAACCAGGGGGAATTTGTGATGTGGCGGAGGATTTTGTTTTGGAGGTAATTGAGGTAGCGGAGGTTGCCTGAGCCCCATATGGGACAGGCGTAGGAGATGATGGGGCGGATGATGGCTTTATAGATGAGGAGTTTGTTGGAAAGGGAGAGGGGGCTTTGGGGATTGAGGAGTGGGATGAGGGAACCGTAGGCTTTGTTGGCTTTAAGGCGGGTATTTTGGATATGGGAGAACCAGGTGTAGTTTCTTTGGAACGTCACTCCAAGGTATTTGATCGTTTTGCGCCATGGGATCGGGAGGTCAAAATTATCCACGCTCTCCCTATAGCTGTTCATCTTCAGTTTCCGGTTTAGTACTGCTGCACTAGTAGCGTTTTTCTCAAGTTAAACATTCATAGCGTGTTCAACTGTTGCCGTTTTACATTATTAATCCACTCTTTGGCAACTCTCTCGCCAAATGTCTTCTCTAGCAAACAGAGGAGTCTGAATCATCCACAATCCAGCAAGCTTTGAATGCAGCCAAGATACTCTGAAAATTCTTCTTGGTGCACGCAGATGACCAGGGGGACAGTAAAATAATTTTTTAGAATGCACTAGAAGGTACAAAACAGCATCTTGGAAAAGCAAAAGAGTACAAAGCAAGAGGCTATTTTAAATCTTGATTAATTTTAAGACAACTTGTAAAATGCAATTGTGCAGAAAGATTTTTTTTAAATATGCTATACAAATTAATTTTATTCCTCCCTCTTTATAACGTAAACTCTATAATAAAGTAAATTGCTTAGTTCCTTAGATCTCATTATAGAGAGCGACTGTGCATAATTAATAAAATTATTTTTAAAACATACTTAACTTCCAAATACATTGTGACAACAAATTTCATCATCCAACTCCAGAAATTTGAATTAACAAAAAATGTATATATTATTTATTTCTATGGTATCACAATTTTAAGTATCTAGTTTACGCCCAATGCAGCAACGGGAGGGGAGAGAAGTTTGTTGGAACGGCAAATGGAACTCGCTCGGCAGACGTGCACTGGTTGCCCTTTTGGGTGGCTGGCCCAGCGCCAGCCACCCAAAAGGCTATTATTATGGAGTTTAAGGAATCACCTTGAAGAGAATAATGGCTGTCTGAGATAGACTGGCCTAATTGAAGATTCACCGATTACCCTTAGGGACGGTGAAATATTGCCCACCATTATTGGATAGACAGCAGCGCTAACCGCATGGATTGAAATTTGTTGGGATAACAGTCGCTCAATGGGACGGGAATATGGCTGAATCTAGGGATACTGAGTTCTCACCTCGGATCCTGCAAATGATCAAGGACTTTGGGCAGTGCAAACTGATATGGCTAAAGAAAAAAGTGTGAACATTCTCCACAGTTAATTTACTACGACCTTCATATTTGTGGTTGCATAGGATTAAATTTATTTGTAGAGCAAAATGTTACATGAATCTCCCCTGGATTCAACTGATTTATAATTTTATCATGAATATATGATTTCTTTTATTTGTTACAATTAATTTGCTTTTATTCGAATAACCTTCACTTCACACCGACACACATGCACTACCATACACAATATCACACATTCCTCTGATAATGATCATCAGATGGTGTACAAGGTGAATAGGTGATCTGAATCTTGCAACGGACTCACATTATATTTCATGCTCTACCCTGTCTAACCGGTGAGGAACGTCCTACAACATATATACAGGGTGTCCTGTAAATAGTGGTCCAAACGAAAACCATTGATAGCTGAAATCATGCTCTATCAGAATAACTCATCTTAGGTCTAATGAATGTCACAAAGTTTTTGAGATATTTGAACCTTTATGAATTTTAATATAATCAATGGTACCCCTTGTTACTTTTTATAACATCATTTCCAAAACTTAAGAAAATATTTCTTCCTGTTTGTCAATTATTATCTCCGAGAAGTTTGCCTATGAAATGTGCCACTGTTTTTTAAAAACAAACAGTTTTTTGCCATGAAAAATTATAAAAAATCATAATTTGGACAAAAATTCAATTTTTTTTTGTAAAATTTTAATTAATTTAATTTAATTTTTTCAAAAATACTTTGGGTGGATAAAAAAAAATATTTTACTTACCTTCACACCGGATCAATTTTTTGACTTTCTTATATCTCTTCCGTAAGCTTGTTGATTGTTGAGACTGTCGAGACAAAGATATTGATTGAGATACCTTTGAGGGTCATAAATAAAAACAGTTTATTTTGTATTTTTTTTATTGGAAAATAATTTCCTTCCTAAAGTGAAAAGGCAACATGGTATATATAGAATAAAATAGAAAACGTTAAGAGGCTCTATGAATAGTTAATTGCATAGTCCTGTGGTTTATTTACAGTTATCATTGAAAGGGAAAGCACCCACATTTCATAACAAGAACATACCAGACTGGCAAAACAACATAAAAGGGTGGAAATATAAGTTGAATGGCACTAAACATAAATTATAATAAGGCCGTTAATACCGATATAATACTAAATGGATAAGGAAGATAGTAACTGGAATGCCTTCAAAATAAATTAATTTACCATAGAAAACATCAATAATTATTGCATATAAAAGTGAAGGTGAACCACCCACGTCTGCTGAATTAGTAACATAGAAAATTGTGAATGTGAATACATTTAAAAAAATGCTCTCATAAAATTGTAACAATTGATAGAATATCACCCGGGTATAACTCTGGATCAATAATGAAATTAATATTGGCAGCTTAGATACAGTGCGAAGAAACTTCAAAAACATAACTAATAAAAGTAACAAACTTCAATGAGCAACAGGTTGTGTTACGCACCGTGACATTTGTCTCCTTACTAATAAGGATAAAAGGCAAATTAACATCAGGCCAAGATGTTCCGTGTGTACTGACAGTTTCCACGGCTGTCAGATGATTACTTCCAAGTGATTCAATCACTAATTTCTAAATTACTATTTTTGTAAAATGTTATTTTTTTACAAAGGAAGGCCACGTTAACTTCCACAAGTTCAAATGCTATGCAAAACCGGCAGATATTTGTAAATACTGCGCTTCATAGGAGGGATTCCACGGGCACGGTAGTGTTCCTCCTTAGATTTTATTTTATGTATAAAAAATAAAACTCAAAATATAACAGTACAGACTTATTACCTACATGAAAAAGATATATTTTTATTCTAAAAATAAAATTCTCTGGCCGTCACTCTACACTTCCCCATTCAAATATTTCAATTTAAAGCGTCACCGACATTTTCACTCTATCAATGTTATTTCGAGACCTCAAATTATTTAATTACATATTATTATTTACGAAGTTAATGGCTCCAACATCACTAATTAAGCTGTCAGCTTATTCGTACCCAGCATTTAGTCACAACTCCGGCTATTTTTTGTGGCCATTACTTTACTTTTTGTAGAAAAATGTTTACTGAAACGAAAAGAGAATATATTTCTCAATTTTTTTATTTGTAGGTTATGTCACAAGGTTCCACAAACATCTTACAATTTTTTTATTAATCATTTATCGGGACGTACCAAAAACATCTTTGATCTACCAAATAAAATAGACGAACAAAAATAAAGTCAGTGTAGCCATATATAACAAAGCATTTAAACGTAAACAGCTGTAACCCTTTTCACTCGTGTATATCACCAAGTATGGAGCACCTCAAATGGGAAAAAAATTGTCAGCTGTTCATCGGTTGGATGGAGAGAAATGGGCTGGAGTGATGTAAGTGTAAGTGCATGCAGGACAGTTTACATATTCTCAAATTGGTCCACCCGCCTCTTGGTGTTACCCTTGCGGATCTCCCTGAGAGTCTTGTACTTGTCTCGTCCCTGGCGCACATTTTCTCGGTGAATCTTGTCCATGGCCGTTTCTTTATCTTCATCCCTGGATTTGGCCAGATCCTGCTTCAGGGCCTGCAACAAAATATCCATTATTAGACTTGATACATCAATTAATAATCTGCCGATGACATTTTGCCTTGCGCACAAACTAGTAATATATTCTAGAATTCTTTTACTTCACTTCCTATGCACATTAATGAAAGAATTGAACCATGAAAGAGTAATGATTACCTTTAACTGATCATGCAGGCGCTCATTGCGCTCAGCTAGTGTACGCCGATCCTCCACAGGATCCACCACATTATCTCCCGCCCCCATGAGGTCGCCACCGCCTCCATTGGCCAGCTCCTCCTCAGACCCTTCCTCTCCTTCACCATCCTCGTTCTCCTCGTGAACATGATGGTGGGTGGGCGTGCTCGTAGCAGCCAGCAGGGCAGCAGCCACCTCGTGCTAAAACAAATTTAAAGTTAATAATTATTATACCCGTGTCTAGACAATTTATATAAATGTCATTGTAATGCAATGATGCGCCGTATATAGGACTGACCTGCTTACGACGTGCCTCCTCTACCTCATCCTGCAGTCGCCGTGTCTCGGTGTCCTTGGCCTCCACCTCTTGCTGGATGCGCATCACCTCCTGTTGCTTAGACTGTATCTCGTCTTCTAGTTTCTGCCTCTCTGCAGCTTCCATGTTCTGAAAAAAAAAAGATGATTTTTTTGATTAATTTATATTTTGTACAACAAAAAGCAATCACCTATTGTAATTTACTTTCTTTTACCTGCTGGTCTCATCTCTGTCGGAAAGATTGTCTACAAATTTGGGAAAAGTGTGTAAAATGTCAATGCATGTATGTGCATATGGTATTGTTGGATTCAAAATTTTTTATCATAAAATTATGAATTTCCAATCAAAAAAATCAAATTTTCATCATCCACAGATTACTAATATTTTTGTAAAAATAAATGTATAGCAATCTGAGAACGAGGATGACACAGTTCATACAACTGACAAAACAAAAATAATACTGCTGGTAGTATTTACTTACCATCACACCATTTCACCGCGGAGTACGCAGAGAGGATAAAGCGCCACACTCTTCTGCCCTGACACACAATTCTTGCTTCATCTACATTCGTACATCTTCTCATACAAGCCTGCCGATTATTGAGGCTAACAGGACCAGGACCAGGCCTTTCACAGACGTCCTCTACTTCTGGTGCCATCAACACTTGCATCATATATCTTTCATACCATTCTTCTCCCATTCATCCATTTCATATGAAACCACCTAAGAGATCCTTTCTTAATCTTACTCACTATATTAAGATCAGCTTTACATTCTTTCTTTATTTCTTCATTCTTTACTCTTATCATAAATGGATTTGCCATATATACACCTAAGTGATCTCATTTCCACTGCATTCAGTCTACTTTCATTCCTTTTCTGCCAACTCCAGGCCTCACCTGCATACATTAATGTTGGTACCAAGACTCGATTGTGAACCGCTAGACTTGCCTCAGCTGACAAGTTCCCATTAGCCATAATTCCATTCAAAGCGCCATTCACTTTATTCCCTGCAGTCACTCTCCTTTCAATATCTTTCCATTTCTATCAAATATACAAACTCATCTACTTGTTCCAAACATTCATTACCTACAAGTATTTTGCATGTTGTCTTGCTTTCCTCCTTCTCAAATACTTGTTTACTTTTGACTTGTTGATATTCATAATAAGGTCGCTTTCCTTGCATACATCGTACATTCTGCTCACTACACTGTGATTCTTATTCATTATTCACCATTAGTACTGCATCATCGGCGTAGAATAAACAGCATACAATCAATTTTCCCTCCTACATTCATATATTCCAGTTTTTTCACACAATTATCCATATACAAGTTGAACAGCTATGGAGACATTACACACCCTGCTTGACACCCTTTGTAATGTCAAACCATGGTGTGAATGATACGCACGCAGAACTTCCTTCATATAGGGATGTGATTGCGTGTATAAGTTTGCTGTTCACTGTGTAATCAGAGAATACCTTCCATAACCTTTCTCTTATAACTCATACGCCTTTTGCAGATCTACAAAGGCACAAAAAAAGGTTCTGATTTTTCACTAAAAACTTTTTTGCCATCATTCCATAGAGAATCATATCTGATCCATGCATCCTCTTCCACCCACAAAAACCCCTTATACGTCCCATACTTTTTATTCCATCATCTTTCTTGCTCTTTCTATAAGTAGACTAATTGCCGTATAGTTATCGCATTCCATTTGCGACCCTTTGCCTTTATAGAGGTATAATAACAACTCTCCTCCAATATAACGGAGTGTGGCTCTTCTCTAAACACTAATTGAAGAACGCATGAAGCCACGAGACAACTAATGGGCCACCAGCATTGATATACTCGGAAGCTACGTTACCATACCCCACAGCCATACCATTCTTCATGTTTTATTGCACACTTTATTTCTTCCATACCTATTTGCATTCATATTGTTTTCGTCATTCATATTTACCCAAAGAGCCTTTCGAGGGATTTCTCATTAGCATTTTATTCACTCCCATACGTTTCCTGGAAATATTTTATCCATCTATCTTTTATTTTATCCTCATTTAGTGACTTAATACCTTTCATACTGCTTTTAGCACCAGAAGAATTTTATATTATCCTGGAAATTCTCAATCATTTCATCCCATCCTCTCTTTTCAGATGCTTTTTCCTTTCTTTCACACCAGCTTTAACTTTTTTCTTACAAGCATTATACAGATCTTTTACTCTCAAGTATTCATCCCCATTCTTCTTTTCTTTCACAAGTTTCTTATTCAGATCACTCACTCGGGCTTTCACACACTTATTTATTTAGTTAATGGTCTTGGGAATATTTCCAGAAATCCACGTGAAAATACTTCATAAGCCATGCTAGCTTAATTTATTAATTGTGAATTATGCCAAAAATGCAAAGGATTGAGACAAATGGTGGCATTGAGACTTGACTTACCAATTTAAATTACGAGTACAATTTATTGAGAAAATATAAAATTTGGATATTAACTAAGTTTTACATTTTCCCGCAAATTATAACAAAATTTGTTTAGTTCCCTTTCAGTTTCAAACAATCTGATACAATTTTTACCCACAATATGTGACATAATTAATTCCCTGGAATTTTACCGGACAAAATGTCAAAAGTATTGTTATATCTGTTATGCTCGTAATTTTATATTGGCAATACTGAAACTAAACTGGATATTATGAAATTGCTATGTATAAAAATATTTGAAAGTCTACTACATTTTTGTGAACTTGTGAATATTTAACACTTTTTGTTGATGAAGCAAATTTCTGAACCTTCAAATCAAATTATAGCACCATTAAACAAATAACAATCTACGAATTTGTGCAATACACAAAAATTAGTGAAAAATGATGATCAAAATACCACAAAATATAATTATAAAGATCGGCACAAATTAAATGGTCAGAAATGCAGTGACTAGATTAATATAAAGTCAAATATTCAAACTGGGCATGAAAAAAAATATATATATATCGATAAATTGAGTATAAAATAGTTTAAAAATATTCATACCTTGGTTTCTTCCAAGCGGGTCATCATGGCCTGCAACTCATTCTGTCTAGCCTCTAGCTCCTCCTTGGCGGCCTGCAATTGCCGGAGCTGCTCCTCCAGTCTCCGGATCATATCTTGAGCTTCCACCAGGTTAGCCTGCAAAATTATTTTCACAAAAGGTTAATTAGATGATATGTAGATTGAATCACTTTTCTTTTCTTATTATTGAATATATTTACTTTATTCAATTAGGAAATTTTTTATGTACATAAATAGACTACAGTAGTATTTGGTATATTATTTTTTGAAATTAAAATATTTATTTTTAAAATATTTTTTTGTTACTACTCACAAAACTCGTACATATTTGTGTTGATGACGTTTATAATACAACCAGGATGCAGATTAACCGGGACTTATTTAAGGAAATTGACCAATTATATTTTTTTGAGAATGTTCCACGTTGTTTGTAATGGCTGTTCCGTACAGGAAACAAGAATGTAGATAAGGGTGGTTCACCAATCTCAGCTTCTCTCAATCAGTGATGATGATTATAAGTTGAAAGAAATGAAACACAAAAGACTTTCAATATCGGTACACTACAGCGACACGACACAATCGAGAATGGCTTCCCGCCTGCAGAAGTTTGTTACCCTGTTGCACCCTGTTTTAATTCAGATACAATGGCTATTAACACATCTTTGAGTCGAGCACGAGAGTTGTCTGTGGTGTCCGAAAAATAATCTCTCAAAACATTAATTTTTTTTATTTAGTATTTTATTGTTTTGAGGATTAGTTGCGACCAGTTAATTGTCATTGTCACTTGTGTACAATAGATCGCAGCATGATAAATTATGGGGAGTGGTGGGGTTTTCTATCAGGGTTGCCACATTATTTTTATTTGCGCAGTCAAAGCAAAATATTTTTATGACAAATTAAAGTTGCAGGGCGATTTTAACACGTCTTCTGGATAATTAACATGGTTTAAATAAAGGCAAGGCATCCGACAAATAACGGTTCAAGGCAAAAAATTAAACAGTGATGGTCTAGCTGCACAAGTATTTATCTCTTAAGTTTCAAGCATTAATAAAAACCGAAGATCTTACGCCAGAGCAAATTTAAATCCCTGATTAAAAAACCAAATTCAAAGAATATCTCGATTTTAATGAAAATTGTGAAAAATAAGTGTCACGAAATTTAGAACAAATTGACGGGTGCAGGATGTTGATGATCGATCGGCACATGATTGGCTTCATTCAGACCCAAGTGTAACTGATCAGAGCTTAAATGATAAATATATTTTACAACGTGCAACGAATGATACCGTGCATCCTAATGATGACGAAGAGGAAGATAAGTTAATATCTTTAGAAAAAAAATCAACGCTATCTGCGAAATTTAAACCATGGAATCATTTCTCGACTACCTTGAGTATGACAGAATTTTCACAAAAATGGTGTAGAGAATATTCTAAATATATCATCAAAAAGCAGCAAGGGCAAAAAACAATCCTCTTTATATTATTTATTCTTTGTCGACTTTTTCATTGAAATAAATAATATTTATGGTGAAAGTTAATTGATAACCCTACAGCATTCCGGTTAGCATTTTTGTCGGTACAAACACACGTTTTCGGACAGTGGCAATGATTTTTGTAACTTTTGATTATTTTTTTATAAACATTTTTAGATCAACTGGGAAATTCGATTATCCGAGATTCTGAATAATCGGGAGTCTACTGTATAATAATAATGAATAATTTGTATAGTGCCATTTTCGTAAAAACTTTCGCCTCAAGGATGCTTATATTTATATTTTATACATGCATATGTTTATATTTTATTAAGTCATTCGATGTTTAGAGATATTTAAACACTTTTCAAGTGTATTGACTGTAATTAAATATGTAATTTTAAATACGTAATATATTTATATTCTCTAAAGTTTAAAATGAATGTAGGATGGATTCAGATACAATCTTATTTTTTAGCCTGAAAAAACTAATTGAAAAGAATACTGAGATCCACATATGTTAGCAGTGCTATTGAATTTGATACACCCAACAATACTGAAATATTTAATGTTTCTAATTGTTATCCATTCATACTGTATTAATATTACATGTATGTAATATTGACAGGATGCAAATTAATATTGAATATGCGATTTACAATTATCCCTTTAATTAATGCAGAATTTGAGGCTTATAAAAAGCCATCACATTATTTATTATTCAGCATTTCCTTGTACTCCCTCTTTCATTAATTTTCAAGTAAATAATAAATTAATAAGTAAATAACCTGTGATCGCTCCATTTCTTCCTGCAGACTACGCAGACGATCTTCATATTCCTGCTGTTTGCGTTCCGCTCTCTCCCGAGCGGCGATCTCCAGTTGCAGTTTTTCTCTGGACAAAAACATTCATAAAAATATAGGGATAAATAAACCAATATTATTAATTTTATTGTGTTGTGTTAACCACCACTCCAATAGACATTGCATATGTATGTATGATTTTAGGCTCCCCAAATGGATATATTTTGAGAATAGGACTACTCGGCCACGCCTCGCAAGGACTCTTAACTGATAAACCAAAGCAGACTTGCAACGAGGGACCGTCGTATAATTTACATAGAACAATATTTACCACAACTATGTAGCATGTGTAATAACATTAATAAAAACCCGATACAGGTAACCTCCGTTCATCGCGACTCGCGAGTGCTGATTCATTATATCGGGATCCTTTTTAATTTTTTTTTTGTCCGGTTTTGACACATGCCAGGAATCGTCATGATGAGCATATGTGCACTGTTTTTCTTCCTCGCTCACTCACATCAAACACATGTACATATACGTAAAGTTAAAGAGCGCAAGGTCAGCCGGAGGAAATGAAATGCCATACTATGTCCTAAGAAAATGACGTCTCGGAACCTGTTCCCGTGCGAAAGTGAAATGTTAAAATCATTGAAAAGGCTCATTCTCTTCACAATCAATGCATGGAGTTTGTTAGAAGAAAACGACTACGACTGCGAGCGAGTGAATATTGTAAAGCGTGGTTGTAACAGATTATTTGACAATTATCGGAAAATTTTGTTTAATAAACTTAGAGGGGCCAAACAAGAGAACACGAAACAAATTGAATGAATTATGTTATTTATGATTTTTTTTTGTTACTAATAATGTTTATTTTATTATTAATGTGTTGTAGAATTTTAAAGTGACTTTTTTTAAATCCCCATTTATGGTATGAAATCTCATTTATCGCGACCATATCCAGAATGTATCCCCCGCGATCAACAAGTACAACTAATTTTAATAGTCTTCCAAATTTTCTAAAGCTTGATTTTACTTTTGAATATCATAACCCAGAAAAATAATACAATATAAACATGAGTACGCTTGATACTGACGTGGTTAATAACACCTTGAGAAATTTGTCACAAATAGGTTTAGCAAAGTAATCAAAAAATCATATTTTAATGAATGCAAATAGAACACAAATAATGTCTAGACAGCAATTGTATAGTATATAATGAATTACCTCTGTTGCTGTTTAGCAATCTTCTCGTCTCTAGCCTGCGCTTTCATCTGCTGAACATCAATGGTGTCTGGTTTACGGCGTCGCATGTACAGTTCGTGGTTTCCCATACATAGAGCGAGGATTCGCTTATTGATACGGACGCGTGGAGCGAAAAACACAAAGTCGGGAGCTTTCTTGTCAATCGGTTTAATAATAAACTTGCGCTCGCTAAAGGAAATGTTGCGGATTTCTGACCACGGGAAACCGATCTTGGGGGTTAACCTGAAAGAAAAATAAACAAATTATAATACTACTAGCTGAAGTACCCGATGTTACATAGAATGAAGAGGCTTCATTTAAGGGAATGTGGGTATTTTTTTCTCAAAATCAGATGTAGACAGTAATTTTCCCATTTTGAATGTGAAGTGTGCATAATTTCATCAAGAAATATCAAAATTCTGCATTAAGGGGTGGGAAAGGAGGATGGGGTGGTTTGTCAAAATCTCATGTAGACAGTGACCTTCCTCTTGTTTTTAAGGTCAAGTGTTTCATCAAGTTCAAAATAAAAACTGTTGATTTGCATAAAAAACAAACACACCTACCTAACCCACAGTTAGACACTCTTCTTTATATATATAAAATTTATATTTTGACAAAACATCAATGAATAATATTAATTTTTAAAAACGTATCAATCTTTTAATAATGATAAATTCAATAGAAAGTCGCCTTTAAAATATACTCACTTGTCATCTTTTTCATATATATTGAGTCCCAACGCATCTACACCTAGCCATAACTCTGTTCCCTTCTTGTTTCGGATCTCAAAATAGTTGACTCCGTACATCTCCAGGTCTTGCGCTATCTTGAGGTATTCCATCATGGCGTCCTCGCGCAGCATAGCCCGATGTTCATGCCACCACGTCGTGATGGACTGCTCCCATTCTTCCTTGGACATCTTGTGCTGGTCCATCACTCTGCCAGACAAATATACTTATTACTATTATTTATGATATGATTAACGGGTCCACTAGTCAATAGATTAAATTAAGAGTGGCATAAAGTGGTTTTGTAATTTTTTTAAATTTAAATATTATATTAAATTATAGATGAAACTAAATCAAGGCCTGCTTTGACAATGCCAAGCACGAGTGTGATGTCAGTCCAATACATGATGGGTGAGTGCAATCAGATGAAGCTTTTGTTTCCTATATATGTATTTAATTATTCCGCCCTTCCTGCAACTGTAACCCTACTCCTAAGCCTCCAGAGTACTTTCCACATAATGACAAAAATCAGAGAAAAAATTTATAAGTTTTTTTGTCTATGCGATTGACTCGGATACAAAGACAGGCGGTTGTAATACCTTTGCGGCAGCAGACGATCATTGGCCAGGAATCCGGAGTTGTGGTTGGCCTTGTGGAAGTCTCCATGACGGGCCTGGACTGCATAAGAAGCCAGAAGAACTGATGTTTCTGGCGGGCAATATATCTCGTCTGATAGAATTGCATTTTTTACCTGAAATTATTGATTGTTACAATATCATTTGTATGAACGTAGGGGTTAATTGATTTCTTGAGAATGAAATTTAATCCGCAAGAGTGTGGCCATAGTTATATTTTTCAACATGATTATTTTTTTGTATTGTTTAATCGAAAATTAATTGAAAAATTTGACATTAATTTTAATATGAAATAATTATTGAATATATTTTAACAATTTTACAATGGGTAATACACAGATGTAAAACAAAATGTTAATTAACTATTAGACATATATCATATTTGATTTTTCCATGAAGAAATAATGTAAGCTGAATTAATCTATTCCAGACCCATTTCATTTAATTTTCCATACATTAACCTAATTATTGTGTACAGTTTTATTCCCTGGACCAGCGACATTAAGTACTTTGGTGTTACGCCGGATGCCAAACTCACGTGGAGCAAGCATATCCAAAACCAACTGAGCGCAGCTACACGTGCACTCTGCATTGTATCCACTAATAGGCAGGAATAGCAAACTTGCCATTGACAACAAGCTCCTCATATACAAGGCCATTGTAAGGCCTATACTCCTGTACGCAGCCCCCATCTGGGGCCACGCGGCCAAAACACACACGAATAAGCTTCAGACTTTCCAGAATAAGACCATCCGATCAGCACTAGGCGCCCCAAGATGGCTAAGAGTCGCACAACTACATCACAATTCCGGCATTCTCCCCGTAAAAGAGTTCATCAAACATATCTCCAAGCATTTTTATGCTGACCTCCCCAAGCACCAGAACCCAACTATAACGTTTTATCAAACTACGATATATCCATCCCCACGCATTTAAAATGACCCAAAACTGTCCTCCTTTAGAGGTCATAATTCACTGTGCCAGCTAACAGTACCATGCCCCATGATAGCAGAATAATAATAACCACCATAATAATAACATTTTACAGGCCACTTTGGCATACAACACGATGAAGGAGCAAGGGGTCCAAAGAGACCCGGTACTCCATAAGCTAAGAAATCCAAGTCTAAGTGTACAGATTTATTTTTAATGAAAACAATAAGAAATCACTGTACACTATAATACTATCTATTGTTACAGGCACAAATATACACACAAAGAATATCCTTCTTTATTAATTATTAATTTAAACAGATAACTTGACTTAGTATTAACCATTTTGATTTCTTTAACATCAACCACTTTCGATACAACTGTATCTTTGTCAGGACAGACATACATTCAATTATAGTTAGTGTATGTGTGTCCTGATGAAGAAATAGTTGTACTGAAACTGGTTGATGCCAAAGTAAGTGGTTAATACAAAGTTAATTATTTGTTTAATTAAACTACATAATGTCTTAAACAAATATCAGATATCTCATAGAGATAAAGCTATTTTTAATTATATTTAATGGAAAGTATACAGAAGTTTGGGGGGTAATTACAGGACTTACGACCTGCCTGCTTCGCTAGCTTAAGTCATCACTTTATATAAATATAACATTCACCAATTTTCACCCCTCCATCTCCAAATTTATCAATTTTTTTAAAGTTGTATACATGTTAATATGTTGACCCGCTTCGAGTACTACTACACCATCGCCATCTATGGACCAAATTTGATAATTCATTTTTCCCTATTTTTTTTAAACAGCATACATGTTATCACTATGAAAATCAGATTTTTTTTTTTTTAAATTACTTTAAAGCAATATTCTTTATCTGTAAAATATTTTTTTAACATATTATATGCTTTGTAGGTAAAAATCCAGTAATTGTGTTCTTGGACATATTCAAATATTGCTAATATAATGTACACCTGTTTTTTTTTTTAGTACAGTCTACAAAGTAAATGTAAAGGAATATGTATATAGTACTTTCAGAATTCTTTTTTTTTTTTTTTTTAGCTAAAAGCAAAATGCCTTATGGTTAAAATTTGTCGATAGATTAGAATTAAACAAGTCTATCATAATAAAAGCTAAATTTCCTAGCACAACCTTAAACTTTATTCTGAATTGACATTCTGGCAGACAAAAATGTCACCCAGGGTACTATGGCTTCATAGCTTTACAAATTATTGACAATTGAACACAAAAACTAAATGAGCATGTTCAAGTTGATAAATCAATAATTAGTTTTAAAAGGTCATTAAAACAAAAACCAAGATAAAAACCTGAAATATGGTAAGAAACAATTTCTAAAAAATGCACTTCCTAATTGGATAAGCGTTTTGGGTAAAAATTTCTATAGGTAGATTGCAAAACCAATTATTGTGCAAGTGTCAATAAGCTGAGTATTCAATTGAGAAATATATTTATATGCATTGGCTAAAACAAAACGATAACAAATAAACTAACAAAAATTATGTGCAGCATAAGCAGAGCTCAGGAACAGAGTGAGCTGGCGAAATTAAAATCAGCCATAGATACATGTATTATACGCGTGACACGCATTACCGCAATTATATTGTCATTCATTCATTCCTATATAAATATGTTATCAAATAGATTACATTTTTATTTATTTCCCAGAATTTTTGATAAAGCAGTTTTCACTTGCATACGAGCAAAAAAAAAAAATTTACGATTACACATGCTCATTTAGAATCCCCATTGCAGAGTCCATCATCGGGGATCCGAAACGTCACCCAGAAAGGTCAGATATACATGGTAGATCAGCACGGAAAACTGTACACAGAAGATTATGAATGGCCGTGAAAACATATTTTTACATGTGCTCACTTTAATATTAAAAAGTATTTGATTAGTATTTGTTTGTTTATTATTCCCGGTATTTAACTTATTAACTGCCAACTCCATTTGAAATGAAAGACACCACATAAGGTATGATTAGGCTTTAAGGGTCTTGACTTATCTATCAAAAGGTAGGACCTATCGTCCATAGATGGCAAAATGATTTAAAAATATGACATCTTTTTTTTACTCAATGTGCCTAATAACAAGTTCTGAAAAATAACCAATTTTACACTCACAATGTACTTAACTATTGTATTTAATACGTACACACAACCGCTTAGCATGTACTTACTACCACATAGCACTGAAAACATTTATCAAATTTAGGATAACCAAATGTTAATGCAAAAGAAATTTGACATTGAAAGAATTGGGTACCTGGAGATAGAAAAGTCGAAGAGTGATGTCCTGAATAAGTTCCTCTGCCACATCTTCAGGGTAGAATTTTGCTCGGAACTTAAACTGAAGTGGATTTTCCTTTTTGACATCCTGGTTCATGACCTGAAAATAAATAAATCAATGTTGAGTAAAAACGAATCTCAATCTTACGCAATTTTTTTTTGAAATCGATTAGAAAGTACTTCAGCTGAAATAATTTAAAAAATACTACTATCTCAGTTGTAAACCACACCATACAAATTTGAAAAACAAAAAAAAAGTAAGTGCTCAAATCTATTTTCTATTTATTAATATCTAAACATAATAAAATTAACATTATTTATAAAGCGTGAAATCAAATATAATTATAAATATACACATTCCCATGACAGAATGATTCACAATGGCTGAAATTAATAGCAGCGTATAAAAAAGAGAGTTGGTGAAGCATACTACAATTATTACACTCTAGTAGTAATAACAAAACTTATATTTTTCAAGTGAAAGTGATGTTTTAAGCAAAATATTTCAAAAATAAATTCTGATAAAATTAACCTGTGACATTAACCCACACTGTCTACTCGGAAATAATTTTAGGATTAATTAATTTTTTTTATTAAAAATACTTATTTTACCAAAATAAGTATTTTCTCAAAAGAGAGAAAAAAAAAAACACATTCGCAAAAGAGTAACGTGAGTATTGTTCATTACTGAGGTTTTTTTTAAAATTACGTTTTGAAAAAAAAAAAAGGTGAATTTTAAAAAAATAGTCAAAACCATTTATAACATAAACAATGCCCTTACAGAAAAAAATGTAAGTAGGGGTCTCTATACACTATTATGTGAGATTCACATCCTTAAAATTACTAAATAAGGTTATTTTAAAAAAAATCCTTGGACAGTGTAAAATGATTTTTCAATTTATTTTGAATCTTCATTGATTTAAAATAAATAAAATAATCCGCTCCCATTAATAACATAATATACTCTCCTTACCCATGAGGAAAAAGGCATAGATCCTGTCTTAGCCGTGCCAAACGCGTGAGCCATAGGAAGCAGTAAATCAAAATAAAATATTACCATCATTTATATATTTCGAATATTATAAAAATAAATAAATATTCTAGAAAAATAGTTACGTGAAAATATCCCTGACTTTAAAATGAACTTCATAAATAAGTGGCTGTCGTTATCTAAAAAAAAAAATTACCAGTCAGTATTTGATGACTTTGGCTTAGTTTGAAACAATTAGTAAAAACATTTACGTGATATAACCGCATTTACATCGAGGAAAAAACATCTGTTAATGACATCTGCGATTGTTACAACCGCAAAAATACTTAGATTAATACACGTATGTCGCGTAAAAAAATTTTTTTTTCGCGGAAGCCTCGTAGGACGATAGAATAAAAGTAAATACATAATTAGTAATTATGAATCAATATTTAACCGATTACGACGCGCCACTGGTCAGCGCGGTCCGCCCGTCGTGGGGGGTTTGAAACATGTTGCAGGTTACAAAAACCGGCCAATTTTATTCCCGTCGACATGCGGTCGAATGTTTGTAAGTAAAGTAAACAAAAAAGTGTTAATAGAATTGCTAAATAATACCCACCCCGAAAACGTCACTTTGCTAAATAAATCTTAAAAATAAAACCAACTAAAGTAATCAAAGATCTAAACATTTAACTCGCTAATAAAGCAATCGAGTCAATCGCATATGAAATACAGGGAATGTAATAATGAAATTTGTTCAGGAATCTCCAACATAGTCAGCAACGCCAAGCGAAATACAACATGCTACAACACGTGGTTGAATCATTGCTTTTGTACACGACGCTCCCGTCTCCCGCTACAGCACATAATGAGAAACATGTGTGAATTCGAACTATCCAAGTTTGTATACCTTACCTACTAATAATGCGAATGCGGCACAATATGAGCACAACACTACAGCAGCAAATGTTCAATAGAGAATGAGAAAAATATTTCAATCGGAACCAATTTTTAATTCTACTCTGAAATAAATCAAAAACGTACAAAACTATTACAAAAATAATAAAACTATTTATTGTAATTAAAGTCACTCATTTCCTAATCATTAGCACACAAATGAGGAAGGATTCAACAGCAGCACGCCTACTGAGAGATGCTTCATACTTACCAACCTACAAAATCGGGCACATTTCATTATTTTACGTTTTGTAAAGTATAGCGGGGTAAAAATAAGATTATATTTATTATTACGTATTTCGAACGATTCACGATTTTTAACAATATAGGTAACCGACATTTCGAAAATAATAAAACCGCTAAGAATTATAAAATAAAAACAATATTTATTGGTTATTTTATCATCTTTCCAATCCACCCCTGAAAAAAAAAGCTATCCGCCTAACTTTGACGCGTAGGGTTCCATCTATTATGTAATTTGTTTAAAATTGGATAGAAGTTATAATTTGAAGTGAAAAATGAACTATCAGTTTGAACCTAAAATGGTGTAACCGAAAATTCGCTAACGAAAAAGAGATTGTGTATAAATTTTAAAATAAAAATGTAAAATCAATTAAGGAATCTGTCACGCATTTAAACATGCGCCAATCTACCGCAATTTTAAACGAATCATCATTTGTAATGAAAAAAAAAATGGAAAAATCCGATATGTTTAAGTATTAAGGTGTGAAAATCTCATTTGCCACACTAAGACAATACTTTAATATTTCTTAGTAGTTATTCTATTGCATCAAAGGGATCTCATAATCGCAAAATAAAAATGTATCTATCGCTTCCTACGTGCGTCACTCACTACCGCTAACTCGGTCAGTATCCACGTCGAGCAACATAATAATATGCTAAAATAGCTAGGTGTAACAATAGTGAAATAGACGTAACAAGCTCATAGACCGAGATTATTAATTTACCTTCACGAATGACGCCATGCTATCGTATCATATCATGCGATTCTATTTGTATACATCTGAAACGTTATGGTTATTTTCTTGTTGTGTTTTTAGTTAATCTTTAATTGTATTGTATCCTACAGAGACTAATTGGAAATGGACCCAACAATAACTGTAATCAATCACAAGAGTTCCAACTGACCTAATAGTCCCGTGTGCGGATGACACTTGAGAAATCGTATAAAGAGCAGTATAGAGTTGAGCGCATAGAGAGCTGTAGAATAACAAGTAATTAAGGTATACCGGCAAAAGGCAAAATCATCTATACATACTGAGGAAACAGTGTGCGCTATCGGGGAGGAAGTCAAAAGTTTACTTTTCACACAGGGACGGGGGAATATCACGCGTTACCAAGTCATCCTCCACGTCGTAGTCCTGTTCCTCGCGGTCCAGATTGTCAGAGGACTTCCACCGTCTCCACGTTTTGCTGACGCACTTCACCCCCTTCTCCAGAATATTGTCAGGCTTCGAGGAGACCACCAAATAGAGCCAGTCAATATAATTTACACTATCGATGTACTATTGTATAATATATAATAGCCGAGAAAATAAATTACTCCACTCGTATATTTTTGTTTTTATCTTTCTCCAGGTTGACTGACCGACGAGCTGAGTATTATATAATGAAATGAAATGGAAACCGCATTGCAATTTTACGAAAATTATTATAATCAATAACAGAAAATACGATAAGGTGAAAAATAAATGAGCCCTGTAGTTTTTAAAACAATTTGCGGGAATATTTTAGGCACAGCCTCAATATATTAAACCCTTGAACTGTAATATAATACTAATGACATACAATTTATTAAGGAGAACACATTCTTATTGTGAAGTTGTAATTATTCAGAACAGACGGTCTGAGATATTTTAAATACTAATTAAACGTATTCATTAGAAAGATACATATATAAAATCAATTTTATCGAAAAATATTGTTGTTGCGCTACCGGGATTCGAACCTGGATCTCTTTCCAAACCGGGGAAGGTGCATTATCCAACTATACTACAGCGACAGTACTTTTGACGACAAATTTTCGAACCTATATGTTACACTGTTTCAAATTAATACATCTATCGTTCCATTATTTGAGAGCCATCAATTGACATGGTTATGGTCAAGATAATCCGGCCTCAAGAGGTTGTTTTAAATTCTTGTACCATGTAGGTAATATCGGTCTGTTGTGTCATCACAGTACATATTTGAATAATTAAAATGAAATGACAAGACAGGTGAGCCTTCTAAAAAGTGAGACATTCATTGCATCAATTCTAATTTATGTGCACTCTACATACACAGGACATATAAGCACAATATTACATAGGTGGGTAGGTAGGTAGCTAGTTTATCGGAATCTGCAACGATAATTGAAAACATGTCACTCATGAATATATATGGGCACAGAAAACCACTCACTTATATAAAATCCTGGCTTTTATTGCGCAACAAACGGAACATCGCCACGTGTCATCGCACGACGTTGTACGATTTAGTCGAGACACTTTCAATTTTTATCTAGCCAATACACAAACCGCTATATAATCCTGCTGCCAGGCGGCGTTCATATCGCCGGAATGGTAAATTACATATTTTAGCCCACTTTCTTGATGAATAATAATTTCAACATTCATAAATAGATTTTGCGAAAACACTAGTCGAGACTGCGCAGCGACCACTGCCGGTCGCGAGGCGACCATAAAAGTTGTAAAAGCAACCGACTTGGCTGATGCTATTCTACTGGTTGATAACTTGTGCATTAAAATCGAAGCACATCAATGTTATGATATGATTGTACCGCGGTCCTCAAACTTTCACCTAAAAATCTTCCGATGTTTTCACGGTCATTTAGAATCTTCCGGGCCGTGTTTATCCACAACCTCTTTGGCCGACGTTTTGAATCCCATTGCAGAAGTCATCATTAGGGCTGATGTTCTGATGCATACGGTAGACTAGCTCAGAAAACTCATACCTCTCTGCAACCAGGACGGACAAACAGACATACTTTTCAACTTTATATAAATAAGAATTGGAAGTATATTACGTAATACGATCGTACGTATGAATAAAATAAATTACCACACGTGTTTAACACGTTGGTTATTTTCCTAGTTGCTAGTTGCTAGTTATTAATAATATTAACTTATAATTTAAAGATTCGGTTTGACATTCAAGGTTGGTGTTTTTACATAATAAAATTACAATATTGAATTTTAAAATGCTCCCATATGTTCATACAAAAGAAAAGGTCATTAAATCTGTTTAGCCAACGTTAAATCCGCCACTGCCAATTCTTTTCGAACATTGAAGTTTGATCGGTCAAAATCCAATGTAGGTGAAGGCAACATTGCACGTCTACTGACGCCGTTCATTATAAATATATTTTTTTGTTTTTTTAAGAATCGGCCACGTCGTTAACTCAAAAATGATAAATCCGGAAAATGTTCAGCTGAAAATTAAATTGTTAGAACTAAAAGTTTAACTTAACTACTATCAAGGATGGTTTCGAACCAAACAATAAATAATAAACTCTCTTAAGATACTTAGATAGAACTATACCATTATACAGATTTACTACAGACAAATAAGCAAAGAAATTATCAGAAAGATAATTTAAATATTAGCGGAGAAATGAACAATTGCGTATTTAAGAATTGAATAACGAGATCAATGAACCATCGAGGCACGAAAGTGCTGCTACTTTAATACATTTTCGTGTTAATATGTATTTCAAATAAAAATGCGTAGAATTTTTGCGAAATATCGTTTTGTAATTGTATCCTAAGAAACGACACATACCACTAGTGATATTAGTTCACCCGGGTCACTAATGGGATTGTGGGCTACCGACCCACATCCTCGTCCCCACCCCCGCACGGCGTACATTGTCTTATCATTACGCATTAAATATGCTCTCGGTGCTTTCTGTATCGTTATCAATAAATTAATAGTACATTAATCAATCTAATAAATGTAATTACCGAACGGGCCCCGCATCCATTCAAATTTGACACCGGCCTGTTTCGATATAGCTGGAAACGTTCAACGTCCAATGTTTCAGTTTAGAAATACATAAATTCAGAACATGCATAACCGAAATAAGGCGATCAGAATATTATTAAAAAGTCATCTTTTTTTAAAACTATCCGTGATAATGTGACAAATCATTCGAACGTAAACGTATAGCAGCAGCGGCTGTTAAAGTTGACTCTGACTGTGATGTTGACTCGCATTCTCAGATACTGATTACAAAATCAAAAGATTTTTCTTCTTCAATATTTTAGTTCGAAGATTAACATTATTTAAATGCGTACTTATTAAACTATTTAATCTTTGTCAGCCATTTGGCAATATTTCCTATTTTTTCGACCTTTTCCAAATTATATATTTTTTTTTTCAAAAAAATAATGATCTATATAATACAGACGACACGCTTCGCGGTGGATCAAACAATATACGAACATCGCTGATGAAAGAACGGTTATATATGTTGGAAAAAATAAGTGTTTTAATTACCACTAGTAGATATGCCGATTGCTTACTGCTAGGCCCCGCGGGCGACTATTGCGGCCGCTTTGCGGCTAATAGCGGCCATTGGAGACCGCTGCGCGGTCAAGATCTTAGTAGAATCTATATTTCAATGCGGTCGCCGATTGCTATGCTGCTTTCGCCGTCATGTTACATTTGACAGCTACATAGATAAGGAAAAAAAACAGAGTGCGACGCGATATGACCATGAGACATAGATGAGATGACAAGAGTCTCACAGACCTGACCGTTTAAGCAAGTACTTTACCGCCTACCGAATCAAATTAACGCCACATCCAGAAAAGTCATAGATATAGACGGGGAAGGGTAATATTATGGATTATCGCATTAAAAACCTTTAACATACCAAAATATGTCGATCAATGATATTAAAACGTTATGGAAACACAACCGATCCGGACGTCAGCGTGGCTAATGAAGTGGTATTTAAAAATTAAACGATTTTATCACGAATCAGGCTAATTAATTATAGAATCATCATTTAAATATACGAAATAAGTGCAACCACCCTATTGGCGTTCTACAGAAACAAATAGATAAAAAAAAATGAAACAAACAGAATTTCTGTGTCTGAATGTCACGTGGTTGCGAGCCGTGAGGGGGGAGTCGCCTATTTTGGACTTATGGAATGCGCTCTATGAAAAAATACGCACGTTGACTCTCCCTGAATATAAATCAGCGTTTTGTCAGTTCTCTTGTACGAGTGATGGATATTCATCCGAGTCGTGTTACAGTCAGTGCGGCCGCATCTAGGTACCATTTCTTCGATGGGTTCATCATTCTAACTTAGTATGATTATCTTTCTAGAAAATAAGAAATGTTAAAAATAACTCTTCGATGATTCCGTGGAAGACAAAGAAGATGACGCGCTAATCATTCCGATGTAATAAAACTGAGAGTTAAGATCATTATTATAATTTACGAGCAAAACTTTAATCCTAGGATTCCAACGCTTATTTCATCTGTACACGGCATTTTAGAATTAATTCCGCATTTTTTTTACAAATGAGTGATCGCTACTAATTACCTCGTAACGCAACGTAAGTGGAACTAGAGATCGGCGGTGCTAAAACAAAGTACCTGACAATGAGAAGAAGAAGAAAGAAGCCATCATCATTATGAACATCGCCGTTAGAAACGAAGTCTTCGAATCGGTTCAATACTATAAATGGGAACAGATGATATCCAACAAATTTACGTCGTTGAGGTTTTGATCACAAAGTCTATAATATTAAACTAAATATAACCTGATGGATCTATACTCTAACTGGTAATAAAGCTTAGTGTGGTCGGTAGTTAATTTCGTCCATGGTAACTTTTTACCATCGCCCGTGGTAAAAAAAAACGTTTGCGGGTTATTCGCACGTCAAATTTAATCCCGCCTAACATTGTGGCAAGGCGAATAATCATCAAATACCTGCGATGTTGTCCAAAATTGATTTATTTTAAATATTCACCATTGGCAATACTTAGTTTATTTATCCGTCACTTTAAATATATATCTAAAATAGTGGGTTTTGTCGTATACATACATCAAAGTATCAATGTGTCAAATGACTTTTGAAACATCTGCGAAGATTCGGCCATTTTTAACTAACAATTGGTGGTTTTACCATTGGCTATCGGAGGGTAAGGAACCGATATTTTAAAATAAAGTTTGCAATACTCGACAACCTACCCATAGAATAGAGGAAGTTAAAGAACTTGTAACACGGGGAACGGTATGACGCCCCAGATATACTGAGGAAAGTGAAAGTAGGGAGGCTACAGTGGGTGGGACGTGCAGCGAGTGTAGATGAGTCTGAGGTTCAAGATCTGCACGAGGAAGGTGAGTGGGCGCAGACTGAACCACAACGGCGATGTCAAAGAATAGATGGCACTATTGTGACTGCGGTCATGGAAATTCTGAGGTCGTAAAAGAAAAATAAGTGATATTTACTAACAGGTAGTATTAACAACAAACAGAAGTATAAAACATAAGATGGATTATTTTGTATAATAGAAACATAAATAGGTATAAACAAGGTTTTTACCTATCGAATACCAAAAACCAGGCGAGAACGTCGTATAATTTTTGGTAGGCTTTGGTTGTTAGCCCTGGTTTTTAAAAACTAGAACTTTATTTTTATGTGGGTACGACTGCAAACTTCTGCCGGCGCCATTGTTAAATATCTATTGTGCGGCGGTGCATGCGGAATATGAATTATTTTCGGTATTTATCTTATCAGATTGAGTTCTGGAGTCGAAGGAAACCAAAGAAAATCAGGATCACCGGGCGTGACCGCAGATAAGGCAGATAGATTACTGTTTTTTTTCCTGCATAATTTGGAGCGACATGCTCAACCAATAGAAAACCAGGACTAGCTATCGAAGGAATTTATGGCGACAATATGTGATGCGCAGTTGATTACGAAATTTGTATATTAACACTGTTTGAATATACTAAAACAAATACAATTCGTATGTTAACACTGTTTGAATTCAGTCAAGAGAAAACAATTTATTTATTAGCACTATTTTAAATCAAGTATGACAATAAAATATACTTAAATAATAAGAGGTTAAAGAACATCTGATATGATTTCTCTGCATAATAATATGGCCATTAAACTAAATTAACATGACCCGCGGTGCACTTGTGTAAAATGCCGTGGAAATATACACATGTTCAATGTTCAATCATCATGCAGTTGATTAGCGACTTAGTAATTAAAGTAATTCATTTTCTTACATTGATTGAAATTCAACATACAAAACTAATTGAATTTATTCCGGTACTTTAACGAAAATATACAAATAACAGCATTTCATTCAAATGTGAAAAATATTGTTGCAAAAGTCGAGTCGAATTAATTCAGTTTTTTGAAAAGTGAAAGATGATCAAGAAGTATGATATGCCCGAGGAAACCAGAGTATGATATGACCTTCAGTCAATTTGGTTCGCATCCTAGGTAAAGCTAATCAATCAACCGTAGAATGCGGGAGATGTGTGTGTACCGGGTCGGTCACACTATCCACCAATCTGCTGTCTTGAGTGATGGTTGGGTTAACAAATGATATTAACCCACCGGGCCTACCCCATTGTAGATATCATATATATCAGGAGGTAATTTTCAAAAGTGGTCGACTCCAAATTGATTTTTTTTTACTGGCAGTGCTAAATTAAACTGCTTGAAAATATGTAATTTTCAAATCTAGCCAAATTCAACATCAAATCGTTTAACCCTTTTCTACCCTGACGGTACCATCAACTTTATACAGTCATAAGTCTACGTATTTAGATAATAATACATATTTAATAGTTTACTAACATTAGTTATTTTTTGTTATGTTAACATTGTCAGATGCGCATTGTTACAATGTTGGGTTTGACACGCTTGTACTTCTTGTGATTATTAATAGTTATTTTAACCTCATTTTTTTCTTCTTAAATTTTTAACTATTCTTTAAATGTTTTAGATAGAATATTTCTTTATGCTATTATATTGTACTATGTTATATATTTAAATTTTTTGTGTAAGTCATGTAAAGTCTGAATGTACTTAGAAGTATCACAAATCATAATTAATAATATTTATATAACTAGATTGTTTTTTTATATTTCTATCACGATTTGATTACGTTATGTATTTTTTATATATTTTATACTACAAAAAATATACAGTTGCTAGGTATTTAAATGTAATAATTCGGGATAAAAACCATCTTAATTTTCAACAGCGAACAAATCCAGGTATGGTTATTTTTAAACGGCGCCAAATCCATTTAAATTAATCACGTCATTTTGTTGAATCCTATACATCGTGACGGTGATCGAAAAGATCACTTAAACTTAACACCATCAGGCGCATAAATTTTTAACTTTGTCGAAAGTGAAAAATTTGACCAAATTTGAAAATTAACTCCTGACATAAGTCATCAGTAATAAGGTTTAAGAATTAAATTCATTAATCATAGTGAAAACATTGGCTTCATTCCAATTCTCAAATAAAGAGAAATATTTGAAAAAAGTCCTTTAAAGATTAACGCCTATAAGTGCATACAGTTAATAAATATCGAAAGATTTATATTTAATTAAGAAAATACGACCTTGCATTATTGAATCAGGGCGAGTCGGTGACGAAATTTAAAAACAACAACAATCAACTAATAATGTTAATGCAACGTTGCATCTTTTTATTGCTCAACACTGATTGGAATACAATGAAAAGAAAACAGATGACGCGTCTGTGAAATTGCAATATGGCACATTTCGTTCAGTCTCATAGAACTTTTACGATTTATTTTTTTTGTTCGCGGACAAAATTGTGTTTACCAAACATAAAATTAAACAATTTTATAAATAAAATTCAAAGAGAAAATTATCTACAAAACCTGTGTTCGTATTTAAAGTGATAAAAAAAAAAAACAATGCGGGAATCATGTTTTTCTAATAAGAACAAAAACATTTTAATTATGAAATGAAAATCTACATTAATGGTCATCAAAACTCATTATTTTATAATTTCTAATAACTTTGAATTCAAAACAAAAAAGGGGACTATCAGAGAAGAGATCTGCCTCCCGGACAGATTCCAGAAAAAATCATTTAAATTTATCATCGTCTATCTCGCTGCGTCAGCCATGGCACCATCCTATCAAGACGAAGATGCAATCTATATTATAGAACAACATCTGCCTTAAAATTATGTAACTTCGGATAGTCTCTGAAGTCCTGATCGATATGTAGCATCCGTTAGCTCAAACCAGAATACTGTGTCACCAAATCTCTTTATAGGGTTTACATGCTGCTCGTGAGTTGAAATACTCTTCGGTGTTTCGGTTTCTAGACAATTAATTAAAGTAATTTCTATACATAGCAACTTTCCACACAATTTTATTTGTATTGCTGATGAACTGCGTACCCTCTGATAAAATTACTAATATAAGTACATTACGTGCATTATAAAAAATAACATTACAATTTATCAATCCTCTTACATAAAACCCATTTACAAATAAAAGAAGCCATTATAGTCTCCTCATTCTAGGTAAATATGCTCTGGACTTGAAGAAACATAATAAGATCAACGTACCTATAATAGCAACTATTACACACAAATGAAAAACAATCTCTATGTCTTCACGAAGCCTCCAGACTTACCGAGGACAGATACAGGTGGAGGCATAGTATCAAGGGATTCACATGAGAGTTAGCAAACCTCAACAACGAGAACTCTAATAGAATGTAACAAATAACTCGGCTGCATTATATTTAGATCATACAGAGAAAAGTTAGCAGAAATACAGAAGAACGGATGGACCTATTTCCTTTCGTGGATTTGTATCTTTCCAGAGATTTCTCTCTAAAATAAAGTGGCTTTTTAATCCGTTCAATAATAATGCTGTAGCAATTTTGTAATTTTTACGATTCACTCATACTGTTTAAAATAATTACAGAGCGTACGTACCCAGTGTCAATGGGATTGTTGGTATTCTGGACAAAAAACTATTGTTGTGCTTTCTTGTTCACGTGAATATCAAATACAAAATATGCACAAATGTCAAGAAGACGTTTAACAATAAGTGCACCAGTTAACATTATATCACAACGTGGAGAAAATTCAGTTTCCATATCTAAAATACGATATAAATTAAAAAATATATCAAATATGATTTGTCAACTTAACTTTATGTCAAACCAAAAGGTTATGCCCTTAAACGTTCGAGGCTACGCTAGGCTATTTTCGTATGAAATGACAATGTCGTTGCCAATAAAGACATACGTACGAGTTAATTCAGTAGAAAAGGCAATTTTAATAAATTTTATTGTTGCGACTGTCATATAATATCATCGTATATATTGTACAAAGCGATGCAATTATTATATGCAATTATACACCTGGGTCCTTAAATGTTTGGAGCCTTTTTTCTTATGACTGCCTCTGGAACTGAGCCGCTAGGCATGGATTTATTTCTGGGTGAGATTTAAAACACTGCAGGTATATTTTTACTGGATGAGCTTCTATAGTCTGTTTTAATACTAAAGGGTTTAAATTTTATTTCGTTAAACAAATAAAGAATAAAAGCGTAAAGGGTGTGAAGACATTTTGCCCGAAAAGATTTACAATGTTGTGACATTATTGAATTTAAACCGATTTTTTTTTAAATATCGTAATATAATAATAATACATTTTTAACATCCACGGGATGGGAATGCGACGGGGAAAATTCGTAAGTCAGCGCGTAAATGTGGCATTCTATCCTCTGATACCAAGATTTGCTGGCAATGGAATTTCGACGGCTTGAAGTAGATGCAGATATGACCTAAATCTATTTTCAATATCCAACCTACTGCGTAATTTGTAAAAACATTGTGCTAAAGCCGAAATTTTTGGCAAGCATGAAGCAAACTGGTAAGATTTATTGTTTTTTCATAAAACTTTTGTAACTGACGCATGCAGATCTTACACAGATCTACCAGATGCTGCGTGGAGCGGAAGTGAAGGGAATTTATTTATTATGGAATCGTTGCAACCGACAAAATAAAATTCAATTCTTAAAATATGTATAAATGAACAGCTAAACCGTATATAAATAAAAAATTTTTAAGAAAAATAAACAAGATGTCATTTTGAAAAGAGATTATAATATCGATGTCGCCAACGTTATTCCTTGCTAACGATGCATACCATAATATGAGTAGTTCGAGCGCACTATGCATTATTGTGTTACGCACGCGACGGATAACGATGCATAAATATTTGAAGCGTCGCTAACGCGAAGTCGCAAGGTTTAAAAATCGAATGATTAATGCTTCTGACATATTTCATATTATGTACCGATATCAAGATTTTTATTCGTTTTCTTTTAAAGTCTCGGTACGCTATATGTGAAAATGACCGATTAAATTCCATGACGGGTACGTCATTGTTATATCTGAAATAAATCGAGCGCGTATCGGAAAACGATAGAGGTAACCAGAATCATTGACAATAACATATTGAATAAAACACGCATACGCACTTATCTATAGAACGGCATTTTTAACGTATCATTCAGAATGAAGAGATTAGTATTATCGCGCCCACGGGTAGCAAGATAATGACTAAATTAATAATCCATTGAACCCGCAATCCGATGGATTGATAACGAAACAAATAAATATATGGCCTCGTTAAAATAAAACAAATTTTTATTTATTTTACATTATCTTCATAATGTAAGTGATGTTCACTGTCTCCTTAACTAGACCGAAATCTGTACTAAAGGAGACAGGTTCATCCGTTGTCTGTCATACATATATTAAATTATTTTATTTTTATCTAAAACAAAAATACCCATGATTGAAACACTATGCAAAAGGAAACGATGAATATAAAGAAATTACGTTATGTTCATGTGATCATTTCCATGAATCTTTGCTCAGTTTCCTTTCTGCCAACACCCAATAACCAGCTCCTGAGATGGTGTTTGAGATTGTCCATCGAGAATTGTTTCATACTGCTCGGCAAAATGTTATAGGCTTTGGGGGCCAGAAACATATGGAAGGATTGACCAAAGCTTGTTTTCATTTTAGGCTTCACGGTGATCCTATTCTTTTTTGCTCTCATAACATAACTATGCGATGGATATTGATGAAGTTCTTTGTTGGAATGAAAATAAAGTATCAGCCTTTTTTTTACATAGAGTTGTCGAATATCAAGAAGCTGACATTCCTCAAATAGTGAATCAGAGGGAAACCAATATGGTTTTTGTAGATGATTTTGAGAATGGATTTTTGTGTGATTACTAATTGGTTAAGGGCAGTTTTCCCAACTCCACCCCAACCTAAGATCGCTAAAAAGGGATTGACAGAGAGCAATGTATATTGTTCTCAACGTACGTTTCTCTTTGATTTATTGTTATGTATTAAATATTACTCACCCAGAAACTTGTTTATTAAATATTACTCACCCAGAAATTTTCAATTTACTTGCTATCAAATTATCATTGAATAAAATAAAAAATGGAGCTTGGCGGTAGCAATAAGTCCGGAAATTTTACGAGCTGTGTGATGTGCCGAAAGTCGCAAAATTCAATTAGGGAGGCCTTCGACGGGTAGGCTGTATAGAGCAGCGGCGATGGTGGTTTGCGAGAAAATTTCACTGGTCCGCAATGACATGTGGACATAATTTGCATGGTAATAGATTCGTTTGCAGCCAACATTCAAGATAGTAAATTAAGCATGAATTTAAAAGAAAGCGACAACACTCTCAACGGTAAATTTCATTCATCCTTATCAAGGACCTCAGTTTTCGCTTTCCATAAAAAGTAAATACCCTTTGCTTACTGAAAAGGCGATGAAAATTCTCATTCAATTCTCAACAACTTATTTATGCGAAAAGACCCTTTTATCTGTCACAGCAATCTAAACACGGTACCGATCTCGGCTTGAAATAAATGCAGTTCTCCATCATGCAGTAACATCATTGGACCCAAATATCCATAATCTTATTTCAAGCAAGCCGGAACCTTACCTTCATCGCACAAAAAATGTTTAATATAATGTTTTTACATTTTTTCTTTTATTAATAAATTTTTTATTATTTGGTTACATTTAATGGTTTTATCTTATTAACTAGATGCATTTTATGTGTTCTCTTTTCACTTTTATCTAAATTTACTTGACACTTTAAAAAAAATCCTATTAGTGGTCCGCGAGATCCTGAAGTTAGGCGACCGCTGGTATAGAGCGCAGGAACGATGCGCAGTGAAATGTGACTGCTCAAAAATAAACTACGAACATTCAGACTCAAAACGAGAAACAGTTCATCTTGGCGTCAGCAATCGGCGGGAAGGAACATGATAAAAAAAAAAAAATGCTAACATAAAGTACAACTGCTGGTATGCGCGCACGTGCGCACAAATACCGTATACAATAGATTTTCATCAAATAACGCACAAATGGAAAACGGCGCTAGCTAGAAACTGGCAGCAGTATAAAAAGCGACTCTCTCCGGGAACACGTTGCATGTCTCGGGTGTAATGTGCATTCCGCTATGGAGGAAACGAAAAAATATGCGAATATCTCCAAGAAACATCACAGTGGTTCTGCGGGCGAACGGAAACTGAAGTTTTCCGAACACGGGTTCAATACTCAAGACTTATTGTTATACTATTAAATACATTATTTTTGTGTGATTTATAATATATATTCGTTGAATTTATTATATTTGTATAATAGTTGAAAAAATTAACTTTAAGTAGATTCACGATGACTATTTGGGCAATTTTACTCCACCCCTCCGGGTATATTTTCAAATTTTAATATTCACATTTCCACGAGTTTTAGTTTGACGGTATGCGAGTACAATGTATTCTTCCAGCACATTTCTATTGAAGGTTTCATTTTCATTTGTCAGAAACGATGTAAGTGTATGTATAACTAAACATTCGCACTAGAAATTTGAAATATGTTTTACATTTTCTTTTCTATTCAATAGACGATTAGAAAATTGGTCGCTATTTAATCCACTTTCATTCGTAGACCCTTGTGTCCCATAAATTCTTTTAAAATGCGTACTAAATTAAATAAAAAAATTACACGTATCATATTTGCATTATTACAAAAATCCGCGTCGGCGCACTTAGTCAAGATACATAAATATACGGAAATATCTACGTTAAAATTGGCCGTTGACGTTCGAATTCAATCAATTTTTTTATTTACTAGCACATACGCATGTAGTATGTTAGTGTTAGGTTAGGTTAAGAAATATCTAGGAAGAATTTGGTTGTAAAGTGCCAAATTCAGGATCAAATAAATCTGTATATAACATATACAAATAAAATGTTTAAAAATAGTTATATTAAATTACTAAACGAACCAGGTGAAATTCCTTAATTTCATTAAAACTAAATATTATTTAAGTGTAATTGAACGTTGGTAACGACATATTGTGATACTTGTAATAAAGACCACGATAACAGAGCACGAATAAATCCGGCGAACGGTAAGATAACCAAATAGGTAGTCGATGTCATCATTAACGCCTTTCAGCACGTCTTCTAATAAATCAATCAATTTAGCTATCAAAAAAAGTAATTTCCAAGTAAAGTTGATTTTGCAATTTATACATTGGAATGCTATAATCGTAGCTATAATAAGGGGTGTTATATACGTATCACGTAATCTTAAATATATTTTTGAACATACGGAACAACATTAATAATTGATTGGGTACTGTGATAGATTTGCAAAGTGAAACTGATTAAAAATAAACTTTAAATAAAAATTAATGACGAAAATCGCACAAATTTTTGATGACAAGATTTTAATACCGAATCCCCGAAAATTTGCGCTACGGTTCGCCAGAACGAAACGCGTTTATAAATACAATCATCGTATTGTAGAGCGAGGGCTGTTACATAGTGGTTTACATCTTAGTAACTATTACGAATTACTTACATATCAATGCACTTACTTAACAATTAACTTGTCCTGCGGCAGCTAGCAATTGAAATTGGTGTATAACAACAGCGATATAGTGTGGCGAAAGTGAAGTAAAATAATAGAAACTAGCAGGCCCTGCGGACGGCTATTGTGGCCGCTTCGTGGCCGATAGTAGCCGCATCGGGGCCATGTTGACCGCTGCGCGGTTAGGGTCTCATCCGATGTCGCCGATTGTTTGCTGTTTAGTCCCTACTGGTGGTTATTGTGACATCGGCCATCGGTGTCAATTGAATCATATTTCAATGTTAGAGCTTTCTCCGAAACAAACCATACGTAAATAAAATGTCGATGTAATTAAAAGTATTTCATCTTTCAAGTTAGCTGTCAAAACGAACAAAAAATGACGAGAATCGTGGAAAGACAATTTCTATGGTAAGATTTCTTCCTTACCGTAGACAGAAGAAAAAATATTAGCAGAGATATAATTAAAAACACGTTCGTTTTTCACAATAACAGCCATAATGACGATGCATCCAAGACGTCCAGAAAATCATAGAAATAGAAGAGGAGACCTATCATATATATATATATATATATATATATATATATATATATATATATATATTGCATCTTATTACATATAGATAATATCTTCAGTAAAATTCTGTCCAAAACCCAACTCGAATCCAAACTAAACTAAATCGATATGAAAAACATCCGATACTCGGCCATTCTGAGTCAAACCTAAATTTCTATTGTCTTTTCCGTCTTGTATCTTTATTTTTATAGTTTGCTTTACTTATTTTAAATTTTGTATTTTTCCATTCTATTTTTATAGTTTGTTTTGCTTATTTTTAAATTTCTATTTTTTATTGTATTTTAATATATGTATTTCATGCTAATATATGTAGCTGCTCATGTATTTTTTTTTTAATTTTTATACCAAACCTATTTTGTAATAATAATAATAAATAAAAAAATTCATTGATAAATTCACGAACATCTTATTACTGGAAATGTAAATGGAAACCTTTACATTAGCGACTTCAGCCATCTTCGTTTAGAATAAACGAAGGAGAACTTAATTGGTATGTAATGATAAAATGGCTGACTACTAGAAAAACAATACAATTATGAGAAATCAACAGAAAGAATAATGATGATCTACGTGACGAAAATAATACGTGAAAAGATTTACATATTATTATAGGACGAAGTTCAAGTCAAGAAATACATTGGATGATATAAAAACTGCATCTATAAAGCTAATTAATTCACCCGAAAACCATGTGGGAGTGTTTAATATTCGTTATATGGAGATTACGTCAGCACCATCGGAACACTCACAAGTGTTGTGACGTCATGTTCCTTTTTATCCTTATCAAGCAAAGAAGGCTGGTTTAAAACTGGTATTTTCAACGAAATTTACATTCTTATTCGCGCTGCATCATTAAAAACATTAAAAAAATGAGAGACGAGAGAGTACGTGGTACGTTTTTTCATACATTATTTAGTTGCTTCGAATTTCAAAGAATCCTCGTATCGTGTGTTGTAACAAGTAATAACCTTGTAATAAGATTCCCCGAGTTAGTGGACACGTCAAAGATAACTAAAATTATGTATACATTGTAAGCGAACTAATTAATAGCTTGTGTCTCGAACGTGTAATTACTGAGCCTAACAATTAAGCATCATTTCTTACACTTAACGCATCTAGAGGTTACGAAAGAGTAATGCAATATCTTTAATGTCACTATCTAATGAAGAAAAACAATCTCCGCGTAAAATATACTCTCAATCAATACAGCGAATAATATTGTGTGAGCGAGTCCGCCGCCATTTCGTCACGGCAGTCGTGAATGAAGCACGAATGATCTCAGGTGAGTCGGATATGATTCACCGAAACCCCATACTCTCAGAGGCTGGTAAACCACGAGATTCTAGAAAATTCGATGACGCAGTACGCTCGACCTTGTCGCGGGAAGTAACACTCGGCAGAATCAGATATTAATGTGCCCTTAATCCACAATAGAAAACGATTCGCAAATGAACTATGTAAATAGTTTTGTAAAACGTTTGGTAATATCTGGAACCCGTAATGAAGTAAATTTGGTCCAACTTGACGACTGTAAAATGTGAGTAAAATGAGCGATCGACTGGGTATTAAGTATTAAGCATGTTTGGGGGACGAAAATATTTTGCGCGGAATTCGGGGATTATTTGGAAATCGTAAAAGTGGGTAAGATTAGAATAATTACCAATCGTTATTTACGATACGTGTGATATTTACAAAGGTATGTTGGAAGTTGTATATTTTATTTTGTTATTTATACAAATACACGGTGATTAGAATCGAAAAAAAAAATAAGAGAACCGGTCGTAACGAACAATCCAAGACTAAGAGCCGTCTTTTATTCTATGACTGACATCACGCGATTCGTGTAATAATCATTCATCCAAGTTTAGACCTTCGGTTGTCGCGGCTCATGCAGCGGGGTTACCGTTCAAACCGGCTCCAGCCAACCTCCATCCAGCGCCATTGTTTTCAGATTGCAAAATGCCTTTCAATACCTCTGCGTTCATTCACAACACGATTAATGTTAATCTTGTAGAAAATAATAATCCTTCATTTTGAAAATAGTTTTAGTACGTTTTTAAATACCAGTAAGTGCTGAACTCGCAGAGAAGATTTTACCATTATGGATATTGAATAAAATATGTAATCATCAAGGCGCGTGAAATATTTATTTGAACAATTTTCTATCACATCTTTTTTCGAGATTACTCTAGTGCGAAATTTGGGGAGGGGGGAACTAAGATAATTTACACATTAATTTTCGAAACCTACGTTTGACGATTATGGATACTGATAAAATATGTAATCACCAAGGTGTGTAACGTATTTATTTATTTAGTCACATATTTCTCAGAGATTATTCTAGTACGAAATTAGTACCTATACAAAAAAAAAAAAAAAACATTTTAATATTTTCGGAGACGACAATTTATTTGGTTTTGTGACAGGCAGCCGCCAGGGCCAGGAGTGGTGATTTTAGGCACCGCTTTGTACTCTTAAGGTTTAATGATGCTCGCATACGACTCTTAATATTCACGTTTATATCAATCACATCACGAGATTTGATCCACCTATCTTCAAATCCTACCTAGATATTACAGGTCAACTTGTCATCAAAAAAAAAAAACTTTTTTGTCATAAATTTTCTCATCCCGACGAGAAAGAGAGTCTCAGAGTCTTTCTACCGTAATCTCGGGTTCGCAACTTGAGCAAAACTGCGTGCAGATGCATTTCTCACAACCGAATTGAAATGCGCTTTGCCATTGCGAATATTAGACGGATGAGTCATCCGATCGGCCTATCGCCTCCGGTCGCGAATCCGGTTCGCGCAGACTCCGCCATCGCGAACGTTAAAAAAATAACAAGCGGGTTGTTGAGTGCGGCGGATAGATGCACACTCCCGCCGATACTATTTTCGCGCAAGCTGAAATCGGTTTATTAATTATCGAAGCGTAAGACGGGATAAGCGGCGATGATGCGACGCGTCCGAAGCAATCGTAATAACTATTTATTTGAATACAATAGCGTGCTCAGATATGTGGAACCATCGAATTAATATTAATTAAATCGAGATGTGCTCTCCCGTGCAGCTATGTATGTAGTAAATTGATTATAATTATTTATCCTGATGGATAAAGAATGCAAATACAGTGGAACCTCGATTTTACATGGCCGGAATTCACGTTTTCTCTCAATTTACGTATTATTTCTGCAGTCCTTTCAAAAACCTTTAATTTATAATATTTTAAAAACTATTTTAAAAAAAAACATGCAGCAAAATATTGTTCAATTTTTTTAAATAAAAAATAAATAATGTGTTTTTATAATACCCCCATTTACATTTATTTTGTTGGTCCCTTCAGACTTCAGAAAATCGGGGTTTCACTGTATGTTATATTTGAGAAAAATGAAAAATATATAATATATGGATCCACAGATCGTCAGCGTCTATTTAAATGATCACGCTCGGAAATGTACAGGAAGAATATAGCGACGTGAGAATGTTTATTATTACTGACCTTCACGACAATATTATATGTATATATGAAATATACATGTACGCTACGTATACATAGTATATATATCTTTTACGTTTCATTCTGGAAATTATATCATCGTTCAACGATTGACGTGAAGAAACATCCGGCTGAGTCAACAGTTCTCGGTACTAAAGAGATGAAGGAAATCGGATAGACATGTGTTGACTTATCGGAAAGTCGTAAAAACCAACAGATGCGAATTAAAATTTCTAAATACAAATTGTAATTCAACATACACCTACCGTTTGTAAAGATTTACAATAAAAAGCTTCGAATCACATTTGTATTTTATTATAAATCAACTTCAATAATTTTTAATACCGAAAAAATATTTATATATCAGTAGGTGCTACGATCGGCTCTATTATAAAACTATAAAATGTATGTCGCACTTTTCACTGCTTGTCGAAATAGGTCGAAGTAGTTAGATGAAGATATTTCTCTCTCAGTCATTGCTTCGGACCCGACAAAAAAATTATTATCGCATGTTTACTTTGTGCGAACAAACTTTACGTATTTACATACCGGGGCTTTATTAACTGAACAAAGTGTCATTTCAGACTCAGAGATGACACGCACTGTAGCAATCAGAGATGACACGCACTATAGCAATCATTCTAAAAGTACATAACGTATTGCTATAATTATCAATCGAGAAATAATAAACAGACAGCAGTTATACGATAATATAATATTCAACATTTTATTTATGTATGAATGTATGATTCACAAATGTTGGTAGTAAATTAAAATATGTATAAAATACTGTAGAGGTTTCATGAAACACTCGCTTCATTATAATTATGTGAACAGAAAATTGCCCAACTAACGGAAAACGAATTGTCCGCAAGTTTTGACAATAACAAATTATTTTGCGTTTTGAATGCGAAGATAATGATAACAATGGTACATTTAATGAGGGGAGTCAAACAATGTTTCTTTCAGTTGTCAGTTATTAATAGGAACCAAAATGCGAACATTATTATTTCAATTTATGTTAAAAATAATATGACTCGCCGATATGAAATGAAAACGCGATCGGTTGCGTCAGTTGGTACATTGAGATGATGAAAAATAATTATAAACTTATAACGTTTACATACTGTTATAGCGATGGCAATGGTGTAGTCTTCACATAGCATATACACATAGTCTGAGCAAACAGTAATGTTCGCATATTAAGTAGTAGTTCAATACGGTTGACAACTAATCCACCCACGGATTACGCCAGTCCAATCCGTGCAGAATCCAAAGATACAAAATGAACATGCATATAAAACAGCACAAATGTACTATAGACTTTGATTTATTATAAAAAATATAAATAAAAAAGTAATAATACAAATTAAATGTATTAATTAGAAAGGTATACATATAAAATCAATTTATCTAAAAAATATTATTGTCGCTACTAGTAGAGCCTGGATCTTATCCTATCCGGGGAAATGCATTAACCGATTATGCTACACCAACACAATAAGTTGACAACAAATTTTCAAACTTATGTGTTGCACTTTCAAATTGATACATCTATCGTCCCATTATTACTTATTACATTATTTACGGAATCTCAAACGCATTTGAGTAATCCGATAGGAGACGCCGGAATTAAATGATAATTCATTTATATTAAATTTTATAAACCTATCGCAGACCTGTTCTGTTCTGTAAAATTGTGCCTTTCACAATAAGAATGTGTTCTCCTTAAAAATAATAAAAATATTATCAATAAAAACATGAAGGGTGCGAAAATTCTACTGGGTGACGTAAAACAAACAATATTTTTTAACTGACAATATTGCGTTGAGAACAGGCGAAAAGATAAATTGCTATTCTTAACTCACCGGTGTTAAGTGTGTGTGCTTGTAAAGATGATTGAAAACTATGACCGTAATCACTATTTTAATACTATTTTTATTTACAAAATATTATTGTATATTTAAATTATTAACATTTGAGACTTCAAAGTATCACGTCTTGAGCACGTGCAGGCGCGTGTTCAGATCACGCGTCGCCGTAAATAAATACCATATAAAAATACGAACCGAATATAATATTTTGGTACATTCCGCCGGCAGCGATACTCCACCTAGGCAATATTTTCAGGAACTCAATCACTGTTAGTGTTTGTGACTTAACAGATATGAGTGATTGACTCACAGTTGGTGATTTTGTGCATGAGCATTATGAAACGACCGAGAACATACAAAAGCTCTCAACATACCGTCTTCAAATGACTCGAATCTTCAATTAAAAATTTTAGACAATTAACCACCATGAGAAAGTACAAGTATTAAGCGTCGTTCAGGGAATCACTCCGCGTAATTTCAACATGAGTATGTTTTTATTAAGTTAAGAAACCGTACCCTCCATCGGGAGTTTAGTTTCTACTTTACGGCATGGACAGAGACGCACTGGATGTTACGTCATATCATCGCTAGATCCGTTGTTGTCCGACGATTTTTACGCGGAGCGTTTGTCTGAACGTGACCTTGAATCTACAAATAGTGTCTCCGGATAAACTAATGTGGTTTCATATAAATTCTACCACCATCCGATAGGAATAAAAAATACTAAAGTAAATGTGACTGAATTGTCCGAAAGGGATGCGCAGCGATTAATGTCAAAGATGTATATGTACGGGTTGAAATTACCTTTTTGTAAAGCTTGATCCATGTGAGATCACCTTTAGAATCTGTATATTGAAGGCCGAAGAACCAAACTTCTCTGAGTCCTATGGTCTTGACGACCTGATCGAACAGCTGTTTGCCGGTGGTGGTCTGCTGGATCGCGAACTCCAGCTCCGCGTCCATCGTCGTCACCCGCACGTTCATCTATAATAATTATAAATATATTAGTTTCTGCCGATATATAATTTCATAATTTGATGTTCCATGGCAGTAAACATATTTTCATAGCACAATTAAAAAGGTAATATATTTTGTTCAGCATTCTAGATGACATAAAGAACCTTTGAAATATACAACTAATTTAAATAATATATATTATTTAATCTTCTTTGCTTACAGACAATCTCAAAGGTTGCCAATTACTAAATAATTATGTATATTCTTGTAATAAATAATATTCTTGGAGAAATTGAACTTAAATGTTATCGACATCAAAAAAAATTTTTGATCAAACTTTTATTCGAATATTCAGTAGATTAATAACTCAATCAGGATTAACATTATCATTTTGAATAATTTTAATATCTGTAATTATTTACTTAGCTGCACGAATAGAAAAACAACAATACACCAGTAATAATGCAATGTTACTAAATAAATAACTGTGTGTAATAGTGCCATTATTTTTCTTTTTGGGCTATTTTCAACTTAAAGTACTGACATTCTTTGTATTTTTAAAGATAACACATTATCATTTGTGAAGTTGCAATTTTTCCTAGTTCAAAATCCCGATGGCAGCTAAAATATTTTTTCGATAAATTGAGTTTATCTGTTTGTATGTCTTTCTAATTGATGCATTTAATTTGTATTATAATTCTTTGCATTTACTTTTTATAAATTAGGTTTTTCATCATTAATAGTTTTACCAAATATTTTTTTGTTTGATATTTATAGTTGAGGAAAACGATTTTCCTATTTATATATTAATATACATATTTTGAATAAAGATATATATTTTTAACAAATTTATATATAACCTAATATACAAATATTAAAAAAAAACCTACAAGAATTATAAAAAAGATAAGACCGTCAGGATTAGACCCATAAAAGATATAAAAAAGAAGGTCAAGATAAGATCCATCAGAAATATTGAAGTTTACTAAGAGATACACGATTTTAAAAAAATTGTCAAAAAGTATTTTAAACAAAGTATGTAATAATGTTATTTTTAAATAACAAATAATTAACCTTTCTAGCCTAGATCCTAGGCAAGATTTGTTCACATCAGATCCCAAGAACTAGTATTTTCTTCGAAGCGCAAATATTGCTCGGCTATTTTATAAAATGACAGAAATTTGTGTCTTGTTAAAAGCAACTCGATGCAACACAAAAAGTTGGCCAAGAAGCAAAAACGGTATTTAAAATTACTACAGATAAAATAGTGAATAGTATTAAAACAGGATGCTTGCACAAAACCAAAATACATTCGAATGTATTCTTGCCAAATCCCGACGTGACAAGGTGCTATCTGCATTGAATATAAAATTTGCCAAAACTAACTTACAAAAGCTGCTACTCAAGTATTTTACAAGTACAGTTTTTTTTTTCATTTACGTTTGTAAATAAAAGCTATCTTTGTCGTGTTATCAATCAATCATTCAATATCGACGATCTACGAAATAATTAGATAATAGATAATTTCAAAAAATAAAATGTCTCATGTCAATAAAATGTCACAATAATATAAATGCAAACTAATTAGCTGGCTAATAGCAATTAACTAGGTAACAAAAAAATAATATGAATAAATTTAAAAAAAAACGTTTGATAATGTTATGAACATTTTTTTTTTGTAAAAGCTCTAATATGTAATGCCATCAGATAACTATCAAAAATATTGTATCTTGTACGGTATTAAGGGTCGCTGGAACAAATGCGTTGACTTAATTCAAAATGATCGATCACACGGGAATTTCGTCACTACGCCTTCAAAACCAACTGCCTATGAGATTTCTAAAGTGTCACAATTCTATAAAATTAATTTACATTGATGAAGATATTTTTGCTGAAGCCAACCAATTAATATAGATTTGTAAAAAATACTAATTACATGAGTTACTAAATTAAACGTTTCCAGATCAGTTTTTAAAAAGTCAAATGCACAAATCGTATTTCCTGAAAAACTTCCGTAGTCAGTTCAGCAGGCGCGATGCGAATTGCATAAATAGGACAAAAAATCATTCGTTACGAGAAATGAAAATACTATTTTTACGTCGCGAAGGAGGCGGACGTGGCGACGAAAAAAATATCGATGCTATTAAGAAATATAAGGGGCGAACTGCTGGCGGGCATTCGCAAGTCAATCCAATGTCTGAATTAAATTGTTAGATACAAGTATACACATATTACCGACACGCACTAATCAATCGTATGGCCCGCATCCTCGGATGAGATTTTCGATTTGAGACAATCTCTAAAATAGGGATTACATGCTCCCATGAAATTCTTTGGATAATTCTCGGCTTTCGCAGTAAACGCACCAAGTCTCAGAGATTAGCCGTCTTGCACTTCACTTCACTTCACGCTTGTTGTACGTCAAACGTCCATCCATTGACCGTTGATGTACCGTTCGGCAATTGGGTGAATTTAAATTTCCCCACCAACAGTTAAAACGGAATAAATGTTGGTAATTTTAATGCCTTTTATTTGTTTAAATAGATGAAAATATCTATGATTCTGGGTGACGTTGTTTAGTTGTTAAATTGAACGTCACGCATTGCGATATACATGGATTTGAGATTTCGTCTCTTTCTACCAATCTTCAGATTTAAAAAATCTCAAGACGTATGCTTGATATTAAAATTTATCTCACCGTATCTCGTTCCGTGGACACGGGTCGTTATTATATATTTGAGATTTTCTTGTATATTGTCCATTCAAACGAATGTATGTAACAATGTTCTTCGCGTCGCATCTTTGATATTTTAGTTTGCTGCGTCGCCAGAAAACGGGTCCAAACTATTTTTAAACTCCATGACAATAAAAGTCGATTCGGCTGCCATATAAAATGTCCCTGGGCAGAATTACACAATTGAAGATAAAGAATAATTTATGTCTTCCAATTAAAATTGTTTAGCGGGCTCGTGAACCGAAAAATTGCGCGTGGCCCACGAAAATATCGATTAAAAAAAAAATTCCAATTTATTCTAAATTCTATTTGCAGATTATCGGAAGACTGTATAATAATAATGATGCAGTGTAAAAATTGCACTATAATAATTATTGAAATACAGATACATTAATTTATATTACAAGTTAATAATGAGTAGATTTTTCATTAACTCTTGTGTAGCAGGACCGAAAATTTAATACATCCAAGAATTCCATAATTATTCAAAATTAACATTTTCAATTATAACCGATTTAATTACTAGTAAAACCAGAAGATATAAACAATTTTTTTTATTAATGTGGATTATATTTTATCTCAAGAGTATCTATCTATCTATAACATTAGACGATAGGGTAGATTTTATTCAATAATCGAAATAAAATTTTAAAAAACGGGTTATTGTAAATTTCATTATCTGTAAAGAATTGTTCATGAAAGAGTTTATTTATATACATGTCGTACCTAAGTAGGTATTAAAATAACGTATATTAAAAAAATATTGAATGACATTTGAAGACAATGATGGCAATTTATTTATTGAAGGTCAAAACATTCAAAAAAATATTTTTCGCAGACCAAACGTAATATGTGAGAACGTAGAGGCGGCTGACATTTTAACGATTTTCTCCTGCCGGAAATACTTACATAGAAAAATAATTCCAGAAAAAAAAAATACCTTCATATTTTGCATTTAATTTTTGTGTTATATAAAATTTGCATATAAAAACATTCTAAATTGCTTTTTTCGCAAATTTCATAATAAGACATAAATGTTAGTTTTATAATTGATACAGTGCATTTATTTAGGTGTTAATAATATGAAATTAAAATGCCACAAATATTTTCATATCAAGATCGGCGAGATTGTATGATATGAACGTGGATGAGGCGAGAACCGTGTGTCAGGACAGACGAGTACCACACTCTATCCTCTCACCGGGAGTAGGTAGAATAATTAAAGTAATAACAATATTTAAAAATAAATGTTGCTGAATTATAAAATACGTTTTTAGTTGTAAAATCAATGCTATAATGTTAAGAATACTTATACTTTACTAAGTATTTTTAAATACTAGTACATACATGTATAAAAATAAAAGCAGTACGTTGTACAGAATATTTACAGACGTCTGTGTCTGTAGTACAATCATTATTTGCATTCAAAGCACTAAGCAATGGTCCGGACGTGAGCGGCGAGCTTAGTATCAAGAGTGTGATCACGATACGATGTTGCAGAAAAATGAGTCATACTACCAGTTTATATCTGTGAACAGGGTGTAACAGATCCACTCCACAATATTATATGGGTGGATACCCGACTAAATTGCTAGTCGAAAATGTTGTGGTATAACCTACATATATATATATATATATATATATATATATATATATATATATATATATATATATATATATATATAAAACTACATGATATATATTATAATTCAAGAGAAAAGAAATATAGTAGACACATAATTTATAATTTATGACAAAATGTATCACTTAGTCCAGAAATTACGCCATCTTCAGATTTGAGTAGCTTTGTAAGGTTCGGTCGAATAGTGCATTTAAAAATCATTTCATAAAAGGATTCGATTGAAACATTTAACACATGCACTTTCAAATCGAATTTAAAATTTATTTTTATTTCTCAAATTTTTTGTGAATACTAAACATGCTGTCTCATAACGCTTTTTAATTTACAAGTAAAAATTAGGTTTCATTTTTATAATTTATGTGTTATTCCCCTTACAATATAGTTATATACCGCTGCCTTTTTTATAACATTAAGAAAAATAATACAATTATCTTCCAAATTTGATGATCTTCAAACAGTACTCAATTATTAATCACAAAAACAAAATTAAATTTCAAATACGATCTAACAATTTGTGCATTATTTTCGTTGCACAGTTGAAATATATTGATGTGAACAAATTACGAATACATATCTACATAATAGTTTTCTTTAAACAAAAACTACATCACGTTCGTTCTGAGTCTAATATTTATTTAAACTACGAGAATCAACTTTTAATTTCTAAGTAAAATAATTTGCTTCAACAATAATTGAGAAAAAAAATGGATAATGAGACGAGACTGCATCGTGGAGTAAAGGAGCTAATACACTATTTTGATGACAGAATGGCCGTGAATCATAATAAGCATGTCGCAAAACAACCTGACCTATTAATAATGCGATATCTGAATACTGAAAAATAACTGAGATGTGCATCAGCGCGGGCAACGTTTACACCGCAACTCAAGCAGCTGTGTAATGAATCAGATTGGCTTCGCGGTATGTACGCGGGTGCGGGTGTGGGCGTGGGCGTAGGCGATAAAGGATTGAGTCAGAAGGATGTATAGTGTGAATGATTTTTAATAAAAAAAAGTAAACGAACGTTTCTCAATCTGAGGGTACACGAAAAATCTGCCATTTATATTGTTCGACACGAGAAAGACGAAAATAAATTGTCTATTGCGAACTGCACGTTAATTTCTCTATTCAATTTTTGTGCGATTTTTAGAAATGACTCTCCTAAAAACGACTCATCAGCAATATTCAAGCAAAAAATGTCGATACATTCACATTTACAATTTTTTCGGTACAAATAGATTTACAGATATACAAACTAACATTTTTATAAGGTAGACGATAAATATATGTATACAGAATAATATACATAAATTGGAAGTAACGAGAGATCGAGTCGAAAGGAGAAATCAAGAACAAAAGAAAAACGTACACGCGACGGAAATACAAATAAATGTTAAAATATACAAAAAAAAAAAAAACAAACAAACAAATAACACGCCTGTTAAATGAAATGATTCACAATCGCAACGATAATAAAGATAAATAAATGGCATGAAATTGCAAGGAAGTTCAAAAATAAACAATAATCACAAACAAAAAATAAAAGTATCAAATTACATATGCAATTTCATGGAAAACACTGAGACTGGATGTAAGAAGCGGAGAATAAAACAAAAACACCTGGATTCGAAATCATAAATGCTACATCAAAATAATTGCCAAGTAAAGAATGACCTTGAAGCATCATCACTTAATTCATATTCACGGTTGGCTACAGCACCGGCATTGTTCTTCACGATAGTGCGATGTGGTGATGGATTGTGCCACAGAATACATGTAGCGACTAATAGCCATGTGTTTCAACTCAACAGCAGCGAGACTAAAGTTCCATCATTTAACTTAACTTTGTACTAAATTTCTTTTTAGATATATTTACGTACACCCTTTTTGTGTATATTCATTCGAAGTAAAAATATCTCCGTCCGGAAACATTAGGACCTCAGCACAGATAGATGTCGTTGGAAGACACTGGATGAAGTCGGAAATTGCCTAGGTGCGAATACTGACAATTTCCGACAGGCGCCAGTGTGCTTTACGCGACCTCGCCATAGAAACGAATCGTCGCTATTTAGACATCGCTATACACACAACACATGTGTGCTGTTATTTAATGCAAAAGTAATCATACAACACAAAAAATTATACAGTCCGCAAATCATTTCATTGATGAGTACATGATGAATTCAATAGCTCAAATTGATGTAATTTTAACGAACACTTCCGATATCTCAGCCCCCGCAATTACTTAAAAAAACTGATCTGTTAGATATTTTGTCTGAATTCACTAACTGCCTGATCCGACATCTTTTTCAAAATGGGGACTGTTCAAATTTTTTTTAAATTTACAAGGTAAACGTAAATCCATCAATATTGAACCTAAAAGGAAACGATCCCCATTATTTTTCTTGTGTTTTATCCGATCGAGTGATCTTTTTTTTTAAAAATTGCAAATCATAAACAAAAACATTTTCACAAAGACGACTACCTGATTTTTGTCAGTGCCGCAAGGATTTTTTTATTTGGCTCGAACAACACACGGGTTATTTATTTAACACATTAACATTTAAAATATTAAATTAAAATATATATAAATGGAAATCACAGGTTTTAATTGGTATCTAGCAGTAGAAATTGAGATGCGATCATTTATGTAGGAAGTAATAACGTACCTACAAAGGTTTGTTGTCTAAGTTACGCCTATACATGTTAATAATTTCGTTTCATCTCGCGTCTTGTTTAATACGCCTTCTGGGGATTCGCTTTAGAATACTCGATGTCACACATGGCGTAGCCGAATACGCCCTTTGAAAATGTGCCGAGTGTCACACTAGACATTGCCACAGCTTCGATACATGTAACGTAACAAATTAATAAATACACTTCTGGACACGCATACACAAATAAATAGTCATTTCTCTCACTTCAGAGGTAACGAGTCAAGTTAAATGTTTGCTTATAAAGTTTGTTTAAATATTATTAATACGAAGTCATAAAAACGTATGAACAATCCAGAATGATGACCGAGATGATGACTGGCAACACTGAGACGCTGGTGAATGTTGTAAAACGATGATTGTGGAATTGTTCGTACTTAATGAGCATTGTAATGTAGTCAAGGATAATTACACATACGAACGCGTGACACTTGAATACATAACTATAATAATTAAGTGCCTGCATTATTTCGCGTCTTACATAAATAGACATTTTATTTTCACTCGTTTGAACAGTTAGCGACAAAACCAACCGTGCGATCGCATCATCCAATTATGATGCAAGAATCGAAATTCATTTACCTTCTCGTCTAATGAGCATTTCCAATTAAAATAAATAAGTAAATCGGACGACTAATAGCAAGCGGGACAGTTGATAATTCCTAACTCCACGTAATAATTGCAAAGTATTATGTTAATATATATATATATGTGTGTGTAATAAGATATAATCAAAAATAAGTGTAACGTGTGCAGACTCCGAAACAAAAATCGGTTTATGCAAATGTGAATTTTAGGAGCGTAAAATGTTCGCGTAACAACAGAACACGGGATATAACTCGATACGTTCTCATGAACGCACTTAAAATAAAAAGTTGAAAATTATAAGACAACGGCAATTAGGATAATTCGATGAACCGATAGGTGCATTTTATGTTTACTAGCAAAAAACCACCGGCTATCGCCGATTACTTGCCGCTAGGTCCCGCGGGCGACTATTGTGGCCGCTGCGTGGCCAAGGTTTCCGTAGAATCTATATTTAGATGCAAAAATTCCATATTATATCGCTTTAACAATACAATGTGTAGTGTACTTTGCCTTTATTTCCAGTGAGAAAAAACAATATGATAGTAAAATGATACATGATGTATACTTGTGTACACTTAGAGCCATCTCAAATTGATGTGAACTTAAGGAAATGAAATAATATATGGACAGGTAAAAAAAAAAAAGCGATATTTCGAGTAAAACGGTTTTGAACTGCAAATATTAGACATCGGTGACATCTATTGCACAATGCGGAAAGATTCATTCAAGAAATATTCATTATTATTTTTTATTAATCCATACTATATAGGTTATATTCAATATTACACGCCTCACCGCTTCATACCTCACGTGTTAATAAAATAGCAAAGAACCTGAACGGATCAATAAAATACTTTTTATTTCAAAAGTGAAGTTTTAGATTCTTTAAAAGAACAAAGGTACGCGCGCTTAAACGACCACATCCCGAAAGGAAACTGTGTGAAAACAAAAGCCACGATTTCCGCCGGGAACAATCTGAACAGTGTATTATTATTATTATTATTTGAGAATTATACTTACTTTTTACTATACTTATACACATTATCAAATATACGAACATTCGATTAACAATTTATGTACACGGGTCAGTATAATTAATTTGGACTGATATTAAATTTGGATGTCCGGCACATGAAATGATCCGGTATAATAATTGTACTGAGAAATATAGATATATCCCAAAAAAATATATATATATATAAATAAATTATATTTATTATTTTGTATCCTTTAAATTTGTATACTCCGGGCTTGGCACTGCGGTGCTTCGATAATGTCAGGACTTGCTTAGTTTAAAGCTAGATGTCCGACACGAGGCGAGCTTGGAAGCAATATCAACACGGCTATCGTTGAATTACGTAATGAAAATAACTATTTTTACATTTTCTGTGCAAACAATTTTCCATAGAAATATTATGTTAACCAGAGGAAAGTTTCCGAGTAATTATCGATCAATCAGAATATGATCACGATTGTCGATAAATTAGCACGTCTATAGTAGTGCAAATAAAGCTCTTTAAAAGAAAAAAGGGATAAACTAACAGTTTCTAATATGTGTAAAACGATTTGAGGCCGTATAATAAATATTCACACTTCGCATTGACATGACAGTTGTTAACAATATTCGTTAACCACGATTCAGATAAAATATTTGCTGATAAAAATGAATGGATCCCTTTTTACACTTCGTTCAATTTTGTTCGCAAATATAAGCACGTTTTATGAGTGACATAAATATCATTAGTATATAATATATATTTCTAGTAATTTATAAGGATTTGTGGCTAGCGGTCATCGTATATCCGGCCAAATATCAGACCACAGACAGAGCTATCAATCAATTAATTTACTAACCAAAAAAAAAAGTGTAACGATGTTATTTTTGGTTTCTTTGTTCACGCCTCAGATCCTTGACGTAAATTAAATACCTAAAATTATTTTTAAAAAACTTTAAAATATCAGCTTTTTAAAATCTCATTAATTGAGTAAACATTATTTGAGAAGATACAGACCAGTTTGTTAGTGAAAGTTTGTTTAAATCTCGGATGAGAATCGTTCGATTCAACGTCTGCAATTAAAATAACTCGCGGATGGTGGACGAACGGTGCACACATGGCATCTTCAGTAATATCATCATGATGGCCAATCATTAGGACTAATAAAATAAATCATCGTTTCGACGCGAGAGTGACAGAGACGTCGAAACTGGCGCTGATCATAAATTCAGAAGCGGATTTTTCCGATTCTCCCCATCCTCCATCCATTAATTTTAAGTATTTGTATAAAAAAAAATGATTTTCGATATTCATAGTCCTTGTCGGCATGTTGTCGGACCAAAACAAGGCCTTCCCCGGTAGCCCTTAACCGCGCAATGCTTCTGAATAGGGCGACATCTGTCATCTAAAAAATTAAGGAAGTCTAAAGTGATTTTGATGTTTTCTCAAGTATAGCTGTGTGTAATCACGATACGATGAGGAGAATAAGCAGTGAAGAAATATGTTGTTACAATAAAACTTGTTACAACACCCAAAGTATAATATAAGTGAATTGAAACAACGTATAAAAGACAATTATGGTTTAAAATTTTTACAAAATAGTCTCCGCCAGCGAATACATTAATTCAAGATTAATGTATATTCATATGTGACGCATACTTTAATATAAATGGTGTATCATATACCCGTATTTTCTGACAGTGTAATAATATATACTCGACATAAACTTTGTTTTTTATTATGGTGACAAGATACATAAATACGTCCCTGATTAACCGCGCCATTCGATATGACATCATTTGTCTAAAGAATTTTTGCTCGCAAAACAAATAAACCCGTCAGGATCGTGAACACATGTTCGTTATTCGGAGAACAAGGACCGTGACGAGAGGAACAGTGATAAATTTTACAAGGCTCTAAAACAAAAATAAATAATTTACCTTTTGTGATGTGTCTCGGTAATTTCCAGGACTATTATAATAGTTTTTTTTTTTTTTTAAAAAAGGAATTCATAAAAGATTTCAAAGCAATTTTTCACAATATATTTATACACCGTTTCGGAAAGGTCATGCAATTTATAAAATCTAATTAATAAATTGAAAAATGGAGTGTCACACAAAGAAAGAATCAACCTATCTTTAAAAATTAATTTTATTCATTATTAAAATTGTATCGAGTGTGCGTTTCCGAGAACATGGAAATTTTTTATTTTCTTTTGAAAAGCGAGTGCTTTAAGTGGAGATTCTACATATCATAATGTAATGGATAAGTAAAACTAGGCGAATGTCGGACGCGTATAGGTATTATAAACATGGGAATGTAAATATTAATTCTTCTAAGATATTGAAAATAAACTAACATTGGCAGATGTTTCCCCCGCCCCCCATAAAAAATATTAATTCTCTGCACTAGCATTTCTGTGCCAATAAGGATTGTATAAATATTTAAAAATAAATTCGTCCCGTTTGTTCACTAGAACGACGTTAATATATTATTTGTCTCGCTGCTTTATTTAATATTTAATATTTTTAAAAATCTTCGATGAAACCAAACAAGAAATGATTTAATTAAAACGCTTTTTAACTTTTTTTCACTATTCATTCAGCCTGTATTGAAATGTATAAATATCCAAGCTTAAGAGAAAAATGCCAGTCTGAAGATGGCCGTGACAGGCTGAAATCGGTAATGGTGATAAAATAATAAATTGTGGAAAAAAATTAAATCGTTAAAATGAAATTCCATCAGTTTCAAAACTAGAAATAATAAAATACAAATAGTTTTTAAAATTTCTACATTTTTAACGATAAACGAAAGCAAAATTTTTATCTTACAAAAAATCTACCCGAAGAAATAACAAAAGTTATTCGACTTATCTTACGGTGAACAATATCAATGAATTAAAACGGGAAGCGACAGGTGCCCGCCGCCCCTATTCCACCTGACGGTCGCACACGCATTGTGTGCACTCAAGGATGACCCGTCCATCCTGTCTGGTGGTAATTTCGACGGTAAAAAGGGGGCAAGGATTAAACAATGCGTCGAAAAATAGCTTTAGGTCAGGAATACAATACAATCGTGTTCTGAAAACCGTTGCCAATATCAGGCGAAGTGACTCGTCCATAAACATGAGGCAGAGAAGTTGGGGCGCCGCGGAGAATACAAAATTTGAGTACGCAAAGAAAAGTTTACAATTTCTTTAGTAGGGGCAGCACACATAATTGCGAAAGACAGACGGATTTGAAAATCTTATCAGTGGTCTTTAATTAATATAAGGTAAAAATATTGAACTTCCAAAAACTTTGTATATAGTATTAAATCGGATAACTTAATTTACTTAGCACAAAGTGAGAATAATATTAATGTAAATTATATCTCAAAAAATTAACATAATACCGATTGTTTATTACATAATATCGACCTTTGTCGTTTGCACATCGTTGCGTCGTATTGGTTTTAATAGATTCGAGAACAATCTCATGTAATTTTTTGAGTTATGTGATTTTACCTTTCTGACGTCGTCAATTCTTGTGCAATTACTAAAATATATTTTATAGCAATCACAAAAATACGTCATAAAAGTACTGTCTGTAGTTGGTAGGATGTAATAAATAAACTTAAATATGTATAGCATATTGGAAAAATTAATTAAAAATGGAATAGATGTATCGAACGAATATTTATTCGGAAGATGATATATCTATATCTTTGTAATTGATTAATTTAATTTGTATTAAGAAATAATACCGTTTATAAAATTATGTTTCATTATGAAATGTATTTATAAATCTTCTGTAAATTAAATTAAATTAGTCGTGTTTTAATCATTTCGGACAATGCGATTTAGGATAACTAAAACCACAAGATAGCCTCAAAAATTAAGAATAGAAAAATAATTTCCCCAAAAAAACGAGTTGAATCAACAACAAAAATACATGGAGGTCGATATAAAATACTAATCGATCGTTCATTAATGTTCAGATTAATCTGAAATATATCCGTGATATAAAATACTGCGAAATCAGAAAATGGCCATGAAACTAACTCCGAATATGAAGGAAGCGTGTAATAAAATGAAGGACAAACTTAAAATTCTAAAAGTCTGGATAAGGTGAGTCGGGGTAAGTGGATCTTCATGAATATTTGAAGACAGTCCAGAGATGGTGTAAATCCAAGCTTGTAAATACCATTTCAAATGATGACAGTTCATGATGTGAACTTGCGAGTTGTATGTATATGCTTTTTAAATCTTTCGTATATCTCGATAATATTTTATGTCAGAATGTTAATATTTGGTAAGCACATTTATTTAGAGTTGCAGTTTGTAATGTATATATTAGTTTTGTGATTGTTTCCGGGGATTACGATTTATAAGACCAGATACACTTACCCCATACATTTTACACCCTGGGAGAAGTGCATCTACTCAGTGGTTGGTATGGTACCCCATATATTTTTGATCGGAAACTTTCTCAATTAGTGATGTGTAGATAGTTCCATTATTTTTTTAAAAATAATTATCCAATTTCAAAACAACCACTATGATATGTCGGCACTTCCCCAGTATAAGTAATTTTATTACTTTTTTTTAAATTAGTATTTTTTGCCCGTCATTAAAGACCAAAATAACTAATTCATATTATCATTAAGCAGATCAGTAAAAACTTTTACGTTATTTTAACTATTTGTCAGAAATAATACAACTAGATGCTCTTACCCCAAATTTGGGGTAAGTGCATCTACTCGTCAAATTTTCATAAAAAGCTTTGAATAACAGCCACCTTAAAAGGTTACATTCCGATTTTTAAAGACTTAACTTAGGAAATAGTTAATGATCCTTCTAGGAAAGTTTTAAGGTCATAGCATAATCTTATGATGTTTGAGAACAGTTCAAAATTTATGACAATGATTTATATGTCGCACTTACCCCCGATTCACCTTACATTCATGTAGGATATATGTATTATTATATGCATTTTTTTAAAGTATAAAATAATTAAGTAAATAAGAAAACGTGTGTACACTAAGAATAAAAAATATGATAAATACAATCTATGTCCAAAACGCATCCGTGTAAATCATTGGATAGATAAAAATAAGGGGTTAAAATGAAACATATGATGTATTGATCCACACCGACATGTATTGATTCATTTTACTTTATAATATAATACTGCAATAATAATAATATTTTGGCTATATAAAAAATATACATTTGTAATAGCTAATACAAATTAAATAAATGTATTAAATACCACAGAATTATATTCTGAAAATGAAAAATCACAACAAAAATGTGTTTTCCTTCATTTATAATATTATTTACAACAGGTTTATGGTGAAACATTTCAATAATTAATAATGAAAGAGTAACTTTACGAATATTAAGTATGTACACACATACATACATATTACTATTTTACATTTTTTGCCTATTTTTAAAAATGCATTCTTTAATATTTAATAGAATGATATATAACAGGAGGCGAGAAATAAAATAATTAATGCACTTATAAAACATAAGCAGCGGGCCGGGGATGGCGCAACCCTGCGAAATTGTGCACGGCGACGAGAACGGCAGAAAACTTGAAGCGGAACAAATCTATTCTAAATGTATTCATTCATTTTGTTCGAAAATCCGCTACTACCGAACCACTTAAGCTGCAGAAATGCTATTGCGAGCGTGATAAATAAGAGAATAATCTCAAGTTTATGTAACATTTATAACCCAGCTTAAGGTTTGAATGTGTCGCGTAATAAAATTAATTAACCAATTAGAATTCACGGGGAAGGCTGCGCGAAATTCGCCGCTCAACGATTCGCACGAATAAAATAATTGTTCAAAAAATGGAAAGCGTCTTACTGCACCGCACCACACGTCAACTACTGTTACTGCTGTCGCTCCCCAAACGAGGCATCAATTTTAAGGTGAGTGTAATTTTGGCAAGTTTACTTCGGCCTCTGTAAATTTACCGATGTACTTTATACTGGGATATTAATTGCAGGTGAAATATTAATTAATGTTGCATAACCCGCCAGTGGTTCATTTGTAGGCCTCTGATTACACACAGTAGTATTAATAATAATAATTGATTATATTTGTGAAGGTTTGATACAAATAAAAACCTTGCGGTAGATTAAATTTTCCAAGTTATTGCATTTTTTAAACACTTTAGACCTTTCAACCACTTCACGTGTTCTTATTCTATGACAGAATAAGGAGGTTGAAGGTGTTATGAACGAAATGTCACATGACACTTTCATTCCCTAAACTCTTCAAACCATCATTGTAACGTAATCGTTCATAATTTCTCAGTGGTGCTGTGTATACATCCATCTCATCTCATCCGTATGAGACTTTGATATCTCGTCTCAGATTGGTTAGTAAAGGTATAATATCAGTTGCGGTATTCTATTCATCGAATGAAATAGAAGAAAAAAATCATAGATCGCTCCGCACTCGATTCTGTACTGTCATTTAAGCAACTTTCTAGACAATTCTCATCCCTGCACACGCGCCATTATTTCTGTATCCATATCCATTTTTTACAAAGAAGAGCATTAATAAGGGTATTTTAAAATGTACTATTATCATATACGTTTATGTGCTATTTATTGTATGATTATTTAAAATAAAAAATATGTAATCGATAATTTACGGCCAAATCGGATTCGGACAAATAGAAGTCGGGATATAATTAGTTTAACTAGAAAGATACAAAGAAAAAAATCTATTCATCGAAAAAATATTTTAGTTGCTACCGGTAGTAAAAAGCGATAAATAGATTTTTTCTGTAAATATTTCTAGTCGATTCATTTAATTTGTATTGAATACCACAGAACTATGTTCTGACAAAAAAAACAGCACAATAATAATGTGTTCTCCTTAAAAAACAATTAGTATTACATACATAATTTTTGTTCATATGTTCGTGAATTCTAATGGGAAACTAATAACTACCACTTAAAAGTGTAAAATTGGGAGCGAGGCTATATACACACGCGACCACTGGACCACTGTTAAAATATGAGAATTACACTTTGAGATCTAATGTAATTTCCTAAAATTAACCAAACTCTGCATTGATGATCAAATATAACATGTAACGACCCACAGCTGCACAACTTCTACATATTTAAAAATCCAGCAACGTATAAACCACGCAGAAAAATCTCACACGATTAACACTAATGCAATACGTAATTATGGCTATTAATAATAAATAATATGTTGATGTTAAAAACCAGTCTCACTTATGATATATAACCGCATGAAGAATTGCCGTTGCATGCGCGCGAAGGGCGAGAACGCGGAGAGTCCATCGCCTTGAACGACAGCATTCAAGGGCCATTTGTCAACCGACACAGGCCATAATTAGCGTAATGAATATCACGTAGGGTGATGAGCGGAACCGAGAACGTCTTTTACAAAGCGACTGTCCATTTGTGTGATTGTATATAGCGGGCAGGTCGCCTCTCAGAGGATAGCATCGCTCTCGACATGGAAAACAATTGAAAGTGAACAAAGGGAACCGGTTGTAGCCGGTGTTTATAAAATACATTGACGAATCATAAATATTTTTTTAAAATGAACTTTTCATTCACGAATTGAATTGGAATTAATTGACGACTGATGAAATAAACGCCGGCGCATTACGATACTCTTAATTCGACATCAGCATAAATAATCATAACATTAATCCATATTTGTGTTATTATTTTTAAATCAAATTACTTATTTTAAAATATTCTTTCTCGAATGAACATGATTTTCATATATTGATAAATACGTATACACTAGATTATCAATTGTCCGGGAAATGTCCAATTGAATGGAGAAAAATTTAGCGTGATGCGCCCTCCGAAGTATACACCGAATATGTAGTTATCAAACCCCGGCCCCCAAATAACAATGATTCCATTTTTAAGCGGTTATCTCGACATCCGTTAGTTCGTTAGTTTTATTTTCTGTTATTGTGTATCATGAAAAATTGTGTTTATTCTTCTTCGTTAAATTCCGTTTTACACTATATTTGAACTAAACTTTGGAAGTCATTCGCAATTATAGATTTATGGGGCGAGGGATTGTAGTTTTTAATGCTATCCCTCGTAAAAAAATCCCTCGAAACAATAATCGAAAAGCGCGTTCTCCATTTTTTGCTATAGCAATCGAATACATTTTTGACAAATTTTGAACTTATATCTGTAATATCTACGTGAATTAATAAATTTTCTTAAAATGTTAATACAACTTACATTTAAGGAGAACTAATATATTTATACACAGGATGTCTTACTACTTTCCAAAGTAAGCGCTTGTGCTATGGATAATAAATAGGCTCATGAGGCTCGAATAATTAACCTATAAAATTTCTGAAAAACGCAGTCGAAAAAATAAAATAGGTGGAATCGCGTCCGCCACTGAATATCTAGCGTGCCATCGCAACCGTACCGGAGGTAGGCGATTGAAAGATAAAAACATGAAATATTTGTACCGTTTGATAAAGCATTCGCAAAGGACTGTCGCTAACCGCGGCCAGAATCACATTGTACATTGCAAGATCTGAGAATATACTTATTTGTTCGGTCGACCGGGGAACGGACGCCGTACTCGAGTCTTCTCGGGAACCGGTAATTCCAAGCAAAGGTTGATTTTAATAATATTCACGGAGATTCAAATGCGAGCTCAAGTTTACAATAATTCTGACGACCGTCTTCGGTTATAATAATCGCTTAATATTCCACCTTCGATGGAATGAAACAAGGAAAATTGATATATTCATTATGTAAAGTGTAAATTAAGAAATCGAAAATTATTTTTAAGAATCGTGAATATTTTTATAACATTTAAAAGAAAGCGGCGTGCGCGCACTCGAATAGTATTATGCAATCATCATTCACGCAGGTTGTTTGATAGATGTATAATTAATATTTGACGAAGATAACCAGTAGACGCCACTTGTGCTGTCGAGTGGTTAGGAGTTAGGTTAGCGGCTTTGGCAATTAAGGTCGGAAGTTCAATCCCGCTTAAGGTAGCTTCTATGTTGGTCGTATTTTCATAGCACGTTCGTACACCACTTGACAAATAGATATTTATATGACGCACGTATAGGTGTACTCTACATACTATGAAGAATCGCAGAATTGTCCGAGACACTTGAAATATGAAAATGAAACGATGAGAATTAACATTGAATTGCACTTTGCGTGATGGATCCGATGAATAATTGATGATCCGGTGAGAATGTTCGTCAACACAGCAAATCTTTCAAATATTAATGGAATTGATAGGGCATCAGCTGCAAATGAATAAAGGTAATAATAAAGACTTGCATTAAATAAAAGAACGTAATTACAATACAAGAACATGTCATGCAAGAAAAAGCACGCGAACAGAGAGTGGCGTATAAATGAATCATAAAAATATGGAAATCGTTATATTTAAACGCGAACGCTTATAGGGATGGGATGTCTGGTTGAAAGATCGTGTATAATTATTCGAAGTAGGTACCACCACTGAGTACAGAGGAGCAGCCATCGGTACTGGCAGTACAGAAAGACACCGAAGTGGCAAATATGAATTATCAGTCGATTGAGATAAAAAAAAATGACGCCAATTATGTACAGAGTACAAAAGATAACCGGTAAGACTCTTATCTATAAAAAATACCTTTATTATCAAATCAGCTAGGCTTTTCTAAAATGCCGCAGTGTCATATAAAAATATACAATTAATCATTTTACATAATTAACTTCGATGTACTTTTTGACATAATTACACAGTGGAAATAAATCCGATTATTGTATATGTATTGAGAAGAATAATGCGGTGAAGATAAAAATTAGTCAAATAAAAGCATTGAGAAATAAGTCACACAAAAAACTCAATGTATATTTCCTGTAAGGAAGATGAAACCGAGACACTGTTTGAATATCGCATCACTGCAGTCGTGGTATCGTATCAACATTACCTGCTTCCCGCCGGCGACCATCTTGAAGAAGCTTCACAGGTATCCTCAAAGGGGAGCGAAAATTTTACAAAGGGCACAACGCAACCGTCACAGGAGGCCCAATGGGCGCGCTAGCTCACACCTGTCACGTCTGACAGTTCACTAGCCGGCGACACAGGGAAATGAGACACGCCGGAACACACGGAAACCGTTGCTCCACGGAATGACACCGAAAACTTTTGATTGAAATCGAAGTATCCGCATTAAACGACCACGACGGCCGAATGTTCGAAATCAACTGAATTTCTAGACAACAATGCACGCCACAGACGATCGGCACTCGAGCAGGCAGCGCTCGACGCTCACGCGGTTACAGGCTACGATGATGGCGGAGACGGGGGTTCGGGGTTCAACCGCTGGAGACTTCACTGCGGCGTGCGCAGGCGCGGCCGTATTCAAACTAGCCAATGAGGAGCGCGCCTCTAAGGCTTCTCGCCGGAGCGGAATTTCCACAATATTTATTTTGCCTTATTTGTTTACAGCGAACTCATAAGTTGAACATGACGGGCGAAACTGCAACTAACAAAACTCGTGTTTCTTGGCAAGTTCTTATTAATTAGCAAGTCAATTAATAATAAAGGAAACAAAAAGTCTAATCCGTAAAAGAATACAAATGTTATTTAAACGTTAGTTAATCAAGAGAACTGCCTTCATTTTATTTTATGTTATACCAGTAAAATAACCATTTCATTATTGAATTATTTATATGAATATAAGTCTGTATATAAAACACAATGGCCTGCGAGCCTTGCCTTTCTCATACACGAATATTATGAGAAAAATAATTTTGATAAATACACTTGACTGGATATGAAAAAAAATTGCTCTCTGAACGTTATATATTTTTTAAATAAATTAATCAACCGAACTTTACGTATCCCAACCCAAGTATAGGTAAGCTACTTTCCACGAATTCAGTAATAATTTAATTCGATAAAAGAAAATACATGTATTATCTATCTACCAAATATTTTGTGTAAATTTGAAAAAAATAAATTTTTCTCTATCGTTAGTGACCGGCTTTCGTCATGTTTATAATAGTCAATTAATATAATAATAATCCAACCACGACTAAACGACATAGTAATGAGAATTAAATTTCATTAGATATTCGATACGAGCGGAAGTTTGTAATTCTACCAATTGAAGGTCGCTGGGATCTAAAAAACTGTGAATAAATGATTTACGCACATCTCTTTTTTGATACCTATTTGGATTATTCGCGCGCGTCATCACTTTCGTCCGGGCGGAGAGGGCGCGATGAAGTTTAATCTTATAATTAATGTGCTGACGTGAAGAAAATCAAAAATTTGAGGAATATATTTTTTTTTAGAAAAAGATTTTAAAAAATGCTCGATTCGGATCCTATTAGCGCTTATCCACATTTGTTATCATACAGTAAATATATTAAAATGACATTCCTTCATGCCTAACTCGCCCGAGTACTCAAAACTCTCAAACCCTCCATATAATCATTAAGTAAGCCAAGTATTGGATTACCACGTCGGATTACGGATTACCATTGGATGACCACGTCGTCTCTTAATTAGCTTATTTTTAATAAATATAATTGTATAAAATATATTTCTGATACTATAAGTATAGTACAAGGTATCCAAAAAGTATTTTTCATAATAAAATAATGGATGGGTTTAATAAAAAATGTTTATTATGCATTTAACTACAGTCCCTGAGATTTTATTTCTTAAAAATTATATTTTCTAAATGTGATCCGTTATTTCGCTGGCACTCTTCTAAACGGGAGGCAAAATTTCTGAGAAATGCTCGGCACGTATTCTCCGTGATCGCTGCCATTTCTTTTCGGATATTTTCTTTTAATTGGTACAGGAAAGAGAATTGTTACCGTATACCTTTGATTTTAGGTAACCCTATAGGAAAAAGTGGAGGCCAGTTCACGTCACCTCTTCGGGATATTAATTTTCTAGGGAAATTTTCACGAACTGATAAGGACACGCTTCATAGCAACTGAATTCTCAAGGAGGCGTCTAGCGATCGGCATACCCACCGCCTCGTTGCGTTGGTGCAGTGAATGAACCAAAATTATAATTTGAGGACGCCTAAAGTCTCGTGTATCGCCGAATCTGTTAAACGTGGAGGCGCAGACACGCGGACTAGATAGAAAATGGAGTGGATTACAAAGAGCATATAGGAAATGTGTGTACCTTACTTACATATTATATCACAAAAATTACAATGAATGATGAATGAGCCAATTCAAGATAATAAGTCAAATGGGCGCTTACTAAAATTTATCAGCAACTCGCGTAGAATGTCGATCCCAATAAAATCTACCACCGACATACAATTGCATCTATCACAGAAATTCATCAATCAATTACAAAAGTTCGAATAACTTCTAAACAGTTGAATTTTAAATAATCTATTTAACGCTCTATAGAGAACAAAAAATTATTATTCAAAAATGTATATCTTAATAACAATTGTTTATCTTAAATAATTGTTGTTACCGAATGAATTATCTTTGCGGGGATTCCAATTTTGATGACGACATCTGTATCGAATTAAAAAAAATAATAGATATAAAATATAAATCCAAATATGAAATAATAAAAGACACAGTTCATTGTACTATTACAGTGGTAATGTAAGAACAGGTGCATTAGCTAACTCCGCAGTCCCCAGATTGCATTCCTTGGGGAATGAATATGCGGAGGTAGTCGACATTTTTGCTATAAATTTAACTCTCTATAGAACTACATTATTACAATTTTTTGTGTCGATAAATTGCTTTACTTCACATTTTATGTTTATTATTAATTTAGATTATGAAAAAACACGCAGACATTATATAATTTTTTTCTTTGTGTATTGCACCTCTGATGAAATTTATAAAATTCTGATAATATTTTACAAATTATGTTAATGCCTGAATAGGGCGTGTATAATAATAAATAATTGTAGTGGTTCTGAAGAAGATAATTCTATTAATCCACGGAATATATTATGTAATATAATTTCCAGACATTCGTTTGTACTTCCTTCATAAATAATATCATAGTAATGTTCACTATTTTCCTTTTGTAATTCTGCACATATAATACAAAATGAAAAGCGAAAAATGAATTTATTGTGCCAATACATGTGTATAAAAATAAGGACCTCGATAAATGAATCGGAAAACTTGGTATTCATTCGATGGAGCTGGTTAATATTTGATGGAAAATAACTAGAGTACATAATATTATTTTTTGTGCTACGGAGTGGAAAGTGCACGAGCATTATATATTCACCTTCGCCGCTCGTATATAATGCAACCACGTGACAGATTAAACGTATTGCAGTTTTCTTAGATGCTCAACAAATATTAAAAAAAAAAATTATACATACAATAATTCTAAACAAGCAGTTAGCCGGAACTTAGTTGTACATCAGGCGAAGACTCTAAATGGGGCGTGAAACTTTTTAATTTCTAGTAAAAAAAAAAAAAACTTTTTCATTGACCCATTTTCAAATCGGTAAAAATATTACAGAAGTGTTATATTACACTGCATACTTGAGCAAATAACTTATTTGTACAAATGACGTATCATTTAAATGGAAGCATTCAATTTATTTTTCAAAGGATGACGTCCTCTAGACAAATACCGACAGAGGTGAAAATAATGCGTCTGAATCTAGAGCTAACATCACCAGACACGATTAACGCAACCTTAAGCATTAAACAACATTTAGCGAAAACTCGGGTATAGCGGTCTGAAGTAGGACATAGTGGGAGCATGTCAGAAATGAGCTTTTGTAGTATGTTAAAAAAAAAAAAAAAATCAGATCACCATGCTTTTTGAATTTTTTCAAAATGTGCAATACTTTCGGAAATATTGGCGTTCAATGTTGGGCTTGTTGAAAATCGCTCGGATTATCAATATCCAAACCGTGTGTGACGTCACATCTCTCGTACACACCGGCCAGTATTAACAATATTAATGCTCGAGCGTCGAGTACCGACTTGTCGACCCGGAAGATGTGACGTCATATCTCTCGTGTGATGTAAAGCGATCGTTTTTAAAACGCGCAACTTTGAACATATATTATATAACTCTGCCATATTTCAAGATATCGAAAAAATTCTTCCAGTTTTGTAAATGAGATTTTTCCAAGTATTTAAAAAAAAAATGACTCCACCTCGTTGTGCAATAAAAATCTCGCGAGTGCCGGTCTACAGACGTATTTGGAGCGAACAATCCCAAACAATCGAACACGGAGCCCGCTCGGTAATAAATTGTTTAAACAACAATATTGTTAATTTAATGGAACAATGCACAAATCGCGCATGTTATTGAAAAACATGTTTCGATAAAAAAAATACATAATCGTTAACCCTAAGGTGCCAAGACAGAATCCATAATATTGCGCTTCTTCGTGGCTATCTATGACTTTCTGGATGTGGCGGTCTCGGTAATGTCATGGTGACTGCATAGTGCTTGATTAAACGGCCAGGTCTGTAAAAACGGTTATCTCTAGGTTAAGATTACTTAAATGTTTTCTCTTTTATATATTCAACAACAGTACGTAAATATATATGAAATTAATGAAGAGTACATTGTCTTTATTATGAGTAAGAAAAAAAAACATATTTTAGCGAAATCGTATATTGACATCTGACATATTTTCTATGGCAAGGAAAAACATCTTACTTACCATAGAAGTTGTCTATCCACGATTCTTATATGTCATCTACATGTTATTTTTGTTCGTTTTGACAGCTAACTTACAAAGATGGAATAATTTTAATTACATCGACATTTTATTTACGTATGGTTTGTTTTGGAGCTCTATAATTTAAATATAGTTTATATTACCAATATGTAGTTGTATGCTAGTTCTATCCGTATGATTAGACAAACATTATTAACAATTTTCTAAATCTTCGCGAACTAAGGCGGTTACGGTTTTTAATTTCATTGGTTTGGTTTTATTTTGATGGAGTTCTAATTGCACGCCTCTGCACAATAGCCACTAGTGTGCTTGTTCCACACGTATATTTTTTAAAGATGCTATCCAGGAATTAAATTGTCACACTTCGTACAGTAGGTACAGTAGGATGTCGATATGCTATAACTTATATTATCAGATTCAAGACACTACTTATCAATGAATGAATTATGAAGAACAGGAAGTTATATTATGGGTTGTGCATGATTAATATTCGCGTGGAGCATTGCGCAGGCGCAGGTATGCAACTGAATCGGGGAGTCGCACTCTGAAATTTCAGGACACGCGAGCAGCACATTTGTTCATACGTATACAACATCAGATGCAAATATAGGCAATTATTATCGTTACGAAATGTATTATTATATTGTATAAGTTGCTTATCGATGCATACATGATACGTGTGACTCAATGATATTTTTTTTTTTTACAAGATATAACAAATTTAAAATTGATACATGAACATATTATATATTGTTATTGTGTTTAGTTTTTAGAACTCGATGTTTATTTTTAATTTAGTTTAATAAGTCAATTTATAATAAATATTATTATTGAGTTCTACTAGTTTGTGTATAAATAGAGATGCACTTACAGAATATTTCAACTAATCATTTACAGAAACGGGAAAAATGACAATTAATCTTAACCATTAGCAAACATAGATGTTATAAATATAAAGGGGATGTTTTATGATAAGGTAATGCCTCTAGGAATAAGGAGTATCAATATACATCGGTTCCACCGAAACCACCTAATTACCCATGGATAGAAGAAGGGGTAACTAAAATCACCTAAATAAGTCGATTGTACGCGGTTATCCACTGTTTGAAAATGTTCTTATCCGCCGAAACAACTGTAAAATATAATGCTACAGAACATAACTAGCAGAACTCAATAATAATATTTACTATAATTTGACTTTTTAAATTAAATTAAAAATAGATATAGGAACACGTCGAATTATTTTATGAACTGTTCAATCAAGATTCTGTATTAGCGTCATAATTTCTTTGAATTATCAATATATTGACCAGAAAAACAGATTGTTCTATTCGAGAACTTCAATAATTCTGTTATGTTACTTGAAATACCTATATTTTAAAAATATTTTTGTTTACGCATAATTCCGCATATTTGTTTTCCAGCCACATTACTGATAAGGGACTGCACCCAAAGTAAAATTGAAGGAAGAGGCTGTTTTTCATTACGACGGGATACAATTGGGCAATAATAAATCGAACTTCTATTGAAAGATGGGGAAAAAAACTCAATATCTATCGCTTTCCCAAAAATATACAGTCCATAACGGTTCCATTTTTGCATCGGGACCAAAAAGTTACGCCCGTTTCAAGTTTTTATCATTATCCAAAGATAAGAATGAATGAAATAACGTGAAGTGCCAACCGCCACTATATAATGTCGATCAGACGCCACGCCCACAGATAGTTATTAAAAACCGTCTGAATAAAACCTTTTGGTAATAAATTTCCCGCAATAATACATACAAGCAGAAAACAATCGATGAAACTGATGGCTTTTGCTGAATGGTGTAGTAGCCGCGAAGCGGCTAATGTTGACCGCTACGCAGCCAAGGCTGAATTTTCCATAAAAATATTTTTTTAACGTCGAAAATTTGTTACAAAAAAAAGGAAGTGGTCTAACACAGTACAAACTAACTTAAATACCAAAGAATATTAGTTAAATCATATATTCAATTTAAAAAAAATTACAATATAACTGATATACTAACGACTCTTTCGCTGAAGTATTAGGATCCATATTTATATATGCATTTTCGGTTAATTAACATGTACCTAGAATAAACTTATAAAGACCAAGAAAAAACTTATAAAGATCTAGAATAAACTTATAAAGACCAAGAATAAACTTATAAAGACCTAGAATAAACTTATAAAGACCTATAATTTCGAATCGTAGAATTGGAATCATTCCTTTTATAGATAAACTACAAACACCTGTCACTTGGAGAGATATTTGTAGTTTATCTATGAAAAACATTACATACTTTCTATGGTCGAGTTATAATATTACTTACATGGCAGCAAGAAATTACATAAAGGTGTCCAGCGGAAAATTTTCAAGTTTAATATTAAATAAATAAAAAAAACTACAATGTTATTCTTATGTTTTATTTATACAAAATGGAGTTTAACGATGCGGATTTTACGTTTTATAAACAATATCGTCTAAATGCCGTCCATTTCTCTCAAGACACTGTTGCAATCGGACTCTTAAATTGCGAACACGCGAGTGCAAAGCGTTGGTTCAATGGCAGCAACTTCACGGCAGATATTTTTTTGTAGAGCCTGAATTGTTCGAGGATTGTAGCTGTAAACTTTCGACTTGAGGTATCCCGAAAAAAAGTCGCGCGGTGTAATACCCGGTGATCGAGGTGCCCAGGATATGTCTCCGAACTTGCTGATTAATTTATTGGGAAAAATTCCCCTCAGCTTCTCAATTGAAACTCTAGCTATGTGTGGGTGGCCCCGTCTTCCTGAAATTGTGTTCTGTCGTTGAACCCGGGAAACAGCTGCAGTTGTGGTACCAAAAACTCGTCGATCATTTGGCAATACACATCAGCAGTGACTGTCTCTCGCTGGTTAAAAAAATAGAGGCCAATTATCACTCGGACAGAAATTGCACACCATACCGTCGTTTTTGGACAACGCAAACGTTTTTGATGGCGTTCCTTTGAGTTGTCGGGGCACCAAAATCTCATGTTCTGTTTATTAACATAGCCATCGATATGAAAATGTGCTTCGTCAGTAAACAATGTTTCCAAGCGTTCGTGCTGTTCCAAAACGTTCCAGCATCGTTCTCGCTAAGGTTTAACGTAAAGAATAGCCATTTTCGTTGATAAACTGCACGATTTGCAGTTTTTATGGGTGAAACTGTAGTTTCTTTTTCAAAATAACGTACACTGTTGATTTTTTTATTCCAATACAGGATGCAATTTTTCTTATCGATTTACGCGGATTACGCATAATTTCACGTCGAACTTGAACCACGTGTTCTGGTGTCGCTGCTGATGTTGATGGTCCCGGAGGAGTTTGATAAACCATTATCCCTTCTTGTCTGAATTTTTAAACACAACGCTAGATAAGTTGCGTGTTCGGCCTATCACTTACTCGTCGAATATTAAAGTGAGTATAAAAAGCACGACGCGCACGAACCAATGAATCACCCGCATTTTAAATGTTGCTCAACTGCGAACGCACGGTACGCTCCCGACCAGTGACTCATTGCAACAGCAAACCACGCGCCCCCAACAATATACCTCCCACTTACCTCACCCTGATGGTTTACGAGCAATTACAATTGAATCTTGAATTTTTTCTGCCGGACACTCTATACCTACTGATTAGATAAAAATAAACGCTACTTTGGTGTTTATACTTACTGGCAATAAAGACAAAGTACACTGCTTGAATGGGAGTGCCCGCATAGTTAATATAATTATTGATGCTACTTGATTCTAAGAATAAACATCTTCGATAGGTAGCAAAAAAGGCAAAATAAATTAAAAAATTGTAAGATCCAGAGTTATGTGACACGGAAAAGCGGTAATTAAATATATATATGCATATATCAATCTAAGAACAATATGAAAGCACTTGTCACACTCAATGGGGATTGAATGCAGAATGACTACGAACAATACTGGGAAAGTAGAAATTGTAGAAGCCCCACTCACCGCCATTCAGTATCGTGTACGCACACCAATACCAATCATCGTACATTTCCTTAATACAATCTCAATTGTGACGTTTTTTCTGACATAGAATTTGCCTGCATTTTAACTCGATGCCAAAGAAAAATTACAGATATTTCCCCTCTAAAAACCCAATATTCTAATAAACCGACGTGGAAAGAATTGAATACTTAAAAATATTTTTCCCTATGAATATGTGACTTCTGTCCGTTCGTTTCTTGAGACAATAAACCGAGAAATAAATTATACTATAAGTATAATAGATTGAAATTAGCTCACACGGCGTGTTTTAAATGACCATTTTCAATGGGTGAATTTGGTGAGTATTATAAAATTATTAATAAATCCAATATAATTTATATATATATAATAAATCCAATATAATTTATATATGTATATGGATATAGAAAAAGGTGGTAACGATGACGATAATTTGTCAATAAAAATCAATTAATACAAATTAAATGAATTAATTAGAAAGATATACACTTAATTTGTAATAAAAAATATCACAGACCTATGTTCTGAAAAATTGCAACTTCACAATAAGAATGTGTTCTCCTTAAAAATAAAAATTAATTCGCTGTCTCACGAAAAGTGGGGAGGGTACAGTCTTATTTTTTATTTTTCTTTCGTTTTTCTTTTTGTTGCCTATTTGTTTCAATTTTGATTTGACTAGCAGATTTATTTTAAACATATAATAACAATAAGTACTGCTTTTTTTGTTTTTTAACTACTCAGTTTTACCAAATGCAGAGGGAAAAAAACCAAAAACAAAATTCTTCCAAGGGTGAAAGTACAAAATAAACGAGAAAACTGATGAAAAATATGTTGATCGGTGTGTTTTCTCTGAAAATATAATTCATCAAGTATTCAAAAGATGACAGAAAAAATAATTTAAGTTTGGCTTTATCAGGATCAGATTCGAAATAATTTTGATATAAATTCTATATTAATTTCAAATATTTAAAAGAAAATGTATTATATATTCCTCGTATATGATCTTTGAGTCTACGAAATTCAACAGATTCGACTAGAGGACACGTTTCAATGGCGATTTTGTACCGACAGATGACTTTGAACCAACGCTCCGATAGCCTCGAATGTGCGTGCTAATGCGACCACGTGCTGGTGTGTAATCCGCACCAGCGAGGTCTGTCAGCCAATTAAACAACGTATTTTTTCACAAAAGCTGTATATTTTACACTTAACTAGTTACATTGCTTTGTAGTTATTACGTGAACATCTGCGATCAACCTGCAATACAAATAAGTACTTCTTGAAGCAACTACGATTTACAATAAAGTCTGTGTCATGAAAATCATATTATAACAATTAAAACCTACCTAGTATTTCGAAATAAAATTACGTCACTAAGTCATATTTACAAGTCATACTCGGTTGGATAATTCATCGGTGTTACCACCCACGTATTTTAGATAGATTTCGATAGAAATACTATCTAAAATTCCGCCGCCTTGTTTCAAAATTGCGACTTAAATTATTGGACTTTTATCTTTTATCTAGGTCCAATACTTTTTTTTATTATTTATTAAATAATAAAAAAAAGTATTGGACCTAGATAAATAAGTTAAAAAAAAAAATATATATATATATATCTACCTGATTCTTATACAGCCAGTGACGAAGATACATTTTGATAATACACCAATGTGCACAAAAAAGTAAAATTTATATATATATATATATATATAAATATAGAGTGTCTGTTTATTTGTTTTTTATACAAATCTAGTTTTATTCCGAGCTTGATAAAATTTTGCAAATTTGACCTTTAAAACAAGAGGAAGGTCACTGTCTACATGAGATTACAAAAAACCACCCCCACCCCCCTTTCTCATCCTTAAAGTAGAATTTTGGTACCTCTTGATGAAATTTTGCACACTTGACGTTCAAAATAGGAAGAAAATTATTGTCTACATCTCATTTTTAAAAAAATACCCCCACCCCCTTAAAATAAGTTTCTTCACTCTGCATAAAGCCCGGGCAACGTCGGGTACTTCAGCTATCAACATTGCTATTCAACATCCATGGATCGAGGGCCAGTTGTGCTGTCTCCCAAGAATTCGCGAATTAGACGGCCACGACATTAATATTATTGTACTAGTGCCACCCACATCATTCAGTTTTTCTATTAGTACAGTACCGAATCAGAAATGTGTCGTAGAGAAAAGAGTGATTTAGAAAAATTTAATATAAATGGAAGATTGCATAATTTTACATAATTATTAGCCATTTTTTGATATGGGGTTTTGCGAATATTCTTCCCCCCTAACGCCTCACGTGCAGTAATAGGATTAAGTTTCGTATGATAAATGGCGAGTACCTAAGCCCTACAGTTGACTACAGCCAGTGTGCGACCAAAGTTAAAAATAATATAATTAATTAATTATAATAGATAGATTTTTAATATTTGCAAATTGAACTTTGCGGTTAGGTAATATTCATTTTCATATAGATTACTTAACATTATTTTTAACCACTTCATTAGTTATCATCCTGACGAAAGAAATTGTATTTTACGAAACCGGTTGGCGTATTAAAATAACTAATCAAGTAGTTAAAAACAAAGATAATCTAATACATATTTCACAAAATTGAAAATATAACAGGAAAGCAGAATACAAAGCAAATCTTCAGATTTATATTCTAGTCGTATTATTCTAAACGAGAATCGACAATTGATTAGCCTTAAAAACAATTATTATGTCCGCAAATAGTATTCATAACCCAAGGGCACGCGTTGACCCAACACAGGTACAGCTGGCAGTGTTCGCCAGGGGTGTTGCACTCGGTGCTACGGTCGGGTGCGCAAGTGCACCTAGCCGAGCGTCGTGAACGTGGCAACCGATGAGAATACGAGTTAACCGTGATTGTCTTCGATTGTAAGATTGATAACTGATTATTCGTAATTTGGCGACCAATCGCCAGTAGACAAAAAAAAACAACTAAACAACCAACGTTTAAAATGTTAGTTAACAATATCATCACAATAGAATATTAATCATACAATAACGATTTAATTCATCACTATTATAGAACGTAGCGACGAGATAAACTGTGTTTTCTGTGTACAGTTTTCTGGGCTAATTTGAGATGATGATGACGGACTCTGAAATGGGATTCGAAACGTCAGATTTGCCCAGAAAACTGTACACAGAAGATTCTGAACGGCCGTGAAAAATCTAAAAATCTAAGATAAATTGAGATTGGTGTTCGATTGTAACGATAACTGTGGTTATTTGTAATTCAGCGAGTAATCACCTGTACAGTGAAAACTGGGCCTCTAACCATTAAATCAGTTACTAATTATCATTACAATCGAACACCGATCAGTTTATTTTTATTTTATTTGAAAAACAAACAGTCAATCGGTGTGAAAAAAAATCATAATAAAAGTGTAAAAAAAATTGAACCAATTACGTATTTTCTCTGAATTAACAATATACTAGACACGACAGTGTAAGACAATGCTTTGAATAAGAATTATTAAATTGATTCAATAGCTTATTAAGCATATTTATCTCATCGTGAGCGTACAAAAACGTAATGTGCAATATAAGAGTGATTTGTACTTCAAAAAATGTCAAGACAACAAATTGCAAACGTATACTGATTTCGATTAATTATTAGAATTCTATTGGAAGATATATTATATGTCAAAGTATTAAAAAGTGCCGATTCAATCGCTTGCGCGGCGCGGTAATTGCAAAGACGACACAAGATTCTCGGGGCGACTTCGACTTCTGACCATAATTGCGTAGTACAACATTTTGTTTTTATTTAGAGGTCAGAAATTACAGATTTGTGTACACACTTTCGAGAAGGTTACATAAACAGACAAAAAAACGAGGACAGAATCTAAGAAAACTTATAATTGTAGAGATTAACAGATCAAAGATTCAAGGCCCCTGCAGGTAATAAACGATGGTACAGTTGAATGCTGCGGATGGACCTTTGTATCCAGTGATGACACGACGTTGGGAGCGCGGTCGGTGCGGTGGCCCTGACATCTTTGCTTTGTACCAGTCGTGTGGTGGATGAAAGTCATTTCGCTCAATAAACAGTTTAATATTCTCTGCTGCATAGTCACATACAAGTATGGAAATGAAATGTTCCATCGCGTACACACGCACATATAGAAGAACAAACCGCAAAGCAAAAAGCATCATGAAAAATTCTTTTGACTCTACATATAGTCTTGTCTATGGAAGACAAAGATATATTGTTTACTTGTTATCTACTAATCTCTTTCACATTTATACACTTTCTCATGAATGATTGTTAAGGTTTTTAACAGAACTGTGCCAAGTCTTTTGCGGATCTCTCAATTTCTGATGCTAACGACTTCGCACCATACATTCTTCATATCGTCTTCTCATTCATACCACATAACCAAATCATATAAGCGATTTCTTAATCCTGTTCACAATGCTGAATATGAATATAAGATACCGGACCGATATACAAGGTGAACGTAGATGCTACAAAAATATTTTTCAAGACCTAAATAATACATGAACATATGTTTGATAGATATGAAAGTATAATGAATTTTTATAGCGAACAATGTAAAAGAACCTTAAAAAACAAAAGAACATGACGCGTGACATTAATGTTTTATACATATTGTATAACTCGTTTCTAACTCTGAAAGTTAAAAATATAAAATGATATTTAATATAACTGTTGAGTTGAGAATCATACGTATATATGTATTTTATCTTTCGAGTTAGAAACGTCATATGTGACATCTGTCAAATAAAAACTATACCATTATCGAAAAATGAGCCGATACCCGATTGTGCAGCGCATTGAAATTGTGAAAATTTCGCGGAAACGGTTCGTAAAGTTCCATCTGTTTTTAATTGATACAAAGCGCCTTCTCGTTCAGCCGTTGTTGATTTAATAAAAAAAATGAACGTTGAGGCAGAGCAATCGGTGCAAGAATTGAGGCCTGCAGACCATAGACAACGGTTGAGTTTGGATCACTCTTTATATATTTTATATCATGATTACAATAACATTATATTTTGCTGATATAAACCGCCAAGGCTCCTCATCTCCGGGGGCTGACTGTACATTCGTGAAGAGGTCAGACGGCACGAGACGACCCGTGTCGACACGAAAATAGGCGATGCAAGCCGAAAGCTACGGTACATTCTCGTCCTCGGCTCCTCTCGCCGTGCCTCGCCGAGAGTGGACTGTTGGCATAACACACACGAGTACTATTGCTGCTGCTACAGCCCCCAAAATACAAGTATAATAAAAAAAAATCTTGCGTTCAAATTATACCGATTATAGTTTATGTATGATATTGATTAATATACCACTTTTTGGTAGTTAACATTAAACTTTCTTACATTGTTCATTCAATTCATTTCATGGCATTATCCTAAAATCAAGGCTTATTATAACTGATTAAGATAGTAAAGGCTTACCAGATCCAGACGACCCGCGACAACCATACACAGGTTGTATAGGCGGAACTACGGGACGTGGATTATTGACAAGGGAGGACTCGAAAGGGCAATTGTGTGGTATCCAGCTCCAAACTAACGAAGGAAGCCTTCGCTACATATATGTAGCGACACACGCGACTTAGTTGAGTAGCGGATAATTATCAAGGCAGTGCAAATTTAACATTCCAACTGTCTTATAGGAATCGCGAAATACCCGGTAGAAAACTTTTTGTATTTACCTCGCGATACGCGTATAACAAACGCTTACTATTTGCGGTGTGAAAAAGACAGAATGTTGTCCTATCCAGTACCTTCCAAATTAGTTACGTAATCAATGGTGCGGTTGCAATCCTATCGGGGCGATGTTTATTATGAAGATGTAGAACTTCATCCCTCTGTTCATCTGAGAGACGAATGTTTATGAATAATTCTTACATTATCAATATTTTTGAATTTTTTAATATAAATAAAAGTACGTACTTATTACACTTATACTTATTACATTTAGACGTATTTTAATGAATAAATTGCGATTTAGTGTCGCGCTATGGAAGCTTCATTATAATACATAAAATTACGGGATAGAAGAATATCAGAATAACTCAAGGGGGGATAAAAGTCTTAATCTGCGATTTTGGTGAATCTTGAGGAAAACCTATAGATCATCAATCTTTTGCTTTTTACCACACATGGAACTGGCATTGCAGCATCTCCCGGTAACCGGACATAATTGAATTTTATAATTCACCTAAAATGCCGTTGACACTTCCGATTGCGAAAAGAGACAAAAATACCGTCAGGCTGTTGCAGCAATCGTTCTCATTTCGCATGTTGTATTTATTCGCTTGACCCAGATAAGTAATCGCCAAACCTTAAAAATTGCACGCGAGTGCAAGTTGCGTGGAATGTTCTTATCAACCCTGTGGCCGCCCAACACATTCTTCTACGTCCGCACCAGTTTACCGTTATGGGTAGATATCCTTCGAACCTACTGCAGTTATCGATAAACTTGAACGTACTCATAGTTTTAGAATGACTCCACAATGACATGGTCTCCAATTTTTCACAGAAGCTAGAAACTTACCGTTGATGACACTAATCACCGATATAATATATTACAAATCACAACATTTTTTAATGCAAATTATTATTTACCTCTCTTACAAACTGGTCCAACAGCTGTACAATATATTAGGCAGGGGTGTGCACTGCATACAAGCAAAAAACCTGTGCATTACTAAAAATTCTGAGAAATAAAATAAAACTAAATAATCTTTATATTATGGAAAGACCCTATAAAATTCAATCCGTTATTACCCGGATTAGCTCAACCTGGCATATGACGTTACTCACGACTTTTATCCAGCCGCGAGTTATTTGCGAACCATTTGTAACAACTTCATGTGCATTCTGCTTCGCGATTTGCTAGCACTTAGGTCTTGAATGAACCTAACTTATTTTTTGCATCCCTATAATTGTACTGAACTAAATATTTTTTACTGAATCTATGTCGACATCTTGATGTCTATGGATTTTCTGCATTTTTCAAACAATTGAATAATCCTTACTGAAATTTGCGTACAATGACACTTCTACATTTTTATTTTATTTAACATGATTCAATATTTGGGTGTTTGAGTAAATCAAATTTATTATCTGTTAAGCGAGCGAATTTGCATTTTTCAGGATATTATTACTAATATTAAATTAAATATCAAAATACAATTATTTCCGTACTGAGTTTCAGCTATGCTAATTTGTAAAGCCAGTTACTTGAATAAATGTTTTTTTAAAATGATATTACAAGCAAACTAATGTTTGGATTTGCAACATCTCCGGACCGTCTCTTCAAATATGAATGTATAACATTTCTTAAAAGATAGCGGCACTGGAAACCAATTTCCAACGTAATTAGGAGACTCAGATGCACTTACCCCGACTCACCTTACTTAATATAATCAATTCTCTCATTTAAATTTAAAAAATCCAAGCTGCAGTGTGTAAAGAATCCATCATAAATTTAAAGATAATTATAGGTAACACTTAGCCCACGAAACGAGACGTTCAAGAATCTTCCAGTCAAGAGTTGAGTAACGGACCGAATGAATTTTCAATGTACCTATGTACTTATTATAATAATATAGCTCGTTGAAGTGAAACCGCGCTAGTTTATAATGACGTATTCTAAGAAGCACATCACACTTTGAAGGGAAACGAAACCTGCCATAAAGGAAGGTAAAGAACTATCGATCTGATAAAATGAATACATCTATTATAACTTTCAAAGCATAATTATGACATGTTAAATGTAGGATACCCGTTTAACACTGTAGAGTATAAAAAATAATATATCTACGTATTTATTTATTTAAAACAATACATTCAATATTTCATGTGTTCCCCCTGCCCGCCTCACTAGATCAGAGTTCGTATTGAGATGGACAGTGTCGTCTATGTACCTACCTATATCATTTGCAATAGGTTGGTCACAGTGGCTCAAGCGTACGATTGGTGGTTTGACTGGACTTAGACGCCGCCCGCCCAAGAATGCAGACATAATTAGTAATGCGACGAATCTTGTTCCATATAAGGAATTTATTCGGGTATGGGCGACTCGTTGGAGCTCCTTAGGTAGGTAGTCAAGCCGACCTGTGTGGGTGGAACTTCATCTACGCGCCTACCTCTCACTCTCCATGCCTCGTGTTTTTGCAACTAATCTAACTTAATCTGTCCATGTAAGTGTGTGACTCAATCCATTTTGTGTCTCGTCCACTGTTCCTATTTTGGGAGTGTTTTTGATGAATGGGTCCCTGAGTGTCTGCCTTGAACAGCACCTTAACTTTCCATCTGTATGTAATACTATATTTTTTATGGATTTATGTAATATGATTTTTATGAATAAAGACAGCACTTAAGTGACGCTGGAGGGTCTAAAAATGTTTAAATCTTAATAGCTAATAACTATCTTGAATTTCTTCACCTTTATCGTTTTGTAATTGATAAAGTCGAATTAAAGTCGCGTATTTTTTATTAGCTTTACTGGTCCCGGGAAAGGGTGGGTCCCGCCCCCCCCCTCCAGCTGTTTCTTTAAAAAAAAAGTGGCTCAAGCGATATAGATATACACATTTTTGAACATGATACAACAGTTACAATAACTCAATCAATTAAGGATGTAAAGACATGGTATTGAACACGACGTATAAAAAAATAAAAATAAAAGTAACGTGAACATATGGTGTAAAAATTTATCCGCTAGTAACCTCGTAATGTGCGTCAAGAGTAGGTCCGAACGCTCTCGACTCACCTTTAATATATTAAAAATTCATTTTTCTTTCATGTGTTGGTTTGATTTTTTTTTTTTTTTTCTTTTTAAAAAAAATAGAGATGCGTACACGGAATACGTGTCACATCAATATTCTTACTATTTTCAAACTAAGCTAAACGCTTGTGCTATGAAAATAGGACTAACTTGCTGGTGTCCTGGAACGAGGCGCGAACCTCCGACCACTAGATCACTAGGCCAACGTCTTGACCACTACACCAACAAGCTACTCAAATTTTAATTAATTAAACTATAACAATGTAAAAACATATTTTTTAGATATCGTAAATACGCGGAAACCCCGGAGTGTTGTATTAACGCAACTATAATATTAATAATCTGTATAAATTAACTTTATAAATACCCCCAACTGATTCCGGAACATCTGTTCCTTTGCCGGAGCATACATTGTCACACAGTCGTTAAAAAAATAACTAAACATAAATATGCAATTTGTCTTTGATTTTGCTAATTATCTTGAGATTAATTTTTAAAATCAGCATTGCGTTCCTATTGCATATTTAAAGACATTCGTGTTAACCAATTTAAGACCTCACATTATCAAAGGAATTAATCTATTTCTAATAAATAATTTGAAAATTCTGAGAAATTGTAATTATTTAAGCAAATAAAGTGTTCTTTGACTATTATATATAATTGCGTTATGTACAAAGCTAGTTTACACTAATTATTAAAACATTTAACCACATTTAGGCATTTATTTTATTTTATTTGTTAATCTTTTAACTAGCAACTCTATTTGAAATGGAAGACACCACGAAGACACCACATAGGGTAATACTAGGCTCTAAAGATTTTGATTCGTCTATCAAAAGCTGGAACCTATCGTGAACAGATGGCATTTAAAAGATTAATGCAGAATCTACATTATATGTTTAAAATAATTTAATAATATTCCATAAAATGATTTACTTCTTCATTTTGCGTAATCCTAAAACTAACTATTCATAATCTCTTATTTTGCAGTCGCAAATGATAAAGGAACGTGTCCAGAAGCAAAACATCTCGTAGAACCGTTTTCGTGCCGTATTATTATAAACACAATCCGCAACACCATTGGATTCTCGAGACGGTGAAAAAGTTACGGAAAATCCCAGCCCACAAATATCGTGTAATAATCAAACGACAGATAAATAAAAAGATCTGTCACCAAACGAATCGATCTCAATAACGCCACAGCAGAAGTATTATTTTGAAGAGTACAGCGACTTTTTTGTATATTTTAAAAATATTCTATCCAAATTATTTCAAGTAATAACAGATTCATAAATAATTATAACATTAATTGTCAAACCCTCGCATGTATATATTAATTATATCCGGACAGAAACAGAGTTTGAACTCAAATGCTGAAAACGAACAATGTCATTAAAAAAAAAAAATCAAAACTGAATTTTTTGGAGTTATCATTAGGATCGCTAAAATACGTCTTAAATTATCTGATTTTACATAGTTTCTAGTTGTTTTTTTTGATTTTACATAGTTTCACTCATTGATTTTAATAATTCTGGTCGCCTCGCACGCGAATGCATGATTCTAAATTCTACTCGGTGGACTCGTGTCACTTTCTACCGAGAGTTCATGTTTCCCGCGCGGATCCGGTCAAAGATACGATCCGTCACGGCGGGGGGTGGGGCGGGTACGATCAGGTGCGCCGACCGACCCACTGCCCGCGCAGGTACCAGAGTGCCCCCGGCTGACCGAGGACGGCCGCGGTACCTACCCGGCCCGTCGGAGAAGCGGCCCTGATCGCACATTCCGAACCGACCTCTTTCGGTTCCGCGGTAGCCGACTATCGAGTCGAGAAGAACGACGCAATGACTAAAAAGTGCGTTTTACTTCTGTCGTACCTTAGTGTTGAGACTACTATTATTATGTATAGATATGTTATATTATATTGAAATATTTTGCTAGCAGAAAGCTATTGGCAAAACCGAGCCAGGTAGTAGTCGCTGTGCCGCCAAAGACGGTGTTTCTGTAAAACCTATTTTTCATTGATAAAAATAGACATTATCAAAAAAGGAATGGCCTACCACAGTACAACTTAACCTAGCAACCAAATACCCAATCATACGTATTCTACATAGATGCACACAAGGAATGCGTGTCACATCAATATTCTTACTATTTTCAAACTAAGTTAAGCTAAATGTTTGTGCTATAAAAATAGGACTAACTTGATGGCCTCCTGAAACAAAGCTCGAACCCCCAACCACTAGATCACTAAGTGAGTATTGTAACCACTATACCACAAACATGTTAAGATTATATTCGCTCGATTATATAAAGTCCTGCTTTAAAATTTTTAAATTGTAATAATAAATAATAATATTTTTATGTAAGCTGTGAACAAATATATAAATGTGGTTTCATTAATAAATAACACTGGTCAATAAGGTTTTTGCTTCCCGGAATCTGAGAACTGTTTCTAATAGATTTTTATGGTTCTATTTTGAGAGAAAAAAGATATTCGCAAATTTAATATTCATATTTTGCACTTTTTACAATATGTGGTAAGCCATTTAATGCTTAAGTTACCTTCCCCACAAATATCTATCTACTTTCACGCTTTTGTCATGGTTTAAGAGATGTTTTAGTTTTTAAAAGCTATAATATCATAAAATACATATGACAGAGGTATTTCTACATATGATAGCTAAAAAACTTTGTGAAAGCCATAGACAGAACTGGTGATGGTTTTAGGTACCTTCAGAACAAGTCTCCAAGAATCAGTAAGGCTAAAATTAAAGAGGGCATCTTCATTGGCTGTCAGATTCAAGAAATCTTGAATGATGAAAAATTTGAGGATAACCTTAAGGTCATAGAGCTTCATGCTTGGAAAGCGTTCCAGGTCATATGCAAGAATTTTCTAGGAAATGAGCAATCTTCTGACTATGCTGGACATGTTGAGAAGCTTCTGCAGACCTACAAATCAATGGGGTGTTACATATCTCTCAAAATACATTTTCTGTATTCGCATTTAAATTTCTTCCCTCTAAATTTTGGTGATGTCAGCTATGAACACGGATATTATCAGGACATTAGCGCAATGGAAAAAAGATAGTAAGGAAAATTGAGTCCAAGCATGCTAGCTGACTATTGTTGGACATTGAGGAGAGATGATCGGAGTGCATGCTATAAAAGAAACTCACATGCCAAGCAGTTTTAACATTCTTATAAGGTGGACTGTTACACAGATACGTAACATTATATTATGTTGAAAAGCGAACAATGAATATATTTGTATTTCAAAAACTGTATCTGCTAGGAAAAATAAATTTTTATTTTAGAAATAAACACCAACAAATTAGTCTAAAACAGATATTTTCATCAAGGAAGCAGATAAATGGTTAAAATTTGTTGGCCAGTGTAATTAGTGACTTGTATCCTAGCAATTTTTAATGTGGCTAGCCTGGGGGTTTGAAACAGCACCAACCAGACCCGATTTAGAGTTTTAAACCACTTGGTTATAAATGACAATACAAAGCGCGTCAATATTATTGTATTTATAATAAATTACAACTCCATTAGATTTGATATTTTTTCTTGTACAACACTATGGGTTCTTGCATTTGTAGCGAAATATAGTTAGGGATATTTATAAGCAAAATAAAATATTTCAAATTAAAAAAACACATAAAATAAAATATAAAACTAGTGTAACGATTACAAGTTAAAAATAAAATTTAAACTTGTAATATTTATAACAATATTTCAATACCTCAGACACTTTTTCGACATTCGCACATACTCGCTAAATACATTTAAAATAAATAAGTCATCGTAAAATAGAATCTTTGATATACTATTTTTGTATTAGGTTTTTAAATTAGGTATTTATATTAGGTTTTTAAATATATAAAATAGTGCTGTACTATACAGTCTATCATCACACTGGACTATTAAGCTTAGTTTGAAGATGCAAACATTAACATAATAATAAAGTGGAAACTTGCAACACAACCCAACCCCCATATAAATACCATATAGTATCATCAGTCATCATATTACGCACTTAAATGATAATAATTAATAAAACCCAAAGGCGTGCAGCGCGTACAAGCTAAAAAGCTGTGCATTATTAAAAATTAAGTAATTCGTAATATCGATCGTGAACATACATTTACGGATTAATTACAATTAGCGCCATCTGTGTACCAGTAGAAATTTTAATGGCTTAGTTCTAAAAACTAACACGATATCCCACCACTGTAGCCGCTACAATGGGTCGATTGTAGCTATTCACATTACCCTCTTCTATTTTTAAGCTAGTGTATTACTCAAGTCATACAATTGGCTATTTACTGAATTGAAAATTCCTTTTGGTTGATCCGCTTTGTATGGAGTCGTTACTTATGCTGTTTTTAAACAGAATAACATTTGAAAGGCTTATAACTGTGTGCAAGTCATTGAAGTGTCTACTTCCTCTTTTACCAATTTGTGAATTTTACTATCTTGCTATTTTTAATGTGTTAATTGCATGATCATTCTTCACATTTGGTGTATGGATTTATTTTTGATTTGGGAAAAACAAAAAGCAATTAGCAAAACTATTTCCTACATTAACCTTTAATAAAAAAAATATTATTTCCTTTAGTTATTACATGAAGGATTTTCAAACAATAAATGAATCATGTTTAGTCATAGTAAGTGTTCTTAAAAATGTCCATACATTTTTTATATGGGAAAGAAGATATTATTTTATGTTAAAACATAAACTTTAAAAACACTATTAATAATACTTTAAAATTACAAATAAATACATGGTAGGGCCGTATAAATGACAGATTCATTTTGTCTAAAGACATTGGTTAAACAAAAGTTCATAATCCTATATACAACATGTATTGTATTACATATATTATATACAATTGTATAATATCATTAGTAACAGCATAACCTAAATCTATACCTACTGCACGCCACTGATAAAACCTATGATTATCTATAGTGACAAGCAAAAGGACACAATGGAATAAGGGAAATAATTATAACCTGCGACTCAGAATAGTCTTCATGAAGATATATGTGGAGTGGGAAGACATCATGAAGATTTAATTTTGAACTAATAAAATTATTTGAATATATATAGTTATTTTTATCCTAGACCCCCTGTTTCGATCGCCTTGTATACTTTCTGAAGCATTCTCTTCTTATTTGTGTGTGTAATCCACAACCCCAAATTAATTTAATTAATATGGGTTAATTCATTAACTTTATCGACTATGCTAAAAACACACCTATGTTCACTTATAATTTGCTCATTCTTCACAGTGTTGTATTGTACATAGATTATAAACATATGTGCCTGAGCGACCACACTCCCTCAACATTCAGTCAACTTGTGTTCTTCTTTTGCCTATTTCAAACATCACTTTTTGAATATATTTGTTAATTTAGAAATTACTAAGACATAAATTAAAATGATAGATCTGGTGTGTTTTATAGTTCTTTGTTTCAATATATGACTCGGCAAGTTACACTTTAAATTATCTGGAATAAAGTCACGTTAGAGTCAGTTGTTTCACAGTGTTTTTCTTGATATCACATATATGTTATTCTTTTGAACTTTGTCGATTAGAATCAGGGACAGCTTGTATGTAGGTTTACTTACAAATCACATTCAAAGCCTTTCTAAGATTTATACATAAGGAAATTATGTTGGATAACTGCCAAAGCTTGGAAATAAAATTAAAATGACAAAGTGGTACACTAGTGGAGGTACTTACCGCCTTCTATAAGTAATCCTTCAAATTATGTTGGTCATTGTCACAATAAAACCTGGTTAGGTTAGGTGTTGATGGACGATGACCCAGTACCATAATGAGGATCTAAACAGACTTATGGAAAGGGGGACACAACTACCAGTAAGTAAGAATAGCTTTAAAAAACTCTTAAATTACCTTAAATCATTGACGCATGAAATCAAAAAAGAATTAACGTTAAAAAGAATAAAAAGACAATGGATGTTACATAAATATAAAGTTAATAGCAAATGAGATTTACAGAGTTTAGAAGTAGGATGTATAACATATGCAAGGAAAGTGATTTTATGATGAATGTTAATTTTATGATGAAAGTGATGGTATTCAAGGAGAAACTTAAGACATTGCACGAAATACTGGTAAGTGACGAATATTTAGAGCAAATAGAATAGTTTATGATCTTGGAAAGTATGTTTAAAAGGAACGGAAAGGAGGGTGTCTGAAAGGATTAAAGTGAATAGCGTTTTGAGCGCAGTAATTGCTAATGGAAATTTGTAGCCGAAAAACACAACGGAATTCTGGTACCAACACTAACTAAGTGAAGAATGGTGCTGGCAAAATAGGAACGAAACTAGACTGAACATAAGGAAAATTAAGTCATTCAAGAGGCAAATATTTTATGATAAAGATATGTCTCATAAATTAGGACCTTGGCATATCAAACAACGAATAAATAGAAGATTTCCGTAGAAGACATGGCATGACCAGGTAAACTAAATACTAGAAGATGCTATTATTAGAAGGACCAAAAATCAACAAGCATGAGAAGATGTAAGAGACAAGAGTTGTGTCATAAAATGAAAAATCACACATATATCAGTTAATTCATTTGAAAGATTACTTAACTTATTCCAATTCTGCTCTGCGGACTACATTACCAAAGCGCAAGATGTAAATTATGTTAGCGTATGAATGATGGCACTGAATTGCAACAAATTGCATTGATTAATGCCATTGAAAAACAGTTCCCAGGTACGGCTGAGGCAAAGGATGAAGAAGTACTCAATATGTTTCACATTTTGAGATATCTAATATAATAGATACAATTGTTCCTAGACCGGATAATATCTTTCATAAGTGTTGGAATTACATTCACGGCATATAAATCGGATACAGAAAAAAGTACATATAAAATCTTATTTTAAGATACAATATAAAAGAGATATCACGCATAAATGGTTACGTTTAGTGAAAGTGGTAAAAACAATTAAGGTATAAAAAAATAAAATACAAATATTAGTTGTTAATAAATCTCAAAAAGAATTTCAATCTCTGCAAAACCTCTTGTGTACTTTAAAATATCTAACTAATTAAATAGATGATTACACACATCAAATAACGTTATTTTCTAAGAAATAGACAGGCAGAAAAATTACACAATTCTAACACTTTAAACCACTTCTTACACATTTATATGCCTTCATTGACATGCTCGCCACCCTCCTTCTATTTGAATTTACATTATTTTGGTCAATGTGGCATCATCCTCGGTTTGTGTAATTTATGATCATCTTATCTGATTCTAAATCTGTTCGACTCTTTTAAATCATTTTCTCCGTATACCCATACTAACTTAATAAACTATTTTTCATTCTGCCTACAAAGCTCTCCACAGCAATGTGTTGGTGAAGATAAATCGTTACATAACTGTGACGATGATTGGAAACTGAGATTCAACGATGATTGGTAACTAATATTTAATTTTTAAAAACACATTATTATTGTGAAGTTGCAGTTTTTTCAGAACATAGTTATGTGGTATTAAATACAAATTAAATGAAATTCTGGCATCTCCTAGCATATATCACTTCAATGTATTTGAGATTTGTCACAATATAAAGGTGATAGGTGATAGCTTCATAACAATTGAATAAAAAATGTATCAATTTGAAAGAGCTGCAGCATATAAGCTCGAAAATTTGTCGTCAACTTACTCAGTTGGTGTGGCATTTCCCCGGATAGGAAAGGGTCCAGGTTCGAATACCGGTAGCAACTAAAATATTTTATTGATAAATAGATTTTTTCCAGTTGATTAATTTAATTTATATAAATATTTAATTCTTGGAGGCTTACTTTCAAGTGTACCAGTCATTGCTCAAAGAATTATGTTAATTAGTTACCAATCATTGTTACAATTGAACACAATCAGTTACAATAACGGTTTAAATAACAATTTAACCACCACTATAATATATTACTTTATATTTTTGTTTATTCAATCTATTTTCATACTTACTTACCATTACACCGTTTCCCCGCGGGGGTACTCTTCTGTCCTGACACAATTCTCACCTCATCCACATTCATACATCTTCTCAAACAAGCTCGTCAGTTAGTGTCGCTTCCAACAGGACCACCTTACAGTATCTGGTTTACCTAGTCATGCCAAATCTTTCGCAAACCTCCTCTATATCTGGTACCATCAACACTTTAGTTATATATCTTTCTAAATATTCTCTCCTCATTCATCCATTCTATATAAGCAAACCACCTAAGTGATCCTTTCTTAATTTTACTATACTAAGATCAGGTTTACATTATTTTCTTATTTCTTTACTCTGTCATAAACGGATTTGCCACATATACGCCTAAGTGATCTCATTTCCACTGCATTCAGTCTACTTTCGTTCCTCTTCTACCAGCTCCAGGCCTCACTTCCATACATCAGTGTCGGTACCAGGAATCCATTGTGAACCGTTAGTCTTGCCTCGGTTGGCAAGTTCTCATTAGCTATAATTATATTTAAAGCACCATTCACTTTATTCCCTGCAGTCACCCTTCTTTCGATATCTCTTGTCTTTCCCTTTCTATTAAACATATTTCCCAAATACACAAACTCATCTATTTGTTCCAAACATTCATTAGCTACAAGTATTTTGCACATTTGTCTTACTTTTCTCCTTCTCGAATTTACCTACTTCCTTCTTGCCTTTTCCTACTTCCTCATAATGCCAAAAGCATACACAATCGACGAGTGCAGAAGAAGCAAATGTGTCGCTTAATATCCTCTGTGCCTACCCTTTTGGAAATACGGCAAGACTAAGCCTATCTACTGTATTTGATTACCATATTTAAATAGCCACTCTCGACTCTCAAAACTGACGCATATATATATATTTTGTGTTAATACAAAACTAAACTCTACTTCAGCACTAAAAGGTACTTCAGCAGAATAGTACCTTTCATAATAATTACCGTACACACTATAGATATTAAAAATAAATATCAACTTCAACTTATATTCGTGTCGCAAAATTTCCCGCGTGTTATATTTTACCATAATTTAAAAAAATATATTTTAGTAACACAATGAGTGAACTAAAAATTAAATGAGGATGGTTTTACAAGGAATATGCAGAAATTTGTGCAAATTCAAATGCGGAAATTGAATGTCAATGAAAAACTTGTTTGTGACTATCGAAAGATGTGAGATAATTTCTGAACTGATGATCAGAAATTCCAAAAAACAAAACGGGCTCGTTGTGGAAATGTATTATATTTTAAATATTTTCATAAATGGTTTTACTTATTCGGTGTTTACTTTTCAAATTTTTAATTATACTTGTGCTATCAAATTTTGACACTTTTAAATTCTAAAAATGCTTAAGATGAATAAGGATTATTCATAAAATATAATAATCACAAATAAATCAGAAACAGAATATGTATAATAAATCATCAGTTTCAATAATAAATAAGAGGAAACTGACAGTTGTGCAGAACAGTAATAAAATATCTTGATGAATGTGAAAACCATTAATCTTTGAACTAGTATGAGAAATAAATTGTGAACATTTAGAAAAAGGCATGTTATCGCAAATAATCACTGTAGATTTGTGGTTAATTAGATCATGTGCATCTGGATTCTATTTAGTCCTGATGATGAAACCATTACAGAGTTTATCATCACGACTAATGTCACTGACGACTATCAATTTTATTTAATGATTACCATTGCCAAAAAATTAACAAAATTCACTCATTTTTTAATTCTTGACATAAAAAGATGGCTTAAGAGTTAGATACATACACACACAGTTAGAAACACATACACATTAAATTGCATTCACAAATTTAAAAATAAAATATATTGAGGCACCTTCATATAAATGAACATGAGATAATATTGCACACTGCTATCTACAAAATGTGGTTAAATTGAATAAAACAAGGATGGGAATGCACGCGCCTTATCAAATTATAAAAAATATGCAATGCGTATATTTCATGCTACTTTACCTACATTCATTATTAATAATTGCTAATTTATTTGGTGATGGTACCCACCAGAAAGATAAAATGAAAAGATCAATTATGGTTGATTCAATTTAGTGCTTCAAAAATAAATTTAGAAGAAACAAGTTGATGTTTAATGTCAGGAGATCTATGTAGATTTTCAAAAAAATGATTACTCAGTGATTCTTGGGGAAAAATAGATTTCACAGTTTATGTTCGAAAGGCGACGAATTATTTATTGAACTTTAGAAAAAGTAAATAACCAAGCAAAGGATAAAAATATACATACGGATTTCGGCATTTTGTTATTTTACCAGCCACCAAACCTGTAAATATAAGAAATATGCAATGAGAAACTTGTAGTTGGTGACAGTATGCATGACACACATTAGCTTTAGAAAGTATTTCAATCCAAAAACAATACTAGTATTTTTTGTCATTGTTAGGAAAGCAAGAAAACATCACAATAGCACTAAATTCAATTGATATAATTATGAAAATAACAAGGTAACCCGACCTAGAATCAGAACATGCACCTTGACATAATAAAAAGTTTTGAGTAACAAGTGTCCACTAATTAACTTCACCGGGATAAATGTTTTGTTACAAAAATATACATGTATTATGGAAATTTTAATTTAACGACGATTTTTAATAGTGCGCATTGCGCCTTCAACTTACTCGAAAAATTGTTTTAGTGGGAAATATCACCGAAAACTCCGCATAAGTGGCACAATCATGTACACATTAAAAAGCACACACCCAACCGGGTAAGAAATATTGCGATCGCTCGCCGTGTGACAACTCGATGCCGTGATACCAGACAAAGGCTAATCACTCCGATAAAGTGAAATGGGTAGGTACCCGTACGTGAATGAAAGAACTTACTAGGATTAACATAATAATACTCGTATTACTAAACTAAACTTTTACTTATAATTTATGTTTATTTTTTTAAATATTAACCAACAGCTGTGATCCGACGTATCTTATGATACATTTAAAAGGATATAGTCTAATATTATATACATGTGAAAAAATGGAGTATCTGTAGAGAACATGGTGAACAAAATACAAGACAAACAAAATGTCTTATAAATGTAAGAAGTCTGATCACTTAGACAAAATTGATCCTGTGATTTGTATGCACACAATTTTGAATTAAGCATCATTCTTACAGCAAACATAGATTCTTTTGGATAGGCCGTTCATATACCTATCATTCCTTTGTTTTGAGTGGTAAATACTTTTTTTGCGTAACAAACATTAAATTCATGATGATGCTTTATAATAACTTTTTATCGAATCTGAAATACCAAGCTTTTTACGTTCTTTTATTTCCTCGTAATATATTATGTCTCGACATAAGATTTGTATGATAACATATTCTGCGCGAGTATTAATTTTTTAAACTCGTTTAATGAAATTAACTAACTTAACATCAAACCGTTTCCTCGAGGGGTAGACAGAGAGGATTAATAACTACTAATGAAATTAATTTAGTCCTGAGTAAAATATACAGAGATTATCTATTTTTCCTCCTTAAAATTGACAAATAGTGGCCTCAATCAGATGATACTTTACTAGTAATGTACCTCCACAAGTCTCGGTCTGAATCGCTCTCACAGCTGACTCCAAGGTTTCTTCAGCTTATTGCATCGCATCTATCCACCACTATGGCACTCTTCCAGATCTTCTTCGGCCCAAAGTTGTGTCCAAGATAATCTCTTAATAAAGCTGTTACTTTGACGCATAACGTGGTTGAGAAATTGGAAGAGTCTTTTATTCATTTCTGTACATAGGGCTTATTGTGGTTGGATTCGTTGTAAAATTGAGACATTCATGCGGTATCCACAGGAAATGTAACATCCTTCTCAAGCAATAGATTTCAAAGGTATCTATTTTACGCTTGTCGCTATTACAAACTATCCAACTTTCCGTTACATACATGAAGATTGGAAAGACAGAAGTGTAAACTAACATAATTTTAGTTGTTTGCTTGATTATCTTGATTATTATTGATTGTCTTTCCATATTATCATAAGTTGGTTCATAGTATCTTTATTTAGTTGTATGCAACTTCGACTTTCTTGTCCACTATCACCGGTGTTCGTGATCAACACGCCCAAATAAATTGCCTCTTGAATTACCTCACATTCTGCTATTAGATAAGTTTTTGTGATGCATTCGCATGATCCACAACCAGTATTTTCATTTTAGAATGATTTATTTCTAAACCAAACTGCTTGATCACGAATTCTACTTTTTGTACAATGATTTCCTGTTCAATCTCTACACTTGTCATAAGCGTGATGTCATCAGCAAAACGTAGATTAGTGATCTTCTTTCTACAGATTATAAAATATACCTGCCATTCTTCTAATACTCTTCTCACGAGTACACACGCGTGTCTTATTACAAAGATATGATGGAATAAAGAATTCACGTGCTTTCTGTATTATCTTCAAAACATTTAAGATTGGCTCTCTTAACAAATTCTGCCTCTTCTGATGCTAATTGCTATGAAAGAAAGTTTTGTAATAGGGCATGTAAAATATACACCATCACTTTACTCATATACATGACTAATTAGACGTTAATTTTATTAGTCTTTTGTTGAGGCTTTTTTGTGCAGGGGAATCATAATGTTTTTTTTTTTAAATTGAAATGTGTACATGGAATTCATATCGCATCAATATTCTTACAGTTTTCAAACTAAGCTAAACGCTTGTATTATGAAAATAAGACTAACTTACTGGGGTCTTAGAACAAGGCGTGAACCCCTGACCACTAGCCAGCGTCTTAACCACTAGGGCAAGACCAACAAGCTACTCTTTTGTTGTCCAGTCCTCCGGCTATTTAAAAGTTTTCCTAATGCATTAGCATATTTTAATAAGTGATCATTGTAAAAGATTTATAATATGGTTTTTCAAAGAATGCGTGCACAAGCTATAAAAGTATAAAGACAACCATAGATAAGGACATAACTGAACACATATATACCATGACCTTGAGTTTTTCTTTTATCTGTGCTTTTGTTTGTTTATCGCTTTCTGTCATAAATGACACAAAATGAATGTATTTTTTGAATGATTAAAATTGTAAACAGATTTGTTGTAATATATATTTATATTTCACAGCAATGTCCTCAATAAGCCATGACGTTAATGAAACATTTGATCAAGTAAGTCACGTTTGATGACCATTGCAGGTTTTGTCTATTTAAAAAGATTAATCAAGATGTATTTATTTTTAGTTTGATGAAGATGAAAATGCCGATATACAACTTGGAGCTACACCGTCAGGCCGCAAGCGACTATTTAGTAAAGAATTAAGATGTATGATGTATGGTTTTGGAGATGATCAAAATCCCTACACTGAAAGTGTTGATCTGTTGGAAGATTTGGTAATTGAATTCATAACAGAAACAACTCATAGGTGAATAATAATATAATAATTTATTTATATAAATAAAGTAAGTTTTACCTTTTGCAAATAAAGAACGAGTTTGATCCGTGAAGTCAATTTCTTATTGAGTATTATTAAAGTACAAATATATCCTTATCTTATAAAAGTAAGGTTTTGATATTAATAGGGTACCAAATATGTGTGCAGTAACATACGTTAAATAGTTTAGACCATCTCGCCCAAACAGGATGTCTGATTATATTACTCCTATATAACCTTTACTATCCTATATTAACCTAACCTGACCTAACATAATTTTTAAATCTAAGATTTTTCAAATGAATCATAATCTTATGCTACTACGTGCCTAAACAACATAACCAAAAGTGTGAAGTAATTTAAAAAAAATTTAGATACAAAATCAAATATGAAATCTCTTATTATATTGCTTTAACAATGCATCATGTAGTGTACTTTGTCTTTATTTCTAGTAAGGAAAAACAAAATATTTGTAAAATAATCCATGCTATATACATAGGTACATCTAAAGCTGTCTTAAATTGATATGATTATTGTCATAATGTTATTAAAAGCATAAACATGAAGGATATATATAGTGAACTTAAAGAAATGAAATAATATGGACAGGTAAAAAAAATAACATAAAATCTCAAGTAAATACAATATTTTCTGTAAAACCGTTTTGAACTGCAATGTTAAAATGATTGATTAATCATATTTAAGAATTATTCACAGCAGTTTTAACCGAATATTAGATTGCGGACAGATATTTTTATACTGTAATGTAAAAGTATCAAAAACATAAAAAAGAAAACCCCTCTATGGTTCAGCGTTGAATAGATTCATCGCAAAAAAATTTCCACTGCGGCCAGCGACATACTAATCAGTTGCAATATAATTTATTTATCTGTTTTGAACAGTGATACGTACCGAAGGCTTTAAATGAATTGAAAGAAAATTGTTGTTGGAGAATGTCATGAATTTATCTGTTATCTTTTGTAGATAATTTAAAAAAAATCTCAAATCATATTTCAGAGCAATGGAGGTTGGTAGAACAGGTCGTGTCCAGGTGGAAGATATTGTGTTCCTAGTTCGTAAAGATCACAGAAAATATGCCCGAGTGAAGGACTTGCTCACTATGAATGAAGAGCTAAAGAAAGCTCGCAAAGCATTTGATGAGGGAAAATTTGCAGGTAACCCTGAGATGGCTCCATAGATTATATCTTGTATTGTCGTAGAGTGGAATTAAATACCATAAAATAAATTATTTCATTGTTATAATATATGGATTATTAATTTTCTTTTGTAAATAAAGTGTATGATAATTTTAACCATTAATACGTGTTATTATATACTTGTTTTGTATACATGTTTTGTTTTTGTTCAAGTCTTAGAAGCAAACTGAAATAATTTAGTCCATCTCCATACCTGGCATCTCACTGTGATTTGAAATAATGGAAACATTTTCATTCATAACATTCTGTGTTTTTTGATTAATCATTGATCATTTTGTATTTTTACAATTCATCATTTTTATTTGGAATATTTTTGAATTGTACGAATCCAAAATATATTCCATGTCTGATCACTTAAAAAAAATCCATCATGCATCCCATCATTTATGTAGGAGCTCATTTAGATTAATTTGTGCAGAGATAACATATAATCACATGAGAAACTACTACACAAGTAAAGAATTCTATGCCAAAGTGTAATAGATAGTATAAAGAATGATTGGAATATGATTAAAACATGGACCCAACCGTGGTTGAATTCATGTGTATTTATTTAATAGATTTCAGTATATTCTAAAATCGTAATTTGTTTTGTATTGTATATTGAGCATAGTTAATATTATTTTAATGATTTGATTTTAAATATCATGTTTATCAGAACTTACATATGAAAGAATATCAAAGTTGTCTATTTTGATGTGGTAAAATAATAACTAGGTTAACTAATTCTCAAAAAATAGTACCAATCTAAAACTTCTTCATAATTTACTGTTAATAGAATGGTTGTGATCACTAATGTAAACGCAGTTATAATGGACTTTTAGAGACTTCTTGTAGAATACAGAACAAAGTATATTTGTGCCCAAGAGCTGATTTTTGCTACACATTCAATAAATGATTTAGTATAGATGCAAGGAAAGCGACCTTATTATGAATGTCAACAAGTCTAAAGTGATGGTATTAGAGAAAGAGGAAAGCAAGACAATGTACAAAATACTTGTAGGGAATGAATGTTTGAAACAAGTAGAGTAGTAGTGTGTATGTGGGAAGTATGTTCAATAGAAACGGAAAGACAGAGAAAGATATCGAAAGGAGGGTGACTGCAGGGAATAAAGTGAACGGCGCTTTGAATGGAATTATAGCTAATGTGAACTTGTCAACTGAGGCAAGACTAGTTGTTCACAATGGAGTCCTGGTACCGACACTGATGTATGGAAGGGAGGCCCGGAGCTGGCAGAAGAGGAACGAAAGTAGACTGAATGCAGTGGAATGAAGAATGAAAGTAGACTGATTATTGAAATCAGATAACTTAGGCGTATATGTGGCAGATCCATTTATGACAGTAAAGAATGAAGAAATAAAGAGAGAATGTAAAGCTGATCTTAGTATAGTAAGATTAAGAAAGGATTACTTAGGTAGTTTGGTCATATGGAACATAATGAGAAATGAGTGAAATGAGAATTGAGAGAACATAATAAGAATAATGAGGAGAGAATGGTAAGAAAGATATATGACGCAAGTGTTGATGGCAGCAGAAGTAGAGGACGTCCGCGGAAGACTTGGCACAACCAAGTAAACCATACTGATACTGGAGGATGGTCCTGTTAGAAGCCTCAATAATCATCGAGCTTGTGTGAATGTGGATGAAGCGAGAATTGTGTCAGGACAGAAGAGTGCGGTGCTCTATCCTCTCTGTCTACCTCCGCGGAAAACGGCGTAATGGTAAGTAAGTAAGACTTAACCAAGTGTAAGGTTATAGCAAACAACCTGATTGGCTGGACTGGACTGATGGTTCCTAGGCTGACATTATATATATTTGTGTCTGTATGTATAAAACCAAATACGCACAACTTAGCATTTCTCTAACTGTCCAGCAGATCTTTGATCACTTTTTGATGTAAAACATTTTTATGCGACCCTACTAGTTTTCAACACCGAGTAATGATATACATGTTGCAATATCACTGAAGTGACTGTAATGCCCCCAAACACCAAGTTGACTGCAGCAATGCATATCACTATCTGCATGGCAGTGGAGTAACTACAAAAATTGGACCCCAGATGGATGCAGAATGGAAAAAAAGACCTAAATAAGTATTGTATATAAGATATACAAATATTAATACTGCGTGGTTTATCCAATAAATAGTATGAACAAACTTATTCTCTTGTTCTCATAAAATATTCACACTTTCACAATAAAATTGTATGAGTTTTAGACATCAAAATTCGTAATGAAAATAACCCAGCGTGCGTAGTACAAAGTTTTGTTGTGAAAATTAAAATAATTTATAAACACTTTTCAGTTTAAAATATAAATACTAATTAAGTGTATTAATTAGAAAGATATATATATATATAAAATCAATTTTATTGAAAAATATTGTTGTTGCGCTACCGGGATTCGAACCTGGAACTCTTTCTAAACCGGGGAAGGTGCATTATCCAACTATGCTACAGCGACAGTACTTTTGATAATAAATTTTCAAACCTATATGTTACACTTTTTTCGAATTAATACATCTATCGTTCCATTATTTGAAAGCCACCACTTTGTTTTTACGGAATCTCAAATACCTTTGAGTAAACCGATAGCAGACACCAGAATTAACAATTCATATTTATTATATTTTGGACACATTGATACATCACATTCTTCTTATTGTTGTAATTAAAACATCACGTTCTATGTTCTGAATAATTACAACTTCACAATAAGAATGTTTTCTCCTTAATAAATATAAATGTTCTTAGGTTTACACGGTTCAGAATTTTCTCTATATACAATGGTATACATTTTCTGTGAGAAAATGTATACCATTCTCACAGAAAATGTATACTAAAATTAAAAATGCAATGTTCCTAATTAGTTACCCACCACTTCTATTTTTTGTCTATGTTTGCATTTTTAATTTTAGTATACATTATTTCTTAAAGAGACTTTTAAAAGAGTCTTGGAACGTGTTGATGTATAGAGATTTTTACTTTATAGTAATAGTCTGGTCCCTAATCTTTGGATTATAGAGCATCAAATTGGCATAGTGAAGCCGCTGCCGTATGGTATTTATTCATCAAACATTATTTTGCTTCAAGGAGTAATGCCTGGGCAATTGATGTTTGTACCTGAAAGTCTGATATCGTGCCCGTAGAAGCAGAGATTTCGAATGAGAGGATAATCTTGGAATATGGATACAAGATTTGTAGAAGTTTGCTGATACTTTTTTAATGCAATGTGTGATAGTGTTAACCTTTTGCTGACTTTGTGTCAGTATCCGGTAATAACAGACGTGGAATCTATTGCTTCGTTAATTTTCGGTTAAATATGCCGATAAGAAATATTATAACTAAAATATGAATGAATATTGAAATTATTCACAATATAAGTTTGCAAATCTCGTATATTAGATGGTTTTTAACTGATTATAAGGGAAAGAAAACTAATTTTTCTTGAATAAAGTAAACATTTTATATGTTTTTTTGTATTTAAGTCGCAATTGAATATTCCCTGTATATTTAACACTATTGTTAAACATGCAAAAATATTACGTAATTATGAAACAAACAACTCACAAAACGGCAACATGGTGTTTTAAATCGATAATATTAAGCAAAACAAACAATCCACAAATAATTTTGAATGTAGAATCAATCAATCAAATCAAAATATATGTAGGTGTTTTGACTGATTTTAATATATGTTCATATCAACTAGGTATTTTAATAAATTATTTAATTTTCAATGGATTAATTCAAATGACAACACACATTTTATTTCATTCCATAATATTAATATGAGAAAATATGGATTTAGACTCTAGATACGAGTTATTTTTAACACTTGTCTCGAATAAGAGAAAATCTTCAATTTTATAGTCATCTCTTTCTATCATAACTTTCCTCTCTAGTGAGATTTACATAACAAATAACGTTCTTTAGTATTTAGGTAGCACTTTAAAGAAGTTTAACTATTAGTCTCGACTTGAAAGAGTATGTAATTCGCATAGAATTTCTTTAATTTCAAACTGGAAAAATGAATTTTTTTCCTAGTACACATTGATTTGTATCATATTATTAATAGACAGTTAATTTAAGCCAAAATTATTTTAATTAGCCACCAATAGTGATAGTTCATCAAAATATTTTCAAAAATAGGGAAAACCCAACTATGCATTTTATTGAAAATTCATCAGACATCACAGGGTGACATGAATTTTATTAAATTATTTTATAAACACAAAGGGTTGTTGTGAGATAATTATAGTCTAGAGATTTACATATTTAAATATTTCCAAAATATAATATTTTAAATATTATTCGCGCGGTTCCCATACAAAAATATTTACAATAATTTTAATTCTTTCCTGACTCGTCTCACGCACACTAATTACGCCTGTAAAATATAACATCATACAATATATAATCGTATTAATTCCTGCCACCCAGCGCTCCCCACCGTACGTAGCCTACCTGCTACATCTGATCTATGTTAGTATATATACCTTTGGGAATCTTCGTGTTTTCCCAAGTAAACCCGAACTCACCTCCCCGCTTTCTGACTGACCGTTTAAATGAATTAGTACTTGCACAACCCCAAATCTATTAGGACGTATGAATTGCAGGCGTATCATCTAGAACGCCGCAACAAATCTCCAATTCAACGAGTTCTATGCATGCCGATTTTAATTTATTACGGGTCGTACTGCTGTTTATCGCTGAGTTCCTGCTTAACCCTCGGTTATAATATACAAGAGCGAATGTCCTGTAAATCAATATTGGGAATTCTTTGCTATTATCAACTGATATTGTCTTCTCGCCTTTGTCGATGCCGATCTACACTCGTAGTCGCTTTAAACCCATGTGTTCAGAACCTGATCTTTGCTGACATCTTTCCACAATATCTATCTCTATGGCTGTGTTCCGGGCTGAGCCTCTATTTCTCCTTGAAAGATTCACGTGCTGCGAGCATTAGTCGATCCCTGGCTACTTCAAGTGTAATCACACCAGCAGACCCAGAATCCATCTCCGTCTCTTGACCTCGGGCATCTACTCGTCACATCCTCGGCAAAATGCATGTTCATCTGCAATCTGCATCATCCTGACGTCCTGCTGTCAAATTCACACGCACCTCCCAGGTGCACTCTGCTGACTTTACCACTGTGTATATGTGTAAATCACTTTCTCCTATTTATTGTTACATCAGCTATCTTGAGAACTGATTCTAAAACCATTGGTGAAAAAATAGTATTTATAGACAACCCAGCAAAGCCATGCGCCTTGCCAATTGTAACCCCTTTATGTCCATTTAAAGGGTGGACCTCTGCGATACTTGTAATTAAATATTAAGTAATCATTCAGTCAAATTTATCTCATCATTTCATCTCTATTTATAAATTACGTCTAGTTTACCTGTCTTGAATCTGAGTCATAACTGTCTACATCTTAAAATATATGTTTTTATTTGAGAGAGCAATCCACCTGGACACTACCCCCATCCTCAGACTTGATCACCTACAGCCAAATGATATAGTAATAGAGACTGTTCTTCCCATTGAGCTAGAAAGTATTTTACATGGATGTACCTATTGATACAATAACTAAAATTACCTGTTACAGGGTACCAAAAATAATAATGTATTTATTAAAAAGCATTTTTTTTTAAATATTCTAAAATGTAATCTTCGTCAATTGCGACCTTCCTCCATCGTTTAAGTTTTTGTTTTGTCATTTATAAAAACTCAGACTTTGATGCAAAATATTATATTAGAGCCGTTTTAATTTTACAAACATTATTAAATCTTCATTCATCTAATAATGCTGCATACACCTAAACAAATAATAAGCAGATGACGCTATATGGAGGGTGATCCACAATTTTCTATCCTCGTGTGTTAATTTTTTATCACGTGACGTACTTTTAATGTATGAGAATGACCATTATCATGTCATAAAAATATTGTTTTATTTTCAATGATCGATGTGATCGATCCACGATGTATTTATTCTCTTCGTCTGGTTTGAATAATTCAAAATGAATTAATCCTAAATTCTGCATGCTTATAAGGAATGGCTTTTCAAAATTGGAAGAAGTCAGCTGAAAGAGTTCCTTAAATGATCAAAGGTACCCATTTTATGTAATTCTTTTTTGTCCTAACATCCCTGCTTGTTTCTTTTCTTTTACTTTTTACATGTATTTAATCTATATCAAAATGTTTGCTTTGTTCATATTATTTAATCTCTACTTGTCTCCTTTTTGATTTTTCTATTTTTACCATTTAATTTAATTTGTTATGTCACTTCCAACTTATAATATAGCTAATGGAACCAAATGGCTATCTACCTCAGAACAGGTACTTTACATGTAACTAGCGAGGTAGGTAGCGGCCAACAGGCTTGCATGTAAATGGAATGTAGTATTAATACTTGTACTTTCTGGTGTGTTGGTTACTTTAAAGATTTTTATATTGATGCAAGCTCTAGAGGAATGTTGTTTTAAAAATAAATGCCGATTTATCGGCACTGGAAAAATAAAAGATAACTTTTTTTGGATACCCCTATTAGTAAGAAATATTACACTCCAGAAACTTTTACAATGTGAAAGAAATTAAAGACATTTTTGTAATTATATTACCTTTATTTGATATATTAATATATCTGTTAAAAGCAATTTGATATACTAAATCACATACGTATTTACTTTTTGTCTCTCAGAGTACAAATAATTAATAGGCACATTGCCCGAATAATTATATTTGAAAGTTTTACAAGTACATTTGTCAATGTGGTTAGCATCAAGAGTATATATATAATATTATTATAAATTTATACACAACAAAGAAAGAAATATAAAATTTCCGCCCAACTCCTTCCAACAAATGCATCAGTACAATGAGAATAAAAAAGTAAAATTCATACAATTTTTGTTTGAGAGTTATTTTATCTTGCAATAAAAATGTTCAGATACACTTTGAATATGTTGAACTTCAAGATTTTTCAATTTTGTTTGACAGAAGTCGGAAGAGTCACGATGACCATTTACAAATATATGCCGATCAATATATCTCGTAATTCTTTTGAAAAATTATTTATGGAGCATGCCCTATAACTTTGAAGCTGCTAAAATATCTTAAGCAAATGAGGTACATCATTTTAAAGTAGTTATAACTGAAAAAATGTATTTTAAAAACAGTTTCTGTAATAAAGTTTTTGGTCACATTCAGTTTTCCATGTATTAGTTAAAAAGTTGTTTTTTTAGATGTAATCTAACATTTTATCTTTCGCAAATAAACACTGTTTAAGAACCAGAAAACGTACAAAAATAATATAATGTATAATAATTTAATGTACATTATAATTGAGATGTAACTAAATTCAATTTCACATTTGTCATTTCTGATACTGAAAAGTCAAACCTACAAATCAAGTGTTTTATAATTTTTTATGTACACAATCCAGATCTAGTTTCTGATAAAAAGGATAATCAAAAATTAACAGTCCCTTAAGTGCAAATCTCGACAAGTCTATTTCCAGATAACAAAAATATGGTGAACCAAAACATGTTTCCCAGTATAAGATTATATAATCATATGCTCAAAGAGATTTTATTGTTATTTTGGTACCAAGTATCGCTTAGGACATTGTTCTTTGTTTGTGGTATCTCAGTATTATGAAAATATCCATATTTCAAATCCTTCTTTTACTTTACTTAAAGTAAAATTATGATAGAATCAAAAGTTCTATTAAATAAGATATTTAATAAACAACATACTTGATAACTACGGAAATATTTCTCATCACTGATCAAATCAGATGTTTAGGGACACAAACTTAGCTATAATCCGTAGACAATTGTGACGTGCGAACTGAGTTGGTTTGAAACTTAACTCCGTCCAAGAGTGAAACACGACTAAAATATATATAAAGACAGACTTCAGTTATCACAGCCTCTGGACACTTCCTGGTTAAGAAATGTACAACTTCATTGTGTAGCCGAGATGGAATATTCGCCACATATTATATAAAAACTCTTCTGAGAAGAATACTTTACCAGTTAATAAATAATACAATATATTCTTTAAAAATCACAATATCTTCAAGTTCATTATATAAAGTAGTAGCATTAACAAACATCATGGTCGTTACAGGTAGTCATGTTGTGGTCATTTTTCATGTTCTTCACATCGTCTTACATAACTCATCTTCAGCTACCTGTAAAAGATAAATACTTATCAGATGCGTTTAATAATTTATTTACACAAAGTTATCTTTCAATTTCATCTGACAATCAAGTATGATTGTGGCTTTGTCATTCTTATTGTTTTGTGTGGTTTAGAGATTATGACAGGATTTCAAGTATACTGAACTAGTTTAGAACTGTGATATATTTTGTGAGATTAATGATACTTTAATAATGAGCACAAATATGCATACAGTACATGATTATCCAGGATAATGGTTAAAAAATAATACTTAACAGTAAATTGCAACAGACCAGAATAACTTTTACTATTCAATTCATGTCACCTCAAATTATTTATATAAAAAATAATGCATAACTAAAAATAATTAAAAAAATATCAGAATCAAGGTATTTGATAGTAGCATTGCGGTCGTTATTGTTGGGCAATAATTTATTTTATATCCGTATCAACATTTGTTGTGAGAAAATGTCACTATTGCTTCGATGGTTAATAATGCAGAGTAGCGGTGCATCGTTCGCGAACGAACAGGCTCACTGAGCCGAATTTTTCCATTAACGCAGTTCAATGGTTCACTCGCTCAACCGGTTTCCGCTCCCAGAACAATTTGAGCGGGCTGAACGGCAGATCAGTCGAAAATCTACAGTCGGCACAGATCGCTCTGCGAGTTATGAAGGTTGTCACTTGAAAATGATCCTAGATATTGTCAGGACAACGCGTCGCAGAGTTACCTTGCTGTTAACAGGGTGTTCGGTTATAAAATAAACACAATGTTTACGTGTTTTTATACTTTACAGGTAGACATGGTACAAAGTTTGAATATGTGCATTCTATTTTTGTGGATTTAAAAACAGCAAACAAAAGCGAAACTGTTTCTGGTGAGAGACAGTTTCGGAAACGGATAGATATATTTTACGGCGGTGATATAAAAACATTTTGTCTATTATTATTCAATTATTAGATATATAAAGTTTCAGAGGCTGATCAGCAGAGTTTGAAGATTCAAGAATGCAAGGAGAGCGATCATCGGCGTTCAACAGCCCAGTTTCACAAAGGTTGGTGTATTTTTATTTGCATGGATTGAATTAACGTATTCAACAATACCAATAGAAAACCCAGGACTAGCTATCGAAGAGTAATTACGGCAACAAGTGAATTATTATCAAAATATTTGTTTTGATTGCTCACTACTTACATTCTCAAATATCAGGCCATTTAATGTTTAAAAAATGATGGGGTCACTAAACGACTGATATTCTTGAATGTTTTTTTAAAATTTTGTTTGCTTGTAGCAGAAATGATTAGTTTTTTTTTTGTATTTTCTAATTACCGCATAAAAAAAAGATTTTTTGATCATGAGGATTATTACTATTGGAGTACGTTAAGATTTATAGTTTTAAATAATATTTTACATATTTTTATGTTTCTTCAAGTTAAACTTAATATTTGAAATAATGGATTTAATAAACTAATATTAAAGATGTTTTGAACCACTCTGTGCTATTTGAAACATAGGATTCTGCTTCAACGATATTTCTGCAGTTAGCTTGACGGGTATAACTTCTTATGTCATGATTTCATGAAAATAAGATACGTAAAACAGCTGGTCTTTTTTGCTTATTAACATTAATCATATTTCACTTAAAGGCGGATAAAAAAATCTGTCATGAAAACTTTACGATGTAAAATATCTTAAGTCAATACTAACTAACTAACTTACCATCAAGCCGTTTCCCCGGGGGGGTAGGCAGAGAGAATAGAGCGCCACACTCCTCTGCCTGACACACAATTCTCGCCTCATCCACATTCATACAAGCCAATTGTTGAGGTTTCTAACAGAACCATCCTCCATTATCTGGTTTGCCTGGTCATGCTAAGTCTTCCGCAAACGTCCTCTATTTCTGGTGTCATTAACACTTGCGTCATATATCTTTCGTACCATTCTCTCCTCATTCATCCGTTCCGTATAACCAAACCACCTGAGTGGACCTTTCTTAATCTTACTCATTATACTAACATCAGCTTTACATTCTTTTCTTATTTCTTAAAAAATTACAAAATACAGCAAAACTCCGTTAATTCGTAACTCATGGGACCGAAATTTGAAAAAATATTCAAATTACAAATAATGAGAACAATTTTTTTCAAGGCAATATTAGAAAGAAATTTTTAAAAACGCATTGTCAGTTTACGCTTCCGCATTTTTGCACGCGCCGCCGCTGTCAACATCGTGATTTTCATGGTGAAAAAAACATGACTACTGTCTATTATTTCAGCTTTTTATGTGTCAAAATGTTTATCAAATAATTTCTCAATAAATTTCTTCTGAACAATAAAGGTGTGGCGACGTGAGTCCAATATTAAAAACAGTATTCTTCAAACGATTCACAAGTGCTTGACGCAACAAAATTACAGACATTTTAATTTGATTAGCGGTCGAATTCGCCTTTTCCATTAAAATTGGACAAGAAATTGGAATATTACAAAGCCCGTGAAAAATAATGAAAAACTTTTAAGTCTTCATACTTCGTTGAAACTTATCATTTTTCTGCGATTTTTAAGTTTGAACTTGAAAAATATTGAGAGGTATTCAGGATTGAAATTTTCCTGCTGATCTCAACTTTGACATCAATTTTTGTCAGTTTTTAAAATAAGTTCCATTTTTCAAATGGTCAAGGATTTACATGAATTATGAGATGTTCGTGCCATTTTAGAAAATGAAACAAAAAAAATTTAATTATAAAATAGGTTGTGTGTATAATTACAAAGGTTTCAGCATTAAAACAAATCGTAACATTTCATAAACAAAAAACTGGGTATAAAATCAATAGCTGTTGCACACAATTCATTTATAAATTACGTGATTCAATGAAAATTGTTCAAATTATTTACGAAGGGATGATTAATGCGTAGTCACACGAGTTTGGATTAAAAAACATGTGAATATGTGAATTCTGTGAATAAATTACTAACTTTGGGTATTTAAAACGCATACAAACTACGAATAATTAGAATGAAATGTTATTTTCAGGGCTAAAATTTTTGAAAACAAGTGTGAATTTTGGGAAAATACGAAATATGTGTACACGAATTAACGGAGTTTTACTGTACATGTTTCATCGGCCATTTACTAGAGTTAGGAAGTACATATAATATTATACTACAGAATCAGGATGTATAATTTAACATTTTAAATGAAAAGATAGTTATTTCATAAATCTTAATTTTTTTTTGTTTTAATATAGCTCGTCTATTTTAAATGAAGAATTTTGATAAAATACCATTATAACAAAATATTTTTTATTAAATAAAATAACAATCAAAAAGTTTTCAAAAATTAATTATTCATTTTGTGATTTCATACAAAGAGATTGTTATTTTATTTAATTTGTATTTCATTACACTGGACATAGTAAAGCAATCTTTAATAAATGAAAACGATATTAAAAACAGTTGACGTTATTTGAATACTGATATTCGACAGGGAACAATAGTAATATGATTCATAAGAAATTATTCCGCATACCTCCGAGGAGCAACACATTCGTCAATCAACTGAGGCGTAAGACATACTTTTAAAAGATCTAACGGTTCCATCGAACCGATGAATCAACCGCTCAATTGACCTGCGGTTCAATTTGAACCGGCTCAGTTATCTGAGTTGTATCGCCCATGGCTAATACCAAGTTCTTTCAGGTAGTGCTTGTGAGTTTAGGTCAAAAAAACACATTAGTTAGAATACAGATTTATATTTATTAAAAATTTAGAATAATTCGCAGGCTGTTAGTTGGACAGTGCCACTATAGATAATGTATGAAGCCAAGATGGATGCCTCGTTTGCTCACAGTGGAACAAAAACAGAATCGCATGACAACTTCAGAGCATTGTTTGGACATGTTTAAGCGCATCAGAAAAAGTTTCTGCAGTGTTTCACGGCTGTTGACGAAATATAAATCCATCACTACATGCCAAAAATAAAAGAGCAGTCAAAACAGAAGACTTCACTTGGCGAACCTGCTTCAAAGGCAAAAATGATTCCATCGGCCGGAACGGTCATGGCCACCGTTTTTTGGGATTCACAAGGCATCATCTTTGTAGACTATTTGGAGAAGGGAAGAACAATTACGGGGCAGTATACTATACTGATTTATTGAGCCGATTTAATGAGAAAACGGCCCCATTTAGGGAAGAAAAAAGTGTTATTTCACCATGACAACACACCAGCTCACTTGTCCGCAATCACCACAGCAAAACTGGTAAAATTACACTATGAATTGCTGCCTCATCCGCCTTACTCTCCAGATTTGGCCCCATGCAATTTTTTTTTGTTTTCAAACATTTAAAAATGGCTTGGCGGAAAGGAGGAAGTCATCGCCAAAACAGAATCTAGAGAATAATCTTATAAAGCTATTTGGCTCTTGCCAAATAGATTTATAAGATTATTCTCTACGTCGTCCAAGTTTAGTTTTATTACCGATTGTCAAAATAGGTTAGAATGACATCCTTTCCACGCTCTGGAGCGTACACGTGTTGACGCCTTTAACGGATTGTTACAGACCAGCTGGAGAAAACAAAATTAAGAGGAATCCCCAAAATCGCGATTTGCATGTGTGTTTTCATCGGACTAAAAAATAAAAATTTGTTATTACGAATATTTATTTTTTAGTCCCTTGGATTTCATAATAACAAGGTTTTATTATATATATATATTATTTGAAATAATTTATCAAATATTATTCTCGAATCTGATGGACATGCCTTGAGGCAATTAATTTTTAAGAAAATAAGGTACCATTGAATAAACTTAGGAAAATTTACCAAAATAAATATTACATTTGTTCCTTTTGAATATATTCATGACCGTATCTAAAACATATTCATTGAAAAATTATATTAATGATATTTTTCATGTTTGCTTTTTCCTTTAACAAAAAATAACCAAACCCAATATCCTGACAGATAGATATTTCTGTGCATGGGCATGCTGGGAAAAATTACTAAACCTGACAGGACTCTGAAAAGTTTGTTGTGACTTTATTTTCTACATTCAAATTATTATGCGCATTGGGAAATGGGCCAATAATTTATTATCAACAAAAATTAGTCCAAAAACATATATTGCATAAGGAGCAAGAAGGCACCGAGGTACAACCCAAATGATTATATGATTGGTGTTATTGAAATACTTAGTCTCTGCCAATGTACAGCATCAAATTAACTAAATATCCGTATACTAGATAGAGATAGGCTTAGTATAAGTGAAAAATTCTAATAACTGATAATTAGCATAAAGCAGAATTCTCTGAAGTGCAGCTGTATTACCTATCAAGAAGACTAAGCAAAAGCAACAGTAGGTTTCTGCTAGATATTTATTTATTAAAAGTGCAAAATGAAAACAAAAAAGTTTATGCGTCCATTTATTACAGATTTTTACAATAAAATGTCTTGATTGCGTAGATGAGATAAATAGTTTTTGTGTTCGCAATATGGGAGACAAACTTAAACATGTATTCATTAGATTTTATTGGAGTGTTTTTTTAAATAATATCGCACTGCAATGTTTTATTTATTGACAAAATAATGTAACTGATTTTAATGGTGTTGTGTTATTCATGTCTGTTTTTTCCTTTAAATAACCGAACCCGACCTGCTGACCTATTTCAGCATAAGGATGTATTACTATTATTTACAATAATACATAATTTTTAGAAACGCATTCAAAATTTCTCCAAACCTCATATTAAAGCAATTCTTTAGTTATTTGTAACGGTGTCAATAATTAATTGCACCGAAGTGTGAACAATATATAGCCAAATAAAACAAAATTTTAATATCACTTCACAGCAGTAAAATTAATCTGCAGTGAAAAATAAATCCGTGTGAATTAGTTTATCATATTAAAAAAAACTTATGACTTTTTGAATAATCTTGAATTAAAAACTTCATGTTGTTTATAGTTGTGTTATAGCTTCATGTTGTGATGATTTTTCAAACATTGGTGCTGCTGCAGCTATCTTATAATAGGGGCTTATGTCTGTAAATTTGTTAAAAATAATGCGATAGTAAACAAAAAGTTTTTAAATTTCCCAATTATAAAAGATATTTTTAAGAAATATCATGACAGGTTGGTTAGATTAAAAGTATTGTTTATATTATTAATATAATTATATCTACACTTGGACTTTACATATCCCGCAATTTACATCGAAATTTTTTGGTCCCATTTCAGTCTTATTCAATTCACTATTAAAATTTACTGAGATATTTAAGACAAAAAATATTTCCTGTTGCACATTTGCAGTTAACGCATTATCTGCGAATGAAATGTCAAACTTTTAGAAGTAAAATTGCTATTTTATATTACTCATCATTTCTATCAAATTCATAATTTTTTGCGAGCAATACTGAAACCAAATAGGATGGTTAAATGGCTGTATAAAAATGTTCCAAGTTCAAAATTCCGGCATCCAGATTTGCCAAAATATTAGAATTAAAATAAAACTCAGAAAATACTACTTTATCGCAAATTTAAAAAAAAATATATTGTGATAAATATAATTAAAAATATATCCAGTATTTTAAGAAAAGTTAAATTGTGTCACGTTAAAATTGTTAATCGTGGAGTTTCACCAAGTAACACTTAAAAACAGCACCAATGAAAGAAAAATCACATGAAAACAACTGAAACATGAAGTGAAAACTTATGAAAAACAAAAATATGTGCAAATAACATAAAATTCCCAAAATATATAAGAAAGTATTTGGAAATGTAGTAAGAACGAATAGAAAATCATTGGAAAAATATGTAAGTTTTTATAAAAATTTGTACAATTTAAATTAAAGAAAATATATAAATAAAAGTATTATCAATCCAAACAATTCTTGCGAGTATTAAATACGCTAGTTAGGCTTACTAAGAACAAATCATACTAATACAATTTTCAAAATGAGCGAATAATTTAAAATGAACACCTGTAAAATCCTAATACAAAATTATGTATTTTTTTTTTTGCACATCAAGTTATCATGAACGTATTTTAGAACACGTGCCTATTGAATTAAGCTGATGTTGACATGTAAAAATGTAAACCGAATTCCCCAATTTTGATAGTATATTTATTTATAAGTTGCATGTTGTAAATTTTGATTTCACATATTTTACAAACAAATGTTGACCACATCTTTGCATATGTTTACTCTGTACTATTATTTTAATATATATGATTTGAAGCTAATAGTTACAAGGAGTTGAAATAGACGAAGATCCCACAATGGAAAAAAATTAAAATTGTACTAAAAGCAAGTTAAAACAGTTTTACTTCACATACCACTATTTCTAGTGCATTCTCCAAACATGTACATATTTGAAATATGTGTACAAATAAATTAATTTACATGGTAGTTAACATCGCATTAACATAAACAATGTGATGTTGTATATACAGCATACAATATTAAAATATAAATAATAATATTTATGTTATACAGAAAATATACGCTGGTGCAATTTTTGCAGAACTGCTTGGTAAAAATGTCAAAATGCAATTTTTGCATTGTTAACATCATTTATCCTTCTTAGTATCAAATAAAACATGTAGTTATATTCACAATTGCACATTATTATATAGGTAAATGACAGTACGATGAGGCGCATTATTTGAAAAAAGTGGATTAAAATAATTCTTATAGTTTAAATTCTTTACAGATCTTTATTGTTATAGAAGAGGTTACTTAACCACATGAATATTTAAAATCTGTTGACATTATTTACATACTTTCTAAGACTATTAAATTATTGAAAAAAGAACACATATTTAGCAAAAATATGCTTTTATAGATAAATGAAGATAAGGTGTGAAATTATTTTTGGAAATGAGTTGTTCGGTGGATGGTACTTATTCATTCAGAGGGCCAAGGTATTTGGTATTTAAGGAAACGGCAGTCGATTTATCTTTCTTCCAATTACACAACACTTAATAATTTAGTGAATAAATATACATTTATATACAGTTATAAGAAATACATTAATATGTATAAACAAAACATACAAAGCATAGAGTAAAAACATTAACACTTCGGCTCCCAGGAATTGTTTTTTAAATATTTGTTTTTACCAAAGTTATCAAGTAATTCTTATCTACTAGTAATTTATATTGTATATTTAAAAGTATTTAAATGATTTAACAGAATAAACATATATACAACAAATTGTCTCGGGAGACAAAGCATTAAAAAGCCAAAAGCAGATTTTAAAGAAATATTTGAAATAAAGAAAGAAGCTTTTGGGGTTAAAAAACAAAAAAAAATCTATGAAACAAAACAGCAACAGTATTATTTTATAAATTATTATATAAAACAAATCTACAATCAGAAATTTTTAAATTCAGAATGATTATGTAATGGTGAATGAGACACTAATTCATAGGAAACTAGAATTCACGATTAGTAAAACTTGTTTTATTTGATTTTAAGACCTGGTTTAAGAATTATGTACTGATACACATTACTTTAAGATATAAAATTAGAAAGGTGCCTACGTAAAGGAAGGTTTAAAACATGCTCTATTTTAAGATTATATTTCTCAAATAAAACAAGTTTTACAGTTTGTAAATAATGTTTTTTTAATACGATAGCTGCAAACGTGATACATATTAGAGATGCAGAAATATTAATAGAACAATTTTTAAAAGCACCTTTCAATAAAATGGATAGATCAAAACAGCATAATTAAAACTGAAATCCGCCCATGGGAACAGACTGATCGGCGCTGAACTGGTATTGGTCATTGGTGCTGGACACATTTGGGGCGATTCTACTATCCACCTCCTCTGAACCAAAGTAATGTTCTATTATATCAAATGCTTTCTGGTAGATTTCCATATTTTCATGAGATTGCAGATACTCAATTTTATCCAGCCCTGCAAAAAAATAAGTTATGATCAAATTATTTTGGTCATAATTTTTTTGTAATGTAACTGAAAATAACCTAATAAACATTATTCTGAATAGGGACTTGACAATCTGAAGTACGTTAATCTTACTCAACGAAATCATAATTGTTATATCTTATGTAATAATGAACCCTTATATTGTAAGTTAGAGAATCTAATAAACTCACATATCAGGCATATAATAAAGGACTAAATGAATATACATTGAGGTGAGAGAAATAAGAAGCTCTCCTTCGTCTTTAATCATACCGTGAAACAGAATGGGAAAGAAAGCAATACCGTACCATAGCACTCTTCTATTAATACAGCATATGGATTAACAGGCTGGTTGGCTTGATCTCCTACTTTAAGAATATTTTCAAGGCCATTAAGAGCTACTTGCACCGTCTTCGCATCCATCGCTGTGAGCAGTTCACATAATGGAGGAATACACCCATTCTCTGCAAGGTATCTGTAAACATGTACATAGTTAATCAAGCTTCTAATCCCGTGTTCATCATGATAATGATGTGGATGACACAAAGCGTCGGTGATGTTAATCATAATGTAGACAAAAAAAATGATAAAAAATACAATATTTGTTTATCATTACATTTATTTATTTTTAGATAAACAATATAATTATTCTAACCGTTTATGGCTTACTAGGCAGAGAGGCTTGAATAAAGACATTTGAAATAAAATTAATTTAATACCAAATAAAGGACCAATAGAAATAAAACATATTAAAAAAATTAATGCTTCATCTCCTCAGATTTTTAATTAAATAATCTTTCTGGATAACATTACTATTTTACTGATCATAAATATTTATAAAAAAAAGTCAGTTTGGTATCCCTCCATATTAAAGGTTTGACCTAAGCTAGGCACCTACCTGTATTGAACAATCATACGACAAAATAATCAGTCATTGGTGGCCATCGCAGTATAAAGAAAGTCGTGATGTATTTCACTACTGTAATTAGGCCTGATGGCCTGTTAAAATAAAAATATTGAAGGTTAAACAACAATGGTTTGCCATATTATCTTTCTACTTTTATTATAAAACATATATGTAAAAAAAAAATCGTTCTCCCCACTTCACAGACAAAAAATCATCTTCAATAAAATACGGCGTCCCATTCTTGCATTAGACATGGGACCCTCTCAACTATCTCCTGCGAATAAGTATGGTTTTACTGTAACTTTTTGAGGCAACGCCTTGACAATGGTATGTGTTAACGTGTCGAAACGTCAGCCTAGGTTTCATCAAGGAAACCATCTACAAAAAACGCAATCTAACCTAGAAGAGACCCCAGTTCCATACACTAGTGCTCGCAGAAACCTTAAATTAAACATGTACGAGGTTTGATCAAAAATAAAGTACAATTTTTGTTAATCAAAATAAATATTTATTTATTGATCAACTTCGATTTTGTCTCCTTCAAAGTAGTTCCTGTCGGACTTATGCCACCGTTTTTTCCATTGCTTAAAACACCTCACGAACTAGGTTTTTGAGATGGTGTTCAGTTGCTCCTACGATTTTTGTTTAATCTCATCTATAGTGTCAAAATGTTGTCCTTTTAATGTTCTTTTGATTTTCAGAAAGAGAAACAAGTCACAGGGAGCTAAATCAGGTGAATACAGAGGCTGTTGCGGCACTGTGGTCATGTTTTTGGTCAAAAATGAACAAATAAACAGTGAAGTGTGAGCCGATGCATAATCCAAGAGTTGTTGGCTCATAATTCTGGTCTCTTACAATGGATATTCTCACGCAATCATCGTAAAACTTTAAGATAATATTCCTTATTGACCGTACGACCTCTTGGCAAGAAGTCATGATGCATTATGTCCTTATAATTAAAGAAAACAGTAAGGAGAACCTTCACATTCGATCAAACTTTTTTCGCTCCTGTGGTAGCATCCATTGTGAAGATTGGACCATTGTTTCAACGTTGTAGCAACACACCCATGTTTCGTCACCTGCTATGATGAGTTGAAGCAGGATTCGGTAAGTAGCAACACTAGCCAACAATTCCTCAGATTTTTACAACACTTTTATTGTTATTTTGGAAAAAATTTGGCTACTACTCTTCTAATGCCTAAACTATCAGTTAAAATTACTTTGCATGACCCGAATGACATATTAATTTCTTTTGCGAGTATTCTAACAGTAATTTGTTGATTTAAAAGAATGATTTCGTTGACTTTTGCAAGGTTTTCATCGTTGATTGATGTGCTTGGTCGTCCAGACCTGGCATCATCTTCGTCTTGAAGGCACTCTATAAAACATTTGTACCACTCATAAATTCTTCTTTCCGATATAGATTCTTCGCCGAAAGCCATTTGCAACTTTTCACCACTTCACTGCACTTAATTTTATTTTTAACGCAAAATTTGATACAAATTCTTTGATCGGTCATTTTTAAAAACAAAAAATTAGAACGTAACAAAAGTGAAGTTAGTCAATTGGATGTCAAACAGAAACTAAACATTGAATAGCGTCGAAACTTGACACATACGCCGCTCACATAGCCACCAACCTGAGAAAAAATCGGTAACATACTGCCAGCGAAATTTGAAATTTGTCATTTCTTTTTGATCAAACCTCGTATATATGACTCTGAACTCTCCAATTTGATTGTGTTTTGTCATTACCTTATTTGGTCTACTGAACCGCCGCTGGTAGCATTGGTTATCGCCCAGGCAGCTTCCTTTCGAGTTTTGAAGTCTGCTTTACCGAGAACATTTATCAAAATGGGGAAAATATTTGCTTCTATAACAGCCTGAATCTGCTGACGATTACCAGCCGTAATATTACTGAGGGTCCAGCAAGCTTCTTTCCTTACGTCTTCTCCAATATCTCCGAGGAGGTTCAGTAAAAACGGAAGAACAGAACAGTTAAGAACTACTTGTGTCTGCGCGTCGTCTCCTGTTACAATATTTCCAACTGCACGCAGGGCGGCAGAAACCACATTCGTTTGGTTATGACTGAAAAGTTTTAATTAAATTAATACTTTTTATTAAATTATTAATGTTATTATGAATAAGCTATCATTGAGTTATAATAAGTATACTGGACTTATAGCTAGGCCAATAATATTTCTGCTGTATAGCGTAAACAATATGATTTTATAATTTAATAATGTAAAATATTATTCTCATTGACTTTGAGATTAGCCTCTGCCATTTCTTTGAGGGGAATAAAAATGTTTCTTAGGTAGTTTCTTATGTCACAAGTGTACACAGAAAGAGTGTACCCATATATCCATAGCTTGAGTTCAGATATAACAAGTATGAAAATGTGAACTTGCATAAACTTAAATTGTAGGGATTGAAATTAAAGGAGTTTTATTATATTGAAAAATGACTGCTGAGGTCTTATGATGTATGAAGTCAAAGTTTTCACCGACTATGTGAGTACTTTTTATTCCTCAAAAATAAAAACAAAATCCAAAATGACCTAACTGACTATTTGTATTTTCTTTTTTAAGGACTTACCTTAATAATTCCACTAGCCTCCGACATACACCAGCTTCTATAACTGCTTGGATTTTTTCATTAGGTCCATCGGATAAATAAGACAGTGCCCAACATGCATCACTTAAAACATCCGGATCATTATGAAATAACAGTCGAGATAAAACCTCTAAACCTAAAAAAAATATAATACTAATTAATCAATGGCTTGGTGCACTGACAATGTATGTCCAGTTTTGATATTTTAAGAAAATCATCAAAACTGGACATACTCTGATAATTAAAGTTCTTCCATTTAAGAAAATTCATATTTAGCAATTCATTGAACACGTATTTATCTTTTAAAGTATGTTTATTGGAATAAGATATAACAACAGTGGAATGAATTATTTTATGTTTAATATATAAGTGGTTGGACACAATATACAGTGAAACCCTCTAAATAAGTTTTCCCGCCAAATAAGTTTACATTCTTCGGTCCCGAAAAACTCCCATACAAATTATGCCTTTTTTTAGGCTTAATAAATTTTTCTCTTAATAAAGTTTTACGCCTAAGTAGTTAAATTATTTGTAACAACTCAATTTATCCTTACAAAAATACCTTTGTAATACGTTTTTCGGCACAAGAAAATTTTGTTTGACATTCTCAAAAATGAAAGTGGCATTCCTTCAATGTGTGCAGTAAAATTAGGGTTTTGCCCCCATCATAAAAATAAAAGATGTTTTTTTTTTTTAAATAGATTCTTGTAAAGCAACAATATATGTTTTTAGTTAGTTATGACATCCTGAAGAAAATGGTATTTTTCGAAATCGGTAAATGTATTTAAACTCAATTAAGTGGTTAATAAATCAAAGATAATAAATAAAAAATATAAAAGATCTATCCACTGACAAAACACTCATATTTGAATAAGTCAATAAAATTTACTGCCTTGCTTCAACAAAACAAAGAATAACTGCTGCCCGCTGCCTTCATAAATTATTTTTTGCATGTGCAGATAATCCTCACAATACAAGAGTCACATTGGTAATGCTAATAATACCTTGTTTTATTTTTGTTAATATTTAACTTTAACTATGCAAACATTACTGGCTGAAAAACTCGATTTCAGAGAACAAAATATTGCACTTCTATGTATTACTCTAATTGTACACAGTTCTGCAGTTTAACTGAATCTTCAACAAGTTTCCAGAGTTTAAAATATTGTATTGTTTTTATTACACTTTTTAATTGTATGGATAAATTTTGTATAATATTATGTATAAATAATACGCAACTAATTAACAATTTTTATGCAAAACAATAAAAATATATTATGATGTTCGAAATCGGATAATGCTCTGTTTTCGGAGATACCATACCCCGTTTCATTGGGAGCTTTGATTAGCATTCCTGGTGTATATAGAAAATACGTAGCTTCTCAGATTTTTACAAAAACACATTTTCCGATAGAAGCAAATTTGCAATGGCGAATACGGTTGTTTTTTGAATGGTACAATGACAAATAAGGCAACTTCTAGAAGTTACCATATTCGTCATTGCGTATTACAACCTGAGGGTGATTTTTACTCATCAAATAAAATTTGAATCTTTAAAGCATAACTTGTTTAAAAATATTTGTGACCATTTTTCCTTTTTGAAATCAGGACACGGCATTAAAAGGACATACAACTTTTTTATGAATAATATAAATATTGGAAAAATTGACATATTATATATTTGAATGGGACGATAACTTATCAAATACTGGAAGTTCAATACTTGCATAGTATGAAGTATGATGCAGACGAGCGTCTCGTGTATAACTCAATTTAGGTAAAAACTGAACATGCAATGTCTACAGCTGAATGTTTGTCTATTTGCATATAAGTTACAAGACTAATGCTATGGAAATTTGATTACTATTGACAAAAAAAAATTATGATAAAACTATTCACTTACCTGGAGATACTTTTTCAAAATCAGGTGGAGGGTTTTTACCTCTGCAGAGATTTGATAGTGCCCACACAGCATTTCTCGTCATCGAAAGTCTAGAGGATGTCTTGTCAAGTAACCTTCAATAATATATAATTTTAACATTTTCAACGTTCTCAAAAATAATATTATATAAAAAAAACTGGAGCTCAACTTAATTTTACAAATTCAGTGAAATTTTTTTGAGAATACCCTTAAGATTAATAGATCTATACTAAAATTGTATATATAATTTGTAGCTTCATGTTTTCACTGTTTTCCCTTCATGTATCTACATTTGCGGGAGTATGTCCCCAAAAATCTTACAGATATTTCAATACCTTCAGTAGTTTGATTAACTGAATTGAACTGAATTTGTTGTCCATGTTTCAAAAATGCGCATTTAGTTTTTTGTTAAAATTAAGTTACGACTGAGATTACATGGATCAAATACACGCACATAAGCCATTCCAACAGGCATATTTGAATTTTATTCTGAAGAAGTAATATTACATAAAAACATTTTGACATAACCACTCTTTATTCTTACAAATGACAGTAATAAGTAATATTTACGGAATAAATTCACCTCACACTGTCTATAAATCCAAAAATACCTGTAGAAATTGGTAAGATTCTTATTTTATTCCACACAAACATTAATAAAATCCACATAAAAATTTCACACAATTTGTTAATATATATTGTTTGCTGTAAAATCACCAAATTCGAGATATGTTTCTTTGAAAGATGGTTGACGAATTTTGACCAGCAAAATACATTAACAAGATGTAAAATAAAGAAAACCAATTAGTGCTAGAAAATTGTTTTATTACCTTTGCACATAAACTAAGGCGTGTTTAAAAATATATATTCAGGTGTGAAAAGAAATAAGAGAAGACATTGAATAATCAAAAAAAAAAAAAAAAAAGAAAAAGTAAAATGAAGTTGAACTGGTTAATTGAAATGATGAGCTTTAGATATGAATGAAAAATTGGAATTTACTGCTATTTTTTATACAAAGAGCTAGAAAAATGTAATACAAAAGAAAATGATTGTTTTAAAATAGGTAATTATAAATTTTCATAGCCAATAGGCACCGGTTATTGTGATCACATTGGTCCTTGAAGATTCTAATATCTGGCAATTATGTATTATTTTTATTGTTCTTAATACAGTAGAACAGCGCTAATTCAAACCCCCTTTTATTCGAAATTCGATATAATTCAAAATTTTCAAACACTTCAAGACCCAAATTGTTAATTTTATACTTAATCATCATCTTTAACATGAAAGCCCAATTAACATGTAGTACAAAATGATTTTTCAGGTCCTTGTACATTTTTACGTCACATAATCTGAAAATTTGGAGTAAGTTATAAAAAATTAAGAAAGCGTGCAGATTTTTGACCGCGCGCTTTCTTAATTTTGTGAAACATTCTTTATGTATTTCGTGATATCTGTCGACACAACACGCATAAGAGCCTACTTTGTGTGCAACCTCCTTCATGTATACATATATTGTCGTGATAAAATTGAATTCTAGAATTCCAAGTGTGCTTTCTTCAGTTTGGCACTTTTAATTCTTTTTCCTAAGAACTGAGTTTTTAAAATGTTTTTTTTAACGATTGACCTTTCATATTACAAGTGATTCCGAGACACGTGCGCTCATTTGATGTAATAGTAAAATTTGTATTGCGGAAGTGTCAAAAAATAAGACAAGAAAAAATACATGATTTTTTCAAGCTGAAACATACCTGACAATCAAAAATGTTTAAATTTGTTCTTATTATTCTTAATTTAGTGTTACAGTAAAACCGCGATATAACGAAATCCAAGGGACCAAAAAATAAAAATTCGTATAAACGAATTCCCACATATAACGAAAAAAATAAAAAACCTACTATATGTTACGCGCCGTCGCAAAAAAATGTTGCGCGGCTTCAAAAAAGATCGCAAATTCTGCAAACAAAGGAGGAAAAAGGCCATAGGGAACTGAATACCTACATATTTTTAGTAGTTTTGTTATTAAAACAGATAAGCAAATGGATAATCAAAGGAATTAAATTAAGAACAGAATCTATTCAACACCAATTGGAAGATATTTTTGTAAATTCCAGAATATTGCAAACACAAAACAATATTTTAATTGTGTTTAAATGTAGAGCCGCTTCAAACATAGTTTTGGGCATGAAATATACAAAATAATTCAAAAATAACAATCTTACAGTTGAATCGCGGCATTTTTATAAAATGAGTCGTATATAAATTACGAAGGTATTTACCGGTAACGGCGGCAACCACTTCAAAATATATTTATAATCGTTAAAATTGATCACTTAAAAATTATCATTAACATTGTACACTTAAAATACACGAAAACAATAGTTAATAGAAATACAAAATACCGTAAAAAAAATAGTTCATAAAATATTTTAACGAATTATTTATATTATTGACGAGTTCACACGAAAACAATTGTCAAACGAAAATGAATTTATGTAAATATTCAGTTCGGTCATGCAATAATCGCGTTAAAAGCTGAACAAACTTAACTCTACAGACGTTACACTGAGACTGACATTTCCAATAAGTACATTCCGCAACTTTCGGGGGGTTCCTGTTAATTTTTGTATTTTACAGCTGTTTGGGTCTGGGTTGCAATCATATTAGAGGCGTATGCGTGCGTAAAACTTGTCAGAGAACGCCGCAAGAATTATGTCAAATGATTTTATGGGCCTGCTATGAACCCAAGAAGTTTGAATTGTTTTACTACCTTGTCGGCCGACCGCCGCGCACCGCCGAAAAGGCCATAAAACCGTTCGCATACGGCAGATGCATCGGCGCGGCTTTGTAAGTGCGAAATAATATTTTCATCTTTTAACATTTTTTTATTTCGTTATAAATTTACGTAAATGTATTGGCATTTTTTCGTACGGGACAAAAATGATTTTGTTATAAATATTAACGGGATTTCGTTATATAAATGCATTTTTATATGAAAAATTGGTTTTAGGGACTAAATTTCCATTTTTTTTTCGATATACGTCATTTTTCGCTATATCGGGTTTCGTTATATCGCGGTTCTACTGTATAATGTACATTTAATTAGTATTTAAAATATCACAGACTGTCTATCATGAATAATTACAATTTCACAATAAGAATGCGTTCTCTATAATAATTATAGTTACAATTAGTTATTGTGTATTTTATTTAATGATTGTTTAATTTCCCGAGGACATTTTAAGGTTAGGATTTTTACTTATTAGGAGAAATAGATCTAATATTCACCCTAATTAGTTTCAGCAGTACAGTAAAATCCCGTTTATTCGAAGTTGAGGAGACCGAAAATCAAGAAAAAAGTTTGAGTAACGATTTACAATAATGAATATAAAAATTTCAACACACAGATTGTACACACATTTAAAAATAACAAATAAGTTGTCAAAATACAGCGTAAACAAATCACAACATTATTTTTAAAAACCTGATTATAATGGACTATCTTTTCGCACCATTTTTAATAACGCTATAATCGTCGAACTTGTCAATACCACCATTTCTCCGATGTATTGAAGTTAGCAATAAAAGTTTCCAGCGCTTTTAAAACTTTGTTTTGTGGTGGTCGCGGTGACATTTTGCACTCGCCTGTGACGTCTTGTTAGTTTTCTTCTTCAATCTCCGCTTCCTTACTCGTTTTCCCTCCATGACATTTCAAGCCTTTCAATGCTAAAGTTCTATCTGTCATGTTTAATAATGTTGACAACGTCATTAATGGGGTCGTGTATTCTTCTGTTAATTTTATTTTGGATTACATTTTTTGACAATCTCTTATATTAATTTGATTCTTTAGCATCTGTTGGAGTTTTGTACCAGTTTCACATTGGTGCTATTTTTGAGATTATAAAATCATAAAAATGTTTTAATTTAAATTGAATGAAATACGGAAAAGACTGAGGAACGCAAACCACAAATTTTTCAAAATGGCTTGACACTAAACTTAAATAGAAAGAGAAATGTCTGTATTAAAATTAGTACAAATGAAATAATTTATAAAACACAGAAAAGTCTGAGGAACTCAACTGCGTAATTGCATTTGTACAACAAAATATACAAACGGTACGTAAACAAAAATAATGATACGGAACAGAAGATTGGCAAGCACTGACATTCGCAGAAACTGGGAGAATTACGCTACATAGAAGGGCGCAAAGATAATATTTGCTATTTTTTTTTAATGTAAAGAAAACGAGCGAGAAAAAAAAAGCATGCACATTAATGTGTTGCAATAAGGAAGATAAAGATTTAAAAATTGAGGACGCACTACACATGTTTGTCATTTTTTTTTAGTATACTGAAAATGAGTGAATTAACTTTGTGTCATGAATCAGTATAGGGGTGGATACCCATTTGGATGGAGTTTGACAGGCACATCGCAAAGCGTACGTGTATTTTGCAGATTACGAACATTTGACAAAAAAAAACTCAAATTGGGAGATAAATAGATCGACAAACTCATCTGATAGGGTCCAAAAATGGCTTTGAATAACGATATTTGATTTATAAGTACAATTTAGTAAGAAAACTTTCCAGAGGGACAACATTCTGCTTCAAAACTTTAACATGTGGCGAATTTCGAATTTATTTTACGGGATTTTACTGTACATATCATAAATGACATTGGGATTTTGTATTAGCAATATTGCGTTTTCGAGATGATTTCGCGAAATATGCCAAAATATGTATGCTTATCATGACTTTTGCGATTTTTTTATGCGAACGTATTGCAAAATTTGTAAAATTAAAATTTGTCCCTTGAATTTCTTATTAATGCGGTTCTACTGTACATAAAACTAATACAATAATAACAAACATATTTTATAATAGTTTCATTTTTAAAAAATCACTAATGTTAGAATCTTTACTAGTGAATAAACAGTCTATTAACTCAATTTTCAATACAAAATGTTGAGTTATTAAACACTAACACATATATTTAATTTGCTTGTCATTGAGAGGGTTCCAATAAGCTGTGTATCATTTTGTTTCAATGAAAATTACACTTACTGCAATAGGGGCGGGAGTATCCCAGCACTGAGCACATGATCCCTGCAGTGCGGGGAATCCCCTGCAATGTTCCCGAGCGCCCATACAGCCTGTTCACACACATCTTCATGAGGGCTTCCCAGCAGTACCACAAACACACCTACCGCTCCAGCCTCCATCACCATTCGGGTCTGAGCTGATGTGCCCGATGCTATATTGGTCAGAGCCCATGCTGCTTCAAACTATTTTCAAAATAATTAACATTTTAATAATTATATGTAATTAACATTTTAACAAAGTTCATTTGATCTTATATTATTAATAGAATCGACGTTAACTTTGCTGAGTTTCATCATAATGGATGGACGGATATAAGTGAAACAATGTTTATATTTATATGATCAGTTTAATACTTCACCTGTCGATGAGAATTACTATTTCTCTTAAAACTCGAGTAGTGCTAATAAACTCAAGTAGAGTAACAACATTGTTTAATTTATATCCATCCTTCATTTGATCTATTCCACTTAACTTTCTAATTTTAATTTTTTTTTTAATATTATAAAATCTTTTTTTTTGACAAAATCCTCAAAAATCCTCATTTGAAAAATTGATTTTATATGTATATCTTTCTAATTAATATATTTAATTCATATTTAAAATATCACTGACCTATGTTCTGAATAATTACAACTTCACAATAAGAATGTGTTCTCCTTATAATATTATTTATTATCCAATAGTGTGCTTCTGAAGTGTTCATTTAATGACGTTTTTTATCCCTAAGCATATAAAATTTTGCTGATAGTGTTTGGTGTTACATTGAGGGATTTTTAAATCTCAATGATGTACATGTTTCAAGTTGAATGGTATTATTTTCTTTGAGTAATTGATTAATTGAGATTTTTCTGTAAATGTTTTCTATTATAGGAATTGGGAATTTTGCAAAAACTGCTTGCGTTGTAAAATTTGATCTTTTTTAATATTACTTTATTAAATAATTATTCTCTGTATATAATATAATTCTATGGTTCTATGGTTGGAACTAATGCAAATTCCTTGTCCCAAAATTTCATTTTGGTGGCACCCACATGATCTCTTTGGTGCCACTTGCGCAACCAAATAGACTTTTAAAAAAAATATAACTCGATTGGAACGAATATTTAAACACTGACAATATAATACGCATTAATGTAAAAAATATGTCTTGTTTACATAAAGATTTAATTTTTAAAGAGTAAATACTTTAACTATTGCATAAATCTATCGGATTTATGTTTCGTTGGATACATGCGCGTAGAATGCTCCTCACACCGCAAATATTCCAAACTCTCCTCCTATATATACACTTCATATCATGTTTATTCATTTACTAATCGGTGAGGATTTCTAAATGTATATTATTTCAAGGAATTTATATATATTATTTTAGAAAGTAAGTAAGAGAAAATATCACAATGATTGCATGAGGTAAAATAAAATTTTTGAATGGTTTAAATATACTGAAAACTCAATCTTAGAAAGTGATTATATAAAATTTCCAGTGATCATCTTTCAATATAATAATAGAGCTGTCTGACCAACCTGTAATGTACAATTTGAATTGTTCTGCAACAACTCAACAAATCGTGGCACAATTCCTGTTTTGATAACCTCGTCAATCGGTGGATGCGGCTCCCGGCTGAGGAGTTTACGAAACTTCTGTGTTGCAGCCACTTGATCTTCCACGCTCTCACTGTACAGAGCCTCCACCATAGCTTCGGTTATACCCCCCGAAGTTGCAGATCCATTCATGTCATCCTGTAAAAACATGTATGAGTTAAGACGTCTTCAGTAAAGAAAATAAGACATACAATAAACTCCCGATTATCCGAGATAGATGGTGAAAAAAAATCACAGATTAATTGGAAATTTAAAAAAATATTAAACAAATCATTTTCTTATAAACATTAATGATTATGTATTAATGTTCAAATTCAAAGCAATATAATTCAGCATACATATTTAGTGTTATTGTGCCATACTTATTATGAAAAATCTTTCAACTGTATTATTTCCAAAGGTTTTCAACATCACAGCCCAAATGTACATGCGCTGATTGCTTTTTATTAATCATACTTTAATTCTCATCTTTCTTTATCATGCGTTTACGAGACATGGGTTCAATTTTTCAAACATTTTATGGCTTGAATCACAAACCACTAAATAGATAGACATGAACTAATGCACATTCTTTGTCTCATAATTTTAACTTTGGTGATCACTCTGTTGGCTCCCACTAAGTTTCCCTTCCCTATACAGGAATACCTTGCATAATCCGGACTAATCGAGGAATCAACCACATACAAAAAACGATAATTGGTTCCATACAATTGTTTTTCCTGTTTTTCAATAAATGTAATGAGAGTAATACATTCAAATGTATGCATGTATGTATGTATGTATATCTTTATTAAAAATAACTAAACATAAACAAAATCAAAGGTTTATACTTTAAAATCAAATGTTTTTATTTAAAAATGCATTTTTCATAATTTACTTTTATTGCAAATAAATTGCAATAACAATGTCTGGCCTTTTTTCTATTTTGGTTATTTCTCCTCATACATATCTTTGTAGCAACGAATTGCATTGTTTATTTGTTTTATTGTCTAAGTTGTTCTCCCATTCTCGTTGCTCGTCTATGTTAATAAATGTTTCATCATCGAGCTTGTTCGTGTTAGAATGAATGCAATCAATTTCGTTGTCAGAATCCAGATCTTCGAAACCAAGTTGATGTCCAAGCTCCACTATGTTATTGGTGACTTCAGCAAACAACTAAACGTGTTTCTAAACCAATCAAATCATTAGCAGAATATGCTATGATACAGCTCAATTAAATACACCTCTCATATTGCTCAGTGTCATTTCATGCAGTGCTTCACCTACATTTTCAATAACATTTCTGATGTAATTCTACCAAAATGCTGTTAAAGTAGGCACATTTTCTCCTGTTGTTGCTTTAATGGCTTGTGATGTGAAAAAGTGTGACGCAAATAATAACTCTTAAATGTTACAATGACACCTTGACCCATTGGTTGAATTAGCTATGTCGTATTTGGTGGAAGAAATGTTACGTGAACATTTTCATTTAAATCGCAGACCAGTCGGATGACTTGGGGCATCATCTAAGATTAATAAAATCTTAAAGTCCAACCCATTTTCTCGACAATACCATTCTGTTGTAGGGCAAAAATAATTCGAGAACTAATCTTCAAATAAAGCTTTTGTGACCCATGCTTTCTTATTTGAATGCCACAACACTGGGAGATTATTTTTTGATAAAGCCCTAAGAGCTTGAGAATTTTCTGCAAGATACGCATCAGTTTTAGTTTGAAATCCCCTGCTGCACTTCACCTAATAATAGTGTGAGACGATCTTTTGAGATTTTATATCCAAGGCATGACTTCTCATCGACTGCTATAAAAGTGTGTGACAGCAACTTTTTCCAAAATAATCCTGTTTCGTCAACGTTGAATATTTGTTCACCTTTGTAACCACCTTTTTCTATTATTCCAGATAATTCTTTTGGATATCTTAAAGCAGCCTCTTTACCTGCACTGGCAGATTCACCAACAATATGCACATTGTGAATACCAGTTTGTTGATTATAACAAAAAACCATCCACGACTTGCCCTAAAAATGCTACTAGTTCTCTCATCTTCACTTTCTACTTCATCCAGAGTATTCAAGTCGTTGTAAAGATTAAGTGCTTTGGCTTTAATTTCCATTTGACTAAGTGGAATTTGTTTATGATTAAGGTCCTCGATCCATATGGATAATAGCTCAATGTCCACAATTCGAGTGCTTTTAAATTTTATTACTACTTTTGATAAACAAGAAGCCGTAGCCATACTTTGTGATTTGTATTTACCTGTTTTCAAACTGATGACTTGTCCATTCATATTTTAGCAAAGGACCCACCTTCTTCGTGGCGTTTAATAACGTGAGCCATTAGTGTTTCTTGGTGATAGAATCACTTTCATGATTTCTTCTTTCACAATTTTTTTTTTTCAAATGGGTAAATAAAATTTAATTATCAAAAAATCATTACGAATCAAAAACAAAGAAAATACAAAGAAAAAAGACTACAAAACTAGAATGGTGCATGCATATAATGTGTATATTAACTGCAACCACAGTGACATATAAAAGGGGAAAAACCGAAAATTCGTATATAAAAATTATTTTATGTATTAATTTTTTTGTAATTTTTTTGTAATTTTTTCAAGAAAAACTTTTTGGTAGGATTTTTTGTTTTTTTCAAGTCCAAAAATTTTTTTTTAAATTTCGAATCTGGGCTATAATGAAACTGGACTAATCGAAGCCAAACTGCGGGGTATTCCTGTATTTTTATTTGTATATAAAATGCAGGTGTAATGTATGGTGGCGTGTTTAGATATTTAATTCAAAAATATATTTATTATAAATAAAATTCTACACCAACAATCAATATTATTTTGCTTTATCTGTGTACTGTATAAAAATTGTCTAGCAATATTTTTCTTAAATTGTATCAATTAATTATGTATAATTTTATCAAAAATAACTTACCACATAAATATTAAATACCACTGAAGTATAAATATTAAAAATATAAATATTGTAAACATAATTCACTTTCACTTTTGTTTCCCATGTATTAAATAAATACTATTATAGCCAGATAATAATATTTATACAAGCGATAATGTATACGAGATGTAAATGATTTTATCAATTATTGAATACATGTTTAGAATCAGTTAGTTAATTATAACATCTTTTTTCATTCTAAATTGTTCATAAAAATGTTACCTTGTACAGAATCTCCCTAATATAATAGTACAATAGGCATAAAATACTTTCGAAGATTATAATTTTTGCAAGTTACATGAATGATCCTAGATATATTGAACGTGGCTAGACAATAGCAGCCCGTATCTAGTGCACGCTACTGTTGATTAGCCCAGTAGAAAATAATGGGTTCTAGAAATTATGTTAATGTGGCAATAAGAAAATACTTAATGGAACAAACTAAATTACAACTAGTAAATAACCTGTTGATTTTGTTCCAACATTGTTGTGGTGTAAACTATGATTTTCAGGTTTCAATGATATTGCAGGTCAGTACTACCTGTTACACATGTATGTAACAAGCAATATTAAAAAAACAATATCACTTGTTCCAAATATACTTAATGTATAAATAAGTCAAATTTTAATAATGAAAATAAAAGAAATCCTGCAGGTTTATCCAAACATACCTGAAGAGACAGATCTGTCACATTTGAAGGAGGCAGAGTTACATTCCGTCTTTTAAACAATTGTTGTTCTCGCCTTTGTTTTCTTAACTGTATTCCTTCTTCCTCTCTTCTTCTCCTCAACTCATCAGGAGTGAGTCCCGTGCTCTTGTATTGATTTTTATGACTGCCCGACATCTGAAATAAACAATAATTACCATTTCTAATAGCTAATCAAGCAAACTCTTTTATTCTAAGTTATTTCTCTAACAAGTCCAAAAAATAAATAACAGCATTAAAGTCAGAAACTAGTGTCCCTCAGCTGAAAGAATTAGTTACATCTAGCCAAATTGTTGATGAACTATACGAAAAACATATAATAGAGGCCTATAATTATTAACAAAAAATACATATCTTCATGTGCTACAAGTCTAAAACAAATGTAAGGCAAGCAAATAAAATCGATTTTTTTTTAAATCCTTAATATTCAGTGATAGCTAATATCAGTATCTTATGTAACCACCGCAGCGGAATTCAAATATACTACAATTTTTCTAAAGTAATAATCACACAATAACATCAGTAAAGAAACATCGAAATACAAAATAAGGTAAAAACGTGACACCAGACACTAAAAATAACGTAGACTTAGTAAAAAAGCTAGGGTGGATAAAACATTTAACAAATTTATATAGCCCGTTGTATTACTATAGTTTATAAGTAACAGTTAATGATATAACATAAACAAATGAAATCTAAATCAACATTTCCGAAGAAACTCACCTTATGGCCTTGCATGAGTTGACAATGTGACAAATAATTAAATATACAACTTACGCTTGATATGTTGTCGTCTTACGATATATTGAGAGCGCGAATATATAAATGATGCTTTATCTATGAGACAAAGCTTTAAAAGCTGAAATGGTGACGAATTTATAAGAAATTCAAACGAAGTGACTGAAAGGAACCCTCCTCCATTAGAGTAGTTTGTTTCATAGACAATAGTAATATAATGATCAGTTATCATAGACAAGAAACGGTAAGGGTTATGGATATGAAATATGGACATAAGCAATAATATTCTAAATCTAATGGGGGCATTTTTACTGTACACGGAAAAAAAACCTTTAATAAATTATAAGGAATGACCTTTAATTAATTAATGACTACCATAGATATAATAAAAAAAATAATATTAGATATTACCTTCATGTAACTGACCTCGATAATGACGGCAGTGCGCCAAATTTCGATAAATTTATTTTAATAAAAAAAATTGCAGTAGCAATTTTGATTTTTTCAAAATTCGGTAAAGGGTTAGTTAGTTATAAGAATCTTTCTGCCCATTAATTATCTCGTGGCTTCATACGCTCTTCAATAAATATTTGGAGGAGAGCCAATTATAGATTGGAAGAGAACTGTAATTATACCTCTCTACAAAGCCAAATGGTCGTAAATGAAATGTGGTAACTATAGGGCAATTAATCTACCGAGCTCGGTTGGTAAACTGTATGGAAGAATTTTAATAGAAATAGTAAGAACGGGGACGAAAGAAAAAGTATGGGATTTGCAAGGGATCTTTTTGGGTGGAAGAGGATGCATGAATCAAATCTTTTCTCGACGAGTAATGACGGAATTTTTTTTTAGCGAAAAACCAAAAACTTTTTTGTGGCTTTGTAGATCTACAAAAGGTATGTGATAGAGTTATAACAGAAAGGTTATGGAATATATTCTCTGATTACAGGATGAATAGTAAACTTATATACGCAATCGTATCTCTATATAAAGGAAGTTCTGCGTGTATAAGAATCAATAGAACATTCACACCATGGTTTGACATTACAAAAGGTGTTAAGCAGAATTGAGTAATGTCTTCATGGCTGTTCAACTTGTATAAGAATAATTGTGTGAAAGAATTGGAATGTATGAATGTGGGAGCAAAAATGGGCAATTTTATTATATGCCGATGATGCAGTACTAATAGCGAATAATGAACAAAAACTACAGAGTCTAGTGAGTATAATGTACGATGTATGCAAAAAAAGCGACCTTATTATGAATCTCAACAAGTCGAAAGTGATGGTATCCGAAAAAGAGAAAAGCAAGATACCGTGAAAAATACTTGTAGGTAATGAATGTCTGGAACAAGTAGATGAGTTTGTATACACAGTGGAGCCCTAGTACCGACACTGATGTATGGAGGTAAGGCCTGGAGCTGGCAGAAGAGGAACGAAAGTAGACTGAATGCAGTGGAAAAAACATCCCTTAGGCGTATATATGGTGAATATTTATGACAGAGTAAAGAATGAAGAAATAAGGAAAGAATATAACGCTGATGTTAGTATAATGAGTAAAATTAAGAAAGTTTGGTTACATGTAAGGTGAATGAGGAGAGAATGGTAAGAAAGATATTTGACGCAAGTGTTGAGTGTACCAGAAATAGAGAATGTAAGACTTGGCACGACCAGGTAAACCAGATATCTGAGAAAGCCTCAACAACCGGCGAGTTTGTATGAGAAGATGTATGTAGATGAGGCGAGAATTGTGTGTCAGGACAGAAGAATGTGGCGCTCTATTCTTTCTACCTACCCCCGCGGTGAAACAGTGTGATTGTAGTTAGTTAGTTTTGTACATTTACATAAAAACACTTTTATTATATATACGAACACGTATAAAAGAAAAGTTCTTATAACTATCTTTATCTAATCTTTTTTACGAAGTCGCGGACGCACTTATATTGTTATTTGTTTTAAAGGAAAAAAAAAGAAATATAAATAAAACCTCACGGTTGATAAAATCCTCACACGACATATTGTTCTGCTCACTGTTCATTTATTATTCTGCCCATTTTTACATATGCGGCTAACTGAGTAGCCACGTGCGGTCCGCCGCAAGCGTGCGCTACCAGCTGAAGATTGGAGCCCGCCCCTGGTCCAGCTCATGGGTGTGGGCTTTGTAACTTCGCTTGCGCTATGCACCTTCGCCACATGATTTCTACGACCGAGTGTCCGAAGCGTGGTCTACGAAATGCTTCTAGGAGACACTTGACAGCTTCATGTCGACTTGATTGTGATTCGTATCTTAAATAACGGGATAAAATAGTGGTCGGCTAGCAGCCGACCGAAGACTAGCCGTCGATCGGCGGCCTTCCGTGAACCGAGGCTTCGGTCAGGCTCGCAGAATAATCAGAAAGCGAAAAAGCTTCCTGGGCCCGCGCGGAGGCCCGCATTGGCTAACTCGCAGAGGAAGGGGTGAGCTACCCTTCGTCCAGCCGAGAATGCTTGTTCTAAGAAAGGGGGGGTCAGCGTTACCCGGGGCACAGTATTTGACAAAATATATTTTTTTTTTTAAATGTCCCGCAAAACTATTTAACAAACGCGATATACAAACGTCACACATAAGACACGGCCATATTAAAGTATTTAAAAAATATATGTTTACTACACTACATATTAACATTTTATACCTATTAAGTCCGAATTTACAAAAAGGCATTTTGTCGTCTTTTTTGGTCGAAATAATTTTTCTAGGTATTTACTTTTCACAATATTTTATATTATTCATAGTATAATTTATAATTGTCTATGAAGTTAAGCGGCGTTTCGTTTTCGTGCTTATCAGAATTTAATCGTGGAGGTTATGTGTGCGTAACTTTACAATAATAGTTATTAACAAAAAAATATGGAATGTCAGGACTTTTTACAATTTCAGGTAAAGTTATGGTAATTCAAACCTATCTTTAAACTAAATATTCAAATATTAGAGTGTTTACATGTTTATTTTCGAAGATATTTGAAGCACTCTTTCGGGTTAAGATTGAATCATTTTGCAATGATGTAAATATTCTTATATCATAATGTCCCATCCCCATCAATTTTATGATTTCAAGATCAGAAAATTTTGAGTTTTTAACGTATTGCCAGAAAATGTCCGGTGGCGTAACCAAGTTTGTGAGTATTTGGATCCCGCTTAGAACTTTCAGGTTCATAAATAAAAGTGTTGGGTCCAGTATCATAGTATTGACAGCTACCAAAGACTCAACTTTTTGAACGACTATATAACTATATATATGGATAACCTAACTTAATATGATATGTATATTATATATACATATCGTATTAAGTTAGGTTGTGATAATCTATAATCCGAAACATATATGAAGCAACACTTGTCAAGTGCATTTAGCTTGTTGAATATATCCAGAAAAAGACGATTCCAATAACAATTTATTATTCTACAATAAACATGCAATACTGGAAAAATTAATGCATAGCTCAAAATTTTTATTTTTGTTCTTATTTGACATTGCTGTTTGATTGTAAATTGCTTCATATAATATTTATTTTTGATACACAGTAGGCACCAGTTATTATGTTCATATCATCAGTTCTCAGTGATTTTAATTCTAATATCCGGCAATTCTATTTGAAAACTACGATCTACATGAAGCTAGTATGTATGAATATTTTTACACTTATATTTCAGTAAACTATTTATTTATTCTACATACCTACATAAAAATACAATATAAAACACATTTTATAACCGTTTTTTATAAAATAGTCAATATTTTTTACTAAACAAGAAATTTGCCACTTTATACGTGTCGCTCACTTCAAGAATAGACTGTTGACAAAATGTTTCATTCGCGACAGTTAATCCCATCTGTTTAAAATGGTTAGGGTAGTGTTAAGTTGGCCTATTCAATAGAAAGAAAATCATAAAGTCATAAACAATTTGATGTTGACGCAGCTGGTGGGTAATGTTTTAAATAACAAGTAATCCGGGTTATGCTAATTATTAGATGTCAGTCTACTCAATATAAAGTTGAGCCATAAAATCATAAACATATATGACAAGTTCAGACAGTGTTACAGACTGTTTAAAGTGCTATGGGACGAGGCCATCTGTTTAAAATTTTAAGAGTATTGTGTTTATTTATTATCGGACGTCACACTGTCAAGAGAAAGTTGTCATAAATATGGTGATGACGTGGCCACTAATATATTTTTTGTTTTATTGTCCGTTTTTGAGTATTTACATGTTAAACATGCTCCACACCTATACCTCACATGCCCTAAATCATGAAGTTATTAATAAAGCCACTAGACACGGTATCCACCAATATAAAAAAGGCAATAAAGCAAAATAAAGGGTCCAAAGTTTTTGCTAAACATATTTATATTGGCCAAAGTATCGAAAGATCATAACAGTCAAATCCGAGATTCTCTCAGAGGTAGAAAATTTTTACTGCGTACTATGTACCTCTACAGAAATTCAAGCAGATCCTAGAACAACTCTCATGCGCCACTATACTGATATACTAGATTCTGATATTGGACAATTTGAATTGATTCTCAAATAACTGAAGAGCAACAAAGCACCAGGAGAGGACAAAATTAGAACAAAGCTTTTGAAATCTGAAGAAAAATAACCCTCATGGAACTTTTTAGGCTCTTTAACGAGGTTCTTCATTCAGGAACAACAATTGCTAAATAAGTGGCTATCATACTTTACTGGAATTTTATTCACTTAAATAATTATATTCAGTATTCACAAAGGATGTATACATTTTTTCATAATTACTATGAGCGCATCACAAATGCAACACGTTTGAAGAAATTTGACAAAATTGTGAGCTGTGTCAAAAGTTTTGAATTTTGTGATGTTAAGTAGATTTGGTGCATACTGGATGTGTATGTGATTTAGACAGGGGTCAATACTTGCATTTATGATCCAATCTAACAAAGAGGAAATCCTCTACAAAACTGAAAATTTACTTTTAAATATAATATAATACTTAATTGTGGATCTATAATATAAAAAACATACTCAATATGATTGTTTTTATGAATAGTTCTAAACTCCTCACTATTAAACCGTAGTTTTAAGTGTCATATACCTCGTAGCAAAAAAGAAGAAAACTATGTATTTATTAATTTCTTTCAAAATTAAATTTTATCATCTATTGTTATTTATTCTTCAGGATATATTAAACAAAATGAGAATCCTTGATGACAAATTAATTTACACTTTGAATACTTCGATTCCCACCGACTCATTTCGAAGTCAAGTGGATGCTCCCGCAAAGTGCAAGGACCTTTTCTCACAAATACAAAATGGTCATTCGCAACGGGATATAGCAATTAAAAAATGTATCCTGTCCAGCGCTGAAAAAGTTAAGCAGTTGAAAGATAAAAAAGAACATTCTAACGATGACATAGATTTAATAAAACATCTAAAGGCAGAACAAACAAAGGTGATATTCTAGACATTATTATGTTTATATTGAAACTTTAAAAAAAAATTATGTTTTTCTTCCAAGTTGAAGTAAACATTACCTTCTTAAATATGTATTCAATTATTTTATCAAAATGGGTTTTCCATATAAAAATGATTGTATGTTATATTTAAATTATGGAAATATTTTTATTAAATTATTTTATATTATTTTTTACAGTTAAGGCTACTGCAATCTGAATTGAGTGTTGAAGAAGTTATCAAAGAAAGGACTATAAAAGTTTTCAATGAAAGATGCAGGAATTACTACAAGCCTAGTTAAAGTTCATGTCTTAGATTTAATATATGTAGAACATCTCATGAAACTTTTTAAATATAACTTAAATTGGTTACTATAACGATGTCTCATTGTGTTTTTTTAATATGTAGATTGATTTTGATAATATTTTATATTAGATAATTGTATAGCTTTTAAAATAAATTGTTTACATTTGCCGATTACTTTTATTATTTTATCTAAAATGCCCTGGTATCAGAGTCAATATTTGCGCCTGCAATTGTACAAGGGCTGTATGATAAGTACCCGTGTTAGGGAAGGAAACTCATTTTTTTTTTTTTTAATTTATTGCTCAACATAGTCTCAACAGGTTGATACACTAAGTCCAGCGATATTAAAATTTTGATTTGTCGAACTCAGTAAAATAGGCCTCTTCTTCGACAATGACTCCCTTGTTTGACGTGAACCACTTTGTTACCAAACATGAAGAATTGTCAAGCCAATTTTCCGATCGATAGAACCGTTTTCGCATTCTCTGGAACAGGTTTACCAGATCAAGTCCATTGTTTTGTTTCATTTCTGATATATAGTGATGGATTCATGTTTTGTCAACAGTCACAAAATGCTGCAGAAACTCTTTCGGATTGCGCTTAAACATGTCCAAATAGTGCTCCGAAGTTGTCATCCGATTCTGTTTTTGTTCCACTGTGTGCAAACACGGCATCCATCTCACCGATAGCTTTCTCATACCCAATTTATTGTATAGGATATTTTGTATGTGTTCAATTGAGATGTTTACAATGTTATAAATCTCTCTGATCTTCAGCTGGTAGTCTGCTAACATAGATCTTGTTGACTATATCATCTGTAGTCATCTCAATCAGATGGCCTGGGCGTTCTTCATCAAAAATGGATGTACGGTCACGAATTCATTAAACCAATATCTGATGGCAGTCATCGAAGGTACATGGTCCTTAAAAGCGACATGCAATTTTATTTTGATTTCCTCACACATCTTCCCATCCAAAAAAAGGATTGAAGTCACTGACCGATAATTGCTTATTCTGCAGTTGCAAACAATCACAAACTTTCAACAGCTATTGAAACAAAACTAAATAAATCTGTTTAAAATTTTGAATGGTGTCGTTTCAAAGATAAAAGATTTATGACCCAAATTAATACAAAAAAGATCCCATTGGGTATACGTTGTTGTTTTATTGTCTCGTTTGTGTATCTGCTGGTGTGGTGTGTTATCTTGCTTCCTTAATTACAGAGAATGTGTTGAATTTGTATGACATATTACTTGATTCTCTGTCAAATTTAACAACTTATTATTATTATTGATTTATACAAATGTGATCTTTGGTTAACCGTTAGAATGCTACGCGGCGCAAAAGCGCTGCGATCGTTTGTATCGAAAATTGCGGCGCAGCGCATAAGCGCGCTGCGAGTTTCAGTGTGTTTTCGGTGCTCCGCGGGAGTGCACGTACGCTAACCTCGCGCGTAATTTGTAATGAGAGTGCATTCTTATACATTTAAAAATAACTTTTATTGTTTTTTTATATATTTTAAAAAAAATAACCATGTCACGTGCTATTATTTCGAACGTTGATTCGATTCCTAGTGATTCTACGGGGAGTGAAACGACAGATACAAATAGTGATGATAGCAGTATTATAACGCATCGAAGAAAAAGATTGAGGATTGAAAGTGAGTCTTCTACCTCCTCTTCATCTACAGAAACAGAAGAAACACAATGTTGTACGTGTATTTGGCAAAACATAATTGTTGAGCTATTTTTTTTTGATTTTTTATTTTCTAAAAGAAATAAAATACAATAATATTGATATCACTTTATGTTTAATAAACATTAATAAACAATAAACATTTTATCTTTATAATGCAAAAATAATTAATAAAATTGATTGATATTTGTCTAAGTTAGAGTGTTTTATTTGACACCATTATTTTTTCCTCTAAATTAATCAATATGTGTATAGCAATTTTCACTTATTTTTGCCAAAATTGCTTAGCACTAAAACGGATAATATTGAAAATTAAAAGACTTAATGTATTAACAATTAAGAAATCACACTTTATTTTCTTGGCGCCATAGTGTTGGTACTCGAGTAATGCGGCAAAATGTGAATGCCGCTACGATGGCATTCGAATGCAAAGGGTTAATTATATGTAGGTATGAAGTTAAAAAATATAAAAACACAAACAAAATCCTATTTAATTGTCTTTGGATGACATATCCAGACACATCGGTAATCCTACTTTGAAAAAATCAAGTTTTGTTTGAACTTTTGAAGTTTGCTTGTTTTTAAAATAAACCTTATTATATCATCATTATTACTGATATCTTTGCTTTTGGATCTGTTGTTTCTTCTTCCTCGCTATCTTCATCTTCCAAGGTCATAACATTATCTCACTTTCAGTCATGATGCGATACCACCTTCTTCACAAACGGTGGAACTGCAAAGAGTGTTTTTCAAACATGAGATCTTATAAAACTATGAATTTATTTAACTTTCCTGATACAAGTTAAGAGATGTTCATTCTCCTTAACTAGACCGAAATCTGTGTAAATATTAACAGTGTTACAGTTTAGCAATTCAAAAGAAGAGCCGGTATTAAGGGTTACGAATGAGGATTCTTTGGGACTAAACGAAGCATCAGACCACATTCTAGAAGGAGACCCTTTAAAACGTGCAGATAAAAAGTGATGAACTAAGTATCTCAAAGAATATCCAAACAGCTTAATACCAACAGAAATGCCTACACACCAGCTGATTTTGTAGTAATAATAATACTACAAAATCTCATGCCATCAAGAAGACTGTTATGGAATTAGATTACAAATATGCCTTCCAAATTCATAAGAAAATTAATGTATGTACACTATGCAACGCTTATTAACACACAGTGTACTTATATTTATGCTCTGATGCTGAACTCCTTATTGTCCTTTAATGTTGCGGAAATCATGGGATGATTTTACGCGATAGTTCACGCGATAAGTCTGTTATATTTGGGGATTAAAAATGTCTAAAACTCCAGTTACGAAAAAAGTAATGTCAAAGTAAATTACGGCTACTCACTAACACATACTCACTGTACATTGAAAAAAATAAAAGACGGCACAATCTATTAATTTCTGACGATAAATTGATAAATTATAATTTTTATATTTAACAAAAATTTCACAGTTGTAAGTGCGAGTGCTCTTAAATCAAGGACTATGTTAAAATTTGGTATTATTTTAAGTCACAGAATGACACATGTATCATACTATTCTTATCTCAGACACATGTATCATACCATACCTGCATGTAATGTTTTTTTTACATTATTTTTGAATTGATGAATAAGTAAAGAACCAGCATTATAACCGAATAAAAAATGTATCTGTGTTAGAAAATCATATATAATACAATTTTCTATTATATTAATATTAGTGATATTCTAGTTCTAGTGTGGACACCAAACAGATAATATATTTCATCTGACCGCTACACTGCTTACATATTTGATTGATAAAAATTTACTGCACCATACTAATTGCCGTGTGGTGGACCTAATCGGGTCCCACAGACATGGTCACGTAAGCATTCATCTGACAGCATGATACCCACAGAAAACCAGACAAAATACGTCACGTCGCAACCAGTGAGGAAGCCTAGAATCGACCACTCTTCTAGCCAGCTTATCGGACAAATCTACTCGTACGCACCTCGGCACCACTTTCAGTGAACTATGTTAATCTTATACTTTTTATAATGTTACAAACAAGTGTAAATTCAATTTAAATAAACTATCGTAAGTACTGTTCCACATTCACAATCACATGTGCAAACACCGAGTCACTAAAACCATATTATATTGAGTATAGACGAATATAGAGACACCAAAATAGAAAAAAAACAACATCGTATAGTAATACGGTATAATTGTATATAGTGTAACTGGCGACTATCAGAACTGGTACTACCGGAAAACTGGTACAAGAGAAGCGCCAATCTGATTATGGTACATACGTTTTTAAAATAATGGTGAAAATAAAACACAAAGTAAAAGTGTTGGTCAAAATGTTACAAAATTTTTTAACTATGTGAGAAATTTTACTGGGAAAGCCTCTAAAAAAACATTTTATGTTAAAATTAATATTTATAATTATGATATAAGTTGAGTTCATTTTGGCAGCTTGTTTCAAATGAGAAAATACACTATTTTATCTTCTCTATCTCCCTCTCAGATTTATGTAAAAAAATAATACTAATAAATATTTGATTTGTTTGATACGGCGTCGGGCTTTCCTCACTGCCCGATCATCGTATCTCAATGCAGCGTTGGTCACAGAAGGAGGCGGGGATGAAAATTAATAAGTCACTGATTAATCTATATTTACAACTTTATTAATTTGGTTAGGCGGGAGGAGAAAAAAAATAATTCTAGGCTAAATTATCTTAATTTATCTTACGGTCTACTTAATTCTAATCTTAAATTAATCTTAACTCTACCTTAATTAAATTCGGTCGGTCCGGGCTTCGAGGATCGATGTCCGCCGCGCGGATGGCGACTGACGGCGCGATCTAGGCGGGACTGGGGCTTCAAGCCCGCTCTGCGATCCCGTCCTTCTGGTGGGTGGTCTTGTTCACCAGCTCCTCTGCACTGCCTTCCTTCCATCTCCGTTCGAGTTGCACTATTTTCCAGTCTTAGTTTCGCCTGTTGTTCCAAGCGTTTCCTTCACGCTGGCCGACCTCGAGCGCTGGTCGCCAGCCGTCCGATGGCTGACGGTGGAGTAGAATATTAACTCGAGAGTTTTAACCTTTCCATTCTCCAAGTGTCTAAGTTAACTGTCTGTGTTAGCTTTAACTGTCTTCAAGTAACCAACTGGCTAGTGCCTCATTGCAACTGCTCGAGTCTCCCTGACCGAGTCTAACTTTCCAACTTTAACTGCGACTGCTAACTGCTTAACTCCGAGTCTGTGACGAACTGTGACTGCCAACTGCAAGTGTTCTCTTCACCGCCGCGTCCGGCCTTTTTAAACCCTCAGGGGCTTAGGGTGTGCGCGGATCGTAAGGACAGGTCGGTCGCACATGCTATACCATTAAAATTACCCTAGTCTATTATTATTACACTAAAATCGGAAAATACTAAAACGTTGGAAGGTCTTGTCGGCATTCTGAGAATGCATCTAATTTGGCGGGCTTGTGAAAATTTCCGACCGGGTATTATCCTTGGAAAGGTACGTCCTCGACAATATACAATCAGGATTAGATGCATTTCTTGGGGTTGGACCGTCATAAAATGTCCCTTAATTCCCCCAAGAAAGCAAACACTTTCACCTAATCCTAATTGGTTATACGGCCCTGTTACCCATGCTGATAATCCCTTAAGGAATGCACCGCGTTAAGTGCTTTTTTCTCCATACTATGGGGAAATTCGCGTCACCCTAATCGCCGGGCACATCATGTTCATTAAATTAAGCATTTGTGTGGTCTTATAAATGGTATGATTTATACATATAGAATACTTCAAATTTCAAACTGGAAAAGTGAATTGAAATATGATTTATTTTTACTAGGTAACCTTAACAATTAGCTCATCATAGTTTCAATGCAAGATTTTGTTTTATAAGACTTACTTACCATCACGCCGTTTCCCCGTGGGGGTAGGCAGAGAGGATAGAGCGCCACACTCTTCTGTCTTGACACACAATTCTCGCCTCATCCACATTCATACATCTTCTCATACAAGCTTGCCGATTGTTGAGGCTTCAAACAGAACCATCCTCCATTATCTGGTCTACCTGGTCGTGTCAAGTCTTCCGCAGACGTCCTCTATTTCTGGTGCCATCAACACTTGCAACATATATCTTTTTTACCATTCTCTCCTCATTCACCCGTTCCACATGACCGAACCACCTAAGTGATCCTTTTTTAATCTTACTCACTATATTAACATCAGATCTACGTTCTTTCATTATTTCTTCATTCTTTACTCTGTCATAAATAGATTTGCCACAAATACGTCTAAGTGATCTCATTTCCACTGCATTCAGTCTACTTTCGTTCCTTTTCTGCCAGCTCCAGGCCTCGTTTCCATACATCAGTGTCGGTACCAGGATCCCATTGTGCACCGCTAGTCTTGCCTCGGTTGACAAATTCCCGTTAGATATAATTCCATTCAAAGCGCCGTTCACTTTATTTCTTGCAGTCACCCTCCTTTCGATATCATTCTCAGCCTTTCTGTTTCTATCAAACATACTTCCCAAATACACAAACTCATCTACTTGTTCCAAACATTCATTACCTACTAATATTTTGCATGGTGTCTTGCTTTCCTCCTCGAATACCATCACTTTCGACTTGTTAACATTCATCATGAGGTCGCTTTCCTTGCATACATTGTACATTCTACTCACCAGATTCTGTAGTTCTTGTCATTATTCGCCATTAGTACTGCATCATCGGCGTACAATAAACAGCATACAATCAAATCGCCCATTTTTGCTCCTACATTCATACATTCTAGTTCTTTCACACATTTATAATAAAATAAAATGTAAATTTCTCATTTGAATCTTCAGGTGTCCAAGAATGTCAAACATTGTTTAAATGGCAGATTTTTTTTATAGGTGTACCGGAAAGATCTTACGATATGCTCTCCCTTCAGACCTTACCAATTTTTTTCATAGGTTACACAACTCCTGAATCGTTAATTTTGGATTTGATTTGATTTCTGCTGGTAACACTGCATCTAATTTTACAGACATTTTACATACAGAAAAAGGCAGAAATTTTCTTCTTGAATGTCATTAAAGTGGTACGCAATATTTTAAATATGTACATAGGTATAAATAAAAATAAAAAAAACAAAGATATTTACAAAGTATATTCCTTATTTATTTCAAATTCTTTAAAATCTATACAGAAAATATTTAAAAAAATCTATTATCGACTGTATTACATTACCGTATTTACACACAAAAGCAACAGGGAAAAAGTATAAATACTGAAGGTCGTTAAAAAAATGGTTTACTCTACTGATGAAAGATTTTCTTGTGTTAATCGTTCCATGAATATTATTTTCCCTGTGCATGTTAAACTTAACCATGACATTCATATTTCTTTCCCGAGATCTTCATTTATACAAATAATATTTTTATTTTTTTTCGCCCTTTTCATAGTCTTCTTTCATTTGTTGATGCCAGGCCAGATTTTCATTAAGTACAGAATTACCTTCCGCAGCAGATTTCTTACCCAGGTAAACCATTCCTGCGCAAGCGACAATGGTCAACAGCATCATATAGTTTGCAATGCGAATACGAGCTTTGTTCTTTGCCTTGTCCAGAGTTTCAACACTGCAAAAAAAAACATTTAGATTTTTTCTTATCTTTAACTATGAATTATTTATGCCAGTGGGATCATAGTGGACTTGGGTCAGATGGATTTTTACATTACTAGATTGTCCAGTTAATCATTTAAAAATTTGGTTCAATGCAAATTGACAATTTTTTGGAATCAAGAAGTGTGGTTATAAAATGAGTATTCAAAATTATTTATTCTCATTAGATATATTATGAGGAATGAGACAAAATTCAATATAATAGGTTAGATTCTAAAATATAGGACCCCTATTGTAGTGTGCAGGTTGAATTATATATTGTTTTTAAGAATTCTGAAGGTGCCCCGATCTAACCCTGGACTTTTAGATCTGTACATGATGGTAAAATGAAATTAAAAACTGTTATCTTTAAAAAGAAAAATACTTATGTATTTTAAAATATATTTAGTGAATTTTTATATTTTCAAACTAGGTCTGAGCTATGCAAATAGGATTAACTTCTTGCTACTGAGAGAGATTTAATAAACTTTTAAGAATAGCGAGCATCATTCTGAACCACTTTATTTGTTATCTACTACACATAGACTATATTATAATATATGCTCATTTAAATGTTTTAAGTCCCTCATTAATATTCTGTAATACTCGTAATTATCAAATAACAGAGGAACTGAAAACCTGATGGATTTAGATCTACTAGATATAGACAAGTACACATATTTTAATTCTGTGATCTTGAATATCTCTTAAGATCAAAAAACTGGACTGTATTATAATAGTTTTATGAATTGTGCTAAAAAAAGCATTTATTGCTCAGTAGAATGGAGTCACAGAATGAACTATCAGAAAGTGTGATAAGTGCAGACTCTGAAAATCGGGTAAGACAGGCTCATCAATTTAAGCTATTTATCAATGTGATAGTAATAGCCAAAGGTGTAAGGATTTAGGTTTAATGGAATTAAGGGTATATGTGATTCATTATGTTTTATTAATTAAAACTACACAGCTCAGGTAAAGAATGACACTTCGCACCAGCCCGTTCACACATACATTAATCATAGTTGTGGCATCCACATTTATAATGATATTAAATTTAGATTTTTTCCGAATAGATTACCCTTCAAATATATGATGATGGTCAAATAAGAAAATTCATTCTCCAATAATAAATAAATTGTATGAATATTTGTTGAATGGTCAATTACCTTCATTAATCGAAAGGCCGCTTTTGATATCAATATAACAATGATGTTTTGAACACCATAAAACTGCCAATTTATTGGTTTCATGGCATTGGAGACATCATTATGGTTGAGGATATCATATCATGAAGTTAAATAATTAAAATTAAATTATAGAATAATCTGTACTTACGAAACAGAGTCTGGAACCTCATCTATAGTTTTGTATTTTCCCATCCATACTATGAATCTTTTTTCCATATTTGTTGGATGTTTCTTCTCAGCAATTGATGGTTTACCTCCAGTAATAGGAACCTCCGATTGTGAACGTACTTGCAAGATTTGCAATATGCCTACGCTAGGTTTGTAGCAACTCCATCTTCCGATTAACCTAGCCGGATTTCTAATCATCATAGATCTACGATAATAAAAACAGTCAACAAAAAAAATGTACGCACACCTTACGTAATTATTTTCAAATACCGCAATTTTTAACACACCTCTTTAATAATATAAAGTTCTCCAAACGAGTCAACGGGTAGGTATGGGAACTAGTACGTATATATACCAAGAAGCTGAGCGAGAGCAAACAAAAAAGAGAGTTTACCACTTAGGTCAATCAGGTTACCCGGCCCAGTCATGTATATATTGTATACTTCTGTTGTATACTGTACTCCTATCACGTACTCATTATTTTTGACAGATCTTTATTTTCATTTTTCAAGGTCAAATCTTTATTTGTAACAAAAAACTTACTATGCTAAATACTGGGAATAAGGGGTTGACGCATGGACAAAGCCGATATTAAAATACTTTCATTTTAAATTAATAAAATTTTTTCGGTGTTATACCGGTATTAAAATTGTATTTATATAACATCACATAACATAGTAGGACGTACGGCAGTTTTGATGTAACGGCGAGGGGCGGTGGCGGATGGAGATTAAGCAAATCGTATCAGTGGCGTAACTAGGCTAATGTAGCCAATGCAGTGCATTGGGAATTGGGACCCAAAAGACTGTGCCCTATATTACTTTTGATATCGATACTTTTGCGAGTATTAATACTTTTCCCAACATAGTATGAACATATATATTTTTAAAACCACCACAGCAAGAAATGGAAATAAAATTTTAGAAATCATTTCTTACGTGTATTACGAAAATATTTTTTTAAAAATGGAGATGCGTACGCATCAATATTCTTACTATTTTCAAACTAAGTTAAACGCTTGTGCAATGTGCTGGAACGAGGCTCGAATCTCCGACCACTAGATCACTAGGCGAGTATCATATATCACAAGCGCGTCACACTATCAATATATACAGTAATACTCTGCTAATATATCTGTGGGAAGGTTGGTTGTGTTCAAATGAAAACCATTCTTATCCAAACTTGTTTATTCTCATCGGGGAGAAGCCACTGAGTACAAGAAACAACACAGAATACATGAAAGACAATGTAAAAACGATGCATGGTTAGTGGAAGGTGAGAGTCGGGACGTGCATCGACGGTCCGATCGGTTCAGGTATTGGTCGCAGATTATTTCGCAGACCGCCTCCTCTGGTGCGTGTGTTGGGGCATATCTGTGGTGCATGTGTCATGCCCGGCCTTCCTCGAACGCTCTCGCTTTGTTCGCGTGGAATGGCGCAATACCCAGAAATGACAGAACGAGGAACATCTGGACGATGCGTGCGAGCCGCCACATATCGGTTAGGGACCAGACCCAGGAGTTTTTTTTCAGTTGCAATTGCATATAACCTAAAAATATACCTAAAACACACTCAAGTGTATTCGTTTCATACAATTCTTTAAGAGAGAGGAGACCAATTTTGTTCTTATTAATAAAAGCCGCATAATACCTAATATTTTTATAGTATATGCAGACGGCCTTTTTTTACATTTTACATTGAGGCCTAATTTTTCTAGTAACGCCATTGGATCGAGTAGTATATATAGGTAAGGTGACCAAACGTACTCCTTCAGGGAGTTTTGTACTCATTTTTCGTAAACTGTACTTTTTAAACCTGTACTCCCAAACTACTACTACTGTACTACCAAATTATTAAAAAAAATTCATAATGCATATTTTTCTTTCATTAGTATTCCTTTTTTCTTTCATTCGTACATTAGTACACTGTGGTCAGCAACTCATTCTCAATTCTCTCGCCGCAGTGTCTGGTGCACCTTCGCCAGTGAAAGGACTTTTTTCTTTTTTCCCAGAGACTCGCTGTTGCCTGACGTCCAGGAACCAACGTTGTAGACCTACATTCTGCCTATAATGTGCCTTCATATCTTGCGCCTGCGATGAAGGCTAGAAATGTGCATTTCGTAGATTATTTTCCTGGTTTTTAATTCCGATTTTTGTGTTTTATTTTTCCGCTTTCTGGTAAGCTTTTTTTATTTTCTCTCCAATCACGCGGCTTTATGATTATTATTTTTATCTATAGATTAAGTTTTTTTTTCACGCCAAAGCAAGTTTTTAAATCCTTTTTATAATATATTTTGTCACGGTCGGTCGATCTCACAACTTCATGATTATTATTTTCATCTGTTCTCTGTAGGTTAGGTTTTGTATTTTTCATTTTACATTCAAAGCATTTTCATTTTACTATATTTGTAAAAACGCTTTTTTTTAAATACATTCTCTAGCTGTCAGTCAATCTCACGACTTCGCGATTATTATTTTCATATACAGGTTAGGTTTTACTCTCAAGACTGGACCAATAAGCATCGCCAGTTTCGAGAAGAACAAACCGTCAAGCTGGCAGAGGAACTCCACCGCTGCGCGGGATAAAAAGCCTAGAACACAATTGTTCTCATCAGTTGACAGTTAAGATCGGAATTAGAAATAGTTCGTCACGGAATTTGAGAGAGTCAGAAGCAGGCCTTCCGCTGGAAACGGCCCATCACGCAGTATAAGAGAGTTTGCTGGAAACAGCCGTAACAAGGGCAGTGAAATGTACTCTTCTGAGAGTCCCAACCATAGATAAACCAGCCGAGAACCACATTCTCCAGCCGTACGGAGAAAAACTGAAAACGCGAAGAGTCGAGCAAAATCGAGGGCAATTAAGTGCACCTGCAGTCGCCAACAGGCCGGACAAGCGGAAGAAATTGCAGAACGGGGCAAGCAGTAAAGTCAAAGGAGTCTAGCAGACCATTGGACGAGCTGATCGAGGGGAGCATAGATAAGAGATATGAGGGGAGACATCTTATATATGGGAGACATGATGGCTGCCAGTCACAGGCAGCCAACACCAGGGCGTGGGAAGCCCGAAGTGGACCGCGACCTTATCTATGACTGCGGCGGCCGCGTGAATGTTTAGTTATCTAAGATGTCTAGCCAGGCAATTACCAGAGAAATGAGGTGACGCGGAGGACACGTCGTCCGTCATTCGGTTGAAGACGGGACACGGCGACCAGTGCGCATAAGAAACCGCATTTTACATAGTATAAGATAAATTCACACACTGATGAGGTTGTTTTTTTTACGAATGAAATATTAAATAATTAATAAAGAATAAGCGTAGTTAGTTATAATGGAATGTCCAGACGAAATATCTAGGAAATGACTAACTGGTTTAAAATAAAATAAGTAATGTATGTAGTCATGTCTAGTTAAGTAATAATTTAAGATATTTTACCATGAAAACCATGTTTCGATAATAAAATTAATTTTCGATTTATGTGAAGCTATCAGAAGATTATAGGAAACTAGCACTTGCAGAAAATCACCTCAGTTACTCCGTATGATTTTTTATTACCACGTTAAATAGTAAAGTAAATGATCAAAATAATATATGCCGAGAGCCACGCCCACTATACAGCGACTTGATCTTTAAGAGAAGTGCGTTTGGCTCGCTCGGCAGAACTCTAAAAAAACTGACAAAGCAATCAGCATCGCGTCGCTGAGCCAGAATTCGGCGGACTCTCTTCGTTTCTTCTTCTTTGATAAGTGCTGGGTTCCTGTGATTCTAATATCTATCTACTACTGTAATACTGTTGCATTGCGAGAATAAAAGCAGTGCAGTTACTCGAAGTCGCTTTTTAGAATTAGATTTATTGTTAGGGTTAGCGGATGGCTAATTGTTATTGCTTAGACGAGAGAATCCTAGGAATTTACTGTCCCTTGTGATAAAAGATAAACTTCTCTTTTTTGGCCGTTATTCCTGTCATTCATATTCATTCCGTTAAAAAAATGAATTTTATACGGAAAAAGACGATGGCCAGCTCCTTTAATGGTTATTGTGTAATTTGTAAGTCGACAGTCCCTTGCAATTACGTCCACCACTCGTCTGAAAGTCTTTTGTTCAGACCACGGCTCCCTCGTCTTGCTATATGGTCTCATCGCATTTTAGCATTTAGCATGCGATGTGCAAAATTAAATTTCCTCTATTATTGTTTTTTCTACCTCTAATTACTGCGATAGCTTTGCGTCATTCTGTGTCGAGATATAACAATATATTTTTACAAAGCAAAGAAACCAGTGTCTATGGCATCTTCTACGACGCAAATCAAAACATCTATATTATCTGTGCTTTGGTAGTATATTTTTTTATCTATGGCTTTAATGTTTAACTCTTATCGTATATCTCTTATCTATGCTCTTATCTATGGTGTTAAATGTTGAATCTGTCAATGTGGACATCTGTTATATGCTAACTTTGCGTTTTGCAAATTTTAAATTAATTACAAGAATTTAATTTATAATATAATTTTAAAATGGGTGGTAAACATAAACAAGCTCAGAGAACTAAAAATAATGCTCGGGTATGTTTTTTTTTTTTACAATTTCACGAGTATGAACAGTTTTCTTTGCTTTGTTTTTTTATTAATACAGATTATATATATCCATATATTCATTATAATACGATCTCTACATTTTAATTAAATTAACTTTATAAATGTGAACTTTCATCTTTTCAGTAAGTTTATTTTACAAAGTGATATAAATCCCATAGATTCCTCATTGATTGTTCTATGAGAATTGCTATTTTACAAGTATTTGAAAGATAGTTATTGTGTAACTGGACACAATAATTATTGTCGTATAGTTTGTCAAATCCTCATGCCTGCCTACATTATTCTCACTATTACTCATTATTATTGTTTTCAACTTCCGTTACAACACTGCTTGCTGTGATGAGGAAATGATCAAATTGTCTGGCTAGTTTAATAATTAACAAAAATATAATTAAGATTAAATAATTAACAAAAATATAATTAAGATTAAATAATTAACAAAAATATAATTATTTCTCGAAATTGAAACAAAAAATATTTTCATGTGGGTATATCAATTATAATATAGTGATCTGTCTAACTTGAACCACTGTATTAAATATTTTTTTATTTGTAGTACATGCATAAAATGTAGCATTTAGATTATCTGAAAGATAACTATGAATTGGGTTTTTCCAGCCATCCAGTAGCAGCCGCAGTGCTGAGATTCTTGGTAACATGGTTCCTACCTACGTTGGTTTCTCTACAGCCAAAGATGGTGGATTGGTTCCTATTTTACCAGGTTTCTCAGTCAAGGAGGATATAGATCCAAATATTGATCCAAATTTTCAATTAGTTTTGAAAAAATTTGGCAAAAAAGATTCAACAACCAAATTGAAGGTAAATTTGAACTTCATTTAATAATTTCATTAGTTTTATATTGTATCGTGTAGCACATTTTCTCTAAGGAGTCACAATCTCTTAAGTTTACATATAAATAAAAATATATTAAATCAGATAAAGACCAGTTGATTTCAAGATTTTTGTAAACAAAATCATTTATAAACATAACAGTCCCTTTTGCAGTATTTGTGTATGCCATTAATGGTAAAACAGATTTTTAGTTTTGGTCTATTAAGTTTTGAAATTATTGTGGCTCAGGTAGGTAATGAATATTACCCTTTGTATAAAGTGCTTTGTTATTTTGCAGTAGTTCAATTTTAATAATGTAATTTTTTCTGTAAGATTTTTATAGTCATTAAATCTGTACTGCTATATCATTAATTGACATGCCGGTTACTTTGTGGTGTAATATGATTATTTTAATTTTCACAACTAAACTTTGTACTACACACACGTTGGGTTATTGTCACTCTTTCGATAGTCATAAACTAAAACTCGGTACCATATAAAGGATTGTGGGGCCCTGCTCGTGCCTCACAGACCTGGCTGTATTAATAAATATTTTACAGCCATTTCACGCCACCGAATACCATCAGAATTTAGACTACAATACATCACAACGCAACCGGTCCAAACACTTTTCTCCTGGCTATCTTCTCGGATACATATCTCGGCACCGCCTCCAGTGAGCTTCACTAGTCATGAACTTTAACTTACAATTTAACACGTAAATAGTGTTAATTTATTTGTGCATTATTCAATAATAAACACAACTGATTATAAGTTTTGTTTCATTTTATCAACCTGCTCTATCCACAACACCAACACTTATACTCACACGCATGCTCCGTAACATTAATATACACAGCGACATTCATACACACGCGTGAGAATCCGGGGAGGATTAGGGCCCTCAGTCCTCACCTTAAACAATTCTTCTCATATACATTACCCTAAACATCAGTCGCTCCATCTGAGTGACTCACAATTATACACAATCAATACAATTCCTAAAGAATTAATAATGAACAATTGACAAACTGTTAAAATACAAAATTATTTAAATTCAGAGATAACACTAATTAACAACATAATATTCCCTAACACTTCACCTTTACTGTCCATATTCCCGTTTATGACTGAAACCTCCCTCCCCCTCTTCAAAAACCACGCCCCATTGCTCGAATAGACTACAATACTGTATTTAGTTTAGTTATCACCTGATGATGAGAGGGACTGCACCTCTTGAAACTCGTAGTGACAATAGCCCAACGTGTGTGCAGTATAAAGTTTAGTCGTGAAAATTAAAACTGTACTGCTATATTTAAAATATATAGTCATACTCCTTACACAAATGCACTTAAAACAAGATTTTTTTGCAATTACCATAAAACGTGAAGGAGCGTAACTACCCATTGAGCAATAATTTCAAAACTTTATAAATATGATAAACAGTTCATGAAATTGGTACCACATATTCAGATTTGAAGTTGCAATTAAAAATGTTAAAATTCTTTTTTTAGGCATTGAATGAGTTTACAGCTTTAGTAACATCATCTGAAGAGTCTGTCGTATGCGCCGCTTTGTCATTGTGGCCACGTTATTACGGTCAGTTGAGTACTGATGTTGAACACCGTATAAGAGAGGCTGCCCAGGTAATTTTTTTTTCATTTAGTAGCTTCTGCCTTTTTCCATTTAAAGATGGCCAAGTTATGTGTGCATCATATTTGATGCATGACTGAATAATTATTATGTATACATATATAGTTTTTGTGACACTAAATTTAAGTTTTAAAAATAATATTATAAATTGTAGGTAGCGCACGGAGCTGTTGCTCAGAAGTGTGGCAGAAGTTTAGCACCATATTTGAAACAATTAGCCCCAGTGTGGATTACTTCTCAATATGACACCTACGTACCCGCTGCTCTGCAGGCGCAAGCTGCCCTTCAGGTATATTGTTATTGTCTTTATAACTCTAGTCTTACAAGGGCTGTGTGATAAGTATCCATGTTTAACGACTGATGGCGCCGCTGATGCAAAATCTGTATATCATTGCTTAACGCCATCTTTCTGCCTGTCAAAATTTCAGAAAGATTTATCGAGTAGTTTTGTTTTGATAGGTGTTTGAAAGTGGGCAAGTTTGTGTTTGTTTGCTACTATGGAAAAAGAGTAATATTGGTCAGTGATTCAATTCCTTTTTTGTATGGGAAGATGTCTGAAGAAATCAAAGTGGAGTTGCATATCACCTATAAGGACCTTGTACCTTCGATGACTACCATCAGATATTGGTTTAATGAATTCATGGCCAAACATCCATTTTTAATGAAGAGCGCCTAGGCTGTCTGATTGAGGTGAATACAAAGAATATGGTCGACAAAATGCATGATATCGTGTTAGCAGACTGCCGGTTAAAGATCAGAGAGATTGCACTGACTATTTGGGAAGTACTATGCTGATTTATCGGGCCGATTCAATGCTGAATTGATGAGAAAGCGGCCCCATTTGTGCAAAGAAAAAGGTGCTCATTCACCATGACAACGCACCAGCTCACTCATCCGCAACCGCCACAGCAAACCGGTTGAATTACACTACGAATTGCTGCCCCATTCACCATATTTTCCAAATTTCGCCCCACGCGATTTCTTTTTGTTTCCAAACATGAAAAAAAAGCTTGGCGAAAAGCGGTTCACGTCAAATGAGGAAGTTATTGTAGAAACAGAGACCTATTTTGCTGAATTCGATAAATCATATTTTTTGGATGGCTTAAAAAAGTTGGAATATCGGTGTACTAAGTCATTAAGTGTATCGAGCTGAAGGGAGACTGTGTTGAGAAATATATTTATTTTTATAAGTGCGTTTCCTTCCCTAACATGGGTATTTATCATACAGCCCTCGTATCTCATGAATATGTAATATCAAAGGATTATTTTGTTTTTTATATCGATAATGGATTGTCTTTGTTATTTCAGACAGTTTTCCCTGCTCCCAAGCTTCCAGAAGTTTTATCTTTTTGTCGGAATGAAATATTTTCTTACATTTGTGATAATTTAATAAATCAATCACCTACAACGCTTTCTAATCCGAAGTAAGTAATGTCTATAAATATTAAAAGTTTAAAAAATTAAATAAATAAAATAATTTAAGTTTTTTAATCCATTCTGTCATACTATATTAGTTACAGTTATTAGTAGATTTAGAGTAGATAGAGAGGAACATTTCTTCTTTCGTTTTCTCTGAATCAAACAACAAATCATTCACCAATTTCAAAGGAGGATAATAGAAGCTTGAAAAATAATGAAAATTAAGGGGGTACTTTCATTTTTCGTGTTAGAATTTCAAGATATTCATACTCTTTCATGGCAAGACTAATAATTCATTTTAGTTTTGGTTTAAGGTTTTGAAAGGATAGATAGAATGGGACAATAATAAAATAGTTAATATTTTTTCATTGGACTCAAGCTGTCAAAAAAAAGATTCTAGAGTTTTATTAATGTTTTATCATATTAACATTTCGGAATGAAATAATGTATGTGTTGTCATTCAAATTTATCAACTGAAAATTGATCGAAGGTATCAGATTAAAATCCTGCTTACAGGAGTTTTAATCTGGTACGAGATAAAATTTTCCAAAGGGAAAACAATTTATATAAATTGCAACACAAGCAATGTTGTGTTATTATGTATTTTAATTTTAGTAAAATCATTTCAGTTTCTCCATATAAATAATAATTTGCTCATATCTATAAATGTTTTGAGATTAGTTAAAGTACCTGCTTATCAATTGCTTGACATTCAAAATTATTGTGGCAACTTTGTTTTCAGCTTATGTTTTAAAATGATTGATTTAAATATTTAAATACATCACTTTGCAGTTTTATGATCTATTTGTTTCATAATTACTGCGACAACTTCTATGAATAAATAAAGCTCCCTTAAGGGGGGAGCTTTCAAAACTAATTTATCTTTTTAATCTCAGAGGACACTAATATAACACTAGATTATACTTTCTTAGAGTAACTATTTTATAAATAGGATCTTTACACTAATATAATACTAATAAACTGAATATTATTTGCCATAAGAAAGACTGCGATCATTAAATTCATATTCTGTGAGCCACAAAATTACCTTAATATGGAAAATTCTTGCATATACAAAATATATCTTGAAGCCATGATTACGGAGACAAATTTGGACCTACAAATTAACAAAATGTTAAAAATGAATAGTTATAAACTGTTAAATTTGCATGACATTTTGTCAATTTTTGTCATTTTGGAAACGCTTTGAATTTATATAAATCAAAATTTTTTACTAACATACTGTATTTATTCACATGCTTTGGGGTATCAACTATAATATTATTTAAAACTAAGTTTTTTAATCAATATCACAATAATTTCTTATTATATAATATTTATATCAATCCTTTTAACATGTATTTTTTATTAATTTTTTTACTTCATTCCATCAATTCGGCAATAGTAGACATGGAATTTGTCGCTTCCTTAGTTTTAAGTTAAATATGCCGATAATACATATACATATGTAATTATGAAACAAACAACACACAAAACAGAAACGTTGTATTTTAAATAGATAATATTAAACATTGTGTTAAGCGTCAATCTAACTATATGTAGGTATTTTGACTGATCTTAAAACATATTCATATATATCAACTAGTTACTTCAATAAATTATTTAATTTTTGATCGATTAATTCAAATGACAATACATATATTATTTAATTCAATAATATAAATCAACATTAATATGAAAAAAAATTAAATGAATGAGTTCATTTAGACACTTGTCTTGAATGCGAGAAAATCAACAATTTTATTGTCATCTCTTTCTATAAAAACTTTCCTTTCTGGCAAGATTTACGTAACAAATATATCTTATTACCAATTTTATCAGAAAAATCAGAGACTTATAGATTCCATGTTAGCTCTTGACGGAGTGGCGTATTGATTACTGAATCAATATTAAAATAATAATCTTTTATAAGACTTAAAATATATCATTTAAAAACTAATTACATACTGTATTTTTGAAATAAAAGTAACTTTTAAATAATATTTGAAGCCTCAAGCACAATATATTATATTAAAACATATAAGACATTATATTAAATCGCCTGTTTACGTAATACATACTGATTACGAAACATGTTAAAATTGTAAAAATTATTAAATACAAATTATTATGTGTTTTAGAACAAATACTCCAGAAGAATGTGAAGCTAAGTATGAGAGGGTAATTATTGCAAGTCTCCAGGGATACGCATTGTTGATACATAACTTGCCAGAAATACACTTGGATTGGTTATGTTTGGAACAAGAGAAAATATTGGACAATAGTAAGTTTTGGAACTATGGAACACACAAAACTCCCCAGATAAGGTATATGGTAAAATAATTAATGTAGTTTGATAGTTATTGGAGTTAGGGCCATTTGAAGACCTGCCTCGGGAGCTAAAATCGTCATTACATTTTAATAATCATTGTATATATACAGTAGACTACCGATTATCTGGGATAGATGGTGAAAAAAAATCCGGATTATCAAATATCTTGGTTAATCCGAAAGCATAAAAAAATATTCAAAAGTTACAAAAATCACGCATATGCACACCGCGCCTACTGTCCGAAAGTCACACACATGTGTTTGTGCAATGTAAATGCCGGGATGTTGTAGGGTTGTCAAATTACTTTCATCATAAATATTTTTTTACACAATTATTATTTATTTCACTGGAAAGTCAACATTAAAAAATAATAAAGTAAAGAGGATTGTTTTTGCACCTTGTTGTTTTTAACGGTATACATATTTCGAATATTTCTCTACACCATATTTTTCAATGAGATTGCTCTCATACTACTACTTAAGGTAATCAAGAAATTATTCCGTTGGTTTAAATTTCGCAAACAACTTTGATTTTTTCTGAAGAAATCAACTTATCTTCCTCTTCGTCATCATTAGGATGCACGATATCATTTGTCACATGTTGTCAAATATCTTCGTCCTTTAATACTCTGTGATCAATCACACTTGGTCTGAATGAAGCCAATCACGTGCCGATTGCTCATCAATATCCCGCACCTGTCAATTCATTGTAAATTTTGTGACACTAATTCTTCATGGTTTTCACTAAAATCAAAAAATTCTTCATCACGTCCAGTCTGGCTTAATCAGAGATTTAAATCAGCTTCGGCATAAGATCTTCAGTTTTTATTAATGCTTGAAACTTAGAGGTGAATTCTCGTGCAGCTAGTGCTTAATTTTCCACCTTGAACGGTAATTTGTCTGATGCCGTGCCTCTATTTAAATCACGTTAATTATCCAAAAAAGTGCGTTAAATTCGCCCTGCAACTTTAATTCATCATAAAAATATTTTGCTTTGGCTGTGCAAATAAACTGTGGCACCCCTGACAGCAAAACCCAAATATTTAAACCAATATTTTTTGGCACAGGCAATGCGTGCGATGTGGCTTGTGCCAAAAAATATTGGTTTAAATATTTTTTGGCACAAGCTATATGAACCAATGCAAAGTTGTACAGAATATAATTGTCAATTTTATAATGATGAATTTTTCCACTTTTTTTTTTTTCATTGCAGAACTAGCTGTTATAATGTTCTCGGGAGTTTGAGTGAGAGGTTAAGCAGTTGGTTTGGCCCAAAGTATGGTAACAAGGCCTCTCAGTTACTTTTGACCCAGTTGAATGAAAAGGAACTTAATGTGACAATTTCTGTTTGGGAAAATGCTATTATTCTAATGGCTAACATACCAGTAAGACACATTTTTTTTATCTTAAAAAAAAAACTTACCCAGACAAACTCCCACAAGGATGGTGAACTCATTGAATTTTACCTTCCACAATTGTCGCTTGTCTTCACTAGATAAATTAATTTAAAATACATTATGTTTTGCCTACATAAACTCTGTACAAAGCAGCTGATCAAAATATTTTATACACATGGCATAAGTTTTGAATGTTAATTTTTTTTTGAACATCCAGTCCTGTCTGCCACGACTAGTCTTGTAATGTAATATAATTGTAATGTCTGCTCAACTAATTGAGCTAATAAAAAATATTATTCGAGCATTGAATAATAGAAATACGTATTTAAAGTGTTTAATACTTTTGATAGGAGTGGTGGAAGTTGGTGAAAATGGATGAGGGTGTTCTGCCCTCTATCTGTGAGACCCTCAGCGCGGGAGGTTGGGGGAGCGCGGGTCGTATGGCACCCCTGCTACTCCCACTGTTTGCTCATCTGTCTGCCTCTACGCTCAGTCAACAATTCTATGATACATTCTTCGAAGCTATTTTAAAGGGGTAATTTCTGATTTTAAAAGTACCCCTATTATTATTAGACGCTGACTCCGGTAACCTTTGAGAATTTAATGAAATTCACAGTAATAATTTTTGATTATATATGCCCCCTTCAATATGTAATTGATAATATATTTTTTGACAAAATCTACCATATAATTATGATTATTCTATTTTTGTAGCTATATATGTATATGTATTTTCAAATTCTTTTTTATTACTTTCTGTTTTATTTCATTCTTGCAATGCATGTATGTAACTTAACATAATGGAGATTATATTTAATTTAAAGAAATCAATTTAAAAAAAGCTTATTCACAAAGATGTTTCTGCTCGAGCATTGGTGACTTTAGTATCTACCTTCTCTTCATGAGGCATCCTCTGAACTTGAACTAAAAATAAGAGAACTCGAGTAAAGGTTTCTTTCTCTTGTTAAATTAAACAACGATATTGAAAATAAAATCTATATTAAAACAATAACTTATAGATTTTATTATTTAATTAATTAGATTTTAAACAATAAATTATTGTTTTAATACAGATTTCACCCAATTCTTATTATAACTTGTTTTTTTACAGAGCCGAACAACGGTGTGTCGTCTCATCTAGATCAGAATGCTCTGCCTGGATGGGCGGACTAGCAGAATGTCTTCGTTATGTTTCAGTCGGCGTCACCAATTCTGAATATACTATACAGTCATTGTCGCGAGCTTTACGGCTGTGGCTTATTCTTATTTCTCGGTCACACATCTCAATAAACCCATTAACTCCCCTAAAAGTTAGCATTGGTTATATGTCAGATATGATCAAGTTCTGGACAAAGCAGTCTTTATCTTCAAAAAATCCCGGTTTCTTTTCACAGTTGTTGAGATTATTTTGGCAGAATGTACTGTTTGTTATTACATCACAAGTTGAGAAATTTAACCCAGATGATGATTTGAAAGAGATGACAGACATCCATCGAGAATTATTGACTGGGCTTAAATATGGTGTTCATATAAAGTTGAAAAAGGCTTCCAAAGTCAAATTTGATTCGGATCAAAATCAGGATGACAGCAATGAAGTTGACAAGTCACCCGATTCGAGTCTCTTGGCACAATCAAATGATTCTGGTGTTATTGAAATATATGAACAAGAACTATTTTCTACGGCACACGATGTGTGCGCATTATACTTAGATTGGGCTAAAACCAAAAATGTTTCTGCACCAATTTTGGGGCCATTGTACTCACTTCTGCTGGAATTTGACTGTTTTCGGGCGTATACCACAATATCACACTTTGTACTGAAAGACAAGCCGGGTGGTGAAATATTATATCTTTACACTGAATTATTTTTCAACTGGTTGAAAGGAGACTCAATGAGATCACAGGCTGTAGTTGACTTGACATTTGCTTTGTTCAATTATTTATCAGATGACGAACAGAGAGAACTTCTGAAGACCTTCGATCAGGTAATAATATATATACTCAAATTATTCAATTTAATTGAATGAATCACGTTTATATTGATTTTGATTTTCCAGCTGACACTTTCTACAATCAAGTGGGGTATATCACGTTGCTTGTCGTATCCTAATTCTTCTCGGCCATCCGTTCGTGATTGGCTTAAAGGAGACTTGGTTCACCAATCAATAGTGTCTATGACTCATCTTGTTGTGAAAGAAGGAGATAGACATCACGCCACTTTGCTTAAGATGTGCTTTGCTCAAGATATTCATGGAGGTAAATTAAATGTTATAATTTTTTTATTTTTGTATACAGAAATTTTTTTACAAGAATATTATGACAATTTTTAATACAGTGGAACCTCTATATTCGTTATTAATCCGTTCCTGAGGGCGTGATCAATATAGAAACAGTTTTTCCCATAATTAATAACTGAAATTCAATTAATTCATTCCCAGCCTCCAAAAATAGTACACAAATTAATAAATTTTATCTCAAATTTTACCTTTATTATACTGAGGAGACATGATGGTAGAAGTGGAAGAGAAGAAAAGTTACTAATATTTAGAAGGAGACAATTTAAACATCAGGTAACACTAATTCTAGTGATGGTTTTCTATGTTTTCCGATGATTCAGTAGCATTCGATTTAACAAAGAACTTGGCTAATGTTGCCTGTTTCTGTCTGTTTTTAAAACCTTCATGAAGTAGTCAATCACATTACCATTGAATCAATTTATGTTTTGATTGACTATGGGAACATTTGGGTGCCAATTTTCAACAATATTCTGCGTTTTGGCCCAGTTAGACAGCATTGAGTAGCCATAAAAACATTATTTCCGTGAAGACCTATTATTTTCTATTTAATGACTTGACGATAATATTATTCAGCTTCATTTTTTGCTTACAGGTATTTTGATAAATGAAAAGACATGTTCAAATATTATTTTAATTTTGGCTGAGTCTTTATCCCACCATGATTCAGCACATTTAGACATGTGTGCTTCATTTGCCTCTCAACTGGCAGCTTCCCTGTGCTCAGATGATAAGTACCTGGGAATTCAAGAACTGTTGCTCAGTTTATTTGTTCTTAATTGCAATGTACAGGTAAGTTTTTCAAGAAACTATTACTTCATTAGTGGCCACAGTTTTACAATATTTTATTGTCTCTTGTCATCGCAATTTGGGCACACATATACAAAGGTCATCCAGAAAATAAGGTTATAAGGCCACTGCGAGCCGTAGGGATTTTTTATCGATTGCTACACATGGCGGGTGGGGGGGATCGTAACAGTCCGGTGCTCGCAAGTGTCGTAATGTCGTTTCGCAATGAGTGGTTCCGCGCCCGTTGTCTCCACCTTCCATAGGTGCGCGATTCGTGCCGTTTTTGACTTTGTATAATGAAACTGCAGTGAGTGTTCATTGGAAACTTGTGGAAACGTACGGAACTGAAGTGATGAGTCGTCAGCATGCGACGTAGTAGTGTAGGTTATTAGAAGAGTAGACCGACACTCATGATGAAGAAAGAAGCGGGTGGCTTTGAAACTTTGGTGTAAATTGAAGAAATCGTGCGAGAAGATCACCGTTTGATACTCTACCACCTTCACTAACTTTTTCCTGACATCTCTCGAAGTTTTCTGGGTGAAATCGTGACACGATGGTTGGGATACAGGGAATTGTGTGCAAGGTGCGTACCGAAAATGTTCACACGTGAACACAGACGAAATCGTGTTCTCGCCGCTTGGGAATTTCTTGATTGTTATCAGAATGAAGGAGAACAATTTCTTGATTCGATTGTGACGGGGGTATGTCATTACACCCCTGACTCCAAAAGACAATCATTACAGTGGCGACACACAACCTCACCATCGGCCAAGAAGTTCAAAACTGCCCCTTCAGTTCGCAAGACCATGGCCACTGACTTTTGGGACCGGAAAGGAATCCTATTGATGGAACTCATGCCTCGTGGTGAAATAATCAATTCTGCCGCGTACTGTGAAACCCTCAAGAAACTTTAGAAAAGCATAAAAAATCGCCATAGGGGAATGCTGACCCGTGGTGTTTGCCTCCTTCACGATAAGGCCAGGCCTCACACGGCGCGCCTTACTCAAGACCTTCTCACCTCCTTTGGATGGGATATCGTCACCCACCTCCCCAATAGTCCGGATCTTGCTCTCAGCGATTGTCATCTTTTCAGTAAGCTTAAGGAGTTTTTAGTTGGAAAACATTTTTCTGATGATGAAGAGGTAAAAGAGACAGTTGAAAAGTGGCTAAAGGAGGTGGAGTGTGAGTTCTTCCACACTGGTGTATAAAAGCAGGTGCTATGCTTACAAAAATGCGTCAATCTGAATGGCGATTATGTAGTAAAATAACTATCTAGAACTACACTACTAACTATAACTAAAATCTCTGTACAATGTCATGAAAATATATGCACTTTTCGATTTAAAAAAAATGTTGTAACCTTATTTTCTGGCCAACCTCATATATGCTGGTTTCTTTTTAATAAAATTAATTTTATTACACATACCTTAATATTACCATGAGATTGTTGAATAAACTTTATTTGTATTACAATATAATATCAGATATTGATTAGATGTTATGTCTGATAATGTTATGGATTTAATTGGTCTAATACAGTAATTTGACACCTTATCTACACTTTGCAATATGATATCCAAAAGAAATGAAGGGAGTTTAATTACATTTTTTCAATTAGAAAAAAATTAACATAAAAGGTAATAATACCCTTCCCGCTGCCGTCAGTGTGTTAAGAAAATAATAAGTTTATAATGGTACAACCTAATATTTTAAAATATATTATTAGGTTAAAAATAGTAAAAGTTCAAGAACAATGTCATAATATGTATATATTTTTGATTAATGGTAATGGGTGGTATCTGTTTCGTTTTTTAATGAATAGTATGAATGCTTTTTAACATATGTAAGGAGATAAATTGTATGAACTAAATCTTATTTTGTGTATTAAAAATATATATCTTTTTAGGGGGAGAGCGAAGTATTATCTAGTGACACATGGTGGGAGGTAAATACATCATGGCAAGATGCACTGTCTACATTTTCCTGGGAAAGGCTGATTGATTTCACAGAGAAAGCATCCGATGTAGTGTTTCATAAATTAGTCAAAAAGTAGGTCATTTAAACAGCATAGTTATCATTGAAATACGTATATTAGTAAATGATAATATTGGAATAATTGGTAGATCTTATCCTTGTTTTGTTTGGTTTATTTTTATAAAATTGTACAACAGCTGTTTTTATTTCAGTGCTGCCGATGCATTTGACATAGAAAATATGACTACTTTGGTTAACTTATCATTTAACTTAATATGTTCATGTCTTAATACATGCAACTTGGGCAATAGTGATTTTGGCAAGCTATGCCGAGTAATAGAAATAATCTTAAAAGTAGAATCCAAGGAACTTCAAACATGGCTTACAAGTGTTCACTCAAAATCCTTGATTGCTGATATTTTTAATGGAAACCTGGATGCCCCATTTGCTGGGGACTCGGTGAATTTAAAGGGTATTATTAAAGATGCAAATAAAAAAACATACGATGAACTGGTTGAGGGTGATCTACAGAATGTCTTAAAGTGGTTGTTGTTTTGCACCAAATTAATTGACAAAGTTTTGGTTAACTCGGAAAAGTCAAAGGTAGCCCACGAATCTTCTGATGATGAATATTGCTCGGAAGAATTCTCTTCATTTGAATCCCAAAGTTTCTTGAGTGATGCTGCCAATTGTGATTACATGGAAAATATCCTTAGCAATCTGTTATATAACATAGCTATAGTAAAAACATTATTCAATGAATATCAAGCAGTGAGTGAATTATTTTTTTGTGATCATTTTATTTTACATACAATTTTAATTATGTATATTTTTTATTATTGTATTATAATTATAAGTTGCATTGATAATTATGTATATATAATTTTAAATTTTTAGTGGCGCTGGTATATTACATTGACAGAATACTATAAAATTATAGAGACAACTGCCTCTCACGCAATCCAATCATTGACAGATGAAAGCTATTTAAGTATGCTGTGTTTTATAAAGAACAAAGCTGACACTGAAGGAATGTATTGGTCAGTTTGTCTACAAATGTGCGCCGAATCTTTGAAGAAATCTGAAAAAACATTTGATTTGAATGTAAATCTTAAAACCTCTGTCCAAGTATTGCGAAGTATGCAAAATGCTGAAAGTATTGATGAATATTCAAAAAAACATCTTTGCCACAATATGAATGTAAGAAAAATGTTTTGTATTGTTTTTCTATTGATATTTTCAGAATCGGAATATAGGGTACTGGTAGGATCGTTTAATTAGCATTGCTTACAATGGAATGAAGTTCAAGTAACAAATAAATCTTAGATGTCAAGTACAGTTGTAAATTTCAATTGAAATAAAAAAATCCAACATTAAGTATTTAACATTAAGCCTTACTGTATTTGTTTGTGTATTAGCTTTTGCACCTTATATTGATTGTACCTCTTATCATAAATATGATTGCAGTACTTTCAGATTTGATACATTTGTGTTCATACATTTATTTATATTCAAATCCGAACTCAAGTATTCCTTTAGCCTAAAATCTTCAGAATATCAATATGAATTAAGTTTAAGTTCATTATTCTATTAGTTTTTGCAAAATTGTGACATCAAAAAACCGTTAGCTCACCGTGTAACTAACTGGTAATGGTGCAAATATAACCTTATTGCTCTATAAAACAATTGTCTATGACAGATGGTACCCAGTTGTCCTTAAATATCAAATGGAACCCTGTTGTTCTAAGAGATATTGGTAATGTGACTTTGTTGTCTCGTTATCTCCTTAACTATAGGGAAATTTAACATATTTGAAACACAGTTTTAGAGAGTAAATTAATGTAAAGATTTTGGTACAAAAGTCAGTTTTGGCCAAAATATCAGTTGATACCTTATTTTTCCAAAGTCATGAAATATTGGCATCACTCTTTCTGTTATCTCTTTCACACTGTTTGCGTATTTCCGACATTAGTATCTTAATAATTATTATGAATGTGTTTTTGATGTTTCGTCAAAAATTATTTTTATTTTTAATGTATTAATATTTTTGCAGATAACCGAACGTAAAATTGCAGATAATCAAGATTACTTGAATATTTCGGCAACATTAGCAATAATATCTATGCATTTATCTTCCAGTAGTGAAAAATTAAATGACATTGTAATCTCAAAAGAAGACTTTGTTACTTGTTCAACATCACCTGTGGAAAGTTTGTCATTAATTATTGATAAATATTATAAATGCAAAGAACTTATGCTTTATGATATGTAAGTTGATTTAATATTATTTAGTGATTAAAAAATTAAGTATTAAATAATTCTGAAAACTGTGATAATGAAACAACATTGAAAGATTATCACTCAAAATTTCAATCCCTAATTTGCTAATTTCATTGTTTTAGTGAATTGATTTGCTACAATCAGTTATGGGAATATGTTTCCAATGGAAAACAAATTATATTATTAAAAAGTGTTTTGCAAGAAAAAAAAACTCAGTGTATATATTAATCGCAATTTCATTACTAATTATTTTTTGTTTACAGTGATTTTACTTCGGCCAACTGGGAATTAGTTTCTTGCAATGCATCTATTGTAAGATTTTTAACAGCCTGTATTCAATCAAATGGCTGGGAATTGGAATCACACCACTGGGATTTTATAACAATAACATTATCCTCCTTGATTCAATCTATTGATAAATCAAAAAATTCATGGAACACCATAAAGGTAGTGTCATACTTTATTTAAAAAACTTTGATACACATTAGAAGAATAAATTATTGTCGCTATTCTTGCTCGTGGGCGCTAATATACAAACCTGTCTGGTAATTTCATGTTGATTGCTTTTATTAGGTAGTGCAGTGGGCAGTTTGTGGCCAATGTTGACCGCTGTATAGACACGTCTGATTTTTCTTCACACACGATTTATTATTTTATCGCGAAATTGAAACATTTGACCACATTATGCAATTTACTCTGTAGATGTATACATTTTGTGTGCAGTGTTATTAAATTTTGCATAAAAGTATTGTAAGGTTTAAAAATCATGCAGTTCTAGAGTAACAATTCCCAAAAATCTTCTCTGTCATCTAGAGATTAAATATATATTATGTATTAATAAATTCTTGAACAAAAATATTAATCTGTCCGGTTCCTTTACCTCACATTTTCTTTCAAATGTTCCTGTTTGTCCCTCCTGTATTGTTAATTCTTCACGCAGTCGATTTTTTTTTTGTAAGACGCGATATGGTAGATTACACTAGTTATCACAGCGAGCCGAAATTGATTTGTATTAACACTTGTTGTGCGGGAAGGGTAGTTCTACCCGCGCGCCTGATTAGTGCTCAATAGCGGGACGGGTAGTTCTACTTTTTCAGCCTGCTCTACTTTAAAGGCGGGAAAGGTAGAACTACCCAATTTGTTTATATGATTGTTGTATACCAATCTCTCGCTAAAGGTCCAAACAACATCTACATCAATAAAAAATCCCAATATACGTTCAATGTACTCTTTTATCTTCATGTCTATTACGTAATAAATAATCACGCACCGCTTTTAAATTTATGGTTATGATTTTATAGAAAGGGATATGTCAATACATGCTTTGAGTTTTACAGAGTAAGAAATTGATAAAGAAATCTAGAGAAATCACCCAATTACTGAATAAATTAGTGGGCGCACAAAGTCTGCTGAGTAGATAAGCGGTATGTTTTTATGACTAATGTAGGTATATTATGGTAAAATTATATCTGTCTATGTCTTATACATGATTATTGATTCACAAAAATGCACGATTTCCGAAATGAATTTATTGAACTCATGTTGAAATGAAATGTGTAACCCATTGTGGGTATGCGGGCCTTCGGCGTAATAAATCATAAATCGTCTCAAGTGGATCTCAATATTTGTATTTCTCAAATTCAGTCTTTGTTTGTGTGTTGTTGTTTGGCAGAATATATGTATTTTGTTTCTTTTTAAACTTGAAAAAATGACTTCTGAAAATTACCAAAGTGATGGGGAAATATTCGCAGATAATTTATCTGCCCATTTTAGCGATCATAAGTGAGTATTTTAAATTTCGTTAAAAAATAATTAACGGTTTGGAAGGTAGAGCTATTTTTTAAATTTGATTTTTTATCACATTCCGATGGTTTTTGCCCACTACACGTACTTGTGACCCAGAAGCGGCACCCGCACAAAAAGTGTTAAGTGACTGGTTTTTAATTTTATCCAGCAATGCAATTTTACTTGAAATTCCAAATCAATTCTTGGCATTTTATTTTAAAAATTGTGACCCTAGTTTACACATTCATGAGGCGGTGTAAAATGCGTGATAAGCCTTGAAGTTGTATGTTGTCACATGCTGCCCGGTCTGGCCTGGCGTGGAAAGATCGTTGGTGCACACACATAAAGACCCATTCTGTTCCTGTTTACTGAGGTGGTGCGTACATGTGGATGGTTAACTTCTAATGTGATAGTGTATAATATATATTGTGATCTTAAATTTACTGTTCCAATTAAGCGGAGTGTTGCTCCAATTAAGCTATATAAATTACTGTTAATTCTCTGGTTTGGTATCCGTTCCTTGTGATTTGACCCAAATAACCGGCAGGCTTATTAAGCGGAATCGTGTATATATTTTTAAAACATTTTTGAACTATTTATTATCTTGGAAATTAAGGCTTAAATTTAATTTTAAAAGGTATATTGTGAATATCCTTCTATTTTCAGCTTGATTTTGAGCCACTTGACATTGTCACAAGTATTTAATATACGTGTATGCTTTTAGGTATCATTATTAGGGTGCGAAGTCTTTAAACTTTTCTGTGCTGTAGACACATTTATTAAGAATATACCCTCAGAATGTTTACGCAGGGAACCAACACCTTGTATCACAAATCTGCCACAAGAATGGACAGATATATTTGCTCCAGATATTCACCAACACTTGATACAAATATTTAGTCATGTTTTTGGTGAGTAAACTATTATGCTTTGTTAATTTAATTGTGTTTAAATCATATAATTTTTTGTTTTAATTTATGTGATTGGTTTTTTGTAATTTCAGGAGACTGTGTTTGTCCAGAAAATGTAACGTCCAGAGACATATTTTTCTTTCATGCATTGGATGATGTTATGCAAAAATTCAATATGAAATATTTAGTATCTGATATAGCGCACACAGTCGACTCAATTATGAGTGTGTGCCTAGATGTTTTGAGTGTCCCATCCATTCATTTGCTGAAATTCATAGCTCACAATGTGATGAAAAGTCTTACACCTATATTGATTGAATCAGATAGTATGTTTACTTAACTTTTTTAAATATTAATTAGTTATATTAAGGCTGTACTTACATTTTTCCAATTTGAAATTTGAGAAATTCTACACGCTCTTTTATTACATGCTCTTTCGAGATGAGGCTAATAGTTGAACTTCTTATAAGGTCACCTAAATACTAAAGATAAATCTTGCTGGAGAGGAAAGTTTTGATACAAGGAGATGGCAATGAAATTGTTGATTTTCTCACATTCGAAACAAGTGTCAAAAATAACTTGTAAATGAATAATAAAAACCCACATTTTTGTAAACAAAAATGCGATAATTTGAATTATTATTAAAAGCGATACCTTAAACAAAACCACCAAATGCATCAGACAATAATTTTGAATGTAGAACATTCAAATGAATGGTATGGAATGAAATAAAATGTGTGTTGACATACAAATTAATTGATTGAAAATTAAATAATTCATTGAAGTACCCAGTTCATATATATGAATATGTTTTGACATCAGTCAAAGTACCTACATATATTTAGATTGACACTTAAGACAATGTTCTGCATTCAAAATTATTGTCTGATGCATTTGGTGGTTTTGTTTAAGGCATCGCTTTTAATAATAATTCAAATTATCACGTTTTTTTTTCACAAAAATGTGGGTTTTTATTATTCATTTATATTTGAAGTTTTACACTAGATTAGACTTTTTTTAAAACTATTAGATAGGAGTTTTACCCTACTTTAAAACTATTAAACTGAATGTTATTTGCCAAGACAATACAATCATTATAAGTATGACCACAATCATTAAATTTTTCAGTCTTATTAACATAGAATTAATAACAATAATTTATTTTTTTGATTCATAGTACAGTACAGTGTGTTATATTGTTATAATCAGATAACATTGCAGTAAAGTGAAACATGTATTTCGGTACCCTGCCTGCTACACTAGTATCTTACTGTATTATAGCAGACAGTGCCCTTCCGTTATAGTAATAAACGAAATGTAGCGTTCAATATACCAATAAATATACATAAAGAGTAAATCAAGATGCGACTAGATAGCATATAAATACAACGTTCAGGATGCAATTAATAGAATATAAATATAATGTAAAACTTAAAATAAATGTAATGTTCCATTTATAAAAAATTAAAAAAACTAAGTCAAGTAAGAGTAAATAAGTAAATAACATACAAACTTATGTAAAATTGTAATGCTCAATATAAAACAATTACACCTGGACTTTGTATTTGTATTAGTATAATAAATACTGTGTGATTTCGTGACTTTTTTCATGACTTTTCCGATTTTTTACACAATCGCCTCACTCAAAATTTGTAATTTTTTGGGTCCCTTGAATTTTAAATTCAATTTGTTCTGGTCCTTTAAACTTCAAATTAACACGGTTCTACTGTAATTTAAAAAGTCTATTCTTCTTCTGATATAAATGAATAATAAAAACCCACATTTTTGTAAAAAAACTTCATATGAAAAAAAATTATATGACTACATATTTACAGTATTTTTTTGACCATATTTCAAGAAAGTCTTGCCCCAAATAATTACATGCCATGAAAATACAAGTTCAATTATAAAACCTTTTTTATGCGCTGTCTCTTAAAAGTAGTTTTATTTCATTTTAATAGTTCATATAGTGAACAAAATAAATATTTTAGAAAATCACTCAAAAAATATTGAATATAACATTATAATTATTACTTTCCGTAGAAATTGCAGCGAGTTCCACATTTACTGATGAAGAAGAAACAGTCAAACCCTTGATTTTATCAGTCCACAAGATGGTATCATCTCTTACACATTTGCAGGAGTGTGTGGATGCTGTTCTCAGTCCCTACACGTAAAATAATTTTCTACTATGCATATACAAGACAATACATCCTTTTTCAGTGACATGGCTCTCTGACAATACATATTTTGAATATAACATTGACATAAAATAATTGTATAAAATAATAATAAGTATAAAAATATAGTGAGTATTATTATTTAAAAAAAAAAGGTTACATGTTTCGATTTTCCTATTTTCATAGCACAAGCGTTTACCTTAGTTTGAAAATAGTATGATTATTGATGTGATATATATTCTGTCTACGTCATCTGTATTTATTAAAAAAAAAAGTAATTCTACAATGAGTTTTGTATTTAATTAATTCAATTTGCTTTTACTAAGCTCTTAAATTTCAACCAATTGTTAGGTGTAGCTTTATCTCGCATTGCTCAGTACAGTAGAAATGTATTATTTACTATTCACCACACAACCAGCCCCAAGTGTGTGTTCAGTAGTAAATTTTAACCATGGTAACTGTAGTAACTTTTTATAATATATCGCTTGTGGTAAAAATCGTTTTCAGGTTGTTTGAACATCAAATTTACTATTGTCAAAGCATTGATGAAAAGTCTCACCTACAGACAAATAATCATGAAATATGCTTTATCTATGAATTTATTCGCTTCTGCGTTCGAAACCTGTCACTATGGTGGTGAAATTTTTTCAGATTATATGCTAATGTATATTAAACAACGAGATTATCATTGGACAAACTCTCATCACTAAAATAGCTGGATATTGAATGATTAATTGTCATATACTGCGTAAGCTTCAACATGACATGTGACTTTTGACACAGCTGTGAAGATTCCGCCATATTTAACCATCGATTCTCATTTTTACTATTAGATATCGGACAGTAAAATCAGTTTACTACGGGATGTACTTTCGAGAGTGCGGGAGCGGATATTTTTAAAAAGTTACTACTGATGGCACAATCGGCCCTAAGAAGTTAATTTGTCAAAGTTGAGTCAAATATCTTATTTACATTAGATTAAATGAAAATTAATATTTGTATTGTTGTTCAATATAATTTATTTGTGTTGAAAATTTTCCCAATTGTTTTTGTAAAATCTTTACCATGGTTTTGTGGTACCAACGTACCAATGTGAACGTGTCGTCATTAAAATGTTAAGAGAGTGTTTATATTTTTTCATTTACGTTCACAGAACTGGGGAAGACACCTGCACACTGATACCTTACACAGACAGTTACAACATGACGCTTGGCTATCTCTTGCTTTGGGAAACTATGCTGAATATTTCCCAAGAATCTGTAACTTTTTTACAATATCAGTATACAGAATTTTTCAGGTATGCATGGGTATACATTGTTTCATGTAATAAATTTTTATGTAATTTACATAATTAATACAATCTTATTATTTTAGGGAAGGAAAATACGTGGAACATTTGGTTTGCGCACTGTTCCGACTATTGCCTAATGAAGCACAGCCGCCAACCAATGCCAGTAATTATTTCAAGAACCCACCTGAACTTCTTAACAAAGGTTTGTAATAATAATATAATATAAAATCAATAATCTATTTATCATAGTGAGTTGGCCAGTATTGTTATAAGTCTATTTAAAAAGGTGGAGTGAAACCAGATTAAATCTGGGGTAATTTGACTGTCTACTAACCCTTTCTAGTTTAATAGTTTTATTTTTGCAAGAAACTATATTGTTTTTTTGATCAGGCTAATCTTTGTTTTTTTTTTTTATTATTATTCTTATTTTTCATGTAACTTCTGCTAGACTACATACGATGCAAAATACCTAATGGATGTAATTTTTTAAAGAGTAGACATAATAATAAATGTATTTTTTAAGGTACAGTAAAACCGCGATATAACGAAATCCAAGGGACCAAAAAATAAAAATTCGTAATGACGAATTCCCACATATAACGAAAAAAATAAAAAACCTACTATTATGTTACGCGCCGTCGTAAAAAAATGTTGCGCGGCTTCAAAAAAGATCGCAAATTCTGCAAACAAAGAAGGAAAAAGGCTATAGGGAACTGAATACCTACATATTTTTAGTAGTTTTGTTATTAAAACAGATAAGAAAATGGATAATCAAAGGAATTAAATTAAGAACAGAATCTATTCAACACCAATTGGAAGATATTTTAAATATTTTAATTGTGTTTAAATGTAGAGTCGCTTCAAACATAGTTTTGGGCATGAAACATACAAAATAATTCAAAAATAACAATCTTACAGTTGAATCGCGGCATTTTTATAAAATGAGTCGTATATAAATTACGAAGGTATTTACCGGTAACGGCGGCAACCACTTCAAAATATATTTATAATCGTTAAAATTGTTCACTTAAAAATTATCGTTAACATTGTACACTTAAAATACACGAAAACAATAGTTAATAGAAATACAAAATACCGTACAAAAATAATCCATAGAATATTTTAACGAATTATTTATATTATTGACGAGTTCACACGAAAACAATTGTCAAACGAAAATGAATTTATGTAAATATTCAGTTCGGTCATGCAATAATCGCGTTAAAAGCTGAACAAACTTAACTCTACAGACGTTACACTGAGACTGACATTTCCAATAAGTACATACTGCAACTTTCGGGGGGTTCCTGTTAATTTTTGTATTTTACAGCTGTTTGGGTCTGGGTTGCAATCATATTAGAGGCGTATGCGTACGTAAAATGTGTCAGAGAACGCCGCAAGAATTATGTCAAATGGTTTTATGGGCCTACTATGAACCCAAGAAGAAGTTTGAATTGTTTTACTACCTTGTCGGCCGACCGCCGCGCACCGCCGAGAAGGCCATAAAACCGTTCGCATACGGCAGATGCATCGGCGCGGCTTTGTAAGTGCGAAATAATATTTTCATCTTTTAACATTTTTTTATTTCGTTATAAATTTACGTAAATGTATTGGCATTTTTTCGTACGGGACAAAAATGATTTTGTTATAAATATTAACGGGATTTCGTTATATAGGTGCATTTTTGTATGAAAAATTGGTTTTAGGGACTAAATTTCGATTTTTTTTCGATATACGTCATTTTTCGCTATATCGGGTTTCGTTATATCGCGGTTTTACTGTATTCATATTTGTGTTTTCAAGAAAATGTCCCTAAATAAAATTCTACGACGCTGTTTTCATATCTATCATATCATTTCATATCCACAAATAAAGTGGTCACCCTAAATGTTTTGATCACTACACGATGAATGAAATATAGTTGCATAAAAATGTAATAAACGCTATAATAAATTGTTGGTTTTGTGGGGAAAAAATTTATGACTAAACTAATAACAAATATTGAATAATTAACGACCCCAAAGAGTTAATTACTTTTCTTTATCTAAACAATTTTACTCTTCCAAAATACTATATTTTTTTTATTTTTTCTTATCTAAATTTTTTTTTTATTCTACTTATTTTACTAACAAATTTCTCTCATACATTAAATGTCAAAAGTTTGCCCATAATGTAGTAGCTTTACTTTTTACCATGTTGTTTCTAAATAAATAAAAATAAATAAATTATAGATATCAAAAATGTGATAAATTTTAACTTTTAAATGTTTAAATAATTCTTAAAAAATCAATATATAATGATATATTTTATATATAACTGATACAGAAAACAGGTACACATAACTCAGACCATCTTTAAAACATGGATTACAATTACAATATTAGAGTTATGTATCAGCTCGTCATCATGTCCATAGAGGACCACATAATAAAAACTTATATAGAAAAAAAAATTTCAGTTGTACCTCGTTCAGAACTATTGAGCGGATTGTCGTGTGGATGCCTGGTGCAGTCTCTGAGAGTAGGAGCAGTGCACTGTGCAATACGCGGCTGGTGGGGAGCTCTTCCTGCTCGCACGGCCCAGTATGTGGAGAGGATAGTGAGGGCGCATGTGTCACCTATCCTAATAGCACTCCAATTGTCTGAAGTGGCACGTAAACAGAAAGAATTACCCAACGTAGAGGTATCATAAGATTATTAGATTTTTTAAAAATGGTACTTTATGAAATTATTTTCTTTCACTGTGTGATACGGTTGTAATTTTTTTGAAATTTGATTCACTCTAAGGGGTGGGGGTTTACTGATGCAGAGTTGTGTTTGTTTATAAAACATGCAATATGATTGGATGGTGTTGAGGAGGGTTGCTTAACCAAATCTTGGGAGTTGGTAATATTGCTGTAGACAAAGTCTTTATGTTTGTAACTGGAATATGTTTTCTTTTAGTTTTCAATTCACCCATCAGTGAATGAAGTGTTATGCAAATACATAGTTGATCAAACAAAAATGGAACTTATAATAGAGCTCTGTAGCAACCACCCTCTAGGAATTCCCAGGGTGACTTCAAGTGGTGGTCCCACTAACAATGTCGCTTGGATAACCATGTTTTTATCCCACCAGGTTTGTTTTTAAATTGTCATTATTATTTTTGATCACAGGACTAATTTAAGCTGGATGAATTCGATATAACATCATTCAGATCACAGTAGTGGTCTAAATTGAAAAATGACAACATGAGGGCCTATTTTTTAATGTTCATATAAATATTTGGATAGTGATGTCAATTATTTCAGATTTATACTATTACTTTATTTACTCACATAATATGTATAATATTACTCATTTATTTCCTATCGCAGTCTAATTGTTTTGTGAACCAACTCTTACATTCCTTTATTTTATGCAAAATATCAACTTTTTTGTTTTGATTTGGATATAGAAAATGAAATGTTTTCAAAATGATACATTGTCATGCTAAATACATAACTGTAAAAGGGGTAATATATGCATTAAATGCCATAAATAATTACATACATAATATTGCATGTTTCAATAAGATATAGATTTTGAATATTCTCTTGCGAATATAAGTCTTGATTGAATTACTATTAACATTTAAATGAAATCGGCAGTCGGTACTACTAGATATTGAAAGATTTTTTCTACAAGAGGAGATGAACGAACTGGAAGACAGTGATAATCTGAGAAATGATGTTTCATTATTATGTAAATAACTGAGTTTTTAATGTTACAAATACATTTACATTTTAATAAAGATTCTATAAATATTTTTATAAATTCTAGAATGGTACTTTGTGGCAAACAGTAACACTGTGGTTGAACTCTATTCAGCGGAAACTTGATAGCGTTCCTGAGTGTTACGTGTGCTACTGCAAACTTCATCCTGTGACTGGAAAATTACCCAAAATAACATGTCACACATGCAAAAACAAATCGCATCAAGTATGTTTGGTAAGTTGTTTATGAATTTTGAGGTTAATAAGATAACAGAAGAATTTTGTTTCATAGTATGTTATTACATGCAATTGGAGTATTTTTATAGTGAAACATAGTCGTTATTACAATTGGAGATTTTTTATAGTGAAATGAAATATGTTTAAACATGATGTGCATAATATGAAATGTTCCGAGAATTTATCGACTTATATCCACATACATATATCTGAAGTAGATGCACTATGTACACATGTTATATTTCTATCGCGCCCTAATGGACAAAGTAAATAATACATTGCTATGAAATTACAAAAAGAACACCTGGACTATTTGCCATGTAGATGCTCTACTTTGCTGGTTATATGCCCAGGCAATGTGAAAATCACTATCATTAACAATCCTTAATTATGTGTTAGTTATGATACTTAATATAAGGTGGGTCGATAATGCCCTCATAAGGCGAAATCCGTCACAAATAAATAAATATAAGTAGAATCAAAAATGAGCATTTTTTTTCAAAATTCAGAAAATTAGATTGCAAATGCTTAAGGATGGATATTGATACACATTTACTTCTTCAACTCGAGAATTTCAACAATTGGGAACTTTTATGTGATAATATTTTCATAAATTTAATAATAGTAATATTTTGTCTAATTTGTTTTTCAGAAAAAATGGTTCAGCACAAGCGGGAATACAACTTGCCCAATGTGCCGGGCTCACATGACCCTAAAATAATGTGTAATTAATTTATAACAAAAAACAAAATATATTTGAATAGTAATTTTATAGGTTATACAAATTTGTAGATTTCAAATACAAATTAATGCATTTCCAATACAATTTTTTTCTATTACAAGTTGACGATCAATTTTAATATTTGGAACCACCCCTACAACAACACTGTATATCGATTTTGGGCAGATCTGAGTTATGAACGCCACAAGGTTGTATGCCTTCTTGGGCATTGAATGGCATATTAAACCATATAAAATAAATATAAATACTATTAATTTAAATATAAATACAAAATTTCTAAGTGAACTTCCCTCCAACAATACTGTATGTATGTCTAAGATGGCCATCGCTCCGTCTATCTATCAACATTTGTAAAAACCGATAAACACTGTTACTGCAGGGAGAGTCATTTGCTGAGAAAGAAAAAATACATGTAACATCCAATTTAAATAATTCCGTGGAGTAAGACCCCGAAAAAAATTATTTCAATATTGCAATTGACAATGAAAATCAGCACTTGATATAAAATATTTGTAATGTATGTAAAATCTGGTATCAAAATGTACATTTTTTTTTTTTACTTATTAAGGTATTATAAAAATTATTTGTCATTTTAATAAATAATAAAATTAAATATATTTTAATCATTCACTCTCTGACTGTTATTATTCCTTATGTTATACTATTGGTGGAAGTGCGAGTATACATTTATTCGGAGTCAAAAGGGCAGGTTTACTGTAAGCGTAGCAGACGATTAAAATCGGCGCTCTCTGGGGATTGTAGGACAATTTCATTACAAATCGCTTTACAAACCCTAGTCAGCAGTCAAGCGCAGCACACGGTTTGGGTGTGATCCGGAGAACAATCTGCCTGGTCAATAATGATCAATAAAAAATTATTAATTATAATAGATTAAATAAAATACAATCACTTTGTATGAAACTATAAAATTTAATATACATCAACCGGTTTCGCTTATCTCAAGCTTCATTAAACTTATTTAAAACTAATCATAAATACAAAAAGAGTGCACTTATATATACATAAAGAGCGAGATAGAATATAAAATTACATGTGAAAGAGAGACAGAATAGATATACAGTTAGATAGAACATTAAGGGAGACAATATAAAATTATACGCACAAGAGAGAGACAGAATACATATACAGATAGACGAAACATTAAGGGAGGGAAAAATACGGTGTTGATGGATATTAAATCGATTTTAAAGGAAACATACCTAATATGGGGCTAATAGATAAATTAATTTGATTATTAAGAATTGGCATGCCACTATTTACTGCCTTTTTTATTTCGATGGCTTCTAAATTGTCTGACCGGGGGCCAAACCCGTTTTATGTGATATGGAGAATTATGTGGTATTATTAAAAGAATGGTCTTTTACAACAATATGGTTGGAAAGTTCTGAGAAACCATTACCGTTTAAACATTTAAGATGTTGCTTTCTACGAAAATAAAATTATAGTAGTTAAAAGAATTACTTTTAAAGTAATAAAGAAAGCTGTCTTTTAATACATGGAGAACTAAAAAAAGTAATATTGCAATAAAAATTATCTTAGGAATAATTGTTAAATATAACATAGCATTGACAATGTTTTTGTTGTGTGTAGACTTCCATGTGATACACAGTGGTTCTCATGAATCATATTGTCTATCACAACATTCCTGTCTCTGGCTATCAATCGGGTTAGTGAGGTGACCGTAGGAGAACTTTGGATATTTTTTTTTGCATACTTGATACTAAAATAAATGGTAGATGAACGAGTTAGGCAAAATAATTTTAATAAATATATTATTTTGGTTAAAATAAGATACGAGTTCTGTCAATAATAAATTCAATAGAGTACCATTAACTTATTCTAGTGCTGCATGAAATTCATATAGAATTAATAAGCGCTATAATTTAAATATCTATTTTTTGTATACATATTTGTTAACATCAAAAAGTCGATTGAAAATATACTTATTGTTGATGTTTGTAGCATTAACTTTGTAAATATAAACCACGGTGTTATTTTTAAACTGACATAAAAATAATGCACAGTTTATACAAAGTTAAATATATATACAATTTGTTTTGAAAATATACTTTATTGGCAAGTCTATATGTATAAATAAAATGAAAAACTTTAGATCTTTACAAAATAATCCAAAATTAATGTAATTGAAAGAATAAATCTATCTTTTGAAATAAACCACGGTTACCACTATATATTTTCGTAGAAAGCGATCACTTTGTGGTTTGACATATTATATTAAATAAAATAACAATAACTTTGTATGAAACCACAAAATTTATTATACGTCAACCAATTTCGCTTATCTCAAGCTTCATCAGGATGTATTTAAAACTGATTATAAATACAAAAATTATGAGGGATATTCTTCAGTAGATATTGAGACGGTTTTATGTCATCAACCTAAAAAATTGTTATACAAAAGTGCCGAGAGAATTAAGTATTTAATACCTAAATTTCTACATAATTCAAACCCTGAAACAACCCTCATGAAGAATATCTCTCTTTATATATATATATATATATATATATATATATAAGTGCACTCTTTTTGTATTTATGATTAGTTTTAAATATGTCCTGATGTAGCTTGAGATAAGTGAAACCGGTTGATGCATAATAAATCTCGTGGTTTCATACAAAGTTATTGTTATTTTATTTAATATATTTACTATAGTTCATTTTTTTAAGGAACAATTTGATCAAAGAATTACAACTTCCACCGATAAAATGCGAAATAATCATTTGGTAAAATAAATTAGAATCTCTCCAGTTTTGTTCATCAAGGCTTTGCTAACATTGGGAGTTATGTTTAGTTTTCTCATCTAATAATATGATTGCACTTCGTCGCTAACACTATTGGATATGTAAATGTCATTGCCGTAAGAAAAAATATACCGAATATGTTGAACACGTTTTTAATATCTCTAGGTTAAGATTACTTAAATGTTTTCTTTTTTATATATTCAATAACAGTACACAAATATATATTCAATTTGAAATGAAGTGTACATTGTCATTATTACAAGTAAAAAAAACATATACATAGCATAGCAACATATCATAGCAAATTCGCATGAATTTTTCCGACTGGCAAGTGTTGACCATCTGTTATCTTACGTAGTCAATCATCTGTCAAATATATGTTCGTAATATTTACATTTGTTCAGTAATTATTTATCGTAAACATCTGTTTTTTCAAGAATGTTTGGAGAATGAGTTTAATTTACATCGAGGGTCATCAGTTTGGAGAAAGTGATTTATGTCAAAATGAAGCAGTGTTAATATTTATGCATTTTTGGAAGATGAATCAGAAGGATCTGTTTGAATGTGAGGCTGGGGCCCTAATTTTCCCCAGCGCTCACTGCGTTTGTTGTATATAACATCGCGGAGTGTAGACGTGTGCGCGGATATGTTTTTGTGTATGTGGCTGGAACAGATAGATGAAATAAGATAATAACTTACGATTGATGGCGTTTATTGAGATATGATACACAATTCACAGCACACAGGTTGAGGTGAAAATAAAGATTAAGTCTACGGTGAGAAGTATTTATTGGAGGTGTGTTCTGAAAGTCGGTCGAGAGAGAAGTGAATGGTTAAGGCTGGCTCTCTATGCGGCTAAGCTGCGATGTATTGTCTGGTTTGCGGGTCGGTACCAGGTGTACCTTTAAAGTTGATATGAGCCTGGTTTGCCAACCAGGTAACTGAGGCACGTTAGGGCCTCTACAAATGTCTTTAAATGGAATGACTAAGAATAATTAATTAGACTAGCAGAAAAGCAATTGGCTGTCCCCGAAAGTGGCCAGTGGCATCCGCTGCACGTCCAGGGCTTCCATAGAATCTATATTTCATTATGGAAATCCCTTATTATATTGCTTTAACAATGGTGCATTGTGTAACCTTATTATATTGCTTTAGATGAAATATAGATTGTACGGAAGCTCTGGTTACCGCTGGCCGTATAACGGCTACAATACCCGCCTGCAGGGCCTAGCAGCAAGCAGTAGTTTCTGCTAGTATATTTGAAATGTGTAAATCCTAATTTGAGGAAAAAAAGAAAAACATTCCAAAAAAAAAAAATATAAAACAATAAAGACATGAGTTTTTAATATTATTTATTATTTCAATTAGAATTACATATACTGCTTGTTCTTGCTCCTGATTATTTAGGTTCTTTGGTGTTACAAATTAGGCCAAAAATATTATTCTTTTCATTTTTAACATTACTAAAAAACATGTATAATGCATATATTCTTAAAGTATATATATATATGGAGTAGTATGTATAGTTGTTTTAAAATACAGCGGAACATGTTTAACATGAAACCATGTGACAGAAATATTTTTTTGTGTTAAAAGAATTTTATGTTATTCAAAATAAACAAAAAAAAACTCACCAATGTTTATCAAGTCATAATCAAAATGTAAAGATAGAAAGTTTAAACAAGTTAACATTTTATTACACAACCCAAGGATTTTTATAAACACAATTTATTAACAATGAACATGTTCGTTGACTTAGTTCATTGACTGTTAGATAAACAACAAATCTGAAAGGAAATTTAAAATAAATTGTTTTTTTTTTTGCCTAAAAATAATAAATGCCTAAAAAAAATACTGTTGATGTAATGATTAGGTTTGCCAATGACTAATCCCATCTAAAATGGTTAGGATAGTGTGTGGCAAGTCTGCCTAATCAATAGAAAGACAATTGTAAAGTCAAAAAATTTGGTTTCGATGCTGTTGCTGGGTAGTTCGGGTAATGTTTAAAGTGGCAAATAATCTAGGTAATGCTAATTATCAGATACTGGCCTAATCAATACAAAATGAGCCATAAACACGAAGTTGCGTTCAAATGATTCAGTTGACTGTTTAAATTGTAAGGGATAAGCCCTGTCTAAAATTGTAAGGGTATTCTGGGGCAAATATTGACTATTTATTATTGGATGTCACCGTTGTTGTCAAGAGAAAGTTGAATTTGGTGACGATGAGCCCACCAATATACTTTTTGAGTGTTTTGGCAGCCGGTGTTTTTCTGAGATGTGAAATCTTTTCATGTTAAGGGGAAGCTTTCATTTTTCCAGTTTGAAATACGAGAAATTCTACACAAATTAGATATGCTTTCAAGATGAGGTAATAGTTCAATTCTTATAAGTATTGAAGAAATAATTAATGACATTATTTGTTACATAAATCATGCGAGAGAGGAAGGTTTGAATAAAAAGAGACAATAATAAAATTGTTGATTTTCTCACATTCGATACAAGTTTTAAACATGACTCGCGTCGGGAATATTTTCCACCTTTTTTCATATTGATATATGGAATGAAATAAAAATGTGTGTTGTCATTTGAATTAATCAATCGAAAAATAAATCATTTATTGGATACCTAATGAATATGTTTTGAAATCAGGCAAAGTACTTACATATATTTAGATGATCACTTAAATCAATGTTCTAAATTTAAAATTAATATGACGGCTTTAATTTATTATTTTGTTTAATATTATCGATTTAAAACGCCACGTTTTGATGATATGTCTATTTCATAATTACATATTATTTATGAAACAGACAGCTTTTGTTTAAAATCAACAGTGTTATATATAAACAAAATATTTAATTGCGACATACATAAAAATAACGTACATAAAATATTTACTTTGTGTTTTTTAACAAAAATTACGAGGCGCGGAGGAAAATAAAAAACACACATTTTAGTAAGAAATTATTGGGTCTTTGATATCAAACTTGATTTTAAATAGTAGCTGAAGCCTTAAAGCATGTGAGTAAATACAATATATTATTTACCAACATAAGATTTTACTAAAACAAAGTATTTTAAAAACATCAAAAATTGATCTAATTGAATGGTTTATAACTATTAATTTGGTTCAATGTAGATTTGTCTCCGTAATCTTGGCGTAATCGTATTTTGTAAGAATTGTTTATTTTAAAGTGGAAAAAAACACAAAAATATGTATTATTTTTGAAAGCGCGCTTGTAAGTGTTTTTTGTTTCATGTTTGTTTCATTACATAGCATTTTATATTTTTTCATGATTTTTCATGTTAAACATGCTCTACTGTATGTAATATTTCTTCACTCATATAAAACGTAATTGCTTCATAACTATTATATGATAAAAATTAAATAAATGCGCTTAATTTCTATAAAGTTGTTTCGCTGACTAGAATTCACATATAGTACAAGTACATGAAAAATAATTATGGAACTTCAGAAATACCTTTTGTCTTCAAAGCTGCAGTGTTATTAGAATTTATTGATTAATTTTTTTCTTGGTTTATCAATTATTATTATACATACAGGTGTCTTGTAGCTAGCTGTCCAAACTTCAGGAATAGGTAAAGCGATTTATTTTGAATGAAAAATATTCTTGATGAATATTCTCGATTTTCCCCCTGCCTGGCGAGTTATCAACTTTCTAAGTTTTTATTTTTCAACATTCGCATTCCAAGGGTTACTTACTTACTTATCATCACGCCGTTTCTCCACGGGGGAAGGCAGAGAGGATAGAGCGCCACACTCTTCTGTCCTGACACACAATTCTCGCCTCATCCACATTCATACATCTTCTCATATAAGCTCGCCGATTATTGAGGCTCCTAACAGAACCATCCTCCATTATCTGGTTTACCTGGTCGTGCCAAGTCTTCCGCGGACGTTCTCTATTTCTGGTGCCATCAACACTTGCGTCATATATCTTTCTTACCATTCTCTCCTCATTCATCCGTTCCATATGACCAAACCACCTAAGTGATCCTTTCTTAATCTTACTCACTATACCGACATCAGCTTTACATTCTTTCCTTATTTCTTCATTCTTTACTCTGTCATAAATCGATTTGCCACAAATACGCCTAAGTGATCTCATTTCCACTGCATTCAGTCTACTTTCGTTCCTTTTCTGCCAGCTCCAGGCCTCACTTCCATACATCAGTGTCAGTATCAGGATTCCATTGTGCACCGCTAGTCTTGACTTGGTTGACAAATTCCAAGGGTTAAGTATTACTTGATTCATTCTAGTATATACATATTTGTGAGGGGGAAGAAAGTTCAATGACCACAATACATACTGACCCACTGACTTAGAAAATATAAAAACAAAAAAATGGTAGTGAACATTTTTTTGGAATTGTTAATAGGTTTTTTCCGTTAAAATATTATCTTATGCCTATATTGAATACAATAAAATATATAATAAAATGAAAAGAAATATAAAAGACATAAATTTTTCTGCATTAAGCTTCGATTGTGAAGAGAATAATACTTTCACAAATTTCACACTCGAGGGACCTCCACCGTGGAATGACACGGTGCTTCATCATGCTGAAACCACATTCCCCAAATAATACTAAGCGAAATATCTTCCAACATTGACGGTAAATCATACTGTAAGAATGATAAATAATTAGCAATTCTGGATGAAAAAAAAATAGGCCAATTAATTAATCATTTGAAATGCCAGCTCATACATTTACCAACTATCTGTATTGAAAAGACGAGGAGTGTACAGTATGAATATTTGTCTGGGATCAATAATTATAGTTTTGTGAGTTGAAGAGGTCAAATCGTGAAAAAGTGCATTCAAAACTATTCTTACGAACTGATTATTTGCGCCTTGAATTGACAAAAGCCATTGGAAATAATTTACATGCAATGTAATGAACTTTTGTAAAGTGGTAAGGATGCTGCGCATCACTCTTTAATAATCTCCAGATTGTAAAGCAACTGAGACTGAAGTACCGGACTGCCTCAAGCGTGCTGGCTTCTGGACTGCACACAAAAAATGCCAAAAACTTGATCCTCATATCCAGGATCATGGTACCTGTCATGTCACTCGATCTTGTACTCGCTGCATAACTCTCGTAATTGTCCTCGGGTGAGATTGAAGTGGAAAACACCTTGCGTATTCCCGAGCTGCTGCACTAGCATTTCCACGGCATTCCCCCAAAATCATAATCATATCAATATATTCCGAATTACTATACTCATATGGCATATTATGCAATATTACAAAGATACTAATATATTTTAAAACACGAGATCTTAGATCAAATTATCACTTTTTTATTGTAACCAAACGAGAGTTAGGTTAGTACCTAACTCTCGTTTGGTTACAGTAGTAGTAGTAGTATAAGGACAGCACAAACTAATATAAATTTGTACAAGTTGTAAACCCTGAACTGTATGTAATAAAAGGTATAGGAAACATTTACCGCATGCTGACATCGAGAATATGGTAGTTTTTTTATTTAAGAGTTTTTCCTATTAGCTATGAGACACCTATATATACAATATATACATATTTGTGCATATATAATTAAAAAAAAAAAGTAATTATATAAGTCCACCTGGACATCAAACAATGAATAAATAAATCTGAGAAATTGTCGACAATATAAGATACAGTACTTCTGACTTGATCTTGATTGTTTGTCTAATAATGTTAAAAATTATATTAATTGTGATGAGAGAGTTGATTGTTGATCCAGTCTAAATCTTCATAATATCGTGGATCGCTGATTTGTAATGCTGCTTTCTTGTAAAAGTAGTAATAACAAGGAGCCACTAAAAAAATTAAGCATGATTAAAAAAATAGGCACAATTTATTACATAAACAATTAGAAATGAAATAACACTTACGGCTTCTTTGAATCAAAAAAGCTAAACCGAGCATTATAGTAATCGGCTGGAGTGGATTGTCCCATTTTACAGCTAACCAATAAATATGGGTTGCAATACAGCAGAGCAAATATAAAATAGTCATTATCATCAAAGAACGAAATTTTTCAAATAAAAACTCCATTAGGCCAGCCTGAAAAACATAATCTTAATTAACAATTTTAATAAAAATAGTGATAGATTAGGAAATAAAAAATCTACCCAAATTAAAATAGGCTAAATAAGTTCTTAACGAACAGAAGAAAGGAAAATATTTTGTCTTGTTAAAATATATTATAAAATAATCTATTAAAATTAGTCTAAGTGTGGCCAAGGAAGTAAAATGGCATTTAACTGCTTTTATTCCAAAATATACATACCTGAAATAAATACGTTGAAAAGAAATTCACAAGCATTGCCGTGGTGGCTAGTATAAGAAGCAAGTCCTGGAAACTGAAAAGAACATAATAAAACACTTTTAATATGATAATAATTAAAATGTTCCACTTTCAGTTAAGCGCGTGAAAAATTAATTATGCAAAATAATATATCCAACACTACTCCGCTGATAATTTATATCTATTCCTTAATAGGCATTAGTTAAGTGTTTAAAGCAGTTAGATTATAAATAAAGTTTTTCTACGTTCAATAGGTTAAACATTTTACTAAGTGTCAGGAAATTGACAAATACCAATGGATTCTGTATACTGATAATCCTGACCAACGTTTTCTCTAAGACGAGAGGATCTCTGTGTGGAAAATCAAAAGGCTGAGTAGGCCAAATCACCAAATATGCAAGTGCACATAATTTTTACAAATTTAATATCTATTATTATAAAATTTATTATTTTATAACTATTTTACTCAATTTTATTATTAGGTCCAACAAAATAAAACTCGAAAAATACCTTCAAATTTGTCTAATTATGATTTTCTTTTTATAATTTTATGTTTTTTCACGTCGTTCTTTACAATTAATCCAAACCTTATACACTTCATCCAGGTCAATCTTTTTTCTCACAATATATAAGATTTAATTGTCTAAATGTTCAATATTTAGTTTGGTAATGTTTGGTATTGTTAATGCTACTGGGATTCGAACCTGGATCTCTTCCAATCTGGGTAACATGCATTATCCGATTATGCTATACCAACACATCAGATTAATGACAAATTTTCGAACCTATATGTTACATTTTTCAAATTAATACATCTATCGTTCCATTATTTAAAAGCCATCTACTTTGTTCTCCAGATTATAAGATCCATGTTCGAATCCCGGTAGCAACAACAATATTCTTTGATAAAATTTATTTTATATGTATATCTTTCTAATTATTACATTTAATTAGTATTTAAATTATCACAGACCTATATTCTTAATAATTACAGCTTCACAATAAGAATGTGTTCTCCATAATAATAGTAAAAATTTTGTTTGGTCTGATGATTTTTGGAGTGCGTGCCAGCTTGTGATCTGCAGCGTGGCTGGGCACGCATGCTGCTTAAGGGAATATTGGTCCTAACCATATCTGGTGCTTAAGAGATTTCATCCGCAGCAAATTTATGAGAGAAACTGCATATAAAATAATGTTACTTCTCTTATTCTCATTCTTGAATTCAATGGATACCGCAAGAAGCTAATAAAGTAAAAGATTGCAGGAAGCCTATTGTAATAAAATGGAGGTGGATCTCAAATAAAACTTTTTTCTACCTTACATGTACAAAAGGGGTAATAAAAGTGAGGAAAAAAGAAATAAAATATAATTCTGGACATCTACCAAAATAATTGTGGGATAACTTGCAGCAGGGAGGCAGGGTGTGAGTGATCACAAAACAGTGTCAACTCAATCATCCATGAAAATTTGTTCTGTTGAGATACCAGATATTAATTTTCTTATAAACAAGAGATGCTAAATAAACCAAAAAGTAACCATGTACGAAGTATGTATAAAGGGAGCACATTTAGAAACATTGTTCGAGGTTTAAGCAAGCATGGTACGCAGCGCTTCAGTTAACATTGAAATGTAATTCATAATACTGTGTGCACAGGTCGTTACATATAGTGCTGCTGGTTGATATATTAGTGGCCCAACCCAGAATAATTTGATTATTTTTGAGGAATGTACGATAGGATCTTGAGAAATGGCCTTATTAAATCATTAAAATAACTCACACAAACATTATGAGGATTGCAGAGTGGCTCCTGGGAAAAAGAGTCAAGCAATTCAATGTTAAATCTGCTACCATAAGACCATATTGTATAAATAAAACAGCTGAATATCGAGACACAGACAACTTCATTAAGTCGTTTGTTTTTTGAAAATAATTTTTTTAATATTTTACACCACGTTTGAGAGAAGTTTTTGTAATAGAATCGATGAAAATAATTGGAATTATTTTAGATATTGTTTTGACATTTGAAGTGTAAATACAAGTCAACTTCTTTTATCTATAATAGATGTCATAAATGAGAAATATATACACTTATCTATGACGTAAACATAAATTCCTCTATGGTTTACCCCTTTGATTTGTCATAGTCATAGTGATATATACCTTGATATGCCTCAGCGCGAAGTAACGCGAAGTTATCACATTTATTAAACGTAAAAATGAAATAAAATAAAGGCTGGAAATCGCGTCTCGCAAGCACATGCAGGTCGCTGACGGCAGGCCCATATAAACGGGACCGGACGTCTCGGACGACCGGACAAAAAAAAACCTAGCGGCTCGTTCAAAAGCGAATAACGACCGTAGGGACCTCCAGCCCAAGTGTTGTGCGATGAACGTTAAATGGGGGGTTGAAAATAACGGGAATATGAAGGTTTCTTGAGAAGCGATAACAAATCTGTAAGGGCGCGCTTTGTTTCGAGGAGACGCACCCTCCTGCTGACAGATAAAACGGAAGGTCGTAGGACCATTAAAGCTGGACCAATGATGCAAAAGGACTAATGGGATAGTAGCCCGTCTCAAGGTGGGGAGGAGGCAGGTCGATAGATGGGAGACACCCTATTTTCAAGGGACAAAAAGAGCCTACACCCGGCTCGAAATTAGTTTTTGAACACGAGAGAGTCGGAGGAAAAGTTGAACCCGAGAGAATCGAAGGCAGTTGAACACCGGAGGTCTTTGGAGAAGTCAAACATCGAGAGTAGGAGAAAAAGTTTTGAACACCGGAAGTCAGGAGTTGAATATTAGAAGTCAAGAAGCGGAATGACAGGCAAATACCGAAAGTCGAGAGGCAATAATTAGCACAGTTAACCAATCACAGAATCCAGGAGTTGATCCACAGGTCTGCAAAAACCAGCCATAATAAAAAGAATCAGAACGCCAAGCCAGTTCGGAAGCAGCTACCCATCCAGAAGCCAAGCCAACTGTCGGAAGCAGCCGCCCTGTTCGTCATCTCGTCAGCCACGACCATACATAAGAGATACATTGCCATGGCGAAGCCGCCTAGACAACAGGAGCCATCGTCGGCATCGCCTACCGAGGTCTTTGGAGAAGACCTCGACGATCTGCACGTATAATCTAAGGTAGATCATAATTAGTTTAAATTATCATTAAGATTGTACATTTGCTTATTCACCACAGAAATAAATATTTGATTAATGTGTGTTCCTTGTTTATCTGTTTTTCACCTTTCCAATATTTTTATAATCATAGTATCATATGTTTAGGTGTGATCGTGTGATCCTAGTGAATGAAACGCAGAGCGTGACATTTTACTAGAGTACGGGGGTTACTCTAGCAAAAATAACCAAGAGCATAATTAATTAATAAACGACCCACCGTTTTATCAATAGGTTCCAGTTTTTTTTCTTTTCAATTTCAACAGGGGTGATATCAGGTGATATAAAACCCATAGACAAGGCAGGCCATAAATTGGTATCATTGCTTCTCTCCATAGATAAGAGAGAAACGCTTCTCTGCTTCTCTCTTTAACGTTCGTTGACGTTTGACTTATCTATGCGTTTGACTATTTAACACCATAGAAATTATTGTTTAACACTTGTTTATGTGCTGGAATGTGGTTGTTTTGACGTATTGAATTTAATAAATCTTCATTTTTAAAATGCTTCACCTCAGTCATTACGGCAGCAGCGATGAAGATAATGAGTCTGATAAAGAATCCTCGAGTCCCTCAAATGTTGAAGATATGACGATACATTTGAAGGCAATTGATCCAAACAGATCAATTGCAAAATCTTTTCAAATATGTGCTGCTCCACCAGTTTTACCGACAGTAATTTAAAAGAATTGTTATTTAATTATATTAATAAGCACTATCCATAGTTTGATAAACGTACAGTTTAGTTTGAATCAGTATTATGTCGACGGCATTCTAGGTTAGATATTTGAAATGTTTCCATTATTCTTGGTAAATTTCCTAATCCTCTCAAACAAATTGATTTGCTCCGTAACTGTCCTATAACTATTGTGGCTTAATTTAAAGTAATGGTATAAATGTGAATCCATTTCTAAATGTGACGATTTGTCATATTACATAAAATTGGCTTATTATATCCCGATGAAGGGTTGCCTTGACACTGATTAGTATCAAAAATAAAGTAGATTTATTTATGATATAGTATGTGGCTCCCAAGAGATTTATGGTTCATTTACATGCCATAAGTGAAATGTTGCATGTATGGCGTGCAGTTTTGCATAGGTAACAGTTTGACAGAGAGATGTATATGATTTAAATTGATCTGCTGTGCATGTATACGTGTTTGCATACAGTTTCATGTGCATGCATACAGTTTTTCATTATTAAAATAATTAATTCGTAAGAAGTAAATCAATAAAATAATTACTTTTGTTTTCAAATGAGATATTTAAATAGTTTTAAATTTATTTTACAAAGGTCATTTACAAATGTGAACTTGAAATTAGACTGCAATACAATGATTTTTGTGGCATTACAATTTTTAACCTGTTAATTAATTTTAAATGGTTTTCATTACAGAGTGATAAGAATGAATTACTTTTAATACCTCCCGACTCTAAAGAACTCCATCACAATCCAAAGTATGAACATTTGTACGCTCCTGTGCTTGGGCCAGATAATCCTTTCCAAACAGAACAGTCTAAAGCTCCTAAGAACATGCTCTCAGGGTTTGTTGAGAAGGCGCACATCAGTGAGTTTCAATTTGAAAATCAACGACGAACTTTTGCCAGCTACGGACATGCGTTAGATCCTACAGCAGATGGGAATTCATGCAATCCTGATGCATTTGTTGGTAAGAATTGTCAACATTTTTTGGTTTTTCCCTGAGTTTATCACTATACAACTGGTTTTATTTGTTCTTATTGTAAGAAATTTTTGAAAAATAGCAAATTTGTTTTGATTAATTGATATCTTGTCTAAATTTTTTACAATATTGTATTTTTCATAATCATATTGCTTTCTTACTGGATTTGGTGGTAATTTCATATTCTAACAACAGGTACAAAAGCAATTTGACACTCGAGGCTCATTTTCATATTATCTGGAGGTGTCATTTGATCTTAATAGGGCAGTCCACGTGTTCATGTGTATTTACAGAAAGATGTTCCGAATAGTATTTTTAAAATAAAATTTCTAATGTATGCCTCATGTCCTATTTACTTTTTTCATTTGATAACATGTAGTCATATTTTTTTTATACAACACATGTTTGTCTTCTATCTTGAGGGCCTCGATGATTGTTATGCTTTAATTAATACTTTCAAAAAATTGTAGTTTCTAGTACTGTGCAGCCACCAGAAGACAAAAAGACAGTATTTGAATCATCCAAGCTTAGACCTCTGGATAAGAGGAAAAGACAAAAAAATGATAACCCAGAAGACATAGAAGGATTTTTGGGCCCCTGGGGTGGATATGTAGATGAAAAAAGGTTCAGTATGTTTTTTTATTTAGCCAAGTAGTGCCAATTTAATTCTATAATAGGTGTTAATAAATAATTGGGGGATATTAAATTCTAAATCAATTAAGTTATAAAAAGGGATATTCAAACAGGTTTGAAATTTATTTTTAAGACATTTCAATACAAAAATAGATATGATTGTAATACTTTATTATAATACCAATGTAGGATTAGGAGAGGATAATAGCATTATGGCCTGTGTCGACAAATAATATTTTTGACTCGAGACAATCTCTTAGGTCTGGATTTTACTCCCATGAGATTCTTTGGAGACAAACCCTTTGTAACCTCCGTGCATACACATTCTCTCAAAGATTCACTGACTGACTATATAACGAAAAAAAAATTTCAAAATATATTTCGGCCGTTTACGATCATGTTTATCAATTGTTTTATTGCTTTCGTTCAGCGGGCCGGTCGGTGCGGGTGGCCTGCTGCGCCCTTGTAAAACTTCTTGGGATCATAATAACCCTTATAAAGTCATTTGACATAATCTCCACTTGTTCAAGGTTGGATTTATTGTCCATTGTCAAAATAGGTTAGAATGGCACCCTTCCCATGCTCTGAAGCGTACACATATTCACGCCTGTAAAAATGGGTCTTATCTAAACCAGCTGGAGAAAATAAAAGCCCCCGAAATCGAAACCGAAGTTACACTTTAGGGCGCAAGCGCGTCAGTTTTGTGTATGGTATCGCCCGCAATGCTCGAGATGCCTATAATTTTGCGCATTATTATCTTTGATCTTCGTTTTTTATCTTCATTATCATCGCCAACTTATGTCACTTTTTACATTATAACTGAACATATACATCGATTCCAATGAACGGTAATATTGTGTACAACATTTTTGTATTTATTTGACAATTGTTTTCGTGTGTTTGTTTACTGACATTTATATGTACTAGTATTCCGTAATTTTTTTTTTTTAAGTACTTTTTTTAATATTTTGTGGAACCCTAAAATGGCTTCAGGTCGCGATAATTCCTGCAAAATTTTAACCTTTGACAAAAAACTATGATTCCGAATTCGTCTCTACGATTTAAAGAAATATGAAAACCGATGCGAAACTCTCAATGCTTGTAGCGGATCTACAATTAAACACAGTTAAAATTTAATATTGTTTTATATTTGCATGACATTGTGGAATTTCCAAAAATATCACCGAATTTTAGGTTATCTTATATTGTTTTGTAAAATGTTTCTAATTTAATTTCTTAATTATTAACAATTTGCTTATCTGTTGAAACAAAACTAAATAGATTATTCAGAGTTTTCTTTATACAGAAAATCTTCCATTGTTTGCAGAATGCCTTATTATGTTATATCCCATATTAATCTGACAATGGGTGTCTAGTTTGCGGAACTTATGAACTTTTTTAAAGCCTCGCTAAATTTATTTCTATGGCGCATGCGGAATATTCATATATAAAGATAATTTTTTTTCACTATATGTGAGAATTCATTATTACGAAATTTTATTTTTTGGTCCCTTGAATTTCGCAATAACGAGGTTTTATTGTATTAGTGTAAAAACCAACTCTTTTTACTTTCTTATTTCTCCAAGTTACTCCATATTCTTTTTGCTGACTTTTTTATGGAAGTAAATAATAATTGTGTAAAAAAAATATTTCTGGTGAAAGTTATTTAATAATCCCGAAACATCCTGGGCGGCATTTGCGTTGTGCATAAATGTGTGATTTTTTTATATTGTTAAACATTTTTTCAATGCTTTCGGATTAACTGAGAAATCAATTATCTGAGATTTTTTTCACCATTCCAGATAATCGAGAGTCTATGGACAATAAGTAGCTGCCTTTATATATGTGTGAGCTTCATAATTTTTAAAGAGGAAATTTACTAGATTAGTAATTAATTAAACTTATTTGTTTTCAGAGTTCTAAAACCAACTGGCGAAGAAGCCGAGGCACTAGAAGAAATATTGGCCAAAAGACAGAAGCGTGGGAAGGTACTGGAAGAGAAACCTTTTGAAGAGAAATCAATTTTACACAGTGCGTAAAATAAAATTATATAAAATAATCATTAACTTTGTTGTACAATATTTTTTCTCAATTTATTTGAATTGTTTATTTTATCAATTTTTACAGTTACGGATAGTGTGGATTATCAGGGCAGATCGTTCTTAAGTCCGCCTCAAGATGTCGGTGTGAATTTGCGCAGTGAAACACCTCCACAGAGATGCTTTCTTCCGAAGGCACACATTTTTACGTGGAAAGGTCATTCGAAGGGTGTATCAGCTGTCAGATGGTTTCCTAAAACTGCCCACCTTATGCTGTCAGCTAGTATGGATTGTCGTGTGAAAGTAATTATATTTTCATTACTTAAGGTGTTAAGAGTCAAATTCGGTGTAACTCCAAATATGAAAAAATCGTTAGCGTTGTATCAAAACATTTTTTTTTATATTAATTCATACAAAGAATGCTTGTCAGGTATATTAATTTGTAGACTATTGTGTGTACCTACATTTACCTATATTTAATACTTAATATAATAACATCTCTTATGATTGTGTAATATTCTTCAATTCTCAAATATTAATGTTTTTGGAAATACACCAAATTAACTCTAAGCAGTCGATATGTCCATGTTGGAACTCATAAAGCATAATGTAGTCTAACTGGGATTCTTTTATCTGTTCCATTGACAATTTAGTATTGGAAAGCTTTTTAGTACTGCTGATGTGACTTCTTTGGTAAAATGCTAGTGATGGTAAACAGTTACGTGACTGTGATTGTGTTGATGATTGGTAACTGAGATTTAATGATTATTGGTAACTAAGATTTTACTGTCAGAGGCTTACTTTCTAGTGTACCAATCATTACTCGAAGAATTTTGTTAATTAGTTATCAATCATTGTTACAATCGAACACAATAACAGTTAAAATAACGGTTTTAATAACGATTTTACCATCACTATAAAGTACCAAAAAAGCACTAAACATATTTTTAGTTTTCGAAGAGGAGCGCATTTTGTATATAAAATAAAAAAAACTCAATGTCTTGTGAAACCTGATACATCAAGGCTTCAATTATTATTACTTTCAGTTTTTTTCACTTATAAAAAAGCACCTTTTGCTCCTAATAATATTATTTAATATAATATAATAATATAATTTTGACTCCAAATAGTATGCAATTGTTGTGTTTTGTTTAGATTTGGGAGGTGTACAAGGAAAGAAGATGTGTAAGGACATACTATGGGCACCGGCAAGCTGTGAGAGATATCAACTTTAATAACGAAGGAAACCATTTTGTGTCAGCAGGTACGTAATCGGTTAAGTTTATTTTAAATTTATAAATTAATTGATTCTTTGAATTTTGCTTGAGTATTAGTTTATTATGTTATTACAAATGATTTTTTTAATTTTCAGGGTATGACAGATACATAAAACTCTGGGACACAGAAACAGGAGAATGTGTGAATCGGTTCACAAGCAGAAAAATTCCGTACTGCGCCAAATTCCATCCAGATGAAGATAAACAGCATTTGTTTGTAGCGGGAACATCCGATAAGAAAATTATTTGTGTAAGTGCTAAGAACATGTGTTTTTATCCGCATCATAACATTTTAAATATTTGATGACTGTATATATAATAAGGAAATGTACTTTTTATTTTTTAGTGGGATACCCGGTCTGGTGAAATAGTCCAAGAATATGATCGTCACCTTGGAGCTGTCAATTCCATCACATTCGTTGATGAAAATAGAAGATTTGTTACTACATCCGATGATAAAAGCTTACGTGTTTGGGAATGGTAAGATTAATATGGATATATTAGAATATTGTTTTTATGAATAATTTTGGCATAATTGGTTTAAATATTTTACCACCTTTGGCACAATTGGTTTTATATTTTATCCATTTCATACTAAAATAACTACTTTAATTTTAAAATTTTGGCAATTTGTGATTCTAATGGCCGGTTGTGTGATTAGTAGTAACTTATACTATAGTAAAAAAATTTACTAAAATAATTTTTTTTGCAGAAGTAAATTTAATCAGAAGTAAAGTAAATTTTTTTGCAGAAACGGGTTCTTTGATTGTTAGTAAAAAAATATTTACTTCTCAAAAGTACATCTTGTAGTAAACTCATTTTACTCTGCAATATCCGATAGTAAAAATGAGAATCGATTAGTTAAATATGGCGATTAGTCATCTGATACGTTGATACTTTGAAAGTTGCAGTATGCAACAATTAACCATTCACTATCCGGCTATTTTAGTGATGAGAGTTCGTCCAGTGATGATCACATTGTTTAATATATAAATATGTGCATTAGCACATACTACAAAAAAATATCACCACCAAAGTGACAGATTTCAAATGTCTAGGTGAAAAAATCAATAGATAATGCAAAGAATAAATCATATTTCATGATTATTTGTCAAGCCTATAGACATCTTCATCTATGTTTTGACCGTAATAAATTTGATGTATCAACAACCCACAAAGGATTTTTACTATGGGCGTCACACAACCGGCCCTAAACAATTCTGACATCCCTCATGGCATAAGATAACGCATTCTTGTGTTTTATAATGTAAAAATTATATTAATGTTATTATTAAATATACAATTCTCTTTCAAATCCTTAATGTCAAGGAGGTACATTAATTTTAATTTTTTATATAATATATTTCATACTCTTTCAAGGCGAGATTAATAGTTAATTTAGTTTCAATATATAATTTGTTACACGTATCTTACCAGAGGGAAAGGTTTTTATAGAAAGAGACAAGAATAAGATGGTTGATTTACTCACATTTAAGACAAGCTTTCAAAAACTACATATTTTTCTATACTCTTTCAATGCGAGACTAATAGTTAATTTAGTTTCAATATCTAATTTGTTACACATATCTTACCAGAGGGAAAGGTTTTTATAGAAAGAGACAAGAATAAGATGGTTGATTTACTCATATTTAAGACAAGCTTTCAAAAACTACATATTTTTTGAGCTTTATCTGGCTTTATTATACAGATACTGTATCCATAACATGAATATTGGCCATTCAAACTAATCAATTGTATTTTTTTTTAAATATTGAAGTACTTGCATGTAGCTAATATGTACTGTTTTAATTTTGGTGGATGGAATAAAATATCTGTCGACAACGTTATACATTAAAAATGATTGCGACACATTAATTTTTTGTATTTATTTAAAATGATTGATTTAAATATACCACATTGCAATTTATTTGTTTCATAATTATGTGGTATTTTTCTCTGTTAAAAAGGCAATGGTGTCAAATATATACAGAATATTAATTTAATCAAAATAATGTACATAAAATATGCTGTACGATACATCACAAATCTAAAACCTTCTAATTTACAAAATTTGCAACACATTCTGTGAATATATAAATAAATTCATATTGTAACTAAAGCATTTTTTCTAAAAAATTGGAGAGTGTGAATTTGGCGTCCACTACAACCGTTTGAACCGGCGTAATCAAGCAAAAAACCAAATTAAAAAATTGACTATAATAGATCTGATGTAAATATTATTTAGTACGAAATTATTATATTTTTTAACCTAGATGATCGTAGAAACTTTATACTAATATAAAACTAATAAACTGAACATTATTTGTAATAGTTAAGACAATATAGGTATTAATTAAAAAACTACGACCATTAAATTCGTTTTTGCTGAGCCGAGCCGGAAAACTCAATATTTTTTACATGAGTCCAAGGTCAATGCAGTTAAATATACCGAAATTCAAGGGACTATCAATAATATATTGTTACACTGGATATAGGAGAAAAACATAATATTTCATTTGGGACCGCGAAAACAATTTCTGTATTAGTTTTAACGGAATTAAATGACCTGTGATTTATTAAAACACTTTTTAACCTTTTTTCACTATTTATTATTTTACGACCATTACCGGTTTCAACCTGTCACAGCCATTGTAATGATTGTAAAATAATTAATAGTGAAGAAAAGTTAAAAAACTGTTTAAATAAATCATTAAAATGGAATTTTGCCATGAATTAACAGTAGTAAAATTAGAATGAATAAATGACCTGTATTATGAACTAAAGAAATTAAGAAAATGTTTGAAAGAGTATGAAAAATACTTAGAATACCTCAAAATTCAAACTAGAAAAATGAAAGTGCCTCCTAAGTTGATTCAATTTTGAGCAGAACATGTCTCTATCAAACACTATAGCAATGTATTCATTTTAGGGATATTCCTGTTGACATGAAGTATATAGCAGACCCTACAATGCATTCAATGCCCTTTGTGACGTCTTCCCCCAACGGGAAATGGCTAGCCTGCCAGTCCATGGATAATAAGGTTGTAGTGTTCAGTGCCCTGAACAGATTCAAAATGAACAGGAAGAAAACTTTCACAGGACACATGGTGGCAGGTTATGCTTGCGGAATAGACTATTCTCCTGATATGAGGTAAGTTCATCATATTTTATTCTACATTTCTTTATTTTATCAAATCTTAGCTTTATTAGTTAATTAAAATCTTTGAAATTTTAAGGTCAGTAAAACTGAATGTAAATATTGCACAGGCCGCCTGAATACATGGATACACTTTAAAGTCGATAATCCTTTACCCTTAATGTTATGTTGCAATAAAATAAATGTAATATGTCTATCATACTTATTTGTGAGTGTTATAGCGAGTGTATTATAAGTGTTATAGCGAGTGCTAGAATGCGAATGACTTATAGTAGCTTCTAGCTCATTTAAATATAGTAAAACCTCGTTAATTTGAAATTCTAGGAACCAAAAAAATTTTTATTCGAGTTACGCGAAACCCTTATAATTATAAATTCAAGAGATTAAAAAATAATTTATTGCGCAGAACCGATTGAGTCGATCAAATTTATGGATTCGGAATTCGGCATCAATTTAGTTAAAATTACATATATTTTTATATGTAATTTATTTAATTTTAATATTCCTAGGAAACATTGAATACGCTGTAGTAATTGGTACAAACTATCCACACGGATCGAGGCGAGAACTTCTAGTATCAATCTATTTGAAAATTAGCGACGCGCGATGGCTAATAAAATTGATCTATTTGACAACTATCGGCGTGCATATTGATTTATTTGACAATTACTGGCTTGCGGTGGCAACTATTATTGATTTAATTGAAAATTATCAGCATGAGGCGAGTGTTAATATTGATCTATGTATTTGACAATTAGCTGTGTGCAATAACAGTGGGGACCGAGACATAAACGAGCGTCCCGTATGAGCAGGCTCAGTCGCGCGGTGTGCCGGCAAATAGATATTGCAAGCATACAAAATAACGTATTATATAGCAAGGGTCCCAAAATTATCTTACTCTATGAATTACCAGGGTTAATTTTCTAACACACAATACTCAAAATTAATATTTTGGGTATTGTGTGTTAGAAAATTTTTGAATTATGTTTAATTTCGAATAAACGGGGTACATTTTATCGAGGTTTTACTGTTATATAATATAATCTAAATTTAATGTGAAATGTAAACATAATATTGGATTTGACTGTACACAATGACCTACTTACGATCACATTGTTTCTCCGCAAAGACAGGCAGAGAGGATATAACACCACACTCTTTTGTCTCATTCACTTTCATACTTCTCATACATGCTTGTTGATTGTTGAAGCTTTTAACAGGACTATTATCCAATATCTATGGTGCTAGGTTTTTCGTAGATGTCCTCTGTTCCGGTTGTATTTAATAATGTGCCATACATATTTTCTTTAACATCCTTACTTACTTACTTAGAGCGCCATACTCTCACACATCCACATTCATAGATCTTCTCATACAAGCTCGCCGATTGTTGAGGCTTCTAACAGAACCATCCTTCATTATCTGGACTTCCGTGGTCATCTATTTCTGGTGCCATCAACACTTGCGTCATATATCTTTCTTACCATTCTCTCCTCATTCATCCGTTCCACATATGGAACGGATGAATGAGGAGAGAATGGTAAGAAAGATGGTCATAACCAAACCACCTAAGTGATCCTTTCTTAATCTTACTCACTATAGTAACATCATCTTTACATTCTTTCCTTATTTCTTCATTCTTTACTCTGTCATAAATAGATTTGCCACATATACTCCTGAGTGATCTCATTTCCACTGCATGTTAAATTCCACATGACTGTATATAAAATAAATAATGAATATTAAATTGGCAAAATTGCTACCACGTCTTGATTTCAGATTTCTCCCAAACCATTTTCAGTATGCAAATATGTACAAGATAAATTTTGCACTTTTGACCTCAATGAACTCATAATTTATTTTTAGATTTTCTGTTAATTGTGATAATATAAATACGATTTAATAAAATAATTTTATCTTTAAATAAAATTTCTATATTGTTTCCATCGATGCCTGGAATCCATTATGGTGTTTCTGCCCTTAGACGCCTGCTCCCACCTATAAATTTTCTACTTGTGACATAATTTCTCCATGCTGGCATCCCTATGGCGTGTTTCCTGTCAAGCTGTAATGGTATTTTAGTTTATATGTCTCATAATGCATCAGGTAGGAATTACGTGGATTCCAGGCATCGATGGAAACAATATAGGAAGTTTATTGGATGGTAAAATTCTTTTATTTTGTATTCCGTATCTATGTTTGGAATCCATTATGAGAGATCTGTTTGTTATCACCTGATGGCTTGACAGTTTGGCGTTATATGTGATCGCCATATTGGTGTGAAGAGAGGTGCTAATTATCTCCTGAGGAAATGGTTCTTCAGGAGCATTAGCTATCTCTCTTTAGTAGAATTTCCGGAACGTGGTTTCGCTCTGCCGGTTACCCCTTCACAGAATTTCTTCTATGGGGTAATTTTCCAGCCAGTTTAGTGAGGCTACGGCAGAATGCACACTTCCTGGTCTTGCTTCTACACCGACATCTCTTAAGGGCGACTAAATCCAACCTCCTAATATCGCCCACGAAGCTGGCTTTATTTCCCTTGTTGTCACTACCAAAAGTTTGTTCATGCCTGGTCTTCGTCTCGGTTTGTGAGAGCGTGACTATTCTCTGGAGCCAGAGTATAGGGCTGGTATTCTCTTTCTCTGCTTCCAGCCTGAATGTTGGTGCTTTAAAGTGTCAGGTTTCTCTTCAAAGGTTGGCCATAAAGAGAAGCTTGTTGGTGTAGTTAAGACGCTGGCCTAGTGAACTAGTGGTCGGTGGTTCGCGCCTCGTTCCAGGACTCCAGCAAGGTAGTTCTATTTTCATAGCACAAGCGTTTAGCTTAATTTGAAAATAGTAAGAATATTAATGTGACATGTACTCTGTGGTCGCATCTCTATTTTTTATTTAAAAAAAAAAAATATATATATATATTTTTTTTTATATATAACTCCATTATATATAATGGAGTTTCCGTTCTTGATTAGTCGATCCGGAATGATTCTGAGGAGTGTCAGATAGTGCATTCTTCGACACGATGCCACGATTAGTAAGGTGGCCTCCCTTCTTGACACATCATATAAGCTGTTCTTCCTCGGTGGTTTCCTACGTAGCCAATGCATAACTACTCGGGGGTTCCAGATTGCGGATCTCTAGTGCTTCCCCCAGTCACCGAGAGAGCTTTAAGAACATATCTGACAAGGAAGTTCGGGCTAATTTTGTCAGCATTAGGAGCTGGGCTGCAGAAGGTTACAATCGCTGACTTGTGAACCAATGGGGTTCGAGGAACTAAACCACTGTGGATAAACAAGTGAGCTAAATACCTTGCAACCATTGCGGGTGCAATTCTTGGTGCACAATCGTTGCCACTTGTCTCAGGCTCGCCAGCAAGATTTCAACAGTTGCTGCTTTTCTGGATTCAGTTCTTAATAAGTTGCTTCCACCTGCTACTTCTTCTTCTTCTCTCTTGTCTCTCCAGAATTTTTTTTCCATCTTGGCACGACTACGAGAAAGGTGCCTCTCGCTAGGTTTATATGTGCCAATACTCTTGGAACGAGGTTTGTCGGCCGAAATACCAGGTCAGCTGGTAGTACCAAGGTCGACTAAACGCGTTGAAATAAGAGGCTGAGCAGTCAGTTGAGTCTAGTGACACGGAGGTTGGCACTACATAGGCGGTGGCCAATGCAAACAGGTCAATTTGATATGCCACTCTGGGAATGATGTTCCCCGAGATATTCAGTCTGCAATCTCATTCTACCTCCCTGGTTGTTGTCACGGATATTTTATGCTGATCGACAAACTTTAGGAGATCTCGGATTTTCATCTGCAGTCAAGAAGCTCTTCCTGGTAGCACACCCTTAGAAATTTCCGGTAGCAGGTGAAAGTACGCCTGGGTGAGGTCGATTTTGCTGGGCTGGAGGAAGTCCGGTTCACAGAAATGGCTGAATAGTTTGAAGGGCTTTGCTTCCACAAAAACATTCAGTGCTCTCAAATTGAATATCGGTCTCGACAAGATTGGAGATAAAGCTCGGGGTTCAGTCTGCTCTTTCCAACATCTGACATCTTTATGGCTTGAATGTGGCTGGTCATGTCTTGAGAAACCTTTGTAGTGAAACTTCTCAACACTGATCTGGAGGGGAATGCAAGCGGAGGTTTGGCAGTGAACGAGATTCTCGCACCCTTGAGCATCTTCCATACGAAGGACGGTGCCCGGTACTTCTCCCATATCTTCTGGAAACTTTCCAAATGACCCCCCCCCCCAGAACTGATGGTTCTGCTTAGTGTCATCTTCTTTTTTGGCTACGATCTCCAGAGGGCTTGTGGTCTGTCTTCCGTTTAGGCCTTTCATTGGAGGATTCTGTATCTCATCTCGGATGGAAAGGGCTTGCAAGCCTGGTAGTAAACCTAGCTCACCGAAGATCTGCTTGGTGCCTTGGGCACCTGAGAAGGTTGGGCAAGGTTTTGCCTTACGGGTGCAGAAATTACCTTCTGGCCCCCATTTTACAGGATGTAACTTGGAGGAATGTTAAATGCGTCTTCCCACATGTACAGATTGCTGAAACCCTTCAATATAGTATTTTTCTGGTTCTGGATATGTTTAGCCCGTCTGCCGCAAACGATCTGCAGGATGACATTCAAAATCTTGTTGTAAGGTGCATCAATGGTAAACATTCCCTGGATCTGTTCAAGAGAGCCGAAAGAGACAGGTCAGTGTCAGGCTCCGATGCCCAGTTTACCATTGACTGCATCCCTTCTCTCAAAGTCTTCCTCTGGGCGAGTAAGGCGTTGAACAGGGCAGTGAGAGATCTTTCTAGCGAAACAGTGTTAATGAGTGTGCTGTTGATCCTCTTAAATTTGTCGTTAACTTCCAACTCGACAAAAGTGGGAGTCACCGCGTAGGCCTTTTGTGTCTGCATAGCGTACACCCCACCATTTTTCAGAATCAAAATGTTGCAATCTGAGAATCTGATTAATGTATTTCGGATCAACCTTCAGTACTGGTGATTCTTTCACTACCGTGCTGAGCTTGCCAAACTCCAAAATGTTCCGTCTTACCTTTATTAAATTTGGCGGCGGCTGCGGATTATCCAAATCGACAGTCGCTTACACACCCTTGTAGGTTCCAATGTAATAGATGCGGGAGCCACGCTGCCTTGCAATAACACATCAGTCAAGGCGTCCACTTGTTGCAACAAGTGTTCGACACATGGGTTGAACACCACTCAATACATGAAACTTTTGATACTTCAAGGGAAGGTTCGAACTCTGACGAGAATTGCATCATCTTTCTTTTCGAGCATTCCGAAATGCTAGGCTAGGCTATGATTGATTGCTTGCTGCTATTTCCGATACGCGGTTATTGTCAAATTTTTACGGAAGAAAATAAAATAACAAAAATGTAAATGGTCTCTGTCACAATGCACTAATTAATGATTTAATTTTAAAAAGAATCTAGGATAATACCTAAAGAAAAGTATAAGTTAAAGCGGGAGCTTGTTTGAGCGAGTCTAATCACGGCAAAAAAACAGCGCCATTTGAAAAAAACATGGCTTGACTGGAAACACGCCATAGGGATGCCAGCAGGGAGAAATTATGTCGCAAGTAGGGAATCTATGGGTAGAAGCGGGCGTCTAATAACAGGAAAAATCGGCTGTCTCATAATGGATTACAGGCATTGATATGGAATGCAAAATAATAATTTTATTTGGCGAACTTTTAATATAAATAATATGGTTATTCACATATAAAATGTCTAATATAAAGAATGACATTATACTTAGAAAATCTATACACAAATATTGTCCTACTATATAGTCTACCGTATGTTTCATATTTTTATTTACATCTTTTATTATTTAATATAATACGTACAATTTTTTTATTACACACAAATGTTTTTTTTTGTAAATGACACTAGTCAACCCCTTGATGAACCACTATTTCTGTGCCCAAAGGATAATTATATCAAAAAAACGACCATTACGTATTTCAGTATATCATACCACCCCTGCGTATGAGCGTTTTTCTGGTTCGCCCCACCCCAACTTGTATACAGTGCATTGTATTTTATTTTAGTTTCTTCTATTGCCATCAGAATTTTATTTCAAGATGGTGTTTTTTTGTTTTGTGGAAAATAAAAACGATATACACTTTTACATAATTGGACATTTTTTTTCATTGGTATCCGCAAAGATATATATATTTAGTATATCCGCAAACCTATGTTATTTATATATTATATATTAAAAATGTTATGCACTTTTTAAATTCTTTTTCTGTTTTTTTTATCACAGTTTCGTGACACATTTTAGCGGGAAGCCTCTGAAAAAATATATTCTATGTTAAAACGTTATGTTGTGTGTAATGAGATACAAAGGGACTAGTGTATTATGAACTTTTGAAATTAAACGAGGTATTAAGTACTGTTAACAATTAGACAATTTAAATCAGCATTGATTGAAAAATGATCGCGTTTAGTAAAGGTATTTAAAAAAAACAATTATTTTCTTATTATTTCACATATAACATCTAAATTGAATATTCTGCATATAATATATATATATATATATATCTGAATTATAAGTTACAATATCCTTTTTAAAACTGTCATTCACAAGCACCTATATGGAGTTGAAATTAAATCGCGATAAACTGCATGCGCAGCAGGTATGTTGAAACAATTGAAAATTACTTAAATTCACAAAAATTCTATTTTTAATCACTGATACAGCAATTGTAATCACAATCACTGTCGCCCTATAATATATATTTTTTCATAGGTTTTAATGTCATTATTTATGTTTATTTTATATATTTCTTCATTTGTAATTGTAATTTGTTACAAATTTATTAAGAACCCATTTACAATAAATAATGGTCATAAAGTATTTTTGGATGGAAACAATAATTATTATCTGAGTAATTATTTATACGCTGATTACAGGAGTTGTGTTCCAATTATCACTTTGTTGATAAATAATTTAATACTCTACCAATAATGACTTTATCCCAATTTTTTTTTTAAATTAATGGTTCTAATTAGATATTTATTTACTTTGTTGGAGATTTTTCTGAATAACTATATGTTTTTTATTATACTGATTAAGAACTTTTGGGAAATGTGTAGTATTTTTTGGAAATCCCAGATTTTGTATGACACTGTTTACAAAGCCATTGATAATTGCATTGGGGATTTCCTGCCTACAAATTAATCATTATTATAAACATAGCTCATTTAATACTTTACAATATGAATTTACTAATAAATTAAAATACTGAATTTAGATAATTGTCATTGGGTAAAGGGGAACTTTACTGTGTATTTCATAAATACAAATTTGATAAGCACTTTTATTAGATGAAAAAAAAATCTTTAAATTGTGACAGTGTTTTTTCAATATTAATACTATATATAGTAAGTGTCCATTTCGTATTCCAAAGCCTTCCGTATTAATAATTCCTGAAAAATAAAAATTATTTAGTTTTTGTTATATCTGATGCAAATTATCAGACACACCGAAAATAATGCCGTTAATGACCTTCAAATTCAAATACATTTTTCTCAGCAAATAATTTACTTAAATAAATAAAATAAGAAAAAAAGGGTGAATTTTATTTTCATTAATTTTGCTTCTCTTAGCGGTTTTTTACCTCAATAAACTTTAACGCTGCGATCTTTGTCAGGATCAGTTTGAAGTAGAATGTTTATTTCTTATTCAAAATGACAAGTATTGAAAGTGTATATTTTGGTCGAATATTGAAAAAAAATTAGCCACAAATCGAAGCTGAGCTATAATTTAAAAAGGCTGTTATAGCGAAAAGCTGTATAGCGAGGTATGGGTATATTTCATAACCCAAATTAAAATAACTTTATTAAATTCAAAATATTTCTGAACCCCATATACATATATAACCCCATTATATTGTGTAATTAAAAATGCTTGTGAAAGTTTTTGAATCAACCTTTAATAATTTGTTTCTTATATTTTGGATTTGCTAATATTTTTTAATTACTAAATCCATACAAAACTATAATATTATAAAACCTGTGTTAAATGAGAAATTATCGCAATTCTTCGACTGTGTTAAATCAACTCCATATAGTGATTATTATTTGAAATTGTCGGCCTAGTCACAGTGATTTACAGACCTACGTTGTGGAAAAAGTATGTGGATGATATATTATGTATTTGGTTAGTGGTCAGGTTCACAACGTCAACTAACGATATTTAAAAATCTCATTAATTCATTTAATTATAAAATTTACATTACAAATGGAAAATAATTCGACCCTAAATTTTTTGGGATCTAACATTGATTAAAAATAATAATAAAATTGAATTCAAAATTTTTAGAAAACCAACTTTTACAGATACAAAGTGAATCTAATCATCCATAAGCATAAGCATTCAGGGTTCCTCTCCATGATACATCGTTTTGTCAATATTTCTGTCAACATCCAATTTCAATATTGAATCGAATACGATTAAAAAAATAGCAGCTAATAACGGGTATAATACAGGTTTAATAGACACTATTTAAAAAAATTAATTAAAATAATATATTAGTCAATTTGACTATAAATCACAGATAAAACATAATGATAATGATTATTGGAGTAGGTTTTATTCATTAATAAATTTTCAAGTCAAATATCTAAACACCTATCATAAAACATTATCTGATATTTTATACAAATAATAGTATAGGAAATTTACTCATAAATTCTAAAGACAAAGATGATAAATTTAATAATTCTGGTGTCTATAAACTTAGTTGCAAGGATTGCACTGTAGTCATTTTGTATCATCAAGTAACAATTTAAGTTAGGTACTAAATTTATTTTTTAAATAATTATTGTTTTTTAAAAATAGATTCTGTTAAAGAAACAATAACATATGTTTTTGATTAGTTAATTACACCCTGAAGAAGAAAATGTATTTTTCAAAACCGGTAGATATATTTTAATTCATTAAGTGATTAATAAAACAAAGTTAACAATTTAAAATAAACATGTAAGTAATGCATGATAATGATTTAAATGAGCGAACTATTCAGAAATGGTTCAAATCGTTTTATGGTAGTGGAAAATTCATCTTGGGTGATAATAAAAAAAACAAGACGTATCAATGCTGATAATAGGAAAATAACACATGAAACGCAACCATAATTGATAAAACTGTGCTAGATAATGGAATACAAATGAAATGCAATTGTTAAATAATTTCACAAAAGTTGTTTTTGACCCTACATTTTTTTTTATATATTGTCCAGTCACGCAATTTCTTCATGTCAAATATTTCTAGAATTTATAAATTAATACATTCATTAATAATTCTAACTGATAATTTGCAATTCAAATGCATAATACGTTCATTATTTATTTCAAATGAATTGATAGAATACAGTGATTTTTCAAAACGTTTTCACTAGCAATATTTTGTTTTACTTATGTGTGTGGTCTTTTACTAATCTGTGAATGACATTGTCATGCTTATCCTTGGTTTTCCAACCTCAAGGAAGATAAATTAGTAAAATGTGTTTTCTTTGTGTATGTCTTGTACACACTGTAAAAACTTGTTTTATAGTTGTTGTAATTTATTAACTGATTAATTGCAATAATGCTTTATACAATTCTCTGATTAGTGAATGTACAGCTGATAGCCATTGATTTGTTGATTGTAAAACTAATAGCCTAGTTCAAATATGGTAATTATACCAGGTGGCCAAATAAATAACTTTTATACACAAACTTATATCTCAAACTTATATCGCAAACTATACACGTTTGAGCGACCTGTATGCCCTTGTACATATATTAGCTTATACTTAACCAACATAAGTTTATAATTAAGTATCCAAAAGTTGGTAAAATAATAAGTTACTTAACCAGTTAATTGGTACGTATTAACGAGTAATAATATAAAAACTACATACAGTGGAAATTGTTTAACACGAAAACTTGGGGATTGAAATATTTTTTGATGTAAAATAAAATGGCAGATGCCAGCCTGGTCAATTGGAAGTTAAGTCATAGTCTTTAAATACTAAGCACTTTGGTGATGACGCAGTCCATAAGAAGTAATCCGGGTAATGTTTAAAATGGTAAGGGTTGTATGCGGTAAGCGGACGTCCTTTCAGACATATTATCAGACGTCGGTCTAGTCATAGGAAGTTCAAGCCATAAACAATAATGAATTTGGTGGCAATGTGGCGGTCGGTATATTATTTTCTTCTTTTAAGATTCAAAGTCCTTTCATGTTGAGGCGCAATTTTCAATAATAATTTTAATTTTCACGTTTTTTACGAAAATATGGGTTTTTATAATTCATTTATATCAGAAGTTATACACTAGATTTGACTTTTTTTTAAAACTATTACTTAGATAGGACTTTTACATTCAATTAAAACTAATAAACTGAATGTTATTTGCCATAATTAAGAAAATATAAGCATTATTAGAAAGACCACGACCATTAGATAATTTTCCGCGTGCCACAAAATTGTCTTATTATGGAAAATTCTTGCATAAACGAAATATATTTTCTTATAATTTTGAAGCCAAGATTATGAAGACAAATCTCGATTGAGACAAATTAACAAAATGTTATAACCATTCAATTTGCAGGACCATATTATCAATTTTCGACGTTTTTGAAATACATACTTTGTTTTAGTGAAAACATACATTTTTAAAAAATATATTGTATTTACTCACATGCTTTGAGGCTTCAATTACTATTTAAAACTAAATTTAATATTAAAAATACAATAATTAGTTTTTAAATAATATATTTTCAGGCTTATAAAAGATGGTAATTTTAATAATCCTTCAAAGCTCAATATGCTAATTTATCTGGCCATGACGGACGTCGAATTCGCTCTACCATTATTTTATATATGTTTTTACGCATATTTTATCCACAATATGAATAAATACTGAACTTATTCACAACATTAGTAGCAAATTTCACAAATTAGATGTTGTTTTTACTGATTTTAAGGGAAAACAAAGTAAACAAAATTAAATTTAAAGTAAATTCAGAACATTGATTTAAGTGACCATCTAAATATATGTAGGTACTTTTCTGTCTTCTTTCAAATTTTGTCTGATTTCAAAACATATTCATATACATATATGAATTAGGTACTCTAATAAATTATTTAATTTTTGATAGATTAATTCAAATGACAACATGCATTTTTATTTTATTCCATATGTCAATATGAAAAAACATGGAAAAGACTCCAGATACAAGTTATTTTTGACACTTGTATCAAATGTGAGAAAATCAACAATTTTATTGTCGTCTCTTTCTATTCAAACCTTCCTCTCTTGCATGATTTACGTAACAAAAAACATCATTAATTATTTATCTGATACGTATATAAGAATTTTACTATTAACCTCATCTTGAAAGCATATGTAATTCGTGTAGAATTTCTCAAATTTTAAACTGGAAAAATGAAAGCATGCCCTTAAGGGTTTATTGTTTCAAGTTAAAAGAAAATAAATATATGAAATCACTTAACATTTTGTAGGGATCAGATTATTTTTTCACATTAACCGATTTTTCATGTTAAACATTAGGGAACTAACCCATGAACAATCAAACTGACATAATCACCGTCAAAGTTTAACATGACTTGACTAATTCTAGTTTGATTATTGCCCAAGTCCATGAAATACATTTTCATAATAAACTTAACCATTTCTAGAAGCATTTGGTTCCATTAGGTTTTGTTTAAGGCCGCCCAGGTGTTCCACATAATCAAATTGTACAAAATTGGTTATGCTTAAGATTTAACAAACTTACAGCCCTGAAAGTATATGATACTTTAACATATCACGCATAGTAATATTTCTCTGTTGATTTTTGTGTAAACGCATTTTTTGACACATACTCTCGTACATTGAATATTTTGTTTTTCCAAAACATATTAATATAATAATAACTCAGCACTCTTACCATTAAATTGTATGTATTATTAAAAGCTAAAAAGGATTACAAAAATATATAACGTGTTAAAAGACATATGTGTTTAGAAATGGTTAAAGTTAAATATAATGTAATATAAACAGAAATCTCTATTTACCTACTACTTTGTGATAGTTTTTGCGAAAATAAAACAATTACAAAATTTGATTTTGGGCCTCTTGAATGTGTAATGTGAATGTTAAATAAATAATAATTTTTTTTTTTTAATTAATGCAAGTTTATACAAAATTTTTTATTAAAATCATTTAAAGGGTTATAAAAGTATTTACATTATGATCAGCTGGTTATTAAGGAGGGCAAATATCCAGTTGTCAATATACTCGTGATTTTACTGGTTCAATCCAGTCATATCCAGTTTTAGTAGACTACTCTAACTCGTTATTGAATTCATAAAAATGTTGCTACCATTCAATTATTCAATGTTGTGTAACATAATATAGTTTTCATTATGTATCCAACAAATTTATTGAACACAGAATAGCAATGTCAAAGTAAAATATTTGTAATGAATGTATATATTGTGCAGATTTTAGTTTTTATTTATTAATTGCTTGTTAATCACAATTACTCAGTTTAGTCATTGCGCGCTGATCGACATCTCTATTTATACTCAATACTTTACTTTATTTGAATACTAATAAACTGACTTTATTAAATTTTACCAACGTAGAAAAAATGTTTACATTAAATATAACTGAATAATGATTTTCAATACTTTAAAGAGGTGACATCTGATAAAAGTGGATAGATATTGGATTGCCATTTTGGCGAGTTTGAATAGATTAGTTATTTAAGGGTGAACTTTCATTTTTCCAGTTTGAAATTTGAGAAATTTTACAAGAATTAGAAGATGACACTAATAGTTAAATTATTGTAAGTATCAGATAAATAATTAATGACGTTATTTGTTACGTAAATCATGCGAGAGAGGAAGGTTTGAATAGAAAGAGACGACAATAAAATTGTTGATTTTCTCGCATTCGATGCAAGTTTTAAACATAACTCATATTGGGAGTGTTTTCATATTGATATATGGAATGAAATAAAAATGTGTGTTGTCATTTTTAAATCATTTATTGGGTACCTGATTCATTTGTTTTGAAATCAAACAAAGCACCTACATATATTTAGATGGTCGCTTAAATCAATATTCTAAATTTAAAAAAATTTATGACAGCTTCAATTAATTATTTTGTTTAATATTATCGATTTAAAACGCCATGTTGGCATCTTGGTGGTATGTCTGTTTCATAATTACATATTATTTATGAAACAGACAACTTTTTTTTAAAATGCAACAGTGATATATATAAATGAAATATTTCATTATGACATACATAAAAATAGCTTACATAAAATGTGTACTTTGGTCCAAGAAAATGTTGTTTTCCCTTAAAATCAGTAAAAAAACATCTAATGCTACTAATGTTATGAATAAGTTCAATATTAATTCATATTGTGGATAAAATATGCGTGTAAACATATATTTTTGGCATTTTTTATCAAAAATAATGACAGCGCGGATTCAATGTCCGTCATGGCCAGATAGACTGGCATATTGAACTTGATAGATTATTAAAACTATTGCATTTTTAATATAAAATTTTGTTTTAAATAGTATGTGAATTGTTATTGAAGGTGCTGCCTTAACAACTTTTGTTGGAACCAATTAATATTGATTAACGGGGGGTGACTGAAAATAAACAAAGCATACCTTGCTTTACAGCACTATGAAAATTTTAATTATTATTTTCGAGATTGCATAACTCTTAGGGCTTAGTGTTGACGCTGTGGGGCATATAATGCGATTCAATTGGATACATCATATGTTTCATATGGATACATCATCGTGTTTTGGATTTGTGTATATTCAAACTTTAGCATTTATTTATTATTTTTTCTACGCGTACATCGATTTTTTAGACCTAATGCTGTTACACACTTAATAAATAATAGTGGGAACTTGCTTCTAAGCTTTTATTATTTAGGAAAAAAAGGCTGTGATTCATTTACGGTATTGGTCTGGATAGCCGCCATAGAAGCAAGGTATACTGTGCAAGTTGAGAAATAGCAAAACTATTTTATTGATAAGCATTATTTTCTTGCAGTTACTTGGTATCGGGAGATGCAGATGGGAAATGTTACATCTGGGACTGGAAAACAACAAAACTCTACAAGAAATGGAAGGCTCATGACGGAGTATGCATCTCGGTGTTATGGCATCCACACGAACCCAGTAAGGTTCTGACGGCCGGATGGGATGGATTGATCAAGTATTGGGATTAGAATCTGGTCAACATTCAATATTCAGATACCTACCTAATTCTTCTTACAAAATGTCACGCCAGCACACACAAAGATTCAGTTACAATTTAATCTCCAATAAGTAAAAAAATATTATTTATAATTTTTGTGACACAAACCAAAAACTTGTTTTTTAAATAATCTTTAGTAGACTAGTTTATGAAGAGATAAATCATTTTCTTTTCGTAATCATTTCTTCATTTTTCTAATCATTTCTTATTTGTTTTCTCTTTAATTCGGAGGGAGATGAATGATGCGCTTTTGAAAGTGAATTAATTTTATTAAGCTAGACAAATATCTACCAACAGCTTAAAATGGTGCATAGAACAAAATCAGTTTTATTTTATTGAGGTGAAATTTGTCATCTCTTTTCAAAATTCTTTTAGCATTTTATTCAACGTAAAACAATATATGTATTATGTATATACTGTTGTTTGGTATTGTTTATGCATACCATAATTAAAAAATATTCATCTATCAATGTAAATAAAAATATTTTTTTGGCAAATCGTTGTTTCATTTATCAACATTGTGTAGTACAAATGTTTATAATTTATCAAATTTACAATAGTATAAAGATTTTATCCTAAGTTTATGTTAAAAAAAATATATATCTTCATATAAATGTTTTCATAAAAATGGTAAAAAGTGAATCAGTACTGAAAGTAAGCTCTTAAGTTAGAAAGAAATAACTTTCCTAAAATAAATAATCATATAATTAAATTTCACCAAGTTGATTCTGCAGTATACATGTTACAATTTCTTTGAGAAGTTATTCTATGCATTTATTATTTTAATATTTTTTTTGCTTGTGTTAATTAACAATTGCATTTAAAAATAGCTTAATCATTATTTCATCTGTAAATAAAAAATCAGGTTAAAATTAATAGATATACATAATGAGTTCTGCTCTCACAGAGGTTTGATAAAAACTAATGGTCACCGTGATATTGCAAAAAATTTGATAAGAATAAATTAATCTGGTTCCACGTCATTTTTAAACATTTATTTATGATAAGGCTTTATGGATGTTAATTTATTATATATTTAAAAATATATATTTTACTTAAAAACTTTCCATCACTTTCAAACTTAATCTGCTTGTTCAGGAGCCACGCCCCGTATTTGTATCTTTACTCTTTGAGAAACTTTAGCAATTCATAATGTCGCAATTAAATTTATAAATATGTGAGTTTACAATATAGAATAGGTTTTTTGAATAGGATCCACAACATTTTGGACAGTTTCTGAGGTAATACAGCCAAGATTTCTACCTATGCCTCTTTTGTCTTATATCTTTCCCCGATAATGAGTTGCGAAAGATAATATTTTTAAATAATAAGATAATAATTAAATAATAAGATAAAACACTTTGTTTAAACCACTATTTATTGATAAATCAACATATTTCAATACCTATGGTATCATCTTCAGGAAACAATGTATACATATAGAATTAAAAATGCAAGCATAGATAAAAGCGAAGAAGATAATGAAACATGTTGTTTTATCAATAAATAGTGGTTTAAACAAGTGTTTTATCTTATTATTTATATAATATGTGACCACAAAGTAATTTTGCTAATATTGAAGAAGTGATCATATTTTTATTGCATTAAATGTGTCCGAAGTAAACAGCTTTCCTTGACTTATTTATGCGTCTTAATACATCTTCATTAGTAATGTGGTCAACCCAGGAAATATTTAGTATGTGTCAATAGAGTCACTAGACCTTACTAGTAAGGTAATATTAGTGTCTAATACTAGTGAGGTAATGTTTTTATTATTTTCTCCCTCGCGTAAAAATAATAGTCTTTAAAGTTGCACAAAACAAATTTTATGCGCATTTTGTGATTTAAAATTAGAGGGAATATTGCCTCCAATGCGTAAATACTGGCTGTGATGCCAATGCAACACTTGGCATCAAACTTTGCGTTTGAATTGATTAAAAAATATTTTTATATTACACAACACAATATTTCAAAATTTATTTAGTCTACCAGTTTTATAATTTATTTTACATATAAATTTTGCATGCAGCTTATAAGGAAATAAAAAAATTTAAGGTTGAAATAACTTACTCTATTATCAAAATAAACACTAGCGGAATACCATTGAATGTCATAACAGTACACTGAATATAACTCTTCAAATTTTTCACAATTATTACAATTTGCATCATATTGATATGTAAAGAATATCATGCTAAGAAACACCGCCTTCGCCACTACTTTGAGTTCATTTCAGAAACGACCACTGCCCGAATTCCAGAAAATGACTCAGTGATTAGAGTTCCGAGGCCATGCACAGGCGACGCCCACACTGGACCATTTGGCCTTCTATCCAGCCCTGTTGTTGCCATCGCCGATCAAGGAGTTTGCCGCCAGCAACTGTTGACCACCCACAGCCCACCCAGGCTACCTTTCCCGCCGAACGCACTGCGCCACTGAAGAGGCCATTGTCAGGGCCACGTTATCTGCTGCCTTCATCGCACCCGCTGCTCTTTGCCGCCCGCAAGCCTCCGCCATTCACGGCGTTGAGTGCGGGTATCGCCGCATCACTGCTTTGTTCTATGTTTGCTCTACCCCGCTGTATATTGAATTATTTTTCCTGAAGGTTTCTTTTTAAATAAATTTTCCACTGTCTTTCAATGAGTCCTCTTGATACTCTCATATCAATATTATATTAACTTAAAACAATGTGGCGTGAAATAATTGATAAGCTTATATTTTTCAATTACTTGAGTTAGACCACTTTCACAATATTGGGCATAAATATTTGAACTTTGGTGACATGAAAACCCTATTGAAATTGTGCCTTTAAAAAAATATTTTTACACAAGAAGTAAATTCATCAACATTTTTACACCTGTCTCGTACAGACGGAGCAACAAAGTTTAGTGCGTGAGCAAAATATGTAAAATGTAATTGGGAAACACATTTTCAAATTCTTTTCCTGCTTTTAGCATGCAAGGAGCCGAGTCTGTTATCAGATTACAGAAGATTATTGTCATAAAAAAAATATTTTTTAGATATATAGAAAGTCCTAAAATTACATTAAAAATCAACCGTATGACCAATCCAGGTAATTTCTAATTAATAGTAATTGCCTGACAGAACTGCTGGTCGACTTCTGAGAAAAGGCTCTAGTTAAATAGCACTTTAAAGTTTCATAATTTACTGGCCTATTTATTTATTAAATGTCAGAAATATTTCAAATACAACCAAGCTGGTAAAAACAGTTTTGCTGCGAGAACTATAGCCCTAGTTATAACTTAATTGAAACACAGCAAAATAATAAAATGCGCATTTTAATGCAAACAGTAAATGAAATATTCATAAAAACCACACACAAAATATTTTCAATGAATATATTAGAATAAATAAGTGTTAATGACAAAAGTCTGCAAAAATGTTAAATGTCTTACTGCATAATATGTATGTATCGTGATGTTATTGAGAATTAGAACATGATCAGTAGAATCAGATATCGATAAAAGCTATATTGTTGGACAGTTTGGTGATCATTTTGTGCTATTAATAGGACAAATTAAAATCTTTTATTTACATTTTTAAAGTAGGTACACTATAAAAAATATATCAGCAATAATTATGAACATTAATCCATTGTTGCTGATTGCATTAATAATTGGCAAGATTATGAACGATACCGATTAATCGGTACATACAGCTCTAATTGCTTTTGTAGAAATAAATACGTTTGCATTTTCAAAATCCTGAATTCTAACAATACATATGTGAAAAAGTGTGCGAAACTTTATGAAGATATATGTACATATTTATTATTTAGGTTTCAGAAAAGACTGCAACTCTCTCCAAGAGCCACACAATTACCAGTAAATAGCACTAAATTTGAACTTAAAAGTATACAGTGTAAATAAAATAAATAATATTGACACAAATTAGCATAATAGACTTTTTGAATAAAATAAAAATTTTGATATGGTTCAAATGAAAGATTTTGTATTTTTTTAAAAGATATTTATTGTCAACAGTAAATATATTAAGTCAGCAATTAAGACAAAACATTTATTTAATTTCTTTTCACATAATAACAATTTTAGAGTTACTTTTTTATTGTAACTGAGTAGTTCAAAAGAACAATAAATTATTTTTAATTAATTTTCTTAACCATATTTTTTACTAGATGTAACATTATAATACATTCACTGAATTACTCAGTGGCAAGTTTAGATTTTGCCAGATTACTAGCAAATCTTGTATAAACTTGTCCATCATCGCTTCAGTGTGATGAGGCGTCGGAGCGAGCCTCAGTTTTTCCTGTCCGCGAGGAACGGTGGGATAATTAATGGCTTGGATATAATGACCAAAGTCCTTCAACATCATGTTGGATATTTTTGTCGACATTTCGGGGTTTCCAATTTTGATGGGAATTATATGACTGGGTGTTGTTTCAACAGGAATACCGACATTAGTTAATGCATCCTTCATATAGCGGACATTTTTCTGGTGCAGTTCTCTCAGGCGCTGTCCCTCAGGTCCTGCCAGTAGGCCCACGGCTTCCAGGGCTCCAGCCAGCACGGGTGGGGGGAGGGAGGTAGTGAAAATGAATCCAGCAGCATATGATCGTATCATGTCGATTAATTGTGCAGATCCGGCTATATAGCCTCCAATATTACCAAAAGCTTTACCTAGAGTCCCCGATATGATGTCCATGTTGTGCATCTCTCCGTCCATCTCTCCCACACCTGCTCCGTGAGCCCCGTATAGCCCCACAGCATGCACCTCATCCACAAACACCAGAGCGCCGTGTTCTCTGGAGACGCGGTTTAATTCTGCCAGGGGACACACCGCACCCGTCATGGAGTGCACTGTTTCAAATGCTACAATTTTGGGTGTCTCAATTGGTACCTGACCCAGTAATGCGGCTAGGTGAGTTGGATCGTTGTGCCTGAACACATGCTTGGGAACCCTGCTGTTTCGAATTCCTTGAATCATCGAAGCATGATTGCCTTCATCAGAAAAAATATGACATCCGGGGAGAGATTTAGCCAACGTGTAGAGTGTAGAATCATTAGCGACGTAACATGATGTGAAGAGTAAAGCCGCCTCCTTGTTGTGAAGTTGAGCCAATGTCTTCTCTAGTTTTTCGTGATAAAGGGAATTTCCGGAAATATTCCGAGTGCCTCCGGCTCCCGTACCGTGCTTCTGCAAAGCTTCCTGCGCTGCTGCTTTGACTGAGGGATGGCAGGACATCCCTAGATAGTCATTGGAGCACCAAACGGTGATGGGTCGCTCTCCCCACGAATACTCGTAAGCTCCTGGAAATTCACCTTCCGCAGCCAATCTGTTAACTTTTTTGAATACTCTGTAGGAGTGATCGTTTTTCTTCAATAGTATTTGATTTCGAAAAAAATCCTCATAAGGAAATTTTTTGGGAACATTTCCTTCCTCGGGCAGTTCTTGAGATGCCTGCCGAATAGTAGAAGCGGCGCGGTGATCGATAGGACATTTTGGGGTACTCGGTGACCCCTGTTTCAATGTGGTAATGGTTCTCGAAATAGCGGGACAATACTCTCCATATTGTTTAAGTAAATGAACTCCATAATTCTTTACATAACTGGCACTTAACGATTTGATAAAAGGACACGGCATACTTTCAAATGTCCTTGCGAAATTTCAAAAATACTGTAATGAGCACCCGCGAGCCAACTGGAGCGACGCGCGATGAATTATGCAAGTTATGGAATGTGTGCGAAGTATTTAAATGTAAAAGTGACACATGAACTGTCAAACGCAATGTTTATGTGGTGGGGATATTCTTTAATCGTTCTTGTAGTCGATGCTATATTATTTCTAATCACGCGAAAATGATCTTTAAACGCAGTTGGAGCATACATATCTTTTTATTTCTACTGCCAACAATTAGTAATCATTTATTTGAAAAACTACTTAAGTCTCTGTCAATCTCTGAACCAAATGAAAAAAATTTATGCATTGATTTTATCAACCTACAATAAATATTAAAATACGTTGCATGTCTTAGATCACCCTGGCGTAGAATGTCTCCGGTTAGAACTATTTTAATAAATTTAATAAAAATCTCCCTGGTGAGAAACCAAACTCCAGTCTCATTACGCTGTACTAAAGATTACATTGCCGAAAAATCAAATAGCAGTTTACTATTTTTCTTTATCTCAAGCTCTTGATTTATTTATTTAATACATTAAATATAATATATCATTTTCATTTGTTCCCTATTTATTAATAGTTGCTTCTTACAAAGTTTAAGAGGGGTAACTTTTTTATATCAGTATTAAAAGTTGATGTCAAGAAGTGCAAATAATAAAATATATTAAAAATATAAATCATTGCAATACATTCAAATACAAAAAAATCAGCCTATACACTTAATGTCAATGTAATACCACAATATTTAAAGACAAAATACCCGGTTAGAACTATTTTAATAAATTTAATAAAAATCTCCCTGGTGAGAAACCAAACTCCAGTCTCATTACGCTGTACTAAAGATTACATTGCCGAAAAATCAAATAGCAGTTTACTATTTTTCTTTATCTCAAGCTCTTGATTTATTTATTTAATACATTAAATATAATATATCATTTTCATTTGTTCCCTATTTATTAATAGTTGCTTCTTACAAAGTTTAAGAGGGGTAACTTTTTTATATCAGTATTAAAAGTTGATGTCAAGAAGTGCAAATAATAAAATATATTAAAAATATAAATCATTGCAATACATTCAAATACAAAAAAATCAGCCTATACACTTAATGTCAATGTAATACCACAATATTTAAAGACAAAATACTCGGCTCCCCCGAAATCTTTTTGATTTAAAAATGATTTCGGAAGTGCCTGGTATTGGTATAGGGTATAGGCGAATATAAAACAAGATTACAAAAATAAAATGAGAGTTTATGGAAATATTGCGTAATTTTCTAACGCAGTTTTGGTGACTAATTTAATCGCTGAATAAGCATAGTCTAAATTAAAATTACGGATTACTTGAATATTGATTTCAAATAAAATTATGTCGAGACCATAGATAAGAGATATACGTCGAGACTAGTGTTTGATAAGCCGTCTAGCCACTAGACAGTTTATCAAACACCATAGATAAGAGTATGAAACACGTAGATAAGAAATACACGCGTAGAAAAGATATATATATATATATATATATATAATTGTGTATAATACAAGTCAAACAGTATATACGTGGAATCTTATCTATGCGTGGAATGTAGAATTATATATTTTTATGTTTCTGATGTAGCCGTGCTCCACGTGTCTTATCGCGTAACATGTTGCGTCAAAATCATATTTCCTTGTGTCTGTGGATGATTTAGGCTTAATTTGTATATTCTACTAAAGTAAATTATTATAAAAAAACATAATGGATAGACTTAATATCTAGATAATATTGTATAACGATGATAGTATTATTGTAATATAGATATGCACCATCATAATTGTAATATGTATATAGATTATATAAATGCGTATCGGCTAAATAAAGGTGATGCTGGACTGGTATTCCCACTCCACAGCCAATCTAGTGGGAACACCTCTCCTCCCGCCCAGATTTATAAATTCTGGAGCGCATTTTGAAAAGCCCTTCTTCTTTCTTCCATTTCAATCGAGTTCACTGTCTTCTAAAGCAGTCACAAGCCTTTCGACGAGTCTTCACTTCGTCTACTGCATCATCAATCATGAGAGATCACTACACCTTGTGTCCAACACGAGGCAGCGGAGCAACCACATTTGAGATATGGAGATTCCAGTTAACTTGATGAGAGGCCACCACTCACCAGGTGCCGGACTTCCTTTATGGTCCAGATCCATGGAGCGCGCGCCCCGTGTGCGAGATCCATGGAGCAGGCTCTACGTGCGCGAGTCCGTAAGCTAACCATGTCTGGTCTTAAAGGCTGAGAAGGACGATTGAGGACGTCGACGCGTGGCAACTGACACCATCGCGAAGACATGTGGCCGTGAGCCGTACAGCAAGACGCGCTGAAGGAGAGCTCCGCGACGTTCTTCACTCGTGATGAAGGATGTGACCAGTAACCAGGATAAAAAGAAAGACAATGAGGCTGTTACTGTGTAGTTTATAAATTTAATATAACTTAGTTTTAATTCCACGTTGCGTAATATAGATTTAGTTTAAATTGATAAATTTTAATTAGAAGTCGTCGTACATGATCACTCAAGTGTGTTTTGATTAATGTAGTGAAATAGTTCCCATATTCCACGAGTTCCTTAACTTCCTGTGGTGAAGCGACGCGTGTCCAGATTTACGAAGGATGCGTGCTCATTCGTAACTCTGCGTGCAAACTCTGGTAAATTAGGAACATCCAGTTGTTAAGTCACAATTACCAATCTTCGTTTCATTCAAATACCAATCAGTCACAATCATGGATAAGAGATATGTCAGAATTGTTACAATCACAGCTTATCTCATTACTTATCATACATGCAACTTATCTATGATTGTAATCTCTTTCAGAATTTCAGACATTTCTTTATCTGTGGTCAGATGGTATGTGTGACGACCCTATTATTTTTTGTGAAATATAGTACATTTATAAATTGGTTATTTTTACATAGTACGTACCTATACAATAATTTCATGTATCATATAATATCCTAGTTGCATATTATTATGACATATTATAATTTCTTGGTGTTTGTAAATATGTTTAGTTGAAATCAGTGGCGTAACTAAAATGATTGAGCCCCAATGCATAATGAAAAAGGGCCCCCATGTACATGTATATATTGCAGATAAGATATAAGAATACTATGTCCTGCACGGTATCACCTATTAAATATTCTAGTGTTATAAAATTGATTTCTCGTCTCCATTAGGTGTAGGAGAATATTTTTACTTTCACGAAAAAATTGTATTGCCTTTTCGGCATTTATATGCAGTCGCAATTAAAATAGATTCTTGAAACGCGAATAACAGCGATTTCCGTTTTGCGGCGACTGTCTAATCCCTATTACTGTCTATTAGCAGTGTGCTGCTATATCGACATCGACAATGATTTCACATACACATTTTCTTAAAACACGTGAGCAATGTTTTTTTTTTGTTAATTTCAAAATTCCATTTCTTCCTGTGATAGATTTTAACATTATTTATTAGTCCATATTTATCGCTGGGAAAAGTATCGATAGGTATTAATGTTTTGTAGGGCGTGGACCTTTTGGGTCCCTGTATAATGTTGCCCCCAGTACACCGTACTAACAGCACTGACATATTTACGCCGCTTGTTGACATGTTGAATGTACGAGGTGAACTTATTAAATCAAGCAAATTAAATAAATTAAACGAAATTTTCTTTTTAAACTATATTTTTTCACATGAAAATGTGTAAATCTAAGTGTATTTCGTTTTTTATAAAGTTACTTATGGCACTATATAGGCGAATTCATAACGGAAGTAATTTTATAGTATATGACTAGAAAATAGATGTTTCTTCGACGAAGAATAGGATTAAGGTTTATCTATGATAATAGTTAAGGGCATTTGTTATGTTATTGTGCAGTACATTGTATAAAAATAGTAAATCGGCAGTCAGTCGACTAGTCTAGTTTATAGAGATGGAAAAATGCATGGAATATTATTGTTGTAATTATGATCAAGTCACTTTAACAATATCTGCTTGTAAACTTTTACAAGACACTGCTGCTACCGAACTATTCCAATAATAATAATAATAATAATCGTTTTGGTTTGTATGATGATGAAGTGAACGTGGAGTGGAAGTGATGAAGAAATGTAAATTTATTAAAAAAGTATAGTTTAAATGTGAGGCAATACGAATCAGTAATAATACTATTACTGTTCGTAACAATGGCTGAATATGACAAATTCGTTTTGTGATGTATTCAGATTTTTATTATGGAATTGCGTATTGAATCATTTTGGCCTAAATCTGTCAATAAAGCTCAAATAATTTTAATTATAATGTAATTCAAAGATTTTTGTACTTTTACATGAATTTGTGAAAAAATTATAAAATCAAAATCAAATGTCGATGAGTTATGAATTATTTTATTATTAAGATATTCTATATGTTCAAGGGAAATCCAAAAAACAAGATAATTATCATTTGAAATAATACAACACATTAGAAAACCATGCAATAAACGATATAACTTTGATCGCTATATTAGACGAAGAAATGACTGGACAACTCGGTCGCATTGAAAAGAAATTAAAAATTAAGGCTAAAAAAAAGTTAATGATCATTGATCAACATAATCAGTTTTCACGAACAGATGCTCTTCCAGATCTCGAAATTGTCAATGATTTAAATTATCTCGGGACTATAATTACTAACGGCGGTAGCCGCGAGACTGAAATCAAATACTCATAGGTATGGTGAAAAATTTAAGGCTAGACTTGACAAAATACAGAAAGACCTCAGTTTATTCAAATTACCAAGGTATGAATGTAGAGTCTCTGGTGCATTCTATATTTTTATATAATTTTGGAATCATAAACCCTGAAATCAAAGGAGAGAAGGTGGATGATGCCTTTAATATATGGTGCTGGAGACGTGAGAGACGTTTGGCTTGAATGAATCCTTTAATTTTTTGGACATCTCGCGAGAAGGCAAAGTGGCTTGGAAAAGTTTGTTGTGGTGGGACACGTCGAAGAACGGAGAGGAAGAGGAAGACCTCTCACCCGTTCGACTGATCAGGTGGAAAATATCTTATGGCTGTCACCAGAGAAAATGACAGTGACAGCTCTAAGATCTGCAGGATGCCGAGGAAAGTGGAGGAACATAGTCAAAAAGGCGAGAGATTGTGGAGGTTACGATCCTCAGTCATAAGATACCAACGTAGATGATTAGAACACTACATGCAGTGATTGCGTCGATACTTTGCGATTTTATTTTAAATTGATTTGAATTATTGTAGTCATAATAGGTTACATATTTAAAATATTTTCCATTCACACGATACTCCACATAAAAATTAAAATGTTAGAAATAATTCTCAGACGGGTATCAGAAAATCATCTGATATCCCTATCATTCATTTACGCCGTGAACGGAACCGAGGAATATGATAAATAAATGGACGGTTTCCTGAACGGTACGGTACAGTCATCCGAAAGTGATGAAGTTACCCCGAGTGACTGAATGATCCCCAGTTTCCCAGAAATTATTATTGTTAAATTATAAAAAAGTGCACGATTGTGAAAAAAACCTTTAATTGTTATAAAAATAATTGTCATTTTCGCGTCACTTTAAGATGATCCTGGTGATACTGCAGCATTTTTTAAAACAATCTCTTTCCTTCTGTACACTATTTTCGAGGGTAAATCAAAGAATGGTGAGCAATTATCTCTGGTTCGCATTTTCTGATTGTATCAGAATGTGAAGACAGAAGAGATGAATTGTGTTTTTTCTGACTGCTGTGGCCAAAATAGTTTTAAATCGTTGGATCTGTAGTGTTGCTCTTTAAACGTATTAATCATCAAATGAAAAAGTTGGTACAACCGTTACATGTCATTGATCTAATGACAGTTTAAAATGTTATCAGTAAAGTGTAACTCAGAAAGATAATAACAAAAACTGTTGTTTAAAAGATTTGTGAGATCTGTTATTCTATGTGTTGTGAACTAATATTCTAATTATGAACTGATACACAAGACGCCTGGATGAATGCTTTTGTTGGAACGTACCCATTATCAGATCGGGGCAACTGCATTCATTCAGGGAAGTAAATCTAGTTTGTTTAACGACGGTTCCTAGTAAGCATACCAATTACTCAAAGTTATTACGCCAAAAATGCCTAAACAAATCTTCTGAGTACATGGACTAGAAGAGAATAATCACCTCACTTTAATCTGAAAGGTTAGATTGATTGATACCATTGCTTTGTGAAGTAAATTGGTAAATCTACAGCAGAATATCTCTGGTGTATTTTTAAACGGTCTTCTATTATGATGTTTTGTAAATTATTTATATATGCAGGAGATATTCCCTTGTAGAGTTTCCCTTGTTGTGTTTGAATCTTGTGGAATGTAACAGGTAGGTACCTAACACTGAAGAATGTGCATTTTATAATCACTAAAGATTTGAGTAATAGCTCCCACACACAATACCTTGAATGTTTTAGTTCTATAACAAAGTTATTTGTTTTTAACATGAAACGCATTTAAATATAATAAAATATTAATATTTCATCTCCTTATCTTTTGAAGAAAATTTACTATTAATAACATCACTGGGTTGAATAGGATCAGCTATTTTGATTACCTAAAACTATCTCAGTGAGATCTGTAGACTTGTATGAATTTGACAGTGATATGTTGATTACAAATCAAACCGATCACTAGTTTTCGATTTGTAAACGACTTCAAGGACAAGCTTATCCGACTGTAGTGCGCCTTCCAAATCTTCCTAACCAGTCTCTGTGGTTTTACGATAATCTGAAATAAAAAGATAATTTTGTCCCTTTAGAGGTAAAACTCACTAAGTAACGTTTTAATAATTGAGAGACAATAAGGTTTAAACATTCAAATCACCATGATAGAATTTAATGAGTTTTATCCCAGTATATCTCAGAATTGACTGAAAATTATGAATTGATTTTTACCTGGCAAGGATACGAAAAAGAGAACTGTTTGACATAAAAAGCTCTTTTTCATCCAAAAGTACACTTAGTGAGTTTTATCTCTATAGGGATAGAGTTTAAAAAATTAACGATATAATAAGTTAAGTGAAATCCAGATTGATTAACTGGGTCGCTTAGGTTATGGCACTTTTTCAGTAATAATATATATTTTAGTCACGAAATGTATTTGTTTCTGTAATATATATGACAAATTTAAGTATCAATTGATATAATTTCTTTAATATTTATGATAATTTAATCATAATATGATATTATTGGTAATATTTATTATATTTTATGTTTTTAATTATCAAATGGAAGAGTTTGGGTAATATTTGTGGTAATATTGCGATTCTAGAATTTTTTGTGTTTTTTGTATTTTTAGGAGAGCATTGTAGCCATGAAGTACAAATACTACGGAGGCATCCTCTGGTCATTTGGGGGTCGGTTGGGGGGCAAATTTAAAACTACACAGATGGGCGAGGGCAAGTGTTAACATAAGTGGGATTTACAATGCAGGGTTGAATCGGATATAGTAATTTTATTTATTTTAAATCATTCTTATTTATTTTCGATTACAATAAACGTTTTTATTATTTTTAAGTACTCTTTTAGAAATGGGGAGCAGTAATTAGGATTAACATTCTGACATGTTTGTTTGGTCATTCGCCTAACGACTAAGTGGTCGGTGGTTCAAGTTTCATTCTGGGAAATCACCAAGTTCGTCCTATTCTTAAAAGTACAAACGATTAGTCTAATTAGAAAAATAGCAAGAATATTGATGTGACATGTATTATGTGCACACATCTCATTTAAAAAAAAATCTGGAACACTCGCAGGTACTTTATACACGTTAGTGTTCCGCGGAATCTTGCTCTACATTTCACTTCTTCATCGTTATATTTATATTATAAATATTTTAATTTAATAATTAATAATATTAATCTATTGAATAGATCCGCACTTAAACTTTTTTATACACAGTGGAAAGTTTTTAACGTTTCTGTCTTATATTGAATTTATACATATCTAGATCTAGATTAGAATAACACATCCAGTATTCTCGTACCTCCTGACTTAAATCAGTTTGAGTGGCAGATGATTACAGGGCATGGACAATTCAAAAGCAAACTTGATGACTTTAATCTCGTGTACTCCCCGTGGTGTGAATGTGAATTAATTAATGTAAACATTTTAATATAAACTAGTAAATATATGACTACTTTTACTCCATCATTATCACAATTTTCATCAATTCCTTAGACAAAAACATTTCTAGAACCCATGAGCTCCATACAAACAATAATATGGCTGTAACATTAAAAATGATGTGATACAACCTTGTCACCATATAGATGTAGAATATGTATGATAAACTTAGTCCAAATCAGTCATCAAAATCCCAGTTAGAAAATCATTGTTGGCCTGTGTTATAGACTGATTTTTCTGTTATCTAATTTTGGCAAAATATTTGAAAAATGTATAAAAAAACAATTAGTAAGCTTTTTTGATAAACACAGCGTTATATCAACTAATCAATTTGGATTTTGAAATAAAATCAATACAACTGACAAAATCTACAAATTAACCAAAACTATTAGTGATGATTTAGATAATCACAAAAAATGTCTAGCTATAACATTCAAGGTGTAGCGTATGACTCACTACAGAACTATTTTAAAGGCAGAGTTCAGTAGGTTGAAGTTAATGATTGCATAAGTGATAAATTAGTGGTTAACCGTGGAGTACCACAAGGTACAGTTTTAGGACTCTTATTATTATTTATCTACTATATAAATGACATCTATAAATGTGAGAACTGTCACTTTAGATATGAGTGTGTCAGGAGAGTGAGTAGATGAGTGGTGGGGGACAATGATTATAAGAGGCCGTTTCTGGGGAAACGGGTCTCTTTCCATCACCACTTCTCCATAATTACTAGTCTATCTGAATTATACAACTGTTCAAAGGTTTTTAGTGAAACTTTGTGGAATTCCATGATTATTTTATAAATTGAGTCAAATTTTGTTTTATTTCGCTACACTTTTCATTGTGTTAAATGATATATAATGTTTTATTTGAAAAGTGAAGCATAGTGGAATAAAACAGAGTTTGACTCAATTTACAAAATGAATTGTATAATTATAAATTACTGTAAATACTTCTTATAATAAACATGTAATTGTTACCTGGATAGGGAGTTATTATTACAAGGAACTGAACCCAAGTAACTCGACAGTAAAAAGAGGATAGAACACCGAGGGAATCTGGTGGTACTACGAAAGTTACCACAATAATATAAATAGTTTTTCAGGTTCGCGGACAATATAGTTATCCAAATCAGTAGAGATACCTGGGAATAGGTCTTTAAAGAAGCAACATTAGGAATTTGATCAATTAAAAGTGGATCCATTGTAATCTGTTAACTCTAAATTCTGATAAAACTAGTTATATAACCTTCCCTGTAACAAAAATAGGGCAACCGACTGATGAATATAAACTTATTCCTGTGATTGAACATTATTTGTTAATGTAACTGTAAAACCAATATACAATAACAGTATAAATATTTAGGATTAGTTCTAGATAATAATTTAAGCTTCAAAGAACACAACCCTCTTAAATAATAAATTATGTACATTTTATTCTACTTCTATGTCCTTACACAATATTGTAATTTGCAAACTCTTAAAATGATATACCATGCATTGGTTGAATCAATATTACAATACGGAATACTAGGCTGGGGAGGAATTTATCCTCATCTCAACATTTCAAACCAACAATTACAACTCGAAAGATAATAATAAAAATAATTTTGAAAAAGGTTAGAAATTTCCCAATCAAACAAGTTTTTAAAGATTTTCCTTATATAAAAAAAACTGTTTTACTTTAAAGAGGACAAAATAAAAATCCATCATAACTATCAGACTCGGAGCAAAACTAATGAATATGTTATTTAAAATATGTCCAAATTAGGAATTGGACAGACATGCATCGTATATTACTCCTAGACTCTATAACCAACTGCCAAAATCTATTAAATTTGCAGCAAACAAAAAATAGGTTCTAAAATAGCTTAAAGGTCTTCAAATTAATGAAATAATTATGTACTCGACATCTTTCCTATTCCCAAGTTTTAATCTAATCAATTTCTCAACATTTTTTTGTTATTTAATTTCACATTCTACTATTATAGATCTTGATCTTGTTTTAAATAAATGTCGATAGCCACCCCCATAATTCAAGATTTTTCTTATTTGGGGGTACATAACTCTATTGTTGAATGTATATATATATATATATATATATATATACATTCAACAATAGAGTTATATACCCCAAATAAAAAAAATCTTGAATTATGGGGGTGGCTATCGACATTTATTTAAAACATATATATATATATATATATATATATATATATATATATATATAAAACTCATACATGTATTCAAATCAACAGTTGTACTTAATAAATAAATAAATAAACATTGAGATATTGACATCCTTAAATCCTTGACCATTTGTTAAAATGGAGCTTAAAAATTAATATAGAAGATAAAATTGGCAGAAAAATTTGAGTCCCGAATACCTCCCTGGGTTCGAACTTGAAAAATTGCGGGAAAATTATAAGCTTCAACAATTAAGGTCAACAAAGCATGAGGATTTAAAAGTTTTTCATTATTTTTTGAGTTCGACCATTATAGTCCGTGATTTTGTTGCGTAAAGTACTGGTGAATCTCTTCAAGAAGCCTGTTTTTAATATTCGACTCACCATGTCGCCATACACCTTCCTTATTCAGGAGAAATTGATTATTTGATAAATATTTCGTCACATAAAAAGCTGAAATAATAGCTAGTCGCCATGTTTCAGTATGAAAATCATGATATCAACAGCGAAGGTGCGCGCAAAAATGTGGACGCGGTAAACTAACGCGTTTTGAAAAATTTCTTTCTAATGTTTCCTTAAAATAATTGTTCTCATTATTCGGATTTTTTAAAAATTTCAGACCCTTGAGTTACGAATTAACGGAGTTTTACTATTTAATTAAAGTCATAAAGTGGCAAACATATAAAATGAAAGTATTATTAGAATTTTTATTAAACAGATAGATTGCAAATAGATTTTTTATTAGTAAAAACGGTAATATTTATATTATTCAACATAAATTAACGCTAGAAACATGCTTATTGCTAAGTTATCACAGCTCTTTGGAAAAGTAATAATAATATAATTTTATTATATTAACTGAAAACCCTGTATTTACATTTTTTATATTATGTATTTTTAATGTTTATTGACAAAAGAAAATAATTTTTTCTTTTCTTTTACAGTGTTAGGAGGCTGTTAACCATGATTGCAAATTTACCACTTCTCTTCGCTGGAGGCAACCCGACGTCTCTGGCTAAAATGTCAACTCATGAGTTAGAATGTTTTATAACGTTTTTGGTCCATTGCTCCTGGGGACACGACACGGCAAAACTTATTCAACAACCTCCGTGGTGGCCGACAAATGTTCCTTTTTCTGATCCTTTCAGCAGACCAAAGGCATTACCAAATGACTGGTCCACAAGTCTTAGAGATCTCATAAAGCAATGCTACGTGTATCACAGTAGTGAATTTTTATTAAATTTTTCTGAGGAATTAGCGCGGAATCCTCCATCCACCCTGCAGTATGTGGATAATTGCGATCGTACCACTTCTCTCTATCAACGGTCATCAGGAAGACTGCTGGTCACCTTTAGGAATGAAAATATGTTATACGACAGAAAAATAGACGGTGTTTGTAGAAAATCTCTTTTACCCAAAAGACAAAATGCATCAGAATCAATGGTAGAACAAGTTATAGCCGATATTTATTTATGTGATACGTGTGATGAAGTTTTTGATAATTTAGAAGATGTTAGAAAACACGAAAGGCAATGTTCACAAAGACCTTCTACCCCGGAGATAACTCCTCTAACACCAGAGCCTCACCAGAAGCAGGAAGTGGAGCAAGATGAATTTATGAATATATTGGGTTTGCAAACTGTGCTATCCAATAAGCCAGCATCGGCACCTACAAATGAACAAGATAAAACTCATCTTAACCAATATACACACAGACAACGAAGGTCTACAGTTTTTAGCTATTTATCATGTTTTCCATTTTCTTCTTTAGCGGGTAGAAGATTGAATGACCGCAGTCGAACAAATCAATCAGATTTAAGACTTCGTGAACACCTCGATAGATATTGCTCCGCTCCTCCGCTGTGTTTAGAAACTCCAAAATGGTTAAATAAGCCGAGATCACATAATTTTCCATCAAAATATAGAAGGACTGAAAATTATTGGAATCGCCATCACGTTTTCCCTAGACAAACTAATAAACTCATTTTAGACCTAAATAGTCAATTACTTTTTCTCAGTTGCAAACCTCTTTCAGTTCAACTAAAGCGATTGAGTTCAGAAGATATTAAACAGTATTTAGATAGTTTAGAATTACAAAAATCTTTGCGAAGTGTTAATCTCATAAGTGACCAAATTGTTGACTGTTCTTACGACCACGAAATTGAATTTGTATCTGTGTCGGTGTGTGACCCTATCATGAGAACTACAATAAAGAAAAGTCCTCTTAGCAAACGGCGATTGAGGAATATTTCAGCGAGTAGCTCAAGTTATGCAGTGAGAGCGGAAACGATGCAAATAGACATAATAGATCTGTGTTCTGACGATGATGAAAGTATAGGAAGTGAAAATACCATCCCCTTCCCTGTGGCATGCCATGCGAGCAGTGAGATGATTTCCCGTGCGGCAACTGTGGCTGCCACTCCCGAGTTTGACCATTCCATAGAGCCAGATTCCCAATTAGAAGCAGCACATTATCCTCCCATCATCAAAGGGAAATCTCATTGCACTAATTCTCATGTAACTAGTATTTTTCAACAGAAAGTTGGTAAACTGATTCCTTTGAAAAAATTTAATGTAAACTTGTACAGTCCAAAAGAAAGTAATGTTATATCAATAGATTAAGAAACATATATTATTTACTTTCATTGTTTACATTTATTATGTTTAAACTTCAGTTTGTATTGTTCATTTTAACCCTTAAGGCCCAGTTTTATTAAAACACACTTTTCTCCAATACTGTATCTAATTGTATAAATTGCTATTGTTATGTGGACCTAAACTCTTTATTTGATTTCTTAAAATAATTTTTGAGGAGAAATATTATTGAGCGGAAATATTTTTTAAATAAATTTGGGTTGAGCGTGAGTTGAAGCCAGAGAAATTTGTATGCACCAATTGAGATTAAAATTAAATCAATAGGATCGAAAGTAAACATTAATATTTAATTATTTATTCATCTGAAATGTGCTGATTAATTCAGATTATTTTATTTAAAAAAAAAATCTTGTATTAATTTGATAATGGTGAATTTCAGAATCGATTTTTGGATTCCGTCTTTACTTATGCCTAAAGCGGACCGTACATGATCATTCAGAATGACATTCATAGCGAGTCAATTAGAATGACATTCAATCAGAATAACGAGGAACCTTAGACTATCATTCTGAATGTCATTTGAAATTATATTTTTTTAGATCAGTTTACCCCAGACAATTTATGAAGATTAGTAAAAAGAAAAAGTGTGTTTGGCAATTTTATTAGCTCTATCCACTTCAAGAAAACTGAATCAACCATAAAATCTGGCAAAAAGAATGGCTTAAAAAATGTAAAAAATACACACATTTGAACTTGTTGCGTAAGATTTAAAGACGTTGGTCGAAGATAATTAAAGAAACTACTACCATATGAACAAAACGCTTTTTAAAATTTTTCTCAAGATGGTAGCACCACATTTAATTGGACAAAATACAGCAATGAGGAGTGAATCCTTATCATGATGATTATCCTATTCACTGTGATTTCTTTTAATTGGACATTCTTACAAATATCTCAAGTTTTCAGTTATAATATCTCCATCAACCATTTTGCGAGCTTTAATGGAAACATATCAGGCAATTGTCTTTGTTCTCCAAGGCTACATGAATGCGAGCCCAAATGAAAAAGATGCTTTATTTCTTTATTAATTCGAACAGTTTATATTTATATAGTTACATTTACATTGATTTAGTTTAATTAATAAATGAGAGATTAGAGATCGCTATAATTAGCAAAACACCCAACAGGTAACCCTTGTATAGTTCAATAAATCGTTCCAACTCATCATTTTCTTAGTTGGTAGGATCATTAATGTCAACGGTTGCACCGTCCTTCATTATTGCGAGTTAACACAAGACTGATGAGTGGACTGACGCGCCCCACTTCATCATCATTCCGATTGACAGTTTCCCCTTCACCCAGCATGATTAATGCTTGGATTTCAAAATATCTAGAAATTCGTCATTCACGGTTTTTATTCCTTCAATCGTTACCATACACCGCCAGTCCAAATGTCAATCTAACTCGTGAATGTCATTCTGAATGAGCGTATAAGGTCCGCTTAAAGCTATAAACATTTATGTACCAAATTAATTTATTATTCACGAGGAAAACCAGAGTTCATACTCAGAAGTGTGATTACAAAATCACTTTCAAATACCAAATTTAATATTGGTACATTGTCTGGCTTGGCTTACAAAGGTTATAGAAATGTGTTAAATTCAGTTTGTTCAAAATTCAAAAAGTTTCAAAGTTCAAAAATTCACAAAGGTTTATAAGAAATTTCAGAAGATTAGTGAAATTTATTTCTACAGTTATTAATTGTGCATATTAAAATATTTGTTAAAATCTATACATTTCAGCAAGCATAAATGATTTCACATACTTTTGAAGTTCTGTTAATATCTTAATTAACATTTCTTTCAGAAGAATAATTCCAGAATCTCATAAAGGATTATGCATGAATACCTTCAAGACTGCAATGAGACTTAAATATTAGGTTGTATATCATTCATTTTGTACACAATATGAGAGGAAACAGAGGTTGAGGCTAAATAGGTTGCAAAAATCTTAAGCCAAAGGCAGAAATTGAGGTGGCCATTGTTGAAAGGTGAAAAAAAAAAACAAAAGATGAATCCCTAAGACCGTTTTTCTAATTCCGCCCCTAACATTGTTGCCATACTTACTGTAATCTTTTTATTATTGAATCATTGTTAAATTGTAATTTAATTTGTTGAATGAAACATATCTTTGAAATTTTTTCTCAATGTCAAACTTTATTTTATATCTGTATGTACATAATAGGTCGCATTTTCAGTTTGGATTTAAGTAAATGTACATCATTTGGCCCTTTCTTGGATTAATTGTTTTAATTATTATAAAATAAACTTTTTAAATGTGATATTTCATTAAAAAAAACTTTTTTGTATTATTTGTATGTGCAAATCCAACAGACTTTGACCAGGTATATTGGTAGACCATCTATTGCACAAAAGTTAAAAATTCTAACTATTATATGACGGTTGAAAATTGAAATATTACTAGACGAAGCCACAAGAGTTCTATCACGTTTTAAGGTCATTTTTTCAAGATACAATCAAGTACTTTAGTTATCAAGAAAATTTAAATGAATCAGTTTCCTGGTTTAATTTTCTTAAATCTGCTCTTCTATTTGTGATTTCACTCTCTCACCCAAATACTCTATATCGATGCACCCTCCCATCCATTTACTTTCGAATTCTTTTTAAATTGAAAAGTGCTTACATTTGTTTAAGTTAATTTTACCCCAATCTAAAATTCGTCTTTCCATTTGTTGCCATGTTTGACACTCCCTCTTAATTTTTTCCTTCAGAAGTTAATATGTACTTATTAATCATTTTTATATATGTACATATTTTTATATTTATTACATAATGACCAAATAAAAAAATGTTTTTACATTATAAATTTTTCATTAGAAAATTAAAATTACATTGTGATTTGAGTTTCTATTTTTGTGGCCTTTGAAATTTGAATTAACGATATTCTACTGGAAATTTCTTGCTACATTTAACAAAATGTCTACGTCATTCACAAATATTGTTGATTGCTGCTGAAACATATCGTTGTGGTAGATGCAATAGGCTGTATATTAAAAAACTCAAAAAAAGATCAGCTCTGTGTGACATAATACGCAATTTATGTCAAAACGGTGATAACACACACTTAAGTGAGAGCAAATTCAATTAAGATAATATATTTGCGAAAGAATTGGTGGGATGGGGTAGTTTTTTTGACTCTTCTGAAAAGTTTGGTATTATTAATATACAGCCTATTGCATTTACCACGACGATATTATTAATTTTTGGGAAATGATTTTTATAATGACCTTAATATTGGTGGGATCAAAGAGCAAAGGGATTTATGAAAAAAGGTTTTTTTTGTTATTTAAAACATTATATTTAATCACAATGAAAAGAATATCTTGCTGTTGCAAGGATAAAGCTGAAACAAAGTAATGTTCAGTAAAACCTTGAGTTCTTAACACTTATGTAAATTCGCTGTTAAGTAATAAATCTCAAAACTTACAAAAATGAAAATTCTAAGAAATTATTTGAAAAGTTAATATGTATCTCAGTCTGTTTTTATATTCTTTTATATATTTTTCGTACTTTTATACTTTATATCAGAGTAAAAAACTGCTACGTGATGTTTTTTTTTATTAAATAATAATATGTAAATAAAATGCATACATATAGTAATAAATATTGCAGTTTCTTACAAATAATTAAATAATTTAGAAATTCAACTTACGTAAAATTCAAGTTACATAGAGGTTTACATATGACTTGGGATGTTACTGTAATAATATTGCAGTAGGATCTGAAGAAAGACGAAGAAAATATACGTGCTGAACAAATAAAAAATTATGGTTCATATAAAAAACTTTTCTGCTTTGATCTAGTAGATTTTAATTTTCAACCACTGAATACTAATAATATCAGTATGTGTAATCTATTATTATTGTATAATTTGTTCAGGTAAGATAAATATTTGCATCGTCAAATATTACCGGTGCATGACCTTCAAACAATAAAGGCATATTATTTCTGTTTAATTGCTGGTTATGTTATTTATATTTATTTGAACAACTAGATTTCCTATTCCTGCATTCTGCCCTTTTCTTTTCTAAATGAAAGAATATTAATAAAATACAAAAAAACAGTTTTGAGAAATCGTCATGCCGCTGTGGCAATACTATTCATGGAGTTATGAAACATCTCAAACTCCTGTAGTCTGTTTTTTTATTTTAAAGTTTCGTTACAGTAACAATAAGGATAAGACCGTACTTACAGTTTATCTACAAGGAGTGGGTGGATGTGGCTGACTGCAGAAAGCGAAACAAATAATTTAAGTGATTCTTCCGCTTGTCTTGCAACTGATCAAAAAAGTAACAATTTTTAATAATTTATTTATGATTTCTATAGACAAATATCACGTACATACACCCAATACTTTTATGCAATTTGCCATGAATGATCGGAGAGCGTATACAATCAAATTTCCACACTAGACATTTCTCTCTTTGCCTGTTACGTCCTTAATTATTTTCTTTTCCTATCTTCTCTCTGAATTATTAAAAAACGGTATAGTTAGTAATAATATTGAATCACAATAATTTATAGAGATGTGCAATATATGTGTTGTCAGTATGTTGTAGTGAAAAATGTAGTGGTGTACGTGATTATCTGAAGGATTGATGAGTGGTGCCAGGGACCTACATCTCCCGGCTGTTCACTATGTTCAGATGAGTAAGATATCACGGAATGTGTGTTTGGATGCAGCTGTGGCTAGAACAGGTGAAACAAATAATAAGTAACTTACAGTTGATGTTGTTTATTGAAGATAGTTGTACAATTACAGGTAGTCTGGTCAGGAAGCCAGCTGCGAGAGGACTGGTTATGGCTGGCTGATTATGTCATCAGTTTGCGGGTCAGTACGTCTGTACCTTTAAGGTTGATAGGAGCCTGGTTTATCAACCAGGTAATTGTGAGGCATGTTCAGGCCCTCCAAATTAAAATATTTCTCTCTACATTCCAATATGTTTGCCACTGAAGTTCCTTCAGTGTTCTAAATTATTAGTGCGGATGGCCATGAGATGTCTATTTTTAGTATAGAAGTGTTTGAAGCAGTGCAAGAGAGATGTCAGATTGTATAGCTGCCGATGTGGAACTACTAGCGCCCTACATAAGATGTCAAGAGTGGAAACATAATCTAAAACTTTTCGTTGACTGAATGTGATCTTCATTAGTTAAAAAGTTGTATGTAAAATAAATATACACTGGACTCTTTTTTTACACGGTGGATACGTTCCACGCAATACCGCGTAAAAATTTATTTAGTTCATTTTTGTCTTATATTATTATTTTAGAGAAATTTATTAAAAAATGTCTCAGCTGTTAAATAATGAGAAAATTCGTTTGCTAGTAGAAACCCAAGATTCAGATGAATAACATCAATACAGCATTAATGAATTAGAAGATTCTGATCATGTATTACTAATACGTAATGTGGAATTACCAACTGCACCTGATAATAACAACACTTGACCCCCAGCAAAAGATAGCGTGTGGTACTGCTTTTCTCAAACTTCTGGAAGGGCTTTAGCACAAAATATAGTATTATTAGAGGTTCCGTCAACAAAGTAATTTTACCACCGGGCGCCACAATTAAGAATTTAGTTGACGCTTTTCTTTTACTTTTTCTTGATAATTTACTATCACTAATAATGAATATGATAAAAGATAATGATAAAGATACTGTTGGAAAAATAATTTAAAAAATTGCGAAAATTATTATCGATCACGGAAAAAGATAAAAGAAAACTGAAAATAATTGATTACAACAAAATGAAAGGTGACAAAATGATAAAAACTTCCACTTACAAAAGGAAGACAAATAGATGGTCTGTTACATTTTAATATATTGGATATAACTGAATTTGCAGCATATCATGTACACAAATATTTATAAAAAATGAATGTCGGAAAGAACGACAGACATAATAGTTTTTTGGAGAAAGTTAGTGAGGCATTGATTTCACCGAATTTACAGTGATGACAATATCAAAATTTGTATAGTGAAGGTTTTAAAGAATTATTGCTTTTATAAACCACTCAATTGGAAACGAATGTCTTAATTCTATAATACCTTAATATTTCTCTATTAGGAAAGAAACATAACAATGTCATTTATATTAAACAGTTTTTTATTTTGAATATGGCACACATCGCACTAAAAACACCTGTAATATACTTTGTGATAAATGTTCAAATTAATACAAAATAAGAAAAAAAAAAATTTTTACACCCTTAAAATTCATTGTTATGTGAAGAAAGTTGATTTATTTTATTTTTCACTAAATTCAAAATATAACGAGTTTATTTTAATAAATAATTAATAAACACTTTTATTCAATAGAAATATAATAAAGGTAATCAAAAAATACATGTTTGAATTAAAAAACTCAAAATTGATTATTGCATTTGATCGTATTGGGGTTTCACCAAATTCCCGTCGGCCGCTCGGGCCGGCAGGCGAAAAATGTTAGAATGAAGTTAACAGTTAATGATGAATAAATAGTCATATGAAGAAAATGCCATACCAAATACTAATTTTGGATTATTACTACGAGTTTTTCTTTTTCATTCTCAGCTTATTTGACTGGGCTGCTAATCCGCATCTATCTTTGCTAGATCTCGCTTCTTCTGAATTATATTGTTTGTGAAATTAATTATTTTGTAAATGATTCTAGTCTAAAACTAAAAGGAAGGGTAATAGAATCTATAATGGTAAAATTGAAGGAAAGCTTGGCAACATATTCAAATTGTAATTTTTAAAGAATAAACAGTATTTAGACATGATTGAAATAGAATAAAACAATAAAAATACATACATAATTTTTTATTGATATTTTTATTTGAAAATGTTAGATCATATAAAATAAACATTTTTATTAATTTTATTAAACAAGAATTGTACAAAGTGATACATGCTTAACCCTTCTCAGGTCAAATAAAGATTCTACCTATCCACAAAGTTTAATAATTTTTTTCTTGCAATGGTATAGAATGCCACATTTTCGTCACAATATGTGCAGGTATAAGAATAATATCTAATCTCTCTGTTAATTTGACTGCTTTATACAATATTTAAGAATTGCACACATAGTAATCACACACATATATGATCTAGTTGTTTGAAAAAGCAGGTTAGTTTTGTAAACCAAAGTGACTTATTTCAACATTTTATTTAGGTAATTTTTGAGACCCTCTAAGATTATTAGAATAAGGGTGCCAAATATAGAAAGTTTTACTATCATGAGGGTCATAGGCTATGTAGATTATCACAAATCCACATTTTTGTTAATATCTTATGATGTAAATAAAAAAGCAATTAAACTTGGATATAAAGTAGCTGGTTTAGCAATTTATGATATATGAACCTAAAGGATTAATTTCCTGTACTGGCATATGTTAATTCTTTATTCATTCTCCAGGATACATAAACCTGTATGGTTTGAAAATAATACTAAAAAATGAAATACTCGCATTCCAAAGAAATTTAAAATTTCTCAGATTGATGAAAACATCTTTTGGTCATATAGCCATTTATAATGCAGTTTTATTACTTATCACAGATTAAAATTATCTAGTGGATATATTAATTATCTCTATCAGGAGTCAGGAATTGATGGCTCTTAGCTTGAAAAATTTCTAATTTGCGTAATATTTGATAAATGCTAGAAATGGCCCCATTTAGATTTGGAAGACACTACTCTATATCCAGTTATCCTAGATTAATTTCATCTTTTGATATTGAAGCGGGCTGACCTATGAAAGTTTCAGAGTTTTAAGACTTCAAATGAAATCAGATGCTCATTGAAATGTTATCTTTTCTACATCTTGATATTTTTGCTAATGATAGAATAACAATTCAATTGCATATTATTCAGGAAACTTTAAAATTTTGCTTTAATTCAGTTCAAAAAATAGCAGCCCTATTTTATGTTCTTTGTCAATTAGGCTCTTCATTCGAAAAAGGTTCCCAACTCCTGATTTATTTCAATGTAAATTTCTCTTTAATTACTCTAAGTCTCAAATAAAGAGACTGGATCAATGAAGAATTATTGACACAATTTGATATCATTAAAACATGAAACATTTATTAAAATACATTTATGTACGTCAAAGTAGTAATTATGCAATTAGTTTTTGCGCACAAAGGACTTGTATGACATATAGAAAATCAAATGTAAATTTAAGAGAAGTATTTATATTTTAGGGTGTCCATATATATAATGACATAATGCCTGAAGAGATAAATGGCATAGTAAAGAACTTGCTATCGGTATCTTTTCAAGATAACATAAGCTTGTCAGGGGTATGGGGTTTGAGGGAGTGTGGGAGGATTTGAGAAGGGGAACACATGCTTGACAGTTAGAAGGAGTAGCGTGTTTTAAAAACATGGTAGTGCATTTGCATAAATACAATAGACTCTAATGACTCATGAGTTAAAACCTATCTAATATCTCTTGAATCAGCTGCTTCTCAATGTTAAATATTGACTAAGTGTTCAATCTACTCGGAGTCACAATATAAAATGAATATAATATATCTTAAAAAACATTGAATCCTTTTTATTTCCTACAATCGAAGCCCGTGGAATTGTGCACACTACGTATTATGAAAAAAAAATCATTTTTATTTTGGAATACGCATAATTCTGTTTTTATAGTCTTATTTCATACGATTTTAATATAACGCATTTCAAGAGAACAAACCAATTATCTTTATACAATGTTTTGGTTTAACATGGCACAAAAAATTAGAAAACCCAAATAATTTTCGAACTCTTTCAAAATTTCACCAATGTTTGATATCTGCCTTTCATACTCCCCGTGCATACAGATGCACAGGGAGGGATGGGAACTAGATAAAGCGGCTAGTTGTTGAAATTTAATCCAACGTGAGAGATGTTCCGTGTGACCGTGTTTTTTTTCAATATTTCGTGATTTAAATTAAACGCTGAAATGAAAGTGATTTTATACCAAATGTAAAAATGCATCAACGGATGTGTTTATTAACTGACGGCATCACTGAATTATTAAGGTTTTTTTAAAGTAATATTTATTTTTTAAATATTGATATACATATTAAACGATTACATATTATGTATATGTTTTATTTTTTATAACCTTGAATTAATGTTATGCAATGTAATCTGTCTTCCATTTTACCATATGTATTGTATTTTTTTTATTCAGTGTTCACATATTCTCATACATACACTGTATTATACACTACATCATATTACAGTAAGGCCCCGCTTAACGCGGGGGATACGTTCCAATAAGTTCCAACGCTAAACGAAACAGCGTTAAACGAGGCAATCTTAACACGTAAATAATGGGGAAAAGTGAAACAACAGAAAATAAACTACTTTATTAGTTTTTCTTGTAACACTTATTGTTAAATACTTTTTATTACATTAATTACATATCTACTAATATCTATTTTTTTCATAAAACATCCATGACAATAAAAAAAAGTTCCGAGTAAAGAAGTTATTTTAGCGAAAAGGAAGGTTCTTCTTCATTTAACTTTTTAAGTTTTTTTTATGAAGAAGTCATCTAATTTCGTTTGTTTTTTCCTGTTTCAGCAAGCAGTTGTCGATAACAAGACATTGCATCGATGAAATTGATTGACACAAAATTGATATCATTTAATGACGAAACGTACAAAATTTTCACTCGTATTGCCTTTTTCGTTCTGAATGTGGTTAAAAATTGTTCCTGCTTTTTCCATTATAATTGATCGACTTAATGGCATATTGCTTTCAACTTCATCGTCAGTCCGTTTTTCCATTTCTTCAATAACGTTGGTTCTGGAACGGGTAATTTTGAATGCTGAAGTCCTTGTGGTTGTAGTTGGTGATGATACGATTTTTTCTTTATTTTTTAGAATCGTTTGTATTGTTGAAGTAGACAAATTTAATGCAGTACCTATATCAGATTGCTGTTCATCTGCATCTAATCGTCTGAGCATTTGCATTTTAGTTTCCAGCGAAATGCTTTTTCTTGTTTGCTTTACTTTATTTTTTTGCAATCACCCATTTTAGGAACTAAAAATTAACATATTTATCACAATAAAATAATATACATGTTATGGTTATATCTTTATTCGTACACAATAACATTGATGACCGATAATAAATTAACTATGATGCAGTAAATGCACGAGACTGCACGCGAGTGTCAAAGCAACGAAATCGTGCACAATTTCAGGGAATCCCAATTTTACTGCGTAATAATACTGAAACAGCGTTAAGCGGGGCCTTACTGTATATTTGTATTGTGTTGCTTGCACATATTTATATACATTTGTTTTGAAAAAAGTTTATTACTTTTTTAAGTTTGTTGTAGCCACCAGTTGTTGGAAGAATGCCTGGGATAGATCAAAAATGATTGCTCAAAGAAATTCAACCACAGAAAATGATTCTTTATAATTAGACTAAATGAGGAAGAAATTACTATAACTTGTTGCCTGAGGTTAGATCACTGCTGAAATAAACTTCACTTGTGGCATGTATGACATCGCTATTGGTTGAAAATTTCTTTACACCTAATCATTTTTTGAGATTTGTGAACAAATGTAAGTCATGAGGGCCAAGTCTGGCGAATAAGATGGATGGAACAACAATTCCAAGTGCGAGTGTTATCTTGATGAAACAAAATTTTCTTTTTAAAATTTAAAAGGGGTCATTTCACCTTGACTTCATCACTCAAATTTTGTAACAAGCCCGCATAGTATTCACCATTTATAATTCTTCCCTTTCCATAGAAATTCACAAAAATGACTCTTCGATCGTCTCAGAAAACAGTCACCATCACTTTGCCTGCTGAAAATTTTACTTTCTTCGGTGCGGGTTCGCTACTTTCTGTTCACTCTTTAGACTGTTCTTTGGTCTCTGATGTGTAATGACGGATCCGTGTCTTATCAACCGTGATGTAACTCGCAAAAAATTGATAAAATTACATCTAAAGAGTTCTAAATATTCCTCTGAAACATCCACTTGATGATGTTTTTGATTGAGCAAATGCGATACCCAACACGAGCAAAGCTTCTTCGTACCCAAATGTTCAATGCAAAATTTAAAAACACTTTCAAAAGAGATGTTTACAATCTCTATTATCTTCTGTAATTTTAAACGATGATTGTTCTTTACAAGTATATGGATTTTCCTAATCATTCTGGAGTAATCACATCTTTTGCCTGTCTACTGTAGTGAGCGTCTTCACAGCTCCAATGTCCCCATTTAAAATCGGTTACCCTCGTATAGACAATGTTCAATGAAGAAGAAGAGTCCCTCAAAACAGAATCCAGCGTTGCTTTAATCTGATTAATGATCTTCCCTTTCAAATCGTAAAACTTTATAATGACATGAATTTTTTACAAAAATGAAATACAGGTTTTATTTAAAAAGTAATCGTTGAAATGGGCTGATATTTGGCGTGTATTCTAGTGAAAGATAACAGGTGACAATGTAAAATTTTTTTTTATCTAAACACATTTTAAATTTGTCACTTCGGATACTTGTCAATCAGTCTAAGTATATTTATAAGTATACAATTAAAGTAGGAAGATGTTGGTTCTATTGGACCAGTTTTAGAAAATGTGCAATAAACTAACAACCTCTGAGGTTTCAAGAGAAATAAATAATTTAACTTTGGTAATACTTTTTAAAAAATAAATAAATATTCTTAAGTGAGGAAAAAACACGTGGAATGTAAGAAACTTCAAGAGGAAACAAGTTAAATTGCATGACTTTTAGTATAATACATATATATTTTATTGATAAAAGATTTTTTTTACACAAAATGTGTTCTCGAATTTGTGGTGAAGCGGAACAATGTTTGCTAATCTGAATAGATTGCGAACTGGTGATCCATACATTATGCAAAGTCTTACGTGGAATGAAAATGTGTTTCGTGCATAAGGGCTGTCTTATTTGCTTTATAAATATTATTTTAAATTTTAAAATTAAAACACAAAAAAACTAAATAACTAGATTCAGATTAACTCTACTTCAGATTTAAAATAAACATTTACTTTTATGTTATCTTTATATAATTAATCGCTATCGTCATCATTATGAGTGCGATTTAATGGGCGTCGGCTTTCCTCATCTGATCCATATATTACATCTTCATCAGAATCATTAATCATAGAGAAAGCAGGATTATCCTTCGTTATGGAAATTTCTGAAAAAAAGTTGTTTTTAATTATTTGCTTGACAAAAAAGTCAATAAATATGAATGTGAATAAACATTATTTTCCCATTAACAAAGACGTTCGTATATTCCAATTAGGTGTTATATAATTTCAGAGAATTAATGTGTTTTTGCAAAGATTTACAAAATGCTTAAAAAGAGGAGCGATGATGCCATCCTTGACTATTTACCACACATTAATTAATTGCTTAACTAGATTTTGAAATATCTAAATAAAATGATGATTGTTCACATTGATTTGTATTTAAAGTGTATTGAAAATGTATACAGAAAATATACCTACAAAACATAACAAACATTGATTATAAAATTAATTAAGCACTTGTATAATTACCATGAGGTGGTCTGCTAGAAGGTGAATACACATAAGCCATTGTGTACACATAGAAGTTCAACAGCCCGTAGAATGTCATAAATTGTGCTGAACTGTTGTAATGTGTGGATAGCTGCGCCACAAAGTTGTCCTCGAGTACGCCTGCACCGAAACGCAGTACCGTCACGGCTACACTCACCCCGAGCACTGTCAGCATCAGAAGAGTGAGACATTTGAGTCTCATATCTGTTTTAATTTTTACCAATGTAAAAGTCTTTTTATTTTAAAAATATGTGCAGATTGTATGTATGAAATTTTAATGGTCATTAAATACATCCATCACGCAATTGGTCAATGAATTAAAAAGTTATTATAGATAAAATGAATTAAAAACATAATTACCAAAAAATGGCATATTTCGTAGATCTGTGTATGCTCTCAGAATAAGGTACACTAGATAAAGGAGATAAATTACCCCAAAGGTAAAGAAGTGTACTTTCAAGGCCTGTAGAAAATAATCAAAATATTATTTTTCATAGGAATGAGCAGATTTTAATTTGAACAATAATTTTATAAAATTTAAAAGCTCGCTTTTACTAATATGCCCTGGGTGAGATTGCTAGATTTATGCTGGTTTTTTAAAAAGTGTAAATACTAAATAATAAAAATGTAAATTCATAGAATAAATACTACACACTGTAATACAATACATTTTTGATATTAGTTGGATGCTTTCTTCCCATACTGGTAAAATTTTGCATATTTTAAGACAGTTGAAGGAGATTCAATAAAGCTCAAATATTGCTCCTTAGTTTGGAATATTTCAAGACTCCTCAGAAAATAGATTTTGTTTACACTTTACTTCTCAGCAAAAATCAATTGACATCAATTTTATTCATAGTCTAGTTCAAAGATGAATCTAATGAAATGTTACAAGGCATTACTCGAAAACTACTTACATAATAGTGAGTTGCATCAACAGCGTGATTATACGTTGGATCACGAAGTTCATTATATTTCTGCCACGAAGCCATGACAATCGCAGATACCCAAATCATACTTACAATGAAGAGTTTTGGAAGGTAAAAGGTCAATAGTCTTCTTTCATTCTACAAGTAACGATTATGAGAAATCAATATTGCATAGTTTTTAAAAATGTCTTGAAAATTTGGGTTTATTAACGCTCATAACAATAATTTTATATTACCTGCCTTAATCCATGATACATACAAAGCCAAAACATTAGAAGACCGGCCAGGAAAGTAGCTTGAAGGAAAGCATCTAAGAAACCGGGTATCCATGAGCTTAATAAAAATGTCATTGGAAACACTGGATCTGAAAATAATTACATTATTCTTTTGTTTTACAAATATCACTTTAACCCTTCCCTAGCCATGCAGTAACATAGGTCTACCGAGCTAATTAAATTGTATTTCTGTAAATATGCATAATGTAAAACTTACATTTTACTTAGTCCTAAAAAAAATCATTTGCACTTAGAAATGAGTAGTGAAAAACCAATAATGTAAAACGAATCATAATAAAAATAATAATTTTTGAATTCAATGCTATATAAAATTAATATGTTGCATGCTATCTGCATTAAAAATACCACTTGAAAAAGATCAAACATTAATTTAAAAGAAGAAAGATAAGAATGAAGATCATATTAGATGGGTCTTTTGACGAATGCCTTATAAGAATATCGTTTGAGAATAAAATGAATGTATTCAATTATTATATTAATCATTTGTTATTATATTTATGGTAACTATAACATTAACTATTTTAAAGTCATTTAAGCTTGTAAAAGCATTTTTTTCCCTATTTAAAGTGTTTACGAAACTCAAATTTCTTGCAGTAATACGAGTTGATAGCATGGCTGCGTAGGGTATTTTTGGCATGGTATGGTAAAGGTTAAAGAAGATTTTTAGTTTTATTTATTATTTTCAAATTTACAAAATGTAAAACTTACTATTATAAAACAGTAGCAGAGGTAAAAGAATTGAAATCCATCTTTGTTCAATTGACCAATCATGAACAATATATTTTCTCAATACGTGTGCAAACCAACACTGAAAATTGATTATGTATGATTATAATTTTAGCACAGGTATACATCAAATTTAAAAAAATATATTTTTATTGTAGAAACATACCGTGACAAAGAAAGTACCCAGTAAAAATATGAACCGAAACCATATTTCTATTTGTGTAAAAGCTGGATTGTATGTCTTGAACTGTAAAAAAGAGAATATGAATTTGTCTTTATTTTAATATTTGCGGAAAGATGGAAAAAAAGATGTAAACATGATATACATCACTTTGAACTGAGCTAAAATAAGATTAAGCACACCTTTGCAACTTCATTTTACTTTTTTGTTTTCTTTTTCTCAAGATTTCAATTTTAATTCTCAAAAAACATTACACTATTATTTTTAAAATGTAAAAAAAAGTAAATTAAATATAACTTAGTCCATAAAAAAAAATCATTCACATAGAAGGTAACTTCATTGATGTGATATCGCTGATGGAATCCGTCCAATCCATAAAATCTGACTCCCAGCACATAATGACTGTAATCTAAAAAACCCAAATGGAGGGCTATAAATTCGTCACATTTTCGTCCTTCACATCGAAGATGTCTTGTCCTTAAATAAAATTATTATGGATAAAACATGGGAAGAATAAAGTTTCATTAACAAATCATTCATTCTGAATCATATTACTAATTGATTAATATTTTATACAATAACTTCAATTTAAAAAAAAAGTAATTAAGTGCAATTAGATATTAATTAATATGTTTAATAAGAATGTTGTGATAATTTTTCTTTTATAAAATTGTGTCAGTAAAACAATGAATGGAAGAAATAAAAATTGTGTTTCTCACCTATTACGAACATCATTTTCATGAATGATTGTTACAGGTTTATGTTCTTCAGTTAGTCCATTAATGGAAACGCTGACATAGAAACTTTTATCAAATATTTCTTCTGCAAGAATAAAAGAAAGATGATTAAATAATTTTCCAAGTTGCACATATTGATAGAAACTAAAATGAAAATACTATTTTACAAATAAGGTAGGTATTACAATTGTTTGTTTCTGAATCTAATATTTTGAATTAAAAATTTAACATTTTTTTTAAATAAAATTATTTAAGGATTAGTCTTAACTTAACATTTATCCCCTCCTTACCCAAGATTACAGTCAAACTTTTTTTAAAGTACATACTGTGATATTATATTAGATTAAAAAAATCTTTTTGATTTTGGTCGCCCTGTGCGCCACATGAATAGCTACGGGTCTGATTATATGATATCTACTTGTTTATTGATAATATTAACTGCTTATAAATGTATATTATTTTATTAAATTTGAAATTTCTCATTTTTATTTTCCATTTTTTGAGTTATTACGTTTTATCATATATTATATTATCTTACATAGATCTGAAAAAGACACTCAAAAGAATATCTTTTGAATATATGAAATAATTGATTAATAAAAACTCACATTTTCGTAAAAAATGCGAAACTTTGAATTATTTTTGAAAGTACACCCTTAAGAAAATTAAAAAAAAACTACCCTGTCTATAAAAGTTAAAAAAAAAGGAAACAAAATAATACATGTATGTATAAAAAGATAAGCAATGTTAATTGTTGTTAATATTTTAAAAACTATTGAATAAATATCTAAATAAGTTATTATAATATAGTCTAATGTGCAAAATAAAGTAAATTAATTAAGCATGCAGAAGAAGTAAGAAAACGTATTTCTGTAAAAAAAAAAAAATGATATACAATTGCGATGCAGAAAAAATATAAGCATGTCTTACCATCATTGATATTCTTACTGATCTGAGCGATGAGCCATAATTGTTGGTTGTAAGTTCCGAGAGCTGGGGTTCGCATTACAAAAGGTCCTCTCGGAAGTGAACTCTTATTGTTCAGCAGTGTGGTGCCATACTGCGTAGAAGTCCAAGTAATTGGAGGACCTAAAAAATATATAAAATGGTGATTTGTCGCTATGATTATTGACTATATATATAATCAGCATCAAATAAAACCAATTTCTCTAAGACTTAATAGAATCTACAAAACAACATTGGCCATGATTTATTATATGTTGTATTGTGTTACATAGAAAACATCCGATTTGACAATGCAATATAATTTCAATTTCAATAATAAATTATTCTATTTTTATTATTTACAATAACTTTATAGTTAATGTTATTTTTTTTTATTTTAAATTTGTTTTAATGATTAATTTAATTGAAGTAGTTAAAAAACAAATAAAATAAAAATTACTATATTTGATTGTTGATATTGACAATGTAATATAATTTCATCTTTACTAGGAGTGAAATTTCAAAAAAAAGAAGAGGATGACGAAGAATTAGAGACCACAAGTTAAAGATTGTTAATCTATCTTAAACAATCTGTGTCTTGTTTAACAATCAATTAAAAACATTTTGCCCTGCTCTAGTGAATTAAGGTGAACAAAAAATTGTTTTTACCTTGCAAAAAAAATTGTAATGTTCTGTAGAATTGTATCAATATTAGGGCCATCACACATAATAGGAGGCAACTTGAAGTGAAAATCTGGGCTACTAGGAGGCAGGTAATAGGAGGCTGCTTGGCGGGGAAGTAACTAATTAAAATTGGTACAGACTAATCTAAAATTGGTACAGACTAATCAGATCAAATATCTCACCTGCCAATCCAATAAATACACCTAAGCCGAAACAGGCAAAAAATGCAATGAATACCATCACAAATTCTCCTTTATTCATGGAATACAATCTCATTTGTACGGATCTGAAAAAATCACATTATTTAAGATTTTTTATAATAAAGAATTAAACCATTCCACAATTTTATACTTTCCAATAAATCTATCTTAGAAATTCGTAATAACCATAAAAGGTATGTTTACTTGTCATTTAAAGATACATATTTTTTTACATACCTTTCGCAACGATCATGATGATATGCAGGTGAAATATATTTATTAAATTCGCTGAAAAGATCACTAAACTGTGAAAGAGCATTTCTTATTTTTAAATTCCATCCAGCAGATGGTAGATGATAGGAATAGCCTAAACCACTATCCATCTTTGTGTTTTTCTTATATATTTTATTTAGCCTAATAAATAACTTTACAGCTACACATATACCATTTCTGTAATAATTTATGGTGTATTCTAGGAGAATGCTGGTAAAACATGATATTTAAAACCTACATAATATTATTTATGTATATTTTGTACACACAACAGATAATTATAAAATATTTATGTAAATACATTTTTGAAATATTGGCGTGATGAGAAAAGTGACATCGTATAAACATATTCTAATAAAACATAATACGGAATACGGCGGAAAACCAAGTCAGTGCGAACAAAATATACTTATTGATCGAATTGATACAAAAACACCGCGGTACTGGAAATGTTGCCATACAGTATTACTAAATTCCATAATATTTTAGGCAGGTTCTATAATTTCAATTATCTATTATCTGTGAATTCTTATACTCATTATTGTCTATTATCAGTAAATGAATTTGACGTTTGGTTAGTTCGTGAGTGTGTGCGTATCGCGTTTTAAAATATTTTTTGTGTAAATCAGAATCTATCATCGAAATATAAATTTAAAAGATTCAGTAACAATAACGCGTAATTATGGTTGGCATATCAGAAATAATTAATAACACAGTAAAACTTGACGAACCTGGAGAATGTCTTTCAGAAAATTATACACTATCGAAGAATATTCCTTGTTTGGTAGAATCGTGCATGGTACCTGGGCTTTCCAAACCGTATGATGAATATACGGAACCACTTAACAATTATTATAGAATGTTTTCACAAGAAAAAGAAACTAAGTTACTGGAATTGAATTCTGTATTGAATAGTCTCGAACCAATAAACTTCACACAACCTATAAATTATGAATTTGTTACTACAATGTTTTTATTAACCGAGGAGATGAAAACGGAAGGACCTTGGTATGATGAATGCTATTCAAAACATTCTAACGCCACAATACATTGGTTTCAAAATAAATGCAACTTTTGTGATTCACAAGACCATGAGTCAAAAAACTACAAGAATACAATTTTACAAAATTGTATGCGAAAAATACATGGTAAACTTACAAAAGATAAGTGGAAATATCATCCCGCGGCGCTTCACTGCTATAGAAATTTAATACATAATTTGCACAAGGTAATTACCATAATTTGGTAAATGAAATATAAATAAATAATTAGTACACGGTAATCAACATAATTTGGCAGTTGATAGTTTCTGTAAAAAAATGTAATAATGATCTACCCACAGTACCCATCTGCATTATGTTTTTTTATTTCAATTTTAAAATTTCTTACAATAGAAATTAAAAATGCACCCTCAAAACAAAAAGCTTCCAGCTTCCCCTGTTTTGGTCAATCAAGATCCAATCTCTCTTCATACAGTCTTCTTTCGCAATCTAGGATTTGTTGATTAATACTTATTTTAAATAGTAAAATACAAAAAAATGATTGTCTGGAATATTTCACATTTAAAATATAATACAAGTGTATTTAACTGTCTAATTATTTAATACAAAGTTATTATATTTTGATCTTTTTTGAATATCTATATTTGTAATAATAGTTTTTGGGAAGAGTTAATTTTAGGAATTTGTCTATTTTGCAGTTTTAAACAACTTAATAAATTAGCTTTATTATTAAAACAATAAACTTTTTGTTAATTTAGATGGGGAAAATCTCATGTCCTTTGCCGTTAATATTCCCTGGAACTCTTCTCCAATTGGATGATTACCATGATGAAAATAAAGTGGAAGGGTTGAAGTGCTGTTCTTCATTATTAAGGAACTTGGTTATTATATTTCTATACTACCTCTATTCAATTAATTTAAATAATTTTGTAGTGAAAATGTTTTGCAATTAATGTTGTAAATGATTAAACATATAAAATTACCATAAAAAAACAAGTTATCGAGGACTTTATTCCCATAAAATTCAGTTTTATTCTTTGAATATTTTGTTTTACTGGAGAAATTAATATTCATTATACGTTATTTTATTACTATTTATTTATTAATAAAATGTTATTTTATTACTATTTATTTATTAATAAAATGTTATTTTATTACTATTTATTTATTAATAAAATGTTATTTTATTACTATTTATTTATTAATAAAATGTTATTTTATTACTATTTATTTGTATAAGAATGTCTTTGCCAGTAATTTTTTTATGGATGTGGTCAGTTTATGATACTTTGAAATCATTACAAATTTGATTTGTTCATATAATCTCTCGGTTTTAAAAAAAATAAATATTTATATTAAATCTATACATCCACTCTCATCTAAATAATACCATACTATTGTTATAAAAATATTTTTAGGATCCCTACATACATTGATAAAAATATATTTGAGTTTCACACTTTATTTACCAATTGCAACAATGCTATATGGGTTTTTACAAATACAGTAAAACCGCGATATAACGAAACCCGATATAGCGAAAAATGACGTATTTTTAATTTTTCATACAAAAATGCATTTATATAACGAAATCCCGTTAATATGTATAACAAAATCATTTTTGTCCCGTACGAAAAAATGCCAATACATTTACGTAAATTTATAACGAAATAAAAAAATGTTAAAAGATGAAAATATTATTTCGCACTTACAAAGCCGCGCCGATGCATCTGCCGTATGCGAACGGTTTTATGGCCTTTTCGGCGGTGCGCGGCGGTCGGTCGACAAGGTAGTAAAACAATTCAAACTTCTTCTTGGGTTCATAGTAGGTCCATAAAACCATTTGACATAATTCTTGCGGCGTTCTCTTAGACACGTTTTACGTACTCTAATATGTATTGAAATTCCAGACCCAAACAGCTGTAAAATACAAAAATTAACAGGAACCCCCCGAAAGTTGCAGTATGTACTTATTGGAAATGTCAGTCTCAGTGTAACGTCTGTAGAGTTAAGTTTGTTCAGCCTTTAACGCGATTATTGCATGACCGAACTGAATATTTACATAAATTCATTTTCGTTTGACAATTGTTTTCGTGTGAACTCGTCAATAATATAAATAATTCGTTAAAATATTTTATGGACTATTTTTGTACGGCATTTTGTATTTCTATTAACTATTGTTTTCGTGTATTTTAAGTGAACAATGTTAACGATAATTTTTAAGTGAACAATTTTAACGATTATAAATATATTTTGAAGTGGTTGCCGCCGTTACAGGTAAGTACTTTCGTAATTTATATACGACTCATTTTATAAAAATGCCGCGATTCAACTGTAAAATTGTTATTTTTGAATTATTTTGTATGTTTCATGCCCAAAACTATGTTTGAAGCGGCTCTACATTTAAACACAATTAAAATATTGTTTTGTGTTTGCAATATTCTGGAATTTACAAAAATATCTTCCAATTGGTGTTGAATAGGTTCTGTTCTTAATTTAATTCCTTTGATTATCCATTTGCTTATCTGTTTTAATAATAAAACTACTAAAAATATGTAGGTATTCAGTTCCCCATGGCCTTTTTCCTCCTTTGTTTGCAGAATTTGCGATCTTTTTTGAAGCCGCGCAACATTTTTTTGCGATGGCGCGGAACATATAGTAGGTTTTATTATTATTTTTTTCGTTATATGTGGGAATTCGTTATCACGAATTTTTATTTTTTGGTCCCTTGGATTTCGTTATATCGCGGTTTTACTGTAAATAGATAGAGCGCCGGCCATCTTAGATGATATACACTGTTGTAGGGAAGCTCACTTAGAAATTGTGCTCAATAGTATTTTTGAGTTTACTGTCAATGCAATGTTGCTGTTTACAATGCAAGTTTTGAGAGCGTTTATGTGGCGCTTTTAAAAAAAGTGAAAAAAAATATTGTTTTTTATATTTTATATCTGAATCTTAACCTGTTATTTGCCCAAAAAATCCTATGTGAAACAGCATCATCCTACCATATTGGCACCGGAATTATTAAAATTCTAGCTTTTTCTGAATTTTATTTTCACGAAAAAATCATGAAAATGTTGGTATAACTAAAAATAAAAAACCTAGGTACTATTTCATCATAAGCGTCCATCAACCGCGATTTCGTATAGTTTTGAGATGGAAAAAGTTTGAAAAAAAGATGAAATAAAAGTTTATAATGTTGCCAGAACATTTAATAACTTATTATTTATTTTATATTTATTTTTTGGATGGACGACTTCAGATTTTATTAACATTACTATTGTTATATTTAATTTGATCTTTACCTATAACATTTTATTTACACTAATATTATTGTGTTTAATGTGATGTTTAAAATGAAAAAAATATTAGCATTTCACATCACAACTGTGTACACATTGCACTTGTATAACACTAACAACACACATAAAATGATGCCGTTGGCCATGGCAATTACCAATGCTACCTAACGATGCACTTACTGTATTTATGGTGGTACTTGTGAATTATTATTTTAATTCATAACTAAAAAATAATATCTTATTCGTTTGAATTACTTAACAATAAAAATGAGAAATATTGCAAATGTACATCAAAATCTAACTGACAATTTACTCAAATTGGAACGTTCCAGATACTTTCCAACTTATTGCATAATTAAATCGCGTATCAAAGATGAATGATAATGAAATATGAACCTTAAAATAATCATCCTCAACGTCGTTTTCATCATTCAACTCATCATCAAACTCTACCATATTGGAAATATCTAAAACGTTGGGAATATCTCCACTAACGAAAAAGTCACCCTCTGCCATTTTGTAAAAAAAGTTTGTAAAAGTAAAAATAAAATCAAAAAAGTATTTGAAAATTTGATAACTGTAAAATGAAAAAATATCAGCACTTTGACATTGATATGAGAGTGTGTGTGTTAGATTTTCAAATGTAATTGAAATTGCAATCATTTTCATATAAATCACTATTATCTATGGTATAAAATAAATCTGGCAGCACAAAAAGTGAGCGCCAACTGTCAATTTGGTATAAAGGAAAAATTATGATTTTTACGCTCGATTTCATATGTAATTCGTGGTGTTCTTGAGTTGAATAATATTTCTATGGGTCACCGTATGATATCACTACTGGGAAGAATAATTTAGTTTAAAATCTTATATGTGGTGCCTGTGATATCAATCGTTATTCACTAATACTGCACGCAGTCACGTGGGCGTCGGTCATAGAATAAGGGTAGTCAACATGACATTCTTACATTTATTGCTGTCTCTTTCTATAGCCGTAAATACTTCGATAGCTAGTTCTGGGTTTTCTATAGGTAATGTTGAATACGGTAATTCAATCCGTAAATCCAAAATACACAAATATTTGTGAAACTGTGCTGGTGGCCAATGTCGCTCTCCTTGTAGTCTGATGGTCCTTAACTCTACTCGACAGCCACCGAAAACTTTCTCACAACCGATAGTCCAAAAATACATAATACAAAATGTTTTTATATTGCCGCCGTAAAAGTCCGTCTGAATTGTAAAAACTGTCTCTTCCCAGTAGTAGCTTCACTTTTGTTTTCTGTTTTTAAATCCACACAAAAAAAATACACATATTCAAAATTTTATACTAGGCCTACCTATCGAAGTATAAAAGTGCGTAAACACTTTCTTTGTCGGCGATAGCCAACGCGGGCTTTCTTTGGGTTAACTGTGAAATTTGCATGTAAAATTAATAAATAAAAAATAATTGCCTGAGCAATGGATATATTAGTATATGTTTTAAGTATATAAATTCTCATTGAATAGGTAGTTTTCATATTTATTTACAAAACTAAATGTATGGTTATGTCTGACATAAAAACAAATTTTTATTAATTCTAATATTATTTTTACCAGTCATTTTTTTACATGTACTAGTTAACATGCGTAAAATTAAATATTGTATTTTTAGGAGTATTATGAGACTGGCTATGAAGAGGTGGTGTATGAGACGTTATTAAAGTTATTAAATTGTAGAGGAACATCAGTTTTGGAAGGAACACTGGAATGCATAATGTTGATACTACCCATGTTTTCTACCCATATCTGTAATAGTCAGGTAAGACTAAAAACCATTACTTTATTATTTATATCACACATGCACACTTTTCTATTCAAATGTTACATGTTGGATGTAAATATATGTATTTGATATTGTATTATTATACACTTTCCTTATATCAATTTAGATATTGTTATTTAACATTTATTTTGCATTCTAGTGGTCAAAAAGTGACGATGTTTTCGAAATTATCTTGGGAGATTTATACTTGGAGACCGAGCTAAATAGGAAAAAAATATATTTTAAATATTTACCAAATTTGTTTGAGATTAGCGGAAATAGTGCTATTCGCTGGAAAAAGAAAATAGTACATTTGTTATGTGATACCATAGACATTTATTTAAATGATCGCGTAGAAATTCACATTGTTGATTACTGTTTGAAGGTATGTTACATTTATTTTTTATTAGAGTTGATTGAAAATTACCAGGTAGTCTAAAAAAGTACCTTTGCATGCATATAGTAAACTGAATAACTATAAAATTGATTTTAGTAGTATTTGTACAACCATGTATACTGTATCACGGATATTAGTAACTTTCATTAAGTTAGCTTTTTGTATTAGAGATATGTACTCACATTGTGATAGCTAAAATATATTTTTATTTTTCAGTGTTTAAGAGCTTGGCTTAAGGTTAGTTGGCCAATATGGAATTCTATTGCCGATTTGGGAATATTGATGAGGTTATATAAATTAGTTTATGCCCTCGGTGACGTCGCAGAGGCAGAAGATGTGAAACACTGCTTAGTCTCTGTCGAAAAATGTATAATTTTTCTATTTTCTTTGTGTACAGAAGAACAGAGACAAAAACTGTTAAAGGATGAAAATGTAGAAATACTTAAGTTAGGTGAAAATTTCAGTACACATTGGATTTCAATAAAAAATAAAATAATTAATTTGACACATTGTAATTCAGTAATAGAAAAAGAATGACATTTTTACATAATTAATTTATAATTTTTAAGGAGAACACATTTTTGTTGTGAATTGCATTTTCAGAACATAAGTTTCTATTGTATTTTTAATACAAATTAAATTAATCTACTAGAAAGATATACAGAAAAAAATCTATTATATTTATCGAGAAAAAAATTAGTTGCTACCGGGATTCGAACCTGGACCTCTTCTTATACATATAAAGTTTATCCAAATTTAATAAAATGGATTAATTCATTTAATTCTGGCGTCTCTTAGCGTGTTTTATTCAAAGGTATTTAAGAGTCAATGCAATATAAAGTTGATTGCTTTTAAAAATGGAATAATATATATATATTTTAAATGGAATAATAAAAGTATGTATCAATCATAAAAATATACAGATATAAGTTCTAAATTTATCATAAACATAATCGGTTGCTGTAGTGGATTGCTGTAGTAACACGTTTTCCCGGACAGGAAGAGGTCCATGTTCGAATCTCGGTTGCAAATAAATATTTTTTTGGTAAATATAGTTTTTCTGAATATCTTTCTAGTTGATTAATTTAATTTGTATTATTTATAATTAATTAGACTTTTCATTTATGTTTTTACTGATTTAAGTTTATAATATTTAATATGCTACCATAATGCTGCGTATACTCGGATGATTTGATCTTGTGTCTCAGAAATTTGTCTGTAAAATTTGATGTGTACCAGTTGCATTTCTTATACTGTACAAAATATATAGGGCAATGAATCATAGGTTGCTTCATGGTCAATTCTGTATCGTCCTTGATGCACTTTCGAGACAAGTTTCATCCATGTATACACACCATAACAGTAAACTTAGAGGCAGTATACAGGTGGTTCTCAACTTCCATACGTTCTACTTTCGTACATATTTAAAATTTATATTTTTATCGATATGTATCGCAAAAATGGGCATACTTCCATGTAGCCACTCTCCCCTCCTCTCTGACATTAGTTCCTCCCTTCCTCTCAGACATTAGTCCCGCCTCCGTCACAGTTAGAATGTGTGTTGCCAGTTAATGTACGTATCTGTTTTGGTATAAATATTTCGCCCTTATCAATTCATAAAAATTAGTGAAAAGCGGAGAAGCAGTAGTGTAGAGACATAATTAGACATTCTGAAAGCGGTAAATCTTTTGCTTCGATCGTTCGTTCGTATGACTTAAGCCGATCTACAATATGTTTAATCCTGAAAAGCAATAATAAAATAAAGGAATATTGTTATGTTGCGATCTAGCTTTTTGGAAGAATTATGGAATGCAATAAATTATGGAATTATGGAAAGAACAAATGGAATGCAATAAATATTATTGGGGATGTGTGCTGAAATAAGAGTTAAAAATGAAAGGTTGCTGGAAACAAGTATGTCCACAAATGATGAATGATTCTGTGAATTTGGAAGAAACTCCTAAAACTATAGCAACTCAAATAGTTCATATAATTAATGAATTTAACTTTAATGTCAACAACAACAATATTAATGAGTTAATGAAATTTCATTCGGAACCTTTGTCAAATGTAGATTTGATTAATCTACGAAAGATAAATTAATTACAAAATGAAGGGGAAGAAAAACAAGAAGCTGATAAGGAACTCACTGTTAAGACTTTGACAATTAAGAATATGAACAAAGCTTTTGTGCATCTTGACAAATTTTCCACCATCATGGAGGAATGTGATTCCAATGCAGAGCGTATATATCATGTACGAAGGGCAATAGAAAAAGACAGCATGTTATGGAATTGTTCAATTCTTGATAAATTTATAAAGAAAACACCAGACACTAATCAATTTACTTATATGCACCTCATTCTAAAATAAATATTTAAAAAACACTTTTCCATGTTTTTTTACGTTGCTCTACTTTCATACACGTTTCAGGAACCAATTACGTATGAAAGTCGAGGACTGCCTGTATACATATATCTTACTGGATTTCATCAACTGCAAATAAACTTGTGACTTGGGCATTTAATACATATCTTCTACATAGATTGTCTAAAAGTTTTATGTTTTTAAAACTGGATTCTGTTTATTTATTACTTTATCGCAGTCTATTCTGCACTGCTCTTTTACTCCACACCATGTGTGCATATTTAAATTCTAGGGTTCACCAATATTATAAAGATGGCAAATAAGCCTTATTTTATTTCTCTTTTCATCATATAGCAGTAAAACAACTACTTTTGTGGGTAGTTCGTATTTACCAATGCTGTCCTCATTTATAGATTGAGATCTTATCAGAAAAATCTCAATCCATTCTTGCTTAATTCCAAATATCTCATTTAATTTGTAAAGTCAATGTGCGATAATTACTTCATTCATTGTTTACCATCAAATTTCAGGAGTTTATCATGATTTATATTAAATAAACATTTTAATCATAAGTATGTTATTTATTATTTAAAAAAAAACTAGTCTCGCTTAGATTGTAGTAAACAATATGTACATGTATGTATATATAAAGCAATTATTAGAAGTCTATTTTTAAACCGCAGTCTATAAAAACAGTGCCTTTCCTCTCTGGTGTTCTCATTTTTTTTAAATCCATGTGAATTTGTCACTAGAAATTCCAAAGGTTTTTAAAAAGAAGGGTTTACATACTTGAATCCCTGCTACTCTGTATATTCTAGTGCTAGTTCTTTTCTGAGAATTTTTCATTCTTCTTTTTATTGCTTCTTCTGAAACCATTGTACAAATTAATGCACTCTGAGCATTGTGAGATCCACTTTTGTAATATTGCACAAATTCTCATTGCACAACATCTCTACCTATTTTATCAAAACACCCACAGGGACAGAGATATTCTTTTAAAGTTTTTGACTCTAATTTTGCCTCTCTGTGTAAAATATGTTTCATTGGTCGAATGGTTATCACTTGTGAATTGATTTGGAGACGGGTGCATCCTTTTTATTTCCTTTTTGGACGTAATTTGTTTTTCAGTTTTTTCAGAAACATTAATAATTTCAGTATGTTTCAATACTAAGGGAATATTTAAGCTGGAATTGTTTGACTCTGTTAATGGATTAGTTTCAGTGTACACAGCTTCCACATATTGCTCCATAATATCGGGCTTCTATAGAAAAATAAATAAAACTTCATAATTTTTGAAAAAAAAACGCTTATAAACTTTAATAAATGAAATAATAGTAAAATTAGGTAAAAAAATGACACATTTCAATTCTAATTTGAATATATTTTCTGGTAGTAAATAATGTAGTGAAATACAGCAATACCTTATATGATTAAAGTGTGCTGAAAAAAGAATGAACTATGCAAAACCACACTGGTCAAGGTATCACATGTTTTAGTATAATGCATTTCAATCATACAATTAATGAATGCATATAGATTTTTATTGGTAAATCAATGATGTTCATACTCTAAAGACACAATTTTTTATTTTGAAAAATATTTGAACACCATAATGTGCATTTTTTTCTTTTTCTCAGCGTACATGTCTTTTCAGTGCGTTTTCTAAATTTTTCATACATTGTTTATCACAATATAGCACCTAGCAATTGTGAAAACACAAATTAAACAAATCTACTGAAACCAAAATATCAAAAATCTTAAATAAAATAACAATAACTTTGTACGAAACCACGAAATTTCGTGGTTTCATACAATGTTATTGTTATTTTATTTAATATAATATGTCAAACTACAAAGCTACTGCTTTCTACGAAAATATATCAAAAATCTATTCTTACCGGTGTGAATGTGGAGTCTTCCTTCCTTGATACCCTCATTTTTTTAAAGCCATGTGAACTCTGCCGCTAGAAATTCCGAAGGACTTCAAAAAGAAAGGTTTGCAAACTTGAATGCCTGCTACTCTGTATGTTCTAGTGCTTTTTCTTTTCTGAGAATTTTTTGCTCTTCTTCTTTTGACGGCTTCTTCAGAAACCATTGCACAAATTAAAGCTCTCTGAGCATCGTGAGAGTCAACATTGTAGAACTTTTCAAATTTTTTTTGCAGGATTTTTCTTCCTATTTTACTGTAACACCCGCATGAACAAGAAAATTCTCTAAATATTTTTGCCTCCTTAATCTTTCCTCTTTGCGTAGTATAGGTTTGATCGGTTAAATACTTCATTTTTCTTATTTGCCGATTTTGAGATGGGTATTAGCTCTTTCTTCCCCTTTTTGGTTCACTTTGGTTAATTCTTTCTGAAGCAAAAATATCAAAGTTATTTGACAGTCGTACTGACTTACTAGTTGCAGAGTTTAACAGCTCCACACATTGCTCAGATTGCTCATTAATGTTCGGTTGCTGTATAGAAATGGATATTTTATTTATAATTTAAGAATTTTAATTTATTTTTTCTGGAATATGCCTTCTACTGAATCAAATACGGTCGAACTTGGTTATAGTGAGTTCATGGCTATAGTAAGCAAAAATTCTTTGATATTTTAGTTTATGCAAGTTTTTATACAAAAGTGAACTATTATAACGAGCTTGCTTTTTGGTTATACCGAACAAATAATACAGCCAAGATGTGAATATTTGCATTTGTTAGGACTAAAAAAAATTAATTCTCAAAAATGAAAGCAATTAAAGTGAAATAAGTGGCGGACACGCCACCGACCGTCGGGTCATAAAATTTATGACATTACCTAAGATTTTTGGCTGCCAAAACTTTGACCATGTTGGTGCTTACAACTTATTGAGCATCAAACAAAAGTGTCAAATAAAAAACAGACATCCGAAAATGCCATTTTACAATCTCGGCCCCTTTTTACATTTGTGTTTTTCTCTGAATTTAAATTATTATGAAATCGTCTAAAGTAATGTTTGTATCCGTCGACAATGTTGTTTTGACAATTTGTGACTTTTCAGTTAAAAAGTGGCCCTTGATTTACAAACATGTCTACTAACAAAATACAGTCTCTCAATTCATCAGAAAATCAAAATCATTTGTGAATTAAGAACACAACGTGAAAAATGTTTAAGTGTGTAAAATTTTTCTTTGTCTTCTTTAACTGTTTCAATATTATTGTCGGCATTTGAAAACAACATCACGAAACAAAAAAAAAAATAGAGAATGCGATGTTAATGTAGAATTATTACAATGGACAATGAACAAAACAGTTCAGGAAAAATGATTTTACATATAGCAATGGTTGATTGGATATAATGAGAAATGGCTATAACAAGCAAATTTAGTTGGTCCCCTCATGCTCGTTATAAGTAAGTTCAACAGTATATTATTTATATTAAGGATAAAACAATTTTATATTAATAATAAAAATTTCTTTTCAATAATTGTGTTATAACTGAACTTACCTCGCCCACTTGAATTATCTATTTTCATATTATTCAAATTTATTTTTATACAGACTTTATTTTAAGATTGGGTTGAATTCTCAATGTCACAAATACATTATGTGATTTTCTCAAGCCTGGATGTTTTTGTGATGTGTTTTACTACAGTAATTGGGCCTCGTGACCTGTTATAGGTTTAATAAATTTAAAAATATGGCAAACTGGCGAATACGGTATATGCTCAGATTTGCAAAAATATGTTTTTCGGTAGAGTTGATAGATAAAGTATGTCAAATGTCAGAATTTTTTATGGTGATAATTTCGAAACTTTTTATACATTTGCGATCCAATCTGTTTTTTTTTCATTTCATAGAAAACATTTTTTTTTTAATCTGTGAATATACATATCGTATTCACCAATTATGCCCCGTAATAATCAATTAAACTATTTTTTCTTTCCTGTTACGTTTTGTTTAAAATACGCAAACCCTGATCTATCTGGCTGTGATGAAATTAGATTTTTAAAAATCAAACTGTAGAAAACTAACCTCCAGATTGACTGAATCGTTTGGATTTCTGGTTTTGTTCAGAATTAATGTTGGCCGGGATATATATCCCTCCATTTTTCACGATTTATAATATTTAGCATTGTAAATATGGCTGTTTGTTATAATCTTTCTGTATATATTTTTCTCAACAGATGACACTGACAACTGATACTGGGCCCTATATATTTTTTCTATGATGGGCCCGTTCATATATTTCTAAACTTTATGGACTGACTCAACGTGTTTCAATATTAATGGTTATTTGGGAACATATTTTAAACAAATACAATGAAAGCTATTTATATTATAATATAGTTCACCTAGAACATATAATGAAAAGTAATTGATATTGTGTGTCTGTGAACGTAGTATTTATGGTAGCGTAGGTGCTTTAAAGAGAAAATGTTGAACGGGAGGTCGAACGGAAAGAGGGAGGATATTGGTAAAAGGTTTTATGGTAGGGTAGATTGGGTTGGTTGTAAAGGGTTTCATTTTCTGTTTTTATTTTGCATACTTTAAATATGTGCATTAATTACTTTCTAACATTAGAAGACGACGTATAATTGTTTCGTTTTTATAAAATATGAATAATATTGAAAAGCAATGAAGACGGTTATAACACTTTCCTAAAATTAGTTGGACATTAGAGAATAATCGTATAATTGTTTACTTTACATAATTTTTATAAAAATGTAATAATACCGAAAAACAATGGTTGAGGACGGTTTACTTTACATAATTTTTATAAAAATTTAATAATACCGAAAAACAATGGTTGAGGACGTTTATAACATATTCAGTGCTATAACCATCCTCTATCACCACACATTGAACAGGGGCCCAGAATGTCCGTGCTCAACAATATTCATACATTTGGTATCGACGCTTTTCCCAGCGCTAATATATTATTAGGTTGGGTATGATTAATAAGAACGTTATGAGTTTATTTTCAACTTTATTTTCAAGGCATGCTCAGACTACGAACGACACACACGGCAAAGGCGGTAAGAAGAGTGCTATGTCTCCAAAGTTAGTTGCGCGTCCTTCCTTCTAACGGCAATCCTGGTAATCTCTTGTAGTGGTTATCCTGGAATGCGGTCTTTGAGTATTTGGCGCGTAACAATATATTTTTTAAATTAACCTCAGTAAGAGATCTACAAAATATAAAACAAATTTTAAATATTCTCGCGTAGAACACGTTTTGCATTGAGAAGTGATTAAATTAGAACTTGATTTAGCTGAGAAGTATGACCTTGCCAGATTAAATACCTGGGATGTAAACAAAATGACCTGGGAGGAATGGTTTCGTTCCTTCGTGACAAGGGATACTGATTTGTCGGTAAGAGCAGCCCATGCAACCAGTTTGGCGAGAGCTACGAGTTTCAACCGAACAAAAAATGTTGAAGCCTTTGACGATAATTTAGAAAAAGTCATGGACCGACATTATTTTGAGCACCAAGATATTTTCAATTTGGATGAGACTGGTGTTACAACGGTCCACAAACCTGACAGAAGAATGCAATTTTACTTTATTATTGTGTTTTAAGAGCTGTGATAGCTTGGTGCAGTGGTCGAGACGTTGGCCTAGTTAGTGGTGGGGGGTTCGCGCCTCGTTCCAGGACACCAGCAAGTTAGTCCTATTTTCATAGCACAAGCGTTTAGTTTAGTTTGAAAATAGTAAGAATATTGATGTGAAATTAATATTCGATTTATACAATATACAATCGTCCTGAGGCTGGGGTCGGTTACCCATTCATCTTTTATACCTCTCTTGTGTACCCTAATCGCAGTTATAAGAAACAAAAGCCAAATAAAAACGCTTTATGGAATAGTAATTTGTTTTGATTTAACTATTGCATTATATTTTTTAAAAGCAGTTGAAGTAAAAATATTGCAATCGCACCCGGTCTACCCTACATGGAGTCCATACATAGCTCAAGCTTTGAGTAGTAATTTGAGAGTAAATTATTACTTGGTTACTGAAGCAGTACCTTTTTACATATTGTGGTACATTATTGTACTCCAATATATTATTTCTTAGAATAGTTCTGAGCCGAGTTTTGAGAACTTTGTGTTTACCAAAATTTAGTGTGAATAAGGCAGTGACTTGGCTCGATAAGAATAGGTCAGTTTTAGTTGCAAATATTAAAAAAATATATTTGTTTCGTAAGTAGGTGCATTTACAAAATATTAAAAAAAAAATGTTTGAAGGAGAGCTGAAAGGGTATTACACAATGCAAAATGAATTGTTTAACAAATGGCTTTAATTATAGGTTTGATGTTAATAATATGCATGTTAATAATGTGATCTGAATAAGTGTATAAACAATTCAATCAGCAGTTAAAATCACATAAGGAAAACCCATGAAAACAATATTCCCGATGAATTTTGTGCTATTTATAAATTTTGTTTATTTGTCAATTTAAAAATGCAAATACAAGTGAAATGGAAGAAAACATATTTTTATGTATAAATATATGCATATACATTCTTCTTTTCATTGGCGTTTCACTCCTATGGAGTGTTCTTGCCATTACTGAGTAATTTTAATTAACGTTGTCTGTGATAATATGATCTAGATATATATTTTTTGAGTAATACTATTTTAAGTAGTGAACGCGTTGAATAAACTCACATTATAAATCCCCCATAAAACGCAGCAAACCAAAGATATAAAGCATGAGAAAATAAAGTTCTCCTGAGAGTTTTCTAAAGAGGCATTATTCAAATTGGTCCACAAACAACAGGTAGGTACCCATCTAATTCCCTTCGCAGTTTGCCGGCCTCGAGTCAAATCCGGGGAACTTCACACGTTTAATTTAACTTTATTCAATTCCAACGGTTCTGAAAAATTACATTAAATTTTTTCGATTATTTTTATGCTTTCTACAATGTATCAAAATATTGATTATACAGTTTTATTAGTGTTTTTTTTTTTTTTAACAAAAAAGATAAACAATGGGGTATAATAAATATTGAATTAAGTTATTATATAAATTAAAGTAATGGTAAATTTTATTCACACTGTAGTTTAAGAGGTGATAAACTATTGTATTTATACATCAGCATTAAGAATTAATAAAATAATTGTGCAATTAAATTACGAGTACGACAATACATGGGTATACAAATACGGTATAACGATAGTACACGCCAGCCAATTGATTTTTATAATATTTACAAGGTCACTAATTCGTATTTAATCGTATTTTTGCAAATTTTCCTAAATTCATCGTTGTCATAGAGACTTTCGTTTTATTTTCGCAGTTAGATGTTGGATGAGAAATTTATTGTAGAAATGTTCATTGGTTCAGAATTTTTTATGTACAGTTTTCTGGGCAAATCTGCCGTGTAGATGTGACCTTTCTGGCCGACGTTTCGGATGATGGACCCTGCAATGGGATCAGAAAAGTCAGATATACACGGCAGATTATACCAGAAAATTGATCGCAGTCTTATATTATTTTATATGTAATAAAAATGTTCGTTTGAATGTTTTGATAACGACCTCGCTGTCGCTGTCATCCTCAGTCAGATTATAATGATGTCTGCACCGAAGAATCTGTCATTTGATATTATTATTTTGATGGGTAATTCATGATGTATTGATAAATAAACATAATTATAAATAAATCCGAAATCATACACGCTTTAAGTTGCCGCTTATTCGAGTACACTGGGGCCACTTGATGTTCGTCTGTCACCAGACTCGCCAGCCGCAGTCGGTCCATGGGCGCGAAATGTGATGCGGTTGAGTTAACACCCGAACGTTACTTCATTATATAATTTTTAGTTTAAATACGCGAAGAACGTGAAGGTGATGGAATAGCGGTTAATCTTCTCCGAAGAAGGCCAGATCAGTTATGTCAGCAGGTAAGGTGACGGCACCAGTTTTATGGAATTGTAAGGGCGTTATCATGATAAACTGTATGGATGAGAATAAAACAATAAATATATAGTACTACGTTAGCCTCATAACACGATTAAGAAATTAAGAAAAAACTGACAAAAGGCACCATCTCTCATCAGGACAATTCGTCGGTTTATGCAACGGCAGCGGCATCGGCAATGACCGCGCTGCACGCCACTGGCTTCCAATTGATGAGCCGTCCGGATGGCACCGTCAGATTTTTGCCTCTTCCCTAATCTCAAAAAAAATCTCGGCGCGAAAAAAATGGTGCCATAGCGCTTGTGGGGCAATATTTAAATTTACAATTTACATCATTGGAAAAATTTAATTTAGCGTCAAAAAGATTATATTGAAAAATATAAAAATTTCTAACCATGCTCAATCATGTTCTTTCAAAGCTGCGAATTTTTTATCCTAGCTTAGTATTATGCATCATTAAAACTCTGTTGTTTGCATAGGAAAACAAAATTTTGTGAAAAAAGTTCGGAAATTACAAAATTTACTATTTCCAGAGTGTTAAATTCAGTCGTCATTGTTATTCATAATATATGCATTTTTATTTATGAACTTGGAGATATTTCAATTTTATTTGGCTTTATGCTTCTTTCGATGGGGACCGGGACCGAGACTATTATTAGTCTGGCGCGTCAAGGTCAAATATTTTAATCAGTCCGAACATGTACCGCCCCATCTGTTACCTGTGGGCCGGTGTGGCACTACCTCTCCGTACAGTTACATGTCCCTAGAAGCTCATTCTTTAAAGGTCCAAAAAAAATTGTACATCGTATCCTTGAAAATAGGATTTGGCAAAGTCTACATTTTTTATCGATAAATTGTATCACGATTCTGTAGGGGAAATAAAGTATGAATCACAAGTACGCCACTGATCCTAGAAAACTACTATTCTCTCGTATCACGTGTCTCATTGTTGTATTCAGAGGATCTTTAATTCAACGGAGAGTATATTATTTTAATTATTAATTTTAATAAAATATACCGGGTACGCACGAACACGCAACGGAAAAAATATTGAGTTTAGTTTCGCGCTATATATTTGCAGTTTAAACAATACACACAAAATACGCATTACATCAATTTTTATTATGTATTTTTTACGGCTGAATAATAAGGCCGGCAGTATCGGGAGATTGAAACGATAAGAGATAAATGTCTGTGTACAATGATCAAATGTTCGGGGCTCGTTAAATATTCTGCACTGAACGCAGCCCGAGCGTCGCAAGCGCTAGGTAACTTCTTGTGATTCCGGCCTGAGTGTTTCATCAGTCTCCCCTGTGGAAACTGTAACTTACCATAAGGGGAGTGTGGGGTGAACGATTCCCGAGAAAAACAAGGTTTCCCGCCATTCACTTCGACATTCCACTCATCTCCGCAGCATTCTGTAGATCATGTTGAAGGGGGCATCTAACATCATAACATCAATTACGTTGCTTTTTTAAGTACTTTTTTGAGCTTTCATTGGAACACGCGTCCCGAGATGACTAATAACGTTGAAAGTAGATCCCGTTGCGTTTCATTTTCGGAAGAAAATCTATAAAACCTGACATTATAAATCCACTGTGAGCACGCCGCTGTCGTAATCAAAATGATCGAATTTTTTATAGGGACATCGTTTTGCTGTAAGTAATTTATTCATTTAATTTTCAAAATTTATTTAAAATTATTATTGATAACCACGTATCTAAAAAATATAATAATTTCTAGGCAAAATTGAGGAAGAAACTCTTTAAACATTACCTATTATCTGTTGCACTACGTTTATTGCTATAAATCTCTATTTACTTCAAAATGATTTCTGTCGCCTCTCAATTCATTCTAAATCTTTTTTTCTTTGTTGAGAAATGAGTCAATTTTTTATTTATTTCAATTTTATTACATACAATATACGTTATAATTTTGAATATTTGCCAAACTTCATAACAGTTTTACTGCTGTCCAAATCGTGAATCTCGTTCCTCTTGTGACGAACCAGCGATTCAGAATCGCTGTTGAGCTTCTACTTAAGCAGAATTTTAGACACCCTCCATTTATATAATATGTATCCATTACACGAATGCATTTTAAAATATTTCAGCGGGCGACGATTTTATTAAATAAGAATGTCTTAAAAGGAAACCAAAAAAGGTATTGCCAGTAAAACAAAATGACGGTGACTAGACAAATGGAAACAATATGTGTGAATTTTTAAAATTCTTTATTTTCATAATATTTTTCTTTACACAAAGATATTATTTTATATAACAGTTACGTTTTCTGTATTTTTTCACTTTTAATTTAATCATATTGTAATAACCCAAACTCCTGTTACAAAGCTTAACTTAACAACTATAATTACAAATATTACACATTATATCAACTACATAACATTTCCATTTCTTTATATTAATATACAATCATACAATATCAATTACAAAAATATTACAATATACATACATAAGTATCGGTACTCATCATATAAATACATTCTTAAGGGATTCTTTCAGTAACCCTAAAGGGAGTTGTGGGCATCAGTAAGACCTTAACGGTCTGAACACTCGGACGACAAATATTACAGAATGCATTTTTCCCGCGGAATATTTTGAGTGGTGGGGGAGGGGGGGTTTGCGCTTGCACCTACGAATCCACTCCAAATGTAAATAATAATTCTTTATTATAAAAATCAGTTACAGTCAAAAGCCTACTACTTACTATTCCAAAGAAAAAATTCGCCTGGCGAATATAACTTAAAAAAACTGGAGTATAACCCTCATCGAACTTCTCAATTATGTTGATGTCCTCAATAGAAAATAGAGCATTTGCAATTCGTGTATGTAATTTTTTTTTTAAGAAAATATCACTTTTAATTTTTTTGAATAACGTGATTTATCATAACGTTTATAGCGTTGTACTTTATTTAATTTAAAAAAAAATCTCTTCAAATGATCCATAAAATTGTATTATTTAATTTCTATATAATATTATTTGTTCATATTATGAATATGTCATTATTTTGAATGAAATATTTGAAAGGCTCTGAAGACACTAAGTTTAGAAACAATAATTATTAATATTAAACTGCGCAGTTTTATGGAATGTATTACCTATACACGTATTGTGAATTTTAATCAAATCTGGACCAGTGTCGGAGCCGATGGTGCACAAGATAAGAAGAAACGAGTTATGCTGTTTTTTTTTTTAGCTTTTTTTGAATTACGGAAAGAAAGCAACGCGACTCTCGGGCTGAACTGAACTAATGACGCATTGAAGTTCGTTGAGCTGGTTTTTAAAGAAAATAATTTCTATCTGATATTTATTGCGCTGTTGAGCGATCGGGGTTTTCAATTCAAATATGTTTTCGGTGCATTCGCGTAACATGCATATATAACAAATAGCCTTATGTAGTTCCATTAAAACTGACAGACTATTGACATTGAACAGTTCCATAAAAAAGGACAAACTATTGAGATTGAACAGTTCCACAGAAAAAAACCTAACAGGCTATGTATATTAGTTTTCATAAAAAATATAAATAAATATATGATTAAATAATAAGCTCGGTGATAATGCTTTTTCAGATTTTTATCTGCCCTTTACTTGCCGTCCAACCCTCTCTGTAGGTAGGATATACTGATAAATGTACAGTGCACGGTTTGATGATTGATTTTTCATTCTAAACCCATCATCACGAATGAGTAGGAACACTAATGGTATTAAAAAGTAACAATAGCACATACACACAGTCGAACACACTAAATTACTCTAAATAACAAAACGCTCAATTTCCTACAACGCTAACTCGTGATGCGGTAAGTCACTTCAAGTTAATGTTGAATTTAACAAGTAAAATAATTTTTCTAGTGTAAAATTACATTTTCTTAAATACGCTTCTCACAAGCCATCACTTTATCCGAACATCCTTACATTAAAGCCATGTTACTGTAAAAATTAACTGAAATAATTTGTGCAGTCATATTTTATTTTAACGAACATTTCACAATTTGATAATAATTTCTTTATAACAATAAAAAAAAAAATGTAACATCCTTTGTTCTTAAAAAAAAATAATTAAACGATAAAGGGAGTTTAAAAATACAAAAGAAGCTTTTATGAACATAAACTGTGATTGAAATGAATTCATTGATGATTAATGTTGTGAAAAAATCCCCATAGATCATGCGGAAAAATAAATAAATTTGTTTTCATAGTTGCGACATCACAATTTGTAAGCGAAGTTACGCTCGATATTAAATGACTTGATTTACGAAGTACGAAAAGGAAAAAATATCATCTTTCTTATATTTTATGATTATTGAAAAATAACTTTTTACTATAGGTATTAAACTAAATACACAGATATCATATAATGATGTAAACAAATTAAACAAACACAAAAAGGTTTAATTTCTTTTCGTAATCGTACGGATGTAATAATCGATGATACGTTACTGTTAATTAACAACATACCACCATATTTCAAATCTTGAATTCGAGATCTTCTGATATTACGAAACGAATAACATTCATAAAAGTAGACAGGAATATTTTGTATGTAACAAAAAATGAAAGAAATTTTGGAATGATTAAAACTACTTCAAAATAAACGAAGCATTTTTGAACGCTATTTTATTGGTTAGTTATCTCAGTGACACTTCATATAAATTATTAAAATCCTCCAGTCTAAATAAAGCATTTCGTTAATTCTTTTCGCATTGATCAGATTTGGTGAAGACTATAGTTGCGGGGGTGTATTTTCTAGAAAAATGACATTTATATAAATAAATATTTACTTTCATCTATGTATAATCAGATTAATATATATAAATCAATTTTCTACTGAGAAATAAGTATTTAATGTATGAATCCAATATAACAAAATATTTAATCGTGACTCGATTAACATTATTCTAAGAACAAGGAAGAGCACCTCGATTTTCAGCAACTAAGGGAATTCGAGTCCAAAGTAAATTAATCAATAAAATAATTAGTATAGTTAAATAAATCCATTAGATAAGTTCAATTATTTAAAAAAATATGTTTTCGTGATATTATTGTAATTATTGGAAAATATTAACCAAAGAAAATGTAGGAACCATCAAAGTCTTTAATGAAAAAAATATGGTTTTACGGACTCTAGATATCGTGGATAGGGATTGCATACGAAATTTTGAGAATTCCGAAATTCGTTCTCATAAATACATTTTATAATTCCGAAAATTTTATAGCGAAATCCGAATATAAATATATAAAAATAAAATATTGTTACGATCACAGACTAATGGTTATGTTCCGAAAGGACCGTTTATAGAAAGTGATGTAGAGAGATAACGCTTTCTTAAAAATAACCGATGCATCCTGCCGGCACTTAAACAGACAAGACGCCGACCCGATAGGCCAAAGATAAAAGATAGCGGCTGCATCAAAGAGATGTCCTAAAAATGGCGGATCAGTATTAAGCTTCGTTTTGTCGAGTGCGGTGTGCATTTGGTTATTCTGCCTTGATTTTCTATTAAATTATAGATATTTTTAACAAGGTAAATTGGAGCAGTTTTAATTTTTTAGCGTTATTTGATATATACAGTAAAACCTCAATTATCCGGACTAATTGAGACCATGGGTAGTCCAGATAATACAACGTATAAACACAGGAATTTTTAAGTTCTTCTTAGCAAATGACCACAGTACATATGAAAGTGTTAGAGGGAAAATGTCTTTCATTCAAATTAATTCACAAGAAAAAAACAGTTTATTTTTAGTTGAAAAAAATAATATATTTTTTTATACAATAATAATTATGAAATTATTATCTTAAATAGGCTGTTTTTTATTATAAGTATTCACCAAAAAATAATATATATTTTTTCGAAATTTTTATATTCGAATTTCGAATCCCGTTTTTTTTTATTTTGCCAAAATTTGCAATCCCTAATCGTGGATATCATTAAAACTCGTCATGTTGTTTTTTATTAAATTAATTTTTTTATTGAAATAAATAATGTATTACTGAAAGGAGGATCAAATAATTTTGCGAATGTTTTTAAAATGTCAAAAATAATATAAAAAATGTCAGTTCTGAATACTATGGTGAGTATAATGCGTCCAAATTGAAATAAAAATAACTAAAGAAAAGTTTTTTTTAAATTTAAAGAGCTATTAATCGTAACGTTCATACTTTGAATTGACATTTGACTTACTGAGCTATATAATCTATGGCACTTGTTAATGGTGTGGTTAAGTTAAATATTTAACATTTATGTTAAAAAAGAGGTAATAATTATGTTGACCCATGTCAAAAAAGCGTCCGGTAAGTTCCTTAAAAACATTACAATTACATACCTATTCACAACAGAAATACGATAAGCACCTTGGTCAGACCGCGAGAAAATTAAAATTTAACCGGGAAGCGTGGTACAAACATTAATTGACATTATTTTTTGTTTGTTTTAGTTATAATAATAAGGTTTATTTTCAATATTTCTTTTATAATTTAAACAATTCGTTTTACAAATACATCACATTGAATTTTGTATTTGTAATTTAATTTGTCAATACAAATTCGAATGACTGAAGTTTACTCGTGTATTATGGATATTTGCCATTGTACACTAGTAAAGAACTCGGTAATAACTAAATAATGTATATAAAATAATGAGGTATGAGGTATGAGGTAACCCCGCACGAAAGGTGAAATGTTTAACAACTCGACAGAAAAAAGTGCAAAGTGTAATCACTTACTGTAGGTGTCTAGTAACTACGTATATTATTTAAGTGAATTGTGAATCAATTATTTAAAAAATGTCATTAACGTTGCCCTGTTTGGACGTTACAAATGTTTGTATTTGAGAAATAGTTGCAAGTCATTCGAATAAAATAAAATAATTTTTCAACAAAATATAATAATTGACTATACACTTCATTTACTTACACACAATAAAAACATCTTATATTTAAAATAATTTTATTGAGTTGACCTATAGTATCAGTTACATAATATATGTACTAAGTTTATAGGTATATTCTGAACATCAAATAAGCGACGTTTCTATGTATAACGCTACATATCATAACATTAATTTGACATTTTCTCGATGTTCATGTTAAAAAGAAAATATTTTCATTAAACAATGAAAACATCTTCAAGCACATTGTGACAGTTCGTCGAAACACGGATAGACATCGAGCTGATGCGGTCAGGTCACCTATTCCAAGTATTTAGGTCCTCCTCTGTCATTACTAAAATAAAATCACTTTTTGAGCTTTCGTAGAATAAAAATTATACAAAGTAAGATGAATTCATTTTTAATGAACCCAAAACTATCACTCCATCTGAAACAAAAGAAACAAACACATTATTATATATTTGTTAAAACAATGACAGATTACTTTATTAAATTACAAATTATCAATTATTAAAAAATTAATTTTTATTATGATGCAATTAATTTAAAGTATTTTTATGATAGAAAAAATATAATATGCTGTTTTGTTTTGTGAGTACATGCTTATCATTGCCGGAAGCATTTACATTTAAAATAAAATCTAATCGGCTTTCAATTTGCATACTAAATTTCTGAGTACCATTTGATACATTTTCATTTTATTTGTAAAATATAATCTGCACAAACCAAAACGCTTTTTTCGCGCATGCGAATATTTGGTGCAAAGGAAATTTTAATTTATACATATAAATAAATATTATTTCCAAGTGTAATATAAATTCTGACGACGAATTTCACTAATATAATATTATTAAACTGATTAATTTATTGTATATCTTTTTATTTTCTTCGAGAATCCGTACGTATGAAGCAACGTACATAGACGTGAAAGAAGCTAGATTTCGATAGATGGAATATTGTTCGGAAATTATTTACAATAAATATAATATATTTTTTCTAATAATAAATTGTATTTGGGTTGAACGTCACGCTTCATGTGGCTGTGGTGGAAAATATCTACGACGTTTATTATAACGTGGCACCGCCGCGCCGCATCTCTTCGATTAGATAATTTTGGATATATTTAATGATCTTTAAAATATTAGTTTATTATACGAAGTCTGATAACTTAAAATACTGAAGGTTGAGAAAAAAGGGTCGTAGAAGTAGAATAAAGGGCATCGCAGCGACATGAGCAAATTAAATTAACTTTCTTAGTGGAGAATAATTAGGAATAATTTACCGGAATTTCCCCAAGAGAAAATCCGTTCATTATCAGGTTGACAGGGTAGCATTTAAATAATTACTCCCCTCGAATGGCGATCATTGGCGCGGTAAATTCCACCCGCAAGAAAAACAATTAGACTGGATAAAAATCTGCAAGCGGGTGAAAATAACCCATTTTTAAAACCCTTTTTTGGCAGCCAAATTCCCATTTAATTTAATTTCTCCTTGGCGCAATTTTAAATTTACGCAGATCTTGGCAGTTCAGACGGTCTGAACCGCCATCTCGACCCACTCGAGGACGAGCTGATGGTGAAAGATGAACATTTTAGCAAACTTAGGACGGTGAAAAATTGTGATCAATAAATAATTTGAAAATACGCACATTTTATAAAAAAAACGCAAGTAGAATATAACTTATTAGATTATATCTTACATTGACTATTATCAAAACTCTATTTTCAATACCTGGCGTGTGGAGTCATTTGCACTTATTTATTTAATAGGTGATGGTGAGTTACGCGATTTAGAAAATTCTCTAAATGAAACGCAGATGAAATAGAATACAAAACTCTTTTTAAGAGCAACTAACAAAATTTAAAATGTATATTCTCACATGTAAAAATAAATTAAGGTGTTTTCATGCTTACATATATTTTCATTTGCACTGATTTGCATGAAGTACGCGATGTATTCTCGATTGTTATAATTTTTTAAATTTTCCGGTTGCTTTCGGTCATCTAAATAAACAAATTTCGTCTTTACTGAATTACACAAAAAATAAATGTAGGCAAAATATTAGACATAATACGATAGATTGAATAACTCTTGTTACGTACCTACTTGGCTGTCTGACATTTCGTACAAAACTGTACAAGTGCGTATGGAATATATATTTTTGTCTATAGTAAATTTTACATTTCGTGTGAAAATTATTAAATTTCATTTTATTCGATTTTATTTTGTTTCTCGGAATATTTAATTTTTATAATAAATCCTTCCAGATTTTGAAAAAATATATTTCTGATTAGATTTGATAGTTTAAAAAAAAATTTAGCAACGTAAATTCTTATGCTTAAAATATATTAATTTTAAATAAAATATACGTTATAACAAACATATAACAAGTAAACGTATAATAAAATATCCCTATGTGGACAAAGTTACCAAAAGTCATTAATAATCAAATAAATTTCGAAAAAAAATTATCGTTAGTATTTTTGGAGGTAAAGTTTTATCTACAAAAGAAACGCAGGGAACTGTAAAAAAAAAATAGTGTATGTAAATCATCATTTGGAAAAAATGCGTGGACATAAATTCGTCCATATATGACCCGAATAAGCAAAAATCACCTATAAGGTCTGCTCGGAGTACTGCTCGCATTGAAATTGGGCGGGAAACACCGAATGGTGGTATTCTCCTTATAAGGGATGTTATTTTTTCACGAAGCATGCGAATAATTTTAACAAAATTGAAATTTCTGCTTTTAAAAATACATAATTTGAAGAACATTTTTTTGTAACGGAAAAAATGAAATATAAAGATCTAAACAAATACCTCCAAAAATAAATGTATCTCGAGAGATACAAATATAATCTGAGATTTAATGCTATAAATTAAAGCAACATTCTAATTATTAGGTAATACACATTTATAACATAAATATCCAATAGTAACTAATAAGCAACATTATCTTGAAAATAAAATTTTCGGAAAACAATCGTGATTAAAATCGTTCATTTATACCAAATATAAAAACATTTCCGCGAAACAGAAATACATTTATTCTTAAAAAAAAAAATTGCTCTATTCGTTTTCCTTGTTATTTTTGTTTTATTAAAAGTGTTTAGTGTTATTAAAGTAAAAAAAAATAAAAAATAAAAAAATAAAATAATTTACGTAAAAAGTTTAGCACACCCTAAAAACCTTAAGTGACTAGTGGTGGGGCACATTTCAATGGGAGATTTCAGTCGACAAGCCTTCAGCGGCGCCGGCGTCTGTCCTCCCGCTCCACCTACCACCCCTCTGCCATAGTAACAGCCCCTCGTGTAACGGGGAGGTAAAAGTGCGGGGTAGTTCAGATTAAATGTCAAATTTCATTAATTATTCTAATTATATATTTTTTTAATAATATAATTCTTAAGAGCGGTATCCTTCACTTTTTCACCGATTGTAATTCTAGATATTTTATATTATTTTCAGACTACACTTGATTAATAAGCATTAATAAACGATATAAATTGAGTGTAGTGGCGCGTCACTTTTTTATGTAAATGTTTAAAAAGAGAGAGAAATTCTATAAAAAAGAGACGTGAATACAATAGTTGGTTTTCTCACAATGAAACAAGGTATTAAAACTAGCTTATTTGTCGAGCTTTTATCACGTATGGGGAATAATTTTTCAATTGTGCAGGTACTTTTTACAGGTTTACTGAAGTTTCTACCGTTATTTCATGGATTATTACAATTTAAATAATTAAAATTTACCAATATCTGCAAATAATTTATACAGTTTTATGCTATTCAACTGTCAATGCCGTGACTTATCAATGAAAAGTATGAACATATTTTATATAAGTATTACACAAACAAAAAAATCATCTAACAAATTAATTAATCGTTTAATATAGAAAAATCTAGAATTATTTATTTTATTTGCAAAACGTCAACAGTAAAATAATATCGATCAATATTGAATAAGACTTCAATTATAATTTTGCTCTTTCGCGACTTCTTCGTGCGCCGTCTTCTGTTGAAGTTTGGAGACCAAGTTGCAGATGTTTTAGACATTGAGTCATTTTACGTAGCAAAGATAATTTCTTACTACGTGGGTCTCTGCTATCTTTCGTCTTAACATGAGTTATGAGTTGTGAAATATTACATTTTTCACTGCGAAGACTGTGTCTGAAGTATGCAGCTTCTATGTTTGATAGTTGTTAATAGTTCTCTTGACTTATTCATGTGTTATAATAGCTATTTATTAGTATGGACCTTTTAGGAGATCTTTAGCGTACGTCGATTCAGTCACATCTCAAACGACTCCAGCGTCCACTATTGACATGATTTGAGCCGTTTGATTCCAGTATAGATTATGTATTAATCTAATATCTTTTCCATCTAATTTAATTTATTTAAGCATTATATCTTAGCTCACAAAAGTATTTTTGGACCAGAAGTTGAACTATAAATAGAGTTTTTCCAGTGCCAGAGAAATTTCTAAAACCGAATTGAATATCGCCAATATGTGCCTATTATTATGAAAGTGGTCTAAGTCATGTTTCTTTCGTTTGCGTTTGAATTGATAAAAAAATATTTTTATATTACACAACACGATGTTTCAAAATTTATTTAGTCTGCACTAGATTTAAAAGTTATTTCAACATATAAATGTTGCATGTAGCGTATAAGGAAATAAAAAATTTAACATTGAAATGACTTACTCTATTATCAAATTAAACACTAGCGGAATACAGTTGAACGTTTTAACAATACACTGAACATAAAGCTTCAAATTTTTCATAATTGTTTTAATTTGCATCATATTATATTAATTTAAAACAATGTGATGCGAAATAATTGATAAACCCATTTTTTTAAATTTATTGACTTGACCACTTTCATAATAATGACCACATATATAATTATTCTCCAAAGATCATGAAAATTCTTCAAAATTATATTAAGGCTACAGATATAATGACTATTAAAAAATCCAATGGTTTTATCTCTAAAATATATATTTTTCTATAGTAATCATGGAAAGATCTAAAATTCGTGTGTGATTTTGAGTATATTTTCCGTACAAAAGTATACATCGTTATTTGCACCCATTGCTATGGATATTTAAATTTTTTCTCAAACACAAAAATTTCAAATAACTTTTTTTAGAAATGATAACGAACGAACTCATATTAACAAAAACATATTGAATTTATAAATATTTAACAGATGTCAATAATGTATACAACAACTGTATTTGAATATTTCGAGCATAATCGATAGTAGTACGTAAAAATGTTTGAATATATCATGAAAAAAATAATTAAACATTAGTGAACAATTGTAGGACGAGTTCGGCGTAATTATATGGTCTGTATCACTTGATTTCTTAGTTAATATTTTGTTATCAGAATACCGCTTTTGTGTGCAGTGCACGCCACCGGTATATGTATTGCGCACAGATTCAAATCGGTTTCATCACTGACAGTGGCTAAAGAGAAGAATGCGAAATAATTCTAATAATAAAACTTTTGTGATCAGTGTAATATAAATAAAAATCAAGTTTTCACCCGTATTTAATTTAACCTGTCAACCTTGAATCACCTTTACATGGGTTGAAAATTTCGCGGGTTTTCCTGGGGCTGGCGCCACGTCGGTCAGCCAGCGGGCCATCTATCTCGGATAGTTTAGCGGGGAGGGGGGTACCACGTGGGACGCTCGGAGGGGCTGCCGGGAAGCGGGAAATTCTAATTCGAAAAATGTACAGAATCCCGCTGTTCCGCTGTGACGTCATCGAATCCATAGATATACAAGAAATGTTCGTTTGACGTCTGGTTAGTGTAATTGAGAGAGAGAAGCCAAATGAATAGAATTCTAGTTTTGTGTGACGTAATAGAAAAGGCGGGATTTACGGAAGTCGAAATGAGACTTGTGAATGAAATTATATGATGGAGAAGAAAATATGATATGTGATATACCGTATTGATATATTGGTCAGAATGCTTTTTATAATTTACAATGATTTGTATCGCCATCTTGATTAATTTATTTTAGTTAGAGCTTTATATCACTTTATACTTGAGTGCTTTGAAAATATGGTTCAATTTGTGAAAAACAAATTTTACATATTATTGTAGATTTTTACTTATAATCATTTATTTTCATTAGTGATAAGAAAAAATGCTACTCTTGACTCACTTGTGTGATTATGATTGGTATTTGATAATAGCAGTGACTGAAAACTGTGACTGTGATCAGAGTTTCATTACTAATGCGCATGTGCCGCACGATATCACAATACAAGAAGTAAATAACTGAATAAAAAAAACATAATTTTTAGCGCATTATTTAAACTTCATTTGCGTAAAAAACATATTTTAACATTAATAATTAATATATATCTAATTTAATATTATCACAAAGAAAATGTGAGTTTATTTTTCGTCTCATATGCACACGCGCGGAATCACAGTTTACAACCAAACATAAATAAAATAAAATAAATTAACCACGAATCACAATATTCAATCACTGATAGTGAGTGTGACTCAAAGATATCAGTGATTGACTCACAGTTCGTGATTTTGAACTCATCACTAATTTACATAGCTGCATATTGTTTTTTCCTAATTTGTATTTATCTAATTTATATGTACACTTAAATCGTATTAATTAAAAATGATTCGCAACCGATTCAATCTATTGATAATGTTTCCAAAATAATAAGAATTTTTAAAATTGAAAATAAGATTTCACGAGAAACTAGGCCTTAGGGATATAATAAAAAGGAATCATATATCAGCGGCCATAGTCGTTGACCGCAAAAGCTTTCAGACAGCTTGCCAAGTTTTTCTTGTCCGAAGAAAGGGTAATTTACTTTTGGCATTAGCCGATACAATAAGGGTTTATGCTCAATCCCGAAAGGAGATACGATAAACTGTTAGGTCGCGTAATCTGCCCTGGTCATTACTTTCATTTCATGTTTCGCATAGATTTTACGATGTGTACTTAATCTAATAAAGTCCTACTTCAAACAGCAATAAAACCTGCCGTGTAGCCACTGTGCTATATTAAACAATGGCAAAACCGCGCTGGGGGAGGAGAAAAAGATAAACTGTTACATTCTCCAAAACGGAAGTCCGCAGGAGTGATTCAATGCATATTGATTCTCATTTCAGACAGCACTGGACGATTGTTCCAACATTATTTTCCAAGATGCCCACCGAAATATGATAAATATATTATACTAGCTCAAGTACCCGGCGATGCCCGGGAAGATGCTTCATTTAGGGGGGTGGTAGTAGTTTTTTTTTCGAAATCAGACGTAGAAAATAATTTTCCTCATATTTTGAATGTCAAATGTGCAAAATTTCATTAAGTATCAAAATTCTGCATTAAGGGGTGGAAAATAGGGATGGGGGTGGTTTTTAGAATTCTCATGTAGACAGAATTTTCATCTTATTTGAACGTCAGGTGTACAAAATTTCATTAAGAAGTACCAAAATTCTGCTTTAAGGGGTGGGAAAGGGGGACGGGAGTGATTTTTCGAAATCTCATGTAGACAGTGACCTTCCTTTTGTTTTGAAGGTCAAGTTGCAAAATTTCATCAGGCTCGGAATAAAACTGTAGATTTGTATAAAAAACAAACAAACCAACAGACACTTTTCTTTATGTATACAGATACTAGATGAAGTACCCGGCGTTGCCGTGCATTACGCAGAGTGAAGAGGCTTCATTTAGGGGGATGGAGGTAGTTTTTTTTCGAAATCAGATGTAGACAATAATTTTTCTGTAGAAGAAGTACTAAAATTCTTCTTTATCGGGCAGGAAAAGGGGGTGGGGGTGGTTTTTGAAATCTCATGTAGACAGTGAACTTCCTCTTGTTTTGAAGGTTAAGTGCGCAAAATTTCATCAAGCTCGGAATAAAACTGTAGATTTGTATAAAAAACGAACCAACAGACACTCTTCTTTATATTTATAGATATATAGAAGATAAATAGATATATGTATGTTTGTAGCATTTTTTAAACGCTTCTTACATTTCGTAATGAATTATTCTGAACTGATTCATCTCCTTGTATTATGCATTCAAATAATTATCTTTTGTTACTTTAACTAATATTAAATTACGTTCTTCTAAATCTCAGGGTAACTTTTGTAAATTAATATAATCTACAGATAACCGAAACGTTTGTGAGATTTAAAAAAATGCAAATTGAAAGAAATAAACGACTTATTAAAAAAAAAAATTGAGATGCGTACGCTGAATATGTGTCACATTAATATTTTTACTGTTTTCAAACTAAGCTAAACGCTTGCGCTATGAAAATAGGCCTAACTCGATGGAACGAGGCTCAAACATTCGACCACTAGATCACTAGGCAAGTATCGTAACCATTAGATCACAAGCACATCATAGAATTTGATTTGTATTAAGAATGCCAGGTTGGCAGCTCTGATTTCACAATAAACTAGCATTAACAGAGACAGTCGGGTGCAGGATTGCTCAGTAAACGTTTAATGGTGAGTTTTGCATTAGATTCAGTGCGCGGTTCCCTTTATCACACGCAATCTCGGCGACTGTAGACATTATTAAACGATGTTCGCGAACGTTGTCAGATCGGTATCGGCGCGAACCGTAATTTGCAATCGTGTACCCTGCCGGATGGCACGAACCTTTTAATGAAGCTTTTGCGTTTTGTTTTATACACATAACACAAAATATTTTAAAATAAAAATGACGGGATTCCCTTCCATCGGGCGGTTTCGATAAATACAACTGGCAAATCGTTGTGAAAATAATCTTCAATCTTGCCATTAATCGTATAAAAAGCGAGATACGAAGTGCGATCACAAATTTTAAACTTTTTCATAAATAAAAAGCATGATTAAATATTAAAATAAATAATTTTTATGAATATAAAGCTTATAGAAAAACCTTTTCTTTGTTAGGCATGTAGTGTATTTGTGTGGTCTGCGTTGATGCTACGAGTGCCGAGTAATGACGGCTTGTGAATAGAACGATAGGTGGCGTTGTCATGCCAACTTTTGAAGAGGCATTAGGGACCAGGCAATGGAGATTTCCAAGTCTACACGAAGCCGCAAATACCTACCATTATTGTACGATAATTATGAACGTAAGAATTTTGAAAGGTTCGTTCGGACGGAATGGTTGTCATAAATACACAATCGAAATGGTTTTGGCCGGGTAGATTTAAAATCGTTCTTTTGGATGATAAAATATTGGTAACTAGGTACGTAAATGTGTGTATATTTATCCAGTTATTGACGATCGTATAGCGGCATCTCCTGGTCTAATCTACAAAATCTGTTTACACATAATACGTATATTTAAAAAAATAGAGATGAGTACACGGAATACATGTCACATCAATATTATTACTATTTTGAACTTAGCTAAACGATTTCGCTATGAAAATAGGACTAACTTGCTGGTCACCTGTAACGAGGCGCGAACCCCCAACCTCTATCTAGATCGCTAGGCCAGCGTCTTCACCATTGGACCAACAAGCTACTCGACTGAATACAATCAATCTATCTAAAATATATTATTATCTGGGCGTCCACCGAGCAAGTCATATTTTCAGAATATTACACAAGCGCTTAATTTAGTTTGAAGATACTAAGAATATTAATATACGACAACGTTGACATTCTGTATTAATGTGACTATATAATTATTATTACGTACCAGCGTAAGAAGTACGTCTCAAGTTGTACAATTATAATCTTTATTACACGAATAATACAGTTAAGGTACAAGGTATATAACTAGTCTCGGAGTCTCAAATGTTAACGCAAAAGAGACCGTGCCTCGCGCGTCAGCCTTTTATCCCCGCACACACACACACACACACACATATACATCTCCCCCCGGCGGTGCGGGCGCTCTGACACACACACACACACACACATGTTAGATCTCAAGGACGTCACATTAACTCTCAGTAATACATAATCTCCTAACGCCTACCTATAATTCGTCTGGCCGTGGCTGCACAGTAATCGCTATGTAAGACAAGGCCTAATAACCGTAATCGGCGATAATTAATGAGAAAGTGTCAAAAATGTAACATTTTTAAATGTGATAAAAATGTCAAATGGGACCCAGTCGTATTTGAAATATTTATCAGATTAGTTATGGCTGGGGAATTATGTAAATGTAAAACACAATTTGGTAATCATAATTCAGAAACTATCTTCGTTAACGTAAAACGTGAAAACGTTACATTGAATTTTACTATAAAATATACCAAAATAAAATTCCTATTTTCGAAACAGTATAAACTAATTTAACTTTATATCGACCATTATACAGGTTGACACAATAATATAATTAAGTTTTATTCGGTACATTGTTGTGTATGTTCAACATAATAAAAAAATAATTTGAACGACTTATATTGTGATGAATTATACAAGAATTGAATAAAATGGATAGGTGCTTCGGTTCCCTCGTGTGGCCCATGTGAACAGTGAACCTGCGCGGCGCCTCCCAGTTTATTCGCAGCATATTCCCCAGCTGTTGATATCTCAGTACAAAGTAGTAAACAGCCAAAATACGGCAACCTGTTGCTACGCGACGTTATATACACATTAAAATATGGTCGGCGAGACGAAATACGATTTCAATTGAAATATTATCTTTTAACATCAATTCGCTGAGAAAAACTATAATAATTAGAATTGTATCTAGAAGAATATAGTAATAATTAAGTAAATATAAATATGTGTATATGAAGAATGTATGTATTTATAGTAGACGCGCAGAAAAAAATACACACGCTCCCTTAAGAGCTTTTATGTAATTTTTATATTTTAATCTCCGTAAGAAAACACCTTTTTATTGTATTTTCTCTTCGACTGTAAGTAAATATAGATAAATCCTATTATCTATGCTTGCTTTAAAAACTGAACGAAAATAGAAATGATCGCGTGTATATCAAAATAATGTTAACATTATTCATCTTAAAAAAATAATATGTAATGTAAAAATCAACCTATCCAAACCACTTATCGAGCACTTCTAAAAAGTCGTATTAAACTTCGAACAACTTAACGACGTGTAGACTATTAAATATTTCCCGGAACTTTATTTTACCATAATGCGGGTCGCCATGTTGTGGAAAAATTAAAATAAGAGATCTAATAAATCTAGACAAAAGGAAAGAAAGAATATAAAAAGCCGCGGAGAAAAGTTGGACATCGACTTCGTTAGCTGAATTGCGAAAGTTGAAGTTTTCAGTGATTGTACGAACTCGCGGCGGTGATAACTCGCGCCCAGATCGCGCGGATGGGAGATGTGCGGGTCGCGACTTTCTGACGAAAATACCGCCGCACTACCGAACAGAGACCGAGAAGGAATTACTAATTATCCAAATATTCTACACTAGGACGGCGTTAACGATAAGCAAGTCATTATAAATTTTTTGTTCTCGTAGACATACGATAATATTTCACTGTAAAATGTGTTTTTCTAATTAATTTTCGATGCAATGGACCATTTTTATATGTAAAACAGCAATAAAAGTGTAACAATAAATTCAACCAATTACATGTTTCCTTTAAATTAACAATTGACTAGGGATAGTATATTATAAATTTTAAACAATAATTTATTTAAGACTTTAGTAATAAAAATCAAATTTTACGCTGCGTAGAAGACAATAAAAAGACTGAAAACTTTCTCGTCTATTATTTCTATTCGTAGTTGTCGGTGTAGTGGTCTAGTGATCTGATGGTCGAGGGTTCGGGCCTCGTTTGAAGACCCCAGCAAGTTAGTCCTATTTTCATAGCAAGCGTTTAGCGTAGTTTGAAAATAGTAAGAATATTGATCTGACATGTCTTCCGTGTAAGCATTTATATTTTTTTATTTAAAAAAATTAAAGTGGTAGGAAAATCAATAAAATTAAAGTAGAAAATAAAAAATAATAAAAAGAGGTGATAAAGAAAAAAAAATCCAGAGTAAACTGGAGGAAGTAGAGGAAGGAAGATGGGATAGGGAAAAAAAATCTGTGTAATAAAAATAAAATATAAGGTCATTAAGGTTTATAGTATATTGTATTTAAATTTAATTGATTTAATTGTTTGGCATTGGTGTTACAGTGTGGAAGACTGAACGTGAGATAAGTTCTAGTCGATAGAATATATATTTTTATTAATTTTCTCCTTTTTATATCTATCTATTGACATACATACTTTTTTCATTTTAAATCCTTTTCTTTACTTGTCCCACTACTACATCGATATTAACATGCCCAGTGTAAATTTGCAAATAGCCGTCTTGGTGCAATTAGCTAGCGTCTGTTATTTGAGTTAAAAATTAGTTGCCGACATTCTTAGGCTGAATCAAAAAAAAAGGAAAAAGTAATTTAAAAAATATAATTTGATCAGAAAATAAACAAGCATGAATATTTTAATTATTTGGACCATTCTTCTTAAAAATATATATTGTTTGTGCCTATTTTAAAGTGAAATAATCTCCTTTTGTTCCTTGGATGCGGTACTAGAAAGCCGAGGGTTATGCATATTTTTATTATTGTTAAGGTACAGAAAACTTTGTCAACTCGGAAAACTAAAAATTTTCAATGCGAGATTAGTCTTCGTTTTTAAAAAAATAAATTTGTTTCAATTCTCCAATATTGTAGTAGTTTAAAAAGGCCATATTGAAGTATATTAAAATAATTTAATAAAATGAAATATTATATGCGTCTTTAAAATATTAGAAAATAAATTGTCTAGTTCAATAATGCATTCAACCCACAGACCAGTAAATGAATAGACATGAAATAAATAGGAGAGGGGTTTAGAACATAAGTTGAGGGACGAGGGGCATTCTACACACATTCTTGGTGGAAAGATAAATCCTATAGCTTATGATACATTTATGCAACAGTAAAAGTATTCACTCTTCAAAAATTAAATCTTTGTGTAAACAAGGCGTATTTTTTACATTAATGCATATTATATTGTCAGCGTTTAAATTTTCGTTCCAATCGAGTCATATTTTTTTTTAAGTCGCGGAGCTATTTGATTGCGTAAGTTGTACCAAAGTGATCACGTGGATGACACCAAAATGAAAATATTGGGACAAGCAATTTGCGTTAGTTCATGTCTATACATTTGGTAGTCTATGATGCGACTAAATGGCTCGAATCTGTGATCATGATTGCATATCACTAACGAAGTTTTGACAAATTCAATTTGAAATATTTCAGAAATATATAAAAATGTATCAATACTTGTCGCGATTACAGTGGGAACAGGAAATATCTGACATGTGTAACCAATTTAAAAGTGAGATAACATTTGTTATAAAGTGAATTACGAAAAACATATCTGGGTTCGCGGATATCCTTCCTGCTCCGCATTTGTTGGACTTCTTTCGTTTACGTGACACGACGGATATGTAGTACTGCAGCAGCCAGGTTTATAAAGCACGCAGCCGGGAGTATCTCTTGTAGTATCACGACGAGTTGGAGGTTACTGTAGCCTGCTGCAGTCATCATTTTAACATCTCGTAGTAGATTGTTGGTGGTCCAAGAGAAACTCTTATGTACCAATTATAATCTTTATTACATGAATAATACAGTTAAGATACAAGGTATATAACTAGTCTCGGAGTCAAACGGTAACGTAAAAGAGCCCGCGCCTCGCGCGCGTCACCCTTTTATCTCCGCTCTCACACCCACACATATACATCTTGCCCCGGCGGGCGCTCTGACACGTACATACATTCGATCTCACGGACATCACATTAACCTTCAGTACTCTTCATACATACTCTTCTAACACCTACCTATAATTCGTACTGGATATCAAAACATTATATAACGAATGACATAAAGTTAAAGAAATTACAAAAGTTCCAACCTACCAGTATTGTATAGAAATATGTCCGTGGTAGCCAACAAAATGTTTTATCTTAAAAAGTTTAAAATATTCACAGACATTCTAAATGCTAAATAACTGACATACTAAATAACTGAATTGTAGGAGCTAGATAAATATATAAATACATATGTATACATACCCATATAATTATATTTGAAATCAGCTATATACTCGTACTACATAGAGTGTACCTAACCGAAACATAGAATAAACTTCTGGCACGCTATATTATGTGAAGTTTAAAATTAAACGAATTATGACGAATTTTTATTTATATTTTAAGTATTATATAAGAGGCGATGTAAAATCGAGACTCGTGCTAACATGGTCCAACATACCTGTATAAAAATTGATATTCATTTTTACAAAAACTGCACGATCCTTAAGGGCGAACTTTCATTTTTCCACTTTGATATGCTTTCAAGATGGCGCTAATAGTAAAATTTTTATAAGTATCAGATAAATAATTAATGACGTTATTTGTTACGTAAATTGTGCGAGAGAGGAAGGTTTGAATAAAAAGACAGGACAATAAAATTGTTGATTTTCTCGCATTCGATACTCGAATTTTCCACCTTTTTTCATATTGATATATAGAATCATATGGAATGAAATAAAAATGTGTATTGTCATTTGAATTAATCAGTAGAAAATTTAATCATTTATTGGGTACCTAATTCATATGTATAAATATGTTTTGAAATCAGACAAAGTACCTACATATATTTAGATGGTCGCTTAAATCAATGTTCTAAATTTAAAACTTTTAGGACAGCTTCAATTTATTATTTAGTTTAATATTATCGATTTAAAACGCCCCGTTGCCGTTTTGGTGATAAGTCTGTTTCATAATTATATACTATTTATAAAACAGACAGCTTTGTTTAAAATGCAAGTGTTATATTATATATAAACGAAATATTTAATTCCGACTTACATAAAAATAACGTACATAAAATGTTTACTTTGTTCAAGAAAACGTTGTTTTCCCTTAAAATCAGTAAAAAGATATCTAATTTATGAAATTTTCTACTAATGTTGTGAATAAGTTCACTATTAATTCATATTGTGGATAAAATATGCGTGAAAACATATATTTTTAACGAAAATAATGACCGCGGACTCGACAACCGCTACGGCTGGATTGAGCGGCGTATTGACGTTCGATGGACAATTAAAATTATCGTCTTTTATAAGACTGAAAATATATTCTTTAAAAACCGATTATTGTATTTTTGATATAAAGCTTGTTTTTAAATAGTAGCTGAAGCCTCAAAGCATATGAGTGAATATAATATATTATTTAAAACCGCATGTTTTTACTAAAACAAAGTATTTTTAAAATGTCGAAAATTAGTAATATGTTCTGCAAATTGAATGGTTTATAACACTGTCCATTTTTAATATTTTGTTAATTTGGTTCAATGCAGATTTGTCTACGTAATCTTGGTTTCAAGATTATAAGAAAATATATTAGTTTATGCAAGAATTTTCCATATTAAGATAATGTTGTGGCACGCGGAAAATGCATCTAATGGTCGCGGTCTTTCTTATAATGCTTGCATTGTCTTAATTATGGCATATAACATTAGGTTATTAGTTTTAAATGAGTTTAAAGGTCTTATCTAAGTAATAGTTAAAAAAAAAGTCAAATGTAGTGTATAACTTCTGATATAAATGAATAATAAAAACCCACATTTTCGTAAAAAAAAACGCGAAAATTTGAATTATCATTATCGCCTTAATTAAACTTTCATTATCAATTTGCTCCCCTAAAGTACGATATATAAAGATTTTTAGAAAATTATCGCTTAATCCGATAATATGTGGGTGCACACGGACATTTATAAATGTGATCAAAGAGAAATGACTTCTAAAACATGAGCATAATTATGTGACGTTTATTTGAAGGTTTCACCGAATATCTTAACAACACTCACTCTTAAGGGCGTGTCAAAAATTCAAGAACCCAGCATTTATATATGAAGAGGCCACATTATTTGACAGACATACACACTATACAATATTTTTTAAAAACTTGTGAAGGTCGTCAACTGATATTTTCTCATGTGCTTGCTTGTCTTGCCCGCTTTCAAGATTCTGAAATAAAAGTGTTACTCGTTCACACGTATTTTTTTTGAAAATCGAAACAATCTCATGTTTAGACAAGATGCGATGTTCTAGAGTCTAATGTTTGGTTGCTAATACAATAATTTTTATCCGTCTTCAACGAGCCCCTTTTGTAAAATTGGGAACCCACCCTTCTCTTTGAATCAGATAAATTAATATGTGGAGGCTTTGGTGGTGGAATGACACGCGGGGTTTGTATTGTTTATTGAGTTTCAGTCTCGATTTATGCGGAAGAGCTGTCGTAGGGGCAAGCGATCGGGCCTGACTGACCGTGGTTCCTCTCCACCGAAGCCTGGACCCTGAATGTAGATGTCGCTCGTGTCGTCGGCCTGCTGGGGACGACGAATTGCCACTCCCACAAATATATTGAAGATTTTATTTTATTGCGTACTGTTAAATTAAACGTTGTGAATTATCCAAAGCGTGTATACAATTTTATTTTTGAGAAATACACAAAAGAAAAGTAAGCCTGAACAAAATAATATTTTAATAAATATATATGTAATTCAAATTAAATTAATCGAATAGAAAGATATACAGAAAAAATCTATTTATCGAATAGTTGTTACTGGGATTCGAACTTGGATCTTTTCCTATACAGGGAAATGCGTTATTCAATTTCAGCAGATCAACCAAGTAGGTTTACGACAATTTTTTGAACTTAAATTCTGCAGCTCTTTAAAACTGATACAATATGAATCTCAAATACCTTTGAGTAATACATGCTAAGAGACACCAGAACTTCTATTTGATTAATTTAATTTGTATTCAAAATATCACAGAGCTATGTTCTGAAAAACTGCAACTTCTCAATAATAATGCGTTCTCAAATATATAAGTTGTATCAGAGTTTATCTCGGTAGCGACTGAATATTTTTTCGATAAATAGATTTTTTCTGTTCATCTTTCTAGTTGATTAATTTAATTTGTATTAAAATTAAATGATTTCCACAGTATTGATTCTTGTAGCGAACTACGTTATTTGTATTTGGTTTAATAAAGTATTCAACTGTTGAACTGAAAATTTTACAGAATACCAATACAGCTATTGCAACGGATCCACTTCATTAATGATTAGATGATTTATGCACATTAAATATTCCAATGCAGTATATTTTTAGTATAAAATTTTTCTATAGGTACATTCCATTTGGATGAGTCAATTTAAACACAAGAGGGGCGACCCGCAGCCTCGGAGCTATAGAATAGAGAATGTAAAAATCTACATTTTAAATTCGACGTAGGTAATTTAAGCATCGACATTTCCCCCGACAATGTTGGCCCGGCGCCGCTTCATTTGCCTAAATATGTCCAAACATAATTTGAGTTTGGTCTGCTGTGATGTGATTATGAGGAAACTTGGTCCTCGACATTCTCGGCTCCTCAAAATGAACATTCGAGGAGCGAGGGAAATCTTATTATAAGAAGTTGATTTAAATTTCTCCGCATTTAAAAAAAAGCGTTCGCCCGCGACACGTGCTCGGGAAAAGTTAACATTACAGATTTTGGGAAAATTCAATAGTACGTCACAAGGAAAAAATGATGATATTAAATACTAATAATATAAGTATTTAAAAAATATGTCTACTAGTTTCAAAATGACAGAAAAGTTGATTTATTTCGTACAAGATAAAATGGAAAAAAAGATCTGCTTTTCATGACAACCTAGGACTTGATTACCTATTGTATTATACAGAAATTTGTTTTATTTTTTATTTGTATCTTCATAAACAGCGCCACCTTCAATTTGAATCAGTGGCGTAGGAACAAATTAACGGGTTCCCTGGCAAACACGTATAATCTCCCTCCTCCCTTATACCAAGAACATACGTTGAATTTATTTTTATTCGTTCCATTTACTAGAAAATTATTTTCTAATATTTACTTATATTTTCATACTATTAGGTATACACCTTATAACTAGTTAACGTTCATAGGTTAATAATATATAAATAATACTACACGATGGTACAATATTTTATTTTATTTATTTAAATTTCAGATAAACCTACTCATTCACTCGCCGCTGAGGCGTTAGCGGCTCGCGCCCCCGGGTGCCGCTGTCCAGACGGTAGCTATACCGGTGCTTTGAATGATATACTATTAACTTAATTGTTATACCGATTTAAGTAGTTTTCAACTGGATTCATCGGGTACTGTTTCCGCAGAACTGGTTCACCATCATCGGATAAATTGCGAAAAAACTACATATATGATAAAAGCAATGTGTCTACTTAAGCGTTATGTTATTACCTAGCCATCGGTCGTGAAATCTGTTATTAATTTTATCCGTCGATTATATTCGGAACTCAATTACAAAGTTTATTACGTGAGGAATTGATACATTTTTTGATTCCACGTACAACGAAAAATATAACGCGAACGTATTTTTTTAATAAATAAGTAGGTAAAATAAAAGTTTTCGTGAAGTGGCAGAATTTTTTGGAAATTTTCGATTATGTTTTATTTCAGAACGGCGGTCTTTCAATGAGCGTCGGTGGGACGTCTTCTCTCGGGGCCCGTGTGACGTCAGAACAATGGGGGACGAAGAAGATTATTACAAAATAATTATAGCGTCCCGGCGCTGCGAGGAACAAGAAGAAATTTGATAAATTAACCGACAGTCAGAGGCCGAGGGTGTGGGAAGGTGGCGGGAGACCTCCCCCCCTTTTTTTCGCCAACTATGACGACAATGGAATCTTTAATTGCTTTTTTTTCACCACCCGTCCGCGGATTAAGTGATTAATTATGTACAAACGTGAGGCGCCGCTGGATTTGTCGGGAGCGGAAGGCGCAAGAATGGGACAGGTCGAGTGTTAAATTAATCTTTCTCCGGTTTCTATGCCGCGGGACATCGTGAATGGGCGCGCGGGGGCACGGGGGTGTTAAAAATTCTTTCTTACACTTCCAGCCGCCTGTCATTCGAGTGAGAAATTCGCCTCCGCGGGATTTCCCAAGAAAATGTATCCCGGCGATCAAAAATGAACGCCACCTTTTCAAGCCCGGAAATGATACGAAATTAAACAAAAACCTCGTTTCATCATATTTGGAACTTGTTAATATACGATTTAGTAAAACAGTCATATGACGGGTTTTAAATGTGACACATTTGTCCGCGAAGAGTTTTGCTAATTGATTCTATGATTACAAAATGAGAAAAAAGGAATTTGAAGATATAATAATAATAATAAAGTACTACTCGATTTATTCATCAAATAATAATAACTAAATTGGTTATTTGTCCTCTAACATATTCACACTTTCATGAATAAAAATAAATGTATTTCTAGGCATTTTTATGTAGTCGCGATTGAAAAAATAGCGTTTTTGGTTTGCGGTGGGGTCTGGTTCCTAAACCATCGGACTAGTACAGTGCTGCTGTGTACACATTGATAACGTTTTAATTTGTTTTTGTAATACACGTGAAAAATGATTTGTAAAATAAATATAATACCACTTTTACTTTGGTAGATTAAAATAAATATTAATACATATTAATTCTAGAAAAAGTATTGATACGAAAAAATATATTGCCGGGCGAGGATCACTGATAATTATCACCAATCAGATTATCGGAAAGTAAACTTATATTCTCTTCTTAAATCAAATATATTATAAATACTGAAGATTTTTACAATCGTAGGAGCAGTACATGTATAGTGGAATGGAATATTATTATATTGTACATTAGTTCAATCATATAATCTATGAAAAAAAAAGCTTCAAGAAATAGTGAATTTCGTATTGAGTTTCTTCTACTATTTATTTTTATTAAAATATCTAACTTTATAGTCATTGATCCGGGACATTATGGTGCCCAACAATCAGCAGTTTGGCTAATAAATATAATGTTTTTAAATGCATTGTGTAAAAATTTATTAGAAAAATAAAAAAAATAGCGAGGAAAAATTGATTAAAAAGAAACTCCCGATTTTAGGATTGAGATTTAAAAACTGAAATTCGTGAAGTTCCTCTTTCTTACAAAGTGAGATCTAGTTAGCGTAAGGGTACAGTAATATCATCAGGGCACAATGTGAGGCGCGAAAAGTTACCCCAAATTATCATCCCTTCTTTCCCTACCCTCGAAAAAAAATACCGCAAATCCGATGTAAACACGTCGTTTAATTTGCACTTTCGCCCCTCAAAATGATCGTCTGGAAAGTGAAAGGTTCAAAACGTTAAAAAAGAAAAGAAAAAATCTTTTCTCCCGAGGAGCCTACTAACACTTTCATTAATATTAAACTAGGCAGATTTTTTCTGCGGTGAGATGTTTTCTTGTAAAACCTTCGCCCGAGGCTCCGGTCTGGTGTGGGAGCATATCAATCAAGCGGCTGCAATAGACGGACCGTGAGTTTCGACTTAAAAAGTATTAATCTGTACAGAGGCCAGTAGGCTAATGCTCGGCTCGGGGGGAGTCTTTAGATATTATTCCCTCTCAGCGGAGGTATTAGAATTTTTCAAAAGATTACCTTTTTCACAGGAATCTTTACGGTGATCCGAAAGACTAAAAATAAAACTCATCACCCGGGTATTGCGTTAAAATAATGAATAAATACCTTTAAGTATTCCACGAATCTATTGAAATTGGTGAAAAATAGAGTAATCGTTGACAGAAGCACTCTGTGCAATAGAATTTCAGCTGTTGTCAGCTGGCTTCAGTCGAGTGAGAATGGATGATTCGTTCCTAAAAATTATCCTTGCTTGGATATATAATGATTTGCCGACTGTTGTGTTTCTTCCTTTTTCCATCCAGGTATGTATGCTCACAACCGATCCCTTTCTATCCGCTTACTGAACACCCGGCCCGCGCGGTTCATGGGCCACGGCCCGACCCTAAAGAGCCTCTTTTTTGAATTAATATAATAACATATTACAGAGGTTTAGTAAAAATTACAAATAATATATCGAGTTAGTTAAGGGCATTTCTTTACTTTTATTATTTGAAATTCGAGGTATTTTTGATTTCATACTTATTTAATATTTTTAAGTGATGGTTATGTATATAACCATATGTATGTTTATAACTATCTATTTTAAAAATTGAATTTATTTTGGCAATGCATTTTTCGCTAAATTAAATAAAAAAAAATAACTAACAATTTTTTAGGCAGATGTTGCTATAGGTTTTCCAAATTTAAATTTAAAGTATTCTGCGCACATTCTATACTCTTTCAAGTCAACACAAATAGTTAATTTATTTTCAATTTCATCAAAATATGAAAGCGCATTATTTTTAACGCAAGTGTTGCTAGGAAGAAAGGTTTTGATAGAAAAAGGCGGGAATAAAATGCTTGATTTTCTCACATTCGAGCCAAGCCGCCAGCAAAAACTAATATCTACAGTTTTATCAAAATGTATTGTGGAATGTAATCATATGTATGTTGTTGCCATTGGAAATAATCGATCGAAAATTAAATCATTTATTGAAATACCTACGTACATGCAGCGCATGGCGTTTTAATCTTAGTGGATCAATTTTAAAAAAAGTATAAAACATGACGTACCCAAGAGAAAACCATTTATATTTACGCAACTTCTGTCAATTTGTTTTAAAAACCAATGTTGTGTTGTTATTTTAATTTTATTTAAATCAAGTCAGTTTTTTTTTCAGTCTGCAATTATGACGTATTGCGATCCTACATAATTAGATTGACGTCCATCAACGATGTTCCGCATTCAAAATTATCGTGACAAATTTGTTTTCCGCTTTTATTTAAAATGATTGATTCAAATATACTACATCGCCGTTTTGATATCTATTTGTTTCACAATTACGTAGTATTTAGTTATTTTTAACATTTGCGACAACATAACAAAATTACACGAATACAATGTTTTCTGGAAATTAGAAAATATTGTTTTCCGTTAAGATCACTACAACACCATCAGATATCCAAAATATGTCATTTATTTTTAAAATACGTACAATACTCATTCAGAATGTAGTCTAAATATCTTTTATCAGCATTTTTTTCCGAGAAACAGTGCAGCGACGATTTCACGTTGGACAGCGGCGCTCGAGTCGGCGAAATAAAGCCAAAAACCAATAAAAATACACACTCGTAGCACCAATAAAAATATTATTTAGTAGGAAATTGCGTTTTTGATAAAATAACTAAATTTTAAATACATAGTAGTTGAAGCTCAAAAGCGTGTGAGTAAATAAACAATATTAAATAAAATCGCGTGTTTATACCAATATGAAGCATTTTAAAAGCATACAAATTTAACGGTATAAAACTCTACAAATTTATTTTTAACATTTCGTTAATTTCTTTAGTTAGATTAGGTTTCGGACCTTTGAAAAAAATATATTCTGTATATTATATAATAATTATAACTACGGGGATTCTGGCATACTGAAAACGAATTTAAAGGTCAGTCTTTCAAATAGAGCCCTTTTGTACTATTATGGAGAACACATTATCTTTGCGAAGTTGCAGTATTTTAATACAAATTAAATGTATCAATAAGAAAAATAGACAGATAAAATTAATTTATGGAAAAATATTTTTGTTGCCACCCAATATTAAAATATCACAGAACTATGTTCTGAAAAACTGCAACTTCACAATAATATTGTGTTCTCTTAATAATATATTAGTTGTATTGAGGTTTCCAAAATTTAATAAAAATGAATTAATTCATTTGATTCTGGCATCTTCTATCCGATTTTACTCAAAGGTGTTAGAGATTTTCCGTAAATATAAAGTAGATTGCTTTCAAAAATTGCGACATACGTATAATATATAACTTATATAAGTTCGAAAATTTGTCGTTAACTTATAATAATGACGTGGCGCAATAGGTGAGCGCACTTCCCCTGATAGGAAAGGTTCCTGATTCGAGTCCAGGTGGCAACAAAAATATTTTTTCTATAAATTTATTTTATCTGTATATCTCCCTTATGTCTTAAAAATATCTAACCTAGTGTAAAAGTTATGATATAATATAATAATATTCTTCTGTAAAAAAGTCACATTTTCATGAAAAACGCGAAAAGATGACTAATATTGAATATATATAAAGTTATATATAAAATTTCCACTCACCTCCAATTCTAAAATACAGGATTTTCGGACGTCGCCCGTTTAAGTTGACGGGCTCAATCCTCGAGCCCCCTCCCGCTTACAAGTAAATAATTTATGGTAGTACTAAGATGAACATATCTCAAGCTCATAAATCGTGCGCGGCTGCATCGCGGTCTTCCCAGTCGACGTACAATCATACTATTCTACCTTAGGCAATTCAGATTATTAACACAAGTTATAACAAAATAATCAACAACTAACAATAGAATATTGTCAATAAAACTATAAACGCATTCAAATAGTCCTTACTTTAATTAGGCAATATATTAAACTATTAGCATCCACACGTATTTAATTATTTTACACATAAGAAGATTTGTATAAATTTAGTTTAATTCCAGCCTAGCCGATCTAGTGAGTTCTAGAGTGAGCAGGTATTGGCGGTGCGCTCTGCTCAGTACAAACAGCCAAAATGGATGAATGCCCTCCTATTTGCCTACCGTTAAGGCTCCCCCTTAAATGCGTAGCATAATTCCTATTGAATTAAGAGTCATCGGGTTAAATCATACATATAGAAGATATCACAATTAAGAAAAATCCAAAAGGATATTGTTCCATGATGCCACTCATAAACACATACAAACGCGCGCTCGTAATATTCATAAATAAGAATCGATTTAAAGTATTCCAACAGATATGCAAACATTTAAGACAGGTAGCAAAGAAGACAACAAATATTAAGTAAACTTGACGTAAACTTATATTAACTAACGGCAAACATATGTTAATCTTAAAGAGACAATTGACTATCAGCATTTTACTATCTATGCATCGTCCAAATTTCAAATGGCGTCTATAATTTCCCTACGCACATTCGTAATAAGAATAATTCCCGGAACATTTCTTAAAATAAAGTTTATAAATGGTAACCCGCCGGGTAATGTAGAAAAACTAAAGCTAAGCTACCCGCACACTTTACCGTTCGTGAGTTCCAGCAATGAGCTGAGGTAACCTGTTGTAACACCATACGTAACATCCATACAGTCGTTTGAAGCGCTTTCTTCTACACTGTGAACCGCGCCGGAGACCCACGCTCGAGCAGGCATAATTTAATGAACCTTGAGAACGAGAACACACGAGAATTAGCTAAGCGCCTGGATTCAGTGCACCCAGGAGGGGGCTACGGAGGGCGCTATGGAGTAGGCGGGAGGTCTTTGTTGGCCCAGAGAGTCGTCCGAGCCCGTGACTCCCCCTGACGTCAGAGAACTGTGGTACATCTGTTGCTGATTTTGCTGAAGGTTCTGCTGCTGCTGGAGGCTCTGCTGTTGCTGCAGTTGTTGCTGCTGTTGCTGTTGGGGAAAATTGAAGTCGAGTGAACCGTCCATGGACAGCTCGTGCTTGATAACCTGGAATTAAATAATTTATACAGATGTTACAAAAAAGAATCGATATTATAATAACTAATAAAACTAAAGAGTTTGCAAAGTAAACATTTCATCACATTCATAAATTACGATTATATAATGTACAGATGAGAAAGATGAGAAGGCTGAACAATAGTAATTGTAAAAAAATATTAATTTCTTTAATTCTAATTAAAAATTATCTTTCATTCACTGATATGAGAGATTATATATTAACCATAATTCTAGTTATAACAGTGTTTTGATCGATTTGAATTTAAAAAGCCACAGTGGACAACTTGAGATTTAAAATGAATCTAATCAAATAAATCACCTCATCAACATTGCAGTCGAAGCCGCCGTGCTCGAGTGTCTCGATATTAATATTAAGGTCATCAAGTAACGCGGTGTTATTGAGTACTCCCATAAGCTGCCCCATCATGGTAGATCCAGGGACCAGGGCCTCCTGCTGAGCTCCCATCAGTGCTCCATTCAGCATTGGAGACTCCTGACCTGAAATGTTAGAAAATTTAGTTAAACTTAAATGAGCTAAATACTAAAAATGTTTGCTAGTAGTGTGACGCTATTTTAATTGCGAAAACTATACCGATAAAAATTGATCTAATTGAGTATTTTCGTATTAATTTTAATAGTTTATTTATTACACATCAGTAATGCAAATCAATTTTGTGTGTGATGTAGATTTTAGAGTACGTTTTTCATTAAGCTAAAATATGAAACAAGAATTGCAGAGCAAACAAAAAAGGTTTGTTATTAAACAAATATCAGATATATCATAGACAAAGCTATTTTTTATTATATTTAATGGAAAATATATGTAAATATGGGGTAATTACAGGGCTCACAACCCGTCTTCGGTTGACTTAAGTGATTTTAGATTTGATTTCTGTGTTTGGAAAGCAGAAATAAGAGCCGATCAGTCACCTTGTTGCATCATGTCTGTAAGGTGTTGACCGCACATCAGCGATCCGGGGGTGAGTGGTGTGCGAGGCGGGGAACAAGAGGAAGGCCTACCCCTGAGGTAAGCTGCGCCCCCCGCCTCCGAAGGGTAGGATGGGGATACCTGGACAGATGATGGTGACATGCTCTGTGAAAGAAACATTCACAACACGATTAACGGCTGACTTTCAATACTGATTCATCTTTTTGTCTTTTTTTACGAAAATTATGATTTTGTTATTCATTACGTCAGATAATAATAATAATGGATAATTTGTATAGCGCCATTTACGTAAAAACTTTCACCTCAAGGGCGCTGTACACATAAACTGTTTATCTTTGTTTTTTAACATTAAAAATTGTTATTTTCACTTATAGAAATGACTATTTGAACAGGTGCGTTTTTAGTTTCTTCTTAAATAAAATATATATATATATATATATACATTGTCGTTGTCGAAACTGTTATATCTAAATAATAGGCATCTTGAACAACGTAGTTGATTATGAATTTAAATGTTCTTATTTGATTTATCGACAAGATACCTTTAAGGAAATATTCATCTCTATGCCTGGAACAAAATGTCGGAGCTTTGCTAACACCGATTGGCGTCACATTTATAAACTGATATGGTATATATATGATCGGTTAGTTTAACGCAAACTTACATACAACCTTTACATCATTATATGACACTAATAAATTTCAAAAGTTTGTAATAATTAAAGTAATACTTAAATTTTTTGAAAGGCCGCGGCAGTTAAATCTATTTTCAGTTTACCAGTAAACTCCCTAGCTATAAACAATTGAGACAGATGCAAAATATTTTTCTATACGAGTTCAATGCGAATATTTTGTGGACAAATCTATACTAAAAATATTTTTTAAATATTCAAAACTATCTGATACTGTTTGATTTATTGATTTTTTTAAAAATGTTTCGTGTTTGTATAAACATTAGATTTATAAAATAATAATTGTATTTACCTACACGCTTTAGGGTTTAAACTACAATTTAAAACGTTTCGAATCCGAAATGTAATTATTAACAACAGTAATTATAACACATCACAAAACGAAACATTTAAATTTGAATAATTTTCCACACAAGCAGAAAACGAATAATTCACGTCACAATCATTTTGAATGGAACATCGTTAATGGATCTCACTCTGGGTAAGTAGGTGCTCGTATACTTTTGGAACGATTTCAAAAAATATTTAATGGACTTGAAAAAAGTAATTTATGAGGAGAAACTAATATGTTATAAATAAAATTAAAATAACTGCACATAATTATACTATTATAAATATATAACGACCTGATTTGAGAAATTGAATAATTTATTTTTACAAATTTAAAATACCTTGCACTAGCTGCGTGTAGGTACTTGATAAATAATTTAATTTTAGAATGATTAATTCGACTGGTAACATATATTATTACGAAATACTCTAGAGAAGTGAATATTTTTGAAAGCTTGTCTCGAATGTGAGAAAACCAGCCATTTGATTCTCGTCCTTCTATAACACCTTGTTTAGTAACATTTACTTGAAAAAAAGGCACATTAATTTTTAGTTGATATTGTTAATAAATTAACTGATAGTGCCTGCCGTCTTCAAGGATTATGAACGTTGCAAAGAACACTTCGAATTTAGGACTGAAAAAGTAAAAAAAATACCTTAATGTTCCTCAGAAAGAACATTTTATAGCGATTGTTGAAATATTATACATTTATTAACGGTTTTTAAACTATAATTACAAATTATATGGGACCTCTTTAAATAAATAAATAAACAAGGTTCATTTGTGTTGCAATAGTGATTTGTAATAGAAAACTACATAGCTGCGCGTCAGTCATCACTGTTCGGTATTCCAACCTCTTAAGAAATTAGAACTATATAATATTTTATTTTATTTAAATCGTGGCTAAATTCTTCATAAACTTAACAGTGGCGACATCTCTTGTTCACACATGTGATATTATTAACAAATTGATAACTTCAGTCAACATAGTAAAGTTCCATAATAAATTTCCTATCATTTATACACTTTTAAAGTTAGATCTAAAACAAAATAACTTTTTCTTTTGACACAACTGATTGTTTTCAGTATTTTTTCTTGTTTTGTTTTTTCGATTCAACATTGTCGTGTGTCGAGACTGTTATTTCTAATCATCTTGAATAACGTAGTTGATTATGAATTTAAATGTTCTTATTTGATTTATCGACAAGATGCCTTTAAGGAAATATTCATCTCTATGCCTGGAACAAAATGTCGGAGCTTTGCTAACGCCGAGTGGCGTCACATTTATAAACTGATATGGTCGGGGTTAAATCACATTAGCAGCAGATAAAGTGCAGCCGCCCGTGTCCTGCACAGAAAGATCCAATTCACCAGGATGGAGCCATCATCGAGAAACAATCAAAGATAAGTCAGTTCTTTTCATTGTCCTTCTAGTTAGTTAAGACTACTATAAATTACGCGTAACTCGATACTGTATCACGGGGACATAAAGTCTTAATTGCCGAACGGGGTCAGTTAAAGGCGCTGACTAAACATTTTTGAGAAGTTCTCGTCATTAAGTTCAACTGACACAGAACAGCCAAAGATCCGAATGGAGAAGATTGAGACAAATTGCGTTAAATTAGCAGAAAGCAACCGGCTATCGTCAATTACTTGCTGCTAGGACCTGCGGGCGGCTATTGTGGCCGCTTCTCGACAACTTAACTAACTTAAAAATTAAATGAAAGTAACTAATTAGCGCAAACAATCTCATCATACATATTTTACCGTCCGGTGTTCCGGTGATGTGCCATCTGAGGACAGATTATACCCTCCCGCCGCCTTGGTGGCGATTATTTGTTAAATTTAAAAAGTTTAAAAAATTGTTATAGTATAGAATCATTATAACATATGGTTATAATGTAACCTGTAAACAAATGTAATCTTGTCTTGTTGATTTTTTTAATAAAAATATAATATTGTCTGAGCAAAATTCAATATTAAAAAAACTTAAATTAAATGACATATTATTCAAATAATTTATATATTAATACTGTAACACAAGTTTCCCCGAGACCGTTTATAAGTCTGGTTCCGAATGGTTTGTGTCTGGGATAATTATCGACTAAAACTAATTGTTTTTTGATAAATGATAGATATTCAAATATGTATAGGGTGTTCAGCGGAAAAATTTCAAGTTTAATTTGCAATTGCTCGTAAACCACCAGGGTGAGGTAAGCAGGAGGGGTATTGTTCGACGCGCGTAATTTGCTGATTTGCCAGTTGCAATGAGTCACTGATCGGGAGCGTATCGCACGTTCGCGGTTGAGCAATATTTAAAGTGCGGTGATTCATTGATTCGTGCACATCGCGCTTTTTGTAATCACTTTAATATTCGACGAGTAAGTGATGGGCCGAGCATGCAACATATCTGGTGTTGGGTTCAAAAGTTCAGACAAGAAGGGATAATGGTGAAAAAAATGCGCAATCCGCGTAAATCGATAAGATTGCAGCCTGTACTGGAATAAAATAATCAACAGTGCACTTTATTTTGAAAAAGATACTACAGTTTCACCCATACAAACTGCAAATCGTGCAGTTTCTTAACAAAAATGACTATTTTTTACATGAAACCATAGCGAGAACGATGCTGGAACATTTCGGAACAGCACGAACGCTTGGAAACATATTGTTTACTGACGAAGCACATTTTTATATCGATGGCTATGTTAATAAACAGAACATGAGATACTGGTGCCTCGACAATCCAAGGGAACGCCATCAAAAACGTTTGCATTGTCCAAAAACGACAGTATGGTGTGCAATTTCTGCCTGCCCGAGAGATAATTGGCTCTTATTTTTTTAACCAACGAAAGACAGTTACTGGTGACGTGTATTGCCGAATGATCGACAAATTTTTGGTACTGCAACTGCAGCTGTTTCCCGAGTCCAACAACAGAACACTATTTCATCAAGACGGGGCCACTCCACACACAGCTAGAGTTTCAACGGAGAAGCTGAGGGGAATTTTTCCCAATAAATTAATCAGTAAGTACGGAGACATACACTGGGCACCTCGGTCACCGGACCTTACATCTTGCGACATTTTTTTTGTGGGGATACCTTAAGTCGAGAGTTTATAGCAACAATCCTCGAATAATTTAGGCCCTATAAGAAAATATCCGCCGTGAAGTTACTGCCATTGAACCAAAGCTTTAAAGCTTTGCTCTCGCGTGTTCGCAAATTTAAGAGTCCGATTGCAAGAGTGTCTTGATAGAAATGGACGACATTTAGACGATATTATTTATAAAACATAAAATCCGCATCGTTAAACTCCATTTTGTATAAATAAAATATGAGAATAACATTGTAGTTTTTAAAAAAATTTAATATTATACTAGAAAATTTTCCGCTGGACACCCTTTACTTGTCAGTAAGAAAACATTAAAATATAATTTATGAAATTGTAGATGTTGAGTTTTTTCTTATTAAATGGCCCTTTTTGAAATGGTTATGCGATGGTATCGATAAACATACAATAAATACTATTTTGAAACATTTTAATTTAAGTCATACGATTCCATTAGATTAGATATAAACGCTACTTTGGTATTTTTTCTTATTGACAATAAAGACTATACGGCGTACGATGATGGCTTCTTTCATTGGTCCCACTGGTTAACGGTACAAGTTTTATGCACCAGTTATGATTTTAAAATGATATAATATAAGTAGATTATGAACAGCGTCCGGGTATCTGTCACCGGAAGGCAGAGGACAGCACAAAACAGTTATTCGAACCCGGACCTAGATATGCCACAACAAATAACAAGTTGGAATCTCTATCAAGTAGTCCAGAATCCAGGATTCGACCTACGATCCGAAACTTCGGTAGTCAGATAAGCTAGTGCGATGTTTAAATTAAATATTACATTTGTGTATGCGTATGTACAACATATCTTCGTGTTAACTCCATATTTCGCGGACTGGACAAAGTTAATACTTAGTACTAAGGCAGCGAGGAGATAAAATTTAGGTAATATTAAGCAACATAAGATAGATGTAGAGCGAATATTTTTTATGGTCGCTGATAGATATGATTTAATTTGAAGAGCATAGAGTGCACTTGTACAATATTCTGTTACCTCAGTAAATCATCGTTACGTTTAACATTAACGCGATTTTTTATCTTAGTTATGAGTATTTCACCACGAGAAGGTGTAAGACAGAGTGACGTCATATTTTGAAAAAAATATTTACAAATGCTAGAAGATCTGTTTAAAATTCCTTGCGTGGTAAAGATGCCGCATAATTATGAATGGAGATTAAAATTAAATAAGTACTTAAAAAATGTCTATGTCGTGTGTTACATTTAACGAAACCTCAGGGGATATAATCAACGATCTAAATAATATACAAAACTATGCGCCGCCGAATGAATATTGAGAGTAAGGAAGGAAACAAATGGTAGAATAATTTATATATATCAGGCAATATCTTGAAATATAATACTATTCTTTAGTTCTTGTATTTTTGAAAAAATACGAATGTCTCTGCTCCAGTTTCGCTTATTGAAAAATTTGTTTTTCTTGTAGACTGAGATGTTTACCTCTCCGTGGTGGATCGGTCGATGCATGCAGCCGCAGGGTTGGAGTCCATGGAGGGTGCAGCCCCGTGACATGAAACTCCGTCCGTAGGCGGGGCCCCCGGGGTAGGGCGGCAGGGGGCCCGAGGGGCCGGTGCTCAAGCTGCTGGGAAACCTAAACACACCATAAAAATCATCTACTTTCGGCGGAATCACTGACAAGAGCGGAATAAGCATAATAAAGTGTCAAATTGCGAAACTATATTTTCCCAATCAGAGGCCAAACTAAACATTCAGGCCTCGATTACTAGATCTTAATATAAATATTTTGAAATAGATTACTTACGTTTTGAGATTAATTTAGGAATATTTTGTTTTCATTTTCCAATAAACTTATTCAGAAAATGCTTCTGGTAAAATAACAAAGCATACGTGATCGGCCTCATCTTCAGGACATGTATCTATTTCTTGAATTAACTCTAAATGTTGGCAATAAACCAAGAAAATCAATAAAAAAATAATTAATAATACCAACGTTGGAAATAAATTAGTAGTTTTTTGTACTCGAAAATAAAGTAAATAATTTTCATTCACAAAAAATAATAAAAAATCAATCAGGAATTTGTTCTGTTTACAGAAAATGTAGAAAAATAACAATATAATATATACATTCCCGTGCATATTAATTACTGAAAATTCAAGAAGATATACTGCATCCACTAAATTATTCAATATTCTCTACTCATAAAAATGAACTAAACTGAAAATGTTGCAAACAAAGTTTGAAATTTAAAATGTGAACATGCAAGGAAAAAAAATTTGTAAAACTAACACGTAAAAAATAATAACGCCCGTGTTAATTAATAAAGAAGGGTTTTTTCAAATCATTAATATATATATATTTGTATTATTATCACTATTATACCAGAATTTTATAGAATCAGTACGTACTTTATAATAATTATTAATTATAAAACAAACATGTTTCATCAAATGTTTGATTCTGTTTTATGCCAAGTCATAAATATATATTTTTTCAATTCGACGATAGTATCGTTGATTTGGACATAACTTAAAAGTTTTACTAACATACAAAAGATTGACCAACAAGTCGAAAGATAAATAATATTACGATTAATTTAAAAATGCAAACCATTTAATAGCTGAAGATACTTACGAATTGAGATAGGGATCGCTTCCCTGAAGGTTCATAGCATCGGCTAAACTTCCAGCTAACTGGTCGGCTCCAGCGGGAGGCGGGTAGTCCTGAGAGCCCCAGTCATTCTCCCCCCCGAACACTGAAGGAATGGGAGACAGCCTTCCGCAAGAGGATGCGTTTGATGAAGCTCTCGGACGATACTCGTTGGCTAACGGAGACAAGCCAGCCGTGGGTAAGAATCCACCTTGGTTCGCGCTGCTTCAGGATGTCCAAGGTAGATCAGTTACAGAAAGAATTATTCCCCGGCGGAAGAGCGTCATCAGCGTAAGTCCACAGATCGAATAATTATTTACACATTCCGCGATTATGTTCAGATTCCAATTACACGTGGTTGTAACATGTACAGTTGATTTGAAGAAATGTTCCAAGGGATGAATGACGAACGGTAGGTGAGGAGCGGTGACATCGTGGAAGACAACGGCGAGAAGAAGCGGCAACAAAATAAAAAAAACAAAGATGCAATACTACTGTATATAATAAATGATTAGAACACCAAAGTTAACACCGACTTCCGACGATAACACGTCAGCATGTTTATGTACTCCACAAGCAATTTGCGGGACGATAAAACATGATGTGCGTTTTAATCGGAAGACACTAAATTTACTTAAAAACTTAATAAATGTATACTAATACTAATATCAATAGTAAAACATGCACAAATGTCCTGGTCTCTATATAATATAATCTACACCAGCTCTACTCATGAATAACTCAATTAACCGTAGCTACATTACTCTACCCGGAAACCGCTAAGTTTGAAAATAAATTTTATTTATAAAATATATTTTCCAAAGGTACCTGCGAAGGAAATTGGTTAACTAAATCATATAGAAACAAGGACTTCGGGTTCAATATAATACAGAAGTAGCAATATTTCTTAGTCATTCTGCTGAGTTCACGGAAATTGATTAGTATGAAGGAAGCGGTGGAATGAAAAACGCTCCGTTAGAGCCATAGCTCATGTGAGGGGTTGACCGAAAGTGTATCATATTTTGTGCCAAGGAACGGCGGATCATAAACATATATATATATAAAAGTCAAAGACTGGTGGAAAAGTTTTCAAAACTAATATTCAGATATTCAATCATCTACCTAAATTCTCGGCTTTTGCGATATAACGTTTTTAGTATTATTAATGTATGAATAAAAAAAAGTAGGCAACGAATGTTTTCCCAGAAGTCGAGCGCTTACAGCCGTAGCAACAAGACCTTGGCGTGCAAATAACGACCTCATTGAACAAAATGCTGATTGATTGTAAGCTTACAGAACACGCAGAATGAATAGCTGTGCAGAGTGTATAGTCTAAACGTACATATAAGGGGAAATAAAATTAACTCGGAAAATGACGGATATTTGAATACGTTTGTAAAATGAACTCAAATATTGAATTCAGTGGAGTAAAAAAGTACTTTAAAGCTCTTTTATAAACTACTGTAACAATTTTATGATACATTCGTGGGTAAATTTAAAAAAATCAATTCAATGGATTTATTCTGGCTATTCAAATATCCCCCGCATTCCGATAATATGATAGTAGCCTACCCTGCTTACGAGTGTTAATATATATTTTATATAAATGTTTACATACTGAATACTTTATAAAATAGCTATTTACCCAGTCACTGAAATGTTTCTAAATTGCTAAGAAAATTGAAAAGAAAAAATGCTTATTTTAAGAATTTGTGTAAAATGCACTAACAGAACTTTTAAATAAATATATTTTGTATAAATAATATTAAAAATAAATTAGTTCAGTTCGTTGCAAAACAATCAAATCTCATAATTGCAAAACCCAATAATAAAAGTTGTCGTAAGATACCTCCATAAAAAATGCCGCAAGTATTCTGGTACGTACATACATAAATGATTCACTTATTGATATTTGCCAAAAAGGAAATAAATCTATTAATTGAAAAATCTTTTTAATGTTGGTTATTGGAACGAAGATTTTAAATATTGTTATATTATTTAATAATTTGGTACCTAAGCCCTTGTGATAACACAAGCACTAAATTCATAAATGTTAACTTGCTCGTATTTATTATCTTGCCCGGATTCGTAGGCATATTGAATTATTGGGCTTTGAAATGAATGTCATTTGATTAATTTTAAATAAGGAAATCATCTTATATTTTTATATTACTATACCTGTGAACGGGAGGTGAGTCGGGAAACATGTCGAGGCCTTCTGATACCGAACTGCTGGGGCTGGGGGTGGTGTCTGCGGGGACTCCGCTGCGCATCATCTCCACCTGTCGCCGATCCACAACAATACATTGATGGACATTTCTCAAACTGATAACTAAATATACCACACCGTGCATAATGTATTACCATTACGCACATGGAGGGCCGACTGCCATCAAACAAAGCGACAAAATGTCGTATTACAGTTTTTCATAATGTACATCGAGTTCGGAACATTGTTCGCCCACAATTGTTCCGGCCACAATTATTCGCGCCCACAATTGTTTTTCCACAATTCTTTGCCTGGAAAATTATTTTAAAAAAAAGTATTTTTGATAAATATGACTGATTATATTATAATAGCATTTTTTTTTGTTTTGGCGTTTTCATTTAGAACGGACCATTTTATTATTGTCTAAAGCTATTCGTATACATTTTTATTTCTTCTTTTTATAATGGCTTGCGATTAGGTTAGGTTAATACGTTTAAACATTGATTTATTAAAATGTGCATTATTTCATGTACCGTACTGTTTTGCTACATTTTCTTTTAATGTTTTGTATATGTATAGATATAGAAATCATAATAATATATTTTTTTAAAAACGTATTTATCCAAAATACATTTTTTCAATATATGCAGCGAACAATTTTCCAGGTGAAGAATTGTAGGATAACAATTATGGAACGCGAACAGTTGTGGTCGGGAAGAATTGTGGGCGAACAATGTTCTACATTTTTCTACAAATTTTAAATTCTTATTTTATGTTACCTTTTTATTATTATCTTATCTACGCGTTTCTAGGCTCAACCTTACATATTTAGGGTTGACTCTCAGATTATTAAAACTAATCAAAGCTATTCGTTGGCATAGATTCGAGAACATAGACATTCACAGAAAAACAAACTGAAGTTACTGCCATGAGCGTTTTCTGATCATGTTCCATAATGTGCCTTATTTTTGTTTTCAGAAAACCTGAAAATGGGCCCGAAGGTAATTATTAATATATATACCTATGTATTTAAATGTTCTATAAAAATATGGTTATCGCAAGTTCTCGTACCTTCTTTTTGACGCGTCCCCTGCGCTTCTCAAACTTCGACGTCTCCATGGAGGCTGCACGCCTGCGAACTGACTTCCCGGGCTTAGCGTCGGGGTTAATCATCCACCACGAAGACTTGCCGGTTCCCTCGTTCTGGACTCGCATGAAGCGGTTGTGCAGAGAGAGGTTGTGCCGGATTGAGTTCTAAAAAAGATAAACATTTTGATGTTATTCAACGTTTTACACCAAATTACACATACAAAAAAAGATCTATGACTTGGATACTAGCACTACTGCTACATGCTGTTTAATTTGCGTCAATGAAAATTCTAGCATTAAATTGGGTTTAATGCAGATAGAACCTATATTTGTAAAAAAGATGTGAAATATTTAAAAATCTCGACTATACAGATTAAATAGAAAAAGTTTACCATAAACTATCAAAATATTATATTGTAAAGATTTTATTAAAGGCTGTATAAAGATTACCGACATAAAACAAAATTTCTGAAATAACATCGTATAAATATCGTCACAGAATTCAACACAATTTTCAGACTGGGTACCTACCTACGTCGGCGTCGCTTTAAAATAATAAATGAAAGTATTGTGTCAGTCCTAGCATTCATAACCATAAAAATACCGTGAAAATCGTAGTCTATGTGTTGAAAAATTGCCAGTGTAAAAACTTAAGCAATAAATGCTCATAAATAAAACTCCTCTATTCAGGTAACACTAAAATGGAACGTCAAATTCAAACTGCCCGAATGACATAGAAGTATTTTTAGTGTCAAATATTTGAAATTTATTGATAGATAGGTAGTTTAAACATATAATGTGAAGGATTTTATCACGAGATAATGTAATCAAAGGTTTTCAAATTTAACAACGCCAAAAATTAAGTACTCTTCAAAATTAATAGTATTTCTCCCGATTTCTTCAGTGAAAACACAAAAATAAGTTTTATGTAATTTTTCTATAATGAATGTGTCATGATAATTTATGGAAGTCAATCTTTTTAATCAATGGGGAATTGTACGCTTTTAGATATTAACTACTTGAACGCTTCCGTTTCAGGAAGGGAACCTAATAGGAGGAATAAGTAAACATCTTGAGAATTCATTTTATGACGAAATTGTTGAAATTGTTTAATTTTGATCCCAAATGTCTTTTACGCGTGATAAGTTTAATATTTGTCTTAAAAAAATGGTGGTTGCGTTTCGTATAATTCTGTCCTTTACTTATGTTTTAAAAATACAAATTGACATATAGAACATCGAAAATGTAAAATTCCAGCAGAAATTTTACAACTGCAAATTTATTTTACAATTTCAATCTTCTGCCTGTCAAAAATAATATTAAAGATATTTTAATATTATTTTTGATAATAATAAGATTATTTTTAGAATGACTGCGCGAAATTTTAAGTACTTATTGCGGAAATTGAACATACACTAGTTAAGAAATTAAATTTGAAGTTAAAAAGAAAATTAAAATTCCCAGCTATCATATCTACATTTTCCGTCATTTTACGATTAGTAAACCTTTACAGTTTCTTTTGCGCGGGAAAGTATAAAATTTTTAATACCGCAGTCGTCAAGATTTCTGTTTAATAAATGCGCCAACGTGCTGCCATTGTTTTAACCCGCAAGACATAAAAGCGCCTTTAACGGCCGACTTTTAGAACCCTTTTACTATTCAAAGCAAATAATGCTTCGACCACAAAGTTAATATCCGTGATCACCGTTCCAAACAATATGTAGGCAATAAAGGCGCGTTTATGTGCTACGGGGGCTGCGTACAGTGATCGGTTAGTAAAACGCTTCGGGAACATTTCAAGATGAGCGTGAGATGATGATATATGTGTGACTGTGTGCGCAGGGTTGCCACAAATGGTTGCGCAGGTTAGACAACACGATCGGTTTTTGTATAACGACGTTGCTGATCACATTTCGCTACTCGTCATTACGGCTGAAAAGGAAGAATAATGTGTCCATTCATAACCTGAAAAAAATTATGATTTTGCATATTTTATTTTATTACGTAGAAATGCATACACGCAATACGTGTCAAATTAACATTCTTACTATTTTCAAACTACACCCATAACGGCCTTTTTAAATTATAGCTCAGTTTCGATTTGCGGCCCAACATTACAACAAAAAATACACTTTCGGTACTTGCAATTTCGGACAAGAAATAAACATTCTATTTTAAACTGATCCTGACGAAGATCGCAGCGTTAAAGTTTTTCGTTTTTATATATATATATATAGATATTTTTCATTCATCTATCTATATTTTGTCAAGCCTGGACATAGAACTTTTCTCATACCTATGCGTCATTTAATTTCTAGCTCACAGCTACCGTCGCCAGTAATTATATATATTATCGACTCGAAATATATTAGATTTTTTATTAATATACTTTTAAATATAATAATTTCTTATTAATAATATTTTATTAATACAATGATATTTTATAAATATAATTGTAACATATCCTACGGAATCTGTATCAAAATAAATGATTTGAAAGGACAACTTTCCCGGAACATATCCAGGACGTAAAACGAGGTATCGGTGTAATCCAAACGCTTGTGCTACGAAAATAAAACTTTCTCGCCGGTCTCACGGACGAGGCTCGAACCCCCGATCACTAGATTACTACCAGACGAACAAGCTATTTAATTTGAATTAGAAGATTATTTGAAATAACTACAAAATAAAATCTATTCTTAATAAACTTAACATAAATAAAAACACAAAATGAATGTAAAGGCCACTAAAATTTGAAACGTTGTTTACAATATACGTTGCGGATTAACACTTAATTCTTCATTTTATTTACAAAATCCTACTGAAATGTGGTCCAAAACATTAGTTAAGACAAAAACCAACACAAATGAAGATATGAAATATAATTTTTAACGCGTTGTCCCGGATAGGAAGTCCAGGTTCGAATCCCGGTAGGAACAAAATATTTTATCGATAGATAGTAGATTAATTTAATTCGTGTTAGATGAAATATATTTACTTAATCCATAAGGAATGCGCGAGAGAAGAGAAGATCGAAGGATGCAAAGATATTCAGATCTAGTCACTAATTGTATTAAATAAATATCTCAATACCTGAATGTGGTCTCCGGCTACGGTGATATAGATGAAACTTTTACTTTAATTAATATTACATGGCCAGTTGTACCGTACTCGTAGTGGAAGTATTTACATATATATTTATATATGTTTTGGTATTCACACCTTAATTTATAAAAAATGTCACGTTTTCTATTTTTTTTTTTGGGAGAATTCAATTAAATTTATCATCTGCTAATGAATTACACTATGTAAATTATTTATTAAGGACTGACAATAAAATGAGTAAGTACCAAAAAAAAAAACCCAATTTTTTGTTGAAAGCACACTTCTCCTATACTAATCTGGAAAATAATCTACGCAAAAATTGAAGCGGAAGGGCGTAATATTTTCAGAGGAAACTAAACTGATTTCATTAAACAGTGGTTGCTAGGAAGACAGGAAAAACTTGTCAAAAAAGATTAAAAGTACCTTAAAAATTAATGTTTCAGAACGTCATACCTGATATTTACCGATCTTTTTGAAAGAGAGAGAGAGAGAGATGTGAAATGGGACGAAGGCAAACTACATCAGTTATCAAATCACACAAAAGGTGTCAGAACTGTCGAAATAATGTTTATCTGATGGTGATTCGTTATTTTCATACAATTTCTTGCGAGAAGGATTATGCTGGGTCGTATGACTAAAAATATTTATTTCTATCTATAAAATTTTAACATACAAGTCATTTTTGTCTACGACTGTTTCGCTAGAATGATATGTATTGAGACAAGCAAAGTTTACAAACCCTCATCATAATTTTTTTTCTTCTGATTACAAGGGTAAAGCAAGAATGTTGCTAAAAAACAACTAAAAATAATTGTTTAAAAATATCTTTATGGTTTTTACGATGTGAATAGTTAAAAAAATAATGTATTATTAAGCATGTAATAAATAAGTTATAAAAACAAATATTACAAAAAATAAAATTTGCTCCATTATGAAATTTATTAGGACTTGATAAAATATTTCTAAAATTTACAAATGTACGTATGAATTGACATACGCATTATGCTAAATAAAAACTAGGTTTGAAACTCGTCAAAGTGCTTGTGTTATAAAGAAAAACATTAATTTGTCGATCTGCTTACCTCTTGAGTGCTACGCGATTTTTATACTGACAAACAAAAAGAGTTAATTATATTGTTAATAACATCATATAATCTGTATTTTTAACGCCCTACATTTAAGATAGTATTACAATTTAGAAAGGGACCTATAATGAAAATTCTCATATGAGAATTTTATGAAAATCACATTAATTTTAATAAAAAGATCGCGGTACACTACTTGAATCGATAACCAAATCATTTTAAAAGACTCCTCCTCCCAGTCAATATTGTAAAAAGGAAACTAAAAGTAGTAATAATTACAACTAAATTATTGGATTGGAAATAATGTTTTATTTTATTAATTTATTTATTTATTTACTACAAATTAAATGTATTAATTAGAAAGATATACACATAAAATCAATTTTATCGAAAAATATTGTTGTTGCTACCGAAATTCGAACCTGGATCTCTTCCAATCCGGGGAACGTGCATTTACCGATTATGCTATAGCACCATAGTGCATTGACGACACATTTTCGAACCTATATGTTACATTTTTCAAATTAATACATCTATCGTTCCATTATTTGAAAGTCATCACAAGCCATGTTCTAAATAATTACAACTTCATAATATAATGTGTTCTCCTTAATAATATTTATTTACTGTTTCCGAGGTCAGTTTGACATATATGAAAATAATGATAATCACATATATGAAAATAAAACAATTTTTTTTATTATACTCGTTTAATTTACTTCAAACGCGTTTAGTCTTGTAAGGGCATTATCAATCTAACAATTTAGTTCAACAACTTCTAGAATTCCAATGAATAATGTTGCTCCTTTTCATCTTATCCAAATAAAATTGTATAGCTGTCCCCCACTATAGATATAAATACAAGATGTTGAGTTAAATTGTTAGATTGATAATGCCCTTACAAGGCGAAACGCGTCTCAGGTAAATTAAACGAGTAGAATAAAAAAATAAGTGTTTTATTTTCATATATGTAATTAATAAATTATTTAAATAAATTCTATCTCGTAAATAAATGTTTCCGTCCATGTGTTTTAATTTGTAGTAGCAGAGATATACAAATTTTTCATGGAGAGGTAGTTTATCCCAGAGATGAAGGTGTCACGTCCCTTCAGCGCATCACCCATGCCCTCATATATAATAAATAAAATATGCATCGAATTAAATTATTACCTATTATCGTTAACGAATTAAATAGTTGACATACATATTACAGAGACCTTTAGAAATTGCAACTGCAGTGAGAAATATTTTTTACAAGACTAGGAATCTGGAACTATTCAATACAAAAATGAAAAATATGATTCTCTAAGACCACCACTTTCATAGACAGACCAATTTGAACTGGAACAAATTGTTGAAATAAAACTACCAAATCTAATCAATAAATTGAAAGCTTTTAGGTTGACGGTGACAAAAACTTGTGGAGCTCTCCGAATACATCTCACCGGAGGTATTTGGAACTTTTTGTTTGATCTAAAGATATACGCGGGTGCGGTACGGTACAGTGACCGGCCAACGCGGGCGGCGAAATACAGACATCATAAAACACCTCAAGTGAGCACTCTGCCCAAGACGCCGATCTTTTTGTTCTCCCGAAGAATGGGCTCAAGGCGTCTCTGTAACAGGATTAGTTGGATATTTCCAGATTTGACCCAAATATCCAACTCGAATATATATTCCCCCCTCCCACCTATTAATTCAAATGTTCCCGGGGAAATATAAAATGATAAAGATTCGTAGAGGCAGTGCACTATCTCTCACCTAAGTTTTTCCTCCCTTTATCTTACCTACAGACCTGTCCCCCGCCCCTCGGCGGCAACCCCCGCCGACCCCGCCCTGCACCGGCGCCACGGTACCTACATCCCTCTGAGGAAGGTAAGACCGAGTCGTGCCAGGGGAAACTATTTTATCCATGATTCGGCTACCCACAATATATCTACATTACTAAGGAGATACCTACACATACCTATAACATACATATATACCAAGTTCCCATTTTATCTTAAATAAAACACTACGAAGAAAGTTCAAAAATAATTTAAAATTATTTTTTCATATAATCTTGTTCTTAATAAATCATTTTTATAATTTATTTTCTCTACGTACCACGGCATTCGAAATTAAAAATCATTAAATGAATATTATATCCGAATATAATAATTTTTTTTCAAGAAATATTTGATCTTATTATCAATTAAAAGTTTGATTAAAAGATATAAACTAAATTTTCTCTTAGCACGGGAAAAACTTCTCTTTCTAAATCTACCTATGAAATAAATACCTAAGTATACCTAACAAAAGTGCTACATACCCGCAGATATCATCGCGCGCTCCGCTACCCAAACGTTCCGAGTCCGCACCGATATTCAGGCGATTTTAGATCTTCGGGAGGTGGTGATAAAGTTCAGGGAAGTGTGCAAGCGGTGAGAGCTTTTTTGGGTGATTTCTCTTTTTCGGGTCGAAAGCAGGCGCCGGGAATCCTACGATAGACATATTCACGGGGAAACTTGCTAACGCCACCGTGAAAAACTTTTTCCCGTTTCAATCTTCCGCCAGATATATGTATTTCTGGAATGCTCACCCGTTAATAACTATCGTTAATCCGGGCGCTGCGTGAATTATCGTCAAACTGTTTTAGTGCCGTCCCCCGCCCGCCCCGCACCGCGCGCCCGGGCCCGCGTTATGAAGAATTATGTCTACGGAAAAGTGTTTTAAGATATTTTTAATTGATGGCAACTCCAAAAGTTGTCGAGGGGCAAAACAACCGACGCTGCATGGCTGGCAGTGGCTACGAGTGATTCATTATCGTTGCAACTTTTCTAAATTTAAAATTGCAATGGAAGCAGCAGATATTTTATTGTCTATATAATACACATATATATAATAGTGTTTGGACTGCATACGTCTCACTACAAAAATCTTCAATACTAATTCATCTTTAGTTAGTATTTTACAGAAATTAGTGTTTTTGTTATTAATTCATCTCAAAAGTTATAAACTTGGATAGATTTCTAAAGTGATTATTTAGATTAACTCTTATACAAAATGTAGAACAAGTAAACTGCACATTATTTGTTGTAATTAAGACAATACAGACATTATCAGAAATACCACGATCATCAAATTCGTTTAAGTTTGTCGGAAAACCGCCTACCTATGGAAACATTTTGTATGTTTGGAATATAGTTTCTTATGAACACGAAGCCAAGTAGACAAACCTGTATTAAACAAATTATTACAGATGTATCAAAATGCATGATATAATTTATTTATACGGAGATGTTAAAGCGTTTATATCATTCAAACAGAACACAACATAAATTATCATTAAAAACAATTACTAATTAAACATAACAAATATTGTATGAAATATAATTATTGAATTAACACGAAATTAGCAATGACATATTACAACGTATTGAAATGTAAATATATAAATGCGTACTAGAAGATAATAAGTAATATAAAAGTATAAAGCATAAATAACAATTTACCGCTCTAGACAAAAAGCAGCGATGTTTTTCGATAGAGGCGTTTAACTGGCTTCCTTAATTGAGGCACCTTCGCAATGTCATATTATCGAGTAACGGTGAGTTCTGCGAACAAGGTAGCTACATTTAAGGAAACTTGAATTTGCTTTTGCTTTTGAACAACCGGGAAACGTACACGGTAAGTGGAGTCTTTGCTTGTCAACCTATAATTTTTTTTTAAACTTTAAAGAACCATGCAACATTTCCAGTCAAAGCCGCTGTTAATTTTTTGTTACTAAAATAATAAGATTTCTTTAGATGAATAAGCTTTGAAGCAAAATATAAGAATACCCACATTCATATTTTTTAAGACATTTAAAAAAAGTATAATATTATTTATTGAAACAGAAATGGGAAATTAAACAAATTTAATAGTTACATGTATCAAATATTTGTGTAAATAAAACATATTTAAACATGTCCAAGAACACACAATTACTGGATTTTCATCTACTATTATTAAACAAATAATAGATATCTCATAGAGACGAAGCTATTTTTTGGAAAATATACGGAAGTGTGGGTAATTAGAGGGCTTACGACCTATCTTCGGCTGGCTTAAGTGATCACTTTGTATAAATATAACGTTCACCATTCTCACCCATCAATCTCCACATCTATCAAATTTTTGAAAGTTGTATATATGTTAATATGTGGACTCACTTCGAGTACCACTACATTATTGCCGTCTAAATTGCTTTAATAATTAAAAATAAATATATTTTGCATCCCTTTTCAAGCGATGATCTGTTCACCGATGAATTTAGCAGAGAATACGACGAATTGACATCTCTGACGATTACGATTGCGCCGATCCGAGGATATCGAGGCTGATTAAAACGTGAGTTTCAAACTAACATGAAGCGGCTCGGGCTCGGAGGGCGTGTGTCACGTAACGGAGGTCGAATTGGTGCATCGCTTTATTCGTAAGAGGAGGACATCGTGGGTGTACAGCTGCGGGAAGAATATGGCGAAGACCTAATTTGTCAATTTCAGATGCGTGGTATAATGCACCTTAGGACAATGTAGATTAAAATTAAATATCGTATATAATCAACAATCCACTTGTCAGTGTTTTGTTAAGATAACATATACAGCACAGAAGAGTCGGGCGACGTGTGTGGGTTGAAGAACGTGACTGGTGAGATGATGGATGAGCTCCCGAACAGTCACCGGTTCTTGGATGACCGCTGGATACACCTAAATTAAGTTAGAGGCGTGGGTCTTAATGAAACTGTAATGAAGGTACTCGGAGTGCGGCCTGCGGTGCAGGAAGCTCAACGGCACGAGGCAACTGTCGCCTTTCTATTATGGTAGCACCACCACTTCCCATTTTATACCCAAACTAAAATATCTACATAAAAAAAAAATCGAGAATCAGTGTGTTCTTATTTTTATGATACAATTTCTGATTATCTAAATAAAATCTTCGCAACGAATCAAAATAAGACAATAATAATCGTGTATAGACTAGTGTTACGTATTTTTGATCATTTTTATTCTTTGCTTAATTGTATTGTGCACCATGTACATAATAAAGATACGTAGATATTGTGCAATACCTTTATTATACCCATTTTTGATGAGACTTAGGTCTAGTTTAGTTAGGCAGCATTGAACTGTTATAGTGTAGGTATATATCATAGCAAATGTGCTGACAGACATAAATACAGCGTATTATCAAAATATACGGTGTGAAGATTGTATGAAATCACAGATAAAACAATTAATGTAATCGACGAGCATGCCATAGGAAATGTACGAGTTTGGATGAGGCGAGAGTTTAAGTATACTTGAAGTATAGTTGAGAGTTTAATACAAAAGTGCAGGAACATCTATTTATTCTATTCAGTTTAGATAAAGTATAATAATAATTATCATCGAATACAAAATATAATATTATTTTTCACAAAGATTAGTGATAACATCATTCTAATGCGATTTGAAATGACGCCATTGTGAGAATTTAAAAAAAAAATTATGTCGTATGCATAACAATTTTTACAAACAATTCACATTTCTTTTCTACTCTTATTTCTTTTCAACAAAGTTCCTTTCAAAGAGAAGGCCGTTTCTTTGGGGACTTGTATTCAGAGACGCGGACTAATTGAGAAAATATCGCTGCAAGTAGGTATAGATATTCATCTGAAACATCATTTATATATTGCATTTAAATAGTCATTAGGTAGCCTTTATTAATGCGGGTCCCCAACGCATCGCGTGTTCTTCGAAAGAGACTTACTCCCAGATATGACGCACAAACGACTAAGATAGAGTGAGTAACTAAGATTTAACACAATATTTTTTAAATCACAAGTGAAAGTACGAATTGAGTAGCGACTAGTAACTAGTATTGATAAGAGTAAACGATCATACAAAATCATAATATGTCTTAAAGCACATTGTTCTTCTTGCGACTACATTTAGTTTTATTTTATCTTTAAGATACATATTGTTAAATTAACAATATTGTTATGTTATGTTGGGTATACACAAATAATTTTAATTAGTAATTCATGAAATATAATTTTTACAATAGAGCAAATAAAGCGCTCATTCCCGTTTAAAATGATTTTTATAAATATAATACTTATTAAGGAAAACACATTCTTATTGTGAAGTTGTAATTATTCAGAACAGACGGTCCGTGATATTTTAAATACTAAATTAATGTATTAATTATAAATATATACATATAAAATATATATACATACAAAGGTATTTGAGATTCTGTAAAAATAATGTAGATGGCTTTCAAATAATGGAACGACAGGTGTATTAATTTGAAAAAGTGTAACACATAGGTTCGAAAATTTGTCATGAAAAATACTGGCGCTATAACACAATTCGTAGTGTACTTCCCCGGATTGGAAATAGAGATCCAGGTTCGAATCCCGGTGACCCAAAAACAATATTTTTCGACAAAATTGATTTTATATGTATATATTTATAATTAATACATTAATTTAGCATTTAAAATATCATACTTGTTACAAAACTACACGAAGTTGACTAAATATTTTTACGAAGCTGCAATATAAAGGAGACAAGGTAGATATTTAAAATACAAATTCTTAGTTCTAATTTGATTACTGATTTCCTGAAACATTTTCTTATGCGACCAATTACCCGCACGCGACATACATAATAAATTCTTTCGGGGATTTTTGTGAACTCCGATTTCGATTCGATTTACTGAAAATAAATTTACCCACCGTGTTCTAGCGCATCCTCACGAACAGCTTGAATTAGCAATGAATGGTGATCATCAATTCGGTGAATTGTTTATGAAGATGACAAAATATGTCAATACAATGCGGTGTCGGGTCGAACAGCTTTACGGTGAAATAAAGTATTTGTAGAACAGGAAATAATGGTGACGTTTCAAATACAAAATAATTATTAGAATACCTTTAACACAATAATTTTTGTAAGAAACGTATGAAAAAAAAACGTATTTCTCGTAGTTTTTATTGTATCTATAAACATAAATATAGATAAAAGAAAAGTAATAAGTAGTTCGTGTGGTTAGAGGAAAAGATTTTCAAGCACTATGTGAGAGAGAATGTTTCTTATTGAATACTGTATTTTCTCAAGCGATTCTTTTTGGGATTGTAAATCCTTGTAAATCTTTTCAGGCACTAAATTGACGAATATAATTTTAATTGAGCAAGAAGCAAAGCGTTTAATTTGAGCGTTCATCACATCTGTCGGAAGCTGGTTCTCCTGACACTCATCACCTCCTGACGCGGGCGAAGAGCGAAGAGGTACGTCGGTCCGCGGCACGGGGGCACGGGGGGTCGGGAGGGAGTCTCCTCGTGGGTGAGAAAGCCTTCATCTTAAAATTATGCTGTCAACGCAAGTGACAAATCGAATTACGCCAGTTACTGAAAGATTACGAAGAATGTCTTCCAAGCGTTATTTAGCATATTAGACGGCGGCGTGACTGGAGCCGGAGCAATCTTCTTGACAAGTCGATGAGAATACTCGGGCGATGGAGATTAACTTGTGCGTCGCGGTGCTCGCGATTTTACGGTGCGGACGCCCACAGCGTGACGCCCCGACAGCCCAGCACCTGTCAACCCTCGCGGACAGATTAACCTAATCAGCTGCATGGCCTACCCGACTCTTACGGAAGCCCCTTCATTCAATTTGGCATTGAGTTTCTTACTTTAAATTCAGATAAGTATGCGGTTCAGCTATTCGAAACGCAATTGACATTTACCCAACCTAGATTCTGTCAACGATCAATTTAAAACTTCTTCCCGCCATTTTAACACTGTCACATTTAAGAATAACAATTAATTGTATTATTTAAACCGACATTATATTCTGGATGACAGCAATTAGAGTACAAAATTTAGTTAGTTTACGGTATTAGTAGTAGAACCGAAGAAACTACTTTATTTTTCTAGACGTATTTTAAAATGAGATATTGATATAGATAATGTATAGTTTAATTTTTTAATGTAGAGTCATCAAAAAACTAGCTCGTTCGGATAAAATGAACAAAAAATAAGAAATACCAAAACAAGGAGCTCTCTTAAAATGAACCTGATTACATGCAAAGTGATTTAAACTAAAGAAAGACGAACATTGTCAAGTACCGTGTATATGTACTGTACCCGCGGAGTTACACAGTGTTGCCAAAGTCGTCTTCTATACGTTATATAATAGTTAGTTGAAAATGTGTGTCTCTCTTCTATATACGTGCGGGCGCTCTATTAAATCACGTATTTAATAATAAAAAAAAATTTCGTTTAGTGGTAAAGAGTAGCAATTTTTTTAAAGAAAACAATTCTTACATGGGGATGATGTGATATTCGCTTCGATTAATTCCGATTTGTTTGGATCGCGATAAGGATTTTCTTGTCTATGTAGCAACCACATTTCAGTTCTATCTTGCCAGGATGAACGGATACATACATGGACGCGTGAAAAAGTGTATTAATTTATAAGTGCATAAAAAAACACACGCAATTAAAATAGGTAGAAAAATATCTAAAATACCTACATGCTGTTATGAAAATGATCTAAAATACCTTTATACTTTTGTTAAAGGAACAAGGGACGATATAATTCTTTTAATTTCTTCTCCTGCGATTAAGACTAACCTTTATTGTAGGCTAACGTTAAGGAAATACATATGTATGCACACATTTAATTTGGACTTTCTGCCTATTTTATACTTATCGTATTCAACTATTATAACGGCGAATAACGAGGGTTCACAGTTTCCGAATGCCTTCATAAATGACTTCGTCGATAATTAAATTAACATTTCGCGAGTTTTTAACAATTTTGTAATAATTATTATTGTTTATAATTTCAAGAAAACAGATTCCTAATCATAATGGTATTTACAGTTTATGAAAATTAATATTTTTTCTTGACATTGTCTACACACTATGAATAAAATTACTGTATTTGAAGTAATATATAAGAAATAAATTTAAACGGTAAATGGGTAAATTTATTTACCACCCTGTATAAGCTCTCGGGTGCCGAGTCATGGAAAGTGGCAAGCTTCTCAAAGCGGCAAATTAGGATAACCGTGCAAGTGGCGCCTCAGTTTATTGACAACAGCTGAATAGGGGTGACTTTTTCATCCCCTAAGAGGCTTCAACGGCGCACTGATGAATCGACGCCGCTCTGCGAATTCAACAAGCGGAAGTTAAGCCTATCGGGCTTTTCATATCGTCCTCCATCTATTAATGCTCTATAAATGTACGGCTTCCACTATTTCATTCCAGCATAGAAACTGCTGAATAGTTTTAACAATCATATTTCAGCGAAGCGAACAAAAACGTTAGATTCGTTAAAGGAAACCGAGTCATCGAAATATGTTTGTACAGTATTCGTGAATCAATAGGAAATATCGTACGTAGTTGTAGGTATATATAACGCATGTATATATATATATATATAATATATGTACACGTGTTAGTGTAGTGAACCATTTATGTAAAATACAATATGAATAATAATATATTATATATTTATTCACTATTAAATAAATAAATAAATTATGATTTACTTGATTTCGACTCTGCACCATATTTTTGTGCGAATATGATCAACACATTGTACGCAGTTGTAAATTACACTTATTTACAATATATGTATATTAGTAGGTGTAATATATAGGTCAGAACATTTTCAACGAATATTTGTTAAAATTATTGATAAAATTTAGTTGGGTAAAAGAATTTGAATTAGTCGAATTTAGGTTTGTTTTTAATAAATAAATAACATGATTTATAACATCAAAACTTTCTGTGAAATTTGTAATTTTTTTTTTTCGGTTCGGTAAAATTCAATGTTGCCAGTAAAAGGATTAAAGAATTAAGAATCTAACTTACTCGGTTATTAAGTCACGAATTTAGCCAATTTTATAGAGAATTGATCTTTCTGTTAACTGGGCGATTATATAACGGTGAATAATAATAATATAATTCCAATACTTGCCGAGTTTCTGATTCTTAAAAAAAATGTTGTATTTACATATTTTAAAATTTAATGAAATTCAGGGATTATTGAGATAGGAAAATGAACCAAAATTGTTCCCAAGTAAGATTATTTTCACAGTTGTAAAAATCAGATGAACAGTTTGCTAACTGGTCAAAGACCCGCCGATTTGATTTATGAAAGGCTCAATTTTTTAATTTCTTTATCATGTATCTATCATAGCCTACAGGGGTTTGTGAAAGTCTTAAATACTCATAAATGTTGCCTTACTAGTGGGTTCCATGAAATACAAAATATTATGGACTATTGAAAATGGATTATTAAATATGGGCGATTATTGAAAATGGATTGATTGTAACAATAATCACCCGTGAAAATGACAGATGTTCTAAAATGTGATGATGAATATCCCGTGAATAGCGAGGTGACCTAAAGCCTCTATCTTGGAAGAGCTTAATATTCAGGGCAGGCTCTTCGCGACTTGCTTGAGTCCATTCTCTAATTCTTCAGACACGATGCCCGCAGAGAGGGTGACGGTGAAAGGGGAGGCTGGTGGCAATCAGAAACGTAGAAGTTAGAGAATGAGGATGATCTCGCTGAATCGACCAGGTCAAGGAAGCCACGGTCTGCTTGTATAACTCAGCGCATGGACGGAAGGAAGAAGATCGTCAAAGGAATGAACGTCAGGAAGTCTCATGGAAGTTACGATTCTTAGCAATGAGGAAGACGACAAATATAATAAGTACATTACCGTTAAACATATCACAGGCCTTTTTTATAATTTTGCGCTAGCGTAGCACTTCTTTAATTTGAATAGTCCAAATGTCGTATTTTTTAAATGTCACGTGGGATTTAATTGAATGCAATTATCAACGTAGTGTGTGCTAAATAATATCATCTGTAACCGCTTAAACCGCAATAGCAGCTTATGATAATTAGAGTGAAGTAAGAAGTAATAATGAAGTACGTGTAGTGTAAATTGAGTCAATAGATATTTACAATGCCAGGATGAAATGAGTGACGGAGTGGGGGGTGCTCTCCATGTACTTTCGCAGTGTCACTCATCTCATAGCATCAGCGCCTATTAAGTCATCTGAGGGATCGCACACCAACTTGTGTTAATTCAAAATGTAACGAAATGTCAAAATTCAAATAATGATAATATTAATATTTTAAATTAAAATTATTATTTAAAGTAAATAATTATTATAGAAGAAATAGGTGCATTTCTGGCAATACTACAACTGTTAGATAATTCCTGCAATAATTTGAATTATATTATAGCAATTTGCTTCTGAAAATTAAATTTAAAGTACATTTTTAGACAATATTTGTAGAATTGATTAATGTAAACTGAACGATAAACTGTGCAATTTTTATTATTAAGATGATAATGTAATATTTTAAGAGCGGGTCGTCTGGAATGACCCCTTTTGGATCTAGCAATTAAAATTTCTGCTTTAATGATTGATACAATAGTACAATACCATAGAATGAATATTTTTTTCAAATAATACTTTACACATTAAATGTTTTTCATTTCGTCCTTGCCGATATACTGTCTATAGGAACATTCTTACAGAGACAAAACTCGAATCAGGTAATTCATAAAGGGATATGTGGGGTAAGCGCCCGCGCCGCCAGCTCACCCCGCGAGGGTGAGTGGGCGAACCCGTGCCGGAGCGACGGTCGGGGGGATGCGGGGTGGAGCCGGGGCGGACGATCCAGCGCGGCTGTAAATTGTCGCCCTGTCAGCGTCAGCGCCCACCGGCGCCCACCAGACGGCGCCTAAAGGTGCTCCGACGCCGAAATCTGCTAAACTTTTTCCCGCCCATAGACGACACTTTTCAAATGCAAATCAAAGAATTTTTGCTACTACTCTCAGAGTGCGTGACGGTTTTCATTAATCACATTTAAAAGATTGATTTATTAATCAAATTTTGAGGATTTATATTTGGTAACTTGGTTATTTTAAGATCCAACAGTGTATAAGTCAAAAAGAAGTGCCGATTTGACAAGTAAATTACTGTTAAAAAAATGTTTTTTTAAAAGGTAGTTTTGACGTGTAAATAAGACAGAATTAACGTATAAATATAGTTTCACGTTTTAGTAAAGTTTTTTGCTGTGAGCAGTATAAGTATATTAGGATTATATTATATAAGAATTTATATTTAGCCTTGAAATAACATAAACTGTTCATTTACTAAAAATACAATGATTTGCATTTCTTTTACACACAGATTTAAACACACAGAAGTGTATTTTGAAATCATTAATATTTGTAATATTATCCATCGTACAGTTATTCAGAAACTAGTTTTACAGATACTCATTAAGATAACATGCAGAAATAAATCTAAATTTTGTGCACATACACAATATTATACCCATTATTTGTAGATTCGGACGGCAAAAACCTTTTAATTATTTAACTATGATAATTAAAAAAATATGTGTGTTAATTTTTATCGATTGCATATTGAAAAATGTATTCTAATAATACATTATTAAGATTTAAAAAAAAAGTTTTCAGAACCTACATCTGGGTTAATATTACATTACATTTCTTTATCATTCTGTCACTAGGTACCTGACTGAACTAAGCCTGATAATGTACGATTATTTTCGTGCACTGGTCTGAACGAAGCTTTACTTTATTTCCGGATTTCCGCGCGGTTTGTAGAGAAAAGAAAAGAGAAAATGTAAAAAGATTGCCGAAGTTTTCTATAGGCGCGACGTTTCACTTTCAATTAGTGTAAGAGTTGCTGCCGAACTTTTATACGAAAAACTCAGTTCATCCGATTTTCATTTGTTTGAGAGAACTATTCTGCTAATCAAATTGGTGTAACGTATATTGAAAAAAATAAAGATTTTTAAGAACAAAAATCGTACTTACTGAAACTGCACTGAATTGTACTGTTCACAGATTTATCCCGACTTAGATAATTAATTAGTTGTACGAAAATTGACGAGTCATATTTTCAGTAAAAAAATAACAAAAAACAAATGACAGAAATCCACGCATTTATCTTAATTTTTTTGTTAACTAGTGAATATGCTACATTAGAATGACGTGTGTGTAATAAGACTACATTAAAATTAAAAATAATAATGTTAAATTAACCCAGTAGAATTTTAACTCCGTACTGTTTCATTTATAGACATTTTATGTCAACACTTTTGTGTGTGTTGGCATAAAAAATCAAATGTTCTAAAAATTGTCGAGTTCAAATTTAAAAAGATTGAATCATTAATAATTTAAGATCTTATGTATAATCCTAATATTTTGTTGTAAATCCATTTTACAGTAGCAGATTTTAACTCAAGTTATCGATCACATCGATTTTCGGAATACCGACAATGAAAACTACCCGCATACTTAACTGCGCCCCAGTTATATGTTATAACAGGCTTCGATCGTATATTTGATTGAAACCATTGTCATTACAATATAAAGATACGACTTACATTGGAGACAGAAAAAAAAAATGTAACTAAATTTTAGAATTCATTTTTTTTATATAAAATTGTATATTTAGTGACAATAATCAGACATGGTTTTGGGACACATTTTAATTAATTTAAATGTGATTTTAATCAATTTATTAATTTTTATAGTAAATTTTTACATATACAAAAACGAATATCTGCTTGTTTTCTAAAAATTGGAGAAGACCAGAACCAGTTTTGATGCGGTTGGTCACATCGGGAGGTATTAATTAAACCACACATCGTCACGGTACAACATTAGGGGATTTAACAGTAAAAAAAAAATTGCGCAAGTTGAAGAAAAATCTTGAAAGTCTTGAAAAATCTTGATAAGAACAATAAAGACTTTTAGGGTTTATTACTACAAAAATGTTCGCAAGGGCTTATATACCAAATCAATAAGTAATCTAAAATAAACTACAAACCCAGGCAAAGCTGGGTTATAATGTGTAACTACAGAATAGAGACAACGAATGTGGAAGAAATATATAAATGTGTATATGCGTTTTAGTCGAAATCCGTGTTTTCCATCAAAATGATATTTTTGTAATGTTTCAAATAACTGTTAAATTATTTGGAATAATACAAAAATATGAAATGTTAATAATAACAGTATTTTGTGACGAAGTCGAATAACTGTTAAATTATTTGGAATATGAAAAATATGAAATGTTAATAATAACAGTATTTTGTGACATAACTGAGATTGTTTCTCGCGGATGGTGACTCTTCTATTATTGCATCTTCAAATTATTCAACTTGCGATCATAATCTCAAGTTTTGATCATTTATTTAACATTTTTATTTCCTATCTTATAAATAAAATAATTATGAATTTAAGTACATAACGAGTGCGGATTTAATCCCCCCATACGAGGGTGAAGAGTTTCAAGTTACCCGAAAATTTGATTACGTAATTCAGCCTGAGCACGCTGTTTAGTAGATTGTCTTTTCCGGTTTGGCTTCTGTCAGAAGCCACGTGCTCCCGACTGGCGCCGGCCCAGCTGCAACCTGAAGGTTACTAGTTCTCAGAAGCTGAATTACGAAACAGCCCTCTAGCGCAGAACGTCAGAATGGAATGAATAAACATAATCTTACATACACATCCAATAATGTCCCTCCGTGATTCCGCACGCCTGTGTCCGCAATTTTAAACACAAATCGACGTCTAATTTTGTATGTGGAACATCGTTGATTGACACAATTAAAAAGTAGGTACTTGCATACAATAACTATCGAAATTCAAAGACGGAGATTGATGGACAATAATATGAGAATATCAATTCAAAATTATGATATTTCAATTATTTTACTAAGATTATAAAAAACATCATTGTCCCGTCATTATTGACGAGTTACATCTTGTATATAATAACATAATCTTGAGTATAAATGCTGTATTGTGACTTTGCTTCCCTACTATATACGTACATACATACTCGTAATATATGTACTCATTGATAAGTTGCCAGATTTTTATAAAGTGGCCTTAGTGCAGATGTAGATGCAATATAAGGAAATGACGAATATGCCAGGCGATTTCGGTGCATATGTTTCATTATGACAGACGTGATGTCGTTATGGCGTACTTAATTTTTAGTGTATGAATCTAGGAATCACTTGCACCTAATACCCACCATTCATAATACATATTATACTCTTCTAAAACCTCATAAAACTGTACCTAACATTACTCAGCTTTCGCACAAGAATTGTACAGACTGTCCGTGAATATTATGTTCCAGGCCGATTTTGTTTGAACGCCATTTTGGTTTGGCAGGCATTTGTCTGTTCTAATTTATTATTTGTAGAAAATAGTTGATTACAATTTATTATAAAGTATCTAAAGTCTCAAAACGTGTTAAAATCATTAAAACATTTTATCTAAATGATAATGGCAATGCTGTAATGTAATGTAATGGTGATCGCTATCGTCTCATGTTGGAAAATTTCTTGGTGGTCGAATTGGGTCGATTGGATCTGCAACACATACGGTTTCAACAGGACGGTGCCACCACGCTCACGGCTCGAGCTACGCTCGAAATTTTGAGAGTAATTTTTCCCAGCCGCATGTCAAAAAGTAGTGATATAAACTGGCCTCCTTGATCTCCTGATTTGACGGCTCCCGACTATTTTCTATGAGAGTACTTGGAAGGAAAAGTCTACGCCAATAAGTCAACAGCATTTCCAATACTACAGGACAATATTCGGAACGGAATTGCTGAAATAACACGCGAAGTGTGCGAGAATGTAATGAAAAACATGGTTAAAAGAGCACGCATTTGTACCGTTGCCAGAGGCGGCCACTTGGACGATGTCATATTCTATACATAATTATAATAAACCAAACGATCGATAAATAAAAATCAAATTAATAATTGTATTTTATTTCATGCAATGATTCATTCTCATAAATGATAAAAATATAAATTATACGTAGAGGTTTTAGCTACTAGTAAAACTAGACAAGAGTGAATCTGCGGTGCCTTAAAATTAAATAAATTCCGAAAATGAATAAACATAAATTTAACATTCTAATTGGTGATCAGTTAAGAATAGTCTAGAGTAATACTGTAGGTACCTACATACTTGAAAAAACTACAAATGTTGATAATTATTTTGTAATTTTAGATTTTAGTGAAGTACACTTGCTTCGCGAAAATAGCTCTGACTGTCCCAGATACAATGATAACTATTTTAACGACATTGTAATATGTAATAGTCCGGTCTGGTCTTTCATTAATCTGGATGAAAAAATAATTAAGAAAACTTGAAAAAAATCGAAACGTGAACTGATTTTAGAAACAAAAGTTTATTTCCATAGTATACTCGTACATATTAATGTTGATAAATCAATAAAATATTGAAAATAAAAATAAGATATCTATACCAAATGCAATGCATAGAATAAAATCAAACGATCCGATACGACAGCCAGTTTAAGTGAACTTGGCACCTCGAAAAAATTAGCATATTTTCCTCGGAATCAATATACAACTCGACAGATCTTTATCCAAAGAGGTGCCGATCTCTTCGCAATAAGTTTGACAAGCAATGACTTGAGAATATCTAAAATATATATTTTATAATAATCGCACGTTTCGCCCCCTTTGAGGGTCTTCAAAAAGTTATCCGTCTTTGATGTAACTTATGTAAGATGCCTTTGGGATAAAACCAATACAGAGTTTATGTATAATATAAGATCAATTTCTCGTCCACCCAGTCACGTGCTACAATCTCGCAAATATTCTAATCCGAGATTAATTTTGATGGAAAATTTAAAAATTAACTGGTACGATAATTTATTTGTAAATTAAAATGATTGATTTTATAAAGAGTCATATATATATAGTAGTTTAATAATTCAAGAGCGACTGTGAATAAAACTGGCATAGTTTATATAAAATTCAATACTTATTTTAAACAATTAGAATTATATATGAAAACCATAGAAATTCGATTACTCCGATAAATAATATTGTAAAATAAAGAAATACTAGGAGATGGATCCAAATAATCATAAGGGTAATCGGCTTAAAATAATTCAAAGATCTATTTTCCGCACTCCCTGGTTCTCCAAAAGAACAATATCTAATATCTGTAGAATGAGAATTGAGCACTTCCACGTAGCCTCACATTTATTCAGATTGAACTTAATAGATTCCTCAATGTGCCAGTGGGTGCCGAGGAGGAAATCCTCTACCATATCTTTTTTGCCTGTCCATTGCGGATCACAGATTTTTTTACAGTAATCTCGTCAATGGTAATTTTCAACTCCCGGTCAACTCGTGTCATCTTCTTTCACTTAACTCAAATTTTTTGAACGACAATGGTATTGACTTGTAATATAATATTTCTTATTCTATAATATTATTGTACTTTTTTCTATATAATAAAGTTTTAACTTGATTAATAGCACAAATCATTCTTGAATGGTGGATTGCCTATTTAAAAGAAGCAGAAGAAATACTAGGACTCGGGATTCATATAAGGCTGTCAGGTTGTAAATGCTTGAATATATGAAGATTAGTCATAGTGGGGTTTTTGTTCATCAGATGACAAAGCACAGTGCAGATGTATAAGATCAAGCTAATAAGGATGATGCGGGATTACAGAAAAAATATTCTTGCCTGTAATATATTTATATGAGTTTTAAAAATATAGTTTTTATTTTAATTTTGTACTACACACACACACACACACACAATATTTGAGATAATTTAATGCTAATACTAGTTTCGAGAAGACCAGTCCTTCCCATCTACAGGTGTAAAATAAAATAAACTAAATTAAATACAGTTGGCGATGGAGCGGTGCGATACGTAAAGGTGGGAGTGACTTTAATATTTCTTGGAAACGTCGATAGTGAAGTATTTGAAAACATAATATTGTTTATTAATGTATTTTCAGAACTCTTGATTTTTCTGGATTTCTATCATTTCAAGATTATTCATCATTATTCCCATATATGGTACCGAGTGGGGTAATTTTAGATAGTGGATGCTGAAAGAATGGTTAGCGAATTCGGAAAAAAAAATATTTTTCAGAGTCGATACTTTTTAATTCGCGTATTCAAATTTCTCGCTGTTTGGCCAATGTATTTTTTATTACAAACTCCGCAAGTTATTTGATATATCCTACTTTTTTCTAAAATAACTACTTTTGTTTTAGAATTTAGAAGAAATTTTCTAATATTATTATTTGTGTAAAATGCGGGTCTAAAGTGAGTAGGGAAGTAATGCGTAATTTTAGTAGAAATCGGACGCGTGTATAGAATTTTTCGTCAAAGAGTATTATCGGTGGTGTTAATGTTATGACCGAGTATAAATATGTTTTCATAGGTTTATTTTTAATTTTCGAATTTAACATTTTATCCATTAACGTGAAATTATATCCGTTATTAATAACAATTATTTTTATTATTTTACTTTCGTTATCATAATCAGTGATATTTAGTGGGACTTTTTGAGTCTATTTAACACGGAATGGAAGTTGGAATTTCATGCGCTAGAGGATGGGAAGACGATGCAGGGATAACGGTGTCAGTGTGTGTGGGTTTTAGATAAATGTTAAATGTAATCTATTATAATAATAATTATTATTTCCTTTTTTTTTGCGTACACAGAATACATGTCACATCAATATTCTTACTATTTTCAAACTAAGCGAAACACTTGTACTATGAAAATAGAACTAACTTGCTTGTCTCACGGAATGAGGTGCGAACCCCCGACCACTAGATCACTAGGCTATATTATTGACTTTGATAGAGAGCCCCAAAAAATTTAAACTATTGTCATCATTTTATTCCAGAGAGTATTTAATATGTTTGTGTAGTGTATTGATGTAAGCGATTAGTGAATCTAGTTGTGTATCAGTGCCTATGGACATACAAAATACAACGTCGACATATCTATACCAGTTAAGAATGCACGATTTAACGAGGAGGTGATTTGAATTTAACAAGTCTGTTTCTAGTTTGTTTGTTTAATAATATATCGGATAAAATGGATGATATTGGAAAACCCATTGTTTGCTGTTAGGTTGTTCGTAAAAGTTATTGTTGTGTTCGAAATAATTCACTCGATGGTGCACCCGAGTCACAGCAGTCACGGCAATCAATGACGAAAACCGCGGCAATCGGAATGTGCTCAGTTGTACTATAAACTCATTACGCAGCCAGTTGATTATATTAGAGACAGGCAGGCGAAGAAGAAGGTACCTATTCGTGTATGTGTGCGATGGCAGTGGCGCGGCCTTCGGTGGCGGATGGCAACACCGAAACGAGGAAATTTGGCAACACGGGCGATACGACCGGCAACTTAGATGTGTGAACAAAAAATGCTCGCGGGAAAGAGGATTAACTAATATTTCAAACGATTTACATAATATGCAGATACAAAAAAGACGAGTCAGAAAATATTATTATTGGAATTGTCTTTTACTGTTACTGCCAATAATGTAGTATCCCATTTTTAAATAGATTTAACGAAATATGGCGCAAATTATAATACACGTATTGAATTTCTTAACCAGCGTATCAATCTTGCCTAAAACGACATAATTGGTAGATTTTTGAGAAGAGTAACGCGAGTAACGATCGTCAACATGATTTTACCTGTTGAGAAATTATTCGAGTGAGATGCTTAATGGGTATAATTGTTACTATGTAACTAAGAAAACATACTAAATATTTATCAAAAAAATACATTATCATTCATTTTTTTTCATTTTTAAATTTCATTTATTAATGAAGCGAATTCTAAAATATATACAAATACATATTTTGACAACACTCAGATCTGCAGGATGGTAATTTAAAAGCGCTCTTGTTTTAATATAATTTTTTTTTGCATAACACGTGATTTGTTGGTTTCCGTGATAGTGTATATCAGTCGATAGGAGTTGATGTCTGAAGTTCGGAAAGCTTGGATAAAATAAATCTTTAAGATATATTTTTTATTTATTATCTTTGTTTTATTAACCACTGAATTGAGTTTAAATACGTATAAACGGTGTTGGTCACAAATTAAATAATTTGGAATCGTTGGAGATAAATAAAGCATGTAAAAGTAATCAGGAAATTCTAAACAGCCAATTAAATTTAACTACGAGTCCTATTCTAAAATTTTTTCCTAAAAATTATTCGACTAAATTTGTATTGAGCAGCAATTTGAGTTAGGTACTAAATTTATTTTTTAAATAATTGTTGTTTTTTTTAAAAATTTAAATTTTTTTAAAAATAGATTCTGGTGAAGAAACAATGCTATATTTGTAGTTAGTTATGACATCCTGAAGAAGAAAATGGTATTTTTTGAAACCGGTAGATGCATTTAAACTCAATTCAGTGGTTAATAAAACAAAGATAATAAATAAAAAATATGAATTTTAACCACAAAGTTAATATTGGTAATTTTAAAAGTAAATCTTTAAGAATTAGAGATGTTTATTTTTCTATATATTTTTAGACAACATGTTTACGGAGGGTTTATAAAATATCAATTAACTTTTGATGCGGTAAAATAGATGTATCCTTTAGCGAAGAAATTGTCATTAAAATCGACGACATTTATTAATTTAATAACAAACAAAAAAGCCGTCAAGAGTTTCTTATAAAATTGATATTAAAAATAAAATAGTTAAAAGCAATGTATTAGGTATATTGTAAATAATTAAAAATATTGTCTTGGATTTTAAATATAATAATATAAAAGTGTACAACTTAATTGTGAGAACTGTCACTTTGTGTATGTATGTGTGTGTGTGTGTGTGTTATGGAAGTGTGAGGATGAGTGGAGGGAGGCGAGCCTAATAAGAGGTCGCATCAGTGGGAAGAGCTCTCTTCCATCTCAGCTTCTTCTCAATAACAAGACTATCTCTGAAGTGTATAATTTATATTGACTGTAATAATGTGTTATAATAAACGTAATATTGCTACCTGGAAAGACTGAGTTTCACTTACAAGGAATCGGGACCCAAGGTAACTAGACGGTAATCAGAGGATAGAACCCCAAGGGAATCTGTGGTAATTCAAGTATTAATTATATTAATCATATTAATTTAAATGAATATTTTTACACAATATCTGTTTCTTCTTTTCTCTGTTTCACAATATCTGTTTCTTCTCTTTCTAAACAAAACACGTTCTTTTAATTCATTGGGTGTGGAAAAAAATTATGTGATGTGTGTATGATGTTGTAAAAAGTTGCGTTTCAACGGGTTAAATCTAAATAGCTTCCGAGGTACGTTAAAAGATGATGTTAATAGTCCACTTAACCATCTTCAGCACAATTCCTTACAAAACGGAGCCAGTGCGGAGGTGCGGAGCTACGGAGCGACGATACGTGCCGCGACGGCCAGTAAACGAGTTTTTTCCTCCACATTTTCATCTGTACGAAGTCGATTTGGCCGTCAGGCTAAAAATACACAGTTGCCGGGCCAAGAAGAGCACCTCAGATAGCCGAACATCGGTCTTTTAAATTTAGTCGGTGCTGGGACATAATTGTTGTTGTATTCGGATAGGTCCGGGTTTGTTGTTGGGGAAATAACCAATCTGGACAACTATGCGAAATATGAACGAACATAAAAAGTTCAGGTGTTTTTCTCCCTCAACATTATAAATTTTGTATTTGAAAAATATTTTATAATGTTGAGGGAGAAAAAATATCTGAATTTAGTAAGTACTCAAACACATTAAATAAAATATCAAATCCATTACATGAATATAATATGATATTAAATTTGTGGACTTCTCTTTTTTTATTTCTAAACTTCTAAATATTTATGGCAATTGCAGTGTTTTCTGTCGGAGCATTATCGTTACAGCGTTGTCAGACGGACAATTTTTTAACGAAACTTCCAGGTGATTCGGATTCCAAACAAAACGAACGAATCGAGCATAAATAAAATAAAAAAGATTATCTACTAATTCAATATTCTCCGACAGTCTGATATCCACATATGTTTGAAATTTATCGCAGTAAGCTAATTGATCAATTTCGGTGCACAAAATATTTCGGGTACAATATTTTTCAAGATATTAACTTTTTTATACGAGTGCAATAATGCACATGAAATCTATAAATTGCGAATTGAATTGCATCCATCGAAATTGTCTGATTAGTTAATTAATACAAAAGTTAATTGAAACTATCTGATGTGAAGCCCTAGATAATCACGCTAAGAAAAGCCGAAACGTAACACTCTTCTGAAGAGATATTAATAACTATGATTTTCTAGTTACCCACATCTGGTTATTCATAAATTATGAAATTATATATATAACCTTGATTAGTAGGTTTAAAGATTATAATTTTCGTTTAATTTAATAAACTATCGTAAAATGATTATAAAACAAACAATACAATATTATTTTATATATTATTATTATTATATATTATTATTTCCTAAAAATTATTCGACTAAATTTGTATTAAGCAACAATTTGAGTTAGGTACTAAATTTATTTTTTAAATAATTGTTGTTTTTTTAAAAATAGATTCTGGCGAAGAAACAATGATATATGTTTTTAGTTAGTTATGACATCCTGAAGAAGAAAATTGTATTTTTCGAAACCGGTAGATGTATTTAAACTCAATTCAGTGGTTAATAAAACAAAGATAATAAATAAAAAATGTGAATTTTAACCAAAAATTTAATACTGCTAATTTTAAAAGTTTAACAATATATTATTGTTCAGGACTGCTATGAAAATCGAAGCGATGGTATGTAGATAAAACTATATCATTGTGAGTCACAGTAACCCACCCCAGCACCCGATGATATTTATCTTATCTCAGTACCTCGAAGATTAAATAGAATAATGTAATTAATATTTGTAAATTACAGATCAATTCTGCAATATTTAAATATTAGATTTATATGTATTCTTATTACCTCCACCCAAAAACTGCACTCGACAAGCAGTGTGCCATAAAACGTTATGAACGTTATGAGAGTGTGAACATTATACATACATATATCTCCTTTTCGCCGCCAGCAATACAATCTGGTGGGATCATGGAATAGGCGATCGTAACAAGCCGGTGGTCGATGACAAGGAATCAAAGAATATGAAACCGGGGAGATAATTTAAATCCAATGCTAATTGTTCAACATATTTATTAATTTCTCTGGCTGGTATCGACTAGCTTGAATTGTTCACAACCTGTTTTATCGCAGAAATCATATATTAAACACGATTAAAAAAATATGTAGGTATACCGAAAACTTGTAATGGGTGAGCTTATGAAGATATATGGCGAGAATTTTTAAGGGGTGGGTGTGATAACACCACCTGCGCATTTGCGTGAACTAGACCTCAACCGATTACTTTCAAACTTGTCTCATCTAGCAGCATAATACGATTATTCTGTAATATGATAGCTTTACACCTTGCACAACAAATAGTGAAATTGAAACGTGTTGTGAAATAAAATAATTTTTTTTAAATACTAATTAATGTATTAATTATAAATATATACATATAAAATCAATTTTGTCGAAAAATATTATTTTTGTGCACTTCCCCGGATTGGAAATAGAGATCCAGGTTCGTATCCCGGTGACGCAAAAACAATATTTTTCGACAAAATTGATTTTATATGTATATATTTATAATTAATACATTAATTTAGTATTTAAAAAATATCACAGACCTATGTTCTGAATAATTAAAACTTCACAATAAGAATGTGTTTTCCTTAATAAAATTAAATTGTTTGTGTAAAAATCAATCAGACTAAAGAAAATTATTATATTGTTATACACGACATACGTTATGATTCTTTGTAGTTCACTTTTGCAAAGAGAACGCCTTTATGTCAGGGGAATACTTTACGAAGAGGAAAACTTAGCATATAATAAAACAGGTTATCAAATGTCACGTGATGCTAGCTGATTGCAATTCTATATGTATATAATGTTAGGTTCGTCTTATGTAAATTTTAACGCGGTGTGACCTTCGTAGCGGAATTTTAAAAGGTTTGACTAATTTAAATGCATATGCTATGTATATGTGTATATATGTGCATGCATTACGTCAAGTTTAGAACACCTAACAGGAATGCGGGCTTCATATTTTATGTTTTACTTTATTAGGGAAACTGATGGTACAATTATATTTTACATGCCAGTATTTACACAGTGGCGTACGCCGAAATCACGCGGTTTGGTATCGAATTTTGAATAAAAGATAATCAGAATCTGTTTTAATTTTGAGTCATCAATGATAATCAAAAATAGATCTTAAAATGTTCAACAGAACATTATGTTTTCGTTTTAAAAATTACCGTATTTCACTCATTGTAAAATATTTCAAACCTGTTCCCGTGCGTGCAAAAGAGACGACACCGGTCGCGGTGTCCTGTACAAATTATTGTCCTGCACAAATTATTGCACTCGCGGCACGCGAGATTGCATTTGTAGTCGCAATCGTTACTTGTTATTAAATATAATTAGTACATTTTCCGTATTTCGTTCAAAATTATTTATACTTTTAAGAGTGTCCCGATGTACATAAAATGTTTTCAAATACATGTCAGTTGAAGGAAGAGCGTACTATTATTTTTTTACATTTAATTTTAACCGTTTGCTCGCTGTATTAGTTAAAATATTTATTAAAAGATTGTGTCAAAATAAAATGCAGAGACACTAAAAGCACACTGCAAAAATGAACCACATAAAATAAAAAAAATGTGCAGTTCGACTAGTCGCAGAAAACGGACTAACAGTTATACTGATTACCGTTTACTGTATCATTTAAGCAACAACTAAAATAATCGAATTTATTGATGGAGCTCTGCATATGTAGTAGTTATAATAAGCCTGTGATTTAATTTTTATTAATAAAGAGATTCTGGTCGTGCGGTTAAGACACTTGCCTAGCGATCCAGTGGTTAGAGGTTCGAGCATCATTCCAGGAGACCATCAAGTTAGTCCTATTTTCATAGTATAAGCGTTTAGCTTAATTTGAAAATAATAAGAATATTGATGTGACACGTACTTCGTGTACGCATCTCTATTTAAAAATAATATAAAACAAACAAAAAATGAAACCAAATTAAAAATGCATAAAGATAAAGTAAACAAGATATGAAAAACAATAATATACATAACTTAATTAACAATCCCGTCTTTAATTTATATATAACTCAGACAAATGCATCGCAACCTCGTATACCTAAAACATCTGAAAAAAAAAATTGCGCCTGTACTATTTAAATCATATTAACTAGGAGGTACCATTAATAATAATGTATAAAAACAATAAGCTTAACCCAAAAATAAATAAAAAATAATAAAGGAGACAGAGAAGAAAAACAAAAAGACAGTAAATGGCCTACATTATACCGAAATTTGTGTTGGTTTCAAATCAGTTTCTCTGATATGCCAGTTCATTCATTGGCAGTTAATTACATGTAATTTTTTGTTTATAAATATTTGTTAATATGTGCTTTATCGAAAAATATTAATAACAAGGAGATCATGCGAGAAGAGCTGAAGTACAGAAGAAACGGTTCAAGGATTGCCTCTGGGAAACGCTGAATTGGTGTGGAGTACTTTAATTGGGGGAGTATGTATCTGCTCTCGAGCTTATGGTGTTGCTTACGGCTAGACGAACTGTGCAAAAGTAGAGAGCCGCGGCCATGCGACAACGGAACCGGACGTGTGTGACGTCTATGGGAGGGAGTGTGCCAGTTGCGGTCGTTTCATACATGCTTTGGATGCTCCGCATCCTTTATGTTAGAGAGTTAAAAAGTTTCGGACTTTTTGTTTCTAGCCGAAAACAGCACTGCTGTAAATAAATTCGCCCTGTCCTTTAGAGACCAGTCATAACACACTACGACACGACGCACGCATGGAGCGAGTCGAAATACATATAAATTCTTAACTGTCGAACATCTATGAATCGAGTAAATACACAGTATCAGCAACAGTGGATTCTATCGTTTGTTTCGTATCCGCAAAGTTTGAAATCGAGTTCAAGTAAATGAAAACTCAGGTACGTCATGGATTTTTTTATATATGACATGCTATTTTTGTCAGTAATTGCATCTTGTCCGTGGGCTTTGTTTGGTTTGTGTGGTCGTGGGTTTGATAGTAGATATAAACTTATTATCCAGCATCCCTTCTACAAAAAGTCACTGACCGCCACTGGAGTGTGCCTCTCGTTTGAACTATTCTTTCACGAAGAGCGGATGAGAGGTGGAGAAACTGAGACACAGAAACACAACTAAGTAGGAATAGCGAGGGAATCCGTGAATACGAGGTCCGACACCAACCGACCGAATAACCTTTTTGTATTCTGAGATTTAAACGTTTCATTTCAATACTACAGATAAGCGTTACATACTCTTGATTTTTCCTGCATCCATGCAATTTAAATAGTATACAAAACTGGTTACTATTTAAAGGATTATTTTATTAATATTGTCCCAGGACTTTGAACCATTCATTGAATAATTATATTATTTTTTAAGGAAAATAGTTTTTGGCAAAGATTTGCTTGTTTGAATGAAAGAAAATTTCGGAGTGAACGGAAGGAAATCTGACAAATATATATTTTTATTTGTATTCTTTTAATCTATGTTCTACTTACCAAACCACTTAAGATAGACATTGGTTTACATTGTAAAATATATAACTTTGTTTAATTTAAGATTTCCGCAAGCACTAGTATCATCATATTTTGATTAATAAATTTGATTTGATCTGAATTTTATATGAAACAACCTAATGATATACAATAGATTCGATCAATATTTATGTTTAGCATTGACCAATTTTCCGCCATGACACATCCTTTGTGAAATTCTCTCAAAGATTCTACGCTCTCGAGTATTAGCAAAACGAAGAAAAAATAACCAAGCGACAGCTGAAGGTTATTGGAATAATAACCGTAGGATATTTAAAGTTGAAACCGGAGGGGACTAGTTATTTCTCGTAAAATACGAAAAATAATGCCCTGTTATTGAAAATTAAAACATTATCATGTCCATCTCAGTTTATAACTATTATATGTCCCTCGTCAACCAGAGTTATTTAAAAAATATATATATTTTATTTCTTTGCTATATACAATAAAATAAATGTTGTTGAGTTATTAAATTTCATGTAATTATTATTATTTTTGATTTTACTTTTATGAATTTATTTATTATATTTTATTCAAACAAAATATTATACTTATATATAATATAAGAATGAATGTATATCTGTCTGTTTTTTATACAATCCGCTCATTGACCGATCTAACGAACTTTTGCAAAGTTATTTTTTAGTACCCTGCGCAAAACTTAGGTACCACCCCCCGTCACTCTAGCCACCCCATCCCCTTCCCCGATACATTCGAGTATTATATTGAATGCCAATCGTTTCAAATTTTTCATAGTAACTCTTTAGGAACCTGCCCTCTTCCCTCTCCCTGACCACACTCCCCCCAAACATAAAAATGTTTTGTATTAATTGAATGCCACCAATTTCAAATGTTGCGTAGCTACCTATTCTTTGAGACCCACGCAAAAAATAGGCAACCTCTTTCTTCCCTTGGCCATCTACTTCTCACCCACCGATATACATATATATCATATCAAATATCATTCGTTCTAAATTTTGCATAGTTACTTATTAGGACCCTGTGCAAAACATACCCTCCCCTCTGCTTGCAATATATATTAAGAGGGCGAGTCAAAAATTATCTGCACTTTTACCATAACACGCCTTCTGCGCATGCGTGCTTAGAGTCACGCGATTTGATCTCGATCGCGTAATTTTCCATCCAGCTAATACAGTGTAAACATGTCCGCTCCGCTACCAGTTTGCACTAAAGAGGAACAACGAGCAGTGGCCATATTTCTATAGTCAGAGGGTGTGAAAGGAACTGAAATTCGTCGTAGATTTTTATCATATGGTGACAGCGTTTTATCACGTATAAGTGTTTTTTTGTGGATCGAGAAGTTTAAAAGTGGCCGGACGAGTGTGACGCACGAAGAGGGAGCAGGATGCCTGTCAACCTCCATCGCGAACGACAAAATTCAGCAAGCTCGAGAGATGGTTCTAGCGAATAGGCGAGTTACCATCGGTGAGGTAGCGTCTTCTTTTAACATTAGTCATGGTTCCGCCCATCAAATCATCCACAACAAGCTTGGCTTACGTTAAGTCTATGTAAATAAATTGTAGAATGAAAAATATAGATATTTTTTGACTTGTCCTCGTATATTGAACGACATTCAAATTTTATTCAGTTGCATAGTCATCCCACCAAATTACCAGTATCAAATTTTGCATACATTGTTATTATTTAGGGTTTGTGCAAAATAAAGGCATCCCACTCCTTCCTCCCCATAAAATCCTATTTTAAATTATAACCAAATCTGAAATCCGGGCATCGCCGGGATCGATATTTAATTATAATATAAAAATTGAACTACCTTTCTCACTTGATGAATCTGCATCTTACTTTCAATCTGCATCTTTCACTTCCATCTTACATAAAGTAAGATTGAAGTGAAAGTAATCTCCAATAATAAAGTTGAAACAATGCAAACAAAAACAGATAATTATAAAAATTTGGAAAAAATTTAACAACATAAAAATAATTATATTAATCAATTTATTTGAATCAGTACACAAATATCTGATCTATTCATATTACGAATCCAAATTTTATTTTTAATTTTGTTATCTGGATAATTTATTTGTTTTATGTTGCCTAACATGCTGTTAAAAAGTATTGATTCTGCGTACTGTAGTTTTAAAGATTATTATATATTTTCAAATTTTAAAACATTGTTCACTACACCACCATATGTAATAACTTAATTATTTTTATATTCTATATATATATAATTTTCTATTTACAAATCCGTTTAAATAGAAATTTAAACTATCATAGTCGGTGTTAACGGGTTAATTATAAATTGCAGACTAACCTGTACTTCAAAATCCTATATAGTGATAGCGCACCCACAGTAACTACACCATTTTATCGTGGACGTTAAAAGCGTACATGTGAAATGCTTTAGTAGGTAGGTATTTACTTACGAACATCTTTAATGAACATATATCGCATTGAAGTTACCTCGATGATGAACTCCGCAATGATTTCCGACAGGAAAATAGGTACGATACTAAAAAAATTGGTATATCTGAGCTCTAACTCAAACGTGCTAAGCAAGACAACAGACGAATTGAAAATATGAACATATGCTTCTACGCTTGTAGGCTACTGTTGGAATCGAAAATACAGTGTCAACGAAGCAATCTGTTAATACACAAAACAATAATAAGATCAGTGGTTACTTATGGTTGCGAAACGCGGTGCCTAACCAGTGGCGTAACTACGCCAATGAAACCGATGCTCTACATTGGGGTCCACGTCAAGTACAGGCCCAAAAGTTGATGCTTTATATTACTTTTGCCAGTATCGACACATTCCAGCACTATTTTGGTTTAAAAAATTTTTAAAATCGTGGTTCTTTGGTACACCGCTAATGTGTCAGGTTAGAGACCAAACATTTTAATATTTTTTCAGTTGCGGGTGCATATATGTAATTGTCTAAAAATATCTATTTTTTCATGAATGCGTGAATATTATTATTAACCTTTACCATACTATGATATAAAATACCCGAACGCAGCCATGCCGTTAACTCGTGTTACTGTAAATAAGTGTTAGAAAAAATGTTTTTATTTAATTAATGCCACGAATTTACTCTAAATATTAAGCATACAATTTTGAAAAAAATGATTAATAACATAATTTAGAGCATTCATTACGTCCTATACAATGTGTCCTTCCTTCTCAATTGTCTTCATTTAATTAGTGAGAAAGAGACAATAATATTTGTATGTTTGTTGTTCTTTTCACTGTGAAAATAGTGTGTGATCTCTGTCTTTCATTAATCAAATTGTATTTTTACCAACGTATTAATTTTACAATTGATTGAATGGAAAAAAATAATTGTTTTTGTACGATTCCGTTTTCATAATTGGTTTTTCACTAGTCATTCCTAAGCGCTAATATTTTCTTTAGGATTATATAAAATATGAATTTTATGTTGCATGTATTTACCGAAATATTACAGGTTTAATTATGATGGTAGACCTGTGTTACTGCATGGTTTGGGAAAGGTTAATGTGAATAGGCAAGCGACCAATTTTGTTTTTACTCTTTAATGGACAAAACCGCGTAGTCCTTAATATTCTTACATTTGGAGGGGGGGCTTTTTTATTCATCATGCATTAAGGCACGCCCCTGAAATGCCAGTTACGCCACTGAAATGATGAAAATAAATTAGCAGTTTTTGAAAGCAAAATACTAAGAAAAGTTTATGGATCAGTTGGTCTCAAAGGCTGCGGTGGACTGGCCATATTGAAAGAATGCTAGATGACAGAACATTTAAGATCATGGCTAAGCAGATATTCCAGCGGAAGTAACCTTGGAAAAAGTGGGCTGACTGTGTGGACGACAACTGGACCAGGATGGAAAGGTTCAGGAACTAGAAAGAGTGACCAGGGAGTCGGTGGAGAGCAGTTGTAGAGTACACTCCGGAATGTAATGCCGTGGAAAAAGAAGAAGAATAAAGATAACAAGGTAATTTTTTGTTTATATATTTCATTAAAATAGCACACGTTTTCTGAAAACGTCATTCTATGATTAAAAAATAATTTTTTAGTATCAGTAAAATGCAAAAAGTTTAGTAAAAGTTTTTAGAGGTTTGTTTTTTGAATTAGCAACATTTTTTTTGATAGCAGCTGATTTATGCTCAGTTTGGTTTGCTATTTTACAGTGAATAAATTTATGCTGGAACAACGCTTGCAAATTTATTTTGAAAATCGCAGCTCTCGAAACTTACTGTGCGCTACGTCCATTTTACGGTCAACATAATCATCCATCCGAGCAAGTAGTTCGAATAACCACGGATCGTTTTCACACCACGATAATACGCATCCGCAGATAATACTTTAATTGATAATACGCATCCGCAGAGACGTCGTACAGCGCGTACCGAAGAAGCTGTCGCTGTGTAGCATTGAGGAGGACCCGAATGAGTCGATTCGCCATCGTGCATAGCAATAAATCCACGATTACTGACTTTTTCGTTCCTCAATTGAATGGCATTAATATGGAAGAGTTGTGGTTTCAACAAGCCGGCGCAACATGTCACACAGCGCGTGTCACAATCAATTTATTGAAGGAAACATTCGATGAGCCCATAATTTCGCGTAATGGATCAGTGAATTGGCCTCCAATATCGTGAGATTTGACACCTTTGGATTATTTTCTGTGGAGATATGTGAAGTAGCTAGTCAACGCCGATAAACCAGAGATCATAGACGACTTGAAAACCAACATTCGTCGCATTATTGCCGATATACGTCCCGAGCTGCTCCAAAAAGTAGTTGGACTTCCAGATTGCGCTTTATTCGAGCCAGCCGCGGCGCCCATATTTATTTCGCGCGAAATCATATTTAAACACTAACGTATAAAATTATCTTTCCAATAAAGCCAATACCATGGCCATTACCACGATTTTATCAATTTGAATTATTATGAATTATTACTTTTAACTCAGAATATCAACACAGGTAATATATAATATAATAAATAGTTAATTTAAGTAAGTTTCATAAAGTTGATAAATAAGTCTCGCAGCAGAGGTAATACAATGTTTAAAAATTAAGCGATTACACAGCATAATATGAACTGTTTTGTTCGCGGTCGTTACACGAAGAAGTGCGGAGGCGCACGCTACCGATCGAGGAGTGCGTCACCAACCGAGAGGCGCGCGATGCCTGGCGCCGAGCAGAGCGCGCCGCGCGGTGGCGGTGGGTGGAATCTGCGGAAAAAATCTGTGTGAATAATGCACGGCATGTGCACGAGTACATTCGACGCTATTTCCCTTGCTTCTGAGTGTCCATTTCAATTAAATGAATGTAGAAATTCAGACATAGTGCTGTAGTCAAGCAAATTTGCATAGAAATACAAAAATGACGTATAGATACCATTAAAATTATTGAGATATGTTAATGTTTATATATTCTGATATATCGAGAATCGGTTTCAATGGTGAATAGCTGTCTGAAAACAGACCCCGTTTTAGGAAATAATCTAGGTTTCTTTAAGACTGTGCGTTAATATCTTCTTATTCTGGTATCCGTTAACATGTCTTTTACGGAAAATCCAAATCTTGTAAAAAAATTAGTAGGTACAGTGTTCATATTTTGTCGGCAGTGAATATTCTGTGGAACGCCCAAAAATATAATTTATGTAGGAAACACAAAAGCGAGAGAATAATTACAATTCAGTCGTATTCATTTTGAAAAAATAACGACAAATTTGTTTAATTTACTTATTTCCATCAACGCCCTTGTGGGCTTTTACATAAGAATACATTTCTATTTAGTTTAAATATAACAGTACATTTTTAATTGACATTTCAATATAACAGTTTAAATATATCATAAACAAATAAAAACTGAGTATAATTTATATACAAATATTTCTTCAGCTTCTGCAACGAAAAATGTCAACGAAATTCAACTTGTTACTAAGCCGATGCATCCGTATTATTGGCGAGTTAATAGCATAATTATTTATGTGTACCAACAAGGAACATTTCATGTTGTTTCGTTTGAGTTGGTACTCTCGTTTCAGTAATGAATATCGCGAAATCAAAAGCTTTATTCAATCCTAGAATATTTATGTATAGTCCGGTTTTGTCGCGATACAGATATAATTAATATACCTGCCAGATACGACTTGCGGAGAGCAGATGATAAATACAGTACACGGAGTACATATCACATCGATACTATCTATGGGAAATATAAGTTTCTCAGAACGAGGCCCGAACCGACCGCTCGGTTAAGTGTTTTATCGCTAGATAAAACGAGTACACGAATATGTTTATTATAATATATAAGCGATGTAGTAATAAAATCTTTACAATAAATTAATGTGTGACTCAGCTATTAAATTTGATATTTTGCGGCGAACTCGGTAAGTGGCAAGTGGTGGCAATATAATCACAAAAATTGGCCCGTGTATTCAGAGAATCCGTAAACTCGCAAACGAGGAAGAGGAAAAAACGTCGGTGCATTTACTTTAAGTTTAACAATGTATTTGTCTAATCTAAATACATCTTATATAACTCTTTATATATATATTTGTACATTGAACATTGCGCTTTGTTAACTACTATACCGCAAAAGCACTGTCTGCTAAAATACAGTAAAATACTAGTGTATATATATATATATATATATATATATATATATATCTTACTTTGCTGAAATGTTTATCCAATTATAATATAACACACCGTACAATGAATCAAATAAATAAATAAATAAATTAGATATGCTGTAAAAGATCCGCCGCGTTTTTTGTATCCAAATATATTATTTTAATAAACAAAAACAATCTTAAGTTGTTAACTAGCGAATACGGTATACACTCAGATTTTTGCAAAAGTCATGTTTTCAGAAAAAGTTGAATATCCTAATTTCAAAAATGAAAAAAAAATCGTATAATTTTTTTAATAATTTTTGAAATCAGGCCACACAATTATAGGAAAATATATTCTGCCGCATTCGCCAACATTCTAAAATAATTATGCCAATATTCTAAAATAAGCAGGGGCGTGCAGTACATTCAAGCAAAAAAGTTGTGCATAACTAAAAATTCTGGGAAACAAATATTTTGCAAAACATTATTCTGAAATTGGTGCCATCTGTGTACCAGTAGAGACTTTAATTGCTTAGTTCTAAAAACTTACCGCTGTACTCATGGGCCTCTTTTTTTATTCGCCGCATCGTGCTATTTACATTACTCAGTTCTGTCTAAGTTAGTGAATTACTCAAGTCATACAAATGGCTATTTACTGAATTGAAAATTCCCTTCGGTTGATTTGTTTTGTATGGAGTCGTTACCAATGCTGTTTATTAACAGAATAACATTAGAAAGGGTTGCAAATCATTGAAGTGTTTACTTCCTCTTTTACTAATTCGGGAATTTTACTTTCTTACTGTTTTTAACCTGTTGATTTCATGATTGTTTTTAAATTTGATGTATAGATGGTTTTTAATTTGAGAAAAACAAAAAGCAATTGGCAGAACTATTTCCATCGTTAACCTTCAATAAAAATAATTATATCCTTTAGTTATTACGTGAAGCTATTTCAAACAATAAATTAATCATGTTCAGTCATAGAAAGTGTTCTTAAAAACGTCCATACATTTTTTATATGGGTAAGAAAGTATTATTTTACGTTAAAACTTAAACTTTAAAAACACTATTAATAGTACTCTAAAATTACAAATAAATATATGGTAGGGTCGTATAAACGATTCATTTTGTCTAAAGGCGTTGGTTAAACGAAAGTTCATTATCCTATGTATAACATAATATGTTGTATTACATATATTATATATGATTGTATAATATCATTGGTAACTGCATAACCTAGATCTATAACTACTGCACGCCACTGAAAATAAGAGTGGGTAAATATAATTGGCCACCGATCTAAAGTTAAACAATATGAGCAGCATCTTTGTCACACCTAATTACTAATGTCTATTTTGAAGCTAAATTGAAATGTCGAATGATATGTTTGCATGATTTGATATAATATGAAAAACATACCATTTGATTGTTTTAGTACTTTTATATGATGTGATGTTACATTTTAAAATGCGCGACAGACCGAGCGCTGCATTACCGACCGGAGTAGACGCGGTCGAGGAGAGAGAAAACGAGAGCGGAAGGAGAGACTTTTTGACAGGTGGCGGAGGAGGTCGGGCGTGCGAGCCTCGGCCGCACGAAGAAAACAATGACGGTGGACTCAGATACGAAGCCTGGAAACCCGCGGTAAATTTGGGAGAGGTTGGCCTCGTGGCGAGGTGGGACAGCAGCAACACCCGGTTGTAAATCTGCAGAAGGGAGAGTTTTGCACCGGACGCGGGACGAATGCTACCAAGTCTTTTGCCACTACCCGAGCAAAGTAAATTGCTTTAAACAAATAATGGTGATTCAGGCGTGTGGCGCCGAGTCATAGATGTCACGGCGGAGTCGTCGGCTGCTTCGTGCGGGATGTGTCCCTAGAACAATTTCATGCGGCTTGTGTAACTTTGATGTGCAAATATAGTGTAATTAATGTGTGGATGAGGGTTGTTATTGTTAGAGACCATTCCCATCCTTCCGAGACAGGCATTTCGATACCACACACACCTTACGATTCAGTGGTGGCAGCGCACCACGTAACGATATACCGAGTAAATAATAATTCTTCAAGTACCTATTTGAAATGCTAAATAAAAAAATTCAAATAATATTAATATATTATGTTTATGTAACGAATTCGTGAAGCAACCAATCTGTAAAATTATTATCGATTAATAATAAAGCAATGGTTAAGTATAAATAACATTTCTGTAAGCGTACTAACAGATCTCTGAAAACTATTGATAATCTTAAATATTATTGATATATTAACTATAATAATGATTTATTTACATTTTGCGAGTACACTAACAAAAACATATAAACTAACTATACAAAAATGAGCAAAGTAATTGGTTTAAATTACAGATGTACAGTTTCAATTTATATTTACAAATTATACACCTACAGCATTAAGTATTATAACAAGTTACTTTGTATGGGAAAAAAGAGCAGCGATACTTTTGTACAGCCACTCTTAGAACGTGATTAATAATATTAATTAAAAATCAGAGCTGAGGTGCTTTTTTTTATTAAATAAATTTTAATTTAATTAATTTTAATATTTTTATTAATTATCATTAATTTTTCTATTTGTGTTAAAACATTGCACTGACGGTTGTGGTTTTGTAAATATGATAAATAAAATAAATCCATCGATTCGTTTATATTAAAACGTTATACTGACTGTCGAAGGCTTGCAAAACTTTTATTTTTGTGTTATCTAACAAAAGAATCACGATTTTCAAAAAATTATTTTCCTACATGATTAAAAATTTACACTATTTAGATTTTTTGTACAATGTAATTAATTGTATCATCAACAAATCATCATAAAAAATTTTTCAATGCAACATTTTGAATGTATTTGTTGTTATAATATCAAATAAATTATAATTATTTTGAACTAAGAATACAGTAAAATGTAAGTCTTCAGTATAACAACATTTTTTAAAGTATATTTATTGTTATTGTGTTAGTTTGTAGAACTCCATGTTTATTTAACATGAAATTTAAAAAATCTAGTAATAAATATTATTATTAAAATGTTACAGCTGTTTTCAAACTGTTCAAAATGTTAATTATTTAAACAATGCTTTATGCAAACTAGCAGAACTTAATATTTATTAAAAAAAAAAATATATATATATATATATATATATATGTATATTAATAGTTCAATGATGGGAAAGGTTATTCGTATATGGCTAGCAAATAAATACGCCGTATTCGTTACTATAGTGAAAATATATTTTATTCTGAACTCATAAATTTACAACACAACTTAGAAAACATCAAATTTACATTTTGACACTTTTTAGAAGTACCTATGATTGAAAATAGAAAAAAAAGACCTTTCACACACCGGTAGGCAGGTAATGAAATTCATCGTGAATTAAATATCTATACGATACCTACTTAAAAATACATACTTACACAAAGAACAACGTTAAGCAATCGTTTCAAAGAATTTTACAATCCAAAAATAATATTTAAATCCTTACACATAATGCGTGCACGCACGATGTTTACACGTAACCATGAGAGTGCTCATTGTACTGTATTAAAAAAAAGTATAAATGATTAATGTTCATCAGAAAAGCGTGAAGAAAGTTAGGTAAGAGTAATAGTAGAAGTGGTGAGAAGGGCGTCGCTCCGCGATCGACGCGGCGCGCCACCATCACCCTTGAAATAGCCAAGGTCGTCACGGGTCCATCGGTCGTTGCACCAGCGCGGCAACGCGGGCGGGCGCTGCCGAAGCTGACCATTCGTGTGCAGCTCGTATATCTCGGTGCACTCTCCGCGCGATTGCATTGGCCGGTGCATTCGGACGGGTCCACTTGGGAAATGGAACTCGGCAGCGGCAGCGCGCTAATGTCATGCGCCGTGACGACTCGAAATTGTGAGAAACGCGATTGTCAATGCGGTCGAAGCGCATTTAAATTGATTTAATGACGAAGTGCTACTAAACGGTTCATACAATTCTAGGAAAAAATAAACAGGCTTATCTTTAGAATTAATAACGTACTATTACAGTATCGATGATAGAAATCACGTTAAATGCCGATCCATAAAGACGAAGGTAGTTTTTTCTTTTCTGTTGATTTTTGTTTATAATGTACTCTTGTAACGAGCTGAGTTATAATTTAATAATATTTTGTACAAATTTGTTGTGATGATTTACAAGATTTATTTGGATTTGTAAGAAATTTAATGGCTTTATTAATTTAGTGATTTTTATATAGTGCAAGACGTTATTTATTTTTTATCGAATTTTTCAATCCATTGTTTAACTAGTTCCTCAAAAATGGTTGATTGTATTTTGTATTTAACAGTATGTTGTATAACCGTGTAGAGTTGATAATATTTTATGGTTATCGGCACAATACTATACTATAGTAATCTTTGACAGAGCTCAAAATATTTTTACGTCTTTTCGGTTAACGAAAAAACGGTTTCGAAAAAAGATATAAGCTTACTTACGCTACGCACGCTTCTACTAAGCTGAGATACGCTCTCTATATTTGTCCCATTTTAATTTTAATGTAAATATTTTAAAATTTAAAAAAATATACTCTTTAGGCAAAGAAAGTATGGGGAAGACGAATAGCGAAGAAATAAATTGGCGGACTGTGACAAAACATGTAACGTTTTTTTTTGTAAAAATTAAAAATATTTACATTATTTTTCGTCTCCCCTTTTTAAAAGTTCTCATTATCCTCATTAAAGTTCTTAACTTAAAGCTCAACGAAAACATGGTTTTTGGCAAAGTGTGGACTTCAATTCAAAGTTCAGATTACGTCCACCATAAATTGTAGAATGTTCTAAAAATTAAATGGTTTACGTCAATACTTAGACTCTCTCAACGTGTTTGATTTATACAGAATGTAAATTTATGTTGTCGATTAAATTAATACTTCAAGACCTCCTGTTTTTAAGTTCAGTTTTATTAAATTAACATTTAGAAGTATTTATACAAAATTTGTTTACGAAATTAACTAACATTGCTGTACGAACATCATATTTAAAAACGAAATAAATAACTATATTACAAATATTAATTAAATATATTAATTAGAAAGATATACATACAAAATCAATTTTATAGAAACATATTGTTGTGTTGTGCCACCGGGGTTCAAACCTGGATCAGTTTCCTAATTGATGAAGGTGCATTATCCAACTACACTACAGAGACAATATTTTTAGCGACAAATTTTCGAACTTATATGTTACCTTTTTGATATTAATCGTTCCATTATTCAAATTCCGGTGGCGTAACAACAATATTTTTCGATAAAATTGATTTTATATGTATATCTTTCTAATTGATATATTTAAAATATCATAGACCTTTGTTGTGAATAATTACAACTTCACAATAAAAATGTATTCTTCTAACTATATCACACTTCAATTTCATATAAATTACTTATTTATAATGAAGCATTATGTTAAAGGGAATTATTCTTGAGGGATGTTTTTCGGCTGCCTGATCAAAGAACTACTGAACGTCGGTCGAGTAAAAGGTACGATTAATACGATATTATTAGTCGATCTGCATTGAAAAGTAGGCGGGAAATGTGGAGGGAAGGGGATCCATCTTGTGAAAAAATTAGATTAAAATCATACAAGAGTGAAAAATGAAATTAAAGAGGTAGGCGTCATCGGAGGAAGCCTGTTATTTTTCTCGCGAAGCTGGCGCAAACACCTTTTCTTCGGCGATCCCTCGGGCTGCCGGGGGCGGGGCGCGGGGGCTGAAAGGAGGAAAAGTGCCGACTGATATCGTTACAGCATTGTGCTCGGAAGAAAATGCCCCACTCATCGCGTATAGTGAGTAGTTAGTCGGGAGGGAAGATTAATCGTTCGGGGTTAATGGCGAGGGGGCTGGCGGGACGGTCACCGGGCCCGCGCTCCGAGCAGCCTCTCAATGGGGCGCGCACGCGAGATGAATCCGCGTCAAATTAGTGATCAAATCACAACCTTGGAGGTCGAGAGACGTACATAGCTACAAAAAGTTTGGCGTATTTTGAAAGCAAAATTTTTAAGGGAGAATATAACATATAACCCAAAAATATATATTTATAGTAAATAGGACAGTATCCCAAATTTCTTAAAATATCTTAAAAATTGAGTAAAATATTTAGAAAATAATCAAGGAAATACATCGAAGAATGTGGAAACAGAACAAACACGTAGAGAGGAAATTTTAATTGAACGCAAAATGTTATTGGTCAATCTAGATTCAAGATGATACAACGTGGTGGTTAGATTCTCGACATTTTTTTACGTCTAAATGTTAATAAACATTTATTATTTTTTATTAACTCATTTAAACACAATCAAGTCATGACGTCACGTTTACGTCTTACTAAGATGAAACCTACGCCAAGGCATAGGAATAACATATTAAAAAATATATTATTAAAAAATGTGTTTGTATACGCATAACTGCATAAAATAATGTACATTAAAAAAATAAATAAATCAGTATAAAAATACTAATTAAGATAATGAAGAAACAATAATTATTTTTAGGGAACATAATTTTACAATATTATATTTGTTTAAATACTCCATGTTTATTTATTTAGACATAAGTCTCTAATAAAAGAGACAATGCGTAAGAACTCCCAGCACTGTCAAGTCACGTACGATATGAGTGCAGTAATTAATTTGAATGTTATTATAAAATATAATACATAATTAAAAAAAAAAAATTGATTAGCTAACTTTTTTGACGTCACAATTCAGGCTAATGTTTATAGGGGATAAAAGAAGATTGACATTTTTTTTTTTAAATAAGAGAGACATTCATCATCAGGTTTATAGAAGTCCACATTTATTCACTGAACTATGAATAAATTATTTGTACTACGGAAGCACCTGTTAAAACACGATACAAATGAGATATTTAAGCAAGTGATGTCACCAACTTTTACATTATTAAATTATGGAGATTTTCTCAAATAAGGCATAAAATTACACCGTTACTACCTGACAGAAGGATTTAGCGATGTGTTTTTTATTGCTTCAATAAAAATGCAAACCGGGCGCGAGAGTTTAAACTAATCAAGGTTTCCCAGTGATCACGTGTTTCAGTTTTCCTTGAAGAAACCGGTTTGATTCTTTTTTGACAGCCTGTCTATCAATATATATTCACGTCCGTGGGGTAAAAATGTGAACTGAACAGGGTTTGTAAATTCAGAAATCTCTTTGTAAGTATTAAAATTAAATTATACACTCTATTGCCTTTTTTCGATACATTTTAGATATGTGACATACAGTGTACGAGAGAATGTTTAGAATAACAAAGATAACGTTTAGATTTTTTTACTATTTTCAAATTAAGCTAAAAGCTTGTGCGATGAAAATAAGACTAACTTGATGTTCTCCTGGAATGAGCCGCAAACCCCCGACCACTAGATCATTAGGCCAGCATCTTAACCACAAGACCAACAAGCTACTCGTTACATTACACATGTGACACGTACATTGATATAAACCAAAACGTACATTATCGTTGTTGATAGAGAACTTACTGTTTGGGGAGCACGTTATCACTACTCTTGAAAAAGCTCGGGTGTATTGTAATCATGTTTAAGATATGTTTACCTGCAACAAAGAAAAATAATCATAAACAAAAATAATTTATAGTGAACTAATTAGCATCAGCGTGCTAAATTGAATAATTCGTTTTGCGGGGATTCTTGGTTATATTTTGTTGGGTTTAAAAATAAAGATCGTGCTTGTATTCGGGGAACAGCTTTAAAAATATCTAATTAAATTAAATACAACGCATTGGAAATATTATACAAAACTATTATGAGCATTAATACTATCATACTACATAATATAATATATTCATTTTTGATAAGGTATTAACAACATATTCCCTGCGTGTAAAATAATAATAATATAATAAATACGATTGAATGAAATAATTAAATCAACAAATAATAGAGATGTGTAAACATATATATAAAAAAATTAATATTTAAATAAAAAATGAATAAAAACATATTTAAAATTCAGAAATGGGCCAATTATTGTACCACCTTAATGTTAATGTTAATAAAATTAAAACAATTAGAATAGAAAGTAGTTAAAATATTTACACAAAATGTATATAAAAAAAAAATTAATAATTATAAATTTAAAAGAAATATTAAATTAAGTAAATACTATTAAGGAGAACGCATTCTTATTGTGAAGTTGTAATTATTCAGAACATAGGTTTGTGATATTTTAAATACTAATCAAATGTATAACAATATTTTTTGATAAAATTGATTTTATATGTATATCTTTCTAATTAAAATATTTAATTAGTATTTAAGTAAATACTATTACGCAGAACCTATTAAACTGGAAAACTTTAAGGGAAAATGATAATATATATTTTTTAAATATTCCAGCCTCTAGGAAAATGAGAAAGTGTCAATTTGCGGTACAAAAAAAATATATATAGGTACCCGTCATATGCTATAAAAAAAGAATTCACTTAAGTTGTTGAGAACAAGGATCGAGTTCTGTACTAATACTGTGCTACCAGGCACTATCACTACATTTATTCATTCATTTTCGTAGCCTTAGGGTCTTCTATCTTAGCTGGTTTGCTAATAAATATAACATACATATATATGTAACATACTTTATGAAATAATGCAAATAACTAAGAATATTCCTCCAGCAATTGATAGTAATTATATTTTGAATAAGAGTATAATTAAATAAAAGAAACCCACACAAAATATTTTCATTTTACAGTTCGTATGATTATTCATAACACATACTTGTAAACGTAGACAAGTAGCAAATACGTAAGAATGCTCCTGCTATACACATCATACGGGGTCATTAACGATTTGATGGCAAAGAAAATATGCTTATTCGAGAGGAAATACGATTATTTATTTTTACGTAGGCCACTTTATGGCACAATCCAACATGACCACTAAAGGACACTTTATGCTGAAATGGTGATAAAATGCGACAAGCAGTAAACTGTTTATATAATCACAATATTAACGTGATTCCCGTACCTGATTCGCACCAAAGAAGAGGGGAGTTTAGTGCTTTGTGTAGATTTTAATTATCTCTTTCTACAGAATACGAAAGAAATGTGACAATAATAATTTAAAATTTTTAGAGTTTAAGAGTTTAAGTTTATAAAAACATTAGCGGTCATGTTTTACCTTAACAACTTATTTCATTATACAATTTGAAATCAGAGGGGTGAATTAAAAATAAGCACTTCACAGAGAAAGTATTTTCATCGAATGGAAAACTGTTAGGATAAAAATCACTAGCCTATTTACGATTTAAAACTTTTCAAAGAAATGCTCAGTAAAGATAGATGAATTTTTTAAACGATAACATAATTAATAAATTATAAAATCCTTAAAATATATATATATATCTAAAATACATTGCATATATCTCAAGGAACATCGTATCTCAAATCGAAAATATCTACCTAGAAATGCTTAGAAAAAAGTCTCAATAGAACAGTCGTGTTCTACACGGATCAAGATGACCTAAAACCATAGTAACCCAAGTGCGTGAGGAAGGAGGAAAGTGGAGTCGTGTCACATTGTGAGAAGCAGGCGCCACTCAGACTTGCGAATAGATTAATGGATCATTCCTCTTCTCTCTCGCTTCTTCCTCTCAACCCCGCCTACCTAGATGCGACATTCAGGAGTGGACTCGGTCGATTACAGCACACCAAAATTTATTTTTAAAAATTTGTTTTAATTTTTTTCTACATGTACGTATTTACATATTAGATAGTATGTGCACAAAATAATAATACATTTTTTAGGAGAATACATTCTATTTTTTATTTATTATCTTAGTTTAATAACCACAATTGAGTTTTAAAAAACATCTACCGGTTTCGGAAAACACCTTTTCCTTCTTCAGGGTATGTCAAAACTAACTAAAAATATAGCATTGTTTTAAGAATACATTCTTACTGTGAAGTTGTAATTATTCAGAACAGACGGTCTGTGATAATTTTAGATATGAATTAAATATATTTCGAATCCCGCCACCGGGATTCGAATCAGGATCTCTTTCCTAACCGGGGAATGTCCATTATCCAACTATGCTACAGCGACAAATTTTCGAACCTGTATGTTAATTAACCTTTTTGATTAATTTGTATTAATATACATTTAATCGTTCCATTATTTGAAAGAGCCAAAAGAACAAAAGCCCCGGTTAGGAAAGAGATTCAGGTTCGAATTCCGGTGGCGCAACAACAATATTTTTCGATAAAATTAATTTTATATGTATATCTTTCTAATTAATATATTTAATTCATATTTAAAATACATTTTTTGTTCCCTGTCTCCTCAAGGAAAGTTAAATTTGTGAGTAATTTCAATTTGATACTTATATTAAGATTCACATTATTTAACGACTATTTTAGACTTTTTAATATTAATACACTTTCATTACCTGCTTAAAAGTAGTAATCGGTTTGCTTTCATAATAAATCGTCTCAAACTAACAAAAATCTATCAATAAAAGGAAATAACGTACTGCCATTTTGTGTAGCCGACCAATGTGGGATGTCAATTGGGCACCGCCATTACAGGATAATAACATTTTAAACAGATCCAAATTCAATTCGGGTGTCAAAATTTAATTATATTACACGTTTCGTTTATACGAGTGTGGGATGAAGTTTTGATGTGAAAAATCCAACTTTTTTTGTTGATTTATAGTAATGAGCTAATCCGTTATTTTAACCGTGAATGTGATTATGATTGGAAGATTTGTGTTCGATTATACTGATGATTAGAAACTTATTCGTAATTCGTCGATCAATCACTGGTAGACAAGAAACAAAATCTCTAACAATTAAATTTCAGTTATCAATTGATGTTACAATTTAATACCAATTACACAATCACAGTTACAATAACGGTTTAGCTCATCACTATTGATTTACACACTTAGCAAATAAGCTTTTTTTTGTGATACTCAAATAAGCAAAATATATGTATTAGATGAATAACGCAAAGCCTCGTTAAATTTTTCTTGAAAATGAAAGTCTCTTTCAGTAGAAGAACAGTAGTAAATTTGCAATGTGTGTGCTTTCGTTACTGCAAGTTCGGAACTAATTGTTTTAAGCCCAGGTTATTTTTATTAAGTCGATTATTTTATCGTATTATATTATAAATTTGTCTTGCACCATGTTATACTGCAATTTATTACTTTACAATTAATTAATTTTTATTGGTGGAGTGGCGATTATCCAGAACAAATCGTTCTTGAAAAATGTGAAGAAAAAATCATTTTTACAAAAAAACTAAACTGTCACCAAATCTTGAATTCGCTATACTTTTATTGCTTTACCTATCTATTCTCTCTCTTTGTGTGACTGAAGAAAAGTGCACAGGAAAAAATCTGCCAAACAGTACCTTAGGTGAGAGAGCGATCTACCGGCAATAAGTTTAATAAAGTCGTTTACATTTTTTCAGGGACATGTATACTTTGGTTTGATGTTTCAATTAGAAAATTTTGTTCAAGCTTTCCACCAATGAACACTAAATATTACATTTGTTTTAAGTAATCTTTGATTTAGCATGTCCTTTTAAAAAATTGACAAAAATAACAAATAGTCATAGAGACGAAGCTATTTTTTATAATATTTAATGGTAAATATATGGAAGTATGCGTAATTATAGGGGTTACGACCTGTCTTCGGCTGGCTTAAGTGATCACTTTATATAAACATAGTGTTCACCAATTCACATATTCAAATATTGCTATATATTTGTTATCATAAAATGAAGTAATAAGATCGCCTTAACGCAAAACCTAACCAGATCCAGCTCTGGCGCGACTATAACTGCTAGACACCCCAACAACTCGGGGGAGAGTTCGCCCAAGGGTTATTACCGAAGGGCCCCGGCCTTTATGGAAATATTGATTCATAGTGACTGACTTGGCAGAAAAAGTCCTAAATCTCTGCTCCCCGATATCCATTTTATTGCTATCTGTTGGTAATATTATCGCGTTCTTCCTCGGACGCCATTACTATTTTTATCTCATGATAAAACCATGGAAAATCCGGATAGGGGTGAATAGTGAATATTAAACTGGGCTGTAAATTTGGAAAAAAAATTCAGCGGGAGGATCGTTGATGTTCTGCTACTAAATAGTTCACAATTGTAAGAAATAATCAGATACCTAGTATCATATGTGAAAATAAAATACTTATTTTTTTATTCTACTCGTTTAATGTACTTGAAACGCGTTTCGTCTTGTAAGGGTATTTATCATCAATTTAACAATTTAACTCAACAACTTGTATTTATATTTATAGTATATATAAATACAATTTTATTTGCATGAGATGAAAAGGGACAATATTATTTATTGGTATTCTCAAAGTTCCAATTCTTCAGAGTTCCAATCCCTCAGAATTCAAATGAATAGTCTTGTCCCTTTTCATCCCATGCAAATAAAATTGTATTGCTGTCCCCCACTATAAATATAAAGTTGTTGAGTAAAATTGTTAGATTGATAATGCCCTTACAAGGCGAAACGCATCTTAAGTAAATTAAACGAGTAAAATAAAAAACAAGTGATTTATTTTCGATTTTGATATATGTATCTAGTATCCTAGAATCTTTATATATTTATAATTAACTCATCATAATGCCGTTCGCTCGCGGGGGTAGGCACAGAGGATGAAGAGCCACATTCTTCTATCCTGATACACAATTCTCGCCTCATCCAAATTCATACATTTTCTCATGCAAGTCGATTGTTGAGACTTCTTTCAGGATTATTTTTCAGTTTCTGGTTTATCTGGTCATGTCAAGCCGCGGACGTAATCTATTTCTGGTGTCATCAATATACCGTATTATAATCTTTCTTACCATTTTTCCTTGTTCATTCATTCAACATTAACGGTTTACTTTTATATATTTATTCTATTGTAAATTTAAAAATATATATGTATAATTTAAAATTCCACTCTACAGTGTAACTCTCCCTAAATATTTTAAAACTTGCGGATAATCTGCAAAGTTGCACATTGCGGGACAACACTGTCGAGGTATTTGTTTAAAAAAACATTCACAGATTGAAAATGAAACATAAACCCTGTAATTTGTCAATAAAAAGAACCAGATAATACAGCAGACCCGGAAAGCGTGATTATATAATATTTATTTATTTAGTTGTAGTAGATACACGAGCATGTACTTTATGGATGGTACCCTAATAGATACAACATAAAAAAGAAAGAAAACATACAAAAACTACATAATTATAATATTATATTACTATTTATTTATATGTACAAATGTGAATTTATTTGACCTCTCTCAACACTCTTCATTAATTATAGCATATTAATATTAATTTAAATAAAAAGTTTTCACGTTGACCGGTTTTGATACCACTGTATCTCCGTCAAGACAAAAGTAAATGTTGTCCTGATGTGATGTGTGAATATACATTAGTATCGAAACTGGTCGACGTCTAAGTTGTTAATAAATGTGGTCAATAGTTCAAAGTTACCTTTTTAAATAAATTATTATGTCTGACTTAAAAAGTTAATGTTGCTAACATTAGATATAGTTTATATAATAATTTTTAAAAATAAAATAAATTTTGGAATATATTATACGTGTGCTATAAGAAAGTAGGCCAGAGCTTACGAATGTGCAAATATTTCCTCCTTTAATGTGATTGATTTTTATTCGAGATTATGTTTCACATACAAAATGAAGTCAAGTTACCAATCTAGGTAAGAGCACACGTCCCGGCACTTCCTCAAACGGCTGGGAAACTTTTTTATACGCGAACATAAGCGAGCTCGGCTAACGTTAGCGGCGCATTTAGTTGAGTGAGGGAATCGGCACGTTGAGGCCTATCCACAACATCAACATCTCCATGATGAATGTACTTACGTTTGAGCATCGTCTGACCCTTTCACGGCTATTTTATAAGGATTATGAGTCGTACAAATAAACTGTTTAATTAATCTAATCTACAATAGTATTAAATTCTAAATATAAATAAATAATGATTGGAAAATAGTAAAAAATATGATTACTTCCTGGAATTGTACCCGTAACTGAATTAAAATATTTTTTGACTGGATGCATAAAATATTTTTCCACTGCTAAGATTATACACTCCAGAGACTAGATACTGAACCTGTTAGAATTGTTGTGAGGGTACATAAGAAAATTAACAAATGACTTATATTTACACATTATAATATAATATATTATAATTAAGAGGCGTCAGGACACGATCCACGTTTTTATTATCTGGAGAGTCAATTTAGTGTAAAGTTTTAGAATCATTTTGCAAAAACTACAGCCATACAATTCAATCAATTTTATTATGAAAGATCCGTTCAATCTTAAAGCATTTTTAAAAAAAGTAATGTGTAAATATATTTCAATTATAACCATAAAAATTTATGCCAGAACCCTAATTAATCTTTCTCGCAACAGAGTTATTTTTGGTACACTGAATCTTGAAATATTTTCATATAAATGCTATTCACTTTGTTCATAAATTGATAGTTAAAGGTTCAATCGGCAAATATTGCCTTTTACTAATTAATATTTTTGCAAATATATCGTTTTCAAAAGAGTCAAAATTTACGTTCGGTCCATTTGGATATAGTAAAATCCAAAAAAAGTATGAAAACATAGAATTATTTAATTAAAATTTATAAGGATACCTAGAAAATTTTATAATATTTAATATAAAAAATTTAAATTAATTAAACCTTATGGAGCCTGTTAAAGTTGTCTGAATTTCTTCGGCAGTCGTCCGTCAGACACTGACGAGTTTGCATTGTTTCTATCGCTCTCTGATGTATTGGATAAATACAGCCCAAAAAGCCTCGCGAACACTTTTTGAATGATAGAATATGAGAGGCATTCGTCAAAATGAGTCAATTTATAAGTATAACGCCAAACAAGCATAGCAAAGTACATTTATTAAAGAATTAAATTCAAATACTAGTTGAATGTATTAATTAGGATCTACATATAAAATCAATTTTATTGTATAACAGATCTATGTCCTGAATAATTACAACTTCACAATAAGAATGTGTTTTCATTAATAATTCATTAATTCGCTTTAAAATATTTGAATCCGGAATGCCGCCATGTTTTTAACACGAGCTGTCAAAAAATGAACATATTTATCACATGAATTTGAGCTTTTTTCCTTTATTCCTTGATTTTTAAAAAAAAAAAAATATATATAGTCTTTTCTTTATATACACACCGATTTTCAGCCCTTTATATTTCTTCAATAATGTTCTTCATATGAATATAAAAAATGCCTTTTAGTGGTATAATACCAGATTTTTTGTAATAGGGACGGGAACATTTTCAATCGGCATTTTAAACACGTAATCGATATGCTTTGTGTAATTTTGACATTTTACATATTAATGCAAAAGTTTTCAGTTTTTAAATAGAATTGTATCTAGATTTCGGATACGTTAGAACAGAAGTAGTGCCGTGGCGTGGCGTAATTTAGTAAAATATTCTAATCTTTAATTTTTTAATTAAGCGTTTGACAACAGCCATAAATTCGTTAAATACAATCATGCCCATTTCGCATGTAAAGAGTACTTTTTGTACCTGGGTACGAATGTCAATTATTTTCATTGTTTTTTATGAAATATCACGCTTCATTATTTACATTCTGCAGACGTATACATATTTTTTTAAATCCACTAATGCAAAGAAAACATTGACTGATGTTAACGGAGTGAAATTATATAATTTATATATATCATTTCTTGATTTTCACTTATGAATCGCAATTCTTAATACCCAGAATTGCGGCCTAAAATTGTCAAAAGACTTTACCGCCCATTCATTCGCTCCATGATAAAATCGTGTTTCTTCATCGATAATTTCTGATGTTATGAAATAGGTGAGTTTTAAGTTTTTCTACCGATATTTTTACAATCCTCTTTACCTGGAAGGTGGGGTGAAAAAGAGTGAATTGATACATCGTACAAGTTTATCTAATTGAAACATTGTAAGTTATATAAAGTGAGAACAGTCGCTCGTACGAAAAAAAATGTAAGATATTTATTTTGTAGAAAATGTTATAATGTACAAATTTTATAAAAGCTATTTTTGTCGGTCGACCAATAGAAAACGAGATATTTTCAAAAAAAAAATTGTGACTTTTGACGCCGTGTAACTTTTGAAGCCCATAAAATATTGATGGGACCTTTTAGTATGTTATTTAATACTAGTAAAATATACAAAAAAATCAACTAGTTCGGATTTTTTGGCTAATGTGATTGGACTGACAATGTTATAACATTATTAGTATATGATGAAAGAGTTTTCTATTCTCTTAATATTCGTGTGTCAAACAAGTGTGTTGCGTTAAGTTGTTCTGTGGTAAAACGCTTATAATATCGACATTGAAAATTGGTTTAACGGAAACATTAGCCATACTTTGGTTCTGTAACTGCCCACTACCCACAAAATCTAAACCTGTTTAATTTAGTATCAAATTCTTACAAACCCAGTTGCATTCATTAAACTCATAAATTTAGTAAATACAAATATCTTACGTTAAATTATCTTTGATGATTTTAAAACATATCAAAGAATGACGACATTTTGCAACAAACAAAACACAATATAAATGTCGATCTTTAATGAAGTTCGTCAATATCTTTCGTAAGATAATAATTAAACTAGAGTTAAACCGCAACTCAAAATATTTAAAATAAAATGTGACGATCTATTAACCGGTAAGGTCATCCCTTAAATTAGTCCGTTTCGTTGAATGTATTATGTAAGTAGTAGAACTTGTAAAATATGCGCGCACCCAAAAAGAGTCACGCACATTGTACTACGCAATCGTTATAGATTTAACATTTCTATGTTTTTCGGATTACTTAACTATGCGAGACAACTAATATATACTTCATTTTGTTAAAAATTCGTAAAAATTCACTATCGTGACTTCGTATTTTAGCCAGATTTTAGAGTTAGACGAAATAAGTGTAGGAGTAAAGATTACATTTACCGTTATTTTTTTTCTTTCTGTGCAGTCAGATTTATATAACGAATTGTTTTTTCTAGGTATTTAAAAATAATGTATATCGAATGCAACATGCAAGTGAATGTTTATTTTTCTAAACAGAGACTCGTTCACGGGAAATTCGTGACATCAATATTCTTACTATTATATTTTCAAACTAAGCAAATGCTAAGAAAATAGAACTAAATTAGTGGTTTTCCGGGACGAGGCTAGAACTCCCGAACACTTAGTCAACAGGCAAGTAAACAAATAAGTAATATAATATTTATATAGTACTAAGCAATACAGCAAGTGAATACTTATACAGATTCTTATGTCGTATCTTAAAATGTATGCCATGTATGTATTTAGATAGATATCTGGGGGTACCTAAGCAGGTACTTAAATTGAAAAACAAAAGATGAATTAACTTAATTGAGGAATTTCACGACGGTAAACTTCACTCATGAAAGCTCAAAACTAGAAAAAACGGGTTAAGTAAGGGTTAACATCAAGATTTAATTTAATGTCAAGATTCTTTATTAATTTAAGCAAATAATTAACTTTGAATCAACCACGTTGATTTTATGATACAATTATAAAAGAGCGCGCTTTCTCCAAAATTAGAAGAAATGATAAAAAAAATGGGTTATCGATAATAACCTGTCTTACCTGTAAGAATGAAATGAATTGCTTAAACTGTGACTGATTAATTGTTGTTTTTGATTTTATTAAATGTAACAAAATTGATATAAATGTACCTGCAGACAAACGTCTATCAAGACGTTTTGTGGGTCTAGTGTTAATTAAAAAACATAATAATATAAAAAAAAATAAAAAGTTGGCAATTTGTTTAAATTAATAATGATATATATTCACAAATGTAATGCTATAAATATTACAAATTAACTTAAGTCATAATCAGATAGCACTGTAAAGGCTAATATTACTTTTTAAATAAGTATATATTATTTATATACTCAATGCAGAAAAACTCAATAATATTAATTAATTAATAAAAACGAATACTACTTTGACAATATTAAACATGTATAAAGAAATATATATTTATAAATAATATACGAAGTTTAACAAGGACCATGTTTAATAGAACTATTGATTATTTTTTAAAGATTTTAAAGATTTTTTTAAAGTTAGTAGTATTTTCTTAGCAAAAGTGCTATAGCTTACTTTAAAAATAGTCGAATATAAATATACATATAGTAAAATCTTTTGTATATTTTCTCAAAAACATAGAAATTTATTTATATTTACTTAAGAATGTTTTTAATGTATTAATTACTTATTTGTAAATTTTTTACTAATACACGTAACTCTATTTCTAAAAATTATTCAGAATTCCTTGCAACTTAAAAGACGTAGGTCAAGTCAGGACCAATTTATATTTGTTAGTGTTAAAATAGCAAATTAACGGCTACTAGTCGGTGAGGTGCCGAGATGGGGAGCCGGAGAGCCGGGGAGCCGGGGAGCCGTGGAGCCCGTCACCGGACACTCGGTCCCGGAGATGGTGAAACCATTTGTGTTCATTATGATCTCATCGCTAACATTACCGCGCTGCAGACAAGGAACTCAAAACTGAAATACTATTGTGTTTTCGGAAAATGTAAGACTTTTCATATATTTTACATGAAGAGCGCACTGTGTCATCAGATTCATAGTTACTTGTACCAATCCATACTATGTTTGAATATGTTACTACGTTAGTTTTTCTTCATACTTTTTTTCTAAGTATATATCATATCTAAGTATATATCATATTATATTGAATATTAAATAAAATGGATAATATATAAGTGTAATAATTTCATTTTTATTGTCAGAAAACGTTAATAGAATAGTTTTTAAAAATACGTACGTTAATTTTTGATTAATAGGGTTAACTTTTTGAGTTGTTTGAGGCCTTTCCATTGAGATGTTTGTAATATGAAAAAATTAACAATCTAGATAAGTAATACGGTCTTCGTATTCGTTCTAAATATATATACGAATATACACGTTTATAGTAAGTGTATACGGTTATACGCGTATAAATAAAAAAGCTCTATATTACTACGTTCTAATAACTGTTAAAATATTATAAAAAGAAAAGAAAAAAAAACTAAAGCTTCTGGGAAATAAATATAAATTAAATAATTTTTATCTTCCGAAAAGATCCTATAAAATTCTAACCAAAAAGACCATTTAAATTACATGGATAAGCGTAACCCACGGCTAGAGTTTTTAATTCCGACAATAATTTTTTTTTATGGTGTATTCCAATGTCATTTCGTAGTGCGTGTGCAGATGTCTTGTATATGGGTATAGTGATCGTCCATTATTACAATATTATTCATTTTTAATTGATTTGATGATAATGTTAGTTTTTGACCATTGTCCTAATGAAACATTTTCAATATCCATTGTCCGAAGGAGAAATCGTAGATATTTTAAGCGAAATCGAAAGCAGAAAACAGAATGGAGTAATAAAAGAACTGACCTTTCTTGAAGTAATGGATCTAAGATTATTTTTAATTTTTTTATTAATTTCGTTTCTCAAAAATATAATTATATTTTTTTTTGATTAGCATCGTCGGTAGCAGCATAACCCAAGTTTACACCTACTGTACGTCACTGATACACAGTGTACATGTATGTATTATTGTATAATATCATTGGTAACGGCATAATCTATAAGCAAGTCTGATATATACATACATATGTTTACTTTTTACAGTACTAGATTTATTTATTCATTGAGAATTATTTATTTATTGATTACACGCCCACACGAATACAATAAATTTTTTAAAATCCTCTCCGTGTCTTTAAATTTCCATTAATCTATATGGTTCGGTTAATGTCAATCATAACTTTATCAATTTCTGAACGGATGAGGTCAATTTATTTGCGTATTAATGTGACCAGAAATTGAAATTCGAAATATATAACATCATACCTATAATGTTTGGACGACATGTCGCCACTTAAACCATGGTCACGTTTATGCCTAAAATATTCATCGTTATATAATTTGTTTCTATAACTTCTGTCTAGTTTTGAGAAGTAGGTACTACGCCGTAGTAATAAGTAAATTAATATGTATTTCTCTTCAAACTTTTTAAATATCTAGACCGATAAGTTTTAAAAATATAGACTGACTGACAGGAAATATAACAAAAATCTTAAATCCTGCTATTCAATTAATTATAAAGACACTTTATACTATATTTATTTCAAAGTGTGATAAATTTGATTGAAAAACAGATTTGTGAAATATTTTTACGTCCCGACTGCACCGCACCTTGCGATATGAACCTTTACATAAGTGAAACTGCCTATTAACGTTAACGTACAAATTGCCTGTACATGTAGCGATTAGTGAGTGAATCACCATACGTAACTAACGTTAAATACCCCGATGTGTGAAGTCTGTAAAGAAAGTGCATCCAAACTTATTACAATAATTGCTTAATGCATACAAAAGTGCACAATTTAAGCGTAAGTGAACATTAAAATAATTATCGATGTTCAATGGTACATGAAAATACACGAATGGTTAAGAAAATATAAAGTTCTTTGAAACGATGTTGTTATAATTTTCGTTTACATACTTCCCAGAGAGATATTAGAGTAGGTATTAGAGCCCGCTAAAGGTTGGAATTAGCCTTGTTGTAGAAGGCGCTCATTCAAATGAATGATGTATTTTTTAAAGAAAACTTTTATCGAAACACCCATTAACATATCAATCGAAAATTTTTAATTTGTATGTAGAAAGAGTAATTCTAGAAAATAGTTTAAATAAGTTGTGGTGACCATTAGAACATCCAGCAGTAGATGGACGTAGGATGAAGACGAGAAGAAAAAAAAATATACAAGTTGTAAGTACCTACATAGAACTCACGAGATCAAAATTTAATGGAAAAATGCGTGCATGCTATAGGTATATAATAGATAATGTGATATCGCTAATTTAAATTAGTAATTTAGCAAAAACGTTAGAAACTAAAAAAATAATACATTGTGCTCGTGGAAATAGTACGATAGTAGTATAAATAGTTAAACCTAAAATATCTACGTAATAGTATCGGCGTAGGTTTTAGCAAACTAATTCTACGTAATATTACATGAAGAGAAAATATTTTTAATTATCATAAAATAAAAAAATTTAAAAATCTTTCGGAATTTGATGATATACGCTATGGTATACACGAGTGTATATACCAGAAGTACATAATGGTTCGTCGCATTTTGAGTATTTAGTGCAATTAGAAAGATAATATTTCATTGTACGTTTTAAGTTTTAATCGTCGAGTAAACTGTAATTACTTATCCATATTTTTTCTTTTTACGTACATTTACATTCATTAACAACATTTAAAAAAAATATGATTAAAAGATTCACAATAATTTCTTAAAATTTCCTCCTACTAGGTTTCTGACTTCTGACGCTAGGGAAAAGGGATTTATTTTATTGAAATAAAAGTAAAAATTTTATCCTAGCTAATTTTATTCAACTTTAAGAGATTACAATATATGTATACAAAATCAAGTCATGGAGGAACATCTAAATATAATATATATTTCCTTTAAGCTACTCGAGGCGCCAATGGTTTATGTATATTAACGAGGTATATTAAGTTGCCAAGTATATTATTATACTCTGTTTTTCTCTGTTATGTGGCCGAAATATCGAAGTATGGGCCTTACATCGATGGATAATAACCATTTTTGTTCATCATGTTACACAGAATTGTACACATGTCCAAGGAAATCGAAGCAGTCTACATTTTGTCATATATTGGACATCTTAAACATGCTACTTCAGCCAGCTATATATAATACGATAATATAGTATAGTAGCCCTAGTTTTAAACACTACGGTTTATGAACGCATGTATTGATATTACTTCGTCGACCATCTTTGAAAAATACGTTTTTCGTTTTTTGTTAAAATTGAGTTACGGTTGGGGTTACATTGCCCAAACGCGTGCCCATAATTCATTCAAACAGGTATATCAGAATTTATTCCAATTAAGTAATATTATATAAAAATATTTTGATATAACCAGTCCTATTTTGATGTGTTATTCTTACAAAACATTATGGAATAAATACTCCTCACACAATTTTCAAATCCAAAAATATCTGTAGAAATTGTTAAGATTATTATTATTATTTTTCAGTAGTGAAAATTCAACACAATTTGTTAATATATCGTCTGTTGTAAAATCAACAAATTCGAGATGCGTCTCCTTGAAGGATGAACGACGAATTGCGTTTCAGGAATCAGATATTTTTATAAGATAGTGTTGCAACCTAAACATAGGAAATCTCTATAGAGTTTTGATTACGGTGAAGACATTGTTTAAACTGGTGAACACAAAACAAATTAATTTTGCTGTTTGAAAAATATAAAATAATTATGAAAAATAGTTCATGTATTTGTTTTCATTTATTTATTTAAATAAACGTAAGAAAACCATCGATCTTTAACACTTTTGGTACTTTGGGTTTATGTGACTTTTATTCACTTTAAAATCGCATTTTGATGACCGAGCGCTCTCCGCTGAGCCCATAAAAAGATATTGAAGACACCAATATGAGTTTTTTAGAATATCTCGGGAAGGAGATAGGATTAAGGTCTCTAGGTAATATGACGTTAGGTGCTGCGAAGGTAAATCTCCTGGAATAAATAGCATTATTAGGGAGAAATAATGTAAATCACACTTTAGTATCACCCTAAAGAAGAACGTGATGACAAATCATAAAATTAATTAAATTTTCAAAAAAATGTCACTCTGTTCAGTGATACATGAAATGGCCGTCCTACCCGCGAATAAAATAATTTATTGTTTATTTTTAATTGAAATATTAAAATTTAAAATCAAATATTCATTTTATAATCTTTTTTATACCAAGTACGTATAGCGTTTGTTTGTCGAGAGCTTTCTTCTTAATACATTTTGTTCAAAGTGGAATTAAGAACATTCGTTTGGAATCTAGAATTGTATTTATGTTTTTAACAACTCTCTAATCATATTAGTTAACAAACATTCTTAACATTGAGTTTTTAACATTTGCTTTAAGCAGTATTGAAAGCGATAAAATATAAAATTTTATCGCTTTCATTTATTAAGATGTTACAATAGAAACATACATAATATATTCCACACTACCAGAAGCGATGGGCTGTCGCCGTTGAGGGAGGCTACGATAGCCACTGCTATCGTGTCCTACAGTGCAGCACCAATAAATCAAATGGCCACGGTCAGTATCCGAAATCGATAAAACAGAAAACGAGATTTGTAGTCGTATATTTTGTGCAAGGTGTAGTGAAAGTTTTGAAATAAATTAAACAAGTAACACCGCAAACTTTATGCAGATAGGATTGGATTTATTAAATTTTAAAACTATCCATAGTTTTCGCATTATCAAAAAGTATCGACTTACGAAGAAATTAAGCATTTTTTATACTACATATAAATACAAAATAAGTTTCATTATCACATTATGTATACATTAAATTAGCCACATTTGCTTGGCATGAGGCGGTTGTATATTAAAAAAATTCTTAAATAAGTTCAATCATAATTCACAACATTATTGCGCCTGTCTATGATGCGTATCGAGACGGTGAATAATAATATAATGCTTAATTTTTGACATACGAGTATATCGTTTCCAAAGTAATAAAGTGGAGGTGTTATATTTCTAGACGTAGGTAAAAAGTTCTAAATAAAATAACACAAATGTAATAAAAATATAATAGTGCGATATAATTTAGGGTTTTTTTGGTATTATAACCAATTAACGCGGATATATATAGTCCAAATATTTCCCGGAATGCTAATCTGAATTGAATAAAAATATGTCGAAAATCAATCAATCAAATCAACGTCAACCCCAGTCAGACGTCGGGCGCATGCTAATGAAGCGGCAAGTCTGCGTTAAGTTCAAACGACGCGCGGTTATTAAATTCCAAAGTATTATAATTCAGAAATTCACAGATTTTTGAACTTGATTTTTGTGGAAAGTTGTATTTTTTGATAAGAACTAGAAGAATGAAAATTAAGAATTACGTAATCAAGTTTGGGAAATCCTTAATACGTCTGAGAAAATATTGTTGCCATACTGACGGAGATATCGTCTGCATAGATGTTTTCTCATTTATTTTTATTATACCTATGTAAGATTTATCATATTTAAAGGTTGAGATGATACAAAGTGATATACTCGCGTGTTCGCGTATACAGCGTATATATATATATATATATATATGCTGTAACAATACAATCATAATTTGAAGTACATATTAAATACAGTTCAATTAATTATAAAATATAACGGTTAAAAATATAAAACAGCCATGGAACCACAAACGATCAAAGCAGTCTGCGCGTGGAACATTAAAAAAATTATAATAGCAAAAATTAATTCTTGAGTTAAAAAATATAATCCAGATGCTATTTTGAGCAATTAAGGGCACATTTTTTTAAAAATAGAGATGCGTACACGGAATACATGTCATATCAATATACTTACTATTCTCAAACTTAGGCGTCTTAACCATTGGACCAATAAGGTACTCAAACAAAACATTTTTGAATCGATAATGCAAACCGAATTTACTATTTAAATATACACATGTAATATATTTATGTAGCTAAAAAATAACTTAATTTATTAACCTGTCTAATAGATCAATGTAATGTAAATCAAGCTATCAATTACATTGAAAATACGAAATGGCAATTCATTTAAAACTTTATAATTGTATGGTTCTAAGAAAACTACAAAAATAAAACAATAAAATGCGGTTTTGAGATCTCCCATATTACACCGCATGTTACACTGCATGTTACACCGCATGTTACAGTTTTGAAAAAAAAAACGACCGAGTGTTGACCATTTCCGTTAGTCGAAAGATTTTTCGAGCTGTTCCCACATCGGACAGGATGGAAGATTCAGGATATGGACGATAGTGGATACCTCTGATAAAAACCATAGATAAAGTGTGCGGTGAAACATTTTAAATAATAATAATTTTTATCGCGGTAAAAGAGACAGATTACCGCGCTATCTGCACACGGGTGGCTGTTTGCGGTGTGACAGAGTTATCGAGGTTTTTATTTTAATGCACACAATTATCTCAGACATTGATTGACAAAGGTCACTAATTTAATACATGAAATTAGATTATTTTACACCATATTTAGGTACAAGATTATTAGAATCTTATCTTACATTGGAACTGCCGAGTTCGCTTTTCATGGAATCCCGGGAATTTAACAGTTCGAGTTTGACAGTTTGGGAGTTCGAGTTAAATCCCGGGAGTTTAACAGTTAATGAACTGCAATACTTAATCAGAATTTTTGTACGAGGGTGAATTCACGGAAACCTGCAACAATGCCTGGCTGTGCGGCGCCTCGACATTTAGGCGGGAGAAGAATTGATGAGAGAAGAAAATTGAACCTAACCTGACCTCACCATATTTTTATCTACATTATAATAATAATGTATTTGTATATTTTTAAAGGACACTATTTAAACGATTCCATTTATTTTTACAATCTATTTATAGTTTTTCTATCGGTAAAAATCGAATCAATATTAATTATTTAGTGTAAGAATCAGAAATAACATTTCTTACCGCAATATATCTTATGTCTGTCTTATATATATACAGTTATATCTTATCTATATACCTATATAATATCACAATGTCCTGTGTATCACGCGTAGGGAAATTTTAAAGTCATCGAATAGTATGAAGTGTCAATTTCCTTTGAAATATACGAATTTGGCGGATTTGTGACTTTTGTTTTTCTGAAGTTACATTTTAACTGTCAAAAATTTGATAATTGAAACACCATAATGCTGCTGTACTGTAGGTAGATAATTTTTTATATTATGATCTGAGTACATACGTTGGAAATAATTTAAATTATACCTTATGTGCGTCTATCGCCCCTGTCCAAGGGTAGGTATCACTAGTATATTATCATTACAAAAATAGTACTGACTGGTATTTTTTTGTACATATTTTCGTTAAAGTAATATCGTTCTAGCACAAATAAAAGATTTATCGGTAAAACAAAAAAAAAAAATTACTCAATAACTGGGGAAACAAGTTTTGGAATCGGATATACTAGTTATTACTGGCATAAAAAAATGTTAATACGTATTTCAGAAATTTAAAAATAAATTTTATGGACTAATGGGAAAATGGAGATGACCGTGGAAAAACGGAGAGCTTTAACAACTTAAAAAACTAACTAACTTATCACCATCAATATTCAGAGAACACAGAACGTCACTCTCCTTTCCTGATACTTGGATATATCTTCTAATACAAGATCGTTGATTATTATATCATATACGGAAAAAAGTCTTAAAAACTAGATTCAGCTAGTAATATATTAGAAGTCAAGGAATATAATCATCATATTATTACTAGGAGAAAGTATATAATAACGTGGGAAAAATATTAAAAATATTATTTAAAAAATATTTTAATTACTTTGTATTTGAAATTATACAGTACTGTTCTTAGTTTCAATTGAAAACAGGATGCGGTGATCGGACTAGAGGTGGCCACAAAACAAACTAATAATTATCAATCGATAAATTTTCCAATGTTATAAAGTCAAAACAATGAAAAGAGATTACAAATTTTGATATAAATAAATGAAGACTGATATGTAATTCAACCGGAATCTTATCTATATTATATCTAAGAGAGCCCGCTGAGCATATCAGTCATCAGTCGGACATTGTCTGTCTCAGTGATAATGCCGTACATATGAGAATCGACAATAATAAAACTATTACTAATTTTAATAGCTAATAAAATGTTGGAAAGAAAAATAAAGGAATTACCAAAAATGCTGAGCAAATCAAATAAAATACCAAAAACTACATATGCAGATAAGTCATAGATACCAATATGCCAAGAGCTACGATGATACGATACGTACCGACTGTTTTGAAAACTACAATTACAATTACATCAAGAACGACTATTTTTATCATGTACCTAGTACCTACATTTTTATATGCTTCAAAAATCTAAAAGTTTATTTGTAATGAAAATAAAGATTTTACTATTTTTTCACTAGTTGTACAAATTTGAGTAAGATTAAAAATTTTAAATTAAGGAAAAAAAAAAACGTGAAAATCTGTTAGGGGTTTTACAGCGTGGAACACTAATCGGATTATTCCATTAGTTTCGGCGGATCCGTGGGAGGCAGAGATCTAGCAGGTACGAGCATATTAATACTATCAACACGTTGTATATGCGGCAACGTGTTCACAACACTACATATATTATATTATACAGGTGTACATTTTTTTTGTCCATTTGTCTGATTTTAAAACTACATCCAGAATTTAAATTTTGATCCAACATAGATTTTCCGTTATATATATATAGCCTGATCAAAAAATACGCGGAATTTTCGTTTTTCTCAATAAATCTTTATTTATTCATCGATATTTGTTTGTCTCCATAACATATACCTAATATACTTGTGTTAACACAATTTTTGGTGTTGAGTTTAGCTCCTTCAGTACGTTGGCAAAACGTCGCCCTTTCATGGTTTTTTTCATCATCAGAAGTCACAGGGGGCCATGTCCGGCGAATACGGTGGGAAGGGGTATCATAATGGTGTTGTTTTTGGCCAGAAATTTAGGAACAAGCGTGAAATGTGCGTAGTGCAATTGCCATGAATTGTTTTGCCACAAATCTAGGAGTTTTCTTCGGATTGCTTCACGCAAGGGGCGTAGAACTTCCAAATAGTATTCCTTATTGATCGTATAACCGGGTGGCAAAAACTCATGTTACACTACGCCGTTGAAATCGAAGAAAACAGTGAGTAGAATCTTCATATTTGATCGAACTTGACGAGATTTTGTCGGTCTTGGCTCTTGAGAAAGCTTCCAGTGGGAAGATTGGACCTTAGTTTCGACGTCATATCCATATTTTATTAATAGTTATGACGTCTTTGAGTAGTTCTGTTTGACTTCATTCAGCAACTCCTGAGCAATGTCCATTCGGCACTGTATTTGATCGAAATTCGGAGCAAATTTTGCTGCCAAATGTCTCACTCCCAAAACATTCGAAATATTTGCTTGGCATGAACTTAATTTGAAATATAAAAATGATAAAATGTGATGAATATGGAATACATATAACTGCTTGGTTTATCAGAAATTTATTAATAAATATCGTTGCTGTTTTAACTATAAACGAAAAAAAACTATTTATATATTATTATTTTCTCTATAATTTCATAATTATTATAATGATATTAAATTTAATACATTCAATTTATAATTTGAATGTTGAAGATCTGGTGCGTCAGCAATTGTGTCATATTTGTAATTTAATAAACGAATAAATATAAAATTTAAAAAAATAAAATAATGTCTAAATATAAATTTATTATTACATTCGAATGAGAGCAGATTGATTGACTGAATTATTTCTATAAACAAATTTGACGGTGAAGTCACCAGTTGTACCTATATAGAAGTTGATTCTGTACAATTCATCGGTGTCACATTTTCTACGCGAATTTTCCTCTTCGTACGTGACTTTTCTCTACGTAAACTACATACATATATATGTTTTAAAAGAGTTATTTAATTTAATCACCTCAGTTCTGGCAGAAATCACCAAAAAAAAATACACCAGTTTGCAGTGAGCACTATCAGGTACATAAACATATTATTTTCCTATACAATATAAGTATTCGTATATTGCAATGTTAGTAACAAATTTTTTTAATGTATTATATACACACAATTGAATATGATAACAGTGCTAGATACACACAAAAATAAACCAAAGCGTAACTAATATTGTATTGAATTTCTGGCAATGTCGTTGAGCAAATAAAATATGCAGACATTGAAGGGTTAGAGTGCCCGGTTTTACGTATGAACATTAATCCGGTCCGATAGTTAATGAGCCGATCGTCGCTCAGCCAGGAGGCAGGTGGGAGGCGAGCCCTAGGCGGGCAGGGCGGGCGGGCAGGCTGAGCAGGCCCGGCCCAGGCGTATTAGGCCCCTGCAAGAAAAAAGCCTAGAGCGAAAAATTGAATTTCCATCACGGCCGACCGCACTAACTCGCGGAATCGACTTAAATGTTGCCAGGCCAACGTAATTTATCTGTGGGGTACTATGCAAGTATCGCAAACAGGTACTTAACCATCTGGTCAGAGGTGGGCTAATGCTTGCGGTCTCGGGAGCCACCGATACGTGATTGGATAATCGTCGTAATTCGTAGACGCTCTTCCAAATTAAAAAAAGTTAAGATATTATAGGCATACATTTTGTTCAAAATACGCGAACAATAATTTGCTCGTGAGATATAAGGTCATTTATCGGCAAAGCATTCTGCCTGAGAATAGAATACTTGTGTTAAATTGAAAAATAAGATAGGGGGCTTAATACCTATTTCTGAAAAACGGACGGCCACCAATACAAAAACAGAAAATAGCCAATGTTTTAATAGCTGTCTATGTAGTTAATTATAAAAACGAAAGCAGTTATCAGTACATTAAACTATAAATAATTGTACTTTTGAAATTAGCAAAGTTAACTTTGTGGTTAAAATTCATTATTTTTATTCTGGTGTCTATAAACTAAGTTGCAAGGATTGTGCTGCATTTTATATTAGTAAAATGGTTGGAAATTTTAATATAAGCGTAAAGAAGCATTTGAGATGATTAAACAATAGTGGGTTTTCAGAATTTTCTAATCATTTGATAGAAAATGGTCGTGGATAAAAGATTGGGATTGTCAATTTTGCATGTAAACGGTGTTGGTCATAAATGAAATAATTTGGAATCGTTGGAGATAAATAAAGCGTGTAAAGCTAATTAGAAAATTATACACATCTAACTAAATTTAACTACAAGTCCCATTTTAAATTTTTTTCCTAATAATTCTTCGAGTAAATTTGTATTAAGTAACAATTTGAGTTAGGTACTAAATTTATTTTTTAAATAATTGTTGTTTTTTAAAAATAGATTCTGGTAAAGAAACAATAACATATTTTGATTAGTATTGACATCCTGAATAAGAAAATGGAATTTTTCGAAATCGGTACACGTATTTAAAGTCAATAAGTGGTTAATAAAACAAAGTTAACAAATAAAAATTATAAATAATTGTTTCGCAATTTACTTGCAAAATATAAAGATCTCAATTAAGGTTGCTTGGACACGTCTTGCGGATGTACAACTTTGATGGCCTGCGGGTCGTCCCGGATTAAGCTGTTAAGCTGGGAAAAACAAAAATATGAACCCAGGTTGGGTCTTAATTGATCAGAAAGTACTGAAGCGGAGTCAAGAGAAGACGGAAGCGCCTTAGGATAAGGGGACGAAAGAATTTACCCGTTCCTCCTGATATTTTTTAACTTTCTTTGATTCTGGTAAAGAAACAATAATATATATTTTTAGTTAGTTATGACATCCTGAAGAAGAAAATTGTATTTTTCGAAACGGGTAGATGTAATTAAACTCAATTAAGTTGTTAATAAAACAAAGATATTAAATAAATAAAAAATGTTAATATTTATTTACAAACAGTACAAATAATTTGAGCATCGAGTCGAATCAGTCTATGACTTGACTACTCATATCACTCAAGGCTTTCTTATAATTGTTCGTCAAATTTAGTAGTACACTTTCTAATGCACATTTTTCTGTCGGTTAGAACATACGTATTTGATTAGATAATCGTTTTGTTAACGTCACTGAAATGTTTTTACAGTATAAGTAATAATCGTATTAAGATTTAATTAGATTATGACTGAAGGAAGAGTTACGCCACTGTGGCAGATAATATACATATATGCCCATTATTATGAAAGTGTTCTAAGTCATGTTTCTTTCGTTTCGAGATATTTAAAGGTTTGCGTTTATATTGATTGAAAAAAAAATTTATATTACATAACACAGTATTTCAAAATTTATTTAGTCTACTAGATTTATAATTTATTTCGAAGGAAATAAAAAGAATTAAGGTTGAAAAGACTTAATCCATTATCAAAATAAACACTAGCGGAATATCGTTGAACGTCGCAACAATACACTGAATCGCTTCAAATCTTTCACAATTGTTACAATTTGTATCATATATTAATTTAAGACAATGTGACGCGAAATAATTAATTAACTCATTTTTTTCAATTCTTGACTTAGACCACTTTCATAATGATGGGCACATATTAGGTTGCGATGGATGTTAATATTAACTTAAAAAAACTTAACGATAAATTACCGAGCCAGTAGCATGATGATCTAAGTATCGTTGAATTTGAAAACGAGACCTTTCTGAATTTGTAAAAACAAAGTCATGTAAAAAACTAAAACAACACCAATTTTTTTTCGCATTCGAGCGTTCTAAGCTTTGCTGGTAATATATTTAGGAGGACTTACTCGGTAAATGAGTAGGAGCATAACTAGTGAATTTATATTAAAACACTTTACTATAATGTGTACATATGTTCTCTGCAATATGTAAAATTATAATTGAATAACATTAATACGCATGGGATTTATATTCAGGGCTTAATACTTAAACATACTTGTTAATGCGTTTTGTATGGTGGCAGCTGCTGCTGATACAGACAGAATTGGTATCTTTAAAATAGGTGTGAATGAATGACTACACACTAGCGAAGGCAAAACTTCATTTCGTGATGAACACTTCACGAAATTCGCGTTCATCAACTTGAAGCGTTCAAAATGAACGCTTCATCCGAAGTATGTTGGTACCACTGGTTGGCTCACTCCCGATGCAAGTCGCAATCGCTTCACACTTCACATGGTACATTGAACTGTGGTTAAGTCGTTATTTAAACCGTTATTGAACAATACTTTAATGAAGTGTCTGAAGTGAGAAGAGGAGAGCGAAGTATGTAGTGTGATACTTCGCGAATTATACTTTAATGAACTACATGAAGTGAGCGGCAAACTCTTTTGTCTCTATACATACACTGTTCGTAGTTAATTGTGTGCGTTGCTAGTGAGAGCTTCGTTTCAGGCAACTAAGTTATTTACTAGTGTGTGTGTGAATAAGGTATGAAGTATTGAACTATTGAAGCGTCAGCACGATTTAAAACGTGCGAACTACGATGCGTGAGCATAAAGAACTAGTTCATTGATGTACTTCGTACAGTGTGGACCCATTGCTACTACACACACATACATTGAAATATATAAATATTTATACATACACACATATATATATAATATACAATACACTTATCATGTGTAAAAGTACTGGATTGTATGAATGTAGGAGCAAAAATGGGGGATTTGATTGTATGCTGTTTATTGTACGCCAATGATGCAATACTAATGGCGAATAATGAACAAGAACTACAGAGTCGAGTGAGTAGAATGTACGATGTATGTAAGGAAAGCGACCTCATGATGAATGTTAACAAGTCGAAAGTGATGGTATTCGAGAAGGAGGAAAGCAAGACACCGTGCAAAATACTTATAGGTAATGAATGTTTGGAACAAGAAGATTGAGGGTGACAGGACAGGAAATAAAGTAAACGGCGCTTTGAATAGAATTATATCTAACGGGAATTTGTCAACCGAGGCAAGACTACCAGTGCACAATGAAATCCTGGTACGACAGTGATGTATGGAAGTGAGGCCCGGAGCTGGCAGAAAAGGAACGAAAGTAGACTGAATACAGAAGAAATGAGATCACTTAGGCGTATTAGTGGCAAATCTATTTATGACAGAGTAAATAATGAAGAAATAAGGAAAGAATGTAAAGCTGATGTTAGTATAGTGAGTAAGATTAAGAAAGGATTACTTAGGTGGTTTGGTCATGTGGAACGGATGAATGAAGAGAGAACAGCATGATGGATGACGAGCGTATGGTAAGATAGCTATATGACGCAAGTGTCGATGGCACCAGAAGTAGAGGACGTCCGCGGAAGACTTAGCACGACCAGGTAACCCAGATAATGGAGGATGGTTCCGTTAGAAGCCTCAACAATCGGCGAGCTTGAATGAGAAGATGTATGAATGTGAATGAGGCGAGAATTGAGTGTCAGGACAGAAGAGTATTGCGCTCTATCTTCTCTGCCTACCCCGCGGAGAAACGGCGTGATGGTAAGTAAGTACGCTTATTAATAAATCGTTCTTTTATATTTATAATGTATAATTGTTCTATTTAATTGTGTATTGTTAAACTAGATAGAGTATGTATATTTATAATAATTATTGCAGAAGTACTAGAAACGCTTCGACACAAATATGTATAAATAAAAATATATTTTTTAATCAATTTAGGTACAGCTGCTTAGATACCCGAGTAAAATTGATTTTCTGGTGATTTATACAAGTGGCATGCTCGGGTCGCATAATTCTTTTAACACGAGACTTGCGAGTCAACGAAGAAATTAATCAACAGAGAAAAATTAAAAAAAAGGTATTTAGGCTCCCAATGGCTTCCTTTTATTTAAGGCAGCCGAGCGAGTGGCCGAAGGCCGTTATTATATTTTTAATAATCATTTATAGCTCAATAAATCGTGGGAAATACAACGCGTGGTGGGGCGCTTTTGTATCGGTAGATTTAGTCTTGATAACAAATCGGAAAACGTGGGTAGCGACTGTTCAGTGATATAAAATGGCTGACACACTATATTCGGAAATTAATTAAGACATTCGGTGACTAGGGTGAAGGCTGGCAGAAACAGGATGATAGATAAACGAATAAATTGTCCCGATTTAACATTACTTCCATGTCATATGCTTTGTTCAGGTGACATGCAAAACTGAAAAACATTTTAAATTCTTTTTCGTATAACCGTTAAGTTGCCCAAAACAGATATTGGACATGTTTTTATAATACGTTCAGTTATTTGAAGAACTCTAACTTCAAGTGATACTTGCAATCCCTATTTCTTTCTTAATTAACTAAAAGCCCGATGGTCGTTGGTGAGATCGAAAATCTTTAAGAATCTGGATGTATTACATGGATGGATGATATGCTTCGTTAATATTGTTAATCTTAATTGTAATTCGTGTATCTCACGATTTAAGTTTCCATCAAATATTCCGCCCTAATCCTTCCCTCATCCTGCTGCACTACTTCTGTCCTGTTGATAACATTTGTCCCTCCCCAACATAAAAGTACAATACTATATACAACAGTCCTTTCCATTAAAGAAATAAATGGTATTAAAACACCAAAAGAAAAATAACTAATGTCCTGGCGATTTACGCGATCGACAGAATAGTGATTTGAAAAATCGACGGATAATTGTGAGGCAAGTGTGGTGCACGGAAGTAGGCTTCAGTGTAGTGTAGTTTAGTTTAAACTGTAATTTGTGTGGCAATTTGTCCATGCTAATGATAATGTTCTCTGGGAGATAGTTCAATTTGATAGCAACAATGAATAAATACTGGTCGTTAATTAGTGTACCTACTTTTGTGGGTGCACGGCAAGAACTTGTTTAAATAAAAATGATTAAATATTATTCAAAAAATTTTTTTCATTAAAATTGCTTGTTGAATAAATTTCTAAATGGGGTGAAGAAAATGCCTTTTGAAAGCTGTGAAGTCTTTTTATTTCTTGAATAATGTTATTCAAAGCATAACTTCCGTAAGCGCACCAAAGGAAAAGTTATCATGGCCAATTTGTAGGTGCAAACGTGTGATACAGATCAATGGCGTTCAAGAACTGCGCATCTTAAAAAAATATATATTTAATATCATAGCTGCTTCTTCCTATCAGACTTTATGAAACTGGTCTTCCTTTCATTGAATGTTCGATAAATATTTATTTTTTACAAAGTATTAGAATTACCTATATCAGAAGATTTCTTCCGAAGTCAGTAATATTTCTGTTTCCGTTTGTAATTCCTCGTTCTACGTAATAAAGCGGGTTCGAGTTCCGGTGGAAACTAAATATTTTTTCAATAGATAGATTTTTTCTGTATATCTTTCATTATATTTGTTTTAGAAGCCTTCGCTGATGAATCAGATGGTAAATACTTGGAACAAATCTGGAATATTCAGTCACACACGCAGTCATTGAACCCATTGGAATGAAACGCATTTTGGCTCGTATAAATCACCGTCCGCATTCAGGCCATGAGATGCAGTGGCAGAAGAAGACTCGTGAAGAAGTAATGTTAGATTTCAATTTTCAGTCACTGCCGCCGCCTGTTAGCTGAATCATTACCTCGGCCATTTGGACGGCGGCCAGGCAGCGGCGCGACGCCAGTCCGCTCGCGGCGTCGATCTTGGAAACTTTCAAAGGTAATTCAGTAAACGCACTTCAGCTCAGAATTGCTAATCTGAGAAATGCATTAAACACGTCAAACATTTGAAAAAAAGACAGAATTTTCTTTCAGAAATTTAACTTTGGTTTTACATTCTACTAAATGTTGAAAATAACTAAATATTACTTTTTTTTCATTTATTTAATATTAAAGAAATAAGTTATCAACAGGTTCCTTAATGTATTAAATATAAAGTCACAAAATACACATTAAAGAGTAATGAAAAATAAGAACAGAAAAAAAGCTAAAGAATTATGTTGAAATACATAGAATCTAAGGTAAAACATCTAAAAAATACATTAAAATCATAAAGAAAAACACCTCAAATATCAAATACTTTTATATAATTAGAATACCAATTAATTATTTTGTTGGGTTTTTATTCATATACGTGAATTTGAAAGGTAACTGATACATTACATCGGAGCGCAGTGTAATACGAATTAGGTGGAGATGTGACCTTTTTGTTCTGAAGGTATATATTTCAAAAATAAAAATGATCGACTTCATTTCTACTTTTAAAATTAGAATCTGTATCTTCTATGAACTGAAATTCGTATATGTATTTTTAAAAACACTGTACAGAATATTTTAATAATATAAACACTATAAACTTTCAAGTTCAGTGTGTCTTTGATGGACACTTTTGGAGATTTTTTTTGGTAATAGCTTTATGAACATCATTTCATTATTTAAAGTGAAAGCTCAAACTTAAGCCTTTTGCCCTAAGCTTAAGCTGGTTCTACGTTAATCCTGATTTTTAGCTACAAAATATTATAATAATCATGAAAACCTTTATTGACATACATTTTTTTTTTACATCAAAGATAAACATGGAAAAATATAATAAATACACTTAATTCATACTCTTAGGTATAAATTTATTTATTATTGACTAGGATGTAGTAGGTATCCACCTCTGATAAAATCAACATTGTCCTGGCTACTTCGCTAGACTGTCGTATGTGTTAGAGTAGGCAGTTTTTTTTGTGCTGTCATCTTATTAAAACGAGTAAATTGATAGTTACAATAAAAAACATTATGATTGCGTTTCAAAAATAATTTATTGTATTGAGTTTAAGAAGGTATGTTAGACAGCGTTGCTTCATATATTGAGTCCATATTTGAGTCATTTTTTTATATATGAGCGGTTTCCGGTTTAAGTTACAGTTTCAGAACTAAAAACATATAGAAACGTTGATAGTGTGTCGTTGATGCACTCGGAACTGGTGTATAATTGTTTATTCGTTGTCTTGTGTTGTGACCACGATTTATTGCTGGGTGAGTATTATTGTGTGAATGAAAATATTGAAAGTCTCAACATTCGTCTTACATCTAGAACATTATACTCTTTGAAAAGAAGATCCAATGGAAAAGTCGACCATTTATAACCGTAAGAATTAAATTTTGAGCTATTTTAACCTAATACTAATTTTGATGCTCCTCCCCAGGCTATTATCGCACAGTTAATTAAAGAGTAGCAGAGCCAAAGTATACCGATCTTGCGAGTCGAGAGTCAACTATACATCGTATTTCTTTAAAAAAAAAAAATTTCTTATGCGTTTACCTAGGTTCAATATACATTCAATCATTTATCGACTCGGAGAGTTGCAAGTTCCTCCGAAACGCGTTCAGCCAACGGAGTCGCGGTCTCACAATGCTTGGTCTCTTCTTGTTTTATGGAAAATCAGGTGCGCACTTCGCACACGGTAAGGATTTCCACTCGAGTTAAATGCCCGGCCCACCGATAAACCAAGTTACTGTATCATTTTACAATTTTTAAATTAAACTGAACAGCTATTCAATAGTGTTTTAATGTTGTTAATTTTGAAGTATCTTACCAACTAAATATTTTTTACGTGCACAAAGTATACAAATATGTACGAACAAAGAACGAAGAAAGAATGAGGTCAATACACTGTATTATTTCCTACACATTTTATTATGCGAGTCTTAGTAACCAAGTAGCAAAGCGTTTATTATGAACTTGAAGCCAAGTTCAGTACAACACAGTATAAACATTAAGCAAAAATAGATTTTGATGGTTTAAATCCATCATTAATGAATGATTTATCCCAAACGAAACCGTAGCGGAGCATTGTCCCGCATTCTTTTTGTTCAGTATAATTTATTTTTAATCTTTAACTAGTGCTAAAAATTAAAATCATGCATCATGCCTGTGGCTCGATTACTGTAGTAAAACACATCACAAAAACACTCAGGTTTGTGAGATGTATTATGTCCACAGCGGGAACCGAATCCGGAATCCCCGGTACGAGAAGCCAGTGTCATGCTCACTGGACTACGAGGACCGCCTTAATAATAGTAAAAGCAATGTAATTAATTATATTTAACGCTATGTATAAGATTATATTAAAAGACAAATGATCTTTCACTGGATTTAAAATGGAAAGAATTCAACCGATGCATGTTTACAATGATCACGTATGGCTGCAGAACAGAGGCTCTGTGGGGAATGGATATACGTATGTTGGGCATCACACGAAGACACGGCTAGAAAGAAAACTACCAAAAATAGTCGATATAACAGAATGTGCAACGGACATCGTTGGATGAACGCTGTTATCCAGTCCCCAAGGTGAATTATAAAACTGACAGGCTGCCCTAAAACCCGCTGGACAGATGAAATCACCAAACAATGGCACCGAATAACAATAGGCAGAGAAAAGTGGAAAACGATGTTTTATTTACATATATATTTACATAACATAAAAATAAAATTCTAAGTCAGGCATGATTATCATGACGGGATTGTATATAGAATAAAAAAAATTTATGAAAATCGAATAAGTATATGTAAAATAAATTGTTTAAGATTAATATTGCATTCTTAAGATATTTTGTTCTAACATAGAGAGTTGACCGATTATAACATATATTAAATAATGTAATTATTATGGAAAATGTCTTTTGAAATACGACGCTTAGATGACCCGGACTACATAATATACTACCAATAATATTAAAACCAGATACTTCATAAATATTAAAGATTTTCCTTAGTAACAAAAATTAAAAGTATTTTGACAAAAAGTAACAAATCTGCTCCGACTAAAATATAAAACACAAAATAATAAGCCTAATTTTTACAAGTAGGTACTTATTGATACTCATTTATCTGAAAAAATTGTTTCAAGGCCCCACTATCTATTAAATGATAAAGATGAGTATTTATATATAAGAAGTTAAAAATAAAGAAAAGTAGTCTGTCGCTGACACTTGCCCCCGCGTACTTGTTAGAGATAATTAAAATATTATACGGAAGACTCCGCTACGGTTGTACTTCTTGTCTTGGGAATGTAAACATATAACATTTAATCAATAGGTACGTACCTATTCAAAATTAAATACGAAATAAACAAAACATTTACATTCATATATATATGCGGTTCGAAATTTACAAACAAATGTTTTTAAATCATTGTGTTCTCAAAACATTTAGCATCTTGATAAGGTTCATTTTCATGCGGTTGAATTGATATTATATGATACGGTATTTTACAAAGAGAGTACCCACGTAATGAGGTGTTTTATCAGAGGTTACAAAGATACATTTTAAATACCCGGAATAACGGAATTAAATCAATAGCAAATCATGAAACTGTAAGTTTTAGTTTAAAAATGCACGGCGTATTTCGCAAGTAATAGTGAACTATGAAAAGAATCTGGGTAGGTATTTGAAGATTTATCCTACGGTATTAAAATTGCTGATATCAAACATATTGTCGATATTCATTTTAATAATTATTCATTAACATTGTTTTTACCCGCTATTAGTTGTATTCACGAACCTGTTTCGAAAAATGTGTTTTTCTTCATCAGGGTGATTATTCCTGTTTTAAAATTCATGTTTTAAAAATATTAGGAAGCTAAATAAAATAAAACAATAAATCTAGCACCTGACAAAAATTGTTATGACGATGAAAGATGTGGAAATTGACCTAAAAATAAAGTTAATGAATTGCTTATTATTAATTGTTTTATAACTCTGATTTAACAAAATCAAAATGTGATCACTTAACAAGCCTTAAATATTTTCCTCTAACAATCACGTCCAGATAAAATTGATTGAAACAGAAGATTCCAACATAAAGGTACGAGAAATTATTACGTACATTAATAAAGTAAGCAAATATTATATATCTATTAGGGCACTGAGCCGATTATTTTAGAGATTTTGTCCCAATGTGTAAAAACATTGTTTACTCGAGCGTAACCGTTTTACGCTAAACGTAAACAAAGTGACGCAATGTAGACAATGCGCGTCTGCGGTCTGTATGCAAAAATCCAGAAACATCTGGGACACACAAGACCGTATGAAATACTATTTTGTCGTCTGAAAAAAATATTCCTTGCAACTCCCATTCGCTTTAATGTGAGAACATTTGAAAAACATCTCAATGTAAACAGATGTCTCGTATTTTTTGCGTACCTACATCGATTCTTCGACTTTAATAGTATGTACATACTTCTTGACAGCCCATATGCTTGAAAAACTTTTTCTCTTTCGAAGAAAAAGCTGTTTAAAAAATGTTTAATTATCTATTAATAATTATTAATTTTATAGTAATATTATTATTATTAAATATTTATTCGTTTCGACTAATACAGCTGAAGTCTAGAATGGTGGAAAATAAAGGGATCAAATTAAACTCTGAACCCCTAGCATTCTATTCCAAAAATACTAATGAAATACCAAATTTAGTAAATGTTCACAATAACACTGAATTGAAGCGGTGTTACAAAATTACAGGTAGCGATGCATTGGAATGTGAAACTTACGACAATTCCTGGGAAACGTCTGATGAGTACAAGAAACAACATTTTAGCGAGTGGGAAGCAGAATTACCAGGATTGGCAAGAATACAGGACAAGACTGATTGGCTGAACGGCACGTGCAATTGCCCAAAGTATCTTAGAGATTACGTTTGTAAACACTTAGTTAGGTTAGAACATAAAAATGAAACATTTTTTTAGTAGCAAATAATATAACAAGATGTAAATATCTAGTTAACACTCTATAATTTGGTGAATATTTACTATTTTTGGGAAATGAAAGAACTTTTTTGTATGCAATATTTTCATTAAAATAAGCAGTAAAACACAAGCAGAAAATAAATGATATAATATGGTGAAGAATCAAAAAAGTCTTAATTAATTCTCAATAAATATATATTCTCAAGAAATAAAAACATCTAATTCTAAATATTGCGCAGACTTGTTTGGAAAACATTAAATTAGTTTTGGTTATCAAAATACACACAAATTGATATGGGTCCAAGATATAAGGAACTGTCTTACGCTGTTTCCCGCAGGAGTACGCGGAGAGGATAGAAATCCATACTTTTCTGTTCCGGCCCGCCACTCCTGCCTCGTACATCTTATCCATGCTCTTGAACTGTTTTAACCAGGCCTTTCTCTAATATTTGATTTATCTGATTACGCTAGGTTTTTCGCGGATGCCCTCTATTTCTGTTGCCTTCAACATTCCCTTCATATATTTTCTTAATCAACCCCTCTCCTCGCTCTTGACCAAACCATCTCAACGGCTTTTTCATCCTATGCGACCGCATTGTATATTGATAGTTAAATGGTGGCACTAAAGTTATTAAATTATGAATCGGTGATACATTATAAAATTAAAACGTAAAATAAGTGGTTTTGAAAGCACAAATCGTTAGAATATATCGAGAATACAAACACAAATCTTAAAACTGGAAGGCACGTACATGATGTATATATTAGTATATATAAATGTGTTTCCGTCACCAACTTTGCATTTTCTAATGTTATATGTTGATAACTATCTCAATTTACGTTTTTAAAAATTATATTTACTCTTTTAAAGATTATCTTTCGTCGAATGGGGTTTAATTTATCGGTTCCGTTTAAAATATCGAGAAAGCACATCACTGGATACGATAACACGTTAAGCAGTTGTACAAGGGTGGGAATAGAGCCAATGGCGGATGTGGATGGTGCAATAACGGAGCTTTTAGACATTATTATTTTATAAGTACCGGTAATGATTTACTTCAAAAATATATTTTTGCGATACAGAATTTCCTAAATGTGATATTTTTGAAATCGTATCGTAAATGGTTGTAAATAATCTAGACATAATTGGACATTCATTATCTTATCTATAGTCGGGCTTGAAGTGAGAAACTGTCACTTAACACCATCGTGGACACAATATGGAGAGACGTCAGCGGGGGGTCTATGCAGGCAAGGATAGCACGGTGGAAAGGTTAAGCGATCTACTCATATCCCCCGTTCTCTTTAAATAAAACATATTGACTCGATAAGTATTTAGATTTACAATAAATTATATGCTATGCCTATGTTACGTTATAATTAATGCTATGTGATCTTTAAGGAGATCGAATTACTATTATAATATAACTATAACTTGAAGGTCAATTACAATTCAAATTTGTATTCATCGAACCTATCATGATTTATATTGTTAAACCGGTGTTAAACCTCGAATTTCTTTGAAATGGTTATATATATTTTAATAGTCTGCATGAAACATAGGTTGTATTAAAGATTTTAAATACAATTTCAAATAAAGACGCTAAGTTAATACAGCACAATCGGAAAGATAATAAATAAAGCATTATCTAGTTGAAAGATGGATAATCGAGTGTGTTTATCAGTATGATTAGATACTCCATGCACTTAGGTATATCTCGAATTAAATATTCACAAAATTATAAATCTTACATTTGAAAATTCAACTTTAAAACAATCATTTTTGATCAACAGAGCACCTGCATGAAATACAATATTTGTCTCTCGAATCAATGCACAGCACATGTCGGACTGAAATCAATTTTTCGACATTTTTCGCAACCTTTTCTAAACAAATAGAGGAATTTGAAATGAAAATATTTTATATACACAAAATCTGAACAATGTTAACACGAATTGTACAGATATAGCAAATCGAAAGTAAGTATTGGTCACCTTCAGTTATAATGAAAAATATTGTTCAAGAATACACACTATTACTGGATTTTTACCTGCAAGTGCCCAACACCGCTAAACCAGCCCGTCACGCATCTTAGATATTTACTAGCAAAACTGAATATACCAAAAAGTACCCTAAAAAAATTAGGCCGTATAATATTTTTTGAGTTTTTGATAACGGATTTTTATTAATTTATATATAATATCTACGTACTATCTGTAAACGTATTTAAAGTAATATCATGAACGGGCATACAACAGAATTATGTTTTTGTTACGACTATAGTTTCGAGAGGTGCAGTCCCTCTTATCAACAGGAGTATCTACTGAGGTAATTATGTTGCACCCTAAAGTAACGATATGCAATTATTACTATTGCAAAAGGCTGTAAAATAATAATTTCATATTCCTGTCAATATATTATTTGGTTTATGTCTGTTGTATCTACGACCTCCCTATGAATGTACCTACCTACAAATCACAACCGTACGCGGTGAAAGGGTTTTCTGTCATTCTCACGCTGTCCCGCTGAATGCGTTAAATCTTTGCATATTTTTTTGTAAAGTGGGAGAACTCTCGTTTATATTCAATGTGGCGGATATTCAACGATAACGCTATAACTGTAACTAAATATATGTAATTAATTTAAAAAAATCTCTATATATAATCACTTCAGTTTTACTGATTAGCGGTCAAACAGTTTCGAAATAACGTCTGTTCCTTTGTCAGGGCTGTATAAAATAGCAGAAATACATTTCAGTTTTATATGTACCTAGAAACTGTCGTATACAAGTTACTTTATATTCATTATTAAAAAATTATTATAAATAAATTCTATTTGACAACAATGTAATGTTTTATATGAAATTAAAGTACCTACATATATTCATTGACACTAGCGCAGGACAAAACTTAATTTCTCAAAACTTCGCACTTCATATAGTACAATGAAGTATGGTTAAGACGTTATTTAAGCCGTTGTTGAATTATATTTCAATGAAGTGTCTGAATTGCGAAGCGAAGAACGAAGTATGTAGTGTGATACTTCGCGAAATATACTTCAATAAACTACATGAAGTGAGTAGAAAACTCTTTCGTCTCTATACATACACAGTTCGCAGTTAATTATGTGCGTTGCTGAGCGAGAGCTTCGTTGCAGGCAACTGAGTTATTCGCTAGTGTGTGTGAATATGGTGTGAAGTGTTGAACTGTTGAAGCCTCAGCACGATTTACGAAGCGTGAGTATAAAAAACTAGTTCATTGATGTACGTACAGTGTGGACCTTGATACTATTAAATCATATAATATTAGGTTTCATGTGTTTAGAATTTACAATAATTATTTAACGTGAAGCGAAGAGTATTTGAGAAAAATTAACCATCCCAAAAAGATTATTTTTAATTGGACAGTTTTTTATTATTATAATAAATAAACTGTTCCTGAATACAAAAATATTGTAAAAACAAATTAATAAAATACTGGAATGCGTTATACAGATATAATCCTAAAATTCAAATATTTTGAGGGATATTTAAAAATCACTCAGCGCCTAAATTCAATGGTACTCAATACAATACTATCGATTTTCAACGGACGTGGGTATTAGCAAAAAATCTGCCTGTGTAATTTTGGGTCCACATCTGACACAAAGGGTTCAATAATTCCATTGTTGAGGACGGGGTTTTGGGGAAATATCCTCTCTTTTCTCTATTTTACCCCGTTTGGGACTAAGCATATGCATCGCCCGCTGCACCCGATTGCCCGGCAAACTCTTCATGTAGAATGTGAAATTTCCATCAGTTGTTACTTGCATGCATTGTTGTGCGGGAATACTTGGCCCTTTGTTGTAGTCTGCCGAATATGCGGATTGTGTATAACGCAATCACATCTGCCGAGGATGATTGATACAATTGTCACCGAAGATATATAAAGGGTTGATTTGATAACCATGGGAATATGCGGTTAATTCTTATATACCTAGATTTGTGTATATTATGTATTATTTGTGTACAGTAGAACTAAAATATTGGTAAGTTATTTAACCGTTTGAATGCTACGCGTCGCAAAAGCGCTGCGATCGTTTGTATCGGAAATTGCTTAGCACTTAAACGGTTAAATATTAACCTTTCTCCAAATATGTTAATAATATATATAGTATTGAAAAAATAATTTGGAGTAAAACAAATCTTGCTGCAGTACAAATCGTTTATCAGAAATATCATGCTAATATTGACTACAATTATTTCGGAAAGGAAATATGATCGATGAATTATGTCCCAGAAATATTAATTTTATTACAAACACATTTTTGTTGCAATTTCAGAATATAGTTCTGTGGAATCTTTAATACAAATTAAATGAATTAACTAGAAAAATATACAGAAAAAATCTATTTATCAATAAAATATTTGGATGCTAACGCGATTCAAACATGGACCTTTTCATATTTGGGGAAACGCGTTAACCAATTTCGCTATATTAAGCAATTATGTTTTTGACCAGTTTTGAACATTCGAAAAGAAACATGAAAAAGTTACAAAGCCGGCACGACCACAATAAGGAAAAGCTTTACCAGCAAGTCTTCACAAATCCTGAGCTCATCTTATTATTTACAATTCTTAATTCTGAATCTAGGCTCACGATATTAGTATTTTGCCTTCAAGGTGGGAGCACAAACTATATCACACATTAACAACATCATGCATTCAGTCAAAGCTCTAGATCTTTTTCATAAGTTAAAAGTAAATGTTTAAATAATTTATATCCAAGGAATATTTGTACAAATTGAACAAATTTGTAAACTAAAAGAAAGGGGTATTTTAGACGTAATATTATGAAGAAAATATTTTGTAATAATATATTTTTAAGAGTGACGTAAGAATTTTTTTCCTTTCCAAATTCGTTTATGTAGTGTAAATTAACATGTTCGTAGTTAGAAAGTTAGTAATCACGTCAAATTGAATAGCGCACTGATGGAAAAATAATTAGAGAGCACAACCGCATGTGCTGAGTATTGAGAATTCGCATGCACGTGGAAACATTTGTCACAATTGTAACTCCAAAGGTCAGTTCACAGTCACCGCAAGAATCACTATCGTGGCATTTTTTTTACTGCTGTCAAGTGGACTATAAATCTTAAAAAATGATGTTGCAAAACAAATTGGTGCATTTTCCTGTCATGTGTTAATATATATTATAAAAAATAATATCACATAAAAATTATCTACCATCCACTTAAATGTTCTTACAATAATTCTCGAGATTTCGCTTTATTCATTTAATACATATACGTAATGGAGCTGGCAAATTAATTATTTATCCCATGTATTTACTTATTATTATTTATCTCAACTTTTTGCTTTATTTTCTATTAATAGCGTGCACATTGATTTAAATATACAAATCAGCAAAACTGTCAGTGTATGCTTTTATCAACTGAGACAGATTTAAAGTATTCGGAGACATCTTTCTCTTGAGGCACCCCGTCTACTTATAAATGCGTTTGTGGTGTCACGTGTGGACGTGTAACAGCATCTATACTGGTCTGTCAATGTTTCAGCTGGATTGATTAAAATTCATTCTAAATGCGGCAGCACGTATAATAAATGGAGTTTCCAAATTCTCTCCCAAATAAATTGTGCTGGTTGATGTACAAGGCGACGCATAACATGGCGCTTCTGTAACTTCAAGAGCTTTGTTTCCAAGACAATTTGAATGGTAGACGTTAAACTCTCAAGTCAGCCTCTACTTCAGCCGCAGGAAGGGTTGAATAACCGACCAACCATTGTCTAAATTTAGTGAACGGACATTTGCGGTGGCAGGCCCAATAGTGTGGAACTCTTTGCCCTCCATCATATGAAACAGTGCAAAAGAGATTTAAAAAGAGACTAAAAACGCACCTTTTGAAAAAATCATTTCCATAAATTAAAGTAACAATTTTTAATTTTAAAAACAAAGATAATGTAGACATATAAACAGTTTATGTGTAAAGCGCCCTTGAGGTGAAAGTTTTTACGAAAATGGCGCAACACAATTTATCCAATATTATTATAATATTTACTAATATAGCTAAACCGAAGTGCACTTTATATTAATTACCACACGAGAGAATCCCAACCACTTAACCATATAAGCAAAATATATGTAGAAGCGATGCTGGGATGATTATAAGCTGTACGGAGTACATAACATAATATTTTTATAACTTTTTTCAATATCTTTTTATAACTTCTGATTATACTTTTTTCACATAACTTCTTATAATTCACTTAACATTATACTTACTTTTATTTTTTCATATGTACCATTTATGCTACAAAAAAATAAATAATAATATGGCAAGATTACTGTTATGAGAACTGAAGTACAGCAGATTATTGTAGAATGCCTCGCGCGCTTTGTTATCACGTTTTCCCTGAATGTTGTAAATTCATCCAGCTATAGAACTCTTGATTTTAGTTATGAAGAGAAGTAGATGCTGTATTGAAATAGGTCAAGATTAAATTTAGTACTCGGTAACCAAAATTATTTTCAAGCCATATGAGATTTTTCTGATTCCACGCACGTATGACGTATCACATTTTCGTACCACTCGGGACATAGCGCCCGCACTACGAGTTGCTAGATCATCGGTAAACTTGGTCGATGACGTCACAAAAATTCTTTGACGCATGCGTAATTTTATTTACAAATATGACTGACAAAGTTCAACCATAGGTTCACTCGTGCACCCAGTGCTCTAGTTTAATGTTAACACTATTGTTGTACATTATTCTCTCTTTCACTATTAAAACATGTGTGAATTTTTAGATGGAATGGGTGAGGGAGAGGGTTGAGATTGAAAAAAAAAAAATTGGTTAAAAATTACGCAGTTTTCTGCGCAGAAATTTTTGCAAATTTGAAACGTTAATTCTACTTCAATGTCATAATCATAAATGTAATAAATACTGTAAAACCCGTTAACGACTTCATATTCAGACTTCAATGACATTTTTATAGAAACTTCTTCAATCGCCTGATGAAATTTCGGTATTTTTTCTATTATTTTTACTGTTATAAAATAACTATTTACTAATATCTTATTGCCAGTACTATAGTGTAGCGGGCCAGGGCGGACCAGGGCGCCATCTTAGCAATTCTTTTGACATGGAACATTCTTTTCAAATTCATTAAAAAATATTTCGCATAGAATTTTGTACATCAAATATCGTGCAGCGGACGTATATTACATATTATTAATATATTACCTACAAACATTCAGAAACATATTTTTTAATATAATGGAAAGGGGGGTTAAAATCAAATACCGCCCTGAAACTTTTTTATTTAGCATTATTAGCATATTTAGCATAATATATGGGAACTTGTTAACTGAGGTAAGACTAGGGGTTCACAATGGAGTTCTGGTGTCGACATTGATGTATGGAAGTGAGGCCTGGAGCTGACAAAAGAGGAACGAAAGTAGACTGAATGCAGTGGAAATGAGATCACTTAGGCATATATGTAGCAGATCCATTTATGACAAAGTAAAGAATTAAAAAATAAGGAAAGAATTTAAAGCTGATAAAATTAAGAAAGGATCATTTGGGTGGTTTGGTCATATGCAACAAATGAATGAGGAAAGAATGGTAAGAAAGATATATGACGCAAGTGTTAATGGCACCAGAAGTAAAAGACGTCTTCGGAAGATTTGGCACGACCAGGTAAACCAGATGCTGGAAGATGGTCCTGTTAGAAGCCTCAATAATCGTCGAGCTCGTATGAGAAGATGTATGAATGTGATTGAGGCGAGAATTGTGTGTCAGGACAGAAGAATGTGGCGCTCAATTCTCCCTGCCTATCCCCGCGGGAAAACGGCGTGATGGTAAGTAAGTAAGGATATTTAATTTATAAAGTAGCATTTACAATCAAAAAGTGTACAATGTTTGCCTAAATACGAGAAACACCTAAACATTAATGAGATCCTAGACATTATGTATACAATGCTAGGTATATAATGCTAGGTATATAATGTTATACTTGTACTTATTGAAATGCTTTATTTAATTCCAAAGACACCATGTTTCTGCGCAGCGGCTACGACATGATCGCCCGCAGGGTTCAGCAATAGCAGAAAATATTGGCGAAGGCCTTCAAGAAAATAAATAACACTATAATGTAAGCGAATATCAAGTATAATTATTTACTAGCTAAAATAATAGAATACACATTTATTCTGTTTTAATAATTACATGATTACAAAGTTTTAATTATAATTTACATTAAGTTATTTACTCATTAATAAATATGTAAAGTACATTTAAATAACATATATAATATTGTATGCCTAGGTAGACGTATTCCACAACATATTGTGCATGTAGGTCTATCTATAAACATTATCATGTAGTTAGGTAGAGCAATTATATTTTAACGAGGAATAAAAATGAAATTGTGTATTAGCCCAGTATTGGTTCAGTTCAGTTCAAATCCAATCAAATATCAGTTTGCTGCGAACGCAAAACCACAGCTGCCATTATTACCAAGATATTGTTTCATCATAAAATTTAAATCGTCCTCCAAAACTATATCTGATATTATCACTAAGATATTGTTTTTGACTTAAATCATTATCTAAAACCATCGCTGACATTATCACCGACACAGAGTTCTTGTCAAAAAGTTTGAATCATTTTCCAAAATTATTCAAATAAACAATGGTTAAAAATTTAACTAAGATTTGTTTATTTAAATTTTAATAAAGTAAAAACTTTTGTTTTTTGTTTTAGTAATAATAAAATGATTGAAATAATTAAAAATATTAAAAACACGTTGGATTATCCCTTACATTCATGACGTAAATCGATTCTCTAGCTGCTAGTCTAACAACACAGCCTTGTGTGTAATGTAACGTGCGCGCGCCTCTATTGACGTGTTGCTGGAGTATGTGACAGACACGTGGCGCTACACCCATTCATAAGCCCGCACAAGACATTATGATGACGATATGTGCGTAGCACTGCAGGAGGGGGAGGCTGTTATGGCGTGGGAGGAGGCACAGGGGTAAACAATAATAGGGGGGCATCAACCCCTACTATTGTTTACGCACCGCTAGTATCGCGCATGTAATGTAACTCTTTCGTTTTCAAAGTATTGCAGAAAAAATCGAGTTGTTGGTCTATACATATAGTGCAAAGGGGAGGCCTTAATGTCTATGAAAACATAATGAATGAAATAAATACGTTCTCAATTTTTTTTTTCAATATCTACTTAAATGTTATCGATTTTGGACACCATAAAGATGCACAAATAAAAAATAAAAATATATACATATTTCAAGTTCAGGTTCAAGTTAAAATTAGTTACTTTAAATTAAAAAGTATTTACACAGTAATGTAATGTAAAAATCTACATTCTCGGAACAGACGGATATAGTCAGTAAACAATTTTCTAATTTTGTTTGGAATTATTAAATTGAATTTTAAAAGGAGGTATACAAAGTAAAATAAAGGAAATAAATTTTCTATACATATATCCTCGTATGCCTACTACTCTATATATATATATATATATTTATATTTAGAAACTAATAAACTAATAAACTGATAAACCGAAACCAAATCACGCGGGCATACGAACAACTTAAAAGTTTAGTCGAACATTTTAATATTTCATTAAATAATGTGATTTTAGACAACAGAAGTGAAACAATTCCAAAGCCGAACAAATAAATTTATAAGTATCAACTATCTGTTCCTGTCAAATAATTGCAGTAGCGCGTAACACTCAACTTTTAGATTTGAAGATGCATTACAAAATAAAATGTCCAGTTCTTTAGACAAATGATGGGGTTCGGCCATTTTTTGACATTCTCTCATCTTCAGTCGATATCTTACCATGTTTAAATTGTGCACATTACATAGCTAATTTGGTAAATTAAATTTTCCTAAAGTATTTTCATGAAATTGGGACGATGTTAATTTTCAAAAATAATAAAAAATAAAAGCACGAAACACACATTCCTCCATCTCTTAAATTGTACGTTAAGTATTAAAAATATTAGTAAATCTGACAAGCATTCAAGAAGTGTTCATTTTCAAAATATAATTTGATAAATATGACACTGGCACGCGAAAAATCAAAAGTATTTGAGAATTGAGTATCTATCTATATTAAGGAAATATTAATTTAAAAGTGAAATTAAATATAAATCATTTTATATTCGATTTGTTAAACGGAAATATTTATTATGATTGTGAATAATGTAAAACTCTTATCAGTCAAACAAATTTATGAGTAATAAAAATGTACTAAATTGTAAATCAAATACTGCACCGTTATCAATTCACAATGCAACCGCACGTTTATTATCCTATTGAGTCCTTATTATTAAGTATATTTGGTTAGGAATTTATTTATTATCGAACATAATTAACAATAAAGTAACCACATAATAAATTTCGAATGTAAATTGTTTCAATGGAAATAAATACTCACACAAACGGAATTAACATTGGACATAACAAATTGTTTTGCTTGAGCACATAGTAATTATATAAAAAATAAATGAAACCGCGAGGGTGGAGAAACCATATAATGAATTGTTATCATTACATCACAATTATGTAACCTAAATTAATTAAGCACACATCGTCAGTTTTTAAATATCATCACATTGAATAACCAGCATTTTTCAGAAAGAACAAAAGATTAATAGTTATGCGCATACTTATATCACCTTTTAACTTAGATAGGTTTTATTTCATAAAAATAACAACAACAAAAAAAGAGAATTGTAAACAAAATTTTAACATAAAAGAAAACAATTTCTCATAAATCAATCGGGTGTATTGGCCACCTAATATATAGATAAAAACATAATAAGAAACTTGCAACAAAAGGAAATGTTGTTAACTGTATTATAATACAGTAATATAATAATTATTATAACACGTGTAAACTTTAAATTACGAGACATCCGCCCATGAACCGAATAAATCTGAATTAGCTCGGAAATGCAGTTCCAGTAAAATAACTAACTAATTTCCCTGCGGATGCCCCGCTGCGAACACCGGACTGCGATGGTTGTTGAGGGGGAGCGAGGCGGGCGGAGCGCGGAGACGGAACAACATTCCCGACTGTGCAACAGGTCGTACCGAAGCTACGAAGATGGTTGTATTTTTGTTTCCACGCGTAGTACTACACTGTAAACGTGCAACGCTAGGGCGCGATGCGGTAAAATGGTTTTCAAAATTCGGTCCAGAATGGGATCTCGCATCAGAGGTTTCGCCAGCATATTAACGGGCATCTTCAGAAACCTTTGATGATAGTTCAAAGGCAATTGACGAGCGGCTTGATGCATTGTTCCGTTTATAGAAAGGTATTTTCTGGACTTACTTAGGGCGCACTGACAGCACGATGCAAATCCAACCTTGGCAAGTGCAAAAGACACAACATTTTCGGCGATAATATAACGTGAAATACTTCAGAACGAAGGAGATCTATTGTAGAATGGATGCAATACATCTGGCTGGAGAGACCCTGGAATCAGTTGCGAGGGACCCGGAATGCTCTTAAATAAAATATGCATTAAAAGATCCTCGAAAACTTGGATTAATATTATTTTTTCCCCTAATAGTTATCGCGATAATTATAGAAAAGTAGCTTTTTAAATTGAAAATTGTGAGTATTACCAGCGGCATCTGAATAAGACATCGGTAGCAGATAGTCATAATTTTAGAAGATAAAGCCAAAAGACTAGCCATATTTATGAAGGTTATTATAATTTGGAACAGTTAACATTAAATAATATTATATTTCAAAATTAGGATGTGACGAACCTTTCCTTTCAAGAATTGATTGAAAATATATATAATTACAAAGAGCCGCAAAAACAATTTTATTTAATAAAAAAATATTTTATTCTAGTCTTGTTGCGAATTATGATTTATAATTTACGCTTTATTGATTGTTAGAATGATAGAATTTTTCATGAGAATTGTATTTCTTATTATTGTTTGATTTTAAATAAGAACTATACTGCACACCTTTATTAATAAAAAAGGGGGTAAGAAGGTATCTATCTTAACACTTAATTCTGTTTTTACACAAAGGAATACCGTGTAAAAAATATAGCACATATATAAAAATGAAAGATAGGTTGCATTGCACAAAAATTAATTGAGGACCCCAAAAAATTAAACACACAATTGTTTATTATATTCATATAAATTAAAAAATAGTAAGTTAAAAAAAAACTAAGTTATCTATTAAGTGTCGTAGTCAGCAGTGGCGCGCAGTAGATATAAATTTAGGTTATGATGTTACCAATGATATTATACAATCATATGTAATACAATATATGTACTTTTGTTTAACCAACGTCTTTGGACAAAATAAATCCGTCGTTTATACGACCCTATCATGTATTTATTTATAATTTTAGAGCACTGTTAATAGTGTTTTTAAAGTTTAAGTTTTAACGTAAAATAATACTTTCTTACCCATATAAAAAAAGAATGGACGTTTTTAAGAACACTTTCTATGACTGAACATGATTAATTTATTGTTTGAAAATACTTCACGAAATAACTAAAGGAAATAATTATTTTTATTAATGGTTAATGTAGGAAATAGTTCTGCCAATTACTTTTTGTTTTTCTCAAATCAAAAGCCAATTTATACACCAAATTTAAAAGCAATCATGAAATCAAAAGGTTAAAAGCAGTAAGACAGTAAAATTACCGAATTAGTAAAAGAGGAAGTAAACACTTCAATGATTTGCATGCAGTTGTAACTTTTTCTAATGCTATTCTGTTAATAAACAGCATAGGTAACGACTCCATATAAAACAGATTAACCGAAAAGAATTTTCAATTCAGTTTATAGCCATTTATATGACTTGAGTATTTCACCAGCTTTAAGACAGAACTGAGTAATGTAAATAGCACGATGCGGCGAATAAAAAAAGAATGCCGTGAGTGCAGCGGTGAGTTGCGGTGAGTTTTTAGAACTAAGCAATTAAAGTCTTTACTGGTACACAGATGGCACTAATTGCAAAATAATGTTTTCGTTAATGTAAATCCAATTTTTTAATTTATAATTGTATCCCAGAATATTTAGTTACGCACAGCTTTTTTGCTTGTATGCACTGCACGCCCCTGGTAGTCGGCCAATAAACGCATCGCAGATGACGCGGAACGTTTCTCACATTGGACTGACTGCTTCATCTAATTCCCGTTCCTCGTGCCCTTCCCTCATCTCACCGTCTTATGCAGTATGCGCACGGGGAGGTGTACGAAGGACTGACATCAATCTTTGGTGAAATTTTGATAGTTCAAAAATAACTAGTGTTTCCTATTTTATTGGTACCGTGGCAAACTAAAATAATCCGGGTAAAAGGAAGATTGGTTTATTTTCTTGAGCCGTGTTATACAAAAATCGTGTAAAAACAGAATTAGGTGTATTACAATTTTTAAATATTATTATGGTTAATTTTTTAAAGTATTGTTATGACATTAATAAAAATAAACACTTTGACATCAAACGAAGACGACCAAAGGAAAATGAGAACATTAGAGCTGCACACATCGGATTATATTATTATCACCAACATATAAACACCGTTCATCCAAATGTGTTTACAGGATTTCTTACCTACTGATAAAAAAATATATTTACTATTTTGTTAAAAATTTTACCTAGTAATCAGAATAAATAATAAGTGTTAAAAGGCGAAATGATTGACATTTCGAAAAATAAAGATAAATTTAAGATACAGAATGATGTCTAAGTAAAAGATAGGCAATTCGAACTAGGCACAAGGTATATTAGATCGCGGATCAAATTAATAATAAACGAAATATTAAAAAAAAAATGGACAAATAAAACGTGTTTTTTGTTCAGAACTTTGATCAATTTTAATTTGTTTAGAAATAAAAAAGGGTATTAATGAAATAAACAACAGATTACTAAATTAAAAACGAAATAAAAATAATAAAGTTCGGTACATTATTTTTTTACAATTTTTTCACTGTGGGTTCGTCGTAGTTTCCAGCTTCGGATTTATACACTGTTGGGCTACACCAAACAATATTGTGTTTATTTTGAAACATAAAAAAATTTTTTCGGCACACATCGAATGTTGTAGGTGTATAAAAATATGACGGAAGCCGAGCAATGTCGACGCCCAGCTGTGTGGGACGCGTTGGCAAGGTAACCATCTGTTTGTTTGGGTTTCCAGTCCCCAGAACCCGGGCTGCTCTGCCATGCGAGAAGAGCGCCTCAAGAAAGCTTCCGTGTATATATGAAACACCCTAAAAAATATTAAAATTTCGACGTACGTTGAAATTTTACTCCGTTTTACTAAGTGGTATGTGACAGAGGGGGTGTCGAAGTGTGCCAAAAGCTCGCTCCCAGCTGAGCTAACCCTGAATATATTTCAGGGCTACAGCTGAGCTTTCACTCGCGTGAACTTGAAAGTTTTTAGGAAAGTAGTCTGATGTTTACCGAAACATGACGTTCTTATGAAGTCGAGCGTTTTGAACTAAATACATTTTGTTCCGGTCTAGTCTTTTAAAGAATTAAATAACTAATCTAATATCTCATCTGTTATGTGTTTCGTCATGATTGTACTATTTGCCAGTCCATTATAATTTACGAAATAATATTTTTGAAATTTGTATAGATACTAAAAAAAAAGCGATGCTTTTAATATCTTTATTTCGTTTTATTGTTAACTGACTACGTTCTACTAAATTAACTATTCATCATCCACGTTGGTCCCTCATGACTGAGGATCGCGATCTTTATGAACTCCCACTTTCTTGACTATGTTCCTCCACTTCTCTTAATATCCTGCAAATCTTAGGGCTATCACCGGAGAAGTACATGTTGCCTTTTACACTCGGTCGGTCCAACGAGTGGGGGATCTTCCTCTTCCTCTTTGTTATTCGACGTGGCCTACCACAACGAGCTTCTCCAAGTTATCTTCTTCTTCTCGTAAGATGCCCAAAAAATTTATGGATTCGTCTCAGGCTGCAAATTGAGAGTCTGCCCTTGATTTTTAGTTTTTGAAGAATGGAGACATTCGCGTGTCTCGCTGTCCACGGTCTGCGCAACATCTCTAGCAACACAACTCAAAGGCATCAACCCGTCTTATTAACTATTCTATATTTTATAAAAATATAGAATAGTTAACTTCTGTTGAATTATTTCCAACTTTCAGAAGAAAACTTGGCAATAATTAATACATCGCACAATATAGCGATTTTTTTATTTTTGTAATTTTATATTAGTTCATTATTCTTTATATTTCTATTTTAAAATATAATTTCAAGTTCATTAAATAAAAAAGTTTAGCCTTTAATAGATTTAAGACGTCACTATTCATATATACATACGTTTAAATAACCTATGGACAAGAATTTATTGGAATTAAATCAAAATTATGTTTTATAAAAAAAAATATTGTAATTTTTGTGTGCAATTTTAGATCCATATTTCATGATATTTAAATCAAATTTAAATTATTAATTTATCAATCAAAATTACCCAGAAAGGATAAGTTTCGAGTTCGAATCCTGGTAGTAATCAAATATTTTTTCAAAAGATAGATTTTTTCTGTATATTTGATTTATAATTAATTTTTTTTTCCCTAAAACACGATTATTATGGTTTTTCTGATTCTAATACTCCAGAATTTAAAATAAATATTTAATTTAGATATATTTTCAAAAATACTTGTATAGCATATGCATCGCACGGCACGACAAGGTCACGCTATACAGTAGCAATAGATTTAAAAAAAAAAAAAAAAACTCGTCTAGAATGATAAAAAAATATATTTTTACAGTTTCAGAAGTAAGTTAAACCAATAGAAATGCTCTTGCAAATGGGCTTCCAAATCATGTATTATTATTGTGTTGCGTAATACGTCCTACGCCAATGCTACGCTGCGTTACGCTGCTACGACGATATAATTATTATTATTTCTTATCCATTTGTCCCGTTGTATGCCCGATCAGAGAATGGTAGCACGTAGGCTTTTATTTATTAATACATTTTTAATTATAGACATTAGGTAATATTCTGTATAATATCGGCATTGGGAAAATAAAGAATAAAATGCGAAGTAATAAAAAAATCACGTTTTAATCGCCAGTTACGTTTGAAATGTGAGAATATGTAGGCTAATTATTTATGCTGTTGTTCAATCGTATCTCTATAACAACTCGGTTACAGCACGAAAAGATGGGGAATATGTAATTATGTAAAATTAAATAAAACAAATTTTTTTTGGGAGAATACGTGAATTTTTAAACTTTAAAATTAATCAAGGAATTGTCGAAAATGATAACTACATTTGTGAGGAAATTTGTGTGAAGTTTTGTACAAACTCAATAAAGTTTACGATATACAGGCCGGATGCAATCTATTTCATTACCACGTAAAATAATTTTATTATAAGAACATATTATTATTGTGAAGTTGCAGTTTTTCAAAACATAGTTCTCTGGTATTTTAATACAAATTAAATGTCTCAATTAAAAAGATTAGAAAGAATTTATCAATAAATAGATAGCTTTTAAATTTGGAATAATAGATATATCAATTTATTTAAAAAGTTTCGATAAATTAAATTTTCCTGTATACCTTTCTAATTGATACATTACACCTTTATTAAAATATTTTAAATTAATGTTCGGGAATAGAACCTTTGATCCTAGCAGAAAAGCAATCGGCTATCGTGACTCCTGCACCGCCAGGGCTTCCGTAGAATCTATATTTCAATGCGGAAATTCCTTATTATATTCCTTTAACAATGCACCACGTATTGTACTTTGTACCTAGAGTTATTTTAAATTGGTATGATTATCGTCAGAATCTTATTAAAAGCATAAATACGAAGGATACAGCGAATTTAAAGAAATGAAGCAGATAAAAAAATAAAAATCTCAAATGAACACAAATACGCAAAGATTGTTAATAATATGTATTATTTTCTAATCTAGCAAATTTTTAAACTTTTTTGCTATTTTTAAAACCTGCTCTATAAAAAATTGACAGAGTCAATAGAGACGATGTGCAATCGTATTATTAGATTATTCGTGAAATATTTAGGTTATGGTTAAAGTTTTTCAAGCTTGCATTAAGAATGTTATATATTTTTGGTGATATAAACAAGTAAAATCTTCGCGTAGAAAATTGTTTTTCACAAAATTAAATCGCAAAAAATGAAACGGAAACATCATATCGCACACCTGTATCAAAACTAAGACAACTCAAAAGGTCATTTTTTAGTAGATAAAACAATAAAAATATTATCCTCGATTTTTGTTACTAAAGTTATGAAACTAAATAACATTTTAGGTCATAAATGCATCCTAAAATGACATTGTTAGAGAACTGGGGCTACGTTAGCTGCGTATATGATAGAGTAACCGAATACAATGATAACTCAAAATTCTTGTTTTCTTGTGTGCGATATAATGTAAATGAAAAGATTTAAAATCACAATGAATACAATGCCCACTTGGAAAGAAATGATATATATATATATATATATATATATATATAAACGACAAAGCGCATGGATCGAAAATGTGGGCTCAGAGAAAGAAAATAAATGTTTTTTAATAAATGTTCATAAAATATTAAGTTATTTTGTGAATAGGTTGAGTATACAAGGTTCCAAGGCTAAGCTACACCCCTGGTCCCCTGTTCGCAAAATCATACTACCGGGGGGTGGGGAAAGAAAAAATAGATCCTTATTATTTACGCGTAATGCTTTCCCACCCCAGGAAAATTTATCCTGGAGTATTTTTTTGAGAATACTACCATATCAACGTAGACTAGGTGTCAGCAATTGGAAGCTACATCACGGTATTGGAAAAATTATTCAAGACTTTTTTTACTGAGAGAGTAATTTTTCAATCCTGTGATATAATTTAAGTTAATTTATTTCTTACATAAACTTTAGACACAGCCTTTTTGGGAAAATATACGAATATATCTAATAAAAAATATACCTTACTGTATTTATGAAAATTTAAGGTTTAATTACTTGAATGACGGCCAAAGCGAAGTTAACTGAATATGTTTACATAGTTTACTATCATAATTAATTAAATGAATCATTCTATTACTAGCTTTTTAGTTAACAGAAGCATGTCATAGTAATTAACATATAAATCGAAGATGAAAGTAAAAATGATGCAATCGATCTTCCTTCAATATTTTTGGAGCGATAAAAACGTATATCGCAGTTTTACAGAATGAAGAACTTTGAAGACGACTCTCACAAGTCGCTTAGCACAAATTGACGTGCAAGTTATTTTGATATGGCGGCCTACACAGCAAAGGTCACGCTTATAATATTTTGTGGATTTGGATTTAAAGCCTGCCAGATTTTTCAAAATATATTTTAATATTTTAAAATTTTATTTGTATAATAATTATTATTTCATCCCTCGATATATAGTCGACATAAAAATAAATCTCTACATTTGTACCTGGGTTACACTTTTAACAACGTAAACCATTTGCAGGCATATTTCGAATAAAAGTATTCTATAATTGATTAAAAATCGTGAAATCAAAAACTCTCTCTGGACATTGCATTTTTTAAAATTGAGCTATATATATCCAACCTAGATACACAGCGATTCCAGTGTATTCAATAATAAATATATTCCATACCAAAACCAACCAATTATTCTGTGTGAATTTGTAAATATGATTTTTTCCTGGTTCGTTTTTCGCTTCATTGTTCGGCTTTCGGCCAGTTTTACCTATCTTCGAGATAGACTCGTATAAGGACGCTTATGTAAATAGAAACATAAATAAATCAACGATCTAGAATATGGGCTTGTTTACTGTACATTTTAGAAAATCATAAGCAGTAAAAGTATTATGTTACTTAGACAACAAATTATTAACATATATTTTATTACAACATGAAATTAAATGGAATTACAAAATGAAAGAAATGTATGCATACGTTCTTTATATATGGCCATATAAACATTTATACATTTAAATTAAAAATCGTTTGAACTTAAAGAATATAGAAAATGGGATTACGCATTATTTAAATACATGGTGTAATGTCAGACCTTTAATTTTAGATTAAAATTATTACAATAGGATGAATATTTAAATACACGTGCCGTAGAATCGTATAAATATCTGAGCAGACTCAAGATTCATATGTAATTTAACCATTCTAGGTCCATGAGAAATATTTAAAAAAAAGATTACACAAATACGGATTATCATAAAGCTTTGATGGTGGTAAGCAAGTTTTGATTCTGCGTCCTTGCGACTAGACAAAACCAATTAAACACCTCTCTCCCTTCAGGATACCCGTGGATAAAGTTTAATCGAATTGAACCAGTATAGAGTATACGTAATAACCTCACACGCTGTACGCAAATGAAATATTCTGTGATCGAATCAAGTTGTTGAAACCGGTATTACAGTTATTATTATTTTCATCATACACATTGTTCTGCACGTGTTATAATACGCGTCAATGCATATTCGCAGTCTTTTTGTAACTAACTCAATTTGCGTACAAGTGGTTTGTAGAGATGTTGTTTAAAATTTTCACTGTTTTGAATCAGTTTAAAAGATAATATTTAGGCGTAGCGTTTCTTCAGGTCGGAATTATTATACAGGTGTAAAACATTTATTTTAATGTAAAGGTGGTTTTTTTTTTAGAGGTACAGAATTTTAAAATGAAATAAAACACATAAAAATTGTGGTAATGGCCACGGTATTGACTTTATGGGAAACATAATTTTATGCCATTAGTGTTTAAATATAATTTTGTGCATATGGGCGCCGCGGCTGGCTCGAATAAAGCGCAATCTGGAAGTCCAATTTTCAACCACTCTTTGGAGCAGCTGGGAGGTATATCGGCAATAGCGCGACGAATGTTGGCTTCCAAGTCATCCATCGTCTCTGGTTTACCGGCATAGGCTAGCGACTTCACATATCTCTACAGAAAATAATCAAAAGTTGTTAAATCTCATGACCTTGGAGACAATTCACAGGTCAAATCAAAATCAAATGTTTCCTTCAATAAATTGATTGTGGCGCGAGCCGTGTGGCGTGTTGCATTATCTTGTTGAAACCACAGGTCTTTCATATTAATGTCATTCAATTAGGGAACGAAAAAGTCAGTCATCATGGATCTATAATGCTCTCCATTGACTGTAACGTTCTTGCCGGCATCATTTTTGAAGAAACAACAGCTTGTTCGGTGCGCACTTTACGACGTCTCTGCGGGTGCGTATTATCTAATAGAGTATGCGTGGTGTGAAACGATCCATGGTTATTCGAACTACTTGCTCGGATGGATGATTATGTCGACCGTAAAATGGACGTAGCGGCTCACGGTAAGTTTCGCTAACTGAACCTCAATTTTCGAAATAAATTTGCACAATTTGCAGGCGTCGTTCTGGCGTAAGTCTATTTATGGTGAAATGGCAAACCAAACTGAGCACAAATCAGCTATCACATGTCAAATTGGCTATCGTTGGAAAAAGTGTTGCCAATTTGATAAACAAACTTCTAAAAAAACACCCGTTATAAATACGAAAAATTGCGTACATTAATTTATTAAAATATATAAAATTAATTCAATAAAGTACAGTTTATCAGCTAAATTGAATATTAGTTATAAACGTGTTTCAAAATTTTTAGTTAACATGAACATGATATTTAACGAAAATAACACTGAATTTGAATTTTACACTTCACTTTGTTGCAATAAAACTACATTGTAAAGTTATCTAATAAAAAGTAATTAATAAATTTGTATGATGTTGCTTCTCGGCCAAAGTATATTGGAGCACAACACATATATTTATTGAATATAAATCTAATGAAGTCTAATGACAAAAGTCCTGCTGTGTTTGTAGATCCATTACACATGTAGGTAGTCACAGAAATAGGAGAAGTACATACAAGTAAAATACATAATAAGAAAATAAGAAATAGTAAGATATCCCGAAAACAATAAACGTATGTACGTTAATTAGTATAGTTGAATTCAATACATGGCTTACCTTTTTTAATAACTGCAGTATGTAAGTCATGGAACCTTAAAATAGACGCAATAATAAAGAAAGCTCTAGATCAATAATAAAAAAATAAATAAAAATAAACCAAATTATTTTGGGTGACATTATTTCCGAAAATGGTCATGGAACTCAAGTAGAAGAATATAATACAAACTTAGATACGCACGGTTTCTTGTCGTGCATTAATGCGAATACAAGAATGGAACAAAATCCAAAACATTTTTAGACCATATATTGTGTAAACCAGACAATAATCTACGTTTGAAACAATATATATTGGATAAAAAATTGCTGATCATTTTCCTGTAGATCTATTAATAGATGTTAAAACTATAAAATAAACAACAAACCCTGTACAAATCAAAAATACATTTACTAAAATAAATTCTTAAAAGTTAATTGATGCTATCAACAAACTAAAATGGAACGATCTTTACTTGATCGGTAATGCTAACAATGCTGGAAATTATTTTATAAAGACGATCTACGAACACATACAAAGGTTTTCTACTACAATGATTAGAAAAAATAATACCTGTTAATTTTCATATTGTATTGTATGCATATATATTTTTTATTTGTTGTAAAAAAATTCTTATATCTAGTATATATCTTACTTAGGATGGTTCTGTTAGAAGCCTCAACAATCGGCGAGCTTGTATGATAAGATCTATGAATGTGGATGAGGCGAGAATTGTGTGTCAGGACAGAAGAGTGTGGCGCTCTATCCTCTTTGCCTACCTCCACGGGGAAACGGCGTGATGGTAGTATATATCGATCTTGTATTATACAAATGTTGATAGCCACCCCCATAATTCAAGATCTTTCTTATTTGGGGATTCATAACTATACTATTATTTTTTTATTGTCGAATATGTAAATAAATAAATATATTTCATACACGTGTAACAAATAATGTACGTACCTACTCCTTTATAGTTGATTTTTTTCTAAAAATACCCCAATATGAATACCAAGTAATAAATAAGCATACGTATAAGCACGCATACACTAGCAGAAAACCCTATGAAATACTATTAAATTCTTTAAATCCTTCATACATAGTTCCGGTACACCTATCCCTTATAATTTAGTCGCTGTATCGAAATTGATGCGTCATGCGTACGATTTTTCCCGATTTACTTGTTCACTGCTCAGTCTCTACACGTTGTATATGAACATAAAGACACTTAGTTACATATTATTTTTACATTGTGCTAATGCAATCAGAATATATCTGGAAATTTAATATAGCATTTAACATTATTTGATTTTACCTCTCGCTTTATTATAAGATATAATTAGAGTCCTTGCTTCTTCTTTAAACAGTTTCTTAATTACTGAGGATCGTGGACCCTCACTCTTCTTAATTGTTAAAAAAATGTGTACTTAATATGTAGGTACACTTTTGATTATACTAATTAGTTAAAAATAATATTTGACATAACATATTCATTAAATTTTTAAATAAAAAAGGTCACTTGATCATTGATTTAAGTTTTTCTTTCATCAGAATTTTTACTCAACAGTATAATAATAGAGTATATTATTTTATGAGTTACACAAATGTATGATATAGACACATAATTGACAGGTCTAATTAAAAAATTAAAAAATCTCCCATATGTAATATACCAAAGTAAAAGTAATATGTAATAATATATTTTTTTTGTATAGCGCCATTTTCGTAAAAACTTTCACCTCAAGCGCGCTAAAACAATTAATTAAACAAAGTTTATGTATTATTAAGGAGAACACATTCTTATTGTAAAGTTGTAATTCTTCAGAACAGACGGTCTGCGATATTTTAAATATTAATTAAATGTTTTAATCAGAAACATATACATATAAAATCAATTTTATCGAACAATATTGTTGTTGCTACCAGGATTCGAACCGAAATTGAAAAATAAAGTAGATGGCTTTCAAATAATGGAATGATAGACGTACCGATTTGAAAAATATAACATATAGATTCGAAAATTTGTCGTCAATGTACTGTGTGCTGTAGCATAATCGGTTAATGCACGTTCCCCGGATTGGAAGAGATCCAGATTCGAATCCGATTTTATTTTTCGATAAATTTGATTTTATATCTTTCTAATTAATACATTTAATTTGTATTTAAAGTCTATTTAATTATCTTACCGGTCATTGATATTGTGATTTATTAACAGAAATCGTTCATTGAAAATATTTAATAGGTTTTTATTTGTTCCCACTCAAAGATGTTATGAAATATTTACATACAAAACGGACGTACTGTATTATTAAATGGACCACAATATTCCAAAATTCTGGATAAAAAACCTTGATGATGTAAGTGCAAACGATTGCCCGTAGGCATCAGTCCCCACCCCCAGAGTGACCTTTGGCGACCAGGGTAAGGGGCGCGAGGGGACTCCCGGCGGGGGAGAGTGCCACAAGACGCCGTAACCATGGCGACGACTCATGACGTAACCGCGACGTACGCAGGGCCGGGGGAGAATCGGCTACAATCGTAGCAGCGCGGCGCCGGCGTCGTATCGAGAGCATTATTGGGGCCAAATTATACAAGTAAGATGTTAATGCGGAAAAGAAACGACGATAATTATGTTGCATCTGTGAGTGAGGCTTATTACGCAACGCCCGATATTAATTTAATTAAAGAGTTCTTGAGTTTATGGGAGAGTTGCGGGTGAAAATCGTTTATTTTTAAAAGTATTTTCAAGACGCAAAATAAATATTTTTCATTGTACTACATATAATACAAATTGATGAGCTTGCTTAGCCTAGCGACAAAATAGTCGTCTAGTGAGATCCGGCGGTCGAGTCTCGTCGAGGAAGCGCTTAGCGTAGTTTGAAAATAGTAAAAATATTGGCGTGACATGTATTCCGTATTCGCATTGTATTTTTTGAAAACTTTATTTTTAAACGAAACTGACAAAAGCGATCTCACTTGATTGAAAATGTATATCTATTTTAGATGTTATTAAAAATATGACAAGGCTCAACATACAGTTTTCATACAAATATAATATAACGTTTAATTAGATACGTATAAATAATATATAATACAAAAACTTATATAGATTTTGTATATATATATATATATATATATATATATATATATATATATATATTATACATAGGTATACACATGTGCATATGAAGAACATACTCAACAAGTGTTCAAACACCATTTCTAGGGGTTGATACAGGAAAAAGGCTTTTAGGTTACAATCAGGCTGAGCTACAACGCTAAGACAAAATAACGTTCATTTTAAGAAGAAACTTTATATCTGAATCGCTTCGTTCGTGATAGAGCAACTGTAAAACCGAATGAAAGTAAAAAATACCGCTTCAAGATAAGTAAGTCATACTCAAACATTTTATTCACAGGACTTGCTCACGGCGAGTAGTCGTTTCACGGGTAGTCGATGGTTCTTCGTGCTCCTGAACTCTGGTCTTTACGGAACAATACAACCTGTTGCTCGCGGATCGGCCGATCGGGCGGAGGGAAACGGCGCTTTAACGGGAGGTTGGTAAACATAACGATATAACGGCGTTAAACTGTCCCCGTTATCCGCTGCCAGGAGGGAGGTTTACGACAAGGGTGCTTTATGCGAACCGCTTAGCTGTACAGTGAATTAACCCGTTTTATGGGGTGCTAATTTTATGGAGCTCTTAATAAACTGCGCAATTGGACTCTGATATTAGGAAGGTGTTGTATCGAAAAATAAGATTATTAGTGTTGCCTTACTGAATATGTTGGCTTTTATTATTACGGAATTTAGAAGAGCGTATTTTTTTAACGTACCAGATATACGCTAAAATTATTGAGACCGACTGTATAAATTCAATAATCACCATTTATGGAGTATTGAAAAATTCAATTATTAAAATAAATTAGATTAGAATTAAAACAATTTTTAGATAAATCACTTATAAAGATACATAGAAATAAAAATCAAAACAATGTAGTCATCACCGGGATTCGAGCCCGAAACCTATTATCGCGAGGATTAAGTTTTGATACCAAGTCGCGAAATTTTATACACATACGTTTGCTCAGTGAAACATCTATTTTTTTCCGTTGGAAGCGTAATGTTTAATCATAATGTTTCTCAAAAATTTTTCAGCAAAATTTGCTGAGTAGCGTCAAGACTCCAATCCAATAAAATTTATCAAAGCTGCAGATTGTATTATGAGATAACACTATTTAAAGATAGATGTACTACATTTAAAAGAATTTGAAAACAATAGAGATTAAATTTCAGGCCCCACATTTCAGATGAATGTCCTTCACGAATACATAACGTCGCGGCACAGGTGCTAACAGTCGGTCAGGTGTATATTATGTACATAGGCATATAGAAACGTCAATAAATAATCCGTGTCCTTAATAAAGCGAGTACATACGTGTTCGTATTTCCTTCTTATACAAAGCAAGGTCGTCCGTGCATCGGTCACGATTAGCATAAGCTTGTTTAATTTATGGAAATACGATAGATTTTTATTCCAACGCCGTTGCTGATAGCAACCTAACAAAAGTAAAAAGTATTACTGCGTATTATATGTACGAGCAATGCGCGAGTAATATTTAGTCTATAGTGCAGAAAAATATTGAATTTGTGTGTCATTTTATTCGAATATTCGAATTATTCTAAACAATAAATAAGCTTAAAGCTGCTCGTCGTTCGAGATACACACCTCTTTACTCACTTCAATAAGTCTACCTCGCGGACGTAGTACTTAACCCGAACATATTGACAAACATACGCACCATACACTCATTCGAAAAATAATACACTTACTATTATGCTACGTTATATGTTACTTTTATGTGATATTACGTGGTGTACGATTCGTAAATATAATATTATATGTAAACTGAGCCAAATTACGTATGCATGTACTATTCTGTATTATAACAGTACTAGCAGATAAGCAATTGGCTGTCGCGCATGCTTACTGCTAGGCCTTGCGAACGGCTATTGTGGCCGCTTCGCGGCCGATTGGTGACCGCTGCGCGGTCAAAGTTTCAATATAATCTATATTTCAATGATAGCCCCCAAAACAAACCACACGTAAATAAAATATCGATGTAATTAAACTTACTTCACTTTTGTAAGTTAGCTTTCAAAACGAACAAAAATAACATAAAAATTGCGGATAAATAATTTCTATGGTAAGTAAGATTTCTTCTTTATCATAGACAGCATAGATAAGAAAAATTGACAAATGTCAACATACTTGCCAGTTGTCTCGTACGATTTCGCTAAAATATGTTTTTTTTTTCATTTCGAATTGAATATATATTTACGTACTTACTGTTATTGAATATATAAAACAGACAACATTTAAGAAATTATAACTTAGAGATATTAAAAACACGTTCGTTTTGCTCTGCTCGTATCTCACAGACCTGACCGTTTAAGCAAGCACTTTACAGCCACAAATGACAAACGCCGCACCAAGAAAGTCATAGATATAGATGGAAAAGCGTAATATACCATAGATTAAATAAACAAATAAATAGTTTTCACTTACTAGTTTTTCCGAAAATACAGTATTGCCCACAGATTTGTTAGATAAAACACATCGAAAAATTTTCAAAAATCATTGTGTTGCTCAAAATGAGTTCGTATGACGAACTGTTGGTTGTTATATATCGCTACTAATACATTTATATGAATATATGCCTAATAGTTTTTGAGTACCATTGATTTTTTTGTCATTTTTATTAAGTTTATTCAACTTCTGAATTTGATACATGTTTTTTAATACATTTGTAACAGTACTTGATGGTGTTTTCAAAGATACAAAAGTCCGATTATTTCAGACTTTTTTGACAACCGGAAGTCATAATTTTTGAGGTGTTTATGAATGTATCGTGTTGTTTATGAATGTTTCGCGAAATGTATCATGTTGTATGCGAATGTTTTGTGTTGTTTATGAATGTATCTATATGCGCTATTTTAGATAGATCGAAGTGTGCCTTTGTGATGTGATTTCCATATTGTTATATTACCTAGTATTTAGCCATTAACTTGCCGAAAAAAGTTAATATAACAATTTTCAAAGAGGTAGGAAAATTTCCCGAAAACATTTCTGATTCAAAATATAGATTCGTATCCATTATCTATTGCATTGCACTATTCAATACGTCTGTTATCGAAATATTAAAATTGAAACATACTAACTGCATAAATAATATGAGGGTTTATTTCCGCTGGACCGTCTGTATGCTGAACGCCTGTAACACGGTACAGGTCCAAATTATAAATTAAAGTATTTTAATTTCTCTCTCGTTTATATGTGAAATTCGATTGACTTTTATTTAATTCTACAGTCGACGTATTTCGGATAGACTCAAAAAACTTTATACATATTTTCGTTAAATATTTAATAATAAATCAGTAAATAAAATCATAGATCTGAAAAAATTATATAAAGAAAAATAGTTCAAACCAGCCTTTTATACCGATAGTAGAATATATTATATATGAATATATATTAAATAATAAAACTAGAATACTTTTAAAATTAGCAATATCAACTTTGTGGTTAAAATTTATATTTTATATTTATTATCTTTGTTTTATTAACCACTGAATTGAGTTTAAATACATAATTTATTTGATGTATTTAAACTTAATTCAGTGGTTAATAAAACAAAGATAATAAATAAAAAATACAACTAGAATAGATCCGCCGGATAATAGTGGAGTATATAAGATTAATTGTAAGTACTGTCAATCATCTTACATTGGGCAATCTGGAAGGAAAATACAGACACAAATAGAAGAACACCTTAAGGGGATAAATAACTTCAGCATAAACTCAGAGATGGCAGACCATGCAAGATCAGAGGGTCATCGCATCGCCCATGAGAACGTAGAAGTACTAAATATATGCAGAAAGGGGAGAAAATTAGACATTCTAGAAAATATAGAGTTTCATATTAACAATAAAAATGTACTTAAGATATAAACACCGTTCATTGCATATTATCTTATCCATATTAGCCCCGCCCACAACCGCGTTCACTTTTCACCGAAACCCCCCTCTCCTAACACCGCTATCATATCGCCACCACCACCCATGTAGTAGACATCTTTTGGTTTAAGCTTTAGTTTATTACTGAAGATGACGCGATTAGAACCTTTTAATTTATAAGAAAACCTTTTAATTTATAATTAAAGTGTAGTGTGAAGGTAACAACGTTGTGTTTTATTTTAATAATAAATAATTTTTTTCAAAAGTTAAGATATTTGTTAAAAGTTAATTAAAAATAAAATTAATAAAAAAATTCGAAAGACGAGGCAAGCGTACAACATCGGAGAAAATTAATATATTCATAGTGTATGGGTGTGCTCACGAAATACATCTCATATGCATTGGCTTTAAAAGATGTCAATTTTATTTATACTCGTATATGATATAATATATCCACTAGTCTCGATCATATTAGTGACATTAAAGGACAACTAACTATTGTCCCATTTTCCAAGCTGATGATGTAAAATGGGAACAGAAATATATGGGCCTTTATCCCCTCCGCCTGCTTCGACGAGAAGTGAGACGTTACATTATGAAGTAACATTTCACTTTCTATTTGAATTTAAATAATAATTAAATAAATTTAAAATACTTTTTTGTTAAGTTAAAATGCTATATATTATTATATTTTGTTAAAATACTACGCGAAAGAGAATTCATGCCATAAATTTGTTTTACAGCAAGAATTTTCCTGTAAATACTAAAACGGGAATAAAAAAATATAAATCTTCAACTATTTTATAATCATTATAAACATTTAGGAAAACTATAGAAAATATGACATTTCTGCCAGTTCCTCGAAAAATAATGTCGTCAACGTCAATTAATTAAGAAAACAATGAACATTTTTATTGTAATTCCATTGTATGTAAATAAATTGGTCAGTGCCCCTCATAAAATAATCAAAATATTCCATATCGTTATGTAATATAGTGCATGCAAATTGTATACTGGATGCATGAAACGAAACGACTGGCTGGTTTGTGTGGTCGACCAGTCAGATCGCCGGGTTTTGACAACAGTCTTATTTTTACAGCACAAGCACTTTGACTCAGCTTGAATAGTCAGAATGTTGATGACATGATTTTATATTCCCATCTTCATTTTAAAAAAAAGATAATTTATCAATTGAGTTGAGTTTGAAAACGTCGTAGCTTTTTGAAAATGAGGTTCTTAATCTGTATATTGTAGAAAATGTTTATAATAAAATGATATTAAAAGATAGACGCTATTTTCTATAACATATTGCAATATTAATTTTATTAACATAAGTAATGCCCGCTATAGGTCTTCTGTCATTTTAAGTTAAGTTATTTAATAGTTTATCCTTATTTTAAAATAAATAAACCACAAAAATATGACGAGCCTGTTGATCTATTTGTAAGACACTCGCTAGTGATCAAGTGGACAGAGGATCGAGCCTTGTCTCGGGAGATGAGTAAGTTATTCATCTTATATAAAAAAAATAATAGAGCTCATCCCCAATATACGGGGTCTTATTGCGGTATCCGCTTTAGTCAGCGCGTTATCTTAATTCATGTCGAGTTTGTCGAAGTTTGGACTGCGCTTTCTACTATTCCGCACCAGTAAAACAAGTCACTAGAACAATATCTATGTAAAGAAATTTCTTGTTATCAGAGCCAAAAATATTAAACTAGTTGGACCCTTAAAGTAAGACCCGGGAAACAAAGGCTATTTATAAAGAGTGAATTCAAAACATGATTTCTGAAAAAGTTAAGGAAAATTTGAAAACTTTCCTTAAACACAATTTTGTAGGCACAAACTTTAAAATAATGTTTAATTTTACTTTCATTTTTTTTTCATACAATTCCCAACATCTAATAACATTTTTCTATGTATTTTTTATTACAATAGCAAAAATTACAATTTTTATTGCATCGTGGCACAATAGCAAAAAAGAAATACCGTATACAGGCAACGCGTGTGATGTAAAATTTAAATACTTTGCATCAGATTTTTTTTAAAAAACGTTGAGTATACGAATATAGTAGTAGTGTAGTAAAAAAACATGTTTTGATTAAAAATCACAATTAATAGAATTAATTACCATGCAGTGAAGCTTATTAGGGGACATTATTATATTATATTATATTATATTTACTTAATTTTTTCTGATCTCCGATAATAAATAACGCGTTCATTTTTTGCGTTAATAATATTTTTTCTTAGCTGTCTCATCTTCATTCAAATTGTAATTAGTACCTGTACCTCAGGCTGCACTGTGATAAGTGGATTAATAATAAGATGAACGTTAACCTGATAGATGCGTCACAATTTTTTGAATGTGAAATTATTCCAATTGTCGTAGGTATCACATAATACATACCCCAAGCGCCGCTAACGGAGTCAGAGCAGATACCATCATACCTTGTCACGTCAAATAAGTGAGACTCGGTAAGCTAAATTAATTTATGGACTAGATAATTGAAAAAAGTTGCAGCGCGACGAAGGAGAATTTTGTAAACTACAAGGTTTTTTTGTTGTTGCAATAACTGATTTAATTTTGTATGCTTTGATTCTTACACCTATTAATTAAACTTATAATTTAATACAGAGAACTATATAAAAAACGAAATTAAGTCTACTTTCGTTTCTCTTTCGTCTAATTCAGTCGAACGCATTGGAAATGAGGTCGCTCAGGTGTATATGTTTTAAAATTATATAGAGTGAAGAATGAATAATTGGAAGTTAATGTAAAGCTGATCTTAGCACAGTGTACAAAACTAAAAAAAAGGGTCGCTTATGTGGTTTAGTCATGTGGAACGAATGAATGACGGGAGACTGATAAGAAAGATATTTGATACGAGTGTTGATGGCTCCAGAAATAGCGGACGTCGCGGTGAGTGTGCCATTTATACTCTCTACCCACTGAGGCTACGTAGGTTAGTTAGTTATTTAGTTTTAAGACAAGGAGTATCGTGAAGTAGATATATTCAATTAAAAACAAAACAAATAGTGCCCGTAAAACTAAATATAAAACTCAAAACTAATTTTAATACAAATTAAATGCGTCAATTAGAAAGATATATATATATATATCTATTTATAATTTGTGTTTATCTATATATATATATATATATATATATATATATATATACAGATATACACAAATTAGCGAAAAAAATTTTTAGCTCCCACCGGGATTTGAACCAGGATCTCTTCCTATCCAGGAAAGTGCGATAACCAATTACACTACGTCAAATTTTCGAACTTATATGTTGCACCTTTTTCAAATTGATACATCTAACATTTCATTTATTTAAAAGCTATCACCTTTTTATCGCGAATACCTTTGAGAAATATTTGCTAGGAGACGCCAGAGTAATTGTAATTGGTTATTGCTCTTTTCCGGATAGAAAGATATCTTGGTTCAAATCACGGTGGCAGTAAAATTTTTTTTTTTTTTGATGAATTGAGTTTATCTGTATGTATATCTTTCTAATTGATACATTTAATTTGTATTAAAATAATAATGCGTTCTCTTTAAAATCGTTTGTTTATTGTTTAAAAAACTCTCAATAGATTTAATTATTTCTGGTTGATCTGTATAACTGGATTGATTTAATTTGTTTGCAAATGAGAAATGTTTGAGTTAAAAAGTGTCATTATATTCGTGCCGCCACAGCGTTAATAATTTGAATTGCTGAAGGAAATTGAACCGTGGTTCTCCCGAAAAGCTGTGTGACCTTAGTCAGTAATTATTGGTGCCGTACATGCGACCCGGCGAGGTCAGCTGGTGGACGCTCAAATGACAAAAGCCCATTAGCCCAATGCCCTTAAAGCGCGGTTCGGCGTGAAATGGCCACCGTTGGTTCGAAAAACTAATAGATGAAATTGATTTAAACGAATTCATTTCAGCGAGATTTATTTAAATAAATGTCGAACACCTTGACATTTATTTAAATTTACGAGGCTAATACAGAATGTAATGATTTTTTAGCTTTAAAAATTAAGAAAATATTTTATTACACAAATTTATGTTATTTTAAATATCCAGTACCTTAATGTATTGCTTCACATTTTCACCTTATATATTTAAGCATTTTTCATATCTATTCACGAGATTTAAAGTCTCTCACCTCTAAAACGTTTTCCATCCCGAAACTTTTTGTGCTTAGGAAAAACGTAAAACTCGATTCGAGCATGGTCCGGACTATATGACGGTGGATGATCAAAAACCTCCCACCCAAATCTGCCAACTATAGTTGGAGTCTACAAAATTACCAATTTAACGAAATTGATATGAATGCATATTTTTAAATAAAAACAAATCAATATCTGGCATGATGCGACAAAAACACCTAACTTTTTTAAAATTTTAAAATTACTATTTTAATTTTTTTTTTTATACTTAAAAAGGAAGAAAGCTATTCATTGCGATATGCACGTTTATAAAGATATAAAGCTGATTTTAGTATAGTGAGTAAGATTAAGAAAGGATCACTTAGGTAGTTTGGTCATATGAAACGGATGAATGAGGAGAGTAAGATGGTAAGAAAGATATATGACGTAAGTGTTGACGGCAGCAGAAGTAGAGGACGTCCGCGTAAGACTTGGCGCGACCAGGTAAACCAGATACTGGAGGATGGCCCTGTTAGACGTCGTAATAATCGTCAAGCTTGTTTGAGAAGATGTATGAATGTGGATGAGAATTGTGTGTTAGGACAGAAGAGTGTGGCGCTCTATCCTCTCTGCCTACCCCCGCGGAGAAACGGCGTGATGGTTAGTAAGTATAAAGATGATTAATATGTTATTTTATTCGGTGATTTTTTCAAAGAAAATTAAAATAATAATTTATACATTTTTAGTTAAATAAAATAAAATAAAAATATTACTATTCCTTGGTTTATAATGACTGCGGATAGTCAAAAAAAATTACTTCTGTAGTGTTGAAAACGATTTATGTTTAAAGTTACTAATAAAAAAAATACCTACTATTAAAAATTTATTCAAAAACAAAACTTCAAAATCAAATTAATATTTCACTCTAAAAATAGACATGTTTTATTGTTAGCGAAATTTGGTATTTATTTTAAAACACAATATCTATATGTATACATATAAAACTTAATATGTACGTATTATATAATAAATCATTGCCCGTTGGCAGACAAATGCCTGCAATACGCAAAGAGAGTGCAACATATTTATTATACTTTTAGTTATTTCAATTTAACTTTTAATTCAAATCGTAATTTAAAGACCCAGACAGTAACTAATAAATAAGATTTATCATTAACGAGTATATATAAGTTTCAAATATATATTCGCGGAAGAAAACTGGTCGACCTTGGATCTAAGCACGTGTATTTATTGCCGCAATTAAGAACAGACCAGTGTTTCTAAATCATTGAAATTTCTAGGAATGTTTCTCAGGACACAGTAATTATCTTATCTTTATAATATGTATAAATTATACAATTATTTTGCTTTAATATGACCATTCGCCAATATAAATTGATTAGTCAGTCACTTGGTCTATTGCTATTTATAATTTAAATTAAATAAATTACAATTTCTTTATTATCTTGACTAATTAACAGTTTTGGTAACGAACGAGTGGAACAGTTTAAATTATTCAGTCCAGCTATTCAGTGGAACAAAAGTATTTAAAAAATACAGTAAAATAAAGGAACGATTTTTTTTCGAAAAGAATTTGATGTACGATTTTATTTTTTGATACAATACGTATTTTTTAAAACTTATCAAACAAAAATATACCGCAAACACTGGATTTTGTTTAGAAATTTTAAATTTGCTTCTAAATCAAGATAAACAAATAAACGGTTAAACAAAAATAACTAAATATAAAATGTAATATTTTTTTTAGAAAATTTAATAATGAACAAAATATAGCAATTGTTTTTCTTTACACCGTTACTAAAAAGCAGTAAAGCAAAAGTAAAGCAAAAGTAAAGCAAAAGTAAAGCAAAAGTAAAGCAAAAGTAACGCAAAACTCCACCTCTTGAGAACCACGAGTAAAAACTGTATAATAAAGCGATTATTTAAAAATGAAATGACACTGGTCGTAGCGCATATTCTATAATTTTAAACGATGGGGTTTGATTCTTAGAGAGCTATATTTTATAAACTCAAATTAAAATATTTTAAAAAAATGATGAAACAATTTTTCAGGAATTAGTAAAAAAAACTTGTGGAGAGAAGTAGGTACTATTTAGTAGTATCTGAATATTTTAATGTATGATTTATTACATATTACTGTTTAATACAGCAATCGGTAATAAAGGTTCGGGATTAGATCTTGATAGCGAATCTATATTCAAATCGTAATAATCGTTTAAAAAAATATATAAATATGAAAAAAGGCTTAGATTTGCTCAATTTAAACAGGTATGGCCAGGTATACCTACAACTTAATTAACATTCATGTGAACCATGGTGGCATTAGGAAATTGTACGGACCAGCCATTTATCAGAATCGACCTTATTATGAATGTTAACAAGTCGAAAGTGATGGTATTTGAGAAGGAAAGCAAGATAACGTGCAAAATACTAGTAGGTAATGAATGTTTGGAAGTGATGAGTTTGTGTATTTGGGAAGTATGTTCGATAGAAACGGAAAGACTGGGAAAGATATCGAAAGGAGGGTGACTGCATTGAGTGGAATTATAACTAATGGGAAATTGAAAACTGAGGCAAGACTAGCGGTTCACAATGGAGTCCTGGACACTGATGTATGGAAGTGCTGGAGGAGGAGGAGCTGGCAGAAGAGAAACGAAAGTAGACTGAATGCAGAGCAAAGAATGAAGAAATAAGGAAATAATGTAAAGCTGATCTTAGTATAGTGATTAAGATTAAGAAAGTACCACTTAGGTGGTTTGGTCATACGAAATGGATGAATGGTAAGAAAGATATATGACGCAAGTGTTGATGGCACCAGAAGCAGAGGACGCCCGCGGAAGACTCGGTACGACGAGATAAACCAGATACTGGAGGATGGTCGAGCTTGTATGAGAAGTTGTATGGATGTGGATGAGACGAGAATTGTGTGTCAGTACAAAAGAGTGTGGCGCTCTATCCTCTCTGCCTAACCCCGCGGGGAAACGGCGTAATGGTAAGTTAGTAAGTAGTAGCCTGAAATTACGCACTACGCACGTGGTTCTGATCCCTGGTGGAAGTAAACCAATTAGAAAAATAGTAGTTTCGTGTTTTTAAAAATTCCTCGGTTATTAAGTTATCATCATAGTTTAATATTCTATACTATGCAACTATCACACTGTGCAAGCGGATGGATTTTCTGTCAAAATAAATTTAAAATCAAATAAAATATATTAATTAGAAAGATATAGATATAAAATCAATTTTATCGAAAAATATTGTTGTTGCTACCGGGATTCGAATCCGGATCTCTTCCAATCCGGGGAACGTGCATTATCCGATTACGGTATACGACACCAACACAGTAAAATTAGATAAAATAGAATTTTATATGTATTTCTTTCTAATTAATACATTTAATTTGAATTTAAAACATCACAGACCGTCTGTTCTGAATAACAATAAGACAACTTAACAATAAGAATGTGTTCTCATTAATAAAATAAATTTAGTTTGTTTCAATAAATTGATTAATTTTTTCATATAAATTAAAAAATCTATTTTTATTTTATTTCGATGTTTGATTTTCTACACAATAGTTATAAAAAATAATATAAACGACAAATTTATTATAACTTTTCGTTAAGTCGTGTGATAAATCACAATGTCCCGCGTGTTTCAAGTGTTTTGACAACCTTGGTGGGAGTCCGATAATGCGAGGCAGGCAGGTAAATATTGTAGGTTCTAAATACCAATTCTGGCTTGTCGTATGTCACGCGGATTATTTGATAATATAAAATAATTGTGAATATAGTTTTGAGTAGACGAAAAAGAAAATGAGTTAAAAATGTTCTCAGGTTTTCACGGTCGCGTGTATTCGACTTCTCTGGCCGACGTTTCGGACCCCATTAGGGCTGATGTCACTGATGCATCATAACCTCCTGTCCCCGCCATTTGTATAAATTTTGGTTGACAAAAATACTAACCAGCTTCAGATGATGCCCGTACCTATTATAAATTGAAGTTGTCCCCCAATTTATATATGAAAGTCTCAATATTCTCAATGGTTATTTTAAGTAATAGTCGTGAAATTCGTAATACATAATGTTGCATTTTTATGATTTGTTTACCTAGTTCTATTTATCACATCTTCCAAGAATCATGTAATTCACCCGTGTGTCAAGTAACTTTAACATTGTTAATTCTAATTCCTAGTTACTTAAATATTGGAACTTGGGATTATTTGGTTTGTTAGGAAGATTTATGAAAATGATCACATAAACATAACGTAATTTCTTTATATTCATTTTTTCTTTTACATAGTGTTTCAATCATGGGTATTTTTGTTTTAGATAAAAAAAAAAAAATAGTAATAATTTCATATTTGTACGACAGACAACGGATGAACCTGTCTCCTTTAGTACAGACTTCGGTCTAGTTAAGGAGGCAGTGAACATCACTTACATTATGAAGATTGTTCACCTTTTTTTATATACTTTAAGAATTGTTTATAATGTATAATATGTAAGAATGTAAGTGTAAATGTAAATAAATAAATTAAAAAAAAAATATATATATATATATATAATAAATAAATATACGCACGAAGTGGCGAGCAAAACCAATTGGTTTCTACTATATACTCAATAACATGAGGATATAAAACTAAAATAATATAAATCTGAATCAGCTGCCATCTGAACCAGGTTGGCTGAATTTTTATTCGGAAATTTTTCTGAACATTTTTATATGATTTTGCGCGGAGAGCTATCAGTCGTCCGAACTAGACCTGTTGCTAGGGGAATGAAATAGGTACGTTAATGTTCTGACGTCACAGTGTCATGTTGTAGCGACGTGTTCTGTTTCGCGACCTACTTTTGCCGACACCCAACACACAGACACGTGTCAACGCGTGGAATAAAATCATCGGTGTACATTCTAAATTCACGTTGATTTCAAGTAAGTTCGAAAAATGTAAAACTGTATTTTTACCATTCGGTATGATGGCAGTATAATGGTAAAATATTTAGTAAAAACATCGCGTGAAAATCAGAAAAAGGATGAAAAGACACTGTTCAGATGAATTTATTTATATATGTTATATATTTAAAATGGCATCTATGTTAAATCTATAATATTATATACATAGTGTATAAATAACAAATTAGGACAAACGTAAAGCTGATTGTAGTGTAATTGACCGGCACCTTTAAAACATAAAATATGAGTATAATAAAGCCTACTTGAATGGTAAATTTAAAAAAAATGGATGTATATGAGTAGCTTGTTGGTGTAGTGGTCAAGACGTTGGCCTAGTGATCTAGTGGTCGGGAGTTCGCGCCTCGTTCCAGGACACCAGCAAGTTAGTCCTATTTTCATAGCACAAGCATTTAGCTTAGTTTGAAAATAGTAATAATATTGATGTGACATGTATTCCGTGTACGCATCTTTATTTTTTTTAAGAAAAAAAAAAAAAAAAAAATTCAATTGTAAGTTACTGTTTGTACGTAATATGAAATTATCATAAAAATAGTCTTTGATGCAAAATGCAGCGTGCCACCCAAACAAGAATGACCCGGAAAACATTCAACAGCTGTTACATAATAATTAAAGTTAATTAAGGCATCAAATTAATTTCATTGGTAATATTAGAATTACCTGTAAATATAATATTGGTTATATTTAGTAAAACAAGTTGGGTACCTATTCTACGTATGCACGTGTTGATTCGAGCTAAGTTTATTTTCACGCACATTTAGACGCAACCCATAAGTTTTTCATCGCGGTGTAATATTATTATCTCGCGTGCGGTAACCACTAGAATCACAATTTATGGAAAAATCGTAACCTGCTTATAGTGCTTCTCGATTTCAAATATCCGAAAGCACATCAAATTACTATATCGACGATCAGCTCGAATTAAACGATTTTAAACGTGGTTGGCAACCTTGAATACCGGCTAACATTTCCCCGATATGATATTATTATCCGGCGATTTGACAACTGATTTCTTGAAAGTTTACGTTTCTAACGTTTGTACTCGTATATGTATACAATCGTCGAAATTATGAACATTTAATTGTATATGTATACATATATAGGTATACTTTAAAATATGTTACATTCATATAATATGACAAGAAATAACCCGTTATAAATATCAGAAAATTAATACTTTGTGTTAACATTTATTTAATACTTTTAAAATTAGCAATATTAACTTTGTGGTTAAAATTCATATTTTTTATTTATTATCGTTGTTTTATTAACCACAACATGGTTAATAAAACAAAGATAATAAATAAATAAACATTTATTTATTTTAAAAATCATCTAAAATACAAGAGCAACACAATTTTATTTATTTGACGCGATAACTGCACACTTATCCGTCATAGAATTGATAGCCTCGCGACATTGACGCACATAATGGAAATTTTAACTAGAGTCGCTTAGAAGTAATTAAACGTAGATATTTTATATTAATTAAAAATGTTTTTTTATTTGTCACTACGATTGACTACACTATATATACCTACAGCCTACCTATTTTTGTTCTACATGTACACATATGAAACTGCTTCAAAAATTTCGACTGTGGGAGATTTATATCTCTTGCGAAAAAGTACCTACAGTTGTACCGCAATTTTTTGAGGCAACACCTTGACAGTGGGTCGTGTTACCGTAAACAGTACCTACTCAATACCTAGAACTTTTCTCGGGGCAAAAATTTTCTCCATAACTTCGTTGATGTGTAACTGATATGTGAAAAATGTACTTACCAACATGGTACGATCAGCCGAAAAATAGAATAATACCTGAATATATTATTTACCTGAAACAAATGAAAAAATACAATTAATAAACATATACAAGTAATCCTGAATAATTTACAGTAACATAGAAATGTACCATATAGAATATAATATAATAAAATATTATGTACACTTTTAATAATATTTTTTCCATGATGTATTTTATGAGATAGTAAGTACATAGGTTATAAAGTAAAGCGAGGTAACACGAAAGGGCGGGCAGTGGTTGGTGATAATATTGAAGTACTCTCAGAACCGATCGAATCCTTTAGTAGGTAATCCGAACGATATATACGGCTAATCCGTTTATCTATTTATCATAAATTATTGTGCCCCATACTGAACTATTCATCCATTTACGTAAATCAATAAACACGGAAATCTCTAATTTTTAATTATTTAATATTGTTTAGAATTTCAGTGAATAAATAACAATTTATTCGAGGTATGAATGTCATTTTTTTTTCAGTGCCGATAAATCAATGTTTATTTTTATAACAACATTCATTTACAGCTTGCATCAATATAAAATCCGTAGTACAAGTATTACTAATACATTTCATTTACTTTCAAGCCTGTTGGCCGCTTCCTACATCGCTAGGTACCCACACATAGAGTACCTGTACTGACGTAGGTACCCATAAGGTTCCATAAGCAAGAATATAAGTTGGAAGTGAGGTAACAAATTAAATTAAATGGTAAAAAACAGAAAAACCAAAAATCAAAAAGGAGACAAGTGTGACAAAATGAACAAAGTAACATTTTTGATGTGTGATGGTACTCCCTTTTTAAACAAGAGAATTACTATCTAAATAAATGTGCACTACAGTACAATATAATAATACAAATTGTAAACATTATTATTTTAAATATTATAATGATAAAAATAAGAGAAAATTTATTAAAAACCCCAAACGCAGATAATCTGATGGATTCAAGAAAAATGTCAGGTAGGTACATATTAATGTATCAAAAGATAAATCAATAATTTTGGATATTAATTAATTAACTAATTAATATAAACGAATTTTCCATATAATATATTACTGCGTTAAATTATTATATTAACATTTGGTTCTTTTCACCCCGAGACGCTTCCAACTATTCATTTATTGAACTTCAAATAAAAAGATTATAAATTTAGTTATCATATATTTATTTGACACATTCTGATTCACATTCATATACTATACATAATTTGCAAATATTCTTTGAACATTTTGGACTCGTAATTTAGTAAGGTAAAATACCTATAAAATATTGTGAACTAGGTCTGTTACATCCTGTATTATACGTTCCTGTATGGGATTCAACTATAATATAATATAGAGCCTTCAGGTTTAAAATAGACCCCGGCAATTTGGTTACTGATAGTTAGGTTACGCGATCCAGAATAAATAGTTAGTTTTCTTTTTTAATGTTTATATCTAGAATTTCGGAGGGTAAAAACCAATTGGTCTAATTTCGCGACGTACATAACGGGAACTAGTAGTAATTAAAGCGAGTTTCACGATTTCCACCGTTGAGAATCTTCCATTTTCCAATTAAAGTGATTCCGGAAATTGAGTGGAAACCTCACAAACTGTGGACAGCGGTCAGTGGCCTTCCGCCTAAGGTAATCAACAAATCAACCCCGTCTGACTATTCATGACATGAGGAGCCTATCGAACCATTCCAGATTAGATGCAATCACAAACAAAAAAAACATTTCGAATTAGTGATCGCTACACCGCCTTTAAATAAGCTTTGTGCATAATTTTTTTTACAGGTTTAGTTGAAGCCAAAATTCTAAAGTACGAATTGAATTGTGATCAGTTGAATTTGACTATAATTAATAAAAATTTGCGATTTTCAATTTGGAATTAGTACATAATGTTTTCAACATATTTTTCCGCCGAAAATGAACTGTAAAGGTAAGATAAAATGAATAACCTCGCTATTATGTAAAATTAAATTGAAATCTATTTGTTGATTGGAAAATTTTACACGTTATTAAACATGCATCATAAATGAACGATTCAGCATATCTATCATTGGAGAACAAGCCTTAATCGCGGATCGCGGGCCTTATTACAGTTAATACAGAAGGTCAAAGGCCAATTTGTGGTCAGAACATGAGGCAACTTAAAGATGACATTATGCTAATATCACTGGGAATAATAATGAGATAACTACGTTACTTTCTGTGGGAGAAAAAGTTTGCTAATATTGCTCGATAGAAGGCAAGTTGTTTATTAATGAATTACTAAATTACTTTACTACTAAATTATTTAACGAGTTACATTGTGAAATAGCCTTTTGATCCAGCCCACAAGTAAGCGCAAGTGTTAGCATCTTGTTTATTATAATGGAGATTTTCATTTCCGAGGTCCAGAGTAAACGCGTTTTTCTGATAGTATTTAGAAAATAACCTTTTTATAGTAGTAAGCTTATTTAAAATATAAGCATGAACACAACAAAAAATATAAATTTTGTACTTTGAACATGAAACTCGAATGTATAATTCACAAGTAAAAAATATCGAACCTGAGAATAAACCCTTGAATTTAATACAATACGAATAGTAGTAAAAGTAAAATCCTTGAATCGTTATACATATTTTTGAATTAAAAATTTTATTTTTAAAGAGAACACATTATTATTGTGAAGTTGCAGTTTTTTCAGAATATAGTTGTCTGTGGTATCTTAATACAAATTAAATGTAATTTTCCCGGATAGGAAACGATTCCGGTTTGAATCCCGGTAGTAACAAAAATATTTTTTTCAATAAATAATTTTTTTGTATATCTGAATATTCAGAACTATGTTATGAGAAAAAACTGCAATTTCACAATAATAATGTGTTCTTCTTAATAATGAAATTTTTAATTAAAATATATGATGTGTTTAGTTTCGTGTGCGCAATTTTCGTGCGCGCAGTTTTCGCGTGCGCAATTTTTATGTACGCAGTTTTCGTGTGCGAGTACAGAGTTGAGAACGGACCAAGTTATGACTCGTTGTCAAGGTATTGTTTTGTATGTATAGAAAAATGTTGCAAATTGATAAATTCCTACCTTTATCCAAAAATCTCATGAGACTAAATATTAGACGCACACAACCACTATGTTTCTATTAGTTAAGAATAGGAATAGCCCCCCATATTTAATATCGTATTGCGTGACGGCTGACCGTATTAATCTCATTATTATGCTTGACTAGTCAAATAAATATTTATTTATTTGATGTACGAGGGCAATCCCGTAAGTAAAAACCATTTGCGCATATTTGCTACGCAGGTTTTTCCCCCTCATCAATTTAAAGTTGGTCTGTCTTCCTAAACAGTTTTCTTGGTGTTCCCAGAGTCACGCGTCTTAATTTATTTATTATACGTGTTTTTGTGAATGTTATGCTTATGTTATATTTAAAATTAATCTTATACAAAATCCCCCCCCCCCCACTCGACTGTAAACAACGGAGTTTCTCGAATTTTGAATGCTCAGAATGTGAAATCTGCCAAATTGACTGTACATATATTAAAGCAAGGTGATGTGATACAGTAATGACGACCTAAGCGTCTCATTTAATCACAGAGAGGAAACGTCAGTCATTCAAATGGCGTCATCCCGACTATCCCAAAGAAACGAAAATTCACACAGGCTCTTTCAAGTTGAAAAGTTTATTGCGACTTTTTTCTGAGAACGTAAGGGCATGTCAAAAGGTAATACAGTAAATGACCACCAGTATTGCGAGACACTCGAAAGACTACGGGGAGCCATCCAAAATATGAGACTATCTCGCGGCATTATTCTTCTTCACGACAATGTCTGGCTCCATGTTGCTGTTGCTGTTACTCAAACATTGTTGAGCAGTTTTGTATGGAAGATTTTATTATCTGGACCTTGCTCTGAGTGATTTTTAAATCTTTTTCCTCATCATTTCCTCATCTTTTTCCTAAACATAAAGAGTTCTAGGATGGAAAACGGTTTAAAGGAGATGAACTTTAGCTTGCACTGAATGATTAAATGGCCCGGCGGTGGATGACTACAACAACGGAACAGATATGATAAAGCATAAGTATGATTATAGATAGATATAATAGAGGATAACAATACACAATGCTAGAGAGATAAAGGTACTGTGTATTCAAAAAAATATAAATTTGAACAATAAAATATTTATAAAATTAGCAAAATTTATTAATTCAAGCATTCAGGGTTCCACTCCTTGGTACATCGTTTAGTCAATATTCCTATGTCAACATCCAATTTCAATATTGATGTGAATATAATTAAAAAAATAGCAGTTAATAACGGATATAAAAGACACTATTTTAAAAAATAAATTAAAATAATATATTACCCAATTTTTATATAAATCACATATAAAACATAATGATAATATTGGCATAGAATTGTATACATAAATAAAATTTCAAATCAAATATCTAAACACCTACCACCTAACATATTAGACAGGCATTTAATACAAATAATAACATAGGAAATTAACTCACAAATTCTAAAGATAAAGATGATAAATTGAAAAATTCTAGTGTCTATAAACTTCTTCTTCTTTTAAATATGCAATTCACCCTTCAAGAGTGATTTGTGCCATCAATCAATTTAAACTGTTTTATAGAAGACTGTTTTATAGAAGAAAGAACAATAATATTATAGAATAGGAAATACTATATTACAAGTCATTGTCGTTCAAAAAACTTGTTATTATATAGATTAAACGTGGCGAGTTATGGGAAAGAAGATGAAAATGAAGAAGAAAATTACCATTGACGAGACAACTGTAAAAAAACCTGTGATCCCCAATGGACAGGCAAAAAAGACATGGTCAAGGGTTTCCTCCTCGGCACCACACTCACACATTGGGACTATAAACATAGTTGCAAGGATTGTGCTGCATTTTATATTGGTAAAACGGGTGAAAATTTTAATAAAAGAGTAAAGGAGCATTTGAGATGTTTGAACAATAGTGGGTTTTCAGAATTTTCCAATCATTTGATAGAAAATGGTCATGGTTTTGATAAAAAATTGGAATTGTCAATTTTCCATGTAAACGGTGTTAGTCATAAATGAAATAATTTGGAATCGTTGGAGATAAATAAAGCGTGTAAAATTAATCAGAAAATTATACACATCCAACTAAATTTAACTACAAGTCCCATTCTAAAATTTTTTCCTAATAATTCTTCGAGTAAATTTGTATTAAGTAACAATTTGAGTTAGAAACTAAATTTATTTTTTAAATAATTGTTGTTTCCCATTCTAAATTTTTTTCCTAAAATTATTCTAGTAATTTTGTATCAAGTAAAAATTTAAGTTAGATACTAAATATTTTTTTTTAAAAAATAGATTTTGTTAAAGAAACAATAACATGTGTTTTTGATTAGTTATTAATATCCTGAAGAAGAAAATTATATTTTAATTCAATAAGTGGTTAATAAAACAAAGATAACAAATAAAAATAAAATATTTATTTAATTTTATAAAGATGAACGATTTTTTGCTTTCTGAATTATCTCGTATGTGATATCAGTTTGATTCACTATTAAAATAATTTGTAATTTACATAAAATTATACATATATTTTATAAATTTACCAAAAAAAAATTTTTTTTAAACATACATCGAATAACCCATAATGCCGAACGAATTGTAATGTCGAATTATAATGACAAACTAGTATTGACAATGTTTGAATCTAAATAAAATGTTTTTGATGTTCATAGCGTTAACTAAATTATCGTAGATTAGACATATATAATTAATGAATATAAAGTCTAACTGAATTTTAAGAGACTGTTTCTAAATACTTACATATGTCTACAAGTGTCAATTGAACTAAAATAAGCCTGTATTTTACGAATCTACGTACGTATGCTAGGTATAAGTAGTATTTATTAAAGACACACTTTTTGTATCGGAAAAATTGGGACTACGTGTGTTTTAACACGCAACCGGTACAAAATATAAGCTATACTACCATTACTAGCGACTAGCGACTAATTATAACTTCGTTTAAAATCCCAACGCAAAACAATGCACTGAAAAGAGTCACTTTAGAAAGATGCGTAAGTTTCTGTATTTAAAAAAAAATAAATACAGACGCATACATAGAATATATTATTTCAAACTTAACTAAGCGATTTTTCTAATTCAATTGATTTTTCGAACACAATACTTATGTAAGTTAAAGTGGTATAAGTTTAGTGTACAGTTTAGTGTAGTGGTATAAGTTACTTATGTAAGTTATAGTGGTAAAAGTTACTTATGTAAGTTATAGTGGTAAAAGTTTTATCCTAGATTTTACCACATTATTAGACAAAAGCCTGTTCTAATGTTTTATGCCCATTAAGAAATTCATATATGCAGACATTCAATTCATATATGAAAAAGTACAGCGTTATGTCTTAAAAGCAATCAAGAATTACGAACAAGAGGAGAATATTTTTAGATAGATTACACGAGTGACTAACTAACTTTACCATAACGCTGTTATCTCACGAGAGTTGGCAAATGAGGAAAGAACTCCACGCTATTCTCTCCCGACACTCGACGTAATTGGTCCACACCGAAGTTTACCGACAAATCTCCCAGACGAATCAAAAGGATCAAAGTCTCATCCGTGTACATGCGCTATTGATCCTATACACTATACTAAGATTATCTTTACATTTACTATATCATAAATGGATTTACCAAAAATACACCTGAATGAGATTGCTATTGGCACATTATAGATGAAAGAAAACATTATAAAATCTATCTTAACCAATGAAACACAAAGACTAAACAATAACAAGTGTAGATTCACGATCCAAAATAAAAATGATTGTTTTCACAAAAATGATTGTTTTATTATTAAATTCACAATTCATTTTATTTTAACTAGTTATATGTTGGCGTAAAAATTATATAATACCTACTACTTAAGAATTTAAAAAGTTTTGTTGAAAAATATATACGTCTGGTTGCATGTTATGTATTTGTACAAAATAGTTAATATTTGCGAAAATAAACCAATGGCCTAGCTCGAAAAGCCTTTGCGGTTTCCTATGAATACCGATGGTTGTTTTTTCTTCTTAAATTTTTGCACGAACTGGCTTCATGTATTAGACATTTCTAAAATAATAGAAGGGCTTCGCGGCAAAAGGGTTGCGTCAATCGTGTCTGGAGTGATAAGGAAGCGTGACTTTTTCCAAAGTTCCAAATAACTGAATTTCGCATCGGTCGCAGTGGAGTCTTCACATGCAGACTAGCATATAATCGAACCCAAAAGAACAATTATGTACTGCGGCTACCCGCTGTTTAAGGGTCGGTATTTTTTGCCACAAGAAGGAAAGGATTATGACAAATGACAAGAGGTTTCGCCGTTTGTCTGGAAAGTGACCGCCATTGAAAGGGTGTAACCACTTGAGACACGTAAAATATTGAAGATATTAAATTTCCGTATATCGTCGCCCCTCATTTTTAAATAAAATAACATTATTTTAAATATAATAAGTGCACGCTTTGGTTCTAATAATTTATCTAATAATAAGTTAAATACTGAAGTTTTGTAATTATGATTTTTTCTTTTCATATTCTTAATGTACAATATACCATTAAATTGATTTAAAAAAATTAAGATTTTACGTATTTTTACATGCATACATTCAGTATATTACATATATACTGGTACATAGATAGTTAATACGAATTACATATTTTTTACTTTAACACATACAGTATATTAGATACATATATACGGTTTATATAATACGATTAACACAATTTACACACGTAAAGTTAATTGATTAATGTTTGACATGTTTATAAATACATACATAAATAATTATTAGATTAATTCACCGCTATTACCGTTATTTTCGTTTTAGGTTTTTAGACTACATAAAAAAATCTATTAATGAAAAATAGTGCTCGATCATTAAAAAATATCTACTTACCAAAAAATATATATTGATGTATTAAAATATTTTTTTAATAAGAAAATAAATTTTGATAAGCGAAAACTACATCTGTATATGTAGGTACATGGTACATGGTAAAAAATAATTAGTTGTTTTAAAAACAAAAAAATCGATGTACTCAGGATATATATATATATATATATATATATATATATATATATGTTGCATATATAGGGTGTAATAGACCTAGTTCACAATATTTTATCGGTGGATACCTGACTAAATTACGAGTGGAAAATGTTCAAGAGATATGTGCTTAATCTCAACCTTGTCAGGGATATAAGCATTTAAAAAAAATCGCAATTATGTGATTAATATTGTATTAATTCAAAATTATATAAAATTAGTAGTCATCGAATTTCGAGTGGTTGGACTATTTTTTGTAAGATGATTTTGGGCCTGAAGCAAAGATATACTATAATAACGGAACAATTTCGCAAATATTTATCTCGACGTACATCAAGCTTAATACGATTTTGTAAAAACGTCAAACAGTAATATTTTCCGTAACAGTGCAGAATTTGCACACACTCCTTAAACATTTTCGACTCGTAATTTAGTCACCCATAAAATATTATGAACTACGTCTGGTACACCTGTATATATAATATAGTGTCTTTAAGTATGGAAAAAATATTGTCTGCTTGTTATATCTGAATATTGAGTAACAGCCATTTTTTTTTTTGTATTTTTTTTTATTAATTGCACTGCCTCTTTTAGAACCATCAAACATGTATTTTTATGGATTAAAAAAAAACGAATACGATACGTACAGTATTTGGTTTATTTTCTATCCGCACCATCAGGTCGGTAGATAGGTATCTGCGTATTCATTTTGAAATGAGACAGTCCTGCACCTTGCACTTTCTTTGTCGAGTAAATTAAACCGCAAAATATGTGACCACGCTTCACACAAGTGATTCACAATAGAATCATATTTCTTGGGCTGACGGTCTGTGGGAACGGACAGAATCAGTTTTGTCCCCAGGATTGAAGTTTATTAAAAAATTTCATTTTAATATGTAACATATAATGTATGTAACAAATGGTAACACCACATGTTCACTTGTGCGTTTGATGACAATATTAAAACAACAATAAATAGCGTCTACCAACCTAATAAATCTACAAATATTCTATTATTTTTTCCTCAGTAAACATCTCCGGACTGGTAAGAATAACAATTGAAGTTAATCTGATGTGAAAAAATATGGTGTGATAGAAACGATTTATTAATGCAACTAATTAATTTATTATTTACAAAGTCATGAAATTGCGTATGTATAAATTTTGTATCTATAGATATATGTATATAATGCATTATAAAATAATATTAATTAACAGAGTGCTATCATAGTTATTTATATTGATATATTAAACACGGCTTGAGTTCCCTTACAATATTATTTTCAAATACAAATTAAATGTATCAATTAGAAAGATATATCATACATATAACATCAAATTTATCTAAAAACATTATTGTTGCTACCGGGATTCGAACCTGGATCTCTTCGTCAATCCATTGTGTTGGTATAGCATAATCGGATAATGCACGTTCCCCGGATTGGAAAAGATCCAGGTTCGAATCCCGGTAGAAACAACAATATTTTTTGATAAAATTGATTTTATAAGTGTATTATCTGTAAGTATTTTATCTTTTTAATTAGTATTAAAAATATCACAGACCGTCTGTTCTGAATAATTACAACTTCACAATAAGAATGTATTCTCCTAAATACTATTATTTTTCATTATCTCCTGTGTCAATAAAAAAAGGCTGCAAATAATAAGGTATAATGAATACCGGTGGTTGACATGTCGCAATCAAATTATCCTGTTTTTAAATACCTTATTTCTGCAAAAATGTAAAATGTTGGCAAGACATTGTCAACGCGTCAAATTCTCACAATATGTCCCGAGCAATCTTCCCGCCCAAATTGAATTAGCCACTTAGACAGACAGCGGATTCCATTGTTATTGATGCGAATCACGAAAATAATTTATTTACTACGATGAGGTTGTTCACTCCGCCATAATCGTCACACATTCATTCATTCCTTCGTAGTATTCATGGACGTACTTGCCTACTTATACTCTGGTTACAAGTCTGAGGATGAAACATAAACAACGGGATCGCAGCGGACTGTGTTATGTCATAACAATTAAGAACGCCAATGCTCCAACGTTTATTTACATTTGGAATATTTCACAACAATAACAAGACGTCAAATACTCCGAAGGTGTAAGTTAATGCGATGCGAGCGCGAACGGGACGGAAGGCAAACGCGGACTAATATCGTTAATAATACCCGTAACTGCCGCACTCGTTGGCCACTGCGCCTCGTATCTCGTATGCGTCGATTGGCAAATAAGTGTAGCGAATTTGTGCCTTTAATTCTAGGATGAGATGCTTCAAAAGGCGCTTGGTGAGCTGTTCTCACCGATGTAAAAATACTTCACATTTGAATCCTTGTTCGTTCGGTTGATGTGACGTATAATACACAAGTGTATATTGTAAATTATTTATAAAATGTCATTAGAAGTGCTTTGTTATATATTGAGATATAAAAAATCACTTTAATCTTTTCCTTACGGTGCTACAATAAAAACGCGCATTTCAGTGCTGTAAACTCAGTGTACATGTAGATATTTGCGATTTTTAACTCTGATAAATATGAATATTTTACATTTATTACTTATATTAATCATTAAAATATATATGAAAGTACTAAATATGAAAAAAAAAATCATGACGAACGACAGTATAAAGATGCATAAGACACGTCTAACTCGGCCAGCGCATGCTCATTGCTCTGCCACTAAAGTGACGATCGGCATCCGGCACCCCGCACACTGCGCTTTCTGCACCACTCCGCACGTACACATACACATATTGACAAATTCACGTCAGGTCGTTCGAGAAAACATTTTTTATTGTTGCGTGTGATATATACTTATATATTGTAATTACGAGTATTTTATACAATATATAAATATGTTACGAAGGAATGCCTAAAATATAAAATATGAACATTTAGTATATTTATAGAGATATTCATATAACAGAAAAAATCCTGGTAGCAACAAAATATTTTTTCGATAAATAGATTTTTTCTGTATATCTTCCCAGTTGATTAATTTAATTTGCATTAAAATACCACAGAACTATTTTTTGAAAATGCAACTTTACAATAAAAATGTGTCATCCTTAATACTAAAAATAGGTATTGGTTGTTTATTTATTCCTTGAGGGAATGTATTAAACTGATTTTATATGTATATCTTACAATTATTTAATATTCAAAATATTACAGACCGTCTGTTCTGAATAATTACAACTTAACATAAGAATGTGCTCTCTTTAATAATATTAAAATTACGTTAAAATAATTAACGAATTTAGCTACTGTCGTTGTTAGTCTATGAATTGTACCCTTCAACTTAAACTTGCTAAATATTATTGTGACGCTTTTGTCCACAATCTTTATAAACAATTATTTTTGGTAGGTAAATTAAAAAAAAAAGTAAGTTTTATAAAGTGATAATTGCACGTTTGCTTACGCTTGCACATTTATGAATAAAGCAAATATGAACATTCGTAATGCAAGTAGAGAAGAGATGAGTTATCGCGTATTCAGGATGCTGCATCTGTTCTGGACAATAGCTAAGGGTAAGTCCAAGCTTTGCATTGCTATATTGCAAAAGTATATTCGTTAATAATTAATCTGAGGTATGTAACTAAAAATAAATATTTACGACCACCCCCATTATACCCTTTAAAATTAAATTACTATTTAAAATAAATATTTTGAGTGCTAAACTACTGTTCGTTGTAGGTATGATATTTAATAAGTTTAATGTTTCAAAAATAAAAAATATATGAAATTACAATTTTCATATTAAATATTTAGTTGCTCCTGTATTAAATGAAATGTCAGTATTTTGGAATCTGCATACCGTCGAATTTTTATAGTACATACGATATATTACGCAAATAGGATAGGATATTTTTATATTAAGCTATCTATTGTATAAGATAACTATATTTTTAATGATTTATCTTACATATCAATCAGGAATATGCTATCTAAATTTATACAGTTAAACTCTTACATACATTTTGTAGATTATTGTAAAAGCATACCTATTTAATAATTAGTTATAAGTGAGTATTATTTTCCTCCGAAATACAACGGGTTTTTTGACCTCTAGTTGATCCTATTAAATCAGAAAAAAACAAACGAAAAACCTAATAGTGTTAGCATAGTTAAGCAAAGTTGAGATAAATATTTAAATAAGACAGTGTATAGCGTTTGTTGCAATGTAATAATTATATTTATGAATAACTGTAGTGTTATTATATGGAGAGCAATTATTTTTGAAGTTGCTGTAGTTAATGCTTCAGTCGAAGCAGCGATATGTCACCTTTACAGTTACACTCTCATAAAATAAATAAAACGTAACAGTTATCAGATGATATAAGACCTCAGTTGTCTCTTTTAAATGACACCATTACAAGATAACTTTGTAAGGTATGCCGAATAAAATTGTAAAGTATAAATAATCTAAGGGCACTAAGATGATGTATTATTTTTATAATCTGCATTACATATACTTACACTCTTCTATATAAAGTCATGAAATTATATGCTGATATGCGAGGATGTGGATTTTAATAATTTTACGCATAGTGAATCTCACAATGCTAAATGACAAAATGCTAAGTGAGAATTAACGTATAAATTGAATATCACTTAAGGAGATGGCCTCACCTTAATGCTCTTCAATTTTGTATTCAAATGTATATTTTAAAACGAGCGGATTATAGATTATGCAGATGATCTCAATATTATCGGAAAAACTCTTAAACGAGTTTAAAACAAAAAAATAATGATGCAAACCAGACATACAAGGAACACACCGGGTCCTGGGTCCATGCAGCACCCTGGGATCAAATACCATTAGGTTATCTGTATGTTCGGAAGTATGAATTCAGACGGTTGAAGATTTCACATATGGTCTAACATGACCAGGATGATGTAGATATTAGGAAAATGATTGCTACCACTTCTGAAGTTATGGAACCACAGAAAAAATAGGTCAGTACTAAACATAACTATTATCCGTACTGCGTTGACTTACTGTTAAAAATGAAATATCAGTATATTATAGTCCCTTTTAAATTTTAAATTGTACTCACTGTATAAAGTATACTGTAACTTCTGAGAAAATATGTAACTGATTCAATTAATGTTTCGCTTTTATTATGATTTTTGTATTTACTGATAAACTCTATGTTTTCTTAATAAAATAAAAATGGAAAATTTAAAATTTAGGAAAAAATCATAAAATATATCTGCCACACAACAATTTAATAATGGCAATTAATATCAGTGTATCCTATAGAATATGGTAGTTTAAAAAAAATTCTGAGCGACTTTCTAAAAGAACAAACCCAAATCTAAAAAAGGCGTGCCATACCTACTACAACATTACCGATTAAATACGTTGTAGATTGTAGGTTTACTGATTTACTGTTAGAATGGTTCTGTGTATTTAAAAATTTTGAAGCACTGTGTACGTAAAATTAAAAGTCACTCGTTAACCTCAAGGAAACATTCCCGACACTTTGCGCTGGGATATCTTGTATGTCGTCAATGTAACGTGTTAATTTTACCCACGAATATGCAATAGCATCATAACACGAATTAAACAATAATATTGGGAATAAGTGGGACATTAGCATCTAATTTAATTTTTTAAATATATAAAATGCGTGCAGTTACAGTTACATACACAGTCAATTAATAAGCTTCCATTTGTTACCAGGTGAATGCAGCTGAGTGATATTTCTAATATTTTGTCACTTCCTTCTAATACACAGAAAACACTTGCAGAATTATCATCTCCAGAAGATGATAAAATTGGTTGTTTGTTCAATCTACTGGAAACACCTTCTTTGGTTCTTTTGGCTTAGGAGTGAATCGCAAATAAAACGCCGACCAAGTTGTCGAATCGAACTAGTGATTAATTGCTAAACTTTGAGAATACACCGCGACTTTTCTCCATCAGCCATGTTTCCTGAGTCGAGATGAAAAAAAATCAGTTTCCGCGAACTAGAAAATATCTGTCATCTCGTTGGAAGGTGAAATCGACCCCTTCCCTTCCCGGAATGGTTTTAAATGAAAGAAAAAATATTCAATATCCGCGGCGGCTACCCCAGGCGGCCGGAGCGGAAACCAGGTTTGGCAAAAATTCAAATAAATCCCAAGAGTTGGGCATTCTTGTGTGACAAACAAGTCAGATAAATCAATCACGGCGCGGCTGCCGCTGCCGCTGCCGCAGTACCTCCTTGTAAATATCCTTCCGCGTGTAAGATTGAACAAGTGTTTTTATTCATTCCCTCAATCGGCCGATCGAGGGAGGAATATATGAATTATGGTTCGAGCGGTCGAGCGCTGCAGGGGAGGTGATATTGCGAGCCGCGGAGCGCGATTTATTCTTTAATAAAATAATAAATCTACATATATATCATACACACAAATATCTTCAACGTGAACGTAAAATATTGTACCAAACTAGCGACTTAAAATATCTCTATTACAGTTCGAGTGTGCCATATTGTACACGATCGGGATATTATACAGTACATTAATCACTGTGGATTACCGCAAATATTGACCAAAATAAAATAAATAAATTCAGATAAAAAAACTATAAGGAAATAAGAAACGCTTAGATTATTATTATTTTTATTTACGTTAAAACTAAAATACGACATTTATAATCCTAACAATAAAAATAACCTATGGGGCATATGGAGAGAAGACAATAAACCTGTTTACAGTAAGTTTAGTTTACAAGTAAATGGAAATATTGTTTATATTAAATACCAAGAAAACCAGGTATAACAACTGCCTAGAACACAACTGTGTCGATCTCTAGAAATGATTCGTGTTTAAAAATAGGCTTCTAAGCAGAAACAGTGGACACTGCGGTCTTTGGGAATTTTTAGTAATATTTTTTCGATCCGAAACGAGACTCTTGTATTATAAAATATAACGGAATTTTCACTTTTGCACATACCATTCTATGACGTAAAAACTAAATTTGCTAATTAGAAATTTTACTCTTAAATTATAGGAAAGAATTTAAACCTAAATATTTATACATATTTATTTTATTTAATATTATTTCTCTTTATTATAGGAGTCGGTAGTGATATACATGGCCATATAGGAAGTCAGGGTAGCAACCGCTAGCAAACAATTCAAAGGGAGACCGAACTCGCGAAAGCCGTGGCGAGCGGAAAAAGCGGGGTATAAGGGTTGAGACTGGAGAGACAGACAGATTTAAGATTATAAAATACCAATATATATATTTCTTTTTTTTACGTTTTTTCTATTGCGTCTCAGTCGATCGGAATGCTAGTTATATATTAGTTAATATTGCTTTCTTATCGATGATTTCATATTTGCAAATCTCCTAACGTCCATTTATTTTATTGGAATTTCAATACTGTTGGAAAAAACTGTCGAGGACCCGAGTGTTATATTATGGTGTATGATAAAAAATAAGCCTAGAAGTAGGCAATGTAGTTTATTTATTGTTGAAATTAAATTATCAAGTGCGATGGAAAATTCTGATTAAGTTAATCTATTCAAATTTATATACCGACAAACTTATTTATTTGAATTAATAATAATGAGTAAAGAGTTTTATGTGGTTTTATATCTATGAGAAAAATATAATAAACATTAAAGCGAAGTGATAATGATGGAACGTCAAAAGTGTACATATTTATAATTCTGGTACCATTGCACAGATTGACACTAAATTCGTCAGTCTTCTAAATGTCAAAGTTCAATTTAATTAATATTCAAGATAACCGATGCATAGTGATATGATGTATAGTGAGGCAGAATGGGTTCGGGGAACTAAAGTGGGTTCGGGTGAATGTGTAAATGCATAGATTCGAACGAATATACTAGTACATACCCGTATTCGAAAATAAAAGTTTATTCGGGCGGGAGTGTATTGGAGCGGGAGAATGAATTCGGAGAGAAAACTTAATTTACAACAACAAAGTGCTAACTAAATAATAAGATAAAACACTGTGTTTAAACCACTATTTATTGATAAATCAACATGTTTCGATACCTATGGTATATTCTTCAGGAAATAATGTAGAATTAAAAATAAAAGCAAAGATAAACAAAGTGTTTTATCTTATTATTTATATAATAAGTGGCTACAAAGTAATTTTGCTAGTGGCTACTGAAAAGTACTTACTAACTGCTTATTTTGTAAATAAAAAAAATAATCCACGTGTATTTAGATATGTCTGGCAACATATGTACATAATGCGGATGAAAAAGAAATTATTGATATTAATATATATTTTCTTGAAATATTCCTTTTATGGTAAAACTCTAGGATACTAATATCAAAGTTAGGATGATGGAGAAATCTAGAAATACCTGAAATTTGTTAATAATATTGACATTTAAATAACACAAGTATGTACATACACTTAAGTACAAATTAATGAAATAGTCGACTGTCGGAACTTATAAGTTATTCTGGATTTTCCATATTACGTATTATAGGTACCTATAATATTATTAATGTAGATGGCTTTCAAATAATGGAACGACAGGTGTATTAATTTGAAAAATGTAACATATAAGTTCGAAAAATTTGTCAAGAAAAATACTGGCGTTATAGCACAAAGGTAGTGCACTTCCCCGGATTGGAAATAGAGATCCAGGTTCGAATCCCGGTGACGCAAAAACAATATTTTTCGACAAAATTGATTTTATATGTATATATTTATAATTAATATATTAATTTAGTATTTAACCTATAATATTAAATGTTTGTGTATTCCGATATGAAAGACATTTAAAAACGACTAATTCTGGTAAGTTGTGGTAGTAAGTGGTAAGTTAAACATTTAATAATTAAGGTAATAATAATACTAATGTCTCTAACAGCAACTCTTCTACGCCAAGAGTTGGATTCAGCAGAATTTAGTAAGAATTGACTGTAAATCCTCGCAGCCTTAAATGTTGAGTGGTGCGAAGTGTCATTAAAACGTAAGAGTAGTTTACACAGTGAATGTAGATTCATTTGTTGTCTTTAGTGTGATGAAATAATAACCACGCTATGAAAGATTTAAATACTCGAGCATTAAAATAGTAATAGTCCAAACAAACTAGATACCTATCTGCATGTTATTAAAATAATTAAAAAATAAGATTAGAAGTCACTCATTCTAACATAACTGAACTTATAAGAAAGTTAACGATTGTTTATTCACTGTTTCCGAGGTAATGCAGCACTCCAGGGTAGCTGTCCCCCTTTTTTGTTATAAATACAAGTTGTCGAGTTAAATCGTTAGATCGATAAATTAAACGAGTAGAATAAAAAAAAAGCAAGTGTTTTATTTTCACATATGTCATTGTTTATTTATTTATTTCCATACATCTGTATGTATAATTGCATTATATAATTAATTACAAACATAATAATCAATTTTTTTAAAAATTATTGGGTAAACAACATTTCAGGGCAGATTTTGTATACTTTAATTGTAGGAATAAGACGCTAATATTCAAACGTGTTTAATAGTTTATTTATATGTATAAATAAAAAGAGAAGTTATGATAAGTTTGTTTCGAGCGTGTGAAGGCAGATAAGAATGAGGAATTTGAAGAATTGCCAAATTTAATTTTGAAAAAAAAAAAAAATAGTCTAGATTTGTTATTATGTCCGAATATTCAGTAATAGTTCGGAATTCTTAGTGTCAAGACTTATTAACCGTGTTGCTATGTGGACTTCTTATTAATTTCACTTAGTCTTTCTAAACCATTGCAAACAAGGGTGTAAGGAAGTTGCCATGTCGTTGACCGAATTTAGTTTTCATTTGCGGTACAGTTTACTGTACCGCAAATGAAACTGTACAAGAAACAACATTTTACAATTTATTGTAAAATGTTGTTTCTTGTATCATGACAATGTTTTATAATAGTGATATTTGTAGAGTTCGTAGGGAATAGTGTCGTTAGACTAGTTACTTGACATCAAGCAAAAAGCACTCTCGGAGTAGAAGGTCAGATAATTAAGGTCCTTATTTATAATTAAATTGAACATCTCGACGCTCAATTTAATTAAAGCCTTTTTTGTAAACCTATTATCATAATTAAGTATTACTTTAAAAGATCACTACTGGGTAAATACTTGTTTTACTGTTATTATTTGTTTATATAAGAATCTTATCTTAATCAATGATTAGTTAATGCTGGTCTATTGCGACGTCTACTCGCTTCCGACATATTTCCCAAGGGTTTCTCCTTTCGCTGTGGCTCCAGATTCTAGATCATTCCGAGGCAGATAGGTATAAAATACTACTTTCAATGTGACTCAATTAATCAGCTTCGTTGGGAAATGCTTTCAAACAAACTAACTGGAGCACACGATATTATCGTACTCGATATGAAGAATTATAGAATCTCGAAATCAAAAAACCAAAAAGCGGTAATTGGCAAAGCTGCTGGATATCTTGAAACATTGCCTCGGTTGATCTTGCCGAGAAATTAATTATTTTCTTCTCAATCACTCGTCACGATTAAGGGACGTACCTGTGTAGCGCTGTGGATACAGGAGTTCCAGATGTTTGGAATACTCAATCGGTTTCCACATCAGTGATCTACCTCATCCTCATCATCATAATCGCTTCTACTGTCCTCCACTTATGATCATAAGTTCATCTAAATAGTGTTGCCATTTTAGCGGACGATGCGTCCAAAGTAATTTATTTATACCCCGTCGACACAGGGTGCTACCAAATTCTTCCAAAACGGATTGATTAGTACGCCTGGCTATTCATAGAATCCTTACAATGCGCCAACAAATTTACACCACGATTGTGTAAATCATATAGCACTGATATCCATACGTCGATTCCATTGACAAACATTTTCTTTAATATACCGAATAAAACTTTCAATATGTCCCTTATACTAAAGTTACATTAAAGAATATAATTAAGGTAGAACAAAGAAAATTGTCCTATTATGGTCAAGCTATCAGCATAGATGGCAAGGTTGAATTATAACATCTAAAAACACACAAGAAGCGAAAGAGATTCGATGAGTCTCATCATTGTATTTAAAAATATATAATTAATAACATATAACATCTTTTAACAGATAAACTAATTAGAAAACTTAGTCGGTGTGCGCTCGTACTGATTATTATTGTTATTTAAAAACATAATTCTTTGGAAAACATAAAATATAGGTATACTGCAAAAAAATGCTGTATATGAAAATTTGGGCGCGTTATGTGTTGTGTGTTGTTATTTTAACGAGTTTTCCGGCACCATGTATTTATTTAATATATTTGAAAAAAGTATTACGTTTTTTTGAAACGGGCTATTACACCCACTAATATAATTGTTCTATATATTATGTACAGTTAAAATAAATAAATAATGTTTAAAAAAATTGTCTCAGCAATTGTTTAGAATTCCGGCGATTTGGGCTACTGAATCAACATTACATATATTGGTTTGATGAAACAAGGCCTTATTTTTTGACATTATACTTTTGCATGAAATAACTGCTACCTTTGACAAAAAAGGGGTCAATTCATAATAATCCAATGAGGTAGTGGAGCATAACATAAATGAGCTTTTGCAGTATGTTAAAAAAAAGTTTTAAAAAAATCCAAATTACCACGCTTTCGGAAATATTGGCGTTCAAAGTTGGGGTTGTTGAAAGACGCTCGAATAATCATATTCACCGTGTGACGTCACATCTCTCGTACGTACTAATCAGTACATACTAACAATATTTAGTACCTATTACAGTGTTGAGTATTGACTTCTCGACTCGGAAGATAGGACGTCACACGATAAAACGGTACAAACCAATCGTTTTTAAAACACGAAACTTTGAACATCTGTAACTTTGCCATATTTTAAGATATCGAAAAAATTCTTTCATTTTTGAAAATAAGATTTTTTGAAGTTTTTTTTAAAAATAAAAAAAATTACTCCACTACCTCATACCAATGTCAAGGTCGTACTGAGCTAAATAAGACAATAATTTAGATAGGAAGATGGACAGTTTCCGACTTTATTTGCGATGGAAAGGTAGGTATACTAGCACATTGCATGCGCAACAATCCATTAAAATTATTATAGGATCACGTGTTCAAAGTGTGATTCTATACAAATTAGGTATTCCATTTCACATTTATTATTCATTCAATCTCAAACACAAAAAATTCTAGAAAATTCGAACATGTACATCGTGTCATAATGACCTCTAATTTTAAGCAGTGTACTTTAGTTACGAAACTGCTATTTAAATAGCTACGTGACAACCGAGTTTGTAACTATGTACGATATATTATGTGCATCCGTATTTTTATTACGCGTTTTTGTCTATTATCTATTAGCGGTCCCGCAATTATTTTATTTAACATTAATGCAAATCAACATGAGCACGAACATCATACAAGAGATAAACTGAGACTACCTACCATTCAGGATGAAGGCTAAATCTCAGAAGTTAATGTACAGTGCGACGAAGATTTTCATATGATATGATATAAGAAAGAAGAAGAAACTACAAAAATTCAAAATGAAACTAAGCAAATATGTGCAAGATAAGTTTTAGTAAAATGGAATATTTTGATCTTGTTTATTATTGTTATTGATTATTGTTTTATATAATATATTCTCTTATGTATGCACTGTATTAAGATTAAATAAATAAATAGATTTAGCATAAGACATCAGTAATTACTAAACTATTTATTTACTAAATACAGTCGATTCCGCTTATTTGGGACAGTGTTTGGGCCCAACGTGAATAAGTGAAGTTTAAGGTAAAATTAAAAAAATAATATGTACATATTTTATTAAATTATTGAAAAAAATATTGAATTACAAAAAAATTATATATAATTATTAGGTATACATATAAATATGAAAAGATAAAATAATCAATAATGTTACAATTTTTTTTAACAAACAATTATAATAACAGTAACTTAAAAAAATAATGTACATGTATATATAATACTTCTGCAGGAATTCATCAATTGTAGCCTGTTTTGTGTTTTTGTAGAATTGCAATTGTACTAAATCAGCGTGGACGTTGGGCATCTATTAATATATTTATTTTAAATTTTAATTCACTGTCCCAATTAAACGGTATGGTGTCCCAGATAACCGAAGTAAACTACTATTAGTTACTTTATTCGGTTTCTGTTCCTTGGGATTTAGCCCAAGTAACCGGCTGTCCCGATAAACCGGTGGTCCAATTAAGCGGAATCGACTGTTTCAGCAATACAGAAGGGATATTTCGCTAAATAGATTTGTCTTTACTAAATTAACTTTGAAAAAACTTCGGTCGGGATTCTATCTCGCCGCCTCTGGATATGATTTAGATTTCTGAACTTTGCTCTCAACCCACTGCACCACCAGCGGTTCTTGCAGGTGCGCCGGTATCGTATAAATGTGCAACACGATATGGGGTTCTTGCATTTTAAAGAGTATCAAATATATATATTATTATGTACGATGAAACAACGTAATGGTGAAAACGGCAAATATAATGTTATAATTCCTGCTTACCTTGAAGTACGCTATTTAGAAAGTGTCGTCACGTGGATAAAACGTGCACAGCGTTTGGCCTTGAGAATCTTACAGATCGTAACCTTGCCAATAGTAATGCCGCGATTCTCATATCTAAATATACGTCGCTTAATTTTTCGCTGCTATTGACTGAAACATTCAATAAGTAAAATGCCTACTAATATGATGGCACTTACGTAAGTCAACTTGTCAAATAGTATTAAACACGACCACTTATTTTTACTCAGGTGCTTCCTTGCTTAGGTGGTCACTGAAAACTGCTCAAGTATGCCATATTTTTTTTTGTAATAGTTTTCATGTTGGCATTTAGATTAAGGCAACATGTTAATGGTATATGTATAAATATTTTGGTTGAAAAGCTAGACATTTTGGAAAACATAAAGATATCAAGGTTTGCAAATATGTATATACATATATGTATCAATTAAATCTTCTTCGTCTTGTTCTTATGACAGTGGCTAATATATGTACATATAATATTTGGCACCATTTCAATTTATTTATTGAAATCAACATATTTAAATAAAGTTCTTATCAATACAACTAGTACGCTACAATGAACAGATATGTTACAATGAACTGCTTGGAAAAATATCATTGACCGATGTAGCATGCGAATGATGTGTCTGCATGTCGGGGACTAGATGTTTAACTATGAGATTTTTTAATGATTTGTTTTGGATAAAGTTTATTCGTATTTTTACCGAAGAAAGATATTTCATGTTTTATTTTATTTATAAATATTAAATTAATAAATGTGATATTTGGTATTTTTAAATTGCTATTTTTATTTTGTATTATCTTGTTAAATTAAAATTGTTGTATTGAATAAATAAAGTATATTTCAACGCATGCTAGAACGAATAGATTTTATAATTAATATGTTTCTAGAACTAATTACGTTAATTACAAATGTATATTCATCGGTACCTGAGAGTTTGGCATTTTTGTGATTCTATTTAAATATATATTAAAGAGACTAAATATTTCAATACGTCATATCGAATTTCTGAAGCTGGTTTTGCTAGTTTTTACCCAGCCTCGATGCGAGACTTGGATAGAAGTCGGTAGAACACACAATGACGACTGACACTTGTAGCGTTCTAGTAGTCGACAACGTTAATAAAATTACATCTCTCGGCGTCGGTTTCTAGCGCCGGTCAGGCAATCTGCCCACGCCCACATTCACACTCCACACTCCACACTCCACACTCCACACAGCTAGACCGCATGTTTCTGTTGCCGAGTAATCGCTTCGGACATTTAGTTCAGCGATCGAGCGAGGCGCTAGTGGTATAGATATTTATAATACATATTCATCACGACTGGCGCTCGGCGGAACGGCCTTGTAGTGACGTCACATTGGCGGAGAGCACGGTGTACGTGCGAGCAGAGCGCGTCAAGTGTTCGGGCTGTAGAGGGCACGGCCACCGTGACGATAGTACAATGTTGAGGAAGACTACATATTACACAAGCGTTAAACGTTGCTACCCAAAAAGCGATATAGGAACATACATATTTATTGCCGAATATTATCTTCTGGATTGTTCGATTGTGTTTCCTGACCACTTTTACTACTCTCGCTGACACGTGGTTCACGTGGAAAGAAGATGCAAATTAACTCAGTAGCCTCATATCCGGGACTCGCGCTAGTGACATACACCGCATAACGTGAGCAATCCAAGCACGCTATCTAATGTTGTATTACGAATGTGATGTGATGTTTGGACTACTCACTACTTGACATGGGTCGCTGGCGAGAACAATGCCGCTGAATACTAAATTCTTTACCTTTTATCACACTTCAGTCCCCAAGATTTTTCACTTATTTTAATATTGTTATTATTTGTTGAGTACATTTAATTTTTTGTGAAGTACGTGAAGTGTTTGATTGCTATGGATCTTGTCAAAATATCTGTATTTTGAAACTTGGTTTTTTTCGAACAATTTTTTATTTTGAAAATGTTTTCATACTCTGAATATACGCGACTGCATCGCCTAATAATAATTAATAGTTCATTCGTTTCTCAAAGGGCGTTATCAGCGCTATTCACTTTGACACATTTAACTAAATCGAGCTACCAAAATCTGTCTAGTTTAATAAAGACCTCGGTATATTTAAGAAAATTTAACTTTTAGATACGGTTACTATTATACTGTAATTTTTAGTTCTATTCTAATTTTAATTCTACAAATTAAATATTATTTTTATTGTTAATTCAATGAACAAAATTAATTAATTACATACATAAGCAACAAAGAGTTACTGTAATATCACTGCAAGTACTATAAAGATAAACTAATTCTATCGATATCCTTGTTATGTATTATACCAGTGAGCTTTACTAAAATAACGATACATTTTGTAGATAACCCAATTATTCCACTTATTTGTGCTCATTTCCCAAGGAATCCAATAAATATCTACAAACAAAATAGTTTAATAAACAAAAGTTTTATCTGTGCATCATGATGTTATTACTGAAAAGATTGCACGTAAATATTAAAGACGTATTATAAAAAATTACAGTTATCAAGAAAAAATGTTAGTTTCATTGCCTACACTACCTTAGAGGTTCTTATAGGTCGATTAAAGAGGACCTCTACACAATACACGTGTATTAAACAAATTTACAGTTATCAAGAAAAAATGCTAGTTAAATTGTAGGCTAATTCAAGAGGACCGAGCACACACACATGTGACATCTGCGAGAGAAATGTGCTTCCGATTCGGGTTTTTCTCTCACCAAAATTGCTCATGATAGATGAAGAGAAACGTCTCATAACTGAGTATGAATGGTGAGCGGATCTTGGCTGGACCACGAGGGCCAGCAACAGCATAAAGTCCAAACTATTCTAGCTTTAACAATTCCTATTTGAAAATAATTAAGGAATTTCTTTTCTAATTATTTTATAACATTCAGTTACTATAAACGATTCATAATATAATTAGTTGAAAAATAAAAGTAATTGCCCATAAATAAATACAAATCGTTAATGGCAATATAGTATTAGTTAGATACGCGAACTCTTCAGTATAAAGTTTTTTTTAAATTTATATCTTCCAGATCGATTTTCACAAAACATAGGTTTAAATAAGAAAAAAAATATTGCTTTATTGATTTTATGCACTATATAATATTATCCAGAATTGCGCACATTCCTGTAAATCTATATATTATATAATATCCCAAAAATAATTTTCCTTAATTAAAAATATATACACAAGTTGTTTTACAAAACATCGTAGAGTACATATGGTAAAGACTAAATAAAGGTAAATCTTTAAATTCCCATTTATAATACATGTACAATTAATAGTACCAACCTACTCCACTTGAGAATTTGCCGCCTAATGAGTTTTTGTCTGTTTATTAACATTTTAAGTATTTTTGCATCAATAAATTGTAATGTCAAAAAAAAAAAAAATATTATATTTGATAATTAACTACTTTATATCATCAGTAACAAACTGTAGTTACTTCTTCTTTTAAATAGACAATCCACCCTTCAAGAGTGATTCGTGCCATTTATTAAGTTAGAACTCCATTTTATAGAAAAAAGTACAATAATATTAAAGAATAGGAAATACTACATTACAAGTCAATACCATTGTCGTTCAAAAAATTTGCTATTCTACAGATTAAATGTGGCGAGTTAAGGGAAAGAAGATGACACAAGTTAACCGGGAGTTGAAAATTACGACGGACTAGATTACTGTAAAAAAAACCTGTGATCCGCAATAAACAGGCAAAAAAGATATGGTCAAGGGTTTCCTCCTCGGCACCGCAGTCACACATTTGGGAATCTATCAAGTTCAATCTGAACAAATGTGAGGCTAGCTGGAGATATTTTATATTAATCTTTTGGAGACTTTCCTTTTGGAGAATCAGGCGATGCGGGGAATAGATCTTTGAATTATTTTAAGCCGATTACCCTTAAGATTATTTGGATCCATCCATTGTGCAGTCCAGATAGAATTCGTGCGTTTCTTACCATTTTGAGTCTGTCATACATCGGGATATGGAATTGATGGGGAAAACTCCGGAAAGAGTTTGACCAGAATTCCTTATGTGCAGGAATCCAAACGAATGACTGCTGTTTATTGTTGCTGTCCAAATTAAATAGACATCTTCTGATGGAACAGATTATCTCATTGTCTAGTCAAACTTTCATATTAGCAGAGATGGATTGAAGAGATGTTTGCGAGTCGGAGAATATAACACCCTTATCTCCATTCCGGAGTACGCAGATGTCCAAGGCCTCTTTAAGTGGCCAACATTCTGCTGAGAACTTAAGTTACTTATGGGAATTATATTTACAAATAAATGCATTTTCATAAAATGGTCTTAGCCTAGATACGAGCATATAAAATGTTCACATATTGCCGAACGGTAGTCCATATCAGTCAAGAGTGACTAGAGACGTATAAACATATTATATCGGCTCCTGAATGTTTAAAGCTAAGTAAACCTATTAAGTGTTAAAACAATAACTGTCGAAATATCCCTACAAGTGTGATGATTGCAAAGAGCTTTAAAGTCCCCATAAAACGAGCGCCGTGAACATCTTAGCATCGTAAACGGCGCAGTGAAGCACATAGAGCACGACTTTATGAATACATGAAGTCATTAAAATTACTTTTGATGCGACCATAAAATATAATGGTACCAACTGTGGGGCACATTTGATTTCTCAGCGGCGCAAATGTTGCACATTGTTGTATTGTATGTGTTGGTGGAAAATAGCGGCAAAGGAAGAATTTATAACACCGAACGATTCATGGCGGGGTCACACACCGAAGACGCGGGCACACAGCGACAAGTGTCAATAGCAATAATGAGCACAGACCAAAGGTATTATCATTGACACGAATCTGGACTTGGTATTTCCACGAGCTTAAGTTATTTGCGTTTAATTCGATATTTCTCACATCACTGCCAGTCAAATAAGAACGAATTTTCAACAATAAAAACTCATTTATATCGTACGTAGTCTCATAAAATACAACATGGTGCCGCAAGCACCATGGTATATTACTGAGATTGTACATAATTTACGTTCGCCCGGTAGCTAGACAATATCGGTCTATATCTAATACATAGATTTCACTTTATATTGCTCATTTCAGTCTAGTATCTTATTAAACTTCAAAAGTCTCCGGTTCAGAGCCTTCATTTTGATCAATTATGCCCTAATTGGTTATCTAAATAACCGTTAATTCTATCAAGATAACGTTTATTGCATAAATTACATTAATTTAATTCTCTATTAAAAATGCACATACAAACTAAATTCTATTAAGACAAATTATAGATTTCTCATAGAGACGAAGTTATTTATATTATATGAGAATTATGGGTATTACAGGACTTACGACCTGTCTTCGGCTAGCTTAAGTGATCGCTTTACACTAAGTAACGTTCACCAATTCTACCCACAATTAACCTCCACATCTATCAAATTTTTGGAAGCTGTATATATGTTACCATGTAGAAACATTTCAAGTACAACTTCGCTAACGCCGTCTAAGCCCTGTAATACCCATACTTCCCATATAATATAATATAAATAGCTTCGTCTCTATGAGATATCTATAATTTGTCTTAATAATAATGTATTGGAGGTAAAAATCCAGTAATTGTGTGTTCGTGGACATACTCAAATATTGTTAAATTCTATTAGATGAGCAATTCCTTATAAATATATTTGGCGACCGTGTAATTGGCAATAATATACCAAAAATATATTTCGCTTATACTGTAGTACAGCACCACAGTGAGAATGATTGACCTACCGCAAAATCTTGAAGCTAAAATCCAGAAATTAAAACCTATTTTAGACGCTGTTGGAGTGACTCGGCCAAGTTATCCAGCTCAGCATGAGGCCTACAATTAATTTAGTGCGCTTCTTGACAAGCTTGTGCCTGCCTAACATTTTACCCAGAATTAACAAGTCCACAAAACGGATGACCCTGAACTACGCACACGATTCATAAAATTTAAAAACTCATTTAAAGAAATGAAGTAGTGTTTAACAAATCACAAATGACTTCCTTTTTTCTTCTTACGGACACATTTATTCAGAGGTTGAAAGAAAGTTTTAGTCGGTATTTATTCAAAGATTGTTTTTTTTATTTTTACAAAAGTTTTGTTTGAACAGGCCTAACTCCATATCTGTTGAACCTGAGGCCTTACAGATCGTACGTATACAAGAATCATCAAAACATGGTTATATTCGACCTCGTCTGAGATAAGCGATTTAAGATTTACATCCAAATTAGAAAATAAGAAATTTATTATACAATTTGCGCATTTAGTGAAATGAAGATAAGTCATCGAGATATTTATATATATATATATATAAATATCTAATTAAGTAGTAGGGAAGATGTTTAGTTATGTTTAAATGTCACAAAAAGAGCAATGGCGCTAACCCCGCTACAGCTCACATAAATAAGACTTTTTGCCAATAAAGAAGTATACAGATATTGAAACCTGTTGGAGAATCAGTTTCGTCGGTGTGTTGACTGTCGACTGTCGTACGACGCGTTTCATGACAACATCAATAATAATATATTTTTATGAATTTAACACCGTTGATCCTTGTCTCTAAACACTTAGTTATCACAACACGAATGAACGAATCGAGAGAATGAATGAGGAATGGTCTTCTCATTAAGCGATATTGGCCTATAATGAAACCGATGGTATCTGAGTTAATACATTTTATCGTGCTTTATCGATATATACGAGTAATGTTTTTTTAATTTCACGTGTCATGTTTTTCGAGATCGTCAGCCGTGGAAACCATGCAGATTGCATTGCTACATACATGTATTAAATGATCATAACTAACAGTAGATGAAAAATTGTATAAATAACTTTCAAATTTTGTATAAACCACTTTGTTAAAGTTGTTTTATTTTTTAAAATTAATAATTATTAGACTTGTAACTAATAGTGTATTCGGCATTTTGCTGAATACCGAATATTCGGGTGGTTACGACGTCGAATAGCCAAATATTCGACCGAATAGTATTCAGCAAATTTGGCGCAAGTTGAAATAGCTAGACAATATGATTTACTCGAGTAGTTCATATCATCCTATGAAAGTAGCAGACGCGAAAGTATGAAATCAACTTCTGTGAAGAAAAAGAGAACTGAAGAGGAAGAAATGAGCCAAAACATTCACATATCATTTTGGGAGAGTTGTGGCGAAGTAGTTACAGAAAAGTGTTCTGGAAATGATGATATGTACGTCGATTGGAAAGAACATAGAAGTGCTACTCAGCTCGAGATATATTTAAAAATGAAATGTATTCCGCGCCAGTCAAACCCTTATACATGCTGGACCACGAACAAGGGTTAATTTTCATGTTCTTTATCAAAATTAGCTGCAAAATACCTTTTGGCACCTGATAGCAGTGCACATTCAGAAAGGATGTTCTCAGAAGCTAGAAATGTGTATGATAACAGATCTAGACTACTGCCTAAAAATGGTTAAAAAATGATATTTTTACACCACAACTTGCCGCTTCTTAATTTTGATTATAATGAAGATTATATATAATGTTTACTGTTTATTCATATTTGCATTACTTATAATATTAAGAAAAAAAAAAATTGTTCACTAATCTTTATGTCTATGTTTACGATTATATTTCTGAAATATAAATAAAGCAATCAACAAATACTATTATTTTAATCAAAAATTCATTACCCATCTAGTATTTCAAAGTATCATAGTACATATTTGGAATTCGGCCGAATAGTATACTACTATTCGGTATTCGGGCGAATAAGAAAACATTGGTCGAATAGGCAGAATTCCGAATAGTTGCCGAATATTCGTTATAAGCTTAATAATCATGTTTAACCATAAAGTTAATGCTATGAACATCAAAAATTATACTATTTTCCTCAATTGTAGTTTTGTAATTTTTTTAGTGTTATCTCAACTTTGCTCTTCTATGCCAATGGGTGGATTTATTAGCGTTTTGTTTTTGTACATCTACATCATACTTTAACATGTCTCTGTGTGACTTCATAATACCCATCAACAGAATTGGTTGATATTGTTTCATTGGAAAAAAAAATTCCAGATGCCGAAAATACGGAGAACTATCGACAAAAGGTTCATGGATTATGAAAACGATTTATTAAACATCATTAAACAAAACTTCTCATCTAGCTGGACTGGATCAGCCTTGGGGTTTTCCCCTTTTTACTTCCTTTATAAAATTTAATAGATTATTACGTTCTTCCTTGTATTATATTATATTTTGAGTGTTATTACCCCACATACTCGTGTACTAGTTCAATGGGAATGCCATTTAACCTCGTTTTACGTATTATTTGTAAAAAGACTTTTCCTGAATTCTTACATTTCGTAGTTACTTGATAATAAATACATATTTTAATAATAATAATATTTCCTTAAGCAAGCGCCATTTGACAATTTTTCCAGGGATTCTTAGGGAGATTTTAATTTTATTTAAATGAAACAAATTATCAACACGTCGTTAATGACTTTAATAGATTGTTCTACAAAGACACACACATATAAGTACAATGTGAAGATAGAGTAGATAAAAAAGCTAATATGAAGGTGAACCCACTGGCGTAAGAGCCAGGTTCAGGTGAAATATCTAAAAAGCCCAGATATAATATATAGATATAAAACGAAGATACGAAATAAAAACAAATATGTTTTATCATTTATCACATGACTTTGTGACTATGCTCGCCCGACGATGATTGATTTTTTATATAATTTGTACTTCACGGAGTGCCATCATTCATACACACGACGAGTACACGATCGCAATATTCATTTTAGTGTACATTCTGGAAGTCTTTGAAAGGTTTTTGCTGTTGCGATAAACATATATTGAAACGAGTTTGATGATTTTAATGATAGTAAAAAATATAGAAAATAATATCTTTACGTGGTGGGAAGTCCCGACAAGTTGCTACGGACAAGATTCTTTCACGGCTACTTTTTCCACCGTATGTTTTCATTTTTATATTTAAAAATAAATATTATCTTTTACATATTTGATATTAAATAGGAGTTGGCGCGTTCTAAGACGTTGTGTCAATCTTTTAGAATCTAATCGATATGTAGTTCTATTATACATAGGGATCCTGTCCCAGGACGTTATGATTAATAAAATATGTGAAAATAGATTAATAAAATAATTTATTTCGGCTGGTGTTAGTAATCAAAATTGGGAAGGCCATGCTGATTAAGAATAATGTCACGAAGAGCCAAAATTGTTGCATCATCATCTGAGTGGTAGCGGTTATAGTGCAGAGCAAAATTAAGTGAGAACATATTCCACAAATCGAGCAGTTTAGTTGGCATCTAGAAACACCAAATGTACGCAAGTGTGTCATGAATCACTTGGCATCAAGTAACTCACAATTTCTGCCGAACAGCGATCCTACTCTTAATCTGAATCTAGTAGATCCCGTTTAAAGGCTTTGCAGGTTTTGAAGGTTTCAATAATAACACCATTGAGTTTTTCTATATCATCAAAACACGTCGCATCAACGTAAAGCATGGTAATACAGAACAGTGGACTACAGTAGACACAAACTTAAATTATGTTGTTACCAACGATGGTAATAAGATATAAAAAAAAGTAAATTATTCTGAGTATAAATCTATAACCAACAATTATATTACAGAAATAAATTGTATTTATATTTCACTTTGTTTAAACCACTGTGTTGTTTTTATGTCAACCGGTTTCAATAATAACGTATCTTCGTCAGGACTGGTGTACAACAGAACTATTCCATAAAATTTAACGACATACATTACGAGGTGTAAGCTTGTCTTTAGGTTAGGCGAGTCTTGGTAAGAGTGGGGAGGTTAAGGTTAGAGAAGATTAGGAGGATTCTTGACAGGGGGGTATTGAAAGAGGGAAAATATTAAATAGATGGTTGTTTGTAAGGTTTAATTGATTATTAATTATATTGGACTTAGTGTTGAGTGATTTTTTTGATTTCTAGACTTTCAAAATTATCCAAGCCTATTATGATTAATGTGTAAAATTTCAATATCGTTTTCTTTTACGAAATTATGGCCTGTCTCTAAAGGGTGGTTGGAAAATTCTAAGAAGTTATTATTGTTAAGGCACCTGAAGTGTTCTTTTATTCTAGTATTAAAACTCCGTGTCGTTTTACCTATATAAAAATAATATTTTATGGAATAGTTCAGTTGTATGCCAGTCCTGACGAAGATACGTCAATATCGAAATCGGTTGACGTAAAAGCAGCACAGTGGTTTAAACAAAGTTAAATATAAAAACATTATATTATAACATTTAATATTTCAATATTTACTAATAATTTACCCAAAAAATGCAAACTCGCTGCTTGAAAGATAATTGACGAACACCTATATTTCTACGTTTCTATACGTATGCCCCTAAGGCTAAGGCTACACAGCTTCAATAGGAACAAATTAGATCAATAAGATTGTTGTACGAATTGAACAAACTAATTGGATGCATGCAAACAAGCATATTATCTCACGGTATAACATTGTTTGCGAAGGACTGTCGGAATTAAAACTCTAGTCGTTAGTTACACTAATCATCCGTGTAATAGATGCCTGAATTTTATTGGGTCTTTTCAGAAGATAGATGATACGGATTGTTTAATTAATTAATTTCCCAGAATATTTAGTATCGCTCAGCTTGTTTGCTTATATGCAGTACATGCCCCTGATACATACATTATTATTTGAATTTAAAAAAAAAATAGGCACAGTACCTACATACACATCCATAGCTATTTTCCACATAACAAACAAAAATCAAAATGTAAATCTAATTTAATAAATAGGTAATATAACTATGTAAGTAAAATATATATTATCACGTGATAATGTAAATGAGTTACATAATTAATTAAAATTATTCATTAAATACCTATTCATTAACCGCATTTACCTCAAGTCGGACCAAGGTACTACTGCGTTAATTGAATGCTAGCCGATTAATACGTACCAACAAATATTGTTAATTCAAATTTTTGATAACATTTTAAAATAATTTCATAAATTAAAATTTTTGTTTAAATTTCTTATAAGAGTGTAGTTACCAAAAATGAGTTACCGTGGTTGTAATTTGTCGAGGTTAAAGGACATGACTACCAAAATCGGAGTTAACCCGATATAATTTGTCTAGCGTTAACCGCGACTTTTAGAACCTGAAATTGGGGCATATTAACTGTCGCATATTTTTCTTCTAAGTATGTCTTCAGAAATACTCTTTGTTACGAATACACATTTATAAGGTATATCACTAGTATAAGTCAAACGATAAGTCCAATTGACAAGCAGAGAGATGCGCGCTTGGCGCGCGTCGCCCTTTATAACCCCGCACACACGCCAAGGACATCACATTAACGATTACAAATTTTTAAATCTAGCCATTAATTATTTTACTGTAACTTATTTCAAATTAAGATATTTTACAAGCATCCTAGTAAACCGCAACATTTTGAAGGGTATTTTGTATAATTTAAATACATTTTAACTCTGCTTCTGCATGTGGATTACCATCACCGAGGAATTGCTATTTATGGTTACATTAGTAAAGTAATATATATTCCACATGCGAATCTCTATTAACAAAAAAAAAAACTACAGTTGAAATTATAGGACTTATTATTATTATAAGACAAATTAATAAATTTTACGGTATAAAGGTATACTTGTCTTATAAGTATAGCTATATATGAATAGTATTTTTTTAAAATAAAATTTGGAGATACTCATGTCACAAAATATTTTTAGTAGTTTTCAAATTAAGTTAAGCGCTTGCCATTGCATTACAAATAGTACTTACTACCTTGCTGGTCTCCCGGGACGAGAATACTAACCTTGACTACTTGGCTATTAGGAGTTAGAAACTTACCAATGAAAGAATGCAGTAAGTATCAGTGAAGATAACATATTCGTTACAAAAAATATTTAAAATGCAAAAAAACCATTCTTTCAAGTTAGAAAAGGGAAAATTGCACGACAAGGCAGATTCTTGGCACGGTGCAGGATTACAAATATCAGGCAGTCCATACATGGCCCAGGCCTTATTAGCCTAAGCTCGTGGAGCCGATCACCCGGTGATTCGGGTCACCCCTGTGGGCCAGTGACTGGAGGTACAATGGACCAACTTTGGGAAGGTCGTTTATTGCTAAATCAATGACACGTTCGACCAGCCAGTTGAAAATCATTACAAGTTGTCGGTCAGCAGTCCGATAATGATAACCTCGTTAGGGAGTGACGTGTAGACAAAATCCACGGGTTTCCGAATTAAATATGGTACCGCAAACATATTAGGTAATGAATTTGTGACAATGTAACGGTAACGTGTAAATATTATAGTTATTGTATGTACCCTTAAATAATAATGAAATTAATTGTGAATGTGTCGAAACCCTTAAAGACGAGTGTTGGAAATCTAATATTTAATGCAATCTTTGAACTGTGTATGAATTAAAAAAAATTAATTCAAAAGAAACACGAAATACATAGATACATGGCAAAATTATTAAATCCTACGAATCAAGTGTACCCTAAGAATTAGTTATAATCCGAGACTAGGAGAATTTAGTGTTTCCAAATGTAAACGACTAATACAACCACTAATACAACCAATCACTTTTTGCACTAATACAACCAATCGCCGTATAATTTGTCAAGAAAGTACTAAGGACGCACCATCAATAACGTTTTAATTTGACAGCGCACACTTGTGCATTTACTACGTGTTATCGCGTTATTAGAGAAATGAAAAAGCGGCAGATATAAAATAATACCGATGCATCGACTCACGTGACGCACTTAGATGGCATAAGGTTCATAAGGCTTTATCAGCAAAGTTGTGATAACGGTCGTCAACACTTTTGTGGACGTGTTGTATTTTAAGATCACAGGTCAACGATTTGAACCCTTATGGATGTATCATAATAAAACAGACTTTGGTCGTATCGATTGTGATACAAGCGATAATACTAATTTACCTCACAAATGATTAGGAAAGCGCTCGAGTCTCGCTATTCAGATAGATTAAATAACGATTAGGATATGCAAAAATGAACTATTTAACGTATTTTGCTAATACGTTTTCACCATAGTAAGATGACTTTTATTGGGGGTCGTCAGTGGTCATCATTGCTTTCAATCACCTCGTGGTAGAAAGTGACATTTTATAGCTTGAATCAAGAAAAGATAATTAATATAATGTAATGTGCGGTATTCAAAATCACATTAAAATGGGATTACTATATATTTGAGAGATGTGTGTGAAATGAGAACTCTACGCACTGCGATGTGACAGTATTACAGTATTTACAGTATTAATTTAGGTAAACAGTCACAATTATTGCGACCACGTAGTAAATATTGCGGGCCGGTTGGCATAGAACAAGCTTCCTGAAAGAATTCAATTTTTGTGACAATTGTTAAAGTTACTTTTTAAAAAATCGCGTCAACGCCATTGAGGTGATATTTTTATATAAAATGATACAAATTATCGTTGTATATTATATACGAATATTGTACGTAGGTAAGTGTATCGTATTTAATAATTTTAAGAATATTATATCGCTAATTTTTGACATGAATTACACACAATAATTGAAACCAATTTTCGGATTGAGATATAGTATAATATTATTATCGACTACGACTAAAATATGTTTTTTATATCAATAATTTATTGTGTTTATTTCCTGGTTTATTAGTTTTGTGGCAAATATTGCACAGTTTCTTGGAGCCGCGGAGATAATATGGGACCACGTGACTTCAGCTTTGATAACGGCTATCGCAGAGATACGGTATGCTCGAGCAACATCGCGGGGAAGATTGAGGTCAAACCAACATTACGGAATAATATCTTTGATTACTCCTTTGTAGGATATATTTAATTCACTCAATCAAATTTCGGTAGAAATTTCCACAAAAAGTTTTTAATTTCTTTTTGTTGAAAACCATTTCATATTCTTTCTTCTCTGCAAAAAATTACAGAAATTATATTTTAATCAGATTTTAAATTGTTATTACTTAGTTATCAGAAACTTTTTTGAAATTAATGTACTCGTATACAGCGTAAATTAAGTAGAAATAGTATCTAAACTTTAAAAATAAATTAAAATTTTCAAAATTATAATTTTTAAAAAGTTAAATAATAAATGTGACGTCCTTGGGTTTGTATAGTTGTATGTGTGTGTGTGTGTGTGTGTGTGTGAATGCAGCACAGCCGGGGAGTGTGTGCGGGGTTATAAAGGACGACGCTCGCCAGGCGCGTGTCTCTCTCTGCGTGTCCATCGGCCTTATCGCTTGACTTGTACTAGTGATATACCTCGGATCTAAATTATATCTTACTGTAATAAACGTGTAATTGTCACAAAGAGTATTTCTTGGACCTTCACACTACTAGGTATACACTGAAGACGTACTTAGAAGACATGTACATAACAATAAATATTTAACCCATTTATAAATATGAATTACAGGTAACTATGTACATGCAAAAATAATAATAACAGTAAATAAATAATAATTACAGGTTATACCTTGTTTGGATCACTTCACTCTATGTGCCTCTAGCTACTGTCTGTGGAATGGTTGTCACTTCAATTACCTACTACACAATGTATTATGTATAATATTTTTATCACATGTCATGATATCACATCAATAATTTTACTATTTTCAAACTAAGCTAAGCGCTTGTGGTATGAACATGGGACAAGCTTACTGATCTCTAGGGGCAAGGTTTGACCTCCGACTGATCACTAAACGAGTGTCTTTTACATTAGGTTCGTGAGTTGAACCCTATTTTACATATTATTTAGAAAGAAAAAAGATATAAATGTTATTATTTAAGTATCTATTTCAGATTTTTATTTATACAGAGTACATTTAAAAATGAACGATAATTTCATAAAATTGTTTCTAAAAAATGAATGTAAAATATTATAACTTTAAGTTCGCAAATTAGTCTTTTATGAAGAAATAACAATATGAGCCAAAAAGGAACAGTAAATTTGAGAACATTATAATATTGCAGAAAAATGGGTAGAATTACCTAAAAATTGAATAATACTAGAATACTAGTCTCAAAGCTAGTCAAGAAATACTTAACTTTTAAGGAAAACTCATTTTTGTTGTGAAGTTGCATTTTCAGAACATAGTTCAGTGGTATTCAATACAAATTAAATGAATCAACTAGAAAGATATACAGAAAAAATCTATCTATCGAAAAAATATTTAGTTTTACACAAAGGTATTATAAAATTGATTGCTTTTAAAATTGGAATAGTAGATGTATCAATTTGAAATATTACAGAATATAGCTCAAAATCTGTCGAAAATGTATTCGAGTGCTACAGCGAAAGTGGAGAACGCGCTTCCCCGAATAGGAAAAGGTCCAGGTTCGTATCTCGGTACTAACTCAATATTTTTAGACAGATTTTTTCTAGTTGATTAATTTAATTTGTACTCAACTTTTAAACTGTGGTAAAATAAAATGATTTTATAAATTTAAATGGGGAGTTACATGCTTGTCGATAACATGTTTTTTTAATAATATTTTCCTTACTAGGACTTTTTAATAAAATTTAGGTAGGGACTAAAAACATAACATCAAATTCAAACAAGTAAAATGAACCAAATATTTAATATATACGATGACTAATATTTGCCAATTTTTGCTATGGTATTGTTGTTTTATAATCATCTTCCTAAACTTAAAATTAGAAACATGTGTCCCAAATTTTGCGTAGTTAGTTTTTAGGACCCTGAATAAAACGCAATCACTTCCCTCTTTCCCCTATCCACCCTTATTCCAGCTCCAAATCAAATATTGCATACATCTTCACTCTTTAGGGCCTGCGCAAAACGATGGTACCTCCTCCCCTATCCTTTTTTAAATAATAAATCAGAATACTGTTCTGTTCATCTAAAATACTAAAAGTACTGAATAGTTGTTTTTTTTTTTAAATTTAATTTTTCAAATGTTCGTGCAATATTGTATCAGTGGAGATGAGATATAATAATGTAATATAATTTCAGTTGACATTTGCCAAACAGTGCTAAAAAACGGGAGAAGACTTATCAGTTGTACTTGGAACCTAATCATATTAAACTGCACGCGCTAACTGTCCCAACAGGTTAAGTCGAATTCGGTATAGATCAGAAATATATAAAGAAAAATTTTATTTATCAAAAAAATATTTAGTTGTTACCGGGACTCGAACCTGGACCTCTTCTTATCCGAGAAAGAGCGTTCATCATTTTGCTATAGCAATTGAATACATTTACCACAAATTTTTAGAACTTATATTCTGTAATCTTTCCAATTGATACATCTATTAATAATAAATAAATGTATATTTTTTCGATAAATAGATTTATTTTGTAGTTAATTAATTTAATTTGTATTAAAATACCACAGAACTGTGTATTGAAAATGCAACTTTACAACAAAAATGTGTTCTCCTAAAAAAATACATACATATGTATAATATACATATATATATAAAGCGGCAAAAACTCTCGAACGGTGCGCTCTTGCGTCGTGAAATTTGCACACTTTATACTATAATATATCTGGAATTTCTAGGCTAACGCGACTATTTTCAGCTATTGCGCTTTCAAATATATAAAAAATGATTTCTAAAAAATATTATTTTAAAGAAAACATGCCGAGCAAAATTATTTTGATAGAGAAAAATGTCATAACAATTTTTAATTTCCATCAATCATATTTATAATTTTTTTTTTTTTTTTGCGAACTGGGAAGTCGAGTACTAAAGCTAGTATTAAATGAGTGTAGGTTTACTTATCAGACAAACAAAACTTTGAAAAAACCTAACCTCATAAATAAATCAGCAGTGTTATGAATGGAAAACTACTGCACAATAGTATCAACAATAATATTATTTGTAAACACCGTACGTCATCCCAGCTGATGGACGATATTGTTTATACTTTCCTGGACCTAGATAAAGATAACATGACACATCACATAGTCAATTCACGACTTATTTGAATATTTTTATTCTCGCAATTGCAATGATGTTGTCGAGAGATAAGCGAAGACGTCACGAGGAAAAATATTATTTACATAAAATATGAAGAGATTATGTGTACGGACATACATGTTTGATTTAATTAACAAAAGCACATTATGTTTCTTTTTTATGAAATATTAAAATTCTTAATTAAAAGCCGCTATCGGGTACAGCGAATAAATATTGTACAGAAGTGAGAAGAGTAGGTAGGTACTTTAACAATTTTAGATACAAGTAGTCAAACGTCCAAGACAAGATTCGATTTAAAATTTCTGCGCAATAAATGCGCTGTTCTTGACAACATCGGCGGGAAGCAGAGAGTGGGAACAGACTGTGGAAAGAAAACGCGTGGTGCAACAGCAAGCAGATCGGCACGCGCCTGAAAGCGACTACCGCCATCGTTGGAATGAGACATGGCGAGCGAACCAGAGCGGGGAACACTGCCAAGCCCCCGACATACCTTCCTACGTCTGTTTACGTCAAGAAAATTTCGAATCAAAACAAAACGCTTCATTTACGCCGACACCGTGCACCATGTGACAACGCGTGATTACTGGCTGCCGTTCCCAGGCGTATCATACGCCGATCCAGCGAATGATCTTAATGATTTTTTTCTAAAATGATTTTATATTACGACGTAGATCATTTAATTGCGTCTTCGTTTGGCCGAAGAAATAACAAACTTCTTTATACATACCCAAGATATGGACTCGAGCTGGCTATGAAAAAATACAACACGTTTGGGGCTAAATAGAAAAAAAGTACTTTTTTATCCGTGGGGGAATATTATAAAAATAAAAAGCTTTCTTAAATTGTGTTTCATATTTTCGATGGCTTATAACTCTCTTCTGAATAAAGCGATAACATGTAGAAAATACGTTAATAATAGTGACATTAATTTAATACACAATTTTATTATATTAATTTTCAAATATTTTAGATATTGTATTGCCTCACAATAAAAATTATGAAGGCACCGCCGCATAAAGGATAATGAAATAAAAGCATGCAACTTGAAAATATTTGTCAAAATATTCAAATATACAATACATATATAAATTGATGTTCAAAGGCGCAAAAATACATTATTGTATCTATCATCTTCCAATGTACACACAAACTGGAAATTTTAATATGTTATGCACTCTATTAGCACCACGGGAGTTTGTTGTGGTGGTACGTTAATGACATATTTTTAAAATGATAATATTATTATGTATTGTAAATGTTTTTCATATTAATCGGTAGACTACATGCGCCTTGTTTTATTTACATACTTTCAACACTGGTTTAGCCAAATTACATTTTACACCGTTCACTGTGTGATATGCTGGACTGGAGTGGTCACGTCGACAAATGGTCGCAGTTACACAGTTACACTTTTTTCGACATTTTGCTATTCACAGTTCAGAACTTGCAATTAACACTAATGCAATATTATGTAAATATATAAAGATAAAAAATTTTAATGTGGATTAGCCGTTTTTGTAAATGAATGTTTATTTTATGTGTAGGTTACAATGTGAGAAATTTCTGATAGTTGGGAAGCGAAAATATAATAGCAAGTGAAATACGAGTAATTTGAATATTATATAGGACGTACGAACAAGTATAAAAGCAATCATTTTAGTTGTATCAGAAATAGATTCCTGGCAAAAAGACAAGTCACTTAAAAACGTATATACAAACAACACAAGAGACAAAACAAAGCAGTTCTGTGGAAAGTTGTTGATTATTCTACCGTACATCTCCAACCTCTTTGTTGAACAACGTTTCGAATTCCCTTACCGGGTCTATCATCAGAACCAGTGGCGTAACTATGCCAATGTGGTGCAATGGAGCCCACAGAAGATCCACGCCTCACAATACTTTTATTATGTATACTTTATTAAAGTCCACATTACTGGACTTTAATAAAATTTATTATGTATACTTTATTAAAGTCCACATTATTTCAAATCTGCTACCGCAAGAGATGAAATTATAAAATGAAAAAAATAATTTTCCCAATATTATCGATTAATACGGAGAAACCTCGCCAACGTCGGGCAAGGAACCAAACTACCAAGGCGAAAATTGATATAAAATGAACCAAACTTTTTTCTTTAATCACAAGATAAAAGCCTTGTTTTTGTCACAATTGGTGAATATTATTAGAGTTCTTCTAATTTACTAATAATAATCAATACAATATACATACAGAGCGTATATTCTTTCATTTTGTCTTGAGAATCAATGCCTTTTTCATTTTGCATCGGGGCCTAATTTTTTTATTTACGCCACTGATCAGGACTAGTAAATTTCTGCTGTGGATGATGCGGTGGATTAATAATATGGATATGAAATATAATAATAAAAATATGTGCAAAAGGTTTTTCGGTCAATGAGCTCAAATATTGAAAATATAAAAAATGTGGAATATATCGGTGCTACGGTACTGGAGTGATATTGCACGTTATTTGGAGAAAATATTTAATCGTCAAAATGTCAAGCATGTCTTGTGACACAGCGCGCACGGTCCGACGCCCTCACGCGGATCCCGGTCAATGAGCTGAATGCTTAAAAATACAAGGAAATATGTAAAGTGTTAACAATGCGCGATATTTGGAGGAGTACTTATATCTGAGTGCGCAACTCTCTGGTGCGGGCGCGGGCAGTTGATATTCGCAGTTTTGTTTTATAATATGGTAGTAATCTTCGGTGATTTTCCACTAATATAATTTACTGACGATAGCATGCTGGAGATGCAAAATAATTAAACGGGTACAGAGATAACACCAGCAAAGGCAGCGATAGTAAATTTTATCCTCCTGAGAACGTATAGTATTTTATTAATAATTGGTCATGAATGCGCTTTCGACACATTTCAGAAAAGCTTGGGACTTTTCATGATAATTTTATGCGGTAAGAAACTATAATGAATTGGTTTTGTCGTATACGTAGGCATTAAGTTTTTATTTTCATTGTATAATTTCTTCACAAACAAAACTGAATCACAAACGTCAAGGAGCAAAGTAAATAAAATAATAATATATCCGATTTGTCTTCCGATTCAGATTCAGCGATCATTTAAAATCTGTAAAGCGGTTTGTTTCTTTGCTAAAAATGCAAAGTGTACGTTGTAACGGTATACTGGTGTATAGCGCGATAATACAAATATTTTATGTTTAAAAAAAAAAAAAACAAAATATGGCACAGTTGATGGGATTTGAACCTATGTTTACTGAGAGATTCTGATATCTAGTCAGACGCCTTAATCGCTGTACTATTGCTGATGATGCTTGTCACTGTATGTATTTATTGACAATATATTAACGTACATTATAAATACATAAAAAAATATTTTAGCGATTTATACCTATAATAGAAAATTATTTTTCAACACGTTGGCCCAGACCATGATTCAATTACAGGTGCGAAATTAAATGGCTTATAAAGGTTTATAGTAGATTAACAAAAAGCCAAAGCTAGAAAAACTAACTATCTTACTACAGAATATTAATAAGACTATTGTTTTTTTGTCTCGGTGCTTCAAATTTTTGTTTAAATAGCTATTGAAGAAAACTAATAAAATATATAATCCGTTTTCTTCGTCATCGTAGACGATTAAGGTACCTCTGAATATACAATTTTACCATTTTCTTATATACTGATATATATGGATCCAAAGTTTAATATATACATTGATTAACAGTTTTATATAAATATTAAAAACTTCACGTTTTATATTCCTGAAAGAAAAGTTTTTTAAAAAACAATATGGTATTCCATCAATCGGCTCGTTAAAAAACGAATTTTGTGCTCGTACTATATAATGTAATTACAAACAAATCTGTAAAAAATTTCACAAATAGAATAATGGCTTCAAAGATAAATTATAAGTTAATCGGACTATCGAATCAAACAGTGTTTGAACTTAAGAAACAAATTAAAATAAAATTCTATTTATAATTTAGCTTCGTTCAAATATAACAATTTTTTTTACCAACATTTGAGTTTGTCCAAGAACACACAATTACTGGATTTTTAACTCCAAAGGCATTGCTATTAAACAAATTATAGATATTTCATAGAGACGAAGCTATTTACAAATATTGTATTATATGGGAAAATATGGGTAATTACAGGTACAATTTTTTGCTACTCTTATATTATTTTATGAATTTTTCTATAAATTACAAGTTCTTTCTTACGTTTATACATTTTGGTAGCAATTACGAGTACATATTTATTTGGTATGATTTGATCAACGACATTCCACATTCAACATGATTTATTGAAATACCTATGCAACGTTACCGTTTTCTGATATGTTTCATTCGTATACAATATATTTATAATACATACATCCAATTTGTTAACTTTATAGACTAAATAAAATGTTGTACGTGTGTATATATGTATATGTGAATGTTTTTCTATCTTAGATCAGTACATTTACATTCTTTAGTGGGAAAGATTGTGACCGCACTCACACAGTCAAGACACACGCACTCATATACGTGGGGAAGTCACCAAGGGCCACGTTATCACGAGTCGAGGCAGTTTGTTTGTACAGAATTATGCAAGCCAAACATCTCTGACTTAACCCTAGAAAAACTACGCACTCGATGCACCAGGTGGGGAACATAAGTTCCTTGGAAAGGAAAACAATATCGTGAGAGGAAATTTTATTTAAAATGTAACGAGTTAAGTACTCGATGACAGAACAATATGTCATAAAGATTCGTCTCAGCTGACGTTCGAATTATTACGTTTAATGAAGACTACTTTGATTTAGAAAAAATTAGCTAAGATTAATCAAAATCATTTAATACTCATTAATATCGGCGAGTGAGGTGGCCAGAAGGTGAGTACCTGTACTTTAAGCAGGGATCTAAAGAGTAACCGTGCAAAATTCAGTTTAGATTGATCAAGGGGTGTAGGATTTTACCGATAACATACAGACACATATTTGATATTAAAAATAAAGTATAATTTTCAACTCGCTTCCCATTACATCGCAAGCGAGCATACCAAAAAGTAAATATCATCGGACGTAACAACAATTGGTGATGTAATCAAAAAAAATTTCAAAATTGAATGACGCACATCTGATTCATTTAAGCAGTAAAACAAGTATAAAAATACTTATGTCAACAATAACACTGTCGTGAATGGAACGACTGTTATTGTAATGTTTTAGTATTTATGGTTTTGATATTTTTCCAAAGGTGTACATAGGTAGATAAATATATATACACATATATTTTCAATAAATTGGTTACCGCATAGAGTATTTTTTTAGACGTTTGTTTTCGAATTAGCGACACTTTTTCAAACGACAGACAATTTGACAGCTGACAGTCGGTTTGTGCTCAGTTTGTAATACGCATCCGCAGATAGGTCGTATAGAGCGCACCGAAGAAGTTGTTGCCGCAGTGGAGCGTAGTATTGAGGAGAACCCGAATGAGTCGATTCGCCATCGTGCACAGCAATAAATCCATGATTACTGACTTTTTCTTTCCCCCAATTGAATGGGATTAATGTGGAAGAACCGTGGTTTCAACAAGACAGCGCGCGCCACAATCAATTTATCGAAAGAAACATTCGATGAGCGCATAATTTCGCGCAATGGACCTGTGAAAAGGCCTCCAATATAGTGTGATTTAACACCTTTGGATTATTTTCTGTAAGGATATGTAAAGTCGCTAATCTACGCCAATAAACCAGAGAAGGTAGACGACTCGGAAGCCAATATTCGTCGCATTATTGCCGATATACGTCTCCAACTGCTGCAAAGAGTGGTCGAAAATTGGACTTCTAGATTGCGCTTTATTCGAGCCAGCCGCGGCGCCCGTATGCACGAAATAATATTTAAACACTAATGGTATAAAAATATTTTTCCAATAAAGCCAATACCATGGCCATTACCATGATTTTTATGTGTTTTAATTTACTTTAAAGTTCTATGTCTCTAAATAAAACACCTTTATAAAAAAATATACCACGAATATTGTCTAGAAATGCGACAGTCTTCAATATGAACCAACATTCTAAGGATCCGTACCTCTAATATGGAAATTCATGTAAATTAATTTTATAATCACGACTTAAGATACTTAGAATTTTTTCGAAATAAATTAGTTTTATTAACTTTTGAAAGTAAGTCAATGCCATGAAGTAGACTCATTCTGAATGTTAGTTCTCTCTCGCTCTGCATAAAGCAATGGACTATATTATTTAAATCTTTTCCTCATAAGATTAAAATTTTCATTTCTAATTTTAATATCGATTGTCGGAAATTTTTTGAATACTAAAATAAATTACGCATTTGTTTGATGAATAAAGATTCCATAATAATAAAAAAATATATATATTATCGTCCCATTATTATATTCCATATATTACTTATTTCAGATTATATATTTACGTTTTCTGGAATTGAACGCATATAAAACTATTTCTATAAATCTAGATATATGCTACTGAGTTTTCCTTAAACATAAATTAGCGTACTCAATATTAATAACTAGTACATTTTAGTTCCGTGGATGGTGGTTCATAGAAGTGCTAGTGGACAATATATACGAGTAAACTAAATCGTTGTCCAAATGGATTTCGGTTTCACCCTGATGCGAGATTATAAAATTAACATGGCAAAAATGTTTGAAGAATACATGAGTTTAAAAGGTAAAAGTAAAAATAAAGTAATAAATATATATATAATTTTAAATTAAATGTACGCTCTGATATCAGAGAGATGAACGATGACTGACCTTATATTTCTATACAAGATCATCGATGGTATGATAGACTGCCCTCAGATTATTGGTCTAGTTGACTTTCACGCACCATTGAGGTCATCGAGACACAATTCCTTGTTCTATTACAGTGGTAATGTTAGAACTCATACATCAGCTAACTCCGCAGTCCCCAGAATGGATTATTTGGAGAATGAATATGCGGAGGCACTCGACATTTTTTCTGTAAATTTAACTCTTTATAGAACTGCATTATTACAATTTTTTGTGTCTCAACTCAATGGTGAAGGATAGATTGCTTCCTTCACATTTTGTATTTATTTTTAATTTTGATTGTGAAAGGACATGCTGACATTATGTAATTTTTGTCTTCGTGTATTGCACTTCTGATTAAATTTTCTGTTATTTTACAAATTATGTTAATACCTGAATAGGGCTTGTATAATAATAATAAATAAAATAAATAAATAACGCATATATAATAATAATAATGCATATATATATATATATGCATTTGAAATTGAGCATCATTTGACAATGTGTTACAATTTTGATACAGTAATATGATAATCCAAAGAGTTTTAACGAAAAAGAATATTATTTTAAAAAGAGATGATATTATTTTAAAGCAAACAAGAACACGGCTTCCGCATGCCAATGTGAAAAATTGACAAGAGTCAAAATTATTCGATATCTGGGAGTACTGATCGATGATCATCTTAACTGGAAAGAACACATATCGAACTTAGCATAAGAAAACTAATTAACTTTTTTAAAGGAATACGATGTATAGTTGATTACAAACTCTTAAGATCGGTGTACTTTGCACTGTGCTACTCCTTAATTAATTATGCTATTTTAGTTTGGGGAGGAGCAGCAAAAACAATATTGGAGTCGGCTAAAAATGCACAAAAAACAATTCTCAAGGTAATAATTGGTCGTCCCTTTAGATATCCATCAGATCTTATATTTAAAGAGTATAATATCCTAGATATAAGACAAATATTTATGTTGAGACTCGTTCAATATTTCCATACTAACAACACCTCTCCCCAAGCAATAAATCATGGACACAACACAAGACAAACAACAAACATCTACACACCAGTTCCGAGAGCAACAACGACATTTTAAAGATTCTGAATGTTCCTAGCTACGACACTATATAATACACTCAGTACCAACTGGAAATCGTACAATTTCAATAAGATTACATAAATATGGACCCAATATATGATTCAATCAGGTAGAGATGAATCAGAAGCATGGATATCCAACAATTTAATATAATTTATACAATTCTTTCACTAATAATTCACTAGTTCTACAACACTCCCACTCCATATATTTTTATTATATTTTTACTTTTTTATTCATATTTGTAATTCTCTTTTTATTCCAAATAACACCACAACAGCACGAAAAAAAAACTGGCTACTTTAACACAGACTTCAGTCTAGCAAAGTAGCCAGGACAACGCTGTATATATCAGAGGTGAAGTCTACTCCATCCCACACAATAAACTATGTATTATGTATGTTTATTATGAATCCACCTCTGTTAGTACAAAAACATGGATGTCAAAATATATATAAATAAATAAATATAAAAATAAAATTGAATACAATTTAAAAAATATATTTAAATAAACATCTATTAATATTCCGCAAGTTCCGTTATTCAAATAAATATATTGAGAACTGTTGAGAATGATGTTGATTTTCGTAATAATTAAAATCAATGAACAAAATTTGTTTTCATAAAGTTCTCAAAGCATCCGAAAAAATTCTTCGAATAATTCTTGAATATATTCTAAACATTCTACACCTGGGTTCTGGAAACTTGATACCCAGATTGACAATATTTCTGAACCATTCCAATAATAAATATTTTATTATTAACTTCTATAACATTTCACCCATTATATTGTTTCAAATTTTAATAAATCTTCAGGTAAAATCCGGGAGTTAACTTTTTTTAAGTGGGTTAGATTTCATGTTAACAAACTCGGAATAGATCGAATTTGATATGAATGCTTTTTCTTTCTGAACTATAGTGACAAACTCGTATTTTAGGTGAATTTATTAATTTATATATTTAACACAGGATACAAAATTCTGCCATCCCTGTTGTAACATGTATTCCCGGGAAATGCAACAGGCAGTGGTAGCGCATGCGCGATTCTAACAACGGATTCAAGCAACAGGTGGCACACAGAAAGAGGCATTATAGTATATGTATTACTAGGCTATGCTTGTGAATTCCTCCTTGGAAAGACGATAGATGATGCTTCAGGATTGTCGTCAGAGTACTCTAGTCCGACGAGCAAATATAGAGAAAATAGGAACATATATACGTCATCTTTACATTTACATCTCCATCGTACACCTTTCCGCAAAATTCTTCTCCTTTTCCTATAAAGAAAATATGTGCTCCAATGAATATGTTATCATGGTTTAGTTCGTCGGTTATGTTTTTAAGCAGCTCGGTACTTATCGACTACGTTAAATATTTTTTTAACGCATTAAAATTACAGCTTAGAATAAAATTGAAAATAATTATTTATAAATCTTTTTTTATTCAGCTTAACATTTTCAACTGTGATTCAAAACGAGTTAGCGAAACTGATTTTTTCACGTTGCAGTTCAAGCTTTTAGAGCTAACACACACCTAAGACTTTCTGTCATACGACAATTCTGTTGTAATGGCCAGTGACGTGCAGTAGGTATATGCTGTTACCATGATATTATATAATATACTATGTGCTACATTGTACATAGGTTTATGAACTTTCGTTTAGCCGACGTCTTTAGACAAAATGAATACATCATAATAAAAATACATTACCCTCAAACGCAAAGAAGAATCATGAAAACAACACGTTTAGTAAGGTAGTAAAATTTGCGAATTAGTAAATGGGGAAGTAGATATTTCGATCATCTGTAAACCAAGTTCAAAACCTTTCAAATGTCATTCTGTTAGGAACCAGCATACTCGTAAGTAAGGACTCCGTACAACACGGATCAGCTAATACATTTCTGACTCTGCCGAGTGGAATTTTCAATTCAGTAGGTAGCAATTGTATGGCTTGAATAGAACGATATATTAAAACAGTGCCTAGCAATTGTAGTAGTAATAAATGAATAATAACCCAGTAGAGAATTACAGCGCTTTGGTGGCATCGTACGGTAGCATCCAGAACTATGCAACCAATGTTTCTACTGATGGTGATGGTGGGCACTAGCGTAATTATAACAAATGAATAATTTAATTTAAATTTGTTTCCCAAAATTTTTAGTAATGTACAGCTTTTTTGTTTGTATGCAGTGCACGCCTCTGGTAATGGCTATGGAAATATATGATCGTGCGCACACTGACGACTGCATATCTCCTTAGATCTCGCGATACGATAAAACTGTCGTAGGTAAGCGCAACCTTTCAGTCAAATCATAAGTCAGTCAAAGAAGAGTTCTGCGTAATGTAGTCATATTTTAGCGACGAATAGTATTATATACACACTAATTTACGAATAAATTATTGTCAAATAAATGAAATACACACGGTATTATAAGAATAATTAATACATCCTACCATACACATAAACATATAAATAAATATAGATTGTAACTTTACTGCACAGCTTGTGTTGCAGTAATCGATGAAAAATTATAGAGTCAAAACTTTCATCGGATTTTTTTACAGATAAATATGCACTAATGAACGCTAATTCATTTCACCCGACGCCACGCAGGCAGGCAGGCAGGTAGGTTCACCTACCTGATCTCGTTTGCAAGCGAAAGTAATGGATATAAATCTCAAACCGGATTCAATTAAATAACAAGTTAAGTTGCTCTAAGAGTCTGTTTTTTGCGCGTTCCACATTTTTTGTTGGTCGGTATGTGTATCGACTGAAAATAAAACATTTTTTTATAAGGTCACTTTTCGTTTGAAATATAATTAGATTAACCAAATTTCAGAATTCGCCACCATCCCAAAATAATATTAAAAATGCGCCTTGAATAACGAATCGCGAGAAAATAAATACTAGAAATAGTAAAAACTTCAACAGCGACACGCAGCAAAAACATAATCAATATTCCAGAAACTACTACCGTAAATCATATCGGATATAATTTAAAAATATTTTTTTTCAATAATTGACATTCCCTTTTAGGATTTTTAAAGCGTCAATTAAAGTAGTTGCAGTAAGGTACGTGCATACTGAATACATTAAGTCCATTATATACGCCGTAATTGATATATCACCGACACAAAAAAAGTTTGCGTACATTATTGTATCGTTTATGAATTATAAAGAAATACATTCCAGCTACATCTAAAATCATCGATTAGCAAATTGTTAGGTGCATAAATTATTAATACTATGCATTTCTCATGTACTTTAAAATATCTTCATTACACATCAAGCAGCTTTGTTCATGTTTTTGAACAAATTTTACATTTGGCTTCCATTTTTTCCACATAAAGTAAGTTTTTTCATCATTATCCGTATACTTTCCGTATATATATATATATATATTATATATATATCTATATATATCAGTGGCGGTCGATGACTTTTTGTAAAAGGGATGCTGGATAATAAGTTTATACCAACTACCAAATATAACACAATTGAAAGATAGCAAAGTTTCAATAATTTGGCTTCAAGTATTCAAACTAAACTGTCAAAAATTCGTCACACAAACAAATTCTTCAAAACAATCCGCTCGCTTCATAATATGTATGCTATTGTGTGCATTATACCCATAAGCATAAAAGTCGTTTTTTGTACGTTGGATGCTTTTAACGAATGCGTATGCAGTATTCGAAGACCTTGACAGGTGGAATTAAATGCACATGCGCAAAACTCAAATAAATTCAAACTTTGTGAATACGGAACGAATGATAGAGTCCATCGTTGCTGGTATCTGTGTGTTGAAACAAAAAGTCTAAAGCTCTTTGACTCTAGAACACAAGGAATGTGGAGCATCCAATGCATTTATGAAGCGACCGCGTCTGATATAGAATTTGCATATATTTCTTGAACATTTTCAACTCGTAATTTAGTCAGGTATACATCCACCTATAAAATATTGTGGATTAGGTCTGTTGCGTGCTTATAAAATCTTACGGTTAACACAATTGTTATCTGGATAGTAGTAAAATAACATTGGAAGAATACTTAACCTTTAACCCTTCCCTAGCCACGCAGTAACATAAGTCTACCGAGCCAATTAAATCGTATTTCTATAAATATGCACAAAGTAAAACGTACATTTTACTTAGTCCTAACAAAATCATTTGCGCTTAGAAAAGACTAGTGAAAAATCAATTGTGTAAACCGAATCGTAACGAAAAAATAATTTTTGAATTCAATGCTTTATAAAATTGATGCGTCGCATGCTATTTGCGTTAAAAATTCTACTTGTACCACGTGAAAAAGATCACACATTAATTTAAATGAAAAGAGATTAAGATGAAACTCATGTTAGGATGGATCTTTTGACGAATATGTTATAAGAATAACGTTTGAGAATAAAATAAAAATAAAAAAAGTTTTAAATTATTTTATTTATCATTGCTTATTATATTTATAGTGACTATGAAATTAATTATTTTAAAGTCATTTAAGCTTGTAAAAGCATTTTTTTCCCATTTAAAGTTCTTAAAAAACTCAAATTTCTTTCAGTAACATGAGTTGACAGTATGGCTGCGTAGGGTATTTTTAGCACGGTATGGTAAAGGTTAAAGAATATCTTTGTATAAAATCCAAAACTGTTTTGGAAACTCCATACACTACACTGGCACTAAGTTACACTCACACTACACAGGAAAACATGAAATTTACAGAGTTAATCTAAAATAATAATAATTATAATAAAATGTTCACGATTAAAATAAATGTATTAAGGATGACATCATTAAAATGAGTTTAATTTCCAAGTATGTGTGCGTCATCAAGCACAGGACTGATGACTGCCATCATAACAATGTAATGTTACAGTGTGCCCTAACAACGTTAAGAATTGCCACACACAACATCATATATATGTTTTTTTAAATACTAAATTAATGTATTAATTATAAATATATACATAAAATCAATTTTGTCGAAAAATATTGTTCCGAAAAATATCCGGGGAAGTGCACTTCCCGGTGACGCAAAAACAATATTTTTCGACAAAATTGATTTTTAATTTAGTATTTAAAAAAAATATCACAGACCTATGTTCTGAATAATTACAACTTCACAATAAGAATGTGTTTTCCTTAATAATCATATATATGTATATATGCAATATTATTATTATTAAAAATTTAAATAAGAGAACGCTAAGAGAAATTAAATTAATCTATCTTCAACATACATACCTAGTCCACAAAAATTATCTAATTATTTCATTTTCCCTTTTATGAGTAACTTTTATGAGTAATTTTAAGGTAGAAATGGGATAGTAACCATGCTAATCTACCAATTTGAATCAGGCTTTGAATACTTTAATTCTAATAGAATAAAGTAAAATATTGCAAAATATAAAAATATTCATTGTACACTATTTTGTGTGTAATACATAAAAAAAATATTCATTTTACAGTATTTTGTGTGCAATATTTTACTTTATTCTATTAGAATTAGAAAATTAATTGGTTAGGTACTCATAAAAGGGAAAATGAAATAATTAGATAATTTTTGTGGACTAGGTATGTATGTTGAAGATTGATTCATTTAATTTCTCTTGGCGTTTTCTTATTTCAATTTTTAATAATAATAATTTTGGATAATTTTTATAGCGCCATTTTCGTAAAAAAATTCACCTCCAGGACGCTTTACACGTAAATTGTTTATAGTCCTACAATTAAATTATATCTAACGATCACATAAATGAATTAATTATAGATAAAAATCTTTTTAAAATTGTATTGTAAATATCATTTTGATCATTAAATTTAACATGTATTAAATATATAAAAAAAATAAACTTAATTCGCAAGACTAATTTCTATGGTACATGCGAGATTCAATACCTAATTGTGTATTTTAAAAATCCAAATTATTGTGCGATGTTTTCGTAATTAAACTTCTTTCCAAATCTCCAAAATATATAAAGTAATAAATTATTTGAAGGATAATTATTACTTTACAGGTCGTATACCTACAAATACAATACAATACAGAGTATGTACGTACAAGGGTTTAATGGGAAAGAATAAATATATAAAATGTAATTAATTTAAACACACTTAAACAGCGCGAGTAGAATGAACTTGAAAAGGAAATTTAGTGACAATGGATAAATGATTAAAGGTACCGAGAATCTATTTCAAATCGAGGAAATTATTAATTACCGAACCTTTTCTTAATTGGATTTGATACGCATTTTATTATATTACCATACACTCTTAACGACTTTCTTCCTCGCGAATAATCGTTTTCCAACGATTCTACGTCCAAGTAATTTAGGCAATTAATCCTGAGATACGAATTAACATCGATTTTAAACCTCCAACACGAACGGGTGATGCTTAACATCTAGAAAGTAGCACTTACTCATCTGCCGAGATTAATTAACGAGTGTTAATTATTTCGATCGTTACCTTCTCGATTTCGCAACCGATGGAGCGCGAAATGAAATCGAGCATGCCACTTGTTGCGTGCATTAATTAGCTTAATTGAGGATTTTTACTTTTGAATAATTAATAAATGGCGTGCGCTGGAATCGTGTAATCAAGGGCCATGTCGGATGGCTTAATCGCCGCTGGCAATGGGGATTATACTCAAATTATCTAAACTAGTTGGGGGTTGTCCGAATCATACGGACACAAAAATCGGTCATTTTTGCCGGCTACATCACTCTTTGTGGAAAAATTTAGAAATAAGTTATTTTTGTTCTGAAATGGAGGGGTGTAGATATTTTTCTAAGGTTTCTATGGACAAATAGATCCTTAGGGAAAAGCAACACCATCATTACTTATAATTTATAGTCACGTAGAGCACTCATCCTCTTGAAACAGTTTTAGTTAATTTGATTATTCCAGATTTATATTGGCGTCATTTAATTTTCATATTTATTAACTTATCTAATATCTCTATATAGGTATATTACCTATGTATATTAAAAAAATACAATAATTGTATCATATTGTACGTATGTAACTATAAAAGTAAAATATTTAAATTTAATATAGACAGATGTGAGGAAATAGATACGTAGATAAGGACTTCTGATAAAAAATTGAAAAATGATTTGATTTCCTTTTAAAGTCAGAGAATGTTAACCGAAACGATAATGGCTGATTTTTGGCGCCCATTTAGTAAGGTTGTACCTGCAGCGAGGCTCCCTTCACGCGACGGCGGACGCACGCATATCCGTGAAGCCGCGTCACCTTGCGCTGACTTCCGGCGCGCCGTGTAGGACCGAGTGCCCTTCGGAGCCGCAGAATTAATGGTGATAGTAAGGGCCTTCCGGTAACGTACAATGAATAGTGGTGGTGTTATATCAAGGCCCTACGGAATCATAAAAGGTGAATTCAAATGCCCTTTCGAAACAATAAATTGGGATGTTAATTCAAACAGCCTCACGTCGTACAGCATTATATATAAAATGATTAAATGCTAAAAATTATATTCAACTAAACAGAATTTAAGATTTATGATAAAGTGTAATTTTTGAGCAATACAAGGGAAATGTTTTTCTACATCTTATTGTCGAATTAGTGATTATTGTTTAGTATATTTTTGCGTGAATTTCTGAATCCTGTCATGCAGAATAGTTCGTCTTGTCAGCCGATATCGGCTATAAATAGGTGCTGAGTTTTATTAATAGTGTATCTATTTTTAAAGATTTTAATTGCGATTTCATCTTGACGATATAAGTAATGTTTTCAAATAATGTAAATATACAACGAGATGAGATCCTTTTATTAGTAAAGGTGACCCCATCTCAAATTCTCATTAGCGTAATTCAATGGATAAAATTAATAATGCGTTTCACGTACGCTGGTTAATCCTATCCAGCGAATAAACCGATGATTACGATAAACCATAAAACTACAAAATATTTTAAAATTTATCAACCAAAAAAATTATTGAGCATTCGTATATGTACTTGCAAACGACTTAACCATTGATGATTGACATTAAATAAATTTATTCGGTGGTTTGTTACTTATCCAGAGTATTTATACAGTGGTGTTAAATATCCCCTAAGTACCATATATTACATATTATGTACGCTTCCATATATATAATATAGTATATCCCAATGTTTTTCTATGTGTCACGCATAGGGAAATATAAAAGGGAACTGTATCACAAAGGAGTGACGTGTCAACTTCCTTTGAAATAGGTAGATATACATTTCTGGTTCTGGAAGTACATTTCTCAAACAGAAAACGAATATTTATATTATGAAAGTTTAAAAAAAACCTGTGTGTGGTGTGGTAGATAATTATTAAATTTTACACACTTTTTTTTCAAAAACAGTCTGTCCTTGTCACCCGTTCTAGGACGGGTTTTAAATAAAATTTTAGATCGCATTTGGCAAATACAGTTAAAGTTTATGATGCAATATGGTCAACTATTGCATATCAGCAAGTGGCTGAAATATCTAAGTAGTAGAAAAGACGTATGTAGGTCTGTAGGCGCTACTTGGTATGATAGCCTGCCTGCATAGCCAATCGAATCACAAAAAAGGACTTTTAATCAAAATGATAATATTGAAAAAACAAAATGTTTTAAATTCACAATTGTAATCAATTAAATACATTTTAAAAATAAACACAAATATGAAGAATTTTAATTTATTATCAAAACAAATAAATTGAAAGACTAATGTTGATCTTTAATACTGCAATAGTAAGCCATGCATTGTATATGATTTTGGGACATAGAAGAAGTCATCTTAATAAAAAGCATTGAAATTCTATATTATAAGTATATTATCTTATTTATCTATATCTGTGTAAATGCCTACCTACTATACTATACCTGCCATGTGTAAAGTATAGTATTTAAAAATGGGTAATTTTTAGTTGTCGGGACTATTTTTTTTATACAGATAACCCCTTTGCTTAATACGGGCTCAATGAACGCGGATTTGTTATAGCGCGGGTCCACATTGCTTTTTTAAATTTTTAGGTGCCGTAATAAAATACATTATTGGGGCTTCCTGTGATTACTGACCATATCGATATATCTGCGAGTACATTATGAAGGCGGTGATTCCCAGTAATATGAGGCACGTTTGTGTTTGCGTTAGAGTAAATTTAGGTAATTGACACAGCTTGATGCGATCTAACTTTTAATATAAATTATAATATATTTTATAACCACGTGATTGTTAGAATATCAAAAACCCAAATTCACGCAGAAAGGTGAAAGTGTTGAAATGAAACTAAACGTTGTTGGATGAGTAATGGAAGAGAGAGGTAATTTTGTTTTTGTTAGTTAGTAATGTAAGTACAACCATGAAATATAAATAAAAAATAAAAAATCAAATAAAGCGGCTAAATTATTGGTGGCATTTTCATGGATGTATATTATGTTAGATTTTTTTTATATGCATGAACAATCCTTTTTTATAATTTATAGATAAATTACAAACTTTGAGACCTTTGATATTAATTTCCTCCGCCTAGTGCGGATTCATGTCTAACGCGTCGTCCGTGAACGCATCTTCCGCGTCAAGCGGGGGTCATCTGTATATTGTTTTCAACGTTAAAAAAAAAATGTATTTATTCAGCGACTTCCTTTTCGTAGCAACTTTTGTAAGCTGGCGTTGAAATTTCTTAATACAATAAAAAAATTATTACGTATTTGTAATTAATTTTTATCAATTTTAATTATTAAATTTAACAATATTTTGAATTAATTACAACACATTAATTGCATCTAATAATATAAATACAGATCGCAATTAAGCGTGTAGTAATAACCTTTTCGGAGTAATTAATAGAAGTAATAATTATGTAGTATTTTTATATACATACCAACTTGAGAATCGATTGCATCCGGTCCTAAGATTAATATTTCTAATCAATTATTAATTTAATTAGTATTTTTTTTTTGTTCTGTTAAAAGAAAAATTATGATATTTTTGGTATTATTTTTCAAAATTGATAACTTCGCTCTATAAAATGCCACCGAAGGTAAAAAGCGTCACGTGTTCCAGTCGTTACCGGCAGGAACACGCACTAACCAGTATATAAAGTGAGAACGAGTGGCGGATTTGAATGAAGATAACTCCTGCGACGAAGTTTTGTCGGTTTGTGAGTCGTATGAGAATTTTATACTCATATAGAAGTATCGCTTCCACGATATGTTTAATAAATAACATAATCCAAGATTATTTAAAAAACAAATAAAATAAAATTCGGAATACGTACGTAAGCAGTTTTTTTTTTATCACGGTTCCGCTAATATTAATTCTCTAATAATTACAGGTGAAAAATAAAAAATGGCCTTTTACGCATTCCGATAAATATTAAAATATCCAATTACGTATTTGATAAGCATAAAAAAGGCAAGAGGGAGAAAGGATGAAAAATATGTGAGCGTCTCTTTATCGCGTCAGGTTTTGGTAAATATTATTTTGATTCAGTGGCTCCAGTTATGAAGTATGTACTTAGATTGTATAATAGTGCTGGCGTCAGAGCGCGCTGACAAACGTTCTCTCGCACGTAGCGAGTAGTGTAGTTGGAAAGTTATGACTGGCTCAGAACAACACAACCATCGGATCGGGTACACGACACAATTAAATACGCATGTTTTCAATGTCAAATTTACACCATGTATACATAACAGATCTGAAAAGTTTTAGTAGCTCGGTTACCATTATATCCGGGTATTTTTTAAAATTCCCAGACAAATGTATAAATATATTATATTACAGATACCTTAAATTAAACTCGTTATCGTACTCGTGTCTCCAATTTAATTACTGAGATATTGTTGATGTTTGTAGCGTTAAATTTGTGGTTAGAAATAATTAAAAATTATATCTATATTTAACTTTGTATAAAATACTGTGAGTTATTTTTAAATCAACTGGTTTTGATACTAACGTGTCTTCGTCAGGACTGGCGTACAACTGAACTACTCCATAAAAATAAAATATTAAAAATACATCAATTACGGAGCGGGGGCGCAGTCTTGGTAGGACCGGGGAGGTGATTAACAGGGAGACATTAAAATAGGGATTATGTTAAATAGCGGGTTGTTGAGTTCAATTGGTTATTAATAATGTTAGACATAGTGTTGAGGGATTTTTTAATTTCTAGAATTCCCAAATTATCTAATCTAACACCATTATTATTAATATGTTAAATTTCAATAGCGTTTTCTTTAACAAAATTGTGGCCTGTCTTTAAAAGATGGTTGGAAAATTATGAAAAATTATTATTATTATTATTATTGAGCAATATAAAGCTTGAATATTTTTTCAGAGTTCACAATTAAATTATTGCACTTTTCTTCTTTATAATATAAAATATTTTAATTTAAAATAGAGGGATAATAAATAAAATAATGTATAAAAGAAATATTCTTATTTTATTTAAACTAAGCGCCAAGAAAAATAAAACTAACTTACCGCACGGTTATTAAACGATCTTGTCTACTTATAATAATTATAATTCACAATATTTTGATGAAAACATTTATTTATTTAAAGATTTGCCCGTTTGGAGCGTTGAAGAAGAAACAAAATATTCAGAGCATTCTTTGTATAGACCTGTACGTGTCGTACTAGAACGATAATTTTATGAAAAATTTGTAAAAATATAATAAATAAAAATTTTGATACGATTTCACATTTTTAATATTATTTTTATAAAGTTGGTACCTACCATATTTTTAGTAATGTTAATATGGTTTTTCTTTTAAAATAGATTAAAGAACGAAGAGTATAAATACATATAGAATTAAGAAATGGCGCTGTAGAAGATTGAAAATTGATTTAAATATACACCTATGCACCATTCAATTAGAGACACTAAGGATACAAATACTCCTTTTAGGCAAAAATAATGATAAACTAAAAGTTGATAAAAACCACGTGAAAAAGTAAGTAATGAGAGAAAAAGTAAGTGAAAAAAATAACATTTTTAATCTAATATAGCGGCAATGCGCCACAATGTGTACATTAATTTTTGTTTAAATTTTGTGTGGAGAATTTAAAAATTTGAGCGTTTTTGTTTTATCCAAAAAAAATTAAAAAATAATATAACGTTTCTCAATTTTTAATTTTTTGATTACAAAAGCGCCGATTAATAAGAATTATTATTTACTGAGAAGTGCGAGTTGAGAATCGCTGGATTGGTCTACGGTTTGGTCGGTCGTAAAGAATGGCAAGGCCAGTAATACGCGTCACGATCAGAATGCAGCTACATATATATTGAAATAAAAGGTGATTGAAAAATAATTATATCAAGAGCCACTTCAGCGTGGTCCGCCGATCGAGTTGGACTCTTGAGCGCTCAGGTACGAATATAATATTATTCCGCAACTGTTAGGGGCCCGGATTTTCCAGATTTTGGATACGGGTATTTAATATTCACCCAGCAACAGGCCACCGAGCTAATGTCAACTTTGCTGCCTAGAAGATATCAACTGAGAATGATTTGCATCGAATATTATAATGTTCTTATAAGAGGAATCGGATCGTATCGTAATGACAGTTCACAATAAACGTATCTAAATAGTAACTCATTCGTTGTCAAAGCGGAGTAACTGGATATTCTTGAAGAAATTTGCTTGTGTATTTATTTTGTAATTATCCAATATTTGCCAGTTAAAAAAATCGACACATTTGCCAGAGTAGCGAAAATATCGAACGTGTTTTTAATTGTCTAGATTAAGATTACTTAAATGTATTATTATATAATTATGTTATGTTATGTTTTTATTATATAATTTTAAAGTCAAAATACTGCACAATACATCTCTGACATTGAGCTAAGGGACAGCGTAACACAACAGAGATTGGGCATTTATTACAGTATATACATACGTACATAACAATAATTTATTGTAATTATAAAAAAAACCCAAAAAAAAAAACGTATATTTTAGGTCAAATTATTATAACTGACCTTACTAAGGGATAATAGCGAGTGACCTACATGTTTTCGCTCTCTGCAAATGACCTCGATAGGGCCGAAATTATATAATGCATGTCAGTGAATAGATACTTGAGGTACCTACTCACAAAAACGGCTGAAATACGAAAGTGATATTGAATTATGTGAGATATATTATTTTATAACAAATATATACGTATACAATAACATCTACGTACAAGGCCGCACAGAGGCGATTCCGAATTTATAACTATTATTGCGTTTAAAGTTTACAACTCTACATTTAAAATGCAATGACAAAATGTATTACGTAATTTATCGGAATATAGAACAATATCAAAAAATAATTTAAAAAAACCTATTTTGAAAATAGTCGACTACCATTATCGAGTCGTAAAGTACGTCAACTTCATTAATTTATTTTACGATTTTTTATAACGTTCCATGCCTTGCGCTTAAACATTATATTATGCACGAGTAATTAACAAATGCTAACATATTAATCTAACTTGAATAAATGTATATTATTAAATTATAAACTTCTATTATAATATTAGAGCCGCCACAACATAAAGCCGCCACAACATATAATTTACATCAATTTTTTTACGTTGAGATAAAATTCGAGCTAGGAGCTTATTTAAAGTCGTCATTGAAATTTAAGGTGAAAGTGTCAGGAACTAAATCACTTGTTTATAATTAAAATGTCAGGAAATCACAAGGAAACGTCAGTCGCGTAAACATTTCTATGCAATTATTTCTCATTGATTACGAATTACCTTAAAACGATCTGTAATTTCATACATAATTATCGCCAATTTATATTTAAAAATTAATGAACATGCATATTAAATGGGAACATTTAAATGGTAATACAACTTGAAAATAATATATGTTTTTCTACGCTTACTTAAATACCTTCTTAATATAAATATGTAGCAACATCCCTTCCAATTCACAATATCCGCAAATTCGACAGCAAATGCTTTTGCATCCCTAGGGCTCAGATTTAAGTCTTCTGATATGAATGGATTATACGACAAAATTTCACAATAAATCTTAATAAATCCCCAAGGCTATCAAATTCAATTCTGTGTTTACACTGACAAAAATAAATTGTCCAAACAATGCGCTTTTCTTTATATTTACGCCTACGTTCATCTGCTGTTGGACAAAGGTCACGCCATCACGTCAAGACGACCACCATTCCTCTCTATCTTAAATTCTATGCATCCAGCTGTTTTTCTCAATATCATCAGTCCAGCGAGCTGGGTGACGACCCACGCTTTGGCTTTCAGGTATCGTCCGTAAGTTGTCGTTTCTTCGGTTAGGATACCCTTTTCCATTTCAACCTTGTCATTCAAGGAACTACATTTTCTACAATGGCCCTACTGCACATATCTTCATTTCTTAGACATTAAAACTCATAAAACCGAGAACAGCCCTATCCATAGATCATTGGCTTATCTTAATCTTGTGAATTATATTTGTGTAAGTGTTCTAGAAGAAATGATCGATATAAAAGATTTACAAAAATTGTAAACACACTAACAAAGCATTTTTGTTTAAATTTGATACAATATATTTGCGTACACATTACGCACACATGTTAACAGCATGCTGCTCCACTAATACTTTCTCTTGAAACACGTATGTATGTAAGATGATAATGTATGCACATATTAATTTTCTATAACACAACACGCCATCCATTGAGTCAGTCGTCCAGCGTATAATGTGCACCGCCGTGGTTAGAAAAAAACCTGTTTTCGGTTGCGTCCCAGCCGTTCGGAATAACTGGGTAAAGACGCTAATTTTTGCGGGGAATCACCTGAAACTAAATATTAAAAAAAACGATTGGTAGGTACTTCAAAAATAACGTATCATACGATAATCTGGATACGCTTAAAGTATGTAATTATTTAGTCCAAGTTCTCATTCACCTTCTATTATCAATAATTAGGTAAATATGTCTAGAATTGACCCAAGAATCTGTAAACATATTAATTAACAATCAATAACTATATGAAAAATATGAATTAAATATATTAATTAGAAAGATATACAAATAAAATCCATTTTATCGAAAAATATTGTTGTTGCGCCACCGGGATTCGAACCTGAATTCAAACCGGGGAAGGTGCATTATCCAACTATGTTACATCGACAATATTTTTAGTGACAAATTTTCGAACCTATATGTTACCTTTTTGATATTAATATATTTAATCATTTTATATGTATATCTTTCTAATTAATATATTTAATTAATATTTAAAATATCACAGACCTATGTTCTGAATAATCACAACTTCACAATAATAATGTGTTCTTCTAATAATAAAAATATAGATAAATGTGATATATAAATAAGTACATACATTGTTAAAAAACGAACTTAACTATGTAGGTATATAAAAGGAAGTTTACAAATGTTTAATAATAATCATGGTCGAATGAACAATGATGATGATGATGATAATTATAATTTAAAAGTGTAATCAGTACTTGCATCTAGCATCTAGGTGTAGATATATAAGCAATCTTAATATAATATAATATAATAATGTTAGATGTAATGGGAAACTATTTAACTTTGACAGCGGATTGGGTCCCGCGGTTTGTATGCCCTTGTGCCTGTTCTCCGTGTTATATTATTCTCTAGGTCTTGGTCAATACGTCTATACGGTCTCGCCAATAATCTCGCCTGGTGATTCGGTGGTTTACTCCCCATTCCGGGAGACAGCAAGTTAGTCCCATTTTCACAATACAAGCGTTAAGTTTAATTAGAAAATATTAAGTAGGCATATTGAAGTGTCTTGATTTAATTAAAACACATCTCTTTCAAAAAGCAGTTTTTTATATCTTTAAAATGCTTACCTACACTTTATTCTGTCTCGCTAGTATGGCATGTGAAGAGACAAGACATTTTACAAGCCGTTACCATAGTTTATTTATTCTGGTTACAACCAAGTGCATGAATCCTAAACAAGATTTGCAAAATTTGCTATCGATGTAATTTGATTATTTGATGAGTGTGCCTGCTCATACTATTGAATATTCAGTTTCTTCAAAAAGTTTGTGGCTTAATTTTTTTTTGTTGGTGTTGTGTTTCTTCATAATACAAATTTTTGTGTTTAATTTTTTTATAGTAAATCTGTTTGACATCTAATTCTCCAAAACTATCTAATATTTCTTTCGTACTACAATAAATATAATTGCAATTTTAGAATAACTTTATTTATTGTTTTTTTGTACTTTTATTACAGGGTTTATTGGTAACCATTATCAAAAAGCATGTTAGTATGTAGTGTCTTGATATACGATTACGCCTCTATATGGTCTAACATAAAAAATCTTTGATAAGCGAAAAAACCAAGGCCAAGAAACTTATAAGACTGGACGGAACTGAAGATAAAACCGGTTATGAGTTGGAAGAATTATTACATAAGCGTTGATAAAAAAATCTCAAGAAAATTATTTTTGTACAAAAGGGCTAATGTCCAAAATATTGTAATCACAATGACCTCCGTCAAATGAAACTATTAACATAGATGAATCGTAAAAAGATCTCCAATTGCCAAGGCATTATTTCATAATGGTGTTCGAAAATCAACCATAAAAATGTAATTCTTATGTTTAGTTACTAGCCTGCGCACCGTGTAAATCCAAGGAACTTCCAAATAGCAGCGGTACGGCAATTCTCGAAACGTGACTGAGATTATACGCCACTACTTGATGCCAAAACAAAAACTAAAAACATCGGGTAGGTGCATTCGCGGAGACCGTGCGAGAATTATACAAGATTATCGAAAATAGGGATGAGTTTCAGACGCCGAAGTGTAGTCACGATAAGGTAGTCAAAAATAGCAAATAACTCTCGGAATTCAATTAAAATGGCAAAAAAACAACAAAAATAATTATTTCCACAGCGCGATGGTTGAAAGTTTTACAAACAATAAATAGCCTTTGCAATGGGTCCGACTGCGGGATTTGATAGGTTGGCAAACGAGGTCAGCTACACGTGGCATAGACGCTAGAAGAACTTTTCATCATAATAACTACATTATTTTTTTTTTAAGAAACGTTATTGAAAACGGGTTAGAGAATCGTTCCGAAATTCGAGTCTGCGGTCGCTAAGCAAGTTAGTTGTCGGAGCGCTCAATAATGTAGACAGATTTAACATTGAAATAAAAAATTTCATTTCTAGGAAAACGCTATGATTAATGGAGGGATCTATAAAAAATAAATCTATAAATCTGTGAATAGTTACAATTTTATTGGCAATTGTTCAAATTTTTCAGTTCACTTTGTTTGTTTATTTTTATAAAATCATCGAAAATACATCTGCATTCTGAGAATTAAAACCAACGTAGAATATTATTGATTATTGTTAGTCAAGCATACACGCGAGGAATTTTTGTGGAATCTTCCTCTGGGAGCCAATTTTGTTGAATCGAGACCACGCGTTGTCTTGTTTCACGGTTTTCGTAAATATTCCGCTTTTTTTATTTGCCCGCGTGTCGCGTCACGTCTCACGGACGTATCTAGGTGGATGCTAATAAAACTACACTATACTAAATCTCACAATTTGAAATTAAAACTACATAAATGAAACATACAACGACGATGCCGGGAGATATGGCAATAAACTAGTTGAAGATTTGGTAATAAAATTGTAGGGAGATTTTTAAAATATAAATATAATAAATATTACATGAGCAGGACCTCTATCATATTATCTTACCTTCCATCCGGCCGAAGAGTTACTATCTCCCTTATCCTTGAAGTAGGGGACATTCTGGACCATCCACTCGTAGATCTGCGACAGAGTCAGCCTGCTATCCTGGGACGAGGTGATGGCTTGCGTGATGAGATCGGCGTAGGAAAGATTGCCCCACGCATTCCGTCTTGAAGAGTTCTTCTTGTTAGCTGCCACGGATGTCGGGGAAGGAGTTGTAACTCCTGCGGAAGTAAAACACCAACATCAATGAGCTTTCTCTGATTATTTACCGTCATATAAATACAAGCAGAAATGAATCACAGACAAGCACCGTCAGCATCAGTAGGAGGCCCGAACTACAGAACCAGCGGGGCAATTAACGACTATAATAGGTAGTTTAGTATTAAAGAGAGCACATTCTTATTGTGAAGTTGTAATTATTCAGAACATAGGTCTGTGATTTATTTGAGCTTCCGTAAGAACAAAGTAGACGGCTTTCAAATAATGGAACGATAGATGTATTAATTTGAAAAGAGTTACATATAGATTCAAAAATTTGTGGTCAAAAGTACTGTCGCTGTAGTTTAGTTGAATAATGCAACTTCCAAGGTAGCGCAACGACAATATTTTTCGATAAAATTGATTTTATATGTATATCTTTCTAATTAATACATTTAATTAGTATTTAGTTTAATGCGTATTTGAAAATAGAAAAATAAAATAAATATTATTATTTCTAATAAAGATTACGATTTGTTGTTTTTCATCATCACTTCGAAATAATATATGAAATACTAAGCATCAAATTGTATTTACTATTGACAGAAACTAAGAATAGTCATCAGCGAAAGGAAATTCAGTAAATACGCCTTTATTCAGAAACTTCATGTTTATGAGAGGTGTATAAAAATAATAACAAAACTTGGAGACACGTTACGATTCCTAGTGTCAGTCTATTGTAGATTTATCTATTTATATTAAATAATTTTGGAAATATTGTGTCACACCGAGTTAGCCGCTGTGGTCATGTGTAATAGAAAATATTTCCATGTGTCATGAAAAACGATAATACAAATATAATAAAGATTTTATTTAACAATAAATGGTAGAAATTTTTTAATGTATTTTGTAGTGAATAAGAAGTGTGATTGTGGCTCTCTGAAAGTAAAATTATTTTTAATTAGTAACAAAATATTTAATGTAAAAAGATTTCATTATTTTATTAACCTTTTATAGAAAATTTTATTTGATGAATAAGTAAAAATGTTATTAAAACACAATGTAACGACTGTCAAATTATTTGCTTCATATGTTGTTTGTCCATTTTTTCTTTTCATGAAAGTGAAAATTAAGAAAATCTTACTTTTACGAAATTGTTCATGACATAGATATTAATAGTTAGTATAAAAGATGATTCAATCCTGATACGGTTAATAATAAAGATATAAATGAAATATATGTGAAAGATATGCGGAAAGAGATTTATGAGATATGATATGAAAAATAAAGATAATGAACCATTATCATCACAAATATGTAAAATTTTGTTAATCAACAGAAATAATGAAACACGAAATAAAAAATACAGCAATTTATTTATATAATTTTCATGGAACCGTAGTCCTTGTGATTTTTCTATGAAACTCTTATCGATATGGCAGACGGCTCGAGTTCGTTACCGTTAAGCCTATTATATGACTTCCGCATTGAACGCAAAATCATTCTGCAAGATCGCAAAACTCGGGAATGGGCAGTCAGTTTTCTAAGTAGATTTTTATTGGTAAAAAATGATTACGTCACTGATCTTTAGGAGGTGTGACGATTACTACTTCAATATGGCCGCGGCGTCGCGTTCCAAATTTACTCGGTATTAAATTGCCGGCAGCGGTTTTACACTGCCCGCGGGCCCAGAGTCCTGGGACGCGGTGTGCCGGTGTAAAAAGGTACAATTTAAGCGAGAACTGAAGATTAATAAGGGGGCGGGCTATTCCGAGCCTCGCTGTCGGTGGTGCGGTTTGACCGGGCCGGTCGCGGTGTCGGGGATCGTCTACAGGAATTTGACGCCGTAACGGAATCGAATCTTCGCAGCATCTGGCCGTCATCGCAAGGCCGGGCGGACCGCGCCGACAGTGCGCGCCGCGCGACCTTGCCGGCTCCACCGCGTTCTGCGGGACATTTCAACGAGAATCAACTATGTAGATGAATATTATAAATTATAATATGTTAAAAAGGCTATTAAGTAGGCAGCGACGGCGCGACGTTCGCAGGCGCCGTTGCCACTCCGACGCGTCATTATTGACGAGCGAGTTAAGCATTGCAAATGGAATCCACCGAAGCGAATAATAAAAAAATAAAAAATTTTCGAACTCCTCAACTCTGCGCTTTTTAAAATTTAGGATTAGGTATCCACTTAATGGAGAAAACAACCCTGCGAGGGAGGTAGGCCTGGCCCGCAGAGGGGATGTATGGGGCTCTGTTGTGACTGCGATCCTGGAGTCCAATGAGGCTGTTGGAGAAAGAAGAAAATATACGCAGCGATGTAAAATAATAAACATAAATTTTCAGATAATTTTCGCCATCTGTCCCACTTCTAGTGACGTAAGCTATATTATTGCACGCACATTTCGAATAAAATAATTATAATATCATCTGGCGTTTCGTCACTTTACCGGATATTAAAAATATTACTCTCCGGACGTTCCATTTTTACAAAGGTATCCAAGCTAGGTAGGGTACCAACTTCCTATGTCTCCATTAATATTTCGATACCAGGAGGCAGGTACCTCACTAAAAACTATTCTGTGTAAATTTGAATATATGATTTTTCCCATCATTATTGGCGGGATTTTACCTAATTTAAATACATAACATAATATTGGAATCTATTGTTGAATGAGTTTGCAAACATCAGAAATAAAGAAATTACTCCATTCTGTTCATCAAGGTATTACAGAATTATTCGGAAATGGAAATGTTTCCCGACTTCGAAGCTTAGCAATCATCGGTAGCTTAGGCAGTATTTTGGAGTATCTCGGGATAATCTACCCTTAAGCTTTTAACATAATTATAAGTGGTAGTTTTAGGTTTTCAGAATTACATATTACAATTGAAATCACTTAATCGATCGTACAACAATAAAATTATAAATATAATTTAGATTTCTGTATAGTTTACGAAAACCTTCCGAGCTTAAGCATTTTCAAAATGTGTTGCTGATAAATACACAAAGGTTTTTAAAAATTCTACCCATATATCATCAATCATCATTACATTGGAATATAAGTGTATTTTTAGTAACGTATTTATTGTGGGTGTTGTAATTACGACCATAGCGACGAGCCTCGTACTCGGTAAGGAGACTTTGTATTATTTTACGTTTGCAAACATTACCGACAGATATAAATTGTGTTTCATTTTTCAATCCATGGCTGCCGAAAAATAGCGCACGTTACCGATGTGCAATATTGATTAGCAGATTCATTCGTCGTATCTCTTAGTGGTTTTCTGATATGCTTAATATTACGCGCCTCGTAATCTTATCAAAGTGTACTCGTATACAATATAAAATAATCCTCCCGTTTAATTGTGTCCAACACGAAACAGAAAAAATAGGAAAATACGAAAGGTATCAGATACAGAAGATGGGTGTTTATAAAATAATAATAAACGTGCACAGAAAGCACAGAAACTTTGCCACTCTTTGATCGGACTCTTTCCTCTCGGCCTGCGGTTCAGGTGCAGGAAACGATTTTATTATAGGTACACAAAAAGAAAAAGTAGGAAGATCGAAAGAATTCTTCAATTAAAAGAAAATTACGCTTCTTCAGCCCACGTCTATTAACAGTTGGACGAAAGATTCTCTTGATGACCGCTATTCCTATCTATCCTCTGTTCTCTGCACTCAGTTGATCCATGCGATTTTTCTTATCGTCTGCCCAGCCAGCTGCGGGATAACTTACTCTTCGACCTCCTTTCTTCCTTAAATTCCAAAAATAAATTCCTTCTTGTAGCTCGCAAAGGCACCGAGTATATTGCGCTTCATGGCTGGCTGTCGCTGGATGAGGCTTATACGCGTACAAGTTTCGGCATCATAGTGCAGGAAAGACGCATTTATTAAAGATTTTTGTTTTAAGGTATAGTGGAAGCATTTATAATAGTTTTAGTTTCTCAAATTCTGTCCATAATATATAATTTGACTTAATAATAGACTTTGTAGACAGAGACATTATAATAATTTCCTTATTTACGTCTAGCTATGTCGCGTAGCAATATGAAAAAAACATATATTGACAACTATCTGTATCGCATTCTTTAACGTAAAAGTATGTGTTTACAGCGGGAAACGGAGTAAATTATTTGATTATTTTTTAATAACTAAATTAAAATTATAAAAATAGTTAATTCTGATCGATCCGTTATTTCTAGTAATGATAATAATAATGATTTATTCCTTTCAGAGCCACACTACACGGAAGCGTTCACCTTACAGCTGATGCAAACCTGATTAAAATAGTCTGCAATGCAACGTGCCATTCTACTCACTTGGGATGCTGGGGCTAGGGGTGCAGTTACAATACAAGATAAAAAGACGGCAGAAAGAAACACACATTATATAGCAGTCATAAATAGATGACCGATAATTTGCAAATTATTACGTACCGATGTATTCGCCAGTCTTCGGACTGTCTACTGGTCACCTTTTTCATGCGTAACTCATTCCTTGGGAAAAATATCAAATTGTTTATCTCATGTGATTTAACCCACTTAATCAATTTAATTCAATTAATTTAATTCACTACCTGCGTGTTGAATGTCTTGGCTTACAGAAAAAGTACATTAAATGGTGTTCAAGTGACTTATCAAAATCGGTAGTTAGAGGAAGTAATTTCAGAACAACTACTGTGCTCTTTACCATTTATATTTGTATGATCTTTTTTTTAAAAAAATACTACCAATAAATATAGATTAGATATAGATTTAGATCTTATGTAGCTGACTTATGTATTGCGTAACATGATGGTCTATATGATTTATATCGGGCCCGTAGTTCGGGTCTGACATTTAAAATGATAGTATGTATTACTTATAATATATTCTTCTATTATAAGAAACACTCCCACTTTATCTTTCGTGATGTCGTTAATTATTTATTTCTCTGTATATTTATTATAAATAATTAACGACATCACGAAATAAATTAAAAATAAATTTTATTACAACTAGTCAGTACATATTACATATTACGCCAGGTATATATTTGTAATTAGACACAATTCTTGGTTTAAACCACGATTTGTTCATTATTCTACATGTTTCTATACCTATGGTATTTTCTTCAGGAAACAATATGTAATGAAATTAAAAAATACAATCATAGATAAAAACAAAACTATAAGATGGTGAATAAGTAAGAACTAATATGAAAACAAATTTAAAAGGTATTAGAATTAAGGAACATTTGAGATGCTTAAATAACAATAACTATTTAGAATTTTCCAATGACCTTTTGGAAACAAACCATTCTTTTGATATTAACAAGGGTTTAGAAATTATACGTACAAATACTAGGGGTTTACAGTTAGATAAATTTGAAATTTTATAAATAAGAAAAAGTGTTAAAAGTAAGCTTCAAATTATAAATAACCAAATTAAATTTGCAAATAGTCACCTTTTAAATTTGTTTTCATATTAGTTCTTACTTATTCACCATTTTATAGTCTTGTTTTTATCTATGCTTGTATTTTTTTATTTCAGTATACATTGTTTCTTGAAAAAGATACCATAGGTATCGAAACATGTAGAATAATTAATAAATAGTAGTTTAAACAAAGTATTTAGTCTAATTATTAATATAAAATGAGGCCACAAAATAATTTTCCAAATATTGAAGAAGGTATATATTTGGGTTACACTGTTACCGACGGTACTTTATGTACTCTATTACTCAATCTAGTATTTTGAAAACAGACTCCACAATTTGTGACAAATGAGAAATTGACGAGATGGAATTCTTCATAAAGTCAGTTGCCTCTAAATTAACAATGGTCTCTGAAGATGCCTGTTGATATTCTAACGAAACGGCGGAGGAGAGGTATGGCTCAAGGCTGGAAGCTGGACGCGGAATATCCTATATCATGGCTGTGGTATGGTGAGTGAAGTGTTTTTGATATTAAGGACAATTACATAATAATCTATTATTTTAGTGAATTTCCTGATGTTTATTTGTCAATATTTCTAGTAGTGTATAGATTTTTTTGCCTGTAGACAGTGCACGTCCCTGAGGAAATATAAACGAAAATTCATTACTTTTAATGTTTTTAAAATATCAACTCATCAATCGATCTCCGCAACAGTTAATTCTTGATCTGCTACGATGAATATATTATTAAATAATTTTTGTCTAGATTGATAATTTTGACCAATACCATAATTTAATTTGTTGTTGTTAAAATGGTTACAAAACACAGTTATACAATCGGCCACGTAAGACCTATTTTCGAATAACATTCGGGATATACGTGAGATCCTTCAACTCGGGGATGATGCCTATATTAAGGGTTATGTAGGTTGAGTGAAACCACGTGTTGAATGTCCCTGACAGAGAGCGTCAACGGGGTCAGAGGGGTATGGCGGTGCGGGGGGAGCCGGAGGAGGGGGCAGGCGGAAGAGCCTTGAGAGCCAATTTGGTAGGCTTCTATCTGCGCGGTCGAGAGGTGAACCGTGCGGTCGACTTACGTAATGTTTCCGACATCAAAGTCGAGGTTCCAAGTATGTGCAAAAATTTCGAGGGCAGTAAGAAATGATTTTGTGATTTGAACCATAATTAAGTAAGTATTTTTAATTTAAAATATTTTTGGCACGCGCAAATAATTATCTAATTATGTAAACATTATTATGAGAATTAGTAGCGATACCCACTCTCACCCCCGCTCTTCATCGGATCTTGATTGATCAATAAGTACCGAAGCGGCGCAAGACAGCGAAAGATGGAAGCGCCTTGCCAAAACTTTGAACCTCCGACCAATCAAGGATAAGGGGACGAAAATAATGATGATAATGATGATGATAGCGACAGTGTCCATATCGTCTCAATGAAGTTTGTTTTATCATGACAGATAAATTCAATTCGCACGGCAGTTACTTTGCGCTATAACATAATTATTGTAATTTTCACAACTAAACTTTGTACTACACACATATCGAGTTATTGTCACCTGACTTCTCGAAACTACAGTAGTGACAATAACCCAACGTGTGTGCAGTACAAAGTTAAAGTTTAGTTGTGAAAATTAAAAACAAACCGTACCTACTATAATTTGTTTGGAAATATATATATTATAACATATTATTTATCCCGAAGGAATATTTTCGCAATATTGCATTTGATGTTTAACTTTTTACCAATCTCAAGCTGATCTCTGAGCTAATCTTCAGATCAAAATCTCAACACACGTAAGTACTGAGATTCATTTTAATTCAATTAGAATTATTTCGACGGATCTCATTCCGCCGACATGAATCGTGATAGTTCCACCGCCAATGTAATTACTTAAGAAAAAATCAAGCATTAAAAAGTTTTCAATGTACTTAAGGAAAGAAGCTAAAATATTTTTAGAGACATTTCCCTTTCACGGGAGTGGAACAAGTCGTCACCGTGATTGGTTTCCATTAACAATTTAAATCATACTCCTAAAACGCCGTCACATTTTTTTGGTCAATACAAAACTTGAATCGCAAGGTAATTAAGAACAGGTTACAACTCAAACCACCATTCTAGAAAAAAACATATTGGATATCTACTGCGATTGAAAAATAAGAAACTAGTAGAATCAGATAGTAACGCCACGTACCGACCAGGCTATTTTAGCACCACGTTCGTGCGCGGAATCTCCAAAATTAAAAACGAAATCATATGATAAAATAACGTTATACATAATTATCACGTAACCTAAAAATGAACACAGCCTATTCAATAGTATGATTATTAAAATTACACGCAATAAGAACGTGCTACAGACGTGAAAGACAATTTTTGTTGAGAAACAATTTCCGTGCGAGGACCCGGATACTGAATAAAGTACATCCCAGGCGAAGATATTATCGAAGATGGGAAGACAACCACACTAGCGCGGCAGGGACGTTAAGCCGGCCGTACAAGTAACAGTATACCTGACAGGTACGCCTGTTCAGATAAACATGACAAGTATACCGAAGCTCAACTTTGGCCATACATCCACGGCAAACCCGTGACAATCTCTAAGTCAACCGTGACATCGGTACAGCGCAACTGCGACGATGCGGTAGCTTTGTAGATCTTCTCGTCATCTTACGAAAGTGATAGAAAGAATGGTTGTTAAAAAGAAGCCAATACAGTCAAGTCAATTTAATAAAGGAATTCAATGTAGAGCTTTAAGATTATTGTCATTATTTCAGAATGGATGGCTCAGATTTATTCAATTCAACAAAATCTTCAACAATTACGCAGCGCTTGCGAGATGTCATTTTTTAGAATTACGCAACGCTACCTTCCCTTCGCGGTGGACGGAACAACTGAGACCTACGCCCTGGAGTAACGCACGCTCAGGTTCGCCCGAAGTTACCACTTACCCACAGGTAAAAAAGATGAATTTTTAATTGTTGTCAAGTCGCCTGTACATGTAGGGATACCTGCCAGTTTTGTCACATACACGCCCCGGTTTGCCTGTAAAGCCGACCTGAACAGTACCGTTGCGTGTATGGCCGGCTTTAAGCGTGCCTCACAGTATAATTTCATTTCGCCAACTAGTACATCCTACCTATTCGAAATATTTCAGGGCTAAGATAAATAATACGATATTGTTGTAAGGGTCCATGCAACGTGAAAACGATTTTACATTAATATAAGGTTATACCTATACCTGTACCCTAATAAGTTCCTAATAATTCAATACTGATATCATTATGCATATTTAAATCATAAAGATTTATAATTTTTGTTTCTCTCATGTGACTGACTTCATCGTTCCAAGTTAGTTATTACGGCAGATTTTACACTGAAGACACCATTCACTCTTTTTTAAAAACTAAATCAACAATTTGTGACGCCTACAACAATCGGTGGGTTATATTCCTTTTATCAACAAGGGAAAAATTGGACACTTTTCGAATACGAGACAAATGGGTGGTCCCAAGAGCTATATCAGTTTACTAAGTATAGATGATTAAAATATTATATACGTTTGGTAGTACGTATGTACTGAGATTAAATAAATGAAACACTGTCGTGCATTTGAAGCGTCAGCCTCCGCTGCGGCCCGTACCAGCGAGCGCGCGCTGATCGTTAATTATTTAAACAAAAATATTGAGGGAAGTAGAATTTATAAATTATGTAATATCTGCGACGACACTTGGCCTTGAATGAGTACTTTGTGTGATGTATATTGTACATGTCCACCTAGTTAGATAACGCGCTGAACTTGACAAAAAATACGTAATTTTGGGAATAAATATATATTTTACAAGTATTCTTATGTAATAAATTATAAATATATCAAAACATATTTATTTGGTAAAATTAGGGCTTGAAATCTTATCATATTCATTTCCGAATAGTGACATGATTTAAATATGCCAAGGCTGCAATAATGCTGTTCACAGGCAGACCGTTCAATTTTAACACAAAAAAATATCATTCTCAAAATAAAATACAAATTTGCATAATTCACCGCGAGTCTAGCTACGTCAAGTGACTCCAATGAACTACAGTAGCTGTTAACTGCGGATCACCGTCGGACAACATGTATATGTATATATACATGTTATATTTAAGGTTTTCACTAGTAAAAGATAACAGATTATTTTCTGGAGGAACCCGCGTCAAATAGTCTTCAGAAGAACTTTTATACTCCCAATGTTTCGAGTAAATATCATTACTATGATACATTAAAATGAAAGTGAGTTAAAATCTTAGTAGGTGTTTAATATTATTAGTTGACATCGCGATTAACTGTATCTAATGGTTACAAAAGGTGACTTGTAATATAATCATTTGTTTAATATTCAGCTTTGTGCATGCGTAATTACCTTGCTAAGTGGTTCTTTGATTATTATAGGGGGACTTTGTTGGTTTATTATTAATAGTGTTTTTTTTGGATGGACATATTTTCATGCTGTATCCAAGATAAGTTAGTCATTATCATTTGTTTTTGTTTAAAAATGGCAATCAGGTTAATGGCAATAATCCGAAAATATTTTCTCCCGCCAGGTGTCACGTGTATAAAGGTAATGGTGTGTTACGTTATTATTGAAATAATCTTAAGAATATGTCTGATTGGTTCTTCGTTTGCTTTAATTGTTTGAGTTACGATGTATGTAATCTGTTACTACTTTTTTGATAATAAATTATTATTTCAACATTGAAAAATAAAGTTTACGGAAATACCGGCCGTGACTGTGTTGCGATGCGACCATCGTATCGTATTGTTTTCAATATTACTGTTTTCTTTAAAGTTTCTGGTGTAAATACATAGATGGTAATAGTGGAAAATGTTTCAGATGCCAGTTACGGCGATAATAATGTAATACGGTCGAACAAAAACGTGAGTATGTTAATTGAAAAATTCAACAAAAAATAAATGATTCAAGCGATTTTTATATTAAAAATATCAAGAATTCCACGCGAAAAGCAGAGAGAATCACAATCTCTGTTCTTTTGTATATGGAAAGACGCCAGGATGATAAGTTAAAAACGAACGTCTGATGTGTACACAAATACATGTATATAAAACGCATACAAATACAATACACACATTTTGCATACGGACGATTCATGCAGTTATATATTTAATGCTTACTTATGTAGACGATATGTAAAATTATTAATCATGTAAACGAGTCTTTAAATTTATTTATTACGTGCGAAAATAAAAATTAAAGATAATGTAATGCTTTACTAGCGAAATAGACATCCGCCTGTAATTCAACACATCAAGAAATGTTATATGATAACAAAATAGAAACATTAATTCACGATAGTATGAAATAATTTAGCAATACCGTATTGTTATAGACTCGATGGTAAAACTGAGTTATCGAAAATAATCATTCCATTACAAACAACTCGTATGCAGTATACCTATACAATAATGTGTATGGATTCGGTACCTAGTCGTTTTCGAATCGTTTAGAATTTTCATCTGCGTACTCCGGAACGTCGATAAAGCTGTTATATTCTCTGATTCGCAAGCAGTTCTTGAATCCCTCTCTGATAATATGAAAGTTTGGCTAGACAATGAGATAACCTGTTCCATCACAAGATGTCTATTTAATTTGGACAGCAACAGGTGTTATTCGATTGGTTCCTGCACATAAGGGAATTCATGGAAATGAATGTGTTGATAAACTGGCCAAGGAAGCCACTCTTTCCGTAGTTTTCTCTCATCAATTCTATAACCTGGTGTATGACAGACTTAATATGGTAAAAAAACGTAAGAATTATATCTGGACTGCACAATGGATGAATCCAAATAATCGTAAGGGTAATCGGCTTAAAATAATTCAAAGATCTATTCTCCGCACCGCCTGGTTCTCCAAAAGAAAAGTCTCCGAGAGAACAATATCAAATATATCTTAAATGAGAATTGGGCAATACTAAGTAGTCTCACATTTATTCAGATTGAACTTAATAGATTCCCCAATGTGTGAGTGTGGAGCAGAGGAGGAGACCTTTTACCATATCTTTTTGGCCTGTTCATTGCGGATGACAAGCTTTTTTTTACAGTAATCTCGTCAATGGTAATTTTCAATTCCCGGTTAACTTGTGTCATCTTATTTCACTTAACTCGCCACATTTAATCTATATAATAACAAATTTTTTGAACGACAATGGTATTGACTCGTAATATAGTATTTCCTATTCTATAATATTATTATTTATATTTTTTAATTTATTTATTACCTTCGTTTTATTAACCACTCAATTAAGTGGTTAATAAAACAAAGATAATAAATAAAAAATATGAATTTTAACCACAACGTTAATATTGCTAATTTTAAAAGTATAATATTATTATACTTTTTTCTATAAAATAAAGTTTAACTTGATTAATGGCACAAATCACTCATGAAGGGTGGATTACGTATTTAAAAGAAGAAGAGTATCTACATAGTATACATTTAAAAAAATTGTTCCTAACAGTATCCCACATCGTCTTAGTAATACTATCAACGTGTTTACATAAAGCGTGTACACTGATAAAATACTTTTTGTATTTTCCTTAATGTTTTTACAGAAAAATCTTCAGACGTTTTTCGAAATACTATTTTTTTAATATGTACCTTGCAATACATAAAACGGTAGTCACCTTAGTATTAAGAAATATTAATCATAATAAAAATATGATTAATACAATATATTAAAAGCTCACCGATTAACGTCGAGATAAATTTAATTAAGAGATGATAAAGGGATAATTTTTCACATAATCGTTATATTTAAATTACCATATTAAAAGCATATATGCAGTGGCGTGCAGTAAGTACAAAATTAGGTTATGCTGTTACTGATGATGGTACTTATATATATATATATACAGGTAGGCGTACCGGGTATTACATTTTTAATTTTTTTTTTAATATTGAGAATAATTCTATCAATTTAAATTTATTACTCTGTACCGTACTCTGCTTTCGATTTGGCGTAAAATATTTTTTACGATTTCTCTTTCGGACAATGGATTTAAAATGTTTAATTAACAGTGTTCAAAAACATTTATTTAAATAACAAGCTTTACAAATGAGTACAGTCGAAATTCAATACAGAAACAATTGTGTTTTGACATTTAATTTAATATTGGTAATAATATAATTTAATAATATCCTAAAAAATGCAAATTCGCTCGCTTGACAACGATAAATTATAACACACAAATTTTATCTACGCAAAGACAGAAATATGTAATTATAGGTTGGAATACACTAAGAAACCAAAATGTCTAGTCTGTCAAGAAAACAAATACGTAAAAATGTCATTCTACGCAGTTTCAGTAAGGATTATAAACCTTACCTTTTCGAAAACAGCAGCCTTAAGCACAAATTGTTTGAAAAATGCAGAAAATCCACAGACGTCAAGATATAGACATAGATTTAGTAAAAAAATATTTAATTCAATACAATATTAATAAGGATTGAAAAGACAAGCTGGGTTCATCAAGACCTAAGTGCTAGCAAATCGCGGAGCAGTATGGTTAAGCTAATCCGGGTAATAACGGCTAGAATGTTATAGGGTCATTTCATAATATTATGATTATTTAATATTATTTTATTTCCCAGAATTTTTAGTAATGCACACCCTTTTTGCTTGTATGCAGTGCACCCTCATGCATATATGCCTTATACTTTTCGGGTGTTCGACCGGACAATAGAACTTAAGCTATGCAGAAAAGTAAAGTGCATATTATTATAACTTGAATTATTATTATATTAAACTCTTCTAAGCTGGGCCAGGTTACTCACCATTTCCTCCCAATAGCATCCTCCTCCCCTCATTCTTATCATGGATAACATGTACGAAGTTTACATTCTTTAAGTTAAAACTTATCTGATTAACTTTCTAATTCTAATAGAAAGTCGATGTCTAAATAATAAAATAAACTGGCGGTAAAATTTTATTTATAATTATATTTAAGTTCCTGTTGTATTCTTATGTATTATTTTTATGCGTTCATGTATTTTTATTTATTTATATGTAGATTGTTTTTTCTTGTCAATGCACGGATCTTCATACCCACTGTAGTATTCACAGACTGCGCTGAGTATTCCCATAATAGAAAACGAATGCGATGACCGTTTTTAAAAGGTATAATGACTATATTTTTAGTTATAATACGAACCATATTTTTTAATGTGTCGCTTCCTGCTCATTGCAGTCTCCTTGCTTTCCTTTCCTTAGGGAATCTGGAGCGGTATACTGTTCCCGAAGTTATTTAATTTCCTCTATTCTTCGGTTAGATTATCACGTATTGGGCCATAAATCTTGTGCAAGTCTTTGTTTTCGAAGAATTGCAAACTATTTTATTGCACTAAAGTGAGAGACCAAACAATACGTCCGTATAGAACGATCAGTTGTATTAGTGTTGTATACAGTTTAATCTTAAAGTTTCCTCGTGTAATTCTGCTATTTATTTCCTGTTGGATATCATTATTCCCAGATATTTAAAACGTTTAAATAATTCAAAAGATTGGTATCTTACAACGAATGGCGATAATGATGATGGCGTCTGTCCTCTGATTATTTTCAGGTATTTTGTTTTAGCAGTGCTGATCTCTAACCCCACTTCTTAACTGTACTCTATGAGGTTATCCGTGCGCAATTTATCAGTCACTGGTTTACGACTAATGAAACATATTCATCTGCATACGCCAATGAGATATCTACGCTGTCGTTAGTCGCTGTTTGGCGTTTCCTTATCACGTACTCCAGGATTGCATTAAAGACCAATGTCGATAGTGACCCCTTGTCTAAAGCCATTTCTAATTTGGAAAGAATCTACCATTTTGATAGCAACACTTTCTCCGCTGCAGAATTTCACGAGTGCTTGGGGACTCCTTGTTATTACATTATTACTATTAATTTGATTAGTTGTGCCATAGGCCTTCTGAAAGTCAATGAAAACTTGATTCAGCGTGTGATTATTATGTTTCTATTATTTTTCAATGACTTATTTGACGACAAATATCTGGTTTAATGATTCCGCCGAAAGCCACACTGATAATCTCCTCAGCATACGGTTCTAATTTTTTGAGAATTAAGATTGATAAAACCTCGAGCGCCGTTACAGTTAATGTGATCCCTCAATAGTTACCGTAGTAACTTTTTTTTTATGAATCTGGATTATTACTCTGTATTTTCATTGCTCTGGGAGTTGTTTGTTTTTTCAGATTTCACTCACAATGAAATTAAGCTCTTTTTACTAACTTGTTTCCCCCATGTTTCTAAAGTTTTGCAGGTATTCCGACTACACCTGCTTCCTTTTGCATCTTCATTTGTTTCAGAACCATATAAATATTCTCAACAGAAGGTTTTTCAGTTCGAGGTTCCACTGTGTTTATATTGACAATGATATCATTGTCTACTTTATGCACATTGAGGAAATAAAAAGTTTTTGAGTCGTTTTTCTAATTTCCTCATTCTGAGGCTTTGACAATGTTATTTGTGTTATGTAGTTATTCTAGCTTGGATACGATTCCTGTCTGCTACCTGGCTCATGATCTTCGTCGAACCGGTTGCATGCTTTTATTCCTCTTAACATATCCTACTGTTATTTCTGTCGCACTCAGGACACTCCCACCTTTCTATCGATTGCTATCAATCGTCTTCTTGAACATGGTGTATCGTTCAGTTTGGCTACATCTAACTTCTTGTATTTCCCAAATCTATCCCTTCTGCAGGTGATTAATATCTTCTTCCTAACATTCGCTATAATTAATGAGAGGTCACTATCAAAATCTGTTGCTCGTGGAGTATATTAGATTGGTGTATTCTATCGACGAAATGCGATCTATTTGGCTTTTGGTGCTGCCGTCAGGTGAGTTTATGATAATTCTTATGGGGAAAAATGGTACTTTTTATTACTAGATTGTAAAAAGTTGCCATATTAATAAACCGCATACCATTTTCATTGTATGCTGTGTGTACATTGTGTTGGCCGACTGTATCTCTTCCTATTTTGATGTTTAGATCTCAACTCATTTTCATGTCGTGGGGTGGTATCTGGATTGTAGTTGGTCCTCCCCTCGTACCTCCGAGGCGACTTGCCGCCCTTCGCTCACCCCATTTTTCTATACATTGAGAGAATTTTTTAACTAAACTTTACAATAAATTTTTTAGAAGACTGTTAAGGCCACTCTAGTAATTCTATGCATTAAAAAAAAAGTTAATGATTTATTTGACTTATGTTCTGTTAAAAGAAACTAATTAATGAGAATCATCTTTTCTACAGATTCTTAAAGTTATTTGACTTATGTTCGATTATTTGACTTATGTTCTGTTAAAAGAAACTAATTAATGAGAATCATCTTTTCTACCGATTTTTAAAGTTTTTCAGTTTGTTGCTGTAATTACCTTTGATAGTTAGTCCTGGGTTTTCTATTGGTATTGTTGAATGAAAGATACCAACCTTAGCGAAACCGGTCTGTTAGATGCCGATGGTCGCTCTCCTTGCAGTCTTGAATCTTCTTAAACTCAGCCTTCGAAATTTTATACAACCGATAACCGAAAAATAATACACAAAATGTTTTTATGTCACTGCCGTAAAATATATCAGACTAACCTAACCTAACCAGAAGCAGTTTCGCTTTTGTTCCTATTTTAAATTAACATAAATGGAATATATGTAATCAAATTATAATAGTAAACTACATCGAAGTATAAAACGCGTAAACACAGATTTTATATTTACTTAGCATTCAGAATTCAGAATCCTTTTGAATTCAATCAGATTTCCCATCTCATTCGAAGAAAAACTTCTCCATTACATTATAGAACCGCCACCATGCCTAACAAATGTTGAGATTACATTTATTTAAGATGATAGAGAACACATTTTTTAAATAGGTTTTCATTCAACACAGTCAGCCCACCTCTTTCTTGGTCTTCCTCTAGGTCACTTCACAGGGGTATCCACTTGGTTATGGGATCTTTGACGTCCTGTCTTATATGTATATACAATTATATATAAATACAATGTTCTAATTGTGTAGACTAAAATATATATTTGTACGAAAGAAATTACACAATGAAATTAAATTAAAACAAATACCATTTTTTTATTCTAAATGCAAAAAGTTTTCCATTGTAATAATTAGTTAAGTTAGTATTCAATTTTTATTTGTTTAACACTGGTCACAAAAGTTGTATTTTTCCATTACAAAAATCTCATCAGCAAAAGGGGGGAAATTGACAATTAATGTGGGGGAGAGCGGGTTGGCTAAGGGCACGTTGTTTTTCGTAACATCGCACTCATAAGGGTCATTATTTGAAAGCAGAGAGTGCTGGGCAGGCACGTTTCAGGCCGGTGTTCTGTGAACGTCGTAATGGTTAAAATAAAACTAGTACTCAATTTTATTGTAGAACACGTTTAGGTTACAGAAAGAGAAGATTGATTGAACATCAATTGACAATCAGCAAGTGTAGCATTTTTAAACCAAAGTGAACGTGAAAAAATGAAAATTAACAAAATTTTCCGTAAAAAAAAAGGGAGCTCCTACCGGGACTTTTCTATTGCCACAAGGAAGATACATAGAACAAATCTGACTTGATTATCATCGTTGATATTATATTGTTCAGTTACGAGAGCAGTGTAATATTTTAATAAATTCTAGGGTGCGTCACAAATGACGTTACATTGTTCATTCATCAACCGACATTTGTAGGTAAAGACAATCACGCAGAATACAAAACAGTATTTTTATTTCAGCTCTTTTTCTTCTTTTAAGTGGGAAATCCACCCTTCAAGAGTGATTCGTGCCATTAATCAACTTTGTTTCATATAAAAAAAGTACAATAATATTATAGAATAGGAAATACTATATTACAAGTCAATATCATTGTCGTTCAAAAAACTTGCTATTATATAGATTAAACGTGGCGAGTTAAGGGAAAGAAGATGACACAAGTTAAACGGGAGCTGAAAATTACCATTGACTGTAAAAAAAACCTGTGATCTGCAATGGACAGGCAAAAAAGACATGGTTAAGGGTTTCTTCCTCGGCACCACACTTACACATTGGGGAACCTATCAAGTTATGGGGAATCTGTCATCCTTTTTAGTTGCATCTAAATGGAATCGAAGCCGCGAACCTTGAATTAGTTAACCAATTTTTTTACAATTAGACTACTATAGTATATTTATTAGTCAATAATAAGGCTTATTACTAAAATACCTATTTAATGTTTTTATAGATGTTTTTCAAATATTCATATATAAATTATCTCAATCATTTGCCATTACATATGCTTAATTCAATCAATGTAATAAAGACACTTTTGATAAGGATAAAAATATATTGTTTTCAGGTTACAAGTTTAGTGAATAGGTGACAAATGTACGAGCGTTAGCAAAAATATCCATGTCAGCAGGCCGTCTACGTAAGATGACTGATATTATATATATATATATATATATATATATATATATATATATATTTATATATTTATATATATATATATTTCTAATTAATAAATTTATTTAGTATTTACAATATAACAGAGCAATGTTCTGAATAATTACAACTTCACAAAGAATGTGTTCTCTTTAATAATATATAAGTTGTATCAATGTGTCCAAATATTTAATAAAAAATTAATTGTTAATTCTGGCGTCTGCTGTCGGTTTACTCAAAGGTATTTGAGATTCCGTAAAAACAAAGTAGATGGTTTTCAAATAATGGAACGATAGATGTATTAATTTGAAAAGTATAACATATGGGTTCGAAAATTTGTCGTCAAAAGTACTGTCACTGTAGCATAGTTGGATAATGCACCTTTCCCGGATTGGAAAGAGATCCAGGTTCGAATCCTGGTAGCGCAACAACAGTATTTTTCGATAAAATTGATTTTATATGTATATCTTTCTAATTAATACATTTAATTAGCATTTAACATATTGTATTAATAATAATAAAAACACTTTTGTTTATTGATAAATCAACATGTTTCAAAACCAATGGTCCCTTCTTCAGGATACAATGTATACTAAAATTAAAAATGCAAGCATAGACAAAAACAAAACTATAAATTTACTATTTTGGAGAGAAAATTAATCATGTTACCAAAACTACTACGAGGATACTAGTAGAAATTATTTTATCTTTTTAGACTTAAAAATAATTTATAGAACATGAGAATTGACGAAATTTTCTCCGCGGTGTTCATCTCAGAAAAGAAAAGATTGGTTCAACAAGGAGGTTGGAATTATTTGGCAAAAAAAAAACTAAAAAATAATCATTGTTCTTCGCTATCGTATACATAAGTGTATCTACACAAAAAACATCAGAGGGGTCGTATTTCAATCACATTCAGTTTACTTTCGACCTATTAAATATTTTCTCGAGTAACACGCAAATTGTAATAAAAAAGATTGTCCAGCCTGGCTGTCAAGTGCGGCGTACTTCTCTACCAATTTCAACAGCTAGCACGAGCGGCTCAGACTCACTTAAGAAATTTATAAGTGATGATACATGCGTGCAATTAAAGCAGAAGATATAAATTTTGCTAAACGCCTATGTATAATGCATCATAATGAAATGTAGTAGTAGTATAATTAAATATTCTAGATAAGTAAAGAAAGTTAGCTAAATCTTAGAAAAGTTAATTCTACCGGGATTAAAAGTTAGGCAGAAGCTTCTTTCGGTTTATATTATATACGTTGTTATGAAACTCGTATACAAATACCTGGGTTCTGCACCGATCGGTAAAATAAATCGGTGTGATGGATGATGGCGTATATACTATGTTTTTTTTATTAATACAATAAATACAAAGTATGTATCTAATTACGAGTAAATACATATTTAAATCTAAATTACATATAGGCACATACATACATACAATTAACTGATTAATATTTACAATACTAATTAGATGAATAAATTATTAATTCACTCATGATTGATTTAATTTGAATTAAAGATACCACAGAACTACGCTACAACAAAACTTTACAACAAAAATGTGTTTTAATTTAAAAAATCTATTTTTCATCGCGCCTGTCTTAAAAATATATACTTTTAATAAAGAAAGTATGACTTTTAAATTTTTCACATTACTGTTACTTAATTATAACATTACGGTTTATCACATAATAAAAGATTGTATAAAAAAACGAATAAAATATATATGACACAATACAATAAATATTCCGGGTCGGCTTGGCAGCAGGTCGTCAGGGACATAACATTGTGGAAACATATTGTACTTAATTTTTTGCTTTATTTCAATATTTATTTTCTGCATATACTTCCATAAGTAATGAACTCAATTATGTTAATACAAAAAAAAAGTTTTTTACGGGCAGTAGCGGTTAAATCTATTATTTTCAATACGTACTTACTGATACTCTTGTTACTATACTTATTCTCTTAAATTATGTTTATTTTGGATATTATATTATAATACTTTGGATATTACTCTATATTTCTCTATATTTAAAATGCTATGTTACTTTATTTTTATCATAATTATTTCCACAATCTAAACCATCTCCCTCTCAAAGCACGGGATTTATCCTATTGAGAGGTAGCACGTATTGAAACAAAATTGATTTATGAATGTACATATAGCACCACTACAACAATAACATTTCCAAATAAATCATGGCGAGGACTACATCCCGCATTAGATTGACAAGGACTGATGATGATAAGAAAGATTTAAGTTCTCTACTGAGAGAGGAATCTCGTGTTTAGAAGAGTAGTATAACGGTGCCGTAAAGGTTGGTATGCATCGGTTCGTATCCTGCTTACAAAATATAGCACAGCGATTAATAGCTCGCTCCGTGCTTAACTCTGTTCTGTCCTTTATGAGACTTTTGTATCATGTTTCGAGACAAGCCTCATCCATGTAACACGCACCTAAATACATAACAGTTTTTGAGACGAACATGAAATAAAAACATCGAGTTATACGATACATAATTATAAATATAAAAAATAATTATATAGGTATATAAAGAATATATAGAATTAAATATACATAAAGAAATATAAACAAGAATAATACGTAAATAATATCCAAGAAGAGTGAGTAAATGAGTATTGTTTTAGAAGTTAGTAATACATATACTATTTTAGTATCGTCATTCGAAATGAATTCTAGAAAAATGTTTTAGGTTAAATATATTTTTATTTTGTCCAGCATAATTTCCTCCACACTATGACAGTAATAGTCATCTTTAAGTGCAAACAGGTTAATAATATAAAAAATATATAATTAATACAAATATGTTACAAAACTTATTGTGTACCTCTATACGGCGATAGAGTCAATGATTTCATCTCAATATAGTCGATCTTTAAGGCGAGAAAATAAAAATATTCATATGTTAAAATCAACAGACTTTTAGAATGCAATTTTCAATTTTACTCGTGATTTTATGTAGTGCAGTTACATGCAGTTAAAATATAAGGAATGTTTATTATGTTTTACATTTAATAACGCGTACGTTTCGGTATATATAATTATAATTTGGAAAGTCTCGGTCATTTGTTTCAGAAATAATATAAAATAAAAAGGAACGGATCGGCTATAATAAGTGTTGTTTCTTCAAATAATTGATTAAGATACCATCTTTGTACAATTATGTTATCAATGGGTGGATAGTTTTGTACGTATGTGATATCGTAATTTCTAAGCTATCAAAACGACGACAAGCTAATGCTGCGTTAAGGAAAAAGTGATGCGATAAAAAAAACAACTTGTTTGAATTTGTTTATACTGAAGAAATACAAAACTTTTGTAGCGAATTTTCTAAGACGAAGTGACGTGTGTACTGTAAACACCACATTGCGCAAAAGTAAACAACACGCTTGCGGGAGATCTGCCGCTAACTTGTCAGCCGCATTTTCTGTTCCGTTTCCATCGACGTATTTCATTAGTTATAGACATTTTTGAAATAAATGATGAAATCGAACATACCCATGTTGGAAAGCTGGTGGTTGGAGTTATTGGAGACGTGGTGGTCCTCCGGGGGGTCGACGTAGTTGTCGGGTCTGGGCAGGGGCCAGGTGTTGGAGCGGGCCCTGATCTGGGGTTCCATATCTCCGGGGCCCAGCATGCTCCCGTCGCAGCCCCCGGGGGGAGTCTGCCACGGGCTCCCGTACCCGTCCATGCTCTTCCGAAATCGAATACCACCGGAATCCGCCGCACTTCACCGACGGTCTGCTCAGTTCCTCGTTCACTGTTCAAATATCTCCGATAATCTCACAAGTTTGCCCGGAAAACATAGTGTACCGACCGGCGCGGGACGGTCGTCACTGCGAGCGCTGGCGCCGCTCGCACCTCGGCCGAGGCGCGGGGTCAACCGTCCGATAAATAATGCAAACGGGAGATAACGCTCTCCCGGTCCCGGCAGCGGACACTGTGACGAATTTGAAATTCAATTTATCGCGGACGGGCGGCGGGCCGAAGCGGCGTCGCCGTGTCACTGATAATCACTCTCCGGAGTCGGAGTCGGAGTCGGAGTACGGCGCAGATTGTCCGCTGCGAACCCGATGACGAGTCGAGTCGTGGCGGAGCACGTGTCCAGGCACGGGCGCGGGAGCTGTCGCCGCAGTCGCACCGGTCGCGCCAGTCGTCGCTCGGTGGAATTCCGCACAAGAGGAGCGACCGGAGCCCGGGTCATGTGACAACACTCCGGAGGCAGTTATCAAAGGTCGGGCCGTGTTTGCGCTGCGTCCCGCTCGGCGGCTCTCGCTCGCGCGGGGATTTAAATTCGTGGCACGCCGCGGCGGTGCCCCTCGCCTCTCGCGCCTCTCCCGCTCGCTAAATATACTCGCCGACGAGCTGCGTAATTCGGTTCCTCGTCCACGCGTGGAACTTCGCGAAACACTCGCTTCTCTCTTCCAGCGAGCGCCTCGCTTCGTCTCGCGGCTGCCTCCGGTCGGCTTATAGCGAGTTCTGACAATTGTGTCGAAAACTATTTAAAAGTCTGTCGGCGGGTTGACAGCGCCGATAGGACACTGGAACGCGCTGAAAATCGTTCCGGGAACGGTCGGTGACTCGAGGCTATCGCGAAATATTGCGACGAAACGTAAACAAACCACGCGGCTGTGATGTTGCTGCGTAGTACGCGGTACCTCGTTACACCACGTGGCACGACCTCTCTGCGGGCGATCGCGCTCAGACTGGCGACTGACGGTGAAGGCGGCGCGCGGAGAATTTCAAATTATTTCCCCGCTCATTCGTTCGTGCGCCTTCGGCGACTCTCGGCTCCCGTAGCGGCGGTCGGCCGGACCCGACCGCGGCGGGACGCGCATGCGCGCGCGCCGCGAGTCCGAGGTGCCGCAAAAACTTTTGAACTGGTTTTCGTAGTTTTCCGCGAGCCGCCCCTCGTGCGTATTGAGTTATGCTAGAAAATTATAATATTACAATTTAATATTGACATAATTGTAATGTAACCGATAAAACTAATTAAATTCTATTATTTATTAATTAATTATAATATATGTTTAACAAAAGAAAATTAAAAATGAATGTAACAGTTAAATTATATTAATCTGTCTAATGTTTTTTTCTATATGTATTTATTGTTTTTTTAAAACATCCATATAATGTTTCGGTTGAATTTTATGTAGTATAGTATTAAACATGAAACATTATGTAAATATTTCTCAACAATTACTAATAAATACAGTAGGGTCATATAAACGACAGTTTAATGTTATCTTTTTAGTCTTTACGTCGGTTAAATGTTTATATTGTGTTAACGTAAGCGTTAATATTCATAATACACCCAACGTACAGCATTGTAGAGTAATATAGTGTCATCGCTAACTGCGCAACCCCAGTCCACGTAGATATGGATTAGGTATACATCTATTTAATTCAAAATTTAATAGGCTTATTTCAATTTATATTCATTTTGAGCAAGTATATTGCCGAAAAGTTATTTGTAATTTAACATAGATTTACTTAACATTACCTCTGATTCACTGTAAAAATATATTTAAAAAAATCGATCTAGAGTAATTCCATTAACGTCATAAAATATGTCATTTCATGAATCGGTAGGCAGGTAAAGAACTTCTTTGTGGGTGTGAATTAGGTACACGGTACCTACTTAAAAATAAGTATTTAATTAGTAATATATACCTAGTTTCTATCTATATAAAGTACAATGGTTTTCTAATAAATGAAATTATAAAATGTCAAAAATAAATGTAATAAAATTTCATTCTTTCCTTTCTTCCAAGTGAACTGTACACTTCACATTCACATGCGATGTTTTCACATAACGACATAACCATGAGAGTACTCTTTGTACTAGATTTTTGTTTTCACGTTTAGTTTTTTCTCGAGTTAGTTAATAGATTTCTCGAGTCCTTACTTGCTAGTTACCATATTTGGTAAATGTATTAAACCAATTAAAAAATATATAAATTTTTCACAATTTCTCAGGTAAAATAGTTTTAAACATTTTTTTTTATAATTTCCACAATGTATTATTTCGTAAATATGTTTGGAGCGCGTAATTCGTTCTTTTTCTGTAAAAATAGGTTTTATGGGCACTCAATGTACATGTGTTGAAGAAGAGCCAACGGAGGCCCACTATTTTAATAGATTTAATTCCCTCAATTATCCTTCCAGCTTCCGGCGAAGGTTCTCTCAAAAGATTTACTGTTATCAACTGATAGTTTCCCACAATTCCACCGTAAAGATCCGCACAGGAGCTTATATGTACAGCACACCTGAGAAGATTTAGCACGTGGATTTATATCTTCCTAAGAATAAGAGAAAACCGTCGATTGCTCCTTTTAGGTTTTATGAACGACTTTAATATGTTAATTTAGATAAATAAATATACATTTATTTTTTATTCCTGAGACGTGATTTATATTGATATTCGTTTTTAAATATAATTTTTTATGCATGCGCAATAAAAAGACATACACGGCACGTTGACGACAAATTTTCGAATCTATATGTTACACTTTTCAAATTGATACATCTATCGTTCCATTATTTGATAAAAATAAAGTAGATGGCTTTCAAATAATGAAACGATAGATGTATCAATTTGAAAAGTGTGATAGTAAGTTTGATAAAAATAAAGTAGATGACTTTAAAATAATGGAACGATACATGTATCAATTTGAAAAGTGTGATAATAAGTTTATGAAAAGTGTGATAGTAAGTTTGATAAAAATAAAGTAGATGACTTTCAAATAATGGAACGATAGATGTATCAATTTGAAAAGTGTGATAATAAGTTTATGAAAAGTGTGATAGTAAGTTCGATTGAAATAAAGTAGATGGCTTTCAAATAATGGAACGATAGATGTATCAATTTGAAAAGTGTAACATATAGGTTCGAAAATTTGTCGTCAATGTACTGTGCTGTAGCATAACCAGATTGGAAGAGATCCAGGTTTGAATCCCGGTAACAACAACAATATTTTTCGATAAAATTGATTTTATATGTATATATTTCTAATTAATACATTTAATATATTATATGTTTATTTATAAAAAAAGGCTTATCATTAAATTTTGAAAATATGTACTTGTGCATTTCACCTTTTTTGGGAAGAATTAATTACATCACAATTTTATTTTAATACAATTACTTTGCATTATTATATATAATACAATAATATTTAAAAATAAAATCTCAATATTAGGAACAGACACCGGTGTCAAACTCTCCTGAGAAAATGTACTTATTCTTTTAATAAAGTTTCAGTTTATTTGGCAAGATTGGTTATATATTTTGTTTATATTAAAGTCAAAGAAAATGGTTTTTCTGAAAAATTCAGATGTAAATATATATTTTTAAATATGTTTGTCAAGAATTGTGAGGTTTTCTGCAAGAAAAACGAATCACTTGAATACTAAATGGAACATAAATTTAGTCGTTAGAATGGGTACATATTACATATATTGCACTATTTAAGTTCTGTATTTAAAAAAAATCAATTAAACAAAATAGAATGATTCTTAGATCGGTGGGTACTTACCTCATTGCCAATATAGCAAGCTATCACATGTGATTAGTGGGGTAGTTTCATTCGAAATAGACTAATTGGTGATAGTCCAACCCCACTTAGGCAATTTACCGAGGGGTGAAAAACGATTCGGATCCTACGAGAAATCGAAAGTAGGGGCACGAACCAACTCCATGTTCAAACAACACTAAGCACTTATACGTGTTCTCCTAAAAGATTTTCATTATGCGGAAGAAAGTGAAAAGAACCGAGGGAAGATAAATAAAAAAATATGTTTCTTAGAATTTTATGTTTCGTTGATTACTTGTCGATTCGGAAATATCACCGTCGCCCGAACTCAATAATATAATAAATAGTAGATAGCAGTGAAAAAGTTCAAACACAAAACAAAACTAATACGAGGCAATATTTCTGTGCGTAAACTAAACGCCGTAGATTACACTGTTCAAAATTTCATTTCAATTCAATCATAGTTATTTATGAACATCTAGACAAAAATATATTCCAACGTAATATTACTTCTCAAATTTAATATTTACTACTTCATTTTTGTGAAAGTTTCAGAGGATAGATCGTATTAATATTAAAATATAATATAATATCTCACAATGCGATTGCTTTTTGTACGGCTTTTCGCTATAATATTTTTGTTTTTTAATTATTTTTATTTGCTGCCCAACATTTTTTGACATACAATAAAAAAAAATACATAAAATATTTTCTGTATTTTTATGTAATTTTAATGGAAATGTCATTTTTATGTTCAAAAATGTATTTTCAACTAAAAACTTATATATTATCTTATTTTTCTTAAGATTTCTATAAAATTGGAACAGATTTTATAGAATCTCTATGGATTTGTATCAAAATAAAAGATTTATTTTTATTCGGTTTACGGCCAATTTTTCTGGAACGTATTTAGGCCGTAAAGTGAGGTATTAGTGTTTTTGCAAAATACAAATGTAAGATTTGGTCGAACTTAATGCGACTCTATGTTAAATGCCGTATATATCTCATTGTATTCAATTAAGAATTTATGTACTATCATTTAATTTTGAATTTTTAATATTTACAAATTGAACTTTGTGGTTTATTATGTTAATTTTTTTAATAGATTATTTAACTTTGTTTATAGTAACCGGTTGGTGTTATAAACTTAATCATTAAGTGGTTATTATAATCAAAGTTCGTAGTTATCGAGTCGTAACCAGCACTGCTGAGTCATCTATCATTTTCAATGTTCCATCACTACAAATTCGAAGAGACATGGTCGATGTCATTTTCCTACACAAAATTGCCAACTCTAAAGTAGATTGTCCAGATTTACTCAGACGCAAATCCATTTGAGTGCCAGCCAGGTCAACCAGAACTAATCTTACATTTAACCTTCCACATTGCAACGCCAATGCCAAACAGAACTCATTTTTCTACAGAATCCCTCTTTATTTCAATTCACACCCAAACGAATTAGACATTTTCAATACTCCAGTTATCTCAATTAAATGTAAATTTAATACATAAATGGCCTTGATTTTATTTTTGTTTTATTTTGTTCCCTATCCCATTTTCCTTTTCCTTTCCCCTAACCCTCCCGTTCCCCTGGAATATTTTCTTCTTTTCTTCTTTATAAATTTTATCTCTCTACTTGTATTTTTGTATTTTAATTTTCAACTTTTTCTCTCACTTTTTTCTGCATTAGAAGAGAAAGTACATTATAGTCCTTTTTAAATTATCCTTACTATTTAAAGTAGTGTATTTTCTGAGAAAACATGTAACTGATTAAATTATTGTTTCTTTTTTATTATGATTTTTGTATTTATAGAAAAACTGTATGTTTTCCTAACGAAATAAAATAATAAATAAATAAATAATAAAATAAAAGTTAAATTATCTATAAAAATATATAGATATATATTTAAACATGCCACTCAGACACACAGAAGTGCTTTTCAAAATAAAAAAGGTCATCGCTTTCAGCGTTAAACATCTCTTAAACGGAGGCTAGTAGAATAAAAGCACTTGGCATAGATTATTCATAAACTAAAAAAAACGTCAAAAATCTCTTAATTTTATAAATTCTCAAAAATTTGTGAAATTGCGTAACTTTTGAAATTAATGATTTTCAGGCGTCTTCAGCAAAGTATCAATTTATGGGAGCATAGGGGCGGTTGCGTGATCAGTAGTACATTTTTACCATTGTCCGTGGTAAAAAACATTTGCGGGTTGTTCGTATGTCAAATTTACTACTGTCAAAGTTAATCCCGCCTAATAGAGTGGCAAAGCGAATATCATTAAACACCTGCGGTTTTTACCAAAATTTATTTATTTGAAATATTCATCATTGGCAATACATATAATTTGATGCTTTATCTATGGTTTTATTCACCCCTGCGTTTGAAATCAGTCACTTTGCTGGCGAAAATTTATCGATCATATATAACAGCAAGATCACCATCGGACGAACTATCATACTGCTATTTTCAGTCTCAATATGACATATGACTTTTGAAACAACTATGGAGAGTCCGTCATTTTCAACTAATGATTTACGGTTTTTACCATCCGATATTATATTGGATGGTAAAATTAATTTACTATCGAATGTGCTTCCGATGATGAACCAACGATTGAACAACCCGTTTTAGATTTTTTTTACTACAGTAAAACTACTACTACTGATCACACAACCGAGCCTTAACTACTTATGTATTATAATAGATTATTTATTTCTGATTTTAATATAATTAATAGGAGTTTTCTCTTATATAGTGGTATGATTCGCTTATTCCAGAGATGTCGGAAAACGATATATCCTAACCCATATAAACTTTAGATCGACTGCGTGCGACCAGCTTCTACGAAAAGTGCGATTTAAGCATAAAACATATAGCGGAAAAATGCAGCAAAAGTTTTAAACATTTAGCCATAAAAATGAATAGGAAGTTTTACAGGGATAGAGGAGATAGGTATCTGGCGCGCTACGTTATTCCACGTAGGATTATAAAGTAAGGGGGATATCGCTGAAAAAAAGATGACCGGGCAATAGATAAGATATATTTTCATCGTTAGTTCTTCCTTCTTTTCTTCTAACAGCAATCGCCGAGATTCTTTTTATGACTTTCGCAAAGATCAAATTGATACTGATACAATCGCGAATGTCTGTCTACCGGGGAGCTTTCCCGGCCCAGGGCCGCCAAATGCTGGTACTTGACCAGCAAAGGCTTTTACACTTTTTTTAGGGTTCGTTTTAAGCAATCATAGCTTTCTGTGTTGTTTTAAAAATCATCATTATTATATAAATCTTCGCTTAACATATGCGTGTCTCTATTCGGATAAAACTATATTAAAAGAAATAAATTATTAATATAATGACAAATGATTTCGGCGTAATGATATCAAATTTAATTCGAATAATATAATATATATTTAGTACAGACGGTACCTCATTAGTATATGGCACAATGCCAATAATGTTTAATTAGCTTCAAAAACTTAATTTGTCAACTGAACAATCTTAAACTATATTCAAATTCAACTAAAGTTTAATTGAAAAAATAATAAAAATCATTTTTCCCGAATATCTTTTCTATATTTCTGATTCACTTACTTATTTTTTCTTTTCGTTTTGATTGTACTATCGTCATATTTGTCACTTGTAATAGTTATTTGGCGCTCGGTTGGATGCATTTGTATGACTGCGCAGTATGTAAAACGGGACATTGTTGCGGGATGCAAATTTGGTAACATGTTATTGTGTAATTCTACACATTCACTTCATCATGACAGATGAAATAGACTGCGTTCTGATATAATGTAGCGCCTATGTAGGAATTAATACACATAAATACTATTACTAAACTTATGGTATTATTATTATACCGATTGTAAGACTGATATTATTACAAAAATTTGGACTATTTGACATTGCCAAAGTAATATTTAATATAGGAATTGTAAATTTTGACGAAATAAAAAAATTCGAAATTCGAATATAAAATTTTTCGGAATTCGGTCGAATTTCGAAAATTTTTATATAATTTTTTGGTCAATACTAAGCTTATTTAAAGAAATAAATTCATTATTATTTATTATATAAATAATGATTGTACAAAAATTCAATTAGTACAGAAAATAATTTTTTTGAAATTCAGTTATATAAATATAATATTATTAAATTAAATTGTTGTTTTGCTGCCTAAAATATGTTTTTAGGAAGCAGAGATCATTTAAAGCCACGTCCCCCAGTCTCGATCGAACTTTTGTACAAAAGTTGCCAGCGATTGAGAACGCTCGCTCGGACTCCACGCTCGTTGGTGGAATCCTTCCTCGCACGCCATTCAAGCTGTGATTTGGTGCTTGTTGAGATGAACTGGAAGGTATGTTAGACATCAAATTCGACTAAATTTTGTTTTTTTTTTAGCATAAAATAATACATTTGAAATAAAGGTAATTACTTTTCTTGACGTGGCCTGTTCTAAAGAAATTATCTGTACAGTTTTTGTAAGTTGTATATTGTTCAGGTACAATCAAAAGTTATAAAAAAGATTTTTATCTATAATATAGTTGGAGACAAAATGTGTAGGTAGTTATGTTAGCACAAACGACAAATTAGTTTCATTTTGTATTCTACCCTCTCAAGCAACCACTTTATTATTTTTGGTTCAAAATCGTTAATCAGATCTTTAAGACCTAGTGGCAATTTATTAAATATACGCGGTGCATAAAACAAGAAACATCGTTGATCAAATTTGGTATCCATTTTTGGCACTAAGAAGTATCCTATGGTTTTGCTTCTAGTTTCCCTTGAATCGGATGGTGGATGTGAAGTTAATTTTTTTTTTAAAAAAAGTTTTAGGGTTGATCTGGTGAACAGTTGTCTTTATCGTCAGATTCCGATTGGGTGGCTACGGAAGCTTCCATATTTCTGTTAAATATCTATTTAGTGAAAGATTTTTGAATATCACTTTTTCCACCGTTGCGTAAAGACTGAAGAGTTCCAGATACATTTGTTCGTATTTGGCTTAATCAATCTTCTAAATTGTACTTCAACTTTAGTGAGAGATCATCAGATCTCAAATTCTCAAGCATAAAAGACATTCTGAAAACTGAAAGAAGATTTGCATTCTCTCGACAAAGGGCGTCAAAAATAGGCTTCACTGGTAGAATTGCAGAAATAATGTTGTTAATCGACAAAATTTCAGCATCTTGAATACCAATATCAGAAGGAGATTTTTTAGCTGTTTAAATCTTTCAAGAATTTCTAGGAACGATCCGTTCGGAACACCTCTATTATTCTGCGATTACTCATTGTGTAGCCGTTAGTTTGTGATCGTAACAATATTTTATTTTTATATGTTTAAATTTTGGAATTCGCTATGAAATTTTCGGATTTCATAATTATATTTATAAGGACGAATATCTAAATTTTCAAAATTTCGTATGCAATCCCTAATTTAATGTATCTAGCATATTTTGTAATACAGAATATTTGTAGAATTAATGGTTAAATAATACATATTGATATATAATTCAACATATTCGTGTTATATTATAGAAGAGATGGATATGTAAAAGCGCATATTTGTGAAAGGGATGGACATATAATGCGATATATTTGGATTGGATGGTTTTCTGACCAAGATTCTGTTTTATATTGAAATCCCCTGCCATACTTACGGTGCCCATACAAGGCAATAAAATGCTTTATATTGCCCCCACACACACAAACGCCAGCAAGGCTAATAAGAGCACAGTTGAACGCAAAATTGAGTCGTCGAATGATATCTTGTATGGCCGCTTTGATGTAATTTTTCAGCGTGGAATAAAAAAAATGGCAACTTTACTTTATATAACTTCCTTGTGCCATAAAGTGAGAAAAGTATGCCGATGTTTTGTTATCCATTCGCACTGAACAAGGATAACTAAAAATAACCATTTGTTAAAACGTAAGCGGAATTTCCAGCTAGCTAAAGCTTTTCTACATCGCTTACCTTGTCAATATTGTAACTTTGTATATATGGGAAATATTGCGAATATTAAATGTTTATGTTCACTGTTCGTCAGACAATAATATTAGCGTTTTACAATAATGGTATAGAGTTTTCAATCAATTCCAAAGAGTTCATTAATTATCCTATTAATTTATTATTATTTGGCACGTGACATGACTCATTAGTCAATCTTTGAATTGAAAATATTCAAAGAAAATTGTTAATAATATTTTTAATTAAAATTAAAAGAAGCCACAATTAAAAGACTAAAAGAATTCGAGTAAAAGATTTACTGGGTTGGGTGTACGATGATAAGATGCAAGAATAAGTCAAGAGAACTAATAAAAACCATCGAACGAACGAATATACTATTATTCATACTTCGAATAAATTCTACGCAATGAGAAATAAGATATCTTATAACTCATTACGCAAGAGAAGATGCGTACGTAAAAATAGGTTATCTTGTCTGCGTAACCTCGGAAAATGGCTTAATGACCAAATGTGAAGATCTTATATATCTTGCACGAGATAAATCAGCATGTTGCAACTTGGTCGCCAATCTTCGACTGAAGACGACTCACGAAGAAGAAGAGCGATGTGAATGTGTGTTGATAATTAAACTAAAATATGGATTTTTGTCTATTGTGCTTTTAAAATTTAAAATAAAATAATTTTTGAATACATAATTATTTGGATTTTATCATATAACGTCGACTGATTTCAGTGAAAATTGCTCCAAAGGAGGCGATGTCCTGAAACCATTCGGTTGTAAATGATAAAACTCAAGAGATTATTTGCAACGTTACTTTAGTTTTGTAAAACTATAATTATTATAATGACCCGTGTACGTTTCTAGTCTTTCGCCCTTTCTTCTTTGTACGTAAATTTGAAAGAAAACTGATACATTTGTAAATCAATATCTTTGGAATATAAATACGTATGTACCTATATTATTTGAATACGAATTAGGTGGATATGTGATAATTTTTGTTTTGAAGATATATTTTTAAAATAGAAATCTATTGTTAGAAATTTGAAAATTGGAATTAGAATTTCTGATACGAATATTATGTAGGCACGTAATTTTTACACCTCTGAAATAGATAGTATTTCTATCGAGTTTTTAGTGAAAGTTCTTATACAGTAGCACTTAGGGATGGTTACTCAAACCTAAGAAGTTATTCTAAATATCAAAAGATTAACGATATTGGATGACTCGATCACCGGCAGATTTTATGGTATGCCGTTTTTTTCATAATGTATATACTATATATTATGTAATTGTGTAGACTCACACAATAATATATTTCATCATGTTCCCAGATTTGGAGCCATTTTAATGTCTTAATTTACACCACTAAAACCAACTATTTCAATCTTCCATTCATATCTCCTGGATGAAATAGGTTTTTACACATCAAACGCAATAAGTTATTTAAAAACGTTGATATACATTTAATGATTATACGGAGACTTTTAAAAGGAAGACAATGAAGAGTTTATTAACAAAATCTCAAAACTTACTAAAATTACTGCACATATATTATTTATCAACTGTATGAATTATTTAAAAAAAAACTCTCATTGATCACGTTATTATTATTTTTCATTCTAAGATATTTATTTATTTATTTATATATTGCCATACATATTTTTGTTTTAATAGAGGTGAATACATAATAAACATAAGACATAATTATACTCATAGTTTATTGTGTGGGATGGAGTAGACTTCACCTCTGATATATATAGCGTTATCCTGGTTACTTTGCTAGACTGAAGTCCATGTTAAAGTAGCCTTTTTTTTCGAGCTGTTGTGGTGTTATTTAAGTCATCGACATTGTTAAGAATACATATAGTATATTTAATACACCACGACTGCAACAAGACTAGCTGGTGCTTTCGGAAATTGGTATATATATCAATTATATAATATAAAATATTTCAAACACTTGGCATCATTTAAAAAAAAAAATCTCTTAGGGCCGGTTGAGTGATTAGTAGTAACTTTTTACTAACGCCCTTAGTAAAAATCTTTTGCGAGTTGTTGATACATCAAATTTACTACTATTAAAGCATAGATGGAGATGTTTATATGTGCGATAAATAATCGTGAAATTTGCTTCATTTTATTAATCCCAAACAATCTATGGATTTTTTGGTCGTATATTATCATGGTGACTACATATTATATACAGTACCCAAAACGTCAAATATACGTTTATTTTAGAAATTCACATATTCGATAATTAAAATATGTTTTTTCATGTTCAGGTAGTAAAGAACTTCTTTTTAAATTCAGTATGTGCACAATGTGTACCTAAAAATAATTATACAAGCCTAGGACCTACCGACACAAAGTACAATGCTAAGTAAATGTTTTCTAACAGATGAAATTATAAATATCAAAAAAAAGTAATAAAATTTCATTTTTTCCTTCCTTTATGTTTACAAATAACCATGATAATAATAATTGTATTACTTAACTTAATATTTTCTTCTTCCTTATTTTACATTATTTGTGTTTCTAATTATTCTCGATAAAATCGCCATAATTATTTTTTAATAGTACGTAATACACGCATTTGCCTTGTCCGTTAGTAACCTGTCACTTATCTATCATATGTAAATGAATAAATTAACGCAAAAGTATAAAAATAAAATAAACCGTGAAAGTAAAAAAAGTAAAATGTATTGAATAATAATATTTCATTAAGAAGAACACATTCTTATCGTGAAGTTGTAATTCAAAATAATCTGTGATGTTTCTAATAGGTCTGTGATGTTTTTAATATAAATTAAATTAATTAATTAGAAAGACATGCATATAAAATCAATTTTATCGAAAAATATTGTTGTTGCTAACGGGATTCGAACCTGGATTTCTTCCAATCCGGGGAATGTGCATTAACTTCACAATAAGAAAGTGTTCTTCTTAATAAGTTGTATCAATGTGTCCAAAATTTAATAAAAATTAATTCTTAATTCTGGTGTGTCCTATCGGATTACTCAAAGGTATTTGAGATTCCGTAAAAATGAAGAAGATGGCTTTCTGATAATGGAACGATAGATGTATTAATTTGAAAAGATTAACATATAGGTTCGAAAATTTGTCGTAAGTGCACTGTGGTGCTGTAGCGTAATCGGTTAATGTACTTTCCCCGGATTGGAAGAGATCCAGGTTCGAATCCCGGTGGCGCAACGACAATATTTTTCGATAAAATTGATTTTATATGTATATATTTCTAATTAATACATTTAATTTATATTCACACTATTTTTGCATCAGATGAAGGTAGAGAATTATCTTTTAAACTCTGTTACTTTGATATTTAATTTAAAAAAAAAATATTTCAGTAACATGAAACACTATTACTGTATTTATAATATGAATTGAAATCTGGAAATAAATGATAATGCATTTAGTGGTCAATGTTAACGTGAATTCCATTTTATTTTTATTTTAAACGGTTTGCTCCAGGTAAATTTTTTTCAACCGTAAATATATTGCATAAAAATTTATCGCGCAAGAGGAAAATTTTATCATCGCGAAAAGGAAAGCGCGAGAGAGAACGACAGGGAGAGACTAGAATTCTTCGGGAAAAATTTTCAGCCAAGGAAATCATAACGTTTTCGAGTTACGTACGCTCGCATGCACACCCGTACCCTTTAGACAACATAATTCCGGTAATGTGGAACAAGACAGTTATAATAAAAGTAAATTCGGTTGATGGGCGACAACCGCCCGAGAGGGGGCAGGGGAAGTGAGCCAATTTGGCGATTGAACAAGTTATCCGATACCAAGTTAAATAATGGACGGTTTCAGTTCGGAAGAAAGTAGTCGGAGCACTGTTAAGCTGGATAGACGAGTCGGACTAATGGCCTCCTGCAGATATTCTGATCTGGTGATGCGTGCAATTGAGGGCACCGTCTGAAAATCTACACATTTATAGATTATTTGTAAATTTTTCACTGAAAGACTAATCCATTATGTCATCCTGTGTGACGTGAGATTCTTTAATTAACAATATATAATCGTTTGAATGCAACATATTATTATTATATTGTCAACAATAATATTCGTTTTATTCATGTGATTAATCCAGTTAGGTATCTACCAAATGGTGTAAAACTATCAGATGGAAAAAATAGGGAACAGAATTGGATAATACCTAAAAGATTACTTACTATTAGTATCGATACGCGTGAAAATGAAATGGTAGTGGACAGTCAACATCGCAGATTAGTGATATGAGAAGAATCTACAAAAACCTACTTACTGTGTGAAAAAAATTAAATATAAAACAATAATGGAAATCTATTTCCTTGCACATTAACCGTGTGTCACGTAAGATTGTCTAGGTTGGTTGGTGGAACATATTTTGTCCACCGCGGCAATAAAAAAAAAATGTTTTGAAATATTTCTCTGTCTGCTGTTTCTGCGAAAAGTACTTAAGTTTTTAATTATCACCATCGATCACGATAATTTTTGTTCTTATTCGTTTTCTTCATAATCTGTTCCGAAAAATGTACGGTATTTTACATGGAATTATGCATTCTCCCTATATTGTACACATACGTGGGGTAAGCTCATTTTTTGAGAATGGTCGTACATAAATGTGATAAAGGGGACGAAATTGTTACAACACAATTGGCAAAAAAAGTTTGAGGAAAGTTCTTCTTCCTTATCGGTCTTTCGTGGTTAAGTATTGTAATCGTCATGGAGCCAATAATTGACAATATTCCTTCATCTTCCCAGCCGCAGTTACCACCGTTGCGCTGATATAAATCCCTAGATTGGTCCAGCAGATAGACGATGTTCTTTTTAATTTTCTTACTCAAAATATCACCGCGATTGATTCAACTCTTGCGGATCTCAGAAAAATATATATAATATTTGTATATGTAGGGTACATTTTTCATAAATAAATCAAATTTGAAAATAAACTGAAACTGTTATAATAACTGAAAATTCACCAAACAAAAAATAAATTTGATTGTGTACTTTAATATTTTAAATGCCATGAGCGCATTTACTCCCCAAGCATAGCATGTTACGCCAAGCCATTGCGATGATAATACGCAATTTTTGACATTGTAGACACTAAAGAGCCTTACAGGAATTAAAGTCATATTGTCAAATCATTTTGTCATTTTTGGATGACAGTTTACAGCTTTCGATGGATACTTTTAAGTCAATACACTTTACTCCACGTGGTGTCTTCCATTTCCAAAATTGTAATGTATTATTTTTATTTTGATTGTTTGAAATATTGGTTTTAATGAACGTGCTTGTTTGATTTAGCAATTGGTTGGATACTTAGTTAGCGACTAATTTTTGGGGGTTTAATACATGTCCCAGGAGATCACCGAGATATTTATATATTTAAGCGCTTGGCTTAGTTAGACAAATAGTTGTTCAATTGAAAAATATTCAGTTGACATGTATTCCATACATGCATTTCTACTTTTATTTTTACCACATAAACCGTTTCTCGCTCCGGGGACTTGATGTTTTGTAACCATTAATTTGAAGAGATAAATGTTGAACCCAGTAAACTGCATAGAGGAGACCAAGGCCAATTGTCGAATTTTCAGTGTTTTCAAAATAATCAGTGTCATTATATGACGTCAACAGTCGTCTTCTAAAGATTTTATATTCATTAATTTTATTTATTTAAATCGAGACTTCCCGTTTCTAGAAAAATGACGCATATTTTGTTAAGGAATTGGTAAAAGATTTAAACGATATTTTAGAGAATGTAAGTAAGTACCTAACGTTTCTTAAAAAAACAGACCTTCTTAAAACAATGATCATTTATTAAATAATGCAATAGTACTAAAATACATTTTTTAAAGTGTTATTTTTAAACATCTCCAAGACAATATTGCCTAATCATCGTCTGAATTAAAGTTTGGTTAGTTATACAATAAATTATTGGTGTGGTGGATACATTCTGGGTGAGCTCTCATTTAGTAACTCATGCATTAGGTCCAATTGGACTAGTTCGGCTACTCTTGACAAAATGTGTCGTCTTCGTCATTTTCTGATTAAGAAAATTTTCTTTTGACAGCGAGTTTTATTTAAGACTGCATTTTTTGTTTTTGATGCACCTGGAGTAACTTTCTTCAAATGCATTTTTTGTTCTTTGAGTGTATTTTTAATTGGAATGTTATCAGAGTCATATTAGACCAATATCTATGCATTGATGTTCAGAAGTACGATACGATTTTTTAAAACATTTTTACCGCTCTTATCATGGTCGGCTGGTTTTTCTCTTTTCAATATTTCTTTTGTAATTCCTCATAGTTACACTGTAAACAGAATAAACAAACATTACGAATACGCTTACACACACAAAATCCATTTACACATGCTTGAAGTGTATGCAGGTGGATTCTTCAATTCGCTCGAATAAGATTCGCCTATTTCATTTATCACCACAATCCTAATTAATATTCTACACTACAACCCATATATGGTAAAATAATTTATTAACATTGTAGTCAATATCATGTTTATTTACATACTATTATCACATTATAAATATATAAAATAGTAAATGAGATGGATAATAAATAAGTTGCAAAACGCAAAAGGTTTTCTTACAGTCGCAGAAAACACTATTTTTGACACATACCTACATAAATACAGACATCCGATCTCTACACCAAGAAGATCCCAAATGCCAACTGCTTATAATTTTTCTTGCCCCGGTAGGTCACCGAGTTGCCAAGTTAGTTTTATTTCTCATAGAATAAGTGCCTAGGCTAATTTGAAAAATATTAAGGATATTGATATAACATACTCATAAGGTACTATAAACAAATATAATTTTAACAAAAATAATATTATTTAAATAACTACGTACTTAATATATACAAAATATACGACACAAAAAAATTATCAGTCACCGTCAAGGGCGTGCTTTCATTTTTCCAGTTTCGAGAAATTCTACGCGAATTACACACACTTTCAAGATGAGGCTGATAGTTAAATTCTTATAAGTATCAGAGAATTTATTAATTACGTTATTTGTTACGTAAATCATGCGAGAGAGGAAGGTTTGAATGGAAAGAGATGACAGTAAAATTGTTGATTTTCTCGCATTCGATACAAGGAAAAACAAAATAATTCGTATCTGGAGTCTTTTACACGTTTTTTTCAAATTGATATATGGAATGAAATAAAAATATGTGTTGTCATTTGAATTAATCTATCAAAAATTAAATAATTCATCGATGTACTTGGGTACATGTAATTGATATACTTGAATTGGTATATATATTATAATATTGGTATGGTATATATGGTTGGTATATATGAATGTTTTGAAATCAGACAAAGTACCTACCTACGTATATTTAGATGATCGCTTAAATCAATGTTCTAAATTAAAAATTATTATGTCAGATGCATTATTGTGGTTTTGTTTAATCTTATCGATTTAAACCACCACATTGCTGTATTGTGAGTAGTTTGTTTCATCTTTGCAATATATTTTTGAAATAACAAATAGTGTTTAAAAGACAAAAGACATATATAAATCAAATATTTAATTGCAACTTAAAATAACACACATAAATGTGTATTTTGTTAAAAAAACCGTTGTTTTCCCTTAAAATCGTCTAATTTACATAATTTGGAACTTAATTTTGAATAAATATAATATTACTTCATATTTTAGCTAAAATATGCGTGAAAATACACCTTATCGACGTATTTAATCAAAAATGAAGTAAGCGACAGATTACACGTAGTCATAGTCGATAGAGCGGGGTATTGAACTTTGATGAATCATTAAAATTATCGTCTTTTATAAGATTGAAAATATATTATTTAAAAAATAATTATTTTGTTTTCTTTATAAAACTTAGTTTTAAACAGTAGCTGAAGTCTCAAAGCTTGTAAATAAATACAATACATTATTTAAAAACGTATATTTTTACTAAAACAAAGTATTTTAAAAATGTCGAAAATTGATAACATGTCCTGCAAATTGGAATAGTTTGTAACTATTAATTTTTAGCACTTTGATAATTTGTCTCAATCGACACTTGTTTCTATAATCTTAGCTTCAAGACTATAAAAAAAATATTTCGTTTGCTAGAATTTTCAATATTGAGGCAATTTTTTGTCTTAATTATGGCAAATAATATTTAGTTTTTTAGTTTTAAATGAGTTTAAAGGTCCCATTTAAGTAAAAGTTTAAAAAAACGTCAAATCTAGTTATAACTTCTGATATAAATGAAGAATGAAAATCCACATTTTTGTAAAAATCGTAAAAATTTGAATTATTATTAAAAGTGGCGCCTTAATGTCAAAAAGTTTCTATAATTTAGAGACAGAGTTAGAAAGCTTTCAGAAAGAAAATTAAATTAAATCAAAACATCATTATCCTTTTTTGTAGAAAAGTTTTAAACCATCTTCGTGTAGATTCTACATAAAAGCAATAAATAGTTATAAGAATCGTCGATAGAGTGTGGAGGTCGTACGGGTACGAACTAATAAGTACATAACATAAGTAATAATTCGCATGAAAAGTGATTGACGCACACGACTAGCGTTGTTTGTAGTTTTCTATGGGATATTTCTGACATTTCCGACATATATTGAGGAATGTCTGGAACTACAATTAATAATGTGGCACCTAAAAAAGAAGAAAATTTCCATGAATTTCTCTCCGAGGTGAGCTACCCCTTCTGTTAAACAAAGTGTCTCAGTGAAATGTAAGGTTAGGTTCATTGTTGTGTTATTTTTGACTTACAGGTAAAAGAAATCGAAAAACGAGACTCAGTTCTCACATCAAAACAGCAAATTGAACGGCTTCTCAGGCCAGGATCTACATATTTCAATTTAAATCCGTTCGAGGTTCTACAGGTAGATCCTATAACACCTATTGAAGAAGTCAATAAAATATACAGAAAGTTTACAATTTTAGTCCATCCAGATAAAAATCAGGTATGTTTGTTATTTGTGTAATTAATACTTACGTATTTTGATTTTGATTTCCAATTTTAACAAATTGGTTTGCTTGTTTATTCCTTATTTATTTCTCTGAAGCATAGGTACAACCTACAAACTTTTAGAAAATAATACTGACAACTTTGTTTACCAGTTTTTTCAGATATTCATTAATTTGAATACTTGGTAACCAGAGTAGGTCCGAAATTTAGTTAAAATCCATTAATTGTTTTCTAATGGTCAACAATTTCTGACTCGGGTATTGTTTTAGGTGATTTATCTAATTTAACTCTTTACCCCTCATAAATGTGCAATTTGAAGGTTGTTTTGGTTTACTCCATTATTAATTTTTAACAGAACTTAGCACAAGGGATAACTGATACAATATATACTGTTCTCTTTTCTGTTTTATCAATTCCGTAGATTCTTATCACCGATAGCTAGAAGCGGCCATTAAAACCTCCTCCAGAGCTAGCAATAGCCATCCATAAAAGTCGGTTGCTTTTCGCTATTATCGTAATTTTTACAAATTTGTTAGGTTAAGAATGGAGGTTGTATCCAAGTTTTCTTTTAAAAACAGTATTTTTGTCTTCACTTCTGGTTAATAATTAAAATCTATACTTCTTTGAGAAAATAAATCCTTTAACAACTTCCTTGAGGGTTTTACTATACTATAATAAATCAATATATGAAAGTATTATTTTATTATAATTCATTTGGTCAAGATATTTTTTAAATTTATTTCTTAGATAGATATGTATTATATATTAACAATATAAAAATCCTTTAAAACTCATCTAGTATTTTTAGTAAGCTAATTATTCCCTGCTTCAAAATGTGACGCTCGGATTCTGAAGATTTATTAGAGATGAGTTACGCACAGTAAAAATAAAAATATTATTTTAGTATTACACATAATTAATAAATATAATAGCGAAATCTAATTATATGAGATGTATTTATTATCTTGATTATCTTTTATCATATTTGAACTTATACAATTTTTATACTTAATAATGCCATAAAATAATTGATCCTTGCAAATTTCAACACGATAATATATGTGTAATTATTTTTTAAATTTATGTACATGTAAAAATATTTCTCTAACACACACTGTATCTTTTCAGGATGATTCTGAGAGAGCTCATCAAGCTTTTGAGATAGTTAATAAAGCGTGGAAGACGCTACAAGATGAGGATACAAGACAAAAATGTTTAGACATATTTGAAGAGGCAAAAGAGAGAACTGACCATATGGTAATGTTTTTATAACTTATATTTTTTATTGTTTATAATAGGCAGGCTGTATCAAATAATAAATCTGAACCATGGAATCGTACAACAAATACACAAGAACGTATTTGTCTTCTTGATTTGCTTTACTCACATTGAAAATAATATTAATTCTGTGATCATACAGTCATTCGTTCCGATCGGCATGTTTTCATATTGATTTGTTTTGAAGTGAGCAAAGGCATTTTTTTAAATAGCAGCACTAAATGTATAAAACATGTATCATTAGAGCACTGGTCTATGGAACTGATGTTTCTTTTAGGTTATATTGCATTTTTTATACATTTTTTATGGTTTCTTTGAGAGAGTCATATACAGGAAAGCTACAAAAATCGAAAAAAGCCAAAATTGATACTCAAGATGATTCTCGATGACTCCCCATGGCCTGAAAACCAATTCTCGATAAACGAAAACTCGTGACTCCGACAATATATTAACTATACTAGTTATCCATCTTAAGAAACCACCAACTGCACCAATACCAATTCTCCACTGAAAACTGTCCAGATGTCCAACCAGTAACACACAATTCACTCAGTACAAGCAGAAAAAGTACTTTTTAGGACTCAACACCAATTCATATTGATATCCTTCGAAGGTTGCAGAGATTAAGAGAAAATAATAATGCGTGATATAATAATAAAATAAATAGTAAGTAAGTAAAATAATAAGTGAATAAACTCATAAATGATACATTTTTGATTTTTAATCGACAGTAACTTTTTTAAAATACATTTTCAATGGAACATAATAGAATCTGCCACTTAAAATATGTACCAATATGCGAAATACTGGAACAATTAAAAATTACCTATTTATATGACCTTAAGAAGGGGTTGAAATATATAATATGAAGTAAAGTTAGCAAGTAGTAATCGACCAAGGGTTAGCCTTTTAAAACATCCAAAACTAATATTACCATAAGACAATACAACTATACTCATCGTGTAGGTGAGACGGCATAAAACCACACACCACATCTCAACCATTTCACTTGCCCGGCAATTTTTCCTGGCATTGGCTCCACTAATTACATGCCATACATAATGGGCTGTATTATTCGACCATTTAAATACATTTTGTAATAAATAATGTAAACTAATTAATGAAATTAATAATGTTAATTGTTAAGGGTGAGTTTTCATTTTTCCAGTTTGAAAATTGAGAAATTTTACGCAAATTACTTATGCTTTCAAGATGAGGCTAATAGTTAAATTATTATTTGCTATGTAAATCATGCGAGAGAGCAAGGTTTGAATAGAAAGAGACTACAATAAAAATGTTGATTTTCTCACATTCGATACAAGGGTCAGAAACAACTCGTGTCTGGAGTATTTTTCATATTGATATATGGAATGAAATAAAAACGTGTTGTCATTTGAATTAATCCATCGAAAATGAAATAATTTATTGAGTACCTAATGTTTTGAAATCAGACAAGTACCTATGTATATTTAGATGGTCGCTAGAATCAATGTTCTAAATAAAAATTATTATGTCAGATGCATTATTGTGGTTTTGTTTAATCTTATCGATTTAAACCACCACATTGCTGTATTGTGAGTAGTCTGTTTCATCCTTGCAAAGTATTTATGAAACAGACAGCTTATCTTTAAAATACAAAAGTGAAAATACAACACTTCAATTTATTACTTTGTTTAATATTATCGATTTAAAATGTCACATTGGTGTTTTGGTGATATGTCTGTTTCATAATTACATATTTATGAAACAGACAGCTTGTATTTAAAATAAAAGTGTTATATATAAACCAAATATTTAATTGCGACATGCATAAAAATAACGTACATAAAATGTTTACTTTGTTCAAGAAAACTCTGTTTTCCCTTAAAATCACTAAAAAAACATTTAATTTATGAAATTTTCTACTAATATTGTGAATAAGTTCAATAATAATTCATACCGTCGGTAAATTTTGCGTGAAAACATATATTTTCAAAATTTTTTAACGAAAATTACAAAAGCGTGGACTAGACATTACGTCCGCTGACGATTGACGATCTGACACTAATACAGAAAAAATACACATTATTAGGATCAATATAAATATTATTTAGTAAAATTATTGTCTTTTTTATTCAAACTTGATTTTAAATAGTAGCTTAAGCCTCAAAGCATGTGAGTAAATACAATATATTATTTAAAAACGTGTGTTTTCACTAAAACAAAGTATTTTAAAAACGTCGAAAATTGATAATATGTCTTGAAAAATTGAAATAAATTTTTGATATGTTATTTTGTCTCAATTGAGATTTGTCTACGTAATCGTGGCTTCAATATTACAAGAAAATATATTTCATATACGCAATAATTTTCCATATTAAGGTAATTCTGTGGCACGCGGAAAATGTTTGTAATAGTCACAGCCTTTCTTATAGAAGTTGTATTTTCTTAATTATGGCAAATAACATTCACTTTAACAGTTTTATATAAGTGTAAAGGTTCATCTAAGTAATACTTTAAAAAAAGTCAAATCTAGTTTATTACTTCTGATATAAATGAATAATGGTAACCCACATTTTCGTAAAAAACACGAAAATATGAATTATTTTTGAAAGCGTGTCCTTAACAAAATAAATATTTTTGTTGCATTTCGATTTAAATTCTTAATTTCCATAATTTTTACTTTCAGTTGGATGATCAATAGGGGTTTTTTTTACTTTTTATTAATTTATTATTACTAGTTTATATACTTTTATATTAAACTTTTAAATCAATTGAAATGTCATCTTTTAATAGCTAAGTGTTATTTACTCATCACCTTTAATTGATTTTCGTATCTATACATTGAATAATTAATTTATAGATTTCCGACATATTGGAAGAAGGAGAATTGGAAGCTTCAAAATATAATTGATTGTACAAATACTCTAAACTTTAAAATATATCAAATTCAATAAAAAAAATTATAACTGTAAGCGAAAACTTTATAGATTAGTTATTTTAAAGATCAGTGATGTACTTTAATGAAAATTGCTAATTTTATTGTCTACTTTTTTCGATATCCTAATAGAATTAACGTATTTGAAAAATAAATAAGTCACTTAACAACCTATTATTTTGTTATTTATTGAAAAACAAATAAGTCCTTTTTTTTATTGTGTTAACAAAATAACAATTTTCCAGTTGAATTTGTAAAAACAAATCCTATTACAAAATTAGGACGTATTATATTTTATTTACAATACCACTTGATGCGTCTTGGTTTACAATTTTAGGTGGTTTCACTGTGTTGGTTGTGTGGCGCTTCCATATAATTTCATGATACTTGATACTTACGTGGTATTTCAAATATTTCCATATAATAAATAAAATTATACTATAGGTGGCCCAAATTGAACGCCGGATTTAAATTTTATTCCATGTTTTGTTTTGCATTTTGATACTTTTATCATTAATAGTGTATTAAAAATGATAATGATTAAAAAATTTTGCATTATAGATTGAGGAAAAAAGAAAAAAACTTAAAAAAGAAGGAAAATTAGTCGAAGGAATACCCGAAGATGATCCAGCCAAATACAAACATGCTGTATATGTAATGACCATGAAGGTATAACAATTAAATTACTTAGTATGTACAATAATACAAATTTTGAGGTGTATGGGCCTAGGTAACACATACATTCATATTAATTTCTTTATTCTCTCAGTGAGAATAGTCATAGATGTCATATATTGCAAATATTCATATATAATGATGATATAATCATTATTGGCATATGGTGATTAATATGTATTGTATGTATCAACTTTTAGAAAAAAAGATATCTGTATGAAAAAATCCTATTTCAATAAAAGCTCATTATTACAAACAACTTGATTTTGAAATTTGTTATATTTTGAAAATATTATCATATTTATCCCCCCTCAATAATAATAGTACCAGTAATAACTGAATATAATAGGGATAACTTAAAATTTTAAAATAAAAATTTCGAGAATTATTAGAATATAAAATTATATAACGCGCACTGAAAACAGTAAAGAGAGGTAAGACGCGACTGAAGCACGGTCTAAGAGGCGACTCATCAATATACATACTTCACGTCTGCCATTACCTAATAAGGGGAATTAACTTATAAAATTGTTCCAATTGTCTGGAAAAACATCATTTTCTCTACTTTTTACTGTCTTATTTTATTTTATGTTGTTTTATTTTTTTTTCGTGTTGCATTCTTTGGGATATTTATGAGGATTACAATTAATACCAGCTCAATATCATTATCATATATATCATTAATAAATATATATCATTAATAAATAGTTAAAAAAAAAAAGATTTTTGTGATTATGTTGTGCCCGTTCCGGAATGGGAGAACGCAATTGAATTTTCGGTCATTATCATATAAATCACGTTTATCTATGGTATAAAATAAATCTAGCACAAATATTTTATTAATTGTTTAACATATCAATATTAAAACCTGTCATTTTTATATTTGTGTAAATACATTAAGGTGAGCTTTAATTTTTCCATTTTGAAATTCAAGAAATTTTACACTAATTAGATATGCTTTCAAGATGACTCTAATAGTTAAATTATTTCAAGTATCAGATGACCATTATCAGAATGATGTTATTTGTTACATATATCATATTTGAATAGAAAGTTGTTGATTTTCTCGCATTCGATACAAATTTTAAACATAACAGTCAGAAGTATTTTCCACCTTTTTTCATATTGGTATATGGAATCATATGGAATGAAATAAAAATGTGTGTTGTCATTTGAATTAATCGATCGAAAATTAAATCATTTATTGCGTACCTAATTCATATGTATTTTTTGAAATCAGACAAAGTACCTATATATATTTAGATGGTCGCTTAAATCATTGTTCTAAATTTAAAACTTTTATGCAGCTTCAATTTATTATTTTGTTTAATATTATCATTGCCATTTTGGTCTAATATGTCTGTTTCATAATTATATAATACAGTTTTGTTTAAAATGCAACATTGTTATATATAAACAAAATATTTAATTCCGACTTTTATAAAAATAATATACATAAAATATTTACTTCGTTCAGGAAAACGTTGCTTTCCCTTAAAACAGTAAAAAGGTGTCTAATTTATGAAATTTTCTACTAATGTTGTGAATAAATTTAATATTAATTCAAACCGAGTATAAATTAAAATATATGGGTAAAATCATATATTTTCAACATTTTTTAACAAAAATTATGAGAGCGCGGACTATACATCATTACGGCCGTTGTCTATCGGCGATCTGAAGTTAATAAAGAAAATAACAAATATACATTATTAGGATTGATATAAATATTATTTAGTTAGAAATTATTGGGTTTTTGATATCAAACTTGATTTTAAATAGTAGCTGAAGCCTCAAAGCATCTGAATAAATACTATTTTAAAATGTATTGTTTTCACTAAAACAAAGTATTTTAAAAATGTTGAAAATTGATCATATGTACTGCGAATTGAATGGTTTATAATTCTATTAATTTTTAACATTTTGCTAATTTAGTTCAAGACAGATTTGTCTCCGTAATCATGACTTCAAGATTATAAGAAAATATATTTCGTTTATGCAATAATTTACCATATTAACACAATTTTGTAGCATGCAAAAAATGTATCTAATGTTTGCGGTTTTTCTTATAATGCTTGTATTGTTTTAATTATGGTAAATAACATTCAGTTTATTAATTTTAAATGAGTATAAAGGTGCTATCTAAGAAATAGTTAAAAAAATATATCTAGTGTATAACTTCTGATATAAATGAATAATAAAAACTCAAATTTTCGTAAAAAACGCAACAATTTGAATTATGATTGTATGTAGCCCTTTAAATATATGTAAATACATAATGCACAAATTTTCTAAAATTTTCACAGCCGTTCAAAATATTTTGTGTAGGGTTTTCTGGGCCATTCTGCCTCGTATCTCCGTTCTCTCTGGCCGACCTTTTAGTATCCCGTTAAGGGGTCCTTAATCAGTGTTAATGTCGCTGAGCAACTGTCGGCAATTTGTCACTGATGAATCCGGAACCCAGGGTGAATATCACAGAAAACTCTATACAGAAAATAATGTGAATACTTGCGCATGAAAAAAATTGAAAGTTTTCTTCAATTGTTTTATTACGGACACGTCGATTTAATAGAAAAAATTGTAAACTTTTCTTAAATTTTAATTGATAATTCAATTACAATTACAGACAGATGAATTTCATTCTTTAATTAAGTTTATTTTACAAAGATAAAGCATAACAATTTACCTTACAGTTATTTGCTGATATGGAAAGAAAACGTCAACACCTGGAAACGAGAGATATGGAAGAGAGGAAAAGAAAACGGGAGGCGGAAATCGAAGAAGAAGAACAAAAATCTTTACAGAAAGAATGGGCAAAAAATTTTGAGGTGAGAGTTAATTTTTATTCTGTAATTAAGATTACCAGGTATGTAAATATGAAACCGGAATTTGCCCATAGATGGCTCTAGCTATCAATGAAGTTACCGTCGAACCGCGTCATTGGCGCCATTTTCTTGTTTTGACACCTCACAAAGATTTTCAATTCATAACAACACAAGTTTTGTACAACAGCATAGTTTTTAATAGCATTGAACACGTCAAATTTTGTGCCTGGAAACTATGATTTGCAGACAGCATTGAGTTTCTGTTACCATTTGAAGAAAACTGCGCAGAATCGCATCAAATGCTTGTAGAAGCTTACGGTGAGTATGCTCTTGTTAAATCACAGTGCTTTGAGTGGTTTAAAAAATTCAAAAGTGGCGATTTTGACGTGAGAAATGAAGAACGTGGGAGACCACAGAAAAAGTTTGCAGACAGCAAATTGCAAGTACTGTTGGATGACACTCAAACGCAACAACAATTCGCGGATTAATGAAATGTGACACGAGAAGCCATCGTCATACGTTTGAAAGCCATGGGAAAGATCCAGAAGATGGGAAAATGGGTTCCACATGAACTGAATGAAAGACAGCAGGATGTCATTTCTCCATTGAATTGTGACTGGTGATGAAAAGTGGATATATTTTGAGAATCCTAAACGTAAAAGATCATGGGTAACTCCAGGCGAACCATCGACATCAACTGCAAGGACAAATCGCTATGGACGGGAGACAATGTTCTGTGTTTGGCGGGATCAGAAGGGTGTGATCTATTATGATCTGCTAAAACCTGGCGAAACTGTTAATATCGAACGCTACCAACAACAAATGATCGATTTAAATGAAGTTTTGCGTGCAAAATGACCAGAATATCAAAAAAGGCAACACAAAGTGATTTTGCTTCACCATATGCACCATCACACATGGCAAAGCCGGTCAAGAAAACGATTGAGGTGTTTAGTTGGGAAATACTTTAGCATGTGGCTTACTCACCAGACTTGGCTCCGTCCGATTACTACTTATTTGCGTCGATGGAAGACACACTTGCTGAGCAGCATTTCACTTCTTATGAAAATGGCTCGATGATTGGTTTGCCTCAAAAGAGCTACAGTTTTTTTGGCATGCCATCCACAAATTGTCAGAGAGATCGGAAAAATGTATAGCTAGCTATGGGCAATGCTTTGAATAAAATATTTGTTTCATTTTCATACAATAAACGTGTATTTTCTATACAAAAATTCCGGTTTCATATTTACATACCTGGTACATCTCCAAGATATGAGGTGTAGACAAAAAGTTTGTGCACTGAGCCACCAAAATTCTAATTTTAGTTATTCCGAAATGGTCACTCTTAAAATGCTCTCTCCCCGACTGAATGCACTTGGCCAAACGCTTCTTTCATTATTGGAAACAGTATTGCATGTCTTCCGAAGTTTGTCCCTTGAGGTGCCTCGTTGTTTCACATTTTATGTTTTTCTCGAAATGTTCACCCTGCGTAATCATTTTTACTTTAGGGAACAAAAATATCACAGTGGGCTAAATTGGGCAAATAAGGAGAGTGATAATCATGACATTTTTGACAAAAAACTTTGAACAACTCTTTCTTGTTTTTTTGTTGCGAGGCTTGTCAACCTGCTTCCATTTTTTACTCTACCTTTTTTTCGGATTCCAGTTCCGGAAGGATCATACTCGTAGATCCAAGTCATCACCCTTTGCATGGAATTTGCCCACTTTTGCTGAGTTTCATTAGAAATTTGATGTTGATTCTTTGTTTGGTTAAAACATGTATATACAAATACTGGCACAGAAAAACAACATATGCAAACAAACTTTGACCGATGACTCGTAAAACACACATATAAAACTTTTTAAATTTTTATAATTTTTTAAAATGATGCACTCACTCAGACCCCTTGTGAAATACTTCTTAAAAAGCATGTTATTAAAGGGAGCCGACTTCTTGAATTATAATAAATTATTATGTTGAGACATCAACATTCAACACTATACATATAAATATTTATTTAATTTTATAAACGTTGTATCCTGGTTTATATTTATTGATGCTTTACAATGTTTAATAACTTTTTTATGATAAAAAATAAGTAAATGTGTGTACATATATCAAAAAATGAATTAACAGTGACATATTTTTTACTGTACGTGAGTTATTTATTGGTCAAGTACATTAATTAGGCATGTATTGTTATTTTTTAATTATTATTAGTATTAAAACTATTAATGAATGTGTATTTTTGAAATCTTTCATGATAAATGGTATTATGAAACAGAAGAATGAATAAATTATTTATTTTATAATGATATTTATCATACATCCTATTGTGCTTTAATTGAATTATCTTCATATACAAAGTGTAACAGACCTAGTCCACAATATTTTATGGGTGGAATATCTGACTAAATTACGAGTCAAAAATGTTCAAGAAGTATGTACAATATCTTTACATATATAATTTTGAATAAAAAAATATTTAAATTAATCAAAATAATCCAATAACTAAGTTATTTTTTTAAATGCAGCTCTATGATATGGTTGAGTTTAGGCAGATGCACATTATCGATTCATATTTGTAATATGTATCTATCTATCCTTAAAATATTGTGCACTAGGTGTGTTACACCTACAATACTTTCATTCTAAGGGCTTAATAATAAATTCACAAATGGAAATTAGCTCAGTTTCAACACTGGCTAGTTGAATTCTGAACTTGAGATTGCACATTTTTTAGTGACGAGAGAACATGCTACTTTTGACTTACTGGTGTGATTGTGATTGATATTCAATCATATCAGTGATTGAAAACTGTGGCTGTGATCATAGTTTCATTATTAATTCGCATGCGCTGCACGATATCACAATACACAAAATAAATTAATAAATAAAAAAAAACATAATTTTGAGCATATTTACTAATATTATTCAAATTTTATTTGCGTATTAAAAAACATATTCTAGCATATATAATTAATATATAACTAATTTAATATCATCACAAAGAGGATGAAAACTGTAAAAAAAATGTGAGTTTATTTTTCGGGTTAAATTCTCAGCATTTCGGGTCTAATGCGTAAAATGTTTTGGCAGAATCTGCTAGATGATGCTTATCACTAATTATAATGTCATTCCTTCATGAATATTTTCATTTCATATGCACATGCGCCGAAGCACGGTTCACAACCAAATATAAATAAAATAAATTGCAAATCACGATATTCCCAGATATTCAATCACCGATAGTGAACGTGACTCAAAGATATCAGTGATTGACTCACGGTTCGTGATTCACTCACTGATAATTTCATCATTAAAAATTTTACAAGTTTTGTATTTTATAGGAATCTCGACAAACAAGAGTCGACAGCTGGAAGACTTTTCAAGCTGGGAGTTCGAAAGAAAAGAAGAAGAAAAAAACAATGGGCTTCAGACCCCCTAAACCCAAACCTGAATCCAGATAATCGTAGAAAGTATCTTTAATATATCAATGTAGTTATAAACTCAATATGAATAGTTTGTATCATTTGTAATGAAAAGCGATCGACGATAAGTTTCTGTGACTTCTTATTGCGTTAGATCAGTCATTATCATTAACGCGTATTCTGTTTCAAAAATTGTGGAAAGTCATAAAAAATTATATTTTTTACTAAATTATTTCCAACTGGTTTTGGCGTCGATTATTAAATATATTGATTTACCGGTATTGTGTATAATAACTATTTTGTATTATATAAATAGAATAAATACATTTTGAAGACAGTTCTGATTAAAATATAAAACAAATTATGTACTATTCAAGGAACAAGAATTCAGAATTGATGAAAAAGTGCATTAATTAAATATGGGTGGTTTTTAATAACTTAAAATTTTCACCACATATTTTCCTCTTATAATATAAACTTATTTACATTTTTTGAAAATATATCTATGGATTGCAACTACGTAATGTGCAATGTTGAAGATAAAGTGCGTAAAATGTATCCACTTTGTACAATTTACGTTTACGCAACCTGCAATATGTACCATTATACATTCAAGTATGATGCCATCATATTATACATTTGTATTCTGTAGTGTGACTTGTGACAGTGTAACCTTGATTTAAAATTTTCTGGGGAGCGTGCTAAAATGTTGTAAAATGAGGGACAGTTTAAATTGACAGTAATCAATCATACTGTTTGTATAACTTCATCATAAGTAATTTGTGATTTGGAAAAATTTATATTTTGTTATATTACTGCAAATATAGCAAAATTAACAAATTTAACAAATTTAAAAGTGCACCAAAGTCAAAACGATAGCCAATTATATAATAAATGACCAAAAATATTTTATTTTAACAACGAAATACATAATAACAAATGAAAAACTCGGGGAGCAAGCCATACCATTAAAAAAATGCATTCTAAGTTCAGTGGAGAACCTCGTAATTGCAAATTATGTGTAATTTGCATGGTTCAAATACTTCACTACCCAAATTAACAATTTAATTCTAAAGTAACTTTTTTAATCAGCAATCGGTATTTTGTATTTCAAAGTAATTAATATTTTAGAATAAATTATAATAAGGATGCATTGACATTCGAAGCTCATAAATAAATCTATTATTGCTTTTATATATACAGTATAAGTTTGTTAATACAAATAACTTTATTTCGAAATTCGTTATAGTTCTAAAATTTTATCTTATTTTATCCCCCCCCCTCAAATGAATTTTCATACAAAATTCTACCTATAACTCAAAAAACTCAGGGGTTTGACTAATCATATGAGTTTGACCATCTGTATAACAGTAAATACATCTCCAAACGGCTGCTGTGTCCCGGACCGACTAAGATGAAAATCCTGCCAAAAAAAAAGTTAAAGTTGTCATCTTGCACGCCGGTTTCGGAGTGTTAAAGTTTTATATTTTTATTTGGCTATCTTTATGTTTTTCTACATTTAAAACAATTCTTAGTTATTTTTGTTTCAAATAGCTTGAAAATATTATTGTCATCTGACTAATATATTGACTCTTTTTTTGTATCTTTATTAAGTTTCATTTAAAATGTGTAAAGACATTGCATATTTTTATTGCGTCCTTGTGTTAGATTTTAGTCTTTTATGTATTTTATTTTGCCTGTAGTTTAATTTTTTTCTCAAATGTGTGTGGCCAATACTATAATTTCTGGTCCAATGAATTTGTTAATAATTTTAGAGCCTCCGATGGTTGGATCCACAGATTTAATTCAAGGTTTAACATAACATGCTTGTCAATATGTGGCGAAAGTCAAAAAGTTGAGAAAATAGAGGTGGGAGGGACATTGACATAAATGAATGCCACATTGGCCAAATATGTATTTAAAAATATTTTGAGATAATGTATATTTGAAGTACACCTATAAATATTTACAAAATATAACTTTCTAAAATCCTAATTCAAAAAAATTTTTGTTCCCCTCAATTTCATATTAAAGAGCTTTTACTGTATGTATTATTTATCCGATTGCTTGTGAATTTTTTGTTCTTAACAGTTATTTTTATGTCTATGTTAGTTTTGCTTGCTTGTTTATGTTATTTATTTTTGAATTGTGTCAATATGTTATTTTAAAATAATTTTTCACAAATTATATATTGGGTGGCAGTCCTATTGCCGACAGTACTCATTTGAATTGATTTTTAGTTCCTTGGTAGAAGTTCGAAAAACACGACACATTTAAAATTCCACCATACTGAGAGCATAACTTCCCTCTGATGAATCTTTGCTTTCGATGTCATTTGAGGTGAACCATCACGCTGGGACCAAGACCGTTTATGCACCACATTGTTGTAAACAATCTATTTCTCATCACCAGTTATTAGCCGCTTCAAAAAAGAATCGTTTTCTTCACATTTAATGAGCATTGCCGTCAAATTAAGTTCTTTGAGTTCACAAGGAACCCAAATATCGAGCTTGCTTATGCATCCCAGGTTTTCAGATGGTCGTGAACGCTTGAATAATGAATGTTCAATGTTTCTGCAATCTCGTGTCATGTATCGTGGGTTTGATTCGATTAATGGATTAATGCCTTGATTTTGTCATCAACCTCGGTGGGCCTCTCTGACCGAGGAGTGTCGTTGACATCAAAATCACCAGCATAAAATTTTGTGAATCATCATTGGCACTGACGTTCTTGTAAAGTATTGTCACCGTAAGTTTTATGCAACTTTGCACAAGCGTGACGCGCGTTCTTCCCGTTACGGAAGTAAAATATAGCGAAAATGCACAGTTTGGTCTTCCATCTTACCCATGTTGTAAAATCTCCAAAACTCAACCAAATTGCTTAATTGTTTTTTAGAATGAAGCTGAACTGTCAAATGACATAACAATAACATAAATGCGAATGACATTAGTACCTCAAAAATGAGCTAGAGCCATCTGTTGCCAAACTGCATCATGACTTTTCCGACAACCTAATACATCACATATACATAGTTTGTCGTTTGTTATAACGGTGTTTATAATTTGGTGAAAAAACAAAAATATTTACTTCCCATCAAAAAGTATTGTATGTAAAAGTGTTTTGAACATTTTTATACACAGTAGATCACCAAGAAACAGTTTTAGTGTATTGAAATGCTTTGTAACAATACTTTCAATTCATTAATGCTGTCCACTAATGTTATATAAAATTGAGGTTTTATTTCCACCATTTTGACAATTTACATGTAGAATGTGCATAAATCACGCATTTTTTTTTGTGTCGTAATATCATGGAGAATTTTAGGGGAATGTATGGGACTGAAACGGGACCAGCAAATTTTAAAATTGTGGAAAATGTAAAATCTGGGTTTCACTGTGTTCTTTCTTCAAATTCTCAATCTGTGTTCAATGATATGCATATGTATATATATATATATTTTATTTAAATTATAATGAATTATTTTTGTCCATGATTAATTAAATAATATTTTTTGTTAAAAATTTCTTGGCATACCAAGGGTTTTCGGTGACTTAATTGTCATGCGTTTATTAATTTAATTTAACTATTGTGGTATGCTGTAATATAATGCTCAATTTTTTCAAAAACCTATGAATCATATTACAATATAATATGTATATACATACGAGGTTTGATAAAAAAATATGTGGAATTTTTGTTTTACTCAAAAAATCTTTATTTATTCATCAATACTAATTTTGTCTCCTTCAAAGTAGTCCCCATCAGACATAATGCACTTATGCCAGCACTTTTTCCAATCATCACTTTTTGAAACACAATTTTCAGTATGGCGTTTCGCTCCTTCAGTGATCTGTCTTTATCTCTTCAATGTTGGTAAAACGTCATTCTTTCATGTTTTTTTTTATCTTCAGGAATAGGAAGTAGTTTCAGGGGACCATGTCCGGCGAATACGAAGGCTGAGGCATCATAACGGTCCTGTTTTTGGCTAGAAATTCACAAACGTTAAGGTGAGCCATGAGTTGTTTCTCCACAAATCTGGGCGTTTTTTTTTCGGATTGCTATTGCTATCGAAGTGTTATTGCCATGAGTTGTTTCTCCACAAATCCGGGCGTTTTCTTTGGATTGCTTCATGTAAATGGCATAGAACTTCTAGGTAGTACTCCTTATTGACCGTACGACCTGTTGGCAAGAATTTATGGTACACTATGCCGTTGAAATCTAAGAAAACAGTGAGGAGAACCTTCACATTTGATCGAACTTGACCAGCTTTTTTTGGTCTTGGCTCTTCAAAAAGCTTCCATTAGGCTGATTGCGTCTTAGTTTCGACGTCATATCTCACCTATGTTCCATCACTAGTTATGACACGTTTGATCTGTTCTGGATTGTTGTTTACTTCATTCAGCAACTCCTGAGCAATGTCCATTTGGTACTGCTTTTGGTCGAAATTCAACAATTTCGGAATAAATTTGGTTGCCACTAGTCTCATGCCCAAAACATTTGAAAAAATTGTTTGTCGTAAGCCAAATGATATGCCGACATCTCTGATAACCTCTCTGATAGTGATTCTGCAAATCATTTTCTTCACTCTTTCAACATTGTCATTGGTTGTTGATGTGCTGGGACGTTTAGGGCGCTCATCATTTTCAACATCTTCATAGCCCTCTTGGAAATGCGAATGTTTATTTTATTCATAGAAGACTCGCCAAGAACACCATTCAACATTTCCAATATGGTGCTGCACTTTATTCCATTCTTAAACTAAAATTTTATTCAAATTCTTTGTTTCATTTATTCCGTAAGTAAAAGATCGCCCAGCATACCAAAACACGCATAACCTTTTCGACAGCCAACAATAAAGTGAACATCCAGAATGGTTACCAATGTTACGATACGTCAAGGTCAAGTGTACCAACACAACAGAAAATTGAAAATATTTTTTGATCAAACCTCGTACGTGATTTATCACAATGATTCTGGTTCCATAAATAAAATTTGAATTTTAATTTATAATTCAGAATAATATTTTCCCGACAATCTTTGGACATAGTTCAAGATATCAATACAAATTTTAATACGATAAAATTCAAGATTATTTAAGATCAAATATATGTAAAAAAACTAGGGTATTCTTATCATATGTATTATATAAATGTAATAAAAAAGAAATGTGTGCACACAATACATGTCAGATTAATTTTGATATTTGTGATACATAATTCAGGTGAACTATTGAGTTGCACGTCAATTTTTGATTTCTTTTATTGTTCACAAGGGCACAAAATTCTATTTCACAAGCACCAAGTGGAAAAAGGCATAAGTTACTTAAGAACTTCATATGATGGTGCTGAATATTTGGAACTAATAACCAAAATAAAGTCAGCTTATTTTATTCAAATTTTATTTAAAAAACCATCTCTTGTCAGTTTTGAGAGCTGTTCTTCTTTTGCATCTGAGAGATTATTTGATAATGTTCGAACACTGGCAAGGTAAAGGTTTTTTTTTTATCTATTTAAAGGTGTCGTTCGAGTCAGAAAAATGCTTTAAAATCTTTCTGTAAATTTTTCACATGTTCTTCTATAGTTTGCAATGCATCGCTATCAAATTCGTTTTATCAGCTGAGTTTATTTATGGAACATAATCAAATTCATTCCAACTCGGACGGTTTTGCCGTAGCTCAAATTTTAAGATCATCCTATTCACATTGTCTTGAACCTGGAAGATGGATGTAAGTTGACCTTCACGTTGCCTAGCGGCTAGACCAACAAGCATATTAGACAATATTAACATTTTTAATTACATATATATGTATATAATAATTAAGTGAAGCCACATTGAGAATCACATGAGAAAAGAAATAAGGCATCAGACACCAATATGACATTTTTCATCATACAAAACATTATAGGCACCTTGGAAAGAATGTAGTAAAAATATGTTTTATTTGAAAATCTTGGACTATGGTTAATCATTGGTCAAAACATACGAGGGCTGTATGATAAGTACCCGTGTTCTACGACTGATGGTGCCACTGACGCAAAATCTGTATACATACCATTGTTTAACATCATCTTTCAAACGATACCTGTCAAAATTTCAGACAGATTTATTGAGTAGTTTTGTTTTGATAGCCATTGAAGGTGGACAAGTTTGTGTTTGTTTGCAACCATGGAAAAAGAGCAATATCGGTCAGCAATTCGATTCCTTTTTAGGATTGGAAGATATGTGAGAAAATTAATGTGAAGTTGCATACCATCAGATATTGGTTTAATGAATTCAAGCGTGCTCGAACATCCGTTTTTGATGAATAGAGCCCAGACCATCAACAAAATCCATCATATCATGGTAGCAGACCACCGGGTGAAGATCAGAGTGATTGCTGACATTGTAAACATCTTAATTGAACGTGTACAAAATATCCAACATGAAAAATTGGGCACAAGAAAACTATCGGCAAGATAGGTGCTGCATTTGCTTACAATGGAACAAAAACAGAATGACATATCAACTTCGGAACACTGTTTGGACATGTAATCCAAAAGAGTTTCTGCGGCATTTCGTGACTGTTGAAGAAACATGGGTTCATCACTACATGCCAGAAATGAAAGAACAATCAAAACACTGGACTTCATCTGGCGAACCAACTACGAACTACGAATTGCTGTTTTATCCACTCTATTCTCCAGATTTGGCCCCATGCAATTTTTATTTATTTACATACATGAAAATGGTCTGGCGGAAAGCGGTTCATGTCAAACGAGGAAGTCATCGCCGAAACAGAGGGCCTATTTTATTGAGTTTGACAAATCATATTTTTTGGATGGCTTAAAAAGTTGAAAAAAATTAAATGCGTTTCCTTCCCTAACAACTTATCATACAGGCCTCGTGTGTGTAGGGGTTTTAACTAGTTACGGGATGATTAATCGAAATCGGGAATCGGAAATATCAGAACATTTTTGGGTATTGAAATCAGTGAATTTTTAACCTGATTTCCATTCTGAAAACGATTCTTTGGACTGCAAGTTTTTAGTGCGAAAACTTGTAATTATTAAAGAAAATAATTTCTAAAGGTAATTAACTAATTATAATCATAATTATCGCCAAAAAGTGTTGTGAAATATTATTAATCCCAAAAATAATTTTGATGTACTGATGGTACGTTTTAAAAGTACTTTAAAAATGGAATCATTTCTTCATTTTTTTTAACTTGAAAATGCTATTTTAAATTATTATTTTTTTCTTCAGTTTTTCAATAGGAATCGGAAGTTTAAAGAAGTTTCGGGAATTATATCGGAATCGGTAAAATTTTTGGAATCATCCCATCACTAGTTTTAACATCAGACAGATAGTAAGATTTTAATAAATATTTTTTCTCTTTGTCGGACGCATTTAGTGTAGTCACCCATGTATTTGAAATATACATATCAAATATTTTATTCTTTGGATCATACATTTTCTGCTGGCATAATACTAACAATAATGCGAATAGGACTTAACTCTAATCTGAGTGTAATCTGAACACTAAAGCGGTGTAATAAATTGAAATGTTTTGCAGCTTATGTAGCCCATTCTGAATTTGCAATGATAAAGAATGACAACTGGCGAGTATGTTGGAAAGATGATTAGACTACAGATTTGCAAAATTTCTGATAATGATTTAGGAAAAATGTTATGAAAATTAGTCTCTATGGGCCTTTCAAGTCCATGGCCGATCGTGCAATCATCCTTCAGGTAGTTTTGTCTTGAGCTGTGGTCTTCCAACAGGGAAATTGTAGCCTCGCTACATCCTTTTAAACATTGTCTGTTCATCTCATTCTTAGACTTCCTTCATAGACCTTACGGAGTACTCTGGAGTTGTTACACCTGACAAAATGTCCTGCCTGTCGTAGACTTCTTGACTTGAATGTTGTTGAGATATTTGGTTGTTGGAAGACTTCGACAAGCTCAGTGTTTGTCTGAATGCCCCTTTGGTGATTATTTTGAACTGGTCCAAGTATTCTGTTGTTGAATATTTGGATAACCTTTAATTGCTTCTCTACGAAGCTCCAGGTTTTGCATCCTTATAGCGCTACATGATTTAAGGTTATAGTTGCAGAATTTGGTTTTTCTTCAGTGATTTGGATGTGAATAGGCTTTTTAAAGCGAAAATGGCTTTATTCCCATTTTTTAATCTATCAGGTCATAAATAATGTTAGTCATAAATAACTTGTGCAGGTAGGTAGAATCTATTTTTTGTATTTACCCACTATATATCAACGGGACAAATCAGTTTTTGCTTTCACTAAATAGATAAGGGTTCTGTTTGTCTTTTGACAACTGTTTTGTGTGGTGCACATTACATTAAAGTGTTGGTCTTAACCCTTAAAAGGGAGAGTCAAAAAGTGCATATTCGTCATGTGATGTTTTTGGAATTTAAAAATTTATGTGCAGTGTATAGGGTGAAGGACTAATAATTGATTGGGCACCCTACCAGATCCGAAAGTAAACATTCATGGAAAGAAGATTTTATTGTGTGCATGGTGGGATCATCGAGGTATAATCCGTCACGAGTTATTGATTTCAAATTTAATAATTATTGCAGATACATATGTTCAGCAGTTGCAAAGAGTTCAAAAGCGTCCTTCACTCGTCAATCGTATAAACATAATTATTTTACACGACAATCCACATCCACTTTACTCCCCGGACCTTGCTCCAACAGACTACAACCTTTTCTGTTCCTTACAGAACTTTTTGAATGGAAAAACCTTTAATACTGAAGAGCAAGTTGAAAATTTCTTTCAGTTCAACTACCAAATTTTATGAGAAAGGAATTGATAATCTGCCAGTAAGATATAAGGTGATATTTTATGAAAGGAAAATAAATGTCTGATAAAAATGAAAGACTCGACCTACATAGTTTTGAGTTCCAAGAACATTAATTTTTGATAGCGGTGTTGGTTCCCAGGTGCTTGAAAGGATGGTTTATATTCAAAAGTTGAGTATTTTGTCTCACAGGTCTCCAGGCAGATTACTCTTGACATCCTCAAATACATTGAAGTTGAACCTCTTAGTCTAGAAGGACAAATATATTTTCCAGATGATGCCCATTTTCTCCTGGCACTACCAGGTTGTCTGCACATCTTAATTCATTGTGGGTCCTTTTGCTTTGTGGATCACGGTGATCCCTTCCTCCGCCTTGAGTGCTCTTATAGCTCTCTCCAAGATGAAGTTAAAAATAAGACAGTACATCACCTTGTTTTAGTCCTTAAGTCCTGCTGCCACTTCAAAGTGTTCTGATATGTCTTCTAGGATCAGTATCTTGGTTTTGGATCCTTTTGTGCATATCTTAATCGTGTTGATATATTAGTGTATAGTTAACCATAATTAAAAGCATACTGAATTCAGTTTGGTTTCCGTTCAGGGGGCATGATTAAACCGGAGTTATATCAAATTCCAGTGTATATTTATAGAACTACTGTACATAATACCATGTTATCACCTCGTGGTGGCTCTGCCACCTTACATTGTTGGAATTAGTTTTTAATTATTGATGAATTACTTTTGGAAACATCCATTGATGTCTCTTTTGTCCACTCATTGTGTGTCCTTATACATACGTAATGATATATTGTGTGATGCTTTCAAGATAGACTGCCCAATTCATATTATTTATTCAACATAAACATACCAATAATCCAACAATTATAAGAGATAGTTTGATGATAGACTATTATACGATATGTAATTTTAGTGTTAAATTCACAGAACGCCGAATCTGTTCATTTGATATTTTATTTGAAAGTATCAATAGGTTAAAAGGTATATCTTATATAAATAAAATATATACTTTTCATGATAAAAGTCAATTTTTACAATATAAATTGAATTTTTGTATATTTGTGTACGTGGATTATTGTTTTCGACTTTATCTTTGAATTATATTTTAATGACATTGTATTTTTTTAATCATGTGAATAGTAAATTAATATTTTTAGAACATATAAAATAATATGTAGATTTTTTTGGAAAATATATTTTGAGGATTTAGAGACAAAAAATTTATGAGTAGGGTTGGACCGAACAACATATTGTGTTTTGTTTTCTGGATTATTTTTCATTATATATGTAACTGATCATTTGGCACGTCTGGCCATAATATGTTTTGATTTAAATCTATACTATTGATAGAAATAACAGAGCTACTTGATTTTTGTACCTAAATGCAGGCCATGGCTAGATTTCTGCAATCTCTTCAGTTTTTGTAAATTGCAGAAATAAAGTTTTGTTCATATATAGAATATTACACCACAGTCCCAAGTTTTTGGATCTTTGTTATTCTATTCAACGTTTCAAATGGCTAGCTTATAATAATTTGCAAAATTTATAACTTTGGTGCAACATCATGTTAAGTTCTAACTTGATGTAAATGATAATTTTGTTTAATAAGCCCTAAACAACAATTTGTCACTAACAAGATACATTTTTACATCAGAAGTGGATAACTCAACGCATGATTTGTAGTTATTTTTTGTGAGTCTTAGCTGTCAAATTAATGGATAATATTGTGTTGGAGTGTGAAATGATAGTTGTCATTTTTATAATATTTAGTATTGCTTAGATAACAGATATGGAAATGAAATCTCGAGAAGCCTTCCTTTCTATGTAATACTTTCTTATTCAATATTTATAAAAACATCCACAAAATGTATAAATAAATAAAACACGTTTCAGAAAATCTTGTTTTTATTAATCGAGATTATAATTTTACCACGAAATGTAGGAAACTTGAAGTATTCTTGATTTTACTGTCTAAATTATAGTTATATTGGGGTGAATTTAGACTCGTCCAGTGGCAATACCCATTGCAAGGCATCTTTGAGTCGTTTGGATCGAAATTCCTTTTCCTCTGTAAATTTTTGTAATATGTAGTAACATCAATATAATTATGTAATTTTAAATTAAAATCGGATTATTTTGAATAAATGTAGTCAAGTACATCGCAGGTGGTTCCACAGCTGGTGACGTAAGTCGTTACAGAAAATAGAAAATTTAATAGATTCTTGACAGTCAATTTGATCAATAAAAATGTAGCAATTGTGGGCTAATTATAACATTTATATTACTGAAATGCACTTTAAGTAAGTAAAGTTAAATTAACATGGTTTAGTTAAAAAAATAATAATTTGAAATAATCTAGCAGTGAAGTCTGGTGGGATAAGGATTTTTTCCTGCAATTTTTTTTATAACAATCGGATCTAATTAATGGTTTGTTTAACAGTTGCTACAAGGTCTCATTTGGAACTTCTAAAACTTTCATTCTGGCCTAAATCAGTTCAAGGCTTTCTGTTAACTTTCCGGCTGTCATTCTTGGTTAGAGACGAAGATGTCGGTTGGTATTTTTTTGAAGACAACGAATTGAATGGTGGATGTTCAAAATTCATACTGGCATTGCATTACAACATCCCACACGTCTATACGGCACAGTATATACACATTACTACTTTTTGTTGTGCTGGGCATAAATGATCGAGAGTCAGTAATATTCGGGCACAAGTGCATTGGGGATCACTGTACTGTTGAATTACATAATTTGTTTCTAAGTAATCAGAAATTTTATCGAATAGAAAGATTCTCTTAGCACCTGGCAAAGGTGTGTAAGAAAATGAATATCACGGGAGTGAAATTTATTTATGTATTAGCACAAAATAATATTACTTTTATTAATGATAGGATTGTACTGATAGAGTGACAGATATAAATGTTATGAGAACAATAAATTGCGCATCTAGTGCATAGGTAGGTATTTCTGGATCCAAAATAACTAAAGTAAGTCATGTAAGTACACTACAATTATGAAAAGTTTCGACTCTATACAAAAAAGTTTCTTTAATTCATGCGATAAAGCAGGATGAAAAGAAAAGTGATGTTTGGTAAAAGTAAAGGGTGACACACCGTCTACAGTATCTACCATTTGGAAGAACAAGGAAAAACTACTGCAGGCTGAAGCAAAAGGCAGCTGCTAGAAGAAAATTAAGAGGTGATAATTCGCAGACTTGGACTGAGCTATGCTGCATGGTTCCAGTAACAGCGTATCAATCAACCTCGATTGGCCAATCGTGAAGACAAAGGTTGATAAATTCGCCGGATAGCTGGGGATCATAGGATTCAAGGCTTCAGAAGGATGGGTAGGGAAGTTCAAGCAGCAGCACGGAATGGTTGGTTGGAGATGACGAGGTATTCTCCTAACACTATCTTTAATGAGACTGGGATTTTTTTTAAATAATTAATAGACAAGGCTCTCACGTATAAAGATGAGCAGTGCACGGGTGGCAAACTGTTAAAAGAACATATCCAATATGAGTGGCACAGTAAAGAAGAAACCGATGGTGGTCAAGAAACTAAAAAAAAAAGTGTGGATGAGGGCCACAACAGTTGAGATGACTGATGACAAAATCGTGAAACCCACTTAGGAGAACAGGACCAAGAAAACGAGGAGCAAGCATAGGAGCCTAAACCACAGAAGAATTTTCCAGAATATAGGAGAAGGTACAAACAGCGTATTGGAAAATCAAAAGATAGATAACAGAATATTTTAAGTTTTTTAATTTTTTATAAAACTAGTGAAATGCAATTATGTAAATATATTAAAAAAAAAATATATATTCCATATTTAAACAGATACAAATTAATTTTGTTCCTCACTCCTTATAATGTACACTCTCTATAATGAAGTAAATTGCTCGGTCCCTTGGATTTTGTTACAGAGAGTGATGACTTTAAAAACGAACACAAGTTTTGGGAACAGCTAAATCACAACAGGTCACTTTGAAAATCAACATTGGCAAGTATAAAACTACAAATACATAGGAAGAAGAATAACACATGATGCCATAAACTCATTGGATATAAAAAACTACATTTTAAGATTAGTAAAGACAAAACAAGCTTATAACATAAAAAAATTTCAAATCACATACATATTAACAGAAAGATGAAAAAGAAATTGATCAAATCTGGAGCATAGCACCACTTTATGGTTATGGTAGTGAAACTTTGGAGATTAACCACACAGAGAGAACTGAATTTGAAGCATTCAAGATATGGTGCTGAAGAAGGATGGAAAGAATAAGCTGGACTGAGAGAATACAAATGAGAAAGAAGAAAAGAGGGCCACAGTAAAGGATACAGAGAGAAAGGTCCAGACAAAAATACGTTCACCAAATAATATAACTGTCTTAGGATCTAGAATAGAGACATATGGCGAAGATTGCATCTGCAAGAATATAGTATATAGCATGTGGAAGTCGGTATGTATCAGTTAGTCTGTTCTGCAAACAAAATACGACAGACCAGTGGCGTATCTACAAAAATTGGGCCCCAATGCAGGATAGGCCCCCTAAATGAGTATTGTAAGTATATATTCGTAACATATACGAATTTTAATACTGTGTGGTTTATCCAAGAACAAAATTAGTCACTTTTCTCCTATACCTAATATTCTCACTTTCATGAAAAAAACATAAGTGTTTGGTGATTTTCACTTTACGACAATGGTCCCTAACCTGATGTAGTAGCGGGATACTTCTATTGTTATTCATCGACAATGTGTTCATGTGTTTTCTTAACACGTATGAGAAACGATTTTATAAATTTAAAAATTTAATTTCTTTCTGTGGATTACTATTAAAGCTGGGAAAGAAATTGATACTTGCAGAAATATCAATGCAATTGGATTGCAGGACGTGAAATATTTTAGGCCCCTATATAACGCAGGCCTCAATGCACTGCATTGGCATAGTTATACCACTGCAACAGACAACTAATTATTTGTCAGTTCTGATTCTACACTGTCCTTTCGGTAGTTTCACGAGTCAAGTTTTATCATAAAGTTAATATTAATTAATTAACAATTTTAATTAAGGAAAATTATTTTAAGTTACAATTATTTTTAAGTGAAAGTGATAAATAATTGATCCTACTTCGTGCTTCCTTGTAAGTATTATAAATATTAAATTCCAAATAGGTTGTAAATTGGTACATTTTGCATTTGATATGTAAAGGTTTTTGATAAATTAATGTTAAAAAAATATGAAAATTTATTGATGAATTTTATTATACAAATATAGTGAATTACGATGCTATTAGGTAATCTCTGCACTTATATGAATTAGTTTATTTTTTCTCTTTTAGGTGATAAAGAGTAGTAAATCATTTATTTCAAGTAAGTAAAGTAGATTGATTGGTCAACATGATGCAATTCCAATCAAGCCGTTATTACAAAATCCAACTTGAACTATGTAGAATAGATAAAGTTATTTAATAATTACCAGTTTTTCGACAAAATTCCTGGATGGCGTAATCATACTGTTTTCTCTTGGGTCTCCCGTACACAAAATGCGATGTAGATGGAACACCTTTTTCTTTTTCCTTTAATAATTTTTTTTTAAAAATAGTATTCCTGCCATGCCAATGTTCAATACAATGTGTACATGAATGTGTTTTAATGTTATGTATCAAAGTAAAATAAACCAATACACACAAAGACTCTTAATATAAAATACAATTTTAATGAAAATAGTTACTAACAAGGTAAAATATGCTTTGAATTGTGACACAAGTAATTTGATCTGTATCAAGAATTCTAATCCAATAGTCATATCTAAGAGTGAGCGTACACTGAATATAAAACAGCCGTACGACAGTTCGCTACCAACTGTTCTATCGTTTGAAAATTTAGTCGTCAGTGTGCGCACTGCCATACATTCTCATAGCAATCACCATCACGACAGAACTGTCGTAAGTCAGAAAGTCATCAGTGTGCGCTCGTACTAACTGGCAAACTATCAACATGACTATGAGTGTAAGGTATGGAAAAGGTTTCATACGTCTCTTAGGCCTTAGGCCTGATAATACAGCACTTGTTTATACACAGTTAGGACAGTTTTATCCCACTCTTTTGTTGTGTGTTTTATTAATTCTTTCTTACCTTCTTTTGTGCCTTCCATTGTTTAAGGTTCGTTAGGTACTAGTGAACTTATTTTAGGTTCCGCTTTGATGGATGCAAATGAGGGGTATCTCGAATTTGTTGATTTTACAGCGGACAATATGTTAACAAATTGCGTGGAATTTTTCACTGTTGAAAGATAATAATTTATTTTTTTGATTTAATGACAGTGTGAGGTGGATTTACTCCATAAATATGACTTATTACTGTCATTTGTAAGAATAATTAAACTAAATTAGAGTGGTTACTGTTGTGTTGGTGTACCACAGTTGGAATGTTCACGGCATCGATCTGCCTCGCTAAAGTGAAACCTAATGTAAGCCTTCAGGTTATCATTATTATTTTAGTTTTTTTGTATCTTAATATTCATTCGTTCATTTATTTGTTGAAAATGTTAAATGCACATGTATTTTAATGTCTGCCTCACTGGGCTTCGTCCATGCTGAGGAAAACGTTCTACGTAGTCAATGAATAATTAACGATTGTCTATTACCTGATCCCAAATGTTTCTCCAGGATATTTTTTGTTCTCTTCTGTCGCCTCTTTTAGCCTTGGGGTTGTATGGCGTCTTATCGTACAGCATGTCGTAAGCGCAAGATGGTTTTTGTTCGACTCTTACGTTGCCAAAAAACGTCTTTTTACTATAACTTTGCATTCTGGATGAATCTTCGTTATATCAAAGTACGAATACAATAAATGAATCCATTTAATTTTACGTCAAATTCTAAATATTTAAAAAATATTTTGACGTTTTTCCGCCATATTTCGACCACGTAGACTCGTGTGGGTATGTCGAATGTTTTAGTGTCATTTCTAATTTGTTATGTCATAATTAATGGAAACACGTAGTCGTCACGAGCTGTTTCTATTTTTCTAATTTTTTAATTCGAAAAGAAAAATAATGGAACAATTCTGTGGATGGCGGCGATTTGGTTTCTAATTTCTGGTGTTCGAAAAAATTCATTAAACCTTTAAGTTCCTAGATTCGTGTCTAAAACATATTCTTACATTCTTACAGTTTATGCTTTGATACTACGGAACAAAGAAATTGCTTCCTTGGATGTGATTAATTTGGTCTTCTAACCTACCATTAAAAACTTTTATTTAGGATCGAAGTTTCAAATTAAATGTAATCTTTCATAGTTTAGATCGCCTTCCGCTAAATCGTATGAAACCTGATTATGTTTTACGTTTTAATCGATACAATTTTGAAGTAGGTGTTTAATACATATTTATATATATATATATAATATTATGTTTATGTAAGTACTTTCAGGCTCTTATCCTTCGTGCCGCGTATATTGACCAAAACAATGAACGATTTCTCGAACGTTTCAAACTGCGCAGAAGGACAACAGCACCTTTCAAGTATTGCCGGCGCCTACCCAGTGGCATTGACGGCACATTGGCCCAAGTTGTTCAGTATCTCGGAGACTCTGCGCACTCCGTCGGGCAAGTTTTCGGTCGAGCAGAAGGCGAGGTTTATGGGTATGGTTGCTACTGCAGCGACTGCCTGCGTAATCTGAAAGAAAATATTAAATCAGATTCTTTCAATCGAATTCATAACTCCACACCATAGAGAGCACTAATAATGTAATACTAAAGTGGGTTACTACTGCACCCTTAAAATATCATTAGCGTTTAAATATTGTTACGCGCCAAATAGTCAAAGGCCGCATTCCAGAATAACCACTACAAGAGATTACCAGGATTGCCGTTAGAAGGAAGGACGCGCAACTAACTTCGGGGATATGGCACTCTTCTTACCGCCTTTGCCGTGTGTATCGTTTGTAGTCTGAGCGTGCCTTGAAAATAAAGTTGAAATTAAACCCATAACGTTCTTATTAATCATACCCAACCTAATAATATAATTATTAACTAGAATCGTACAAAAAACCCTAAGAATTAACATGAATAATGTTGCCTGTACCTCATTCACATAAAATTGTGCGGCTATCCTTTTCCATATGTTACCTTTCATTTAAATATAAAGTGTTTGAACAGAATTGTTTCTTAGAATCGTACCAAAATATGAAAACCCCAAAATTGCCATTATTATCTTAAGTACTTAAAATGATATAGTTGCCTTTTTTCAATAGATTTCATGTAAATACAAGTTGTTGAATTTATAATGATTTGATTGATAATGCCCTCATAAGGCGAAACACGTCTCGCGGATTAATATTTAATAACGACTGTTTTTATTTCCATACGTGTGAAATAGAAAGGAGGAATACCTGACCCAATCAGTAATCGTTAATAATAATAACCTTTAAAGGTGGTAATTTCAATACGAACACATACTAACCCCTCCAGCGAGTTGCGTCACGAAGTAAAAGAGGTTCCATTGCGCAGTATTAATTAAATTGTTAAGACAGGATCCAACTTGAAAGAAGTTCTCGAAAGTAGCTACACCGCAGTCTACGATGTTGGCAGCAAGGTATCCAATGTTGGAAACCACGTGACTGATGAAGTACACGACTCCCTGCAGGAAGTAGTTTATGTCCCGCGCCACCCTACTCACGCACTGGCCCACGTGTTCCATTATGTCGGTAACCAGTTTGTCCGCAGCCTCCTCTTGTTGCTGAAATAAGATGTATTAATATAACTAATTTATTTCAGCAAATCTATATATTTTAGATGTATACGGTAATCAGTAGTGTAACTATGCTAATGCAGTTGCGTCGGGGCCCACGATTTAGAAATTTTTAAAATAATTTCTGACGTGTTTTACGACAATGATGCAAATATTATAGATGAGTATAGTAGCGTCCCAATAAGATGTCGAATTAGGGACCAGACCATTATTTCTTTGGAATATTATTTTAAATACACACAGTGCTGTAACTCATGACATCATCCCCATGGACCTCTTCTCGCATCATACTATACAGAAACTTTTCTAAGTTTTTTGTATTAATGTTGTAAATCGCAATTACTGTGTGTCACTGAATGTAAAGGCAATCAAATTAATGTTTATTTTAATATTGTAAGCAAAATAATTTTATGTTGTCGAGCGAATGACTTAAAATAGTTTTCTTGTCATCATGTCCATCACGATCCAGATATTTAATAATGCCAGATCTGAGGTCAACTTTTTAAAATTACAATTTTAGAAATTAATACAATTTTTAGTTTACTGTCATTTGTGAAAATTTATTAAATATATTGTTACATCACAAAAAAAAAGAACCTCATAAGTGTATATGAGTCAACTAACAGTATTAAAGAATTAATGTTTAAATCATAAGCAACCATGTAGTATAAAATAAAATTGATGTAAACAAAGCACGGTCGTCTCAAAAGAAACCGGAAGGTAGTGAAGGTAAACAAATAAAGGAAACAAACCGTACGCTCCCTCGAGGGAAAAGAACAAGAAACAAAAATACGAACAGAGTTACTTTAGGCAAATCTTCCCATCGGTGCAGGATCACAAACTAAGGGGGAAGTGGGACACCAGATCCCCCGAAGACAAGTAGCCTCAGGATCTCCCGGGATCGAGATACCCTTATCCCAACAAACTCTCGGAAGAGTTTGAAATTCCTTCCACGCTTCATCGAGTCATTATTCCGATAAAATATCTCACATTTATAATTATTTTCATTTTTTATCTCAGAAAAAAGTTGCATTCGTCGAGAAACTAACCCGTGACTCTTTGACTAGTTAGCCAACGCTTTATCACTAGACACAGTACCTGGCGTGTGTTGGTTTCTAAGTAAAATATGTATGTGTATAATTTGGTAACATCGTGGTCGTTCACATAAAAAAATTAAGCAAAAATAATTTTATTACTTGATGCCAATCTGGTCGATAAAAATTAAATATTTTTTGTTTAAACACAATGTTATTTTTACATCTTTAAAGCTTTAAATAAATACATGAGCAGATTATTATAATTCTCCTACTTTAATGGTGTTATAGTTCAAATCGGGCATCGGCCTCGAAATTTATGTGTCAAGAATGTCTCAAGAAAAAATATTCAAATTTACTTTAAAGTCATTCTGAATTCTTCAAAGCGCATTTTGAATAATTTTAAAGACGTGATTGTAATATAGTGGTTACAATATTCATCTAGTGATGTAGTGGTCGGAGGTTCGAGTCTCGTTCCAGGAAGCCATCAAGGTAGTCCTGTTTTCATAGCACAAGAGTTTAGCTTACTTTGAAAATGTTATAGTAAGAATATTGATGTGACACGTATTCCGTGTATACATGTCTACTTAAAAAAAAAATAGGTAGGTACCTAATAAAAATGAGCTTTGTTTTAAGACACATACTTTAATATTTTTTTTACCGAGAAAACGAACAAATCGTGATGACCATCTGTCGGTATAAATAGATGCGTTACAGATACAATTGCTTTTTCTAATTTCCATATTAAATTAAGTTGACATTGTATGCCGATGTAATGTATCGGCTTCCTTTCAAATTTACGCACAAAGAAGAAAAAGTTATAGACACATTATATTTGTAAGTAATAAACTTCTTTATATTATAATTAAATGAAATTATAATAATAACTAATTACTTACATAAAAGCACTGGATGACATTTGACGTCGTGCTCTGTCCGGAATTAATAGCATTGTAAATTTGGTCTCGTATTTGCTTTAAAAAGACGACAAGAGTATTGTTGGATTCGACTAGGAATCGAGAAGTTCGCAAGTCGATGGTCTTTGTGTAGTCGTCTACTGTTTTCTGTCCACCGTCAGCTAGCTTCTGCATTTCAGCTATTAGTCCCTGAAGAATGGCCCTCTTCACCCCAAAGATATCAATTGACCTTGTATGTCTCTGAAGAGGCACCAGACTCGAGTCTGGGATGTTTTCCAAGAGAGAAGAAAGCTCTGCTTCGGGTAGAGCCAATCCCTTCGCTGGCTAAAAAATAATATAGTGTGTTAAATAAATTCACATGTTAGAGTTTTAATTAAATTATAAACATATAATATGATTTATTATAGAAATTAGTGAAGACATTTTTTATTTGTTTCATTAGTGTTTAAAATAAAAATACCTAATAAATTTAGACTATACTTTTAATTATATTTTACCTAAAAGCTTTTAAAATATAATATATTTTTTCGAAGGCTTCTCTTGTAAAACCTTTCACGAAACTACATTAAAAATGTTGTAACATTGTATAGAAGGTTCGCGAGTGGGGGTGTAAAATATGATATAAGAACGTTGAAAAATATATTCTATGCAGGGGTAGTCTAAAATTTTGTTACGCATTTTCAAAATAAAAATTACAAATTTTCTGACTTTATTGATTTTCTATCTCATCTGATAAAATTATTAAGAACAGATCTATAGAAAGACATTAAAAGATCATTGTCTTTTAAAGAGCATAATTTTTAACAAAGCTATTTTACGAAAAACTAGTTAAAAATGTACTTTATGCGATCAATTACTACTTATATGTTATTCCACACATTTACCTAATAATATAAAATTAGTTGAAAAGATAAGGCTACGTAGCCGCTGTAATGAATTCAGTGAATTTGTTGACACGTTTCATTATAATTGGTCAACTTTTAAGCGACACATCGCACCTAGTTGGGTTTGGGGTGTTAACTATCTATATTGTGGACATATTTCTCAACGCGAATTTTGCCTGGTTATGTTATATTTTCAATGTTTTTTTTATAAAGAAAATATTGTCCATGTATATATATTTATATTATTTTTAATTAGTCATTCAATACCTACTTATAAAATTTTTAAGTTTTCTTAATATTTGTTAATACAAACTTACTTAATCTTTACTTGTAATCAAGTAAATGAAATTACTTACTTGTATTTAGTATGTAATTAGTTACTTGTAATCAAGTAAATGAAATTTTATTTTATTTTAACATACTTTTTCTATGTTTATTTAATTAATTAGTAATACAAATCTGTAAGGTACTATTTTTTCGTATTTATTATACATAAATAAATAAAGTTAAAACAGTTCAGCTGGATTAATTGAAATTTAATTTTGTAATTAAATAATATCCAAAGCTTATTTATAATCTTAGAGCTCTTTATCATTAGGAGACTTAAATTTTTTTGATAATTTTGCAGATTTAATCGTTCGGATTATTTCTATATGAGGATTTTTCAAAAGAAGACTTATTTTTGTTTCAAAATAAGGATAAAAATAATTTAAACCAAGATTATTTTAAAGTTTAACGTAAATTGAACAGGATGTTTGAACCATAATCACCTGAGTTAAGGGCACTACCATTAAAATTAAAAATATGCTTAAACGAATAATAGTCATTATTATATTTTATCTTTACAATTTGCAAAGGAAAACTCCGTGCGACTGAAGACTTAAGATATTTTACTTAGTTTTTATACATAGACATTTTTTGGTAATTATTTGTTTAATTTAGAATGAAATCTAATTAAACCTTACTATTAAATGGGATTTGTTTCCTATCATAAGTAAACGTTACTTGGTATTTTTGCTAAAAATTTGCGCAGGCAATTGCTAAAAGTTTATTACGGCAATATTTAAAATGTTAATTTGTGTATCTTTTTTATTGTTGTATTGACTAGACTTAAAACAACTCATGGCGCTGACGTAAATGTACAAATGATCATTTGAGACGACGTTCGAAAGTATAATAAAATTATGTAATTCCTTGATATGAATATTCTACATTCCCACGTTTAAGTGGCTGCAGTTTTTTCATGAAAGGTTATTCGTTTTATTATATCAATTTATTATTTTATAACCGATATACGATATATATTTATAATCATTCATGATGGAAGATGATAGCAGAACGGTGCTATCATCTATTATTATAAGTGTATTGTAATAAGAAACAATACGATGTGCGGTGTATATTGCGGCATTTTGGCTCTGGGTGTGACAAAATATTGTTATGTTAAGTACTCAATTACCGAAATTTATACTTGTTGATTTTTTTCTTTGGCTGAAATCGCCATACAATTTTCATTTCGTATTTACTGTTTTTGTCTAAAAGCTAAAAAAATATATGTAATCCTTAATTCTGAAGAAAACAGTCATAAAAGAGGAGCATCTTTAATTAAATAACAAGAAAGGCCAGGTATCTATGTCGTGCACCGCATAGAACAGCACGCAGGGTGCTTGAACTACTTTAAACAGAAATAGAAAGGAATATCATACATTGACTTGTTTATTACCTCTAATAATAAAAGGGCGGTTTCGTTACATAATAGTATTATTCTTTCTAAAACATCGGCGGTGATAACAAGTATTGCAAGAAACGTGATTTTAGGGCTTAGAAAATAACTTTTTTAAATAAAATTAACGTCTGCTCTTTGTTAATTAAAGGATGGTTCAAAAGAGAAAGCCTAAACAATATACTCAAATTAATAACAATGTTAAATTTTCCCCCAAGCCTATTAGAATATTGCCTTTAAAATATTGCTGACTATACCGATAACTGTTACAAGTAGGGAAAAGAATTTCTCTAAATTAAAATTAATTAACAACTTCTTACTAGTGATGAGCTCAAAATCACGAACCGTGAGTCAATCATTGATATCTTTAAGTCACATTCACTATCAGTGATTGAATATTTTGGAATATCGTGATTTGTGATCAATTTTTTTTTTTATAAAAATTCTATTGATGTTCTGATGGCGCCGTTTAAATCGATTATGAGTTGAATCAGCGCCATCAACTGGATTTTACGTAATTAATGTGTTAATCGGAAACCTGTGAACCAGCTATCGAAGGCATTTACAAAAATAATTATGTATTTTTAAAAAGTACATGTTTAACGGGCAATTAATTAATTAATGCGGCAATTTGTCTTTTTGTTCGGAGCGACGTAAAAGCTAGAGCGGGCCCTGAGCACAGCAATAATATAAACTATGTATGTATGTATATAAATAAATACAATATATATTCATCATCATTTTGTCTTAAAATTAAAAGTAGAATATAATACTTGATAAAAATAATATTTGACGTAGAAATGTAAGATTGTGATGGTAAATATTAAGAATGTCTTTTATATCGATGACAAACATAAATGGAAGACATGAACTTTATGTAATCATAACTTTTGACCTATTGGTCGGAACTTGACCATTTATAGAATATTTAATTAATATTTGGATGGAGTATGCTGCTACTTATTGTACGAATGTATAATGCAACTGTGCAAGTGACATTTTTTTACACACATCAATATTTATGTTCTATGTTTATGCCCTTAAGCAATTTTCAAAGACATGCAGTAGGTAATCAGTATTTTTAGTACCTGTATATAGTTTGTAATTATTTAATACAAAAATTTTTGGTGATGTTACCACTTTACTAAGAATCACTTGTTAAGGAGTTTTTCTCTCTTTACGAACAGTTTTGATTTGATCGGGAGATAATGAAATAATATTACTTTTTAAATTAAATGCAAGATGATGTTTGATTTAAGAAATTATTTATACTAAACAAATCTTTTCTGTAGTTACCTAAAAAATAATTAAAAAATATTCCACACCTAGTGCTATTTTTTTAACACTGCAATTTTAAAATATCAAATATAAATGTTCAAAAACTTTCATTCCTTCCCTCCCAGTAAAGTGTACAAATAATACAAACACTCCAAAAATTAGAGGTCATGTTGAGTATGATTGTATGCAATTAAATATTAAGTACTTATCCGGTAATACCTCGTGTCTTATTTAATCACCGCAGTGCTGCCCGAGCAAATATGGAAGTTCTTATCAAACCTGAATTTCATAACACAATTTATTATAAAGATACGGGTAAATTTTCATGGTCACCATATGTAGTATATTCTGGGCTACTCCGTCGTGTATTGGTCTGGATGAGGGCTGAAGCATTGACTATTGCCTAACCCGATACTCTCGACAAAATAACCCACGAGTTAGTATCGTTTGAACGTAAAAAAAACTCATATAAAACATGAACATATAACGACACCTAAATCACTTCTGCGTAAGGTTACTTTTTGTTGCATATCTGTAGAAATTGACAAACAAATACATGATCTTTATCAGGAATTGTGAAATAATTCGTCGCAGAGCGTATACTTTTTGATCATAACTTCGTGACCCTGGAATCAGAATATGACGTCAGAATAAGTATAATCTTCAGTCATAATAAATACTATCATAATCTGACGGCCCTAAAACTATGACGCTTGTACTAGAAGTCTTTTATTATTGGTCTATAGTCTTCTACTGTGTCACGTAATATTCTTCTTTTTCTTTTAAATAGGCAATCCACCCTTCAAAAGTGATTTGTGCCATTAATCAAGTTAAAACTTTATTTTATAGAAAAATGTACAGAATAGGAAATGTTATATTACAAGTCAATATCATTGTCGTTCAAAAAATTTGCTATTGTATAGATTAAATGTGGCGAGTTAAGGAAAAGAAGATGACACAAGTTAATCGGGAGTTGAAAAGTATCATTGACGAGATTACTGTAAAAAAAATCTGTGATCCGCAATGGACAGACAAAAAATATATGGTCAAGGGTTTCCTCCTCTGCACCACACTCACACATTTATTAAGTTCAATCTGAATAAATGTGACACTACTTGGCAATGCCCAATTCTTATTTTAGAGATATTTGATATTGTTCTTTTGGAGGCATTCCTTTTGGAGAACCAGAGAAATGCAGAGATCTTTGAATTATTTTAAGCCGATTATTCTTATAATTATTTGGATTCATCCATTGTGCAGCCTAAATAGAATTCGTACGTTTTTTTTATCATATTAAGTCTGTCATATATAGGAATATGGAATTGATGAGGAAAACTCCGCAAAGAGTGCCAGTTTATCAGCACATTCAATTCCATGAATTCCCATATGTTAAAAAAAGTTCAATATAAAGTGATTTATACTTTTTTTTATCAAATTGTGTAACTGAGCGAGTGACATTCTTCATCAGAATTATAATAGTGGCAATTCCTCTGAGTATTTAGAATAATAAATATATATTTACTACATAGATAATTATTAAAAAAATGATTATGTATCTTATTACGTTATATGTGGTACCTACCGTGCGCGAGATATGTTGGACTTAACATTTACGTGTTAGGTACACTGACCATGCAAGGAACGGTTTTTTTCGGGTGACAGCTAGCATTGTAAACGGACGGATAATCCGGTCCATAAATCGCAAAGATTTGACTTCATATAAGTGAGGAAGGGATGGACGCATCCCTTCCTCATTTCCTCATTCAGTCCTCATTCACTTTCTCATTTTACTCATTTTCTCATTCCTATTTTTAACTCATTACTTCGTTCTTAGTTATTTCACTTTTAAATTTTGTAAAAGTGATGTTATTGTTACCCTTTGTTAAAACTCCTTCTGCGGACGTGACGGGAGAGGAGTCATGCCACAACACACTGAATGCCACAGGAAGGATTTCTCCCGTACAATGGATGAGGGGTACGAGTTGATCTGCCGCTAGACAGTACCCGACGAGATGATTTTTACAACCAAGGAAGACGCAAGCAATCCATGACGAATCAAATGCCAACAGATGACCTAGTCTTCAAAATGTTTCGGCGAGTACAAGTTACAAGTTTTAACGGGTGCCTTGGACTAGCTATATCAAGATGAAGACTGTGAATCTCTGCAGCAATGGACAATTACTACGCGCAAACTGTTTGTAAAAATGAATTTTGTTTGTGTACTAAGAATTTAAAACTTATGATTTTTATTGTAGCGTAATCTTTCTTTTCATATTCTGATTTAAAACAAATAATTTTCTATTGTAGCATATTTGTTTCTTTACATTTTATTTAAAACTAATGGTTTTCCTGCTCGTTTATTTATTTGCCAATGTACTATATCTGACCTAAACTGTCAGATGACAAATTATGTGTGCAATTTCCTATAAAGATTTCGCATTTATAAGAATCAAGTGTTCTAGCACTTTATTAATTCTACAAAATTATGTTGAACATTATTACTTGTACAAAATTATGTTCATTTAGTTCTGGAAATAATAGTAAATTTCATTATTTTATTGTGGCAAAAATTGACAAAATCATCTCTTTCATCACATCACATTTTGTGATGGAACGCTTAATGTTTTCTATTTAAATATTTTATTTTCTTGTTTCTTTTTGTATTAAACTTTGTGATTAAAATTTGCAATAATATTTTTATTTTTCCCTGAGAATGCTGGCTAAAGTGAGAGGCAGGAGATTATGTTGAATTCTGTGAACCAGACCCACGCACTTCATGAAATCCTCTGAGCAAGCCGATGGATGTGCAAACATGGCGTCATATCATGACGACCACACGTCGCAACCTATAATACATAATTTACATAATTTTTACAGTGAGTACATAATTTTTTTTGTAATGTTATTACTTAATTGAACAACATTATTAATTACTTATCCAATTTACAGTTAAATTTTGAAAGAAAGCAAATAAGTTGTGGCTTGACATTATAATAAAATAAAATAATGTTTTAGTTTTAAACCATTTTATTATGCACATATACTAAAGTCAAGTTGGTTAGTCTATATACTATATTGTCCTGAAGAAGGTTGGGTCCAACTGAAACTAGTTGACTTTAATGTATGTGCATAGTAAAGTGGTTTAAAACTAAAATATTATATTATTTAATTTACAGTTAGCTACGAAGTTCAAGTGATTTAACCTTGAAAGGGTACTGGGATCCAAATATTAAAAAAAAAAATCAATAATAATAAACAAATTATAGATATCTCATAGAGACGAAGCTATAATATTTATATTAAATTGGAAAATATGGAAGTATGGGTAAATATGGAAGTATGTAATTACAGGGTTTACGACGTGTCTTCAGCTGGCTTAAGTGAAATAATAATAATACTCCATTTGCTTTTTTATTCGCATAACGGGTTATTATTTGATCGAATTGTAAATATTTAAGCATTTCAGACTCTGCTGATATTACGGCTTCAGGGCCCTTCCAATAGCGAATCCAACATAGCCAGTTGATTGCCAATATCCTGGTGGTGTATTATTGCCATGCAGTAACCTCTCATTTTCTTGCACTTAAATAAACTATTGTACAGGTTAGGTTAAACCATAAACCATGAAATCGTTTTAAAATGTAATACTTTTTTATGTCTTAATAAATATTATTATTCAAAATATTTATATCCATGGCTCATTCAGGGTGACATTTAGATAGTGTGGATATGTGATACGAAGGGCAAGACAATTCAATCGGCCGCGATCTTAAATATTTCAACGTGACCGAAGTCGACCCTAGATGAACAGGATAAGGGGAGGACAAAGAAGAAGATATATTTTTATTAATGAAAATAATTTCAATATGTCATTTTAGAATTAAGCATGGAAATTAATTCACAATATGACCGATAACATAATGATCGCAAAATATTATTTTCAAAACCGGCGAATAATTATCACGCAAATATTATACGGCTATCATTTCATTGTCCGGAATTTGCTCTCGCTTGTTAAGTGAGATTTAAATGTTAGAGGTTAAAATTAATTTTAATACAAATTAAATGTATCAACTAGAAAGATATACAGAAAAATCAAAAAAATATTTTAGTTGCTACTGGGAATTTTTTTCCTGTATATCTTTCTAGTTGACACATTTAATTTGTATTAAAATACCTTAGAAATATGCTCTGAAAAAATTACAACTTAACAATAAAGTGTTCAACTTAAAAATTTAAAAAATTTAAAATGAGGTTTTGAATTATAAAAACATATAAAAAAACGTGTAAATAGGGTAACGAATTATAAAAACGATATATTATAATATATTCAGCGGTGTAAATAAGTTCTAATTAAATTTTTCATAATGCAAATATTTTTGAAATGCTTAATCTGTTTTGTATACTATTTATTTAAAGGTACTTTGCTTCTATAAAAACAGTTGTTTTATTTAAAGCTTCTTTGATTCTATAAAAACACAGGTGAAAAGATTTCTTGTCTTGTTATTGTAATGACTTATTATTTTTTGTTAAAATTTTTAAAAGGCAATATAATGTAGCAATGCCAAGATTAATAATATTTTCACGGAGTATTGGCAATCTCTAAATTAATACATATGTATAAGTTAATATTAAACTTATGTACCTAACCAAAAACGTCTTTAAAACTATTATGCTAAGTGGTTTTCCACAATAGTTGCTTATCTTAAACACCTACGGAAAAGTACGTGCTTCAGTTTTATTATTAGGTATTGCTCTAATACTTAAAATTGTTATAAATTTTCTCTGGCAACCAAGTATAGACCTTCAAGTTAGCCAATCATAGTGAAGTCCAACTGATTTTATATTTGATTCAGAATACGTCTCACTCATCATTTTTGGCAACAATTCCATTCCCAACCCTTTAATTAAAATTTCCGAATGTCGGAAAACTTTTCGATAGCCAAGTTCCCGAAAAGCCAACTTCCCAACGAGCCAACTTTCCGAAAATCAGGTTTCCGACAGTCCAATATCGTTTTTATGTATCGTCTATAAATAGACAAAAGGAATTATATTTACTTTTAAAATTAGCGATATTAACTTGGTGGTTAAGATTCATATTTTTTATTTATTATCTTAGTTTTATTAATTAATTAATTAATTAATTTAACTACGAGTCCTATTCTAAAATTTTTTCCTAAAAATTATTCGACTAAATTTGTATTGAGCAGTAATTTGAGTTAGGTACTAAATTTATTTTTTTAAATAATTGTTGTTTTTTAAAAAATTTAAAAATAGATTCTGGTGAAGAAACAATACTATATTTTTAGTTAGTTATGACATCCTGAAGAAGGAAAAGTGTTTTCCGAAACCGGTAGATGTTTTTTAAACTCAATTGTGGTTAATAAAACTAAGATAATAAATAAGGAATTATATTTAATTAAAAATGGCTATCAAATTATTGATCTAACTACGTCATCGTGCTGATAATACTTCTATTAAAATTAACATATCAAATCAACTGAAATTTTATTCATTTTATCAGTAAAAAATAATTATAAATAATATAAACACTAACAAAATTATTTGTACAAGATTAAGAATATTTGTTTTAAAATATTGTACTACTCTAGTATTCCAGATGAGTGATTTGAAATACGATTATAAATTATTTGTTAAAAATCGTCAAATCATTAAATTTTATATCAATTGAAAATTTAGGCAATGATCACGAAGGTCATTTTCCCATAAGTTTCGTCATATTAATTTTATATTTTATACTGACAGGTACCATAATATTTATGTATATAGGTAATAACTGTTTTTGAAACAAAAAATACAGAAATATTAATAATAAGACAACATTTTGTTTGTATTTACTACTGTTTATCGATAAATCAACATGTTTCAAGATCTCCTTTCCTCGGGAAGGTCTCTCTTTTAGGAAAAAATGTAAACTAAAAATGAAAATGCAAGAATAGACAAAAATGAAACTATAAATATAAGTGGTGGGTAACTTTGTAATTATTGAAAAAAAACCGTTTAGGTTTAGTTTTTATGTGGATAGAGGAAACAGATTTCATAAATTTCATTAATTTTTAATAGAAGGTTGAGCTAACTCTGATTAGGTTTATATACAATATGCGTCTTTATATACAGAACAATGATTTTAGTGTAGGTATTTCTAATAGTGTGCTATTCACAGTTAAATTTTTAAATGGAAATTAGATTTCAAACTATTTTTTGTAAACAATCGTCACACCAAAAATTTTCTAGGTATTATATGTAATAAATTATTTAGATAGTCCTCAAAATTGAGTTTAATTAAAATTTTTTGAGTTTGATGGTTTTTAACAGATGAAGATCTTTTTTTTCTTCGGGAAATTGGCTTATCGGGGAATTGGCCTATCAGGAAGTTAGCTGAAGGGAAATTGGAGTTTGGGCAATTGGCTGTCGGGAAGTCGACCCAAATTCGAATTATTGCATTGACAAATCTGCAAACTGGACTGTCAAACAACAGGATAAATAAATATATTTATCGTCATTATCATCAGCATTATCATTACTATTTGCCCTACAATCCCTGGTGGGTTTTGGTTTCCTCCGCTGACCTCTGTTTTGCGCCATTTGTCTCAAAACATTTCCAACACTGTTAGACCTGGAGGACATTGTTGTTCCAACTTAAGTCTTCCCAAGCCTCTGCGGTTTGTTAGTCTGATGTTCTCTCTATACGGCCCAACTACAAATATTCTAACCACACATAAGTTCCCATATTTTTATAAGGCTTGAGATGGTTAGCTGATTATATATTGTAGAGCTCATTGTAGTGACGTCTACGCTAAAATCCATTTTCTAAAACCGACCCAAAAATACGCCTTAAAATTTTTCTTTCAAAAACGTCCAATGCACGCTAGTTCTTCTTAGTCAGTGTCTATGTTTCAGACGCATAAATATATTAATAAAACGTGTTTTTCTTATGTTGCACTATATTTAGTATTAATATGAGGAAATTTAGTAAGCAAAATGAATTAGGAGTTAATAAAATGTACAATTTCCCAACAAAATGTGTTTATTCGGACATCACAGTAGTGAGTGACGCTTTATACGAGTAAATAGTGTATACCAACAATTCTTCAAATAGCCTTACGATAAAAACCATAATATTCAATTACATTTTAAGTGTTTGGTAGACATTAAAGAATTTCTAGATTGGTGATCGTTATCCTAGAGCAGAGGTGGTACACTGTCCAATTTGCTGAATAATGCTCAGCACGGATAAGCTAGCCTGTGTGATGGAAGCTCCAGCACAAACTGACAAGTTGATTGGAATACTAGAGACGGTTGTAACAGCAGTAGTAACCTGAAAACAAAAGCAACCAGAGTATCAAGCACTGAACATGCTTATCGATATTCGTATAATTTATACACTCGGTTTAAGAGATTTAAAAGCTTGCGGTATGAAGCAAGTTGAATTTAAATCCACGACCTACAAATAAAAACAAGTCATACATCTTAATAATCTGTAATGGTCCGTGTCAACGGAAAAGATTTTTTGGAGATTTTAGGTTCTAGACAATCTCTGGGATACGGATTTTGTTCCCATGAGATGCTTTGGAGACAACTCTCGGCTTTCGTAGTCTCCGTGTACATACCGTGTTTCAAAGATTCGCCATTTCGCGCGTTACTTGACGCTTGTACGTCAATCGTCAAGTGTCATTGTCGTCAGGTTCGTCGTTTGAGTGATTTTAAATCTCTCCAGTGGCTGTTAAAACGCACTATTGTTTTGTAATTTAACGTCTTATGTTAAGGTTATTGTTTAATGACATCTAACTTTCAGAATAGATAGTGGTAGGAATCTGTGGTAGTTTTACGTATAAATCTCGTTGTCACAACGTACGCCGAGTGCAATGGTCAGAGTTTTTGTCTCTTTATTTTTTAGTTTAATCTTTTATCTCCAGAACTAAATCTCCAGATATTATCCAGGTATTGAGATGTATCCTAACTATATCTCTGAGATTGCATGCATGTTTAGAGCTCGCGTGATTCCCCGAGAGCTGTGGTTAAAGTCTCTCAGTTTTTTCATTTAAATGTTTTAAATTTTAATATCTGCGGACAGAAAATGGAAGCGACCAATATGTTGACCTTTATAAACTTTTCTTTTATAAACGAATATGTTGACCTTTATAAACTTTTCTTGGTGTGTCTTGGACACGCATTCTTATGTCGCGTTTTGATATATCTATTTCACGGTGAGCACGTGGCACCAATTTTTATTATTATTATTTTTATTTTTTATTAGAGATACATACGCGGAATACATGTCACATTAATATTCTTACTATTTTAAAACTAAGCTAAACACTTGTACTATGAAAATAGGACTAACTTGCTGGTGTCCCGGAACGAGGTGCGAACCTTCGACCACTAGATTACTAGGCCAGCGTCTTAACCACTACGTCAACAAGCTACTTATCATTTAAATATTGAAGATATCAATGTTCCCCTGCCCATTCCATTTGATGTAAAACAAAATTAGAGTGCTCTCAAATTTGAGTCATTAAGATTTCTAATGGGTGGGCAAACGTGTAAGTGCTCGTATTCCAAGTAAATCAGTATTGAATGAGCACTCGTTCTTAGGTGTCAATTAGATTGTGTCTTTCGATTCCATCGAACAGGTCATGTAATGGAACGGGTGTCGACGTTCGTTAATGGGAGCTATTAGACGAATGTTTCATCTACCTTATAAAAATGAATTTTTAATGAAACACTGAACACTGAAACACAAAAATCATTAAACGAACAATTCATAACAAACCATCTTACCAAAATCGAACTCTGCAAAACGAGGTCGTTGGCGTCTGACTGTTTATCGCTGATAATTTTATTTAAGCAGCTCCCGACTTGAAGGAAGTTTTGTAAATTGGCCACACCGCAGGCAGATACACGGTTACCGATATCTATTGCCAAGCTGAGGGCAGCGGAACCCAAATTCTGCGTTTGGCTTAGGATATTGGTGACGCTGTTGACCGCCTTGGAGGCGCAGCCAAATATGTCGGTGAGAGTAGTGTTCACCAAGTCATTCGAGGCTGATTGTTGTTGCTGGAAATTGGAAAAATCATTCTCAGTGGGCTGGAATTTCATTGGTAAAATAGGCCATTTACGCGTGCGCACTGCACGTCTTCTCCGGCCGTTAGCTAAGGCATACAAAAATATTATAAAATCTTTACTCAAAAAATTGCATCAAATTCTAAATACCGGCATTTGATAAGGCATTTAAAAATGCATTTGAAAACGAAATAATAGTTCTAGTTTCAATATATTGAGCAGTTTATAAACAATGAAAATTATTGAAATTTCTTCTAAATTACTGATATTGGTAGCAGAACGGTTCATCCATTAAATATTTATTATAAAAAAACCAATAAATAAAATTCATCGGTAATAAAGTTAAGTATATCCAAAAAGGGAATTCTCAGAGAACTTACAAGAGAAATCTTCTTCAGCTTTCATTTGAGATATCACGCTAACACTAATAAATTATCTGACATCAGATTGTTCAGATTTATAATTCATAATGTGTACATTGTCCAAATAATTGAAGCACCATCCTTTGTTATTTAATTTTGTTTAAAATTTGTCTGGGATTTTCATAATAGAGAGAATTGGTCACCACAAAATCTTAATTTAACATATAAAATCATTATCTTATTACGTATCCATATATCTTTCTACACGTACTCCTGACAGGTGTCAGATGTCAGATCATAATTGACGAATTTATGCATTATCCCGCATATGTCACCCGGCGGCGGTGCTGCCCTGTGCCACTGTACGTATTTGGGAACCTACTATATTGAGGTCTATACAAAGCCCTGTGCATAGACTCGAAAAGGTTGAAAACGGAGAGCTCCAGTCGTCTCAGACCACTCTTGCCACTGGACCAATCCCTCCACTATTACAATACCACTTACACCTTAAAAAATTTCACCAATAAGCCGAGCGGCAATGTATTCAGCAGGATCATTCCTACGCGGTCATAAAGATGATGGAGGAAAATCCGTCGCTCAGAACATGCACGTGAACTACATGTGGACGGGTGTGCAGTTCGAGAAATTCGAACTCCTCAGCCACACTCGGACTCACAATCGTAAACTATGACAGGCATCATCCTCGTAACGAGGAAAGGCCGAAGTAGACTCCTCGTATTTTAAAGCTTTAGGTAAATATATCTACCTTCAGAACCCTTCAAATTAACCTCTTCTAAAATAATTTTTTTTAGTCGTGTTAGGTGGCTCGTGGTCATCCTCAACTCTTTAACGTGCCACTAATTACTCTGTTAGGTAATATGGATAGATAGATCATAAAGCTATTTCAGTGGAGTTTTTACTACATATTTATGTCTTTAGTCTCTCTCTCATCATCTCTCTCAGTCATCTCTGTCGGTAGCTCAAGATAGAGATGCCTGGAAAAAGGCTGGTTTATAGAGTTAGTACAAGAAGAATAATAATAACAAGAAACAGTACTGGTTGTTCTGTGTACTGTGTTTATAAGCTATTCTATCGTTAGTACACAGTACACTAGTCCTGAATATGCATTTTGTAATGGACTCCGAAATATCGGCCAAGTAGGTCAGAACCACAATATTCCAGAAAACGCAACACATATTTTCTAAACCGTGGCAAAAACCTGTGAAACTATTATAAATAAATATCATAGTTAAATATTCATAAACTGTTGAGTTGTAGATTATTCAATGACACAAATAAAACCCCAGTACAATTGTTTTAAAGGCAAACTTACATTTAAACATTCGGTGACGACAATGGTGATAGTTTGTCCGCTGTTCAAAATATTTTGAACTGCCTTGTCGACTTGGTTCAAAATGCCATTCATAGTTTGGTTAACTCTCGCCAAAAAGAGTTGCGACTCTTTGTTGACGACTCCTGTTAAATTGATCACGGCTTGCGCGGCGATGTTTCCAGCGTTCTGCAGGTCGTTGATTAGATTTTGGATGATGGTCCTCGTGAAGTCAAAAACGTCCACGGCCCTCGCATTTCTGTCCAAGGGTACCAAGCTCGTTTGCGGAGGATTCTTCAAGTTCAGTTCAAACTCTGAATTGGAATCCGCGAAGCCACTTGCCTTTAAAACGTGTACAATGATACAATGAACAGTGTATTTCAAAATGATTTAAAATGAATATAATAATATTTAAGTCTTGTGAAATAACCGAGAGACCGAGCTCTCCGATTCGGTCTGTTTTATTATTCATCTTGTTAATCAATTTAAATTAAATTAAAGTTTTATTATGCAGAGAAATAAGCGTGTTGAATGAAACGAGTATAATTCAGACCTGATTCGATAAAAATAACGTTAGGAACAGAACACTACACAATAAAGTAGATTTCATTTTGAATATTATATTTCACAATTCTAACAATGGAAAGTAACGATACTGACTAACTCAAATTTTATGCAAAGTCTTTTATAGAAATCTGGGTACCTACAGTACCTATGTATAGTTTGCACAAAGAATCTTAAGTTAAGCTTATAAATTCAGAGGATTTGGGCGTTATCTTGAGTAAATTTGTATTCTGTGCTGTAAATTTGGAAAAACTTAGATCATTTTAATAAGCAAACAAAGTGATAATTCAGATAGAAAACATCACATGGGAGCATGCACATAGGTATAGTACCTACCTTTACATAGATTTCAGTGTTACTGTACCGCGCGGATCTGTTTGGTCCACGTTTCGAAATATATTTAGAGATTCATTCTATCTGAATTGATTGTACTCGTAAATCAACACATAAAAGAATTAGGGTCAAGTTGATACAAAATTATCTCGTTTATGTTCTTGTTTTAGTTCAAAAAATATTGAGATTCTAATAAATTTGAACATAAAGAAATATGTATTTGTTCGGTTTAGCGGTATGACGCTCACTTAGTGGTCGAACAGTTGGGGGTTCGAGATTTGTCCCGGGAGATCATCAAGTTACTTTTATTTTAATATCACAGCTTAGTTTAAAAATAATAATAATATTGACATGAAATAAAAAAACGTGGTATGTAAAACTTAACAAATTAGTATGATGTAAATTTATCGCTACATTATTATAGATGTATTTTTAATCTCCTGATTGAGCAATTTAAATAAACAGCGATCATTTTGTACGTATGAATACAATAATATATTATTATAAAAAGGCTATTCCGTTATATTTCCCGTGACCAAATATTGTTTACACACATTATTATTTATAGTCATACTGAGTATAAAAGGTCCAGTCCATAATACCCGATGGATGGAATACCCGTCCAAAGTATCAGTCGAAAATGTTCAAGATATTTGTGAAAGTAGGCATTAAATTAATTAAATTGAATTTTTATCGTAGTATTTAACTTTTATTGTATCAAATATTACGTAAGATCTACCACTAATATAACTTGACTAAAAAACGATTAAATTATTTGAAAAATTATAATATTTAAAAATATATTATGAAAACTAAAAAATTGAATTATAAGTTATAAATAAAAAAACCCTATTAATAAACAATAAGAGCAAATATCAATAAAACGTATATTTGAGTAAGTGAACAGTAAAAATGATACCTATAAAAGCAATATTACCGAAGATCTTGAATAACGAATTATGGTGAGAAAATTCTCATTTTCACTAAAACGATAAATAGATAAAAATAAAAATTCTACATAATATATATAATCTCTATTTTGATTTTTCTATTGTTGCGTTATTTTTTAATTAATATTTACTGTAAATATAAGAGATAAATACAAATTTAATAATCACATCACAATTAGTAAAAAAATTTTACTATAATTCTAATTCAATTTTTGAAAATGTATTGAAAAAAATATCACATCTGTATAATATTTTTGTACAAGCGATGTTTGCAGTGTATTTTACTTCCAGTTAAGATACTTGGTTATTGTTATACACGTTGTCTGGAGTAAAGTATTATTAATAAATATAATAAAAAATGATAAAGATATGCAGAAATTTAAAAAAAACCATTTGGGTGTTTACAACTGATATTAAGATAAATCATGTTTACTGTAAGATTTATTTGCTCTTTGTCGTATCAACTGAGATTTATATTTCTAAGAAATCATTACGAACGTCACACGGCAAAACAATAAATTGTTAAAATACTTTGGTTTATTGTTATTGTGCGCTTGAAACCGTACAAATGTCAAACATAAGCCCTGGATCAAAAAGTACAATTATTAATTTTGAAATTATAAATCGACGAACGACATTGTATCCTAAATCGAAGTTTAATTATTTGGATCTTCTCAGAATGCTGCAGGAAATACTGGGATCGATGAGGGAAAATATAATTGCAAGGTAATAATAACTTTCCTCTGTATCTTCCGAACTGTTTTGTAACAGTCTGAAAACTTATCTTTTTCTGATTGGTTAAATTTTTCTAGAAAAATATTACGCAATTACGCAATGATTATCCTTTTTTCATAACACAATTGCGACCTTGCAATATTGGCAAGAATTGTGACTAAAAAGTAATGTCATCAAGGCTATCGTTCGTACTGGTCGTGGCAAGGGAGAATACATGGCGCTGCAAACCCACGACAATCGAAGTATCGGCATAAATTGTGATAGACGGAACATGACACAACACTACTCGTTTCGCACAATTTCTGTTTACGACACGGTACTGCAAGTGAGTTCTTATTCACCGCACCAACAGTCGCATATCACATCAGCCCTGATGATGGACCCCGCAATGGGATCCGAAACGTCGGTCAGAAGGGTCAGATTTACACGTAAGATTAGCCCAGAAATCTGTACACAGAAGGGAGAATACGTTTTTATACCCGAATACTCTTCATACTATCCCGTTATAAAAGGTAAAATCTATTTTTCCTATACTCTATATTCCATTTTCGGCTTTTAGGAAAAATGTTGCTATGTCGATTAACATATCTCAAGGACAAACATGAACTAAATACTTTTATGTAGGTATTATGCACATACACAAAAAATGTAGTATTTGATATTAAGCCTATTAATTTTGGCATAAATAAATTCGCAAAATAGCACGCTCGACGTAAGCATTATTTATAAAAAAATAGAAATAGCATTGAGTTCGTATTTCTTGAGAAAATCTAACAATTCGATTTTGTGAGCCCACGTGATTCCGCTATGACTTACCAAATTTGATTACTCTAGTAAGTATTTAGTTCCTATTTGATTTTAGTTTTTATGCAAGTTTTTTGTCTACCGTATATCTTTTTTAATAATAAATAATATGTTAATTTTTAAAAGATTTTAAGTCTGAAGTAGGTACTTTTTTACTTCGTCGTATGATATTATCCGAGTTGAACATTGCCCTCACGATATATAGACCGCGGCTGGGACAAAACATTATATTATAAGTGCATTCTGAACGCTTGCGGCCGTAGAACGTAGTAAAAATATGCTTTTTTTATATACTTATAGGTATTTTACTATGCATTTATTTATTTATTTATATATATATATATATATTGACATACATATTTTTGTTCTAACAGAGGTGGATACATAATAAACATACATAATAAACATAAGACATTACTCATAGTTTATTGTGTGGGATGGAGTAGACTTCACCTCTGATATACACAGCGTTGTCCTGGATACTTTGCTAGACTGAAGTCTGTGTTAAAGTAGCTAGTTTAATTTTTCGTGCTGTTGTGGTGTTATTTATCGACAGGAATAAAAAGAGAATTACAAATTAAATATTCATTTATAAATTTAGGTGGACCTAGAATGCAAGTACCTTTAGGTATATATTTACGGACTTACAATAAAATTTTATAATAAAATAAATATAGGAGTTGAGTCCACTATAACAACTATTATGTGCGTACTTAATTCAAATTTTATCGACAATAAGTTAAACGACTATCGTCAAGCTAAACGACTATGTCAAGCTAAACGATAAGCTAAACGACAAGCTATCGATGATAAACTAAGAAATGTGTTAATGTTGACTGTATTTTACTGTTTGGTATAAAATTTATATTTTGAGTATACGTACTAGTAGATGTAATATCATGCGACGCTCGTATACAATTTGTATAATTGACAGTAGTAATATGTGGTAGTAATATGACAATTGTACAAATATTCACGATCAATATTATTATCGAAATGGAATATTATATATATTACTGTTAATAATACTGATCATGCAGTGGCTCGCAGAGTTGATTTTGATGTAAAAATACCTTATATGTAAGTTAACTTCCTAATTAAAATCATATATCAAAATTTATATGAGTATACCCCGTATTCTTGATGTAGGGCATTTTTTTTTTTCAATACCTGGTAATGAAAATCCTAAATCAAGTTACAAAAAGGGTGACAATTGCAGAGAAGTGTGTATGAAAAGAGGGTAAATTATTTTTATTTAAAACAAAAGATGCAAAGGAAAAACCTAAATACGATGATATATTTTTAGATATCTACATTAATTTAACGCACATGCATAATTTAAAAATCGGAAATAATATCATTTTTCTGTACCTTGAAGTATGGCAAAAAGCCCAAACGAAGTATCTATGTACATTTTACAGTTAATCAATGACGATATGGATAATAAATGAAAACATTAAAAATCCTTTTTTTTTCGACAATTTTGGAGTACAAACCATAAAACTACAAGGATGAATACTGCTTTGGTTAAAAGTGAACAATTTAACAAAATATAATATACTGTTATAATTCATGGACATTGTTTTTTGCAATGATAAACAGGTAAGAGTATTAAAAGAGCTCATCGCAAAAAAGAAGGATTGGTTACAGTCCACCAATTGATGGACTTGCTAATTACTTCCAATGCTGATTAGTGTTTTTTCACGGAGCCGAAATCATTGATTTCAAAATGTGTTGGACAAAATACTAATTTAAAAATAAAATTCCGGAGCAAGACAGAAGCATTCCTAAAACTGACAAAATAATTTGTTGTACATCAATGTTCCAACACTATTACATCAACCGTATAGCGAGATCAAATTATGTTCAATGATGAAAACTTTTCTGTTCAAAATAAATGAAAAGCAATATGTGTTCTGTATGTGTTATAACAGGAATAAAAGATTGTGCTGATTAATTATTGAATGGAAGATGTATAATCTAAAAAATGTACGTAGAATATGTTCTGGATGAGGAAAAAATGCTTGTTGGGATAATATAGGATAGGCTTTCAGAAAATAGATTTTTCAAAATGATTAACAATATTATTTTTTTGTAATTTTGAACAAATAACACTATCATCAAAATTATAATTAGTTTTTGATAGGAAAAACTCCCCTGTATATAATATGATTGTAAAAATATTTGTTATATACCTAAAAAAAAAATACGTGTAATATTTTTGTACGTATTAATTTTGCTGCGCCACTGCGAAATGTGTTATTTTGTGGTGCAGGGATATTCGACAAGACTTAATTATAAACAATACAGCAAATGAGCAATCTAATTAGATCTCTATGGGAAGCCGACTCTTCATTCTCCCCGCGTGTGCGCGCTCTGTAATCCTCCCCTCTGCCGACGCAACTCGTGGTGCTCCGAGCGACACCGGCGCGCGCACCTAACACGAGTGGGTGAGCCTGTCTTGTGTCTCATTTTCACTTCACACTTATATAAATTGTGAAACTAAAAATACTATGGTATTCTAAGTTACTTGGGCCCCAATGCAGAATCGAAAAAAGGGCCCCCTAAATAAGTATCGTATTAGTTAGTACTGGAATATTAGTACTGCACAGTGGTTTTATCCATTAAATATTGAGAAAAAAATAGTCTCTCGTCTCATATAATATTTATACTTTGCAAGGCATTTACACTTGCAATTTAAAAATTAATACACTTTACAACGATGGACTGGTATTAGCGAGGCTTTACTGTATAATCCATAATGTTTTCACGTGTTTTTGCAATACACGTGCGAAACGATTTTTAAAATGTTATAATTCCGTCTCTTGCAGTGGATTATTATTAACACTGAGAAAGGTATTGATACTCACAAAAATAACATTTCAATGGATTGTAAGACGCAAACTTTCGCCCCCATCTAACTTGGACCCCAATGCACCGCATTGGCATAGTTACGCCACTGGGTTTATTACTTGATGATTCTTGAGGCGTTGTATGGATGATACAAGATTTAGGTCAGTGTGCGATATGATTGTAGTGAAAGATATTGGATACATATTGCTCAATCATCTTTTAGAGGCAATAAATAAGTCATTGATTGGACAGCATGGAACGAGATATAGGAAATTTGTCATTGATTCGATGAAGTTAGGTCATGCCGTCAGAAGCAAACGGATGTATTCAAGTTTCACAAGAATCGTAAGTAAAGCGCCTTTGAGGTAAACGAGCCCCGTAGGTTGGATTAATGTTTATATTTTATCTCCAACCAGATCTTATTTGACAGGAATCAACACTGACTAATAAAATATGATTTTATGCTCTCTCGGGCAATTTTGTCTTAACTGCATTTCATTTTCATGATTCTGAATGTAACTACAGAATCGTTTATCATTTTGATTCTCCCTAATTGTAACAGTATTGCTATAATTTTCAGATCAGCACACATTCCACTTATGTTTTGTGTTTCTTTCTTCTTCATACATTTATTGCATAAGCAATGAAGCATGAATTTCAACGAGTCAGTAAAGAATTTCCACTGTGCTGGATCTTAATTTTTTCTAATAAGGTATATTGTTGCAAAATAACAAACTCGTCCATTAAAAATAAATTTAGAATGCCTGATTCCCTTCTTCTGAATTATGATACATTTACTCCTTTTCCAAGAAAGTTCCACTGCTGGAAATGCTTAGCTTTTATTTTCAAAAGGTCAAAGTCAAGAATCAGATTGGCTTGAACTCGAGTGTGAATACACAAAGCGTGCTGGGGACTGGCGACGATGTAGGAATGATTATATTGACTCAGGGCTTCTAATATTAAAAATATGAATAAGAAGCTAATGAAGAATTTTAAGTACAGTATCACGATATAAATAAAATTTTGAATTAAAAAAAATATTTTTAAAAATATCTCGAATTTTGCTAAAAAATCGCAATATTTTTTTAAATCAACCGTTTTTTCAATTACTGTGTGCTGGAAGTTTTTGGACTGCGTAACATTTTGATACTGACCAGTGCTTTTACCATTTCATAATTTTATATACATTTTGCATATAATATTGACCAATATTGGCCAAATCGCATTCCAGTTTACAGAATAGTGTATAGTCAATTATGGGACTACTCTCCAGACATACATAATTTTCCCTAGAGAATTATAATTTTGTAATATGATCGGTCAAGTAATTTTAATAATTAACGATTTGTGTAATAAAATTGTTAAATTTTATTCTTTAAAAGTTAGAGAGATGTTTAGTATTTGGCCAAATAAGAATGTTAAAAATAAATCTAAACTGTTTACGGAAAATAATTTCGAGTTAAAAAGGATCAGATTTAAAATATGAAAATTAAAGTAGAAAGGGAAATTAGAGATGATTTTATTTAAATGTCTACAAATTTCTATTTGATAAATTTGTAAGGTCAGAACGAATATAATAGATTATGCAAGCGTGCAAGCGACGATCTTTTCGATAATGGGTTGGGAGACGAGCGCAGCTGCGGTTGCCTTGGTGGTGAAGCAAGCGTCCAGATCAGCCTGCAGTGTGGACAGGCTGTCTACAAGGGCGGTATCATCAGCAATCTAGGAAGAAAATGACGATTATTATTATATTCATTTACAATTCTAGCAGAAAGACTTCATATCTAAAGTATGCAAAATTTAAGTCGCAAGTTTTGCGTACATGTTATAAGTATTTGGCGAATATAATTTCATAATTTTTGGTTTATGTGTCTGGTTTTGCAGCCTAAAAAAGTGAATTTGGTGTGGATGGTATTTAATATTATGACACACAATTAAACATGGGTGGAGTTGCCAGGAGAAACTAAAATAAAAGGCGATGTTAATATATTATTAATCTAACCGTTAGTAATACTCCGCTGAGGATTAACACTACGGGCGACTCTTCAATAGAACAGGAGTACTATGAATCTTTCGGTGAGCTACTATCAAAACAGGAAAATAAGAAATCAATGAAATTAAAACATGGAATGCAAGAATTATCCATCCAAGAAAAAATCAGAACTTCATAATGAAAAAACAAAGATTGAATGTAAATGTACATAGTACAGACGAAATAAGATGGACAGTTTTAGGAAAATACACTACATGTATGTATTGTGTACTATGTCGGTGATACTAAATTCCAGAATTCGAATGGTGTAGGCATCATAGTAACAAATAATGTAGCAGGTGGTTTGAATAATATTAACCGACATTAATACACAGTTATTATGATACAACTACAAAAATTAACAGTAAATATTAATATTATACAAGTAAAGTAAGGTCATTGAAATGAAAAACTTTACAAGTTGGGAATCTAAGAAAAGTTTTCTCTCTAACATAAAACATGAAATAACCATAATAATGGAAGTAACATGTAACACACAAATAAGACAAATATTTTTGTCTCACTGTCTTTTGTCTCACCTTGGAATTATATCATTCAATAAACCCTCACGGTAAACGTTGTCATTTCACTACACGATATTTTTGTCTCACCTTGGAATTATATCATTCAATAAACCCTCACGGTAAACGTTGTCATTTCACTACACGAGCTTCGAGACAAAAGTTTCATTCGTGTACAAGGAACTTTCTGTCACAGGAACTGTCCAGTGCTAATGCAGTCGGACATTTATAATGAACAATTGATTGCATCAGTATACCTGCGTACGATATTGTACAAATGCTATGTTGTTGATTTTTGGATGAAAATTTTTCAAGACTACAATAAAAAAAATATTAGTCTATTATAAATACTATTATATAATATTGGTTTTTGGGTGAAAATTTTCCTAGAATACAATAAAAAAAAAACTATTAGTCTGAGATTGCTATGTTTATGGAAAATGGTAGAAAATAACATTATAAAATTTGCACCATTCATAGAGAAAAAAATTGAATGAAATAATTTAATTATCCTTCAAAATTTAGTAATTCTTGATAGTAAATATAAATGTAAATTTTTATGAGAATTGAGGTAATTTTAAATATATATTAATTGAAATCTAACAGCGGTAGAGTGGCCCAAGTGAATAATTTAATATTTTTAATTACATACACTAATACGCCTAAAATTAATTGTTTTATATTAGAATAATTTAATGTACAATGATATATAAAAGAATTATAATCATAATGTTGTTAATACATTGCTAATTGAAATAAATAAAAATATGAAATTTTGTCGCCCTTGCAATCCCTTGTATATTCATTTGATCACTTTGCAGATATGCAACTCTGCCGCTGTGCTATTTAATTTATTGGTACCAAACAGAAACCGAAGATGTTTTCAATATAAATTAAAATTAATTCAGGATGTGGATAAACTTTTACATTTTATAGTATATTGATGTGTACGTACGTTATAAAAATATACTGTTTGAAAAAATATGTTTTACGCTACGAAATGACGAGACTTATAAACAGTAAAGTGTAAGTTTAAACAGTGAAGTGCAAGTTTAAACAGTGAAGTGCAAGTTTAAACAGTGAAGTAACTCAATGCGCACTATATACAGAGTTCTGTGTGCAAAATCTGAATCGTTTCAGAGTTTAAGAAATTCAAGGATTTTAATTTCTCATTGATTTCAAATAATTTAATGAATACAAATATTAGTATTAAAGAGAACGCGTTCTTATTGTGAAGTTGTAATTATTCAGAACAGACGGTCTGTGATGATGCATAAAATTGATTTTATATGTATATATTTATAATTAATAAATTAAATTAGTATTTAAAACAAATATTAGTGTGAAAGGCGGGACAGAGCGGTCTTTTATCATTAATTATTATTATTATTATAGTATTATATATTAATTGGGATTTTAGAGTAAGTATAGTTTTTTATGATAGTTTTTTGTGTTTACGTAGAGTTATTTGTTGAATATATCGATAAAAACATAAAAAATAAATCCGCAAAATGATAAATTCTCCATAATTGTCTCAAATTTTATCAAGCAATTTGAAATTTTTCTTAAAGATTAAAATTTTTTTTTTTAAAATACTCACATTAGTAGAAATAATGGCGGACTGTTTTGCCACTACACCATCGGCATATCCGATCACATTCATAGTACAGAAAGCGTGCTTGGCGGCGTTTGCTGGGGTGCTGTCGGTCGGAATCGGGCATTTCGATTGGATCTGGTCTCCAATCTCTGTCAAGATGACTAAGATTTTCTTTGAGGCGTTGATCAGCCCGGCTTCCAAGCTGGTAGCCTTACTCATCTTCTCAGTGATGCAGCCTGTCATGTTCGCCAGAGTAGCGTCTTGGAAGGCATTTAAATTTATTTGTTGTTCCTTGAAAGAAACCAGAATTATTTGCTGAATTTTTAGTATCGTGCCGCAGGAGTGCTGTCGATATTAGATTTTCATAATTATATACTACCAGTACGCTGTTTACTCTAAGGGGTAACTACCACACTTTTTTGTCTTGGCAAACCACTCTTTACATCCTCTTCTTGTTCGTACCTTTCACATTCATGGTCACTATTTCAGTAGCCCTTTTTTAACTATCGATTATGTAACATAAAGACCTACATTTACTTCTAATTAATTCATCTTTACTCTATCGCAAAAAGATTTCCACACATGCGCCTAAACGAAGGCATTTTCACCGCATTTAGTCTACTTTCGATCTTTAATTACCAATTCGAGGCTTTACTTCCATACGTTAGTGTTAGAACCAGCACTCCATTATGAATGGCTAGTTTTGATTCATACGAAAAATTCCTATTTTAATTTTTTTATATTTTATTTGGTTTTGCTGTCGTTAATGTTCCAGTTTTTGGAAAACATAATATAATATTTTTTTGAAAAATAATGTTTAAAAGAAATTCATTCAACCATATTTATGTCGAGATCTAGAATAAAAATGATTAACATGATAATATAGTGTAATTATTAGGAGTATGATGGTTATAGTAATACTACCAACGAGCACTTAACCTAAACCTATATAATTTAAAATTAAATATTAGCTGCGATGAACTAAAAGCACCAAAAATAAAGTGGGTGAAACCTTCTCAAAGAAAATATTATTTAATGTACTACCACTAACAAAAGGCAGGGATACGAAATTATAAAAGAAGTTTACCGCTGTGGAGTTAGGATATAAAAGGGAAACTATAAATAGGTGTGGTTTGTTGCAGTTGACGCAATAATATTTGTAAAACAGGTGACTTTGCAGGTTTCATTTAACAGGCAATAAGTATCGCGGTTAACAAAAACAATGGCTTGACTATCCCTCGATACCCAATAAGATGCAAACTGTGGTTGATTTAAATATACAGGGATTGAAATATCTGTCTAAGGAATTAAAAGTACAAACAAATAAGGTGGCCTCGATTGCCAACTTATTTTGTAATGGGATACATATGGAACAGTATGGCGCGAATGTATAAAACGTATGTCAGGTCTTGACTTATGCAATTAAAAATATACCACCAGAACGTCAGAAATGAGAATTCTTCGCTCCTTAAGAAAAACTATCGGAGATTGAATACACAACACTGCTATAATAGCTCGTATCTACGGATAAAATTTCTCTCTGATATGCAGTACAGAGTTAGATACTGGAGATACCGGGTAGTGGAGGACCGGATGGCGTACATCGCGACACGAGAGATGGGCAGACAAACGACCAGTAGGTAGACCATTAAAAAAATCGAAAGGAGTTGACCTCCTTCAACTAATGTTTCAAGAAAGAACAGATCCTATAAGTAACATAGGTAACCTGATGAATAATTAAGGTATGGTCTGACACGGGTCGGGAGTGATAAGGGTGAATGCCAAGGACATCAGTTTTTTTACGCTAGCTATTACGCGGTGTGAGATCGCCAATTTTTACTATATTTTTAATTACTGCATTTAAAAAATAATATTCGTACACAAATAATAGATACGAGGTAACTTGAGAAATGCACTTTTGATACATATAATTTTCTAATGATTCTTTCATAATACAGGCACAAGGTTAAAACCTTGTCCTTGTGTACATAGATATACAAAACTGTTCTTTTGCGATAAGATATATAATGCATTTCAAGCCAGGATTTCAAACACCGTAATAAAGATACCATCGGAGTATTTATTAGCACATCTAGGACAGAGTTTATTTATATAGACAATGTAGCCTTTTTGAAGTATTTTGTGCGATTGCGAAAGATTGTATCTACAAACTTAAAAAATAAATCTCTTGTGTCCGAATACGTTTTTTGTTTATTCTTTGAAAATGGGTATGTAAGATATAGGTCATTAAATATCAGCTTACTCTATTTTTTACTTGCAATCTGAATGTGTAAGTTAATTAAAATTATATTATTAAGGAAAACACATTATTATTGTGAAGTTGTAATTATTCAGAACATAGGTCTGTGATATTTTAAATACTAAATTAATGTATTAATTATAAATATATACATATAAAATCAATTTTGTCGAAAAATATTGTTTTTGCGTCACCGGGATACGAACCTGGATCTCTATTTCCAATCCGGGGAAGTGCACTACCTTTGTACTATAACGCCAGTATTTTTCTTGACAAATTTTCGAACCTATATGTCCCGGTGACGCAAAAACAATATTTTTCGACAAAATTGATTTTATATGTATATATTTATAATTAATACATTAATTTAGTATTTAATTAAAATTATTTATTTTAATAATAAATTTACAGAAATCCGCACATATAAAAATCAACAAACAAATTAATCACATCAGCGAAAAGACAAGAACAGACAAAATTTAAAACATATAATTTTGAGTGATTACGAATTTGCTCAGATTGCACACTAACATTGCATTTCTTTTGTACTCACTAATATTTTAATAATATACTTATGTATCCGATAATATTCTACTAATATATATTGTAGACGCCAATATTTTGTACGAGATAATATTTTACTAGAGCACTTTTGTACCTGCTAATACTTTAAAAGTATTTTCTTGTACACGCTAATACTTACTAGTGTACATTTGAAGATATTTCACTAATATTTTTGTATATAACACTCCCCTAATACATATTCATCTTGGCTCGTTGGTCATAATACTCGTACTTCTCATATTACCAGTCAATAAAATGCTTAATACTTTTAAAATAAGCAATATTAACATTGTGGTTAAAATTCATATTTTTTATTTATTATCTTTGTTTTATTAATCACTTGAATTGAGTTTAAATACATCTACCGGTTTCGAAAAATACCATTTTCTTCTTCAGGATGTCATAACTAACCAAAAATATATAGCATTGTTTCTTCATCAGAATCTATTTTTAAAATATAAAAAAAAATAAAACAATTATTTAAAAAATAAATTTAGTACCTAACTCAAATTGCTGCTCAATACAAATTTAGTCGAATAATTTTTAGGAAAAAATTTTAGAATAGGACTCGTAGTTAAATTTAGAATTTAAATTTTTCGAAACCGGTAGATGTATTTAAACTCAATTCAAATGGTTAATAAAACAAAGATAATAAATAAAAAAAAATAAAAAAAATAGTTTCTTATTTGTCACCAGGTCTTACATAATCATCTCGAGTTTCTATATAATTTACACTAGCATTATATATCTATAATATTTTATTTCATCAGTTCTGTTACTTAGAGTGTAATTAAGATGAGACTAACTAGTTATATGTGGTAGAAAAGTGATATTACTTTTGTGCAGGATTGTAGTTTGCTAATATCCCCTCCAGATTTTTGGGAATCCGTCCGCAGTTGCTGCTGGACTCCGTCCATGACCTCTGCTACTCGGGCTTCTGCATCTTTAAGTCTCTCATTAGCATTGGTTTTTAGTGAGGTTGCTAGTGTGCTGGCCGTCGTCGCCAAGGTTGTCGCGGCTTGAGCGTCGTCCATCAAACTTTTCATGCTATCACCGATGCTGTTATGAATGTCTGGTAAAGTAGGAAGCCCGGGAAGTGAAAGAGTATCTGCATCCTGAAAAGTTAATTAGTTTATATATAGATCATTAATAATGATAATTTATTATTCTAAAACATTTTAGCGTGCTAGTAAAATAATGAGTCAAGTATAGCGATCGGTATAATCATGTATTGTAGTTTCTGCGAAATTCGTCGTAGAGTTCGGCTTAGAGTTTTCGTTTCATTCATGTGGTGGTCACTTATAATGGAATTGAAAGGTATTGTGCCTAGCTCTGAAGAATACACCATAGTGCTTCAGACCAGATATGGTACTGGAGAAGGATGGAATGAATAAGTTAAATCATAAGGAGAGTGCAAGAAAAGAATTTCGTAATAGATTCAAAGATCAAAGGAGCCAATGGATAGAACACATTATTAGCATAGAATTGCAAGTGTTATTGAGGGAAAACAACAAAGAGAAGGACGCACATACAAAAACATTAACCAAATGATGAGCAATGCAGATACCAACAGTCAATCTCTGGAAAGGGTCCAGGACAGCGACGCATGGCGAGCATTGTGCCGACAAAATCACAGTTCTTTAATATGAAAGAAAAAAGGTGAATAATCAGTTGTCTATCAATGATAATTAATTACTGAAAATTATATTTACTTTACTGTTTATGTGAATTAGACTCGAACATTAAACAAAAGTATCTCTTTTTCTGTGTACCTTTCTAATTGATTAATTTAATTTCTATTAAATTAAAGTGTTTATCGTACGCAGTATAAAGAAATTAAATATTGTCACATTTAATTTTCAAAATATTCTCAACCGTGGTTCAAGTTCCATTCACTAAAATGATAATTTTTAATTATTCTTCGGTCAGTGCAATGAGAGATGTCTTCTTAACTTACTAGAGCAGAAACTGCAGCGAACAGAGCGAAGCAGAGAAATAAAACTTTAGCACCCATGTTGTGTTCTCGGAGGATGTCTCGGACAATCTAATATACGAATTTTTATTTTTTTAATTTATATACCTGTACGGTATCTGTAGCCCAAATTCGGTCGGGTGTGAACAGGTGTTTATTCAAAAATGATATATAAATACAGGATGTATTAATTTTCATGAATTAATTAAACTTAACTAGTGTTGCTAGAATACACCAAGTTTTATGTTTATTCTTAAATTAAACGTTATATAGTCGAGGTGTTATCAAATATTAAAATTTTGCATTATATTAATTTATTTGTATTTGCATTATATTAACTTATTTATATCATTTTTTAATTAATTTACTGGTCTTTAATAAAATATATCATATTTATAGAAAGAAATACGCATTTTGGAAAATCTTGTGGTGCGTGTTCACGATAATTAGCAGTGAGATATTCTTAATGTTGTCTGTATTTTACACGGAGATAATTGAACCAATTGGTTTATTGAAAAAAAAAGATGATAAATATATATTATAGACTGAACATAAATCCATAAATATAAGTTAAACACAGGTGATTAGATAAGTTTGTATGCAATATAATCTGGTTATCTTTCATATAGCTGCTGAAGAATTCTTTTCAATAATCAGAAATGAGTAAATCTGAAGGTTTTATGCATTATGGGTGTATACGATTATAGATTGAAATGTTATTTTCCGTGTATTCGATTTAAAGGTGGAGAATCGTTGAACAGTTTGGCCTTTTTACCAAACTTTTCCTTTTTAGGAACTGTTCGCTGACGTTTCGGCACTGTAACGCATACCGAGAACAAAGTATGAAAAACTCTCACTAAAATTTTGGAATTTTCTTCAAAAATCCAGAAAAACTATGTAAAAAAATAAATAAAAGCTTGTAAAGTACTGAGTCACGACTTATTCAATAATTAATTTTAAAAACTAACATATGAAGGAAATATATTAATATTTTATATTATACTTATTTATGTTATATTTTACAGAAAAGTCATGTAAGGAAAAACATAATGCGTTTTGATAAATAATAAATAAAAAATATTATATACCATAATTATTGACGAACGTTTAAAATCCTCTATTCTTAGACTTGGTCCATGAATAATTAGACAACTTTTGTAAAAAGACAAAAGAATTATCAATGTTACTTCCAACTGTTCTTCTCGCAGCTTCTAGTGGGTAATTTACATAAACTAATATTAAAACACGTGTGTTTCATAATATTGTTATTGAAATTTAAATAAAAAAACTTGAGTAATGACGTTTTTAAACAAAAACATTTCCCTATTAACTTTTTCTTATAAATATTGAATTATTCCACGAAACTGACAACTTTAGTCGAATCTCTCAACACTACAGGGTGTTTTCTAAACCTGTTTTCTTGAAAACGATACCAGGTTTGGAAATCAAATAAACAGCTTCTTGTTTATTTGATTGAAGCTTAATAAAAGATTAAAAGAATTATGTACATATATGCGAGATTCATTATAAATATTATTGAACATTAATTAAGTATTTAATATAACCCATAAACTATAAAATGATTTATAAATATAAAGGTTTTTAAAACATGTGTTGTTCAGCAAAAGAAATGTTTGGTATTCCTGCATAAGAAGAAAAAGAAAGTAATGCGTGGTGAAGAGGAGCGATTAAATAAGGAAAATCGTGATCGAGGATAGATACATGCAATTATTATGTATAATGTATATAAGAAAGACGTTAAAAGTGGTGAATGTAAAAGATTTGGAAAAAGAAAAAGGAAAAAAATGACTGAGAACTTTCATTTTCAATTTATAATTTTCTCAAAGTCTTTTGAAAAAAGGTTAAGATGTCCCTGCGGTACTAAAAATGAAAATTTAATATTTTCAAAAAATTTACAATATTATATTATGTTAATAAGTGAAGAAGAAACAAAAAATAAATAGACGCATGAAATTTTTCGAAGAAACAAAAATATAAGTGAGTAAACTTTTGTGACATCGTGACAGAAATGGTGTGGGCAAGGTAATTACAGACCTTTTATTTTATTTCATATCAAGTTTAATACATAACGAACAATACCTAATTTTGAATATTACTTAAAGTTACCAACCAACACCATCAACTGATATCTTTTCCCAATAATACGTACATATTATAATCTGACATATTTCATAAATATGATTAATGACATATTTAATAAAGATTAATGATTTAATAATTAGAAATGATAATAAATTCAAATGGCAAAAAATAAAATTACACATTAAGAATGAATAACATATTGAAACCAGTTTCAGTAGAGTATTTAAAAGTTGATGTTGATATAGTAAAAAATGATAAAAATTAAAAGCTGATCTAAAGTGTTTAAATATGTAAATATTTAAAGCGCCCTTGAGGTGAAAGTTTTTACGAAAATGGCGCTATACAAATTATCCATCATTATTATAAACAATAAAATAAAAATGGTTTACCACAATTCGTAATAGTTAACATAATAACGATTTATTATAAATATGAAAACATTCTTATTTATCTGAAATTATATGTAATATCGTACGAGAGCAATATTTGTATAAATTTGCTCCCACCCTATTTATAACATTCACGGATGCTGGTGTTTACGAATATATATAGGTACTTGAAGAAGATTTGAAGGATCAATCGTCCGAAGGATCAATTGACAGAGGGAACAACTGTCAGAGAGATCAATTGTCCGAGGGATCAACTGTCGGGGATCAAACGTTGGTGCACCATTTAATACCTTCCACTAAATGAATTAGTTTAATATTCCTATGTAGAGTTGTTGTGCGGACGTGAGACGAGTTGGAGGTGTTTCAGAATTTATCTCCGTATTGACTCCGATACTAACTTGATTTCTATGAAATCGAACTCGTTTTTTTACAATACTCAAAGCTTATTCCACAATCTTCCGAATAATTTGTTTGAAAATATCTTTGGTATGAATATGCGTGTTGATATTTGTTTACTGCTCAGCCTCTACATGTCGTACTGTATTCGTATACATCTTTAAACCTTTCCAGAGAGATGTATATACGAGTAAATTACAGGTTGCATTAAATTTGTATCAGTCATTCTTGAGGTTTCAGATAACAGACAGAAGGACGTTAAGTTTATCTTATTTAAGTGTTGTAATTGGGATTTAGAAATGTGAATAAATTTAGTAATATTTCTTGACGATTCATTAAAAATAATATTCCATTTATTTATTAATAACAATGAACTTCACAGTAAATTAAAAAAATATTTGTATACAATTACGCGATAATATTAATACTAAGCACATATTATAGGAAAATGTTTCTCGTAATTAAAAAGGGAGACGTTAAAATTACAATGTCAAAGTGCATACAAAAGCCTTAAAGATAAAATATAAAATAGCTTATGTAAAAAATTAAGTATTTCATTTGTTGACTTAGTTAAACTTTGTTTTCGTAGTGTAATCATTAAATAAAAATATATTTATAACTAACTGTATTATTGTTTTATATACAAACTATATATATACACACAAACATACAGCGGTATAGATAATAGATTTTTTTAGATGAAAAGTTACATGTGGCTAATCCTGATTAAGTTTTTTTTTAAATAAACTATAACGGTAAATACCGTCTTGTTTTTTCAAATCACTCTTTTTTCTGTATTAATATCTACATTTTGTTCCTAGTTTTATAATTATTTTTTTTTATTATTATTTTTTTTTAGATAGTATATATAAAAAATATCTTATATATATAAAAATATCTAAAATATAGGTATACCGAAAATTCAATTTCATTCATCCATATTTAAAATGCGAGTTTTTCTTGGAACCGAATGGTTTATCGTTTATTTTTTATATATTTTATAATTTAGTTTTTTTTTAGTCAACAAATTAAAATAATTGATATTGTTGACTTAGCTTGTTAAGTCATATATATTATATTATAATGATACGTGAAAATAAATTTTCAGAGAGTAATTTTTTTTCGATGCCATTAATATATTTATCCACACATCGTCAAATGTGAGCTCTATTCATTTCTCTGATTTTTGTATTAATGCTAGATTATATGATATATTAAAAATGTTATGGGAAAATCTATATTGAAAATACTTTAATAATTAAGTGATTAAGTCAATGTGTACCTTTTCTGTTTAAATTATAATATTAAAAAGTACTTTTAACTACAACTCGAATACCAGTTTTATTTTTATCCCAGAAAACATTTAAAATAGAGTATGCTGTATTTTAAATAAACCGTTGAGAGTTTTCGTTTATCATAGTGAAGACTGCATCATTAATTAATACAAATTAAAGATATCTCAAAGAGACGAAAGTATTTATAATATATTATATGGGAAGTATGGAAGTATGGGTATTACAGGGCTTACGACTTGTTTTCGGCTGGCTTAAGTGATTACTTTACACAACGTAACGTTCACCAATTCTACTTCATACTTCCATATTTTCCATATAATATAATATATTATAAATAGTTTCGTTTCTATAAGATATCTATAATTCGTATTAATAGAAATACCTTTGGAGGTAAAAGTCCAGTAATTGTGTGTTCTTGGACATACTCTAATATTGTTAATTTAATTAATTATTTTCTATCTACCAACTGTTAACCTACTTCATAATAGGTCAAGGAATAGGAATAGTACCAATAATATATTGTGGTAACAATTAATTTGAGGACATTAAGGTGATGCAATATTAAATGAATACTCCAATTTTATTACATAAATAAAATTAAACAACCAAAGGAATTCAAATTATTCCTCAAATTTTTTAAACTTTTTTAATTATGAAAAATATTCTTGATGGTGTTGTTTCTTCCATTTGTCTTTGTTCTTCGTTATAATGCAGCTGGTAATTATTTGCAGGACGTTCTTTTGGCTCTGTCATTATTTGGTTCAAACATTTTTGTTTTCCTTGCTTTCGCCTTGTTCCTTCAGTTCCTTTCATTATATTTTCTAGGTAGATGTTATTAATCGTGTCCCGATGCATTTTGCTCATTTATGTTTGATTGTATTCATAATTGTGGTTTTTTTTTACCTTTTATAGCACTTTTTAATTCAAATCTAGTGTTTTTACTATTAGTTTATAGCCCAGGCTTAAATAGTGTTATATGCATAACTTACACAAGCATTTAATAAATCGATTAAAATATTGCAGTAAAATTTAAAAAAATACAGTTGAATAAGAAAACAAAAAAATTCTTGTGAATTTGTACTATTATGTATAATAATCTTTTCATATATTTTATATAAAAATACAGTACTATACACTTATTATGTATTATAGAACATCTAGAATTATTTTTAAAATATGAACTCTTCAAAGTAGTAATCAATTGAAAAGTTTCAAATTAAATAACTAGAGATAATAAATTTGAATGTACAAGCATGCAGAATGTTGCATAATAAATCATCATCATAAAATATTTCTAAACTGTCTAAAAGATGAAAAAAAATATTAAAGTTTTTAATTCCCAAATAAATCATTAAAAAAAAAAATGTAAATTATGTTACTTATCATTAAATTTAGTGGTGCACGCCAATGTAACTAATTTGATGGTGAAATAAACATTTTATTGTTAATCACGATAAGAAAGAGCACGGAAATTTTTAAAGAAGAGTAATCATTTTGCAGCCAGTTACACTAAGGTAATAGGGTGCATTGGATGACAGGTGCAATAACAGGAACCGCGTTCAGAGCAATGCTTGCAAGCTGGGCTGATACGCAGGTTGGGATGGTTGCTGTCAATGTTGACAAACTTGAGACGAGGGCACTCGCTTGTGCTATCTGAAAATATACAGGGATATTTAATTTTTACTTATTATTGAACGTACACACGTAAGAAATGCCATCCCCATTGATACATATTAAATAAACTTTGTGAAAAGCATTCATTTTTTTTCCATGCCAGTATAATGGCCCGTATCCGCGGATGATATTTCTCTCAGAGATTCGACTCCTAGTTCGCATAATGGATAGTAAAATAAATATAATACAAATTCAATTAATCAATTATAAATATACTAATTAAATATATTAATTAGAAAAATATACATAGAAAATAAATTTTATCGAAAAATATTCCAATATATAAAAATCCAGGTTCGAATTCCGGTAACAACAACATTTTTCGATAAAATTGATTTTATACATATATATTTTTCTAATTAATAAATTGAATTAGTATTTAAAATATCGCAGACCTATGTTTTGAATAATTACAACTTCACAATAAGAATGTGTTATCCTTAATAATTATAAAGATATACGGACAAATCTAGTTATCAAAGAAATATTTGGTTGCTGTCGGGATGTTATGTTCTGAATTTACAACTTCACATTATAAATGTGTTTTCATTAAAAAGAAAAACGGAAAAGAAAAATATAAATATCGTTTTTTGTTCGACATGATAAGAACCCCTAAATTAATATGAACGATACGTACATTTTCACACTTTTAATGATTTATTGGCAACTGCCTTTCGTAAGGGGTATATTATGTACGTTCGTTTGATGCTAATTTATTTGATTGGATTTACAAAATTATTATTCAACTCTCATACATATGTATAGGTACACACGGATATATATATAAAAATATATAACATAAGTTAAATTAATCACTACATACACTCAGTACACAGAAAAATCTATCGAAAAATATATGGTTACGACCGGGATGCGAATCCCGAAATTCTAAAAATGTGCTTAACGGGGCACAACAATTAGTGCCCCTTTATGACAAGTGCTTTAATAATAGTGGCGACTATGTTGAGAAGTAGTTTAAGATGTGTAGCGTCCGAAGAAAGTAAAGTGTTGTAAAAATGATGTTGTGTTTCTTTAAATAAAAACCCGGTAGGTACTTACTTAAAAAAACGCGCCTCGTATATAAATATAATAGTAGTATCCACCGATACCTCATTGAAGGACTTGTAAAATGTTTGGTTTTGCTCACATTCGCGGCGATGATGGCTCCTTGGATCGCCACTTCTCCGCTGATCCGCGTGCCGGCGGCGAGGACACACGCGCCGCTAGCAACACCTCCCAGCAAGTCTCCAGCAGCCGGTCTTGGACAGGCAGTCGCTATCGTATTGTTCGCATTCAAAACTATGTTGGTGATGTTGTTGGCCGAGCCCGATATGCCGACGATGATCGATATGGTCTGGCTGACACTGTTCGTCACACAATTGTTTATGACTTGATTCAGGGAGGATATTTCGAACGCCATGATTGCTGCTTGATTTAGCTGTAATACCATGTAAAATAAAAATACATTGATTTTATTAGCGAGAAATAATGCGTTATAAAAAGAAAAAGCGGAGACAATTTACTCGTTCAGGCTTGAAGTAGTGCAATAAATTGTAACTTCTTTTAAAATTAGCTATATTAACTTTGTGGTTAAAATTCATATTTTTTATTTATTATCTTTGTTTTATTAACCACTGATTTGAGTTTAAATACATCTACCGGTTTCAAAAAATACAAATAAATTTTAAAAATAGATTCTGGTGAAGAAACAATGATATACGTTTTTAGTTAGTTATGACATCCCGAAGAAGAAAATGGTATTTTTCGAAACCGGTAGATGTATTTAAACTCAATTCAGTGGTTAATAAAATAAAGATAATACATAAAAAATAATAATTGTAAATTCGTTTGGATAGCGATGTCGCTATTGCGAAGACAACTTTTATTAGTTTCCACTAAAAACAGAACGGAGAAGACACATTCTCCGTAACACTTGACTGGTGGTAAACCGTACATAATGTATTTTTACACTCGTTTATTAATAAATTATTAAATCACGTCGTCTCTCAAAAATGTAAGTGTTAAAAATACGACGAAACTATGTTCTGAATTTTCATATCACACATAGTCACACTTTCATCTCTTCTGAACACCATCAACTTTTGATTTGCTAATATTTATCTTTCAGTTCACTCTCCATGCGACCATCGGACATCCTAGTCGCCAGAAAATGCAGATCAGATCGTCAAATAAAAAGTATTTGATTGTAAGTAAAGAAGATATGTATATGTAATATTTAAAGTTTATCGTTCTGTTGTTTTAATACAAGCCAAGTAAAAAGGCAATGTTAAACTGCGAGTAAATGTGATGAAAACTTATGAATAAAAGTGTAATTCAATATTTAAGGCTGTTAGTCAAAGCGCGTCCGAGATAAAAGTCTTCTTGAATGTCTACTCTTGTGTGTTAAATAATTAATACACGTTATATATATATATTTACATAATTCTCGAAATAAATGTCTTTTCGCAATTATTTTTCAACAAATCTAAAATCATAAAAGTCTCGTTTTTTTAACATCTAAATTTGCATTTTTTTATTAATGCGGACTAAAAAGAGCGTGATTTTTATCTATATGTACACTTTTGTGTACATATCATGTGTTCAAGGATTAAAAATTATATTCTATTATGTTAGTTTGGTAAAATAACTTTGAGGTATTATATGTTATACTATCTTATATAGGTACCCGGCGTTGCACACAATTCCTATTATAATAGACATACGGATATCCTAAAATATAAATAAAATGGCGAGTTTGCATTTTATTTTCTTTTGTTAAAATTATATGTTTATCGAAGAACAATGTGCATAATTAGAAGAGAAGAATTTAAACATTATTTAAATGCAATTTATAACATTTATAATGTTTTATCAAGAATACAATCTATGTGTTCGCTCATATATAAGTATAGGTTAAATTATTATACAACTTTGAAAATCTCATCTCATCTACAAAAATTTAGAATAATTCTTAAAGAGAGCGCTAGTCGTACCTTCATTTGTTTTTATCCCAAATTACACACAAACCTATATATATATATATACCAATTTTTAATATTTCTAAGATACATTATTGTACTTATATTGTTCATATAAAACAAATAACTGACAAAATGTAGTTATCCGTAGATAATTAGATCGCGTTATCGATCCGCGTTACGCGTTGCTGCTTGCTTCTAGCTGGACACGCACTTCGCGTGCGTGGATTATTTTAGACGATTCAAGTACGTCACTTACCGCGGTGCAGTTGGCAATCTTGCTCTGCGATCCGCCAGCGGTTGTCACCCCGGCTTTGATGGCGTTGTTTACAACGGTCACAATCTGCGTGTTCAGGAAGTTCGTCGCGTTCTGTATCGTGGTCTGCAGACCTGTGAGGAGTATGAGGGCTTGGACAGACCCGTTCTGGGCTACGTTGTTTGCTTCTTTGATCAGAGGAATGATGACCCCATCGAGTCCAAAAATTGCTTCATTTGGCTGAAATTATTCGATGAAGTCAATTAATAAAATTGGACGCTGGAGAGATATTTGATTTAATTATATTTAATCAGGAGAGTTCTTATATTTATGTTAAAAAAATTAAATTTCGTTTATAGAAGTTATAGGACTATAAATTAATTTTATATTCAAAACTACTTTCTTAAGAATCTCAGCTCAGAATGCGGTTACAATTTCATAACTATCAAGAATGGGCTCCATTCTAACGAAGGGATGATAATTATACTTATTTCCAAATTAAGAAATGAATTTCATAGAAAAATCTATAGAGAATAATCACTCCCCGCATACCTCAAAATGAAATATCTTTCATCTTAAGTTTTAGAATAGACATACCCTATGCATAATATTAAAATTGAAAGTAGGTGTACAAGATATTAAACTATTTACCTGAGTTCAATTCTAGAATTTCATCAAAAAATTAATTTGTCAATTATTTGCAGTTCTCCTAGCAAGATATCTATTTTAACAAAAAAGTACTACATCAAATACGTTATTGCGTATTAATGAAATAAACGAATTTATAATAATATACAATAAGTATACGGAAAAAACGTATCTTGATGATTTTATATGACAATTAGAATATTTCTTATATATTTAAAAAAAAAAGAATGTTAAACATAAAATCAATCTTAGAATTGCAGTCTTGAAGTAGGACACATAAATGTCCTAAACTGATTGTGAAAATAGCAGAATATAACGCCATTTTCATGTTATCTAAAATACCGTGAGAGTATAAAAATGTTACAAATTTACAATTTTTTACATAATTATAAATATTTTAAGGTCTTTTCTGAATTTTATTTATCTAATTAATTATTATTATTTATTTAACTTTCTATTTATTTTATTCACCTGAACCAAACATGCAGCCATGAAACAAACGAATAGAGACTTGGAAAACATCTTGTGATCTCGAGGGACTCGGTTGATGTTGTCATTTTCATGAAATGTTTCCCTATTTATAAGAAACATTTGAAATTATATTTAAATAAAAAATATTTTTTAGCAGCATAGGTATTACATTTGAATAACGATAAATATGTATAATCTGAATATGTTTTTATATTGACTGAAGTCAAATTTACGCCAAGCAGTGAGAATGAAAATACTGTGGATGATAGGGTCCTTTTACCACCAACTGACCCAACGTTTATCTAAAAATAATTTCCAACAATCATTATATCTCAACTAGGACTCGAATCCGAAATTTTCTCTTTCGGCAGAATGAGTTACAAATTACACTTAAGCTAACCGAGTACCTTTACCACGAATTTTCGCCTTTATACTTTTCTTTCTTATTTGAGATATCTATTGGAGGTGAATTTTAAAATATTACATTCTACAATCTGTAAAAAATAATTCAGTATTTTTATATTATCTAACTAACTAAACTATTAAATAACGAGGTTTGATGCTATAGAATTATAAATATAATTAATTCAAACTATTCCCAGTTATTTACTACCTACATCTTTTTATTGTGTTTTATTTTTAAAATGTTAACATTAGCTATAATTTGGTATGGATATACTTCTTTCTATATTAGAGCACGCGAAATGCTACTCTAATATTATTTGCATTGATAGCTTTTCTAAATAAAAATAATAAATGAATCATTACTAATTATACGCATCGTCTTTTTTATATTAATAATATTATTGATAAAAAGATATATAATACAATGCTCATTTAGTATCCGGAAATCAATCGCTGGTCAGACACTGGTCCGGGGACGAATGATCGAGCAAGGGGCACAGAATGTAGTGGTACTATTTAAATACACATCGATCAATCTACGGCTTACAAAAATTGTCAATTTTGATAAATTGATCAAATATCGGTTCAATTAAGATATTAAAGCTCCTATTGTTATTACGATCTGTATAATTCGTACCATGAACCGTCGAAAAAACCGAAATGTTAATTAATTTTTTTCATTATGATTTAATTTGTTTCGTGTCTTGATATCAACATGTGTTATTCCTAAATGAATAAGACAATATTTTTCCAAAAGAACAAAAATTTCAAAATCAGTATTTTTTAGCAGTAAAGGCTATAAATTCTGTAACTTATGTAAAACATAAGTATATCGCTAAGATGTGTTAGAATGCAAAATTACCCAAAACAATATTTTGTTCAAGGATACTTACACTTAGTCGAAGTAAGGGACGGAGGGCAATAAACATCTGTATTGTTAGACGCACGATACGGCGTGGGAACGGCTATAAGCAATCTGGCGTACGTGACCATAGTCATGTCGAAAAATGTACCATAAGAGACGCATCACCTTATGCGTCAGTCTTTCTCCAAATCCCAGCTGGGAGAGATCGCTCCATTAGAAAATGAAATCAATATCGTCTCTGATATAACAAGCAAGCGTTTTGTAATTTGTGATTTTGGGGAAAATGTAAACTGTACGCCTCGAGTTTAAGCTTAGACTGTGATGTTCTCTGTGTTTAATCCTTGATGTAAAAGTATAAAAAGGGTCCCGGTGGATCTATATAAAAAAGGACGATCAATATAATTTGATGTGGTGAGAATAAATTGTCGCTATCAGGGGAGACGATATCATATGCGACACGCACAAATTGCATAAGAACATCGCGTCTAGAGTCCCGGTTTGCCTGCATAATTGGGCATCATCTGGAGGTCAATCAATTACAAGCCTGAACTCCGTCACCCTACGCTGGCACCACGAGCATCTGGCCACTTCACGTCCAGGATCCAGGACCATCATCCATACGTGAAAGGCGTCTCCTAAGAGGTAATCCCTTACGTGAGAGACCTGCATCATCAACATAGACAATTTGGTACATAACGTTATGCTGGCATTATAGGCACCTAATTAATAATAATTTAATTGTAATTATTTTTGTCTCATTAATTAATCAGGTAAAATGCTCATTTTACATTTCCAAAATAGAGATAATAAACTTTATTGTAAACAATGGCATTTTGTAATTTAATTTTATAACCATTTGACTTGATAATATTTAAAAAAAGAACCAGTAAGGCTATATGCCTCCCCCCTGAACATGAAGCCGAGGCAGAAAGAAGAAATAACCTTACAGATGATACCAAATCAGAATGACGTTGTACCAAGTGTTTTAGGTATGGTGGCTTGTCATTTAGGAGGTTTAAATATCATCGTTAAACTCGTTCTATAAGTTTATTAAATTATTGGCGTTAGAATTTGCATCGTCTATTTTGAAAAATAAATCACTACAGTCAAGTCAGAAAACTTAATTAGTATCTTAATCAAGAATTTGTTCAACCGAACTATAGTCAAATTGTAAAGCGTTTGCGGAAACATAACAGTTGTTAGTATTTAAATATTAAAATTTCCAAAATTGATTTCTTTATGTAAAATAGTTTAGGTAGGTACGTCACATTATATTTATTTACGTCAAACACTTTTTATGTGAAAAATAAGCCGATATTTAAAATATCATGATTTTTTAGGTTTTGACTTCATATTACAGTCCATATCCACCGTTAATCAGAAGCTGTATTAATTTATAAAAATATGACTATTCATCTGGACCAAATATGATTAGAAATATAATAAAAAAAGAAAAATATCAATGAATACATTTACTAATGGAAATTTTTACTGAAAATGATTTTGATTAATATATGTATTACAATTATCAAGTATTATTAAGCAATTTACTAATTTAATTTTTATTAAAAATACCACAGAACTATCTTCTGAAATAACAACTGGATAATAATATATATATATATATATATATATGTATACTAGTAAAAGTAGAAAATGCCGAATGTGCTGGCACCGACACTGAGCCGGGGATGAAATGCGGAACAGTGGACAGAGGATCTTGTAGGCTCTATTTCAATACATCGATCAATTTGTTGCCTTACGCATTTTGTTAAATTGATCAAATATCGGATCAACTAATATATTATAGTAAAACATTAAAATCGCTAATTTGCGTAGCGTCTATTAGTTATAAAAAAATCAAGGTTCGCTTAAATAAACTTACCTTGCAAAATATAGTTTGATTTTTAATTCACAGAGGATTATGTTAATAAATTAACGAATGAATTTCAACGGTGACAGTTTTATAAAGAAGGATGAGCATGCTAACATTTTACATTAATTTACAAATAAATTAGAGTAATTTAAATAAAAAGGCGGGAATTTAGAATAGAGTTAAAGATCCTGGAAGAAAGCTATGGGACATTATGGTACTCTGTTGTTGTTTCGTCTGAGAAGTATTAGAGTACTCGTATGTTTCTTCAATCTTTCTCTAGTCAGCACATTATCTGGTTCGTTTCAATTTCTTAGAAAGAGTTTAATATACGGTTTTAGGATAGTAATAATTATATTAATACAAATAAATCAACTAGAAAGATATACAGAAAAAAAAGCTATCGAATTTTTTTTATCTCTTCCTATCATAGGAATTTTGTATTAAAATACCATATAACTATGTTATGAAAATGTAACAATAATAATAATGCGTTCCCCTTAATATTTATATTAACTGTAAATTTGGCTCATGAATTATTTTTGCAATGTTTAAATATCTGATTTAAGGCGCGACTTCAAATTTTCGCGTTTTTTGCGAAAATGTAGGTTTTTATTCATTTATATAAATACATTTATATTTACCAGAAGTTATTCAACACCTTTATATTAATATAAAACTAATAAACTGAATGTTGCTTACCATAATAAAGACGATACAGACATTATAAGAAAGACCGCGAACATGATGCATTTTCCGCGTGCTACGAAATTGAGTTGATACGCTAAATTAATGCATAAACGAAATATGTTTTCTTATAATATTGAAGCCAAGATTACGGAAACAAATCTGTTGGAAACCAAATTAGCAAAATGTTAAAAATCAATAAAGTTATAAACCATTCAATTTGCAGTACATTAGATCAATTTTTGACGTTTTAAAATACTTTGTTTTAGTAAAAAAATACGTTTTTAAATAATATATTATATTTGCTCACATGCTTTAAGGCTTCAACTACTATTTAAACTAATTTAAATATCAGAAATACAATAATATATTTTTTAATAATATATTTCCAGTCTTATGAAATACGATATTATTAATTAGCTCTCACAGTGTTAATATGCCGTTCGACACGGCCACGGTAAATTTGCCTATAAAACACATTTTAATACAAATTTTGACTACAATATGAATGAATATTATACTTATTCTCTATACTAATTATTTATATTTTTTATTTATTATCTTAGTTTTATTAACCACTGAATTCAGTAGTTAATAAAACTAAGATAATAAATAAAAAATATGAATTTTAACCACAAAGTTAATATTGCTAATTTTAAAAGTATCTACACCAATTGCATATTTTTGTAAATTGTATGGTTTTGAGCTGTTTTTAAACAAAAACAGATTATAATTTGGACATTTAAATATTAAACATACGCCAAACTTTATGTCACCATTCGTAACGTTTTAGAAATCGACAATGTTGTATTTACGAAATGTTGCCGTGAAATATGCGAAGAAGTGAAATTTGCGAAGCCGTGATTTTTTTGTTGGGTTTGGTTCTCATTAAAAGTTAATAATATATTATTATACACATTATTGTTCTAAAATTACTGCCCCCTGTGACTCATGATGCCTAAGGTCAAAAAGTATCTATTGACACGTTCTAGGAAATGTTCCAACAAAATTTTTAATGTTCATAAACTTCTTGGAAATTTTTTCTTAAAAAATCGCAAAGTAAGTTGACAATTTTTACCATTTCTATAACGTTTAACAATATAAATTATATAGTTCAATATACATATATTATGTAGTGCAGATAAATTATTTTCTATTGGAAATACATATCCTAAAAGATAAATAATTTTATCAAAAGAATAATACACGACAGACCGGTCTGATTGATACAAATGTATTTGTTATAGTCATATAAATGAATAAACACGTATTTTAATATTTTAGACATAAAAATATTGATTTTATTATACATGTATTAATATTGTTTTTATTTTATTAGGAAATTAGAAATCAGAAATAGGACCACAAAGCATTTCCTTCAACCAGAATTGTAAGTATATAATTCTTTTGTACAGTCTGTTGATTTTATCTCTTTATATATTATCATGATAACGAATCTAGCACTGTAAAATATTATTGGATTTGTTTAATTTAAATGGATTTTCCAGTTTTCCATTCATTTTCTTGTCTGTGGACAAAATATTGCAACTATATGTGGTGGAGTATACTATGTTTCCATATCTAACCAGTGGTGGCATCTTATATTATTTATTAATTATTATTAATCGAACCATTATTTCAATTTTAGATTATTATATATTATAAAAGTGCATAACAGAATTTAATAACAGTAATAATAATACTATAAATTATTTTCAGGATGTTCCCGAACTGAGCATTGAATGTGTGGACTCGTGTGAACTTCCTAAATTGGGTGGCAAAAGAGTGGTCGACATACACCAATTCTTTTCTCAAATTGATCAAATTTATTCCCAAAAACCGATGTTTGAGTGCACGGGAACGAATACGTGAAAGAACGTAAGGTTTTATTTCTAAATTCACTTTAAAGTGTAATATGTGTGGATAAAATTTTGTTGAATATGTGTAAAGAAAAAACAACGAAATTCTGAAGAACGATAATATGCTAGATGAACAACTAATTATTAACAGTGAATAATAATACTTTTGTCATATTTTCATTTATATTTTAATATTAAATATATATGTAATGTATTAAAAAAATAAATAAATATTAAAAAAAAACAGTTTTTTTATTACATAATATAACATTAGCATAAATAGTTTTCTCTTCACAAATACAACTGCTTCAAAAGTTATCAACCTGTATGAATTTACATCGATTTTTTTCTCATAAATCAAGGCAAAATTGTAATATTTTACAATCACATGTTTATCGACACAAGCAATGGTTTTTATAATAAACATAATAATTCTTCATAGTATAAATATAACAACTCTTAGGTGAGAATTTTAACAAATTATTTTATTTTCGCTTGATAATTTCAAATGGCAACACATTTGTATTATGAATGCTAAAGAAATTGATATTTTCTGAAAGCTTATTTATTACCTAGGAATTTAAGAAAACCAAAAATGATATATTTATCCTTTTCTATTGATACCTATCACTATAGCAATATTTACATAAAAAATAACGCACTTTTATGTTTACTTGATATTGTAAAAAAATTAACTATTAGTCTCATCTTGAAAGGGTATGCAAAATGCAAAGATATCTTTCGAGATTGAATTTCGATTCAAACTGGAAAAATGAAAGTCGCGCCTTAAACGTAAAGTAATATTTGAATATGTCCAAGAACACACAATTACAATGAAGACAGGTCTAAGCCCTACTCATACTTCAATAACTAAGCCTTATCTAGAGAGATGAGTTAGAAAATGTAATATTTTTTAATCGGGTATTAATTTGTTACACAATATTACATTTTCTAACTCATCTTATCTCCTCTCCTCTCAATATTCCCATTACAAATACTCCTCCACCGTCCACCGTCCACCAGTAACTCCATTCCCTCCCCCTCCATCTGTCAGTACCTAATTACTTGTACATCTACCACCTAAGCCTTCGTTTAATACCTCACCTGTCAATGAAAGTTACCGTTCCTCTCGAAACTAGAGTAGTGTTAATAAACTCAAGTAGAGTAATAACATTGTTTCATTTATATCCATTCATTATGTATGGAATGTTTGAATTTTGTAAGTAAGGAAAGTTAATATTTTTGTATTATTCCACACATTTATTTTAGTTAAATGCGTTTGTTGGTTTTTCCATTATTATAAATATATAACTACATATTTACACAAACTAAAAGTAATATATATTCCAATAAACCTTTTTTTCTCTCTACATAAACATACTTAACCCTAATCAATATAATAAATCAAACTCGATTTTTTTTCTTCTATATTTAATTTTTCCAAATAATTGGACGATCATTTCGGCTATCTAGGCCATTATCAACTGATAAAATATAGAACAGTATGGTGAGCTTATATACTAATTTTGTTACTAAGTTGGGTATTACATATTAGGTGATTAATAATACAACATTCCCTTGGTGCTAAAATTGACAATATTGGAAATACCTTTAGTTACATGTCCTTAGTATCATACATTAAATTTTATATGTTTAACTATTATTAGCACAAAATATCTTAACATTATTCTATTATATCTAATAATAATAATAATAATTTATTTTTTGATTCATAATACAGTACAGTGTGTTATTATATTGTTATAATCAGATAACATTGCAGTAAAGTGAAACATGTATTTCGGTACCCTGCCTGCTACACTAGTATTTTACTGTATTATAGCACACAGTGCCTTTCCGGTATAGTAATAAACAAAGTGTAGTGTTCAATATACTAATAAATATACATAAAGAGTAAATCAAGATGCGACTAGATAGCATATAAATACAACGTTCAATGTATATAAAAAGTAAAAAAATATGATATAAAGAGTAAAACAGGATGCAATTAATAGAATATAAATATAATTTAAAACTTAAAATAAATGTAATGTTCCATTTATAAAAAATTAAAAAAACTAAGTGAATTGAGAGTAAATAAGTAAATAACGTACAAACTTATGTAAAATTGTATTGCTCAATATAAAAAGATTGAAAAAAGTTCAGTTAAATGGCATACTAGCACAACTACACAGAAGAAATATGCAACATTCAATACATAGATACTGTTGTTGTTCAATAATTAGAAATAATCACTTTTTATTAGAGAAGTTAGGATATTTCATAACACATCACCCCTAAATAATTAAGTTAACAAAATATTCCACTGAAAAATGTAAAGCACGAATTAAAAATGGTTAAAATTTAGTTTTGTTAAAACTTTCTGGTTTAAATAGTGAGTGTCCTGGCGCTGTCTAGCGGAATTCGTTCAAAGTTAAATATAAAAATAATAACAGTAAGCAAATCAATGTACAAAAAAAATGTATATAAACAAACAGTTAATCAAGAGATGCAATTAGGAATTTCAATATACTGTTGTAGCAGTTTTATTCTCAGGTTTAAAAGTTTAAAACCTCTAAAAGTTCTTGGGCGTAATTTCTCCCCATTTCTAATATACCTATAAAATGAATATCGTCAGTATTAAAAAAGTAAAGGAATCATACTTAACTCTATTTCTATCACATGCACACGGCGACGGAAAACAATATATATATATCGCAAAAAAAAAAAACCGATGTACATGAAAATTTTAACTCTGTATGTGTTGTGATCTATTTCCTACGAGTTTTCCGGCACCATATATTTATTTAATATTAAAAAAAAATGTTTTTGAAACGGGCTGTTAAACACACACATATAATTGTTCTTTCTAAATGAAACCAGAAAGCGAGAAATTTAGCCCACTGTTAAAATTTATTTGAATTTTGCTTAACGATAAAACATCAATGCCATCTATAGGTTGAATTTTTAACTATTTTGTAATAACGATTCTATATTATTATAATGAAGATCATTGCAATATAAGTCGGTTTTATTTAATTTTTGACTTAGGTCATTTCATAATCACTAGCTTTTATATATATACTCTGATTGTTATCAAATTTCTTAATAGTAAAAATTCTAAATAGCACAGTCAAATGTAAATTCCAATGTACGATGTTTAAAGTAATAACTCAGTTGTAAAGCGGTGTGGGCACGCACCCTAGTAAATGTCTTCTAGAAAGGATTTAAATAATGACTTTCTTGTTAAGAAGATTTAAATATGGTAATTTTTTTTTAATAAAATGTTAATACAACATTTTGAATCAAAGCGATCATGAAATAAAATATTATTGCGATAAATAAAAAATTAAGAAGCCATTTGATTTTTGAGCACTTCATTGTTTATCCTTAAAAATAAAATAATTATGAAAAATGAATTTACATTACATACTACATATGCCTAATTATACAATATCTTTAAATAATTTTTAAACGAAGGCAGAATTTCTTCTACAAATCTAAAAAGAAAACGAGCTAGTAGATAATTTTACAAAAAAATAGTATTAGTTTATTGACTAGTACAAATAAATTATTTAACAAATTAGAGCGGTTGAATGAGGAGAGAATGGTAAGAAAGATACATGACTTAATTGTTGATGTCACTAGAAGAAGAGGACGTCCGCACAAGACTCGACACGACCGAGTAAGCCAGACACTGGAGGATGGCCCTGTTAGAAGCCTCAATAATCGGTGAGCTTGTATGAGAAGATGTATGAATGTGAATTGTGTATCAGGACAGAATAGTGTAAAGCTCTATCCTCTGCCTACTCCCGCGAGGAAAAGGCATGATGGCGAGTCAGTTAGTTAGTTAAATTACTCAAAAATAAAAATGTACAGTTAATCGGTTTCACTATACGTTGATAAGTGATGAGAAGACGAATGGTAAATGATCAATGTGAGGGGTGATTAATTTCTTCACCACGGTGCACAAAAGGACGGGTGTAATTACAGGCATAATATTTATAGCAATTATTGCAAGCTGAGCCGAGACGCAAGTTGGGAGGATGGCTGCGATTGATGATACTTTTGCGACGAGAGTGCTCGCTCGCTGATAAGTAATGAGAAGAAGAATGGTACGTGATCAATGTGAGGGGTGATTAATTTCTTCGTATCCTTTAACTTAGTACTCATGTCAACACGGTGCACAAAAGGACGGGTGTAATTACAGGCATAATATTTATAGCAATTATTGCAAGCTGAGCCGAGGCGCAGGTCGGGAGGACGGCTGCGATTGATGATACTTTTGCGACGAGAGTGCTCGCTCGCTGATAAGTAATGAGAAGAAGAATGGTACGTGATCAATGTGAGGGGTGATTCATTTCTTCGTATCCTTTAACTTAGTTCTCATGTAAACACGGTGCACAAAAGGACGGGTGTAATTACAGGCATAACATTTATAGCAATTATTGCAAGCTGAGCCGAGGCGCAGGTCGGGAGGACGGCTGCGATTGATGATACTTTTACGACGAGAGTGCTCGCTCGCTGATAAGTAATGAGAAGAAGAATGGTACGTGATCAATGTGAGGGGTGATTCATTTCTTCGTATCCTTTAACTTAGTTCTCATGTAAACACGGTGCACAAAAGGACGGGTGTAATTACAGGCATAACATTTATAGCAATTATTGCAAGCTGAGCCGAGGCGCAGGTCGGGAGGACGGCTGCGATTGATAATACTTTTGCGACGAGAGTGCTCGCTCGCTGATAAGTAATGAGAAGAAGAATGGTACGTGATCAATGTGAGGGGTGATTCATTTCTTCGTATCCTTTAACTTGGTTCTCATGTAAACACGGTGCACAAAAGGACGAGTGTAATTACAGGCATAACATTTATAGCAATTATTGCAAGCTGAGCCGAGGCGCAGGTCGGGAGGACGGCTGCGATTGATGATACTTTTGCGACGAGAGTGCTCGCTCGCTGATAAGTAATGAGAAGAAGAATGGTACGTGATCAATGTGAGGGGTGATTCATTTCTTCGTATCCTTTAACTTAGTTCTCATGTAAACACGGTGCACAAAAGGACGGGTGTAATTACAGGCATAACATTTATAGCAATTATTGCAAGCTGAGCCGAGGCGCAGGTCGGGAGGACGGCTGCGATTGATGATACTTTTGCGACGAGAATGCTCGCTCGCTGAATCTGAAATACATACAAGGAATAGTTTTATTTTCCCATTAACTATAGGTCTATCTATTATTGTTTACATAAGGGAGATAATTTCTTAAAAAATATTTTCTCTCTTAACATTCTATTTATACCCTTCTACACAAATTCGGATATTCTTCTTCTTTTTCTCATACATTAACCGTTCAACGGACTTTGGCTATCATCACTCTGCCGTACAGTGGCCAAATCAGTGTTTCAGGTTCTTGATTCCTGACGTTTTTCTTCATACGGGGCCCTAATTTCTAGCAATCTTTCCCTGCATCTGCAAGATCTGATAATTCTTTGGATGTCACAGTGCATGTCCCAGATATTGAAGTTTTCAATTTGTATCCATTCACCGTATTTTGAGTTTTCTTCTGTAGATCTACGTTTTAAATGCTCCAAGTAGTCTTAACATTTCGTCGGTAAGATTCCATAAAATAATACCGAGAGCGCGCAGCATCTGACCATTCGTATTCGTAATCTGAGGTTGACTGCAGAACATCTTTTTCATTCGGATAAAGGTTGCACGAGCTTACTCAATGTGGCATTTGATTTGACCTTAAATTTGTTACATCAATGTAAAGACTTTCCTCAGCAACTATGTTATATTTGTTAATAAAAATATGTTCGAGTATTACATTACACGCCTATACAATATATTTGATTAAATCGTATAGGCGCGCGCAGTCACCTCAGGAAAAATGTTCATGCACAATGCGCAATCCACCTACTTGAAAAACTTAGTAGAACATATTAGAAATAAATTATTACAAATAATGTCGCTGTGACCGATAGAATAGTCGTATAATACGTGTTATAATTATTAATAATATTTTGGTTATACTTAAAATACAGAAAATTTAAAAACTCCTACAATCCAAATAATACTACAATAAAAAAACTAGCGAATGACTACATTTTTTGGAAAATAAATATAAACATTTATTTATTTAGTTTGAGTGTTTTAAGTTCATGCACCAGTGTACATTAATTAATAAATATATTAACTAGAATCGTGTAGCGGAAGAATGTAGAAGTAAGTCTTCGTTATATACATCTGATTGAACTCTGTAGTGATAGGTTCAATAACCTAAAGAAAGCAAATAATAACGCCCAGTGCGTTTTGATTTTTGTTTTTCTTACAACTACGTAATAAAATATGTCACCGCTGTATAAATATGATATATAATATTTTAATTTTTTATAATATTTTTTTTAATGCTTTTCTTCTTGTATTAATTGACCGCTGGTCTGTTTTTCGTATTAAGTTTCTGATAGGATGGTCCCATAAATCACATTGTTCACTGACGATTACATATTTTCAAAACTTCAAACAGTCTTGTAGAAAAGTACCCGAGTAAATTATGAACCTTTTTAATGCCGATCCGTCATATTCAGAACGCAGTGAAAGGTCAAAGGTAGTAATGATTGTATGACTCACATTTGCAGAGATGATTACACTTTGGGCAGTCAGTTCCCCGGAGATCAACGCGACATTGTCTCGGGCGCAGATTACTTTTTGAATGCTCCCGAAAAAATCTCCAGCGACCGGTGCTGGACAGGCAGTAGTTATTTTAGATCGCGCATTCACGACTATGTTGGTGATACTATTGGCTGCTGCCGAGACGCTGCTGATGATCGATATAGCTGTTGTAATATCGCCAGTGATGCAAGAGGTGATGATGGAATTCAGAGCGCTTATCTCGAATGCTGTAATTGTTGCTTCATTTAGCTGAAAGATGTTTTTTGATTCTATAAGAATAAATAAGCAATTCGATATTTAAAAGGTTTAGGAATCAATTAAAATATAAATTGAAATAAAAATAATAAAATTGGTAACCTTAAGAAAAATTTGTGAATTGTAATATTTCCATCTGGGTGAAATTTAAAGATCATGGGTGTCAAAGTCAAATTGTTTTATAAAAAAAATATATAAAAATATTGTGCTGTGGGAAGATTTGTAATTAAAACAAAAATGATATTTATCAAATCTGAAATTGTAGTAGGTACCTTTATAAAACGTGTCCAACGGAAAATTTTCAAGTTTAATATTAAATAAAATAAAAAACTACAATGTTATTCTCAAATTTTATTTATTCAAAATGGAGTTTAACGATGCGGATTTTACGTTATATAAACAATATCGTTTAAATGCCGTCTGTTTCTCTCAAGACACTCGCAATCGGACTCATAAATTTGCGGACACGTGAGATCAAAGCGTTGGTTTAATGGCAGCAACTTCACGGCAGATATTTTATTGTAGGGCCTGATTGTTCGAGGATTGTTGCTGTAAACTCTCTACTTAAGGTATCTCCGCACTGTTGATTAATTTATTAGGAAAAATTGCCCTCAGCTTCTCCATTTAAACTCTAGCTATGTGTGGAGTGGCCCCGTCTTACTGAAATTGTGTTATGTTATTGAACCCGAAAAACAGCTACAGTTGCAGTACCAAAAAATTGACGATTTTTCGGCAATACACGTTAGCAGTGACTGTCTCGCTATTTAAACAATAAGGGCTAATTATCCCTCGGACAGAAATTGCACATCACACTGTCGTTTTTGGACAATGCAAACGTTTTTGATGGCGTTCTCTTGGATTGTCGGGGCACCAGTATCTCATGTTCTGCTTATTAACATAGTCATCGATATGAAAATGTTCTTCGTCAGTAAATCATATGTTTCCAAGCGTTCGTGCTGTTCCAAAAAGTTCCAGCATCGTTCTCGTTAAGGTTTTACGTAAAAAATAATCATTTTCGTTGAGAAACTGCACGATTTGCAGTTTGTATGGGTGAAACTGTAGTTTCTTTTTCATAATAACGTGTACTGTTGATTTTTTTATTGCAGAATAGGCTGTAATCTTCCTTATCGATTTACGCGGATTGCGCATAATTTCACGTCGAATTGAGTTACGTGTTCTGACGTCGCTGCTGACGTTGATGGTCCCGGAGAAGTTTGGTTAACCATTGTTCCTTCTTGTCTGAACTTTTGAACCCGACACCGGATAAGTTGCGTGCTCGGCCCATCACTTACTCGTCGAATATTAAAGTGAGTACAAAAAGTGCGACGCGCACGAACCAATGAATCAATGAACAGCGAATGTGCGGTGCGCTTCCGACCAGTGACTCATTGCGATTGGCAAATCCGCAAATCACACACGTTGAAAAATACCCCTCCCAATTACCTCACCCTAATGGTTTACAAGCAATTACAATTTAATCTTGATTTTTTTCCGCTGGACACTCTATATATATTTATTTCTTTTTAAACAATCAAATAACTAAAAAATATTGACTGTTGCTGATTGCTATTGCTAGGCCCTGCGTACAACTAAATTGGTCATAGACGATCGCTGTGCGGCCACTAAAAAAAATATTCGTTAGAATGAATATTAAAGTTAACTAATATAAGCTTCAAATTACTCACTAGTAAGTTACTGTTTGGCAATTCCACTAGTCTTTTCAAATATATTGTGGCTGCTGCGTTGCGTTTTAAGAATGAAATTATCAATAGAAAATATTTTTCAATACTGTCAACATTATTTATAGTACCTATAAAAAATTCCCAATAAAATATATTCTCAAAAATTATATTTTATTTAATAATATAGAAGATGTTAATATTTTTTCAATTATATATACAAATTTATAATAAAATTTAAATCTCTATATCGATAAAGAAATTTTTATAAATATCTTCGTATATATTCGTATTCTCTATTTTATGGAACTCTCTCTCTCTTTGGAAAGGCTAGATAAAGTCAGATTACGTTAGGTAGGATTGAAACATATTGTAATAGTATGAGTGTAGGTACTCCATACGATAAAAAAAACTGTGCAAAAATATAAAGACTTTGATTTATTTCTGCGAAATTCTTGCGAAATAAATCTAAGTAAATTGATTTTATATGTAATTAACTAGGATTTAAAATATCACATACAAATGTTCTGAATAATTACAACTTCACAGTAAGAATGTGTTTTCCTTAATAATATGTAAGTTGTATCAATTTGTCCAAATTTAATAAAAAATGAGTTGTTAATTCTGGCATCTGCTATCGGTTGCTAAACGTATTTGATATTCGACAATATATATATTACAAATAGTGGAACGATAGAGGTATTAATTTGAAAAAGTGCAACATATATAGGGTGGCCCAAAAAAGTGAGAATATCTCGTAACACGTGAGTTATTTCAAAACATAATACAATTAATTATAATTCTTATTGTAATTTTTTTTGTACAATATTTAACTAATCAGAAATCATCAAACACCCCATATTGCATAATCTAATAGGTTTAAATCTAGGCTATTCGGATGCCTGGCTCGATGAAATTCTCATGACGAAGAAAGTTAATTGTATTTCTGGATGTGTGAGATGGAGCTCCGTCCTGCTGTAATGTCCAGTTATGCTGTAATATCTAGCAATATTCCAGGCTTTGTTTTGAAACTCTTTGATCATTTTTCTAGCGCCCCAACGTTTTTCGATCCGCGAATTTTTGATCTTCTTCAGTGATTTTTGTCATTCTGGGTAACAATTTGAAAAAAACAATTACATACAATGGAAAAATTAATAGTCAAAGATGGCGAAATAAAACGTTAAAATTATCGAAATAAAACGTGATATAAGTAAATAGGTAAGTAAGTAAATTAATAAACTATTTAAGTTATTGTTGATATAGTTAAAATAATTTTGTTGTCGTTATATCACATTTTACGAAATGTTCTAACTTTTTTGGGCCACCCTGTAGGTACAAAAAATTGTTGTCAAAAGTACTGTCACTCTAGCGTAGTTGGTAATGCACCTTCCCCGGTTTGAAAAGAGATCCAGGTTCGAATTCTGGTTGCGCAACAACAATATTTTTCGATAGAATTGATTTTATATGTATATCTTTATAATTAATACATTTAATTAGTATTTAAATCTAAACCACTTATTCATTTGATATTATTACGTATTAAGTGTGTCTGCTTAAGTCCACGCGCTAATAATTAAAATTAAATAAATGTATAAAAAATTTACGTTAAAGTGACTAACGTTAATTAAACGTTAATTAGAACTATATATAAAGTAAAACGTTAATATATATTTTTGTTATTTATCTCAAAAGTAATAATTATTTTCTATAATTATATACAATAGATGTAGAGTGATGGACATGATTTTTTCTGATAGGCAATAGTAAAATAAAAAATTTGTTTTTCGATAAATTTTAATCTAGTTATTAATCTAAAAGTTATTTACCATCGTGCAGTTGGCAATCTTGCTCTGCGCCCCGCCCATGACCATCACGGCACTGGCAATAGCACCGTTTACATGTGCTACAATTTGAGTGTTCAGGCTGGTTGTAGCGTTCTGCAAGATATTCTGCAGAGTTATGAGGAGTGCGATGGTCTGGGCAGACGCACCCTGGGTGAAGTTGTTGGCGTCAGTGATCAGAGTGTTAACGGCACCCTCCACGACAGTGTCGATTTCGAAAATGGCTTCATTTGGCTGAAACACACATTATATTTCGTTAAAAGTACTACTTGTCATTATTATAGTTTTTTATTTTATTTTCGGTAGATATCTTCAAAGTTGACTTCGGTGTTCGCCGTTCGGTCATTCTCTAAATATGACCCGACTGCCGGAGTAATTTTATTTTTATAAATTTTGAAAAGCTTAGCTAATTAAATAAATTATCAGTGACAAGGTAGTTTATAATATTATATAATCATTTATATATTAATCACAAAATTATTATAATGTAAAATTATTATATATTCCCAATGAACAAATTTATAATGTTAAAACATTGAAAGTGTTAACAAATTAATAAAAAATTGCTATTCTACAAATACATAAAGTACCAAAGTCAATCAGGAATTTGACTATATCCTAACTGAACACTGGTAAGTTCAGCAACATTTCTTTTATTGAAGAGTTAAATTCATTAATGACAATTAAAGATTAAAATATAAAGTTTAATTATGTAAGTTTCAAACTCAAAGTGAAACATAAAAATAAGAAAACAGCACTACGGTAGAGAATTTATCCAAATATGTGTACGACTACCGAGCCTGGTTATGGTGATAAACTTGAAATTTACTTATTGAGACCAACTCTCAAAAACCTTTATTTTATGTCAGAATTGTTCATTTAGGATTGACCTTAATATTTAATATTTTTAAAGATGAGAATTAATTTACCTCTTGAATGGGATACGCGTTAATAGCCTTTAATTAATATTATGAAATATATTTTTATATGTATGCACTATAATATACACTCTTAAAAACAAATGAATTGAATCAAAAAAATATATAGTAATTCAACATTAGTTAAAAATAGACCAACCATTGTAGTCTGATAGGTTCATAGTTCATGTGAACGAAGATTGTATCTAGCATGCATATTTTTTTTTGAAACATTTGTCATACCTATTATAACTTTTATGCATTGAATTTTTTAAGATATGTATTATAATAATATTAAGAGAATTATAATAAATGTACAAATATTACGTGTTTTATTTCACTCACCTTAACCAAAGAAACAGCCAGCAGACAGACAAAAAGTGACTTGGAAAACATGCTGTGATCTTGAGCTTGTGAAAAATTGTGATTTTTATTAAATGACCCTATATTTATACGATACCGAAAAATTATTTATTCAATTATATATGCCTAATATATTCGTGTGTTTTTATATTGATTTATGCAAAATATTTATAAGGAAGTACGTAAAAAATTACTGTCCACGATAATTTTTATAAAAGAGTCTTAATGCCACCAACTGACCAGCTTTCAATCATAAAAAAAGGACTCACTATTCTAAAAACCAAAACCTAATACTGTCAACTCATGAATTACAATATTTAATAAAAAATTCGTAAAGCTTTCATTACGGCAGTATCAGATAGTTTTCTTGCACGGTAGAATACCTGTATAATACAGAACATCACACTATTTTATCGAACAATTCTCACTATTATTCAAAATTCCGCGTAATGACCATTCTATTTATGTATATAATACAACGTTATTTATGTGAGTTGGCTAACTAATACGTTAATCACGTCGTTTCTTTATTGGGGTAGGCAGAGATGATAGAGTGCCACAGTCTTATGTCCTGGCATAATTCTCCTTCATCTACATTCACACTGTTCGTGCGCACTCGTTAAATGTTGCTTCTAATTATGTCAGTTTGATTTGGTCTTTTGCGAATTTTCTCTTTTTCTAGTGTCATTAACACTCACTAACTTGAAAAATAATCTTATTATTAAATCCTCTTCTCATTTATCCAATCCATATAACATGACTTAACCACTTAGTTATCCTTTTTTACCTTGCTCACTATATTAAGATCAGCTTCATATTCAGTCTGTATTTCCTCATTATTTATCATAAATCGATTTTATACGTTCACACATCAGTGACTTTATTCTGTTGTATTTAGTTTACTTTCATTTCCTTGTTGCTAGTTCTAGGCTTCACTTCCATAAATCAGTGTTGAAACCAAGAATATAAATAAATAGCCTAAATTGTTTTTTGATAGCTTAGATTTGTAACGAAGTTGATCTCTAGATCTCTATTTGTATTCATTTTTTCTATTTAGCACTGCTGATGTTCCCTTCACCCTTCATTGATTACTAAATATTATTTGTGTTTGTAAAAAAAATATGTCATAAAATAGAAAAACATTTCAGTAGGTATTAATTTTTTTTTGATACCATTTCTGAAGCGTATAGGGAATAATATGGAAATCTTTTATCGTTTGCGAAAATAAAATATCCAAAGTATTGTATTGTTTTTTTCATATCTTTGATAAAAATCAATAGCAAAAGTAGCCATGGGTAGAAGAACCTGGCACTACGTTAGAAGAGACAGTGGCAGCGTAATCGCTGATAACGATTTGTATACGGTTCGTAATGTTGGAGTAGAACCTATGTGTGGAAACTAGTTTTATAGATTTTTAATTTTTAAGAGATTTTGTTGTGAAGTTGCTGTTTTTCAGAGCATAGTTCTGTGATATTTTTAATACAGATTAAATGAATCGACTAGAAAGGTACACAAGTATAATTGCTATTATAGTTTATCCCGGCAGCAACAAATTTTTTTTCCGATAAATTGAATTTTTTACATATCTTTCTAGTTGATTAATTTAATTTATATTAGTTTTTAACAAATGCAGTCGAACCCAAGGGGAATTAAGAGGTCAACAGGCCATTCCAAACCCGTTTGATGTACGAAATCATCAAATTCGGCGGAAATACGTGGCAGCAAATAACAATGAAAAAAGAAGAGACACTTGGGAAGGCTTTCATCCAGTAGTGGATAGAAAATGGGTGATAATGGCAATCATTCTACAACCCCTGGCGAGGGTTGGTCTTCATTTATGTCTATCACACCTCGTTTATCTCCAGTTCTGAATTTCAGCAGGCACTTATAATCGAATAGGGTAGACCGGGGTAAATTGTACCAAAATGCATTTTGCAATTTTTTGCATCGTTGTTATAAGAAATATATAGGAAACTATTTTATAAACAGTAGACAATTTAGATGTGATTGAAGAGAATACATTCTTATTGTGAAGTTGTTATTATTTAGAACATAGGTCTGTGATATTTTTAATATAAATTAAATGTATTAATTAGAAAGATATACATATAAAATTGATTTTATATGTCTTTCTAATTAATACATTTAATTTATATTAAAGATTTAGTTGATATTAAAATTATTATATTCCCATTTCTCTAATTATGATAGAAATAAAACTATAAGCTTATAAACACTTCGGGGGTAGGGGTAGGGACCCAGTAAGAGAATTAATTAAAACATATAATTTAGCCAAAAAGTAGTCGCACTTTGACCATTTTGGCCAAGAAAAATAGTTTCTTTATTGTTTTCTAAAATTGTGTTTCAAAGTTTCCACTACATTTAACATAATAAAAATATTATCTAACCTCATGAAAATTCTTACAATTTTTGTTAATTGATGTGTTAGTGTAAACATTAACTATTTTTTATATAATAAAATGACAAAACAAATTTACATTATCTTAACATATTTAAATCTAACGAATTTTTTTTATACTTGTACTGGTCCTGTCGGCCATTTCAAATTAAAGTATAGAATTTCAATTGTTGTCTACCTACAAGCGTTTCAAAATTCGACATAAAATAAATACAAATATCAAAAGAAATTAGTAGATTAATGAAATGATAAAAGCAGCACACAAATCATAATATTGAACTATTAATTTGATCGAAAAAACTTATTTTTGGCTCACAAAAATCCTGTGAGCTACTGACGACAAGTTCATACATGTCAAACATGTCAAACGCGTCTCCTGACGGCGTGTCATATATTTACCTACTATAGTTTACGAGTTATTTGTATTGGTACCACTGCTCCCTAGTACAATTGATCCAGGTGTACCCTAGTAATAGAGGCAGCGTCCAGTAGCTATCATTTAAGGCATCAGCTTAATGAAAGAGCATCAGTGGTCGGGCGCGGGTTATCAGTCCTTGACCTTGTAGTTCCATGTGTTGGCTTCCGAAAATAGACCTTAATAATTTTTTTTCAAAAATGAGTGCGTAAGAGCGGTGGACATGGATCCGCTCAGCTAAATAATTTACACATTTTTTGTGCAGCATCGATTATAAAACATATCTCATTTGTCGTGTGGCTAGTCGTTAAAATGTATGAAATAATCATTTAGTATTGCTTTTTCTGTACGATGGTGAAATCATTATTAAGTATTTATTGTCTTGTACGATATCAAACCAAGCGATACAGATATCACAAATCAATTTTTAAAATTTTATTAAAATATTGTAAGCACAAGCCATATTTAAATATTTTTAAATTTTTAACACCACAATATATCACGATGCCCATTTATTGCAATAAAATACATTAGAAAAACACTAGTTTGAGAAACTGACAAATGTATTGTATAATCACCGAGAATCGAATCCAGAGTAGCGGTGGGCTGCCAATACGTTGACACGGGGCTCGCTTAATCTCAGTGTTATTCGTGGTGTTCTGAGAAAGGGACGGATATTTTATCACTCTTATACAATTATTAATTTAATATATAATTTATTATTAATATATAATATACATATTTTACGAAACAATATGCAATGTACCGTAAAATAATTAATATCAATAGCTGAAAAATGTTACAATAGTTCCAAAATTGACGCAGAATTAGGTAGTATTCTTTTTGCTCCAATACCACGTTTTAAAACAAAACACTGGCTTGAAAGTGAACTTGAAATTAGACCTGACTTTATATTCATTTGGATCGTTGATATCAAAATTGGCATCAGATTTTCTGTATCAGTTGTAGTTTTTGAGATATAATAGCATGTTCACTTTTCATCTAGTATACTCGATTGTCAATTAGACTTAGATATTCTCGATATTTTCTTCTTGGTCACACAAAATATCCGTGTTACCTTTGCCTCTCGGATAATAGAGCTAACCGTGAACACTAGGTCAAAAAAGTGACCTTTGAGAATAGATACAACATGAGGAAAACAGAATATAATTAATAATCCTTGGGTTGCGAAAGAGAAAATTATTCTACCACAATAATTTGTTAAAGCGTTGGATAAAAATGGCTCGCGTTTTGAATATTTGTCTTATGAAAAAAGCACAGAAATGTTAAAAGTTGGAATTTTTGATGGACCTCAGATCAGAGATCATATAAATGATTCCTCGTTCATAAATTCTATGAATGATGTCGAGTCCTCTACCTGGTCATTATTTGTTTCAGTGATAAATAATTTTTTCGGGAAATACAAATCTGAAAATTATGCACAATTAAAGAAAAACATGTTGAAAAATTTCCAAACTTTCCGGTGCAATATGAGTATTAAGATTTAGTTAATTAGATTGCTTTCAAAACCATATTGAAGTGAAGAGGCAGGATGACCACATGAAGATAAATTACTTTTGGTGCGTTCAACGGGACTATCTTGCAATACTATTTATTGTATCTAGATCTTTTCTCTAAATATTTTTTAATGTTGTTTATCATGTTATAGAAATATATAATACTTATATAATAATATTGAACATATTTAGAGTATATTTAGTGTTTACGGGTAAATAATTACATGTAAAATAATACTTTTTTCTGAATGTTTGTTTATTATTTCTAATAAATCAAAGATTTTTAACAAACGAAGATTGTTTTCCTTTATAAAATATAATAAAAAGTAAAAATCATTTTCTATGCACGAGTAATGTAAAGTATATATGAGCATGAGTAAAAATTAAAAAGCTTGATGTACTATATCTCCAGCTGATAGAAACAAATAAATTTTATAATTAAATCCACTTATTACATCAGCCGTCTAATTGTATTCAAGCATTGGTCAAATATTTCAGGCACCAAAACGTGTGTTGGGCAGTGCATCGTTCACAAAAATATTGCGTTGAATATTTACGAACATCTGGAAGGAATAGAATAACGTTCGGCGTTTTTAAGAATTATTAGACTATAGAAAAACAACGGCGAGGTCTTTTTTATTATATATATGTATTATACGACAAATATCAAAAGGCAACAAAGTCTTATGTTTCACAATACATTTAAACAATCTTCGGAAATTGCAGTTAGGTACTGATTTGATCTGAGAATATCGTTTTTTCTTCATTTAACGAAGGGCTCGCAGGCTTAAGTCAAATTTGATAAAGGGCGCCCTCCAGTCCACCCCTGACCCAAAGCTACCGGTGTGAGAAGCCAGTGTCATGACCTCCAATTAGCATGCATAATGGTGAATAAATTAATCACACAATCGTCTGGCACTTTGTCACTTGTCTGGATATGATATAATATTGATATCTAAAATAATATATTAACTAACCTTTGCTTATTCAACGTAGTATCTATTTTGGCATGAATAATAATTTAATTCGGTACCAGAATATTTAGTGGTACCGATTATTTAGTGAAAACATCCATTTTTTACTGCACATATTTATCCTTTCACCCAGGTAACATATAAATATATGTGTTAGTAAAGTGTTCTTTAAAGACTCGTACAAAAATAAATTCTGTTCTCAGGGAATATATAAAAATAACAGCATAATAATTTACCTGTGCGATTATTATAGGGATGTACAATAAGAACTAAACCAATTAACGATGATAATTTTTTATAAAACCTATGAAAAATTTGTTTTTAAGTAAACGTTGTAATCTTTTGTATGCTTTATGTGGAACAAACCTAACAATGCGTGTCCACGGCCTTTGAGATACGCTGACGTTGTTGGTAAAGGTCGACAATGATTAAAGGTGGTTTTAATATTCTCTTTGTATAGAATACAAATAAAGGATATTTTTTTAGAGGTTTATTATTCGAATTGGTAATACTTTTTCCAGCGATAGTCAATTTGACAGCTGACAGCTAATTTGTACTCAGTTTGGTTTACTATTTCACCATGAATAGACTTACGCCAGAACAACGCTTGCAAATTTTGGAAATTTATTCCGAAAGTCGACATAATCGTCCATCCGAGCAAGTAATTCGAATAACCATGGATTGTTTTAATACCACGCATACTCTAATTGATAATACGCATCCGCAGAGACGTCGCACAGTGCGCACCGAAGAAGGTGTTGCTGCAATGGAGCATAATATTAAGGAGGACCCTAATGAGTCGATTCGCCATCTTGCACAGCAATAGATCCATGATTGAATCTCAATTGAATGGCATTAATGTGGAAGAGCTGTGGTTTTAACAAGACGGTGCAACATGCTACACAGCACGCGCCACAATCAATTTATGGAAGGAAACATTTAACGAGCGCATAATTTCGCGTAATGGATTTGTGAATTGGCCTCCAAGATCGTATGATTTAACACCTTTGAATTATTTTCTGCTGCGATATGTGAGATCGCTAGTCTACGCCGATAAACCAGAGACGATAGACGTCGTGGAAGCCAACATTCATCGTGTTATTGCCGATATATGTCCTCAGCTGCTCTAAAAAGTGGATGAAAATTAGACTTCCAGATTGCGCTTTAATAGAACCAGCCGCGGCGCCTATATGCGCGAAATTATATTTAAACACTGATGGCACAAAATTATCTTTCCAATAAAGCCAATACCATGGCTATTACTATGATTTTTATTTAATTTTAAAGTGCTATAACTCTAAATAAAATACCCTATACAACGGTTTAATTAATACCTTAACACTCCATTGTATGTTGTCCTGTGATGTTCTTGAGTTATATCCAGTATCCACTGTCCAAAGTACTCGTCAATCACACTATATGTGGAGTGTGGTGGAACAAAAAAATATAGTAATATCAGTATTCCACTAAAAGTTCGGAAATGTATACTTTTATATTTTAAGAAAATGCTGATGGCTTTGAAATATAAAAGTAAAATAATTTTATTGTTAACAAACAATTAATAAAAATTAAAATTGCATATTTAAAAACGATAATCATAATTGTCAACCAAATAGTCACATACATCATTACTTTTGTCTAAAAATTCAATATTTAAATTATCTACCAATTGATACAAGAGCAATCATTTTATCGGGAGAAGGTCTTGAAATCACGACGAGGTACTTGTGAATAATTTGTTTATTGATATAATAAAGATGCACAAATGTATAAAGTAGCGTGTGCGTGTAGCACGGAGATGTATTGAAACGAATAAACTTTCATTTCTTTCTCGTTTGAATGTTAAATATGATCTGACCACTGAAGGGTCTTGCAATAGTTTATAAAGATAGTTTTGGAGATAATGCTCCTCTGGGAATATTAAGTAGATAAGCATAATATGTGGGTTCCGTACCGGGTAAACAAAGTCATCAATTTAGTGATATCAATAATCGTTTCAATGCACATACGCTTACAGAAAACATTAATAATAAGATTATAATAATTTGGTACCCTTAAAAAGATTAACACATGATAATTCATGATTAGACAAAACTATTAAAAATAATGGTTCCAACTCGTAACTCTCCTCAAATTACTGTTTAAGTTGATAAAATAAAAGATAAGGATGTGGCTTCGGAGTGTAGGTACATATATACCAATAAACAACTGCTTTTTAAAAAATGTTATGAAAAAAACACCCATAAATAATAATTATTTGTTGCGTTTGGACAAGGCGCAATTGAACACGAAATAAAATTATACGAATATATTCTACTTGAACTTTGCATTGGTCGTCATATTGATAATTTGACACGCGTGGGTCCATTATTTCAAATTTTTTATTGTAAATCACTTAATAAGTACTCGAAGTGTAAATTTGATAACAAAAATGATTTAATATTTTTGAATTAATATATTCATATTATTGCGATAAATTTATTTATTTATTTTACTTTATTGACACACATATTTTTGTTGTAACAAGGTGAATATATTATATATACTCGTAGTTTATTGTGTGGGATGGAGTAGACTCCATCTTTTGAAATATACTGGCTACTTTGCTAAACTGAAGTCTGTGTTAAAGTAGCCAGTTTTTTTCGTGCTGTTGTTGTGTTATTTAATTCAAGAAAGACAAAGATTCGACAGGAATAAAAATAGAGATAAAAAAAAATAAAAATAAATATATATATATATATATAGAATAAAAAAAATGAAATGGGAGTGTTGTAGAACTAGTGAATTATTAGTGTAGGCACCGTATAATGATTATGTTAGAATGTTGGATAGGCATGCTTCTGATAGATCTCTACCCGATTGGATCATATGTTGGGTCCATATTTGTGTAATCTTATTGGAATTGAACGATTTCCAGTTGGTACTGAGTGTGTTGTACATATATACCAATAGTTTACTCTTAGTTTCGGAGCTAAGAACATGTAGAATCTTTGATAAAATGTCGTTGTTGTTCTCGGAACTGGCGTGTAGATGTTCGTTGTTTGTCTTTTGTTATGTCCATGATTTATTGCTTGGGGTGAGTTTTTGTTAGCATGGAAAAATTGGATGGGTCTCAATATAAACATTTGTCTTATATCTAAGGCATTGTACTCTTTAAATATAAGATCTGATGGATATCTAAAGGGACGACCATTTATTACCTTAAGAATTGTCTTTTGTGCTCTTTTAGCCGACTCTAATATCGCATAAACATTGTTAAATTTATCCACTAGTCCTATCCTAAATTTTTTTACAATAATTTCGGATCATTAGGTAAATTTCTATATATTTTATCATCATAACAATTATTGTCAGGTATTAAATTTATTTTTTAATTAATTTCCTAATATTTAAAAAAATATAATTTTCTTAACATAAAATAAATTGTAATTTTTTTTATTGTAGTTTTTTGTCACCCTGATGATGAAAAATTACTTTTCCGAAACCGGTTGGTCTATATATTAAACTCAGGGTGGTTAAATGTAAAGTTTACGTATAATTGTTTCAATATGATTCCCTAATTGATCCTTTGATTTTCCATTCTGTCCGGCTGACAGACCAATAACGAAAATGAACGACCATAATAATTTTGTCCTCTTAGCATGCTGTGTACCTATTAAGGGGATTATTCAACATAATGATATTGGATAATTTTTATTGCGCTATTTTCGTAAAAACTTTCACCTCAAGGACACTACACATATAGCAAATAACCCAGTAAAATTTGTCATAAAATGTGTAAAAATAACGTGTTAGAAAATTTCGTAACATTTTTATATGCTCTCAATTTTTTTTTGACGCCTTGACAATGGCACGTATTACTGTGTCGAAACGTCGGCGCCTAGGTTTTCTCAAGGAAATCATATACAAAAAGCGCAATCTAACCTAGAAGACAGACCATAAATTCTTTCAATCTTTGTGATCTTCAATGACTATCGGTATGAATTGGTGTCGAGTCCTGTAAAGTACATGTACATGTATTGTGTGGCTGTATCTTTTTTTTTTAGATAAAGCCTTGACAATGGAACGTGGTGAAGTGACAATATGATGAGCTATCTGGAGGGGCTCCATGTTATTGTATCCCAATAGAGTGAGGTGGCCGAGGATCGAAGCGCCTGGCGCAGAGTTCTACGTCAGACGAAAGCTTTCAATAGTAGTACGAGTAGCAGTAACAGAAATTGTTTTTTTTTATCTTTATCTTTATCCAAAAAGGGTTTTTATTATTCATTTATTTCAGAAGTTATACAATAGATTTTTAAGTAGACTTTTTTTTTAACTATTACTTAAATAAAACCTTTACACTAATGTAAAACTAATAAACTGAATGTTATTTGAAGCTTACCAACTTCACCGCCATTTTATAATCTGGTGGCTTCAATCTCGTCAAATGAGTGTCGAATAGTCAGAACTAATATATCAAATTTCCGCTAGCCTTAAGTAGTCTAACATCATTCGTTGCATACAAAACCGTCATTCTAACGTTTTAAGCCAATTAAATGTTTATGTTGAAGATGCTAATGTAATTCGTGTTGGTGGTCGATTAAATCAATCACAACTCAGTTCAACGCCAAAGTATCCAATCGTTTTGCCCGCTAAAGATCGTATTGTTCATTTGACTGTCGATCACTATCATATTAAGAATTTACACACTTACGCGAGCCAATTACTAGTTTTACTAAGACAAGACTTTTGGATCCTTTCTGCACGCAACATGACTGTGAAATACATTAAAAATTGTAATATTTTTTTCTAAACAAATCCCTCAAATACTTTTCCTATGATGGATGATTTACCTCACTTTCGTATCAGCGAAATGAAAGGTTTTGTTTTCACAGTGGATTGCGGAGGTCCTTTCTTCGTAACTTCATATCGTCGCCGTGGTGTAAAACCCACAAAGGCTTATCTATGTCTCTTCATTTGCTTGACTACTAAAGCTAGTATCAGATCTGAGTTTTAAAATGTTTTTAAATACGTTCAAGCGCTTTTTAGTAGACGCTGACCAGTGTCACTTATCGTAAGTGATGGTGGTACAAACTTCATCGGTGTAAGGCGAAAGCTCGATGAACTTTAAACGTTTCTACAAAGCGACGCTCATAACAAATGTATACATCAAAATTTATTAAACTTACGCATTCAATTTAAATACAACCCCTCTTCTGCCCCACATTTCGGTGGAATATTGGAGAGTAATATAAAGTCAGTTAAAAATAATTTAAAACGGGTGATAGGAAATCAAATTCTAACTTATGAAGAATTCAATACAATTTTAATCCAAATTGAAGGCCTAATTAATAGCCGTCCTTTATGTGTGCTAAGTTCTGATCCTGCAGAGCTCACCGCTTTAACGCCATCGCATTTTTTAAACATTACCCCTCTTAAATATTTACCTGCTAAAGATTTCGCGAATGTTCCTGAAAACAAACTCAATCGCTATGAGCAGTTAAACAAGCTCGTCTAATTCTATTGGAAGTGACGGAGTCAGGAATATTTGACATCTCTTTAAAGTAGGCAGAAGTGGAACTTTCCTTCAAATTCAGTCGAGAAAGGCTCATACGAGAAGACAACTTTCCACCGCTTAGTTGGCCTCTTGTAATTATCGAGAAACTTTACTCCAGTGGAGACGGAGTTGTACGTATCGCTAGAGTTAAAACACAAACAGGTAGCTATGTGAGACCTGTTGTACGACTTTGCCACTTCAGTAATTCTTTTATTCTTTTCATTTACTTTTTCCAAGACTCTACTTATTATATATACTAAACTTAATCTTTCTTTAACATTATCTTAAGTTCGCTTGAATTCTACATTTTAGATCTTCTATTGAGTTTTTGAAGGCATTCCTTCAGCCCAGGAGGCAATGTTAGCGCCGTTTATTATAAATAAAATTATTTAAAGTTTTTTTGGCGTTTAACTTGTTGCATCATGCATACATTCAATTCGCGGTTTAATTTTCAGAAATTCATGGAACTTACTAGGAGCACTCAAAAAATAAAATGAGCGAATCTGAAGAAGAGTTGTTCAAGTTGGCAATGTCGAAACTGATTAGAATTTGGATCACAATAACTAGTAGCTTGTTGGTGTGGTGGTTAAGCCGCTGACCTAGTGATCTAGTTGTCGGGGGTTCGCACCTCCGGGACACCAGCAAGTTAGTCCTATTTTCATTGTGCTAGCGTTTAGCTTAGTTAGTAGTAAAAATATGAATGAGACATGTATTCCGTGTACGCATCTCTATTTATTTAAAAAAAAAAGTAAAAAAGAATGTCCCAATAAAATGTACATGTATGGTGACATGAGTTTCAAAATCGAACGTCCATTGCATTTTAACGTGAGGCCATTGGAAAAGTTTTACTTATTTATGAGAAGTTTTGTTCCAAATACATCCCCAATATCATCGCGATATGAGGATATATTTTGATGCTCAACAGGTGAATCGGCCGAAGAGATAAAATTCAACGTGTTCCAAATTTTCTGAACCTTCCGCCATTGCACTTTTTTACTTCAAAGATAAGGTTGATTGTGCAAAACTGACATAAATTAAATAATTAAAAGCAGGCATTAAGGTGCAATGCACGCAAATACAAAATGTTTGCCATTTAGGTTATCAAAAATACCTAGTCCAGAATGGACAGATTAGAAAATTTGGAATATTTAAAAAAATCTACGTTTATATTCTTAAATAATTTATTTTATTATTTGTAGATATGAAATAATAAAAAAACAAATTTAGCTTAATCAATATTGAATTATAACACTTTAAAGGATGTGTACATATTATTGGGATACCCTTTACATATTAATTTTGCTTTCGATGTAATATGCATTATGCGTAATAAAACTTCAAAATAAGGACTACCATCATGTGGTAGGTCGATTACGGTGAGCGGACGCATTGTACAATCGGTGAAATAGTAGGAATCGTCCATAAAGCGATTATTTGAAATTGCGTTTTAATGCAGAATGGAAGATTGCGTGTTATAGATAGTAGACTTGGAGTGTAAGCACTGGCCTCTGTCAACTGAAAAAATAAAATAAGTTAAATTTAATTAATTAATTTTGTTTCGACAAATTAGTCTAAGCAAAACAGATAGATCAATAAAAAATATATATACATTTTTCTTCCAATTTATACCAATATATTATGTGACTATTTTTGTAATAGGAGTATGCATTAATTCATGCGGTTTTCTAAGAGAGGGCGTTACTAGTATTATTTCGCGCCGTGTTCATCCGTGACTATATTCATTTGAAAGCTACTGTCATTGCGCGTCTTTTTCAGTATATGTCATTTGATTGAAGTGTAAACAACATTTTTTTCTATTCATTTGAACATGTCGAACTTTGTGCCAGAAAAAGTGTTTTTGCGGGGAGTTCTTCTTCATTACTTTAACATGAAGAAAAGTGCTACCGAAAGTCATCGTATTTTAGTAGAGGTTTATGGTAGGTAACCATGCTCTAGCTGAAAGAACGTGCCAGAAGTGGTTTGCACGGTTTAGAAGTGGCGATTTCAACTTAGAAGACAATGAACGACCCGGACAGCTAAAAAGGTTTGAAGATGAAGAATTGGAGGCATTGCTTGATGAAGATGCGTGCTAAACGCAAAAAGATCTTGCAAAATCATTGGGAGTTGATCAAGCAACCATTTCCAGACGTTTAAAAGCATCGGGATTCATCCAAAAGCTTGGAAACTGGGTGCCGTATGAATTAAAGCCAAGAGACATCGAACGCCGATTCTGCATGTCGGAAATGTTGCTTCAACGCCACAAAAATAAGTCATTATGATACGAGGATTCATTACGATAACCCCAAGCGCAAGAAATCGTATGTGAAGCCCGGCCAACCATTAACATCCACGGCAAAGCCAAATATCCATGGCGCCAAGGTAATGCTCTGTATTTGGTGGGATCAGAAGGGTGTGTTGTATTATGAGCTGTTGAAATCGGGTCAGACGATCAAAGGGGACCTCTACCGAACACAATTAATTCGTTTGAAGAGAGCGATTGCGGAAAAACGACCAGAATATGCAACCAGACACGAATCCATAATTTTCCATCATGACAACGCTCGGCCACATGTTTCAAGACCGGTTCAAAACTATTTGGAGAACAGTGGGTGGGAAGTTCTACCTCACCCGCCTTATAGCCCAGACATAGCCCCTTCTGATTACTACTTGTTCAGATCAATGCAGAATGCCCTCACCGGAATACGCTTCACTTCAGAACAGGGTATCAAAAATTGGCTTGATTCGTTCTTCACCACCAAGCCGGAGAAGTTCTTTTGGGATGGAATCCACAAACTGCCAGAAAGATGGGCAAATGTTGTAGCTTCCGATGGACAATACTTTGATCATTGAGTGTATAACCATTTTTTCACAATAAAGCCTAATTTTCGAAAAAAAAACGCATGAATTAATGCATACGCCCAATATATTATTTCATAACTACTAACCGTCATGCTATTACCCTGCGGGGTTACGCACTGAAAATGGAGTTTCATCCTCTTTTGTCTTAACCCAATCGTTTCATGCAAGCTCTTTAATTGTTGAGGCTTTTAACAGAACCATCTTCCAGTACCTGGTTTGCTTGGTCATGCCAAGTTTCCCGCGGACAGCCTCTATTTTTGGTATCAAAATCTAAATCAAATTTTATTTTATAATTATAAGGTTTATAATTTTATATAGGTTTCTCTTTCTGGCGATGTGCTCATGTCGTGGTACTATGGTACATGGTGCGAAAGTGATGATTCGGACATTTCTCGGATTTGGTCTATCCATCTTGTTAGATATCGACATCTCGCTCATTATCTTTGTACATTTGGTCCTGAGAATATCCAGGCTCTCTCCACCTCTTTTAGCAACATGTCCAAATGACTCAACAATTTTTTATTTAACATTGCCTACAATTTAGTATGTGATTAACTTTATTCTATTACCTTACACATTTGTTATATATCACTGTACCTCTCCAAAACAGAGTCTAGCTCTTGTACTTGGAGAGGGAGAATTATTTTTCAATATGTTGTAGACAGTCCTTCCTCAGCATGAAAGAGTATCTGAATAATGGAGACATCTGCTCGTTTCGCAGTGCTTGCGCATTATACGACGCCAACACCATAGCTCGAAGATGCTAGGAATGTTTTTTTGCTTTTTTTCTTAGTATTTAGGCATCAGTTCTATACGAAGCAATAGAGAACCCAGGGTTTTAAGCAGTTGAACTTTTATATATGTATTTTAAATAGAGTGCGTACGCAGAATACATTTCACATAAATATTCTTTCTATTTTTCAAACTGAGCTAAACGCTAGCATGAAATAGGATTAACTTGCTGGTCTCCTGGAACGAGGCGCGAACCCCCGACAACTAGATTACTAGATCAGCGGCTTAACCACTACACCAACAAACTGCCAGTTCTTGTGATCCAAATTCTTATCAATTTCGACATTTCAGACTTGAACAACTCTTTTTCGGATTCGCTCATTTCATTTTTTGAGTGCATAAAAATGAAAGATGTTCGTTTGAATAATTTTATTTTAAAAATAAACCCTTCATACGTTTTCATTTACTATTTCTGTAACTTCTTATTTAAATTTATTAGTGTTTTTCGTAAATATTTGGTTTAATACAGAGTATTTTTTTATTTTATGACGTTAAATTTTGATTAGTGCCGTGTAATTTTGATGATGATTTATTTATTTATTATAGATTCATATATTTTAAACTTTAATTATAAATAAAATGATAGTATAATTAATACACAGAGTTGCTGAGAAACAGGCTATTTATTTAATTATCTATATAATACATATGTATGTATAATAGTGCTTGGAGTGTGCCCGTCTCACTAGAAAAATCTGTGTCGTAATTGAAAAATCGTTATTTTTCGTAATTTAGATAAATTTAATTGTATTAAATAAAATACAATCACTTTGTATAAAATCACGAATTTCGCTTAGCTCAAGCTTTGTCAGAACTTATTTAAAACTAACAATAAATACAAAAATAGTGCACTTATATATATATAAAAAGGGAGATAGAATATACAATTACATGTGAAAGAGGGAGACAGAATACACACATACAGTTAGATAGAACATAAAGGGAGACAGCATATTAAATTATATGTATAAAATTTAAATTTGGAAAAGTGGTGACGTGATACAGCGTTGTTGATAGAATTTTACACATGTATTTGTACATATATACACATTAAAGGAAAATGTGATTTTGTTAGGATTTCTATTAATACTTCCGATAAAAAAAATATCTAAGATTTTTCTTTTAGTAAAACTTTAGTTTTAGTTTTAGTAATACTTTAGATTTAGTAGTTTTAGTAATACTTTTGTTTTAGTTTTAGTAATGCTTTAGATTTAGTAGTTTTAGTAATAATTTTGTGAGAGTGAATGAGACCTGTGTAAAGTATGATTCTTCTTAAGAGATGTGTTTCTTTATAATTTGGAGTTTTTCTAAAACGTAATAACTGACCCTTTTGAGAAAAATCTATGTTTTTATTAACTATTTCAAGTGTATACAAAATCGACAAATAACTGCCGACATACATAGTGCTCAAGCCGAAGTGAAGGGAGGTGAATAATTTAGTATTGACTTACATTTTTGGTGACTTCGGATACTTGGTACTCTACGTCACTGTTGAGCAGCAAGGATGTGTGGAAAATGCACAAGCTGTTAAAAATGCGTCCAAAAAAGTCTCCATCGGTCGGTGCTGGACAATTAACCATTACCGTGGCTTGCATATTCATTGCATTATTCGAGATGTTATTTGCTGATGCCGAGATACTCGTATAGAAATCTATGGACCGGGTGAGATCGCTTAGTAAACACGTATCGATGGCTGTGTCTGTGGAGCTTATCTTAAACTCCGTGATTGCCGCCTGATTTTGCTGAAAAAATATTTGTAGAAATGTAAATTAAAATTGGGTCAACCGGGAAGTTAAATGGTTTTCTAGCGAATATAAAATAAGTGAAATGGAATGTAAATAGGGAAATGTTCAGTATCTTCAAACCATTGATTATGCTTTATGTAAATGTAATCAATGGCTTATCAATGGTGGTAATCAAGTAATAGTTAATTGTAAACATATAAAGTAGATTTAATATCTAATATTTTGGTTATCTCCAAATCTTCGTAGGAACCAATTACTCCCTTTGTTTATCCCCTGAGGAATTGTCATCAACATGTAGATGTACTCAATGACATACTTAAAATATTGTGAAATAGAAGTTTAAAAACTGAAAAATACTGCCTTTTCAGATATGTTCTAGTATATATATTAATAATTCGAATGAATTTCATACATATACATAAAAGATATAGCCCCATACTTCGGTCAAAAAGAATATCAGCTTCAGCGACATCTGTACTGTTACATGAGAATGAATATCAAATTTAAAAAAAAAACATAGATGGCGACAGCGTAGTCGGTAATAAATAATTGAAAGGTTTCACCATGATAACATACATACAACTTCCAAAAAAATGATAGATGTGGTAGTATGGATAAACAGGTGATTGTTTCATTGTGTAAAATGATCACTTAAGCGTTCCGGTGACAGGTCGTAAGCCCTGTAATGCTCAAGACTTCCATACTTACCTTCGCATGTAAATAAAAATAATAGCTTCGTCTATATTGAGATATATGTATACCTTAATATCTAATGTTTATGGGTGCGTATATGAATGAAACTTTCTCTCGGTACTAGCGTAAAGAACAGTTCAGAATTGAGCAATAAGTGATTCTTTACCTTATTGTAAAGTGTGTTGCAAAATTTATCACTCCATTTGTTTATATTATAACTTTTACATATTTTTTTTTGATTGGTAATCAAATTATTAAGAAACAACTGATTTAAAAAAAAAAGAATTGCTATTCTTCTCAGGGGCGCGCCGCAAAGACACGAGAGCTGTACTCACCACTCCCCCATCGAACATTCGAATCACTCAGATACAGATACAGATACAGATACAGGTATAGGTTTACTTAGTTTATGCCATTGATAGAATCGTCCATCGCCCAGTTAAAATAAATGTGGGTATTGCTCTAAGCAAGCAAATAAAGAAATTTAATAGGTACATTAATTAATACTTTAGATTTCAATTTTGACATAATTTATTTATTCGGGTTTATAATTTTTACATAAAATTAACAAAAGTATATTTTTCTATTAAGATTGTTCTAGAACAGTTTTCCGTAATTTTTTATGAAGAGATTATTTGGGAACTGATGCTATTGAAATACTTTTTAATAATCAAATGAGGAAACTTAAGGTAAACCGAGATAGTTCAACCAATATATGTACAAAATTAGATGTTCAAATATTTGCGCGATTTTTGGATATATAAACTCTGAAAACTCTAGTATGTGTAATGTTTTAAAGAAGGTTTTTGGAAATCACGAAAAAATCTACAAGTTTATTTTTTAATTTTTACAATCACGCTAACGCAATTAAGTATCTGAATACGCTCAAAAAGATTCTACATCAATTAAGGTGCAGAGCTATTTTCTACATCAGAAGATTATTCGAACTAATCAAAGTTAAATATGAATTAAATATATTAATTAGAAAGATACACATAAAAACAATTTTTTCAAAAAATACTGTTGTTGCGCCACCGGGATTCGAACCTGGATCTCTTTCCTAACCGGGGAAGGTGCATTATCGGAGTATGCTACAGCGACAATATTTTTAGCGACAAATTTTCAAACCTATATGTTACCTTTTTGATATTAATACATTTAATCGTTCCATTATTTGAAAGAGCCATCTATCTTATTTTTACAGAATCTCAAATACCTTATTTAAATATATATTTAAAATATCACAGACCGTCTGTTCTGAATAATTACAACTTCACAATAAGAATGTATTCTCCTAATAATCAACGTTCGTAATTCATAATCGAGGTTTATGGAGATCAATTTAAAGAGTTTAGTGTATTAGTTTTGAAACTTATTCAACAAAAATCTATTTTAAAACAACAGATCGTGACCTCGAAACCAAACGATATCATCTAAGATTTTGATCAAAATTCGTTTTTTATATAAAAAATCGAATTTTGATCAAAATTTCATCATTTTATTTTTTAAAATCGTGTCAAATATCATAGTAGTTTAAAAAATAATAAGAATACAAAGTAAAATTTTGATTAGGTTTATAATATTGTTAGAATGAAAACTGTTGATATAAATACAAATAAAATGGTATTATACAACGTGCTCGAAATCAGAAAAAAGTTTATATATATTTTTAATTCCATAGTGACATTTTTGTAAAAATTTCACCTCATGAAGAATGAACCAAACTTCGCCGAAGAAATGGAAAAATTAATATTCAACTAATGAACGAAAAAATAATTCATATATTCTAATTAAAGAATTGATCAATGGGCACGTAAATGATGTCTGTTTTACAGTTGATTTCAAAATTTGCCAGGATATCTCTGAAATTTTTTCGAATATATTCATATTCAGAATTCCTACCTGTATGCAGTTGTCAATTTTTACCGATGATACTCCACTTATATTCACTGCAGTAAAAATGAGTCCATCAATAAGATTTGCAACTTTAAGGCTCAAGGAAACCGATTCATTCAGCAAATTGGTCTTAAGGTTTGCCAGCTGTAGGATGGCCAGGGAGGACTCCTTCTGGGCGGCTAGATTGGCGTCGGTGGCGGCTGTTTGGACGGCAGTAAAATTTATAAAGATTGCCTCATTTTCCTAAAATAATTCAAACAAATCCATTCTCGATAAACCTTAACGAAATTTTTCATTTGACTCTTACATGCGTTTTAAAAACTTAAAATTTGGAAAGATATTTTAAGAAACTTTTATGAATTGTTTGACTTTTATTACTCAAAGTATACCTTTGATAGACAACTTTTTATTTATATCCTACGATGTTCATCTAGTAAACCAGGATTTGAAATATTTATTTTCAATGAAATGAAAGCGATGAAGGTTATGTTAATAAAATTGTTTGTCGCATAAACATCAAAATGACATCATTTGGTAAACATTTTTAAATACTTTATTTTTTACAAATTTATGTATGAATTAATTAAAATTTATATTGGATTACACATTTTTAGTTATTTATAAATTATTCCTACAAAATATAACAGTTTATTTTGCTCACCTGAATAAAAAAAACACTTAAAATAAGTGCGAAAAGAGGCTCGGAAAACATCTTGCAATATTGAATGGTTGAACTTAACTTCCATTTCGGTTAAATAATATCTTATTTATAAGGAAAATTTGGAGGAAAATGATTCCATTATACTTACATATAGTTTTTTATATCGAGTTATGTAAAATATATACAAGGACGAAAAAATAATATTATTGAAAATTTATAATACTCTAATAAAAAATGGAGTCATCATACCACCAGCCGACCAACAATCAAATACAAAACATATATTGAATAATTAAATACAAATAGATGGGTGGGTCACGCTCAGAGGACACAGGAAGCGCGGACTCCAAAAAGATCTTTAATGGATATTAAATCCTGACTTCGACGGGAGGATGGTGTAAAGAAGGAGATAGAGTTGCTACAGATTCCATACTGGAAGACAGTCAGAACATGTGGAAGTGAAAGATTCTGGAGATCAATACTCCATACAGGCTGCAGAGCCATAAAAAAAGAAGAAGAATATGAGAAACTACAATCGGCAAACATTTTAAGAAAAATTCTGAGCAAATTTCTAATAAGTTCGTAATAGCTTATGCGGATAATGATAATTTTTTTTTTTTTTAAATATTTTTCAAGATACTTTATAAAAGTAATTCGATTGATACTTATATGATTGTACTGTACTGCACCGTTAGTCGGGCACCGGATAGGAGACAAAAAATCCCCTAGCATTATATAAATAATATAATAAATACGAATCTCGCTACCAGGTAGCTTATGGCAATTGACCTTTGATAAATTTAGAAAAAATTTAGAAAATAGCAAGCAATAGTGGACACTAATCGGCTCACCTTTGATTACCGAGTGACGTCACATAAAAAAGATCTAATCAAGTAATAATAATAATAATAATAATAATTACATTGTATTAATATTTGTTTACTAAAAAAAATAAATTTTTAATGTTCATAATGCATTTGGAACAAGTTGTCTTGTGTTCATAATGCATTTGGAACAAGTTGTCAAAGTTGTCCGACTGTGACTGTACTGTCGCTTCGTGAATTTAGAGCAATAAAATGGAATTTGTACCGAGCATGCACGTTCTGAGTAAAAAATCTTCGTATTTTTTTCAATATTTTCAATGAATCGAATGAATACATTAGAGTCTGTAAGATTATTGGTATTCGACGTCACGTACACCAGTCATCAATTAGAAGCGGCTTGGAGGGGGAGGGGGAAATAGAGCAGGTTAGATACAGATAACGTGAGTACTTTAATGCATCACATTTACGTTGTGACGTATTTTGTGCTTGTTTTAGTCGTGTGTTTTTTTTACAGATACCGAACAAAGATGCTTTAATTTCAAAAAATCGCTTGCATTGGTCGGAGTCCGGGAAGGGGGCAGAGGCTCCTCTAATATTTATAAAAATCCACATCACTCTACTTGGCAGCCTACATAATTTTATCTTTGATAAACTAAGAATATGGCTTGAATATCTAAGAGAAGTGAATAAAAATCAGCCATTTTATAATCCCCATTTTTAAAATAACTTATCTTTTTTAATCAGTGCTCCCTATACTATTTTTTTTCCTTGGATACGTGGTATGACGACCAGAATAGCGCAGAAAAACATGTTGATAAATATTAAACGCTATCAATGAGCATTTTAGCCAAGATAAGGAAAGGAATATGAGACTCATTTTTCAGGGTTGCGTACAATCTATCGATTAATACTACAAAACCACAAAATAAAAAATTTTCATTGTCAGCTAAAATGTTTTGAAGACAATAAAAACTTTTAGTATATTCATTGTTTATTACAAATAAATCTTTATATAATTATTAAATAAATATTTTTAAATGTTAATAAATTTGATGGATCGATTTGTCATAAAATTCTATAACACTTACGTACTATATATAAAGTCATGTAATAAATGCTGCCACAAAATACATTTATAAAATCATATTACACTTTAATCACACACACATATATATATATATATATATAAGGAGTACTATTATAATGAATGCAAATTAGAAAGATATACATAAAAATTCAGTTTATCGATAATATATTTTTAATGCTACGGGGATTCGAACCTGAACATTCCTGTATATTTTTCTAATTGATACATTTAATTTGTATTAAAATATCACAACTATGTTCTGAAAAACTGCAACTTCACAATAATAATGTGTCCCCTTTAATAATTACAATTATAATTATTATAAATAGTTACTATACTTACATAAATAGTTTTATATTTAATTAGATAATAATACAACGACGGTGACTCGCATTAACAGCTGTCTGTTATTATTAGAGTAATAATAAAAATAAATTTAAGATATTCATAAAAACATTTAATTTGAAATTAATACATATTATAATATTTGGCAAATATATCTTGAGAAACAAAGATATATTATTATATTACAATGTTGAACGCATCGTATATCGTTGAACGCACTTATTATTTATACTTATTGGTGGGAGGTTAAGTTGAAATGATAAAAATATATTTTTTTCACATTCAAAAATAAATTATTACAAACTATTCTTCATTCTATCTTTGAGTTATTTGCGATGATTTCATAAATATTAAACTAATTTATAATATCTATTACTACGATTGTTTGGATAACACGCGCGTACCAATACATAGGGTCGACGGTGATCTGTCAAATGTGGCCCGACAAAACCGCTCTGACAAAACCGCCCCGACAAATGCGCCCGCGACAAATGGGTCCCGGAGAAATGCGCCCGCGACAAATGCGTCCCGGACAAATGCGCCCGCGACAAATGCGTCACCGACAAATGCGCCCGCGACAAATGCGTCCCGGTCAAATGCGCCCGCGACATATGCGCCCGACAAAATAATACTTGAATTGCATGGTGAATGGTGAACTGTGTCTCAACAAAATAGTATTTTTACTAATCTTTCGCGTACATACATAAAACACTTCCGAAAATATTATTTGAATAATTTCTCTAGTGAGACAGAGATTTTTATTAAGCTTTTGAAGAAATTTTTACAAACCAGAGTAAAAAAAGAGCGATTATTGTTAACACGTTAACTGCTGAGCATACTCGAGGTGTGTCCGATACGCCTGTCTTGTATTCTGTCTAAAAAATCCGTCTCTGTGCACTTTGACTTTGCACGTTTTTTTTGTTGATTATAAAGTCGCGTTCACACTGAGACTTGATATTTTTTGTTTGATTTACAATTGCCTTTGTTGTAAAATTGATTTGCTGGTATTTCCAAAACCTTCCATTCTAATAATCTACTTCTGAATTTCTTTTCCATTATTCATTATCTGCAATATGTCAGCTATATTACTTATCATTAAAAATTAGCTTTGTGAAAAGCCCAAATATATTGAAGGATTTATAATAAAATTACAAAAATTATAAATAATTCGTTCCCGGTTTTCATTATTATCTAAAACATGTCAGCTGTTTCAAATTATAAGAAAACTGCAAATAAGTTACCGACTCGTCCGCAAGAATATGGATAATTCTGAATCATGAATGTTGAATGAAAGTATTGGATAATAACGAAATGTAGATGGCTTTCAAATAGTTGAACGACAGATGTATTAATTTGAAAAAGTGTAACATTTAGGTTCGAAAATTTGCCATGGAAAATACTGGCGCTATAATACAATTGGTAGTGTACTTCCCCAGGTTGGAAATATAGATCCAGGTTCGAATCCCGGTAGCGCAAAAACAATATTTTTCGACAAAATTGATTTTATATGTATATATTTATAATTAATACATTAAATTTTAAGATTGTTTATATCTATATAACTATCAATTTATAAAAATAATTCTTTATTATTTTATTAAATTTAAATAATAAATCACTTTCTGAGAATCAATACAACTCAGAAATTATCAACATTAATTTTTATTTACTGTTAGTTGAGTTAACCTTTCGTTTTGATTTTTTTAAATCAAAAGCTATTATTATTTCAAAGTCAATATTTATTATTATCAGTTCTTATTATTGAATTATCTGTAAATGTGTATTGAACAATGGTTAAAATAATAGGTAAGACTTTTGGAAAAATAAATCCAAGATGCGTTGATATGCAGGCTGGTTTGACATACGTGATTGCGGACAAGCTCGTAATAAGGGCGCTCGCTTGCGCCATCTGGAAAATATAATTTATTATTTTATTAGTTACCACTTAATGCATAATCAACCAGTTACAAAGTGGCTAAACTAAGAATGCATACAAGTAATTGATGGCGTGCAGTAGACATAGGTTATGCTATTACCGATGATGCTAACAGGGTACATAGGTATAAAAAATGTGAGAAAAATTATTCTAATTCTAATTCTCATATAATAAGAAGATACACCTTTAAACATTTAATACTTCAATACTACTAAGCGACTACTACTTACTAATACTAATAAGCGACTCAAAAATGCACATAAAGACATAAGAATATATCATGAAAAAAAAGTTAGTCTGTAGAATTAGTAAAACATGCCATTGCACGTAGTTTTTAGTAAATATAATCCCTTTTGATAAAACAATATAGTGAGAAAATGTTAATTGAAAACTGTAGAAAACTATGCAGGTGTAGAAATGCTTCTAACTCTTCAGCTACCCACAGCTTCAGTAGGGAAATATTTAGTTCAATGAGATTGATATGCGGATTTAGTAAACAACGCGCGTCCAACGGACGCATGAAAACAAGCAAATTATGTCGCAGCAACGGTAACAATACAACGGAATTAAAATGCTACTCGTGGGTTACGCTAATCCGTGTAATAAAAAACTGCTAGGATTTTATGGGATCTTTTTCAGATTATAAGGATTGCTTAATTAATATTTATTTCCCAGAATCTTTAGAAATACATAGGTCTTTTACTTTTGTATACAATGCAAGCCCCTTCAGAATGTTGACGTATACATCGAGGTACACGTTATAATAATATAGGAGTACCGACACCTCGGCCCGAGCTTTGGCGCAATCCTTGGTATATAATATAATGGCGTTTGACTTACCTTTATAGAGACATTGCTGGCCTCAATCGCCACTTTTCTCGAAAGCACACTGACGCTATTCAAAGTACAAAAACGATTACAAATGGTCCCCAAAAAGTTTCCGGCGGCCGGTGCAGGACAGGCAGCTGCTAAAGCTTCCCGCATGTTTAAGCCTATGGTGGTGATATTATCGACTGACGCAGAGATGCTCCTGATGATTTCGATAGCCTGGCTGATTTCGTTGGTCACACAGCTGTTGACGACGTCCTTTAAGATGTTCTGTTGAAACTCTGCGATTGCTGGCCGGTTTCGCTGAAATGATTACAATGTAAAAAGTACAGGAGTGATACACATATAAATATATTGTTCTTCTTTTTCATCCTAAAGTCTTATTAGGGTAGGTTTTCTCGGATGAATTTACAACACCCTCTTATTCTGCACCATCTCGGCAACAGTATAAAAATACTTCGTTAATATTTTGTCATTGAATCATGGCCTAAAACGTAAATATTGTGATTTTCTTACGAAAATAAACATTGCCTCGAATTATTTATCGAAGTGTGGTCAAAGGTCTACTAACATGAGTACAGTTTGCAATATTGGGTAGTGTTCCGCTGGCGACGGTCACCGCAGTCAGGATGACGGAGTTGATAGCCGCCGTGAGCTGAGCGGTCACACCATCAGTCACGCTCTCTATAGCGGTTCGCAGGTTTGTGAGGTGTAGGACAGCTTGGGCGAACGCGTTCCGGGAGACGTTGTCAGCGTCGGTGACCAGGTTGGCCACGGCAGCCTCGATGGTAATATCAATTTCGGCAAATGCCTCGTATGGCTGAAAATACACAAGCAAAAAATATTACAGCGCATAATGTAATATCTGATAGGATACTTCCATTCTTTACATTTCTTCGATTTATTTATAATGATGATTACCTATTAGAAATATAAATTTATTCCTCAACTCGATAAATTATTTACTTAAATTGATTTCTGAATGAATTAGAAGATTAGTGTAAATGTTGTTAACAATGTCGTAATTCAATTTAATCATGTTCAAAAGAATACACATTATATTAAATTTTTTAAACAAGCGAATATGGACGAAGGTATCATTGTTTTAATAGAACACATTTATGAGATAAAAATCTTCATTGTAGATTTAATATTACAAATGTATTTCCCATAAAAATATTCTTTTAATAATGTACTTTTAAAAAAACATTGATTATTTCATCCATGCTCGGACATACGTACATATACAAAGTGTATATAAATTATTTAATTAAAATTTGTCCTTTTTCCAAAAAAAATAAATTATCTAAATATTTCACCTAAAATCTTTTGTGATTTGTGATTTCATTACATTTAATATTATATGATAATGTTTCCAAAAGTTATCCATATACATACCTGAATTGTTTTAAATTGTAATTTTTGCTCAATAGATATTATATTTTAAACGTTTTTATAAATATTTTTATTTTCTTATAATAATTAGTTTATTATTTTACCTGTACCAAATAAATACATAAAAAGATGACGATAGCAGATTTTGAGACCATCGTGCTATCTGATGAATTCGGCCAAAGTCATCATTTTTGAGAGTGGTTGCACATTTATAGAAAAACGTGACTTCATTTACATAATGAATATTGGTTTATGCAAAATATTAATGTTTCGAAAGAACGAAAAAGATTAAAGTATAAAAGAAAAAAAAACGGATATAGTCAAACTTGGTTGGAGCCAGCTTGGGTATAGCGAGTTCACGGCTATAGTGAGCAAAAACTCATTGATATTTTAGTTTATACAAGTTTTCATACAAAGGTGAACTATTATAACGAGCTTGCTACCGAAAAAATAATACGGCCAACACAATATGTTTATTGTGACTAAAAAAAATAGCAATTCTCTAAAAAGGTAAACAATTAAAATGGAAGAACCGTCACCGACCATATAATTTATGACACTATCTAAGATTTGCGGCCGTCAAAACCTCGATCGTGTTGACGCTTACAACTTATTATTGAGCATTAAATAAAAGTGTCAAATAAAAAACAAACACCTGAAAATACTATTTTACAATTTCGTTCCCATTTTTTAATTGTGCCTTTTTCTCTGATTCAAATTTATTACGAGATTGTCTAAAGCAATATTTGTATGCGTCGGCTGTGTTGTATTGACAATTTGACATTAACTTATCAGTTAAAAAGTGGCCCTTGATTTGCAAACATGTCTACTAACAAAAGTGTCTCTCGATTCGTGAAAATGTCGAAATCAGTCGTGAATTTACAATTTTCGTGTAAACAATTTTCGTTGTCTTCTTCAACTATTTCAAAATGATTGAAAAATAAGGACGTTTAGTTGTCGGCATTTGAAAACAATATCACGGAAACAAAAAAATGTGATCTTAATGATGTTGATGCAGCATAATCAAAATGGTTTATTAAAGTGCCGGATTTGGTATTGACGGGCCAATTTTGAAGGCACAAGTGGAAAATTCGCGAAACAGTTTGGGAAAAACGATTTTACGTGTAGAAATGTTTAGTTGGATATAACGAGCAAATTTAGTCGATCCCCTCATGCTCGTTATAACCATATTAGACTGTACTTAGTTTTATAATTAAAAACTAGGTAAATGTAATTTATCGAATGGTCAAGGTAATCTATCATTATTCTTTATAAAAAAAGAGATAGAGAAAACCTCCAAATTATCGGACATTGTAGAAGCTTTTATTAGAATTCTGTTAAACCGTCTAATAATTGTATTTGTCGAGAACCAGCCAGAAGGGATTTAGGGGAGGTTTTAGTACTACGGATCATTAAAAGGTTGTTACAGAAAACACAACGCTGCCAGGAATACAGAATATCACTGTGTATCGGATACATCGACTAAGAAAAGGCATTCGATTATATAAATAAAGTTTCCGTGCCATAAGCAAACATAATAAAATATTTATACCTGCCTACAGTACACCAACAGAAACAGAACAAGATTCATTCATTTTTATAATTCATCTCAGACTTATTAACAAGAATGGCGTACGAAAAAATAGTACAATTTGGGCTTAAATATTTTCGATAACTCTCAAAAACAGATTCAGGAAATTAGAGTGAAAGGAGATAGGTATATGGCAAGTATTTAGAAAACATGTTGCTGTTGTTGTATTTAAGACAGGCTGCTCAAACCATCCAGACGACCTTCAGAACAGAATTAAGTATAAGTAGTCAGTGACATTGATTGAAGATAAACCTCTCAGTGGCTAAACTAATGTCGATAAAACCTAGTTTGAATAAGTCAACAATTTTGATTTATAAGTTATAAATTACTCTGCAAAATTTCTAGTTGCTAAAAATGTTAACATATAATTCCTTGTTAATGAATTTCGGCATGCTTTGTTAAATAGTCTTTTTCATCCAGTTTTATTAGAAATTGTGAGAATTATTTTCGTAAATCGTTTTTGGTATTATATGTAGATGGCGCTAGATTCGCACAATGAGCGCAAGTAGGCCTTGTCGTTGTGAAATCTGCGTGTTGAAAACTTCTAGTAGAATCAATGATTCCTGTCAAATTTCATTGACTTGATTTACTGTCTATAATATTCTACGCAGTGAAAATAAGAGGTTTCATTGCATTTAAAACATTTAACAAAATAATTTTACTTCGCGCTTCTGGGTTTCGATAAATAAATTTGATTTGGCGGCTCTGAGAGTGAGGTTATGTCACCAGTAAGTTAGTTTGTTCTGTTCATTAAGTTCCTAATGGTTCCAAGGGTTTAAAAGAATTGTAATTTTATCTGTAAGAGGACACCTAGATACTGTCAACTGTCACATTTTACCCAATCGCTACTGATAGCTCTTTCTTGCATCAGAAATACCGCATCACTGTCAATAAAATGAGGTTATGTTAATAATATCTTGACGTTTTAATGTAATTTCAAATAAATGTGAATGATTTATTTATATGTATTAAATATTGTCTCCGTTCGTCATTCAATCGTTTAAGAAATTGGAACAATTTAATTTTATTCAAATTATGCATAAATTCTTCACAAACTCGATAATGGCGACATCTCTTGTTCACACTTCACACACATTGTAACATTACCAATTGATCACTTTAGTCGATATAGTAGAGATCTATTACACGTTTCTCAGCAACTGATATTTTTAAAATTAGATCGAAAACAAAAGATTTTTTTCATTTTGTTACATTCTTTTGTTTTCTTCTTTTATTCGTCTCTGTTTTTTCGATTTTCAGCCGTTGTTGAAAGTTTGTTTTTAGATAATATTATTATATACTTTGAGTAATGAAGTTATTTAAGAATTTAAAAGTCCTTATTTGGTTGACATATCTTTAAAGAAAATATTCACTTCAATAGTTTAAACAATGCGTTTGAGCTTTGCTAATATTGGGAGGCGTCTAACTTACAAAGTGATAAAAATAAATAAATGAAAACAAAAGTATCGGCGGGATTAATGTGACTAAGTGGTGTGAATTAAATATATATCGCTAGTGTCTGTGTTACCTGAATATTATATTGTATAAGAAATCGGAGTGACTATTTTTGCCGTGTGTTTTGAATGTTTGTGCAGTTTAAGTGAGGATGGAGTACCGATATACTTTCCTGAACAAATGAATGCTTCGTGACACAAAATAGGGCAGAGAGAAGAATGGGGTAAGTTGTTTAAAAATTTTATGATATTGTTAGAATATGATGTTAGAAATACATAATATTATGTTAATAGCTACAGACGTGATTATTTGTTTATTATGCAAGTGTTAATTAGCCACTTTTTTGTTAATCATAAAATTAATATTTTTCTATAAAAAAAAGATAACTGTCCGAATTGAATGCATTCATTTTTGATTTTATAATATATACATTATATGCAAAATAATATATCCATAATTTCTTCGAATATTCTTTAATTCGTTCATGTTAATAAATATACTACGAACTCCTGCCTCTTTGGTCTTCTGTGGGAAAAGTATTTTTTTCATAAAAAGCTCATTTATTCCGGTACTTTTTGCATGCTAAGCTGGTAACTTTAATAGACTGTTGTGTCGAATTATCATACAAATATATAATCCTAGTTTTTTGGTATTAAAATTTAATGCATTGATTAATATTTTACTTTATTATTTATACATTTATACAGTAAGAAAGACATACATGTAACGCGTGTTTGGCAGTCTGAGATACGTAACATGTAACACCTTTTTACGAAGGTGATATGATGATAAATTGTCAGAGACATGAAAGGCGTTTTTTCCGGAAGTGATATGATACATTGTCAGAGACATGTAACGCGTTTTATCTAAGCTTGTATTCCGTAAATCTAATTGATTAAGAATCATATTATTTTATCAAAACAAACTTTGTAATTTTACTTATACTTGTTGATTAGACCGAGCGTGGTTTATTATAGTCTTGTCTGATAAATATTCTACCTGACAACTGGATATATATATAATATATATTTGATAGATATTTTCCAAGTATTATTCTAATAAAATATATTGTTATGTTTTGTAATTTTATTTATTTATTATAAACTAGTGAAAAACTCAGCTTATTACTACTCCTACCTGTAGGTTATTAGTATTTTTTTCCTGTCAATACTATATAAATGCAAACATGTTTTTAAACCATTTATACTACTTTATACTACATTTTTTAGTGTTTTCCCCCTATCCTTCCATTTATTTGGCGCATTATTCAGTATTGCCGCTCATTCATGGACGCTGTAACTTTCTCTTTCTATTGTAAGTTCTTATTTTAAATCTGTAAATTAAATCAATCAATAATCCAAAATACATTACTCTATGTTTAATACTTTTGAAATTATCAAAATTAACTTTGTGGCTAAAATGAATTATTTATACTTTTTAACTTTGTTTCATTAACCACTTTTAATATAAGAGTGAAGGAGCATTTGAGAAGTTTGAACAACAGTGGGTTTTCAGAATTTTCTAATCATTTGATAGAAAATGGTCATGCTTTTGATAAAAAATTGGGATTGTCAATTTTGCACGTAAACGGTGTTGGACGTAAATAAAGCATGTAAAACTAATCAAAAAATTATAAACAACCTACTAAATTTAACCATGACTCCCATTCTAAAATTTTTTTCTAAAAATTATTCGAATAAATTTGTATTAAGTAACAATTTGAGTTAGGTACTAAATTAATTTTTTAAATAATTGTGATTTTTAAAAAATAGATTCTGGTAAAAAAACAATAACATGTTTTTAGTTAGTATTGACAACCCTGGCGCATCAAAATGAATTGAAACCTAAAAATTCTATATTTGTTACAAGAATACGTGTTTTTAAGATTTGTGAATATTTGAATGAATATTCAGACAAACAAATCATTCTAACATAAAATTTGATTAACAGAAAATATTTACCTTTATCAAAAAAAATCACTTCGATTGATCACAAACACTTTTTACGCAACTCCAATCTTCAAACGTAACGTGTGGTACTGAATTTATCTCGAATTGTGTATGGTATCGCACTCTATAAGAATTAGATGATTAGAATAATAAAACATCTCATTTTTGGAAACATCCATCCGCTCTCTACCACAACGTTCACAGATTATTAATATTAATTATTTGTCAATAAATACTACACTATATTTTTAAATATCATATGCTGTATTAAAATTACAGTTAAACCATAACTCTTACACGAAAATATATAGAACTAGCGGTCCGTACCGAGATGTCAATTAGAAGGCGGTTAAGAGATGGAGGAAGAGGGTACCTTTATTTTGTGCAGACTGTAAAGAGTTAAGATGTATACAAAATGTGAGTCCAGGGTGGTTGAGATGTTTGGGCGGTTGTTGGGGCGACTATTTTCCTTAAGTTTCTAGAGCGCAACTGAGCAAAATTTGGAACGTATGGCATTCAATATAATATAATACATATGTATACATGTAAGTTATGGAAGCCGTGGGAGGTAGTAGTACCTATATATCTTCTAGTGCGTCTTAATCCTGTTCCGCTTGTGCATATCTTCAAAGACCCTTTATAATACATTAAGTAATTGTAACTTCATTTTTACTCTTCACTTCGCCAAGTTCCATCTGGGGTACTACAAGCATGGCATCGTTGAACGACATTCTGGAGTGTACGGTCATTGGTTGGCAGCCTTTTCCGTGTCTTTGACGATTTTTAATCTACTCTTCCATTATTATCTATCTGCTGCCTTGATCAGTATAAGGTTAGTCGGAGAACGAATTTTTTTTTTCAGCATATCATCATGTAGGGTATTGGATTTAACATATAACGCTATTCAGGCGGTTTAGAGTATTCATTTTTCTGGATTTTCCTACTCACAGGCTTCTGTTCCTTTCTCTGTTACAAAACAAGTGATATTCCCAAAGGGAATACGCGGATTAAATATTGGTATTCTCTAACTTTTCAGTATTTATAAGTATACATGGCTAGGAATGTGTATCCTTTTGAGACATTCGATGTTCTGTGGAAGAGCTGTGCTTTCAACAAGACTGTGCAAAATGTCACACAGGGTCGCAATCAATTTATTGAAGGAAACATTCTACGTGCTCATAACTTTATATAGTGGAACTGTGAATTTGAATTATTTTCTGTGGGGATAAGTGAAGTCGCTAGTCTACGCCGACAAGCCAGAGACGATAGACGACTTAGAAACTGACAACTGTTGCGTTATTGCCGATGTACGTCCCCAGTTGCTCCAAAAAGTGGTCGAAAATTGGACTTCCACATTGCGCTTTATTCGAGCTAGCCGCGGCGCCCATATGTGCGAAATCGTATTTAAACACTAATGGCATAAAATGATCTTTCCAATAAAACTAATACCGTGGCCATTACCACGAATTTTATGTATTATATTTTATTTTAAGGTTCTGTACCTCTAAAAAACACCTTTATGTAAGTGTATGGTGCAATGGTGTATGTAGCTGGTGTCTATCCTAGGTAAAATCGCATTTTTATAAATACTTGCCAAAACGCTTGCAGCATGGTAACACGTGCCATGGTCAAGACTTTGCATAAAAATACGTTATTACCGTAATTGTTTGCAGAGGTTATATATATTAACTATGGGAGAATATTAAAATATGTACGCACTAATTTGAGATTCATTGATTTTTAATAAACACATTCTTTTAAAATCGTCATAATATTTGTCTCAAAACAAAATAGCACTGACAATTTTAAATATATTTTTAACACCCACGAATAAATTTCAATAATATAGACATACATGCACATTCAGAAGTACCTTTAATAACACGGCCATCAAAGAAAAATAATAATAAATAAACACATTTTTTTTTTTTTTAATGTATACGATTTACCTGCACAATTAACTGTGAAAGTAGTACGATTATATATATTTATAGTCGTACTATTATATATTCTATAGTCGTATCAATTTTTTCATGTAAAATAAATTACAAATATTAATAATAAATAAATGGAACGTTATACTTTTAAAAGATTAATTATTGATTAATATTCACTGAATAACAGGTTAATCATTTTGATCATGACTTATCACGTTGCAGTCAGTTACGGTGCAAGGGAGCATAGCACGATAGGTGCTATGACGGACATCGCATTTGCGGACACTTTTAGCAATTGGCTCTGGACGCAGGGTTGAGAACCAGTTACGATTGACTGTATACTATTAACAATGGAAGTCGCTTGAATCACCTGAAAATGTACAAGGATGAGTTATTTATGAATTACTCCTCGTTTAACGCATCTAAATTTTTTCTTCCAGCTTGATATCTCTGGTGTTCTAAGGAAATATAATATCTGACATGAATAATACTCTTACAATGTTCGATGCTTAATTAAAATGTTATTTTTATATCTAAAAAAATCAACTTATGCAACATACGTCAAACTTTTGATATAATTCTTTTAGAAAAACAATATTTCAAAACAAGTGTCAGCTGATAATTATTTTGATTTAACTCACATATCCCGAGATGCTCATAGCCTGCAACGTTATGTCTCCTGAGATTTTCCCCAAAGTGGTCACGGTGCACACAGCATAAGGAATTTCTTCTAACAGGTTTCCAGGCGCCGGTCGTGGGCAGGCAGCTGCCACAGTTTTGTTTATATTCACCATAATATAGGTGAGATTATTCCCTAAATTAGAGACTGAATTGATGAGTGGTGTTGCCGCAGTGATATTAACATTCAGACAGGCGTTAACCGTGGAATTTACGGCCTTTATTGAGAAAGTATTGAGTGATGATTGTGATTGCTGAAAAAATATTTAGAAAATTTTTAATTGATTAAAAAGACAAATTTATTTAATTTAATTTTGATTATGTAAAAATATGTTGACACTATGTAATTTTTTTCTTTGTGTATTGCACTTCTGTTGTAATTTTATGTTATTTTACAAATTATGTTAATGCCTGAATTGGGCATGTATAATAATAAATAAGTAAATAAATAAAAATAAATAAATCGTAAATTGCCGAGTAATAAACAATTAAAAAACATTTCGCTTTCTGTCATGTGACACAATGCCACGATTTGTAATAGGTTTCATTCTCTAATTATGTTAAATATACTTATTTATAGGATCTAGGACGGTATTGTGAACACTTTATTAGGATTATTGCTTAGAATTGTTAGAAAGATATTTTTGAAATAATTAAGATTCTCTCTAAAGAAATTCATATTCGAATCCCGGTAGTTGATTTTGATTTTATATGTTTATCTTTCTAATTAATACATTTAATTCATATTTCATATTATTTACCTATTAAGATAAATATTATATACTATCTGAAATACCCAGCGTTGCCCGGACTCAACGCAGAGTGAAGACGCTTCAATTAGAGGGATGGAGGTAGTTTTTTCGAAATCTCAGGTGGACATTAATTTGTAATAGTGTGCAAAATTTCATCAAGTTATAGCAAAATTCTACTTCAACTACGCAAGACATACTCACCAAGTCCCTATTCCCCTTCCACTCCCTACCCTCTCACTACCCTCTCACCACCCTCTCGCCTCCCGCCCGCCTCCCGCCCGCCTCCCGCCCGCCTTCCGCCCGCCTCCCGCCCGCCCTCAGCTTCTCCATTGAAACTTTAGCTATGTGTGGTGGCTTCGTTTGGCTGAAATTGTGTTTTACTGTTGAACCCGGAAAACAGTTGCAGTTGCGGTACCAAAAACTCGTCGATCATTCGGAAATGCACGTTAGCAGTGACTGTCTTTCGCTGATTAAAAAAATATGGACCCCTCGTGCAGAAATTGCGCACCACGTTGTTGTTTTTGAACAGTGCAAACGCTTTTGATGGCGTTCCCTTGGGTTGTCGGGGCACCAGTGTCTCATGTTCTATTTATTAACATATCGATATGAAAATGTGCTTTGTCAGTAAACAATATGTTTCCAAGCGGTTCTAAAGCGTTCCAGCATCGTTATCGCTAAGGTTTTACGTAAATAAAAGTCATTTTCGTTGAGAAACTGCAAATCGTGCATTGTATTGTATTGATGAAACTGTAGTTTATTTTTCAAAATAACGTGCACCATTGATTTTTCTATTTCAGTGTAGGCTGCAATCTTCCTTATCGATTTACGCATATTTCGCGTAATTTTACGTCGAATTTGAGCCACATGTTCTGGCGTCGCTGCTGACGTTGATGGTCCCGGACGAGTTTGGTTGACCATTGTAACTTTTGAACCCAGCATCAGTTAAGTTGCGTGCTCGGCCTACCAACCGCACTTTAAATATTGCTCAAACGCGAACGCGCGTTGCGCTCTCAACTAGTGACTCATTGCGACTGGCAAATCCGAAAATCACGTGCGTCGAACAATACCCCTCCCACATACCTCACCCTGATGGTTTACGAGCAATTTAATCCTGAAATTTTTTTGCTGGACACCTTTATTCTGTGTTCTGAAAAATATAACTTTAAATTTGTTGTCATCATTTATGTACGGCATCGCCTTCAGAATAGCTACATATACAACAATGGCCGTGACTGAAGTAGTTATATATGTAATATTTATATTTTATGGGTATATATGTGTAAACTTTTTACTTTTTATTAATTTTTTTATTTTATTTATCAATATTTTTATTGGTTTTCTTTTTCTTTTTCATAGCATTATATTTATTTCAAAACTTTAATGTATTACATAATATGTATTATCTTTATGGCGAATCGGGTTGCTTTGTTTTGTTTATTATTACTAAATTATGTTTATTTGATGGTTAATGAAAAATAGACAAAATAAAATGTTATCAATATGTACTTTAAGCAATAAAATTAATGAACGGTATCACAGATCAACGATTACTCATTAGTGGTGTATACATGCTCAGTATATTCTGCGGGTTAGTCACGGCTGTGAAGTCGGCGCCGAATTCACAATTTGCTCCGAAATTATTGTTTGGATATGATTTTTTTTTTTTAAGTTGATTTTGTTACTCACTGACATGCAGGTGGTAACTTTGGCCTGGTTGCCTCCAGCCATAGTTACCGCAGAGGTAACGGCGTTGTTTACAGCTGCTGATATTTGAGGACTCAGGGTGGTCGCCGCACCCTGCAAAACGGTCTGCAGGTTTATGAGGAGTGAAGTGGCCTGGGTGAACCCGCTCTGTGCGGCGGCGTTAGCCTGCGTGGCCAAGTTGGCAGCGATACCCTCCAGGAGAGTATCGAGTCCGAAAATTGCTTCATTTGGCTGAAATCATTTGTTATTGTAATATAAATGTTTACAGCGTTACTTTTATCGTTAGATAATATGATTAATTTTCTTGTTGTTAACCAATTTGATAGTTATTTCTTGACAATACGTTTGTCTGAATAAAATAAATAAACCATATTCTCATCATCAGGGGCGCACAGTAGGCATAAACTTGGTTATGCTGTTACCGATGATGCTAACTAAGTATACGATAGGTGTAGGTTCTACGTATCAAAAAAATGTTAAATTTTTTAAAAATTTTGAGAACAATTTCTAAATGTAATATGATAGTAAATTTATTACTTTAAAATAAGCAGGTTCTTTTATTGCTCAGTACCGTACTCTGCATTCGATTTAGCTTAAAATATTTTGTACGATTTCTCCTTCCGACAACGGATTTAAAATGTTTCATTAGAGTGTTCAAACCCATTTATTTAATTAACTAGCTTTATAAATTAGCATAGCGGAAATTCATAACAGAAATAATTGTGTTTTGATATTTAATTTAATAGTAGTAATAATCTAACTTAATAATATCCTAAAAAATGCAAATTCGCTCTCTTGACAGATGATAAATAACCTATAAATTTTATCTACGCAAATTTCGCAATATAATCATATGTTGGACTACACTTACTTACTTACTTACCATCAGCCTATTTCTCCGCGGGGGTAGGCAGAGAGGATAGAGCGCCACACTCTTGTGTTGACACAATTCTCACTTCATCCACATTCGTGCATCGTCTCATACAAGCTCGACGATTATTGAGGCTTCTAACAGGACCATCCTCCGGTATCTGGTTTACTTGGTCGTGCCAAGTCTTCCGCGGACGTCCTCTACTTCTGCCGCCGCCCTCTACTTCTGCCGCCGTCCTCTACTTCTGTACCGTCCTCTACTTCTGCTGCCGTCGACACTTGCGTCGTATATCTTTCTTACCATTCTCTCTTCATTCATCCATTCCATGTGACCAAAACCACCTGAGTGATCCTTTCTTAATCTTACTCACTACGTTAAGAACATAAAACGTTTAGTCTGTCAAGTAAAACAAATACGTAGAAATGTTATTCTACGCAGTTTTCAGTAAGGAATAATTTCGAAAACGGCAGCCTTAAGCCCAAATTGTTTAAAAAATGCAGAATATCCGCAGATGTGAAGACCGATATCAGTAAAAATATATTTAATTCAGTACAATTATTCTAAGGATTGAAAAAACAAGTTAGGTTCATTAAAGAGCAAAGTGGGAGCAATTCGCGGAGCAGAATGCACATGGAGATGTTACAAATGGTTCACAAATAACCCACGGTAACGCTAGACAAGGTTACACTAATTTGGGTAATAACGGCTAAAATTTTATAGGGTCTTATATATATATATATATATATATATATATATATATTATAACTTTATTTCACAATTCATCATTTTTAAGGTACGCCAAATCGCAATCTAGCTAATAAATTAAAAGTTGATTTCACCTGCGCTCATGAAATAAATATATATTTTAAGATGATTGTAGATTTCTTACGATTATTTGGTTAAAATAAACTTAAAATTATATGAAATTATTATTGTGAAGTTACAGTTTTTTCAGAACATAGTTCTGTGGTATTTTACTTCAAATTGAATGTATAATATTAATTAGATAGATAACATAAAATAAAATATAAAAGTTGAGAGCTTTCAAATACGGAATAATAGATGTATCAATTTGAAATAACTGCAGCACCGAGAAGCATTTGAACTAAGTTTGAAAAATTGTCATCAACGTACTCAGTTTGTGTGGTGTAATCGGTTAACGCATTTCCCAGGATAGGAAAGGATCGAAGTTTGAATCCCGGTAGTAATAGATACATTTAATTTATATTGAAATCATTTCATATATTGCTTTCGCCTGCGATCATGATATACGTATAAATGAATATATTTTTAGATTTCCAAAGATGTTTTAAGTTTTCTTAAGATTATTTGGTTGAAATACACTTTAAACGAAATTAACTTATTTCATATTAATACTTTGTCAAAAATATCCTACGTTAAGTCGTTTGTGTAATTTTAAACATTTGAATAGTATACTGTAAAACACATCAGAAACATATTATTTTACTCACCTGAACCAAATAAAAAGCTAGCAGACAGACAAAGGCAGTCTTGGAGAACATCTTGTGATCTCGAATTGGACTTGAATTGAATTATCATTTTTATGGAATGATCCTATATTTATATGAAATATTCAATTGCAATTTTTTCCTCTGAATTTCTTAGAACGTATTATACAAAATTATGAAAAATTAAATATAATAAGATGCGCTTATTTTTACTATAATTTATGCAAAATATTTATTGTAAGATGCTTTAGAAAATACTGGTTAATTTTATTTAGAAAAGAGTCTCTGTTCCAGTGAACGACTGTCTTTTAGTTATGAACCAACAATTTATTTTTAATTATTAAAGCATTCATTAACAATATAATCGCCGATATCAATTTATTAATTTTTACATATTTTCTGTTCAAATAAAATTCTTTTAGGACATTTTTACCAGTCACGTAAAAGTCAGATATGTAGTCTTAATAGCTCTAACCTATAAGGCATAAGTTGAAATTTTTCGACCGCTAGGCCGATAAATTATAAGCTAATCGTTTTATTGTCAACCGTGGTTACAGAAAACATTTTCAAGTACGATCAATGGTTGATAAAATGACCATTCGAAATTCCTCAATGGAATCGTTGTGCCGTCGAAAAATTAAACAGTGTGCGTTTACGAATAGCACTCTCCGCGCGCGACATTCCATATCTGAGGCAAAACATTGAAAATTTGTGTTTATTTATGATAAAAAAAGTGTATATATAGTAATCACTATTCTTTATATTTATTTCTGTTTCACTTTATACACAGATATGTGTTTAAAAATAGGATTTATGAATGTTTTTTATAATTTTATTGCAGTTCGAGACTATCATAATCATTCATTTGCAGGTGACTGACTTAAATAATTTAAATACTAAATGTAATGTAGTTTCATAATACTTCTTTATTTTCTTATTTTTAAAGAATGGTTTAGGATTTTATATTTCAATCGTAGATACTTCTACTTTTTACTACGTATTTACATATGCGTTTGATTCCTAGACTATTGAGTTTTATAGCTGTAGTACAAAATACATTCATCTTATTTCATATATAAAATTCGAAATTTCTTGACAAAAGAGTGAGCATATCAATTGCGTGTTTTTCCAAGGGTACAAAAGTTATGGCATTGTTCGTAGAGTACTGCGAACGCTTAAGTCTATAAAATATTCAAATTGCTTTTCGATCATTTTAGCGTGTAGTTATGGTAAAATAAAATATAGTTATATTTTTAAGATGGGTAAGAAGAACAATAGTTTTACGGTGTCGTATAAAGTCGTACAATCATATTAGAATATTAACTTTTTTCAAAACTTCCACTAAATAAATCCGCATATTTTACGCACACCGATTTTGAAAGAAGAGATAAAAATAGCGAACGCACATTCAACACTGTGCTATAATCGAAATGCACAATGACAAACACGATATATTTCAAGTGCATAAGAAATTAAAGAATTGACTGTAATTAATCATAAATACAACACCGGGCATCTGGATGATCGAGATAGAAGTCTTCTAATGGATTAAAACGATGGAAAGAATATATCTTAGAACTTTTTGATCATAATATAATCGATAAATATGATATGGAAAATATTATAAACACAAAAAATGAGGTAGAACATGCGTATTAAGAAATATTATTCAGCTTCATCAGCTTTCGCGTCATAGAGATGCAAATAGAATGCAACGTATTATTAGCACGACTGCTATCATGGGATATAGTAATAAGGGTCTCATAAGACTTACACATACTTGATATATTGTAAGCGTGTCCGGTTATCATGATACAATTTGTTATTGAAATAATTTCAATAAAGGCAAAACCATATCAATTATCATTATTAACGCGTGAAATTCTAGCGCTTACATAATGGGTGAGTGCCTTCTGCGTTCAAATATTGAATGCAAATAAATTTTAAAAATTGAAGATAAAAAATCATAAATTTAGTATTTTAAATCTGAGGTTTCCTAACTGGAAAAAAATTAATTATTGACTAAAAAGAGCATATCTGTGAATACAGTACGTCTAACAGAAATTATCACACGAAAAATTTATGTAATGATAATTTTGATTTTGAAGAATTTTAGAATTAAAATAAGATAACGAATTTTACACACGTGTCTGAAGATGTAACAAGGAGATTTAAAGGAAATACCATACGCAAGAATGGAAAATATTTTCTCAAAGAAGCTGATGAGAATTTGTCAATACGTGTATGTGTACTTGCGGAGTAGTGCGGGGTGCTGGATGCCTATCGTCACTTTAGTAGCAGAGCATGCGCTGACCGAGATAGACGTGTTTATTCGTCTTTGTGCTGTCGTTCGTAATGATCAATGTTTTTCTCATTTTTAGCACTTTTACACAATAATTGATATATATACATATATATAATATATTCACTTATGTATGTCAACTATTATTTTAATGATTAAATAAGTAATAAGTGTAAAATATTAATATTTATCCGACTTAAAAATGGCAAAAGTCTCCATATACACTGAGTTTACAGCACCGAAAAGCGCGTTTTTATTTTAGCACCGTAAAGGTTAAAATATTTTTACTGATATTTTTATAGAAGTTACACTATATAAATTGAGATGTAAAAAACGTCTTAGGGCAGTCTTTCAGTCGTTATTAGTTTCTCATCGAATTTTTTAGACTTTTTTGTAGACTTCTACCTAATCATTAGGCAAATATTTGTCCCTAAAATATTTTTTTTTCAAAATTACGAAACACGGCTGGTATGAATAGCCAGAGAATATGAACTTGTATTCAAATGGTCAATGGATTAAATTTGTTATTTGAAAAAATGTATGTAAAGACCTGCTAATCAAATATTTCTATTCAAGCATTGTTAATAACATTGGTCACTATTAGGAATTCTTTGTTCCCGACTTTTTTCAGTTTTCGGGACAAAAGTTTTTGGGAGAAATTTTTTTTTCATAATTTTCAAGTTCCAGGAATTCCTGGGAATCGTAATCATAATATTTAATTAAAATGAAAATATATTTTAATAAATATTCACATGTATGACGTACAATAGCTATCGGGGTTATTATCTGTGTGAAAATCACACTTTTATATTAATTTATTAAAATAAATAAAAACGGTTTGTTGAAATATTTATTGACTCATAATACAGCGTGTCCAAAATATATTTTCCATTTTGATCATTCGCTGCACCGACGCAACGAGTGCTATGCCTATCGCTAGCCGGGTCCTTGGGAATTCAGTCGCTATGGAGCGTATCCTTACCAGGTGTTCGTGAAATTTTCCCTGGAAAATTGATATCTGACGAGGTGACATAAACTGACAACTTGATACCAATTTTGACTTAGACTTTTTCCTATGGGGCTACCTTAAATTAAAGGTATGCAGTAACAATCTTCTTAATCTGTATGAATTTAAAAAAATATCCGAGAAGAAATGGCAGCAATCGGAGAATACGCGCCGAGCAGTTCTCAGAAATTTTGCATTCCGTTTAGAAGAGTGCCAGCGAAATAACGAAAAAAATATTAATTTGAAAAATTATAAAACATAAACAATTTACAATAAAAAATATAAAAATCACGTAAAAATGAATAAAGAAACACAATTTTTATTATTTACACCAAAAGTTTTCTATACGTAATTATAAAACAATTTTTGTAAATATATAATTTGCAAGGCTAACTAAATTAATGAGAAATACCTAAGCATTCAATGATGTATCGGAAAGACGATTTCTAATTTTTATAAGGAATATTCCTGTTGTGGAAGACACGCGCATGCTGCTTTATACAATAAATTTGTATTTTCGTAGAAAGCAATCATTTTGTGGTTTGACATACTATATTAAATAAAATAACAATCGCTTTATATGAAACCACGAAATTTATTGTACGTCAGCCGGTTTCGTTTATCTCAAGCTTCATGACATCAAGAGAGACAGAATATAAAATTATATGAGAAAGAAAGAGACAGAATATATATACAGTTAAACGAAACATTTAGGGTGGGAAAAATACAGTATAAATATAATATTGACCTTTGCTTGCATTCAATTTGTTGTACATAATGTGATTTTTTCGATTCATTAAATTGTTTAATGTATTTTTCACATATCGCTAGTTTTAGTAAATACTACCTATTATGCTCACTATAAACATATTAATACATTTGTAAAATAAAGATTTTCATTCAATATTATTCTGAAAATCAGGTTGTAATAGGGTAGGCTGAAAGATTTTCACGAAAAGAATATACTTAAGTATGGCTATTAATATTTTATTTTTCAATTTAATCTTCCTTAATTAAATACACTTACCAACAATCCCGATAATCCAATTTTATATATTTAAATGATTCGTCAAGGTCTTCTAAATTCTGCTCCACAGCCGCTATGATACTGATCGAATCAATTTTTACCTGCCAAGTTATTCTTGAGGTTAGAGAAAAGAGAAGAGGAAGTCTGACGGTGTCACGTCAGGTGAATAAAGCGGATGACGTATCAATTGGAAGCAGTTCACACGACTCCCGCTGTGTGATTTGTGCATTTTTCTGATGAAAGATGATTTTTGTCAACTTAATGTACATTTATTTAACATCAACGTTTAATTTAACGTAGCATTACAAAGTCCAAAAAATGCAAAAATTTCACTGATTTAATTAGTAAATTATGAAAATATAATAACTTATTTAAAAAACGTTTCATATAAATTTCTTTTTATACTCGAGGAAAACAGGTTGTTTTTTTTAAGGTATATAAATAATCGGTTGATTTTTAAATTTATGTTGCAACTACTCGACTAGATACTTTTTTACTACTTATTTTGTAGAACGTAGTTTACTTTTAAGGACGGTCATTTATATAAAGATGTTTTGTAGTTACAATATTTATGATAAGGTGCATTGGACGATTGCTGTAATGACGGAAGTTGCACGCGTCGGTCGCGCTGTCAGTTCCGTTGCTACACAGTCTGCGTATTTGCTGCATGAGAGTGTTTGCTTGCGTCCTGAAAAGATAAAAATAATGTTAAAATTTTTCTAGTTAATAATTAGGTTTATATTTCGATTTAATAGTTATTAGTGATAAAAATTCTTCGTGGGTAAATACTATATAAAAATCAAATTAAGAAAATTGAATAGATTACTCATGTGGATATTATCACATGTGAATATATCAGTGGTATACGAAATTATTATAAAAAAATATTGTAGTTAGAAGCAATAATCCGTCTGCTCAACTACTTATTAAAGTAACAAGAAACAGACTGCGGCCGAGACAAGTTATTCCGTCAAGGCTCGGTACAAATAACGCTATGTGAGGGGAGTTTCATTTAAAGACTTTTGTAATGATTCTCTAAATTTTCTACGATACTAGAAAATAATTTAATATTTTTTAGATAGTAGCTTCGGATAATATTTATTTAAGGGTTTACACCACCGTGGGAACCTGAAATTTAGGTTTTTGGAAAATTGGGTATTTTATTAAGGTGACTAAATATTATTCTTTTTAATTGGCACTTATTAATGTACATATTATTTAATTAAAAAATTTAAAAAAAAACGTCTGCGTCATGTTCATTCCCGCGGAGCTCTTCCGCCGTTGCACGCGTGCCTGGCCTGCAATATTCTTTATTAAGCGTTTATTTGCATCAGAAATATGGTCATGTACTTATTTAAAAATAAAATATCTAAAATATAGCTTATCGGATTAAAAAAAAACTGTTATATGTAAAATTGAAGCACTATAAAAATATTAATTTTTTTGTCCTAAAATTTTTTTAAACATTTATAATTAATTATAATATAATTATTATAATAATTATATAATGTAATTATAATAATTATATAATTATTATTATAATTATATTATACGTAAAAATTATCCAATATACTACTTATGTTACATTATAGATAATTTTATTTTAAATATGTGTAAAAAGTTTATATTTCAATCTGAATTAAATTGTACCTATAAATTGCAGGCCAATCTGAAAAACCTGCTTTCGAGAAACACATAACATACGGACGGCGCGCGGCCGAATACCTGTTGTGCCTCTTTGATCCTTCATATCTCGGTCAATTTTTCAAATTTTTCCAAGCCTGTATACTTATATTAAAGTAAAAACATTAAACTTTCGAAAAATGTAATAAAAGAAAATCGCGATGGATTAATAAATATGACTTACGTGACGTACGGACGTCGTGCGCCGAACACCTACCGTGCCGTCTTTGATCCTTCACATCTCGATCAGTTTTTGAAGTTTTTACAAACATATTTGCTTACATTAAAGTAAAAATATAGAACTTTAAAAATTGTAATAAAAAACATAATTTGAAAATTCCAAGATGGTGTAACTCCTTAAATAAATTAATATATTTAAGGGATTACACCTTATATACTTTACATTAAATAAAAAATATTTTGTTATTAATTAAATCATATATTTTACATTAAATAAAAACATCTGATTAATGAGCTAGTACACCTTATTTTTGAAAGTATTACAGAATTGTTCTTAATCTATCATCAAATTCTACCACATAAATAACCTTCTTTAATTTTTTGCTACAAATTGTAATTGCTTACAGCTTAAATGCAGCCGCCTGTGAAATAGGAAATATTTCCAAAAATGAGTCGTGATGGTATCGAAGTGAACTAGACTATTTCTTATGGGGATCTCTTGTACATTATGTGGTATTAGAGAATCTCCGCTCCATATTAAGAGACTAAATAATGACTGAATGGAAAAAAAAATCGGCTGCAAAATAGGTAAACACCATTCCTAGATGTTATAATATTACGTTATAGTACCTATCCGCCGATAGTGCCGTCTATGGTTGCCATGTAATAGCGATGACAATACTACTGCGCAAAAAGATCTTTGTCTGAGCATTTCCGTGGACGGAGAGCAAGAATGCTATCAATATGTCGTAGAACTCAGTAGATTGCAACCATGTGATTCAATGGGTCTCCACGACGGAAGGCGCCGTAATCTAGATGAAGTACCGCTTAAGCTGATTTTTTAATGCCTCGGATGAGAGTCATGGAGGATTGCCTATAGACGAAGTAGGATGATGATCACGATTAGGATTTATCCGCTCGAATCATATTCATATGGAAAAACCCTTATTTAAACATCACGCCGTGAACGACGTCATTTTACAAGTACTCCAAAACTTTAATATTCATCATGCAGTAAAACTTATCCAGAGAAATTCAACCCGTTGACCTGTCAAAGTGAAATTTTACCACAAGGATTGCTCCTCGACCGCTGATTAATTTTTTCTACCTACCGGTGGTATGTCAAATGGGAATGAAAGTTGATTAATTTAGCTGTGTGACATGACGAAAGTTGATTAATTTAGCTGTATGACATGACGAAAGTTGATTAATTTAGCTGTGTGACATGACGAAAGTTGATTAATTTAGCTGCGTGACATGACGAAAATTGATTAATTTTGCATATCTAACATGATGAATATATTGCAATCATGCTGCTGATGGAGATGACTTTGTGTATTAAAATGTATTTCTAGAGAGTGATTTCTCGCAAATAATTTGACAACGTTTTTCTCTTTGTTCATTTGTTTCAATTGTATTATTTGTGTAAATTATAGTGTTGAAAAATCTATTTCTAATTTTATTTATATTTCCTTGAGAATAACTGCCAGAAGCAGGGGGAAGATAGAATAGCCAATTCTGTTTATAGAACCCACAAATCTCATGTTCTGTCCTGTGTAAAACCGGTGGACGCGCTGAGTTTTTATAAATTATATAATATATTATAATTTATATTTTTAATTTATAAACAGTTTTAAGGGTATGCCGATTCACAATCAAGCTAATAAATAAAGTTAATTCCGCCTGCGGTTATAATATATGCACTGATAAATTAATATACTTTTAGACTTCTTACGATTATTTAATTAAAATACACTTAAAAACCAAATTAAATGATATTGTTTTCGCCTGCGGTCATGATATATTTACATATGAATATGTTTTTAGATTTCTCAAAGATGATTTTAGATTTCTTAAAATTATTCGGTTATAATTTTTATATATTTATATCAAATATGTGCAATTAAAATATTCTAATATTAAACTATATAATTAGGTAAGTACAATAATCAAACATTATTTACTCATCTCAACCAAGTAAACAGCTGTTTTAGTCTAAAATATAGTCTTGAAAAATTTTTTGTGGTCTTGGTGAGTTTAAATCGTTTTTTTTATACATATTATATTTATATTAAATTTATATGAAATATTTAATCGTATATTTTTATATAAGAAGCAGCTCGAACAACAACATGATTCAATGAAAGTCAGACGTGCAATTATTGTTTTAGTTTTGCTTCTTTTTTGTTTCTTTAATTGCCCCTTTAATGTGCGAATACTCGATTGCATTTTTTGTTAAATCCACAAAATACTCGTATTTTAATACTATTTAAAATAAAATGCTCCCAATTCAGAACAAATTGTGAGTTTTAGAGTGTTCTACCCTTATGCATTCTTGAGTCAGATTTCACACGAGTTACCTAACAATTAATACAGTCTCATGGTGCAACGGCTGGTGCGAGTCAGAGGATATAAAGCGTTGAAACCTAGAACCTCTCGTTCTTGGAAACATCCATCCGCTCTCTATCACAATAAATGCAAATTATTAATATTATTATTTTATTAAGGAGAACACATTCTTATTGTGAAGTTGTAATTATCTTATTGTGAAGTAGGTCTGTGATGTTATAAATACTAATTTAGCGTATTAATTATAAATATATACATATAAAATCAATTTTGTCGAAAAATACTGTAATTACAGTTCAATCATAACTTTTACACGAAATTATATAGAACTAGCGGTCCGCACCGAGTTTATCATTCAGGAGGTTGTTAAGCGATGGAGGAAGGGGGTACCTGTATTTTGTGTAGGGCTATAAAGAGTTAATATCTATGCAATATATGAGTCCAGGATGGTTGAGATGTTTGGGCGGTTGTTGGAGCGAGTATATTTTCCTTAAGTTTCTAAAGTGCAACTGAGCAAAATTTGGAACGTATAACATTCAATATAATACACTTGTATACATGTGAGATATGGAAACCGTGGGAGGTAGGAGTAGTACCTATATATATATATATATATATATATATAGGTACTACTCCTTCGACCAACCTTATACTGATCAAGGCAGCAGACAGATAATAATGGCAGAGTAGATTAAGAATCGGCAAAGACACGGAAAAGGCTGCCAACCAATGACTGTACAATCACTTAATGTATTATAAAAGGACTATAAAAATACGCACAAGCGTATCTTAATTTTTGCTCTTCACTTCGCTAAGTTCCATCTGGGGTACTACAAGCATGGCATCGTTGAACAGCAATCTGGAATGTACAGTCATTGGTTGGCAGCCTTTTCCGTGTCTTTGGCGATTCTTAATCTACTCTGCCATTATTATCTGTCTGCTGCCTTGATTGGTCGAAGAACGAAGGCTGTATTTTTTTTCTGCAAATCATAATGAAGGGTATTGTATTTAACATACCACACTATCCAGGGGGCTTGGAGTATTATTTTTTCTTGGCCATACCAAAATTGCACATACTATTTTAAATGTATAAATCCACGAATACATTTAAATAATAATAGGTATATATACACATTCAGAAGTACTATTAATATCTGTCATCAAAGAAAAATAATATTATATTAAATTGAAACATTTTATTTTATTGAATTCAATTTATTTGCACAAATAACTGAGAAAGCAAAAAATCTGTATTTATATATATATATAATAGCATAAAATATTTTCTAATCAATACCTACATGTAAAATGAATTACAAATATTATTAATAAGTAAATGGAACGTTAATTGAATAACATTCACTGAATAACAGGTAAATCATTTGGACCATGACTGATAAGTCATACTGATAGTCCATGACTGATAGTCATGACTGCAACGTAATAACGTAATAACGTTGCAGTCAGTTACGGTGCAAGAGAGCATAGCACGATAGGTGCTATGACGGACATCGCATTTGCGGACACTTTTAGCAATTGGCTCTGCACGCAGGGTTGAGCACCAGTTACGATTGACTGTATACTATTAACAATGGCAGTCGCTTGAATCACCTGAAAATATACATGGATGAGTTAGTTATGAATTACTCCTCGTTTAAGGCATCTCAATTTTTTCTCGCAGCTATCTCTGGTGTCCAAAGGAAATATAACACCCGATATACAATAATACTCATACCACGTGCGAAGGTTAATTAAAATATTTTTTTTATATTTAAAACAAATTAATTTATATATACACATTAACCGCCAAACTTTTGATATACTTCTACTCGAAAAAAAAAATTTCAAAACAAGTGCCAGGCGATAATTATTTGGATTTAACTCACATATCCCGAGATGCTCATAGTCTGCAACGTTATGTCTCCTGAGATCACCCCCAAAGTGGTCACGGTGCACACAGCATTAGCAATTTCTCCTAATGGGTTTCCAGGCGTCGGCCGTGGGCAGGCAGCTGCCACAGTTCTGTTTATATTCACCACTATATTGGTGAGATTATTGCCTAAACCAGAGACTGAATTGATGAGCGATATTGCCGCGCTGATATTAACATTCAGACATGCGGTAACCGTGGAGTTTACGGCGTTCACTGAGAAAGTATTGAGTGATGATTGGGATTGCTGAAAATATATTTAGAAACATTTTAATGCATTTAAACGACAAATTGTAAATTGCCGAGTAACAAATAATAAAAAAATATTTCGCTTCCTGTTATGTGACACAATGTAATGATTTGTAATAGATATTACTCTCTTATAATGTTAGATATACTTATTTTTAGGACAAAAGACACTATTGTGAGGACTTTTAATTATTACTTATAATTGTTAGAAAAATATTTAAAAATAACTAAGATTCTTCATAAAGAAATTCATATAATTTATCTATTAAAATAATTATTATATATATTCTGTGATCTAAAAAATGTTTGGTCTATCAATATTTATCTTGCTTTGTTTATTATTATTAAATTATGTTTATTTGGTGATTGACGAAAATTGTTTGGATATGATTTTTTTTTTTAAGTTAATTTTGTTACTCACTGATATGCAGGTGGTAACTTTGGCCTGGTTGCCTCCAGCCAAAGTTACCGCAGATATAATAGCGTTGTTTACAGCTGTTGATATCTGAGGGCTCAGGGTGGTCGCCGCACCCTGCAAAACGGTCTGCAGGTTCGTGAGGAGTGAAGTGGCCTGGGTGAACCCGCTCTGTGCGGCGGCGTTAGCCTGCGTGGCCAAGTTGGCAGCGACACCCTCGAGGAAAGTGTCGAGTCCGAAAATTGCTTCATTTGGCTGAAATCATTTGTTATTGTAATATAAAAATTTATAGCGTTACTTTTATGGTTAGATAATATGATTAATTTTCTTGTTATTAACCAATTTGATAGTTATTTCTTGACAATACGTTTGTCTGAATAAAATAAATGAACGATATTCTCATCATTAGTGTTGAAAATTGTGGTTTTATTAAAATTTCGCTTAGCAAAATATTTATGCGGTAAAAAGATTTTGATTTCTTTTATTTGTATTAAAAATACCACAGATATATGTTCCAAAATTGCATCAGTTCAACAAAAACGTTGTTATATTTATATATGTAATCACAATAATAATTTAAAATTAAAAGTTGATTTCGCATCATTAGTGTTAAAAGTTTGAGTTTTATTATGGTTTTTATATATTATATATCATAATTGATATTCATAACTCATCACTTTTACGGGTACGCCAAATAAAAATCAAGCTAATAAATTAAAAGTTAATTTCATCTGCAGTCATGATATACTTAAAAATAAATATCTATTTTTAGATGATTGTAGATTTATTACGATTATTTGGTTAAAATATACTTAAAATTATATGAAATTATTATTGTGAAGTTACAGTATTTTCAGAACATAGTTCTGTTGTATTTTAATTCAAATTAAAAGTATTAATTAGATAAATAACATAAAATAAAATATAAAAGATGAGAGCTATTAAATATGGAATAATAGATGTATCAATTTGAAAGAATTGCAGCTTATAAGTTCGAAAAATTGTCGTCAACTTACTCTGTTGATGTGGTGTAATCAGTTAACGCATTTCCCGGGAAAGGAAAGGATCCAGGTTTGAATCCCAGTAGTAATTGATACATTTAATTTGAATTGAAATTATTTCATATATTGCTTTCGCCTGCGGTCATGTTATAAAACTATTCGAATTTGTGTTTCTTAAGAAATTTATAATAGATACAAAAATAGTTATTTCCCCTTTGCAACATACAACGACATAAACAAACTTACTCTTGTACGAACAGTATATTAATAAAAATATTAATAATTATTTGCAAGGCAAGGCAAGGCAAGGCATTACTTCAGCAAGGCATTCGACATGGTTTCACATAAACTATTATTAAAAAAATTAAAAGCTCTGGGCAATAACATCTTAAATTGGATTGAAAGCTACCTAACGTCTAGAAAACTTTACGTTGAAATACATAATTATAAATCTTTTCAATTTGAAGCATCCGGTGGGATACCACAAGGGTCCCACCTTGGACCTGTTTTATTTTTAATATTCATAAACGACATTGTTACATTTTCAATGGAGTTTATATTATGTTATTTGCAGATAATCTTAAAATATATAAAGTAATTTCTAACATAAATGATCGTATTACTTTGCAAAATAACCTAAATTTGCTTTACATGTGGTGCTGTGCTAACGAACTATATCTAAATGTAGAAAAATGTTAATAAACAAGTTTCAATAGAAGCCAAAATCAACTCATTTTTCAATACAGCATTAACAATATTGATCTAGGTAGAGTCACAGTTATGCGGGATTTGAGTGTGCTCTTCGACGAAAAATTGTTATTTATTCAACATCACAATGAAATTTGTAAGAAGGCGATTTAGAATAGGATAGCCTTAGGATTTGTATTAAGAACAGTCAAAAACTCGTTCCGCTCTCTTAACAACTTTGTATGCGTCTATTCTAAGAAGTACGCTGGAATTTTACTCCACTGTGTGGTCTCCTTATTATAAAATACTCACATATAAAAATCGAAAAAGTGTAACATAAATTTCTAAGATTTATCAATTTTAAATTACATATTCCAATAGAAAATATAAATTACGATTATTTAATGAGCCTACTTCATTTGAAAAATTTTGCCTGGACAAAAAGGTGTGAGCGATATAGTATATTTATATAAAATTATCAATATCATGTTGGACTGCCTTAAGTTGATACAAATGGTTTCGTATAAAGTGCCAAGTGAAACGAGACAACTGAAGTGTTCTTTGTAGGTACGCATATAATAACTAAGCTATTAACTCGCCAATGTCAGCTTGGTAACAAGTTGAATTTCGTTGATATTTTTCGTTGCAGGAGCATACCTGAACTAAAAATATATTAGTACGTAAATTATACATAGGTTTTATTTTTTTTGTTATATTTAAGCTGCTATATTTAAACTATTATATTAAAATGTTAATTAAAAATGTACTGTTATATTAAAATTTTTATTCTTATGTAAAAGCCCACAAGAGCGTTGATGAAAATAAAGTAAAATAAATAAAAAATAATATATTTTTAGATTTCTCAAAGACGATTTTAGTTTTCTTAAGAATATTTGGTTAAAATACACATAAAACAAAATGAACTTATTTTATATTAATAAGTTTTGTTGAAAATGTTCTACGTTATGTCGTTTGTGTAATTTTAAATATTTGAATGTTATACTGTAAGACACATCAGAAACATCTTAAACATATTATTTTACTCACCTGAACCAAATAAAAAGCTAGCAGACAGACAAAGACAGTCTTGGAGAACATCTTGTGATCTCGGTGAACTTGAATTAAATTATCATTTTTATGAAATGATCCTATATTTATATGAAACATTTAATTGCACGTTTTCCTTCTAAATTTGTTAGTACGTATTATATAAAACTATAAAAAATTAAATATAATAAGATTGCGCTTGTTTTTACTCTAATTTATGCAAAATATTTATTGGGAGATGCTTTTGAAAACACTGCCTTATTTTATTTAGAAAATAGTCTCTGTTCCAGTGAACATCTGTCTTTTAGTTGTGAACCAATAATTAATTTTTATTTTTAAGGAGAACACATTCTTATTATGAAGTTGTAATTATTTAGAACATAAGTCAGTGATAATTTAAACACAAATTAATCCGGGGAAGATGCATAATGAATAATGCATCTTCCCCGGATTGGAAAAAGATCAAGGATCGAATCCCGGTAGCGCAACAACAATATTTTTCGATAAAATTGATTTTATATGTATATCTTTCTAATTAATGCATTTAATTTATTTTTATTTTAAAGATTGGAAAAATCAACTTTGTGGCTAAAATCCATTATTTAAAATTATTAATACATTCATTAACAATTCATTAGCAAATACGTTGATGGGGTTGAAAACGTTTTAAAAATAACCAACCAAGTTGGTATTCAGGACACGCCCAAAATATAGGTACCCTCTTTCTGGCTAGCACACTGACTTCCACCAATATAAATGTGTATTATGCTGAATGCCAGCCGTATTTCATACGGTCACTCATTAGAACCCTTTGCAAAAGATAGGGACTCCCCCTCTCTGCTTGGCCCCCTCTGCCCTTTTCCGTGATATAAATGCGCATTAAATTGAGTGCCATTGGATCCAAATTTAGTTCAGTTGTACTCTGACATACTATATATAATAATAATAATATAATCACCCCCCTCCCTTACGGGTATACTACTTGGATCAGATATTGTATCACAATAAAAAGGCAATCCCTGCTAAAGCCGAGTTACAATTAGTTATTAGAAGTATATATTTAATAAGAAACATTAAAGTTCACATCACACATCCCAGATTGGAATACTTCAGTGGTTAAATGCGACAATATCAATGTAATGAAACTATACAATACACTCAGTACCAACTGGAAATCGTACAATTACTATAAGATTACACAAATATGGACCCAATATATGATTCAATCAGGTAGAGATGAATCAGAAGCATGGATATCCAACAATTTAATATAATGTATACAATTATTTTACTAGTAACTCACTAGTCCTACAACACTCCCACTCCACATATTTTTATTATATTTTTATTTTATTCTTACTTTTTTATTCATATTTGATTTATCTTTTTATTCCAAATAACACCACAACAGCATGAAAAAAAAAAACTGGCTACTTTAACACAGACTTTAGTCTAGCAAAGTAGCCAGGACAACGCTGTATATATCAAAGGTGAAGTCTACTCCATCCCACACAATAAACTATGTATTATGTATGTTTATTACGTATCCACCTCTGTTAGTACAAAAATATAGATGTCAAAAAATATATATAAATAAATGTATTAGTATAATAAAAATCATTTTCAACGAGTTATCTTTTCATTTTCATGATCAATTTTTACAACTTATTTTTGCAGTGCATTAAAGAATATTTGGTGTATTTTTAGAAATACAGTAAGCATTTTTGAAATTTTCAATTCTTTGCCGTGGGGTAACCAAGGATCTGAGTTTTTTAGAAAAAATCCCTATCAGTAATGGTTGTGCATCGGCCAGGGGCAGATTTTTATAAACTCCTGTATAAAAATTCAAAGGCTTACAAAGGTAATATCAAAAATAATAAGCTTTGATAATTAACCTTTGATATAATAAAAAATATTTCAAGACAACAACGGCGGGCGAATATCGTCATAATAAATATTCATGGTATTACAACAAATGTATGAACTATGTTCTGAAAAATTGCAACATAATGTCATTTCTTTAAAAAAAAATTACAAAAATCTTCGATATTTTTAACCCCTTCTGATCTAAATTAATTACCTTGGATGAAAAAAATTTTTGTTACTTAAATTTGTGTTCGGGGAGCATTAAAAAAATATTTTTGGTGTTATTTTTATAGAAGTTACACTATGTACAAAACGTCTTAGGGCAGTCTAAGTCGTTGTTAGTTCCTCATCGAATTTATTAGATTTTGCAGACTTGTGTATTCCTAATTAATTATCAGGTAACAATATGTCGCTGAAATATATTTTTTTCAAAATTATGAATCACGGCTAGTATGAATGCCAGAGAATATGAAATTGTGTTAGATTTATGTATTAGAATATGAACTTGTGTTAGAGTTAATTTGTTATTTGAAAAAATATATGAATTGTATTAAGACCTGCTAATCGAATATTTCTTTTCTAGCTAGCACATTAGTCACTACACATTACATTTTTATTGTTACACAATTTTTAATACATTCAAAATACATGATACGAATTCTCTAGAACCACCTGAACATAGTCCCAAATGCATTATATATATATACATACAAATTTTGTTTGTTATTATATTATGTACGCCAAGACAATGCATTTAATGTCGTCTTTCATAATAAGCGACGCCAGTGGAAATATTGGGTGTTGGTAGCGTCTTCATTAAATCAAATGCTGTATACGTAGTATTTTCCTCAATCTTGAAATCTTCTTCCATTCCCTTTTTTGCTGCTTTAGCCATTCTTCAATGTAGTTCTACAATTTCGAGATTTTTTGAAAAAAAATGAAAAACCTGGGTGGCCCAAATGATGTTAGGCCACTATTGCTCGTTAAAAATTGTTATTGCCTTGTGTAATTAGTAATGCCATCTTTTGTAAAAATCAGAAACACCTCTTGGGCCAGTTTTGTTCAAAAATATAGTTAATTTTTAGCTTATTGGTGTATTTAACTTAAAATACGAAATTTTTCACTTAGGCTACTCTGCTGCTGTGCGATTTAATTTACAGCAGTCGTCGTATAGGCTTGCAAAATTTTACCTTTGTAAAATCATCAACACGACTCAGTACAGTTAGTGTTAACATTAAAAACGCGCATTACAATTTTTTTCTAAATGTTCTATTATGTATTTTAATTTTGAATGAAATCATATTTCATTTGTGATGTTACGATTTTACATGATAATTAAAACAAATTTCAGAAAAATCATAAAAAAAATAAACGTACAAAAGTCTATCTATTGAAAAATATAATCATCACCTGGACCTATTTTTCCCGTTAGAAGCGATCATATTTTTAATGACTATGTTTCACAAAAACTTTTGGGTAGAACCTGTTAAATGATTTATATAAAATATGTTTTTTAATTATCTATTCCGTAAATTTCATTTCATATTTTTTTGATAGATAGATTTTTCTGTGTAGTTTTCCAAGTGACATTAATATTTTGTTTTAGTTATCCGTTTGATTCGATACTAATGAAAACATCATTCTTCTTAAAAGAGCAACCTATTATTGTATATTATATACTCATACATATTACGTTACATATGTAAATCGTACAACCACTGGCGTAATGACAAAAATTGGGTCCCAATGCACAACGAATGAAAGGGCCCCCTTAATAATTATTCTTTGTAATTTATACGAATAGTAGTAGGTACTGCATGGTTTATTCATTACATAGTAAGAACAAAATTAGCCCCAATGCCCTGCATCGGCGTAGTTACTCCATTGCGTATAACACATTAATAAAGTCATTGCAAAACTGATAATTTGATTATTTAAGTACAATATTGGCTTTTACCTGCATTTAATATGTTGCACATAATGTGATTTTTGCTATTCATTAATTAATTAAATATATTATTCACATATTGCCAGTTTCAGTAAATAATTTTCGTTTTGCTTATTATTAATATCTTAATATATACCTATGTGAAATAAAGGTTTTCATTCACTATTAATCTGAAAATCAGGTTGTATACTACGGTAGGCTGAAAAATATGCTTCTTCAGTATTTGCAAAATTACTTTGTGGCCTCATTTTATATTAATCATTATACAAAATACTTTGTTTAAACTACTATTTATTAATTATTCTACATGTTTCGATATCTATGGTATCTTATTCAGGAAACAGTGTATAATGAAATAAAAAAATACAAGCATATATAAAAATAAAACTATAAAATGGTGAATAAGTAAGAAATAATATGAAAACAAATTTAAAAGGTGACTATTTGAAAAGAGAGTTTAGTTATTTATAATATTAAGCTTGCTATCAACACTTTTTTTATTTCTAAAATTTCAAATTTATCTAACTGTACGTAGGTATCGAAACATGTATAATAATTAATAAATAGTGGTTTAAACAAAGTATTTTGTATAATTGTTAATAATGAAAAATATGCAGTTACGAAAAAAATGTAATTGAGTATGCCTGTAAATTATTAATAATAATATACTCTAAATATATTTTCATTTTTCAATTTAATCTCCCTTAATTAAATATACTTTTACCAACAATGCCGATAACCGAGTTTTACATATACAAATGATTTTTCAAGGTCTTCAAAATTCTGCTCCACAGGCGCTATGATACTGGTCGAGTTACTTTTTACCTGCAGAGTTATTTAAGAGGTTAGAGAAAAGAAAAGAGGAAGTCTGACAGTGCCGTGTCAGGCGAATAAAGCGAATGACTTATCAATTGGACGTCGTTCACACAACTCAGCATATCACAAAAATGGCTTCATTTGGCTGAAATTATTCGTTTTTTATTTCTTATTACTTTAGGAAATATTAGAATTAACAAATAACTTTTTTTTCGTTCCTCACATGGTGGCTGTGCGAGCGTTTTACTACTAGATCAAATATACCTTCTGGATACAGGTATAATTTTCTATTAATAATTAATTAATAATAATAATGATCACTTACAACTAAAATTTTTTACTCACCCGAACCATAAAAACAGTTGGAAGACTAATGAGCAGAAACTTCGTAAACATTTTATAATGTTAATAGGCTTAGATAAAGTTAAGATTTATATTAAATGTTCCTATACTTAAAAGAAAATTTAGCAAAAAACAATTTTTTATTAAATATGCTAGTAGCTATTATAATAAATTACCGGCTTTTCTGTTGAGTTATGCCAAATATACACCAAGAGAATAGTTATACTAGTGTTAGAGTTTAGAAATATTATGCTATTTATAATTATGCTACCAATAAACTAGCTAAAAATAGATTATGCATTGCATGTTTGTTATTATTTTGAGAAAAATACGCCATTATAATCTGTCCACAATATTTCCGATAGAATGCATCACAATCTCACACAATTTATATATAGTTACGTAGGTATCTGAGATTTTATTAAATTAAATTTAGTGTTCTTAGGTTTTTACGGCCGTTTAAAATCTTCTGTGTATCGTTTTCTGGGCTAATCTGCCGCGTATATCTGACATACAGATATACTCGTCAGGTTAGCCCAGAAAACTATACACAAAAAAAAAAATTTAGATTTAAATTTTACAATTTATACCACTCGATTATGGTGGGAATATAAAATAATTCAAAATGGCTTCGATCCAATTATGGTGAATACCTTAATGAAAACTATTTTTAATATGTCATTGCAACTTCATATTGGCGGTAGCAAAAAAAATCGCTAAATTGTAATATAACTACTAACTAACTTACCGTGACGCCGCTTTTCTGCGGATAGACAGAAATGATAGAACGCCACACTCTTCTGCCCTGACACATAATTCTCGCCTAGTCCATATTCACACATTTTCCATACAAGTTCGTCGGTTATTGAGGTTTCTAACATAACCATCTTCTAGTATCTTGTTTACCTGACAGTGCCAAGTCTTTCGCGGACGTCTATTTTTGGCGCCATTAACACTCGCATCGTATATATTTCTTACCATTATTTTCTCATTCATCCGATCCCTTCTTAGTCTCACTCAATATTTTGAATACAGTACATCATAACCTACTCAGTTAGGATTAAAAATGATATTCCATCACTGGGCACGCGTAACATCTGGATCTTGGGATTATAATAATCAATGTATGAGTGTTTAAATAATGTTCGGAAACCAAATATCTAAGGTTGGGCACCGGTCAAAGGGCACAGGATTGTAGTCTCTTCTTTGATATTTATTCTGGTGCTCTTTGATAATATTATATATTCAAAACCATACTTGCGGTGATCGGCTTATGCGTATATAAGCATGTTATTGTATTACTATTATAATTTGTGAATTGATTATGAAGCCTAAGTGCGCACGTATAAATTTTATTATTCAATATTCATAATTAGAGTAAAATAATCTGGGATGACAAAATTATTTAAAACTTTTTTCCGTTTTAAATAAATTTTATTAGCGCCTTTACGTTTATTTTTCAAACATATCGCATAAGCTAGATTACCTGCCTACTAATTTACATACATATATTATTTGTCATTTCTATGAAGCCATATAGTAATCATATTTTGAAAAATATTTTTTTTTGTATTTCTAAAAATCGTGAAACGTGAAAAGTTTTAAAAGTCATTCACAAAATATCATTATGTAGAAGTTATCTGCTAAGTAGACAACTAAAATATAAGTAATCCAAGATCTTCAATATATGTAGAAGCTTTTAAAGAGAAGAAACACGAATTATCGTGAGACTACTTTTTAACGCCGGGGCTAATTTTCCACTACACTCACTTTTCAAATTTAGGAAAAAAAAAAAAATGTGCAGCCTTTTTCAATCGATGATCTGTGGTATCTAAACAATTTATGGTTTATAGTTGGCGATATTTATAAAATAGTGTGGCTATCTTTACCGAGTTGATTTTGGATTTTAAAGCTTACTGAAGTTTTTTGACAATTTTTTCATATCGACAATATGAATTAACGTTTTATTATTTTTCTATAATTTAATTAAAAAGTACGAGTTATAAGCGGGCCGTGTACGATCATTCAGAATTATATTCGCAGCGAGTCAATTAGAATGATATTCTGCCATGGAATGACGAGGAACCTTAGACTATCATTCTGAATGACATTTAGAATGATATTTTTTTAGATTAGTTTACTTCGGATTATCATGCTAAGTAGCTGGGTAGCCAAAATTATGATTATTAATAAAAAATAAGCGTAATTGGTAATTATATTAACTCTATCCACTTTAAGAAAAGTTAACAGTAAAATCTGGGAGAAATAATGACTTAAAAAATGTAAAAATACACACATTTGAACTTGCTGCGTGAGATTTCCCAGACGTTGGCCGAATATGACTATAGAAACTACTAAAATGCTTTTTGAAAAATGACTCAAGATGGTCTCGCTACATTTAATTAGACAAAATACAGTAATAAGGAAATCTTTAACGATTCTCCTGGTTTCTTGCAACTGGACGTTCTTACGTATATATCTTCATCAACTATTTCGCAAGCTTTAATAGAAACATGTCAGGCAATTGTCTTCGTTCTCCAAAATTACATAAATATTAGCCCAAATGAAAATAATGCTTTTATATAATTATTAATTCTAACAATTTACATTTATACAGTTTAGTTACGTTTACATTAATTTTGTTAAATCAATACAGAGAGAGAGATTAGAGATCGCTATAACTAGCTAAATACCCGGCAGGGAAAAGTTTCATATAGTTTAATAAATTATTCCAATACATTATCATTTTCATAGTTGGTAGGATCGTTAACATCAACGTTTGTACCGTCCTCCATCATTGCAAGTTGATGCAAGACTGACTTGTGGCTCGAATTTCAAAATATCTAGATATTCGTAATTCACGGTCATCACTCCTCTGATCATTACCATACAACGTCAGTCCGAATGTCACTATCACTAGTGAATATCATTCTGAATAAGCGTATAAGGTCTGCTGTATGATTTTGTATATATCAATATTCGTACTATTTTCAAACTAAGCTAAACGCTTGTGCTATAAAAATAGGATTAACTTAATGGCCTCCTAGAAAGAGGCTCTAACCCCCGACCGTTAGATCGCTAGGTGAGTATCGTAACCACTAAACCACAAGCACGTATTGGGCCTTATGCACGACTTTCGATGATTTTCGATGACCTGCAACCTGCTTTCTCGCGCTTAAGTAAACCTCGATGACAGAAATTTCCTTTAAGCAAGGTGAAGAGCGTTTCCCGATTTTATTCTGCTGTATATTTTCTTGTCACATTTGTTCCCAGACATTTTATTTACATTTATTTTAACCGACTCAAAAACGTGGTCCTCTTACGGTGATTGGTGATAATGATAATGACGTTTGTCTTCTCATTTTCAGGTATTATGTTCTAGATGCATTTCAGGTAGGTAGGTATTGTACTCTTATCAGTTTCAGCGATAACAATTTAAAAAAAAAGCACTATTGTTTAATGTAACCTCATATATTTATTTTATATTTTTCCGAAGATGCTATTGCTTCTTATAATGTCAAATCATTAATACTTAAGTATTAAGAAATATTCGAATTTTTATTAGATTTAGAAATAACATGGTGTTTCAATACAATAATGGCAGATCGCACAAAACTATTGTGAGGAAAGCTTGCAAGAAGCACCGAGTTTTAAACTTTGGTGAAATGTTAATAATGGTGTCTCAAATCTAAGGGCAAGAGAAATAAGTTTGTCATCGTGGAAAGCAATGTCAGCATTATAAATGCGTAAAATATTGTAAGGATGCAAATTCTGCTATTCATTGTTTATAATATTAATCTACATCGATTTGTTAATAATACTGATGTTAAAGAAACATAGTTTACGGTTGACATGGTTTCAATATTTAATTGATTTGTTACAAACGTTATCTGCTTAATGTCTTTTACATAATCTCATTTGTTTTTTTCATCAATTTATATAGTTTTTAGAAAACCTACAACAAATAACTTAAATAAGCGGAGGGGGGCTATCAAATTACTTAAAAAGTGAGAATAATTTAATAATTTTGATAATAATCGATATTTAGTTAATGTCTTTGATTTTGTGTAATATAAAAAATGCTTAAGAGTTTGTATTCCGTACTGATAAAATTTTTGTGAAATTATTTAATAATGTTGTAATGTACAGATATACAGATTTTCAAAATCAATTCTTAAATTTGGTCAAAAAACCCCGTTAGAGGATATTTATAGTACACTATATTCTAATAAATAAATAAAATTATACTAAGTACTAAACATCATAAAAAATAATTTTGTACCTTACTTAAAGTGTCGTTATTAAATTCATAGAGATTATTTTACATTCTGACGAGCGATTTCTCAAATAACTTCACATTATTGTGTGAAAAATTTTCAGTGTTTTGAATACAAGTTTAGTAATGCATACTACAACCGCAATAATGTATAGAAAACGACAGCCGCATTCATTATTAAAATTAGTAGAACTAGAAATTTGAGTACCAGAATAAGAACGAAATAAATTTTACCTAAATACATCTATACAAATTGTGATGATCCACATATATATATACTCGTAATATGAGGGCGAGGGGGTCGCATTGGTATCGGTCGGTTGGGAGCTTTGCGCGGGAAGCGGGGAGAGGTAGCCTGGAGCGGACTCGAACGGATGAGTTTACGCGGCCGCGAGGGTTGTTAGAGTTGATCTAATGTGTTAAAGTGATAATCGATTACCTTAAAACCGCCGCGAAAGTGTCGGCGGACAATTTATTCGATCCGGATATTATCGCGGGAGACGTGTGTCGGTGCCCAGAAGGACGTCGGCAGCGAGGACCTGATTGAATCTTGATGAGTTTATTTTGCATGCCTTTGTTGACTACCATACTATTTTACCGCATTTGTAATATATGTTTTGACTCTTTATGATTATTCAAAATTATAATTGAACGATAACTACCTCGGTTGCTGCAGGGCTCGGTCTTGAATAATATCAACTGGTATAATCATGGAGAATCAAAGTATCATTTGTTATATTATATATTGCACGATTAATCCACAAAAGGAATTAACAAGCTACTACCATTGTCGAATGACTTTGGCGATATTACGCACCACAAAATGAGGAGCTGCATTTATTTATTTACTTCCTTCGGTCAGCGAGCTGAACTGAATATTCTGATATGTAAGCCTGCTTGAAGGATTTCGAACGTGAGCGAAAAGGTTTAGGCTGACCTTAAGGGCGTCTGGTACCGATGGTGAAGTATAGTTTGGCACTGATATATGGGCGAGTCGCGTTGATTTCGGGACCAATCGCTGATAGAATTTAGATCCGCTACTATGCCTTATCGTCACGTACAAGAGGCTACAGGCTAAGATGATGATTCCGCGGCGGTTTCAGTTCTCTCAACACACGTCATGTGCGCCACAAACTGTATGTAGCTTGCGAGCGTATCAGGTGGGTTCCTGTAGGATTTTCCGAACACCCCGTACCTCAGTATAGTTGAGGAGGATGATAGTAGGATCTCTAGCGGTTAATACCCAAAGACAGCGTTCCTGAAACGATCTGCAATTACACAAACATACACACACGCACCAGCATTCAGTGATAATAATCCTAACTATTTGTTCCTGGCTCTATTCGAGATGCATTGTTCGAGACACCGAGGATTATCCTGCAGATAAACCAAACTATACATCGGACACCGCTGTCACATGACGTATGTTTTCAGACGCACCCAAAAAAATCAAGGGAATTTCCTGAGAGTCGTAATGTCATGTCACAACCTCATCACAATTAATTACTTTCAGTAGTGGACGCGGCTCCGGATTGTCCATGTTCCTACCGATACTGAACAGCAACATATTGGAGATACGAGGACCTCGGTCATGCATCTTGAATGAGTCATAACAAATGATATTGTTCACTAAGACATTGGCCGAATCGAATCTTTAAATCATCATCATCATCATTAATTTTTGAACGCGTGGGTGAAAGGTCTCGGGGTTAAGCACCTGTCGTCTACCGCGAATAGGCACCAGGCGTACGGGTTTCTTAATTTGGGGTTTTAGGGGAGCCGAGCGAGCGCCACAGTCTGATATCTAGAGAACTTATCATAATCGCGGAACATACTTGCCTAGCGAGGCAGACATTTAGCATGGCGCATGTTGTTTCACACGTCTATATACTCTTTGAACAGCTAGGCGACGCCATGAGGTGGCCACAGTCACGAGAACAAGTCTACGACAAGGTTGGTTATTTATGTATAATTTCTTCCACACTCTTACATTCCAGCTCTGAATAATACATACACAATTAATGTTATAACGAGTGCGCTCGACTATCATACCGCTTGATCGGAGGTTTTTCCGTTATTTAATCGCGTACTATAAGATAATCAGTATATTTATTTTTACAATTGCCTATGGGTATTTGAACGGCTATAGTATTTGGATATTTGGAAACTTTAGATATTTGATAATTGGAAACGCGGGTTAAAAGAACTAGGTTTATTACGGACATAACATGGGGAATATTCTTAACCACTAGAATGATCACGTCGGCCAAAATTAGATATTAAACGTAAAAACTAGCATTAAGGTAAAAAGTGAGATCTTCACACTGGCGACGGAGGCCAGGAGGATAATATAAATTAATAATATTAAAACTATTATTTTAGTGAGTAGGATTTTTCAGGATTCTTTACAGTGTTGCCGTTGAACTGGGAGTTTTATTAATTATTCTAAATTAATATTTAGAACTTAGGAGAATGGGGTAGGGAATATCGAAATCATCACAAAATTAAACGAATCAACATAAAAGGTCTACAAAAAAAATATTTATTCAAACCTGGACCACTTCCTATTCGCCTTTTCCATTTTCTCTATAGCAATCGAAAACATTTTCGACAATTTTTGAACTTGTATTCTGTAATATTTCCAATTGATATATCTACTATTTCATTTTTAAAAGCAACCAACTTTTTAATACCTTTGAATAAAACCCCATAAGAGACGCGAATTATCGTTACATCATTAAAGCAGGATCGCGTTTTTTGTAGATGGTTTCCTTGAGAAAACCTAGGTCCATGTTCCGGGATGGTAACACGTGCCATTGTAAAGGTTTTACCTTTAAAGTTACGGTATTACGCATAGGATATAAATCTCTCTCAACTGTGGGAGAACATTAAAGTGTGAATGCACTAATTTGAGGATCATTGATTTTCAATAAATACCCTTTTATACATCACATCACGAAACATAATTGAAAAGATTATTTTTAATATTCTAAACACCCAAGCTTTCCACACTCAGAAATACATATTAAAATATTCCTAGATAATTACGTAATACGTATTATATTAAATTGAAACATTTTTTAGTTTTTATTTATTTATTGAATATAATTTACCTGCACTAATAACTAAGAAAATAGTACTACTAATATATTTATACAATATAATTGCATAAAATATTTTTTATTTATGATTTACATGCATACACTAATATTATTAATAAATGAGGAACGTTACATATACTTTTAATCATGATTTATCATATTGTACTCAATTACTGTGTAAGGGAGCATTGCACGATGGGTGCGAAGACGAGTGGCGCAATTGTGGCGGCTTGTATTTGTTTTTGCACGCAGGCTTGAGCTTCAGTTGCGGTTGTTTGTATTATACTATTAATAAAGGCATTTGCTTGATTCACCTGAAAATATACAAGGATAAGTTAGATATGAATTACTTCTCATCTATAAGGTATCCGTAAATCAGTCAGGACTGGTTTACATATCAATATCAAATTACTGTTGTAGAAAATTATTACATAAAAAAATTAAAGAGTTATCGTTGTGAATGACTAACATATGAATGTAGCTCAAGCAAACTCTATCCGCCAAATAATAGTTCCTCTCCTCATACAATTACACGCTAACCAGTGGCATGACTTTACAAATTGGGCCCCAATACAGAATTCCTTTCTAAATAAGTATTATTTATAAGATATACGAATAGTATTAAGTGCTGCGTGATTTATCGATAAAATAATATTATAGTTAAAGTTCATGTCCTATATAATATTTACAATTTGCAAGATATTTATATGAACTTGAAATTTAAAAAAATACTCGATTTAAGGTTTTATTCACTTTACGATGATAGTCTGGTCCATAACCTGGCATATAGTGTGGTACTGCTAATGTCGATAATGTTATTACGTGTTTTTGCTATAATCGCGCGAAACGATTTAATTGTATAATTCAATTTCTTGGTGTGAATTATCATTAACGCTGTGAAAGGTATCGATACTCGCAAAAATATCGATTTATATTAGATTGTAGGGTTAGAATTTTATTGGCCACTTTCTAATGTTTGTCCAAATGCACTGCATTAGCTACTTTAGCATAGTTATGCCACTGATGTCAACCAAATTAATTTTTGGTGTTGTCTAATTGATATTCAATCATATTAGGAAAGTCGTTTTATTTGAATGTTCCAACTCATTTTTTTCTTGCAGCTTATAATCTTTGGTGTCCAAAAGAAATATGACATCTAACAAAACATAACACCGTTACGATGGTCGCAGGTTATATAAAATGTTAATTTTGTGTTTTAAACAAATCAATTTATGCAATTTTACTACCAAACTTTTGATAAACATGTTCTTAAAAAAAGAACACCGCGAACATTTGTATCAATACCTAGCAAAATGCCAGCCAATAATGATTTGGAATAAACTCACATATCCCGTTAAAGTTAAAAGCTGGGATGCTACATCTCCGGAGATCGTCCCGATAGCGGTCACGGTGCACGCAGCGTTAGTAATTACTCCCAATATGTTTCCAGATGCCGATGGTGGACAGGCAGCTGCTAACATTGTGTTCGCATTTACCGCTATATTGGTGAGATTATTGGCTAAACTAGTGACACTACCGATGAGCGATATTATCTCGGTGAGATTAACGTTCAGACATGTGTTTAGGATGGTGTTTAGGACGCTCGTTTCTAATGCCGTGAGTGATGATTGGAATTGCTGAAAAAATATTTAGAAAAAAAAAAAAATTAAACGACAAAGTAAGTAATGGCTGAGTTACAAACAAATTAAAACTATATTTCTTCTTATCATGTGATACGATGCCATGATTTGTAATATTTTTCTCTAATTGTCTCTATACCTATGTATAGAAGGTAGACAAAAGCAGGTTGAATATAATATTATTGCATTAAATTGTTAGAAAAATATTTAGAAATAATTAAGATTAATTAAGATCGATACCTTAATCTGCAAAGCAGCTTACTCCATTTTTCTAAAATGTTCAGGAGCAACAAAAAACTGTTTAATTTTGTAATTAAATGGATTATAAAAATTACAAAACATACTTTGGTAGATTGTTAGGTGGCTTAGAAATTTTATTGATATTTTGATTTATCTCGTACTTAAAGGGAATATTTGGAGTTTTTCTGAATTTCTTTACGAAAATTGTAAAATATTATTGGGAGTAACGAGATTTTCCATGATAATGTAGTGATTATGATTTCCGCGGACGTCCTTTATTTGTGATGCCATCACCACTTTTGTTAGGTAAATATTTAAGGTTTTTGCAAGAATCAATGTAATGTTTTTCAGCACCTAGTACTTATTTATTATTTTAAAACACGTGATCTTACGTGTTTTAAAATTGATGAGAATTTTCGGCTTTTAGTGTACCATAAAACAATAAAAGAAGAAAATAATGATATAAAAACAATTTTTTGACCATGGGTGGAGGTAGCTAGATTAGGTTATCGATATATTATATATTACAAATTAAATGTATTAATTACAAAGATATACAGATAAAATCAATTTATCAAAAAAATATTTTTCTTGCTACCGGGATTCGAACATTGATCTTTTTCTATCCGGGAAAATGCATTAACCGATTACACTACACCAACATAGTAAGTTGACGACAAATTTTCGAACTTATAGTTTATACTTTCAAATTGATACATCTATTATTCCATTTTTTAGAAGCAATCTTCTTTATATTTACGGAATCTCAAAAATCTCTGAGTAAAATCTGATGGAGACGCCAGAATTAATTAATAATGTATTTTAATTAAAATTTGCATGTTTATACAACATGTTTATTTGAAAAAAAAACAATACAAATTATTTACATACTGAGACAACCAAATAATAAAATATCAAAATTTGCAGATATTTTATATAAATATAACATTTTGTTTATTATTGTGATAAAATAAAAAATTATTGGTTCTCTCAGCAATGAAATTAAAGTATGCATCGCAGATCAGTGCTGATACGTGCTTAGTATTATCCGTGGGCTAGTCGCGGTTAGTCGGCGTTGAATGTACAATTTTCCTTGGAAATAAAAATGAAATTTTTGTGTTTGTTTTTGTTACTCACTGTTGTGCAGTTGGCAACTTTGATTGCGTTACCTCCAGCCTGAGTCACCGCAGAAACAATGGCGCTATATACTGCTGCTGATATCTGAGGGTTCAGGGCGGTCGACGCATTCTGCAAAATCCTCTGTAGGTCTGTGAGGAGTGAGGTGGCTTGGGTGAACACGCTCTGTGCGGCGGTGATGGTCTGTGTGACTATGTTGGCAGCGGCACCCTCAAGGATAGTATCGAGTCCAAATATTGCTTCATTTGGCTAAAATTATTTGTTATTGTAATATAAATAACTGTTTACAGTGTTAATTTTGTGGTTAGACATAATATATTTTAACAATTTTTGGTATTAACCACTTTGATAGTTATTTTTTGACAATATCTTCGTGTGAAAATAATATATAAAGAATACTTTCACGGTTAGTATTGAATATTCTGTTTTAAAAAATTTACGACATAAAAGGGTTTTTATAAATTATAAGTATCTATTAATATTATAACTTATATACATATTTAAAAACTAATAATTTTAAAGGTTACGGCAAATAAGTTAAGCTTAAAAATGAAACTTAAAGAATTAAAAATGCAGTTGTTTTAGATTGCGGTCGTGCAATATTATTACTTGAAATACACGAAATGAAATTATTTAATGTTTATATTTTTTTCTACATTTTCTACCTTATTGTTGTGTAGTTTTAAACATTTGAATATTATACTGTAAGATACTTTATTAAAATATTATTTTACTTACCTGAACCATATAAAGAGCTAGCAGACAAACGAAAACAGTCTTGGAGAACATCTTGCAAACTCGGTGAACTTGAATTTTATTGTACTTTTTTTCTCACTAAATTTGTTAAAACTGCCAGAAATAAATTGTAAATGAGATGTGAGTGTTTTTGTAAAGATTGATTATGAGATTATATATTTATTGTGAGATGCTGAAAAGAAAACACTGGTTTATATTTTTATTAAGAATAGAACATCAAAAGTCAGATAGGTAGTTTTAATAGCATTACAGAAACATTTAATCGAAAATAAGGCTACCGTTGATGTAAAAAAATAATTATTTATTATTAATATATATATACTTTTAGTTCAAGTAAATTAATTTCATTTTTTAACCAAAAACTACAATAAAATAATTGAAAAGTGTATAGCAATAATTATTATAAATTTTCTGATAACTAGCAAAACTTTATATATATATATCTTATGAAATAAAAAAAAGAAATAAAATATTACACATTCATAATCGGCATAAGTAGTGGACAGCGGGTAATTACGGACACTTCTAAAACCATTCCTTAGCCTCTCTTCCCTCCTGTTATTACGTCGCATGTACAAACTCCACCCAATAAATCGCCGATAAGTTGTAAGAGTTTTCAAGGTAAATCACGAAATATATTTTAAGTCATTTTCTACTAATATTTCGCTAATTGGTTTTCTGTGTTTTGGCTATTATAATAACAATATTAATATCTAATTATTTTTAAGTAATAACTATCCATTTAAAAATAATGTCGTGTGTACAATTCTGATAATTTTAAGGATATGTTCGCTTCATCCATCTTTTTCTGGCTTAGGTTATGTTGGGTAATTCCAGATATATCCATTGGGGTATTCATGGACGTCTGGTTTTACTCCTTTTTCCAATAGGATTAAAGGTACACGTTTTTCTTCATTCATACATCAACAAGTTTGGGCTAATGTCCATCTACAATATTAACGAAACGGGCATATCTAATGTGCAAAGAAATTCTAATATTCTCGCTCCAAAAAGACAGACGCAAGGCTGATTCTACGACTACAATAATTAATGCCTTTAGCGCTTGTAGAGTCTATGTTCCATCCTTTTTTTATCGTCAAACGAAAAATAATGAATCAACAACTCATGAATCGTGCTATGTGGTGACATGGTAGCTTCAAATTCAGATTCAGACTGGATCACGGAAGTACTTTTTCTTGATTGACTGCATTATTTTAAAAATTGCATCAAACGTCTCGAGTGACTTCTGATGCAATCCTTATCTTAGATAATCACGAAAGCCATATAAGGTTGGAAGCACTTAACTTTTGCCGAAAAAATGGCATTTACCTTCTAACTCTGGAACCTCATACATAACAACAAATGCAGTCTCCGGACTTGCCTTTCGTGTCCCTAAAAAATAGTTACAACAAAGAAAGAGTAAGTTTTACATGATAAATTATCCTCATCAGAAAATTACAGCTTTCAAAATAGTTTGCCTTTTTACCAAAGCATTTAAGAGGACCGTAAACATTAAAAAGGTAACTAGCAGTTTCAGTACTACAGGAATATATCCCTTTGACTCTGGAAAATTTGACAAACTATTTATTGAACCTACATAGTCCACAGTAGAAACCACAGATTTTAATCCAGCAATAGCTTCCACACCATGAAATATAAATATGCAGACTAATATTGCAGCACTTGCACCTCATACTGGCTATATTGATTATTCTTCTAAAAAAGACAACCAAAATGAGTGTCATGTTACGGGACTTAGCGTTTCTATGATACAAACAAAAACTGCAACTAAGAGGAAGGAGCATTAGGGAATCTTAACTAGAACGCCAATTAAAAAAAATTAGTGGAAAAAACTAAAACAAGTGTCAAGACAGGAAAGAAAATACGGGAAAGCAGAAAAATCAAAAATTTCTTAAGAAAATAATGTACGATGAGAAACAAAATATGTCTTTAAATAAAAAACCTTGATGAGAATGATCCGAAAAAAATGCTTTTGCGAATTTTGCAGTGAAAAGATTATTTATACTCCTATGGAGAACTAGATAATGTGTACTTAAAATGGGAATATGAGAACTATTCTACTGAAAGTCCTCAAACGGATATACATTTGTGATAATTATAGCGATAATAAAACCTGTCTCGTAATTACCCCATCACCTGTCCGTAAATAACCCAAAGGCTTTCGGTAAATACGGACAAGGGTTTTTTTATATTTTTTATATAAATCTGTTTTTCTTTGATAATTTTAATACTATGTTACTTTATTCCTAAAATCAAATAAATGCACATTGATATTCAATAAATAAATAATGAGTGGTTTTCTTTTCTCGTTTTGTTTTTATATTTATTTCATTTTGAGTGTCCGTATATCCCCCACTCTCCCCTACACCTATTGAACATTTTATTTATAAAGTAATATCGCAAATATTATAGGTAGTTACTTTAGTAGGTACCCATAATTATAATAAATCGTGTGGTACTACGTAATAAATTTTCAATATCGTGCATTTAGAATCATGATATTGAAAGATTTTAGATTTCTTCAACGGCTTATTAAAATTGTGGATGGAACATATTAACTAGGAAATCTATGTTACTTATCAATTTGAATGATTATAATATAATCCTATTATTATAATATAATCACGTGTGATTAATAATAGTTGTCAGTATCCGGGATTCAGATATAGTTACAATTTAAAATAGGGATATAGAGGAAGGGGGTACTGTTATTTACGCAACCCTTAAATATCTAATTGTACACAATGTGTGCAAAATTTCATCCAGTTGTTTCATCATTCCATTCTCGAGCTGTGTGTGTTTGGTCAATGGTTTACAGCCTTTTCCGTGTCTACGGGGATTTTTAGTATACTAGGTGTGTTCGATTTAATATATCCGCTATCCAGGCGGTTTGAAATATTGTTTTCATGCCCACAGATTCTTGTTCCCTTTTCCGCTTGTAATACCCAAGGGCTATTCCCAGGAGGAACTACGCAGAGGTGAAGATAGTATTAAACATTAGTATTCTCTAGCTTTTTAATATTTATAAGTATACGAGTATTTATTGGCATGTCTAGCAATGTATACCCTTCTGAGACTTACCAATCTTTCCCCGCCCGTTATCTTACATAGCACAAAAATAATTATAATCGTTTATTTTGATTCAAATTTCTAACGCACACTCACGAAATTAAATATGAATTAGTATAATGGAATAAAACTTATTGCATCAATTAAAAAAAAAAATAATTTGTTAAAAAAAGCGATTTGAAATTAATCTCAAAATTGTCAATTTTTGGAAACGCCATCTAAAACATTGTTTATGTAAAGTGGTCTTCATATAAAGTTGTATCAATTTTTTTTATTATTAGAGTAATACACAATTTCATTTTTAATACCATAAGCGATAAAATTAAAGGACCGTATCACAGATCAACGAATACGTGAATACGTTCTTAGTTTATTTTGCGGGATGGTCACGGCTGTGAAGTCGGTCCCAAATTCACAATTTTCTCCGATATTATTGTTTGTACATTAGAAATTTATTTTCTTTTTGTAACTCACTGATATGCAGTTGGTACCTTGATCTGGTTGCCTCCAGCTTGAGTTACCGCAGAGATAATTACTATGTTTACAGCTGCTGATATCTGAGGCTTCAGGGTGGACGTTGCACTCAGAAAATTGCTCCGAGGTGAGTGAGGTGACCTGGGTGAACCCGCTCTGTGCGGCGGTGTTAGGTGTGTTAGCCTGCATAACTATGCTGGCAACAGTACCCTCGAGAAGAGTTTCGAGTCCGAACATTTCTTAAATTGGCTGCAATTATTTGTTATTGTAAAATAAATGTTTATAGCTTTACTTTTATGGTATAATCAAAAATTTTTTTGACAAAATGTTCTTGTGAATAAAATAAGTAAATGTTGCTCTAATCGTTAATATTGGAAATTACATTTAAATTTTCTACAATTGTATTTATAAGCTGTATATTATAACTTATATTCATATTAAAACATGGTTTTTTATCATTTTAACGGGTACGTTAAATCACAATCAAGCTTAAAAATGAATAGTTGTTTTCACCTGCAATCATGATGCCTATTTATAAATTAATATGAATTAAATATATTAAATAGAAAGATATACATATAAAATCAATTTTATCGAAAAATATTGTTGCGCCACCGGGATTCAAACCTGGATCTCTTTCCAAACCGGGGAAGGTGCATTATCCAACTATGCTACACCGACGATATTTGTAGATGGCTCTTTCAAAAATGGAACGATTAAATGTATTAATGTAAAAAAAGGTAACATATAGGTTCGAAAATTTGTCGCTAAAAATATCGTCGCTGTAGTATAGTTGGGTAATGCACTTTACTCGGTTTGGAAAGAGATCCAGGTTCGAATCCGCAACAACAATATTTTTCGATAAAATTGATTTTATATGTATATCTTTCTAATTGATATATTTGAATATTATTATATCAGAAACATCATTAATACTTTATTTCACTCACCATTTTGCATTTGAGCCGAAAATCTTAGGAAACTTCAAGAGTCATCACGCACGTCTGGTCAATGAAGCAATTGAAATATACAAGCACGCAGTAAACATTAACAGGGATGACGGCTTAAAATTAAAAACCTCGTGGTATCCGGCTCTTCAAAACCACAGAAGTCGAAGAGCCCTCACAAACAGTGATCAGACAGTAGATGGAACTTAACATAACACAACACTACTCACTTCATGCAACACCTGTTTTCGACACGGTAGTTCAAGACAATACCTAGTAAACGACATACCTTGTTTTTGACACGATACTGCAAGCCATTACTTAACCACAACACTAATAGTATATCGCACCAACCCTGATGATGGACCCTGCAATGGGTCCGAAACGTCAGCTAGAAAGGCCAGATATACACGGCAGATTAGCTCAGAAAACTATATATAGAAGATCTTTTTACCTGTCACGTAAAAGTCAGATAGGTATATTTATTATCTTTAAAGAACAATTTAATTGGAAGTAAGACTACTCTTAATTTACTTTTAAAATTAGCAATATTAACTTTGTGGTTAAAATTCATATTTTTTAAATTTATTATCTTTGTTTTGTTAACCACTGAATTGAGTTTAAATACATCTACCGGTTTCAAAAAATACCATTTTCTTCTTCATTATTAGTTATGACATCCTGAAGAAGAAAATGGTATTTTTCGAAACCGGTAGATGTATTTAAACTCAATTCAGTGGTTAACAAAACAAAGATAATAAATAAAAAAATACTCTTAATTTAAATAATTGCACAATAGAAATTATTAATTTATTATTATCAAACTTATACACTTACAATCTAAATAGTTTAATTTAATTAATTTTCAAAAAATACAATAATTTTCTAAATATCTGAACAAATATATTGCAAAATTTTTATAAATATTTACATACGTAAAATAAGCTTTCTGATAACAAATTTATTAAATCTTTATAAATAATATCCCCTGATGGCAAGTACTTCAAAGCCTTTCAATATCTTGAAAACTAATGACTTTTTACTAATGTCATATTTTGATATTCTGGTCAGTCCTACGTTGGCCTATCAGCTCTCCAAGTGATGACGTCGACTTTTGGGACATCCTGTATGGAGTATACGTGTGTGTATTTGTACCAAATACGCATTGTTAAATTTCTCAGTAATAAAATACGTAAAACTATTTCCAATTTGTGGTTTCTTATCACACCTTCTTTCAATATGGCATTCGCTTGTTAATAGTAACATTTCTAAACTATTGACAGTTGCGGAAATACAAGTGAAATTCAACTATTCTTCTTTTCTCACAACTTCACTCGAATTTTATATCTTATTTTTCTATAGGAAAGTACCATGTTAAAATTTATTTATTAAGTTCCATATATTTGTAATAAATCACACTTAATAAATTATTTATATATTCGGTAAACAAATTACCAAACCATCATCATTTTAGAAATAAAGAAAATTGTTTCACTTTGTTAGCTTCATTTAGCTGTATGAACGCGTGACCTAATTATTTTTTTTAATAACATTATGAAGTAAACTATTTAATTGTCTTTAATTGATATAATATATTTTTAAATCGGTTACGCAGTTTTCTTCCAATTTATATTCTAAAAGAGGCTATTTAAAAAAAATAACAGTCTGTTTTGCATGCCATTTTCAACACTTTTACGCGATTGACATCTTTTTAACATTGACATGTTAAAATTATGTACAATATTGTTTAAAAATAAACACAAAAATAATCTAAAAATTATTCCGATCTACTGATTTCAGCTATTTAAACATAAAACAGAAAAAATATCCTCAGAACGCTCCGAATAGCCGGTCGTCTCTTCGCACTACTCTTGCACATTTTAAATTTCATATAAAAATAATTAAGTATAAGTGTCGGCTTGAAAGAGTATGAAATATGCAAAAGTAACGAAAAAAATACTTGTTTATATTATTAGCGGTAAAGTCTCAGTATAATTGATATTCTGGTCTAAAAATGTGTTCACTATAAAATAATGGCTGCAGTCAATATTTTACTTTTCTTGCATTTTTTGAACAAGATAAACGTTTATAATTTTCTTTATCCACTTTTAAGTCACAAAAAGTTAGATTATTTTAAAAGCTTAAAAATACCATTCGATAGAAAGTAAGGCTACCTAATGTAAATAATTGTTAAAAAGAAGAAATCAATAATTTATCTTAGCAATATTTGAATATGTCCAAGAACACACAATTTCTGGATTTTTACCTACAAACTGTTATTAAATAAATATAAATATTATCTCATAGAGACAAATATATTTTTATTATATTTAATGAAATATATATATATTTATCAATCGGTCAGTCATCTGCATGTAATCGGAGGTGATAGCATAAATAATGGGCAAATTTATGTTGTCCGCATGGGATTCTGGCAAGGGATATTTGGCGTCTGTGATGGACGTGATCCTCATGATTTTGACTGTTACTTTAATAATATTGGATCATTTTTATAGTGCCATTTTCTTTTAAAAATTTCGCCTCAAGGGCGCTTCTTCTACCTATTAAATGAAGATAGGTTAACAATCTAGGCATTGCATTTTGGACGCGATACCCGATTTATCGATTTTGGAATCACGTATACTGGGGACGTGCACACTATTTTAGAGAAAATCATCTGATAGGAGATTTTCTGGAAAACCAACTGATCCAGCATGTTGGAGAATGATGCACCGGGGTTTTGAACAAGAAGCAGCCCGATCAACAACACGATTCAAGGAAAGTCAGATGTTTAATTATTGTTTTAGGTTTGCAGGAAAACATTGGGTCTTTAGTGCTGTTTCTTTAATTGCCCCTTAAATGCGCAAATATTTGATTTCATTTTTTTATTAAATTGACAAAATATTATAATATTATTTTAAATAAAATGCACCCAATCCAAAGAAAATCATTAGTTTTAGTCTGTTTTATCCTTACGCATTTTTAAATCAGATCTCATACGAGTTCCTTAAGAATTAAATATATAAAAATGCAATAATACAGTCTCAAGGTGCAACGGCTAGTACGAGTCAGATGATACATAGCCTTGAAACCTAGAACCTTTCGTTCTTGGAAATCATTTATCACAATATTTACAAATTATTAATTTGATTTAATTAACAAAAAATACTGTACTTTAATATAATATCATATATTATATTAAAATTAAAGTTCAACCATAACTTATAAATGAAATTATATAGAACTAGCGGTCGTTCAGGAGGCGGTTAGGAGATGGAGAAAGGGGGTACCTTTGTTTTGTGCAGGCTCTAAAGAATTAAGATGTATGCAAAATATGAGTCCAGGGTGGTTGAGATGTTTTGGCGGTTGGTGGGGTGACATTATATTTTCCTCAAGATTCTAGAGTGCAACTCAGCAAAATTTGGAATGGATCGCATTCAATATAAAACATTGGTATGGGGTAGCCGTCGGAGGTAGAAGTAGGATATATATCTGCTTGTGTATTCTAATCCTGCTCTGCTTGTGAGTGTCTTCATAGTTCTTTTATAATACATACATCACATGTTCATTTTATAGAGTGATGGTATAATACGATACATCCTATAATCTTCACTTCGCTTAGGCCGATACCATCCCAGTGGATTTTTTCAAGTTCCATCTGGGGTTTTACAAGCTCGGTATCGTTGGACAGCGTTCTGGAGTTATATATTAATGGTCATTGCTTGGCAGCCTATTCCGTATCTTTGAGGATTATTAACTTACTATACCTTCATTAGTCGGAGAATAAAGACCGCGGTTTATTTCTGCCTATCATCATTGGATTTACCATTCCACGCTATCCAGATGGATTGAAGTTTTATTTTTTTTGGGTTTTCCTGCCCACAGGCTCCGGTTCTCTTCTTCATCACAAAGTCAAGGAATATTCCCAGGGGGATTACGCGGAGATGGAGATAGGTTATGAATAATTAGTATTATATAACTTTATAGTATTTATAAGTGTACGCGTCTAGATGTGTATCCTTCTGAGAACTTGCCAATCTTTCCCCGCCCGTTATCTTTAAACATATCATTAGAATAATTTCAATAATTTATTTTGATTCGAATCTTTATCGTATACTTATGGAATTAAATATTTATTAGTATTACAGAATAATACCTAAACCCATTTTTTAAAAATGATTTCTTAAAAAAATCAATTTTAAATCAAAAAATTGTCAATTTTTGGAAGCGCAGATCAAAAGTCATCGCAACTAAAGCTTTTTTATGTGAAGTGGTTTTCATATAAAATGCTTAACTATCATAATAATCATATGTTTGGTACCATAGTGTAAGGAGCTGGTGTCTTTCTTAGGTAAGATCACGTACTTTTTTAGACGGTTTCCTTGCGAAAACGCTTGCGGGACGGAAACATGTGCCATGGTCAAGACTGCCTAAAAAATTACGGTATTACGGTATTTGTTCGCGGAGGTTATAACATCACAAATGTGGGAGATGTTATACACTCACTAATTTTAAATATACACTTTCTTTTAAAATCATCATATTATTTGTCTCAAAATAAAATTTCACAGATTATTTTTAATATATATTTATAACACCCATTAATAAATTTCAATAATATTGGTATATATGCACATTCAGAAACATCTCTAATATCTCGGTCATCGAAGAAAAATAATATATTAAATTGAAACATTTTTCATTTTTATTTTTTTATTGAATACCTGCACTGAAAAAGTAGTACTACTATATTTATATGTATAATTGCATAAACTATTTTTAAATCAATATCTACGTGTAAAATGAATTACAAATATATTAATAAATAAATGGAATAAGATTAATTATGATTAACGTTCACTGAATAGCAGGTAAATCATTTTGACTATGACTTATCACGTTATAGTCAACTACGGTGCAAGGGAGCATAGCACGATAGGTGCTACGACAGACATTGCATTTGCGGCCACTTTTAACAATTGGCTCTGCACGCAGGGTTGAGCACCAGTTACGATTGACTGTATACTATTAACAATGGCAGTCGCTTGAATCACCTGAAAATATACATGGATGAGTTAGTTATGAATTACTCCTCGTTTAAGGCATCTCAATTTTTTCTCGCAGCTATCTCTGGTGTCCAAAGGAAATATAACACCCGATATACAATAATACTCATACTACGTACGAAAGTTAATTAAAATGTTATTTTTATATTTAAAACAAATCAACTTATACATACATATTAACCGCCAAACATCTAATATACTTCTTCTCGAAAAAAAATATTTCAAAACAAGTGCCAGCCATTAACTATTTGGATTTAACTCACATATCCCGAGATGCTCATAGTCTGCAACGTTATGTCTCCTGAGATCACCCCCAAAGTGGTCACGGTGCACACAGCATTAGCAATTTCTCCTAATGGGTTTCCAGGCGCCGGTCGTGGGCAGGCAGCTGCCACAGTTTTGTTTATATTCACCACTATATTGGTGAGATTATTGCCTAAATCAGAGACTGAATTGATGAGCGATATTGCCGCGCTGATATTAACATTCAGACATGCGGTAACCGTGGAGTTCACGGCGTTCACTGAGAAAGTATTGAGTGATGATTGGGATTGCTGAAAATATATTTAGAAACATTTTAATGCATTTAAACGACAAATTGTAAATTGTCGAGAAACAAATAATTAAAAAATATTTCGCTTCCTGTTATGTGACACAATGCCACGATTTGTAATAGATATTCCTCTCTTATAATGTTAGATATACTTATTTTTATAAGGAGGACCAAAGACAGTATTGTGAGGACTTTTAATTATTGCTTATAATTGTTAGAAAAATATTTAGAAATAACTAAGATTCTTTATAAAGAAATTCATATAATTTATCTATTAAGATAAATATTATATTTATTCTGTGATTTAAAAAATGTTTAGTCCACCATTATTTATCTTGGTTTGATTATTATTATTAAATTATGTTTATTTGGTGGTAGACGAAAATTGTTTGGATATGAAAAATGTATTTTTTTAAGTTCGATTTTGTTACTCACTAATGTGCAGGCGTTAACTTTGCTTTGGTTGCCTCCAGCCATAGTTACCGCAGAGATAACGGCGTTGTTTACAGCTGCTGATATCTGAGGGCTCAGGGTGGTCGCCGCACCCTGCAAAACGGTCTGCAGGTTTCTGAGAAGTGAGGTGGCCTGGGTGAACCCGCTCTGTGCGGCGGTGTTAGCCTGCGTGGCCAAGTTGGCAGCGATACCCTCCAGGAGAGTATCGAGTCCGAAAATTGCTTCATTTGGCTGAAATCATTTGTTATTGTAATATAAATGTTTACAGCGTTATTTTTATGGTTAGATAAAATGATTAATTTTCTTGTTATTAACCAATTTGATAGTTATTTCATGACAATACATTTGTCTGAATAAAATAAATAAATCATATTCTCATCATTAGTGTTGTAAATTGCGGTTTTAATAAAATTTCCGTCCGCCAAATATTTATGCGATAAATAGATTTTGAATCATTTCATTTGTATTAAAAATACTACAATATATGTTCTGAAATTGTATCAACACAACAAAAACTGTATTATCGTTAATATATAAAATGTTATTTAGGGTGGATTGCCTATTTATAAGAAGAAGAAGAAGAAAATATTATATTATATATAGTTATGTAATATAATATTATATATTTATTTATATAATATTATAATGTATACATACACATATATATATGTACATATAGATGATTGTTGATTTTTTACGATTATTTTGTTAAAATACACTTAAAATTATATAAAATTATTTTAAGGAGAACATATTATTATTGTGAAGTTGCAGTTTTTTCAGAACAGAGTTCTGTGTTATTTTAATACAAATGAAATGTATCAATTAGAAGGATAAAATATAAAATTTTGAATAATAGATGTATCAATTTAAAAGAACTGCAGCATATAAGTTCGAAAAATGTTCGTCAACTTAGTCTATTGGTATGGTATAATCGGTTAACGCATTTACCGGCACAGGAAAGGATTCAGGGTCGAACCCCGGTAGCAACAAAGATATTTTTTCGATAAATTAAATTTTCCTGATTGTCTTTCTAATTAATACTTTTAATTAATATTTAAATTATTTCCTATATTGCATTGTAATATTGCTACGTCTGCCTCCATGATATATAAATTAATATATTTTTAGACTTCTATTTGTTTTTAGTTTTCTTAAGATTATTTGGTTAAAATACACTTAAAATGAAATGAACTTATTAGGACAACACATTCTTATTGTGAAGTTGTAATTATTCAGAACATAGGTCTGTGATATTTTAAATATGAATTAATATATTTAATTCATATCTTTCTAATTAGTATATTTAATTCATATATTTTTTTATATGTATATCTTTCTAATTAATATATTTAATTCATATTTAAAATATTACAGACCTATGTTCTGAATAATTACAACTTCACAATAAGAATGTGTTCTCCTAATAATAAAGTTGTATCAATACGTCTAAAATTTAATAAAAATGAATTGATAATTCTGGCGTCTGCTATCAGATTATTCAAAGGTATTTGAGATTGTGTAAAAGTAAGGTAGATGGCTCTTTCAAATAATGGAACGATTAAATGTATTAATATCAAAAAGGTAACATATAGGTTCGAAAATTTGTCGCTAAAAATATTGTCGCTGTAGCAGAGTTGGATAATTCACCTTGCCCGGTTAGGAAAGAGATCCAGGTTCGAATCCTGGTGGCGCAATAACAATATTTTTCTATAAAATTGATTTTATATATATATATCTTTCTTATTAATATATTTAATTCATATTTGAAATGAACTTATTTCATATTAATACTTTTTGTCGAAAATGTTCTACGTTATATCGTTTGTGTAATTTTAAACATTAGAATATTATATTGTAAGACACATCAGATATATTTGAAAAATATTATTGTACTCACCTGAACCAAATAAAAAGCTAGCAGAAAGACGAATACAGTCTTTGAGAACATCTTGTTATCTCGGTGAACTTGAATTGAATTATCATTTTCATGAAATGATCCTATATTTATATGAAAAATTTAATTGCACTTTTTCCTTCTAAATTTGTTAGTACGTATTATACAAAACCATAAAAAATTTAAGATGCGCCTGTTTTTACTATAATTTATGCAAAATATTTATTTTAAGGTATGCTTTAAAAAACACTGTTTTTTTTTATTTAGAAAAGAATATCTGTTCCAGTAAACGATTGTCTTTTAGTTATGAACCAACAATTTATTTTCAATTATTAATGTATTTATTAACAATATAATTGCCGCTATCGATTTGTTAATTTTCACATATTTTTTGTTCAAGCAAACTTCGCTAAGACTATTTTTACTAGTCACGTAAAAGTAAAGATAGGCAGTTTTCATAGCTTTTTAACCTTTTATAAGGCATACGTTGAAATTTTTCATTACTTATATTAAGGGCGATAAATTATAAGCTGATCGTTGATCGTCAACCTTAGTTATGCAAAAAAAAATTAACAAAGATCTTTGGTTGATTAAATGACCAGGAATGTGAATTTTGCTCGGAATTCCTTGCTTGTTAATAGTTGTTTATGTGCCGGGGTCGAAAAATTAATCAATGTGCAACATTTCAAATGTCAGCCAAAACATTGCAAATTTATGTTTTTTAAAGATAAAAATAGTGTATATAGTAATTACTATTCCTAATATTTATTTCTGTATAACCTTCCTTATAGATATGTATTCATAAATAGTTTGTATTAATGTTTTTTATAATTTTTTTGCAATTCAAGACTATGATAATCATTAGTTTGCAGGTAACACGACTGACTTAAATAATTTTAAAATATAATATAAATCATTAGGCAATTGTGTTTTTTTTAATACTAAATGTAGCAGAATTTCATAATATTTATTTATTTTCTTAAATACTATTTAAATGTATTAATTAGAAAGATATACATATAAAATCAATTAAATTTAATAAAAATGAATTGTTAATTCTGGCGTCTATCAGGCTACTCAAAGGTATTTGAGATTCCGTTAATATAAAGTAGATGGCTTTCAATTATTTTATTGTGCAGTTGAGTTCAAATTTCAACATTTCAAAATACTAAAAAAAAAACTTTTTCCAAAACCTCCACTAAAAATCCTCAAATTTTACGCACCTCGATTTGTAAGTGATGAAAATAGCAAATGACGGCAGCAAATACGGTAGCTTGGGTTGGAAAAGTTTTAAAAATATCCAACCAAATTGGTATTAGGACCCCGCCCAAAATATAGGTACCCTCTTTCTGGCTACCACACTGTCTTCCACCGATATAAATGTGTATTATACTGAATGCCATCCGTTCTAAATTTCGTACGGTCACTCTTTGTAAAATATAGGTATTATCCCTACTTTCTGTGGCCGCCCTTGCTCATCCCCATGATATTAATGTGTTTTATATTAAGTTCCACTGTTCCAAATTTTATTCAGCTGTACTCTGACGTGTGAATATACCCCCCTCCTCTCTTTCGGGTATCTCTTTTGCCACCTACTTGGATCAAATATTGCACCACAATAAAAAAGGCAATTCCTGATAACGCCGGGTTACAGTTAGCAAATGCCTAAATGTATCAAAAAAGAGACATCATCAAAGATCACATCATACATCCCAGATTGGAGTACTTCAGTAGTTAAATGCGACATTTCCAATGTAATGTATAAGTACCATTTTCAACGAGTTATCTCTTTATTTTCATGACCAATTTTTGCTGCTCATTTTTGCAGAGCATTAAAGAGTATTTTGTGTGTTTTTAGAATTGCAGTAGGCATTTTTGAAAATTTCAATTACTTACCATATTACAATTAATTAGATTGATATAAACGCAATGCTCGGGTCATTGCACTATCAATATTTGTGGTGGTCACAAGGAGATGGCGGGAGGGTAATTAAAATAAATACGAGTTTTTATATACAAATTTACACATTTATTTACAATATAGGGAAATACGAAAAAAGTAAAATTCTTATTGCTACTTATATCTAACCTTAATTAAACGCGGGCGCGCTAATTGTTTTTTTCACTCATTTTATCGTCTCCTTCACACTTGTGGCCAGCTGCATGACTACATGTTGCCTGCCGCGAGCGCATGCGACAAGCGGTATCTGGAGCCCGCCCCTGGTCCGGATCACGGGTGCGGGCTCTGCAGCGTTGCTCACAATGTGGTCTCCATAACCGCGTCTGGTTATCTCATGATGGGTGATCTTCGGTCCTCTAGCGTGAGCGGCGGGAATATCCGCCGCTTGCTTTGTGTCCATGGCGGGGTCCTCGGATGTCTTCCAGAAGGCACATCGCAGCTTCCTGGCGGCTTCGTCTCGAGCCAAAATGGCGGTCGGTATGGAGCTGGCCGGCGGCGCCCCGGAGCAGGTCTGGTGCGCTGGACAAGCGTAGAGCGAGAGACTAGCTTCGGCTTGGCAGAAACCCACCCAAGCCAATGCGCGGGGGAGGGGGCAGCGACCCTTCGTCCGTTGTGGATGCATGTTAGAAGCGGGTGAGGAGGGGCTTGCATTGCTCAGCGCGCGGCCAGCACAGTAATTTTTGAATATAATTAAATATCAATTTAAAAATCGGGCCGAAAATTATCGTATTAAAGTATCGGGCCGAATTCGTAATACGTGAACGTCACATGTGAGATGCGACCGTGGTGGTGCTTGGTTAAGCATCTGAGTTTTTTTTAGAAAACATCCCTACCAATGGTGGTTGTGCACCGGCCAGGGGCAGACTTTTATAAACTCTTGTATACAAATTCAAGAGCTTAGAAAGGCAATATCAAACATAATAAGCTTGGATGTTTAACCTTTGATATAATAAATAATATAACAAGACTTAATAATGGCGGGCGAATATCGTTATAATAAATAATCATGGTTTTACAATAAATTTATGTACTATATTCTTAAAAACTGCATTATCATAGTAATGCAACTACAAAAACTGCAACATCATAGTAACATAGTTCTTTAAAAAATTTTTATAAAAATCTTAGATTTTTTTAACCCCCTTTAGACCTAAATTAATTTCCTTGGATGAAAAAATTTTTTATTACTCAAATTTGTGTTAGGGAGAGTATTAAGAAAATATTTTTGCTGTTATTTTTATAGAAGTTACACTACGTACAAAACGCCTTAGGGCAGTGTTTAAGTCGTTATTAGTTCCTCGTCGAATTTATTAGATTTTCTTGCAGACTTGGGCATACACAATTAATTATCAGGAAAAAATATGTCGCTAAAATATTTTTTTTTCAAAATTATTAACCACGGCTAGTGTGAATGGCCAGATAATATGAAATTGTGTTCAATGGTCGCTTGGAGTAAATTTGTTATTTGAAAAAATGTATGTAAGACCTGCTAATTGAATGCTTCTATTCTATCCGGCACATTAGTTAATATACACTATTATATTTTTGTTACAAAATTTTCAATGGAGTGTAAAAGGTATGATCCAATTTCTCTATGACAACCTGAAGATAGTCCCAAATGCATTACATATATACATACAAACTTTATTTGTTATTATATTATATACACCAAGACAATGTATCAGATATTGTCTTATTAAGGAAAACACATTCTTATTGTGAAGTTGTAATTATTCAGAACATAGGTCTGTGATATTTTAAATACTAAATTAATGTATTAATTATAAATATATACATATAAAATCAATTTTGTCGAAAAATATTGTTTTAGCGTCACCGGGATTCGAACCTGGATCTTCATTTCCAATCCGGGGAAGTGCACTACCTTTGTGCTATAACGCCAGTATTTTTCTTGACAAATTTTCGAACCTATATGTTACATTAATACATTAATTTAGTATTTAAAATATTGTCTTTCATAATAAGCGACACCAGTGGAGATATTGGGTGTTGGTAGCGTTTTCATTAAATCAAATGCTGTATATGTAGTATTTTACTTAGCTTCTCCATTGAAACTCTAGCTGTGTATGGAGTAGCCCCGTCTTGCTGAAATTGTGTTCTGTTATTGAACTCAGGAATCAACCACTCGTCGATCACTCGGCAATACACGTCAGCAGTGACTGTCTTTCGCTGGTTAAAAATTGGCGATTCCCTGTACGACAGTGTCGAGGCCGAACATTGCTTCGTTTGGCTCAAATTATTCCTTGATGTTAATTGAAAGAATTTCATAATGGATCAAAAACATTTAAAAAAAAGATACGCGCATTAAGAGCTTGCACTATGAAAATATATGGACTCCTGGAACGAGGTTTAGACCTCCGACCGCTCGGTCTCTAAGTTAGTGTCTCATCACTAGAATTTTTTTCTTAATAAGTTTTGTTATTTTGTTTTTTAATAAAATATATTCGTTTTTTCTTTAAGAGATTTAAGTACATACTTAAGTATATACATGAGTGCGCTATGATTGCGGGATCTATGTTATTATAGACGAAACAAACCAATTATTATTAATAATTATCGCCGCTGGGGCAGCTCGAGCCTCCGGAATTATATTATGTCACCAGGTGACATATATCGAATTTTACATTCACGTTGACCACTTCATTTATTGGTAATAATGTTTTCAACATTAATAAATAAATTTTATGGAACAACAGACCATGGCTGCAATCACGGCCCTACTATACTACTACACTATTTCAACAAGTGATACAAAAATTCAAATACATAATGATTTATTGTCCAACAACTTTTTTTTATAAAGAGCGCAAATTAGGTGGAGATACGCATAAAAATCATTCAACATATTGAGCCGTCCCACATTTACTGTTTATCGACTTTGTAAAATAACTATTTTAATATTCGGTCGCTAGTGCGGAAACAGACATCTGAAGTGCTGTTGACGGAAACGTTGCTGGTTACTCCAACCTAAGGTACAGGTACGCACAGACACGTCACTAACATGACATACCTCACAAGCCTGGTGTTTCTGTAGATAGCGTATATCTTAAAACGGCACTGTTTCATTTACTTCCTACATTATTACAAGTTTATAATTTCACTATTTTTGTATATCACATCACAAACTTATTATTTATTTACGTTGTAATTACTATTTATTATTAATAACTTTTAACTCACCCGAACCAAATGTAACGCCACGAAACAGATGCAGAGATTCTTGGAGAACATCTTGCGTTCTATACTAGCTTGAACAAGTTGTCACTTCCATGAATTGATTCAATATTTATAAGAATTTTTTAGTAATATTAAAAATATTAGGAACGCAGTTATTTTATAATTGAATATATTCACTAGAAGTGTCTAGATAAATAACGAGGTTTTGAAATGATATTATTTATTGCTGAGTGTTATTACGATTACTAAACCATATTTAAAACAAAAATGTACACTCCAAAAGAAAAATTATTAATATTAGTATACATGAGGAGGAGGACACTGGTTATAGTTTATTTCAATACATTAACTGAATTTCTAGATATTAGTATTTCGTTCTGAGTGATTTCGCTAAGAAGTAGGTACGTAGTAAATTAATGAAAGTAATGTAAAGTTTTGTGTATAGATGATTTTAGCATAGTGAACACGATTAAAAAAATTATAAATTGGGTCATGGTTAAAGAATTACGTTTGATGATTGATTGATGTGGAATAATCGAATAAGGAGAGGATTCAAGAAGGATGTACTGCGCAAGTTATTATGATACCAGAAACAGACACGACAAACGTAGCAGGAAAATGGTCTCGTTAGCATCGAAAATTCCCGACTGCGCATGTTTGGCATAGAGTTTGCATCATCGGTTATTAGTTATTATAGTGGCATTATAAACGTTCCGGTAATACTTAGAATCTAATTATAAAAAATAAACGGGAACATCAGTGATTTGGCATCGAGGAAGCGGTGAAGGTCTTTAAAAAATGAACATATTTAAAATAAATATATATTTAATCTCTTCGCTTGCTGCTTACGAAATTAGACCTTTGGTAAATACGTAAGAGCGGTTGGCAAAAATTGACGCAGTAAACAGTCAATGTATTAAAATATTAATTATTTGGCCTGTGAACAGTCGAAAATAACAGGTAAAACTACAATTATATATTTTTTACGCATTTCTTCGCTTTTCCGGTCTTCTCTATTTTTTATTTTTTTACTTATTGACAGACAGCTTTATAGATTGTTTTTCTGCTCCTCCTTGATAGGAGCGCTAATCAGAATTTTAGCTATTTGTGGTTTTCTGCGAGGCTTTTTTTATTGGGTTCAAAGCATGGACCCGGCTTTATGTCCATAAGATTGAATTACGTTTTACTGGTAGAAGGGGGTTCAGAAGGTCCAGTGGCAGTCGAGTTATTCGTATTGATAAATTTGATGGTATTTTACAAAACCGTAGCAGTTCCGGGTGATTAAATTGTGAACATTGAGTGACATGATGTTATAGTACTTATTGTTTTAATACAAGGTCTATCTGTTATAGTCGAAGGTAAAAATTCTGAGCCGTTAAATATATAATGACTGAATGTCTTGGCATTCCGTTGAAGAATTGTTAATGGGATACCGTATTTTTTTGCCGCACAAGAAACTGTCTATCGTTTTGTTTTTACAATAGCTTTCTCCATAGTAACTTCATCCCAGGAACCTTGTGATGTTTTTTATATTTATTAACATTCAAAATAAAACACGCAGTATTCAAAATCGGACGTTTTAGGTTTACTTTAACAAACTAGGTAGTACCCACTTTGCCCCTACCCGCTTTGGGCCTAAAACTACAGTTCAAAAATAATTCTCATAAAATTTTAGACAGTCTAGAAAGACACTTTGTAAGATTTGGTAAGTGTAATTTTAACAAATGATACGTACATTAATTTTACATCCTTTAAGATTCACCTTAGTATCTTAGTATCGACGTACTTATCGCATGAGACTTACTTATACTTATAGCATATTTGGTCCGAATCTTTTAAATATACATGCTATTGTTCTCAAAGGTCAAGAAAGGCAGCGACAAATGAAATAAAAAAATGTGTAATTTAAATAGCACGAGAGCAATTTATTATAGAAACGGTAACAAGGCTAATGAGACTTTGATAGGAATTAAAATTTTATTACAATTGGAAATGGCTGTAGGTGACCACAAGTTTATATTTGACTGTTTAACACAATGAGATAAAGAAGAAAACCTCAGAATTCAGAGACGATAATCCGTTATGTAAATCTAAGTTTGTAAAGAAAACTTATATACAAAAATGAGAGTGACAGTAATAATTTAATTAAAATAATGAACCATGTGTGCCGGCACACGGGATATTCTTAATCTATGATGCGTTCAGAAAAGGCTATGCTTTACCACAAGATTAATAACATAATTGAAATGATTGCCACAAATCAAGTTGCTATATTAACCCAAAGGTGACTCACCGTTCTGTATCGCGTCATCCAATATGCTCGCGGTCTTAAGCTGCGCCATCAGGAATCTCGAGAGCCAATGTTGATTCGATGGAGAATGACGTCGTGTTCACCGATTCTATTAAAACCCGCCTTTTTCGTTTTTTATTTTAAAATGGAATATATCTTTCAGTTGAAAATATTGCAGAATATGTGCTTAAAAATTTCTCGAAAATGTATTCGATTGCTATAGCGAAAGTGGAGAGCGCGCTTTCCTAGATAGGAAAAGGTCCAGGTTCAAATCCCGGTAAGCAATTAAATATTTTTTTAATTGACAGGTTTTTATGTGTACCTTGAAAAAAATAATTATATTTACATTATTTAAATATTAGAAACTTTATATTTAATGGTTTTAAATTGGTGTATTAATTAAGTTTTTTTTTTAATATTTACGGAATAATAGATTAATAATATTTATTAATGTCGTATATTTTGATGCAATTTCAATAGGTGTTAGGTTATGTTCTATTTTTTCAATTTAGACAACATCATTTATTATCAAGAATAATAAGAACAATAAGTTGTCTATCATAGTAGGTACAACCTTACTTTATTCATTTTCATTCATTTTTTTACATTGTGCATAAAAGTGTAAACTATTACAAATCGAGTATTTAATATATTCATAAGGCATAGACAACAGCTGGTGTTATTAGGTAAGTTATATTTTAATACTTATACTCAGGATGCAATTGTTAAACCATCCCTCGCTAACGGTATATAACCTCCTGGATAAAAGGACGCTTGTGCGGCCATGGACTTGAAAGGCCCCTAGAGGCAACTATAATTGAAATAATTATCTTATACAAGGCGGACAATAATGTGACATTATATTTTTTCAAGTATTTATTTCTAATTATTTTTCTCCAGTGATCTATATTTTTATATGCTGTGGAATCGTGGACCCTGAATGTAAGGGACAGAAGACGGATTTATGCCTTTGAGATGTGGTGCTGGAGACCATGGACAGGAAGACTCACGAACGTCTCCATTCTACAGGAACCGAACATCAAAAACAGATTCGACCTGAGACGAATTTTTTAATTTTTTGGGCATCTTGCTAGAAGGGAAAATATAATAGCTTGCACAAGCTTGTTATCGTGGGCCACGTCAAAGGACGAATAGGAAAAGAAGGATCCCCCGCCCGTTGGACTGACAGACAATAAGCAGTTCTCTGGTGACAGCCCTAAGATCTGCAGGATGCCGAAAAAAATGGAAGAGCATAGTCAAGAGGGCGAGAGTTCATGAAAATCACAATCCTCAACCATAAGGGAAAGACGTGGATGGATGATTAATGAGAAATAGGCTTACCGCTGCGCAATTGGCATCTTTGAACTGGTTACCTCCAGCCTGAGTCACTGCAGCGGCAATGGCGTCATTTACAGTTGCTGATATCAGAAGGCTCAGGGCGGTTGTTGCATTCAGCAGACTGTCATGTAAGTCTGTGAGGACTTAGATGGCCTGGGTGAATCAACTCTGGACAGCATTGTTATACCAGTAGTCCACTCCAACCGAGGCATGGCGAGAGGAGCCGAGCACCAGAATGTGCTGCGGCTCTCGGCTATTTTCGTGTCGTCTCGTGCCATCTGCCCTCGCCGCGAGTGTGTGTACAGCCAGCTCTCCGTTTCTCCCGCTCCGCCTCGCCTCGTCCACTCTCCGTTTCACTTTCGGTTTTTTGCCCGAGACAAAGGGCGAGAAAGGAAGCAAAAGCGCTAGGGAACCCTGGTACATTCGTGTCAGTTGTCTTGACTTTTGACGTTTGAACATATTGTCTCGCGGAAATGGCTAATTTGGGGAATGAATTAACTTTTATATTTTTGAAGTGTATCAAGATGAGCCTGTGATTTAGGATCCCATGCACAATTGTCATAAGGATAAAAAAAAAGTGAAAGATGCTTGGTGTCGCTCGAGAAGTACTCTAAATCATTCAGTTGAAGATTTATAAAAGAAGAAAGGACTCCCTCATGGCCACTTTTAGGGGACATTTACGTAAAAAAAAAAGCTTCCATCAGATCAGAAGCGGGTGCGAATAATATTTATAAACCAATATGGTTTTCTTTTGAATTCGTGGAGTTTTTTCTTGCGCCAGTATATGACTGCAGTACAAAAGTACAAAAAGTACAAAACAGTGATCAATGAAAGTAGTATTAAGTATTTAAATATTATATTTTGCTCATTTATTTTTCACACAACTACAAAGTATTAGAAATATGGTTAGGTACAGTCATTTCGGGGAAAATTTGATAAAACCTGAGCAAGTGTATTTTTTATTTCTGTTGTCTTGTGATAGGATTGTGGAACATTCTGGAAACTGATGCCAATAACAAACCCTATTTAGAGTCTATCTATAGTAAACAGAAAAAATCACCTTTGACCTCTAGAACTATTTTAAATGAACATAGAAAATATAACAGCAACGTTAGTGAATTTGAAGGTTGTTTTCAATTTAACAGCTAGTATATTTTTAGTGATCTAAAACGGTAAATTTTATTAAAAACTATAATTTTAAGCTTCACACTTGGCTTACAAATAAAAACATCATTCAATTATGTTGTTTTTAAGCAAAAAAAACTTATTTAATTGAAACTAGGTTTTAATAAGACCTAATTCAGTGTTCGCGATCGCCCACCTCATTCTCTTTTTATTACAGGTTCCAATTTTATTACGCATATTCAGGTTTATCAAATAATACAGTTTTTCTATCGCGAGCTGTCTCCTGTACGGAGTCATGGCTCGAGCGGGAGGGGCCTAGCATCGGTCGGGCCCCCCTGCACCCGGCGGCCGCAAAATGCAGTGGTGGCGGCTTTCCAGTGGTGTGGAATGATATTCCCGCGCACGGGAAGATCGTGCGCTCGCAAACGGCCCTTTTCAGGACCGCGATACGTCGCGACCCTAGAAACATTATCCTGTGCGGCACATTCGGGTAACATTAGACATGTATAAAGTCATCGGAAAGCTTATTACTTACAATTTTTTGGTTATTATGGGTATATTTGGATTTCACAATTATAGCTATTATTTATCACACAAGAACAAAATAAACTCGTATGTTTCTTAAATATCAGAACCTTGTGTTAAAAATACTGTTTTCAAGATTTTAATGCACCATTGTTGTCTTTACCCGGAAGAAAATACGATATAAAGAACAACTAACTCAATAATTATTACAAGAAGCCCAGGATAAGATTTAATTGACGTCACCTATCCCATACTGTTCGTGTATAATCGTGTATAATATTCTTTAAAAGGATTTTAAGAATGCTGGAAATATATGGTCAGTCATCGTGACTTTGAATACGACCAATATAATAAAAGGAATCAAATAATCAAATCAAATAAAAACATAAAATAAACAAGTTTTTCATTTGTTTGAACCAGGTGTCTTAACTTAAATCAGATGATTTAATATAGGAGAAGGGTACCAAATCAAGACATTTTTTTAATTCTCGATTAGTGGAGTCTTTTAAACAAAAAAGTATATTTCAATGTTACACAAAAAGATTATATAATTAAAAATCAAGAAATTTAGTTACCAAAAATATTTTATCAAATAAATATAAGATTTTTATTTGTTCGAACCAGATATCTTAGCTTAAATCAGATGATTTAATATAGAAGAAGGGTACCGAGTCAAGACTTCTTTATTATTCTCTATCAGAGGAAACTTTTAAACAAAAAAGTACATATTTTTATTTGTTAACTTTGTTTTATTAACCACTTATTGAGTTTAAATACATCTACCGGTTTCGTAAAACACAATTTTCTTCTTCAGAATGTCAATACTAACTAAAAACATATATTATTGTTTCTTTACCAGAATCTATTTAAAAAGAACAATTATTTAAAAAATAAATTTAGTACCTAACTCAAATTGTTACTTAATACAAATGTACTTGAATAATTTTTAAGAAATAAATTTAGAATGGGACTTGTAGTTAAATTTAGTTGGTTGTTTATAATTATTTGATTAGTTTTACACGCTTTATTTATCTCCAACGATTGCAAATTATTTTATTTGTGACCAACACCGTTTATATGCAAAATTGACAATCCCAATTTTTTATCAAAACCATGACCATTTTCTATCAAATGATTAGGAAATTCTGAAAACCCGCTATAGTTCAAACATCTCAAATGCTCCCTTACTCTTATATTAAAATTTCTACCTCTTTTACCAATATAAAATGCAGCACAATCCTTGCAACTATGTTTATAGATACCAGAATTGTTAAATTTATCAACTTTGTCTTTAGAATTTATGAAATGCCGGTCTAATGTTTCGTGGTAGGTGTTTAAATATTTGATTCGAAAAGTTATTTTAGTATAAAATTCTACGCCAATAATCATTATTATCGATATGTTTTATCTATGATTTATTTAAAAATGGATTATTATATACTTTTAATTTATTTTTTAAAATAGTGTCTATCAAACCTGTATTATACCCGTTATTATCATTGTTATTTCATATTTGGATTGAAAAAAATCGCTAAATTGTAATATAACTACTAACTAACTTATTATGACGATTTTTTCCGCGGGTAGGCAGAGAGGATAGAGCGCCACATTCTTCTGTCCTGACACACAATTCTCGCATAGTCCATATTCATACATCTTCCACACAAGCTCGTCGATTATTGAGGCTTCTAACATGACCATCTTATAGTATTTTGTTAAACTGGCCGTGCCAAGTCTTTCGCGGACGTCCTCTATTTTTAGCACCATCAACACTTGCGTGTATATTTTTCCTACCATTCTTTTCTCATTCATCCGTTCCATATGACCAAACCACGTAAGTGATCTTTTTTTAATGTTACTCATTAGTTTGAATACAGTATATCATAATCTACTGAGCTTGGATCAAAAATGATATTTTATCACTATAATAACTAGATCCTGGGATTATAATAATATAATATTATAATAATATAAGTATTTAAATAACGTTCATAAGTCAAATATCTAAAATTGTTCGATTTAATCGGTTGATGGTTGGACACTGGTCAAAGTGCATAGGATCGTAGTCTATTCTTAAATATTTATTCTGGTGCTTTTGATAATATTATATATTCAAAACATACTTGCGGTGATCGGCTTATGTGTGTATAAGTATGTTATTGTATCACTATTATAATTTTAGAATTGGTTTTGAAGTCTACTACGCGAGAGTTTATTTTACTATTCAATATTTCGAACTAGAGTAAAATAATCTGGGATGACAAAATTTTTGAAAAAAGCTTTTTTATATTTTAAATTGATAATCTATGGTATCTAAACAATTTATAGATTATAGTTGGCGATACTTATAAAATAGTGTGGCTATTTTTGAAGTTTTTTGACAATTTTCTTATATCGATAATATTATATAATATTTTGATATACTTTAATTAAAAAGTACGAGATATAAGCGGACCGTATACGATCATTCAGAATTACATTCATAGCCAGTCAGAATGACATTCTACCTTGGAATGATGAGGAGTCTTAGACTATCATTCTGAATGACATTTAGAATAATGTTTTTTTAGATCAGTTTACCCCGGACTATCGTGCTAAGTAGCTGGTTAGCCAAAATTATGAAGATAAGTAAAAAGAAAAGGCGTGATTGATCATTATATTAGCTCTATCCACTTTAACATTCCGATCCGAAAGATCGAAAACAGGATCGAGGGCCGGAGCCAGATACAAAGTGAATCCAATCAAATTTGCGTTTTAATGAAGTATAATGGTTTGGGCATATTCTATATCGTATTTTTAATTAAATTTCTTAAATAATGCGAACAAGGTACTACTAAATTTGTCATCATTTTATAAGAAACCCTAGTATTTTGAAGTGTTATCGCGACATCATGACTACGAGCTTCACGAACAGAATTACGTAACTGGTTGTGCCGCGATTGCGAACTTACCACACGTATGTTCATAGCTCATGGGTCAATATTATAATATTTATTTCAAAATGCATACAACTAAAAGTGGGATAGAATTATTGGGATTATATTTAAATACATACAAGTATAAATGGGATAAAACTTTAATATTTTACATTCGTCACAAAGTAAAATGATGTTTAAATGACAAATAAAAATCTTTACATTTATTTAATCAAAACTTAGAAATCTCAACAGCACATAACTTAGAAAAATAAACACATCATTTTCATTGAAATTACAAACATAATCAAGGAAAAAGTCTTAATATATTGGAAAAAAGTAAAAAGGTTAATTCGGGGATTAATTATTCGAATAAAGCAAAAAGTGTTAAGTGGAGTACAAGGATAATTAATATTATATGATAGCCAAAAGAAATATATAATTTTTTGGAGAATAAGTATGGGAATAATAGTGCCAGTAAGTACTGAATTTAATAGAGATAACTTTAAATTTTAAAATAAAAACTTTACGAATATTACATAAAATTATGTAACACTTGCTGGGCTTTTGCCTACCTCTTCCAAGTCTGTCTTGGTACTCCACTCGGCCTTGATCATGATCGGTATTCACTAGTGTCTGAGGGCTTTGTCTATGTCACGGGACTCTTCCGCTTTCGTTACACGTCATACGTTCTCGAAATTCCAAATTCTTCAACCTCCCTCATTCTCCGCTAAGATTATCAGATATGTTTTTATTTTGATGATATGTTTTTGTTGAATTAGAGATGCGCAGATGGAGTACGTTTCACATCAATATTCTTACTATTTTCAAACTAAGCTAAACGCTTGTGCTATGAAACCAGGATTAACTTGATGGCCTCCTAGAACGAGGCTCTAACGCCCCCGACCGCTAGATCGCTAGGTGAGTATCGTAACCACTAGAGCACAAGCACGTATTGGGCCTTGCGCAAGACTTTCGACGTTAAGAGTTTGTATGTATTCCGTACTGATACAATTTTTGTGAAATTATTTAATAATGTTGTAATGTACAGAGAGACAGATTTTCAAGATCAAATCTTAAATTTGGTCAAAGAACCCCCTTAGAGGATATTTATAATATACTACATTCTAATAAATAAATAAAATTATACTAAGTACTAAACACCATAAAAAATAATTTTGTACCTTACTTAAAGTGTTGTTATTAAATTCATAGAGATTATTTTATTTGATTTCTCAAATAACTTCACATTATTGTGTGAAACATTTTCAGTGTTTTGAATACAAGTTTAGTAATGCACACTACAACCGCAATAATGTATCGAAAACGACAGCCGCATTCATTATTAAAATTAGTTGAACTAGAAACTTGAGTACCAGAATAAGAACAAAATAAATTTTGCGCAAATACCTCTATTCAAATTAATCGAATTAACTAGAAAGATATACAGAAAAAATATTTAGCTGCTACCGGAATTCGAACACGGATCACTTCCTTTCCGGAGAAGCGGATTTTCCATTTTCTCTAGAGCAATCGAATACATTTTTGACAAGTTTTGAAGATTTGTTTATTTTAAGATGGTGTTTTTTTTAGATGGTTTTCTTGAGAAAACCTAGGCCGACGTTCCGGGATTACACGTACTACGTGTAACGGGATACGCGTGCCATTGTAAAGGCTTTACCTCAAAAGTTACGGTATTATGGTACTTGTTCGCGTGGGATATAAATCTCTCCGAACCGTGGGAGAATATTAGTGTGAATGCACTAATTTGAGGATCATTGATTTTAAATAAATAGATTTTTTATACATCATAAATATTTGTCCCAAAACATAATTGTAAAGATTATTTTTAACATTGTAAACACCGAAAATTTTATTAATGTAATCCAATAATACCTAGAAAATTATTTAATACCTATTATATTAAATTGAAGCATTTTAAAATTTTTATTTTTTTATTGAATATAATTTACCTCCACAAATATTGTAGACTTTACTTACTTTAAATATTTTTTATCGATTTACATACATGTAATACATTAAGTACAAATATTATTAACATATGAGGAACGTTACATATACTTTTAAAATATTAATTATTGATTGACATTTACTAAATAACTGGTAGATCATTTTGGTCATGATTTATCATATTGTACTCAATTACGGTGTAAGGGAGCATTGAACGATGGGTGCGAAGACGAGTGGCGCAATTGTGGCGGCTTGTATTTGTCTTTGCACGCAGGCTTGAGCTTTAGTTGCGGTTATTTGTATTACACTATTAATAAGGGCAGTTGCTTGATTCACCTGAAAATATACAAGGATGAGTTAGATATTAATTACTTCTCATCTATAAGGCTCATGTAAACCAGTCAGGACTGGTTTACAGATGGGTATCAAATTACTGTTGTAGAAAATTATTACATTAAAAAAAAAGAGTTATGCTTGAGCTACATATATGTGAATGACTAACATATGAATGTAGCTCAAGCAAACTCTATCCAACAAATAATAATTTCTCATACAACTCCACGCTAACCAGTGGCATGACCATAAAAATTGGGCCCCAATGCAGAATGGCTTGCTAAATTAGTAGTCACATGTCCTATGTAATATTTACAATTTGCATGGTATTTTATGAACTTGAAGTTTTAAAAAATACTTGATTTAAGGCTTTATTCACTTTACGATGATAGTCTGGTCCATAACCTGGCATATAGTGTGGTACTGCTAATGTCGATAATGTTATTACGTGTTTTTGCTATAATCGCGCGAAACGATTTAATTGTATAATTCAATTTGTTGTTACAAATTATCATTAACGCTGTGAAAGGTATCGATACTCGCAAAAATATCGATTTATATTGGATTGTAGGGTTGGAATTTTATGGGCTACTTTCCAACGTTTGCCCGATTGCACTGCATTGGTTGCATTAGCATAGTTACGCCACTGAAGTCAACCAAATGATATTACCAATCTTTGGTGTTGTCCTATCGGTATTCAATCATATTGGGAAAGTCGTTTTATCTGAATATTCTAACTCATTTTTTTCTTGCAGTTTATAATCTCTGGTGTCCAAAAGAAATATGATATCTAACAAAACATAAGACTGTTACGATGTTCGCAGGTTATATAAACTGTTAATTTTGTGTTTTAAACGAATCAATTTATGCAATTTTACTACCAAACTTTTGATACATGCTCTGAAAAAAGAACACTACGAACATTTGTATCAATACCTACCAAAATGCCAGGCAATAATAATTTGGAATAAACTCACATATCCCGTTAAGGTTAAAAGCTGGGACGCTACATCTCCGGAGATCGTCCCGATAGCGGTCACGGTGCACGCAGCGTTAGTAATTACTCCCAAAATGTTTCCAGATGCCGATGGTGGACAGGCAGCTGCTAACGTTGTGTTCGCATTTACCGCTATATTGGAGAGATTATTGGCTAGACTAGTAACACTATCGATGCGCGATGTTATCTTGGTGACATTAAGATTCAGACATGTGTTTAGGATGGTGTTTAGGGCGCTCGTTTCTAAAGCCGTGAGTGATGATTGAGATTGCTGAAAAAATATTTAGAAAAAAAAAAATAAATATATATATATGTATTAAATGTGTCAATTACAAAGATATACAAGTAAAATCAATTTATCGAAAAAATATTTTTGTTGCTACCGAGATTCGAATGTAGATCTTTTCCTATCCGGGGAAACGCATTAACCGATTAAAGTATACCAACATAATAAGTTGACGATAAATTTTCGAACTCATATGTTGCATTTTAAAATTGACACATCTATCATTCCATTATTTGAAAGCAATCTTCTATATATTTACGGAATCTCAAACTCCTCTGAGGAAAATCCGATAGGAGACGCCAGAATTAATTAATAATTAGTTTTTATTATATTTTGGAAACACAACATATTTTTGAAAAAAAAAAAAATATTTACCTATTGAGTTACAATAAGATAAGAATATTACAATCAATAAAATATCAAAGTTTGCATATATTTAATATACGTGTATATTTACATTTCTGTAACATAAAAATATAACATTTTGTTTATTATTGTGACAAAATGAAAATTTATTGATTCTCTGAGGGCTAGTCTCGGGTGGGAAGTCGGCGTTGAATGTACAATTTTCTTTGGAAATAAAAATTGAATTTCTAAGTTTGTTTTTGTTACTCACTGTTATGCAGTTGGCAACTTTGGTTGCGTTACCTCCAGCCTGAGTCACCGCAGAGATAATGGCGTTATATACTGCTGCTGATATCTGAGGGTTCAAGGCGGTCGACGCAGTCTGCAAAATGCTCTGCAGGTTTGTGAGGAGTGAGGTGGCCTGGGTGAACCCGTTCTGTGCGGCGGTGATAGCCTGTGTGACTACGTTGGCAACGGCACCCTCAAGGAAAGTATCGAGTCCAAAAATTGCTTCATTTGACTGAAATTATTTGTTGATGTAATATAAATAATTGTTTACAGCGTTACTTTTGTAGTTGGACATAATATAATTTATTTTTTAACAAAATTGTGTTAAAATAAGTAAACAATACTCTCATAGTTTGTCTTGAAAATTCTGTTTAAAAATTTTTGCGACATAAAATGGTTTTTATAAATTGTAGGTATATCTATTAATATTATAACTTATATACAACTTGTTCAGTCACATTCGCAATACGGTATTATTGAATGGTGAGGATCATATAAAACTTCAATATCACAATTAGAAATTACTAAAAGAAATGACTATTCAACTCTTTACAGAATTCAAAGAACCAAAAATAATAGAGATAAATAAAAGAAATATAATAATCAAAATATTATATTTTTTTAAATAAACTAAATATTAGAACCATTTTTCGATCTACAAGATTTAGAGACCAAATTGATATTCCAAAACTTAAATTTACCGCAACCTAAAACCACTATATTTATCAAGGCATCAAATTCTTTATTAATCTCCCCCTTGCAATTAGAAAAATTATGGATTATTATAAATTTTTATCTGAAATAAAAAATATGTATGCAGATTAGCAGACACATAAATTATATACTCTCATATATACTCCTCTATCACGACTCTCGACTCTCATAGAGAAGGAAAAAATATAAAAATAAATATATATATATATATATATATATATTTATATATAATTAATATAATCATACATATGATGTGACATTTTGAAAATACGCGCCAAGACCGAGGGTGCCATCTACCGACGCGAGTAGGTGCGGCCGGTGCAGAGAGAGGTCGGTGGAAGTTAGAGGGGGACTTCGTGGCGAGCGTCCGAGGTGAGTGGTGCGTGTGGCGGACGCCATGCGGCGTTCCGCCATAAATAGAGTATTGGCGAAGGAGATTGAGAAATTGAGAATTTATCGCAACAAGGACTGTGAAACGCGGTGAATACTAAGGATGAGGCCTCGATTCACCCGCGTGATATATGGATCGTCTAGCGGGGATTCGTGTGGAAATTACCGGCGAGCGGCCGTGGTAAACACGTCAAGGTATTCCTATTTGGACCTGCTCAAGATGGCGTGCATTCGAAGGTCATCGATGACGAGATGGAATACTGGTCCGAGCGCATGGCATCCGGAAGACAACTGTGACCCACTACTGATGGATATGTCGAGCATCATGGAAACCGGAATTCTTGAAAGTGTCTCCTCATCAGATGGGAGAGTGCCGAACTTTGTTAGAAAGAATTATTGTTTATAGAAGATCTGGAACTATCTACGTGCTATGTAGAATTTCTCATGTTTATAGTGATTAAAATGTAAATAATGTGTTGTAAACTAATGTTGTTATTGTCTGAGACCTCCCCCACACATCTGAGATAGGCATTCCGACACCAAACCTTATTGACCCACAGACTGAGTCTAGCTGGTGGCGTGGTGCGCTGGCATCCCATCCTCTGATGACAGCGGCACGACGTAACAATATATATAATTATTGATTACGTTTAAAAATGTATTATATATCGTTATATCTTCTAACAAATATAAATTAAAAATATCATATTTAAAAACAAAATCATTTTTAATGACATACGAAATCAGTTAAGCTTAAAATTGAAAGTTAAAGAAATAAAAATGAAGTTGTTTTAGACTGCGGTCGTGCAACGATATTTATTATTTGGAATACACGAAATGAAATTATTTCACGTATATATTTTTTTAGTCGAACATTTTCTACATTATTTTTGTGTAATTTAAAACATTTGATACTATTTTACTTACCTGAATCATATAAACAGCTAGCAGACTGACAAAAACAGTCTTGGAGAACATCTTGTGAACTTGAATTATATTGTACTCTTTTCCTCTCTAAATTTGTTAGTAGGAATTATACTGAACTGCTAAAAATGAAATATAAATGAGATGCGAGTATTTTTGTAAAGATTTATGGGAAATGTTTGCTGTGAGATACTGAAAAGAAAACACTGGTTTATATTTTTATTAAGAATAGTCTCTTTCCCATTGAACATCAAACGCCAGATAGGTACTTTTGATAGCATTAGAGGAACATTTGATCAGAAATAAAGCTACCATTGATACAAACAATTGCACAATAGAAACAATTAATTAATTATTATCAAAATTTATATACTTTTAGTTTAAGTAAATTAATTTAATTATTGAACAAAAAACTACAATAAAGTAATTGAAAAGTGTATAGCAAAATTATTATAAATGTAAAATAAATTTTCTGATAAGTATTTTTAAAATTAGCGGAACTTTATATATATATACCCATATATCTTGTGAAATAAAAAAATAAATAAAATATTACACGTGTTTAATATTATAATAATCGGAATAAGTACCCATTGAACATTTTCTTTATAATGTAATATCGCAAAAGTTATAGGTAGTTACTTTGCCAAGTACCCATAATTGTTATGAACCTTGTGGTACCACGTAATGAATTTTCAATATCGTGCATTTAGAATCACGATATTGAAAGATTTTAGATTTATTTAAGGGACTATTAAGGAATAATTGTGGATGGAATATAGTGATTAGGAAGTAAATATAAGTTACTTATCTATTTGAATGATTGTAAAATAATCATATTAATGTGATCACGTGTGTTTACAATAGTTGTCAGTATCCGGGATTCAGATTTAGTTATCATTTAAAATAGAGATTTACGGGAATGGGGCATTGTTATTTGTGCAACTCTTAAATATCTCATTGTACACGATGTGTGCAAAATTTCATCCAGGCACCGGGAAGGTGATGAAGAGTCAGGGGGAGTGGGGTGGAAAACATTGTTTTCATCCGAGCCCTACAATATAATACACATTTATATCAGAAGGAAGTTCTTTTGTATTTGCCCTATGCTAATTTTGGAATGGATGGTATTAAATTTAAAACAAATTTATATTAAATACTCATTAAATGTATTAATAAGAAAGATATAAAATTAATTTTATCGAAAAGTATTGTTGTTGCGCTACCGGGATTTGGGATAGATGTATTAATTTGAAAAGTGATGAGTTTCACGTTCACAATAATACAAAATCACAGCGGTGTGTTCAATGTAGTGATTAAACACGAATTCACATGAGAACACTTCCTCTCCTCGACTTCCAAAAGGACAACCGGTCGAGTCAAAGGAACAAAATGTACCGAGGAGAATAGGCTAAGGGGGTAGGAATTAACTAAAAACTGGTGACAATATACTACAATAATATGAATGAATGAATAACTATAAAATTATACGTATTCAAATATAAAAATAATTCATTTCATTTATCACGAACACGGAACAAATATATATCCATTCGTTCCAAATTTTGTTCAGATGTATTGTGACCAATTAAGATATGAAAATATAATCACCCCCGTCCTTCCTTCAGGTTATATTTTCTGCCCCCTACGTGAATCAATTATTTAAAAAGGCAATCCTGGGTAACGCCGGGTTACAGTTAGTAGATGCATATCAGTATCAGTAGCGTGCAGTAGGTATAGATTTAAGTAATGCTTACCAATGATATTATACTATTATATAGTGTAAGGTGTAGCCCGCCACGACTTGGAAGCGCCATTGTGAGGCGTGTTCTGGTGGACAGGGGAGAGTGAGTACGTGAATCAGTAGCTATCTACTTACCATAATATCGAGATCCACCTTCCCATCTTCTGGGAAAAAAACATGAAAGGTGATATTTCATAATAAAAGAGAGTCGGCAAATTTTACGTTAAATTTTATTACAAAAATTAAAAAGAACTGAAAATTATTATTTTTTTGATAAACAAAAATAAAATTTAATTTCGGAGATGCATAACAGGCGACGACGACAATAATAATTTTGCAAATAATACGTCGATCTGGGGCGATTCCTCTTGCTTCTGCGGTAAAAAAATAATATCTTCTTGCATCCGTCCCTCTTGATGTCCTTGGAGCAGCATCTACCGCCGTTTCCGAGTGTCTGGCAGTTCAGAACAGAACACTCCTTCAACCGGCGGCCCATGCACGAATCTTCTTCTCCCAGGAGGACCATGATAAGAAATTGTCGACGGTGACGGGAAGAAGACATGATTTCAAGTTGTAAAAGAAGTTATAAGAAGTAATAAATGAAGGAAATAAATAAAAGAAGGGAAATTTTATAATTTCCTGCAATAGAAATTTTTACGATACAATTAGAATTCGTAATGGTAGAAATAAGTGCGTTGGGAGATCGATTAATTGTCAATGATTTTACTCTTCAATTATTATTCCTGGTGCGACATCCAAATGCCTCTCTGGCGTTGGCTCTACGCCTGGATCCTATATGGGCTCTATCTTTAGCGGGAACAGCCGAATGGCCGCCCGTGGCACAAACTCCCTAGCTCGAAGCGTGAATAGGATTACTTCTTAGGAGACGCCTTCCACGTGTAGATGATGGTCCTGGATCCTAGACGTGAAGTGTGGCCTGATGCTTGTGGTACCAGCGTAGGGTGGCGGAGTTTAGGCTTGTAGTTGTTTGATCACCAGACGATACCCAAATTATCCAGGCAAACTGGGACTCTGGACGCGATGTTCTTATGCAATTTGTGCGTGTCGCATATGATATCGTCTCCGCTGATAGCGACAATTTATTCTCACTACACCAAATTATGTTGATTGTATTTTTTTCATATAGATCCACCGGGACCCTTTTTATACTTTTACATCAACGATTAAACACAGAGACATCACGCTTAAACTCGAGGCGCACAGTTTACATTTTCCCCGGGATCACAAATTATAAAACGCTTGCTTATTATATCAGAGTTGAAAACTAGATCGTGTTTATGGAGCGATCTCTCCCGGCTGGGATTGGGAGAAAGACTGAAGCATGAGGGTGATGCATCGCTTATGGTGCATTTGCCTACGTGACTTAAGTCACGTACGCCGGGTTTTTTATTGCTGTTCCCACGCCACATCGTCCATCTAACAATACAGATGTTTATTGCCCTCCGTCCCTTACCTTCGAATAAGTGTTTTTGTATCCTTGAACAAAATATTGTTTTGGGTAATTTTGCATTCTAACAATATATTGACATACATATTTTTGTTCTAACAGAGGTGAATACATAATAAATATACATAATAAACATTAGACATATACTCATAGTTTATTGTGTGGGATGGAGTAGACTTCACCTCTGATATAAGCAGCATTGTCCTGGCTACTTTGCTAGACTGAAGTCTGTGTTAAAGTAGCCAGTTTTTTTTTCGTGCTGTTGTGGTGTTATTTATCGACAGGTATAAAAAGAGAATTACAAATATATATAAAAAAGTAAAAATAAAATAAAAATATATGTAGTGGGAGTGTTGTAGGACTAGTGAATTATTAGTGAAGGTATTGTATAAATTATATTAGTATGTTGGATAGCCATGCTTCTGATTCATCTCTACCTGATTGAATCATATATTGGGTCCATATTTGTATAATCTTATTGAAATTAAACGATTTTCAGTTGGTACTGAGTGTGTTGTATAGTTTCGGAGCTAAGAACATGTAGAATCTTTGATAAAATGTCGTTGTTGTGTAGATTTTTGTTGTTTGTCTTGTGTTGTGTCCATGATTTATAACTTGAGGAGAGTTGTTAGCATGGAAATATTGAACGAGTCTCAACATAAAGATTTGTATTATATCTAGGATATTGTAGTCTTTTAATATGTGTATCAATTGGAAAGATAACAGAATATAAGTAAAACTTCGTCAAAAATGTATTTGATTGCTATAGTAAAATGGTGAATAATTTTCCTCAGATAGGTAGAGGACCAAACGTTTTTGGTGGCGTTCCGTTGGGCACCAATATCTCATGTTTTGTCCATTAACATAGCCATCGATATAAAAATGTGGTTTATCAGTAAACAATATGTTTTCAAGCGTTCGTGCTATTCCAAAACGTTCCAACATTGTTCTCGCTAAGGTTTCACCTAAAAAAATAATCATTTTCTGAAACTGAAAGGTGAAAAGAATAGTTATTTTCATTGAGAAACTGCACGATTTGTAGTTTGTGTGGGTGAAACTGTAGTTTATTTTTCAAAATAACGTGCACTATTGATTTTTTTTATTCCAGAACAGACTGCAATCTTCCTTATCAATTTACGTGGATTGCGCATAATTTCACGTCAAACTTGAGCCACATGTTCTGGCGTCACTGCTGACGTTGATGGTCCCGGAGGAGTTTGGTTAACTTCCTTCTTATCTGAACTTTTGAACCCAACACTAGATAAATTGCGTAGTCGGCCGATCATTTACTCGTCGAATCATCAGAAAAACAACATCAGAAAAACATTACTTTGGATAGTGTGAGAAGAAAAAAAGTTAAGCTGTATCGCGTATGGAATATTAAATATTATCTTTAAAATTGAGTTCAAACTCACACATAGACAGTCAGCTAGGTGACAAAATAGTAGCCTGATTATATGTGTGTGTGTTCACCAGCCTTGAACATTATTATACTTGTCATTAATATACTTGATGATTTTCCTTGCGTCTTATCCGAGAGGCTTGCCACAGGAATCAAGTCAACGATGCTTCGGGATGATTATTGTTCCTCTTCCTTGTCAAGTTGTATTTCTGAACAGATGCCAGAATGGAGAGATCGATTACTCGAAACAAACCTACTGCGAACGACCTCTTTCATTAATTAGGCATGGTTCCCAGTCCGAATTGCACAACATATTATAGATTTACCACGGGTGAAAGAAAGATTGTCAGCTGAAGGTAAGTACACAGGACTCAATTCCAGCCGAACCCACATTTTCATGTCAACCACTATCTAGCAGGTGGCGTTCTATCAGAACGCAACGTAACATGGCGCCCAACGTGGAGCGAACGACGTAGCATGGGTTCAATGTAAAGGGCGAACGACGTAACATGGCATAAATCTGGAATTTAAAGTCACTCACGAGGCGAGGATTTTTTCTCTCACTTGTGGTTGGCGCCCTAAGCTTTGTGTGTAATGTCGACTGGGAAGGAATTGTACTAATCTATTTTTTGGTATCTGTTATAGCGATTATCCTGAATGAAACAGGAAGCTCGAGATGGAAAATGGGAGTGAAAGGTGGTGAGGTTTTTTTAATTTTTTGTTAGTAAATTTCAGTGTCATGAAATTGTGTATGAAAAGTTTGTTAAATGATTGATTTGAAATACCGTTCTTTTTTCTTCTTGTAGAGTAAATTTATTTATAAAATGCCACATGTAAATGTAATTTTATTTGTTGAAGAATGTCACAGTAACGCAATTTTGTCACATGTCATACTGGTGTATTACACTTGTTGAATAATTTTTGGATGTTAACATAACACAAATGGGTGACGTAGAATTTTTTTGCTCAGTGTGACTTTTGCATAAGTATGTAACTTGATTTGACATTGTAATCGGATATTATATTCGAATATTATTGTGGTCTAGTGGTTAACATAGTTTAATAAAAATTCAACATAGTATTTATTCAGCTCTTTAGTAAATAATTAAAAATTTGAATTGTATTTGTGTGAAAAAAAATGTGATTAAGCTTTATTTAAAAAAATAATTACACCGATTAAGATTCTAGAAAATTTTTAATTACAATGTTCTAATAAAATACGCAATATTTTATTTATAAATTAAAATGTTTGAGTATTTGCCCGAACTATTTTGGAGGCTCGAGGTCTTTCTTGTAATTCGGCCTTCTCATATATTCCACGAGTCCGTGTCTGGCTGTTTTGCGGATTTGTTTTTAAAGGATTTAGAAATGCACGTAATTATTGTTCCCATTAGTGTCAAATGGCGCGGCTACATTTTAAAACATTCGTAAACAGTTAACATTTATTGGCGTATAAATTAATTGTGTATTTTACTGCGCGGTTTAGCGTACGAGCTGATAGTACTTGGCAAATGTTAACTGTCGTTTAGAAGCGCGGGAATATTATTGGAATGCTTTTTGATGATAAATGCTTGAGAGATTTATTATGCTGAAATAGCACATAATTGATATTTTATGACCACTAGAAGTTTAATTTTCTTGATGTAAAGAGATCTCGTTCCTGATATAAAATATGTAAAATGACTTGTTTTGAAGATAAGCCATTGTAAGATTTGTCTAATATCACATATAATTACGACCTTGGATCTTTATTATGTATCCCTTTTTATTATTTTTTTAATTTATTAAATTAATTTTAATTTGTCGTTTTTTAAGTTAATTTAAATATTTTCTCCGAACGGTTTAATAACTAATTGGTTTTATTTTATTTGAGGTTAGATGACCCGGGAAGCTGAGATCGCTCTGTTTTGGAGTTTGATGATAAATTGTGAGAGCTGGGTGTTCGCTACAGTGAGAAGAGTCGAATATTGTTAAAATATGAATTAGGAGTTTTTTGTTGATTGCCGTCATTGAATTTGGTGGTTGGTCACTTTTATAGTTTTAACAATTTTTAGTAATGTAAGAAACACTATGATTACTCCAGGGTTAACGTAAAAGATTGAAAGAAGAATTTTTTTTTGTTAACTTCTTAGTAAGGATGCGAATTTTAGATTTTTGGAAATTAATTTATGCCGTCGCCTTGTATTCTATTCTTCTCGACATAAAAATGCGAAGAAAGCGTAAGTACTTATTAAATCTTTCGGGTACCAGAAAGGGACTGTTAACAAATTAATTTGACAATTACCTTTCAGCAGTCGTTTGTACACCGCTTGCGAGTATAAATAATGACCTTAAGTTCGGTGTATGCTGCATAGATGTGATATATATATATTTTGAAGTGATATATATATATATGGTATTGTTAGCGGGGGACATACATCTCAACTGTAGGAGAATATTAAAATATGTACCGTAATAATTTGAGGAACATTGATAATAAATATACCCATTTTTAAAAATCATCATTATATTTATCCCAAAACAAAACTTAAAAAATATATATTAATTTTTTAAACACCCCCTAGAACAAATTTCAATAAAATACATATATGCACGTCCAGAAATACTTACAATATCAAGGTCATTAAATAAAAAAAATATTTATTTGTTTTATTTACTGATTACCATTTTACATGCACAAATAACTGAGAAAATGGTACGAATTTTTACAATATAACTACATAACATATTATTTAATCAATTTTCCTAAATGTAAAATGAATTACTAATATTATTAAATCACTTTGATCATGACTCATCACGTTGCAGTTACGGTAAGAGAGAGCACTGCACGATGGGTGCCATGACGGTCGTCGCATTTGTGGCCACTAGTAGCAATTGTTTCTGGACGCAGGTTTGACCGTTAGCTATGGTCGATTGTATACTATTAACAAGGGCAGTTGCCTGATTCGCCTGAAAGTATACAAGGATGAGTTAGTTGTGTATTACTCCTCATTTTAGGCATCTATGAACCTGTCAGGACTGGTTTATAGATGCCTATTAAGTAAAGTTAAAAAAAAAAATTAAATGTTATATATATTAACGACTAAACTTTTGGTATTTTTCTTTTGGAAAAACATTATTTAAACATATTTTAAATTGCTAGCGTTTAGCTTAGTTTGAAAATAGTAAGGATATTGATGTGACAGTATTATGTTTACGCATCTCTATTAAAATAAAACATATATATTAGGATTTAACTCACATATCCCGAGATGCCCATAGACTGGAACGTTAACCCTCCTGTAGTCACCCCGATAGTGCTCACGGTGCACACAGCGTTAGCAATGCTTCCTACCAGGTCTCCAGACGCCGGTGGTGGGCAGGCAGCTGCCACAGTTTTGTTGAAATTCACCACCATACTGGTGAGATTATTGGCTAAACCGGAGACTGAATTGATGAGTGATATTGCCGCGCTGACATTAACATTCATACATGCGCTAATGACCGAGTTTACGGCAGTCGTTTGGAAAGCCGTGAGTGCTGGTTGGGATTGCTGAAAAAATATTTAGAAAAATTTTAATGTATTTTAACGACAAATTTTGTAACAAACAAATTAAAATATTCCGTTTCCTGTCATGACGCGATGCCATAATTTGTAATATTATTCTCTAATAATTTTAGATACTTCTAGAAAGAGAACAAAGGTAGATATTGTGAGGACATTTGTATTACATTATTTTACTGAATTATTGATTCGAATTGTTTGATTGTTGATTCGAATAATATTTAGCAATAATTAAGATTTTAAAAGAGATTAAAATTATTTACCTATTAAGATATATATTTATTTGATATATTTCTGTCATCTGAAAAATATAACATTTAATTTGCTTTGTTTATTATTATTATTAATATATGTTGAGTTAGTGGTTAACGAGAAATAGACAAAATAAATAAGATTTGGTTACTCACTGCTATGCAGGTGGTAACTTTAGTCTGGCTGCCTCCAGCCTGAGTCACCGCAGAGATAATGGCGTTGTTAATAGCTGTTGATATCTGAGGGGCCACGGTGGCCGCCGCACTCTGCAAATTGGTCTGCAGGTTTGCGAGGAGTGAGGTGGCCTGTGTGAACCCGTTCTGAGCGGCGGTGTTAGCCTGCGTGGCTAAGTTGGAAGCGATACCTTCGAGGAAAGCATCGAGTCCAAAAATTGCTTCATTTGGCTGAAATTTGTTATTATTTTAATATAAATGTTTACAGTGTTACTTTTGATAGACAAAATTAATAATTTAAATAATTTTCTTGATTTAATTAATTTGTTCATTTTTTGACGATTCCTTCGTATGAATAAAATAAATTAACCATACTCTCATCATTTGTGTTGAAAATTACTGTTTTATTAAAATTTTCGACATTAAGGGTTTTTTTATAAACCTCGTATATGTTTAATTTAGAATTTTGGCCAGCACTAGTGTATACATACACGCCAGTTGCATATGTACATACAGAGTGAATAATATGTTCCAGGCCGATGTTGTTTTTGAATAACTAGGAAATGAAAGACAATTTTTTAATTAGAATTCAATTATGTACGAAATATGAGATCGATTAAATGGCCGTCTCTGGCAGTGACACAAATGCGCTCTCTTTTAACTATATTTTTTATAACATTCTCGCATACTGTATTATTTCAACAATTTAATTTCGAAAATTTTCCTGTAGCATTGGAATTGTTGTTGGCTTTTTGACGTAGACTTTTCCTTTCAAAGTCCCATAGAAAATAGTCGGGAGCAGTCAAATCAGGTAATCAGGAGGCCAGTCGATATTACCACTTTTGGGACATTATGCGGCTGAGAAAAAATTCTCGCAAAATCTCAAGCGTAGCTCGGGCTTGTGTGAGGTGGCACTATCTTGTTGAAACCACGTGTGTTGGAGGCCCAATTGACTCGATTCGGTTACCAATAAGTTTTCCAAATGTGACGATAAAGATAAACATTAATGGTTACAGCATTACCATTATTATTTAGATAACATGTTTTAATAACTTCAACACGTTATTGAAACAGTGAATGCTCCATAATAAATAGTAATCAATTGATTTTTATAACTTCTAAATGCGAATTAACATATGTTTGCTTAACTAAAATGACGGCCAAACAAATTCGGCCTGGAACATAATATTCACTTTGTATACCTTATATTATGTGCAACTGGCGTCTCTTCTGAGTTAGATCGCGCCTTTTGTGTATGGTTTTTCTGTGTATATTTTTTGTTTGCTGTTTGTTGAATACATGATTCAAAATGCCTCCACAAAGACTAACAAGAACATCCTAGAGAATCCACCAGGAATAGCACTTTTGCCGTGTATGTTAAATGCACAACGGACAGAATTGCAAAAGTTTTTAAAAACAACAATATCAAGACAATCGATAATACCGAGGACCATGTCTCTTTGGAATCGCATGGTATTTATGAAATACTACGAAAAACTTGCGAGGGTAGGTGCACACATTGGGTGCACGAACCGTAAAACATCTACAAGAATATATGAACATCGTGTCGCTGTAAAACAACGGAAAAATACGTCAACCTTAGCCCAACACGTGTTAACCGATAGACATAGCATCCATTTTAACAATGCTAAAGTATTGATTCGACTGAACAAAAAGAGTTATCAAATATACAGGGAAGCAATAGATATCGCATAAAGCCCGTATAGTCTCAATACTCGAGATGATTCTCGGCGACTCTCGACAAACGAAAACTCGTGATTCCATCATCCCCAAGAAAAGTATTCAACATTAAAGTTGTTTTCCATAATAATCAACCAACAGCGCTGATACTTTATTTTCGAAAACTCTGAATGTTGAACCGGTAACACACTGTTCGCCCGGTACAAGCAGAACAAGTGCTTTACAGGACTCGGCAACAATTCATACCATCGAAAATCATAGAAATTAAAAGAAAAATGATTGAGAAATAATAACGCGTTTAATAAATCAACAATTCAACAATAATCAATTCGCAAATAACATATGAAGAAAGATATAGAATTAGTTAAATAACGGGTGACTTGGAACGAAATTGTAACTCAACTGTGGGAGATTTATATCTCCTGCGAAAAAGTACTGTTGTATCGTAAATTTTTAAGGCAACGCCTTGACAATGGTACGTGTTACTGTGCCGAAACGTTGGCCTAGGTTTCCCTAAGGAAACCATACACAAAAGCGCGATAAAGCTGAAGAGACGCCAGTTACAAATACTAGTGCTCGAAACCTCAAATTAAACATATGGGAATATATATGTTTAAGTTTACACGGGTTAAGGTAACGAATTATTTTTTGGGGGAGGGAATCCACTTCAAATAGTCCTGAGAAAGACTGATACACTCCTGACGTGAAAAACCATAAATATAACCTTTATGGGGAATACATTTTTCAGACTCTTGAGATTGAGTAATGTTATTTACTCGAAATCTCGGAAGAGTAAAAGAACTTCTCAGAGCTATTTGACGCGAGTTTAGCCAGAAAATAATTCGTTATACATATATTTATTACAATTATGTGTAGTTCATACATATTATTACATATTTTACATAAAAAAAATAAATTAATCAATTCAATACAGAAAAAGTTCATTTATCGAAAAAATATTAGGTTGCTACCGGAATTCGAACCTGGACCTTTTCCTTTTTTAATGATAGTGAACAAATATTTTTCAATAATGATTAATTTAATTTGTTTTAAATATACCACCACAGATTATGTTCTAAAATTACATCTTCACAACAAAAAATGTGTTTTGTTATCATACATATATTATACTCATAAATTTTTAATAATTTTAAATACTAAATTAATGTATTAATTATAAATATATACATATAAAATCAATTTTGTCGAAAAATATTGTTTTAGCGTCACCGGGATTCGAACCTGGATCTTCATTTCCAATCCGGGGAAGTGCACTACCTTTGTGCTATAACGCCAGTATTTTTCTTGACAAATTTTCGAAACTATATGTTACATTTTTCAAATTAATACACCTGTCGTTCCATTATTTGAAAGCCATCTACATTATTTTTACAGAATCTCAAATACCTTTGAGTAAACCGATTTGCAGACGCCAGAATTATCAATTCATTTTTATTAAATTTTGGACACGTTGATACAACATATATTATTAAGGAAAACACATTCTTATTGTGAAGTTGTAATTATTCAGAACATAGGTCTGTGATATTTTAAATACTAAATTAATGTATTAATTATAAATATATACTTATAAAATAAATTTTGTCGAAAAATATTGTTTTAGCGTCACCGGGATTCGAACCTGGATCTTCATTTCCAATCCGGGGAAATACTGGCGTTATAGCACAAAGGTAGTGCACTTCCCCGGATTGGAAATGAAGATCCAGGTTCGAATCCCGGTAACGCTAAAACAATATTTTTCGACAAAATTGATTTTATATGTATATATTTATAATTAATACATTAATTTAGTATTTAAAATATCACAGACCTATGTTCTGAATAATTACAACTTCACAATAAGAATGTGTTTTCCTTAATAATTTTAATAATTTTTAAGTCAACACCAAATCATAATAGGGCTTAAAAATTAAAAGTTGATTTCGCCTCAAACTTATTCTCATCATTAGTGTCGAAAACCACACATATATTATGATTTATATTTATAATTTATTAACATGGTTTCCAATAACTTTTAAGGGTACGCTAAATCACAATCAAGCTGATAAACGAAAAGTTGTCTTCGTTTGCGGTCATGATATAATTATAAATGAATATATTCTTAGCTTTCTTTAAAATAATTTTAGATTTCTTAATACTATTTGGTTAAAATACACTTAGAACGAAATGAGGTAATTTCATATTAATACTATTATTTTTCTACGTTATGTCGTTTGAGTAATTTTAAACAATTACATATTATACTGTAAGACATCATTCAAATACTATTTTACTCACCTGAACCAAATAAACAGCTATCAGACAGGCGAAAACAGTCTTGGAGAACATCTTGCGGTTTGGGAAAACTTGAATTGAATAATTATTTTCATAAAATGATTCTATATTTATATGGAAATTTCATTGTACTTTTCCCTCAAAACTTGTTAGTACATATCACACAAAACTATCAAAAATTAAATATAAAAAGATATGCTTGTTTTTATTATAATTTATGCAAAATATTTAATGTAAGATGCTTAATTAAAAAAACTCTGTTTTTATATATATTTAGAATAAAGTCTCTGTTCCAGTGAACGACTGTCTTTTAGTTATAAATCTAAAATTTATTTTTAATTGAAAATGTATCTATTAACAATGTACTCGCTATTATTAATTTGTTAATTTTTACATATTCATCGTTTAACTAAAATTCACTAAGTATCTTTTTAACAGTAAAGTGAAAGTCAGATCAGTCATGGAAGAGATAGTAAATGAATCCTCTGCTCCAAAATTTAATTGGTCTAAAATAAATGTTTCGACAATAAAAAAACAACGATTTTATATTTTCTTAATTTGTCACTACAAGTACAGGGGTTGATACACATAAAATAATCCTAATATACTTTATATGTATGCAAACAGTGCAGATGTCTGTGTGCTTTTATGTTTTGAGTCATATCATGTTAATTTATAAACAATATTTATAATTTTTAAAAGAAATTCATTTAATATTTACTACAAACTGGTTTTTAATCATTGTAAAATAAATTATTTATACACTGGAACAACTTGATAGATATAGTTTTAGTTAGTTTATTTGGCATCTTGATGAAGGTAATAGTATTCTAATAACTCTTAAAGGGGTTAAAAAAAAATTAAATAATTTATATTTTATTGAAATACACTTAAATTATATGCATTTTCAAAAATTGATCTTAACAGCCAAAGTAATTGTCCACTAGCAATTTTAGTTTTTTTTTTTAAAACTATAATTTTTATTTTATTTCAAAACTATTTATATATACAATAATATGAAATTCGAAATAACTATATATAAATATATATAAAAGTATATATAAAAAAAGAATGAGCCCTATAATGAGTTAAAGGACCATTTAATCAAAAGTTATGAAGAAATGTAATATTAACCTAATTTTACAGTCAACGGAATCTTTTAATGTTCTCGTATACCACATAAAATGAAAAAATAAAATTGAAAATGACAATACGGTTTCGGAAACAACCATTTCCGTTTTCAGGATATAAAACTAAATTAACTGACCAAAAATATAATTATTGCTTTCTAATGTTTTTAAGCAAAATCTATTTTTAATTAAAAAAATAAATATTTAAAAAATCTAGTACCTAACATAAATTGTTGAAATTGACTTTGATACAAAATTATTATAAAATTCTTTTAGAAAAACTTTTTGCGATATGACTGGTTAAATTTAGTTAGTTATTTATAATATTTTGGTTAGTTATGCATGCTTTATTTATTTCAAATTATTCTAATTTAAGACCAACATTGTTTATATGTAAAACAGACAATTTCAATTTTTTATCTAAAGTATGATCATTTTCTAATAAATAATTGGAAAATTCTGTAAAACCAATAAATATTATAAAAATCGGAATCAGTAGCAACATATGAATTGATTTAATTATTTATAACGTAATATCGCACAATGTATGGGTAATTATGTGATACCACGAAATACATTTTCTACTACTACATTTTAGATACCTTCGAGAGCATGTGATATCTGGCAATTGTGGATGGAATATGCTGACCAGGTACTAATAATTAAGTAAATGTTTAATTACTAATCGAATTGAATAATTGTAAGTAGTGTATTCGGGATTCAGATTTAGATATAATTTAAAATTTTACTCAGGACCCTTGAAAAATGTTAAAAATAATAGTGGCGTGGTTAGGTGGTGTTTTTCCCTTGGTTCTACTAAAGAGTAGCTGCAAATTTTATAATGGATAATATTCAACTTAAAATAACTTAGTATAGGAGGACCGCGAGGAGTGGCCAGGAGGAGGGGGGAGAGTGCCTATGTTTTGCGCATGCTTCTAAATAGCAAATTTTGAAAAGTTGGTATTCCAGACCCCGCGCATAACATATGTACCTTCCTTCTGGCCACCACACAGTCTTCCACCAATATAAATGTATATTATAAAGAATGCCATCCATTCCAAATTTCGTACAATCACTCTTTAGATCCCTTTTTAAAAGGTTGGTACTCTCCTCCCTTTCCATGGCTATTCCTGCCCTTCCTCACTGTATAAATGTATATTAAATTGAGTGTCATTTGACTGACATATTATAAAATAAAAGATAAAGATAAAAAAATATTCTTAATTATTTTAGTTACCTTGTAAGTATTATGATAGAGTAAGGCGGACCTGTACATGAAGTGTCGCGCCTAGTTCCAGTAAATTGTCTAGAGGGTTTTTTTATCAGAATTTTTTACCCTTCCAATTCATGTATTAATATAAAACACATATGATGCTTATAACAATAAGGTAGTTAGTAAAAGTGTCAAAGCGATTAGCGCTGATGCACTTGTAGCAGTAAATTTGGCGGTCTAGCCGCATGTAGAGTATTCAGAGTATCGTAGACTAAGGAATTGGAAAAAAAAAGTCTTTGGAGCAGAAAAAATCAACATCTACTATTTTAATACGCGGATGTGACGTAATTTCACTGAATACTGCCGCATTCAGTGAAATTACGTCACATCCGCTATGTTTTTTGGGTATTTCGTTTAAAGTTAAAATGTATCGGAGTCTTCATTGAAACTTTTTATTACGTGAATGGTGACGTCCACCATCGAAAGTAATCGTAACAAAGCATGGTAGTAACCTTTTGTTCAGATGTCACAGTAAACTTATCATCCGACGCCCGAAGTCGCTACTTTTATAAATCGTGTAGCCAGGATGGCGTATCAAAGTTTTTATACGAATTCTTGCCTTGCATTACCGTTGATTAATATCCATCGGTGAACTACCCGAGTTATCGGAAATGTGACGATTTCTTATAAAGACCGCTGTAACTTCTCAAATTCTCGATACATTATTTTGTTAGTTTATTACATCTTCTATTGACGTCATCACGCACCAAAAAGTTCCCTCGGACGACTACCATCAGCCTTCCTACACCTAGGAGATCCAGGATGATCGCTTCTGCCCATCTGAGGACCCCAGGGTCCGCGTGTCACCAGATACGCCGTCACCATAATCCACGTCAATATAAAAGGTATCGTGTTCCCCCCAGTGATCAGCGATTCGCGTAAACTTCCACCTCGTCGAAATCCTTTTTAATCTGCATCTTTCAACTCTCGCGGGCAGTGATGAACCGTCAAAGTCTTCTGCGTATTAAATAAATTCTATGATAAAAAGAGACTGATACCTTCGATCGCCTTCTTTGAAATTATAATAACTACCGTCTTACTTCATTGAACTTTACTTCTCCTTGTAGTAAATTCTATTTCTAGGAGTAGTCTCTTTGGTGTTTATAACTCTTTACAATGTCATATTCAATTTTAATAAATTAAAAATAGTAATTATTTGTAAACTAGAGCACTGTTATTTACATTCAAGCAAGTTCTGATCAAACTTGTATATATAATATAACCATATTCGACCATTTCTAGTTACGTAAACATCTCATACTTACTTATTTATCTCATACTGAATCTTATTTCTTGATAATGATACTCCTAAATCTACTACAATAACTAGAATCTCTCGAGTATGATTTTACTATAACGTTCGGTGTCTCCCAGGTGTGTATTTTCTGATATAACTTAAAGCCCGAATTTGTAGGACATAAGACCCCAGTTTAAAAGAAAAAATATAAAGAATATTACTTTCAATTTCACCAAAAACAACACGTTATAGAATTAATTATGTATAGGACTCAAATGGTATATTCTGTTATTATATGAAAATATGCTATATATATATATATATTCCTATGTATATAACAATATAATATGTTGACAATGTTTTTTTATGATACTTGATTTAGAATATATATTATTCTGTACAAACTGTACATAAATCTTTTACTTCGATATCCCAGACCATTAAAGCATGTATTGAGTGGAAACACAAATAAACCTGAGACTAAAAAGAGAAAAGTTCGAACCAACTGAGCTGGCTGACTACAAAAAAGGTAGGTGCTGGAGAACCTGATCAAAGGTCTGTTTTCATTTTCATTAACTATTTTTACAGTGCATCAAAGAGTATTTTGTGTTTTCAGAATAACAGGGCATCTTTTTAATTTTCAATTACATACCATTAGGTAATCAAGCATTTGAGGTTTTTTAGAAAAAAACCCTAGCAGCAGTGGTCGTACACCGGTCAGGTGCATACTCTTCTAGACTGTATAAAAATTTAAAGGCTTACCAAAGGCAGTATCAAAAATAATAATCTTGGATGTTTAACCTTTGATATAATAACAAATATAATAAGGCTTAACAACGATGGACGAATATCATCATATTTAAATATCCAAGGTATTATAATAATCGTATAATATTGTTGCATATTAAAAACTGTTTACAAAATGAGTATACGGAGAATAGCACTTTTTTATTGAAGAATTATGAAAAAATATTGAATCATTTTTACTATTTTAGTATATAAAAATTTATTTTACTGTGTATAGTGCATATTTTTATATTCTGAACACAAATTTAGACACGTGAACCATTTTTAATATTTATAATAGCTGCCAAGATGTCCAAATTAAAATAAGATTTTATTAAATATAGTTATATTGTATATAAGGATATGTTATAATATTTTCTGTTTTGACATACTTTATTTAACTATTGACTACTTTAAAATTCATTCAACTTACTCTGTATGTGTGTACAAGTATGTACATTAATTAATCATTAATTATTAAAATAAAGGAAAAACTTTCCGAGATTTCTTGATATAATATAAAATATACTGCCCACTTTTAACCCAAATTTAATTTTATCACCTACTAGTTTCAGCTGATGAAGAGCATCGAAAAAGTCATTAAGTTGAAATTATTATTATTTCATTCTCTATCCACAAAATAATTAAATACTAAACAAATCTATGTACTATTGTATTGTAATAATAAAAATATATATACTACCAACAGATTCGTCAGTAGCCGACTGTTCAGTGCCATGATTAAAAAATCGACTTCTATATGAATATCAGAGAATTACAGTAAACTTTTTTATATAATGAAATAATTCTTATAACTACCTATGCGTGTTTTGGTCTTGCATATTTCTATCTACCTTATATGTGCTTACATTACATATCATATTGCACATTGGTATTTTTTTTCTCTTTTTTATATTATTTAAATATATATATTTATATATATTTTTAAATATTTTCACATTTATTTGCCTTGTATGTTCTGTATTCGATCATATTGTGTTTTGCTTTCGATGAGTTTTGGTTTTGTAAAATGTATTTGTTAACCAATGAGCCCTAAAACAGGCTTGCCTAGTTGAGCAATGCATTTAAAATATGTGTAAAATATATGTTAGAAACGGTTTTTTTTTCATAGCTGTACAAATGTTATATATGTCTAAATAAATAAAAATAAAATGGTGATGGTCTTTGCCGATCGTTTGCTTCAATTCTTGCAAATGCCTAAATTTCTTGTGACTCAGATAAGGCAAGGAGTTTATTATACAGAAGCACATAGGTGCCTAAAATATTTGCCCTTAGTTGGTCTAATTTATAAATAATATCCCCTGATATTGATATATTTTAGAGCCTTTAAATTTGAGATAACAGGATTCCTTTGGATCATACTTTAAATCATTTGGAGAATACATCGGGCGCTTCAAGTAATGTTCCAGCACCGAATGGATATAAACAGCTTTCATCCAAGTACAACCAAAGAACGATATACAGAAAAATCAAATTATCGAATTTTTTTTTGCTTGATTTTTCCTGTATACCCTTCTAGTTAATTAATTTAATTAGTATTAGTAGTTATTTGATATCAGAATTTATCTAAATTTAATAAAATAAATAAATAAATTAATACTGACGTCTCCTTGCGTGTTGCCAGAATTAATTAATTAATTCATACAATTAAATTTGGATAAAATTTGATACAAAATAATTCTTAAAAAATTTTGATATTTAAATTTTTTTTTATAATAAATCGCTTCGCACTTCATATAGTTTAGTAAAGTGTGGTTATGTCGTTATTCAAACCATTATTGAACTGTACTGCAATGAAGTGTCTTAAGTGCCAAGCGAAAAGCGAAGTGTGTAGTGTGATACTTAGTGAAGTACATACTTCAATGAACTACATGAAGTGAACAGCAAACTCTTTGCGAAGTTTGGTTCTCTGTACTTATACAGTTCTGCAACCTAACAGGAAACTAAGTTTTTGCTAGTGTGTGTGAATATGATGTGAAGTATTGAACTATTGAAGCGTCAACGTACAGTGTGGATCAATCGCTACTCATTTGAGGAACTGGTGTAGATATGACGTATCTGTCATAATCGTTCCGCGTACTATTATATAGTTGGCCGCGGAAATATATATTAGAGTTCGAATTATGTGAATCAATTGAACATTATTAATTACTGATCTGTGATAAAAATATAATGTGCCTTAACTTACATAGAACTTCTTCGACTTGGCTGAGCTCAGGATGTTTCATCTTTATTAATTAGTACAGCCGCATCATATCATATTATTACCACTGCAGAGGGTCCATTCCACTTTCATCTGAGATAGAATTTATTTGTCTAATTTGTATCGAAATAATCCTACGTGAATTATTTGACTTCACACCCCAAGTTGTAGGTTCTTCACGCTCCTTGTAGATAGTTACATTTGTGATGGTTCGTTGGTGTAGATGGTTTGTTTGCGACTTGAATAAAAAACAATAATTATTTATATAAAAAGAGGTCACAAAGTAATTTAGAAAATATTGAAGAAGTAAATAATCTTCAACCAGTACTTGGATGTTAATCACAACATAATTATAATTTATAACAAACATTTCGTTTTTTTGGAACCACTCCAAGAACAATGTTGCTGAATTCATGATTGTATCATGAAGCGACTACAATATTTGTAGATGATCATTTTGAATATAAAACTAACAAAGTGACTTGTACATCAAACATTTCAAAGAACGTCCTAACTTATACAATAATCTTTCATATAATTTTATTGTGAACTCTTACTGTTTAATTATTATTTACTCACCACCAACACTTAAGAGTTTAGTTTTTATCCATGCTTCTATTTTTTAATTTCAGTAAACATTGTTTCCTGAAGAAGATACCATAGGTATCGAAACATGTAGAATAATTAATAAATGGTGGTTTAAACAAAGTATTTTGTATAATTATTAATATAAAATGAGGCCACAAAGTAATATTCCAAATATTGAAAAAGTTAGACTTAATTAATAATTTAAATATAATTTCAACACTTGTGGGTTATCTATCACCACCTTTTCAGTATACATACGTATATTTTTTTGTTTTAGCGTGACCTTGAGAGCCAATTCCCCTTACGGAGACTAATTTGCTTCTAACATTTTCTATTGTTATATTTTCAAAAGATCCTGGATCAAAAGACTAAATTAACTAAAAAATTTAATTAATATAAAAAATTAATTAAAAAAAGTGATGGCAGATAAGTCACAAGTACCTAAATTTCTTGGTATTAACCAATTTTATGGTTATTTCTTGACAATGTGTTCGTGTGAATAAAATAAATAAGCCATTCTTTCATCATTAGTGTTGTAAATTACAGTTTTATAAACATTATTTACATCTGTTTTTTATAAACTGGATATCGTTGCTCTAGTTCAATACTATAAAAACTAAAAAAAAACTTTTTTTTCTTTTTGTTGTTTTTGATTTTTTATACCAACCTTTCGCGGTCTAACACAAATTTATTTAACGTTTCGTATAACATTAGGCCAACAATAACATAATAATTATATATTACAATATACCGTATTGGCCCGAATATAACGCGACCGTTGGAATTTAAGCCTATTATTTTAGGAAAAAACATTCTTTTGGGAAACAAAATATAAATTTTAATATGTATAACATTTTAACATACATGCATGTATTATACACAATACTTATACTATACTACGAGAAAAGTACTAGTAAAGCAATGATAAAGTATTCGTTATAGCCGTTAGGTCTTGAGGTCATTTTAATTCAATTATTGATATTGAAAACGTCGAGTTATATTGAGGGCCAATACGGAAATATAATAGTAACAATAAAAACAGAGGATCGTGGAATTGTTTTCATTGAAAACAGAATAAATACCTTTTCAATAAAAAATCATTGTCGTCATTCATCGAATTACTGCAAGTCCGACAATAATAGCGACTATATTACCGATTAGTACCGATTATATATATATATATATATATATATATATATATATATATATATATATATATATATATATATATATGATGTGACATTTCGAAAATACGCGCCAAGACCGAGGGCGCCATCTACCGACACGAGTAGGCGCGGCCGGTGTTGAGAGAGGTCGGAGGAAGGTAGAGGGGGACTTCATGGCGAGTGCCCGAGCTGAGCGGTGCGTGTGGAGAGCGCCAAGCGGCGCTCCGCCGAAAGTAGAGTATTGGCGAAGGAGATCGAGAAATGGAGGAGAATTTATCGCAACAAAGACTGTGAAACGCGGTGAATACTAAAGATGAGGCCTTGATTCACCTGCGTGATGTATGGATCGTCTAGCTAGGATTCGTGTGGAAATTACCGGCAAGCGGCCGTGGTAAACACGTCAAGGTATTCCTATTTGGACCTGCTCAAGATAGCGGGCATTCGAAGGACATCGATGACGAGATGGAATACTGGTCTGAGCGCACGGCATCCGGAAAATAATTGTGACCCACTACTAATGGATATGTCGAGCATCATGAAAACCGTAGTTCTGGAAAGTGTCTCCTCGCCAGTTGGGGGAGTGGCGAACTTTGGTAGAGAAAATTATTGTTTATAGAAGATTTGGAACTTTTCTGGAACTTCTGGAATTTTTCATGTTTATAGTGATTAAAGTATAAATAATGTGTTGTAAACTAGTGTTATTATTGTCTGAGACCTCCCCCACACATCTGAGATAGGTATTCCGACACCAAACCTTATTGACACACATCCTCTGGTGACAGCGCACGACGTATATATATAAATATATATTTTAAATACATTACTCTAGGTCAAAAATTTGTTATAGGAGCTATATTCACACATTATAAAACTAAATTATACTGAAATAATATTCGAAACGAGGGTGGAAACGGAATCGGAAAACGGATCGAGACAACTAATAAACCTGTCTCAAGGTAGTTTACAAAACTTCATACCCTATAGAAAGTGTTAAAATAATTCGGAAAAAAGATTACGCAGAGGATTCCAATCATTTTCTAATAATAGGTCATCTAAAGCTTGTGACAGTTGTCCTAAAATGTCATATGCTAAAAATGTCACCTTTTGTACTACTTTATAAGAATAATTTAATTTCAACTCCATATTGTGAATATTACAATAATCTGGAAGCTCTATAAATCTTAAAGAAATATTAATTATAAATATTTTTAAGATTAAAATAAAAGAAAAAAATATTAATTTTACTTTAAATTATACAAATCTCGGGCAAAGTACAAAAATCGGCGCTCAAATAAATGAGTAGATTGCACTTAATCTCTCTCTGTTTATTTAAAGTAAATTTATTAAGATATTTCAATTTTATTGTAACGATAAACTTTACTTCTTCTACATTTTCTATTTTATGTGTCAGTAAGTATATGTTAGAAACTAAAACAAAATACCTCAATAAGCTAATTTTATGCTCTTGCCTAATCAAATTTCCTTCAGGGGTTTCATATCGCTATTCCAGACATTAAAAATGGATTATCTCAAAGTACAATATTTCTAATTGTTACTGTATTAAACTATCACTGCGATATATAGGAAGTCCGGAATACTTGTCCAGGGAGGAGACTTGACCCATCGCAAATATATTTTTCGAATATCGCGTTATTTGAGCGGTTGTAATGTCAGAATCTTTATTTTTGCGCCTCCCATACACCCCGTGACAACACCGCGTTCGACAGTGGCAATTGCTAATAATGAAAAGAAACGCGTTTTGACGCGCTCAAAGTGAAAAAAAAGTTTTTGGTTTGCTCGTCATTTTTTAGAATTGCGGGGTATGTACCAGATTTATATCGTATTTGTTTACTTTTTATGCTATATATCTTCAAAGACAAAATGATACGGGTGAGAGACTTGAACCATTATTTGGAGGGAGATTTGAATAGTGGTTCAACTCACCCGCTAGCGTGCATGTCTTATTTTTACGTTTTCGTAAATTAAATATTATTTTTCTTTATTCATTTTAAATTTTTAAAAATACCGTTTCAGTACAAGACAAAGAAAAGCGCCACTAAAAGAAATGCTTTCACCAAGCAAAAATGTTGTACGTAATATAGATGTCGATAAAGGAATGTCAATGAGAAATATTGCTACAGGGCTTTAGCTGTCCCATCTACGCGCTTCGTCAATCCCATTCAGTTCAGCCCTCAAGATTGTAACACCATAGATGATCAGGTCTTTCCCCAAAATTGTACGTAAATAATCAACAGGACGTGGCAGGCAGCCTGGAAAGACTAACATTTTTACTAAAATACCGGAAGAACTGGACTTATTACAGGAAACTCAGAACGAGACTAGAAAAAGAATAAAAGGGAATATTGTAACAAATAGAAAGGAGACAAAAAGGCAACAGTAAGGAAAGAGAAGATATTCAAATTCATTACACCGAGAGCTATGAGACTCTTTGTGGAGGAGAAAATAGAACGAGATGAATGCTGCTATTGTTTTCTATGTGAAAAATTCCAAATGTATGATAGTATGCGTCTTTGTTGTATTGCAAAAATATGTGCACGCTACATGCATCGTGCTAATTAAAAAGGACACTGAAAATTTTATTTGCTGTGATTATGGACAACAAAGTAGCAAAGAAACAAAATATGAATCTATGTTTTGATCCACTGGTGAATCTCTATACTTGTGATCTAAATGAAACAAAAAGCCTGATTAAGTACAAGTTAGTGATAAAGAAAATCCGACTGATTGATACTTATATTGTTATTGATTAATAGTTTGTGCGATCGATATCTAAAGACTAAATTAATTAAAGGCTGATTAATAGTACAAATAAGTAATATCAAAAGAGTGATTGCCTAATAATTCTAAGTATGTTATCTATGGACTGTAATTGTTTTATAAATGTTTGACATTTCAGAGAACTTATAAACATGTTATAATTAGTTATATAAAGGTAAAATATCATTTTTTAGGTAGATGTGAACTTGATATGATTTTTGTTTACATTAGACAATAGTTCTAAGCTAATTGGTTTTCGACATTGAATTTCTCTGGATTTTCTCTTTGTTGAATAAGTTAATGACGGATTTCGTCTTGTTCACAATAAACAATGGAATTAAAATAGCTAATTTAAATGAAAAAACATTCGGTATAATTACAGTTAATTTTAAAATTGAACTTTTGTACTCGTATTAATAAAACATTTTTGAAACATCATTTTGGATTCATTGTTTAACCATTTTATTGGGAATGTTCATGTCTCCCGGATCGCCGGTTTAAATCTCCCATCTATAGGGAGAATTGAGCCATTTCCAATTATTTTTTAAACAACACTGTTTAAAAATCTTGAAAATCACGAAATTCATATATTGTAGCTTGATAACAAAGCTTTCTTTAGACGTCAAATTTATTTCCCTAAATTAATTCTAAAAAAAGTTACTTTTATAAAAAGTGGTTCAACTGTCCCGATATTATCGAAAAAATAGTTGGTTGCTGCCGGGGTTCGAACCTGTACCGTTTCCTTTTTATGATAGTAATCAAATATTTTTTGATAAATTGATTTATTTTGAATATCTCTCTAATTCATTGTTTCATTTAGATTAAAAATACCACAAATCCATGTTTAGAAATTGCATTGTTTTTGTTAAAAAAAAAAAATATATATATAATAAATAGAAATCTAAAAGTTATTATAAACCATATTATTTCTAAGAACATGGTTTTTCATAATTATACTTTTAGATTTCTCAAAAGTGATTTTAGATTTTTTAAATTTGTATGGTTAAAATACACAACAAACAAAATGAAATATGGCATCTTCTGTTGGGTTTTACTCAAATGTATTTGAGATTCTCTGTAATATAAAGGTGGATTGCTTTTAAAAATGGAGTAGTAGATTTATCAATTGAAAATATCACAGAATATAAGTTTAAAATTTATCAGAAATGTACTCGATTGCTAGAGCGAAATTGGAGAACGCGCTTCCATAGATAGAAAGAGATCCAGGTTCGAATTTCGGTAGCAATTAAATATTCTTTCGATAGATAATTTTTTTTCGTATATCTTTCTAATTGATTAATTTAATTTGTATTAAAACACCACAGAACTATGTTATGAAAATACTACTTCACAGCAAAACTCTGTTCTACTTAATTAAATAAATGAAATTATTTTGTATTAATACTTTTTGTCAAAAATGTTGTAATTCTACTTGTAATTTTAAACATTTGAGTATTATATTGCAAGATTCGTCACAAACATCATTAGAATATTATTTTACTCACCTGAATTGAATAAATAGCGAGCAGACAGACGAAGACAGTCTTGGAAAATATGTTTTGATCTCGGTGAACTAAATCGAATTACCATTTTCATGAAATGATCCTATATTTATATGAAAAATTTCTTTATACTTTTCCGTCTAAATTTTGCAGTGTATAGGTATTATATTAAACTGTCAAAAATTAAATACAGTAAGTTGCGCATGTTTTTATTATAATTTATGCAAAATATTTATTTTATGATGCTTAAGAAACCACTGGTTTATTTTAAGAATAGAGTCTCCGTTCCAGTGAACGACTGTCGTTTAGTTGTGACCAAGAATTTATTTTTAATTGAAAACGTATTCCTTAACAATATAGTCGCCGCTATCATTTTGTTATTTTTTACATACGTTTCGTTCAAGCAAAATTCACTATGGATCTTTTTACGTCACGCAAAAGTCAGATATGAAGTTTTAATAGCTTTAACCCTTTATAGCGCATAAGTTGAAATTTATTAACCGCTTACATTTAGGCCGATAAATTATAATCTACTCATTGTATTGTCAACCTTAATTAGGCAAAACGTTCTCAAGAATTGGTTCATTGGTTGATATAATGACCAGGAATGTGAATTTACTCCGAAATTACTAGCTGGAATCGTTGTTTGAATGCCGCAAACAACTAGTGTGCATTTGCAAATAGCACTCTGCGCGCGTTTTTTCATATTTGAGGATAAACATTGAAATGTTGGATTTATTTTTAAAAAAAGGTATACAGGGTGTAACAGATCTAGTCCACAATATTTTGTAACTGAACACCTGACTAAATTACGAGTCAAAAATGTTCAAAGAATGTGTGCAAATTCAGCACCGTTACGGAAAATATTATTGTTTGAAATTTTTACAAAATCACGTTAAGCGGTTTCATTGCTATAAAAAATATATTTTATTGTTTAAGGAGCTAAATAAAAATTATGAATGAAGGAGAAATCGCGCGATCTTCACAGTGGTTAGGTTTTCTATTATATGGTGTATTTGAAGGTTCTGCCTGGTGGCACAGGCTTCAGACATCGCCTGATGGCGAACGGGCCGGTATTGAGAATAAATAAATTTATTTCCTTTTCCCGCTTGGATAAAAGTAATATGATCGACCGACATTGACGTTATGGAACATGTTTCTTGGCGATTGGTGCCTATTCATTTCATGCCGACGGATGATCCATAGGGTGGATCTTGGGTGTAACAGACGTGGGATTTTGTAGCGAAAGATTGCAAATCGGACCAAAATGAAATGGCGACGACGGTCATGGAGTTCGAGGTTAACTGATCCATTCTTATGTCACGTAATATTGTCGCAAGCTTATACTGGACAAAATCATCATACTCGTATCACCTCTATGTTGTTAATTTATTCTTGTATTTCATGGTTCTAATTTAAACTTAATATCTTTGCCGCAGAAATAATAATGGTGAATTTTCAAAGAAGTATTTTTTGTGGTAACCTATTTTAGGTTAGCCATAGTTTATTGTTAAATTTGATTGTTGAATAGATTATCTATTTATACCGAAAACATCTTATTTATCGCTCCAGGGTATTAATAATAAATTTTCCCAATTTAGGGCGAAGGCAGAGTGCGACAGTGTTAGGATACCTAACAAAATAAATACGAATTGCCGAAGAGTGTTTCAAAAGCCGCCTCACTACATAAAACGTCGGTTTGGTATGTAGAATTCTGAAAAAACTTAACTGTCCATCGAAGGCCCTTTGTAGTAATCGTACATAATTAAATTCACGCTCACATTTTGGTATGAGCGCATACCAACCCTTTTCGCGACAGGCTAAAAATTGATCGCGGTATATACAGATTTTGTCAACCAGAATATACGTCGCTCGTTGTGCCCGCGAATACTAAAACGTTTCGGCGAGAAAGGCGGCCCGGCATACAAAAACTTTCGCGGCGCCGCGAAGTAGGCAGTCATAATATTAGGTTACTGCGTTCAACATTTATCTTTTTGTAAAAAAGCAGGCTAAGATAACACCATGGTGTGGATTCAAATTCAAAATAGAATTGATTTGTTTTTACTTTTGAAATTGAATATATTGTAATTCCTTGTATTTTTTTGCAGAAAATATAGAGTGAACATAGGAAATTAAACTTCAAATTAGATTTGAATTCTTTTTGGCAATTTTTGGCAGAATCCCCCAAAAAAAAAACATCAGATTGCGTAGAGATCAATTTGGTGGAAGGTATCTGTTTTTTTTGCTTTAGTGTGATGCAATGTCATATTTAATGACATGTGTGTGCAAGTCAAGCTGTTCAATTTATCAATAAAAATATTGGAGATGGTGTGTATAGCAAAACGAAAGAAGATCATATAAATATAATGATATTACTAAATTGCAAATAATACTACATGAAATGTTTTCGGACAAATATCTTCCTGCATTGATCACATACGGTGCAACGCAAATAACACTGACCAAACCATGACAATATTATGGAAAACTACGATTACTGATCACGCTACACCTGTATATTCGTACAAAATATATATAAAAGACATATTACCTTTAAACCAAAATCTAAACATGCATTTATAAAGCCATGAACAGATAACCCACGGATTGGTAATAATTTAACCCGAAACGAAGAAAAATACTATCACCGCTCTAAAAAATTTCCGAATCATAAAGAAACTTAAATTTTCAAGAAATTCTGAAATAAACTTTCGCTTTTAATTAGACTGACAAAAGAAAAGTATTTTTGTGATAACATAAAAGATGGTGGTTAAGACAGCAAAAAAATCTGGATAATCATCAATACGATAAAGCACAAAACAACAATTACCAAAAGAAATTTATTATTAGGGAATGACTATTGATACCAAAAAGAATCCACAATTTTGTGGTAATGTTTTTAATGTTTATTTTACAAATGTCGGTTTCAATCTTGCTCGTAAATTATTTTAGACCAGGGGTCGGCAGACCGCGGCTCGCGAGCCACATGCGACTCTTTTCATAAATATTTGCGACTCTTCAACTCATACAATCACATTTGATACATGGAATAGTTTGCCTGAAACACATGACACAATAAAAGAAGTAGCATTTTCCATCCTCAGAATTTTTGGCTCTATCTATTAAAAATAACAAACATTATTTTTAAAAATGATATTTTTTTTTTCTGGACCCAATAAGAAATCATATGTTTCAATGAAATAATCGCTTACACCATTGGTCGGGCACCAGATAGGAAAAAAAAAATCCTCTAGTATAAATAATATAATAAATACGAATTTCGTTACCAGGTAGATGCAACTGATCTTTGATAAACTTAGAAAAAATATTACCACGCAGCAGTGGGCGGTAATCGGCTTACCTTAGATTACCGAGTCACGTCACATAAAAATGATCTATTGAATTATTGTTTTATGCATGTGATAATAATAATAAAACTGTATTAATAATGATTTATTTAAATAAATATTTGGCAAAAATACGTCTTGTATTCATAAAGCGCTTAGTACAAGCTGTCAAACTTAATAACTTATACCATATTTATTGGATAATTTAGGGTTATAATGCTTACGTTTTTATTTACTCATAGGTAAAAATCACTTTTTGTATGCGATTTGTCCAAATCATGTAAGGAGACTAACCTATCAACTGATAATGGAAATGAGGACTGGTTTGAGCAACAAAATTGAATTTGCGCCGAGCATGCGCGTTCTGAGTAAAACTTCTTTATGTTTTTTTATATTTTCAATGAATCGAACATGAGAGTCTGTAAGATTATTTGATTATTTGTTTTAGTTTGACGAAAGAAATAAAACAACATTTGATTTGTCAAAATTGAATTTAAAATTTAAGATACAACACTGTAGATGGTATTCGGGGTCACGCACACCAGCCATTAATTAGCGGCGCAGGGGGATGGGGGAAATAGAGCAGGGGTCAGATAAGGATAACGTTTGTACTTTTATTAAAGTACCTCCTAAAAAAGCTGAAAGCTCGCCCTTAATTTATTTGCCCTTTTATTGTGCAAATGCTTGATTTATTTCTTTGTTAAATTAACAATTATAAAATAAATTATTATATTAATAAAACGCTCCCATTTCAGAGTAAGTATACGAGTATTAGTTTGATCTACCCTTCGCGTTCTTGATTAAGATCTTATGTGAAATCCATGAGAATTCAATAATACGGTCTCAAGGTTCAATCAACGGCTGGTGCGAGTCGTAGGATAGAAAGGCTAGAATCCTAGAACCCCGCATTCTTGGAATCACCCATCCGCTCTCTATCATGACGTTTACGTAATATAATTATAATTATAATTATACAATACACTATTGAAATACATTGTTGAAATTTTACATATACTATACTACAATTTTTACACGAAATTATATTAAATCAGCGGTCCATGCATTCTCGAATTGTGTGTGCATGGACATCGGAAGCCATTTCCGTGTATCTGAGGATTCTTAGTATCTTCGGTCTTAATTAGCTGATGCTGCCTTAATCAGTATAAAGTTTGTTGGATAATAAAGGCCGTATTTATATAAATATTAGACCAATATTTTACACAAATAATAATATAGGAAATTTATTCATAAATTCTAAAGACAAAGATGATAAATTTAACAATTCTGGTATCTATAAACTTTGTTACAAAGATTGTGCTGCATTTTATATTGCTAAAACGGGTAGAAATTTTAAAGCATTTGAGTAAAGGAGCATTTGAGATGTTTGAAGAATGGTAGGTTTTCAGAATTTTCTAATCATTTGATAGAAAATGGTCATGATTTTGATAAAAAATTGGGATTGTCAATTTTATATGTGAACGGTGTTGGTCATAAATTAAATAATTTGGAATCTTTAGAGATAAATAAAGCATGTAAAACTAATCAAAAATTATAAACAACCAATTAAATTTAACTTCGAGTCCCATTCTAAAATTTTTTCCTAAAAATTATTCGAGTAAATTTGTATTAAGTAACAATTTGAATTAGGTACTAAATTTTCTTTTTAAATAATTATTGTTTTTTTTTTAAAATAGATTCTGGTAAAGAAACAATATATTTTGATTAGTATTGACATCCTGAACAAGAAAATCGTATTTTTCAAAACCGATAGATGTATTTAAAGTCAATAAGTGGTTAATAAAACAAAGTTAACAAATAAAAATAACGAACTTTAACCACAAAGTTAATTTTGCTAATTTCAAAAGTAATAATTATTGTACTTCAAGTGAAAGACTTTCAATGTAGGTAAATAAAAAATATTATTGCATTTACGTAATAAGAAGCTTTTAACAAATTATTTAATAGATTATTGGACCAATTATATACTTGTTTTAACATTAAATACTTTATTCTAATTTCTTTAATTACATAATTTATAAAGGTTCTAATTATTACAATCTTAACCACGATTACTTCATAATCTGCCAAGTTTTATAAACGTGAGTCATTTTAATGTTCGACCTGGTAATGAAAGAATGTATTAATCTCTTTGTAACTAGCTAACTCACCATCGCTCTTTTCCGCCGTAGAGGTAGGCAGATAAGATAGAATGATACATTATCCTGGTACATCACCTACTTTGTCTTAATATTATTTACTCTTCACTTCACTTAACTTGATAAAACTTTTGATAAGACTGTTCTCCAATATCTGGTGAAACTGATCATTCCAGGTCTTTCGCGGACGCTCTCTGATCCTGTTTCCTTCAACATTCGTTTCGTATATTTTCTTTACCATTCGCTCATACGTTCCACATGATCAAACCATCTCAGCGACTCTTCTATATTAATATTATATTATTCATGTTGTCCATTTGTTATTTACTATGTCGTACTTAGATTTTCCACGCATACGCCCAAGCAACCGCATTCAGTTTTCCAATTTCAGTATTTTTTTCCAATTCATTGAATCATTTAAAATAATCTATAAGCATAGAAATTCACATATTTAAAAATCACTTCCTATTATTCTTCCCCCGAAGTTCCTATTAAAATGATTAATATTGCACGGTGGAGATTCATCTTCAGGTGGAGCCTACAGTTACAATGAGGCACAGTGGAAGAGCTAGGTATTCCTAGTTCATATTTTAAATGCTGAAATGATTACAAGAACCTTTTCTTTACATACTAAGTCTAATGTAAAGGTCACTGTATATTTTTAGATCAAAATGCACGTTAAGCATATTGAACAAGTTTGTTAATTTTTTGATAATTTGATACAGGTTGAATACTATGTTCCAGATCGATTTCATTTGGCAGCAATTTTTATTTGGCAGATATTGGTCCATTCGCACTTAGTAACCGTAGAAACAGTTGATTATACTTTATTATGGAGCATTTAAAGTCTCAACGACATATAAAAGTCATTAACACGTATTATCTAAATAATAAAGGCAATCCCGTAACCATTAATGGTGATCGCTATCGTCATATGTTAATATCTTTTCGGTTGACAAATTTGGTCGATTGAACCGGCAACACATGCGCTTTCAATAGGAAATTTTAAGAGAATATTTTCCCGACAGTATAATGTAAAAAGGGGTGATACCGAGTGGCCTCCTCGATTTGACGACTCCCAAAATTTTTCTGTGGGGAGTAATTGAAAAGAAAGGTCTACGATAATGTACATAGAATGAATATTAAAATAATTAATACACAAATAAAAATTCTGAAACAGAAAATATAATAATATATATTTTGAACAGCACTACATAAATATAAATTCATATTGTAATTTTGACAGTTATTATCCGTATTAAAAATGATTATTGTGTCAAAATTTGTGCACAGAATATGAGAAATGTGCAATAAATACAGTAAAATAGATTTTTCTATTTTAAAAGAGTAAAAATAGTTAAATATTTTTCCATAATTTTTCAATAAAACAGTGTTATTTTCCCTATACTCGTTTTTAAAGAGTTTTTTTTTACGATAATTGTAATACGATGTTTATTTAATATGACGACATTCATCCGCCGTCGTCAAGCCTTGTTATATTTTTTATTATATCAAAGGTTATACATTAGAGCTCATTATTTTTTATATTGTCTTTGTAATCCTTTGAGTTTTTACACAGCCTAGAAGAACCTCTGCCCCTGATGTGTGAATAACCACTGCTGCTAGGATTTTTTCTAAAAAACCTCAAATGCTTAATTACCAATGGTATATAATTGAAAATTGCAAAGATGACCACTGTCATTCTAACACACAAAATACTCTTTGATGCACTGTAAAATAGTTATTGAATATGAATAGATAACTCGTTGAAAATAGTTTATATTATCTTATACACCAATATTGGTATTGTCGTATTTAACCACTGAAGTTCTCGAATCGAGGATGTGTGATGTGAACTTTGTGATGTCTGTATTTTGATATGTATGTCTGCTTACCGTAACCCGGAATCACCAAGTATTGTATTTCTATTGTGATGAAATATTTTATCTAAGTATGTGGCAAAAGAGATATCTGGAAGGGTGGATTTACTCAATTTAATATACATTTATACCGTGGCGAAGAAGAGGGGTAGCCCGCGGAGAATGAAGCGAGTGCCTATCTTTTATCTCTAAAGAGTGACTGTACAAAGATCGTAACGGATGGTATTCAATATAATACACATTTTAATTGGTGGAAGACCGTGTGGTGGCTAAAAGGATGGTACGTTTTACGCGGGGTTTTAAATACCAACTTTTCAACATTTTCTCATTAGAAGCATGCGCAAAACACAGGCATTCTCTTCCCTCTCCCCAGTCTGCCCACCTACTCACCCTAATAATAAGTTGTTTTAAATTGAATATCATTCAATTTAAAACAACTTATTGCAAATTTGCAGAACTCTTTCAAAACTTTTTAAAACTCGGGAATAATCATAGGGCCCATCCACCAAACCACGTCACTATTATTTTAAACACCTATCAACTCCACACCCCCCTAACTGTTCCACACCATCCCACTGCCTAGACAAAATTTAGTATGTACCGAGTATTATTAGATATTCAGGGGCTGCACAATAAACAGCACCCCTTTTCCTCTAAAAAACTATTTTAAATTATAACTAAATCTGACTCACGAATACTATATATTAGTATAAATCTCTTTATATTACAATCATTCAGTTTAATTAGTAACTAACATTTCCTGAATTATTAGTGCCTGGTCAGCATATTCCATCCACAACTGTCAGAAGTCATAAGCCCTTGAAGGAATCTAAAATGCAGTATAGTAACCACACAATGCACGATATTGAAAATGTATTTCGTGGTATCACATAATTTATGATTTTGTAAATACTCATACATTTTGCTATATTAGGTTATTAATAATTAAATCAGTCCTTATGTAGATACTTATTCTGATTTTTATAATATATATTGGTTTCTCAGAACTTTCCAATTATTTATAAGAAAACAATCATACTTTTTATAAAAAAATGGAATTGTCTGTTTTACATATTATAAACAATGTTGGTCTTAAATGGAATAATTTGAAATAAATAAAGCGTTAAAACTAACTAGATTTATAAAATAATTATTATTTTAATAGATTTTGTTTAAAAATATTAAAATGCGATAACTATATTTTTGGTAAGTTAATTTAATTTGACATTCTGAAGAAGAAAATTATTGTTTCATAAACCGATTGGTAAATTATTCATATTTCAGTGGTTAAAAACACAAAATTAAAACTAAAAATAAAAATCGTGTGTCATTTTTAATTTCATTTTTTCATTTAATATTATATACGAGTACATAAAAAGATCCCGTTGACTGTAAAATTAGCTTTATTTTACATTTATAAAAATTAGTCTGTACTGACAAAGTAAGAACATTTAAAAGTTTTGTATTTTTATGACGTAACATTTATTTTACAATTAAATTTTGGAGTAGAAGATTCATTTACTTTATCTTCCATGACTTCCTTTTCTCTGCGCAACTTCTCGCTTTGAGGATTGTTTGATATCAGATTATATTCAAGAGCTACATTTTCTAGGCCATCTTTAGCATCAGTGTTTCAATCAATATCCGAGTCTGCAGTTTGGCTATCTGTAATGCTATTTAGTAAATCTAAAATTTATCCTTTATCCATAAATCCAAAAATCGATTTGGCTCCAAAAAAAATAAAAATACAACTGAACATCATTGTAATCACAACATGTTTTATAAAATAATTTTTATACATTTTTCGACAGAGGCACATAAACAATGATTCCCGCGAGCGATTCCTAGCAAAATTCACAATCCTGGTCATTTTATCAACCAAAGACCGTTTTTTAAATGTTTTGCTTAACTTAGGTTGATAATATAAGTAGCTTATAATTTATCGGCCTAAATATTAAATCGGTCGATAAATTTCAACTTATGCCCTATATTTAACTTTTACGTTATTAGTAAAAAGATCGTAAATAAATTTTGATTGAACAAAAAAAAGGGAAAATTAACAGCGCCAAAATACATTGTTAGAAAATACATTTTGAATTAAAAATAAATTTTAGGTTCATAACTAAAAGACAGTCGTTCACTGGAATACAGACTCTATTCAAAATTTTTTTAAAACAGTGTTTTTTAATTAAGCATCTTACAATAAATATTTTACATAAATTATAATAAAAACAAGCGTAGCTTATTATGTTTATTTTTTGATAGTTTTGTATAATACGTACTACACATTTCGAGGGAAAAAACTACAATGAAATTTTCATATAAATATAGGACCATTTTATGAAAATAATTATTCAATTTAAGTTTACCCAGATCTCAAGATGTTCTCCAAGACTGTCTTTGCCTGTCTGCTAGCTGTTTGTTTGGTTCAGGTAAGTAAAATATTATTTCAATGATGTGTTCAATTTTGAGAAATATAATTTTCTTCTTGAGGGTGTCATTAACAAATCAAAAATATATGTTATATTATTTCTTTATCAAAATCTATTTTTCTAAATCGGTAGATGTATTTAATTCATTAAGTGGTTAATAAAACAAAGTAAATAATCTAAAATAATGGAGTTGAACCGCAAAATTGATTATGCTATTCTTAAAAATAATTTCAATTTGTTTTAAGTGTATTTTAACCAAATAGTTCTAAGAAATCTAAAATCATTTTTGAGATATCTCAAAATGTATTAATTTATAATTATATCATGGCCGCAGGCGAAATCAACTTTTCATTTTAAAGCCTTATTATGATTTAGCGTAGACTTAAATATTATTATAAACCATGTTCCTTATTTATGAATGTAATATATATATATATATATATATATATATATATATATATATATATATATATATATACGAAGGATCGAACGCCAGCGCATCACGCCACCGGCTTAGCTCAGTCTGTGGATGTCACCGCTCACAGGCAGTCTTCCCGCTAGTCCCAGTGAAAAGATTATTTTCACGTGCGGATGGACCAAGAAACAGACTCTTGTATCCACCCCATCTAATTCAATCCTCTTTTTCGCCATTCTCTACAGCGAGACACCATCCGTCGCACCCCTCTTCCCCTCGTCGGGCCTTCTCACTTACGGACCGTGTCCATCCGGATCGATATAGTAGCGCGCTGTGCCGCCGCGCATATTTCAAATGTCACAACATGAATATTAATCATTTCTTGTAGATGTTTTACAGTTCATACGCCCGATATGTATACCTACCTACCCTCATATATTTCATAAATACCTTGCGATTCCGAATACTGGAATATGGTGTTTGGTATTTTATATTGCATTTGGTAGTCGTAGAGAATAGTCAATTAAAATTTATTATGGAGCGTTTAACTTCTTAAGAACGTGTTATAGTCATTAAAACACTTCATCTAAATAATAATGACAATTCGGTAAGCAATGATAGTGATCGTTATCGTCGCATGTTGGAAAACTTATTGGTAGCTGAATCACATCAATTGAACCTGCAACACATGTGATTTCGACAGGACGGTGCCACATCACGCACAGCACAAGCTACGCTTGAAATACGGTGATATCGACTGGCCTCCTCAACTCACCTATTTTACTTCTCCCTACTATTTTATGTGGGGGTCAATGAAAGAAAAGGTTTACTCTAATAAGCAATTAAGAAATGAAATTGCTGATATAACATGCGAAGTGCGCGAAAATATTATGAAAAATATGGTTAAAAAAGAACGCATTTGTGCCGCTGTTAGAGGCGGCCACTTGACCAATTTCATATTTTATATATAATTGTAATAAACCAATTAATTTACAAATAAAAATCAAATTGTAAAATCATGTTTTATTTTTTATTAATTTACAAACAAAATTAGCCTGTAACATAATATTCACCCAATATGTGTATATGAACTGGCGTCACTTCTGGGTTAGATCGAGTTCTTCGTATACACGAGTGCTAGTCTTAAATTAAATATATACGAGGTTTATAAAAAACCTTTAATGTCGTAAACATTAATAAAACAGTAATTTTCAAAACTAACGATGAGAGTGTGGTTTATTTATTTTATTCACACTAACAAATTGTCAAGAAGTATCTAACAAATTGGTTAAATAATTAAACAAAGAAGATTATTTAAATTATTTATTTTGTCTAACAAAAAAAATAACGCGGTAAACTTGTATATTATAATAATATACAATTTCAGCCAAATGAAGCAATTTTTGGACTCGATTCTTTCCTCGAGGGTGTGGCGGCCAACATGGCCACGCAAGCTAACACCGCCGCACAGAGCGGGTTCACCCAGGCCATCTCACTCCTCACAAACCTGCAGAGCAATTTGCAGAATGCGTCGGCCACCATGGCCCCTCAGATATCAACAGCTATAAACAACGCCATTACCGCTGCGGTAACTAAGGCTGGAGGCAGCCAGGCCAAAGTTACCTACTGCATATCAGTGAGTACCAAAATCAAACTTTTTCAAAAAAATTTCGAAGAACATTGAGAATTCGGGACCGACTTCACAGCCGTGACTAGCCCGCGGAATATATTAAGCACGTATACACACTTACGAGTAATCGTTGATCTGTGATACCGTCGTTTAATTTGATTGCTAAGAGTATTATTAGATGTTTATTTTGTCAATTTCCTGATGACAGAAATAAATATAATATTTATTTGAATACGAATCTCTTTTAAAAGAATCTTAATTATTGCTAAAAATTTTACAAACAATTCAAATTAATAATTCTATTCAATAATGAACTAAAATATTATAATAGAAATCTCCTCATAATACCCATTATTATCCTCCTATAAATAAGTATCTAACATATATAGAGAATAATATTAAAAAATCATGACATTGTGCCAGGAAGAAACAGAATATTTTTATTGGGAGAACATAATCTCATTGGGAAGTTGTGATTATTCAGAACATAAATCTGTGATATTTTAAATACTAATTAAATGTATCAATTAGAAATATATACTTATAAAATACTTAAATACTAATTAAATGTATTTATTATAAATATATATATATATATATATATATATATATATATATAAAATCAATTGTATCGAAAAATATTTTTCAATAAGAATGCGTTCTCCTTAATAATACAAAATTCTTATATATATTATCCTTCCGCGGTTTGGAAAGAGATTCAGGTTCGAATCCCAGTGGTGGAACCACAATATTTTTCAATAAAATTGATTTTATATGTAAATCTTTCTAATTAAAACTTTTAATTAGTATGGAATATTTTTAATTTGTTTGTTACACAATTTGTCGTTTAAATCCATCCAAATTTTTCTTAATATTTTTTCAGTTATCCCAAGCATCACTCACAGCTTTCCAAACGAGCACCCTAAACTCCGTCATTAGCGCATGTCTGAATGTTAATGTCAGCGGGGCAATAGCGCTCGTCAATTCAGTCTCTGCTTTATCCAATAATCTCACCAGTATGGTGGTGAATTTTAACAAAACTGTGGCAGCTGCCTGCCCACCACCGGCGTCTGGAGACCTGTTAGGAAGCATTGCTAACGCTGTGTGCACCGTGAGCACTATCGGGGTGACCACAGGAGGATTAACGTTCCAGTCTATGGGTATCTCGGGATATGTGAGTTAAATCCAAATAATTATCGGTTGGTAATTTGAAATATTTTTCTTTTTTTTACAACATTTACTTGATAGGCATCTATAAACCAGTCCTAACAGGTTTATCTGTGTCTTAAATGAGGAGTAATATTTACAAAACTAACTCATTCTTGTGTATTTTCAGGCGAATCAAGCAACTGCCCTTGTTAATAGTATACAATCGACCATATCTAACGGTCAAACCTGCGCGCAGAACCTATTGCCACAAGTGACCGCAAATGCGACGTCCATCATAACACCCATCGTGCAATGCTCCCTTGCACCGTAACTGCAGCGTGATGAGTCATGATCAAAGTGATTTAATAATATTAGTAATTCATTTTACATGTAGGTAAATTGATTAAATAATATCATATGCAAATATATTGTATAAATATAGTCGTGCCATTCATTTTCTCAGGTATTTGTGCATGTAAATGGTAATCAATAAATAAAATAAATAAATATTATTTTTATTTGATGACTATATAATAGGCAGTTCCGAACGTGCATAAATGTACATTTTGGTGTAATATTTTTTGGTGTTAAAAAAATAAAAATATTTTTTTTAACATTTAACAAGTTTATTTACAGGTATAAATATAATTATGATATTTGAAAATGGTTATATTTATAATCAATGGTTCCTAAAATTATTACCTTGTATACTTTAATATTATCCTACAGTTAGATGTATGTACCCCATTAAAAATTTACTGTAATACCGTAACTTTTGAGGCAAAGCCTTGACAACGGCACGTGTTACGGTGTCGAAAGTTTGGCCTACATTTTCTCAAGGAAACTATTTATAAAAAACGTGATCTTAACTAGAAGAGATATATTTTACATGGGTAGTTAATAATAATCAACTCATATTAATTAAAAATAATACATAGAATGAAAAAAGAATAAATAGTTGAAATAAAGAAGGAAGGAAATGATGTTCTGTTTGAACATAAAAAATATTATATATATGATGAAATTTGTTCATTTATGTCCTTTAAATCATGTCAAAAAATAATGTTTTTATAATTTCTGGTAGTATTAAATCAGCACTGACTTTTATCTTGTTGTTATTATTAGTGTAAAGATAATACAAGTTCAAATGTAAGGATATTCAAATAATGACAAATGATCAAGGCTGGTGAACACACACACACACACACAATCAGGCTCTTGTATTACCTAGCAGACTGTCTGTATGTGAGTGTGAGACTCACACACAGACAGTTGTCTATTACCTGATGGTTGAACTGTGGTTTGCTTTTAAAAATAGTATTTAATCTTCCGTACGCGATGCAGCTTAACTTTTTGTTATGTAATGTTTTTCCGATGTGCAAAGTTATTTTTATTTTTGAATTTTCTTCATATTCATTTAGACACAGCAGTTCTGCTTGCACTAGCCTAGAGCAGACGCTAGTTCTTCTGGATAGTAGAAATATATTATTATAATACGATAATATATCCTTCATTTGACGATCGTGATCATATAGATGACTTTAGACTCTCAATTTACACATAAAAATATGGTTTTTAAAGTGGTAGTGAACGGATTCGATTTCATTTTTAAATGATAGTATTATGTTATACATGAGTACAGAGCAACGTTTTAAAATCTGTTAAGTCAATCGGTAATAAAATAAGATATTTTTAATATTTAATACAAATACACAGTGGTTCATTTTAATAAACCATTCATTATAAAATATAATATACTATTTATTATCAAATTTACTGGCTCATTTAAAATTGGCTCTCCTAAGATAATAAAATTCTGAGCTAACTAGGCCAAATAACTAAAAGTCATAAATAAACATTAATTTTTTCTAAATATTTTATTACCAAATCTGAATGTATCCAGAGTACTTATAAAAACACCTTACATGGGCCAATTTTTGATGTAAAAAGAACCATAAAATAAACACATTTTTGAGGTTTTACTTAAAATTTATTGACACCAAATCAATGAAGCATCCTCCTCGTTTTATGATTATTTCAAGTAAAATGTTACAAAAAAAACGAAACGGGAAAGGTGACGTATAACCATTTCTGGAAAATTAACATCTCTCAGGAAAAACGTTATATTTTTCCTTCCCTCATCACCTTCTGCGGCCCCGCTTATAAGAAACACATTTATTTTTCTGACCTCAGATGTGCGATCGGCACAAAAAAGACACGCTGTGCACAAATTTCGACACGGTATGACAAGGGTAAAACTTGCGTAGCATATAATAATTTGTATCTTTTCAGAGTTGGTTCTGGTGACAAACGCATCTTAAATCTGGAACCCGCAGCAGATAACATATATTGCGAGATTAGAACGAATATAAAATACATGTCTTCTTTGTCTTTGAGTAGCTTGTTGGTGTAGTGGTCAAGACGTTGGCCTAGTGATCTAGTGGTCGGGGGTTCGCGCCTCGTTCCAGGACACCAGCAAGTTAGTCCTATTTTCATAGCACAAGCATTTAGCTTAGTTTGAAAATAGTAAGAATATTGATGTGACATGTATTCCGTGTACGCATCTCTATTTTTTAAAAAAAAAAAATAAAAAAAAATAAACCCACATGTTAAATATAATTCATCATTTAACCCCTACCTAGATACAGAAAACTTCCACATTATGAAAACCCTGGTTTATAGAAGAGCATGTGCTGATCAATTGCCACTTTTTAAATTACTGCAAGGACATATTGTCTGTCCCGGTCAAATAAAACTATTCAGATCAACCGGACAGGCCATACTCTTCTAAATTCTTTGAAACAGAACCTCTAACGCACAAAATTCTTTCATTTAAAATTCGTGTAAATATCAGATAATAATAATAAATAAAAAGATATCGATTTTTTCAATATCAACCTTACTACAATAAATAAAAAAATTATGAATTATTCTATTATCGATTTTAGACAATTAATTTACCTACATTTAGGTACATCTCTTTGCTCTCCCTCTACCTCAACGTTAATTTTAGCCTCCCTTCCTTTTCTCTCCTCCTGTTTTTATCTAATTTTATTACATGTAAATATGAAATTAATACACATTTATATTTTTTATTTATTATCTTAGTTTTATTAACCACTGAATTGAGTTTAAAAAACATCTACCGGTTTCGGAAAATACCTTTTCCTTCTTCAGGATGTCATAACTAACTAAAAATAAAGCATTGTTTTTTCACCAGAATCTATTTTTAAATTTAAAAAAAAAACAACAATTATTTAAAAATAAATTTAGTACCTAACTCAAATTGCTGCTCAATAGAAGACAAAGAAGACATGTATTTTATATTCGTTCTAATCTCGCAATATATGTTATCTGCTGCGGGTTCCAGATTTAAGATGCGTTTGTCACCAGAACCAACTCTGAAAAGATACAAATTATTATATGCTACGCAAGTTTTACCCTTGTCATACCGTGTCGAAATTTGTGCACAGCGTGTCTTTTTTGTGCCGATCGCACATCTGAGGTCAGAAAAATAAATGTGTTTCTTATAAGCGGGGCCGCAGAAGGTGATGAGGGAAGGAAAAATATAACGTTTTTCCTGAGAGATGTTAATTTTCCAGAAATGGTTATACGTCACCTTTCCCGTTTCGTTTTTTTTGTAACATTTTACTTGAAATAATCATAAAACGAGGAGGATGCTTCATTGATTTGGTGTCAATAAATTTTAAGTAAAACCTCAAAAATGTGTTTATTTTATGGTTCTTTTTACATCAAAAATTGGCCCATGTAAGGTGTTTTTATAAGTACTCTGGATACATTCAGATTTGGTAATAAAATATTTAGAAAAAATTAATGTTTATTTATGACTTTTAGTTATTTGGCCTAGTTAGCTCAGAATTTTATTATCTTAGGAGAGCCAATTTTAAATGAGCCAGTAAATTTGATAATAAATAGTATATTATATTTTATAATGAATGGTTTATTAAAATGAACCACTGTGTATTTGTATTAAATATTAAAAATATCTTATTTTATTACCGATTGACTTAACAGATTTTAAAACGTTGCTCTGTACTCATGTATAACATAATACTATCATTTAAAAATGAAATCGAATCCGTTCACTACCACTTTAAAAACCATATTTTTATGTGTAAATTGAGAGTCTAAAGTCATCTATATGATCACGATCGTCAAATGAAGGATATATTATCGTATTATAATAATATATTTCTACTATCCAGAAGAACTAGCGTCTGCTCTAGGCTAGTGCAAGCAGAACTGCTGTGTCTAAATGAATATGAAGAAAATTCAAAAATAAAAATAACTTTGCACATCGGAAAAACATTACATAACAAAAAGTTAAGCTGCATCGCGTACGGAAGATTAAATACTATTTTTAAAAGCAAACCACAGTTCAACCATCAGGTAATAGACAACTGTCTGTGTGTGAGTCTCACACTCACATACAGACAGTCTGCTAGGTAATACAAGAGCCTGATTGTGTGTGTGTGTGTGTGTTCACCAGCCTTGATCATTTGTCATTATTTGAATATCCTTACATTTGAACTTGTATTATCTTTACACTAATAATAACAACAAGATAAAAGTCAGTGCTGATTTAATACTACCAGAAATTATAAAAACATTATTTTTTGACATGATTTAAAGGACATAAATGAACAAATTTCATCATATATATAATATTTTTTATGTTCAAACAGAACATCATTTCCTTCCTTCTTTATTTCAACTATTTATTCTTTTTTCATTCTATGTATTATTTTTAATTAATATGAGTTGATTATTATTAACTACCCATGTAAAATATATCTCTTCTAGTTAAGATCACGTTTTTTATAAATAGTTTCCTTGAGAAAATGTAGGCCAAACTTTCGACACCGTAACACGTGCCGTTGTCAAGGCTTTGCCTCAAAAGTTACGGTATTACAGTAAATTTTTAATGGGGTACATACATCTAACTGTAGGATAATATTAAAGTATACAAGGTAATAATTTTAGGAACCATTGATTATAAATATAACCATTTTCAAATATCATAATTATATTTATACCTGTAAATAAACTTGTTAAATGTTAAAAAAAATATTTTTATTTTTTTAACACCAAAAAATATTACACCAAAATGTACATTTATGCACGTTCGGAACTGCCTATTATATAGTCATCAAATAAAAATAATATTTATTTATTTTATTTATTGATTACCATTTACATGCACAAATACCTGAGAAAATGAATGGCACGACTATATTTATACAATATATTTGCATATGATATTATTTAATCAATTTACCTACATGTAAAATGAATTACTAATATTATTAAATCACTTTGATCATGACTCATCACGCTGCAGTTACGGTGCAAGGGAGCATTGCACGATGGGTGTTATGATGGACGTCGCATTTGCGGTCACTTGTGGCAATAGGTTCTGCGCGCAGGTTTGACCGTTAGATATGGTCGATTGTATACTATTAACAAGGGCAGTTGCTTGATTCGCCTGAAAATACACAAGAATGAGTTAGTTTTGTAAATATTACTCCTCATTTAAGACACAGATAAACCTGTTAGGACTGGTTTATAGATGCCTATCAAGTAAATGTTGTAAAAAAAAGAAAAATATTTCAAATTACCAACCGATAATTATTTGGATTTAACTCACATATCCCGAGATACCCATAGACTGGAACGTTAATCCTCCTGTGGTCACCCCGATAGTGCTCACGGTGCACACAGCGTTAGCAATGCTTCCTAACAGGTCTCCAGACGCCGGTGGTGGGCAGGCAGCTGCCACAGTTTTGTTAAAATTCACCACCATACTGGTGAGATTATTGGATAAAGCAGAGACTGAATTGACGAGCGCTATTGCCCCGCTGACATTAACATTCAGACATGCGCTAATGACGGAGTTTAGGGTGCTCGTTTGGAAAGCTGTGAGTGATGCTTGGGATAACTGAAAAAATATTAAGAAAAATTTGGATGGATTTAAACGACAAATTGTGTAACAAACAAATTAAAAATATTCCATACTAATTAAAAGTTTTAATTAGAAAGATTTACATATAAAATCAATTTTATTGAAAAATATTGTGGTTCCACCACTGGGATTCGAACCTGAATCTCTTTCCAAACCGCGGAAGGATAATATATATAAGAATTTTGTATTATTAAGGAGAACGCATTCTTATTGAAAAATATTTTTCGATACAATTGATTTTATATATATATATATATATATATATATATTTATAATAAATACATTTAATTAGTATTTAAGTATTTTATAAGTATATATTTCTAATTGATACATTTAATTAGTATTTAAAATATCACAGATTTATGTTCTGAATAATCACAACTTCCCAATGAGATTATGTTCTCCCAATAAAAATATTCTGTTTCTTCCTGGCACAATGTCATGATTTTTTAATATTATTCTCTATATATGTTAGATACTTATTTATAGGAGGATAATAATGGGTATTATGAGGAGATTTCTATTATAATATTTTAGTTCATTATTGAATAGAATTATTAATTTGAATTGTTTGTAAAATTTTTAGCAATAATTAAGATTCTTTTAAAAGAGATTCGTATTCAAATAAATATTATATTTATTTCTGTCATCAGGAAATTGACAAAATAAACATCTAATAATACTCTTAGCAATCAAATTAAACGACGGTATCACAGATCAACGATTACTCGTAAGTGTGTATACGTGCTTAATATATTCCGCGGGCTAGTCACGGCTGTGAAGTCGGTCCCGAATTCTCAATGTTCTTCGAAATTTTTTTGAAAAAGTTTGATTTTGGTACTCACTGATATGCAGTAGGTAACTTTGGCCTGGCTGCCTCCAGCCTTAGTTACCGCAGCGGTAATGGCGTTGTTTATAGCTGTTGATATCTGAGGGGCCATGGTGGCCGACGCATTCTGCAAATTGCTCTGCAGGTTTGTGAGGAGTGAGATGGCCTGGGTGAACCCGCTCTGTGCGGCGGTGTTAGCTTGCGTGGCCATGTTGGCCGCCACACCCTCGAGGAAAGAATCGAGTCCAAAAATTGCTTCATTTGGCTGAAATTGTATATTATTATAATATACAAGTTTACCGCGTTATTTTTTTTGTTAGACAAAATAAATAATTTAAATAATCTTCTTTGTTTAATTATTTAACCAATTTGTTAGATACTTCTTGACAATTTGTTAGTGTGAATAAAATAAATAAACCACACTCTCATCGTTAGTTTTGAAAATTACTGTTTTATTAATGTTTACGACATTAAAGGTTTTTTATAAACCTCGTATATATTTAATTTAAGACTAGCACTCGTGTATACGAAGAACTCGATCTAACCCAGAAGTGACGCCAGTTCATATACACATATTGGGTGAATATTATGTTACAGGCTAATTTTGTTTGTAAATTAATAAAAAATAAAACATGATTTTACAATTTGATTTTTATTTGTAAATTAATTGGTTTATTACAATTATATATAAAATATGAAATTGGTCAAGTGGCCGCCTCTAACAGCGGCACAAATGCGTTCTTTTTTAACCATATTTTTCATAATATTTTCGCGCACTTCGCATGTTATATCAGCAATTTCATTTCTTAATTGCTTATTAGAGTAAACCTTTTCTTTCATTGACCCCCACATAAAATAGTAGGGAGAAGTAAAATAGGTGAGTTGAGGAGGCCAGTCGATATCACCGTATTTCAAGCGTAGCTTGTGCTGTGCGTGATGTGGCACCGTCCTGTCGAAATCACATGTGTTGCAGGTTCAATTGATGTGATTCAGCTACCAATAAGTTTTCCAACATGCGACGATAACGATCACTATCATTGCTTACCGAATTGTCATTATTATTTAGATGAAGTGTTTTAATGACTATAACACGTTCTTAAGAAGTTAAACGCTCCATAATAAATTTTAATTGACTATTCTCTACGACTACCAAATGCAATATAAAATACCAAACACCATATTCCAGTATTCGGAATCGCAAGGTATTTATGAAATATATGAGGGTAGGTAGGTATACATATCGGGCGTATGAACTGTAAAACATCTACAAGAAATGATTAATATTCATGTTGTGACATTTGAAATATGCGCGGCGGCACAGCGCGCTACTATATCGATCCGGATGGACACGGTCCGTAAGTGAGAAGGCCCGACGAGGGGAAGAGGGGTGCGACGGATGGTGTCTCGCTGTAGAGAATGGCGAAAAAGAGGATTGAATTAGATGGGGTGGATACAAGAGTCTGTTTCTTGGTCCATCCGCACGTGAAAATAATCTTTTCACTGGGACTAGCGGGAAGACTGCCTGTGAGCGGTGACATCCACAGACTGAGCTAAGCCGGTGGCGTGATGCGCTGGCGTTCGATCCTTCGTATATATATATATATATATATATATATATATATATATATATATTACATTCATAAATAAGGAACATGGTTTATAATAATATTTAAGTCTACGCTAAATCATAATAAGGCTTTAAAATGAAAAGTTGATTTCGCCTGCGGCCATGATATAATTATAAATTAATACATTTTGAGATATCTCAAAAATGATTTTAGATTTCTTAGAACTATTTGGTTAAAATACACTTAAAACAAATTGAAATTATTTTTAAGAATAGCATAATCAATTTTGCGGTTCAACTCCATTATTTTAGATTATTTACTTTGTTTTATTAACCACTTAATGAATTAAATACATCTACCGATTTAGAAAAATAGATTTTGATAAAGAAATAATATAACATATATTTTTGATTTGTTAATGACACCCTCAAGAAGAAAATTATATTTCTCAAAATTGAACACATCATTGAAATAATATTTTACTTACCTGAACCAAACAAACAGCTAGCAGACAGGCAAAGACAGTCTTGGAGAACATCTTGAGATCTGGGTAAACTTAAATTGAATAATTATTTTCATAAAATGGTCCTATATTTATATGAAAATTTCATTGTAGTTTTTTCCCTCGAAATGTGTAGTACGTATTATACAAAACTATCAAAAAATAAACATAATAAGCTACGCTTGTTTTTATTATAATTTATGTAAAATATTTATTGTAAGATGCTTAATTAAAAAACACTGTTTTAAAAAAATTTTGAATAGAGTCTGTATTCCAGTGAACGACTGTCTTTTAGTTATGAACCTAAAATTTATTTTTAATTCAAAATGTATTTTCTAACAATGTATTTTGGCACTGTTAATTTTCCCTTTTTTTTGTTCAATCAAAATTTATTTACGATCTTTTTACTAATAACGTAAAAGTTAAATATAGGGCATAAGTTGAAATTTATCGACCGATTTAATATTTAGGCCGATAAATTATAAGCTACTTATATTATCAACCTAAGTTAAGCAAAACATTTAAAAAACGGTCTTTGGTTGATAAAATGACCAGGATTGTGAATTTTGCTAGGAATCGCTCGCGGGAATCATTGTTTATGTGCCTCTGTCGAAAAATGTATAAAAATTATTTTATAAAACATGTTGTGATTACAATGATGTTCAGTTGTATTTTTATTTTTTTTGGAGCCAAATCGATTTTTGGATTTATGGATAAAGGATAAATTTTAGATTTACTAAATAGCATTACAGATAGCCAAACTGCAGACTCGGATATTGATTGAAACACTGATGCTAAAGATGGCCTAGAAAATGTAGCTCTTGAATATAATCTGATATCAAACAATCCTCAAAGCGAGAAGTTGCGCAGAGAAAAGGAAGTCATGGAAGATAAAGTAAATGAATCTTCTACTCCAAAATTTAATTGTAAAATAAATGTTACGTCATAAAAATACAAAACTTTTAAATGTTCTTACTTTGTCAGTACAGACTAATTTTTATAAATGTAAAATAAAGCTAATTTTACAGTCAACGGGATCTTTTTATGTACTCGTATATAATATTAAATGAAAAAATGAAATTAAAAATGACACACGATTTTTATTTTTAGTTTTAATTTTGTGTTTTTAACCACTGAAATATGAATAATTTACCAATCGGTTTATGAAACAATAATTTTCTTCTTCAGAATGTCAAATTAAATTAACTTACCAAAAATATAGTTATCGCATTTTAATATTTTTAAACAAAATCTATTAAAATAATAATTATTTTATAAATCTAGTTAGTTTTAACGCTTTATTTATTTCAAATTATTCCATTTAAGACCAACATTGTTTATAATATGTAAAACAGACAATTCCATTTTTTTATAAAAAGTATGATTGTTTTCTTATAAATAATTGGAAAGTTCTGAGAAACCAATATATATTATAAAAATCAGAATAAGTATCTACATAAGGACTGATTTAATTATTAATAACCTAATATAGCAAAATGTATGAGTATTTACAAAATCATAAATTATGTGATACCACGAAATACATTTTCAATATCGTGCATTGTGTGGTTACTATACTGCATTTTAGATTCCTTCAAGGGCTTATGACTTCTGACAGTTGTGGATGGAATATGCTGACCAGGCACTAATAATTCAGGAAATGTTAGTTACTAATTAAACTGAATGATTGTAATATAAAGAGATTTATACTAATATATAGTATTCGTGAGTCAGATTTAGTTATAATTTAAAATAGTTTTTTAGAGGAAAAGGGGTGCTGTTTATTGTGCAGCCCCTGAATATCTAATAATACTCGGTACATACTAAATTTTGTCTAGGCAGTGGGATGGTGTGGAACAGTTAGGGGGGTGTGGAGTTGATAGGTGTTTAAAATAATAGTGACGTGGTTTGGTGGATGGGCCCTATGATTATTCCCGAGTTTTAAAAAGTTTTGAAAGAGTTCTGCAAATTTGCAATAAGTTGTTTTAAATTGAATGATATTCAATTTAAAACAACTTATTATTAGGGTGAGTAGGTGGGCAGACTGGGGAGAGGGAAGAGAATGCCTGTGTTTTGCGCATGCTTCTAATGAGAAAATGTTGAAAAGTTGGTATTTAAAACCCCGCGTAAAACGTACCATCCTTTTAGCCACCACACGGTCTTCCACCAATTAAAATGTGTATTATATTGAATACCATCCGTTACGATCTTTGTACAGTCACTCTTTAGAGATAAAAGATAGGCACTCGCTTCATTCTCCGCGGGCTACCCCTCTTCTTCGCCACGGTATAAATGTATATTAAATTGAGTAAATCCACCCTTCCAGATATCTCTTTTGCCACATACTTAGATAAAATATTTCATCACAATAGAAATACAATACTTGGTGATTCCGGGTTACGGTAAGCAGACATACATATCAAAATACAGACATCACAAAGTTCACATCACACATCCTCGATTCGAGAACTTCAGTGGTTAAATACGACAATACCAATATTGGTGTATAAGATAATATAAACTATTTTCAACGAGTTATCTATTCATATTCAATAACTATTTTACAGTGCATCAAAGAGTATTTTGTGTGTTAGAATGACAGTGGTCATCTTTGCAATTTTCAATTATATACCATTGGTAATTAAGCATTTGAGGTTTTTTAGAAAAAATCCTAGCAGCAGTGGTTATTCACACATCAGGGGCAGAGGTTCTTCTAGGCTGTGTAAAAACTCAAAGGATTACAAAGACAATATAAAAAATAATGAGCTCTAATGTATAACCTTTGATATAATAAAAAATATAACAAGGCTTGACGACGGCGGATGAATGTCGTCATATTAAATAAACATCGTATTACAATTATCGTAAAAAAAAACTCTTTAAAAACGAGTATAGGGAAAATAACACTGTTTTATTGAAAAATTATGGAAAAATATTTAACTATTTTTACTCTTTTAAAATAGAAAAATCTATTTTACTGTATTTATTGCACATTTCTCATATTCTGTGCACAAATTTTGACACAATAATCATTTTTAATACGGATAATAACTGTCAAAATTACAATATGAATTTATATTTATGTAGTGCTGTTCAAAATATATATTATTATATTTTCTGTTTCAGAATTTTTATTTGTGTATTAATTATTTTAATATTCATTCTATGTACATTATCGTAGACCTTTCTTTTCAATTACTCCCCACAGAAAAATTTTGGGAGTCGTCAAATCGAGGAGGCCACTCGGTATCACCCCTTTTTACATTATACTGTCGGGAAAATATTCTCTTAAAATTTCCTATTGAAAGCGCATGTGTTGCCGGTTCAATCGACCAAATTTGTCAACCGAAAAGATATTAACATATGACGATAGCGATCACCATTAATGGTTACGGGATTGCCTTTATTATTTAGATAATACGTGTTAATGACTTTTATATGTCGTTGAGACTTTAAATGCTCCATAATAAAGTATAATCAACTGTTTCTACGGTTACTAAGTGCGAATGGACCAATATCTGCCAAATAAAAATTGCTGCCAAATGAAATCGATCTGGAACATAGTATTCAACCTGTATCAAATTATCAAAAAATTAACAAACTTGTTCAATATGCTTAACGTGCATTTTGATCTAAAAATATACAGTGACCTTTACATTAGACTTAGTATGTAAAGAAAAGGTTCTTGTAATCATTTCAGCATTTAAAATATGAACTAGGAATACCTAGCTCTTCCACTGTGCCTCATTGTAACTGTAGGCTCCACCTGAAGATGAATCTCCACCGTGCAATATTAATCATTTTAATAGGAACTTCGGGGGAAGAATAATAGGAAGTGATTTTTAAATATGTGAATTTCTATGCTTATAGATTATTTTAAATGATTCAATGAATTGGAAAAAAATACTGAAATTGGAAAACTGAATGCGGTTGCTTGGGCGTATGCGTGGAAAATCTAAGTACGACATAGTAAATAACAAATGGACAACATGAATAATATAATATTAATATAGAAGAGTCGCTGAGATGGTTTGATCATGTGGAACGTATGAGCGAATGGTAAAGAAAATATACGAAACGAATGTTGAAGGAAACAGGATCAGAGAGCGTCCGCGAAAGACCTGGAATGATCAGTTTCACCAGATATTGGAGAACAGTCTTATCAAAAGTTTTATCAAGTTAAGTGAAGTGAAGAGTAAATAATATTAAGACAAAGTAGGTGATGTACCAGGATAATGTATCATTCTATCTTATCTGCCTACCTCTACGGCGGAAAAGAGCGATGGTGAGTTAGCTAGTTACAAAGAGATTAATACATTCTTTCATTACCAGGTCGAACATTAAAATGACTCACGTTTATAAAACTTGGCAGATTATGAAGTAATCGTGGTTAAGATTGTAATAATTAGAACCTTTATAAATTATGTAATTAAAGAAATTAGAATAAAGTATTTAATGTTAAAACAAGTATATAATTGGTCCAATAATCTATTAAATAATTTGTTAAAAGCTTCTTATTACGTAAATGCAATAATATTTTTTATTTACCTACATTGAAAGTCTTTCACTTGAAGTACAATAATTATTACTTTTGAAATTAGCAAAATTAACTTTGTGGTTAAAGTTCGTTATTTTTATTTGTTAACTTTGTTTTATTAACCACTTATTGACTTTAAATACATCTACCGGTTTTGAAAAATACGATTTTCTTGTTCAGGATGTCAATACTAATCAAAATATATTGTTTCTTTACCAGAATCTATTTAAAAAAAAAACCAATAATTATTTAAAAAGAAAATTTAGTACCTAATTCAAATTGTTACTTAATACAAATTTACTCGAATAATTTTTAGGAAAAAATTTTAGAATGGGACTCGAAGTTAAATTTAATTGGTTGTTTATAATTTTTGATTAGTTTTACATGCTTTATTTATCTCTAAAGATTCCAAATTATTTAATTTATGACCAACACCGTTTACATATAAAATTGACAATCCCAATTTTTTATTAAAATCATGACCATTTTCTATCAAATGATTAGAAAATTCTGAAAACCCACCATTCTTCAAACATCTCAAATGCTCCTTTACTCAAATGCTTTAAAATTTCTACCCGTTTTAGCAATATAAAATGCAGCACAATCTTTGTAACAAAGTTTATAGATACCAGAATTGTTAAATTTATCATCTTTGTCTTTAAAATTTATGAATAAATTTCCTATATTATTATTTGTGTAAAATATCGGTCTAATATTTCGAGGTAGGTGTTTAGATATTTGATTCGAAAAGTTATTTATGTATAAATCCTACGCCAATAATCATAATTATCATTTTGTTTTATCTGTGATTTATATAAAAATTGATTATTATATTCTTTTAATTCATTTTTAAAAATAATATTTATTAAACCTGTATTATGCCTGTTATTAACTGCTTTTGTTTAATTGTATTCAATTAAATATTGAAATTGGATGTTGACATAAGAATATTGACTAAACGATGTATCATGGAGTGGAACTCTGAATGTTTGTGTGATAACGGGTGATTAGATTCACTGTGTATTTGTAAAAGTTAGTTTTCTAAAAATTTTGAATTCAATTTTATTATTATTTTTAATCAATGTTAGATCCAAAAAATTTAGGGTATTATTTTCCATTTCTAATGTAAATTGTATTGTATTATTAAATGAATTAATGAAATTTAAAAATGTAGTTAGTTACGTTGTGAACCTGATGAAATACATAATATATCATCCACATACCTTTTCCACAACAAAATATTTTTTAACAAAGGAGAATCACCATCAAAAATATTCCTCTCCAAATTGTCTACAAAAATATCTGCTATCAGTGGACTTGTTGGTACTCCCATAGGAAGATCCTCTGTTTTATTATATATTATATTATTAAATTGAAAATAATTTTGCTTCATACAAAGGTTTAACAAACGACATAGATCTTTTACTAAATTATTAGGTAAATTAGATGAATTTAGTATATCAGAAATTAAAATTTTACTTTCATTAATAGGTAAATTAGTAAACAAATTAACAATATCAAAATAAACAAGTTCAACTTTGTTGGGAAGATCCATGTCCTTTAACATATCCACTAATTGCAACGAATTTTGTATAGTGTATTTTGGTTGAAAAATATTCAGTCTATTTTTTACAAAAACTATAAATAGACCTTAATATTTTATTACATTATTTAGTAATAAATAAACTGAACATTTTTCAAGCAAAATACACTATAAAAAAATTCGTTGCAATTACTGGATATGTTAAAGGATATTTCAATCGAAAAATTATTTAAAACAAAATCGATATGGCTCATAATGCCGAAACACAAACAAGCCGTGACAATATGCAAATGTGAAAAATATAGAATGTACCATAAACTATACAAGCAAAATAAAATACGCACTTAAAACTTGCTAATATAATTATAAAGAGATATTATATGCATACTTATTATATTGATTCTTAAAAAACATTTTAATATCCAAGAAAAACATTAGTTCAAAAATATTGATGTAATTTTAATCGCCTTACTGTGTGTACCGTACCGTACCTTGGGCCATGAACAAAGTGCGTGATTTTAATTATGCTTCCATGAATTTGTTTTGTATTTTATAATTTAAAGATTCCCAGGAGTAAAAACAATATTAAAATGACCAAACTACATCATGCTGCTATTGCTAATGCGGAAAACCGTGTTATCCAGTTAATGCGATGTCGTAGAGAGAGAAAAATTTACACCTGGTATGATTTCTAATGTTGATGAAATTGGTTTTTTACCCCGCATAACTCACCCAACATAATAATACCCATAAAAGAGTCCAAACAAATAGGAAGCATGACATCTGGAGAAAGATAAGTCAGTATCAGTCATTTCCAAAAACTGCACCAAAAAAATCTATTTGAGTAGGTCGTAAGCCTGATAGATGTCGCATTTTATTAGACACACCAAAAAAAAAGGAATAGAGGAACACTCAGATAAAAGAAAATCTGCAACACAGTAGCTGTTAAAAACACACAGTAAAGAAAAAAATGTTAATCATGCATTACTGAAACATATTGCTACCAGGTCTTCAGAAGAAACAATGTCACACTGAGTGATTCTTTGGAAAAAGTCAATTTTGGTAGCGAAGAAAAAGAAAATTTACATATAGACGACCAAGTATCAGTAATTGATTTTATTCTGGTGTCAATAATGAGGAAGAAAAAATAACATTATTATGTAGACGAAATGTTAAAGAAAGAAGCACAACTTCTACTTTACTTTTGCTTTTAAAGAGTGTTTTTTTAGAGGTTTGTTTTACGAATTTGCAACATTTTTTTTTTGTTCCAGCAAAAGCCAATTTACCAGCTAAATTGTGCTCAGTTTGGTTTACCATTTCACCCTGAATAAACGTACGCCAGAACAACGCTTGCAAATTTATTTCGAAAATTGTGGTTCAGTTCGCGAAACTTACCGTGTGCTACATTAATTTTACGGTTGACATAATCGTCCATCCGAGCAAGTAATTCGAATAATCGTGGATCAGTTCCGCACCACACATACTCTAATTGATTATATGCATCCGCAGAAACGTCGTACAGTAAGTACCGAAGAAGCTGTCGTTTCTTCTAAAATAATAGCGGCCAGAATATTACAGACAATGGAGAGCACTATAGATCCACGATTACTGACTTTTATTTACCAATTGAATGGCATTAATATGGAAGAGTTGTGGTTTCAACAAGACTACACAACATGCCACACAGCGCTCCCCACAACCTTTTTATTGAAGGAAATATTCTATGAGCGCACAATTTCGCGTGATGGACCTGTGAATTAGTCTCCAAGAATTAACACCTTTGGATTATTTTCTGTGGGGATATGTGAAGTCGCTAGTCTACGCCGATAGACCAGAGGCGATAGATGACTTGGAAGCCAATATTCGTTACGTTAATGCCGATGTACGTCCCCAGTTGTTCCAAAAAGTGATCGAAAATTGGACTTCCACATTGCGCAATATTTAAGCCAGCCGCGCGCCCATATGCGCGAAATCATATTTTAACACTAATGGAATAAAAAGATCTTTTCAATAAAGTTAATACCGTGGCCATTACCAAGATTTTTGTGTTTTATTTCATTATATTTTTCTATACCTCTAAATAAAACATCCATTATAAGCAATTTTTTGAAGAAATCCAGTTTTATCTCAATCCCAAAAATAAGCAATCTTGTTTTACTGAAAAATATTGATACCAGTTCTTCAGAAAAAAAAATGTCACTGTCGAGTGATTCTTTGAAAAATGTCAATTTTGGCAGCGAAGAAAAAGAAAACTCACATATACCTATATATATGTGACCAAGTATTAGTAAAAATAAAAGAAAAAAATAACATTTTCATGTAGCCAATGTGTGTTAAAGAAAGAGGCACAACTTCTACTTTACTTTTACTTCTATAAGTAATTTTTTGAAGAAATCCAGTCTTATCTCTAAAAACAAATTTATCTGTAGTTCTGAAAATATGTCAGAGCTTCATATGAAAAATGTTAAGCTACTTCTATCGATAAAATTTATTGGATCAAGCAAAAGCAGGTTTTATTGTTTAGTATTGATTTTGGGTATTATAACTTAGAATAGAATACGGTTTGCCAAACATATATAACGTTTTTTTTAATAATAGATATGTTTCATTTTGCTTATTGTAGTATGTACCTTTTTGGTTTTTTAATCTTTTGACCTCAATTCATATTTACGTTAAAAATTTGATATTTAAATTACTTATATTTTCTTACACCTTTGAGTAGAATGTATGCGTCTCTATCACAAACGTTTTAGTTTCTTCGCATTTTTAATGTTTCATTTAATACATTTGAAATATATAACCTCACCGACAACATAAATAGTTTTATTGAACGATTACTATGTATGACCAAGGTACGAGTACGTTACCGTATGGCCCGAGGTACGGATCATCCCCTACCTTGGGTCGTAATAAAAGTTTTCATACAATTTGATTTTATCATCATTTGCCAACATATTGTCACTTTTAAAATTTGAACATAAATAATTGATCTAATTTGCAGTGAAAAATAACTAAACATTATTTGCCAATTAAACATTTAATGAGACTAAAAAAAACGGGCCAAGGTATTTCTCCTAGTTAATTATTATACACGACACGCTTGTTAGTCCAATGATTAAGATACTCGACTAGTGACCCTGTGGTTAGGGATTTGAGTCTCATTTCAAGAGACCAGCAATATAATCCTATTTTCATAGCAAAAGCGTTTAGCTTAATTTTAAAATAGGAAGACTTTTGATGTGACACTTAATCCGTGTGTGTATTTCTTTAATATTTTTTTTTATTTATGAATTAAAAATTTAATTTACACGACTTACAGTTTGCTCAACAACCTCGCTACTATGTTTGAAAGTTCGTTCAATATTAAGTAGTATTCAGGAAACCCCGATTTCAATATCAAAGTAGGTTCGTCAAAAAAATACTTTATCGTTACTTAACTTTCCCACATTGAAACTTACGTTGGCTAATTTTTATTTTGTGTTAACTGCAATACATAAAAATACTAATAAATAAAAAATACGTCGGTAAATATACTCGAATTATAACTAAATCAAGAAATAATAAAGTTTCACCATTCAATTCAAAAATAACTTTTAATAAACCTTTTTATCGGTTTACTTGACTGGATTTGCACTAATTTATGTTACCTACGTAAACCACTTTAATGTATGCTGATTCAATAATTGTGTAAAAACTTATACTATGAAATTATATATATTCTAGTATTAATGCGATTATTAAACTATGGAATCAAATTTAAAAAAAAAACTTTTTTACCAAGCTCGGGTCTCGAAGTTGACGACAAAGGTTTTTCATCAACTCATATGTAATTGGTACCAAGTTAGTTTATAGTTAGTTATTGTTGATTTTTGGGACGTGTTGTTACCGGAGACGAGGAATGGATCTTTTATGTGAACACTGAGTAAGCGAGTGCTCAGTAAATTGGACCATAACGACGGTAAGGGGTGAACGGCGCTCCATCGAGAAACAAGAAGATATAACTATACCTCCTGTGCTATTGTCATTTAAAATTTGAGAATAAATACATAGATTATTTAAAAACAGCACTACCGGCGTTACCATCGTTGAAAAAAATAAAAATACTAAAAATTTATTTAGTGTTCCAAGAAGTCTATTTTGCGTACATATTAAAATACGCAAATACGTATGGAACCTTATATAATATTTATTTATTATGTCTGAGTAAAATATTGACTGATCCCAAAACTGAATTGAAATATTTGTTAACTTTTACTTCTACAACTAATTTGTTTACCGTAGATTTTTTAATACAATTAAACAACTTTTAAATTTTTTATTGATATGGAGGTTGATTGGGTGAAATGGTGAACGTTACATTGTGTAAAGTGATCACTTAAGCCAGATGAAGACAGGTCATAAGCCTTGTAATTACCCTTAATTCTATTAATAAAAAATCTATTTATAATAAATATCTATAATGAGATATGTATTATTTGTTTAATAACAGCACCTTTGTAGGTGAAAATTGAGTAATTGTGTATTCTTAGACATTTTCAAATGTTGCTATTATTTATTTATTTAATATAATTAATTATTACAGGCTTATATGCATTATATTCATTTATTTCTATAGCCTACCTACCCATAAAACAATTTCTTAACACATCTTAAATTTGAAAGTATGTGAAATCGTTAAAAAGTTGAATAATATAAAACCAAAACATTTTCAATCACACCAGGGGTTAGTTTAAAATGTTTATTTATGTCTTAATCGCTTTAAAAACTTTTGAGAAGAAAAAAATCATGAGGCTGCTTTTTTCCGTATTTAATAAATTTTTGGTAATGGAAAGATGTACGGTTAATGGTACTTAGTACTTACACTCTATTTTAAATGATGTAATAAGTATAATTTCTTACGTACTCCTAAAAGATAAATTAAGTATTAATTGCATAAATGTTTATAAAAGTACACGAATCTCATAATTTATCGATATAATTGTTCATTAAGATTGTGCATATAATAAGTTCTCATTTTATGAAAATGATATCTTTAGTAAAACTCATTGATAACACCACAAAAAATGTCGTACTCTGTGTGTAGGAGAAGGACAATGGGGACAGGAACCATTATCCATTAAAAAACAGATATACCAAAAAAGGGTGCAATTTGTATGAAAAGCCACTGAGCATCGAACATGTCAAGTATTTGTGCTTGACATGTTTCGAAAGTTACACTTTTGAAAAATTCAATGAATAGTAGAAAAATATTATTTTTTTGTAATTTGTATTACTTATTATTTTTTATAAAAATTGTTTTAAAAAAAATATATATTTCTTTTTAAATTTCATTTTTGTACATTTTTCTTTCAAGTTTGGAAATAAATGTTAAAATTTGTGACGAAGGAGTATTTCATTTATCATATGTAATAAAAATAATTCAAGTAAAAGCAATTGTAACAAAATTATGTCCAATTAAAGAAGTATGAGAGAAATACTGCCCGTGCCACTAACGGTGTAGATCGTGGGGATACCAATTCTCCTGGGTTAATAAAATATATTACTTATTTATTTCGGGGGAAGAGGGTGGATGGTCGGGGAAGATAGAATAGTATCTATTTCTTTGGCAGAATCTTAAAGAGTCACTGTACAAAATGTGGAGTAAGTAGCATTCAATATAAAATACATTTGTGAAAGCGGGAAGGAGTGGGATGGCCAGAGGATGGGAGGATGGTGACTATTTTTTGCGAAGGCGCCAAAAAGTAACTATGCAAAAGTTGGTTTAGATCGATCGAAGAGTTCAGAATTTTATCTGTAACAGACAGAAGAGTTTTATACTTAATCAAATAGGCTTGCCTAATAAGCAATGTGCGTTAGATCCAATACCAATTTGGTTACGTAAGGAGTCTTTTAGAAACTGTTCAATTTTTGGTAGATTTACTGAACAAATCTTTATGAAAATGGCCCATGTGGAAAAATTACAAGATGCATCGTTAAAATAAGCAAGTGGATGGCACAAAATAGACTTCCATATAATCTTTCCAAAATAGAGTTACCTACAGAGCAGAGAATCATATCTACGAATGCTAAATATACAGTTAAGTTTTTTGGTGTGCACATTGATTCAAATTTTTCAATGAATACACAAATCAGCAAAACTGCCAGTATATGCTTTTATCAACTGAGACAGATTAGAAGTATTCGAAGACGTTTTCCTTCTGAGGCAGCACGTCTGCTTATAAATGCATTGGCAGTGTCACGTGTGGACTATTGTACCTGGATTTATGTTGGTCTGCCAATGTTTCAGCTAGATACACTACAACCCATGCTAAAGGCGGCAGCACGGATAATATATCGAGTTTCTAAATTTTCTCATATAACATCCCTTTTGCTACATTGGCTCTGATTCTCTGAAAGAGTTAAATTTAAATTGTGCTGGTTGATGTACAAGGCGACACATAACTCAGTGTCTATGTATCTTCAAGAGCTTTGTATTATGGACAATTTGAATAGTAGACGTCGAACTCTCAGGTAAGCCTCTACTTCAGCCGCAGGAAGGGTTGTAGAACGGACCAGCCATTACCAGAAGTTAGGCATTCAAGAAGAACGGGCATTTGAAGGTCCAAAATCGCGGAACTCTTTGCCCTCCGTCGCAGGAAATTGTGCATCAGAGACTTTATTTAAGAGATTAAAAACGCACCGCTTCAAAAAATCATTTCAATAAGTTGTAAAACAAAGATAATGAAGTACTATAAACAGTTTGTGTCAAGTGCTTTTATGGTAAATTTTTTACGAAAATGGTGCTATAAAAATTATTCAATATTATTATTATTATTGTTAGATATATGATGCTTTCAGATACTGCTAGATGGCAGTAGCAACTGCCAGTATTGAGATAAAATCAGCCATGATGGATAGAGCCAGATAAAATACTTTGTTTAAACCACTATTTATTTATAAATGAACATGTTTCGATACCAATGGTATCTTTTTCAGGAAACAATGTGTACTAAAATTATAAATACAAGCATAGATAAAAACAAAACTATAAAAGCATAAGTGATGGGTAACTAAGCAATAATTACTATGAAAACAAAATTAAAAGGTGACTATTTGCAAAAAAGATTTGGTTATTTATAATATTTACCTTGCTATTAACACTTTTTTTTATTTCTAAAATTTTAAATTTATCTAACTGTAAATCCCTAATATTTGTATATAAAATTTCCAATCCCATCTTAAATGTTAATGTCTAAAAAATGGTTTGTTTTCAAAAGGTGATTGTAAAATTCAGAATAGTTGTTGCTATTTAAGCATCTCAAGTGCTCCTCAATTCTAATATCAAAATTTCTGCAAGTTTTACCTATATAAAAATGATTGCAATTATTGCAAATTAATTTGTAGACCCCAGATTTTTTTTGAAATATCATCCTTATCCTTGATTATTAATATATAATTCTTTAATTTGTTATTAGTGTAAATAGCTGGTTGTATAAAATTTGAAATATTTTTTATAATTAAATTTGAATTATTAAAAGATTATTTAAAACACGATTTTTCTCCACTGTTTTTCACTATCAATTATTATTGGGTATATAATATGATAAAATTTTTCTTAGATTTTTTGTTTAACAAATTATCTATTAATTTAACATTATCTTTAACATAATTGTAATTTTTTTAAATAATATTTAATTCTATGTATATTGAAGTTAATAGCAAGCTTAATATTATAAATAACCAAATGCTTTTTGTAAAAAGTCATCTTTTAAATTTGTTATCGTAGTACTTACTACTTAGTTACCTATCACTTATACTTTTAAAGTTATGTTTGTATTCATGCTTGTGATTTTAATTTTAGTATACATTGTTTCCTGAAAAAGATACCATAGGTATCGAAACATGTTCATTTATAAATAAATAGTGATTTAAATAAATTGTTTTATCTTATTATTTATATAATATGTGGCCACAGAGTAATTTTGCTAATATTAAAGAAGATACAAAAAATGCAAAATTTTTTTATACATTTATATCAGAAGTTTATGCACTTGATTAGATTTTTTTTAGCCATAACTTATATAGGGCCTCTACACTAATGTAAATCTAATAAACTGAATATTATTTGCCTTAATTAAGATAATATAGGCATTATAAATAATTTTAATTAAATTAATTTTGTATGAAAAATAATTATCGATATGTAAAAACTGAAATATGTTAGACAAAATAAAGATAACACAGAATTGGCCTTTAAAACGAATTGACTGAAGAAGTTGCATAATTAATTTTTACAAAATGGTTTTCTCTTTCGGAAAATCGTACTTCACTAAATTATTTAAATTTTAGTTAATTAACTCGAGTACGCATTATTTCATTCCACAATATTATTATGATAAAACATCGAAAAAACTTTAGAAATGAGTTTATTAATATTTTTTAAACTTTTTTCTTAACTTTAGAAAACCTTTTGTCACGAATTTGAAAAAATCAACCATTTTAATAACATCTCCTTATATCAAAGAACGTTTTTCTCTAATAGACTTGCGAATCGCAAATCATCTGTGAAAAAAATAAAATGCAAATAGGGATTGTAATCAGAATTATCGATAAAGTATGGCAGAAGAACGTATGAATGTTAGAACATTCAACATAATTTGGATACTCAAATTAAGAACAAAAGATGTAAAAAATTTCACCTGTGTCAGAAAAAGAGTTGTCTGCTTTGAAAAGGCTGAAATTCAGATTTTTCTCAAAATGAAAGTAGTTTATTGGCGCATTATAATCATTTTTAGAGCCATGGAAAATAATTAGCTATGTGTGGAAAGTGGAGAATGCTCTACCTTTTGGGCGAATGAATTCTGCTAATCTGTTTTAAATTCATGATATGTCAAATTTTCTCATCCCTAAACATTTTTGTGTAATAGTGAAATGTATGCAACTGTTGTAATAAGTAATTTTTATCGTTCTAAGAAAAACCTTCGATCGCCGATTACCAAAATGACGAACGTATTATATTCAGTGTTCAAAGAACATTTTAGATTGATATTCGTATTTTTTTACGATCTACGGTAGACCTCGTCATCAATTCGAATCATAGTATTATTTTAATATCTCGATTATTTAACTTTGGTCGACGTTTTAAGCCTTTATATATTTTTAACAAATCAAAGTTTAATTATCCAAGCCTCTAATTTTTATATATCCGTCATAAGCCTTTTTGACGCAGGTCAGAAGAGTCTCTGTCCTTGACCGGTGGGCTAGAAATGTTGCCTCAAAAACCTTTGATTATTGATTATCTAATGGTATGTAAATGTATATAACTCTAAAGATGATCATTGTATTGACATAGTTCATGAAAATGAAAGACATTTAATATCATTGCAAAATACTCGAAAGAATTTCGGTTGTGTGATTTCAACTTTGATGACTGTTTAATATATACGTCGAGTAGCAGTATTTCTCTGAGATTATCTTTTTTATTATGATGCTGAATTAATCCAGGTAGAGGCCAGGTTAACTATCTAGAAAGAAGGATAGGAATTATATTTTATATTACTGAGCCTATATTTTCTGAGTATCACTGAGCAAACGTATGGCATTAAATTTAATAAACATTTATATCGAAGAAAAAGGGTAAAGTACACAAAAAGAAGGGGGCGGTGTCTGTTTTGCGCAACATCTTCAAGAAAATTTGAACGGACGACTTTAAATATAGCACACATATCTGGGGAAAGGTTGTTATGATGTTATGACTATGTGGAAGAGTGGGGTGGGGTATGTTTTACGCACAGTTCTAAAGAGTGACCATATATAATTTGGAAGGAATGGCATCCATATAATACATATTTATTAACCCACTAGTTACCTCACCCCTCCACCGATATAAATGTGTTAAAATTAATCTTTTCCAAAATTTGTGGATTCTCTTTAGAATCCACGGCAAAGCATAGGGACTTTGCCTGTACCAACTGTTCATTCAAATCATTCAAATTATTGAGCATTTAATCATTTCTTGGTCAATCTACTTCACTCACAATGGTTAGAATGTATATATATATATATACATATGGCGGAGATTAAGAGTAAGTTCATTGCGGTGAACCGTACCCGATTCCGGTCTATCTCCTGGAGCAAGAGATGAATCCTGGCGATCCGGGTCCTCAACTGCATCGGCGCCCCTCGGTTGCGTTGGCTGTTAGCAAGTGCATCGAATGTCGGGATTAATTGTGTTTTGTGAATAAATGTGTAAATTGAAAATCAAAATGCATTTGAATCAATGATCATCCCATCCGACGTAGCAGGCGATACCAAAGGACACACACACACACTTGAGGATCCAGACTGAGATAGATCGGTGGCGGCCCCTATGGCTTCCTATCCTCCAAAGACCCAAAAATAACTACTTCAAAAGATTGTCAGGATTGCCGCTAGAAGAAAGGACGCTCGACTAACTTCGGAGACATAGCACTCTTCTTATCGTCTTTGCCTTGTGTGTCGTGCGTAGTCTGATCGTGCCTTAGATACAAAGCTGAAAATAAACCCATAACGTTCTTATTAATCGTACCCATCCTAATAATATATAATATTTATATATTGTGGGGTAGAGACCTGTGTTCATCTCACTCACCGGTTAGTCAGTGGTAAACACAAGATCGGCGGGTTCTTTACTTCACATATCCACCTTATTATTGTCACATTCTGCCTTTATCCTAAATTGGGAAAAATTATAAGTAATACTTGGAGGTGATAAATAAAAAGACGTTAATAATTATAAAAATGGTTTCTAATCAGAAAAAAATCGTGAACAAATGAAATAAATAAAAATGCAATCCACTTGAGAAATCCATATCCCGTCGAGATGGGCGCGAATTCAACGTTCATCATGCAGGCGACAACCATATGTTAAAATATATGGATCCCAACTCCTCAGTATCCAGACAGACGCGATCGGATTCGTAAGCGGAATTTGTTGAAAATCACTTCATATTAGAAAAATGTTGCCTGCAGTGAGGCGAATAAATCAAAGGCGAAGAAACCAATGGTAGAAACCAAAGGTGAAAGCCAAAGGTGAAACCAAAGTTGATATCCAAAGGTAATATCCAAAGGCAGAAACCAAACATTTTAGTAACGCTGGTCACGTCTATTGAACCGCCAATCTGACAGCTCTCTCGATGATTTTGAAAACGAACCGTAGATCGCGACCGGTTTTATAATTTTATAACTGGTTTATCGGCATAGACTAGCGACTTTATATATCCCCGTAGAAAATAATCCAAATATGTTAAATCACGTGATCTTGGAAACAATTCACAGGTCCGTTACGCAAAATTATGCGCTTAAAGAATGTTTTCTACAACAAAATGATTGTATCACATGCTGTGTGGCATGTTGCGCCGTCTTGCTGAAATCACAGCTCTTCCATATTAATGCCAGTAAATTGGGGAGAAAAAAGTTAGTAATCATGGATTTATTGGTGTGTACGATGACAAATCGACTCATTTGGGTCCTTGTCAATACAACACAGTAACAGATTCTTTGGTGTGTACTGTAATTAGAATATGCGTGGTGCGAAAACGATCCATGGTTATTCGAATTACTTGCTCGGATGGATGATTTTATTGATCGTAAAATGGACGAATTGCACGATAAGTTTTGCGAACTGAACCACGATTTTCGAAATAAATTTGTACAATTTGCAAGCATTGTTCTGGCGTAAGTCTATTCACGAATAAATTAGCAAATAAAACTGAGTACAAATCAGCTGTTAAATTGGTTATCGCTGGAAAAAGTATAGCCAATTCGAAAATCAAACCTCTAAAAAGACACTCTTTATACTCGTATTAGATTATGATCCTCAGTAATTATAGTTGGTTGGAAATCACCTGGTGATAGATATAAGAATCAAATCGACTACCTAGCTAATTGATAAGACTCCAGAAGAAGAATTTCTAGTCACCTGTAAAAGGCAAAAATCAAGCTGAATATGATCGATGAAGGCATTAAAATAATGCTCGTAATATGCAACTTAATTTGAAAATTTCCATATAACTGGGTTGAATTTGTGTTTATTCCAAAATACAAAAAACGACTTACGCATAAATATTAAAACTATTAAACTGTCTCGAATATCTCTCGTGCTAATACATATTATTAATAATTAAATGAAGAATTAAAACAGAAAAAATAAAATGTATGAAACAATCTTGAGTTATCACGTGCGGGCATTTTGATGTGGCCAAATCGGAAAGAAAACGTTTTATACGTCTCAAAGTATCATACCCTGCATGAGATTTTTTTTAAATAATGCCCTTGTAAGGCGAAACGCATCTCAAATAAATAAAACAAGTGTTTTATTTTCACATATGTAATTATAGAGTTCCACAAACTTACCTCGGAAACAGAAAATACGAATTCTGTATTAGCGTTATACAGGGGTTTTATGCAAAAACCTATATTTTTATAATAATAAAAATAGGCGAAATGGTGAATGAATAGGTTCTTAAGATAAATATATACCGGACTATACATGCATTATTCAAAACATGCATGCACTTTTAATTTTTTTAATTCTGAATAATATATTTAACTTCGGGTAATTTAATGTTGCATGTCCCGCTGATTGTTTGTTCACTCAGATGTTTATTTTTCTCTCATTAAATAATATAGATGTTTTTAAAACTTTTCCTGATTATTAAACCTTTCACTGAAGGATAAATCTTTTATCCGAAAATAAACCGAGCTATCACCGGAACTTGAACACTGGTTATCTCTCTTGTCGGTACACTGCTCTCTCCATCTGAACTACGTCAGACTACGTAATCTGTGTCAGACTTTTTTTTTTATAGAATACTTTAGTGACAAATTATAAATATTATTTCCATTTGAAAGCTACTTTTAAAACTTTTAGATGCAATGTTTCTCAGACTTTACATTAAACAAAATCTGCTGTGTAGTGGTACTAGGACTTTCATTTTTACATATCGACAAACAGTTAACGTTTTCAATAATTTATTATATTTCGTACATAATACGTATAATTTGAAATATTTTTTTGTAATGACACGCCATTATCTGTCTAAGTTTGAAAACAGGTCTATCTCAATCATCTCCATTTGACCCTGTCAGCTGTTTTTCGTGTTCAATCATTCATTTTCCATCTTCTCAATTTCATATTCCCACCAAGGCTGTGGTCTTCCGTTAATTATTTTGCTCGTCCATGGTCTCCGCGTAGTCTTTGTTTGCAATCGTCTGTTATCATTGCGTTAGATAACATATCCTGCCCATTGATTGCCGTTTCAGTTTGGCCACTTTTAGAGTAACATCAGTCACTCGAATATTTTAACAGATCCACTCAATTCGTTATTAAATAAATAATGTTGAAAATATTTGTAATGTTAATGTAGTTGACTAAAATACTTAATTTAACACATTTTTTTTCTTATATTTTGAAGCAGTCTCATGCTTAGGAGAGAAATATCATATACGTTTCAACTAAATAAAAACTACAAAATATTTACATATAAATAACTTTTAGATGTTATAAAAATTATAATCACACTTGGTTTACTAGGTAAATCTAGTACAAGAAGAATGATGCGAAAAATTTATATGGAAATAAAAATTAAAAATAACCAACACTCATATTTAAGGTGTTAATATAAATATATGATAAAACTTAGGTTTATTAATATGAAATAATACATCAATATTAACGGAAATCATTAGTGAATTAATATTTTTTTATTAAGGAGAATACATTACTATTGTGAAGTTGCAGTTTTTCAAAACATAGTTCTGTGATATTTTAATATAAATTTAATGTATCAATAAGAAAGATAATACAGATAAAATTAATTTATTGAATTTTTTTTTAATATAAAGTAGATTACTTTAAAATAATGGAATTACGAATGTATTAATTTGAAAGTGTAACCTATAAGTTCGCAAATTTGTCGTTAATGTTGCAATGTTGACGTGGTGTAACAGGTTAGCGCACTTCCCCGGATAGAAAACGTTCCTGGTTCGAGTCCGTGTGACAACAAAAATATTTTTTCGATTAATTAATTTAATTTGTATATCTTTTACATTGGCACATTTAATTTGTATTATTATAATATTTTTTTGTCATAAATTAAAAACGCAAAATATTCAAATATTTACTTTTAAAATTAGCAATATTAACTTTGTGGTTAAAATTCATATTTTTATTAATTATCTTTGTTTTATTAACCATTTAATTGAGTTTAAATACATCTAGCGGTTTCGAAAAATACAATTTTCTTCTTCAGGATGTCATAACTAACTAAAAACATATATTATTGTTTCTTTATCAGAATCTATTTTTAAAAAAACAACAATTATTTAAAAATTAAATTTAGTACCTATCTCAAATTATCACTTAATACAATTTTTTTCCCAAAAATTACTCGAGTAAATTTGTATTAAGTAACAATTTGAGTAAGGTACTAAATTTATTTTATTTTTTAAATAATTATTTTTTTTAAAAATAGATTCTGGTAAAGAAACAATAATATATATTTTTTAGTTAGTAATTACATCCTGAAGAAGAAAATGGTATTTTTCAAAACCGGTAGATATTTTTAAACTCAATTAAGTGATTAACAAAACAAAGATAATAAATAAAAATATTTAAATATTTAACTTTATTTGACGCTTTATCCATACGCTTTCACTTGATTTGACGGTGGATCATGAGACAACGATACCAAATGAACAGAAGTTAATTACTCAATTTCAGTTAACTAATGCTTTTCCGGAACAGAGACCGCCATCTAGGGTGATGTCACCACTTGATCGCCTAAGACAACAATTCCACCTAGATCGCGTTTTCCTAACCCTCGGACTCCCTCAAAACCTATATATAGACCAGTGTGAACGTGGCAGACTATATATTTATATATATTTATCATCGTCATTTGGCGGATCGTATAGAAGCAAGACTTCACCCGGCGACTGTACACTGGTACCCTGATCTTTATATTTAAAAATTATTATTTTTGAAAAACAAACAGTACAATAATAGTAACTGACATAAAACATGATATATTCAAATAATACAAGTAAAGTTTTTTCGGAATTAAACAAGTATCATACAAACTAAGAAATAATACTTAAAAATAAACATAATAAACTAAAGAACAGTACATTATAACAAACTGATAAACCAAAAGGTTTTTACACTAAAATAAAAATAAACATAATAAACTAAAAAATAGTATACATTAAAAAACAATTATAATCAGAGTGTTTTTATACTGAACATATAAAGTAGAAATAGTGAAGAGGGGAGGGATACAGGATGCAATAAAAAAAATATATGTACGCATACACGCATGTATATACCATTTATGTCAATAGTTATTAAAAAGTTTGTATAGTTTAATTTTCAAGGGAATCAATTTATGGTAGAAAATGTTCAAGTTATCAGAAAAATTTACGGTATTATATTTTGACATAGAACGTTTAAGATGCATAGTTTAAGAGTTATTTGTTCTAATAAATAGGGCGTGTCAATTAAGTTATTTAAATTATAGAGGTCACTTAAGACTTATGTGTTTTTTCTATTTAAAACGGAGGGGGGGGAGATTTTACGGAAACTCTCACTTTCTGAATGAGATTTAATACTTAAACGGAAAACTGAATTTAATATATTGAAAAATTTATGTGGAACATTTGTCATAATGTTTGTTTATTAAAATAATGAGTTCTCCAAACTATCGATCCGAATTCAAGTTGACTGCGTACAAATGAGAAATATAAAATGATAAGACTAAAATGTGTATAAGGATAAGAGTTGGAATGGGTCAGACGTTCTAGAAATGAATCTGAGGAGTCTACAGGCCTTAGCAATTACCGACTATATATGCGGGATGAACATAAATTTAGAATGTAATATTATGAGACGACCATGAGACGGATAAGATCCCCATCTTACCCCTCACAAAATATTATAATTTTCAATATTTGCTAAACTGTAGAACTGTTGTACGGCAAGGATTGCTTTTCAAAAAGTAATAAACTGTTTTATTAAGAACAAAATAAAACAAAGCAAATACAACATATTTAAAGGAAACCAATCATTACGTATTCTTTCATTTTACATTTTAGGGTAGTAACGGGTTCTCTATATTTTTCAAGATATTTAATAAGTCTTTATTGAGGTTATTAAGTATTCGTAGCACAATACATTCTCTCGTTCTCTCATCGTACACATTGTTCGCGATCGGTACCCTCATGGTTCGACCCGGCTATCTGGTAGAATAGCTATGGCGAGGGTCAGTATTCATATTTACATTAATTATCAACTCTTCTATAATAGAATTATACTATACTAGGTAAATTACCCGACGTTGCCCGGGATTTACGCAGAGTGAAGAGGTTTCATTTAGGGGGATGGGGGTACCCTATTTAAAAAAAAAAATCAAATGAAGACGGTAATTTTTCTTATTAGGAGAACATATTCTTATTGTGAAGTTGTAATTATTCAGAACATAGGTCTTCAATTATGTAAATTAAATATATCTTTCCAATTAATATATTTAATTCATATCTAAAATATCACAGACCTATGTTCTGAATAATTACAACTTCGTAATAAGAATGTGTTTTCCTAATAATAAAGTTGTATCAATGTGTCCAAAATTTAATAAAAATGAATTGATAATTCTGGCGTCTGCTATCAGACTACTCAAAGGTACTTGAGATTCCATAAAAATAAGGTAGATGGCTCTTTCAAATAATGGAACGATTAAATGTATTAACATCAAAAAGGTAACATATAAGTTCGAAAATTTGTCACTAAAAATATCGTTGCAGTAGCATAGTTGGATAATGCACCTTCCCAGGTTTGGAAAGAGATCCAGGTTCGAATCTTGGTAGCGCAACACTAAAATTTTTCGATAAATTGATTTTATATGTATATCTTTCTAATTCATATATTTAATTCATATTTAGTTATTTTTCTCTTATTTTGAACGTAAAGTGTGCAAAATTTCATCAAGAATTACCAAAAATCTCTTTATGGAGTTGGAAAGGGATATGGGAGTGATTTTTCAAAATTTCAAGTAGACAGTGACCTTCTTCTAGTATTGAAGGTCAAGTGTGCACAATTTCATCAAAAAGTACAAAAATTCTACTTTAAAGGATGAGAAAGGGGGATGGGGGTAGTTTTTAGAAATATCATGTAGTTGGGAGTAAGAAAGGAGGATGAGTGTGATTTTTCAAAATCTCATGTAGACAGTGAGTGACCTTATATTAAAAGTAAAGTGCGCAAAATTTCATAAAAAAGTACCAAAATTCTGCTTAGAGGGATGGGAAAGGAGGACGGGGGTGGTGTTTCAAAATCTCATGTAGACAGTGACCTTCCTCTTGTTTTGAAGGTCAAGTGTGTAAAATTTTATTAAGCTAGGAATAAAATTGTAGATTTGTATAAAAAACAAACAAACCAATACAGTATTTTTTTATATATAGACTAGCTGAAGTACCCGGCATTGCCCAAACTTTACGCAGAGCGAAGGGATTTCGTTTAGGGGGTAGTTTTTTTCGAAATCAGATATAGATAGTAATTTTTTTCTTATTTTAACAAGAAGTAACACAATTCTGCTTTGTGGGGTGGGAAAGGGGAATGAAGATGATTTTTTTAAATCTCATGATATCATACATATGTATATATTATATACAAATCTGATGTGTTTAAATAGTGATAGTAAAATGTCTGTGTGTGAGTTTATACTGGCACAGAGACACTCCGCTAGGTGACACATGAGGAGCCTAATTGTGCGTGTGTGTGTATCTATATGTGTGTGTGTTCACCAGCCTTGAATATTTGTCATTAATTGAATATCCTTATATTTGAACTTAATTCCTACCAGAAATTATAAAAAACATTACTTCTTGACACGATTTAAAGGACATAAATAAACAAATTTCATCATATAGATATATAATATTTTTCATGTTCAAACATAGCATCACTTCCTTCCTTCCTTATTCTAACTATATATAAATAAACCTAAAATATACCTCTTCTAGATAAGATCACGTTTTTTATAAATGGTTTTATTGAGAAAATGTAGGCTGAATTTTCGATACCGTAACACGTGCCGTTGTCAAGGCATTGCCTCAAAAGTTACGGTATTACGGTAATTGTTAGCGGAGGACATATATGTCAACTGTAAGAGAATATTAAAGAATATCAGGTAATAATTTGAGGATCATTGATAATAAATATATCCATTTTTAAAAATCATCATTATATTTGTCCCTAAACAAAACTTAAAAAATATATTTTTAGTTTTTCAACACCCAAAAACTAATTTCATTAAAATACATATATGCACGTCCAGAAATAACTAATATTGAGGTCATCAATTAAAAAAAATATTTATTTATTTTATTTACTGATTACCATTTACATGCACTAATACCTGAGAAAATGAATGGTATGACAATATTTATAGAATATATTTTTGCAAATAATATTATTTAATCAATTAACCCACATGTAAAATGAATTATTAATATTATTAAATCATTTTGATCATGACTCATCACGTTGCAGTTACGGTACGAGGGAGCATTGCACGATAGTTGATATGATGGACGACGCATTTGCGGTCACTTGTGGCAATAGGTTCTGCAAGCAGGTTTGAGCGTTAGTTACGGTCGATTGTATACTATTAACAAGGGCTGTTGCTTGATTCGCCTGAAAATACACAAGGGTGAGTTAGCTTTGTACATATTACTCCTCATTTAAGATATATTTAAACTTGTTTGGACTGGTTTATAAATGACTATCAAATAAATCTTGTAAAATTGTTAATGTTATTATATACACATTTCAAATTGCCAACCGATAATTATTTGGATTTAACTTACATATCCCGAGATGCCCAGAGACTGGAACGTTAACCCTCCCGTGGTCACCCCGATAGTGCTCACGGTGCACACAGCGTTAGCGATGCTTCCTAACAGGTCTCCAGACGCCGGTGGTGGGCAAGCAGCAGCCACAGTTTTATTCAAATTCACCACCATGCTGGTGAGATTATTAGATAAAGCAGAGACTGAATTGATGAGTGATATTGCCCCGCTGACATTAACATTCAGACATGCGCTAATGACAGAGCTTAGGGTGCTCGTTTGGAAAGCTGTGAGTGATGTTTGAGATAACTGAAAAAATATTAAGAAAAATTTAGTAGATTTAAATGACAAATTGTGAAACAAACAAATTAAAAATATTCCGTTTGTTATATGACACGATGTCATGATTTTTGAATATTATTCTCTAATTATGTTACATACTCATTTATAGAAGAAGGACAAAAGTAGGTATTGTGAGAAGATTTATATTAAATATTTAATTTTATTATTGAATAGAATTATTGATTCGAATTGTTTGAAAAATATTTAGCAATAATCAAAATTCTTTTAAAAGCGATTTTAAAAGCGAAAAGCTATTATTAAGATAAACAAATGTTAAGATAAATATTTTAAATATTTCTGTCATTTAAAAAATCTAACGTTTAATTTGATTTGTTTATCATTATGTTTCTTGTCTTGTTTATTATTTTTATTTGGTTGTTGACGATAAACTGACAAAAAAAACATTTATTAATACTTTTAGCAATAAAATTAAACGACGCAAATCAAATTAAATTAAAGCAGATCAAAGATTTCTATTAAGTATGTATACTTGCTTAGTATTTTCCACGGGCTAGTCACAGCTGTGAAGTCGGTCCCGAATTCATAATTTCGTAATTTAAAAAAAAAAGATTTTGGTACTCACTGATATGCAGTAGGTAACTTTGGCCTGGTTGCCTCCAGCCTTAGTTACCGCAGCGGTAATGGCGTTGTTTACAGCTGTTGATATCTGAGGGTCCAGAGCGGTCGCCGCACTCTGCAAATTGCTCTGCAGGTTTGTGAGGAGTGAGATGGCCTGTGTGAATCCGCTCTGTGCGGCGGTGTTAGACTGTGTGGCCATGTTGGCAGCGATCCCCTCGAGGAAGGAATCGAATCCAAAAATTGCTTCATTTGGCTGAAATTATATTATATATTATTGTAATATGAATGTTTATAGCATTATTTTTTGTTAGACAAAATTCATTATTTAAATAATCTTCTTGGTTTAATTATTTAACCAATTTGTTAGATATTTCTTGACAATACGTTCGCGTGAATAAAATAAATAAACCAAACTCTCATCATTAATGTTGAAAATTACTGTTTTATTAAAATTTCCGATATTAAGGGTTTTTTATAAATCTCGCATATGTCTAATTTAAGATTTTCGCTAACACTGGTGTATACAAAGAACTCGATCTAACCCAGAAATGACGCCAGTTGCACATACATACTGGGTGAATATTATTTTCCAGGCCGATGTTGTTTTTAAATTATTAAGAAAAAAAATGTACAATTTGATTATATATAAAGTATGAGATTGGCCAAGTGACCGCTTTTAACAGCTACTCAAATGCGTTCTCTTTTAACCATATTTTTCATAACATTTTCGCGCACTTCCCGTATTATTTCAGCGATTTCATTTCGAAAATTATCCTGTAGCATCGTAATTGTTGTTGGCTTATTAGCGAAGACCTTTCCTCTCATTTACACCCACAGAAAATAGTTGGGAGCAGTCAAATAGGTGATTTGAGGAGGCCAGTCGATATAACCATATTTCAAGCATAGCTTGGGCTATATTGAGGTGGCACTGTTCTGTCGAAATCACATGTGTTGCAGGTTCAATTGATCTAATTCGGTTACCAACAAGTTTTCCAACATACAACGATAGCGTTCAGTATTAATGTTTGCAGCATTGCTATTATTATTTAAGAGAAATGTTTTAATGACTTTACCACGTTCTTGAGACGTTAATTGCTCCGTAATAAATTTTAATCAACTATTCTCTACGATTACCAAATGCATTATATAATACCGAACACCATATATATTCATTTGGAATCGCGTAGTATTTATGAAATGTTATGCAAAACTTTTTAAGATACATTGGGCGCATGAGCCGTAAAATATCTACAAGAAATGATTAATATACATATTGTGACATTTGAAATATACGCGGTGGCACCGTGCACTTCTATACCTATTCGGGTGGACACGTTCGGTAAGAGAGAAGGCATAACGAGGTGAATAGGGGACTTAGCTGCGAGCGCACGGCGTGAGTGGAGCGCCGGGCGGTGTCTCGCCGTAGAGAATGGCGAAAAAGAGGATTGAATTAGGCACGATGGATTCAAGAAAGTCTGTTCCTTGGTCCACCCGTGCGTGAGAAGAATCGTTTCGCTGGGACTAGCGGGAAGACTGCCTGTGAGCGGCGGCAGAGTGTGTCGAGGTCATCCTACTCGGAGCGATATAAGATGGCGACGCTTGGAACCTCTCGAAGGCGAGAGGAATTTTGGTACGGCCACCGTGACGCCTAGGATCACGGCGGCCACACATTACTCCTGGTAATCTAGTGCGAACCCGTCCTTCTCAAACTCGTAGACAAAATCAGAATAAAAACTGACTTCCATTCCTTGGATAAATGATGGTGAAACGAAACAAAACTCTAAACGTACAATTCTTTGTCGGGCAAACCATTATTATTAAAAATTATATTATATAACATGTGATTCAGTGTTTTATATTATTTAGACCATTCCTATTCATCCGAGACAGCCACTCTGACACCTCACACTACGGACACCCACAGCGTGAGCCAAGCCGGTGTCGTGATGTGCTGGCGTTTGATCCTCCGTAACAATATATATATATATAATATACTCATAAATCAAGAACATGGTTAAGATTAAATTAAGAACGCCAAATCATAATTAGGCTTTCAAATGAAAAGTTGATTTCGCCTCAACCTTATTCTCATCATTACTGTCGAAAACTACATAAGACTTTTTATAAACTATATGTTGTTACTTATATTCATAATTTATAAACATAGTTTTTTATCAATTTTAATGGTACACTAAATCACAATCAAACTGATAAACGAAAAGTTAATTTCGCCCGCGGCCATGAAATAATTATATGTGAAAATGGTATATTGTGAGATTTCTCAAAAATGATTTTAGATTTCTTAGAACTATTTGGTTAAAATAGACTTACAACGAATTGAAATTATTTTTAAGATTAGCAAAATTAATTTTATGATTAAAATATTTTAGATTATTAACATTGTTTTATTAACCACTCAATGAATGAAATACATCTACCGGTTTCGAAAAATAGATTCTGTTAAAGAAAAAATATAGCATACGTAACTATCTAAAGTAATGAATTGGAATTATTTCATATTTATACTTTTCATGTTCGTATACGTAATGCCGTTTGTGTAATTTTAAACGTTGAAATATTTTACAGTAAAACACATCATTAAAATAATATTTCACTTACCTGAACCAAATAAAGAGCTAGTAGATAGGCGAAGACAGTCTTGGAGAACATCTTGTGATCTGGATAAACTTGAATTGAATAATCACTTTCATAAAGTGGTCCTTTATTTATATGAAAATTTTATAGTACTTTTGTCCCTCAAAATGTGTTATTACGCATTATACAAAACTATCAAAAAATAAAACCTACGCTTGTTTTTATTATAATTTATGTGAAATATTTATTGTAAGGTTTTTAATTAAAAAACACTGTTTTAAAAAATTTTTGAATAGAGTCTGTATTCCAGTGAATGACTGTCTTTTAGTTATGAACATAAAATTTATTTAAAATTGAAAACATTTTTTTAACAATATATTCGCCGCTGTTAAGCAAAATTCATTAAGGATCTTACCAATAACTTAAAAGTTATGTATAAGGCATAAGTTGAAATTTATCGACCGCTAATATTTATGGTGATAAATTATAAGCTACTGATTGTATTATCAATATAAGTTATGCAAAACATTTTAAAGAACTATCTTTGGTTGATAAAATGACCAGGAATGTGAATTTCGCTCGGAATCGCTCGCTGGAATCATTGTTTACGTACCGCGGTCGAAAAATCAACAAGTGTGCCTTTGTGAATGAATAGTACTCTCTGCGCGCGACATTTGATCTCGGAGGCAAAAAATTTATATGTATTGCTAATTTCATAAAATATGTTGCCATTCAGTTTTATTTATATTTTTTTGAGCCAAATTAAAACTATGGATAAAGGAGAAATTTTAGATTTACTAAATAGCATTATAGATAACCAAACTGCAGACTCGGATATTGAATGAAAAACTGATGCTAAAGATGGCCTAGAAAATATAGTTCTTGAATATAATTTGAAATCAAACAATCCTCAAAGCGAGATGAGGAGCGAGCTGAGAAGAAGAAGTCATGGAAGAGAAAGGAAATCAATCTTCCACTTCAAAATTTAATTGGTGTAAAATAAATGTTACGCCAGAAAAGTACAAAAATTGAATACTTTTGAAATTAGTAAAATGAACTTTGTGGTTAAAATTAATTCTTTTTATTTGTTATCTTTGACATCCTGAAAAAGAAAATGGCAGTTTTCGAAACCTGTATATGTATTTAAACTTAATAAGTGGTTAATAATAAAGCAAAGTTAACAAATAAAAATAACAAAAAAAATATTTTTTCTTAATTTGTCAGTTACACTTCATATATATGTACACAGTAAAGTGTGTCGTGGGTTTTATGTTTTGAGTCATATCATATAAATACATTTTAAAAGAAACAATATGTATTGAAATAAACAATATTTATAATATTTGAAAGAAATACGTTTAATATTTACTGCAAACTTTACGATCGTGTTTTTATTATTTTTATTATAAATTATTTAAACATTCGAACAATTTGACAATGGTTTTAGTTAATTTATTTGACATTTTTTTCATCGGATGTCATGCAAAGATAGGTACTCTCTCCATTCTCCGCGGCTACCCCTCTCCATCCCCAAGGTATAAATATGTATTAAATAGAGTGCCATTCTTTCCAAATTTTGTTCTGCTGTACATATTAAAACATGAGAATATATTAATCCTTCTCCCTACTTCCGATATCTCTTTTGCCCCATACTTAGTTCAAATATAGCATCACAATAGAAAGACAATTCTAAAAAGATGTACATATCAAAGAGAGACATCATCAAACTTTGCATCACATCCTAGATTCGAGTGCTTCAGTGGTAAAATGCGACAATACCAATGTAATGTACAAGTATAATATAAACTATTTTCAAAGAGTTATCTATTGATGCATCAAAGAGTATTTTGTGTGTTTTTAGAATAACAGTGGGCATCTTTCCTATTTTCAATTACATACCATTAGATAATCAAGTATTTGAGATTTTTTAGGAAAAATCCCTAGCAGTAGTGGTCGCGCACTGGTCAGGGGCAGAGGCTCTTCTAGGCTGTATAAAAATTTACAGGCTTACAAAGTTTATATCAAAAATAATGAGCTCGAATGTTTAAATTTTGATGTAATAAATAATATAACAAGGCTCAATAACGGCGGATGAATGTCGTCATATTAAATAAACATATTATCACAATAATCGTAAACACCTGTTTAAAAACGAGTATAAGAAAAATAACACTGTTTTATTTTTAAATTATGAAAAATATTGAACTATTTTTACCCTTTTAATATATAAAAATGTATTTTACTGTATTTATTGCGCATTTGACACATTTTGTGCACAAATTTCGACACATGAACCATTTTTAATACTAATAATAGCTGTCAAAATTAAAATATGAAATTATTTTTAATGTAGTGGTATTCAAAAGATATATTATTATATTTTCTGTTTTGGCATACTTCATTTGTGTATCGCTTATTTGAATATTTATTATATGTACATAGAATGAATGAAGTATGTACATTAATAATTTTTTATTGAAATAAAGGAAACGCTTTGGATATTTCTTGGTGGTTATCATTTATATTAATATAATAAAACATACCGTTCACTTTGAGTCCAAATTTATTTTCTTCATCTACTAGTTTCAGTTGATGAAGGTCATCGACAAAGTAATTATTAGAATGAAATATTATTATTAAGTGGTGATTGATAATATTTCATTCTCTATCCATTAAATTATTAAACATTTAAAAAATCTATGTACTATTTATTATATTGTAATAATAAATAAAATTATACTAGCAACAGATTTGTCAGTGGCCGATTGTGCTGTGCTATGAGTAAAAAATCGACTTCTATATGGGTATTCGGTAATTATACAAGGTTCCTAAATTTCTTGTGAGTCAGACATGGCATGGGGTTTATTATACAGAAGCAATAAGGGAATATTTGCCCTCGGCTGATCTAATTTATACATAATATCCCCTGATTTGACTATAAAATTGAAATATTTTAGTCTGTGATAACAGGATATCCCACTTTCTTGTATAATCATTTGGAGAATACGTTGAGCGATTCAAGTAATATTTCAACACCGAATGAATAATATCAGCTTCCATGCAAGCACCAATGGCTTCTCCAGAAATATCTGTTTGGCAGTGATAGTGTTTCAAGTCATTTAGGGCCGTATAGTAATCGAGAAATATATATTTAGAGTTCGAAGTAAGCACCGATCATGTGAATTGTGAGAATCAATCGGACATTATTAATTACTGATCTGTGATAAAAGTATAAAGTTCCTTATATTTATGACATATAGAACTTCTTCGATTTGGCCGAGTTCGGGATCTTTCATCTTTATCAATTAATACAGCCGCTTCTTATCGTATTAGTACCACTGCCGAGGGTCTATTCCATTTCCATCTGGGATAGCATTTCTTTGTCGAATTTGTATCGAAATAATCCTAATTAATTATTCATTAATTATTTATTTTATGTCACGCCGCCGAGCTTTACTTCCCGCTTCTTGTAGATGGTTACGTCTGTGATGGTTCATCCAGACATTTGTTTACGACTTGAATAAAGGTATTATGAAACCTAATTTAAATAATTTTCTACCAGGGCTTCGATGTCAATCACGATTTAACATCGTTATTACTCTTCTTATTAAAATTCTTCCATACAGTTTACCGACCGAGCTCAGTAAACTAATTGCCCTACAGTTACCACATTCTGTTCGCTACATTTTTCTTTTGACAGCCCTCCTCCAATCTAACAGGGTGTGGCTCTCCTCCAAATATTGATTGGAGAGCGTATGAAGTCACAAGACAACTAATGGGCCACCAGCTTTTATATACTCAGCAGCAACGTTATCATACCCCACAGCCTTATCATTTTTTATAATATGCTTTATTGTATACTTTATTTCTTCCATTATTATTGCTTTCATATCATTTTCGTCACTCATACATACTCGAGAGAGCCTGTCGGGGGATTCCTCATTTGCATTTTCTACAGTTATATGTTTCCTGTAAATTTTTCATCCATCTATTTTTTATTTCGTCCTCATTTATTAATATCTCTACATTTACTAACTTAATAGCCTTCATACTACTGCTTTCAACATTACATCGGTATTTTTTCAACGCCTTTTAGAATAATTTTATTAAAATAGGTAAGAATAAAAGGATAAGTCATAATACACATTTACATAAAGTACGAGTTATCAATTTATTAGTAAATAAATGATTGAGATTTACTTTTAAATAGCAACGATCGTGTACCGAGATTACGTCGCGACTGCTCACTGCTCACTGACGCTGTACAATGATATTCAAAAATGGCTGCCTGTAACGAATATTACTAGTGTATGTGCCCATATGAATAGCTATTATATGTGCTGATCCATTTTACCTTGTAACTTACTGTGACCCATGTTCCCTATATAGAAAATTTATGTAATGTAAAATAAGCCTTCCAATAACCAATTTTACAGTTAACGGGATCTTTTTATGTTTTCGTACATGATATAAAATAAAATAAAAAATGGCATACACGAAATATTTGTTTATTCTTAATATAGGGCATACATATATAAATGTATATAAGGTGTGTCCAGCGGAAAATTTTCAAGTTTGATATTAAATAAAAAAAAACTACAATGTTTTTCTTATATTTTATTTATATAAAATGGAGTTTAACGATGCGAATTTCACGTTTTATAAATAATATCGTTTAAATGCCGTCCATTTCTTTCAAAATACTTTTGCAATCGGAATCTTAAATTTGAGAACACGCGAGAGCAAAACGTTGGTTTAGTGGCAGCAACTTCACGGCTGATATTTTATTGTAGAGCCTGAATTATTCAAGGATTGTTACTGTAAACTCTAGACTTCAGGTAACCCTACAAAAAAAAGTTGCGGTTCCAAAAACTCGTCGATCATTCGGCAATACACGTCAGTTGTGACTATCTCGCGCTGGTTAAAAAAATAAGAGTCAATTATCCTTCGGGCAGAAATTGCACACCACACTGTCATTTTTAGATAATGCAAACGTTTTTGATGGCGTTCCCTTGAATTGTCGGGGCACCAGTATCTCATGTTATATTTATTAACGTAGCCATCGATATGAAAATATGGTTCGTCAGTAAATAATACGTATCCAAGCGTTCGTGCTGTTCCAAAATTTTTCAGCATCGTTCTAAGGCTAAGGTTTCACGTAAAGAATAGTCATTTTTATTGAGAAACTGCACGATTTGCATTTTGAATGTGAAACTGTAGTTTCTTTTTAAAAATAACGTGCACTGTTGATTTTTTTATTCCAGTACAGGTTGCAATCTTCCTTATCGATTTACGCGGATTGCGCATAATTTCACGTCGAAATTGAGCCATATGTTTTGGCGTCACTGCTGACGTTGGTGGTCTCGGAAGAGTTAGGTTAACCATTATCCTTTCTTGTCTGAACTTTTGAATCCAACACCAGATAAGTTGCATGCCCGGTCCATAACTCACTCTTCGAATATTAAAGTGAATACAAAAAGCGCGACGCGCACGAACCGATGAATCACCGCACTTTAGATATTGCTCAACCGTGAACGCGCGGTGCGTTCCCGACCAGTAACTTATTGCGACTGGTAAATCCGCAAATCACGCTCATAAATTAATACCCCTCCCACTAATCTCACCCTGATGGATTACGAGCAATTACAATTTAATCTTGAAATTTTTCCGCTGAACACCCTATATGTTCAACCCACTTGCATCTAATTCTTCTTCGATTGATTCTTCTTCTTGTGAAATCAATAATCGTAATCGATTACTGTAGTGGACACGTGGTAACACGTTTTCGCGGATAGGAAGAGGTCCAGGTTTGAATCCCGGTAGAAACTAAATATTTTTTCGATAAATATATTTTTTCTGTATATCTTTCTAGTTGATTAATTTAATTTGTACTAAAATTATTTTAATAACCACTAAACACTATTTATTTGGAATATATTAATATGAATTGTTTAATCTACCAGAAGAATATACTGTGGAAATGTATTGCATGGATATTCTTGGATATTATTGGATATTATTTTCACTAAATTTGGTCTCTCACTTAAGCGCGAGAAAATAGATTGCATTTCTTTGAGAATAAAGTGTTTGATATATGATAACCTGAATGGAGAATTGAGAAGATAAAATAACCTGGAACTTTGAATATCGCCCCAAATATATTATTTTGAAGAAGATGAAAGCGAGGAGGCTGCATTAGGTAGGATATGTAATACGTACTCGTAATACGCACAAAGCTCTCATAAACAAACCAACAGGATTGAGACCAAGGGAAAGACCAAGATGTAGATAGGTGGATAATGTCAAAACAGACTTGCAAGAGGCAGGCGGGTGTCCGGTGGACTGGACTGCGGAAGCGATGTATGTCAAGGGATGGGTCCGAGTATTTTCACTATTAAAAATACAAATCAATAGCTTATTTAGAATAAAGTTATTACCACAACGTATGATAGCGAGGATTACTGCTCCAATGTTCATAAAACATAGTAATCGTTTTTATGACGCATGAAATTTGGCTTTTGGTAAATATAAAAAAATATTTTTAAATACGTAAATGCGTCGACTTGTGTAAACAATATATATATAATTTGCACTATGGACTAGGGATAAAAAGTGTTGTCATTTTTCCTAATTTGAGTATTTTTTACCCACCGTCATTAAATATTATAAAATATGATATAATTTAAAATTATAATCATATTAATACTTATATGTATATTTTTTTTAAATAAAATTCACGCGTACTATTCTGTTTTGTATACTTTGGATGAGCAGTCGACATTATTTGATGACTAGATCGCATCTTCTGGTACTGATTATACTTAAAGCGCGATGCACTTCACACTGATCTGAACTAAATTATTACGTCATTTAAAACGAAAAAAGAAAATGGTTCAGATAACATTAATTCAATTATATAATCGGTTATATTATAGTTATGTATGGAACTAAAAGTAAGAGGAGAATGGGATAAACTACCTGCTAGTACTATAAAAGCAACAATAACTTATTCTTAGTACCAGTTTTGAAGAGTGCAGTTCGATTTTAACAGTTATTTTTTCAAAGATATTCAGCATATTTGCGAGGAATATTAACGCAGGGGAACATGGGGAACGGAATATGGGGAACGGATAATAAGAGTAATCCAAAAAAAGCGCTGGAAAGATGAGCCTTGTCCTGGAAATTCTGTAAGCCTTGACGAGGACGGCCTGCAAACCCTGGTGGTACAAAATACCATTGTAACTAGTAGCGAAGCTTGGATTTGGTCATTCAACCATTCATCGACACTTGCTTGCCATCGGAAAAGTCAGCAAATTTGTCATTGGGTTCTTTACAAACTTTTAGAGTCTAATCGCGTGCAGAGAGTGAATGTGTGCTTTTCTTTGCTGTCACGCCTCGGGAATGAACCTTTTTTGGAAACGATGCCCCACCGACCATATTTACCGGATCTACCCGGACCCTGTCTGATTATCATTTATTCCGCAGTCTTCAAAATCATTTGAGCGGAAAAAATATGAATTCTGTAGACGAGGTCGGAACTAAAAGATTATTTTTCGTTACAGACAAGTGAATTTTGGAATAGGGGCCGTAGGGATAAATAACTACTTTATCTTAATTTTTAAAATAAAATAATTATAAAAATACCGCATTATTTATGGGATGACTTTCAGTACATTGGTTATTTGTCAAGTATCTTACTGCTTCGCCCTCAGCCTTTCGACGATTCTTCTTACAAAATTCTTTCTTGGCTCATCTTACATATTATTGTTTTAACGAATCATTTTGAAATATTCGGTCTGCAACTTATGTAATATAAATATAAAGTGGTTTTTTATTAAAAAAGTAACAGCTTATGATAGATTAGTAGATTATTCAATACATTTTTGAATTTCTTTGATAAACTAATATCATAATAAATACTCTATTGAATATTTGTCAAAGTTTCAAATTTAATAAAGAAATCTGTTGAATATTTCGCAAAGTTAAAATTACACTTAGTAGAGACGTCTTCTGTAGTTAACTTAGGTGTATAACACCATCTGTTTCCAAATGTTAAAATATGATTAAAGATTTTCAAAATTGTCACAATACTTTATCAGATTTATATGTTAGCAGTTATGTTTTCTTAATTTAATGCGTGTAAAAAATCAACTCACTGAGATAACAGCAACGTTTGGATCATTTGGAAGTTTGTTGCGAACGTAAGCCATGTGCACGCATTATTTAGATAAAAATAATTGTTTAACGTCTGGCGTATAATATATTTTGTCCCTTCACTGGATACGAAAAAACTATTTTTACAAAATAATATTTGTTTTGGATTTTATCTAGTTCGCTAGTTCAGTGTATAATGCCTGGCCTATAGGTACATTCAGATACATTATATTACATTTCATATAATCAAAATATAGCAACTAATCAGTATCACAGTTTAAATAATTAATTTGATGCTTACAAAAGTAAGACAGGTTATTATCGATAAGCCACTTTTTTGATCATTTCTTCCAAATTGGGAGAAAGCGTACTCTTTTGTGAAAACCCAGGTAGTTTTTTTTTTAGCGTAGGAACAACAAATTCTAATGTCCTTATTTCTTTAAATGGAAAATTTAATAGATATTTGCACCCAGTGAAGTTTTTTGATATTTTAGAGACATTGATACTTACAATTATTGTTTTGGAAAGGGAATAATGAAGTTTTGTGTTTGAAAGTTGGATTTTAGGCCGAAATTTTAAAGGGAATTAGAATTGAAAGATATGAAACTAAGATTTTTTTAAGGTTGTCAGCTCAGCTGAACTTTGCATTTGACAGGTTTCAGTGTTTCCATTGCTATAAATCGACACACGTAAGAAATATTTAAATACAAAGAATATTTTTTATTTAGTCAACAGTTATTCTGTGTTCGTATTCATCCAAATTTAACTCGATCATGAACTACATAGAAAATTCCATAAATAAATGAGCTCTGTCCCTATTTAGCTTACAATGGGGTGAATATACAAGTAGTGGGGTCAACAGGGAGAGTACAATTATTATTTTTGCTTACTACAGTTTCATGGAGTTAAATAAAACAAATTATTTACTAAACGTGTTCTGATACTATATACAATTCATATAATTTTACAACAACATATACAATTCAATGTTTACGAGATAAAAATAGACATTAAAATAAAAATATCACGTACACTTAAACTGAAATAAAAAGAGAGAGAAAATTTTTCAATCGTTATTTAAGCGTGTTAGACATACATAAACAGATTATAATATTAATTGCAGGATCCAAAAGTGCACTCTATTAAATTACTCAGGAATCTGGTAAAGTGTGTAATAGCCTATTACTATCTAACGGCACGTTACCTGTTTTATTGAAACCTGTATTTGGAGACATCTTCCCTCTGAAGGTTGCCCGTCTACTCACAACTGTATTTGTGGTGTCACGTATGGATTATAGTAATAGTATTTATGCTGGCCTGCCAATATTTCAGCTGGATATATTGCAATCCATTCTAAATGCGGCAATAAAATTTCTAAATTCTCTCATTTAACATCCCTTTTGCGTGAGCTACATCAACTCCGTTTCCTTGCAATAGTTGTATTTAAATTATGCTGGTTGATGATGTACAAGGCCAAACATAACATGGCGCTTCTATATCTTCAGGAGCTTTGTATCCTAGACAATTTGAATAGTAGACGTCAAACTCTCAGGCCAGCCTCTACCTCTGCCGCAGAAAGGGTTGTAGAACCGATCAGCCGTTACCAAAATCCTAGAAACAGTGCAGCAGAGACTTTATTTAAAAATATACTAAAAATACACCTTTTCAGAAAATCATTTCCGAAAGTTCAAATAACAATTTTTAATTTTAAATACAAAGATAGTGTAGGACTAAAAACAATTTATGTGTAAAGCGCCCTTGAGATGAATTTTTTTTACAAAATGGCGCTATAAAAATTATACAATATTATTATTGTTTGAGATATATAATTATTTGATGTGTAATATTAAGTATTGAACGAAAATAATACACTGTGCCTTCTCCCCCTTCCCTTACCCATCCGGCCTTGCCACTGATCAGTCGATCGGCGACTTTGAGCCAGTACAGTTATGCGCATACGTACAGATTACAATATTATACTAATTCGAGACTTCGCGTCTATACTGTGTCGGAACCTTTGACGAAATAGTTAATAAAATATACAGTCCACATCTTTGGGGTTGCCAGCAGAATCCGGATAGTGGTGAGTGCCAAAATCCTTCCGTATCTTGAATTCTCCCGGCATCTACGCTTGTACGCAATAAATATTATTTGTATCGGCGTATTGCTTTATTGGTTTATTTCAATATTGACTATTAAAGATGAAAACATGCTTTTAGGGATAATAGCTACTTTTCTGTCTTCATTATTTATCTAACATCTTTTTAAATATTTTCTTCCTCGTATTTCAAATACTTCTATCCTCTCGGCTTTGTCTACCTGTCTACCGACAAGATAATTATTTATCTGGAAGTACAGTGACATAATGCTAAAATAGTGTAACTAATACTATGTGTTTCTATTCATCTCATAACTTAACATTAATCCCATATACATATGTGCCTATTCACCTCGTAACTAGGTTATAACGACACATGACAATAAAACCAGTATAAAATATTTATTAACGGGAAATTTCACTTGCAAAAAAATACCAGTCTTCGACATAAAATTCTTCTTTGTGAAATATTAAGATTAACGATAAACCTAATTATTTAATAGCTTTAGAAGGAAAGTTTCGCGGTGTAATATTTTGTCCGTTAACTTCCTAAAGATTTGATATTTAATAATTCAGAATACCATGGTAATAGTGTTAACAGTAGTTTAAAAAGAAACTAAATTTTTAACACAATTATTTGTCCAATAAGTCCAAAACTTAATCCAAAGTAGCGTAATAAGACTTTAAACCTTTTCCTGATGATTGTTCTTATTCCCCCCATAGTACTTATTCACCCCAATTCACAGTACTCACATGGGTTTATTTTATATATTGGATATATTTTTTAAAATTACTCATTATTATTGATGTGCTCTCTTTCACCTTGTATAAATAAAACCAAGATGAAACCTATCCCCATTATCTGTTCATATACTGTATATTTATTATGCTCCGTATATTTCCTTAATTTTAAACAAAATAGAGATAAGAATGCGGAATACGTGTCATCAATATTTTCAAACTAAACTAAGTGATTGTACTATGAAAATAAGACTAACTTGCTGGTCTCCTGGAACAAGGCTCGAACCCTCGACCACTGGATCACTAAGCAAGTATTTTAATTACAACTTCAACAAACACGTCCTTGTTACCTTTTTGACTACTTCTTGAGACTACCTTGTGAGAATAAAAACCGGTGTTCTACCCTCTCACCGGTTAATCAGTGGTGAACACAATATCCAAGGGTTCTTCACCTCAGAAACACATACCCATTTTATTTTGTCACATTCTGCCTTCATCCTAAACTGGGAAAAATTTATAAATAATACCTGGAGGTGATAAATAAAAAGGTATTATTCATTATAAAAATGGCATCTAATCATAAAAGAAACATGAACAAAGAAAATAAAATAACACAATAATACAATCCACATTAACAAATCCTAATTTCGTCGGATTGGGTGCGATTTCGATGTTTTGCGATGCAGGCAGGTGACAACAATATGTTCCACTAGATGGAATCACTCCGATCTATAACCATCCGAGCAACCCACGTCTTTGACCTATCATCGTAGATGATTCTAAGTATCCAGGCTGACGCAATTGGATTCGTAAGCGAAATTGTAGAAAATCACATAACCCGAGGTTGTAATGTGAAGCGAAATGAAAATTACAGCCCACGGTGAGAATAAACGTAGGCGAAGAAACCAAGGAAAACATCTCGTTTCCTGTAAAGATTATTCACCGTGCGATTAGATCAACAAATTTATAGTAAATTATGCACTAGTGATTGAATAACATAAAATATTTACCCTTTGATTATGCTGGATCATACATAGTTACATGTTAGAAACGCTAGTCGCGGCTATTGAATCGCGCAAGTTTGACAACTCTGCTCGATGATTTGAAAAAGACGGTGACCGTATTTATAACATCGAAAACGGATTAGGATACCAACGTAAGGGCAACGTAAGTATTTGTGATTACGAGGTGCTTGGTGTTAAAGCAAGTGATGGGACAATTTTGAACGTGACCCTAATTTGTAATGTCACAACCTATATTAGACATAAGTGACGTACATCCCGCATTCCATACTTCTATGGATGACTGCCGCACACGTATGCAATTGCTGGTTAGAGCGTTGTAGAAGAATTATCGAACTTGTATAATATTTTCAAACATATGTAATATTTTCATATTTGAAAACTCTGCTTTAGTTATTCTTTAAGATCTTGTACACAACACACTCTGTTCTTATTATGGGTACTCCATTTCCTCACCGCAATATAAAAGTGTATTCAATAATATTTCAATAAAGTTTTTGGGTCTCGGTGCTGGACAGGCAGCTGCTATCTTGGTGTGTGCATTCAAAACTATATTGATGATTAAAAATTCTATGTCGAGACAACCCGGGACTAAATTTCCGGATATCCCATGATTTTTTGCTGCCTCGAGTTCCGGGAATTTAAAAAAAAATAATCCGAGTACCGACAAGAGAAATAACTGGTGTTCAAGTTTTGATGATAGTTCCATTTATTTTCGGAAGAAAGATTTGTCCTTCAGTGAAAGGTTTAATAATCGGAAAATGATTTGATATGAAGGATCATAATTTCACCAATAAAAATTTAATTTAATAACATTAATTATAAAATCTATCTCACTTAATGAGTTTCACTAAATATTAAAAATATCATCTAAGTGGACCAACAATCGGCGGGACTTGCAGCATTAAATATTTTATTCATAATTAAAAATGCTCGAATAATACATGCATAGTCCAGCATATGTTACGAGGCTACTTTTAATGATAATTAAAATTTTTACATTTTTTACAAAAATGTGTGTTTTTATTATTCATTTATATCAAAAGTTTTACACTAGATTTGACTTTTTTTTTAAACTTTTACTTAGATAGAACCTTCATACTAATTTAAAATAAATAAACTGAGTGTTATTTGTCATAATTAAGACAATACAAGCATTATAAGAAAGACTGCGACCATTAGATGCATTTTCCGCGTGCTACTAAATTGTAATGATATGTAAAATTATTGCATAAACGAAATATATTTTCTTATAATCTTGAAGACAAGATAACGGAGACAAATCTCAATTGAGACGAATTATCAAAATGTTAAAAATTAATAGAGTTATAAACCATTCAATTTTCAGAACATATGATTAATTATCGACGTTTTTAAAATACTTAAAGTACTAATTTTTACAAATTGTATTTACTCACATGCTTTGAGGTTTCAGCTACTATTTAAAATCAAGTTTGATATAAAAAACTTAATAATTTCTTACTTAATAATATTTATATTGAACCCGATAATGTGTATTTTTTATTTTCTTTATTAACTTCAGATCGCGGATCATCAGTCGCCGTAATGACGTCTAGTTGGCGCTCTTGTAATTTTCGTTAAAAAATGCCAAAAATATATGTTTTCATGCTTATTTCACCCTTGTTTTGAATTAAAATTGAACTTATTCACAACATTAGTAGAAAATTTCATAAATTAGATGTTTTTTACTGGTTTTAAGGGAAAATAACGTTTTCTTGAACAAAGTAAACATTTTATGTACGTTATTTTTATGCATGTCGCAATTAAATATATGGTTTATGTATAACACTTTTATTTTAAATACAAGCTGTCTGTTTCATAAATATGTAATTATGAAACAGACATATAACTAAAAAGGGTTTTTTTAATCGATAATATTAAACAAAATAATAAATTGAAGCCGTCATAATTAAAAAAAAATGAAAACATTGATTTTAAGCGATCATCTAAATATAAGTAGGTATTTTGTCTGATTTCAAAACATATTCATAAATATTAATTGGGTATTTTAATAAATTATTCAATTTTCGATAGATTAATTCAAATGATAACACACATCTTTATTTATATCCATATATTAATATGAAAAACTTGAATAAGGCTCTAGACAAGAATACGGCTCTAGACAAGAAATGATTGATACTTGTATCGAATACGAGAAAATCAAAATTTTTATTGTCGTCTCTTTCTATTCAAACCTTCCTCTCTCGCATGATTTACATAATAAATAACCTCATTAATTATTTATCTGATACGTGAAATAATTTAACGATTAGTGTCATCTTGAAAGCATATCTAATTCGTGTATATTTTCTCGAATTTCAAACTGAAAAATGAAAGCTCAACCTTAAGAACCTGTCCATTCACCATTTTGCCCTTTTTAATTATTTTTATTACGAAAATAGAGATTTTTGCATAAACCCCTTACTATAATACATATTATAACGTTAATAAACAATACAGAATTCGTAATAATTAAGACAGTATACGATTTTTTTGAAAGGCAGCGTCCATCAAATTAGTTTAAAGTTAAAATTAGTCTTTAATATGCTTCATATTGGTAGAATTACCTAATTTTAATGTATATGTTGCATTTTAGAGGTTAAATAAATTCAAAATTTAAAATAATATTTTGTATTAAAAATACAACTCTCGATTTACTACAGTTTCCCTTGGGGTTCTATCATCTGATTATCGTCTAGTTACCTTGGGTCTCGATTCCATGTAAGCGAAACTCAGTCTTTCCAGATAACAATATTAAGTTTATTATAACATATTTTTACAGTAAATATAAATTATACACTTCATAGATAGTCTTGTTATTGAGAAGACGCTGAGATGGAAGAGAGCTCTTTCCGTTGATGCGCCTCTTGTAAGGCTCACCTCTCCCCACTCAATCTCACACTTACATTACACATACATACAAAAAGTGACAGTTATCACAATAACCATAATTAATTTCGTCATATCTTTCTTCTTCAGGTGTTAGCGGCTAGTGGATATTGGCTATTCGGACTTTATTTACAGCTGCCTGGATCAAATTAAATGTCTGGCCTAGATTATCAAAGGTTTCAAGCGGCGAGGTTCACTTTCTATCAGGACCTCACCGTTCACTGATTTATTCTTGTGTGATGTATGCGTATGCAGTGTTTCATAAATCTCAGTGTGTCTCAAGACATGTCTGAATTACATCAGTTTCCTTATCTTTATTCGTATTTGTTCGTAAAGTTAGTTATTTTCTTAAAACACCATATATTTTTGATCATCGGTCTGATATATTAATATTATATACCTAAATTTGTACCTACTATATATAATATTCATGGCTGAGTAACGTTATTGATTATTTGGCTGAATTTAAGTTAAAAATAAATACAATTTTTTAGGTTTTCTGTGATGGAAGGTGAGTATTATATTATTTTTAAGTACGTTAGCGTAACATGAAATATATGTTACATGAATATTCTAACAAGTTTCTAGACTATGCTGTACGTTTGTGCTATGCAGAATACGATTATCTTGTAGGCGTTACAGTTCAGTTCACTCATTGCTGAGGATCGTGACCGGATAATGTTCTTGACGAGGTGTTGCAATTTTGTAACCAGTAGCATTTTTGATCTATTTTTTGAGTTGGTCTTTCTCTTCAGCCTTCTACTTTTACAGTCACAATGGTTTATTTATTTTTGGATTAATATCCTACAATTATAGATATTATCGTGTTTTTAGTCAAATGAAGATCTTTACACATTATTTATTAAACATTATTTTTCAATCTATTACCTATACATTTTAAAAATAATTTCAATAATATTGGTCACATAAAATTTTGCAACAATAAATTGTATTATAAACACTTGGAAACAATTTTCAATAATATATATGCATATCCAGATATATTTTTGATATCATTAAATAAAGATAATATTTTCACATATTTAATTGAAAGATTTGCATTTTTTATACTTTTTTATTCATCAAAAACAAATCACATGTACAAATAATTAAGAAAATATTACAATTATTGCATAAAACATTTATAATTTAATCACTTATAAAATTAATTAATAATATTGTTAATAAATAGAGAAGGTTCTACTTGATTGAGATTCCTTAAATAACAAATAAATAAGGTTGATCGTGAATTATCACGTTGTCGTCAATTACGGTGCGAGGGAGCATTGCACAATGGGTGAAATAGTGGACGCCCCAGTCGTGGCCAATTGTTGCAGTTGGGTTTGCACGCAGGTTTTAGCGATATTTTCGGTTGCTTGTATACTATCAACAACACTAGTTGCTTTAATTGCCTGAAAATATACAAAGGTGAGATATAAATTACTCCTATAGCGTTAAAAATATCAAAAAGTTACCGCTATGAATGACTATCAAATTAATGTAGGTAGAGTAAAATCTACCGAATAATATTCTCGCTACAAATGACATATCATATTATTATGAATATAAGGAAGGTAAAATCTGTCCACCAAATATTTTTCCTACAATTAGATACGAGTCCATCTAAATTAAACTTTGGTGCTGCACAGCGATATCTAGCAGGCTTTTAACTCTCGAAATTGTATCAAATAAAACATAGACTGTTACAATATAATAAGTAATTAATATTTTACTTTTATGTTTGCTACAAATCAATGTTTGCAAATTAATCAAAAGTTTTATCGACATCTTCTGGAACAAAACATTTTTATTATTGCGTACATTCATATCAATGCGAAAGAACCAGTCGATGCAAATTTGGTTTTAACTCACAAGTCCCGTGACGCTCATGGACTGTAACGCCACATATCCGGTAATCCTCCCGATAACATTCACGGTGCATGCAGCATTAGCAACTTGTCCCAACAAGTCTCCAGATGCCGGTGGTGGACAGGCAGCTGCCACCGTGTTGTTTACATTTACCACTACAGTGGTAAGGTTATTGGCTAAACTCGAGACATTGGCGATGAGCGATAATGCGTGGGTGATATCAACATTCAGACATCCGCTAATGGTGTTTAGGGCGTTCCTTTCCAAAGCCGTGAGTGATGATTGGTATTGCTGAGAAAATATTGTATGTTGTCGATTAATAATCAAATTAGAAATATACTGCTTCCTGTCATGGGGAACAATACCATGATTTGTAATATTCCTCTATAAATGTGTTAGGTACCGATTTGTAGAAGGAGAACAAAAGCAGGTATTGTGAGGGCTTTTACATTACAATATTTTTGTGAATTATTGAACATAATTATTGCTTTGAATTCTTGGAAATATATTTAGAAGTAATAAAGATTCTTTAAATAGTAATTTACATTAGATAGATAAATAAACAAATAAAATTATGTCAAAAGTTGCGTAGAATGCATATATATTTAGTTTGTTTTGTTCAACATTATTTTAATTTGGTGATTAACAAGAAATATATAAAATAAAAATAAGCCATAAAATTACATTTTTCAATTACATTTAATATTTTATTTTGAATATCGTTTGTACTAAAATAAATTATCACACACCTATTATAATAATAGGAGGAGAATAAGTATTAAATTGATTTTTTATAACATTATATCGCCAAATTTATACTGCTTACTAAATTAGAATATAAATCATGTGGTTACACGTAATGAATTTTCAATATCGTGCATTGTGTAGTTACCATATTTTAGATTCCTTTGACAGCTGATTACTTCTGATCATTGTGGGTGGAACAGACTGACTATGTTGGTATGACTATGAACAGACAGAAGAAATGTTTGTTAGTCGCTCAATCTAAATCTAAATCTTGATTCTAAATAGTATCTGCACATTTTGGAAAGAATTAATTTAAACACATTTATATTGATGGGAGGGGGTGGGGTGACTAATAGGATATTAAATATTCTTTGCACAGGATTCTAAAGAGTATATATAGAATAGTATTTCCTTGGGACCCCGCGCAAAACAGGGACGGCCCTCCAAATATTTTATTTGTATGTATACCTTTCTAATTTATGCATTTTATTTGTATTAAAATAAAATTGAAATTTGACAACTTAAATCGATTATAAATTGGTGCTTAGATCCCGCGGGCTAGTCCCGGCTGTGAAGTCGCCACCGAATGCACAATTTTCCCGGCGTTTTTTGTTTGTATGAGAAAAATTGAATTTTTAATGTTAGATTTTGTAACTCACTGATATGCAGTTGGTAACTTTGGTCTGGTTGCCTCCAGCTTGCATCACCGCAGCGGTAATAGCGTTGTTTACTGCTGTTGATATCTGAGGGCTCAGGGCAGATGTTGCATTCAGTAAATTGCTGTTCAGGTTCACGAGGAGAGTGATGGCCCGGCTGAACCCGTTCTGTGCAGCGGTGTTAGCCTGCGTGGCCAAGTTGGCAGCGGCACCCTCGAGGAGAGTATCGAGTCCAAAAATTGCTTCATTTGGCTGAAATTGTTGTTATTGTAGTATCAATGTTTATTTATCTTATCTTTTCCAGCGTTACTTTAGTGGATAGACGTAATGAGTAATTAAAAACCGCTTTTATAATAGTTTTTTGCAAAATGCTCGCTTGTGTAAAATAAATAACATAATCTTAATTTTAATATTGAATATTTTGATTTTTTTACATTTTCTAAAACTTTAGATATTTAATACAAATTAAATTAATCAACTAGAAAAATATACAGAAAAAAAACTACATTGCTGCCGGGATAATATCTTTCTACTTGATTAATTTAATTTGTATTAAAAATACCACATAACTCTGCTTTGAAAATGTAGCTTCACAATAAAATATGTTGTCTTTAAAAAAGTAAGAATTTTATGTAAACTATATTAGAACTTGTAATAAAATATATTAAAAATTAAAGAACACGGTTTTAAATAGGAACAGATAATAATAATCAAGCTTTAAGGAAACAGATAATCATAATCAAGCTTAAAAATGAAAACTTTATTTCACTTACGGTCATGATGTAGACAGATTTTTCAAGAATGTGTTTTTTATGATTTTTTGGTTAAAATAACATTTTGCACGAAATTAATTTTTTCCAAATTTACACATTTTCTCAAAAATTTTCTATTTAATATCTCTTGTGAAGTTGTACACATTTGAATGTTATAATATGTAGGAAATAACATTAAAATATATTTTACTCACCTGTACCAAATGAACTGCTAGCAGACAGATGACAACAGTCTTGGAGAGCATCCTGTAATCTTGGTGAGTTTGAATTGAATTATCATGTTCATAAAATGATCCTATATTTATATGAAACATTTTATTGTACATTTTTCCTTTTCAATAAACCGTGAAATATTTAATGCATGAGTTTTTTTAATGATTTATATATGCAAATTATTTATTATTTATTGACGCTTGAGAAAACATTAATATATATATTATTTAGAATAGAGTCCCTGTACCATTGACTGACTATATTGTAATTATGAACTCGCAATTTATTCTCCATTGAAAACATATTCATCAAAAATACAATTGTCGCTGTCAATTTATTGATTTCATGCATTTTTTAATTGTGAACACAAAATTCGGTAATGATCTTTTACCAATATGCACGTAAAATCAGATACATAGTTTGAAAGCTTTAATGGATCCAAGGCCAATGTAACTAATTATACAATTCTAGTAATTAATTACAATAATTATTATTTAATTTATATCAGATTATAAAAGTTTAATTAAATTAATTAACAAATATACACAACTATAGACAAAATATATTACGATATATTAATATTAATAATAGTAAAGGAAACCTACTGAAAGCCTTTTGAATATCGTATGTATTAAAATAAATTATCACACACCTACACGTAATATTATAATAATAGGAATAAGTATTAAATTGATTTTTTATAACATTATATCGCAAAATTTATACTGCTTACTAAATTAGCATATAAATCATGTGGTTACACGTAATGAGTTTTCATTATCGTGCTTTGTGTAGTTACTATATTTTAGATTCCTTTGAGAGGTGATTACTTCTGACCATTGCGGGTGGAACAGACTGACCAAGAAATGTTTGTTAGTTGCTTAATCTAAATCTAAATCTTGATTATAAATAGTGCCTGTACATTTTGGATAGAATTAATTTTAAACACATTTATATCGATGGGAGGGGGTAGGGTGACTAATAGGATATTACATATTCTTTGCACAGGGTTCTAAAGAGTATATATAGAATAGTTTTTCCTTGGGACCCCGCGCAAAACAGAGATGGCCCTCCAAATACAAATCTGTATTATATTGGATGCAATCCGTTCCAAATTTTTCAATCCAATCTATTCCAATCTAATCTTAATTACGCTTATTACGCATAATTGATAGAAATAATGGCTCGAATAAAAACAAACCTATGAATATGTTTAATTTTCGGAGAATAGTGCATTTTGTGTATATATTTAAAAAATGAAAATACTTACGTGACAATTTGATATTTTATTAGTTTTGGGTAAAATATAATTTTATACGGTATTTGTTCATAAAGTTAGTTATTTTCTTAAAACACCATATATTTTTGATCATCGGTCTGATATATTAGTATTATATACCTAAATTTGTACCTACTAATATTCATGGCTGAGTAACGTTATTGATTATTTGGCTGAATTTGAGTTGAAAATAAATAAATTTTTTAGGTTTTCTGCGATAGAAGGTGAGTATTATATTATTTTTAAGTACGTTAGCGTAACATGAAATTTATGTTACATGAATATTCTAACTAGTTTCCAGCTATGCTGTACGTTTGTGCTATGCAGAATACGATTATCTTGTAGCCGTTACAATTCAGTTCACTCACTGCTGATAATGTTCTTGACAAGGTGTTGCAACGGGGTAGGCAGTAGCATCTTTGATCTATCTTTCGAGTTGGAGGTCACCCTCGTTCTCTCCAGCCTTCCACTTTTCCAGTAACAATTTTTTAGTTATTTTTGTTTAATGTCCTTCAAATAACCTATTTTCGCATTTCATAGTCAAACAAAAATTTTTATTATGTGATTTAAAATTTACACATTTTTTTATATATCAATAATATTGGTCACAAAACATATTGTAATAATAATCCAGAAAGCGTTTGATATCATTAAATAATAATAACATTATCATATTTACTTAATTGAATTAAACATATTTAATAGAAACATTTGTATTTTTAATAATTTTTTATTTATAAAAATTAATTAACGTGTATAAATAACGGAGATAAGACATCAACTATATTTATATAAAAAATGTATAAAATATTTTTTAAATAGGTTACTTACTAAATAAATCAAAAATATTATTAATAAATAAGGAAACTAAAACAATATTAATATTAATTGACATTCGCTAAATAATATATAAATACTTTTAAAACTAAGATAAGAAATAAAAAATAATATATAAATCATTTTGATCGTAACGTCATTAATTATGGTGCGTCCCTCGCACAACAAATTTTTAATAATATATATGCACATCCAAATATACCAGATACATATATATAATTGATATTATTAAATAAAGATAATATTTTCACATATTTAATTGAAACATTTGCATTTTGTACACTTTTTATTCATCAAAAATAAATTAAATGTACAAATAATTAGAAAATATTACAATTATTGAATAAAACATTTATAATTTATTCACATATAAAATTAATTAATAATATTGTTAATAAATAGAGAAGATTCTACTTGAATGAGATTCTTTAAATAACAAATAAATAAGGTTGATCGTGAATTATCACTTTGTCGTCAATTACGGTGCGAGGGAGCATTGCACGATGGGTGAAATGGTGGACGCTCCTGTCGTGGCCAATTGTTGCAGTTGGGTTTGCACACAGGTTTGAGCGTTATTTACGGTTGTTTGTATACTATTAACGATACTAGTTGCTTGATTCGCCTGAAAATATACAAAGGTGAGATATAAATTAACCCTTTAGCATTAAAAATATTAAAACCGATGTGAATGACTATCTCAAATGAATGTAGATAGAGTAAAATCTACCGAATAATATTCTCGCTATAAATTATTATAACGAAGGTAAAATCTGACCACCAAATATCCCCCCATACAATTAGATACGAGTCCATCCAAATGAAACTTTGATGCTGTATAGTGTTTTCTAGCAGCTTTTTAACTCTCGAAATTTTATCAAATAAAACATAGACTGTTACAATATTATAAGTAATTAATATGTTACTTTTATGTTTGCTACAAATCAATGTTTGAAAATTAATCAAACGTTTTATCTACATCTTCTGGAACAAAACATATTTATTATTGCGTACATTCATATCAGTGCGAAAGAACCAGCCGATGCAAATTTGGATTTAACTCACATATCCCGTGACGCTCTTGGACTGTAACGCCACATCTCCGGTAATCCTCCCAATAACGCTCACGGTGCATGCAGCATTAGCAACTTGTCCCAACAAGTCTCCAGATGCCGGTGGTGGACAGGCAGCTGCCACCGTGTTGTTTACATTCACCACTACAGTGGTAAGGTTATTGGTTAAACTTGAGACATTGGCGATGAGCGATAATGTGTGGGTGACATCAACATTCAGACATGCGCTAATGATGGTGTTTAGGGAGTTCATTTCCAAAGCCGTGAGTGACGATTGGTATTGCTGAGAAAATATTGTAAATTGTCGATTAATAATCAAATTATAAATATATTGCTTCCTGTCATGGGGAACAATACCATGATTTGTAATATTCCTTTATAAATGTGTTAGGTACCGATTTGTAGAAGGAGAACAAAAGCAGGTATTGTGAGGGCTTTTACATTACAATATTTTTGTGAATTATTGAACATAATTATTGCTTTGAATTCTTGGAAATATATTTAGAAATAATAAAGTTTCTTTAAATAGCAATTTACATTAGATACATAAATAAACAAATAAAATTATGTCAAAAGTTGCTTAGAATGCATATATATAGTTAGTTTTGGTGATTAACAAGAAATACATAAAATAAAAAAATGCAATAAAATTCTGCTTCTCCGGATAAGAAGAGATCCTGGTTCAAATTCCGGTGGCTGCAAATATATTTTATTTGTATGTATATCTTTTTAATTTATGTATTTTATTTGTATTAAAATAAAATTGAAATTTGACAACTTAAATGGATTATAAATTGGTTCTTAGATCCCGCGGGCTAGTCCCGGCTGTGAAGTCACCACCGAATGCACAATTTTCCCGGCGTTTTTTGTTTGTATGAGAGAAATTGAATTTTTTAATGTTAGATTTTGTAACTCACTGATATGCAGTTGGTAACTTTTGTCTGGTTGCCTCCAGCTTGCATCACCGCAGCGGTAATAGCGTTGTTTACTGCTGTTGATATCTGAGGGCTCAGGGCAGATGTCGCATTCAGTAAATTGCTCTGCAAGTTCACGAGGAGAGTGATGGCCTGGCTGAACCCGTTCTGTGCGGCGGTGTTAGCCTGCGTGGCCAAGTTGGCAGCGACACCCTCGAGGAGGGTATCGAGTCCAAAAATTGCTTCATTTGGCTGAAATTGTTGTTATTATAGTATCAATGTTTATTTATCTTAAATTTTAGAGCGTTACTTTAGTGGATAGACGTAATGAGTAATTAAAAACCGCTTTTATAATGGTTTTTTGCAAAATGGTCGCTTGTGTAAAATAAATAACATAATTTTAATTTTAATATTGAATATTTTGATTTTTTTACATATTCTCCAACTTTAGATATTTAATACAAATGAAATTAATCAACTAGAAAAATATACAGAAAAAAAATTACATTGCTGCCGGGGTAATATCTTTCTACTTGATTAATTTAATTTGTATTAAAAATACCACAAAACTATGTTTTGAAAATGTAACCTCACAATAAAATATGTTCTCCTTAAAAAAGTAAGAATTTTATGTAAACTATATTAGAACTTGTAATAAAATATATTAAAAATTAAAGAACACGGTTTTTAATAGATTGTAAGGAAACAGATAATCATAATCAAGCTTAAAAATGAAAAGTTTATTTCACTTACGGTCATGATGTAGACAGATTTTTCAAGAATGTGTTTTTTATGATTTTTTGGTTAAAATAATATTTCACACGAAATGAATTTTTTCCAAATTTACACATTTTCTCAAAAATTTTCTGTATCATATCTCTTGTGAAGTTGTACACATTTGAATGTTATAATATGTAAGAAATAACATTAAATTGTAGTTTACTTACCTGAACCAAATAAACAGCTATCAGACAGACGAAGACAGTCTTGGAGAACATCCTGTAATCTTGGTGAGCTTGAATTGAATTAACGTGTTCATAAAATGATCCTATATTTATATGAAACATTTTATTGTACATTTTCCCTTTTCAATAAACCGTGAAATATTTAATGCATGAGTTTTTTTAATGATTTATATATGCAAATTATTTATTATTTATAGATGCTTGAGAAAACATTAATATATGTATTATTTAGAATAGAGTCTCTGTACCATTGACTGACTATATTGTAATTATGAACTCACAATTTATTCTCCATTGTAAATATATTCATCAAAAATACAATTGTCCCTGTCAATTTATTGATTTCACGCATTTTTTAATTGTTAACACAAAATTCGGTAATGATCTTTTTACCAATATGCACGTAAAGTCAGATACATAATTTGAAAGCTTTAATGGATCCAAAGCCAATGTAACTAATTATACAATTTTAGTAATTAATTAATTATTATTTCATTTATATCAGATTGTAAAAGTTTAATTAAATTAATTAACAAATATACACAACTATAGACAAAATATATTACGATATATTAATATTAATAATAGTAAAAGAAACCTACTGAAAGCCTTTTGAATATCGTATGTATTAAAATAAATTATCACTCACCTACACGTAATATTATAATAATAAGAATAAGTATTAAATTGATTTTTTATAACATTATATCGCAAAATTTATACTGCTTACTAAATTAGCATATAAATCATGTGGTTACACGTAATGAGTTTTCAATATCGTGCATTGTGTAGTTACTATATTTTAGATTCCTTTGAGAGGTGATTACTTCTGACCATTGTGGATGGAACAGACTGACCAAGAAATGTTTGTTAGTTGCTTAATCTAAATCTAAATTTTGATTCTAAATAGTGCCTGCACAATTTGGAAAGAATTAATTTTAAACACATTTATATCGATGGGAGGGGGTGGGGTGACTAATAGGATATTACATATTCTTTGCACAGGGTTCTAAAGAGTATATATAGAATAGTTTTTCCTTGGGACCCCGCGCAAAACAGGGATAGCCCTACAAATACAAATCTGTATTATATTTGATGCCATCCGTTCCAAATTTTATATAGTCACTCTTTAGGATCCTGGACACCTTATTTACAACACCCTCTCTCCATATACAAATGTTTTCTATATTAAAAGCCATCTGTTCAAATTTTTTATCGATACTCTTTAGAATATTGCGCAAAACAGATACCATATTCACTCTCCCTGGCTACTTCACCCCTTTTCTACAATATAAATGTGTATTTTTTATTTATTATCTTAGTTTAATAACCACAATTGAGTTTAAAAAACATCTACCGGTTTCGGAAAACACCTTTTCCTTCTTCAGGATATTTTAAAACTAACTAAAAATATAGCATTGTTTTTCTATTTATCCAGAATCTATTTTTAAATTTTTAAAAAAAAAACAACAATTATTTAAACAGTAAATTTAGTACCTAACTCAAATTGCTGCTCAATACAAATTTAGTCGAATAATTTTTAGGAAAAAATTTTAGAATAGGACTCGTAGTTAAATTAAAAAATTATTCGACTAAATTTGTATTGAGCAGCAATTTGAGTTAGGTACTAAATTTACTTTTTAAATAATTGTTGTTTTTTTTTTTTTAAAAATTTAAAAATAGATTCTGGATAAATAGAAAAACAATGCTATATTTTTAGTTAGTTTTAACATATCCTGAAGAAGGAAAAGGTGTTTTCCGAAACCGGTAGATGTTTTTTAAACTCAATTGTGGTTATTAAACTAAGATAATAAATAAAAAATATGAATCTTAACCACCAAGTTAATATTGCTAAATTTAAAAGTATTATATAAATGTGTATTAAATTTAATGTGATTCGTTCTAAATTTTGCTCATTGGTACTTAGAAAGGAATAAAATATATATTCACTGCTCTTTTTCGTTTATATTACCTGCTCCCTACCTTGATAACATTTTGCATCACAACAAGAAATACATTCTCGGGAAACGCCAGATTACAGCTGGTAGATGTATATATCAAAACAGAATCATCAAAGTTGAAATCACACAACCGAGATTCAATTGCAATAAGACTGAGTTGTCTTTCATTTTCGTGAACTATTTTTACAGGTTATTAACAGTATCCGGTAAATTGCTCTAAATCAATTCCCCGAAATCAATTACTCAAAATGCAAGTTCCTCGAAATGCAATTGCTCGACTATCGATTTATCGAATTTTTATTATTTGGAGGGTGTTAATCCAGTTCTGTGAGATATTAGACAAGACAGATGATAACAGCCATTATATTACCTCAGAAGTATTACGCGACCTTTTATAGAATAGTTTATCACGTGTACTGTATTATGTATCATACTCTGTATAAGACATTACCGTGTAATATGAAATATTTCTTAAATATTTAATATATTATATATTATAGTATTAGGGGTATCCATATGTATTGACACATTTTCGGAAAGTACGGTTTTAGGTTAGTTGCATTCAGTCCTTTGACTAGAAAAGACGTATCTGAATATTTGGTGTGTTGTGAAAGGTCTTTATCTTCATTTTGCGGAGAAAAAAATTTTTTTACGTATCCCCTTAAATAATGACAGAGACGTGTCTTTATGAAGAACATTTGCGAAGCTGCATTCTTTTTCAGTTTCACGCAAAAACAAACGCATCGGAGCCAACAATAAACATTTGCGAGGTTTATGAAGGCGCTTTAACCATAAACCAAGTCCGTACTTCATGGTCGACAACTCAAAGGTGCTTTAAAAAAATGGGGAAGATTCGAAGATCAGCTTTAGTGAACGGAAACGAAAAACTAATCCTCCTGCATGACAACGCTCACCCGCACATAGCTAATTTGACCAGAAAACAAATGGACGAATTGAATTAAAAAACTTTATTGCATTCGGCCTATTTTCCAGATCTGGCTCCAACTTATTATCATCTTTTTCGCTTATTGGAATATTTCTTAAAAGAAAAATATTTCAAAACACAAGATGAGACAAAATCGGCCCTTTCGTTATTTTTCGACTCTAAACCTACAGAATTTTATAAGAAAGGAATTTTTGATTTACCAAATAGATGGCCCAAAGTCATCGAAAATCATGGATATTATTTTGTATAAATAGATTAAATAAATAATTTAATAAATAAATTTGAGTTTCATTAAAAAAAATGCTTCAATATATATGGGTACCCCTAATTAATTAAAAGTGTATATTAGTTACAGAATTTATACCGAGAGATTAATTGTTTTTACTCATTTCATATTTATTGAAAGTTTAGAGAAGAACCCAACATTGCTTTTCTATCCTCACTCTTTTGTTTTTTGAATTTATTCTTCGACTTGTTTAAACATTTCTTTGCTTAGCATGAATTATAAAAATATGAATCTTAAATACACTTATTAATATCTTATTATTAAAATCAATAATAAAAATATTCCATTATATTCCAATAAATTCCATAACTTTTTCGAACAAATTGCATTTCGAGCAAATTCTATTCGAATAATTGGTATTTCGAGGAAACTTTGAGCAATTTCCTTTCGAGAAATTCGCTTCTAGCAATTTTTTTCGAGGAACTGAATTTGAGCAATTTACCTAGAACTGTTAATAACAATGATCATCATTGAAATTTGTCATCGAAATTTGTCAATCGAGGATCGAAGATTTTTGAGGCAAAAATTCTTGCAGCGATGGTCGGGCACCGGTCAGGCACAGAGATTCTTCTGACTTTCATAAAAACTCAAAGGCTATGTAAAAATAAAAGGCTTGGGTATTTAAACTTTGATTTGTTAGCAAATATATTAGGGCTTAACAACAGCGGGCAAAGTTAAATAATCGAGATATTCAAATAATAGTACAATTCGATGAATTGATGGCGAGGTTTTCCGTAGATCGTAAAAAAATACAAATTTCATTCTTGGTGTACTTGAATATTTATTATAATACATTCATATATACAGTTATTTTACGTTTTTCTTAAGAATTATTAAAATTATTTATTGCAACACTTGCTTTTGAATACTTTTCACAATTATATAAAAATGATTTGGGGTTAGAAAATTAGACATTTTATAAACTTATAATATGTATTCATTATTTTATATTCCTCTTTTAAACATTAAACTTTTACACTATAGTAGATAAACTATTCAAAATTTGATTACTTTATATATCGCCCAACAACTTTATAGTTGTTTTATTTGAGCTTTAAAGTTACCGGTTTCTGTGTACTTAACATGTGTCCACTAAGTATTGTTGAGCCAATTTTCAAAAAGTCGTCATGGATTGATAAACCATATTCATAATAAAGTATTTAACTTACTCAAATTTTGGAAATATAGGAAATCGATTTATGTCAACTCATCTTTTACTTCATCTGCCATCTTCTGTTGAAGATTGGTGACCCTGACATTTAAACTGACTTATCCTGAGCCACTTTCTGAGGTTACGCTGCCAAGTTTATCGATGTCTCTGATGTGTTATATGTATCCGAAGTGTGCAGCTTTCCTTTGTATTAATAGGCCAGTCTTATTCACATCTTGTAATACCTCTTTATTGGTAATGGAGTTAATCCAGGAGATATATTAACATGCGACGATACAACCACATCTCAATTGCCTCCAGGCTTATATATTTAAAAATCAAATTAAATTGTAATTTAGTTAGATGCCCGAACCTCTTTTGCTCGACATTAAAGAGTAGGAGAAGAACTACGATTTGGATTAAATATTCAATCTAAAATTAGAATCTTAATTATTTGTGTTTGGACCTAGATGGTTAAATCACGTATTGAATCACATTCCAATCGGCATTTTCCATCGTAATTTTTAAATATAGCAGAATTAGTTTATTGATTCACCTGCATCTTTAATTGATATCGTTATCTGGATGAAGCATTGCAGTTGAGTGATAAATTTGTTAATTTTTTCTGATACAATATATGGTGTATTATCCATACACAATATGGAGTGTATCCGTATTAGGGTTTCTGACCCGGGTCGACCCGAGAATGGATTCCCGGGAATACATGAGGTTTTTGATACATCGAGCCCCGGAAATGCTTATGTTGAGTCCTGGGATTCGTAATAATTTTAGAAGAGTAAAAAATAAAATAATTTTGTCCAAATTTTTTGTCTTGCGAACGCAGTTAAAAAGAAATAATCGGGTTAAAGCAAAAAAAACATACTTTTCGAACGGGTTCTAGAAAACAATAACAATGGGTTCAGGAAACAATAAATGATTTAGTCGTAAAATACAGAGTTACAAATTCTTAGAAATTTGCTACCATTGACGACTGTCGGTAAAGTGCAACAAAAATAAGAGTACATACACGAGTGAGTGCTTTCACTGAAACAAAATTTTATTTATTTACCGACTTATGCTCTGGCTTGTAACGGTTTTGAAGTCATTCGGTATTAAGAATTTTCAGCCGTCGCACTGTCGTAACACAAATTTGAGAGTTTTTTCAATTGGTGGAAATTTATGTACAAAATCGAGAATCCGGCCATCAGATGTAAATTTTGAACATTTTGGTATTTTTAAAATGCTATTTTAAATAAAATTGTTTTAATTTGTGTATTTAATTTAAATATTTTATTTTCGTTAATATAATATATAATAGATTGATTGTAAATATGTACATACAATATATTTCATTCAAATTACATTAAAAAAAAAATAATTTAATATTAAGAATTTATTATATTTATATTTTTATTTAGAAAAAGTAATTTTTTTTCAATACATGTTTAATTTGTAATAACAATTTAATTGAAATGAAATTAACAATGTTTATAAAAAACAAACATAAAATCATTTATTTCAAAATTTTTTTATTAACATACCACGAGACCCAGGGTCCCAGGAATGATCTAGAGCTCGAGTCGGGTCGAGCTGCGAATAGAGTCCCGAGAATGAAAAAAGTCCGGGAATAGAGAAACTCTAATTTGTATGGTAGCACAAACTCACCTTAATGCGAATGCCGAGGCACTATTAATTGATCGTATATTTTTAAGAACATTTTTGGATTGTTCATACTGTATTTGCATGAGCTGTTGAATAAATGGGTAGATCGATTTTTTCAGTAGGAATATGTTTTTAGTTGATTAATTTGTTTTAAAATACCACAGAACTATGTTCTTAAAATGCAATTTCACAACAAAAAATGTATTCTCCTTAATTTTTACACAGTCCACAATGATTTTTGGCGTAGGTAAAGAAAATTTCGAAATAAATATCTAGGCATCTTTCATCAAATATTAAACCTTTATTTTATAGAAATAATATTATTGGAAAACTTCTCAAAAGAAGATGATAAATCTAATAATTCTGGTGTTTATAACATATTTGTAAACATTGTACTTCTAAAAAATCATGGTTTTTCAAAATCATTTAATAGAAAATTATCATAATTTTGGTAAATATTTGGGATTGTCTGTTTCACATATAAAAAATATTAGTCATATATTGAATAATTTAGAATTATTAAAAATATGTAGTGTGTAAAATTAACCATATATTTCCAGGAAACATATGAGAGGGAAGAGAATGAAAATGAGGAATCCCTCCAGAGGCCCTCTGGGGTAAGTATGAATGACGAAAGAGATATGACTACAATAAGTATGAAAGAAATAAAATGTGCAATAAAGCATGTAAAGAATGGTAAAGCTGTGGGATATGATTACGTTGCTTTCGAGTATATCAAGGCTGGTGGACAATTTTCTTGTCTCGTGGCTTCATGCGCTCTTCCGTCAATGTTTGGAATAGAGCCGCACTCCGATAGATTAGATAAGAGCAGTTATTATGCCTCTCTACAAAGGGAAAGGGTCACGAATAGAATACGGCAACTTTAGGGCAATTAGTCTACTAAGCTCGGTTGGCAAATTATATGTAAGGATTTTAATAGATAGGGCAAAAACGGCGACGAAAGAAAAAGTATGGGATATGCAAGGGGCCTTTGTGGGTGGAAGAGAATGCATGGATCAGATCTTTTCCCTACGAGTGATGATGGAAAAGTTTTTTGTGTAAAATCAAAAACTTTTTTCTGCCTTTGTAAATCTGCAAAAGGCGTATGAGAGAGTTATAAGAGAAAAGTTATGGAAGGTACTTTCTGAGTAAGGGGTGAATGGTAAACCTATACACGCAATCGCATCCCTATATGAAAGAAGTTCTGCGTGTGTAGGGATAAATTGATCATTCACACTATGGTTTGAAAATACAAAGGGTGTCAAGCAAAGTTATGTAATATCACCATGGCTGTTCAATTTGTATATGGATAATTGTGTAAAAGAACTGGAATGTTTGAACGTAGGAGCGAAAATCAGCGATTTTATTCTTTGTTGTTTATTGTACACCGACAATGCAGTATTAATGGCGAATAATGAACAAGATTTTCAGTCTGGTGAGTAGAATGTACGTTGTATGCAAGGAAAGTAACCTTATTATGAATGTCAACAAGTCGAAAGTGATGGTATTCAGGAAAGAAGAAAGCAAGATTACGTGCAAAATACTTGTAGGTAATGAATGTTTGCAACTAGTAGATGAGTTCGTGTATCTGGGAAGTATGTTTGATAGAAACGGAAAGATTGAGAAAGATATTGAAAGGAGGATAATTGCAGAAAATAAAGTGAACAACGCTTTGAATGGAATTATAGCTAATGGAAACTTATCAAACAAGGCAAAACTGGCTGTGTACAATGAAGTCCTGGTATAGACACTGATGTATGGAAGTGAGGCCTGGAGCTGGTAGAAGAGGAATGAAAATGAGATCGCTTACACGTAGGTGTGGAAAATCCATTTATGACAGAGTAAAGAATGAATAAATAAGGAAATAATGTAAAGCTGATCCTAGTCTAGTGAGTAAAATGTATAGTTTGTTTCCCATAAAAATGTTTTATCTTAAAACATTTGGCTAAAATTTCATCGAACGCGTTATATTCGGGTAAATACGGTAATTAGTAATCTGCAAAATATCAAAAAAACTAAAAAATACCTTAAAATAACGCGTAAATGAGAGAACCCATGAACTCAAATAATAAATCGGTATCAGATTGTTTCATAAACGACAGTTTTCGAAAACCTACTGGTGACAGCATTTGTTTTCCATGATGGAAATTCAATTCACCTTGAGATAAAGTAGGATTTAAAATGATTTAAGTTATGAGATTATAAACGTCTAAAGTCTCAATTTAAAATATATTTTTAAAAATTGGGTCGCTACTACATTTTTGCACAATATGAATTTCTACTAGGAATTTCCTATATTATTGATGAATACTACCGGACCGCGATCCTGTCTAACATATTTTTTATTCTCAAGTAAAACTCATCATATACCAAGTACGTTTCAAGTAAAATTCAACTTTAATTTTTATTGTGAGGTTGCATTTTATAATATAGCTCTGTGGTATTATTAATACAAATTAAATTAATCAAACAGAAAGATATACTACCCCGGTAGCAACTAAATATTCTTTTTCTGTATATTTTTCTAGTTGATTATTAAATATTTAATAAAATTAAATGTTCAAGTTTATTTCCGATTGAACTGCATTTGGTACCTAATTAGTCTTTTGTATGAACCAGCGATGTATCGGTCAGACTAAAATGTTATAAGTTTTAATTCTAATTTTTAGTACACCATTGTTCAAAATGTCATTTGATTTGATCTGACAAAAATTTATTTAGATCGGTTCCAATAACATTTCTACTGAGTGCATATTTTTATAAATAATATAAAAATACTTCATCATCATGCGTTCAATATTGAGCGCCATCGCCCCCTAATCTGTCTGGAATTCGTTCCTCCCAGTCTTGAGCAATGATAATAGCAGCATAGCAATGACGATAGCGATAACATGTCCAAAAATTGGTTTAAATAAACTATAGACTAACCCGCACCTCGGCGCGTCTTCTAAAGTGTACATTTCTGTTTATAAAGTGCTATTCCTTCTAGCTTCATGTTAAAGTATAATTATAAATTACCCAGCGCCTCCGTGCCCATTTGAAATTGTTACCTATTTTTACTGTCCATATTAAAAGTGGACGGTGGCAAGGTATTGTATCTTTAACATTTGCAAAATTACTCTGTGGCAACATATTTTATAAATAATAAGAAAAAACACTTTTATAAAATTACAAATCAACATATATCGAGACCTATGTTCCCTTCTTCAGAAAGCAATGTATACTAAAATTAAAAATGTGATAGATAAAAATAAAACTATCAAAATATATGTGGTATGTAACTAATTATAAACTATTGTAAAAACAAATTAAAATGGTGACTATTTGTAAAAAGGATTTAGTTTTTATTAATATTTAATTTGCTATTAACACTTTTTCTTGTTTCTATAGTTTCAAATTGATCTAACTGTAAACCACTATAAACAAATTTACGTAGAATTTCTAAACATTTATTAATTAATTATTAATTAAAGAATGGATTAGTTCCAAAAGATTATTAAAAATTCAGATTAGTTGTTGCTATTTTGACATTTCATGTTTTCTGCAATTCTAATGTCATAATTTCTGCAAGTTTCATATTTATTAAAATCATTGCAAATTAATTTGTAAACCCAGATTTTTTTTTATAATATCACCAGTGTAAAATACTGGTTGTATAAAAATAGTTTTTTTTTTATTATTCAATTTGAAGTATAATTATTTTAAAACACAATTTTTTCTGCATTGCTTCATAATATCAATTATTGGTGTGATTTAATTTGACATATGATTTTTTTATTATTTTTTCTTTTTTTATTAGTATTAAAAATATAATACAATTTAAATAATCAGTGGATATATATACTAATATTTGTTTCTTCTCTATGAGAGTAAGACTCGTGTATAGAGGAGGAGTATATTCGAGATAATTTGTGTTTCAGTTAGTCTGTGTACATATTTTTTTTACTTAATGATCTGATCTGTTTAACTTTTACTTAATGTTTTTGTTTAAAAAATGATCTATTAATTTAATATTGTAATCATTATTAATTACAATTTGTTTAATAATATGTTGTAGTTATTTATAGATAAGCGAACATTAAGTATTCTACTAAGCGTAAAATGAAAAGTTGATAATTTTTAAGAAAACGGATGATTAGAATTATTGTGTACAACTATGTAAGTATAAGTATCATTACGAAATATGTTAAATTCTAGTTAATTTTTAACTATGGAAATGTTCAAATCCAAAAAATTTACGCTGAAGTTTTTTCCTATTTCTATGGTAAATTTAATCTTATTGTGAAGTTTATTTAAGAAATATATTAAGTTACCTTTCAGTGTCAATCCAAATACATAGAACGTCATCTACATAACTTTTCTAGAAAATGATATATTTTAATAATAAAGCAGAACTAATAAAAAATTTAATCTAACCTGAGTCGACGATGGTACAAAAGCATCTTAATTACGCTAATTAAGCATAATTGATAGAAATGATGAATCAAATAAAAACAAACCTATGAATATGTTTAGTTTTCGAAGAATAGTGCATTTTGTGTATATATTTAAAAAACGCAAATACTTATGTAACAATTTGATATTTTATTAGTTTTGGGTAAAATATAATTTTATACGGTATTTGTTCGTAAAGTTAGATATTTTCTTAAAACACCATATATTTTTGATCATCGGTCTGATATATTAATATTATATACCTAAATTTGTACCTACTACATACAATATTCATGGGTGAGTAACGTTATTGATTATTTGGCCGAATTTGAGTTGAAAAAAAATATTTTTTTTTTAGGTTATCTATGATAGAAGGTGAGTATTATATTATTTTTAAATACGTTAGCGTTACATGAAATATATGTTACATGAATATTCTAACTAGTTTCCAGACTATGCTGTACGTTTGTGCTATGCAGAATACGATTATCTTGTAGGCGTTACAGTTCAGTTCACTCATTGCTGAGGATCGTGACCGGATAATGTTCTTGACAAGGTGTTGCAATGGGGTAGGCAGTAACATCTTTGATCTATCTTTCGAGTTGGAGATCACCCTCGTTCTCTCCAGCCTTTCACTTTTCCAGTAACAATTTTTTAGTAATATTTGTTTAATGTCCTTCATGTTACCTATTTTCGCATTTCTTAGTCAAACAAAAATTTTTACACAATATTATGTGATTTAAAATTTACACATTTTTTTTATATATCAATAATATTGGTCACAAAATATATAGTATATCATTAAATAAAAATAACATTATCATATTTACTTAATTGAATTAAACATATTTAATTGAAACATTTGTATTTTTAATCATTTTTTATTTATCAAAAATAATTAATGTGTACAAATAACTGAGATACAACATCAACTATATTTATATAAAAAATGTATAAAATATTTTTATAATAAGTTACTTACTAAATAAATCAAAAATATTATAAATAAATAAGGAAACAATATTAATTATTAATTGACATTCGCTAAATAATATATAAATCATTTTGATTGTTACGTCATCAATTATGGTACGTCCCTCGCACAAGAAATTTTTAATAATATATATGCACATCCAGATATACCAGATATATATATAATTGGTATAATTAAATAAAGATAATATTTTCACATATTTAATTGAAACAATTGCATTTTTTATACTTTTTTATTCATCAATAACAAATCACACGTACAAATAATTAAGGAAATATTACAAATATTGAATAAAACATTAATAATTTAATCATATATAAAATTAATTAATAATATTGTTAATAAATAGAGAAGGTTCTACTTGATTGAGATTCCTTAAATAACAAATAAATAAGGTTGATCGTGAATTATCACGTTGTCGTCAATTACGGTGCGAGGGAGCATTGCACAATGGGTGAAATGGTGGACGCCCCAGTCGTGGCCAATTGTTGCAGTTGGGTTTGCACACAGGTTTGAGCGTTATTTGCGGTTGTTTGTATACTATTAACGATACTAGTTGCTTGATTCGCCTGAAAATATACAAAGGTGAGATATAAATCAACCCTTTAGCATTAAAAATATTAAAACCGATGTGAATGACTATCAAATTAATGTAGATAGAGTAAAATCTACCGAATAATATTCTCGCTATAAATGACATGTTATGAATATAACGAAGGTAAAATCTGACCACCAAATATCCTCCCATACAATTAAATACGAGTCCATCCAAATGAAATTTTGGTGCTGCACAGTGTTTTCTAGCAGATTTTTAACTCTCGAAATTTTATCAAATAAAACATAGATAGTTACGATATAAAAAGTAATTAATATGTTACTTTTATGTTTACTACAAATCAATGCTTGAAAATTAATCAATCGTTTTATATATATCTTCTGGAACAAAACATATTTATTATTGCGTACATTCATATCAGTGCGAAAGAACCAGCCAATGCAAATTTGGATTTAACTCACATATCCCGTGACGCTCATGGACTGTAACGCCACATCCCTGGTGATCACCCCGATAATATTCACGGTGCATATAGCATTAGCAACCTCTCCCAACAAGTCTCCAGATGCCGGCGATGGACAGGCAGCTGCCGCCGTGTTGTTTACATTCACCACTATAGTGGTAAGATTATTGGCCAAACTTGAGACATTGGCGATGAGCGATAATGCCTGGGTGACATCAACATTCAGACATGCGCTAATGATAGTGTTTAGGGCGTTCGTTTCCAAAGCCGTGAGTGAAGATTGGTATTGCTGAGAAAATATTTAGAATAAATTTAATAGTTTTTAAGGACAAATTGTAAATATTCGAGTAATAATCAAATTAAAAATATACTGCTTCCTGGCATGTGACACAACACCATGATTAGTAATATTCCTCTATAATTGTTTTAGGAATTTTATATTACAATATTTTGCAAAATGATTGTTTAGAATTTGTAGAAACATGTTTGGAACTAATTTAGATTGTTTATACACATTATTTACTTAAGATAAAACATAATATGAAATTTCAAAATTTGTTGTTTTGTTTATTAGTAATAACATTATTTTTCTTTGGTGGTTAATAAGAAATAGACAAAATACAAATAAGCAATAAAAAATAAAAGTTTGACATCTAAAATCGATTACACTAGGCAACAAAACAATTTTTTTTGGTGCTGGAAAAGTAAGAACTGATTTTGGAAATTTTTATGTGCTGATTCTAAAAATACCTGGCTTTTATCAGCTCTACTTTTTTAGATACAGACTAATTGATTTTAGTTCTGATAAAAGGCAAAAGTAATGAAATAATGATATCTTTAGAGCCCAAAATTGAAAAGTTGAACTAAAATTAGAATCTTATAAGTCAGTTTGAATTACTTGGTATTACCCATAACTGTAAAACTCGACATTCCTATATCTGGGTAACTTCCCCCACGAACTAATGAATAAACCGCTCATATTTTCTCTGCCTAACTCGGTTCAGTTTATTATAATTTTGTGTAAAATTTCAGCGTTGTTTAGTATTAAAATATTTAATAAAAACCTTAGCATTCACGTAGTCGCGTGAATCATTCAGACGTATTCTGTTATGTGTGTGGCGAATACACTTTGACAGAAAGTAGAAAACCTATTTCTGACTTTATAAAAAGAGCTCATTTGCATTTTAATTTATTGAACATTTGCGACAGTATACAATTAAAAAGCGGAAGTGCCTAAAGTTTGAAGTACCAATGGTTTGGAGGGAACCAAGTATGAAAAACATCAGTGGGTGATTTGTATCCATTTAAAAGTGGTAAACTTTCTTAATGGACAGCAAAGTGGATATATAAAATATCTTTTTTATGTCTTTGGGACAACAGAGGTAAGAATTATCACTGGGTTAAAATAAATTTGCCTTTAATAAATGCCATAATTCAAGAAAAACAAAATTTAGTTAATGATCCTTTGGCTGCCAAAGAGAAAATCATATTTCCACCCTTACATATCAAGTTGGGGCTTATGAAGCAATTTGTGAAGGTTTTTAATCGAGATGGACTTTGTTTTTGCTACTTGACACCAAATAATTCCTGAGATTAGCACAGAAAAACTGAAAGCCGGAATATTTGATGGTCTTCAGATAAAGCAGCCTATTAAAAATCCACAATTTACCGCATCAATAAACGAGATTGAATCTGACGTTTGGTGTTCGTTTGTTAAAGTAGTATCAAATTTTCTTGAAAATTTTAAGACTGAAAATTACATAGAATTAGTGGAAAACATGGTGTTGAACTTTAATATTCTCGGTTCATGAGCATAAAAGTTCACTACCGCCTCCATAACCATTTGATTGGTTTCCAGAAAACTTAAGTAATTTTAGTGAAGAACAAGAGGAAAGATTCCGTTAGGACATTAAAACTAAGGAATATCGATATCAAGGAAGATGGGATAGCCACATAATGGCTGACTACTGTTAGAAACTTTAGTGAGACTGCCTCGGTAAACTCCATGCTAGAAAGTCTTATAAAAGAACAATTTTAAGTGAAAAGTGATGAAAGTGTATTTATCTACTGTGGTAATGAATGTTTGGAACAAGTAGATGAGTTTGTGTATTTGGGAAGTATGTTTGATGGAAACGGAAAAGTTGAGAATGATATTGAAAGGAGGGTGACTGCAGGAAATAAAGTGAACTGCGTTTTGAATGGAATTATGTCTAACGGAGTCCTGGTACCGATACTGATGTATGGAAGTGAGGCCTGGAGCTGGGAGAAGAAGTAAGAAGAAGTAGACTTAATGCAGTGGAACATGACAGAGTAAAGCATATAAAGCTGATATTAGTATAGTGAGTAAGATTAAGAAATGATCACTTAGGTAGTTTGGTTATATGGAACGGATGAATGAAGAGAAAATGCTAAGAAAAATATATGACGCAAATGTTGATGGCACCAGAAATAGAGGATGTCCGCGGAAGACAGGCACGACCAGGTAAACCAAATAATGGAGGATGATTCTGTTAGAAGCCTCAACAATCGACGAGCTTGTATGAGAACTGAAGAGTGTGGAGCTCTGTCCTCTCTGCCTACCCCCACGAGGAAACGGTGTGATGGCAAGTAAGTAAGTGAAATAAATACCTTAATTTGTGTTTTTTGTTTTTTTAACTAGCAGTTGGAGCAAATGGTAATAGTAATAAAGCGAAATGTACATAAGTTAATAATAAGATGATTTTATTCTAAAAAGGGCCAATATTGCGTATCTCAAAAAGTAGGTCTGATAGACCAAATCTGATGACTAAACATCAAAAAATTTCCTAGAAACAGTTTAAAAATCACTGGAACCAAAATGGGTGTTGCCCAGTGTTATTAATTCGTGGTTAGTATATTAGTGGGTCAGTCCGGGCTGTAAAGTCGGCACCGAAATTAAGAAATTGAATTTTTTAAGTTTGATTTTGTTACTCACCGATACGCAGTTGGTAACTTTGGTCTGGCTACCTCCAGCTAGTGTCACCGCAGCGGTAATAGCGTTGTTTACAGCTGCTGATATCTGAGGGCTCAGGGCGGACGCCGCATTCTGTAAATTGCTCTGCAGGTTCGCGAGGAGAGTGATGGCCTGGCTGAACCCGCTCTGTGCGGCGGTGTTAACCTGCGTGGCTATGTTGGCAGCGGCACCCTCGAGGAGGGTATCGAGTCCAAAAAATGCTTCATTTGGCTGAAATTGTTGTTATTGTAGTATCAATGTTTATTTATCTTAACTTTTACAACCTTATGTTAGTGGATAGAAGTAATAAGTAATTAAAATGCTCGCCTGTGTAAAATAAATAAACTATTCTTTCCATTTCAGTGGTGAATATTTTGATTTTCTTAAATTTTAGACAATTAAGGATTATTAATACGTATAAATAAATCAACTAGAAAGACATACAGAAAAATACTATTTACTTACAAAGGAAAACAAATTGTTGCTACCGAGATAGTAAATATTTCTAGTTGATTTGTTTATTTTTAGATAAAAATACCGAAAATGTAACTTCACATCAAAAATTTATTCTCTTTAAATAATAGTAATGATTTTTTCTTAACTATATATTACAAAATATATTAATATATTTAATACATAATTTTAATAAAATTTAAGAGAACAAAGAATCATAATCGAACTTACAGATGAACAGTTCATTTTGGTTAAAATAACATTATACACGAAATTAAATTAAATTTACAAATTTTGTCGAAATTTCATGTCTCTGGTGAAATTGTAAAATAATGTTTGTTTAAAAACATCATTATAATATTAGTTCACTCACCTGAACCAAATAAACAGCTAGCAGACAGATGAAGACAGTCTTGGAGAACATCTTGTAATCTCGGTGAATTAGAATTGAATTATCATTTTCATGAAATGATCCTATATTTATATGAAATATTTCATTGCATATTTTTCCTTCTAAATTTGATAGCTAAGTATTATACTAAACCGTGAAAAGTTGAATGCCTGAGTTTTTATAATGATTTATGCAAATTATTTATTATTTATTGATGCTTGAGAAAACATAGATTTTTATTATTTAGGTTAGAGTCTCTCTACCATTGACCGACTATCATTTATTTATGAACCAACTATTTATTATATTCCAAGGCTACCGCCAATGTATATAACAGTAGTAAATAATTAATTATAATTTTAAAACAAATTAAGATATCAATTAGAATGCTATACAGAAAAAAATCAATTTACCGAATAAATATATTACAAAATAGGGAATAGTTCGAATTCCAGTAGCAACCAAAATATTTTTTAGATATTTTTTTTTGTATTTATTTCTAATTGATACGTTTAATTTGAATTAAACACAAACACATGTTCTGAAATAACTTTGTAGTTATTTTTGTTTTCACAATAATAATGTGTTCTTTATTAATAAAATTATAATTAAGATATTACAGTTTTAGATTATTTAACTTATTTTAATTTATTATTTAACAAAAATACGATGATAGACACAATAATTTAATGGAATATTGCGAAATATTTCTGTTCAAAATTATAAAAAAAAAATAATGAAACCTTTTAAAATATCGTATGTGCTAAAACAAATTATTACAGATACGTAATATTATAATAATCGGAACAAGTATTCAATTGATTCTTTATAAAGTTATATCACAAAATTTATATTTACTACTTACTAAATTATTTATAGATCATGTAGTCCCACCTAATAAGTTTTTAATATCGTGTATTGTGGGTTACCATATTTTAGATTCCTTCGAGAGTTGGTTACTCCTGACCATTTTGGACGGACATGTTTCTTAGTTGCTCAATAATTTGAATGATTTTGTGTGAATGTGCACTACAGGGTGCAATCTTCCTTATCGATTTACGTGGATTGCGCATAATTTCATGTCTAACTTGAGCCACATGTTCTGGAATCGTTGCTGACGTATGTGCTGAAGAGTTTGGTAAATCATTGTCCCTTTTTGTCTGAACTTTTGAACTCAACGCCAGATAAGTTGCGTGCTCGGCCCATCACTTACTCGTCGAATATTAATGTGAATATAGAAAGCACGATGTGCAGGAACCAATAAATCACCGCATTTTAAATATTGCTCAACCGCGAACGCGCGGTGCGTTCCCGACCAGTGACTCATTGCGACTGGCAAATCCGAAAATCACGCGCGTCGAACAATGCCATTCTCACTTACCTCACTCTGATGGTTTACGAGCAATTACAATTTAATCTCGAAAATTTTCCTCTGGACACCTGTAGTTCCTCTTTGAGATTGATTTCTCGCAAATTATTCAAATACAAATTATGTGTATTATATTAGATGCCGTCCGTTCTAATTTTTGCATAGTCCTTTAGAACCTTACGTCCTCTGAAACCACCCTTCCTCATCCTTTTAGTCACAAGACCCTCTCCTTATATACAAATATTTGCTATAGTGAAAGCCTCAAAATTTTCATTAAAATGTTCAAATTTCTCATCGATACTCTTTAGGATACTGTGCAAAATAGACATCACCCCCTTCTCCTTGGCTATTTCAACCCTTTTCCTGCATATGAATAAATGTGTATTTAATATAATGCCATCCGTTGCAAATTTTGCTCAGTGATATTTAGTAAGGAAGAAAATATAATACCTACTCCCCCCTTCTGGATATCTGTAATTCCCCATACCCGGATCAATTTTGCATCATAATAAAAAAATACAATCTCCGAGATTCTTTCGAGTATTTTGCAATAATACTGAAATGTCTTTCATTTTCATGAATTTTTTTTATAGCTCAATAAAAATGATTATCTTTAGAGTTTGCAATTACATACCATTAGGTAATCAAGGATTAAAAGTTTTCGAGGCAACATTTCTAGCCGCGGTGCTCAGGCAACAGTCAGGGACAGACTCCTCGGACCTGCATACAAACATTTAAACTTTATTTAAAAAATATATCAGGGCTTAACAACGATGGGCAATGTTAATTAATCGTGATATTAAAATATGAATATAATTCGAATTGATCACGAGGTCTGCCGTAGTTTGTAAAAAATACGAATATCATTCTTAAATGTTCTTTGAACACTATATATAATACATGCGACAGTTTGGCAATCGGCGAGCGAAGGTTTTTCCTTAGAACGATTTAAATTATTTATTGCAACAGTTGCTTGTAAATACATTTCATAATTACACAAAAATTATTTGGGATGAAAAAATTTGACATTTATGTGTTTTAAATATTCATTATTTTATATCCCCCTTTTAAACTTTGGTATTTTATATTCCCCTTTTAAACTTTTAACTTTTACATTTTGGTAGTGATGTTGCACATCTTTAGAGAAGTTTTATTTGTACTTTAGAGTTACCGGTTTCTTTCGACTTAATAATTAGTGTCCACTAAATACTGTTGACTCAATTTCCAAAAAGTCGTCGCGGATTGATCAACGATATTTAAAATACTGCATTTGACCTTTTCTCAATTTTTGGAAATATAGGAAGTTAATTGTAATTATTAATGTCTGTTCATCTTTTTTCTTTATCTACCGTTTTTTGTGGAAGATTGGTGACTTAGACATTTAAACTGTTTTATTCTGTATGCACCAATTTCTGAGGTTAAGCAGTCAAGATTACCTACGCCTCTGCTGCGTTCCATACGTCCGAAGTGTGCAGATTTCTTTTGTATTAATAGGTCTGTCTTATTCATACCTCGTAATACCTCCTTATTGGTAATGAAGTCAACCCAGAAAATATATGTACATGCGACGATACAACCACATCTCAACTGCTTTCAGACTTCTGTATTATAAAGTCATGATTGAATTGTAATTCAGTTAGATGTCCGAATCTTATTTATTCGCCATAAAAAAATTGAAGATGAACTAAGGGTTACAAATTTGAATTTCAAAAAAGGCAGGATTCATTTGCACGGAAGGTAGAGCGACGTTGTTCTTGACTTAGGTATCGTTGTCCACTTTCCACGCATAAATATTTTGCATGACTCCAAAAATTATCATAATACGCCAATAAATAAACTACTTTTATATTAGGAAAGATCTGGATTACAATTTTTCCTTAGTTTGGAGATTTATCTCCATCCAAAATGTATAATTGGGCAAACTTTAATTATTATGCTTATCTAGATGAAGCATTGTAGTTGGGTGATTAATTTGTCAATTGATCCAGGAATAATCTGCATATTAGGATACAATATGGTCATGTTGCTCTAGTTGGTTGATATATTTGTGAATTTATTTGGAAAATAATATTGATGAAGTATTTGTTAATTTGTTATGATAAAATATAGTGTGTATTATCTAGACAAAATGTAGGGGTGTATCTGTGTAGTAGTACAATATTATTATTAATTGATGGTATATTTTTAAGAACATTTTTGGATTGTTCATACTGTCTTTGCTGTTGAATAAATGGGGCAATTCTGAAAAAAAAAAAGAATCCCTTGTGAAAGTTTTTTAAAAACAATTTAAATTAAAACTGCACCTTAGTATAATGTTGAGGTGAGGTATTTGTTAATTAACCAGGGAACAATCTGCATGTTCGGAAACAATATGATTATGTTGATCTAGTTGTTAGTTTGTTCTTATAAAATAAAGGGTGTATTATTCGAAGAGGAGGTTGGGGTGTATCCGTGTGGGATTACAATATTATCTCACATTGATGCGGATGCCGAGGTACTATTAAGTGATTGTATATTTATATGAACATTTTTGAATTGTTCATACTGTCTTTGCTATTAAATGAATGGGGCTAAACTTAAATAAATAAAAATCCCTCGTGAAAGCATTTTAAAAAGAATTTAAATTTGGACTCCACCTTAGTATATTGTTTTGTACTAAAAAAGTACGATACATTTAATTTACTACTAGAATACTGTTTAATTTCTGCTTCACGAATTGAATAATTCCAATCTAGTAAATTAATGGAATTAAAATTTGTTTTGAAAATTAGGGTCTTATTCAAATGCATGCAAAAGTGCATAATGTTTAGAACAATAATACGCAACGAATAAAATAAAATTAATGAATGTCGTTTTTTCTTCTAGAAAACAAAATAATACAATCTGTTATTAAAATTAAATTCAGACGATGTTAAAAGATACTAAATAAATGTATCAATTAGAAAGATATACAAACTCAATTAATTGAAAAAAAATTTAGCTATCACCGGGATTTGAACCAAGATCTTTTCCTATCCGGGGAAGTGTAATAAATTAATTTTCAAACTTATATGTTGCAGCTATTTCAAATTGATACATCTTACATTCCATTTATTTAATAAATATAATTTATAAATATTGTGTAAGTAAATTAATAAAAAAATGTTTTATGCAATAATATATATGTTTAGTTTTCGAAAAGTACGTATTTAAAATAAATGCAAATGCTTGTGATAATTAGATATTTTGTCAATTTTGGGTAAATATAAATTTATAAGATATTTTTTCGTAAAGTTAGTTATTTCGTAAAGACACCATGTATTTTTTATCATTGTAATATTATATATCTAAGTTTTTACCTATTAGGTAATAATATTCACGGTTGAGTAACGTTATCATTGTATTAATGATATTTAATTTATATGAATTTGAATAGGTAATAAATATTCTTTTAAGTTTTCTGAGATAGAAGGTAAGTATTAGATTTTTTTTAACACATTTACCTAACATGAAATATATGTTACATAGATATTCTAACCAGATTCCTGATTATGCTGTACATTTGTTTTATGCAAAACATGATTATCTCGGAGGTGTTACAATTCAGTCCACTCATTGCCGAGGATCGTGACTTTCTGGATTATGACTGGATAATGTTATTGAAGAGGTGTTGCAACGGGGTCGCATCATTGTTTTGTCTTTTGAGTTGGAGATCGCCCTCTTTCTCTCCAGCCTTCCACTTAGCTAGACATAATTGTTTATTTATTTATTTTCAATAATATAAATGCACATCCTGAAATGCCTTTGATCGTCTTCTTCTTCTTGTGCCTAATCCAATAAACGGACGTTGGCTATCATAACTTGACTTACTGCTGCCCGGAAAAGTTCTACAATAGACCTTTGATAGCGTTTAAAAAAATAATATTTTAATATTTAATTGAATTAAACATATTTAATTTAAAAAAATGGTTTTTAGATACTTTTTTATTTATCGAAAACAATTTACATGTACAGAAAACTGAGAAAATATTACAACTATATTTATACAATTATTTCATAAAACATTTAAAAAATAATTTACTAATTTAAAATATTATTAATAAACAGGGAAAGTATTATTCAGAAATATTATTTATTGCGTAAGATTTATTAAATAACAAATAAATAATTTTTATAATTATTTATCACGTTATCGTCAATAACGGTGCGAGGGAACATTACACGATGGATGAAATGATGGACTCTCCAGTAGTGGCCAATTGTTGGAGGTGGGTTTGCGCGCAGGTTTGAGCGTTAGTTGCGGTTGTTTGTACCCTATTAACAATACTAGTTGCTTAATTCGCCTGAAAATATACAAAGGTGAGATATAAATTAACCCTAATTTAAGGGATCTGTAAATCAATCAGGACTGTCTTTATCAGGTTAATGTTTTAGAAAATTATAATATTAAAAATATATCAAAAATTTAACGATGTGAATGACTATCAAATGAATGTAGAGTAAAATCTACCGAGCAATATTCCCGCTATAAATTACATAACATATTATTATGAACACAACGAAGGTAAAATCTGTCCACCAAATATTCCCCATACAATTAGATACGAGTCCATCCAAATGAAACTTTGGTGCTGCACAGTGTTTTCTAGCAGCTTGTTAACTCTGGAGACCAAATGAAATGAAATTAATATGTTATTTTTATGTTTGCTACAAATCAATGTTTGAAAATTAATCAAACGTTTTACCTACATCTTCTGGAACCAAACATTTTTACTGCGTACGTTCATATCAATATCAAAACAACCAGCAGATAAAAATTTGGATTTAACTCACATATCCCATGACGCTCATGGACTGTAACGCCACTTCTCCGGAGATCTCCCCGATAACAGTCACGGTGCACACAGAATAAGAAACTTCTCCCAACAAGTCTCCAGATACTGGCGGTGGACAGGCAGCTGACCCGTGTTATTAACATTCACAACCACAGTGGTAAGATTATTGGCTAAACTTGAGACGTTGGCGGTGAGCGATAATGCCTGGGTGACATGAACATTCAGACATGCGCTATTGTTGGTGTTTAGGGTGTTCGTTTCCAAACCCGTGAGTGATGATTGGTATTGCTGAGAAAATATTTAAAATAAATTAAATGTTTTTTAATGACAAATTTTAAATTGTCGCGTAATAATTACATTAAAAATATGATGCTACCTGTCATTTAACACGACGATATTATTAGTAATATTCATTTCTAATTGTGTTAGGTATCTTGTGGTCTTTTATATTACAATATTTTGCACAATTATTGAATAGAATTAATGCTTCGAATTCTTAAAAATATATTTAGAATTTATAAAGATTCTTTAAATAGCAGTTTACATTATTTACTTATAAAGATAAAAAAATAAATGCAAATTTCATAGAATGCATATGCATTTAGTTTGCTTTGTTTAACTTTATTTTTAATTGATGGTTAACCAGAAATAGACAAAATGAAAATAAACAAAATGAAAGCACGACATCTCAAATAAATTATTAGGTAAATTCGTGCTTAGTATATTCTATCTATGAAGTCGGCACCGAATCACAATTTTTCCAGTAATTTTTGTTTGTATGTGAGTAATCTTTTTTATAAAGTTTGACTTTGTTACTCACTGATATGCAGTTGGTAACTTTGGTCTGGTTGCCTCCAACCAGTCACCGCAGAGACAATGGCGCTGTTATCTGAGGCTCAGGGCGGACGTTGCATTCTGTAAATTGCTTTTTAGGTTCACGAAGAGAGTGATGTTCAGGCTGAACCCACTCTGTGTGGCGGTATAAGCCTGCATGGCCAAGTTGGCAGCGGCACCCTCGAAGAGAGTATCGAGTCCAAAAATGACTTCATTTGCCTGAAATTTTCGTTATTGTAGTATCAATGTTTATTTATCTTTACTTATACAGCGCTATTTTAATGGATAGACGTAATGAGTAATTAAAAACAGCTTTTATAGATTGATTTTTTTGCAAAATGCAGTTCAATATTTTGATTTTATTACAATTTCGACAACTTGAGATTTTAATACAAATTAAATTAATTAATTAGAAAGATACACCGGAAATTTTATAAACAAAAAAATATTTAGTTGTTACCGGGGTAGTATATCTTTCTAGTTGATAAATTTAATTTGTAATCAAAATACCGTAGAACTATGGTCTGAAAATGTAATATGTGCACAACAAAAATGTGTTCTTAAAAAAAGTTTGGATTTTATATAAACTATATTACAACTTATATTAATAATTAAAAACACGGTTTTAAATTAAATTTCGGGGAACTGCGAATCATAATCAAGCTTAAAAATGAAAAGTTTATTGCACCTACTGTCATGATGTAGGTAGATTTCTCAATTTTGTGTTTTTTTGGTTTAATTAACGTTTTACACGAAATAAAATTTTTCTATATTTACATTTCTCAAGAATTTTCTATATTTATGTCTCTTGCGAAATTGTAAATTTTTTAATGTTATAATGTATAAAAAACATATTTATCATATTATTTTACTATTCTGAACTAAATAATCAGCTAGCAGACAGAAGAAGACAGTCTTGGAGTGTCACATCTTGTGATTTCGGGGAGTTTGAATTGAATTATTATTTTCATCAAAATGATCCTATATTTATAAGAAACATTTTATTATACATTTTACCGTTTAAATTTGATAACTAGGCATTATACTAAACCGTGAAATGTTTAATGCGTGAGTTTTTTTTAATGATTTACGCAGTTTATTTATTATTTACAGATGTTTGAAAAAATATGAATATATATTATTTAGAATAAAGTCTTTTTACCATTGACTGACTATATTTTAATTATGAATACATTTTATTCTGAATTGAAAATATATTTATCACAAATACAATTGTTGATGTCAATTTATTAATTTCACGCATTTCTTAACTGTTAACGCAAAATTCGTTATTGATCGTTTGACTAATACGTACAGTCAATGTAAATATTTATACAATAGTAGTAATTAGTTAATTATTATTTAATTTATACTCTAATTGTTTATAAAAGTTTTAATAAATTATTTAACAAATATAAAATAATAGATAAAATAATTGAAAAGGATATTACGAAATATTAATTTTATTTTATTTAATTTCCAAGAATTATCGCTTTTTCTGGCGATATCTCTCAATTTAACAAATGTGTATATTTCATATAGTTTAGCGACAGTTCGCGTGTGTTCGGTGTGAACCGTAGGCGCCTTAGCAATCGCGGGGTATTGTGAATAATTATCAAGTGAATGTATAATAGTCGTCACAAAGTATCGCTTTCACTGTCAAATCAATTATGCCACCCTGCAGTTTCCGATGCGACTCGCATTCGCAATGACTATCAATAAAACACAGGGACAATCGCTACAAGTGTGTGGACTAAATTTGGAAAATCCATGTTTCTCACATGGACAGCTGTATGTGGACGCGTTGGAAAACCTTCTGATTTATTCGTATATGCACCAGATGAAAAAATAAAAAATATTGTGTATCCAAAAGCACTTCAATAATCAGAATTAAAATACAAATATTTTCTTTCTTTGAGTGGCATTGCAACGCATGCCGGATATTCGCTAGTATGAAATATTTCTTAAATAATTCATATATTTTTATAAATATATTAAATATGATGGTATAATTATATATTTAGGAAGGTTGGTTGGTGTTCTCGTGAAAACCATTTTTATCCGAACATGTTTATTCTCATCGGGGAGAAACCACCGAGAGCAGGAAACAACACAGAAGACGTAAAGGTTATGTAAAAATACGATGCACGGTTAGTGAAAGGTGAGAGTCGGGATGTGCATCTGCGATCCGGTCGGTTCGGGTACTGGGCGCCGCGTCTCTCGCCGACCGCCTACTTCGCTGCGGGTATTGATGCACATCTGTGGTGCACGTGTGTCATACCCGCTTCTTCGAATGTTTCCGCTTTGTACATGTGGGATGGTACAATACAAAGAAATACAAAATGAGGAACATCTGGACAATGTGTGCGAGCCGCCACATATATAAGTTACAGAATTTATACCGAATCATTAAATTTATTTTACTCATTTTATATTTATTGAAAGATTAGTGAGGAAAGGAACTTTGATTTATTGTCTTTTATTTTTGTTTGTGCATTTATTTCTCGATTTGCGTAAACATTTATTTGTATAACATGAATTATAAAAATATGAATCCTTTAATACTTGTATATCTTTGTATAGCATGAATTATAAAAATATGAATCTTAAATACTCTTATTAAATCAATAGTTTATTCCTTAATTTTTTCGAGCAAATTGTATTTCGAGCAATTTCCATTCGAGCAATTGGTTTTTCAAGGAAATCGTACTTCGAGCAATTTTGATTAACTATATTGCAAGTCTTTAAAGCAGGACCAGAAAGTGACAAAATACGATTAGCGTGCTTTTATCTTTCCATCCCTGTTATTCTTTTCGCAGCTTTTAAAAAAAGAAAATTTTGTATCTGGTGGCCAATGGTTCCAATAAAATATTTTAGTCAATCTAGATTGTACATTTTTTAAATTACCAAAATAATTAATCAAAATATTTATTTTTCCACTCATGTTCTTTAGGTCACAATCTTTTTTGGTACTTAAGAACTAATAGTTGTTACTACGTAATGGAAGCCCGAAAATATATTGGATTTACCCGACTTGTGCTTTTACACCAATAACATAGAATCCCATATATCCAGAAACCACCCCAAAAACGGTCACGGTACACATAGCGTTAGCATCGCTAGTTAGCTTTCCAACAAATCTCCAGAGGCCGGTGCTGGATATGTAGCTGGCGAATTGATGTTCTCATCTACGATAGATTTGCTGAGGAGGTTGGTAAGACGCGTGACAAGATTGAAGTCCGATAGAGCTTTATTGACGTCACTGACATCAACACGATCGGCTTATGGCCCTCACGTCGAAAGTCGTGTGATGTTTGGTATTGCTGAATTTTTTGTTTAAAACATTAAAGTATTTATAGCATGATTTGACAAGAAATAAACAAGTATAAAATTATGTAGATATCTTTATCAAGGACGTATACCTTTGACGTAATGATTTTATAATTTTATATATATTACCTCATGCATATTTTTTTAAACTTAATACTTTGAATATTTGTTTACATAACGTAAAATAATAATATTATTTATATTGATACATTGCATTATATTACAAGTACATATTATGTGTGTAATACATGTACATATTATATATGTAATATGCAGTATTCAGAGAATTTCAGGCTTTTGGGTAATATATATGTACACATTTGTCAATTGAACATGTTATATTATTACGCTAATTATGTGTTTGGTATATTTATATCATTCCAATACTAACATCATGTTGATTTTTGTATTCTTTTAAATGTATGTATAATGTGCAGAGATTTGCTTCATTTTGAACAAAAACCTGGTAATCATCAGTTAATTTAATAAGTAATTAAATTGTAAATAGTTTATCGCAGTTTGGAATTAGGTATATTAATTAAAGTAGGTTTTGGTCATACAAGTGTACCTATAGTTTATAATTTAATGTATCAATTGTCATTAAACAACTTTCAACTTGCAAATACGTACTGCGAGTACATAAATATTGGAGTATGAGAAATATGTGTTTAAGAACGATTCTGCCACTCATTTGCCACTAAGCAAAGAGGAGAACAGCAGGCTTTAGCACGAAATAAAGTTTTTGGCAATTTCCCACACCTTAATACCATTTGTGAATACATATTTGTGAATTAAAGAAGCGAAAGAAAAATTGCAAAAGAGTAACACAAATAAGTAGCAGCATTGTTGTACTCTTCCAGTTGTTAGGCGCAAGATTGTGTTCAGGATAATCTTTTTTCCAGGCTGTCACTTCGATGCATAATGTGACCGAAGAAATTGAAGAATCTTTCATTAAACAAATAATAGGTATCTCGTAGAGACGAAGCTACTTTTTATTATATTTAATGGAAATATATGGAAGTATGGGTAATTACAGGTCTATAACCTGTCTTCCGCTGGTTTAAGTGATCACTTTATATAAGATAAGAAAAAATATTCGTAAAACTTAAAAAAATAATTACTTTACTCGTATGGAATACGAAAGCAATTAAATAATAGCTATTACTTTCCTTTGTGAAGTCTTTTTCGATGGAATCATAATATTAGTTATGCAGTATACTTCCATAAATGCATTGGCGTATTTTCATGTCTCAGTGCTTGTTTGATTTCTGATATGATGAGGTTCTGGTCCAGGAGCTTTTTGTTATCCTAAATTTCTGATTGTTAATATTACTTTCTATCGCAGAATATCAAGCCTCACTGTTTACGTATCTCTACTATGCCCTAAACTTCTGAGTATCGGTTAAAAAAAATCATCTCTTAGTATTTATCTTAAAATGATAATAATTTATTAAGTACCTGAGTAAAGTTCGGTATCCAAAGATCTAAAGTTGTTAAATAAGGTCACGAGCATCGATGGTAGGACATTTGTCAAAGAGCACAGTAGAGTCTCCTCAAACTTATATCACGGTTGCTTATATTATGTAATCTTTGATAAATGTATAATATATACAATATTATACTTATGATGATCAGTAATCGACTTAGTGTATGTATAATTTTGCTATAAGGAATAAATTATATCAATATAATAATTAGTGATTTACTTATAAAGCCTTTAGCATATCAGAGAAAATATTAAAATCAGTACTAAATGCTTGCGAATAAATTTTATTATTAGAGTAAAATAATCTGGGATGATAATATTTAAATAAAAATATTTTTTTGCTGTTCTAAATTAAATTTAGCATCTCCGCCTTTTTTTAAACATAATCACATACCTAGTAATTAGGTAATATCATTTGAGGCAATTTCTTTGTCATAAGCTAGTGGTTAAATATAGTAATTTGAAAATTCAACTTTTATTTATTTTTTTCAAAATCATATTTGATGGGCTTTAAGCGGAAACTATCAGCTTGGCAGATAACTAAGAAATGTATAATCCAAAACTTTCAAAATCTCCGTAAATAGAAGAGTCCTGAAAAAGACGAATTTCCGTATTTTCTGTTATCTCCATAGACTTGATCGACTTGATTTATTAATCGTAAGAAGTTAATGAAAAAATTTGTACATTAACCGTTTTAGTGCTAAGCAATTTTGGCAAAAATAAATGAAAATTGCTATACACATATTGATTAATTTAGAGGAAAAAATAATGGTGTCAAATAAAACACTCTAACTTAGACAAATATCAATCAATTTTATTAATTATTTTTGCATTATAAAGATAAAATGTTTATTGTTTATTAATGTTTATTAAACATAAAGTGATATCAATATTATTGTATTTTATTTCTTTTAGAAAATAAAAAATCAAAAAAAAATAGCTCAACAATTATGTTTTGCCAAATACACGTACAACATTGTGTTTCTTCTGTTTCTGTAGATGAAGAGGAGGACTCACTTTCAATCCTCAATCTTTTTCTTCGATGCGTTATAATACTGCTATCATCACTATTTGTATCTGTCGTTTCACTCCCCGTAGAATCACTAGGAATCGAATTAACGTTCGAAATAATAGCACGTGACATGGTTATTTTTTTAAAAATATATAAAAAAACGATAAAAGTTATTTTTAAATGTATAAGAATGCACTCTCATTACAAATTACGCGCGAGGTTAGCGTACGTGCACTCCCGCGGAGCACCGAAAACACACTGAAACTCGCAGCGCTTTTGCGCTGCGCCGCAATTTTCGATACAATCGATCGCAGCGCGTAGCATTCTAACGGTTAAGATATGTTGAATTAATTTTTTGTCGTTTGCTAAACTCTAAAGTTTCAGTATCAGAAGTCATCCCCGGCAGAATGCGTCCGTTATATACCCATTGTTTCAATCATTAGGTAACTGACTTAAATGTAGTATAACTCCCGCCCTTCAGGACCGCTCAAGCTAGTTAAATGTGGCGAGTACATAACTTCGACTGTCCGATTATCTCTGTGTGTGGAGGATGATTTTGGTAATATTCGTAAAGTAAAACTTGTTTATTATTAGTCGCGTGTTCTCCTATTTACTATAATTTAAAATGTTTAACGCTGTTTCATTCGGCATTGCGTTTTCAGGAACCCACCATGAGCTATTATTATTCTTTTATACATCGTTAACACCACAGAACATCTTTTTTTAAATTTGTGAAGTTTATTATTTTAAACGTGATGTTTAAAAGTAATTTAGTATAATATAATATTTTATACAATCTAATATTATATCAATGATGTCAATATCGTTGAAAACTAATTGTGAATTTCTTTTTCTCGGAACATGTGTACGAGATTGTGACTGGATTGAAGGATTATATTATTATTAATGTGTAATCCTTTGGTTTTCTAGGTGAAAGTTTGTGTATTTATATTAACTTTAAGTATATTATGTTTGTGCATTTTGATCTATCATTAATAAAATATTCTAGTTTTTCTAATGGTTATTTTTAAAACTACAGGAAATGTTAATCTTTTACGATTATTAGGATTACGTGTTTACGATTATGTTTTTGAAAAATATACCAAGCAGGAACATTTTGCTAACATAAACGGGCGTCGTCTGGCACGGACAGAATTATTGAATTAAAATGTTATTTTACCTGAATCCTGTTTTGGTGGATCATCAAGGCAAATGTATAAAATATTAAAATAATTTTTTATGTAATTTAATTTTTGATATTATCATTTCGAATGAAAATTAAATTTACGCCATATATTAAACCTTTCCCATACAATGTTAAATAGTAACTCGCATTCCGGTGCTGTGTACATGGGGACTATTGCGATTTTTAACTCTGATAAATATGAATATTTTACATTTATTATTTATATTAATCATTAAAATAGATGATATTATTGTGTAAAAGTGCTAAAAAGGAGAAAAAACATTGGTCATCACGAACGACTACATGAGATAGGGCTGACTTACACACACACACATAGTGGCGAGTGCCGATCGCGCTCCGCATTCGATTCTCGAACACTCGCTTCCACACGGTGATTTTATTTGGAACACGGTGTGCCAAATAAAATCAATGTGTGCCAAAAATTAAGTATTTCATTTACAGAATCAATACACTTTGATAGTAAAATATGTATACATTTAAAAAGAAAACATGAGTGAGTAATAAAAATATAGGTTTTACTTTGTAACAATAGTTTTACAAAAATACACAATACACATTTTGATGAAAAAATATGTAAAATTTTTAAAAGTAAATATAAGTAATAACAGTATAGGTATTTACTTTTTTAATAATACGTGTTTTTTTAAAATACCTAATATAGTAATAAAAAAAATAAGCATAGATATAAAAACAAAAAAACATGTAAATTAATAAATGTAATTATATATTTGTATCATCTATCGCAAGTACATGAAACATTTTTCTCTATTCTATGGGATTCTACAGGTTTTTAACAGATATGGCAAATTATTCGGGTTCTTTTTTGTTCGATACGAGCAGGATTTGCAATTGTTTGCATTAGCGCTGGTGTGCTTCCTGATCCGTATACTAGCCAAATTTTAACATTAGTTTCTACAGTAGCTTCGGGTGATAGTCGATGATAATGGAAAATGACTTTAAGAGTGCTATTTTTTCTTTTTACAATATTAGACATAGCCAACAACATTTTTGGTGACTTTTACGATATTTTGGCTCAACATTTAACACCATCGTTCCCTAATCTATCTGGAATTCGTTCATAATACGTATCCATTCACCTTATCCGCACCTCGGCGCGTCTTCTAAAGTGCACATTTCTATTTATAAAGTGCTATTCCTTATCTGGAAAGTGAGACCCTCTAGCTTCATGTTAAAGTATAATTATAAATTACCCAGCGCCTCCGTGCCCATTTCAAATTGTTACTTATTTTTATTGTCCACATTAAGAGTGGACGGTGGCAAGGTATTGTATCTTCAACATTTGCAAAATTAGTCTGTTTCTACATATTATATAAATAATAAGAAAAAACACTTTTTTAAAACTACTCATCCACATATTTTAAGACGTATGTTCCTTTCTCCAGAAAACAATGTACCTATCTAAAATTAAAAATAGATAAAAAGACTATCAGAATATACGTGGTGGGTAACTAATTATAAATTACTGTACAAATTTAAATGGTGACTATTTGTAAGGAGAATTTGGTTATTGTTAATATTTAATTTGCTATTAACACTTTTTCTTGTTTCTATAGTTTCAAATTGATCTAACTGTAAACCACTATAAACAAATTTAAGTAAAATTTCTAAACGCTTGTTAATGTCAAAAGAATGGATTGTTTTCAAAAGATGATTGGAAAATTCAAAATAGTTGTTGCTATTTTGACATTTCAAGTGCTCTTTAATTCTAATATCATAATTTATGCAAGTTTCATATATATACAAATGATTGCAATCATTGCAAATTAATTTGTAGACCAAGATTTTTTTTATAATATCATCAATATAAAATACTGATTGTATAGAATTGTTTTTAGTATTACTCAATTTGAAATATAATTATTTAAAAACACCATTTTTTCTGCATTGCTTCCCACTATCAATTATTAGTGGTTAAACATATGATCTGATTAACATTAACATAAACTTTTTGTTTAACATATAATTTATTAATTTAATATTATAGTCATTATAAATTACAATTTGTTTAATAATTTAATTCTATGTTGAAGTTATTTATAGCTAAGGGAACATTATTTAATCTACTAAGCATGAAATAAAAAGATGATAATTTTTTAGAAAACGGATGATCAGAAGTATTATGTACAACTATCTTGAATTCTAGTAAATTTTTAATTATGGAAATATTAAAATCCAAAATATTTACGCTGAAATTTCTATGGTAAATTTAATCTTATTTTGAAGTTTATTTAAGAAACTTATTAAGTTACCTTTCAGTGTCAATCCAAATATGTAGAACATCATCTACATAGCTTTTCTAGAAAAAAAAATTTAAATAATAAAGCAGAACTAATAAAAATTTCAAACTAACCTAACCTGAGTCGACAATGGTACAAAAGCATCTTAATTATGCTCATTACGCATAATAAAATAAATCTATGAATATGTTTAGTTTTCGAAGAATAGTGCATTTTGTGTATATATTTAAAAAATAAAAATACTTATGCGACAATTTGATATTTTATCAGTTTTGGTAAAATATAATTTTATGCGATATTTATTCTTAAAGTTAGTTATTTCCTTAAAACACCATATATTTTTGATCATCGGTCTGATATATTATAATATTATATATATATCTTTATTTGTACATATTACCTTATAATATTCATGGCTTTGTAACGCTATCATTGTGCATTAATTATATTCAATTTGGCTGAATTTGAGTTAGAAAATAATATTTTTTTAGGTTTTCTGTGGTAGAAGATGAGTATTATATTTTTTTAATTACATTTGCGTAACACGAAATATATGTTTCATGAATATTCTAACTGGATTCCAGACTATGCTGTACGTTTGTGCTATGCAGAACACGAATATCTTGGAGTCAGTCCACTCATTGCTGAGGATCGTGACCGGATAATGTTCTTGACGAGGTGTTGCAATGGTCTGTCTTTCGAGTTGGAGATCTTCCACTTTCTCTCCAGCCCACTTTTCCATAAACAATATTTTAGTTATTTTTGTTTAATGTCCTTCAAATTAGCTATTTTCGCATTTCTTAGTCAAACGAAGATTTTTGGACAATATTTAATAAAAATTGATTTTAAATTTACACATTTTTTTATATATTAATAATATTGGTCACAAAAAATATTGCAATTATAATCCAGAAGTACGCTTGATATCATTAAATAAAAATAACATTATATTATATATACTTAATTAAATTAAACATATTTTATTGAAACATTTTCATTTTAATACTTTTATATTTATCAAAAACAATAAACTTGTATAAATATCTGAGTAAAGATTACATCTATATTTATATAAAAATTGGATAAATTATTTTTTAATTGAAGTCCTTATAAAATAAATAATATATATTAATTATAAATAAGGAATGTTCTACTTAAACAATATTTATTATTGATTAACATTCGCTAAATAACATATAAAACATTTTGATCGTGACGTCATCAATTACGGTGCGAGAGAGCATTGCACGATGGGTGAAATAGTGGACGCCCCAGTCGTGGGCAATTGTTGCAATTGGGCGTGCATGCAGATTTCAGCGTTATTTGCGGTCGTTTGTATACTATTAACAATATTATATGCTTGATACGCCTGAAAATATACAAAGGTGAGATTAAAATTAACCCTTTAGCATTAAAAATATCAAAACCGGTGTGAATGACTATCAAACGAATGTAGGTAGAGTTAAATCTACCAAATAATATTCTCGCTATAAACGACATCATATTATTATGAATGTAACGAAGGTAAAATCTGTTCCCCAAATATTCCCCTATACAATTAGATACGAGTCCATCCAAATGAAACTTTGGTGCTGTATAGTGTTTTCTAGCAGCTTTTTAAGTCTCGAAATTGTATCAAATAAAACAGACTGTTACAATATTAATGTACGAAGGTTATGTAATTAATATGTTTGCTACAAATCAATGTATGCAAATTAATCAAACGTTTTATCTACATATTCTGGAACAAAATATTTTTATTATTGAGTACATTCATATTAATGCCAAAGAACCAGCCGATACAAATTTTGATTTAACTCACATATCCCATGACGCGGATGGACTGTAACGCCACTTCTCCGATAACGCTCACGGTGCATACGGCATTAGCAACTTGTCCCAACGAGTCTCCAGATGCCGGTGGTGGACAGGCAGCTGCCACCGTGTTGTTTATATTCATCATTACAGTGGTAAGATTATTGGTTAAACTTGAGACATTGGCGATGAGCGATAATGCCTGGATGATGTCAATATTCAAACATGCGCTTGTAATGCTGTTTACGAAGCTCGTTTCCAAAGCCGTGAGTGATAATTGGTATTGCTGAGAACATATTTAAAAAATTTTATATAGTGTTTGCTGACAAATTGTAAATTGTAAAGTAATACCAAATTATAAATATACTACTTCCTGTCATGTGACACAATATCATGATTTGTAATATTCCTCTATAATTGTGTTAGGTTAGGTTAGGTTTATACCGGTACCGATTTATAGGAGGACAAAAGGAGGAATTGTATGGATTATTAATATTGAAAAATTATTCCTTCGAATTCGTAGAAACATGTTTAGAAATATTTATAATATTTTAACCAGCAATTTATATTATTTAATTATTAAAATTTGCATAGAATGTATATATATATATATATATATATATATATATATATATATATATATATATATATATATATATATATATGTGAAGTCTATTTTGTAATTACTATTTTTGTTGTTTTGTTTATTATTATTAACATTATTTTTCTTTGGTGGTTGACAAGAAATAGACAAAATTAAAATAAGCAATTTAATAAATGTTTGACACCTCAAATCGATTATTAATTCATGGTTAGTATATTTCGTAGGCTAGATGACTAAACACCCCAAAATTCCCAGTGTTACTAATTCGTGGTTAGTATGTTTCACAGGTTAGTCCCGGCATCAAAATGATGAAATTGATTTTTTTAAGTTGGATTTTGTTACTCACTGATATGCAGTTGGTAACTTTGGTCTGGCTACCTCCAGCTTGTGTCACCGCAGCGGTAATAGAATTATTTACAGCTGCTAATATATAAGGGAACATGAAGGACGGCGCATTCTGTAAACTGCTCTGCATGTTCACGAAGTGAATGATGGTCTGGTTTAATCTGCTCTGTGCGGCGGTGTTAGCCTGCGTGGCCAAGTTGGCCACGGCACCCTCTAATCCAAGAAGTGCTTCATTTGGCTGAAATATTTGTTATTGTAGTATCCATGTTTACTTATCTTAGCTTTTCCAGCGTTATTTTAGTGGATAGACATAATGAGTAATAAAAAGCCGCTTGTACACTGATTTCTTGCAAAATGCTTGCGTGAGTAAAATAAATAAACTATTCTTTCCATTTCAGTGTTGAATATTTTGATTTTGTTAAATTTTCGACTAGTAAGGATTATTAATACGAATTAAAATAATCAACTAGAAAGACATACAGAAAAATACTATTAACTTATAAAGAAAAAAAAAAATTTGCTACCGAGGTAGTAAATATTTTAAGTTGACAAATTTAATTTTTATTAAAATTACCGCAGAATTTTGTTCTGAAAATGTAACTTTATAAAAAAAACATGTTCTCCTTAGAAAACAGTAAGGTTTTTTTTATTAACTATATTACAAAGTATATGAAAAGTTTTAAAACACGGTTTTAATCAAATTTGGGAGAACGGGGAATCATAATCAAGCTTAAAGATGAACAGTTTATTTCACCTACGGGCATGGTATGGATAGAATTTTCAAGATTGTGTTTTTATAAAATACTTTGTTTAAAATAACATTTTACACGAAATTAAATTTTTCATATTTACAATAATTTTCATTTACATTTACATTAAAATTACATTATTAAAAAACATAATTATAATATTAGTTTACTAACTTGGACCAAAAAAACAGCTAGTAGACAGATGAAGACAGTCTTGGAGAACATCTTGTTATCTCGGTAAGCTTGAATTGAATTATTATTTTCATGAAATGATCCTATATTTATATGAAAAATTAAATTATACATTTTTCCGTTTATATTTCATATATAAGTATTATACTAAATCATAAAAAATTGAATGTATGAATTTGTATAATGATTTATGCAAATTATTTATTATTTTATGATGCTTGATATTTATTATATAGATTAGAGTCTCTATACCATTGACCGACTATCTTTATTTATGAACCCAAAGTTTATTCTCAATTAAAAATGTATTAATCACAAATACGATTTCCTTCAGGGAAATGAATGTGCCGATAAACTGGCCAAGAAGGCTACTCTTTCTGGAGTTGTTCCCCATTAATTCCATATAGGTTTTTTTACAATAATCTTGTCAATAGTAATTTTCAACTCCCGGTTAACTTGCGTTATCTTCTCTCCCTTAACTCGCCACATTTGAGCATTGACATATGATAGCAAATTTCTTGACAATGGTATTAACTTGTAACGTAATATTCCCTATTCTATATTATTGTTGTACTCCTTTCTATGAAATAATGTTTTAACTTGTTTAATGGCACAAATCACTCTTGAAGGGTGGATTGCCTGTTTAAAAAAAGAAGAAGAAATACGATTTTTAATGTAAATTATTTTACATTAGTAGTAAAAAATTAATTATAATTTAGAAACAAATTAAAGTATTAATTACATAGAATGATATACAGAAAAAAAAATCAATTTACCGAAAATATATTTTATTAAATATGAAAAAATCCTTGTTCGAATTCCAGTAGCAACCAAAATATTTTTTTTATGTATGTCTTTCTAATTAATACATATATTTTTTATTAAAATTCCACACAATTATGTTTTGAAAAAACTACAACTTCACAATAATAATGTGTTCTCCTTTATTAATTAAATTATAATTAAATTTACACACTTACAGATTGTAAACGTTTAATTTAATCAATTAACAAAAATACGACGATAGACAAAATAACTGAAAAGAATATTGCGAAATATTTCATGTTCAATATTTTAAAGAAACTTAATAAAACTTTTTAACATATCGTATGTACTAAAACAAATTATTACACACACGTAATATTATAATAATCGGAATAAGTATTTAATTGATTCTTTATAACGTTATAACAAAAAATTTACATTTTCTACTTACTAAATTATTTATAGATCATGTTGTTCCACGTAATAAGTTTTTAATATCGTGCATTGTGCGGTTACCATATTTTAGATTCCTTCTAGAGTTGATTATTCCTGACCATTGTGGATGGAGTAGACTGACCAAACATGATTCTTAGTTGCTCAATAATTTGAATGATTTTAACATAATCATGTGATTTATCCATGTAACAAGTGGTTAGAACCAGGGCCCCGGATAGGAAAAGATTCTGCTTCAAATCTCGGAGGCAACTAAATTTTATTTTCGATAAATTGAGTTTATCTGTATGCATATCTTTCTAATTGATGTGTTTGATTTGTATTAAATATCACAAAACTATGTTCTTAAAAAATTACAAATTCACAACTTAATAATATGTTCTCTTTAAAATAGATGTTAAAAGAGACTAAAACGAAGTACAATATTCTGTACAAGAGATGGGTAGGGGCGGACCGGAATAAAATATCCCATGCAGGGTGCGATATTCATTGCCCATTTAAAAGAAGAAGAAGAAGAAGGTGTGATACTTTGTCTGAGTAGTGTAAAATTATTTCTTTCCGTTTTGGCCACATACTTATGTGATAACTCAACATTGTTTCATGTATTTTGAATGGAAATTTTTTTCATTTAATTATTAATATTTTGTATGATATTATGTATTGTTTTATCACGAGAGATATGCGAGCCAGTTCAATAGTTTTCACATTTATGCGTGTGTCGTTTTTTGTATATTTGAATAAACACAAATTCAACCCAATCATTTAACCATTATCCTGTTCGTCACATTGAGTTGTATATAACAAGCATTATATAATGCCTTCATTGATCATATCCAGCTTGCATTTCGCCTTTTACAGGTGACTGGAAATTCATCTGTTTATTTATGGCGATATTTATTTCTTGCAGGAGTACCTCTGGCACTTTTTGATTTGATTCTGTGTATTATTCTTGTGTATTATCCTTGTACTGCTCTTCACAATATTCCTTCTTTCTTTTGATGACTTGGACAATTTTTTGATAGTGTTTTCTTGGATATTTCGTCTAGTTCATGTTCGAGATTTGAAAGTTTTTCATGTCCAAAGTATGATTGATGCGAGCATGGTTTTCAGTTTACTCGCACACTCACTCAGTTAATGTATTGGTTTGTATCTGCTCTACAGCTTCTTTGTATTCTCAGAGTCAGGATTTCCTGCTTAATTGTGTTTAGTCTTAAGAATTCTCTTTTTTTATATTTTTCCAGGTTTCATCCGAATTCTAATATCCTCGGTATTTTTCCATTTGTGCTATACAGAATACGATTATCTTGGAAGTGTTACAATTCAGTTAACCCATTGCTGAGGATCGTGACCGGATAATGTTCTTGACGAAGTGTTGCAATGGGGTAGCCAGTAGTGATGGTAAAATCGTTATTTAAACTGTTATTTTTACTGTTATTATGACTGTGGTTGTGTTCGATTGTAACAATGATTGATAACTGATTAACGTAATTCTTCGAGCAATGACTGGTTCACCAGAAAGAGAGCCTCCGATAGTTAAATCTTAGTTACCAATCATCATTAAATCTCAGTTACCAATCATCGATACAATCACAGTTACGTAACGGTTTACCATCACTAGTAGCCAGTAGCATCTTTGGTCTGTCTCTCGAGTTGGAAATCGCCCACTTTCCTCCAGCCTTCCACTTTTTCAGTAACAATTTTTTTATTTTTTTTGTTTAATGTCCTTCGAATTAGCTATTTTCGCATTTCTCAAGCGAAGATATTTACACAACAATTATTAAAAATTGATTTTAAATATACACAATTTAAAAAGAAAGAATAATATTGGTTACATAAAATATTGCAAAAATATTATGTTTTATTAACACTTAAAAACAATGTTCAATTATACATTTGCACACCCGGAAATACCTTTGATCTTCTTCTTCTTCTTCTTGTACCCAATCCGTTCAACTAACGTTGGCTATCATAACTTTATTTACTGCTGACCGGAAAAGCTCTACAGTAGTCTTTTGATATCATTATATAAAAATAATAGTTTCACATTTAATTGAATTAAACACATTTAATTGAAATGATCGTATTTTTAATACTTTTTATTTATCAAAAACAATTTACATGTACAAATAACAAAGAAAATATTACAACTATATTTACACAATTATTGCAAAAAACATTTTTCAAATAATTTACTTATGAAATAAATTAAAAATACTTTTAATAAATAGAGAAAATACTACTATAAAAATATTAATTATTGATTAAAATTCGCTAAATAACATATTAATCTTTTGATCGTGATGTCATTAATTACGGTGTGAGGGAGCATTGTACAATGGGTGAAATGGTGGATGCCCCAGTCGTGGCCAATTGTTGCAGTTGGGTTTGCACGCAGGTTTGAGCTTTAGTTGCGGTTGTTTGTATATTATTAACAATACTAGTTGCTTGATTCGCCTGAAAATATACAAAGGTGAGATATAAATTACTCCTATAGCGTTAAAAATATCAAAAAGTTACCGCTATGAATGACTATCAAATTAATGTAGGTAGAGTAAAATCTATCGAATAATATTCTCGCTACAAATGACATTATCATATTATTATGAATATAAGGAAGATAAAATCTGTCCACCAAATATTCCCCTATAATTAGAAACGGGTCCATCTAAATGAAATTTTGGTGCTGCTTGTGTTTTCTAGCAGCTTGAAATTTTATCCCATGAAACATAAGACTGTTACAATATTAATGTACAAAGATTATATAATTAATATATTACTTTTATTTACAAATCAATGTATGCAAATTAATCAAAACTATTATCTTCATCTTTTGGAACAAAACATTTTTTTTAACTGGGTACATTCACAACAATGCCAAAAAACTTGTTAATAAAAATTTGGATTTAACTCACGTATCCCGTGACGCTCATGGACTGTAACGCCAAATCTGCAGAGATCCCCCCGATAACGCTCACGGTGCATACAGCATTAGCAACTTGTCCCGACAAGTCTCCAGATGCCGGTGGTGGGCAGGCAGCTGCCACCGTGTTGTTTACATTCACCACTACAGTGGTGAGGTTATTGGCTAAACTCGAGACATTGGCGATGAGCGATATTGCCTGGGTGACATCAACATTCATACATGCGCTTATAATAGTAGCAAGGGCGCTCGTTTCCAAAGCCGTGAGTGATGATTGGTATTGCTGAGAAAATATTTAGAAAATAATAAATAGTTTTTAACGATAAATTGTAAATTGTCGAGTCATTATCAAATTAGAAATATACTGTTTTCTGGCATGTGACACGATGCCAAAATTTGTAATATTTCTCTCTAATTGTGTTAGTTACTGATTTATAGAAGGTAGACAAAAGCAGGTATTGTGTGGACTACTGTTACAATATTTTGCTGAATTATTTTTTAGATTTTATAGAAATAATTACATTTTTTTAACAGTAATTTACATTAATTACTTATTAAGATAAAACAAACCTATAATGAATTTTCAAAATTTGCAAATAATGTATGTATATGTGTAATGTAAATTCGTGCTTGGTACATTTAGTGGGCTAGTCCCGACTGTCACCACCGAATGCAAAATTTTCTCAACAATTCTACACCACTACAGTGGTAAGGTTATTGGTTAAACTTGAGACATTGGCGATGAGCGATAATGTGTGGGTGACATCAACATTCAGACATGCGCTAATGATGGTGTTTAGGGCGTTCATTTCCAAAGCCGTGAGTGACGATTGGTATTGCTGAGAAAATATTGTAAATTGTCAATTAAATTAGAAATATACTGCTTCCTGTCATGGGGAACAATACCATGATTTGTAATATTCCTCTATAAATGTGTTAGGTACCGATTTGTAGAAGGAGAACAAAAGCAGGTATTGTGAGGGCTTTTACATTACAATATTTTTCTGAATTATTGAACATAATTATTGCCTTGAATTCTTGGAAATATATTTAGAAATAATAAAGATTCTTTAAATAGCAATTTACATTAGATAGATAAATAAACAAATAAAATTATGTCAAAAGTTGCGTAGAATGCATATATATTTAGTTTGTTTTGTTCAACATTATTTTTATTTGGTGATTAACAAGAAATACATAAAAAAAAATAAGCAATAAAATTACACTTCTCCGGATAGGAAGAGATCCTGGTTCAAATTCCGGTGGCTGCAAAAATATTTTATTTGTATGTATATCTTTCTAATTTATGCATTTTATTTGTATTAAAATAAAATTGAAATTTGACAACTTAAATGGATTATAAATTGGTGCTTAGATCCCGCGGGCTAGTCCCGGCTGTGAAGTCGTCACCGAATGCACAATTTTCCCGGCGTTTTTTGTTTGTATGAGAAAAATTAAATTTTTATGTTGGATTTTGTAACTCACTGATATGCAGTTGGTAACTTTTGTCTGGTTGCCTCCAGCTTGCATCACCGCAGCGGTAATAGCGTTGTTTACTGCTGTTGATATCTGAGGGCTCAGGGCAGATGTCGCATTCAGTAAATTGCTCTGCAAGTTCACGAGGAGAGTGATGGCCTGGCTGAACCCGCTCTGTGCGGCGGTGTTAGCCTGCGTGGCCAAGTTGGCAGCGGTACCCTCGAGGAGGGTATCGAGTCCAAAAATTGCTTCATTTGGCTGAAATTGTTGTTATTGTAGTATCAATGTTTATTTATCTTAACCTTTATAGAGTAATTTTAGTAGATAGACGTAATGAGTAATTATCGACCTCGTTTGTAGAGAATTCTTGCGAAATGCTCGCGGGAGTAAAATAAATAACTCATTTTTTCCATTTTAGTATTGAATAATTTGATTTTATTAAATTTTCAACAAGTAAGGATTTTTAAAACAAATTAAATTAATCAACTAGAAAGATGCACTTAAAAAATCTATTTACCAAAAAAAATTTTTATTGTTACTGAGATAGTATATCTTTTCAGTTGATTTACTCAATTTTCATTCAAATATCGCAGAACTATGTTCTGAAAATGTAAGATCACTACAAAAAAGTGTTCTCCTTAAAAAAGTATAGATTTTTTAGTAACAGTATTACAACTTATATTAATAATTTAAAATTAAGATTTTTAATCAAATTTAAGGGATAGGAAAATCATAATCAAGCCTAAAAATGAAAATAAAATATTATTTTACACGAAATTAAATTTTTCAAAAAGACTAATTTTGTCAAAATTTCATATCTTTGTGAAATTGTAATTGTTATTTTTATGTAAGAAACATCATTATTATATTATTTTAATTACCTGGACCAAATAAACAGCTAGCAGACAAATGAAGACAATCTTGGATAACATCTTGTGATCTCGGTGAGCTCGAATTGAATTAACATTTTCATGAAATGATCTTATATTTATGTGAAACATTTTATTGTACATTTTTTTCCTCAAAATTTGATAGCCAGGTATTATACTAAACCGTGAAATATTTAATGGGTGAGTTTTTTTTAATTATTGATGCAAATTATTTATTATTTCTTTATGTTTGAGATAACATTGATATATCTTATTTAGAATAGAGTCTATGTACCATTGACCGACTATATTTGAGTTATGAATAAACAATTTATTCTCAATCTGTTTTGAATAGTTTTCTGGGCTAATTTGCCGTGTATATCCGACCTTTCTGGGAAATGTTTCGGATCCCATTGCAGGGTCTATCATCAGGGCTGATACTGTCAAAACAATTCACCGACTATTCAGAATGGCTGTGAAAACCTAAGAATATTTCATATTTACTCTCAATTGAAAGTGTATTCATCACAAATACAATTTTCGCTGTTAATTTACTATTTTGACACATGTTTTAATTGTTAACGCAAAATTCGTTAATGATCTTTTTACCAGTATGCACGCAAAGTCAGATAGATAGTTTGAAAGGTTTAATTGATCCGAGGCTACTGCCAATGTAAATAATTGTACAAAAGTTGTAAATAATTAGTTACAAAAAAAAATATATATATATGTATCAATTAGAAAGATATATAAAAAAAATCAATTTACCGAAAAAATATAATAGGAAAAGATCCTGGTTCGAATCCTGATAGCAACCAAACATTTTTTTCTGTATACTTTTCTATTTGATAGGTTTATTTAATTTGTATTAATATAATGTGTTCTCTTTAATTAAATAAATTATAATTTAATTTATACATTTACACATGATGAACGTTTAATTTAATTAATTAACAAAAATAATTGAAAAGAATATTGTGAAATTTCCATATTCTAATTCGTAATTATTACATACACGTAATATTATTATTATAATAATCGAAATTCGTATTTAATTGATTCTTTATAACGTTATATCGAAAAATTTCCCGATCGTGTACTCAATTCACATGTGATGACACAAGTTTGTTTTATACGTTTTGAAATTTAACATAAATATTTTTAGCAAATGGACAACATTTATTTTAGCACGTAAGTAATTACCTAAGCAGGAAAATAGGTTAATAGACGGGCTTAATAAAAAAAGTATAATGTGATTTTTAAATGCGAGTTCATTATAAAACATAATTTCAAGGCATAAGTTTTTGTACAAAATTTCACGGGTATTACACACTCTTTCAAACCGAGACTAATAGATAAGCTTATTTTACTACTTAAATTCTGAAGGACGTTATTTGTTTCGCAAATCTTTCTAGACAGAAAGATACCATAATAAAATGGTTGATTTTTCGCTTTCATGACAGAATGTTTTCTAAAATTAAGTTTAAGAAATATTAACATACTCATTTATAAAGTTTTTCCATATTTTATCATAATAATATTGTGGAATGAAATAGTCGAAAATCGATAAAAATTTAATGAAGTACGATTTTCTGGAAGAGAAAACCATTTTGTAAAAAAATATTTATGCAATTTCTTCAGTCAATTCATTTTAAAAATCAATGCTCTGTAATTGTTTAACTCATTTCAGTTTTTACATATCAATAATTATTTTTTTACATAAAATTAATTTGATGGTCGCTGTCTTTCTTTTCTATAATGCCTATATGTTTTTAAATAAGGCAAATAATTTTCATTTTATTAGTTTTACATTAGTGTAGAGGTCTTATATAAGTCTGATTTAAAACAAATATAATCTAGTGCATAACTTCTGATAAAAATGAATAATAAAAACCTACATTTTCGTTACAGAGTGAACTTTTCTTAAATTCTCATAGAAGTTTTCCTTCATCACAATCACATGTAGGTGCATATACTAATGATATTGGTTGGATATATACTAATGATTACTGTTGATGTTTGTATTTTTTGTATCATAATGTATCTTATTAAGGAGAAAACATTCCTATTGTGAAGTTGTAATTTTATAGATGGCTTTCAAATAATGGAACGACACATGTATTAATTTGAAAAGTGTAAGGTTCGAAAATTTGTCATGAAAAATACTGGATTTATAACACAATTGGTAGTGCACTTCCCCGGATTGGAAATAGAGATCCAGGTTCGAATCCCGGTAGCGCAAAAATAATATTTTTTGACAAAATTGATTTTATATGTGTATATTTATAATTAATACATTAAATTAGTACATAATGTATCTGTCTAAATATCACATGACATTCTTCACGGCATTTGCTACTTTTTTGTTATAATGCTGCCCATTCCATTTTGTTTCTGGAATTTAGTGTCACCAGAAAAGTACACAATATAGTAATACATGAATATCATTTTCCGGAATCTCTCATCTCATCTCACCACTACCATGTATATTTTTATTCAACATTTGCATTTCTATTATGATGAATACTCTTTACTTTGCTGGTAGTACTTAGTACTCCTGCCATATTTAAGAAACGCCCGCACTTGGGGTCATTGTGTTCATCAGTCATACCAAGATTATTCTGGGGAGGGGGTAATGAGGTGGTTTCTCTTTATTATTGTGTTATAACCGGTTAGATAAATATTATCGCATTCAAAAGTTTGATGTCAAACCGTTCAATAGTCACTGATATCCACATTGATTAAATACTGGCAATTACTGCTGGCATCTAGTAGTACATGGTTAAATTATATCTAATAATAATAGGTAATAATAATTATATTGGATAATTTTTATAGCGCCATTTTCGTAAAAATATTCACCTCAAGGGCACTTTACACATAAACTGTTTATAATACTTTATTATCTTTGTATTTACAATTAAAAATTGTTATTTGAACTTATGGAAATATTTTTTTGAAACGGTGCGTTTTTAGTCTCTTCTTAAATGAAGTCTCTGATGCACTGTTTCTTATAACGGAGAGCAAAGAGTTCCAAACTTTTGGGCCTGCCACCATTGCAATGCTTGTTCACTAAACTTAGACTTCTGGCAATGGTTGGTCGGTTCTACAACCCTTCCTGCGGCTGAAGTAGAAGCTATAGAGTTTGACGTCTGTTATTCAAATTGTCTGGGATACAAAGCTCCTGAAGATACAGAGGTACCATGTTATGTTTCGCCTTGTAAATCATCAACCAGCGTAATTTAAATTCAACTCTTTCAAGGAAACGAAGCTAATATAGCTCATGGAAAAAGATGTATCCATACTGCTGCATTTTGAATAGATTGTAATCTATCCAGCTGAAAATATTGGCAGGTTAGCATAAATGCTGTTATAAAATTCCACACGTAACACCACAGATGCATTTATGAGTAGACAGGCTACTCTAGGGAGAAGATGTCTCCGAATACAGGATTCAATAAAATAGGTAACGTGCCGTTAGATCGAAGTAGGCTATTACACACCTAACTAGATTCCTGAGTCATTTGAAAGAGTGCATTTCTGGGTCCTGTAATATATATATATAATTCAATCAATATATAATATTATAATGTGTTTGTGTATGTACACATTTGACTATTGAAAATGTTTCATTATTTTATTTGAGTTTAATTTTACGTGATGTTTTTACTTTAAGATGTCTATTTTTATCTCGTAAAAATTGTATTCATTATATTATTGTACAGTAAGTATCAGAACTGGTATAGTAAATAATTTGTTTTGTTGTGAAACAGCTGGTTTTGTTTTGTTATGAAATTCCATGAAACAGTAACATACAAAAATAATTGCATTAATTATTCGGAATACTATTCTCTACAAATTTAGTGTAGTTAGTCTTTAGGCGCCATCGCAAAACATATATACCATCCTCCCATTCTCTGGCCATACTACTCCTTCCCAATTATATAAATGTATTTTACATTGAATGCTACTCACTTCACATTTTTTACAGTGACTCTTATGGATTCTGAGAAAGAAATAGATACCATCCTCTCTCCCTCGGCTACCTTCCCCTTCCCACGAAATAAATAAGTATTATACTATTTATGTGCTTCAATTCCAAATTTTGCGAAGTGACTGTTTAGAATTCTGCGCATCATCTTCCTTCCTTCCGATATAAATCCGTTTTACATTGAACGCTATCCACTTAAAAAAAATTTCATAATTTCTTTTTAGGATCGTGCGCAAAATATAATATAAGCATATCGGCTATGTGTCTCGCTTGGAAGACGATCGTGTACTCAATTCGTTATGTATGGCATTTTGATATCTAGATATCTCACAGCGGTTATGGTTTATACCTTTACGAATGTACTTTAAGGCATTCCACATTGACATAGATCAGTAGGAAGATTCCGCAAGGGACATGCCGCTCGCCTCAGCTGCCTTCATAAGCATGGTCGCCGCTTCTTCATCATAGCACGTAGATAGATGGAACAATTAATATGTGAATACGCATTCATTTGAGGAGAATGTTTTTTAAACGATTTATTAATACAAACACTCGAGAAAAAAAGTAAATAATATAATGTAAATCCAGGAAAGCTTTTAATTATCACGGACGTTAGATAAAATTAATTTTATATTAACATTAAAAAAAAAATTGTATGTATCTTTTAAAAGTTTATTAACCCTTTCCAAAACCATACAGTAACACAGGTCTACAAGTTGCGAGTCACGTGATCCGACATCGTTGACCTTGGAACCCATACGCTCCTGTACGTGTGCAGTAGTTTTATATTTTATTCATTCTGCTCAATTGTCAAATTGTTATAACTTTTTTCTATTTTTCATAGTGTTCCTAATTTCTTAACTAAAAATTGTCAAATTGTCTTAAAATATTTTTTTAAATAAATATAAAATAAATTAATATAAAATAAAAAGTGTCAAATCGTCTTAAAATATTTTTTCATTACAGTTTTTACTTTAAGAAGTTTAGCTTCAATATATATAATACGTGTCACTCATCCTTCTGACTTTTGGCCTTTGTTATGATATGTGATAAATTAAAAACATACCTATATATAACATAAATACGCAACGGGCAGCGATCGGCTTAAGTAAATAATAAGTATATATATTACAATATTTGTAATTTGTACCGTAGACCATGAAAAACTGCAAAAAATTATTATTTTTTCCATTAAGATATTTCCGATGGAAGAGTAATAAAACACTGCCCACCTATATGTGGAGTCTGATCCTGTGAGGTGGGCAGGGATAAAATTAAATTCCTGTAATAATTAATTATATTAAATAAATAAACTAATTTCGTCACGCGTGTCAGGCGTCTGGCCCGGCCGGTAGATGCAACGTGGAGTATGTGAAGTATAATCGTCTTTAGTGCTGTTTCTCTAACATAAAATATAAAGAAAACAAAACAATAAAGAATTGATGAAGATATAGAAATTAGTTTTAGATATAAAAGTTAACAAATAATTAAATTCAATTATTACAATAATTTTCTCAGATATGTTTTCATACACACGACTATATATAGGGTGTAACAGACCTACTCCACAATATGTCATGGGCGGACACTCAGTCTTGAACATTTTCGACTCGTATTTTAGTTAGGTACCCACCCACCTATAAAATATTGTGAACTAGGTCTGTTACACCCTGTATATCAATAACTTATAACATTTAACAAACAATAGATAAATATTATATTATATTAAATTGTTTCGTAAGTCTTTGCATTTTTTAAATATGTACGCAAAATAGATTCTTCTTGGAATATTAAATATATTTTTAGTCTTTTTCTATTTTCTAATGTAGTACTGTTTATGAATTTATTATTATATTTATTTATTCTCAAATTTAAATTGACAATGGCACAGAAGGTAAAGTAATATCTTCTTGTTTCTCGATAGAGTGCCATTCACCCCCTACCTTCGTTATGGTCGCTGTGCTGTTATGGTCCAATCTACTGAGCACTAACTTACTTCGTGTTGACATAAAAGATCCGTTCCTCGTCTCCGGCAACAACTCGTCCCAAAAATCAGCAATAATTAACTATAAATTTGGTATCGGTTACTTACGAGTAAAGTACATACAAATTATTTGTTGTCGGCACCGAGACCTGAGTTTGATAAAAAAGTTTTTTTTTAAAATTTGATTCCATAGTTCAATAGTCGCATTAACACTAGAATATACAATGTATAATATCATAATTTATAACATGAATTAAGTATTTTACATTATTAAAATTACATGGTTTTTTTCGCTTACCTCTTACCTTATATTAAGATGGTTTACGAGTAACATAAATTAATGCAAATCCAAAAATATAAACCGATAAAAGGGTTTATTAAAAAGTTATTTTCGAATTGAATGATGCTACTATATTATTTATTGATTTCTAGAGATTTCAATAAACGAAATAGACAGTGGTAATTCGTGTATTTTTAACGACGTAATTTTTTTGTTTATTAGTATTTTTATGTATTGTGATTAACAGAAAATAAATATTAGTCAATGTATGTTCCAATGTGGGAAAGTTAAACGATTTTTTTTAATAGACCTATATTGATATTGGAATCGAGGTTTGCTGTATATACTACTAAACAAACTTTCAAATATAGAGCGAGGTTGTTGAGAAAACTGTAAGTCGTGTAAATTTAAACTTTCATTAATATGTTATTTAAAAAAAATGAAATAGAGATGCGTACATGGAATACGTGTCACATCAGTAGTCTTACTATTTTAAAATTAAGCTAAATGCTAGTGTTATGAAAATAAGACTATATTGCTTGTCTCCTGGAATGAGGCTCAAACCCCTGACCACTGCGTTACTAGGCTGATCACAGGACCAACAACCGCGTCGTGTATAACAATGTAGGGGAAGGGTTCGTACCTTGGACCGTTTTTTTTTCTCGTCTCGTAAAATGTTTAATTGTTAAATAATGTTTAGTTGTTTTTCACTATCAATTAGATCAATTATTTTTCAAATGATTTGAAATGATAATATATTAATCATTGATAATAAACATAAAAATTAAATTTTACGAAAACTCTTATCATGGCTCAAGGTAAGGGACGTCCCGCACCTTCGGCCATATGGTAATGTACCTTAGTCATACATAGTAATTGTTCAAAAAAACTATTTATGTTGTTAATGAATGTATTAAATGAAATATTACAAAAGCGAAAAAAACTAAAACGTCTGTGAAAGAGACGCACATATTCTATGCAAAGGTGCAAGAAAATATTATTAATTAAAAGATGTCTATAGTATGAATTAAGATCAAAAGATTAATAAACTAAAAAGTATACATCATGGCAGGCTACCGGCTACTTACTAAAATAAGCAAAATGGAACATGTCTAAGATTAAAATGCGCTATATGCACTTGGTAAACCGTATTCTATTCTACGTTATAATGGTCAAAATCAACACTAAACAATAAAAACTGATTTTGCCTAACTAACCCAGTAAATTTTATTAGTAGAGACAGTTTAAAAACAATAATTTTCATATGAAGCCCTGACATATTTTCAGAACTACAGATAAATTAGTTTTTAGAGATAAGACTGGATAAGTGCATTTCTATCCATTAGTGATAACTTTTATTTTTTATATAAGACTCAATTCTCAAATCAACCATAGGATTAAATGCAATCAGATTAACTGGTGTAATATGAGAAAAGTTTAATTTATGGAAAATGAGTATAACTGTCCTGTGTCGAATAAAGAGGAATAACCTCGAGAGCAATCGTATTGATGGTTAACACATGGAGCTGCAACCATATTGCGACATAATACCGTTCAACGACTCAATCAATTCATTTTTTACAGTTTAAAATTTAAAAAAATGAATTGTATAGTACAAAACTAATTTTATGAACCATTCTAAAATATCGGACATAATGGTATCAACGTAATTAACATTTTAAATTAATTATTAACATTTCATTAATATTTTTTATGGTCATAACTACAATTTCTTCCGAAAATTAGTATAATTTTGAATTAACTGTTATACAGTAAATAGATTAGTATATAAATTCAAGTAATTAAAATCGTTTCACATTTTCCTTCCCCAGAGGTTCCCATGAAAGTGATTAATATTGTACGGTGGAGAGTCATGTACAGGCGGAGGCTACAGTTGCGGAATAGTCGGAAGAGTCAGGTATTCCCAGTTCATATGTTATATGCTGAAAGATTTACAGAAACCTTTCCTCTACGTAGTAAGTCTAATGTACAGGTCAATGTATATTTTTCGATCAAAATACGCGCGTGCGCGTTTAGCATATTATCGAACCAAAGTTATTTGTAAGGAGCAAGTTGATTAAATTGTTATACTGTTATGTTCCAGGCCGATTTTGTTTAGTAGCCATTTTGATTTGGCAGATATTTTTCAATTCGTATTTGGTAGTCGTAGAGAGTAGTCGATTACAATTTATTATGAAGCACCTGACGTCTCGAGTGCCCGTGCCATATTTACCATGTATTAGCGGTGGCAAAGCCAAAACCCAATTCGTGCGGATTAATCAGTTAATTTTTTTTACATATATTTAATTATTAAGGGAACACATTCTTATTGTGAAGTTGTTATTATTCAGAACATAGCTCGGTGATATTTTAAATACTAAATTAATGTATTAATTATAAATATATACATATAAAATCAATTTTTGTCGAAAAATATTGTTTTTGCGTCACCGGGATTCGAACCTGGATCTCTATTTCCAATCCGAGGAAGTGAATCCCGGTGACGCAAAAACAATATTTTTCGACAAAAATTGATTTTATATGTATATATTTATAATTAATACATTAATTTAGTATTTAATATATTTAATTATTTTTTGTTAATTTCGTCATTAGATTTTTGAGGAACTTGTACATTGTATCTGGCGTAATAGAATATGAAATAAGTTTTTGTAAATTATTCTATTTGAACTTTGCATGAGTTTAAGCATGTAGAATTTGTTTAGTTGGTGCCGTGTTAACACATTTTTCCATATAATCAAAGATCATGTAGCAAACATTATAAAATACTAGCGGTCCATGTCTGGCCTTGCCCGGGACTCAGATTTTGTTATTAATTAAAATAGCGGTTAGGTTAATTTAGGAGGCACATTTGTTTTGCGAAGGCCATAAATAATAATAAGGTATACAAATTTTTAGACAACAGATTTTAAAAAATAACTCAAATTTACGTTACAGATTTTTTCTTGATTTCAATTTCTTAAAGCTTAAAATATTATCTTCTACATTTGCAGCAAATACCACATAAGGCTACTGAATATAGTATTTTTATTAGGTACTTATTGACAAATATTTCATTGATTTATGAACAAGATTGTGGGAGGGTTTAAAATACATTTGAGAATAAGTAAAATGAATGTGCTGATAAACTGGCTAAGGACGCCACTCTTTCCGGTGTTTTCCCTTATCAATTCCATATCCCGATGTATGACAGACTTAATATGGTAAAAAAAAACTTACGAATTCTATCTGAACTGCACAATGGATGGATCCAAATAATCATAAGGGTAATCGGCTTAAAATAATTTATATATCTTTATTAAGGAAAACACATTCTTATTGTGAAGTTGTAATTATTCAGAACATAGGTCTGTGATATTTTTAAATACTAAATTAATGTATTAATAATGTAGATGGCTTTCAAATAATGGAACGACAGGTGTATTAATTTGAAAAAATGTAACATATAGGTCTGAAAATTTGTCAAGAAAAATACTGGCGTTATAGCACAAAGGTAGTGCACTTCCCCGGATTGGAAATGAAGATCTAGGTTCGAATCCCGGTGACGCTAAAACAATATTTTTCGACAAAATTGATTTATATGTATATATTTATAATTAATACATTAATTTAATATTTTAATTTATATATCTATTTCCCGCACCCCCTGGTTCTCCAAAAGGAGAGTCTCCAAAAGAACAAATCAAATATCCCTAGAATGAGAATTGGGCATTGCCAGGTAGTCTCACATTTAATCAGATTGAATTAAATAGATTCCCCAATGTGTGAGTGTGGTGCCGGGGAGAAAACCCTTGACCAAGTCTTTTTTGCCTGTCCATTGCGGATCACAGGTTTTTTTTTACAGTAATCTCGTCACTGGTGATTTTCAACTCCCGGTTAACCTGTGTCATCTCCTTTCCCTTAATTCGCCACATTTAATCTATATCATGGCAAATTTTTTGAACAACAGTGCTATTGACTTGTAAAATAATATTTCCTATTCTATAATATTGTTGTACTATTTTCTATAAAATAAAGTTTTAACTCGATTAATGATACAAATCACTCTTGAAGGGTGGATTGCCTATATAAAAGAAGAAGAAGAGAATAAATCAAATACCTAAATATAAAAGTAACAATAGTAATATAATAATTATTAGTATTATGATATTTTCAGTCTTCAAGCTTTTAGCAGTAATTTGATTCATTACTTCAGTGATTTATCAAAACTTATTAATGTAAAATTGAATTTTGATTACACTAAATTTATTGCAGATGAACAGAAAGCCAATAAGAATATCAAACAACAACGTTGAGCTTATACAGGAATATATAAAAACTATAAGTCAAATAATTCGACTAGTGAGGCAGAAGTAAAATGATGAAATAACGATACGTATTTGGTTAGGTTAGGTAGTATTTGGAAAACTAGAGCATATCACATAATTATCATCCACGTCGGTTCCTCATGGCTGAGGATCTTGATTTCCATGAACTTTCGCCCTCTTGACAATGTTCCCCTGCTTTTGGATAATAACCAGCGGAGGAAAGACACAGGGTGATGATGATGATGAATAATTTATTTTTTACGTACTCGGGTTGCAAAACCCGATTCACTTATGAGTATAATTGATATGTCATATTGTCACGGTTGGAAGAAATGGATTATTCCATCATCGAATTAAAAATATTATATATTCAAAGTTTTGTTAGTAGTTTTAAGTAGGCAATTAGATCTCATTAATTATGTTAGATATTGAACTACTCAAAAGGAAGACTGCTAATTTTGATTAACATATGTTTTAAATAAAGATTTTTTGATGTATGTCATTTTGTAAGTACTTCTCCTACTTATATAAATAAATTATCATAATTAAAGTGATTTAAGAAATATTTTTATTTTTTACAAAAATATCACCATTAAAAAACCACTTAAAATTGTTTACTATTTTCACACTTTTCGTTTAATACGTTTAATAAAAATATTTATTAAAAGTATTGCTAGTGTATACAATATTTTAATCTTTTTTTAACTTTTTTATTTATTTATTATCTTTGTTTTATTAACCAATTAATTGAGTTTAAATACATCTACCGGTTTCGAAAAATAAAATTTTCTTCTTCAGGATGTCATAACTAACTAAAACCATGTATTTTTTTTTATCAGAATCAATATTTAAAAAATAAATTTAGTACCTAACTCAAATTGTTACTTAATACAAATTTAGTCGAATAATTTTAAGGAAAAGATTTTAGAATGGGACTCATAGTTACATTTAGTTGATTGTTTATAATTTTTTGATTAGTTTTACACGCTTTATTTATTTCCAACGATTCCAAATTATTTAATTTGTGATCGACACCGTTTATTACAATCCCAAGTTAAAATTGACAATCCCAATTTTTTATCAAAACTATGACCATTTTCTATCAAATGATTAGAAAATTCTGAAAACCCACTATTGTTCAAACATCTCAAATGTTCCCTTACTCTTATATTAAATTTTTTATCCGTTTTACCAATATAAAATCCTTGCAACTAAGTTTATGGACACCAGAATTGTTAAATTTATCATCTTTGTCTTTAGAATTTATGAGTAAATTTCGTATACTATTATTTGTATAAAATGCCGGTTTAATGTTTCGTGGTAGGTGCTTAGATATTTGATTCTAAATGTTATTTAAGTATAAAATCCTACGCTAATAATCATTATTATCATTATGTTTTATCTGTGATTTATATACAAATTGATTATTATATTCTTTTAATTTATTTTTTAAAATAGTGTCTACACACACTACACATCCAACTAAATTTAACTATGAGTCCCATTCTAAAATTTTTTCCTAAAAATTATTCGAATTATTAAATTTGTATTAAGTAACAATTTGAGTTAGTTACTAGATTTATTTTTTAAATAATTGTTGTTTTTTAAAAATAGATTCTGGTAAAGAAATAATAATATATGTTTTTAGTTAGTTATGACATCCTGAAAAAGAAAATGATATTTTTCGAAACCGGTAGATGTATTTATACTCAATTAAGTGGTTAATAAAAACAAAGATAATAAATAAAATAAAAATATTAATTTTAACCACAAAGTTAATATTGCTAATTTTAAAAGTAATATTTTAATCATATTAATAAAATGAGTAAGACTAGGTGATGCGCTCTCTACCATGGTCTTGAATCTAGTGTTGGAGCTAATAACTGAAGGTTGGCATCACGGGCTGTATTAACAACAGTACATCGCAGATGAGCGCTTGTACTGATAATTTAGTTATTACGAGCCGATATAAACTAATAATGATTGATCATGCTGCCACCCCGAAAATGGTGGTGGAAAAATATGGAAAGCATGTAAACGCCTCAAAAATCAAGTATATGATTAGTACACGTGAACAGTAGGAATCCCAATAGGGTCACCAGTGATCATATATTTGATGGGATTGATAATTTTACATATAAACTTTATATGTAAAATAGGACTTCAACTTAAACATTGATAAGACAAGGGTCTTACTTGAAAGATCAAATACAAAGATCATAACCATGTAGATATCCCATTGGAAGTGACCTAGAAGCCGACCAAGAAACAGGTGGGCTGGTTGTATGAAATAAGACTGGGCAAGAAAGGAGAATCCGGGAACTGGAGAAGAACGGCCATGGATATGAGTCGGTGGAGAGCACTTGTGGAGAAGGCCGAATTCAAAATTGCTCTTAGATTTCTATTTTCAATTCAAGGGTTTTTTAAAAATGCTATTAGTATCTAATCTTATATATCGGGGAAAAGTTAGATTTTGACTTATACTCTACTTTTTGTAGGTATGTGGAGTGAAGATTACATACATATTTATTTTAGTCATAAGAGTGATTATATTCCTATTTTGATTTTTTTACTTATAGTTGTATTGTCAAGCACCTCACTGTTATAAAGTAGCATTGCAAGATATAATTTAATTTATGTAAAATATCCTCTGGGACACGCGAAGGAAAAATAAGTTTTATTACCATCGATCACCCATTTTTTATTTACAAAATAGATACAATCATAAATCAAACATAATTCGATACGAATTCGCAAACTTTTCTTGCGACGTTTCGAGAAAAATACTGAATAATCTACGTATACGGTTGAAACTATACGTTTTAGAGATTTTACGGTAAGGGTCATTCTGCTATGCGTACCAAATACAATTTGCGAATGATTGCTCTCTCCGTGATTAATTCTGTACTAATTACTGTTTGTATTGTCTAATTTTAAGACAACAGTTTCATCTGTGTGTACGCAGTCAAAAAACAAACAATCTTAATGCAGTAACGGTGGTAAATAATGACGAGAGAAGACAATTTTGATTATATTAAAGTGAGTTATTTTTTAAGTTTTTGTATTTGTAAGGGCTCTCAATAGCCATATACTCGGCTTATCATTTACTCGTCAAATATTAAAGTGAGTACAAAAAGCGCGACGCGTACGAACCAATGAATCACCGCACTTTAAATATTGCTCAACCGCGAACGCGCGGTGCGCTCCCACCAATGACTCATTGCGACTGACAATCCCGCAAATCACGCGCGTCGAATAATACCCCTCCCACTTACCTCACCCTGATTGGTAAGAATTACAATTTAATCTTGAAAATTTTCCACTGAACATCCTATATTAGATTCCGTAAATATAAAGTAGATTGTTTTAAATAATAGAACGACAGATGTATCAATTTGTAATCGGTTAACGCATTTCCTCGGATAGGAAAGAATCCAGATTCGAATCCCGGTAGCAACAAGAATATTTTTTCGGTAAATTGATTTTATCTGTATATCTTTCATATCTTTCTATTTAATACATTTGATTTGTATTAGAATTATTGTATTTATTACTGTATTTGGTCTGGTCTGAATCTGAATCATAAATTTTTGGTGCAAAGGAAAAGTACATAAGATTATCTCATTATTGTTACCTGTGTGTATTTCCTGTTTTCGAGTCGTGTATATATGGATAAAAATAACTTATTTTTATCTTTAATGTATGATGATACATTAATAATCCTAAGCTAGATAAATATCAACTCAGAAGATGTTTTAGGTGAGTATTGTAATTTAGTGAAATATAAAAATAACGTACATATGAAGGTAGAAATGTAAAAAATACAATAATAAAGTCGCATTTTCAACTAGCAAGTGTAGCATTTTATTAAATAATTATTTATCAATTCCAACACAGTCCCGTTGTGGGCGAAATATCAATTTACAAGAAAATACAACAAAAATGTTAAAATACTTTGATCCATATTTATCATGGAGCAGTTCATAACGCCAGGCTGCATTTGATAATGGGTGTAATCACAGGAATTGCATCCACGCTAATTAATCCAAGTTGGGTTGTCACGCAGGCTGGTATAACAGCTGTGAATGATGCCAAAGATGCAATAATTGTACTCGCTTGGAGAGCCTGAAAAAATACAACAAAGATTTAAAATTAAATAATTGTTTTAGTTGTCCATAAACCAGGTAATATTATTCTACAATGTAGATACTAAATTAGTGTCGGTTATTGTGTACGAAGATTAATTTAGCACGCATGGTAACTGAGCTTAACCTGGATGTTACATAAAATAAAATGTTTAGGATTCGCAGTTAAATCTTTCATTAGCTTCTATCAGAGTCTCGTGCGAGGACGAGGTAAGTAAGATCAAAGTGTTATTGTGTTATTATTTATTTTTTATTTGTTATTTTTTTGTTGTGTTATTATTTATTATACGCGTGTTTTTATACACATTTTTTGATGGAAATAATGTCTTTACTATGAAGCCAAGACCATGTCCAATATTGAAGTCTGAATACGTAATTGACTAATTGACGTAGTGTTTTGGTGTCGTGTTTAATTTAATCCAGCTCTGATAAGTTTTTATTTATGTAAGTGGTAGCCGTAAATTACCTGGTGCTGTAGTTTTTATAATGTTTTTTTGACCATTTTTTATAATCTTTTAGATTTTGAATTTCATAATTATATTACTGTTTAGTAAGTAAGTGACTCGTGACCTTTTTAAAGTTTAATAACATCACTTTTATGATTCTTGTGCATTGTGAGGAGTGATTCTAACGTTGATGCGGTTGATGGAATCATTAACATTTTATAAGGTTAAATATTTTCGCCTTATTGAATTAGTGATTTATTCTAACAACCGCTTCTCGTAGGTCACTGAGAAAATTGACAATCCTGCCAACAATACTAACCGCTAGGCACCATCAGTTTAAGATAGAATATAACAAAGCTTTGAAACAAATTAATAGATATCAAGAAATAATAAAATATCTGTATAATAATAAAACGCACTCACATTTGTTATTTAAAGTACCAATTCATTCCTATAAAAACTCATGTTAATATAATAAAGAAAATACGTGGAATATATTTTTACACATGGAATATGTTTCTCAAATTTATAAATTCTAAAATGAAATGTTCTATTGATTCTTATGGTAGTTTGATAATCTGTGTAGTCAACACAATATGTTTAATATGTGAATGAAACAATTTTAGATTCATCACCCTTTCTCTTCTTTGAACCCTTTTATCTCTCTTATAATGTCCAAGCACTGATGGATCAGTGTCTTTAATAATTGGCATTCTATTTTCATATATTATTTTAATATTTAGATATACTTTAATCTCTTCGGTTACTCTTGCTTATACCTATTTCGGCGAATGAAGAGAAAATATTTGTTTCTCATTTTATCCTTATCCTGCCTCGAAAAATAATACATTAAGATAAAGCACATAACTACCAAAACAAAGTAGGTACAAAAGTTTCGTGTGTACTTCTTTAAATCGCGATTATCTTTATGAAAGCTACTAAAGAACATGATGCAATTAATACTAGTTTGATACTGGTCTGACACTTTCTTCCTCTTCTAAGTTAAGTAATTAAAACAAACTTTAATCCAATATAACTTGTCACTACGTTACGATGAAAGACATGTAATGATTTTGGTTTGACTCACGTTCGATGAGATGTTGATGCCCTGAGACACCACTTGTTCGGTGAGCATCGACTTAGTTCCCAGGATACAGGCCCCATTATTAATACCTGCGACGATGTCTCCAGTAGCCGGTGGGGGACAGGCAGCTGCCACCGTGGAGTTTGCATTCAAGACTGTGTTGGTAATCGTATTAGCTGACCCCGAGATACTGCTGATGATACGGATAGTCTGAGCGAGATCGTTAATGATACAGTTGTTAATGATTCTGTTTAAAGCGCTTATCTGGAACGCCGTTAGTGTTCCTTGACTTTTCTGAAAAAAAGTCAATATAATAGAAAAAAGGCGAATATAGAAACATTGTTCTAGGACAAGACACCTAACCAAACTCAGCTCATTAAGTGACAAGCAGCATATTTTGAACAAGAATTCCAAGAATACAAAACACAAATGTACAAAATAACATCATAACTAAGAAATACGTAACGTAAAGGGAGAAAATAATTATTTATCTAAGATCGTCATGCATAAAAATGTCATGAATTATGTGTATGATTATAATGCTTTTAGAAATTTTTCTCTTCCATATTCATGCATTTTAAGATAACGTAGATATAAAGTAGTTAGTAAAAATGTCAAATGCGATAGCACGACGTACTTGTGGAAATAGATTTGACCATGTTTCGGTATGTAGAGTTCTCTGAGTATCGTGGACTCTGAAAGTTCTCTGAGTATCGTGGAATTGAAAAAAAAAAGCCATTTTCGTTTTAAACTCTTTCACGAACACACGTCACGTATGAACGGTGTTGTCGCACGGCTCGGTTTCACAATATGTATATTGTGTATGTAAGCTATATCGGTTTGAAGGCGAAACTTTTCTTTGAAATCAATCAGCATAATTTTTAAAAGGAGTGTGTGTGTGTTACCTGTGTGCAACTGGCAATTAACGTTTGGGATCCACCAGCGACAGTCACCCCTGTGGTAATGGCTGCGTTCAGAACTCCTACAATCTCAGTGTTTAGGCTGTTCGTCGCGTTCTGTACAGCCGTTTGTAGGCTTATGAGGAGAGAGAGTGCCTGGAAGGATGCGTTCTGGATGATGTTGTTACCTTCTTTGACCAGAGCGATGGTGGCACTCTGGATGGCTGTATCAATTCCAAAAATTGCGTCATTTGGCTGAAATAATTCGTTTTGATAATTTACTATAATCAGCTTATTTTGAATTAGGATTCTAAGAATACAAAATGTAAAAATACAAAATTATAACTAAGAATTACATAACGGAAAGGGAGATTTTGTTACTTTAGTATGGTCATCAAGCAGGTTAATTGGTTTTTTGATTGAGATTTTTTTGGAAACTAAGTTAATTATTTCATATTATCACAAGTATGTAAAAATCTATAAAATCCGTTCAACAACTTTATAATCGTTATTATTTCTTCGTTGAACAAATTAAATTTAAATAAGCTTGTATACATAATATAACTTTTACATGTAAAGTAAAAGGAAATGAAAAACCCCAAAATATATATCTACATATATTTTGTGGATGGGTTTGTAATAAAGTAGTGTGAAAAAATATTAATCGGGAAAGAACTCGTTTATTTTCGTCAAAACCAAAAAAATACCGTGGATTATGTTATAAATTCAAACTATTCAAGATTCTTAATTCTTGTAAATATTCAAAATCTTAACGTAACAATTTATTACTAATAGTATTTTTTGTTACCTGAATCAGACAAGCTGCTAGAAGGAAGACACAGAGAGACTTGGAGAGCATCTTGGTCAATAGGCTTAGGTAAAGTTGTCACTTTCGTGAAATGGTCTTATATTTATAAGAGTTTTTTTGAATTTTTTTCCTTGAAATATCAAAACCGTGAGTACCTTAAGACTGTAAGTCATTTTTTGCGAGTGATAAGATTTATTGTTATGGAGAATTAAAATAAATTATTACTCAGTTAACTTGATACGTTATCAGTTGGTATAATATAATATATTTACTTATTTATTTTGCATTTAATTATATTTCATATTTTATTTATAAGCAGTATCAGTAAAAGTGCTATTTAAGAGTACTTCAGCATTGGTATATTGAAGAGTAATGATATTAATTGAATCTTTCACTGGTGCTGTAAAAAAAAAGTAAAATTGGATTACGATTTGACAAAAAAAAAAGTGAATATGAAAAATACGCATTGTTCCGATTTTCTAGAGGTATTGGGTTTTCTCTATTATCGTAATTACAATACCTAATTATTATCTTTCTTCCGTTCTCTTATTCCCTCTTTGATTCATCGGTGACTTATGTAGATACTGTTTATTAATGTCTCAATCTGGCGTTCCTTGATGTCAGAATCATTTAATTTTATTGCAACTTACAAGAGACTTATGATCTAGCAATTTTTTATTTTTTTTAAATTAAAGTAAACCTTTACCTTTATTGAAAAACATATACAACTTAAAGGAATAACATATATAATATTCAATACCAACATTTGTATATACAATAATTTTAGTGCGACACTTCACCGATAAGGTACCTTCTGAAGATGGGTAATGAGATTTATCTGAAACGTTGGGACAACTATGTTCCTTCTCAGAACCAAAAGATGCGGTATAACCAAGAAACTTTCTCAGACATTATACTTGGTCCGTGAAAAAAAAAATTAAGTATGTATATATTGTAACGTATAACAAAAGTAGGGATATGAATTTATTTTAAATTCGTTTCACATTTTTCCTACACAATGGTAACATAAAAAATACCCTTTTACCAATGGTAGTGCAGTGTGTTGCAAAATGGTAAATTTGACGTTTCCGTAAAAAAGACATGCGGCCGACGAGAGCCGTGTACGCTGTACTGAAATAGATAAATCCTGGTTCATCCAGTTGACGTACGCGCTGTACTGACATTTACATTTACATTTCGTTATGTTATTCATATAAATGATAAACAATATGGGACCCAATACCGATCCTTGCGGGATATCTTTTTTAATTTATTGTGCACTTGAAAGTGAATATCCAAATTTGGTTTTTTGTCTTCTATTGGTTAAATAGTTGGTAAATAACAAACCATTTCTTTGCTAATCCATTAATTCCGATATCTATAAATTTTTAAACACGTTGATTTCTATATATCGTTTTATAAGTGCGTTTTATGTTTAAGAAAACGGCTATGGTTTCCTTTTCTTGTCTTTATGCATCTTCCATTCATTAATGATATAATTAATAGCTGTTTCGCATAAATGTTTATCTATAAACCTTAATTGTTGATCAACTAGTATATTTTAATCTTCAAGGTATGCAACAAATTGTTATTTCACAATGAGTTCTAAGATTTTTTAATATTTAGGCAAGCTATTTATTGGCCTGAATGGATAGCAGGGGCGGCCATTTAAATTGCATAGTATTTATCACATAATTGCTAGGTCTAAATATAAGATAACAAAACGCATATAAATATTTCACTTTTAGACTACCTATTCAAAAACAATATCTTTCTGGTCTCGTTAGGATACTCTGATTTTCTACTAAAAGATTTAATTACGGTTTCATTATTCTATTTATGACCATTTTTAAAATTTATTTTACCGCATTGATCCACTATATATCGCCATATACATGAATTCCTTATCGTCAAATATAGTATTAAAAGAAACTATATTTCCGACATCTGAAAAATGTATATATAATGAATATTGATATGTTTGTGTAAATGCCATTACAAAAAACGTATTTCAGTGTTGAAATAATTAACAAAAATTATATGCCCTTAAAAATAATGGATATAAAAACTCTAAATGATAACTTTTTTCGTGGCGTCTTAGCATAATTTTAATGGTTGCTCTATGAACCGCCGTCCAAAGCCCACCTTGGGCCATTGTGCCTTGATGACCTCGGGGGTAGTCAGATATTTATTTAAATGATCGTTTTTTTTAGAAGAGCTAAAGAACAAGAGTAGTCTACGATTCTAACCTATTTATTTTTTGAAAAATATAGATAGAAGATCTATTTACTCTTTGTATAAGAATTTATTTTAAGAACTTCCGTTTTATGTGAAATAATGATAATTTTTTAAAATAATAATGAAATATAACTTTAAAATATTTTTCTATACCCATCAAAAAACACCGTAAAACAACTACAACTTCTAAGCGTGACCACGTGATGTTATCAAGAATTGGTGTCAATTAATTTTAACATATTTAAACAAATTGGTTCTATTCTTTTAGTTAAAACAGAAAAATGTTAAAGCTTAAATTACTTAATGTAAAATAATAAATTTAGAATTATGTTTTAAAAACACTATAAGGAAATATTCGGGAACATTACTTTTTTGTTGTAAATATCATGTCATATAATATGAAATATCCACTTAATCTTTTATTTTCTTTTTTCTGAGATGCATTTTCTTTGACCTATTTTACATCTTTTTAAGCGCGCAATCAAACAATGTGAAAGTTTAAAAATTTTTCCCCTTTATTCGAATGGCAATTGCGATATATTGCACAAAGATATCGATTACTTGAAATTTTCTAGTTCTACCGTGTTCATTCATTTTCACTGAAAATTTTGTTACACGCTTATCAATTATTGATGTCATCTTTTATTGGGTAAATCAAGTCTGATGTACGTATTGTCATTTGTATGGTATTGTAATTAGAGATTAACACGTACATTTTTGAGAGGCTTCCGAAAAGCAGTTTCAGGAAACTCTCAGAAAGATTATCTACAAATCAGACAGATCACAACATCTTAAGAAGGAAGCCTTTCTGCAATTTGCACTGCTTGTCCTAGTTGATATAACCAAGTAGCTGCAAATAATTTCGTTAATATAAACCATCTATTGTACGGATCATGAAACACTTTATCGTCGAATATGATCATGAGGCTCCGCGGTGAAGTAATAAAATAAGTATGCTGTTTTATCGATAGGATCATTATAATTTGTCAGTTGACTTGAGACAAAGTGATTTTTAATTGCATAAGAAGGAAGAATAACAAAGTTTTTTATACTTCTTGGACAAGTTTAGGAATAAGTAAGTACATTATTTTTTTGTTTTGAATTTAGTTAAAATAAACCGTCTATTGGACAGATCATGAGACAATTTATCGTTGAGTATGATTATGAGGCGCCACGGTAAAGTAATAAACTAAGTATGCTAATTATGTTTCTCACACCAGCGTAGTGTTGAATTTAAAGAAGTACATCATTTGTACTCTTTGTAAGAGAAAATTATTTAAGAAGATCATCCCATAACCGATATCCAAAATGCAGTGATCTACTAGCAATGATTTCGGGGTTTTTATAATTTATAATCCTTTGATCTTGGTTAACAAAACATTTTTTGTTTTAAGGGAAGATTTTAGTCCCAACAGATTTTATAGGTTTATTGAACCCTTTGGTTAACCTAAACATCAAACCTTGGAATCTCAGTTGGGTTTCCAAGTGACCGCGTTCGTTAGCCTGATATGTTACATTAAGTAAAAACAGAAACGAACACAATAAAAATATGTAGGAATGAATTTAACTTGTATAGATTGCATCTACTTTGATAAGCCGTAAATAGATAACCGGTATATAACATACTGTTATATCGACAGCATTATTGTGACTTGTCAGCTGACTAGAGATGAGGTTATTTTTAATTGCATAAGAAGAAGAAAAACATTTTTTTTTATACTGTTTATGAATAAGAAAGTATTATATTTTCTTCTGATTTTAATTTCAGGAAATTTGTTGAAAAATAACTACATAATAAATAACCTTAATAATTGTGAGCGATTTCTTACGAAAAAATGACCTATTATCAAAATTTATATCACCAAGTTAAGATTTAAAAAAATTTTTGGTTCACTTAGATGATCATAAATCTAATAATGTTTAGTAATAGTTGTAGAGATGTTTTGTTTTAAACCACTTTATTATGCACATATACTTAAGTCAACTAGTTTCAGTTGGACCCAACCTTCAGGACAACATAGTATATGGACTATTGCCCTGAATAAGGTAAGAACAGTTGCCTAACCATACTTTTGGACAGGAGGAATCTTGCAATACAATTTATATTTCTTCCCATATAAAATGATCGGTTTGTGGCCTGAAAGATTTGCTTTTCTCATTAAGGATGCATTGAACAATTATTTGATCGTCAGAAGAGTTGGTATCAGTGCTATCTGACATAATAATGTTAATTACAATAATACGACGTCGAAAAATTTAAAAGAATGCTTTTAATGACGGATGTCAAGTGAATGCGCACAATGCGAATGTGCCCTAGATGACAAATCTAGTAGATGTAATCCGTTATCGGAAAAAGATTTTTTAAAACCCATTTCTTCGCGTAATAAATAATGTGTCGAGGTCAGATTTATACTTTTCCTGTTAAGAATATACTATCATAAAAAAAAGTCTGTGATATTACTGCTATCTGACATAATATTCTTCATTTCGACATTACAGTGTCAAAAATTGAAAAATACTCGATTTCGGTGACATCTGTCAGTGGCTCTCGCGCAGTGCGCATGTGCATAAGGGCCGATTGCGTCATCTTCGGTTACCATAAATTTAGTTTATCCGAAAACGCGTTGCGTCATCTCATTTTTGTCGTTTACTTTTAACTTTAACTATAAACCGCCGAGAATCTCCGCTTAAATGTAAACTTTACTAATGTACACGCGCACTGCGCGCGAGCCACTGCATTGCAAGGCTTTGCAAAGTATTTACAGTTAGAATCTGTATCATCATCAAATACCAAATCCATTGACATCTACATCATAATTTGTATCCATTCTGCTGGTTCTTGCTTCGTCTTGGATTCTCTGAATAAATATAAAAAATTGTGTTTACTAATTCGTAATTTACAACATAAACTTTTAAATATACTTAAAATACTAGAATACTTACTTTACATTAAAATTGATCGTTCAAAAACGTTAATTGCTCATTTTGGGAAAGTAAACACACCAAATCAACGTAAATGTCAAATGTTAAATGAAGCGTCCTACACGTGTTGCCATAAGCAAAATAACTTGCGTGGCATTTGTTTTTGAAAATGAGATTTTAAGAGGTCTATGTAATTGCTACACTAGATAACTATAAACTCTGTTCACGCAACTCGATTTCTGTTAAATTATTTAAATATAGTTTAAAAGTAAACGAGTTTGAATTTAAACTCGTTTACTTTTACATCTCAGTTATGGTTTCCGAAGATGACGCAACCGGTCCTTAGTAAAGTTTACATTTAAGCGGATATTTTCAGGAGTTTATTGTTAAAAGTAAGCGACAAAAATAAGATGACCCAACGCGTTTTCGAATAAACTAAATTTAAAAGTAAAGTTTATAGTTACCGACCATGACATAACCGGCTCAAGGATCTATTGTAAAATCTTAACGTTGCTTAAAAGTATTATAAAACTAATGGTGGTTCTCAATCTGCAACCAATAGTAATTTTCGTTTGAAATATTATTATTTATTATTCATGGTTGTAAAATAAAATTGAAATTCTCAATTCTCAAATTTTTAAATTACCGACCCTTAAAAATTGCGAAAAAATATATCATATCGTTTTCTATTAAGAAATGCCTAAAGTAAAAACAATAGATATCTTTGAGAACTAAAATTTATTTTTCAAATACATATTGTTTAACTAGTACGTTTTAAAGTATTGCTAGTATAAAGCCGTGTTGATCCTAAAAATAATTAATATATTGAGAAAATAATTTTTAAATTACCGACCCTTAAAAATGGTTACGATACAATAAATGTATGTTAAAACTTTAAATGAAAATAAAACGAGAATTTTATGCGATGAGTTTTACAGAGTCCAATTCACCTACGCTCTATAAACATAAACGTGTGCAAAAATGTGCTATAAAGTCAATGTTAAACATAATATGGAAAATGCCAATTGTATTAGGATAAAAAAATCGGAACCATGTAAGTTTTTGAATGCCAATAAATATTTATTTTAAAAACAATATATTGTACGAAATATGTACATGGAAATCAAAATAATGGTTTACTTTCTCAATATTTCAATAAAAAATTAAATGTTGTCATCTTAGTTTTGAGAACCATTAAAATTTGTCTTCAGTTGCCATAAATTTTTTGCTATGAATTTTCAAGTCAACAACAAAATACAAGTATATAAATAAGTAGGTACACTGCGTAAAAAGCATAAAGCTGGTCTCGAAAAAACTTTAAATTCATTTCAAGGCATACCTTTTGGATCGTGGGTCAAATTACTTTTTATTTGTTTATTTTACAGTTTATGCACGGGGAAGTCACGAGGCTTGGGGGAGGAACGAGAGAAGAACGATTAAATAGAGATACAGATTCAATTCTGGTTTTTTAGCTATTGTCGTTTCATTTGTTATGTGATTTAATTACATTTTGATGGAATTATATAAGCATGTAAAAGGTCGTACACGATATTCGATTCAATACAAGTGGAAAACTGTAATAAAAAAGTAAAAAATTGAATTTCGATTATCTCTGAAATGGTTGGGAATAGGACATGGTAGCTTGAACATTTTCGACTTATATTTTTATAAGGTATAACCTCCTGAAGTGTTGTAGACTAGGTCTGTTATACGCTGTATACATATATATATATATGGAACTTGTGTCCCTTCAAGATAAGATCACGTTTTTTATAAATGGTTTCCTTGAGAAAATGTAGGCCAAACTTTCGACACGTGCCGTTGTTAAAGCTTTCCCTCAAATGTTACGGTATTACAGTACCTAATGTTTATAGGGGGGCATACATTTTAACTGTAGGGAAATATTAAAATACGTACGGTAATAATTTGAAAATCATTTATTTTAAATATACTCATTTAAAAAAAAAAAATTTATAAACACCCAAGAACCAATTTTAATATTATTATATATGCATATCCAGATATACCTATAATATCAAGGTCATCAAATAAAATTAATATTTATTTATTGACTACGATTTACATGCACAAATAATTTAAAGAATGGTAAAACTATATATATATATATATATATATACAATATAATTACATAAAATATATTTTCCTACGTGTAAAATGAATTACTAATATTTTTAAATCACTTAGATCATGACTTATCAAGTTGCAGTTACGGTGCAAGGGTGCATTGCACGATGGGTGCTATGACGGTCATCGCATTTGTGGTCACTTGTAGCATTTGATTCTGTATGCAGGCTTGACCGCCAGTTATGGTCGTTTGAATATTATTCAAAAGGGAAGTTGCTTGATTCACCTGAAAGTATACAAGGATAAGTTAGTTGTATATTACTCCTCATTTAAGGTATCTATAAAAATGTCAGGACTAGTTTATAGATGACTATCAAGTAAACGTAAAATAAAATAAGATGTTATGTTATTATATATATATATACATTTATAATATTTAATTTGTACAAGTTAACCGCCAAACTTTTGGTATACTTCTTCTGGAAAACATTATTTAAACATATTTTAAATTGCCAGAATTTAGTATTGTTTGAAAAGAGTAAGAATATTGATGTGACACGTATTCCGTGAACACATCTTTATTTAAAAAAAACCATATATATTTGGAATTAACTCACATATCCCGTGATGCCCATAGACTGGAAAGTTATCCCTCCTGTGGTCACCCCGAGAGCGCTCACGGTGCAAACAGCGTTAGCAATGCTTCCTATCAGGTTTCCAGACGGCGGCGGTGGGCAGGCAGCTGTCACAGTTTTATTGAAATTCATCACCGCACTGGTGAGATTATTAGATAAACTCGAGACTGAGTTAATTAGTGATATTGCCGCGCTGACATTAATATTTAGACATGCGCTAATGATGGAGTTTACGGCGTTCGTTTGGAAAGTCGTGAGTGATGTTTGGGATAACTGAAAAAATATTTAGAAAAATTTTAAAGGATTTAAACGACAAATTGTGTAACAAACAAATTAAAAATGATAATACGATGCTATGATTTTAATATTATTCTCTAATGATGTTAGATACTTATAGAAGGTCAAACGTAAGTATTGTGAGGACAGTTGTGTTAAATTATTTTAATGAATTGTTGAATAGAATTATTGATTGAAATTTTTTGATTGTTGATTCAAAAAATATTTAGCAGTAATTAAAAGAGATTCATAATATTTACCTATTGAGATAAAAAATATTATGACATATATTTTATAGTATATTTCTATCATCTGAAAAATGTAATCTTTAATTTGTTTTGTTTATTTATTATTAGTATATACGAGTATTTATTTAGTGGTTGAGGAGAAATTGACAAAATAAATATTTATTAATACTCTAAGCAATAAAATTAAAGGACAGTTTCCACAGATAAATGATTGCTTATTAGTGTGTATACATGCTTAGTATATTCCGCGGGCTAGTCGCAGCTGTGAAGTCGGTCCCGATTTCTCAAATATCTCCGAAATTTTAATAGTTTGAATTTGTTACTCACCGCCGTGCAGCTGGCAACTTTGGTCTGGTTGCCTTTAGCCACAGTTACCGCAGAGATAATGGCGGTGTTTACAGCTGTTGATATCTGAGGGCCCACGGTGGCCGACACACTCTGCAAATTGCTCTGCAGGTTTGTGAGGAGTGAGATGGTCTGGGTGAACCCGCTCTGGGCGGCGATGTTAGCCTGCGTGGCCATATTGGCAGCGATACCTCCGAGGAAAGTATCGAGTCCGAAAATTGCTTCATTTGGCTGAAATTATTTATTATTGTAATATAAATGTTTACAGCGTTACTATTGTTTTTAGACAAAATTGATAATTCAAATATTTTTTTTTGATGTAACTAATTAACCAATTTATTAGATATTTTTTGACAATACGTTCGTGTAATAAATTAAATAAACTAAACTTTATCGTTAGTGTTGAAAGTTACTGTTTTATTAAAATTTCTGATACTTTTTATTGGCTTCTTGGCGTTGACCTTTCCTTTCAAGTACCCCCACAGAAAATAGTTTGTAGCAATCAAATCAAGTGATCGAGGAGGCCAGTCGATATCACCACTTTTGGACATGTGGCCCAGAAAAATTTCTCCCATAATTTCAATCGTAGCTCGGGTTCTGTGTGAGGTGGCACTATCCTATTGAAACCACGTATTTTGTAGGCTCAATTGATCCGGTTTGGCCACCAAGAACTTTTCCAACATATGACGCACTATTAATACTTACAGCATTGCCGTTATTATGTTTTAATGAATTTAACACGTTGTTGAGGCATTAGATACTCCATAATAAATTATAATCAACACACTAATCGACTCTTTACGACTACCAAATGCGAACTGACAAATGTCTAACAAACCAAAATAGCGGCCAATCAAAATCGGCCTGGAATATAATATTCATCCTGAATGTATATATATATATATATATATATATATATATATACATTCAGGATTTCATCATGGCTAATAATCTATTTAACATACCAAAAACAGAAAGTAAAAATAAATAGCCACAATAGCACATCTGAAACCACTAACTTTGGCGTACCACAAGGTACAGTACTTTGACCATTGTTATTTATTTTATACTCTAATGATATATTTATAGTTTTAAAAGTTAGTAAAATAATATCTTATGCTGACGATACAGTACTAATAATTAATGAAAAAACTCTGACTGAAACTGATATATCTGCATATGAGGATGTTAATACCATAAAAAAGTAAACGGATCATAATCTATTATAAATACTGATACTATACTGATAAAACGTACTTTCTACGATTTGGTATTCAACAGAAAGATAACACTGAAATTAATATTAAAATTCACACCATTGTCTGTGTTCAAGGAAGACTCTTGTGCCTTGGAATCATACCAAATGGAAAGAACATATTATTAATCTTACAAACAAAATAAAGAAAACTGCCTACAGATTTTTAAGACTTAAAAATTACAGACTATTATAAATTTGTTTCTGAAGTCAAAAAATATGTACACAGACTAACAGACACATAAATTAAACATTCTGTTATATACTTATTCTTTATACATAAGTCCTACTCTCATAGAGAAGAAATAAATGTAAAAAGAAATATATATATATTTTACTGATTATGTTAAAAAATGTATTATATCTGTAAAGCAGACGTAGATACCGCGCCGATAGGATCTACCGTAACGAATTGCGCGATCTTCGAGTAGCGCGTTCCGCAGATTGGAATACGACGATTCCGGTCGTAAATCGGAGTCGCCGAATCGAAGGGGGGCAGTAAAGAAAGTAAGGAAGGAAGAAAGGGGACCTGAAACAACGGATAAGGGTCGATGACGGGAGGGAATTCAATCGAAGGACGTAAGGACAAATCTCAAGATGCGCCAAAAATGTGCAAAAACAATATTTCATTATATTTTCCATTAAAAAAAAAAAAAATATATATATATATATATATATATATATATATATATATATATGCAACTGGCGTCTCTTCTATACATATATTCTAAAGGCTTTCACAAAGACTAACGAGCACATTCCCAGTCCGTGATGAAACAGAAAATCCACCAGGAATAACATTTTTGTCGTATCTTGAATGCGTAACGAATAGAAATGGAAAAGTTCTTAAAAATAACAATATCAAGCCTATCTAAGCAGTACAAGCGGAAAAGTGTTTTTCGACACCAATTCATACTGATAGCCATCGAAAATCATAGAGATTAAAAGGAATAAGGTTTAGAAAATAATAACGCACCTACAGATGGCGCTAATGTCAATGCAAGTTAAAAGAGAAAATAATAATGAATTCAATAAATCAACCCATAAATGGCCGTAGAATAATTCGTAAATAAGATATGAAGGAAGATACAGAATTAGTTAAATAACGGGTGACTTCGAACGAAAATTTAACTCAACTGTGGGAAATTTATGTCTCCTGTGAAAAAGTGCGGTTGTACCGTAATTTTTGTTTAATAAAGTTTATGGCACGCGTTACAGTGTCGAAACGTCGGCCCATGGAAATTATACACAAAAAGCGCGATGTACCAGAAGATACTCCAGTTACATATACTGGTGCCTATATATTTATATATACGTGTGTATTTTATATATTTTTACATATAAAAAACAAATTAAATACAATAAAAGTGTATTTATAGAAAACGTAGTTAGTTTCTACCGGGATACGAACCTGACCTTTTCTTTGTTATGATAGTAAACAAATATTTTTTCAATAAATAGTTTTTGATTCATTTAATTTGTTTTAAATATACTACCACAGATCTATTCTGAAATTACATTTTCACAACAAAAATGTGTGTTCGTTCATTTATATATATATATATACATATATTAAATTAATTAAGAACATAGTTTTTAATCATTTTTAAGTTTACGCCAAATCATAATAAACATTATTTTCTTATTATTCTATCATTATTCTTATTCTCAAAATTAGTGTCGAAAAATACAGAGTTTTTTATAAACTATATGTTATAACTGATATTCATTATTTATTATCGTGCTTTTCAATTACTTTTAAGGGTATGCCAAATCACAATCTAGCTGATAAATGAATAATTGATTTTGCCTGCGGTCATGAAATATTTATAAATGAATATATTTTTAGATTTTTCGAAGACGATTTTAGTTTTCTTAAGTCTGTTTGCTTAAAATATACTTAAAACAAAATGGACTTATGTAATATTAATACTTTTTGTCAAAAATGTTCTACGTTATGTCGTTTGTGTAATTTAAACATTTAAATTTTATATCGTAAGACACATCAGAAACATCGTTAAAATGTTATTTTACTCACCTGAACCAAATAAAAAGCTAGCAGACAGACGAAGGCAGTCTTGGAGAACATCTTGTGATCTCGGTGAACTTGAATTGAAGTATCATTTTCATGAAATGATCCTATATTTATATGAAAATTTCATTGCACCTTAATCATTCAAAATTAAATATAATAAGAGGCGCTTGTTTTTATTATAATTTTTGTAAAATATTTATTATAAGATGCTTAATTAAAAAAACACTTATCTCATATTAAAATAGAGTCCCTGTTCCAGTGATCGACTGAATTTTAGTTATGAACATTAAATTTATTTTTATTTGAAAATGTATTTAATAACATGATGATAATCACTACTATAAATTTACACATATTTCTTATTCAAACAAAATTCACTAAGGATTTTTTTACCAGTAACGTGAAAGTCAGATATAGGGCATACCTTGAAATTTATCGTCCGCTTACATTTAGGCCGATAAATTATAAGTTGCATGTTGTATTGTCATCCTTAGTTACGCAAAATATTTTTAAGAACGATGTTTGGTTGATAAAATGATCAGGAATGTGAATTTCGCTCGGAATCGCTCACTGGAATCATTATTTATGTGCCGCGGTCGAAAATCAATGTGCGTTTGCGAATAGCACATTCTGCACGCGACATTTCATCTTCCAGGCAAAACATTTATATTTATCGTGAATTTTATAAATTATGTGATTTCAATGATATTTAATTTTATATTCATTTGTTATCTTTGATTTATTAACCACTTAATTGAGTTTAAATACATCTACCGGTTTCGAAAAATATCATTTTCTTCTTCAGGATGTCATTACTAACTAAAAACATATATTATTGTTTCTTTACCAGAATCTATTTTTGAAAAAACAACAATTATTTAAAAAATAAATATAGTACTTAACTCAAATAGTTACTTAATACAAATTTACTCGAATGATTGTTCGAACTCGTAAAAATGTTGCTCGCTGCACAAAGGCGGCGGGTTATTTAAAAAAGATACCAAATCGAGGGACTAAATTCTAACACTACATCATATTAAATTGAGTGCCATTTTTTCCAAATTATGTTCAGCTGTACTATGACATATTAAAACTTGAGAATATTTAACTCTCCTCTTCCCTTCCGGATATTTCTAAAACTAAATATTCCATCACAATGGATAAATAATCCCTGGTAACGCCAGGTTAGAGTAAGTAGATGTATATAACTAAAAAAAACATCATCAAACACATTACATTATGTTTACATTACACATCTCAGAATCGAGTACTTGAGTGGTTAAATGCGACAATACCAATGTAATGTGTGTAATATAAACAAACTATTCTCAACGAATTCTCTTTACATTTTCATGAACTATTTTTACAGCCTAATTTTACAGAGCATCAAAGTGTATTTTGGGTGTTTAGAATAACAGTGGGCATCTTTGCAATTTTCAATTAAATACCATTAGGTAACCAAGCAATTGAGGTTTTTTAGAAAAAATATCTATCAGCAGTGATCGTGCACTGGTCAGGGGAAGAGACTAGGCTGTATAAAAATTCAAATGTTTACAAAGGTAATATCAAAAATAATAAGCTTGGATGTTTAACCTTTGATATAATAACAAATATAACAAGGCTTAACAACGGCGGATGAATCTCGCCATATTTAAATAACGTATCAACGTATTAAAATAATCGTATAATGTTGTTGCATATAAAATATGGTCTTAGTGTTAAAAACTGTTTAAAAAAAATTGTATATAGAAAATAACACTTTTTTATTAAAGAATTATGAATTAATATTTTAATATATAAAATTTTATTTTTCTGTGTACATTGCACATTTGCCATAATTTGAACCCAATTTTCGACACATGAACAATTTTTAATAATAATAATAGCTGTTGTTCCCGTAAATGCCTTCGATAGCCGGTTCCCAGGTTTCCTATTGATAATATGGTCAGACATAAAATATGAACACTGCCACCAACCTTTGATTGAGCGCGCTGATGCTCTGGCGTAGTTGCTGGTCTGATTAATCTTCTTCTTCTGGGTAGATTTCGACTATTAAGGCGACTATTCGGACAAAGGTGGGTAAACAGCTGCCATGATGTCAAAATTAAAATACGAAATTATTTTTAATGTAGTGGTATTAAAAGGATATGTTATTATATTTTCTGTTTTGACATACTTTATTTGACTATAGACTGCTTTAAAATTTATTTTACCTCTCCTCTGTTAAGAATGAGTAGAGTTTTGTATGTGAATAAGAGTATGTACATTAATCATTCTTTATTGAAATTAAAAATAAACTCCCCGAAATTTCTTGGTTTCATTATAATTATTAAAATGTAATTAATATTATTTCATTCTCTATCCATAAAATAATTAAACATTAAACAAATCTATGTACTATTATATTGTAATGATAAAAATCATTATATTACCAACAGATTTGTCAGTGGCTGATTGCACAGTGACATGAGTAAATAATTGACCTCTACATAGATATTAGCGATTGATGCTTTAATTCTAACAGATGCTTAAATTACTTGTGAGTTAGACAAAGCAAGGGGTTTATTATACAGAAGTTTCTTATATAATCATTAGAAGAATACGTTGAGCGCTTCAAGTAATGTTCCTGCACCGAATGGATATTGTCAACTTCCATCTAGTACATATGGCTCCTCTCTAGAAATATTGAATCTATTTTGCAGTGATATAATTTTTAAGTTACCTAGGGCCGGTTATTTCATCAATAATAAAAGTTTAAAAAAAATATTTTTATGGAAAACACATTTTTGTTGTGAAGTTACATTTTCAGAACATAATTCCTTGCTATTTTAATACAAGTTAAATGAATCGACTAGAACGATATACAGAGAAAATCTAATGTGTTGAAAAAATATTTAGTTGCTACCGGGATTGGAACCTGGACCTCTTCCTATCCGGGGAATCGCATTCACCATTTCGCTATAGCAATTGAATATATTTTAGACAAAATTTGATTTTATATTCGGTAAATCTTTCAATTGACACATGTATTATTCAATTTTTTTAATATCTTGGATCTGTAATATCAAATATCTTTGAGTAAAACCCGCTAGGAGATGTCAGAAATAATAAATTAATTCATATAATTAAATTTGGATAATTTTTAACACAAAATAATTAATACGTAACTTAGATATATTTAAAAATTGAATAATAAATAGTTTCGCACTTCATATGAAGTGTGGTTATATCGTTTTTAAACCGTTGTTAAACTGTACTTCAATGAAGTGTCTGAAGTGCAAAGTGAAGAGCGAAGAGCCAAGTATGTAGTGTGTTACTTTGCGAAGTACACACTTCAATGAAATACATGTAGTGAGCAGCAAATTCGATTATGCAAATTGTATGAATCAATCGGATATTATTAATTACTGATCCGTGGTAAAAATATAATGTACCTTAAATCATATAGAACTTCTTCGACTTGGCTGAGCTCGAGATCTTTAATCTTTAGCGATTAATGCAGCTACTCTATATCGTATTATAGCCACTGCAGAGGGCCCATTCCACTTCTATCAGGGATAGCATTTCTTTGTCAAATTTGAATTGAAATAATTCTACTTGGATTATTTTACGCCATGCAGTACTTCATAATCGTCGTAGATAGTTACATCTTGCTTGTATGTTTAACCTTTGATATAATACAAATTATAATAAGGCTTAACTACGGCAGGCGAATATAGTATAAGAAATAATTAAAGTATTGCATTAATAGTATTATGTCGTATTTAACGACTAAAGTCGTCATTGACGCAAAATCTGTTTATCATTATATAACACCATCTTTCGAACGATGCCTGTTAATATTTTCGATTGATTTATCTAGTAGTTTCGTTTTAAAAATTCGATTCCTTTTTTGGATGGGAAAACTTGTGAAAAAATCAAAGTGCCGTTGCATGCCGTTTATAAGGACCATGCACCTTCGATGACTATTATCAGACATTGGTTTAATGAATTCAAGCATGGCCGAATATCTGTTTTTGATGAAGAGTGCACAGGCCGTCCCATTGAGGTGACTACATATGATAGTCAACAAAATCCATGATATCATGTTAACAGACCGCCGGGTGAACAGAGATTGCTGACATTATAAACATCTCAATTAAATGCGTACAAAATTTGGGCATGAGAAACATTTGAGGAACAAAAGCGGAATCTCATGATAACTTCAGACCACTGTTTAGAGATGTTTAAGCGTAATCCAAAAATGTTTCTGCGGCGTTTTGCGGCGCGAAACATGGATCCATTACTATACTCCAGAAATAAAATAATAGTCAAAACAGTGAACTTCACCTGCCGAACCTTTTCCAAAAAATATGAAAACGGTTCCATTGGCCGGAAAAGTCATGGTCACCATTTTTCGGAATTTATCTTCATATTTGGAGGTGTGGAAAATCATGGGGTATGATGATTTGTTGGGCCGATTCGAATTAAATTGATGAGAAAACGGCTCCATTTGGCGAAAAAAAAAAGGTCTTTCACCATGACAACGCACCATTTCATTCGTTTGCAATTGTCACAGTAAAGTTGGTCGAATCACTATTGATTGCAGTCTCATCCACCCTACTTTCCAGATTTGGCCTCATGCGATTTTTTTGTTTCCAAACATGAAAAATACCCTGGCGGAAAGCGGTTTACGTCGAACGAGGAAGTCGTCGCCGAAACAGAGGCCTATTTTACGGAGTTTGGCTAATAATATTTTTAAGATGGCTTATAAAAGTTGGAATATCGCTGGATTGCGTTAAATGCGTTTCTTTCCCTAACACGAATACTTTTGATACAGTCCTTGTAATATGGTTCATATATGTGATGAAAACTGTTTAAAATATAAATAGATGAAAAATAACACAGTTTTATTGAAGAATTAGAAAAATAAATTTAAGTAATATTTTAGAATACATTTATTGGAAATATATTTACTATTTAAATAAAAATATATCTATTTTACTGCATTTATAGCACATATGTAATATTCGGAGCACGAATTTCGGCACATGAACCATTTTTAATCCTAATAGTAGCTGTCAAGTTGTCAAAATTGATTTATTTATTAGTAACTATATAATATATATAAAAAAATTGTTTGGACTGTGCCCGTCTCACTAGAAAAATTCTGTGTCGAGAATATATTACACGAGATTATTATAAGTGTAGTGGTATCCAGAGGATATGATGATATATTTTCTGTTTCCGCATATTTTGCTAGACTCTTTCTTCCTTTAAGAATAAGTAGAATTCTGTATGTACGAGTACATAGAGTATATAAAAATATGTACATTAATAATTATTTATTGAAATAAGGGAAACATTAACACAAAAAATAAAGTTATTTTGAATGATACATAAATACATCATATATAGTAATTATTATGAAAGTAATTCACATTAAAAAAGAAACCTTTTTGCTTTTAATATATGGATATTAAGGAATCATAAGGGTGAAGGACTTTGCCGATCATTTGCTACAATTCTTGCAAAGACTAAATTCGTTGCGAGTCAGACAAGGTATATTTATTGTACAGAGGCAATGAGGGAATTATATTTCTTGCACCAGCGTAGTGCCGAATTTAAAGGAGAAGTACATCCTTTGTTTTATTTTATTTAAAAAAAAATATATTTTTTTTATTTTTTAGAGTAACAATTATAACATAATATATAAAAATAACCCCAGTGAAATTTCTTCGGAATTAAATAACTAGCACATAATAAACTAAAGATAGTACACTCAAACAAACTGATAAACAAAATGGCTTTTACATTAAAATAAATTAAAAAATAGTGTATATGCATAAAAAAAAATTGAAAAAAGAAAGTAGAAATAATATATTTGTACACTATGTAAGAGAAATTAATGAATTTATTTAAGAATAACTTCCCATGACCGATACCCAAAACACAGTGATCTGCTAGCTATGGCTTCAAGCCTCTAATAATCTGTAATCCTTTGTTCTTGGTTAATGTAAATATTTTTTGTTTAATGGGAAGATTTTAGTCCCAACAATGTTTTTGAATTCACTGGTTAACCTAACCACCAACCTCTCTCATCTCAAGTGGACTTCCTTAAAAGTAACCGCGACCGTTGGTAAAAAAAAAGTAAAAACAGAAACGAATACAATTATAATATGTAGGTATGAATTTAACTTGTATAAATTACATTTACTTTAATAAGACCTAAACTAAGTAGGTAGAAATAGTAATACATAATAATAAGTAATATAAGTAATAGTATGAAGTAGGAAGTATAAGAAAGTAGGTACCCGGAATATAAGGGAACATGTCTAGTCTTGTGGCGTTGAAGCAACTCTAGCCAATCCTCAGCTGATCTAATTTATAAATAATATCATCTGATGGAAATTATTTTATAGTCCTTAAATCTGTGATAACAAGATCTCCTACATTCTTATATAATTATTTGGAGAATATATTGCGCACTTAAAGTATCGTTGCCGCACAGAGTAAGATATTATCAATTTTCAATTCTTCAGCACGATGTCGAATGGATGCTCTTGGGTTCTCGGCCATATTTTGGCGAACAGCCGTCATGTTTTCTGCTTAACGACCTAGAAGAACACGTGTCGATGGTCTAACACCAGTAATCGATCCAGTCCCTTCGAATTTTTCGATTGCACTTGGAACATTTTGTTTACCAAAAATTGGACGCAATTTGCAAATCGTGGCAGTCAATATTTCACAATTTTTGAAATAATGTTTAACAATAAGAATGCGTTGTTGTGTCGAATAGCGATGCATTTTTAATAATGGTATACTATCTTCCATTAAATTGTCATAATGGTTTGACTGTCCAAGCACAACAGCAAAAATGGCGCCAAATTAAAATTTTCCGCTCTTGCTGGGACACTTTATATATGTATATATAATAGTTTCACAGCAGTGATGAAACTGTAAAACTTGTGGATTAATAAGCAATACCTATAATAATGTATTTAATTTACTTAATTTTGTAAAATTAATCTATCTGTTCATCTTCTTCTACATCTGCCGTCTACTATCGAAGATTGGCGACCAAAAACATTGGAGCTGATTTGTCCGGTAACTTTGTATAACATTTTGGAGATTGTGCTTGTTTCTGAGGCGAAGGCTGTGCACGCTGTACTGCAGTAGATAAATCCTGGATTATCCAGCTTTATATACAGAGTAAATAACTAAAAATATAAATACGAGTGCACCTATGTTGGAAAGAATCGTGCCTAATCTGGATTATGTAATTCTTTATTCTAGGAAACGAATAATTTTCCTTTTTTTTTTGACAATAACTTTTGTAAAGATGGCAGCTTTACACCGATGGCGTCTGTTATGATGGAGGTTATTTTTTCATGGAGATTTTTCAACCGATGTCATATTTCTTTTTACGGTGGAGATTATTTGTGCCTTGGAGTTTCTTTTACGATGGAGTATCATGTACATATGATATTCTGTACTAATGGCGTATTATCACATTATGTAATTTGGATGTAGGCTACCACCACAATGTCTAAGCAATCAGTACCAGTCCCGGAACCAATAAAGCGGAATAGAGCGTGTTATCTTATACTTAACTTTGTGATAATATGAGAGGATAACTTGTGAATCTGTAAAATTGTGTAGTAATTTTATTTACTTTATCTAGACATATTTTGTCTTTCCTTGCATATCATCGCTCCATAATTATTTTGACATCTTCTATGATGCAGAAGCATGTATTGTTCGTAAATACGATCAGCAGAATCTATTATTACATGTGCTATTAGTACTAATGCAGTTGTTTGATTTATTTTTACTAATGATGATTCGTCTTAATGTTAAGCCATTATTGTTATGTTATTTGTTTGTAATTTTAATGTTAGCTTTTAATTTTCCTAATATAGGATATTGTTAACATCAATCTTCTTTCAATGTTGATGAACTTCATTTCCGTATCCTCATATTAGATTTTTTTTTAGTTGATTACTTTGTTTTTCCACGAGTGAAGGAGAGAAATTTTGTTTTTTATAGGTGACTAAGTATTCTGATGTTGAGGATCCATATTTCTCATGTCATCGATATGGCTGTCGGTGAAGATCTGATACCCGCCTGTCTCGGTATTGTCTCAAAAAATTACGGTATAACCGTATTTTTTAGCAGGAAGTATAAATCTCTCACAGTTGAGGCAATGCTTTAACAATGGACCGTGTTACCGTGTCCATATACAAATAACGCAATCTAACCCAGAATAAATACCAGTTGCATATATATTTAATTTTTAATTTATACAATAGGTCCATTAATACATATTCAATATATATATTTGTTACGTTGGCTTGTATGGCCAATCAATAGACATTTTATGAAAATAACGATAAATTAGTGGTATTCGAAACATGAAATTTGCATTAATTTATTCAAAATATCTAGCAGGAAGTGCTACAGAACTTATTAAAAGTATTTTTATGTAGAATAGAGTGTCAGTACCGCCAACTTATCATTAGAAAATATAAAATCATTTCTGGAACCAGGACTGATTGATGACGTTGGCGAATATCGATTTGCATATTACGGAATAAATAAGTTCATGAAATAGTTTACGAGACTTTTATTTACTTTGAAATAGTTTTAAAGACTTAGGGATGGCTAATCTCTGAATACAGAACATTTACAAACGAGGGCGGATAGCCTTGGCAGAATACCGGGAGGGATACCGGGAGGGATACCGGTAAGACTTCGATTCTTGTATCGATTTTACAAAATCTATATATACTGTGACGTTACAAAAATAAGGTCGCTAATTTATTTTGAACGCGTGCCATATTTTTTATACTATGGTATTATCGATATTACACTTTAGCCAATAGTAACGCAGCGTGTTTAAAGAAAGCTAATTTGACGTTTTCGTAAAAAGGCAGTGAGACAGTATGAAACAGTGCCGAGTAGTATGAAACAATTCTTGATAGTCAAACTCAAACACCGTCTCAGGAGCTGGTTATTGTGTGTTGGCAGAAAGGAAACTGAGCAAAGATTAATGGAAATGATTACATGAACAGAACATCATTTCTTTATATTAATTTTTCTGTTTTGCAGTGTTTCAGTCATGATATAGCGAGTATTTTACTTACTTATTATGTTATTAGAATTATTTTAAAACCCTGTTTACCTCATTCCTAATATTAGATTAACATATATATATATATATATATATTAATAATAATAATGGTTTTCATATTTGTATGACAGACAACGGATGAACCTATCTCTTTTAGTACAGACTTCTGTCTAGTTAAGAAGACAGTGAACATCTCTTACATTATGAAGCTGTTCGCCTTTTTTGTATACTTTTTGTATGTTAATAAGTATAAATGTATTTTTGTATATTTGTATAAGAATGTTTAAAATATATAAAATGAAAAAAATTTATGTCCATGTTTCTCAATAAATCAAAAACCGGCTGTCGGTGAGGTCCCTCCGCGCTGTACTGACTTTTATATTTACACGTCATTATGTCATTCATATAAATGATAAATAATATAGGACCCAACACCGATCCTTACGGGAGACCTTTTTTAATATATTGTGCACTCGAAAGCGAATCTTCAAATTTTGTTGTTTGTCTTCTATTGGTTGAATAGTTAACAAACCATTTTTTTTCCTGTTCCGTTAATTCGTTATCTAAAAGTTTTTTAACAAGTTGATTTTTTAACATATGTCGTTTCAAAAGCGCGTTTTAAGTTTAAGAAAGCCGCTACATTTTTCGTTTTCTTGTCTTTATGCATCTTCCATTCATTAATGATATAATTAATAGCTGTTTCGCGTAAATGTTTATCTCTGAACCCTAATTGTTGATCAATTAGTATATTTTAATCTTCAAGGTATCCAACTAAATGTTTTCTCACGATGAGTTCTAAGACTTGTTCATATTTAGGCAAGCTATTTATTAGCCTAAATGGCTAGCAAAGGCAGCCAATTAAATGATATAGTATTTAGCACGTAATTGCTAGGTCTAAATATAACATAACCAAATGCATACAATTATTTCATTTTTAGACTACTTATTCAAAAACAAAATCTTTCTGCTCTCGTTGGGATACTTTGATTTTTCATCAAAAGATTTAATAACGGTTTTGTTATTTCATTTCCGACCATTATATTGTTTATTTTTTAATGCATTGACCCTCTATACATCGCCACATTCATGAATTTCTTATTGTCAAAAATAGTATTAAAAGAAATGCTGTATTCCAGGCACCTGAAAAATGTATAATGAATATCTATATGTCTGTGTAAATGTCCTTGCAAAAACGTATTTCAGCGTCGAAATAATTAACAAAAATTATATACGCCTAAAAATATTGAACATCAAAAATAATGGAGATAAAACGCTAAATGATTAATTTTTATTTTCGTAACTTCTTAGGACATTTTTTATGGTTACTCTAAACTCAAAAAAACCACCCTGCGCCGTTATGTTTTGATGTTTTGTTGTCAGATACTTATTTAAATTATACAATAGTAGTTTATGATTCCAACCTATTTGTTCCGTGAATAAAATAAGTAGAAGATTTATTCACTCTCTGTATAAGAATTTAATTTAAGTCTTATGTGAAATGATAATATTTTTAAATAATGATGAAATACGCAATGAAGTTAATATATATTTTTTTTACACATCAAAAACACAGTGAAACAACTTCTAAGTGTTTTAAAACAAATGAGTACTCTTTTTTTAGTTACATTACTTATTAATAATTAAAATTGGAAACAGCTTAATGCTATGCTTCAACTAAAATCATTTAATGTAAAATAATGATTTTAGAATTATGTTTTAAAAACTTCCATCGTTTGTTATACATACACCATATTCGAAAATATTGTTTTTTGTAGTAAATATTATATTACGTGGAATATACATTTAATCTTTTATTTTAATTTTTATGAGATACTTTTCCTATTACCTATTTTACATCTATTCAAGAACGCAATCAAATAATGTGAAACTATTCTATAATGATAACTTAAACATTTTTTCCCTCTATTCGAATGACAATTGTGATATATTGTATAAAGGTCTCGATTACTTGAAATTATCATGTTCTACCGCGCTCATTCGTGATGACTGCAAACTTTGTTGTACGCTTATCATTCATTGGGTAAACTAAATCTGATGTACGTGCTGTCATTTGTAGAGGTCAAGGCGAACATTTTTGAGAGCCTTCCGAAGGGCAGCTTTCAAAAATTCTCAGAAAGATTATCTACAGATCAGACAGATCACATGTTAAGAAGAAAGCCTTTCAGCACTTTGCACTACATGTCCTGTCTAACTAAGCTAACTTGGTGATAGTTGATATTTTTGATATAACCAAGTAGCTGCAAGAAATTTCGTTAATATAAACCATCTATTGTACGGATCATGAAACATTTTATCATCGAGTAAGGCTCCACGGTGAAGTAATAAAATAAGTATGCTGTTTTATCGATAGCGTTATTGTCATTATTGTGATTTGTCAGTTGACTTGAGGTGATTTTTTTAATTGCATGAAAAAGAAGAAAGACAATTTATTTTATACTTCTTGGACAAATTAAGTAATTACTAATTTTTTGTTCTAACTTATGTTGCAAGAAATTAGTTGAAAAATAACTACATAATAACCTTAATAATTGTGAGCGAATTCTTACATAAAAATGCCCAATTGTCAAAGTTAATATTACTAAGTTAGATTTTTTTAAATATTTTCATTTACTTACAATAGATATTAATAAATTTAATAATATAATATTTAGTTTTAAACCACTTTACAATGCACATATACTAAAGTCAACTAGTTTCAGTTGGACCCAACTAGACTATTGTCCTGAATATGGTTGGGTCCAACTGAAATTAATTAACTTTAGTATGTGTGCATAATAAAGTGGTTTAAAAATAAACATTCCGTTATTTAATTATAAAGTAAAGCCATGATGTATTTGCTTTCTTTGAAAATTTATAAATTTATTATTTATATTTGTTTTTTTTTTATTGTTTTCTCCTGGAAAATGAAATGAAAAAATATGGTTTTAAAATGAAACTCACAACAGAGAAGCTGAAGCACGTAATTCTTGAGATTCAGATATGCGCAATTATTTATCAAACCTCAAAAATAAAATTCCTCGGAGCACTTTGAAACGCTATAAGTAGTGTTCAATCAGCAGCGGTGTTGAAAAACAGAACGAAAAACTAGTAATATTGAAGTGGACTTATTTAATTACATAACAAAAAAATAGTGCATTGAATTTAGTTTGACAGCGACCCAGGCAAGGTGCTTTTAAACTCACATAAAACGAGATTTTAAAAATACCTTTTAATCAGAATACACAATCAGCTGGCTGGCATTGGTGGAAAAGTTTTAAAATAAGATATTCTTTGAGTATGCGCATACTTGAAAATCTTTCAATGCGACGTGCAAAGATGGCCAATTGGAGACAAGTGAACGATTTGTATACAAAATCAAAAAGTTTGATGATTAAACTAGATTTGCTGGACAAGCTCGAAAGATTGTGGAATGTCGATGGAACAGATCTTACATGAGTATTGAAGCCAGGAAAAGTTGTGGCAAAGGTTGGGTTAAAATACGTTTATAAGCAAACTAGTGCAAAAGGAAAGTCACAACATCAATGCTCGGTTGCGTATGTGCGGATGTGCGTATGTGCGGATGTGCGTATGTGCGGATGTGCGTATGTGCGGATGTGCGGATGTGCGGATGTGCGGATGAGATGAAAATTATTATTTTTAACTTATGACAGAGAATTAGAGATACGGCGATGACTACCGTGATAAGATAAACTGAGAAATGTTACATTACAAGCCCACTATTCAATATTTTATCAATTAAATTCCTGTTGCTAGCCCTATCATTTACTACTCAATTATCATACTACAAACGTAAACGTAAAAGTTTTGCAACATACCCAGCCCACACGTCCCACCTTCTACAACCTCTAGATGTAGGAGTTTATAAAATGCATTTGTTATCAAAAAATGTTTGTTATTTCTGTCTCACCAATAAATGTTTAAAAATAAGTTGACTAGTTTGAGAATATTTAAAACTATGTTTCATACAAAAAAAACATATTAGCTTTCCGACAACGTAAGTATCACAGAAATCATTTCAATAATTTTCAATATAATTTACCTTAAAATCACCAAGTTAGTTTAGTTTACCCTACAATGTCAAATTATATAATACATCAAAAATAATCTTCCAAAGAGATTTAATAAAACGTAGGATGTTTGGGATGTTTCAATTAATTGCGGCAATATTTATAAATATAAATAACTTTGATAGAACAAAGGACTATGTAAGTTAGCTCAGTTCGTTTTTTTTTTACAAGTTTTAAAAAACAAGATGACTTTCGTTTGAAAATTTTTAAAACTGTGTTTCTTATAAGAAAAAAATATTAGCTTTCCGATAACATAACTGTCACAGTAATCAAATCAATAATTTTTAAATTATGTCAATTTTACCTTACAATATATTTAGTTTAGTTTACAATATGAAATGATATAATATTGTAAATATTTTCGTTTGTCTCATAGATATCCAATTAATAGAAACTACAATATTTCCCGCCATTGTGATCTTTCAAAAAATTCATCGATTCAAAAAATTTTCTAATTCAAACACTTTCAGCCGGCCAAATTTCATTGATTTTTTTCGATGTGTCTTTCCAGTTGAATAATTGTATTTGTATTTGTACCCTAGTACTATATTCTGTAAATGCAACTTCGCAACAAAAAGGGTGTTCTCTTTAAAAACACTTGTAATAATTCAATAAAGTCAATAACCTTATTTTACGCTGTATGTTATCATAATAAATTATTTTTATGGAAGGAATGGGAGAAAAGCAGCAACACAATCAATCTAATAGCAGAAGAAGCAAGCGGAGATAAGTTTTCTTGGAGCAACTTCGTATACATCCTGTGTTAATTCGAAAATTTTTATTAATTGAATTTAGAACATTTATTTTTCTATCATTAAATTTTAAATCATGGTTTTAAAAAAAACATTTCATAAAAATTTGGATTTGCACCCGTCCGTCTCTGAAATACATTATTCGAACGGTGGTCAGCAGAAATATTTGACAAACAACTAAATTATTGTATTGAATCATTCATTTTGTGTATAAAACTAGAATATTAAAAAGTACAATTATTGAAAATTGACATCTTTTACAGTACCGAATAAAATTTGATTATATAAAAATTAACTGTAATAATATTCATAATGTAGGCAATAATAAACATTTGAACAATTTTTTTTGGGTAAAATGACTCATGCCAAAATTAAAATTAGGAGGTAAATATTAAGTTAACACATTTTTTGAATAGAGTATAGTAAAAATAATTAGTAAGTTCATAATATTTTTTTAATATAGATAATTTAAAACGTCGTTTTTAATCACTTTACGAGTTATACCATTTCTCCATCAGGATATCAAATTAACTAACTTAACCATATATGTCAAATTGTTTTAATGTTTTTAAAATTCTTTAGTTAAAAACTTGGTTTTAAATTATCTTTATTAAAATGAATTAAAAACCACAAATATTAAAAATGCGTTACATATAATACATTAATATTTTATCCGTTTGTATTTGGACTAATATTGTACAAAAAAATATTATTATTTAATACGTTTTAACCTTGAAATTCTGTAAATATTGCTTAATTAATTTGCATAATAGATAAAATCAGAATCAACAGACCTCAGCCTTGCGACTGAAGCAAAGCTACGAAAGTATTATATGTCAATCGTATTAGAAATTCATCGCGGTGACAAATTTTTGAGGCAATTAAATATTTGTATTGTGTGTTAAAATTTCAAGTAAGAATGAAATAATGAATTGTAGAACAATGTTTAGAAAATTCTCGGTATCTGAAAATATTATTTTTTTCTGTACTTCCAAAACATTACATTTTTTGTACGCATTACACAATTTAATGTTCGTATTATATAAGTATGATCTTGATTCGAACAAAGAGAATATTATTTGTCATTTAACTAGTACCAACTGAGATTTCTTTGAAGGCCAATAAATACGTCATACCCATACTTTTCTGTGGAATCGAGCTATGTACGTTAAAAAATGCTATCATTAAAAAGATTTGAGATGTGGCTGTATTAACGTATACAAAATATCTCCTTAATTGATCAAGAAGTAAGATGCATAATAAGTCATAAGGACTAATGACAACAATCCAACGAAGGAAGGCTGCATCATTTGTAATGAGAAATATGACTTCTTACAACTCATTATAAAATATAGAACACATTACAAACAAATTATTTATACACTATAAAACGCAATATGCAAATCATTATAAAATTAATTTTGTGTAATGTTTGAAAATAATTGAGAGTACAATTTCGTATCTTATATGTGAATAAATATATCAAATATTTATTCACATATAAGGTGTTATATTCTAGTAAACATTTACCATTAGCTAATTATTGTCCGGTTCATAAACCTATTTAAAGTGATCGCGTTATGAAACAAAATGAAGGCATTTAAAAAAGTTAAATACCTTATAAAAATATTTTTGTAAAATTTAGTGTATTCAAATATTGCAGTAAGAAGATATTTTTTCATTTTGTAACCAAGAAATGAAATCTGTATTTAACAATTTTATGGATAATATTAGTAAAATGTCCAAATCATTGCGGATCTCCGTACAGGTAATATAGTTTGCTACATTATATACATTTATTATCTAAATATATAAAACAAAGTCGGGTTAGTTGCACCGTTTATAACTCAAGAACGGTTGAACCAATTTTGTGATCTTTGATTTGTTGAATTGGTCTCCGACCCGAATAGCAGAATAAGTATTAAAACATCGGAAAAAATCACGGAAAAAAAAATATGAAGAAATTCATGTTCTCACACATTTTGTATGGAACTACTATTTTGATGATGTCTCGAGAACTGATTGACTGATTTCTATAAATTTTTTTTGGTTCGTCTCAGCCTTGAGAAGTTTTCTCGCGCATTAGAAAAGTAAGAAAATCATAAAAAAATTAAATCCATTTTTAACGCCATCTCTGATACATGACTGAAACAAAACATGGACAAAAATGAACATGACGTTGTATGCTGATTCCGGTAATGCCAGTAGATGGCGTTGTGTGCATTATCTTTTGATAGTTGATTCAGTTGCGCGGTCCTTTCATTGCATACCATTGAGCTAGCTGCGCGGACGAGTGCCGCGATTTATCAGCATTTTTTTCGAGTTTTCACCAATTTTCATTCAGTTTTCATTCTGGTGTGGAATTGTATTAATCCCCGGAGATGCGTAAAATCTTCCAGGAATAATCGAGCCGATTACCAACTAGGTGCACCAATAGCTATTTTGATAGTGATTTTCAAACGGTAAGTTGCCTTTGAGGATGTTCACTTTGAGAAAGTCCCCTTATGGTCCAATCACACCCGAGATTCATGTCTAATGGCGGCAACTGATTTTTTTGGCAACTGATTTTGATTGGTTTATGGTGTGGCGCGATTTCTGTGAAGTGCCGCAAACCGCGACGAATCTTCTCTTTGTGAGGTTATCAAATTTGGAGTATTCATTTTAACTTAATAAAAAACTGAATTTAATTCAGCTAATAAGTTAACATAACATTTATTAATTTCTGAGCCGGTACGAAGTTCGCCGGGTCAGCTACAATACATAAAATGTAATAAAATAAAATATGCATACTTATTTATAGAATTAATAAATTACGATTATAATGAAACATAATTTATTCAGTATATTCAGACATAGATATATTTAAAAAATACACCTATATCATAATCGCAATGCAATTCATCTACTTAATATATCTCTGTGAGACGTTGGAAGTGCAACACCCATGTTTATTCGTGAGTGCTTGCATCGTCTGGGTGTGATTGTGGACACTTAGACTTGCCCAGCATCAGAGCCACTCCTTCCACCTGCATCAATGGTTCGGAGGATCAGCACTAGCTGCTATGTTTAGAGTGAGGTTGGTTGGAAGTACCGCTAGGATTATAAAAGCATTGTATGTTATATGGGTGCCTGTTAGAGTTAACTCACTTAGCCGTTCGATCTGTCAGGTACAATGCCAAGGCAGCAGTAGTTGCGCTTTTGTATGGTACGTATTACGTATGCACAAAAGTCCGAGTTAATTTTGTTAATAATGTTAAGTAATATATTTGTATTACGGTAATAAGGTACATTGGACAACTGGTGTAATAACAGGAATCGCCAGCGCGGGAATTGATTGCAGCATTGTTGCTCCACATGCTGGAAAGGCAGATATCATCCTTGAAATTTTTGTAATCATTGTATTTAATTGCATCACCTAAAAAAATATAAATATTTTTATTTTACTAGTATTAAAACTAATTTAAATTTCACTGTTAAATATAATGTGTTTAGAAATCTCGTATCAATAAGTTGTTTTTTTTAATAGTTCACAGTATGGGCGCTCGTGTGCATGTTCCGGAGTATGTTATTCGACGAGTGACCTCCGCATAGCTGGTACACAACCAAAGTCCAAACAAAATCCGTAAGTCATTTAATAATTATTTAAAAAAACGTAATAATAATTTTTTTGTTATATTTAACAGAAGAAGGCTGAGTTTTATGTGAAAATTATTTAAAATATGTTATTTAATATATTTACGTCAATAAGAACCTACGTTCATACATTTCTTTTAGTGTTTCCAAACAAATCAAGTTTGCTCGACAATAATAATAAAATTATTTATTTTTATTATAAAGGATGTTTTTTTAGAGGTTTGTTTTTCGAATTGGCAACACTTTTCCAGCGACAGCCAGTTTGACAGCTAATAGCTGATTTTTACTCAGTTTGCCATTCCACCATGAATAAACTTCCGCTAGAACAACGCTTGCAAATTGCACAAATTTATTTCTAAAATCATTGTTCAGTTATCGTGGGCTACGTCGATTTTACAGTCAACATAATCGTACATCCGAGCAACTAATTCGAATTACCATGGATCATTTTTGCACCACGCATACTTTAATTGATAATACATATCCGTAGTGACGTCGTACAGTGCGTACCGAAAAAGCTGTTGTTTCTTCAACCAACGTTACAGTTAATGGAAAGCGCTATAGATCCATGATTACTGATTTTTTCATTCCCCACTTGAATAGCATCAATGTGGAAGAGCTGTGGTTTCAACAAGACGGCACAACACGCCACACAGTGCATGCCACAATTAATTTATTGAAGATAACATTCTATCAGCGCATTAGTTTGCGTAATGGACCTGTGAATTGTCCTCCAATAACAACTTTGGATTATTTTCTGTGAAAATATGTAAGTCGCTAGTTTACACCGATAAACCAGAAACGATAAACGACTTGCAAGACAACATTTGTCGCGTTATTGCCGATATACAACCCCAGCTGCTCCAAAAAGTGGTTGAAAATTAGACTTCCAAATTGTGGTTTAATCGAGCTAGCCGCGGTGCTTATATGCGCGAAATCATATTTAAACACTAATGGCAACAAATTATCTTTTCAATTAAGCCAATACCATGGCCAGTACCATAATTTTGAAGTGTTTTATTTCATTTTAAGTTTTATACCTCTAAAAAAATACCCTTCATTAACTACTCCAGGACACACAATATCAATAATACGAAGATACGATATCCCGAGCTCTTCTTCTTCGATCATTGTCTGTTAAATTCTGTAAATATATATTTCACTTACATTTTCAGGGATGCCGACACCTTGGAGTACCACATTTGTGGTGAGCCTCGCGAGAGCACCTTTGACGCATATTGGTTTAATAACATTCCAGAATAATAGGCTTCCAATATAGTCTTCCGGGTCCGGCGACGGGCAGGCTGCTACCACCGTGCGGTTAAGATTCACGACTGTGTCGGTGATGTTGTTGCCTGCAAACGAGACGCTATCGACGATCCTTATGGCCTCAGCAATGTTGGGTATGCAGGTATTGGTGATGTTTATTTCTGTATTGTAGCAAAACACTGAAATTGCTGGTCGATTTAACTGAAACAATGTTTCAGTTAAAATACATATATAAAATCTGTTAAATACGTATACAAAAGCTGTTCTGATGAGAATAAAATTACAAGCTAATAAACATGTGCATAAAATATTGCTTCAATAATTTGTTTAATATTTGTTCCATACTGTGTTACTAGTACTAGTAGCTTAGTTATCTAAAACATCATAATTTCACTAAACATTTCATTTTGATTTATTCCCTGAAATGCTAGTGGTCTATAGCTTGTTATATAAAAGTAACAGTGGTATGTAACTAAGACGAATGTCCACACATTACACAAAATTATTGTTCTTTAACGTGAACTTCTTCGGTTTTAAAGCCAGCCTCGAGTCTGAACTCTGCAGACTGTGAATTTAACTATATCTATGACTTACATCTATGCAGTTGGATATCTGGTCCTGTGACCCGCCAGAGGTGATCACCGCAGCCACTGTGGCATTGTTTATGATCGAATAAATCTGACTTCGCAGATCGAACGACACGCTGATCAAATTCGTTTGCAGGTCGATGAGAAGTTGCTTGCCCTGCGCAGTCGCATTCTGGCCGACGCTGTTCACGCTACTGACCACAATAGCGGCGGCTCTCTCGATAAGAACATCGAGTTCGGCAAATGTTTCGTTTACCTGAAATCATTGCATCGAGTAATTTCTTTAAAAAAACATCATAATTAATTGAATGACTTAAAAATAACATAAGATTTTTGAATGTATTAGAATTACTAGTTACTATCAGCACTTTGATAGTGTTTTATTATTTGAATTATTCAAAACTGTTTTTTTACCACATGATTTTTGGAACATATTGTTTGCAGAACACATGAAATTATGCAGTAAAAAAAAGTATATTTGTGGCAACATTTTTTTTAAATCTCAAAATATTTATATGTATTTTTACTAATTTATAAGAATGCGTAATTAATATTATTGTTTTGTTGTTTGTATCTTACCTGAGCCAAATAAATAGCTAGCAGAAACACGAAAATAGACTTGGCATACATCTTGTCATCTTGGTGATCATGGCTCGAGTTATCGATTCCATTAAATAATCTTATACTTATACTCAAAGTAAGTGGGTACAGGTAATTTAAAACAAAAACCTGTCAACGAAAAATAAGTACGGGTAATTTGTTAGTGTTTTCTTATTGTTTTCTTTTGCGTATTTTAGTATCGAATTATGCGAAATGGATACAAGGTAAGGCGAATTAAAAAACAGTATATCGGAAAAAATGACAAAATTAAGGAAGTATTAACCCCGGAACACGTTTTATGTTTACAAACTAATTTAGTAGGTATTTAAATAGAAAATATAAATAAATAAATCATACATTAATCAAAAGCTTGTCGTTTATTTACAATAAATTAAATAAAGGGTTTTTCAATAGGGACGCTCAAACTTTCTTTCAACAGGGACAAGAAACTACGCCATATTTCTTCAATTTTTTTTGAGGTTAACACTTGTACTTAGTTGGCAAATCATCATGGAGTAGTACACACCGAAGCAACGCTTGCAAATTATTCAAATCTACTACCAAAATTCGCGTTCGCTCACCGCAACTTTAAGAGCATTACGACCATTTTATCGTCGTCATCACTTGCCTGCCACATCAACAATTCAATGTTTGGTGCAAAAATTTGAAAACACATTGTCGCTACACAATGTTCCAGTGCCAGTGAGACAAAGAAATGCACGAAGTCAGGAAAATATTGCCGCCGCTAGAGCATCTGTTCTTGATGACCCAAATGAGTCACTAACACGACGTTCTCAACAATTGGGCATTTCTGTGACGTCATTGTGGCGAATTTTGCGAAAAGATCTTGACCTACATCCATACAAGATCCAGTTGACACAAGAACTAAAGCCGCTTGACCATTTGAAGCGTCGCCAATTCCTCAATTGGGCTGCACAATAATTTGAAAATGATGCTGAATTCATCGAAAAATCATCTTTAGCGACGAAGCTCATTTTTGGCTCAATGGATATGTAAACAAGCAAAATATGCGTTATTGGGCAGGCACCAATCCACACGTGCTTCACGAAACACAATTGGATCTCGAAAAAATCACTGTTTGGTGTGGATTACATGCCGGAGGTGTCATTGGACCATATTTTTTTGTTGATGATGCTAATCGTCATGTTACTGTGAATGGTAATCGTTATCGCTCCATGATAACTGATTATTTTTGGCCTCAATTGCAAGGTATGAACTTGGCCAATATGTAGTTTCAACAAGACGGCGCTACCAGTCACACGGCACACGCAACAATTGACTTATTGAAAACCAAATTTGGTGAGCGCGTTATTTCGCGAAATGGACCAGTTCAATGGCCGCCTAGATCATGCGATTTAACACCATTGGACTATTTTCTTTGGGGTTATGTTAAATCATTGGTCTATACCAACAAGCCGGCGACGCTACAAGAGCTAAGAGAAAATATTGAACGCGAAATTGGTGCGATTCGGGCCGAATTATGTGAAAAAGTGGTGGAAAATTGGATTCAACGATTGGACTTCTGCAAACGTGCCCGCGGTGGTCATGCGAGAGAAATTGAATTTCATACATAATTGTCACTAAATTTACTTTAAAACATAATAATTTTTTTAAGATATATTCATTCGTTTTTGTTTTATTTAAAAAAAAAAGAGCCCCCTAATGAAAAACCCTTTATATCAATCAGAAAGATATACATAAAAAATTTATTTATTGAAAAATTTATTTGGTTGCTACCGGGATATGAAAATTTGTCGTCAACTTACTCGGTTGATCACTCTTCACAAATAACAATAATTATTTTATTTCTACTTTTATTGTAAAATAAACACGTAGGCAAAAAAAATCATTCCCTCCACTACATACGAGTACTTTTTACTGGCCAAATCCATCCAGCATTCCCAAAATTCTGTTAAAGAATGTTAATGTTGGGATTTAATAAGAGTTGTCTATCCTGGGAATAATCATACAATTAACGTACAATATATATATATAGACATATAGTTTGAGCATACATGTGTTTCACAGTTCCAGATCTTCATCACTGACTATAGAAAATTCATGAACTACTTCAGAAGAGTCAAAAGTGTCTTCGGAAAAAATAAATGTTAAGTTTTGATTTATTTCACTTGTGAAACATGAACTTGTGGGCGGTTTCAGTCCATATTCGGGTCCAAAATCACATCAAGGTCGATAGATAGGATAAAGTGAATAGGTGTAGTCAATTCACTTTTATCCATGGCTTTTTCTTGCGGTGATTGTTCAGTGTAGTCATTAATTATACCATTTATTCTTATTCCGGGTAAAGACAACAATGAATATATCGGCATATTGGTATTCTGAAAACAGTATTTTTAATAAAGTATTTTAAGTTTTAGGAAACATAACAGTTCATTTTGTTCTTAAATGATAAATAGCTATAATATATTTGTAAAATTCTTCGTGAGGCACTGAATGATGAATTGAAAACAACGTACACAAATTTTGTTCTTGTATTTTCTGTGCGTTTTAAAATAGTTTGACAGATCAAAACTCATTTTTTCTGTTACATATAGAAAGAAGTATATTTGGATTTGTTATTTACATCAATTTCCAAAATGCTATCTATTACAAGACAACATTTAAAAAAAATGAACTTACATAGGTTTTGTCCAATATTATATTGAAATCCAATATTGTTCATTATGTGAAAACGATAATTACGAAATCCAAATAAAAAAAGATATTATAATCATGCATAAAATCATTATAAAAACAAAATACTCATTTAAAAAATATACACGTTAGAATAAATAAAACACAATCACAAAAGGCACAAACTTTTCTTTTCCTATTTGCGGGCTGTACATCGGAAACCTTTACATTATTTGAGGTGTTTGGTTCTTCCAAATTCTCTTTAACAATATCTCGAATAAAATTGGTAGAGAGTAATTTTCCAACAACACCACACCACACCAACAACAACAACAACAAAGGATCAATTCTTTCAACATTAAAAAAAAATATTTTAAGAAAAGAAGCCACAACGATTCAGTGGCTTTAATGTAGCTTCTATCGTATTCTGAAAGTTGATTTCATAGCTGTTCACAAATGCAATATATATATATATATATATATTTATTGCATTTTGCGTAGTATCTCTATAAAAAAATAGTCAAAAACTGCTTATTTGGTGTCCGGTAGCTAAAATTATAAATAAAAGTGAAAAGGTGATTGAAAAACCGAACTGGTAATTGGGTACAGAAGCTTGCACTCTGTATTAAGATACACATCGCTCTTTGTAAAAATAAAAATTTGTCCTTTGACAGATTTAAAAAAAAAACAATAAGCTTAAGAACAGTAAATGCAAATCGACTCAATTATGTCATGCAGGTAAAGAGTAATTATACTTTTTTGTAACTTGTATTTCGTATTTTTAAAATTTTTGTGTTCTGTACTGTGGACCATTGAAATGAATAGATTGATATGACCTTTATTAATGAAAATTATTCTTACACAATATGTACCTGTGCCTTATTTTTATGTTAAATTGGAAAAATTGAATATATAGCGCAAAAACAGGGAGCTATGGAAAACGAATTTTTCATTGACTATTAATTGACGCAAAGTCGGCAGAAATAGAAGATTAAAAAGTGAAAAGGTATTTTAGAATGATTTTGAATATTTGATAACAAAACTTTCGTAAAATAAATTTCATAAATTATTAAGGAGAACACATTCTTATTGTAAAGTTTAATTATTGAGAATATATGTCTGTGATACTTTTTAAAATACTAATTAAATGTATTAATTAGAAAGATATACATATATAATCAATTTTATCGAAAAATATATTGTTGTTGTATATATATATATACACATTATCTGCTGTAGCATAGTTGGATAATGCACCTTCCCCAGATTGGAAAGAGATTCAGGTTCAAATTTTAATATATTTTTCGATAAAATTGATTATATGTGTATATCTTTCTAATTAATACATTTAATTAGTATTTAAAAAAATTAGTTAAATCACTGGAATCACACAGAAAAAATTATCTTTCGATAAAATAAATATCAAGATCAACGTAACACGCCCATCTTAGAACTAATAAAAGGGCTATTTAAACTTAAGGATTAAATTATTTTCATTCGCAAAAAAATGGAAAGTTCGATGCAAAAGTTGTTACCAAAAAATTGTATTTTTGTGTTGACGATCAATAAGCGTCTCACATTTTCAGACATATTAACATAATTTTAAAAAATTATTTAATTAGTGCAGTGCAGTGCATTTGGACATAAATAAAAAAAAATTATTTTCACAATAAATACAAAGGTCATAATAATATAAAGTTTATCAGTTCTCTGTTAATTTTCCCGAACCTTTCCCGAAAGGCTGTTTCTCGTAAGTTACGGTTATTTTAAATTACTAGTCCTATGCGTATATAACTATTTTTGATTTTGTCTTGGGACACTATTTATTTATTTTTATAAAAAGTAATATTGAGATAAATGTAAAACTTTGCTTATTACATATTAAATAAATACTTGGTATCAAGATCATAAATATAATATACATATTATATATATAAAAGTCAGGAAATATCAGCACTTTACTTCCTTGAAACCTGCGATATATAACATATAACAATAAACAATATGCATACACACGACAGGTAATTCATTTTGTGTGAAAATATCTTTGGCTCGATCGAGACTAAAGGGTTTAATGGAAAAAAAGGAAAATAATTCAAACGTGTTTAAAATTAAAATCATTTCTATCTTTACTCTGCAAATATAATTAAATTAAAATATATTTTTGATTTAATTATATTCTAGACATGTGAAATTTTTGTGGTTTTAAGGTTTTTATTTTTGTACGATACGTTAAAGGCGCCACTTTCAATAATAATTCAAATTTTCGCGTTTTGTACGAAAATGTGTTTTTATCGCTTTTTTTTCATTTTAAATCGATCAATAAAAAATAAACGTTAATAGGATCGATAAAAATATTATTTAGTATGTTTTTGATATTAAAATTGATTTTAAATAGTAGCTAAAGCCTAAAAGCGTGTAAAGAAATACAATATATTATTTAAAATATTTTTTTTTCACTAACGAAAAGTATTTTAAAAACGTCAAAAATTGATAATATGTCCTGCAAATTGAATAGTTTATATCTCTATTCATGTTTAATATTTTGTTAATTTGTTTCAATGCAGATTTGTCTCCGTAATCTTGACTTCAAGATATTTATTGAAGAAAAAAAAAATTTTTTTTTAATTTATAATTTTCTGTATTAAGGAAATTTTGCGGCACACGGAAAATGAATTTAATGGTCGAGGTTTTTCTTATAATGCTTGTGTTGTCTTAATTATGGTAAATAATTTATTGGTTTTAAATTAGTGTAAATATCTTACTTATCTAAGTTTTAATATAAGTCTAATCTAGTGTACCTATAACTTCTCATATGAATGTATAATAAAAACTCACATTTTTGTTAAAAAACGCAACGAAAAAGACTAAAATCTCTTATTTCTAATAATGTCAAATATGAAGATAAATTGTTCGAAATTCAAAGTTCAATTTATTTAAAATTATACCCTGATTCTTTCATAAACTTGATAATAGCGGCATCTCTCAGGATATAATGCTGTTAAGACTGCGTCAGTTAATATTATCGTTATAAATTTACCATAAAAAATTGAAATTTTAAAAATTAGATTGGTTAAAAGTATTCGATTATTTTTAATTTTAACTCGTAACCCAGTAAAATTATCCACGAAAGCTGCACTCAAAATAGCATGTTTGAAAATTTCATAACATTTTAACGATATAAAATATTTATTATACTCTTTTATATATTGTACACTCTAATATATTAGTATATTATACAATGGTACTTGTGGTTACGTATGGCTTGTTTCATATTTTACATTCACGCAATTATTAATTCAGTTATCTCAATAAAGCGCTTCATAAAAGTAATAATTTAGAACTGACACTAAATAATTACTCTGATGATCGACTATGTACCAATCAATGGGAATGTGTAGTCAAATCGATATTTTCTAATAAAATCCTTCTTCACTATGAAAATAGTTTTAAGGTCAGGAGACCAAAGGTTTTGAATTAATTGGCGGTATGTATTGTAGATAAAAACTTATATAAAAAAAAATCATTCAATAGTTGTAAATCAAAAAATTGTTACATTATGTGTTTCGTGTGTCGGTTGAAAACCTGATATAAGGAATGTTGCTGTATATTTATCAAAAAGTTTCCTTCCACTCCACGCTGCCATTGTACAGGCAATATGTATAACATTTATGAAGTAGTTATACCGTTTGTGGTTAATTGACGTTTTAAGGCGTTTTAAGGTAAGATATCTTCATATTTTACAAATTAATGGATTTATTCGTATGGCTGGGAATACGGGAAGTTTGGAATGGATATGGAGCCGTTATGGTAATTTAAAACTGGAATATATATTATACATATTAGGTGTTTAGAGAATCGTTGATCGCATCCCCACCGCTTCGTAATTTTGAATTCAAAGAAATTGTATAATCAGACGTTCATTTGACATATGCTGTTTGATCAGTATTAGATCTGGATTGAATCCGATTGATGAACGAGGATATTTCTCTTTTAGTCTACAGAATTAAAAGGAATTAAAAGAGATGTTTCTCATGTAAAATTTTTATTGTTTCTCCTAAAAATACATACATAAGGCGACAAATGTCACCTTTTATCATTAAATATATACTTGGGGCGACACTCGTTAGATGTCGCCCTAACATATACTAATACACAAAAATTGAATGGTCCAAACATATTACATTCAGTGACATCCAGCTTTACAAGACCAATACAAATGACATAAAATTTTGATCTCAGCTTGTCCAAGGAGCAGAAAAGTTTATAAAGAAATTATAAAAACTAAAAATTAATAATTTTTTAGTGTCTTCTAAATATTTTAATTACTGGCAAGTATTCTTGCTTCTTACTTTATATTAATTTGACTGAGTTAAATTTTATGCGCACGTGATGAGTCTCGCTTTCACATCGAACATCGTATACACGGGTTTGAGTTTTTGACCATAGTAGTTGTATAAGCATTTGACGCGATTGTTGGTCTAGAAGTCACCATCGATCTGGTGGTCGGAGATTCGAGTTCCATTCTAGGAGATTTAATCTCGAGTAGGTCCTATCACAAGCGTATAGCTTACTTTGAAAATAGTAAGAATGTTGATTATTTAAAATAGTAATAATATTTTATGTATTCCGTATTATTATTTTAGCATAGAAATAAAAGTTTCACTTAAAGCTTTTAATATCAAAATGCAAATGCTCCTAGGGATTCCATTGGGTAAATAAAAAAAATCTCCAATATCACTAACATTCGAAACCTAATCCACAACTTTGACATGATATGTACATAATATGGTATAACGTTACGAATTTTTAATATGAGAAGTAAGTAACGTTAGTGTACCTAATTAAAATAACGACACCCTGGCTGGTAAATTTCACGCACAGTTCGAAACGCCTAGCACTGATTTCGATTGCGACCTTATTTTTCCGGGTCGGACCAGCGCCAGTAGGTAGTCTACTTCCATTCGCATCTCTTATCTATGCATTCGCGCTTCGAGCTAGGAGGGTCCCCCTGCGTGCGGCTGTTGGCCGTTCTCGCTATTTTGTGGAATTCATATTTGAAGATGGAGCCCGTACGAGATCCAGGCGCAGAGACAACGCCAGAGAGGCGTTTGGATGTCGCGCAAAGGATATTAATTAAAGGGTAAAATCATAAAATTAATCGATCTCCCAACGCACTCATATCTAGCGTTACGAATTCTAATTGTATCGTAAAAATTAATTTTGAAATGAAATTTCCCTTCATTCTTTCTTACGATCTTCACTTCCTCCTTCATTTTTCTACCTTCTTTCTTCTAACTTTATTATTTACGTTCATTCTTTCTCTACATTATTTTTTCATTACATTATTTTTACTACGTAAAATTATGACTTCTTCCCGATATCCGTCGACAATATCTTATAATGGTCCACCTGGGAGAAGAAGATTCTTTCGTGTACCGCTGGTTGTAAGAGTGTCCTGACCACAATTGCCAGGCACTCAGATACCGCGGTAGAAGCTGCTTCCAGGACACCGAGAGAGACGGTGCAAAAAGATGTCAAATTTTACCTTGGGAGCAAGAGGAATCGCCGCAGGTCGGCGTATTATTTGTGATATTATTATTGTCGTCGTCATCTCTTATGTAGCTCCGAACTTAATTTTTTAATTTTAATTAATCAAAGTAGTTTTATGTTCTATTAATCTTTGAATAAATTTAACTAAAACTTGCTGACTCTTTTACTCTGGAATATCACTTCTCAAACTTTACTTTTTATTTTCCCAGAAGATGGTTAAGATGGATCTACACACTATGGTAAGTAGGTAGCATCTGATTCCCAAACTCACATATCATGCTCTCCGTTGATGCCAGACGGTGGAGGATATACCGTTAGTATACATCCTACAATGGTTTCTGAACGAAGGAGCACAACACTTTTCTGTCCGGGCGCCATATACCGTTTACTTTCATATAAATTCTCAAGTAAGCTGGTCAATTGTTAAGGCTTCTCACGTATTCCAATATCTGATCAAGTCAAGTCTTCGGCAGGTAAGTCCTGTATTTCTGGTGCCATCAAAACTCAGCGTCATACACATTTTTTACTATCTTCCCTTATTTATTCGTTCATCATAAAAAAAAAACACCTTAGCTTTGATGCGGCTAAATTGCAGATACGTAACCGTAATAAATAATGTTTTCAAGCATCACACTTTTCTATGGTACTAACATATGAATACTAAAAGAGCGAAAGTACAAGAAGGTGCTTTGGAAATATGGTGGTGGAGCATACCAAGGACATCTCGAAAAACAAATGCTTCGATTATAGTACAATTATACGTCGTGCAGAGTCTATCCTCAATGTATAGTAGTACGTATAATACATTTTTTTTATATGTATATACAGTTTATAGTACCATTTAGTGATGTTTAAAACTTTAGTTATTAAAAAAATTCTCAAACAATCGACAAAAATAAGACGATTTGTTCAAAATCTAATTTGTAATCACACTGAAGTGATTTATTTTTATTGCTATTTTACCTGGTAGACTCATACATTTTCTCATAGTATCAGGCTCAACTTTTTTAAGCAAAAGCTGTATAATTATAATATTGTAAATTTAAAACATATTCTATTATTTTTCCTTGAAAATGATTGCTGATATGGATGGGAAACGGTATGGTGAATTCTGTGCATCAGGACCACACATCTCATGCTTTACATTGAGCGAACTGGAGGACGAAAACGTCACAATATACATATGCATTAATGTGGACCGAGAGATAGTTATGAGTTAAGTATGACCGAGGAGTGTGGCATCGTAATCCCTCTATCTACGTGGCGCAAAGATGTTAAGTAAATTAATATTAGCTACCAATATATATATATATATAATCATGATACCGACAGTAATAAATTATAATAAATTCGTAATAAAAATAGAACAACCCGATAGCAAAAAAAAATAATATTGCCACAAAAAATTACGTGATACTTGTTATTGTCTGATTGTAAGCCTCTTATCTCGGAGTAAATACTTGTCTACATCAGGTGCGTGCATAATATTGTCGTATAACAGTTAAAATAAGTTATGTACAACAAGACTTTTTTCGAAATAAATAAAAAATTCATATATTATATCATTCGCAGCTAAATTATTATTAAAAGTATTATTCAGACCATATTCTTATTTTACATTTTTATTTTTACGCCCAGAGAAGGCAGTTGTGATCAGAGAACTGTGCCACCTATTCCGGACCGTGACATTTCTTGTGCAGTTCTAACAAAGTTGGTATATTGTGTGATCATCCATGAGATCCACCTTTTACCCTCCCTTAGACCATCAATTTTTCCATGGTGGATTCGAGTATGATTCGGAATATACGTAGTTGACAATAAACGCTGTTCGATGTTTAATTAAAATATCTACAAACCGACATCGTTCATGCGGGCTGTCTACGGTATGCGAATCGTACATCGCCAGCATCACATTTTCAGAGTATTTATCTTTCTGTAATTTCATTTTCTCAAGGTCCATATTTAATATTTAATCATAGAGAAAGACAGTAAGGTACCAACTGAAGGTCTGACTAATCTAATTTTGTTTTTCTAGTTAGGTTTCTTATCAAATAAACGTTTCTCAGTAACAACAATAAAAAATAACTACCAAAACAAAGTAGATATAAAAATTCTCTGTGTACTTTTTCAATTCGAGATTATCTTTATGAAGGCTACAAGAGAACCTGATGCATTTAATACTAGTTTGATGCTGGCCAAATTTTAATCCAATATATCTTGCCATTACGTGGCGATGAAAGACAAGTAGTGATTTTGGTTTAACTCACGCTTGATGCCTTGAGAAACCACTTGTGCGTTGAGCGTCGTCTTAGTTCCCAGGATACAGGCCTCGTCATTAATACCTGCGGCCATATCTCTAGGAACCGGTGGCGGACAGACAGCTGCCAAATAATTAGACAAAGTACTTTGTTTAAACCACTATTTATTGATTATTCAACATGTTTGGATACCTATGGTATCTTCTTTAGGAAACAATGTATACTGAAATTAAAAATACAAGCATAGATAAAAACAGAACTATAAAGTGGTGAATAAGTAAAAACTAATATGAAAACAAATTTAAAAGGTTACTATTTGCAAAAAGGATTTAGTTATTTTTATATATAATATATATATTTAATATTTAGCTTGCTATTAATACTTTTTCTTATTTCTATAATTTAAAATTTATCTATCTTTTAAAAAAAAATTTAAATTTATCTATTTATTTTTTAATTAATTTCAAAATATGATTGGAAAATTCTGAATAGTTGTTGTTATTTTGGCATCTCAAGTGCATCTTAATTCTAATAGAAAATTTTTTGTAATTTTTACCTACATAAAAATAATTGCAATCACAGCAAATTAATTTGTAGACCCCAGATTTTTTTTAAATATCGTCTTTTTCTTGTTATTTAATATATAATTGTTTAATTTGTTGTTAGTGTAAAAGCTGGTTATATACATTGTTTCCAGAAGAAGATACCACAGGTATCTAAACATGTTGAATAAGTAGTGGTTTAAACGAAGTATTTTGTTTAATTATTTATATAAAATGAGGCCACAAAATAATTTTGCTAATATTGAAGGAGTTAATGATTCTGTTTAAAGCGCGTATCTGGAACGCCGTCAGTGTTCCTTGATTTTTCTGAAAAAATCTCAATATAATAGAAAATGGCGAATATAGAAACATTGCTCTAACACAGGACACCTAACCAAACTCAGGTTATTAAGTGACAAGCAGCTTGTTTTGAACTAGATTCCAAGAATACAAAACACAAAAGTACAAAATAACATTATATCTATGAAATACGTAACGAAAAGGGAGAAAATAATTGTTTATCTAAGATCGAATGCATAAAACGTCATGAATTTTTATTTATTTATTTATTTGCAACTATATAATACGTTGTAAAAATATGTTTGGACTGTGTCCGTCTTACTAGAGAAATTCTGTATCGAGACAGAATTATGTGTATATTATGTTATGGATATGGCGTTACCGATTATATTGCTTTTAGAAATTTTTCTCTTCCATTTTTATGCATTTTAAAATAATGTAGATATAAAGTAGTTAGTCAAATTATCAAATGAGATAGCACTGACGTACTTGTGTAAATAGATTAGGCGATATTATGACATGTAGAGTTCTCAGAGTATCGTAGATTCTTAAGGAATTGGAAAAAATTGTCATTTTCGTTTTAAACTCTTTCACGAAAACACGTCATGTACTGAATAGTATTTTCGTTCGGATCGGTTTCGTAATATGTATATTGTGTTTGTAATCTACATCGGTTCGAAGGCAAAACTTTTTTTCGAAATCCATCAGCATAATTTTTAAAAGTAGTGTGTATAAGTTACCTGTGTGCAATTGGCAATTAACGTTTGGGATTCACCAGCGACAGTTACCTCAGTGGTAATGGCTGCGTTCAAAACTTCTACAATTTCTGTATTTAGGCTGTTCGTCGTGATCTGTACAGCGGTCTGTAGGCCTACAAAGAGAGAGAATGCCTGGGAGGACGTTACCATCTCTGGCAAGACCGGAGGTAGCACCTGGATGACAGTATCAATTCCGAAAATTGTGCCATTTGGCTGAAATAATTAATATTTATAGTTTCGATCTGTCATCGAGTTTACCTGATAATACCTTCGACGTCCTCGTCATAATAATATTTTATAATTCTTGCTAATTCCGCATTCCACGTTCTATCTAAAATCTAATTTATTTTTTTAACCAGCTTTACATTCACTCTTTTCTATTACTCTTTAGCATATCATTACTTATTTAACTTCGGTAACAACTTAGAAATGGTCACCTTCAACTATTGATCAGCTAAACTATTATTGTATTGTGATTTTGACTGTGATTTTGAAATTTGTCTTTTATTTGAACGATATGACAAATAATTGAATATGCGTAATTCGCCAACCAATCATTAGAAAGATTACAATTACATTGGAAAGAAAACCTCCAATAGTTCAATGTCAGAAGCCAATTGTTGAAATAGAATACCAATCATAATACCTAACGGTTACTATTTCAATAAAATAAAAATGTTATCATCTTAGTATTGAAAACCATCGGAATAGTTATCCTTAACACAATAGAATAAGAGGCCCCATAAAAAATTATTTGCGTTCAATTTTCAGGTCTACAATAAAATATAATTTTGAAGGTATTCCGAGTAAAAAACGTAAAGCTGGACTCTAAAATAACTTACAATTCATTTCAAGGGCTATCTTTTGAATTGTGAGTTAAATGTAACTTTTTCTTTGTTTATTTTGCAGTTTGTGCAAGAGGAAGTCACAAAGGCCTGGAGGAGGGGATCTCACTTTCGAGTGGAGAACGATTAAATAGCGTTACATATTCAATTGTGGTTTTCTCACCATTCTCGCTTCATTTGTTATACGACTTAATAAAATTTTGATAAAATCATATAAGTGATAAGGTCGTACATCATATTCGATTCAATTCAAGTCGAAAACTGTAATAAAAAAATCGTAAATAGAATATCGATTAACTCTGAAATGGTTAAGCATTTAGCTTGAACATTTTCGACTTATATTTTTATAAGGTATAACCTCCTGAAGTATTGTGGACTAGATCTGTAACACCCTGTATACATATATATATATATATATATATATGGAACTTGTGTCTCTTCTGTGTAAGATCACGTTTTTTATAAATGGTTTCCTCGAGAAAACGTAGACCGACCTTTCGACCCGGTAACACGTGCCATTGTCAAGGCTTTGCCTCAAATGTTACGGTATTACAGTAAATACCTAATTTTTAGCGGGGGACATAAATCTTAACTGTAGGAAAATATTCAAGCAGTACGGTGATAATTTGAAAATCATTTATTTTAAATATACCCATTTTTTTAAACCATCATAATATTTATTCCTAAACAAAACTTAAAAAATAATTATTAATTTTACAAACACCCAAGAACCAATATTAATATTATTATATATGCACATCCAGATATACCTATAATATTAAGGTCATCAAACAAAATTAATATTTATTTATTGACTGCGATTTACATGCACAAATAACTGAGAGAATGGTAAGACTATATTTATATAATATAATTACAAAATATATATTTTAATAAATTTTCCTACATGTTAAATGAATTACTAATATTATTAAATCATATTGATCATGACTCATCACGTTGCAGTTACGGTGCAAGGGTGCATTGCACGATGGGTGCTATGACGGTCATCGCATTTGTGGTCACTTGTAGCATTTGTTTCTGTATGCAGGCTTGGCCGCCAGTTATGGTCGTTTGAATATTATTAACAAGGGCAGTTGCTTGATTCGCCTGAAAGTATACAAGGATGAGTTAGTTAGTTAGTAAGGCATCTAAAAACTTGTCAGGACTGGTTTATAGATGCCTGTCATGTAAATGTAAAAAAAATTTGGTTGTCTGTAAAGTCGGTTTACGGACGATAGTTTAACGTGACAACGTCATAAGAAAACATTGATGAAATGATTGCATACTTTTATGAATAAAATGGAATCATTTTTATTGAATTATCATTATTTTGTATGAATACGAAGAAGGAATGAAATGAAATCTACAATTTTTTATTGATATATTTTATTCGCACTCATTAATTCAAATATGTTTATTACTTTGATGAACAGTTTATTTACAAGTAACAATGTGCTTTTAGCAATTTATTTACAACTTTTATACATGTGTGATATTTAACGTCTTCCAATCTGTGTTATTCTGTTAAAGATAGGTCGGTGATAGGAAAAGTAGGAAATGAATGGGAGTGTTTCAACTGTAATGTGTCTCGAAAAAGTCAAATCAATGGTTGTTCCTCTCAGCGTTATTGAATTATTTACATCTGATGCGCAATCGAGATTGTACATATCTTTCATGAATTTGAGGAATGTTTCATCATTTTTCACGTTTATGTTGAAGTCGCCACAAAGAAGAATTGGTACATCGGTATCTTTAGGCGGTTCTGCGAAAGAAATCGTTGATAATTTATTGTTAAAAGTATATTTGTTATACGTTAATCAGATTTTTAATATGCAAGAATTAATTATCTTTATTGCTGCAATTGTTGTTGTAATATAAACAATGAAAACCAAATTAACATTTCACTTCACTTTATAAACAGTTGTAAACAGATCACGTGTAGGTACTGTAGGTGTATAAGTTGTGTGCTGCCGCTGTCTCTTTTCTACTCAGACGCATCGACCAATCGAGTGGAAGAGAGATAGATGCGGCACAATCCGAACGGTTGGCCGATCGTGCCTCTCTATCGCTTATCCGCGCTCTCGCTCGCACGCTTGCCTTTGGCGTAACGCAACAAACGGGACAACGCGACAAACGGGACAATGAGTCATGTTTTTTCGTGCGTGCAGCGGGCGTTCATCGATTTATAAGACGTTGTCACGTCAAAAATAATGTAATGATCTTGTATATTATAATTCATACAAATAAACCCCCAAATGTTTGGTATACTTCTTCTGGAAAAAACATTATTTATATATATTTTAAATTATCAGCGTTTGGCTTAGTTTGAAAATAGTGAGAATATTGATGTGACACGTATTCCGTGAACGCATCTTTATTTTAAAAAAAACATATATTTGGAGTTAACTCACATATCCCGTGATGCCCATTGACTGGAACGTTATTCCTCCTGTGGTCGTCCCGAGAGCGCTCACGGTGCACACAGCGTTAGCAATGCTTGCTATCAGGTTTCCAGACGGCGGTGGTGGGCAGGCAGCTACCACAGTTTTATTGAAATTCACCACCGTACTGGTGAGATTATTGGATAAAGCAGAGACTGAATTGATGAGTGATATTGCCGCGCTGACATTAATATTCAGACATGCGCTAATGATGGAGTTTACGGCGTTCGTTTGAAAAGTCGTGAGTGATGATTGGACTAGCTGAAAAAATATTTAGAAAAATTTTAATAGATTCAAGCGACTGATTGTGTAACATTCAAATTAAAAATATTCCGCTGCCTGCCATGACACGATGCTATGATTTGTAATATAATTTTCTAATTATGTTTGAAACTTTTAGAAGGACAAACGTAGGTATTGTGAGGACATTTGTATTAAATTATTTTACTGAATTATTGAATAAAATGATTGATTCAATTTTTTTGATTGTTGATTCGAAAAGTATTTAGCAGTAATTAAAAGAGATTTATATTATTTACCTATTAAGATAAGCAAATATTATGTTATATTAATTATATTATTTAGATAAAAATTTTATAGTATATTTCAAACAACTGAAAAATGTAACATTTAATTTGCTTTGTTTATTTTTATTAATATATGGTGGTTGAAGAGAAATAGACTAAATAAATATTTATTAATACTCCAAGCAATAAAAATAAATAACGATTACTCATTTGTATGTATACGTGCTTAGCATATTTCGCGGGCCAGTCGCGGCTGTGAAGTCGGTCCCGATTTCTCTAATTTCTCCGATATTTTTAATAGTTTGATTTTGTTACTCACTGATGTGCAGCTGGTGACTTTGGTCTGGTTGCCTTGAGCCACAGTTACCGCAGAGATAATGGCGGTGTTTATCGCTGTTGATATCTGAGGGGCCACGGTGGCCGACACACTCTGCAAATTGCTCTGTAGGTTTGTGAGGAGTGAGATGGTCTGGGTGAACCCGCTCTGGGCGGCGATGTTAGCCTGCGTGGCCATATTAGCAGCGATACCTCCGAGGAAAGTATCGAGTCCAAAAATTGCTTCATTTGGCTGAAATGGTTTATTATTGTAATATAAATTTTTATAGAGTTACTTTTGTTTTTAGACAAAATTAATAATTCTATTTTTTTTTGATTTAACTAGTTAACCAATTTATTAGATATTTTTTGATAATTCCTTCGCGCAATAAAATAAACATACCATACCCTTATCATTAGTGTTAAAAATTACTTTTTTATTAAAATTTACATTTTGTTTTTTTATAAACCTCGTATATGGTTTATTTAAGGTTTTCGCCAGCACTAGTGTATACGAAGACGCCGATTACATATTATATATACAAACAGGGTGGATATTATAATGTTCTAGGCCGATGAATACGGTATTATTGTATGGGGAGGAGCATATAAAAATTCAATATCAAATCAATATCCCTCAAAAACTTATGATAAAAATAATTATAAAGAAAACATGATTATCCAAGTATCTAACTCTTCACAGATTTCAATATATCAAAAATAATAAAATAATAGACATATACAAAAAAAAAAATCAATAATCAAAATTTTTTTTAATTAAAAATAAATAAAAGTATAGAAGATAATTCGATCTATAAGATTTAGAGACCAACTGATATTATAAAACTAAAAATTCCGCAACCCAAAATCACTATATTTACCAAGGCATCAAATTCTTTACTATCACAATTAGAAAAATTACAGACTTTTACATATTTGTATCTCAAGTCAAAAAATATTAGTTTTGTTGGTAATAATTGTACGAGGCATTATCGGTGTCCCTGAAGGCATGGCTTAGACCCGTGACGTGCGTCGGACTTTCCAGAATAACAGTCACATAAATTATACACTCTCTTATATAGTCATTTTCTATACACAAGTCATACTCTCCTAGAGGAAATAAATGGAAAAAGAAATTTACTGATTATGCTTAAAAATGTATTATATCTTCTATTAAATATATATATATATATATATATATATATATATGCAACTGGCGTCTCTTCTGTATTAGATTGCGCTTTTTTGTTTTTTGTTGTGTTTGTTGTTTGTTGAATACACAATTCTAAAGGCTTTCACAAAGACTAACGAGGACATCGCCAGTCCAATAATGACGTGAAAAACTTGCGAGGGTAGGTAGGCACATCGGGCGCATGAACCGAACTACATCTACAAGAAGAGATGAACATCGTGTCAATATAAAACAACGAAAAAATACGTCTACCTCAGCCCAACATGTGTTAACCAAAGGACATAGCATTGATTTTGATAACGCTAAAGTATTGGTTCCACTGAACAAAGAGAGTCGTCGAATATAAGTGGGAAGCGATAGAAATCGAAAAACACCCGTTCAGTCTCTACGACGACTACGATTCTCGACGACTCTAGAAAACTCGTGACACCATCATCTCCAATAAAATTATTAAACATTCAAGTTATCTCCTAAACTAATCCACCAAAGGCACCAACATTTTATTCTCCGCCGAAAACTGTGGCTGTTCAACCGGTAACACACGGTTCGCCCGGAACAAACAAAAAAGTGCTTTACAGGACGCGATATCAATTCATACTGATAGCCATCAAAAATCACAGAGGTTAAAAGAGAAAGGTTTGGGAAATAATACATATATTACACTAACTAAGAACATGGTTTTTAATCATTTTTAAGTTTACTCCAAATCATAATAAGGCTTAAAAATAAAATAATGATTTCGCCTCATACTTATTCTCATAATTAGTGTCGAAAACTATACAGGGCTTTTTATAAACTATATATTATAACTTATATTCATAATTTATTAACGTGCTTTCCAATAACTTTAAGGGTACACCAAATCACAATCAAGTTGATAAACGAATAGTTGATTTCGCCTGCGGTCATGATATAATTATAAATGAATATATTTTTAGATTTCTCGAAGACGATTTTAGTTTTCTTAAGACTATTTAGTTAAAATACTTAATACTTTTTGTCAAAAATGTTCTACGTTATGTCGTTTGTGTAATTTAAACATTTAAATATTATACCGTAAGACACGTCAGAAACATTATTTTACTCACCTGAACCAAATAAAAAGCTAGCAGACAGACGAAGACAGTCTTGGAGAACATCTTGTGATCTCGGTGAACTTGAATTGAATTATCATTTATGAAATGATCCTATATTTATTTGAAAATTTCATTGTACTTTAATCCTTCAAAGTTTCTTAGTACGTATTATACCAGACTATAAAAAAGAAATATTATAATTTTGGTAAAATATTTATTGTAAGATGCTTAATTAAAAAAACACTTATTTTATATTTAAAATAGAGTGTGTATTCCAGTGAACGACTGTATTTTAGTTATGAACCTAAAATTTATTTTTAATTGAAAATGTATTTATAAATAATATAATCGCCGCTAGTAATTTGTTAATTTTTACATATTTCTTGTTCAAGCAAAATTCACAAAGAATTTTTTTTACCAGTAACGTAAAAGTCAAATATAAAGCATACGTTGAAATTTATCGACAGTTTACGTTTAGGCCGATAAATTATAAGTTACTTGTTGTATTGTCAACCTTAGTTACGCAAAACATTTTCGAGAACGATGTTTGGTTGATAAAATGACCAGGAATGTGAATTTCGCTCGGAATCGCTCGCTGGAATCATTGCTTATGTGCCGGGGTCGAAAAATCAACCAATCCGAGGCAAAACATTTTTATTTATCGTGAATTTAAAAAAATATTGATGGAGCCAAATTGAAATTATGGATAAAGGAGAATTTTTAGATTTACTAAATGACATTAGAGATGACCAAGCCACAGACTCAGATATTGAAAGAAACACTAATTCTGAAGAAGGCATAGAAGATGTAGCCCTTCTATATAATCTGAAATCAAACAATTCTCAAAGCGAGAAGAAGCGCGGAGAAGAGGAAGTCACGGAAGAGTTAATGAATGAATCTTCTACTTCAAAGTTTAATTGGTCTAAAATAAATATTTCGCCATAAAAATACTAAAGTTTAAATTTTCTTAATTTGTGAGTACAAATACAAGATATCGGTATACAAACGCATCGAATAATTTTAGTATATTTCATGGATCTGGAATTTTTTATATTTTTTATTTCTTCTATATTACTTATATATTCATTTTTATTTTATTTTTCTTCAAACTACATGGCAGTTACGGCAAGAATTGCCTTTTACATAGTTAAACATTTTAAAATTTTTTATATATAAAATATAACACGGGGGAAACAATTAGATAAGGAGATGTTAGATGAATTATTTAGAAAGATTTAAAGAATAAAATATATATAAAGAAAAAAAACAATCTTTCGAAAAGATAAACAATTTTTTCAGGGTGTAATAAATCTAGTCGACAGAATTTTATGGGTGGATACCTGAATATAATATGATACAAGGAAATAAAAAACAGACAAGAATATGTTCCTTTACTTTGCATTTTAAGGTGGTCACTGCGGTTGCATCATTTTTAAAAATATTTAATAGCTCTTCACTGATTTTGTTGATTATTCTTGGCACAACACATTCTCTCATTCTCTCGCCGTACACATTGCTCGCGATCGGTACTCTCATGGTTCGACCCGACGAATTGGTTGAATAGCTATTTTCGTTCTGTCATCTGCTATAAGCTTTAAAAATCTTAATTGTAACTATTTAATTTTAATAATATATGTTTTTTATGTCAGTCCATAGCTACTCACTCCATAATTATTATAGTAATATTATTATGTTCCCTTACGTTTGTATCGCGGAAGCTCCGATTGAAGGTAGAGCATCGGACTAGAGGAATCCCAGACGTGCAACCATCCCGTACATACGTATGTATTTATGTAATTCCAGAAACTATTTAAAAATGAAAAATATAATTAAAAATGACAGACGATTTTTTGTTTTGTTTCCGATTTTGGAAACAACCATTCCCGTCTCCGGGATATCAAATTAAATTAATTTACCAAAAATTAAATTATCACATTCTAATTGTTCCGGATTCGTAAAACATATTTTTGACACGTCTTGCGAATCGGCCGCGACCCGTGTTATTGACACCTTTCCACGTTCAAATTCACACCTATAACCTTTCCTTTATGCTCGTATTCAATGTGAATAGTGAGCTTGACGTCAGCAGATGTCAACGTGACCGATATTTGTTCGATTTCGACATCGTGATAGCATTAGCGGAGGAATTTATTCAGCTCCAGTGCACCAGCACTGTATGTATGTGATCTTGTGATTTGTATGCACAGTGATATTGTTATTTGTTGTTTTGTGTGCCGCGGGTGAAGCTATGATATCGCCGTCTTTAATTGGAAGCGAAAAGCTGCTCATCCGTGTGTTGTTTATGTGATTCTCGGCGACGGCTGCGGGAGTGACGGAGGCGTCATACACAAAGTAAGGCGAGCAGTCCTTCCGATTCCCGGCTCCCCGAAATCACTGGTCCTTCGATTGGAATCTCTACCCATCATCGATCCTTATATCCAGGTTCCCTTATTTTCTTCCCATCCCCCCTGCGGCGATTCCAATTTACGACCGCAATCGTCGTAATCCAATCCGCGGGACGCGTGACCTGGAGTTCGCGCAATTCGTTCGTTAGATCCTATCGGCGCAGGATTTACGCCTTGTTTGCACTAATTTTTTTAAATAAAATCTATCTAAAAAAATTTAAATTAAAATAATAAATATTTATAAATACAAGTCAATTGTCGAAATTGACTTGGATACAAAATAATTTTTTCGGAAAATTTTTTAGAATATGACTTGTGGTTAAATTTAGTTATTTATTTATAATATTTTGGTTAGTTTTACATGCTTTATTTATTTCAGATTATTCTATATTATTCAATTTAAGACCAACATTGTTTATATGTAAAACAGACAATTCCATATTTTTACATAAAGATGATCATTTTCTAATAAATAATTGGATAATTCTGAAAAACCAATAAATATTATATAAATCGGATTAACTAGATACATATGAACTGATTTCATTATTTATAACGTAATATTGCAAAATTTATGGGTAATTATGAAATCATTAATTATGTGGACCCACGAAATACATTTTCAATATTGTGTGGTTACTGCATTTTAGATACCTTCAAGATCTTATGATATCTGACAATTGTGGATGGGATATGCTGACCAGATAGTAATACTAATAATTCATTAAAAGTTAGTTACTTATTGTAATATAATCACATATGATTTATACTAGTTGTCAGTGTTCGGGATTCAGATTTAGTTCTAATTTAAAAGAGGTATTTAGGGGAAGGGAGGTGCTTTTGATTATGTAGTCCCTAAATATCTAAATCATATTTATAAAATCCCTCAATAAAATTGAAATAAAAATATAAATGAGTATTATGTTGAATGCCATCCGTTTCAAATTTCGTACAGTCACTCTTTAGAACCCTTTGCCCCCTCCCCCTCTCCGTGGCCACGACTACCCTTCCCCAAGGTATTAATGTTTTGTCACGTTGCGATCTGGTTTAGGCGGATCTAACACCAGAGCAACGCCACCGGTTAGACAATGGTTGACATGAAAGTATGGGTTCGGCTGGAATTGAGTCCTGCTCACTTACCTTCAGTTGATGAACTTTCCTTCATATATAGTAAATTTATAATGGATAGGGATAATCAAGTGGACTGTATGAAAGAAAGATACAGGTGACACAATATTCACAACTACCACTCGCTATTTGAAGTCCCGCCTCTCACTCCACGCTCAGTAATGTAGAATCCCCCAACGGATGCTGGGAGTCACCGTTTAGGTAGGCGACAAGTACACTGATTTTATTGTTTGCAGTACGGCGGTCAAATTAACACTGATCCTGCTGTACTGATGGGCGAGTATGTAGACAACAAGTATTGTCTGAAAGTTAAAAGGAATCTATACCGGGATTAGGAGCTTTCTCTAACAAGTGTAATTCGGACTGGGAAAGTAACCTAATTAATGAAAGAAATAAATTTAGTTGGTTTGTTAACACAAAATAAATATCAAATAACTGACCTCTCCATTCTGGCATCTATTCACAAATACACATGATAAGGATGTGAAACAATAATAATCCCGAAGCATCATTGATTCGATTCCTGTGGCAAACCTCTCGGATATGAAGTAAGGCAAAACTTTACCGTAAGATTAATCCCATCTCCATTGTGGTAAACGGCCGTCACGCTGGATGGGCCGATTATTACTCCATCCCAAATGAAGACTACCTTCCATCGTGCATCCCAGCTACCCGTGATGCCAACTTCATCTTAGAACCGGGTACTCTTAGCCCGGGGCCCGAAAAAAGAAATCGTCATTTCTTCCGTTCGAGTATGTAATGGATTCTCCGTCGCGGTCGGCCGAACGTCGATCGAACACGCGCACGTACAATTTATCTCTTCGAGTAAAAGTGCTCCTACCTTTACCGATGGTGTCGTTCCCAGCACAGATGCAGTGTTACCCGCTGCACAAACGCGGTGGGTTATTTAAAAAGGATCCAAAATCATGGGATTAAATTTTAACGCTACATCATATTAAATAGAGTGCCATTTTTTCCAAAATTTGTTCAGCTGTACTCTGACATATTCAAACATTAGAATATATTAATCCTCCTCCTCCCTTCCAGATATCTCTTTTGCCCCCTACTTGGATCAAATATTGCATCATAATGGAAAAACAATCCCTGGTAACGCCGGGTTACAGTTAGCAGATGTATATATATATATATATATATAAGTATATTATAAACTCATTTATACTATATTATTCATTTATATTATATTATTAACAAGTTATATTTTCATGAACTATTTTTACAGCTAACTTTTACAAAGAGTGTTTTGTGTGTTTTTAAAATAACAGTGGGGATCTTTGCTATTTTCAATTACATACCATTAGGTAACCGAGCATTTTAAGTGTTTTAGAAAAAATCCCTAGCAGTAGTGGTCGTGCGCCGGTCAGGGGCAGAGACTCTTCTAGGCTGTATACAAATTCAAAAGCTTATAAAGGCAATATTAAAAATAAGAAGCTTGGATGTTTAACCTTTGATATAATAACAAATATAACAAGGCTTAACAACGGAGAATAAATCTCGTCATATTTAAATAAACAACGTATTACAATAATCGTATAATGTTGTTGCATATTAAATATGGTCTTAGTGTTAAAAACGGTTTAAAAAAATGAATATACGGAAAATAACACTGTGTATTGAAGAATTATGAATTTATTAAATACCATTTTTACTATTTTAACATATAAAAATCTATTTTTCTGTATATATTGCATATTCGTCATATTCTGAGCACAAATTTTGACAAATGAACCATTTTCAATACTAATAATAGCAGTTGTTCCCGTACATGCCCTCGATAACTGGTTCCCAGAATCCCCATTGATAATATAGTTAGATATGAAATATGAACACTGCTACTGCCCTTGCTGGTCCGGTGTTGTTCTTCTTCTGGGTAGATTTCGACCGACCGAAAATACGCACTCCAGTCGCTCCGATTATTAAGACCTCTTTACCGTACAGTGTACTCAATGCAATTGTCTTGTCGTTTTGCGCGCTCTCCAATCTCCGCAAATGGCGGCAATATTCACATATGTGACCATTATAACATTATGAAATCCTAGGTGTGCCAATCAAAGGAACAAAGGCGCGTAAATAGCTGCCAAGATGTCAAAATTAAAATACGAAATTATTTTTAATGTAGTGGTATTCAAACGATATGTTATTATATTTTCTGTTTTAACATACCTTATTTGATTTTCGACTACTTTAATATTCATTCTACTCTCTTGTGTTAAGAATATGTAGTGTTGTAAGTGTATAAGAGTACGTACATTAATCGTTCTTTATTGAGATAATGAAAAAACTTTCCGAAATTTCTTGGTTTATTCATTATATTAATACTAAATAATAAAATATATTTTTCACTTTTAACACAATATTATATTCTTCACCAACTAATTTCAGTTAATGAAGGGCATCAAGGGACAAAGTCATTATTATTATTAAGTTGTGATTAATATTATTTCATCCTCTATCCATAAAATAATTAAACATTAAACAAATCTATGAACGATTATATTGAAATGATAAAAAAATTGTACTGGAAACAGATTCGTCAGTGGTCGACTGCACAGTGGCATGAGTAAATAATTACCTCTATGTAGATATTAGGGAATCATTAAAGGGTGATTGTCTTTGCTGATCACTTGCTTTAATTCTTACAAATGCCTAAATTTCATGTGAGTCAGACAAGGCAAGGGGTTTATTATGCAGAAATTTCTTATATAATCATGATATGAAGTTGGTCATTTGACTTTGCGCAATCAACATATTATTGAAGCGTTGGTCAATGAGAGGGTGGCGGTGATGTAAATCAATAGGCGATCACCGTACATATTTACAATTTATTGTACATTAATTAAAAATAAATTCTTATTAAGGAAAACACATTCTTATTGTGAAGTTGTAATTATTCAGAACATAGGTCTGTGATATTTTAAATACTAAATTAATGTATTAATTATAAATATATACATATAAAATCAATTTTGTCGAAAAATATTGTTTTAGCGTCACCGGGATTCGAACCTGGATCTTGATTTGAGATTTCGTAAAAATAATGTAGATGGCTTTCAAATAATGGAACGACAGGTGTATTAATTTGAAAAAAATGTAACATATAGGTTTGAAAATTTGTCAAGAAAAATACTAGCGTTATAGCACAAAGGTAGTGCACTTCCCCGGATTGGAAATGAAGATCCAGGTTCGAATCCCGGTGACGCTAAAACAATATTTTTCGACAAAATTGATTTTATATGTATATATTTATAATTAATACATTAATTTAGTATTTAAAATATCACAGACCTATGTTCTGAATAATTACAACTTCACAATAAGAATGTGTTTTCCTTAATAATATATGTTGTATCAACGTGTCCAAAATTTAATAAAAATGAATTGATAATTCTGGCGTCTGCAAGTCGGTTTACTCAAAGGTATTTGAGATTCTGTAAAAATAATGTAGATGGCTTTCAAATGATGGAACGACAGGTGTATTAATTTGAAAAAATGTAACATATAGGTTTGAAAATTTGTCAAGAAAAATACTGGCGTTATAGCACAAAGGTAGTGCACTTATTATTTTCGACAAAATTGATTTTATACGTATATATTTATAATTAATACATTAATTTAGTATTTAATAAATTCTTAGGCTAAATTCTTAATCTAACATGTAGTCTACTTAATTGCAATCTTAGCATAGTCCTTATCTACTTTAATTAAGATGCGGATATCGCTGGAGATTATCCGGTCCGGGATTGGCCGACCGATTTCTGCCGCGCGGATGGTGACCGACGACGCGATCTGGGAGGGATTGTGACCTCGAGTCCTCTCTCCGCTTCCGTTCTTCCGGTAGATGACCTCGTCTATCAGCTTTTCCTGACCGATTCCTTCCGGCCTCCGCTCCAATTACGACTCTTGACGTCGCTCATCGTACTTCCGCTGCTTCTCCGATTCCACGTCGTATTTCCGCTTCCACACGGTGCTTCTGATTTCTATTGCAAAGATTTAACTGATTGCTCTTCCTGTAACTCACCCTGCGAGATTATTCTAACTGATCTCGTTTTCAACTCTCTTCATTAACTCAAATGTTTTATCCTGGTGCTGGCCAGTCTCGGCCGTTGATCGCCAACAGTCTGATGGCTCCTCGCTTCGAACTTTGACTCCACTCCACCCAACTTCCGATTTTTACTCCTGCGAGATTTTTTCTTTACTGAGTGCCTTCAACTGTTTGTCTTCTAACTGCCTGGTTTCAACTGTTTTCTAACTGTTTCTTTATCGCCGTGTCCGGCTTTCTAAACCCCTCGGGGTGTGTCTTGAACACGTCCCTCGGTCCATCCCTTAGACGGTAATTGGTCGGGTTTTTCTCTGTGGCTATCAAAAGCTGGTAACACCCTACGCCCCCAATACCGGCCACGCCTCCAGCCGTGTCATTTTGTTAATGGCTCTCGGCACGGCGGGCTCGCCATTATCTACAGACGGTACGTTTTATGGCTTTGTACCCGGATAAGCTGGGGCCTGAAAACAATGTCTTCTGTAGGCGAATTTTTGTGCAGCCAGCAATCAAAGGTTCATAGTATCGAGCTAAAAGGAGACCATGTTGAGAAATAAATAAAAATAAATAACATAAAATGCGTTTCTTTCCCTAACACGAATTTTTTTCGTAGTCTTTGTAATATGGTACATATTGTGTTAAAAACTGTTTGAAATATAAGTAGATGAAAAATAACACAGTTTTATTGAAGAATTAGGAAAATATATTTAAGTAATATTAGAATACCTTTATGTATATATATATATATATATATATAATAGTTTCCCAGCAGTGATGAAACTGTAAAACTCGTCGCGGATTGATAAGCGATACCTATAATATTGTATTTAATTTACTCAATTTTGTAAAATTAACTGTCTGTTCATCTTCTTCTACATCTGCCGTCTACTATCGGAGATTGGCGACCAAAAATATTAGAGCTGATTTGTCCGGTAACTTGTATAATATTTTGGAGATTATGCTTGTTTCTAAGGTTACGCAGCCAAGATTACCTTCCCCCTACTGCCTTCTATAGTTCCCTGCAAAATGAGTTGTAAGATATATGTTTAAAGTATGAAGTTTTTACTCATTTAATAGTTGTCAATAATTCGTAGCACATCTTCATTATTAATAATTATTGACTAGTAATGTTATCAACCCAGTAGATCTTAAGCATTGCGTCACATATAGGATTCGATACAGTTACACCTCTAATGAGAAATTTAAAACTTATAGGTCTGTTTACATATAAAATCGTTATTGAATTGTAATTCAGATTAATATTCAAACCGCTTTTGATCACCATATAAAAGCAGGAGATGTTAAATGTTATCATTTTTGTTTTGAGAACCATTAGAGTATGTCTTTAGATGCCATAATTTTTTTGCTATGATTTTCAAGTCAACAACAAAATACAAGTACGGAGGTACTCCGCACAAAAAGCACAAAGCTGGACTCTAAAAACTTTTAATTCATTTCTAAGGATACCTTATCGTGGGTTAAATGACTTTTTCTTAATTTATTTTGTAGTTTGTGCAAGGGGAAGTCACAAAGGCCTGGGGGAGGGGGTCTAACCTTCGAGTTGAGAACGATTCAATGAAGATACAGATTCAATTGTGGTTTTTTAGCCATTCTCGCTTCATTTATTAAGCGATTTAATTACATTTTGATAAATTTATACAAGTAATAGGTCGTACACGATATTTGATTAATAAAGTAATAAAAAAATCAGAAATTGAATTTCGATTGTCTCTGAAATGGTTGAGAATAGGACAAGGTAGCTTGAATATTTTCGACTTATATATATATATATATATAAGACTGTCATATGTATATATATATATATATATATATATGACAGTCGACCTTTCGACACGGTAACACGTGCCGCTGTCAATGCTTTGTCTTAAATTTTTCGGTATTACATTAGGTACCTAATTTTTAGCGGGGGCCATAAATTTTAACTGTAGGGAAATATTAAAGCAGTACGGTGATAATTTGAAAATCATTTATTTTAAATATATCCATTTTTTTTTAACCATCATAATATTTATCCCTTAACAAAATTTAAAAAATATTTTTGAATTTTATAAACACCCAAGAACCATTATTATTATTATTATATTATATGCACATCCAGACACACCTATAATATGAAGGTTATCAAAAAAAATATTTATTGATTACGATTTACATGCACAAATAACTGAGAGAATTGTAAGACTATATTTATACAATATAATAACATAAAATATATTTTCCTACATGTAAAATGAATTACTAATATTATTAAATCATTTCGATCATGACTTATCAAGTTGCAGTTACGGTGCAAGGGTGCATTGCACGATGGGTGCTATGACGGTCATCGCATTTGTGGTCACTTGCAGCATTTGATTCTGTATGCAGGCTTGGCCGCCAGTTATGGTCGTTTGAATATTATTAACAAGGGAAGTTGCTTGATTCACCTGAAAGTATACAAGGATGAGTTAGTTGTTAGTTTGAAAGTAAGATTTGAGTAAGAATATTGATGTGACACGTATTCCTCGAACGCATCTTTATTAAAAAAAAACATATATATTTGGAATTAACTCACATATCCCGAGATACCCATAGACTGGAACGTAATCCCTCCTGTGGTCGCCCCCAGAGCGCTCACGGTGCACACAGCGTTAGCAATGCTTCCTATCAGATTTCCAGACGCCGGTGGTGGGCAGGCAGCAGCCACAGTTTTGTTGAAATTCACCACTGTACTGGTGAGATTATTGGCTAAACTAGAGACTGAATTGATGAGTGATATTGCCGCGCCGACATTAATATTCAGACATGCGCTAATGATGGAGTTTACGGCGTTCGTTTGGAAAGTCGTGAGTGATGATTGGACTAGCTGAAAAAATATTTAGAAAAATTTTAATGGATTCAAGCGACTGATTGTGTAACATTCAAATTAAAAATATTCCGCTGCCTGCCATGACACGGTGCTATGATTTGTAATATTATTCTATATTTATGTTTGAAACTTTTAGAAGGACAAACGTAGCTATTGTGAGGACATTTGAATTAAATTATTTTACTGTATTATTGATTCAATTTTTTTGATTGTTGATTCGAAAAATATTTAGCAGTAATTAAAAGAGATTCATATTATTTACATATTAAGATTAACAAATATTATGACATGTATTTCTGTTATCTGAAAAATGTAACATTTAATTTGCTTTGTTTATTATTATTAGTATATGTTTATTTGGTGGTTGAGGAGAAATAGACCAAATAAATATATATTAACACTCGAAGTAATAAAATTAAAGGACAGTATCACAAATCAATGATTGCTTATTAATGTATACACGTGCTTAGTATATTCCGCGGGCCAGTCGCGGCTGTGAAGTCGGTCCCGATTTCTCTAATTTCTCCGATATTTTTAATAGTTTGATTTTGTTACTCACTGATGTGCAGCTGGTGACTTTGGTCTGGTTGCCTTGAGCCACAGTTACCGCAGAGATAATGGCGGTGTTTATCGCTGTTGATATCTGAGGGGCCACGGTGGCCGACACACTCTGCAAATTGCTCTGTAGGTTTGTGAGGAGTGAGATGGTCTGGGTGAACCCGCTCTGGGCGGCGATGTTAGCCTGCGTGGCCATATTAGCAGCGATACCTCCGAGGAAAGTATCGAGTCCAAAGATTGCTTCATTTGGCTGAAATGAATTATTATTGTAATATAAATGTTTACAGCGTTACTTATGTTATTAGACTAAATTAATAATCTAAATAATTTGCTTGGTTTAATTAATTAACCAATTTGGTAGACATTTTTGATAATACGATCGTATAATAAAATAAATAAACCAAACTCATTAGTGTTGATAATTACTGTTTTATTAAAATTTCTGTTTTTTTTTTCGTAAACCTCGTATATGTTTAATTTATAGATTTCGCCAGCACTTATGTATACAAAGACGCCAGTTGCATATGGTGTGAATATTATGTTATTTTTGAATAACTAGAAAATAAAATAGATTTTTTTAATTTAGTTTTTATTTATCAATTACTTAGTTTATTACAATTATGTATGGAATATGAGTTTGACCAAGTAGTCTCCTCTGGTAGCGGAATAAATATATTTTAATAGTTGGGAACAGTCAAATCAGGTGATAGAGGAGGCTAGTCAATATCGCTACTTATAGTCATTATGTGGCCCGGAAAAATTTCTCCCAAAATTTTAATCGTGGCTCAGGCTATGTGTGAGGTGGCACTGGTGAAACCACGTATATTGCAGGCCCAATTGATCCAATTCGGCTACCAAGAAGTTTTACTATATGTGACGATATCGATCACTATTAATGGTTACAGCATTGCCATTATTATTTAGATAAAATATTTTAATGACTTCAACACGCTGTTGAAGCGTTAGATGCTCCATAATAAATTGTAATGAACTCTCTGATCGATTCTCTATGACTACCAAATGCGAACTGCTTAATGTCAGCCAAACTAAAATGGCGATCAAACAAAATCGGCCTGGAACATATTTATTTTATTCTCTAATGATATATTTAAATTTAAAAAATATGATAAAATAATATCTTATGCAGGCGATACAGTAGTAATAATTCATGAAAAAGCTTGTACTGACGCTAATATATCTACAAATGAGGATGTTAATACCATAATAAAGTGAACTGATAATAAACTACTATCAATTAATACTGATGAAACGTACTTTCTCCGATTTGCTATTGAACAGAAAGATAACACTGAAATTAAAATTAAAATTCACACCAAAGCCTGTATTCAAGAAAGACTTATGTGACCAATGTTCATAAATTGGAGAAAAAGATTGTATCAAGTATCTAGGAATCATGATAGATAACAAACTCAAATGGAAAGAACGTATTATTAACTACATATTCTTAAGACTCAGAAACATCTTATCACTCACAAATCTTAAAATAATATATTACGCGTATGTACTGTTACATTTGCAATATGGTATTATCGGATGGGGAGGAGAATATAAAACTTTAATATCAAAATTAGAAATCACTCAAAAAATGATGATAAAAATAATTCTTAGAAAAAAATTACCATCCAAGTGTACAACTCTTCACAGATTTCAAAGTGCCAAAAATAATAGGCATATAAAAAAAAATCAATACGTAACCAAAATTTTTAGAATTAAAAATATATAAGATTAGATTAGAAAAATAGATTAGGAGTGAATTTTGATCTACAAGATTTTAAGACCAAATTGATATTCCAAAACTAAAATATACCGCAATCCAAAATCACTATATATACCAAGACATCAAATTCTTTCATAATCTCCCCATCATAATTAGAAAATTATAACTATTATAAATTTGTATCTAAAGTGAAAAAATATGTGCACAGACTAACAGACACATAAATTAAACGCTCTCTTATATACATATTCTCTATACATAAGTGCTACTCTCATAGAGAAGAAATACATATAAAAAGAAATATATATATTCTTTACTGATTGTGTTTAAAAATTTATTATATCTCATTATATCGTCTATTAAAAAAAAATAAAAATAAAAATATATATATATGTGTGTGTGTGTCTATGCAATTGGTGTCTCTTCTGTTTTAGATCGCACTTTTGTGTATGATTTATTGTATATATTTGTTGTGTTTGTTATTTGCTATATACATGGTTCTAAAGACTTCCACAAAGACTAACGAGGACCCCCCGAGTCCATGGTAAAACAGAGAATCCACCAGGAATAGCATTTTTGCCGTATGTTAAATGCATAGCGGAGAGAAATGGAAAAGTTCTTAAATACATCAATACTTTATGAAATACCATGCAAAACTTGCGAGGGTAGGTAGGTACATCGGGCGCACGAGCCGTACAACATCGACAAGAATAAATGAACATCATGTCGATGTAAACGACGCAAAAATACGTCTACCTTAGCTCAACATGTGTTAAACAAAGGACACAACATCGATTTTGACAAGGCTAAAGGATTGATTTACAGAACAAAGAAAGTCCACCAATAGCACTGATACTTAATTCTATTTTTTAAGACACAATGGTACGCGTTACTGTGTCAAAATGTCGGCCTAGGTTTCTCCAAGGAAATTATACACAAAAAGCGCGATGAACCAGAAGAGACGCCAGTTGCATATACTGGTGCTATATATATATATATATATATATATTATATAGCACCAGTATATTATATTTATGTGTATTTTTACATATAAAAAACAAAATAAATTAATCAACTAAATACAAAATTACATTTTCACACACAATAAATGTGTTTTAGTTCATTTATACATAAACATCTATTACACTAACTAAGAACATGGTTTTTAATCATTTTTATATTTACGCCTAATCACACAATAAAGCTTAGAAATAAAATAATGATTTCGCCTCACATTTATTCTTACAATTAGTGTCGAAAACTACACAGGGCTTATTATAAACTTTATGTTATTACTTATATTCATAATTTATTAACGTGCTTTTCTATTACTTTTAAGGGTACGCTAAATCACAATCTAGCTGATAAACGAAAAGTTGGTTTCGCCTGCGGTCATGATATAATTATAAATGAATATATTTTTAGATTTCTCTAAGACGATTTAAGTTTTCTTAAGACTCTTTGGTTAAAATACACTTAAAGCAAAATGAACTTATTTATATTAATAATTTTTGTCAAAAATGTTCTACGTTATGTCGTTTGTGTAATTTAAACATTCAAATATTATACCGTAAGGCACATCAGAAACATCGTTAAAATATTATTTTACTCACCTGAACCAAATATAAAGCTAACAGACAGACGAAGACAGTCTTGGAGAACATCTTGTGATCTCGGTGAACTTGAATTGAATTATCATTTTCATGAAATGATCCTACATTTATATGAAAATTTCATTGTACTTTAATCCTTCAAAGTTTCTTAGTACGTATTATACTAGACTGTAAAAAAGAAATATTATAATTTTGGTAAAATATTTATTGTAAGATGCTTAATTAAAAAAAAATTATATTTAAAATAGAGTCCCTGTTCCAGTGAACGACTGAATTTTAGTTATGAACATAAAATTTATTTTTATTTGAAAATATATTTAATAACATAATAATCTCCACTGTAAATTTACACATATTTATTATTCAAGCAAAATTCACTAAGGACTTTTTTTACAGTAACGTGAAAGTCAGATATAGGGCATATCTTGAAATTTATCGACCGCTTGCATTTAGGCCGATAAATTATAAGTTGCATGTTGTATTGTTAGCCTTAGTTACGCAAAATATTTTTGAAACGATGTTTGGTTGATGAAATGATTAGAATTATGAATTTTTCTCGGAATCGCTCGCTGGAATCATCGTTTATGTACCGGGGTCAAAAAATCAAACAGTGTGCGTTTGAAAATAGCACTTTCAACGCGCGAAATTTCATCTCCGAGGCAAAACATTTATATTTATCATAAATTTTATAAAATATGTTACGATGTTAATAATACTTCATTAGTTTATTTTTTTGGAATCAAATCGAAGAGGAATTCTTTGGAGAGATAGCAAATTATCCTACTTCAATATCGAATTTGTCTAAAATAATTGCTTTGTTAATACAAAATAAATATCAAATAATCGAACTCTCCATTCTGGGATCTGCTCACAAATAAGACAAGACAAGGATTTGGAACAATAATAATCCCGAAGCTTCGTTGATTCGATTCCTGTGGTAAATCTCTCGGATGTGAAGCAAGGCAAAACTTCACCGTAAGATTATCCCACCTCCATGGCGTTAAACGGTCATTCTCGCCTGAAATTATAATTAAGTCAAAATGATCGTCACGTAACCTCGAAATCTGTGCGCCGTAACTACCGCATGCACATAGTATGGGGTCGTGGCCGTCACGCTGAATGTGCCGATTATTATTTTATCCCAAATAGAGACTACCTTCCATAGCACAACCCAGCATACCCCTGACGCCAACTTCATCATAGAAACGGGTGCCCTTAACCCGGGGCTAAAAAATGGAAATTGTCATTTCCTGATATTCCAATTGAGTACGTAATGGATTCTCCGTCGCGTCGGCTGAATGTCGACCGTACGCGCACAGGCATAGTTCACCTCCTCGAGAAAAAGTGCTCTTACCTTCCCCACTGGTGTCGTTCCCGGCACAGGTAAATCCGTGTACGCGCGGTGCAGTGTCGTCCACTCCACAAACGCGGCGGGTTATTTAAAAAGAATCTCAAATCGAGGGATTAAATTCTCACAATACGTCATATTAAATTGAGCGCCACTCTATCCAAATTTTGTTCGGCTGTACTCTGACATATTAAAACATGAGAATATATTAACCCTCTTCCTCCCTTCCGGATATCTATTTTGCCCCCTACTTGGATCAAATATTGCATCACAATGGAAGAACATTCCCTGGTAACGCCGGGTTACAGTATATGTATATTATAAACTCATTTATATTATATTCTTAACAAGTTATATTTTCATGAACTATTTTTACAGCTCAATTTTACAGTGCATCAAAGAGTATTTTGTGTGTTTTTAGAATAACAGTGGGTATCTTTGCAATTTTCAATTATATACCATTAGGTAACCAAACATTTGAGGTTTTTTAGAAAAAATTTCTAGCAGCAGTGGTCGTGCACCGGTCAGTTGAAGAGACTCTCCTAGGCTGTGTAAAAATTCAAAAGCTAACAGGCAATATCAAAAATAAGAAGCTTGGGTGTTTAACCTTTGATATAATAACAAATATAACAAGGCTTAACAACGGAGAATGAACCTCATCATATTTAAATAAACAACGTATTACAATAATCGTATAATGTTGTTGCTTATTAAATATAGTCTTAGTGTTAAAAACTGTTTAAAAAATGAGTATACGGAAAATAACACTGTTTTATTAAAGAATTATGAATTTCTTAAAAACCATTTTTACTATTTTAATATATAAAAATCAATTTTTCTGTATATATTGCATATTCGTCATATTCTGAGCACAAATTTCAACTATTTTAATACTAATTATAGCTGGTATTCCCGTAAATGCATTCGATGGCCGATTCCCAGGTTACCTATTGATAATATGGTCAGACATGAAATATGAACACTGCCACTAACCTTTTATTGAGCGCGCTGATGCTCTGGCGTAGTTGCCGGTGCAATGTTTGTATTCTTATTTTGAGTAGATTTCGACCGACCGAAAGTACGCAATCCCATCGCTCCGATTATTAAGACTTCTTTACCGTACGGTATACTGATTGCAATTATCTTGACATTTTGCGCGCTCTCCAATCTCCGTAAATGGCGGCATTATTCATATACATATGTGACCAGTATAAAATAAGAAATACCAGGTGTGCAAATCGAAGGAACAAAGATAAAAAGATAAAATAAAATATAAAAGCTGCCAAGATGTCAAAAATAAAATAATTAAACATTAAAAAAATCTATGTACTATTTATTATATTGAAAAAAATATACTAGCAACAGATTCGTCAGTGGCCGACTGCACAGTGGCACGAGTAAATAATTGACCTCTATATATATATTAGGGAATCATAAAAGGGTGATTGTCTTCACCGACCACTTGCTTCAATTCTTACAAATGCCTAAATTTCTTGCGAGTCAGACAGGGCAAGGGATTTATTATACATTTTATACTCTTCTCCAGAAATATTGTATCTATTTGGTAGTAATATAATTTTCAAGTCACCTGGGACCGGTTATTTCATCAATAGTAAATGTTAAAAAAATAAACTTTTTATAGAGAACACATTTTTGTTGTGAAGTTACATTTTCAGAACATAATTCTGTGGTATTTTAATACAAATTAAATGAATCAACTAGAATGATATACAGAAAAAATCTATGTATTGAAAAAATATTTAGTTGCTACCGAGATTCGAACTTGGACCTCTTCCAATCGCATTCATCATTTCGCTATAGCAATCGAATAAATTTTAGACAAATTTTCAAAGAATATTCGGTAATCCTTCCAACTGATACATCTATTATTCCATTTTTTTTTATCTGAAGTCTGTAATCTCAAATATCTTAGAGTATAACCCTTGAGGTGATATTGGAATTAATGAATTAATTCATATAATTAAATTAGGATATACTTTGATAGAGAATAATTAATAAAATACTTTGATATCTTTAAAAATGGAATAATAAATCGCTTCGCACTTCATACAATTCCATGAAGTGTGTATTTTAACTGTTATTGAACTGTACTTCAATGAAGTGTCTGAAGTGCGAGGCGAAGAGCGAAGTGTGTAGTGTGATACTTCGCGAAGTACAGGGCCACTATATATATATATATGTATAAATGAATGTTTGTTTGTTTGTCCCAAATGCATTTCTATACCGTTCATCCGATTGCGATGAAACTTTGGCGAGTTGTTGTGCACATGCCGCGAAGGTTTTTGAATAATACTACCATTTTACAATGAGAAAATTTGCCAAAGAAAGCGATCTGCGCGCCACGGCTATCAGTTTCATGGCAAACCATACGTCGTGAAATGTGAAATTCGGACACGTTTTTAGGATTCTGTGTGGCGAATTTTCCAAGAATTATCACTTTTTCTGGCTACTTTAAATTTAACAAATGTATGTATTTCATATAGTTTAGCGACAGTTCGCGTGTGTTCGGTGTGAACTGTAGGCGCCTTAGATGTGTCATTTAAAAATAAACAATTAGCGTCCAGTGGCGGATTGGTTAAACAAGCTATTTGTGATTGGTTCTTACCGAGATAGCTGGCCAATCCCTGGGATGTCTTGGACGGAGTTGTTTTTGACTTCATTGTTACGTTTGATATGCGCCATGGTTACGTCAAACAATCGCAAACAATCGAAAACCTTCTGATTTACTTATATATGGAGAGTTGCTTGGCAACCGTTTTAGCGTCATCGGCTTCATTGGCATGGGGTTCGTTTAAATTGATTTATTTCGTTTTTTCTGTTTTTATAATTATAAAAACATAGTTTTTTTTCTTGCTTTAATTATTTGTACCATTTGTGGTAATTATTTTTTAAATTTATTGTCTTTTTAATCTGTTTTAAACGATTTTCGTAGTTTTTCTTTTTTTTCACTAGAAATTTCTTTTTGTTGTTTACCTTGGCAACCACCAACAACGGAATGGGGGCAACTGAAAAGTTGTCCCCGGCCCCATCTGACATATCTGATCCAAGAAAACGGAGAGATGCGTGTCCGGGTGATACGACATCATCAAAAAAACCCAGAGAGTCTGTAATGAATTCTTACAAATCAACTGACTGTGGTCCATATACAGTTCATGTACAGAAGATTAGCGGAGATGACAAATCCTCACCCATCCATCCCATACATTTCGGAAATTTTTTGTTTCGAAACAAAATTAAAAATATTTCTCCCGGGGGAGTCAAATCTCTTGGAAAATTTAAAGTGTCTGTTCAATTTAAAGACTATAAATCAGCAAATGAATTTTGCTACTCCTCTCTGACCATTAATCAGTACTCAGCAGTAATTCCGGCTTACCAGGTTACTCGCATGGGTCTGGTTAAGGGTATCCCAGTCGATATGTCAGATAATGACATCATCGAACAAATCAATGTTCCGGATCATTTCGGAAAACCATCTAAAGTCCGACGATTAAATTACAAAGATACAAAATCTGGTACTGTTCAGTGGCTTCCATCTCAATCAGTCGTGATAACATTTGAAGGGCAAAATCTTCCAAAGTATGTATATTTACATTATAATTCTCTTCCCGTAGAACAGTATGTTTTTCCAACAATACAATGTTTCCGATGCTGTAGATTTGGTCATACGAAAACTGCATGCAGATCCAATCCCCGCTGTTTTAAGTGCGGCGATGCACACCTGGGCGAAGAATGTCCCAAAATAAACATAATGCCTTCTTGCCTCAATTGTTCTGGTCAGCACAACGCCACTAACATCATCTGTCCTGAATTTACCAGACAAAAAAATATTAAGCATATTATGGCGTCTGAAAACCTTTCCTATTTTGAGGCATCAAAATCCTTTTCTCCTGCAAAATCTTCCTTTGCGGAAAAAACTTCTACGTCATCTCCGACTAAATTTTCTGCATCTCCTCTCTTCTCGCAAGTACTTGCGGAAAAAAATAACCATGTCTCTATGAAACCATCTTCACAAAAGAAAACTAGTTTCACTTTCCGTACCCCAAAAACATATCAGCCTTCTTATCTATCAAATGACCAATCCACATTAAATTCTATATATATATTTCTCCCAATGGTAATTCCCAATCTAATGATAACTCCAATGGAGTTGCTTTCCTGTCAAATAATGATTCTCTTTCTTTTAATAATAATAATTCTTCTGATATTATTAAAACTTTATTAACTCTTTTAATTAATATTATATCTCAAAATAAAATACCGTCCAACGCTGCCGAAATAATTTCAAATATATCAAACTCTATCCCAAATAATGGCAGTTCTTCTTCAGTGGAACACGAGAAGCGCTGTTTCTAATCGAATTAATCTTCTTTATTTATTACAAAACTACTCAATTTCTATTGCTTCCATCTCAGAGACATGGTTTAAGCCGTCTCTCCGTTTTCATGTGAAAGGATATTCATGTGTTAGGTGTGATCGGTCAGATGGAGGAGGAGGTTCTGCCATCCTAATCAAAAATGGTATCCCATTTCAATCAATTCCCGTTTCTCCTCCGGATCATAATGTACAAATATGTGCGATACGTTATGACAATATTACAATAGTTTCCACATACTGTAATCCATCTTCTGTTTTTAATCTTAATTGGTGGAATAACTTTATATCTTCTTTACCTTCACCGATCATTATAATGGGTGACTTCAATGCACATTCTACCGTTTGGGGTTGTTCTTCTGATGATAAATCTGGTAAAAGAATAATAGATTTATTAGATTCTGCAAATTTATGTTTACTTAATGATGGTTCTCCCACAAGAGTACCACTCCCCTCCCAAAATCCTAGTGCAGTTGACCTCTCCATCTGTTCTAGTAATGTAGCATCGTTGCTATCATGGGACATTGTTCCCGATTGTTGTGGTAGCGATCACTTTCCAATAATTTTATCTTTTCAAACCCCTCAAGTCAGTAGAGCTACTCCGAGACCTAAATATCGACTGCAATCTAAAAAAGCTGACTTACTTAGCTACGCGATAGAACTTGACAGTGCTATGTCTTCTTCCTTTCATCCATCAGATAATTGCATTCAGTCTTACAATAAAATGGTAGACATTCTTAAAAACATATCTCAAAAACATATCCCTTTTACTATTTACAATTTACATAAACCTCATCCTGCACCTTGGTGGGATCTCGATTGTACTCTCGCTGTAGGAAAAAGGAAAAAAGCCACTAAAATTTACTGTAAAAATATGACTTTACAAAATTATCTTGAATTCAAAAAAATCTCTGCTCAAACCAGACAGCTTCTAAGAAATAAAAAAAGGGCAGGATGGACTTCATTTTGTGAGGCCTTATCTCCAGATACTACTTTAACCACTGTTTGGAAAATGATTCGAAGATATAGATCTTCATACAATCCTCCTATCCAACTTGCTCCCACTTCTTCTTGGTTGAATAATTTCATGGACAAATTAGCTCCCTCTTTTTGTCCATCAGATCAAGAACTCCCTCAGCCATCTAATCTCACTAATTCTCATCCTCTTGAAGACCCCTTTGTTATTTCTGAATTAAAATTTGTTCTTCAAAATTTAAATGATTCTTCTCCTGGACCAGATGACATTCCGTATTCTTTAATAAAACTAGCTAATTTAAAATTCCATACAATAATCCTTAATATTTTCAATGAAATCTTTTCCACGGGTTTGATCCCTGACAGTTGGAAATCTCAATATATTATTCCAATTCTCAAACCAAATAAAGATCCATCAAATGGATCCTCATATCGTCCTATTGCTTTATCATCGTGTCTTTGTAAAATAATGGAGCATCTAATTAAAAATAGGTTAGACTGGTTTGTAGAACATAATCATCTACTTTCAAAATCACAATTCGGTTTTCGGAAAGGCAAAAGCACTCTGGATAATTTGTCTATTTTTACTACGGATATTAATTTGTCATTTTCTAGAAAATAATATTTAATGGCTGTTTTTTTAGATATCATCGGCGCATACGACAATATTCATATTCCAATACTTGTGGATAAACTCCGCAAGATGAACATTCCTGAAAAGATTATTATTTTTATAAAAAATCTTCATTGTTGTAGAACCATCCATGTATTCGTGCAGGGATGTGTAGTTGGTACTAGAGTTGTATGGAAAGGTCTCGGACAAGGATCAGTTTTAAGTCCAATACTTTTTAATTTATATATATCAGATTTAGAAGCTGTTATTACTAAACACTCTAGAATTATTTCGTTTGCCGATGATATAACTATTTATATTTCAGAAAAAACAATTTCTTTGGCTTTAATTCAAATTGAGAAAGCCCTGAATGACTTAAGCTTATGGCTTGCATATAACGGTTTGCGCTTGTGCCCAGAAAAGAGCAAAATTGTTGTTTTTTCCAAAAAAAAGATAACCCCAAATTTCATTGTACATTTCGAAAACCAACCCCTTGAAATAAGCTCGTCGGTAAAATTTCTTGGATTAAATTTCCAATCGTCTTTATCTTGGTTTAACCATATTTCTGAAATTTTAACGAAATGTAATAAAAACTTCAATGTTATCAAAGCAACAGCGGGAATTTGGTGGGGTTCTTATCCTACAGTTCTAAGATTAATGTACAATGCACTTGTCAGATCTCATCTTGATTACGCCTCTTTTCTTTTGGATCCATTGCCAAAGTACTTAGCAAAAAAGCTTAATCAAATCCAATATAAATGTCTTAGGCTGATATCTGGATGCATGAAATCGACACCAATTAACGTTCTTCAGGTAGAAAATGTCGAACCACCTTTAGAAATAAGACGCCAACTTCAGTCTGACAAATTTTTTGTCAACCGTCTTAGTATGCTTTCTCATCCATTAACACCAAAGTTACAACTTTTGCATAGTTACTGTCACAACAAACCCTTTTGGCGAAACAAAAAACATCCCTTACTTGTGATGAGTTACCATTCGTTATCTTACTACGCCCTAAAAATTTATCGAAGTCATTCAATTCCACTGTACCTGATCCCATATGAAAGCATTATTTTAGAAAATAATATCTGCCTTGATTTGGGTTTAACAAAACAATTTTGTTCATCACAAAATGCTTCAATTGTTCGCAAAGAATTAAATCGGATAACTAACGAAAGATGGCCTGGATTTTCTTATATTTATACAGATGGTTCTAAAACTCAGTCTCCTGTTTCAGCTGGAGCAGCATTCCTTTGTGTTAACCCATATTCAACCGGAGTCTTTAAACTCCCAGATGATACGTCTAGTTTTGCTGCTGAATCGATAGCAATTCTTGAAGCCCTTCAGTTTGTTGACTTACATGGGCTTGATAAAGTAACCATTTTTACAGATTCACTCAGTTGTCTTAAATTATTAATATCTTCTCCCTTTAAATAAAACCTGTCACATATTTTCGTCAAAATAAAATTTCTGCTTTATAGCTTGTTTTTCAAAAATTCGAATATTATTTTAGCGTGGATTCCCAGTCATGTTGGTATAATTGGTAATGAAACCACTGATTCTCTGGCAAAGGAAGCATGTAAAGTAGGGAATCTTAAACATGATCGTCTAATTGCGTCAGATATGATTACAGTTCTAAAAAGAAAAAGTCGGGAAACTTGGAGTTCTCAGTGGAATGAATTAAAATTAGTTAAAGGTACATTTTTTGGCCATATTCATCCAAGTATTCTCCCTAAGCCGTGGTATGTAGGTTCACTTTTAAGTAGGGATAAGATTGTAACTATATGTCGCCTAAGATCTAATCACTGTTGTTCTACAGCTCATCTCTTTAAAATTAATTGTAATAATTCACCGATATGCGAGTGTGGTATAGGTGTTGGAGATCTCAACCACATATTTTTTGAATGCCCAATAATGGTCGATAGGGAAAATTTAATAACAAATCTAATCAAACAATTTGCAACTTTGCCATTAAACATACAATCTGTCCTTTATTCACCAACAAATCATGTCATATTATCTTTATGTAAATATTTAAAACTTAATTTTATGAATCTTTAATAAATTTAAGTGTATTTTTAACTATATTTAAAATAATGTAAATATCAATAAATTTGATGTAATGTTTTGGTTTTTTCACAATGAGAGAAATGTGAACGTATAATTTATATACCCTCACAATTTTCTTGATTATCTTAATATAAGGGAATCTCAATTGCAATGATGATTATTTTGTTTAAGTTTTTATTTATTATTTCCTTTGGTGATTTTTATAATTTGTTAATATATTACAAATATACTTTATGTTTATTAATATTGTGAATGTATACTTTCATACATTCACAATATTGTCTCGATGTTAAAAATATTATTATATTACAATTAAGAGAACTGTTTTTGTACTTTTATCTTTGAAAATAGTAATGTAAAGTTTTGTTAAAATAATTTTAGTTGTTTTTTTCGGTTTTGGTCTATCATGTTTGGTTATGTTATATTGTTCAAATTAAGAGAAATGTGAAAGTATAATATATATTTACGCAATTTTCTTAATAAATTCAATTAATACTTTATATGAATTGAAATATTACATTGTTTTTTTTATTTTAGTTATATAATTTTTTTTTAATCAATTCTTCACTTATACTTCAGTTATAATTGGTATATTTTTATTTTACAATATAAATGTTCTTCTTCTTACTATACTATGTAATGTATGTTAATGAATGTGTTAATTATTTTTCAAAAATCAAATACTGTTACTAATATTTATTAATAATATTACCATGGTTATTTATTTATGTTAATTATTTATATATTTAAAAAATTGTATTATTTCATTTGTATATACTTGTAATGGCTAATTACGCCTAATTGGCGAAGGCCATAATAAAGAGAAAAAAAAAAAAAAAAATACTTATATACCCACCAGACGGAAAAACAAAAAATATTGTGTATCCATAAGCACTTTAATAATCAGAATTAAAATACAAATATTTTCTTTCTTTGAGTGGAATTGCAACGCATGCCGGGTACTCGCTAGTTAAATATAATTATTGACTAGTAATGTTTATCAACCTAGTAGATAGTTAGCATTGCGTCACATATAGGATTTGATACAGTCACACCTCAAATGAGCAATTCTAGACTTACAGGTCTGTTTACATATAAAATCGTTATTGAATTGTAATTCAGTTTAATATTTGAACGGCTTTTGATCACTATATAAAAGCAGGAGATGAATCAAAGATTACAAATTTGTATTCGATACGCTAATCTTTATCGTATTCTTTGTGTTTGTGCCCGAATAGCTTGATCTGCGCTAGAGTGATAAATAACATTCCAATTAGAGTTCTTCATTGGCATTACTCAACGCTTTACCAGCGTCATTTTACCATTTGCGTAGAAGGATTTCTACGCAATCGCTACGCTACCTGGACCCAGCGTGTCCAAAAAACTCGGGTTTTCTGAAACTCTACTCATGATCTTTTTAACATAATAATAACATTGATATGAACGCAACATTATGGTCGTTGCGAAATTAAGATTTGTGGTAGTCGCAAGGAGATGGCGGGAGGTTAAATTAAATTAACATGAGCTTTTATTTATAAATTCACACATTTATTACAATACAAGGAAATATGAAAAAAAAAAAAAGGAAAATTCTTATTGCTACTTATATCTAACCTTAATTAAATGCGGGAGCACTAATTGTTCAATTGTTTTTCCCATTAATTTTTATCTGTTTTCGCATTTGTGACCAATTGCACCGCCACGTGTGGCCCGCCGCGGGCGCGTGCGACAGCGGCATCTGGAGCCCGCCCCTGGTCCAGTTCACGGACGCGGGCTCCGCAGCTTCGCTCGCCATGTAGTTTCCGTAGCCGTGACCGGTTGTCTCGTGGTGGGTGGCCTCCGGTCCTTCGTTGTAGGCGGCAGGAATATCCACAACTTGCTTCGTGTATAAGCGGGGCCCTCGGATACCTTCCTGGGGCACATCGCAGCTTCCTGGCGGCTTCATCTCGAGGCAAAATGGCGGTCGGTATGGAGCTGCCCGGCGGCGCCCCGGAGCAGGTTCGACAGGCGTGGAGCGAGAGAGACTCGTTTCGGCTAGGCAAAACCCACCCGGCAATGCGCGGAGGATGGGATAGCGACCCTTCGTCAACCGTGGATACATGTTAGGAGCGGGGTGAGGAGGCGCTTGCATTGCCCGGTGCGTGGCCCGCAGAGCAATATTTAAATAAAGTTAAATAATAATTTAAAATTTGCGCTGAAAATAATATTTGTAATACGTGAACGTCACACGTGAGATGCGACCGTAACAACATCACTTTTATGATTATTGTACAATGTGAGGAGTATTTATTCTAACGTTAATGCTGTTGGTGAAATCATTGACATTTGATAATGCTAAATATTTTTACCTTGTTGAATTAGTGGTTTATTCTGACGACCGTTTCTTATCGGTCACTGAAAAAACTGACAATCTTGCAAATAATACTGACCGCTAGGCCAAGTAAGTACTAATTTTTTATTCTGACTTTTGTTTCAGGACGTTAGTTCAAAAATAACTACATAACCTTAATAATTGTGAGCGAATTCTTACGTAAAATGCTAAATTGTCAAAATTTGTATCACAAAGTTAAATTTTTAAAATATTTTTGTCTACTTAGATATTTATAAATTTAAAAATAGTAGCATAATACAGTTTTTTAAAACTAACCATTCTATTATTTAATTATATTATCAAGCCACGACGTGTTTTCTTTCTTTGAAAATTTATAAATTTGTTATATTTTTTGTTTTTTCCGGGAAAGTGCCTAAAGACGGTATTAAAATGAAACTCACAACAGGGTATATGACGCTTGAACCTCTTGCTCAATTATTGATCAGACCAAAATTCCATGCTCAATTATTGATCAAACCAAAATTCCATGGAGCACTTTGAATCGCTATAAAGCAAAGCAAGTACATTAAAGATATTCAATCAGCAGCAGTGTTGAAAAACAGAACGTCATTTGTTTCGCCAGTAATATTGAAGTGGACTTTGTATATGTTTATAAGCGAACTAGTGTAGAGAGTCACAATAATATTGCTCGGTTGCATGTGTGCGGATAAGATAAAAATTCCACCCATTATTATAAAGGGAAACATATGACAGAGGGTTTGAGAAACGCCGATGACTACCATGATAAGATTTACTTAGAAAGGTTAGATCACAAGCCCACTATTTCTAAGATGTTTTCAATATTTTATAAATAAAATTCCTGTCGCTCGTCCGGTCATTTTACTACTCGATTTCCATACTACAAAAATAACCTTAGAAATTCTAAAGATTTCTGCAGAAAAAAAATGGTTTCAGTTTTGCGACATACCCAGCCCACACGACCCACCTTCTATAATCTCTAGATGTAGGAGTTTATAAAATACATTTGTTATTAAAAAATGTTTTTTTTTGTTTTTTCTTCACCATGTTAGGGATATACTGTCTTCAAATTACTTCATATAACTAAGTTAACTCAGTTTATAGTCGTTTTTTACATGTGTTAAAAATAAGATGATTTAAGTTTGAGGATATTTAAAACTATGTTTCATACAAGAAAAAAATATTAGATTTCCGTTAGCATAAGTGTCAGTAATCAATTGAATAATTTTCAAGATATGTTAATTTTATCTTATAATCACCAAGTTAGTTTAGTTTACCCACAATATAAAATTTTGTAATATTGGACATTTTTCCGTTCGTCTCACAGATCTACAATGAATGGAAACTACAATATTTGTATTGTTCTCGTCATTGTGATCTTTCAAGCTTCTCGATTCAAAGAATTTTCGAAAACCAATTCAAATCGGCCAAATTTCATAGATTTTTTTTTTATGTATGTTTCTACATAGTTGATTAATTTAATTTGTATTAAAAATACCATAGAATTATATTCTGTAAATGTAACTTCACAACAAAAATGTGTTCTCCTTAAAAACACCAGTAATAATTTAATAAAGTCAATAACTTTATTTCATGCTGTATGTTATCATAATAAATTATTTTTATGAAAGGAATGGGAGAAAAGCAGCAACACAATCAATCTAATAGCAGAAGAAGCAAGCGGAGTTGAGTTTTCTTGGAGCAACTTCATATACATCCTGTGTTAATTCGAAATTCTTTTATTAAATGTATTTAGAACTTTTATTTTTCTATCATTTAATTTCATTTGATAATTTTAAAAAAAAACATTTCATTTACATACATTAGATACATTATTCGTACGGTGGTCAGCAGAAATATTTGGCAAACAACTAAATTCTTGTATTGAGTCGTTCATTTTGTATATAAAACTAGAATATTAAAAAGTACAATTATTGAAAATAGACAACATCTTTAACAGTACCGAATAAAATTTGATTATATAAATAATTCAAATGAATTGTAATATTATTTATATTGTAGCCAATAATAAACATGTGAGCAGCAATCAATATTTGGTTACGAGTAGATTTTTGAAAATAAATATTAACATGTTAAAATTTAAATATTAATACATTTTAAATGTAACAATTTTTTAAGATAAAATGACTCACGCCAAAATTAAAATAAAATGGTAAATACTGGGTTACCACATCTGCGAATGGAGTATAGTAAAAATGAGTAATAAGTTCAAAATATTTTTTAATATAGATAATTTGAAACGTTGTTTTAATCACTTTGTGAATTATATTTTATTATTTCTCTTTTTTCAATTGCGGTTATTAAACTAAGATAATAAATAAAAAATATTATTTCTCTATTTGTGGTGCCATCAACACTTGTGTCAGGTAAACATTTAAGGTTTTTGCAAGAATCAGTATAAGGTTTTCCAGCAGGTTGTACTTACATATTTATTATTTTAAATGATGTAATTTCACGTGTCTTAAAATTGATGGGAACTTTTGGCTTTTAGTGTACCATAAAACAATAAAAGTGAAAAATAATATCATCAAAAACGGTTTTTTGACCATATGTCAAATTGTTCTAATGTTTTTACTATTCTATGGTTAAAACAAAGTTTTAAATGATGTATATTAAAATGAATTAAAACCACAATGTAAAATTGGCAACTAATATTGTACAATCAGTTATTATTGTATAATGCGTTTTAACTCCAAAGTCCTGTAAATGTCGCTTAATTTATTTGCATAATAGATAAACTTAGAATCAACAGACCGCAGCCTTGCGACTGAATCAATACTACGAAAGCGTTGTATCTCAATCGTGTTAGAAATTCATGGCGGTGACAAATTTTTGAGAGAATTAAATATTTGTATTACATGATTAAATTTCAAACAATAATGAAATTATTAATTAAAGAACCATGTTTCGAAAATTCTCGGCATGATACGATAACTTTTTTTTTGACGCCAATACAGATATACTTCCAAAACATTACATTTTTGTACGCATTACACAATTTAATGTTCGTATTTTTCTGTAGAATCGAGTTATGTACGTTCAAATATGCTACTATTAAAAAGATATGGCTGTATTGACGTATGAAAAATATCTCCTCGATTGATCAAGAGGTAAGATACACAATAAGTCAAGAGAACTAATGACAACAATCTAACGGAGGAAGGCTGCATTTTAAAAACGTTGAATGCCTTATAAAAATATTTTTGTAAAATTTAGTGTATTCAAGTATTGTAGTAAGAAGATATTTTTTCATTTTGTTACCAAGGAATGAACTCTGTATTTAACAATTTTATGAATAATTTTAGTAAAATTTCCAAATCATTACGTATCTCCCTAGAGATAATATAATTTGATACATTATATACTTCTTCAATATTAGCAAAATTAATTCGTGGCCTCATTTTATATAAATAATTAGATAAAATACTTTATTTAAACCATTATTTATTAATTATTCAATATATTTTCGGAAGAAGATACCATATCTTTCCCCGGAAACAATGTATACTGAAATTAAAAATACGAGCATATATAAAAACAAAATTATGAAGTGGTGAATAATTAAGAACTAATATGAAAACAAATTTAAAAGGTGACTATTTGCAAAGAGGGTTTGGTTAATTATAATAAAGGGTTTTTCAATAGGGACGCTTAAACTTTCTTTCAACAGGGACAAGAAACTACGCCATATTTCTTCAATTTTTTTTGAGGTTAACACTCGTACTTAGTTGGCAAATCATCATGGAGCAGTACACACCGGAGCAACGCTTGCAAATTATTCAAATCTACTACCAAAATTCGCGCTCGCTCACCGCAACTTTAAGAGCATTACGACCATTTTATCGTCGTCATCACTTGCCTGCCACATCAACAATTCAACGTTTGGTGCAAAAATTTGAAAGCACATTATCGCTACACAATGTTTCAGTGCCAGCGAGATAAATAAATGCACGAAGTGAGGAAAATATTGCCGCCGCTAGAGCATCTGTTCTTGATGACCCAAATGAGTCACTAACACGACGTTCTCAACAATTGGCCATTTCTGTGACGTCATTGTGGCGAATTTTGCGAAAAGATCTTAGCTTACATCCATACAAGATTTAGTTGACACAAGAACTAAAGCCGCTTGACCATTTGAAGCGTCGCCAATTCCTCAATTGGGCTGCACAACAATTTGAAAATGATGCTGAATTCCATCGAAAAATCATCTTTAGCGACGAAGCTCATTTTTGGCTCAATGGATATGTAAACAAGCAAAATATGCGTTATTGGGCAGGCACCAATGCACACGTGCTTCACGAAACACAGTTGCATCCCGGAAAAATCACTGTTTGGTGTGGATTACATGCCGGAGGTGTCATTGGACCATATTTTTTTGTTGATGATGCTAATCGTCATGTTACTGTGAATGGTAATCGTTATTGCTCCATGATAACTGATTATTTTTGGCCTCAATTGCAAGGTATGGACTTGGCCAATAGTGGTTTCAATAAGACGGCGCTACCAGTCACACGGCACACGCAACAATTGACTTATTGAAAACCAAATTTGGTGAGCGTGTTATTTCGCGAAATGGACCAGTTCAATGGCCGCCTAGATCATGCGATTTAACACCATTGGACTATTTTCTTTGGGGCTATGTTAAATCAAATCTTTGGTCTATACCAACAAGCCGGCGACGTTAAAAGAGCTAAGAGAAAATATTGAACGCGAAATTGGTGCGATTCGGGCCGAATTATGTGAAAAAGTGGTGGAAAATTGGATTCAATGATTGGACTTCTGCAAACGTGCCCGCGGTGGTCATGCGAGGGAAATTGAATTTCATACATAATTGCCACTAAATGTACTTTAAAACATAATAATTTTTTTTTAGATATATTCATTCGTTTTTGTTTTATTTTTAAAAAAAGTTTGAGCGCCCTTAATAAAAAACCCTTTATTAACACTTTTTCTTATTTCTAAAATTTCAAATTTATGGAACTGTAAACCCCTAGTATTTGTATGTATTATTTCAAAACTCTTGTTATCATCAAAAGAACGGTTTGTTTCCGATTGAATCCTGTCGAATTATCAATAAATATTAGTTTTAACAAAATGTATAACATAATATACATTTATTATAATATATAAAATGTAATAAAATATGCATACTTATTTATAAAATTTAATAATGAATGAATAAATTACAATTATAATGAAATATAATTTATTCGGTATATTCAGACATACATATGTTTAAAAAATACATGTATATCATAGCCGCAATACGATTCGTCTACATAATATGTCTATGTGAGATGTTGGAAGTGCAGCACCCATGTTTATTTGTGAGCACTTGCATCGTCTAGGTGTGATTGTGGACACTTAGACTTGCCCAGCATCAGAGCCACTCCTTCCACCAGCCTCAATGGTTCGGAGGATCAGCACTAACTGCTATGTTTAGAATGAGGTTGTTAGGAAACGCTGCTAGGTTTTCAAAAGCATTGTATGTTATGTGGGTACCTGCTAGAGTTAACTCACTTAGCCTTTCGATCTGTCAAGTCTGCAAGCCAAGGCAGCAGTAGTTGCGCTTTTGTATGGTACGTATTACGTATGCACAAAAGTCCGAGTTAATTTTGTTAATAATGTTAAGTAATATATTTGTATTACGGTAATAAGGTACATTGGACAACTGGTGTAATAACAGGAATCGCTAGCGCGGGAATTGATTGCAGCATTGTTGCTCCACATGCTGGAAAGGCAGATATCATCCTTGAAATTTTTGTAATCATTGTATTTAATTGCATCACCTAAAAAATATAAATATTTTAATTTTAATAGTATTATAACTAATTTAAATTTCACTTTTAAATATCATGTGTTTTCAAATCTCGTATCAATAAGTTGTTTTTTTTAATAGTTCACACTATGGGCGCTCGTGTGCACGTTACGCGGTATGCCATTCGACGAGTGACCTCCGCATAGCTGGTAGACAACCAAAGTACAAACCGAATCACTAAGTCATTTAACAATTGTTTAAAGAAACGTAATAGGATCGCTGTCGTAGCACATTTTTTTGTTATATTGAATAGAAGAAGGCTGGGTTTTATGTGAACATTATTTAAAATATGATATTTATCATATTTATTTTTATAAGTACTTATGTTCATACATTTCTTTTAGTTCTTCCAAACAAATCAAGTTTGCTTGACAATGTTAACAAAATTATTTATTTTTATTATAAAGGGATGTTTTTTCTAAGAGGTTTGTTTTTCGAATTGGCAACGCTTTTTCCAGCGACAGCCAATTTGACAGCTGTGTGGTTTTCCATTTCACCATGAATAAACTTACGCTAGAACAACGCTCGCAAATTGGACAAATTTATTTCAAAATTTGTGGTTTAGTTACCGTGCGCTACGTCCATTTTACAGTCGACAAAATTGTTCATTCGAGCAAGTAATTCCAATAACTGTGGATCGTTTTTGCACCACGCATACTCGAATTAATAATACGCATCCACAGAGACGGCGTACAGTGCGTACCGAAGAAGTTGTTGCTGCAGTGGAGCGTAGTATTGAGGAAGACCTGAATGAGTCAATTCGCCATCGAGAGCGCGAACCGAAAAAGCTGTTGTTTCTTCAAAAAACGTTACAGTCAATGGAGAGCGCTGTAAATCCGTGATTACTGACTTTTTCATTCCCCACTTGAATGGCATCGATGTGGAAGAGCTATGGTTTCAACAAGACGGCGCAACACGCCACACAGTGCGTGCCATAATTAATTTATTGAAGAAATCATTGTATGAGCGCATAATTTTGCGTAATGGACCTGTGAATTGGCCTCCAAGATCGTGTGATTCAACACCTTTAGATTATTTTCTGTGAGGATATATGAAGTTGATTGTCTACACCGATAAACCAGGGACGAAAAATGACTTGGAAGCAAACATTTATCTCGTTATTGCTGATATACGTCCCCAGCTGTTCCAAAAAGTGGCCGAAAAATCGACTTCCAGATTGCGATTTATTCGAGCTAGCCACGGCGCCCATATGTGCAAAATCATATTTAAACACTAATGGCATAAAATTATCTTTCTAATAGAGCTAATACCGTGGCCATCACCTCGATTTTAATGTGTTTTATTTCATTTTAAAGTTATATACCTCAAATAAACACCCTTCATTAACTACTCACAATATCAATAATGCGAAGATACGATATCCCGAGCCCTTCTTCCTCGATCATTGTCTGTTAAATTCTGTAAATATATATTTCACTTACATTTTCAGGGATACCGACACCTTGGAGTACCACATTTGTGGCGAGCCTCGCGAGAGCACCTTTGACGCATATTGGTTTAATAACATTCCAGAATAATAGGCTTCCAATATAGTCTTCCGGGTCCGGCGACGGGCAGGCTGCTACCACCGTGCGGTTAAGATTCACGACTGCGTCGGTGATGTTGTTGCCTGCAAACGAGACGCTATCGACGATCCTTATGGCCTCAGCAATGTTGGGTATGCAGGTATTGGTGATGTTTATTTCTGTATTGTAGCAAAATACCGAGATTGCTGGTCGATTTAACTGAAACAATGTTTTAGTTTAAATATATATATAAAATATCTTTTTTCAATAAAATGCACAATTCTGTCGATAACGGAATGATGTATTATCCTTTGAGATAACGCTAATCGAATGCGTTATAGGTAAGGCTGCAAACTCTCATTGCCAATATCCTGAAAGTACTGATAATGCCTTAATCATTATGATCATTGAAGTATCTTCAAAACATAAAATAGTCGTGTTATTATCTAGAAATAATCGTTAAATCATGTACATACATAATATAATGTAAAGGTAATTGTTAATTTTTTTATTTATGTAATAATATATAGAAGCATTACATAAGTCATTTAATATTATCCATATTTTAGGTTTCATCTAATGAATAAATAGTTAAAATATTAAATTTATGTAATAAACTTAATAAAAAAAAATTAATAAAAGTATTGAATGTTTTCCAACAGAAAAACGTAATCGTACTTACTTTGGTAATATTTATATAATGTTTACGGAATTCATTGTGTACTCGTGTTAGCTTAAATAAAGGCAAAAAGATGAAAACTTTTAAAGTTTTTATTCAACAAAAGGGGATGTGGCATGAATAATTTAAAATACTCGTATGTCAGTAACATTCCGAAATCCAGCTGTTTTGATGAGAATAAAATTACAAGCTAATAAATATATGCATAAAATATCGCTTCAATAATTTGTTTAATGTTTGTTCCATACTGCGTTGCTAATCATGCATACACATGTTTTTCTAATAATATTTGTAATAATATTATCTAAAACATTAAAACTAAAATATTAATGTATTTCTAATAATATTATCTAAAACATATTAATTTCACAAAACATTTCATTTCGATTTATTTCCTGAAATGATAGTGGTCTATAGCTTGTTATATAAAAGTAACAGTGGTATGTAACTAAGACGAATGTCCACACATTACACAAAATTATTATTCTTTAACGTGAACTTCTTCGGTTTTAAAGCCAGCCTCGAGTCTGAACTCTGCAGACTGCGAATTTAACTATATCTATGACTTACATCTATGCAGTTGGATATCTGGTCCTGTGACCCGCCAGAGGTGATCACCGCAGCCACTGTGGCATTGTTTATGATCGAATAAATCTGACTTCGCAGATCGAACGACACGCTGATCAAATTCGTTTGCAGGTCGATGAGAAGTTGCTTGCCCTGCGCAGTCGCATTCTGGCCGACGCTGTTCACGCTACTGACCACAATAGCGGCGGCTCTCTCGATAAGAACATCGACTTCGGCAAATGTTTCGTTTACCTGAAATCATTGCATCGAGTAATTTCTTTAAAAAAACATCATAATTAATTGAATGACTTAAAAATAACATATGATTTTTGAATGTATTAGAATTACTAGTTACTATCAACACTTTGATAGTGTTTTATTATTTCAATTATTCAAAACTGTTTTTTTTCCACATGAGTTTTGGAACATATTGTTTGCAGAACACATGAAATTATGCAGTAAAAAAAATCATATTTGTGGCAACATTTTTTTTTAAGTCTCAAAATATTTATATGTATTTATACTAATTTATAAGAATGCGTAATTAATATTATTGTATAGTTGTTTGTATCTTACCTGAGTCAAATAAATAGCTAGTAGAAACACGAAAATAGACTTGGGGTACATCTTGTCATCTTGGTGATCATGGCTCGAGTTGTCGATTCCATTAAATAATCTTATACTTATACTCAAAGTAAGTGGGTACAGGTAATTTAAAACAAAAACCTGTCAACGAAAAATAAGTTCGGGTAATTTGTTAGTGTTTTTTTATTGTTTTCTTTTGCGTATTTTAGTATCGAATTATGCGAAATGGATACAAAGTAAGGCGAATTAAAAAACAGTAGATCGGACAAAATCAAGGAAGTATTAACCCCGGAACACGTTTTATGTTTACAAACTAATTTAGTAGGTATTTAAATAGAAAATATAAATAAATAAATCATACATATATCAAAAGCTTGTCGTTTATTTACAATAAATTAAATGTATCAATCAGAAAGATATGCATAAAAAATTTATTTATTGAAAAATTTATTTGGTTGCTACCGGGATATGAAAATTTGTCGTCAACTTACTCGGTTGATCACTCTTCACAAATAACAATAATTATTTTATTTATACTTTTATTGTAAAATAAACACGTTTGCAAAAAAAATCATTCCCTCCACTACATACGAGTACTTTTTACTGGCCATATCCATTCAGCATTCCCAAAATTCTGTTAAAGAATGTAAATGTTGGGATTTAATAAGAGTTGTCTATCCTGGGAATAATCATACAATTAACGTAGGTTTAGAGTTTGAGAATGCATCCATCCATGGCTTCTTCTTGCAGTGATTGTTCAGTGTAGTTATTCATTATACCATATATTCTTATTCCGGGTAGAGACAACGAGTTTCTCAGCATATTGATATTCTGAAAACCGAATTTTGAATAAAACGTTCTAATTTTTAAGAAAAATGCGAGTTCATTTTGATCTTAAATGATAAATAGCTATAATATATTTGTAAAATTTTTCTTGGGGCACTGGATGATGAATTGAAAACAGCATACACAAATAGTGTCCTTGTGTTTACTGTGCGTTTTAAAATAATTTGACAAATCAACGCTCTTTTTTTCAGTTATATATATAAAGCAGTAAAACTGGGTTTGTTATTTACATCAATTTACAAAATGCTTTATATTACAAAACAATATTTAAAAAATGCACCTCCACAGATTTTGTCCAATGTTAAATTGAAATCCAATATTAGTCGTTGTGTGAAAACGATAATTACGAAACCCAAATAAAAAAGATATTGTAATCCTGCATAAGATCGTAATAAAAACAAATAATTCATTAAAAAAAATATACACTTTATAACAAATAAAACACAATCACAAAAGGCACAAACTTTTATTTTCCTATTTGCGGGCTGTACATTGGAAACCTCTACATAATTTGAGGTGTTTTGTTCTTCCAAATTCTCTTTAACAATATCTCGAATAAAATTGGTAGAGAGTAATTTTCCAGCTCTCCTTTCAACAAAGGAGCAATTCTTTCAACATCTTAAGCAATTATTTTAAGTAAATAAGCCGCAACGATTAAGTAGCTTCAATTTAGCTTCTATCATATTGTGGAAGTTGATTTCATAGCCATTCACAAATGCAATATATATCTATAAAATGTGCAAATTGTCCATCTTTTGGTTTTTGACTGCAAAACATTATTGCGCACATTTAGTACTAGAATCCGTACCAAATAATGTTGTCGAGGATCATATACTGATTCAAGATACGTTGATTGAGATATGGGTAGCTGAATTTGAGGATTAAAATTGTGATTTTCTTCGCTGTTCGATACTAACTTCCCCGTTCGTTGCGAAAAATTTACTTAATTCTCATAATCAAAATTCTGCTCCAATGCAGCAATAATCTCGTCAAAGTTCATCTTGAACCAGAAAAATACAATAGAAAGCAATTTAAGATAGTATTCGATAGAATAATTACAAATATAAAAAGTTACGTTAATATTATTCTTATTAAGGAGAACACATTCTTATTGTTATTAGTTGTAATTATTCAGAATATAGATCTGTGACGTTTTTAATACAAATCAAATGTATTAATTAGAAAGATATGCATATAAAATCATTTTTTTCGAAAAATATTGTTGTTGCTACCGGAATTCGAACCTGGATCTATTCCAATCCGGGGAATATGACAACGCTCTAGTCCTGAATACGAAAATTCGTTAATCTGATGTACAAAACACGAACAATACATGTAAGAAGTAAAAACCGAAAGACATTATACGAAATTTTAATACCATCTATATTTGCATTAAAGCGTATGCATAAAATTACGTGTTTTGGCGTAGTCGATTAGATGAAAGATAGTATTCCAGGGGTAATTTAATAGACGCTTGTGGCTGGTGCTAGTCACCTAGTAATCAAATGGTCGGGGGGTTCTAGTCTTGTCCCGGAAGACCACCAATTTAGTCTACTTTGCGTAGTACTTGGCTCACTTTGAAAATAATAAGAATATAGTTGCGACATGTGGGTACTCCATGTAAGCATCTCTATAAAAAATAGTCAAAAACTGCTTATTTGGTCTCCGGTACCTAAAATTATTAATAAAAGTGAAAAATTGATCGAAAACCGAGTTGGTAATTGGGTAAAGAAGCTTGTACTCTGTATAAAAATGCACATCGCTCTTTTTAAAAACAAAATTTGACCTTTGATAGATTTAAAAAAATAATAAGTATAAGAACGGTGAACGCAAATCGACTCAATTATGTAATGCAGGTAAAAAGTAATAATACTTTTTTGTAACTTGTATTTCGTATTTTTAAAATGTTTGTGTTTTGCACTGTGGACTATTGAAATGAATAGATTGATATGACCTTCATTAATGAAAATTATTCTTACACAATATGTACTTATGCTTTATTTGTATGTTAACTAGACAAAATTGAAGGTAAAGCGCAAAAAACAGTGAACTATGGAAAACAAGCATTGATGCAAAGTCGTCAGAAATAGAAGATTAGAAAGTCAAAAGGTATTTTATAATGATTTTGAATATTCGACAACAAACTTTCATAAAACAAAATACATAAATTATTAACGAGAACTCATTCTTATTATGAAGTTGTAATTATTCAGAACATGAGGGAGGTGCATTATCTGGTGTAACATAGTAGGAAAATGCACCTTCCCCGAATTGGAAAGAGATCCAGATTCGAATCCTGGTAGCAACAATTGTATTTTTTTTCGATAAAATTGATTATATATGACTATCTTTCAATTAATACATTTAATTAGTATTTAAGAAAATTATATAAGATCTCTGGAAAGGTACACAGATAAAATTATCTATCGAAAAAATAAATATCAAGATTAACGTAGCGTGTCCATCTTAGGACCAGTAAAAGGACTATTTTAATCTTTCACTTTAAAGATGAAATAAAATTATTTTCATAAAAAAATAAAATGGAATGTTAGAAAAAAAAAATATTTTTGTGTTGACGATCTTTCAGCGTGCGATCAATAAATGTTTGAATTATTTAGTACAGTAAGTACCTATTTTGGACATAAATAAACAAATTTCTATTCACAATAAATACAAAGGTCATAAAAATATAAAGTTTAAAAATCTACAAACAAATTCTAATTTAAATCCCAGTAGACATGAAGTCGTTCGTTTTCTATTTCAAAAATGTAACAAAAAAGTTACTCTCTCTTTCTCGGTTGATGTGCATATGACGGAGTATTGTGGTTCTCTATTCCACATGGTAGAGTACTTGCTTCCATTATTCGCGATCTTGAGCCTTGCTAGGTGCGACGTGCAGAGATAGACCAAGTCCGGTCATGTCTCGGACTTGATCTGTCATTCTAATTGGAGATTGACCTCTCGCCCTTCATCCACGTACGTTCCCCGCGATCACCGATTCATAATTTACAAATTATCAAAGAATTATTTTCTTCTTTATCACGGAGTTCTTGAAGAATGGAGACATTCGTTCGTTTCGCAGTTTTTGGTATAAGCAGTATGCAACGCCAACAATCTAGATGGCGTCGTGCATGTTTCTTTCTTTCCATGGAGATTGTCCAATCGGGTGACACGTTCACTGAATTTTTACAAAAATAACTTATACTTAGTTTCAACCAATCATATAGCCATTAAACATAAACATACGCGTAGTGTTGCCCGCGATTCATAAGGATTGACATCTTTGCAAAAGCACTATTAATATTTATGTTTCTCAAGAAAAAAAATCAATATAAGAAGATTATAAATTTTAAAATGTCATCATATATAAATTTGTGTAATCCTTTTAAAAATAAACGTAGTCCCTCTGAAACGTTAATATTTATTTATGTATATTTTTAACATTCGCACAATTTTTCCATTTGTTTTCAGTGATTCTTCACAGATTTAGATTTTTTATTTACTATTATATTATACTTATAATTTGATTTTCTATAGGTTACTCTATCGGATTACTATAGAGGTCACTAATTTATATGTTGCTATGATATAAACACTTATTTTCAGGACATATTACGGACATTGGTTCTCTGTTAGTTAATTTTCTCGAACCTTTCCCGAAAGACTGTTTCTCACAAGTCTCCGTTATTTTAAATTACTAGTCCTACGCGATTTTAGCAATTTTGGGACATTATTTATTATTTGTTTATTTTTATAAAAAGTAATGTTTTAATTTGTATATGTTTTGTTAAATTGTAACCACATACAATGTACATATTAAATAAATACTTGGTACCAAGATCATAAATATAATATACATATTACATATGCAAATGTCAGGAAATATAGGGTGTTCAGCAGAAAAATTTTAACATTAAATTGTAAATGCTCGTAAACCATCAGGGTGATGTAAGTGGGAAGGATATCGTTCGACGCGCGTGATTTGCGTATTTGCTATTTATAATGTGTCACTGGTCAGGAGCGTACCGCACGTTCGCGGTTGAGCAATATTTAAAGTGCGGTGATTCATTGGTTCGTGCGCGTCGCACTTTTGTACTCACTTTAATATTCGACGAGTAAGTAAATAGCCGAGCACGCAATTTATCTGGTATTGGGTTTAAAAGTTCAGACAAGAAGGGACAATGGTTAACCAAACTCTTCCGGGACCATTAACGTCAGCAGCAATGCCAGAAGATGTTGCTCAAGTTCGACGTGAAATAATACGCAATCTGCGTAAATCGATGAGGAAGATTGCAGCTTGTACTGGAATAAAAAAATCAACAGTGCACGTTATTTTGAAAAAGAAATACAGTTTCACCCATACAAACTGCAAATCGTACAGTTTCTCAACGAAAATGACTATTCTTCACGTAATATTCCCAATATTCAGGCCCTACAAGAAAATATCCGCCGGGAAGTTGCTGCCATTGAACCAACGCTTTACTCTCGCGTGTTCGCAAATTTAAGAGTCCGATTGCAAGAATGTCTTGAGAGAAATGGACGGCATTTAGACGATATTGTTTATGAAACGTTAAATTATCATCGTTAAACTCCATTTTGTATAAATAAAATATGACAATAACATTGTACTTTTTTATTTAATTTAAAATTAAACTTGAAAATTTTCCGCTGGACACCTTTTATCAACACTACTTCACTGAAATCTGCGACAATTTATGGTTATTACTGAAATTGAATAGAAATTCTGGTGAAAAAGTTTATTTATTGAATAGATTATGTTTTATGAATATGGTATTAAAAAGAAATACAATTTCTTGTTTTTTAACCTTAAAAGTTTTGGCAACAACATAATATCAGTATATATATATATATATATATATATATATATATATATAGTATCATATATTATTTAAAAACAAAAATGATATGCATACACACGACAGGTCGTTTAGTGGGAAAAAATCTTTGACTCGAACGAGACTTAAAAAGACTAGAGAAAAAAAGGGAAATAATTCAAACGCGTTTAAAATAATGTCATTTCGATTTTTACTCTGCATATATAATTAAATAAAAATATATTTTTGTTTTAATTATATTATAGATATGTGAAATTTTTGTGGTTTCTAGCTTTTTATTTATGCACGATCCGTTTAAGGTGCCACTTTCAATAATAATTCAAATTTTCGCGTTTTAGACGAAAATGTGTTTATGGGTTTTTTCATTCCATATCGCTCAATAAAAAATACACGTTAATAGTATCGATATAAATAATATTTAATATGTTTTTGATATTAAACATGATTTTAAATAGCAGCTAAAGCCTTAAAGCATGTTAGTAAATACAATATATTATTTAAAATATTTGTTTTTCACTAACAAAAAGTTTTAAAAACGCCAAAAATTAATAGTATGTCATGCATATTGAGTAGTTTATAACCATTAATTTTAAATATTTTGTTAATTTGTTTCAATGTAGATTTATCTCCGTAATCTTGGCTTCAGGATTAAAAGAAAATATATTTTGTACATACAAGAATTTTCTATATTAAGGCAATTTTATGGCATGCGGAAAATTAATTTAATGGTCGAGGTCTTTCTTATAATGCTTGTATTGTCTGAATTATGGCAAATAATATTCAGTTTTAAATTAGTGTAAATATCTTACTTTTCTAAGTTTTAATAAAAGTCTAATTTAATGTGCCTATAATTTCTCATATGAGTGTATAATAAAAACATATAAAAGCATAAAAAGACTAAAATCCCTTATTTATAATAAAATAAAATATGTAGGTGTATTGTTTGGAATTCAAAGTGGTCAAAAATTAAATTTAATTAAATTAATACCCTGAATCCTTCACGAACTTTATAACAGCGGCATCTCTCTTTTACACAAAATAATATTGTTACGAGTGACTGCGTCAGTTAATATCGTCGTTATAAATTTACCACAAACTATTGAAATTTTTAAAATTAGATAGATTAGAAGTGATTGATTATTTTTAATTTTAACTCGTAACTCAGTAAAATTATCCACGAAAGCTGCACTCAAAATAACGTGTTTGAAAATTTCCTAACATTTTAATGATATGAAATATTTATTATACTCTGTTATATATTGTGTACTCAAACATATTAGTATATTATACAATAGCACTTGTGGTTATGTTTGGCTTGTTTTTATTTTGCATTCACGCAATTATTAATTCAGTTATCTTAATAAAGCGCTTCATAAAAGCAATAATTGAGGACTGAACACACTAAATAATAACTCTGATGATCGACTGTGTACTAAACAATGGGAATGTGCAGTTAAATTGCTATTTTCAAATAAAATCCTTCTACACGACGAAAATAGTTTTAACGTCCGGAGATCAAATTTTTTGAGTCAATTGGCGGTATGTATTGTAGATAAAAACTTATTTAAAAAATAATCATTCGATGGTTATAAATCAAAAAACTCTACCATTATGTGTTTCGTGTGTCGGTTGGAAACCTGGTATAAGGAATGTTGCTGTATATTTACCAACGAGTTTTCTTCATCTACACACTGCCATTGTACAGGCAATATGTATAACATTTATGAAGTACTTATACCGTTTGTGGTTAAGTAACATTTTAGGCGTTTTACGGTACGATAACTTCATATTTTACAAATTAATGGTTTTATTCGTATGTCTGGGAATTATATTCCTCGCACCAGCGTAGTGCCGAATTAAAAGGACAAGTGCATCATTTGTACATATAATGATATACATAGAAAATAATGAATTTATTTAAGAAGGAATTCTCATGATCGATACTCAAAATACAGTGATTTGTTAGCTTTGGTTTCGGGCCTTTTTATTATATATATAATTCTTTGTTCTTGGTTAATATAAACATTTTTTGTTTTAAGGGAAGATTTTAGTCCCAACAGTTCAGAAGGGTTCATTGAACGCGTTAGTTAACCTAAACACCGACCCTTGGTGTCTCAAGTGAGCTTCCAAGTAACCGAGTTCGTCGTTCTGACATGTTACTCAAGGTAAAAACGGAAACAAATTCAATTATAATATGTAGGTATGAATTTAACATATATAAATTGCATCTATTTTATTAAACCGTAGAGTTAGTAAGTAGTGATGGTAAAATAAGTAATAGTATAAAGTAAGAAGTATGAGAAGGTAGTTAGCCGGAATATAACACGGGCACGTTTGTCGCCTTTTATCATCAAATACATACTTAAGGCGACACTCGTTAGATGTCGCTTTAACATATACTAATACACAAAAGATGGTTGGTCTAAATATATTACATTTAGTGACATCCAGCATTACAAGATCAATTCAAAAAAGATAAAATTTTATTCTCAGCTTGTCCGAAGTGCAGAAAAGTTTATATGGAAATTATAAAAACTAAAAATTAATGGTGTTTTTAGTATCTTCCAAATATTTTAATTATTGGCAAGTATTCTTGCTTCTTTATATTATTTTGACTCTTCTTGAAACAATGCTTCGATTATAGAATAATTATACGTCGTGCAGCGTCTATCCTCAACATATAGTAGTACGTAAAATACTTTTTTTTATATGAATATACAGTTTATAGTACATAAATTACATAAAAACAATAATTATCCTTACAAAGTAATATTTAAAAATAACAGTGCTATTATGCATATTAGAGTTATGGAAGAAACGTAAACATGGTTAGTCATAAGATTTTTTTGTATACATATATAAATATATGCATAGAGGGGGTAACAGATCTTGCCTATAATATTTTATGGGTGGATTCGACTAAATCACGAGTCTGAAATATTCAAGAAGTGTGTACAAATTCTGTACCGCTACGTAAAATCTTAATGCTTGAAATTTTTTCAAAATCATGCTAAGCTTTAAGTCTTTTGATTTTGAAAATTTGTTTAATTTTTAATAAAACCTCATAATTTGGCATTTATTTATATTAAAATTAAGCTTGTCATATATGCACTATTCAAGTAATTTACATAAATTCAGTGAGAGTGTAGAACAAGATCCTCGGGATCGTTTTGAAAATTTTAACGTTTTAGTAATATATAACGGATTTTGTGGTAAATATTCTCAAATTTTCTAGGCTAAGTTTGTTGGGCACCATTAGACGCCAACCTATTTTAATTCAAATTAAAGAATCATAAAAATTCGTTCCAGAGAAAACAGTAAAAACATGATACGGTAGCTAGTGTTTATAAGTGACACAAGTGGTCAGTGGCAGAAGGAATTCTTTCAATTAGTTGATCACAAAATTAAATCAATGCGGATATAAACATATTCAATAATAATAAAAATGATTTATAAATATTAAAAAAAAATAATTCAACACAGAACATGGAAATTTGTAAATAAATCATGAGTCGACTAATCAAGTAGAGCGGCATCAGTGAAACATTGCTCAGTTTAAATTGTTTATTGTGTAACATGAGAAATCATACTTCAAGAAAGACCTAAGAAAATAATGTACTCAAGATCATGAAAAATGTCTGTATTTCGCTAGTATTGTAACTGTCCACGATACTAGCGAAATAATATGTAATATAAATAATATGAGACGAAAATATCTAGAAGTGAGTGATCTGCTTGATCGTGGCAGCGGGATGTCGACTCTGACACGGTATCGCAGCTTTTATGACCGGCTTGCGACTCGGGCTGCGGCTGCGCGCGTACCTGGTCGATTCGTTAAGCCGTTCATTGGGGCCAGTAGTGGCAACTGGTACGATTACGGGGGAGGGCGCCTTCTATGGCAGTTTCCCAATGTCTAAGCTCTGTTCTACACTGATATTGTAACTCGGTCGTCCAGTTCTAGAGGGTATTCAAAAATAACATTGCCAATTAGTCGGTGTACCAAAGAATATCGCCGGACAGATGTATGAGGTCATCAGTCCATTGAAGTAGTAGAAATGTGCCGAATGGGTGACTACAACAGCATCAACTGGTGTCTCAGTCCGGTGATGCTAGCGGTCCAATTGATCGCTATACACCACCCGGATAATAATGATCTGTTCGGCTGGGAGTTGTCGGCTAATGATCACAACTGGTACCGAGGATGAAAGCTGGTGACAGAAGCTCGAAACAAAAATAATGTTTAATTAGACAAGGTCAACAGAGTCAAAGTTATTTCACATCACTAATGGCAGCTGACTATGAATTAATCAAAGTCTCATCATCAAAGTCCAGTTGATAGCTGATATTATGGCAGAATATCAGGATCAAGTTCACTTATGTTTTGAAAAGAATTATGTCTATGAAGACGGCTTCCGATTAACACATCCTCCGCGGTGGTGGATCAGATCTAACCTGGGTGTTTGCAAAAATATGAATTACTCTACAAATATTTGTTTAATCCTGTTTTTCTTCTGGCTAATATTTTATTTAATATTTACAAATAATTTGAGATACAAATAAACGTTATCGGATGAGATTCAAATGAGTTATTGATAAAAATGTAAAAAAAACGCTCAAAAACTGACCTAACACAGTAGCTTTTACACGATTGAATCTCAGCGCTTACGTCGATACATATATTGTCAACATTGTGAGCATATTTTTTTACGGCGGGTAGACAAAGGATACCAGAATTCATGTATTTATTTTGTCTGGCGGCCCCTAGACAGTGCTAGCAATATAACTTTTTGAGGAGCGTTGCGCTTACCTGTAAGTTTTATGACAATACCTGGACGGGTTTTCAATATTGTTATTGCTAATTATAAATGAAAATTATATTTTTGACAATTATACTCTGAGAATAACAAACAATTTACTGACCGGAATTCCCAGAACACAATCAATCTATTTTGAGTTTAAGTTGTCTATTGTTACACTTATTTTTTAAAATTATTTCAATTACGTTTGTCTCTGCTTATAATATTGTTTATTGCATTTTGTATAAAAAGGATGTAAATTTTATAATATATTTATTTCTCTTCTATAAATATTTTGTTTAAATTATTTTCATCCGGTTTACGTGTTAAAAGACTAATATATACAAAATAAATAATTCTTTTTAAAAGTTTATAACCACTGTTATATACCAGCAGATAGTGTAATCACCAACCAACGAGAAGATCACACGCTCAGTGGATGTTTGTATTTTGGATGCGTAACAGTACGTACAGTATTCGTAATATTTTTAAATTTTTAACTTTAATTTTTTAGCAGAAAAATTACAACACAGCATACAATTTCATTAAATCATATTTAAAATGAAATATCTATAAAATAATATTTCAAAAAACGGTTGAAAAACCAAAAACTTGAGGTTGGTCTAAAATGACCCACCACCGCCGGATGTACTTTGTTTTGACCCACCGGGCAGTAAGTGTTAAAAGTTCAGAAAAATATTAAAGTCCGAATTCCAAAGTATAAGTTAAATGTAAACAATGTCATCGCTTTAGTTAGATATTAAAAGAAAAGACAAACTTTTATTAAAATGGATAAGTATCTATGGTTTATTATAATTAACACGAAGAAAAGTTAGTAAATGCCACTGTATATGAATGTAAATAAACCAATAGGTACTCCGCGTACATACCTAAGGTAGGTATTTTTTGTTTATTTTGATTGCACTGACAGATGTTAAAGTATCACTGGATTATTCAAAACACCACAAATTATTATAATTATTTATCAAAAACGCTACAATTACTATTGGGTTTCATCTAAATTAGTCACGGATCTTGAGAATTTAAAGTTATCTGTTAGTAATTAAAGTCGCATCTGACAGCTGTTCAATGTTTATAAACAAGACTAATGTCACACGTTAGATGCGAAAACTTATAAAAGACACACGTTACTTTCCCGACGGAATCGCATATGGGGGACTGGCCCATATATGGAATTTTACAAATGTATATGTGACTTATTAATAGTGTGGGGCACATGTTTATACACGACCCGAAATTTTACGAAGCCAATGGTATTCTATCGGTTTGGTGTTCAGAGACCGACGGCAACGGAGTGGGGGTGCTACGTTTAGAAGCGTGCCCATAACGGACTGCCGTTAGCTCTCGAAATGCACTGACGACTTATGCACTGGCGGTAGTGGACAGTAGATAAATTGTACCGCTCGAAACACTGTACTTTCAGCTGCACGTGTACCTAGTACGGATAGGTGTTGGCGTCTGCAGTTCCTTCGTCGCTGGTTGCAGTGAAAATCTCGATGTTCTCGGTTGGACGGCGGTGGTTCAGAGACGCGACATTTCAGGGGATCTGAATCTCTGAAATGGCAATGGGCACATTCACCGAAACGCGGCATGTGCGGTGGCAGTGGGCCGGATGGAGCGGGTTTAGGCCGGCTCAGCGGCGTAGCGTAGGAGTCCAACCCTACGCTTCTCAGGACTTCCGACAGGACAGGCAGACCAGCCGTGGTCGGCGATCCAGCGCTATGTAGGGCTGGCGTCGGCAGGTTCCTTCATCGCTGACTCCAGGGAGAGGCTTGAGGTTTCTTCAAGTGCCAGTTCTTCTTGAGAGGCTGACGAGACATCTCGGATGGATCTGGTTCTCTTCCTTCCCATACGAAATGTTAATACTTATATTCCCGTGGGAAGCTGACCTCCCGTAGGTCAATATTTTCCTAATTAGTCCACAGAAAGTGCTGGGGGGTCCGTCCACCTGCGCGGGCTGCCACTTCACGTACATTATGATTTGATTCGATGTATTTATTTACATTACATATATACGTAAAATATTACATAATTATATTAATCAGATAACATTTCTGAATGATGATTGCATTTCCCCACTAGGGAAGCCTGTTTTGGGGCAATGGTCAGATTATTCACGCAAAGTTATCTAATTTGACCTGCAATTATAACAAATTCTGATAGTAAATTAGCAAAGGTATTTTCTTAATTTGTTCGAAATTTCGTAATCGTTCGCCACGGGTAGGTGGCGGTAAATTATTATTTATCATTGTTTCTCCATACGATGTAGGTATTCTGCATAAATATTATTTATAGGTATCAAATTATTGCTAGGACCGAAATTATAAATATAGGTTTCTTCTGAAAATCTTAGTTCAGTTGTATAGCGGTCACGAGAAGGGATCGTTCGCGCGGTCTCTTTCCAGATTTAGCAATTATTCATATCTTTCAGACGATATTTTGGCAGCAAATTTTGAGTGTTGAGAGACTAGATTACAAGGCAATTTTTAGCGGGGTTTTTAACCATCAAAACTACTCCATATCAGTTTATTTAAAATTATTAAAGTACACATATTAAAATTATAAAAATACACAGTTACTTTTTTTGTAATATTCTACGAACTGATACATTGTAAGATGGGTATAATGATAGCAGCTGCATCGAAAGAAACAAGCCCAAGTTGAAATAAAATGCAAACCGGATCTGCATCAATAGGTCCCAAAGATGAAATAACCGTGGCTGCTTGCATTCCCTGAAAAATTACAATAGTTATGATTAATATTTTAATAATTATTTTATTTTTAAATAAATTAGCCAGGTAAGACTTAATATGTGCGTAAGTAGGTTCGGTTGATAACTGTAATATATAAACATTTAAACCTACTGTGCAAAAGGTTAGAACGCCTAATTAGACAAAAGGCCATGCCTGTGTTTCAAGTTAAAATTAATAGGATTGGATACAAAACTTTGTATGTTTTGACTGGAAAAGGGTTAAAGTACTGAAATATTAACTCTCAATTAAAAAAAAAATAGAACTAGTGAAATAATAAAAATAAACAAAATATATAATAGCAACAGTGCCTTTGTAAGTGAAAATCCAATAATTGTGTTTTCTTGGATATATTCAAATATTGCTAATAATATATATACTGTCAAAATAAGAAAATATATAAAATTGAGAAATTTTTGATTTTTCAGACGTATTCTAGTATAATGTGTTAAAAAAAATTTACAAATAAAGAATATTGCTTTAAATAGTTAAAAATACTTAATAATTAGATTCTAATTGTGACATATATGCTGTTTCAGGGAAATTAATTATCAAATTTAGTTCATGGATCGCTATAGTGCAGTGGTACTCGAAGTGAATCCACATATTAACATATACAAAACATTCAAAAATTAGATTGATATGGAGATTGATTATTGCGTGAGAATGGTGATGGTGGTTATATTTATATAAAGTGATCACTTAAGCCAGCCGAAGACAGGTCGTAAGCCCTGTAATTATCCATATAAATTTGTGAAATTTGAGGTGATGTTTGAAATATTTAAGCGGATCTTGGAGAATATCAAAACTGGGGAATAATGTATGTATTTACTGATTCAACTACGATGCTTGAGTAAATGGTGTGCATTGTTAGTCCAGTACATAAGTGTACATGTTAGGGGTGTTAGAATTCAAAAGGCAGCGGGTAGCATTTTTCTTATGATAAGTATAATAATTAAGAGAGAGAAATTCACTATATCTAATTCTGTATCAAATATCTACATAGACGGGTGGCTGATCATCGATATTGTCTAGTGTAAAATATACTTTTTTCTCGTACTAGCACAAAAATATTATCTTGATCAAATTTGTTCAACATCTTATGAGAGTTTCCTTTTGGCGTTTTCAATTTACTTTAAGTCCTCCAGTTAAGACAACATTAGATTAATGCGGCACTATAATCAAATTGCGAAGTTTTTCTAAAATATTTTAAACGTTTTTTTTTCAATTCTATTATTTTTTTTTTGTAGAATTGTTGACCGTATAACCAATATTATGTGGATAGATTTGAGAACGTAATAAACTCGAATTGTTGTTATGTTCCTTTTTTATATGTGTCTACCTATTTCAATGGGTCTCATGTAGTTTTTTAACAATCATTGTGTGATTTGTATTAGATTTTAACGATGATTGGTAACTGATTACTCGTAATTCAGTGAGTATAGTACCTGTAGATTTCATTCTTATATATGTATATACACATACCTCGGCTGAACCGCCATCTAATTTTAAAGCGAATAGAGAATATTTTAAATCAAAAACGCTATCTTTCTGATTTTTTCGGTGCCGGAAAGAATTTTTTCCTATAAAATAGATCGCATAGTTTCGGTGTCTCTAATTGTTTAATTTTTATCTCCTGATAAAACCCTATACCGCCTGCGCCAATTTGTTATGACTTGTCGGCTCTGATGATGATCTACTAGAAGCATCTTTTGTTGGGGTTGAATGTGGTGACGAGAATAATACGCTGTTTGTACAATGTGACAATTTACAGTATTTATTTCCGGTTGCCGGTCTTTCTTATACATGCTCCCCTGATAGGCGTCTTCATGCTCACTACACACAAACACATACGTTTGACCTGAACGCGCATGCACCTGTCACTATCAATCCACAGACATTACGCATATAGAAACTAGTAGGATGTTTATAATTCAATGTATATCGAAAACACGAATAAATTATGACACCGATCTATTCACAGGGCAACAAAATAATTTTTTTTTTTGGTGCCGGAAAAGTAAGAACTGATTCACATATTTTTGATGTGCTGATTTTAAAAATACATGGCTCTTTTTTGTATTAGCTCTAGTTTTTAAAATACAGGCTAATTCATTTTAGTTCTGATAAATGGCAAAAATAATGATATTTTTAGAGATTAAATTAAAATTTCGTACCTAAAATGAAAATCTAATTAGTCAGTTTCAATTACCTATTATGTGAACGTAAAACACAACATTCCTATATATGGGTAACCCCCATCGAGTAACTAAGTAATAAATCGCTCATATTGCCCCTACCTTACCAGCTTTTATTTTCTATTGAGTTTTCGTAAAAATGGTTAACTTCCTTCTTGGACAACAAAGTGGATATATTGTATAAAATATCCTTGTTTATTATGTCTTTGGAACAATAGAGCTAAAGATTAGCACTGGGTTAGCAGAAATCGGTATTTAAGAAATGTCATAATTTGAGGAAAACAAAACTAAATAACCTTTAGTTGCGAGAGAGAAAATCATATTTCCATCATTGCACATCATAATGGAGCTTGTGAAAAAAATTGTGAAAGCTTTAAATCCTGATGGACTTTATTTTGGTTACTTTATACAAAAACTAGCACAGAAAATCTGAAATCCCGAATATTTTATGGTCCTCAGAGAAGGTAGTTTAATAAATATACACAATTTACCGCATCAATAAACGAGATTGAATCTGACGCTTGGTGTCCATTTGTTTAAATAGTAAAAAGTTTTCTTGGACATGATAAGGCTGAAAATTACATAGATTTAGTGGAAAATATGTTTTACAACATTGATATTCTCGGCTAAGCATAAAAGTTTACTACCTTCACAACCACTAAATCGGTTTCCAGAAAACCTAGATGATTTTAGTGAAATGTTTATTTTATGTCTAAAACCATATGTCTGGCTGCTGAAATTATTATTTATCAAATCCAATCTTTACACAGTTTGGTTTTAGGTACTTGGTTAACATGCATTTTCTATTCTTTATTTCGTGGTTACCTAAACGAAAGCTCTAGAAATATTATAATACAACTTGTAAATGCAATTTGTAATTTAACTCACATCCCTGACGAAGGCGAAACTATGTTGCGCCACTTGTGTGGTGAGTTGCGCGATAATCCCAAGGGTGCAGGCACCGTTGTTAATGCCTCCAAACATATCTCCAGCTGGCGGCGGGGGACAGGCAGTTGCCACCGTAGAGTTCGCATTTGAGATTATGCTGGTGATGTTATTAGATGAAGCCGAGATGCTAATGATGAGACTGATAGTCTGGGTAAGATTGTTACGGACACACAAATTAGCAATCTTGGTAATAGTGTTTATCTGAAATGCTGTAACTGCTGCTTGATGATTCTGAAAAATATTAATAAACTAATTTAAAAACATTAAATAAACTAATTTAATTAATAAAAAATTGCTTAGAAATATTATTTAGTACATTTTAAAACTATTTAGTCAATAGTGAATTGTGAATAATATGGCTGAAGCATTGACAAAGCATCGAGTGTTTTATAATTCAGTTTTATTAATCTAATTTTTGTACCAAAGCAACTTACTGCGACCGTTTTCAAACAAATGCATTTTTATTAAATGTAAAGTTTAACGAGCAGATTCCACCGACGGATTTTTCCAGGGGGGGGCGATATTTTTCCAAGCGGCGGGCGGCGATAAATTTAGTTTACTATTTAAATGTATTGTAAAAAATCCGAGCCTTATTACTCAATAAATTCACTAAATACTCTCAATACTATATTGTCTATAATTTTAATTTAGTTCCGAAAGCTTCAGGATTACACATTCTAATCTTGAGATTTATAAATATTGTTTACTGGACCGGATTGGATTCCCTAATTGTATTGTGTGATAATATTTATTATATGTTACATAACTTATTAAAACAATATTAAGTGTTTGTTTACCTTAGTTTGAATTTAGTAAAATCATTGATGACACGTATTCTGTGTACGCGCCTCTGTTTTTTTTATTGTACACTACGAAAATTGAAATAACTTAAGCATCATTTCAATGATGACAAACCTTTTGTCATTCCTAATGAAGTACTATCATCAAACTGCTCGTTATCAATTTGATTTGTCATAATTCACATAATGGAATAATCTAGAAATAATACAGGATAAATATTTGGGTAAAATGACCTATTATTTATTTACTATTAATACTTAAAATACGGGTCTAGGATCAATCAACCCCAAAAATTTACCACCAGCAATTCACCGCGTACAACTAAACGTAGTTTTGCAGAAAGCAGTCAGTCCACAAATTAGAAAAAAAAAAGTGATATCGTTTTTATCGGACTCAGTACATAGTCAATTCTATATTATGCTAAGCACAGTGGCGCCACGCCGCTAAAAAAATGATAATAATCATGTTCTGAAAATTTTGTTGATCGCATAATTACCACTTTAAAATCTGAAAAACTTTACAATATTCAAACAAAATATCTCAAATCTATTTTTTAATTCTATTAATAGTCATACCTTTGATATTAACTTTTGTTTTATTTATCATTATAAAGGTAAAGAACATACAAGTTGTGTGGGTGTGATTATTCACAATTCTCGTAAGAGTACTTTTATCTCATGAGTTTTTTGTGGCTAGCTATTTTCTGTATAACTACGATGAATTTATTGTCTACTAAAAAATGAAAACATTAATTATTTATAAGATACTTCAATTTAAAAATAGATTGAATTTAAGAAAAATTAGATTTGTTCAATTTGAAATGCATGTGTAAATATATTGAACCAGCAAAATAAAACGCCATTTGACAAAGTTGGGCGACATTGACTAACTCGTTTAACCGTTTAGACTAATTAGATTGCTCTTAGCAGACATTACTAACTCATTCTTAGGTTTTCACGGCCGTTCAGAATCTTCTGTGTACAGTTTTCTAGGCTAATCTACCGTGTACATCTGATCTTCTGGCCGACGTTTCGAATTCAATTGCAGGGTCCAATATCAGCCCTGATGATGGAAAGGTGGTGAAATGCTGGTAATAACTTGTTCCAGATATCGCCGAAACTAATAAAAATTTAGAACAATCGTTCCATCTCAAGAAACATAAAAGTCTGTTTGATCAAGACCCCGGTGTTTTCTATAACTCAACTCTATGCAATGTTGAAATGTTGAGCCTGTAAATGAAATAAATATATTATTTTTATTTTTTAACTTTGTTTCATTAACCACATATTAATAGACACTATTTTAAAAAATAAATTAAAAGAGTATAATAATCAATTTTTATATAAATCACAGATAAAAAATAATGATAACAATGATTATTGGCGTAGGATTTTATACATAAATAACTTTTCGAATCAAATATCTAAACACCATTTTATACAAATAATAATATAGAAATTTTACTCATTAATTCTAAAGGCCGAGATGATAAATTTAACAATTCTGGTGTCTATAAATTGCAAAGATTGCGCTGCATTTTATATTGGTAAAACGGGTAGAAATTGCAAAATAAGAGTAAAAGAGCATTTGACATATTTAAACAATAGTGGATTTTCAGAATTTTCTAATCATTTGATAGAAAATGGTTAAGGTTTTGATAAAAAATTGGGAATGTCAATCATGCATGCGGTATTGGTCACAAATGAAATAATTTGGAATCGTTAGAGATAAATAAAGCGTGTAAGACTAATCAAAAAATTATTAACAACCAACTAAATTTAACTATGAGTCCCATTTTAATATTTTTTCATAAAAATTATTCGAGTAAATTTGTATTAAGTAACAATTTGAGTTAGGTACTAAATTTATTTTTTAAATAATTATTGTTTTTTAATAATAGGTTCTGGTAAAGAAACAACAACATATGTTTTTAGTTAGTATTGATACCCTGAGAAGAAAATAGTATTTTTCGAAACCGGTATATGTATTTAAACTCAATAAGTGGTTAATGAAACAAAGTTAAAAAATTAAAATAATGAATTTAACGATAATGTTAATTTTGCTAACTTTAAAAGTAAAATAAATGTACGTGCTTGGTGCCCTCGAGATGTGATATTGGTATTGCGTATACAATGGACAGTGAAACCAATGAATGTTTCTATTATTAGAAAATTCCGTAATGAAGAAGGGCTTTCGACTACTTCCAGGAAAAGAATTCTTGCATAATTTGGCTTGTCGCTAAAAGATATAGAGAATGTACGATGACACAGAATTGATCATTAATAAGATGGACAGATGGAATCCGAGAAACATCCATCACGAATAATAGAGACAATACAAGGAGGTACGGTTAAGTTCGCACTGTAGAAGCAATTCAAAAGATCACGACTTTCAAATATGACAACTCGACTGAGAGACAGACGTTGTGTAAATTACTAACCTGTATACAGCCTGAAATCTTCGCTTGCGATCCACCAGCGGCAGCCACTGCACTGCTAATCACGGTGTTAATAGTTGACGCAATCTGAGACAACATGCTGAGGGTGGCATTCGCGTTCTGGAAGGTGCTGTTACCATTGATGATTATAGAAGTAACGGCATTCTGGATGGCTGTATCGATTCCCAAAATTGCCTCATTTGGCTGAAATTATATAAATATGTAATATCGTTAAAAAATCCACAGCAATAAACTATCATTTGTTTGTTTATCATTCATAATTTTATGCTAATCAACAAGAGATACTTTTTGGTTAGAATATAATTCTCTGATGTTACTAATATACCGTTTGATGAAATTAAAAATATTTTTATGTTGTTGTTAAACAAATATGTATTTTTTATATTATTTAAAAAAAAAATTATTATAATTTACAATTTAAATTCTTGTTAAAATTATAATTCTCAAAAATCTTAAAATTTATTAAATATACGAAATGTGTTTTTTTTCCTATACAACATAATAAACTCTTACATTGACAACCCTGTTTTCCTTAACAAAGCGGTTCATATGGTAGCAAATACAAAATAATATATATGTATGTACAATGAATGACAAACCACCATAATCATATTTATTTATACAACCCGCTATTTAATTTATTATTTTATTATTATTTATTCCCTATTTTTATGTTAATTATTAATTTATTATTATTTATTCCCTATTTTAATGTCTCCCTCCTCACTCCTACCAAGACTCCGCCCCCGCCCCATAATTGATGTCGTTTTAATATTTTATTTTTGTTTAATAGTTCAATTGTGTATCAGTCCTGACAAAGATACGTTAGTATCGAAATTAGTTGACGTAAAAATAACTCACAGTGGTTTATACAAAGTTAAATATAGATACAATTTATATTTTTTAATAAATATTACTTTTAATTTAATAAATTTAAAAAATTTCAAATTGTAAATGTTATACTCTACAGTTTATATTATCCCACAGAGAATGGTAAAAATATATATCACGCAAGTGTTGTCGGAACCAAAAATAGAGGACGTCCGCGGAGGACTTGGTACGACCAGGTAAACCAGATGCTGGAGGATGGTCCTGTTAGAAGCCTCAATAATCGGCGAGCTTGCATGAGAAGATGTATGAATGTGAATTCATACGTCATTCACATTTAAATAAAAACAATTTGGTATAGAGAATTCTGAAAGTGATATATTGACACTTTTTGAAATTATTTTTATCTACTAATTTCATCACATAATCCGAAATGCCATGGACTGGAATAGGGTGACGCCCACACCGTCAATAATTACCCGCAGTTTCATGATTACAACTGATCTTGTTGAGAGCAAAACGAAAAAGAAGAAGGGATTTGGGAATTTATATCGTAATTATATTTAGAATCCCAAATTTTTAAATGTTTCCAGGTATTTAAAAATATTTTTTTGAATTGTAATTATTGTTTAACTAAGTATCTACGTAGTAAAAGTATATATTCTTACCTTAATCAAAAAAACAGCTATGAAGAAGAAGATGCATGTCTTGGAGAACATCTTGAGTATTTGAATTGCTTGGCTCAATTATCGATTCTGCGAATTGATCTTACATTTATATATACATTTTTAGAGGATTTTTTTTCCCTAAAATGTCTAAGCTGCTCGCCACAATAGTATAAGTATAAAATGTGTATTTTACAGGAGATTAAATTTGTTTATTCCTTTTAGTGCAATTTGAGTAATCTACGAGTATACACTTCTTGTAAGAATGTTGTAAAATAAATTCAGTTATTGATACGCACATTACGGTATATATCCATTTTTGTATTATATAATTTTATGTATTTTGTCTACAGATGGAATGAAGTTTATTTCATATTGCATTCTAATTCACCGCGAGAATGATAACTTATAACGAATTTTTAAAATTATTTAATTAAAATACTTTTTTCCACGGTTTATTATTTTTTACCATTTCAGCCTGTCACGGCCATAGTCTGCTGAAACCGGTAATTGTCAAAAAAAAACCAATGAAGAATAGTTAAAGCGTGTTTTAATTAAATCATTGAAATGGAATTCCACCAAGAATTAACAGTTTCAAAATTAGAAATAATAACTAATAATCTTTTAATTTTGAAAATATTTTAACTTATTATCGTATAGCCATGTAACTTACATACATATATATACATATATATATATATACATATATATATATATATACATATATATATATATATATATATATATACAATATTATACTAAAACAACTATAAATATGTATGTGTTTTTATATTAAGTTATGCAAAACTACCATGAATAAAAATGTAGTAAATTTTATATATTATAATTTTTTACTACGGCCAACAATCTTTTTGTTGGTTGGCGTTGACGTTGGAAAGTAAAAAATCGTAATTTTTAATAATATTCTAGTTTACGATTCTAACAATATTACGATGCATGAAATTTTGCATTTCTTAGATTTATCAGTAAAGGTCGGTGTGCATTAATTGGTCTTTCTGTTCCGCGTACAAAATACAATATATAAAGAATCACAACTTTCTCCGTAATTCCGAGATAAATTTTCTTTCGTGTATACAATGAAATCAAACAAACTAAATAATTTCAAAATTGCTATCGAAGATATTTATGAGCATACATCAATTATTAGTTACGTTCTTGTGCAATTTGTTATGAAAACTGGAATCGCGTGATATATAACCAGCTATTGTTGATTATACATATAATATAACCAGCTTTTGTTTTATTTAGATATTGATTGTAAATTTATTAAGTATTCTATAAGTTAATACGAATGAATAAAAATTATATCTAGAAATCAGTCCAACGCTAGCGGTTTGTTTTTCTTGTAAATTTCACCAAATTTTGTTTTGTCTATTAAAGCACATTTCTGCGCATTAAACATTGTTAGTAAAAATCGATAAATCAACTTAATCTTCTCGACATTAAGAAGGTAGTCACTCCAGCTTCGTGCAAATTGGCGTTTTACAATTTGCTATTCTTACATACAGAATTTTAAAAAGAAGGTGGATAAATATATATAATTTTTATTTTTTTATTTATCTTTTCACAACGCTATTATGAAACAAGTTTCATTTTGAAAAAAGATACAAAAATAAATTTTATATAATATTTATATATTAGCCTAAATTGTCGAAATTTTTTATTGTTGTTACTGAGAAACGTTTATTTGATAAGAAACCTAACTAGAAAAACAAAATTAGATTATTACTCAGACCTTCAGTAGGTACCTTACTGTCTTTCTATATGATTAAATATTAAATATGGACTCTGAGAGAATGAAATTACAAAAAGATAGATACTCTGAAAATGTGATGCTGGCGATGTACGTTTCGCATACCGTAGTCAGCCCGCATGAACGGATGTCGGTTTGTAGATATATTAATTAAACATCAAGCAGCGTTTATCGTCAACTACGTATATTCTAAATCATACTCGAATCCAACGTAGAAAAATTGGTGGTCTAAGAGAGGGTGAAAGGTGGATCTCGTGGATGATCACCGACATGATAGACCGATATTGTAGAACTGCACAAGAAATGTTACGGTCCGGAATAGGTGGCACAGTTCTCTGATCACAACTGCTTCCTCTGAGCGTTAAAATAATAGTGTAAAATAATATTATGATCTGAATAATACTTATAATAATAATCTAGCTGCGAATGGTATAATAAATAATTTTTTATTTATTTCGAAAAACGTCTTGTTGTCCATAACTTATTTAAACTGTTATACGACAATATGATGCATGCACCTGATATAGACAAGTATTTACTCTGAGATAAGAGGCCTACAATCAGACAATAACAAGAATCAGGTAATTTTTGGTGACAATATTTTTTTTTTGTTATCGGGTTGTTTTATTTTCATTACGAATTTATTATAATTCATAACTGTTGGTATCATGATTATATATATATGTTGGTAGCTAATATTTATTTACTTAACATCTTGGCGCAACGTAGGTAGAGGGATTACTATGCCACACTACTGTCTTACTTAACTCTCTCAACTATCTCTCAGTCCATATTAATGCATATGCATATTTGTCCATCGTTTAGGAATTTTCTAATAATTAAAGTACATAATAATACATAATTTGAAAAAGTGTTTACCTTCAATATATTAATATAACAAAAGCTTGTAGACTTGAAGCCAAAAAATTATAAATATTTAAACAAAATTAACAACGTAAAAACAATATCGGATCTTATTATTATTATCTTTCCTTTGGATGTCAGTTTTGTGAGTTCGTTTTTGTCGATGGTAAAATGTTTAGCGAATGCTTTTAAGTCAATATTTTGTTCGATCACCCGAACGACTTTTTCACCCCTGTGTCGAGAACGAGCAATTACTATATATAATACATACATACATCAAGTGGTGTTATTACATATTTTATTAACAAAATTGTCTTGCATTGTATTGAATTTGTTGGAAAAAGATGAAACATTTCTTGAAATAAACTTGACCAAAACTTGAAGACCTTAAGCGACTCTATTTTGAAAAAATATGATTCTGGGGTCCGATTCTACATTCAGTTGGTTTCTGTTCTTTCAGATATAGAGAAATCATGTGCAAAAATAATCAAATTTTTGGCGTTCACTTTGCAAACTTAGGGTTTGCAGACATTTTGTAAATCAGATTTCAGATCAAATTTGTTGAATATAGTTTCAAAGATGTCACATGGCAGCTTCATTAGCCTTTTTCGCATTATTAATATCTCTGTTAAAAGGTTCTCAAATCACTTATTTTCTGACTTTAAACATCTAAAATAATTCCTGATGCTGCTTTTTAGACATTAAATGTTCGTTGAAATCGAAGATAATTTTCTTTGAAATCGAATTGTGATAGAAATTACATATAATTATCGAGACGTTACGACTGCAGTGAGTTTTTTAAATATTTGCTTCCATATAATCATCAAATTTAAATTTATTTAAAGCTGTACCTTGTTAACATTAATTTATTTAATTTAAATAAGTAAAGTTGTCAACCAAATAAGTGTCTGAGCTAACCTCATGAATCGCAACATTTTCAATCAATTGTATTTCTGTATCCATTAATAATAGTTGTATTTTATTGCGGAGCTCAAAATGAAAAATAATGACTTTACCACGCAATATATTATGTAGAATATAATATATTATGTAGAAGCGGTATATGTTCATTTTTATTATCTACGTAAAGACTTTTTAAAATTCAGGAATTTAATAAACTCTTTTCGTCATTTTTTGAACGATATTGATTATTTGTGGTTTCAGACTACTGCAAGTGCGACAACTTAACCAAATAAACTAATTCGTTAAATCTGCATGACAGCTCTAGTTAATCAGTGCTCATGAATCCTCCAGCTTTGTTTTATATATTTTTTGTAGTAGATAAAATTAAGTTCTTCCTATAGTATGCAATTTTTCATCTAAGAATTATTAATAAGATGTAATTGTACCTTTCTCATCATTGAAGCTATGTGTAGTGATTTATTTAAACTTTGAACGTTTATACCATGGATAATTCTCACAAGTAAATAAAAATAATACGGATGTTTTGTATGTTACGAAGTATAGAAAATACAGTGTCGCAAAGATTTTTACGAACTTATAAATCTTGAAAGATATTCAAGGTTCAACATCTAATACATACATCAATAGGTTTTTTAAATTTTTCCCCAGATAACAATAGAGTTTTTTTTAACTTTTAGAATTAAGGTAACCCTTAATAATGGATAATAATAATTGTTCGTTGCCGTATTTGAAACTTGTAATATACCATGTATATTACAAGTTTCAAATACGTTTCAATGTTTCAATGTATATGTTACCTTTTTGCTATATATATTTTGAGTTCTTATTACATAGTACATACATTTTAGATAGTGAAAACTATTGTAAATTTTCCATGAATTTTGTATGGTAAGTGTAACAATTGGTAATAACTGAATTTATCGCTGGCATCGGGACCAATTGCAGATTTAAATCGCTCATTGAATATACAAGTGTATTCATTGTACTAAAATTACTAGATCATCTGACAAAAGGCATTTTTTTGTTATTAATATTAAAATGGATATTCGAAATTATAAAAATAACTATTAGTCAACCGCATTCCTCATTAGCCATTTCGATTTTTATTTTTTCATATGTATGTCAGTCACATCCTTATTTATACTTTGCATAGTGAACATCATGGACGAAACTTTTCTTGTAGAATTGGTAATCCAAATGTTTTCTATAAAAATCCAATAATATTATATTTTTATTTTGGTGTCCATTAATTACTTTCTTAGTGCACCTTTTGATAGTTTAACGACTCTCTTTTCAGACAAATACAATAATAATTTCTTAATTTAGTAGTAAATAATATATCCAGGGTTTTATTTTTTAAGAATTGGAACTGTAGTATGAATTTTGATATTACTCGTAAATCGAAGAAGAATACTCAAATATGTACTTTGCCCAAGGAAAAATAAGAAAATAACCTTTGTTTCATTTAAAAATAATCAATTATGCTTAAAATATTGAACGCAGGTAAATAATATAGCTTAGATCATAACAACGATATTATTCTTCAATACTATTACTTATACTAATACTGCTTAACTTATATTAACGTTATAAATTGTATTTAATTTTTTACCGTTGAATTAACAACACAGTCTTCGTGCACTGGTCAATCATACGAATATAAAATAAAAGTTATAAGTAAGATAAACTTACCGATGGAATATAGCATTTAAGACCAACATTTTTGTTATTACAATTTTTGATGGCAATTAGTTTTAAACGAAACGGGCCAACATATACGTAATCGAAGTGTTGTCAAGTTGTTAAAAATATTAGAAAATTAATATACATATTTTTAAGAATCACGACATTTTTATCAATATGCCATCGTTGGTTGGCAATCAGCATATATACTAGACTGATTCAAGTAAAAAATGTACAAAAACGTATCATAAAAATAATATTAAAAAAACCAATAGATTATTCGACAAAATTACTTTTTAAAGAATTCAAAGTACCAACAATTTTTGATCTATTTAAAATAAATTCTATACTTTAACGATACACATGTACCCCGAAACTTATAATATTTTTATATCTCTATGCTATTAATTTATCATATTTTATTGTGTTATATACAAATAATTGTAAATAATATTTTTTTTAATATACACTTCAACTCTCTGCACAAGTATATGCTTGCAATAGAAGTATAGCATATTTTTTTTTTATTATATAGTAACATTATACTTATAGCAGATTAATAAATAAATATAAAAAAAAACAAAAAAAATGTAACATTAATTAATGTAAAGTATGTAGTATTTATTTAAAAAAAAATAAAAAAAACGTATTGGAGCATCATCTACGTATATAATACTAATTATCACGTCTATAATGTTATTAAAATCATTTATTTCTAAATTATGTGTATATATATATTATTTATTTTATTTTATTAGAAGATATAATATATTTTTAAACATAATCAGTAATTATATATATATTTCTTTTACATTTTTTTTCTTCTCTGTGAGAATCAAAGGCTCGTGTGTCTGCTAGTCTGTATATATGTTTTTTTTGATTTCATATACAAACTTATAGCTTGTAATTTTTTTAAATACAAGGGGGAGATTATTAAAGAAGTTGATGCGTTGATAAATATATATATAGTTGGTTTTGGGTTGCGGTATATTTATGTTTGCTTGGAAGAAAGTTTCATTTGTTGAAAATTGAGATTTTTTATGTTATGAATATAGTTCAAAATGAGTTCGAAAATTATTGTACATTGTGTAAAACTCTTACCTGAAAGTCATGTATTCATTTTATTCTCTTCTTAACCCGGGGAATGTGCCTTAATCAATTATTCTACAGCACACAGTGCATTAACGACAAATTTGGATTGGAAGAGATCCAGGTTTAAATCCTGGTAGCAACAACAATATTTTTCGATAAAATAGATTTTTTATGTTTATCTTTCTAATTCAAACATTTAATTAGTATTTATAATATTACAGGCTTATTTTATGAATAATTACAACTTCACAATAAGAATATGATCTCTTTAATAATCAATAATAATCTAAAATATGCGTGAAAATATATCTAATCGGCGTATTTAACCTAAAATGAAGGAAGCGTTACATTTCACGTACATTATTGCCAGATCGAGCGATGGAATGGGGCAAATAAAAACGATAAAAAATATACATTAATAGGATCGATATAAATTTATATTTATTTAGTAAAAAGTTATTGTGTTTTTGATATAAAACTTGTTTTTAAATAATATCCGAAGCCTCGAAGCATGTGAATATTATATACAGTATATTATTTAAAATGTTTTTTTTTTCAATAAAACTAAGTATTTTAAATACTTTTAAAATAGATGTCATTTAAAAATAATTATTTCTTCTTAACTTTGCCCAAAACCTCATTTCTTTCGTGAGCCGCCTTCGCATAGGCGATACGTGAAACATTGATTGAACGTTTGCCGTCAACTGATATTTTAGGCGTTGTGCTGTAGTGCTTATTACGGACGTTAATTTCTACATAATATGACTTTATTCGTGTGTTTAGTGTGACATAACAAAATTAATGTCGCGTTCTGAATTACCTCGTCAGATTATTATTATATGCCAAAGACATTACTGTCATGAACAACAGTATAATTTGCAATGAGCGCGATATTCACAGTGGTTGGGTCGGTTCTTTTCTATGATGTATTTGGAGATCTTGTCGGGCGATCGAAGTTGAAGCGCCTGGTGGCACAGGCTTCGGCCGGTATTGAGAATCAACAAAGTCACAAAGATAAATACTTAATTGGCTATTCAATCATTAGTGCACTGTAATTATTATAATTTGTTTGTACTTAATAGCATGATCGTTCCAAAAATTACATATTTCCTTTTCCCGCTTGGATAAAATTAATATGATCGACCGATAATGATGTTTCCCAGCGGTTAATGATCAATGCCTATTCATTTCATGCCGATGGATGATACGTAGGATGGATCTCGGGTGTAACAGACATGGGATTTTGTAGCGAAAGATCGCAAATCGGACCAAGATGAAATAGTGACAACGGTCACGGAGTTCGAAGTTAACTGATCCTTTCTTATGTCACGTAATGTTGTCGCAAGCCTATGCTGGACGAAGTCATCATACTCGTATCACTCCTATGTTGTTAATTTATTATTGTATTTCATGGTTCTAATTTAAACTCAATATCTTTGCTGCAGGAATAATAATATTGTATTTTCAAAGAGGTATTTTTTGTGGTAATCTATTTTAGATTAGCCATAGATTATCGGTAAATTATCCAATCGTTAATGTTAATTAAATTTTAATGGTTATTGATATAGTATGTTGATCAATTATCCGCAAATTTTTTGTAGTGACTTTGATTGTTAAATAGATTATCTGTTTATACCGAAAACGTCTTTTTATTTATCGCTCCAGGGTATTAACAATAATTTTTCCCAGTTTAGGACGAAGGCAGAATGCGACAATTAAAGATTTGAGGTGTGGAACCCAACTATGTTATGTTCTTCCTGGACTAGCCGGTGGGGAGGATAGAACGCCGGTATAGTCCTACATTAGAGTGAAATGACTTTGGAATAGCTGTAAAGGAACTAATGAAAATTTATAACAGGAATAATATATAAGGATAACAGATTGTCTAGAATAGCTTTCTTTAAGTTTAAAATTATTTTTATTTAGTTTTACAATATTTGCAAGATAACTTTGTGGCATCATGTAATACTAATACATTAAATACAGAAATTTTACATACAAATACTATGGTTTTACAGTTCAATAAATTAGAAATTTTTGATATAAGAAAAAATGTTAATAGCAAATTAAATGTTATAAATAACCAAATCCTTTTTGCAAATAGTTACCTTTAAAATTTGTTTTGACTGTGCTTCCTTATCTTACCCACCACTTATATTTTTGTTTTAATCAATACTTGCATTTTTAATGTTGGTACACACTGTTTCCTGAAGATGATACCACAAGTATCGAGAATTGTTGATTTATTAATAAATAGTCGTTTAAACAAAGTGTTTTTCTAATATTTATATATTAATTTAATTTATACCTAAAGGAGTCGGGAATTGGTGAACGTTATATACATATAACGTTCACCAATTCTCACCTCTCAATTTCCACATTTATCTAATTTTTGAAAGTTGTATATATATTAGTATGTGGATTCGCTTCGAGTACTACTACACCATCTCCATCTATGGACCAAATTTGATAATTAATATTTACCTTTTTAAACATGTGTGACTAGAATTATATTGAGGGTGAAGAAAGATGGGTATGAACAATATTAAAAATGTTACATTCATGTTGATAGTAAATATTGTATTTATCATTCTATTGAATACGAATATATCAGATACTGAGTTTTCAAAATAATTTATTACTTTTTACTCTACGTATTTCAAGTATTTTTACTTCATTATAATAATTTTCTTGACAATCTAAAAATGATTAATATTATCTTTAGTGAAATTATTAATATATTTCATTTACAACCTAAATTTAATAAAGGATGGAGAAGCAGAATAGAGGACCACAATGCTCAGTCATGAGTATATTAACTGAATAGTGAGAGAAATGTAATTACATTAGATTAAAGAAATCTTCACCTAGAATGCAATAATTAAATTAAAATTTTCAAAATAGCAGCTGTTTATTTATTTTTTAAACGATTTATTGTTCAGGAAACAAATAAATCAGTATTGATTATGTATGTTATATTACAGTTAATTAATTTCATATTTATGAATGAGTAGGTACTAAATAGTTATCAGTAATCAAGCAGCCACAGAATAACACCAATTGATTAAATACAATCAGAAACAATTGAGTACATTTGGAAATCATTTAATGAAACAATGTGATTTTTTGTTGACCACAGAATACATTTTAAAATAACCCAGATTCTGTTGCAAAGCGTGTGAAGGTCCAAGAGATCCTGGTAGCTGCCGAATGAGTCCTACAGCTTTCGATACTGAGCAAAAAAAATGTTTTCAGGCGTTTTATTACGGCACGTTTTTTGCACGCATAATATTTCGTAACCATAATGCCGGTTGGCGATGAGATCACGCCATCTCAAATTTATTTAGGCATATGTAAAGGTGTCGCACGTTGCAAAATATGAACGAGCCACATACCCGGTGATATAACCCCGCACGCTCACCTCAAGTCGGTCTAACTGAATTAATAGTAAGTATTCTGTACTGGGTGGCGCATAGTTTCGTTACATGTATTTGTATCAGTTTTCCCGTCTTTGGCACTGTGTTAGTCGCAAATTTTAAGATTCTGTCAAAAGCTTCTGAATTTGTCACAATCTTGTCAATATTCTGAGTAACTGTAAAACACACTAAGTCCATTATAGTAAGCATATACAATTATATTACGAATATATTTAGATTAGAATGTATTTAGATAATATATTTAGTTGACTATTAGTGTGAAAAAAATTCATAATATGAGTACAATACATAACGTAAGGACACCATCATGACCCATGTCCACGGATGATATTCTTATGAGATTTTCGACTCGTGACAGTTTCTGAGACTATTATGCTTCTCGTGTTTCAACAACTCTCAGTTTTTGTGGTCCATCGTGTCACATCAAGCCTCAGAGATTTATCTTGTGTTCCACTTTAAATACTTGTACGTTAAACATCGGTCCATTGGCCATTGGTATTCCGTTCATTAGTTAGGTGAATTTTGATATCATTTAAATGTGATAAATGTTCGTAATGTAATACCTTCTGTTTGTCTATATTTTATAAATTAATAGCAATTTGTATTTGGTTTTAGGTGACGTTTTTGCGTACATTCTAGTTGCACTATTAAATAGAACGTAGTTTACACGACTTTGTTGTCTTTTTTTTGTCCTAGTCAAATCTCAACACATGTACCTACATAGTATAATATAATATTTTTCCGAGAAGTATGAAACGATAGACAAACTCAAACACCATCTCAGAAGCTGGTTATTGGGTGTTGGCAGAAAGGAAACTGAGCAAAGATTCATAGAAATGATTACGTGAACAGAACAACATTTCTTTATATTCATTTTTCTGTTTTGCATAGTGTTTCAATCATGCGATAGCGGGAGTCTTTTATTTATTTATTATGTTATTAGAATTCTTTATAACCCTGTTTTTTTTATTCCTAATATTTTTGGTTTAGATAAAAAAAAAATATTAATAATGGTTTTCATATTTGTATGATAGACAACGGATGAACCTGTCTCCTTTAGTACAGACTTCGATCTAGTTAAGAAGACAATGAACATCTCTTATATTGTTTGCCTTTTTTGTATATTTAAAATGTATAATATAGACATATATTAAGAACATGAACAGAATAAAAAAAAATAAAATAAAAAATTTATCTTAACCAAATCTCCGAGATTTATCTCATCGTGTCTCATACCATGGACACGGTTAGTATAATGCATAATATTAGATTGGTCTTATCGGTAGGTATAATGGACCAATGCTCACCAAACTCTCGATTTTTCGTGATCGCTTTAACCGAAAGTGTAGGTTATAAAAATATATATAATAGGAATTCATAATTGGATGTGTGCAAAATATAACCGGTTGAAAACCTATGAATAATGCCGATTACATTTCACTTTTTCCACCGTGCCAAAATAATAAAGAATAACTACAAATAGCTCAACTGAGTTTGTTTATAATAATTTGATGAGTTTATTTTCCCGTAAATATTTAAATTTAGTAAGTGTATTTAAATTTAAATTTACACTTTTATTTACGAATATTTTTAGTTAATATGTCTTACTTTTTTTTTATGTTTTAAGTGGATCTGAGAACTTTTGCTGTAGATGTTAAATGAGATTTTTTAACCTGAATATTTTTTATTTTTCATACAATTAAATAATCACTTTGAAAACTGCATATTTTATCAAAATATTATTTATACAAGTTATGCTAAGCATAATTTCACGTGTTCACATATTTTTGTCTTTACATCGAACTGTCATAAGTTATTTCAAAGTAAGCATCAAACTGTCTTTACTATATCGAAATTTCATTACACATGTTACACCTACATAATCATTTCAAAACACTAAAATGCTATTACTCGAATGTTACTAAAAATATTATATAATATTATTGAGAAATGAAATATCCACTCCTGATAAAGAGAGAGATACAATATTCATTAAATATAATATATTGGTGGGAAAAAAATCCAAAACTGATTGTTATTTGGTTGAGGCAAAATAAATATCAAAGGTAAATTTATAATCGTTAGATAGATATATTCGTAAAACAGATATATGCTAAGTGCAAATCTATTTTTTTTTTAAACTAACCATAATAATAACCTAACCTAACTAACCTAACCTAACCTAACCTCACTTAACCTAACCATACTTTGCATCCAGCTTTTTGGTGCGTTTTGATCGTCTTGCCTATCACAATGCCTAATTCACTAGAATAAATTACCTGAGAATTTTACAAGCGTCTCAGCTCGCAAAGTTGTTGATAAATAATAGAGATTGGAAGATAAGCATTGAAAAGGCAGCTGATGAGTAATGAGTGAAACGTAATAATTCCTGCCATAGTTTTTTTCGAATTGTCCAAATTTTCAAAAATATAACAAAAATGAATTGTTAATTCTGGCGTCTGCTATCGGTTTACTCAAAGGTATTTGAGATTCCGTAAAAACAAAGTAGATGTCTTTCAAATAATGGAACGATAGACATATTAATTTGAAAAGTGTAACATATAGGTTCAAAAATTTGTCATCAAAAATACTGTCGCTGTAGCATAGTTGGATAATGCACCTTTTCCGGTTTGAAAATAATTTTCTATGAATATCTTTCTAATAATTTTTTGTATTTATTTCCGGTTCCTATCGTCACACCTATGTAGCGGTATTAGTTCTAAGAGTGTAGGTTATAAGAGTGTTTCGTATTGTAGGACACCCTGTTAATGATTTCAAGACAAACTGTTCTGGGCCGTAATCATTTGTAATCATGCAATCATTATTTAATGATGGGCGACCGATTTGAGTTTTGTAATTTAAATATAATTTTTGGTTGATTGATTTTACTAATGAGCCCTGTAAGCGTACAGACAGCAGATGACAAAAACTCTTGACACATCACCAGAAACAATGATAATGACAGCAGTGAGGAATCAAGTATCGCCAAGCCGTGTCCTTCAGAGTTGGCTGTGATCAACTTTTTGATGACTTGTACTTTACAGACCCAAGCCTCGTGTATTATGTTTTTTTTAAAGTAAAACAAGTTTCAAAGAGCCTTAAAAAATTCAACTTGACGTATAACCGTCTACGAGTTCAGAAAAATAATTCGTTCACAGCGTACTATCTGAGTTGGCGGGTTATTGTAACGCTTCCACAATATTTGTCGAAGGCTGTTTCGATGGATATATTCCGCTCCTCAGATATTGTGTTACTGTTGTTAGGCTACGGCTGGAGCACAGTACTAAATCTCTAATTCAAGCTGCGTTGTCATAAAGGTCTGGATCCTTAATCAAATAATGACGAGAAGTTATGTACAGATACATGTAATAATAATTATTGCGTATTATGTACTTTTTACTATTGAAGTAAAAGATTTTTCAATAGGAATGATATTCTTTTAAAATGTCATAGCAACAATAGTTTTTCATTTTTGATATTTGATTATTTTTATTTATTTTAGTATACTATCACAATCCACTATGGTTAAGTATGCGCTTGTAGTTCATCTTAATTGTAATTAATCTTGTAATTCATCCAACAATTTTATGAAAGTAAGCGTTCGTTTGATGAAGCATATTATTGTTTACGTGGCTTTGTCAATAAGAAAAACTGTCGTTTTTGGTGTGAAAATACTCCACAGAAGATTCAAGCGAAGCCTTTGCTTCCGCCACTGTGTGGTGTGTTTTTTGAAATGGTGGTATCATCGGACCATGTTTTTTTCAAAATGATGCTGGAAATGCAGTTACAATGAATGCTGCGCGATATCGATCGATGTTAACATAATGTTTGTGGGCAAAACTGGATGAATTTGATTTGTGTGATGATTTGTCGTTCTGCTAATGTCACTATCAACTGCAATAAAAATATGGCGAATCAATCATTTCAAGAAATTAAACTGTTAAATGGCCTTCAAGAAGTCATTTGAATCACTTTTTGTAATTATTTTAAAACAATAGTTTATTCAAACAAACCCTTGATGATTTAAAATTTATTTAAAGTCATCGAACATGGGGTTTCTTCTCCAAGAACACACAATTACTGGATTTTCACCTACAAAGACACTGTTATTAAACAAATAATATATGTCTCATAGAGATGAAGCTATTTTTAATTACATTTAATGGAAATATATTGAAGTGTGGGTAATTACAGGTCTTACGACCTGTCTTCGACTGGCTTAAGTGATCACTTTATACAAATATAACGTTCACCATTCATATAATAAAAAATAGCTGCGTCTCTATGAGATATATATTATTTGTTTCATAATGTTAATCGTTTGAGAATCAAAATATATATTTTTTAAATTATTGTATCTTAAACTGTTCTAGTTTTAATTAATTTTAAAATCATATCGTTCGTATTGAAAAACCCGTTATAATATGTCTGTAAACTTAATTCTTCATCTTTTGTATCATCTGTTGAACATGTATTATTTTGTATCTGACGTCATTTATATAGCGGATCGGATCTTGCACACACAATCCGATTACGCTGTAATAATCTAATTATTATTACATCTCGGGCAACTACCGGTTAACTGTGTATCCTTGGTATTTTCAGCATCACAATTTAAAAAAAAATTATAACGTTAAAGTTACAAAAAATATTGTTATCAAATGGCTTTCATTTGCTCACCGTATATGATTCTCGGGCAGTGTTAAGAAATACATTGAAAAATATCTGAATAATATAATAAAAATATACAATTAATCGATGAATAAAAGTATCGATTAGATTGAATTGACTTATACACATTAATGGGTTTATACATACATACATGATTAAAATGCATATTTTATGCTTAAATATATGAACAGTATATAAAAAGTTATATATATATATATATATATTGTATCTAATCTGTAATGTAATATTATTATATATGAAAAACACTGCCATGCCAACGAATATTCTTCTCGGGTAGAGTAAATATATTTTTATGACGATTCCAGGTATGAGATCTACCTCTTATGGATGACGTCCTCGCGGAATATGGGAGTCTCATATTTACGAAAAATTAAAATCAGCTTGTTGAAAATAAAAGACTGTAGTTTAAACCTTAATTTAGATGCCCGTTTTATTAACTATTAATATGTACAACATATATTTGTACGACGAGCTTGTCGAGTAATTTTTATAGGTATTATATACCCTAAGGGTATTTTTCACGCTGAGTACTAATATTTAATTTGTGAGTGTACCTGCGTAGGACCATTGGCAGTGGCGTAACTACAAAATTTGAGTCCCATTGCAGAATGGAAACAATGACCCCTTAAATAATGATTGAATACAAGATATACGAATATTAGTAACACGGGTCTTACCCACTAAATAATAAGAAGAAAAAAATCTCTTGGCTTATACTTTTCATAAAAAAATTCATATTTATACTTTTCATAAAAAAAACATTAGTGTTCTTAGAGATTTATATGTATTTGTAATTTGAAAAATACTTTCTTCGCTTTAAAGCGATTTTCATTCTATGCCAATGATTTGGTCCTAGTGCGACATATTGGAGGGTACTGTTAATGTTTTCAGATGTTTTTGTAATACACGTGAAAAACGATTTAAAAAATTTTATAATTCCCTTTACATCTATGGATTATTGTTACTATTAGGAAAGATATCGATATCAAATGAATTGTAGGGCGCCAACTTGATGGTCTCCTATAAAATGTGGGCCTCAATGCGGTCACATTGGCATATTTACACCACCGACTATTAGTATTTGTTAACTCATTTTATATAGAAATATTAGGTATATTATAATTTATGTATATGTATATAGTATATGTAAATTAACTAAATAATTTAACAGGATTAGCAGAAATAATATGACTTTATGATAATATAATATCAATAAAACAATTTAATTTAATTCTCGAAAAGTCAAACCGATTCATAATCTCAAATATTTAATAATAATGTATGATGTGTGTTAATAAACAAAGACTAAAATATCATTGAAGTGTCATCAAGAGATCGCGTGAGTTAGTCCGTAAAAATTTTAAAGATCATTTTAAATTAGTCGAAGTTTCGCGAACGAATGGATGAAAGAGCCGCAGCAAATGTATGTAAATTAACTTCATCCGCTCTATTCAATAGTAAGCTCGATCAGACTATCTATTTGTGAACTGTCCAGTGTTGTTTGGACGGCGCACAACAATTTAGTCATTCATTACGTGCACAAGCACACGATCCACATTGTGAATCTTTTTTCTGAAGTAAAAATGCACAAACTACAGACATTGACTTCATAGTTTTAATCATAATATCAACATTTGTAGCAGTCGTAAATATTAACGAGCTAATAGACAGCATTTAATACGGAATAAGACAAGGTGTACACTCTCTTTCATCTGGTAATGAAATATAAGATGAATATTATGTTCCAGGTTGATGTAGTTTTTAAATAACTAGAAAATAATACACATTTTTTTTATTTATCGGTTACTTTATTTATTACAATTATGTAAAGAATATGAAATTGGAAAAGTTGCCGCCTTTAGCAACGCCACAAATGCGTGCTCTTTTAACCATACTCTTTATAATATTCTTACACACTTCGCGTGTTATTTCAGCAATTTCATTTTGAATATTGTCCTGTAGCATCGGAATTATTGTTGGCAGAAAATAGTCGGAAGCCGTCAAATTATGTGATCGAGAACGCCAGTCGATATTATTACTTTTTGACATCATGCGGCCGGGAACATAAAATTTCAAATTTAGTTCGAGCCGTGTATGAGGTAGTACCTTTCTGTTAAAACCACATATATTGCAGGCCCAATCGACTTAATTTTACCACCAAGAATTTTTCTAACATGTAACAATAGCGATCACCATTAATAATTGTCATTATTATTTGGATAAAATGTTTTAATAACTTCAGCACATTATTGAAACTTTAGATACTTTGTAATAAATTGTAATTAATTATTTTTTACGACTATCAAATGCGAACTGACAAATATTTATCAAACCAAAATGGCGACTAAATAAAATCGACCCGGAACATAATATTCACCAAGTAGCTAATAAAATGATGTATTGGGGGAACTATAATATTGTACATCGCTAATGTGAACTCACGCTGATGACATAGTTATTACGAACGAATTCAAATAGAGGGTGAACAACTACGGAGGTACCCTGAGTTGAAAATTTTGTTAAAATTGTTAATAATTTATTATTATATAGTTACGTAACATTGCAGAATCTTCGAAATAATATCATTCAGTCGATAGACAGGAGAAATAAAAAAATTGGTAATATTATTGTATATAAATGTCTAATTAGTGAATAAAGCGTAAATAATAGTGAAAATTGAGTTGATTATAAAGTTTATTATTATAAGTTTAGCTGCAAAATAAATATACTTATATGTACGTTTTTTACGAATTATTTTTGGACATATATATATGTAGGTACTAAATAAAGCCAATTTTCTTTAAAAACATGTAGTCTTGAAGGAGATGTAATACTTTACAAATTGAAAATAAAATTTCCTTATTCGGAATACTACCAGAATTAGAATTTGTGATTTTTACTGAGTTGTACTACTAACGTTCCATTATCATGAGATCAAATGCTAAACAAATTTGTAATATTTATTAAAACAGCTGTCTTTACCCAGCAGTACTCAGAAACATGACACTTCCTCTCTCTATCCCTCTCTTTTTATGTTATTTCTTCACTATTATATGACCACTTCGTCCACCCAAACCTTTAACTTCTTTTACTTACTTTCAACTATTATCAACAACTGTCATTACTTTTCCGTTGCAATTTTTATTTTTTTCTAATTACATTTTACCTTTTACACGTTTTCACCCTCCTTTTTCCTTCTCCACCAGTTGAGAGAATCAGTAGTTTATAATTAAAAAATCAGTAATATTTTCTATATCAGTACTCGTAATTTTAAATATTTATGTACTGCAGTCGTCTCGGTACTTAAAATTGTTAATTTACAGTTTTTCTGAGTTATAGTCCGTAATACATAGATTGATATATTCGCAATAGAGTCTCATAGACTTTCTTATTTATATTGCTACGACGGTTATTTCATTACATTTTTCATGTTGTGATTCAATCATAATTGCTCTCTTATATTACGCACATATACCCGGCGGGTCGCCATAGGGTCTGTAAGGTCTCTATTTGGTCACACTTGACCTAGCTACAATAACGACAAATTAATTAGGTTCAGTAGCGTGTGGTGATATTTCGTAAACACCAAAATTTACATCGAACACTTCTCGAATTCGATGCAAAAATGTGGCGCCACGTAAATAGTGTTATCAATATCAATTTTTATGACTGATTGTATGAGAAGTGATAAGTTAAAGTTACAAACTTAACTCATTGAAAATAAGGTCGAAAAGGATTAGTATTGGAAAAAATTATTTGTAAGTTGTTCTAGTCCGTGAGGAAGAATTCGAATGCGAGAAACCGAGAAATTACGCAAATAGCACCGCAGTGTATAACTAGATTAATCAATTCGAATGTATCTCTCTGCTCGATTTGTCTGGGCAATATGAATAATGCTCGTATATTTTGCGTAATGCCATTAGGACTTCATTTATATTTGATTGACAGATGCGCGTGCATTTTATAAGATATAATGACAGGCAGTTTTTGCAGTCAACTTTCAAATATCAGTATAAATGGCACAGAATTTTCATTTTTCATTATTTGTGGTCCGAAAATTACTACCATATACTCTTGCAGATCTAGTGTTAATTTTTTTTGTATTTTTATCATAGTATTTTTGGAGCTACATATGTATCAATTTATCGTTATAAATAGTGCATTTTTTAAGTGCATATATTATTGTACCCGGTATTGGTCTTTCATGATCATTTACCAAAGTTTACGACTTTGATAAAAATACCAAAATGAACATTTATTCTGTCGTTACTCTGTTAGCCTAACAACGAAGCTGGCAACGAAGTGTCGCCTCCACCTCTGTTTTAAATTAATGTCCCCCACAAAACAAGCGGCCGCCATTAATGATTAGTAGTGCACGGTAAAGTAGGCCAATGTCAAATCAGCTCAGAACCAGCGATGAATACTCTGCTGCGAAATCGCCGCGGGCATATATTACCATGGTATACATGCGTGGTATGCGCCCGCTGTTCTAGGGTCGGCCACTCGAATATTACACACGATCGTTATTAGAGTGGCGCTGCTGCACAATTCTTTCCTAAGGTTGGTGTACCGGTCTGCTCATTTTAGTTGCTCAATACTGGGATAAAATATTGTCTGTTGTAAGCGGAATCCTTCCGGTGTTCGACTGAAGATTATTTCTTAAAAATTGGAAAATAGCAATAGAACATAAAAATTGACAATAATTTTGTGGCTAAATTGGTAGATAAATTAATTTACTTTAATTGAAGAATTTTTGCTTTTTAGTTAACCTTTTAACTGCCAACTCTATTTGAAATGAAATACACCACATATACAGCCTAGCTTTAAGTGTCTTGACTTATCTATCAAAAGTTGGGACCCATCGTTCACATATGTCAAACTGATTTAAAAATATGACCTAAAATCCCTGCAAGGTCCAAAAGCTTGGCGTGACACACAAAAAAAAATATTAAAAATCAAACTAACATTTTAAAACCCTTTTATAATTTCAAAATCTTTTTTTTTAAATGTACTATTTTAATAAATTTAACAGTAATGCAGGAATATATATTTTAAAATATAATTCTTAAATTTCTAAATACTATAATATGATTGAGCAACACTATTTTTAATGCTAAGGTGTCCAATAATATCACATTTTGCCAGTGAAAACGTCAGTGTCTACGTGAAGTAGCTCATAAAACTGTACATGGAAGATTCTGAACGTCCGTGAGAATCTAAGAATATTTTTGAAATAATAACAGTCCAAAATTTGACGTGAAAGTACAAGATTATCATGATATAATCGGTTAAACCCTTGTCCCTGCAAGACAAATTTCTGAGTTCGAGACATGACGGTATCTGTATATTTTTTCTTCAGTTAAATTTTTCTTTATTCCTATCTTTCCAAGTGATTCGTCTAATTTGATTTCATACTTAAATTTAATTGAAAAATTATGAGCCATTCCTTTTGAGGAGTGAATACACGTAAGTGTATTTTTTTACAAATGATTCTGTGGATGTCTATCACCTCCACAGCCTAAACCCACCTTGCAAATACCTAGGTGCAAAATGGTCTTCTCATCAACCTTAAAATCATGCCTGTACCAACAGAAAAACAGACAACAATACAACGCGCCGAACCGTTAGGGAACTCGGCTCCTGAACACGTCACTTCTCTCTCGGCAGGCTTCCCGATCGATTCTCCAGCAGACGCTTGACGTTTTCACTGCATATATTTTATTTGTAATTAAGCATCAATCAGAAATAATTGTAATTTACTTGGGGAAACTTGGGACGCTTACACATAACCTTCTGATATCTCTTAGCCTATCTTACCTTCCATTCTTACATTAAACACGACATCATTTCATTTTTTTTAATAAAAATTAAATGTTAATTAGAAAGATATACATATAAAATCAATTTTATCGAAAAGTATTGTTCTCGCTATCGAGATTCGAACCCGGATTTTTTCCTATCTGGGGAAATTGGGTTAACCGACTATGCTACCCCAACACAGTGCATTGACGACAAATTTTCGAACTTATATATTACACTTTTGAAATTTCATTCCATTAATCAATTAGAATCATCGCTGTCCAACATAATCATAAAACAATTCATACACTAATAATTCACTAGTTTTACAACTTTCACTACATTCTTTTTTATTTATTTTTATTCCTGCCGAATCTTTATCTTTCTTAAATTAAATAACACCTCAATAGCACGAAAAAAACTGGCTACTTTAATACAGACGGCAGTCTAGCAAAGCAGCCAGGACAATGCTGTATATATCAGAGGTCGAGTCTACTCCATCCCACATAATAAACTACGAGTATTTACTTAATTGCAATATAATTGTATCTTATGTTTATAATGTTATATTATAATATTTTATATTCACCTCTGTTACAACAAAAACATGTATGTCAATAAAGTATAATTAATAAATTATTTGAAATCCATCTTCTTTATTTTTACAGAATCTCAAATTTATTTTCCCCAAAATGGGATCGAAAGGAGTGACTGAGCCATGGGGAGGCCTTTATTCAAGGGTGCTTCAATGAATAAAATATTTCGTGAAAATTAATTGAAAAAATTCCCTCTAAAGCATTCACTGGTGACAGCCCTGCCCTATCTATAAATGATGAATGTAGATATAACCATCAAATAGAGAGGCAAGAGACAGGATACTGGGTGATTTGCCTTATAAGAAAATCTGTCGGTCGTTTCCTCGTCACATAACAACTCGGCAATTCTGAGAGTTCAATTGAAATAACTCTTCTAGAGTCGCAGTAAACAAGACTATACATAAAATTTGTTTACCATAAAGTTATATTAATTATTATGCACATTGTAAGAAGACTACCTAAAATTAGTCGAATCACAAAGGGTGAAAATCCGATTCAACGAGTTTGTGAAAATTTCACTAGCAAATGATTTAAAAGCTGGCTATTTGCTAGATAAATATTTACGCGGTTTCGTCGCGTACGAACAAAGAATTCATGGTTTAAACAACCTCTGAACTTAATCGTGGTACGGATGACATTGACGTCCGTTATTTTTTTCATACACATTAAAACTGTTTTAAAACACGACCGATCTTAGTATGGCGAGCCGCGAAGCACAGAACTTCTCACGAAATAGCGAGATACAAGTGATTCATAATAATAAAATAATTATTTAAAACGTCATCAAGAAGTTATAAATAAAAAAAGTATTTTGAAATAGTTTATAATACTCATTTCAATTATTTCCGTGTAAATAATTTATTTTTTTCCACACGTTTACCATCAATTTAAAAGATTTTAAAATTTACGTCAAAAACTTTATCTGTTTTGGTTAAAATATCAATATTTTTAAGCGATAACAAATATTTTATAACTTTTTTATAAATCTTATATAACTCGTTGAATATAACAAGTTAACATACTTACCATAGCGTAACAAAACGCTTTGTTTCATTTAAAATGTTAAAATTTAAAATTTAAAATCCATCTTATATTAGCCTTTTGAAATAATTTTACAGTTTTTCGCAACAATGTCAAAAATCAATAAATCATCAATACAATTTTGTTACATGTATGAATCATTGTAATTGGGATGCACGCGTCTGAGGGGATTTCCACTATTTACATATGTAAATATATTAGAATAGATTTAAGAGATATCTATAAAATAAACTGGTCGATAATTTTCTAAGTACATACTTTATTATTTTTCTCACGGCTTTTTGCGGTTCCATAGTCTTCTACGTATTTATAATAATAATAATATTTGCTATTTTCTCAGTAGTGTGGGTTTGTGTGTGCAAATAATATACCTTGGATTTTCATAGAAATGTACCTTTAACCAGAACATTAAAAAGCGAAATTGTTCGGAAAGCGGCAGTAAGAGGAGTGAAGCTCTCGGGTGGATATTTCTTTGTTACGACCTTATGTTATTGTTGTCACATATTGGGTGTTATCGCGGTAATGATAACTGTGGAAACGATAGACTCAAATTTAGAAGATTAAAGATTTTACCTATATGAATAATATAAATATAGGATAAAAATTTGCATTTAAAAAATCATGGGATAAATCTTACTAAATGAATACAAACAAGTTTTGAATAGGTCAATAAGGTTAAGATATAAATATTTAGATATTAATATACAGAAGATAGTTATGTAACATCGGATGAAATAAATAGGTATTATAAAGCTATCGGCGAGATGGGTACTGCGTTTGTTACAGTTAACCGCAAGACTAATTGAACGCAGATTTCTCAAGAATGTTTGAACTGTTTTAAAAAAGATATCACTGATTTTATATATCGATTTGTAAACACTGATGAAACTTAGATCCACTACTACATACCAAAAGCAAAATATCAGTCAAAATAATAAAAACATAGCTATTCTTCTTCTTCCAAGAAAGCCAAATCCATCTGTCAGGCCGAATTCGTTCATCCATTTGGGATGCAAAGGAGATATTTCTTATTATATATCTTTCAAAAGGCCAATCGATAAATGACGAGTACTATGCTAACTGAATAAAAAAATATGGAAAATACTAGGTTTATCAAATAAAAAACATTTATATCAGAATAATAAAGATACCCATACAAATATCGTTTTAATATCGAAAGCCTTTCTAATTTAAAACGAATTAAAGTATAATTTGCTGCCCTATTCCCCTTTTCACCAAATTTAGATCCATCTGACTTTAATTTGTTTTATCCATGTCCTCGTGACTAAGGATCACAATCTCCATAAACTCCTGCCCAGTTGACTGTGCTCCTCCACTTTTATCGGCATCCTGCAGTTCTTAAGACTGTCACCAGAGAAGTTCCTGTTGCCTTTTTCACTTGGTCAGTCCAACGGGTAGGGAGTTTTTTTCTTCCTCTTCGTCCTTCGACGTGACCCACCACAACAAGCTTCTCCAAGCTATCTTCTCTTATCGAAAGATGCCCAAAAAATTCAAGAAGATGAATCCTGAGATCCTGAATCCTGCCTGAGTTGAATCAAGCTGTAGATTGAGAGTCTGTCTTTGAGTTTCAGTTTTTGCAGAATGGATACATACGTGCGTCCATGGTATGAGCAACACGTCGACGTCCATGGTATGTGCAACACGTGTCTCCAGCACCACATCTCAAAGGCATCAATCCATCTTCTCTCCCTTGCCTTCAGGGTCCATGATTCCACACCATATAAAAATTTAAAATGCACCAAAGACTGTACAGCCTGACCTTCGTTGTCTTATCATGTCTGGACATAGAACTTTTCGCCATACCTATGCGTCGTTTAATTTCTTGCTTGCATTTGTTTACGAACCTCAAAAAAGTGGGTTTCATGTGCTTGTTGAACCTGTTTAATTTCACAGTGAAATAATTAGACAAATTAGAATAAAGTATTTATTACTTTTAAAATTAGCAATATTAACTTTGTGGTTAAAATTCATATTTTTTATTTATTATCAAAGATAATAAATAAAAAATAAATAAAATAAAAAAGAAAAAAAAATATTTATTATTTTTAAAATTGAGAAAATTAACTTTGTGGTTAAAATTCATTATTTTAATTTTTAGCTTTGTTTTATTAACAACTTATTGAGTAAAGTAAATCTACCGGTTTCAAAAAATATTATTTTCTTCTTCAGGATGGCAATAACGTTACTTTTACTCAAAGTGGTGAATAAAACAAAGTTGAAAATAAAAATAATGAAGTATTTTTTGTTATTTTTCCATTATTTTGATATATTGTGTCAAAAATGACAAACTATTGGATAGCACTTTTTTTTTCTAAAACATCAGTGTCGTCGTTTTCCTGTATCTTATAGTTTTTCTTAATTTTTGGGCATAAATGATAAAGTTGAGAATAAGAAACATTTTAGACACGTATTGTTGTTCGCCTTTAGTCAAGGTTAAAATGATCAATTGGAAAATTCTGCTGCATCCATCCTACAATCCCGACCTCGCTCCATCAGATTATCACAATTTTCGGTCGCTCTCCAATATGATGCGTGGTGTCACGTTCAACAACAACAATGACTTCAAAAATTGGGTCGATAAATATTTTGATACCAGACCAGCCGATTTTTATAGAAAAAGTATCGACAAATTGGTTGGAAGATAGGATGAAGTTCTGAACAATAATGGGAAATGCATAATTGATCGAAATTTAAATAATTGAACAAAACTGCTAAAACTTATTAAACAACCCAATAGGTATATAATTGGTCCAATAATCTCTGAAATATATTTAAAAAATATTTTTATTACATAAACGTTATAAGAAAATTTTAATTACACTTTCACTTGAATTACAATAATTATTAGATATAACAGGAAATAAATAATCATGCATTGATCACATAATGTTGGCTTTAAAATTATACAAACTTGTTTGTTTACGAACGCGTTATATATAAATATAAATAAATTAATAATTTAACCTTGGTAAAAACCAGGATCTGAAATGCAACTCATAGTTCTAGTGAACTACATGACAGAGTGATCTTTTTGTCGTTTTCAGTAATAATTTTACCATGTAATACGATATGCATACTTAAATAATTATGTTGTATCGGCATCTAATTTTTCAATCGAAAACAATTATTAAATACAAAGTCGATACGGCTCAAAATGCCGAAACACAAACAAGCCATGACAATATGCAAATGCGATAATCATTGGCATTCTCGTCAGGTAGAGCGCGGTGTTATTTAAATTCAATGGAGTCTGGGATATAATTATATGATAACCGTAAAGAACATGTTGAGCGAAAAAGAAAACAAAATAAGGCTGTACTTCGTGTCCCTTCATTGTATTCAAGATTGTCTAAAGTGAAATATGTACATACGTGATAATGAGGTCATGCAAAAATCTCCTAATAATTTTACATATTTTATTTAGAATTCTTACAGATTTTATTGCCAAGACCCAACAAAATTATTAAATGAACAGTCAGGTACAAGAATTCACTGAATTATCTACGTAATATAACTCAATAATACAAGTACAATAAAATTCAATAATAAAACACAATCTACTTAATATTAGAAATGTGGGTATTTGTATTTGTGTGTAGAGTTAACACGTTAAAGGAGATAGAAAATTATTGTGATACTCTAGATGGATGTTAAGAATGCATTCAAAAACATGCTTTCAAAAAGTATATTAACATATGATTTTTTTAAAAATTCATATTCTACCTAGCTTCTCTAGTAAAAACATATTTTCACACACAGGCGAAATCTACCTGATTCGCGGCCAGTGCTGGGCGGAATTTTTTCTAAAGATATATCATATCTGCTGTAGCGGGTTTTTGTTCCACAATTCGTAATCTGCCATCCTTTGCAAATTCTTCATAGGTCGAGAACCAGATATATTACTATTATACTGGGTGATTATGGAATATGTTCCAGGCTGATTTTGTTTGGCCGCTATTTTGGTTTGGCAGGCATTTATCAGTCTGCATTTGGTAGTAGTAAAGAGTAGTTGATTACAATTAACATGGAGTTTCTTACGCCTCAACAACGTGTTGAGGTTATTAAAATATTTTATCTAAATAATAATGGCAATCCTATAACCATTAATGGTGATCGCTATGGTCACATGTTGGAAAACTTCTTAGTAACAGAATTTGCGTGATTTCAACAGGATAGTACTATCTGACACACAACCCAAGGTATGCTTAAATTTTGCGAAAAAAAATTCCCGGCCGCATAATGTCAAAAAGTGGTGATATTAACTGGCCTCCTCGATCACTTGATTTGACAACCCACGACTATTTTCTGTGGAGGTACTCGAAAAGATATATCTATGCCAAAAATTTAACAACAATTCTGATGCTACATGTGCGATGCTACATGTGAAGTGTGCGAGAATGTTATGAAAAATATGGATAAAAGAGCACGCACTTGTACCGCTGCCATAGTTGACCAGTTGGCCGATGTCATATTCCATACATAATTGTAATAAACCAAATAATCGATAAATCAAAATAAAATTAAAATATTGTGTTTCATTTCTTAGTTTTTCAAAAACAACTTCAGCCTGGAACATATTACAGTACATACAATTATAATACCGTCTCTGAACGTGAACTGAGAATAATTTAAGTTTTTTTTGATAAAAAAGGGCTATTGCTACATTTTAAAAATATTTGTATCAATACATATTTGACTGAGTTGTTTGCATGGTAAACAAGTTTATAAATATTTTCATTAATCGTCTAGAAACTTATTAAAACATTAGAATTACATTTGTATCAGTTTAAATAATTTTCACAAGAATATTGTATTGTATTACAATATTCACGTAATAACTAATTCAGTGATTGGCAGGCAAAACTTCTTATGTCAGTTTTGTTGAAGCCGGAGATAATGGCCGATAAAATATATATGATGCAATTTTTAAAATGGTATGGTTTAAAATTTTTCAATATTTTATATTTTTTCTTATTCATTAGCTGAATTTGTTTACATTTCTTCAGTTGAATGTATAACGGATTTTTTGATATTTTATTATGTATTTAAGATATATTTTACGCCGTAGGGTAAAACGAAATATTATATGTACAATATTCGCAAAAATAGAGCTGTTATACAAAGTGATATCTCATTTTTGTCTAATCATGACATATGAACATTTACCCGCCAACCATATAAATATTTTCTTATGTTTTATTTATAGAAACACAATTTTTATTAATAGTTATATATTTTTAGGCACTTAGTCTGCGCGTCCAAATATAGACTAATTACTTGTTTCCAACAAAAACATATCATTATACCCAATAGTAAGACCATAATTCAGTATCGAATCATTGTACTTTAATAACTTCTGTTTTAGTGACTAGACTTGAATATCCAGGTAGGTTACATTCTATTATTTGTACATAGCTGATGATTAATTTAACAGATAATACAGATCTCGTCTTGCAACAAAACATTAACGATGGCTCACAAATGACAAATCTTTCTATTATTTAGATTTAGTACTGCACGAGTAGGTAATAATTCTATAACCCAGACACATCGTTCTTCAATTTTGATTTAGAACTTATGGAATCGATCCCCGATATATATTTAAAACATTATTTTTAATGCATCAATCATTTATGTTAAATACTAAATTAATGTATTAATTATAAATATATACATATAAAATCAATTTTGTCGAAAAATATTGTTTTTGCTTAAATATGGCTTTCAAATAATGGAACGACAGGTGTATTAATTTGAAAAATGTAACATATAGGTTCGAAAATTTGTCAAGAAAAATATTGGCGTTATAGCACAAAGGTAGTGCACTTCCCCGGATTGGAAATAGATTGGTTCGAATCCCGGTGACGCAAAAACAATATTTTTCGACAAAATTGATTTTATATGTATATATTTATAATTAATACATTAATTTAGTATTTAAAATATCACAGACCTATGTTCTGAATAATTACAACTTCACAATAAGAATGTGTTTTCCTTAATAATCATTTATGTGCATCACAACTAAATATGCGTATCAGTAAAATGTGTGTTTCTTTGTAACTAGTATAAATAAACAAATAATTATGACAACTGTTATTTACAACATATTAATGAGTGGTGATAGAAACAAAACTCAGTTATATGTGTGGTACAAAGGTTGGTTGTTTAAAAATTAAAATCATTTTATGGTGTTCAATTTTATAATACTAACTAATAATTTGTGTTCGAAATGCCATACCTAACTAATTTAGCGATAAAATTATTGGGACTTACATAATAAATGTTGATTTTTTTATTTTATTTATTATCTTAGTTTAATAACCACAATTGAGTTTAAAATAATAATAATACTAAGATAATAAATAAAAAATATGAATCTTAACCACCAAGTTAATATTGCGAATTTTAAAAGTATAATAAATGTTTGTTGAAATTTATCTATGTAGGTACATCGGTGTGGTTCGGATGGATAAGAATTGCAGTGTCTAAGTAAGCACTTACTCGTTTCGGTGACCTATTATTATTGTAACAATTTTGTTGCGTCACAAATTATTTTACTATTTTTAATGTTTTGTATAATCTTAGCAACTAGATAGTCTCTCATATACTCATATACAATGAAAAAAAAAGGTAATCGCTTTGCGAAAGAAAGTTGATAGTATGGTCCGGATCATAATTATGCCACGCAAAGTTTTACTTCATCGCAAATAGTGATTGTGACTATTTTTTTTGAAAATGAAGTACAAATTTAAATACTGACCCTATATTATGTAGAAACGATTGGAAAAAATGATTGATTTAGATTATTTAAATTTAAATGTGTATTTTAGCTAGAGTTACAATTTGATAAGGATTATCCGAAGGCCTTAAAAAAAGTAAAAATTGTTGTGCAGATGGTGATTTGTTTATTTATTTTTTTATTAATGCTGATAATGAATTGGCGATATATTCATTTAAAATAATATTTCTTTCTTTTTCATTTCAGTGCCAGTCGTTTGAGGCCTTTGGGGCTTCGCCGCCAGATGGCATTAGCGGACGTGCTCGTCTTATTGTGTGGATATTTATAAAACGGGAAATATTATTTACACGTATAAAATATAATATAGTATTTTAAATAAGACATGTTACCGATGTGTATGTAATATATGTGCAAGTGGATAGTACAAATCGATATAATAATCATGCTATACGTACCTACTTTAATTTTGAACTGGAATATAATTCTGCTCTACAATATAAAATCGGCATTTTAAATAAACACTTATGTAGTTTTTATTTACATTAAAGAAACTGAACCCTTAGTCCATATGTATAAAAAACCAATTAAATTAATCGATTAGAAAGGTTAGAAAAAATATTTACTTTTCCGATATCAAAATTCACAATAAAAACGTGAGTTCATTAAAAACAAATATTTATAAATAGAATTATATTTATACGAGTGTATTTATATTTATATGTGTATATATATTATGTATGTGTATGCAGCCGTACGTCCTATACTTGAAATCTAATATGATTTTTTTATCTAAATTTACAAATAATAAATACAAAAAAACTTTCTAGGTGTAACCACTTATTTATAAAGTAGCTAACAAAATAAAATAAGTTTTCTTAATCCCGCGCCACAAACTTATTTGAACACGATCTTCACACAATTCAAAACTGTTTCGGCTTTTATATGAGTGCCAAATAAATATTTGTTTTCTTTTTAAGTATATCTGCATAAAAATTATAACTCATTAAATTATTAAATTTACTGTCAATTGTGCTTCCATGGTACCAGAAAAAAATGTTAATGGTACTATCTCACCATTCTAATCAAAATTAATATTTTCATGTTTCCTATAATTTTATATTATTATAAATTATTTAATATGATGTATTATTGTAATATGTACGAGTATGTAATATGATGTAATCTGATAAGGTTTCAATTGTATGTTAACAAATAAATATGTAGTGTTTGCGTAAATTATAAATTATATAGAAAAATTAGGTAGATATATTGCGATATTTGAAATATGTATACAATATCCATATAAAATATCAAAATACAACATATTATTTAAATAATTCACATTAAAAATAAATAAAAATATTTTTTACAATATGTACAAAAATAATAATAAATTCAGACTTCAGAACTTAGATACGAATTATTTATGTTTTACAATTCGAAAAAAATAGGTTCAATTAACTAATGTGAGGTCAAATAAAATAATTAAGTCAAAAGATATGAGGTTAATGGCTTTATGATATGGGTTCACTATTGCAACATGCAACGTTGCTAATGAGTGTGATAAGTCACAGATTAAACGGTTAGTCACTGATATTAATTGTATTTTCTCAATACAATTCTCTAGCTTACTCCAGGTTCTTCTTTTTTTTGGCATATATTAGAAAACTTTTAAAAATATTTTTTATTTACGAATCCAACTAAACGATGTTTTTTTTAAAGATTAGTTTTTCGAATTGGCAACATTTTTTCCAGCAATAGCAGATTTGTCAGCTGATGGGCGATTTGTGCTCAGTTTTTTTTGCTATTTTACCATAAATAGACTCATTCCAGAAAAATGCTTATAAATTGTGCAAATTTATTTCGAAAATCGTGATTCAGTTCGCGAAACTTACCATGCGCTGCGTTCATTTTACGGTCGATGTAATCGTCCATCCGAGCAAGTAATTCGAATAACCGTGGATCGTTTTTGCACCACGCATACTCTAATTGATAATACACATCCGCAGAGACGTCGTACAGTGCGTACCGAAGAAGTTGTTGCTGCAGTGGAGCGTAGTATTGAGGAAGACCTGAATGAGTCAATTCGCCATCGAGAGCGCCATAGATCCAGGATTACTGACTGTTTCGTTCTTCAATTGAATGGCATTAATGTGGAAGAGTTGTGGTTTCAACAAGCCACAACAACATGCCACACAGCGCGCGCCACAATCAATTTATTGAAGGAAACATCCAATGATCGCATAATTTTGTGTAATGGACCTGTGAATTGGCCTCCAAGATCGTGTGATTTAACACCTTTGGATTATTTTCTGTGAGAATATGTGAAGTCGTTAGTCTACACCGATAAACCAAAGATGTTAGATGACTCGGAAGCCAACATTTGTCTTGTTGTTGCCGATATATGTTCCCAGCTGCTCCAAAAAGTGGTCGAAAATTGGACTTTCTGATTGCGCTTTATTTGAGTCAGCCGCGGCAGCCATATGCGTGAAATCATATTTAAATACCAATGGCATAAAATGATCTTTCCCCATGGCCATTACCACAATTTTTATGTGTTTTTTTCATTTTAAAGTTCTATATCTTTAAAAAAAACACTCTTTATTATTATTTTTAATTCTTATAACCTTTATAGCTTTTATAAGCTTAGTATAATTGGTATATCCGCTCCCTGACATTTATATTATTTAATTCTCAAATACACTAGTACAGACTGTACGTAATTAATGTTTGAGGTCTTGATTATTATGACAAAAATATGACATTGTTTAATTAATGAAATATTGATTATCATACTTATAAAATTAGCAATATTAACTTGGTGGTTAAGATTCATATTTTTTTATTTATTATCTTAGTTTTATATATTATTTTATTATTTTACATTAGAAATGGAAAATAATTCTACCCTAAATTTTTTGGATCTAACATTGATTAGAAATAATAATAAAATTGAGTTCAAAATTTTTAGAAAACCAACTTTTACAGATACTATCATACACAATGAATTTAATCATCCATTATCACATAAACACTCAGGGTTCCACTCCATGATACATCGTTTAGTCAATATTCCTATGTCAACATCCAATTTTAATATTGAATTGAATACAATTAAAAAAATAGCAGTTAATAATGGGTATAATACAGGTTTGATAGACACTATTTTAAAAAATAAATTAAAAGAATATAATAATCAGTTTTTATATAAATCACAGATGAAACATAATGATAATAATGATAATTGGCGGAGGATTTTATACATAAATAACTTTTCGAAACAAATATCTAAACACCTACCACGAGATATTAGACCAGCATTTTACACAAATAATAGTATAGGAAATTTACTCATAAATTCTAAGGACAAGGATGATAAATTTAACAATTCTGGCGTCTATAAACTTAGTTGTAAGGATTGTGCTGCATTTTATGTTGGTAAAACGGGTAGAAATTTTAATATAAGAGTAAAGGAGCATTTGAGATGTTTGAACAATAGTGGGTTTTCAGAATTTGCTAATCATTTGATAGAAAATAGTCATGGTTTTGATAAAAAATTTGGATTGTCAATTTTGCATATAAATGGTGTAGGTCACAAATTAAATAATTTGGAATCGTTGGAGATAAATAAAGCATGTAAAAGTAATCAAGAAATTCTAAACAGCCAACTAAATTTAACTACGAGTCCTATTCTAAAATTTTTTCCTAAAAATTATTCGACTAAATTTGTATTGAGCAGCAATTTGAGTTAGGTACTAAATTTACTTTTTAAATAATTGTTGTTTTTTTTTTTAAAAAAATTTAAAAATAGATTCTGGATAAATAGAAAAACAATGCTATATTTTTAGTTAGTTTTGACATATCCTGAAGAAGGAAAAGGTGTTTTCCGAAACCGGTAGATGTTTTTTAAACTCAATTGTGGTTATTAAACTAAGATAATAAATAAAAAAATATTGATTATCATTTTTATAGAACCACAAACTGGTAATATTTAGGACGTAACGGCATTAACCCACAATTGTCATATTTTGACATCGGTATTTTAGCATTGACCCACGGGAACTTTGTTGTCGTGTAAATAATCTACTGGAAATGCTATACGTCGATCATTGTTTTAACAGTTTCCATTAATGAATGAGAATGTGTTGATATTATAATTAAAAGATAAATGTAAATGAAGATTAATTATAGATTAGTAACAACTGTAAACTTATAAGCCTGAGTTTTTACCGGCGATTTACTGAAACGATCAAATTATTAGAAATTACCCAGTGAAAATCATTTAAGTATTTTTTACATTTAGTAACTGTGTTGAGGCTAAAAATATATAAATCAAAAAAAAACTTTTCAATATTGCAATTATGTGTACACTAAATCACGGCAAGCAATTTTAAAATACTCTTGTATTTGGGAGTCTTTGTCCAAGTAATATTTTCCATTTTGTTCCGTTATTTATTTTAGTTGTCATTTTATGATAAGAGGTCACGTTTGCTTTCAACATTATTCGGTCAACATATTTCTGTCTCGATCTTCATTGTTATCAAATTTCTATATTTCTTAGTATACTGGTATATCTTTTCTTCTCCTTTTGTTCTGATAGATGTTTTGGTGATTGATTGATGTTGATTGATTGATTGATATATGCATATTATAAATTTCTTATTTCTTTAGTATTTTCTCGTTTGCAATTCTTTCGGTCCACTTTTCATGTTTCTCCAGCACCATATTTCAACTGCTTCCAGCCTATTTTTTTTTTATGTATTATTTTACTATCATTTCCAGAGTAACCAAATTTCACTTCCATGTAGTGCTGTACTGCAGATTAATGATTTAATGAACTGTACTTGTAAAAAAGTATTTATCGCTTCCTATCCTTGTTTTTATATCCGCAGCAAATACTGTGCTCGTTGAAAGTATGTCTTTTTAATTAAATATTATTAATTCTTCGCAATTCCTCATTACTGAGAATCGTGACCCCCCAACAAACACTAATACACCAGCTGACTCCGCTTCACATAATTTTGAGCCGTAGAGGTGCTGTAGAAATATAGTTCTAATTGTTTGGGTTACTTGATAAGTCCAGCGCATCGGTCACCTCTGTCCACTTCTTCAGCCTTCAGTTGTGTCAATAAGATTTTCAAAAAATTGGAGGGCATATCCAAAGTATTTAAGGACACGTCTTAGTTACAGTGTGGATATTCTGTTCTGGTAATTCTTTTCTGATCGCTAGTCTAGAGTTTATGTTGTGTTTATGCAGGTAGATTTAAAAATATTCACAATAAAAATAAGGTTAATACTTTATAAAATTAAACAAAAGTAGATTATTGAATGTTATCTACATGACAGTTAAAATCATTCAAGCTTTGAATTCATTAAACCTTGAATTCAGTCACTCCTTTCGAATCTAAAACACGTAGGTAGACACTTTATGAATGCATTTGAATGATATAAAATAATATTACTAATTCCAGGGGCTCTAATCAAATACATAAGTCTCATTGTTGTTAATTAATCAAACTCTAAACGTTTAATTTTCTGTATCAAAAGTAAGTGTTGTGATGATCAGGACATAATAACAAATTACGACTCAAAACCGAAACAAAGCTATATTGACTCATATTTGACGTAAACTCGTCATGGCCCGTTCCCACGTATGAAATTTTTATGAGATTTTCGCATCGAGACAATCTATGAGACAGAGATTACGTTCCCGTAAGATTCGTTGGAAATAACTCTCCGCTATCGTAGTCCACCGTGTTCACACCGAGTCTCAGAGATTCGCCGTCTCGCACCTCACTTCACATTTGTTGTACGTCAAAAGTCAATTATTAGTTTATCATTGACCATTGATATTTCGTTCGACAGTTGGATAAATTTCAATCTCCCCCCCAGTAGAATCAAAAGCAGTCAAAGAGGAAAAAAATGAAATTTTATTAATAGTTGTACGTAGGTATATATATATAGTTCGAGGACATTTGTGCGCACGTATTACTGTAAAATCGAACATCGTATTCATAGGTTTAAGTTTTTGCCTCTTTCTATTAATTTCAAGGTGATTTTTGAGTTTTTACTAATATTTCTCTCCATTCAATTTATGAAAGTTATCTCATTGCGTCTAATTCTATGAATACTAGATATTGTATATCACGCCATCACCCGTGATATTTAGCCGTAGCACCATGATTAATACCGATCTCACTGAGAGTAAAACTATGAAAAAGAAGAATATTTCATCAAGTAAAAAAGTGAATCTTGCTTAAACCGTGTAGTTTTAATCTAATTTTCATATAAATATACCATTTCAAAAGTTTCTACGATATTCTGACTTGATTGTATCGAATGATTTTTTAGCCACACCGAGTTTTCAAGGTAAGCCAGAACTAAAACCGGATCTGTAGGAAGTCAAAACGAATAATAAGCATTGTGAGAACTGAGATAAATGTATCAGCATGTTTCACCATACCATTGAACAATATTGATTACTTTTACTAAGTGTCTCTCCTCTATATAGTAATATTTTGATTCATTCAGAACAGGAATAATAATAGGAAAGTTTTCTGCTCATCATATATTGTATTATTTGTGGCATCAACAACAATCATTTTAAATACATGATTTAATATTATCTGGTATTTAAAATATGCAAATAACATATACATGTATTGATTATACAAGAAATGAATTGCTCGTCAGTAAATATCGCTCGCGAATTAAATATAAAATTACCGTTAGCCGTTGGAAGACCATTACGATAATCTGTTTACGATAATTATAATTATAAACACGCAAACATCTACATTGATTTACGATAAAAATAATTCAAAGACTTTTAATAATTCAGGGACACACGCTTGCTCATAATAGAGACGGTAGTTTACAGAAGTATTTGGAATTACTTAGACTACTTTTATAGATAGGTGTTTACCCACTGAATACATACATAAATTTAAATATTTTAACATCAATCATTTTTTTATTATTTATTTTAAAGTAAAAACAACAAACATTAGTAAAGTAATTATTAAGGAGAACACATTCTTATTGTGAAGTTGTAAATATTCCGAACGAAATCGTCTGTGATATTTAAATATAAATTAAATTACTGGGATTACTATTCCATCTATCAGTAGATGGCTTTCAAATAATGGAACGATAGATGTATCAATTTGAAAAATGTAACATATAGGTTCGAAAATTTGTCGTCAATGTACTGTATGGTGTAGAATAATTATTAAAGCACGTTACCCTGATCGGAAGAGATTCAGGTTGGAATTCCAGTAGTAACAACAATATTTTACAATAAAATTGATTGTATATGTACATCTTTCTAATTAATATATTTAATTTGTAAGTAAAATAATTATCTGTAAAAATATTAACCAATACAAACCAAATGTATTTTTTATCATTTATTTTATATATATATAAATTTATTATATTAAACAAAGCTTAATTTTATTAATATTAAAAATAATATGTCTCAAGGCTCTATACTAAGTGCACTATTGTTATTTTAAACATACTTTGACTGGTTTTCATTTAAAAAAATATTTTTGTTGTCTATGTAGTTAGGATAATAAATTTCAAATAGTGTGTGTTTTCTCAATTATCTGTTAACAAGAGTTACCTTCGAATAAAGCAAGTTTTCAGTAGGAGTATCGTATCACATTAAATATTGCCAAATATACTCGGATTAACATGATTAACAAATTTGAATGCGAATTTGTTAAGTCCTAGACCTCTGTAAGCGAATTTAGAGAAATAATATTACAATCGTGACGCGTTTGCAGCTAATTAACCTTGGACCATCTCCATCACAAGAATAATTTAAATTGTTTAATCCAAGCACAAATGGGCATTTCTGTTGTTAGTCTGGGTCAATGACGAGGCCTGTGGACCAAAATAAATATACCTAGATTTAAAGATCACGAAGACGACCGATTATGAACAAACGTTTATTACGTGACTTGTCCTCGGAATATACAAGTTATTCTGATGATGTACATATATGAGTCATGCATACGAAGATTGCAATTTGTTAATATACATAATTAACGTTATTTTAATCTATTAACAAATTATCAAATCAATTTTTGCGACTTGGAGAAAAGTGTAAAGTTTTCGTAACGAAACAGAAGTGTATTGATGTAGAATAATACCTAAAAAATTAAAAATTATGTTTAAAGTATTAGAACTAGCAACATTTTGATTTATATGATTCGTGTCTATTCATTTATTATTCAATAAGTGTAGAATCATTGTAAATTGGGGAAATGTTTAGTAACTTTCATTTCACAAAGGTTAGGTTATGAATATAATAATCAAAAACATAAGGAACATGACCTTGACAATTAACTTCTAATGACGGTATACTACGCCCTGGTCCAATATATCATTGAATATGGAATAGTAGGATGAGAATGTACTACAAAAACTCCCCTAAAACCTCTGGTCTCAAAAAATGTTACTAAAGGTTATATTTGAACTACCACTGAGAACAAGCTCGAATATACTTTTCAACAGCTTGGGGATGCTAGAAATTGTCCAGATCTACGCTAAATACATTCTAAATAATATATTCATCAGTAAAGATATCTGGGGTTTCTATCGAAATGCCAAAAATACCGAAAACTCAGAGTACAAATTAGCAATTCTTAAGATGTGAACCACTACGGACAAAAAAATATATGTTTTTGTAGCACCTAAAGTATATAATTATCTCCCTAAATATATAAAAAAATATTGAGCAACACAGACAGTTCAAAGGCGCAATAAAATTCTGGTTTAAAAACTCAGATCGAATGTATGTTCATAGCATGTGTGTGTGTGTGTATGTGTGTATGTGTGCTTCTCTAACCTGTAGCATCTGTCATTAACTGAGTTGTTCAGGTAAGTATTGTCTTACATATTTCTCATGTTAAAATATTACATCATTTTCTTTTTTCTTTTGTTACACACAATTTTTATTTCCCTTCTTTTTTTTTTAAATTATTTTAAATTTATATTTGCTACACCAATTATGTATAATATTATTATTGATTAACAATGTAAAATGTTTACCTCAGCCCAGAGAGGAAAATTCTAAATGTAAACAAAACATATGATATGAATTAAATAAATAAATCAAAAATTAATCATTAGGAGAACACATTCTTATTGTGAAGTTGAAATTATTCAGAACATAAGTCTGTGATATTTTAAATATGAATTAAATATATTAATTAGAAAGATATACATATAAAATCAATTTTATCGAAAAATTATTGTGCCACCGAGATTTGAACCTAGATCTCTTTTCTAACCGGGGAAGGTACATTATCCAACTACGCTATATCGACAATATTTTTAGCGACAAATTTTCAAACCTATATTTGATGATATTAATACGTTTCATCGTTCCATTATTTGAAAGAGCCATCTACCTTATTTTTACGGAATCTCAAATACCTTTGAGTAATCTGATAGCAGACGCCAGATTCATTTTTATTAAATTTTGGACACATTGATCCAACTTTATTAATAGGAGGATACATTCCGAATAATTACAACTTCACAATAAGAGTGTGTTCTCCTAATAACGAAATACTTTGTTTAAAAGTTCAAATGACATGTCTTTATGCGTAGTAAATACTTTATATGAGTTTACGTGTAACTTATATATATTTTTACATTGTTTTATGGTGTATAAAATTGATTTTACATCTATATATTTCTAATTAATATATTTAATTCACATTCAAAAATTAATCACTTAAGACATAAAATGTGAAAACTGTTTTCATTAAAATATATCATTTAGTATTATATTTTAAGAAAAAGAGCTAAATAAATGCTTACAAGATTGTATGTAGATAGCTGTAATAAGATTTAAATATTATGTTTAAATTTTAATGATGTAATTTATTATAAATAAGTAATTCATTTTTGTGATTATTTCATGAAAAAAGGTTCATTCAAAATTCGTACGCAGATATAGGTAATATGTATATTAATATTCAAGTAGTCCTGATAAGATATTATCGTCTGGTGAATTTTCAAGAACAAATACGAAAAACATTTAAACTACTTCCTTGACTGACGTATCGATTCTTAATCACGTCTCGAGACTCCATAAATATTGATATGGAGTCAATATTATTTCAGGAAATGGTTAAAGAGATTAAATGAATATTCGCTTAAAGTTTTTTGGTACTATGTTCACCTGTATAGTTCAGAACGTATTTGCAAAATACATTCTGAGGACTCGGCTGGCCTTGGGCAATCTGTGACAAGTAAAGCGAAAAAGTTGAACTGTTTTATAAGACTTTTTTTATCACTGAACGTGACGCGGTAAAAAAAACGTTCTCTTATGTAAATCGCACGAAGGTATGTAGTAAATACGTTAATAGCCAATATGGGTGACTTTTTATGACAATGATAAAGTAATACAGACGTTAAAAAATGTAATATTTTTTAATTGTACACGTGTGATAGATATTTTTATTACAGGTTTTTCACTAATCATTATGAACATAATTATTAATATTTAGGTACTTTTACATGCTTGAGATAAGAAGTATATTATATTTATCCATGCAACATTATTGTTTTGTGGTGTCCACGTGCCGTGCTCCAGATAGAGAGCGGAATTAGTAGAAGAAGAAGAAATAAGAATATACGTGATGCTTTGAAATAATGGTAGGGGAAGAACGCACAGAACAATCGTACTCGTTGTAAGTAGATTTGATGGTGTGGTGGTACTGCTCGTACTCCATAGACATGGTCGCATAAGGAAGTCACTTTATAACCATGCAATTCGACCAGTACCTACTAAACCAGACAGCAATACCCCGCGTCGCAACCGGTCCGAGGAAAGCTGGAACCGACCACTCTTCTCCTGGCCAGCTCCTCGAGTAGGTCGACTCGCACCTCGGCACCGCCTCCAGTATACTGCGTCTATTTAATGCTTTATAATATAACGACCAGTATATCGCGTCTATTTAATGCTTTATAATATAACGACCAGTATACCGCGTCTATTTAATGCTTTATAATATAACGACCAGTATACCGCGTCTATTTAATGTTTTATAATATAACGACCGGTATACCGCGTCTATTTAATGCTTTGTAATATAACAACCAGTATATCGCATCTATCTTATACTTTGTAATGTAATGATCAGTGTAAATTCAATCTCAAAATAAACGCCAACCAGTAAGTACTATTTCATTGCCATAACCTACCCGCTCTAGCTGTACTCATAAACATAAATCATTTCATATACTTATAGACAAGCGAGGATATATAGGGGCCTCAATTCTTTTGACAAATATTCCCTATTGATGACATCAACGAGTCTAATCAAACATTAACCACACAATAACACCTGAATTGGCAACCCCTAAAATTGGAACCAAAAGGTTGAAACAGATATCAAAAAGGGGGTGACTGCAGAGAATAAAGTGAATGATGCTTTGAAAGCCGTATGCAGTATGGCCTATCCAGTATTTTCCAAATAAGTTAGATAGTCAGTAGTACAGGTGCAATCCGCTCGGGGTGGTTATTATGGAGATAAGAAGCGCTGTTTACCTAAGACGAATGTTAATGAATTACGTAACAATTATTGTCTAAATTTTAAAATCTTATATTATCAGTATTTTTTAAATATTTTATTAGCCAATGAAGATTAGTACTTATTATACTTTTGTTTTTGTTAGAATTTTTACTGTAGAATCTTCTGTTAAATCGTATATAATTAAACTAAAGGTGTCATTCACACTTTCGATCAAATGTGTGAAAATATGTTATGCAGCAGAAAAATACAAAATTGTCAACTTTACTATTTTTTGATATGCTGGTAAATAAATATAACGATGATCTATTCTTATGTTTTTAAAATAAAAAGTGCCGTCCCTACACAAAAAAATATATGTACATCAAAAGCCAATTAATTCCCCGCAGATCTTTTGTAGAAGAGATTTTCAGTGAGACTTGAAACCAACTATAAGGTGATGCATAAAAACGAAAAATGAAGAAATATTTAAAAAAATAAAATTCAGGTGCCTAATGGTTCTCAGCAAAAAAATGCGGTTTATACGATTATAAAAACGACGAATGTCAGGGTTCCAGTGCACTCATTGCAAAAAAAACGTGTGTGGTTAATTGTGTGTAGAATAAATTATTTTTGTTTATTTTCTTTTTTAAATTAGTACATAATTAATTTAATTTAATTTAATATTTTAATTCGTTACCCGAAAGTGTTCATCTGAGAAATTATCGTTAATGTTTTCTTAAGAAAAGCTGCTCATTATTAAAATTGGCTGTAAATAAATCATAATTAAATATGTAAAGTAGAATATAGTGAAATATTAAAGTTTTTATGATACTGTAATAATAATTGTACCAGAAATATTACCAGACAAATATTTAGGTATTTCTGATTAATTTCACAGAAATGCTACTTATCTACAATATTTTGAGATATGGATTGTTATAGCATTTTAATTACGGAAAAACATTTTTTGGAGATTTAATTTAGATAAATTAATGCGAGAGTCTCTTTTGGAAAAAATAACGGGGTTATGTAAAAATGTAATGCGTATTTGCATTTGTGTTTCATGATTTATTTTACAGAAAAATTTCTACATGCTGTAATATTTGCAAACGGCTAATAATTAACAAGACTACTAAGCTTCTCGAATGAGCAATGATGTAATACAAAAAATAATTTTGGACTGACGTAAGTCTATTATTAAATTTTGATAACTACCTATACTCCTTTTAATTCTTTGTTGTTTCGTTATGGTAATACAAAAAAAGACCACAGTTCCACGACGACAACTCGACTCGACAGACAGCTATAAGAATTATTTATTCCTAGAACAACAGACGTATGCATCAAATGAATAATTTTCAAATGTGATACTCACTTGTTGAAGCTTTGTGGGACTGCAATTAAGAATACTTTTTATAAATACCACATTTTTTATGTTATATTAACGGTTACAGGAACGTGCCAGAAATACAAAATTTACATATTAAGAGAGTGTCAATAATAATTATTGAAAATATCTACAAACCTTAGAAAGCTAATCTATGCTAAATACTAAGGAGATCTTTTATAAATTAGAATAATGCATGTCAGTTAAATTAAATATTCAATGTTAGAAAAAATACTTGAGAACTGATGTGTAGAAAACCTTCTATAATATATTTATTTTAATTACTTAATTTTGCAATTATTCTTAATACATTTATATATTTTTATTTATTATTAGACTATCTTAAGAGTGTATGATGATAAATGGATAAGATTTTTCTCTCGTGTTTCGAATATTTGCCGGTAACGGGTCATTTGGTTATTCTGTTCTACATATAAAATATAATATACAGAGAGCTCGTTCTAACCAGATGTAATGTAAAAACGATAAGGCGACTCAAATGATTTGAGATGTCTACAATAGAATGCACAACATAACTGGATAGATGGTTACGAACGAAGATGTTATGGTTCGAATATATAAATAAAAATAAGCATTTAAAACAATAAAAATCTGATAATTTCAATATCTCGGACATTTGATGAGACATCCAGAGATGTATGAGATCCTGCATCTCTTAATGCAGGGAAAGTCGGGGCGCTGGAAGAAGGCGAACATCATGACATTAAAGTGTTTTTATGGTATATCCATTGAATGGATATACCATAAAAAGAAGAAGCTCTTTGTGTGAATAACTCTTTACGTGAGTTTCGAAATGAATCTCATCCATGTACATTATGTACACCGTGTACATGCATACTAATAGTTAACGTTATAGTTTAAAAAAAGTTAAAAACCTTTAAGATAAATAAATAATACCTAGTAAATATGTAATGACTGAATTGTTTCTTAATATTTTTAAATACCAAAATATTTCAAACTGACAAAGAAATACTCTGCAGTACTCTTAACTAATACATCGATTACAAAAAGTCATTGTTTTAAAATAACATGTTGAATATATGAGTATTTATAATTTAGAAGTTCGTATAAAAACTATTTATTTAAAATTTTATTACATATTTATTTTTAAAGAATTTAACACTTCAAATGAAGTAGATTTTTTTACTACGTTTAATTTTACATTAAACTTGTGAAACCAATACATATAATTTGAAATATGAATTATTAGCGAAGCGGGTATATTTGCTTCCTTTAACAATGTCAACATAATCGTGAGCGTGGAGGGAGGTATTCGGGTGCAAAAATGAAATAAATATAAGCACACGGGTGTTCGAAGTGAACGGAACGTGTGACGATGTTACCTGTTTACATACAGACGTGTTGTGGTGTAGATCTACTTGAACAGTTTAATCGTCAAAACAGAAGCCACTTTTGCACATATAACGGAGATAAATACGTGTAGATGTTAATTTTATTAAAATGATTAAGAAATAATGAATGGCTTATTATAAAACGCAAGAACAAACACAAGTGATAGGTAAAACAAGCAGCGGTTTCCCAACAGGGTCAATGTATGATTTATATGCTATTAAACAATACTACGTGTGGCATTTTGAAATACATTTTTATGACATTCTACCGACACTGGTGGATAATGATGCAGTGCGAGAAAATTGTAATTTTCTTACGTGCTGAGGATTATAATACTCTCAACCTGACAACGTAAACATGGCAAACAATTATGTACATTATTAATGAGTTATTTGTATCACAAGTCTGGTGTCTGAAATTTTTGATTGGTTATATCAATAGCTGAACTATTAAATTATTAAAATTATTTTTGTCATTTCATTTTTGTCATCTTGAACATTTTTATGAAATTTGTGATCAATAATTTTTGCTATTATCCGATATTGTTTAATATTAAAAATCTTTTCTACCATTTTTTTTTAATATGGCGAATTTTGTTAATCCCAGAAATTACCTCACTTTTATTTCAAATTAAAATGTACAGGCCTAATTTCATATTTTTTATTTTTTTGCAGTTATTAAAGATAATGCCCCCTTACTAGGATGATTTTGAGTCGAGGCGGGGTATTGTTTAAAGATAATTCAGGTGTTTATTTATATTTCCAAGAATAATTGATGATTTTTTATTATTCGTGGGTGTACATTCAGTATTTTAATATTTGCTTCACTGAGTATTTCCAGTGCTGAGATTGTGTGTTCGTCATCAGTACCCTTTAAACATTTCTTAGTTTAATTCTTTTATTCATTTAATAAATAGTTTCTTAAATATTGTTCGATTTGTTGAATCTTTATTTCCATTGGCAGTTTGTTGTATAATTTTATAAGTCTCTGCCCAAATGTAGTTTTAATATACTGTATTTTGTAGTTTTCATTGCTGTGTTTCGTGGGCCTTAACTGTTATGTGATTGGGTAATTATCGGAATATTTATATTGGTGGATTATTAAATTTTTCGCACATATTTGTAAATAAAATGAAACTATTTTTTCTAAAAGGATAAGAATAATTGATTTAATAACATTACATTACATTATTACTGATAAAATAGCATAACAAAGTATACAATATTATGTAGTTACTATAGTAAAATAGCATTAATTTTTAAAATATTTGTTTAGACTTTTAAACTAAGAATAAACAAGATCGGTGACAGGAAAACTTAATTATTTCTACAATATAGAAATTAACAAAAACCAACACGTACTTTTATAACATTTACCAGCAGGCACTTTGATACGCCGCACATAAACACATGAACGATTTTAATTTAAAAGGTACTGCGTATAGAGATGAGAGAATATAAAAAAATAAACCTGAAAAACCAAGTGATGCTACAAGATCTGCTTGCGATTTTTCGAGAGTTGCTCGAGAGGTCAACGACCTTTAGCCGCTCTGCCAAGTCGTTTCATAAAGCAATTTGTTGTTTGGTGCAATCCGGATAAACCCCGGGCTCTTATTGCTCGAGGTCCTTGATCAGATCGGTTGGTAAATAAACCCATAATATACCAAGTTAATTTAATCTTAAGTGGCACTTTTCTTCGACTGTAGGTAGGTAATTCACCTATCTCATCGCTTTTGATTACGAAAAGCAAAGAGAATTTAGCGTCATACATTCCTGAAGATTATTTTCGCTGTGTTTTATTACCTAACCAATCCACAAATCCCTAAATACATCACACGTTACTTTCTTGTACACTCTTTAATATCAATGAGTAGCTTGATGGTGTAGTGGTTAAGATGCTGGCCTAGTGATCTAGTGGTTGGGGGTTTGCACCTCGTACCAGGACACCAGCAAGTAAGTTACATGTATTATGTGTACGTATTTCTATTTAAAAAAAAAAGTATTTTATCATGCTTGGTCATATTTCCAAGGCTTTCATTTTAATTCTCTAACGTACAAAAACTACCCACTGGGCTTTAAGTTTATAATATACAATGTAAAATAAAAACATTATTATTAATGGCTATATTAATTTATTGTTTACTTGTTTAAGCAAATATTCAAGAAATATAATTTAATATGTAATAGTGAAATATCAGTATCCGTATCTTAATACAATTATTATACAGTGATTGTTTGCGCGTTTTTGAGTGGTATCCCTGGGTTTTTATACTGGTGATATGCCTAATTTGCTCTGTACTGGCGGAGTGCCATTTAACTTGACTAAAGGTATTATACCGCCATCGGAATCGGTCCGCTATCAAGAAACACTCTAGGAAGGTTTTTCGGAGAATTTATGGAGACTGGTCAAGAACATACAACATCAGAAATTAGCAGAGAACCAGCCAGCAGTCCGGATTACATCTGGGAGATCGGTCGACTGTCCAAGTTAGCGGTGATATATCTCACTAGAGTGACACGGTCGTGTATTATCAATAAAAAAAAATCCAGGACCAGGATTTAATACTATCGGAGGTGTTTAAAACGCACAGTGATACTTCAAGTAATTAATTATAATGCATGAAGATAGTTTTATATTGATGATTGCACTATTTCCGATGTGCAATTGGTCACCCATTATAACCAACTCTTTTTCTGATAAAACGATACTACAAGGTGCAATATCGACCTTCCCAATGCAAAACCGTTATTCATAGTGAAACGTTGTTTTATGCGTGAAAAAAAGGAGATCAAAAATAATGAAAAACGTTTTTTAAACTTATTTCTTTCTTATTTATTTTAAGGAAACTATAAATTATCGTTTTGAAGTTAGATGGCGAAGTCGGAAGATGACAAATTTAGCTCAGATGTCTACCAAATCCATTTTTCAGAAAAGTATAATTGAAATCAGATACGAACTAGGGAAGTTATCTTATTCACAATATTCGGTATATCGCAAATATATACTGTGTTGGACAGAGATTCTGACAACACACCGCAGCGGATAGAGCGGCAAACTTGCTTCCGGCGACCTGTATCGGATTGAATCGGATCGCAGGGGTGGCTTCTTCCATGTCATTGAGTCACTACAGCGGCATTGCAAAAAGATTGTTACAATTTACCAAACTTTATGAAAAATGATTGCATTTCAATTCTGACTACATATAATACTATGTGCAAAGTAAACTAGAATATAAACAAAAAACATGGAATTGAACGAATTATATAGCAAATGCAAAAATGAAAAAAATACTTATTTAGGACTATCCAAGTATACAACTTTTCACAGATTTCGAAGTACCAAAAATAATAGACATATACAAAAAAACTCAATAATCCAAATTATTTAAATTTAAAATCAATTAAACTTTAGAAGCGAATTCCGATCTACAAGATTTAGAGACCAAACTATATTTCAAAACTAAAATACACCGCAACCCAAAATCACTATATTTATTAAGGCATCGAACTTGTTAACAATCTTTCCATCACAATTAGAACAATTACAGACTACTTCAAGTAAAAAAAATATATACACAGACTAACTGAAATACAAATTATCTCGTATATTCTCCTTCTCTATACACGAGTCCTACTCTCATAGAGAAGAAATAAATGTTAAATTAAATAAGTATATATCCTACCGATAATTCTAAAATGTATTATATTTTCTAACATTAAAATTTTAAAAAGAATTAAATCTACGATTTAACGATTCATGATTCTCAATCTCGAACACAGATAAGTTACAAAATAAATACAATTAAGACATCCCTTTGCATCATTTTCTTGATCAGGCTGCTCCCTTTTCTTCTGATCGCCCAGCCTCACCAACTAGCTGAACTTGCCGAGAAGGCGTCCATCAGATAACTCGTCTTACTTACTCGCTAAAACCAGGAGTCAGAAAAGATCTTCCAGCCATACGTGTACCGAAGCAGCGTGAATAGTAAATGACCAAACGTGATGTCAACGCCATGATGAGCTCTAATAAACTTCTAAAAGTTGAACTACAACCGGATTCACCTCGATGACAATAATTTGTTTATTATGGACGCAACTAGCTAATAAACGCACAATTAGTCAAACAGCTACCAGCAAATAGTTATCCCCCATTAGATGTTCTGTTCATTTGAAATATAAGAATCAATCTCAAATTATGTAATTCATTAAATTTTCTTATACTCGTAAGCACACAGATACTATTTCCATAAATCTTTTTATAAGTATGGTGACAAAATAATAATTTTTTTAATGTATAGTTTTCACCAATTAGTTTGCTAATTATCTATGAAAAATGGCAATTATTAGTAGTAAAAACATGATATTTCATTTTAGTCTTCTTTAAAATAGTACGGTTATTTCTACATTTTTTTTTAATTATCTCTCTTTTTCTTATCCTTAGTTCACAATCAGCATACATATATACATATATAAGGCGTTACCCCAAAAAATTACGGTGCAGTTATACTTTTTTTGTGGTAAAGCCTTGTCAATGGCACGTGTTACCGTGCTAAAAGTCGACCTAGGTTTTCCCAAGGAAACCATATACAAAGAGCGCGATCTAACTCAAAACAGACGCCAGTTACATATGTATATATATATATATATACATTGCAGTGTAATGCAATGTCTTGGAGAACATGCAAAACAAAAATCGAAATTTACAAATTTGCATTGGCCAGAGGCGGTAAGACTTGCTTACAAAATGTATGTTAACAATATGTTAACAACATTATATAAAATATTTACAAAATTGATTCTAATCTTCTAATCAAAATTATTTTCATATATAAGTAAACCTATAAACAAAATTAAAACTAAATGAAAAAATTCCAGATGGAATTGCCACGTATATAAACTGAGAATATTAATATGTTTTTTTTTTGTTCGCTTATCTTTAGTCCACCTGACAAATTTAATATATTTGGCGTTAACTTGACTAAATTTTCGTATTGTTTGTAATTTTCGAAATGAATAGAAACATTTTATAAGTATGTAATTAATATTCTTTCTTTGTGACTCATTTGGCAATTCTTCATATCTTTGTTATGCGTTTGGCAACTCTAGTATCTTTGTTATGTTAAACATTTCTTGCAAATTTGTCGTGTAATTTATGCCCGACAGTGGACTGTGTTGAACCGAGTATTGAATAGTTAATATGAAAAACAGGCTGGATTTGCAATTGGTTACGGAAATTCAGATCACTCTGCCAATCATAAAAATATGTTTTTATATTAATTTGTTAAGAATAAATAAAGTTGTTTTTTTTTTATTTGTAATTTACTATCTGTAAATATAAATTGTAGATAAAAAAATATAAAAATATTTTTTGTAAATACGTGGCCCATTTTTAAAGTTATAATCGTTTTGTCGTAAACTCGAAACAATTTAATACATATTGAATCAATTAGAAAAATGTACAGAAAAAATCTATTTATCGAATAAATATTTAGTTGCTCCCGGGATTTTTTTTAAATTGGTTCATTCATTTGTATTAAAATACCACAGAACTATGTTCTGAAAATGCAACTTCACAACAAAAATGTGTTCTCCTTAAAAAAAAATTAAACAATTTATTGCAAAATTATGGACTCAATTTCATACTGCTATGAACTGCCTGAATTATACGTTGTGAATGATCTAACTCACCGAAGGTTAATGTGTTTTGTGCCGTATCGCAAACAAAGGTTTATGGACCATTATTTTTTGCAGAAAACACGGTTACCGGGGTAACGTATCTGGGCATGCTGGAAAACTAGATTCTTTCGCTATTAAATGATTTAGAAAACTTCTTCTTTCAACGGAACGGAGCTTCATCTCATTGGCACCGGGATATTTAAGGTTTTCTGAATGAATCTCTACCTCAACGATGGATAAATCACTTGGGAATGAAAACCTGGCTATTTAGTCTTCAGTTCTGGCCCTCGAGATCTCCTGATCCACCATCTCTACTAACAACTCTGGCTAACCTGCGGAATCATATCACAGCTGTAGTGAACTCAGTAACAAAAGGCATGCTTCATCGGGTATGGAACGAGTTCAGCTATAAATTAGATCTTTGCTGTGCCGCCAAAGGGGATCACATTGCACATTTGTAAACTGAATTTGTAAATTTTATTTTGAGTATTATCAAATATAATTTACTTCACATTTGTCACTTGTTTGCAGTTTGAAATAAAGAGTTACAAAATTGAGTCCATCATTTTGAATAACCTTGTATTTTTGAGACCATAGTTTGAGTTTTACAATTCTGTCATTGGTGCCTTAAAAAAATAATCTCTTTGCACTTCGCAATCTATGAAATTAGTTCATAGTTTAAAAGAAACACCAAAGAAAATACATGTGATTCTCTAAACTAATAGACAAAGGTTACATACAGATTATGACATGCTTTTGACAACGTTCCAATCTAACGCGCCTTCTTTTATTGTTAATATATGCAAACATTCCCCACTTTAAAAATGGTCTACGTTGTTATAATGAGTAAATATAAAAATAATTGTTTAGTATAATAGTATGATTAGTTATTAAGATCTAGAATTTAAGGGTCTGCCTATAAGCTATGTATAAAATGTGGATACATATTATTTTAAATATAAAAATGCTATTTTTTAATATGCATGCACATAGTACCTGTGTAAATTTGGTACGTGTATCCAATTTATTGCGAGCGAGCCGATATTATTGATTTTTTCCTATATGATGGTTTAGATGTACAATTAGAGTTATTGGTAGCTGTAGCTAGGTTTAGATAATTAATTGAAATTATAATTTACACACACATAAAGTTCAGCCAATACCAGAGGCGGCATATGATTTCCAGTGCGGCTGCTCCATAAAATACGTTTTTCTTGTATGTATAATTAATATATTTCTTGTATAATTTAAAGTACATTTTATGACGGATAATATCGGATACATATTATATTTATAAACATATAGGACACGCGTAGGATGAATAAAAAAAGAGGGAAAGATATTTAATAAATTTTTATTTAAAACTGATCCATGTGCTTATAGATATAAATTCATTTGCTCTATTTTGATCTGAATTATGTTTAAAAAACAAATATCAGATATCTCATAATGACAAAGCTATTTTTTAATTATATTTAATGGAAAGTATATGGAAGTATGGGGTAATTACAGGGGTTACGACTTGTCTTCGGCTGGCTGAAGTGATCACTTTATCGTGATCACTGAAGTGAACGTTATATATATATATATATATATATAACGTTCACCAATTCTCACCCCAAATTCACCATCAAATTTTTGAAAGTTGTATATATGTTAGTATGTGGACTCGCTTCGAATACCACTACACGATCGTCATCTATGGACTAAATTTGATAATTCATTTATCCTTTTTTTTAAGCAGCATATATGTCATCACCATAAGAATCCGATTTTTTGAAATTATTTTAAAGCAATATTCTTTACCTGTAAATTTGTTTTAACGTATACTAGAATGAAAAAAAAAATTTTTTTTTTTTTTATATATTTACTTATTTTGACCGGGTTATTATATTGGCAATATTACAATATGTCCAAGAACATACGATTACTGGATTTTTACTTACAAAGGCACTGTTGTTATTATTATTTAATAGTGAGTTCTTGGACATATTTAAATATTGTGAATTATGTTTCTTCAATTTTAGTTTAATTTTACACATATACCATTTTTAGATGTTTGTATATTGGTTTATGTTTATGAACGTCATGTGTTAACTCAAAATAGGTATTTCTTTCCATACCGACCAGACTTCCTTAGAGCAATGAATGATTTTACTGATCTACGTGCTGTTTATAATAAATAATTATCTGTAATTGTACAATAAAATATGATCTCAGTTGATATGTAACATTTATCCATTTAAGTAATACACTTAAAAATCGATTGATCCGCTTGAATTGAAGCCGAGAACGTAGTTCACATCTGAAATGATGAAACCGGCGCATAAGTGTATATAATTTATACAACAAAATTCCAGATCTGTCAATCTGTCAGCTCGAAGTACACAACTTCAGATAGTAAAGCCGTTAATCCTTAGATGGGTTTAATAGTCATCAAGATTAAAAGAAGAGATACGTCCTTCACGATCTATCGAGGTGTTTTGGTCGATCCATTGATTTTCTATCACGTATACAGACTATTTATGGACTTTTGTACTTGTTTTAAAGAAGAAAATCAGTATATTATAAATTTATATTAATGACACGTATTGAATGTTCAACTCGAATCCGGAATTATAGTTATCGAAGCAAATCGATATTAATTTTTTATTTATTATCTTTGTTTTATTAACCACTTGAATTGAGTTTAAATACATCTACCGGTTTCGAAAAACACCATTTTCTTCTTCAGGATATGTCATGACATATGACATGACATCCTGAAGAAGAAAATGGTATTTTTCGAAACCGGTAGATGTATTTAAACTCAATTCAAGTGGTTAATAAAACAAAGATAATAAATAAAAAATATGAATTTTAACCACAAAGTTAATATTGCTAATTTTAAAAGTATCGATATTAATTTATTTTTATTTTTTCATCGCTCTCTACCATTGTCCAGAAACTCGAAAGATTGGTCATTTCAAGTATGGAAATAATATGTTTTCTACACCTCCTTAATGAATTTTGCAATTGGTAAAAGGCGCTACGTGTTGTCTCACTTCTATAAACCGTTTTAGTGCTAAGCAATTTTCGATACAAACGATCGCAGCGCTTTTGCGACGCGTAGCATTCAAACGGTTAATATAAATAAACGTAATATATATGATAATGCTCCAATATAAAATAACATTAATGTGTATTCAGTAAGAGTTCTAGTCTTTTCAATATATCATTACAGTTCTGAGACCTAAATGGTGAAAGGGTGCAAGGCCCGACGCAGTTGAAATGTGGAATTTAAAACGATACTAGCAGGTAATAAATCGGCAGAGCTCGACTATCTCATCGGCTATCATCGACTGCTTGCTGTCAGGCCCTGCGGGCGGCTAGTGGCCGCTGCGCCGCCATTCATGAACGCTGCGCGGTCAAACATTATTGAAAAATATGAACATTAATATTCTCATAATTTGACTATTCTATTATAGATAAGAAACTTACCATAGAGTGCGACGCGATATGATCACGAGACGTAGATGAGATGACAGGATGATAGATTCTAAATATATTTGCCAGCTGTAAAACAATCTAGCGGATATATATTTATGAATATATAAAAGACAAAACATTTAACTTATCTTAACCTTACTTAAAAAACACATTATTTTTTGTCCCGCTGGCATCTCACAAACATGGCCGTTTAATCAAATAATATATAGCCATAATGAAACAACATCCAAGACTTGCAAGACGTTCAGAAAGTCATAGAAATATATGAAAATAGATGGGGATTATTATGGATCTTTGTATGCCTTGAACAAGGTGCACTGTTTCTATCCTAACTGAATTGGGAATCTAGGCGAGCCTCTTGCGACCCTGATGATAATAATAATAAATATAATAATTTTGCGGTGTAGTAGTTCTGTATACTCATGACGATTGAAGCAACTGTACGTATTTATGAGTATATGTCATACATTTCTTCTTATTCTTTTAAATAGGCAATCCACCCTTCAAGAGTGATTTGTGTCATTAGTCAAGTTAAAAACTTTGTTTTACAGAAAAAAGTACAATAATTACAAGTCAATACCATTGTCGTTCAAAACACTTGCTATCATATAGATTAAATGTGGCGAGTTAAGGGAAAGAAGATGACACAAAGTTAACCGGGAGTTGAAAATTACCATTGACGAGACCACTGTAAAAAAAATCTGTGATCCGCAATGGACAGGCAAAAAAGACATGGTCAAGGGTTTCCTGCTCGACACCACATTCACACATTGGGTAATCTACCAATTTCAATCTAAATAAATGAGAGGCCACCTGGCAATGCCCAACTCTCATGTTATACATTTAGTAATAAGTATTTTAATGTTTATAATAAAGGTTGCCACGTATTATTTAAATTTAATAATAATAATCTTTTAACATTTATTGAGTGTACAAAATTTGTATAATAATGAAGTGTTTTAATAAATAAATAAATTAAATTAACAATTCATGCGTTCAAATTGAATAAAAATATTTAATAATTCAAACGTTTTTAAATATCACCAAAAAGTTACAATTAAAATGTTTCTTGAATGGTGTTAATAAGCATACAAATAATTTAATTATACATTATACCGTTAAAATCGTTTCACAAAACCTAGTAAATGGAAGTCATTTTCTGCCAAGTATTATTTTTACCAAAAAATACTCAAGTATATAAGTATAATATACAAAAATTCTTTGCCGCTCTTTTAAAAAACGTATAAGATACGATTTTCGTACATATGCAGTTTAAATAATGAATTAAGACTATCAATTTACAGCAATAAGTAATAAGATACCCGACAGGAAACTTACTGGTAAGTATCTATCATTAATTTTGCACCATGAGCAGTGGTTTACCTTGATTGGTTGAGGAAAATCAGAAGTCATTTACCTTTTGGAAAGTATACCAACTATTCTGATACTCGAATTATATGTTTACTTACAATGCGCAATGTTTACTTGGAAAAATAAGTGTGTGACGCCTACGCACTATTGAAGTGAAACATCTTAACCTCAGAATATGAAAAAGGTAATTTTAATTTTAATAAAGTTCAATCATTACGAAAACTAAAGATTGATAAACTGCTGTAGTGATTTATTCACACATATAAAAACTAACACAAATATTATAATAACGAGTGAAAATCTTATGAAAATTTCAAAATGTTAAAACAAGACTGAAATATTTTCAACATATGGAGTCCACACATTTGCTCATCCCATTTTCCCCCCAAACAATAAGTTTTATGAATCGCACGCAAAACTTAATAAGGTCGTTCGGATACTTAAGTAAAAAAATTTGCTGTCCCATAGAAATAATAATATATATTATTGCGGTGCCTTAAATAACAGGAAGCCATCCTCAAGTATGTGTGTGTGTGTTTTGGTGTCGCCTGCTACGTCGGACGAGAAAACACAATTAATCCCGAAATTGGATGAACGAAAAATGTTCTTTAGATCTTCTTTCTTCAGATTAATTTTCCTCTAAAGAAGGTCATTCTTATTTATTTCTTCTATTTATGGAGTATATCTATTGCTAACATCAGCCAACGTGGCCGTGGGGTGCCGATGTAGCTGAGAACCCGGATAGCCACACGCCCGCCCCAGGATTCATCTCTTGCTCCAGGAGATAAACTGGACACCATCTCGTCTAAGCTTTGTTCATAATGCCAAACCAACAGGTATTGCACACATGACGCCTCCTCGCTCGTTGCAGCGGAGTCTCTTCTCAACTCGCGGGTGGATCGGGACCATCCATCTCTGTGTCCATCGCGGTGACCTTAATCTTAATCTCCGCCACCTCCCGCCGCCATATTCACCCGGAGCGCAGCTCCACCGAAGCGCCTATTTCAGAGCGTTCCCACCAAAAGTGACGTTTTGCTCAGCTGCCCACCAGAGTCGGATTCTCGTCCTTGATTCGTCCATTCAGACGACCAATCATCCTAAGTCGGCAATGTAGGCTACCTAGACCTCGGCGTGCAAATTCAAACATCACAAACATATATATATATATATATCTAATAAAATGGTATAATTTATATATATATATATATATATATATATACTAATTTAGTTTATAAAAATTCACGCTGCTTGCGACTTTGCAACGTTGTAAAATATTGAAGGATTACTGTAGAAATAGCTTTGAAATATTTCACAACGTTGCAACGACGCAAACAGCGTGAATTTTTATAAACTAAATTAGTATTTCTAATAAAATGGTATAATTTTCATTTCAAATCCGTGTGATCATGACCTTGAATATCGATTGAAATTAAAAAACCGTAGCTAGAGGAATTTTACCAAGTTATCAATAATACAAGGATTTCCTTGAACACAGTATGTAAATATTAATATGAAAAATACTGTACGTGGAATTGTCAAATCTAGTGTTACGAATTTCATAACATGTTTACATTAAACACATTTAGATTGAAAAATTTTGTGGCAAAATCTTAAATTACTTGTGTTTGTATTGGATGTAGTGAAAAAGATACAATGAACGCATGCAATTACGAATGAGAGTTACTTCATGTACTGATATCTAAATATGGTGGTTAAAGTTTGAAATAATCAAGTATTCTGCAAGACTGTGTGATATAATTTAGTAATATAAGATGCTTTCTGTTGGTCGTTCCAGAATACTAGTAATGAATAATTTGACTCGCATATAACAACCGGATTTACAGGTCGCAGCTTTGTCGAACTACTCGCGGAATCAGAATTCGAGTAAATATTGTGCAATTTGATTGTGCATCGAAGAACTTCAACATGTTAAGTATTAGGCTCGCGATCACTAAGTATTTGTGTGAAATGCTTCTGGGTGCTCCAGACTACCCCGCTGACTGGAACTATGAGTCCTTTGGCTGGAATATCAACTGATTAATTAGGATAGAATAGAAAGAGTATTATCAGTTCATAAGTGAACTATATGGTAGTGCACGTTACATTTGATTTAAAAAATTTTTTTTCATATTATATTGGAAGCTAAAAATTAATATAAAACTCAGTAAGAACAGTGGAAAAAAAACACCGATCACGAAATACTTTAAATGTGTATTAAATATACATATAAAATCCACCACCGGGACTCGAACCTGGATCTCTTTCCAAACCGGGGAAGGTGCATTATCCAAATACGCTACAGCGACGATATTTTAGCGACAAATTTTGGAACCTATATGTTACCTTTTTGATATTAATACATTTCATCGTTCCATTATTTGAAAGAGCCATCTACCTTATTTTTACGAAATCTCAAATACCTTTGAGTAATCTGATAGCAGACGCCAAAATTATCAATTCATTTTTGTTAAATTTTGGACACATTGATACAACTTTATTAATAGGAGAATACATTCCGAATAATTACAACTTTACAATAAGAATGTGTTCTTCTAACAACGAAATACTTTGTTTAAAAGTTCAAATGACATGTTTTTATGTGTAGTAGATACTTTATGTGAGTTTACCTATCACTTATATATTTATTTTTATTTATTTATTTTGACATCCATATTTTTGTAGTTACAGAGGTGGATACATAACATACATAATATATAGTTTAATGTGTGGGATGGAGTAGACTTCACCTCTGATATATACAACGTTGTCCTGGCTACTTTGCTAGACTAAAGTCTGTGTTAAAGTAGCCGGTTTTTTTTTTTTTTTTCGTGCTGTTGTGGTGTTATTTGGAATAAAAAAATAAATCAAATATGAATAAAAAAGTAAAAATAAAATAAAAAAAAATAAAAATATAATATAATAAAAATATGTGGAGTGGGAGTGTTGTAGGACTAGTGAGTTATTAGTAAAAGATTGTATACATTATAGTAAATTGTTGGATATCCATGCTTCTGATTCATCTCTACCTGATTGAATCATATATTGGGTCCATATTTGTGTAATCTTATAGTAATTGTACGATTTCCAGTTGGTACTGAGTGTATTGTATAGTTTCGGAGCTAGGAACATGTAGAATCTTTGATAAAATGTCGTTGTTGCTCTCGGAACTGGTGTGTAGATGTTTGTTGTTTGTCTAGTGTTGTGTCCATGGTTTATTGCTTGGGGAGAGTTGTTATTAGTATGGAAGTATTGAACGAGTCTCAACATAAAGATTTGTCTTATATCAAGGACATTGTACTCTTTAAATATAAGGTCTGATGGATATCTAAAGGGACGACCAATTATTACCTTGACAATCGTTTTTTGTGCTTTTTTAGCCGACTCCAATATTGTTTTTGCTGCTCCTCCCCAAACTAAAATAGCATAATTAATTAAAGAGTTATGTTTTTATATGTTTTTATAGAGTTTCCATACAGAAGTTCTGATGGATTTTTAAATAGTTTTACATGGAAAAATAAAATTTAAATATATACATTGATTATTTTATTCCTCGTCTAATACTGAAATATCTTCGAAATTATTAAAATAAGTATGAAAATTTTCATTATCATAATATAGTTAACTATATCTATTTTGGATTCGTTTATGGAAGAACTGTTAATAATATATTTTATTTTATTTTAAAGAAAGCAAATAAACACGTCGTGACATTATAATGAAATAAAATCACTTTTTAAATTTATTATTATGTTAATAATGACTATGCTTGAACACACAACAAATTGGACAATATTTCATATTTATTAGATTATTTCATTAGAGTTTTTTAATATTTTACGCAAATACGTTAAATATTATACTGCTTTTTATATTAGAAAAACAGGTCTTTATTTTAATTTTTTAATGAGTCAAAGAGCATTTAAGATGTTTAAATAATAATGATTTTTCAGAATTATTTAATAATTTATTCGAAAATGATCATACTTTTGATAAAAGTTGGGATTATCTGTTTTACATATAAACTTGAATTCATTCTTAGATTAGATTATTTAGAATCGTTAGAAATAAGTAAAGTGTGTAAAATTAACCAAAATATTATAATGATCTATTAAATTTAACAACAGTACTATCATAAAAATGTTTCCTAAAAAATTTCTAATAATTTTTGATCAGTAGTCAATATTCACATCTTTCATCAAAGAAAGAATTTAAAACAGGCACTAGATTTATTTTTAAATTATTATTATATATATATTTTTTTTAAATTTAATTTGAAAACAAAGAATCGTGACTTTAGTTAGTTTTTTTTAACATCCTTGTGAATGAAAATGTATTCTCCTAAATCGGTTAGTAAATATAAACACAGTGTGATTTATAAAAACAAAGTTATTTAACTATTAATAATTTCATTTCATACTTATAAATTTCACTCAATTAAGTTTTCAGTCAAATAATATTTACAGATATAGATCGCGTAGGTAAAAATGTTTACCTACGCGATCTCCTTTTTTTAAATACTAAAATTAAATAATATTTAACTGATATACAAAATAATTTTTAAAAAACATCTTATATACATACGATTTTCATAAAATAATTAAATACGCAGCAATAAAAATATAATTATTATTACATTCACAGGTATTTTCCCGAGATAGTGGGTGACTCAGAATGATCCCCCGAAAACAAAATGGCAAAGTCACAATCTTGGAAGCTTTAATCTAAATATGTAATACATTTTACTGTTAACTTCTAAGCAGAAATAAATCTTGTTTTTTATACGTGACCTATATATAAAGCTTGATTCTATTTCTGAAGAATATAATTATAATAAAATGTACTACGAAAAAAATGCTTTGAAAATTGCAATGCGTTACATTTTTAGTGCATTTGTGGCATTAAAAAAAAAAACAATTTCTAATTTTTATAATACTTAATATTATTATTATGTTTTGTGTTCGTTTATGGATTATGTTTTAATTAGATTCCAAAAATATCTGTATATACAGTAAGGCCCTGCTTAACGCGGAGAATACGTTCCAATATATTCCAGCGCTAAACGAAACAGCGTTGAACGAGGCAATCTTAAGACGTAAATAATGGGGATAAATGAAACAGAACAGAAAATAAGTCACTTTATTAGTTTTTCTTGTAACATTTATTATTAAATACTTTTTATTACATTAATTACATATCTACTAATATATTACAAATATCTTTTTTTTTCATAAAACATCCATGACAATAAAAAAAAGTTCTGAGTAAAGAAGTTATGTTTTGTAATTGTAATTACATATCTACTAATATATTACAAATATCTTTTTTTTTCATAAAACATCCATGATAATAAAAATAAGTTCTGAGTAAAGAAGTTATGTTAGCGATAAGAAAAGTTTCTTCTCATTTGACTTTTTATGTTTTTTTATGAAGAAGTCATCTAACTTGTCTTTTCCTGTTTCGTTCAGCTAGCAGTTGTCGACAAAAAGACATCGTATCAATAACACTTCGTGTTGCCTTAGAACTTCTATCAAAATTGGTATCATTTTGAATAAATTGATCCATAATTTCCGTTATAGTGGCTAAACTAATATTTTTCTCACTTTTCCATTATAATCCTTCGACTTAATGGTATATTATGTTCAGCTTTATCGTCAATCCAGATGGACAGTCGTTTTTCTATTTCCTCAATAACGTAGCTTCTGTAACGGGTAATTTTGGTTACTGAAGACCTGGCGGTTGTTGTTACTGATGATACAGTTATATCTTTATTTTTTAGAATTATTTGTATTGTTGAAATACACAAATTTAATGCAGCACCTATTTCAGATTGCCGTTCATCTGCATCTAATTAATTGTCTGAGCATTTGCGTTTTAGTTTCCAGCGAAATACTTTTTCTTATCGCTTTACTTCCTTTTTTTTTGCAATCACCCATTTTAGGAACTAAAAATTTACATATTTATCACAATAAAATAATATACAAGTTATTGTTATATCTTTATACGTACACAATAACGTTGATGACGGATAATAAATTAACTATAAGGTATTAAACGAGTGTTCGTATTAAAACGCACCGCGAGACTGCACGCGAGTGTCAAAGCAACGAAATCGTGCGCAATTTCGGGGAATTCCAATTTTACCGCATAATACTGAAACAGCGTTAAGTGGGGCCTTACTGTATTTTTATATACATTTTTTATATTCATATTTTATATACCTGTATTTTGTACTATATAATACATCAAATTTCGCTAGTTTCGAAATATTATACAGCTGATTAATTTTTCATTTGTTGAAATACTTATGTAAACTCGTATATATAATATCTTCAAAATGCGTATATATCATTTTGGGAATTTTTTTTACAAATAATTATCAAACGATATCAAAATTTCATTCACGTATTCTTGAATTAGTGTTAAAATAGCCAGAAGAGTCTTGGTAAAAAAATGCCAGATGCGTTGTAGTTTCCCAATAAAAAAAATCTAAAGTCGTCATTGTAAGTTGTAAAAATACATGACTGCGTATGTAACATGATGTTAGCGATAAGTACATTTAAAAAAAAAGAAAGTTAATCCTTGAGTTCTTGTAAAGTGGGGCCATTATGATGCCTAGTAGGAATCGGAGAGATTTGAAGCCATCCGCCAGCGATAAATGGAAAGTCTTGTCCATCAATAGCTTCGATTAAATTTAAGGAGTGAGTATTACTACTTTATTATACAATAAATTTCTAACGAGATTTCATCTTCATTATTAGTAATAAAATATCTATTACGAATTGTTTATCCAAAAATAAATTTGAACTTGATTGAGCATTGAATCAATTTGTGATTTTTAAGACTTTTTATGAATTTATTTAGAAACTGACAGTTATAAAAAAGCAGTTTCACAATATTTGAAAATAAATAATAGAATCTCAAGTTTCCCATTAAAATAAAAATTTAATTATCATTCAAAGGTGCAGTTTTAGACGCATTAAGGCTGCCACGCTTTCAATAATATTTCAACTTTTTGTGTTTTTTACGAAAATGTAAGTTTTTCATTATTCATTTATAACAGAAGTTATTCACTAGATTAGACTTTTTCAACTATTACTTAGAAAGGACTTGTATACTAATTAAAAACCAATAAACTGAATATTATTTTCCATAATTAAGACAATTCGAGCATTATAAAAAGGACCGCGAGCATTAAATATTAATTTTCCGCGTGCCACAAAATTACCTTAATGTTGAAAATTCTTGCATGTATGAAATATAATCTTGAAGCCAAAATTATGGAGACAAATATACACTGAGATAAATTAACAAAATATTTCATTAAATTACATTAGAGTTATTAACCTGTTAGCTGTCAAAAAAAATCCTAGGTGAAACAGTATCATACCACCCATATTGGCGCCAAAATTCAAAATTCACAGGCTAGCTTTTTCGAATTTCATTTTTAGTAAAAACTATGAAAACGTTATTATAACTAAAAAATATCGGTACTATTTCGTTATAAGCGTCCATCGATCGCAATTTCGTATAGTTTTGAGATGAAAAAAAGTTGTAAAAAAAGGAAAAAATAAAAGTTTATAGTGTTGTCAGGCCATAAAATTTAGGACATTATTATTTATTTTACATTTGTTTTTTGAAAGACGACATCAGAGTTTAATAATACTATTGTGTTTAATGTGATGCTTAGGATGAAAAAATATTAGTACTTCACATCACAGTTTACACATTACACATCGCACTTATATAAGACTAACAACACGCATAAAATGATACCGTCGGCCGCAGTAATGGCCAATGCTGCCTGATGACGCACTCCCTATATTTATAGTAAAATGCCTGTATTTTTGTATTTATTAATAACCAAAAAATAATATCTTATTCATTTGATTTACTTGGCAAAAAAACGAGAAATAACGCGAATGTACGTCAAAATCATACTGACAATTTACACAAATTGGAACCTTTCATCTTTCCAATATATTCGAGAATGTCTAAAAAGTCGATAATATTTCCATTAACAAAAAGTTTGTAAAAGTAAAAATAAAATAAAAAAAGTTTTCTAAAATTTGATAACTGTAACTGATCAGCGTTTTGACGTCAATATAAGAGTGTGTATTAAATTTTCAATGCGATTCAAATTTTCGTATAAATTGCTTTTATTTATGGTATAAAATAATTCTGGCAATACAAAAGTACGCATCAACTGTCAATTTTGTGTGGAGGAAAAATGATTTTTACACTTGATTCAGACGTAATTTGTGGTGTTCTTGAGTTGAATTCGTCTATTTTCTTTATTTCAAAATTAAAACTATCGTATAGGCTCTAAAATTACGCGGTATTTTTTAAAATCAAAATTTAAAAAAAAAAACTTCACTTGTCATATTGTCTTCCATTCCATGGTGCATTGGTTCACACGCTCACCACCCAGCTTTCATTAGTACAGGCAGTTTGCTTTTAATATACTACAGGTTATTTGCTGCATGCCCCCCTAGTTTTCAGTTCGTAAACATTGTGGCAATTGTGCCAATAAAATTAATCTAGGTATTGATCGTGTTAAAATGTAAGGCAATGGACGTAGTTAGGACACGAATTTTAAGATCCTGGTTGTGACAGAAGCAGAAAAAACGGAAAATTTACAAGCCTTAAGAAAGAAAAGAAAAACGTACGTTTAGGTTGCATATACTTGGGTAAGGTAAGGGTTTAAAAAAAGCTGTAATTCAAATAACATTAATGGAATGGAATGGAACTGAAGCTGAAGTACTGCCAACAGTAGCTAGTAATCCAAATAACGGCAATCAAACGGATTTTAACTCAAAAATTATTTCGAATAGATGGTGAATACATGTTTGAATCTCATCTGAGAGTAGCATATAATATGTAACATATATGTAATGTATTATACTCAATTAAATATATTATTATAAATTGAAATTTCAAGTGTCGCGTTGCATTTGCGCCAATACGCTATTTATCTAGAAATAATTACGGAGTGTATTTTGTAAGACTTTTCACAATTAATCAATAAATGATAGATAACTAATTTTTATTTACAATAAGAGAAGATTTAGGACAGTGTGGTAGGAGGAAACTAAACGTTATCTCATCAGAGAGAGGAAATGGTGTCCGAGTTTAATACTTTGCAATTGTTGTTCTATTGCCAGTATCTATCGCGCTTTATGACTGTGTTTCAGGTAGACTGAATATATTTCACAAAGAATATTTTATTATAAAATTATCACTATCTAGATTGTGGCAACATGATTTGTCTTATTGTTAAACTGCTTATCGCACTCAGAAAACGGGTCAGTATTTGTATATCCTCATAATTATTTTGATATTCTCGCAGACATTTCAAAATATTCAGTTAATTAAATAAACATTTTATTTTTCAAATGCCCACTACGAGTTTCAACATTGAGAAATTATTATAATATTATAAGCTAAATTTTATAATTCACGTTAATTATAAAATTAACGCGTTTTACGTATTGAACTAACTCAATCAATTATTTATAAAAAAAATATAAATAGTGCAATTAGTGCGTAAATATTATATAAGTGCACCCTTTTACATCAAGTTTTACATTTTAAATCAATTAAACACGTTCGATTTTTTACTTTATTAAAATCATTTTATTTTACATTTTTACGTAGACTAAGTATACATCATATCTTAATTTCTACTACTATAACACTTTGGTTCATGTTTGTGTTACGAAGGACTCACTTACCGGTCTCTCAGGACTGGGATGGTATCCATTATTCAGTTTTATCATGGTGGTGATGTCAAAACACGAATATCATTCATGACGATGTATTTAAAATTAATATAATTTATTAAGGAAAACACATTCTTATTGTGAAGTTGTAATTATTCAGAACATAGGTCATAATAATAATAATATAAAGAACATAATAATATGTGATATTTTAAATACTAAATTAATGTATTAATTATAAATATATACATATAAAATCAATTTTGTCGAAAAATATTGTTTTTGCGTCACCGGGATTCGAATCCCATTAAAACATTAATTTAGTATTTAAAATATCACAGACCTATGTTCTGAATAATTACAACTTCACAATAAGAATGTGTTTTTCTTAATAATATATGTTGTATCAATGTGTCCAAAATTTAATAATATAATTTATTGAGTAAATCTACAGGTCAACAGGATAACATTATTAGAATAAGAGAGAAAAAAAAGTGTGCTATGCACAGGTAAAAGAGTTAGAGCATATACGCGCATGTAATACATTCAGCTACCTCATTTGTACATGTATATACTCGTACATATTAGAATTGAGGTAGGTTGATTAGACCTTTCTAATAAGAATGAATGATACATGTACTATGATACACATATATAGACCGAGTCCAAACCGGCGAACTGCTCGCAGAATAGTGGCCAGGCGGTACCTACATGTCTAGCACTGCCGCGCTGACACGCCCCTCTTGCATCCACTCGTAACTAATAATACCTACCTCTTTGTCAAAAAGTTGCTTCATATTATTATTTTTTTATCATTTTATCAAAGATTCTACATGTTCCTAGCTTTTTTATCAAAGATTCTTTCTAGCTCCGAAACTATACAATTCACTCAGTACCAACTGGAAATCGTACAATTCCTATAAGATTACACAAATATGGACCCAATATATGATTCAATCAGGTAGAAATGAATCAGAAACATGGATATCCAACAATTTACTATGATGTATACAATTCTTTTACTAATAACTCACTAGTCCTACAACACTCCCACTCCATATATTTTTATTTTATTTTTACTTTTTTATTCATATTTGATTTCTCTTTTTATTCAAAATAACACCACAACAGCACAAAAAAAAACTGGCTACTTTAACACAGACTTTAGTCTAGCAAAGTAGCCAGGACAACGCTGTATATATCAGAGGTGAAGTCTACTCCATCCCACACAATAAACTATGTATTATGTACGTTTATAATGTATCCACCTCTGTTAGTACAAAAATATGGATGTCAAAATATATATAAATAAATAAATAAATAAATTATAATCCTCATGGCGTTGAGTTTTGTGTGAACCTATATTCATCACATATCATTGTGATGACTTCGATGGATACCGAATTTTATTGCGAACATTATGTTACCATTTTCGAGAACACTCTCCAGACCAAGATCACCTAAATAAGAGGCAATTCTACAATTAATATGTGATTTTAGTACGGAGATTCCATCACATCACGATCGAAGAAATGATTTGATTTAAAAGTAGTCTGTGCCCTTGCACACATTATGCTAATTGCTAGACTGAACTAGTTCAAGATACTGCACAGCGGCACACAACCCGGAAGCGGAATAAGCTGTCAGTTACGTTCTTTAATCAAGTTGGTAGCACGTACTTTTCATAAACTGCATTCAAATGACAACGATTGATACAAATAAGTTTTATAATTTAATAACGATAAAAGATGGTGTGAAAAATTTTAGTAATGTATATGTGGTTTAGGTTACTAGATCCTACATGCGTTTCCGTTTATAACGGAATAAAATAAATATACATACAGCACTATATTATGTGCGATATGTTAAATATTAATTATTTATATTTATACTGCAGCATTGTAAAAAGCAATACAGCGTCTAGAGATGATCCTGATAAAAATAATTAACAAAACATGTAATCAATTTTATAGAATTTCTGTTAGAGGTAAATATCCCTAATGATTAAAACAATGACGTTGTGAGTATTTTCTTCAATAAAATTTGACTAATTACTAAAAATATGACCATGTTTAAACTGATTACCACCCAGTTAAACAAACAAACTTTCGGAGAAAACTTGAAATTTGTAATCATCTGAGAGATATAGAAAGAAAGTATGTGCACGGTGTTAGAAAAATGCATTAAATACCACCTGCACCTGCTACTCTACCTTGCTTTCGATTAAGGAAAACATTGGGTGATCGAAAAAGGGCTACAAAATACATGTGCAGACCGCATGTATCGAAATTTATCAAAAAATATAGCCTTATTATTTAGATTCTTGATAACACTACTAAATTTCGTATCAATAGATTGAGTTCAACAAAAGATTATTAATAATATATGCAAAGCCCTTTAGTCGTTAAATATGATTTTTTTTTAATTTACAAAACCTGAAATATATTGTACCTGATATTTGTGCGATAGGTCTTACTATTATTTGCTTACTATTTTTAAATATAGATTTTACTTATACCACCCTTAAGCAATAAAAATATTTATTAATTTTTTCTGTGAAGGCGTTTCCGAATTATTGTTCATCACTCTATATTTTCCGATAGTAAAATATCAGGTATAGCTCAAACATAAAAGGTTAAAGACTCAGAAAGGTTACGAAAATCTTAAAACTTTGAACATATCTGAATTATCTTCTAAATTAATTTAGTGTTGTTACTGTATTACAATAAGAAGCTAAGAAAAAAGGCTTTAGAATAATTAACTGTTCCAGGGACGAAAGCACAAATAAATATTAATGATAATAATAACGCTGAGACCTGGGTCGACATTCCAGAGTTGAAAGCAAAAAACCTGGCTAAGATCGCACGGCGCCGGATCCTCGCTCGCATCAGCCCGTGCCCAACGCAACCTGCCATTTCTCCGGCGTTTTCATTGAGAAATGATTCGGGTTTTTTGCCACCGATTCGGGTCCCCACCCCGGCTCGCGCCGCCGCGGCCGCCGCGCGCCCGTACCGACCCGACAGCCGCGCGGGAAGGACACTCGGTCCGCGCGCCTCATCAGCGAACGTTCTCCACGTAACGGTGCACAGCTCGTGGCGTGAATTCCACGTGAATATTTACTCGACAAACCGGCGGACGCTTTCTTCGGTCAATCTCAAAAGTCGTGACGCGCACGGCCAGCGGCGACGCTCCCGTACACATCTTTAATGTTGTTGTTTGTGTTTTGTGATCGAGTGTATTAGTGGATCCGCGACCGGCCTTTGATGGTCACGGGTCAGTCCCTATCAGTCCGCGAAGCAGACTAGATGTTAGTTCGTATATGTTTGTACATTGTTGCGTGTGTTTTATTTTGTCTCGCATTTGCATTCAAAGCGCAGCGGAAATTTCGTCGCGTTTGCGAAAATAGTGAGGAAACGTGCTGGGATGGTGAGTGGTTGCGCGTTCACGTGTGAATCTGTCGTTCGAACGGTTTGTCGATTTTATTCTTATTCATTAGTAATGCATTTACCGATTGCCATTTACATGTTTTATTTTTTTCTTAGGTGCGTTCGATTATCTTCGCACGCTCGAGTGCACTTTTTGTCGTTTGGTACACCTACATACATAATTAATTTAAAACACAATCATGAACACAAATGTTGGTTTCATTTCGTAATGATATACCACTAACAGGATTTTGTAAGCTCAATTTTTAATACCGATTAAATAATTAATTTGAGTAATGATTTCAATTTTTGAAGGAAATTAAATTTATTAAATTTTCATAAGATTTTATGTTTGCATAATCAAATCATCGTATTTGATTCACCAATATTTTCAAATATGCGAGAAAAGTTTACAATTTACTTACCTATTCAATTAATTCTTCAGGACATCGTTTGTATTACTTTGACTCTGGGTATATTTTATATGAAATGATACCCTGAAAGATTGTTTTTAAATAAAGATACGTACAATGTACGTCTCCATACAATATTTCAAATAAAACTAAACGCTCGGTGAACTTCGAGCCCATGACCACTTGGTCATTAGTCGAGTGCCTTACCACCAGACCGAAAAACCAAAAAAAAAATTTCTTAAAAATGCATACATACTAAATATATATATATATATTCAGATACCGAAATAACATCCCGGTTATTATATAATATACAAATATATAATAATTCAAATTTAAAATATTTGAAAATCGAGTGTCGGTGTTTATGTGTGCGTCAAATCATGAGTATGTACAGGAGATTTTATAGAAAAAAAAAAAACAAAATTATTTTTTTACTCCAAAATAGTGTCAAAGAGTGAGACTGGTATTCAGGAATAAGGCCAAATCTCAGAAATCGACGATGAAATTTTTTAATGAAATGCCAGGAAACATAAGAAAGGAAGATAAATTGAATCGATTTAAAATGAAACTGACTAAATATATAAAATATAAGTTTTAGTAAAAGAAAATACTTTAATCTTGTATATATTAGAGCATATATAAGGAGTGCTTATGTATATACTATGTTTAGAATTAAATAAATAAATAAAAATATATTAATAATTTCATAATTTATTTGTATGTATATTTATGTTATGTATATATTTAATAATTTATACATAATAATAAAGATGAAATATATAATTTGACAGATGCAGGTGTTTGTGCGCAATATTGTGTATGCGAGGTATATTTATTGAAGTGATAAATAATAAAAAAATGGCTAATTATCCGGTGCAACTGTTTTAATATCTGTAAAAAACTGAACAAATGTCAATTAGAAAAATAGTAATTATAATGAGTTCAATGGATTCTCTCTTACAAAAATTTATTTATATTATTGCTGCTCTCAGAATAAATAGAATAAATATTTGATATCATTATTGTTAGCTCCGCTATCTAATTAAACATAATCTTGTGTGCAGGAGATAAATGCAATTGTCTGGTCACTCGGATACTGTTCTTGATCTTTGGCACCTCCTTGCATCATAAAATACGATGTTCATTCTTATAACCCGTTTTGTATAGTATGCACTTTTAAAAGGAGGTTAAACATGAATTAATTTCATCAAAAGTATTCGTGGCAATACAAAAGGAGTATTTAAATATACACTTGATGAGTTATTGTGGAAAATTTTAGAACGGTATGCAGTTCAAGAACGATTTTTTTATGATTATGTAAATATATAAAATGTACGTACCCAATATTTTTAATATTATAACATAGATTTGATAGTTAAAAGGGGAAGCGATAAAGGCTGAGCCCTCTTGTCTCCGACATGTGAGGTAACAACAATGGCCTAATATTTTTTTGGGGAACCCTGTTGAACAAGGTTAATGGGGAAATTATTATTTTTTAATTTCAGGTAATTTTAACTTTGCATATAATTATATGAAGTAGTACCAAAAATGGGTAAAGTTTTTTTTATAATACATTTTTTAAAATTGTATATTTTGTTAATTCTTTTTGTTTGATTTTGTTGAATTTTTTTATAAATTTTTATATTGATAAAAATTTTTGAAATTTTGAAATTTGTGAAAGTTTTTATAGAATCTTTTTATAAATTTTGTTCAACAGTGTCAAGAACAGGGTAAAGAAGGAGGGGACGAAGATGATGGGGATCGGACGAGGAATCATATAGGCTGAGGGAGTTTATGAAAGGGTTTGGGATGGAAATTAATTTATAATAAAATTAAGAAGATTAATCGTGTATGTGTCATTTGAGTGAGGGTATGTTTGAGTCTCTGTGAATGATTGTGTTTTTGACGGTGAGTTTGTGATTCTCCTAAGGATGTAGTTTTGTTTGGATTCTAAAATTTTTGTGTTACTTGAACCTCGGATGGGGCTCGCGTATGTGAGTATAGGACAGATGATTGCTTTGTACAAGAGTAATTTGTTTTGTAGGGATAGTGAACTGTATGAAAAATTATAACATTTTTATTGATACGTCATTATATATCACAGTATGAATTATTCATACAAAGATACGATACCTTCTCAAAGAGTACACAATATCGTCACATATTGAAGAGTGACTTTTATATACGTTTCAAGTAAAAAAAAAATTTTTTTTAGCCATATTTAACATCCAAATAAGTGTATGAAAACCAAAAATATTTTTTTGAGCGTATTACCTCGGAAAGTAATATTCTATCTTAGGACCTTTTAAAAATCATTTTCAATTATTTCCGTGAAACAATTATTGTCGTGTTTTATCATCAATATTATTTTGTTAGTTTTTGATGCTAACCGTGCGTTGAAATATTATAAGCTTGTTTATTTTTGTGAATATCGTTACATAAATATGCAAGTAAACCGACCGGGTTTAGTCATCACGCCACGTCAAACAATACCTACAATGTCCACAATGGGGTTCAAAACATCGGATACCAATAAAGCGATACACGATAACTGCGTAAAAACTTAAAACACAACATGTTTAAAATACTTGGTCCAAGACTCACGTGTTTATGAGAAAATAGATATATGATTTTGGTCATTTTGTTGTTATTTTGCCCTTGAGATACTCATGAAATAGAAACTTTTGTATATTAAATCAAACATTGCAATCTTCAGACATTATACGCGTATATATTACATACGCATATGAAACATGAATTCTTACAAAAGCCTAAATTCTCTGAAAAATGAATAGGTCGGTGAGAGATAATCGGTCAGGTCAGTGGCATTCAGAGTTTAAAAAATCTTTATCAAAATTCCGATTAAGTTAGTGTGGTATAATTTCAAAGTTTAAAATGGACAAGATACATTGCGTGTATGAATAGAAACGTACTATAAGCCGCATTCGTGGGGGATTCCAAATAGATGGAGGAAATAGACTGTTGGTCCAAGACAGAGACACCTGATGCATCACTTGAAGGCTGTCAATGGGTCTCGAAGCCGTAGAACAACAGTAGCAGTAGTTTCTTCCAATGGTCTGTGAGGATATGTTCTCAAAAGTACTGCTTTGCTATTACATTTTAGTACGGTAATGAGGTCCATCTGCAGAATAAAATAAAAAATGATAATTTAGTCTATTCACATATATATGTCACGCTTCTTTGTTGCTAATCTCCTAATGCTCCTCTAATTTGTATTAAATATATGCGTATCCTTGAACGGACACCTGGTCATTCAAAAGATTAAATATTCCATGATCTTCACCACATGGAAATATCTTTGTACACGTTGAATATTATGGTGCAGTCCGATGTAGTTTTTGAATAACTAGAAAATCAAATACAACTTTTTAATTTAATTTTTATTTATCGATTACGTTATTTATTACAATTATGTATCAAACATGATATTGGCCAACTGGCGGCACAAATGCGTGCTTTTTAAGCATATTTTTCATACCATTCTCGCACACCTGACGTGTTATTTCAGCAATTTCATTTCAAATATTGTCCTGTAGCGTCGGAATTGTTGTTGGCTTATTTTCTTTCGAGTATTACTTTCCTTTCGAGTACCCCCACAAAAAATAGTTGGGAGCCGTCAAATCGGGTTATCGAGGAGACCAGTCGACTACTTTTGTGAGTGGGAAAAATTTCTGCAAAATTTTAAGCGTAGCTCGGGATATGTATAAGATGGCATCGTCATGTTGAAATTCACGTGTTGCCCAATCGACTCAATTCGTCCGCCAAAAAGTTTACAACGTGTGACAAAAGCGATCACCATTAATAGTTACAGCATTGCCATTACTATTTAGATAAACTCTTTTACTCTCTATGACTATTAAATATAAACTAACAAATATTTTCCAAACCAAAATGATGGCCAAATAAAATCGACCTAGAACATTTTATTCACCCTTTATTATAATTATCATTCTTTATTTTCCCTATTATGGTTTAATATTAATATAGGTGATGTGATGTTAAGGAAATTAAATGAAAATAAATTTATATTATTTCACATTTTTCATGACAATCATTACATAATTCTGATGTCATTCATATGCATTAATATTTTGCGTTAAATTTTCCACATTTGCACGTCCGAAAACAACTGCGTAGGTTGTAGATATTGATGAGGCAAAATTAATTTATACAATTTAAAAATAAAGAAGTTTATGCATTGTAATAGTACTAATAACTGTTTAGTAATAATATTTTTTTAAATTAACATGCTTCAATTGAGCCTTTTACACTAGACAAAATGAATTACAGAAATACATAAAGTTATACACGCTAAAAATAATACAGTTTACAAAGTATAGAAATTTTGCCAAGCACCATTTTTAAAAATTTATTTCTCATATATATACCTACATCATAATTAAATATTATTTATTAAATTCGTCATATTTTTTATTTATAAATTTAAATATTAATCAACATTCCCTGTAGCTTGTGTTGGTCTCAAATCAGTCCCTCCGATCTGCCAGTCATAAACAAACATCAAAGTATTCATCTGTATTTCGATAATCTTATGTTCCATATGTTCAGATATGCAATATCTGCATACTCGTTACCCAGGTTTTGAATTCTGTGTAATGGAGAATTAATCTGAGCAACCGTCCCAATATTGTTACAGTAATAAGGTAAAATGTTTCTAGTATTTAGTGGCAGGTACATAAAAGTTGATCAGTTGCAATAAATCAGACAAATTTTAAATAGACATACTGGATCAAAAATAATTATTGTTTTGCTTAGCATTAATAAGTTCATTGAACATAATAGAAAATCATAATTTAATTACTCTTCGCAATAATGCAAGTCTTTGAAGTAGTGTGAATCAGTTTTAAAATAAATGTAATATTTCTTGGAATGCTTTAACAACAGCTTTTATTCTGATATCATAACATTCTTAAAGAATGGGTTGGCCATAAAAACATTTTACTATGTTTTTCAATACCGTTTCTTGATTAAGAGATACATTTTTCAACGTTCCTTTAGAAGTACATTTAATGGTACTATTTTAGCCTACAAACGAGTTGGAATCGGAAAAACACATCGGATATCGAATCCGGATAAAGAAAAGTTTAATTAGGATACGATTTGTTTTTTTTTAATAGCAATTACATTTTATTTTTAACTAATTATTTAGATTTGACAATGTGATTTTTTCTTTTCTTAATGATAATGTTCACGCATTTTAATCATAGGTACAAAAACTCCTCTTTTGAGACACCGGCTTCAATGTTTTTCAGAAATGTATACTTGAGGTATGGCCGAAATAAATATTTCTGAAGAACTTATATATGTATCATTAAATTTATACTATTTTTGTTTTATCATTATTCAATTGAGTAATAGAATATTTTTATATATTACGATAGTTGAATAGATACAAGAAGTTCTGAGCATAGTAGATTGAAATTTAGTTTGGATTAGAAAATTTAACAATAAAAGTTAGATTTTTTGTCATTTATTGTAAAATAAATAATAAATTATTAAAAACAATTTAAAAAATTTCCCAAACAGATTTTGTACGGCATGCGTGTATCAATTAAGATAGTGATGAAGACCAATTTCTACATTAATTATTCGATCCTAATATTTATAGTTAAAATTTTTGTTCTATTTTAATTTAATTGTTGTAATACCTATACAAGAAATGTGGGTGTAAAATATTTTTTTAATAATGCGTACAGAGTTACACGGAACAACAATATACACCAATAAAATAATAAGTTCACATTACAAAATAGGATAACCAATAAATTAAAAAGTTATGAACGAGTATGTATACATCCATTTTTTATTTTAACTTACATTTCCTCTGTAGAATTAAACAATTTGTAATTTCTAGCATATTGTTGATCATCGTTTTAACAAATAAATTTTAAAAATTAACCTGCATAAATAGAAAAGGTATCCTATCGCAATGTTGGCATCTGAATCTTACACCACAAAAAAATTGGTGTTGTTTAATTAATCTAAAAACCAACCGCTCTGTCAACCTATGATTTATGAAAAGAATGCCCATCTTTATTGAATTAAATGAGATTTTAAAAAACATTTTGTTTTCGAACAACCGCTGCTGTTTTCACTTTACCGTCTTGCCAGTATGTAGCGTGATACCGCAGTAACCGGAATCAAGTCATTTTCTAAGTATTGATATTTGCTAGCTCGGTCCATCATTTCATTTATTACCTTCAATGTGCTTCTGAGGTTTATCCTTCATTACAACATATTTTAATGTCGACCCGTTCACATATGCACTACATAAATATTTTATTCCATCGAACTTGTTTATTTCGAAAAGGTTTTCCTGATGTTATATTATAAAATTACTTACAACAGGTTTAATCCGTTATACCACTAGCCGAAATGTCACGCGTATTTTTGAATATTGATGTGAACATAAAAACACACCTCGTCAATATTTTTATTATGATCACGCGTAACTGTGCGACTCGATCGCTCAAAAACGAAGGCTCTCACATTATTACTACAAATTTGTTTACATAGAGTATTGTAACTATTTATATTTGAGTAATGTAATGTATATACAATACTTACAATCATATGTGAAATCTGCGTGCAATCTAATCTTTATTCTTGACATCAATTTCAGTTTGATGATGACTGGTTGGAGAATACTTTACGAAAACTTACTATTTCTTTATAAACATATAACAAAAAACAGAGGTCAACTACATTCGATGATATTCTTAGCAACTACAGAATAATGCACATCTTGCGTCATATGAAACACGACGATGTCAAATACATAGAAGAATTATGTCTACATTTAGTTTTATTGTTACCAAACAATTTAAATTCAAGATCGAGGAGAAGACTATCACGTGGGTTAGCGGATAATGTGAAGACATATGCGAGTACCCAACAGAATGAATAACAATGGCAATATCAAGGGATGGTTGACGTTCTGTAGTGACTGCGGTCGTGGACTTCCGAGCAGCGCCGGCGTTTTAAAAACAGGTAGAGCAAGCGCCTGCCTGAGGCGACCAGATCAAGGGGACGACCGAAAAATATATCAAAATTAAAAAAACAAAATCCCAAATTGCAAAACCATAATAATGTGTATTAAAAATAATCCAGGTATAAATAATCCAAGAAGGCAAATCCAATAAATAACATTAGATATAGTTATTTCTCAATAATGCAGTACTTTATAGTCAAACACTAGTACCCAGAATATATTTTGAAAAAGCCGCCCTTGGGCAAGTTGACGTGCTTGTAGTCTAGTGGATACGACACTCGCTAAGTGATCTAGTGATCAGAGGTTCGAACCTCATTCTAGGAGGGCTATCAAGTCAGTCCTATTTTCATAGCACGAGTGTTTAGCTTGTTTGAATAGTAGTAAGAATAAAGTATTCCGTGTACGCCATCTATATGATTTTTTTTAATAAAAAATAAAAAATGCTGGCCTAACAAAATACCGCTCCTAGCGTGTGTGGCATGCAGGCGGTCAATTTATTGGGATAGTTTTACAAAAATTGAAAACATCTAAAATCATAAAAAGTCTAGCGCCAGCGCTGCTTCCCATTTCCATGAAGCCGCTAAAGAAAAACTAGAAGAAAAAACTCAAAACGTATTAGATTCTTAGTTTTTATTATAACAACATTCTTACAGAAAGATGTGATTCCTATATTAGACATCGTCATGTCTCACGAAACGCAATATGTAGGCACATGGATGGATTCAAACATAAATGTACAATATATGTGTTTCTCTCTACTGTTTTTTTTACTTCCTAAATAGTCCTGCCCTTTGTTACGTTTGTCATCACTGAATGCATCTTCATTAAGGTACTAGAGCTTGTCAATCATTAAAATACGAAATCAACTCAAATATTATATTGTCAGTACTTAAGAAAGAAAACACGAAAAAAAATCAAAAAATATTACATACGATTATGGCAAGCAACGTCGAAAATGCCCCCATCATACCTTAATGGTTAAAATCCTATCCAAACATAAAACTCAAAGATCAAAACCATCTGTCAGAATTTTGCGTTCTGAGATGCTAATATTAATTTAATATTTCACATTTGTTATATTAACAATAATTTATATTTATGATTTTCACTAAGATTTCAAATAGGTGGTGTAATAATTCTTGTTATTTGAATTCTAATCAACTTAACTTATGAATAAAATCAGATTAATGCCACGACTGGGGTTAATTGATTATTGTGTAATTATTATAAGGTACAATAAATAAAAAAAATAGTGTATCGAGCATTTGAATAGTAAATATTAAAAGATTTATGACTATAAATAAACATAATACACAAATTTTGTGAGCTCTTTTTCTATTTATTTGTAAAGTAAATAAATAAATCATTAGTTTAGTATAGCGCAGAATTTTTTTAACAACGTCCGCTGTGTGCCAACAAGCTTAACCACAATAACCGGTGTTTGTATCATTTCCTTTTGGCATCAAAATGTTGAAAGCGACCATAGTAATATTTAATTAATATTAATACGAATTAAATGTATTAATTAGAAAGATATACATATAAAATCAATTTGATAGAAAAATATTTTTGTTGCGCAACCGAGATTCGAACTTAGATACCCAGGGATGCATTATCCAACTATGCTACAGCGACATTATTTTTTAACGACAAATTTTCGAACACATTTAATTCATATTTAAAATATCACAGATCTATGTTCTAAATAATTACAACTTCACAATAAACAAGACTGTGTTCTCCTAATAATATATAAGTTATATAAATATGTCCAAAATTTATAAAAATGAATTGACGATCTGCTATCGGATTACTCAAATGTATTTGAGATTCCATAAAAATAAGGTAGATGGCTTTTTCAAATAATGGAACGACGAATGTATTAATATGAAAAAAGGTAACATATGGGTTCAAAAATTTGTAGTTGTTAAAAATAATGTAGAATAGTTGAATAATTCACCTTCCCCGGTTTGGAAAGAGATCCAGGTTCGAATCCCGATTGCGCAACAACAATATTTTTCGATGAAATTGATTTTATATGTATATCTTTCTAATTAATACATTTAATTCATATTTAAAATATCACGGACCTATGTTCTGAATAATTACAACTTCACTATAAGAATGTGTTTTCCTAATAATGGTTTTAATACGATTTAAAACTATTCTATAACCTAATATTTTTAAAGTGTGTTCAATTCAACGCAATATTCGGATGCGTATCGATAATCTACAATAACATCTGTTATGTCTATTTTAAACTACGTATAATGGTTTGATATTTTTTTCACAGCGATAACTGCTTTTCATTTGCCGAAAGTAAGGTTGATAGGATTGGGTAGGTGTTGACGATCGAATTATATTTTCAATTATTAATATTATAAGACAGAAAACACGATCAGTCTACATTTGGGTTAAAAACTTAAATTTGATATCAAATAATATTTTTTTTTAAACGCACTATTGCGGTCGACTCTAGAATGTCGAACAATACGTGATCACGGTTTGATACGATGAGTAAAATAGTTAATATTATCTTCTTCTTCTTTTAAATAGGCAATCCACTCTTCAAGAGTGATTTGTGCGAGTTAATATTATCATTAGACAAAATATCTGTCATTGTTTTTAATATTTTCTTTATGTATTGCTTATATATGTATATCGAAATATTATAAATATTATTATTTTCAGAAAATATCCTACTTTTCCAATTATTATAAAATTTGTTTATGGACTCCTTCCGATATTTTTTTTTTTTGATTATTTTTATAGGAATATTGTACCATCCACGTTGCTTTTTGTAACTTTTATACAAGGTTTCTATCGGTCGTGACACAATGTATCCAAATTATCTAAGACCATTTCTCAATCTATCAAAATATAACATTCACTGAGATTTTTCATTATTTCTTATTTCATCTTTTATGTTCATATACCAGAAGCCTTCCCATCCGAGAAAGTGCGCTGACCTATTGCACCATGTCAACATTGTAAGTTAACGACAAATTTTCAAACTAATATGTTGCACTTTCAAATTGATACACCTGTTATTCCATTATTTGAAATAAAATCTACATATATTTAAATTTGTCGTTGACATACAATGTTGATGTAGTGTAGTAAGTCAGCGCACTTCTTTGGATAGGAAGGGTTCTTGGTTCGAGTGCGGGTGGTAACAAAAATATTTATTCGATAAATTGATTTTATCTGTACATTCTACTTATTTACATTTAATATATATTAAAACATCACAGAACTAAATTCTGAAAAAGTAACCTCACAATAATAATGTGTTCTCCTTAATAATTATTATCTGTTTATTTATTACGCGCCTGAGTAACCTTATATTCTCCGCATTCAGTTTAATTTCATGTTATTCTTTTACCCGTTCCAATCATAATAATAATATTTCTAATGCCTTTCTGTATATCGCTTCCATTCATCTTGAGCCATTTATAAGTCTTACTGACACGTAAGTAACGGAACGACTCTTATGGACACTCTTTTTCACAGTATGTTCCTGATTCGATGCGAATAATCGCAACCTATTCTCTGATCGTAAAATTCCTGCTGATCACTGGTCGGAACAGTGTTTTGTTATGTTTGAAAAATACACAAACAATGCGAGCGTTTTGTCGCACTGTGACGTGCCTAACGGGTACAATGTGGCATTCAGCCCAGACTGTCTGATGCGACATCCGGATACCGTTGATTTGTAGAGCAGAAAGGGAATATCATATGTAAAACACGTGAGTAGAAAGTGTTTTAGACCAACTTTACTAGAATTTTCTCAACTTATTAATAGATCTCCTTGTGATATTTTGTTTATTACTTTACAGTACCAGTATTTACAAATATTTAATCAAAAACAATACACGCATTTAAACATTTTAAAGAATATTTGGTAGAATAGAAGAAAGAGTAAATTGTTTGCATCCTGTGGAAAAATGATCACACATGGATGTATTATATTGTGTTCTATTTTTTATTTATTTAAAAACATCTATCTACTTAGAGATGTCTACTGTAAATAATGTAGAATATTAGAAAAAGGTAAATAAAACATTAGAAAAATATTAATGCACATTTACTAAACTGTTGAAATTCACAAAATAATAATATTGACAGTGATTGATGTACATTGTCATTACATTAAATGTTAAACTGATATTGAAAGTGCATAAACACTCTTTACGACTTCCGAGAATGATTGATATTTTATCATGTAGAAATGTGACAGCATAATAATAAATTTTACTAGCACAATACGATGATAACAGACTTGCATTTTTATCAGAGAGAAGATTAAAGTAAATTTGTAATGTAACATTTTATATTTTTTATGTTTTTCTTCATTCTCCCAGACTCCATTTTATCTTAAGACAGTTCAAGTACATTTAAAAGAGCTGAACGTAGTTTTATTTATTGAGAAATAAATCATTATTATATATTTATCTGAGAATAAAAATATCGTCTTCTCATTCTCATACCGTATCCGATTATTATTACATCAGAAAAGCAGCACCGTTGTCTGTTCTAATCATTGCCGAAGATTCTTCAGCTATGAGGTTTGATGTCTTCCAGGGCCACGCTGTCTAGCAATCTTTTTTCGTATTATGAAATATTATATATATAAATCTGATACTTTTTTGAATATCTTATAATATGTAAAAATCTACTAGACCAGACCTGAATCAGAAACCAAGCATTGGGAAATGAATGCGTGAGAATTATTCATGCTTGTAAAAAATGCCAACGCATTGCAACAATGGCCGAATAACTGGACGACAAATATTACGAATCCTTTGCTTCACAAAAGACCGTCTAACTTCTCTTTTATCCCGTACGAGTAAAGTGATGCCGTATATTCTACAAGCCAGATTACAAAACATTTTTAATGGCAAATAGCACCAAAACTAGGAGGATCTATTTATAGACCGGGGAACTAAAAAGCGCACTTTTAATGTACGACAAATAATAGAAAAGGCCCGTAAATTCTTCATTCCATTACACCATTGCTTTAATGACTACTCAAAGGCCTTTAATAATATTAAATGGATGAAGCTTTACATGGTTCTTGAAATAATGGAAGTACCACCGGAGTTCCTAAAAAAAACCTTTAAAATGACAAGTTAAAGTCGGTAATAATACTTAAAACAAGGCAACAGATTAAGAATGAATAAGACAAGTGTGCATTCTATCGCCATTACTATTCAATATTTACTCAGAATGTGACATGAGAAGAATATTAAAAGAACGGCTGGGAGATTTTACAAACGGAAGAAAGAAGATTGCTAATCTACATTTTCCTCATAATATCACGCTTGTGGCCTGTACTTGAAATGATTTTATAAAAAATAGTATTAGTGAGCAAGAAGTTCGATTTAGAAATAAATTAATAGAAAATATAACAAGTTAAGTAAATAGAAAATACAACAAATTTTCCAAACAGCAGGATATGAGGTAGTTCAAGAGGCAGTTTATTTGAGTGCGCTAATCATGAACAATAGTGATGGTGAGCAGGAAATTCGAAGACGCATACAACACGCTAAAGTTGCTATTTACCAACTTGCAAGAATACAGAAAGACAGTGAGAAGAAAGAAACAACAAAATCATGTTAGTTCATACTCTTATTTCCAGTCTATACAGCTATACAGTGAAGACTTTGAGTCCACAATGACGATAAGCATAAAATAGATGCTTTGGGAATGCATAGTTGAAGAGGGATGTTACGTATCTCAATACGATACGAATATCTCAATCCTGCAATAAATTTAACCAAAGCAAGCCCAACAAACTAACAAATCTATCTACAGCAGTGAACAAAATATTATTTCATTTCTTCAGTCACATTATACGTTAGGGTGTATTATATGCAGGGGCGTGCAGTGCATACAAGCAAAAAAGCTGTGCATTACTAAAAATTCTAGGAAACAAATATAAATTAAATAATTAGATTAACGTAAACAGAAACATTTTTTTACAATTAGCGCCATCTATGTCCCAGTAGAGACCTTATTTGCTAAGTTTTAAAAACTACCACGACAACCCACCGCTGTACCCATGTCGCTCTTGTGTATTCACCGCATCGAACTATTCACGTTACTCTGTTCTGTCTTTAAGCCAATGAATTACTCAAGTCAAGAATTGAAAATTCTTCTCGGTTGATCTGTTTTGTATGGAGTCGTTATCTATGCTGTTTTTAACATAATAATATTAGAAAGACTTATAACTGCGTGCAAATCATTGAAGTATCTACTTCCTCTTTCACTAATTCGCGAATTTTACTATCGTACTATTTTTAACGTGTTGATTTCATGATTGTTCTTCAAATTGGTGCATGAATTGGTTTTTAATTTGGGAAAAACATAAAGCAATTGGCAGTATTTTCTACGTTAAGCATTAATAAAAATATTTATTTCTTTTAGTTATTACGTGAAAGATTTTCAAACAATAAATTTATCATGTTCAGTCGTAGAAAGTGTTCTTAAAAACATCTATATATTTTTTATATGGGTAAGGAGGTATTATTTTACGTTAAAACTTAAACTTTAAAAACACTATTAATAGTTAATTAATTTTAAAATTACAAATAAATACATGGTACGGTAATACATACGACGGATTTATTTTGTCTAAAGACATCGGTTAAACAAAAGTACATATATTGTATTACATATATTATATATGATTGTATAATATCATGGGTAATATCATAACCTAAATATATACCTACTGCACGCCACTGATTATACGACAATCTAGAAAATGAGATTGTACTGGGCATAGTTTTGGACCGAAGAAAACTTAGAAGAGTGCCACAATGGTGCAAAGTGCCTAAAGTAATCTTAGCAATACTTCATTATGCATCCATATTTCCACAAGAACACGAAGAACAGTACTGAGAATACGTAACATCGAAGCTTTATGCTAAGCTCATGACCACAAAGTACCTTTTTCACGCAGAATGTTGCACGAGTTCGCTTAATAAGCCATTTTGCCTCAATCCAAAAATACCATTTGTCATTTGTATTGTATCACATGAGTACTCAATTATTTGAATCTTCTCTAATTTACTTCTAATATTAAAAAAAATATTTTCATTGTGAAAGGCATCACCTTCAATGATGAGCATACGTTTCGTTATAATATGTTGAGTTTCAATATTTTCAGTTTACGAAAATATCAATAACGCCATATCAAGAATATTATAAGATATAATAATATGCGGGCTGCGGGTATCTGTAATAAATGTAATAAAACTATGATTTCTAACACTCATACAAGGTATAAGTATCTACTGAAAAGATAACTAAAAATTAATATGTGCTCGCGATCTATTATATCTATAAAGAGGCTGTGTAAGAGGAGGTCATATAACAAAATGTGAAAATAAAAAAAGAACCAGACTTTTCAGATCAACATGGTTATTTTGTATAAAGGTAAATTTCAGTCGGTTATTTATAAAAATAACCTGAAGAATAAATATATTTGACTTATTTAATTTTTGATACATAATATTTAATGCCAAATAGAGAGCCCAATCGTGAACTTTTTAGGTAATAGATAGCGCGGGTCAACGTAGAGTCTACATTTTATTATACATTTATTTTTATAATCGTGTGATGAATAAATAATTCAAAGTCTCATATTAGTGAATAAAATTAACCCACCTTGCAGGTGGGTTACCACCTTACAACTATTATTAAATAAATTCGTTGAATAATATATGTGTAATAAGAAATGGCATTCCACTAATCATCACAGTTCAATAAAATACTAAATAATGCGCAATTCCCAATGAAAATTAATTAGTTTCACAGAAAACTTTCTAATGACTCTCATTTATTTTGTATGAGTACTTTGTGGATCTTTACATCCTAATTGATATGTTAAACTGTATATATATATATATATATATATATATATATATATATATATATATATATGAATATAGCTATAAATTATTCACTCGAGTTAATTAACCGTTAATTTTATAATATTTGGCGTCATTAAAAATTGATTCTTAAATTCAATTTTGTTGCTACGCTTATAATTATTAGATGACAAGACATTATTTTAATTAAATTTTATTTAACGTTACGATAAAAAATCATTTTGTACGTACGTATTTAATAAATAATGTCTTAACCCTTTGTATCCTGACGGTACTTTAAAGTACCATCAACGTTATCTAGTCATATATCTAACTGTGCTATCATTTCTCTGACTTTAGTACTAAGTCTACGTAAATAATAGTCTAGTTGTTTGATTTATTTAGACTACTAACAATAGTCTTTTTTTTTGTTACGCCAACACTGCGGCAAGTGAAATTGGTCAGTTGCGCATTGTTACAAGGTTAGGTTTGTCACGCTTGTATCCTTGTTATTATTTAGACCAATTTTTTTTCTCTCAAACTTTCAACTATTCTTTTAATGTTTTAGATTATTTCTTTCCTATTTTTGTACTATGCTACAAAATTTTTATTTTTTGTATACGACATGTAAGGTCTGTCTGTATTTAGAAGTATCAAATATTATAATTAATAATATTTATGTACTTAAGTTTTTTTTAAATTTTCCATCACATATTGCTTACTTTATGTTTGAAGAATTCCATAAATAATATACCTACCGTTGCTAGGTAGTTAAATTTAATAATTCGGGGTAGAAAGGGTTAAAATATAATTATCTAGCAAAATTCTAATGATAATTGTCAACAAACCACAAAGTGCAAGTAATCCTATTTACGTTAAGTAATTACTTTTGCGCAATGTTAAAATGGCATCTTACCATTAGTATTTACAGTTCCTAGTAAATATTCTGACTCACTATCTTAAGAGTTGAGATGTGAATATTTTATATACCATTTAATTAGCATTAAATTAGATAATTTGTTAGTTATAAATATGTGGACGCAAAAATATACGTTATATATATATATATACACATATGTAAGTACGAGTATTAAATCCAAGAATTATTTAAAGACATTTTCTCCTGCTTCTTCCCTGGTTTAATTTTTTTACCGTAAATAGTTATCGAGCTGCTATAAAATGTGAAAGTTGGCGCCCAGCACAGTTTGGTGTAAAGATGGGAACGGAGCCAGCGGCCAAAATGATGTAATTTTCCACGACGCATTTTCGCGTCTATCGGCGAATTTTAGTCAGGTGTGAATTATAAGTGTATAAACACGTTATTATTCTCATCTCTGACATCTTTCAATTGTCAATCTCTCAATTTATGTAAGCATAGTGAGTATCGGCATTTCTAACTAATAATTAAAGCTATGAAATAAGCCAATGTTGTAAAAAGATGAATTGGCGATTTTCACATGGCGAAATTACAACTCTATAAAATGTAACTCCGTTAGGTAATTCAATATCTCAAAGTGAATAAAAGCATCTAATTCAAACGTAAATCAATATTCACAAAATAACTTGAAGTAATAATTAATAATTATTATTAACCTGTAATAACTAAATAATATCATTTAGGCAAAGTCTAAATACTAAAATAATATTTAAAAAATTATTTTTTTTAATTATGTCATTTAGATCAAATTTTAAAATTGTAAGAAAATATTTCAATTTTACGAAATAAAAAATAAATAAATAAGCGTATGGGAAGTAAACGAATTACACCATTACACGAAAAACGAATTACACATTACAAAGGTATAATTAAATTTGATTTGAATTCTGGAAGTGCTTATTTTATTTACATGAATTAAAAATCAAATTTTAATTGTTGTAAATACAAGCAACTGATTAAAAATCAATCGCTTCACGTTTTGGTATTAAGTTTCTCTTACGAAACAACCTTTTTACTCGTAATTCTACTCGCGAATTTTTAGCCTTGAAATCCAAAATTATGGAATGGTGGCTGATCAATTATTTTAAAATCGACTTGGTTTAATGCAGCAAACATTTTTTTTAAAGACAGTCAGTAATTCTTATTTAGATTATATTAATTATTCTTATCTTAATTGAACTCCTTCAATAGGATTTGCCCGAAATATATTATTTATCGCAAAGATTTTTTTTTTGTATATCTTTCAAGGTGATTAATTTAATTTGTATTTTCTTAAATTACAGGTACATTTGATTCAAAACAAATAGACTGTTGTTATAAAAATAAATTAGTACAAAGCATTTCGTACTAGAACTAAATTAAACAAATATTTCAGCTCAAAATATCGTAATTTGTATGTTTTTGACAGGCAAGATGATTCTTTGGATATGGGTGCTTTAGTTTATAATATTGTTTAATAACAAGTAAAGTTTCCGTTTAATTTCATATTTTCACTTATTTAAAATCAAGGTAATCCATAATTTCTTTATTATTCAATTAAATTGAATATTTAAATTACTACGAAGAAAATTTATAAATATTATTAATTGAGTTTTAAACTTGTTAATGATAAATCATTAATGCGTTTAAAAACGAATTAATTCTCAATTTAGAATTTGCCGATCAAAACAATTTCTATCACTTTTAAAATGATGATAATAATTGTACTCGCATGTCTTACCCAAAAATACATTTTATAAGATTATTATCAGTACTTTATAGCTATATATATATATATATATGAATTCAATACTAGTCAACTCAAGAGTTAGGGTGGGCTAGTGCTGGTAGTTTTGGTTGGACAGATGTTGGATGGGAAAACCAGAACGAGTCTTTTGGGAGAATAATCGAAGTTTAAATACGTACTCGGATTGGAATAAAAAAGATGACACAAAACTCGATTAAATCTTCATGAATGATCCCAGAGTCATCTCAGATAGATGATAATAACCCTGTACGAATATTGGACTCCCGTTTTCCTGCCATATAAATTAAATAATTAGATATACCATATAAAATATACATCATAACTACTTTATTTTGATGATTCAGATATTGTATGATGTACATCAAATAAAGTTAACGATATGAATAGCCATATGAAACCGAGTCCAATAAATTAATAAAACAATTGGGAGTACCAATACATAGGCTGCAGACGTGACACAAATATTTTAATTGAATTATTATTAACCGAAGCCACCGTGTAAAACATTAATAATTTTTCAAAGATGAACAAACGTGAAAATCGTTGTCATTTTACATTTTGTCTGTGGGTGCCGCGCTCCCTCTATATCGGTGATTCTTAATCTTTTTAAAATCAGGAAGCACATTTGATCATAATAAAAATTTGCGGAACATCGAAATCAGTCAGAAAACAAACAATAACATAATAAATTACTTTTATTAAAAATAAACAGATTATTGTATATAACAGTTAAAAAAAAAACTTTAATTAAACATATATAGGTACTTATATACATACTCGAATGAAATTTATTTATATACATATGATATTATATTCGTACACTATGATGTTTGAATAGTCCAACATAAGTAGATGAACCTGCATTAAAATTCGGCTTTCGCGAAACACCGGTTAAGAATCACCGCTCTAGGTAATAATTTAAGCGTTCCCTTTTAGATCAGGAGATCACAGGTTGTCACGGGAAACAAATCATGTAATTTGCATTTCGGTTTACGTATTATAAGTTTAATTTTAAAAATGAATACACATGTAAAACATGTAAGTGTTTTGATGAATATAGAACATGTAAACGTGAAGGACTGATAAACTCTATGTAAGATAAGGTTGTATCGCAGGATTAAATCTGATTACAAATAATTGATAACTCCAATATTTACCTCAGTATTGAAGTACGTGCATGTGTTCAGCTAATTAAGTAAAAAATAAAATGTTCTTGTATTTATTTTACTCAATTAGCTGAACATTACGTGACGTTAATAGGTCATTCTTGGATATTGCGATAAGTAGGTAATTAAGCAAATTAGTAAAAAGATGAGTTTCTTTTATTCAATTTTGATTAATTTTATTCAGCGAATATAAAAATGCATAGGTTTTTGATATAAAAAACCTTTGAAACAACGTAAAAACAATCATAAAAAAAATTGTTCATTCAAATTGTTAATTATCGTTTTAATTTTTTTTAAGACATGTTAAAGATTTGTTGATAAGATTAAGTATAATATCGCAAGAAAGGAAATTATTAATTTTTATACTTAAAATTGTTACTCGCAGTGATTTTTATTTCAACATCATTCGTTATTTTGGCCAGAGATATGGTGCCAAATGACAACAGTTACCGCTAGAATATTAGAGGTATGGAACGATATATATCTATCTCACAGACCACCAAATATATAACATGAACTAACGCAAATTTCTCGTCCCAATATTTTTATTTTGATGTCACCCACGTGATCACTTCGGTACCACTTACGCAATTTAATAGCTCTGCGACTTTTTTTAAAAATAAGACTCGATTGGGACGAAAATTTAAACGCTGACAATATAATATGCATTAATGTAAAAAATACGTCTTGTTTACACAAAGATTTATTTTTCGAAGAGTAAATATATTTACTGTTACGTTAATGTTCATAAACTATCGGATTTATATTTCCTCGTCTCGCAACTAATGTTCCTTACCTCTCTCCTATATGTACAGTTTATTTAATCTCTATTCATTCACTGATATGTGATCTATGTATGTATCCTGGTAGCAACTAAATACTTTTTCGATAAATTGATTTTTTCTTTATATCATTCTATTTGATTAATTTAATATGTATTAAAAATACAACAGAACTATGTACCGAAAATGAAATTTTACAACAAAATGTGTTCTCTTTAAAAATATTATTGTAATACTTATGTTACATTATTTAATTTTACATAATGACAAAAATTAAGAAAGATAATCTGCTAAAAACTTGTGACATCTTAAATGTTAATATTTTTAAAAATTGACCTATTTCTTCAGAATTACGAAGAGAATTGATTGTTGTAATGTCAGATGCTTGGGAACTTTCACTTACATTGAGGAATTTAAAATTTATAAATTTTAATATTCATAAATATAAAAATAAATATGTGCGGTGATAAATAAAAAAAACAATCAAAATATCGCGAATATTTTGAGTTTTTATATATTTTTTTACCCTTATTTCAACATTCAATTAATAATTCTCTATTAACAAATGAAATATTAGATTAAATTGTTAGAATATATTTATACATTCGTGTTATAGGAGTCGACAGATTACAGGTTAAAGTATTTATGTATAACTTTAGTATCCTTTGATATAAAAGTATTACATAACCATTTAAGTTCAACATAAATCATAAGTTACCAGGTTTTCACCTATTTATGTATAATTTTAGTATCATTTGATATGAAAGTATAACATAACCATTTAAGTTCAACATGAATTATAAGTTACCAGGTTTTCACCTCAGAATTTTCTATATGTAAAAAAAATAAAATGAGTACTCCTCAATACTTAGATTGTATATATATCACATCTAGGTCACCATCCCGAAAAATGTTTATCATCAATCAAAATACGTATATTTCATTAAGATCTGTTAATGGAGACCTGCATGCTCTCGAGGTCGATGACTGGCGAACCAAGATGCAAGCAGAGGTTTGCTTGGAACGGCCGAGGTTACCCCGTGTTGTCGATCATGATGATGATGAATTTGTATATAAAGGTTACTACAGTAATATCAAATCTAACTTTAAAAATATTATGTACATATATGTACCACATGTTCTCATTATCGATCGTCAAATCTTTATGGGAGTCTAGAAAAAGTAGGTTAATAATTATTTTTTTGTATTTCAAAAAATTCCTATAAAACTGATACCACAATATGACAATCCCAGATATTGTGATTTTGTGGCTCTATTACGAGTGCGAAGAAATCCAAAATTACTTTTAAAGGAAATATATTCTTAATATTAAAGTAAATAATTGTGACATTTTTTTCTGAAATCACCGATTAAAATAATCATATATTCTAGTTCAGCGTTTATGTTAAAAAGTTAAACTAATACTCATAAGACAAGTCGTACTGTGTTTGTGTGAATGATATCGTGCCAGATATTTCAGTGAACGACACCCGGCTCGGCTTTTCTAGGTCACCTGACCAAGGCACAGAGGGGCCGCCAGTATTACCTGCGCGCTCACTTCACTTACCTAATTACTTTACTACCTTCAAATTATGTCTACCATCATACATCATTTTTAACAGTGCACAGCGCTACAGGAAGACTTTCATTATTTCGTGAGTGAAAGAGGAGAACACACACCTATTGGATAAATATTAAAATATTGTGAAGTAATGTCAGAACTTAATTTTAGCCGCCTGGAGCAGATTTCATTTCTGCGTTCCTCTATATAATCAATGGCGATCACTTGTTAAAGAATAGCTTGATATGATTGCTACTAATATCTATTGCGGACTATCTTACGTCCAAATCGGGCGGGTAAGTTTTTATTGTAATGTTCCAATAAAGTTTTTTTTTGTTGCTAATTTAGTATCTTAAAAGTATTCCCAGTACAAATTTAAAAAAAAAAACACTATGTTAACGTTAAAAGAGCCTAAACCGTAAAACTATACTAAACATTTTATTCGAGTGTCTTGTGTTTACGATGTAACCAATTTTGAATGGGATAATTTTTCATTCAGATGGTTATTTTTAACTTCTTTTGGAACTGACTCATACATGCAATTACAATCCTGATTTTGATAGAAGTAATTTCTCATTCGGACTATTCTATATAGTATAAGTTAAGTACCAAGTTATAACTGTAATATAACCCTCCCATCTTCTAATATTCAATATTATTTCTGCTTATGTTTCGCAGCTGTTTTATGTTCCTGTTTCCTCCAATCGATCTTATTGTCAAACATTTATTATGTATCTTCTTCATCATGTGCTCAATATTGAGCGTCTTGGTTCCATCTCTTTCCGGTATTTCGGAAATCCTTAACTCGACGGTAGACATTTGTGCATCTTTTGGTCCACGGGGTACAGCATCTCGAAAGCATCCAACACGTTCCTCTTCATCTCATGCAGTGCTACAAAGAATACCAGAGATTTAATCATAGGGATTTTGGTTGTTTCTAAAATGTTTCGACATCTCCAAATCTTCGTCAGACTAGTCATTGCTGACTTTACCTTTCCTTTTTTTTTAAATTATTCACTTTAATACAACACAATACATACAAAAATATTCCTATCAATCAAGATTAATGTCGATTATCACAGTTACCTATCCCGTTGATATGTGAAAAATTTTATATTTAAAGTGTCGTATTTATAAGGGTCATTCTTTAAATGGACACATTATTCTGTTGTTGATTGATAACTTCATGTAATCTGTATTCAAATGTTTAAAAATTGTCTAGTTATAAAATGATATAGGAATAATTAAATAAATATATATATCTGCTGAAAACTTGAAATAAATACAGCTATTTTGTAATATAAGAATTTTCATGGTTGTAAAATAAGCGTACATGTAAATAATAATTTTATTAAGTTGAGTTAAATATATATTTCATTTGTATTTAAAAAAATATCACAGACCTATGTTCTGGATAATTACAATTTCACAATAAGAATGTGTTCTTCTTAATAAAATATATTTTTAAACATGACATTTTAAAAGTCGTTAAGTCTGTTATTATATCATTATTATATTTATCTACTCTTTATTAAATTTTTTAATATTAGAAAGTGCTTTTAAAACATGAATTATTATATTCAAAAAAAATTATTCTATAATCAAAACATCAAATTTGTAAATTTTTAATATTTCAGAATTATGAAAAGTATGTATTTATTTTTAAAGTAATAAAAAAAAATACAAATTTATAATTCAGAATATGGATTGTATCCAATGTCTTCTTGAATACAGCATTTTAATTTATTTATTTCTTAAAGGAAGTATAAGTATATACATCAGAAGTATTTTGTGACCCATACGATCACGAGATTGTATTAATTACTTGTGTCTTTACCTGTTAAATTATATTTGTTAATATAAAAATCAATCTTTTTTTTCAATATTACCTTTACAGTGTTATCTGATGTTTTTGTTTAATTATTTGAATATCGGCTGCTCGTATCACAAATAATCGGCATTTTTCTTTCCTCATTTATTTCAATATTGACAAAGTGGCCTCAATCAGATGACTCTGCTCGTAATGCACCTTCATAAGTCGGATCCTGGGTCGCTCTCGCAGCTGATTCCAGGGTTTGTCCAGCTAGATGCGATGCGCATATCTACCGCTGTGGGATCATTCCAGGTCTTTTTCAGTCCAAAGTTTAGCCCCGGATAATCTCAGTTTCTAAGCTATCACTTTGACACATAATATCACCCAATCATCTTAAGTTCAAAGGATTGCTGTGGTTGAATTTTTTGCAGTATTGAGACACTCGTAAGTCCATTTGATACGTAATATCAATATTCAGCTATACATTTGAAAGTCGTCTATTTTATGTTTGTTACTATTGCTGATTATTGAAGTCTCCACTGTATATACGAAGATTGGAAAGACAAGACAACCAATATAATTTTAGTTGCTTACTAAATGTCAAAGATCATTATAATGATTTCCCAAAGGAGTGATCTGCAAGAAGCGTTGTTTGCGTCTGGAATAACGTGAGCATTTAATAATATCATCAAGTGTAACGTCATAGCTGGTGTTCATAAAATATTCAAATAAAATCATTATTATAGCATTCACTTCCCAGGCCATTATCGTCTATGTATGGATGAGATTTCTCTATGCAAATGTAACCACAACAAAAAAACATCTCGCGATAATTGAATGCATTTAATTATAAATAAAAATATCACAACAGTTAATTTTTTTTATTTGCAGATGTTCAAATTCGGATAAGTTCTACTATTTTAATGGCATTATCCAGAACAGTGAATTTATAAAATTAAAATTTTATAGATAATCCGAATACATACATAGCTAATTTAATTATTCAATAAAAAATAACGATAAAAATATTGGCGGTTATTATTTTTTTGAGTTATAATTTATTCGTTGATATTAAATTAATCAAACCAGATACAAAAAATACATTAACATAATAATTCAGTGACCTTTATTATATCGATCAGTTGGATGCTGGAAATTACAAATTACACATACGTGTAAAATGATGGCTGTGGAAGAAAATGATTAATCAATATTGGTCAATAGCGCTAGATGTCGTTAGTCTTGCGTGAGACGATTCGACCTTAAGCTTCACGGCTCAATAGTATTATATTAGACATAGACGGTGCTAGTATACAGTACCTACTGCCTCGTTGATAAACTCAGTGCGGTGGGACCTTGGTCATCGATGCGAACAAACTTCAATTAAAATTAAATATTTAAGGTTGAATTCAATTGAAATTAAAGTCAAAACTATGAAGTTTAGATTGAAAATTTTGCATAATTAATTTTTTATAATATTTTTATTATAATTTTCAGAGTTCGTTTACTTTTTTGCACCTACTGACATGCTTATATCAATTTAATTACAGATATGTAAAAAAAAATTTGGTTGACGATTTCAGAAACATAAGATTAATTGATTGATATTTGTGAGATTAATAAAAATCACCAAAGAATGGTTATTTATTATATAACCGATATTGCATTTGTTAACATGTTTTTATTTCTTTATATTATAAATTGAAGAGGCTTTAAATGTATTTGAAACGCAAAAACCTTTTATCTATTATTATTTTTTATGACATCCGTCGGTGTGGCGTGCGCAGACGGATTTCGCAATTGGATTGAGTTTCGCAAACATTAACAACTTTTTAGCTAGAGAAAGTAACCAACTAGTTCGCATTCTAGATTCTATTCATTAAAATATTCTAATTATTGTTAAAACAAAACGAATCTAAAACTCTAACCTAAATCCATGAAAATATTTATAAGTTCTAATATATGAAGAGTATGGATGCTTGATACTTTTATAAAATTCTTGAAATGACACATCATTTTTAAAAATTAATATGAAATAACTGAAAATGTTTGTATAGTTCGTATAATATACATATGCTGAATAAATAAAAAAACATGAATGCTATCCAGTTTTTAAAACTGCTTTAAAACATTTAAAAATTCCTTAAAAATATGTGATGTATTCCTATCTAAAATATTAACATGTTACGAATTATTTACATTTTATACGTTGAATATTTCGATTTTTTTACAGCGTTACTTTATGGTTAGACATAATTAATATTTTTTAGCAAATATCTAACATTGTGGATATTACCTAACTAACCTAATACCGTACGTCTGTTCTGACGAAAATGCAGCGGTGCCAGTCGTTAACGATTGGTACCACTGCATAATCGACATGATTAATACAAAGTCAGTTATTTGTTTAAATTAATGAAATAAATACATATATTTTCATTAATATATTATTAAAAATTTAGTTTAATGTGTATTGAAAATATATAAAATGGTGATTTTGACAGGTTATACCTGTAATCATCTATCCATTCGCAGATCACTACTGCAGTAAAAGTGTTGTTGAACGCAAATATTGCGCCATAACATTATTTTTTATTATTGTTCTCGAAACGGTTGGCGTTTTATTAGTGAGACTATTGCATTTCATATCGCTTTAGATGTTTCGCATAAAATAAACAAAACTTTGTTTATAATTCATATTAGAAAATAAGTGGAATAACTCGTATCCAAGAGTGAAATTTCCTCTTTCTCGTTTCAGATTCGTCAACAGCGTTCTGACGCGAGAGGCTGCATAAGAATTTCGAGAGCCGTTCATCAGAACTGGACAAAAATTACTTTCAAAGTCATTGTCTGTTAACCTTAACGACACAAAATTGTGCAGCGATTTTCAATAGTACGCCGGCGATATCCGTTGCGGTCGGACTCGGTCGCGCGCCTTGGCTCACCAGACCCGGCCCGTCACGACTCGGCTCGAGCCCGCACCGCCACGGCCGAGCCTCGCTCTGGACGCCGACAGTTCCTCGTCAACTCCACTTCTTCAGTCTGAGACGGAGAGGCGCCAAGAACGCCACGTGGATGCAGCGCCGCCCAGCTGAAAACATCAACACACGTGGATTTGACGTTTGCGACAAACACGACCGTCCGTAAGCTGACAGAACGACTGTAGCCTTCGACAGCTGTTGAAGTACTCGTACGTCGTTCTTTGTATTTGTTAAGCAAAAACACATTTGTGCTAATCGCGAACACTTTTAATTAATTCATGCCTTCAAACAAACAAATGATTTGTGGTGTATTTTGATCTAAGTGTTTTAAAAATGATCGAGTTCACCGCTCTCGGGTGACGTCAGTGCTACCGAGATTTTAGTATTTTAAATTGTGAGTGGCGAGTTTTGTTTTCTAAAATACTTCTGACCGAGTGCAACCATGTTGAACTGCACGGATTTGGAGTGCATATTGCACCATCACCATTACTATGCTCATCTCCACCACATGCAGCACCATCTGCAGAATGCGCAAGATCAAGGTAAGGAAATAATATTCTTACAACGCGTTCTTGTTTGTTTCACTTAACATTAAACCAGAAACATCAAATATACTATTTGTCTTTGTTTATCATAACAAGTGGTAGTTCAGTAAGCATATTATTATCGAATTCCAATAAAAGTACAAAAATCTGTTTCTAAGTAATTACAATTATAATTTGATATTGAATTATTTTGAAATTGTCAATAATTGCGGTACATAGGTGTATATTTTTTCCCGGAAGTTGAACGATAATTGAACCAAAGCCTTGCTTCGCGCTGGCTCTTAGTTTCGCCGAAAACAATTTTTAAAATAATTGAACATAGATATATCGTAATATTCTGTAAAGTGCACAAATCTTTCTCGAGACTGACCTTACTACTGCGATAGTAGCGCGGAAAAATGTCGCAATGATTATGAATTCCTGACTCGGTTTACGTTTCCTTTGTTGTCAAGTATAAATAATCGTAACAAATATATGATAAAGTTAAACACAATACTGCAACGGTTGGAGTGATCATTGTTGATCAAAATCGAGACAGGCATTGCCAAACATTCCTGTGCGTTTATTAGATAGGCGTGTTTCCGCTTCTCTGACGCCCGGGCATTTTATCACAATTTCTTTTGAAGCCAGCTTTGCAATAATTCACCCGCACGATATTAAGAACGGCACACAAGAACGGAATAAACTAATGCATTGAGGTAAAATTAATTATATTTGAAACGGGCTGTAACCAAACCTGTTCGCGAGTGGAGTGGCGGTTTTCTCTTGAGCCGCGTGCGTGCGCAACTAATATGGCAGCCAGATGTTTGCATTTGGCGCGCTGCAATGCACACCGGCAGAAAATGCAGATAACGTCGTGCTGGAAACTGTTTTCTTTACCGATGGGCATACTTGCAGAAAGGGAAAAACGGCGTTCGATTTTAATGCGAAACGCATTGACATATCGAGAGATTGTACATGTCCGTGATCGAAAAACTGATAAAACCAATATTTCGCTTGTTTATTTCTTTACATATTATGTAAATTAATATTTAAAATGATATATTAACATTCTAACTAAACGAACCTGACCTGACCTAACTTAACATTAATAAATTTGCCAATTTGTTTTATGTGTAGTTACATGTTTGCCTAAGTTTCGTCACAAAAGAGAAAGAGAAACAAAAAATATTTCTTAAAAACGAATCCATAATAATAACATATTGTTAAATATTTTTAGTTAAGCAAAATAGTTTAGAATGTCAACACTTGTTTTTTTTTTTTAAATATTGCCTTTCACTAACTTTATGCGATGAATATTATATTATTAGAATTCCGCACAAAATAAACAGCAACATTTACAATGATTTGCGATGTATGATATATTATTTTCCGTCAATGTTTATATAACTTTTCTCGATTATTATTAATTAAACAATATGAATACGTTTACTGCACGAATAGCTGTCTAAAGTGTTATTTTATAATGTTAATTTAATATTATTTGTCTTTAATAAGCAACTGAAAGTTCAACATGAATTACTAATAAATGCAAAATATGCGATAGTAAAGTTTTATAAACTTTCTCGCTATCAGAAAATAAAAATCACTAGTACGTTCGTATTGACGGTATTTCCTATCGACTTAACATTCACTTACTTGGCAAGTAAGTACCGGTCTGTTATATGTATACTTCACTTTTCAATTTGATTTGTGTCTGCATATTACAGCCAAAAAAAATGTGTAATTTTCGGTACTCATTATCATTTTTCGTCAGATAAATCTTCGCTTACAATTTTAATGTCTGTTCTGTGTATTTGTTTAGGCATCAACGGATTTGTGTTCTCTTTGTAAGCGAATGCAATAAATGATAATTCCATTAATAAATAATACTCAAAATTTTTTGGCATATCATCGTCATCATCATTTGTTTGGCTATGATCCATCCTGGTCAAAAGCTGATTGCACAAACATTCCCCAAGTATGCCAGCCTCGAACCAAATCTCTCCAATCCTGCACCTGAAATCCATCAGCATTTTATCCGTCCATCTCATTCTTGGACGACTTGGTAATCTTTTTTTAGAACTATACGTGTGAAGACTTTTCATTTCAATCACATATTATTAAATTGAATTTACGTTTTTTATTTTATATTTTAAGTTTAATTTTTACATAAATTTACATATATATTTATGTTAATTTTATTACATATATGAATGGGCTGTCGTAATTTATTTTTTTGTTATATAGGTATTTAGGATACCTAATAATTATTTTTACTCAATAATCATTATTTATACATAACGTATTTATTAACGGCTATCAAAATACCATCGGATCATAAAATGGGAAAAAAGTTACATATTTATGTATACGAGTAATTACATTAAAATTATAAACATCATTACTTTAGTATTTGCAAACCGTTTTATTTTTGTACCATAATATGTAAGAGCAATGTTTGTGCTAAACACTTAAATAAATTATAAATAAATATGGTGAATTAACAACACATTTTCAGACATTTTTCATTGGCAAGCATCCTACAGGCAATTATAACTTACAATTAATATTTTGTTATTATATAGAAATATTAGTCAAAAGACATATCATACAATGTTTCTAAATCAATTAGTCTCACCTCTTCAGCGACATTTTGAAATACAGTAAATACGGTTCTTCATGTAGCTTTTTCCATATTTCCTAATCTTCTTCGTAGCTGATAGTTACTGGAAGGAGATCACGATTGGCTGTTTCGTATTTTAGTCTCGTCTTTATCTTTGTCTTAATCTCTGTAATCTTCTTCAAGTTATCCTTGATTTATTTTATTTGAATAGAGTCTATCTATATAAAAATATTATTGGAGGTTTGATAGATATCAGATGTCGTTCACCTCGGAACGACGACATACTATGGAATGAATGGAACCTTGGGCTTTTCCGCAGTTTCAATAGTTTCAAATGGGTCTCAAGATGGTAAATACTAGGTATTGTCCAGCTGACAGTGCGAGATAAAAGCTGGCTTAACCAAACATGCATGTGTTGAACTCTTTCTCCCGTTCAGGGAGTGTATTTTCTTTACAACGCCACCCTTATTCTTGCCTTCCATGATACAGTCACTTAATTATTTATGCAGTACAATTTAATTATTTTATATATTACGTACACACAATGATTGTTCCATTTTTCTTGATATAATGTTCTGTTTTAAAATTTTATATGTAAATTGAAATTTTATTTTTTCCTTTTCTTTCTGTTATGAATTGTCTTTCCGCTTTCTTGATATACTGTCTCTTTTTGGATACTTTTATATGAAAGTTGTTAATATATTTTCCTTTGGTGAATAAAGATTGCACATAAGGAGTAATTGTAAAATGTGTCATAGTAACATCTCGCTTGTTTTCGTACCTCAATACCATTGATTTATTTTTTAAATTTTCGGGAGTATTGGTATCCATTTTTTTCATTTTTTTGAGTAGAACTGAAGCATGAGCGTAAGTGGGTCCATTCGGACCCCTGGCACTATTTAAAAAAAAAAAAATATATATATAAGGGCTATCTATCATTGTTTTCTGTCCATTTTTTGCTAGTAATTTGATAGTATTGATTACTTTACCATTTATTATTCCTTACTTATCAGTATTCTCTGACACTTGACTCTTCTCAGTTGGCCCATGTCTGGGTGTATAATTCAATAAATGTTTAGTTTTTTTAGATCGGCAACATCCATCATAAGCTACTCACACTTATTTAGGCCTATCAAATCTGTAGTTGGATTATCACCGTACGGGATATCTTCACGTTTGTTTGTCTTACTACGAAAATGTGATTTGGTCAAAATTGTACACTCTCTTCGCGGATGATTTGAGTTGCAATAAAATTTCTCACACTGTTGCATGACCGGAATCACCATCACGGTTGCATTAGTCAGCTGTTTAGAGCTAACGAATACCTATTCAAAATAATATGATGCGCTAAGCGAGTGATGATTGTGAAAGCCATCCGCGTACTCAGTTTACTCAGTACGCCCATACGCTATTACCCAAATAGTAGCGCAATATTGGAAAAGTCTACTGATGATTGATAGTTGACAAATTTTCAACTCATAAGCAAAGTTTTTTGTAAAAATTTGGCAAAAAATGAGTTTCTGTAATGAGGTCATTTAAAATTATTATTATTTAAAATAAATAAGCAACGTTCAAGCAAAAGTAAATATCATTACAATGTCTAAACGAGTTAACTGCAAAAAACCGATTTCATACTAGAAAAAACTAGTATTTCTCGTATGAACGACTGTTTTATCAAGTTTTATAATAGGATACGCTTATTTTAAATGAAGGTGCAAAATATACAGAATATTTAATTAATTCCATACGTAAATGATTTATTAAATGTACGGATATGTTAACATATTTATGGAAAGTTATCTAAATATTAAAATTATTCCAAACCATTTTTTCTGTAAATTCGGTTGGTAATATTTCTAAAAAGTATTCGAATCTGTCTAGTTTGGTGGGATTATCGGTACTTTCATTAAATATATGCCGGTCCTCCAAGAAAAAAATGATCTTCTCCAATACCAAATAATAAAATGTATCTCGATACCGAAGGATCGCACTGGACCATCTCTTATCGTGCGCTTTTATTCTCTTAAAGTGAGTGACGGTTGGCAGCGACGCGCGCCTCGAGCGAGGTGTTAATAATGTCGGTATGTGATTTGTGTTGTGGATTCTTCAACTTTCTAAATCGTGACGCGTTGATGCCAAAATCTTGGTTATTAAAACTGCCTTCCTTCTAAGGTCACGTCTTGTTAACGCAACATGCTATACCTTATAAAATAAAATAAAAAATTAAACTAAACATTTAATGCAGATTAAATTAATCAATTATAAAGAAAATACGGAAAATATTAATTTATCAAAAAAATATTTGTTAGCTACCGCGATTTAAATATGGAACAGTAAATGTAGGTATCAATTATAAATATATACGTATGTAAGTTAAAAATTTATCGTAATCATAATCGGTTACTGTAGTGGAATGGGACCACGTTTCCCTGGATAGGAAGAGATCCAGGTTTTTTTTTCAATAAATTAATTTTTTCCGTTTATCTTTTCAATTGATTAATTTAATTTGTAACAAAAATACCAAAGAAAACAATATTTTGAAATTGCAATTTCATAATAAAAATGTGTTTTACTTAAAGTACATTTAGTCCTAAGAGATTGGATGAATATTTAGAGAGGCGGTATTTATATATGAACACTGGCTATTAGTTTGACCCGCAGGTCTTTCTTTACGTAGTAATCGATGTAACGAAGTGGCGTGCATAACTCCAATTATTCTTAAGTTGTAAAAATATTACACCACCTTCATATCAATTGTGTAAAAGTGATTCAGTAAAACAAATATTAAGAAATCTACGTTATATTCAAAATGAAGTAAAATATTGTTTCGGTTGATAGCGCCGACCACGCGGATTACCCGTTAACTTCATATATTGTAGGTACATATTTATATCCAATCTTTTGGATTTGGTCCAATGTATAAAACGATCGCCTGGTGAATAAAACATTTAAAAGACAGTCGTATCTGAATAAATGACCGTGGCCTTTAGTCGCCAGTTCTAAGTCTATTATGGAGAACGGCCATTTGTTATCGCCCTGGGTCAACGCCACCATGCAGCATCAAAATACTGCCTGGTATCTAACTAATTTTAGTGACTAATTTAAATTTGATTAGCCGGGTTTAATCCTCTTTCTTACTTTTCAATTGCTTTTCTCCCGCATAGCACACAAGATCCGTTAATAATTTAAATTATATAGTATTTAATTTATTATGCGCAAACGTGACATTGACATTTAAAAATAAGTAAAAACTGTTTTATAAATTAAGTAATAACTATTTCTCCAATTATTTTTTTTTTTATTGTTCCTATCCTATTTCTGAATTCTTTCTTTTGATTGTTTTTACTTAGTTACTAATATTGATTTAAACACTATACATAATCATACTTTTTTCTAGATAATTATTATAGAATAATATTGTAACTGAGTCTAAGAACATATTTTAATTATTTAAGTGAAAAAATGTTTAATGGCCATCAATTTATTAATAATAGACGTAGTTTAAACAACATTTCAGACGACGATTGCAAAACTTAGTAGGTATAACAAAAATATTAAAGGAAATTAATTGAATCGGCATTACTCATAAATCAATTTGTGTGCGTGATTCGGACCTTCAGACGGATTCTTTACAAACACTTTATAATATTGTTATGACTGGGCGAATATAATATTTATAAAAATTTATGAAGCTGGCATGTAATTAAAATAAATACCGTAAACTTTTTACAAAGGTTGAATATTGATGAAATTAATACATCTCACCTTGAGAATCACGGAACTTCTCGATTAGCCAGTAAATGCTGGTTTTTTTGGGTGACGGGTAATTGACGTGTCATATTAAAGGGGTGGTAAAGGAGGTTATCTGAACATACAATTCCAAGGAATATATACAAAACCACTTTTTTGTCCAAGCAATTTTATGTATCTACATATGTACTCGTACGAGTATAAAATACAGCACGCAGTATTCAAATTAAGTCGTTAAAGCGAAACAAATATAAAAATACTATTATCTAATAAATGAATTACGTAAATTATGTTTATTTTCAAAACTACCTGATAATAATTTCTACGTATATAAAAACGGAGATCTGTCTGTTGCCTTAAAACTTGGATTTGAATAATCAATTATAATTTTGAAACCTTTCAACTTTCAAAAATATATCGCTGAATAAGTCGGTAATTTAAAAAAAACTGACAGAATTTTTTTTAAAATGATTAAAAGGCATGTATTTATATCATTTTTTTAACGAATGACGTGGTATTTTCATTTCTCAAGATTTGTTAACATTTGAATATTCTAAATGATACATAATATATGGGGTGTTCAGCGGAAAAAATTCAAAATTAAATTGTAATTGCTCGTAAACCATCAGGGTGAGGTAAGTGGGGGGGTATTGTTCGACGCGCTTGATTTGCGGGATTGCTAGTCGCAATGAGTCACTGGTCGGAAGCCCACCACGCGTTCCTCCGGGAACATCAACGTAAGCAGCGACGCCAGAACAAGTGTCTCAAGTTCGACGTGAAATTATGCGCAATCCGCGTAAATCGATTAATAAAGATTGCAGCCTGTACTGAAATATAAAAATCAACAGTTCACGTTATTTTAAAAAGAAACTACAGTTTCACCCATACAAACTGCAAATCGTGCAGTTTCTCAATGAAAATAACTATTATTTACGTGAAACCTTAGCAAGAACGATGCTGGAACGTTTTGGTACACCACGAACGCTTGGAAACATATGGTTTATTGACGAAGCACTTTTAATATCGATGGCTATGTTAATAAATAGAATATAAGATACTGATGCCCCGACAACCCAAGGGAACGCCATCAAAAACATTTGCATTGTCCAAAAATGACAGTGTGGTGTACAATTTCTGCCCGAGAGATACTTGACCATTATTTTTTAACCAGCGAGAGACAGCTGCTGCTGTGTATTGCCGAATGATCGACGAGTTTTTGGTACCGCAACTGCGGCTGTTTCTCAGGTTCTACAATAGCACACAATTTCACCAAGACGGGGCCACTCCACACACAACTATAGTTTTAATGGAAAAGCTGATGGGAATTTTTCCCAATAAATTAATCAGCAAGTACGGAGACTTACCCTGGGCACCTCGGTCACAGGTCCTTACACCGTGCGCCTTTTTTTTGTAGGGATCCTTAAGTCAAGAGTTTACAGTACCAATCGTCGAACAATTCAGGCCCTACAAGAAAATATCCCCCGTGAAGTTGCTGCCATTAAACAACGCTTTGCTCTTGCGTGTTCGCAAATTTAAGAGTCCGATTGCAAGAGTGTCTTGAAAGAAATGGGCGGCATTTAGGCGATATTGTTTATAAAACGTAAAATACGCATCGTTAAACTTCATTTTGTATAAATAAAATATGAGAATAAGATTGTAGTTTTTTTTTATTATTTAATATTAAACTTGAAAATTTTCCGCTGGACACCTTTATTTTTAATACCTTTTTATTGCGATATCACGAATCAACATATAATATTTATCATTTCAAATTACGTGGATTTTAAAATTATATTTATTGAAAGTATAACTAATCGATTATATATTCATTTCTAAGCATGAAGAAGTGACAAATATAAGCATTTTGTAAAAATATTTAAAAAAACAATATGTAATTTTAAGCTTATGAAAATTCCGTTCAGATAATTCATCAGTTATGTGTAAACAAATATGTTTGTTTCTAGATATTTTATAACTGGGACTCATTTAAGAACAGTATTCTTACTTTCTTTAAGTTGTTCAGTCTGCGGAGGCCCTGCTCACGCCTCAGAGGTCCACATAGAAAATCACTTGACAGCTATGCAGTACGACTAGTACCTGCCAAATTGCAGGTTACAATACAATGCGATCGAACCAGCCCAAGATGCCATAGAAGTGATCACTCTTCTGCCGTAGAAGTGATACTTCCTCGGAGACATCTTCTCGCACACATCTCGACACCGCCTTCAGTGAACGTCGTTTATCTTGAACACGTATTATGTAACAAACTGTTTAATTTCAATTGTGCTTCTTCTGTAGATAAACGCAACTATCGTAAGTACTGTTTCACTCATAATACGCCCACTCTAGTTACAAACACTCACACAAATACCAGCCTCCATATTGGTAACATTTTATATACATACGGGAGAATTCGAGGAGGTATAGGGCCCTCGATTCTCCCTGAAACATCCTTCTGATACATCATAAATACAATCCTTATACTTGATGACCCTTTCGAGTCTATAATAACAAATTAACACTAGTCTTATAAATTTTATAACTATTTCTATTTGGGCAAAATTTGTGTCCTTAAAATACATAGTTAATATAGAATATATATAAAATACGTAAGTAATATATAATAGAAACAGACCAATAACCGGACTTCTGACAGAATAGTATAAGATAAATAGATGCATATAAATAGAAAAAAAACATGTCGGCACATAAATGCGGCGCAATCTACCTCACAAATAATATTACGGAGGTCACGTAGGATGTGCCTGTGCGTTCATCGCTTATCCTAGGCTTTATGTAAAATTTATGAAGCAAACTAAATTTGCATTATAATGTTCCGACTCATTACGTATTAGTGTTATGTGTTTTGTTGAGAGAAATTCTATACCACGGGTAATGAAAGCAAATTACAGAAATTCCGTGTTCATTTTGCTATAAATGCACATGCCTTTGAATTGTGTGGTGATGTATTCTATTTAAATTGGCGCAAAGCCAATTGACATATTTGTATTTATTGAAATATTATAATTTTTAAAACATAAGAGAGGTATGAAATGAGACATGAGGTTTATGTTCAACGTGCTTAGGTTATTTCATTATTTATGGTGGATACCTTTTAGTTCGGTGCAATTTTAAACGATTCAAAAAATTATCATAGGTCTACGCTAGTATTGTTTGATGACAACAATTTTACATATTTCTTGTTCTTTCAGGTGTTCCTATAGAGTCTGGGATCATGACGTCAGGAGGAGTTAGAAACAGTGGCGGCTGGCGTTTTAAATCGTATCGAATACGTGGAATGAAAATATTGAATTAAGTTTTTAAATATTTATATTGAAAACAGTATTATATATATATATATATTATATATGTAATTTACTTTTTAACGGAATACGATGTATAGTTGATTATAAACTCTTAAGATTGGTGTACTTTGCACCGTGCTACTCCTTAATTAATTATGCTATTTTAGTTTGGGGAGGAGCATCAAAAACAATATTGGAGTCGGCTAAAAAAGCACAAAAAATAATTCTCAAGGTAATAATTGATCGTCCCTTTAGATATCCATCAAATCTTATATTTAAAGAGTACAATGTCCTAGATATAAGACAAATCTTTGTGATGAGATTCGTTCAATATTTCCATGCTAACAACAACTCTCCTCAAGCAATAAATCATGGACACAACACAAGACAAACAACAAACATCTACACACCAACAACGACATTTTATCAAAGATTCTACATGTATTTAGCTCCGAAATTATACAACACGCTCAGTACCAACTGGAAATCGTTTAATTCCAATAAGATTACATAAATATGGACCCAATATATGATTCAATTAGGTAGAGATAAATCAGAAGCATGGCTATCTAACATTCTAATATAATTTATACAATACCTTCACTAATAATTCACTACATATATTTTTATTTTTTTATACATATTTGTAATTCAGTTTTTATTCCTGTCGATGATTTAAATAACACCACAACAGCACAAAAAAAAACTGACTACTTTAACACAGACTTCAGTCTAGCAAAGTAGCCAGGACAACGCCTGTATATATCAAAGGTGAAGTCTACTCCATCCCACATAATAAACTATGAGTATTAATTATGTCTTATGTTTATTATGTATTCACCTCTGTTAGAACAAAAATATTTATGTCATCTAGTAAATAAATAAATATATAAACCTCATAAACTATTACTATTGTAGAGACTCTTAAAGGTTTTATATTTAATGGTTTCCGTGCTCTGATGTAATTACTCTAGTGTACTATTGTAGGGATGTACTAGTTGGTCACTTAATTACGCAGCGTACCGATGCTGCGGTCTTATTATTTCACAGTTTTTTTCGTTCAGTATGGACTTTGAACTATCGTGTTGACAAAAACTGATACATACATTCTTGTATGCAAGTCAATCATACGTTTTGGTCGTCTCGCTATTTTTCCATGTAACTTTGTATGAATATTGAGGCACTACTGCACTAGACCACATAATGCATTTATGCATAATGCATTAATGCATATGTTTTAGTGAAAATGTCAATTATATTCGTACTGATAAATAATTAAGGATTTATTATGTGATCTTTGTCAGAATTTAAATAAATGTGACACAATCTCATTGGGAAATTTAATCATCCCCTATATTGATTTCATTTCATCGCCTGACTCGTTTTATCTATTTATGACGCTTAATGCATTTTTATGGTAAACAGGGAATTAGAATATCATATCTAAAATAGTTGTTCGTGTGATAAACTTTACATGCCAGCGTTAAAAGGGAAATAAAATCTCATAAAAATATAGTTCAAGGACTAATTTAATGGGATGACATGATTACAAAAGCCAAAAGAACTTATCTGTAAGTGGAGCATAAAATTTTAATGAGTACATCGACAATATGGATGTTTTTTGTAATAGCATTTAAAAAAAAAATGTACTAATTTCGTATCATACTTAAAGCATCAGTTATTGTATATAAGAAATGGAGACCGCTTCAATTAACACAACGGTCAGCAACATGAATAACATTATAATCTAATTAAAATACGCCACAAACAAAATCATTAATCGAAATTTTTAACCGAACGCCTTCTTTTTGAATAATCCTAGTAATTACTTTTTCAAATATGAAAGCACTATTGTTCAGATAAAGGTTGAAATTATTAATAATGACCAATATATATGTTTTAAGCCTATTAAAAGTTTTAATAATTTTTCTTCACGCAGGATTTGGCAGGTCCAAAATATGTCAGGGTGATTGAACAATTTTAATTTTATTAGGTAATTGTAATGAATATTTTTAATTGAACTAAATAATATAACGTGCTCTTGAAGAAAATATTTTCTAAACGGCAAATAATTGTATGGACGTAGAATATTTTTTCCTATTTCGTAATAACGTATGGAACAAGTATTTTTAAATGCTTTGCTTTTATAATAATCCAAGACTAGTAGAAAAACCATCAACTTTGAAAAATTATTCAAACGGATACATACTAGACCTTGGCGTAGAATCACAAGCAGAACGCAGCCGACGGTTAAATGTTCAAAATCTAATAAACTGGCGGAAATGTGCTAGTATTTGAACTCGGATTCTAATTAATTTTCTTATAATTGATCGTATTGCAAAGTACCTGTCGATATTGGTAAAAATGATTCGATACAAACATTATAGATTAAATTGGCCAAAAAATACCTAAGTCTATAAAATATACAAACCCAAGCTTTTAAATGTTACGAGCGAGATGAATAGCTATACCTTGCACGTCACGCCAAGTTATGACCACGGTAACTGGTATACATTTTTCCACATTACAGAGACGTGATTAAATACAAAAATATTACTGGCCTACGTCAAATACAGCTGGCAGTTAAAATATGAATTACTTTCACGCCGTTCCTCTTAGGGATCAGGCAGAGAGAAAATAAAATAGAAAAACAACATTAATTAACGTAATTAAATAATCTATTTAAAGTTTTTAAATTATTTATTTTATATGGTCTATTAAAGAACTTAAATAAATGAGTCACATCTAAATATACATTTATAATATATTCTAAAAAAACTAATTATACACTGCCTAACTTTTTGAACACTAGACGAGCGTCTTATTGCAAGATTACGATGTCTTATTGATTATCTATATAAAAATTTATTTCAAGTCTTGCTTCTGTTGTATCCAACTATCTTCCTACACATCCTCGTGTTTTTTTTCATAAAAACGGTCATCTTCGTCTCCTTCATAAAAATTGTTCTAATCTAAATTGTTATCCTTGACTTTCTACTTTCCATCCTTGCACGCCTTGTGGCTGCTTTTTGTATAGAAACATTATAAGGAACCTAGTGCACTTATTTTGTTACGCTTATATGTGACAGCTTTTTAATATCCTACTTTTATTCTCCATAACTTATAGTTTCACCGCATATTGTACATATGTATGTTTGCTTAGTGATCTAATTTTACTACGTTTTTCTCTGGCAAACATGTTAATATGAATGGTAATAATATTCCGATGAATATCGGCGTATCTAGTAGGCATATTATGCAGACAAATACGTAACTAAGAAATTGAGAAATTGATTAATAAAGGAAATGGTGAGGTGGTATGTCATCACATGTAAGCGTTTCGTGTCAACACTCCTAATACAGAAAATTATGTTAATTCTGATTTCTTTGCGGTTGAGTGGTTTAAAAACTAATTCACCTTATTATACAAATTAAAATGTTAATTTATATATTTTTTGGATGTTTACAGTGGGGATTAAAATAAGTTATAATGTATTATCAGTATCTATAGAAATCTATAAATGGTTATCTATAGAAGTTAATAAAGTTAAAATTAAAAGTAGATTTTGTATTAACTATTTTATTTTTAAACTTCTATTCGTTTCATTATTTTATTTAGCTTTGTTTGAAACAGCTAGTACAGCGAACGTGAGTTGCATAAATTATATGTCAACATGTATTATAAATATTTTATCTCCAATCTATGTGCACTAAGGTGAAATCCTAAGTAAATGAAAAGGTAAAGTGAAATAATAAATAAGTAAAAATATTTAAATAGAGTGAAAAATTAAGAATGGAAAAACTTGAAATTAGGAGGGAATTTAGAACTTTTTGTAGCATAATCGATATAATTAAGAAAGAATTGATGAGATGGCTTGATCACATATGAACATATGAACGAGATAAAAAAATATATTACGGCGAGTATTGAAGTCAAGGAACAGAGGACGTCCACTAAAGAACTGGCGTAATCAGATAGACCAGATATTAGAGAACAGTCATGTTAAAAGCATCAACAATCGAATAACGTGCATGAAATGTAGATAAAGCAACAGTGTTATGTCAGGACAGAAGCGTGCGTCGGTATATCGTATCTGCCTACCCTTGCGATGAAAATGCGCGGTGGTAAATTAGATAGATTAATAAAAATAATTTTCAATAATTAATTTGCAAAATTACTCAATGAAACGTAAATATTATAATTAAATTTGTACGAGTGAGTTGTGAAGTTACAGTTTTTCAGAACACAGTTCTGTAGTATTTTTAATACAAATCAACTTGAAAGATATACCAACATAATATTTATTTAGTTGCTACCAGTATTCGAACCTGGACCTTTGCCTATCCAGGGAATTACGTTATCTAGTTTAGCCAGTCAACTAAGTAGTTTTCGACGACAAATTTAAGAAATTATATTCTATAGCTCTTTCTAATTGATACAACTGTAGTTCCATTTTTAAAATCAATTGTGATTAATCTCAAATAGCTATCAGTAATATACGCTAGGAGGGGTACTAGAATAAAATCAATTATTTTTTTATTAAATTTGGATTACGGAGAACACATTGTTGTGAAGTTGCGGTTTTTAAGAACATAGTTTCAGCGTTTCCCCGGGAAGGAAAAGTCCTCATTCGAATCCTTTTTGATAAATATTTTTTTTGTGTATATTCTTTAAGTTGATTAATTTTATTTATAATGTAAATATTTTACTTTCAGATTTTTAAAGTTAAACATATGTGTTGTTGCATTAAATATTAATATTTTTTCTGAACATATAAACATTTAACATATATCATAGAAATATTATTACATACTTTTACATAGATAAACATTTTATAATAAATATACAATATATTAAATATATAGGTATAACCTGTTTTGAAAAACTCGCTTATACCTTTCAACGTAATATTACAAAAATAATTATTTATTATTTTACGCGTCATCGCCAAATGGTACGAAGCCACAAGACCTTTAGAAAGTAATTGTTTAATGCATTTATAGATCAACTCAAATCTGATTATACCGCTTCACATATATATGCAAGTACCCACCTATTGTTTCCATTTAAAAAACTGCAATTTTTCGCTCAATATAATTATCTCAAAATGAACGTCTCCGAATACGAATAAAAAGATTTCGTTCTGCGACGACTGCTTTCTCACTATTTAGTTATGTGCATAAATATGACGAAAACACTTTTATTTTTTATTTTTCACACACTAAGATAGTGCAACAGTTACTACCTAGTTGTTGCAATTTTTGCGCCAAGCTCGGCTAGGTGGTTAATAATTAATTAGTATGAAAGTAAATTTGGCGAGAAAACATACAGCTTATGGAATATTTATTAAGACTTAAATATTTGCGGTTTAAAATTCATGTGAAATTTACATTGATGCTTGTGTTGCCAACGCAGAAATAACGCTAAGTAAATTATTTAATTTTGATGCATAAAAAATGAGAACGAGTATGTATGTCATTCTGCAAAAAGGAATCATTATTATCTGTCAGGAATTATTTGGACGAACTTTCAATGACCGCGTTTCGAAATGCAAGTTTCCGAACAATCCGTAGTGATTAACGAATGGCTAAAGCGGTGGGCGTTGAGGATAGAACGACGTACAGTTCTATTACACCATACACTCTTTTATCCCAATTTTAATATTATATTTCTCCATTATTTGGTTATTCCATGTCATACATCTTCGTTTTAGCAACAACAGACTAAATCAAAGACAAACGGAATCCTTATTTTGTCGAGAATTATATTCATACAACATATTAATATTAATTATTTATTTTAAATGGTGACGATCCAGTCCCTCTGACAATAAATACAAATGGATCGTCAAGTATTAATAAGTCAATTTTATTTATAAAACACTTTGGTCACCAAAAGTGAATATTAATTAAATTAATCCACTAGAATTACAGATAAAATCTATTTATCGAAAAAATATTTTAGTCGCTATTAGGATAAATAAAATATAACAGAACCATGTTCTGAAAAATCGCAACATCACAATAATAATGTATTTTCCTCAAAAGCAATATAATAATTTATTGATTGAAATATAGATAACGTTTCTGAAATAAAATGTTTTTTTACTCATCAATGATGGGTTGGTTCTAAATGACGCATATGAGGAATATACCCCTAATTCGAAATTGGAAATAATGACATTCTTAATTTTTATTTTCGTATACAAAATATCCCATACATAGCTCATTTATTTATGTTTAGTGAGAAAAATTTATGTTTTATATTTCAATTTAAAGACAAATAGTTTTTTTTTATGTATCGCAAAGGTTAGAACTGACAGCAATTCTGGTATGAGCAGTATTGATAATGCAAATCAATGGAATTGCAAACATTTCAGGAAATATATGGGCGCGTTGTACCTCAGTAGCTGCCATTAATTCTTATCTCATTATAATCTTTGATGTGTCCTCATAAAAAAAGTTCAGTGGCGCGAGGCCTTGAAAACGTGGGGGATATTCAATGCTACCCCGTCGCCCAATCCATCTATTGGGCAGACTTTCAGCATCCTTTACTCTTTAGCCCTCACATTATGTTGCTAGTAGATGGGGAGGTGCTGAAATATTTCATTTTACAAGTTACAGTTTTCCTATATGTGGGCGTTCTTCAAAATACTATGGACGCTCGTTCATTGTATTTTCAAGCGAATAGAATTCCTGTCTCGTGTGTAGACATTTTTTTGGGGCAGCCTATGATTTCTAGAAGTAAAATCACTAATATATATACCGACATTTTTTTTAAAGGGGATGCTAGAAGGGCTGGACCTATTGTAGAAGTTTGTAACAGTGCTACAGAAACGCGAAATCTACAATTAATAAACACAAAAGAAAAAAAGAGAGAAAAACAAAAGCTAATATGAGATATTGCAAAATGAACGGAGATTTTAATTTAGATCTTCCTGCGCCATTTTAAGTATTATTTTTATTTATTCTTAGAAACGGGTATATAAAAACATTATAAACAAACAGATAATCAAGTGTTATGTACGGAAGTAAAGAAACCAGTGGGTACAAGACAGCCATTAAAGGGCGATACAGACACATTGTTATCTAGAAGCTTAAACTAAAGCGAATTAATTGCACATATAATTAAAACAATAAATAAATTAAATTGTGGTTAATAAAACTAAGATAATAAATAAAAAATATAAAAATAAAAATAAATTAAATGATATTTTTATATAGTATCATATGTTACACCGGCTGGTCTGGCATCAGGTCCCCTGGGCCTCATGTTACCAGCTAGCCTCCATGTATGGATTTTCGCTAAGTCAGGGCCATATACTACTACCGATAAGTTAACATAGGGGGAATGCACAAATACATGAGTTGTTCACATAAAATATTTCAAAAATTTGTCACCTCTACTGACAGCCAGATGACGCTAACCTTACTAATTTCATTAAGTTCACATGTCAATGTCACTGTTCCTTCCCAAGTCGACTCTCAGAAATAGATACTGCTGAAATAGAGTCTGGCAAATAAGACATATTTTTAAATAATACAAAAAAATATGACCCGAGTCCTGACTTAACTATCCCAAAAAAACCAAAAACAAACCCAAAAACGAAATCAGTTAGCCAAGAACTGCCCCGATTAACTGCCCTTATCGCCAGTATTTTTCTTGACAAATTTTCGAACCTATATGTTACATTTTTCAAATTAATACACCTGTCGTTCCATTATTTGAAAGCCATCTACATTATTTTTACAGAATCTCAAATACCTTTGAGTAAACCGACTGCAGACGCCAGAATTATCAATTCATTTTTATTAAATTTTGGACACATTGATACAACATATATTATTAAGGAAAACACATTCTTATTGTGAAGTTGTAATTATTCAGAACATAGGTCTGTGATATTTTAAATACTAAATTAATGTATTAATTATAAATATATACACATAAAATCGTATTCCGTATTTCTTTAACATTACCCTGACCTGTCACCATAAAAGTTGGCCTATAATGTCGGGCGTCATTATCACATGCTGCCCGGGGTGACCTGTCATCTTCAGGCCTCAAGCCTCATGTCACCGGCTAGCCTCCATCGGTACATACGCTGCATGGGTTTTCGCAAGTTAGGGCCATGAACTAATATAAACATTAGTTAACTTTTGTTTGCAGTGCAAGGGAGAATGCTTAAATATACGAGTTGTTCACATCAAAGATTTTCGCAAATTTGTCACTTCCACTGACAGCCACATGACCTAGCTAACCTCACTTATTTCATACAGTTCTCATTTCCATATCACTTTGCTTCTCACATATTTATTTTCCCTGCTTACATCCTTATTGCCCCAGGCTCCGGAGATTCAACCGAGCCCAGAGTGGACTCGCTTCACCAAGTTGTCATCTAGTATTATCCCAAAAATCGTCCGTCGTACTACGGAAGTTTTGCTTTGGTAGTCAAATAAAACTCACAGCCAAATTATCCATCCATCAGGGCTGAATACGCTAGGCAACTCGCCTGGGCCCTGAGAGCTATTGCTACCTTTTATCATCATGGCCTGCGCTCCGAACGGCGGACCGCCCAACTAGTTTCTCTACGCCATAAAAAGTGACAGTTCCCTCCATCTTGTCTAACCGTGGACGCTCTCCGCTTAGCAGGTATTTGATTGGCCAACAGGAAGATCGTGGGTGCACACACGTCGAAACTAATCTGCTTCTGTTTACTAAGGTGGTAGTATATAATAGTCTAATGATCTTCTGCGAGTTATACGTAGAAAAATTGTAAAGGAAACCATTACACTGGAGTGAAGTGTCTATTTCCTTTGAGCGAAAGCGAAGTAACAAAATAGGTAGATCTTTTAGTTGTGAAGGTGCACTTTTCATACAAAAAAATAAATAAATCCATTTCTAATGTCAGTAATTTTATGACAGGTAAACTGTAATTATCTGTACTGTAGATAAGTATAATTACTTAAATTATTTTTAAAAAACCATCTAAAAAACGTAAAAAAACGTATTTCGCACTCATCATAGGATAAGTTTTAAATACTAGCACTAATAAAATAATATTTAAATAAAGTGTTACGTATCGTGCGTATTCGGATTCATTGTTTTAGACACTTCCTGGATGAATGAAATGAATCATTTATGTATTTCAAATTCATAGGTTGCATAACTTCACTAATTCCTATAATAGCAAACAGGAAATAGCGTTTATTACATTATAAGAGTAAATAATCCGTGTTTTTACATTATATTAGTAGATAGTCCGGTTTCTCGCACTAAGGAAAAAAATTAAATATACATGAATAATTATATTAAGTGATGAATATCTGACAATCGTGGTTTCAAAATGTAATGAAATATAAACCTTCAACCCAAAATTGCACTTCACCCATTGTATTTAAGATCGTAAATGTAAAAAAAAATGTTTGAAAAAAAAAATTATGACTTGTTAGCCAGTTTATTTATTTATCGACTGATTTTCCTTAATATTGTAATAATGCTTCACATCCATTTTTTGTTGAACGATTTTTTTGTAAGACTTTAGTACGATTTTAAAAAATAATTGAATAATGATCTTTTAATAGGTATCCTATATTCGGTTAACCCTGACATTCTTAGATGTGCACAGTTTGATGCATGACTTAAACGTACTAATAAAAACTTTTATGTGGCAATAAAAACTGGAAAAATACAATATATAAAATTGTATGCAGTTTTATAGTGGCGATAGTGGCAAGGTACTCAACTTGAACGGTGCTACATTGATACATTTTCAGCATTTTAATAGGGCATTCCGCAATACGACTTTAGAATTCAAAAGTGATAAATACAATCTAAAATTGTATTAATCTTACATATATGTGAAGTTGGTGGTATCTAAACAGGTGAAAGATCAGATAAGAAGAGGGGCGATCTCCAACTAGAACAACCGACCAAATTAAAAATGCTGCTGGCTATCCTATCCAAACTACGGCAGCAGAGAAAGTTGGAAGAAAATTGTCAACGGGTCTACAACCCGGGATCTTCAGCCATCAAACTGGCGAAAAAAAATATCAACATATCATCATGAGTTAGTGGGCTAAGGCGCCTAACTCTCCCATTGGGAACGCGATTTTTTGAACTTTTGTTTACACTATGTATATTTAGTCAAGACACATGTCGATTTATTCAGAAAATACGTGACGTATTCAGTGTATATTTAGCCAAGATGTAAAGTCTCTGAACTTACTCAAAAGGTATTAATATTACGTTTTTTTTCTGATTTCTCAATTGTGGAAATATTCTCTGAAAGCGATGAAATCACCATTTAGGGAAGATAACACAATTATTCTCATAACACGCCTTTATTTAAATCTCAGCAATGCAGTTTTGTGACTCTACAAAATTTTGAGACAAGATCTGGCTTATCAATTGATATGAATATTCAAATGAAATAATCCTTTCTTTTTATATCTCGAATTATACTCCTAAGCGTACAATACTAGCACTGCACAATACATAGATATTACGTAGCTACCTCTACATGCTCAACTGTAGGTATCGATGTCGGAATTACATGAGATATTTTCACTCAGTTTTATTCTTCCGCTTGATGAAATTCACTGAAGTTTGTTTGTATAATACGATGCTGAAAATGAATGAAATACGTAACATAGAAAATTATCACAATTCTCGTAGAAATGTAGCTACAGAGAGATCACTAAAATATTAGAATAATAGAAAATATTGAGAATTCCGACAGATTTATCTCCATAACGTATTGTTTATTTGACTGGTGATATTTATCTAAAAATTACTTACAGGGTATACTTATGATAGAACTCCCGTTGCTCGGTAATTTCAGCAGACGCGCGAATAATAAGACCGGATAAGTTAAACTGGACGTATTAATTTAAACTACCCTTAATATACACTTTTATATAATATAACGCCCTAGTCAAAGACAACTGGCGGGTCAATCAACAGGTCACCATGCGGCCCGGGCAGTGTTTCCATAAAATATAACATAACGCATAATCATAAGTAATCTACGGTGTTAAACTGGCCGGCTGAAATTTTAAAACGGCGATCCCAGATCTGATTCTGAATTTGTCATCGTAGCCCAATCAAATCAACAACAAATTACCTTTTTATCTCATCTATATCATGATTATTATCGTTTTATCGATTCTATTCAATTCAGATACCATAAACAATAAATATTCCATAGACGAAGTTCTATATTGAATATATAAAAGAGAAAACATTTAAATAATTTTAACCTAGAGATATTAAAAACACGTTTGATATAATCGCTACTTTGATAACACTTATATATCCAAATGCAGGTCATGACAGATCCAGATATAATAGCAAATACAATCGCGATAGCGATGAAACGCAATCATATAATAGGATTACTGTAAAAATATTTTTAAACTGGAAAGTATGCAGACTTGTAGAAATGCGTATAATATAAGGGATTGTCACTATCTAATAAAGTATGATTGTGAATGTGTTTTTTTTTAAATATAATATTGTGCAATACAAATAAATATACATTTGAGAATAATTACAGACAGTTTCACTTCACAGTTATTACAGTAAGCAATTTTCTAATCTGTTAATCTGTATTTTTATGCAACGCGTTTGTGAGTAGAGTTGGAAAATTCTAGGCCCAAAGAAATCATTGACACAAGTGTTTTTATATACTAATCAATTAAATAATTGTAGGAAAGACATAAGTCACTCATCTTATGAGTTTTAGAAAATGAAGACTCTCTGTCAATGACGATACTTTCTCTATTGACAAAAAAGCACGTTTTTTAACAACTTTCGAATGTTCAACCATTTTACGTAATAAAGAGATAATTATTATATGTAATTAAAGCTATTTCAATGATAAATTTTGGTAAATCAGTCACTATGAACTTCAACTTAATGCAACAGAGTGCATTTTAATAAACCCTTTTACGAATGTCAACCTTTTTTCAAAAATATCTAATTTTATTTAAATGGTAAATATAGTAAACAAAGTAGAATAAATGGTTTCTTATTACATAATTCTGTAAATAATTATATCAGTAAATGATAATAATTTTATGGAAAAGATTTACGTATAGATTCATGTTAAAAAATACTACTTGATACTAGAGATCTTTGTATGGTGAAGTGGGATGCTTTGTTGTATGTGTAATTTATTTATTTATTTTACATTTGTTTGACATACATTTTTTATACATCAAAAGTGAACATACAATGATATAACAAGTTAATTTACTGTGTGGGATGTAGTAGATAAATGCTAAAGGATATTCAAGTAAATATAATGTGTCAACATTAAATTATTGTATTAAAAAATATACTCTATCGTAATAAATAACTTGCATATATTCATCCTGGTTAAAATTTATTGATAGATTATATCTGAAAATATTATATTCATTCCATTATCATTTACAAATCTATAAGTTTCTCGATACATTAAATACTAGAAAAGGTAGTAGAATTTGATGTAAATGTAATTAATATAGATATTTTAAAAAGCAATATTTTTACAACAATATTATGAATTACAAAATAGATATTCCAACATAATAGAATTTTTTTTAGTTTCTCATTTTAACTCATACAGATTAAGTCAGTTGATTATTTATTTCGCTTTAGAGGAAAATCTAGAAGTTTTAAATTGATAATATTTTAAAATCTATCATGTCATGCAAAACTTTAATCTCAATCATATTGTGGTTGGAATCCCCTTACATAAATATATTGATAAAATATAATAGAAACTAAGATTTATAATTCACCCATCAACATAAATTATTTATATGATAATCAGACATATTATGAGTATTATTTTACTCAAATTGTTTACGGTGGTTATCGTCTGATGAAATACTCTACCGATCGAATTATTGGTAGATAAAAAAATAAACTCAAATAAAGTACAGACCGTTGAAGGTTGTCAAGGATAAGGGTTTTCAAAGATTATTAAAATTAAAATAAATAATTAAATAACATCAGTTACTTGACTGTACTGTACTTGACATAATAATTCTACATATAATATTATATTTACTCAATAGTCAAGTGTTTTGTTTTATATTATACTTATATTTTATATTTAAATAAAAGATCCAGCCACAAAAAACGTTCAAAACATCATTTATGTGATGAAAATTTTTATTCTCATGCTTCGAGTTAATTAAGTGCAATATTTAATTAATTTTAGTACCTACATTTTATTAAAGTCTTATTTGTATATTTTATATATTATATAATTTATATACTTATAAAACTCAATGTCTGTCTGTTCTCGATAAACTTCTAAACTTTTTAACTTCTAAATTTTGCATAGTTACTCATTAGGATCTTATGGGAAACATAGACATCTCCTTCCTTCGGTCACCCCATTGTCTCCTGCTGGTATAAAAAATATAATATTATATTAATTGGCATTCGTTCCAAATTATGCATTGTTATGATTTATGACCCTAACGAAAATATAGTAATCCAACCCTCCCTCCCTCAACCACCGGACATCACAACTACCCTCGGTCTGGACCAAATTGTATACATCATTATTATTTGGAACAATGGACACTTTTCCCCCTAAACACTTATCTCTAAATATAAATATCTCTGAATCGCCGTATCGGGTACTGATAGCTCGTATTTAATAAGTAAAAGTGACATAATACCTACAATAATCGATTCATGAAAATATGATTTTTATAATTGTGAAAGCATGATCGATCGACCCAAAAGCAGGTCTGGATTTTTCTTTCTTTAAATATCTATCTATGGTTTGAATTTGTATTGGAAATATAAAAAATAATAAAAGAAATCAACAATAAATGTTTATAAAAAATTATTGTTAATTTTTACAGCATTTGTTATTTTCGACATAACATTTGAGTTTCTTCTAAGCAAAGATTCTACTCTAGCAAATAATAGACGCAATTTAAAATTTGAATTTGATACTATAATACAAAATTATATATGCACTACACCTTCGCAAAGATTTATTACATAATATCTTTGTAATTTAGCACACATTGTGTCCTACAAAACCACTCTTGGCAAAAACCGATTAATCTTCTCTGAATACTAAGAAGTGATTTACTGTTACGAATATTTCAATCCGCCAACAATTTTTTCGAAAAAGAATGTATATAATACGATACTTTGAAATACGCGCGTGCACAAGAAATTAAAATATTGTAAATGAAAATGAAGAACGCATAAATTCAGAATAGATAGCAAAAATTATTGTTTATATAATTTTTAATAAATATAAAATATACTAGGATGAAAAAGCTAATGAAACCGTACCTTCTGTCAGATTATGCTTGCTCTGTAAATAATGTGGACCCCACCCTTCTTCCACAACCTTTTACCATATTCTTCACATGTCTTATCCACGCTCTTCTGAAAAAGGCGTCTGTGATTCTCAAATATCTAGTTTTCATGGTCGTAATAGGTCTTTTGCGTTCATTCTCAATTCAATCATTTCTCTTTTTTTGCCCATCAATAAAATTATATATCATAAAACCAATTATTATTAACTTTCAAATCTTGTTATTCAGACTTGTTTTCACTCTTTTGTTCTTAATTCTATATTCAAACATAAGATATCACATTTTCATTGATTTTATTATTCTTTCTCAATTTTATGCTTCTGCGATGTTTTGCCAATTTCATATTTCTCTTACATGCGTCATCGTTTCCTCCATAAATACTACTAAAACTACTTGCATGCTACTAAGAAAATAATGCAAAATGAATATTAAAAACACCTTAGTTTACAGTGATTATTTCTTTAGTTTTGATGATACAAAAAATAATATTGCATTTAGAAATGTTAAAACAAAATCAAATAATTGACATTACAAGAAACGTTTATAGTTTTTTGTAAATACTAGACCTAAATATCAATACGTCTTTATTAAAAATATCTAAGACAGTTGGAGTTATTTTACAATATATTCATTACAATTTGATATAACGAACAACGAAACCTGTAGAATATATAAAATAGAATGATAAAATATTTACATAACATTATTTTTTTGGGTAGATTTATGAGTACTTTAATACCTAAATACATTATTATAAAAGAATTTTCGCTAAAAACACTCATAAAAGTGTATAATTTATTTATATAGTTTTAGATATTTGGTCACTAGGTACTTAAATAATTATCAACAGTCGAAATTATTTTCGTTATTGGATCCTAATGCCTTCGCGTGTTATGCTTGTGAATTTAATCTCAACAACTGGTAAGCGCTACCATGTAGTCAGTCTCGACAGAAACCCAGGACGAAGATAGCCCGGAGCAAAATGTCTCGTGAGATTTGTTAAAAATTACCGTTGTGAACGCGGACCACCGTTGGGTAGTGTGGGTAATTATGATGGCCGGTTCTCGTGCGCAATTTTCCGTGCAATTCTATAGAGCCTCTAAAGATCCCACGGCAGCTGTGCATGGAGTGCAATAATTGCATTTTTTTATTAATATGATGTCTGCTAATATAATATTTCTAGTTTTTTTGATTTTTCTGTCGAGCTACTATTTAGTATCTTTATACAAATGTAACAAAATAATCGTTACAAAATTAAATATCTTTTAAACTCGGGATTTTGCTCTGCGCCAGTACGCGTGAATTTAAATTAATTTTTATTTTATTAATTAGTTATTAGGGTTTTTTTATGATTAAGTCTCTAAATTGTTTTCATATTTAACTTTGTTTAAACCATTGTGTTGTTTTTACGTCAACCAGTTTCGATACTAACATACCTTCGTCAGAACTGGCGTATGACTGAACTATTCCATAAAATTTAAATGACATCCATTAGGCGTAGTCTTTGTAAAAGTGGGGAGGTACTTGACGGGCGGCATTGAAATAGAGATTATATGAAATAGCTGGTTGCTTTTACTAAATTGTTATTTAAATATTTAGAATCGTAATGTTTACTTTTATTTATTATAATATAATGTTTAATAATCTAGTTGTATTTTTTAAATATTATTTAATTTGGTTTATTTTGATTTTTTTGCATTACTCATACCTGCATAAAAAAAATCTCTATTATTTTTTTCATTATTATACACCCGGATAATTTTTTACTTATGTAAGACGATACCTTAAGAATATAAATAGAAGTAAGATAACAGAGACAAAGGCCGAGACCGAAGTAAACTAATCAAATAATGACAAAAGCTAACGTGACCAGAAACTGTCAGTTACGTCGAAAAAGGGAATAGATAACCATGCTACATCACTGTGACAAAAACACTATTCTTAAATATAGAGACGTAAGACGATACTCTTCTTCTAATTATACATTTTCTCTACTTGAAAATTTTTGTGGCGGAATTTTTGTTTAAAAAATGTTATCAATTATTACTGTGTTTTCTAGCTCTGGTGGATCGAACGCCAGAAAGCATTTGCACCGACCAGCTCAGTCTAGGTGCGACATCAGATATTTTGTCGGGCAGGAGGGAATAAATCAGTTTAGTGCAAACACGACAAATTTAACACACAAATTATATTTAAAGAAACTGCATTTCTTTTTCACAAATTCAGTACACTAAAACAGGAATGCAAAAAATAACTCTCAGGTGAAAGTGGTAACAGTATAGAACAAATTATCGACCCTCTGTTTATCAAAATTGCTCTTCAGGAAAATTATCATCTTCGTTATTCACGACTTGAAAACCCCAGTTACGATCACACTACACAGTGATACTATCCGATATTCTTCGTTAGATGTAATGGAGAAGGCTGTCCTCACAGACGTGTACACCAGAGCAAGATTTTTATCTCAGGGTCCCACCACGCCGTGTTGAATCCCAATTCGTGGGACCAAAACTGGTCCAAATTGCAGCCAACCGAGAATTTATAATGTCCAGTAACTGCCAGACGGCGACTTCAATATGCTGATGAATCAGGGCCTGTATCAATCGTAAAAATGATATATCATCGTAAAGATGAACTTTCATCATGTGCGGTGAGCCGCCGAGCGGCGCGCGCCTCTCGCTGCCGTTCCATGTCGGAAGTGTGTCTCCCACCAGCTTCTCCCATTTGCCGCTAGGGCACCGCTCCTCGCGTCCGATTGGCGCGGAGATTTTGCAATGCTACATTCACATGGCTACCGCGCGCATTTTTAACTTCTAATGCGGCGTCCACAATTATGTGATTTGTCACGTCACACAATATTAAAATATGTGCAATAAAAATTTATATATTTTTAAAATTCAATACAAAAATGAGAAATCTACTATGAGAATAAATATCATCATGCAAACTGTTTATTTTAATATTTAATTATTTGTTATCTTCTCGTATATATAATTAATGATATACATAATATTTTATAATCTGGTTTATCGACTAATATAAAATCTAATAATTTATTTCCTAGTTTAGTTTATATTCTTCTTAAAATATATTTTTTCTTATTGATTACTCAATTCTATAGTTTCTAATACTTTCATATCATATTCAAATACGAAGAACTCTATACAAATACAATTTTTTTGTATACCTTATGTATTCATTTTTATTATTTATGTTTTTCCTATTATACTTACATATTTCTCGAATAATGAGCGGATACCCGGTTTTTACACGTTGCCTGCAATTTCTTATCTGGTAATATACGTTTAAATCATGTATTATCATCATGATTGTTTCTGCCAAGTCCGGGATATCGATTCAATTAATTCAAATTGTTATTTTTTGTGCCATATTTTATATTAACAGTCTACAGAATGACATAATAAAAGATTGTAATAAAATGTATGAATCTATTCACGTTTTTTTTTTTCATAATTTAATACAAAAAAATCATAACTATTCATTTTATCTAACAATCGATTTTAAATTATAATTTATAATAAAAATGAAGAAATATTACAGAAACATAAAATCGTCGTTTAGTATATGTCTGCCAATTAAGTATAATAATAGTAAAATTAGAAATTAATTAAGTAAATTAACCTGTTTGCCTATTTTTGAATAGTAAAGAATAAAAAAAATATTTAAAATATATTTTACTCAGCATTGTCTACTATTACCCGTGATCTGTCGTACATAAATAATTTGAGTGATATTGCAAAATTACATGAACTGTCCTGTCATTTCTTTGTTACAATGGCAGTATAAAATTCTTTCAGAAACACCCCTTTTGATAACTAACTTATTATTACTATCCGCCTTCCTTTGGATCATTAATGAGTATCCTTATGCCCGGTAACATGGTCAAAATATCTCAGGATTCGAATCCATATAGATCAGGATAGACGCTGCTCGATCCGTAATTCCTCTTTGATCGTAATGCAGGCTGTTCACCGTTATATGTAGCATGCGTCGCCGACTTCACATTTCTAGAACATTCATCCTCTTACTCACCCGTTTTTCTTCCTATATAAAATATTGGGAAGATGAAGATTTTAATTTTATTTTATTTCTTGTTTACCAGTCTAATTTCGTTTTCTTGGTTATTTATTTATTTGTACGCAGTACCATTAACAATTAGGAAAAATAAATAGGAATTTTACATATAAATCTAGAGAATAACAGTATAATTATAAACAATAAATTACTGGCATATTTTATATTATTATTTTAAATCAATTAATATTTCAAAACTGACTCATTTGTAAAAAAAAGTTCACCCAGGCGCCCAGTATGTTGAATAGCTATGTCAATTACGGAAGTAAAATCATTAGCCAGTCAATAAATCCAAGGAACAGTGGAGTGTTTATAATAATTTGTAACTTAAGAACGATAATAAAATAGTGAATGGTGCCGCGTTTGTCTACTACTAGGTACTTGCAAATTGATAAAATGCAGTAGTTCGGAACAATCGAAAGTAGAAATTATTATTTTAAACAAGAATATTAATTAAATGCACGGACCACCAAATAACTAACGCAAATTTCTAATCCCAGTATTTTCATTTTGCTGTCACTCGCGTGATCACTTTGGTACCAATTGCGGACTTAAATAGCTCCGCTACTTTTTTTAAAAATATGACTCGATTTGAACAAAAATTTAAACGCTGACAACATAATATTCATTGATGTAAAAAATACGTCTTGTTTACACAAAGATTTAATTTAGAAGTGTAAATAAATAAATATTATTTTCTATTGGAATACGAGGTTTAAAGTTAACGAAACGGAGGAATTTATATTGCGCTCTTTCAGTAGTGTAATTTTATTATGAGGAGATCATATAACATCGTTTTATTCTACCTAGTTTCATACAAGTGACGTATACATGAGTTTAATTGCTTGTATGATTGAAGTCTTTGTTACGTTAAATGTTTCCTTCTGTTCGTTGTCAAGTTGGGATGGCACCGCAGCCTCGAGGGCCACCAAAAGGGTAGGTTCAATGAAAAAACGAACAGATAATATTTAGAAGCCTCTTGGGCGATGTTAAATGACGAAAGTAACAAAAGACAATTGAGCTTATATACTAAACAATTAACACATATAAGGGTTGACCATTATAGGCTTTCGGTATGAATTAAACCTGAACTAAAATCCGGTGGATTTTGACTAACGGTTGCCACTAAAAAAGGAATGCTGGTTCAAATCCATAGGCAACTCACCGGGGAGATGGCGCCGTTCCTGGATGGATGGTCCGATCCCTGGCCAAGTCGTCAAGGCGACGGTCGATGGGAGACGAAGCGCAGCCGTAGCGGTGGAGAAAATATGTCGAGGTTAATATCAGGTCAGGCGCGCAGCTACGAAGGTGTTGTATCGGTTTTTTTAGTCAAAATATCCTGGGAGATGCGTGCACCCACACTCCTTGCCCTCCCGTGACTGCCCCTCTCTTTCTTCCATGGGCGCGCTCGTGCTTGGGCACGTGATTCGTGCGCGCCTGCGTAACAGCGTGATCATTCCAGATATCTCAGCGCTGATGATTAAAAACTGCTTCATAACATCTTTTATAGTTGTATTACACTTCGGTCTTGCGATATCTTCTTTATCCGAAGCAGACCATGTCATAGTTTCTCCTTTTAATTCCTCTGCCTTGCACTCTCAACTTTTTAAGTTGTTGACGAAGATCCTAGGTATATGTAGGTAACTGTTATCGATTTCGCAATTACTGATTTCTGTTAAATCAGTTCTGTTATTTCTTAATTTATATCGACGACAATTATTTTTATTTTATCTCAGTTTATTTTGTTACTTACTTTTTCTAAAATGCAACGAAGCTCCACAATAGCAATAAGCCTTTTTGCTATCAAAATTTATCTGGGTAGAGCAGGTTACAAAATCGTTTATCATAAATAGAAATGTCTTTCTTTATTTATTCTAAAACTATTCAGAATGCATCCTTGGCGTACTATTGCGTTGATATGGAAGATACTAGAGTTGATGTTATCAAGACTCACCAATAAAGTATTATGTTCATAGAACTAGCTAGGGAGATAGACGAGATGTTTCGGTACGCCTATTTCTAAAAGCACTTTCCACAACTTTCCCCATTTAACTGAGTCGAATTATTTTTTTAAATCAACAGAGCAGATATAGAGGCGAATAATTTCCTACCGCGTGCCTCTTCTTTTCACGAATCCCCATTGCTATTTTTTTTAACACAAGTCATGATCATATGAGGATTATTATTTTTTTGTACAGCCGTTTTTGTGTAATGGAACAAATATGGAAGGAACCCAATCTCCAGACCATTTTATTTTACACCAAATTTGACTACACAAGTTCTGATTAGCCAATGTAATCAAATGTTTTATCACATTTTTTTAAAGAAATTTTGTTATCATTTGGTGACCAAGATTACTTACCAGTATATAGAATTACAAATGTTTGTACTGTAAAATTAAACTTTGTCTATATTGTATATTTGAGATAAACTGAACGTGAATAACTGAGATAAGTATCTCTGCTTCCTGGCTCTTCTGAAACGCAATCTTTTCCTATGGATCACATGGTTTCGAATAGAAAATTGATCCTCCCATAATTACACAATAGAATTTATAGTGGAAAACGTCATCTTACAGAGTGCAACTATGCTATCCCTTCATTCAGGAATAAAATGATTTCTTCAACAAGAGTATGTGCACAGTATTTAAATAATTTTAATTTATTTTTACTCTTAAGTAGATTGATGATTGCTCTGATAAATAACAGCCATAAGCCCATAGGCTGACGGTTGCGTGCCCATTCAGCATCGCGTCTGTGAAAAGAACACAACTTCCACGCGCCGTTTACAGACAATGTATTTCTGTGGACAGAGTATCTGACATGCGCGAATATAGTGTCAAATGTGGCTATAATAAAATAATAATCCTGAGTGATTAAATTGTTACGTTACACTATCTATCTCTATATATTATATTGTATTATTATGATAGGTACATATTATAACATAAATTAAAATTTATAAATGAAGTTATGGTAAGCTGGACACATCTGGCGGAGCACTACTAAACCAGCACCGTAGACGTCAGCCATTTGCCGCAATGCTCAGTACAACGCAGCTGGCACCGCTCGAAATCTTCTATCGTTCTGTTACATAAATATACGAACACAAATATAAGCTGACTTGGGGGCAGTTTATCATCCCACATTACATAATCCTTCTGATTTGATCCTGTCAAACTAATAAACCAATAATAACCATGTAATAATCTTCAAAAAACATTTGAACTTTAATTTGAATTTTTCTTGGAGTTGATACCAAGTCATTACCTATTTAATAAAGTAATAAAAATAGAATAAATACTTATGTTTATTCCTTTACCTTTGTAATTACGCATAATTATTATCTACCAAGTAACTTTAAACACATATTTAACCTGACTGGTTATCGGTTATAGCACGTTTTACCTGAGGAGGATATCAGACATTGGTATCGAAACCGATCGACGTCAAAGTAATCAAGGTGATTAATACGTACGTAGTTATTTGTTTAAATAAAAAATATACGGTAATTATCCCTAACAGATTAACAGTTATTTATCTTAAATACTAATTAAATGTGTTAATTAGAAAGATATACATATAAAGAGATCCAGGTTCAAATCCCAGTAGCAACAATAATATTTTTCGATGAAATTGATTTTATGTGTATATCTTTCTAATTAATACATTTAATAAGTATTTAAAATATCACAGACTTATGTTCGGAATAATTACAATTTCACAATAAGAATGTGTTCTCCTTAATAAGTAATTTATCTATAGTATAAATAGTTATGAAAGTTCTTTAGTAAGAAACTTTCATGATAGCGGTGATATGGATTCTCAATTACTGAAATAGTATTACGTATATAATATATATAATAAAGTCCTTTACCTAACTAAACTTGTACTAAGATTTGTCTATCGTGTGACGGATTTCTATATGGATTAAAAAACTCAATAATTCCTACCGACATAAGGGAATTCATGGGAATGAATATGCTGATAAACTGGCCAAGAAGGCTACTCTTTCCGTAGTTTTCCCCCATCAATTCCTTATCCCGATGTATGACAGACTTAATATGGTAAAAAAACATACAAATTCTATCTGGTCTGCACAGTGGATGGATCCAAACAATCACAAGGGTAATTGGCTTAAAATAATCCAAAGATCTATTCCCCGCACCCCTTGGTTCTCCAACAGGAAAGCCTCTAAAATAACAATATCAAATATCTTTAGAATGAGAATTAGGCATTGCCAGGTAGCCTCACATTTATTCAGATTGAACATAATAGACTCCCCAATGTGTGAAGTGTGGTGCCGAGGAGGAAACCCTTGACCATGTCTTTTTTGTCTGTCCATTGCGGATCACAGGTTTTTTTTACAGTAATCTTGTCAATGATAATTTTCAACTCCCGGTTAACTTGTATCATATTCTTTCCTTTAACTCACCATATTTAAGCTATATAATAGCAAATTTCTTAAACGACAATGGTATTAACTTGTAACGTAATATTCCCAATTCTATAGTATTGTTGTACTTCTTTCTATGAAATAATGTTTTAACTTGATTAATAGCACAAATCACTCATGAATGGTGGATTATCTGTTTAAAAGAAGAGGAAAAATAATTCTTACCGATGGAAAAACAAACAAATTAAAAGATATACATTAAAATATTTACAAAAAATTTAGTATAATTATATCTATTAGCATCATTGAACAACATGTCGATAACTTGGCAGCTATTAAGTAAAATATTGTACAATTAACAAGTTGAAGACCATTCAAAACATTGTAGATAAAATGACTTTGATTAAATTTGAAAACATACTACTACAAAATTAACTAAATTATTTTTAAAGATTGACAAGAATTAAAATTTTGTGATGTTTGTTTTTTAAATACTTATTTTTATTTATTCATCTGGACCGTAATATTTTCATTCGTAACTATTCATCCAGCATATTTTGAGCATTCTTCGGGAGGTACTAGGTATGTAAGAATATATATATATATATGTATATTTTTTTTTTTTTAAACATTATTATTATTATGTAAATACAAAACTTATTTATTGACAACAGCATATAGTAATCAATCGACTGAATAATCATGATTCATTCAGATATTTACGTATGTGGGTATATATTATTTAAAAAATCGTGTCTTGGATTTCATTAGCATTCGGACGAGCATATTACACGTTTTTGCGTGCTTACCTCGTAGAATTTCAACTGCGCCATTAAAACCAGTTATCAATAGGTCAGTACCTATACAACTGTGGGAAATTCAGAAAAGAGATGACGTCCGTATTGCTGGTGAATTTGTTATACAACATGTGCAGCTGTCTGTCTATATTAAACCAGGACGCATTGCTTAGACTGCAATTACACACTTTAATCGGTAAAATCTGAGATCATCAGGAATTGGTGAAATTCAGTCAAATATGTAGATTGGTGAAATTCAGTCAAAAAGGTATATTATCTACTCTCTTAAGTATTGATACAAATCGATATCGCAATATGGCAGATATGTAATAAATATGATTTTAAACAAAAGTTTTAAATAAGCTGATATTTTTTAATTTTGTTTTGAAATAAATACTTAAATGTCATGACAAAGTCAAGTGTCAATAACATTTTGCACTTCAAATTCAACCTTTTTAAAATTAAATTCACTTTTCTACAAGTCAAATTCAACCTTTTGCATACCATATTTACCTCAAAAATAAGGGTTCGGATGGTCATATGAGAGAGGAAGGTTCTTACGTTTTGCTCAAGGTTCTAGATAGTAACAGTAATAAGTAAATTTAAGGATGAATGGTTTTCAATATAATACACTTTTAACGAGGGGAAGGGATGGCGTAGCCGTTGGCGAATGACGATGTCATGTCGTACAAAATGATTTTTGATGTATCTTTCAGCTGAAATCATTATTTGATTTCATATTCGGCGATCACTTGAGTTCTACATGTTTCATCATGATATTGACGTAAGATTATGTGAAATATCCACATGTCGTGAGATGTACGAGTACGAAATCTCCACGTGAAATATACGTGAGATCTACATAACATGTTGTGGGACCTTTACTTAAGGATTATGTTTTTTGAGAGATATATGTGTAGGTAAAATCATGTGTAATTATCACGCGTTACATGTTTTAATTATTTATATCACTGTGTTGGGTTTTCCTCACAAAAATAACGTAATTGTTACATGGAAATGACAATTTGAATGGATGTTCACATAGTTTATTTATCTCTCTTATGTAATCTTCTAGATTTATATTAATCCTATAAGTTTCTGTAAGTTATTATATTACGAATACATAACAAAATATTAACAATTCAGAAATAACTCTGACCAATACTGCTAATTATGTTACAAAACAATATTTTAACATTCGAATAATAAAATTTTAGAGACTAGTCATAGGTATACATATGTACGTATATCACATAATATATTTTTCATAGTAAATATTATAGTTTATATCATGTGTATGTAACATAAGCAATGTATGAATTACATAGTTTAATTGTTGTCATCACGAACAAACATAAAATACACCAGTTTTCTTACCACAGGGGAGTATCTTACAAAGTACTTAAAACCAACGCTGAATTTCTATTAAGTAATGTATGATCTTAAAAATAAAATTTTCTTTGTTCGACATGAATGGAAATTAAATTGTTAATTCATACATTTTATTGAAGAGAAGTGTCGAATCTCTTTTCAAGTGCACACGAACTTTTCGTTCTAAAGGTTTATTTTTTCAAAAGAGTAAACAAATAAATCTTCTGTTAGATACATTACAATGCTGTTACAAGTGTTTTAAATTAATATGGGTTTTAAACTATTTAGGTGATTTTATGCAGGTACTTGTATAATAATAATAGGTACTAATAATGTTGTTTTTTCGACTTTTTATGTGATGTCGGATATATTATATGACGCTGAATATTAAAAATTGTGATGTATTATTATTATGGATCAAACAATTCAGTTCAGAAAAAGTGACATAATTACAAGCTTGATAAACGACATGTTGTCGGATATATTATATGACGCTGAATATTAAAAATTGTGATGTATTATTATTATGGATCAAACAATTCAGTTCAGAAAAAGTGACGTAATTACAAGCTTGATAAACGACATTAAACAGACTGTGGGTGTAGGGAAAACGATAATAGAATGGTAAATCGTCAATCGCAAGAAAGATAGGCAAATGCAGATTAGACGTGCAACTGATCTTCTATACTACGTCAAACGTCCTACGTACACTTTTGGCGCTCGTCCTAAGGCGGGGTTTTAATAGATGTTACGTTATTTCTTCATTCTGCCTCGGCTTCATGTTCAGGGGGGAGGCATCTAGCCTAACTGGTTCTTTTTCAAATTATCATCAAGTCAAATGTTGTTAAATGAAATAACAGAATGCCATTGTTTGCAATAAAATTTATTATCTATATTGTGACTTGCATGTATTAAAAGTTAAAAAAAAAGCATTTTACCTAATTAATTATTAATAATACAATTCAAAAATAATTACAATTAACTTAACATTATGTAGGCACCCATCATGCCAACATAAAGTTGACTACCAAATTTTCTGTGTTGATCTTGTGCGATGTTGATTATTTAGGTCCCTCACGTAAGGGATTACCTTTTAGGAGACGCCTTCCACGTGTAGATGATGGTCCTGGTCCTGGTAAAGTGACAGAGTTCAGGATTGACCACCAGACGATGTCCAATTATCCAGGCAAACCGGGACTCTAGACGCGATGTTCTTAATTAAAATTAGCGCGTGACGTATATGATCTCGTCTCTTTTGATAGCGACAAGTTATTCTCACTACATCAACGATTAAACACAGAGAACATCACAGTCTAAGCTTTACACTCGAGGCGCACAGTTTGAATTTTCCCCGGAATCACAAATTACATATTAGAAACGATAAGTATTTTGTTTTCTAATTGAAAACTAGATCGTATTTATGGAGCGATCTCTCTCGGCTGGGATCGGGAGAAAGACTGACGCATGAGGGTGATGCATCCCTTATGGTGCATTTGCCTACATGACTAAAGTCACGTTCGTTGGATTTTTTATTGGCGTTCCCACGCCACACCGTCCATCTAACAATACCGACGTTTATTGCCCTCCGTCCCTTACTTCGACTAAGTGCTTTTGTATCCTTGAAAAACAAAATATTGTTTTGGATAATTTTGCGTTCTAACACAGATTAGTCGAATTCATAAAATTATTATATATGTTCACTATTAACTTATCTTCGCAGCTGTCAATATCAGAAAATTAGCTCCGCCTATATACTACTGAATATATCACATTTTAAGTACAAATGATAAATGAGTATTTAATTGTCAATAAGGTATTTTAATACGCGAAAAGATTACTTTCGAAAGTTTTCAAAAAATGTATTATTTGACACCAATACATAATATATTCTAAACATCTTTGTTTACTATAAGTCAAGAATCGATTTATCATTTTTTTTTGTTTTCCTTTGTGGTGTACATATACCGGCTATAGAATAATTATCGCATGACTATATATAAAGTTATAATTATATGACACTGATAATACTTCTGTAATATTTTGCAGATAATAAGTATCTTTACTTTTTTGCAATCAATGTGTATAATAGTAGTCTGGTATGTTTATGAAATGGTTGGTACCATGGTGTGAATAGCATTTATTAAGTCAATGCTATTTTTTAAATTGTCTTTTAAAACTTGTTACAGTTACAGTATCCTAGTTTTAAACAATGTTTATTGAATTTATTGTAAAATTTTCACGACGAAGTCTTTTTTGCGTGTGAAAATCTCGTGCATACATTTACCATGCAGAATTCATGTTCAATAAAAGTTATATTCAGTATACATAACTAATGGATTAGTAATACCTATGTGAATTTTACAATAATAGTTACAACACACAGCAATTTTAAAGGTAATTAATATATTGATTCTTGTATTTAATTAGAAAGTTATGTCAAGGAATAAAATTAATTTTCTTCATTACAATACACTTGGAGTCGAAATGATTATCCTCTATATCTCCAAAAATATATGTTTTTTTAATCGAAGGGTGCATATTGTAAAACTCATTTTATTTAAAAAAATATATTTATCAGTATAATGATCTTTCGAAATATTAATATGGACAGATATGTTGTAAGTACAATCATATAAAGGAATATAAAAAATAAAATATGAGATCACTTTATCGCGAATATAATATGTCGAACAAAATACGTGTATCTGTGCTAATTATAAGTAAAGTGACTTACAATTTAATGCAAATTTGTCTGTATTGTATGCAATCTTGATGTGTATTGATACATGTTAAGTAAAGTTTTATTGTGATTCAAAATTTGATCCAGGCATGGTGCGTGATCCAAAGAGCGGGGAGGGAGTGCGATGGGTTGGGGAAGGATACTTATATGTCTGTGTTATAGATAGTGTAAATATGTTGATGGAATTCAATATAACACACATTTTTAATGCAATATTTCATCCAGGCAGAAAGTGGGTAAGTCAGTTACCCAGCGAAATAACATGAGATGACTTTGGAAAGGATGGTATTTAAAATAATACTATATCAGAGGTGGGGGATGAGGTGGCCAGAGGGAGGAAGGAGAATGCTTTACGCAGAATCTTATAAAACAAAACTTGTTATAGATCGCTCAGAGTCTGTGAACAAACAGACATATATTATATATATATATATATATATATATATATATATATATATATTTTGTTTTTACGTGAAATTTGATTACACACCCATATCACGAGTCACCTTTAATATATATAATAATTGATTTAAACTGCGCTCCTGCCTTTTTAACAAAGAGAAATAAGATGTAGAATGTTCTTTGAAAACGTCACCTATTTACATTATAAACTCTGATGTTATCCGTAGCAATTAAAATTATATTAATTTTAAATTATTGTGTTCAGGATGTTTGAAATTTATATTTGAAATAAACAATAAAAATATGATAAAGCCGAATGGTACAGAGAACAACATTTATACATATAATTTAATTGATGTACTGTTTGAAAATGTACATTAACTGAATAATCTAATTCTAAAACAATTTTGGCGCAAATCTTTTAAATAATGGTATCCAAAGATACTTATAAGATTATTATAAGAATATAATAAACAAAACGTTGACAGCTAGTTATTCCAAAGGAAGGCTCCGATGCGGAAATAAAATGTGAATTTTTGCGTCACTGACGTGACTCGAGACCTTACATCAAACCCGTTTTTAGTTTACCCAACTGATAACTGTGTAGCAAGCCCAAATCTGGTAGTAACAAGTTATAAACTGGGAAAACTATGAGGAAGTTGCTTATTATATCCAATATGAAATCAAAGTGAATACAAACTTTAAAATATATTCAAAACAATCACAATACCATAAAACCAAAACAGGATTACCAATAATATGTTTATCAGCTGACATAATAAAGAAAGTTACGTGTGAACCACATTTTTGATTATAGTTATGTGAAGTTGGAGCATAAGAGGAACAATTATTGTAATTAAATAATATTAATTAGTTTAATATGATAAATTATTGAACTCCAATTTAACACTGAAGAATAACTTGAATAAGAGAAAAAGTACCCTGGATAGGTTAGTCCAATGAAAAAAAAAATTAACAATAAACCTGAACAAAAAGTTAGATGTGTCCAACGAAAATTAAACTTACAACCCTTACATTCCAAATAAATATTATATATTTTCAAAACTGAGTTAACAATACTAAATTATTTCATTACTAGATTTAATAAAAATATGAACCGATAAATAATAATATTTAAATATATTGAAGAAATTAAAGATTTTAGTTTTTCATGCCTTGTGTTTTCACGATTATTAAAACTAATTAATGTATATATTTTAAAGGCTAGGCGTATAGGTACAATTTTTAATCGCTCGACTATTTAGTTGTATATCAAAAGGCTATTAGATCATATGGGAGTGCGCATATTATCGACACGATAGTCGGTCGACATCTATGTACATTGCTGTGTATTGGCGTGCGTATACACTCGACTAAACAATCGATCCGCGACCATTCAATTATATGGAAGCACGCACACGAATGTTGGAAGATCTCATTGGTGCATCTCATATGCGTACTTCTAACAACTAAACAGTTTAGTCAGAGTAGAAATCGAGGGTTTCTTCGATTTAGACTCAATTGCTTAGACGCAGTAATAATTGAATGTATGGGTCTAGCTTTATTAACACGCCTAGTATCCGGAGCAAAACATGCCGCGTAGCACCTCTCCACACCTAATATTATCGTATATTTTGTCAAAGCAAAACGAAAAATATATTAGGTTTTTTCCAAAGTTTCTCTTTATTGTGTATTTTAAAAGGCAATCTACATGTAAATTTATGGAGAGATTCGCAAAGACCCTTCACATTATTGTTGCCCTAAAGTTTTTTATGTAATCATAACCGCTGTGCATTCGCACTGGCTCTAACAGGTTATTGATTTGCATAACCTGTTAAAAGATTCATAGAATGCTTCGTGTCTATAACGAGCAAGGTCTTCTTCGTCTCAATCAAGTATTATCGGAATCATCTCCTGTAAATGGAAAGTCAAGTTGCTCACAAAGTATAAAATGAAAGATGGTTTGAAATCATCTGTTTGTTAATTTTGGAAAGAATTGTTGGCTAGTTATTTTTGTATGTTTGAAAGTATGAACATATGTATTCATATTAGTTTACAAAATCTACGAAATGAATACGAAAATTTTCCCCTGAAATTTCTATATACTTTCTTTTCAATAAATTTCCAGAAAAAAAAAATTTATGTTCTCTTAATAATGGTTTATTTTAATGTTTTATTAATAGTGGCTTGAAAAAAAAAGTAATATTAAATAAATCTGGTGAAACCTAAAGAAACATAATTATTACGTACTTGCGTAAGTAGTACGTCTCAAGTTGTACACCTTGAAGTAGATTATTGGTGGTCCAAGAGAAACTTTTATATGAAAATTATACTTTTTATTACACGAATAGTACAGTTAAGGTACAAGGTATATAACTAGTCTCGGGGCCAATCGGTAATGCAAAAGAGACCGCGCCTCGCGGGCGTCACCCTTTTATCCCCGCTCACACACACACACACACACACACACACACACACATATACATCTCGCCCCGGCGGTGCGGGCGCTCTGATACACACACATCTATTCGATCTCAAGAACATCATAATAATATTTTTACTGAAAAATATATTATTTATTATAATAGTAGGCTCTAAGGGCCTTTAAGTTCAAGGCCGACAGCACAATTTTCAGGCCTCATGTGGTTTCCCAATAGAAAATTTTTAACCTCACCATATCCTTTGAAACGTTGTCCGCCCATATCATTCATGGGTATCCCGAGGGCCGAGTTCCTTCATAGCCCTTACAGAGTGCTCAGGACTCGTTACATCTGATTGTTTGGTGCCCGTGTTATTCTTCTTGAGTTTAATATTAACAAGGTTTTGGTTATTGGAAGCCCTCAACGAGCTCAGTTAATATCACTTACATTCATGTGATTTTGGAATGAAATGCATTTTTTTTTGTTTTAAAGATTTATGGATTGAAATACCATTTATAATAATTTAAGAGACAATATATAATACGTATACTCCTACACAAATATGAACCCCTTACTTTGATAATTGACTTCATCAGTTATAATCGACAAAGAGTACATAGTAAGACGTTCCATGATTAAATTATGTATTCGTTCATTTTAAATGTGAAGTAAATCAAAATTGATTTTATTAATGCTATTTATATCGCATTCAAAGCGAGTGTAAAATTTTAAATGTAGGAGCATTTCAAGCCTGACTCTAGATCATCAGAAATAACCATAGTGCATAGTATCATTTCTAGTGCAAGACTCGGTACTTATTGTAATTAATGTGATACAAATCTTTTATATAATAAAAAAAAATATATATAGTGCTCTTTTTGAATTTTTATACTATTTCCTAATTTAGCTAAGAGCTAGTTCTACAAAAATAGGGTTAAGTTGATTACACAGGATAAGGTTAAGATAATTGTGTATATAATCAAGCTTCATCTGAATATCTTATTACATTGAATCATCTTGTGCCTTTCCAAACATCTTCACAATAAGGAAAACTTAACATGTTTAAAACATAGGGCGTTGTGTGACGACAAATGTAACGTAGTGGATTATTTACATAATATATTTATTTTTCTATACAAAACATTGTTTTTATGTATTGGAATAGTATACATAAATAATACATTTTGCGTATTTATAAATGCTAATTGTACATAAATATTTTAGAGTTGTGGAGAAAAGTTTCGAAGAATTTTTCCGCTACGGTATAAAAATATATATGGTTGCGAAATCTCTGTCTCTTAGAGTTTAACAGTGGAAGGGATTGGAAAATATAATAAATCGGTCAGCGATTCTATGAAAACAATTTTATAATTCGTTCACTTTGCAAAATACATATTTTGTGATTTATTTACATTTTAATATGAAACTTACAGTAACCTGTAGCAGAAAAGTATAAAAATCTAATGTCAGATAATATTTTTAAAGTTAATAAATTTACCATTATAATTTTCTGTTTGGTGAAATAATTTTTCATTCAGGAAATCAATCGCGTTGAAATATTATAACATTTTAAAGAGATTACTAATTTATATTACAATTTTTTTCAGAATCTTGTACGACACGGTCACATCACAGTAACATTAAAATTGTATTCGTCAACATAAATTGTACACGCATATTTTATGGTAGACAAGTATAGGTTACGAGGAGTATAACATTTAATTAAAAATCCAGACATGTACATAAGAAATATAATAACAATTTGGACTAAGCTGTATTTATGACAATAGTTACTTGGTCTGTTATTATATGGCTAATTATAGATACTACATAATTATATATATACATATTAGAACAGTAGTCGCTTGGATATATATTAATAAAATGGTATATGATATATTTGCAAAAATAATACATATTTTTATGCGTTAAAATAAAAATAATGAGACGACAATCATTATTGTTACAATCAACATAATGAATAATAAAACTATTAAAGCAATGACTAGTCAATCGGGCCATTGCTTGATTGCTCGAGCTAGGAAGATTTTTAGTGAAGTCATAAGTCATATAATTATGGAGATCGCGGTCCTTTTATGTGATGTGATATACGTCACGCAGATTATCCAAGATACACGTCTTCATCAAAAATATGATGATAATTCCCAATTACCTTTAACACTCATTAATTATAATACGACATGTATTATTGAGCTATTTCAAGATTAAAATGAACATTGTACAGTTGAGTTATTATTTGAATACTAGTACTATTCAGTGAGTACTGTATGATAAAATTGTATAATATTCTAACATATTTGTGAGCTACAAATCTTTTTCATAATTTTTTTTTTATTGAAATTAAATGTATATTTTTCAAATAATATTAAATAAAACTATTGTAGTCATTCAGAAGAATGCCGACAATGTTACCATGTACTATCTATATACTGAGTGCATTCTTATGTAAGCGTAGGTTTAGTCATCAACCACAACAATGTGGGTTACCCAACTGCTTTTAACTAATTTAAGGTGTGTGCAAAGATTTCAATGTAATTGTGAAATTATTTATTTATTTATTTATTCGTGATATACATTAAGTATATTAATTGGAAACCGGACAGCCCAAACCTTAAAAACAAATCAGAAGAGCTTTTGAGCTTGAACCTTCCCATGTTTTAACCTATTTGTCGGAATATTCGTAGGTTTTTTGTGAGTGCGTGATGTCATTGCTCCGATTTTTATATACAACAAATTTTAAAATATTAAAATTAAAATAATATTAAATGTAATCAAAATTAGTAACGCTTTTGGTATTCACATGTTTACAACCGTAAACAATAATCGTATTTTAAAACAAAATCTTTCTCTCTTCTTGGATATACCAGTAATATCATATTTTATGGAAGTAGGTACATATCTTCATTTTTTTAAATTTATTCATAAACAGTAACAGGTTCTTCCATGTTTATTGTTTTTTTTTTAAATAGAGATGCGTACACGAAACATGTCACATAAATATTCTTACTATTTTTAAACTAAGTGCTATGAAAATAGGACTTACTTGATGGCCTCCTGGAACCCCCGACCACTAGATCACTAGCCGAGTATCGTAACCATTATACTATTAATTATTATTAATTAATTAAAATAGCAACACCGTGAAGAAACTTGATATAATAATAAGTTTTTTATTACTGGACAGTTCCTAACTAGTGCAACATTTTTTTTAAAGATGTAAAAATGCTAACAATGTAATATACAGTTAAACATTGATCTGCTTAGTTCTACAACCGTTCAGGCAGAAGCGATAATTTATTTAGTCTAATCGCCCACACTAAATTGTTGTATTTTACGCGAATTATGAATTAGTCCGTCAAAGTCGTTTGCCGTTTGGTATTTCGATTGCCCATTGTGACTGAAACGTCACCAACCTAATGAGACGCAATTTCACTTTAATTCCAGTTATATGAGGGTACATTATTATACATAACATTTATGTACGGTTACTGAATAAAACTCTCGTCTTTAGAATAATAAAATATCATCTGACATTTACATGAAACTGATATGTTGGGCTTAAAAGTATTGAATATTAATTATTCGATTTCTTCGGCGGAGTTTGGTTCATCATCGCCCATAGGATTTTTTTTACAATAATGTCGCTACATAATTTATAGTAATAGAGAAAACTGATTTCTGATTTCGGGCACGTTATGCAAAATGACTCGTGCATTTTATTTGTATTTAAACCTACAGTTGTTCTAAGAAGATATAATAGTGTCGTAATATTTTTAATAGCTAAATACGACTGTGTATTTTTGTTGTTTTCTAATTTACTAGGAAATTGACATGTTAGTAAGATATCACAATTTTAAAGATAAAAAATTATTGTCAAAATTTTTATATAAAAAGTTAATTTTGAGAATGATCGGCGGTTGAATACACTTTTCTAAATTCTATCTCTATGAAAAAATAGTGTCGAGTATAACACTATTAAAAATATTCTAACGTAAAAAAAACTGACTATTAATCAGATCCTTAATCATTTAATTATATACAAAAAGCAATCGCCCGGCAAGGATAGCTTGTTGCTAGGACTTGCAGGCAAGCTATATTGGTCGCCTCTCTGCCGATGGTGGTCGTTACGAGGTCACGGACAATGAAACAGAAAAAACCTTTGTGCAAAGTCCAGTCTATAAATCACTATTAAAGGGTGGATTGTCTATTTAAAAGAAGAAAAGAAAAAACAAAGTCCAGTAAAAAATTAATAAAAAAAGTTTGCCAAAATTACACATTTATAAGACCTATTGTTGGGCCAGCTACAGTGGCCACGATTGCGATTTCTGTATTTAAAATAAAATATTAAATAAAAATAAAGGAGAGTGGTCTATCCGAGTACAACTTTATTTAACAAATTAATACAAATAAATACTATTCTCAAGATAATACAGGTACAAGTGTGTGAATTGAATAGTCCCAATACATAATGTACCGTTCAGGCATTACGGCAAAAATTTACGGAACAATGTGTTACTGCGGATTGCTGTCACGTGGTAATGTTGAATAAGTTGACCCGCTATAAAAGAATTGCTGGTGATCAATAATTTTATGAATTAATTAGAAATATCTACCTATCCTAGCTCAACTATTATTAGAATTATTTTTTGCGTAATTGAGGTCCTATTTCATCAACAACAGCTCGAATGTTGGTTGACCTTGGTTGTATCATTTCTGGAACATTAGCGTAGACCTAATCTTTTACATAACCCTAAGTCTACAGGCATTAAATCACAAAATCAGGCGGCTAATTGATGTCTTCGAAACAATTAATTACATCGAAAATAAACGTCTTCCTAAAACACTTCAAACTTTACGAATTATATTCGCGAAATTTTTGCAGTATATTTTCACAACTTATATGTGCTTCTCAATCGTGTTTTAACTCATTTTTGTTAATTGTATACTTTTTATTTGACGGATTACAGTAATATTTAAAATAGCAGTTTAGTTTGGATCATCCTTACGACAAAATTAATTTATTCGAATAACTTTCCACGCTCAAGTCGTCAGCGAGTGACTGCATATTTCATCACATTCTTTTTTGTTTTCCGTATCGTCAGCGGCTTGGCGGTGGCAAGATTCATCGCATGTTTAAATTAAATATAATTAAATTACAATATATATTGTGTACGTAAATTTTTATGAAAATGTATATTTCAGAAGTGAAAAAGAAACAATTAATTAATCAAATATCTGTTGATGTTTATGTAATGACTGATGAGTAATGTGCAAAGAGTGTATAATAAATACGATAGGACGTTTATAAATATATTTTTATTTTTAAATAGGTTTTACCCCATCTTCCAAAACTGTAATGTGAGTAATACAGTTTTTTCCCTCTTTATGAGTTCTTCAAATTTCTGATTTGGTGATAGGTATGACTATTCGCGCAATTTTTTGTATCGTATTATTCTATTTCACGATTAAATTAAATGGGCAAGTAGAGCACTTGCTGTGTGAGGTTTTTTAAACAATATTTCATAAACATTTTTGTAAATAAAGTGTAATATGTTATAAGTCTATTAATTTTTATTTTATGTACAGCATTAAAATGAATTCCGCACGTTTATTTAAGTTTTAAAAAAAAAATTCATTACCTTATGTAGTGTCAACGGTATTATCTCGTAGAATTTTTTGATGACATTTTGGCACATCGTGTTCTTATTTTAGATTAAAAATTTCTATAATTAAACATTCAGACACGTATTTTTATACCTTATTCAAATAACATTCTTTATCTTTAGGCGACTTCATCATCGTGTTATGCATTCTTACCAAATATTCTGAAAATAACATCACCGTTAAGGATGTAATTATTATTCAAACATTCAAAAATAGACATATATTATTAATTTATGTCTGTGAACTGGTTCTATTAAAATATTGGTGAAAATAGTATCATTTCAATAATTTTAGCTTTTCGGTGGTAATATTAATAAAAAAAAAACTACTTGAGTGCGTCACAATTAATGAAACGATAAATTTGATAAAATATTGTTGACTGAAAACAGTTGGCAGTATTTGAGAAAAGCCATAATAGTATTTTTTGTTTTTATTACTAACGTCTTCAAGTAATTCTACGATTCAATTTTTTTTTGCAATTAATGATCTTAATAAATAAAAAATATAAATTAAATGTAATGTATTAATAAGGAAAATTAAATCAATTTATCGGAAAAATCCCAGGAATCTTCCCTATCTGGGAATGTACGCTGATCTATTACACGACGTCAACATTGTAAGTTGATGACAAATTTTCGAACTTTTATATGTTGCACTTTCAAATTAATACATCTGTTATTCCATTATTCGAAATCAATCTACATTATATTTACGGAAAATCACAAAACACTTTTAGTTAATTTAATTTGTATTAAAATATTACAGAACTATGTTCTGAACTGTAAATTCACAATAATAATGTGTTCTCATTAATAAAAAGAATGTAGTTACAGAATAACATTTTCATTGATTTTTGGTTTAATCAATGCGTACAAAGCATCATATTACAAGATGCGTTAGCGTAGCTTACCAGAGTTGTCTCGTGTGCTTTATAAAAGTTATTGCATTTTTTGCGCAGTTATTGTGATAACCACGATTATGTTATTGTTGTAAGAATCATCTTCCATTCAAAAGAATTCAAAATACAGAAGACACCAATTTATTTCAAAGCCATCTCCGTCTTATGATAAGTTAATGGAAGGATGTAAAGAATGTGGGATGTTGGCTTGCTAATCAGATATAGTCAGTAAAATTGCATGTAGACAGTAAAAGTAAATAGCAAACCGTTATCAAGCAAGATGATCTGCAGAATACGCTTCGGCTTTACTATACGGCCTGTTGGAAGATCACCTGTCAGCTTACTTAAATTTAAATAACATATTATTAAGGAAAACACATTCTTATTGTGAAGTTGTAATTATTCAGAACATAGGTCTGTGATATTTTAAATACTAAATTAATGTATTAATACATACATACATTATACATACATTAATTTAGTATTTTAAATAACATACTTAAATCAACACAGAAACGTCAATTAAAGCGTTAAGTATTTTAGTAATTAATAAAAAATATATATATTAAGAAAAGATTTTCTTAAATAATTAAGTATAATTATTAGTTTTTTAAATAAATCATATATTTTGAAAACGCTCTGTAAACAATACGACTATTTTCAATCATATTAAAAATGTATTTCCCTTTAAGCAATAACTTTATAGCAATACGTGTATTTCTGATTACGATGTCAATTATATCACAAATAAGCTAATATTGTATTGAATTTTTATAAGTAATATAATACGGCGCATTGCGTTTACTCTCAGCAAAGTTAATGTTTGTTAATCGAGCCACGTAATTCTGAAGAACCAGTTGATCAGGTTCGGTTGGTGAAGGATTCATCAGAGATCCACGTGCACCTCCTTGAACCGTACATTGTTCGCCATAAACTACGATTCACTGTTAACTGCAACTTGAATAATTCATCATTAATTATATTTAATTCACACCTTTCTAGCGTACTTTGAATGCGACTAGTGAATAATTTTAATATCATAATTTATTAATAAAATATATGTTTAATCTGTTGTCTCAAGGACATCGTTGTGATGTGAGAAAATGTTGTCCATAATTAATAATTCGTGAGTGTTAGAGGTGTAATATAAAGTTTTTTTTTTTAAATAAAATTGATTGTGTTTTAATACGATTGATCAAACAAATATTAATTGCCGAGTTTTTTTACACAGCGTGATAGATTTTTTTTTAGTAGCACTGTTGAATTTATTGATGAACAACCATAATAACCTTACATGTTCGCCCCGAATATATTCGTTCCATATTTTACATGTCGCATCGGCAATAGCAGCCCTGATTTTAAGATCATGCAATGAGATCCAAAACATGAGCCAGGGTGATCGAATAGGTCCGGCAAAATAGTCTAAAAAATATTTCATTTTATCGACTGCAGCTCGGATTATTCTAGTACATGTACATATAGTATAACCGTCGCACATACTCTTAACATTTGTTGATGTAAATACACATTTTCATAAAACTCTTTTAAGAATCAGTTATGTTTCGTAAAAGTATATAAACATAATATTTTACTACATTTCATATATAAATATTATTCTGTTTTATTTGTTTGAACACGGCTGATTATTTCAAATTAATATTTATTTATTTATTTATTAGTAACTATATAATACAATGTAAAAATCTGTTTGGACTGTGCCCGTCTCACTAGAGAAATTCTATGTCGAGACGGGCATAGTTCACAAGCAATTGTTTAATTAACTAGAATTACAAGTAGATCGAATTACATTTATTATTATATAGAAGGTGTATATGAAGAACAATTTTAAAATGGACTTAATTTTTGGATCACTTGTAGCAATAATTAATATAGGTATTAGTCAATATGTTTGGGTGAGTGCACCAATACTGGTTCTACCCATATTACGAATACAAGTTTTAATATATAGTTTCATGATCTTGGGACAATTCAATTGATTTAAGTCTTTTAGCATTCTGTTAAATAGTTAAGGTCCAAAATATTTGTAGTGCCTTTGACCAAATGTAGTATGTGCTTTTGAGGTTTGTAGGTTATTTGTATTTGTGCGTGTGGAAATTATGTTTTGAGTTGTTTTAAAATGTGTCGGTTTGTATTTATATATGTATTTGAGAGTAGTATTAGCGTATATTTGTCTAATATCAAAGACATCGAATTTATTAAAAATTTCGTCAGTGCTCGTCGTGATTGGGGATTTGAGGATAACTTTTAATATAATTTTTTGAGCTGCTATTATTGGATTAATTGCAGAGATAGTCGCTCCACTCCAAGCAGTTATACCGTGCTCTATGATTGATTGACAGATAGCATAGTACGCTATTTTAAGAAGTTTTATATTAAGGAAATTTCTAAATATTAAATATTAAAATGCTATGAAAGAGAACACATTTCTATTGTAAAGTTGTGATTATTTAAAGCATAGGTCAGGGATATTTTTAAAAATATAAATTAAATGTATTAATTAGAAAGATAAACTAACAAAATCAATTTTATCGAAAAATATTGTTGTTGCTACCGAGACTCGAACCTGGATCTCTTCATATCCTGGGAACACGTATTAACCGATTGTGCTACACCAACACAGTGCATTGTCGACAAATTTTCGAACTTGTATGTTATACTTTTCAAATTGATACTATCGTTACATTATTTAAAAGTCATCTTCTTTATTTTTTCGAAATCTCGCAGAACTATGTTCTGAATAACAACAGACAACTTCACAATAAAAATGTGTTCACCTCAATAATATATAAGTTGCATCAATGTGTTCAAAATTTAATAAAAATGAATTATTAATACTGGCGTCTCCTATCGGATTACTCAAATGTATTTGAGATTCCGTAAAAAAAAGGAGGCTTTCAAGTAATGGATTAGAAAAGTGTAATATGAGTTCCAAAATTTGTCGTCAATGCACTATGTTGGTGTAGCATAATCGGTTAATGCATGTTCCCCGGATATAAAGATATCCAGGTTCGAATTCCGGTAGCAACAACAATATTTTTCGATAAAAAATTTTTTTATATGTTTATCTTTCTAATTAATATATTTAATTTGTATTTAAAAAATAATAAAATACACTAACCATGGTTTATAAATTAAGATACGTCTTCAGTTAAATAGTAAGAATACAATGTAAATGCTGCGTGTGTCATTAAGTATGTGTGCGTTATTCAATTATTATAATATCCAATCAGTAAAAACTCTGTTTGCGTAAATAATTTATTATCCAATTAAAATGTAAAAGAATGTGTTTTATGGCGGCTTAAGGAAGTGCCGCGTAATTATATTAGGCACACCATAGCCAGATTGTTTCAGCAGAACTGTGCCAAGGTAGGGCAGTGGCGTATCCACTCCTAGCCGCCTGTGAAGTTCAGAATCTTTTCCGTCTCGTCATATTGACCTCAACCTTTAAGATCAAGTTCATCGTATTGTGGAAATATTGTCAGAAATACTTTATCTAATCAAACAGCAAAATAAATTTCCTAAGAGGTTCGGCAGTAATGTACAAAATACAGATAAAGGCGTAAAGATATTATAAAGATATATTGTGTTTTATTAATATTATCTTATTTTTGCTTCTAATTTTTCATATCTATTAAGTAAGAATGTATATATGAGGATAGAAGGATCGAATTTTTAAAAAATCGAAATAATTGGAAGATGAAAAAATGAATATTTAAAAATTGTCTTAAATAAACTTTAAATTCCTAAAATTAAATAAATATTGCGTTTATGTAATGTTTTTTATCATCTAAACTGAAGTTATGTTAATCGGGAGTTAATGGTAACCTACATTAGCTGGGAATTAATATATTCACTGTTAATTTTTATGTGTAAATATTTATTTTGACCTAGAATAAGGGCCGAGTTTAGATTTTATGGGAGCTGATGGTAAACACACAAGATACTTTATTATTTACTTTCATCTTGTCTTTTGTATTCGTGAAGTGCAATGTATCAAATTTTTTTGAATCGTATAAAAAGCACTTGCTTAAAAAAAAAACAGTATAATAGTTTTGTTAAAAAAATATACCTACTATGTGACTTCATGTATACAGGTGTTCTTAACATTTGAACCAGTAACTTTGTAGTTGAACATTTATTGTTAAATATTTATAGTTTTAACCGCTTATAACGTCTGTATTAAAAATTTATACCTTTGTTACGCACTTGACAAATCATTGAAAGTGATTTTATAATAATAATAATAATAATGTTTTTTCCTTAATAATAAGACTTCAAGCAGGGGACGTTGTTCGTCTTCGTCTCAATGAAATCAGTTATTGCCGATGCAACTGCAGATAATTGCGGATGACGGCATGGATGATCTGATGCCACCTACCCCTGTCCGTGCCATTTCTTGTAAAGAGTGTTTTTTTACAGGTTTGTTTTTCGAATTGACAACATTTGACAGATGACAGCTGATTAGTGCTCAGTTTGGTTTACCGAAACTTACTGTCCACTACATTCATTTTACGGTCGACATAATAGTCCATCCGAGCAAGTAATTTAAATAACCATGGATCGTTTTCGCACTACGCATACTCTAATTGATAATATATATTCGCAGATGTGTCGTAGAGTGTGCACGGAAGAAGCTGTTGCTGCAGTAGAGCGTAGTATTGAAGAGGAGCCGAATGAGTCGAATTGCCATCGTGCACAGCAATAGATCTATGATGACTGACTTTTTCGTTCCCCAATTGAATGGCATTAATGTGAAAGAACTGTGGTTTCAACAAGACGGCGCAAAATGCCACACAACGCATAATTTCGCGTAATAGACCTACGAATTGACCTCCAAGATCGTGTGATTTAACACCTTTGGTTTATTTTCTGTTGAAATATGTGAAGTCGCTCGTCTACGCCGATAAACTAGAGACGATAAACTATTTGGAAGCCAACATTCGTTGCGTTATTGCCGATGTACGACCCCAGCTGCTCCAAAAAGTGATCTAAAATTGGACTTCCAGATTGTACTTGATTCGAGCCAGTCGCGGCGTGAATTTGCGCGAATTTATATTTAAACACTTATGGCATTAATTATTTCCAATAAAGTCACTACCTTGGCCATTACCGAGATTTTTATGTTTTATTTCATTGTAAAGTTCAATACATATAAAAAAAAAAACACTCTTTACATTCCAGGAGATGGTAGTGCATTGAAATTTTAACCAGGTTTGTCCATTATGTTGACAACCTTCCACGAGAGCTCGTTCTTTTCATGCTCCCATCACCAGTTTTCATTTTTCACTCACTAACTATTCCATTGTGTCCTATTTGGTAACGTAGTTAAATTTTTGGAGAAATCGGAACCGTATAGTTGAGGATAGATGATACTCGATGTAATTATTTTATGATCGAGGGCTGTTCACGATATGAGCGTGCATCGCTAGCACCACAATTTCAAAGCATCTATTCTCTTACGTTTAGTTCATGTTCCAGCACCATAGAGAAAAATAGGAAAAATATGGGTTCGAAATAGTTTCATTTTTGTTTATCGGTTAACGTTAAATTACAAAAAATATTGGGAATATATATAAAATTAAATTAAAAATATATATACTTATATACATGAGATATCAGTTCTGTGGTTATTAAGATATTTTCTCCAAAAATATGTATGTAATGAATCCACTGCCATGATAATCTTGTTTTTGAGCAACTCCAAAATTATCTTATTCTGTGTCAAAAGGCAGAAGCGAATACGTGAGAAAATTTTCAAAAAATTTCTGTCGCACTTCAACAGTCGGTGACCGAAGGCATTTTAATATGCAGCCTTAAGTTTTTCCTATTACTTAACCGTATAGTAAACCAATATTCACTCAAATCGATAAAAATATTTGCTTCAGATGATCACTGCAGTGAAAAAACGACTTGCTAATACTAATGACAATTGTCTGCCTGTCGATATCTTTATTATTTGTTAGTTCTGCTTTTTGTTTGCTTGCTTGTATCCAGATTATCAAAACTGCTTTATTTTTATAGACAATATTTACCGACTTGGTAGTACAGTATTTTAAATCATGCGATTGTACTTATCATATTCAAGTTGTTCACGACAGTTTCATGCACATGACATCGGATTTATGTATCTCTAAACTCTATTTACTCAAAGTAGATATACTGTACAAGTTAAATAAGGTATTGTGGGTTTGGAATTTGTGCCGCTAGCCAGTGCTCGAGATTGGTTGAGCGAAGGCATCTGGTTCAAGAGACAAGTGGTTCAGGAATGGTCATGTCGCCCGGCTCGCGCTGGTACATTTGGAGATACCCAATGGCCGGTGCGTGCGTACGTTCTTTAAGTAGTAAGTAGTGATCTTTTGTGACTATTTAAAATTACTCCCACCACAAGTTCTTGCGGATACAGATTAGTTGGACAAAGTTCCTTTTTCCAGAAAATTATAATTATTTAATTATTTTGTTCAAATATCTGCTCGCCTTATCGCGGTCGGAAAGATTGTTAGCAAAAGTAGGAAAAATGTTATAACATCACATGATTAAATCGATCATAATATTTGTTTAATCTCACAGCTTTATGATGACGGTTGTCAGTTCCGTTGTCCGCGCATGTGCTATTGGAGATGCTCGATTCAAAATCTTTAATCAGTATCAAAATATTTCATTTGTACCAATCACATCATGTCCGATCATCAGAAGATTACATATTTTTCCATACAAATATCATTGCAACCCAATAAGATGAGAGCAATATCGCTTGTACACACATACAAATAAAAATTGTACTACTGGTAGTATAAGGCTTATACGCGACGCCACTTAAATTTATTCAAACAATAAACAGCACTCAGCTAGAAAATAAAAGCGATGTTAAAGACATAGGAATAATCCTCGATAGCAAACTTCTATTCAAACATCACATTGACCAAATTACCTCCAAGGCCTATAAAATGCAAGGATTCATACATGCAAGGATTCATACTTGCAAACACTTCCAAAATACTGTATTACGCATTCGCTCGTAGTCACTTGGAGTGCGCATCTCAAATCTGGAACACATGGCAGATTACATATATTGCGAGATTAGAACGAATTAGATCTAATCATCAATCTATCATTCAACTTCTTTTTAGATGCAGCAAAATTCCACAATATGAAAACCCTAGAATATTGAAGAACACATGCTGACCAAATACTTCTCTTCAAACTACTGCAAGGCCATATTGACTGTCTCAGCCAATTAAAACCGAATTATTTAAAAAGTAACTAGTGATAGCCCTAAGATCTGCAGGATGCCGACAAAAGTAGGAGACCATAGTCAAGATTGCGGAAGTTCACAGAGATCACGATCCTTAGTCATGATGGACCGATATAGATGTTGATGAAGTAATATATCTATTTTTTCTAATGTCTAGGCATAAAATAATTAAAACATTAAAACAAATTTGGTACCATTTAAATATTTTATTTTTCTTTTAATGAATTCAATATTTAGAGAAAAATATTAAAACTGGATTATTACATGACATACGCGATACACATAACACATGATAACATGGAAAATTTCAATAGACTGACAACGACCTCGCCGACCATATTAATTGTTACTCTGGAACCAAATCGTATTCGTGGCAAGTATATTAAGCTGGCCACGAACTCAGATATCATTTACTTGAAAAAAGTATTGCCGGTTTGTTATAGGTACTACATCATTATTGGTAGAAATTCTAATCGAACGACTAACTCCCTGCAAACCAAACAAACAGCCATACTTATGCTATGTGCTTATTATTAACGGCTTTTGAGTTTTTCATACATATGACATTATAGTATCTATATACATTAAATTCGTTCGCCCATAAGAAGTTAAATAAAAATAATGAATTTCATATCTAAACTAAATAATGTTGATAATAAATCAAAAAATACTGGTTAAATGTAATAAATCAATTTCTTCTTCTCCGATTGTTTCCCTCTACGCGATTACAACCCACGGCTTATGACCTCTCTTTGCATTCCTCAGTTCAAAGAGCAATTACAATAGGTAGCCCAGTAGCGTCTCTGATCTAATCCGTTTATAGAGTTGGAGATGGCCGTCTTCCTCTTCTGCCTTCCAAATTTCCAGTCACCATCAGCTCTTCAGATCATTCTGTACCGATGTTTCTGAAAACTGAAATTGAAAAATGGTTCTAAGATAGACCGTGGCAATCCACCTCGGATACTTAATTGTTCCAAAATCTTAAGTTAATTTTCTTCAAAATGATAAGATAATTTAATTCGTTTGTGAAATTTCAGAACAAGAAACAATCAATAACATTTCACATTTATTTGCAAAGAATAAAAGATATCTAAAAGGTTGTGTTAATCGACACCTGTAATGATAAATGGTAGTCAAAATTTTTAGAAAATCATAAAAGTTCGTAAATGCGGGCACTTGTTAGAAAAAGAAGATCGGTGGATGGGGGAATATATTATCTTGACTCTCAAAAACTAATAAACTGCTGATTAAATGCAAAAAATTATCGGCAAGAAGTTAACGTGTATATATTATATATATACATATGTTTTCTCCTTAAAAATTTTAAAGTTGTATGAAATTTTATTCAAATTTAATAAAAATGAATTGATTTAATCTCTGGCGTCTCCTAGCGTAAATTACTCAAAGGTATTTGAGATTAGTTGCAATAAAAAGGTGATAGCTTTTTAAAGGTGGAATAATAGATGCATCAATTCGAAAGAGCTGCAGCATATAGATTTAAAAATTTATCATTTGTTTACACAGTTGACGTGGCGTAATGGTAACACATTTCCCCAGATAGGAAATGATCGAATGCCTGTAGCAACCAAAATATATTTTGTCAAATTGATGTTTTCTGTATATTTTTCTAATTTATACATTTTATTTGTATTAATATATATATATATATATATATATATATATATATATATATATATATATATATATATATATATATATATTAATACAAATAAATATATATATATATATACATATTCATACATCATAAATACGCCGAATAATATTGAATTTCGGACCATAATTACATAAAAGTCGTCAGAATTGATTCACCGTAAATAATTGCTTAAAAAGACTGAAGTTGCATGTTGTCTCCAATTAAGAACCCTTCATAACAAGAACTGAATCATCTGGCCATAATCCTTAATGGATTTTTGTACGTCACTTTTGAAATAATCCATGTCCTGTCTCCCTCTAAATCTGAAGGCAGAAAATGTACCGATAAATTGGTCGTAACGGTCGAATCAATCTAAATAGCGGCCCCTTTGTTGACATGCATATTTACACAATGTAATATTGAATCAGATATATTCACTGCACATAATATTACGTGTATCGTATGCTTGATAAATATGATTAATAGTGAGTTAATAACATGTTTAGTTGCAGATAAAAATGACCCTTTATACACAATTAAATAATTAAATTTCGGTGTCGCTATGGTCGGTCATTTTTGTCAGATAAGTTTTAACATATAATTTTTAGTTTTTCAAAAAATAATTCTTCTGAAAGTAGGTTTTTACTTTGCGATGACATAATTTTTAATGAATTAAAGTCAATTAACTTTGTTTACCCCATTTTATTATATATAAAATTTCCATGCTTCCAGAACAATGTTCTATTCCTCGGGATGAGTTATATACTCAAGTTAAATATTGACATTGGGTGAGGCTCAGGAAAAAGGAAGTGGGTGGTGAAATTTGCATTCATATATTCGAATATGACCATACATTTGATTTTTATACAGGGTTAAAAATATTACATACAAGTCTCGGAGATTAATAATTTAGAAATATTATTATTTTTATTTTTTAATTAAAACTTGACCCACAAAACGTCTTGATAGATGTTTGTCTGCAGATATATTTATATCAGTTTTGTTACATTTAATATAATCAAAATACAACAATTAATCAGTCACAGTTTAAACAATTCATTTCATTTTTACAGGTAAGACAGGTTATTTATTATAGATAAGCCATTTTTTTATCATTTCTTCCAAATTGGGAGAAAGCGTACTCTTTATTAAAAACCCAGGTAATTTATTTTTTATTGTAGAAACAACAAATTTTATTATACTCAATCCATACTAATTGTTGATTTCTGGAATTATTAAATATAGATTGGTTACATCTCTTGTAGTTAGAGGTCATATTAGAGATCAAAAAAAGTGTGAATATTAAATCAAATATAATTAATAATCCGATAACATTTGTAAGCAATTTTCTATTGAATATTTTTCCACTTAATTATTCTTCCCCTTCTAATGACTACGGAATTCTCTATACTTCCATCTTCCTAATCATCCTCCTGTGTCAATTTTAAACTTTAGTATACAATTGATCTTGAGAAAGAGAACCTTGTTCTCAAAACATGTAGATTTTATATGTAATAAAGAGTTGTAAACAATGTTAATTGACATTAATTCACATAATTTTTCATTTGATATGTATAGTTTCACTGTTTATAGGGGATTCCATGAGTTTAATGTGTGAGATATAAAAAAAATATAATATGCAGAAGATGGAAAATATAAATGTCTGAAACTCTACCCAGACATATGGGACGTACAGGGTCACCAATAATGTGTTTATCCCTGCCGTCGACTGTTATAAAGTTACCATTAACAATTATGCATTATTAAAATTAAATCAAAAACATTTCTGATAAATACATTGCTTGAGTATATAAAAATTAATAAAAATATTAGAATACTGTATACTGGAGTTACTTTTCTCTTAAATTCTTCAGTTTACATTTTTATCTTCAAATCACTTAACTTAATACTTCTAGATATAACCTTAAAAATTACTATCATATTGCATTTTAACTACCTTCCACACTTATGAATACGGCGTTAGAATTGTCACTAGTGGTACTAATTGTTAATCTCAATGCTAATTCATGATAATGATTCCTCTATAATGCACCCCAATTATTGGTCAAATTTATATTAAATATTATTGTTTATTAATATATTGGATCACAGCTGTATTATATTCTCAGAAAATTAATTTTATGTTTTACAACCAGTACAATAATTTTAGTCGAAGTAGCGGAATATTCGAAATGAACTACATAAATCAGGGCAATACAAATAAGTTTGAATTTCGTTAAGAAAAATAATGATTAAGCGACAAGATAAAATAAATTATTACTTTTTTCTTGTAAATTACCTCGGCATATGTTGTACTACATTATTGTGAATTTGACAGACTTCTGGGTATTTACGAAAATACGCGTCCATCCTAGTGAGGTGATGCAGTAAGTATAGTCTACTATTCGAACTCTAATTCGAACTACAGGACGAAGTACAACACAGGGGTCAGAACCTGTGGTTGTTGAAAACATTTGTTGCTCGTGCAGTAGGTATGTATGAATACATTAATTACTTTATATATTTTTTGTACAATACTTTTTAGATTAGTAATTCAATGAATCTGTCAAATTTTGTGAAATCATTATTAGTTATTAACATCTGTGGTATATCTTTAGTAAAGTCGATAGAGTAAAGAATTAAATTATAATGAAATGTAAAGCTTATCTTAGCATAGTAAATAAAATTAAAAAATAGTCTCTACGAAATATTTGTTAAATAACAGTACATTTGTAGGTGAAAATCCAGTAATTGTGGATTCTTGGACATATTCAAATATTAAAAAATAGTCGCTTAAATAGTTGTAATAATCGACGAGCATGCATGAGAAAAAATGAATTTGGTGTAACGTGTGTTGAGGAAAAAGGTGATTGTGTATTAGGAGATGTCGCGTTCCATTTTCTCCGCAACCTCTGACTATGGCGTACTAGCAAATTGGTTAGACAAGAAATAATAATTATATCGTCATTTTCAGTGAGTTATTCAGGTACATTGCTAAAAAATAATACATTTTTTTTCAACTATTTTAAAATACTTTTGTAATAAATGTGAAAATTTTAATTTCGCAAGATAAATTTGTTTCTTTGAAACAAAGATATTTAAAAAACGTATTTTTCTACAAGACATCTGAACATTAAAATATAAAAAAGATACATAAAACAATGTGAAGAATGTCATAAAACCAAAATTATCCAATTAAAATATTTAATTATTATTATTTTTTATTATTTAATTTATTTATTATATATATTATATTATAATTATATAGCGTTATAATTAATTATTTAATTATAACATTATATAAAAGAAACAATACAGTTCTTAAATGTCTGCACATTCCTGGTAATCCCTAGTGTTTTTATGAAAGTGCATTATAAACAAGAATATTATTCTTCGAAGATTGGATTTTCCAGGCACGTAATAGAATGTATCCGCATTACGTATTTCGCTAATGGATCCATTATAATAATACTTCATTAACTATTTTAGTCCGTTTTTTGTGCTACCTCTCTACCTTCCCAAGTCTTGCAGAGTGACTTGAAGGGAAAAGTCAGCCATAATCTGATGACTAAACTCCAAACCTCCCTATTTCTCAATTGTTCTCGCTAAAACTTAAATTAATCTAAAGCTATAGTAAACGTGTTTATGTTATAATATCTTCCGAAATAATAAGTTCAGCTAACCTTAAAATTCTAGTTCAGAAATTGAAACTAATCTTAAAGTTGCTAGATAGGAAGAGGTATATTTTTAAATCTCATCACCAGTATGGTAAGATTGCATCATGTATATAATAAATGATAATAAGATTTACCAGCTAACCTATAATCTTTAGAACGTATCGTGATGTCTTTAAAATTTCTGTGGGTATTCATTACCGCCATACAAATACAATATTTGGTTTTTGTCCTGGCTGAATTGTATTGCAGCCTGTCGCTCTACAACCGTAAATATTATACATAGTATTCTATCAGTGATTTTAATTATCTGTTCAGAGCCATTGCTCTAGTAAATTGTGTGTATAAATATACGTACAAATAAAATAATATATTTTCATGAGGGCAAAAATTAACTTATCGCATTATTACTATAAATATATTATTACAAAGGTCATTTGAATGATTTTTGACATCTAAGGAAAAATAATTATTATATCAGAAGGTGAAAACGGACTATTTTTAAAGTAAAAATAAAACTAATTTTAATTCGCAGAATATTTACATCGCGAAAATTCAAAAAAATTGAATAGTGCTTTTAGTCTCAATCTGCATCGGATAATTGAGGTCTGAAAATGTTAGACGAAATCAAAGTAATTTTATATTTCAAACTAATTAAATATGAAATCAAAATCGTTTCTCTACGCCTGTCTTCAAAAGTCTGAAAGAGAATTGTCTAAACTAAAATAGAAACATAATATGCGCAAATGGTAACAAGAACCACAATGACTTAATATTCTATGAATTATAAGTGAGTATGTTAAGTCTACTACAAAGATTTATTTTTGTCTTGGCTTTAGTCACAGATTGCTGGATTTTGAAATGTTGTTGAAATGCAATCTACAGTTGTTTTAGCCTGCAGCCTCGTATTGTACAGCTAAATATATAGTTATATACATGTAGAACGTTCACTTTTATTCCAATGCAGTTCAGGTAACTTCAGGGCAAACATGGTCACATGCTCTAGAATGATTGACAGATGTTTCCGTGCCTCTGTGACACTGAACTCTTGCAACGTCACATGTTATATTCATATTTTATAATTAGTACTGCGTCACTTCAGAGCAATTGAAATACGTGGGTACACGTAGTAATAAAATCATAATACAAGTCCAAGAGTAATAATTATCTAAATGTCTGTTGTCTCAAAAAAAAATTTTGAAATCTCTGAAGTTGTCAATAGAACAGTTACTTCATAATCATGGTCACGGTTACATGGTTGTGTATTTTGCTGGGATCGTTGTACAAAGGTAATACAATAATATTATTTTTATCTACTTTCTACCATTAGAAATACATAATTAAGATAGGTACCTTTTATAATTTAATGATTTTTGAATGGACGTATATTTGTTCTAAACTAACTGAATTTCTACATTAAAAAAACAAAATCATATAAATTACGATGCGTTATTTTTTATGACTTTAAGTATTTTTTTTAAATATACGTCAATATTATTAAAATTTATTATGTCTTGAAACATGAGTTTCTGTTCACTAAATGAAAAACTAATCGTTCAACGTTAATTCATATATTTTTTGATAAAGTATAAACGTAAAATGTTCTAGAACCATTTTTATTTTTCTAGGTTTTTCACCACAATTTAAATAATTTAGAATATTTGTTAAATTTAAAAATGTTAAAATGGTTAATTTCATAAAATAAGAACATTAATAAAATAGACGTCTTATTTATGTCTTCCAATCATTTCATTATTGAAACATTTCTTTAATGAAAGTTGCCACGTAAGGAATTATTCTTAAATCGAATCTATAACGAGTTTTAGAATAATGCACGCTTCATATCACAATAATACATACTTCATACCCTACCCCGTCATCCAGCTCCGATTTTAGCCAGTCCAAAGTCCACATGGCTTTGTAATATTTAAACAAATATCATCCTTATAATATTTTAGTACCTCGTAGAATCGCACAATACCTTGACGATGAAGTTAGTGATGAAAACCTGTGACAAGTGGTTTTTAAAAAGATATAATACAATAAGTGAATTTTATCAAACTATACGACAGAAGAGACACTTTCAGATTTCTACAGAAACAGTTTTATTAACTGTAAGCAGTGAGTGATTTATCAAATAAGAAGTGAGTGATTAACCGAAACGGTATACTTTTAATAATTTTTAAATATTTGTTTTGTAGGGGTTCCTGGTTAAAATTATACAAATTTGAGATTTTGGATGATGTGCGGGTTCATGGATCCATACTGCAGATCATTTTTATAAAATACATTGAAAGTAATGTTCAAAACATGATGTTAAATATATGTATTATTTTAATAATTTAAAAAAATTATGATTTTATTTTTAATTGATTATTTTTTTTTAATAATCTTAGAAACAATAAACCTATAATCTGCGTGAAATTTTACCCTATTTTTTAAAACTGTAAAAATGTTATTTTACCGTATAGCAATAACAATACAATTAATTTTTCATTCTTTAATTCAAAAATAAAAAGAAAACCCTAAATGTCAGCGATATTTTATAAAAAAAAACACTGATTTCTGCATTATACCTACATAGTACAATTTTATTATACATACAATATTTAATGTAAAAATTTGTGAAACATTGTACCGTTCAAGGATGCTACTGGATTATGTAAATATCATATTACGTGCGTTATTACCGCTCACGCGTGAAGATGTACATTTAAAAAAAGAATTACAATAAATCCAATATACAAAAATCACAATCGCGATTATTCTGTAAGCTGTAAAAAATACGGATGTAGTTTCGATTGTCGTACCGGTGTTTTGAAACAGTTTTGTCTATTGTCAAAATATTTGCAGATCACGTTGGACTATTATTCAATCACAGCAATTCCTGCAATTTGTGGCTTAATGCTTACTTTCCGGTTGATATAAATGATGGCAAAAAGTTACTGGATGTTTTTGTAACCTTGGGTGACATTGTACCCACAGCAGCCGTCTGCGGTACCGTGTTTTCTGTTTGTCGTTCTGGTTAAGCGACATCGGTCTTTTGTTGGAAGGCTCTAATTTGCACGGCCGGATTGTCCATTCATGGACACTCACTCGTTTCACCACACTATCATATTTTCAAAATTAAATCACGACATGTTGAATCGATTGTTAAGTCGAAATTTATTTATTTTTATTATCTCGAATACAGTTTTTCACGAATTACCGCGCATAAAAAACTTGTGTATTAGTTATATTAATGCATTAAAAAATATCATTTAAAAAAACTCATTATTTATACTCGATATAATATCATAAAAAGAAATTAAAATAATGTTCAATATATGGGATGGACGTCTTCATTTCTAATTATTTGAAAATATAAAATTTTGGAAACCGTTGGAAAGTAGTCTTGATTGAACAAATTTCAATACATATTTTCCGTAAATACAGGATGGTCCAAAAGTCACAAAGGGTTTATAATGATTAATAACGATTTTATTTTATTTTTTAAATTTATAATTTTAAGTACTAAGTAAATATAGTAAAATAGGCGTCAATTTTCTGCCTCACGCAAACGTGCCCTCTTCAGTTTCAGTCTCGTTTCAGTTTCCAGTGCCCAGATTTCTGCACAAATGTTATTTTTCTGCTGCTGACGTGTTGGTAGGTTGTTAGCATATACTTTTTCCTTGAGGTAGCCCCAAAAAAACAAAAATCAGGAGCCATCAAGTCTGGGGACTGCGATGGCCAAATTGTGTCGCCACCAATATGTCCAGATGTGGTCGGGTCTTCTTCAACACTTCCCCTTACATACTCCGCTGTGGCTTTATTCCTAACAGAGCGACATCTGCCAACACGTCGAATGTCGCTAACTGAATCCTGGCTTTCAAAACTACTAATCATTGATTCGCTTGGAGAATTTCGCACATCGAAATGGCGACGGAATGGCACGATATGCACGATGAGTTTAAATTATGGATTGCTGATTTTTATAATAAAATTTCTCTATTTTCATTCGCCGTACAGTCGAGTACCTCTCCATAGATAATCTCCAAGGTCTTATTTATAAAAATTTGTAACAAAGTTTAAAAATAATTTATTTAAAAAAAAATAAAAAAATAAAAATAAAATATATATATATGTATGTATATATATATTAAAACCCCTTCGTGACCTTAGGCACAGCCGTATAAACAGATTATAAAGTCTCATATGGGCATTCTTTTGTGCTCTTATATATTTTTATTTTAATATTGAAAAATACAATGCATTTTCAGAATAATCAGTAGGATATTTGTATATTTCTTTTAAGATTTATTTCTTCTCTATAAGAGTAAGATTCATGTATAAAGAAGGAGTATATACGAACATTTATGTTTTGGTTAGTCTGTGTTTATACTTTTTTTACTTCAGATAAAAATTTATACTAGTCTGTAATTTTTCAAATTGTGATGGGGAGATTGTTAAAAAAATTGATGCCTTGATAAATATAATGATTTTGGGTTGCGGTATATTTTAACTTTGGAATATCAATTTGGTCTCTAAATCTTGTAGATCGGAATTCGCTTCTAAAATTTAATTGATTTTCAATTTTGAAAATTTAAAATCTGTGAAGAGTTGTATACTTGGATAGTCTTTTTTTTAGAATAATTTTTATTATCATTATTTGAGTGATTTCTAATTGTGATATTGAAGTTTTATATGCTCCTCCCAATACAATAATACCATATTGCAATGTGACTGTATAAAAGTGTAATATATTATTTTCGAAATTGTAAGTGATAAGATATTTCTGAGTTTTAAAAATATGTAGGTAATTTTCCTTATTTTGTTTGTAAGATTAGTAATACGTTATTTCCATTTGAGTTTGTTATCCATTACATTATGATATGATTCCTAGGTACTTGATAAAGTCTTTTCATATGATTCAGTTATTCAATATGATTCAGAATTGTTTAATTATGTGAAAATTTTAAAATATTTTTTTTATCATATACGTTCTTACTCTTATATGCAGTTATATTAGATATTTGTGTAAATTTGTATAATGACCCGTGTCCATAATGACTCAATTAGACTTTGATATTTATTTACCGGATATGTCATTCTAATCCGGATACAAAGTACATGCGATGATAGATCGCTTTATGCTGTACTCTGTTCTTCATCTGAGTCGAATCTCCGAGATCAATCTCATCCGTGTATGAGAACCATATGTTTTTTTATAAAAACTATATATAATTGAATCTGCATAGTGAAATTTTTTTAAACCAATAATTTATTTATTTTTAAATCAGTTTACAAATAAATCATCTGCATTGGTAAAGTTATGTATGTGTTTATTTTAATGCTAGAAAAAATTAAAGTAATTTACTTAAATGTTAAATATTTGCTATTTATTAATTATATAACTTTGATCCACCAAGCCCTTGAATTATAATGTGACAACTAATTTTAAATAGTATCTAAAATATATTACAAAAAACAACTCATACTTATTTAGCAACTAAATTATGTAGATTATTTTTGACACGCCGGTCATTTTCCCACGAAACATCTTGTGATAAATAAACTTAATTTTTGTTATGTAAGAAGGATTTGAAGATTGTTTGCGATTAGGCACCTTGAAGAATCAGAGATATTTTCAAACAATGGACGGAAGATCAAATAACAACAGCAAAAAATTTATAAGACGAGACGATATACTCTCGGACCCAACAATTGGACTTGGAACAAGATGACCGTATAATCAAAACAGGTTTTTTGTAAAGAAAACTTTAATAGTCTAAAGATTATTCATATTTTATTTTCAGTTAAATTTAGTCGTCTTACAGTTTAAAAATTGTACGCACAAGGCATAATATTATTATTAAGAATTATATGAAAAAATAAAATGCCAAGAATGCCTATTGAAACGAATTCTTTATAAAGTGCGTCATAAAAATCTGAAACGTAAGAAAAATAAATTACAAAGGTAGTCAACAAATTGTTTCAAAATCTTAGCATAAATTATTCAGATTTGTATTTTTTTTTAAATCCGGAGTTCTATTGTAGTTTATATATTGGTTAATATTTCCCTTGTTTGATAGCACCGTGTCTCGAATGTGCATCATCCTAGGTAGTCATCTCAAAAGTATACAAAAAAAATATATTTATGAAATAAAATAAACGTCTTCAAAACAACGATTACGCCACCAGATAAACACTAATCTTCGAGTCTCGAATTATAAAAAATAAGTTGCACAGTTCGTGTATTATTTACGTGCAGTTTTAAATATTATAATAATATGTAAATCTCTAAATTCTGTCAAATATATGTATCTATAATAATATTGCGCTTCCCCATCTTTTATCTATGACTTACTGGACTGTATTGGACTCGGACTGTAGTGTCATTGCCAGTTGACGACTGGCAAGTATATTTACCATTTGTCATCTTCTTTTCTTATCCATGCTATCATCTCTCTTATTTATGGTCATCTCGCATCGTGCCATACGTAGATAACCAGAGGAGCCGTGAATAATAATTGTTGGTTATGATAAATTTTTTGCGACTTAATATTTGTCAAAATCAGTGCGGAAATAATCAATCACAATTTTAATGCGCTATAAGTCGAATGAGAAAACTGTTCACCTGTTTCCGTCTTTACTTAAATGCATATTATACTGATAAAATAGCATTTTTGTAATATTCAAATATATCTAAGAACACACAATTACTGGATTTTCAACTACAAAGGCACAGTTATTAAATAAATAATAGATAATCTCATAGAGCCGAAGCTATTTTTTATTAATGGAAAAATATAGAGTTATGGATGATTACAGGGCTTACGACCTATCTTCAGCTTAATCTGTGATTCTGATAATTAATGTATAATAATTTAATGGAAAATATATGGAAACATAATTAAAAATAGATTAATGTCTATGAGATATCTATTATTTGTTTAGCATTTTTGTGTTTATTATTGTTGCATCCACGGTTTTTACATCATTTAGATGTCATTTTTATTCGTTTTGATAGCTAACAGTGCTATTTACAAATGTAGAATAATAATTTTAATTACATCGAGATTTATGTAAATTTATCAGGGTTTTCATAAAAATTATTTTTCAACTAAGAAAATGTGATTTTGTAACATATTTATTTTGTTTATATTGACAATAAATACAAATTACAGTACTTGATGCATTAATATAATAAGAGGTTCCCTCATTTAAATATAGATTCTAATGAGACACTGACCGCTCAGCAGCCACAATAGGCGTCCCCAGGGCCCAGCAGCACTGTTAGTATTAGTATATTGGCATACCAGATCCCAGGTGTAGAGCTAAAACATATTTATTATAAAAAAAAATAGCAATCCAAGATGGACGCACAATATGTACGTCCGAATTGTCAAAGACCCAGTAATATTAAAACCGCTTAATGTTATATTATTCAATGTAGTTTATTATTTAGTTTACTCAGCTATTTATTTTTTTAAATTAGCGATATATAAAATATTTTAAAATTTGATTGGTTACAGTTTCTACGATGAAATGAAATTGTGTACATTTAAAAAAATATTTGTTTAATTTAATTAGTCACGCAAATTAGCTGCACATAAATAGATAGTTAAATAATATTCCATTTTTATAAATTAATAATATCATAATATAATTAAAATTGAACATAAAATATATTTAACCCTGTCAAGCTGCCCGAAAATTTAACGGGCTTCTATTGATTGAGGTACGAATGAAAACCTCCTAATTTAATTAGTTTTATAGTTGACGCTTCCTGAATTTGTGCTACAATCTTAAAAGTGCTGTTCAATTACAATCCCTCAAAAACATTCATTTTTTTAAGTGGATATATATTAGGTACAACGTGTGAATTCAATTTAAAAAAATCGTATTCGCGAAAGGTCACTTAATTCAAGTAAACAAATGAATTCGTTTAAACACGTATTTATTGTTTGAATCAGTAGTGAATATATTTGCATTTTCAATTTCAGCACGCGCTCTGTGAAACGGGGAGTCCTGTGATTTTTCAGAGAATATAAAATAAAGACATATTTTTACATTCAGATATATATAAAGTCACCTTGGAAATTATTGAAGAAATCTCAAGATCAATCATAGAAATTAAAAATAAAAATTGTGATATTTTCAAAATTTTATAACTACTAAATACTTTTATCTGGAAATGAAATATTATAACAATGGCCAATTAAAGTAAGTTTAATACGTATTACCTACAAATTCACATACGTTTAAAATTTAATATACTACAACGTAAGTCAATTATTATATCCTGCCTATGTTGGTCTAGGATTATAAAACTAGAACACTAGTAGGTATATATTTTATTTTATATTATAATACTCAGCTCTTAATTTTTTTTTTTTAATTTTATATGAAATGATATTTAGAATATGTACTGATGTCAACGAGATATTTTGGAGCGTATATGCGTATTTATGTTAATGTATAATGTGAACGCGTATCATTCATATTGTGTACCTAAATATATTTTTACATACGTATTTGTTTTTTGTATAATAGTCATGTAATGTTTTCTTTCACCAAAATATGACAACTACACGAAGCAACTTAGTATAGAGATAAAAACCGATATATCTATAGGTGCTTGTCCTTTATATATCAATTAAGAAATTTCACCTGACGTTACTCATGATAGAAAAATGTGAAATTCTTTCATAATACAAACTATGTCATACTAAACGCAGGATAGCCAAAACAATATTTCGGTGGGTACATATGTACCATTTATAACTGAATAATAACTGCGTGTGAATAACCGATTTTATAAGTATGGTTCAGAATCAAATTGTATTAATGATGGTTTTTATTGAAACTATTGCTTTTGCTGTAATTTATAAATTTTGATCTTCGTATTATTATGCCTCAATTAATATGAATAATAAAACGCTTATTAACAATTTCTGGAATTAACAAATTAATATCACTACCAACATTTTGCAATACTCTGCTTTATGTTCTAACGTGTTAACATTGATCTGGATTATAATTTCTTCATTTTGATATCACCATCGATGCTGAGCAGTTAAGCAACCATAAAAGAAGGTCTAGAGAAACTGGATAATAAATTTTACTTCAACATCGATTGTTATTTGTACAACATTGTCACGCTAAATTATCTGTAATTTTTATTTTATTTTAAACATTAAATAATATTTTACTTTTACTAATTGAAAATAAAACCATGAGACAAACTCTTTCGATTTGCAATTCCCATTGAAATAAAATAAAATAGAGAATATTAAATTATCTAACATCTTTTCTTTCCTCCTTCATATCATTATTGACATACCGTGACCTCAATCAGATAAGATTCGGGTGGTATTGTATCTCCACTAGTCCCGGTCCTGGGTCGTCCTCACAGCCGACTCCAGGGTCACTCCAGCCAAATGCAACGTATCTATGCAACGCTGTGGCACTCTTCCAAGTCTCCTTCGGCTCAAGATAATCTTGTTCTAGGCTGTCTGACGCATAATGTGTCCAAAGAATTGAAAGAATCTTTTATGCACTGTTGTAGATAAGGCATGGTGTAGTTGGATTTGTTGCAGGATTGAGGCCTTCGTGCGTTCACGGAATGCATAAAATATATAAGGCATGTATTTTATCCTTGTCGTTGTTGCGGACTGCCCAGACTGCTGCCTACATCAAAATTGTAGAGATAAGAGATTGAACCAATAAAATTTTAGTTGCTTGTTCGATATCACCGTTTTTTTATATTCTCGTAAGTTGGTTCATAACAACACTTTTGCTAGTTGTACCAGTTGTATCTTCGAATTTCCTGCCCTCTATCACCAGTGTTCGTGATTAGTGCGCCCAAATAAATTACTTCTTGAACTACCACCCATCCTGCTACTCTCCAGATCTTCGTTGCATACATGATAATTGGAAAACTAATAGTATGAAATAATGTAATTAAATTATAATGAAAATATTTAATCGTATCCATTTTTAACGCGTGCGTGTTGTGCTTTTTTCTTTAAATAATCCGGTGGTGCACTATTTCCTCTTAATAATCTTTTGCTCATTCTCCCCGCAAAATCTGCTCCACTGACGTCCTACGGTCATCACAGTAAAATAACATAATTTACCTTCGTTACCTACTTCCTAAATGGGCCGGAATTTTAGAGGCGGGGTATTAGGGCCGACCTAAATGGGCCGTAAAACCAATTAATTTGTACATTAATTCTTCCGCACGGATGTTGACTATTATTGCTTTATTTACTGCGGCCCAGAAAATCTCTACAGTAGACTGGCCAAACCTTTGCCTTAAATTATTCAATCATGATGTTCTCCTTCTTCCAGGGCCTCGACTTTCAGCAATCTTTCCCTGCATTATGAGGTGTAAGATTTCGTATCCAAGATATTGAAGATTAAGAATTTTTATTATGTTAATACTTTGTTAATTTAATACGTCTACCCTCCCGTTTTGAGGGTGCGTGATTTCTATAGCTTCTCTCTGACTGCCTTCTGAATTTAATGTGATAATGAGTATCACGTCAAGTTATACATGTGTGGCTCTGGTACGATGATGCCAGAGCCGACCTATAATGGTATTAGGAACTTTTTTAATAACTGATTATAATAGTAAAAAGTAAAAAATGTATTATTGATCAGTTATAATAATAAAGAAAAGGGAAAAAGTGAATATGAAGGGGCGCCATAAGGTTTTAGTAACTAACTGCCGGAACTAAGCTAACTGCTCTAACTTTAAAATAAAGTCCAAAAACAAGCTTTAAGATTTTGTAAAATATTGTACGCGGTGCTTGAAACAATAGTAAACAACTCTCAAAATGATTCCGGGATAGGGTGGGACCCTTTGAGGTTTTCTTCATATCTATTTTAGTAATTATTTTTCTTTATTCATCCGAGCCATAACATTTTCATTCGTAACTCTATTCATCCAACCTATTTTGAGCATTCTTCTGTAGATCTACATCTCAAATGCTTTAAGTCGTCTTATCGTTTTTTCAGTAAGTGCCCATGCCTTCATTTTATAAGATAATATCGAGAACACCCTGCTTCTGACCATTCACATTCGTAATCTAAGGTTGAGATTATGACTATAGAATATATTTTTCATGCGGATAAAGGTTTCACGAGCTTGCTTATTTCGACATTTGATTTGAACGAAAGGATCCCATCTTTCATTTATATTGCAATACAGGTATATAATACTTTGTATATTCTTCAATTTTGTTCCAGCAATATAAAGATTTCGTCGTCATCTACGTTATATATACCAAAATATGCTAATGAGCATATATTTTGTTTTAGTTGTATTAAATTCTAAACCAAAACCCTCATATGAGTTCACTACTTGGTTCAGCAGAAGTTGTAAATCCTCAACGTTACTTGCTAGAAGTACCGTATCATCTGCATAACGCAGGTTGTATATTAATTGATCTCCAATTAATTTGTATACATGTTCGTGTAAAAATTCAAAAAAAATATTTGTTAATATTTCAAGACAGTTTTCTTTTTCGCTGTCTGCGCTTTGCTCCGCTAATTATCAGTACTTATCAGACGTGGGCCGTAGACGTGTAAAGGTGTCAAACGAATTATTATTTGTAATTTTACTCGCATAACTGCGAAGGTGCTAAGTATCTGTCAATAATTATTATTATACATGGTGGCCATGTCACGCAGGGCTACCTCCGGCCGAGACACATACTGCTTATCAATTTAAAGCAATCTGATCACGTGAAAAGATCATCGTATTTTGTTTCAACCCTCATTTGTTGGACGTCATCTTGTTATCAACCTGAATACTTACACAAATTCTTAGACACGTGTTTAAATTACGAAATCGATCCTGTCTTATTTTTTTTGGGTCCAAATTATTCTTTTTGTCAGCTCTACACGATTTTTTGAATATACTTTATTAAAATATATTTTGTATGCAAACGATTAAAATCAGTTCGATAGAACGCTAGAATATAATATATTTTAATGTAAACTATGAGATCTAAAATATCATAGTAAGAAAAGAGCTATTAGAAAATGTAAACACCCGTTTTGTCTGAATTTTAAAGTATTTGTTTTATAAGACAGAAAATGCCTAAAATAGTCAGAAAATTATGATGTAGTAAATAATTATAATATCATCCATTCAGATTAGATGGGTGTTACTTCCATAAACCGAAGCGCAAGGCTTTCTAGTTCATATCATATCAGGTAACATATCGTAGCAATTTACATTCATTTATCGATTTGAAAGGCGTAGCATGCGTGGTAAATGTTTATCGACTAAGAGTTACCTAGTTGAAAGCAATATAATACTTGGCGTCATGCGTCAATATAACATTTGATATGTACATTATTAAACATATATAGATCATACTTAAAATTAATCTAAACGCACTTTATATTAATTATCTAAGATAAATTCATTTATTTATACTATTAGATAAACACTAAAACATAGCCACCAAACACCAAATATTAGAATCAATGAGAGTATTTCTTTTTGAAATTTTTCGAGAAATATTTCCTGGCCGCATGATGTCAAAAATTGGTGATAACGACTGGCTTCCTCGATCACCTGATTTGACGTCTCCCGACTATTTTCTGTAGGGGTACTTGAAGTGTGGGAGAATGTCATGAAAAATATCGTTAAAAAAGCATGCATTCGTGCCTCTACCAAAAGCGGCCACCTGGCCAGTATCATATTCTGTACATAATTGTAATAAATGAAATAATCGATAAATAAAAATCAAATCAAAAAAATGTGTTATATTTATGTAACATAAATTCACGCTGTACATAGGTGCCTACTATGGTAAGGTGACGCCTTTATACAAAATAATAGTAATATATAATACGTGGATTTAATAGTATAAAATGAGAATGCTGTGATTCGCCATGGTGGAAATGTCGTGCAAATTATATTTATATCAACTCGCAATTATGTTTTTAATAATTTAATCACACCATGTATGAAATATAATTTAATTGTTGCGCGTTAAAAATAAGTAATCAAGCAGGTTTTTATGACTTTAGTTATTATACGGTTTCTCTACAGTTAGTTATTCTATTGATGTGAGTTTCGACAAAATTATATATCAGTGTGCATGTTATTGATTTTCATAAATATACAAGAGTGTATCAAATAAACATACGCAATGCTAGCGAAACCTGATAATTAAATATATATATTGAGGAAGTAGTGACTGCTATAAACTGCTCTATCTCTCTATAATAAAGTAAATTTCACTTACGATTAATATAATCGTATCATACGCACTACTCATTGTCTAGTTTATTTTTGAAACATGAATATGACTTAAGGTGGTTATCAATAAAACTCATTAATCATCCTAGATTTATGAATTAAATTTATGTAGGTACATATGCATTTAATGAGCACCGTCAAGCAGATGACGTCGGTGTCCTCGAATAAAACGTGTTTTAATACAATATACAAACATCTTCGGGAATAATATCGATCTTCGTGAGTCAATCGTGGGATTTGCATGATTCACGAGTGCAGAAATTGCACCTATTAAATTTAAAAGTTTAAGTTTTAATTTTTTTTTAATAAATTTTTTTTTTTAATAATATGGACGCAATGTACTATATATTTTCAAACCATACTAAACGCTTCATCTATGAACATAGGCCTCTCAGTCACTCACTTAAGGGAAGAGGCTTTAACCCGTCCAACCATTTGATCACTAGGCAAGTGTCTTAGCACGTTAAAAGAAAAGTTATCGACATTACCGTCATTTTTAAGAAATTTAATGCGGAAGTAATATTGCTTCACGTAGTTTGTACCGCCTGACTTGTTATTGTGTGAACTTTAAAGGATATGAATCATTTCAACACCAGTCCTAGGCCATCAGTAACTTATTTTCCAAACAACAAACGTGTGACCTCCATCGCGGAAGACATGTTTGTTATTTGTTAAAGCAAACCATTTACGAAAGGACCATTTGGTTTAAAAGGTAATAACTTCCTACTCTACATTCAAACATCTACTTCTACGTCCATCAAAAAATATTGTTAATATTATATTCATATTTTGTCTTGAGTAAGCAACTTTCTGAGTTACTGATTCTATGAATAAATATTGATTTAATCCTAATAATACCAATTAAAAATATCGTTTTGGTTAGAAGAAAAATTACTTAAGGTAGATTTGCTCTGTTCAAGCAAAACTAATTTAAAGACTTATAAACTTTCATTGGTGTCTGATTAAAATTCAATTTAATTGAATTTTTTAAACTAATTATATTCAAATTTAAATATAAACTTTAGACGACTATAATAATCGAGCAAATATCTAATGATACTTCTTTAATTGTTATTCAAAAATGCGTCGCCATCTACACATAATAATTACGAGTGTTATAGAGTTTACCAAGCTTTCAACAAATATAAACTTTTTTGTTGGTTTTAAATTAATTTTAAATAACTAACGGTAATTATTTAAAACATTTCAAATTCAAAAAAACTAAAAAACTATTTCAAACTACGAAACAAAATTTCACCATATCTGATTTATAAATGAAAAATTATGCTTTCATTTAAGTTATCGTCATAAATATATATTACATACAATATTTCTGTTAGAAAACATATACTCACAAGTTAATAATATTACAGTTCCTAAAATAATATATTTTATCTCAGTAAAACAAAAAAATAGTAATATTGATAGTAACATTAATTTATTGAAGTTTTTAAGTATAAATTCGAGACAAAAATTCCCTAGATGTTCGGCAGTCCGACATCTAGATAGATCAAAATCCAAACCGACATTTCTGAATACTATTTTTTTTTTGCTGGTATTTCGTTTCTGTTGCACACAATCTATTAAAAATAAAAATTTAATGTTTACATATGTTTGGTCTCATATTGTTTTACTATAATTATTTTTTAATTGATTTATGAGCGTGTAATGCACGTCTAGGTGCGCGTGTCATCATGTGATATAATTAAAACCTCACCTTATGGATTCCAGCTAAGAAAACGTTATACACATTATTCTGAATGTATCATACATAAAAAAATGTCACCGGTTAACATTTCTTGTGCTCTTCACAGTGGATAAAAAGTGAACAAAATAAAAAAGTATTTTTCACTGGATTTTCACTTTTTATTTAAATTCCAATCAGTTTTGTCAATGGAAATAATATTAACCTCATCACCGTGTATGACGTACTCACACGCACAAGTCTCGATCAAACACAAATTAATGTGTGTCAAAAAGTTCATTATTTGATTTTGTCTTTTTTACCAATTTCACACATAATATGTGTAAAAAAATAATATTGGGTAATAATTTCATGCTCAACAAGTTTTCTACTCATGAAAAAGAAGCCGTTGTTGTCATCAGAATATAAACTCCATTTGTTAAAAATGTAGTAAACATTAGTTTAAATATTGTAAAAAATAATTTATGTTCTGCAAGATAGTTACCATAACGCATTTATATAACAATGCGCAATAGTTTATTTTGCTTGACATTTCCGTACGGTAGACGCTGACAAACGCATATCAAATTCACGTGTGAATTTAAATACATAAATATTTTCTCATAATGATGTATACAAGTAACTTAGATTCACAAATTGTATATCAATCTAAATCAGTGGAAATCTCCCGTTTTGATATACCATTGAAAAAAATAGTCTTGTTTCATCTGGGTCACCATTTGTGCATTATGTCTGCAAATGACTCATAAATATTCCTAATGTACTTATTTTTACTTATCTGTCCGTCATCTCAGGTAAGCATTACTAATGATCCGTGGCCTGAAAATGAATTTAGACCGAATGAAGCATTTTTTCAAGGTGTTTTTTAAATCCTATGTACTCTATTATCTGTCGATAAATATGTATTGCAAAGTAAATCAGTTAATAAAGAAATTTAAAACTTTGGGGTAAACGTAAATTATTATACTATTAATATTTATAGACATTAGTCTAAATAAAAAACAAACGATCGGAAGCTTTAAAATATAGATTTTGTGTTTAGATCACTAAACAAGATAGTTATGGTCCTTACTTCAAAAACGTTCACAGCGTATTTTAAAATATACACTGATAACTAAAAAAAATATTTAAAATACAAAAAAAAATATTTTGATAAGATATTAAGGTATTTTAATTGGTGATACCTACACTCTATATAAATAATATATTACAAGTATATCTTTTATACATTTATTATTTTTAACAAAATAATGCTTTGGATTGTGTTTATAAAAATTATTAAGCAATCAGTATTTAGTTATTTGAAATATGGGTAGTATGTTTATTATGTATATATATATATATTTATAAAAATTATCTTACTTACTTACCATCACGCCGTTTCCCCGTGGGGGTAGGCAGAGAGAATAGAGCGCCATACTATTCTGTCCTGACACACAATTCTCGCCTCATCCACATTCATACATCTTGTCATACAAGCTCGCCGATTGTTGAGGCTTCTAACAGAACCATCCTCCATTATCTGGTTTACCTGGTCGTGCCAAGTCTTCCGCGGACGTCCTCTATTTCTGGTTCCATCAACACTTGTGTCATATATCTTTCTTACCATTCTCTCCTCATTCATCCTTTCCATATGACCAAACCACCTAAGTGATCCTTTCTTAATCTTACTCACTATACTAACAGCTTTACATTCTTTCCTTATTTCTTCATTCTTTACTCTCTTAAAAATTATCCACGTGTAATAATAAGGAATCTTGATAATAAATATGGAAATTGTATTAGGCACCACAGTAACATCGATCGATCGATCGATATATATATATGCAATTTCCATATTTATTATCAAGATTCCTTATTATTACACGTGGATAATTTTTAGATAACTCCCAATCCTTTTTTATAGAGATTGATCTAGTGAGATAGGCGTAATATCAAATTTATAAATATTCTTTTATAGATAAAAAAAATCATTAAATGTTACTGATAATTGAGTATAATTGAAGATTCGTTGAGTATTACCATTTTGTTCGAAAAATAATCATAAATGGGACATTAGAACAAAGCAGTAATGAAATGTGTATTTTTCAACATTAAATTAATATATCTGTTAGAATTTCTTTGTCTTTTACCACGCAGGTTTGTGTATCTGAGGTATTTAATTAGTGTGCTTAATATATCGTTAGAAGAAAATATCTATTTTGTTTTATTTCTGACTTTAAAGTAGTTCATTATTATATTAGGTGACGAAAAACAATTTTGAAGATAATTAAATTAAATTATTTATAAATTAAAATTAAGACTTTATTAATTTATGATTTATGATTATATATGATAATGTGATGATTCACTTTTTTTCAGATTTATTTATTTTGTATCCTATTTCTAAATCACTATTTCGATTAATAAAAATATGTAGTTCAATGTTTGATTCAGTTAAATAATAAACATTTTTCATAGAACACCCACGACATTTTCGCATGGCATTATTTAATGTAGTATTTAATGTCATGTTCGTTATCAACAATTATACCTACCTACATACTGAACTAAATTCCTAAACTCATAGTGTATATGGATATAAAGCGATATAGTATAAATAATAACCTACATTGAAACCACCCATGTCAAACTGGTAAAACTCGATAAAATGTTTTGCTAATCTGTTTCTTTAATTCTTTTTTACACTAACCAAACCAAGAATATTATGGTGGAATCTATATCATTCACGGGAAGTACCTATGCGGTTTGCTTGGATAGCGATCTGGGATTCTTTGGAGCGAGACTTCAATGGTTTTTTTTTAATCAAGGAGAACACATTTTTGGTGTGAAGTTGCATTTTTAGAACATATTTTAATACAAATTAATGAATTAACTAGAAAGATATACAGAATAAATCTATGTATCGAGAAAATATTTAGTTGCTACCAGGATACGAACCTGGACCACTTCCTAACCGGGGAAGTGCATTCTCCACTTTCGCTATAGCAATCGAATACATTTTCGACAAATTTTGAACTTATATTTTGCAATGTAATATAAAAATAATCAACTTTAAATTACGGTTAATCTCAAATATTTTCGAGTAAGTCCCGATAAGAGACGCCAGAATTTAATAAATTTATTTATTTTAATAAATTTGAAAACTGTAATACTTACATGTTAAGGAGAACACATTTTTGTTGTGAAGTAGAATTTTCAGCACAACCTTCTGTGGTATTAAATAATAAAAAATGTCGATAGTTTGATTTTTGTCTGTATATCTTTCTAGTTGATTAATTTAATACGTATTAAAAATACTAGAATAGTTGACACGTGGTAGTACAAATGCACGTGCTGTCTCAAGAGAAAGACGTATTCGAATGTATTTAATCTGTTTCGGTTGAAATCACTGTTGATTTGCGTCTTCACGGAATGATCTGAATTAATATGCTAGCCCAACAACTTATCTGCAGACATTGATTCCTGGATGAAGTATTGATTTCTTAGTGCTGCTGCTCAATGATGTTATTGATATAATAATAATAATAATAATAATAATAATGGTAATAAATATAATGATCAGCCTGACGAATCATCCAAGGAAGAATATGAATGTTTCTTTAAGATATCGATTCTTAAATACGATGTTCTTAATTATGTAATAAAACACATCACCATTTTTTTTTTACATATTTTATTTCGAAAAAATCATGTTTTTTAATAATGTGTTAATATTATCATAAATATTATATTAAAAGTATAGTATACCATATAGTAGTTTAATAGTATATATTATTATATTTAGTTCGACTTTCAATATTAAACTAACCTTTTTTTAAATGGTAACCTACTTTGAACATCGTTTAAAAGTAAACTAGTGATAATATCGTAAGTTACATATTTTGCATGCGCAATTCCATGCGTCCTTACTCTCTAAGTGCAAAAATGTTAGCAAATATGTTAATTTACAGTATACCGCTAAATGTATTCAGTTCTATTTGCATAAGAAATTTAAGTTATCAGTCGCCTCTGCTGTGTCTTTGACATCATGACGTAAATCACGTTTATAGATTTTATTTATAATTTTATTAGACTATTGTCATCTATTTCGAGGGTCACAAGAATGAGTTCACTGTGTATTAATACTCGTATAATTCATTAAATAAAATAACTAACCGTTACATTAATTCACTTATTATCTCATTATTCTCAAATATATTATTATCTCGTTTGGGGTTGAAACTATTCAATCGAAAATAAAACGTTAAAAGCTTCGAAAAATGCCATTGACACCGCACATTTCTGTATAATATATGATTTATTTATGTAAATGAAACCTGGGTATTTCCATGCAAGCTTAGAAACATGTGGGCATTTATCAAATATTGACAATCATTCGGTATCGCGTGTGGAGTGAATTTAAAAAATATATTATCCAAAATAAGCTATGAAGTTTTTTCGTGCCAACAAAAATGTTAAAATCTGCAAACTCATTTGTAGGATTTTCATTTTACATTGTTTACGTATATGATGCATCGTATAAAAAGAGTATCCTTTTCTTCAAATGTTTTGTAAATATGGATATAATTAATATTTTTAAAAACGCAAATTCCGATTTTTGCAACACATAAATATCAAGATTTATCGCAAAATTTCGTAGAAAATTCACTGTGTATTTGAATTTGTGAGATTTAGAGTTTTGAGAAGTTGTTTTAGTACTTGACTAATTTGAAAATGTGAATAATAAGTTTTGCCAACAGATAGATTTTTGTCACCAAAATATATAAAAATGAAAGATTTATTATCAGTATAAATTGGTAAAATATTCGGGTTTACATGTGAGTCTGATGACCTCATTCAAGTTCAATACGTATTTACAGCGTATTGGTAAAACAGAAATTTTCCATTAGGCATTTATTTTTAACGTCTATCGGCAGATAGTTATTTTATTAAAGCAACGCCAAGTAATTGACTTGAATTGATCATTACTGCTATTAATACTTTTTTTTCAAGGGTTATCACCATTTTCATGTGCGTAATTTTAATTTATTCACAGCGACGAATTTAAATATCGCACATTTATTTGAAAAGTGTAATAAGTCAACATTTTCTGGTTTACGTTTTATTTCGGAATAGTGAAATAAAGTTAATGCTCTAAGCTCCATGAAAAGTTAGTTCACCCCTTCTCTGCGAACAGCCCCTTGTATCCCTTGTTCATCATTCCCCGTAGTAAACAGTAAAATTTCCGACGCCTACGAAGCAATACGAGTCAATTTCGTTCATAAATGTACTAATTCACTATTATAAAGAATAGTTCCATTATTGAACCTTAAAAATTATTAGTGCTCTTGTTTTCGATGTCCTGTAAAATTAACATTTTTAGGTTTACGACATCTCTTCTTACTGTCGTTAAGTTTTTAACTGACAATAAGATAACGGATATATATTAAGTATTAGTAAAACGAATTATTTATTTTAAATATGAATTAAATATATTAATTAGAAAAAAAAATGTTGTTGTGCCACCGAGATTAGAATCTGGATTTCTTTCCAAACCGGGGAAGGTGCATTATCCACTTATGCTACAGCGATGATATTTTTAGTAACAAATTTTCGATCCTATGTTACCTTTTTGATATTAATACATTTAATCGTTCCATTATTTGAAAGAGCCATCTAACTTATTTTTACGGAATCTCAAATACCTTCACAATAAGAATGTTTTCTCCAAAGATTAATTTATTATTAAATTCCATCTAAATTTCCATTGGTATGTTATATGTATTTAATTTAAAAATAAAAATGTTGAGTTACTTTACCACAGAGTCAAGAAAACCACACCCGCATGAACGATTTTCAGATGGACTCGTATAATTTATATAAGAATACGTTATTCCGCGAAGCGTATACTTTTGACTTCACGTGGTTGACGTTAACACTCCCCTCCCCTCACCCCGCGCCACAGTCCTGTGACAGAGCGCCTCGCGGTCGGAAAACTTCAAGTTCGCCGCCAGTACTGAACGTACTGGCGTGAAAAGCCAGTGTTTTTCCTCGACGCTTTGGCGCGCGCGCCGGTGTGAGTCGCGTTCCATATTTTAAAACGCCGATATTCGAAAAAATAAATATTTTCTTAATTGTTCGCTTGGTTTTCTCTCGCGTCAGAAATACGCATTTTTTTATTGTGCTAGTGAAAAGAAAATTTCCAATATTAATTAAGTGATTAATACAAGTTATCAAACATGTAAAAAAATGTTAAATCGGCCGATTTATTTTCTTAATGATTAATCAAGCAGCGCATCTCTTAATTTTTTTTATCAATTTTTGATAAATCTGTTACGTAACCCGTATTTTATCTCGCTATTTTTACGAATGCATTTTAATTGAACATAAAATACCATGTGATAAAATTATTGTGAACTTAATACAAGTGTTATTTATTTGAGAATCGAAATTTTTTAAACATTTATTTTTCGTGTAGTTATATGTGTTTTATCGTTGTAGTCTGTTTATCTTCCTCACGATTGCGTTGTTTTACCTTGAATTTTATATATAGTACCGACTTTTCTTGACGACGTTTAAGGTTTCCTACTCAATATCACGTGCTTTCTTGTTCACGTTGATATGTAACTAAAGTATTTTATGATGTTGGCTGGTGTCGGTTATACACGAAAGCGGCGCGGCACATGTTGAATGAAAAGACAGAAAAGAAAATAATAATTTAAGTCGCGTCCAAGAAAATACAAACGGAAAAATTCATTGTCATAAATATTGTAATGCCTTCTATCGTGTTAATATTTTTATTGCTTAGCGAATAAACTCGTAAACTATAATTTTATGAAACATAGTAGGTTGCTAATGTTACTTACGATACATTTCCGTAACATCATAACTTAATGATTAATAAGTTTTTAAAATATAAAACTGTAATTTTTTTTTCCTGCGAGTAGTACTTTATAATAGTGTTTATAGAGCACTTGTGACATATTCTGACTTGACCAAAGAAAACATAGATAAAAAGATACATTAATAGATTGTTTATATATACGAGTATGCATTTTTTCAATTTTTTGTACGGTTTCTGTGATTTGTGATATATATTGCGAACTTAAAAAGCATCCCCATGACAAATTTGGTATTTTGGATATATCACCATTGTGATGTACAGAGTTAATTTTTTTATTATTTCAATTTGTTTGCATTCTGTTCATATACGTCATAAATTACTCGTGTTTTTTTTTTAAATATTTTATAAGTATTAATATTTAACGTCAATAAAAACGATTAGAAAATTACTTGAAACGTTTGTATGATTTGTTTGTGATGAATTTCGTAAGTTTATCGTGCATGTATTGTATTAAATAAACTTGAACATAGTATCGTGACCAATCAGTATTGGAGTAACACGATTCCCTCTATTCTGTACATCAGGTCATCCGTGAATCGTTTCACTGTTAACTCATTAGATCTGGTTAACTAGGATAACTGTTTTTAAGTCAATATATTTTGTATTACATTCGAATGCGATTCAATAAATATAAACTTGTACATACGTGAACGTTATACTGTTAAAATAATACTATCACAAAATTTACAGGTATGTAATAAAACAACAAATTTATAGAGGACCATAAAAATAATAAATAACATGTATATTTATAACCAGAATCAAATATTTAAAATTCACTCATATTACGGTATATTTTAAATTAGTTAATTAAAAAATATTTTTTCTAACGGTTTACGAAAAAATATTTATTGAACGTTTTTCTATAGTTATATGAGCAAAGGTATAATTTTATTTTACAGATAAACTCGTAAATTCAAGAGCAATAAACGTGAACAGTTTAATGTAAATATAACTAAATCCATTAATATTTTTATTAACCTATCAATAACATCCTAAGCCCTAAATTTGACTCAAACAATGCGAATGGTACTATACTGGGATAATTGGTTTAAATTGTACCCACCTGTTAAACATTCTCATAACTCAATACGAATAAATCACTTATCTACGTAGTTGTTAAGTTGGTATATACATGACATTCACCTTCCAAATTGTTTAATAATACCCTAGGTTAAAAAATATTTTTTGACTAATGACTGAAATAAATTTTCTGAGAATCTAAATCGAGTTTATTTGATATTTTCGTTTTCATTTAAATTAATCAAAAGATCTCATTTCATAATTTAAAATATTTAGCAAAACATTGTTCTTGCGTATAATAATATTTTAGTCATTTATAAAAAGGTAGCGTGATTCTTAAATCGTCATAAAATTATTTCTTCATTGCGTTCTACTTTTTTAACTGATAATATCCTTGTATTTGTATGTCATTCGCCCCATGAAAGGAGTAATAGCATATTTAATCTAGTATATGACGTCATGAATGACGTTATTATCTTGCAAAGCGTAGAATATATAACGTCCTTACTGCAGCCCTTTTAAATCAAGTTCAAGTATGGAAGAGACTCTTCAAGGAGGATATTTATTAAGATAAATTAAATTAATCAACTAGAAAAATATACATAAAAAATCTAATTATTTAAAAAATATTTTGGTTACTGATGAGATAAAGCCACAGAACTATGTTCTGAAATTACAACTTCTTATTCTTAAAAAACGATACAACTTCTTGTTCTTAAAAAAATACATTTATTTTGGAAGTAAATCCTTTTTACACACTCCCCAATTTTAGACTTGGAAAAAATTGACTGCATATTTGTAACAAAATTGGATGACAGAACGTTTATATAAAAGGTGTTTTTAGTTTTCAATAGTTAAATTTATGTTAATACAACAGATGTCAGTCTTTTTGAAAATGAGTTCTGGATATTTCCGTATACATAGTCTTAAAATATTTTGATTTAATCAAGATGAATTTTAGAATTGCCATTGATTGCAATTGAATGTTTTTTTCAATTAGCTTTTATTCGTTAATTTATAAATTACACGCGTCTGTAAAAAAAATTGGCAATATTTCTTATTAAGTAGGTACATACATTAAAAAAAAACGATTATTTTATTCGAAAAATAATGTTCATGTGTATAATATTCATAATAAAACTCAAAAAATTACCAAAATGTTATGCCTGAGATCCCTGCCTTCAAAACTTGTTTAATTCACGGTTCATTCATCTCGTGTTAAAAATTTAATTATTTATTAAATACGTGATAAGAATTGTAAGCACGGATTCAAAAAATGTAATAATAATACAATTGTTACAGTATATACACCATCTATCATAAACATGTAATACAAATAGAACGTCGGATCGAAGCATAAAAAATATGAAATAGAGATTTAATGTATTTTTTGTGTTAGCTTGATTAATTAATGATTAGCTCTCACCCAGACCTACATGAATAATTGAAAGATAAATAATTTTAGCAATATTTGAATACGCCTAAGAACACACAATTACTGGATTTTTACCTGTAAAGGTACTGTTATTAAATAAATATTAGATATCTCATAGAGACGAAACTATTTTTATTATATTTAATGAAAAATATATAGGACAATGGGATGATAACAGGGTTTACCACCTGTCTTCGGCTGGCTTGAGTGATCACTTTATATATATATAAAGTGATCACTCAAGCACATATACATACATAACGTTCACCAATTCTCACCCATCAATCTCCATATTTATCAAATTTTTGAAAGTAGTATATAGTGTATTACATGGACTCGCTTCGAGTATCACTACACCATAGCCATCTATGGACCAAATTTTGAGTTTTTGTTGAAAATTATTTAAAGCAATATTCTTTAATAATAGTTTTTTTATAATTGTAACTGTCGAATAAAGTAGCCAAACCTTTATTCTTGTAACTTTTACAGCAAATACTTTATAAAAAGTATTAAATACAATTCCATAAGAATCTCATGCAAAATATGGATTTTTTATGTATCGTGTATTATGTCCGTTTAAACTTAATTTGAACTGTGAAGAATTCCATGTGATCAAAGTCACCTTTACCAACAGTTCAGCAAAGGTAACCTTGTAAAGTCAAGAGGAAAATTAAATTACCAATTTATATTATACATAACAGGGATTGTCATTAAACGTATACAAACTATTATATTCTAACCCGGAAATAACTCTGATGTACCCAAAACATCTGCGTTTGCTACGTTTACTTACGTCAGTTAAATTCAAATATGTTTCGGCTAAGTTAGTTTTAATATTTATTAAATATTATTAAATTCAAAATACATTTCTGTGCTTGAAAATACAATAATTAAAATCAATACGTGCATAATCAAGGGAAGATTTTTTCAATTATGCGAAATGTTGTAGAACACCGTGTTACAAAAAGTACACATTAGATTGCCATTTTATTTTCTTTTATATCCTAGGAGACAAATAATATGATTACTTTTTCGATCTAGATTAAAATGCTTATGATTTTATGAAGTTTTCCTATGAAATAGTATTGTATTTTAAATTATAATTTTTCTACATATGGTTATAATAAGACAGAAATTACTTTAGCATGTAATTATCAAAACTAGAAAAATAGTTTATTTATTCTACTATAAGTATTCACCGATGTATTTTTTTAAAGATTACCTGTACCTAATAAATGCAATAAAGTGACAATAAATTAAAAATTAATAACACAATAAAATAATTACTACTAGGTGCTGTCGTTATACTTGACAATTAAGTAAATTTACCGTGCCTTTACGATAATTATATTGTTATTGTTATACGAGTAAAATAGCATATTGCTAGCGTTATAATAAAACAAAGTGATATTGTGATTCGTCATTCAATGAAAGACAGACTGTGACACACGTGACCACGGTGTACGAGAAGTCACGTGTCGAACATAGTACATGGACTAGAGAAAGCATAAATCAAAAGCTGGATTACTTGTCGGTACAGATATCTGTTGTCATAGATGAGACAACAGATGTCCCCGCTGAGATTGGTGAGTTTTGACAAAATATTTTTTTTTTTAAATATGACTTTTATTCATTTGTCACTTGACATTCAATTCAATTAATAGGTTTGACTTAAAGTCTACTACGGTCTACGGTTTGACAAAAGACACGTGGTGAAATAATTTTTTAGATTATTGAAATCCTTTCCTAAAATAGAAATTTCGTATTAATAGAAGCGAAGTAGTCTTTTTAGTTAAATATTTTAATATAATAATCGAAGATCTTACTACATAAACATGTCAAATAACACTTTAATTACATGAATTTAAATATTATGTATTGTAGCTTAGTTTGAAAATAGTCAGAATATATTGATGTGACATGTATTCCGTATACGCAACTCTATTTAAAAAAATAATAATTATAAAGTGATATTTTCGTACACTTTATTTTATATTAAAAATCTGTGTACTTGTCAGTGCAATACTCGCCGTGCATCTTTGTCTAGTACATTATCCAGAAGTTGTTTATGGTGTCAGCATCTGCATTGCTTATTATTTGGTGAAACATTTATGTCTAGGCCTTTTTCTCTATCTTCACTCCTTAACTTTTTTGAGGTATGTATTGTGTTTAAGAATGTGTCCTATCCATTAGCCTCTCTGCCGTGTGATTCCGCAGAATTAGACGATTTCCTCAGTTCAGCGTAAGACGTGGTGTCGGCCTAATGTCCATCAATTTACTTAAATTCTTAAAATATATTAATGTGTTCATTGTAATAAAGCACCAGAAACACCTTCAATTGTAAGAGTTACAAATTAAGACAACAGATATGAGGATCAGAAAGGATTTTCACTTTTTAGACATTATTATTTTCCCAAAATATTTAAAATGTTGTTCCTCACTTCGCCAGAAACAGTTATGAGATTTGTAATACTAACAACGGAGGTATTCACGTTGTTTTGGAATAAAATATACCTATTCCAGCACAAGTACACATTCAGCGGCCTATTATCGCGGTTAAAAAGTTTTTATTACTGTTTTCCTTTTTCTTTAATGCTTATATATCTTGGTTTTATCACATAGACCGCGTGTTCAAATATGCAAATCAAAATGTCTGGCTCGTATATTGTACGTTAAATAAATATTATAATTACCTCAGTCATGAAGCGATTTATTTTGACAGGTGTACATCACAAATTTACAATTTTATGCAACCTCCGTAAAGAAAAACAGAAACCCGGTATTGCAAAACGTTTTGCATAATTTATGATTAAGGTGAAGTTTCAATATACATATTTCTCATAAATACAAGTATTTTGTTCGTATTTTTTTCTCATTAAATGAAGAATTATACTTATAATACTATAATAATATTTTATTATTATTTCATCCGTTCGTCGAATTTATTATTTCGAGAGCTCTTGGCAGTAGAACTCCCAAATAGTTGTATTTTTCAATTTAAATAGATCGCATTAGCTTAGTCATTGCAATATGTAATATGTAAACGAATATTTTTTCCTTCCAGTCTCGGTCAAATCAGTTACTCAGTTTGTCACCAATACGAAATACAGTAGATTCGCCACACTCATTAGTTATTCTGTACTGTATTTTGCGCAAGTTTCGAAAGTAAAATTTCATCCGTAGACACACACTCTTAGAGAATAATCTCAGAACTGCCCTGGAAACAACTATTTCTCAAAAAAAAAAAATATTTTTTCGATATGTACATACGAATAAAGTTGTATACACATATGCATAATATATCTTAACAAAATTGAGATCAAACTCGTATAGTACATTCTAATCGTTACTATTTCGGTTAAAAATTATTAAAAAAACAGCTGAAGTCGAACATGATATTCAGAAGAACAAAAGTAATACCTAGGTACTGTATACATTCTGATAAGACCAGTTCGTACCTACGAATTACCTTGGTCTATAACAGTGATAGGTGAAGCAACACTAGATGTATTTGAAAGAAAACTCCTCAGGAGAATTTTCAGAGTCATACGATACATGTTATATACAGGAATATTACGATTTTTATGATAAGCCGAACGTCATAACATTTGGTAGTCTTTGATGGCTAGGCTATATAGTACGTATGAATGATGCATAACCCCCAAAATGACTGCTCATTAAGAATAAATAGATGTAAAATGAGGTGACAAGACAATAAAATAAATACGTATGTATCATTGTCGTCAGTAATTGACGGGAAGCAGTCCGGTGCAGAGCCTGGTGGAAGTGTATTCTTGAAGAGACCAGAACCCATACCGGGTTGTAGATCCAAGGATAATGATGGTTGATTACATACCACATTCAATATAATTTTTTCAATCGTGCTGGAGATGGACAACTACAAATTTTTCGCGCATTCAGACCGACAACCCTAAATACAAATATAAATGGGAGGATAAACCGATTAATCCTAATAAGCCGATATCACGATATTAGATTTCAATAGATTTGTATTACCATGTCTATTATTATCATTGACCTTGTTTATCAGCATGAATCGTAATTGTTAATGATCTTGAAATTGGTTACATGTTTTGAAACGGCGCAATAGTTCATGACCATTATAATTCATTCAATTTGTAAATATTTTCTATCATATTACGTAAAACTTTAAACCGCGGAAGTTGTTATGCAATTTGAATATAAATTTTATTTAAATAATATACTTGTGAAGAATTTGTTATGGTTCACTTGTAATAAAAAGCAAACCTACCTGATGTGTACATATTGTATGTTTGCATTAGTCTAGTTTTATATTTATTAGTGTATACAATCAATGAATGATTTAATTCTCAATTAAAAGTTATATTTTGCTATTTATATAGCTTTTTGAAACTAAAAGAATTCAAAAATATAGTTCTATGATTGAAAGAACATGTACGTAATGTACGTAAAGTAAGACATTTTTGGATGAAGATCGGGAAGAGATCATTAATTTCGAATTCTAAAAATCTCTTTCACAAATATTTTGATATCTTTCTTTTAAAATTTCAGAATTTAGTGAAATGTTGTGAGAGCTTGTATTCGGCCTAGTTTTTAATAACAATGAAAACATGACTACGTAAAATGCAGCCAAATGGCAATGTATCAATTTAGTTTAAAGATTCACGAAATACCTACCTATTGAATGCAATCTGAAGGTAAATTCGTCGTGGAGCCGTATAATTACTGTGTTTTGTGATAGTAATAGTTAAAAGATTCTTTGAATATAATGATGTCCACATTTACAAGACATTAGTTCTTGCGATGCAATTGGTATGGTTAATTTATTACATATTAAATTATAAAATATTAAATATCGAGAACCGTCAGTTGATCCCCTTAATAATGGAATTCATTGTATATTGGTGTACAACCTGCTTCTGAAATAATTGTACTAAGTATGAACAACTTGTATCAACTCTTGTCTTAAGTACTACTGATAAGAATTTATTTAATTGTTCAAAGCTGATTAGTTTCTGATTTATGTTTCAATTGTTATTTAATGATCATCGTATCATCATACTATCACGATGTATTATGTAAAGTGTAAAGACTGCAGACAAGTTTTTACAAAATTTTGCTACATTCTAGTAGGTAAATAAAGATATATTTGAGTTAACAAAAGAATTAAGATACTCAAATTATCTTTCTGTATGTACCACAATAAAAACGATTTATTGTACTATCTAAGCTTGTTTAAATCTAATTATTTTAATGATTGATTTAAACACTTTTTAACTTTTTTCCACTATTTTTATTGTTTAATGCCATCTTCAGACTGGTATATTTTTATCTTAAGCTAGGATATTTATATAATACAGGGTTTTTTTCAGTAAGTCTATGTAAACTGAAACTTGGTGCCTATTTGACTCTAATTTTGAGATTTTCCCTTATATGTTGTTTAGTACTATTACATGAATTTGGTTTAGTTTGGTTTGCCATTTCACCATGAATAGACCATAATATTGAAAATTTATTTCTTAATTCAGTTCGACCGTAACCGTCGACATAATCGTCCATTCGGGCAAGTAATTCGAATAACCATGGATCGTTTTTGCACCAATACTATAATTGGTAATACGTAACCACGGAGATGTCAGTGCACACCGAAAAATCTATTGTTTCTTCAAAAATTCTTTTCTTCGCTAGTCTACGCCGATAAACCGGAGACAATAGATGACTTGGAAGCCAACATTCGTCGCGTTATTGGCGATATATACTCCCCAGCTGCTCCAATAAGTTGTCGAAAATTGGACTTTCGAGCTTTATTCGAGCCATCCGCGGTGCCCCAAACGCGTAAAATCATATTTAAACACTAATGGCATAATATTATCTATCCAATAAAGCCAATACCATGGCCATTACCGCGATTTTTATGTATTTTATTTAATTTTAAAGTTTTATACCTCTAAAAAAAACACCCTTTATAATATGCATTATATTATGTACATCCATAAAATTAAAGCAAAACACATGCAAAATAAGAGCATGTCTATTGAATTGGAAATAAGAAAAATTATGAATTATGGTTGTTAGATCAAAAATAACTCGCAATTGATTAATGTTTTTTTATTATCTAGTTCTTTAAAATTTCCCTGTACGGCGTTAAGAATTCATCTAAATTTCGTTGAATCTTGAGCTTTCTTTGAAGTTAGGAGATTTTCTACTACCTTGTCTGAAAGTTGTATGGATAGGGTATCATTTAATGATTTGATATTTACTGCTGGTCTGACATCATCGGAATTACATCGGTTATTATTTGACCTCGCAACTAATCCATCCAACCCTTGTACTGGTAGTTCATTTGCACGTATCTCAATATGTTCATAAATCAACGACCATAAGTAAATCATCAACGAATAATAAATCAGCAACCGTGATTAACGAAATGGCGGAAATAGATACCGTGAATACCGAGAGATGACTATATTCTCTTGTTTTTCCGCTAATATTTCCATGTCTCACTGAATAAACAGGGTGCGGCAGAACCGATAAAGCAGTTTTGAGGAGTTATAAAAAAGTAATGGGGGTATATAAAGAAAAAATGTTTTTATTTTCAAAATAAACAGTAGGTACATATAATTTATAATCAATGAGTTTTGAAAATAATGTCCTCAAGATAGAGGCTACTAGCAGCAATGCACCGCTGTAGAGGATCTCTGAAGTTTTGTACAGCTTATTCAAACATATCGTGGGGTATGATGTTAACTTTGTGTGCTACCAATTTCCTCCAACTGCTTAACCTAGAACCAAATTGTGTTCGCATTTGAAATGGCCTTTTTGCTCAGAACGTTGAACCATCGCCGAAAAGCTCTTTGCGTCGCGATCACAGATCGGTTGTTTTCGAAGTTCACGCGCACGGAAAAGCCCCGATGTGCTCCGATCCAAACCATGTTGGTTAATGAAATGGGTTCATGACAAAACAGAGGGAGATCACGTGCACCTACCTCCTCCCTCCACCGCCCGAGCGTTGAGCCCTCCTAACCGTTTAGTCGGTTCTGCCGCGCCACGTAAAATCTATCCTGAGATGTCCTCATGAATTGATGATTTTTCTGAAGTATTTTCTAGTTGTATTTAAAGATTTTCTTTTTAATGCTTGTGTTAGTCTATTGTTAGCCTAGTCGTGTTTATGAATTTTCATAAAAATTTCTGAAGGTTTATTAATAACTCAAAGATTTCTATGAAAGAAAAAAGTATATAAAACAGTGGTGTAATATGAAATAGGCAATTAATTTTTTTTTATACATATAATTTTTATTTTCACTTTGTACTGCACACCCACAATTTTTTTGTGTGCAGTGCATATATAAAAATAATTATTTCCTTTAGTTATTACGTGAAGTATTTTCAAACAATAAATTAATCATGTCCAGTCATAGAGAGTGTTCTTAAAAACATCTATACATTTTTTTATATGAGTAAGAAAGTATTATTTTATGTTAAAACTTAAACTTTAAAAACACTATTAACAGTACTCTAAAATTATAAATAAATACATGATAGGGTCGTATAAACGACGGATTTATTTTGTCCAAAGACGTTGGTTAAACGAAAGTACATATATTGTATTACATATGATTGTATGATATCATTGGTAACAGCATAACCTAAATCTATACCTACCGCACGCCACTGGTCACGACTAGTTTCGGGAAGAGAAGTTCTTTCTATCTACAGGTGTAAATTTAACTAAAATTAAATACAGTTAGTTAGATTAAACATATTTTAGTTCAATTTTCACCGGTAGATGGGAAAGATTGCTCTTTCCGAAACTAGTTGTGATACAACTCAAAAAAATTGTATGTGTGTAGTACAAAATGAATATATATATATATATATTAAATTAATATGGTACGCCATGAAGTAACTGCCAAATCAATCAATGATATAGGCAATTAAACATCGTGCATTTAAATAACATAATAAATTATATAAAACATTAACTTCAAAGAAGAACAGTTAATTGCTAAATGTTTTCGCTATAACAATAGTAAAAGCGTGGATTGGTTTTAACGGTAAATTATTCTGGAAAAATCAGATCGTAAGCAATGACTGAATACCTTTTAATTTTTAACGACCAAAGCAAGATAAGAAACATCTCTTGCAATTAATTATTCAATTAAATAAAAATTTAACAAGATAATTACAATTAAGATAACTTTGATGTGTAATTAATTTTCCATCCGCAAATTATACTGTTTAAGCGATTGTAGAAATGGTGATATTTTAAATGTCAATTTTTATTGCCCGTAAATCAAATCTTTACCATTTCAATTTCATCTCCATCGATGAAATCTGTTACAGAACTGTGTATCGTTTGCACACAACCTGCGGTAATTTATTGTATATTCCATCTTCACATCACAATAACTTACAATTGCTGCAAGAAAAAGCGGTTTCATCCAGATCGAACCAGAGAAAGGTGAACGCTTTTGCCAATACTACCTGTTTTTGAACAGGTCTATTCTAAGACATATTCGAGCTCCTAAATCACCAGCAATTAGCAAACAAAGATTTCTGCATATTTTAGAATGCTAAAATTTTCACATATTTGTTCAAAACAAATGAAGATTGAAAACAGTTTAAAAAAGTTATGCATTTAATAAAATATTTTGTAGCAGAATTTTAAAAATCTTTCGCAAACAATCCAAATTGAAATTTTATTATTGTTAAAAATGAATCTTAAAATTTACTGTGTTTTACAAAATACAGTTTAAAATGCTGATATAAAATTTAAAAATGCTGGCCGATTAACTAGAATTGTAATCATATTTTTTATAATATATGTTGGAGCTAGTGATGGGACGATTAATCACAATCGTAATCGAGAATTGAAAATATCGAAACTATTCTGGGTACCGGAGTATTTTTAACCGATTTTCGATTCCGAAAACGGTTCTTTGGATTTTTTGGTACTTTCACATTAGCTGCTCATAAATTATTTTGACAGCTAAATTCTTGCCAGCGCGAAAAAAATCGCCGGCGAGCATATTCGACGGTGTCTATTTGGATCCACGGTGCGCAGGTTCGGTCTACACTCGTTCATGAGAACGCAATTATATACGCGCGGTTCAAGTTTTGCGCAAAAGAAAGATAACCGGTGTTTTTGGTACTTATTCGGGTTAACTAGGAGTGAGGAACCGAAGTTAGCCGAGCAAGGGATGAACTGTCAAGAGTGCGGGAGAAAGTTTTTAGTGCGGAAACTTGGAATTATTAATGTAAATAATTACAAAAATTAATGAACTAATTATAATCATAATTATCACTGAAAAGTGTCGTAAATATTACTAACCTCAAAAATATTGTTGATGTAATGAAGGGGTTACGTTTTAAAACTAGTTTAAAAATGTAATGAAAGTCATGACATAACCTTAACAGCGCTTGAGGAACAATTTACGTGTCAAAGCTCGTTTCAGTAATTTCGCGTCAATTTTTGTTTAAAACTTCATTACTTTCATTCGCTTTTTAAACACTTGCACCCCACTATTTAATATTTTCTTAATTTTTAACGTTAAAAAGCATTTTTTAATATTATATATATATATATTGTAATTATTTGTATTAATTGGATAGATATACAAATAAAATCAATTTATCGAAAAAATATTTTGGTTGCCACCGGGATTCAAACTAGACACATTTTTATCTGTAATCTAATTGTTTTTAATTGTTTCTAACTGTTTCTAATTGATACATTTAATCTGTATTAAAATACCACAGAACTGTGTTCTGAAAAAATTGCAACTTCACAATAATAATGTGTTCGCCTTAAAAATAAATATATACATATATATAATTCTACTTATCTATGTACATACATTTTTCAGTTTTTCAGTAGGAATCGGAGTCGGGAATCGTATCGGAATCGGTAAAAAATTTGGAATATTCCCATCACTAGTTGGAGCTGTAGTATCTTATAAATGAAATAAATAATATGTACATACATATATATGGTATACTATCGCTGTTAACGTTTCGTAATCATTATATTGTCAACAAAATTTATTTACATACTTAATTTTTATAATTATTTTCGTGTTGTTTACAGCTCAAGGTTGAGTTTGAGTTAAATTTGGGCTTTTGTTTACGAAACAATAGGTACATAATTTTAAATGTAAACAGATTCTAAATCATAAAAATGATTCAAATATTAACTTATGTATTTAATTATATTAAATAAATCATATATAATACTTTTTTTTTATAGGCTTTTGCTAATTTTTTTATTGTAAATATATTTTTAATCTACTTCCAATATTTTAACCTGCAAAAATTATGTGACTTCAATATTTAAAAAAAATTAAAATGTATGTATACTTGTAAGTACCTACGTCATTAATAATTGGTGTTCTAAGCAAAAAAAAGATACACTTTTCGAGAGACACTTTACAATAACATTCATAAGTTTAAATAAAAAAATTCAAGTTTATGCGTTAAGCACGCTTGAGATGAAATTTTTTACGAAAATGGCGATATAAAAATTATACAATATGCACGAATACAAATAAGAAATTATCAAAAATATCGTTCTTCGGAGTATATAAAAACTCATATTATTATGATATATTTTGACTTAAGGTAATTGTAGAGGTGCCAAGACGGAAACAGAACAAAAAATTATGACACGTACTTTTATCATCGGGGAATTATTTGTTTACGATACATCTAATCTGTTACATAATGCGACGTTAGAATAGCTAACGTAAATCAAAGTTTATTAAACCCAATGACTGTTTCCGTAATGTGATTAGATTACCAGACGACAGGTATTTGACTAGCGCTAGTGGAATTTACTTATCTCACTATATATGGCCGGCGAATAGCTGATTTAGTTTAAAAATTCTATAAAATTTGTTCTTTAATTAGTTCAAACACATTTTAAAACCTTCAAGGATAATATTATTAATCAAAGTATTTGGTAAATTATCGGATCATTAAACAGAGACAAGTTATGAGCTAAAATAATTAACTAAATTATATGTTATTAATAATTAACTATCATTATATAATTAACTAAATAAGTCATTGTGAGTTGGATTCTCCGTTATTCACAGTCCGACTTTGTCATTATGTAATTTATATGTCATTTACAGATTGATTTTTCTGCTACCTATAAAATCTTAACGCGTAATTTCCATTATTAATTTTCAAACTATATGTATTAGCTAATAGTTTTATTAAATACATTTAAAAAAAAAAATTACACCAGTTTAATGTGACGTTCTTGTGGTCTAGCGGTTACGATACTCGCCTAGTGATCTAGCGGTCGGAGGTTCGTGCCTCGTTCCAGGAGGCCATCAAGTTAGTCCTATTTTTATAGCACCCGCTTTTAGCTTAGATTGAAAAGAGTAGGAATATTGAAATACTAAATTAATGTATTAATTATAAATATATACATATAAAATCAATTTTGTCGAAAAATATTGTTTTTGCGTCACAATATATTTTTATATGTATATATTTATAATTAATACATTAATTTAGTATTTAAAATATCACAGACCTATGTTCTGAATAATTACAACTTCACAATAAGAATGTGTTTTCCTTAAGATTATTGATGTGACACGTATTCCGTGTACGTATCTATACTTAAAAAAAAGTTTAATATTATGTGCTTTATTGTTATTTATCAAGAGTATGAAATTATATAGTCGTACGTACTGTTCCCACTTGTATGTACTGTTCCCACTTATATATAATACTTACCTACGATAACGATGTTTGAATACGGCATCACTTGAAAAATTAATCTTTTGTCAATAAAATACATATAAAACTCAAACCTACGTAAACACCTTGACATTAATTATTTTACGAACATCACATTCGCAACAATAAATTCTATTTTAAAATACCCATCACTATTCGTTAAATTGTGGATAAAATGTTGTTAAATATGGATGTACATACTTTGTGCATTCGATAAAGTGTATTCAAAATGATTTATTGTTAATATTATAAAATTATAGTAGCATGGTTCGAGTAAAAAATCTAAGACAATTCATTCTTATTGACTTCTTTTACTAAATTAAAATATAATGAGTGATTATTTTATCCATGTTTAAATATAATATTAAAAAATAAAGTCTTTCTTTCTCAGAACTTTGATTTATATTACAGTATGACTTTCATCATTTACATTAAACATTATAAAGACCTCTTTGGTTCCGATCCCCGGTGTATAATTTTAAATAAACGAGCATTGATCATCAGCCCGGACTACTAAATTCTTCAGAAACCTCGCGTGCTTGTTTTTACCGCATCCATTGAAAGGCTTGATTGTCCCGAAATTGAAAGGCACGCCACCGACCACCACCCGTCTAACAAAATTCCCGGACGGCAAAAAATGTTTGGAATACCATTAATGGATTCGATCATTGAACACCGTGTGTCCATCTGACGGTGGCCTGTCGATTCAGGGGCGAACTCGAATAAATTCTATTAATTTTGACAAAAAAATATATATTTGTAATTTTATATTTACTTCATGTCTTTTCTCAATAAAAAGATTACTTAATTGAAGAATGCAATGTTAACAGGATAGAAAATTAAAAAAAAATATCGTACTACTCTATTTGCGTGACACATGTGGCCTTTTTTTGATTAGGTCTATAAGTACAGTAACCACTTTAAATAATATTTCATTAAGGAGAACACATTCTTATTGTTAAGTAGTAATTATTCAGAATATAGGTCTGTGATATTTTAAATACTAATTAAATATATTAATTAGAAATATACGTATATAAAATCAATTTTATAGAAAAATATTTAAAAAAATAAAGTAGATGGCTTTCAAATAGTGGAACGATAGATGTATTAATTTGAAAAGTGTAACACATAGGTTCGAAAAATTTTCGGTGCATAGTTGGTTAGTGCACCTTCCCCGGATTGAAAAGAGATCAAGTTTAGAATCTCGGCAGCAACAACAATATTTTTCTTATTCAGTTAGTATTTAAAATAATATTGAGCGGATAAAATGCACATACCTAACTGAGGTAAAAATTATTTATTTCCATCAACGCCCTTGTAAGCATAAGATAAAAATGTATTTAATTTAAATATAACACCACGTTTTTAATATAATATTTCAATATAACAGTTCAAATGTAACATAAAAACTAAGTATATTTTACATACAGATATTTCTTCAGCTCAAGTATACTCCTGCAACGAATTTCAACTTGTTACCAAGCCGATGCATCAAGTATTATTGGCGAGTTAATAACATAATTATTTCTATATGTACCTGCAAAGAACAGTTCATGTTGTCTCGTTTGAGTTGGTAGTTTATATGGAACCATTTGTATTAACTTAGGGCAGTCCAACATGCTGTTGATAATTTTATATAGAAATACTATATCGCTCACATCACTTCTCCAGTACTCATTAAATAATCGTAATTTATATTTTCTATCGGAATATGAAATTTAAAATTGATAAATCTTAGAAATTTATGTTATACTCTTTCGATTTTTATAATACGTGAGCCATAATAGGGAGACCACAGAGTGGAGAACTTCCAACGTACTTCTTACAATAGATGTATATAAAGTTGTTAGAGAGCGCAGCGAGTTTTTGGTTGTCCTTAACACAAATCCTAAGGATTTCATTGCCTTGTTACAAATTTTGTTGTAATGTTGAATAGAAGACAATTTTTCGTTGAAGAGCACACTCAAATCCCGCATAACTGCAACTCTACTTAGATCAATATTGTTAATGCTATATTGTAAAAGAGTTGATTTTTACTGCCATTGAAACTTATTTGTTTACATTTTTCCAGCACCACCTAGAAAGCAAATTTAGATTATTTTGCAAAGTAATACAGTCATTTATGTTAGAAATTGCTTTATATATTTTATAGTCATCTGCAAATAATAGAATACGAACTCTATTAAAAATGTCAACGATGTCGTTTATGAATAGTAAAAATAAAACAGGTCCAAGTTGGAACCCTTCTGGTACCCCACTGGACGCTTCAAATTGAAAGATTTATAATTATGTATTTTAACGTAAAGTTTTCCAGAAGTTAAGAAGCTTTCAATCCATTTTAAGGTGTTATTGATTGTTCCCAGAGCTTTTAATTTTTTTAATAGTAGTTTATGCGGAATCTTATCGAATGCCTTGCTATTGTCGGTATACACCGCGTCCGTCTGCAAATGGTTATTCATATTTTTATTGATATACTGTTTGTACAAGAGTAAGTTTATTACTATTGATTTGTCGCTTACAAATTCATATTGTAACGGGGAAATAGCATTTTTTGTATCTATTATAAATTTCTTTAGTAACGCAAATTCGAATATTTTTGGAATCGCGAACTATGTGCATATGATGGGTCTGTAGTTTGATATATCATTTTTATCTCCTTTTTTGATAATTGGAGGTATGTAACTAATTTTCCATTTATCGTGGAATACTCTGAACTGCTAAGAAAAGTTATATCCTAAATTAATGTATTAATTATAAATATATACATATAAAATCAATTTTGTCGAAAAATATTGTTTTTGCCGGTGACGCATACATTAATTTAGTATTTAAAATCACAGACCTATGTTCTGAATAATTACAACTTCACAATAAGAATGTGTTTTCCTAATAAAAGTTATATATTTTTGTTAATGTATTCGTAAGTTGGTTTCTACATTTAATTTTAAAAAATGGAGGAATATTATCTGGGCCTGCTGATATTTTTATGTTGAGTTGGTTAATCTTACTGTCGTCATCTTGTTCTACGAAGCTGTTATTATTATTATTATTCAGCAAAAAAATTAACTACACCTTGAGGAAATACCAAAAATGTGGAATTATAAGATTGAACAAAGTTCAAAATGTTTGTATCCGCGGTTCTTTTACAATATGCCCTATTCCCGAAAAAATAAGAAGCAGCCTGACTCGCATGATATGGACATGATCACATAAATCGCAAGTGGCATTCAATTAATATTCACAAAATAATGAGTATGGAGACCGAAAGTATAAAAACGGAAAGATAACGAGCAACATGGACATGGACAGCTTCAGTCAGTCGGGATCTTAAACATTTGAACGTGGCCAAGGATACGGTTCAGGACAGAACAAGGCAGCGCAGAATGATTAAAGTGTCTGACCCTAGATGAGCAAGACAAAAATGAAGATAATATTCTATATTAAGTGAGCGCCGTGACAGTGCAAGAGAGTCTGCTTCTTTCCAACTAGCCTTTTACTTCTAACAAGTCTAATAGAAACAAAAAGTAAAAGTAGAGTAAGTTCGAGACTGAAATAGACAAACAATTTTAAGATTTAAGACCTGCAAGAGGAGAATGAATGCTCGTATATTGGAGCATACGAGGAACGATGTTCACGATAATGACTGCGGTCGTGGATTTCCAAATTCTAAGGTCACGAAATATAATGAAGAATTTTCCATATACGATAAAGGTGCTGGTAAAAGAATTGCTTATTTTTATATATTTCTCGTAAAACTCGTTTTATTAATTAATTTAATAATTTAAAATTTAATATTGTCGACAAACCGTTTCGAACGACATTTATTATTAAATTTCCAAATAGCATGCTACAAAATCGTTAATGTGTATTTTTAATTCTTATTTCCTAGTCCGCTTTGGCTTGACCTTTGTGTTAGGTCAGAATGAGAAAAAGCTCTGCGTGTATTGCTATTTGTGAAATGCTGAGGGTTTAACGAACTCGCTGACTTGTTTTCGCAGACGATCATTTGGGCCATATAATTTTTTAATCATTGGAATGCTCTGAATAAATTCTTTACATCATCCCTTATACTACCCGAGTACTATATACCCGTATATATGCATGTACGTAAAAATATGTTAGTGGAATATTTTTCTAGAATATATTCAATTTTAATTATCTAAAAAGTGTTACACATACACATATATAATTATTGAAAATATCTTATTGATCATAATATTTTTATAGATAAAATATTATCAGTTTTAGTACAAAAATATAAACACATATCTGGAAAAAAAAATATTATTGATTACACGTTATCAGATTCTAAATAATTTCACGCCAATTATGATAATGAGCACCTATTTAATTATATAATACAATCCAGATCTACGAATATTCATAACTAGAGTGAAATTTTTATATTAATGTTCATATACATATAAATGTAAATTTTTGTTTAACCAGTTGATCCAATATATCAACAGTACTATCCATTAACGACCGATTTATATGTAACAGTTTTTAAAAACCGCTTCTAAATTTCAAGTAAACTAGTTCTTACTAACGTGATTTTTTTTTATTAGTTTTAATTAATTTATTTATTTAGTTATTCATGTAAGTCATACGTATGCATTAAGCAAAAACTAGGAAAGTGTAACCGTTTTAATTACTTATTTCACCTTTGTCGACAATATATAGAAAACAAGCAATTATGCATTTTTAATGTTCATTTGAATCAATAAATATGAAATAGATAATATTTTTTATTTTCCAAATATATTTTATGCGATAATTTCTCGCTGTAAAAATTTTAACGTATACCTTTATTAAATCAACCCCTTATTAGGTTCCAACTAACATTTTGAGTTAATTTGAGTTATTGCATGAAATAGGTTCCAAATGCATTATTTTTTATTTCATCCATATACACCAACTTTGCTTAACGGATATTAAAGGAAATAGCAAGAGCTGAAAGTTCCAACTACATCAGTTATTTATTTCAATTTATGGACCATTATTGTTATTTTACAATATTTTTAATTTCCCTCATCTCACAGTGGCCATTGAAAATACTGAAAAGATGTTAAGACCTTAAAACTGATCATATGATCATAAACTGAACACTTTTGAGCTCGTTACCTCAAAATAGTGTCAGTGTCAGATGGAACCTTGTTATTCTGAGGGGTCGAAATATGTACTTATAAACACTAACGACGACTAATTATTTATTTTCTTCTTTTTCAGGTAAGCAGTATAAGATATTTAGTAAAATGAAAAGAGGGAGCTTGGTAAGATATATATAATTATTAATTTTATTATATTAGTAATATATTAACGTGCCAATCAATTATTGATTTGAACGAATCTACGATTAATACTTGTATGAAGAAAGCAGAAAATTCTTCAATTATTTCAGTTTCTGAAGATAAAATTGTATTTGTTTTATAAATCACTTCATTCATTCGATAAACTTTTCAATATCAGAGGCAATCCAATACAATAAGAGTTGAAATAGCTTATTATTATTTTTTGGTTATATGATTGTTGGTCCACATGCGATAATATGTGTCGCGAAATTAGTTGAGGTTACCAAAACCGTATTGTCGCTTTTCCATTATTACATAGGTGTTTTTGAGCAGACTGGTTCAAAGAATATACAATTAAGCCATTAGTATGACATATGTAACAGGTATTTTAAATTGTCTGCCATTTTAACCTTCAACAATATACAGAAGATAAATATAACTTATGTACATGCATATAGTTTCGGTGTGTTCTTTAAACATTTACATGTTCAAAATGTTCTTAGGTTTTTACAGCCGTTAATAATCTTCTGTGTACAGTTTTCTGGGCAATAGGTAGTATTTCAATCGAAATTTACTTAGAAAATAGTGTTTATGCAATGGGATCCGAAACGTCGGCCAGAAAGGTCAAATATACACGGCAGATTAGCCCGGAAAACTGCACACAGAAGACGTGTCTACGTATCTGGAACTTAACCACTTGATTTGTTTTTGCGATATTGTTATGATTTTATTAGTATTTACACTTAAGAAAAATATTAATATTTGTTAAATAAATACATTTTTCGATTTTGTATTATTTTTTTTTATTAAATTGGTTATATTATATGGGAATATTACTCTAGGTTATTTCTCTGGTAAAGAAATACTTCTAAGTATATATAGTTCAATGAATGCTAGAACAAATTGATGCTATAACGAATTAGGTTCTAGAACCAATTTCGTACATTGTACAATAAATAATATGCTGTGTTAGTGAAGTATTTCAATAAGTTATGAAAAATTAAAACTCAATCATCATCTATTATTGTTTTTCAAACATAATTTGAATATTTTCGTTTTATTAAATAGTGTGGCCTAAATCAGTAATACAATATAAGTTGTCGGTTAACCCTTGGCATGCCTGGTAGGGTCTGTCAGACCCACCACTTTAAAGAGCTGTCGATATTTTTTTAAATTTGAAACTTACCGCGTCGCGCCTTGAGTAGCTTCGCGTCATAGACTAGCGGTCACTTTATCGCTCCTACCGCAGTCCGCAGGGCGTTCGCGTCCGAGTAGCGCGTGCGTAAAATGTGTGCGGGCCGAAAATTGTCGCTCTAATGATGACTGAATAATCATTGTTGTCCAAAGATTATAGTAAATTAATTAGTGCCTTCAATGAATCTTAGCCTGATTTTGATCTCTGTCTTAAGTGGAAGATTTTTAATTAAAAACACGAGAGTCTATTTTTAGTTACCTTAAGTAATAAGTATTTAAATTAAAATAATAAAAATTAATAATAACTCAATACTTTTACATTTATTTATTTTCTATACATATAATATTAAAAGTAATAGATAATGTGATATCTAACATTCCAAGCATATTACTTCATATAAAAAAATGATATTCAATTACGGGTCCATCAGACCCACCAGGGTTATGGTGTGATTTCAATTCACCAGGCATTCCAAAGGTTAAGGGTTTTCATTGAAGAAACTTGAAGAAACAAAAGTTTTTTTGTACTTGTATTGCAAAATACCTCATCTCCGAGATATTATCAATAGGAGTTTGCAAAATAAGCGCAAGATATGTCCAACGCGTCCCTTTGATGCACGCGACTGCAACGTATTATGCCGCAATTGTTCGTGACACTGTTTATCCGATTGACTTATCTGTCATTACGAAACACCCGAGTTCAAATCGTTAGTTTTATATTCATGTCTTGTGTTTGTTAAATTTTCACCATGACGTATTCTCTGCAGTGGATTTCTTGTTCGTTTCATCGGTTGTTCAATAAAAGTTTCACGTAACCCGCGGTCTGCGGATAAACACAAAATCGAGGCATTTCATCAAAGTGTAGCTGTTTTATAAGACAAAGTAGTCAGTAGTAAACGTAACTAAAAGATTTTTTTTTTATGTATTGTAATTTCCTTATTGACCTCGTGATTAACAGTGATTATTTTGTTTTGTTATCACCTGTGATATAAATCCTTTTATACCTAAGGTCATTTACGCATTAATCTTTCTTTGAACGCTTTATATACTTACAGTATCATCTATAAATAAGTAGGTACCAAAATACATCAGTTATATTTCTCACATGTCATGAAATTTTGTCGTATTAACCTTAATAAATAAAATAATCAGAGCCCGAATCTATATGTCGCTATCAGGAGATTCCTTAATTGATTATTCGATAAAACAGAAAATAAAATTTTTATTAATTCTTCAAATAGAAGAAATATTGTTTTTCTTCAAAGATTTTATCGAAAGAACGTAATTAAAGAATAGTATTCTCATTAAAAAAATATATTTTACAATATCATTTGAGTCGCACAGCGGCAGAGTGCCCTACCTGCAAAGCGATTACAAAGGGATTAAAAAAGACGACAAAACTTCGTATTTTTATTTATTAATAAGGAAAGTATTAACATCATTATAATTATATAATTCTTCTAGACAATAAACTAAGCCAATACAATACAATTAATTCTGAGTATATCAGTCTATGAAAATGAAAATAAGACATTTTTCACTTGGGCCACTCTGCCGCTGTGAGACTAATTTGATATTCAGCAGTATTATTATCTACTAATTAAAAATAATTATTGCTTATTTTATTTTAACGAAACATATAATATATATATATATATATATATATATATATATATCATTAATGACCTTATAAGATAGTCTTACATAGATATATTTAAGTACAATGTAAAGATGTTATTATTGTTGCAATTGATATTTTCATGATTAAAAAATCGAAAATATATTAAGCCAGTTAAGAGAATGAAATAATAAAATTATATATAACAAATGTATATTAAAATGTATGCATTCATATGAAAATAAATCAGGTGTTTCCAAGTTCATATAAATCTTCCTGTAATGTTCGTAATTTGAGAAAGTTACTTAACTGAAAACTGAGCGAGGTCAAGCGAAAGGTCATGATGTGACTAACACGCGAAAATTCTATCCATTTTAAATTTCTAACGCGGCACCGATGACCTTTGTTTATCTTATCTCAATCTAAAACATGATAAATGATTGCAAAACTTGTAACGCTACCTTTAATTTACCATTTTCTGTTTTAATTACATTAATTTCGTAATTGAAATAAGTTCACAACAAATTAAAATATTTGTGCGGCAATTTTTCACTTTTGATATGCAATTAATTTTTTTTTCCTCGTGATTTATTTTTTATTTAATTACTACTAAACTACCCGTTACAACGTAACACGAGAACTGTATTTCTACATTTAAAGAAAATTTTGTCAATTAATTTTATTTATTTATTAATGAGTAAATTACGAGATATAAAAAGAATTCCTTATTCGTACATTTTTTATTAAATTTTTTATTTTTTTAAATTTTGATTAGTTAAATTTGTGATTTTTAGTCGTCAATAGTGTAAAACATGTGCCTCAGTACGGCTGAAGCCTAAAGAGGTCACATTACAACACTACTGTGTATTATTTCCTTCATCATGTTAAAATTGACATATTTATAGTTACTTCAATCAGATGAGTTTCGGCTCGTAATGCACCTCTACGATCCTGGGTTGCCCTCACATCTCACTCCAGGTTCTATCTATTCATGGCTATGCCACTCCTTCAAAGTCTTCTTCGGCCCAAAATTATTATTATTAGGATAATCTCATTTTCTAGATTTTGAAGAATCTTTTAAGTTAACAATATTTGAGTTAGAGAACACACAATTACTAGATTTTTATCTCCAAACGCATTGATATTAAGAAAAATATTAATTATAGATATCTCAGAGACGAAGCTTATTATATTATATGGCAAGTATGGGTATTACAGGGCCTGTCTTCCGATTGGCTCAAGTGGTCTCTTTACACAATGTAACGGTCACCAATTCTACCCACAATTAACCTCCACATCTTATCAAATTTTTGGAAGCTATATATGTTACCATGTAGAAACCTTTCATATATTTACTACAACTTCATTGTCGCCATCTATGGTTTGAAATTTGATATTTGTTCCCCTGAAACACCATAGATGTCACTAATGAGAACCTTTTTTATGAAAGCTGTATTCTTTTTCTATATATATGATGAATAATTAATGTATTATACTAGAATATGCCTGAAACGTCCATTTTCTTTTAATCGCTGTTATAGATTAGGCTTGTAGTGGTTGGATTTGTTGAAGAATTGAGGCTTTAATGCATCATGCTGCTCACAGGATGCGTAACATCCTTCTCCAGCAATACATTTCAAAGGCATCTATTTTATACTTGTCAATATTGCGAACTGTCCAGGTCTCCGCTGTATACATGAAGATTGAAAGAATAAGAGTGTAAACCAACATAATTTGAATTGCTTGCTTTATGTAACTGTCTTTTCATATTCTCGTAAATTGGTTCATAGTAACTTTAGCTAGTCATATGCGTCTTCGAATTTCCTGCCCGCTGTCACCAACGTTCGTGGCCAACGCTTCCAAATAAATTACTTGACAAAGAAATGGAAATAGGGGTAGTTTTTCGAAATCTCATGTAGACAGCGATCTTCCTCTTATTTTGATCGTCAAGTGTGCAAAATTTCATTAAGAAGTATCAAAATTCTGCTTTAAGAGGTGGAAAAGAGGAATGGGGGTGATTTTTAGAAATTTCATGTAGACAATGACCTTCCTCTCATTTTGAAGGACAAGTGCGCAAAATTTCATCAAGCTCGGAATAAAACTGTAGATATGTATAAAAAATAAACAAACAAACCAACAGACATTCCTATATATATAGATAAAATTATTAATTTTTACAATGTGGCTCTTTACAAGGACTGGATATTTTTTTTTCTAACATTTACGGATTCTCTTGATATGAACCCCGAGATAAGTCTCTTAAGAGAAATATAAATATTTCTGGCCGGTATATTTATGTGTATGAGTACGAATTTCTTTCGTACAAGCATATTCTAAAAAATTTTGCCATTTATTTGTAAGGCTATCGATACTACACTAACTAACTTTAGCTCTGTTAACGCTTCGAACTATGAAGGTCCATTACCGATTTCATGACTGCTCTCCCGGTCCAGGGCAAGTGCAATTTGAAATCTTATCAACCTCGTCTCAATCTTACTGGGCTAATAAACAAATAGAAATTAATGTGTCGGAGGTTTGAAATATTTGCGGTATCAAGTTAGTGTAACATTAACAAACATCTGACGGAGCCGGTTCACTTTTTCTTTCATCGAAGTGAAAGTAAGACCGAAATTTATGTTGCCGCACGTGCTTCGTGTTCCTCGGACATACATGTTCACATCGTTTATATTCCGTCACGGCAGCGACAACTATAACTAAAACATTTTTTCTACTTTGGCAATCGAAAAAAATAATTAAAAACCTCACAGTAGAATAGGGAAAGGACGTTGTAATGTTTAATATGATTTTAGACATTTTCTCACAAACAATATTTAAATGTTGTATGTTATCAAACAATGCAACCAGATTTCCACTGATTTTAATACATTTATAATTTATTTAATCATAATATAAAAACAAACAAATTCATGTACATAAATAATTGAAACCACGTGAAATTTCATTTTTAGGGATGAAACAAGTTGTTAACACAGTTATATTGCACATTTCAATTCTTTATTTATGTAATATATATTAACAACTCAGTGAACAACGAACAGACTAAAATTAAATGCAAATATGTAAGTAAGATAATGAACATGATCAATGCAGCACCATTTAGTAGTCTAGTAATGAGGAATTAAGTAGTTAGGAATGGTTAATGTGGAAGATATTCGAGACGAGTGTTGATAAAACAAAAATAGAAGACACAAATAACGTGAAACTACCAAGTAAATCATTATACAGTCATGGTAGAAGCCTTAAAAATCTCATAGGAAGTATAATAAGATGTACTAATAAGAATGAGGCGAATATTGCACTTCGGAACAAAAAAGTGTGGCATTCTATCAATATGAAACACTGATTTTTCTAGTTAGACAGGCACAATCCAAACACTATTACCCAAATGTTCAAAGGTTTTTTATGAAACTTTGTGGAATTTCATTATTATATTGTAAATTGAGTTGAAACGCTTTGTTTATTTATTATGGAATATAAAACAGTGTTTTAACTCAATTTACAGATGCTATTATACATATGTGTTATTTAGATAATTAAAGAAGTAAATAAATAAACGTAAAAAATACACCACTAAGTATGTACGTATAAAATTTCTTCCCATTATTTTACTCATTTTCTCTCCCTTCTTCTTTTCTTTTCACTTCTGAAATCAGATTCCCTCACCACACTTTTTCTACTAATATATTTTTTTACCGTACTGCGTATTCGTACTTCTCAATACATAAAACAAAAAATATATTTAGAAAATGCGTTGCACTTCTGCACTTTAACTTTTTTATTTTTCGCCGTATTGACATTTCACAATTTTACGAGTAAATAAACAATACATTTACTGTATTAAAATTGTAACATTTATTTGCATTCATTTTGTAAATAAAAAAAACATTTTTATATTGATTTTATATCGTTTTGTTTGAAACCATTTTTCTTTTAATTTATTCTGAAATATTTTGGAAAAATTATGTCAACCATCAATTGCTTTTTGCCTTGATCTAATATATTATATAGTAGTAAATATTTTATGGATGCGGAGTGTAGGGAAATATTTTTAATTCCCAATCAGAAATATTTTAGAACAAAACCCTGTAAAGAATATATTACGGCTATCGTACTGTAATGCTTCTAGCAGGAAACGTGCACCATTACAAAGAGATTAAATCGAACGTTAATGAGAGTTATTTATTCACAATCTATTGTATTCTTCATACTGAAAACTTATGACACTGGAATGATTAGATGTAAATATTAAACAGTTTGAGTTTACATGCAGAGATGACCGGAAGTAATTACTCCAGGAAGTCAAAGGAATCCATTGTAGTAATAATAACATATCAACAACTACTGTGTTGTTTTGCAAAATTGGACACAGAAAAAACACGCATAATTAATTATGCATGACAAAGTTTGAATATCTTCTAATTGGTAAATATTTTTATACAATGGTGCTTGTGGTCTAGTGGTTACGATACTCGCCTAGTGATCTAGCGGTCGGGGGTTTGAGCCTCAAATTAGGCCTATTTTCGTAGCACAAGCATTTAGCTTAGTTAGTTAGTAGAATATTGATATGACACGTATTCCGTGTACGCATCGTTATTTAAATTTATTTTTATTGAAATGGTTAAATAATTATATTTATTCAGTTTTTATTGAAATCATTTTTTATTTGTGAATTTACGATTTTTAGAACTTAATTTCGTGAAAATTTAAATAAATATAGATTTACTTAGAAGTATATATATATATATATATATATATATATATGGAAAAAAATACAACTACCGAAATTTTTTTAGTCATATCACCGGGACTCGAGTCTGGAACTTTATACTGCCGATAGAAATTTTTTACCAAGGTATATACGGGGTTAGGTTTTATAAAAGACTAACTTTTAAATTCCAATGGTTGTGTAAAAAATCTTTGAGAATAATATGGACTGATAGTCCCTAATAGTCCGTTAATAAAATGGACTAATAGTCCTGGCTAAAATGAACTAATAAGAAATAATTTTGATCCCGCGTTTTCGGGAAGGAAAATTTTAATCCCGGGATCCCGGGACTGGTCCTGGGATTTGCATTTTTTTTTTCGATAATTAATATTAAACTTTTATGTATACAAATAAAATTGATAGAATCGGTAAAAGTATCCAGAATAATTTATACTGACACTGATCTCTAAGGGCCGAATGTATGATCAGTAAAACTTTTTACTTTAGTAAAAGAAGTTACTAAAGTAACATTTTTTGCGAAAACGTGTTGTTTGATCGTTGGTAAAAAAATATTTACTTCTCGAAAGTACATCCTGTAGTAAACTAATTTTACTCTTCGATATCCGATAGTAAAAACGAGAATCAATGGTTAAATATGGCGGGCTCTTCATAACTGTTCCAAAAATCATCTGACACATTGATACTTTGAATGTTGCAGTATATGACAATTAATTATTCAATATACCGCTATTTTAGTGATGAAAGTTTGTCAGATGATGATCTCGTTGTTTAAAATATATTAGAGCGTAATCCGAAAAAACAGATTTTGAACGCAGAGACGAATAAATCCATAGATGAAGCAAAAAATAAAGCATGTTTCACGCTTATTTGTCTATAGACGAGACTTATCAGCTATGCTTTGATAATAGTAAATTTGATGTTCAAACAACCCGCAAATAATTTTAACCACGGGTAAAAGTAAAAAATTACTTAAGTAAAAACTTACCTTGGTTAAAGTTTAGTACTGATGATAATACCGGCCCATAGAACAGATTGAAATAAAAAATATTCCGGATTATATAGTATCTGAAATGTGTTTTTTTGTTGATTCGTCGTATTTTAAAATTTTAAAACGACAGATAATTGATAGCAGTAAATATCGTTTATATTTATGACAAATGCATTAACTTCCCCCAGTTGTTATGTTCGAATTTAGACTTTAATGTGTTTGACAGCCATTAAAACATTATTTATCACCTTAAATGAGCTCTATTTTTTCTATTTAATATTTTTCGTCCTCTAAATTCATTTAAAGAAACGGATTTATTGTTTTTCTGATGTTATTAGATTGTGTATGGCAGCAAAAATGGTTATTTATTATACTTGAGTATCCGGCGATTTACACTGTGACACGCGCAGGTGCATACATACACATCAGACGTCACTAACATAATAATTTTATACACATACCAATTGATTGTGATTGATAAAAAAAATCAATCCCGAAAGTTTCGGGATTATATTTAATAATCCCAGGATTCATAGGTATCGAAAATTGTTTGGGATCCCGGGATTATAATTTCTAGCCCTGGCTACCTACTAGGTTATTCAGTTTTATTAAAATATTGTATATTATTAAGTGTGTCGCAGTGAATGCGTATTATTTATTAAATTTACTAATTAGTCGTGAATTTTAAATGCTTTATTTCAATGATTCTTTCTTTCATAATATATCTCAGTTTGAAAGGATACTATTTAGAGAAATATATTCGAGAATAGATTAATAAAAAAAATATTATTATATCTCATCTAGTTTAAAAATCATTATATATAAGTGCACTTTATTTAGAAAGATAAATATTTTATTGATAAAATACATTTATAAATGTTTAAACCCTATGTACTTATTCACGAGCGTAGCAGATATACAGCAGGTACGCGAAGTATCTACAAATTGTTTTGACTTAAACACAGTATGGCAATCAATAATTATAATTTATAATACAGCATTGAACTTGGGAAAGTGAGTTCACAATATTGTGTAGTGGTGTAGGTAAGTATCGCATAATCGGATAACCATAATGGATGCGGAGATATATTACAATAAACATTAACCTAAATGTTATTCAGAATATTTTATTGCTTATTCACCCAGTTTTCGAAGCATTTCCTCAGATTGAGAGTTTCAACTCCCTTGGAATTTTTAAAATTAATTTTTATTACTAAGTAATAAATATATCATATTATATATTTGTTTTATTTTTAGACAGATAATTAACAGGTTATTAAATGTTATTTTATTCTTCCACTGCATTTATTTATTTATTTCATATAATGTGTTGTTTGTACATTTAGTATTTTAATATCTACCTCACTGGGCTTCGCCTGTGCTAAGACAAATATTTTAGATTGTTAATCAATAATCAATAAATTGGTTTGTCAAACATAAATTTAAAATAATTAAAGAATGAAGAACAGAAGGAAAATACATTTTTTAAATAACAAAAGAAAGAAGAAAAGGATGCAATATTAGAACATGAGAAATATATAAGACAATACTTACCTGAAATTTGTAAAGATAATTTTACACTAATTTTCTACAAGTTTAAATAATATAGTTACAATTAAATTTAAACAATTCAGTTAATGACATATTTCAGGTTGGTGAAATACACACACACACATGCATAGGCTGCTCACTCACTGGTGTTAGGGCCGAAATTCATATTGAAGGGGTGACCATACTATGAACATACGTTCAATCCGAGTTTTTTAACCAGACTTTTATTGTGCCTTAGAACTGTCTGTATTGCTCAATATTTTTTATATATTTATGGAAAGAATTATACAATTTGGGTGCCACAAAAATATTGTTTTTTTGCCCTTATGTGGTGCATAGAAATCACTAAATTGTTCTCCTCTGAGATTCCGGTATTTTTGACATTTCCATGGAAACCTCAGATGTCCTTTTTGATGAATTTCGAATATTTTTAGCGTGGATCTGCAAAATGTCCAGATTAGTAAGGCTGTTGAAACGTAAATTCGAGCTTGTTCTCACTGATAATTAGTAATATAATAATGAGTAATATTTTTAGTAATACTACATCCCAAGGTGGGATTTGGCCTCCGCTACAAGTGCTCTCCACCAACTTCTATCCTTGACTATCTTATCCAGTTACAAGATCCTCCTATCCTGCTCCAGTCCTCTTTCACACAGTCAACCCACCTCTTTCTTGGCATGCTTCTAGGTCGCTTCCACTGGGTTATACACCTGGTCATAATCTTTGGTGACTGTCATCTGGAATTCTTTCAACATGACCAGCCCATCACAATTTTTAGGATCTACTGAATCTTATAATTTTTTTTTGTTCAATTCAATTTTCGACCTCATGACTCATTTTTATTTTATAAGTTCCATTTTCTAATGAAGGTCGATAAATTTTTCTGTCAAAAACTGCTCATTTTTTTTTTCAATTGGGCTAGGTACCACGTTATACATCCATAAATGACCACTGGTATTATAATAGTTTTATATATCCTGTTTGCAGTTTTCTTGTTTAATTTTTTACACACATAGTAGCTTCTATTTCCAGCTGGAAGTCGGATTTTCAGTTCACCTGTTGTTCTATGTTCTTGTTATTAGATGTTGAAGCTATTAAATGAAGGAACAAATAGGTATATGTAAAAGTCAAGCTAGTGGTATTGCTCATGGCTAAGCTAAAAGAGACAAAATAACGTTAATAACGTTAAAACATTAAAAACGATTTTAATGTAGAGATGTATAAAATGTAGAGATAAAATATAAAATGTATTTAATATAATTATTTAATTGCAAGACACATGGCTTCCATAATATTGCAGTAATAGTTCGCGATATTTGGAGCAACGTGTTGTGTTTGCGCATAAATGCAAACCTGCAAGTACAATATAATTCTGCCTGCTACATTAGAAAATATATATGTTTGTGTTAGCACACGGAGTTTTATTTTAATAGTTGAGAGATTATAGGTAAAAGAGAGATTGGTGGTGGAAATATTGGTCTTAAATGGAGTTCTCAACTGCCAATTACGAACCTCAATTACATATATATTTTATAATATAATAAGGACAAATATTATTGGTCACACATTTGATTTTCTGGTCATGGCTAACATCATGAGTGGCACATATTAACTTTCATAATAAGTATTTTCTTGAAAACATTTATATAATATTATTTTTTTGAAAAAAAAGCATAGCGATGATTCTTAGAACGCAAATGCGATACGCACTTATTTTATTTATTTGTATATTGTAGGAAAATGCCGATAATTTTTCGATAGAAATTTTTAAGTGTGATATTGATTAGAAACAAGAATAGGGTTGGCGGTAGGGCTAGGTTTATCTTATTTATTTGAAATATTTTTTAAATTGGAATGGTCTTAAATAGTTATATGTATATAATTATTTTAGGGTGGGTAAGGATTGTTGCTATTCTATAAAACTATTTCACGAGGTAGGAAATGAAGCGTTGCAGTTCCTATGTAAAAAAAATTATTTAAATCAAAGTTTTGCAAAATATAATCCTTATATTATTTGACAGCGTGTTCGAAGAAACGCAACACGTAGAAGATGCATCAATACGCAGCACACGCAATGAGCAGTAACGGTGCACGAATGTAGCACAAATTTAATTATGTTTCGTTTTTCTGTGATTAACGACATATCTGATTATAAAATATTGGTTGACACAACGTCAACCAATAACGATATCATACATGTCCAAATAAAATCTGCTCACATATTGTAAATACTGAGATTGTGCGATTAACTATCAACGGGCTTTTATTTTTAACATATCTATGAAATTATTAGCTTAAGAAAATAATAAACTCAAAGGATAATTGTGTAAAATAATAATCTTATGAGATTTATGTAAAAATAATTTATGTAAAATTTTCTTCAATAATAATTTATTATTTGTCTCATTGGTGCCATTTACTCTAAAGATAAAAATTGTATGATAATATTATATTTAATCAATGTACATAGGTAGGTAGTAAAATATAGCTTAATTATTATTTTTACAAAGTATTTTTTTAATTATATTATTACAATAATTAAAATATAAATTATCATGCAGGAATCATTTTTACAATATTATTTTTGTGTAATAATCATATATCTATAATGTTAATCTGTCATTGTCCAACAATATCAATGTATTTACAAAAATTTCAAAATCAACGCTCCACTTACTTTTATCGCAAAATCATAAGATGTGTGTAACTTTTGTCAAGGTTTAAGTACTGTAAAAAAGATTACCGAACGCAGGCACTCAATTACATTAAATGTGCACATTTTCAATTCAGAACACAAAAATTGTACTAAATTAAAAAGTAGAATACGGATTTGAAATTACGGTATTGAAATAAATATATTTTTTTTAAATGTTAAAAAACTGTTTTTTTGTAAAAAAAAATGCAGCTTCTTCATAAGAATAAGCAGAGATGATAGTATGCCCCTCCTTTGTGCTAACATGCTAACTCTTGTCTGTATAATATCTATTCTACCCATTCCAAAATGTGGTCTACTGGATTGTTCTATGTCCTTACGGAAATTCTCTATTACCGTCAACATTCCCTTTATATATATATTCTTTATAATTGTACCATATAGTCGAAATACCTAAGTGACCATTTTTAAATTATATTGTCTATGCTACGAACAAATCTAATATATTTGCTCCTAATTTGTTACTTCTTCACTCTTTCTATATATTTTCACACGTAATTTGCATTTCTACCATTATTCGTTCAAAGCATTCAGTTATTTTACTTTTATTATTATTTTGCCAATTATAGGCTTCACTTAATACATTAGTTTTGGTACCAGCATTCCATTATGCTCTTCTAGTTTTGTTTCGGATGAATTGTTTTTTATTATTCATAATAATTTATCTACGTACCTACTAGAATAATTTTATTGGCATCCGATGACGGTAAAATTGAGAAATACTTACTAAACCCAACATGTTGTACTGCATGGGATCAAAAATACGACCTTACTTATTAAATATTGACTAACTCAAAATGGATGGATATAAATAAAACAATGTTATAATTCTACTTGAGTTTATTTGATAAATAAAACTCTTTTTGATGCATTGGGTGGGGGGAGTAGAATTATGTACATATATAATATGTTGTTTTGAATGATGCCGAATATCAATTAATTCTACATGTGATTTTTATATCATTTAAAAAATTGACAGCTTTTACTTTGATTCAATGCGTGATATCGTTTATGTGTATAATACGCATATAACTACTGTTTAAAAACATCTATCTAAATAATTACAAATATGAAGACCGAGACTGAAGACAAAAGTACTTATGTAACAATGGTGACATATAGTTATAAATACATAACAGTAGTAAATAGTACATTAACGTAATTATGAGAATGGAATACCTGTTTCACAAACCAGAATTAGATAGATAGATAGAAAATGCTTCACCGATGGAATACATTTCTGTTGACATTGTAAAAGACAGAAACTACGTTTACGTCTCATTCTCCATGGCTTAATCAATCTCGAGTGTTCGCCGTCCGTGGACAGATATATTTCAAAGCCAGATAGCTAGACAGGTACTTGTAGACCTCCGCGATACGGTGTACAACACCAAATCATTCATGTACAATAAACAAATAGTCGTCTAAGACCATCAAAGCTTGCAAATATAATTAAAATAATTAAATACAAAATAGTAATAACTTCTAATTAAAATATTTTATAAAATTTACTACTTTGTGACCACTCCTTCTGTTAATTGATGTATTTTGTTTAATTTTATTATAATTATATTAGGATTTTCATATTAAAAATATCAAATATACTGGACATACGGAAAAACAAGAAAGTAATTGACATCCACGTATTTATCAATCAGTTGATCCAAGCAACATTGGTTGATAAAATATACTTATTTTTTAATAAATATTTAGCATCCTCTAGCTTTAATTTTCACAGATAACAATTAGATTTTCTAACATTTTGATTGTGCGCGTTTTTAGTTTTCAACTTTTCAAGTATTACGAAGATTAAATATATCAACCACGTGTACACACGGCACATGCACGCAAGCATGGCATGACGACTGACTAGTTCCTGCAATAACTAACAATTGTGATGGTAATTACACAGAACCGGATTATCCCAAAGAAAATATGTGGGTCTGAGTTAGCCTTTGTCCTTGGGATAGCACGCACGATGAATTTTGATAATTGATTTTCTCCATTCATGCAAAGTAGATACTTAATGAAAACAGTACTTTAAACTTGAGGATGTTTAAAATTATTATGATCGATTGACATACTTGTTTCATGTTTCTAGAAGTTTGTTAGAAGTCAGGAGGCGAATAGCACTTGACTTTGCAAGCTTCAGAAACTTCGAGACTGTTTTCAAATTAAACGTACCGCAACCCCTTAAGAAAAAGCTTCTGCAACAATGTCCTGACATACAATGTGAAACATGGACACTTACGTATGCCATGTTCAACATAGATCAAACAGATATGGAAGAATCAATCTTGGAGATTTTGAACTGAACGAAATTCGAATTGAACGAAAGATAACTGAATAGATGCGTAACTAAACTGAAATCAAAGACGTAGAATATCGAGTGGAAAGAAATATTAGTGGGCGGAGCACTTTATGAGACGAGAGGTCATGAGACGATCGGAAGGTGAAACGTGGGTAGGTTAAAGGCTCGCTAGACTGATGACACACGAGCAGTAGCATAATTATTTAGTCACTGTGTATAATTAGATAAAGGCTTCTCTTAATAATCTGTCTTCAGTATCCTGTTGCTCCCTGTAATCATTTTTATATCGTCGGTCTAGCAAACTGGATGATCCATACTTCGGCTTGCAGTCGGGGTATGCACTTACCCATACTTTTTTACCCCAACGGTTGCCCTTCGTACCTACATTTTGTGAAATACAATGTATAAAATCTTGTATTCATTAACCATTAAAGTACTTTTTGCATTTTTTGTCTAATGACGGAAGTAAATACTTGTGTATCCGGGCCTGTCAGTAAAACAGTGGTCATGTTTTGAATCGTTAAATTTATCGAAGTTAAACTACATTCTGAGTGCATCCTGCATCGTGAAGCAGATGTAGATAATGATAGAAATCTTAATACTCATTAAAATTATTCAGAAAATGTTCCTGACCTTGAATCAATGAGCCTATGTTCAGGTTTATATATTATTATTTGTTTTCGAGATAAAACTCTTATATTTTTCTAAGATTTGATGTTTTGACGCTACTTATCAACATCTATGAAAAGAATTTTTACATTTTATTTTTAAAATTAGACCTATTATTAACAGCGTTCTTAACATGACTTTATAACTGAAAAATTATCAATTACTTACTTACTATCACATCGTTTCTCCGCGGGGGTAGTCAAAGAGTCTAGAGCGCCACACCCTTCTGTCCTGATACACAATTCTCGCCTCATCCACATTAATACATCTTCTCATACAAGCTTGCCGTTTATTGAAGCTTTTAACAGGACCGTCTTCCAGTATCTCGTTTATCTGGTAGTGCCAAGTTTTTCGCGGATGTCCTCTATTTCTAGTGCCATCAACACTTGCGTCATATATCTTTCTTTCCATTCTCTCCTCATTCATCCGTTCCATCTGACCAAACACCTAAATGATCCTTTCTTAATCTTACTCACTATAGGTACTAAGATCAACTATACATTATTTCCTTATTACTTCATTCTTTACTCTATCATAAATGGATTTGCCATATATACGCCTAAGTGTTCTCATTTCCACTTCATTCAGTCTACTGTCTTCTGCCAGCTTCGGGGATCACTTCCAGAACTCCATTGTGAAACGCTAGTTTTGCCATGGTTGACAAGTTCCCATTATCTATAATTTCATTCAAAGCGCCCTTCACTCTGTTTCTTGCAGTCACCCTCTTTTCGATATCTTTCTCAGTTTTTCCGTTTCTATCAAACATACTTCCCAAATATTTACTCCAAACACGTTCTGTGCACTTTATATACATATACAATATATTAAAGCAATTTTTTAGTCAATTATTGAAAGTTTACAATATTTAAGAGTTTAGAGTTTATTATATCATATTTTCATAATTATTAACTGAGCAATTTAAAAGCTATCTTACGTTACAATTTAGATATGTAATAAAAAATATATATTATATGTGTACTTACTTCTCTCAAGAAACACAAATATCGATATTATTAAATGAGCTACCTTAACTTAACTTAAAAATTGGATGGACCATGAGTTATATGACGACAATAGATACAAATGATCTTAACTCTCTGATCGACGTTTTATCAAAAAAGTAAAAGGAGAAATTACATGAAAAATATTATCGTTAGTCTATACAATCCCAAGTAATACACACGTATATAAAATATTTTTAGTATATAAATGTGTTAAATAAACAAAATTGATATAATAATTCCAATAACAGTAATCTGTAACAAGTTCAAATTTGTATTTGTACTATAAATAATACAGTACAGTAATACTCCGAAGTTACGCTATAGGTAGGACCGACAAAAAAGGCTTAGTTCGAATTCGCGTATGTCGGGGTACAACTTTGCATATCAATACATACAGTTTTGTTTAATCGGTACCAAGGACTAACAAAAACACTAGTTTAGAAGAAAAATATAAAATAAAATTGCAGTTACCTCGAAAAAAAAATCCCTACGGCTCGCAGTAGCCTTGTAACCTTATTTTCTGGACAGTTTTGTTAATTGAATCATGCACACGTGGAACGATAAGTATTAATGTTTTAGTATATAAACGATGTTGAAACAATATATTTATGAGATAAAAATCCTTATCATATTTTTTTCATAATTGATTATTTCAATTTAAATTAAAGACAATTTTATTCAATGAGTGTTGAATCATTTGCATCTAATTTTTAATCATTAACTATTTCTTTAATTATTCGCAACTTAAGTATTCTTGAATTCAATTTAATATACATTTTCTGACGTCACAATGTCATGATCACGATTTAGTTAATTATGTCAGTAATATAAGCAGTTATTATTAATAATTATTATTAAAAATGTTACAAGACTAATAAATATGTAGGTAATGTTTGTAGCGTTAACTTTGCGGTTAGACAATTATTAATTTAAACAAGTAACTTTGGATTAGTTACGTTTATTAACTTGACGTCAACCAGTTTCGGTACGACAGTATTTTTATCAGAATAAACGCACATTCAGATTCCACATATTTTAATATTTTCAGAAATAATTATGTTAATAGCGATATATTAATTATTATCAAATATAATATATATCATATACTAAAGTATTTCAATTTCATGAAAAATTTTAAAAACTTTAGTACGTCATATATTATTCAAAATGTATTCTAGAATTGTGTTTTGATATAGATAATATAACCCAGCATATGTACATCTAAAATTTGTGTGGTAAGTTGAGTTGGAATTCGAGATTGACAAATTTTAATGTCATATTGCTTATTTACAAATAATTATTCAGGTGTTCAATTGTTATCAAATCGATATCATAATTGTCTATTACGTACTTCATTTCAACATTCCAGAAGCCTCTTCAAGTATATGGATTAATGATTTTTGAAATCGAATTGAGGATAAACATTTTCCTTTTCCTGTATTTCAAATAATATAAAATACGTTATTTTATTGTATTAATAATTTAACAAAATAATTCGTGGCGAGTGAATAGTTCAAAATATCAGGTTGACCTCCAAAGAATACTTAAAATAATGGATTTTGAAAGAAGAATATTGAATATAGAGAGCAATTCTGTAACGATGGTACTTTGACGTGATACGAGCTGATATGCTGAGCTGAATGCTATTCGGAAATTATAGTCACACTATCCCACCCTCTCCCTGGACGTCATACTATTTTTGACTATACCAAATTTTGCGTAGTCAAGACCTACATGACCTTCGTAAAACAACCTCGCTCACTAACCGCCTCCCTGAATTCCAGGCAACGTCGGACACGGACTGTTAATTTTAAATAAAAGACAGTTTAACGATATATAACAACAATAATACACAAAATTCTACGTTTATTATTATATTATATACCTTAATTACTTGGCGCGAAGATTATGTGTTGTCGGCTTCCTGTTAAGTGATTGTTTTGTTTGTAAACATCATAAATATAATTTTACATAATGTACACTTAGAGTAGATAAATACATTTATAAATTTGTTTTGATGTGACCAAAACATTTAAAATACGTTACGAGATGCGCGGTATCCTTAATTACATAACTTAGGATATTATTAGACATTCTTTCTCCAAAATAATAACAAGATATTTGTACAAAATTTGAAAGATACTTATGTGCCTCTAATTTTCACTAAAGATTTTTTCAGTTAAATATTAATGTTTCAATATTGAAAATGATGTGAATTGGGAAGTACATTACTTACAAAAAACTATGGATGAATACCGATGTGAAAAAAATATTTCAAAGAAGGCTACAAGATCTTGAATCCATCTGGAAACAAAATACGTTTCGGAAATGTTTTTCTTTTTAGATTTCGTAAATTTATAATAAAATTTGAAAATTATAAATTAACTACGTAATTCCGAAATCATCCAGCGTGTCGCTTGTGGTACTCACGCCTTAGGTTTGCCATCCCTGGATTATGTTTATTTGCATAATTAGCTGGCTCATTTCTTTATCGAATTCATCCAGTTTTTATACATCGCAAACCACTAAAACTATTGTACATTGCTGAGATAATGGAAATTTAAAATTTCATTTTTAATAGGGGGACATATATACATGATTATAATATAAGTCTGATTACTGAAACTCTTTAACTTATTACCATCTTGCAATTCATTAATAAATAATCTGAGTATACTACTTTATAAATCTCCGAGGGGAAAAACAAATTTTATTTTATTTTTTAATTCATAGAAGATTATCTCTTCCGTGGGTTTTGATTTTATAGGGTTAGTATTGTCGAACCAGAATATATCAAATGTAAAAATTATCCTGTTCATGAGTATAATATATAAGCACTGGACCGTTTATTTTCGTCAAACTAATCACACTTCTTTACATGTAACTAAATTCCTAAATGTACTATTTATTTTAAATAGGGTATAAGCCTTAGGATATCTGGGGTGGTATGATGCCAGAGAAGAAGATGAAATCAAGGAGACTGTAGGAGCGGGTAATAGAGTGAGAGTAGATCTAGTCTCGTTACAAATTCTCATATGGAAAACAAGAGAATCAAAACTGAGGGAAAGATCTAATCGGATAAAGGATATTGTCAAGACGGACATGCGGACATGCTTAACGAACCGAACCTCAAGGAATGGATGTCGCTCTGTACTCACTGATTATAGACTTCAGGGATTCATGAGGTCGCTAAAGAAGACGAATAATAGAAATTATTTTCACTTATTACATTTGGTTCTAGATTATTCTGCCAGTTACCATAAGCTGCGGTTAATGGGAAGTTTTCTAATTTTAAATGAAATTGAGCAGCCATCACGAGGGCATAGTAAAAATAATGTAAAGATAAACGTTAGTATTATTGAATACACAAGGATCACGCAACATTTGGGTTGGGCCGGATTACTCACCCTATAAATCTTATCGATTTGTGAAAATTTCTATTCATACTCCGCAATCATGTAATAGCCCGACGGCTTAGAAATTTATGGAAGAAAAACCCGTGAATAAAAAATAATTATTACCTTTTTATGTTTTACTGATACAATCAACTAAACACTAAAAATTATGATAATATTTAGCACTATCGGGTTATTAATTGACTGATATAATTATACTAGAGCTGGCAGAAAAGGAATGAAAGTAGACTGAATGCAGTGGAAATGAGATCACTTAAGCGTATTTGTGGCAAATCTATTTATGACAGAGTAAAGAATGAAGAAATAAGGAATGAATGTAAAGCTGATGTTAGTATGGTGAGTAAAATTAAGAAAGGATTACTTAGGTGGTTCAGTCATATGGAATGGATGAATGAGGAGAGAATGGTAAGAAAGATATATAACGCAAGTGTTAATGGAACCACAAATAGAGGAAGTCCGCGGAAGACTTGGCTCGACCAGGTAAACCAAATAATGGAGGATGGTTCTGTTAGAAGCCTCAACAATCGGCGAGCTTGTATGAGAAGATGTATGAATGTGGATGAGGCGAGAATTGTGTGTCGGGACAGAAGAGTGTGGCGCTCTATCCTCTCTGTCTACCACCGGGGAGAAACGACATGATGGTAAGTAAGTAAGTAAGAAAGTATAATTGTACTACTATTTACGAGCATTGGTTGGAAAATCATTCAAATTATGTTTAAAAGAAGAAGAAGAAGAAAAATTAGTTTTATTATTTCAAATTAGCTCATGTTACGAAATATATAATTACAAAATGATAGTACTTTAATAGTAATAATGTCTAATCACAATTAACGGCTTCAGATATTATAAGAATCATTCAGTTCATATTAAACATGTTATTTTCTAATTAGAATATATTGTTATACGATATTTTTCTCTCACATGATCGATATTGTTCCTTTTAATTGATAATAATGTCTGACACACATATGTAATGAATTAAATAACTATTGTATTCCGATGTGTTTTAATTTAATTACAATTAACGTCGTATAACTAATAATACGGAAAATTAAATAAAACGAAATGTAGACAAAAGGTTGAGAATGTTCACTTGTCAATCGATAGTACTGATATCCAAAATACAGAAAAAAATACATTCGCTGCTGGCTTTAGGAGAACTGGGATCCAGATATTGAATAAAGAATTGAGATGGCAAGAAAGACTTTTGTGAAAATGAAGAAACTCTTCTACAATCGAGACATAATCGAAAGCACCCATTGGAGAGCAATAAAACGCTACGTCGTACTTTGCTGCTCTATGGATTAAAGATCTGGATGTTCCCACCTTGAAAAGATACTTTGAGATGTGACTATACCGACGTATGCTAAAGATCTCGCGGGTTTAATCACATTACTAATTGAATAAGACGCAAAATAAGTCAAGAGAACTTAACATACATAACAACTACCGGGCGAATATTATGTTCCAGGCCGATTTTTTTTGGCCACCATTTTGGTTTATCAGATATTCATCAGTTCGCATTTATTACTCATAGAGAATAGTAGATTACTATTTATTGTGGAGTATCTAACGCCTCAACAACGTGTTAAAGTCATTAAACCATTTTATATAAATAATAATAGCAACGCTGTCACCATTAATGGTGATCGCTAACTTCACGTGTTGGAAAACTTCTTGGTAGCCAAATTGGGTCGATTGGACTTGCAACACATGTGGTCTCTAAAGGACGGTATCACTTCACATACACCCCGACCTACGCTTAAAATTTTGCGAGAAATTTTTCCCGGCCGCATAACGTCAAAAGGTGGTGATATCGATTGGCCTCCTCGATCAGCTGATGGTACTTGAAAGGAAAGGTCTACGCCAATAAACCAATAACTATTCCAATGCTACAGGACAATATTCGAAATGAAATTTCTGAAATAACACGCGAAGCGTGCGAGAATATTATAAAAAATATGGTTAAAATAGCACGTATTTTTGCCGCTGCCATAGGCGGCTACTTGATCAATATCATATTTTATACGTAATTGTAATAAATCAAGTAATCGATAATTAAAAATTAAATTATATAATTTTGATTTGATTTCTAGTTATTTATAAATAATATCGGCCTGGAACATAATATTCACCCTGTATCAATAAACTATAGTTGCATACTTTGGACACATTCTCCGCAATGAGGAATATGATATATTACAACTTTTTATACATGGAAGACAAAGGCAGCCGAGTTGTAGGTAAAAGTAGGTTATCTTGGCTGTGTAACCTCAGAAAATGGTTCAATATCCAAAATGCAGGACATATTATACATTATGCACAGGATAAATCTGCATAAGCACTGCAACTTGGTCGCCAGCTTTTGAAAGAAGACGACACACGAAGAAGAAGAGTGAATCAATTATTTATTACAATTTTTGAACACCTATTTCGGAAGAGTAGATATATGTATCAGAATATTAATATTTGTACAGCAATTTTATTTAGCTGTCTCTTTTTTTAAAATCGTTTCAGAAATAAGAATAAACATTATTGCGTTACGTATTTATTTTTGTTCTAGAATGAAACGTCTAATCCGAATATGTTAATCTCTCTCAGCGATTATTCAGGTGTTAATGTAATAAATTAAAAAGTTTCACGAAGATAATACAATTCATAACTTGTAATTTAATAAAATTATTTAATAATGAGTGTCAATGATCAGACGCGACCTTTGGCATCATTTATATCAAGGCAATTAATATATAGGTTTGGTATTCGTATGACGCCGTTATATTCCATATATGACACACTGCGTTCATGTACTTTTATCTTGAATCAAGCCAGTATATTCCCATCAGGAGTAACTTTATATGGAAGAATATAAACAACAATTAATAACACAAAAGATTATAAAATTTACATTTTTTCTCGGCAGGTAGACAATAGTCTTCGGCAGTAGTGTGTTTTGAACATTTCGTACTTTTTGTTACAACATATTATACCCGGTATAATTTTAATATTTTAAATATTAAAAAAAAAAGTTTATTTTCTTCCAGATGGTACCTACTTAACTGTTGTTTTTCATAAATCTACACCAGAGCGAAAGTAAGAGTTTATAAGTGACTTCATTTCATATTTTTAATGTATTATCAAACTGCTGTAATATTATTTAATAAAGTGTTGGAAAATCTAAAATCATCCGCATACACGCGTATACAATCATTAAAGTAATTTTAGTTAATTACCACATTGCTGTTCAAAGAAATCATTCGTAATATAAATTTTAAAATGTAACTACGTAAGGTAAATCGATTTTGATACTTTTCTATTTAAGTTAGTTATGTCGTGCCCTTGGATCATCTGACATTTACATCAAATTGAGATTTTGAGCTTCAAAATTTTGATTAGTAATTTTTAGAGTTTGATTTATCATTCATGAAGTGAAATTTTTAAACAAATGTTACTAAATAATTTAGAGTAATGGAGTAAATGAACTACTAATTTCGGAAACATTTTATAATATCATATAACTCTAATATTTTATGTGTGTTAAAATCAACGGTTGTTCTAACAAATATTACAAACACTAATAAAATATAACTTTGTTTTCTTGTATTTCCTAAACTTCTAAAAAAATTAAGAGGTTTGTAATAAGAAATAAGAAAATTATTGTCAGAATTTAGATATCAAAAAATTTATTACGACCAAAATGTCAGATAATACCTTGTTGCTCCAAAATCGTGATATATTACTTATGATAGCAGTTATTGTATATTTTCTATATTCGATGTAATGTATATTATTAAATTAGTTATTTTTAAAATTCACTATGACAGTAGTCAATTTTTTCAAAAATATTAAAAGTGCCAAGTCACCCGTGTCACCGTAAATCCTATAAAAATACCACTATGACTTATTTCCCATTGGCTGTTTAACATTATTTAATGGTTACTGACCAATACGTAATAAAGACAATAAATAATATTTTTATCATATTATTTTATAACGTGACAAGCGAACATTAGTTTAACATATTGTTTCGTGCTGCTCGGGCTGACGGGGCATCCTTTCCATGTCATGAATAAAAAGCCAGGATCCGAGCTCCACGTCACCGGCTACAATCGGCAATTACTGATCCATGGGCCGCTTCAAGAGAGTTATTTTATCTGTAGGGGAAGGTGAATACACAATGATAACAAATTTGTTCACAATTATAAACTATAATTTAAGAATAACATATTTTACAACTACCCACGCTTCACTTAACATACCCAATTTTTGTCCTTGATCTCATAATCATGTTTTACTTCACTTTTTTTCTTCAAGCACCATTTCTTCTTTGATGAATCTTGCACACCAGAGGCCCTGGAGAACTGACCAGCGCGAATCGGCTCCCGAAACTCGGAACTGAACAAGCAAAGAACGCCGCCAACACAGAATTTTGCCAGGATCAAATAGCAAAAACACACCGTCATCTCACCAAAAATATGGCCAAAGACGCTCGGCTTCTAGTCGCCTTCTCTTTTTCATCTTGGCTAGCACTCCTCCTTCGACCACCAGTCTCGATCCGCTCGCTAGAAAAAAAATGACAGCTATCATTTACTAAACAACTTATTTCTCATTGGCTGACCGGACTGCGGCCGGTTACACAGACAATGCGACATTTGATATCTGACATTTTTGGTGGGCATGCATCATAACGTCACAATATGTATGTATGAGTGTCATCGAAGTATTGTATAATCTGATTCTGGAATTTAAACTTTATATCATGCAAAAAATTTTTTAAATAGCATAAAGTGGTTATGAAAATAAACTGCATGATGCAAACTTTTCAGACAGTACAGAATTTAGCCCGAAACGTTACATGAATCATCACCACATTTGTTTTAGAATAACATATCCAGTACTTTTAACGACCCTCAGAGAAGATCAAAGTCTCATTGAGAGATCATCCTGGATACGGGGTCATGGATGCATGGACGATTCCCGAAAGCGTTATCTGAATATATTTGTAATTATTATGAAAATTCGTTCAAATTTTCTATATTTTTTGCTTAATTTGTAATATCGTGTCACATCACTTAAATTATAATAACTGGTTCGTAATAAAATATTATTGTCATTTTCTTTTATTACAAATTCAGCAGTATCAATTCTAGAAAGAGGTAATTATTTCTTGTTCATGGGTTTTATTCTTCATTACCCTAAATTACAAAAACCTCTGGTGATTACGCGGTCCATTAGACCATATTCCATTAGTGAAGAGTCCATTAGTTAATGTTTACTATCTGAGCTTATCGTATTAGGGAAAGTTTGAATATAAACCTTCATAGTTTGAATCTGGCATGTTTATTTTTTATGATTTAGGAGTTTATAAAGCCTGACTGTATTAATTCAGTAATATATCATTGCTAATTGACGTGTTGTTAATATGTGATGTAAAAATCTAGGATGATTTGTCATTATTCGATTTTTTTTTTCTGTAATGTATCATGTATACACAAGAATACATCAGTATTTGCAGCCGTAATAGTCAGGTTATACATATGTTATATCCTACATATAAATGATTAATTTAAGGTTACCGCGAGCACTAGTATACGGAACCGATGTCTTTTCTAGGTTATATCGCATTTTTTTGTAGATGATTTCGACCGTAATTTGTATCTCTTACAAAAAACTACAATAATTCCGTAATTTTTTCGAGGCAACGCCTTGACAATGGCACGTGTTATCGAGCCGAAACGTCGGCCTAAGTTTGCCCAAGGAAACTAAGTGTACATTTATATATAAACACATTACTTTTAAATAACTGTTGACAATTTATTTCATAACTGGTTTGCATAATTCTCGGAATTAAGAAGTATTCACCACAAAATTTAATTTGATAATATTCTCATAATGCAATTATTGTCTTGTGTGTGAATATATTTACATAAATGATTATTTTCTGAGTATTCTAATAAACAATGTACGATATTTATTTTGATATTTACCGACGATTTGTACTCGTCCATATGACGCACAAAATAGTATGAAAATTCTCAGAATAATGACTGTCCAGTGGTCATTAGTTAACAAGGTCTAAAGTATATTATTTCGCCTACCTCGTTTGACCTTCTTTAGGTGTAAAATAAATTATCATTCTTTGATAAACAAGAATCCTAATCTTTACATTTTTATCTAAGATATATTTGTGTCCATGTTCTATATTCCTTTCTCCTTCTGCTCTAATCAATATTTAACAGTAGCAAATATTTTACAGACCATTTATCTACTAATTATTATATTATATAGCAACTCTACCTTTATATTCTATATGTATTCGTATTGTCTCCTTCAATTGATCGCTGTCGCAATATATGTGTTTTAAGGAGAGAAAATAAGATGTTAAAGGCTACCGCACAAGTACAAGAGTGCGTGGGTTCCAAGGTGTTAAATAGGATTGGAGATCTCGTTAATCGGACAGAGATATTTATGTATATTTGTGAAAGTATTGAGGGGGTGTACAGTTTGTTAATTTTGTGATGTCATTGGGTCCGTGATTTTTTTCAAAGAGATTAAACTTTAGTTTTCTGTCGTATGCTTCAAGAAAATCTCTTAAGCCTTATCAATACATTAAAGATTTAAGGAATATTCTTTAGATTTTTTGTATTCGTTGTTGTGGACTTCGCAAATGAGTGACCAGATTGTTGATGAGATTTCTATTAAATTTTTATGAAAGATTTATAAGTGGTAACTGGTAGAAATTATTTAGTTGTTTTGAGAATAAAACTGATAGTTTTGGATAATCGCCTTGTGATATCGTCTACAATGTCTAAATGATTAAATTTGAAAGAGTAGAAATTTTAATGGAGTTTGATGTTATGTAATTCTTTTTGTAATTGTTTTTTTTATGAAGGATATTGAGTTACATTTATTATAAAAAAATTGTTTAAGAGTGATGACTTAACATGTTGTTACAATACATAGAAAGACGTGATCATTTCAGTCTTTTGAAATTAGATCATTTTAGAACTCAAAATTATAAATTAAACGACTGTTTTTTTAACTTAGTATTACATGAATCATCGTTAATAAAGTTACAAATTACGAAACATTTAAAACGAAACCATTATAAATATAATTTGTCTATTGTTGACCCAATACGATCCGGTCAGTGTTTTTCAGTACAGAGCTTCTTCACTGTAAACACGGAAGCGGCAGGGCAATAATCTGTAGATACTGACAATGTCAAATCCCGATAAACTGTCGAGTAATGAATCTTTGACATTCGCCATCAATCATTCTATATACAGCGCGGGTGACAATAGTGGAATATTAAATTTCATATTCACCTTGAACATAACTTGTACCCGTCACCAAGATTAAGTTTCAATACCAAGTGCCTTATTTAAAACTCGCCTTGAGGGATAGAAAGCCGCGATGCACGTATTGCACATACCAATAAATAATATGCACGCGTTATTTCTATTAATTTTCTCATATCGAGTACGTCTTTAACTATTCATATATTTTCGTATTTACATACGTTAGATTTTTTAGATATTATTTTATATCGGCTTAATTTTTCTTCGTAACTAATTTTCAATATTCAACATATCAGTTATTTTGTATTGTATTGACTATATATTGGAGTAGCCTCATATTATTGCGATTTATTTGTACGCAGATGAGACTAATCTCAAAAACTTGTTAGAGTTACTCGGTACATCAAGAGTCATGTAAAGAACAGAACATAACGGAATACGGAATTTATTTTGGATGCAAAGTAAAATGACGCAACTGATAGATATATACCAGCCTCTGTCGATAATTTTCTGAGACAATTATTGAGTAACAATTGAGTAGCTTGTTGGTGTAGTGGTCAAGACGTTGGCCTAGTGATCTAATGGTCGGGGGTTTGCGCCTCGTTTCAGGACACCAGAAAGTTAGTCCTATTTTCATACTCCAAGCGTTTAGCTTAGTTTGAAAATAGTAAGAATATTGATATGACATGTATTCCGTGTACGCATATCTATTTTCTTAAAAAAAAAGTAATAATAGAAAAGCCTCATTCGTGTACACGTATCAAAGACATGTCCTAACTCAATGTTTAAGAGACTCGTAGGTATTAATAGCTATACAAAAAAAAAGGTTGAGGGTATATATCCTAGGTCATTGGATAACTCATCAAATAATATAAATGGTATGTCTACACTCGGGTAATGCCAAATCTTCTTATTTATATAGCCTTCGCATAGACAATACGACACGTATACAACGTTAGATTAGATAAGAATACCGAGTCTGATTGACGACGAGCTCAAATTTTAAGAAAAGTAGATTCATTTAAGTCCCATTGATTCTCCAATAAGAGTCATGATTGACTTCAACATCGTATATTAACATTTGATATCTTTTAATTCACCAAATTAATTAAAAGGCATAAAACCAATGTCACCGAGATGTATAATAAACATGGCAGTGTACGTTTTTGATACACGGTCGGCCTGTATAATAAAGGCCGAGATCTTTGGAAAATCCCTTAGCTCGTTTAAAACTTTGAGGAACATCGCAGGAGGAAATGACACAATAATTGTATAAGTCATACAACGGCAATTAAAACATTATTTTTAATTGGTACACAAAACTGTGTTTGATCTCCGTGTGGATGCCATATTTACCTATCTACTTACGCTGTCATATTTCCAGGTTGAAAATTAGTTTAGATAATACATGCATCACGAATGAGTAGAGTGATAACTAGACGAAGCTGGAAACAAAAAAATGATAGTCAAATTGGGTTTTAACCATAAGAGACATAATTACGAAACGTTAATTGTAAAGATTTAATGAAAATTAATGAACATTTGTTTTATTGATTTAATTATTATACAATACAGATAATGTCAAAATAAAATAAAATATTTAATTTTGCCAAAAATTAACTAATATTAGTTTATTTTAAATTAAACGGATCGTTGTCAATAAATTTTTGCAACCTTTTATATTAAACATAATATATATTTTTATTTTCAATAATAGAGATGCATGTCACTTCAATATTCTTTTTATTTTCATATTAAGCTAAACGCTTGGATTACGAAAATATTAATAACTTGTTGGTCTCATGGAATGAGGCTCGAACACCGACCGCCGGATCACTAGGCGAAGGTCTTGACCACCAAACCAACAAGCGCGTCATTACACATTTAATTAAAATAAGAAATTATTCATAATAAATGTAACTAAAATAGTAGATTTAAAAAATGAATGTTTTTAATTTGTTTTATTAGATCTGTTAAAAACATATTTTATATACATACTACCTGTAATATTATCATCTTGCTTTTGACTGATTTGTTTTCTTACCTGTATTTTAGGAAAAGACTATGGTTATAATGCCTAGTTTTTGTGCTGCTTGATCTTTTGACATCTGATTGTTGGAATATCATTGACTTCTGTTGTTAAAAATCGGTCGGTTGGGAAATTAAGAGTTCGACCCTACAAGAGCCTGATACGAAATTTAAAGTAAATTATTATTATTGTATATAGATTCCAGATTTAATTTTCTTATCACTAAATAAGCAGATTTATAATAAGTAGTGTCAAATCCATCATTCATCATGTCTGAAGAACGATATCTTATCTTTTAAAATTTGCTATGTGTCAAACTGTATTGTTTTTTGTCGTTCATTATTAATCAAGATGAAATATTATATTGCAAAACGTGACAGCAAACATGATATTTTATAAAACAAATGTTCAATGATGCATCAATCATCTGAAAAGAACCAGTTCAGCGAGTAATTGAGTATGAGGTCTTGTCTGAGAGTTGAAAATGAGGAAATCTATATAATAAATAGTAAACTCTAAATATTGCGTTATGACAGTTAATTTTTTCAATATTTTCACGTAATTATTTAGTGTAATTTCTTAGAATATAAATATAATTAACATAAGATACAATTAGTTTGTGGTAATTGACAAAAAAATTACTGCACGTTGAATTTTGTAAATCGGTCCAATAGAAGTTGAATGACGCCAACTACGTGTAGATACTTCGCACCGATGCAAGACCTGCGAGACTTTGATGCAGCGATGACTTAGTAATGGAAAGAGGACGTTTTTACTTCCATTGTCCAATTTTGAGACATAAATTTTGTGACTTTAATCCATGTTAAATATTAGATGCATAATTAAATTAGTTTTTTCGTAAAATTAATAAATGTAATAAATAGAAAATACTGTTAAAAGAAAAAACTTAATAGTTTAAAATGAGCAATTTGATTTCGTTGAAGTGGTATAGTGGTAAAAAGTTGTTTCGATTATATGATAATATTAAAAGATTCGGCTCTGAAGATAAAATTTAATGTTACCAGCAATATTAATTAAATCTAGTTAATCTGTCTAATAAAATTATGTCATTTTATTGGCATCGTAATTGATATTTTTATCTTTAATTAGTTAATTCAATGAATAAAACAGTTTTAATAAAAATGCCAATATTTGAGCCTTACAATATTTAACGATTGCAACATAATCATGATACAATCGCGATACATATTAAAAGAAAAACTCGGAAGATTTTTACGTAGATTTTTTCTATTTTTTTTTCGAGATCGATCAACAAGCTTCTCCAAGATATCTTCCCTTCTCGCAAGATGCCCAAAAAATTGAAGGATTCTTCTTAGGCAAATAGTTAAGAGTCTGTCCTTTGATCTTCAGGTCCTGCAGAATGGAGACATTCGTGTGTCTCGCCGTCCATGGTATGCGCAACATGTGTCTCCAGCACCGCATCTCAAAGGCATCAATCCGTCTTCCCTCCTATTCCTTCAGAGTCCATGATTCTACACCACATAAAAATATAAATTATACCAGAGACAGTACGAGATGAAACCTTTTGTACAATATTTTGGAATAATTGTTTATTTTTTACTTTTTCCATAAATATACTATTAATTCGTGTTTGAATATAAGTTATTGAAATATGTATTCACATTTAGCTGAGTTTAACAAAGTATTCATAAAATTATTATCTCGATAATTATTGGTAGACGATAAACTGTACCAAACGATAGCACTAGCAGTTACAGGTGGCTCTGGTAGGATGATACGGTAGGATTATAATAAATATCCGGCATTTCTCAGTTCTATATGTGTACCCAAAAAGCACAAAACATGTGTAGGTACTATATTACTCAACATAATTATTTCCACCTCTTTTATTTTATTGTTAATTAAGGTTTGATTTTGTTAAGCTTATAAATATAAAATATGTAACTTGTCACAATTTGATGATTGAATGAGAACAGTACTTAAACAATAAGTACTAAAGAAACTAACTTTTTTAATATGAATAATACCATATACTTACCGGACAGCGAACACATGTTGACAAAACACACCCACGTACATTGACACATTATGCAAGAAACCAAAAAAAATACTAGGTACGCATTTGCTAAAAATTTAAATACAAGTATTAGGCCATGCTTTAATAGCGTACATTTGTATACAATGGCATTTGTAAAATTAAGGCTTTTGATTACATATCATTAACATGGATATTACGAAACCTACGAATGTATATCTTGGCTTGAAACAGACTCCTTAATAACCTCAATTTGTTTCATAATTATACTGAATACAATCGTTTCGGATCATTGTCCTGAGTTAGATTGCACGTATGGATGTTTGTTTAGTAGGTAGCTTTGTTCGTTAATATACTAGGAATGTTTACACTTGTTGCAGTGAATTGTATTAATTTGTAATACCTATATAATAATATAAGTACGTGTCTTCATGATATGTTTTACAGTTTATTAAAAATTACAATGCACAATACTATGTGCGGGTCCATATACTGCTACCTATATGTTTATTATTGTTATTTTATTTTCATCCATATGATAGATAGAGTACCCAAGCAATTTTTTTTTTGGAAATTAAATAATAAATACTTAAATACCATATCAATAACACATTTTGAAAAGATATGCATGTGAAATTTCACAAGAAATCATACACATGCTATGAAAAATTCAATCTGTACTAGTATTTTAGTTGAGAACCAACGGATAGTTGCAACAATTGGTTTCGTCGACCGAAACAATAAATTATCAAGACCATCAACATTATCTATGTCATATAACATATACGTCGAATATCGACTCTTCCATTTAAATTTTAACTTTAACTCTGTTATTCACGTAAGATTTTTCACGCCCGCTTTCATAAAGTTTTCACCTCAGTCAGAAACTTTCCTCTAAATGCACTAATTCAACATTCCTCAACTACCTGCAGACCCCAATACAACTTACGTGAATTATTGTATGTGATTTATTGTGCAATAATATTATATTCACTTTTTATGCAAAAGGGGAGGATGCAGATATCGTCGGTCGATCCAGAGAAACTGTTGTAGAAGCGTTTATAGCTGTCTAGCGAGCAGCGAACTAGATGAGTCTCAAGGTCAACTTGCAGAAAAACAAGTTTGTCCGTGTGTGTGACAGTGGGGCCTCAATAGAAGTTGCGTATAACCGATAGCCATAGCGATAAATTTTGAAAGTGTCTGAAAGTTTTGTGTATCTAGAGTATGTGCTCAATGACAGTGACAAAGTCAGCAATAAAATATTGTTGTAGGATGGATTCTATCAGCCAGCAGACAACATTGTGGTCTCCAAACGCATACACAGTCCACCCTATATCACGTAAAATCAAAATTCATTTATACAGGATGAATATTATAAACCGATGTTGTTTTTAAATTACTAGGAAATGAAAAACAATCATTTGGTTTTTATTTATCGATTATTTGGTTTATTACAATTATGTATGGAATATGACATCAGTCAAGTGGCCTCCTCTGGTTTCGTCATAAATGCGTGCCCTTTCGCACACTTCGCGTGTTTTTTCAGCAATTTCAGTTCGAATATTGTCCTGTAGCATCGGAATTGTTATTGACTTATTGGCCTGGACCCTTTCTCTCAAATACCTCTACAGAAAATAGAAGCCGTCAAATCAGGTAGTCGAGGAGGCCAATCGATATCACCACTTTTTGACATTATGCGGCTAAAAATTTTTTTTCGAAAAATTTCAAACGTAGCTCGGGCTGAATATGAGATGTCACCGTACTGTTTAAGCCACACGTGATGCAAGCCCATTCGATCCTATTCGGCCAACAATACGTTTTCCAACATGTGACGATATCGATCACCGTGTTTGGTTACTGCATTGCTATTATTATTTAGATAAAATGTTTTGATGACTTCGGCACGTTACTGAGGCGTTAGATTCTCCATAATAAATTGTAATTAACTACTTTTTACGACTATCAAATGCGAACTGACAAATTTCTGCCAAACTAGAATGGCGACCAAACAAAATCGACCTGGAATATTCATGTAACCATGTAAATTCTGACTGAAAAATCTTTGGTCCGACTCGCAAAAATTATACTTTGCGTCGCCGCTACACTCTCTAAGTTTATGAACTCTTGCGATGTGCTTGATATTGTCGACATTATTTAAATCTAACTATTTTGATGAGCCATGCATCTAATCCGATGGACGCATCTTCGTCATGAGCGCACCTAATATTTCATAAACCAAAGGAGAGACGAGATCACGACTCCGTTGATTTGATGGAATCCTTCATCTTTCTCTCTCGTTGTGCTCATGACAGAATCGTGGTCCTCTATTCTATTTTTCTTCGCAATGTCCGGGTCCCGGGTATTGTTTAGCGCGATATGGAATTCAGAAGAACTAAAATGCTTGCGACAACCGGCGAACCAAGCCGCAGAACAGAGGGGATGAGAGGATTTTATTTTAACGGCCTAAGTCTGTCCCGCCTGTAGTTCTATGATGATAACGATATTTTGCAAAAATAATACCATAACAGATGCATTGAAAACTTAATGTTTGAACATTTACGAATAAATAATTATTACATATACGTTCTTAATTAAGTACGATACATTAACGGCAGGGACGTGCACTGCATACAAACAAAAAAGCTGTGCATTACTAAAAATTATGGGAAATAAAAATAAATAAATAAAATATCTAGCGAAAAAACCCTATACAATTCTAGCCATTATTACTCAGATTACCGTATCCTTGTCTATGATGTAATCCACAACTTTTGTCTAGCCGTAGGTTATTTAAAAAAATTACGAATCATTTGTAACAACTTCATGTTCATGCTTGTCGGCAAATTGTTACCACGCAGGTATTGTGTATGAACCTAACTTGTTTTTTTCAATGCTCATAATAATCGTACTGAAATAAATATTTTTTTACTGAATTTACGTTCACATTTTCACATCTGCGAATTTTTTGCATTTTTCAAATAATTTGTTCTTACATCTGTTGTCTCCGAAAGTTAATAATTGTTTCTGAAAACTGCATGTAATAACGCTTCTACATATTTATTATGCTTGACAGACTAAACGTTTTGTTTTCATAATGTATTCCCAACCTACGATTCCAACATCATTCCCGGTGATTCCGCATTTTGGTGTTTGCGCGGATAAAAATTATAGGTTATAATTTATTATCTGTCAAGCGAGCGAGTTTGCATTTTTCGAGATATTATTAAGTTAGTTTATTATCAATGTTTAATTAAATGTTGAAATAAAATTATTTATGCTATGGGTTTCAGTTATGCTAATTTGTAAAGCTAGTTATTTAAAAAATGTTTTTGAACACTTAATGAAACATTTGAAATCCGTTATCCGAAGAAAAAATCGTAGAAAATATTTTAAGCGAAATCGGAAGCAGGGTGCACCGAGATTTGATTCCCCGACAGTAGATCCCTCCAACAATTCTTCACTCGGACATTTGATCCCTTGGATAGTTGATATCTCTGCCAATTGATCTCTCCCCCAAAGCTTATTCAAGTACCTATTTATATTCGTAAAATTCGGATGATGACACTAGAATAAATACTGCAAGCTGCTATGCCAACCTTCTGCCATATTTGTGTTTCTGGAAATTCCATCTTCAGCTGCATTTCGTTTATTTCACTCTCTAATGGGAAATAATGCGGGAGCGTGTACACTACCTCATCTCAATCATCTTTTGATGTATTTAATTTCAAAATAATTCATAAATTCCTCCATACGATTATGTTCTGAGACGGTTTCACATTAAAAACTGAACTAAAATGTTAAAACAATGAATTAAAAATGGTTTATCACAATTCGTAAAAGTAATAATATTTAACATGATAATAATTTATTGTAAATATGAAAACATTATTAATTATCTGGAATTATATGTAATATCTTACGAGAGCAATATTTTTGTATAAATTTTTTCCCATCCTATTTATAACATTCACGGATGCTGGTATTTAGGAATATAAATAGGTACTTGAAGAAGATTTGCATAGGAATCAACTGTCGGAGGGATCAACTGTCGGAGGAATAACTGTCGGGGGATCAAACGTCAGGAAACTCTAAGGGTTCTCGTACCTTAAAGGTTCCTTAACATGGAACACATTATTCTTCTTCTTTTTCAAATTTTTTGACTCCACATGCTCCGGTTCTCGGCGACTGTCTTCCAGTTCGGAATCTATAGCAGCCCTACTGCATCCTTCTTTACGCCATTTTAGCGAAGTCAGAGTCTTCCCACTCTTCTCCTACCACCTGGGTGCCCATTAGGAATATATATTTATGAAAGGATACAATTTCAAAATGTCTGAATATATTCAAGCTGTACATGTCAATTGTTTCAAAGTCATTAGCATTTTAATTATCTCAGTTATTTATAAAATGGTTATGAATTTTCACAAGCAGCTTGAATATTTTGAAAATCCCATGACATAGCTGAGGATAAATTTATTTATATTGTATTCACGCCCTTATTTATTATAAAATTAATTATAAAAAAAAACATGTGCAGCTACACAAGTACCACGAAGAATAACAATTTAGAGCAGGAACCACGGAACAGTTATTTATTTGCCTTACAGCAAGCTATCGAAAAGTGGGGGGAATATTTTAAAACACTATATACAGGATTCATTGACTTGGAAAAAGCTTGTAAAACTTGAAGAATGAGCTTAGTCCAACATGAAAAGCTATGGGAAGCGCTCCAAGAGTATATTTTGGATTGGCTACTATTGAAAGCAATACAATCTTTAAACATGAAGATTGTACCAGAAAACTGAGACAAAGATGTTCGTTAATCCCAATCCTGTTCATTATCTTCATGGACAGAATAAAGAGGATGAACCAAAACATTGACAAAGTTCTCGTAGACGATATTGAAATTGACAGCTTCCTATTCGCAGATGACCATCAAACTGTCGAACACACAAGAAGGTCTTAGGAATTCCTAAATCGATTTAACCAAGAAATCACACAAGTAGGTATGAGGATTAGTTAGGTAGGAAATAAGTTGTTGCCTTCAAATATCTGAGAATACTGGTAAATGACGCGTGACAAAACAAATAAATTGATAAAAGGATAGGCTCGGCTAGCATCATTTTACAATCACTGTATAGATCAACATTAGGACAAAACCATGGCCATAAACTTTGGACCCTGACGGAGAGGAATCAGTCGAGAATCTAGGCTGCATATATGAGATAACAAGAGAAGTAGCGGGAGTCAGATTAAATCAGGAATTATTTCATACGAGAGGATCTTGAAATGAAAAATTTCAGCCAAGTTGGCTTTGACGTATCCTCCTCATAGGAAACGAAAAATTAAACAGATTTTCTCATCAGTACCAGAGAGAAGAAGACCTGTAGTACAAGCTAGGAAAATATGGAGAGACTGCGAAGAAAGATGAAAATATCAGTGGCTCCAAATAATAAATGATAAAGGGGGATTAAGAAGAAGGTCGAATATTTTCGACGCAAAATTTTGACAGCGACCTATCCTTAAAATATTGCGGACTATGTCTTTAACATCTGCATACATATGTAGCAACACATATATTAACAAATTGTTTCATTTCTCGAACACTGAGACTTGGTACAGTCCTCTGCTCATCAGCGCGACCAGATTCTTACCACAGCTAAGTTTTTATTCGGCGGCAAAAGGGTTTGAGAGCTCATTATTCCATCACATGAATGATGATGACGACGTTACTCGCTGCTACTGGTATCCACAATAATAACGGTTTCCAGGCTCCTCATTCGGGTCGTGACGCCGTCAATTGGTCGCGAATTTGATTGTCGCATTTACCTTGGCGGACCTGCGGACCATAATTGGCTCCTACGGGCAATTTAGTTCCTACCTCGTCAGAGCAAGATGGACGGCTAACCGAACGTGAGTGGAATAAATAAACGACAATCAGATGTCATGACTCGAGAACTCGAGGTCCAGTGATAAAAGCATAGATTTATGAGCTCGAGAATTTCCAAATCTATCCGTGCGCATTGGTTCAAATATTTACTATCTTATCTTTGAAGCAACTCTTATGAGTGAGTTAAATATTTCTGACTTCTTTTTTCATCACGTTGGAATTATTAAAACATTATTTTTATTAAAACTAATATTTCAAATTAAGAATAGTATTAATTGAGATCTAAAATGTAAAACTTGTACGTCATGTAGAATTGTTGGAGCCGTTGAGTTTTAGTTTTCGTATAAAAACAGAAAAGTTTATTATTATATAAAAAGTAAATTTAATTAACAACTAGTCGTCCAAGTATAACGTGTTGACCCGGATTCAGAATTAGTAACAGTTTAGATTAAACTAGATTCAGTTTGCGCATGATCCTAAAAAGTACTCACGCAAAATTTGGTTTAGATTGGTCAAAGGGTGTAGGATTGTATATACAACATACAAACATTCATGTAACTTTATTCTTACATACTTTCTTAAAAAATTCTGTTTAATGTATTGAATTATATTATGTTTAAAAATATTATTACCTTTATTGTAATGTTGACATCCAGCAATTGTTGGCTAAATTTCCAGGAACGCCTGTGCATTTATAGAAACGTTGGAGACACGTTAAAGGATACACGTACGAGTACCTTCAGCAGTTCTATTATGTTTAGATATGAATGTTTGTTTCAGTTATCAGAACTGTACTATTTATTTATCTTCTTTTTATTTATTTATTAAAGTGTAATTATTAATTATATAAAAGCTTACAAATGCTCACTATATGCGTGATTCACAATATGACAATTTACCAAGATGTACTATTGCGATTATAAATTGTGCATGGATATTATTATAACAATAGATTAATATACTACCTGTAAATGTAAAACGTCCTATGACCATATTTTTATGCGCTGAAAAATATTTATCGCCCTGTGTTCGCAAAAAATACATATGTAAAATCATTTTCATCGTCTTCAAAATATTACAATAATACAAAAAATATATTTTATTATAATTTATCGTTATTTATAAAGATACATTTATATAAGTATTACGCACTACGACGAGTCGTTATTTAACAAAGTTAATAATTTATTAATCTACTTTAGAGAAAAAATATATACGTATGTACAGTCTAAATTGTGTCAATACCGCGACACAACTAGGATGTTGGCACTCAACCAGTCGATTATAATAAGGTTATGACTGATATAAGAAATGTCGATAATATTGATATTATACCGATTTTAACGAAACAGTTGTCGGCTTCTGGGAAGACAATAATTATCTTTAATTTGACATCATTTATATCTGACCAAGTGTCACTGGTCAGTAGTGCGTGATCGTTAATAAGGTTAGAGTCGATAAATAAAGTTGTACTGAAAAACGCGTTTTTTTACACATATATATTTTAGTTTCTTGTGAAAATGACGTGGTCTAGAAAATTAAGAGGGGAACAAATAAAAATGCTCAAATACGGCCGACTTCTGAGTACATTAATCATTTATATTATTAATTGTGCTTTTAAATATGCAGTATTGTAATATTATTCATGTATTTCGTACTTGTATTTTGTGAATTATATATTAAAAAAATTAATTATCGTTTACTATATATATTTTACTAAAAATTCTAACAGATAAATAAAATTTTATAGATTTATTATTGGTCAGATTTCAAAAAACTTGTTACATGTAATATTCTGTATACAAAAAAAGAAAAAAAAAGTCAACATGAAATACATTAAAAATATGTTCATATTTGGTATTCGTATATTATATATACTATGAGACAATATTAGTATCTTTATTATAGATACAAAACTGTTTAATTATTATTTAATTCACCACATTCAACATAAAAAATATATATATGTTTTCCTACATTTAAATTATTTATTCTGGAATTTTAAATCAATAAATAATAATCAGACAGATGTTTCTGTAAAAAGATAACTAATACGGATATTCGTGTTTAATTTCATACTGCACATTGGAGTGACTTATAAAATCGTTATCATTATCTAAAATTCACTTAAGCAAATCGATACAATACTGATGGTCGCAATTTTTTTACAAATTTTATCGCTGCATAAATTAATTAATTGTGACGTACGAGGCTTATATATCAGGGACCCCCGCATCAGCGGATCCTACGACACGTGCTTATCGCATGTAACAAGACTCAGAACTACAAAGATAAGTCACACGGAGTACTTCTTTTTCACCTCCTGCCGACCGTAATCAACAACTCAGTCTTAATTGGATTCTCAAACGACGAGCCGGCAAAATGTCTCGCATCCCCCAAACGGAATTACGCGCGCTTCTAGAAAACATGTGTATCGACGCCATCATCGTGACAGTGATTAGTTAAAAGAAGCAAAGTTAATAAAGAGTGACATCGCAATTAATAAGTATTATTCTCGATTTATTCAGGTGAATATCTATTTAATCAGGGTTATCAAAAAATGGTTTATAAAAAGTTAAGTGACCTCACGAAGGCTGGGAAAATCAACCATGACCAAAGTGTCACCAATGTCGACGGTAGGAACCAAGGTAAAACTGCTGTTTATATTGTGTTTCACTTCACTAAATTTAACGCATTCATTGGATAATCATTACAAGGAGAGCAGTCTGTCTTCTGAACAACTACGGAATATATCATGCTAAAGACAAACAATAAAACTTTTACAATTCTGTACGTCAATTTTCAATTTTAATATCCAATTTCCTTTATTTCTAATGATATTTTTTAAATTTCTAATCTACGTACAAAGTAAAATATGTAAAGAAAATAATGTATATATTAAAAAGGGTACGATTTAACCGAGAATTATTTTAAGAAATGTGCGCATTATATTAAATACTTCGTTCCATAAAACGAATTGTTTGTTACGAAAATAAAAAAATAACATTAAAAAGAAATACATCTTTATTAAAAAAAAATACCTAACCTAACCTAAACTTGCTAATATATTATTATTTTATTACACAAATAATTCGTTCTTGGGAATAAGTATTTGTTTTGATGTACGTATTAATATTTCTCTATTAGAAATAATTACATTTTTAACATCATATTTAGATTATAACATTTTTGAAACTCCACTCGTCACCGACACCTGATATTTTATGTTTTTTTACGCCTCGAATTTGATTTAATAAAGCTTAAAGTTTGATGTTTGCATTTTTTTTTCCTTTTCAGCAAAAAATCAACCTCAAAAAATACGGGTCCAAGCGTAAGAAAAATAACATTGAAAACAAAATTACTATAAATAATGAATACAGCAGTTAATACTATTTATACTTTGTACAGTAGTTATTGTTCTACATACTAAAGGTAACTCAAGACCATATACAGGATTGTCAGCCGATTTGGTAGCAATACATGTACCATACATAACCTATGAAACCAAGTTGCAGTGCTAGCTTACTAAACCAAATTAAATGACATCTCATAAATGCGTAGTTCATGGTATATTCATAGAACGATATAAAAGCCGTAAAAATATTAACCAGAGATGTGAATATATTCAGTATAAATACAGTACATACATATAATACGTGCATGGTTAGAATTACCGGAAAAAAATTGAAATGAAAAAATTGATATTATTTTTTTTTTTTTTTAAATATATTTTTGAAAAGGTACAATTATGCATACCTTTTTTAAAGTATTTGAAGTAATTGATTATATTGTACCAGATGTCTAATTCGCGTATTAAAATTAAGATGTTCGTAGATAGAAAGTACTTATTACAACTGTCAAAGTAGATAACACCGATCCTCTTGTAAAAGTAGATAAGGTGATTCCATTCAGCACAGAGTAGGTATAAGGAATATCGTACAGAAATGTACCATATTATGGTGATTAAAAACAAAGTTAAATAATCTATATTAAAATTAATATAAACCACAAAATTCAATTTGAAACAAATATCAAAATGGTTTTATATTTGTTATACTAATTCAAAATTACTGTTTTTTTTTAAATGACGGAATTAGTACAAATTACTAATTTCTTTATTTTCCAAAAAGAAATCTCAAATTAGGATGATATTATAAAAATATGAGGTATCTTGATTTAAAAAAAACATTTTATCCTTGCCCTTCTGTTAAGAAACTCTTCCGAACGTGAGACTGTTCTGATTTACCTTAACAAGCACAAAGAATTTTGAACTTAAATTTCACTGAACTCGTCGCTATTTGAGCTTAACTCTCAGATGGCAAGAAAAGTTGGGATTTGTACCTACGCTCTTTTCAATACCTAGATGTCGTAATGAAAACAATTTCCCGTTACTCTTCATAAGTTGAAATGTTTAATTGTTATCTTGCACGTGATATTTTGATTAACTTGATTGATTTATTGTCTGATTTTCGTTGTCACTAGTGAATAATCTGCGTAATAAATGTAATAAACCTTTTTGATTCCATGCTGTCTGATAAAAATAATTATATGGCAATCCAAACGGTTAATAGCTATATTTAAAGATGCAGCGACATAAATTTGAACATTATTTTCGTTTTTTTTTTTTACAAAAATCGGTTAATATAACTGACATTAAAACCTTTATCCCTCGATTTGTGACTGATTACAAGACCGGGCTATTTTTAAGCACCTTTAACACAACATTATCTTATTTTATTGTTGGATTATACGGACTGTAAAACTGATAATTGCAATATGCAATAATACAATATGAGCCATTACACTTATATAATTAATTACATTCCTTCCTATAGTATTTATTTACATATAAATTTATATTTTTACGTAATTTTTGGCGGATTATATATTTTTATTTTAATATTAGAAAATATAATACATTTTAAAAATAATCAGTAGGATATATTTTTTCTCTATGAGAGTAATTCTCGTGTATAGAGAAGGAGTATATAAGAGAATTGATGCTTCAGTTAGTCTGTGTACATATTTTTTTTACTTCAGATACAAATTTATAGTAGTCTGTAATTTTTCGAATTGTGATGGGGAGATTGTTAAAAAAATTTGATGTTTTGATAAATATAGTGATTGTTACCGTTGTTGTAGTTTTATCTTCCCAAAGTAAATAATAGGAGAGCTTTAATTTTTCTATCACATAATTCTAATTTGTTTTTTTAGCCTATTATTTTTATAAATGGATTCCGTCCAAATTAACCGGAGATAGTTGAAGATTATTTTTGTGGGAGGAGTATATTGCCTTTGAATGATATTGTAATTAGTGAATATTTTTATAGATTGATTTTTAGACATAATAATTTGTTTTAATTTATACTTGGCCGCGAAGGTTTTTTTTGTGCTTTAGTTTAAAATTAATATCATAACTTATCTCAAAACTAACATTCCTCGATCTTATAGTTATCACTTATCGTATCGTAATGGAGATAAAATCATTAGCATTGTTTCATAATTAACAGACTGCTACAATACTCCTTTATGTATCTACATGCATATTACCTAGAAACACAATGTAATTATAAAATATATTAGGATAATTTTTATTGAACTCGGCATTTCTAGAATGTTAGTGATTATCATATTTTTATAATAAACAGACAGGTTTTTGAATTTAGCCGGTATAAATTAAGTCCATCATAAAAGTGAATTGATGTAATTAGCATCACAATCTGTACTTGAAATTCATAATTTATTTTTCGGGATGACTCAGCTTGGATAATCGTATAAAAATCAATTTACGTGCATATTTAATAATATTCTGATTAGAGATTGTTTTTAAATTGTATGCCATAGGTATATGCATAGGTACTGAACCAGTTTTTATAACATAATTGTTCTTGTTAAACTAATATTGTCCTCTCCATGCCCCGTGTATTACATCTTCCAGAACAATCAGGAATAAGTAAGCGTTAATGATAGTAATGTAGAGTTTAATATTTCAGGAATATTACTAGGTAGGTATATAAAAAAATTCTCAATTTTTGTTTTCGGTACTTGGTAAATATTTCTGTAGTAATGTAAAAATTGTTGACAAGTAAAAGAAAACACTTTATATATATAAAAGGAACTTACATTTTTTGATTTTTTTCTATATTTATGTAAAATCATGAATTCTGGTCAAGTAATATTTTTTACTTACCATAAATATGCCTCTTTTCCACGACTGAAGTATTTTCTATTTTTATTTTTAAACAACACGACTTAGTCTATGTTTCGTAATAGTATATAAATTTTGATTTATTACATTTTTTTCATAAGTATTCTTAACGTCTTTCCATAGCCAAATTTAATGACAAGCACAATGTCAAGCGGTCAACGGTCGCCTAAAAAATTCACGACCGCTCGTAAAACGGTGAACTAAATATGCGAAACCTTTCTCTGGTTTTCATAATAAATTTTATGCCTCTGCTCTGTGAATCAGAAAATAAAATAAATCTATTTCTTTAATTTTTGAACAAATCAACTGATTAAAAATTGGAATTATTAAAATAACTTATTTTAAGATTGGATGCATGAACTCTAAATACTAAAATTAAAAATTAACTCTTCTTGGAGATGCAAGCGATAGGATGTCACAAAACAATCTGCTAACTTAGTTTTTATATACCGAAAAAAAAAACAATTGTAGCGTTTTTATTTATTTAGTACCTGATATTGAATTTAATTTCAATTTCTCCTGTAAACGTTTCAAATAAATCTGTTGACAAGAAAATAATTGTATTTATTCTAATTCAAGTGCATTTTTCTCATTTGATAATTAACTTTACTAATCGAAATGAGTGTCATTAGATTCGAAACATTTTTTTGTTCTTTGTTAAAATCTCTTCGTCGAGAAATGCATTTTCTGACAAAAGTTTTCGAAATGCTTTAACGAGTAATAACGAGATGTCTGGTGAATATGATAGTTGGAGCAATGTTTCGTAGCCCAACAAGCGCCCATGCGTAAAACTTTATTTTTTTCCTCTAGCTGTTTCAAGTGGTTTTGAACTATTGGATAACCAACGACGGATTTTTGTGCAATAATCTTAAATTATTGTGTGTTGTTCTTATTCAACTAACGCCTTCAGTTAGTCAATATCAACTTAAGAAGGACGCCCACGACCGTCTTCATCTTTTAAGCTTTTAGGAACTACAATTTTACCGTACGTTCTTTAATAGTACGCACACTAAATGCACCGTTTTATTTATGAGCAGGTTCTGTTGCTTTACTGCCTGTTTTGAACTCGTTCAAAACAAATTGCTCTAATTTGCTTATTTTCGATGTGAAGTCGATGTTACCAAAATATGGTGTATGGACCAAAATAGTTAGTGTAGTTGTACTCGAGGTGTTTCCACATATTAACATATATACAACTTCCAAAAATTTTATAGATATGGAGATGGATTTATGGTTGAGAATGGTGAATGATACATTGTGTAAAGCAATCACTTAAGCCAGCCGAAAATAGGTCGTAAGTCCTGTACCCATACTTCCATATATTTTCATTAAATATAATAAAAAAATAGATTCGTCTCTATGAGATATCTATTATTTGTTTAAATATATCTTTGTTCAATAAAAAATACTTAACCTAAGCTAACCTAACCTCGACAATTTTTTATTATTTTATTGCAAAAATATTTCGTTCTTAAACAAAGTATTTGTTTTAATGTGCGCATTAATATTTCCCATTAAATATTATATATAAAATTCCAATACACGAACAAAAGTAATACAATAAATATAAGAAAAGTAATATTTAAAATAAATATCGGTTATCCCTCCCGTTCGGGAACAACAGTCCTTGATCCTGGATCAACAAATTCTGGGGCATGTTGAGGATGGGAAGATAACTGCTGCCAGCTGACTTTACCTTTTCTCCTTCTAATTGTAGCATACTGTTAGCTTTTTACTTTTCATTGCAATTCAAAACTTTTATGTTGGCCTTCGAAGATTCGTTTTCTTTCAGCGAGTTTTTGAAGTCTTTTTGGGCTCTATATAAGTATTTACACTGGGATAGGGGTATGTGATTGGTAGTCTAGTTTTATATATTCTGATAACGTGGTCAAGCCATCAAATTTATCGCTGAATGATAGTAGCTTTGATGTTTGATATTTCGGCTTCTTCAAGCATACTTGTACGTTTATCTTGCCATTTCATTTTTAGCATAGGTACTTCTTAAATATCGTTAGTGGTGCCTTTCCAGGGCTTTGATGTGTCTTCAATATGGTATACATATTTCAGAGACAGCATAAGAATATAACAGTTTTGTTTTGTACACCAACATCTTAGTGTCGTTGTTGTCAAATATTTTCTTTCTAGGGCACCCACACGCAGCATTTACCGACTTAATACGATTACTTTCATCGGTTTTTATTTACTGAGAGCTTCCTAGTATGGATAGAAAAGGACAATGTTTAGTAGTGAGCTCATCTGTGATTGAGTAGTATTCTGGAGTTAGTATTAATTTTGAAAGAGGAGTTTGGTCTTTCCTTTGTTAATTTTTAAGTCCCATTATTTCATTAGCCTCTATAAAGGTATTCACAGTTTCTTGGATGTCATCTTTATCTGCATATTGTAATTCAGCCGCACGTGGACCTTGGTTGTTCTTCAAGGACCAGAATCTTTTGAGATAGTCCTCATTTAGCGCGATATGTCAGTAGTTAACTATTTCCAGCACGGCAGCCAGGAACAATGAGAAAAGTGTTGGTGCAATAATGTGGCTGTTTCGCTCCAGTTTTGACCTCAAAGGGATCCGTTAGTGTTTCATTGCTGACGATTAACGTAATACAAACTATAAATGTCTTTGTTCTAAACATGCTACAATATAAAATTATACAGACTGTTGTAAAATTGCTTATATGCTTATTTTATTAAGGAAAATACATTCTTATTATGAAGTTGTAATTATTCAGAACAGAGTAGGTGTGTGATGTTTTTAATACAAATTAAATGTATTAATTAGAAAGATATACATATAAAACCAATTTTATCGAAAAATTTTGTTGGTGCTACCGGGGTTCGAACCTGTATCTCTTCAAATTTGTCGTCAATGCACTGTGGTGCTATAGCATAATCGGTTATTGCAAGTTTCAACAATATTTTTCGATCAAATTGATTTCTCAACTTTTAACTTTATTTTGATTTTAACAGAAATATATCATATTTACATATCATATTTACATCTTTACACACATTTAAATACATTGCCCAACTTGGCTAGCCTGTTTTTGGGCAAATTATATATATATAATATTTTATATGTATGTATTAAAAATATATTTATATGTTTAGTACGTCATTAATACAGTTCGTGTCGGAATAACAGTAATTAGTACCCTTAGGTACTTTTTAATAATTAATACACATATGCAAATATTTCTTGCCAACCCTGATTTTCACTCTATAAATTTGTGTGTGTTTTACATTTATAATAGTATGATTGATGGGTAATGTACTGTATCTATAGCTAATACGTTTTGTATTGTTGCAGGGATGGCGAGCGACGGGTCGACAACGGACATCACGGGACTGCTCAATGATACCGGTCAGTAATTGTACAATCAACAACCATAATCTTTCAATAAGCACCGCAAGTTGTCGACTGCCTTGTACACGTTGACCAAAAAATATTAACTAAAAATGATTTATAAGTTATCAAATTTTTTTCTCAAGGCACCATATCTTTTATATTAATTTTACATTGTTAAAAACTTTTTTTACGTCAAGGTACTATTCAATATTAATTGATGGCGTACTACTCATTTTTCAGTCACTTCATTGTAAAAATAAAGTAACTATATATATAATTTCAAGTAGAATCAGCATACTTACGTACGTGTGAAAGTATGTACTAACATCTAACAACTGAACACACATTTTTTGACAGCAGATACTCATATTGACATTTATAATATTTCGGTTTTTTAAGCTATTTTAATTATTTTTTCACACTTGAGATATCATCGTACGTAAATTAACTATTTGTTTTGAAGGATGTACAAACGTACAGAAGCGTGCACTCTATACAATCAAAAAAGCTATGCATAACTATAATCTTTGCAAAATAAATGTAAATTAAATATTTATTTGATATATTATGTATTGAGTATGTAAATCTAGACGAAAATAATTCAGTTCTCGTGTTAACTAGAACCGTATAAGTAGCGGAAAAATTAAAAAAATTGACTAATAAAGTTGCGCATGTGTTTTTTCGCAAAATCTGTCCCAGACGTGTATGAACTGAACGCAAGTCTCGCACCGTGCGGTGGTCTGAATACACGTCTTCGCTTTAACAGACGTGTTGCAAAACGCCACAAGTGTATCATTGATGCCGACTTGACTGTATGCATTCCAATACACTTTAAATGTAGTATTATTTTATAATATATATTATTTTAGCTCCTTCCAAGAATAATTGTAATAATATACACTCACACAGGTATACTGACACAAAAACACGCTTCTGAAAAAGTAAATGATGAATACAACCTTAAATGATAACACCTATCGCTTTTACACCATCGATATTAGCAGCATAACCTAAGTCCATACCTAGAGCAGGCCACTGCAAACGTACGAGAATAATTGATTGATGAGAATAAAAGATGTCTGGCTGCTGTGTTGGTAGATTATCGTTTATGCTTTTTGAAAGTTTGTAACATGAAAGTGTCTCGTAGGCATTCGGACAGATTATTTCAATCTATTTAGAAATACTTTATGAAAGGTACTCAGTAGAATATTTAGCTTAGTTATCAAGCCCTTTATTTTATTATTTTCTATCAATCTGGGCTACCGCGTGTATTTGGTGTCCTTGGCTAGTTCGGAAATTATTAATCGAAATTACGTATTCAACAGTATACACTTTTTCTTTTCTCTAAATGTTCATGTCCACAGAAAGAGATTTAGTAGAGATACATTTTAATACCGTGTACACTTGATGAGATTTTGTTTTGGAGATAAACTCGGAGATCAGCTTGATCTTGTTAGAAAGAGACAAAAACTCAAACTATTGTACATGGCGTACGTTCTGACAGCGATATTTAATACGCGCAGATAAACTTCACCTAAAACTATCTACCATAGATCCCTACAACTATCTATTTTGAAAGTTAGATGTAAGTCATTAAGCATTAATATTAAATTAGAAACATTTATTGCGTTTTAACTACTACTGGGGAGGTTTAAAATTACCCAAATGATGAGCATGACGATAATGACATTTGACTTTTAATGACGAGCATGAAGTAAGGCGCGAGAGGGCGAATCTTTGAGACGCGGTGTGTACACGGCGAATACAAAAGCCGATAATTGTTTTCAAAGCATCATATCTCAGAGATTGTCTCGAATCGAAAATCTCCTAAAAATCTCTTGTGTAAACACGGTCCATAAGACTTACTAAAACCTTTAAAAATAGATAATGCTTTCAATATTTTTTAAACCAGTTCGTTAATCATTTTGTGTCATGTTTCATATATATTGATATATATTCAACGGTATCCTATTTGGGTATAGACTTTTTAGTCACTCTGTAAACATGTAACTCAAGAACGGTAACAAAGTAGCTCTGCACTTATTTTAACTATGTTAAATCGTATGATCGTACTTGTAAAAGGTTAATAGTTCTAGAAAAATAGAATGCAAAATTGAAGTGAAGTTAGGTTTTTTTTTCATAAAAACATACAAGTGGACTCCACTAATAATAATATATTTAAAAGCGGTGTATAAATCAAAATAGGGAGAGAGAATTTATTTCCCTTGATTTTTATTAATACGAACAATTATATATTTTGACTAATATCTGAAGCCCGAATATGTAGTAACATAAAAAAAAATCTAGATTAGACAGAATAAAAATTTTCATATGTATAAGGATTTCTTTACTTTATTTTACAATTTTAATGTTGTGCACAAATTACATACACGATTTTTAAGATATTTAAGAATTTGAATCATCTCGAAACACACACACACACACACACACACATATTGGAAAGCCCAGAATAAAATGACAAGCTACGAGTATTTATAATCATGTAATATTTACAAATGTTAATGACTCTGTAGATCCAAACTTAGTTTTGTGTCATGTTTATATTTTACTAAAATGCGGTTTATTAGGACAACACAGAGGGAATACCTATATTATCTCCTGTAGTGAAAAACTCGTTCGAACATAATAGGCCTCCGCTGATTAATTACCTATTTATGAGTACTTACCCATTATTAAACTTTGTTCAACTTATTTTATCTACAGGTGTGCATAACTTATACAAAATAAAAAAAATAAGTAAAAATTTTCGAAGTTGACAGTAGAAACACGTGTTTAGGCAAAACACTCGGCGATGTTCTGTTTTAGCTAGACAAAATGTCATCGTAAGCAGACCAAACATCGTGTACATTATACAATATTGGCTAGCGCACTCGGCCAATATTATAACGCTCTGCCTAGCAAACCGATAGAAGCCGGTTGGTCTGAAAAACCTTGTCATATCTAAGGTTTTGTGATGTCATTCCAACCGTCAACAGAGTCGCATTAGAGCGATTATAAATAAAGAGTTCGAATAATTAAAATAATTTAATCGGTACTAAATTTGCAATCAATCATTTTGATTATGTGTACAGAAAATTTATCGAAAGAGAAAATTCACAGTTGTTACTTGGATAAAATAAATAAATATATATATATATATATATATATGCGTGCATACAGGCGTGTTTACCTGCTGATGTACATTTAAATCCAATACAGAGACATCCCATGGGCATAAGCAAGTAAGGCGGTACTAAAGGGAGGCAAATTCTAATATTAGAATTATCGCCCCGCAAGTAAAAAATCAAAAATATATTAAGAAAATATAAAAAAGCGGCAAAATTGCATTTTTACCCAGAAAGATAATGGGCCCGGTCGTGAAACAATACAATTTCAAAAGTTAACCTGAATTTAAACAATACACATTTACAGGGATAGATTAAAAATAGTAAGGGCGGCATCCTAAATGTTGCTTAAGGGCGGCACTTTACCTAGGGACGTCACTGACTCAATAAAGAAAATGCAATTGTCGATAATGCCAAGTAGCCGTATCGTAAAATAATATAAAATATACAATCTGTGTGACAAACAACTCACTGAAAATTATGCCAAGGTTTGGATTAAGTTTACAACAACAACTAAAGTAGATTCTTAACACAAGTCCTACATATAATCAATTGACAAGTTATCTAATACGTCGGTTGACGGCCGATGATAATTATTTAGCATCGAATAATTGTCTGTAAAGATCGTATACATTTAATCATAATAATTAGTGCCATCTATTGTTATAATCCAATTATGTTTTTAAAATTTTATATTTACACATCGAAGTATTTGATTTTTTTCTAATAACTTCATAGATGGCAATATACAAGAATTAACTAACACACTTATTAGACAAAAGATGGCAGTAACTTATTCACATCGGGAGTTTATTAATTATTTATTAGTGGTATTTCATTCTTATTTTTCTTCTGATGCCTAAAAGTAGTCTTTTTTCTTGTAGGTTAATTGTAGGAAACTCAGTATCCATACGAGAATAATGCATTCCGAATGTAATTTCATCCAAACTATGAATTATATGTCGCAAAAATCTTATAAAAGATCATGGTTAGATGTCGCTGGTGTAGATGATCATCTGACAGCAACTATAAATACTCAATTAATTTGCAAAATAATTCACAGGTGGCAGTAGTAAATCTAATTTTTGCATACTGATCACATTCATTTGATGTTACGAAATAGTGGTTTTTATCCTGGCTAAACCATTAACGATTAGTTCTTCAATTTAATAAACATCTAGTTTCTTTGTTAATAGATGTCGCTAATGTTAAACAATATCATGATTGAGAATGACCATATTATGTGACAAGATGATACTGTACATTTGAACTGACTTGTACCCTCGCTAAATTCAATATAATATCGTTCCACATTAGTTTAGTGTAATATTCTCAGATGGCAGGCCAACTACTGATAAATTTGCTCACAAAGTAAATTGTTTTTCATCTGATCAGCGCGGCACCGGTTTTCGACAGTTTTATACATGATAGCAATTAATTTTAAATGGTTTGTATCTTGACTAAATTGTTAACGAGTCGGTGGTTTAAAATATCTTTTACAATTGGTTTAGTGAAATGTTTTTACAGATGGCAGTAATCAGATTTATTGGTAGAAAATTAATCTTTTATCATTTTGCGTGCAGAGGCGGTTCTAGAGCGTGCAAGGCCGTAAAGCCCGGTGTAAAATATCGGAATTAAAAAATATTATATTATATATGGATTCAACCTCGTCGCTAGGTATAAAATAAATACGATAGAATTTTTACGTTTGAAGTAAATATAGAGTTAGTAATAGATAAATCTATAAATGTTATAGCCAAAATACAATATGTTGAAAGAACCATCAATGCATATATACTCGTGTCTTCCATAATCTTTAGACTTAGTTTTTATTTATTAGTCGATCTCAAATCAACGCTGTTATGTTAGAATGTATTAAGTATCTCTAATCTCGGTAAGAACGCGTACAAAATATACAATTCTCAAACAATTATTGTTTATTTTTTTTAATTGACATTAAGTCCAGGGTACTAAGACCCCTTACTCCTTCATCTATTGTAGCAACCAATGCGGTAATTGGGTTAGGCGGTATTCAACAAAGGGGGGAAGAGAGAGCAGTTACTGCTGGCATGTGGCAGGGATCTGCTTTCTCGGGGCAGGGGTTTTAATAATCTAGTAGGACCATATTTGGTCGTCTAAATCTAAATCGTAAGGGAGAAATTAAATCATATATTGAGAGGGTTCGGTTATAGTGGGGTTCGGGTGGTTTGGGAGCCCGGCATAAAAACGTTTGGTGACATGTTTTATGTGATCCCTTATTAAGGGGATGCCAAGTCGTGATGGATGAGTGTAACTCTCGACCAGAATGACTAACGGGATGGCTTTACTTTGAAAAGTTTGGATTCTTTTTATGTGACTTTTGGAGGCGTGATCCCAGATGAAGGCTGCATAGGTGAGAGTAAGCAGTATGGACAGTTTACTATTTCTATCCATTAGTAGATAAAGAGCTGATAGAGCGCGTGAAGCGGCTGCGATTTTATTATGTACGTGAAGCCTCCACGTGAGTTTGGTGTCCAAAGTCACACCAGACCTGAAATCCGTAAGTAAACTGCTAAATTTTAGCGTCGATTAAAATTTTTTAGTGGCAGTGTCGTCGATTAGGTTTTCCTTAACTGACGTTTCTGCTAAAAATTTATTGGCTCCCGCTAAAATCGGCCCCTGACGTCTTAATTTTTAGCGGCCGTTATTTCCATATGAACTGTCAAAAATGACACGTGAAATTGTCGCCTTTCGATAACCATATTACGAGAAATGTTTTAAATGGTAATGATTTAGAAAGAATCGCGAAAAAATTAATGTAATGTTATCATTGAAGTCAACAATGATTATTTTAAGTTATTTTCTTATTTAAAACTACTCTAATCCAAGTATTAATGAATTTCGGGCCAAAATTTACGTAGGCATTATTGAAACGAAAAATTGTCATCATAAAATATTTTCCTTTTTCAAATTTAATTTCATTTGTTGGTAAAATATACATTTAGGTTAAAATCTAAATATTATTAAGTTATAAATTAAAAAACATGTCTAAAGGCTAACCTAACTTACCATCACACCACTTATCTATAGTGGTAGGTAACGAAGATAAAATATCACATACTCCTGTACCACCTTTTATATATATCTCCTCCACGCTTGCCCGTTATCGCTTCTAATGCCAACAGTCCACTCTCGCCGAGGCATGGCGAGAGGAGCCGAGCACGAGAATATATTGCAGCGTGAATACACAAGAATATATCGTGTCGACACTGGTCGTCTCGTGTCATCTCGCTTCGTTTCGCACGTTTCGCCTCTCCCCATCTACGCTCCGTTGCGGTCGGAGCGTGGACGAGGCGAGACGAAGCGAGGCGAGGAACCTCGGAGGGAGTGAACCGCTGGCATAACAGGATCGTTCTCCAGGAGGAAGCGAGGACAAATATATTGCAACCCATAGCATATAGATATTGTTGTGATTTGGGATACTCACTTGAGGAAATGCCGGAGGATTCAGATCCGAACAAAGCTCAGATAATAAGATATCATATAGGATAATGAAAATTACAATGTTTCTCAAAATAATGAGTGAGTAATTTTAAGATACAGGATAATGTGTATAATTTAGGTAATAAGTAATGAACAAGATGTATACATTTCAAGATTATAAATAATTACATAGTTTTATTATATAATACCTAGTGCTAAAATACAATAATCCCTAAAATAAAGTATCATGTATACATACGTACTTAATTAAAATATTGAACATTTACTATTAACCCAAGTCAAATAATTTTTGATTAAACCGTGATTTTCGTAAATATAATACTTAAATAATGTACATAATACTCGCCGATATTTTGTTTAATAATATAAGATTTTTTATCACTTCATTCGTGCTCTTTAATTATATTTTGTAAACTCGAGGGATGTTCCTGTGAATTTTTTTAATTTCTTTGGTGACTGGTCATGATTTCTGAGAGTTTGATTTGTTCTGCTGTTGAATCTTCTCGGATCTGAAAACATTCATATTTTCAAAATATCTAACATAAGAAAACAAAAAATTATTATAATTATTAAATTAATAAAATTTATATTAATTTAATAAATTGATTTTCATAGTACGGTGCGTTTCATTTCTTTTGATTTTTTTTTCGCTATAATACTACATCATTAGAAAAACATTATTATCATGATTAATTAATTTTAAATAGAAGCATTTTAAATTATACTCAGTGGTTGTGGATGGTAACATTAATGGATAATTTGAAATGTCAGCAACATCAATTCCTTGTTTTGGATCATTGGGGACTCCTCTTACAACTTTTTGGCATAGTGTGTTAAGAAAATGTTATTTCAGGTAAGACTTTTTAATTACTGGACCCACCCCCTTTGAACATCGCATAATAATTCTTGTGCCCTTTTCTCCACCATAGTCCTCAATTCTCCAAATGCCTGAAAATTATGAAAATAATTCTAATTGTGTTCTGATATTGTAGAAAGTGGATACTGCAGAATTTTATTTGGAAATTTTCTATGAAACTCGTTAATATTGAGACAAAATTATTAACATTCGTTTAACAAGCGAAGCGTATTAATTTCTTTAAATCATTAGTTTACCAATTTTTGTCGTATAAAAGAGAAACTGTAAATATGTCGAATCCTATCTATTTCTGTTCACTGTTTTCACTGGTCTGTGGTTATTCAGAGCGGCGGTAATCTCTTGCCATTTTTCGTTTACGACCTCTAGATCACTGTGTGAAATAACTGTATTGAAAACTATGGAATTAACTTTGATAAATTCCACAAACATGATTTTTTGTCTCTTTGTCATTCAGCGAGATATGGACATTCTTTATAAAACTGAAACACGCGTGTTAACCAAAAGGATTCTAGATGAAAACTAACAAGAATACGAGCTCGACTTACATAATACATAATCGATAATGCAAGCACTTATCAAATGAACGTAATAATAATAATGGAACGTAATAATAATGGATAATTTATACAGCGCCATTTTCGTAAAAACTTTCACCTAAAGGGCGTTTTACACGTAAACTGTTTATAGGTCTACAATTATCTTTAAATATCGTAAACATATTGAGAAATTATTTATATTTACCCATTAAAGGTTGACAGATGATAAACAAAATAGTCTCCTGCGACGGCGCGCAGCCGAATTCCAGAGAACTTGTAGCTGATTTCATGGTGGATTTTTAGCGGTCCGTTAAAATTTTCGTGGTTAACAGGTCTGATAAAATGGTCGATACGGAATACCAAATTTCAAACTTCAAATTAGCCGATGATATTATTTTAGCAGTCGTTAAAATTAGCGGAAGAGATACGGAATATGGGTCCAAAGTACTTGATAGACTTGATCCAGGGAATGTTTTCGCCGAATATCCTTATTCTGGGCTTGTGTCTGGCTTTCTTGCACGAGAAAAGGGTGGCTGCGCTTTTCGAGAGGTTAATCTCGATGCGTCATTTTTTCCACCGCTCTTCGAGTTTGGTGGCGTATCTTTGTACACGTCTACTCGCTACTGTCGCGTATCGTGAGAGATGGACAGGAGTGTCTCGTCAAAGACAACAGTATTGTAAAGAATAACAAAATGCTTTCATTTTATCAAATCCATGTTTAGAATTTAAATTTAAAAAAATATATATTTTATTGTGAGAAGTAACATTTTATGTTAAGAAAAACTCTCGAGATAGTGATTGTTTTCTCCCTACTTTGCAGTGTATATATTAACTCTCCTATATTTCAATTATCACTACTACAAAATTGAGAGTATCGCTAACAGAACTCTAATAAAAAAATTGAGTTCTGTGAAAATATTGATTACATTTTTATAATTAAATAGCACATGTTTTGTCATGTGTAGTAAATAGCTCTTCTTCATTTAATAATAAATTACATTCAGGAAGTTTAACCGACATGTACCGATAATAATTGAAATTCCTAGAAGAATCTTGACCACGCGACGTGTTTGAATGTATTAACGCCTTGAGCTCTGCATTAATGAAAACCTTCAAATCCTTCATGTCATTTTCGTTTTATAAAACAATCTATGATTTTATTTTATTAATATATCCTTAGGTAAATTATATTCGCACAAAATTCTCGTAGCCAAGCAGAGCTGCGTTTAGACATTTTTTCGCCTGAACAGACCAGAACATTGCTAAATCCACAAATGAATTCCTAGGTTGCGTACTATTTATATCTGTACGTAAAAACTAAACTCTCTTTGAATAAAATTCTAAATCTTTAATTAAATAATTACTTATTTATATTATTATTTCGATAAAATATTTTAAGGATAATTTTGACACTTCCATAAAGTACCTCTTTGTTGGTTACCGATTTAAAACCTTTAACACCTCCAATCGTAAAATTGTAAAACCACACAATTCATTGTGCACATGTTTGTTAGACATTTTAGTAATTTATTTATTTAGTAGTAGAAATTATATATACAAAGCCACCTTTATTAAACAAATATCAGATATCTTGTAGAGACAAAGCTATTTTTTATTATATTTAATGGAAAATATATGAAAGTATGGGGTAATTACAGGGCTTACGACCTGTCTTCGGCTGGCTTAAGTGATCACTCTATGTATATATATATATATGTTTATGCACCTGTTGCTGGATTTTAGATTGCTGTCTGAGTCGCCCATTAAAGTGCACGACCTCCATCTGTTATTGTTTAGTCTTGCTCGACGATCTGCACTGTAGAAAATCCGTCTTCTTCATTTTGCTGACAAACAAGTTAATTATTTTGGTTCCACTCGGTGGTTGGCAACAAGAAACAAGGAAAAACCTGCTTTTGAAAGGCATCCGCATAATAGTTAAAAGATTTCGTGATTCATTATAAGTCCATTAAAAATGCCAGGTAAAAAAATGTTTCGCTTCTAACAGAAATCCCCACTTCCACGTGAGACAAACCTGTTATAAAAAAAAATCTAATAATACGTCATGGTCCGTGTTTGAATTACACCGACGGAATCGAGTCGAAGCGTCACTACCTGCCATCGAGGGTAAATTTTAAAACCTAGTTCTCGGTAGCTTCTAAAGGAGGAAAATACGTCAGCAAAATTATTGATTCGTTCGAATAAATGCAACTTTTAATTTGGGTCATTGCTCTAGTGGGCCATTTGGTGAAATACTAATAATAATATTAATTCAATTCAATGATAAATTCCCATGATGTTATTCGTAAGGTTGCGATTCTTCAGAACATATCGTTCCTTGATAATTATTGTTCAAAGTAAATGTGACTAGACTTGATCCCGGAACCTTTTTATTATCGTAGAACGCTACTCGGAACTGAACCACGTATTGGTTTGTGCTAATAATAGTGTTCTGGAGACAAGATACAGAGGATATTGGAATGAGATCATTAGGTACATTTTTAAATACTAATTAAATGTATTAATTGTAAAGATATTAATTTTATCGAAACATATTGTTGTTGCGCTTCCGGGATTCGATCGTGGATCTCTTTTCCAATCCAGGGAAGGTGCATTACCAACTATGCTACAGCGGCAGTATTTTTGACCCATATGTTACACTTATTCAAATTAATATATCTATCGTTCCATTATTTGAAATCCATCTACACTGATATTACGTAATCTCAAATACCTTTGAGTAAACTTGAATTAAAAATTAATTTTAATTATTAAGGAAACACATTCTTATTGTGATGTTGTAATTATTCAGAACATAGGTCTGTGATATTTTAAATACTAATTAAATGTATTCATTATAAATATATATATATATATGTATATATATATATATATATATATATATATATATATATATATATATATATATATATATATATATATATATATATATATATTAATAATAAATTTGTCGTCAAAAATACTGTCGCTGAAGTATAGTTGGTAATGCACCTTCTCCGGATTGGAAAATAAATCCAGATTCGAATCCCGGTAGCGTAACAACAATATTTTTAGATAAAATTTATTTTTTATATGTATCTTACTAATTAATACATTGAATTAGTATTTAAAATATCACAGACTTATGTTCTGAATAATTACAACTTCGCAATAAGAATATGCTCTCCTTAGTAAGGTACATTTTTATATTAAAATACTTTTTTCTATGAAGAAACCCGGATTAAAAGAAGATTAAAATATTCTGACCGGTGATTACATTGCACGAATATATTGTGGTTCAAAATAATATACACATAAAAAACTTTTTTTTTGAATAGGTGTACATTTGTATATTTCAAGATAGGATAATTGGTTAGAATAAATCGCTATTGTAATATATAAATCCCACTTAGACACTTTACAAAAAAGTATTAATTAAAAAATAATAATAATAATATAGGTAGTTTGTTCTAGTAAAGTTTTTCGTTTACGTTAAAGCTTCTACTTAAAAGAAATAATATTTTATATTATTTTAGAGTTTGAGGGCAGAGAATACGTGTAGCGTGGCCACTGGACTCTAATATGGACCGCATGCCCAGGCCACGTGGTGTATTTTGCTGTATCCCGTGGGCTATATGGGAACCTTTTCTATGTCGACACAAATCCAGGCACAAACCTATTTACTCGTTTTTAACCTTTGCCATACCGTGATATAAAATACGCATATGCAGCCATGCTGTCAACTCGTGTTATCGCGAGAAATTTTTAACATTTTAAATGTGAAGAAAGCTTTTATTAGTTTAAATGACAATAAAAATATCAATACTCTAAATATTGAGCATTAATTACGAAAATGGGATCAATATCTTAATATAATTCTGAGCAATCATCAAGTCCTGTACAATACTACCTTTTTTCTTATCCCTCTTCATTAAATTAGTTAGAAAGAGACATCATATATTCGTCTTTTTGTTATTATTTTTATTGTAAAATTAATGTTCCATCTCTATTTATCTTACCACAAACGGTATTTTTTCCAGCATATTAATTTTATAACTGACTGAATTGAAAAATAATTATTTTTGAGGATTCGTTTTACACAGCTGGTTTTTCAGTAGTCAATTCTAAGCACAAACATTTTCTTTATAATTAACCAAAATATGAATTTTATGTTGCGTATATTGACCGAAGTATTACAGTTTTAATTGGGGCGGTAGACCTATGTTACTGCATGGGTTTGGAAGGGTTAACAAGTCTCTCGGAGTAGATTTACTGCACGTACTACTTTACGCACACTACTTCAAGTGTGCACTGCATTTTTCTATTCTTCTAATTATACTTCCGTGAGACAAATGCCTTAGAAAGAAAATCAGTAAATAAACCTGTTTATTGAGATTTAAATCAGGTTACAAAACGAAAACACGACGTTTTAAAACGGTACGGTCCGATGAATATTATTGCATTTTTATATAGAACAAATTAACATTACACAAGAATCATAAGACTATGTCCCTTCAGATCGCAAAGTTGGCTATTACGAAGGAGTAATGGATAATGTCATATTCTTACCGCACAGATGTAATATGGCGGAACAAAGAAATGTCACGGCCAATATTGGCCGACCCTGAAGCCATCGAGGCTAGAGTTAAACCGAGAATCAATAACAAGACCGTACTCAACTTCGGTACACAGATAACTCATCCGTTTTTCATACAGTGTCGCTCCTTTTACGCCGAGTTTGGGTATGGTTTTTGAAACAGCCTAAGAATGGCAAACCGCGTTTCTAAAATACACGTATGTACCTTTAACCAGATGTAGGCGGTTTTACTCCGATTACACTGCTGAGAATCGGCTAATTTACAGGCACATAGTGAAAATATATTTTTGCTGTTTTGTTTTTTTTATAGTGCGTTGAGAATAAGCTTTACCCCTTTTTAAAATACTTGTATGGATTTATATTCTTTGTTCCCTTTCACTGATGACGTTAGAATAAATTACACATTATGTAAGTACAAATTATGATGTGCAAAAAGATAAAAATATTTTTTTCATTTCGGTAAATAATGAGGTCTCGTGTAAAAATTCTGTAAGGTGTCTTGTTAGGTTAGGTAGTTGTGTAGGTAATAATCCTTAAATAATCACATTTTTTTATGTTTACGTAGGTGCTTAAATATCATTTTCGTATCAGGGATAGGCATACATAAGGTGACCATGTATTTTTTTCTCAAAACGGGACATCTACTAATTTTTATGGTCCGCAAAACGAAACGTCTACTTCGAATACTTATTTGCTTTATAAACGGGTATGTACTTAGTTTGTCGGTTAACATTAAAAGTGCACTTGCATTTAGGCATTTTTAAAATGAAGGGTTCACATATAAGAAATTTAAATTGACTACAATAACACACGTCGATAAAAAGCAATAATCAATCATCAAGAAAGATGCTGCATGTACTCACAACCGAGGAGCGAACAAGCAAGTTACCAGGCTTCTGACCGACTTACATATGTGTGAGACGTATTGCGCATGCCGTCATCGCCGCGCTACTAGGCGCTGCCGTCGGATTTTTTTATTTTTCTTTGCTCTCTTTCTAAAAACGGGACATTTCGGCGTCACGAAGCTGTGCGGGATAACGGGATAGGCTACCTAAAAATGGCGTCCCGAAGCTGTGCGGGATAACGGGATAGGCTACCTAAAAACGGGATAGTCCAGTTGAAAACGGGACATATGGTCATGTTAGGGATACTACCATTTTGTCCTAACAAACACTCTCTACACTCGATCAAAATTAATTTATCTGTCTTGCAAGCTCGTCGATTTGTATGTTTTATAATATTTGATATATCATACCAAGTCTTTCTAATGTGTCGGGATATAATATGATGTGAGTGTGTTATCAAATTATATCTTCCTTATCAATCTCGCTTATCTCTTACATTTCACCTAACCCTTTATTAAATCCGTTATCTGCATAGAATTACCAAACGTAAGATTGGCCGATTTCACTTATCCTGCAATTAATTTCTCCGTTTTTGTTTAACTTAATCTTGGCTTCGTTTTGTGCACTTCTTTCGATGTTGTTACCGGAATTCAATTATGCTAAGCTTGCTTCAGATTACATGTTTCTATGCTAGAAAAGTGGGCGTAATATATTTATTATTCCAATATATTTCTCAGCCTTCTCCCTCCTAGAAAACTATTTAAAATTAAACATACTAATAATATAACTTATAATATAATATATAACTGGTATAAATAATTATAATGTATTAAACAATATTATTAGCCAGGATGTTACAAAACTAATTTGTACATTTCCGTTAGAAAATATGAATGTTCCGTAACATTACAGAAGCATTTCTCGCGTAATGGCGACAAATTTGTAGAGGAAGCTCCCCAGTGATGTGTAATTATTCTAGCCTTGGAATTTGCTTGGATTATAGAAATGAAAAGTATCACGTCACTTCCAAACAGGGTTACCAGTAATTTTTTCGTACGGTTTTACATTTCGTATCTTTTTCTTAAAAAAAAGTACTAAGCAAAATCATTTTTTTCATCCCTTTATCCTGGAAGAATCGGGGGCCAATACTTCGACAGCGTGCTTCCATCTACCCCCGTCTTGCCCTATTTCAATTTTGATGACCAATGAAGACGCAATCTTTCTTCATAAAGTCTTCGAGACAAATTAATCTTTTAACTGCCAACTCTATTTGAAACGGAAGACACCACATAGGTAAGGACTAGGCTTTAAAGATTTTGACTTATTTATCAAAAGCTGGGGACCTGTCGTTCACAGATGGGAAAATGATTTAAAAATATTACTTAATCCTTGCAAGTTTTCAAGGTCCAAAAGTGTGTGTTAACACGCTTATAGCTTGACGTGACATACAAAATTTGGCGTGTTAACGCTCTCATGGCATTTAAAAGGTTAAAATCACCAATCAGGTGCAACGTACCGGACTCGATCTCTCGACGGAGTTTCCTATCAAGAAGATACATCTTGGTAATAGTTCATCATTCATTCGCAAGATGTGTCCAAGCCACCTCAATTTGAGATATTTCTATACGTAGAAGTAAGAGCTTCATGTTGAGGGTTTCCGTTATCCGTGATACTTCTCAATCGGTTCATTGACTGCTTTTGGCAGTCTGGATTTTTGATCTCTCGCTCTCCGTGAAAATCCAAATATAGTGAACATCTATTAAAATTGACACAGCTTTAAAAACCTGACTTAATTCGAAAGTTATAAAGCAATAATTTTTTATTATTATTTAGCTATTAACATTAAAATAAATTAAAAAACATCTTATGTTGCCCGATAAAGTGTTAAACAGTAATTTTTTTTGGTGATAAAAAATATCTATGTGAATATTGATACATATGTTTCTAAATCAGTTTTCATTCAGACAAATTATTTGTGAAAAAACTAATTTGTTGTATGGTTTAAATCTTACTTGAAACCTCACCAATCGATGTAAGAAGATGTATGAATGTGGATGAGCCAGATTTGTGCACAAGATTTGTATGACGGATGCAATGATAAGTTGGATAAGTATTTTTTATGTTTAACGACTGTTTAAGGTACATACTCACTAAATATGAAATAATTGTATTTTGGCCATCAAGAAAAGAATTATCTTTCCCTGCTTTGAACCAAATTGTCAACCCTGATTGAGTCAATATTTGTCAGAACGATCTCAAGACGAACACGGATATGATTTGCAACTGATTATAATTCAAGGTAGGTATTGAAAAAATACGTTGTAGGTTCATTTTTTTTAAATAAGAATCAATACACGCTTTTCCACAACTCAGGAAAGCAACAGTGGACACGCGAATCAAAACAATGACTTTATTAGGTAGCTACACAACCCTGAGATTTTTTTATTTAATTTATTTCACGTGTTTAGTCTTCCTATACATTAACGAGAATTCATTGTCTTCTAGTCTCGTTGTAATAAATTACATGTTCCTCACTATACATCAATTCTTTAAAATGTACTCATACAAATCTCTAGTAGGATACGTGTGGAATTAATTTTATAATTGTACTAGTATCTTATAAATTATTTTATTTAATAAATCATTAGACAGTTACGTACTATAAAAGGTATTTGCTAAAAAAACAAAGATTGTTTCTGTCGGGTAAATCAGAAGTAACTAAAGTTTTTAGTAACTGCTGTCTTTCACATACTTGTTTTATTTTTAAATGTGTACTTTTTTTTTAATAACACTCATATAAATTTCTCAAACTTTTTAAAATTTTCAATTTATTGGTGCCGCCTCGGTTGTTCCTCGGTTGGTTTCAGTCTTCTGGATTCAATCCAATATGGTGACGTTTAGGGACTAACAGGGCGTGCGCATCTAGTATTATAAAGTACTATAATAATACGTATTTGTTGCAATTATGTATTTAGAATACCAGTTCTACAATAATTCAATACCAGTTCTACAATAATAAATCTGACAAGGTAACTTTACATCATTCTAAACGAGTAAAATTCATGAGCTGAAAAAAAAAATAATAATGTAAAAATATAAATATTCACGTCAATAGGTGCCGAATGGTTAAAGATCATAAATAATAACTGCATAGCTAATAATGACAACTAAGCACGTTGTCCTCTAGCCATCCTTTGTCAATCAATAATTATTAAAATGTTAATAAAATGTTAATAAAATGTCATTAGGGTCATTAAACTTAAATACGTTTGCAGCTATAAAGGAATTAAATAATTTAACAATAAATAAGTTGGTTATTAATCGTCATAATTCAATGCGTAATTTATTTAAAGCTTTAAAAATGATTAATGTGTTATAAAATTATAATATTTATTTACTTGCTTAATTGCAAAAATTAAAAAATTGTAACTCAGTGTCAGGTTTTATAAGAACTATTCGTTAATGTATTTTGGTTTACCTATTTAGGCTTATAAAATTTGATGAATGGGGTCCTGGCTTATTTTATTTAAGGGAGTTTGCGGAAGTACAAGTGCGTACTTACAAAATTACATACTCTAGGTAGGTACTTTTCAAAGACGATTCGGTCTTTGTGAACTATAAGCAAAACAGTGTCATTTTTGCTCACCTCTGATCTTAGCGTAAATGATTTTTTTTATTAACTACGTTCCACATTTCCTTGTCATTCATGTTCAAGTACGTGACTAGAATAATGTCAGGTGTTTCATGCTGGCGTATATGCTTCTTCGGTATTGTAGGCATACGGGCCACTTTTGCGTTGTTGAAACGTCTGTGTACGCTGCTTAGATCGGTCCATTTACGTTTATAATCATTTGTTCTTGCTGGTGTGTCTGATGCGTATGATGATTCTGTGCTTTTAGATATGAATTGACGTCATTGCTTTTGTTTTATCTTGATATTTTTCATGTGAATTGTAATTACTCTTTATAATATTAAATACGCTTAGATAAAAAAGTTACCCGTTATATTACAAATACAGTACCAACTCATTTATAGGTAATATCTTCACAATAATAACACATCTGAGCGTGCATGTCTTAATGTTATTCGTAATTATTTGATCATAACAATTTGCAATAATTTCAATTAATTACAATTCACGAGATTCAATTCAAATTTATTGATGTTGTAGCAGTTTCTTCTCAATATGATTGAGAATATTAAGATAATAAAATAAAGTTATATCATTGATTGCGAAAATAGTTTTGTACTTTTAAAATTAGCAATATTAACTTTGTGGTTAAAATTCTTATTTTTTATTTATTATTTTTGTTTTTAGAGTAAGGGAGCATTTGAGATGTTTGAAAAATAGTGGGTTTTCAGAATTTTCTAATCATTTGATAGAAAATAATCATGGTTTTGATAAAAAATTGGGATTGGCAATTTTGCATATAAACGGTGTTGGTCACAAATGAAATATTTTGGAATCGTTGGAGATAAATAAAGCATGTAAAACTAATCAGGAAATTGTAAACAGCCAACTAAATTTAACTACGAGTCCTATTCTAAAATTTTTTCCTAAAACTTATTCGACTAAATTTGTATTGAGCAGCTATTTGAGTTGGGTACTAAATTTATTTTTTAAATAATTGTTTTTTTTTTTAATTTTTTTAAAATTTTAAAAATAGATTCTGATGAAGAAACGATGCCATATATTTTTGGTTAGTTATGACATCCTGAAGAAGAAAATTGTATTTTTCGAAATCGGTAGATGTATTTAAACTCAATTCAAGTGGTTAATAAAACAAAGATGATAAATAAAAAATACTTTTATATTTCTACCAACATTTTAATTTCCATTGTTATACATATATAACTACGTAGGTACTTATACTATAAAAGACATATATTAAAAATAAAAATGTATTCCTAAAAGCATTATATGTTCGATTAAACCATTTTTTCTCTGCACATAAATATACTTAACACTATACACAGCGACGAAAATCGTAAAATATATATCGCAAAAAAAAAATGGTGTACATGAAAATTTGAGCTCTGTATGTGTTGAGTTTTTCGGAACCATGTATTTTTTTAAGATTTACAGAATATATATTTGTAAAAAAAGTATTACATGTTTTTGAAACGGGCTGTACACCCACTAATACAATTGTTCTTTCTAAATAAAAATGGTAACTTTCTGTTGGGAAAAGAATGTAACGTGCATTCAACATTATTCTAAATAAATTTATGACTATTTTTCGCCTTTTTTTCAGTTATATATTTAACATTCATTTAATCATTTATATAATTACTAAAAAAATATTTTCATTAATTAAACAAATTTTACTAATCAAATGAAATACGTACAACTTCTGAGAATATTTCAGTATTTTTAATTAAAATTTTAAATATTTAACAAATTACGTCAAATCGTCGTAAAAAATTTATGTGGTTATCTAAATTCAATAGAAAATATGCATAAATAACTATGTTAGCGTTTTATTAGACATAATTACCGCAATGCTTTTGTGAAAAATAAATACATTTTATTTTAATATACAGAATGGCCCGTCTAAAATTCGAAAGATTTTAACAATTACTTTTTTCAATTTTTTTATGTAGACGAGGCCCACTTTCACCTAAACGGCATTGTCAATAAACAAAGTGCACGATTTTGGGGTAAATTTTGGGTTGGAATCAATATTATATTTTTTTAATAATGGAATTATGCATTTAAAAAAGATTGAATGTATTTTGGGTCACATGGACTTTATATCTACATTGAAGTGCGTTACATGTAAGTATACAAATGATCGGTAGGTATATTAGGAAAACGTTCAACGAAACAATAAAAACGTCTCCTATCTGGTTTTACTTAAAAGTATTTGAGATTCATCGAAATATAAAGTTGATTGCTTTTAAAAATGGAATAGTCGATGTATCAATTGGAAATATTACGGAATATAAGTTCAAAATTAATTGAAAAGGCATTCGATTGTTATAATAATAATAATAATGGATAATTTGTACAGAGCCATTTTCGTAAAAACTTTCACCTCAAGGGCGCTTTACACATAAACTGTTTATAGTTCTACAATTGCCTTTATTTTTAAAATTAAAAGTTGTAATTTTCATTTATGGAAATGACTTTTTAAAAAGGTGCGTTTTTAGTTTCTTCTTAAATAAAGTCTCTGATGCACTGCTTCTTATGACGGAAGGTAAAGAGTTACAGGCTTTTGGACCTGCCACCGCAAATGCCCGTTCACTAAATATAGACTTCTGGCAACTTTTTGACTTCTGATACTTCTGTGGCTGACCTGAGAGTTTGACGTGTACCATTCAAATTGTCTAGGATACAAAGTTTTTGAAAATAGTCATACATCGACCAGCAGTTTAAATTCAACTCTTTCAGGGAATCGAAGTTAATGTAGCTGATATAAAAGTGATGTTATATGAGAGAATTTGGAAACTCCATATATTATCCATGCAGCCGCATTTAGTATGGATTGTAATCTATCCATCTGAAACATTGATAGGCCAGTAAACAGTGACACCACAAATGCATTTATAAGTAAACGGCCTGCCTCACGAGGAAGATGTCTTCGAATATTTTTAATCTGTCTCAGTTGATGCATGCACTGACAGTTTTGCTGATTTGTGCATTCATTGAAAGATCTGAATCAATGTGCACGCCCAACAACTTAACTGCAGATTTAGCATTCGCAGACATTGATTCCTGCATTAAGTTTTGCCTTCTAGGCGTTGCTGTCCATAGTAGTTCTGTTTTGGATGTATTCAATGTAAGTCTATTTTGTGATATCCACTCGCTTATTTTATCTACGCATCTTGCAATTTTTCCTTTTAATACCTCTCTCTCCATATAGCACAAATAGAGAACACGCTTCCCCGGACAGGAAGAGGTCCAGGTTCGAATCTCAGTAGCAACTAAATATTTTTTCGATAGATAGTTTTTTCTGTATATCTATCTAGATGAACCTTTTAATTAGTCATAAAAGTAATGTGTGTCATGATACTGATTTGTTACATTGTAGAAAGTATGTGTCAATTTACTTTGAAATACAGGTACGTATTAGATGAACGAATGATCCTTTTTGTTCTGAACAATTATTTTTGAATAGAAAAGAAATAAGTCCATATCACTGTTATAAACTATAAAATTGGAACACTGTATTGTAGGTAAGTAAGTAATTATTTAAATAATGCCCTATGTACGTCTTTCGCGCTCAATCTAAATTTTTAAATATTAGTTCATTTATACAGACAACAGCCATTTTGATATTTTCATTAATATTATAAATCACTGCAATGTTATCAATACTAATTATTATTGAATGATTTTGATACAAAATAAAGTAAATTACTTCCAGCAAAAAGCACGTTATCTCGTTCATCTATCGTAGGGTGGGCGAACACTTTTGGTGATTCATAAATGATTGTATCAGTCCCAACATTGGTACTCACAGATTATAAAACAGATGCCTACGATAGCAGGTACTCGTGTTGATCCTCATATAAAATGATGAGTTTTAAATCGGCCCAATATGGCAACTTCATGATGAAGGAGCAAGGGGCTCTTTGAGCCCGGTACTCCGCAAGACAAGAGAGCAAAGTCAAGTCGCAGAAACGTTTTTATAGCTGTAATATTTATATTAAGATTAATTTCAAAAGGAATAAGTACTTCAAATCAAACTTATGAAAAAAAAAACTATTTCAATGTAAAAATGACGGTATTGTCGTATTTTATTTATACCTCATTAGGTATCAGTCATCTGTCAAAAGAAGTCTGTTTTATTATCCATAGATTTTTTTTTTTCGTCTTACTGAATTACTTAAATCTGTTACAAAACTAAAGTTACATATTTTTGTGAATCTCTTACCTCTTCAAAAAAGAGACTAGCTCTTGTGCTTGGAGAAGGATAATATAACATTAAGCATTTAGACTTAGTTTTATACTACTTTAACGAAGAAACCGGCGTAGTTCTGAAATCGGTTGGCATTAAACAAAAAAATCAAGTGTTTATATACAAAGATGATTGATTATTGTATGTATATTTGTATTTAAATTAAATACATCACAAATTTATTTTGCCAATGCTGTTATTTATTCAACTTTAATTATTTGATATAATAAGAGCATCCTTATGACAGCATCTCGACATTAAATTATTTTGTGTTCAGCACGATAACATAGTTTTCTACAGAAAAATTTATTGTTTATTTTTACGACGGATTTTGTAGTGATTAAGTACATTTTTTTTGTATACTTTCAGCTTTATTAAACATGGTTTTATTTGATAATACAACGGTACCGCGAATCGCGCTAACTGGAAGGCTGTGTGAGTCATCCCGCTGATACGAGAACAGACTCACCAATGACTCTTACGTAAATATACGTTTATTAGGTGATCCAATTTTGCTAACACAGATCATTCATGACTAACGATGTTAGGAAAACATACTGAATCATTTTTAATACGTCGCTAAATTCAGAGGTGAATTTTTCCAACATTCACGATTCGTTTCCGAGAGTAATATTGTATTCACTCATATAAATTACATAAAGTTTATTTTGTATTATAAAATTACACATTGAGGTTCGATTTCTGACTAATTACTAATTAGTGGAGCCAGGTGATATTTATATTCAATTTTTTTTGTTATTTAAACCACATTTTTTACTTACTTACTTATCATTACGCCGTTTCGATAGAGCGCCACACTCTTCTGTCCTGATACATAATTCTCGCCTAAATCCACATTCATACATCTTCTCATACAAGCTCGCCGATTTTTGAGGCTTCTAACAGAACCATCCTCCAATAAGTGGTTGACCTGGTCGTGCCAGGTCTTCCGCGGACGTTCTCTATTTCTGGTGCCATCAATATCTTTCTTACCATTCTCTCCTCATTCATCCGTTCCATATGACCAAACCATCTAAGTGATCCTTTCTTAATCTTACTCACTATACTAACATCAGCTTTACATCCTTTCCTTATGTCTTCATTCATTACTCTGTCACAAATAGATTTGATACATATTCGCCTAAGTAATCTCATTTCTACTGCATTGAGTCTACCTTCGTTCCTTTTCTGCCAGCTCCAGGTCTCACTTCCAACATCAGTGTCGGTACCAGGAGTCCATTGTGCACCGCTAGTCTTGCCTCGGTTGACAAATTCCCGTTAGATATTATTCCATTTAAAGCGCCGTTCACTTTATTTCCTGCTGACACCCTACTTTCGATATCATTCTAAGCTTTTCCGTTTCTGTCAAACAAACTTCCCAAATATACAAATTCATCTACTTGTTCCAAACATTCATTATCTACAAGTATTTTGCACGGTGTCTTGCTTTTCTCCTTCTCGAATACCATCACTTTCGACTTGTTAACATTTATCATGAGGTCGCTTTCCGTGCTTTCATTGTACATTCTACTCACCAGATTCTGTAAGTCTTGTTCATTATTCGCCATTAGTCCTACATCATCGGCGTACAATAAACAGCATACAATCAAATCGCCCTTTTTTGCTCCTACATTCAAACATTCTAGTTCTTTCACACATTTATCCATATGCAAGTTGAACAGCCATGGAGACATTACACAACCCTGCTTGATACCCTTTGTAATGTCAAACCATGGTGTGAGTGCTCCATTGATTCTTACACATGCAGAACTTCCTTCGTATAGGGATGCGATTGCGCGTATAAGTTTACTATTCACCCCTTAATCAGAGAGTAGATACCATAACCTCTTTCTTGTAACTCTATAATATGTCTTCTGTAGATCTACGAAGGCACAAAAAAGTTTTTGATTTTTCGCCAAAAACTTTTCCGTCATCACTCGTAGAGAAAAGATCTGATCCATGCATCCTCTTCCATCCACAAATGCCCCTTGCACGTCCCATACTTCTTCTTTCGTTACCATTCTTGCTATTTCTATTAAAATTCTTCCATACAGTTTACCGACAGAGCTCAGTAGACTAATAGCCTATAGTTACCGCATTCCACTTTCGACCCTTTGCCTTTGTAAAGAGGCATAATGACAGCCCGTCTCCAATTTAATGGGGTGTGGCTCTCTTCCAAACATTGATTGAAGAGCGTATGAAGCCACAAGATGGGAATGGGCCACCAGCCTTGATATATTCTGCAGCAACGTTATCATACCCCACAGCCTTACTATTATTCATATGTTTTATTGCACACTTTATTTCTTCCATACTTATTGCATTTATATCGTTTTCCTCATTCATACATACCCCAGGGAGCCTCTCAGGTGCTTCCTCATTTGCATTATCTACACTCTCATGCGTTTCCTGGAAATATTTCATCCATCTATCTTTTATTTACTGACTTAATAGCTTTCATACTACTGCTTTCAGCACCACATCGGGATTTTTTGACCGCCTTCCAGAATAATTTTATATTATCCTGAAAATTTTCAATCATTTTCACCCCTTCTTCTTTTTTCAGCCGCTCTTTCCTTTCTTTCACACGAGATTTACCTTTTTTCTTACAGGCATTGTACAGGTCTTTTACTCTCGTGTATTCATCTCCATTTACTGTCAACAAATAGCGCCACGCATTCTTCTTTTCTTTCACAAGTTTCTTTATGCTATCGTCCCACCATGCATCACCTTTCTATTTAAATTATTATATTTATTACCACAATTTTTAAATACTTTTAAATATATTATCCTAACTTAAAGCTAGCAGATTACAAAGCTTATTGTCTATTTTTTCGACATTTCAATCAAAGCATTGTAATGCGACTAAAATGTTATTACAAAGAGGGACACATTAATTTCTGTATCGTTCACGACCGAGAATTATAGGATTTTGGAATAGATTCCTTAAAGTTGCAGTGCCTCTTTAACGTTATTAACTCTGAATTAATGGTCGCTCAAAAACTATCAGTGGCGTAACTAAATACCAACTGGTCTAACTGTTATTCAAACTGTAAAAATATCGAAATTATAACAGAAAAAATTCATTATTTATTTTGCTGTAGCTAAATTGAATTTGTCGCATATTATAAAAATTAATATTAAATATTTTAAAAAACTCCAATCAATTTATTATTACGAAGGATTTTTGTGCTGTTAAGTGATCTGGTTCTAAAACTTAAAGAACTTGTAATTTTTGTTGATATGTGTATCCTTTGGAAAATATGCTACATACTAGAAAATAAAAAAAGGGACAAGTTAGAGTTAACAATGGTAAAATATTTTTTTTTTAAATATTTTTTTTTCGAAATTTTTGCCCTTTTTTACGCCGGAATACTAGAGGTTTCTCTGTGCTAACAGGCAATATGATAAATGTAAACAAAATGATAATTTTTTTCCTATTGAGAAAAATGTTAATTCAAAAAACAAAAGATTAATAGCTACGATTGAATATTTTGTTTTGAATACAATTTCGAACAAAATGCAAGTACCGAGTAAAATTGACAATATTTGCACAGTCCTGAGATGGTGCCGAGTGACACTATCAGCAGATCTTAACAAATATAGTACAAACAAAACAATTCCAAGGAGACAGGTACAGATCTCTCCGACCTAATGAGAAAACAGAAGGTACATGTTATGTTTCAATAATACAATTAACATATTTTAACTGCATATGCATATGTAAATGCTGAAGAATATATTGAATCTAAGGATATAGGTACATATGTACATATGAATTAAACATATTAATTAGAAATATATACATATAAAATCAATTTATTGTCAATAACAATCAATATTGTTGTTGCGCCATCGGGATTTGAATCTGGATATCTTTCCAAACCGGGGAAGGTGCATTATCCAACTATGCTACAGCGACGACAGTTTTAGTGACAAATTTTCGAACCTATATGTTACCTTTTTGATATTAATACATTTAATCGTTCCGTTATTTGCAAGAGTCGTCTACCTTATTTTTACGGAATCTCAAATACCTTTGAGTAATCTGATAGCAGACGCCAGAATTATCAATTCATTTTTATTAAATATGCTCATTATTATGAAAGTGGTCAAGAAATTAAAAAAAAAATGAGTATCAATTCTTTCGCATCACATTCGTCGCAAATTGTAGCAATTGTGAAAAATTTGAAGCGTTATATACAATGTATTCCGCTAGTGTTTATTCTGATAATAGAGTAGGTCATTTCAAACCTAATTTTTTTATTTCCTTATAAGCAACATGCAAATTTATATGTCGAAATAAATTATAAATCTAGTAAACTACATAAATTTTGAAACATTGTGTTATGTAATATAAAAATATTTTCTAATCAATTCAAACGCAAATCGTTAAATATCTCGAAACGGAAGAAACATGACATAGATAGCATTCATAATAATGGACGTAAGTACCTAAGGATGTAGATGATATTTTATCTAATTTATTAGTAGAGGAAATAAAATTTATTATTTTGACAACATTGCTTCTATATTCCTCCGACATTAAAAGTTCAATCACGTTTGAAGACGCGCTACAAATTTAAAGACAACATTTTTATTAAATAACTGATAAGTGTGTGTAATGTGAGTGTGGTATACTGGGCTCTATATCAGGGCTATGTACCTAGGGACAATCTACAGGGGACAATTATTTTATAAATAAATATGAAAAATGAATTATGTAATATATAACGCGACGTTTAATTGTTAAAAGTTGTATTTATTTAATTAAGAACTCAAAAAAAAATATTTACCAGGTACAGCACTTTTCCCACCTATTTATATATGTATATATGTGTGTGTAATTTTTTCTCCTATGATTTATTTCCTTTTTTCTTGAATTTATTTTTCTTAATTTCACAATTTAATATGGTGTTATTTTTTCAGATTCGGAATTATCAGGACTTTCACATCTGGGTGAGTTGATTGTTTGAATACTAATATTCGTGTGACGACGCAGTCAAAAATATTTATCACGCAAGTAAGATATATTACACATGAATACCTTATCGCAGTCCAGATCCTCTGAGTATTAAAAATTTTAAATAGGGATTTTATCTTTAAACCACAATAACAATTTAGGAATTGTGCGGTGGAAAACAAAACCAAGCATGTTATCACTGTCAGTGGTATGGAAAAACCTGCGACACGAAAACGTGGTGATCTTTACATAAAATTAATAATTTAATATTTTGTAAAATAAACTCAATAACATTTTTTTATACCTGCATCCCAGATACAGTTTATATTGTATAACGAATACTTTCATGTTTAAAAGTTAAATAATTTCTCATCTTTAAATAATGTTATGCATTTTCAATGTTTAATTAATCTTCTTGTATAAATTAATATTACCCGTAATCATTTTGTACTCTGACGGCTACGTAAGGTATTCCGTTTCGGGAAATATTAAATAAAGTGATTAATTATGTAATGGGAAAAATAGTTGCATCACTATGATTTAGATCTTCAGACTTTTATCGCTTTCATACGATTTTAATTAACTCGCTACATGATGATAACGTGATCCTGTACGAGATATTGATGCGCACTAACACCTACCTACCTCGCAACTTGGCCAATTTATATCAGTCGTCAATTGACTGCTCAATTGAAATGCATTCCAATCAGGTTCTTTGCATGTCGATAGTTTATGATCACTAACTACTACAACGAAATTTTATTACAAAAGAGTCTCCAAAACTTCATTTGCCATCATTTTTAAAACGTGAAATCATAGTTTCGTGTCACATACACTAATACTGATATTGCGATTGTTAAAAAATTCGCTAACGTTCTATACAAACATATGTCGATATTCTCCATTCTCCTCATCGACTTCAACATACTTCATTTATAATGTTGAGCTAGAAGATATGTATTTAGACATGAAGAAATTTGTTCTATGTTGGGCAGTATTCTTGGCTTACAAAACTCAATGGGTATCAGCACTAATTGTGTGATGTCCTTTACATAAGTTTCGTAGTTTCGGGAGCAGGTTTCATCTGTGTATATTTACCCTAAAAGGGACTATTCTATACCGTGCAGCACTTTCGATTTCACAAAATGTGATATCTCTGTCACATACAAGTATACGTAATCGTACGTATGGCAATAGCAAACTGTTTAGATAAACTGGCATCAATGCAATTATTCAAACCTAATAGCAATAAAGATATGAAACTATACAATAAAAATATAATAATCTTGTTTTTCTATATATTTACTTCTGTGACGGATATTTTAAGTAAATTCTACGAATACCATAAATATTTAGAATAGCCGAATCTATCATATTTGTATTTTTATTTTTAATTTTTAATAATCACCTTCGCCACAATGACTCCGGTTTCATTAATACTCCGAGGTTATGTTATGCTTTGTGTTTCTGAATATTGTTCTTTATTTCTGAATATTATTTGGTTTATAAGGATCTCGACGTCACCACCACATTACATAAATAATGCACATAAAATCGAACGTAAACAAAAAATTCTATACAAATTATGTATATCATATATACATCATATATTCTTTATAAATCAGTGTTAAAAATTATCATCACAAAAAATGTTCAATGGTGGGTTCTTTTAGAGTGCATGACGGATTTCAGACTTTTAATTATAAAATACGAGTCTAACACATATCCGTCGTGGATTACAAGCAAGACGGGTGTATTGTACTCAATAATCGATAAATCTTTATTTTCTCAGAAATGCATCAACAGTTGATAATGAGGTGTAAACCCACGTTTATCGTGGGTTAATTAACGTTTTTTGCGTCAATCTCTGGTCTTTTTATTAATCCTTGTCTTGACCTTTGATAGTAATACAATATGTTTTGAGAATAAATTATTTCATGTACAGTTTCTTTTGCAATGTTTCAATAATCCTAGCACCCAAACGCGGTGTCTCTATCGTTATTCTGAAGACTGCGGAGGATACGCACCGATTTGAGCGGTTATAGAAAAAAACGTACTATCCGCTGAAAATAAATTTCTAGAAATATCACGCGATGACGTCTTAGCTAGACGACTGTTATAAATATCACTACGCAATAGTGACGAAACTACTCAATGAAGATATGCATACCTTTATTTGTAGATAAATACTATAGTCACATCTGCGTCGTATGTATGTAAAGCAACAAAAATCATTTTCAAGTACCGTTTCTTTCTGATTGGAAAGCAAAAACTTATTTATGGATCGTTCAAATACCACCATTTCTTCCCTGTTAATTGATACTTATAAGTATTAAAAAATATTTGCGTTTATAATTTTTTAATCAACGTCGTAATTGGTAAGTGTTGACAGATTATTTTAATAAATTGTTTTTTGTTTATTCATGTGTAACGACTAATGTAGGCAATTAAAGTCCGGTGCACTTGTTTACATTAAAAAAACTAATATTTAGATGATACAAATTAATTATGCGGGAATTCACCGACGCAAATATTCTTTTGCGAAGTAAATTGCCAATATCGATGACGCATTTCAAATGCGAATAACACATTGTTAATTATTCAACCGCAGTGTAACTTGAACCGTTCAAAGCGAAGCAGATTTTTCCGAATGTTTCCGGCAAAATGAAACCATTTTTTTTTTCGTTTTGTGTACTTAGGTTTTGCAGAGGTAGTTAATTAATAAATACTTTGCAAATCTGCCGTATGTTTCATAGGAACATAAAAACACGACTTAACAATTACTCGGATGAATGAATTTATTATTATTACATAGAATACTCTGTTTGACGAGATATAAAATAGATGTGTATATAGCGCTTCATCGCCATTGTCACCGCGAAGAGAAGAAATCTGTATTTGGATGTGTCATTGCCTGTAAGAAATAAATCGACGTATATCTAGTATTGTTTGGCTAATATTAAACTAATATGCAAGAAAAATAGCAACGTTAGTAGATGTTATTATCGTAGATCGAAGCTGCTAATTACTTTTTATGTAATGGAGTCGTTTTGGCAAATATCTAAAGAATTCAAAATCTATTTTCACACCCTATATCATTACTGTATTAATGAATGCTTGTACGTCTTTAATTGATTAACATTGCCAAAATTGTGATGTGATGAATCAACATAACGATGGTAAACATTATGCTAAATATATGAAGTAATTTTGGCAAGAAACAAAACGTATTTTTTTTAGAACATAGTTCTTTGATATTTTAATAGAAATTAAATGCACCAATTAGAAAAATATACATACAAATAAACTAAATTTATCGAAAAAATTAAAAAAAAAAAAATTGGCTCAAATCCCGGTGGCAACAAATTTTTTTTTCGATTTTTTTGATAAATTGAGTTAATCTTTCTAATTGATGCGTTTAATTTGTATATAAATATTTTTCTGTAAAATATAACTGGGTGGTAAATGATTTAAGAACAAAAGTCATTTAAAAATATATGTAATTTATAAAGTGACAGCTTAACAGCAACGCTATGATGAAATAAATATTCTGAAAGGTAATCGTATTATGCGCTGATTTCTAAACAATTTACCATTGTAGATGAGAGTATAACCCATGAGTTAGATTTTGTCAGAGCTTTATCTAAACCACTTTTAAAGATTAAGATCGGAAGGGAGGATCTTCGACTTGACATATATTTATCTAGTATCTTAAAGGCCTTTAGAGAGATCTAAAAAGTCATGAATCGGATAATACTAAAGTGAAAAATATCTGTGGTTTTTTGTTTATAGACAGTGGTGTAATAGACTGTGATTCATTGTTCTGAAATGCCGTACACTAACGTACGAAGATTATTTATCGTATTATCGAAATCTACCTAAAAGCTGAAAGTGAAAAATATCTCAAACACATTTAAATGAACAATTACTGATGCTTTGTGGGTCATAAGGGTTATATAATATAAAATACGTTTATATGTATATGTTTATGTTATTTGACTTCTTCTTATTTGACTTCAGAAAGAAGGTTAAATCTCTGAAATCGAAGATGTACAGTCGATGAAGACTTTTAATGAAATGCCCGAAAACATAAGAAATAAGGAGAAACTACATAGATTCAAAATGAAACTAAGCAAATATGCAAAAGATAAGTTGTAGTATAAAGGAACGATTTTGATCTTGTTTATATTAGAGCTTATAAAAAAATACTTATGTATGCACTATGTTAAGAATAAATAAATATCTGTGTCGAGTCCATGGTCTTCTCATGTCTATCATTTATCATAAATTAAAAAGTAATTAATTAATTAATTAAATGATATTTTCAAGAACAATGAAATTTAATTCACAAAGTTCAATTAAGTATTACAAAACAGTAAAGAGAATCAATGAAAATGAATTATTCAAATTCTACAAACCCACGAGACGAATAACAAGGCGAAATAAAAAACATATTCGTCCCTTAAGAGCTTCAAAGATCTAATTAATTATTCAAAATTTAATTAGTTATCCAGATTAACGAATAGATTTTTTTGTTTTGTATTTATCAATTCCCTTCTGGAATGAAAACATTTATTTTTATAACGTAATTACTAGCATGCCCGCACAGCTACCGCACGGTAGCAGACGTATCCTGCAGAGACGCAGTACTCTGTTTTCAATCTCACCCAACAAAAAAAAAAAAACACTTTTCTCGGTATCTCAGAATTGGAAGAAACAGAGCCGACGTACATAGCCAACAACCTAAGGTGTGGTGGAGAAATTGTGCAGGAGCTACACAGACTCACCCCGCGCACCTAAAAAAAATACCACTTTTCTCGGTATCCCAGAATTGTAAAAAATAGACCCGACGTATACAACTAACAACCCAAAAGGGTCAAAGGCCTGATGATCTTTGAGAAGCGTTAGGTTAGATTACTAACCACGTAAAAAAAAACACCACTATTCTCGGCATCCTAAAATTGTAAAAAACAGAGCTGACATATACAACCATCAACCCATCTCTCCAGGTTTTAATAAAAACAAACATTTTGTTAATACTCATTGATAAAACCATGAAAAGTGATTTGACAGGAAAAGAAGAAGAAAAATAAAGGAAAAGAATAATAATCCATCACTCATCGAGCTTGTATGAGAAGATGTATGAATGTGGTTGAGGCGAGAATTATGTGTCAGGACAGAAGAGTGTGGCGCTCTATCCTCTCTGTCTACCCCGGAAACGGCGTGATGGTAAGTAAGTTACAGGTTTATCTATCACCAGAATTGTTCAATCTAAATATTGAATAACAGACGCGTAAAAGAACAAACTCCTTCGACCGGTCTGTAGTAAGACGGGCGTATTTAAGTCACGTGTACAACTGCGAAATAATAATTAATTCAATTACGCTTTTAAAAAATCATCATTGTGTCGTTCTAGACAAAACCTATAAAAATCCAAAAAAACGTACAGAAAATTTTTCTAAGTATAATGTATGATTTTACCTTAATTAACCAAATTCCGGAGTGAAATCATCAATTTTATCTTGTGCGGGAAAATATAAAATATCTATGACTATTGTAAGCTGTGAAATCTGAATCTCGATACATGACATAAAAAACGCGCGAAAATCAACAGCTGTTTATTACAATGCCGAGTCGAAATAAAGTCATACATTTGAAACGTCAAAAAAAAAATTGCGCGAAAATTACGCACTGCAATAATGACAGGTAAAACAGCTGTTTATTTAATTTTCAGGCAGCCATGTATGAAATGTAACCAATGAGGGTATTGACCAATTACAGCCCACGGTTGCTGCTTGAAAATATGAAGTGTTGCGTTTATTAAGAAAAAATATCAAGCATTTTCTTCAATTCATTTGTATGTAGGTAGGTACGTCGATTTTTCAAATAAAAATTACGCGTTTTTTAGATTTTAAAGGCGAATTTTAAACGATAGAAGCTTACAAATACGAAAATAAATTATATTCCATTGTGATGTATGCACAGATGTAATAAAATTATATTTTGGTCGTAAACTCGCAGAGAAAAGCTCAAAAACACGAAATTTCACTTAATCAAGCTTCACAAATAAATTAGAAGAAGAAGTTTTTTTTTTAAAGTGTGCAACGATACTACTCATCGGCGGCAATTGCCAAAAAATATTAAAATGATTTTAGCTCTTAAACTCGCAGAGTTATAAGCGAATGAAAAAAAAGTTAGGCTAATTAAAAAGTTAAATTTTCCAAAAATCACCAAACTAAAAGAGTTGTAACAAATAGAGGAGAAGAAGAAGAATGAAAAGAAAAAAATGTAAAGACTCAGTCAACCTTCGGACGTCTGGGAAAAATATCAGAATGCGGATAGAACGCCTAATAAGCGAGATATTAACCAAAACGTGCGTGACAAAAACGGTTACATATAAACATATAAACATCGCGAAATAGGGTCTATTATATTTATTAAGTTTTTTGTTCAGTATATTGTAAAAACATGTTTGCCTTACTATTTATTTTAAATATTAATCGATTATTGGCTCAAACGGTATGTATGGCGACATCTCTGTAAAATAAGTTGTACTAAAAAAATCTTATACTTAAAAAAAATTGTTTACATAAAAAAAAAAACATTTAAAATATTCCTCACCCTTTTGTGGAAAATAAATTATATTTATTAGAAAAATATTAATAGTAGAAAATCTCATAATCTGTAAACATATTTTCCTTACCAAAATTATTTAATATATTTTTTTTTCTGAAACGGGATGTTTAGTGACATCTCTGTAAAATAAGTTGTACTAAAAAAATCTAATACTTAAAAAAATTGTTTACATAAAAAAAAAACATTTAAAATATTCCTCACCCTTTTGTGGAAAATAAATTATATTTATTAGAAAAATATTAATAGTAGAAAATCTCATAATCTGTAAACATATTTTCCATACCAAAATTATTTAATATATTTATTTTTCTGATCCGGCGTGTTTAGTGACATCTGTTGTCAAATTTGTAAAAAATGCACATGGATACGCGGCAAATTAATTATTAAATTTCGTTTATTATCTATAACATTTATTAATATTCTGAAAAGGCTATAAGATGCCATAAATTAAAAAAAGTAGTCTTTGTAAATAAAATAATTGAATTTTTACCAAAAAATCGTTTTATTCGGCGGTAAAGATAAACAGAGAAAAGAGCAACATGTCGTAAAATGTCAATGTACATATTTAAATAAAAATACTCTTTTTAATTCGGATTCGTCACATATTTCGCTTCAAGGTGGTCGAATGAACCGTTACCTGTATTATTACAATATTTATTAAATAAGCTCAATGTTACATAGAGTGTAGAAATAATTTTCAAATGTTTCATTTCTCACGTGAAAATGGACATTTTTACATGGACATGATATAATATTTAAACATAATTTATTAAAAATACTATTTTTAATTCGTATCGGGTATATATTATCCTTCAGGGAGCATAAACGCATAGATTTTTACATAAATAAGGGGTTTTCTCACGTACCGCTCGTACTGAATAGTGTATAGAGACGTATTTCAAATAAAAAATGTACATTTTTTCATGTGAAAATCGACATTTTTCATAAATCGCAAAGATTGTCATTGTTTCGCCTGTCAAATATGAAAAAAACCGCATTCATTTGTTTTCTCCGGCGGTCGTGAGATTTCACTTTTCCGGGGTTATTTGTATCAGTTTTTTCGCATTTTCGGCGCATCTAGGTAGGTCCGTACATTTTTCAAAAAAAAAAATACGCTTTTTTTAGATTTTTAAGGTGAATTTTAAACGATAGAAGCTAACAAATACGAAAATAAATTATATTCCATTGTGATGTATGCACAGATGTAATAAAATTATATTTTGGTCGTAAACTCGCAGAGAAAATCTCAAAAATACGAAATTTCACTAAATCAGGTTTCATAAGAAAATTAGAAGACGAAGAATTTAAAAAAAAGTGTGTAACGATACTGCCCATCGGTGGCAATTGCCAAAAAATATTAAAATGATTTTAGCTCTTAAACTCGCAGACTTATAAGCGAATGAAAAAAAAGTTAGGCTAAATAAAAAGTTAAATTTTCCAAAAATCACCAAACTAAAAGAGTTGTAACAAATAGAGGAGAAGAAGAAGAATGAAAAGAAAAAAATGTAAAGACTCAGTCAACCTTCGGACGTCTGGGAAAAATATCAGAATGCGGATAGAACGCCTAATAAGCGAGATATTAACCAAAAAGTGTGTGACAAAATCGGTTACATATAAACATATAAACATATAAACATCGCGAAATAGGGCCTATAACTTTAATATATATGACTAGCTTACCCGCACAGCTGCCGCCCGGCAGCAGACGTATCAGAGACGCAGTACTCTGTTGTCAATTTTCAGAAGAAAAAAAAAATCTTAACACACTTAATAAAACTATAAAAAGTGTTTTGATAGGAAAATAAGAAGAATAAGAAGGAATAATTCATGTTTTTAAATACATTACGTATTCACCTACTTGTAGAATTTTTCAAAATTAAAATCGTACAAAAACTAACCAATATAATCAAGTGTTGTGGCACCAGAAATAGAAGACGTCCGTGGAAGACTTGGCACGATCAGGTAAACCAGTTAACGGAGGATGGTTCTGTTCGAAGGCTCAACAATCAGCGAGCTTGTATGAGAAGATGTATGAATGTAAGTGAGGCGAGAATTGTGTGTCAAGACAGAAGAGTATGGCGCTCTATCCTCTCTGCCTACCCCCGCGGAAAAACGGCGTTATGGTAATTAATAATAAGATAAATAAGTATCGAACGTCTAAAAACAATATTCATACTATTTTGAATTTAAAAATAATAATAGACATACTCATACATAATAAGAATAGAGAAAATTAAGTAAATTAAAAAAAAATCGCACTTAAACTAACCAATATAATAAAAAAAAGTGTTCATATAAATACAATAATAGAGCTATAATAATATATAAACTCCTGTTGTATACTAAAACTAACGCCAATGCTATTTCGATTGCAGTCAACCAGGCGTCTCTTTAATATATACACATATCTCTTTAATTCAAATTATTAGCTGTGCGTTACACCAATTGCCAACTCTCAGGCATATTATACTTATATCCAACACGATATGTTTAATAAGACTTGAATGACGCAAAACACTCTTTTCAAAATATTCATACTAATTTGAATTTAAAAATAATAATAGGCAGCATTCCAATTATCTGCACTGTGCGGCGTACTATCCTCTACGACGTTTGTGAAAATCAAAGAAGAAGGTGGTAATTTAAACGATGATAATGACGGATTAACCGGTGTCGGATTAACCGGTGTCGGATTAACCGGTGACGGATTAACCGGTGTCGGATTAACCGACGTCGGATTAACCGGTGTCGGATTAACCGGTGTCGGATTAACCGGTGTCGGATTAACCGGTGTCGGATTAACCATTGTCGAATTAACCGGTGTCGGATTAACCATTGTCGAATTAACCGGTGTCGGATTAACCGGTGTCGGTTTAACCGGTGTCGGATTAACCATTGTCGAATTAACCGGTGACGGATTAACCGGTGTCGGATTAACCGGTGACGGATTAACCGGTGTCGGATTAACCGACGTCGGATTAACCGACGTCGGATTAACCGGTGTCGGATTAACCGGTGTCGGATTAACCATTGTCGAATTAACCGGTGTCGGATTAACCATTGTCGAATTAACCGGTGTCGGATTAACCGGTGTCGGTTTAACCGGTGTCGGATTAACCATTGTCGAATTAACCGGTGACGGATTAACCGGTGTCGGATTAACCGGTGACGGATTAACCGGTGTCCGATCAACCGACGTCGGATTAACCGGTGTCGGATTAACCGGTGTCGGATTAACCGGTGTCGGATTAACCGGTGTCGGTTTAACAGGTGTCGGATTAACCATTGTCGAATTAACCGGTGTCGGATTAACCGGTGTCGGATTAACCGGTGTCGGATTAACCGGTGTCGGATTAACCGGTGTCGGATTAACCATTGTCGAATTAACCGGTGTCGGATTAACCATTGTCGAATTAACCGGTGTCGGATTAACCGGTGTCGGATTAACCGGTGACGGATTAACCGGTGTCCGATCAACCGACGTCGGATTAACCGGTGTCGGATTAACCGGTGTCGGATTAACCATTGTCGAATTAACCGGTGTCGGATTAACCGGTGTCGGATTAACCGGTGTCGGATTAACCGGTGTCGGATTAACCATTGTCGAATTAACCGGTGTCGGATTAACCATTGTCGAATTAACCGGTGTCGGATTAACCGGTGTCGGATTAACCGGTGTCGGATTAACCGGTGTCGGTTTAACCGGTGTCGGATTAACCATTGTCGAATTAACCGGTGTCGGATTAACCGGTGTCGGATTAACCGGTGTCGGATTAACCATTGTCGAATTAACCATTGTCGAATTAACCGGTGACGGATTAACCGGTGTCCGATCAACCGACGTCGGATTAACCGGTGTCGGATTAACCGGTGTCGGTTTAACCGGTGTCGGATTAACCATTATCGAATTAACCGGTGTCGGATTAACCATTGTCGAATTAACCGGTGACGGATTAACCGGTGTCGGATTAACCGGTGTCGGATTAACCGGTGTCGGATTAACCGGTGTCTGATTAACCATTGTCGAATTAACCGGTGACGGATTAACCGGTGTCGGATTAACCGATGTCGGATTAACCACGGTCAGATTAACCTGGATCGGATTAACCAGAATCAGATTAACCGGGTTCGGAATAACCGGGGTGCCACAGTTTGTATTTATACTTTTGTTATAAATAATATTTTTGTTAAAAATAATATTTTTAATCATCAATATATTTAATAAAACCATAAAGTGTGTTTAAATAATAAATTAATTTTTATTAAATAAATTAATATAAATTTAGCTATCAATAGCATTTAAAAAAATTAAAATCGCACTTAACGCACCTATAATACCAATTTTTAATTTTTTTTTATATGAAACAGCTGTTATCAATAATATAATTAGCGGCCATCTTGCATGAATATTATTATAACCAATGCATGAATATTACTATATCTTTAAACCAATCAATGCCTTCCGCCAATAAACGGCCAGGGTTATGGACGAATCGGATCACTCGTCCAATGAACGGCACTGAAAATACCACTCTTATCGATAAAAGTTTAAAAAACATATTTTTACAAAACATTGGCCGGCCATAAAAAAAAACATCGCGAAAAAATTTCAATTTTAAAATGGACTTTCTTATTCTTAAGAAATTTCAACGTATTTCAACGACTTTTCAAGCGCTGTATTTCAAAAAAATGTTTACATAAAAAAAAAACATTTAAAATTAATTCATAAATATTTTATTTATTTTGTGGAAGACTTGGCACGATCAGGTAAACCAGTTAACGGAGGATGGTTCTGTTAGAAGCCTCGACAATCGGTTAGCTTGTATGAGAAGATGTATGAATGTAAATGAGACGAAAATTGTGTGTCAGGAGAGAAGAGTATGGCGCTCTATCCTCTCTGCCTATCTTTGCGGGGAAACGGCATGATGGTAAGTAAGTAAGTAAGTAAGAAGTTGATACTGTTGGATTAATCGAGTGTTTATGACTCCTGAAATAGAGGACGTCTGTGGAAGACTTGGCACGATCAGGTAAACCAGTTAACGGAGGATGGTTCTGTTAGAAGCCTCGACAATCGGTTAGCTTGTATGAGAATATGTATGAGTGTGAATGAGGCGAAAATTTTGTGTCAGGACAGAAGAGTATGGCGCTCTATCCTCTCTGCCTACCCCTGCGGAGAAACGGCGTGATGGTAAGTAAGTAAGTGTTGTTGGCACCTGAAATAGAGGACGTCCGTAGAAGACTTGGCACGATCAGGTAAACCAGTTAACGGAGGATGGTTCCGTTAGAAGCCTCGACAATCGGCGATGCTTCTAACGGCAAGCATAGCCAGCATAGCCGGCAACCCAAGAGAAAAAATACAATTTTTCTCGGTATAATTCTTTTCCGTAAAAAAATTAATTAACTCTAAAAAATAATTAAAATCATCAATACATTTAGTAGTGTGTTTAAATAATAAATTAATTTTTATTAAATAAATTAATATAAATTTAGCTATCAATAGCATTTAAAAAAATTAAAATCGCTCTTAAACTAACTAATATATTCAAAAAACCTATAATACCAATTCCACATATTACTGCCCTCTATCGAATTCATTTCGTAAGTCAAAACGTCAGCATGGCCGTCTTGACACAACTGTCAAACTATATTTTAGGTTAAAAAAATTTGACATAAACAGCTGTTATCAATAATATAATTAGCGCCCATTTTGCGTGAATATTATTATAACCAATAAAAAAATACCAACGCCCAATAAATTTTTTCGGCGAATGAACTGCAAGCTTGAGGACCAATCAATTTGTCCAGCCAATGGAAGGCCGAATTTCGTCGACGAATCAAATTGTCCGGCGAATAAGAATTCGTTACGGCCTTCGAGTTATGGCCATAGACTTGAGAAAAATTTCGACAACCGGTATTTGGGGTAAGTCGTGTTAATAATTTTACAATTTTAGGTACTCTGATAAAATTTTCACATTTTTTTTCGCGTTTTTTACATTTAAAAGACGTCGGTTAAATTATAGGAGTTTGTTATCTTTGAAATAAATTCTGGAGCGTCTCGATCTATCTCCTAAAATATAAAAATAATTAATTCATCCAAAGGTTACGGAGAAAACGTGAAAAAAACGAAATTCACTTTTTCGAGTTTTGCGAAAAAACTAAAAGCGGGAAAAATTTATAAAGTACGCCCGGCGATGCGGTCGGCCGCGGGCCGTCGCCCGAATATTTAAAAATAATTATCGCTTTTAAATTCGCAGAGTTGTGAGCGAAAATGTAAAAGTTAGGCTAAATAAAAATATAAAATAGCTAGAATTTGGCCAAACCGAAACGGTCGCGATAAATCGAGGAGCGGCGGTGGAGAAAAAGTGTCTATGGCGAAAAGTTTACGTCGGCCTTCGGCCGTCTGGCAAAAATAAAAAATACCCAGATATCTGGCGGGAAAGCCCCTAAAAAGCGATCGCGCGGTGTGACTACCTAGCCGGTTGTGACATATAAACAACACGAAATAGGGCCTATAACTTTAATATATATGACTAGCTTACCCGCACAGCTGCCGCCCGGCAGCAGACGTATCAGAGACGCAGTACTCTGTTGTCAATTTTCAGAAGAAAAAAAAAATCTTAACACACTTAATAAAACTATAAAAAGTGTTTTGATAGGAAAATAAGAAGGAATAATTCATGTTTTTAAATACATTACGTTTTCACCTATTTGTAGAATTTTTCAAAATTAAAATCGCACAAAAACTAACCAATATAATCAAGGGTTGTGGCACCAGAAATAGAAGACGTCAGTGGAAGACTTGGCACGATCAGGTAAACCAGTTAACGGAGAATGGTTCTGTTCGAAGGCTCAACAATCAGCGAGCTTGTATGAGAAGATGTATGAATGTGAGTGAGGCGAGAATTGTGTGTCAAGGCAGAAGAGTATGGCGCTCTATCCTCTCTGCCTACCCCCGCGGAGAAACGGCGTGATGGTAATTAATAATAAGATAACTAAGTATTGAACGTCTAAAAACAATATTCATACTATTTTGAATTTAAAAATAATAATAGGCAGCATTCCAATTATCTGCACTGTGCGGCGTACTATCCTCTACGACGTTTGTGAAAATCAAAGAAGAAGGTGGTAATTTAAACGATGATAATGACGGATTAACCGGTGTCGGATTAACCGGTGTCGGATTAACCGATGTCATATTAACCGGTGTGAATTAACCGGTGTCAGATTAACCGGTGTCGGATTAAACATTGTCGGATTAACCGGTGACGGATTAACTGGTGTCGGATTAACCATTGTCGAATTAACCGGTGACGGATTAACCGGTGTCGGATTAACCGGTGTCGGATTAACCGGTGTCGGATTAACCGGTGTCGGATTAACCGGTGTCGGATTAACCGGTGTCGGATTAACCGGTGTCGGATTAACCGGTGTCGGATTAACCGGTGTCGGATTAACCGGTGTCGGATTAACCATTGTCGAATTAACCGGTGACGGATTAACCGGTGTCGGATTAACCGATGTCGGATTAACCACGGTCAGATTAACCTGGATCGGATAAATCAGAATCAGATTAACCGGGTTCGGAATAACCGGGGTGCCACAGTTTGTATTTATACTTTTGTTAAAAATAATTCTTTTGGACCATAGTACTTATTTAAAGTTACATAAACACCGGGTTGTCGATTAATAATTTAAGTTTTATTTCATTTAAATGAAACTGATAATCACTATCAAACTGATAGAAAGCAAATGCAAACGAACAATGTTGTTATAATTAAGTAAAAATATATAATCATATTAAAAATAATATTATATATAATTAATTACAATGCGAACGGAATTAATGTTATGGTAAAGTACCTACTACATATACTTATTAATTTACTCGTAATTGTTTTAAATTGTTACTTGTTTACGTTAAGTTTCATAAAAAAATCGTTTTACAATACTTGGACGCCATAATTAAATAGTATTTGTAAAATACCGAGATAGAAGCAAAGTGATGATGGCTTACAAATTGGATAACTAATATAAATGATTATTTAAAATAAAATATAATAACGTATGTAATATAATAATGTATATTTAAATAATTAATCTTCAAACTCTTATTGTTCTATTTAGATATTTTAATGTTATTCGTATTAGTATCCACAGTAATGAATACTTTCCTCTTAAACAGCGCATATTGCCATCTTTCGTTGTTTTTTGGAAGTTGAAATTAAGCCTTACCAAATATTTTTAACATAAAAAGATCGATTGAAAAAGAATTTTTTTAATGTATGAAAATTTTGCCAATCCATTTCGTTTTAATATTTGACAGAAATTCACAGTCCGGATTATGCTCTAACATAGTTTGTTATAAAGAAAAAATGTATTTTTATGTCTATTCTAAAATTGACATAAAATTTTTATTCATTCCATGTCGTTAAATAATATTAATACATAATTAAACAAAACTAATGCTTATAATTATATTTTACTGCATGGTGTCCTAGCATAAATTCCTGTTGTATACTAAAACTAACGCCAATGCTATTTCAATTGCAGTCAACCAGGCGTCTCTTTAATATATACACATATCTCTTTAATTCAAATTATTAGCTGCGCGTTACACCATTTGCCAACCAAAAGGCATATTATATTTATATCCAACACGATATGTTTAATAAGACTTGAATGACGCAAAACACTCTTTTCAGAATATTCATACTATTTTGAATTTAAAAATAATAATAGGCAGCATTCCAATTATCTGCACTATGCGGCGTACTATCCTCTACGTCGTTTGTGAAAATCAAAGAAGGTGGCGATTTAAACGATGATGATGATGATGATGATGATGTTGATTTTTATCGTGTAAATAGATAAAAAATATAATTATTGAACCTAATTTATTAAAGAATAAGACGACTATTAACTATTTATCTAAAGCTACATTTCTTTTAACATTATTTTTAAAAACATATAATTTATTGTAAAAATTCATTAATTGTTGTTCGTCGTTTGAATATATTAATCCCTGAATGTAATCCTCAAATTCATAGTGTTTTTCAAAGTTTATTGCCTCTCTCTGCCTATCCTTGCGGGGAAACGGCGTGATGGTAAGTAAGTAAGTAAGCAGTTGATACTGTTGGATTAATCGAGTGTTTATGACACCTGAAATAGAGGACGTCCGTGGAAGACTTGGCACGATCAGGTAAACCAGTTAACGGAGGATGGTTCTGTTAGAAGCCTCGACAATCGGTTAGCTCGTATAAGAAGATGTATGAGTGTGAATGAAGCGAGAATTTTGTGTCAGGATAGAAGAGTATGGCGCTCTATCCTTCTGCCTACCTCCGCGGAGAAACGGCGTGATGGTAAATAAGTAAGCAGTTTATATTAATTTACTATGAAAATTAGATTAATAAAAATTAAAATTGCACCTTAATTAACCAATATAATAAAAAAAAAACAGTGTTCATATAAATACATTAATAGAGCTATATAAAGAAATTCCTGTTGTATACTAAAACTAACGCCAATGCTATTTCAATTGCAGTCAACCAGGCGTCTCTTTAATATATACACATATCTCTTTAATTCAAATTGTTAACTGCGCGTTACACCATTTGCCAACCAAAAGGCATATTATATTTATATCCAACACGATATGTTTAATAAGACTTGAATGACGCAAAACACTCTTTTCAGAATATTCATACTATTTTGAATTTAAAAATAATAATAGGCAGCATTCCAATTATCTGCACTGTGCGGCGCACTATCCTCTACGTCGTTTGTGAAAATCAAAGAAGAAGGTGTTACTAAATGGCACTCTTATCGATAAAAGTTTAAAAAACAAAAAAAACATCGCGAAAAATTTCAATTTGTAAATGAAATTTTTTATCCGTATTAAATTTCTATATATTTAAAACGCATCTCGCGCTCTTCACTTAAAAAAATTATTTACATAAAAAAAAAAACATTTGAAATTCATAAATATTTTATCGTGTATTTTTTAACATTAAAAAATATTCTCCACCTTTTTGAGGAAACTAAATTATATTTATTAAGAAATATTAACGGTAGAGAATCTGCAAACAAACGGTATGTATGGCGACATCTATGTAAAATAAGTTTTACTAAAAAAATCTAATACTTAAAAAAAATTGTTTACATAAAAAAAAAACATTTAAAATATTCCTCACCCTTTTGTGGAAAATAAATTATATTTATTAGAAAAATATTAATAGTAGAAAATCTCATAATCTGTAAACATATTTTCCATACCAAAATTATTTAATATATTTATTTTTCTGAAAATGCATGTATAGCGACATCTGTATGTCAAATTTGTAAAAAATGCACACGTTTACCGCGGCAAATTAATTATTAAATTAGATTTTCATTTAAAACATTTATTAATATTCTGAAAAGGCTATAAGACGCCGTAAATTTAAAAAAGTAGTTTTCTTTAATAATATAAATACATTTCTACCGAAAAATCGTTCTATTCGGCGGTAAAGATAAAGAGAGAAAAAAAATGTCAATGTACATATTTAAATAAAAATACTCTTTTTAATTCGGATTCGTCACATATTTCGCTTCAAGGTGGTCGAATGAACCGTTACCTGTATTATTTCAATATTTATTTAATAAGCCTAATGTACAATAGAGTGTAGAGACAATTTTCAAATGTTTCATTTCTCACGTGAAAATTGACATTTTTGATTAAAATGAAATAAAAAACATTTAAAATATTCCTCACCCTTTTGTGGAAAATAAATTATATTTATTAGAAAAATATTAATAGTAGAAAATCTCATAATCTGTAATCATATTTACCATACCAAAATTATTTAATATATTTATTTTTCTGAAAATGCATGTATAGCGACATCTGTATGTCAAATTTGTAAAAAATGCGCACAAATGAATTATTAAATTTCATTTAAAACATTTATTAATATTCTGAAAAGGCTATAAGATGCCATAAATTTAAAAAAGTAATTTTCTTTAATAAAATAAATACATTTCTACCGAAAAATCGTTTTATTCGGCGGTAAAGATAACCTAGAGAAAAAAGTCGTAAAATGTCGTAAAATGTTAATGTACATGTTTAAATAAAAATACTCTTTTTAATTCGGATTCGTCACATATTTCGCTTCAAGGTGGTCGAATGAACCGTTACCTGTATTATTACAATATTTATTTAATAAGCTCAATGTTACATAGAGTGTAGAAATAATTTTCAAATGTTTCATTTCTCACGTGAAAATGGACATTTTTAACATGGACATGATATAATATTTAAACATTATTTATTAAAAATACTATTTTTAATTCGTATCGGGTATATATTATCCTTCAGGGAGCATAAACGCAAAGATTGTTACATAAATAAGGGGTTTTCTCATGTACCGCTAGTACCGAATAGTGTATAGAGACGCTTTTCTAATAAAAAAATGTACATTTTTTCATGTGAAAATCGACATTTTTTATAAATCGCAAAGTTTGTCAATGTTTCGCTGTCATTCTGGAAAAAACCGTGTTTCATTTGTTTTGCGCGGCCGGGAGATTTCAGTTAACGGGGCATAAAGTGTCAGTTTTTTCGCATTTTCGGCGCATCTAGGTAGGTCCGTGCGTTTTTCAAAAAAAAAAAAATGTTTTTTTACATTTTAAAGATCCAAATGAAGAGATGGGAGTCTGCATACTCGCTAATAAATTCCGGGCGATCGTTTCCCGCAAATTGAGTGGTAAAAAAAAAATATATCTCTCCGAGCGGCGTAGGAAAAGTGAAAAAAACGAAATTCACTTTTTCGAGTTTTGCGAAAAAACTAAAAGCGGGAAAAATTTATAAAGTACGCCCGGCGATGCGGTCGGCCGCGGGCCGTCGCCGAAATGTATAAAAATAATTTTGGCTCTCAAAATGGCGGAGCGGCGAGCGAAAACGCGCGATTTAGGCTAAATAAAAATGAAAAACAGCTAGAAATCGGCCGAACGGAAACGGTCGCCGTAAATCGAGGAGTGGCGGTAGACGAAAAGTGTCTATGGCGAAAAGTTTACGTCGGCCTTCGGCCGTCTGGCAAAAAAAAAAAATTTCCAAATATCTGGCGGGAAAGCCCCTAAAAAGCGATCGCGCGGTGTGACGGAGTTGGCCGCGTGATTTTTTGCAAACACCACGAAATAGGGCTTATAACTTTAATATATATGATTATTAAAGAACGTATAATAATATTATTAATAATGCATACATTTAAAAATTCATATTTATAGATTATGTAATATGTAAGATTATGCAAGAAAAGCGAATGAAATGGACGTATTTGTCCATTGACAGAGAGAGAGAGCGAGAAGGATACACTACCTTAACGTGACTAAAACGTCGGGGTGCGGTTAAAAAATAGACACCAATTAATATGTGCTAGCGATCACATAGGCCTCAGCTAAAGTTGTTTAATGAAGATACTCCGGACCAGTAGTTCGACAATTGGGAATATTAGCCGATCGGCACGTAGGAGTCAAATCCAAACGCTTGACGGAAGAAACAACGCAGTGGGAAAATTAAAAATAAAATTAACAATCAACTATTAAAAAATATAAATATGTTTATTTATGAATGGCGAGTGTGAAAAAGTGGTTGATTTATAATACAAATTAAAACAATATAATCCACATGGCACATTTGTTATAAATAGCTATTAATTGTATTGTATCCTAACCATTATCATTAATAAATTTAAATAAATTATATCGAAAACTCCCATTATCATTCATTAAAAAAAAAACATTTATTACAATGTTAATAAATACTGTTCTATAAATTTATAAAATTATTTTGTTATCACAACTTAAATTTTAAACAATTGTTTGTTTACACCAGGAAATGTTTTATTAATTAATTATTAGCCGCTTGTTACTATCAGAATTGAGAGAATACGAAAATATTTTTGTTGACTCCATAGAAACCAAGTAAATAAGCGGATAAAACGACTTTGTAGAAAAAACTCTGATGTAATCTGGAATGTGTTTTCTTATAAATAATTCTTAAATAACACTCAAGACAAAACAACGTAAATATCAAATGTTTAAAAAACGCGAAATTAATTATTTTTAAATAATTTTAATGAATATTTTTTTTTGCATTCAGTTCAACAGATGGCTAAAAGTTATGTTTATTACTAGTTATTTAATATTGTTTGTGCAAATACAAAGTCACTGTTTTTTAAAGTACTACCAAGATGCTATGAAAAAACTGTCACGAAAATGAGTTCTTTTGCTTCGTATAATAAATATATTATCATTATAAACTTAACTATCATTCTTCTCGCAGATTGGGGTTGATATCAAGTTACATCTGTCCAAATCGGGTCCAGTCTCTAGCAAATCTCCTCCTTCTTTCTGTTTGGTCTGGCTTCAAGTAGTTTTTTCGGATTATTGTCAATGGTACTCAGCGCAGGCGCTAGACCTTTTGCCGCTACAGTAACTTAACTGAAGATGATGTTTTCAATTTTTGTAAAACCATCCCCATACATTGGCCGCTCCCTAAATCGGCTGCTCGGGTGCCACACACGTTATGGTCGGTATTTTTTTTAGGCTGGCATTTTGAAACTTGCCCATGGGCGGCTTATTACCAAAAGACATTTTGGATACTAGTGTTAATTACAAATTATCGCTTTGTTAGGTAATAATTATAATGTTTTTTATTGGATTTGCTTTCTTGGATTGTTTGTAGCTGGATTATTTTTATTACACACTATTATCGTTATGCAACTTGGGATTTCGTTTTTCAATTTTTATAATTTTTCGGCCGCCACAGACTAGACGCCTGCTCCTAGAAGTACCGCTGATGGTACTTCTAAGACATCTGATTCTAGTTAAAATAGTTTCTATGTTTAAGGAATTCTTTATCTCGTTGTTGTCGTTGTCTCTCGTTGTTCTTCCCACACATGCATGAGGAATTTTATCTAGGGTCGAGTTCTCTTAATCAAAATCTATATTACGTATACTAATCCGCATACTTAGTTGAACCTATTGATTATTGAGACGTGACATTGATTTACGTGGAATAGTAGAATTGAAGTATCATTGTATAATTTTAGTGTTGCCGGCACATTTGGCCGACTCAGGATTGCAATGAGGATAATCTTAACAATCTTTTTTAAAAGTATACCCCAAGTGTTTGCAATGATAAAACATTATTATTTTTGATACACCACAAATACAAATATTATTACAGTTTAATACTGTTGTTTATTGCCGACAACTTACTAAAATAAATATCTTCAAGCCGCGTTGCAGTGTCCATTGCCAACTACATAAATCCCGATGATAGATGTATTTAGAATACCCTCAAGTATTCCCGGTCGCAACTGTTCAGAATATTCTTGCATATAGTTTTCTGAGTTTCCATGCCGTTTTTATATTTACTGATCGAAATTGGCATCACGCTATTGTTTCTGCTGCTCTTTTCTCAGATCTATATAGACACGACACATTTATTTGGAAAATCAGCTCAGATTTAAGATTATCGGCTTTCGCCCACCACGCAATATATATATATACGTCGGATAAAAAAATATCTTAGATACGATTCGTTAGAATAATTTCAGATGTATTTTCAAGATACCTTATTTCAATTTTTTTTTCTGAAAAATTGATTTGATTGCTCTCTCGGCTAACCCAACCTAACCAGACTATTGTTTTGTTTATGAAAACACATACATAAATACGAAATCTACCTGATTATTTTGGCTAGTGCCGAGAAGGAATTTTTAAAAATTTAAAAAAATATATTATAACTCTGTTCAAAGTGCAACTGAAAAAAATAAGTTTTGTAGTTATTGAGATAAAAGTACAAATAAAGGAGATTTTGAAAAGAAAAATGACAAATACGTAAAAACACCATAAAATATATATTATAAGCTAATTAACCAATATTAAGTACCTTCCAATAATTATTATCACCGATTGCTCTTCCGAAACCGTTATCCGGACTAATGCGTAGTGTGGTTTGCAGATCGATTTAATTAAAGCAATAAATTTGTATATATTTTAATGAAAACACATTTCATTATGAATTTGCAATTTTAGAACATAGTTCTATGATGTTAAATACGAATCGAATTAATCTACTTATTAGATGAAGATATACAGAAAATATTATCGAAAAAATATTTTGTTACTTACCACTGGGAATTGTTTTCAATAAATTTGCTTCCAATAAAATAGAACGCAAAAGGTGGAAACAAATCATCCACACCTTCATAAATATTTCCTCATTTTTAATTTTTAACTTTGTTTTATTAACCACTTAATGAATTAAAAATACATGGGCCGGTGTCGAAAAATATCATTATTTTCTTCAGGGTGTCATTAACTAATCAAAAACATATGTTGTATTGTTTCTTTAACAGAATTTATTTTTAAAAAACAAATTTATTTAAAAAAATAAATTTTGTACCTAACTTAAATTGTTACTTGATGATACAAAATGACTAAAAATAGAATAATTTTTAGGAAAAAATATTAGAATAGGACTTGTGGTCAAATTTAGTTGGTTGTTTATAATACGCTTTATTAACCTCCAACGTTTCCAAATTATTTAAATTAAGGCCAACACCTTTTACATGCAAAATAGACAATTCCTAATTTTATCAAAAGTTTGATCATTTTCTAACAAATGATTAGAAAATTCTGAAAACCCACTATTATTCAAACATCTCAAATGCTCCTTTACTCTTATATAAATAAAACAAATTTGATTTTGCTGATCTTCAAAATACGAAATGTTCCCGTTGGATCCGTTATTATATTGATATTTAAGAGTAAAATTAATAGGAAAGAAAAAAATTAAAATTTCATTTAATAATATAAAAACTTTAGTAGTACACGTGTAGCAACTGATACGAATTTAACTAAAAACTTTGTGTTATTTTGGCCTACTGTTTTAATTTCATTATGTGATTTTATATTTAAACAAAATACACTTTTAGAGTCTTCGTTCGCCTCTTGTATAATATTATATATGTATAATGCGCTCTAATGAATTAATATTTTTTTTTATTGGTAATAATTATTCTACTATTCTTATTATCTTGCCTTAGATTGATATCGTTTATATATAGACTCATTAACATTTAGTTATATCTTTATAAATAAGGACATACTACATATATGTGATAAATCTAAAAGATTGATCCTCTGCTTGGTGTGTCGTATAACTTGGTCAGGATGTATAGCAATTAAACTCGGTCTGCTATACAACAACTCTCTGTTTATTACAATAATAATTGGTAGACAGATTAATATAATGGTTATACTAAAATCAAGTATTTCCTCGTAGAAGATCAGTGGATGAGAGATCGCTTCCAAGTGCGCGGAGCCTTATAGCGGCTCTGCTACATACCCACACTCACTACCCATCTGTCAGATGTATCACGCCGCTCTCTTACGGACACACACATATATTTACAGATTTAACTGACGGATATCACAGTGTATTTTATATTATTTTTTTAACAATTGAAAATGTCTTATTATTTTTTCACAAAGTCCGTATAAATCCATTTAGTGATATTTTTAATTACTTAGCAGTGCCAAACTGGCACATTAATAATAAATAATTTTGTATTTATTCAGATGTGGTTCTTAAGATTCTACTGTTGTGAGAGTAAATAGCACGTCCTCCATATTACAGCTGATGAAATACAGTGAAGTCGTCAACCAGAAATATAAGTGTTTGTTAAGCAAATCATACACAGGATACACGTCAGAAACACTGACAAAAAATAAGGTTTTGTTTCTAAGAATCATTGTCGCCTCATGTGCGTGATAATTATCAAGATTCTACATTTTTTTAAGTATTGTGTAATATTTTATTAATACGGGGCGCGTTTTTTAAGTAAGTACCGGAATTTTTTTTGAAGAAATGCTACATCATTTTTACAACACTTTACTTTTTCGGACACTACACACCTAACTACTTTTCAACAGCCACTTGCCATAATGCGGCACCAATTTTTGAATACCTTCATCATAGAACGACGCCGTCTGGGATGAAAACCATGTTTGTACTCCGTTTTTGAGTTCATCGTCGTCATCAAAACGCTCGTCACCGAGGAACTGCTTCAGATGAAGGAAAATATGTTAAACTTGGCGATGAATGTCAGCTGGTTTCATGTTTCGGTTCATGTTGGTTTCATGCGGTCGGCGGGCTGATCTATTGACTTGAACATTTCAACCACCAAGATGGCCACACTATGTGAATGCCTCTAACGTTGATTGAAGGAAACCGTGCGCATGTACCGCAGCGCTTCACCGGGAAAATCCGGCAACGGTACTTACTTAAAAAACGTGCCTCGTATCAGTGTTAATGTGTTCTATCGTAGTACTTCTATGTGGCCTACGTCTGTGAAAAATATGTAATATAGTAAATTACCGGCATAACCGCATAGCATATAATAAATCAAAGAATTTGTTAAAAAATAACAAAATTAACAATCGCAGTTTGTATTATACAAATTGTCAGTCGTTATATTTCCAGTACAAACTTCATTACTTGCTAATGAATTATTAACATTAGCATAATTACAAAATGCAAATAACCTGTCAGTATGTAATGACGAAAAATGAATATTTTTATACCTTTAATTTACTTAATAAATTAATGAAAATACTTTTCAAAAATAAAAGAATTTGACGTGATTGTTTTATGCTATATGACATGGAAGGATATAGATATAAGAAAAACCTATTATATGTAGGACGGTTTCTGCAAAACAAATAAATTTGTTTCTTCAATATTAGCAAAATTACTTTGTGGCTACGTATTACATGAAAAATAAGACACAATATAATAAAATAGCAACAATTTTCTGAATTCAGCTGCCATATTCTGAATTCGCCAATCATCTTTTGGAAATAAACCATTCTTTTGACATTAACAAGAGTTTAGAAATTATACATACAAATACTAGAGGTTTAGAAATAAAAAAAGTGTTAATAGCAAGTTAAATATTATAAATATCCAAATCCTTTTAGCAAATAGTCACCTTTTAAATTTGTTTTCATAGTAGTTCCTACTTAGTTATCTACCACTAATACTACATTGTTTCCTGAAGAAGATACTATAGATATCAAAACATGTTGTGTTTTGTTATTTATTTAAATAAATTTGTATTTAGTTAAATAAATTCAACCTACATATAGCACAGTTGTATTATAATGTAACAATTTTAAATTTTGAACAATTTAATTGTTTGATTTCTGTTTGAAAAATGTATTTTTAATACTAAAAATCACATGTTTATCTTCACTTCAATGTAATGTATCAGTTATCTTTCAAATTACCCTAAACGTAACACATACGTAATAACATACTTCTTGCTTATATTGTTGATGATAATGTTTTACAATTTGCCAACAAAATATAAGCATGTTCTACGTCATTGGCATTCTGTAAACCATAGTGTATATTATTTAACACGGCAGAGATGTAGTGTTGGTACTGGTCAAAGATTTGTTCATTTCTAAACAGGTTGGTTCAATCAGATCCGGCGGTCAAGGCAAATAAACATTTAGACATTAATACTTAAAGTAAAAGTCAACCTTAAACGAAATTTTATGTAAACTTTATTTTGATTTTTTTTGTTCTAAAATTCCAAAAATGTAATACTGTTCAAGAAGCAATAATGGTGTACTTTTAATTTCGGTTCATTTTGTAAATAATTAAGTACCTACAGAAGTAAGTATTTATTGCTTCTTTATTCGGGCATCCTAGTCACCCATCGAACATCCTTTTACTTTTTTCAGCAAACGCAAATAAAACTGTTTAATAAAATTTGTATAATTTAGAATGGAAAACTACATTACACGTCCGCACCGATTCATTTCATTAGCGGGGGTTTTCAATAAACTTGTATACATCATGTTCGTCGTGTCAGTGTTTAGTCATCTTGCAATTGACGTCAATGTTTAATATTCTCATCGACTTCATCTTCATTTCATCAGTCTAACTTAATCGATTCCTGAAACGAACATACTAAAACATAACATTAAGATGTTTTTGTATTGTATATGTTACATTTACCACAAATACATATTTGGCATCTTCCCATGCTCCGTGCGAAAAAGCAGATGGGTACGGTTTTTGTTATTTAATTTCGTTTAATGCGTCTACACGCTACACGGTAGTTGATATGTGATAGGACAACCCCTGATGTTTTGTGCAATCTACGCAGTCAGTGTCATTGTTCAGCCAATTATTCCATTCTTGTCATCAACTATTGTATATTATTGAATATAACTTTTTTTCAATATCTTTTTATAGCTTCTGATTATACTTTTTTTTATAACTCACTCATTATACTTACTTACCTCTTAACACTTACAACTTTTAAAAACTGTACAGGTAATTGCTTTAGAACAGACTACGTCTAGTAAATCTTTATTTAGTATCTTTATTTTTCATATGTACTATTTATGCTACAAAAAATAAATAAATAAATTAAAAAATATACCCGAACCATATTTCTTGGTATTCTATCTAAACTTTTTCATTTTAGATAAAATCAAATACTAATTAAAATACATTAACTTTTTAAAATATTAATAATACGTGATAGTAATAAATAACTCGTAGTAGTAAACAGAAGACTCTAACTTATGGTTGGACAATAAACTATTTTTGAAAATTGAGAAATTATTATTTTGCTGAACTATATAGCATTTATATAGGTCACATATGAGTATATTACCAATACGTATCTAATATTTGAGAATAGTATTTGCAAAGTCAGCAAGCTCTCATTTGATCTTTTTTCTAACTTTTAATCTTTTCACTGCTTAACTATCAAACTTAGTTTTACTTTGATCGATTGCTTTTGCCAGCTGCCATTTGTATAGCAGACCAGTTGAGTAGGGAAGACTGCTATTCGACCAAAAGCAGAGTTCGCTACTCTGAAATTTAAATGACCGCCAGTACGTAAACTAACCTGTTTTAAAAAAAAAAATGTTGTCTTTTATATTGAGTTTTTAATGAAATTGTGGCGATTGTCATTCGAAATAATAAGTGCGCATAAATATGTATGTTACTGAGATTGCAACTAGTATTATCATTTAAAGAATTTACAATGTATAGTGACTAAACCTAAAAAGTTTTCCATTATGTATTTTGTTTTTCATCTCATATTGATTAGCGTTTGATCTCTAAACTGTATATTACAAAGAGATCATGAATGTTGCTCAACATGTTACAATAATAATAAACGTTATTACTATATATGCAGCTTGTTTAATATTTACATAAGACAAATCTTACGGTCTTTATTTACAAAATAATAATGAGACATCGTGTAAGAAGTTTTCACTCCAAGTTTTCCTCAGTCATTAATGTCGATTTGTTTGATATTAACGTTCAATCAAACGCTTATTCTGTACTTATAATTACTATATATAATACTCTGTTTACACAGGAAAATCTTCAACTGGTACAAAGGACAGCATATCCGTAATAAAACTTGAGTTGACATCGCCGTGACCTGATTATTATTTATACTAAATCCTATTTTTAGCGGAGCAGACCTTTGAGAATTGATTCTTTCCAACGCGAGCATATCGAAATACGTGACTAGGTATTATTAATCTTAGGAAAATCTGAAGGATTGAAAAAAATCTTTCAATTTAAATTATTAAATTAAATCATATTTTATGATATAGCAAAAAGAAACTACAATTATTAAATCTATAACAAAGATAATCATTAAATGTTTCCCAATAACTAATACATTTTAGTATGAATAGAAAAAACTTATATAATATTATGACTACTCTCTCAAAAAATTTGAGATATAATCGGGAGAAAATATATAATTTCAAAAAATATAATGGAACTAACAGAATAAAAATGAATTATTAGCTTAAACATTTGATTGAGCAAGAAACAATCGTAAGATTTTGTAGGTCCCAAAGACTGATAGGCTGGCCATGTTGAAAGAATAGCAGATGTCAAGACACCGATGATCAGTGGAAGGGAACTAGAGTCAGACCGAGGAAGAGATTGGCTATCTGTGTGGAAGAAGACTGGAGCAGGAATTGGAGAATAATGCCGAAGGATAAGATTTAGTGGAGAGCACTTATGGAGGAGGCCAAATCTCGTCCTAGAATGTAGGGCCGTGGAATAAGAAAAATATCAAAGTTGGATATGGGTCAATTGTGTCAATCAAGTGTGTCAATTGAATATAAATTAATTTTAGCGTTAGCCACATTTAAAAAAGAAAATCTATGACTAAATAAAATTAATATAGGAAAGATTACATTATATTATATATAATATATTGCGTATTTAATTACGCATTTCTTTGAACGGTTCGAATTATGGTAAACGTTCTGAAAATGTATTACTTACGTCATTACAATCGTTCCAAATCCCAGATTGGATTCGGATAATTTTAGATTTATGCAACTGGATATTCATTTTTAACGCATGCCTCAAACTTCATCCAAAAGATATTATGAATAATTATATTTTATACAAGAAAAGTGATTTAAAAATAGCAAAGTAAAGTAAGAAACCGCAACAAATGTTACACATTATATCTCATTTAGATTATTCACTATTATATTATCACATTTCTATATTCTTCATAATCAATATTAAAACTATTCATATTTTAAGAATAAAATCTTCAAACAAACAAATAGTAAAGTCAACAATAAAACTATAAAAAATAAATACCTATACTTTTTCGAAAATTTACGTTTTTTTCATAGAAAATAGTAAATCTGAAACACCTAGACTAATAATAAATCATCATGTCATGTGTACATTCGATCTTTCAATATAATTTCATTTAATGTATCGCATTTGTAGATTTTCGTTAAAAATATCGTACATAAATTTCAACAAGCAACATCGCACATATGTAATTGCTGCATTGTTTCAATATTATATCTATAAATAAAATTCAAATCATTGTATTGTTAGCCTTAGAATCGAATAACCTAAATGAAATATTCATGATCACCTATATACCTTGAATCAATTTTGTATGAAACGTTGAATCAAAGGTGAATATAAATATTGAGTGATTGTATGGAATAAAACGTCACGAACTTATTAACAAGATTTAGCGTTTCGCGAAATGCATTTTCTTTGCTCATATTTAGCATTGGCAAGTAGAGTTTATATATTAAAAATACTATTTAATATATCTATCTACATTCTATATTGAAAATGTATACAAAAATTAAATTATATTTGAAGTTTAATTTTTTTTCACTAAAATATATGAATTAATCATTTTATTTTTGAAATAAACTCCCGTACAAAAAGTAATAGAAACAGGTATCTGTTGCCGCCCTCGTAAATCGTCCCACTCAAAAGATGTATGTAATATATTTTTTAATGTAATCTTATTTCTAGACTGAACGGGTCTGTAAAAATAACGCGATATTTGGTTTCGTAACTTTTGACCGCCGCGGAACTGCGCCCATTGGGAACTCGATGCGAAACGTTGACACGTGGACCAGATGCACGCGAGCAATGACGTCATTGACGGTTATATTTACACGTGAAATGGAGAAATGGAACATGCTTGGGGGAGTTTTCTCTCTTGGCGAATGGCGAACACTATCCGATCAATTCTGGGCCACTAATTAAAGCTCAAATCGGTATTATGAAATAAACATTGGATATGACGCTATACTTGGTCTAGTCTTGTATCATAAATCTCTGTCTATTTCAGACTTATAAATTAAAATTTCAACGATAAATTTTGTGAAAGCTGAAGAGAAAGAATTCGGAATATAATTGATGCCCTTGTTTCGTCTACTCCCGCGCTGTGGCTAGGCAGTCAGGGGTTCAATTCTTGTCCCGGGAGACATCAACTAAGTCAACGTGTGTAGCGACTCTGTGTTGTCTTTTCATCTTTATTTTTTGAATGTTTCAAATTCATTATAATTTAATAATACTGTCCAAAATATATAGCCCACAAATAAAACGTAACTGTGCAAGTTAAAAAATCCGATTAAGGTTGTAATATATACAGAATCTATTTTGAATTATATTATATTAGTAATCAAATTTATTTATAGAAAATTTAGTTTATACGTTTCAAGTATATCGCTGTACTTTACATTGAGGGTAGGTAGGTATAGTAGAAATTTCATAGGCATATAGAGTTGCTATTATCATTTTTGTATCACTCATGTATCTCAATATTAAAGATTTTAATCAACTTTTAGTAAAATTAAAAATGATTTCGTATACGAAATGTTAACAACATTTCAGATTTGTTAAATAATACTACCATCCTTCGGCTTAATTCAGTGAATGGAATGGCCAATAGATGACTGTTGTTACATTCAATAGAAACAAAATTTAAATATTATGTAGGTATTCAAAATCGCGAAACGTTTAGTCAAGAAATCACGACACAGTAACATATTTCAGGATTTTGCATTCCGTTACATAACATATGTCTGGTATTTAAATGTGCACGTAGCATTTTCACAGATAAAATAAAATAGTTCATCTTTGTCGACCCCTGTGTATTATTTTAAAAGCAACATTTTTGACTGTTGTCTCTCCTTCTTGTCTGACAGTAATATTAAAATCTATTTGAAAAATACTTGATAAGTAATTTTAACCTTTGATGCTGTTGTAACGGGAGGTAAAATTGATTTATTTTATATGAATTTTGCTAAACATTTTGGTATAAACGTCTATACTCACGAAATATCTACACTATGTACTCGCTAGCTTAATGTCATGTTACATTATTATTACTATTTTCCTTAAATTGCTCGTCTGTGATATGCATTTACTTTCGCGAGATGTATTTTGAACCATGTGTACTTTGTAATTTAAGTCAGAATATTAAAAAAACAAAAAAACAACAGTACGACAAAAAAATCACAGTTCGAGTGTTTGAACTGTCTGCATGTACAATACTAATCTACATAACAACGTGTTGATAAAGAAGATTTACAAAGACGTTACTGAGAAAAATCACAATCACCGTTTTGTCATTGCAGGGGGCCTAGAACCCACGACACTACAATCTGTCTGTTTAAATATGTCGAGATAAAAAATCTTAATACTTGGAGATTTATAGCAAGCGCAAAAACAAATGACATCACAATGAATTCGCTCAGCACAGAAAGAAAATATAATTATAATGATTTTCTTTTTGTTCACGTCGGCTAGCAATGTTCCCTTTGGCTAACACCCAAAAGAAAATCTAACTTCTGTTGCCATGTGAAGAAATATTTTAACTATACAATATTCTTAATGACATTAATTTATGATGCATCGTATTTTTTATTGTTTTCAAAAAAATTAAAGCTGTTCAACTCTAAAGAAAACGACGTTTTAATAACAATAGATTTTAAAATAATTTTAACGTATTCGTTATATATTGTGTGAAAAATATTTGTTAAAAAATCTAGTAAACATGATAGCGAAAGTTATATGTTGTATTATAAACGCGATTGGCACATGATAATAGATTTTCTTTTTGGTTACTCTGTCGTGTTGTAGCAAATAAAAATCGATTAAATGGAAGTTATGTTTATAGTTTAGTCTTTTTCGAACAGATGTAGTTTTATTTTATTGTAAATTATCTTCTGATTGATCCAATTTTTCGTTGTAAATACCTATCGATAATTTAAAATTTTACATACCTTTTAAATTACAGGTATTATAATCATTTTTGTCATTAATTCACTAGATCGTGTCAAATTCAAAAGAATACTTTCCCATAACGTGTTGTATGAGTGAGGGCAATAACTGGGTACACCACTTGATACCAAATGCAAATAGAAGCATGCATTTCAATGAACCCGGAATATAAATGCATTCTAAATCTGTTTTAATACGCAATAAACCGAATACAACTTGAAGCATTCAGTGGTAGTATTAAAAAGACCATAATACCATTATTTCAATTATTTTTCACAACCTGTATCTGCGTTACGTTTTATTACGTTAATAAAAATATCTTCTTCTCCCTCTCTTTGTGTGAGAATGCTACGCTTGATGAGGCGCATATAATATGTTTGTTTTAAAGCATTAATAATGGTTTTCAGTGATATAAATGATACGTCATGTCATTGGTACACAGCTAAACCACTATTTGACCGGGAACTGGAAATGATGCACTAATAAAAATAGTTTCGAAAGTAACTGAAAATGGTTTGCTAGTTCTACACATTCGAAGAGAAATTACCATCACTTTTTTTTATCTTACCTTTCATATATCCTATCTAACTAACTTACCATCGTATTTCTCCGCAGTGTTAGGCAGAAGATGGAGCCACACTCTTCTGTCCTGGTTTACCGCTCTTGCCTCGTCTATTTTCATATATTTTCTTATGCACGTTCTTCTGTTTTTGAAGCTTAACAGGACAATTGTCCAATAATTGTTTTATCTGATTATGTCTGGTCTGCGAACACCCTCTGTTCCTACTGCCTTCAACACTCGTTTCTTTACCATCCTATCGTCGTTGAGTTTCAATTCTTATCTTAGGAGGCTGTCATGTCCTGTTTTCATGATATAACATTTTAGGATATTTTTTTCATATCAGCATTTCTATTTTGAAGGAAGAAATGAAATAAGATACTATTCGTGATAATATGTGTTTACGTAATTCATACTAAGACCGAAACTTCTCGATGTTTATGATTTTAAAATAAACGCTTCGCTCAGAAAACATTTTAATAAACGATAATCGAAAACAAAATTATTATTTATCACCTCTGAGTTGCTTGAACTAATATTTATTGTCTTTAAGATTGATGCTAACACGGACAATATTTCACTGAAGTAAGTTTATTGTGTACATTGGGTTGCTGTGTTGCTAACGCGCGCTAGAAGTTTCCAGATAGATATATTATGACGCATCATTCAATATTACAAAGAGCTGTTTGTATTTTTAAGCCATTTACTGGACTCAGGACTAATTTTAGTTTGTTTATGACAAAAAATATTTTAGAAATTACATGTTTGTATTACGTGTAAAAATGGAAGACCTATATTTAAAACTGAAATATTGAAGGCTGATAAAAATGATATATCACATGTTGTAATAAAATAAAATCATATCAAGTTTAATTTTTTTTAGTTGTATTAAATATTTAACTATTTAAACAGTGTACCTATTGTACAAGCCACATTTGTAAATTAATGCGTGTGTGAGAAATGTGGGTGTGTACGGAATAAGCTTTAATACTTCTTAAGCGACAATTTACTAAATTTTCTTGTTATTTTGCTTGGATAGTCAGGAGTGATCTAACGCGGGTTATTAGATTACTTAGTGCGTGTGATTATGTAAATTGTAAAATTATACTACGCAAGTAATTCATGATTACCTGTACAGACATATACGCTCATGCGTAAAAAATCGAAGCTATGCTACCAAGGCAGGTGTATTCCGCTTAATGTTTATTTGTGTATTTTCAGGTGTTCTCCAGATAGCAACTCAAGTCAGGACATCTGTATTTGTGGACGTAATATTTCTAAGAATTATTAAGAAACGTAAAATTAGTTACAAGTCTATCGATAATTGTATTTTATAAAACATCTAATACAGCAAAAGATCAAAGCATAGTGGTACAGACGGAATGAATATTTCGAATACGGTTGGTTAGCTGCAACTCTTGTGCAGTAGGATTTCTAATAATGCTACTTACTGTCCACCACCAAAATAGATGTTCGCAGCTTGCAATCGTCAGACGGCTGGTCGGCTAAACTAAGAAGGTTAAAGAACCCTTGAATTAGTTCTACCAACGCTAAATGATATTTTCACAAGTTTCTTAATTTACATCAGATATCTAGTTAAATACATCTTCAATTAAAAAAATATTTTAATCATTTTCTTGTTCCCAAAATGAATTTTGAATACATAAATATTGCATTTTTTAATTTATGATAGACTCCACTAGAATTTTTGCCCGTTCTGAAGAACCTCAAACGTATACCGTATACCTACATTAGTAACAATTGACTATAATAATTTGTATACGTAATGATCATTGTCAAAAGGAAATACTCCTCTAAATGATTTTAAATAATTACTTAGCAATACATGAAAAGGTTTCATCACATTATTATTAATTAGTTTTATGTATATTTTCAAATAGTTTGATAAAATAAGGTCAAAAGTACAGTGTACGGTTATCAGTATAGCTATTTTCAAATCCCCCCAGCGATGCTTTTTAACATAAATAATTTTTGCTGTAGTAAACAAATCTTTGACGATCTTAACCGAGTTTTCTAAACATAGAGAAAACATTAATTATATTATGATAACAATAATAGTAAATATTACAGACGTAATAAATAGTACAAAAATGATGGAACAATTAAAGAGTATTACAAAAAAATATATAGTTAGTTAATTCTTTAAAATATTTGTAACCACGATGATAATATTTTTTTTTCTTATTATTTTTATGACATTTAAATTATATTTGATCTGACATTTAAATTATATTTGAACTGGTACTTACGCGTATATCAACGTTTTATTTTATTTATGAGTTTTTATTAGAAAAAGGTCATTAAAACTTAACTCTCATTCTCTTGGGTTTAAAAACAATGTTATTGTCGATGTAGCTCTTCGTTTTTATCGTTGCACCTAGTAGTTCCTGATTTAGACATTATTTGGTCGATAAACCTGCCTTTTGTCGTCTTTCTTCTGGTATATTTTTAGATAGCTGTTATATCTCATGAACTTTACATACAAAATATATTTAGGTTCATATTATACCTACCTAAAATCAATCTTAAATCACAAAAATACGAATCGATCTAGAAACTACTTCAAAATAAAAATCTTCTCATATTAATTCTTATTATCTAAATTTAAAATGAAAGTGCTTTTAGGAGGATGATTTCACAATATTGGCGTAAACTTTTATACCCGAGTAATAAATATATATATATATATATATTTGAATAAAAGCATAAGTTACGACCCGAATTAAGAAGGCGGGAAAAGTGACAGAAAATGGCGGGTCGGGGTAGACTGAGCGTCGCGTCGCCGGTGAAAATCTCTTTGGAGTCCGAAATTATAAATTTCATTGAGATAAGTATAATAAGAATAAATCAACCGTGGAGGGTAATATATTTTGGTGACTGAATTAAGAGCACGGACATGCGATTTTGGTGGCAGTCATTTATTAGCTGATCAGATTTGAAGAAAAGGGGTTCTGGCTACTAGAAATATAACTGAAATAAATTAATTATATTAATATTATGATTATTTGACTTGTTCGACAAACTTCGGCTCTTCGCATCTTTACTAAATCATTCCTGGAAAATCACAATTAGTCAGTAGATCTTTTAAAATGTCGGTAGTACAGCAGGTAGTAAAAATAAACTAGGGGAGAGATTTAAGTGTTGCTTACCAATTCTATTCTGATTTAAAAAATGCTGCTCTATAAGGAAATGCTCTCAAATGAACACACATAAATAAAAATATAAAATACATTTTTTATGTCCACACGCATCCTACGAGAAGTCGATGGGATTTTAAACTTCCGCAAACAAATCTAGCCGGAACACTAAATAGTTTATACTAAAAAGGTTTCAAATTGTTCAATGAACTGCCAGCAAATATGAAGGAACCCAGAATATGTAATATCTATATTTAATAACGGATCATTTTCATTTCTTTATTATCTTTTGTTTTTATAATCTCTTTACCTAATGCTGATTGAATACGATATAATTTAATCATTTGTTTATGTTAGTGTTGCATACTAGATATAAGAATATAAATATTTTACAACTAAATAAAAATATATACATAGGTACATACACAACTGTATTAAAATCTGTAAAATAAGCAGATCACGGAGAATACGTACCGAGCAGTTTTGCCTCCCGTTTAGAAGAGTGTCAGTGAAATAACGGATCACATTTATAAAACATAATTTTTAATAAATAAATTCACAAGGGCTGTACTTTAAATGCACAATAAACATTTTTTTATTAAAGGACTTCATAAATATTAATAAAGTTTTTAAATGTTGGGGAAAAATGTAAGTAATTAAGAAATTGACATTTGTTTAACCTTCTTCGTGATCGCGAGAGGGGGCGGCGGTTGTTGAATCGCCAAGTGGAACATGGCACTAATGCAAAATGAGAAAATCAGATCGGACGACACTTTCTTGGCAATAACCCGTCTTGCGTAGCAAATTTCCGAGAAATCATCAGATTTCAAATTTCAATTTCAACAAAGTCCAGACATAATTTGAATTTACGCATCCCAGACGAATTTTGGGTGGCTGTATTGTCTTTTTTATCGTTAGGGGAATGATGTCAGTATTTTTAAGATGAGTTTTTTTGTATATTGTATATTGCAACACATAATCACGGGAGTATTAAAATAAACATCCACAATTATCGCCTGATCAAAAAGTTCAATTTCGTAATGTGCAGTTAGAGAACAGAAATTTAAAATTTAATACAAATTAAATGTATTAATTAGAAAGATATAAATATATATATAAAATCAATATATCGAAAAAATATTGTTGTCGCTATCAGGATTCAAACCTGAATCTCTTCCTATCTTGAGAAAGCATTAACCGATTATGCTACACTAACTTCACAATAAGAATGTGTTTTCCTTAAAAATATAAAATTTATGAAACTGCATTAATTATAAACCATTACATCGTATTGATACAAGGGCAGGCTGGGATGATGTGTTGCTTTTAAGCCTCCAAAGAGAGCTCTTCAGAATTTTTATTTATTTGTTTATTTAAACACATATAAAATATAAGCATTGTACAGCTACAGAAAAAAAGACAGTTTGTTACATATATTTGACACAGATTTTAAAATACATTGCTCAACTAATCAAGTCTGTTTTAGGGCAAATTGGCCAACAAATTACATTTCACAAAACCAAATAACTCATTGAAGGCAAAACACAATCAAACTAAATACGAAACATATGTAAATGTTTATAAGGCAAGTAAATATGAAAATATATAAAAAGAAAGAAAAAAATATCAATGTGCAAAACAATGTGTAAAATAATATTAGCACATATATGATAAAGGGAAATATGCAAGATCAAAATACACAAAATGCAGTTATAAGAATTATTTCATTATATACAACAGTTTAATCTCAGTATCTGCTCTACCTAATTTTAAAAACCAATTTGAATCATCCCTCTTAAAAGACTTAATATCACTTAAAGTTCTAATATTATTTCCAATTTGATTGTATATTCTGGGAGTTTGAATACATAAATTCCAAAAAATGTTGTATTTCTTCTATTCTCTAGAACAGTGTCTGATTCATCAGTCTTTATTATGTTAATTTAATAACAAATGCTTATAATATAATCTGAGGCTTATATAGGCCAGTTTATGAGAAAATGGCAGACAGATATCAAACAAGCAACATAAGTAATGTTAGTTCATACTTTTGTCATCACAATCTTCGTGTATCAGGGATTTGGATAATCCGCAATAGCGACAAGTGAAAAGTAAACCCTCAAAAGTAGTACTGGAAAAGGATACGTATTCCATGGACTTTATGATGCATGAGTGTCTCAATCATAAAACAAATTAAACCATGGCGATCTTTACCTGAAGTATTCAAAAGATATATGAGAGTCTTTATATGAGAGCATTGTGTTTACTTGTTTTATACTTCGATAGGTAGGCCTGGTATTATAGTTTGAATATGTGCATTTCATTTTCGTAAATTTAAAACAGGAACAAAAGTGAAACTGCTTCAGGTGACATATGTTTTCGGAATCGATCTGATTTATTATATATAAACATTTTGTGTATTATTTTTCGGTTATTGGTTGTATAAAGTTTCGGAGGCTGAGTTTGAGAAGATTCAAAACTGCAAGGAGAGCGACCATTGGCATCTAACAGCCCAGTTTCACAACGGTTGGTGTCTTTCATTTACATGGATTGAATTAATATATTCAACAATACCAATAGAAGGCCAAGGACTAGCTAATTAATTATTATTAGGACTAGGGTAATTACGGCAACACATTGAAATGGAATTTATTCTGGTTATAAAGACCCTGGAGTCCGCTCTGAGGGCGACCCTGAACCGAGACTTAATAGAGATTCATTATGAGCCTTGTCTCATCTAATGATATGAGTTAATACTTACATGAAGAATTTAATTAAATTGACTCTTCATCCTTTCTTTTTTGCCCATATTCACGTATTCTTAAAAAATAATTTGTATTATCTTTTTAAACGGTGTTTTTGTTAGTAAAGTTATCTTTATAAGTAAAATAAAACAACTGATTGGAGTGTACTGAAATTTTCTTATTTAAATTCAACAAATTGTCTTTTAGGATGTGTTTTTCAAAACATTGGTACATGAAAGCGTTTCTAAGTAATTTAAATTTATTGTGACTCCAATCTAAATCCTAAATACATACATAAGCCTGAAAAACACAGTTGTCGGATGCAGAAGTCCATTAAAATCCAGTGACCCAAATCCACTTTTGTATGCTGCACTGGTGCTAGTACAGACTGATTCCCAATCTTCGAATAATTAATAAGTATATTTAGTAGAATTATCCAATATTAAAACAAAAATTGAAATATTTTTGTGCAATCATAAAAATAATATTCGTGATCATTAAAAGTGAAATGAGTATGGCACTAATATACATCATATCCATTTATTTCGAAAATTCCGTAGAATTCAATTATTCTGATATTTTAACTGACTCAGTTATCTTCCATCAAGTTAATTAAAAACTATCATCTGGGTCATAAATCAGCGTATATTATATTATATATATATATATATATATATATATATATATATATATATATATATATATATATATATACACTGAATCAAGTAAAGATCGAGACACTATGCACTTATATACTTATGGTCATTTGAAAATTTTAACCATATTCATAATAATATTGCGTTTCTCCGTTTATTATCGATGACTTTATGGATGTGACAACTTCAATATGGTTGTATAGTTCTTTATTAAATGTCTAGGTCTGTAAGACGCGAGCAGGGTAAAGACGAACGTGTTTTTAATATCTCTAGGTTAAGATAATTTATGTTTTATCTTACATATATATTCAATAATAGTACGGAAGTATTGTCTATGGTATACCGTAGAATAAAGTACTTTCCGCAATGTCAAAACAACGATTTTTGGTTGTTTTTCATCCGATTCCAAATAGCATTTTTGTGTTTATTATTGTCTATCCGCGAACAAAAGTGGAGTGTGATTTGTTTTGAGGAAAGCTCTATCATTGGCATATAGATTCTATTGAGACCCTGACCGCGCAGCGAACACCATTGACCGCGAAGTGGCCACAACTAAAGCTTTTTGCTTATCTGCTAGTATATATGATGGTAGTTTTTGAATTATCCCACTATACATCATGAGAAACAGTGATTTATGACCCAGATGAAAGTAGCAGCCTGTGAGGCACTTAACGCTTGTGTCGTAATCGTTGTTCTAAGATCATGAGCCCACCATCGTGTAATAATGTCATTCATAAAAACTGTGATAGTAAAAATGTCTTAGTAACGGCTTAAAAATAACTGGTTTTAGATACGTTTGGTTAACAGATCAAATTTAGACTCACGAAAAAATATTACCATAAAATAAATCCCAGTAGATACCTACCTACTATGAAAATTTTGTAAGTAATAAAAAGGTCGGAAATGTTTTTTTGTTTATTTAAGTAATTTATAAATCATTCCATAATATAAATGGTAATGGTGATATTTAATTCGTGCCATAAATAAAATCTGATGAAATTTACATTATTTTTTTTTTTAGTATATAATTTCGTGCAACGATGAAATAGAATGACTTGAATAAAAAATAAGTTGTAACATTAAATATATAATTAACTCTTATGGAAATTTCATAACTTGTAGCTGGATCATCTGTTTGTAGGATTCACCAGTGAAAATATTGTAGTACGCTGTCTATAAAACTTTCACGATCGAGTACATGTAAGATTTTATAAACGCACGCTTGAAGTGTATGTAACATTTCACAAGTTTAAAATATGATAATCTAACTCCACGTTTATTGAAGATGTTTTAAAAAATTATAGCTTTAATTGGAATAAAAAATAAAATCAAATGATAAAAATACTTATGTATAATTAAGTATGAAATAATAATAAATTGGGCATAAATGAAGATATTTTTTAATTGACCATAGGTTATCAAAATCATAAAACTGTTAATAATATTAATTAATTATACTATAACACATTACGTAAATTTTCCACTGGACTTGTCCAAGAAATTCCGTAGTATTGATTTCAATCTGTCACGTTCCAATTAAAGCACATTATTTATTTTATTATCTTGAATGAATGAAGTGTCTTATTGGCGTAGCAACAGAACATGAAAATACTTAAATTCTTCCAGAAAATAAATGAAATTGTTGTTGAAGTGCCGCTAATCAGTGCCAAACCGCACACGCACACACTAAATTTAAATAGAACTATTAACCGTGATATTTTTTGTAAGAAATGTTAGAAATGTTAGCTCATTGTGTAATTTGTTAAAAGCACGTATGTGTGGCTTAATATGGATGTCTTTCGTATATACATTATATTATATTAACATAATATCGTGGCCATAATACGTTCGCCCTCTTATTGCAGGCAAACTCATAACATTAACTAGCAAGTCTTAGAGTATGTATATGTATACGCAAAAATGGACTCTAATGAAGATACAAGTACGGTCATTAATTACTTACTTACCATCACGCTGTTTCACTACTAGGGTAGGCAGAAAGAATAAAGCGCCACACTTCTCTGTCCTGACATAATTCTCGCCTCATCCGTATTCATACATTTTCTCATACAAGCTCGCCAATTATTGAAGCTTCTAACAAAACCATCTTCCATTATCTGGTTTACGTGGTCGTGCCAAGTCTTCCGTGAACGTTCTCTATTTCCGGTGTCATCAACACTTGCGTCACATATCTTTCTTACCATTCTCTCCTCATTCATCCGTTCCATATGATCAAACCACCTAAGTGATCCTTTCTTAATCTTACTCACTGTACTAACATCACCTTTACATTATTTCCTTATTTATTCATTCTTTACTTTATTATTGTTAACATTATTTAAAGAGAATTACGAAAATATGAATTGTAAAGATGAAGACAATTTAATTAAGAAAAGTTATTTTATATTTTTTTTATGTTAAGTTATGTATAATATGTAATTTTATAACGTACTAGAAATACTTCAAACTATCACATATATTTGATTTTATGTAAATTTTATGTATATCATACATACATAGAATAGTGTACGCACGGTGAAAGAAAAACGGCAAAATATGTATATTATTTGTAAATATATATATGTCCATAAAATAATTGTAATGGAATTTTTGCGAATACGTAATATTAAGAAGCGTGAGTCGTTCATATATTTAAAGAAATATTTAGGTACCATTCTTCTCAATAGACACAGTCCAAATGGTGTCAAAGATGTTTCAAAATCACTATTTTTTCATTCGATTCAATGTCATGGGGAAGAAAGATTTGAGTGCAAGCAAAAAAATATCCGTGATAAAAAAAGTTTACTTACGATTGCCGTTGCCGCCATATCGCAACGTTCTAAATTTGAATTGAAACGAGTGAAACCGAAGGCCAGGCGGACCCCCGCTCCCTGTTGCTAGGCGGCCAGCGGGCCCGTCCGACGATATTTGAAAATGGTTCGCTAATTTGATTCGCATGATAGGCTGAAGTGAATGGGCAAACTCGGTGATAATGCTTGAATTACGTGTGGTGTTTGCACGGCATGGCGAACGGCGAGACGGTATTAAAAAGTAATAGAAAGCTAATAATGTTAAATATAGATATTACTTACCTGCATGAAGAGAAAATGTGTTGAAGAATGCTACACACCAACATAAAGAGCACGGTAGGATAACAGCATTCATTCATTCTTTTGGTTTATTTAGATTGCAAACTTCCTAATTACCTATTGCATTCCCCGATGTTTGCAGGTCCTCCGTTTTGTTTCGTAGTATATTTTTAAATATTCTATGTCTACCTCCATGCTGATTTATTCAATATTGCCATGAAATAAATAATAACGATTTAAAAACAATTTCTTATTTCGCGTTTCTCGTTTTACAAACATGACGATTGAATTGCCACAGGGTTGCGATAGATTGAAAAAAAACATTTTTATACAAGTTACGTAATGAAAACAAAATTAAAATATTTTTTAGGACATTGAGAAGAAATTTAATCACTCTACTTAATAAATTAGTATCTATTTGCACTTAAGTACAAATAAATTCACATCTACAAATATTAAAAAAATAATAATTATTATTTGAATTGAAAGTTAAAAATAAAATTTTTCAAATATTGTGTTTCTCACAACGATAAAAGAATGAATATTATAATTTTTCATATCGGTGATTGTCAGTTGTATTTCTTCTGTTTCAGCTCTGTATTATATAATTAACAATCATAATAATTTTTTTAATAATAAAACTAATAATTTAATATATTTCCAGCTCAAATATTCCTCTTATATTTTAACGAATTGCATTTACAAGCAAAATGCTTATAGGACCTTTATCCACAATCTAAATTTGTTTCATGGAAAGATTCGATTACTATTGATCATATTTTCTAAATAATATTGTAAAAAAAATGTATAAAAACATATTACCTAGTGATTTCATAATTTGAGTTTGGAAAGTAAATCGAATAATATAACAGATTTCACGCTAGCCGCGAATAGTTTAGAATTATTATCATTATTGGAGTATTTTTTTGAAATGTTATTTTTTATCAAAATGGAACAATAATAATAAAACTTAACGAGATATCGTCGACCACCATTTTACGTGTAGTTTGGTTTCTTTAATTTTGTTCTTATTACGGTGGGCTCACGAGTGAGCAATGAGAATTCAGGAAGGATAAGGCTCTTAAAAATAATCAGTTAAAATATATTGCTAGATTCAACCAATAGAATGCCGATGGCGGCAACATATAAAACTACGTAGAGTATGGGCTCTATGTTTTTCAAAAAAACCGCCCAGAATTTAGATTACTTTTTATACTATCGTGTGTTCCGCGCCTTAACTATGTGGGCAGAATAAACGCTGAATGGCGTGTTACTATTTTAGTCACTCCCATAAATGTACTCATGGTTTTATTCTGTCTGGCATCAGTCAATGCATCCGTTTGAACATTCGCGCCACCTGGACCGTATTGTAATGCCAATGGTATCTAATGATAAAGTAGGTGGCTTTCAAATAATGGAACGATAGAAGTATTCATTTGAAAAAATGTAATATATAGGTTCGAAAATTTGTCGTCAATGTATTATGTACTCTAGTATAATCGATTGATGCACGTTCCCCGGATTGGAAGATATCCAGATTCGAATCCCGGTAGCAACAACAATATTTTTCGATATAATTGACTTTATATGTATATCTTTCTAATTAATACATTTAATTTGTATTTAAGTCTGGTGATTTAAAATACGAGAAAAATTAATATACTCATATTTCCGTTACTTCTAACAATATATAAATTTTAATAGGAAGTGTAATTTTTTTAATGAGTAATTCTATGTTCTAAAAATAAATATGTTAATTGTGTTTTAATTTGTATAGTGAAATACATATACATAACATATATTCAAGTTTTTGTGATGTATTGTTATATGTTAATAAATGAAACCTTTTGAGGTGCGCATATTCAACATATTGTCTCGTTAAAAATATTTCATGATTAAATCACAAAATATTTTCCAAATACTTAGCACAATTATATTGTACATTAATTATTTTGGCATTGATCCAACTGGCATTTATCGCGTATTTATTAATAAAGATTATTACTTTACCTAAATTATATTTCACACTTCGCAAAGGAATGTTTATGCTTTACATATATATTGTATTTTATTTTACGGAAGTTTCCCTCAGGAACGGTCACCGGTCACCATGGTCATAACTTTAAATATCACAGGCTTCTTCAGAAAATTAAGTTTTTTTTTAAATAAAGATGTACCCACGGAATACACGTCGCATTAATATTCTAACTATTGTCAAACCCAACATGCTATTCAAAATAAATTAAAAATGATATGCTGTAATAGTATTTGGAAAAACGGAATATAATTATGATACATATTAATTACATATTCGTGGAATATGAACGCCATACAAGAAATACTTCTTGATAAATAAACATATATTATATACATGATACAAACGACACGCTTGTGGTCTAGTGGTTACGATACTCGCCTATCTAGTGGTCGGGGGTTTGAGCCTCGTTCCAGGAGGCCATCAAGTTAGAACTATTTTCATAGCACAAGCGTTTAGCTTAGTTTTAAATTAGTAACAATATTGATATGACACGTATTCACTTTATTTACTTTTTTAAAAAGTACATTAAAACATTTGTATTAATTCAAAGTTTATGTTAATATGAGTCAAATAAACTATTTAAGTAGAAATAAATAGCCTTATAGTATTACATTTTTATGGCCCATTCGATTAGCCCTGGAGCTCGTATTATAACCAAATTATGAACGTAGTTTTCCCTCTCTTGAAAGTGGATAAAATAAATGCACGAATAAACTATTGACAAAAAGAGTTGAACAACAACGGTACTTAATAATTTAGCACGCGTGATAGAATTGCGTGATAGATAATGAGATTAATCTCTAATTAAAACAGTCTGAATCACAGTACGAATGGAATTATTTTTATGTAAATTTCGATGTAAATAGTAAAGTTGGATGCCACCACATCCGAAAAATATCGATACACTTTTTTTAAATCAAGAGACCAGAAGACCTCGAAATAATCCTGCGTTAAAATGGATTTTGTGATCACGATTACTTCCATTGTTCTTATTTGATTTCGATCAAGCTTTTCTGAAACATTTATCTAGAAGATATCTCAGCTGATGACCTGCGTTAACTATATCGTTTCAAATTGGCGACCGTTCAAAAACTTTGTTAACATAGGATCTAGAACAATAGGTAAAATAGGCACTTATACACAGATGAAATATACCTGATTCTTACGATCAGCATACGAAGGATGTTTTTAATTTAAGATAAAAGTCAGAATAATAACTAATGAATGGATTTGGCAAGTAAGAATGCCTATCTTTATAATCGTGACTAATTTAACGATGTGGTGGAAAGGTGTCTAGAATGGCGAAATAACATCCATTACGCAAGTGCTTCCATTCGCTTTGCGAGATGTACATTTTCAACATTCGGGCTTATGTGCAATCGTGGATAAATTAATATTCTCTGATTTTGGAACGGTTCAAATATAATTTCTCAAAAAAACATCTATTAAATTTGCTTTGCCAATGATTGATTACATTACTTTATATAATGCTGTTAACAGCTTGGAAATCGCCTCATTTTTATAAATGAAACGTCTTTGCCAGTACCTATCTATATAAAATTTTCTTACGACAAAAACTTGTTCATTGGGATAATGCATCACGACCATTCGACTATTCCTTTATGCATCAGTCTATGCTAGCGTGACAAGTGGGTGACAAATACAGTTTACAGTAACGTCTGCCGAGATCACAAGAAAACCGAAATTGTTTAAAGATATTTGCATACTAAAGTTTTTAATTTAGATAGCTTTTCTGAATGCTCATTCGAGTCCAGTGGCGTAACTACAAAAATTAGGTCACAATGCAAATTGAATGAAAAGCGGTATTGCGCCCCAACGCAAAATATATATATTATATATTTTATTAATTAAATAGACAAAAATGATTTCTTGTCCTCAGTAATATTCACACTTTCATGAAAAAAATATAAATTAATGGCTTTATGCACACACAACTTCAAAATATTCCTTGTTTCGCTTACAGCCAGTATTTATTTGTGGCAACGGTCTGGTCTCTATCTCGACATCCTAGCGGAGTACTATAGTATAATATATCGAAAAGTTTTTTATTTTATCGTAATTTAAAAAAATATTAGTCCACATTAGTGTTGGGAAAAGTGTTGATACCAAATGTATTGTTATTGTATTATGCGCAATAAAATTCTGGTTAAAAAACTCAGACCGAACGTATGTTCATAGAATGGTCACCCCTTCAATATGAACACATACAAAGTAGAGATTTCAAACCTAACACCCATGAGTGAACAGCCAATGTGTGTATTAAATTAAATTGTACTGTATTATTTTAACTTGTTGAAAATGAATGTGTATTAATCCTTACAAATTTCAGGTAGGTTATAGATTTCTCTAAACTAATATTGCATCATATTTTGTTATTTACACTTTTTATTTTTTCTTCTTTCTTATTTTAAATTTATTGTTGATAAAACAATTATGTATAATATGATTATTGATTAAAAATGTAAAATGATTGAATCAGCACGGACGAAGCCCGGTGAGGCAAATATTAAAATACTAAATGTACTTGCAACATATGACATAAAAAAATAAAATAAAATTATTGATAGGCGTTACAACGTTACGCCCCTATTTGAGCTTGTTGTACTTTTGTTATTAATATTGGGTGACTTGATCAATCTTGATTACGTAAGAATCATATTTTCTGTGTCTATTCCGTTTTACTATTTGCTGCTATTAATTACACGTGTGGTAGTCAATAGGATTGAATAAACAAATGATTATTGTATATGTATACTATTTTATACGTTTTCCCTCCCATAGTCACAACATACGGCGTGGCGTCTCTTTTCTGTGCTATCTCAGTAGTACACCGAAAACACGTACAAATGTTACTGAATTGCAATTTTCCCAGCATCGGGCTAATGTTCGACCACATCAATGCGGACTCTGATCTAGTGAGGTGGGCAGAGATCAGATGATACGCATCTGTAACAATGAATAATAAAAAATAAATAAACGTTGATGATTATACTAATTCTCACACAAGTGTTGAAAATATTGATAAATTTATTTATATATTGTTTTTATTTATAAGAAATATTTTCTCTTTTGTAAAGACTATGAGTTCTAAATTGAGAATTCCATTAAAAATGTGTCAAAAGCCAAAATTGTCCGAAATAAGTGGAAATATGCCAATCGTTTCTGAAAAGTAGGTACGTAAGTAATAAGTACTTACTAAACGTACGAAATTCTCGAAAACTTTGCGTGGTGGTTTAGAGATTGGATAAATGACCTTATTTAATATAAAAACAAAATAAATTAAATATAATATAAGAATTTCAGTATCCGCTGTGGTTAAGGAATTTTGTGTATTCTGAAATTATAAATTTTTTTATTTAACAAACTATGGATTAATTAATATAGTTTGAGTCCATATACATCAATTCCATATACCGATGTATAACAGACTTAATATGGTAAAAAATTAAATTAATTCTATCTGGACTACAGAATGGATGGATTCAAATAATCATAAGAGTAATCGGCTTAAAATAATTCAAAGATGTGTTCCCCATGGTTCTCCAAAAGCAAAGCTTCCAAAAGAACAATATCAAATTTCTCTAGAATAAGAATTGGGCATTGTCAGGTAACCTCACATTTATTCAGATTGAACAGATTGCCCAATGTGTGAGTGTGGTGCCGAGGAGGAAACCCTTGACCATATCTTTTTTGCCTGTCTATTGCGGATCACAGGTTTTTTGTACAGTAATCTCGTCAATCGTAATTTTCAACTCCCGGTTAACTTGTGTCATCTTCTTTCCTTTAACTCGCCACATTTAATTTATATGATAGCGAAATTTTGAACGACAATGGTATTGACTTTTAATATGATATTTCCTATTCTATAATATTGTTGTACTTTTTTCTATGAAATAAAGATTTAACTTGATTAATGGCACAAATCACTCTTGAAGGGTGGATTGCCTATTTAAAAGAAGAAGAAGAGTCTATATACTTACAAATATAAATCAAACTAAATAAAAATGAACAAAATTTTTAGAAAGAAAATATTTTCATACACTCATTTTTTTACCGTTATTTAAAGAAGAAATGTGCAAACAGTTTTTGCTGTGTGATAAAACATGACAGCAACATCGAGTAAATAAGACAAGGTGATAAACTAAGCATTAGTTTATTATAGCATTATTAACAATTATTAATATTTTCCCATTCACTTTTTATAATAAGAAATTCTGCGATGACTGGGGAACATTGAATATTATTTGATACCACTATAAAAAGTTCTGTATCCGAATAAAAATATTAAGAAAAATACCTCACATACGGAAGTGAGCCTCGCTTTTCAACACATAAACACATACACAGACACATAAATATTTACATATAAATTTATTAGGTGTATCCGAAATGAATGTTGTTTTTTAATAAAACAAAAAAATATATATTTTGAGAGGTTTATTTTTATTTTAAAGTTCTAAAATATAATTGGTATCTAAGGATATTACAACCTTTTCCCCCCTCTGTGTCAATTTTATAATCGCATTATTATAAAATGTGGTAGGCTTTCATTCAAAATATTCTGATAGTCTTTTCTTACATTATCTGCATTTTGAAAAAAAAATTTCATCTAGAATGTGTTACATCGATCGAAATAGTTAGGTTAGGCTAGGTGTATGTGAACTCAAAAATATATTGTGCATACATTTTAAAACATCCCCGGTGACATGTTTGGTGACAGCAATTTGTTTAAAAAAATATGTAAATAAAATTTTGACCATTAAAAAAATAATAATAATTATAACTGAAATATGTAGTTGTTTTTGAGTATACTTATTAATGCAATAATGAATTTCAAGAGTGCAAATTATATTATATATATAGAGTACGAACTGATCTGACAGTATTGACGTGATACAAACATGATTAAAAAATTATTGAGTAGGTACATAGGAAAAACGAAATTAATACCCGTTAAATAATATTACATTTTCTAACTCATCTCCTTTCCTCTCAATATTCCCCTTACAACCCCCCCACCCATCTTCCACCAGTAATTCCACCCTCTCCCAATCCACCTGTCAGTACCTAATTACTTGTATTATCTACCACCTAATTAATTATCTACCACCTAATCCGTGTCTCCTATATTGTGTATAGTTTAATACTTCACCTGTCTATGATAATTATAGTTTCTGTCGAAACTAGAGAAGTGCTAATAAACTGATGTAAAGTTATAACATTGTTTCATTTATATCCATCCATTATGATGAAGCTCTACAAAGTTATCACCGATTCTATCAATAATACATAATTTCAATAATTTTGATTTTCCTTTTAATGGTTGCATCTTAATTGAGGAAGTGGTATAAAGTATTATCATTGACATCAAACTCGCATGCTAACGGTTCTTCAATTCTCACGTGTCTCTATGTGAGCAGCACTTCCTACTCCATCCATCCTTACGTGTGAGCGGAGCAGCTGTTTCCGCATCTGGGTCATGCAACATGAGACCCCATTCCCACCACACCATACACCCACAGTGGCTAAAATACGTGTAAGATAATACACTTTTGCCTGAAACTCAGGTAACCTAAATCTACCGACGATGGTGTATAGGGGCGCCAGTTTCGAAATCGAAACGGGCATCCTTTGTTTGCTGCAAAACGGTGTGGCCATCGCCTCAATAACTTCCCCCACTTAAAAAAACAGGTTTTGTCTGCATTGTTAGGCATCTACTATAGACTTACCATTTAAGTAACACATACGATATTTTTTATTCCATTTTTAAATTTCCTTATGTTTTTTTTCAATCAGGAAAATAGATGTCGCTTGAGTCCGGGCAATTTTGTAGCTTCGTGGAAAAGACAATGTATCTTACATGAAAAAGGAATTGCGTGGCAAGCATTTCTGAAAATCGTTTTGCCGTGTGAATATTGTTTGGTTTGGCCTGCCACCAGAAATAATCATTTAATGCATTATAACGTATGTTTATTTTTTGTTTTACACAGTGACGTAAATTCGTTTTGAATGCTTCTTGGAAGCAAAAGACCTGTTAATTAAGCATTTGACAGCTATTCTTTGAAACGAAATGATAATCTTGCACACAAACATTAATCGTGAATGCGCCACACTGAACACACATACGCAACATAAGATATAAGTTCTAAAATTTGTTGTAAAACTACTAAGTTGATATGGCGAAACTGGATAACGTATTTCCGCGGAATGGAAAAGGTCCAGGTTCGAATCCTGGTAGCAACTAAAATGTTTTGTCAATAAATAGATTTTTTTGTGTATCTTTCAAGTTGATTAATTTAATTTTATTTAAAATACCGCAGAACTATGTTCTGAAAAACTTCAACTTCACAACAATGTGTTCTCCGTAAAAATAATAATAATATGTTCATATATTTTGACGATAATTTTATATGAAATTAATGCAAAGTGAAATTATATATTTTTCTGTATAATCTGAAAATAAATATCTAGATTTATTTAGATTGCTGCTCAGTCTAGAGAGACCTTATAGACATTCTAGAGAGTGATCGCAGAAAATTATTTCAAGAAATAATACATCTGTATTTTTAACTAACCTTTCGTTTCAATAATTGATTAGTATTAGAGAAACTTAAAAATAATTCTAGAACTTAGGATAGCCCAGTTGTCACGTAGCACAACCATATCAAACACTACTTCGAATACTTAGTCTGTAATATACAGTACATTCATAGACCAGGAAATAAATATACATGAAATTAAGTATACATATAGGAGAGGGGTTTGGAACATTAGTTATGGAACGAAGGGCATTCTACACACATTATTGGTGGAAACACAAATCCAATAGTTTTTGACACATTTATGCAACAGAAAAAGTGTTTGCTCTTCGAAAATTAAATTTTTGTGCAAACAAGGCGTATTTTTTACATTAATGTATATTATATTGTTAGCGTTTAAATTTTCAATTCAATCGAGTCATATTTTTAAAAAAAGTCGCGGAGCTATTTGATTGCGTAAGTGGTACCAAAGTGATCACTTGGGTAACACCAAAATGAAAATATTAAGACAATAAATTTGCGTTAGGTCATGTCTTTATATTTGGTAGTCTGTGGGTATATTATTATTTTGTGACAATTATTATATTGTAACAATGATCTAGTTTGATTAAATTATTTCATGATTTAACATGTTTTTTGCAATAAAAATTATCTTGGTTATTATTTCTGTAGTTTTATAACGGTTCAGTAATCAGTACTGACGTATTGTTAAATGTTATAATAGGTATATGTACACCGATGGATAATAAGACTCGTACGATACGATACCATAAAAGGCGGAAGAAAATAAGAAAGTTACTTGACGACTAAACGCGATCGTGACTAATCCTGTTCCTAAGGCCGTAAAATATATAAATACTGTCACGATTAATACTTCAATAAGTCAAACCTGTTGAATTGTATTTATTGCAAATGTATATCGGGCAGACACTAAACGTGTTATAAAGCTACCGTAGAAATCTATGAATATTATTGTAAAATTTTGTAGGGAATTTACATATTGTTCAAACATATTTTTAATGTAGGTTCCATTATGACTTTAGCAGCAGAACTATACAATAGGTAGGTTTCCTGTGAATTCAAAAGTAACAGAAGCGTATTATTAATTATAGTCCGTACGACCAGGTAAACCAGATACTGGAAGATGGTCCTGTTAGGAGCCTCAATAATCGACAAGTTTGTATAAGAATATATATGAATGTGGATACTATTATGTTGCAGTATATGCTAGTATCAAAAATAGCTAATTTGACAAATTCGTTAATTTTTTAACCTTGAATTACTTATCCAATTCATATTTTCCCTAGAAGTAAGTAAATTTATATTCGATCAAGCTGTTCGCAATGTACATGGAATAAATATGTTCCTTTTTTGATTACGACAAATTTATTATTTTAATTATGATCCCTAAAATTTGGTCTTCACCTAAGCCGTTACCTTCGGCTTAAGAGTTGTACGAGCTGAGGTATAAAGAAGGTCAGAAGCCATCACATTTTTTCACCAATAAAGGCACGTGTATATTATTAGTATATTAGATTAAAGAACAATTGATATACACTCACATTTCATCGGTGAAAGCTACGCAATTTCTTAATGAGAAAATTCTGATAAATTGCAATGACAGACTAATCAATCTTCTGTTATTATATTACGTACGTTTCAAAACCCACATCTGTTGATTTTGAAGACAAGAATTGCGATTTAATCATGCTAAGTCAATAAAACAGTTTGATTAAAATGAATGGCTTTTATATTTCTATTGGTCATTGGCACGAATAAATTCACATCTCAAATGTCCTCCAATGACGGGCTCAAAACGTACGCGTAGTATTTTAGAAGTCGGTGTTGACAGTTTACATGTTGGTATTACAACGGTGCGACAAAGATGGATATATTTATAAAATCATTTTTTATTTAAATCTAAATTATTATTATATTACACACTTATAAGACAAATGGTTGATGATGTTGCCAATATGTACAAGCTTGCAGTACGTTTGAATGTAAATGTATTAAAATAAGACAGTTTTATTACAATGAAATGAATCCGACACCTCGAGTTCAAAGCTCCTGCCGCGGTTTGTCTGTATTCAAATTATATCCTTGTCATATCAAATGATAGGTAGCTACATCGAGCAATAAGGCAATTATTCAAAAGGTAACGATTAATCCCTAAGTATCATCAGGTCTTTGAGGTTAATTCGTGTTACCTTTCATTCTTAAGTTCTCGATTCAACTATAAATTGACTAACCTCTCTGGCATACTTTAGACTTTTAAGTTTTTGAAGGGTGCTGTACTCGCGGCCGTTAACATATTCGCTCAGTATACGTGCTCGGGATTTTTGATCCCATGTTTTTTATACATCCTCAATTAGCATATACGAAACATTCCCAAATCAGAATGGATACGATATATAATTTAACCTTTATATCATTAATTTTTTAGATCTCTGGCTAAATGCAGCTTTTCATATCTACCATAGTAATATATTATTTAATATGTTATAATATAATCGATTAATTCGGTACTTACTTCGGTTAGTGACTATAAATGTCAGATGATATTTGAAAGCAAAACGAATGCAGTAGAAATACATTTCTATCTTACCCGTACAAAAGTGGTGAAGTAAATTAATATAAATGGAGAGAATGTGCGTTATGATACACAAAAAAAGTTATATTTATTAGATAGGACTCATGGACCGATGATAGTGATAAAAGTCAAACAGGTATGTATAGACATTCAGGGTTAAAGTAGAGTGTGCAATGAGAAGTTTGTGCGAGTGTAGGTATTGCTTGACCTGAGTTCAGCCTTCAGGGATAGCAGATAGCCTGTGTGTAGACTATTGTGGATTCTTAACAACGTTTCAATTTATGTAAATATCTGTATTTTTAAATCAATCTAACATGATTCTTACTCTTAACTCTTCGTATTTAAAATAATAGATTAAATGAAACACAATCACTTTTTATAAAACCATGAATTTTATTAAACACCAACCGCTTTCGTTTAGCTCAAGCTTCGCCAGGGCGTATTTAAAACTAACAATAAATACAAAAAGTGTGCATTTATATAAACATAAAGATAAAGAGGGAGACATAATATAAAATTACATGCGAAAGAGAGAGACAGTATAAAAGTACATTTAGACACAATATCAAGGAAGTGGAAAGTTCGACGTTTAATACGTGGTCTTATACAGAGTGATTGTGTTTTATTTAATCTAATATGTCAAACCACAAAGCGATTGTTTTATACAAAAATTTAAAATAATATTTTCCATTTCCTAAAGTTATAGTGTATTAAATAGAAATATATATTTTCAATACAAATAAAATTAATCAACTAGAAAGATATACAAAAAAAAACAATAGTTCTAGAAAATATTTTGGTCGCTACCGGGAATCGAACCTGGACTTTTTACTATTCGGGAAAATGAGTAATTTAGTTTCACCAAACTAACCGAGTAAGTTGACGACAAATTTCGATAAAATGTATAATTTTTAAGGAGAACACATTATTATTGTGAAGTTTTCAGTGTTTTTAGATCACTGTTCTGTGATATTTAATAGAAATGAAATTAATAAACTAGAAAGACGTACAAAAAATTTTTTGATAGATTTCATCATGAATAGTCCGCTTCTAAATTTACATCTGTTAGTAATTTATAACTAGCATCAACATAAAATTTTTTAATGTTTTCTTCGGCATGGGCTTAATAAAATAATAAGATAAAGCTTAATAATAAGCCCAACGAACCTAGTATTCGAAATGGAATTGTGTATAATAATGTATGAATAAATTAATAGAAGTTTAATCGAGAATTAAGTTTGTACTAATATTCTTATTATTAGGTTCTTATTATTTTTATCTTTGTCTATCTCTATTAGAATACTACTGTCTAAAGTTCTTGCCAAAAGTTGTGTACATTTTATAAAAATAATATATGAACTCTATAAAAATAATTCAGGCTTAACTTGATTGATTCTCAATATGTACGTCCATCGAGTATTGAGACGTATCATAAATAAATTATACATTACAAGATGGATGCTGGCGCGCTGGCGCCTTTCGCAGAAAATGGCAAGGATGTTGATCCCTTCCACGGCGTCTCATAACCGTTTCTTGTTTGCGGGCGTTTTATTTTTATTTCTTTAGAAATACACGCGATAAAATAATATTGCATGAAATGCGGGTCGGGGCCCGGGGCCAATGTACCCACAGCTTCAGGGCCCTATAATATGGGCTGTTCGTTGACATTTCGTAAGGTTAAACAATCGTTCAAGTATTACATCAACCGTGAGTTCATTCCGGGGATCATAACGTGTCAAAGTAGACAGTAAATTAAAATACATATTATTAAGGAGAACACATTCTTATTGTGAGGTTGTATTTATTCAGAACATAGGTCTGTGATATTTTAAATACTAATTAAATGTACTAATTAGAAAGATATACATATAAAATAAATTTTACCGAAAAATATTGTTGTTGCGCTACCGGGATTCGAACCTGGATCTCTTTTCCAATCCGGTAAAGGTGCATTACCAACTATGCTACAGCGACAGGATTTTTAATGACAAATTTTTGAACTACTATCGAAATATGTTACACTTTTTCAAATTAATAAGTCTATCGGTTCCATTATTTGAAAGCCATTTACGTTGTTTTTAGGGAATCTCAAATACCTTTGAGTAAATCGATAGCAGACGTCAGGATTAACAATTAATTTTTATTATATTTAGGACACATTGATACAACTTATATATTTTTAAGGAGAACATATTCTTTTTGTCAATCATTGAACATATAGGTTCGAAAATGTGTCGTCAAAAGTACTGTCGCTGTAGCATAGTCGGTAATGCACCTTCCCCGGATTGAAAAAGAGATCCAGGTTCGAATCCCGGTAGCGCAATAACAATATTTTTCGATAAAATTTATTTTATATGTATATATTTATAATTAATACATTTAATCAGTATTTAAAATACAGATTTTTGCCACATGAAATCTACATTAATTACTAGTTAAAACTCTCTGACACTTCGCATTCATAACCTGAATTCATTTTATAAATTTATTTATTGTAGTCTATTTATTATAGTGCATAATTCATTTATTTATTTGAACATTTATAATCGTTTTTAAAAAGATCAGTCATATATTATGTTTTGACTAGTTTTTTTAATGTTATTTAATTGAAAATGGTTTCCAATAGTACAATTAAACCAAAAACACATCAGTTCAACCCACAGCCACAAAATTAGGTAATTATATTTCAATTAGAGCATGATACCCGGGTACTCAATTCATACTGATAGTTTCCAGGGAAAAACATCTTATTACAAAAATTCCAAATCAATTTCCGGATCATCAAGGGCCTAGATAATACACATAAATAATTTTAGTTCAGTCCTGGATTACTATATTAATGTAGATTAGTATTTTCAGTTGCGCTATTCTGATATAAAGCAGATCATTAATAACCAATTATTAATTAATTATATGAGCTGGGACAATTACGCTCTCCACCACCATAGATCAAGTATTTCTTTGAGAACTCACTGTGCACGTATGAATTTATTAGAAGTTTTACATGACCTTACTTGTTTTTATTATCATTTAATCATATTAAAAAAATTCCATTATATGAACAAAGACTTATGATTGTAAGTTTATCGGTTCTATTTCTATTAAATTGCAAAAAAATATATTATAATTTTATTCATACTAATAAAATTTTTGTATAATATATTTCCATGAATATAGTGTAAATAATAACGACTAGGTTAAACTTTTTTTATTCAATAACTGGTGTTTTATCTTTGATACCGACTTATTTCGGAGTAATCTCATCCTTACCTAATTTGCTCCTACTTCATCTAAAATTGAATGTTTATCGCTTACAATTTAAAAATAAACTGCTAAGAGTCTTTATTAATGTATTGTGAGAGAGGAACATTAATTTTTATTGATGTTTGGTTACCAGCAGTCCAGCCGGTTGGAGGAATTAGATTCTCTGTGTAGGATTTTCTGGGCTAATCTGCCAAGCGTCTCCGACTTCTCTGCAGAGTTCATCATCACGGCCAATATCGTTGAGGGACTGTCGACAAAAAACCTAGAGTTTCTGACAAAGACAGAAAACTCGACACAGAAGATTCCGAACGGTCACGAAAACCCGAGAACAACAATTAATCTTGTTAATTTAAGCTAACTAACTAACTTACCATCACGCCGTTTCCATCGACACACAATTCTCACCTAATTCACATTCATACATCTTCTTATACCGTCCTCCAGTATCTGGTTTACCTGGTCGTGCCAAGTCTTCCGCTGACGTTCTCTATTTCTGGTGTCATCAATACTGGCGTCATATATATTTCTTACCATTTCCATATGACCAAACCATCTAAGTGATTTTTTATTCATCTTACTACTGTACTAAGATCATCTTTACATTCGTAACTTAAGACAAGCCGTCAAGTCAACCGATAAGATGGAAGTTTTGTCGGTACTAGAATAGTGACCATCCGAAAGATCATTTCGAAAACCATCGAATAGAATGTGTAAGATAAGAATAAATGCGGATAAGGCGAGAGTTGTGTGCCAGTACAGAAATATGTGGACCTTTGAGTATCCACCTTGCCTACCTCTGCGGAGGTACGGCCTGATGGTAATGAAGAATTTTCACACATAATGTAGAAATTCCGTTTGCTGATGAACACGAACATGTCCACTGCACACCTCCCGTCTGCCCGGCCGCCCAGCCTTCCCCGGCGGTGACACGGTGCACTAACCCCGTGGCATTAACCTCGCGGCGTCAGTCTAGCGGCTAGCGCAGGTGCGGGCTCTGCCCCCGACGCCGCTCCGAACCGGGACTCTGGATTGGTGAGAGTAACCAACATGGCTGCCTCGCCTCCCTGCCCGCAGTGGACTTTTGCTCTGTATTTTTAGACTAATTATTGCGAAAGTCCACTGGGCGTTGATGTCCCGCATTCACAGTGTACATTCGCGATTTTAAGCATTTGTGAATTTGGAATTATTTACTAATAACGTACACTGACCGACCTTGGTGTTCCAACCGTGGTAGATGTTGCGATACGTATGGTTTAAAAGTTTCCACGCTATTATAGAATATCCTTAAGTTTAAATACATTTAATTAAATTATTTAATTAAGCCAGTTCACTTCTTTATCAACACATTTTCGCTGGATTTTAAAATTCAGTAATGTTTTACATATGGAGAGTTATAAATAAGATGTGTTATACTTAAATTATAGTGTAGTGAAAACGTTTATTCTATTCCTTCCAATGGAATTCCTTAATTTTTTTTTTAATAAAATAAACCAAAATGTGTAAAGTTGTTGATTTAATTACATACGCGCTACGTATGTACATATGTATATATGTGTGTACATGTTTGTGTCAACCGGAATACCTATATGTATAATATATTCGATGACAATCGACCAGCCTGCGTACGCTGATATCCGGTTCTTCGATACATTCATACATTGTGGGACAGCTGTTCGGGTGTTTGAATAGGGATTGTGAGATTACGAGATAATTTTTCTTATAACGCAGTCGATGACTGGTGCCGCTGTAACACATGCATACTTTTCATAAATATGTAATTATTTAATGGTACGCTGCAGCCTGATTATATTTATCCAAGAATTTACAATAAAGATAAAATAATTATTGTATGAATAATATTCATATATGCAATCAATTCCATTACTCCGGTATTTTAGTACGTTGCAACAGTTCAAGGAAAATAATTTCAAAATACCGATCTTTCTATGTTATTTCGTTACCATTATTTACTCGTATAACACAAATTAAATGTATCAATTACAAATATTATTGTTCCGGGATTAGAAGCTGGATCTTTTCCTATCCAGATAAATGCATTAACCGATTACACTACACCAACATAGTAAATTGACGACAAATTTTCGAACTTATATGTTGCACTTTCAAATTGATACATCTGTCGTTCTATTATTTGAAAGCAATCTTCTTTATATTTACGGAAATCAAACACATTTGTGTAAAATCCGACAGGAGATGCCAGAATTAATTAATAATTCAATTATATTAAATTTTAGAAACATTAATACAACTTATATATTTTTAAGAAGACCACATTCTTGTGCCATTTTTTATTCGATTTCACGATAAGAATGTGCTATTTTCAAAAATATATTAGAACGAGTATAAAAAACATTATTTATAGTTTGTTTTCTGATATAAATAAAACTATACATATCTATTAAAATGTAGATATGGTGCAAACCAATCAAAGTAGTATCAGTAGTCACGTGTAACCTTGCTCCTAGCAACGACTATACGGATGCCTTAAACATTTTTTTCATTCGGCTCGATCAATTTTATCGCTTCTTAGTCCGTGATTATTTTCTTACCGACACATTTGTTAACGTAGACATCTCATTAATGTCACACACCTCATTAAAATAAAACAACAATAGGGTGATTCTCGTATTGTGATAATATGTAAGAGTATGTTGGGTATTTTAAGAACAGCTTTACCTTGCCTGAGTATCAAAATTTAATTAACGACTTCTCAAACGTTGTGTAGTAAAAACTGACCGTGAATAAGATTATTATCTGGAAGTTGATTTTTTTAGTGCGATGCATTCGTACATACTGTCAACACCATTTCTGCCAAATGTTCAAGAACGTATTTACCTAGCAGTCATGCCAAAATCCTTATCCATGAACCGGTGATATTTTTTCCTACAACTGGACCGTGAACTTTGGAAGAGGTCATTGGCAGACAACTCCAGGGAACCCGTACACAAGTGCGCAGTTTTTTGTTTGCATTGAACAAGTTATTGAACTTTCAGCGGTCCGAGGTGATGCTCTATATAAAAAGACATCGCCCGTACAATTAACTACACTCTTATTGAGGTGGGCGTCATTTTTAAAAACACCTTTGCTTCGAACATCCGACGTCCAAGTGCGTAAATGCCTATGTAATATCGTGAAGTATTTTTCAAAAACAAAATCAAAAATAATTTTCCACGAAATTATGTGGTTTTTATTTTTTTTCTGTCTACAAGGTTTTTGGTATTTTTGCAACAGCGTAATATCTTCATTTATCGTTGAACTATATTCAGAATCTTTCTTTAAAATAATATATAGAAGTTTCTAAACAGTTAATATTCACACAAAACTTCATATCACTGTCAAAGTATTATTAAGAAGGACACAATATATTATAGTTTTAGAACGGTACACATGTTAAATATGTAAAGTTGATAAGCGTATAGGCACTATTTAAACTTGACTAAGATTAAAATCACGTATAGTTGTGACGATGTAATTTTAATGGTGAAGATGGTAATTTAAAAATAAAAATAAACATTATAACAATAATTTACTTTTATTATTTTTTTAATTTGTGCTGTGAAAATAACTAGCATGGCCGACCTTTTTTGTCAACGGTGGGATTAACCGCTGACGTAGACAGTATAGCAGTTTGTCAAATTATTGAATTAATATTGACAAAATAATTTTTTTTTATATTATATAAGCTATAACGTATTAATTGGTTGAGTATTAATTATTTTTCAAATCGAATGTTTTCTCTTTAAACGCTTGTACGCGTTGAGGTGTAAATCAAATTCAACAGCATAAATTGGTTATTTGATGAGCCAAATCGATAGCCTCAATCAAATATACAGTTAATTCGAATGGCTAATCAACCAGCCGGGAACCAATCAGGTTTCTCCTTTTCTTTGGACGTCTCCCATTGGACGTCACAATTTTACCGCTACGGACGCCATCTTTCCAAGATTTCTTTACTGTTACTACCGAGAAAGGGAAAGTGAATGCTTGGCAACGTTTGTTTAAAAAGTGATCTAGATTGTATTACATAGCTATTTTTGCCAAACTTGAAGCTCGTCTACCTACATCTAGTGTTAAAATTACTTCTGATCGCACATCTAAAGGTTTGCTTGATAATGGCATTATTATATTATAAATGTATCAGTTATACATATACAAAAATAGAGTTATGCACCCCCAAATAAGAAAGATCGTGAATTATGGGGGTAGCTATCGACGTTTATATAAAGCAAGATCAAGATATATGACGCAAGTTTTGATGGCACCAGAAATAGAGGACGTTCGCGGAAGACTTGGCACGACCAAGTAAACCAGATAATGGAAGATAGTTCTGTTAGAAACCTCAACAATCGGCGAGCTTGCATGAGAAGATGTATGAATGTGGATGAGGCGAGAATTGTGTATCAGGAAATAGAGGACGTTCGCGGAAGACTTGGCACGACCAAGTAAACCATATAATGGAAGATAGTTCTGTTAGAAACCTCAACAATCCGCGAGCTTGCATGAGAAGATGTATGAATGTAGATGAGGAGAGAATTGTGTGTCAGGATAGAAGAGTGTGGCGCTCTATCCTCTTTGACTACCCCCGCGAGGTAACGGCATGATGGTAAGTAAGTAAGTAAGTAAGATCAAGATCTATAATAATACAATGTGAAATTTAATAACAAAATAACAATGTTGAGAAGTTGAAAAGATTAGATCTTGGGAATAAGAAAGATGTCGAATTATATTAAATTATATTTAAACTTATTTATTCAGAAAGTTGTCTAAATTATCCAATCTAATACCCTCCCCCCCCCCCCCCCTTGACTCTTTTTAGAAATTCATGTATTCAAAAAACCTCACTTCCCAGTAAGAAGGTAAAAAAGTTAATGAATTCAATACCCTATATCTACCTAAAAATATGTTTAAAAATAATTCATACTAATACGTAAATATGTACATAGATTACAGAGCTAAGCAACAGCAGAAATAAATTTAATAAAATTACATACAACACACATGCTGTTTACACATAACCATCACGGTCATCTAACTTACTAACTTACAATAACACTAACGAGAGTCGAGAGCCACACTCTAATATCCCGACACACGACTGCCGCCTCATCTTCGTATGCACGCTCGTCGATTTTTGTTGGTTTCTTTATCTTGTTAACTATGCTAAGAGGAGCTTTACATTCACTTCTGATTTATTAATTTTTTACTATGTACGCCTAAGTGACCTGATTTCCATTGTATTATTATAATTTAGATTTATTATAATAGTTTGCTCACGAAATTCTTATAGTCTTTCGTCTATGCTTTATTTGTCACAAATTGTATTATCTGTCAACTAGTATCGTGTACTATTTTGTAGATCTTGCTTTATATTTCAACAATCGCTGTTTACTTTTTCGCAGTTCTTTATAATTAATTAGGTTCTACTCTGAAATCAATGGAAGAGAAGGTTGATAAAATAGTTAATCTTCGACATATTACCCGTTTTTACTATTTAAATCGTGACAGTGTTACATAAACGGCTCGTAGCATTTATGCAATCTACGGAGATGGTTTTATTGCGGAAAGAACAACTCAAGATAGTTTAATTGCTTTCATGAAGATGATTTCGACCTAAGCGATAGTCCTAGGATTGTAATAATTTTAGCGAAGAGAGTTCTGAAAGTCTTCTTCAAGACGACCGTCAAACAACACGGAAATTAGCAAACCATCTCATATATTCACCACCAACAGTTCTCAATCATCTGAATTCTCAACCAGAACAATAAATATCAGAGTGTGTTGTTTCATGTTTCTCTTTGTTAGCTTCATTAAAAAGGATCAACAATTATACCGCGGATGTATTAAAAAAACTGCCAGAACGCTAGCAAAAAATGTTTTGTAAAGGGTAGAAAAGACATAGTTTAATTATATATTAAGTTTATATTTTAATAAGAATTTTTAAATTTTAAAAATTGTGTTAACTTATTGGACACCCCAATTTTAAAATTAAATTAGAAAAAATATATAACGCTCTCGAACATTGATAAATATGGAAACTGCGTGTAGGAAGTAATGCCGCAGACATAATATTTACTGTTAATCAGAAATCCTCTTGTGTTTTCCCACAAAGTCTCAGCGATATTGTGATTAATTATTTTATCAGGGAAAATACGCGTGCTACAGTTAATATGTACCTATTTATAATAAATGGCATGAATATGTTCAATCATTCAATGACGTTTGGTACACTATGTCATAATACAGGCTATATGAGTACTAACATTTGAAATCATTAATAACTACGTTAAGTTTTTAAACACATCTTATACATCTCACGTGTTAGAACACGTCTTTAACGAATACTTATAAGCATCCAAATACATGTTTTTAACGAGTTAGGAAGCGGCTAATAGGCTTACATATAAATAAAATGTAATATATAATACTTGTTGTACTTGCTAATGTATTAATTATTTAAAAAATGTTTATATTGATGCAAGCTTCAAAAGAATGTTATTTTGCAAATAAACGCCGATTTATCGGCGCTGAAATAAAAATTTAAAAACATTATTAATATAAAGTGAATGTTTGACCAATAATTATTAAGTCATTTAAATTACATGCGTTATACATATTATTTGAATAAAATGTTTGGCAGTTCAGGTATTAATATTTGTAAGGGCATCGTTTCTGACCAAACTTTACGTCTTAAGTGTGTTGGTAAAAGATGACTGACCACTTATCAATAGAAATTTAACATTAAAGTGAGGCGATGAATTTGATACTACATATGCTTGGACTATGTTGTTCATTTACATACAAAATACGATACAAAATTGGATGAATAACGCAAATGATAAATTTGACTGACGTTTTAAATCATCTCGTTTGTTGCTATAATCACGTGTTGCAGAACATTATTTTACTAAATTATAAAGACGAAAAAATTATATAAAATAAATATATCATATGCATTGTGTAAATATTATAAAAAATTCTTTAAACAAAGTATAAAAATGTCAGCGCTCGCAATGGACCTATCTGCGTATGGTTGACACTTTTTCGATCATATTCCTAAATACGCATTACCCTCTCATCCGGTTATCGCTAGAATAAATATCTTCTTTTTTTTAAATTTTCTCCATCATTCATTGATACGTAATCTTTATAAATCCTGCCAAAAAATGTCTGTTTGTGTAATTTTTTGCACGTTAAAATGATTTATTATAAAATATTCAGAACGGACAAAGTCCTGTCACACCGACGCGCAGTATCATAATCTGACTGCCTACCAGAAGACATCACAAATGCCGTAAATTAATTTTGTACCTTGGTCTCTTGCCTGATAAGGAAAGTGCAATACGTTGTACTCTGAACTCGGTCAAGGGCTTTTCGAGAATCTAGTAGTTATTTAGGAATGCTGAGAATTACTTTTAAATGTACTCGGCTAACTAGTTATCTAATCCATTTTTACGACTATTTTAGAAATGTAGTCACTGTGTAAAAAATTACTCAATTTTTTTCATCATAGATGTCATATTTAAAGAAATATATATGATAAATATATTGTCTCGAGATGTCACTCTTATCTTTCGTCGTTCGTATCTTATGTACATTAGAATCCCTCTTGACGAGTGCAACCAGTGGCGGCACCCTACGTACAAAAAGTATGGCAGTGTGGCGCACGAGTTATCTGTATTTCGCGTTCATTAATATATATATTTTTTTCAATTCCTTAGAATCGTTGATACTCTGAATACTTTGCATGTGGCTAGACCGCCTGACGTATTGTTACAAGTGGATTAGCGCTGATCGCTTTGACACTTTTACTATCTTATTGTAATAAACATCATATGTGTTTTATATTAATACATGAATTGGAAAAGTAACAAATTCCGATAAAAATACGTTCTTATCAATTGACTGTAAGTTAAATGCTTCAAATTAATTAGGCGCGACACTTTCTGTGCAGTGCCGCCTTATTCTAGCATCATTTTTATAAGGTAACAAAAACATATTACGACTTCACTTGAAATATTATTTTTATTATTACAGTCATTTATTGGAGAGTTCAGTCAGCGGTGTCCGCTCCTGTGTGCATCTCAGTCCGAAGGATCGAGCGGGTTGTTTTACTTCAGGAAGTATTGATATCAGTCGCCTTTTATAGTAGCCGCGGTAATTTTTACATAACTTTGTAATATTTTTACTCTGTAACAAACGGAGAATAATAAATAAGTTTCAATAAAGTGTCGTGAGTGGAAGAGCTTATGTAATTATATTGTAGAATTTTCTATGTTTTGTGAATTCGGTAAAAAATAATTTATTTAATGCACGAATACGAAGCACTATTACTTGTAACATTTTATTTTTTATTGTTTTCATGTTCCTTTCTATTCGGCTTAAAGGTATACATCAATTATTAAATTTTCTCTCCATATGAAATACAATAAAAAACAATGACTCACCAAGCTTAAAATTAATTCTGTTCTCTTTTACGCAAGTTTTGAGAGAAACATTTTGTCCATGGACACAACCCTAGTTATTTGATTTTTGTACAATATTTCATTGGATCATATACAAGATACTATGAAAATGTATTTAATTAAAACGAAAAATTTAAACAAATAATAAATATCTCATAGACGAAGTTATTTCTTATTATATTTAATGGAAAGATATGAATGTATGGGTAATTACATTACCCATACATTCATATTAGGACCTGTCTTCGGCTGGCTTAAGTGATCACTTAATACAAATATAACGTTCACCATTCTCACCCATTAATCAGTTTTTGTATCTGTCAAGTTTTTTGGAAATTGTATATATGTTCATATGTGGACACACATGCCGTAAGCCCTATAATTACCCATACTTCTGTATCATTCTATTCACCAACAATGCCTTTGTAGGTGAAAATCCAGTAATTGCATGTTCTTGGACATATTCAAATATTGCTAAAAAAAATATTACTTTTGTTCTGGGCTCAAGCCGCCGCGCGCCGGCAAAGAGCCGCCATTGGGTGCAACCTGTAAGGCTTTAAAAGCTACCTCATTACGTCTTTATTTTCCAATCTGACTGTTGATTGCTTTCTGAACAGACTGCAACTTATGTGTTATTCTGAGTGGTTTTTAATGATTCATATTTCTAAATTATATAAACATCTGTGATAAGATCCGGAACATTTCCATTCGCTATTAATAGAAGGGTTAAGAGTGACTCAAAGATCTTGTATTTTCCTAAAGAATCCGTATATACTTCAACAGTTTTAAGTACTAAATAATTGAATTAAATATCGTTTAATTGATCAATTATAATCACAGATCACCAAATACATAAATATGAACTAACGCAAATTCCTTGTCCCAATATTTTCAATTTTGGTGGCAGTCAAACAGCTCTGCGACTTTTAAAAAAAATATGACTCAATTTTAGCACGAAAATTTTAACGCTGACAATATAATATACATTAATGTTAAAAATACGTCTTGTTTACATAAAAATTTAATTTTCGAAGAGTATATACTTTTACTGTTGCATAAATGAATCAGAAACTATCGGATTTGTGTTTCCACCAAGAATGTGTGTAGAATGCTCCTCGTCCAGCAAGTAATGTCCAATTCCCTCGCTTATATGTATACTTTATTTCATGTCTATTCATTTACTATTCTATGATTATAATAAATTTTTATGCAAAGTCATAATGGAATACGTATAATATACGCTCAAATAACTGTTAAAGTTGTATTTTGATTTAAGCATCTGAACTTTGATAAAGTTGGAGGAATTTGGACGTTTTCCGAGCAGCCTGCCACTGTTCGTTAAAAGAATATGTAACTCAGGTCTTAATTTATTGCTTTGTAAATATTTATTGCTTTATAAATATTAGCATGTCGAGGTATTCGCAGCAAAAGAAATAGGCGTTTGAGGTACCGGTAAATATCGCGATATAGATATATACTATTGCTCGGATTTATTTCAACATTTGAGGAGCTCAACTTCCAAATCTTCTACAAGAGAATGTATGAATTTATAAAATATTATTTTTGATAATATCTGTTGTTTAAATATTTTGTTTCTCATGCACTATGAATTAAAAATAATAAGGCAGATGATATCAGTAGGTATGTTGCTTCTTTAAAACTGAATACACAAAATGAGTGAAAGTACGCCATTTCTGAAACGATAATTGGTGGAAAAGTATTTTTATTTGATACCACACATACTCATGCGGCAGTTAGTATATATATATATATATATATATATATATATATATATATATATATATATATATATATATGTGTGTGTATATATAAAAATAATATACAACACGGTTTTTGGACCGAATGAACAAATGTTATAGTTATTTTAATGGAATAATACATTACATTTTTCTAAATAATACAACAGAATATTCATAAATATATAGTACACAGTTATATTTATTGGTATTTTTAACATGGAGGTTTGTGCCTAAAATATACAATTATTTTGATATTAAATATATCAGCGATATATCGTTGAACCCACTCTAGAGGATTTATTTAATGAGCGATTCTCGTCAATTTGATTCAGGAATTAATACCCTTTCATCTTTGCTTATAGACTCGAGCAGTGGCTTTTCGATGTTTGATCGTGAAATAGCTTAAACACTTTATTATGAACAGAAAATTATTTTAAGCGATGATGATCTACGAATTTGTGTTAAAGATAGAATAAATAATCATGTTTTATTTAAATTCCGTCTAAAAGTTTCTGACTAACTTTGCTTGTCTTATAACATATTTTTAAATAAATTCTACAAGAATAATTAGGATCGATCTAAAAAAAATTACTCACAGTGAAAACGATTTATATTTTTGGTACTATTACTTTGTTAAAAGAAAAACACGATTAACGTATTACATCAATACATATATATATATCAATCAAACTAATTTAAGAACTTACGCTATACAAAATAGGATTATTTTCGTAGTCTTCTGCGTACGTACATCAATACGTGAGTGCCTTATCGTTAGATAAATGGATGAAACTTACAGATTTTATAATAAATTTTGATAGAATCATTTTATTAGTAAAGTTACCATTTCTCAGAACGTACTGTAATAATAAAACAAATATAGTTAAATGGTTTTGAAAGATACACAATAAAAAATCTGTCTAATATTATAATTTACATTTTTTTCAAGTTTATTAAAAAAAAATTTTTTTTCTTATTTACATTTATTTTTTCCGGTTGGAAGCGACTCTTTTTTTAATCACAATGTTTATCAAAAATGTTTGAGAAAAACTTGTTAAGTGGCGCCAGGACATTCAGACCATTTTTTTTTTAACAGAAAACATTTACATAATTAAATATATTAATTTTATATTTGCGGTGTTATGATTTTTTAGAGATTTTTATAGATTTTCATAAGGACATTGTAGCTTAATTGGTTAAGTTAACGGCAATGGTAATATAATATTTCCGATCCGGTCCGGAAATATAGTCATCATCGGGTTTGACTCCCGGTTTTTATATTTAATCTAAGTGATTTATCTTAACTTGTTTTTTTTTTATGATAACAACATAATAATCTTGAAAATTGTTATGCTTATGCAGTTTTCTATTAAATAACCCAATCCTCAAATAAAATAAAATATCCAGTTTCTATGAAGTGTCCGTATATATTATATAAATGAGTTGATATGAATTGTAAAACAATCTTGAGTGACCAATTGAAGTCTCGAGGTCAAACAGGTTGGCGAAAGTCTTCTTTTAAGTCGACAAAGTAGTCAAACGTGGTTGTAATTGATAAGAATACATTGAAGAATAAATTAAGATATAAACGAATGCAACGATATTTGTTAACGCATTGAAACGTTGTTAAAAATGATTTGACGTTTTATGTTTGAAAAGGAATAGTTACAAATATGTAGTATAATTCTAAAAAAGAAAGTATGTAATAATTAATAATTACTTATGTACCTACAAAATATTCGTATCGTAACATTTGTGTTAACTAGTTTGAATAAAATGTAATTTCAGTACCAAAAGGACGAGCAAACTAAATTTCCCAGTTAGTTTTCGATTTGTGACAAACAGACATTATAGGATTATATTACAGACCACCAAATAAATAAACATGAACTAATGCAAATTCCTTGTCCCAAAATTTTCATTTTGGTGGCATCCACGTGGTTAAAGAGCTCCGCGCTTTTTTTTTTAAAATTATGTCGTGATTGGAACAAAAATTTAAACGCTGACAATGTAATGTGCATTAATTTAAAACATACGTCTTGTTTACACAAAGATTTCATTTTCGAAGAGTAAATAAATAAATGTGTGTCATAATCTATCGGATTTATGTTTCGTTGGATATATCGCACACATAGATCAAAACTAAGACAACTCAAAAAAAATAAAAAAATTTTGAGTTATTATTGTATTCAGATTCTGTCATGTACGCAATTAATTTAGCCCTAGTTCTCGAATAATGTCATTATATGATCACATTTATGATTTAAAATGTTTTTTAGTTTCATAACTTGAGTAACAAAAAAAAGGGAAAAATTTTATTATTTTTTGTCTACTGAAAAATGACTTTTTAAGTTGTCTTAGTTTTGATATAGGTATGCGATATGTATATAGAATGCCCTTCGCTTCACAAATGATATTCCAAACCTCTCACATCAGTCTATGTATTTTATTTATTATATAAGATATTTTTTAATATTATATATGGAAGCTGGCGAAATTCAGTCATTTTAAAATATAGTCGTTCAGCCAACAGTGTATATATATATATATATATATGTGTATATGTTTGTACAACGAATGAATGAGCAGAGAAATAGTTTAACAAAATATGACCATCATAAATACTTAAATATTTCTAATAACATTCATTTCCACAACCGTCAAATATATCTAATCATAATCATAATCATAATCCAAAACTAAAATATACCGCGATCCAAAATCACTATTTATCAAGGTATTAAATGTTTTAACAATCTCCTTATCATAATTAGAAAAATTACAGACCAATTTAAAATTGTATCTGAAGTCAAAAAATACACAGTCTGACTGACACATAAATTATTCACTCTCGTTTATATGCCTTCTCTATACATGAGTCTTACTTTCATAAAGAAGAAATAAATATTAAAATATTAAAATAAATATATATATATATATATTCTACTGATTATTTAAAAAATGTATTATGTTTTCTAATATTAAAATAAATTTTAAAAAATATATATATATTGCTCTAAGAAGTGTCCTGATATGAATATAGATAAGAATATAGATTTTTATTTAAATTAATATGTATATTTTTCCTTTGAATCTTACACGTGTCTGCACGCAATAATTTAAGTAATGTATACAATGGATGACAAACTCCTTACCGCGTCACCCGTCTTATATATCAATTATTATTTATTTATGAAGATGTGCAGTACGCGATAGTTATCGTTGTGGGAATTTTTCGTTTTATAGAATTTATTAAATTGTGAACAGGATTAAGAAAGGTCGCTTAGATAGTCTGTAATAATTGTATAAGTAGATGATGGTAAGGATGATACGCGAGTATTGATAATAGGTACCAAGAATAACGGACGACCGCGAAAAAACTGGCTTGAGCCTGATTTGCCAATGAAGCGTATAATTTAAGAGAAGTGGGTTAGCTTCCCAAACAGCTCCGACGTACACACGTTTAACTTTCAGTTAAAGAAGGGTATGAATAACGTATAAAGCCGATCTAAGGTGGTCCTACGGTGTTAAATTTATTGTCTACTGCGAGACACTAGTTTGTAGCTGTGAGATTGTTGTGAATAGTCGTAAGTATATTATAATTCAATTTGATCATTTTGTGCCTGTCTTGTTTTTTCCCTCCCTGTCCCGAAAAAATTACATCATGATAGATGTGAAACACACTAGGGTACCTACACCGAGCAAGATAGATCATCGTAAACCGACATATGAAGAAATTTCTTGTTACGGAAGTAACTTTACACCTCTCACCAATCGCCAGTGTACACTGCATCCACGGTACTGCGCTACATGACAATACGAATGTTTTTATCGTTCGCACCGATCGCACGGTCGTTCGACGGAGTGATTGCGAGTATAACGACCAAACATTTAATTTGTGAATTGGATAAATAAACTATATTAAACTTTATGAGATGTTAATTTTTTTTTAAATCAAAAATAATATTAAAAACTGAAATGAGATTTTTTCAAAAAAAATCTACATTAAAACTATTATATAAAACGTCCATTATTACTTTCCTTAATTTCTCTTTTCATCATCGCTGATGAATCGAAGATGCTGTCTTAATTTCTCAGTATTATTCACACCCCTTCAAAAGAAATCAAATTCGATAACACAAAGTTTATCGCTGTATTTTTTACCTTCAGCATTTCTCTCTTTCATCCTCGTGGACGACAAATTATTGATGTTTCACCAGATGTTTCATATCAATCTATCATACCATATATTATATGAGATTTCTCACTATTTATTTGAAGAACCTACAAAATAAACTAATATTGTATACTCCTTGTGTTCTATAAAATGTATACAAAATATGGTGTCTGGGAACATATTTCACTCTCATTCTCATAATTGTTCGCGATCACAATTCTTATCCCACAATTATTCTTCGTCTGGAAAATTGTTCACCCAGTATATTGAAAATAAACATATTATTAATAAATGTGACAGTTTTCATTTATAATGGTGTTTATTTCCCGTAATTTAGAACAGATCGTTTTACATTTGGTGAAAGCTGTTCCGTGTATATTTTTACTTCTTTTTTATAATGGGTACTTTAGGTTAATTCATTCGAATTTTTTTATTTAATAGTTTTATTTCTTTGTTTTACCGTACTATTGTGCTATCTTTTTTATAAATTCATTAGATTTTTTATAAAGCGCACATTTATCTTAAATATTTTTTTCATCTTTTAGATTTCCAGTGAAAGATTGTGAGATAACAATTATGACCGGGAATGTATCGCGAACAATTGTGGCCGAGAAGGATTGTGGGCGAACAATATTCCTAAACCTTTAAAAGTTTTTTTTTTTTAAATTATGATTACATTTGTTCGTATTTTTACTGACAAAAGAATACACGTAAATTCTCAATTACGAGCGCTGGGTTCTCATTTCGAAAGATACATGCATTAGCACGACTCCAATACCACGACCAGCGTGATCCAAAGTTTAATTGCCCCCCGTGTAGCCTCGGCGCCGGCGGTTTAGTGGCATTTGTGTTGCCTTGGAGGAAGGTTTCTAATTGTCAATTCTCAATATCTACCTAACGTTTCCACTCTTGGTCGGAGCGGCCAACTCGGTATTCGCCTCGCCTCAGAGATCGGCGAGAACAAATCAGCACAGGGAGCGGATTTGCGCTACGTCTCGTTCCGTAATTCCAGCCTCAATTCAAGGTGTCCTATTATGGCGCGCGGCAAGGCTGCATCAGGATAACAATATTCTTTGTCATTGCGAGAAACTCGTTTTATTGTCTTTGCCTTAAGAACCTATCTACATACGTGCCTACATTATACAATCTGCAATATTATATAACTAGCAGTTACCTGACAAAAGAAAAACGTTATTACCTGAAATTTACCCAGGTTTCCGTTCCAACTGATATGTTGGTATTATACATCACTTAGGTAGAAAAGTAATGTATCTTAAGTTCGGGAGTGTCTTTCGAATAAATCTGTGTTTTACCGATATTAAACTATATATTCATTAATTATTCGTTGTTTTCCTGAAATGGTCGGGGCTTCAACGTGATCGTGAGGCTTCCCCATGCGCCTTGGTGCCACTGATCACGCTGCAATGCAGATCTAGTGTTACTAGCAAAGCTTCTTCATTTTCCAGCTTAAGAATAAATTTTAGAGAAGGTGCGTGTCCACGAAATACGAGATCGTATACATACAGCGTTTAGTAATTATTTTAATCGTTGTACTAAATTTTGTGTGGAGAGAAGGTACGAGTATAACCAATCAATCTAAGTCGACGTCTACTACTAGAACCGTGGACTTGCATCCTAGAATAAATGTGCATGCTATATGAATATATTTAACTATTTTATTGAATCTGTAATCGCTACGGATTACATGATTTTAATTCAAACGAAGAAACTTTTCAAAAAGTAGGCATGACTAGCTTGTTTTCACGAACTTCGTATGTATGTGCATATTTACATGTGTAAGCAGATGCGTCCATAATAAGTATTGCTGTAATTAATGACTGTGGGAGGTACGCTTACAGGCTATATTTAGGTTCAGAGCACGGCTGAGTAATTTTAAATTGGTCTCCATGTTCATTCACTCATATCTTTCGAGTATCTCTTAAAACTGGGAAACTTTGTTGCGCAAGCCGTAATCCGTAAGCCATTACTCATAACTCAATAAAAACTTGTATGTGTGCACGTTAAATAATCTGTGACCTGGATTGCAATTAAGAAGCCTCCAAATTGACATCCATGACATCTTTGGACCGAGTTTATAGCCTCCGGGGTCTAGTTTAGTGATTCATAAAAATAACATACACCAGCTTGCATGTTGTTATACAAAAAAACCTCGATACCGGGTAACACCATTTCAAGGATTGGAATAAAAAAATATAAATGATTATGCGGAAGATAATGAATTGACAACATTTATATGTAAATACATAGATACGTTTATTCTAATACAATAGGGTAGTTACAATTGCGATATTTTTTTAAAATAATAATATTCTTCATTTATTTCACACCACTTCACTTCAATATGATCGTAATTTTTTCAAATATCTGTGGAATCACTTTATTAATTTTTCGAAGTGTTACTTACTCATTGAAAAAGCGTAAATCGTGCACGCTTAGTTTTACTGATCGTTTTACTTTTTACGTTGTTTTACTTTTTAATTTAAAAATATCTTTTATTTTGATAGCATGAAAAAATATGACATTGATTAATATTTATGTTTAATTCTAGCAATCACTCAAGTTTATACATTCTATATTTATTCTTGCTTTACGTAAGCGATACGTTCGCATATCCTTGATATCACTATTATACATACATATATGTATGCCTGCAAATTTTAAGAATATTAATATAAGAAGCTAAGTTATTGTTAATTGTATATTTTTCATCGTCTTCTGTGGCACCTACCTTCAGCAGCAAAATGCGAAATATTCACATAAGTATATACAAGTTCAAGAAATATAAAGCAATCAAATTTATACACAACACTCGCACAACAACAAATTTATTGAAGGCACACCACCAGCACTCTCGCATCTCGTAATGCTTTAACTGATTATCAGTAAACTTCAACAAATTGAACACCCTTTCATTCCGAGATATACCTATATCTCGGTTCGTATGTGTATGATGTCAGTCTTATATCGTTTAGCTACAAAGACATGTTACCCAGGCACTACTTCCTTAAATAGAACAACACGCTCGACCTTTTGTACTGAGATGCAGACTAGAGTAGGTACTATCTATTGACTCAATTTAAAAGTTATCTTTTGTTCTCGTTCTAATACGGATTTTTCAACGTTTATACACTCACTTGAATTAAGTATTCTGTATTTTTAAATTACGTTTGGTAAGCTCTGTTTAATTTATTTTCTTATATTTCTTAAACAGTTTCAAAATGGAATCAAAAGGTACCTATCTGCAATCTTAAATGTAATATTATACACAAATCGAAATAAATTAATTTTAATTTAATTTTTAAAGTAAAATTTCATTGATTTTCGTTTTAGAAGTTAAAAGAATTATATTGGAACCGTTGCGAAATAAACAGAAAAATTAAAAATTAAAGGTCTATGTCAATTCTTTAAGCTATAGCTATTTGTAGAATTATAAATAAAACCGTCCTCTCATTGCAGACGTCAATTAAACAGAATAAATAACAAAAAAGAAAATTGTAAAAAAATTGCTACAAGATTTCTCCATATCTGTTGCAAAAAATCCGCAAAGTCAGCAGCTCGCCTAACCTACTTTTCACATTGTCCAAGACGAGAGAGAGGCCAGGTAGAGGTGTCTCATTCACTCCAACTTTCCCTTATTCCTTCACAGTCCACACCTACGTTATATTAATTTCAAGACACGGCTTAGCAACATAAACCAAGTATTAATTGCGAGCATAAACTTGGTGCCCACAGCCAGTAAATCATACGAAGCATTCTCATATTTCATACGAAATGTTGGGGCAGCATGTACCAGTAGAGTCTAAACCTATTACCAGTAATTCTTCCTTGATTTAGGTAAATACTGCTGGGAATTATTTGAATTTATTTAATTCCTTCCAACCTCATAGTCATCGCTCCAAGTAGAAATAGAAATAAATTAAATGTAACTATACACGCTCATTTGTAATACCGGGTTTTACAAAAAAGGATTCAAGTTAGCAGCATATAACAACAAGTAATAACTGGGATTAAGCAACTAAAAAAGGATCAGTGAACATAGGTCTGCAAAAAACAATAACATTTAGATTTTAATAATTAAAAGAAGTGAGAATGTATAAAACATTATTTTCAAAGAAATGCTACTATATTTATCATCATTATCGGCCGTTTTCAGTGCTAGATGAAGGCTTCTCAAGTGTACCGTCCATCGTAACTCATTACAGCATTGAACATTTCGTCAGTACATCGGATTTTAGGGCAGCCTGTCGGTATCTTCATTCCCCCGGGTACCACTGAATGATTGGAGTAATTCAACGATTGTCTGTCCTTTGATCTGGTTTGCCCATTGCCGTATCATTTTCTTGGCATTTTCAATTATATCAACTACTGTTGTCACATAAAGGAATTCAGGAAAATGAATATGTTGATAAACTGGGAAAGGAGGCCAGTTTTGCTTCAACCATGCCCCGATAAAGGACAGGTTTATTATTATTAAAAAGCATACGATTGCTATCTCAACTTCACAATAGATGGATCCAAAATGGATCACAAGGGTAATCGTTTCAAAATCATTCAAACATTAATTCCCCGCGCTCCCGCAATCGCAAAAAGAAAAGTTTCAAAGATAATAATTTCTAATATCTGTAGAATAAGAATTGAGTATTGCCAAGTAGCCTTCCATTTGTTCATATTGAAGTTAATAGAGAGCTCGATGTGTGAGTGTAGTGCGGAGGAGATGTCTTTTTTACTTGTTCAATCTCGTCATAAGTAAATTTCATCTCCCGGCTAACATGTAATCTTATTTCCCTTAACGTGCTACATTTGATCTTTATAATATATATCTTTCTAAATTTTAGGACTTTCCTTTTGTTGAGAGTCCGTAATTCGCATCCATAGTGAGCACTATAAGTATGCATTGATTGATCACATCTCGTTTTAGACCCAGTATTATTACTATTCAGTAAAATTAATGGCTTTAATAATGCCGCGCGGTGTGTTGTATAATTCGTATTTTATTAGTTTAGAATAATCGTATTTATAAATACCTGAATACATCAGATAAAATAGTTCGATCTTATGAGGATATGTAATAAAAACATATATTTTCATGGTAATTTTGTTCTTTGAATGAAATTTACCTCCGGTGACTCATTGACAGAATCGTGCAGCTGATTCAAATTCTGCAATAGGCGAGGGCGTTGCATAACTTCCAACTCAATTATTGTAATGCAATTCAGAAGAATAAGTAATAATCTGGTTAAATTGGAAACCGGAACAATGACGTGGAAATTTTACAATATGACGTAACATCAAACCTTTGACATACATATTAGAATAAATAATAAACTAAATAGAAGGCTGTGATGTAACCGTAAACCACTATTTACTCTAAACCTTTAACAATATATAATAACCCAGATACATAGTAGAATTAGAAACCCAAGTAGGTATGCTGTAACTGTGACGTAACCTATCCCAACCTTTGGCTTGAAGACTTCCTTTGGTGGCGTATCCATATTCAAATGTAGGCTTCTTTCTAATTGCAGGATCACATCCACGATTTGTCCAAACTGACGACTGTCCTTGGTAACTCAAAACAACTCCATAAAACAAACCTGAAACAATTCCATTTCCAGATAATTCGCAATCAGGATAGTTTTGTTCTACCCGACGACCGTTCGCCTTCTTTTTTCCTTGAATATATTTGTTTATAGGGTGCTATATTTGCGTCCAAGAATTGTATTATATTAAAAAAAATATTAATGATATATATTTCTTATTATTTTTGGAGGCTTTATAAAACTGTGTTGTGCTAATGAATTTTTTTAATATCATCTTGAAAACTTCCAACACCTCAAGTACCATATCTCGAAGACCTCCAACACCTCGAACATCATATGTCGAAGACCTCCAACACCTCTAGTAGCATTTTTCGAAGACCTACAACTTGTTCGTAATAGCTACATACATAACTGTCCATTTTAACAGCTATACAGTTCCACGGTGATTATTTAAGTTGGCGAGGGTACATATCATCGATCAATATAAAACTTTTAAATGAATATAAATACTTTATTAGAGCCGAATTTTCTGCTAATAAATAAAGATGTAATTTTTTAAACAAAGTTAACCTAGACTAATGAAAGCATGAAACTAGAAAATTGGTACTTAGGTAATTGTCAAGTATATTATACTATGGCATGACGAAGTTCGATAAATATCTGTGTTTGTTCAGGGTAATTATTGTATTTTAAATATGTAAATTACACCCAATGTTTATTAAATTTTAATACATATTTCATTGTGAACTTTCAAACGTAAAACAATTAGAATCATAATATTTAAAAATATATATATAAAGTACGGGTTTAATTGAGCAGATTTAAAGGTCTTTTAGTTACATCAAGAAAAACAAATGTTATTAGAGTCTTTAGCACGCAAATAAAATTTAATTATAACTAAGTACCCAATACTTAGTAGTTACCATGAAAATAATAGTAACTTATATTAATTATTCGGTACCCACTTCTTCTTCTAATTTATTACTTTTCTATTTTAATTTAAAACTTGTTTAAATTTTATTTTTATGCTCTATTGTGCTTGACACATGTTTCAGCGTTGACAAGCCACACGCGGTACAACTGAATGGTTATAGAATATGTTCAGTTGAGTAAGGCTTTTGTGGCACCATATCAATGAATGTTTTAAAATTAATATATAATTGTAAACATAATTATGTAAACTTAATAAATAAAGATTCGCTATCACAACACTAATCAGTTCACATAGTAGGTACATTGCTTTCTATTAAGACACTCCAATACTCTGACCTCACAGTACTGATCGACAAATTTCTGTCTCCAGAAACTTTTAAATCGTATCCTTACTTTAGAACCGTCATAAAATTTAAACCAAATATCCGTGAGATTCCTGTACAACCAACCGAACATGGAACATTATTTTGATCACACATTAATATTCTAAAATTTCAATTCAATCTCAATTACTTAGCACTACCTAAATTACTTCCGAGAAAATTAATAATGTATAATTGAAACAATGATCTTCTTATTAATTTCTTCTTCTTATTAATTTCCTGTAAGATATTTAAAAAAATGCTGAGTTTCCTGAATTAACGATGTTTATCACATTAGTTCTAGTTTATCATATTAGATTTCTTATCTGGAATTTCTCACTAATCTAATATTTGATATCGATATCGATTTTTGTTCTTAGTTATTATGATATTCAGACAATTTTATTTGGAATTTTGCTGCTGTGGGGAATTTTATTTATTTATATATATTAATAATTCAATCGGATTTGTTGTATATTAATCTTTTTATATATTTTCAATTATCAATTGTTGAACTTTCATCGTCTGATTATTATATTATGATAAAGAATGCGTAGTTTTATATTATCTGCAGTTTAATAGTGGATTTATCAAATATCTGTTCTATTTTATTTTTATACTTAAGATTAATTTTTAGTGAAATAAAGACATTTGTAATGAACCCGAGTCTATTCTGAAAAGCTGCTTGAGCGTTTTGCTAAAAGTCTTCTGCAGCAGCCAAGGAAAACTTTGACATTGTTCGTCAAATTATTATCGGAATGCGAGCCAAGTGATAAATACTTAATAAATAATAATATAATAATTAAATTTCTAGAAATCTGATACAACGTATATAGCAGGCTCTAGATTGTAACACTTTGGCAAAGCCAAGAATAAGGAATAGATAGTAATCAAAGGTTAACTAAGATGTGGACTTTAGTCCCATTCTTCCTATTCACCAAAATCAATTGATGAACATCTTATGTAAAATAGTATTCACATGAATAGCAAAGATAAATTCACAACTACGAGTAAACGTTGCTATACCTTTAAAATATGTATTGCTATGAAAAATAAAATTTGTCGTGATAAATATTTTTAGAGTGATGGTAGCAATACATATGCCATATTTGAAATTTCAGTGATTTTCAGTCAATATGCATTAATATTTTTTAAATTTTCATAGCATTCATATTGACCTTTATAAAACAAATTAAAAATTTGGCTTGTCAAATAAAATTTCATATAAGTATATTTTAAAACAATCGCATTCAGATGTGATTATTTTGTTTCCACATTATTATTGAGATATTCTTCGACGTATTTGAAAACGTGTAAGCCTTTCAACACGGTAATTTATCAAGAACACTTTTAATATACTAGATTTATGAATTAAATCTAGAATTTATGATTTTGGTTCATAAGACTTGGCACATGACGTCAGCATCACGACACGTGTTTGAATAAATATAGTGTTTTTCTAATGTGTCATTCAAATTACAAAATATATTTTAGCACTATATTTTTTTACCCAGATATAGTTTTTTCTAGTATGATTACTTTATTCTTAAGTTAATCTTTCTTGTTTCTGATGGACTTATATTAATTTGTAACCTTATGATCATCATGTTTGTTTCATTATTTATTCATCGCAGGAATATTTCAGGTCTTTCCCAAATAAATCTTTGTTACACCACTGACTAGGAGCAATTCCGTGTAAGATAAATTTTCGAATACAATAATAATATAAAATTTTCCGGTATTCTGATTCTGGTCTTGAGATTTATATTTGTTATGATATAATATTATGCTCCCGTACCGAAACGTCTCGTAAAACAGTTCATTCGATGGTCTACCTCCATAGACGCGGACTAACCGAATAAATCAAATATCTTATAATTATTTACATGTAATGTACGATTATACAGTTTTGGTAAACCAGTCAGTTTTGTTAAACCAGTCTAAGAATAACTATTTAGTTCACGTTTGTAAATTAATTCCAAAAAATAATATCCTTCCATTGCATTGAAAGACCTCGCATTTTTTCAAATAGGCGAAATTGAATCTAGATAATGTACATTTAACATCTAGATAATCCTTTCTTATTTAATTAAAATTACTGTTGTTAATAGCCACAATGATTTGGAATAAAGATAAATGAATACTCGTTAATATACACTAAAAATAGGACTTACTAGTCAACTACAATCCAGTATCAAGGTTATAATACAAACATGTCGATATTCATCAATATTCATTACGAAAAATGTACTTAATTATAAACTACAGTTCTGTTTGACGCAAAAGTAATTCAGAATTTGATGTAGTATTTATAAATTGATTTGTTTATGTGTATATTTGACTCGGCATACAAAATAGAATGTTAATTTTCACACAAATTAACTACATGAATAATTGATGTATGGCAAAGAATACGATACAAGTATAGATATGCGTCATCTTTTTTCATTTAATCTCATCATATATGGATTGCAAGAATTCAAATCAATCAATTAATAGAAAGAATACCATTCACATTATTCTACCTCGTTATACTGACATGCGTCATCTTTCTCGTTTAAATCTCATCATATCTGGATTATATGAATTCTAACATGTCAATCAATATTTAGAAAGTAAATCATTAACAATAACATGCCTGATTCAAAATAATCATCTGCACTGATTAATTTATTGACTTATATGAAAATAGAAATGACTCAAATGTTGATTACATTTCTAGAAATATTTCCGTACTTATATCTGAAAACATTATCTATTATTAGATATCAGAAAAAAAATTATTTTAGGTTTTATTTAATTTTGCGTTTCATTGTATCAATATTGCGTTGCCTAGTTTTATTTACGCCCACCGAATCTAATTGTCAACCCCACACAATATTTCCGTTCCGTGGGCGGGGGGTTGAGATGTCCGTTTATATTTCACGTGATCCCACGTGATCGATCAAGTACAGTCACGTGACGTGTATTCATGGTGTGAAATCAGCTCGCTAGAGAAGCCTTTCAAGCATCGGAATATTTTTAAACTTAAAGGTTTTACCGAATGCCTTGCACATATTGCGATGATGGAAATAGATTAAAATAAATTTATGTAATAAAAATACTCGACAGTTAAACTGGCTTCAACATGCTGTATTTTTATCATTTATTTAATATTTGGATGCTCGAATGTAACTCTATCTGCAAGAATTGTTTTGATATTAATTACTCAATATGTTACGCCAGTTAAAATTCAATTTTCAAGAATTTGCAACATTAGTCTTTTACAACATTGCATTTTTTGCCAATAATTGCATTATCAAGCAATATATAAGTTGTATTTCCTTCCGAAAATCGTATAACTTTATCCCAGACATATTTCGCAGAAACCCTGCCCTAGGATCACAAAAACTTGGGTGTAAAAGGTTCAGATCTTTGGTTTTTCGTGCAGCGCTAAACAAAGACAGCTGAAAGGTTTTTGTATTCAAACGGCTATCTAAAGCACGCCACTTGTTCGGAGAATTGGGCGAAAAAACACAAATAAAATAAAGCAAGGGGCTTGAATGCGACCGGCGAATTTCGGGGTCAATACCTAAAGGCTAGCAGCAATATAACAGGTTTTGAAAAAGGCCTCTGGTTGCTTTATATTTTTTCAATACAAGTCTGGTATTGGTCTGAAAGAAAAAACGGTTTGAGTTGTTTATTTTTAAAATAATAATTGTCTTTTTTATTTTATTTTATTTTTGCGGGTCCAACCAGAAGGTATAGACTACTACTTCCTCGTTACATTCTATGCGTAAATTATTGGTTTTTTTTCAGAATTATTGTATTGGAATAAACAATGTTTGATGACATGTGTCGTTAAAGTTTATTTGTTAACAGAATACAACCAAAATTATTTATTATGTGAGATGTTTTGTACTACTTTCCTACGTCCACGCACCATATCGAAATAGCAAAGCGCCCGTAGAAAATAAATCACTAGCACAATTGTCACTAATACAGATTGCAATTAAGAATGGTAGTAGACGCAGGAATTTTGTGGGTAATAAAGTATAATTATACTACAAATTAAATATATCACCTAGAAATATATACAAAAAAAACTGTTTTAGTTGCTACTGGAATTCGAACTTGGATCTTTTCATATTCCAGGAAGTGCGTTACCCGTTACACCACGCCAACCGAGTAAGTCGATGACAAATTTTCGAATTTATATGTTGCATCTCTTTCAAATTGATATCTCTGTTATTCAATTTTAAAAATACCACAGAATTATGTTCTGAAAAAACTGCAACTTCACAATAATAACGTGTTTAAATTTATCAGTCTTTAAGATTTATTTGCTCAGTTAAAAAAAAATCCTATTGTTTAACGCCAGTCGTGCAACTTTCAAAATTAAATTCTTAATAGTAATTTATAAAAGTTCACGTATCTGCGGTGTTTATTTTTTTGATATTATTGATGAATTTTTCATAGTTTTTTGAAGATTTATTAAAATATTAAATTTGCGGACGCACGGAATGGCAACTACCTTTATTATTGTCGGATATTAGAATACGTGCAGACATTCTGTCGTCTTTATTTTATTCTAGATGAATGCGCATGAGTTGGGTGGACATCGGATGTGTTATTATCTCGTTGCAGTATTACGAATTAGACGGACGACACGGGGACCTCCGCACCAAACCAAAGTGTCTGCCAAGACTGGCGCTCGTTTGCGCCGATCTTAATACTACATACAAAAAGGTAAAATAATAATGGCAGTACACTTTTGTGTGGCATTGCCCTTTCAATGTCTGGTCGGATGGCGGCCAAATGCGCAGACGACAAACATGTAACATTTTCTACTTTACCTAGATTGTATGAAATCATTGAATTCACCACGTTTAAAAGCATTTATAATTAGCCGCTGTATTCTAAACCATGTTTATGTTTGTAACGAATATAACGAAAACGAAGCAACGCTTTGTTTGTATATCTAACTTTACAAATACAAATCTATCTTTTGTTTAGGCTAAATCAAAATGTTTACCAAAAAATAATCGATTCGATTCCGCTGATAGATTTGATCACAGGCATCGCGTCGGCGCGGCCTTCTACTGACGTTATTGCAAACAATTTAACAACCGTGAACCTGGCCGAGTCTTTTCCATAATTTTCCTGGACATTTGTTTTCTATCCCTGGTTCAAACAAAACAATAACGTTTTAAAGATTCCGCGTTTCGAACCCGTTCCGACCGCCCGTTGAACCGCCTTTGTCCGCCTTTTGCACGGATGGCGGACATTCATCCCGCGCTTTTTATTTTCTTTAATTTTATAATCTTTTATCCTTCTTTTGTCGGGCCTGCCGACGTGGAAGGAATCGCCCTAACGGGAGCACACGTTTCGGCCTGCACGTCTAGACTGATTTTTATGGGTGAATGTATTAATTGTACCAATCAGCATGATTTGGTTCCCGCGAGAAAGCACGTAATTATGACAGAAACACATTTCCTTTTTTATTTTGAACCTCACGTTTCCTGTGTTTGCACATTTATAATATTTAAATTATCATCACGGCTAGTCTTATCTAGCTTAAACAATGCACATTTCAATAATTTCCTTCCACTCACTTATTACTCTCGTGACATGAATATTTTATTTATGTATTACACAATCATTTAGCATGTTTCCACTGCGTGATTCTTTGATAAATATTTATTTTTATTTTATATTTTTACACAAGCTGAAAGCTGATATTTTGATTATTTGATGGATCGGTCTTACGGTCCATCTCATCCTAGATTTTTAGGAATAACGAAAGGAAGTGCATTTTTTTGGCAATTTGAGGTTTAACACAATATAATGATATATATTTAATATAATATTTTTAATAAAAATACATTTTTCTTGTGAAGTTGCAATTTAAGAGCACAGTTTTCACATAAATCTATTTATCGTAAATATATTTGAATGCTACCGGCATAGATATCGCTTATCGCTTCTGAGAAACAACAATCTACTACAAAAATTAATATGACAACGTGTGTAATATTCCCGAGCGTCCAACTTGCCTTATGTTATAATGAGGTCAGAAAAGCTTCATAGCGTTGAGTGTTAGAAGCCGGCATGGCGTGCATCGGAATACGTATTTCTAAACTAGAAGGCATTGGACTGAAGAAGGACATGCACGATACTTCCCACAGTATATCGGTCACGCCGCACGCATAAAATAATGTCCCTGCATAGCAACAATCCGGTAGGCTAAGCAATCCGAGTACTTAGTAAAAACACGTGTTTATAAACCATATTATTAAAGAACGTTGTATGATTATACATATCATCCTTTTGATTACGATCTTTATTTTGCACGACCGATCCTCGGTTGGAAATTATAAAACTTTATTACCTGTATACACCGAATCAAACAAGTAGTATAGTATAACCACGTAATAAAACAATTAATTTTAATATAGCTGCAATAATTTTAATATGCGGAATAACAGGATCTTCCGATAATAAATTTTTGACCATTCCATTTAGTTTAATTAATTGCATTTAGTCCTACCTTTTAAGCATTTTGATATAGTGTAGTACTTTTGAATACCATTTTTTAAGTTTACTGCTGTACCACTGGCCTCGTAGTCACCAGGCCACAACTACTGATGGTTAAAGAAAAAATTGTGAAGTTTGGGGCAAAGGTTTTTGCTTGCCATGGTTTATCCACAAGGTAAATTAATTTGTATAGTTATTGTTTAAATAATTGATTCCTTATTTTACTAAGTAGGCAGAAAGAAAGAAATAGATGCGCTTTTATTTAAATATTTTGTTTTTTTTTGTAATACGTTTATCAAATAATATATATATTAAATAAAATATTTTCTGCATTTTCTGTTGGACAGTTTGTTCCTTGACCCAGTGAGTGAGAGGTAATATGAAATCAGGTCAACCATGATTTCCGAAGAAAAATGCAGTTAAAACACGCCAACTAACTTTTTATTATGTCGCTACTCAGTTGGCTTAAAATGGATCATTCTTGCGTCTGTTTTACTGCTAAAATAAATTATCAAAATTATACACGCATATTAATATATTTACGTACAAATATTTTGATAAATTACGCTCTTATTTCTTTTTTCATCCGAAATACCATGTTTTTTGATGATTTTTATACTAAATAAAACACAAACTTTATATGAAACCACGAATTACAAAACTGTTTAATTTTAAATACGCCCTGACGAGGCTTGAGCTAAGAGAAACCGGTTGGCGTGTAATAAAATTCGTGGTTTCAATGTGCTTTATTTAATCTAATATGTCAAACCACAAACTGCTGTCTACGAAAATAAAATGATTTTTATTTTATCTTCATGTTCATATTATATAACACAGATAAATACGTAGGTAAATATATTTATGTCAGATACTTTTTTGAAGAAATTCCATAGCATTATATATTTTGAGCAGCCGTCTACAACTACCACTGTATTATAAAATGTACATTCTAAGTTCCCATGAAAGCATCAATTTTAGTAGATTTTCAACATCATACATAGATAGTGAAGACTAGAAAACATTGTGAGGGTCAGGAAGGATACAAGGTAAGTAGGAGAATATTTTATTTGGAATTTCGTACCCGGGTGATCTTTAGAATACAATAATACATTAACATTGAGACCATACAATCAATCTGATATACTTATAGCCAGTGCAATCCACCAGAAATCAATTTGCAGAATTCTAATGGCGAAAAGCGCTATGCGTTCGTCTCCCTAAAATATAGAAAAAATGTAATATTTCAAATAGTACTATGGGGATAGATGCAGTTAAAATTGAATGTTACGATTTGATATATATGTTGTGATAGATATATTCATCCAACGCTCACGTGTTCTTTTAAATACGATCGCGGCGATGTAATGTGTGTGTGTGTGTGTGTGTATGTGGCCAGAGCAGGTCAAACAAGAGAAACTACTTACAGTTGAGAGAAGTTTATTGTTACTTGAGCGCAGTTACAGTAAAAAGACTACACCGAGGAGCATTTGCTAGAGATCTTGCATAGCGCACACGTTATTTGTATCGGTAGCGGGCATGTTTTTACGGCTAATGAGAGCTTGGTTTTAGTTGAGTGAGTTGGTGAGCTTGGTATCTGCAAGGTGCGTTCAGGAGCTGTCGGCTGTGATGACGGTTGTGAAGGCAATTGACCTTCACTGAACTAAAACGCATTTTGTAAGAGCTCTGATCTTTTCCATATTTATTTATGCCTTTAAGAACCTAAAAGTATGGTTTTTATAGTGTGCAATAGTCGACGCTTTTGTGGTATCGGAGGTGTCTTATTCGCATACTTTGAACAGTCAGACGCACAAATATTTCCATCCTAACCAAATTGGGAACCAAGATGCGTCTCTCCTAATTCTTCAGTACTTTGGACGTGTTATACGATGCAACCCCGATAATCTCGAATGGGATAACATTATACATTGGACAGAAGATCACCATCATAGTAGAGAGGTAAATACGTACTTTATGCAGCCTGGTGCACAATATTGTAAGCGTTCATGATCCTTAGGGATGAGAAACGATCAATGAGATGAAGAATAAAACTAACAACCATACCCAGCGATAAAGAATTTTAAAATTAATTGGAAGAAACATCCAGTGCAACTGTCATCAACTTGTATATTGGCGATTATAGTAAATGTACCATAATATAATGTAGGCATAGGCATAAGCAATATTGCAGAGAATTCTAGAGAAATTCAACATGGCAAATGTTTGAATATGTCGTTAACCGACACGTCATTTTTCACACAATGCTGTGAAAATAACGTCACGCAACGAGAAATTTAACCGCAAAATGATCGAAATCTCTTACCTTGGCATGGTTGGTCTTTGAAACCAATGCCAAACAATATTTTGTGCTTTAAATTATAATAAAATTAATACACGAATATATCTACCTAACTTGTAAAATAGGTTAATATACCTAACCTGATTTTTTATAATAATAAACTTAAACGAAAACACTAATTATATCTATGGTATAAAGGATCCACGGAAGGTAAGCAAATTTCGAGGATATATACAAAAACTTTGTTTTAAATATATTAATTAAAATTCTTTCATTCCTACATGTATTCTGTACTCGTATATCTTTAAAAATGGAACAGATGTTAATATTTTTACATATAATACTTAATGTTGTGTGGAAATCAAACATAAATATAACAATTTTATAATTAAGAATAACGCTTTGACACCATTTTAACAAACGAATACATCCATTTATAATTTTTTTAAATGTATGCACTTAAGTAAATGTATGTAATTCTAATATTTTTTCAGTGAGAGCGATATTTATAAATAGAAAAATAAAAATTGAATTTGACTGTTTATTTTAATAAGATAATAAAAAAAGTATTTTACCAGTCGTAAGATGAAATGAATAGATAAGTTATTGAATATAGCAAAAGAAGATAAGGCCGGATTTTAAAAAACACGAAAAGTACTTCGCGTAAACAGGTGTGACAGAAAATGTTACGTATTTTGATTTTACTTAGGAACAACGTCACAGCCAAATTTCTGGACCTTTAATTAGTAATTTTTATATTTTTCTATTTACATTAAATAACATACTATAGTGTGTTATGTAACATCAATGACATATATTCATACTTTCATTTAAAATGATGTTAAAAAAATAATATTTAAATTGTCCGGATGCTTTAATACATGTTCATAATTTTTTAACTTCATGATATTGGATTGAAATTTGAAATGTTCTTCAAAAAATCAGTTTTTTATATTTTTGAGAACATAAGGCTCACAATAAAAATAACTAACAGTAAACAATTGGATTTGCCAATTTGCCTGCAGGCGGCTTTTCTGATCGCTTTGCGGTGAGTGTCTTAGTAGAATTTATATTTCAATGCGGAATTCCCTTATTATATTGTTTTAACAATGGTGCATTCTTATTATGTTGCTTTAGATGAAATACAGATCCTACGGAAGACCTGGTAGCCCAGCAGTTACTATGGACCGTGTAGCGGCCACTATCAGCTGCTTAGCGGCCACAACAGCCGCTCTCAGGTCGCCAATTGCTTTTCAGTTAGTGCGTTTTGTATTGCTTTCCATGGAATTGTTTAAACGTGAAAAATACGAACAAAACATTCATATCACATTTGGCAACCACATAGATAAGGAAAAAAAAATTATAGAGTGCTATGCGATATAACCATGAGACATAGATGAGATGACAGGAGTCTCACAGAGCCGTTTAGCAAGTACTTACTTTATAGCCTACCAAAGAAAATGACACTAACGAACTCGCCACTGATGCCACATCCAGAAAGTCATAGATATAGATGGGAAAGCATAATATTATTACGGATAATTTAATCAACAAAAACCAATTTTAATAATTTTCATTTTATTATAATTCGATCCCGTTTATTCAGGATGTAGATGACGTACAGGTCTGGTTGCCACATGATATTCGTAATACTCTCCGAGCCGAATTCGCCTTTTTTTCTTGTATTATGTACACATTATATTGTTTTTAATTAGAAGTAACGCATTTGATTCCAGATATTGGAAGATGGTCCTGATTTTGAGAAAAAAACATGCACAGAAATACTAATTAAATTATGATATTTTTGTTAACAAGTTGGCTCGGCCTGAGGGGCAATGACATGGTTTATCAAACTACGGCGCGCTCGATTATTTATATGTAAAGCAAGAAAAAACAGAAAATATATAATAATAAAAGTGTTAGCACTTATCTAAGAACATCTTCATACAGCACTTGCATAAGAACAAGAATTTGTAGTTTCAAAGCACAATTATATAAAAATATCGTAAATAGGTTCTTGACACAATAGTATTTCACTGACAAAACTATACGAACATATAATAAACATATATATATATATATATATATATATATATATATATATATATATATATATATATATATATATATATATATATTTCGTGTTCGCGGCTAACACTAACAGCGGGAAAGGTACTAAACCCGTTCACTCCACTAGCATCTAACTGCGGGAAGAGTATTATTAAACTCGATCATTTCCTTTGAATATCATATTGCATCGAATAATAAAATGCCAAATTACTACATTACAGCAATAAAATATCGATATCACGTGTTATATTTCAACAGAATACATCTCGTAAATTTACAGATGTGACTCATACAATTGGTCCATAAAATATAGTTTTAGCGCTTAAGACTGATAAACATGATCTATAAAATAAGATATCAAAATAATAATCTTGCGTGAAGAAGTCCTTTGTTTTATTTTACATATCATTATCGTTCTCGATCGTATGTGTACATAAATGTTTAAGGATGTGTTAAAAATATATTTTTAATATTTTTTATAACAATATGGAAAGGTAAAAACCTTTATTTTATATTTAGGGAATCGAAGAAGTCCTGTTGAAATGTGATGTTTTATGATATTATATAGCTATAGGTATTTTCGACTATTGTTTTTCATGGTATAGATATCTAGCGAATACACCCAATAATATAAAATTTTATTGAAAAATATTCAGCGGTTCATGAGATACTGCGAATTTACGAAAATATATAATACAAAAAAAATAATAATAAAAAAAATCAAACATGCACTGAAAACGTTGATTTTTTAAATATAAATTAGACGAACAAATCATAATGCTCAAGTACCCAGACGCATACTTGCGAATATGGGGAGTTCAATTTCAATCACGAATTATTCATCAAACAGGACAAAACTAATGATGATTTACTAAAAAAAATAATGGCATATAACTAATTATGCATCTATATGACGCAATATACTTCGGAATAGTCACAAATTGATGTGAAAACTAAAAATAATAGCTCAATAATACACTAAGTCGGCGATGTAATCTTAAAAAAATAAATTGAAATTACGACAAGACAATCCTGTGCTTATATTGACAGTTATGTTCGAATAGTTAGTGTGTGGTAAATTGTTTTGTTTACTGATTATAATACGCAAAGTATCCTTGTAATTTGAACCACAACATGCGCGAGGGCGGAGCTTCAGCCGCCAACGTTCGGCGGTTGATTGCACCCGCCAAATCTTGGCTGATATGCCGATGGGTTAAGCAAGTATGTATTTACTTCACAGCCTACCGAAACAAATGACACTAACGAACCACTGACGCCACATCCAGAAAGTCATAGATATAGACGAGAAAGCATCATGTATTATGTATAATTTAACTAAAAAAAATCAATTTATATAATTTTAATTTTATTATTCGATCCCGTTTGCTCAGGATGTAGAATTGTACAAGTCTGGTTGCCATATGATATTCGTAATACTCTCCGAGCCATGTTCGCTATTTTTTTTTCTTGTATTGTATACTCATTATATTGTTTGTTGTGCGTGTGTTGAACGGAAACGATGAACCCAGCCAGGCGCCGCCATGTTGTCAGACGGTTTGTCACATCCGGTGGAAGCTTACAATTTCAAAAATTATTCATTCCGTGCTCCGGATTTACCTTTACAAATAATGTGACAATCACAGAGGTACACTTAAAGTGTTTACGTCATTGCTATATTATTATTCTCAAATATATAGCGGCATGAGAATTAGTAAATGGTTTATATAAAAAAAAAACCAACTGGATAGTTACACTCACAACTAGGTAATATCTATTTGTGAAGTTATTTAATACCAATCTATAATATTGCAATCAAAATATCTGAAACGCCGCGCGATTCATCGACAAATATTTACTTAATTTTTTTTTTTGTATTCAAAATGATGTATCGTCATTTTCTGACGATATTTAAATGATTGAGAGTATTAATACAATAATTTGTAGTAATTAAGTGTATCAACTAAAAAAATACACAGAAAAATCAGTTAATCGAAAAAATATATTTATTGCTAACGGAATAATTGATAATTTATCATTAAAACACGTTTTTAATCGATTTATCAACCGCATTTATTATTTTCATAAGTTTATAGAGATTTTTTCTTCCTAAAAAAAGTTTTCGCGCGTAATTTATATATCTAATTCTATCTCGTCAGGAGACATCCATTTACGTTTACAATACAGATTTGTGCAAAATAAATGATTCCACTCTATTATCAAAAACGAAGAAATTTTTCTAAATAACCCACTTCCAAAATGAATACTGACTATTATATTATAGAAAGGCAGAGATGATTTTTTCTTTCAATTTAATTTTAAACGTTTACATAATAGTTTTCGGAAGAAAAAATACCGCCTCGTTTATCTGAGAAAATATTTAAATATAATCGCTTTTTGACGGCTTCTTCGACACTTTGACAGATCATATTATTATTTGCGGTGTTTAGTGAGATGATTTCAAAATAAAATAAAGCAAAACTAAACATTTAAAACGAAAAACAAAAATTGGCGAGTCGGTTGAGACCTTCGGCTAAAATTGCTTTCAACTCTGAGGTGTTACGTATTCTCATCAGTGTTTGGGTCTCTGCAGCCGATTGCTAAATTACAAGACCTTCTCATCTTTAAATTTGATTGCATTTATGAAATATTTTTTAAAACATTGAGAAATGACATTGTACATAATATATTCTAAACATACATTTATTTTTAGACAGCATTGATAATTAATTACAAAAAAAATAATGCAGTTCTACGGTTATCTGAAGGTTTTTTGAGATATTAAAAAAATAGGTACGTACCTACCTAAAAAATTGACAGACTTCAGACCACGTGTATATGAAAAGTTACGCGTATAATGTATTTAAACATTTATTAATATCTCAAGAACGTAAACTATTTTGCTGATTTCCATCGGTGTAATGTACGTGTATATTGCGCTGTGACCTTTTACATTATTAGCTGACATTATCTAGGAATGAGAGAGGGAACATGTTCAACTGCATTGTGGTTCTCGACAACAATGGCTATCTATTTAAAGGGCGTGCATTCCATACATTCAAAGCTGGTAATTAATGAAAATATTTTTTATCTTTTAGAATAGTATTCGATTCAGATGTGAATGATATGATAATAATTATTGTAGGAATTATAACAAAAAATATTGATACAGTTTTATTTTCTAGAAATTCTTATTTTGAAGATTTATGTAAACGCACGAATTACATGCCATCAATAATATTATCTGTACCAATAGTCATCTCGTAATATTTTCAATTAATTAAGTTATTAAGGAGAACACATTCTCATTGTGAAGTTGTAATTATTCAGATATTTGTTTAAATACAAATTAAATGTATTAATTAAAAAAATGTACATAAAAAATCAATTTTATCGAAAAGTATTGTTGTTGTTACCAAGATTCAAACCTGGATTTCTTCCTATCCGAGGAAATTGCATTAACCAATTATGCTACACCAACACAGCGCATTGACGACAAATTTTCGAATTTATATATTCAAATTGGTACATCTATCGTTCCATTATTTAATTAAATAATGGATTGGAACTAATATACGAGGAATAAGCCCCAATTTTAAATTTCTCTCAAGATTATTGTACTTAATTTATTTAGTTTTTTATACTCTATTGTTCTCTTACATTGTATATTAATTTAAAAATTTGTAAACGACCTCCCTCTCTAAACTCGACATTTGAAATCACTCCAGCAACAACACTATATCGGTTTTGGCCAGATCTGAGTTATGAATGCCACAACGTTGTATATCTTCTTAGGCATCGAATTATATGTTAAACTATCTATTAACATATGTAAAAACCGATATACAGCGTTGTTGCAGGAGGGTCTCATTTATCACTTATGAGGATATGGCACGTCACCAAAACCTTGTAATTATATAACATCTATCTAATCTTAAGATCAATTTATAATATGTACTCTTATTTAAAATTAATTAATAAATAAAAAAAATTAAAAAATGTTTTGTATTACAAACAACTCTTTTATTAACGGTTTGTATTATTTCCATGGAAACCCTCATATCTCTTGTAGAATACGACCATTAAAACTGGAATCAAAGCCATGAATAATTCTTTGCAACAAAAGCAATTTGTCGCTCTACTTCGACTGAGATAAGTAAAGTAATGTTTACAGATAAGTAATGTATTTGAAAGAAGTTGAGCTGGGCCAAAATCCGTGCAGGTTTGAAAATCGGCCTGGATTTAGGGAAACATTAATCTGCATAAAATTGTATGACTTCATAACCGAAATAAACTAGACTATACTGTTCAGGTTTATTATGGGCTCAAATGACCTTTGGCGAGAAAACATTTTGCTGTCTATTTTCTCGGAAGTAGTGCGAAATGCAAAATAAAAATAAATATTGAGAAAATATTATTTTCCGCGAATAAATAAAGAACCAAATTGAAAAAATATTGGATCTTTTTCTTGTTCAGAATATTTAATAACTAGGGGCGAAATTACTAAATATATATTTTTTTAAATACTAAATTAATGTATTAATATATACACATAAATTATAAATTATAATTATAAATATATACACATAAAATCAATTTTGTCGAAAATATTGTTATATATATAATAAAAATATATATTAATACCGGGATAAATCCCCGTGACGCAAAAATAATATTTTTCTACAAAATTGATTTTATATGTATATATTTATAATGAATACATCAATTTAGTATTTAAAATATCACAGACCTATATTCTGAATAATTACAATTTCACAATAAGAATGTGTTTTCCTTAATAATATATTTTTTTAAATTATTGAATTTGAAATTCCATCGAAACATATAGCATAGCATTTAATCGTTCACATTCATAATTTAAGGTTGAGATCATGACTACAGAACCTTTTTCAAGCGAATAAAGGTTGCACGAGTGCGGCATTTGATTTCAAAAGAAGTATGGAAAAAAATAATAAAAATTATAAAATTTTCAAATATTAAAATGACTTTAGGCCAAATCTGTAGATATTTATAAAATAATGGATAATAATGAAAATAGACAAAATATTATTTAGCCACTCAAATTTTTGGCGAATTTTTTCCATTTAAATTGTATAAAAAACATAAACTTAACTCAACTGAAACTCAATTCTTGAGTTACATTTGACTCGCATTTATGTACTTGTAGGCAAGTCGAGAGAGAGACAGCGAGAGTATATTATTTTGTAAGTAGGTATCAACCTACTTACTAAAAAATTCTAAATAAAACAGATAAGTACATATGACCTAACCTAAATAATGTAAATGGGATAAAATACAAATATGAATAAATAAATAGGATACATGGGTATTTTGTGGGATTTTAATATCTAGAACATTTATGCAAAATTAATCAAAATAAAATATGCATCTCGTAATTATCCTTCACAATTATTATCATATTATTCAGATATTCATGTATCGTAATATTCCGTCAGATAAATTTTTTTATCGCATTGTTTCCCAAAAAATATAGTAATGCACAGATTATTTTAGTATACTGATTGCGCGCGCCTGGTTATACTTTATAATTTAACTGTATGTAGTTTCTATTCGAGTGCACAATTATTAGAAACTATGTAATTATTGGCAACTTTCTTCATAACCCTGAACTAGACCTGCTACACCATTGAATCGCTGGAATCAAATTCAAAGGATCGCTCCTTAGCAGACATTAACTTTAGAAATGATGATTCATCCGCTTCATACCTTTAGGTTGCTTCGTAAATTTTATTTAGTCATTTTTATAACTATAACGAACTATTATCAAAAAAAATCTGTAAGGCAACCAAATTCATTTCCACTGAGAAATTTCAAAAATAAAATATATTTTAAGATACTTATAAATAAAGCTGAATATTTTTGTCAATTCAGTACAGACCGTGGTTATAGGATATGAGGTAGTAATATATTACTAAATATTGTATTTAGGCATGGTTTATATGCAACATGGAAATATATGCAAAAATCTAACCCTTTCATCTTCATATTAAACAGGGATTTTATACATGTAGCGAAATGAAATTCCACGTCTTTAAGAATTTATTGGATCGGCTTATTTGAGCAATAATGCTGAATGTACTCAATTTTGGTAAAAATATAATAAATGACGTTCAACCATTCTGTTTCTGAACTCCTTAGATAGAGCTGATGAGCTGCGATGAGCTATTTGCAGAGTATTGACTGCGTAGAGAATTTATTGATGGGGTTAAAATTGTTGACTTGATGCGGAAAATTACTATAAAATCAATTGCAATTTCAATAAAATAAGCATTAAAATTTATAACAATACACTTCTATAGGTACATGTTTGTTAGTTACACAACAAATTTATAAATTAATAAATCATTCACCATTTGTAGCAATTAATCTTGTCATTTTCTTATACTTTTGATTTTCTAACATCTCATTAAATATGGTAAGTGTCTAGGCATTTTTGGTGTTTTTGTATATAGTAACTATGGATTTATGATACGAACTTTCAACTATATCATAATATTTCAAATTCAATTTAATCGTAAATTGATATATTTGAAAGTTCGTATCGTAAATCCAGTTTCAACCATTGGCTTGAAGAATATTTTGCGATTAGCGATTATGCAAATATACTTATTACTGAAATAAACGTTAGAATAACAGAATTCTGATAATAATACTCACGATGTAATATGTCAACCTTAGATCAACTTCCACGTGACAATAAGTCAAAGTGGACTTTTTGTATCAACATTCTAACTATATTTATCGTCTAAAAATGGTATTTGTAGAATTTCTGAGTAATGTATGAGATAACAAGAAAAAAATGTTAAATTTTAGAAGCACTTGTAACATTTTTAAAACAACCACTGCTGATTTGAGTACAAATAAAATGCATGAGTATTATTATATAAATTTCGCCATAGAACTGAAAAATTGATATTCAAAACATTGAAGTTCAATGTCTCAGTTTAATATAAATATCAGATGACACCGTGTTGTTGCAAGATAACGATATTGCAATGTCACACCATCGTAATTATACACCACACAAATCAAATATTATGAATGAAAGTATACGTGATGCAGTGAAACTGTAATCTCTGGGATATTGAAAATTAATAGTAATTAAAATTTTAACCAAAATCGAAGGCACAAAGTGCATAGAAAGGAAAAGATATCGTAGTTGAAAACCTTCGACAGCGGTTTAATAATAGTACAATAATCTCACTCTTCAGAGCTTATTCTTATAGATACGATTACTATTGTCAGAATGATGGTCGACTTTCGATAAGAGATGAGACAACAAGTAACTGAATATTATTATATATTCATTACATGACCTAGATCATGTAGAAAATCGATGTATTTATCGCAATGATAGAAATACGAGTAAACGCACACATGCGTATGGATCTACTGATCTTTATAAAGTGACAAAATGTCGTCGTAATGATAGAAACATACGTAGATGTACCAACTTTATGAAAGTGACGTAGGCAAGATGTCGTGACGCAACAGCCTTATGAAACCACGTACGTAAACACAGATTTTCTACAGCAAGTTAAGCAGAAGCCATAGAAGAGAGTGCATATATATATATAAGTATAAATGGTGAGTTACAAGGCCGAAATATATTAATATGAGCTAAAGTAGATGTAAATTAATACAACATCGAATATGTCAATCGAACCGGCTCAAACTCCACATTTGAAATTTCACTAAATTGTGTAGGTAATAATATTTTTTAAATATATACATAATGTACATAAGACTCTTTTGTTGACACGTTCAGAAAAATATATTTTTCTTTCATAATTTTAAAGGTGGTTTAGAGCGTTGAGACACAATTTATAGGTATTTGTTCGTAGCAAACTATAAAATAAGCATACGCTATAACCATTCATCGAAGGAGATCAAGATTTTGAATCGGTTGGACAGTATGAATGTGACAAAGAACAATGATATCCAACAATAAATAAATAGCAGGATAAAGTCAAGAAAAAACTTATTACTTTGTCCTACGAAAATTGCTGTCGTCCAGGTTTTATTTTCACATAATTTATATTTGAAACTGTATACAATTCTTATACAAAGGAAACTGTTCCGAATCCGTTTTGGAATGTGTATTATTAAGAAATGATGCGTTATTCATGACAAGATAACCACCCCGCACCTCGCCGCTGCGGAGCTCAGTGGTAGATCGGTAGTGCAGCTGCCGTGTTACAGAACGGAGAGGAATATTAAGAAGACACAGTTATAGGAGTAAGCATTTTAAGGTTCAGACATTTGAAATAAATGTTTCGCAGAGATTATTTAAGCATTAGACTTTGTGCTGCACCTATCTGATCCGTAATAAATTAATAAAAATGGACGTAGAAGCCTTCTATTTAACATCCGTTATCCAAAAGATTCTTATGTAATATTAATTGTATTGATGTCCGTCAATAATTATTATCTCGATTAAATAATTAAATAGGAATACATCACATTCTAAATAATCTACCCAATTAACGGTCCTATACATAAAAAGATGCAACGGCGGAAAATAGGCTGAAGACAGAAGAGAAACAGTGGCTGACAGGTGATGACGATAATGACACAATAACCATATTTATTTTTGTGACGAAGTAACCAATTTGTTATTATTATTATTGACATTATCATTACCATCATCATCATCGGCCTATGTCGATCCACTATTGGATGAAGGCCTGCCCATGATGTTCCCACAAGTTTCTCTCCGTGGATCAAGATACTGATTATTAAATATATACTCGTATATTTATAAATAAGGAAATTTTTTATTATATTATGTAGTATTTTAATTTAGTATTAATAATATTTAAAAATACAATATTCTTGAAATACGAGTATGTAATAAAGCATGCGTATTTTAACAAAAAAAATATTTTAACAGTTGAGCGTTAGAAACATCTAGCGATGCTTATTTCAAGAAGATTGTTGTATGATGATAAATTAATAATGTACCAGTATATTTATAAATAGATACCTTCTACCGTTTTTTTTTTTATAAGGTGGTCTAAAAATATAAAAAATCTACGCAATGACTGTATTTGTCTATCTGTATTGTTCAGCACATGTTGACGAACTTTCGTCGCAGATTAACGGTATTATGTTAATACATTGTATAGATATTTTGCTTCTATAAAGAAAAAAAAACCTCTCAATGCGTTGATTGGACTTATTGCTGAAAATTGTTTTTAGTAGCAAATTTTTTTCCCACACGTAAAGTACGCGAAAATGTGTATGTAAATAGTATTAAATTACATCTGTATTAACATTTTTAACTTTTTTTAATGGAAGGACCAAGTTGACGAAAATATATTGAATTACATTATATATCTGTAAGTTTCTAGTTTTTTGCGGCATATCCATATCAGAAATAAAATTCTCTGGTTAGGTATCAGTATAATAATTATATGATCAAGTAACCAATACAATTATACCAATGGCATAAATACAATAATTAACTAAATCGACAACTAAATATAATATGCCTCCCTAAGCCGAAGAAAAAAATTTTCAAAGACAGGATCGATCGTTGCGTCTCGACAAGATTGATTACTAGGTGCCGACAGCATTATTCATACATATCTACAACAATGGTGTACGAATTAATTGTGACAAGATATTTTTCCAAAATATGACTCATTAGGTTGTACTTCCGAACAGTTTCCTCTACACCAACGCAACGTCACAACAGTGACTGCGTATTCTTTTCAATGATAGTTCCCATATCGTCGATTCCAACGACTGCGTGCAGTTCAAATGACGACACAAATTCCATTGAAAAAACGTCCATATAAGTTCAGTCGTATATCTTTGAGTACGGAAAATTTTGTATATTTAACAAAAACGTATAAAAGATTTGCAGAATCCTTTAAGGGTCAACTTGCTAGAACAACACCAGAGCTATGTAAGAAATTAATGGCTTGCCTGAAGATTTGATTTGTGATTTAATCTTTTAACTGCTAATTCTATTTGAAATAGAAAACACAACTAGGCTTTATGGGTATTGATTCATCTATCAAAAGCTGGGACACGTCGTTCACTGAAGGCAAAATAATTTTAAAATATGACTAATTCCTGCGAGCTTGCAAGGTCCAAAAACGCATATAAACACGCTTATTGCTTGATGTAACATACAAATTTTGGCGCTTTAACGCGCTCATGACATTTAAAAGATTAATTAACTTCATTTCATACAGCCGGAATACAGAAACCTTATAGATGTAGTAGTTTTAGTTTACACCGGTATTCGATTAAGATTCTCCGCTTACCCCCGTGGGGAAACTGCGTGATGGTAAGTTAGTTTGTTAGTTAGTTCATGGAAGTACGAGATCTAATAAGTTTGTTTGTATATGCGATAAAAGCTTACATTTGGATATACGGAAAATACTCGTTGTATAAAATCAAGGCAATATCCGGTCAGTAAACTTACGTATCGGACATTAGCAGGATTACTAGCATCAAATAAGTAATTGACCTCGCGTCTACCTGCCAATATCAGTAGCCTCTCGTAGGATTCGATATGACTGCTTAAATATTTGACGGTCATAGTCATTTAAATAAATGAATTGGCCGCATATTAAATATAAAACACGCAATTGGAATTGAAAAAATAAACAACACTTTAAAATTGGAGTCTGAAATTCATCTATTTGACTAATATATTCTATATACTATATTATAAAATATACTTCTCGGTTTTTCATCAGGTTATTGTCGCCGATAGACTATGTATGCTATAGGTTACGAAAATTTGCCAAAAAAAACTCTGTACAGTTAAAACACAATTATTGTGTTGCTCGAGCAACCTTGACTCGTGATTATTGATTATTGAATTTGTGAAATATTAATGCACGCTTCTCATTAGTTTACTAAATTAATTTAATAATATTACAAAAAATACAGAAAATATAAAATTACAATTTGACCAGTAAAAAAATCATTTATAACTTTTAGATTTAATCAGTTGGTTTTTATTATTGGAAATGGATAAACACGACGTCAAAATAATGTTATTCTTTCATTACTTCGATTAATTTTGAAACACATGATGTTTTCTTCGTTTGTATTAGAACAACATATTTGTGTTTAATTGTTTTGTGTTCAAAATAAAACAGCGTGTGTTGTTTCAGGATTTCTCTCAAATTTACGCAGTGAGCACATACATTGCTTGACGTCATGATTTTAAGCGTGACCTTGTGTGATATAAACCTATACCGATGATAATATTATGGTCATTAGAAGATAAAAATAATAACGGTCGCCAGTTGTGTACAGAAATTTCTAGGAATTAATCGATTGTACGCACGGAGGATTCAGAACAATGCACTGTTTTTAATCAGTTACCTGCACGACTCATTGCGTATAGAGATCAGTCGAATGGACATTTTAAATATCATTATTATTTTAATCTTTCAAATGACTGAAGGTGACATTGGGAAAATTAATGGTAGATATGTATCGGCCATCTAAACGCCCGTTATGTTTCATATTTTTTGACATATTCTATCAGTTTTTTCATTTTCGTTTTGCTCCTAAGAGTAACGTCCTAAAGCGCGTTGTCAAATTTTACTCTCTTCTTGCCGTAAAGGTTGAGTGAGTCCGCTTACTTACCATTACGCCTTTTCCCCGCGGGTGTATTCAGAGAGGATAGAATGCCATATTCTTCTGCCCTGACCCAAAAATCTCGCATCATCCACATTCATAGATCTTTTCATACAAGCTCAACGATTATTATGGCTTCTAACAGGACCATCCGCTAGTATCTGGTTTATTTAATCGTGCCAAATCTTCCGCCGACGTTCTCTACTTCTGGTGCCATCAAAACTTGCGTCATATATCTTTCGTACCATTCTCTCCTCTCTCATTTGTTCGATATGACCTAACCATCTAAGTGATCCTTTCTTAATATTACTATACTAAGATTAGCTTTACATTCTTTCCTTATTTCTTCATTCTTTACTTTGTCATAATTGGATCGGCCACTTATGTGCCTAAGTGATCTCATTTCCACTGCATTCAGTCCACTTTCGTTCCTCTTCTGCCAGCTCCAGGCCTCACTTCTATACGTCAGTGTCAGTACCAGAATTCCATTGTGAACCGCTTGTCTTGCCTCAGTTGACAAGTTCCCATTAGCTATAATTCCATGCGCCGTTCACTTTATTCCCTGCAATCACCCTCTTTTCGTTATCTTTTTCGGTCTTTCCGTTTCTATCGAACATACTTCCCAAATACACAAATTCATCCGCTCTTCATATGAAATACGATAGATGATGAATGACTGCGCACTCAGTAAAAATTCTTCCGATCTATCTAGCTGACATGTTAACTGATACACCAATAATGAAAATAATTACTAAGAATCGTGACTGTAGAAGGAAAAAGTTTATTTTAAAACCAGTATCCGTAATATACACAACACCGCACACAGAAAATGACACAAGTGTAATAAAAACATTAAAGTTCTGCTTATTATGTTGTGTACATTAACGACGTTGATATAATAAAATAATGATAAAAGAACAGAAAAATATTTATAAGCAATGTTTAATTATAATTTAAAATATTGATTTAATGATAAATTAATTTTGTATTTTAATTTAACATTTTTGGTAATGATTGTCATGTACAGTTTACACGCACTATAGAAGTGTATTTTTTAACTATGGTAGGCAATTTACGCATGCATTTGAAGTGGTTTATTAACTATTTTTTTAGTGTTACATTATATAAATTCTGTCACAAAAATATATATTCTAAAATATATATTTGAGTAGCTTGTTGGTGTAGTGGTTAAGACGCTGGCCTATCGATCTAGTGGTCTGTGGTTCGCGCCTCATTCCAGGACTCCAGCAAGTTAGTTCTATTTTCATAGCATAAGAGTTTAGCTTCGTTTGAAAATAGTAAGAATATTGATGTGATATGTATTCCGTGTACGCATCTCTATTTTTTTTCTTATAAAAGAAAAAAAAATGTATATAATTTTTAATATTCTATGCAATGAATGAATAAAATATAGTTAATTTTATATATTCATCCTAAAATAATGATAAAATCAAAGTTGACTAATGCCAAAAAAAAACATTTTTTTACGGCATTAGTTAACTTTTGTCAATTCTTCACATTATTATATATAACATGTAAAAAAATAAATCATGTATATTCTTAAATACTGCAAACCATTTGCTGTACCTAAACAATCATGTTGTAATAGATAGACGTTAAATATTTATAATCATTTTTAATAATAAAATTATTTATGGATTAACATTCTTCCCTACAAAATTATTCAATAAATTTATAATTAATAGTTTAACATATAAGTAGGTAAATATATATTTTTTTAAAGTTAACATGACAATAATCAAAGAAATTTTATACAAGAAAATAGATATTCCATTTACAGGTGACACCAGTAATATCTACTGCCGTCAAGATTATACCGTTAAGTGTTGATTTAATTAACAAAATGAACACATTTTTTTATTTACCCTTCTGAGTGCATTTGCCTTTGTAATCGCATATTAGGATTAATACATAATCGGGGCCGAAGTAAAGATAGCATTTTTATCTATGCAATATCGAAATCCAGTTTTATTTGCAAAATAACCAGATATATCAAAAATACGGGCAAAACTAATTACATGTTTTGGATTAAATAAAAATACATAGAATAGAATAATGTATAGAGCCTCCAAATTTTCTCACATAACATCCCTTTTACATCAGCTACATTGGCTCCGAATCCTTGAAAGAGTTGAATTTAAATTGTGCTGGTTGATATACAAGGTGACACGCAACATGGCGGCTCTGTATCTTCAAGAACTTTGTATCCCAAACAATTTAAATGGTAGACGTCAAACTCTCAGGTCAGCCTCTACTTCAGGCGCAGGAAAGGTTGTAGAACCGATCAACCGTTGCCAGAAGTCTAAATTTGCGGTATCAGGACCAAAAGCGTGGAAATTTTTGCCCTCCGTTATTAAAAAACAATACATCAGAGATTTTATTTAAGAAGAAACTAAAAACGCACCTTTTCAAAAAGTCATTTCCAAAAGTGAAAAATTGTTCCAATTTACAAATTTTTGACAAAAAGCTTGTTTATTTTCTATTTCAAAAACTATTTTTGTCCCTAGTACAAAAAGGTCGTGTAATGTATTAGTTTTTATTCAAATTCTACCATACATGACGCACACAAGAATATTGAGATATAAGAATATTGGTATTTGAAGAACCAGACGGAAAAACACTATTTTTCACAAAAAAAATCACAGATCCCTGTGCACTTTGAAAATATATTTTTTCTTTTATATTTTCAGACGCTCCGAGCGATGGAACCTTCATGATATACGGAGTCATTATTGCAATGGCACTGGTGGCACTGATCATCATCCTTCTGGCCTTGACAATCAAGTAAGCATTCATTGTATTTTGTATTAATAGATATCGATTATTGACTAAGGCAAGGCGAATCAATTGCCACCCGGAAAAAAATGTGTTTGAAAAATTCAGTCTCCTTATATCACTAAAAATTTTTCTACGGAACGTTTTCTGGATGCTTAAACTAATTGACTGTTTAATTAAATCTGTAAAGAAAAACAGTCATGGACATTTAGACTCGTTTTTTGTCGAATGGTTAGCAACAAAAAAAGTACGACTCAATTTATTAAAAATATGTATCTATTGGTTGACTTATATTCAGGATAAATCAGGTTATACATCGAAAGAAGAATTAAACTTGCATTAGTCAGCCAAAAAGCATTATATGTCTCATACAACCCCTGCAAAGAACATGTTTTCATAATTTGGTCAAACCCACTTCGTGTACGAATCATTGTATTTTGCTTTGATCTCTTCAAACATCGTCGAAATTTTATTTCAAGTTCAGATGGTATTCTTTTGTCTTGTGGAAAATTAAAACGATATAAATATTATACATTAATTTAATTTTGTTTCTTGCATATTATTAAATGCAATAAACAAAATAATTAATGCACTTTTCTTAAAACAGTAACGTGACATATTTTACACGGGAGGTTAGAAAAAGGGAAAGGAAATATTTGCAAATATTGTAAGTAATTATATAAGGGGTTTCGTATTTGTTCGCTACATATATACAAGATAAAATTAAAAATACCCTTCTCAACTAAAAATTTGATATACATATGTATAATATTTACATAGACCCTACGAAATAATTACCTACATAACAGATCTTAGTTTTATTATTGATTGTAGAAGACAATATTTTTTAAATACATTCACTTTAGCAAACATAAATTAAATAACTATACCTACTAGTAATACGAAACTTTCTATATTAATATATCTGAAGACATGTGTCATCAATTTCCTTTATGACAAAATTTGCATTTTTTTGTGGCGCATTTTCATGTAAAGTTCACGTCAAGGGCTTTAAATAATAATTTACGTTGATATAGATTTATTATTGATATAATTAACTATAAATATAACCTATTTTACATGTTAGAAGTTAGATGAGACAATTTTAGGTAATTGTTAAATGTTACAAAAAAATGCGGCAAACAAATCGATTAAAAATGCTAGATGTAGGTACTACAAAAATATATAGGTAGTGCGAAAGGCATGTGGCATTCTATCCTTGTAATCTATCACTATGGAAATATGGTGTGACTCTTCGTTATATGGTAAGTACATACATAAATAAAACTGTTTCAAATAAATAAATAAATATTAAACCACCCAAAAATACGGAATACGTATCACGTCAATATTCTTACAATTTTCAAACTAAGCTAAATAACTTGTGTTATACCTCCAGAATTAACCAGGGATGAGAACAAAATAATAAAGACTAAAGTTCGAAATATGTTTACAGAATATTAATTGATAAAAGTAATTTAAAATACTATAGGACGTCACAATTCTGACCAATCATAGTGCCTCGTTTTTTGACTTTCAGATATTGTTACACTCGCGTATGAACTACGGACTATAAAATTTCTTCAGTTGGTGTTCAGCTGACGAAAGTGACGTTAACTGGATTCTCGTACAATATAAATATTATAATTTAACAATCAGTGCGACGGAAAATTTATATCAATACAGACATCCAGCGTCATCTGGACGAGCGTTTCTTGAAAACGCATTAAATATTTGTTGTAATTTTAATATACCAAACGTATGACGTATTTCCTTTCCGACTTAACGTTATATTTCATTTGTCAAGCGTTTATTATTGTGTGTTTGATAATTAGTCAGTGCGATAATTCAGAATGCTGGACTCATTTGTAATGCTTTTATTTCCGACATTACAATGGTAAGTATGAAAATTATGTTATATTTCAATTACAACGTCTTTGACTTACGTACGAGTTTTGAAATAAAAAAAGTACAGTTTATATTGGCTAAGAAATATTACAATTTATTGTTCTATTGTATTACACTACATTATTATGACGTAGGTCACTATGTGCAAAATTAAACGCAATAATGACCAAAATATTATATCTGCTGACACCGACGTTTGACAATTCTACCCGTTTTAAAATATTCACAATCACTTGAATATAATTAACATTTTATTTAATTTTAAAATTATAGTTCCATGTTTAATTTTTTCTGTGAATTTTTAGTTTTGGCAAAATTAACTTTTCATTAATTTTTCTCATTTACACATTGTTCTACATACATTGTTAAATACTTATTTAAAAAGATCTTTGATAAATTAACTTATCTGACGAGAAGTATATAAATGAAATTTCAGAGTATCTGAGAATAAAGCAAATATTTATTTTCATAATAATTCACCAAAAGTCATTTGTTAAGCAATAGTATCGTTAATACTTTCTCATTCTCTAATATTAACCTCACTTATTATAAATCTTGTTTGCTTCTTCTTCTTTTTTCTTGGTTTTTTGGCGTTAAATTCACCCTTGAGAATGAATAACAAGGTTCCATCTGACACTGACACAGTTTTGAGATAATAAGTTCAAAAGTTTTAATTGAATTTCAACATATATTCATGTATATTTTGTTTAGTTTTAAGGTCTTAACTTATTTCCAGTATTATCAATGATCAGTGTAAGATGAGGGAAATTAAAAAAAAATCGTAAATTAACGATAATGATTCATAAATTGAAATAAATAACTGATGCAGTTGGAACTTTCAGCTCATGCTATTTCCTTTAATATCCGTTAAATAGAGTTGGTGTATATGGAAGAAATAAATAATAATGAATTTGGAACCCCTTTTATCTAATAACTCAAATTAGCCAAATTAATTAAGTGGTCGAAATGTTGTTTCCATCTGGGCATAAAATGAATATAACCAATCGGTCGCAAGATGATCACCTATCAGATGTCAGTACTAAAGCCAACTTTACCAAATTCTTCCAAATGGAGATGTATATAATTTTTTATCTTTCAAAATACATAAAAATGTTTTTTATTTACGCACATGTCATATACGTTTTTTTTTGTTATGTGCTCGTTCGGCTTTGTTGACCGAAATTTGTCGAGCCATCAAAAATAAAACTGAAAAACTGTGATCAATACAATTAGATAAAGATGAGAATTTAAAAAAATATGTATTTATTTCATTCATTTAAAAATATATAATAAATTACTGGCTGCTGACGGACTAGGCAGATATCCATTTTCCTACATCTTCCATATTACGGATAAATATTTGTGGTTTACAAATAATCAAATTAAGAAAAACACCGCCTATTTTTACCAAAGTATCACGTAAAAGCATTCGATCATATTAACTCTTTTTTTTTTTTTAGTTGATTCCTACTTAATGGCGTCCATATGTGTATAGGAAAATAAAAATACGTATAGAAATATAATAAATAATGATTTTTGGTATAAATTCAAATCCAATGTAAAAAAATGTTTTTGTGGTTTGTTATTTTTGAAACCCGGGTTTAAAAGTATGAATAATAAAATGTATCATCCACTGTACGTGTTTGGTATAAACGTCACGTCTAACGTCAATAGACCGACTGTTCGTGGTTTAATGACAACTTCACACTATTTAAAATAGCATATGAGCTTGTTTGGTAATAATAAAATATAACAATAACAGTCCCCACACTTTTTGCACAACATCCGTCCATCGTGTGAGTAAGGCCTAACCTTAACTGTTTCTTAAAATACGAAGCATCTAATTATACTATTGATTTGACGCGATCATCGATTCAGATGTTTTCAAATACTGTGACGCGAATCTGTCGATGACAAAACATGTTATTTATGGAGAATATGAATTTGAATCTTACTACGTCAAGCGTTCGCTTGCTACGTTTTCGTATTTTGGTGACAATAACGCAATCACAGTCAGCAAATGTACGAATATTATACGTTTACAGACTCACATATATTTTAATGATTTTATTTAAAAAAATATTAAATAAAAAATCATATTGTTTATATCAAACAGTGTATTTGAAATATATTTTTAAAACTATGGTTCACTTAATAAACTGACTTATATCATAATTGTTCGTCCATCAAATAATTTGGTTTAAGGACGTTCCCAAAAAAATCACTTTTCTTACAATCCTTTTGAAACTTTGAATACACATACTTATGAGTGTCTTTTATATGTAGAAATTTTTTTCAGTAGTCATTGCGGTAGTAAATTAGTAAATATTGACTATTAAAATTAGCATATTTAATATACGAACCATGCCCCGATGGATGTTGTGGCGCACGTTTAATTGAATAGCAATAGTAATTTTCTTACGATTGTTTTGGAAAACTGAGAATCATTAATTGAAAATTAAACAAATATCTTTCTGTAAAAATAAATAAAACAAGCGGTATTCGTTTTGTTATAAAAAATGTTAAAAGTGAGCTACTTTTTAATGATTTCCACGTTTCCTTTTATAATTTTAATAGTGAGAGATTTTTGAACTTATGCGCATGTGAGCGGAAGCGAAAAAATACACTGTACCTCAACTATTTTTTATTCTATTCATAGTAATTCATAATAGTTTACATACGGAGGAATCTTCTTGAAGATTGAGTACGACTGCTCTTTGGGAACGTTCTTAAATTAAATTATTAAGTACAAATCATTTAGTTATAATTCTGGATAATATAAAACTTTTTATTTTATTTGTAGGCATTATTAAAAGTATTCATAACACGGACGTTGTCTTATTCCAAAATGTTATGCTGGGCGGAAGACTTGTATGGAAGATCGCCATTTGTTCTCAAAAATATTATAAATATTTTCAAATGTCGTATTCACGTAGGTTTTGCTACTTTTTGTTCAAATAAACCATTTATTTTGGACAACATCGCCCGATATACGAAAGTAATTTTCGAAGGTTTATGCGTTGTATCTCCTTCATATATGACCTCTTCTTTCTTTTCACTCTACTCAGTTGAGGGGACCCAATCAATGTCTTTTAACCCACTCACTTTGGCTTACAGAGGTTATTGGTGAGTTTTGAATGGATCGGTTCACCAATACGCGCGCACTCGCATTCGTAATAAAAAGATTGCATTGCCAGTACAAAAAAAAATCATGAATCATGAACAGCACGCGGTAAAAAACCTTCTTTTCCCTCTACCGAGTCCTCACGTGATAATATATTGAAATCATTGGCCGCCTTCTGCCGGCATTCGTTCAAGGAATACCCTCGTACTGGAATTAAGGTGAAACAAAACCTGTTTAATTCTGTTCTCAGAACTTCGGATTCTCTGAACAAGTAGTAATGGCCACATGACGATTTGGGCTTCCATATTTTTTATATCCATTAAGATTATCTTCTTAAAGCAGCCTACTTCACGTGGTCTGTGAATAGGACTAACATTGAAAACCTATTTCAGTCTGGTTATTCGATCAGTACTTAAATTGACTAGTTATTTAGATTCGTAATATAAACATTAATCATTGTTAACATCCAGAGTGTTTTGTAAGACTGAAAGTGATATGGAATAGAACAGAACTACACAATGAATGTTTTAACTTTTTCAATTAAACAGGCCTTTTAATAAATGCACGTAAAATGATGAATACATGGAATATAAATAATAAATATAAAGGGTGTTTTTATAGAGGTATATAACTTTAAAATTAAATAAAACATATAAAAATCGTGGTATTGGCCATGGCTTTGAAAATATAATTTAATACCATAAGTGTTTAAAATTGATTTCGCGCATATGGGCGCCGCCGCTGGCTAGAATAAAGCGCAATCTGGAATTTTCGACTACTTTTTGGAGCAGCTGGGGACGTATATCGGAAATAACGCGACGAATGTTGGCTTTCAAGTCATTTATCGTCTCTATTTTATCGGCGTAGATTAGCGACTTCATATATTCCCACAGAAAATAATCTAAAGGTGTTAAATCACATTATCTTGGAGGCCAATTCATAGATTCATTACGCGAACTTATGCATTCATCGAATGTTTCCCTCAATAAATTGATTGTGATTGCGCACTGTGTAGCATGTTGCACGTTTTTATTGAAACCATAATTCTTCCACATTAATCCTATTCAATTTAGGAACGAAAAAGTTAATAATCTATCGCAGTGCACGATGGCGAACCGACTCAGTCAGGTCCTCCACAATACTACGCTCGACTGCAGCAACAGCTTCTTCGGTGTGCACTGTACGACATCTATGCGGATGCGTATTATCAATTAGAGTTTGCGTGATGCGAAAACGATCCACAGTTATTCGAATTACTTGCTCGGATGGACGAACATGTCGACCGTAAAATGAACGTAACGCACGGCAAGTTTCGCGAACTGGACTACGATTTTCGAAATAAATTTTCAAAATTTGCAAGCATTGTTCTGGCATAAGTCTATTCATGGTGAAATGACAAACCAAACTGAGCACAAATCAGCTGTCAAATTGGCTATCGCTGGAAAAGGTGTTGCCAATTTGATAAACAAACCTTTAAAAAAACATCCTCATATAGTATTGCTAATTAATTACCTTGCGAAAGCTGTTTTCTCGCATACGTATTAGATCCTTATAAAGTAATGATTCTAATTCGCATTAATATACTTATTTCTTCATAAAGTGACGGCTTAGATCAATAGTTTCTGGAAGATGTTAATTGTCTATCGAAATCGTTCCCTCCAAGGCACCCACATAATCCTACAAAGTTAATAGTCTTAATTATTAGATTCGTATTTGACAGCTGATGACGGTATCATTTTATTATTTCTTCCAAGTAGCTCGTTGAAAGAAAATATATGTTGGTGGATAAAAAACACAAATACAGGGAAAAAATGTTAGTTTTGTTTTTATGGATTTACGTCATGCATCATATTGACATAGTCATATGGCTTTCAATACATACATTGTCATTTTTTCACGAAAATGTTGCATGTAATTTAATGAAAAATTATTATAAAATATCAAATAAAAATAGGTACCTATTAGTACCATAATGCCAAGCCATTTTCTAGAAATAGACATTTAAAAATTATGTGTTCTTCTAATAATAATTAATTTACAAAACTGAATGAAACCGAGACCTACTGAGTGATGTTTACAATAAAGTACAATGAATTGTAAGGTTATTTTCGTTAAAATTGAGGGTTACGTTAATCTTTAAAATTATACACTATGTAGGCATTATTCTTAAATGTCGATTATAAAAATAATTTTATGTGGGTTGAGTTGATTGAATATATAATATGTGAGTTTATCTGTTAGAGATTAATTCGATAAAGTGAGTCTGGAACCCACGCTATTAATTTCAGTAAAGCTAGTGTTCGAGTTAATTAAAAATAATAGTGACACCAATAACATCTACTATAAGCCACATAATATTTTTTTAAGCACATGTGACGCAGGTAACGACGCAAGTAAGTTTAGACTGTTAACGTTTCAGTCAATGGTCAAATCAAATCAACTGTTTACGTAATCATAAAATTTTTTTCAATGAAGCATTTTATTTTAATCACCTTTTATTGATTTTTAATGTTTTTGTTTGTATCTAAATAAATACAAACAGTAACCAAAGAATATTCGAATTGTTGGCAAAACAAAAATATTTCGTTTCGGTTTAATTTTTTCAAGTATACATCAACACGAACGTGAAACACAATTTAAAAAATTTTTCAAGAGTAGTTTGTTCTGTTACGATATTTAGAATATATGAAGGAGAGTTATTAAAAATCGTATAAATAAATAATGAAATCGTTATAAATATAAGTTTTGTCTTCTACATCTACGTAACTACTGTTGGATTTGGTCTCTTCCACATCTGATCACTGCCGACCTTTATCCAGTTCCCACACTGCTTCAAATCTCTTACACACAGTTTTCCATATTTTCATAGTCTGCCTCAAAGACCAGGTCTAAATGATCCCCTCGGATATGATTTTCACAATACACAAGACTTCAATTTAATTTTTCGAGGTGGTTGATATCTCGATGAAACGAATAAATGAAGAGAGGATGATAAGATAGATAGTTCTGATCAAGTTAACAGATACTGGAAGATGGTTCTATTAGAACACTTAGTAGTCGATCAATAAATATCAAAAAATGTATAATATCAGGATGGGAGAGTATGCAAGTATTTTCTTTGACTACGATGAGATGGTATGTTAGTCAGTTTGGCGTCCTCGATAAAACGTTTATTTACAGGTTATACAAAAATACATTATACAAAATCATGGTTCTCACTTTTACTTCATGAAAAGAAAAATGTATATGTCTTCCGTTTTCTTATTGTTTACACAAGGCTTCTCAAAAACGTATAAACAACTAATTAATAATACTCCCTTTAAAATGTAGATTTCCGAAAAGTCACTAGGGTAGTTGGACTTGCGGTGAATATCAATTTATTTATCATTTAGTGCCTGAGTGCTCCTAGTTATTTTATAAAAGGAATACAGTAATTTATGACACAGTGGTTATGAAATGTATTATTGATTGTATCTCTCAAGTAAGTTGATTAACTAGAGCGACTCAAATAGTTGGTTTATTAATGTTCATATTAAAAAAGCTTTCTATTATTCAAAGTATTATATAACTGGGTTGCAATATAAACGGAAGTTGAAATCAAATGCCGCATCGAGCAAGCTTATGCTACCTTAATTCACATTAAAAATATGTTCTGCAATCATGAATTCAGCCTCAGATTACGAATAAAAATAGTAAGATGCTATGTGTTCTCGACATTATTTTATAGAATGGATGTATGGAAACTTAACAAAGAAGATTAATTTGAGATATAGATCTACGGAAGAATGCTCAAAATAAGTTGGATGGATAGAGTTACGAATGAAGGTATTACGATAAGTTACGAATGAAGGTTCGGATGAATTAAAAAAATTAAGTATTTACAACAATAAATATCTGAAAACTTCAATATCTCGTACATCTTGATTTTGCATCTTATAATGCACGGAAATATTGCTAGAAATTGTAGCCCTAGAAGAAGTAAAACATCATGACTGAAAAACCTAAGTGTTACGGTCGATGGCCAGTCTACTATAGAGCTTTTCCGGGCCGCAGTGAACAAAGTGGTGATGACCAACGTCCGCTGAACGAATAAGGCACAAGAAGAAAAATAAGATTATTTTTATTATATATTATTTGCCAATTTTCACGTATGAAGATCTTGTAAGGTCGCTGTATAATAATATTATATACATAGCCACAAACATATACAGCCCGGGATGCAAATCCGGGATTCTCAAGTTTGTTTACCTCATCTCATAATAAAGGTATTAATTCCGGTACACTCATCGAATTTTTGTTATATTTGTTATTTCTCATTTACAGACTCTGTTTTCTCTCATTTCACAAGTGAAGGGCAGGCATGTGTAGGCATACACTCTAAGCTGTTTCCAATCCCGGGGTCGCGGATATGTCCAAAAAAATAATACTTATTAAAAAATGTGTATTTTCATACGCGAGACACCACTACTGCAGTTTGTGCATAAACTAAAATTTATTTATTAATAATAATTTTTCGTATTTTGTTTTTGGTTTGCAAAATCACTGTCATTATTTTTATTATACGTATTGATTACGTAATTTCAAAGTACTCATATAAGACCAATTAAAATTAATAATTATAATATAATATTGTTTTGTACACATCATGGCTCAGCTACTTTTTAATTATATTTTTGACCTCTACATAAGCATGATTTTAATTTAAACTCACGTTTTAAAAAAATATATAAATTGATTTTCAATTCGATATATTAATATTTTTAGTTTGCGTAAAAGACTTTAAAAATAAAGAGTTTACGTCTTATAATTAAAACTTTTTGTTAACTAGTCTTTGCACCATAAAGAAAACTACTAATTGGTACAATTTTTTTTATGTTTGAACGCCTTTTTTAGAAGGAATGTCTTCAACGTAAGGTGTGTACTAAGAAAATTCACAACATTCTTTCAAATTATATATGATTTATTTGTAAACTCATTTTGCATATCCGTTGTATCTGGAATATTAAAAGATTAAGAGATGAAATATTAATATGGTAATAATCATCAGTAAAAAGTTCATCTACTATACATTGTTGATTAAAATATTGAATTCTTAAATACGGATCGATTTATAAAATACGTACTTTAAAAATTTGTTTTTATTGTGTGTATTTTCGTCTCGACGAGAATGTTTTTAATCTAACCCTTAAATGGTACAAGCGAAATTTTTCTTAAATTTATGATTTTTTATAACTATAAATTATGTGTAGGTAGTTTGAATAATACCTTACTATTTATATTCATGCAAAGTACACTTGTAATACAATTTAAAAAATATATTATTATTTAGTTAACTACTACAACGTATGACATATTATATGAACATTATTTATAACAGGCGAAATATTTACTATCATGAGTTTTACAGAGGCCGTTTGCTTATGAATGAACTTCACACATAATGTACATTAAAAGATATCCGATGTTGCGATATCAATGAGAAATTCTCCGGCTGATGTGCGGTTGTTTTTGATGGGAGTATTGTATCATGTTATCGAGTTATTATGAATGATTAAAGTCACAATGCACTCTACATTTCGAAGTGCATCGAGTTACATACTGTTCTTATGCCTTGGCTATTGGGTTGTTCGGTTACTTTCCAACCAATGTGTGACCGCAAGAATACAGTCAAACAAAACATAAAAATACTCGACGATATAGTGTTTATCTGTACATCATATAAATTAACGCTTATCTTGGTCTTGTCGTGAAACAATAAATAGTTAGAGTTGGCGCATACCTACGACTTTCTGTCGTAAGACAGTTCTGTCGTATTGATAAGGGTCTATGGAAATATGTGTTACGATATTGGTGTGAATGTTCTCGTACACATCGTACATATTAATTAGGTAGGAATTTAATTGTCAAATATCAAATGGATTTTTGAAAAAAACAACTCTAAAATTTGATAAGAATAACCTTTTGTGTATGAGTTGTGTATCCTTTATCATTCAAAACATGTTTTTAAAAATTGTATGAAATATATATGCGAAGAATAGTGGCAATTTTTATCATCTTTATTACCAGACGAAATAATGTTTCCCGTCCAAATTTGTTTCGACTCAAATGCATCAATTATCTAATCAATTTTCACGGAAGCTGTTTTGTTAATAACAGTGCAATCAAAATGTACGATAATTATTTAACTGTACTTACCTGAGTAAGCAATAAATTAAATGTTTTTTATATACATGTCAGCTTTATCACTAAAGTTCACGTAATTGTACACATTTTTGACATTCTACCAATAACTAGCATGAAAGCAATCGGCTTTCGCCGATTACTTGCTTCTAGGCCCTTCTACTTGCGGGCGGCTATTATGGCCGCTTCGTGGCCGATAAAGGCCGCTACGCGGCCAATTGTGGCTTGAGCTTCCATAAAATCTACGTTCCAATGCGAAAATTCCTCATTATATTGCTTTAACAATAGTGCATTGTGTATCCTTATTACAATATATTAATTTAGATTTTATGGAAACCCTGGTCGTACAGCGGTCACCACGGGCCGTCAAAGCGGCCACAATAGCCACCCACAGGTTTTAGAAGCAAAAAGCCGATTGGTTTTCTGCTAGTACATTCTGTATTGCCCTTCCTGGAATTGTGCACACGGTGTATCAACTTGGAAATATATAAATGTATCCACTTAAAGACATTCTTGAAAAAACTGAGATCATGTTTACATAAATGATTATTGAATAAACGTAAACATTACGAACGCGTCGCATTTGTTAGTGCTATCATATATAATAAAACAAGTGCAGAGACGACAGATGCTTAGCGCTCAGTAGGTACAACCCCGACAACGGCGCGTCGATAATAACGCGCAGAACAAAATTAATAATTTGGGAAGCGGGTTTTGAACCCTAATAAATGAGGACATTTATTCGTATGAATTGTATTTTATATCCAATAAAAATTAAAACATAGTACCTACTTATAACATAAAAAAAAAGAAATATATAAAAAATTAAAACATACTCTTCTTCTTCTGCTTTCAAACAGGCAATCCACCCGAAAACATACTCAATAGGCGGTTTAAATTTCACTAACCTAACTTAACAATACTTCCTTTTTTTCATTTAATTTTTTCATTTGATAAAAAAAACTGGCTTTCTTTCCGAACCATCTTTTCTTAACTGATTTTTTTCATATGGTGAGTGTGTATGACATATAAAACACTTTTTTAAAAGAAATACTTGGGAAGAAATATAATTTACTTTTGTATTGCGCGCTATTGTCGGCGCACAGTTGTCCTGCGCGCAATTGTCGCTAAATCTGTCAACGGTAAACGTTTTCCATTATAAATTGAAAATATCATAAAATTCAGAATTAACAATACACTGAGCATCATGCGTAATTTTTTAATTGTTCATGTTCAACCAAAAAAAAAAAATTGTGACATTGGCTGACAAACTTTTTATTTATTTTTTATTTGGCAACATTTATTTTCTATCAGCTTCGCTTATTTTTTTTAACAATTATTCATTTTCATAAAAGATGAAGAGTCCACAATAGATTAATTATAATATTTACGTAATAGAATAATTAATCGTTATTTTTACATAACATTATTTACATCAGACCCAAAATTGTGTGATTTTAAGTTTTATTATTTGAGAAATTTTAATTCACAAATAAAAAATATATATTGGCAAATATGTTTTTTTTTTTAATATAGTCGTAATTGAATATGGTGTTAGAATGGGCCGCATGAAATGTGGTCTGATTAAGAAAATCAATATCACGACCATTTGAAATGCAAGGCCAAGGTCTTTTATTGTATGAATTTTGTATTGTTTTGTAGCTTTTCTAGAAACCATAGCGTATTTTCTAGATAAGAATTCTAGTAGTAATCGTGTTGAAACTATATGAGCCTGCTATATTATATTTGCATTTTTAATTACATTTTTTTTTTTTTTTTTAATACGAAATAATATAAATAGATGTTTACATTGGCTACAAACTACATTACTTGATATTTATAAATGAGAAATATTTTGTGAATAATATAATAAAAATACACTTATTAAAGATATTTTATTCTTTTCAGAACAAGAATAATAATACAAAGAATAAGAATAATGCAAATTATGAGCTACTATGATCTGAAATCTGACTTATTGCAAAACCTGGACAATCTTAAATATGGTTATTTTCGAAAGTTTTTGTCGAGTTTTAGATAACATTTTATCGGAATATACGTTACCGCAGAATAAAACCTCTATAAATATCATGAACATTTACAGATCTTCAAAATCACTAGGAAAATTATTATATCAAATTGAAATATAAATTAAGGGTGTCGTGGCTTTTACCTTGTAAAAACATAATAAAATTGTTGTCTCTGTAGCATTTCACTAGGTATAGAATAACTCCATATTCGTAAGGCCATAATATAACTTTTATAAATCTATGCAGTGAAGTTCTACAATGTCACAAACCAGCATCATTTCATCGTTACGTCATTTCGTAGATTTTTGATGTTTCTAGATATAATAGAACCGTCTTCTAATTCTGGCCTACGCGAGCGAACCAGGTCTTTCGTGGACATCCTCTGTTCCTATTGCCTTACACTAGACACTTGCCTTATATATTATATTTTCCATTCTCTCTTTACTGCACAGTACATACACCTGAGTGACCGTACTTACAGCGCATTTGATGTTCTTTTGTTATATTTTTGCCAATTCCAGGTTTATACTCCGTATGTCAGTGTTAGCACCAAAACGTCTTTATGATGTCATTTGTCTTGATGACAATAACTGCGTTCAGAGTACCATTCAGTTTAGTTCCCACCGTCATAATATGATAGATACTTTATTGTGTGGTTATGTCAAAAAATATAATGAAAATTTTTTTTGAATTGTGGGAAATTTGATTCATAAATAATAATTTATTAAAAATAACGAAGGGATTTCCAAACACTATGTACACCGTGTATAGAATTTTACATAGTATATAATTATTTGTTTTTCTCACGGTATTTAACAATTTGAATATTTGAGACGTATTAGGGTTATCAGCTGATAAAGAGAGCATTCCAATTGCGGGTCACGCGAATCGTGTTTCAAGTTTCAATGCGATATGTTCGATCACGTGATAGTTCTCAGTTTGCACCATGTTATTACAAATATATACGGATGTTCACCGAGTGGATATTGATTGACACCGGCTGAGAACTGAGAAGAAACTGTCATCGATAACAAGAGCCAGTTTGCATTCGAATATTAAAAAACTGTTAAACATTTTAAATTAATTTATGACTACGATGTTCATATTTTAGTCGTCATTCTGTTATTTATTATGCATCCTCTGTATTATATTTATGAATCATTGAAATATTTAATATAATAACTCCAGTTCATTCGATTTAAAAATAGAATATAATATAAAATGTAATTATTCATAGAACAAATGCACTGATCTGCACGCGCATGCACTTGGATTGAACGTTTACTGAAATACGAAAATCACTCAAGAATATTTAAAATACGATAATTAATTTATATATACCTATAATTAACTGATTTTAATTTCGGTAATTGTGCAGTAAAACAACTGTTTTTTCGTTATATGTGAGGATGGAAAAAGTTATGAATGATTTATTAAGTAATATTATGTAATGTAAAGTTCACTAAATGGATTGTGCATTTCTTTCCATTCGTTATTTATTAATCCGTAATGTATCTACTGCGTTTAGCTTTTTTTTTTAAATTTCTGTTAATTTAATTTCATATCTAACCAGTTACAGCAAATTGCTGTACTAATCTATTTTTAAAAGTGACAATTCACATGTCGCCGTAAATATACAAGTGTTTAAAGCCGAGTGCTCAAATTAAGATAACCTTCCGCCGGGTAGTAACATTGAAAACTTTAAACACCATGTAACGAACGCGAAATAAAAAACATTTAGTATGGCACATCAATGTCAAAATATATCAGTTTCAAAGTGACGCTTCAAGCTCTGGTATTGGACGCACCGTTAACATATCACTACTTTAATAGTTTGATACTCGAGTTTGATTTAAGTGGTTTGTGTTTTATAAAATCTTCTACAAAGAAACACGTAGGCAAAAATAGCAATGTCGAAACTGTTTTTCTCAGAAATATAACATGCTAATCTAATTCAATCATTTTTATGGTCTCTTATACCCTAAACATTAAAGTCTATTCTACCCTAAACCCTAAACACGTCTGCCCTAAACGTCATTGAAGTCTAGCAGTAAGCAATCGGCAAAGCTGCTAGGCCCTGCGGGCGGCATTTTAAATTAAATATATATTAACATACTGTTACTGAATATATAAAAGAGAAAACTTTTAAGTAATTTTAAACCTAGAGATATTAAAAACACGTTCGTTTTGCCATGCTCGCATCTCACAAAGCTGGCCATTTAAACGGCCATATAGATCCTATACATCCACTACATCCTAGATGTCCTAGACATCCAGAAAATCATAGAAAATAACGGAGAAACGTAGTATTATTATGGATTATTAAGATTAAACATATTAAGAAGGAGTATTAAAAAGATTCATCATTTTTTTTTAAATTGCTTTAATAGTTATATTCTTCTAGTGAGTAAATCATACGATATACTATTTGTATATACAACAATAATATAGTGATTAGTTAGATACGTTCAATGCAAACATATCGTTTTTATAATCTGTCAGTATTTCTGTCTCATAAAAAAAACATGATCATCCAATATAATTAGATTATCATTGTTTAATTACTTTATGCAGCGGCAATTAGTTCCTTTTAAGCACAAAAAATATATAATTTATTCTATGAAACAATAGATAGATTAATGAAAATTACACTATTTGATGACAAGTAATAATACAGACATTTAGAGATGTCAAACAAAAATTATACGCTTGTAAATGTATTTCTTTTAAGTTATTAACGAGAATAAACAGTGAAAAATTGATACAAATTCTAAAACTAGTTGGAATTGACGATAAATATATCCAAAAACTGGGTAATAATTATTTGAGATGTAGATGATCTACATACGACTTCTAAAATAAGCTGGGAATCGAAAGGAAACCCTTAAAACAATAAAACACGAAAATTGCCATTTCAAGAAGAGAATGAGAAAAAATTCAACATTTAGAGCTTTGTAAATTATCTTCTTACTGTCCAGTATTTCACTATGTTGGAAAACAATTAGGTTTGAGCTGTCAAAGTGATTTTATGAGAAATTCTTTAAATGTAATGATTTAAGAATAATCGAAGAAAGTAATTGAAGTAAAGTAAAATGAATGTAATTGTTAATATATAACAATGCAAACATTATATTTAAGTTCTTTTATTTTTATTAACTTTATTCCTCAATTTAAAAGAATTTCAGGGACATATTAACATCTTTGAAATAAAAAAATGTCATAGAATAATACATTTATTTACCTTGCTCAACAATAATTTTATCGGTATAAACTACTTAGTTAAAGCTGAATAAATTATATATGCTAAGGCTGCGAGATCCGGAATAATTGTATTTGCGTTAGTCGGTTAAGTAGATTGTACTATGTAATTTGATTGTACCATTTTCTATATTTTGATAATAAGTGCGGAAGCAGAAGTGACTACTACACTACCCAATAAAAACAAATGGCACGGAAACACTGCCTGTGGCCGCGCAGCCTCCCAGTCATTAGTGGCTGCAAAGTGGTCACCGACTAGAAAAAACGATTGGCGAAGCCTGTTGCTTTTTGTTAGTAATTTCTAATTGTAAAAGCACTCCGGATATGAGTTCAAACCAACATCGATGCATCTTTGAAAAAACTTTTTTGGCAAGTATCATAGATAACAAATCTTAATTTATCTTAATGACACTAGAAGCGAGACGCTCCGACTAATTATTAGTCGAGATTTAATGAAGGAAACTGTATTCTTGGAGTGATTCCATTATGAAAGAATGACAGCTGCTAATGTTCAGATCTTGGGCATCAGCAGACGAATCGAGCTTTCAAGATCACTTCCCGCGACCTTGTCGGCTCTTGTCGGCTCGAGTCGGTAATCCTCGTCACACGTCACGCCGGAGACGTCTCTCCCGGTCAGCATGGCCGGGGGAAGATAGACATACACGCGTATGTGTGCCGTCTCTTGTCCTCTTCTTTCAAATATAATTGTGTCCAAAATACACAATGCCTGTTGGCAGAGTTCCCCCCGTTCCACTGGTCGGATATAAACGGCGCCGAATCTTTATAAAAATGGAAACTCAAAATACGTTCAGTATACTTAGGTGTGAAAGCATGTGATTTTGTAAAACGTGCGTATATAAATAAATACCTACGTTTTCTCGGGCAGTTAGAACTCTCTCGTGATATGACACTGCCGGTAATTTTACGTCACAGATTTTCGTTCAGAATTTTCTCATGTTCTGATAATTCATGAGATTTTTCAACACGTACATCATATCGTAACACGTATCGGGGTCGTTAACGACCCGTTTATAATAATCTGTACACGGAAAATATAAAATAAAGTGTAAATAGTTTACGTCTTTCGAATTTAACATTAAAATCTACTCTTAGAGTCGCAGATAATCATTTTTGATCGAATAGTTATTACACCTGAGCAATATCATCGACTGCTTAGAGTTAATTTGGTATAACTCCAAAAACATATATATTTGGGTGTTGAAGAAATAATGCACAATAAAATACAAGAGATATTCTTATTTTAGAAATTAAATAGAGGTAAATATTGGTACACACAAGAATTGAAGAATTCATACATCTAGCGTGAATGTTTTGTATGAATTAAAAATTCTTTGATTGTGGGTAAATGATTTTTTCATATTTGTAGTTAAACCTTTTCTTTGATGTAATGGCCATCAGAGTACCTGGTCAAAGGATTCCCTGCCCTTTCTTAATACTGTAGCAACAAATGCAAAATTGCTAAGTTGAGCAGCCAAATCGACTTTTATGTAGTTAGTAGGATTGTCCCCATATTTTTCAATTTGTTAGTGCCCAATGAAATGTGTGATACCAACACTTTTAAAATTTTATGAAAGTGAAGCGAATAGTTAGCAAAAGAAGAATAGTTGTGTTAAATGGTATAAAATTGGAGTTGCAAAGGTGTTTTTGTGATTAATATATATTATTTTTTAGTTAGGATTTTAGAATACTAGGAGTGAGTAAGGCTTACTGTGGTGAAAACAAGATAATGAGAAGATAGCTAGATGGATACGTCGATTTATGGATTGTAGGGAGAATTATAAAAATGATATCACACGAACTAATGGTGGTTATGGATATTGGACGATCCGTTAGAAGCTTCAACATCAATTTTAATGTGTACGAGGCGAGTCAGGCGTGGGTTGTGGTCAGATTCGAAGAGTATGACGCGTGTTCTATCCTCTCTATGATTATGGGTACGTAAGCATTTCCACTAGCTGATAATATATATTTGTTAAGCTTGATGAAATATGTAAATTGCCTCGTAGCCACGGAGCGTACTCCCATTGTACTCCGTTTCGATACGGAGTCGCCGAGGCTCACGCGGCCGTGTCGGATGAGACCGATTGCGTCAGCATCCAGAGCGAATAATTGTTCGGAATAAAAGGTAATTGTCAACTCGAGCAATTTATATCCCCGTTGGCGGGCTGTATCGATCAGTCGGTCGCCGTACGCCATGCCAAAAATTTGGACCACTGCAGCGATTACCGGCTTCATCACACACGGCTGACCCGCGACGCGCGCTGTTCCCCCGTCTGTGTGATTTTCTCCTTCTCGGTCTTCCCACCGAGCACCGGGCACCGGGCACCGAGCTACCCGCGGTGCCCGCCATCCTCCACCCAGTCGTCGGTTGATATTGAACCGGCGCACAAACCGCCACGCTGTTTGGCCGGAGGTTATTTTAGATAAGTGAGTTAATATTCGCAGACAGATACGAGGTACGAAACGACTGGCGTTGGCTTTCAGAGACCAGTTGTTCATGGTGATTGCCAGGAGAACTATGATGAAGTGTTTAGAAGAAAATTGCGAAGTGGGAATGCTCCCAGAATGCAATTCAGTGATCGTTCTGGCCGTTGACAAAGTGATACTGTGTAAGTGCGGCAGAAGACAGAGATCCATCTATGAAAGAGGGTAATTTTTAAAATATTTTTTTTGATTATATGAAAATTTAATTAATCTATCTAACCTGTTGCTAATAATACATGCGAAAAAGACTGCCTATATCGATACGGACTCTGATCTATTGAGTTGCACAGGGTGCAAATTAAAAAGTAAAAGTATATGTAGTAATGAATGTACTAAATTAAAAAATGAATTAAAAATGAATTAAAAATTAAATTAAATTTAAAATAAAATTTTAATTTAAAATTTAAATTAAATTAAATTTAAATTAATTTAAAAAATTAAGAAAAAAAATCACAAAGATTTTTTCTGTCATGTGCTTTGCAAAGACTTTAGTAATAATTTATGACTACCGGAGCCAGAGATCAAACTCTTAACCTTCGGATTAGTAAGCTCAATCAACTCGGCCACCGAGCCGACCGGACACATCTTCCAGTTTGCAGATGTCTTTAGAGAAAATATTTGTCTATAAAATATTTGTCCGCTTCTACATTGTTGAATATCAGACTGACACAAACTCGTGACCTTCTGTCTGGATACCGATGTTCAGCATAACATGATGTTTCAAGTCCTGACATTTGTTTAACTTTTGTTTCTGATATCTGTACTGGGGGAAGTCTGCACGATGAATACAATTTACAACCACAAACAACACACCGTATCTGAAGAGACATAAACCTTTATCTTAAAAAAATAGAGAGGGAAATTCGTAAGTACGTAAAAGTTTAATGATTTATATGAGCCGGTGGGAGATAAGAGTGAAATATTTTTATTGTAGGTATTAGGTATACACTTTTGACATAAATTAATTTAAAAATGCGCAAAATATATTTGACGTCATCTCAGTGTTTGCGGACCAGGGAGCCTAACTGTCTGAATCGCGCAATCATAATCAGTAGTCACAATGTCGGCAATCATACAAAAAATTACCCGTGTAATTTATTTATGTGGTAGGTAATACTTATGCAATTTACATCAACACATACATACTCAGTGTGTTCATCATGCGGCTAATCGGCTAGTTTTTATATTTCCACTAGTTAATTCGAGGACATGCTCATTTTACTAATGCGTGTACTTCATTATGTACATCTATAAATCGTCAACATTTTTGTCAATCGAATAAATGTGTATGGTTCTGTAAGTAATAAAAATATTCACTAATTAAATACTAAGCATACCTACCGCAATATCTATGGGGCGAATGGACAACACTGTTGCAGTAGGAGAGCATGTGTAGATGTAGAGATCGATCAATAGTTGATTTCACTCTGAGCGGTCTTTTCGTAACTATCATCCGGAACATCACCTGAAATATCCGCTGAAAAAATGCAGTCAGTAAACTAGTATTCTAAAATATGTTTGTAGACATCCAAGCTTTTATGGTAGGTACCTAATGTAAAAAAATCCTCAGAGAGTATACATTTTCACTTTCAGATAGGTGAAGCCAATCAGTAACTTGAATATTAACGAGGTCGTTACTTTCCATTTTAAAAAGAAGGAAATCTGTCACTTTTTAGTAAAAATAATCGGCAATCAGTATCGGTTTAAACCGAAGTACTTGTGTTAAATTAAAAATGATTTTATTTTTAAGATTAGCAAAAATGTGGTTAAAATCAATTTTTTTTAAATAGATTCTGTTAAAGAAACAATATAACGTGTTTTTAATTAGTTAATGACATCCTGAAGACGAAAATGATATTTTTCGAAACTGGCAAATGTATTTTTAATTCATTAAGTGGTTAATAAAACAATGTTAACAATTTAAAATAAATAAAAATGATTATATTACTCGTCAAATAAGTGGACAAGTTTTCGTGAAAAAATATTTAAAAATCCTTTGCTTACACGCTTCGCAAGAAAATTGTTGTAAAACGTGACGTTGAAATAATATTTGGGCGCAAAATATAGCAAAGATATTAAGCGACGTAATAGGAAACGGACACTCTTTCAAGATCTTCACGTGATGGCTCGTGACGAAACAATTTGGCTTTATTCCCGAAATGTCACGCTAGCGGACCGACGCCAAAATATAATAGTACACCGTTGTACTATTTACAGCTAGTTGAAGGGAACAATCTACAAACTCTTGTCCGTGTATTCACAAACAATTATTATCCTGCATCATCAGCAACACGACACCGAGTGACGTTTTCTAAAGAATACATTATTCATTGCTTTTCCGCCCAATGTGCATCACATAAGCTATCCATTCTTAACATCACGAAATCAACTTCATTCCTATTGATCAATTCATTCAAAACTTGTCATAAAAGTCCAAACTTGAGATTAAAATTGCTACAACGGTACCAATATATTGAATATTGCATTTTCTTCTTTTCTCTGTGGTTGTGTTAGTGTATTATATAACTGAATTTTTTTCAATTTTTTTTATATTGAACATTACAATTTTACATAAGGTTACTTCATATTTGTATGTTATTTACTTATTTCACACTCTTGCTTCATATTTGTACATTATTTACTTATTTACTCTTACTTTACTTACTCTTTTTTTATTTTTGATACATTGAACAATGCAGTTACTTTAAGTTTTACAGTGTATTTATATGCTATCTAATTGCATCTTGTTTTACTCTTTATATATATATATTTGTACATTGAACATTACTACTATATCAGAAAAGCACGATCTGCTATAATACTAGTGTAGCAGGCAGGGTACTGAAATATATGTATTATTTTGCTGCAATATTATCCGATTATAACAATATAACGCCACTGTACTACTATGAATCAAAAAAATAAAATAATAATAATTATTATTTTCAATATTCTTACACACCACCAAATTCATCAAGCACTAGTCCTGAAGCATTAATGTGTCATACAGTGGAACCTCTTTATTCGTTAGCCCCTATATTTGATAGAATAGAATAGAGCCAGAATATTATCGAAAAATGGCACCCAAATATTGCCATAGTCAACCAAAACATAAATGAATTCAATGGTACTGTGATTGACTACTTCATGAAAGTTTTAAAAAACAGACAGAAACAGGCAACATTGGATAAATTCTTTGTTAAATAAGAGTGTTACTGAATTATCAGCAAACGAAAACCATCACCAGTATTATAGTTACCTGATGTTTAAATTGTCTCATAAATATTGGTAACTTTCCTCCTCTTCCGCTTCTACAATCATGTCTTCTCAGTACAATAAAGGTAAAGTTTTTATATTAAATTTATTCACTTGTGTACTATTTTTGTGGGCTGGGAACGAATTAATTGAATTTCATTTATTTGTCGTGGTAAAAACTGTTTCTATATTGGTCAGATTCCGTATTCGTCAGGCCCCCAGAAACAGATTAATGACGAATATTAAGGTTCCACCGTACTTTCATTTGATAAATCTTTCTTTCAATATAAATCATTTGTGTATTTAAATTTGCGATATCTTCATTTTACACGCACATTGCACATGCAGCTATCATATCTCGAAGATGGAACTCGAAAATAATTTTATTTTGCATCATTCATGAAAATGAAAACAAGATTCGTTTTCAACTTGTAACATCACATACATTTAGCACGACCCATCCAACTGTCAATTAAACAGAATGGTTTACAATCAAGTAGATATGTACGAGTATCTATATATCTACACATGAATATGATCTTTATGTGTTGACACAGTGGCTAGGTACATTAAACCAACATGAATCTTTCCTCGTTACTTTCTAACTTTCTTACCAATTTAAAACAGTTACAGACTCCATTTCTATATTTCGTGTCGTTATTATATGCGCCATACGTTGATCTATCATTTATATTTTCATCCTCTATGTGTTTAATTCTTACCTGATTAATTTTGGTCATGACTGCTATGACAACAATTAAAAACTTTTGCTGAAAGCTTTTGCTGCTTTTAAAAGCTGAAATTTCAGAAAAATCCCGGTAGCAACCAAATATCTTTATAGTTGATTAATTTAATACGTATTAATTTAAAAAAATATTAATTTATGAATTACCTATATTACTTAATGGGTTATATATCAATACACTTAGATGATTGATTATGGTCGGATAGGTACTATTAGTGCAAACGAATCAATGAAAATTGTGCAGTCCACTGAATCATCGTTTTTAATTCAAACAAATAAAACTAGTAACAGTTATAAAGGAGTGCTTGGAAATTATTTACTTATAATAATATACTTGAATTATCTATATATAGTTCGAAATAAGTACTTATAACGTCACCTAATTCTTGTAACATTGAAGCATATTTACAGCTTATTTTGACTTGCTTCCTAGAATCTTATCTTTTCAAATAGGTAACTGACGCCAATATTCGTGATAAAATGCAAGACAGGATATAGAAGAAATAACGTATTTTAAAGATTACATATGTAAACACAAAGTATAATATTATGTTTCTAATATATTATGCCAATAGATTTAAACCTACTCCATACCAGCATATCTTACTTGTTTTGAATGTAAGCAACAATTTTAATTTAAATATTTAGGTATAACAGATAAAAGTATTGATACTTTTCTTGATTTTTTAATACTAATTTTGCGTAGTATCTAATAATGAACGATCTCATTTAATTTCCAATTTCTTTTTGATTTACATATATTCTAGAAGCCTTACTTACTACTTAGAGTACGCATTTCAAATCTGGAATCCATGGCAGATTACATATATTGCGAGATTAGAACGAATGCAAAATAGGTTTATTCGATATCTTAATGTTAGATCTAATCTATCATTCAACTCCTATTTAGATGCAGCAAACTTCCACAATATGAAAACCCAAGAACATCGAAGAACACGTGCCGACCAAATACTTCTCTTCAAACTACTGCAAAGCCATATTAATTGTCCCAGCTAATTAGAATTAATACATATATTTTTTTATTTTATTTTATTTTTTATTTTAATATTTTAAAATTATCAGTAGGATATATATGTATTTCATTTAACAATTATTTTTTCTCTATGAGAGTAGGACTCGTGTGTAAAGAAGGAGTATACACAAGATCATTTATGTTTCAGTTAGTCCGTATATATTTTTTTACTTCAGATACAAATTGATAGTAGTCTGAAATTGTTTTTTATATATTTTATATATTTATGATGGGAAGATTGATATATCTCTCCACATACCATCCAGATCTCCCCGGCAATCAGCACTCTTCCACATCCCGATAAGTAGAACATCTTACATACAAAATTTATTCATTCACCGGTCATGCAAATACCATAATGAGAAATTGACTTTTTCAACATTAGCCTTACTACGCTTAAAGAACCACCACAATCTCAATTTTCCCCAATCATTCTACCTATAAACACATCTTGATCTCTCTTTACCGCAACACTAGTTACAACCTCCCCGCCCTTTCTCCCTCTTTCTTCTTTTTATTTATCTTCTGCACCTAAACATACTTATGTGCCTAAACATTTCTGTGGATTTTCATAAATAGTATCACATGTTAAATATTTATTATGTTAGTTATAATAACACTGAAAAAATCCCTCAATAAAATAAAATTTAAATTAAAGCCTAAACAATACAAATTGACGTGTTTATTGCGTCCAAATGTTATTTAAAATGAAAAATCGTTTTACAAAATGCAGCTGTCCAGGCATTTCATTGTAATGTTACTTGAAAGAATTTAATTGATCATTTTAAAACTGATCTTATTTAAATATTCATTGTGTTTGCCACTTATGCGGTCCTGCGATATGATTTATTTATTTATTTCTTGTTGCTAACCAAGGATACTTAAGATCATAAAGCGTACATAACAACATGTTTTAAACAAATTTACTCATTATTTCACACATCTCCCCTTGCCAACATGTAGACATTCAACCGTACATTATTCGCTAAAAATAATAACTACACGGTGATACGTTTTAATTCGGTTATCACCCCGAATTTTGTTGACCCACGCGGTATCTTCGGACTCTTGGCGCTCTTAGTAATAAAAGCGGTTAGATTAACGAGGTTAGGAATATTGATTCGCATTAATTAAGCGACCATGGCATACACTTCTGCATGCGTGTCGTAATAAATGGCAGACAAGATGCCTTGGCAACAGACCTTTAGCATTACTGTCTGAATAAAGACTCGAATCGTAAGAAGACTCGGGGTATATTAAAAAGACACAGCGCACGAGACAATTGCATTTTGATTTACCTGTTGGATTAGTTATCATAATCAACGTAATTAACTTTAATAGAAATTATCCCGCACGATCATTAGGATATAAATTATCCCGCACGATCCCGTAGGACTGTAATGTTTGGCGGTCATTTTGATTTGAGGACGTGACAATAATAATTTAATTATATATTAACCGTTTGAATGCTACGCGTCGCAAAAGCGCTGCGATCGTTTGTATCGGAAATTGCTTAGCACTTAAACGGTTAAATAAATAATTGAACTTCCAAAAATGAATGCGAATGCGCGGTCACATCGGTCGGTAATGATTATATTATACTGGGATTCCATCTGTATTATATTTTTTTTTCAAAGCCAATCTTAATTCCTGCTTAATGAATTTATTTTTCCACATAGTCCGCATGAGTCATCCGTTGCGGCTTTTTAGTAGGCCGTTATTGTTGATATCCTCAATTTATTATCATTTTAAATTATTGTAACGTGCTAGGAGAATTGCGTCAATCCATCCTTAGAATTCTTTTGGTTCACGGCGGTCAATTACTGGTCCAATTGCGGCTCCAACCTTAAAGCAAGAGTGTTCGTAAATTTTCAGTGCGCAGTTGGCCAGTGAAATACGCGGCCTCCGCAACATTTTGTGAAATTGAACGGCTTATAAAAAAAATTTAATAATAATTTGATTGTTGCATTGACACCACCGACACATTGTTACTTTCTAAATAAATACATTAATTAACGTGCAATATAATTTATTTTTAGTTTTAGAAAAATACTAATATTTAGTGATAAGCGAGAATATCCATTATTTAATTATTAAAATAATTACAATGGCTATGTAGTGTGATTTCAATAAATGCATCCAGTAAAAAGTGAAAACTACCTAAATTTAAAATATCGTTTTTGTATTATATATGTACATATATATATATATATATATATATATATATATATATATATTTACATATCTTGTAGATATAAATTAAATAAATACGTTGTGTCAAAATTCTTTTTAAAAGAATATAACAAAGGAAAAAATACAGAATTGTTAGAAAATCTAGGATTTCAAAATTCTTACTTGAATAGATCTGCTTGCTCTGGCATCTACTGGATTCAATTGTACCTACTTCTCATTCTGATTTCTGATTTTGAAATAATTGAGTTAATCTATAAAAAAAAACAACAATAATTTCACAGAATAAAATTCTAATGTAAACTGATACCTGTAAGTGGGACTGTGACATCTGAATCAAATATTGTTTTCTTCGAGGCTCACAATCAAACAAATTAATGTCGTCAACATTAATAAATCATGCATACGATTCGAAGAATTATTTTCTATTTATCTTTGTTAACCTTCATTTAATTGATATCGCAAAATACTTATCAATTAAGTAGCTTAATTCAATTCAATAGAGGGTTATTAATAGTAGAACTACACACTACTTACTATGGGATCGGATCAGGTGTTAGGTGTGACTAAAGTAGTTCAGACATTCGTGTACTTGTCGATCTAATGGTACGACATTCGCCTAGTGATGTAGTGGTCGGGGGTTCAAAAGCCTCGTCCCTGGGAACAATAAAATTAATCATTTTTTAACAGCATAAGCGCTTGTAATACTAACTTTATTGATGTGACACGTATTCCGTCGCAATTGAATTGTAACGGGTACACGGATTGCGAATTAAAAATATTTATGAAAACTGACTAATACTGTTATACAGGTACAGAACAAATTTTTTTTAAATACCCCCTCCATACTTATTTGTCTTATCTTTAAAACTCAAAACCTAAAATTTCAATATTTTTATAAATTTCTGGTAAATCATGAAGTCACCGGCAGTCGAAGTTTATGTACACAGTAGGGTAATAATTTTTTGTCTTGCTTTAAAACATGCATGTGTAATATTTTTAATGCAACGTTGTTATATTGTTATATTTTTGAAATTTCTATATATATTATGATTCGCTTTGAGTACCACTACAACCAAATACATATAATTTTCAAAGAATTGATAAGTATGGAGATTGAGGTGTGAGATTTGGTGAACGTTATATATAAAGTGATCACTTAAGCCAGCCGAAGACAAATCGTAAGCCCTGTAATTACCCCACATATTTCTATATATCATTCCTTTAAAATATAATAAAATAGCTTCGTCTCTATGAGATATCTGATATTTATTTTAAAACTGTGCCTTTATAGGTAAAAATCAAGTAATTGTATGTTCTTTAACATATTCAATTATTCCTAAAAAAGTATTCGTTAAAAATCTTTTAGGTGCACCATTAATTTATAATTCGTCTTAATCCTACTATTTATAGAGAAGTAAATAATAATATTTTTTTATCAGCTTACTATGAGATTATACAAATTAACCGTGGCTTAGGAAACGGTACGTCTGTTATTGATTAAAACCCACAAATTAAATTAATCAATCAAAACATGGATAAACATGACAAAAATTTAATCTTTGGAACCTTACGTATTCAATATTTAGTCTTATAGTCGCGTGGCTTTTCCAAATTATATTTTATATTAAAGTTTTCACTAATCGTTGATTGAATGATTAATTATAATTATTCATTTATTTTTGTCACATAATCGGATTTAATAAAACAATAATGGTAGCGCTTTTATAATATTATGAAAAGAAAAATATTATTTTAAGCATTAATGCATAAATTGTTAACACTAAATCAATAATTAATTAGAATATTATTTATAAAATTTTAATACAAAGACAAAATAATTTTTAATCCCCTTTTTATAATGCGGGTTTACCGCCGCCTCTTTTGTAATCCACTGACAACACTGTCTAGCGCGCTCCGACGACGTTGCCAAATAACTTTTAATAAAATTGTTTAAATGTCTGGAGAGATTATTTACAATCCATCAAAATATTTTGTTTCCTCGCCTTTGATCTATGACTTACTGGATATGTTATTGTTAGTAAGAAAAAAATTGACATATTTATCAAAGTAGCGAAAATGTCGAACGTATTTTTAATATCTCTAGGATAAGATTACTTAAATGTTTTTTCTTTTATATGTTTGAAACGAAGTACACATTGTCTTTATTACGAATAAGAAAAAAACATACATTAGCGAAATCGTACGAATTTTGACGACTGGCAAGTATATTAACCATCTGTCATCTCTCTTATCTATGGTCATCTCGCGTCGCAACATAAAATGAAGCACTTTATTTTCTTATCCATAGTCGCAGTGTTAAATGCGACTAGAGATGTTAAATAGTTTGTCTTTTATATAATGCTTTACATTAGTCAAAAACTAAAACTGCTGTGAATTATTGATTATGAAAATGTAATTATTCGTTATGTTTGCGACCAAATATTTGTCAAATCATAACCAAAATTGTTAATGTATTCTAGGTTAAGTGAGAAAACTATTAATCCGATTCCGTCTTTACTTAAAATATCATTTTTGTTTTTTATTTATTATCTTAGTTTAATAACCATAATTGAGTTTAAAAAACATCTCCGGTTTCGGAAAACACCTTTTCCTTCTTCAGGATATGTCAAAACTAACTAAAAATACAGCATTGTTTTTCTATTACCACCAAGTTAATATTGCTAATTTTAAAAGTATTATCATTTTTGTGTTTATTATTGTCTACTCTCTATTCTTACATCATCTAGTTATCATTTTTGGTCGTTTTGACAACAACCATAGATAAAGAATATAACAGTGCTACTATCGATGTGTTACCAAGGAGGAATAATATTAATAAAGTCAAGATTATTTACGTGTGGTTTGTTTTGAGGAAAGTTCTATAAAAAAAACCCTTTATTTTAATTGTCAGTAGATTTAAAATAAATAAACGTCATTTTGGTGCATTTGCGTACCGTAATGTGAATGCAAAAGAAATGTTATCAAATACGAGAATGTAAATAAAACAGAAATTTAAGTTATTTTAACTTAGAGATATTTGAAACACGTTCGACATACTTATATAAGGCACGCCATCTCGCAACTAAGGTGTTTTTTCTTACTGGCAATGTATACGATGTACGTAAGAAAAGCAATTGGCTGTCACAATAGCTGCTAGGCCTCCGGGCGGCTATTGTGGCCGCCATGCAGCGGTGGCTGCTACACGATCAGGGTTTTCATATAAACTATTTTCGCAGAAAATATGATTTTGTAACATTATTTTTTCTTCATATTGGCAATAAGTACAAAGTACACTTCTTTATACATTAATATAATAAGGGATTCCCTTATTTAAATAGAGAATCTACTATATAGACACCCTAACACCCGCGCAGCGGTTATCAATGGCTGCGTAGCGAAGCGGTCACAATAGTCGCCCGCAGGGCCTACTAGCAAGTAATCGGCGATAGCCGATTGCTTATCTAGGTAAATACATCAGTAAAACGAATGCTCTTTGTCATCAAAAATAAGATACAAAATGATCTTTGCTGCCAGACTGACCCGCGTATGAATTATTGTGGTCAATGTCATTATAATTTTGGTCCACCGTATCGCATAATTCACGAGAATGATTTCGATTAATGTTTTTTTCGCTTGTTCAGCTTTATTGCCGTCGACAGACAGCTGTCCATATAATACACACATGTGTTTGACTTTGTTTCATCATCTTGCAGGGGGACAAATTATTATTTTCGGAAAATTTCCACACATACTAATTAAAAGGCGTCATCGTAATGACTTTTATCAGTAAATGTAATAATGTATGCAAATATATTTTAATAAATCCAGCTATTCTCTGAGCTTCATCATCGTTGGCGCAGATCACACGGTAAAGTCTGGAAACCATTTTTTCCTCTGTTTACCTTTGTAACACAGAAGACTTCAGAGTAGGGTAGAATCTTCCAAGGGTAGAAAGGTTTTCTTACCTTTGATGTGTGATTTACGATAGGTTCTACCTAGATGTAGACAAGGGTATCTAAAAGTTTTATGTAACTTGTTTCAGCAACCGATTGTTATTTTCTTAAAATAAGCGAATGTTGATATAAATGTAGCACAGTCAGTAGAATAGGAAGATAGTAAAGAAAATATTTGAGGGAACAGAAATAGAGGATATCCGTATACTACCTGGCATCATCAGATAAACCTGATATTGGAGGATGGGTCTATTAGAAGCCTTAATAATTTATTAACGAGCATGTATAAAAATATGTGTGAAAGTGAACTAGGCAAGGCGCCAAGACAGAAAAGTTTGATATTCTATCCGCTCTGACTACACGGCGTGATGATAAGTAAGTAAATAAATTAAATAAATCGACCAATTTAATAAAATGTTTTTTTTAATAGTTAAGTATACTGCAACCAAAATTCAAAAATACATGCAGAAAATATCTCCATCACACCCATGTGAATGGTTGTGTATGGATTGGTTAACTATAAAATAAATTCATTAATTTTCCCCCATACTATTATATCATCGCCAATCTTTAAGAAATGATTTGTTGGAGAATCCCTGCCCGCGCCAGGACTCTTCGTGTCAGATTCCGATCCCTGTTCTGGGAACATGGCGGCAGCGTCCTGAGAATGGCGTAGGGCCCAAGGGCAATGCCCCCGACAAGCCCCTAACCGCAGGTCCTTAGCCCTCTCTCCCCAGCCCCTTCCAACCCATGCCAGATGTACCCCCCCTTACTGTATCAAAGGTTAGTCTGTCTGAATGCACGAACACCATACACCCCCTAACTTCCCTTCCACTCCTCAGTGCGTCTGAGGCCCCAGCCCGATCCTTACGTTCATAATCTATATTGTGCACAATAGCGAAGGGCAAAACTTCATTTTGTAATGAATGTTTCACGAAATGCACGTTCACCAACTTAAAACGTTCACAATAAGCGCTTCATTCGAAGTATGTTGGTACCACTGGTTAGCCCACTCCCAATTCAGGTCGAAATCGCTTCGCACTTCATGTAGTTCAATGAAGTGTGGTTAAATCTTTATTTAAATCGTTATTGAACTATAATTTAATGAGTATCGGAAGTGTGAAACGAAGTACGTAATGTGATACTTCGTGAAGCATACACTTTAATGAACACCATGAAGTTAACTGCATACTTATGTAGTACTTTGTCAAGTTTTTCGAACTCGTTTGTTGTCTTCGTCCTTTACACAGTTCGCAGTTTATTGTGTTTGTGTGGGTTGTCGAAGTGAAAATCTTTATTCTATTCACTGTAACTGTGTTACTTGTTAGTGTGTGTGTGTGTGTGTGTGTGTATGTGTATGTGTGCAGCGCTTCTTGTGCAAAGTCTGAACTATCGAAGTATTGAACCATTGAAGTGTTAACACGATTTAAAACGCGTGAACTGTGAATATAACGAAGCAATTCATTGAAGTACTTCGTCCACTATGGACCCATCATAATAATAATCAAAATCGTCAGAATCCTCGGGTGACGTTGTCCTGAAAGTGCCAGACAATACGTATATCTATGATGTCTAAAGATATTTATTCTCGGGTTACACATGAAGCTATTTTCATGAATATAGATCATATTATAAACGATGCTTGGTTGGAACTACCCATGAATAAATGTGACTAGTATACGTTATGTAGAATGTGAAGAATATAAGATGTATTCGAAATTATTCGTAACTATTATTAGGCTTTCTTAGTATTTTTACAGAAAAAAAAAACAATTTTAATCTCTAAACGACAAGTTAAGATATAATAAAATAATTAATATTTTTCCAGAACTAATTTTGACAGCCAAACGCCTTATCAGAATTCTATTACTATACGTGTAAACTATAATACTAGTCTAGTGAATGGAAATATTTTAAAATGACTAAATAAAACATTTTATTTAGTGAATATAACTTGGATTAAATAAAATACTTAATTGAATCTAATATGTCAAACCACAAAGTGATTCCTTTCTACGAAAATGTGAATTTAACTTCATTTTGAAACACATCAGCTCGTCTTTCCTGTCGTTCATTAATTACTTTTGTTCATTTATACTTGCATGCATCAAATCTTCAATGATTTATTTCAATTGTTTACTTTTATATTGCTTCGCAATCAACAATTACAAGTCAATGTGTTTTATTGAACCGGACTGACACCGCAATAAATTTCGCAAAATTGGCAATGAATGTATTTTTGTAGTGCACAATTCTCAAAATTATTTCCCCCTCAATATATAATAATTAATAATGCACGTGAAACAAGATTTTTAATAAAATTTACTAGTATAAACGAAATATATACGGAAGATATCGGAGATATTAACATGGTACGCTATTTCTTAGTATCTAAAACCATAAAATAATAGTTTAACAAGATTACAAGTTTTCTTATGTTTTTACAAGTACACCAGTACTTAATTAGTAATTTTTAACATATGATACCTAAGATTACCTATCGCATAGCACGTATCATTTGATGTAGAAATTCTTTTAGATTAAATTAAATACAATCACTTTGTATGAAACCACGAAATTTATTATACATCAACCGGTTTCGCTTATATCAAGCTTCGTCAAGACGTATTTAAAACTAACAATAAATACAAAAAGAGTGCATTTATATATACCATACATAAAGAGGGAGATTGAATATAAACATACATGTGAAAGAGAGACAAAATACATATACAGTTAGAACATCAAGGGAGACTGAATATAAAATTATATGCGAATGAGAGATAGAATACATATATAGGTAGACGGAACATTAAGGGAAGAGAAAATACAGTGTTGATGGATATTAAATAGGGGCTAATGGATAAATTAATTTGATTATTAAGAATTGGCGTACCACTATTTACTGCCTTTTTAATTTCGAGGGCTTCTAAATTGTCCAACCGGAGGCCAAATCCATTTTTATGGAGGATATTGATCCCTGTGCTTATTATTAAAATAATGGTATTTTTCAATAATATGATTGGCCCTTTTTATGTATATATAAGAACGGAAATGTTAAAACGGCGTATATAATGTCTTATATCGCGATACCACCTTCCATGTTTATGGTGCACCGGTACTTGAATACTTGTATTGCATAAACTAATGTTCATCTTCGAGAAACACATTGATGTAACATGATTTGGCTGCTACCAAGGGCTGTTGGTATTATATTTTGTAATATGCACCAGCAGAACAAGTTACGGGCAGAGATCGGAGTCTGTCCTTCGGTTATTTTCTCAGCAAATGTTGTCTCTTGCCAGCATTCATCTCTTTCTCAGACCCGTCATCTCTTTCGCTTATTTTAAACCCACCTCTTTTGTTACCGACTTATTCTTTAAATAGAATACATACATACCTGGCTCAAAATTTCATTTAAAATTTTTAAGTGAATTATGGGGGTTCAAGGTAAACAATCTAAAAAATAATTCTTGAAAATACAATTTAATTTTTTTTACTGATTTATTAGTTTGAAAACACAAACGGTTATCAAATTCTTATTATTTTACCAAGCCCTTCAAAGAAAACGGAATCTAAAAATAATAAAAGTTTGATGCGTGCCACATTGACACGTGTAAGTCTAATCTTTTGTGTAAATTGCAAGGTCGCTAGAGGCATAAAGAAGCGTGCTGGCGGTTTAATGCCCTTTTGTGTGAGTGCGAGCTTTACAGCTGAACGTTTTGTTTCAAGTTTCGTTTCAACGAATTTAACAATTTAGAATAAAATTTATTTTGATATTTGATGTCTTCTGACTGTCCCCTGGATTCCTTGTTCTGCGGAAGGCGGCTATCTTCAATATACGTATTATATTAAGGCACGCAGAATCTTGCGAGACGGAGGGCAGCGATATTACCTTCCTCGAGTTAAACCCGTCTCACCCACCTTGACTGTAGTATTCCATACTAAACATTGAGAATCTCGCAATGATATAATGTAAGTCTCTGATGACACAAGAAAATAGTTCAGTTCATATATGCGCGCGTGACCTTCGTCGCGGTGAGATTGTCGTACGCCTTAATTAAGATATACACAGACACTACGTTCGATCGCGGTTTTGGGTATCCATCGATGATTAGTGACAGCACGGTGGGGCATCCACTTGGAAAGTGGCAAACTGAAAGTAGCTTCCGTTATCCGATTAGCGGTCAATCGGACGCGGTCCGGGTAAAAACCGTTGCAGAGAGATTCGCGGGTATCGGGGGACCCGCGGTTACATAAAGCAAAATAAAACATTTGAGTCGCGACCGATGACGTTCCCACAATTCTACGTACGGCGGCTGTCATTAGACCGTTAAGAGAGCGCCGGGGCGAGGGGGCGGGACGCGACGTGTTGAAAAACCCGCGGCTCCCCACCCCGCCCCGCGTGACGTCGCCGCCCGCGAGGCTATATAACGGCGCGCGTCCGGGCGCCATCAACCAGACTTATGGAGTACGCAGTCGAGGTTGTTTGGCACGAGCACCGGCTTTGCTAGGCACCTGCCACCCTTTACTAATACTATTCTAGTCAGTTTTACGGAGTGTAGCCGAAGTTTGAGTCGTCTTCTGTCACGATTCAGAACGTTCACGCAAACAAGTGATAAGTGCAATATTCAAATATTGTATACAAAATTAATTGTGATACTACATTTAGACGTATTTATTTAATAAGACATAAATCGAACATAAAGTGTAACAACTCGCCCGTTCCCACCCGTCGATCGGAACTGATAAGTGAAACGGACAAAGGTGCTAGTTAAGTTAACGGTTCGAGAGACGCAGCAATCAAACGCTAGAACCCGCCTCACGTTCCTTGCGCAAGAGGAATAGACTGAAACAAAGTCAAGACTTTGAGCAACTTGTGGCTCACCACGAGAATAGTATATAAGATGGTCGGAACCAACGGTACTATGATGGCTATTCGCATTGTCCGCAGCAAGCTGCGCAAGAGGGAGGAGCACTCCAACAGCGTGCATCCTGCCGATGTGATCCTGCAGGCTCCTCCGCCGCCCTGCGCTCCCGCCTCCAACGCGGAACCTGTGGCCTTTCGTCAGCAGCCCCTGTGGCAGTTCCCGCCTCCCTTGCCGCCGCCCTACGTGTACAGCAATGATCAGGTAAATACTCCTATCCTTTACGGTCTCCAAAAGTTCTAATCTTGACCTACTGCTATCACATTACATAACCAGTAATGACAACTCTATCACGCCGCTTCTCGTGGTACAGCGGATTAATTAACATATTTTATTTCCCAGATAAGTTTGTTTTACCATCGTGACACACGTGGCTTTACTTGATGTCATTATTTATGTAACAATACGCGAGAAAGTACCATAAATAATTAACATTTGTGACACTTCATAAAAAGGGTCATTATTCCCAAGTTATTGAAGGTAGTTCTAACGAATGTAGTTCATAGCTGTCCCACGTTTCACCAGCTCGTGTTTTATGGCATCCTCCACTACTCTTATCGTGGTAGTCCTTATCGCAATATTCCACGGCCTTTATGGCCGCCGATATGTTGATTATTTTCTGTGGGATCATTTCACGGTTCGGTCGTTTAAATTAAATTTCCTCGCATGCATTCGTCATTTTTTTGAATATTTTTGTACCTGCACATCATGCCAAGGATATGGATAGGAAGTCATATAAATGTGACTTATTTCCTTATAAAAAATAATTTAATATTAATAATTTATTAATAACGTTATTTACATAAAAAATAGAGAGGCATATGAAATGTATGCTTTCCGTTTTATATTCCAAGGTTTTTTTTAGTTGGCTTTGATGTTTTTTAGTACATTAGTGTTCGGAGAATATTTTGTTTTGTCAGTGTAAAATTGCATAAATAACTGCTATATACTTTTCATTAAATGTCACGATTTGAGGACTCCAATCGTTCACGTTCGCCGCTGATTTCCCAAGCTTTGATGGTTGGAAAGTAGGTGGCCTGTTCCAAATTGTTTCAATGGCGAAATATCGTGGCGGATGGCTTTAATTTAGCATGTTTTTTTTTTCTTTGCGGTTCCCATTCTACATATATACAGGCATAGCAGTATGTAGTCAGAAGGGGAGGATGTAATATAGGGCGTTGAACCCCCATAGACTTCTGTCGACTCGTTCAATAACAATACATGCACTGTCATATTCCTTCTGACGATAATTAATACCCTCCTTTTCGAGTCCTCAAATTAAAAATGACTACTCGTGTATTATCCATTATTGTGCGTGGAGGTCGCAACAATATATTCAGCCCCTCCCCCTCCCGAGAAGTTGCTAATACTTATTCTCATCCGCCCGTGACATGATTTCTAATAGTTGGTTTTCGCTTTGTTCCCAGGACACCATGTTACAACCAATCGGCAACGAGCGTGCGAGCTTCAGAAACCTCCGCAAGAACATCGGAGGTCGCTGGCGACGCCTGGTGAAGAGGAAACCGGAACAAGACGTGTACACGATACCACCGGAACTCAAACCTCAACTCAAGCAGATCTACGTTTATTGATTGAGATATTTCCTCTAAGATATTATGGCGTGTGATACCCACCGACATATCACGCGCGACTCCGAAGTGTCGTCTTGTGCCTAGATATTAAGATTTTTTTAATACTTTCTTTTTAATAGAATACAAGCGTGACAGGATGGTTTGAAAGGATAAAGATCAGAAAAGCTATTGTATTTATATTAATAAATTATTAACTCTCATAGACATTCTAAATATATATCTGTAACATGTGCATAATCATTGCTAGCGAATTGTGATCCATGTATCACTGTTCAGATTATTGTATTCCTATACTTGCAGTTAAAAGCCATAAAGAATATTTAAAAACCACCGAGTTAGGTAAATGTCAGGTGTTTTCACGTATCAAGTGAGGGTTGATATGAAAATGTCTCAATAAAGTAACCAGATTGTGGTTTTACATTTGACAACTATTTTTTAGAGGTAAAAGTCATTATTGTTATTATTTATTGCGTGACGAAAGTAATTTGACTGAATGTTGCGAGAGAGTCTAGCATACTGTGCTTATTTCTAAGATCGTATGAAGTGTACTTTGTTATTGGAAGTCTGTAATACTAGAAAAAGCGGTCGCGCACATAGCAACGATGGGCCAATAGATGTAATTTTTAATTATAATTGAGTATTATTTTCACATTCACGAGTGGCCTTCTCTTATTGTATTGTGAAGCAGGTCGGGAAAAAATACACATATAGACAAAGAGATTTGAACAATAGTGTTTCGAGATTTGCAAATTCGTCTCAGTTTGTACCTATTCACAAGTACGTGATTTTTTTTTTTGTAATTTCAGTCGCATTTTTGTAATTCCTGTAAGCATAATTTCAACCCAAAAATACCTAATGTGGAAAAGTTTAAAATGTAAGAGATTCACAAAAAATGTATTATTAATTTTAATTGATGCACGTTTATGTAAATATGTAAAAAGGAAAAATGGTTAGTTCCGTTATTGTGTAGTGGAGATGCTATCAACCTAGCCAATGTTTTTTTTAATGTCTAAAACCTTTCAAAAAATATTAGTTATTCTGAATGCATCCAAATCCTCCTGGCGAGACAGCGGAAAAAATTGTTACTTTTCTGAAAAAAATGTTTTAAAAATAGGAGAATGAATCGTGTCACTATGTAATCTTATTTAATAGGTTTTAGTATTTGAAGAAAAAAACAATTTAGCTCATATTGAGCCATTTGTCCTAGGGAGGAGATGAATATATACTTTAGTGTAAAAGTCTGTCATTTTCATATATTCAACATGATTGTTCAATATATGAAATGTGAGTGAGAAAGGTGGGAGCCGAGTGGAATCATATGTGATCCGGAGGAAAAAAACATTCATTTTGTGAAGTTGTAACTACAAATATCCTTGGAAAATGAAATATACAAAAACTTTTACAATGAAAACCTGAAATTTTATTCAAATATCCTTATCCATAACAATTATTGTAAACCGAGGCGCCACTGTGGTGATGATAATACAAAAGAACATCCACAGTTCGGGCAAACAAATAAAGGAAAGTTGTGTGAGTATGTATGTATGTACATTTCAAAACAAAAACAAAGCTTAATAAACATTTTCTTGCCCCACTAGCAATAGTAATGGATGGATGGCGAGTCATAAAAATCCTGACGGGCCAAAAAAATGTTGCAACACGAAATACATATCACTTCATTGATTTAAAACAAGGAAATGTAAAATCTTACGTAGGTAAATTTTGTCAACTTATGCAATAGAGAATTAATCAGAAAAAAGTTCAAACAGATATTATTTTTTGACCACATAGTTTCAGACTTACCCTTGAGCGCGTGACATTGCAAAAAAAATGCATTCTCTTTCTATCAGGAAGTGATTAAACCTAAATGGGAAATAATGAATAATAAATATTTGTAAGTTAGAATATTGAGGAAAATTAGAAGTAATAGATAATGCTAACAAAGATAAGAAATCAACGAAGTTTTATGCCAAATTATTTCATGGTTTCATGTAGCGTGTAAAAAAATTATCGATGTCGGTAATAAGGCATTAATTTGTTATTGTTTTAATTCTATTAATAACATTCGGACAATACTTGTAATATCATTATAGTAAAATAGCGATAACTGTTTCACTTCCGCATTGCGCCATTGTTTTGCGAATTCTTTAATCGGTAAATTGTGACTTTCTACTAGCGTCGTGTTTTATGAGCAAAAGGAAAAACAAAGGTCGAAATATGCATAATAAAAGTAAACTTTTACATGTATGAAATCGCGTAATATTATCAAACTAAACAATGAAAGAAGTTAAAGAATTATAAACGTTGGTAACTAAATGCATAAAATACTTAATTCAGAGTGACATCTAGCGGATTATTTAAAAAAGTTTTTTTTAAATTGCAAAAGCTTCGCTATAATGTTGTAAAAATTTGTCAAAAGTTCACTAGATGGCGGACATTATAAACAGACAAAATTTTATAGAAGAGTATAGACATCTATTGAAAAAAAATACAATCTTTTAAGTTAATACTGAATCATGTTTTTAGAAAATAATACATGTTTTCAATTAATGCAACAGGTAACATTTATATTATTATATTAGGAGTTAAATTAAATATGATGTATATATTTTCTTTTTGAAAAACTGAATTACGTATTTGATATGACGGTATATATTTGCTTTTTGAAAAAATGACTTACGTATTTGATATAAAGCTGCATTATGTAGAATGTAGACATAAAATACATTGTTGACAAGGCTCCATGATATAAACATATGTATAATTAATAAATGTATTACATCATACATACTTAAAAATTATATATCACATGAACACGTTTGCCCATTTTGAATGGTAGCAACCAAACACAATACGATACTTTCTAAAAATATTATTGTTAATAATATTGTATAGTAAAAAGGTTCAGCAAAGACCAGATATATATCGTGTTACTACTATTACAGTAGAATTTGTAATTTAATTGTAAGAAAAGGTCAAAGTACTTACTCATCTTGGGAAAATGGTTGAGTCACTCCTTGATATGTAATTCATGTTGTATGGAAACATTTGTGCGTATCGCTGTCCATGGCATGCACCAGATACCACTTAAACCACTGTCTTTACAGAAGTCTCGAAGTACTTGAAGTTTGGACATAAATACTTCTGAATACAAATTAAATGTATTAATTAGAAATATATACATATAAAATCAATTCTATCTAAAAATATTGTTGTTGCTACCGGGATTCTAGCCTGTATCTCTTCCAATTCGGGGAAAGTGCATTAATCGATTAATAAATTTTATTAGTATTTAAAATATTACAGACCTATGTTCTGAATAATTCAACAACTTCGCAATAAGAATGAGTTCTCCTTAAGGATGTTCCCAAAAAAATCACTTTTCTTACAATCTTTTTGAAACTTTCTATACACATATGAGTGTCTTTTATTCGTAGAAATTTTTTTCAATAGTCCTTGCGGTAGTCAATTTGTAAACATTGTCTATTAAAATGAGCATATTTAACATACGAACCATACCCCTATAGATGTTGTAGCGCAAGTTTAATTGAATAGCAATAGTAATTTTCTTACGATTGTTTTGGAAAACTGAGAATCATTAATTGAAAATTTAACAAATATCTTTCTGTAAAAATAACTAAAACAATCGGTATTCGTTTTGTTATAAAAAATGTTAAAAGTAAGCTACTTTTGAATGGTTTTGATGTTTCCTTTTATAATTTGAATAGTGAGAGATTTTTGAACTTCTGCGTATGTGAGCGGAAGCGAAAAAGTACACTGTACCTCAACTATTTTTTATTCTATTCATAGTAGTTCATAGTAGTTTACATACATCTTCTTGAAGATTGAGTAAGACTGCTCTTTGGAAAAGTCCTTAATAATAGTTTTATTATTTACAGAACCATAAAAATTTATTCGAATGACAAAAATGTCAACGTTTTTTAGACTTAGGTACATAATAAAGTACATGCATTAGCAAAATAATTATGTCTTCGAATTAACTAGTGGAAATGTAAACATAATAAGAATGTGTTCTCCTTAATAATATATAAGTTGTATCAATGTGTCCAAAATGTAATAAAAATGAATTATCAATTGATAATATTACTAACAATACTACATTTAATTAGTATTTAAAATATCACAGACTTTTGTTCTGAATATAATACAACTTCACAATAAGAATGTGTTCTCCTTAATATTAAACATTTCTCAATACCCATGCGTCTTTTGATTTTTATTATTTTTATTATGAGTAAACCAATGCTGTACGGCATGTGTTGTTCCATAAGGTGAAAATGAAAATAGATTATATTGTATAAAACTTGTGTTTATTTTAAAAGTATAAAGAATGTATATTACTCGCATGGTAGATTTTTAAAAAACAAAAAATGTGAGAACAATATAATATATAAAATGTGCTGTACAGCGTTGTTCTACTCACATCAATTGGAATCTTTTTTGCAGAAACGGTTACTCTTTTTTTCCAAATATGTAGTTGACCAGCATCTTTCATAATTTTTCTCTTGATATCTCCAGTTTAACATGTTATATATCCTTTTCTTTGTTTATTTAATCTCCTAACATAACTCGGTGAGAAAACTGCATCTGACAAGTCCCCCATCTTGGGTGCTTTACAGCGTTGTTCTACCACAGGGCATATTTTAACGTACAGTAACTCCGTCAGGTTGTAGAATTTTGAACTACCAACTACACCAAAATACACGTAATTTGGCATACTTAATTCAATACTCTTACGTCGTTTTTCAGGTGACGTCTTCAATTGTTGACCAATTGGAAGGATTTGGAAATAGGTAAAATCAACGAAGTCTATTAGTAAGATGTAGATAAAGTTATGAAAAACAGAATGATATAAAAAAATAAATACCTGACTACTTATTTGACAGAGTTGTCAAAAATTTTGTAAGCACATCACCCTAATTTAGTTAGGTAAGTACTTTTAAAAATGTTTTAGAACAAAGTCATCATTTTAAGAAAATAAATGCAAATAATATAGTGTATTTATTTCTAACAGATTCATTTAAATTTGAAATATATCGTGTTTAAATAAACTGCCAAATATCTTGGAAATTAAATGTTTTTATAGTTATAACACTATAATTTGAATGCAAATAAGTTTCATATCACTACACAACCAAAAATCAAGCTTCGTGCACTCAAAGATATTTTCAAAGCATTTCTCATTCCCAAAAACGAGATGAAAAAAAATAAAAATTCGTTAACGCCTCGTACTTTAAGTCGCGTTGTCGTTAAAGGCTTAGACAGTTAAATAGAAAATAGCGTGTTAGTCGTAAAACATAATACAAAACGTCATATTTTAAAGTATCGTTGACAATTTATAAGATATGAACGATTGATACTTTTGAACTGAGTGCCGTGTTTTGTCGGCTGTCTGCCCGGAGATTCCAGTCTTTAAAATGCTGCGCTTTGAATAGAGAAAGCACCTCTGGATGAAGGATTCGTGAACACTTGTAGTCTGCTGCGAAAACTGACGAAATATCCAAAGGTTTTAGAAGTTTCGTGGCTGCCATTAGTCTGTGACTCTCGTGGCTTGCAAATGAAAGGTGGTTCAGTTGAGGGAGGTAAAAAACGAAAAGTATTTGCAAATGAGTTTTTGTGGTCTAGCAATGCATCCTTTTGTTACTCCAAACGTAGGTAGATATTTTTTTATAAACGTATTAATTGGAAAGACACATATGTAAAATCAATTTTATCGAAAAATACTGGATTTCTTCGATTCCGTTTACCGTGGGAACGTGCATTAACCGATTATGTTATACCAACACAGTGTTTTGACGACAAATTTTCGAACTTATATGTTACACTTTTCAAATTAATACATCTATCATTCCATTATTTGAAAGCCATCTTCTTTATTTTTACGGAATCTCAAATGCTTTTGAGTAATCCGATAGGAGACGCCAGAATTTTGGACACAATGACAACTTATGTATTCTTATTGTGAAGTTGTAATTATTTATAACATAGGTCTGCGATATTTTTAATACAAATAAAATGTATTAATTAGAAGGATATACATATAAAATCAATTTTATCGAAAAATATCGTTCGATTTCTTTCGATTCGAAAATCGTCAAAGCACCGTGTTGGTATTGCGAAATCGGTTAATGCACGTTAATGGAAGAGATCCAGATTCGAATTCCGGTAGTAACAATAATATTTTTCGATAAAATTGATTTTATATGTATATCTTTCTAATGCCGTGTGTATCCGACCTCCCTGGTATTGCAAGCCAATAATTAACCACAATACCAACACTCACACGTCAACCCTGATGATGGTCCCGAATGGAATCCGAAATGTCGACAAGAGGTTGAGTACGTACGGAAATATAGCCAAGAAAATTCTACACGCAATATTTTTAAAGGGCGCGAAAAACCCGAGAACAGAACTAATATTAATGACCTATAGACCCATAATGTCCAAACTAATATATAGTAAACAGATTTTTTTTTTTTCATTTTTTAAAAACATTTACTCCTTAATTTCTTTTTAACATTACCAATATAATATTCTGAATGTACATGTAATGTAAATATATGTATGTATTCAGTACATTATGTTAACAATTATAATTTTAACTGTTATATTGTTTATCGTATTTTTTCTTTATTATAAAGATTTTGATTATATTTATAATGGATAAATAAAATATTGGCAGGTGAGTACGAAGTAATGATAATTGTTTTCTAATCAGGCAATCGTAATCACATTTGTTTTTATGTCTTTAATAATGTTTGATTTGAGTGTAGTGTATATATATATATACATATACTATTGAGTGATATTTTGCATTATCACCTTTATCGCTTTATCACTTTCATTCATTATGTTATTAATATAAAACTTTACTTTAAAAAAATTAAAAAGAAGGGGCTTTAAGCATAAAATGCAAAATATTAATTATTTACGTCTGGCTATAAACCGTTGGGTAACTGATTAAAGGTCACGAAAATTTTTTTTAAAAAGACTAATACGTCTGGCCTTATCGTGTAATTTTTATTTAATTTGAAGAGCCCGCACACCGGAAAGTGCTCAAAACTTTCACTTCATTATTTTGCATTTTATCAAAACTTTGTTGGCAAGTATTGTGTAGACCCTTGAATATTGATACAGGATAGTAAATAAGTGGTGTAGACACTCATAATTAACTATACTACATTTTTTAACAAATGAACCAAGTAGGTTTGCACTCAAAAATTAGCACAATACTTTCAAGTTATATATAAATAAATATTTACAAATTAAAGTTATATACCATTCCACAGTTGTTACGAACGTGTATAACCGAGAATCCATATCCGTGTATCTACCTATAAATTAACAAGTACGTAAAGCCTCATACATGACATTTCTTGTGTACCGTATTTAACGGGAAAAAGGACACCTGCAAGCCGAACATGCGACCAATTTCTACATTATTTCTTATGTAAAAATACAGGTCATTATATATAATATAAGGGCCTGTTTGTATCACGTCTGCCATACCATAGTATAATTAAAAGCACGTAGGTAGAAATTATACCTATATTAGACGCCTGTAAATACTTTCTAAGCAGTTAACTTGAATATATCCATCGTGAAGAAACCTATAAAGTTTGTGTTGAAAGGAGTACTTCCTGAAATCTTAATAGCTAACCTTCACACATGTCTTTACAAAATATTACAAATCGGTTAAAATATCCAGAAAATTGAAAAACCTGTATCTGAGAAAAAATACGAAAACGAGGAAATACGACGACGGATCTATTTTAGTGATCACAAATGCGAATAATATACTGAAAGATCAAAAGACAAACTAGGCGTTCAATATACGTACCTAATCTATGAATGAATATCTTGATGTTCAGAGAAGCAGCATCTGTGTAATAAATATAAATGATTTTATAGATGTAAATAAGATCGCCTTCAATATATCAAGCCAATAATCAACGCAATACACAATTAAATAAATATAAATGTTAAAACATTGAAAATTGTATTAATTCAAATTGAATACCAAATCTTTACTTTCATTACATTTAGAATACACCTAATAAATTCATGAAATCAAAAACTATTATATTTTTAAGTATTTATTATACCCGAATGTATAGATCTTATGTGATACGTGCACAAAGGTATAAAGTATTTTACTACAGATACAGAATTAATAAAATAAGAAAACGTAATGTTCATTTTCTGTAACTAAAGGAAACGTTCAGAAATGTATTTATATTAGGTTTTATGAGAATCTAAAATTGTTTAAAGGCAATGACGGTTACTGATCGTAACCTGACTGAGAATTTTTCTGTATTGAGTCGGGTATTAAGCCGCTATTTATATATTATTTTTTAATATATTTTTTATTAATTGATAATTTAAAACATGTCTAAAACCTTAACACACTAACTATAATTAAGAAGAATACAAAAAATTGTAAAATCAATTACACAATTTATTGAAACCTATTAAAATAATAGCTTTTGACGGTCATCATATGATATTAACTACATTCAAACAATTGTGACATTGAATGAAGAACATACGACCACACTCCTACGAACGTGGAAAAAATTAAGTATTCTATTCAACCATTTGACAATTTAGCTTACAATGTATTTGAATGTAAAATCTTTCTGATATCTACTCCAGACACCGCCTACTTTCAAACGTCGCTTGGTGTCTGAAAATATTTTCCCTTAAACCTATTAATAAAGATGATGCGAAGCCTTTGCTGGTTCCCTTTCCGGCGGCGCATACTCCATACATACCTCCACATGTATTATTTTCACAGACGGCCGGCGTCGATTTTTCATACTTTGGGAGACAAAGGTGGAATCGTAGGGATAAAAAACATTGCGAGTCGCTACGAACTCATTCTAAAAATATATTTAAAAATATATTTTATGAAAATAATCATAATTTTGGTTTGATTTTAATTTTATTAATTTTCTCGCTACACGTGATTTTTCTGATTTAATTTATATATAATGTATTATTTATTAAGGATAATATTGGAGCTATAAGTAGGAATATAACCGTATATTTCTCCAATCTTAATAGTTATTATATGATAGTTACCATAATATTATATCATCGTTGTTGATAGTGTGCGCGTGCAGATAGTTTTTTTTTAATTAGAGGCCATAAATATTAAATTGTTGTATACTTCTCATATTATGAATTTATCCAAAACAGAGCTACTATAGATAGCAACACCTAAAAGGTAATACTTAATACAGTCAACATCTGCGAATGCTAAATCTGCAGTTAAGTTATAAGGCGTGCGCGTTGATTCAAATCTTTCAATGAATACACAAATAAGCAAAACTGCCGGTGCATTCGGAGACATTTTCTTCTTGAGGCAGCCCGTCTGCTTGTAAATGTATTTGTGGTGTCACATGTGGACTATTATAATAGTATTTTCACTAGCCTGCCAATGTTTCAGTTTGATATACTACAATCCCTTCTAAACGCGCTAACACTAATAATATATGGAGTTTCTAAATTCTATCATATAACATACCTTTTGCACGAGCTACATTGGCTCCGGTTCCCTGAAAGAGTTGAATTTAAATCGTGCTAGTTGATATACAAGGTGACACACAACATGGCGGCTCTATATCTTCAAGAGCTTTGTATCCCAGACAATTTGAATAGTCAGACTCTCAGGTCAGCCTTTACTTCAGCCGCAGGAAAGGTTGTAGAATCGACCAGCCATTGCCATAAGTATAAGTTTAGTAAACGGGGGTTTGCGGTGGCAGACCCAAAAACGTAGAACTCTTAGCATAAGAAATATCAGAGACTTTATTTAAGACGAGATTAAAAACCCACTTTTAAAAAAAATCATTATCATTAGTTCAAATAGTAATTTTAAATACAAATAGTATTATAAACAGTTTATGAGTAAAACGCCCTTGGGGTCAATTATTTTACGAAAATGGCGCTATAAAAATTATCCAATATTATTATTACTATCATTATATCTTATTCTTTAAATTAACGAGCTTGGGGACATTTGCAGTTCAACACGAGCTTTTTAAAATAATTAAATGTCGGGATCATTGCAATTTAATTTCTATCAAATTCAATTTCTATCAAAAATGGATTTTCTGAAAGAGTCCTGCACGTTGGCATTTGTTTGGACAACTTATTTTTGTAAAGTTCAGGAATAACATCACTATTCAGCGTGGAAACATTTTTTCTATAGATTATTAGTGTTATGAAAAAGCCAGATCTAGTATTTTCTCAAATAGTTTTGCAATAGATAAAATAGATCACGTTTAACGTTAGTTACGTCTACATAATATAAATAAATAAATATAGAAAAATAAAACAAAAAATGCGTTTTCTTTCCAAACTGTACACAAGTTCATATCTCATTAATATTATATTATGTGATCCTTTACTTACTGTTGTAATAGGAAGATCCGATTGCAAAAAATGTTCATAGTAATTTTTTTTTTGTTTTTAATGGTTTTTTCTATAAAGACTTGAAATGCGATGCGTAAGAGGATTATTTTAATACGATTTTTAAATATGCTTATTGGAAATATGTGTTTAATAAATAAAAATGAAAAGGGGTTTAAGTCTCAATGAAAGCCTTAAAAAGATTAATTTAAACGGCTAAATATCAGAAATATGATAATGTTTTAAATAAGATTGATATTAGAACATATATAACTCTTTTTATATAATATATAATTATTAGATATAATCGACAAAAATGTACCATATGTAGATAACGTTCTAATAATAAAAAATATGGATATAATAATATAAAATATGGATATATATGTATAAAGGCTGAAACGACAATCTTTATGTCTCTTTCTTCTTGCAACCGTAACCAAAAGATTATGGAGACGTACGTTTATAAAATAAAATCAAAATCATTTCAATTGTTGCGAGTCAAAGATTGGTTAAAATTTTTAAAAATATTTTTTAAATTTACACCCATTATGAATTACTGGTGAGCAGCTAGAGTTGATACAGGGGTAAGAAGGAATATATCATACCTCCCCCAGAATGATGATCTATTACGGAATGATAGATTCCTCGGGCTATTTCGAGAGTTTATCAATGTATGGGGCTATGCTGAGAATTCTTGCTGCCAGAAAGACCTGACTGGCAAATTATTCAGCTATTCCTGTAGAAACCCTCCAGCTTGCCGGATTGTGATTTTTGTCGCTCTATTCTTCTGTCGGGTTTAACTACAACATTAACCCGTTTAAAAGTATGTGTACACTTCGAAAAGTTCAACTACGACTAGTTATACGGTATTATTATAATTTTATTTTGTATTCTTTCTTTCTGTCATATTTTACTTTACTGACTATCCTCCATCGTTTTTATTTCATAGACTTTTTTACATCGTAGAGTTCAGCCCGTCTCATTTCTACTTAATATATACGTGTTTAAGAATATCATTTATAATAATGAACTGTTACACAATATTATTTTTCTTCGTCAGTAATTTAGATTTACTTTAAATGGAGCACCCCTTATCAGTGTTTGTATGAACGGAGAACGGACACTAAAATCTTTGGCCAGGTATGCTTGCACTTTGCTGATTGCGCCGCCTACACCCAGCGTCATTATTTGGGCCAGATGACGGAGCGTCTCGACGCCGCCGCCGCCGGTTGTGTGCGAAACAACCCCCGCCACCTTATGTGAAACACAAGGAGTAAATGTTTTAGATTGTGATGAAATGAGTTATTAAACGTTGATTTGAATTAAAAATAAATAAAGTTTGTGAGTACATAAACAAGATTGCTAATATGTCAATAAAATAATGCATCTGTCTTTTGTTTTTAAGAGTATTTCTTGAGAAGACGGAGATTGAAAGATCAAGAGGTCGATGGTGAGCATTCGATATACCTATTTATAGACAATTTATATAACCCCGTTTTGTGAATTTCTACTAAGAATAGCAATTAAATATTGTAGTATAGTAAATAGTTTTTCTCATTACATATAATACTATTTGGTATACTAATTTAGTATGGTTTACTAAATTACTGTATTTGAAAAGATAAATATCTTAAATAGATGCTCAATTTTAATTTTGTGTTTTAATTTTAATTTTAATTAAAACGTAAATTTGTCCCATTACCCCCAAAGTTATAATGATATAGAAGTTAAAGGTGTATTGTTTATTGGTGGTTTTTTTTAGAAAATTATATTATTATATATGCTTTTAAAATTAGCAAAATTAACATTGTGGTTAAAATTCATATTTTTTATTTATTATCTTAGTTTTATTAACCACTAATTGAGTTTAAAAAACATCTACCGGTTTCGGAAAATACCTTTTCCTTCTTCAGGATGTCATAACTAACTAAAAATATAGCATTGTTTCTTCACCAGAATCTATTTTTAAATTTAAAAAAAAACAACAATTATTTAAAAAAATATAAATATAAAAAATTGTTGTTTTTTTAAAAAATTTAAAAATAGATTCTGGTGAAGAAACAATGCTATATTTTTAGTTAGTTATGACATCCTGAAGAAGGAAAAGGTATTTTCCGAAACCGGTAGATGTTTTTTAAACTCAATTAGTGGTTAATAAAACTAAGATAATAAATAAAAAATATTATATATGCTTTTAAAATTAGCAATATTAACTTTGTGGTTAAAATTAATATTTTTTATTTATTATCTTTGTTTTATTAACCACTGAATTGAGTTTAAATACATACATAGGTTTCGAAAAATACCATTTTCTTCTTCAGTGGTTAGTAAAACAAAGATAATAAATAAAAAATATTATATATGCATTGAAACTTCATTAACTTTAAAATAAAATACAGTGTTGCTGGAACCAGAAATAGAGGATGTCCTCGGAAGACTTGGCACGACCAGGTAAACCAGATAATGGAGGATGGTTCTGTTAGAAGCCTCAACAATCGGCGAGCTTGTATGACAAGATGTATGAATATGGAGGAGGCGAGAATTGTGTGTCAGGACAGAAGAGTGTGGCGCTTTATCCTCTCTGCCTACCCCCACGGGGAAACGGCGTGATGGTAAGTAAGTAAGTAAGTAATTAACAAAACGTAAATCATTTACGAAAATTATAACTAAAATTAGAAAATAAAATAAAAATACACTTTTTAAATAATGCGTATATAATAAAATATTTTTTTTTAAGGAGAACACATTCTTATTGTGAAATTGCAATATGAAAAAATATTTTTGTTGCTACCGGGATTCTAACCCGGAGAAATGAATTATCCTATCCGAAGAAATGAATTAACCGATTATGCTATACCAACATAGTAAGGTGACGACAAATTTTCGAACTTATATGTTGCTCTTTTCAAATTAATACATCCACCGTTCCATTATTTGAAAGTCATCTTCTTTATATATACAAAATCTCGAACACCTTTGAGTAAAATCCGATAGAAGATGCAAATTAATTGATAATTAATTTTTATTAAATATTTTTTCGATTAATTGATTTTATATGTATATATTTCTAATTAATACATTTAATAGTATTTTTTTTTTTAATTATAGGGTGGTTAAAATTTTTTTGTTATCTTACAAAGTTGAGGAAAATTATAATTAAAATAATCATGCATCCAGTTCGAAACCTCTCGATTGAATTATAATACGTGTCGGTGATGACTGGTGATAATGGGTGGTTGGAAAAAAATTTCCTCAAAAAAATAATTTGGTTTAATCTTAAATTTGGTTTGAAAATCTAAGATATATGACAAGTAGAGTGATGTAATATTATATTCAAAAATATGTTGAAAAAACAAAATAATTAGAAAGCAAATTTAATATTTACACGTAGAGTATATATTTTATATTATACGCGAGATAATTATAAAATGCGAGATATAAAGTAACGAATAACACGGTATTTCAACTACCCTATTATAATACAGAGTATAATATTCCACCAATACGAGTATGTTTGAGTTATTCAACCCTGAAATAATTCTTCTTCTTTTAAATAGGCAATCCACCTTTCAAGAGTGATTTGTATCATTAATCAAGTTAAAACTTTATTTTATAGAAAAAAGACCAATAATATTATAAAATAAGAAATATTATATTACAAGTCAATACCATTGTCGTTCAAAAAAAATTGTATTATATAATAGCATTCTATATGTATTAAATGTGGCGAATTAAGGGAAAGAAGATGACACAAGTTAACCGGGAGTTGAAAATTATCATTGACGAGATTACTGTAAAAGAATCCTGTGATCCGCAATGGTCGGGCGAAAAAGATATGGTCAATGGTTTCCTCCTCGGCACCATTTTCGCATATTGAGGAATCTATTAAGTTCAATCTGAATAAATGTGAGGCTACCTGACAATGCTCATTTCTCATTCTAGAAATATTTAAAATTGTTCTCTTGGAGACTTTCCTTTTGGAGAACCAGGGAGTGCGGGGAATAGACCTATGAATTATTTTAAACCGATTTCCCTTGTCATTATTTGGATTTATCCATTATGCAGTTCTGATAGAATTGGTATGTTTTTTTTATCATATTAAATCTGTCATACATCGGGATATGGAATGGATAAGGGAGAACACTGTGGAAAGAGTGGCCTTCTTGGCCAGTTTAATAGCACGTTTATTTCCATGAATTTCCTTATGTGCCGGAATCCAAACAAATGATGCCTGTTTATTATTGCTGTCCAAATTAAATATACATTGTCTGATGGAACAGATTATCTCAATATCTAGCCAAACTTTTATATTAGCAGAGAGGGATTCAGGAGCTGCTTGCGAGTCGGAGAATATAACAGCCTTATCGACGTTCTGAATACGTAGATGTCGAAGGCCTTTTCAATCTCCCAACATTCTACTGAGAAACTGAAATCAGTCTTGCACGAATGATAACGAAAAAATTAAAAACTTAAAATATGAAAATGTGTGCCTTTTTGTATTGAATAAAAGCCTTACACTTCGTTTTATGAACGAATTTTCGAAACGTACTTTCGTCAATTTGAAATACTTGCCGCTAGAGGACGTAATGACGCGTGGTTTTATTTTATAGCTTTAAGGCTTAGGGGTGTTTTACTTTAGAATTTTGCGCCATTCCCCATACCGTTTAAATTTCGAGTCTGTCTCAGCATATTTCCTGAGGCGTTCTTGGGCCGAAGTTCCAAAATAACCACGGAAATCTAGAAAATTTAGAATCGAGTCAAATATTCACGAAAATTACTTTTTATTGCCAAGATTTTCGCGGCCCTCAGATGATAATTTCTTTCGGGTTTTTCTGTCACGATAAGATTTTGTTATGATTAATGTTTCACTCTAGCCTAAATATTGACCACTAAAAATGTGTACGATGAGAGAACGAGATAATGTGTTATACCGAGAATAATGAACAAAATCAATAGACTTATTAAACGTTTAAAAAAATGACGAGTGACCACCTTAAAATATAAAGTAAATGAACATATTCTTATCAAATTTTTTGTTTCCTTATTATATTATATTCAGGTATCTACCCATAAAATATTGTGGACTAAGTCAATTACACCCTGTAAAAATTGTATATTTTATATCTTACTATGTAATTCATCTAATTTCTTTTAACGTAACTATAAGATGTTTTATAAGCGTGTCCCACCACTCTAAATGGAAGTTACTGTATATAATATTAACATACTAATTTGGTGTAGGATAATGCACACTTTTAGTTCATTAACATCTTTTTATCTAATTTTTTTCCCTTTGTCATGTTTAATTTATATTGCATTTATAAAAAATACAAAAATGTTGTTTATAAAACCTCAATAATAACTATATAAAAGGGAATCCTTGCCGTAAAACTCCCATGCAATTTGATAAAAATAAAATTATAATCTATATATATGCAGTGGCGTGTAGTAAGTATAGATTTATGTTATGCTGTTACAAATGATATTATATGTTGTACATAGGATTATGAACTTTCGTTTAACCAACGTCTTTAAACAAAATAAATACGTCGTTTATACGACCCTACCATGTATTTATTTATAATTTTAGAGTACTATTAACAGTGTTTTTAAAGTTTTAACGCAAACTAATACCTTTTTACCCATATTAAAATCAATATAAAAATTTATGGATATTTTTAAGAACAATTTTAAGGACTGAACATGATTCTTTTATTATTTAAAAATCCTTCAAGTAATAACTAAACGAAATAATTATTTTTATTAAAGGTTAATTGCTTTTTGTTTTCCCAAATCAAAATCAAATTCATGCACCAAATGCACCTCGAACGCAAAGAACGGCCATGAAATCAACACACTAAAAAGAGTAAGAAAAGAGGAAGTAGATATTTCAATGATTTGCACGTAGTTATAAGCCTTTCTAATGTTATTCTGTTAAAAAAAACAGCATAGGTAACGACTCCATACAAAACGGATCAACCTAAAGGAATTTTCCATTCAGAAAATACCCAATTATATGACTTTAGTCATTCACTAGCTTAAAGATAGAACAGAGTAATGTGAATAGCTCGATGCGGCGAATGCACAAGAGCGCCATGACTGCAGCGGTAGTTTTTAGAACTATGCATTTAAAGTTTCTACTGGTACATAGATCATGCTAATTATAAATAAAAATGTTTCCGTTAATGTTAATCTAATTATTTAATTTATATTTGTTTCTCAGAATTTTTAGTAATACACAGCATCTTTACCTATATGCACTGCACGCCCCTGTATATATGTAATAAAGTTGAAATAAAATAAAAAATATAGGTTACCCGATACTTTAGTTATGACAAAAACGGAACAACTGTCGAATATCACAAAATAATTTGTTTTAACACGAAAGTAATTTTTTACTTACAATCACACCATTACCCAGAGAAGATAGAATGCCATATTTCAGACCAGTAACTGTCTATTATTAGTATTTATAGATTTTAAGAAGCTTAGGTCTAACGATGCGTGTGTACTTGGATAATATTTTTCTCTCAAATTTCCGAAATATTGTCGTAAATGTGTTATTCTATTTTCAGTATCAAATATGATACGCAGTAATGATGAAGCATGCTCAGCATTATCCTTTACGTGAGTTTCGACAACAAAGTTCTATATTTACGAATCATTTCCATTATATATTATTAAGGAATAAAAAGGAATCTCAGATATTTCCGGGATTTATTAGGGTGTGAGTCTCCCGCTGGGGGTTGCTGGGATGGACGGCAGTGGCTAGAGAGACCTAACGGAGCATTCTACAGGCTATCCCTCGCACCTCTTGTGACCTGGACAGGGTGAATTTCTGCCGAACTATGACCGGGTTCTGCGACTGCAACACATAAATGTGACGTCTAGCTTCCCCTTTTGAAGGTACATGATTTCTATAGTTTTTCTCTGACTGACCTCTGAATTTAATGTGATAACGAGTCTCACGTCAAATTGTATAGATATGCCTCTGATACTGGGGCCAACTTATGATGGTATTGAGATGTTAATAACTGAATATAATACAAAATAAATGTAATATTAACGAATCGAAACGAGAGTAAACAACTCTCAAAATGATTTGGGATAGGGTGTAAATAAAAAAATGTATATATCAAGTAAAAGGAAAATGAAAGAGTGGAACAGTCATATTGTGGTAAATGTGTATATATTCATATAATTAATAATACATATACATAATTGCATGATACATATATTCAAATTTTTGTTCATTTTACGTATACCTTATTGGTTGAAATATATAACTAATATACGTAATACAATATATAAAAAAAATTTTGAAAAAAATTTTCAGATGCTGCACGTCAATTTTTTTATTGCCATTATACTTTTATATTTGTAGGGTGTTCGAAGTAATTCTCGATCATAATCGATAGAGATTAGCAGTTTCTTGTAAGTGTTTATAACTATTTACTTAGTCATTATGTGAGATTTAATTATGTGATATTATAAATAAGATTCGAGGTCAAATCAATAAGTTTTATTATTCATAACAATATGTTGTACAAAATGCTTCCAGAATATTAAAAAAAAATTTTTGATTGTATGTCCTCCTAAGTTTGTTTTCATTTCAAATTCCATGTAACGATGGCTTTGAAGACCGATTGAAATTATGACGGTGCAAGCTATGTTTAGGGTCGACACTCAGTTCTCTCGAATGTTGGCCCTAAATCTTAGGCGTCCTGAGGTCTCCGCGAAAAACTGTACAACGCTTTTACAAGGTTTATAAATCTCTATTAGTTAGTATGAAATGTATGAAACAATTCTGCGGTAGAACAATTAATTGTGTCTGTGAGTCTGAGACTGTAGACGTATGCCCGGAGGACCCGACATTTCCGTTTGTTACAGAAATAATAATTGGTAAGAAAGGTTTCCTAAGGAACATAACGATTATTAAGGTTCTTTTTAAATTTTTTTTTTAATAATTTATTAAATCTAATAAGGGTTTCTGATCTTTCATCATGGTGAAATTTAAGTTAAGTTCTAGATTTATTTTTTAAATATATATTTTTGTTAAATTACTTTTTCTTAAATAGATTAGAAAAACATTAGAACAATTTGACATATGGTTTTAGTTAGTTTATTTTCCGAAACCGGTTGGTGTACTAAGTTAAACTCATAAAGTGGTTAAAAACAAAATTATACATAATCTATATTAAAATGAATAAAAACCAAATTATAAAATTTGTAACAAATAGTAAAAATAAATATAAATTAAATAATCCATATGTAATGAACGATTTATTAAAATTAAGCTAGCGCTTGCCGCGCAACAGCTTTAATTTTTAGTTGTTTAGTTCTGAAGCCTCCCGCTGCAGTATCGCGTAGCGCTGTAATTATGCACTATGTATTCTTTATTTCTCACTTGCTAGCAATAGTAATTTTGAATCTATCGTTCTATTCAAGCCATACATTTGCTACCTATTGAATTAAAAATTCCAGTCCACTGATCTGCATTGTGTAAAGTCATTATCTAAATTATACAACCGATGTTGTCAATATCATTGATTACAGCACATCCTAAGTCTACGTCTACTTGATGTCACTGACGTATACAAAAGTTCAACGTTTTCCTCTAGAAATCATCGTCCATAATTGGATCCTTGCCTCCATAACGTGTATGGATGTATACTAACCGTTTTTACAATTTACACGAAAGTACTCTGTGATGCAAATTTTTGATGGGTACCTCCGTAACAATCCGATGTGTGGAAAAATGGCTTCATTTTTCGAAACTAAATTGAGTTCTCGCGGGTGTGGATGTATCCAGGTACGGATGTATCCCTGGTACGGATATACCCGCGCACCCCGCGAACCCTATTCCGGATGGAAATTTAATGGACACGATGTAGTTCCACAGATTTTGATTGGTGTGTTTCGAGTCACTGGGATTGTTACTGCCGATACCGAAAATGCGCTTTTGGGAAACGTTTTTATGTTCAGTGTTTATACACGTTTCTATTTTTATTCGAAAGCATACAAAATTACTCTTGGGGTCAGGTTACTAATTCGTTTATTACTGCACTATCACTGACCTTTTCATGCGCAGACGATATGCAATTCACAGTAATAGTTCAATGAAATTTTTTTATTTAAATATTTTAAAGTGGTAAATATAAATTATTAATACAGGGTTATTCAAAATAATGAACTCAATTTTGTAACTCTATATTTCAAACTGCAAATAAGTGACAAATATTAAGTAAATCACATTTAATAACACTCACAATAAAGTTTACAATTTATAAATATTTAGTTTATAAATGTTCAATATGACCCCCTTTGGCTAGACGGCAAACATCTAATCGATGGCTACGCACGAAACTCTCTTCAATTTGTCGCACGTTCTCCTCTGATACACGCAGTCGGCTCGGACTTTATCCTTTACAGACATCCAGCTTGCTCGAATTGGTGATACTAACGATAAATGCTATTTCAAGTTGGAGGGTTAATGTTAAAATAGAGACAAAAGGCACACTGCACTACAGTTGCCGACTCAGTTTTACACAGAAATCCTTGTACTGCATAGTCATGAGCAATTTAGTGATGGGATTCAAAATTTTCGGATCTTCTCTATCAATTGCTATGTAGATCATTCACACGCAACGTTTAATTAAGAAAATGCAGCAGTATAAAATTGAGTCCATTATTTTAAATAACTTTGTATAATAAACATGAGGTATTTACTGAAAACGAATACTAGATATTAAACAATTGATGTTAAGAATGAAAAGCATACAGAAATACAGAAATGATGATTATGTATAATGCAAACTATAAAAGTATCATAATTTGGTAACTACATCTTAATTTAGCAACAGCCAGACAGTTCAAAATTTTAGATTCGAGTCCCGTGATGGGATTATCATCATCTCCTTAAAATATTTGCATATCAAGTCTGGAGCTATGCAAGTGTTCTCCAACAAAGGTGGGAGATGAGAAATTTCTCATAAATATTTGAGGAACATCTGCGGTGCATTCTATCTCGAGAAAAGCTTGACAAAGCTGAAAGAGTTTCTTCTGGCATTATGAAGCAAAAATAAAACATTCTAATTAGAATAAAAGTTTCCTTATTTATAAAATGTTGAAGCAGCAACTTAAAGCTGAGTTCCAATTGAACCAAGCAGGACGAGCCTGCGGAATATAAATATTCTGTAATCTGTTACCGGAATATAAATATTCTTAAAATATTTTCTAAAAACAAATCTATATATAAAAACATCTTATGTGGTTCCTTTACCATACCGAGGAATTGACTGTATGGATTCCACAGATATATAAAAGAAGTAAAAAATATATATTATTTCAAAGAACACACAAAACATGGTAGAAAATTAATTAAGAAATAAGAAATTTAAATGAAATAATTAAGAAAAAAGCATTTATTCAATCTATATTATAATATGTTGTAGATCAAATTATAATACTAGCGTGATTCCAGTAAAACAAAACTTATAAAAGTAATACGAAAAAAACCAAAAGATTATCCGACAAAATTACTATATTACCTACATTGTGTGATCTAATTAAAAAAAATCTATTATTCAAATATCAAAAGAAAAATATAATTTTATTACTGAAAATCGTACTAGGTTTAAATTAGTATTTTCATGCACAAAAATCAACACATTATTTGCACATAGGAAAAAATAATTTGAACAGCCTACCCGAAAACATCAGGAAAATTAATGATTTCAAAGAAATACTAAACGCTATCAAAAAATAGTTTAAAGATAAACATGTACCCCAAAATTTATAATATTTTTATAACGTTGCTATTAATTTATTGTATTTTATTTTATAATAAGCCAGTTATTGTAAACAATAATTATTAATATGTAATCCCATTCTCTGCACAAGCATATGCTATTGCATTATTTGTATTAATAAAGAAAAAAAATTAAAAAGTAAAAAATAAAATATAACTTTTGAGCAAGTCTTATTAATAATTAAAATAAATTTAACGAATATTATGTAGGTATATAAAATACTTAAAGAAAATAATTAAATAAAAATGAATGTGGTCGAAAGAAAAAGAAAGAAAATTTTCATTTACAATATTACCTATGTTTCATTTAAGTACAATTGAAGTTCAAATACATATATTATTTAGTGTTACAATAAATACAAGTAGCCCTGTCAATAATGTTTACAGTAGTCAATCGTGGAGAGCAATATACTATATATCCCACACCTGCGGAGAAACGGTATCCTAGTTAATATGAAATAGCAACGCTACTTTTGGTATATATCTTTAAATAAAATATTATTAATGTCATGAAAAAAAATTCTCAGACAAAAAAAAGTACAAAAAAAAACTACAGCGCACTTTTGAAATAAACGAAGTTTTGTAGATTTATAAAGCCATGAAATTATGAACCTTAATTACGGTAAAACGAAAATCTTTTTCATTAGGAGCTGCAAAGAATAAACAAAAAAAATCATCCCTTTTCTTTCAAAGTCTGGAGAAAGACACGAGAGCAAGGGCTGTATGAAAGTGAATATTACATTTTTTAATCCAAGACTTGGAAAATGAATACTCAACTGAAAAAAATAATATATTTTTTACTTAAATTTATAATTTCTTTTTGTGCCATTAGTATAAAGTGGCAGTTAAAAATTTAAACAAATTATCATAAAAATTCTGACGCTTTTCAATATAGCCTATACCTACTCAATATAGCAATATACCTACTCATAAAGTAACATCTAACTGATTTTATACTATATATATATATATATATATATATATATATATATAATATACGGATCATGGAATGTAGAAACGGAGGATCAATTAAGGCTATGTATACCTAAGTTATTCCTGTCAAACTATCATATTCATTAAGGTAAAATGTTTTTTTTTTAATTCACCAAGACAAAATAAAACAAAAAAAAATTAGGCTACCTGAAAAATTCACGGCCTTGTTCGGCTGATGGGGTATTGGGGTAGGTAGGTGCTCGCCTTTCCTCCCATCCATCAATGGGGGCAAACGGAAACTTTCATCAGACATTCCTTTTAAATGCAAATGAAAACGCGCCTAATTTTTTTTTGCTTTTCTGAACCGCATCTCCCGCCTTTTCGGCAATCCCACCCGGCCTTTGCTTCCTTCTTCAAAGTTAGCAATTTTCTTTGTATAACCCGAATTAAGATTAGCGCTATCAAATAAAATCTATACAGATAATAATCATCTAACTTGTATCTAAGCTAAATTATTTGAATCTCTTTCAAAATATTCAAATCAGACGTATCGATAGAAAGAGTTTTGGCCTAGTTATCTACTCTCCTGAATAGTCTGATATCTAATAATGGTTTTGTATATAGTTAAAAATGCTAAGTATTAAAAAATACTTGTTTTTAGGATGTAGTTTACATTACTTTCAACCCTGAGAAATAGATAATAAGGAGGAAAAAATAATTGAAAAAAATGTGTATAATTTTTACAAATTAGTGATTATTCTTATAAACCTCGCAATTTTCTGTTTTATCAAAGTAATGGGTATTTAGCATTTTTATAAAACATCAACATGGAAGAAATATGAGAGAAATACATATTTTATGCAGGGTTAGTATGAAGTATGAAACATATGACAGAGATACGTAACAACTTGTTTTTAAGTTAACACATAGGTGACGCCAGCTTATAATGATATACGTTTATATTGAGATGCTGTTAAGATTTCTAAAAGAGATTAAGGGTTCAGAATTGTTGAAAAGGAAAAATAGTTTAAACTCGCAGATTTTCACGACTAGCGGATAATAACAAAATTATTTCTTCGAATTATTCTTTCATGGATCCATGGTTTTTGTAGTTGTCGATATTTTGAACCACAATTCAGAAACTAACATCAGGACTGATATTATGACATGTTTAACCAGATGCTTATGGTCACCGAAATGCAGTCTGAAACCGGACTGCCCCATTGCAAGCAAGCCCCGAAAAAAAAAATTATTATCGGCATATAGTCTTAATATTCAGTTCTAGTTATAAAGTTACATAATGCCAAAGCAGGTCTAAATTACTAGTCTCGAATATTTTTGCGTTTGAACTTTTCAGGCGAAATTGATAAAAAAAAAACAATTATTTTCCATGGTACTCATTTGAACTTCATAGCTTCTTTCTTCTCGATATATTATTATAAAATATAGATGTTTGAGCCTTTTATCCCACGGTGCACAACCTTATTTTCGTAGTGAAACTTTAAAGTTAATGTGTTTGTTCCACGATAGGGATGTTTCTTCCAGGAAAAATAGTTTTCTCTAACGAGTCGTGACGCTCGGTGGATTATGATAATTTATCTACCAGTTATAAATTACACCAACCATCGTATACATATGATTATCTTTATGCTACCGAGGTTGACACATGAACATTTTTTTTTTTTCTGAAAATCTATTATTAATAGCTTAATGCTTACAGCGTTCGCGTTGTGGTTAAACAAAATATTAATTTAAACAACTTTTTTTTTAAGGTAGCTGACAAAGTTTCTTGTTTAAATTAATAGCGTATTGCTGAATTTATTTATTAAATATAACGATGTCATTAAGACATTTAATCGATACGGCTCTCGCTAATAAAATAACGAATGATTAATATTTATTAAATAAGTTTCTTTGTCTCGCAAACACAATTTTAAAATAAATTTAATTGAAAAATTAAAATTGAGAAATTCCCCGTTCGTTTAGAAAGTAGATGGCTTTCAAATAATGAAACGATAGATGTATTAATTTGAAAATTGTAACATGTAGGTCTGAAAATTTGTCGTCAATATACTGTGTCCTGTAGGATAATTGGTTAACGAACGTTCCCCGGATTGGAATAGATCCAGGTTTGAATCCCAGTAGCAACAACAATATTTTTGGATAAAATTGATTTTGTATGTATATCTTTCTAATTAATACATTTAATTTGTATTTAAAAAACATAAGAACTGATTGATAACTTATATAATTCTTTTTTAAATTGTAATATTTTTTTCTATTCTATTGTATCATTTTTTCCCAAAAACAATTTTGTATAGTAGTATAAGGATTTTAATCAAGCTATTTACAGTTGAAAATTTTTTAATGTTCTTAAGCAGTACATTTTTTATTTTTATTTTACTTGATATATAAATTATTTGAATCGGTTACAGAACTAAAGTTACATATTTCTGTGAATTGCTGTATCTCTCCAAAAAAGAGACTAGTTCTTAGAAGTTTAATATTTGTTATCTATAATTTTATTTATTATCTAATTGTATACTTCTGAAGTGTTCATTTTATTTATTTTTTAGTTTCTTTATATTCGTTATCTCTTTAATTTCAGTAGGGAAGCTATTAAAATTTTTTATGCCCGAATACCTATATACAATTTTGTTGGTAGTGTTTAGGATTACATTTTGGGATTTTAAAATATATAGAGACGTGTCTCGGTACTTGTAAAGACACGTCTCTTCTCCTTCTCTTTTCTTTCCTTATTTTATCTAACTTACTTAATACTGCGTTTAGTCCAGATCAAGTACAGCGATCATGACTGGACGAATTATAAGGATCTGAAGATATTGTGTTAGCTTCTTGGTTATAATTACTCGACTTATTAAATTGAATTGTAGAGTAAGAAATCATCACTGGAAGCAAGAATATTTTTCGTCATAGGTTTGTCAAAACAGAAAAAAATACTTCTGTCACCTCTACAATAAAATTAGGCCTCATGAAATACTTTGTAAAAGTCAAAAACTGGAAACCTTATCTATAATAAACTCCCTTAATAAGCATAACAAATCATTTTTGCTGGCTCAGACATAAGAAGACTAATGTTAGATTCTCAACTAAAGTTAAAAGAATAGCGTAGATTGTCCTTAAAAGTGAAGTTACAAGTTTTATAGGAAACAACAAAGACCCTGACTGTAAACATCTTTGAAAATATAATGCAAGCCTTCGGCTGCTTAATGAGCATAAATGTGACCTTTTGAATGTATTTCTAGACTTTTTTCCTGAAAATCATGGTGCGGTGAACGAGGACCAAGAATAATGTAATCCAAAAATAATATTTATATATATATATATATATAATATATTAATATCATTATATTAAAGAAATAAAAAAAAATCTAACTCAGTGGTGTCATTGCGACAGGTGACTGGTTGCATTGTCGCAAAATTCCAAGAACTTCAAACAAGATAAGCAAGATAGCATGAAAAATTATACGTGCGTACAATTGTATAAAGCTATATATTAAAACCGTTATAGTAAAAATATCCAATGTTAGCCACAGCGCATGTTTTATTTAACCACTTTTTCTTATTGATTTAAATAACTCTACAAATACAATGCAGGTTGTGAAAAAAATATACGTGATATAGAAAAACTGAGCTGAGTTCGTCAAAATCCTTTAAATTTAAAATGTATTTTCAAAAGAAAACCTATATTTTCTAGATCTGTATAATTTATTAATTATTTTTCCTCTCTTTTTGTCGATCTCCTCATAGCCATGAGTAGTGAATACTTTTAATGATCTGCCTCATTCTGAATTTATCTTAAGTTTTTTCTGTGTATAGTTTTCTGGGCTAACCTGCCGTGGCTGACCGACGTTTCGGATCCCATTGAAGGATCCATCGTCAGGGCTGATGAAACGCCAGCCAGAAAATTTAGATATAAACGGCAGATTAGCTCAGAAAACTATACACAGAAGATTCTGAACGGCCATGAAAACCTAAGAACAATTTTATCATCAGTTTGTCCATCCAACGTAACCGGAGAGAATCCTTTGGGTATATTAAACTTTCATGTTGTGAGGGTATTTAAAAATGATTATTATTTACTTTACTGTATTATAAATGGATTTACCACGTGAGGTTGAGCGTCTTTTAGGCAATCAATATACTGTCGTTCGTTTCTTTCTAAATTTTTATTGTGTTATCAGAGATTTTTTGATATCCTTTGCGTATACAAAAATTGAGTTTACATTTACCTGGTAGTGTGTGTTGATACAGCATAATGTCGACAAACAAGCAATATTCTCTGATCCAACCCACAGCATCCTGGCTTAGGTCACCGCAGCCGTACATGAAATAGTGTCACGCCAGAGCTGTAACGTATCATCTATACACGGGAGTGATTTTGTCCGGAGCACCATGGCATGATATGTACACATCCTCGTATGCACCATACTAATAGTGCTGTGAGCGGTGTCACCCGAACAGGCTGGCTAACAAGAACTGAGTTAAAAAGCTCTAATTCAAATCCCAAAGTTTTTATTTTCGAACAATGTTAACTGGATCCTCAAATGTTGAGTTATGTTTAACAAGTCCGTTAGCTTTATACACTTAACTGATTAAATTAATCAACTAAAAAGCTATAGGTACAGAAAAAATCTACTTATCGAAAAAATATTTAGTTGCTATCGGGGTTCGTACCAGTACCTCTTCCCATCCAAAGAAGCGCGTTCACTATTTTGCTGTTTCGACAAATTTTGAACTTATATTCTGTAATCTTTCCAATTGATATATCTATTGTTCAATTTTTAAAAACAATTACCGTAATCTCAAATACCTTTGAGCAAAACAGGCTAAGAGATGCCAAAACTAAATTATTAATCCATTTTACTAAATTTATACTATATTCTGAAAATGCAACTTCACAACACAAATGTGTTCTCCTTAAAATACATTCCAAATTTACTAAATAATTAATAAAAAAATATTTATTAATCATGATTATATTAAAATCAAACTATAACAAAAATTAATTAAGTTATAAGGGTATTCTCATTCACTCTTTTCTTGACTTTCTCCAGATTTCTCCAGACTTGATATGCTCTTGACTGAGGACTTGGTATAATTCTACAGCGAGAACTGTTTGAGGTTCCAGTCATATCTCAGACTTGGCTGTTTATATTGTTGGAGATCAACCTCTCACTCTTTGTCCCTGCACGTTTCCAGTGATCGTCAATTTTTTCAGTCTCCATCTCTTCTAACAACATGCCCAAAGTACGAAAAATCCTTTTCACGCATCTTGTGTAAAATCTCTCTTTAATACGTACCTAGTTAATGAAAAATAGTGACATTCATAAGAACACATCGAGTATGTTTCTTTTTCTTTTCTCAGAATTTATATTTCGACTTCATAGAGAGCTGTTGAGAAGGCCAGGATTTTAACAAGTTGAACTTTTACGTTCCTTGAGATGGATTCTCACTAACGAGATATATTGTTATAAATTATAAGTATTTTAGTTAAACCTTGCTAAAAATGAGTCTTTGAAAAATGATACCTATTAGGCAATGAAAAATTGACGTCATATTCCTCCCCCGTCATTTGTCAGAAACCATCGATAACAAGAGCGCGTGAGGTCATGGTAATCATCACAAAGAGGAAAATGGCATCACGGGGAGCATGAACTGTTGCCATTACGATAAGACATTATTAATTAATATATAAACATCATAAAAAGTTTATTTGTAAAAATATTTGCTTATATTATTATTTATTGAAATTATACAAACATTTTGTATTACTTTTGTACGGGACAGATAAATAATCATAAAATAATTCTCTATTCGATTTAAATAAACAATTAATTGTACAGTAGCTATTTTACGACCTCCAAATAAATTGTCAAATAATCTCCGCTGGAAAGATTTATTCGATTGTTAAATAGTCTGACGTCATTCAAACACTTTGGTTATTTTTTTGGCAATAGATTTTTAAAAATCTTTCATGTGTTAAATAAGTCATCTTCTTATTCTAGAGACAGCAATAATTAGCAGTTGTAAAATCTCTCGTTAATTCCATTCCACTAATAAGCACTAGTGAAAGAGCCTGCGTTAAAAGTGATATTCATATGACTCACCTTCGTTTATTATGTATTATGCTTACGTATGTACTTCCAATCAAAGTAAAATTATTTTTAAATTCTATAATTTTTTCACAACTTTGAAAATAGTTCTATCAATTTAGAGGTATTCAGAACAGTTGTTTTTAATACAAACTAAATGAATAAATTAGAAAGATATACAGAAAAAATCTATTCATCGAATAATTATTTTGGTTCAACTTCACAACAAAAATCCGTTTTCAAAAAAAAAAATGTTTTCGTTCAGCCAACATAACCTTTTACCTCGACCTGAGGGTTAAACCGCGGACCTTAGTATGTTAAATATGCACTCATACTAGGCCTAAGCGTATTATTACACACTACAAAGGAAGCGGGTTTATTCAAAACTGTTTGTCTTGTGCAAGGAATTTCAATTGAAGCTCAAATACAGCTTCATTCGAATTTGAAGTTGCCATTGCCTTTGATATTATTTTCACCGATATTTTTTATATTGAAAAACTGTGAGGTATTTCTCATTTAGAAACATTGTGATTTCTTATACTCATTAGTGGGGAAAATATATTATAATATTTTTTTTTACTTTTGTAAAAAAGTAAAAAAAACTTATATATAATGCAGTTTATATTTTAGAAACCGAATAAAAAATCGTGCACATATTTTGCGGTTAATTCGGTCTCTAATTTTCAGCTCTCATTAAATAACCGAGTTCGTACATAATCATGTGTTCTCTCCTAAGTTTCATCCCCTCTCCGTGCTGATCTCCCAACGTAGCGGTGAATTAATGTCTCGGCTAAGGGTTTCAGGGTTATTTGTAGATATCTTTAATGACAAAACACCCACTCTCCCGTTCTTGGGCTTTGACCTAAGCCTCGACGTCACACCATATATCAAGATGCCCCGCAGAAATAGGCCCTTTCACTAATTACCAAATTTGGCCTCTTGATGTTACTTCACAGGAAGTCAGCTTAAGTGAGAACGCGGATATACATTATACATATGTGTATACATTGTATGTTACATATGCATGTGAGAGAACAAGGATTCAATGTTTGTCCATAAATAACTAGATCTCGTCTACCTATATAATATAATATATCGAAGCTACTCGCCCTTAGTTTAGGTATATCAGAAAAGGGTCAAAATGAGAAAAGCATATCCATAATATATATAAATATTATACTTCAGTCCAGCCATACTTTTACATACATTTTCATAGAGTATCAAACTTTAGTGATTTATTATTGATAGAATCGGCTTTGTAGAGCTTCATCATAATGGATGAATATAAATTAAAGAATACTTCACCTGTCCATGAGAGTTACCGTTTCTCTCGAAACTCGAGTAGTGCTAATAAACTCAAGTAGAGTTATAACATCATTTCATTTATATACATCCGTTTAGTGATTTAATTTCTATTTATCGAAAAAATATCTGGTTAAATCTGAACCTTTTCCTATCCAGGAAAACTTGTTACCTTTCCAACACATCAACCGATTACGTTTATGAAATTACAAATTTTTAACATATATATATTTTTCAAATTTTTTATATTTTTATTATTATTATTTATATTTTCGTAGAAATCAACCACTTTGTGGTTCGGCATAATATATTAAATATAACAAAATAAATTAACAATAAATTTCGTTAAATAAAATAACACGAAATTTTGTGGTTTCATACAAAGTTATTGTTATTTTTTTTAATATTATATTTTTTTAATTGAAAAATCTTAAATCCTTTGTAGAGTTTCTGCAAGATTACATAGACAAAAGAATTCAGGTCGATGCTATTTACACTGACTACAGCAAAGCTTTCGATAAAGTTGTGCATTCTAAACTCCTCAACAAACTCCTTCTTATCGGAATTCACGGAGACCTATTTAGATGTTTTTTCTCCTACATATCCAATAGGAGCCAAGCAGTAGTAGTTAGCAGCTGCAAATCCGACTAGGTATGCGTCACATCAGGAGTACATCGTGGGTCACTTTTACGATCACTTTTATTTAACATTTACATTTTTACATTTACATTTACACTTTTATTTTACATTTATTTTTCTAACTGTTTCTTATATACTCACACATTTTTATTTGCGGACGATATGAAGATTTTTGCCCTAATTCATAATATTGATGAAAGCCATAAACTTCAAATCGATTATAATCTATAAATCAACATGAGCAAGCGCTTCATGATACAGTTTACCAGGAACAAGAATCCGTTAACTTCCCTTACTCTCTTATTAATCAACTCTTGACCAAGAAATCTGAAACTATAGATCTTAGGATTATATTGGATTCTAAATTACTCTTCGATATGCACATTAACCAAATTACCTCCAGAGTAACCAAAATGTTACGTTTCATCCTTCGAGTATGTAAACAATTTAATAACATAAACACCATGAGAACTCCGTATTTCTCATACATTCGAAGTATCATCGAATATGCCTCCCAAGTCTGGAATCCAAGATATACCACATACAACAATAGAATTTCAAAACAGAACACTGGATTGAAACTAAAGTTCTGCTTAGTAAATGATGTTACAAAAAAATAAATATTAATAACTGTCCTCAAAAATGTACACAATTACGATAAAAAGAAAAAAATGTGCACGTGTGAATTATGAAAGATAATTGTTCAAAGCATCTTTCACAAAAATCTTGTGTTAAATATCTGGAAGCAATATATACCAAACATCGACGTTTTTAACCATTGTTAGTTATTAATTTCCATTTCTAATGTAAATTTTATTTTATTATTAAATGAATTAATGAAATTTAAAAATACATTGTTTAGTCAATATTCCTATGTCAACATCCAATTTTAATATTGAAAAACATCAAAAAATTATAAACAACCAACTAAATTTAACTACGAGTCCCTTTCTAAAATTTTTTCCTAAAAATTATTCGAGTAAATTTGTATTAAGTAATAATTTGAGTTAGATACTAAATTTATTTTTTTAATAATTGTTGTTTTTTTAAAAATAGTTTCTGGTAAAGAAAAAATAATATATGTTTTTAGTTAGTAATGACATCCTGAAGAAAAAAATTGTATTTTTCGAAACCGTATTGTAAATTTCGAAACCGAAAATTGTATTTAAACTCAATTAAGTGGTTAATAAAACAAAGATAACAAATAAAATTATATGGATTTTACAATAAATTTTAAAAGGCAAAAAAGTCTTAATGTTTCATAATATATTTAAACCATCTACAGAAATTGCGGTTAGGTACTGATTTGATCTGAGAATATCGTTTTATAAATTTAACATGGGCCTCGAAGGCCTTAGTAAATTTAACCAGGGGGTTCGTGCAAGCCACTCTGAGCCAGCCCACTCCTAAATACTAGTGTAGCAGGCAGGGCACCAAAATATATATCTTGCTTTGCTGCAATGATATCCGATTATAAGAATATAACACACTACTACGAATCAAAAAATAAATTACTATTATTACAGAACTATGTTCTGAAATTGCAACTTCACAACTAAAACGTGTTTTCATTAATAATTTTGTCTCCATTCTCGTGAACATATAAGTCGACTGAATAATACCCTTTTTGCCCCCTCATAAGTTCATTAATCGGTTTTATTAATATAATTCTATAAATTATACATATTTTCTTAGCTTGTACTATCAAGCTAAGTAGTATGGAGATGAATCATGTATTATATATATATATATATATATATATATATATACACAAGAGTATATATTACAGCGGAGAAAAATGTACGTGGACGGGGATTTTCTTATTGCAGCCTCCGGCATTAGAACTGACCCAGTTCTGTAAAATTTCACTAATAAACTTTTATTTCGACGTTGTTTTTTTATAAAATATTTTTCGTACAATTCATAAAAATTCACTTTTCGTCATACACCAGCTGATCTTAATTTGTTTTTTCTCTCATTTTTTAAAAAGATTATTCAATAATACGTGAAAATAATATGCAAGGTAATCTTTCGTTCGTAAGTTCGTCATCCACAGAGATTTAAATCAGCAGATTTTATTTTCAACTATCACTTATATATATATATTTTCGACTGCATTATTGAAATTAATCTGCCCGATTCATCTAAGCGTATGTTGTAAATCTGAATATGTTGTAGTATAAAACATCCAATGTTACAACATTTAAATATTGTTGTATTATATTTTATTTTCTCGCCTTTGTTTTCTGCCAGAGCAGTTGTGGCCATCTTTGTAGCAGATATTCATTGACTTAATCCGATTTGATCGTCCGTATTTTTGACACAGTTTTAGAGTGAGTCCGCTTCTAATCATTATCATTCCACTCTCTTTAACTCTAACTATTAACAGTTTTCAATATTATTCTCACATTTTGCGATATAGCCAAAGATGGTCAATAATTGAAACGTACACATTAAAAGGTATACATGGTTTTTTACACTTTTGAGAATAGGTGAAAGGATCAGCAGTTTAATGTAAAAGAATTATATATGATCATATTATTATGCGGTAGATGCGTTCCATAGGATATCACATAAAAAAAGACTTGGCTTATCAATCCCTCAGAAGAACAGGGTTCCATCTGATACTGACACTGTTTTGAGATAATGAGCTCAAAATTGTTGATTAAATTTTAACATATATTCATGTATATTTTGTTTTGAGTATACAAATAAGATCAGTTTTAAAGTCTTAACTTATTTTCAGTATTATCAATGACCAATATCGGATGAGGGAAATTAAAAATATAAGAAAACATTGTAAATTAACAATAATGATCCATAAATTTAAATAAATAACTAATGCAGTCGGAACTTTTAGCTCTCGCTCATCCGTCAAATAAAGTTGGTGTGTGTGGAATAAAATAGTTAATAATGCATTTGGAATCCATTTCACGCAATAACTCAAATTTGCCCAAAATGTTAGTTGGAACCTTATTATTCTACGGGGTCGTTTATGTTGAAGAAGTAGAGAGACGTTCCACAATTTTATAAAACTCTATAACTCTAAAGCAGTTATTTAAATATACCCAGAATTGCATAAAAAGTTTCATGAAAAATCAGGAAAATAATAAAGTCTAAAAAATCTGTATTCGTTTAATTTTATTTAAAAGTAGCATATTATTTTAATATTTTTTAATCAGAATTATCGTCGCTGTACGGCATTGCTCGGCATGATTTGCGATTTGATTTGAAATCACTTACATCAATAGAAGAGAAGAGAAGACAACTTCGTGCCGACAATCATGCGCAGACGATTGTGCGCAAGGCAAAATAAAAAAAAAGCGTTTTTTTTTTTATTTCGCAGGGCTGTTCATCGACAGAAATTTACTTGGATTCTGGTTTTCCGTTAAATTTTCAAAATTCTAAAACTGATTTTTAAATTTGGTTAGCAGGTTTGAAACCCCTGAATGAATGTAAATGAGGACATTTATTTCTATGTGTTGTATTTTATATCCAATAAAAATTTTAACGTATTCACAATTTGAAAAAATTATGAATTATATAAACAAAAAATTAAAACTTACTCTAACTCATTACCTAACCTAACTAAATAAAAATAACTTTATTTTTCATTTCATTTAATTTTTTATTTTGATTTAAAAAATTGGCTTTCTTTCCTAACGATCTTTTTTCTGATTTTTTTCATGTAATAAGTATTTTATCAATTTAAAATGAAATACATAAAAATAAATGTCCCCATTTAGATATTGATACTGATTCATATTATGCCCTATTGTCGGCGTGCAGCTGTTTTGCGCGCAATTGTCGGGACACCCTTTTCTACCAATTTCATGAGCAAAAGTGTTTCATTGGTTTCACTGATTGTAACACATCCAGGCCATTCTGCTTTTTAAACAGGAATTGAAAGTTTTTTTGTTTAAATTGCATTAAATATAAACGGTATCACTTAAAAATCCCATAAAATATATTCATATAAAAAGAAGAACGAGTTGTTTTTAACATTATTTCATCAATAACATAACAGTAAAATTAATATCAGTGATTTTTAAAACCATTTAAATTGTCAGACGCATAAAAATTACGCTCTACGTGAATCCAACTTGGCAACTCACGATGAGACGTCGCAAAAGCAAAGATTTGATTTGAGAGTTGGGGAAGATGAATTAAAGTAGAGGTATCCAGATAATATTAGATGTTGTGAAAGCATGCAGAATTACCCTCACGGCAGTTAGCTTGATGCGAAAAATTACCCCAGAGTTATTTAATTTAAAATGAAATGAAAGATCAACATAGGAAGTGTATCGCACGCCGCGCATAAACTTTCTCGGATCTTCTCAAAAGGTCGGGTAAACTCTGGCCTGAGATTATTCAAAGATGAAAAAAGATAAACACGGTACCTAAATTGCGGTAAAATATTTCTGCAAGTTTAAACAAAGTTTGTATGCAATTTGCAATAAACGTACACTTTAATCATCTTTTGATCCCCTCCCTTCGTATTTACTATTCGTCATACATCTTTCAAAGGAATATATTTTTATTATACAAACATTATTATTTTATCGTGTTCAATGTTAACGTAAGTATATGTAATATAAGCTTTAAATATACAAGAATTAAAATAGGTATATATATCATACAGGATGGAGAAATCCTACATAAAAAATATTCTAATATTTAAATAAAAATTAAATAATCGTAACGAATTTAAATCATTTATGCCACTAACATTTTTCAAGGTCTAACATATATTTAATTTATTAAATACAGTTTTATTTTTATATATTAAAATTTATAACATGTAGGTATACCTAAGATGTGAAATAAAAATAAACAAATACAATAAAATTAATCAACTAGAAAGATGTGCAGTATGACTTTCTAGTTGATTAATTTAATTTGTATTAAAAATAACACAAAACTATGTTTTGAAAATGCAACCTCACAACAAAAATGTGTTCTTAGAATAAAAGAATAAGATGTTTGGAATGCAAACATATATTTTTTTTTATATTGTGAAAATATTCCATAATCATTAGTGCCTAACACTCTTCATCGTTTAAGTGTCGCTTTTACCAAACTGGATCTTCGTCCATATAAATGAAATACCACAACATCACAAATATTTTTTAATAAGTAACGTTTTGAAACGTCAAGAAAAATAGTTTGACGTTTCAATTTTTACGTAATTATTATATACCTAACTTTCGAATCAGAAAAAATAATGTTAAACCTACCTGTTGTACAGCAGCATTTTGGTTTTCCAATTTTCTAATTATTGACAATATTTTATTTGTTTACTATTTTGTAAAATGTAACTTCAGAGCAAATATGTCATACGACCACATTTCTAAGGAAATCGTCATTTCACTCCAGTGAAATTTATCAATTTCCCTAGGAGAATTTTGTTTTAAAAACATTTTCCGCCACTTTTGTAAGACGCCATGCCTATCATGAATACGTAACAGCAGAACGTATTATTGTGAATATTGTAAATTAAGATTTTATAGTTTTGAATTCCTGAATTTTTTGAAGGGAAAAATTATTTTTCATTTATGTATTCAAGGATATTTGTTGTTTTTATAAATTAACTAATTAGCAGCGATTTAACTATAGAATATTGTATACTATCCAAAGTTCTAAGTTTCTTTACACTCCTTCGAGCCATATGACTTTATAAATAGCCGTGATGCTCATCTTATCTCGTTCTATCCAGTTTAATATCCTACCAGGAGTATAAGAAACCTGACGATATTGCTTTCAAACCATGGGGTTACGAAAAGCTTTCTACCACGAAAAGTCAGCAATTCGTACAAAATAAAGAATGGTTATAAAGATATAGGATTTTTTTTGTAGGAACTGATTACTTTCATATTATTCCTAATAAATTAATATTAAATAATTAAATATTAAAAATCATTTTTAATTCCACATTTACTACAAATGATTTTCTAAAAATATTAACATTTCCCGAAAATGTTTGTTATTTTTTTAATTACAAATAATATCAGAAAGCAATCAAGTGCGCCGATTGGTGTTGCTATCGTTCTGGTTTATGTATCCTGGTGTACACTCGGAGACAGCTATATTGTGGCCCCGATGAGTATCTTCGAAAATGATAAAACAATAGCGAAAGTAATCTATGTAGTACGCTATATACTTTGTGCGCGATACCGCGAAAAAATTGTAATAAGTAAAAAATAAAACAAAAAATTTTAGTTGAGATTAAATTAATTAAGTCTAAAGTCTGTTTATTAGTGTTGTGAGAATGAATAAATAAAGAAAATAATATATATTATTATTTGCGTGTAATTTAAAATAAGATTGAATATTATTTTACACATTTAAAAGGTACACCAAATAATAAATTATTTTTTTAGTGTCGAAGTATGTATTTATTTTATATTTATTTATCGTCTCGTCGTGGAACTTTGTTTTCGACTAAATAATAATATGGGGGAATCGTCTTCAGAAAATTACAGATTTTATTGTAATAATATCATTATAATCTTACTGAATATTGAATATGATATAATACAAACAAATATTAATATTAAATTAATCAGTATATATATGTTCAACTGTAGGTATAGATGTAGGTAATACACAATAATTATTTAATAATTATGGCACCAATACGTTTTTTTTAAACATAAGTAAATTATTGACACCTGTTTTTAATTTGGAAGTTGTAACTTTTTGGTTATAAATTTGACTAGAATAAACTTAGTATTTAATCTGTGTAGTTTTATCTTCAAACGCCAACTAACTTCCATTCTATCGTCAGAGAGTTAAGCTGTACTGTACTTAAGTTATACTGCTATATACACGCTGTAAACTATACAAGTTTTATACAAACTAGTCACTCTACAAAAATAATTATGTTAAAAACCACTATCCAACTCCTAACTCCTTTCAACTCTAATTTATTACAAAGAAAAAGATTTTATGATAACGACATTTTTTTAAGAAACTTTTAAGAGATCTTTCTCAATAATGTACAAGAAAAAAGATTTTTTATAATACTAATATTTTCACTTTACAAATCAATATTAAATGAAAATGATCAGATCCATAAGATATACTTTCTATTGATATGCCTATCTATAGATATACCGCTATTGTACTGTTAAAAACTATTTAATATATAATATAACATTTAAATACCTCAAGTTTCTACATTTTAATTCTTTCAATATTTTCTCACGATTAATGTACTATTTTTTTTTACTTCAATGCAATAGTGTTTATTAGAATTAATTGTGTATTTTAAAAATGTAACGTATACTTTGCAAGACTTTCTGAATTTTACCCCTTGCCTCTTTTATTATTTATGTGATATTTTTCAAGATACCTTTAAAAAAAATTATAAATGCGTACAAGAAATGATCTTCACTTTAAGGCGTCACTTTAAAAAATAATTCAAATTTTCGCGTTTTTTACGAAAATGTGTTTAATATTATTCATTTATATCTGAAGTTATACACTAGATTTGACTTTTTTAAGACTATTACTTAGATAGGACATATACACTAATTTAAAACTAATAAACTGAATGTTATTTGCCATAATTAAGACAATATTTGCGTGCCGAAAAATTATCTAACTATGGAAAATTCTTGCATAAACGAAATATATATAGACAAATTAACAAAATGTTCACAATTAATAGTGTTATAAACCATTCAATTCGCAGGACATATTACCGAGTTTTGACGTTTTCAAAATCCTTTTTTTAGTAAAAACATACGTTTTTAAATAATATATTTTATTTACTCACATGCTTTAAGGCTTCAGCTATTATTTAAAACTATATTTTATATCACAAATACGATAATTTTAATTGTCCAGTGAACTTCAATACACCGGTCTACTCGGCCATGATGGATGTCGAATCCGCGCTGTCATTATTTTCGCTAAAAAATGTCTTAAATATATGTTTTTGTTCATATTTTATCCATAATATGAACTAATATTGAACTGATTCAAAATATTAGTAGCAAATTTCAGAAATTACATGAGTTTTATTAATTTTAAAGGAAAACAGCGTCTTGAATAAAGTAAACATTTTATGTAATATTGTAATTTTATTTTTATACAAGTCGCAATTAAATATTTCGTTTTTATATAACACTGTTGTACTTTAAACACTAATTACCTGTTTATTAAATAGTATGTGATTATGAAACAGACAAATCACCAAATTGGCCACAAATCGATAATATTAAACAAAATAATAAATTGAAGCTGTCATAATTATTTAAAATTTAGAACATTGATTTAAGCGGTCATCTAAATATATGTACATAAGTACTTTGTTTGATTTCAAAACATTCACATATAAGAATTAGGTACTCCAATAAATTATTTTAATTTAAATGAAAATACACATTTTTATTTAATTCTATATTAATATGAAAAAGACTCAAATGAGGCAAAATTAACAATTTTATTGTCATCCCTTTCTATTTAAACCTTCCTCTCTCGCATGATCTAGGTAACAAATAACATCATTAATTATTTATCTGATACTTATAAAAATTTAACTATTAGCCTCATCTTGAAAGCAAATGTAATTCAGGTATAATTTTTTGAATTTCAAACTGAAAAAATTAAAGCTCGTTTTTAATATAATGTATTGTCGGAAAACTTCTAATCTACTCAGGTAGTGAATTTTGTTTTGGAAGTCAGTTGGATGTGTTTTTATAATATTTAAAGCCCTTCGCATGAGTTTTGGTTAGCCCGGTTAAAAAAGTTCAAACAAACTTTTTATTTTTAAACACGTAACGAATACAACCTTAATTTATTCAATTTTGATATTGTGATATGTTTTGTCAAAATACTGCAGTTCAATACGAATGGAATATTTGCGGTCGCCGTACGCGCGACACATGTCCCTGACACATGTCAACTGCTCCCCGTCACGGGGTTTGCGTCCTCTCTACGTATGCACAAAAGCACCCTCTATGGAGTATAATTAAATTTTTACCCAAGGCCCGGGGCGGTACTGCTAATTTTATTTTGCGTTTTTCGTAGAGGGTGGATTTTCCACATAAAGTACCCTCTTCTCGTTTTGCAAGAGGAGATGCGGCCAGGATACGAAGCTTCACGATGGATACATTTAATATTTAATACACCCTTAGCCAGAGCTATCCGGCATTGGCCGGGAATTTTCAAATTATTTCTACTTGAGACCGGGTTCAAGAGAATCTTAAAATCTTTTTGTAGACGTAATGTTAACCCAAAAAGTTTAGTTGCGGTATCTTTTATAGTGTTCTCGTAGCGATGAAGGGCTTGGGAAGGGAGACGGGAGAGGTTTCAGTCGTTAACAGGAATATGGACAGTAAAGGTGAAGTGTTAGTAACCCTCTACCCGAATAGTCTACAATACTGATGACAAGAGGGGTAGCATCTCTCTAAATTACACTAGTGACAATAACCCAACGTGTGTGTTTTACAAAGTATAGATGTGAAAATAAAAAATGTATTTTTCAAATGTATTATAGATAGATTTGGTTTTCAAAAAAAATTGTTTCTTTGAAATCTTTGGACACCATAATTAATATTGTGATCAACATAATATCCACGATAATTTAATTACAATTTTTATTGCGCCCTATCAACCTATTGATTCCTCTTGGCTAACCGGTTAACTGCATTTGTCTAACAATTGTCCGTTCTTTGAGAAATGTGGCCTGCCCATTGCCATTTAATTTTCTTGGCGCATACAATTGTACCCACTATTTTTGTCTGTTTAATTATCTACATATTTATTTTTCTGTCTTTTCGTGTGAATCTCGACATATCATTCCATACTCTATTGTGCTCAAGTTTTTGAAACTCTCTGCTGTTCAGAATCCAACCAATGGATACTTCTAGTAAGCACTGAAATTATCCATTGGTTGAACACTTTCCCGATTAGATACTTCTATATTCTGAAATAAACTTAAATCACAAAAATTAAAATTTTCTATGAGTTGTGCAATATTTAAAATTTTAAGTCGAGTATAAGAAATATTTAAGCGTTGAATAATTTAAAAAAATATTAAATAGGTATTCAATATACGACATGACGTATTATTTTACCTTATAAACCGAGTATAAATATATTATAAACTGAGCATGTGAATTGGTATTCGAGGTGACAAAAATTAGCTCTATTTTATTTAAATTGTTACACTTCAATAAGATTAAGTATAAAGACAGTAAAAAGAAGTGTGATAATTTAAAAAATGGTATTTTGAATTTATTGTGAAGGATTGTGTCGTGAGATTTAGTTGAGATACATACAAATACCATGTACATGTGTTGAGATTTTGATTTTGAGATAAACTTTGAGATCAGTTTGAGATTGATAGAAAGAGACAAATACTCAAACCACGACGTTCGATCTGACAGCAAGTTATGATAAACGTTACCTTAGATCCGTAAAATTATCCGTTTTGAGCAGTTAGTAAAAGTCATTAAACATTAATATAAGACGTTAAAGTCCAAACATTTATTCAATTTTAACTGCCGCAGAGAGAAAATTACTCAACTGACGATCATTTGACGTTTGATATACGTGATGAGCATGTGGATACAAAGACTATGAAAGCTGAGAATTGTCTCCGTAGAATCTAATGAGTCAAAAATTCACTTTTAACTGCCCTTGAGGAGATTCAAAGTTACTCAACGGATGATCATTTGACGTTTGATATACGTGACGACCATGTGGATACAAAGACTATGAAATCTGAGAATTGTCTCCGTAGAATCTAATGAGTGCAAAATTCGTATCTCAGAGATGGTCTCAAGTCGAAAATCTCTTAAAAATCTCATTCGTGAACACGGGCCATAACGCCTTGAACATTCAGCGTTTTCGACTATGTAGTTAAGCTGATTGTCTTGTTGGAATCTAATTGTGTGAATGAACTGGAATTTACGAATGTAGGAGCGATTTAAAAATGGAATACACGGTTAAAATTTAAACTCTAGTAAGTACGATATTCGACAATGCAAAAAAGGAAAGCTTATGTAATATATTATGAATAATGTGAATAGTGCTTTAAATACAGTATACGCTAATATAAACTTTATTAGCGGTGCGTACTAGAGTCCTGGTACCAACACCGTAACGATGTATGTAAGCGAAGCCTGGAGATAACAAATAGTAGTCGCAGTTTCATATATGTGGTAAATCCATTTATGACAGAAAGAATGAACAAATTAGTGTTATGCTGATATTAGCATGGTGAACGTAATTAAGAAATGGCCGCCTATGAGGATTGATCGTCGATAAAAAATAAAAAATTGATAAAAAATTGGGATTATCCATTTTGCATATAAACAGTGTTGGTCACAAATTAAATAATTTGGAATCGTTGGAGATAAATAAAGCATGTAAAACTAATCAAAAAATTATAAACAACCAGCTAAATTTAGCTACGAGTCCCATTCTAAAATTTTTCCTAAAAATTATTCGACTAAATTTGTATTAAGCAACAATTTGAGTTAGGTTCTAAATTTATTTTTTAAATAATAGTTGTTTTTTTAAAAATAGATTCTGGTAAAGAAAAAATGATATATGTTTTAAGTTAGTTATGACATCCTGAAGAAGAAAATGGTATTTTTCGAAACCGGTAGATGTATTTAAACTCAATTAAGTGGTTAATAAAACAAAGATAATAAATAAAAAATAAAAAAACAGTAGATTAGTTAGGTTAGAATATATATTTTGATGATAATGTTTGCAACGAATTACAAAATTCGTAATTTTAGTGTACGAGTACTTTAATAAAATAAAATACATTAATTTCCAGTTTAATAAACACGTGACGTTATAATTTGTGACAATCCGACAACTAAAATGCTAAGGCCCGTAATAAGTTAGCTTACTAATAAAACCGGAAACAGCCACTGACCTAGGCTGTTTCCGGTTTTATTGGTGTCATCAAATGATGACGACTCTGTTCGTTTTCTGCGCACAGTCTGCAAAATGAAAAACACACAGATACAATTAAAGCTTAAGATTTTCTAGTTATTGATAATAATTAAAATAAAAAATAAAGATTTAGGAACGGCTGTGTGATTAGTAGTATCTTTTTACTACAGTAAAAAAAGTAATTTTTTTTGCGAAAACGGGTTGTTTTATCGCTAGTAAAAAAATATTTACTTCTCAAAAGTTCACCCTGTAGTAAACTCATTTTACTCTGCGATATCCGATAGTAAAAACGAGAATCGATAGTTAAATATGGCGGACTTTTCACAGCTGTTCCAAAAGTCATTTGACACATTGATACTTTGAAAGTTGCAGTATACGACAATTAATCATTGAATTTCCCGCTATTTTAGTGATGAGAGTTCGTCTGATGATGATCTCGTTCTTTAATATATATTATTACACATAATACGAAAAAATCTTAACATCAAAGTGACAGATATCGAACGCTAGGCGAAAAAATCTATAGATAATTCATAAAATAAATCATATTTCATGATTATCTGTCACACCTATAGACATCTCCATCTATCCTTTGACAATAATAAATTTGACGTTCGAACAACCCGCAAACGATTTTAACTACGGGCGTTAGTAAAAAGTTACCAATGATCACACAACCGGCCCTTAGACTTACGGTCTGCGCGTCTACGGTAGATGCATTTAATGTGGTTTACGAACGCTTAGACTGCTTACGTTAACAATACACGTCACTAGCACGAACCTCGGAATAAGACTGCCGGTCATTAAAATAGCTATTTCAAATAAAATGTGGAAACAGGAATGAGGCCACAGGTTAGTATTTCCAGCGTTCCTACATCGTTTCAGTATATATACGATGGTTTATTTAAATATTTGAAATTAGTTAATGTTCAATATTCATTATTAAATTACCGACAGTCAATATTGACAATATTCCATACGGAAGCAATTACCAAACATCATAATTATAATCAAATAACAATAAATTAATTAAGTAAATTTATCTCAATTATACGGGTTAAGGCAATTGCGATTAAACGGGAAGCAAACACTGTTGTCAATATTTTCAGGTACAAGTAATTTATTGTATACCGGTGTATGTTTAATTAGCCTTATAAAGATTTACATTTTTATGTTTTGATTTACGGCTTGAATTTCGAAATATTCGTGTATATACAACGGGGTTTCAAGATGAACATGAATTCATTAGTTACACTCTATTGAATAAAATAAAACAACTGACACTATTATTCTATATAGTCTTACTGCTACTGTAATATATTTTTTCCAGTACTCACGAAGCTTATTAATCGAAAATAACATCCACATTCTAATTTAATTTCATCCCTCCAAAAATTTCTTAAGTTGACCGAAGAGACGATAATCGGTGGTGCTAACTCTGGGCTACATGAAGAATGAGATTGAGCTTTGTAACATTTCCATTTTCAAAGCGGCAGTGCGAGTTTGAGCATTGTCCTAGATGAATCAAACGAAGACTAGGCAGCTCTCATTTTAGAATAAATTACAAATTACTGTTAAAATTGTTAAAATCGTTAAATTGTTAAAAATAAAATTGTTAAAAAAAAAAAGTGTTAAAATCACACTATAGTATTGTTATTTGTACTGTGAGATAATTGACGTACAGTATTCCTTGTGATTTCAAAAATAATGTTGCCTACCCAGGTTAGAATGTGATTTTGGCTTTCCGTGATGAGGTTGAATGTCGCCATTGCAAGCTTACTCGTTTTGACTTCGAATTGAAATAGTGTACCCATGTTTAATGCACCTGAATACCCTAATTCGCTGCGCAACACTACTGCCTACGTTCTTCTCCAACATGTTAATGAAAGGGCAGTTAGCACTACTAATTCTTTATTTGTCTAGTGAGTTCTATCTAATTTTAAGGATAACAATTTTTGTTGTGAAGTTGCATTTTCAGAACATAGTTTAATGATATTTTAATACAAATTAAATGGTTTTACTCAAAGAAATTTAAAATTCAATCAATATAAAGTTGATGGCTTTTAAAAATAGAATAATAGATGTATAACTGGTAAGATTACATTATAAACGTAAATTCAAAATTTGTTGAAAGTGTGTAAGATCGCTATAGCGAAAATGGTGAACACGCTTTCCCTGAGAGGAAGAGGTTCAGGTTCGAATCCTGGTAGCAACAAAATATTTTTTCGATAAATAATTTTTTTCTGTATATTTTTCAAGTTGATTTATTTAATTTACGTTAGTTATATCTATCATGCACTCTCTATAAGAACCGAGCATAAAAATTTATATTAATAAATGATCGCTCCTCGTATTTGACTTCGATACTGCGATATATTCTAGCTATTGAGCAATTAACCTATGTTCTTCTTATTTTTATATTACACAGGCAATCCACCCTTCAAGAGTAATTTATGCCATTAATCAAGTTAAAATATTATTTTGTAGAAAAAAGTACAATAATACTACAGAATGGGAAATATTATATTACAAGTCAAATTCATTAACGTTCAAAAATTTGCTATTGTATAGATTAAATGCGGTGAGTTAAGGGAAAAAAGATGACATGAGTTAACTGGGAGTTGAAAATTATCATTGACGAGATTACTATAAAAAAACCTGTAATCCGCAATGGGCTCCTCCTCGGCAATATACTCACACATCTAGAAATCTATTTATTTCAAACTGAATAATTGTGAGGCTACCTGGCAATGCCCAATTCTCATTCTAAAGATATTTGACATTGTTCTCTTGGAGACTTTCCTCTTGGAGAACCAGGTAGTGCGGGAAATAGATCTTTGAATTATTTTAAACCGATAAGCCTTGCGATTATTTGGATTCATCCATTGTGCAGTCCAGATAGAATTCGTACGTTTTTTACCATCCTAAGTCTGTCATACATCGGGATATGGAATTGATGAGGGAATTGATGAGGGGATATGGAATTGATGAGGGAAAGAGTGGCCTCTTTGGCCAGTTTAACAGCATATATATTTCCATGAATTCCCTTATGCGCCGGAATCCAAACGAATGATACTTTTTTATCATTGCTGTTCAAATTAAATAGATGTCTTTTGATGAAACAGATTATCTTATTGTCTGGCCAAACTTTCATGTTAGCAGAAAGAGATTCGAGAACTGCTTGTGAGTATAACATATAAAATATATATATTGCCTTTTCGATGTTCCGGAGAAAAACCTATGGTCAGCGTACTTAAATATTTAATTTCGGTATTAATTTTTATTTAATTCTTTTGAAATTAGCAAAATTAACTTTGTGGTTAAAATTCATTATTTTTATTTATTAAATTTGTTTTATTAACCACTTATTGTGTTTAAATAAATCTACCGGTTTGGAAAAATACCATTTTCTTCTTCAGGATGTCAATACTAACTAAAAAAATATATTATTGTTTCTTTAGCAGAATCTATTTAAAAAAAAAACAACAATTATTTAAAAAATAAATTTAGTACCTAACTCAAATTGTTATTTAATACAAATTTACTCGAATAATTTTTAGGAAAAAATTTTAGAATGGGACTCATAGTTAAATTTAGTTGGTTGCTTATAATTTTTTGATTAGTTTTACACGCTTTATTTATCTCCAACGATTGCAAATTATTTCATTGATTATTTAATTTTACACGCTTTATTTATATCCAACGATTGCAAATTATAATTGCAAACGAGAGAAAAATGGATAGTGATAGTGGAAAGCAGAAAAAAAGAAAAGAAAAGGAGATGTATAAAACAATACAATATTATCAATGAAAGAATTCGGAACTAATAAAATAAAAAGTAACTATTTAAATTGAATAATTAATAATCCATTAATTTTGTTATGTAAATTCATACAGAATATATAGATTATTTTTGTAACACCCATGAATATGTAAATTTAATCAAGTAACGAATAATTAAGTACAAATCGTTTCAATAAATATAGTCTTCATTAAAACATTTTGCAGACATTGCAAACAATTTCATGTACCCAAAACATAATTAAAGTTGCGGTGGTGATCTTTCAATAACGTTCAGAGAACATTCAGAGAAACCTGAAATAAATGTGATTAAATTAAACGCCATCTGTGAATTTAATTTCTCGTTACTTACTATGTACAGTCTATGTAGTTTGAAGAAATTTACATATTTTTGATTTTGACAGAAAATTGTGGTTCGAAATGAGATTTTACGTGGAATGGTTATTATTTTCCTTAAAACTTTTCATTTTACTTTGCATTTTACATATTATTAAAACATGTCATATGAATTTTATTTGTGGTATTCTGAATAAGTGATGAAAATAAAACAAAGCTGTTTGTATTTTTTTATTTATTTTAAAGACATAATCGATTGATAAATTATTGAATTAAAACATAAATTGATTACTCTTAATTATTCAAAACTCATTAAGTTTATTTAGCGTAATAGTATTTATTTAAAATATTTAAACGTGTACTCAATATAGCCTCTATTTTAGGGATATTTGTTCACTGTATAATTATTATAAATTATTCAGCATAAACTATTAAACAATAATATTAAATGAGAAAATTGGTAAATTTTGATGCACTGGAATTGTAATTTTCAGAATTAGAATAATAACGCCTAAATTTGAGTAAATAAAATAAATGAGTTATGCAGTATTACACATTCTGAATAAATGTTTTATTATCATACTATATCAACATTGTGATAAAACGGGATATTTCTTTTTCGTTAATAGGTGATCTTATAACAATTACACTCATGAATTTTTAATTTATAATTTATATATCCCCCAAAAACATTATAGATGAGGCATAAAAGTTCCTATAAATCTATTTAAAATAGATGTTTTTGTACCACTATTATTAAAAAACTTAAAAATTATAAGTGCGTTTTAAAATTTCTCTATCACCCTTAGATAATAATCTTTCTCCCCTATACAATATTATGGATTGTAATGTGAACGTAATTTAACATTATACATAGTATTATAATTTGAATAACACAATGAGAGTATTATTATAAAAATATTAAATTTTGAATATATTTCCCATAAATTCCGGTTAAACCAGCTTGTTTGAATTTATGAACTGCATACAAATGATACCTATACTTTCCATATAAACCGAACACATACTATGTAAAAAAAAACTACAATTAAATATTACTAATAATGTTTGTACCTACACAAAATATATGTTTGGTTGAAAAATCTATCGCACCCACAATCCTCATCAAAAAATCAATCTGAATGTGTGTTCCTATAAGTGTTAATGCGTGAAATTACGAGCAAACCTATTTTATGGACATTTAACATCCCTTCTATGTTGTCGAAAAAAATCATATATAGCGCATTCTTCTATCAAGATTGACTGCCCCTAATCTCGGGTCACCCTACTGTTGTCTAACATCAAAATAAATAAGGGATGTTTTTGTGATCCAAGGTTAGTCACCCCCACGGAGTAGATGGGGGGTGTCGCATGTTCTCTTAGGTGACATAAAGACGCATTTCTGAGAAGGACAGCGGATTATAATTTGATGCGTCTAACATCCTGTTTTTTCAATTTTGGGTTTTAAAAGTGAATTGAAGTTTTTTAAATATTTTTTTTTATTTTCTTCTACCTAAAAGATTTAGCTTATTGAGATTTACCTTATTATAAATACTAATTATCTAAAATTATTTAGTTAGAGTACACTGTAATTAATACAGCAACGTAAGCAGGTTGATTTTGTTTTTGAATAACTAATATAAGAACGAAACAGCTGTCAATTTTATGTTAAGTATTAAAAAATTGTAAATTTTATGATAATTATGTTTTATTTAGACCTGAAAATTATGTGCATGAAAATTACTATCAAATTTAAATCGCCGCCTCTGCTAACCATACTTATGCGCGCCCTTTTGATCACATTTTGCATGACAATTTCGCATATTTTAACTTATATTATAGCGGTGGTATCTTCTCGAATAATAATTTTATTTTGATCAATATTCTGTGATTTGATCCTAGAAAAAATCAGGGATTTAAATTCGGCGACCTAATTAATTAATTAATTTTAATTAATTAATTTTCCCGGTAACATTCTGTTTAAAAACTTTATTGTATTGCATTGCATGCTGTGTACAATGTGGAACCATCTTGTTGAAACCACGTATCACGTGGGTCCAGATGCTCTAATTATGGGTGGAAAAAGTTGTTGATAATGTTCTGATAGCCTTTGCCAGTGACCGCAACAACGTTGCCTTGAGCGTTCTCAAAAAATGATGGTTTTATCACGCCCCAGCTCACAAAGCGCACCAAACTCTCTGAGGCTTCTTGTATACCTTTGGTGAATTTTTATTCCCTGAGTATGGTCGTTTTGTTTATTTACGGAGATACCAAGGTCGAAGAGTGCCTCATTATTCATAACGATATTATTCCAAAATTATCATTCTCAATGGGTTGAAACTTCCAATTACTGTCATTATGACGCCCTTCGTGGTCTGCAAGTTGAAGAGTTATATATCGGATATACTTTTTAAATTCTATGTAAAGGTGATTGAGATAGGCCCAGTTCTTGTAAATGGGGTCTAAAGGGAGCGAATTACTGGAAACCATGGACGATTTGCTACCGACCCGTTGAAAATACGCCGATAAACGCTGAATTATGTTTGCTCCAGGCACATGATTTCACATAATTTATGCCGAGTTACCATAATTGAACACTGATTTAGATAATAAGCTTTCATTAATGAAATGCATTATTGATGCATGTACCTTTCTACGATGAATTTGCCAAGTATCTGGTTGACATCTGTCAAATGTGAAGTGACAGAAACAAAATCCATTGAAATGTCGGGCAATCCAAATCTCCCTGCTCTCGTTTTGAACAGCCTGAATTTAACCTTCTCCATATTTTGATGCTAATAACATCTAAATTAACAGATGTATAAATAATTACAAAATTGTACCTTAATCTGAGGAAAGTAGACAAGATGGGAAGAAAAGCTGGGTTGTGACATAAAATTAATTTACTAAATTACCATTATAATCGGATCTGGCTTGTCAGTACTTTTGTGTTTGAAATAAAAATATATTCATTGAATGTGAAATAAAACCATATAAAATACCTTTATCATTAAGTTGATCATTGCTGTAATATTTTTGTGACAAAACTGTGTATGTAATCATTCACGAGCGGGTGGAATTATTATATACCTATTTTTACTTTGATTTTAAAGCTCATAAAGTTTAAGAATCACCATTGTAGATGGTTTTAACATAAATCCCTGTGAAAACTGATTGTTTAAGAAAATTTGTTGTCAAAAAAGATGTAATGATTTCAAGGTAGTTAAGAAGTACCTAATCATATAAATATTTACATGTATAATTGCTTGTTTTTTAATCTTGTACAAAAGTCTTTAATTAATTGATCAATCGCGAAACTATTGAAACGTATTTTTTAAGAAAAAAAATATGATTTTGAATATCTCCGTACTTCTTTTAAATTCTATTTCACATTTTGAATGGCAGTTAATAAGTAAGAAAACTAATTATCTGACGTACCATCGCACCATTCTCCCGAGTGATCGCAGAGAGGATAGAGCGCTACATTCTTCTGTCATGACATACAATCCTCGTCTCATCCATATTTATATGTATTTTCATGCTAGCTCATCGATTATTTAGACTTCTAATAAGAATATTTATTTCAGATAATTTCTGCAATTTTCTGTACCTACCAATCATTTACATATCGTATATTATTTGAAAAAGTTTTATGTTTACTATAGTAAGATTTGTATTGAAATACCGTGCGATAGTCGTAAAGCTGGCAAACTTGTTTATTTATAAGGTAAACTTGGTTATGCTCGTGCTCGTCCTTGGCTCCTGGGCGCTGGCATTTGTTACAATGATGGCGAACTGAGGAACTTTTTCATTTACTCGGTTTATCCTCGCACGGCCGTTTGTTTGACCAACTTTTTATGAAGATGGAATGTATCAACTTTAATATTTTAGTAAAGTTTTCCGTTTCACAAAACCGCAACATGGCAAAGCCTAGAGCTTGTTGACTTCACAATTTTAATATTTATCTGGGTACCTGCATTTGAAATGTTCTAATTCATTAAATGTATTAGTATTTTTCGTGACATCTTTATAAATATATGAGTAGTATTTAGAAATTAAACTAGGAAAAAGTAACAATATTTTAAATGTTAATTGTTATGATTAAAAACAATAATAATAAGGTAGGGATAGACTGAAACTGTCATTCAGGAAGAAGGCCAAATCTCAGAAATTAATGATGTGTAGTGCGGTGAAGATTTTTAATGAAATGTCAGAAAACATAAGAAAGGAGGAGAAATTGAATAGATTTAAAATGAAACTGACCAAATAAGTAAAAGATAAGTTTTAGTAAAAGAAAATACTTTAATTTTATTTATATTAGAGCATATATAGGAGTGCTTATATATGCAATATGTTAAGAATTAAATAAATAGTAAAGAGACCATAACCAAATCTGAATAGACGCTAAAAATGCAATTATTTCATATTAGACCTTTTGATTAAAAAAAGCAATTAATGTGGTCCAAAAAATATTTTTATCATTTTTAATTGATTTAAATAAATACATTTAGTGATAATTCAGTGTTACTTAAAAGTCACTAAATATATAAATTTTTTTATTTAAAAATAAATGTCAGTAGGCCTAAACATATGAAAATGTTGAGTTTATAAACCAACTTTGTGAAAGTCACAGAATTAAACTATGCCATTCAAGTTGTTGCTAAGTTTGCTTGAGAAAAAAAGTTTTTTTGATTAACTACCTACTGTATAAAATATCTAAAGTTTAAAATTAAGAAGCCTGTAAACCAAAATTTGATATTTTTACCACTTTTTCCAATATTAATATAATGCAGATACTAGTGATGATCGGTTTACAGTACGAAATTCACTATTGCATGTTTAAATACACTTTATGTAAAAACATTTATTTTATTCGTAAAAGTATAATTTAATTTGGCTTCGATATATAACATTACGTTTACAAACATTATAATGAGCCTGGTGTCGTTAAATCTATTAAAATCCAAAGTCTTCATTAAGCTTCACCTAGGTCTGATGGAAGAGTCTTTACCATGTACGTGCCTAATATTTAATAAACCAAAGGAGATGTAGTCCACGAATCTTTTGGCTAGAAAGGATCCAGAGAGGCTAGGCCAGGCTGTAGTGTCACTGTGATGACGGTTATATTATTAAAAGTGAATTTACTAAAATAAAATTAGAATTCGTCAAACACATTCTATAAAGATTTTTGATAACGTGTTGATCGCGTTGATACGTGATAAATCGGGATGGTTTTAAATAAAATGGGTGTTAAATAACTAATGCGGGCGCCATATTAAAATGTTTTTTTAAGTCTACTTATTATATTTTTCCTTCTCTTTCATATGACATACCTATGTTACTTAATTTTGTTTACCAATTTTATTTACACACAGATATCAGTGGCGGTCGGTGACTTTTTGTATAAGGGATGCAGGATAACAAGTTTATACCTACTATCAAATATACAAATATAACATATAATCGAAGGATATTCAATGTTTCTATAATTCGGCTTCAAGTATTCAAATCAAACTGTCAAAAATGCGTCACATAAACAAATTTTTCAAAAAAATCTTTTCGCTTTGTAATATATATGCTATTTTGTGCATTATACCCATAAGCGTTATAGTCGTTTTTTGTACGTTGGATACCGTTAACAAATAAGTATACAGTATTCGAAGAGGTTGACAGGCGAAACTGAATGCACACGCACGAAAGTCGAATACTTTCAAACTTTGTGGATACAGAACGAATGACAGAATCCACTATTGCGGATATGTATTTGTATGCAGTTAAGAATGTATGTGCATTTTGACTCACTCCGTGCGCGCACCGTGTAGTAGTGCGTGTTATGACTGGTCTCTAAAGGACAGGACGAATTTATTTGCAACAATGCTGTTTTCGGCTAGAAACAAAAAGTCCAAAGCTTTTAGACTCTAGAACACAAGGGATGCGGAGCATCCAAAGAATGTGAAGCGACTGCGCCTGACAGATATATGTATGTACTCTCTTCAGTGAATTATATGTATTTTTATTATAATGATTTTAGAATGTAAATAAATATTCTTGATTAGGTTAGGCAATTGGAGACCGCTACATTCCCCTAAACTAATATTGCGAAGAGATTGTTGAAGAAGATGAATTGGAGGATTGATTCCAACAGGGTGGAGTTACAGTTCACACAGCCCGAAATTCACTCAATATTTTGAGAGAAATGTTTCCCGGACGTTTGGTCTCTCTGAACGGTGATGCGGGATGACCTGTACGGTCACCAGATTTGAGCAATTGTTATTACTTTCTTTGAAGATATCTGAAAAAAAGGTGTCAAACGTTGCCCTCATACCCTACCAGAGATAAGGAAGCGGATTATTGAAGAAATTAACGCCATACCCAGCGATATGTTCGAACAAGCTGTACAAAACTTCAGAGATCGTCTCCAACAATGTGTTGCTGCGCAAATTATGCTGGTAATTAATTACTACCTTAAATACCTTACTTCACATGGTCTTAGTGATTTTCATAATTAAAATCGCGTTAAATTTTTAGCATGTTGAGTGGAATCGATAAAGAAATCAAGCTTCTTAAGCAGTCTCCGGGAAAGGGTAGGTCCCCCTTTGCGTCCTTCAGTGTGTTGCTGCTAACGGCCGCCATCTTAAATATATTATTTTCAAAACTTAATGATTATAACTTCGAAAATAAAAACATTTTTTCTCTATATACCCTTATTACTTTTTTATAACACCTCAAAAACGTTTAATCGGTTCTACCGCACCCTGTATAATAGCATGTCCTGTTCTGAATCGTATTCCACCGGTAGACACAAAAGTTAGTAGTATATGTAAATATGAAAAGATTTGTACAAATCATATTAAAAATCTCGTCAATCGTATCCCCCCGGGTAGCTAACTTAATTGGTCTTTTTCAATAGATTTCATTATATTGACAAGGTGGCCAATGTTTTTGTACCGATACAAGCTGTTATTATTATTATTTTTTGTATTAGTTGGTATTTTTTTTTATTGTACTACGTAACATAAAAAGCTAGTATATGGAAAATATCCATCATATATTATTTTATTATATAATAAACTAGTGTTTAAAATCATCATAGGACAAGGACGAAATATGTACATACACAGGACATAATTTATATAATTACTTCTAAACCCGACTTGAACACGCCGACGCGATATAAACGTCCAAAATCCGTCCTCCTACAGGATTAAAAATCACTGAGCCAGCTAGCAGTCTCCTGCAACATGAATAATAAATAAATAGCAGATTGTTGAAAATTGTTGTTAAAAATCCAAAAATAAAATTTTTTAGGCGTCAAAGGCATACTACCGATAAAAAGGCAAGGGGTTCGTCAAACCCGGTACCCTATAAGACATGAGATCAAAGTCAAAGTCATATAATTACTTACTTAACAGTGGAGCAGCATTAGTGTTCAATAACCTAGTTCGTACATTTTCAAAATTTGTCAGTTCAATCCAATGTAATGTTTAAATTTCAGAAGGATATTAAAATATTTTATTACAGTAAATAGTAATATATGTATTATATTAAAGTTTCATCTGGTTAATAAAAAAATAATTGGAAATCCTAGCGTCATCTAGCATGTAGGCATTACTCAAAAGTTTTTTTTAGATTCATTTAAATAAAAATATGTTAGCTTTAAATCTGAAATAATATATGTCGCACTATGTACTGAATGTAGGGAATAACAAATAAATTCAAAAAGGTGACGTGAACGTAAACAGATAATGCAAATAGTTGTGTAATTGGTAACTCATTCTCCCGACAAGAAAATGTTCCTGGTTCGAGTGTTGTATATTTTTTGAATCATCTAATGTGTTTAATAATAATATCCACTTCTTCGGATGAATGTAGGAGTAATCGTTCAAAGAACATGCAGCTCTCGCGAGCGGTGAGTCGGAATACAAAACATAAGGTGGACCGCCTTATGCCGCGAGCAGCCTCCATTGTCAGAAGGGCCGAGCAGGATATTGATTGCGCTCTCTACTCTCCCACATCTGGTTTATGAACCGTAAAATGAGTAACGTTGAGTGTTTTTGTTCCCCCACTTATGTCGAATCATTCCTCTTTGCGAGGCATAATAAGGCCACTGGCTCTATTGCATGTTTGGCCAAGTGCAATAATACGAATGAGAGAGGAAAATATTTTCATAAATGCATTTACATAAACACAATTGTATTCTTTCGGGGCGCGCCCCTGCCGAGGGTCCACGCTGCGATATTGTTGAGAGATGTTGCACAATTCAAGTCTTTCTGCTGCACATTGAAGGGGTGCAAGTAGGTACTCTACAATAATAAACATGAGTACATAAAATTAATATGAGTATATATTATATTTTTTTATAAAGAGTTTCAAATAAAATTCTCATAGTATTATTTCATTTTAAAATTTTTGTCTCATCATTCCATATTTGGAAAAATCCATTGTAATTCCTTTTGAGATTGCACAGATGACGATAGTGCTACTGATTTAGAATAATTATGGTCCATGTCACGATAAGATAAGTCTCAGATATTAATATCTCAGTAGCATGTACCTACACGTGTTGAGATGTTTATCTGAAAATAATGGAGAGTTGTCTTCAAAAAATTACAAAAAATCTCAGAGATTGTTTCGAGTTGAAAGTCTCACAAAAATGGTGACATTAACCTTGTTCTCCACTTTATTTGATAGATAGTGTTAGGAATTCACACTTTAAATTTTTTTTATATGGTATAAATTTATTCTTACAACTTACATCACATTTTGTTTGAGATATATTTACTTGGTGTATAAATATTAATTATTGAACGAAAATAATGCACTGTGCCACCCCCCCCCCCCTTTTTCCGACCCTTCCCGGCCTCGTCGCCGACCAGTCGAATGGTGTTACAGTTTACAATATTATACAATCTCGAAACTTCGCGTCTATACTGTGTCGGAACCTTTGACGAAATAGTGAGTTAAAATATATAGTCCACATCTTTGGAGATGCCAGCCGAATCCGGATTGTGGTGAGTGCCAAACTCCTTCTTGTCCTGACATTCTTCCAGCATCTATGTTTTGTATGCAACACATTTCCTATCCCGCTAAATGATATATCCTTTCTAATTACCTCTGTGTTTAAATTACGTAATAGCAAGTAGAGTATGTAAGTTTTAGTTTTATTCTGACCTGATGACGGAGTATACACTTTTAATTTAGCCATTGATATTACCCCTAGTCTACTCCCGAAACCTTAATTTAAATTCATCTCACATCCTTGCCCCGTAGCCCAGCAGCCCCGAGCCGTCTTCAATGAGACATTTCACGGAGATAAGGAGACGCATCCGCACCGCGGGTAAACACCAAGCCATGCAATCGGTAGACGGTTCTTGAGATTTTTTCTCATTCTTATATTTTTTTCTCAAAGTTTTTTAGTTCATGTTATCATCGCCAGGAGGAAGGAATGCTATTTATTCGAGCGATAAATGCGCAATTGGGGCAGGTCTGGATGAGCTCGATTGAAGGGGTGGGGGTCATTAGGCGCTTAGCTACCCCACCTCCCAGTCTGGGCAGAGGCAAACTGGGCACTCGAAAAATTGTATCTTATTTAGCTTATGGTAAATTTATTAAAAAATATATTCGAATATGTTCGAATGTGAATGAACTACACAATATGTTTGAGAAAGGCTATCGCCTCCATTGTGAGGCAATAGCCGCTCCAGGTGGTACTTACTACCCAATTTCTACCAGCCATAAAGAAGCAAGACGCTGCGTACAACAATATACACGTGTCAGCCTGCGTCCGGATGAGCCGAGCTACTGCCCGTCACTTAGTCTATTGACGTCTTCCGAGCGGCAGCTTCAGAAACCGCATCCGATCTTAATTCACGCACCATGTGTTAGCCACAATCTTTGTATAATTTAGTTTCATAAAATTTTCCACTTGTCACACATTCACATACACGTACATTTTCATATATTCCGAACACAAGGGTATTGGTTGAACATTAGAGCAACCACACTCACGCACAAAAATAGGATATTTTTCTTAAAATATTGATTTAGCTCAGCCTAAAATTGGCTGAAGAAGTATGAAAATAGACTTGATACTGTCGAATTACAGGGTGAATATTATGTTGCAGGCCGATTTTGTTTAACCATCATTTTAGTTTAGCAAATATTAGTCAGTTTATATTTAGTAATCATAGAGAAGAGTTGATTTCAATTTATTATAAATCATCTAGTACTCCTACAGCGTGTTCAAGTCATTAACATTTTATCTAAATAATAATGGCAATGCTGTAACTATTAATCGTGATCGATTTCGTTACATGTCAGAAAACTTCTTGGTGACCGAATTAGGTCGGTTGGGCCTGTAATACGTGTGATTTCAACAGAACGGTGTCACCTCACACACAGCCTAGGCTACGCTTGAAATTTTGCGAGAATTTTTTCCCGGCCGCATAATGTCAAAAAGTAGTGATACCGACTGGCCTCCTCGATCATCTGATTCGACAGCTCCTGACTATTTTATGTAGAAGTACTTGAAAAGAAAGGTAAACGTCAATATGTCTACAATAATTCCGAAGCTAAAGAATAATATTCAAAATCAAATTGCTGAAATAATACGTAAAATGTGCGAGTATATTATAAAAAATGGTTAAAAGAGGACGGATTTGAGGCGGCTAATTGGTCAATATCATATTCCATTCATTATTGTAATAAACCAAGTAATTGATAAATTAAAACCAAATTAAAAAACTGTGAACGGAATCTTTTAGTTATTAAAAAACAACATTGGTCTGGAAAATAATACTCTTCCTGTACATCAGGCCAATATACGATAGTAAAATCTCTTAGACGTATACATATGTGGCAATCCGACAAAGATAGAGTAAATATTTAATAAATAAGAATGAATGTAAAGCTGATCTTATCATAGTAAATTGAATTTAAAAAGGATATCTTCGATGTTTTGGTCATGTGGAACTATTGAATGAGAATATAATAGAACGACTATTTATTTGCACCACAAATTGAGTGAATTTAAACTAAAAAAATATACTGGAAGATGATCATATTAAAAGCTTCAACAATCGACGAGTATGCAACAATCGACAACATGTTCAGGCGAAAGTTGTGTAACTGAGTATGGTACTCCACTTATTTTTATGATGATGGTAAATTAGTTAGTTAAGAAATAATTAATAATTGGGGCTGAATGTAAATAACGCTAGCCAGATCTGATGAAGACTCGCTGATAATTCAGTCTAGAAAGACAGCTGATTGTGATACAATCGATAGATCAATTTGAGTGGTGCCAATTAATTGAACGGATGAGAGGATGATAAAGAAAATATATAGTCGCAAATATCGGACGCAACAAAAACAGATGCCTCTACAACAACTTATTAGACGATCCACAAATGATCGAAAGATCCTCATATTATTCAATGTGAGGCCTGCAGGTAGGTAATTTGATGCATTTCATTGGAGTAAAGTGTCAATTTTGTTTGAAATATATGTAACCATTTTGTTCTGAAGTTGTATTTTTCAAATAAATAAATAAAAAAGTGCATTTATATCAACACAAATTTGAACATTGCAATGGATACAGTAACAATTTTGGTAAGATTATTATATAGGTAAGTCATTTTTATTTAATACCTGTATGATTTAAAGATTCTTTTTTTGAAATATCATATAAAGTTAAATCATCAAAAACTATTTATTCTACGTTTTAAGACGTTGGTTATAAAAAGTGTCTAGTGTTTAATTTGTGATGTTAGATGAATTTGAAAAAAGATCCAGTTCATAAAAACCGACATTGATTTTAAACACTAGTTATATAATATTCACCCATCACCATTATCCTACCTAAATAAATTTAATATTTTTCGTATATTTTCATAATTGTTTACAGCGTTTATTTTTTTAAAGCGCCATGCCTTAGTCCAGCAGTAGGCGCTGTATTCCTAGTCCTGGAAACAGTGACTCGATTCGACAGAAATCGGTCTGATTGTGCTTTTCGATAGTTATGCTTGTTTTATAATATATATACTTAGATATATAAAAAAAACTTATGATTACCCAAAATAATTGTAATGTTTTAGTAATAATACACCCCGCGTCAGAAAACTCCATTCGTGTCTCCAGTTCCCTCCTGTACGTAATATCCATCGACATTACTATAGTGAGCGCTCCTGCCTGGGAGATGCTTCCGGCATTTTATGGAAGTTGTTATTTGATTACTGAGAGCATGCATAACTGTATCTAATTAGAACACTCAATTTAACATAGGAACCAAATTAAAATACTAGAAAGTCAATTTTGATATGCTTAATATTGATATGTTTTCTCTCATATTTAACAGCTGTCAACAAGACATGTTTCGATAAAAAAATAATCAATTAATGTTTTATTAATCCTTCCCAAACTATGCAGTAACACAGGTCTACCGCTCTAATTAAATCTGTAATATTTCGGTAAATATACGTAATATACACTTCATATTTTAGTTAATTTGAAGGAAAATATTTACGCTTAGAAATGACTACTGAAAAATCAATTATGTACGGCGAATCCTACAAAAATAATTATTTTTAATTCATTCCGTTGAAAAATGAATACGTTGACAAAAATACCAATTATGGCGAGGCAAAAAGAAATTACACATTAATTTCACAATGAAAACAATAACAAACATCGAATATAATGGTGTCTCTTACTAATTAAATGAAGATTGATAAAAGGAAGGTTGTATTATACAATGCAACCTCCTAAACAAAACTTGATGAATACTCCGAATTATAATATTACACATTTTTTAAATATTTAATGCTCAATACTTAAAGTAAATGTATGGAATTAACCATTTTTTCACATTTTAAAGGCCAATAGAACTCTAATTTCTTACGGTAACACGAATTGACAGTATGGCAGCGTACGAGTATTTTATATCACGGTATGGTAAAGGTTAAACAAATGATAAATATCTCATAGAGATGAAGCTATTTTTTTATTAATGGAATAATTTGGAAGTATGGAAGTACAGGGAGATAGGGATAGTGTAGTGGTATTCTAATTGATTCCACATATTAACATATTCAACTATCAAAAATTTGATAGATATGAAAGTAGATTGGGTGAAATGGTGAACGTTACATTGTGTAAAGTGATTACTTAACCCAGTCGAAGACAGGTCGTCGTGAAAATCCAGTAATTATGTGTCCTTAAACATATTCTAATATTGCTAATGTTTTATTATATATTTTTTAATGTCTTATCATTTTAACCACGAAGCTAATCAATAAAGATTTAATTAAAAGATTTTTTTTGTGTACTAATTAGTGTTATTAAGAATTTTATGATATAAGTTTAGTATAATATAATAAAAATACAGACAAGATTGACACGATTATATAATGGATGTTGAAAAATGACCCTCTTGGAATCTGCAACAAAATAATATCGAGTCATTTATGTATTTATGTATATATATATATATATATATATTAAATACTCGGAGGAAAAATTAAAGAACCCTATATCCGGAATAGCTTCCATTGATATTTTTAAGATTCATGATCAGCTTCAAATTTATTCAAATAAATTTAATTTGGGTCTGTGCGATGTGAGCGTTAATTAAAAGTTATGCGACATTAACCATAAAAATGCGTACTGACTGTTGAGAGAAAATACAAATACTTTAATTATTAATAGTCGCAATACGGTTTATAGTCTTAGAATAAGTTTAAATATTTGCAATATAACTTACGTTAATTTATTTTACCTATATAATTATTTAAACTCAAGAAAAAGTAAAAACGTCAAAAGGTGCCCTTACAATTATCGACTAATGTTTCGCTATTGTTACAATAACGTTATATTGTACTGATCACATTAAATCTAATAATTTATTGACTAGAATATTTACGCAACAAAATATGTACTTACCGGTAGCGAGTTAAATATTTATACACAGCAGGTATTAAACAGCGATGGAAATTTCTCAGGACCTTAAAACCAAACTTGCACGAACTTCAACCAAGGATAATATTGCTTGAGTTTGTTGAATGTCTGATATAGGGTTGAGCAGAGCAAAGTTTGATGAGATTTAGGGCGGAATTCACAGGAGGGGATGCGTCACGGTAGCTTCTTCCATTTTGAGTACACGACAATGGCCTCAATGCGCACAGAATTTGCGGTTATTTTTGCTCATACAGCGGGGGGAATGTAACCTGAAATGCGGTCAGAATGTACGCTGTTACTCGCTTTATAGGTATGAATGGTATAAAAGTTAAAAAGCAACTCCAAAAACAGGTTTAAAAACATTAGCGATAATAATTTTAAGCCATTGTATTGCAAATGATGTCAAATAATCGTATTTCTTTTTTATTATCATAGATGTCGTTGCGCTTGATATTGGAATTGATGATCAATAAATAATTTGAGTCTTTTATTGCTGTAATACTACGTTAATATCAACTGATAGATATTCTCTCTGAAAAGGGAACAAGACTCACACAACATTCACGTATCGCTGGCTGAAGTATTTTTTACAAATTTAATCACAATTAAATAATAATGCAACACGTGAAAGATTCACAAAATTAATAAACTTCGAACTCGTTACTTACAACTAAAATACAGACTGAAAACGTATTCGCTTAAAGGGTCTATTCTCTTATATGATTTTAGACAATTCAGTTGAGTTCATACCCCAATATCGTTTCATTCAGTTGAAATCATACCACAACAAAGGCACTGTTATTAAACAAATAACAGATATCTCAAGGAGACGAAGCTATTTTTTATTATATTTAATGGAAATATATGGAAGTATGGGGAAATACAGAATATATAAAAATTAAAATTATTGATTTTTCAGGTGTGTATAATATAGTATAATGTGTTAAAAACATTTACATACAAAAAATAAATAATTTAAAAAAAATATTGATTCTCGTTTTGACATATATGCTGTTTCATGGAAATGAATGAATAGTGTAGTGGTACTCTAAGTGTTTCCACATATTACTTCCAAAAATTTGATAGATATGAAGATTGATTAATACGTGAGAATGGCGAACGTTATATTTGTAAAAAGTGATCACTTAAACTAGCCGAAAACAGGTTGTAAGCCCTGTAATTACCCATACTTCCATATATTTCTATTAAGTATAATAAAAAAAATAGGTTTGTCTCTATGAGATATCTATTAATAACAGCGTTTTTGCAGGTGAAAATTCAGTAATTGTGTGTTCTTGGACGTATTCAAATATTGCTTTTATTAATTGTTAAATCAAAAGTTACCTTAGGTTGCAATACAAATTAAATATGGGGTCATTCTGTGGAAATCAAATGTCACATTGAGCAACCTTCTGCAAACTTAATGCGTATGAAAAATATGTTCTGTAACCGTGATCTAAATTTCAAATTATGAATACAAGTAGTTTTCGTTATTATTTTGTGGAACGGAAGCCTAAACGCTAATTGAAAAAATGATTTGAGATGTGAAATGTTCAAAATAAATTGCACCTCATAATGCAGGAAAAGATTGCTGTAAATCGGGAATGAAGATGCCGAGCCAATGGTTAGGCTAGTCTACCATAGAGCTTTTCCGGGCCGCAGTAAACAACGCGATGATAGCCAAACATGAAAACCAATGTCTACTGAACGGATAAGGCAAGAGAAGAAGAAAAGTGTAGTTCAGTTTACGTAACAAAATGTATTTTTATTTTTTCTTTGCATTATTATACACCAACTTACAATATAAAAAATATTTTGAGCAGGTACAAATAAAATTAATCAATTAGAAAGATATACAGAAAAAATCTAATTAGTTGCTACCGTGATTCGAACCTGGACCTCTTCCAATCCGGGGAATCGCGTTTACCGTTTTACATTTTCGACAAATTTAATATTCTGTAATCTTTCCAATTGATACGTCTATTATTCCATTTTTATAAGCAATTAACTTTATACTTATAACAAAAAGTATTGTTTTTTTTTAAAAAGCACTTAATGATTGCTCATGGTTTGTCTCTACTACAATAAATATATTTAATATAAAATACTTTTTTTGTAGTGGGCATAGGAATTTGCCAATATTCATAAAATATAAGAATGCACTGCAATCTGCAGCAACATTGTCATAACCAACAGTTTAGCCATTCTTCATGCGATTTGGAGCATTTTTTTATTTTTATTACACTTATCTTGCTCATACTGTTTTCGTTCTTTTATATCCAGTCGATATCTTGCTTACATTTATGTTGCTCTCAAACAAAAAATTTCATCCATTTATCATTTATTTCGTATTCTCTCATTAGCGTCATTCCATTTTTTAAGTTTATTTCATTCACACTGCCTCTTTTGGTATCACTTCGAGAGTTTTTATCTTATTTCCAAAAGGGCTCGATATTTTCTTGGGGAGTTCTGAGTTAATTACAATCACTCATATTTTCTCTTACTTTCTTTCACACCACACTTGACTTTTTTCTTACATACATATCCTTCGCTTGCGTGTATCTATTCTTTATTTCATATTCGTTATTTCATAATCCCACCACGCAGCATCTTTCTTTCTCCCTGATAGAAAAAGTGATGTTTTAAAATAAGTTTAAAAGAAGGAAAAAGATTGAGAATAATACATAAAGGAGGGTGAGTGCGGGATATAAGTGAATGTTTCTTTAAATGTCATTATCGCCAATAGTAATTTGTCACACGAGTTAAGACCAGCGGTGCACAATGTAGTTCTGGTGCCAACACCAACGTATGGAAGTGAAGCATGGAATTGACAAAAACAAAAACTAGACGTAATGCAGTAGAAATTCGGGTGCAAGTGATATACATATGTGGAAAATCCAACGATGACTAGCAGATAAGTCAACGTCGTCGTCAATTACTTGCTGATAGGCCCTGCGGGTGGCTAGTGGACGCTGTACGGCCATTGGTGACCGCTGCGTGGTCAAGGTCTCACCATCTGTCGCTGATTGCTCGCTGCTAGGTCCTTCGGGTGGCTAGTGGTCATTACTCGGCCATTGGTGACCGCTCCGCGGTCAGGGTCTCATCGGTTGTCGCCGATTGCTTGCTGCTTTACGGTCAATTATATTGCTTTAGATGAAATATAGATTTTACAAAAGCCATGGGCTATCATGGGCGGCCACATTAGACGCCCACAGGTCCTAGCAGCAAAAAGGGATCGGCTGTCGCCGATTACTTTCTGATTTTTGCACTGACAGCAGAAATCGGCGATAACCGATATTATGTAGCATAGCATTCTGTATTGCTGTCCCTGGAATTGTACAAATGGTGTTTTTACGTATTAACCTTGAAATATATGTATCCACTTAAAAAAATTATTGAAAAAAATAAGAAAACATTTATATTGTCATAATTAGATAGTTTTATCATAGATAAGAAACTAACCATAGATTGCGCCGCGATATGACCATGAGAAATAGAAGAGATGACAGGATGACGGATGCTAAATATATTTCCCAGCCGTAATACGATTTCGCGGATAAATATTTACGTACTGTTATTGAATATATAAAAGAGAATACATTTTGCCTTATTTTAACCATACTTAAAAAACACGTTCTTTTTTTCCCCGCTGGCATCTCACAAACTTGGGAGTTTAATCAAGCATTATTTAGCCATAATGAGACAAAATCTAAGACTTGCTATACGTCCAGAAAGTCATAGAAATATATGAAAATAGATGGGGATATGTAATATTATTATGGAATAGTTAAGAATGAACAAATTAGGAGCGAATGTAAAACTGATTGTAGTGTATTCGATAGAATTAATAAAGGGTTGCTGAGATGGTTTGGTGACGTGGAACATATGAGCGAGGATAGGATGGTAAATAAAATTATGATGCGAGTATTGAAAACTGCAGGAACATAGGGCGTCGGCGAAAGTCTTGACATAATCATATAAACCGATATTGGAGAGCGGCCCTGTTAAAAGCTTCAACAATCAAGAAGAAGTGTGAAAGTGAACGAGGTAAGTATGGTGTGCTAGGATATAACAGTGTCGCGTATTTTGGAAACGTGATGGTAAATTAATTAGTTAGTTTTCATTTCACGATCAGTATGTGCTAAATCTATTATATAAATATTTATTTCATTTTTCTTTCAATGTAATTGAAACCCACATCATAGCGATCACACAAACTAATATACATCTCACAAAAGTATTTTTGATTAATGAAAATAAAGCAATATCATAATATGTCCCAGGGGTGCCATTGCGCAAATTACTATTGAACTAAAAGGGGGACCGAAATAATAAATTGTTTTTTTTCGCATTTCTAACTAACTTAACTTGCCATCACGCTGTTTCTCCGCGGAGGCAGGCAGAGAAAAATAGAGCTTTACACTCTTCTGTCACACATTCATACGTCTTCTCAGGCATGCTCATTGATTGAGTTGTTGAGGCTTTTAATAGGGCCAACAGAATAATATCTGGTTTACCGATTTACCTGCGGTCGTCCTCTATTTCTGGTGCCATCGATTCTCGCCATACTTATATACAGAGTGAATACTATTTTACAGGTCAATGTTATTTTTGAATAATTAGGAAATCAAACATAATTATTTAATTTACTTTTTATTTATCAATTACTTGGTTTATTACAATTATGAATAGAATATTAAATTGGCCAAGTGGCCCCTTCTGGCAGCGCCTTAAATGCGTGCTCTTTTAATCATATTTTTCATAACATTCTCACACACTCCGCGTATTATTTCAGAAATTTAATTTCGAATATTGTCCGGCAACAATGGAATTGTTAGTTTGTATCTTTCTTTTTAAGTACTCCCACAGAAAATAGTCTGGCGCCGTCAAATCAGGTGATCGAGGAGGCCAGTCGATATCATCGCTTTTTGACATAATGCAGCCGGGAAAATTTTCTTGCAATTTCAAGCGTAGCTCGGGCTGTGTATGAGGTGAAACCACAAGTGTTGCAGTCCTAATCGATCCAATTCAACTACCAAGAAGTATTCCAAAATGTGATGATAGCGATCACCATTAATGGTTACAGCATTGCCATTATTATTTACATAAAATGTTTTAATGACTTCAAAACTTTGTTAAAGCGTTAGGTACTACATAATAAATTGTAATCAACTACTTTCTACAACTACCAAATGCGAACTGATTGATGTCTGCCAAATCAAAATAACATAATATTCATACTGTATTTCTTACTATTCTTTCCTCATTTTTAATTCTATTCACTCTTCTAAGATCATTTTCACATTCCCTATTAATTTGTTCATTATTTACTCTGTCCTAAATATATTTACCCCATATACATCTAAATTATTTCATTTCCACTGTATTTAGTCTATTGGTACCAGAACTCTATTGTGTATAGCTAGTCTTGCTTCGCCTGATAAGTTTCTTGAAAATCACCGTATTCAATGTGCCGTTCACTCTAATCCCTAAAATCACCCTCCCTCGATATGTTTCTCAGCCTTTGTGTTCCTTTTAAAAATATTTCTCAAATACACAAACTCAACTACTTGTTTAAAATAATTATTTCCTTTCAGTATTTTGCACGTTGTCTTACATTCCTTATTCTCGAATACCGTCACTTTCGGTTTCAATAAATTATTTTTAAATATTGTGGAAAACCATTTAAATAAATCATATTAATAATGGGATCTTTAACCAGTTGTTTAATTAAAGTAACCTCATTGAAATTGATGAATTATAGTTCCTGCAGAATAATCTAATTCGTTGAAAGCGGTGAATTTAATAGAATTTAATTTTAGATACAACTTTTAAAAATTTGGTAAATGTGGAGATTGGGGGGTGAGAATTGGTGAATGTTATATATATAAAGTGATCATTTAAGCCAGTCGAAGACAGGTCGTAAGTCTTGTAATTACCCTATTCTTCCATATATTTTTATTAAATATAATAAAAAATAGCTTTGTCTCTGTGAGATCTCTGATATCTGTTTAAAAACATAAAATGTTGGTTCAATGTTTTGAGTTTTCAGGATCCAACAGAAGAGTTTAGGGATGATGTACGAGATCCCTCTCCAACAACATCGTCCCCGCTCTTATTCAGGACATTCCCCACCCACTCCCCCCACCCATCTGGAAAAGAGTAGGAGGGTCACAATTAATCGCTCGGATTGCTCCAGCTAAGTACGGCTACCTTGTTTTGTTCGTGTACCCACTCATAAGAACGTCGAGATCTGCTTTTAAATCAATTTAACAGTGTGGCACCTTGTGAAAAATATATTTTCTCCCACTAGAAAAATCTTATTCTTATATACAAATCATTTTATTTTACACTCAATCGCTAAATTTACTAGACTATTCTGGAATCATAAATCGTATATTTGAACCATAAGGCTACCTTGTTTTGTTCCTTCTCCCACTTATATTATTTAGCGGAGCACTTGGCAGTTTCAGATCTCATTCTTCAACGTTCAAGCATTTCTCTTCAGCAGCTGCAAATTATAGTGACGACGATTGTGACGGTTATATCCGTAAGACGAGACGCTAAGATACGTGCAATATATATATATATATATATATATATATATATATATATATATATATATACATATACATATACATATATCTCAATAAAAGTTCAATTATTGTCTTCTGTCACACATCTTGTGGCATTGCGTGATAATGAGGGATGCTCGTGATCGTATGATTGGAGGCTTAAGTGGGATCAATTGTCGGCCGCCTGAAAACGCGGACCTGATCAGTAATGCAAGGAATCTCAAACTGTATAGGGATTTCATCAAAACGTGAACTACGAGATGGGGTATATTAGCCAGATGATGACAAGATCGTGTCAGCGAGAACGCAGACACTTCACTTTTCATAAATTGTTAAGGCCGTTTATCGCACTCATACACGCACATTGTCTATGCGCGATTATCAAAATTTAAACCTAGTATCTCCTCTTTATTTTCCTAAATTGTCCTTTTACGTACGAAGAAGAAGAAAATAAGTTGCTGCAATCAACACTCTCAAACTGCAACGAGCCCATTGTGTACTAAGAACTGTATACGGGCTAACCTGCCGTCGCTTCAATCCGCTTTACTACCGCTAATATTAATTTAATAAATATCTATTTATTTCCCGCTAATTCATAAAAACAATCCTTATTATACGAGTGTTAACAGTGTTTATATATTGTTCCGCACAGCAAGGAGCCGCGGATAAACCTGCGGCAATGTTTAGCCAAGACACGGACCCGGCCGCGGAGAGCGCGGCGCCCTGGCCCGCGCAAGCGTTTAGCCAAGACGCAAACCCGGCCGCGGTTTCGCGCCGCCGGGTGGTCGCGGGGGGCGCAGCGCCCCGATCCGAACACGCGCCGGGCCGAGATGTGGACTTGGCCGCTTCATAACATCTTCACGGTCGCCACACTACGCCCGTGGAGAGTCGCCGCCCCTGGGGACAGCGAGCGGCCGCCGGGGGAGCGGGGAGCGGGGCAAACGGGCCGCGGACGAGGCCACGCCCCGGCCGCCGCCAGTATTTTTCAGAATATGTTTGGTGGAATAACTTTGTAAAAAAAATTATTTTGAATAAAATAAACGTACCAATAGAAAGAGAATTGAGAGGGCGATCGCCCGGGAATAATTTAATGCACCTTAAAAATCCTTTGATAATAAAGAATGATGTTTTAAGGTTTAAGGTGCATTTACAAATTATCCGGGCCATCGCCCGCTATAAGAACTACCAGGCATCGCGAGGCAGGTCCATGTTTGTATTAAAAAATACTCGCGATGCCTGGGGCATGTCATGTTTCGTGTCTATATTTAAAAATGTACGACAATTCAGAGTTCTGCCGCCCCTTACGGGACGGCGGAAAAAATGGCCGCTGTTGCCAGTTTTCGCCGCCGGGCGCTGGCGGCGCGGGACCGTATCGGGGTGGCGCGGGGCCTGTCCTGGCCCCCTGATTGGTCCCTGAGTTTGCTGGAGCCTTACGCTCCAGCACAAAAGAGTTATTATATAAATAAACGGTCCAGCGGTTGCAAGGGCACTCTCTCTCGCACTTCGCTGCACCTGCACCGCTGGACAAGACCTACACCTGCCTTTTTCTTTGACCCCTGCCTTCACTTTGGACTTTCTTCCCCTTGGATTTCTCGACTTTGGCTGTACATTTGGACCGATCCTGGAAGAATACTACGACTCTGCGACTACACTGGACACGATTTGGACCCCCCTTTGGACAACTGCGCACCGGCCAAAATCGTCGTTCGAGCAACGGAGCAGCGACACTGAACCAGCACCTGAGCGATTTAATACAGTCTTGTTCCTCTACTGAACATATATTCTGCATCGCATGTTTTGTAGTTGGAAAGGAGAGACAATTGATCTAGCTTCAGGCAGACAGAAAAAGTAAGTGCCTTCTATCTTCCAATATTTCCACCATAAGTTAGATTCTTAAAACGAACTAAATCTGTACCTGTACCGTGTGTGGTGTGGTGTAGTGTAGTATGGGGTAACTCATGCATCATTGTGTTTCATCCGAGTCCCTTCCGTACAGTAGAGAGTGTACTTGATAGTTAGCCCATTAATGGCTGTCTTGTACCCACTGGTCTCTTTACTTTCGTTCATAACACTTGATTATCTATTTGTTTGTAATATTGTTATATACCTGTATTTTAAAATAAATAAAGATAGCACTTAAAAGGGCGCAGGAAGGTTTAAATTAAAGTCTCTGTTCGTTTTCGCAATCTCTTACATTAGCTTTTGTTTTTGTCTTCTTTCTTTTGTGTTTATTAATTGTACATTTCGCGTTTCTGTAGTACTGTGTGTGGAACCGAATAAGAAGTTGAAACTTCTACAACAGTTCCGGGAAAAGGTGGGTCCCTTCCTTTCTAGAGCCCTTTTATTTTTTATATATTTTTCTTTTGGAAAATGAGATTATCTTGGTAAACTACAAATTAAATTTAATAAAAACGTGTCAAATATTTTTCATCTGTTCTCTTTAAGAAGCAGATTATTTTGTAGTGGCAGCGTTGCCTTTATACTATCTCAGAACATAATATATTATTTAGTAGATACACTGCACAAGTAGAACGTACATTGCACAAATAATAGATTATTGCGTAAGATGTTCTACCATATTTAAAAAAATATTATTAAATCAAATAATGAAATCAAATTATTTCATAGTGCATCTTTAAGCCGTCATATTTTATAACTCAGTGTTATAAATTAATTTAGTAATGGAAAAACATTAGTATATTTTAATAAAGATGAAAAATAGAAAAAAACAACAATTATAAAGCGCAATTTATTACCATAAACTGCCACGTGAAGTATAGCGATGAGTAATGTGTGAATTACGTGGCGTGTTTTTTATGAAGTACCGAATTTTTTTTTAAAGAAACACATAATTTTTACAACACTTTATTTTCTTCGGACGCTACACACCTTAAACTACTTCTCAACATAGTCGCCACTATTATTAAGATACTTGTCACAACGGGGTACCAATTTTTGTATGCCTTTGTCATGGAATGACGCGCCTGGGATGAAAACCATGTCTGTACTCCATCTTTGAGTTCATCATCATCATGAAAACGCTTGTCACCAAGGAACCGCTCCAGATGAAGATAAAGATGGAAATCACTTGGCGCCAAATCAGGACAAAATAGGAAATCGGACATCCAAGAAACGAATCACAAACTGTATCTCACAGTCGGCTGGTTGATCTATTATCGTAAACATTTCAACCACTCACTACAAGATAGCCACACTATATGAATATCCCTAACATTGCACCCGGTAAATCGACAGATGAAGAAAATCATTTTGCAGGTGCAATATCACAACTGCAGCGCTACACCGGGAATATCCGATAACGGTACTAAATGCGCCTCGTATTTAAAAAAATATTTTTGAATTCGCTATGCGATAGTTTATTTTCATAGACATAAATTCTGTACCTATATGGTATTGAGAATTGATAAAGTATGATGGGGATGATACAAAATATCGTTAAACAAATTAAATATAAATAATCCATAAATAGATCACAGACCATAAATATTTCTTACAAACTAATTTGTATAAATGTCTCGATTTGCTAAAAGCTTCTATAGGCTCTTTTGGCAATGTAACCTAAACTTTGCTGTAATATAAGTTTAACTCTTATAATATGGTTATAGAAGTTCTCTTTGCATTCCAGGGGATTTAAAATGTTTCCATCTGTACCACATTTTAAATGCGTCAATTTTTTGCCGTTTTCATGCTCAGAGGTTCATTAGGAAAATTAGCATTGAGGAAATAGTAAAGAAAAATGTATTCATTGATTTTTGTTATAAATATTCAGTAATTCTATGATTTTTGATAGCTGAATTCATCTAGTTTACCATCTTAATACGACGGTCATATTTCTTGAGTTCTCCCGATTAAGAACTAAAAAAAAATAGAACGTATCCAAAAACGATTACGGTATCATCTTTCGAGTAGGTCAGCAATTTTAACGAACGCCATCTATTCCAAATATTATTTAGTTGCACTTCAAAATGTAGAGAAAAACTATTTTGATTATTCACCCCATCCCTCTCCTATGGATATCTCTTCCTCCCTCTGCCTGGACCAAATTTTACATACATCATAATTATGCGGGCTCCACACTCCCTCCCCCTAAACTACCTCTTGAAATTAAAACTAAATCCACAAAACTACGTATATGAGTACTTATCGTACAAGTTTACTGTCAGGTAAATTAATAATAATTTGGCCATCTGATCTCACCAAACTAGGAACTTGAATTAAAGGTGATCGCCGAGACCAGTGTTCTATACTTTCGTTTTCACGGAGGAGTGATGCAAGGTAGTCTAGTCACACTCGCCATTCAATCTCGCTAGCCATAATCGAATACAGTGTGATCGTTCTCTCAGAGTTTTTTCTTTTTCCAATTTCCTCTATTTACCTTCACCTTTAGTGGAAGCAATTGCTTTGCAAGCTTGAGTAAAATACCAAGCCAACATTAAAGACGTGATTTTATAAAACGAGATTTTATAATGTTTTCGAGACTGTATTTTAAATTTCAATCATTTTCAAATCAGTATATTTCAATTGTTTTTGTTCATATTGCATAAACTAACACCTTATTATTGTGAAGTTGCAGTTTTTTAAGAACATAGTTCTTTGATATTCAAGTACAAATTAAATGCACTAATTAAAATATATATATATATATATATACCTACAGATAAAATAAATTTATCGAAAATATAAATGCCACATTAGAATTTATATATTCAATATAATATGACAGTCAAACCCACCACAGTAATCCTGCCAGCTTTCTTAGTAATGCAAATTTTTTATTCTGTTATACCACCATTTAGTATCGAAATATAAGATATTTTTAATGCAAACACATTATTATTGTGAAGCTAGCTTGTGTACCATAGTAGAATAACGTAAATTTTTCGAACTTAGATGTTGCACTTTCAAATCGATACATCTGTCATCCCAATCTACTTTACACGTATGGAATCTCAAACACCTTTGAGTAAAATCCGATAGGAGACGCCAGAATTAATTAATTCCTGAAATATAATATATTATGTAAAATAACAAGATAGACAGGTGATATTAATTTACCCAGATTTTTGCACCCTTTCTGATGAAATATGATACGTGGTGAATATGAAGGCATTTCGTGTGAAGGTAAATCCTTTTTTGTCTAACAAAAAACATCTATCTGACCACCAAGTTTTTATATTCTTACAATACATCAAGAGAACTCAATCTTAAGGTCATGACTACATAAAGGTTACTTCCCTATAATATTTTAAAAGGCGCTCAGAAAATAAATTGGAAATTTCTGGTCAAGACTTGGCCTGCTGACCCTTGTAGAATAAAGATATGAAAATGATGATGATTATCAAAAAAAAAAAAAATTAACGATTCATAGTGTCTAAATGGGGTATATATTTCATATATTTTTGTTTTATTGAATAAATTTCCTTTTATTTCGCACTGTGCGGACAGTGAATGGAATTGATTGGCAGACTTAGGTTATGCTGTTACTAACAATGCTAACTAAATATACAATGGATATAGGTACTAGATATCAAAAAAATGTTACAATTTAATATTAAAATTAAGAATATAATTGTAAATTTATTAAGTTCTTTTATTGCTCGGTACCGTGCTCTGCTTTCGATTTCGCTTAAAATATTTTAAATTTTTCTCCTTCGGACAACGGATTTATAATGTTTTATTAATAGTTTTCAAAAACATTTATTTTAATAACTAGCTTTACAAATAAGCTTAGCCGAAAATCATAACAGAAATAATTTTATTTTAACATTTAATTTAATATTCGTAATAATCTGACCTAATAATATCCCGAAAAATACAAATTCGCTCTTTTGACAAATAATATTATACATTATAATCTATTCTATATTCGTGAAACACATTTTTAGCGCGCTTTGCGAATCGGTCGCGACCTATATTATTGACACCTTTCCACGTTCAAATTCCTACCCATCCTTTTTTCCTTACTACTTCACCGCTGTGAATAGTGATCTTGACGTCAGCAGACGTTAACGCGATGCGATACTTGTTTGGTTGCGGCACCGCAATGTCTGTGTGGATTTTGTTTACCTCCGGAGCATCAGCACTGTTATATTGTGTTCCTATGATTTGTGTGCAGTGATAATGTGAGCCGCGGGTGACAGGATTGATCGCCGTTTTCATTTGGAAGCGGAGATTTGTCCACCCGCGTTCTGTTTGTGTGATCTCGGCTGCGACTGCGGGAGTAACGGAGGCGTCATACACGAGGTAGGTGAGCATCCCTTTAGATTCAGGATCTATATGACGTTCGTCTTGCTTTTTTTGTATTAAGTATTTTGTAATGCTCATTTTGTTCAAACTGTAGCTTTTTCTCTGCTTATTTTTCAATTTTATTTCGGTTTATTCGGCGCCCCGGCTAGTTCGACGCCCTCGGGCGGGGCCCGAGCTCGCTACCCCCTCGGGCCGGTCCTGCGTGATAGATAGGTCTGTAGCGATCTGTGATACACTTTGTACATGCGGCTAATACCGATAGATATCGGTGGGCTAGCTGCGAATGGGTTTTGTACGCCAAACAACAAACTGTAGCAGATGTCATATAGTATCAACGAGGCAGCTGCTTACAGATAATTCAAAAAAAAAAATTCAACTGATAAATATTATTACATTTTTATTCTTGCATTTATTACTTTACGATGAATAATAAATCTTTTATTAAGGAGAACACAATTTTTGCTGCCAAATTGCATTTTTAGAACGTTGTTCTGTGGTATTTTAATACTTGTTAATCAATCAACTAGAAATATATACAGAATAAATCTATCATATCGAAAAAACTGTGTTCTCTTTATTATACAAGTTATATTAAAATTTACAAATTTAATAAAAATGGATTAATTAATTTAATTCTGGCGCCTCCTATTGAGTTTCATTCAAAGATATTTGAGATTCTCCGTAACAAATATTCTCCGTATTAAACGTATCAACTGGAAATATTGCAGAATATAAGTTCAAAATTTGTCGAAAATGTATTCGATTGCTATAGCGAAATCGGAGATCGCGCTTCAGCGAATAGGAAAAGATCCAGGTTTGAATCTCGGTAGTAATTAAATATTTTTTCGATAGACCAATTTTTTCTGTACATCTTTCTAGTTGATTCATTTAATTTGTAATAAATATTTTAACTACCAGCAATATTTAACACAGGAGGCACCTAAAACTAGGCTATGAATTTTTTTATTAAGTCTCTGCATGGTTGTACTGTGCGTACACTGACATGTAGATTGACAACTTGGCGAAACATGTGAGATATTATAATTAAGCTGGCTCGTGGCAGTTGAAAAGTAAAAAATTCAAATTTAAATTTTCTTCTTAAATTTAAATGTGTGTAATACAATTTAAAGTAAACTTATTTAATATTTTTTTGTTAGCAAATAAATGATAGCTAACAAGATAAATTAAAAATAAATAAGTAATAATAATGTCACTCATGATCCAACTTCGTTCCTCAGTATATGACCAAATTATTTATTTTTCTTGTATTTATACAGAAAGCACATTTTTAAAAATACATTCTAGTACAAAAAATAATATTTAGGCAAATAATAAGTATGTTTGAATATTAAAAAGAAATCACATATACGTGAAAATAAAACACTTGTTTTTTGATTCTATTCGTTTAATTTACTTGAGATGTGTTTCGCCTTGTAAGGGCATTATCAATCGAAGTAAATTAAATGAGTAGAATAAAAAAGCAAGTGTTTTTTTTTTAAATAAAGATGCATACACGGAATACGTGTCATCAATATTCCTACTATTTTTAAAATAAGCTAAACGCTTGTAATAGGACTAACTTGCTAGTCTCCTGGAATAAGGCGCGAACCCCCGACCACTAGATCACTAGGCCGGCTTCTTAACTACTAGATCAACGAGCTATTTTTATTTTCGAATATTTGATTATGAAGTTCTACAAACTTACATCGAAAACAGTAAATATTAAAAATAAACTTTCATCATGTTCATTTTCAATATCTGACTATTTAAGAATTGGCATATAAATAGTACGAATAGGTAAAACATATTATGGAGTTCAATTACTGACGTACTTTTGAAAGATGACATACTCAGTGAGAAAATGTCTATTAAAGTTACGACACATTCTAGATAGAGAGATGGTTGTACAATGTTATTGTTACGTACTTAACTTCTTAGTACGTCTTTAGTATACACCTCATAATATAAAGGTCCAAGAAATGGACGCTGCGCGCCGTCTTTATAGCCACACATACCCGCATCGGCGGTGCGGCACACACACACACATACACACACCATTCCAAGAACATCACAGTTATTAATGATACTTGAAAAATTAATTCTTATATTTGTTAATTCACCCGTCATATTAAAATACATGCAGGCCTTATATCAAATATCCTGTTTTGAAAATACACCACAATGGCTTCGATGAATTTCCTGCATCTGGAAAGCGCGGCACAAGACATTATATATAATCTTCCACGTGACTGCGTTTAAAAAGATAATGCACATTAAATAATACTAATTTTAGCGCGCATTCACCGACCTCGTTGCACAATTCATCTATCACCTGACACCCGGCACCTGGCATCTGGTACCTTGTGTATGTTACAGTGAAATCGTAAAATTTAATTAACGTCCACTTTAGCAAAAGTATTAATTCAAATTTAATTAATCAATTTGAAAGATATACAGAAAAAATGTATCTACTAAAAAAATATTTAATTGCTACCGGGATATATATCTAGTTAATTAATTTAATTTGTATTAAAATACCAGAGAACTATGTTCTGAAAATGCAACTTCGCAGCAAAAACTGTGTGCTCCTTAATATTTAATAAAGTATTAATTAAATATAAAAATGTCTACTATTTCTAGTAAATGTATTAATTATTAGATAACTCAAACATATAGACATGTATCATAATAGCATATATATAATATTCCGAGTCAGATTTTTTTGATATATGTTTAAAAAAACTAAATTGTAAACTAAATAATCTCTTATTTCCTAACCTAACTTAACGTTTGCTTCAAATATTACATTATTCTTTACTTAATTTTACATTCATAAACAGGTGTGACAACAAATTGATAGGTTATGCTCATCTACAAGCAAAAGTGTAAATTTATTTTCTTGTACATATTTTTACTAATTCAGGAAACGTATATTTCTACTATTTAAATTTTGTTGTCAAAAAAATCTTAAGAATTTATCGTGTGTATTTAAATAATTATTGTAGCGAGAATTTAAATTTACTGAATTATTATTGTTAAATATATATTTTTCTTTTTTGATACATTATAGGCATAATAATTTGTCTTGGGTCATAAAGAGAGAACTAGGTAGTGGTTTTGGATCACTAACTGGAGAGGTACGCATATGCTAGATTTCCTGGATAAATCTATTAACCTGCCTTAACTTTTAATTTATTGATTACTACTAGAGCGCTTATAAAAATAATTTAAATTAAAAACAGTCAGTAAATGTGAAAGCGATTAATGAAACATAATGGTTTCTATTATAGAGCCGCGGTCTGACTTCAGGAGCTTCAGATGTCAACTGAAACGTCTGTTTTATTCCATGTGGTCACACTTGACGGTGACACTTGACGGTGGGATCTAGGAAGCTCTTCTTGTCATTGCTTGTTCCGGTGCAACCTTGAAATGTTTCATTTGTTCAGCTTGGCACAAATGAGATTTCTCTACCTGAAGAACTGTTATCACTCTATAGAAATTATTTATGTATTAAATATATTACCATTTGGAAAGTTGCATGTATTTTTAATTCATCTCCTAACAAATCAGTCTATAGTTAGATGACAATTGAATAATATGGGTATAAGCATTAATATCATTGCTGCACAGTCTTATTCTAAATAGTTATTATTAAAAATTATTTAGAATGACTGTTAATGTAAAAAATACTTGTATTTATTATTTATTTTATTAGTAGCTATATAATACTATGTAAAAATCTGTTTGGACTGTGCCCGTCTCACTAGAGAAATTCTAAATCCATTTTGTGAATAATGAAAGTAATAATATATTTTATTTTCATTATAGACTTTTTGAATATTGATGAGCCAAGTAAAATGTGTTTTCAATTCGAAGTATCTCTGGCAAGAATATATCCCACAAAGATTCCTTTGAAACTTTTCAATTTTCCCTTCAAATTAGCAATAAATCTCCGGAGATGAGTCTAAAATGATTTTCCGAAAACCAATCGCCACGACTCCTGAATTCTGTATTTTAAATTTGCCTCCGATTTTTATTGGTAAAATGATCAAAGGAAGTATGAGGCAATGTTCAAAAAATGTTTTTACCTAAATATTGTGAGGTTATAATGATCATCAATTTTTATTAAAATGAAAAGATTTTTTAAATAAATTATTACATACCTATAACAGGTTATGTAGTGTAAAGTAGATTTTTTTTTTTTACTTTTGTATTTCTTCAGGATATCAAGATATCCCATAAGTGCTCTTTCGACTATTGCAAAAGTGTATATTTACAATTATACAAAGAAAGAATTTTTACAACAATTATTAAAGATAGATTTCATGAAAAAGTAAAAAATGTTACAGTATATCTAGTAATATTAACAATTAAAGATCTGGTATTTATATGATTAAACAATTATTCCACCTTCACTCATGTAGTTTTTTCTAATTTATTTTGAAATATATAATTCTGCTTAACAAATTTCTAAATTTACTAATCTTAATTTTTTTTTTTAATTTAAATATAAAACATTTTGATTATATTGTTTTATTATTTTAATTTTATTAATATTGTCTTATTATTAAAAACATTTTTTTATTAATTTATTTTCATTTCAGTTTGTATATATATATATTGAACATACGTATTTAGATACTACCTACCATTAGACAGTTCTCGTGATTTATTATATCAAAAAAATTCTTCACTATTATAATAATTTTTTTCTTTCTTTTTGATTTTACATCGAATTGTATTTCGGTTTAGATTTAGACTTTAGATAGTAATATATATTTTTTTTAAATATTTGTAAATTTTTTGTTAAATTTTTGCCTATACCTTCATGTAAATGAATTTAATTTAATGTATGATGAAATGAAATGAATTTAATGTAAAAATTTAGTAAAGAATGAATAAAAACTTGTCCAAGGAAATTCATAAAATATTAATTATTTTTTCCACTGATTAATATTTCTAATAGTCATTCAAAACATTTTTTTTAAAAAAGCGTAAAAGGAAAAAACAAAAGTTTTGATCCAGCTGCAAGTATCAAGAGACAATGTAAAAAATCACCCCTTACGACCCAGCTGCATAAAATAGTAGAATTTACTTCAGGGAGACGTGAAATGGGGTCGAATTTTTACTGAATAGCTGCCTTCTGAAATAGAATGGGTATTTAACCTAATTGTAGCAGTCTTTTCATTGTTAATTGGGAATACAATCGTATTTAATTGGGCGCGACATGGGAAGATGGAGCGGCGAGCCGGGAAGCCCCGGGATACGCCAGGACGCGCCGGGACGTCCTTAATCTGGCCTCTGCGTCTCTGTGAAATATCCGGGAACATGTCCTACTTGAAATACAGCACCGAAAGAACACTGTGTTTTAATTTTATTTAATGTACATTGTTATTATTTTTTTTAATATTAGATGTTTCCATACATCATTTTTAATGAACGATGGTACCTATGTGTTTTGGAGTTGATTTACAAAATATATGTAATAAAAATCAAATGATAATTACTGTTATTGCAATTAAAAAAAAATAATACTAACACAGAAGAAAAGCAGTTGTCACTAAATATTATAAATTTATGATTAAATAAAATGATAACTGGTAGAAAAGATCCCTTAATTTTTTTTTAAATTAAAAAATTTAAAATTACTCTTGAAAATTTTCCATTGGCTTCACTCTCTTTTCAACCGATTTTGGAGGTATTCTTCATTGGCATGAATTTCAGTTGCTGTGTGAATTTAGCATCACGTCATCTTCTCCGCGAATATTTTACAGTTACTATTACTTCATCTTGTCTGGGAACGCTTTTTGGTGCTATAATGGCTTTAGCATCAAGTCATCTTCAGGAACGCTTTATAGTTGTTAGGTGGCTTTAGCATCATATATTTGAGAACAGATTCGCATTAAGACAAAACTGTGCAAGAATTTGGAAGGTACGAAAAATTTCCATTAGTCTAATTACAGTCATACTAGAATAGACATTGAAAATGTAAATTTACGATGTAGGTTTCTTCAGCATTCTGGAGCTTTCAAATATTTTTTCTTGGTGAAGGAAAAGATTTCTTCCGAAACTGGTTGGTTTTTCAAAGAAAACGTGTGGTTAAATACAAAATTATTGTAAAACTTTATTAAAAAGAACTAACCATATAAAAGTTGTTTTTTTTTAGAGGTATAGAAATTTAAAATTAAATAAAACCCATACAAATTTTGGTAATGGCCATACTATTAACTTTATTCGAAAGATAATTTTATGCCATTAATATTTAAATATGATTTCGCGCCTATAGACGCCGCGACTGGCTCGAATACAGCGCAATCTAGAATTTTCGACCATTTTTTGGAGCAGCTGGAACGTATATCCGTATTGGCTTCCAAGTCGTCTATCGCCTCTGGTTTATCGGCGTAGGATAGCGACTTCACATATCTCCACAGAAAATAATCCAAAAATGTTAAATCACACGACCTTGGAGGCCAATTCACAAGTCCATTATTATTCTAAATTATGCGCTCATCGAATATTTTCTTCAATAAATTGATTGTGGCAAGCGCTTTGTAGCATGTTGCGCCGTCTTGTTGAAACCACAGCTCTTCTACATTAATTCCATTCAATTTAGGAACGAAAAAGTCAGTATTCAGGGATCCATAGCGCACTCCATTGACAGTAACGTCCTGGCTGGCATCATTTTTGAAGAAACAACAGCTACTTCGGTACCACTATATGACGTCTCTACGAATGCGTATTATCAATTATAGTATGCGAGGTGCGAAAATGATTCATGGTTATTCTAACTACTTGCTCGGATGGACGATTATGTCATTAAGTTAATTCATGGTGAAATGCCAAACCAAACTGAGCACAAATCAACTGTTAGCTGTCAAATTAGCTGTCGCGGGAAAAAGTGTTGCCAATTCGAAAAACAAACCTTTAAAAAACAGCCTTTATAATGTTTTAGCAGTAAATATTAAACATGTAATTTACTCTATTATTTTTCTTAACTTGAATAATTATGTTTGCTAACTTTTGTATACCTACTTGTAGCTTCAGACATATAATTACTTACTGTTTCCGAGGTAAGTTTTTTGGATTCCATAATCACATATATTATATAATCATATATAAAACACTTGTTTTTTATTCTACTCCTTTAATTTATTTTAGATACGCTTCGCTTTATAATATTTACATGTTTTATTATTACCTACATATGTATTTACTGTTGTTACAGGCAATGTAAGACGACACTATTTATAAGATGATATAGGGTAGATTTTTTTTGCGTGATATGAGTCGAAATGTGTGCGATTTAAGTTGTCGAGTTACTCAGATAGAATGACTGATGTTTTAAGATTATTTATTTCATATCAGAAGGTTTTGTAAATTGTGAGACTGAGGGCCTTATACTCTTCAGATGTCACGCGTGTTGATGTATGCCACAGGGTATATGAATGTGGAGTGAGTATATATGCAATGACTAGAGCAAGGTATTTAACTAAAATAGGACTTACAAAATAAAGTTAATTTCTACAAATAAAGTTCTTAACTGGAGATGCTCGCTTGAGGTATTTCCGAAAGGACGGGCCAAAAAGAAGTGGCTGGTCTTCGCTGGCTCGATGTATTGTTTTCCGCATTGAGTACCGACGCTTCGACAGTAAATGGCTCTAGAGTGCGCGTTCAGATCTCTTCAATGATAATAAAAGTTACATGATGAAATCATTCAACTATCATTATTTTGTGATCAATAACTTATCTTCACATCCAACAGATTATTTATAAAATGAAAAACATTACGCGAACAACATTCAAATCGAGACATTTTGTCGAATGAATGGGGAAAATATTGCCCGTTTATCCAAAAAAGAACGAAAATTTATATATCTCTTTTCATCAAGTAAAATTGGAGCGAATAATAGGGCGCGAAATATTGGCGCGACAATGGCCGTTCAAGTGGGGCGGCAATTAGTTCATAGTCACCGCTGGGTAGCGTTACTCTTGAACACAATTTAAATGTTCACGTTACCCACCTTGCAGCACGACGATTGGGGAATTCGAATTCCAATTATTACTATTGCAGAACCACTCTTCTATGAATTTTGAAACATAATGTGACAGTATTGGTTGACTGTGAAATTTTTGTGATACAAATAATAGTAGAGTATATACACCTCTGGAGAGCTCGTGTCTACTCCACTGCGCAAATTATGAAATATGAAATGTCTGTCATCAAAGGGTGGCGGGAAAGAAGAAACGCATTGTTTGAAAAGTTTTTAATTCTCTTTAAGGTATTTAACTGTAATACAAAATACATTAATTACAAAATACAAAAACTGTAATACAAATTTGAAGGATATACCGACAAAATATATTTATCGAAAAAATATTTTGGTTGCTATCAGAGGGTGCCGTGTTGTTGATATGGAGAAATGTTAACACGTTTCTCCGGATAGGAAACGTTTGTCGTTTGTGCCCCAGTAACAACCATAATATTTTTTCGACAAATTGATTTTTTCTGTGTGTCTTTCTAATTGATTAATTTAATTTGTATAAAAAAATATTACAGAACTATGTTCTGAAATTGCAAATCACAATAAAAATATGTATTCATTTAAAAAAAAATTAGGGTTTAACTCTGTTGATAATAACTATATGGAATTTTGAGGTATGTTTTTGGTCCAAATATTAGTTACGAACATTCAATATATTTAGACAGATTTTATTGTTTAACTTATTTAATATATAAAGTGCGGCATATGTTATTTACCTGGAAATGCTTGATCTAGTGTAACAATACATTGTATTACACATACATATACTGCCACAATCATAAATTAGTGACGTTATTACATAAATAGGGCAATCATAAGAGTGACAATTTGCGATATAGTCCCTAAGCGGAAGAAAAGACAATACATCTTCTATTTCATTTCAGTCTACTGCCAACATTTCTCATAGCGAGATCCACACCCTAATAAAATTGCGGAAAAGCGAGCAAAGATTTAGCCCAATCAGTCATTAAATTATAATGTTAAATTAAAGTTGATAAACTTAAAGTATATATATGTATGTTCTTAATGAAGTACACAGACGCGTCAAAATGTGTTGTTTTAAATAATTACATATAGATTCTCGGGAGTTTAGCTTTTCTTGATTTTGTTGAGAGAAACCAGTACATGAGGGTGGGGTTCTTTCGATGCCTGTTAATCTAATGTAAAAATAATAGTTTATTATAAAAATGTTCTACAGAAAGCTCGTTCAGACCTTGTAGCATTATAGGCCTGTAAGTTTTTACATTATGTAACGTATGCAACATTTTTCTTTAAACTCCAGATATTTCTAGTTCCCTAGAACCTCTTTTTGCCGATTTTTCGAGGCTCACTGAACAAATACCTTTGCAACGATCCGGATATTATCTTCTGTACGAATTTTGGATAGCCCCAGCATGATCAGCCACTGAATCTGTATCCTTGAACTTTTTTATTTAATTTGGCTAATTTTTGTGTCATGGAACACAAGTAACAATGAAACTAAAGCAGCTAGCTAGCTATTTTCTCCCAGTACTCTCCAAAACTGATTTCTTCCCACAAATTACCATTATCTGCAACAAATTCAGTAATAATAACACAGCGGTTAATTGATTTTATGCCCCACATGGTTTTTAATTTTATATATAGAAATATAACACCACATATATATTGAAATTCTTAATTTTATATATAGAAATATACCACATATACATTGAAATTCTTCATCATTGTTATGAAATGTAGAGAAAATTAATAGAGAAAAAAAAATGTAGAAATATTTTAATAATAATGTTTAAATCTGTAATGGACAAGTTAGTGGTGATAAATTATTTGTTGATACTGCAGATAATATGTTGTTATTTAAAAAATTAATCATGCAGATTATTAATCTAGTATAAACAATACATAAGAAGGTGCATACAGATTGCCTTAAAATGCAATACGGTCTGTCTCACACCCATTTGTGTGTATCATAGAAACTGAAATAAATAAATAAATTATTACAACATATCTAAATCTATTCATTGTAAATGTTAAACTATTAGAAATATGACATTGCGGCCACTTTTGTAAAAACTGTTTGTATTAAGGCTGACTTAATAATATAGTTTTAATTTAATGACAAAACAGTGTAAATCGAAAGATATTATATAAAATGTACAACAAATTGAAAACCCGACAGTAAAAATAATGATAATATGGAAGTGAAAGCGATATAAATGCAAAAATTTGGAACTGAATTCTGTTTGAATTATAGTGGAACCTCTATATTCGTCAACCCCTATATTCGTATGGTTCGATATTCATCACATTTTTATAACAAACAAATGTTTTCATATTCTTTAATGTTTTCTATATTTGTTACTATAACCACCCGCCAATGCTGTCTAACTGTGCCAAAATATGGTCGAAAAGTGGCATTGTTATAGTCAAGATTGTGGTGGTGAATCATCGGCAAACGAAAACCGTCACCAAAACTAGAGTTAGCTGATGTTTAAATTGTCTCCTTCTAAATATTAGTAACATTGCTCCTCTTCCGCTTCTACCGTCATGTCTCCTCAGTACAATAAAGGTAAAGTTTTGACATCAAATTTATTCATTTGTGTACTATTTTTGGGGGCTGGGAACAAATTAATTGAATTTCAGTTAATTGTTATAGGAAAAACTGTTTCGATATTCGTCAGGTTCCATATTCGTCAGGCCCTCAGGAATGAATTAATAACGAATATAGAAGTTCCACTATATATTATTTAACGTGGTCGAAATCAAGGATCATTTCACTTGATTATATAGTGACATTTTTTGTAAAAAATTTGAAGCTCAATATTTTAGTTTGATGTAAACGTCGGATGATAACTAGTTTGTTATAACAGAATATAAATTTTATATATCTAATCTTATCTGCAAATAACTTTTGGGTATTATTTGTTTGGTTAATCCCAAAAATTTTCAAGGTACCTTATTCAAGGAATTGGACACAACACAGATTTATCTTTACTGTTTTATCAATCCCAAAGTTTCTGATTCACCAAATGGCCGCGCGGCATCATAACAATCACTCTAACAGGGCCTAACAACAGCAATAAGTGAAAGCCGATAACTTTCTGTTAGTTTTCTATTTACATTTGTAGGTTTATTAATTAATTCATTTAAATTAATTAATAAACCTACAAATAAATTAATTCGGTATTCAGGTACCTCTAATAAATCTGTGACAATTAGAAATAGAGGTATATGACGCAAACGTTATAATGTTATATATAAAATTAAATTGAAAAGCGTTATATAAACGGCGCACACAATTTTTGAGATAAAATTATATAAGTTTTTTAATATTTTCTTAATTGTCGAGAAATAATTCATTAGACAATTTTCAGGGATGTTGAAATAAAAATAAATATTTAATTAATAACTAAACAATTAAATATATCGTATCTAATTTTCTTTAGTCAGAAGCATCCAATGTTTTATTATTAGTGCGCGTATCTACTGTGACGATGTCCTCATCATATCCAAAAATCTTTATCTTCGCCTCTCTTCACACATCTGTTGCTTCTGATGTCATCACTTCATTGAGCTTAAGAACGGCCAACATTTCTACCAGTACAATTCTATTCCACATCTCCTTTCCCCACCGTTCATCATTTCTTCGACATACATGTCCAGCTCATTGCCAATTGTTTTTATCTTTGTTCGCGCGCAATTTTTTTATCTTTGTTCTCTAACGAATTTGCATTTTAAGTCTCGATCTCTCAGCGATTTCAAGCGTTGCACTTTGCATTGCTCTTTGGGCAACATTTAATTACCCATATCAACGATGTAATTAATTTAAACGTTGTTTGTAGAGGAAAATAACCAAATATGGAATAGTATCCCTAATATGGAATACCGCCATTTCTAAGAATCAAGGAATTGAATTAACATTAGCTCACTTTGTCTCATCTATTTATTTTGTAACCATAATCATTCTAACTCATCAATCGATCGGTTACCAGAACCTTAGTGATTAATATTTTCTTTTTTTGAATAATAATTCCAATTTTCTGTCTATCATGCAGTTTCTAACATATTTATGTATCGTATCCATTGTGTTTCTAATGGATATATATTTCTATTATTAAAACTATAGTACAGTTGTATATATTTGTGTATGTTGAGAAATTCTAAATATGAAATATTTCATAAATAATACATTACATACGTACCAAGAACGACTTTATTTCGGCTTTTCGAAAAAAAAGAATCAGAAAAAGTAGCAGCCAGTAAATTAGAAAGAAAAGCAGTATAAGAAGAAGAATTTGAAAAATGGCTTTAAAGATGGACATCAAATTGTAAGGATTAACAAGAAATGACAATGTTGGTGTATATGATGGCGAAACGCAACGACTTATCAATGTCAGGTATTGCTGGATTCTATAATAGGTTCCATTTATATATTTTTTATTATTCGTTGATTTTTATAAAATAGTAATTCATTAAAACTGTAGGACTGATACTAATTTAAGTATTAATAAATGACTGATTACCAATAAAAATCTCTATCCGTTTTGACTGATTTTGTACGATTGCAATACTATACATAACATGGTATTCCATATTTGGCTACTTTCCTTTAATATTTTATATAGAGAGAAGTTTAAACCGGTAGATGGTCGGCGTGAAGATATACCTTAAGAGTCTGTCTTTGTAGAATTAAATTTAAATGTAAAAAGAGTATATATCTTAATCTTCCACAGCGTGCAATACATAACTATGATATGATGACATTGGTGGGCATGATGAGAGAAGTCTCGGTGAAATAAAGAATCTCAGCCGCGAAAAAGATTTTTAATTAATTATTTAAAAAAACTTTCCACACTTTCCCGGCAATTGCTCCATCAAAGCGACGCCCCTAAAGAAGTCTGCTCGTCCGTCGTCTTATTGGCCTGTCGCAGACGGCTCTTCGGGACAAAGATCCTCGCCCGGGACGCGGTTCGAAGCTTCCAGAGAAGTTTTAATCAGGCCGATGTGAAATATTAAAGGGCCATTAGTTTAATGAATCGTATCAGATTTGGCGGCAGGCGACGTAAAAGGGTGTTGTTAGTTTGCCATCTTTTGTGAGAGAGTGTCTAAGCGTTGTGTCTTTTCTTCGCTAGATGCCTGAAAGGAGCGTCCTCTAACGTGAGATGGAAAAGCTCGTCCTATTAGGAACGGAATAAAATACGTATCTTTAGTGCAGACATTTTTTATATAAAAAAATCTATTTATCGTAAATTGTTCATGTTTCTGATTGAGCAAAATATTACCGTGATTAGTGGGATTTTTTCTGATATTTTTAAAGTGAAGTGTTATAACATTTATTATTTTGTTTTTAATATACATATTTTATCATTATATATATATATATATATATATATATATATTTATATCATTAATAATAATAATAATAATATATATATTTATATCATTAAACGAGAATGTATTATCTAATCCATATTATTATATTATAAAAATAAAAAAACTTTTTTCTTGATTTAACAAGCCAATACAAATCCAGTGAATGTCAATTTATGTTTTTGGTTGAGAAACATAGTTACAAAAGCAAATATTAGCTACATCAAAGAACAGTTTATATTTTATGTTTATGTGATTCAGCAAATTGTACAATCCAAATCCAACAAATGTCATAGAGAACAAAAAATTGTACTAAAATACATACATGATCAATATAGTTTAATTTCTGAACAGCTTATTATAGACAGGATACGCTTTTTCTAAGCTTACTGTGTAAAATTTGATACGAAATTTTGCTAAAATAGCACGTTAAAAAATCAACAGGTTCGAGGGTACACTTCAATGTATAATATTTATGTATAATCTTTGTAGATACCAACAAGGAAGAAACATTCTGAAAAAAACATATTTTATTGGTGTGTCAGTGGCATACAAGGCATTTTTTTAAACAAATCAATTATTATTTAATAAAAAAATAACTTAACTCCTATGAATAAATTCTGTTTAGTTTAGTGAATATGGTTAGCAGCTAAGCACGTTTTATCCCATTCCCCTCCCCACCCTTTCCACTTGTTACAGTATTGTAAAGAGTTTTATCTATCATTTATTAATTATTAATATTTTTAAATTAAACTATTCATGTATGAAGTTATTTTAATTATTTTTTCAAGCTCAGGAGAAACATTGCTATATATATTTTTATTTGAACATTGCTATATATATTATATATAATTTATTATGTACTAAACTGTTTGCTTCTCTAAAATAATGAAATAAAATGTATTCGCAAGTAACACACAATATAGGTATAATAAATAATAACATATATTTATATAAATGTTTATATTTTATCAGATTTTATAATAGAATATGTTTGTTTCTTATTATTACATTTGGTATGGAATAATGAATTTAAAAAAATATGTGTATTATATACTTGTTTTCATTTGCTCATGAAGCAATATATTTTAACCTGATTTTTATTTCTAAATTTTATTTTTATATTCATGATACAATAGAATGTACAGCTTCTCAATTCTTGAAACTCTTAGTAATAGATACAATATGTACCTCTATTCAAAATATATAGGAAGAGTGGAAGTCTATCGCCACAACTCTTATCATAACTGTCCGACTGAACGCAACTTGCAAATACCGGTGCGTGAAACGAAACGTCCATCAGCCGTAAAGACACTCAGTATCGATATCGTGCAACGTCATGATCGGGAAGAGCGTCTCTGGAACGCCACTCTTTCTACCGCTCTATTCCCATCAACAGATTCAGGAATTGCCTCCGGCAACTCTTCGCGTAGAGACTACTTTATACAGCTTAACTTCTCAATATTTGTAAAACAAAAAATAAATCAAGTGTCAATCATAATTAGTTTATTGTATTCATAACCTACTCTGGTAACATACACAGCATATCATAATACATCCCGTGACTATCAAACGGATACGAGCGTGGTGGATGAATATTGGGGTATCCATAATTCATACATTAATTACTTCACATTACCTACTAAATTCTTCTGATTCGCATTAACATATACCTATACGCACATTCATACATCACTGTCACCTGCTAGGATTTGCGGGTGAGTATTGTGGCCGCTACGCGGCCAGTGTTAGCCTTGCGTAGTTAGTTAGTTAGTTTCCGTATAAATTCATAGTTGAATGTGGAAATTCCTTATTATATTGCTTTGACAATGCACCAGTAAGAAAAAATGTAATATTAGTATAATAATATATGCTATGTACATATGTATAATATATCTAAAGCTACCTCAGATTGAAATATTAAATATCAGCTACATCTATAGCGCCACGCAGAAATATTGAAATATTGTAAATGAATATTAATATTCATTACTATTTTAGTAATCTGTGCTGCTATCTTGAGGATTTTTTAAAAAATACACTATCTTTATTAAAATATTAATAAATACGATAAAAATCTGCATCATTTTACAACTTTAAGCTGTAACCACATTTTCATATTCTTTTTAATGAAGTTAAAAAAACTAAATGTTTGCATTAGTTCTCGTAAACGCTAAATGGCAAAATGCCTCGCAATTTGTCAAGCTTACTTACGGCAATTTAAAATAGATACGCCACACAAGAAAAATATAAAGAAGCATTAAAAAGTTAACCGTATTTGCTATGAAACTTCGCAAGTTGTAACAACTTATGATAAAAGAATATGAATGTTTTATTCTTTTTATGGTGTCCTCTGTGTATTGTTTCTTTAGATTACTTAGAAGGAACTGAGCTTTTTAAAAAATGTTTACTCTACGGATTTATGATGTTTCAAAGTAAATATATTATTCTTGTTTATAATATATTTTGCCTTTCGAGAACACTGACGATTTGATCTTGTAATGGTGTATTATATTATTTTTAAATAAAACTTTGTAATTTTTAATTCTATAAAAATATTATCATTAAAAATTCGTCCCACAATGCTGCAAGATTTCAAAAATACGAATGTAACTCGTATAATAGAATTAAATAAAAATATCTGTATTAAATTATGAAAAGGTTATTTTATTAGAAAACTATAAGTATTTATAAAAAGGAAAATCAAAACAGAATCATAAATATTACGCAATAAATATGATGTTTTGTTTTATAATTCGATTCATCAGCCCATCCAACTCTTAGTATACCTTCACCAAGATCACAGGTACAAAATGCTCCAGCATTCTTCACTCACACTAAGTTTGAAAATGCACGTACATAAGTTTATTTACAACTGTAGTGAGATTCTAAAAAATATATGACCTTTTCAATAACCAAATATGTGTTCCATATATGCTAAGCTAAGAGCTAGGTATTTAATTTTTATTTGATCACTAAATTAATCACTAAATCTAAAATAACACGCGAGTTATTTCGTTCATGACCTGGCGTGAACATAAAAATTACGAGTTTTATGGCATTTAAAAGGTTAAGGTTAAGGTGGTTATATATATATATATATATATATACCACTCAAGTTTCACTTTATCACTTATTTAAGATATACCTGTCTAGTTATGCGGCTGAAAAATAAAACTGATAAGTTGTTTGTCTGTATCTCTATTTCCTTCAAGGAATATAATTTTTTTTTCAAATACTAATTAAATGTATTAATTGGAAAGATATACATATAAAATCAAGTTTATCGAAAAATATTGTTGTCACTACCAGGATTCGAACCTAGATCTCTTCCAATCTGGGGAACGTGCATTATCCAATTATGATATACCAACACAGTGGATTGACAACAAATTTTCGAATCCCAGTAGCAACAACAATACTTTTTAATAAAATTAATTTTATGTGTATATCTTTCTTATTAATACATTTAATTTGTATTTAAAATTTCACATACCTATGTTCTATAATTACAACTTTAACATCTCTCACAAAATGTTAACGTAAGGCTATATATTTGAGCCAGGAAATAAAGGTAATGCACGCATAATTAAGGATCAATTTGTTCACATGTTATCCTAGATAGAATTTCCTCTGTAGGAAAAAATAAAAAAAATTACAATCTTAATACCAAATATATACATATAAATATTTTAATTAATCAATCGAAACAAAATCCTCTCAGTATCAAATATGGACCCCACTGTTGATGTTTCGATGCAGAATAAGTTTTTGATCGATTTTATCTTTTTTGTATGATATTTTCTGTTGGATAAAAATTACCCTTTTTACCAAATGTTTTATATATTTATGTTTTATTTTTGATACTTAATTATTTCTTATGATTAAAAGAGAAGTATTGCCTTAATAACAAATAATAATATGGTATTAAAATAATAAAAATAAATAATGAATTCTATAAACGAAGTACAACTTAAATAATACTTTAATAAATAAATAATTTAAAATTATTAATGGTTAATCAAAGCCATTGGAACTAATATTGGCTAACATGAATATATTTATACAAAAAATATAGAGTTACAAAAACCTATCTATTTATTCATTTAAAAGAATTATTCACTTAAAAAGATTAATTAAATATTTCAAAATGAAAAATATTAATCGTTTTGTTATTTCCATTCAGAATTCATTTAACGCAACGGAGCAATTATTTGTATTTGATTGGATTGAATGCTCAATTTGAGTACGTACCATCTGACTGAGATTTTTAATTAAACGTTTACGCACATTTTTCAAAATAATCAATCATAAAATTAGACTCAATCTGTGTATTATACAATATGAGAATGATTTTTTAAATATAAATATAGGTTTGTTAAAAACAAATAAAAAAAGCATAATAAATTTGATTAACTTGTGTTTTTTTTGTGTATTCGTGTACAATTCAAATCTCCTAAGGTAGAAATCTAAGTTGGATATTTGCTTTTATAGTTATTTATACATTATGTTTGTTTTTGTAGTGTATTTATGTAATTTTATTCAAGAAATTAACATTTTTTTATAGTTTTTATAGATCAATACAATATTTACAAATTATCACAATCAATAATATATATTTGAAATAACGAGATCCTGTTCTATAATGTTTAGAGCTGGACTTATAGGTTCATAATTATATATAGGATTTTTAATTCAACATCATTAATACCATATATTAAAATACATTTTAACACCAACAAAATGTATATGTCAATATTTATACATGTATACTTGTATAATTAATATACTTGGAAGAAATTTGTTTTTTTTTTTTAAATAGAGTACACGGAATACATATCACATATCACATCAATATTCTTACTATTTTTAAACTAAGCTAATCTAAGCCTGTGCTATAAAAATAGGACTCACTTGCTGGTCTCTCGGAACGAGGCGCAAATCCCCGATCACTAGATCACTAAGCCAGCGTTTTAACCGCTAGACCAACAAGCTACTCACGTTTTATGTTGTTGATTGTACAATTTAAAAAAATTAAATAACTATTCGTATGTCAGTAAGCAGTTCATTAAAATTAATTTATATATTCATAGATTTGGTATTATCATCCACTCTTTTCTAATAGTATATGCAGGGAATACATTCTCGGCATATTAGTCGCTTGACAGTTGAGTCGTTTTTTTGAGTCATTCACGGTGCGACACTATAACGATTAGCCTACGGATATTTTACCCTTCTTACAACCTGAGTTTTTCAAGACTCAAAATCAATCATTCGCTTCTAACACTTCTATTCCTATATGACACAATAGATGATAAAGACCATAAAAATATAAGGCAATGCCATTATATGGTATAATAGAGTAATAATAACAGTGAATTTTTCGAGACAGTTCATCACAACTTGTCATTTTTTAAGAGACACCTGAAGTCAATTTTGATATGTCCTTTATATTGTAAACCAACAATTTTCAATACGTAACATTCTCATGGCTAATATCGCCTGTTAATTATTTCAGTTTATTTCCACTTTTTTATTCACTGTTATTTTTTATTACATATTTATTATTTTACTTGTTATATATTACATATATCGCATATCCCATAGAAAAGCATAGTACGTAATTTTTTCCGATTTACGACTTATTTCTGAAAAGTAAAGTAAATATGTCTGTATACCCCATAAAAATAATACTAAAAATAGTTTTATTATTTACAAATTGAACTTTATGGTTTATTATTTTTTTTTTATATAGACCATTTAACTTTGTTTATAATAAACACTTAATTAGTAATTTTAAAAAACTAACCGAATTTGGAAAATATCATTACCTTTTTCAGGATGATAAATTAACTAACCAAAAATATGTCGCGTTATTCTAATTTTATAAAAAAATAATTAAAAATAATATATACTATTTTATATTTTAGATTTATTTTTTAAATATAGTCGAACTTCAGTCATAACGAGTACGAAGAGATCAGCTAAATTTTCTCATTATACCCATTACTCGTTATATACTCGTTATTACAAAAAATATTTAATATACAATAAAATGAAAAATCTATAATTGTATGAAAAAAAACATTTTAAAGTAAATTACTACATTCAATCACTTTCTTAACAAAATTCAAAATACTGCTCTGTTTTAAAGTTTAAAACTTACTACTACTACGCACACAAAATAAACACCCATTGTTTTTTTCTAAGAATTCACAAACCTGAAAGGAATCGTAAACAATAAGGAATCTCGTCGGCAGACGCTGCTTTCTATTTTATGACTTCTTAACAATTAGAGTTTTTAGACCGTGTAGTGTATTTTGTTCACTTATTAACAATATTTTTGTACGTTATATCAGTGGAGCGAGCTCACTATAACAGTGAAGAGTTGTATGAAAACAGGCCTGAATCAAAATAATAATAAGTATTTCCTCATTATAATCATGATCTCACTATAACCGAGTTCGACTGTATATATTTTTTTAAACTGAATATTGTCAAGATGTACCACCGGGTTAGGAAAAATACAAAATAATAAAACTGGCTGTAATTAGTTACTCCAAAATTCATAACTAAAATCACATATAGATCGACTTATCACACACGTGTTACGGAGATTTATGGCTGTAGAAATCAATGTTAGTGCTGACATCTGACAAAAATTAAATGAGGAATATTCTTCAGTTTCAATTTGATTCTTCATTTGACTTGGGTTTGTACATCAAATGTGAATATGGTATAATATATTACACTTAATTTTATACACTTATTAATTTATTTATTATTGAGTGGGATGCAGTATATATCCACCTCTAATAGAAACAGTGTTGTATTGGCTACCTCGCTAGATTGCCGTCTGTGTCAGAATAGCCAGTTTTTAGGTGCTGTTGAGATGTCATTTTATTAAAACGAGTAAATTACAATAAAAAATATTACGAATGAGTTACAAATCTAAAATGAATTAATCATGTGTTATGTTGAGTTTAAGTAGAAACATTAGATAGCGTTACTTCCTGCTGATCTTTGCCCAATTGGATCATATATTATATTTATTCCATATTTGAGTTATTATATTATAATGATCGATTTTCAGTTAGTATAAAGTGAATCGTACGGTTATAGAACTAAAAACATATAGAAACGTTGATAGTTCTCGTTGTTGCTCTAGGAACTGGTGTATAGTTGTTTATTCTTTATTTTGTATTATGACTATGCATATTATTAATATTATTGTGTGAATGGAAATATCTAATAAGTCTCAACATATAAATTTTACTTACATTTAAAACATTGTACTATTTAAAAAAATGTATCAAAAATAATTTACCCCTTCTTCACGAGCTCCTGCTCTCTTCTAGTCTCTTTTTGCGGGAACGCTTGTTTATCATTTGTATCGATAAGCACATATCAATTCTGTTAAAAAATATATCATGTTACTGTTTAAAACATACGACAAAAAACAGTTTCGTTATTTAAATTTAAAAATTTTCATTTTTGTTTTCCCTCTCTTGAAAAGTAATCATTTTTTGACGACATTTTTCTATGAAATTTACAATGTACTTTTTATTTATAACGTATTATTAAAAATTTTAAATTTCGTAATTTATGTTTGTTTAATATTCTATGTAAATAACCCAATCCTTTTTATTATGTATGTTTCTTATTGAGTGTATTTACAACGTTTGTGTTCTGTTTTTTTTTTTTAACGTGCTTAATAATACTGTAGTTTTTTTTTATTGTTAATGGCACAATGTACTGAGTAAAAAAAATTATAACCATGTAATATGAAATAGATAGATTCCTTGTGTTGATGAAAACAATAATATTGACGTTATTGTACATTCCTCTACACACAAGTTCATTCCTTTGTATGTCGCTGGGTGGATACATAAATTGACTAATAATCCAACTTCGCGCAAGATGGCGTCTTATTCAGCCATAGACAAGAAAGGCACTCTCAATAGAGCGAGATTACACACTCATCCGTTGTGAATGTCAAATATCGGTTTTGGTACCGCTTAAGATACAACACACACTGCCTGATAACTTTAGTGCTAATAAATTCTTCCTGCCTGATTTATAACTCATAATATAAACCGCAGGATTGTGGCGGGGCCGGGTTCAGAATATTCGAGAATAATCTACTGGAGCTAGTAGCTACTTCGAAAGAGGCCAACGAATGATAATACCTGTTATAAATTTATAATATTCAATAATTATAAAAGTGTAATTTTATCTGCATTATATACTGAGGTTATATGTGTGTTATATTACATTATACATACATTTTGTACTATTTCTTATTTAATGTATTACGTATAAATAATATAAATGAGAAATTCTTCGTAATCTTCATATTACATATAATATTCATAGAATTTTTAACGAAGGAACTAACAATGGAAACAGAAAACCAATAAAAAAATATAGTGATTCTTATTACATTTCCTCTTTAATATTTCAAATTATATTTGAAATATTTTTATTTATAATACGATGAAAAGTATTGAATACGAAAAGAAAATTTATTACATTATATTTGTTTATTCCTTTTAGTACACCAACAACTTAATGTTTTTAGCTCATACTACCTGTTCAATTTTAATTCATAATTATACCGATTATCCTGCATGACTACAGAATATTAATTTTACTGTACCGATTCATGCACTAAATATTTTACTTACTTTCCAATTACTAGTCTTTAGCACAAACTGAATATTTTTCGAATCTCTTGTCTATAGTATTATTATAAAAATATTTATATTATCACACTAATCTCATTTTTTTAAAAAAGGTGTCATCTGTCAGTAATCGAAGTGCTTAAATATGCGTAATTATCACAATCCATTTAAAAATGTTTTCTGTATAAGGAGAAAAATAATTAATTCACTTAGACCATATTGAGAATTATTGTGGGAAGACATAAATTTTTATTTTAAAAAGGGAACGTATTTTTATTAATATTATTGTTATTTTAAATATCAACTATTATAAGATACTTATAAGTAAAATATTTTTTAAAAGTAAAAGGTATTTTTATTATTATTATTATTTTACATTTCAAATAGTTGCTTATCATTTTTTGTTCACTAAATAAAATAAAGTAAGTATTCCAATCATAGTTTCGCGTGCAATACCGCGAACAATAAAAAATTAAAGATAATTTTTTATTAGGAATCGAATATATGTATATCCCAACTCAGATATTTTTATGATATTATGTAAAATTTCTCTACCTGCATGCGATGCCAACGATGGTATATTCTTAATATCCATATCTTATTCATTAGTTCCACGTCACATAACCACCTACGCGACCATTTCTTAATACTGTTCATTATACTACACTCCGCTTTGCAATCATTCCATATTTATTCTTTACTCTTGTCATAAATCACTTTGCTGCAAATTTACGATCTTTTAGTGGCAAATTGTTGTGTAATGAATTTATGATAACTTTACTGACATCGTTTCGGCGGATGAGGTTAGGGTGTTTGTGTGTAGTATGTTTCCTATATTGTCGGATAAATTGTTATCCGTGTATGGAGAATCCCTCACATAACAATGTATTCACCAGGAGCTCCGCTACTATCAGTGACTCGCGGTCATCCGTTAACAGACAATGTATATTGTTGATGCGATTCAACATCTGTTTAGTATTGTTATTATTACAGTACTACTACTCATGATGATCACGGCATCACTAATATAATGAATAAACTATTTGTTGTCTGAATGGTTTGAAATTAAAAATAAGTTTTTAAATAATGGAGATTATGAGTCTAGTAATTCAGGAATAATAATTATTCGCTACTGAAATGTATTAGCAGTTTGTGCCTGGCATTCAGATTTAGTTATATGTAATTTAAAATAATTGATTAGAGGGGAAGGGGAAGCGTTTGTTTTTCGCAAGCCATAAAGATTAATAACGTATGCACAATTTGGATGGAGCGGTTAGAGGGAAGATGTTCATTTTCTCCTCGGGATACTAGAGTGCAACTAAGCAAAATTTTCATGTATTGTATTCAATATAATAAACGTTTATTTTTGGGGGAGTGGGTGGGGTGTTTAGAAGAATGGGGGAGGATGCACACAGGGTCTTAAAGAATAACTATGTAATATTTTATTTAGATCGATTAAATGGATTGTACAGATAATAGTCAGATATATAATACATTTAATTTAACATAATAATATATGTAACAATCACTCATTTTTAATTTATCTAAAATAATATGAGAGTATGTAAATAATATATAAGGATCTATCTTACTGATATTCCTTCAAATTAATGTCAATAATATATTATACCTTGAAGTTAATGTTTTGCCTCCGGATGTTTTCCTAATAGCGCGGAGACGGGATCTGTTTAGGTTACATAAATAGCGCATCAATATATAATACACCTTTCACCTTCACTTTTGGTGTAATCATGTAAAATTTGTTATAACATGCGTTTATTGTGTACATAAAAATGAAAAAAAATTATATTACAAATTAAATAAATATTTAATCGCTACTGGGATAAATTTTTTAGATAAATACACTTCACTGTATATCTTTCTAGTTGAATAATTTAGTTGATTATTTAAATTTTTTTGTTTTTGTTGGAAAAACTGTTCAAATATTATTTCTTCTTTTTATCTAAAATTCAAATTTTCATTTACTATTTCAATAATTGACATAGTGCTATGATTAAAACGAACTTCTCAATTTCATGTATAGTTTTCTCTTACAAATTAATTGATTTCAAATTAGAAACCGAGATTTGTTTCATTTATATTTTTTCTGCAGATGTTATTTAAAAAATAAAAAATGTATTCAACTTTTATATAAAATTAAATCTTGGATAAAAAAGGTATTTTTGACATTTAGTTTACAATTGCCTCAAAATTAGCAAAAGTAGCTTTTAAATAATATTTTTATTAAACGCAATCTCTAGAACGGACAGAAAAGTTTTGCTAGAAAACATTTCTTCTTTTGTATAAATCTTGCCTATCAGCGTTTTGTAAAGAAGTTTCTCTTTTCTCAAGAAAGGATATACAACGGTAAAAACTAAAGTTTAAAATCTCTTAGAATAAATCAAAGTTGTTTTTATTAAAAGCAAGCTCGAAAAAACATTTTTATATATAGGCGTTTAATGAATAGTGGAAAGAAATAATGTTTTTCATTCTATTTTTTTTTTGTGTTTTTTTGTCTAATAAAAATAGAGTTCAGTTATTTAATTATTATCTTAAACGTGTACGTCTCCTTCTCTCACATAGTCCTCTTTTTAGTTTAACTTACTGTTTATTTATTACAGTGACAAATTTGCAGTTGATGTATAATAGGATAGATTGTGATGTTAAGACCACACGCGGGCCCCCTGATAAGGCGCCGCAATCTTCTCCAACTCACCGGCTAAAACCAGGTTATACAAATAAACTCGGGCGTAGTTGCCTTAATTCTAAGAAATAATAATTTTACATATTGAGCAATAAACATAGCAAACTGCAATAACTAAACGTGGTGTTGAGGAATCAAAGAGTATATTTGTGACAATAATATTTATCAATCAAATTAACCGACTAGAAAAATATATGGAAAAAATCTATTTATCGAAAAAATATTTTGCTGTGTTACTAATATTTTAAATACAAATTAAATGTATTAATAAAAAATATATACCTATATGTTACACTTTTCAAATTGACACATTTGCCATGAAAATTTGTCGTTAATGTACTGTGTGCAGTAGCATAATCGGTTAATGCACGTTCCCCGGATTGGAAGAAATCCTGGTTCGAATCCCGGTAGTAACAACACTATTTTTCGATAAAATTCATCTATTTATCTTTCTAATTAATACATTTAATTTGTATTTATTTAATATCACAGACTTACGTTCTGAATAATTACAACTTCACAATAAGAATGTGTTCTCCTTAATGTTAATCTTTAGTATTAAAAATATCACAGAAGTACTATATTCTGTAAATTCATCACAACAAGATGGTGTTCTCTTTAAAAACGAGATTTTATATTACAATAAAAAAATGAAATATTTACACATAACTATATTAGTCCTACTTCAAGACTGAGTAGCTTCATGTCAATCATAAACTCTACGGGCATCCCGTATGTGTATTCTCCCGATCAGGAAAGTTTACGCATCTCGAGTGAGTTCACGCCGATCTTCCAAGAAATCTTCCAATAGATAATATACCAGATGGTAGTCGTCAAAAGTTTGGACTACAAATCTCTGATAATGAACGTAGACAGAGTGTGCACAAATGAGAACGTCCACCCAACAATATTAGAGAAATAAAAGTAAACTAAATCCACCAGATCACCAATAGATTCCCATTCAACGAACAGACGAAAATAATCCAGCTCTTGAGACGTTCCCGCTTAATGGGAATGTCTTACCTAACGAGTCAATAGCTACAGATTCAAAGTGACGCTGCGGACCGACAAAATAGACAAACCTAATTTCCACTTTCAAATATATTGTAACATAATAAGTAACACATGTTACTATGTATAATATAAGCTTTTATAACACACAACCGAAAAATATAATTTTATTACATAAAATGAAAAAATAATTAATATTGTCTCTTTATCTGTATTATGTGTATTCTGTATGATGATAGATACATATGATGTACATATATGCAAAAATGTTTAATAAAATCCAGGAGCTTTATAGAGTTAGAGGTGATAGGTATGACTGCTAATTTAAAAATGAAATATTTTATTTTAATATAATATGTCAAAGTACAAAGTGATTGGTTTCTTCGAAAAAAAAAAGAAACATTTGTAAATAATACGGTACTATTTCAACATACATATTAAATTATGGTACATTAAACAAATGAACTATGAAAATTAATAACAAATACAGAAATAGTGCACTTATATGTACATCAAGGGAGAGACAGAATACATATACATTCAGACAGAACATCAAGGTAACATATATAAATGCACTATTTATTGTTAGTTTTAAATACGCCCTGACGAAGCTTAAGCTAAATGAAACCGGTTGGCATTTAATAAAATTTGTAGTTTTATATAGAGTGATTGTGTTTTATTTAATCTAATATGGCAAACCACAAAGTGATCGCTTTCTACGAAATATCATGCGAGAATTATTTATTTATTTATTTATTTATTGGAGGATTTTAAAAGTATAAAGTTTTATAATAGACCGTGTCGTGTAAAAATTCACAAGTAATATATTATATGCAATGGTGTAATATGTTTGGTAGTGAATCATCACGAAATATTTATGAGTTTCCAAAATCACCCACAGTTTATCAAGAAACATCGAATATTGAGGGATTATTGCACTTTTGATCTAATCTATTTGCACTCTGATAGTACTCGTCAGAAGACAATTAATCCACAATGCAAATAGCGGGTTCCATAGAGGATCGAGGGATAAAATTAAAGCAGCCCTAAAATGAACCATATATTATTTATGAATATCTGCAAATTCAGCCTCAAATATAGATATAAATATATCCAGCGATGGAGATATAGTACAGCACTCACGGCAACTAAGATGATTTTTATATGAAAATGAGTAAAAATTTTATGATTAATAATGGCACTTAACAATAATAATAATATTATTAAATCAAAATTGCAATAATACGACTATTAAAACTATTTATTTATGTCAAAACTACATTACTAATATTAACATACATCGTATTTGTAACATTTTCCAGTAACTCAATTATACATTTTCATTAAATATTACAATTCATGATGCAGCCTTAAATTATTGAAAAATTACCAACCGGGAAAATTAACACTTGAGATACTAGTCCACAAAATTATCTACCTTCATAATATATTTGTTCTAACATTTGTAATATCAATACATAAAATTACTTACCTTAAAAATATCCGCGTTCTAACAATTGATACAGCAGTCCACAAAATTACCTTTTTTGAAAATGAAATGAAATTGCGATACTCGTTCACAAAATTACCTACCTTGAAAATTAATGTAGTCTACTCGTTGCGATACTTTTTCAAAAAATTGCACAATCAATAATAATTTATTTTTGACTTAAGCTAACTTATCAATTATTAAATCTTAAGCTAATATTAGAAGTCAAAGACTAGCATTACAGATTTCATGTTATTATAAAATACGCCATTTTCCCAGAATCTGGAACTGCGGGGGTATTCTTCATGATTCTGCAAGAGTACTAAAATATTTAAAAGATCTTATAATGATACTGAGCTCTAGAGATTGTTGATACTTTTAATCAGAACTCTTACTTAAGAGTGTGACGTTTTAATGCGATTCATAATTGTTACGTACTTGACTTCTTGGTACGTCTTTAGTGTACACCTCGTAATGTGAAGGTCCAAGAAATAGACTTTGTAACAATTAATTTTTCATTACAATAAGCTACAATTTATTTAGTACAAGGTATATCATTAGTATAGGTCAAACTATTAAGCCGATGAACAGCAGATAAAAAAGACGCGCGCACTCCTGCGCGCCGTCTTTATAACCACACATACCCGCACCGGCGGTGCGGCACACATACACACACCGTCCCACCATTCCAAGGACATCACAATAATGAAAGGCGCCAGAGATCAAATATAAATTGAGTATTGAAGTTCTTCAAAAAGACATTCTAAGAGTGTTTGCAAGTTACTGTAATTTACTCTCCGTTGCGCTAAATTACTGACCCTACTATTTTTTTATTCTCTCTCACTCTCTTTTGATAATTTAATCATCATCAGTAACTTCTTTACTTATTTCTGTGGAAAGTCATCGTAGCTGCCACTTTAATATCATTATATATATATATATATTATTATCGGGCACTTATTCTTAGAATGCTTCGGAGAAAATAATCATTTTGTAAAAAATTCCTAAAAATGAATATCTTTTGTTCCCACATATTAATAACAATAGGCGAAGTTTGATTAATGTGGTTTATTTTAAATAAATTTTACACACTTACAGGGTTTTGGGACCGATTGATTATGATAACAATAACCATTTGATAACATTATCCGAATTCCACTGTATTCCTAAAATACGAATTTAATTTTATTTATTAAAAAAAGGAAAGGTATTATGTACTTTATGAATTTTTAAACATATCTAAGATACACATATCTACACTAATTTTTACAGAAAATTGTAGCGATTTAGTAGTGTGAAAAGATAGTGATTTGAATAAAATGTATTTACATTTTTGTAAACGTTGGATTAAAAAACGATTAACTGTACCGGAGGTTGTTCACACTTTAATACAAACAGTACACGACATAAATTTTATTTTAAACGATACCCACATACAAAAAAGGTATAAAAATAGTTTAGATTTTTAACATACAGAAAACAGGTATTATCTTTATTATTGTATTCCTTGTTACTATATTTAATTTAAATTACAGAATACTAAATTTTAGGAAATGGTGAAATCTATTATCAGATGATAATGATTCACATCATCAAAGTAGGTATAATAAAGGCTGTAAAAGAAATAAATATTTAAGGGAAAAATTTGAAAAGGAAATAATTTTCAAAAAAACGTTTATATTACTCGTATATCCGTTGCGAGTCTAATGATTTGTTTTTTTTTTCACAACTTCATTTGTGTAAAAAAATGTTAAATAAATCCCTTAAATCAAAACAAACAATACAATATTTCGGGCACTGTATGGCGTGTCTATTGAAAAACTTTCATGAATATTTCATATTGCCAATGATTGCTGTGCGATTAATTTGAAAAGGCTACAAACATTCTGTCGGCCAAACGAAAACGCTAAAAAATTGAGGCATTCATTGTTCGTTTCAATGAATATTTAAAAATAATTCTCCATAAATGGTCCCGATACGTCAGCTACGACAACAATCGATTCACGGTAGAATAATACAAATAAAATTATCGGACTGTCTAAATCTTTACATTGATAAAAGGCTATCAGTAATCTTGTAATATACATATATTGTAGCACGAGTTTTTATTTATTTTTATTTATTAAGTTTATTTTTTATTTTTGTAATTAAATTAGGCCCACAAAACATCTTGCTAGACGTCTGTCTGCAGGCACATTCAGATCCATTTTATTACATTTAATATATTCAAACAACAATTCATTTCATGCTTACAAATAAGACAAATCATTATTGATAATCCGCTTTTTTACAACTTCTTCCAAATTGAAAGAGAGCATACTATTTCGTAAGAACCCAGGTTTCAGAACAATTTTTCAGTGTACGAATAAGAATTTCTAATGTCGATTCATACCTATAGTTGATTTTGGGAATTGATAAATTCAAATTAGCTACACCTCTTATACTTTTTCCGTGTGAAACCACCCTATTTAGAGCTTCGTTGTTATAATTTTATTTAATTAAAAGGAACAGTAACAGCCCGTGCACAGAAATAACGTTTACGGAAGAATACAATAATTTTAGATTATGCCTCAATTTAAGTGCTTCCTTTTCAGAATTTTTTAATCATTTGGTAGAAAATAATCATGGTTTTGATAAAAAATTGTGGTTGTCAATTTTGCATATAAACGATGTTGGTCACAAATTAAATAATTTGGAATCGTTGGAGATAAATAAAGTATGTAAAACTAATTAAAAAATTTAAAAAAACCAACTAAATTCAACTACGAGTCCCATTCTAAAATTTTTTCCTAAAAATTATTCGAGTAAATTTGTATTAAATAACAATTTGAGTTGGGTACTAAATTTTTTTTTTTAATAATTGTTCGTTTTTTTAAAATAGATTCTGGTAAAGAAACAATAATATATGTTTTTAGTTAGTAATGACATCCTGAAGAAGAAAATTGTATTTTTTGAAACCGGTACATGTATTTAAACTCAATAAGTGTTCAATAAAACAAAGTTAACAAATAAAAAAAAACATTTTTTTTCGCTATGTCTGTTTGAAGATTTTGTATTTGTTTTAGATTTGAGTTACAGTAGTGGCCCCACGATTGGATAGCATATCTCAATAATGACTCGACCAAAGAAAAATAAATTATTCGTAAAACCGCCTTAGGAAATACGTAATAAATTTTGTAAAATCTTCCTAACACTGACCTGAGATTGGAGCAAATTTTATTTATTTTCAAATTCCATTTAAAGTTAATAATTAAACCACGGTATTTATGTGACTTAACAAAATTCAACCGAAGTACATTCACAATAGCTTATAATGTTATAATGTGCAGTCAAAGGTATGCGCAATTATATTCGTTTCAATTATATTTAAATATTTAGATTTTCGCCATTTATTATGAGTTCCATATCATGTGACCATTTAAACAGTTTATTGAAATCAATTTGCAAGACATAGGAAGTTTCGTTATAGTTATCGCGAGACATTACTAAAGCTAATCTTTTATTTAGTTAAAAAATAAAATATTTAATACAATCTTCGTAGAAAAATGTATTCAGGTCATGTTGAATGTGATCCTAGGTCGTCATTTCGGCACTATAATACGTGCCATTGTCGAGGCGTTGTAAGGCATTATTAACGGTAATTCAACCTGGAAGAGACGCCAGTTTCGTACATTATATTTAAATACGTGTGTTTGTATATACCGCAAATCTATTAGTGGTAAGATAAAATTAGATTTACCTATAGCACTATAAAACGAAACAAAAACTGAATATGGGTAACTTCAAAAGGGGTGGACGGTTAAAAACATAATTTTTTGATTAATTTATTTATTAGGATTACTGCATTTGGGGACCCTCGATAAAAATACGAGTATTTCGATTCCAAAAGCATTCATCCAAGTATCTTGTATTTTTATAGCTTAAGTCCTTAAGATAAGTAAAATATTGATGAAAGATTTTTTTAATATCACTTCTCCATGGAAATAGAAATGTCATATATGATGTCTATCAGGATCAACAAAATAATACATGCATCTCCACATCTCTCTCATGCGCATCGCTCACGTTCGCGTAATATATCAACATTATTATTACTTATTTATTATTATTTTAATTTTGAAGAAGAATATAAATTATATTTTGCACCACGATACGTGATCTTGTAGCTATCACCCACTCTCCTAATACTTATATATAAGTTTAACTACATCGTCATCTATAAGTATATTCATTCACTTTACATACTAGAATGTGTGAATAATACCTGTATAATTTTTCAGCCGTATAATAACATTTTATCAGTTATTATAAAATTATAGAAAACCTTCTAAGTAAATTTAAAATAAAAAATTACTTTTCAAATAACACATTGGCGGGGCAGAAAATTTATTTTTAATTTAATTTAATTTAATCATGATGAAGGAACTTTGTACTGAAAGCTGTTGGCGTTAATAATAAAAACGAAGTGAAGTTATTCAAAAAATTGGTTTCAATTTTTTTTTTTTTAAATATAACTAAAAATATGATGTTTTCTCTACATGTTGGACAAATACAGTCATCCAGTGGTATCTTCTAGATTAATGAATTACAAAACTCCGCGGAGGGGGTGGGAGACAATCATGGAGGCCTTCATCCAGCAGTGGATAAAAAACATCTGACGATGATTATGATAATACCTATACGGCTTTATTATTTATCTAGGCGATCTATAGGTATAGTACTGAAGCATAATCAGCAAAATAAAAATGAGACCACTTGTCTTTTCGATCTTTCTTTATGGTGCAAAAATATAAAGAGAATGGTAATGCAAGATGATAGATGCGACGCATGCTCCGCTAATTCGTGAAGAGCCCGTTAAACAAATGCCTTGATCGTAGAAAAATTAAACAAAATGTTGCATACAGTCATAATAAAACAAGGGTGGGTCGTAGATCTCTGATTCTCTCAACTGGCGATGATGATGATGATGAGGTCAGAAAAAATGAATATATTATTTCTAGAGATACTGCGGAGACAGAATCGGGAATGCGTTCCTGCTCAGTGTAATTAGATTTATACCATATACAAACAATACATTCAATGCATTCAAATATTTTCCCATAATTTCGGCGAACAGGCATCAATGGTCACCAGCAAGACATCAATTTATTGGCGTTACTTCGGCGACCTGTGTGATATACATATTCTAACTATATTGCTCGGAATCCTCGGATATTTTGGCCATATTATTAGACACGAAAATTTTATGTAAGAATTGGTGATTCACGGAACGTGGAAGGAACTTGATCTCATGGAAGATTACTAACACAATGGACTAACCTTGTTCAAGCTTCTGTGCAAAGTTCACTCCTAGAATGCACGAAGATGGACGAAGATGGAATGATGGAAGAAGAATGCCATGGACCGGAATAAGAGGCGACAAAGCACCCATGCCATCAACCGCAATAATTAGCCGTAGTGACATGATCACGACTTCTCTCAGCAGAAGAATAATAGAAAGTTATATTAAAAACAAATCTTATTAAAAATATAATAACTAACCTGTTTCATAAACTTACGAGTATCTTGATGTCATCAAATACTGTAAACTGACATCTATTAATTTTCAAATAAATGTATTAATTCTAAAAGAGAAAAACATTTAAGATTTTTATTTCATAATATGGTATTCTTTTTGAACTAATTAACTTACCATCACACCTCCTCTACCCCCGTCACGTTGATGAAGGTAAGCAGAAGAGATAAAGCACCACACTTTTCTGTCCTGATGCACAACTCTCGCCTCATCAATATCTTCTTATACAGGCTTGTCGATTATTGAGGTATCTAACAGGATCATCTTTTAGTATTTGATTTGCCTAGTCACGCCAAGTCTTCCGCGGACGTCCACTATTTATGGTGCCATCAATACTTATATATATATATATATATATATATATATATATATATATATATATTTCTTACTATTCTCTCCTCATTCATTCGATCCATATAATCAGACCACCTAAGTGATCCTTTTTAAATCTTATTTGCATTGTGCATATTATTAGTATAGTGCTAAGATCAGCTTTACATTCTCTTCTATTTTCTTCATTATTTACTCTGTCATAAATGGTTATGCCTCATATACACCTAATCTTATTTCCACTACATTCAGTATACTTTCATTCTTTTTTTTTGATATTTATAATTTTTAGCACTTGGATGGCAATATATATTTTTTTAAAGTATTGTTATGGATATAAACTATTAAAGATTTTAATTTGGTTTATTTTATTAATTATTTTAAGTGACTTCATTCTCGGTTAGTAAATAATGAAAGCTCGCCTTGATTTAATAAAACCTAGTACGAGGAGTAAGTAAAGATAATTAAAAATAATAAATTATAAACAAGGAGTATATTATCATCATATAAAATGAAAGTGATTTTCAATTATATATGCACTAGTGATTAACAATTATATATGTGCTAGTGATTATGCTTGTCAAAAATTAACAAAAATGTTGACAACATTTCCTAATTTTACTCTGGTTCGTGCTGACCCTATGAGCGGCTCACTGAATCACGACAGAGTATGCATAATTATCGTGAAAATCAACTAAAAGCTGAGAAAAATTATTACGACTTACGACACATGACTCGCTTAACGCCTTCGGTGACTTCATTAATATTTGTCTAATTGCGTATTTGTCCGTGTAACGGGGCAGTTATTAAAGGGGTCTCGCCCCCGGTAAACAAACGCCCCACAGTTTGACCATTTGCGATAATAATCACGCAGTGGTCACCCTCTATCATAAGTGTCAAACAACAAATTTTCAATGTACGTAAATTACCAAACCTAACAGAAAAGTGATAAAGTATTAGTTGACTGTGCATATTAAGGTAAACGAACAAAAATACTTTTCTGCTTCGTGTGAAATCACTGTTGTTATTACTTAAAAGCAACTGGACGACGCATGAATTACTTCCGACGCTACGCTTTCAAGAAAATTCGCGAGTCACGAGAAACTTCGTGAAAGGGGAACGAGGTTGACAAATTTTGTATAATACAGGCATAAAAACTATTACTTTTTTATTCGGTGGTCTTATTTTGGTATGTTGTCCGTTGACTTTACATGTTTTCCCCTTAATTTCATACATAGCCCTAGGAAACTGGGGAAATTAACAGGCAGCTTCGGATACACAATTATCACGAGCGAGAATGGGAAATTATCACTGAAAACACATCATAGCCTTTAGTAACTCATATCATTCAGGGCTGGGATAAATGGTAACAGAGGGTTTCTAAAATCTAAAGAAACGCACTGATTATGTTTATTTATTTTATATTACACGTGTACTACACGATGTACGATTACATTTTACAGTATTACCACAGAAAATTGCCTGAAGGGTTTGATATTTTTATATATTGGCAGTTTTGATTTTTCGTGTGAAATTTTGGTATTACTTTTAAAATTAGCAATTTGTGGTTAAAAATCATATTTTTTATTTATTATCTTTGTTTTATTAATCACTGAATTGAGTTTAAATACATCTACCGGTTTCGAAAAACACTGTTTTCTTCTTCAGGATATCCTAACTACATAACTAACTAAAAATATATATCATTGTTTCTTCACCAGAATCTATTTTAAAAAAAACAACAATACCTAACGCAACAATTTAGTACCTAACTTAAATTGTTGTTTAATACAAATTTAGTCGAATAATTTTTAGGAAAACTAAACTAACCAACTAAATTTAACTACGAGTCCCGTTCTAAAATTTTTTCCGTATTTTTCGAAACCGGTAGATGTATTTAAACTCAATTCAGTGGTTAAATAAAATAAAGATAATAAATAAAAAATATAAATTTTGGTATGTTTAAAGATTAAATAAGATATTTATTTTGAATAAAATCTACGATACTAAGTTAATTTATAGACAATATTTATTTTACGTTGTTTATAAATTAACTTTATCTCGTCGTGAAATAGTAAAAAATGTGCAAAAAAATTATATAATTCGAATTCATATATCTGAAATAGTGAAGGAAAATGAAATTAATAAATTAAGACATCAGAGAAAATGTTATATCATATTTTATAATAATTTTTTATCAAGGCAATATTTTTTTAGCGTTAATTTAATTGCGAATACAAGCGGTGTGGGAAATAATTAGATGGAGATTCTGAATTGTTTCGCGTAGTGATTATTCGCAATTATAGTATGCAAATTCGCTAGAGTTGCCGACGCACTATAATAAAAAATGTTAGATAAAATAAAAGTTAATTACTTTTTTGTGTCTTGACATTTTAACATAAGACACTTATATAGTGTTTACATATTACACATTACAATGTTACAGTATTTTAAATACTACATATTTTAAAAATAATTGCAATTTTAGATTTATTTTTTTCTTTTTCCTTGCAGTAGATATCATCTTTGATATTATTCAGCTATGTCCTGGTTACTTTGCTAGATTTTTATCTATTAAAGTTCTGAGTTTTTTCGTGCTGTACAGATGATGTATTTTTTTCATTCTAAATTACAATGCCTTCTATGTACATACTTTTTATATACTGATATAGGTACATAGTTTATGTATAATACTCTATTATATTTTACATGCTATACATTTGTATTAAAATATCACAGAACTATGTTCTGAAAAAATTGCAACTTCACGATGATAATGTGTTTTTCTTAAAAAAAGATTATACATATATATATATATATATATATATATATATATATATATATATATATATATATATATATAATACAATGTTGTCTGTATGTCTGCTCACACATGACGAAAACGTTAATGTTAGACGATTACATAATATTGAAATGTCTGCCAGTTAAATGATGAAATTAATTATATATTTATACGAGTAAGGGAGGCAACAAGCGTATTTGTTTCCTATAAAAGTACTTAAATATATGACACGTGACCTGCCAGGGGTGGACAAAGCAGAATTAGCCCTCGCTTCGGTGATGGTCACTTCTAATCTGGGGCAGCGTTCATTCATTCCTACCCTTTGTTATGAGGGTGTTGATTCTATAACGGTGATTCATTTTCGATGGCTTTTATGAACGAAAACAAGTTTCTGCCAAAGATATATTATAAATAAAAATAATTTACCGATTGTTTGGACATTTTCTTAATTCTTTTAATGCAAAACCAATAAAACAGAAGAGAAAATTTTCACACACATCCGAAAAAAAATTGAATTTATTAAAACTTTTATATTATATTTTATAGAAATATATATAAATCCTTAAATATAGTTTGCGGAAAATAACAAATTCAAACATCTTTTCAGAACACAGACCAAGTACTAAGTTAACAACTGACCGTAAAGCCAATAGTAGCATATGGATGCCAGACCCAAGGCCGCACATATAGACTATACATAGACTACATACATTTAAACCTGTAAAAAAGTTTGAAACACCCCAAATAGTTACAGTTGTAAATTTAAGGCTCCTCAGATGGACTGGTTGCCTTGTGAGAAGCAGCAACTCCAGAACTCTACAAAAGGTCTTCGAGGGAACCTCGACCGGCATTCTACCTCAAGACAACCATAGAATGATGGACGAATACAATAAAAAAAACGCAGATAGATTGTAGGTTTCAGACTAGAGAAATTTTACTTGAGATAGGGATGCCTGAAGAATGTTTTAGCAGTCGATCATGAACTTATGATAATGATATTTAAAGTGTAAAATATTTTATCTATGGAATCAAAAAAATTGTCCCTTTTTAGTTCAATTAACGTCATGTTTAAACAAGAAGATCGTTTATTGTATTTGCTTTCGTATTTTAAAACAAAAATAAATATTAATTTTTTAATTTTTTTTCTTTTTTAAATCAGAGAAAAAGTAAATTAACAGAAGGAATGTTTATTTTTAGTTTAGTGTGATTGTCAAGTGGTAAGATTTTTCAGTGACAAGTATTCGTAATTGACGTTCAACCATAGTTTTAATAATAGAAAATCCTTGTTAGCTATGCGACTTGTCCAAAACTGTTATCTGTGCGAAAACCAAATACTTAATTTAAAAAAACAGAATAATTTGAACCCGGGACCTTTCTATTGTAGGTACACTACTTTTCCAATTGAGCCGTGTCAACTTTCGTAATCTTTCAAATCGTCAGATTTATTCTACGCTTTTTAATCAGTCACACATCTATTGGCTGTCTCTACATCGATTTTTCTAGTGAGACAGAGAAAGTATAATAATAATTATTTTAATGTAAATTCTTAAAATAAATAAAAAAGTTTAAATTCTCGTGTTTTCTAAGAAACATTGAACGAAACCAGTTGACGCTAAGGCTTTCGTATAACTAGAATATATTAACACAAATGATTTTCTAATTAAATGAAATAATTTGGGAGCAGTGAATCGGCAATAGAAAAGTTCTGAGTTCAAGTCCCAGGAGCAACTTTATGTTGTGAAAGAAAAGTTTATTTCATATTTACCTTGCTGTATCAAGGAATTTGTCTTAAAGAATCGCAACATCACCAGTAAAACATAAAATTATATCATCTTATTGTAATAAATATGTATAATTAAGGTAAATTTTAATTGAATATTGTAATATTTCTGCTAATAATTTATACAGAATAACGATTTCTTCGATGAATAAAGATAGATTATATTTTGACATAAAATAATATTATCGTATTTTATTAATTATTCAAAAATTTTATTATCCATTTTCAGATTTGAATAATATTATCTAATAATCTTTCTTTTATTATAAATATTATATATAATGTGATTTGTTCTCATTTTAGCTTCTCCCTTTAATTTATTAATTTTATTTTTACTTTTAAGGTACATAAATATCATATTTTATTAAGGTTACTTTAACATTATGTTCTGCGCAGAAATACATTAATAAATAAAATATTGTTGCGTGGGTACCTAACGAAAAGGTCAAGGTCAAAATTTGGCTTACTTTGAATAAAGTAAATTGTCTTTTCCAGTACTTAAAATGACGATCTATATATATTTTTTAATTTCATAATATAACATAAAAGCATTGTATAAATATGAAATATGTACATGGAATATACCTATGTCACATCAATATTTTTACTATTTACAAATTAAGCCAAGCAGAATGAGCTTTAAAATTTTATAGCACTTAATTTGAACTAACTTACTGGTCTTTCGTGACTAGGTTTGAATCCTCGATCGCATGTTTACTTGGCAAGTGTCTTACTGTTAGACGTATAAGAATTTAGAACCAACAGGCATGTGGATGGTATTAAACATACCTACATTGAATCCAAAACAGAGCTATGATAGGCAGCGATACCTATGAGAGCTTATAGCAATACTTAATCTAATAAATGTCCATGAATACTAAATATACAGTTAACTTAATGGTGAGCACATTGATGCAGATATTTACTAAAAGACATAAATCAGTATAATTCTCAGTATATGCTTTTATTAACTAAAATAAATTAAAAGTAATCGGAGACATCTTCCCCCTGAGTCTGCTTATTTACTCATAAATGCATTTGTGGTTTCACGTGTAGATACTGAAATAACATGCTGGCTTGACGAAGATTCAGCTGAATAGATTATAGTCTATTAGGAATATGGCAGCATGAATAATTAAAGTAACTTTAAAATTCTTCGCACATAAAATCCCTTTCGCGTGAACCGTTGTCTCGAAACGTGCTGCTGTTACTGTTACTGACGCGTGCTGCTGTTACTGTTGTCTCAAAACTCGAGTAGTGCTAATAAACTCAAGTAGAGTAGTAACATTGTTTCATTTATATCCATACATATTTCAGATTAATTCTTTGCAGCTTTCTTCAATAAAACAATTATTTTTCCCCAGTATAAGGCAACCAACTTATTTGCTTGCAATGTTTCTCGTTTTCAATTTATCAGTAAAAGATATGTTATCTAAAAAACTAACATTGCAAATAAAATCAAAATAATATTTGAGATAAAAATGTCAAGAAGTTTCACTTAGAATACGCGTGCTCGGCCCGAACCCCATTTTTTCTGGAATAGAAATAATCAGATATTCTTCACAAGGCGAACAATCCGACGTTACTTCAAGTTCGACTGCAAACTCCACTCCGCAAACTCCGTACAAATCAGGCTGGCCTTTTCCTTAATCGTCCTTTAGAGAATTGGCATCCTTGCAATAATAATCGAGCAAAACATTCATTCAGAACTAACCATTCCCGGAACGGCTCCCGGAGGACGGGCGGCAGTAAATACACGTGAACTTGGAATTGCGTGCCCCCGTAATATGGGCCTCGGCTCGGCCGCTGAAACATTACGGGGTGTTATTTAGTGGCGTTACTGCTGTGTTCCATTCTTCAGCTAACCCAATCAGCAGACTTTTTTTTAATAAAAATCGTTTATATTTAATTATTAAAAACCAAATTTTCTTTATTATACTAGGTTTTCTATTTTTTGCTCCCACTGGATCGCTAAAAACATATTTTCTAATATGATGTGTGTCGTCTGTAGAGACACTTATTTTTTATATTTTTATTGTTACTTTTTTATTTTGCTAATAAATTAAGTAACAATCAAAGTGGGTAATAAATGAGTCGTTTACTACCAAACTCCTCTATAATTAAAAATGTATATTTTAATGCAGTTTTACTAGAAAAATATTGTGCTTGGTTCAAATACAGTACCACAGATAATAATTTAAATAATAGAGAACAAAAAATAATTTATGTTTCGTGTCAAAACCCATCATAATTGAGTACTTAACCTCCAAACGGCTCAATTATGAATCTGACCTTTAGTTTTTAGTCGTATTCCACTGGCATGTACCAAAGAAGATCGAATAATGTGAGCGACAAACACCTAAACTATGCGTGTTGAGTTTCAAACACCTTTATAAATTGTATAAATTCCCAGTAAATTTTATAATTTCTGGAAATCGACAACGTATTTGTAATTTTTTTTGCATTTCCAATAATGGAGTTTGGAGGGGTTTGGAATTAAACGACTCAAATTTTAAATTTATTTTATGTTACGAAAATAAACGGAATAAAAATACTTTATATTCCAAAAAAAATTACTGTATCTGTAGATGATTTGTAAAAATCTATTATAACTAGCTTGCAGCCTATTCTACGGCGGTCATTTAAATTTTAAAAAACATCTATATATTTAGTTTTAACCCTCTTTCGTTAATGGTGTTACGGAAAAAATCGAGCTATGACCTCGAAATTTATGTAAAGTGCCAATAAAAAAATTAATTTGTTCAAAAAATATTCTGAATTCTTTAAAGCAAATTTTAAACAGGAATCTACAAAAATGCGCTTTCATCATAGAATGTTTTCCTGGTTCGAAAAAAATATTCATAAATTCAGTTAAAATATTTAAATTTAAATCTTTCTGACTTGGAACCAAACCTCAGCCACCCGCGTGAATGGGAAATACTTATCGCTGCACCGAGAAACATATCTTGAGATTTTTTTTAAATGTTAGTTTGTTACAAAATTCACCAGGGGTAACTATTTTTATATTTTTAACTGAATTATAGTATTGAAATAACACTTTATGTTAATCATTTACAATGTATATAAAATAAATCTATAAATAATACTCGGCACTCTTTTGAATTCAACAATTTTTGGAGGCATCTGGTATCGATCCCGACACCAGTGAGGGTGAAAATAAAACTGAGGGTAAAAGTGTAAATCCATTGTTACGAAAATTTTAAATGCGTTATTTCTAACACAGCTTCATGACGATTTTTACTGGAGTACCCGGTAAATAAACATAATCCATGTTAAAACACTTACTGTGGCAATTACACTTACTGTGGCAATTACACTTACTGAATATTTTTTAAAGAACATTTCGAATTTTAAAAAATCGTTACTGTCTGTCAGTCAACAAATAGATGCATTACAGAACACAGATACATATTGAAACAAATATTATTATACTAGCCCATTGACCAGTAAGTGAATAGACATTAAATAAAGTGTACATCTATATGTAGGGGTTTGGAACATTAGTCGCGTGACGAGGGGCGAGCAAGACGTATTTTTTACATTGATGTCAGATTTTAAATTTTCGTTCCAATCGAGTCATATATATAATATTTAAAAAAAGTCGCAGAGCTATTTGATTACTTAAGTGGTACCGAAGTGATTACGCGAGTGACACCAAATTAGAAATATTGTAACAAGGAATACACGTTAGTTTGTCTATACATTTGGTAGTCTATGTACTAGACCCTATTAATCTTCTATTTCTTCTTCTTTTTCTTCCAATTTGCGTCCAGTGTTGAATATAAAACTAACAACCCGTCTAATGTCATCTGATCATTGTGGAATAGGACGCATTATTATTTCCTTACTTTACTAACTAAGGGTGTTCAGCGGAAAAATTTCAAGATTAAATTGTAAATAAAATGTAAACCATCAGGGTGAAGTAAATGAAAAAAGTATTGTTCGGCGCGCGTGATTTGCTGATTTGCCAGTCGCAATAAGTTTTTGGTCGGGAGCACACCGTGCGTTCGCGTTTGAGCAATATTTAAAGTGAGGTGATTTATTGATTTGCGCTTTTTCTACTCACTTTAATATTCGACGAGTAAGTGATGGGCCGAGACCGCAACTTACCTGATGTTGGGCTCAAAAGTTCAGACAAGAAGGGTCAATGGTTAACCAAATTTCTCCGGCACCATCAATGTCAGCAGCAACGCCAAAACAAGTTCGACGTGAAATTATGCGCAATCCGCTTAAATCGATAAAGAAGATTGCAGCCTGTACTGGAATAAAAAAATCAACAGTGCACGTTATTTTGAAAAAGAAACCACAGTTTCACTCATATAAACTGCAAATCGTGCAGTTTTTCAATGAAAATGACTATTCTTTACGTGAAATCTTAGCGAGAACGATGCTGGAACGTTTTTTTGGAACAGCACGAATGCTTGGAAACATATTGTTTACTAACGAAGATTTTCATATCCATAGTTTTGTTAGTAAACAAATCATGAGATATTGGTGCCCAGGTAATCCAAGTGTGCATTGTCCAAAAACGACAGTGCGGTGTGCAATTTCTGCCCGAGGGGTAATTGGGCCTTATTTTTTTAACCAGAGAGAGACAGTCATTGTTACCGTATATTTTCGAATGATCGACGAGTTTTTGATATCACAACTGCAGCTGTTTCCCGGGTTTAACAACAGAACACAATTTCAGCAAGATGGAGCTACTCCACGCATAGCTAGAGTTGCAATGGAGAAGCTGAGGGAAATTATTCCAAATAAATTAATCAGCAAGTACTGTGACATACCCTGAGCACTTCGGTCACCTTACACCGTGAGACTTTTTTTTTGTAGAGAATACCTTATGTTGAGAGTTTACAGCAACAATCCACGAACAATTCAGGCCTTAAAAGAAAATATCTGCCGTGAAGTTGCTGCTATTGAACCAACGCTTTACTCTCGCGTATTCACAAATTTAAGAGTCCGATTGCAAGAGCGTTTTGAGAGAAATGGACGGCATTTAGACGATATTGTTCATAAAACATTAAATTAGCACCCTTAAACTTATTTTTTTATAAATAAAATATGAGAATAACATTGTAGTTATTTAATATTAAACTTGAAAATTTTCTGCTGGACACCCCATAGTAAACAAAAAGTTAATATTGAAACATCATAAAATACTCAACTATGACAATTTTCAAAAATTATTTTTTTGTTAATAAAATTATTTATCAAGTAAAAGAAGAATTCATTCTTAAATTTAAGAAATCTGTTCATTCATTGAATTTTGGGATATAGCTTATTTCTCCGCCGGAGTAGGCAGAGAGAATATAATGCCACATTTGTGTGTCCTGGCATACCATTATTGCCACGTGAATCATATGTTCCAGGCCGATTTTGTTTGGTTTTCCAGACATTTGTTAGTTCACATTTGCATTTTTCGCATTATCGTAAAGATTAGTTGATTACAATTTATTATACAGCATTTAACGCCTCAAAAACGTGTTGAAATCATTAAAACAATTTATTTAAACAATAATGGCAATTGTGGAACCATTAATGCTGATCGCTATCATCACAACTTGGAAAACTTTTTGGTGACCGAATTAGGTTAATTGGGCCTGCAGCACCTGTAGTTTTAACAGGACGGTGCCAGCTCACACACAGCGCGAGCTACGCTTGAAATTTTGCTAAACAATTTTCCCGCCGGCATAATGTCATAAAAGTGGCGATATCGATTGGCCTCCTCGATCACCTGATTTGACGCCAATAAGGCAATAATTATTCCAATGCTACAGGACAATATTCTAAACCAAATTGCTGAAATAACACGCTGAAGTATGGGAGAACGTTATGAAAAATATGAAACATAATATTCACTATGTGTCTTCTAATGCACGCTTTTAGTTATTGAAGCATCTAACGGGGCCGGGAGCGCTTAACTTGGTTCATCTGACCATACCGGGTCTTTCGAGGGTGCCCTCTATTACTGATGTCTTCAACACGTGTCTCATATATCTTCTTTAACATCTCCTTCCTCGTACATTCCACATGACCAAACCATCTCAGTTGCTTATCGATACATTTTTGGGCATTTATTATTAAGTGATTAAAAAATTTAATAGATTGTTTATTAAATAATAAAGTTTGTAAAAAAATATATCTCACAAAGAAACAAAAGCATTTTCTTAATAATTGAACACTTTAACAATACGTTTAGCAGAGTTACACTATTTAAAAGGAATACATTTACTTGTTGTATATATCGAGACTCTTTCCAATTCATTTCTCAGTATCAATGTCTGTTAACTGTTTTTTCTTACATTTCTTTCTTCCCTTTTCATTTTACATGAGGGTAGAGGGTGGATCCATAAGATGGGATAATACGTTTTCTTCGAATCTACTTTCGACTTATTGTTATACTTATGGCGTGGAGAAGAAAGTACTTACGTTTTTGACATTCTACCGCTAACTTTTTAAATGGAGACAGTATACATATAATGTAAGTACATTTGGTTCAAACAACTGAACTCAAGAAAAGAGAACTAAAAGACTTCAATTTATATGAATATTATATAAATACGAGTATATATATTTTTGAAATATCCATATATTCGTACGTATACATTTATGTAGGCGGTGACCAGCGAGATAAAAGTTTCTAAGAGGACAGTAGAGCGCTTACTAGAGATATCGTTTCACGGTGGACAACATTGGCCTATCAAGGAGTTTTCAAATATATTTTACTACTCATCTGCGATCTATTAGGCTGATGTTTCAGATCTTATGGCAAAGTCCATCGTCAGGGTTGATGGATCAATATATATATATATACATATTGTAACGTTACGAAATTAATCACCCAGGATTATTTTTTTCATGATTGCCACATTTGAAGTATGGTATCCCTGAATATGCGCAAACGTTGAATTACACTATCCACAGAGACAAATTGTCGTTAGTCGCCACGCAGAACTCTAATTTCTGTTACATATGCCGTGCCGAGAGCACGCAGCCGTCAACTTTCGGGGTGACGGTTGATAATTCATAGGAGCGATCATCAAGTTAATCTAAGGGTAGAATCAATTCCGTAAAACTATTCTGCAGTTTGGCAAATATTGAAAATTATAATGTATATGTATGTAATAAAATATTTTGTTTATTCCAATGCTAGTTGGTACACTTCTTGTTAAACCAACTGTATCTAATTTGTATCTGTAATCTTGTTTTAGAAATTATATTAACCTAATTAACGATTGAAAATTTCATAACATAATTATAGAAGATCAGTCTTGCTATATGAAGACTTATATTCAGTAGGCAAAGATTGTATGTCGGGCGAGCCAGAATAGAAAGGTTCCTCATGTCGTAGATTTCAAGATTATGTCATCATTTTTGTTAAATTACAGTTTATTGTTATCGCGAGCCTTTGCTGGAAGTCCTCATCCAATTTATATTCAAGTCTACAAAATTTGGTTATTTTCTATTGTATTTCATTTGTATTCTTAAACTTTGTAATAATTTCATATTCATTGAAACTGAAATTACAATTAATATGCCCGCCATAACTTGATTTGTAAAAATGTACTTCATTATATTTGGAACAAGTCTGTTGAGTTCTAAATTTAGAATCCTTTATTATCATAATTTGGTCTATTATATGATGATATGTTAATTAACATTAGCTTCTTCTTCGAAAGAAGCTAACATTCAAAATTTGTTATTATAGAAAATAATCTCGACAAAAATATCCCATTGTAATGTTAAATTATATCATATTATCATATTATCATCATATAATATACCAAATCTTCCGTAATCGGAAACCATTGTTTTGTAGGAAACATTATCGAACTTATTTCTATATGGTTATTATTTTGTTAAAATAATAAATTTGTATTTGCTTATTTTAAATATAAATCTTTTTCAAGCTAAAATCTATTTCAATACTCTTTTAATGTTGATAACCTATTAATTTTCCGCAAGTAAAAGAGAAAACGGAATGTAATAGTTTGTGTAAGTATGCAATCCTGGTATTGACAACTCATTGAGTTATGCTCTGTAGGCTGTTGCTGCTGGTGAAGAGCTGGATACCTCTCTCTTGAAGAGATAGAACTCCACCTCTCACAATTTGCTGCTCGAATGCGGGGCGTGGAAAACTACCTCACAATATACAGCTCATAAAACAACATAATATGTACTTTATTAAAATACATAAAACTATTGGAAATAAAATAATTTATAGCAAAAAAATCAATACGTAAAAATCGATAGGAATAAAGGAAAATATTTAAGAATGTGTTTTTCACATTTTTACATAATGGCAGACGTTTTTACTAAGCTCGTAACAGCGGACAACATGAGATATCGCGTTCATCTCTAAATAGTTAAAGTATTTAGGAGCGCACTGTATATTATAGATATATTCTAAAATGATATTTACGAAAGCATTATTGTATATTTTTATGGTATTACAAAGGAAACTAAAAAAAATTTATAGCCGGTACAGAAATCTTTTCAAGTTGACAATTGTATTTAAAAAAATAATACATGCGTAACAATAACAATGAAAGTAACAATATGTACATATATTTTTTTGCAATCGTACAATTATATAATTGTACACAATTTAGAATAAGATATTAGAACGTATATCATATATTTCATAAAAATAAATATACAGTAAGAATATCTTATAATATGTAAGTATATTGTCTCATCGTCCACACCCAACTGTATGATTGAGTTATTAATACACAAATACGAATATATTCAAAATAAATTATTTCTACTTTTACAATAAACTATTTAAAAGAAAGGTATTTATTTTACTGTACTGCATTTGGCTTTAGGTACTGAACGTCCAAGATCTCTTAAGTAAGTCATCCCCTGAGCTACGAAGAGATCTGTCATTGCCTTGGAAAAGACAAGAGGGGTAAGGGATGAAACATCCCCCACCTCCAGCAGATCACTGGCGAGCCTGAAGGGAGTGATTTCCGAATAGCCTTTGAGATAAACCAAATCCTAGCAGTTGTAAAAGTACGTCGAAATCCTTTGTAAGAAAGGTATTTTGTGTGGTATGTACCTCAATATATTCCAATAAATTCAACATACAACTATTGAATACCTAGCGTTAAATGTAATTTTCATCCAGAATATCTATTTAAAAATATGGATTCGAAATGTGATTGATTTGTGATCGTATCAAATCTATTTTACAATGATTTATTTTATTTATTTATTAGATGACATACATATTTTTGTTCTAATAGAGGCATTTAATCATTAATTTTATTATACAATATTAATGATTTTTTCCTATTTCATGTTATTTTAAGATAATTTATTAATTCCCGAAACTCGTATAAATTGTCATTTTATGATTAGGATTATGATCTAATGAACACCATTTTATAATTATGATAAATGTCGATTTGAATATTTATAATTTATTTACGAATGTCGGTAAACATGAAAACTGGTTCTAAAATTCCATTATAATATGCCAGTAACTAAACATTTTCACTATCTAAAGCCTATTTTGTCCATAGTTTTAATAATTATTATGACTATAAATATCTGAATCGTCTTCTAAGCGGCTTTGACACCATTTTCGAATTTAAACTATTAAATCAAAATTCAGCATATAGATTGGTGTGGCGAAAGTGGATAATACATTCGACGGATAGAAAAAGATCGAGGTTTGAATCCCGGTAGCAACTAAAATATTTTTTCGATAAATTATTTTTTTCTGTATATCTGTTTAGTTGATTAATTTAATTTGTATTAAATCAAATAAAGTTAACAAATAATACTCTATTAAACACATTCTCATTTGTTTTGACTAACAATAATTGATTTCTAATTGTAGTACAAACCGCGGGCTGCAAGTGGAATTTATCCAGCACTGCGAAAAGTATTAAATTGCACGTGCTAAGATAAATAAAATATTATATTAAAATGTCATCACTGCAGAAAGATTGAGCGATGGTCCAGCACCTAGCACACATCATTAATAATATAGGTAGATTCATTTTTTAGCTGTATTTAGCAGTGGCGGTCGGTGACTTTTTGTAGAAGGGATGCTTCAGAATGTGTTTTTTTCCGCAGACACGAAACCTTAACGCAATTCACTATTTTCGTTCACAGCATTATAATACATTGGTGAAGTACCCATGTTATTTTTTAAATTATTTTTTTATTAAATGATGAATTAAATAGGTAATCGAAGGATATTCAATGTTTCAATAATTTGGCTTAGTTCATAAAGTAAGCCAAACTGTAAAAAATGCGTCATATGAACAAATTTCTCAAAACAATCCGCTCGCTTCGTAATACGTATGCTATTCTGTGCATTATACCCATAAGCATTAAAGTAATCTTTTGTACGTTAGATGCTGTTCATGAATGCGTATGCAGTATTCGAAGACCTTAACAGATGGAACTAAATGGGCATGCGAAAAAAGTCGAATACTTTCAAACTTTGTGAATACGGAACAAGTTATGAAATCCACTGTTGCTGGAATCTGTGTGTTACGCTATTAATAGATGTTCGAATACTGATATTGTAAATCTTTTTCGACTCGCTCCGTGCGCGCGCCGTATCGTAGTGTGTGTTATGACGAATTCATTTACAGCAGTGCTGTTTTCAGCTAGAAAAAAAAGTCTAAATCTTTTTGACTGCAGATCACATGGGATGCGGAGCATCCAAATCATGTATGAAGCGACCGCGCCTGGTATTTAGACACTCAGGTGAGTGAGCCTTTTTAAAAATCTATATTCTAATATTAAATTTTCTAACTCATCTCCTCTCCTCTCAATATTACTGTTACAACCATCCCTCCACCGTCCACCAGTAACTCCACCCCGTCCCCCTCCATCTGTTAGTACCTAATAACTTGTACATCTACCACTTAAGCCTCGTCTCCTATACTTATGTGTAGTTAGTTTAATACTTCACCTGTCGATGAGAGATACTGTACGAGTAGTGCTAATAAACTCAAGTAAAGTAATAACATTGTTTCATTTATATCCATTCATCGTAGATCTATTTTCTTAAACTGCAACTTTAAAATAAAATGTATTTTTATTTTCCAAAAAGTATAATATATTTAATTAAATAACTGTCTTAGTGGTTAACCTACAAAAATAATAAAACATTCGTATAATATGTACAAACGAATTAACCTACTTTTGTATTTCATTTTAGCAAAGCTCGGAATCATTGTCTTATATTGAAAGAATCTCCTTCGTAATGAAACTAAGTGGAGTGAAAGATGTTTTGAACCCCTAAGGGATAAGGGATAAGAAAATTCGATGGAGCTGAAAATAAAACCGTAGACTTACGATGCTCCGAGTAGCGATAAAGAATTTTTCAAGTAGTCTCGGCGGTTTACCCGGCTGAAAGTATAGAAAGAGTCTGAATCTATATTGTACATGCATTACATTTTCTAATACTCTATGCAAATATAAATACAAAAGATTTATACTCGTATTAAAGCCAACGAGACCCTTAAAGTATAATATAAATAACATTAATGAATAATGCACATCAATTACGTACCACAAATGAAGACCGTATTTGATTTAAATATGAGAAAGATAAATAAATTTATTTATACAGTCTTAAAATCAAATTTTATTACTTCATTAAATTTATTAATAAATATATTTGTCCCTGTTGAACTTCGTAAGAAGCCAGTAGTAAATAACTTTAAATTCTTGTAAACTGCTAACTCATATATTGTTGACTTTTCGGTAGCGTTATTAGTATTCCCGCTTGTCACGAGGAAGACCGGGATTCATTCTCCGCTAAGAAGATTATTTATTTATTTAACTAAATTTATGAATATTTAAATATCTATTCTTTCAAGTCGGAGAAATATATTCAATATAATACACGTAATTGAAATATGTAATGCGTTTTCTTCTTTAAATCCAAATACATTTTTCTTTATATTTTACTTGCCTTTTTCTTTTCTTACACTTTAGATTAGATTTAATATTTTATATAAATTTTTTTAATATATTATTGAGTTGAAATTTTTATTGCATTAAAGAAAAGGCGATGAACATTGTTAAGAAAATATCAAGAAATAATAAACTTCTTCGTCCTTAACTTATTCCGCTTGTCCTTAGTTGGTTGGGTGCCCCTTGATTTGATCCAGGTGTCACTACTATCAATCTTTTTCACCTACAATGTATTGCATTTATAGGCTTGGCAAGACTATCTTCATACAGCATTTCCATTTGTTTTCCTTGGGCGACCTTCCAGATACGTTTCTTTTGAGATTGCTGAGAAAATCCATTAGCATTATCATGACATATCCAAAGCAGCTTCTTTACGATCTCTCTATACTCAGTCATCTCAGAGTCATTATGTCAGCAAACTCTCTCAATGAGAATGCATGATTGATGATGTCTTTCTGCTAGAGTTGTTTTAAATACAATTCAATTTTATTTCAAAATTTCCAGAGCAGTATTTTCGCTTAACTACCGTCTTTTTACCACCGAACTTGCTTTGGAAACTATTTCTTTACCCATCCCAACACATAGAGCGAAAGAGACTGTGAGCTATGTAGGACAATATTTAATACTGGACGCAAATTGATAGAAGAAGCAGATTTAAAAGTGAAACGTAAATTATAGTGGTTAAAAATGCACAATAATAGAACATTTGTAACACAAGTAAGAAACTTCTTTAATATTAACAAAATTACTTTGTGGCCTCATTTTATACAAACAATTAGATAAAGTATTTTGTCTAATTATTTATACAAATAAGAAAGATTTAAGATAAAAATTTTCACTTTAAATGATGAAATGAGTTGCATAGAGCTTTATAAATTCGGAAAAGTAAGATGACCGAAGATTATTATCATAAATTAAGTTACTATTAACGATCTTTCAGCGTTTCAGATTGTCAGATATACTTAAGTTGATTGTTTGAAACGTTAATACTATTAAATATTCGGTATACGTCATAATAATATAAAGGTGTAAAATTCAAAATAAATCTAATTAAAAATTTCTGACAGTAGAAATGATTTAATTGTTTGAGAAATGTTTTCTACTTGAATATTTCACATTTCCACCTAATTTGTAATTCAAATCTAATGTTTAAGTTTCCTTTTAAATTTTCCTAATCCGAACATTTATTCATATACGTTAAATAAATAATTGTGAATAATATGTTAGATTCCCATTGAATGGAATAAATGTTATGTCACACACCGAGCAGATGTTATTTGGAAAGAAGGGATAGATAAGTTCAGTCATTTAAAATAAGATAAGATAAAAAAAACACACGCATAAAACCTTTCACTGAGTTATTATTTGTAGATTTATCCAAATACGGTGAGAAATTTTTTAATATGAACAATAATTTTGTAAGCATTTGACTGAATCGATTAACAATAATAACTCTAAGTAATTAGATACACACAGAAGTTTGATTGTGCCAAAGTATTCCAATTAAAGTAATGGTTTTAATAATGGATACTTTAAAGTACTTCCCGGCATGAACGAAGTCTCGAAAAGCACATTTCCCTACTAATGAAAATTTTAACCCTCGATATATCTTTCTCGGAAAAGTCATATAGCTTCAAAACTACCACATGTTACGCACATTAACTAACGTGAATGCAATTCTTTCGCTAGAAGTTTACCAAAACTCTTTTTTAATTCAAATTAGACGATTATTCAAAATAAATATTTTAAAATGTATTGTGCAGCGAATATGTATGCTATAGTAAACTCACACTTGAGTGACATAAATAACTATCAAAATCAGTCAGAGGTTGAAAAACTATATTTGTAGTGATTTTAAAGACACAAAAAATTATTTATATCTTGATTTTACGAAATTTAAAAAAAAACTTTAATGTAGGTTTTTTTTTATTGTACAAAATTAACATACATTTTTATTGGATTCCGAATATTACATAAAAATATTAAATTAAAAGACAACGTTTTTCTCTTATACCTACTGATATACTCTTTATGTACGTCACTACTACTGCTGCATACATAAAATTTAATTTGCATTATCTAAAAATAATGTATAAGTGTTTTTAGTATATTGAAAAAACAACGAAATCGAGTCATTTTACGTGGATGTGTAAATATTGTTTTAAAATACGAGTATGTACAAGGCACAAACCTAAAATTACCAAAAAACCTTTATTTTCTTTAAAATAACATTTTGAAATAGTCTATTTTAAAAACATACTCTGCCCTATGAATCAATAAACAGGAATACTAAGAAATTAAGCGAGTTGCCTAGAGGTATTTTTATTTACTTTATAACGGTTTTGATACTATTTAAATTTTTATAAGAACGCAATTTTTTATATAGTCATCATTACCAGAGGCATGTAGGATTTACATTCAAATAAGCCGTTAATATATTTTTAAAAATACATACATATTATATATTTATTTAATAGAATTTTAGTAAAATATTCATTATGATAATAATAATACTCTAATTATGCTACGAATTTTTATTCGTACTTTAATTTATTATTATATTTATTTTCGAGTGATTATAGTTGCTTACAGCTTGTGTATGGTGTGCACGCAATGTTACAAGGTGAGGTGAGAGCGGAGGTGATATTTTATGACAAAAAATATAAATGGACTTTGTATGATAATAATAATTATATTAATATTGAATAAATTTTATAGCAGCATTTTCGTAAAAATAATATGTATATATATATATATATATATATATACATACGTAAAAATAATATGTATATATATATATATATATATATATAGTGATCCGAGAACTGATCCCCGAGGTACCCTGATCTTAGAAGGATGTAGGGGAGGTTGAATTTTTGAAATCGCACAGATTGCGATCTGGTTTAAACCAAAGATATGATTTAAACCAATTATGTGCATTTCTATCTACCCCATATGTGACTAGGACTAGAAGCCCCAAATCAGTTACGTGTTATAATGTCAAACAGGACTCGAATCACCCCTGTTTCTGTAGAATAATGACGTATATGATATATAACCCCTTAAGTTTAATTGTTTTACGTCAACCAGTTTCGAAGCAACATCTGATCCTTCGTCAGGTCAGTACAAAACTTTACTGCCCCGACAAAGAAATAGTCGTTATTCCGAAACCGGTTAGCATTAAATAATTAAAACTATCAGGTTACACACAAAACTATTTTATATTCTAAATACTAATTTAAATTAGTATTTAAAACATCACAGACCTATTTTCTGAATAATTACAACTTCACAATAAGAATTTGTTCTCCTTAAAATATTATATTCATTGTTAAAATATCTCTAGACACAAAGGTATTACTTGAAATATTATATAATATTTTAAGAATTATATTATATTTATATAATACAATGCTGAACGTATTTACTAAAGTAACAGCGAGTTATCTAACTGAGAAGCCATTCATTTTTTTCTTTACAAAGATCTATCCTACAAATTCAATAACCTTCAGGCTTTATGAAACGGAGACACGGTTTAATTTTACTTTAGTAAAATCTAACGATACAAATTCAATTTTTATTTTATTGAAGCAATAAATTATACACACATTTAAAAACATGTTTCCAGGAATGATGGCTTTTAATAATGTAATAATAATAATAATAATATGAATGTTTTAATATGTATGAATGAATGAAGATTTTTTTAATGAATAATGTATGAATGAATGAAGATTTTTTGAAGCCTTTTTCTGTTTTTTCATTAATGAATATGTATAATTTCATAATTTTTGTAGTAATGATATCTAAATAATAATATAACATTAGCTGGAACACTCTAAAACGTAATTTAACTTTTTGAATGACGTTATGGTAAAAAAGGAATTTCGTGTTTGAAAGCGCCATTGTATTTTTTTCCAAGCAAAGAGCTTAAAAACCACAAAGCACCGCTTTCCGATTCTTTCGCCGAAATTAATTGAAATCTATTTAAAACCGCCTCGGCCCAGAATCCGAATTTTAAAACGTCGTTGGACACTTGTTTTAATTAAAGTCTGCGAAATTGTTTACTTTGTTTCTTGCCTCTGGAATAATCTGATCTTCAGTGCTGAGATGGCGACACTCGCATTTTGGTTTGTACGGTAAATATGTATCCGAAAGCTTCCATCTTACAGATAATTAAAATGATTAATCAGAGCGATTTTATTTACCAAAAAACTTTTTCACTGGTTATTTGATTTGGAAAAGTAAATTTATGGTGACTTTAATTTAAAACATTTATTGAAACGTCCCTAATTGATTCCTGAAATTTTTATAATTAAAATTTATGCAATTTCTTACTTTTTCATAGATAAAAAAAGTCGTACTTAGATCCATAATAATTATTATAGAATCGCTTTACGCTAAATACTTTTTACTAAAAATATTTAATAACTTCTTTAGATTGTCGGAAAAATTCAATTAAAATAACTATACGTGTATTAATTTTAATCTTGTTAATTTAATTTAATCAATTCGTATAGTGATTCAGTTTTTAATATTAAATTTTTTAATACACTTAATGTTCTGTTAAAATTCTAAAAAAATGACACATGTATTTTTGTTGAACTAATCATCTTATTCGACTTAAGGCAGAGAGCAGCTGGTACACAAATCTCGCCTAATCTACATTGATACATTTTTTCACGCATTTTCATTGAATCAATTATTTATAAATATTCTATGTTAATATAAAAACAATTTGAGTTTATGTGATGTATGGTGAGACCGAAACGATCAAAGTTTTGGAAATAGTTCCCATTAGTTATATGACCTTAAGTGTAAATTATACAAAATGTGGATATCTGCGATTTATTTAATATTCTGATATTAATTTGCAACATTATTTTTTAATTAAATATGGAATATATTTTAGGCTTTGTTTTCTCATACCTATTGCTCCTTCCATGGTGGAATAAAAAATCGTTACCTAAATGTAGAGATTTGTGTTTATGATCATGTCAAATTTTCGAATAATGAAATGATTAAATGAGTTAACATCAAAAAGGTAACATATATGTTCGGAAATTTTTCGCTAAAAATATTGTCGCTGTAGCATAGTTGTATAATGTATTTTTCCCAGTTAGGAAAAAGATCCAGGTTCGAATCCCGGTGGCGCAACAACAATATTTTTTTAATAAAATTGGTTTTATATGTATATCTTTCTAATTAATATATTTAATTCATATTTAAAATATTCCAGACCTATAATCTGAATAATTACTACTTCACAATAATAATGTGTTCTCCTAATGATAATTTATTGTATGAAAGTGCAAAATGAAAATGCATCAATAATAGATTTAATCGTACTTTTGGCTGCAAATAATGGTAATTTAATATGTCTACGTTAATTTACTGATCTATCGATATGTATCGATCATTATCGTTACTTTTAGGGCATCTCGCACACCTTGAGCGTGCACTCTAATGATTGAAAAAAAAGTTAAATGCATTTTCAATATACATACCTATATACAGGAGGATGCGGTACAAACAAAAATGCTGTGCACTACTAAAAATTCTGAGAAACAAATATAAATTAAATAATCCATATGATGGACGATTTATTACAATTGCGCTAGCGCCATCAACGCACCAGTAGAAACATTAAATGCTTTGTTCTAAAAACTACCGCGACTACCCGCCGCTGCAGACGTAGCTTTGTTGTCAACCTATGCAGAATTTTGAGCTATTAAAATTGACATTTTCTGTTTTTAAGCTATCATTTTACTCAAGCCATACAATTGGCCACCTACTGAATTGATTTTTTTTTCGGCTGATCCATTTTGTACTGAGTCCTTACTTATGCTATTTTTATCATTGAAATGTTTGCTTTCTCTTTTACTAATTCGTGAATTTTAACTATATTACTGTTGTTAATGTGTTGTTTTCATGATCGCTCATTAAATTCGAGGTTTTTAATTTTGGAAAAACAAAATACAATCGGCAGAACTACTTCCTACGTTAAACTCATTAAATAAAAATTTGCTTTAGTTATTACGTGAAGGATTTTAAAACAATAAAATAAACATGTTTAATCATAAAAAGTGTTCTAAAAAACGACCATTCATTTTTTTTGTTGATTTTAATATGAGTAAAAATATATTATTTTATGTTCAAACTTAAAGTTTAAAAACATTATGAATAGTACTCTTAAATTACAAATAAATAAATGGTAGAGTCGTATAAACGACGGATTAATTTTACCTAAAACGTCGGTTAAACCAAAGTTCATAATCCTTTGTACATATATTATATATGATTGTATGATATCATTGGTAATAGCATAACCTAAATGTATACCTACTGCATATATATATATATTATAATTCTTTATTTATAATTTAATGCATTCCATGCTTGCATAAATATCATGTAATGTATCTATATATTGCATCATTTATTCCGGATTTATACATATAACAACATATATCTAGTAGTACCTACCCCACGTGCGAGTGCTACTAGATTTATGTTGTTACGTTTACGTTTTGTACGAACAATTATATTTAAAATCATATTTTCAAATTATATTCTTACATACCTAATTGAACATATAGTGTCGCCGACAGACTTTATCTTCAGCACTCGACATTTAATATTTTTAGAAAAAAAGTACAGCGGTTTGTGTATTTGCTAAATATAAAAGTGTGCATAAAAGAACTGATTTTTAGTTAAGCTCCTTAACCTCTATGCTGCGGCTGGTGATGCGAGATATGTAATCATTACCATATTTATTAGAATTAAAAAAATAGCGCTTTATAATATAGGTATTCAGATATATTTTTTTAAATATTTATATGAGGTGGATTAGCTGAAGTGAGATACAAATTTACGTAATATAATTTTCTTTTTAAGCCTTGCAAAAATATCTAATGTTGTGTTTTATATTTTTCACTTTATATAAAGTTACTTATGAGATGATAAGTATGCAAATTTAGAGTAATATTGGTGTTATATTTTTATATCTAAAGAGTCGCCAGTCAAAATATATACGAAAAATAGCAAAAAAACGGTATTATCATATAAGATGTATTGCATATATTTTCCAGTATTGCAATAAAACAAAATACCAGGGAAAGAGTAATATGAAGTGAAAGTAAAATATAAGAAAAATATGGAACGAATTTGTACAGTTGAATACGTTTAATTAACTGTTATATCGTGAAACTATTAAGAATAAAACTTATTAATTCACAGCCATCAACAAAATATTTGACTATCTGAAGCACTGAGGAATGCTTGCCGACTGGCAATGTAGTGTTTAGAGGCGGGCAAGAAGATAATTAATGCAAATAATTTCAATTTAAAATACTTAAGAGCTTAAAAACGACGGCCATTTAAAATTCCGCGCTGCTTTGCAGTAAGTGGCGTCGGCATCGGCGTCGGTTGACGACGCCGCGCCGTTCATACCTAGGGTCACGCTTTCTACAGGGTGGCTGAAACGCTATTATGATAAATGCAATTAAGCGATATTTTAAATTATCCCGCAACGTAAATAGAACAGGTTTTTGGTCAAATCGGCGAGACTTTAGATTTCACATCATTTATTTATATCCTGAATTTCATTCAACCGTTGATAATATCAGTCAACATTTCGGGGCTCACTTTGTACATAAATTATTTTTCTTGTGTACTAATAGAGATTTAGAACACGATAAGCAATCTAATTTTTCTCGCACTATATTGCATATAAAGAAAAAGTAAATTAATCTTATAACTAGAACTATGCACTATGAACAAATTGAAAATACATTATTCACAAGAAAATCAAACCATATTAAGATAAAATCATGCGTTATATTAATTACTAAAATTACATCTTAATTTCGTGCTTTGATATAACTTTGATTGGACTAAAAGACTAAGCCTTTATTTTTTATCGTTAATTGCTTCAATGTGACAAAAATACTAAAAAGTTGAGAGTACGATAGCGAGTGCTAATAATTTTCACAAGAAGACAAAAAAGAACATTTTAATAATAGCAATACGATTAAAAATTTTCAGTATCGTCAATTTATTACTTACAACCTCGATTACATAATATTTGTTCAAAGAAGATATGGGCTGTCGTGCATTAATTTTTGAGAATGAAAATGCAATATAGGAAATATTGAGAGTTTTTACAATTCAGCAGATTTCTGAGTGACGTGGATTTTCGTAGATTTATAAACAGTTTATTATAACTCTTTTACTTTCTCATTTCAATAAATGTCAATCTATTTTCTAATAAAATTCTCGGTGAAGTCAAGCATTTGACCAGAAGATGGGCTAGATAATTCCCTCTTTGAAGAAGTCTGCCGTCTATTCCCTGAACGAGTTGTTGACAATTTGGTGGGACCCGTGTTGGTCTGCATGCGTTTTCGGACCAAAAATTCATTTCATTTCGGCAAAAGATGAAAATCAGATGACCCCAGTTCCGGACCGTATGCAGTATGGTCCAGTAGCTTTCACTTAAACTTCTGAAACTGTTAAAAAACGTACCGTCAATCGTAATAGTAATCGGCGAGATTAATGATAGACATGGTTAACAAAATACCACAGAAAAATTACGTCTAGGCAGGATTACAGACAGAAAAAAATGTCCCACCCGTTGGACTGACCAAGTTGAAAAGGCAACAGGCACTTCCCTGGTGATCTCCAGAATACCGAATTATTAGAATAGGGAAAATGATTAATTATTTTGTATTAATTTATGCATTATATTTTATATTAGATACCCAATTACGTAATTAGGGGTCTTTAAAAGATAGACTGGATAAAGCTTTCAGAATTATTTAGACTCAGTATTATACAATAATATATTGAAACTATCATTCGAAACCATGTTATCAACGTTAAATTGTATTTCTGAAAAATTATTATTTATAAAACGTCTGCTCAATCACTTTAATCTCTGGACGTCGCTGCATGAATGTGTAGTTGGGGCATAAATGTACGGCTTTAACGTGACAATAAATTAACTTTATTATAAGGAGTTTATAAAATATCAGAATTACTAGTAAATGAGTTGAGCCAGTATAATTACAGGCAAACACGAAATGGCAGAAAAAATGTGGAAAATAATCCCGATATCTAGCACGATATTTCAGTTTAAGAATTGCTAACTATAATGCTCCCCATTACGAAAATATTCTATTAATAAAAAACTGAGTGAGGTATTTTATTTTTCTCCCTTTTGTATTATTTTAATATCATTAAAATATTAAGAATAGTCTTATGACCTGGTAGTTGTCGTTTATCCAGATACCGAAAGATTGGATTCAGTCCTTGAACGGTTTTATTTAATTTTTCTCTTTCAATTTTTTTATTCAATTTCTCTTCATCTTCTTCTGTAGCAGCTTCGTGGGATTCGTAAGTCCATGACCGCAGTTACTACAGAGCGTCATCCATCCCATTACATCACCGCTACAGTCCAGTCAGGCTGAGCTTCCACCTACTTCTTGCTCTTTTGATATTATCCCCTTACCTATCTATCTTGATCCTGTTGACTTTGTATGTGGACTCTGTGCGTATTACAAGACTCATCTGCTTTCGCTATGTGTCCCGCACACTGCAGCCTCCGTACTTTCACCTTCCGCAGGATACATGATGTAGCATACTATTTCCGAAATTCCTAGTTCTTAAATCTCCAACATCCCATATAATTCTTTTTTGTTACATATGTTCCTAGATATGTAAATATTTAATCAAAAACCTACGATAAATGGCAATAATTATAACAGCGCCTGTCTAATTTCCAGATGTTTAATTTAAGCAGCGCTAATCTAGTTCCACTTCTCTGCTAATACGTTATAATCCATTATAAATGTGTCCGTACACCTTTCGATATACAGATATACTATTATTGTCGACAGTCACTCGTTGCCACAATTGAAAAACATATATATAATATATTTCATCATATTTGGTCAATACTTTTATTCAATTAACCAAATCTATAATTTAATGTTTCCATAATTTAATAAAAATGAATTGTCCGAACGATAGATGTATCAATTTTTAAGTGCGACATAAAAGTTCGAAAATTTGTCGTCAACTTATTTTGTTGGTGTAGCATAATCAGTTTATGCATTTCTCCGGATATGAAGAGATTCAGTTTTGAATCCCAGTAGCAACAACAATATTTTTCGATAAAATTGATTTCATATGTATATCTTTCTAATTAATATATTTAATTTATATATTACTAATTTATATGTATCAAATTTTAATGATAGTGCCTAGTGAGATGAAGCAAACCAATTATGATTAGATTTTAAATGTGGTAAGAATTTCTTGCAGTAAACATGTTTTTTCTTTTCATTATGAAAATGACACATATTTAGTTATTAAAAACAAGACTGAAGAATCTAATGAATCCTTTTGTTGAAAATTGTTCAAAAATTCTCTATTAATATCAAGGATTGTGAAATAAACAAGCAAATGTAAGCAATTTTTGTTGAAAAAAAATCATTTAGCTACGAAGATGGATGAAGAGTAGGAAACTATGTATGTATGTGTTTGAATACATTCCTATCTCTTATAGCGTAACTCAAAACTTTTAACAGAAACGGCCGCCATTATATTATTGTACTTTAAGCTAAAGTACACTAAAGCGTGTGGTATCAAACTTACGTAAAATAATCATTGTCATTAATATTATAATTAGTTTAATAATGCTAAGTAGATTGTGGTAATTATATTTGTTAATTATTTTCAGTGTTCTGCTCGAAATATAGAAAATCACTATGACCAATGTGTTGATGGAATTTTGGAAGTACCGTTTTAATTTGATTAAAGAATAATGTATTTAAAAAAAGTTATATTTGTAATCTTGAATTGAAATAAAATATCCTAGATAACCATAAAATTACAATTACATCGTTTCTCCGCAAGGATATAACACGTCAGAATATACTCTCCTGTTCTGGCATAATTCTCTCGCCTCGTCCACTGCCTTATGTTTCTACATTCACAAGTACACCCAGCGCAACAAAAATAGCCGCATCTCTTAATAAGGTACAATAATTCCCACGAAACGTCAATATAACTCAAAGTAGGTAACGAAAGAAAGCGATCCGCTGCCAGTAAGGACAATTCGCTTATCAGGTACCTGAAGAACCCTACATTTCTTCACTTTAGTGCCCGTTTTTGCAGTGAGTGGTTGTTTTATTAGTGTGTTACTAGTTTTACCGAATCGCTACGAGACTTTGACTAAGTGAGCAAAAAAAAGCAATGATAGTTAAGTTACCACAACAAACAGTTATCAAAACTAATGAGTAAAAATATCTGCAAAAAATCGTCCAAAACTATTAAAGAATTAAAAAACATTATATAATACGTGTGGTGTAATAAAATTACATCTTTATAAATCACAACAAAAATTAATCTTTATAAATCAATGCCGAGACGTATTCAGAGTGTAATCCGTTCCAAAGGAGGTCAAACAAGATATTGATTTGACGTTTATAATAATATTCACTTTAAAATCCTTCTGATTTAATTTAATTTAAAATATTAATGTAGTCTTCAATAATTAAACCCTTGATGCTGTTATTATGCTATAAAATATCACTCTACTAAGATAGATCACTAACCTGAACAGTCGTCCGATCTCCCACATGCAATACGAACAGCTGGCTGGTCCTCTGCTGATTCCTGATTAATGTTCTGTTGGCCAGTTTCCGTTTCTTCCAAGAGCGTTTTTTAATAGTGAACTGATTCCGATGGCGGCTAGATAACTGCTGAAACGAGTAGCAGCGCTCGGCCAGTACAGAGCAAAATAGGTATACCACCACCATAAAACCCAGAGCTATCAATCGAAGGATATAAGACATGCACAAACAGATGGTATTGTGTGAAATGAAAATAGTTCAACTATTACCATATTTTGATAACATGTAAAAATGTACTATATTATAGAAATAAACAGGTCACTTACAGTCGGATGACGGTATATTCTTAGTTCTGAAATAATACGCAATCGATCAAGAAGTAAAGTATGAGGAAGGTTACAAAACGAAATAGTTGAGAATACTTTGCGCGAGCTAAGTAAAGTAAAATGGTGCACTCCCGAAATTAGTACTGAAGTTTTGCTGGTATCGTCGATAGGTGGAAATGATCTAAACATTGTAGTTCACTTGATACTCTGCTCTATCTGTGCATGGCCTTCTTGTGGTCCAAATCGATATCCTGCTGCGTGGTACAATCGGTAAATGGCGGCCTGTGTCCGTATATTTTATTGTACTTACTGTAAATATTATATTGTACATTTATCGAAATAAATCCTTTTCATTGTCACCTACAAAAGAATTTCAATCAATATTACATGCTTTAGACGGTCAATCAGGACAGCTGTAGTACATCACAAATCGGCGCAGCCTATTAATACATGGCGCCGCTAGACATTACGCTATGTACAGTACAGGAGGCTGTATTCGTAGTCACACAATGCGAATAATCATGATACATACTTTTATAAATAATTATAAACAACCTGAAGTGATTTACTGCCTTATAAGAGAAAATTGAACAGAAAAATATTAAATAAATAATAGCTTCGTCTGTATGGGATACCTATTATTTGTTTAATAACAGTGCCTTTGTAGGTGGAAATCCAGTAATTGTGTGTTCTTGGACATATTCAAATATTTCTAGAAAAATATTATGCCCTATTGATTTTACTTTTGAATTATTTTTGTTAAATTATTATAAAATTTCAACATCCTAGTTATCATTATTTGAATATGTTTACATCAATTTAATTAGACACAATTTATTTACCCTCCGCAACATGCCTATGGGAATACCGATTGGGTTGACAGTCTTACTGATGGACATTTTCCATTTGACTTCAAACAGTTTAAGCCCGTATTATAGGTAATACCTTTACCTTACAATAATTATTATTGTATAAGGGAATTTTGATTTCTTGGTGATTATATAATTCACCCTGAAATATTTTAATTCAATGAATTGCATATTTTATCAAATGTAAATAGCATTTAATCGAATAATTTGTTTACTTTACCATATGCAGGAAATAGCAATTTGCGTAATTAGGTTTGGTCCGGATTGAGGGAAGTACGCAAGTATTGTAGGTATATCATATTGAAAGGGTGAGGTACCAAAATAAAATAAACATATTTTAATAAACCTAACCAATCATTACAACATCGTTAGCAACAATTTGAAAACCCTAATTTAGTATTTTCATTGATTTTTCAAATGTTGAAAAAATTTACCTAAAATTTCTACTTAAATATCAACATCAAAGCCCATGAGAGACACGATGAGATAAGTCTTAGAGATTTTTATTGATGTATATTGAGTTATAGAGTTGAGATAAATTTCTGCACCTTATGCAAATGTTGAGATTTTGATTCACCTTGAACCGTAGATTCTTACAACCATTTATATATTCTGAAGTTAAATAAAAAAAGCGTTATTAAAGTGGACAAACAGAAATTATAAACATTTATATTGTTTTATTAAATACTGCAAATTCTCCCAACGGTGAATGGAACTGTAACTAACTATTTACAAAAGCCGAGAATCTCAAAAAAATCTCATGGGAGTGTAATCTCAGAAATTGTCTCGAGGCAAAAATCTCATCCATGGACACAGGCCGTAACACAAATAAAATAAAATAAAAATAAATAATTAAATTAAATTAAAGTAAAATAAAATATAATAAAAAATATAAAATGTTCACGTTACTCACTGCTGATGAAGTATGCATATTTTTTTTAGTACGTAAGCATATTGCATTAATATAATATTTTAAAAGTACTTGTTGCGTGACACTTGTTAGTTGTTGTGAATTTCAAACACGTCCACTCAACGGTATAAAGGAAATATATTAAGGAAGACAAAATTAATTTAATTTGATCATCAAAATAATATTTGGCAGAAATTCATTATTTCGTACGTATTATTAACATTGGGTTTAGCGTGTTTAGTTTGCGCGATACGACCCTCAGTATAATGGTGGCCATTGGGGCACGAACTAACTCGTATTAAATTGCAAGTGGCAGTGAATTCTGTATAAATCATCCATTGTAATGCAAACATCGAGACTTGTCGGGAAGCCATTAAAATGAGGCAGTTGTTTTGTGTATTAGCCTTCTACTACCATAGTCACTTATACTAATAGTCTAGTGACTACATCATGAGTACGAGCCCGCTGCGAATGTATGTGTTATATGGCTATACGTATTATACTCTACCATAAACTGATATTACCCTAGCTGCCAGGGTCTGGCATTAAAACAACAATAAAAATATTTTTCATCTATTTTTCTCACTTTGATAATTTTCATTACAACATTAAACTCTATTATCCATCCCAAACTAAGAACGTAGGTAGGTAGGGATCTAATGTATCATTGTTTATTAATAATAATCATTACTGACTAATACTGTATTATTTAATGTGCCATGGTAAGTTTTAGAATTCCATAATCACATATGTGAAAATAAAACACTTGTTAATTATTCTACTCGATTTACTTAAGCTTTTTTTCTGTTATAGATCTATCAAGGATGTGGAACAAAATCTCCAATTCGACATTGCTGTATTTTTTAATTAAAAAAATATAATTCGTGTTTAATATAATTATTTCTTAGAATCATGCAAACATTATATAAATTCCAGAATACCAAAAATATTCTTCTTACCGTGTAACAAATTATATAGCTGTCCTTTTCTATATATTACTTATGACATTAAAACATTTTTAGTATTGAAAAAGAATAGTTACATAGAAATTTATGGAAATCCTCAGAATTTCATTGAATAATGTTGTATTTTTTCATCACACGCAAATAAATTTGTAAAGATGTCCTCCACTAGATATAAATACAAGTTGTTGATTTAAATTGTTAGATTGATAATGCCATTACAAGGCGAAATGCGTCTCAAGTAAATTAAACAAGTAAGATCAAAAAATAAATGTTTTATTTTCACATATGTGAAATACTGTATTATTTTCAATGCAGTCAGCTAAAATGCCATAAACATTGTATCATAATGATATATAAAAGATACATATTACGTTTTATTATGATAGGTTTTTTCTCGGTTGATCCGCTTCTCTGAAACTGCTTTTCGTGATCTTCAGAAACAGTGATTTATGACAAATGGATCTTATTACCCATACGTATAAATATACATTGCCTTCGTTCGTATGGTAATTTCATGACGCATTAACCCTACCTCTAAACAAAAAAAATATCACATTCGTACAGGATAAAATATCTCAACGAATGATGACTTTTCGTACATTTTTATGAAATGGTTTTTAGGGAATAGGGTGACAACAATTTAGTTTTGATTGGACCCATTTAGTTAGTGGATTTTTAAACATTATAGTCCGTTTTAATAAATCAAATCAATTTTTATTGTCAATTATTTAATAAAATTAGTATTTTATTGATCAATGTATTTAATAACATTTTAATAATCATTTTATTTTAAAATGTTCTTTCCACGGTCGTTCAGAATCTTCTGTGTACAGTTTTTTGGACTAATTTGTCATGTATATCTGACCTTTATGGCTGACGTTTCGGATCTCGTTACAGGGTCCATTATCATCATCATCGTCATCATTAGCTGCAATAGGATCCGAAACGTCAGCCAGAAAGGTCAGATATATAAGACAAATTAGCCCAGAAAACTGTACTCAAACTGTAAATAGTTTATTTAATATTTTATTTTGTTATCGGCTTAATACACTCGGGTAATATTTAAAACAAATTAGATACCTAAATCACTCAGTTAGATATATAGTAAAAAATACACCTATCGATAATAAAAGTGAAAGTAAATAAACATGTCTCAGACTTATGTATGATGTAGAATGTGATTTTCTGGTTCAAAAAAAAATTCATAAGTTCAGTTAAGTAATAATAAATAAATTAAATGCGTCAGCTTCTCTGGCTGAGAACAGAATCCTGATCTCCCGCGTAACAGGCAGGAATACTAACCAATGCACTACACTTATGAATCAATGACGTAAAAATGAATATTTAGAAACACATCTTAAGCTCTTTATTAATAAGATGTTTAATAATACACCTGGTAAATTTTATAATGTTATAAAGTTTACCAGGTGTAATTATTTTTTAAATAACATTGAATAAATGTATTAAAATTTTTAATTTAAGATTGTATAAATAATAAAATATAAATCAATGCAATAAATTTGGATATAACAAAAATAGCTATTTTCACACCAAAGTTTTATAGGGAACTAGCAAGATGGTAAAGCGCTCATTGGGCATATGAGACTTAGCGAAGTCGTTACTCGATAGCTCTAAAATATTTTTGATTTCAAAAGTTTTGGATGTATCCGGTATCGAACCCGGTACCAGTAAAAGTAAAAATAAAACACAAGATAAAAATGAGAGTACATAAACATATTACGTTATTGTCTAAAGCAGTTACCATGACGAATTTTACCGAGATACAGGCTGAATAAACAAATTCTATGTTAAAATATAGTTGCCTATACACAACCTTACTAATAACGTCACAGTAATACTATGGATAATCGTCATATTTTGAACTATTGTATACACATATTTTCTTCTTTTAGTAAAACATTTATTAGGTTGATGCATCTGCCGTTTTTTAGAATTATATTGTAACATAAATTATATTGTATTTTTATATTGTAAATTATATTGTAATATAACCAAAAACGAAAACAAACTAAAAATATATTGTTACGTACCTGATTAATATTAGTATAATTATTTGCTGTATACTTCGGTGATGTTGAAGGTTTCAGTGAAACTCTTTGTGACAATTGAATATTTATTACAGTAAGGTACAATTGATATACAAGATGTACAACTAATAACGAGACAACGGTAGCGTAGAAAAGAGACCCGCGCCCCGTGTGTGATCACTATTTACATCCGCACATACACACGCATTCACACAAATGAGGCTCACATCGATACACATTACATCATACATCGATACAATTCAAGGACATCACACATATTATATACAATTATCATCCGGTCAATATATGGTACACACCTTACCGAGTTTTCTGAGATAACGAACAAATTTTAGTCTGATCGATGTTGAGGTTCTTAGCCAGTGTCCTAGTGGTGCAACTTTCGTCCACTTCCACAGCTGCTTGAAGGGACTGGCCATCAAAATCCGTAGATCGACCCTTTCTTGACTTATCGTCTAATCACTATCTTTAAAGCGAACAAACCTCTCTTGGCATGCTCTTTTGCTAATCGTTTATTCGCCGAAAAAATCGTTGAGATCGCGAAATATTTTTGATGCGTATTTTAATAACCTAATCTTATTAAAGGATTTTATTATGACAGATGATAACTAAACGTCAAATTAAAAAAAACAAGACATCACGAAAAAACGGCGGATAATTATGCATCAACCTAATTTATTTTACCACTAAAAGTAACCATATTTTATTACAATATATACCCCAAATACTTTTTGAGTAGAACCAATATTTTTTCTTTGATCTACGAAGAAATTCATATATAACACCGACTTATTCAAGATTATAAGATCTCCACAATAGCAGAAATTTGAAGCTCTCCGAGGCAGTCGTACCATTTCCCGCGTCACGTCGGTCGGGAGGAATATGATTGTACCTACGTTCACGTGTAACAATTATCACCGAGTAAAACGTCAAATTTCAAATTAGAATATGTCACATCAGTAAACCTTGAGTACGAATTGACGCGATTACTCCAGTCAACTCGGTGAGTCGGGCTTTCTCGCCTGGCATTTGCGGAACTATTACAATAATTATTCTGGTTGAAATGTGGAGTGAGAACGGTGTTTGTGATGCGAATATACACGGCAGTTATTTCAAAAGCGTGAGTTTGATACAACGCTGTTCGTTACAACGATATGTCAGTAGCTTTCATTTCGCGATTGTTGAAGACAGCAGTGAACAGCACTAATAAATCTAAAGCAGTATCTTTAAGATATGGATAAAATATGAAGTTGATCTGGGTGGTCAGTGCGTAAAAAAACTTTTTTTTTTCTTTTGCGACCTCGTGAACTCGGTAGTTCACGACCGAAATCACAGTAGATTGACATTTGTCGCTTGACATCGTATTTGTGGTCTAATTTGCTTGTTCCATGTTTTGGTCTTTCCCCCGGGTCCGATCGTGTAGGTTTGTATGTGCAAGAGCTTTATATGTTGTGAGCGGCGTTCCAGCCCCAATGTGAAGCTAGAAGTCCTCCACCGACAATAACAGAGGAGAGAATGAGGTTAGTGGGTTCTTAAACCCCAGGACCGCATACTCACGTCAATCTGCCGTATTCTGCTTCTGACCTTCCCATAGGAAAATTTATAATGACACATTATGAGCAACAATGAAAGAGGTTTTCTGTTTAAAAATGAATCGATTCAATAAATTTAACAAGTCATCAGTTATTACAAAACTTAATAGTAAATCAATCATAACTCTTAAATTAAATCGATACCCAGTAACGAATAACCATAAAATGTGTTCGACGATGTTTCAACCTAACAAAGATTTCATATTTTATAAATTGAGAATTGCTAACCTCAAAATTGGTTCACATATAAAATAAAATCTTCAACAATACCCTATTAATATTATTTCTACACAATATGTTGAATCACGGATTGACGTGATTTTTCAGGATTCTAAATTCTAAATTAGCAAATTATTTTCAAAACAATAAATCATTTTTAATACAAATCGAAACACAGCTATTCCATTAGCGAGAGTTTGTGTCTTCAATAATTATACACTAGTACAAAGTTTGATATTAAAATAAATACACTCCTTAATTACGAAGACTGCTTCTGCGGAAGTCTCTCGACGACAATATTCATTTAACAGATGAAAATTGTGGTGTAACCTCAAATCCATGACAAAATAAATTATTCCACCCAGATCCATCCGATGTGTAATCCTAACCACGGAGTATCAATCTGATGGGGCCAATATCCTTCCTATAGACCACGTGTCGCTGTAAAACAAATTTGACTTTCTCCAATAATCATCCTCAAGTATCACAGTCGACGCCATTAGCATAGTCATATTTCCTTATCCACATGCAGCAAGGAAATATCTAATTTCTTCAGATTACATAATGGATTTGTTCCAACAATAACAGCCGTTGCCCCGAAAGGCGTCGGCTAGCGCGCGGCCAAAACCTTGTCCGTGGCAGTAGAGATTCAGCTCGCGCTACGGCTGGCGAAATTTCTCATTAATGGACGGAATAAACTGAAGTTAGCGCTGATTCAATATTTCGATTATTTAAATGGGCGATCATAAAAATATAATCCGTGATTATTTTCATAACACGTTACGGAACTCTCGCTACGAGACCTGCTCACTGCAATCTCCTTACTTTCACCTTCCTCGGAATATCTTGTTCGGCATGCCATTCAGGTTCTTTAATTTCCCCCATTCTCCGGTTAGATTATAACGTTTTAGGGCGTAAAATTTGCGTAAGACTTTATTTTTGAAGACCCGCAATCTGTTATCTTGCGCACCATTGAGAGACCAAACATCACACTCATCGACTGTATCAGTGTTGTATGCAGTTTAATCTTTAAATTCTATTATTGAGAGCCTACAATAAATATTTAACCGCGTGAAGGGTGTACTTCCACGAAATTTTTTTGTAAATTGAAAGAATGTAATACATCCTTAATTAATTCCAGGTTTTCTTCATTCTGTACTGCAAAAAACAGAAAGATGTACAAATGAAATGAAGTAAATAACCATTCGAATATGCGCTTTACTAAACTCTGTTTTATAATCCTTGGTGGTATGACAATTATTTTAGTTGCATTTTGTGAAGTTGATCGGCTTAAGAGCTTCCGCTCATGTTTCAGTGCGGGATGAAATTATTTCAAATACATATAACATTTAATGTAGATTTCTGTACAACGTTTTCCATTGTAATAAAACATCGACGATAAGTTAATGTAACTTTGTTTCTACCTTTGTGATTTTATCAGTTTGGTTAACCATTCTCAAAGCAGTAAGGTCTACCATCATAATTAAACCTGTAATATTTCGGTAAATACATGCGAAATAAAATTCATATTTTTGATAATTTCATAAATGATAATCTTACAAAAACAATTATTTTTTCCATTCAATCCGTTGTAAAATGAATGCGTTGATAAAAATAGCATTTGTGATATGTACGACAGAGATTACACACTATTTTCACAGTGAAAAGAACAACCAACATACAAATATAATTGTCTCTTTCTCACCAATTAAACGAAGAGAAATAAGAAGGAAGGACACATTGTATAGGACTTAATGAATGCTCTAAATTATGTTATTAACCATTTTTTTCAAAATTTAACGCTCAGTATTTAGAGTAAATTCGTGCCATTAAAGCCATTTAAGCTAATAAAAACATTTTTTCTAACTGTCATTTACGGCAACACTAGTTGACAATATGGCTGCGTTCGGGTATTTTATATCATGGTATGGTAAAGGTTAATTTAAACTATTTTGTTATTTAATTAACGAGTAACTTTAAAATATAGCTTATCTTATATCTTTGTAGAATATTTTAATAAATATAAATTATATGTTAAAAAGTGTTTAGTGAATGTTTGTAAGTTACGAATTTCCGATCATATTCAAAAATGATTTAAAACCGTGCCCCTACCATGGCGGGCCATTTTCGCTGGGAGTACCGATGAAGGTCGATACGCCTCATTTTATTAATCTTAACTAGCTAATTTTATAACTAATCTACCATCACACTATTTCCGCATGGGTAAGCAGAGAGGATACAACGTCACACTCTTCTATTCTTGCGTATCACTCTTGCCTCGTTCACTTTCATAGATTTTATAAAAATTCAAATTAAAGAGGTTTATATCAACAAATACATTACTAATCAAAAATAATCTGCACGGAAACAGTACTTAACAAGAGCAATCAGTGAAAATTTATTTAAAAAAATAATATCACGGAAATCCTGGCCGTGGCCGCGCAGCATCCACCAAGCTACTCACAAAGGCCTTCACTTAGAAGGCTTTATTTATTAATGTTAATGTGTATGAGTTAAAATTGAAGGGGTGAGATATAAATAGAAAATTCGGCAATCCGTTCCCCGTTAGACATTCATTATTCAGAGAAACGGTCAGGTATTCTGCAACTGCTGTGATGTATATAGAACTATAACCTACTGGCCGCGCGTTCTCGCTTCATGAACGTGAAGGCTCATGTTCTCGTACCTTCGGCCGTGCGATGCGCAAAATGCAATCTTACCTTCCGTGCATGTGTATTTATTTATTTACAACAGTCAGCTCTAGTTTGGCGAATAAACATTGCAGGGGTAGTTAATTTTAGCTTCAAAGGTCAAAAGGCAGTGGGAGGTCATCTGCGTTCATATTACGGAGCGTTTAATTTGATGAATTATACAGCAGCAAGTGCTGCTCTCTACTTAGACCGCTTAAGTTATGGCAACACTTAAGCGATGGCAACACTTAAGTCGCGATAACAGCATCGCACCGCATTTCTGTGAGGGTGGTCACACTAAATACAGTCCCTCTATTTCCTTTGCTATGAATTTAAAATTTCATAAATTAGGTATAAGGGCTAGGAGCCATAAAAACTTTACTAAAATACATAAATAATAATCATTTTTGCATTATTCCCACAAAAAATATTCAAAAATATCATCATAATCAGTACGTCATATTTCTGAAATAGCGGACAGATAAAATAGAGTGCCGACCATTACTCTTTCCCTCCTTTAGTATTAGAACTATTTGATTATGCCAGATGGAAAGTTTTTTCTAATATATATAATTTTCTAATATTCTAATACTAATACTAATTAAATATTTAGGCCGCTTGCATAAAGAAGTCCCTTGTCTCGAAAATTTTGAATAACCTTTCAGAGCCAAAATACTGGCCCATAAGTTTGTTCACGTGTTTTTTTTTCCAAAAAAAAAAATTATACTGATTTTGGTGATTTTGACCTATGATGGGACCAGATGGCAAAATGATTTAAAAATATAGTTCTAATCCCTGTAACTTTGCATGGTCCAAATGTGAGCGTTAACACGCTTATAGCTTGGCTTGACATACAAATTTTGACGTGTTAACGCACTCATGGCATTTAAAAGGTTAAGGTGTTTTAAGTTTATGGTTTATAACCTCCGAGAAAGAAGTCTGAATTCGTCAGACATGGTGATCTTGGGGGCCATCGTAAATCACATATTTTGGATTTTAAGCGATCTGGGAAATGCTCTCTGATGAAGTTTATTGTGACTTGCTCTATGATAAGTTGCACCAAAGTTGTCTTGTTGAAACTAAAATTGTTCAACTTGTTTTCCTAATTTTGACAAGAAATAATTTTGAATCGTTCCACATATTGGGCGCTGTAACCTATTGACTTTCCTCCCCAAAAAAAGAAGCCCCAATAATTTTGTGGGATGAAACTGCATACCACATAGTAATTTCTAGGGAATGCAGAAGATATTGATTGAGCCTTTATATATTTTAACATTTAATAAAATAAAGTAGTTATTGAATTTTGAACATTATTATTTGAATTATTGTGATTATTATGTTCCAGGCCAATGTTATTTTTGATTAACTAGATAATAAAAGATAATATTTTAATTTGGTTACTTATCAATTATTTGGTTTATTACAATTATACATGGAATATGAAATTGGCTAAGTGACTGCCTGTAGCAGCAAATACAAATGCGTGTTCCTTTAACCATATTTTTCATAACATTCTTGCACACTTTACTTGTTATTTCAACAATTTTATTTCTATTATTGTATTCTAGTATTGGAATTGTTGACATAGACCTTTCTTTTCAAGTACTTCTGCAGAAAATAATTGTAGATCGGGTTGTGTGTGTGGTGGCACAGTCCTATTGAAACTTCTTGTGTGGTAGGCCCAATCGAACCAATTTGGCTACCAAGTAGTTTTCCAACATGTGGCAATAGCGATCATCCTTAATAGTTACAGCATTACTGTTATTATTTAGATAAAATGTTTTAATGGCTTAAACACATTGTTAAGGCCTTAGATGCTTTATACTACGTTGTAATCAACAAATCCCTACGACTACCAAATGCACATTGAAAAATGTAGGCCAAACCAAAATGGCGACTAAACAAAACCAGCCTGGAATATAATTCACCCTGTAGTTACCGAGATAAATACAAGTTTACGTGAACGCAAATATTTTAACATATTATCTTCAATACAAATTAAATTCTATTGGTCCAAAAAATAATGTGTTCTCCGTTAAAAAAAATACTCCAGTATAATTTATATAAACTCTCATTTTTACTTTGTGTTTTATTTTCACGTTTACCGGTACTGTGAAAATTTATTAACATTGTTAAATACCTATTCATAATTTTTATCTTTTTTTTTTCCAATACCGGAACCGGAATCGGTACCAGGCGCGTTCAAAATCATTTTAAAATCAAAGAGATTTTGGAAGGAGCCAAGTATCAATCTCGCTACCTCTGATATGCTAAACAAGCATTCCACCAACATGCTATTGCCCTAATATACTAAATATATAAATACGTATGCTGATTTTTGTATTGGAATTTAATATATTCATATTTCAAATATAGTTTATTTTTATATATTCTTAACATCAAATAGTTACACCTGTAGCGGATTGAGAACTTAAGATATTTATGAACTGCTATTTTAATATCTCATTGACTTCTCGGTGGCGCAATGTCAAGTATTCCCGCCTAACAACTAAAGAGAGACTCGATTCTCTACTGGATTTTAATTATTGTTTATTTATGAATATCAAATTTTTTATTACTCGGTACCAAAAAAAAATAAACATATTGATAGTTTAACTAAAACATAGAACGTGTTCTTTTCATCAATCAAAAAAAACTTTTACTTAGCCTTTACCGTACCATGATAGAAAATACCCATACACAGCCATGCTGTCAACTCGTGTTTTCGTAAGAAATTAGAGTATTTTAATTATTCAAAACTTATGTTAGAAAACAGTCATGGCCATCTTTAAAAGAACAAAAATTATTGAAGCGTTATATTTATTCTAAAAATACCTCATACGATAATTTTTGATTCCAACACAATGATGAATTATTTCATTATTTTTCGTCCACCAAACTACGAATAGAAATTAAGTTCCACTCATAAAAAAACTCCCATCAGGTACCTACCATAAGTTATCGAATGTAAACGTAAACTTTTAAACATATTCACCCAGTGATTTCGTTTCATAACAAACTTTTCTTTCAGTTTAAATGAGCACCCTTTATTTACGTAAACTCCATTAAATAACTTTTGCCAGTTATGATTACCCTGCGTCGTTAAGTTAGGCGAAACCATAGCGAATACGTTTTAATTTTATGATATCTACTTTTAAACATTGCGGTCGTATAGTAAAACTTTTAAGTCGGGAAAAAAGGGTTTAAATTGGCTTATTTCACAATTGTTGTAGATTTCAGAAGATTTTTTTATTACGCAGACGAAAAACTGAAATTTTATTTTCCCGTTTGTAAAAATGTTTTCCGCTGATGTACTATTTTAAATGACAATAATACCAGAATAATAAATGAAAATAAGCGATTGCAAGAATTCTACTAACTTGATACTTTAAGTATTATGTCTGAGAAACAAAATATTAGTGTGTATTGTTACTAGTATTCTTGGGAAGTTTTTCAAGTTATTATCTAAAGGAGCTAAAATATTTTATTATATAAAATAAAACCACGTTTAAAGTGTATAGGAATGCAAACGGTGAAGTCCGCTTCAAACACACACGCAGCGTTTTGCAATACGTCTGTTAAATCGAAGACGTGTATTCAGACCACCGCGCGGTGCGAGACTTGCATTTAGTTCGTTTACGTCTGGTACAGATGTTGCGAAAAAACATATGCGCAGCTTTATTTCTCAATTTTAAATTCTTCTGCTAGTTATGTGGTTTTAGTTAACGCGTTAATATGAGAACTGAATATTTTCGCGTAGATTTACATACTAAATATATAATATTTTAAATAAATATTTAATTTACATATATTTTGCGAAGATTGAAGATATGCACAGCATTTTTGGTTGTAAAGAGTGCACTCCTCTGCAGCCAGTGTATAGCAAAACATAATTTTAGAAGTCGGTTATCTTAATTCACTGGGCCAGACATAATATCGTCAGTATATATTACTGTATTAGATACATCATTTTTATAACTTTTGTAACTTTTATAATTATACAAATGTATAATATCTGATTAAAAATTATAAGTCAAATCATGGTATATCGTAGAAATTAAGGTACCTAAATGAAATTGTTTTAACCAATCTAGGCATAATAAGGCAGCTAACATTTAAAAATTAATATTTGTGATAAAGGTCCTGTTCCTACCCACAGGCAAGATCACCCGCAAAAAGACCATCACAACTCTTAAAGAATTGATTTTCATCGGCATTTTTGAAAGATGTTCGCAAACCATTCGTTGCATTTCTTTAAAACAATATATAATTACGTTAGTACGATCGAAAACATAATTTATTTATGTTGTGACAATAATATATAATACTGTCTCGTATTTATTACAGCGAATGGTGACCCACCGCTTACCCTAGATCGTTTTATAAGCAAAAGATCCCACATCAGCCCACAAAAGCACCGACAAGTTGGTATTTTTTACTCTAAAATGCAATCATGCCATGCTACAGAGCAGCAATGCAACACGGCATGACTAACAACCAAAAGCCATTGATTACTTTTTCAGTGCAGATTCTGTCTTTATGTATATTTAAAAGTATACAAAGCAGCAATATAATGAAACAATCAAAAAAGACATAAAATAAATATACATATTGGACAGTCGCAAGAATACAGTGATGAAACAAGAAACACAAGACAGATTCATAAAAAGCAATATCAGACAGCGAAGGCATAAGACCAGACCCTCGTAATAATTTTACAAATAATAATTTAGTCTAGACCAGACCGATCACGACTGACAGGAAATCACCCTGGCATTTAAAAGGAACACAGGGATGTCAGTTAAATTGCCCCTACCATCATCCCTACCATGAAAATAAAAATTACTTTCTAAGAAATTTCCAGAGCGACCGTTATTCTTCCTTTTCTCATGCATAACTCCTGAAATTTAACATTTGAAGGCCTGAAGGTTATACTGAAAAGGTCTACTTCCAGAGAGCGGTGAGCGCTAGTTTCTAAAGCTTCTAACTTTGCGGTAGAACCCTAGCCAGCACAGGGAAGGCCGCACCGAACACTGTCCGATAAACCCCGTCAGCGCCATTAGAGTCCCTCGTTGACTTCCATTTAGGGCGGAGGTGACCACTCCAATCCTCAATCAGTAAGTCCCCACCTCGGCGGCGTATGTGATATTGCTCGGTAGTTAGGACCGCAAATAAATAAATACAAAAACAAGAAGACCGCAAATGTGTTAGGGGTGAATATACTGCAGTTGAGTTCGTGTATACCATTTCCAATTATTATTACTAAAATATTTCAAATAATAAATTATTTTCTTAGCATTTACCTCGTTGCTAACGTGTAATCGTCAAACAACAAAGACATAATGACTTTCTCAGTCCTATTTAAATAATAATAAAAGCAATACCTTTTCTACATAATAAACATCAACAATTTTTTTATATTCATATCAGCGAATATTCTTTATAAATTAATACTTAAAAATCATTTCAGCGCTGTTAAACAACTTCAATGTCCAGAAATCGCAGGTGTGGTTATACTTTAAACGTGTAACCCTTTTCTCGCCACGTATGTTTTTCATCATTGTTCACCTTTACCCCTAGAAATTATACGTCTAGTCATACTTTTAAGAATATATTATGATGTTAGGTAATGTGACACCAGTAAATATCTTTTTATATAAGACAATACATTTAAAATTCGCACAATAATTATTTACTACAGTATTTTTCCTTTCCTTGTTATTCAATTTTTATAATAATTTAATATTTTGATTTATAAATATATTTTTCGATGTAATCACACTTATCCAAGGCAAAATATTTGTTTTTATTACATATTTGATTTTAAAATGTAATTATAATTATATTTTTAATTTAATACAATCAAATAAACCCAATTAAAATTATCGCTATTTATTAATTTGATTATTAGTGGTAAAAACTGAATACGGTGTCCTAAGCTTTATTTATTTGCAAAATAATTTTAATATTTACGAACAATGAATCTATTGGGTTTATATTGATAAATAAAATTCAAATTATTAAAATGAAGCTACCACTCTAAGCTAAACCCTATTAAAAGCGATTTATTAATAGGCAAAGCTAATTTATTCGCACCATCCAATAGTGCTGCTTTAAATGGAGGGGAATAACGAAATTAATTAGAAATATATTTTTATCCTATTACAAATTTTTACAATATTTTATCATTTAATGTTGGACTTGGATAAAAATTTTTTTTTTTTAGAATTTTGTTGTGGAGCATAATATTACTATGAAATTGAATTAAACTAAGAAAAATTCATGTTCAGATGTGCGTAGATAAACTTAAGTAAATAAAATAAAACAACAGTAAAGAACTTGTGTTATAAAAATAGAACTAACCTAGATGACCGCTGAGAAGATCGATTTTCTGACCTTTGGTATCAATCCTAACCGTTCGATTACGAAGTGAGCCCGGAAATCCCTAATTTGTAACGGCGAGCACTGATCCAGTTCTCAAAACCTACAGATCACCGTTGATATATAATATTTTCTAAAAAAAAAATGTTAATATACATTTTTGCAATTAAAATTTTTGACACAACATTAGTCAATTTTGCGTACGTTGGCCCGAGTGTTCTAGTATTTCGGATATTCGTATTTTGAATCACAGAATTTTTTTATATATTGTATTCAATGAAATACAAATACGTGTAACTAAATTTACTAGTATTTTAATACAAATGTTCTGAAAAAACTACAACTTCACAATAATAATGTGTTCTCAATTTACTAGTATTGTAAAATGTATCAAATACGTGCAAAATACTAGAACAACTAAAAATGACATTTGTTAGTTATACTTTATGTAGCATGTATTATATTTTTTTAATTAATACGTAATAATAATTTATAAATTATGTGTGGCTCTAATAATAGTAAAAATATATTTTCATTTTTATTATCTTTTAATTCATAAAACAAATAACAGCTTCATTAATCGAATTTTGAAAAATTTTGGAATATTTTTTTATGATATTTGTTTACAATGCTTCGTAATTTTTTTGAATACACCGCTCATATGTTTTTATCATTAAAATTATTAATTTTACAACATTATTCATACAGGATATACAAACTTTAAGTGCGTCATTATTTTCCGATGAATTAATTTAGCCTCTTGATGCTTATTGAAGTGTTATACAAGGATAGGAAATGTTGTAAAAATTTAGATTCTGAGAATAAACCGTACCATTTTTTACACGGTAGTGGAATTTCGGGAAAGGGAAAAACTTGTCAAAGCCCCGGAACTTTTCCACTCGAACTTTAGTACAACCTAATATCGAGAATCCTTTTATAAATGGTACTTTATTATTTTTTTTTTAAATAAGAGTTATTCTTTTGCATAAAACTATTTCTTGCTATGATATACGTAGTTACATTCGGCTCGGGCTGACCATTCTATCCATGCCATGGATCTAACGACAGGCCCCGAGCTTCACGTCATCGGTAAGCTACATCGACTTTTGCAAGTTACTCAGGTATCGGGTGAAGCCATTTCATGAAAGTGTCCTTCGTATTATATATAGGAGAAGCTGGATACACAATTGGTTCACTTTACAAACTATGTAAATTTGAACAAAAGTAACTCACCCACATTTCTCATGACATTCACTAATTATACGTCTCTATTCTCACGACACTGGCAGGTTTCAACTCCACTTTATTCTTCAAACACCTTTTTCTTCTTTCGTCACTGTGCAAGACCACGAGCTCTGGAGATCCGTGGAGCAGGTAATCAACGCGGATCACCACCAGGATCTCGGACCGGCCGTCTCAGATTTACCAGCTCCAGAATACGCCGCCATCTCACGCCTGATCTCTGCAGCCGTTGCCCTAAGCAGCCTCGTACTTCCATCTCCCGTCATTTTTTACACCTGTCGACAGGCTCTGCACCCTACTTTCACCTATCACTACCTTCAGTGTCGATCCAAAAAAATAATAGTTTCGCCATCTTACGGTCGGTTTACTCAAAGGTATTCGAGATTCTGTAAAAATAATGTAGATGGCTTTCAAATAATGGAACGACAGATGTATTAATTTGAAAAAGTGTAACATATAGGTTCGAAAATTTGTCATGAAAAATACTAGCGTTACAACACAATTGGTAGTGTACTTGCCCGGATTGGAAATAGAGATCCAGGTTCGAATCCCGGTGACGCAAAAATAATATTTTTCGACAAAATTGATTTTATATGTATATATATATATATAATTAATACAATAATTTAGTGTTCAAGATATTATTCCGATTTAAATATTAAAACTGGTTTGCTAATCATATTTTTTTAATATTAAAACATGATAATTTGGCCATGGTAATCTAGGATACCACTATTCAAAATTATTAAAATGACTAAATATATTCCAACGGAGCTAAGCGCTTGTGCTACGGAAATAGGACAAACTTGGCGGTCTCAAACCCCCGAATACCAGATATTAAATCAATAATTTGATAGGGTGAGTCATTAACATAATTTTAACATTGTGAACCAGAAAAGTTTAGGGTGGAACTTTTCAATCTGATTTTAAATTTCAAGCTAAATTTATTTTGCAGCATCGCAGAAAGGGACATTAGTGGTACATGGAGAAAATATTTTTTTAATCTCAAACTTATAAAATGGGGCGTTTCGAGAAAGTTTAACCATTAAAACATAACAGTCCAATTCCACGTCGACGGCAATCGCTCGGCCTTTTAAAATTTACGTGGTTATAGCTTAAGCTCCGTTTCAGTTCGATTTTCGATATTTCGTAAAGAGGTCCACATTTTTTCATTTTGAATTGTGTAGTTTCGAATAATACAGCCTAAAGCACTTCTGTATACAAAAGGGCATATGTCAGCCGCAGTCGTTTTCGATTGATACGTGTATCGTATCGCAGATTGTGGGTGTAAGTATCGTCTGAAAATCCCCCGGTGAACAATTTCAATTTTGCCGATTTGGCAACACCGTAAAACCAAGAGAATCGAGTGTGGTTTATGAGAACATTTGAATGCCGTATACCTGTATCCCGGATAATCTGCCAGAAGATTAACGATGCTGAAATTCCTCTGGAATTCGTGTGACGATTGCACTATACTCGTAAGTTCAGAGTATGCAAATGCTTGGCTTTATATTGACGACAACGAAGAGGTAAGTAATTTTATCTACCTATAATCTCTCGTTTCAATAAATGAAGGGTGCGAACCTGAGGTCCGAAGAAAAATGAGATGTTGCAGCAATTTTTTTTTTTAATTTTTCGCATAATCACACTTACAAAACTGAAAGAATTTTTTCGATATGACAGAGTTATAAACGTTTAATGTTGCGTGGTTTAAGAATGATCGGTTTACACCATACGAAAGATGTTACGTCACATCTTCCGAGTCGACAAATTGTTAGTACTGGTCGGATGTGACGTCATACGGTGGATATTAATAATTCGAGCGTTTTTCAACAAACCCAACATTGAACGCTAATATCTCCGAAAGTATTACACATTTAAAAAAAAATCAAAAAGCATAGTAAAGCACAAGTATTTGAAAGAACCGCTCCATCTCAACGAAAGAAAAAATCTGATTGATTAAAACCGTGGTTTTTAACATAGATGTATGGATGGAGTCGACACATGGACCCTAAGAAAGAAAAAAAAAACTTGATCGACGCCTTCTAGATGTTGTATTAGCGTCGTATATTGAGTGTGCCATGTATTGCGAGACGAACGAATGTCGCTATTTTTCAGGAACTCTATACTAAAAAAGGCTCTCCATAAATCTTTCCACAAACAAAAATCATTCTTTCGTACTTAGGGCGTGTTGCTAGAAGAAATGGAGATGAGCTGAAGAAATTGATTGTCACTCGATATGTACAAGGAAGATATGTAGGACAAGAAGTCAATCTCAACTAAGATATGTATACCAAGTACGAGAGATGACTGGAGCCATGCTATATGCCTCACATGTTGAAGACAAGCAATTCGCGCTGTGGAAGCAGACTAAAGAACCACGACCTTCAGTCATGAGCACGTCGACTGAGACAGAGTTGAAAAATGTATTTCTTTGAACAATCAAATGATGTTTTAATTACCTTGTATTAATGAAGTTCAGAACATATCGTTTCTTGACAATTAAACTAAAATTATTTTAAAAATGCATAAATGCCAGAAAATATTAGGTCTTCCCTTAAATAATGCGGTATTTTTTAACTTTCATTTTTCAAAACTAATATAAATAGTTATTTTTAAATCAGATGGGGCAATGTCCGGCAAATAGGGTGGGTGGAGCATTTTTTCCAAAAAATGTTCATTTCTGAGACGTAATAGCAAACAGCACACATTCACTCTCAAGACTGAAAATTTGTGAGGAAGCCATTGACTCAATTTGCTGACCTTTCCGATTGCACGCAGGTATTGATGAATGGTTTAATGATCAAACCCAAGCTTCTCTGCTAGTTATAATGGAATTTTGTTCTACCAGGATTTGCAGGACGTCCTCGTCGAACCTTACAGATTTTCCAGGATGAGGCTCGTCTTCTAGGCTGTAATTTAATGCTTGAAATATATGGAACCACCATTGATACTGGCTTACGCTTGTTGTCCATTTCCCATACACTGCATTAATATTTCTCGCATGTTCAGTTGCACTGTTGCCTTTATTGAACTCATAAAGAAAAATATGCCGAATATGCTCCCTATACTTTCATCATAGCTTTGTAAAAATAACTGTTAAAATCGAACTACACTCTATAAAACTTGTACTAAGAATAATTTACTATCTCCTTTTATAGGAGACAGTTAAATTACCTGATAGAGGTAGTTTATTCTATCCCCCTCCGACTTTTAGTTCGTGTAATTAAAAAAACTACATTATTTATGGGATGATCAAAATATTACTTTCTAAAATACAGAGCAGTCGATATAAGTTATAAGATATTTTATGGACTTAAAATATAAATTAATAATATTAATTTCAACCTATGCTAAAATATAAATCCAAATTATAAAACCGATACCTATATGTAATAAAAAAAAATGTAAACTTTAATCGTTTTTAATCCTTGAATGCAAAAACTTTTTGTCTCTAAAAAAAACACTGTGAAACTGAAATTTCAATATACACGGGAAACTCTTTTTAGCGATATGTTTATTTTGAAATTGAAACATTGTGTCATATGGGAGAACATTTTTTTGGATAGTCAATACACGTGGGACATCGCATGGTCTCATGAAGTTCTATTGTCGATGTCCAATGAATGGCAAAAAAAGTAAAATATTTCGCAACATTTGTCATGTTCTGAAAAAAAGTTAATCCAGAATAGATGGATCATCACTGATGAATCTTGGAAAATAAATTAAAGACTGGCTTATTAGCATTTTATACAGATCCAAAGATCACACTTTGAATCAATTTTAATTCAAGTTTTACAGTGATGTATAGAAAAACTTTAATTTTTAAATATAATGTTTGATGAATATATTAAATTAATTGATAATCATTCATTGATCATCGTTTTACAGAATTTATATGAATATTATGTTGTAAAATATGTAGCATAATAATGTAGTATTATTACTAAAATTAATACACATTTATTACCCCAAAACATAAAAAAGATTTGATAATTGTTTTCCTCAAATAGATCGAACATACGTAATTCAGTAAATTCCCTACATGCAAACTTTCAAAGATATATACGTCTGCATTCAATTAATAAAAAAAATTAAGAACGAACAATATTCAATTTCAAATTTGACGGCAGCGCGTAAGGTTAGTTCTATCTCTGCCGCTTGACGGTGTGCAGGACTCACGTGTTCAGTAATTATTACAATAGTCACGTGGAGTGTTTTTGCGTATGTGTGTGTGCTCTTCAGTGTAGCTAAATTTTGTTTAATAACTGTACAATTACTTTTAACCCCATCACTGCACGATGTCTGATATCAAATGCAAGAGCAATGATGACTATTAGAGTGAATTTTGGATACCTAGGTTAAATTTGTTCCACTTGCGAACATATTTAACTTGCGAATGAGCTCTCGGAAGGGAACTCGTTTGTATATATTGTAAAATGTAAGTAGTAGACATTAATATAAACCAAAATACACATCAATTTTTTTAAAATATGTAACAAAATAAGCTGGACACAGTTCTGGAAACACGTGACAGAGGAGCACCAAACCACAACTGTGTGATGTCTGCCACACGCTGCAACGCGCGGTACAATGCAGGCTGGCGACACCAGCAAATCGGTCGAGCACTTTGCACAAAGCCGCCGCTCTTCGACCGCTCTTGAACCGATCAATAGCGTTTCACTTCAACATCTGTATTTGTATTCCTACTCGTACGATCATTATAATCCTAATTCAATAAATTCATGTAAGTAAAGGCGTTGCAATTGCTCACGTCACTGCGTGTGAACGCTTTTCTCCTCGTCTCATATAAATCAAATTGAATACAAATTGGCGGATTTACCGCGTGGAACATTTACTTCTATCTAATTCTTCCGTATATTTTTTGTAATATTGAATTTTAAAATGCTTTCTACCCGGAAGTAATAAATATATGAAACAGTCTTTTGTATTAGAGATAATATTAACGAATAACTTTTAATTATTTGTTCTGGAATTTTAGGTTTCATAATTTGCAAAAGTTTTCCTCTGTGACCAACTGAAGAAATATATACCTAATTATAGAAAAAATATAGTTAATGGATTAGATGAGGATTAAATATTATAAGTTACAATAGATTCTAGTACTTATTGACATTAAATAAGTTTAAACATTAAATAAGTTTTATATTCCTTTTACTTTCTTATATTCTTATATTCTTTGGTAAAATTATTTCTTAATTACTTCACTTATCCTGATAAATAGATAACTATTTCCCCGACAAACATATAGCAACACGATAACAAGAGACATGGGTTTTTGACGGTAAGTACTTACTCGCTTTAAGGAACTTTGATTACACTAAAACCCATTTCCCCCGCCATTTATAGCTATCTACTTATTTGTTTAGATTCCTAAAATGTTATGTGGTCTAAATTAATTGTCAAACATTTTAAGATCACCAGTGTTCCACATTTCCTCGGCGAATGAAGTGATTTCTTTTGTCCACGTACTAAAGAGAGATTTCTGCGACAGATTATTTCAACAGAATTCATAAAACTTTGAAAGATAAATAAAAATATATTGGCGGGGTCTCCCCAAGAAACAATTGGGGTTTCGTGATAGAGAAAAGTATGAACCCAGTTATAAAGACTAGCCACGCACTTTCCCTGCAACTATATCATATTATTGTGGGTTTTCCTCTCACGTCCGACTATTTTTGTTAATACGTCAGGGAGTGCTTTGGGAGTATCTGAGCTGAATTGTTAGGGAGTGTTGATTGCTTCACGTTGGACTGTGCGCCGATTCTATTATTTGATATCTGTAATTCGTTACATTTCTTGGGCTATTAAAAAAATATTTTAAAACTTTCGAATGGTCGGTAAGTAAGTATTGTCGACGAATACAAAATATCGTCGCTCATATACTCATAATCTTGATATTAGTGTAGTATTTAACAAAGTATTTTAAAACTATTTAATTTATATATCTAGATACACATAATTTATCGAGTTATAATGGTATTAGACATAATAGAAGAAAAAACTACTTATATTCTAGCATATTTCAGATTCACAAGAAAATAACATGAATAAACATAAAACATAGTTATTAATTGAGAGTAATTTAGTGTCAAAGGTATAAGAAAAAAGACAAAATGGATAAAAAGTTGTAACTAACTAACAAGGATAATTTATTTACATCTCACATCATGGAATATTGTGAATTTGGTTTTACATATTTTATTAGTAATGAAACGAAATATACATCAATAATGGTGAATAAACTATTGTGCATTCGACACATTCTTGCTAAAGAAGAACGTAATTCAGATTTTTTTATTATTTATTCATTTAGACACATATAAAATATAAACATGTACAGCTATAAAAAAAGATAGTGTGTTACATATATTTTACACAGATTTTAGTTTTAGCAACCAAAGGCTTGGACAATCGAACTGGTTTCGATCGATCAAGTGTTGTCTGTCTGTTTTTTAACATTAAATATTAAATTTTCTCAATTATAATACTTTTTTCAATTATTCAACAATACAATAATACAGCAAATAGTATTGGGGAGAGAGACACTAATAAAATAAAAATATATATTTTAGCAAATTTTCATCTACACAACACCACAAGTTATATTATTAATTATTTACTGTAGAATCTCTGCGTTCGCAGGTTAATTCGACGAACGTATTCACAATTAATGGCCGGGTACTTGTTAAAGAAATAACTCATAATTATGATCAAAGATTTATTATATACAAATAATATAATACAGAATTGGAGCTAAAAGTGTGATTTGCCGAAGGAATAAAAAAGGGCCGCCTCCGGCGCGCGCCTTCGCTTTTATATCCTTCGACACCCCCCACTACTCTTACACTCGGCGCATTCTAAATATAATTAATACAGGTACATCACACTTACCATCACGCCGGGGGTAGGATTGAAGATTGAGCACCACACTCTTCTGTCCTAATGCACATTTCTCACCTTATCCACATGCATACGTCTTATCATACAAACTCAATAATTCTTATAGCTTCTAACATAACCGTCTTCCAATATCTAGTTTAGTTTAGTCTTCCGCGGATGTCCTCTATTTCTAGTGCCATAAATACTTGCGTTATATATCTTTCTCTCCTCATACATCCGTTCCTTATTACTAAACCACCCAAGCGATTCTTTCTTAATCTTACTCACTATATTAAGATAAGCTTTACATGCTTTCTTTCATCTCTATATACATATTGTATAACACGATTAGATACATACCATATGAAAAAATTATGGACAAAATCAGAAGTGTGGTGGGTAATAGATGGGTGTGAAGGGCTGAGGACTGAAGGAATTAGCAATCTTCGGGAGACGTCTATATTCACTATACATAGGTATCTGAGTTGAATGTTCTTAAGGATAATATAAATAAATAAAAAATAACTTAAAACACAAGCATACACCTATGTTTCTTATTTATTTTATAAATGTATATAATTTTGTTTTGATCACTATTCGAAAATGGTTTAATAAATCTACTGTGTTATTCAAATTTTTAATTCTTGATAAGTGCATTAAAATGTCCTTTATATTCGTTATACAGTGGAATCCGGATAATATTATCAACCGGTTATTGGTATCATAATTAGTCGATACCAAAACACTGTATATAATTTTTTTTTTATGTTATACCACCTGTTATAATAATACTTGGCCTATTGTTATCAATATATGGATACAAAAGAGATACATTTTTGGGAATTCCTACAAAATAATCTTTTTTTTGGAAATTATCTTAAAAGAAATGCTCGACAATAATTATTATAAAATAGGTAGTTACCTAAATGATTCTTACCTTATGTATAACCGTTCGTTAACAGGCTGCACGAATGTATACATAATCGTACATGACATAGTATCAATAGGTTCAGTGTTATTAGACGACGAAGGACGTCTTAATAAGTGATCACTAAGTGATCAGTGTATCTTGTGATTTTTCTGATTTAGTTGTATTCTTTTTTAATAAATTGTGTCCAATAATTAATTTTTTTATCTTCTGCTTAATGTTATTTGTCGGATATTGTTATCAAAAGTTACATGGTTCCATAGTGATCACAATAAACGAATTCCACTGTGTATTGTAAATTCTTAATACATAAAAAAATGTTACTATTCTATATATCGGCACTTGATGGGACAAATGAGTCCTTATTGCATTATATTTACACAAAATATTTAAGGTGGCCCTGTTTGAAGATGTATTAAAATGAACAAGGTAAGGTATCTCAGGACAGAAGGATCTAGTACTGAACCACTTCTGTTTATCCTCCGATGATGATAACAACTTTAAAAAATCATACTGAATAATAAATATTTCAAAAAAGGGGTTAATTAAAGACACGAAAAAATAATAAGATATCGGCGCACTGTTCTCGGAATACGAGCAATACGGTCCATGACATGATGGATGAAGGCTGAAAATGAAATATTTGTTTCATGTGATATTATATTTGAAGCGTTTTGTCTCACTCGCTCCCTATCTTACTCCAGCTTCTTCCTCAACTAATGACGGTTGTACGTGTTACGAGGGTGGGGGGTGAAAATATCAGTATTGGCCACAGCCTGAATTATTATTTTTATTTAATTTAACATTAAGATTAAACGAGCTGTCTCTAGAAATTTTTGGATGAGTTTTACTTCATTGTGTGGTCAATAGATTAAAATGCTTATCTGAAAAAGATATCGATCCAGTTTGTAGAGGCTGTATATTTCTTTTAAGTATACAAGCTTTTTATACATTAACTAATTTATTAAATGTGATATCATTGAGATCGTATGTATGTCTGTGTGTGTCAGCGCGCCAGTACCGCCGGTGTGAGATATATATGGGTGTGTGTAGCGGGCAAAAAGATGATGCGCATGGAGCACGGCTCTTCTTCGCTGCTGTTTGGATCCGAAACTAGTTGTATACTTTGTATCAATGACTATTATTCGTTGTAATAAAGATTATAATTGTCACATAAAAGTTTCTCTTAGACCACCAACAAACTTCTACGAGGTATACATCTTAGTATATACATAGCATAATCGGTTAATGCATTTCCCTGGATTGGAAGAGATCCAGGTTTGAATCCCGGTAGCAAAAACAATATATTTCGATAAATTGATTTTATATGTATATCTTTCTAATTAATAGTTTCTTCTACATATCTATGTTCATTTGTAATTTGTTCATTATTTTCTCTGTCGTGTACTGATTTTCATACATTCAGCTGAGTGCAATCCTCTGCAAACTGACTACTTTCAGTCAATTCTTTCCAATTTCTTACATTAATGAAGCCACCAAAACCTTGCAATTATGACCTTTATAGTTAAATATTTGTTAAAATAATAAATTATCTGTTACAAAAAATATATATAATTAGGTACGATTAAAAATTACCCTGTGTTACTGTATAGTTATATATTGTAAATATTGTAAATTTCCAAATGAAATTAATTGAATATTTGTTCCTGGCTAGAACCGGAGTGACCGCCGGTCCCCCCGAAACTTCTGTTTCATACTTCATACCTACACAGAACTAGTTATGCGAGCAATGTCTATTACTAGCTAATTCGAACTGACGTCCTTGAAGTTAGGGGCAGATTCCATGTTTTCCTTGTTAAATTGAAATTGATTTAATGGAAACGTGTTGAAGTTCTGCCAGCGAACGAGACGAGCTGAAGATGGTAATAATTATAGAAAAGTTTAATATCAAAGCAATGGCTTTTCGGATGCGGCGCTGTAATTATAATTTGATCGATTCATTTAAAGGAAATTTAATAATATCCCAGGATTTCAATCTCTTTCGGCGGCGCACATCACCTCAGTAATTAAGGTATTATTACCAATTTCACCAACGCCAGTATTTAATGCGAATATTTTGCTCGGGTACCATAATAATGACGGCAAATTTAAATGTTTAAATACCATCGCACGTATTTTGTACTATGAATAAATTAACCCGCATATCTGATAATAATTTCGTAATCAATGCTTCATATCAGCATTTATTCATTTCAATATTATCATTAAATAAAATAATATTTTAATTTTAAACCACTAAATAAGGTTGGGTCCAATTGAAACTAGCTCACTTTAGTACATGTGCATAATAAAATGGTATAAAACTAAAATATTCTAATTAAATGTATTAATTAGAAAGATATACATATATAATCAATTTTATCGAAAAATATATTATTGCTGCTACCGGGATTTGAACCTGGATTTCTTTCCAATACGGGGAAGGTGCATTGTCCAACTATGCTACAGCAGACCTATCACCTCTGTCGTCAAATTTTCAAACCCATACATTACATTTTTCAAATTAATACATCTACTGTTCCATTATAAAATTGATTATTTATGTATATCTTTCTAATTAGTATTTTTTTAAATATCAGAATATATTGTAACTTCACAATAAGAATGTGTTCTCCTCAATAAAATATTATTTTATTTTATTATAATTTTCAAAATTGAATATTATCACGCAAACAGTTTTTTTCTGCCATAAATTAATTTTCCTCAAAACCTCTACAGAACAAACAACTTATCAAAAGATTAAGATTAGATAACGATTTTAAAATCCAATTGACGGCGTATTTTTCTAATTTAATTTTTTTTAAAAGCATTCAATTAAGCTATGAACCTTCGAAAGGTCTGCATCCATCTTGAATGGTAGACGTCAAACTCTCAGGTCAGCCTTTACTTCAGCCAAAGGATGGTTATATAACCGATCAGCCACTGCTAGAAGACTTGAACGGGTATTTGCGGTGGCTAGCCTTCCTGAAATCTTTGCTCTCCATCATAAGGAACAGTGCATCGGAGACTTCATTTTAAAGAATACTGAAAATCCATCTTTTCAATAACAATTTTTAATCTTAAATACCTACTAGTGTAGAACAGAATTTCTACGTGCAATTATTAAAGTTACGTTGTGTATTTTTTTCACCAATAATATATTCATAGTTATATTTCTTTGTAAAATATCGTTGATCATTTTAAAATACTAGACGGTCATAATTTTACGTAAAAAAATTTCGTTCGACCACGTATTAGACAAAGCTATTCACGAACGTTCTGAGAGGCGAATTTTTACGTACATACATAATTAAAGGATTCTGTTCATTTCTAACCGCAGACAAAATTAAAATGAATTATTTAGCAAAATTTTATACAGGGCTTTACTGTTACAATACCACATTAAATGATATTATGAAGTGAGGAATGGCAATTAAGAAGATTTTATATAGAAAAATTTAATAAAACGGTAAAAGGACGAGTAAAACAATAGAAAAATTAAAAAACAGAACTACACTGAATATTATATGTAATACTGATCTCGCCGTCAGAATCGAATCAGATTGCAATGATATATTATTTGAATCTGATAAATATTTAAAATGTGCCATTTTATAGAAATAGGTAACCTTGGATGTTATTATTTCGATGGCAGATTCATGATGTATTGATTTGAATATTTGATACTCCCTCGAGATTTTGATTCTTGCTATTATTCGCCTACACACAGTTTCATAAACTTCCGTTGCTTTCCCAGTCACTTGACGTTCCCAGTAGCTATATTTGATATATAGATACGTGATTTATGTTGAATTAACGCCCAAATCTTTCATACAAATATTAAACATTAATTTTTAGCACTAGGCTCAATACACAATTTTATTTTGAAAATAGTATTTTTTGATTATTTCTTATTTTATTGATTTATTTAAACACTTATTAACTATTTTCCACTATTTCTTATTAAATTATCATTACATTATCCCAAAATTAAGTCAAATTAGCACCAACCTTCAAATTAAAGACTGAAAAATACTCCTGTATTGAATTGTATAAATATCCTAGCATAAGATAAAAATGTACCAGTCTGAAGATGGCCGTGACAGGCTGAAACCGGTAATGGTAATTAAATAATAAAAAGTTAAAAAGTATTTTTTGCGTATATTGTGGTAGACCGCTTCACTTTTTTTGAAAATAAATTATATTTAAAAAAAATTATAGAATATTAAAGCATTTACTATATTACTTTTAATATTAGCAGAATTAACTTTGCGGTTAAAATTCTTTTTTTTTTTTTTTTTTTTCTTTAAAAAAAAATAGAGATGCGTACACGGAATACATGTCACATCAATATTCTTACTATTTTCAAACTAAGCTAAATGCTTGTGCTATGAAAATAGGACTAACTTGCTGGTGTCCTGGAACGAGGCGCGAACCCTCGACCACTAGATCACTAGGCCAACGTCTTGACCACTACACCAACAAGCTACTCATTGATCAAAAAATTTTAGAATGGGACTCGTAATTAAATTTTTTCCTAAAAATTATTCAACTTAATTTGTATTAAGCAACAATTTGAGTTAGGTACTAAATTTATTTTTTAAATAATTGTTGTTTTTTTTAAAATAGATTCTGGTGAAGAAACAATGATATATGTTTTATGTATATATGTAGTTATGATATCCTGAAGAAGAAGAAAATGGTATTTTTCGAAACCGGTAGATGTATTTAAACTCAATTCAGTGATTAATAAAACAAAGATAATAAATAAAAAATATTTGCTATATTCATTGCTAAATTTATAAAACGCTTCACGGCAGTCTCGGCCCGGGTATTGACAAGAACTGGCATGTATAATGAACATTATTTCGGTTTACTTTACTGTTCATCTCTCTTTAAGTTTTGTACAAAGGATAATGGACATATGCTCTTTTTTCCAGTAGATCTGCCGCTATATCTACGCGCAGGCTCTAAGAACAATTGACGTTAGCCGATTATTTTCTGCTAGTAGGTATTAAATATTAGCTTATACATGCAAGAAACTAGTATTTATTGAGTAGGAAAATCAGATAATAAATATCACAATAACTTGTTGAATCCTTTTATGTGGGAATATGAGACGGTGGTCTATATTATACTGGATAAGAAGTAATAAAAAATCATGTTGAAGCCTGTTGTATGGAGATATGAAAAGCTAATTCACATTAGAGTAGATAAAGAACAATAGAAGGACATGATAATAATTATCATGTTTAAGATGTTAAAGCTAATTAGAGTGGACTACGTACATCTACTAGTATGTTGGCCTACTTCCAAAATAATCCAATATTTTGCTTACATAATTCTTCTAGTTACCAATTAGATACCCACCTTTTACACGGATTTAGTAATCGAAGGTTCCGTGAGGAAGGGCTGGACGGAACGGATAATATATTTTGGTTCGGTTATAGAATATTTACGTTTATTTCGTATAAAGCATAGCAAAAAAAAAGATAACCGTAATACTAAATCATGTATTTAAATCATGTACCCTAACTTTAAAATAACAGTTAACATTACGTAAATATGAGTATAACATACGAGAATAATATCATTCTAAAAAATAACATTAAAATTTCATTTTTTTAATTAAGCGATCTTGATTCTTAACGTACATTTTGGTGGCAGTGATTTTTTAATTGTTTCTAGGTAATTTTGGGGTGCGGAATCCTAAATAGCCAGCAGATTTAGTCTATTAGATCTATCATCTTATTTTAAACTTATGTACATTTCACTTTATTACTGTTACTATTTGCTCCAACTGCTAGTTAAAAAAACAAAAAATGTAAAGTAAGACATTTATTTCATACAGTAAATAAATATACTTTCATTACTTTTCACTCAAAATTTTTCTTTTATACGACTTTCTAGCATGGAGTTTACCAAGATAGTCTCGCAGAAGACTCCAACAGTAGTCACCCATCATGTGGCTATCACATTTTTCTTGATATCGCTCTTCTATAGTTTTAATGTTCTGGTGGAGTTTATCCCCATGTTCTCCACTAAAATCACCGTTTTCTGGAAACCGATCAAAGAGGTTGGGGAAGAGGTGAAATTTTATGCTCATGTTACAACCGAGAATATTAAAGTTGGAAAATATATTTTACACTAATTCTACGGAACTTTCTGCCTTATAATTTCCAAAAAATTTTTTTACTACTTAAACAAATGAACACCAAACGTTAGATTCAATTTCGTTTTTGGATTTTTAATAAGCTGTCTCATCTGAGGACCATCAAATATTGCGGCTTTCAGTTTTTTTGTGCTAATCCCAGAAAGTTTATGTATCAAGTAGCCAAAACAAAGTCCATCTTGATTTAAAGCCTTTACAAATTGCTTCATAAGGCCCAACTTGATATGCAAGGGTGGAAATATGACTTTCTCTCTCGTTAAATTTTGATTTCCATAAATTATGACATTTCTTAAAGGTTAATTTCTGTTAACCCAATGCTGATCCTTAGAACTACTGTCACAAATACATAAAAAACAAAGATATTTTGTATATCCACTTTGCTATCCGTGGAGGAAGTTTACCATTTTGAGATCGACAAAAATCATCCATTGATGTTCTTCATATCTGGTTTATTGATTCCCTCCGAACCATTGGTACTACAAACTTTAGGAACTTCTGCTTTTCAATTTTCCATTGTCGCAAATGTTCAATGCATGTTTTATATATGAAATACGAAGCTCAAGATTTATCCTGGTCTCCCAAAAAGACGCCAAAATAGGCCAGATAAACCCTTTTTACAAAGTCAGAAATAGGTATTCTACTTTCTGTCAATGGTACTCGCCACATACATAACAAGAAACGTCTTGATGCTATAGTTTTAATTCAATGTTTTATTACTAAAAACTTTACACAAAATGATAGTAAACTGAATCGGGTTAGGCAGAGGTAATACGAGTTATTAACTAGTTCATGGTGGAGGTTACCCAGATATAGGAATTTTGGGTTTTACGGTCATGAGTAATACCAAATAATTAAATCTGACTAATTAGATTTTAATTTTAGGTACGAAATTTCAATTTTGGCCTCTAAAGATATCATTATTTCATTATTTTTGTAATTTATCAGAACTAAAATCAAATGGCCTGTATCTCAAAAATTAGAGCTGATACGAAAAAAGACAGCTATTTTTGGAATCAGCACATCAAAAATATCCAAAATCAGTACTTAATTTTTCAGCACCAAAAAAAAAATTTCATGCCCAGTGTAATTAGTATCTGCTAGAAATACGAATTAACTGCTAAAACATAAAACAATAATAAGATCAGTGGTCACTCGTCACTCGTTGGTTGCAAAAAGCTGTGCCTAACTCAAATCAAAGAAAATAAATTACATTTCTACTCCACATCCCTACATTTTCACCTTCTGTTATTTTCCCATATATCATACGTAAGAGTACTTAATGGGTAAAATATTTAAATCGTGTCTTGACATAAAATGTCTCACGAGAGTACAAACAATAATGTGAAGAGAGGACTTGATGCATTATGTAATGTTTATAGTATAGTACATTGGCGGAGAAGACCACATTAAGCTAAGAGTAACTAAATACATACTAACGAAGGATTCGTGTCCATTGATCGCACAAGATAAATATTTATATAAAACAATTATAGGAGAAAAATAATCAGGAAGTGTGAGAACGACGTTTTTAAAACAATGAACATAATTCCGATATTAAGAATTATCCGGTTAATATAACTTAATGTAATTTGGATGTTAGGTAAATATGTATATCTTGAAATTGTATTTTAATATATGCCCATGAATAAAACATGAAATATAATATCATAGATAGAGGATTTATGTTGGCTATAAAATATTTATAGTCGGAAATAATTATGAACAGTATTTATTACAGCTGACCTTTACATTCATTAGGTTAGAGATCATTCTTAAACTGTTTGCAGAGGTTTCTCAATTTGCCAAAAGGCACTCCATCCAAAGGGTAAATAAGGGTTCGTAATCCATATTCCCATCGCACTGATGTTATTCGACTCATTTTACAAGGGAAACTGTTAAAATAATACTTTTATCAATTTTTTTGAAATAATATTATGAAAACCGAATTCCCATGGAAGAAAGATATAAATCTCTTACAGTAGAGACTGACGATGAATATACATTTATTTATGAGTCATACAATTTAATAGAGGGTGGTTTGGAGGTCATATTTTTTATACCTTAGAATATATATTAAATGTAAGAGTATACATTTGATATAACTGGTATTTAATATTAAAAGCATTTTTTTATTTTCCCAAAAGTGTCAACAAGGCTAGCGACATAAGTCAATAAATTATGTACGTAATAAAGGGTTAAACAAATGATATTTTAATTGTCACGATTCTAACAACCCTCTTATAAAACATTTTCTTAGTGGATATGTACAATGAATTAAATAATTGTAAATATTTAACCTCTTCAATTCGATTTAATTCTCGGAAAAATGTTACACTTTGAGCGAAAGTAAATCTTACTCAGATTTATCTTTCCGACTTCGTGATCAGAGTGTAGGAGGTTTTATCGGTTTGCTGTTATAGATAAGAAGGTTTAATTAATTAATTAAGCAGCTACCTACTTAACAGTTCCTTTTTAAATGGATTGAATTGTTTCAAATTACATTGAGAAGAAATATAACCGTTATTATAAAATAATCATCCTCACTACAACCTGTCGACTTAATGTTCATTTGCTAAATTCGTATCAACTATGTGCTTATCTATTTAAGTAGAGACAAACATATTAATAATCCGAATTTACTAGTTGTCATTCGACATTTAATTAAACTTAGAATCCTTGATAATTGAATAATTCACACATTACTAAACTATTTATTTTACAGAGAATACACTAATAGTGCATATTTTCCTAACCAATCTCAATAATTATTGTCACTTCGAATACAGGAATTAGAACCGATTTTACATTTTATAAAAATGCTACAAAGTAGATCAACATGCTTGACCAATTTGTTCTAATTCACTTACAATCACGTCGTATGTCTACAAGGATAGGCAGAGAATACGGGACGTCATACTATTCTGTCTTAGTACCAACCATTCTGGCATGTCACTAGTGACATACTATGGGCACAGACTTAGGTTGTGCTGTTACCGATGATGTTATACTACGCACGCGTATATATAATACTATGTATTTATTTATTTGTAACTTTGATATTTATATGGTTTTTAGAACATAAATTTTATTGATAACAATTTTTTATTATTCGTATATAATTCAATAGAAATATTTTATGGACAATACAGAATAACGATAGAATAGATAGAAGAAGATAGAATCTGAAATGAATAAAGTCCTCAAAGTTGCATAAGTCGCCGAAAACTCAAGGAAGTTAGACTAAAGTGGCAGGGCCATGTGATGCGCAGGTCAGACGATAATGTTAAGCTAAGTTTTAACATCCTTAAATTGAAAAGAATCAGAGAGATCAGATTACCTGGTGGTTAACTATACCAAAAAGAATTGAAGGAGGACCAATAGGATCAAATCCCAACCCATGACGCAACCAAGAAGAGCCGAGTCCGAATAACGGGACAAAGGAAATAGAAAGAAGATTTTCAAAAATATTTTTATATTATTTTTGTGGGAAAAAAACGCGTTACCTTTTACCGTTTGGGAAGTCGTGTATCATCCATATGCGCACAGTGATCTGCCCATCGTAGTTGATGCTTCGTGATCGTAGTTTCGATACTAGAAATGTTAACCTATTCCAGGACGCTCAAGTTTGTTCTGCGCTCTTCCCATTTTATACCTAAGATTTTTCTCAAGCATCTGATATGATACTTCACGAGAAACTTTAACTTGCAGCTATATAACACTCACGAATCGTATCCATATATTAGTGTAGGCAATACTATAACACGATAGACTAACACTTTGGTGCTATCGCGTAGTTCGTGGTTATCATACATACGTGATAGCAGTTTGCGAAATGCGCAGCTAACACTTCGAATTCCGTTCTTAGTTTCCACGTCAATGTTAGTCTCTTATGATATGTAACAACCTAGGTATGGGACGTATTTTACACTCTCGAGAGGGTGTCCCATAAAATTAATATTTTGGAGTGCCTTTTGTGTTGTAGCTGCAGGTTAGCGTATAATTTTGGTCTTAGCTGTATTTAAATTGAGACCTAATTTTTTTATGGTATTAAAAAAGGTTGTTAAGGTCTGTTGAAGGTCTTCTTCAGTTTCCGCCAAAATGGCGCAGTCGTCAGCGTAATCTAATTTTATTATGAACGCGACTGTCGTTTTAGTTTCTGAGTGTAATCCACTGAGATTAAAGAGACCATCTTGTACTAACTAGAAATCCCTGGGGGCATATTATTTCTATGTATGTTCACAATAGCATAGAGGTTCAGAGTTAAGAGTGTTGGGGCAATGACGCAGCCTTGTCAGACGTTTTTATTTTGAAAGGTTCGGATTGGCCACCATCAGTTAGGATCACCGATATCATATGATTGTGCAGTAGGCGAAAATTTTCATAAATTTATCAGGGCACCCAAATCTAGCCAGCATTTTTCATAAGGCTTCACAGTTTACTGAGTCAAACATTTTGCAGAGATCCACAAAGCCAGTGTAGAGGTCAATTTATTGCTCTCTCCATTTTTCCTGTATTTGTCTGACTACAAATATCATGTCTAAATACTAAATACTCTACTAGGCCTAAATCCACACAGGCACTCGGGAAGTATACTTTCAGCTAATGAGGGCAGTCAATTTGGTAATATACACTCTAACAGTTTATCAACGGATGATAACAATACAATACCGCGATAATTGCTGCAGGAAGATTTCTCACTTTTTTCCAGTCACTAGTTATCTCTTCAATTTTCCATATTTATTTTATCACAAGAGCGTGTGCCGCTAGGCATGCCCCCATATTTTATTACTTCAGTAGCTTTGGTTTACCACTACACTACCGAGAAACCAACAAAATTTTAAAATAGCGGTTCTAAAAATTTTAAGCTTTTTTGTTTGCTAAAATTTTTACATGGATTAACTTTTTTAAATAAATAATTATAAGTATTAACTTATAAATAATAAATTACATCCTTAATATAAATCAATACACAAAAAAAACATTGTTTCTTATATTGGAAAGCGACTATAGAAATACTACAGCAAAATATCACAATCGGTCATTTTCTTCGCTTGAACTCTTCAAGAATGGGTCAGAGCTCAAGTACTCAAATATCCCGCCGGGTATATACTGCATATCTAAACAATAAAAAGTCATATAGAAGATTGTTCGTGTTGTATACTTAATAATTTAACTAAACTATGGGTTTATCTCATTCCACATAACAAAACAATTTGTTATCAGGGTGGCAGAAGAGTTAAGTAAAATTCTACAAAACATCTAAACAAATAATTACCCTGCCATACAGGCAAATTTAATCCGTTCTTCGGCAGGGAGGCATAATGTTACACCGCCGGTTCACGTACGACGTCACGGGCGTGCACGTGGGGGGAGGCCGGTGGTGCGCGGCGCACCCCTGATTTCAGTATGAGAGCTCGCGTCAACTTATCTTCGTTAGTTTTAAGCAAGTACGTGATTCGTGATTGCGCCGCTCCATTTTGTTTGCTCTTCCACCCCGAACTGACAATGTTATAGGACCCCCAAGTTACCCCGACGACTACAGACACCACCAAGTCCGAAGGAACCCGTGCAAAAATGACCCTTATAACTCTGTAGAATTAAAAACTTATATATTTATCAATTATTCAATAGTAATCTCACGGAAAACATTTATACATATTATATTTTAGTAAAGCGGACCTGAACTTGATAATTCTCCGCATATATTCAATAATGAATATCCACAAACTTTAAATAATACGTAAACCTTTCATTTTCAAACTAAACTAAGCGCTTGTACTATGAAAATAGGACTGATTTGTTGGTATTTTGATTATTCCTATACAGTGGAACCTCTATATTTGTCATTAATCCGTTCCTGAGGGTCTGACGAATATAGAAACAGTTTTTCCCATAACAAATAACTGAAATTCAATTAATTTGTTCCCAGCCCCTAAAAATAGTAGACACATGAATAAATTTTATGTCAATACTTTACCTTTATTGTACTTGGGAGACATGATGGTAGAAGCGCAAGAAGAGGAAAGTTACTAATATTTAGAAGGAGACAATTTAAACATCTCGTAACTCTAATTCTGGTGGTGGTATTCGTTTGCCGTTGATTCAGTAGCTCTCGATTTAACAAAGAAATTGTCGAATGTTGCCTGTTTCTGTCTATTTTATAAAACCTTAATGAAGTAGTCAATCACATTACCATTGAATCAATTTACGTTTTGGTTGAGTACGGCAACATTTAGGTGCCACTTTTCGACCGTATTCCGCGTTTTGACTCAGTTAGACAGCATTTCCGGGCGATGGAAATGACAAATATAAAAAATATTAACGAATATGGAAACATTTGTTTGTAATCAAAATGCGACGAATATCGAACCAGACGAATATAGCGGCTAACGAATATGGAGATTCCACTGTACTATATATTTTTTTATATTTATAACCAACTACAATTATTGTTTAATTTATATTTGCATAATACGTTGAAATAATTATAAATTAAATTATCCTGATACTGAGAGTCCCAGCGAGAAAGACAAATAGAAACCAAACAATTTAAAAAAGTTTGGAATTAATCTTATTAACCACCGAATAATTATACGTCAGGTTTTGAACAAAGAAATTATGTGAACTGTAAATTTAATAGGGTAAAAAATTTTTTGAATTTAAAACTCATTACCCAATGTATTCAAGTGGAGATTTTGAAACTTAAAACACGATGTCGGAGGTTTCACCACCAAAAAAAAAACCGCCACAGGGTAGTCGAATATTTTGAGATTTCAACGGTAATCTCAAATCAAGTCAAATCTCAATATGTATATAAAAATGTAATGTTTGTCTATTTATTCTCGGTATAATCCTACATCTTATAACCGATATAAATACCTACCTACTTCTGACCCACTCCTCTCGATATAAATCAACACCGAATTTTCTTGTGAGACGAGCACAGTTCATACATAAATAGATTTAATGTTGATACATTTATGCTCAGGACCTTAAAAAAATATACTTAACATATATCTCACACTCTGCTCCGCCTGAACCAAATTTGACATACATCGTTACTCTTTAGAGCCTTTATAAAACATTCCCCTATCTCTTCTAGTTTTGAAGTGTTAGGTTGATTAAAATATATTTACCGTTTTTGTTTTCCGAATTCTAATCTTATTTTTTTCGAATGAAAGTATCATTTATGTTTTTCCAAAGAAAGTGTATTTTTCGGTCTATATTTTCACATCAGCGACAACGGTTTTTTTTATTGATTTTGATTTTTTAAATATGATTTCAAAACGGGAGATAGCAGAAAACTAAAGGGTGCTTTTGATGAAGGTTCTGTTAAGAACATACGATGTAAGGTGTTTAACAAAAATTTCCTGCTTGGGACGAGAGGCTTGAAGATGAAGAAGATCGTGGACATCCTTCTTTACTTGATAATGACCAACTGAATGCGTTAGATAGTTTGAATATAATCAAAAATGCTTGATAAATGGGTGTCGCACGAATTGTACATCAAAAACTCGTCATTAAGAAGTTTGACCATTATGATTGTCTCATCCACCATTAACATTGTCTCGTCCACCATTAACATTGTTTCATCCACCATTAACATTGTCTCATTCACCATTAACATTATCTCATTCATCATTAACATTGTCTCATCCATCATTAATATTGTCTCATCCACCATTAACATTGCCTCATCCACCATTAACACTGTCTCATCCACCATTAACATTGCTCATCCACCATACTCACTAGAAATCCCATTAAAAGATTATTAGTTATTTAAGCATTTCGACAACTTCTTGCAGGAAGTTCACCAAGTTTTTCGGCAGTTCACTTAACTGCCGAAAATGTATTCGAAATTTAATCAACTCCAAATATACAGAATATCACTATCGAAATAAATAATCTCGTAAAAAAATATTAAAATGTAGATTGTAATGGTGATTATTTCAATTATTACAGTTAATTATTAATTAGCTGAGAGAAATATATTTGAATTTCAGGATCGAAAACCACAATTATTTTCCTACCAACCTGATAAATATGAATCCTGAGCAACAACGGGCACAGACCGCTAGTTATTTTAAGAATTCAGGAAATACTAATCAAATATTACGAGTAATAAATGCTTTGTGTTATAAGCTGAATTTCTATCAAAATTAAATAAATATTTGAACTCATTATTCTGCGTAAAATAAATTCCATTGCAAGATGTGCTTATTTTTGTTTAACACTATCAAGAATTAATGAAGTCAATATATTTTATACTTTAATTAATTACTTTATGACAAACACATTAAATACTTAACGAGAAAACATTCTCGACTTTCAAGAAAAAGCTAAAATCAGAGATTTGCGGAAATGTAATGCAGAACTCAATAAAGATTAGAAGGAGACGAGGTTGTCCCAGAAAATGATGGTGTTAGTAGATGAAATCAATAGTTATCGTGTTTCTAGTCCGACCCAAAGGATAATAGATCAAGAAATAACTAACTTACCGTTTCACCATTTCTCGATTGTCAATTGTTCAAGCATTTATCTTTTAAAATCTGTTTTATCTGCTCACATCTTTCACGGAAATCTTCTGTTCGTATAAACTTTAGCGTCATATTTGTTTCTATCCTCTTCTCACTCAGTCGTATGTTTTATATTAACACGTATATTAGTTTCGGCACTAGAAATATATTATGTGTCTTAATTTGTGTGAAAATTTTTTATTAGTGATAATTGTATTCAGAGCACCGTTCACTTTATTTCCCGTAGTTTCTTTTCGATGTTATTCTCAACGTTGCCGTCCATAGTAAATATATTTTCTAATTACACGAACTCGTTCAGTTATTCTAGGCATTCATTGTTTACCAATATATCACACATAGTCCCTCTTTGATCTTTTCAAACACCATCGTCTTCTATTTGCTAACATTTTGAGGTTTACTCTCCACTCAGCATACATCGAACATTCGGTTATTATGCACTGTAAATCAAGTTCTCTATCAGTTACAAAATCTGCATTATCTGCATTTAGTAGGTATGATATAATCAAAACGCCTATTCTCGCTTCTACTCCTGCTGTTTCATACAATTGTTTATATCTTCTTCTTTTTCGGGTTATCGTATGATAGCGATCATGTTAACGATTATTATTTTCAATATTTGAATATGTCCAAGAATACACAATTACTGGATTCTCACCAACAAAGGCACTGTTATAAAACAAATAATAGATATCTCGTAGAGACAAAGTTATTTTTTATTAATGGAAAAATATGAAAGTATGGGTGATTACAGGGCTTACGACCTGTCTTCGGCTGGCTTAATAATCACTTTACACAATGTAACATTCACCATTCCACTCAAATAACCTCCATATCTATCACATTTTTGAATATTGTATACATGTTAACGTGTGGAATCACTTCGAATACCAATACACTATCGCTATCTATGGACTAAATTTGATATTTATTTTTCCTAAAACAGCATATATGTTACAATGAGAATCTAATTATTTAAAAAAATTATTTAAAGCAATATACTTTATATGTAAAATGTTTTTAACACCTTATATTAAAAAATGCATGAAAAATCAATATTTTTCAATTTTTATATATTTTCTTATTTTAATCAGTATATTATTAGCAATATTTGAATATGTCCAATAACACACAATTACTGAATTTTCACCTATAAAGGTAGCGTTATTAAACAAATAAAAGATATATCATAGAGACGAAGCTATTATTTGTTTCATCATTATTTTGTTTGCAGGAACTCGAAAACTGTAGACTTCCCGAACCATTGTACTAGATTTTTCAACTAGGATGTTCTTCGCCTTCCTGAGCGTCTTCTGCTCTCAATTTTGCCTCAAATTATGAGATCTTGTACTATTCTGGATATTTCATGATATGGCCAAAATTTTGCAGTTTCCAGGTTTTTTTTGTTTTACGGTTTTATTTTTCTTTTCGCATCCAGATCATCATATTATCATTTGTATTACAATCAATCCTGATTATATTTAGAAGCCGCCTGTAGATACTTATTTCAAATGCTTTAGAATTGTTTCAGTGAGCGCCTATGATTCCATTATATATAAAAGTATCATCAAATTATTTTCATTCGCAAATTAAAGTTTAGATCCTGACTGCATGATACTTTCTTAATGCGGAAGATGCAGCTCGAATTTATTCTATACATTTCATTTCCATAGAAGGGTCCCATTTTCTCATAATCTGCATCCTAGGTAGACTATTTTAATTATTCTTTCCAATCTTTTTCCATCTATGTACAGCTATCATCTTTTTAATTTCATTTGCCAATTGTCATGTATTTAGTTGAACTAAAGACAATGTGCCTCGCTTGCATTCACCATTTGTGTCAGTAGTATTTGGAGACATCCCATGGAATCCGCTAGATTCACAGTATCGCCTGCGTAGCGAAATTTATTTAGTTTAATTCCATTTATTACAGAGCCTTCTGCTTCATAGAAAGCCTCTTATATAATCTTAATATTTTTTCTGCACAGAGGTTGAAGAGTATTGGTGAAAGAATACAATCTTGTCCTACTACTCTCCTTATTTCCACTTCTTCGGTATTGTCCATGTACAATTTTAAAATCCGTGGTGATATTACATAACCCTGCTTGACACTTTTTGTATTATCAAACCACGAGTGAATGATCCATTACTCCTTATACTTGCACTGCTTCCCTTATTTTTAAGTTAGAAATGCCTGCATAAGCTTTCACTCTATACTCAGACAAAGTACCCTTTTAACTTCCGCCTCATCATACTGTCATATTTCATTTGCAGATCAACAAAGGCACAACAAAATTTTTCATTTATGAGCAATATTATAATATAATTGTACAGTATTTCTATGTACTTAGTTTTATATATATCTACTCGTCTAGTGACGAAACTCGGGTTAATCCAATTAATACTTTTAAAATTAGCAATATTATTTTTGTGATTAAAATTCATATTTTTATTTATTATCTTTATTTTATTAACCACTTAATTGAGTTTAAATACATGTACCGGTTTCGAAAAATACCATTTTCTTCTTCAGGATGTCATAACTAACTAAAAACATATATTATTGTCTCTTTACCCGAACATATATTTTTTTAAAAAAACAATTATTTAAAAAATAAATTGTCATCAATTCTAAAAATAAAGATGATAAATTTAACAATTCTGGTGTCTATAAACTTAGTTGCAAAGAATGTGCTGCATTTTATATTGTTAAAACGGGTAGAAATTTTATTATAAGAGTAAGGGAGCATTTGAGATGTTTGAACAATAGTGGGTTTTCAGAATTTTCTAATCATTTGTTAGAAAATGGTCATGGTTTTGATAAAAAATTGGGATTGTTAATTTTGCATATAAACGGTGTCGGTCACAAATTAAATAATTTTGAATCGTTGGAGATAAATAAAGCGTGTAAAACAAATCAAAAAATTATAACAACCAACTAAATTTAACTACGAGTCCCATTCTAAAATTTTTTCCTAAAAATTATTCGAGTAAATTTATATCAAGCAACAATTTGAGTTAGGTACTAAATTTATTTTTTAAATAATTGTTTTTTTTTTTTTTTAAATAGATTCTTGTAAAGAAACAATAATATATGTGTTTAGTTAGTTATGACATCCTGAAGAAGAAAATGGTATTTTTCGAAACCGGTAGATGAATTTAAACTCAATTAAGTGGTTAACAAAATAAAGATAATAAATAAAAAATAATCTAATTAAGTTGTATATACCAGTATGTGTAGGTGTTCATGAATAAAAAATAAAATAAATGCGTTAAGGTTGTTAGCTAATTTACTTTTAATTCAAGGAAACAATTAACTCTGAATTAACACCGCCTATTTGATACTATTTTTAAAATAGTGACTAAACTGATAAGATTAGGAAACTTTGTTCCATTAATCCAACAGATAAGACGTTCCATTTACAATTAGTCACTTTGTGATCAGGGTGGGAATAATATTTACAGTGGCCTGCGGTAATCATCGCATCAGTGGTCAATAAATTAACGGGTCTTGTCATAGCCACGTAGTACCCGAAATAATTTTATGGATGGACCACCCGAGAGCGTAGAGCGTAGAGAATAAAATGCCTGGAGAACTTTGCCTTTGAAGCCTACATTGGACCTGAATGGCTGTAACGCTACATGATGATGATGATCTTAGTACCGAAAGGAAATATGTACATATGAGTAATCATTTGTACTAAATATGTTATCAACGACCTGTAGTTACTGTTAAAATCCAAGAGCACATTCGAGGATGGCTATGTACATGAATATTAAATTATGAAAAGTTATAGATAATTGTTTTTTATATCGAGTCGGTGAGTAAGCGATTTTTTTAAATACGCGCATCATTAAACTTTATGACCTATACAATTATTAGCATCGTCAAATTGTTAGTAGAATACTGCAATCACAATGGGTAGGCATTCATTTTTAAAATAGATCGAGTAAAATTTTGGTCAACATAAAATAACAAGCAGCCTCTGCAACCGCGTCTATTGTGACATGAACATATTAAAGAATGAGCTAGAATTAGGATGGCTTCAGCCTAGTTATGTGCTAAATCACGCCTCTCGGTGGAGCGCATGGTGACCTTGTCAAAGATAATGACAAGGATAAAATTATTGAAAGAATTCGTTGTTAAAAAAAAATAGTTTTGTACAAAAAGTTGTCAGCGCAGAGCGCAGGCTCGCGGGCGCGGAGTGGCGCGGGGCGGCGGGGCGGGGCGCGGGCGCTCAGGGCAAAACGGGTTCAGTCCAGTCGGGCAGGCAGTGTAGTTCCGACCGTCGCGCGGGAGCTCGCGTTCGTCGCGGCACCTCGTCGCGCGCAAGTGCGTAACTTCAAAATTCCGAAAAGTGAGTTTGTTACTTTGTTGTGAGTATAAGTTGTCAAGTTGGAGAGATGCCTTCGAACAGCAACATCGTGGTCGAGTGGCTGCGGTCCCTGCACCTGGGCCAGTACGCCGAGAGTTTCATAGACAACGGTTACGACGACCTGGAGATATGCAAGCAGGTCGGGGAGCCCGACTTGGACGCCATCGGGGTGCTGAACCCGACCCACCGGCAGCGGCTGCTGGCCTCCGTGCGGACCCTGAGGGAGGAGGGCGCCGCCTCCGTGTACTTCACTCTCGAGGAGGCGGCCGCCGCTCAGGACTGGCCCGGCAAGGAGCAGGAAGCGGCGGAGGACGGCGCCCGCTACAGGGACGAGTACGAAGAGGGCAAGGCGGAGCTCGTGAAGATCCCCAGGGTCCAGCTGCGGGTCCTGCTCAGGGACCGGCTGGCGCAGGACGGAATACGTCTCAGTCTGCAACCGTACTCCACAACGGTGAGTGGCTATTCTGCACATCGCGTCTGGTCCTCGCGGCCTCTGTAGTAATTAAATATTAATTAGCGAGTACCTCTTCCGCGCCCTGCCTCCGTACCGTGCCAGACATGTCCGAGCTGGCAAGCTTCTCCGAGTGTCGATGTCGGATGTAACGCCTGACACGAAACTGTCGGCGCTTTTGAATTATATCTTGTCGTAAATTTAAGCCGCTTCTTATATTTGTTTGGCTTTTACGGCTTCGTGTTTTGTGCGAATAAATGTCAGTTCACCGATTGCGACGGTCTCGCGCGATGTTATTTCCAGAGCGGCCGAGCGCCACCTCTCCGCCTCGCGGCCCGGAGTACCCTCCGCCTCGGGTATTGACAGCCACCAGTCTGGTACTAGCGGTTATATCGGATTCCAAATATCCGAGGGGTCGGAAATTTATCTATTATTTGGGACGTTTCCTAGTTACAATCGCACGGTTATATCTAAACAATTGATGATTTATATATCGGTATCATGCGACTTTATTCAATTAGGTCTCTTCTGTTATAATGGAATATATAAGTTACTCTAACGATTGCATTATTTTATAAATCACTACAAATAAACCGTTCATAATTTGTATTCCTTTTTCAACAATCACTGAGCTACAAGAGCGATGACCGGCATCTGGGAGGTTATCTAATTTATAGCACACTAGATAAATACCGCGAGCGTGGTTTACAGTTTTAATAAATATCTCTCCGTGTACCTATTCGAGTGATTGAAGTATTAAATTTTAAATTGGTTTTTAAAAATCCAATCGTCTTCACTTTACACAATTCGTTTCGTTTGTTGTCGTAAAAAATATTCGGCTATTGAATTTTCATTTTATGATACCCGAACCTCGTTTTCTAATCTTTGTTCGTTGTGTGTCGTAATACATTTTTCCTCAGTTGCAATCGATTCGCGCCTTATTTATCGCTGGTGGCAAATTTCATGATGTTGAAATATAAGAAATTTAGTTACTTACCTTTTTTAATAATCAGGATATGAGATTATGACGTTATGTACTTTCGCAGCGGAGGATTAGTGAACACTGATGGATGGTGTATCACGGTACAATGATGGATTACTCGTGTAGGTGTCTGCCCATCAAAGACGCGTAAACATGAGTATTTTGATGATATTTTTGGGAAATTTCGCCAAAATTCGCAACATTTTAGATAGGTACCTACGGGTGCGATAGTGTCGGTTAATATTACCGTTCCATTTTATAAAATAATGTTTTTTTTATGTACGGAATTTAATTATAAAATTAGATCCACCGTATAAACAGTGTGTAAGGCTTTTGTTAAACTCGTACAGAATACACTTATTGCAGATAACAAAACGATAGGTGTCAGTTTTAATTCAAGAACCGCTCATAATTAAATATCGATTAAAATCATGCAAATCAAAGAGCACAGATTTCTGATGAACTTCAATAGATCTAACAGGGTAACGGGCAATCTCGCATTGATTTTAATATCGAACGTATCCATCGGTGAATGAATATTTAACAAAACTAATTACTTTGAATACCAAATTGCGTGGCAGCCTAGAGCGAGCTGGTAACCCAGTGGTGTGATTATCGATTAGTCTCGCGTCAGTCCTGGCGTACGTAAGTTCCGTACGACAAAAATAATCTTCCGATTGGATCTCTGCCGTTTGAGGCGAATGCATTAAGAGAATACGGCCCTACCCGGTGTCGGGCCATTAGACGAGATGCCCGATTAGCGGCCGAGGTCCCCAGCCCCGGCCCCCAGAACAAAACCGATCCCATCTGAACGGATTTAAATTAAGCCTCATTAGTGGGATTCCTCCGGATTGTTACGATCTATCGAACAATGTGTGGAGATTGAATTAAGAGCTTAGTCATCGGGACGACATTGTCGGCTCTGGGGGACCTTTCACATATCTAGCGTCATACTGAATATCCCACGATCTACAATTTTTTTCCTGTTGATTTAATGCGGCCAGGTAACTAATCTCCAAGGAAAACGAACAAGGTAATCGAGCGATTATTGTCGGGTGGTAGACCAATTATGAAGCCATTAGCTGTTGACGCGTAACACCCTTAATCACACCGCGGGCAGGTGCCAATAGAGGAAATTCATATTTTTTGGAACAGGTCACATGTAATCATCTTCTATCCCTTTACCCTTTTCACGGACATTCGTCTAAATTACGAAACAGTCAAGTTATCTAGACATCGTTGTGCTTGTTCAATATTCTAATCAATTTACTCTCTCTCAAAATCTCTGAAACAAAACATTTCTTCAAAAATACAGATCCACTTGAAATATATCACGGTGACCGTGAATTTCATCACTGGTGTCATAGTATTTTTGCGAAATCGTCGTTGGTCACATTCTCCTCTCTCCTCGTGAAGCTCCAGTTATCCCCCCAAATGTGTTCAATGGCACATTGTATAGCAACACTTACCCCGTATTTGTTTACAATCTGAACTGTATCTATAATATCGCGCTCCCTTTTGAATCGGCTCACAAAAAATGTGATAAAGACCATCATAGGCCTCTATAGAAATGTTCAGAACTGGTTTTCAGCTGTCCAGTTCGCGTTCGATAACTAGTGAGTCGAGCCGTGTGATCATTTGTCGAAAGGTATTCTTGGATCCTTGTCAATTTGGTAGGTTTGAAAGGAATGGTACGATTTTTTTTTCACGCGGTTGTAAATTGATACGAAATATTTTTAATTGATTTTATGGGGTTCTACAATATCATCCGGTGGACCTCTCTGTATAGAAGGGTATGTCGATTAAGGAGTACAGACTCGGAATAAAACGTGTACTACTTACATATAAACTCGTTATACCCATTGCACTGGACACTAATGGATAGTGATCATGAGTCGATCTCGCATGCTGAGTAAAGTGCATCGAGTTCGCTCTTAATATACTCTTCCATTCGAGTTACTTTCTTCTTAATCACGGAATAAAATTGAAATCCTACTAATGGGGTAATCACTCTGCTTAATGAATTTCAGATTTTTTTTAAGGTTTGGGACTGTGGCCATATGTTCTCCACTTACCAAATCCAATCAAAAAACGTAAATATAATTAATTTCTTAACAAGTGAACAAATATCCGTAATTATTTTATTTTATAATTTATTAATTCGTTCAAAGTAATCTCACACGATTTTAATATTTGAAAAATATTTTTCATTTTATACCTTTTCTGAATAGCCAAAACACATAAAACGACAGTATAATATAGTTATTGTTTGAAAAATAATAAAGTTTTTTTAAGCTGTCAAATAAAAATAATACGATGCTTTCTGTAACGACTGATCGTTTACGGATCATAAAATTTTACAGATAAATAATTTTATGAATCATTTGCTTTCAATTATCAGAAAACTAGTCGACCGTACAGTGTTCTGTATAATGGCTTATTGAATGCTTGGATAAGTAAAGGCGAGCGTCGCATTCGGGAATTTAGCATTGACCATGTATAATTTCTGAAAACAAATATATAAATATAAGATCCAGGTTCGAATCCCGGTAGAAACAACAATATTTTTCGATAAAATTGTTTTTATATGTATATCTTTCCAATTAATACATTTAATATGTATTAAAAATATCACAGACCTATTTGTTTATAATTTAATAGTGAACATCTTATTTTGTCAGAAAAATCTGTAGCATCGCTTTATTTATTATATAAATGAAACACATTTTAAATAAATAATTAATGGGTGATAATAAATAATAATAAGTAAATATATTTTAATGAAACATTTCAATTTTTTTTTGTAAGGAAAACGATTGGTGATTATGTGAAATATTATAAAATAACGTAGTGGTGTTCCTTTTATGGTTAACTGTGTTAGGTCAAATATATTCACGTTGCTACTTACATATTTTATTTGTGTGGCTAAATTTGATATTAATGTTTTTGATTATTTTTTTAGCACAGCTAAAACATCACTTACTGCAGTGATTCTGAAAGTTACTTGCCACTTTTAACTCGGTTTTCATTTTATTTCTCAGAATAGAATTGTACTTGTATTTATAATTAAATTATAAAAACATCTTCAACCAAACGTGAGCAAGAAAATATTTACTCAAGATTTTCTATAGTTATTCAAATTTGTAAGTGAATTTCTTTTAAAATTAGCATTATTTATTTGGTTGGATTTTGCATAGTTGTAGATTTATGGTTGGGGTGTCTGTTATGTTAAATACTTTATCGGTAGATATTAAATCCTTTTTTTTTTTGCAAGTTAATATAATTAAGCTATTTGTATTCTCAGTAATGGTTCTAGAATTGTTTTTGTGACTACCAAATACATGATTCTATCATCCATTGGTAGAGAACGAAATACCTACTAATTTTTGTAAAGAGTTTTTAAAATGTATTTTTTTAACATTATAACTTCAGTACAAAATATATTTATATGACTTTTATTCATTAAATGTATTCATAGAAATTTTAAAATGAAATACACGTGTATTTGGTCTATGACGTGCTCGTGATCTAGTTGTTACGATACTCGCCTAGAGTCGGGGGTTCGAGCCTCGTTCTAAAAGACCTGCTCTATTAAAAGAAATATATATATATATATATTTATTATTTTATTGATAAGAATAGAATTGATTGAAAATGCATTGGCCACAATGCGTCCGCTAATAGATCCTAACTGCAGAAAGCGGCTTCTGCCTATTACTCGTATAATAAAAAAATTACAAATACTATTTTATAATTGTGGAATTTTTATTTAATCGATAAATGTGTTACGTATATAAAATTGAGTAGGATGTGAAGTATTCTTGACCTTTTTATAATACTGTTATAAACATTCACTCTTTTAAAAAAAAAAGATAGATGTACAACGTATAACTCTGTAAATCCAGAATGTAATACCTTGCACACTTGAATAACGAATCAAAGATATTCAGTTGAAATTCATAACCTAATTTTCTTGTGAAGTTGCCATATAGTGCACATTCATTTCTGACTCAGTCTACAATAGTGCACAGATAATAAGGTATAATGATAATAACATGGTACGTTGTTTGAATTAATCTTACCGCTTATTTAACTTAGGGCCGGTTGAGTGGTCAGTAGTAAATTTGGACAATGGTAAATTTTTACTATAATAACTTTTTGCCATCGTCCGTGGTAAAAAACATATGCGGATTGTTGGTACGACAAATTTACAACTGTCAAAGCATAGATAAGAAATTTCGCCTTACAGTGAGGCAACATGCTTTATCCGCGGCTTTATTCGCCCCTGCGTTCAAAATCTGTCACTTTGCTGGCAAAATTTTTTCGGTCTGTATGCTAATGTATATATGAACTCTCATCACGAAAATATCGGGATATTCAATGATTAATTGTCGTATTCTACAACTTTCAAAGTATCAATGTGACGGATGACTTTTGAAGGAGCTGTGAAGAATCCGCCATATTTAACAAACGATTTTAAGATTAATTTACCATTGCATTTTTTACCGATGATTGAATAACCCGTTTTAGCAAAAAAAAAAAACTTTAGTAACTTTGTTTACCTCAGTAAAAAAATACCAATGATCACACAATCGCCCCTTAATGTTATGATTATTATCGATTCGTGTGAAAAGCTATTGTCTTATTCTCACGACTTTGTTTATATTTGAAGGCTAAAATGCTATTGTTATTTTACGTTTTTGTAGGTACATGTTATAATATGTTATGTACCTAGGCAACTTAAACAAAACATTTTTATTTTACAACTTGACGTGGTTTTGTAGTTTAACGGTAAGACCACACCAAATCTATCCTATTTTTCGAAGTTCAAAAAAAAGAAGGAATATTGTTGTGCCACGAATTATGTGTACCTACTTAACATATATCTTAATCGGTATTTTTAACCTTATTCTCTTTTTTCTATAATCTTAGTAAATTTTTGACATAACTTTTTTTTTTAAGTTCATAACGTGAAATTTGCTTGACATGAAAAATATTTTGGGTCCCGTGGTTACAAATTAAACTATTTTCAAATATATGTATATATTTCAAAATGTTAATGTTTTGACAAATCTTTATCGAATTATAATTATTATAGATCCTTTAATTTTAAAAGGTCGTTTTTTTGTTCACCATAACCTTCTGTGTTTGCATCTTCTCCGTTATATTTGTATATTTAGTCTTAGAAAATGTAGATTTGATGTCATTTATTATTATTAAAAATAAAAAATAAATATTACATTTTTAACGATACTTTAATTTGTATTTAAAATGTTTTTGCACGCATATTACTAGGGCACGCATATAGAGGCGACCTTATATAAATTAACAGTGAAAATATATTAAAAATAAAAGAATATTAAGATGTTAAATTAAATTAAATGTAAATTATAAAATAATTTTTAAATTACATAATTATATTGAGATGAAGGAAGAGGCGCACGAGTATTTTACATTTAAAAAATGACTTTGAAACACTAAAGGAAAATAATTATTACAATGTCGATCAGAATTTGAGAAAAAGCTTCTAGAATTGTAAAGAGACTTTTTGTTAATATAATATACACACTATGTTAATTTTTAATGAATACATACAAATATTTCTTCAATGGCGTTGTAGCCCACAGAACCTTGGCATTCTCAATTTTTTGCCTCCATGATATTTTATCTTCTATTGCCCATTTTCAACTATTCACCAGCAGCTGGTGCCTAACATCCTTCTTCACATTGCCTTGGTTTTCGAATCAGTCTTTCTCTCGTAGATTTCCATCAAGTATCCTTTTCAAGATTTGTGAATCGATATATAGAATAAAAAACTAACATACTACTCTTAACTCATACAATGCTTGTTGGTTGGCGGTTGAAACTCTTTATCTGAGCTGTCCTCCAAAATCTGCTCTAATTAATTCTGCCAGGTTTTCAGCGGAATTCTGCCTTGAACATTCTTGTCAAATATTGTTTTTAACATCCTCTCATACGTTATCTGTGTCTAAATCATCTCTGAAATCCACGCATAAGTCTATCTTACTGTTATGTATAGGTTTTCAACAAACAAGCTTCAGGGAACGTAATCACATCGCATTCATTCATTCATTTTGCCAATCCAGACTGTATATAAATACATTATTGTTGGCGTTACTGTTACTCTTGCTTTTATTTTATTTATTTATTCTGTTCATGTTCTTAATGTACGTACATATTATACATTATAAACATTCTTATAAATATACAAAAAAGGCGGACAAACTTCATAATGTAAGAGATGTTCACTGTCTCCTTAACTAGACCGAAGTCTGTACTAAAGGAGACAGGTTCATCCATTGTCTATGATACAAATATGAAAACTATTATTATTATTAATTTTTTTTTATCTAAACCAAAAATATTAAGAATGAAATAAACAGGGTTTTAAAAGAATTCTAATAAATATATAAAATGAATATAAAGAAATGATGTTCTGTTCATGTGATCATTTCCATGAATCTTTGTTCAATTTCCTTTCTGCCAACACCTAATAACCAGCTTTGGATGAGCAATAACTGTGTTCGGATCACCGTTCACTTTATTCCCCATAGTTACTCTCTTTTCGATAACTTGTTCAACATTACCGTCTTCAGAGAATATACTTACATCCCAAAAACATGAAGTTTATTCACTTGTTATAAACATTCAGTACGTATAATTGTATCATATTTATGTCCACACTATTAAACGAGAATCTTGGGAAATAGTTTTGCAGCGCCGTGCAGAAATTGGCTGAGTGTACGAGTATTTAGAATCAAATCCAGCAATGCGGATGTTCACAATGTGCCGATACATCTCTATGCGACTGAATTAGGGACGTTCATGTATGCTGAGCAACTTTTAGCTTCTGCCCTCGGAAGATTTATTGCACGCGATTAAGCGACTCTGCTAGCGCCAACACCACAAACGCTTTTGTAACCCGCCGTACGAAGTGTGTCTATTATTGGAGGAGCGAGCGACCTGATCGAGAATTATTTTATTTGTTGTCGACAATTTCGTGCGCAAATCCAACCTCCCTGGGATTAAACAATTATTTATAGTCATATACGTATATTCCAACAATCTGCCAGATGTTCAGGTGACGAGCGAGCTGAGAATTTTGTAGATGTGGCTAAATAAATCACGCGCTTGCTTGACAATTATTGTTTTCTGGGTTATGCGTTTCTTCTTTTCTTTTCATCGAGTTTAAAGAGACAATAGTTATTCATTACCTCTAGTTCAGTAAATTGAGATTTAAATAGTGGTGTAGTGATAAATAAAAAAACTTTCATGTATTCCCACGGAAAATTGAAATTGAATATGTTTGAGAATAAAAAGAAATAATTTAACTAACAGTAAATTCACTTTTGTGAAGGCAAAAAAAAAAACTATCGAATGTGGTCAGTGGTTGAAGTAATGGGATATCGCCGTGCATCTAGATAATCCAATTACTAATAAAAAAAACTATAAATTTCCTCGTAATGACTTTCACGTTTTGAAAATGCTCTCGTTCGATATATGTTTTTGCATTCTCGTAATATTTGATGTACAAAATTAAATGTACCTACTTGAAAAGTAAGTTTCGTGACAAAAAAAAGTGGGAGAGCGGCGCCCAGGCTCGAAAAGAAGTGCCAGGGTGCCGCCCTGGCCCCACTACACCACTGGGTTTAAATATTATGGAAGGTTTTTTTTTTACCAAGCGAGTATTCAAATAAACTTGTATACATAAAAATTACTGAGGTTGTCAAATTATGATGTGATTAAATATTATCTAATACAAAGCATTGAGTCTGAAAATTTATCTTTCACTTATCTACTCATTTGCAATATGGTCTTTTAGATTGAAACTCATGATTCGTTAAGAGTAAGTGACTGGACCTGTACTGATATTGTATTTTTCACACATATAGTATATTTTCTCGTAAAATTAAATTAAATTTGTCTCTGTTATTATATCGTACTTCAAAAAACAAATACAGGTAACCCTCACTTAACGCGAACTCTTTATAACGCGGATCCATGCTACGTTTTAAAATCCAATATTAGGACTTTCCCAATTATATAACGATATCAGTAATTTCTCCGTGATATGAGGTACGGTTGTATGTTGTTATCAAATTTTAAGTATTGATGAAACATGAACAATTTAAACATATATATTTTTAAAGAAATTACAAACTTTAAAAGCCTTGCTAATAATTTTTCCCGATTTTCTTCCTCTTCCTCTCTATCTTTAGTCATGGCCCATCACAACTGTCTTCTCCAAGCTATCTTATCCTCTCGCAAGATGTAGAGAAAATTGAAGGATTTGTAAGAATTTGAACTTCTCAAACGATAATATTAGCAACGGGTTCACCACCATTTCTCTCTTCCGTATTAATTTTTCATTATTTAGAATTCATGTAGTAAATGATATTATTGTGCTATATGCCTCCCACACCGCATGTAGCCGAGATGTTTCACATCAATCTATCATGAAAAGTAGGTAAACATACGTTTTTTTCTTTTCGTATATCTTTTGTATTTATTAAACTTATTTCATATTTGTTGTGTTATTTTTACACAATTAATCAGAATTTTATTGTATTTTTTTGTGTAAATGATATGACTTATACTTTAACCCCCGACCCCCGTTCATTTTCGTGTTCCGGCGTTCTCGACCTTTCTTGTCAAAGTGCCAAGATCCGATCACTCAAATCGCGCGTATTTCCAAAGAATATTACTATATCGACTAACATGTCGTGATCTTTTTCTTTACTTGTAGCGATTCTAAAATTATTTTCTGTGTATGGTTTACCGGACTAATCTGCCGTGTATATCTGACCGACGTTACGGATCCCATTGCAGGGCTGATGGGATATGTGACTGTTAGTGTTGTGATTAAGTACTAGCTCACAATACCGTGCCGAAAACAGGTGTTGTGTTATGTGTAAGTTCCATCTGCGAACTCTTCCGACTCCGATGTCTTTGAAGCGCTGAATACCAAGAGGTTTTTAATTTTAAGTAGTTATCCCTAATAATGTTCACTGGTTGTTTATATATTTCAATTTCCTCCTTAACTAGACATGCGTGATGATTCTTGGGTTTTCATCACGCAACGGGATTCGAAACGTCGGCCAGAAAGGTCAGTTATACATGGCAGATTATCCCAGAAAACTGTACATAGAAGATTCTGAATGGCCGTGAAAACCTGAGAACATTTCTAAAATTAATGTACACAGTTCTACACACCTAAATAACAATTTTCGGCCTTCGCAGCAATTCATTGTTCAATTATTTTCACGAGAGGGTCTAATTGTATCAACGATCACTCATTAAGTAAATAAATCAATAACTTATTCGGATTTAAAATCATATAAATCTAACAAAGATTTAAATTGCAGATTTAGTGTGTTACATTTTCTGTTAAGTTGTTTTAGATGTCAATAACCTACAATTAAACAAGAAACATAATTGACGTTTATATATGTAGCCAATATTTTTTCTGTATCTCTGTTATGGGGACTTACAAAAAAAGCGTACCAATAATATATTTAAATTACTAATAATTATACGTATTTAATCGATGGCTTATTTGTACAAAATAGAGTAGAGTAGCTCTTGGGAAAATATGGATTCATGTAACAGATCAAGCCGTTTATTTTGAATAAATCTGCATTTAAATTAACTTAATAACGCATTTTTTCTAGGCAAAATTTTGTGCTAATAAGACATCGATTTAATACGTATAATTATTATTAAGGCTAATTTAAAAATAAATAATTAAAAATAAGAAGTGAAATAATCTAAAACAAACGTTTCTCGTGAGTTAAAGTGGTTAACAAATTAACACAAAGACACATTACCTGGTTAATCGTTGTGTTTAACTTTTCAGTCTTTTCAAAAGAGAAAATGTTATTTGTATATCTGTTAAAATTTGGTTCATTTATTACTTTTAGTTAGCTAAAAATAATCCTCATACTCACTTTTATTTTCGTGATAATTTTAATTTCTTACCGACATCCTGTGTATGACAACTGATTTTTTATGTATGTATGCACAACATTGAGAATTTATTTATGTACATATAAGTATTATGAAAAGCACTTTATTTTATTTAGTGCCTGGTTATATTGAATGGTAGAAAAGCATTTTAACTAACTGTGCTGTGGAGTTTATGGATTTTCGTGGCAATTAAAATTAAGATTTGTAAAATGATATAATGTCTTTACTTTTTGTTCTTAAAACTCGACTAATTTCACAAAAGTTCAATTATCACGCGAATTTTCCAGCGTAGCATTCCACTTATGATCGATGGGAAATTTCCTTCGGGGTTTCACCGGACCGCATTTTCGATTTGTAAAAAACGGTTTCCTATATCTGCCCCGAGATAAGGGTTCGCCCTCAGGGCAGTAAGGCGAGTCCTGGGTTTGGTTGAACCGCCGACCCCTGTGAGGATAATTGAGTGGTTCAAGGGTACACGCACGCAACCCTCGGTCAGACTCTGACTACCGTCGACCTAAGCGCAGTAAAACGGTATTTATATCGCTAAGAGACACAAAAAATGGAAAGGAATGCTAGCTCGCTTTGCACAAAGTATCTTCAATTTACCATCCGCTTATCCTAAATACCGATCACTTCATAGAGCTCCAAGAAGGATAGCAAATTATAGTAAAATATTCAAATAAAGAAAAGGTATAACCTATTTTGTCTGATGTCTTTTGAGGATATTGGTTAAGGGGTTGTCTTTTTTATTAAGGGTGTAAATATCTAATATTGTTTCTATTGTAGATTTGTTAATACGCAGGTAGTCAGGTAAGGGTGTATAGGTGGTACATTTAGATGATTTTTTTTCTTAGTGTAGGGGGTTGAGCTTAAAATTTTCTTGTATACTAGAGATGTTAAAACATTTTTATGTGCATTCAATGAAAATATTTTTTATTTTATATGATTTTAATTATTTTTCATCGGTTTTTGATTATATACTCTTAAAATAAAGTAAATTTTTTTACGAAAATGGCGCTTTAAAAATTATCAAATATTATTATTAATAACAAACATACCATACATTAAATACAAAAACTGACACAATATGAAATTTATTTTAATATATTGATTTTTTATGTACAGGTTTTATAATATTATTTATTTATTATTTTATATTTTTAAAGACTTTTTGGATAGTGTCACTTTTCTTTTCGATATGTGGTCTAAATAATTTTGATTCTAATTTAGTCAGGATAATAAACTGTCAAAGTATTTTTAAAAGCTTTCATCATAGATGACATGACGTATTTATTCCATTTCGAAGTTTTGCATTAATATTCCAAAATAGAGAATTCAGCACCCAATGCGCGATCGACAAAAGTGGACGTTTTTTCCATACGTGGACGGAATATAAAAAAATGTCGGTTACAACTCAGCTTTTTACCCTTCGATATAAGCGTCCCGCCATATGGCGGCAGTTGATTTATACGTAAAAGTAGCCTTTTTTACTAATGTCACATTTGTTCCCGCTTTTTATAGTGTTCACCCCGCGGGTCCGCTTGGCGCTATCAGATTAAGGACATTATATCTTCATACGTACAACTCTGAACTTTTTGCTACCGAGAATACTGCTGGACCCGTGTCCCCGCCTAATCGGCTTCTGTGAACTGTTGGCCTATTCATTATACAGCTAATTAAAAAATCTAAATATTCACTTTTTCACGTAACTTTTTTGCTTCATTGAAGCAAATAAAAGAAATGGTTCATCTTCCTTGTGAGTTTTAATATTGTAGTGTTTTTTTAATTTTGTTTTAAGGTGCCACGATCTCTTACTTTATTATTAAATTTTCTAAGTGAATCATACATAATATATATTCTGTACAATAAGCTGAGAGACCTTTTTTAAAAATATAAATTTACATGGCCAATAATTATATGTTGAATTTTACCAATATTTAAGTAGAAAAATAAGGTACACTTAGATACCGGAAAATCTTAATGGGTGATTTATATTGGTATTTTTTTAAATAGATCTTCTATTTTTGACTTGTTCTTTAGGTATTTATAATTTTATTATAATAAATATTTATTAGTAATATAAATACGTAATTTTATCATTCTATATTCTACTCCAATATACCTACCTAGCACCTAAGTAGTTGTTAGTCCCTACGCGTAAAATTCATTCTAAATGTTTCAAAAATTATAGTCTGAGATATTTGAATATTATTTGTCTAAAATATAGGTACGTAATTGATTCCAAAATTTCATTACAGTTAATCGTGTCGGATTTTTATGACGTTGAGTAATGCTTGATTTAAAAAATATATCTATGAATAAGTCGAGAAGTTCATAAATATTTTTCAAATAAAGCTAAAGCCATGAAAATAAAATAGCTGTCATAACTAACTTGGATAGTTGGTACAGGAATTCGAATCGGTGTCCTCTGCATAAAAGCGAGCATTCTCACCAGCCGGCTGTGCACGCCAGGTGTTTTAACATTATTTTTATTTTCTTTCGTTTTTGTTTCTGTTTTGCAAATTTATTTTTTTAGTTTTTCCGTACAACTATTCTTCATGGGATTATCCGTTCCAAGAAGTCGAATGTTTGAACGGTCCCCCGGGTATTCGATTTTTACACATGCTGAACACATTATTTGCTCCTTTTGAGCTAGCAAAATTTGTCAAAGAAGCGTAGCATCGTTCACGCGTACAAAGTTCTCAGAAGGTTAAGGTGAGATAGAAGATAAAATACGATAATAATCGCAAAATATGTAGTATTAATGTACTACACTCACGCCTTGTATAAACACAATAGCCGTCTTAGCGTTATCTGTTTACATTTGCGTATCATAAGCGAACAATAATTTTTCATGTCGCGATTTTAATATACCTATTTAAATAGATACCTGTCGAGATATCGAGAATTACATCTCGGGGCTGCAAAAGTTTAGCGGTTTCAGCAACCCCACTGGGTAGGTACCTACTATTTACCTGAGATCGAATATCATTTTTCTCAGAAAAATGTGTAGAAATTCTTCGTACTTATTCAGTTACGTGTGTAATTTGGATTTACATTTTCGGCGTCTAATAAATGTAAAATGTGAAAAATTCCTCACATTTATTCTAAACGTCGTTACTTATTCAGATCAACATATTTTAAATTTAAGATTCCATAAATAATTCAAAATTTTTGGAATATTTACAATTTTCGCAAAGTGATTTTTATTTTAAGAATTTTGACGAAAAATTTAATCAAAACTTTTTCAATCTGAACATCTTGAGTGTAGTTTATTGTAAAAAAAAGAGGTACGCACGCGATATTTATAATTATATCTTATTTAATATATGTTTATTATGTGAAAAGTACCATTTACTAATTAGTAATAATAAGTTAATAAGTAAAATATTAAAAAAAAATAGTATTAAAATTACTGGTCGACTTAAGTTGTGCAAACAAGATTGCACCGCGAATTTTATGTATAAAAGGCAGATGCGTGATAAGAATCTCCCAATACATTTTTTTACAACAAATATATTGGTAAAGAATGTATTTATAATAACGTACACGATTGGTGCCACATTGACTCGCATGTTGAATATGTAAAAACACAACCCTCTAATTTTTTTATTTGATAATATGTGAGATGGAGTAGACTCCACTTCTGATATATACAGCGTTGTCCTGGCTACTTTGCTAGACTGAAGTCTTTGAGTCTTACTCTCATAGAGAAGAAACAAATGTTAAAATAAATATATATATCCACTAATTATTCAAATTGTATTATAATTTAATATTAATAAAAAAAGAAAAAAACTAGACAGTTTTTTTCGTGCTGTTATTTAAGATTCGAAAGGAATAAAAATAGAGATAAAAAAAAAGTTTTATCAATTAATTAATCAGCGAATCAATTTATAAAATTTGATATGAATTACTTTAATGGTAGTTCAACGTTTCAGTAAGAAATATTGAAAAAAAAAATGGTAACTTTGAAGTCTCATAACTCCCTTACCTGTAAATTTTTTACCAGTTTTTTAATTTAATTTTTTAAGTGTAAATAATATTCTCTGTTCAAAATTGAATGAAGAAGACTTTCTCGAAGTTTTTGCTACTAGCTATAAGACAACCGGTATATATACCATTTCATTCTATATATATATATATATATATATATATATATATATATATATATATATATATATATATATATATATATATATAATGAAAGAAAATGAAGTGGAGTGCTATAGAATTGATTAATTAATAGTGTAAGCACTGTATTATGATTGTTAAAATTTTGAATTGTATCCCTAGAATGCTTTGCTGATTATAGTTTAAAACAGTAGCTAATGATCAATTGCAATTATTTTATTATATTCACCAATAACATCAATAATTATATAGTGCATTGCATTTTTAGGCGCTTGGATAAAATTAAGTCAAGCAAAATTTAACACCGTAATAGAATGATTCGTCTATTTTTGCTAAAGTTTATTAAAAATTGTTATTTAAGAGCGTTATTTATGAAAGACTAAAAATAAGATTATTATTATTATTTACAAAAATAGAGATGCGTGAATGAATACGCGTCACGTCAATATTGTTACTATTGTATGAAGTCACGACTACACCTCGACTACTGGATCACTAGGTGAGTGTCTTAACCACTAAAATGATAAGCAGCACGTTGAAATGATCTATTATAATTTTTATTTTAAAAATTCTAAATCTATTGATGTTGTACATGTGGTGAAACGCCTCTGTACTTCGAGGTATTCTTCTTTTGTATTTGTACGCCCATGATTATGGTAATTTAACCTGACGAATCCACAGCATCTGGTTCAGCAGATAATAAATCAATTTTTTTTTACCCACTTTATTTTCAATAAACCAAAACATTATACCAACTGTGATGGATTAATTTATTATATATCTAGCAAATTTTAGAATAGCAATGTTCAATATTATAATAATCATTATTGATATTGCTACGTATTATGCCATTGAATCTTATTATATTATGTATCATTAGATTTTACTTATTATTCCACGATACGCATTATGAAGTTACTTTTTAATAAAAATTGTTTAGTCGTAAGTGTTCAAAATTGTACCGTTCATTTCATAATTAAAGCAGCTTTTCTTTTTTTACATCAAATTTGAATTACCTTATAAGCGGTATGATCGGTAATTTTAATAAATTATTTTATTAAATATATTAATTAGAAAGATGTACAGATAAAATCAATTTTATCGAAAAATATTGTTGTTGCGCCACTGGGATTCAAACCTGGATCTCTTTCCAAACCGGGGAAGGTGCGTTATCCAACTACGCTACAGTGACGATATTTTTAGTGACAAATTTTCGAATCTTTTTGATATTAATATATTTAATCGTTCCATTATTTGAAAGAGCCATCTACTGTATTTCTACGGAATCTCAAATACCTGAGTAATCTGATAGCAGACGCCAAAATTATCAATTCATTTTTATTAAATTTTGGACACATTGATACAATTATTATTGATATTTTATTATAATTTAATATCTTCTTTAGTTTATGTATGAAATCAATAAGAGTATAATATCAATTCTTTATAGCAGAGATATATACAGGATCGATATATGTTATTCACAAAACAACAAGTTTCAGACACTGGGTACCAACCGTATTTATGGAAAAGACTACAATTATATTTTTTTCGTAACCTACAACATATCCACTATTAATTTAGTGGGCAGAGATATTTAATACATACGTAATTTTACGTCATGACTCATTTTTCAAACCTGATTTTATAAACGTATAGAAATATGGAAGTTTATTTTTTTGTCATTACAAATATTTTAAAACAAAATAAAATCTGAATAAAAAAATCATTCCAAAATGTAATAATTTAGTGTTATTTAAAATTGTAATTTATTTTACGAATATGAATGGAACAATAGTGTGAAACTGTTTCGGCATTCCTACTCATACTACTGGTAGTATTGATATAAACAAATATAAATAAAACCATAATTAATTTTGAAACAATAGTTTTTGTGTACATAGAGATATTTTTAATTATAGATAAATGTGAATTATATTACAAATGGTTAATTATTAAGGAAAACACATTCTTATTGTGAAGTTGTAATTATTCAGAACATAGGTCTGTGATATTTTAAATACTAAATTAATGTATTAATTATAAATATATACATATAAAATCAATTTTGTCGAAAAATATTGTTTTTGCGTCACCGGGATTCGAATTATCTGTAATTAATACATTAATTTAGTATTTAAAATATCACAGACCTATGTTCTGAATAATTACAACTTCACAATAAGAATGTGTTTTCCTTAATAATATATGTTGTATTAATGTATCCAAAATTTAATAAAAATGAATTGATAATTCTAGCGTCTGCAGTCGGTTTACTCAAAGGTATTTGAGATTCTGTAAAAATAATGTAGATGGCTTTCGGATAATGGAACGACAGGTGTATTAATTTGAAAAATGTAATATATAGGTTCGAAAATTTGTCAAGAAAAACACTGGCGTTATAGCACAAAGGTAGTGCACTTCCCCGGATTGGAAATGAAGATCCAGGTTCGTATCCCGGTGACGCTAAAATAATATTTTTCGACAAATTTGTTTTTATATGTATATATTTATAATTAATACATTAATTTAGTATTTAAAATACAAATAAAACCATAATTAATTTTGAAACAATAGTTTTTGTGTACATAGAGAAATTTTTAATTATAGATAAATGTGAATTATATTAAAAATGGTTAATTTCTTACGGTCCTTCAAATCTTATTTATTTCTGTACATCATAAATTCTTGATGGGTTTCCTAATATTTCTGACTTTGAAACGTATTTTAATTTATATATTCCATCAAGAAACCCCAGACAATGTCTCTTTCCGTAGTATTAATCATAAGAATTTTCGCCAATACCTTTTATATGTTTTTATAATTATGGCATGTTACGAAAATTGTATTTTGTTTTATTGTGTTTAACTGTATGATAAAATTGCATCATTTATACATTCTTAGGACTCCTTGTTATCTGCTGTCGCTTTGTTATTATCGTTCCGCCAATATCTATAAAATCAGTTTACACTGTAATCTTTTGTTCTCGTTCTAATACCGACGGCTCATTGTTTATATACTCAGAAAGAGGAAAGCAAGACGTGCAGAATACTTGTAGGTAATGAATGTTTGGAATAAGTAAATGAGTTTGTGTATTTGGGAAGTATGTTCGATAGAAACGGAAATACAGAGAAAGGTGTCGATAGGGGGGTGACTGCCGGGAATAAAGTGAACGGGGCTTCGAATGGAATTATTGCTAATGAGAAGATGTCAATTGAAGTAAGACTAGCGGTTCACAATTGAGTCCTGGTTCCGACACTGATGTATGGAAGTGAGGCTTGGAGCTGGCAGAAGAGGAATGAAAGCAGACTAAATGCAGTGGAAATAAGATCACTTATGTATGCGTATATGTGGTAGATACATTTATGACAGATTCAATAATGAAAAAATAAGGAAAGAATGTAAAGCTAATCTTAGTGTAGTGAGTAAGATTAAGAAAGGATCGCTAAGGCGATTTGGTCATACGGAACGGATGAATGAAGAGAGAATGAAGTGAGGTAAAAAATATATATGACGCAAGTGTTGACGGCAGCAGAAGTAGAGGACGTCCGCGGAATACTTGACACGACCAAGTAAACCAGATACTGAAGGATGGCCCTGTTAGAATCCTCAATAATCGTCGAGCTTGTATGGGAAAATGTATGAATGTGGATGAGGCGAGAATTGTGTCAGGACAGAAGAGTGTGGCGCTCTATCCTATCTGCCTATCCCCGCGAGGAAACGGCGTGATGGTAAGTAACTAAGAATTCAGTAGTACTTCTGGTTAGGCAAGGTTAGAATTGATTTGATTAAGGTAGTTTTTTAAATATATTTCTTAAATAGTTTTTAAATGTGTAATAGGTGGAAAAAAAAGTTTCATCAAATAGTATCGGGCAGATAACAGAAAAGAGCATTCTTACTATTTTTCAAATGAATCTTTACGCTTGGATTATAAAAAATTGGATGTGTCCTTGAATGAGGTTCGAATCTCCAACCTCTTGAATATTTGGGTAGCTTCTAGGTAGTGTGCGGGACAATACGAGAATATCGGGAGGAAACGCTTAATCCGAATTTTTAAATGACTCAAGGTATCGGAAACACAAAAGTCGGCGTTCCGATCGCCTCGAATAATAATGGCATAGATTAATGATTCAGATAATTTTCTACTTTTTAACTCACTTTTCTGATTTTTATTACTTTCAAAGTTGTGAACCCCTGGAGTGCATCACACCTTGGCCAATGTTCGCCATAACATGTCGTCGGCGACTTCTGATGGTTCTCCACTTTGACTCCTAGCATTGTTTTTGTCGATACATTTGCCATCTCTTTCTGAAGCCTTTTTATCCCTAGGTCAACAGCCGTGCGTATCCCGCTCACTCTTGCCGAGTCCCCTCGCTCGAATGTCAGTTTTAATGGCCGGTAGGCAGTCTATTATCGGCGGCGATAATGACGTATATCAGAAATGGCCATTAAAATGGTTTGCTTCCTTGAAATAACTAAAATGAATTGATAATTTAGTAATAATTAAAATGATAAAAAGTGACATGTGTGAAAATTTAACGGCTAAAACAAACATAATTAATTTATCAAGACTATGCCCGTGTTCGAAACAGAAAATTAAATAATCTGTTAGCACGAATGAACTAACGTTGTAAAATAAATATTTATTATTTTAACGAACTTTTAATTACTTTTAGCTTTTAATTATTTATTAACCACCTTTTTATTATGCATACGTTACAGTGTTGATCTTTTTCTTCGAGAATTAACCGATTTAGTATTTAATTATTGCATATTATGAAGAGCGGTTCTTTCTGATATCGGTTGGCATCATAAATGGTTAAATATAACATGTCTTTTTTAAAAATACCTTATGTTTTTTTTAGTTTTGATTTTGATCTTATATAATAATAATAATAATGTGTTTATTCCAGCGTGATCAGGTTTTTTTTTACCCCAATTCGCCATAGAGATAATACATATTAAGTTATACATTATGGTTATGAAATAAATATAATGCTATGAAAAAGAAAACCAAGGAAAATATTAATAAATTTAAAAAAATAAAAATAAAGTTAATAAAAAGTAAAAAGTTCACACATATATAACTACTTCAGTCACGGCCATTGTAGGTGTAGCTATTCTGTAGGCGCTGCCATTCTCTGGTCAGGGAATCAGAGTTGGTGCTGAGCTACAATAACGCGCCAATCCGAGCAGTATTCTGTATGAGTTGTTGTACTGAATTCGGAGACGGTTAAACGTCACCTGCTTGTATTTCCACCAGAGCTCGCAGGTATACATGCTGGTGAAGAACAATTTATACAGGATGCTCTTCACCTCCTTACAGTATCGGTAGAAATGCCGTGACAGCATATTTGCACAAACGCTCAACTGTTTCCTTTGCCGTTCTATATCATCATTGTCTTATCTATCTTCATTGAATATATGACCAAGGTATTTGACCTTATTTTGAACGCTTAATTTCGTCCCTTCCAGCCACACGGGAAGGATATTATCTGGTTCTTTTCCATATTTGAATGCCACTATGACTGATTTGCTGGCATTGTATGAAATATTGTGTTCACTGGCATATGTTTCACATATCTGTAAAAGCTTTCTTATCCCTTTTATAGATGGCGCTAATATAGCCATATCATCGGCATAACTAATGTGGTTCGCATTTGTCTCGCCCATATGGCAGCCAATTTTTTCATCAGATAGACGTTCGCTCAATTCGTCCATATACATACTGAAGAGGATTGCCAACATGCGCCCGCCTTGCCTCACCACAGTGCGCAGGTAAAATGGCTCGGAGTCGGCGCCTTTCCACCGCACTGAGTTTTCTTGCTGCCTGTGGCACCTGTCAATATGAGTATATTTTTATATTTTGAATTACTAGAGAAGTGCGTGAGAACAAGTACATTTTTAATATTTGAAAAAAATGCATCGAGTGGAAATGTGTTCCATTTATTAAAATCATAAAGAAAACTGAGATAATGTGATATCACGTTAACATTTTAAAAAATGGTTTCTTTTCAATCACTTACGATGAAAATGCAACCTCCAGAAGCCAAGACTCCAAGATCTCATTATTTTACTCATGAAATCCATCTATTAGATGAATCTAACTAGTAGCGATCTTTTTAAACGTTAATCATTGCGTAAGTAAGAAATTTTAATTACTGCATCATAAACGTTTTTTTTAGTCTTTTGAACTATTAAATTAACTTGAAAAGTTTAACAACGGCTCAAGTTTACTACACGTATTATATTATTATATCGGAAATTCTTTTGTGTAAAGTCGCTGTCTATTTTATAAGTTAATTTACTGTATAGAAGATGGGGAAAGGAAAAGATATAGACAACTAAAATAGGAAAAAATATAGCTATTCGCATGTGCTTTTACAAAACGATTAGATTTCGATTTTAAATGGTGATCTTACGACGTAGTAAAATCAAATTCCTTCTACTCGTAAATGTTAGCTCTTTTACTAATCCGCTGACAGACATTATGATGTATTTACTGTGTGTACTCTCGTCGTTGGACACGCGGACATTCTTCAAATTAAGTTATATGAACGATAGGTATCTGACAACAAATACTTCATATGATATTTTAACACGTCATCTTGTTTACATTTCGTGGCGTTATTTGAACAATCACAAGTCCGATTGAGCAAAGGCGATTACAATGTAGAATTGTTGACACCTGTCAGCCGTGAAAATCATGTAATTTATTATTTCATTCCTTCGTTTTTAATTTGTTACGTACAACGTGAGTCTATTTTACCACAAATATACTTTGTGTTTGTAATGTAATCATTTAATATTTATTAAGTTTCTTCGCGAAAGAGGATCATGTTGATAATTGTCCAAACTTTCTCTTCAATTTCAAGCCAACGAGCCTTATTCCTATAAATTTTAACTGGCTTTTCGACTTTCCTCTTGATCGTCCATTTATCTTCTGAATAGCCGTGTTACTGTGTATTGCCACAACCATTTATTTTACACATTTCAGTCTCGAATACTGCCGCATTATTATTTTATCCGCATTTTGGATCCGAGAGACGGAATTGTCCCAATTAGAATATTGGCCCGGCTGAAATGACTCAGTAATATAATGCTATGGAAAAATAAGAATAATGTAATTTACCCTAGTTATTTGAATAATGTTACGACTGAGGACACAGTTTAAAAACGGTTGTTTGTTGTAGTGGTCACTGCGGTGTGATCTACTCAGACTATTACTGAAGGATTAATACAGCTTCAAGGTACGGTAAATATTATAATTATTAAAGTTATGAATAACTTCGAAAGCAAAATCTGTGACCTGTGGATGATGGCAGAGTGTGAATAATCCAGTAGGATGACTGACTGTACAGTAACTAATTCTCAACACTACTGAGATGGGCGGGACGCCTGCATGGTTCACGAATACCAAAAAGGACACTCGATGAAAATCCAAGTGGGAGAAACACTACTTGGAAAACTAAGGCTCCGCTGAGGAGTCAATATAAGAAGGATCTTAAGAACCTTACTGCTAGTGAATAATTTTAAACGTGCAGTAGAAGACCGTGTATCGCGCACGCGGAAAATTGTAGACACCAAGGCTCCATTTGAGCCGTAACGCCATTTAAGAAGATAAAAGTTGTGACATACATTGACCTTTAAAAATCTATAGAATTGGTTCTCGAATGGCACCCGAGAATTCTCATCGGTGTTCTCTCTCTTTCAATTCAAACAACCGAACTCATTTTAAATTGATATCTTTTAATCGTTCCGCAAAGAACTCGTCTTGGGTAAATAAAAGAAAAGTATTCTGGGAATAAACAGCGTAATCGTTTTGGTTCCTATGCGATCTATTTCATAAAGTTGGTATTCTTGGCATAAATTACCTCCCCCGTCCTCGGCTGGGTCGGCCAATGGGGGCGTGCGGCTCCTGAAAAGCCCATAAATTTAATTCGTGAAAATTTAAACACAGCGGCTGTAGCGAAAGCAAGTGCAGTCGGGGGGATGGGGGGCGGGGAAAAGAATAATAAAGTCTCATTTATTATCTCCAAACCGGGTATTGTCGTTAGCGGGAAATGCGAGACGAAGAGTTTCATAATAGCTGTGTAGAACAGCGGCCGGGATGGTGCAGTATCGGTTTATGCTCGCAAAACTGAATATTTGCTACGTGTAGCGGAACCTGTGCCTCGTAATGCAGAGTTCACTGCGCGGGACCCGACTTACTAATATATTACTCGGCTGTGCAGTCAAAAGATTTATATCGGAATAAACTTCCATTATCTTTCTTCGGACGATGTTTGAATTGCTTTGTAGAAATAATGAAAACTCGACAACATCGGAGAGTGGTTTTTCATTAAGCTTTCGTTTTTACATATGAAACGGTACTGCGGAAATAACGCTCCGATATTATTTATCTTTTGTCCTATTACGTATTAGATATACCCATGGAAAGCAAACCAAATAAAATTGAATATATTGTTGACAATTCAACAAAAATAAGTCCTAAACATTATATATAGTATATAGTAGTATACAGTAACAGTGTAATGTTTTATCAAACAATACGGACCCAAAAGATAAGTTACATCTGATTACAAACAGTCGAATATGAGACAAGCCAAATACAGAAACAAACAATCTATTAAAAGACAAAGAACAACAAATTACCTTTCCATAAATGTATCTACTCAAAGAAACCTTCGAAATCCATTTAAATAAAAAACAAGGACTTGGCATTTGGTTATATTTAATATGTATCATGTACCCAGATAGAAGGTGTATACTCAAACGATTTTTAATACGTTTAATAAATATAATATACTTAATGATTGTAAAATTGCGTATCTATCTGAGCAGTGAAATCTATAAATGTCTAGGATCCTGGTTGAACGAAGATGTGAATCCCGAAGAAGAGATTAAAACCCGCGTCGAAATGGCCAGAAATATTTTTAAAAAGTTTCAAACCATGTTAACGAACAGACATCTGGACCGTTAAATAAGATCTAAGTCCTACCGGTGCTGTTAAGTTGGTGTTACTGTGTAGATGCGAAACATGAACTATAAAGTTGTTACGATGAACCAAATATAAGTATTTGAAGCAGGTGTATTTCTTGGACAATTCGGGTTCCAACTTTAGGATTCTCGAAATGGTGAGAACATGCCGTATCGCCTCGTAAAAAACTGGAGTATATGGGCCACGTGACGAGGGGATTCAGATAGATGTGCTCAGCCTGGTAAAGTTGAGTAAAATTGGGGGAGGAAATTAATGAATCGATCGATAAAAGCTCTCCTCGTTGAGGAACCAACTTAGTCAGTGGATGGGAGACTCAACGCAGAATAATTGTTTACCAGGGTATCAGAAGAAAATTATTAATATATTTCAGTGGATTCCAATATTAGCGTTTACATTTAAAAATAGTCTTCTTTAAATTGTATTTTTTTTAAAAATAGAGATGCATACACATTATACATATCACATTAATATTGTTACTATTTCAAACTAAGCTAAACGCTTATGTTATGAAAATTGGATTCACTTTGTGGTCTCCTGGAACGAGGCTCGAACCCCCGAACATTGCATCACTAGGCGAGCGTCTTAACCACTAGACTACTAATCTACTTAATCCTAAAAATGTTCTTAGGTTTTCACGGCCGTTCAAAATCTTCTGTGTATTGTTTTATGAGCTAATTTTCCGTGTATATTTGACCTTTCTGGCCGAAATTTCGGATCCCATTGCAGGGTCCAATCAACAATCTTCTACGAGGTATTCAACTTGAGAAGTATTTATCACGCAAGTGCGTAACATTAACTGTGTCTAGAATAAGCACAAATAAGTTGGGTGACATTCTGTCTTCTACTTATTGGATGAGATGCTTTTACTGCGTTGTCAATTTGACCTTGAATAGCCTCTATTTTTAAGTTTAGCAACTTATCTCGAATGATCTCTCCCACAATCGCGTTATGCTGATAGGCCGGGACTTGGCTGGATGAATAAATACTGTTTTGTGAAAACAATTGTGGATAATAATTTTGAGCTCTGTGCTTCTCAGATTGAAAGAGAGACCGGCATTGTGAATATTTTAGATAAAGGGACATTAAAGTATTAAGCTGCTCCGCGGCAGCTGATACAGGACTGTTGAAGGGAGATCTAGTCGGACCAATCTCAAGGCGGGAAAGTCGTTACGGCACCGCCTCGCCTCGTAAATAATCTGTTTATTTTACATTTGGCTTGTATTTATTTTTCTGCTGGCAGGCTTAACGATTCGCGAAATCCTCCTTTGTTGAGTTGGCGTACCGTGTAATTATAAGGCTCGTGATTGGGGGTGGGAACGATTGTTTAGGCTCACTTATAATATACTCGTACATTTCTGTAGTGGCTATCCGAGCAGCGTTTAATACGATTATCTATTTCAGTAATCAATCAAATATAATTTAAATAAATTATTTGTTAACTAACTCCCGCACGATTCGTTTATAATAATAAATATGATAATATAATATACTGCGACTACGGACAATCTAACAAAAAATATGAATATACTTGTTTCTTTGTTTTGTGTGATTTTGTTACACACGGTGCGCAATGTACGTGTTTCTTATGAGTGTATGAAAATTCAAAGATATAAGAAAACGTACACAAGCGCGCATATACACACACGGAAATATTGACGTAAATACTCGTATTGAAGTAGATGTATTGTAAAAGTTTAAGAAACTTTTCTACAAATTAAATTAATCAATTAGAAAGACATATACATACAAATAAATATAAATATATTTTAGCTGTTACCAGGATTTGAGCCAGGATCTCTTCCAATCCAGGGAAGTGCGATATCCAATTACACTACGTCAGCCTTGTAAATAGTAGACAAATTTTCGAACTTATATATTGCGGTTATTTCAAATTGATACATCTTACGTTCCATTTATTTGAAAGCTATCGTATATTTTATTACGAATACCTACTTTGAGAAATAATCACTAGGAGACATCAGGGATTTATCCATTTCATTTTATTAAATAATTATAGTGAGTAAGATTAAGAAAGGATCACTTAGGTGGTTTGGTCATATGGAAAGGATGAATGAGGAGAGAATGGTAAGAAAGATATATGACGCAAGTGTTGATGGAACCAGAAATAGAGGACGTCCGCGGAAGACTTGGCACGACCAGGTAAACCAGATAATGGAGGATGGTTCTGTTAGAAGCCTCAACAATCGGCGAGCTTGTATGACAAGATGTATGAATGTGGATGAGGCGAGAATTGTATGTCAGGACAGAAGAGTGTGGCGCTCTATCCTCTCTGCCTACCCCCACGGGGAAACGGCGTGATGGTAAGTAAGTAAGTAAGTAAATAATTGGATATATGTTGCATTTAATTTGTATTAAAATATCACAAATGTATGTTCTGTTAAAATTACAACTTCATAAATAATAATGTATATTCTCTTTAAAATAAGAAACTTTAGGTTGATAAATAATAATTATTACTGAATAGTTTTAGTTTTACGCCACCAGTAATTTTATTTTAATTATTGATAATTATTTCGCCATTGCTGATTGCAGTTTTCCACACGTTTTCGATATGTGTATTTATATATTTGCGAGCACTTCGAATGCTTGCGTGTATTGTGTTTAAATGGTCTAACTGCCTTGCTCATTAAATATGTTAAAACTGCACAACTGCAAAAGCTGGTTACGCTATAGGTACACCGTACACCAATCAACTGAACGAAGCGGACTGACAACGTACCCGGTTAGCCTAACTGATATGCACCATCGAAACAACAGAGTAGCAAGCCAAGCGCAGGGTGGTAGGTAATAATCTACAGAAATAATGATAGGTAGGAAATAGTGTTTATCTATCTATATTATATAATTTACGTCATACCGCAAATAGTTGCGCACAGCGTTGCTGTATTATCCCTTGTTATTATTCTGTTTGCTGTAAGAGCAATGTTTCTGCGACGATCGTTCTGTTTCTACAACGTTTGGCTACTTTCTTCATGCACACTCCGTAATTTACCAGGCTTCTGAGAACCTGGCCAAGAAAGCTTTTGTTTACTGGATCAATGTATTAATTTAAAATGATACAACGTAATCATTGGAATTACCAGATTGAGATAAAAATTCAAAAACAGCCTACTCATTAGGATTACTAATCCCGACTATATGAAATACGCGTTAAATTTATATAATCACTTACTTTCTATAACGCCGTTCCCTTCAGTCACCCTCCTTTCGATATCTTTCTCAGTCTTTCCCTTTCTATCAAATATATAATATTTCTCAAATACACAAATTCATCTACTTGTTCCAAACATTCATTACCTATAAGTATTCTGCACCTTGTCTTGCTTTCCTCCTCGAATAGGTAACATCACTTTCGACTTGTTGATATTCATAATAAGGTCGTTTTCCTTCAATACATCGTATATTATATTCACTAGACTCTAGACACTAGTAGTAGTAAAAAAGTGTATATTTATATGAGGTTCTAATCGCCACTGACACCTTCGAAGTAGTCCCCTTGTGACTTAATACAATAATTCCAGCGCGTTTCCCACGGGAACATCTTTAGCTCTTGGGAATATTATTCGACACCTTTCGATTTCGTATGAATCGTTTAAATGTTATCGAATCCTCGCCCCTTCAATTTCAATTGCATCACGGAAAGCACGTGGTATCGCAAGTTTCATCGAATAATTTTGCTCGTTCCAGACGTGTGATAGTTTCCCTTCACTAGTTTGTTGATAATGCATCTAGTTCTGGTCATATTTATACTTACTTTGTGATAGTTCTTTATAACGCACCATTTAAGCTAAATAACACTGCTGCTGATTTTGTGGATATTTGAGAGTTCGCCGATGGTCGTTGTGGATGGCTCGTCGAACTTCTTTCGCATTTTCGGCCGTTGCGCTGTTTCAAGGTCAACTAGAACGATCCACCTACGTTTTCCCATATTTGAAGCGTGAGAACCGCTCAAAAATCTGGGTTATACCCATCATCGTCACCAAACTCTTGCTATTTGAAACACATTTCGTACATTAAACAACATGAAACATATTTTGTACCTTTGGATTTTGAAGTGAGGTTGCATTGACCACATGTAATACTATCCAAGTTACTATAATGCGGTGCGGTGTTAACATTTACGTCCTCGTTCAAGGTGTGATGCCACCTAAAATTTATTACACTGCTAACGTGTTCTCAAATATTTTTAATTTATTATGTACATCGAGATATAAAACTTACAATTTAGTTACAACGTTACTTAAAAATAATGAATAGTTTTGTTTTTTAATTTGATTTATGGAGACTTTCGCCGTAACATTTTATATTTTATGTAATTAATATACAATTTGCACCATTATAAGAGAGTATTTGTACACTATTATGTGTTGTCAAATAATATTTCACGCATTTGTAAGTTGTTTCATGATACGTACGTAGGTATCTAGAATAAGTAAGCAAATATTCTTAATGAAAGACGAAATTATGGTAACTAATAATGTAAAACTATGAAATGTTGAAGAATTCGTACGGTACTTCAGCAACCCTCGTTGGAGCCCGATGTTATTTTCGTACATTGGTACGCCGAAGGTCGAGTCAGTACACCCTTAAATAAGCACTTACCGGTCTTTAGCCAACTTCTAATCTCTTATGTATTGTGTCGGACTTGGCAGGCATACAGAATCAGCCGTCCTCGCGATGAATAGCTTAATGTTGTATTCTGCTCGTATTATTTGTGAATCATAAAGCCAACCTCACAAAGCACCAAGAAATGCAAACATGACTAGAAAACGTAGCGGGATTCATTCATTGCGATAGTTGATCCGTACAGTTAACAAGTTTGTAGAAAACGTTGCGAGGAATTATTTTCCCGTTATCTGAATGGAATGTAATTAATAACGTTTCCTATTATCCACAAGAAATTTTATGAGCTTAATATAATCAACAATATACCTATCAATATGCTTTTATAATCCATAATCATTTTTTGAATGCGATATAAACTAATATTAAATCTATTCATGTGACAACTCGAACACAAAAATAATAATACACATTAAATGTATGAACAAGAAAGATATTTAAAAAAAAAACAACTTATTAAAGTAATATCAGAAAATATCACAAGACTATGTTCTGAAAAAACTGCAACATCACAATAATGTGTTCTTCTTAAAAATAACAATAATAATAGTTTTCGTGAGTGTTTGTGTTTAATTAAGGTATCATTTAGTTCCCGTAAAAAAATTAACCATGAATGATACATTAAATGACTTTGAGAAAATATATGCCATGACAGAAAAAAAGATTTTTTATATTATATGATTTTTAAATCTACTGTAGGTATAGAAGGGTGCTGATGAGTAGGTAGTGTGAAGTAACGTAATACGTATCACCTTTTCTCTCAAAAAATTGTGAACTTTAAATAAGGCTTCCGAAAATTTTCGGGTTTAAGTTCGGTGTAAATCTCAATGAAAGTGATTTTAAAGGTGTATAGATATGTTCTCATAAACACGTAGATATTTTTTTATGTAAAGTAAATATATGCAAATACGTTGTACCTTTATATTAGTTGTTATATAATGTACTCAGATTCAAAAAAGTCTTTGACTAAATAGTAAACGATGCTAGATAATAATATGTCGGTTTAATAAATTAATAATGTATAATTTTCTCCGTTCTGATACTGTAATAAAAAAATATTAATCAATTTAAGGTCGATCACATTTTATGGCTTTAGATTACCTTAGAATGTGTAAATTTGTCACAATTTTTAAAGATTCCAGCGTTTACAATTTTCGTAATAAAATATATGTTAGTTACGTATATATGTACGCATAAAACGCAATTCGCCAAAAAAGCAATTTAAACCTTTAGTCTTGTAACGATATTCTGTCTTCAAATGCTGTTCAAGATTCTAGATCTAAAGGGTCGTTGATGGATTGGGTAATTTCCGTAAATGTTCTCATTTTATCGTCCCTTAGAACGGATGTGGAAATTTTTCCACAAGTTTAACGCTGTGCGAAAGACGCTATCTTGCTTGAACAGACATAATTGCAAATGTGTGTAAAAAGCACGTATCATATATATATATATATATACTTCTGTCATTATGTTTGTTTATGACTTGGGGTTTAAGTTAATAGATGTGTTTCTTCAGTGATTGAATACCTTTTACAAGGTTCTCTTATACCTGTTGGCATTTAATAATATTAAATAATAATATAACAGCCATAATTGTATAGTATACAATTTGAATTGTGGTAAATAGAATTGTAATCATGTTAAATAAGTGCTGTGCTGGTTTTTATTAGCTCTATTAGGATTGCATAATATGGGTAATAATAGGGATTATGCACCACAAGCCGTAAGAGAATACATTAGATGCTAGAAATTTTAATTAACTAGAATAAACCACTCTTATTGTTAACATTCTACGTTGATTCTAGTTATATACATAAAAGTAATTTAAATAACGAAAAATTCCCTTCACATCGCTCCTTATAATTTGTCTATATTTTAAGCAGGATCCTAAAGAAAAATAACAGATATAAAGACAGACATTCTGTTTTATACACATGTATTTATTTCTATAACCATAGTCCTGTTAATATGACCCCATATGAACGAGAGTCTGTCTACACGTATTTTTAAAAACTTCCGTAAATTTTAATTATGTTAACTGCAGTATTACAGGTTTAGTACCTGCATATAAAACGGTGATAAGTGCGCAATAAGACTGAATTCTACCAGTATTGATTCGCAAATATAATATATCTAGAGTGTCAATCTAGAATTTATTGTTTAAATTCGTAAAAGTATCCACTATTTCACAGTTTTCTATGTGGATGTCGATAGCTTCCTGTTAAAACGTATCTTCTCGATACCCCTTTTTTGTCATCATTTTAATAACGTTAAAACATTCATTTTACGGATCCCTTCAATTGCTGTCCCGAAATAATTATACAGCATTTATTGGAAAAGTACACTCTCTGAGTGGTGGCGATCTAGAATAAAAAGGTCTGGGTCCGTTCGGGCAGATACTCTGCGTGAAAACCGTCGGACAAAAAACACTCTAGCAATCCGAGACATGTGACTTGTAAGTGTGACTTTATTGTTCATTCGCGCCGTAAACGGATCTGAGTGAGATGCAAGAATGGTCGTTTCCCTGAACCAATCAATGTCATCCTAGAGTGATGATGAAATCACTCCGAGTGATTCCCTGAACGGATTACGTAGTAGATAAGCACCCACCACCGTCTGCACTAACTTTCTCATACATAAATATTATTATCAATATATATGTGTATGTGTATTTATTACGAACATTGGCTAAAATTTAGAGCAAATATATCGTTTCAATGAAAAATGATTAATCTTCCAATTTTTTTATCCCGGGACCCGAGCCCTATTTTTTTCATATTCAGACAAAATATTTGTCCTTTGCGTTTTTCAGTGACTTATTTACTTTGTTTAATTATCTATGAATAATATGTTCAAAACAAACACAATTTCATTGGAACGTTTACGTTTTAATGTAACACGTTTGGGATATTTGATTATTCAATGATAAAGTGCATTTAGTAAAATTAATTTTCGTACCAGTACCAACAGGCAACATTTTAATAATAGTGGTCGAAAAAGACATCGTCTACCAATTACTACCTCATTCGACAGCCATAATCTTCCATTCTGTCATCTTTTTCTTATGTTCTGAAAAACCTCATCAAACTTTTTTAAGCAAATTTTTCAAGAAAACTTTCATCTAACAATTTTTCTGGTGAAACAAAATACAATTTCTAATACCAAAACCAAATTATTTTACGGTGAAAAATGTAAAAAGTACTGTTCCTCGCGTGTGGAAAATCAAGAGCGAACGAGTGAATAAATTGTGAATGGAAAAGTTGTTTATGCCCTTAAATATGTGCGCAATTCGCTTCTCTATCAATCGAATTTCATAAAAAACTTATTTTTGTCTGGTGTGTCGCGTAGGCGGTATTCTATAATACATCGAAAAAAAACAAAAAATTTTTAATAATTGATTTTATTAATATCGGATGTTCAATCTTATCTCATTCATTTACAAAATAAGGAAATATCTGAATAGTGAGTTGATTATTCGTCGAAAAGTAATTTTTCTCGTTCACCATTTCAAAAATACTAATTAAATAGGTTCATAGATTTTCACGATCATTTTTGTGTAGAGTTCTTGCAATTATCATAATTTAACTTCTTTGTAGACGTATCAACGATAAGAACTCAACTTCGGGGCGTACGCCGATGTATCATATAGTGTTTAATAATATATTATAAATTAGTAGTAGGTAAATTGAAAAAAAAAATTTCATCCCAAACAGTATTTTGATTATGTTACCAGAATGTCTTCACTGAACATTATAATACAATTTTTAAATTTTTTATCTGTTAGATCTACTGGTACTGTAAAATAAATCAAATAATGCGTTACATGTTTTGGTTGCATATATTATTTCATAATTAGTGTAATAAATAAAATAAAAATCTCCCCGGCAGAGAACCGAATACTAACCATTACCGACAAGTCAATGAGAAGTAAAAATAGCAGTTTACAAGTATCTTTAACTCCTTTTTATACTAGCTTGTTGATAAATTCAACAAGGTTTAATTTTTTTTTTTTAATGTTTTAAATTTTATGTTAACAATGTATCAAAAATGTAAACCAGTGGAGTAAAAAATTAGCATATATACTTATAAGACAATTTGAGACTAGTCCATTTACGCAATTGCGAGATGAGAGAGCGCTCGCTTAACTTGCTTGGAGAGATCAATACTCAGCGCTTCCTAAAATCTTTTTGATTTGAAATGGTTTCTTTCAATATTTATTTCTTACATTTATTTTTTTAATGTTTAATTAATTTTTATTTTTATAAAATGCTTTTTGTTCCTCTATTTTAAAGAGAATTTTAAGAATATTATACCCTAAATAGACGTATGATTATTTAATTACATATTTATTTAAACTACGTTTGTTATTGACGAGACGATATTCCTCTGTAAATTTCAAAATGTATCTCTTGTAGAGAGATAGCATGTCTTTAACAATATTGATTAATGTGTTTACATATTTGTACACATCATGTCAGAACAATGTAACATTTCTAAATTAATGTATTTTTTTTTAATTCTGGATGCGTCTGGAATCGATCCTCGGTACAGAAAAGTGAAAATAAAACACAAGATAAAAGTTACAAAATTTACTAACGCGCTCTTTATAATGCTGCTTTTGTGTTAATTTTACTCGATATATACCATTAAATAAATATATTTTTTGTTAAAATATAGATGTAAATATATTTACCTTGTACGAATTTTTTACATAAAAATACTTGTGAAATCTTATCCTAAATGCTTGTGAAATGATCATTATAGAATCTCTAATAATCCGATTCTTTAATTAATACCATATAGATATTAAATCCATAAATATACTATGAATACAAACATATATACTTACGTGAAATATGTCTTCGAATTAAACGTGCGCTTATGCTATAAGTCTCATCTGTAAATTTGTATCACAAAAGTCTAGTAGATACTACTCCAGATTTTTTAGTATCATTTCAAGTTCATGTTGCGTAGGAGCACGAATAGGGTGAACCCAAAACGATTTTCTCGACGTTTATCATAATGATGGGGATTCAGTTTTTATACGACTATCATCATAAAACTGGCCTACGCCTTTACCTGCATCCGAGTAGCAAATAGCTTATTCGGTGTGCTCTGACATTGGGACTGAGATCGATCAGTTTGTGGACACAGTACCGTTTCACAAGGGTTCGGATTAGCACAATTGAAAGAAGAAGAGTACTCCTATGTAAATAAAGATTTAAATAATGAAATATCCCTACTGAAAAATAAAATCATTTTATTTGTTCACCACGTTCGTATATTTGAAATTAAGAATTGATGCGTATTATACAGGACTGCATAACAATAATTATACATTCAAAATATCTTTTAAAAATACTTTTTTTATCAACTTCATGCACAGACCAGCAAATGAACAGACATGAAATAAATTGTACATATAGGAGAGGGGTTTGGAACATTAATTGCGGGATGAGGGGCATTCTACACACATTCTTAGTGTAAACATAAACCCGATAGTTTATGACACATTTATGCAACTGTAAAAGTATTTACTCTTCGAAAATCAAATCTTTGTGTAAACAAGACTTATTTATTACATTAATTAATATTATATTATAAGCATTTAAATCTTCATTCCAATCAAGTCATATTTTTAAAAAAATGCGCGGAGCTATTTGATTTCATAAGAGGGAAATTTGCCTTAGTTCATGTCTATATATTTATTTGGTGGTCTGTGGTCTCTACGACTCAGAATACGGAGAAAATGTACAGTTAAAATGAGATAATTTAAAAAAAATAATTTTTGGTTATGGAAATATTAATTCGCCTAGGTACGTATTAGTTAGCCTGACGAAATAACATACGTTCCGAAACCATTTTATATATAATCCAATAGTATATATAATTCAAGTAGTAACTTACAAATTTATTTTTTAATTAAATATATATATGTATGCACTGTATCATATAACTCGCTATATTATGTATCGTATAATATATATCGTGAAATTGATATCTCACTGAGAGAAATATTAACTCAAATAATTTCTTCGCCCACGATCACAAATTTCTTAACACAAAAGATATTCGAAAACATCTACAGTCAGATTACCTTCCCAATGACTTCATAATTATAATCTTCGTTTCCCGTATTTTTCAAATTACTAAACCTAAAGAACAACTTTCCCAAATATTTCAGAACGGCGGTGAATAGCAAAGATAATTTGGGTCTAGGATCAATCAGCTAAGTCGCAACTTGAGGAAAATAATCATTGGCTTCCTTTATATCGACATCTTCCAACCAAGAATATTTATTTATACTTATCCTTACGTATTTTACTTTCTCCAGTCCGCAGAGTCTTCCATTACGAAATGGTCTCGATTCCTATCCGGATATTAAAAAATATCTGAGTTTGTGAGTTTTTACCTGATTGTTACAACGTAAGGAATAATTAAAAAAATAACAAATATTAAAAAATAAAACGATGAATTATAATGCCTTATATGCAGAGGAAATATTTGTTTATTAGTTTTAACAACCAAAAAGGTTGATTAAAATTTGATTAAAAATAAAATCGATAAATAAGACATTATTAAGGAGAACACATTCTTATTGTGAAGTTGTAATTATTCAGAACATAGGTCTGTGATATTTTAAATACTAAATTAATGTATTAATTATAAATATATACATATAAATTAATTTTGTCGAAAAATATTGTTTTTACGTCACCGGGTGTGTTCTCCTTAATAATATAAGTTGTATCAATGTGTCCAAAATTTAATAAAAATGAATTGATAATCCTGGCGTCGGCAGTCGGTTTACTCAAAGGTATTTGAGATTCTGTAAAAATAATGTAGATGGCTTTCAAATAATGGAACGACAGATGTATTAATTTGAAAAAGTGTAACATATAGGTTCGAAAATTTGTCATGAAAAGTACTGGCGTTATAACACAATTGGTAGTGTACTTCCCCAGATTAGAAATAGAGATCCAGGTTCGAATCCCGGTGACGCAAAAGCAATATTTTTCGACAAAATTGATTTTATATGTATATATTTATAATTAATTCATTAATTTAGTACTTAAAATAAAACATTGTTGCTAGAAGATTGTTAATTCTCAAGAAACACTGTGTATTGATTTTATAGTAACGTCATTCGTATTTTCATTACATTTGTTTTAAATTATGGGGGAGTGAGGGTGTTATTATATTAACTTATGTCAATAAAAGTACCAATGGGATATGATGCCAATGTAGCATTGATTTTTTTAAGTATTACCTCAAATATTGTCATTCTGTGAATTAAGCAACTTTGGCGATAATGGTTTTCTTTACAGTGTAATAACATATTTACATTCATTAAATTAAATTGCTGTCCATTTTTTAGTCATTTTTCTTTGGTGTTCTATTTGAATTATTCATTTCTTTCTTTCTTTTTAAATACATTAATCGAAATGTTGAAGGTACCGCCATTTAATTTGAAAGTTTTGGTGTCGATGCGAATTTAGATGGCTCTATGAAAATTTTTAATCGTTCATCTTTGTGAAATTTGATTTACTTATGAATTTTAGTGTTTGACTGATGTTTGGTAATAAATCAGTAGAATACATGATGATTGTCTACATCCAACAAGTGACCCGTATACTCATGTTGATACCAATACTTAGAAATGGTACAAAGGTTCTCGTACTTTGGATCCCTAAAAACAACTAACAATAATTGACTACGCTAGCTACAGACGAGAACCAAAAATGCAGGGTAAGCGCGAATCGTTATTTCCGCTTCCAACATTTAATTAAGTCCTAACCGTTGCCCAGAAACACAAAAGTTTTAAAATAATGAGTGCACTGGACGATTATGAACGAAAGCTTTTGAGGCGTACCTTTGGCCCGGTTTTAGAAAATGAATTTTGGCGTAGACAACAATTAGCTCAATACTTTGTTTAATGAGATAACCGTCAGGTTTATCAAAATATAAAAACTTCTGTTGTTAGGCTATGTAGAAAGATTGAACAAACAGCAATCGAAGTCATTGCTGCACCCAAGAGCTCGGAAAGATCAAATGCTAAGATGGAGCTACAATGTCTTCAAAGACATAATATATGTGTTAGAAATTTAAAACTGGAGAAAAATGGCTCATAATAGTGATCAATGAAGGAAAATTCTTACGTAGGACTTACCAATACTAACTCGCAAATTTTATTATTATTATTTTTTCTCTTTTATATTCGATTGATGTATTAACGATATTGCACCTAAGATAAATACTTTCACATGTTTATTAATAATAACAACCTTGTCATTCTGAAAACTTACTTTCAATTTCAAGCATCTTACTTTATTTGTTTCGTATGATAAAACTGTTAACAAATAATCTTACATCAAATCACGGAAAGAGATAATTTTATGCAATATTCAAAACAATATTTTAAGTATAAAGGTGAAAGCCGCATTCCTTCCACGTCAAATACGTTTTAGTACGGTAACTACAGTAAGAAGGATACCTTAAACCTTCGGCTGGCTCTACGTGGATGTTTTATGAACGTAGTAAAGTTTTATGCCTTTTTTACCGAATTGAAATAAGAATTCTATCTTTTGTAATGTGTATTGATATTTTGTCCGTGGTCGAACCGAGGAGTATCGGATATAATTTATTCTCTAAATTTATTACTCTACTATTTTTTTTATTATTTCTTATTATAAATGAGTCTTGGAAGATAAACAATTCAAATGGATCCCATTAAGAAAATATTATGGAGAGAATAGTAGTAGGATACGGTATTTTTTTTTGAAGATTCAAAAAAAAATTGTGCTTTGTGTCCATGGTTTGTAGCCAATATCGTAGATTGTAAGGGTACAGTCTGCCTATATTACAAATATTTTGATTACGATATTCAAATAAATGCAGGTACCTTTTAGGTAGGTTGTACTCGTACATCGGAATTTAATACATTCAATTTACCTATGACTCCTACAAGTGATAAAAAAATTGCCCCTGTAGTAAAATATGAAGAATTTATATCTACTCCACGTATGAAATTTTACGTGTATGAATAATTATTATTTTACATTAAATAATATAATAATACAAATTAAATGTTTTAATTAAAAATATATACATATTAAATCAATTTTATCGAAAAATATTGTTGTTGCTACCGTGATACAAACCTGGATCTTTTCCAATCCGATTATGCTATAGCACCACAGTGCATTAATGACAAATTTTCAAACCCATATGTTACACTTTTCAAATGTATACTTCTATCGTTCCATTATTTAAAAGCCGCATTCTTTATTTTTACGGAATCTTTAATACATTTGAGTAATCCGATAGGACACGCCAAAATTAATTAATTTATTAGCAACAATAATATTTTTCAATAAAATTGGTTTTATATGTATATCTTTCTAATTAATACATTTAATTTGTATTAAATACATCACAGACCTATGTTCTGAATAATTATAACTTCACAAAAAGAATATGTTCCGTTAATAAATAATATATATGTAATGATTCATTACGAAATAAGTAAGTATTATATAGATATATATCGTATATAGAGTTACATTAAATTACTACAATAATTATTAAAATATAAATAGCAATGTAATTATATAACAATAATATCTTTATAAATAATTTACATTGTTTACCGAGATAATAAATGGATAGGTATTTGCATACTATTTAAGAATCAAAATTCATAGACGTAGGAAAAAGTGTGTATTTTATTGAGAAATTAATGAGTAAAAATATGAGTGTATCAATTTATATATACAAATGATTATGCCGCTGTATTTTCGTTGATTTTTTAAATCTAGTACTTATATAAAATGTACGTATTCATGTTCTGTTGTTTTGTCCAGCTGATTTATAGATTTATGATGTTGGGGGGATGAGCGTACGCGAGAGATGCGTTTATACTTTCCATTCGTCAAAAAACATCTTAACTCTTTGCCAGTGTTATAATATTTTTTAATGATTTTTTTTACTATGAGCAACTATTTAGTAACTCTACAATAACTTTTTAGAACGTTATGAACAAAACACGTCATTTGGGATTAAATTTAAAGAGCACATTTTTTTTTTAATTTTCGTAAAGTTATTGTTTTCTTATAAATGACAACCCTGGCAAATCCTGGCCTAATCACAAATCGATTCCCGTAAGATCCAAAAAGTCACATATTTTTTATGAGCGTTAGAGTATGACTAAACAGTACATTGACCGGTATTATAAAATAAGTATGGAATAGTAAATTAATTTACATTTTATTGAAAAAAACAAGAATTTTTTTATTAAAAATAAAATATAACTAAACAAATAATGCAACGAAAAATGTCAATGAAATTCAATTTGTTACCAAGCCGATGCATCTGTATTATTGGTGAATTAACAGCATAATTATTTATAATACTATATATAATCAAAAAAATAATAGATATCTCATAGAGACGAAGCAATTTTTTATTATATACAATGAAAATATATGGAAGTATGCCCCTGTAATTACCTGGCTTACGACCTGTCTTCGGCTGGTTTAAGTAATCATCCTATATAAATATAATGTTCACCAATTCTCGCTATCAATCTACATATCTATCAAATTTTTTAATGTTGTTTATATGTCAATAGCGGACTCACTTCGAGTATCACTGCACTAACGCCATCTATGGACTAAATTTGATCATTTATTTCTCTGAAACAGCATATATGTCACAATGAGAATCTATTTATTTTTTTGAAATTATTTAAAGCTCTATATTCTTTATCTGTAAAAATTTACTAGAATACGCATGAAAAATCAATATTTCTTAAATTTTCTGTATTTTCTTATTTTGACCAGTATCTTATTAGCAATATTAGAATATATCCAAGAACACACAATTACTCGATTTTTACCCACAAAGGTACTGTTATAATGTTAATAATCCAGTAATTGTGTGTTCTTGGACTTATTCAAATATTGCTAACATATAACCAATCGAACGAAAATTCGCAACTTTAAAAAACTTCTTAATAACTTAATTTTAATTAATTAATTTAATTTAAGAGAGTCTGTATAAAGCAACATGAACCGCTGAATCCTTTATTTTATTAGGAGAACACATTCTTATCGTGAAGTTTAATTATTCAGAACATAAGTCTGTGATATTTTATTTTCTTGTTCTCCCTATATCATGTTCGGGTACGTTTGCAAATAGGTATGTAACAAGCATTTTTACAAAGTACATTTCTACTGTATTTGTTTGCACTAAAAATCAATTAATTATTTAGTATTAACAATATTACACACCAAACCAACATGTAAAATTAACGATACTCATATTTAAAAAAAAATACATATTCACCCAATATTAACAGCCACAAAAATATACAGATTGTCCAGTACGAAATAGTGAAGTGACTATAAATTTATAAATATTTGTAGATATTATAAATATTATAACTTTTTTTATATGATTTAAGAAGTGTAATTTTTTAATAGTAATCGGGAAGGAATTACAATTATTCATTTAATTGCATTGAATTAATTGCTAGCTGTAATAAAGTAAAGCGACGTGCTCACACTTTTATGCGGAATTTTAATGGACTTGAAATGATGATCGTATCTATGCAAACACAGTTCGTCTCATTTCGTATTCAATTGTTGGCGGTAAAATATTTAACTACTATTTGTTTATGATACGGTTAATACGTTCATAGGGACCTAACCACTAATTAAAGAATTATGGCATTTCCCTCCACAATCAGAATATATAATTTTTCAGGTCATTTATTTAGCTAGGCATGATTCCGTGTGATATAATAATTACGATAAAATTGATAATATTACCACAACGTTATATATATATTTATTAATTTGACAATTTATATTGCTTGAAATTTCAAATTGACAATCTGTATGTATCGGTGATAATTTTTTTTAATATCGTGGAAAGAAAATCACAAAGGCTTTTTTTGATATGGATTATACAATCTTGCTTTGTGAATATAAAGTTAAATACTACATATAATATTAGTTGACGAATACGCAGATATGATTTCAAATTGAAAAATATATGATAGTGATTTCCCACGGGCCAGTCCTTATCAACAACATTATATTTTTTTTTACATAATCTTAAAAAAACGACACCGACAAAACTACCTTTAAATTAATTAAATTAATACAATATTTAAATGAATAAATGCAAACAATTTTTTTTAGATAAAAATTATATATTAAAAATATAATTTATTATACAGTATTTGAAAAAATAAAAACTTTTCTCCAGGTACATATTTTGAATTGTCAAGCGTTAAATAAAAATAATATTTTTAAAAATTCACGTCTTTTAAAATAATAAAACAAAACACGTATTCAGTGTCTTAATTTACACATTTGTTTATTATTTATAAGCTAAATCATTTAATAAAAGCCACTTCTCCAAGTCCACTTCAAAGATTGAAGTCCATAGACTAGAGCCTAAGTAAGTGTACCTGTAATTTATGGTTCATCCGATGACATTCCGCTTAATTAGGACAGCAAATACAAGATCAGAAAACATAACTTTAAAATTTATTAATATGTTCCAAAACAGCCAGAGAGATTAATGCAAACATTTCCTTTTTGCAAGCAATATAAAGAATGTCCAGCGGAATAATTTCAAGATTAAAATGTAATTGCTCGTAAACCATTAGAATGAAGTAAGTGGAAGGCGAATTGTTCGACGCGCGTGATTTGCGGATTTGCTAGTCGCAAGAGTCGGGAACGCACCGCGCGTTCATGGTTGGGCAATATTTAAAGTGCGATGATTCAATAGTTCGTGCGCGTTGCGCTTGGGCCGAGCGCGCAACTTATCTGGTGTTGTGGCTCAAGTTCGACGTGAAATTATGCGTCTTCCGCGTAAATCGATAAGGAAGATTGGAGCCTGTACTAAAATAAAAAAAATCAACAGTGCACTATATTTTGAAAAAAAAAACTACAGTTTCACCCATACAAACTGCAAATCGTACAGTTTGTCAACGAAAATTACTATTCTTTACGTGAAACCTTAACGAGAACGATGCTGGAACGTTTTGAAACACCACGCGTGCTAGGAAACATATTATTTATTGACGAAGCACATTTTAATACCGATGGCTATGTTGATGTACATGAGATACTGGTATCCCGACAACTAAAGGGAACGCCATCAAAAACGTTTGCATTGTCCAAAAACGACAGTGTGGTGTGCAATTTCTGCTAGATGGATAATTGGCCCTTATTTTTATAACCAGCGAGAGACAGTCACTGCTGACGTGTGTTGCCGAATGATCGACAAGTTTTTGGTACCGCAACTGAAACAATGTCCCGGTTTCAACAACAGATCACAATTTTAGCAAGACGGGGCCACTCCACACACAGCTAGAGTTTCAATAGAAAAGCTGAGGGGAATTTTTCCCAATAAATTAATCAGCAAGTACGGAGACATACCCTGGACACCTCGGTCACCGGACATCACACCGTGCTACTTTTTTTATGGGGATACTTTAAGTCGAGAGTTTACAGTAACAATCCTCGAACAATTCAGGCTCTACAAGAAAATATCCGTGAAGTTGCTGCTATTGAACCGATGCTTTGCTCTCGCATGTTCGTAAATTTAAGAGTCCGATTGCAAGTGTCTTGAGAGAAATGGACGACAATTAGACGATATAGTTTATAAAACATAAAGTCTGCATCATTAAACTCAATTTTGTATAATAAAATATGAAAATAACGTAGTTTTTATTTTTTATTTAATGATAAATTTGAAAATTTTCCGCTGGACACCTTTAGTATGTTGCTGACAGTTAGCAAGCTATAAAAACCAACACCATACAAAATCTTTAAACCTTTAGACATTCCCGAAATTTTGATCAATGAGAAAAAGGACATGTTAGAAATTGCTATTGTTAATTATCAAAAGTTTTCGACAATCAATAACAATTTACCATGTTATGTTGGGAATGAAGACTGTGAGGATGCAATTTTTGAAGTCATTAAATCAAAAAGTGTATCTAACCAGGAGGCAAAAAATGTATTGCCGAGTTACAGTGTACTTTTTTAATTAACATTTTTGTCGAAAAATTTATTAATACGCTGTATATTTAAAGAAAAATAATCATTATTTAATTTTAGACTTGGGCAAGACCAGCAGTTCACAATGGAGTTCTGGTACCGGCACTGATGTATAGAAGTGAGGCCTGAAGCTGGCAGAAGAGGAAAGAAAGTAGACTGAATGGAGTGAAAATGAGATCACTTAGTCATATATGTGGCAGATCCATTTATGAAGAGTAAAGAATGAAAAAATAAGAAAAGAATGTAAAGGTGATCTTAGTATAGCGAGTAATATTAAGAAAGGATCACTTGGGTGGTTTGGTCATATGGAACGGACAGATGAGGAGAGAATGGTAAGATAGATATATGATGCAAGTGTTGATGGCACCATGGAGGATGGTCCTGTTAAAAAATGTAGGAATGTGTATGAGGCGAGAATTGTGTGTCAGGACAGAAGAGTGTGGCGCTATATCCTCTGTGTCTACCCCCACGGAGAAACTGCGTGATGGTGAGTAAGTTAGTTTAATTTTAACTTTCTTCGATTAATTGGGACATCCGCTTAATTGGGTCCCGATGTGTCCCAATTAAGCGGAATCGACTGTATTTCTTACGTCTTATTAATTAGCCCCCAAATAATAAAAACTTTTTCTCAGTTATGTAACATATTATATGGAAAAGACAATCCTTTTCCTTGAAATAGATTATGTTAAAAGCTGGTAAAAATGAAGAAAATTTCCAGATGTGAAAAAGCATTTACATTTCTGCTCATCCAATTACTTCTCCAGCAAATTATCTCATCTCTTAAGACAAAGCTTGATTCTTCGGGAAGACGTCGGGAATGAAAGGCGACCCGCGAACTGAGACAGTGTTATATTTTTAAACATAATTTGAAGATGATTTTATTAGTTTCTCGTTCGTTAGCTTGGGGTTTTATTGCGGCCACAGATGTCGCCAGATTACGGCGTCTGTTTTTGATTTTGATTGGTGCTCTCAAAAATATTAACCGCTCGAATGGCCACTTCAAGAAAAGCTTATTTATTGTACGGGGAGATTCTTTTATTGCTTCACAGATTCCCTCCAATCTTTTACAGCTAAAATTATTGCGGTTACAATGTCGCTTTAAAAATAGAACTTTGAAATAAATGAAAATTTTAATACCTACTGTAATTTAGACGTCACGAAACGTCGTGAATAACGAATCGTCTCTATGAATATTGCCTTGATCTTGAAAGAAAAGTATGTATATTCAGTGAAGCAATAGAACAAAATATATAATCAATAATTTTTACATATTTTCAAATAACTTGTTTTGGTGGAAAAATTGCGATTATTTTGAAAACACGTTTTTTGTTGTGAAGTTACAATTTCAGAACATACTTCTGTGCTATTTTTAATACAAATTAAATGAATCAATTGGAAAGATAATAATTAAAAATGAAAAAAATGTTTATTTATTTTAATGCAGTTTTACTAGGGAAAAAATATACTTGCGATTGGTTCAAATACTGTATCACAAATAATATTTTAATTAATGGAACAAACAAAAACAAGTTTAAGTTTCATATCAAAACCATCTATAATTATGTACTTAACCTCAAAATGACATAATAATGAAATTGACCATTAGTTTTAGTCATATTCTACCGGCTTGTACCAAAGAAGATCAAACAATGTTAGCGACAAATACCTAAAATACGCGTGATAAGTTTCAAACACCTCAATTTTGTAATTTTTCATTATCGACGATATATTTGTGATTTTTTTTTTTTGCTTTCCTGTAGTATTGATTCATCTTCAAAATATCTGTTTAAGCATTTAGATGAAAATTCAATTTTTAAACGTTTTTCGAGATTTATGTGTTTTGTTAAAAATCCGCTTTGGAATTAAGCAACCCATATACAGAAAATTCTATCCCAGTAGCTACCTAATATTTTTTAGATTTATACGTTTTTTCCGTACATCTTTCTAATTGATTATTTTAATTTGTATTACAATTATTTTATTGTAACAGTTATGAAGGGAGTTACGTTTTTTAACCTGATTTTACATATTGCGAAAGTTTTTTTTTTTTACCACTAATCGAACAATGTAACTAAAAAACAAAATTCAATTTCATGGAATAACATCTCCCGCACTTTACTGTAAGTCGGTACCTACATTCTATAATATTTTGGGCGGAACTCGAAAGGTTTTTTATGACTCGGCAAGACACGAGAACTTGATGTATGAACTTCATATATCATATTAAACGAATTACAAGGTGGCTTCAAATTTTACCTGAAAGGTTTATATTGTTAAACTAATAAATATTAACTTGATAATGCGGCGTCTGCGCTGATTGAATTGGTTTCAAACTCGCAAACCTTTTGAGTGTACAGGCGACCGCGTTACCAACTCGCTATCGAAACTTAATAAATAATGTGTATCACTTCCATACTCCTCAGGATGACAAGTATTTCTGTGTGTATTGTATTTCGGAAACGCCCATTAAATTAATTTGGTGAACTGGCCGACCCGTTGTTTTGCTCGGTCGACATATTCCATTCACCCGGTCGCCCAAATGAGCGGAATAGGATTATTCTGTACCGCGCTTCGTTATAATTTATCCACGTATGAGCTCGAGCAACATATGGCCATTTCATTGCGTTCATCCTTTTCAAAACATCAATTTGAACTGGAATGTTAATGAAATCACAGTATATTTACGACTAGCCATGTATCATTCTGAATGATTTTTGTTCGCGAAGGCATATGTACGTCATTTGCTATACTTTAGTTTCAGCGTGAGATTAAACGTATAATTATCATTCGCGTTTCACTGAAATTCATTTTGTTTGTGTGCAATTCGATCTGTAAATAATTTTTAGAGGGTTTCTTTATTTTTTAGCCAGTAGCCGTAGGTGTATTTGCATGATTTTTTTAATATAATATTTTTATGTTTAAGAAATATGTTTGGATAATCAATAATATAGTATCAAGGAGAACACATTATTACTGTGAAGTTGTAATTATTCAGAACATAGGTCAGTGATATTTTAAATACTAATTAAATGTATTAATTAAAAAAATATACATATGAAATCAATTTTATCTAAATATATTATTGTTGCGCTACCGGGATTCGAACCTAGATATCTTTCCAAACTGGAGGAGGTGCATTTTCCAACAATGCTACAGCGACAGTACTTTTGAAGACAAATTTTCGAACCCATATGTTACAATTTTCAAATTAATACATCTATCGTTCCATATGAGCCCGAAAATTTCTCATTAAAAGTACTGCGCTGTAGCACAGTTGGATAATGCACCTTCCTCGGTTTGGAAATAGATCCACATCGGTAGCGCAACAATATTTTTCAATTAAAATGATTTTATATGTATATTTTTCTAATTAATACACTTAATTAGTATTCAATAATATAGGTTTAAATAATATGAGTTTCGCTCTACTCCGCTACAAAATTATAATTATACTAATCATATCTAATTCAACTATTTAGTTATCTATCCATATTAGTTAATTTCAGTTCGGATCAGATAAAAAGTATAATTTTTAAAAAACTGCATCCGATGATGGAATAAATTTCTGAATTGGAAAATTTATTTAATAAAAATTCACCCAAAAACTTTACGTTGTTCAGTTAAATATTAATATTATATTTTTAAGAAATGGATGGTAAATTATCTGGTTGTTGGCCAGTAAACTTGGCTAGTGAAATAAGATTGTCTTTCGTTTCATCATTATTTAATTTTTATGTTATAAGACGCAAAATTGCTCAGATTTACAATTCTATTTTAATGTTTATATTTAAAAAAAAAAATGATTACAATAAGTAATCGAACTAGTTCGCAACCCTGCATTTATTAAAGATTGATAAATATTTTGAAAGGTAAAACGATCGTAGTATAACATGATCACATTCAGTTAGACATTCGTTGTATTATTAATTGGAATTCATAGAATTGAAATATGTACGCTTATTTCTAGTTTGTTATACGTCTGAAAATATTTATTAATTGTATGGTTGGCGTTGTTAATTAAATGTGTGGCTGGTTTTAAATTATGCGCGCCGGTACTACCCCATAAATATTTCAGTGCGTTTTATAAATAAGTGAGCGTGTAATATGAATGTCATCTCGCCGTACTGTACTCTGGTGTCTGCGTTTAATGGAGCTGCTTCCAGTTCAAATGAAGAATGGAAAAAAATTAATATTATTTTCTAATCTTTATTATAGACGATTTTTTCCATAATATTTCATTATTAGTCTTTAATTATTTTTCTTTGCACGCATTTTGTACCATTTATAACTTGTTATGTTTGTTATGGTTGGCTCCATTGCGTGAATTCAGTTAGTTTTCTAAATGATGTAAATATAAGTATTACTTACTTATCGTTATGTGAATAAAAAATAAAAATTGACGTGAAATATATATATATATTTTTTTTTTTTTTCAATTTTTCGCTGATAACCATGATGATTGCTTATGTATAATATTTACGTAACTTTGTGATTACGTACGATTAATTAATATTTTAACATTTGTAATTAATTGTGAATGCAAAAAGTTCGGGATAATTCAATGCGTATGATGCAAGACTTATCGAAAGAAAACTTCTGACATAATTGTTTCTTCTCTAAAAAGAGTTAATCTTTCTGAATCAAGTAATGAGGATAAAATAGAGCTTATGGATTTTTCGTATCATAGTATTCCTCCTATAATTCTGTCCCTAACCACGGAAGGAATGTGATAAAACGAACTCGCCAATAAAATGCCTTATTAGTAATTCAGTATACCTAATTACTTAACAATAATTATTCATATTTTTTTATTTATTATCTTTGTTTTATTAACCACTTAATTGAGTTTAAATACATCTACCGGTTTCGAAAAATACCATTTTCTTCTTCAGAACTCAATTAAGTGGTTAATAAAACAAAGATATTTTAAAAAATATATGAATTTTAACCACAAAGTTAATATTGCTAATTTTAAAAGTAATAATTATTCAGTATAATCGTGTTGGCTTTTAGTTGAACAATGTATTTAAATTAATTACATTCTAATAATTTTCTACTTTTATTAACACTGTCCCATCATCCCCCACTCTCCCTTACTCAACGGGTTTGTTATGCACATTTTTCTTTAAATTTCTATTCACTTTTTATATTAGTGTTTATTTGTTTTATTTTGCAAATCGCCTCGTAATATTCCTTTGTTAAATATTACGTGGTTACTGACCTCATCTAATTTCCTGGGCGTTTTTTTACTACCGACCTTGAAAGCAGCTCAAAAGCGAATTTAATATCAAATGCAATTTGAACATTAATCACGGCGCGTCCAATGGAGATCTCCGTGAAGATTTATTGTATAAAGAACACAACAAAACGCCATCTCTCATTCCGTATAAACATCATTACAGTTTTATCGCCTCTAGTGTTCAGGAATGTTTCGGCAGTTTGTCATCGCGTCCCGTTGATTTATTCTTTATTGCTGTCGCTAAGTACATTTTAAACCCTCGAATAAATATTATACTCTAAGTGCGCCTTGTAAGGGATTCTCTTTATATTCCACGCGACAAATGCTAAGGGATACTACAAGTAAAATATGAGCTTAAGATAAACGCGGCTTCTTTCCTCAACATTTTCACCTGCTTCGTGTCGATTTTTAACCATGTTCTAATCAATAATTTACTTTCGCTTGAATGAATATTGAATCCCCCATAATAATATTTTGAAACTCCGCAGAATTGGAATGTAAATTACGGATCAATATTAAAGTTTTATTTTATATTTTAATTCGAGCTTTTACAAATGTTGTGTCGATTTGAAAGCCATTATAACGCTAAGCAACAAACAAGAAAATAAATTTATATTTATGGTTCAACAAAATTGGTATATTTACTGTATCATAAGATTCGGGCGAAAATCAACTTACTGTACTACATATGTATGTAGTTAACTATTCACAACCCTTTTTTTATGTAGATTATCTATTTATTAATTCCCTTTATCAAATTGATAAATTGAGTAATAGTAGATTTAAGTATTAGTGTTCTTTTTCCAATGTGCCTGTGTCAGTAGCCAGTAGATATTTCAAAATTTTTAAGGGCGTAAAAGAGCTTATGGAAATTTATGTCCCCAAAGTATCAACCCTTTTCTACATTATTCATTCATTTTGATCTTCGTTTATTACCCTTTTCTATATTCGTTGGCCATTAACGCATTATTTTTGTAACATAAACAAACTTCCACTTTGAACTGTTGTTCTAGGTCGAAACTACGCTTCGTCATCGGCGTCGATCGTAACGAGATATACAAATATTATTTATTTCCCAGTTATTTTGAGCTCGTGTTAACATAGCTGTTCACTGTTACTCGAAATCACTTTGGAATTTTTATCTAATGTTACTGACGTTTATGAATTTATTTATTAATGACACGTTAGTATGTATTATATTATGTATTATTTTAGACGAATGTCAATAAAATATTGTAAAAAGAAAATATCGGCGAGCGAAAATACATATAATTATAATATTTATAAATATTTTCTTTTAATCCTTCCTCTCTACTAAGATACTTGAAATATTTTTTTGTAAACGTTAATTCTCTAAATAACTAAAAAATGTCAAAGTTAAAGAATGTTGTTGTAGGTATTGCATGTCATCGAATGGAAATTAAAATAAATCGAGCTGTAATGATTAATTTGTCGTTTTCATCAACATGTTGACACTAAATATTAGTAAAACTAATCTACATTCAGTCATTCAGAACTCTAATAATGAATAATATTATTGCGATAATTATTTTAAAAATTTCCTCGTGTATTTCGTCACATTTTGAGACCCGAAAACATTCTCGAACTTGTACTCTTATCTGCAGCTCCACAAAAACTCATCAACATTCTTTTAGTAAGACGCCCGTATGGATTTTGAGTACAAGTAGATATTCTGAATAGGCCAGAGGGCGAGCCGGTAACGTTTTAATTATGGATTTCACGCTCGACTCCGCGCTCACCATAATATTTGCATAAATGACGTTCCATCGCTCGCTGTGGGTGCTTACGCTTTTAATTGCCCATTTTGGTGGCGGCCATCGGCACCGCACTCATTTTACCGCCAAATTTCAATGATATCCGTTTTTGCTCCCGCGGTCGTGGGGTTTGATGAATTGTTTCCAATTTGGATATTTCGGACTATTTAAAATAAGAAATAATGTTAATTTCTTTTTTCATTCGGCTTTTGTGATTTGTGATTCATTTTCATGACGTAATTTTGTAGAGTGCGGATCTGAGGCACGTACAGCCACGACGCTCGATGAGTTTTAATCGAGTGCGCAATTATGCAATGGATGACTTTTTGATACTATAGCCTTCAGGCAAATATTGCTTGGAGATCGGCGAGCGTTGTGGCTGAACGCGGCTGTGCGCTCACCGCTTTTACCGATCGTTTGTCTTTGTTCGTTGTAATATAAACAGCAAAAACATGGAGTGGATATTAGTTGTGAAGGAGTCAGTTGTCCTGATGCTTGAAGATTGGATAATTCGAGTGATTTACACTTTCCTGTTAAACAAAAGTTAAGGACTCAATTTATTCTAATACGTAAGATCATAGCGCGGATATTTTAATTTAGGAAAAAAAAAAAAAATCGACTAAATTTATGTTATAACGATTAATATTTATCATAATTCTAATACTTACTATTTCCGAGGCAAGTTTGTCGAACTCCGTAATCACATGTGTGAAAATAAAACGTTTGTTTTTTTAATTCTACCCGTTTAATTTACTTGAGACGCGTTTCGTAATTTGCTTGAGACGGCAGATTGATAATGCCCTTACAAGGCGAAACTCGTTACAAGTAAATTAAACGAGTAGAATATAAAAACAAGTGTTCTATTTTCATATATGCGATTCCAAACATGTACTGTAATATATGGGGAAATAAAAGTTGGCGGCGTATGGTACGCCTATGGGCACTATAGAAGAATAGATTTTTTTTTAATCGCTTCAGCGGAGGTGTATTTAATTTAAAGCTCTTTGCAAATGCACTTTCTTCTATTCAATTAATAATTAATAATAGTAATGCAATTTGCAAAAAAGAGAATTTCTTCCGTTAGTATAAATTAAGTGATGAATTCACAATTCATCGGTTGAGTTCTTCAGAATACACTTTTCCTTAATAATTTCTCAAACTACAGTAAATACGCCACTGGTAAAATACAATTCATCACAACTTATCAATTTAATTGTTTAAATTCTCCAGTTCTAAAAATGGTAATCCAGGCGCCACCTAGCAGGGCGAATTTCATTAATCGGTAACTGAGAAATATTGCATTTCAAAGATATGTGTCACTGAAGTAAGATGCGTAGAAAAAATCCAACGAGATTAACAAAGCTAATACAGCTTAGCTTTGCTAGATTAACAAAGCTAAGCTGTATCAGCTTTGTTAATCTATCAGAGCTGTTAATCGGGAGAGCAGTCTACAGACAATATAAAATAAGTTCTTTACATTTTTTCAGTAGCATATTTATTTTGGTTTAATTATAAATATTAAATTAAATTAATGATTTAGAAAGATATACAAAAAAAATCTATCTATCGAAAAAATATTTTATCGCTACCGGGATTCGAATCAGAATCTTTTCACATCCAAGAAAACGCGTTACCATTCTTGCTATATCAACTGAATACGTTTTCAACTTTTTTTTCGATAGACAGTTTTTTTTGTATATCTTTCCAATTGATTTATTTAATTTGTGTTTTAATTAACACATAACTATGTTCTAAAATTGCAACTTCATAGCAAAAATGTGTTTTCATTAAAAAATATAAATAGTTAGTTAATTTTTTTACACGTTCCTCATTTTCCCGTTGATCTTACACAGTCATACTGCGCTCTTCCCGTTGATTTTAGTCATCTCGCGCTGTTCTCATTGTATCTTCCCAACACGAGTGTTCAATGTGCATATGTAATGTACCCATTATTATGATAGTGGTCTAAATCATGTTTCTTTCGTTTCGAGACATTTAAAGGTTTGCGTTTGAATTGATTAAAAAATATTTTTATATTACACAACACAATGTTTCAAAATCTATTTAATCTATTAAATTTATAATTTATTTCGACATATAAATGTTGCATGTAGCTTATAAGGAAATACAAATTTAAGGTTGAAATGACTTGTATACTGTATTATTAAAATAAACACTAGCGGAATACCGTTGAACTTCGTAACAATAAACTGAATATAACGCTTCAAATTTTTCACAATTGTTACAATTGTGACGCGAAATAATTGTTAAACTCATTTTTTTAAATTTCTTGACTTTCATAATAATGGCCACAACAGTTTATCGGAAATATAAAAAATCTATACTTATTTCATTCCGGATATAAATCGTGACAGACACGTTATCGACGAATCAACGTTATTATAAAATAATACAATTTCCAGTATCTCAGCGATAGCCCCCATAAAGCTAATTTAAAAAAATACTGTTCACATTTTACATATTTTAATTATTATACGTTGTCATTATTTTACTACCGACTTTCTCACAGCCAATTCGGGATGGAGGTACGTGATAAAGATTTTTACGCGTCTCGTTCAAGCGTGTGATTGGTCCACATCTGACACACTTCCAGGAAAATAACTTAACGCAAACGGAACAAAAGAATATAACGTTGAAATCAACCCATTAAAATTGTTACGATTCCGTCATAAAAATACATTATGAAGTTGCAAGCGTTGGCTCGCGCTTCGGTCGTTTGTACCCTTTTGATTTATGGATACCAGTAACTAAAAAAAAAATTCCAACGTTTTCACGTTTTGAGAGGAATTTGAAAAAAAAATTTAAACATATTTTTTTTTTCAGAGGATAAATATTCACGGATGGATAGTACAGTAATTATCATTTCAAGTGTATGAATGGATGTGTATGTAAGCGAAACTATTATTTAACTCTGGTGATATCTATTACATAAAGCGCTAAAAATTATTTATATGCGTGTGTGTTACGGTAACACGGTATAATCCGCATCACCTACTGTGATAGAGCGATTAAGGCGTCATAATCAGATTCTCACTGGAAGCCTAGGTTTGAATCCTAGCGGTTGCGAGTTTTTTTTTTAACATGAATTATATGCTTTATTATCACGCGATCATTTTAAAATATAGTAATATTTGCCTAAATATTCAGCAGACACAAAACGACCTGTATATTTGTACAAATATCTGTCAAGTAGTGCTTGGAAGTGCGAGACAAGGAAGGTACGTAATCATATTATTTCAAAATATGGCGCCAAGTATATTATAATTGTTGTACGTGCAAAATGTAAAAGCACATGTCGCCCCTGGCCTATTAGTATTAACATAATATGTTATATTATACTAGTTTCTATATGTATATTTTCTCACATTGTTACTAGAAAGAATGGGTAATTTCATGTCCTTTCATTCAAACATTCAAATATATTTTTATGCATATTTGTCATCCGTGTGCCATCAGCACACAATTAGCACCCTCTCCTTATACGTTCCTCATGATCATTGCGACACTTGTTTGTTTCTCCTGTTCGTTATTTTACAATCAGCTTATAGAATGTCGAACATGTTCCCCGAATCCATACACGGTTGACGTATGTCGAGAATGCGTGCCTCTTTTCTCATTATCATTGTCCATCAACTGTTCTTTATTCTCCAGGTTTTTTTAACTCTCCAATTAATTATTTCCATCCAACAGCCTCCTTCCCATCCTCTCACTTTGTCGCATAAATGACATGGACTCCACCCCAACGCAGAGAGGACTTGCGTAGGATAATAAAGTAAAATATTTAGTTAGCTTTCTCACTGAAATTGGTAAATAAAAACATTTTTATGAAATAAGTCTGACTTAATTCACTCAATCATTCAATTCACCCCAAATATGGAAAATTAAGTACGTATTGATTTCGTGTACTCTTTTTTTATGTATGAAATACTTTACTTAATATCTCTATACATGTAGCGAGGTTTCATGTAACAGCACCTGGAATATTTGGAATCAATATGTGTAATCTATACCTAACTCTTTTGAGCACCATATCATCGTATATATATATGCATGATATCTATGTACGTAATAAAGGTAGATATATATAATAGTTGTATAGATTCCTTATCATTATTGATTTTGTAAATATTGCGATAAGCGACGCAAATTTCATTGGAAATGCAAATCCATCACGGCTATTTCTACATTTATTAGTTTCTAAAGTCGTCACCGGGTTATTGGCATAAACAAATAGATTGTCTAATGTCGCGACGTGAAACCGGTTACTGTAGGAGAATACCGGAATAAGATATATCTTTATTTTTCTTAAATATAGCTCAATATTTTGTAGTTGAGTGAGTTAATCTGTATATTATATGTAGCTGGTTAAATAATTGCTATAGTATCAAACCTGTTGCGAAATATCTTCCCACAGCTTCACGTACCTACGTATTATCTTGGCATTCTCTGTGGGCACGTGTATTGTAAGGTTATCTCATTCACCGAAATTACAAAACCACCATACTTAATGCTCAACAAACGCTTCTGCAATAATTAATAGGTGTGTTTTAAATTATATATTCATTTATTTATGATCACGTAGATGAAGGTATTCAGTATATTCATTCCATTGTTCAGTATATAATCATCGCCAAAGAAAGCGTCTGTATTTTGGCTAATTTAAAAAATAATACTCTAAATAATTCCAAATTCACAACATTACATTGGCAAGCGTTTTCTATTATTATTTATTTAACTCATTTCAAAAATGTTGACATTTTATTTAGAATAAAAATATATTTGAAATAAATAAAAAAACAGTATATTGCCAATATTCCTTACGGTTAATAGTCTGTCAAGTTTAAAACAAACAAGTAATTATCAAGTGAATATTATGTTCCAGGCCGATGTTATTTTATTCATCAAAATTTCAAGCGCAACTCGGACCATTCTATTGAAACCACATGTGTTGCTGGCCTAATCCACCCAATTCGGCCACCAATAAGTTTTTACTGCATTGCCTCTTGCATCCTAAAACAAATAGGGCCCGATGATTCCGCTGGCCCACATGGCGAACCGTACAGTAACTCTGCGTGCGTGTAAAGGTCGTTGGTGGATCAATTGAGGATTTTCAGTTCCCCTATAATGACTGTATTGTTTATTAATAAAACCCACCAAGTCGAAATGAGCTTTTCGTCGCTCATGATGATTTTTTTCCAAAAGTCGGATTTGTGATTGTTTAAATGTTTTAATGACTTCAACATATGGTTGAAGTGTTAGATACTTCTAATAAATTGTAATTAACTATTATCTACGATTGCTAAATATGAAATTAACAAATATCTGTCAAACCAAAATGCCGGCCAAATAAAATCGGCCTGGAACATAATATTCACCCAGTACATTTTAACAAATATATTTCTTGAATTGACTCTTTATTAGACTGTACATGCAGCACTACCAGAGATTATTTATTTATGACGAGATGAATCTTAAACACGAAAGACGCTTTGTGTTGACAATGTTTTTATTAAAATGAAATCTATAATAGAAAACTTGACCAATAAGCATCTTGAATCTGTTTATTTAAATTGTGCAGTGTTCGCATTAAATTTATGTGCGAGTTATGTTTGGTAATTCGACCCTTAAATATTCTCCTTTGTGACATATTCACTTAGTCATGATGATGAGGGAACGAACTTTGTGACGTTTCATCCTTTTGTAACTGCTTACATTATCAGGACAACCCTGAAGTTATGATGATTTATCTTAACATATTATGTAGTACGTACCTACATAAATATGTTGTACAAGATTATGCTGCATATATTTACCATTTCTTGCTGTTCAATTAATTGTTTTGATATCTAACCAACGCGGGCGTTATAAATTAATGAAATTGTTACTTTTAATTGATTTTCACGGTCGATTAAGATTATAAATTACTTTTTTTAATGAAGTAGGTCAACGCGTGAATAACAATGCGTATATCTATAAAAAAATATCAAAGTTAATAAATAATCCATTATCGCTTAAAATTTATCAAAAATGTTGAAATATCCCCAACTTTGGTTTTTTATCAGAGATTTATTTGAAAGATCACTTCAATGATTCACAACATGATAATAATATACTTCTAGTAGAAAACCTGACTGTGCCCGAGTGTGTAGACATGTGAATTAATCTTTGAATTATATATTAATTTAGTTATATCTTATAGTTTGTCCGACATATCGAATTTAATGTTGTACCGTGATGATACATATGTTGTTTAAAACATACCCTGATTTAAGTGATATACACATTTAACCTTTTATTTATGTAGAGATGCTATAAAGTATTTAAGTGATATACTTTTATTTATGTAGAGATGCTATAAAGTATTTAAGTGATATACTTTTATTTATGTAGAGATGCTATAAAGTATTTAAGTGATATACTTTTATTTATGTAGAGATGCTATAAAGTATTTAAGTGATATACTTTTATTTATGTAGAGATGCTATAAAGTATTTAAGTGATATACTTTTATTTATGTAGAGATGCTATAAAGATTCTCAATAATATCAAACTTATTTATGATCACATATGTCAAAATAAAACACTCGTTTTTATGTTTCTACTCGTTTAATTTATTTGAGACACGTTTATATAAAAAAAAAATTTGATAAATTATAGACAATTCGAGAATTTGATTCTGCCGAAACCTTTTTTCTGTTATAAATGTACCAAGGAAGTGGAACAAGATCACCGATTCAACATTGCTACATTTTTTTTTTTTTTTAAAGATCATTCGTCTTGAATCCTAGATGCAAACATTATATAAATTCCAGAATAACAAAAATAACCGCCCTTTTCTACAAATTACCATTAGTGTTGAAATTGAATAGTTACTTAGCATAATTAGAAGCATTTAAAGTGTATGGAAATCCTCAGAATTCCAATGAATAATATTGTCCCTTTTCATCTCATGTAAATAAATTGTAGGTATAGCTGTCCCCTATTATAGTTATATACAAATTATTGAGTTAAAATTTTTAGATTCATAATGCCCTTGCAAGGCGAAACGCGTCTCAAATGAATTACGCATTAAACAAACAACGAATAGAATATAAAAACAAGTGTTGTATTCTCACATATGTGAAATACAACATGGTTCTACAAGCTTACCTCGGAAACCGTAAATTATTTATGATATTACACATAGTGCCTGCACTGCGACGGAAGTTTATGATTCCAAGATATTTAAATATTTATTCAAAGTATATTTATTGACCTGCATATTATTCCACCTGTTTATAAAAATTATCATAGATGATGAAAGTCTGAAGGAAGTGACTAAAATAAAATATTCGGGAGTCATAACAGATTCAAAATTGAATTACAAGATACGTGACGAAAAAGATTGCTAAGAAAATCTAACTTCCGGAAAGGATCAGAAGATTTATTAGTACTGAGTCTTGTAAAATAGTATACAACTCTGTTATTATTCCTCACATCAACTACTGCAGCAGCATTTTGTTTTTGGCTAACGAAGAAGAAATGCAACAATTGTCAGTGTTGCAAAATAAAGCTTTGAGAATAATACTTAGAAAATATAGATATACTCGGATCAGTGCAATGCTGAAAGATCTGAATATGATGACCTTTAAGCAGAAAATATATTTTTTTAATATAATAGTATTTATTTACAAAAATCTCGAATACTAAATTAATGTATTAATTATAAATATATACATATAAAATCAATTTTGTCGAAAAATATTGTTTTTGCGTCACCGGGATACGAACCTGGATCTCTATTTCCAATCCGGGGAAGTGCACTACCTTTGTGCTATAACGCCAGTATTTTTCTTGACAAATTTTCGAACCTATATGTTACATTTTTCAAATTAATACACCTGTCGTTCCATTATTTGAAAGCCATCTACATTATTTTTACAGAATCTCAAATACCTTTGAGTAAACCGACTGCAGACGCCAGAATTATCAATTCATTTTTATTAAATTTTGGACACATTGATACAACATATTTTATTAAGGAAAACACATTCTTATTGTGAAGTTGTAATTATTCAGAACATAGGTCTGTGATATTTTAAATACTAAATTAATGTATTAATTATAAATATATTCAAAATTGATTTTATATGTATATATTTATAATTAATACATTAATTTAGTATTTAAAATATCACAGACCTATGTTCTGAATAATTACAACTTCACAATAAGAATGTGTTTTCCTTAATAAAAATCTCAATAAGAAAATATCAGCGGAATTTACAAAAAAAATTATGCAAATCAACATGAGCACGAGCATCGTACAAGAGGAAGGGATAAACTGAGCCTGCTATTCAGGAAGAAGGCCAAATCTTACAAATCGATGATGTATAGTGCGATGAAATTTTTTAATGAAATGCCAGAAAACATAAGCAAGGAGGAGAAATTGAAAGACAAAAGAAAATACTTTAATCTTGTTTATATTATGGTGTATAGTTTTTTATATTATAGGAGTGCTTATGTATGCACTATGTTAAGAATTAAATAAATAAAATATATTTTCATTTTATTAAATATTCATTAGTTAAAAAAATTAACATGACTTAGTTTTAGACTAAAATTTAATCAGTGAAATAAAATAATAGCAACATCAAAAGAAGTTATGAAAGAGAACGTAATCTAAAAAATAAGTGCCACGATAGCGAACCTACGGGAAGTTTCTTCAGCGGGAACCTGCGTAATGCTGACTTATTAGTTTTGTTGTTGCCAGGACTGGTAAATCCTACTGTAGTTGCTCCGGCAAATTATTGTTCATTGCTCGCCCACGGTACAGACTCTTGTTTATTGTAAAAGCAACGGAGTGCATTTTCATGTCATAATTCCGTGAGGAACCGTTGCCGCTCTGGACCAAGCGATGTTCACAAGTAAAAGCAATACCGTTATATTTACTCCGTTTAATTGGAATATTTTGTAAGAAACAAACCCGAAAAAACTAACGTGGGAATTCTTCACGGTTTGTGGAAATACTTTCGATTGGATGTGATTAAGCGGTTTAATGATTTCCCTGTAACTGTGAGTTTATTTTTCTTTTTGTGTTTCTAGAAAACACTGTGAAAAACTATGTATATACATTTTTTTTTTTACTGTTTCCGGGGTAAGTTTTGTAGAACTTCATAATCACAAACGTGTTTTCTTGATTCTACTCGTTTAATTTACTTAAGACGCGTTTCACTATGTAAGGGAATTATCAATCTAATAATTTAACTCAACAACTTGTATTTATATCTATTGTGGGGGACATTTATACAATTTTATTTGCATGAGATGAAAAGGGACAACACTATTCATTGGTATTCTGAGTATTTCCATAAATTTTTTAATGCTTCTAATTATTCTAGGTAACCTTTCTGTTCCAACACTAATGCCCTTACAAGGCGAAACGCGTCTCAAGTAAATTAAACGATTTGAAATAAAAAACAAGTGTTGAATTCTTAAATATCTAAATTGTTAATGTTAGTTAAACCTTCTTGGAAACAGAAAACGTAACTACATCCATTAGCGAAGTTTGGTTGGTTACAGATAAACTTATACAAATAATCGCATCCCTGTACGAAGAAGGTACTGCATGTGTTAGAATCAATGGATTATTCATACCATCATTTAATATTATAAAATATATTAAACATGGTTCAGTAATGTTTTTTGTTTTTTGAGAACATCCAGATACGACGCCACACATCATGTATATTTGTAAGTTGTCAGTACTGAGCATATAAATTGACTTACAGAATGTCTTAAACGTGTGAAATTATTAAAAATATGCCAATTTGCTCGTAATAAATTTTTAATAGATTATGGATTATTACTTTTGTATTATTATTATTTTTTTTTAAATAGAAATGCGTACACGGAATACATGTCACATCAATTATCATAAAAAAATCCTTACATCACATCATTCAACGCTGTACTTTCACTTTTGCTCCACTCGTGCGCTCAACTATAGTCCGACCAACGTAAATTGGCGAGCGGTGACTTCCAGAACTAACATTCCCTCCGTTCGCGCGCGGCTGTTCCTCTCTTCATAAGGTTAAGTATAAGCACAGTGGCGCCCTCCCCTGTTCGCCAATTTACGTTGGTCGGACTATAGACACACACATCAACAAAAGTATAACATATCAGTAGGCTAAGTTGATTGTCGATTTTGATATCCTTCACCCACAACAGAGCTTATCGCCGTAACATAAAAAAGCCATAGTGCATAGATACATTTATTTATCTTTTTCATAGATGATTGCGACGAAACTGGAATGTTTAATATTAATGCTAAAGCAAAAATTAGCGATCATCTGCTCTTTATTGTGTGCATATAGATAATGCAGTGGATTACAGAGCTGTTAGCTGTTATATATGATGAATATTTGGAAAAAATAGAAGAGTTTGTGCATTTGGGAAGTACATTTGATAGGATCGAAAAGGCTGAGAAAGATATCGAAAGGAGGGTGATTGGGGGAATAAAGTGAATGATGTATATCCTGGCTTGTGCTATTTATTTATTCCAGTTTATTACATGTACCATGCGCGCTATTCGATTGTTAGAGCTTTTGAGTGAGCCCACATGAATTCCAGTATTTGGTTTATTTAATCATGCCAGCTCTTTCGAGAACGATCTCTGTTTCTATCGCCTTCAACATCACATATTTTCTTAATCATTTTCTCTTCGTTCGAACATTCCACATGTCTAAATCATTTTAGTGATCAAACTTTTCAACCGTGCTACAGCCAGATTAACATTCGTGTAACATCTTGACCCCGGCGAGTGCAGATTTTTTATATCGCAATCTTTAAAAAAAATATATTTTTTTTGTCTTTGCACTTGTCTGGCTTTGACACATGCCAGGAATCGTTATAATGAGTGGTCGCACGTGCGTGCTGTCTTTCTTGCTCACTCACATTTACACGTACATATACGTAAAGTTGCGAGTGAGACAAAAAAACGGTTGAGCCAGTGCATCATTTGGGTCTATCCTTCAATATAATCTTAGCTGCAATGCCAAACGTACGCTAGATAATATTCAGACTTTGTTAAAATCACACGGCAAACCTTTAACTAATGAATGCAAGAAATGAACTGCTTTACTGTGTCCCAAGAAAATGACGTCTCGTAACCTGTGTCGAAATCATTGAAAAGGCCCTTTCTCATCACAATCAATTCATGCAATTGTTAGAAAAAAACGACGAAGATTACGATCTAGTGTTGTAACGGCTTATTTGACAGTTATCGATTCATTTTGCATAATAAACGTAGGGAGGTCAAGCAAGGGAATCTAGATTCTTTATTGTTCCGCGGAATAAAATAAATGAATTATGTTATGTATGTCTTTTTTTTTGTTGTTTTTATTAATAATTTTTGATTTATAAATTATTTGTGTTTCATATTTTAAAATGTTTTTTTTTAAATCCCCCGTTGATCGCGAAATTTCGCTTATCGCGACCGTGTCCAGAACGTATTCCCCGCGATCAACGGGGGTTACATATATTATTAAGGTATTTTATCAGTTCATCGCAATCAAGTTGATATTTATACATTGCTCATTTGATTGCAAGGATTAACGAACACTAATAAAGGATGGTCTTATTATGTTTTGTTTTTCCAATACAATTTATACTGTACTGTTTTAGGATATTCAAATTCTCTAAACCTTTCTATTAAGATGTACACACGCAAATATATTTAAATTTTATATAGAATTTTACGGGGCTGTGGAATCGGAGTCAGTCAGATATTTTTATCTGAGTCATCCGATTCCGACTCTTTTAAAAAAATTGTTATATTTTAATTAATCGATAATGTATGTATCATTTATAAAGTAACAAATGTGTATACTTCAAAAGTTTGGGCCGAGAGCGAATCATTAATTCTGTATGCATATGCATACCCAATATATTTATTCAGATGGTCATTCTTTTGCGATAATATAATTTTTTACACTAGCGCATGTGACTGAGCAGATTGGTGCTGCACCTGAGAATTGTTTATGAAGAGTATTTTTTTCTTAATCCTTGCTCGCATAAAATGACTCGGAATGTAAGCTAAAGTCGAAATCGGAGTCGGTAAGTTTTTAAACGATTCCACAGTCCTGGAATTTTACTAATTCTATTTTAATTCTCCACGAGTTTTGTAAGTCTAATTATCTTTGATACTCAGAATCCTACTCATATAAATAGCGGCTTTATTAATATCATTATTTTGATAATATCGCCATGTGTCATCTTGCTTTATTTTTTGCGTTATTAAGATTACAGTAAAATGACTCCAGATGCCATTATTATAGACTGTTATGTGATGTGGCATTTCTTATCTCCTTCAATTAAAATGAATTCGAGATGCATCAGGCGAGCCCATTATAAAGGGAAGTTCTCTCAAGTGTGCATTTAGCCGATAACAATCGAGCATTAAGATGTTGTCGCTGGCAAAACATCGCCGTGATTGCTATCAGGTTATAGTATGCTAATATCTGGTATTTGTTCTCGTCTGGGTGTGGTGAGACATAACGTCCCTATACCCTTAACTCGTGAGTATTCGCGCTTTGCCATGAAGTAAACCCAACTTTTTAGGCATTACGATTTTGTAAATTTTATTCGGCACATATAAAATTATTTCATACTAAACGAATCAAAAAAACACACTTCCCTGAACAGTTTAATTTAAGAAATAATACTTTAGATTTTTTGTAATCTAAAAATAATTATGTCTCTGGTAAATAATTTACCTTCCGCAAAATAAATCAGAAATAATATTTCCAATAATCTGGTGGTAATTATACCAGTTACCTATTGGATATATTTGAATTTATATTTTTTTTTTCTGAAAAGAACGATACACGAGTAATTAAGAGTTATTTTTCTAGGCCCCTCACAAATTTATGGAGTTCACGGATGATACTTGTTTCGAAACTTGCACAAAATCTAATACGGAGTGAACTATGATATTATGTGTACCGACCTTTACCGCCAAATCTCCGAATCCTGAAAATAAAGTCACGTCCGCATGGACTATAACATCACAATTAACTCTCATTTTAATAGGATGTTAAAGTCTTTCCTTATTTTTAACGCATTTTTTTTTTGCCTGGGTAATTTGCACCCAGGCTTGCGACCGTTCCTGGTTAAACACATTATTCTTATCACGTAAAATAAAACCTTTCGTTTTATATCGTAACGAACGACCAGTGTATAATTACCAACATCGATTTTCGATCGTTCATTGTGATGCAGTTGCTGCATTCTATCTCATATATTTTATGTCATCAGCACTTGCCAAAAGGAGATGGAAACTGATTTCATCGCTGGGTTTACATTATAGTAAATGTGGTAAATGGGCCACGACAATATTATTAAAAAAAATATCCATTGTAAATTTTTTGTGAAAAATGTTAAAAACATTCGCGAAACCTTATTCAAACTTTTAAAATCGATTTAAAAAGTTATTGTATTTGATAAAATGATGTAGATCGATTTAAAGAGATCTTTTAGTTGATCCCTCTTATTGAGAATCCAAAAAATGATGCAATACCTCGCATGTCCAAAGGTTACACACCCAGTTCGAATTCGCGACTCGATCACAAGGCACAGTGATATACAATTTATACGGAAATTCATAACAGATTTAGATGGTTTTGATTTTCAAACATTATTCTAATCAGGATTTACTTCTTTACCTGCCCACAATTCACCCGAGATATTTTTCAAGTTGACACGTAATATTATTAACGTAGTATTTCGTTCAATGTGCGAATTTGAAAAACTTTTTTTATTTTATATGAAAGTATTTAGTTGTTTATCTCTTTATATTTTAAAAGAAATATGAATTAAACAAAACTTATCTATATTTTAACCCTTTCTTACGTGCGAAGACTTAATTATTACTTAAAATACGAAGCTTTATTTCAAACCTCGCGCTTTCCGAAGAATTTAAGAAGATTTTCGTGTTATTTATTTCAAAGAAATTAGAAACACCTTTAAATGACACTGAGAAACGAGGGTAACTTTTGTAATTTAATTAAGTATAAAATATTCCCCTCCAACACCAGACTACCATAGATAGATGAGACGAGAGTATTGTGAATTTTAAATTGTTTTATAAAACCCAGGAATTTGTAGTCATCTTCTTCACCTTTTAAAACAATGGTGAATTTTTGTGTTCAAAGGTAAACGGGATGAACGTTACCCAGATTATCAAATAAAATTTAATCTAAATTTGCCTACTTTATATTAATCTCAGGTTATTTTCGCTTGGTTGCATTTTGAATGCTAACACAATAATTAAACTACTTAATGGCTGTACCGTCTGAAAACTGTTAGTAACGTAAATTGAACAGTATCAATAGACGTGCCGCACAAAGTGCAAAATTTTCAAATTTAACAATATATAGAGATTTTTTAACGAGTTTCATAAATTTCAGGTTACTTGAGAGTTAGGACGTTTACTCACTATATGTAATTCATTGTAAAAATCATGAATTATTGTACTCAAGATTGCTCGCTACAAAGCATTTATAAAAACTGTATTTTGAAATAGATGGACCATTCTTAACAAATTTGTTTCTAAATATATTACATTATTATATTAAAGTATGTATAAAATGTTTTTTTTTTATAATTTCTTGAATTTTTTAATTTTTAGTGACGTCAAATATGGGGGCTCAGTATAACATAACTTTTTATAAAAATAATACCTGGAGTGATTACTCGAAAATAGATTTAAAAAAATATTACACTAAGTGAGTATCTTACCTCTGGACTAAACAAGTACAAAATAGGTAAAACTTTAAAAAAATTCTTGATATATTATTAAAAACATGATTGTTGGAATCCAATTTTTTGGTCTGTTTATTCATAATCACTTTTGTGGAACCCATTTGGCAGCACATTTTATTATATTTCTAGTGATAACAGCTTTGATATATCACTTGGCATATGTACAGGGTATAACAAACCTAGTTTTATGGGTGGATATCTGACTAAATTATGAGTCGAAAATGTTCAAGTAATATGTGCCTAATCTCAACCATGTCAGATATGAGTATTTAAAAAATTATGCGATTATATTATTAATTGAAATATCGAATGCAAAAAGGTTAAAAGTCATCGAATTTCATTAAGGGCCTGAAGCAAAGATAAAGATTAATAATTTATTTATTTAACTTAAAGCTTAACATGATTTTGTAAATATTTCAAACAATCGTATTTTCCGTAACAGTGCAGAATTTGCACATATTCCTTATACATTTTTGACTCGTAATTCAGTCAGGTTTTCACCCATAAAATATTTTGGACTAGGTATGTTACATCCTGCATACATAACACTGAGAATAGGCCGCATGTTAAAATATTTTAATGTATGATCTTACTGTATTTCTGATGGCGTTGTACTGAACACGTACAAGTGATAACATAATTGTTAACAACGATGAATATATTGAATATGCCATGATGTTCATACTTTATGCTAAATCCGTAGTTTGTACTCATAGGTTGAGCGCGTTAACTATCATAAGCGAGGATATCGTTAACGTGAGCAGTCCAAATATCGAATATGTAACGAAAACTTTGGATGGCGCAATTGGCCTCGCCAGTGTATATCTTCGAATTAGGTTATTAATACTACACCAGACCTAGATCGCAATGTTTTATGGGTGGATACCGGATATATGATTTGAAAATATTCAAGGAGTGTGTACAAAATTCTGTACAGTTAAAAAAATATTATATGAGATTTTTCCAAAATCATGCTAAGCTTTAAGTCTTTATACTTCGAAATAAATATTTTCAAAATTGACCCACTATTGTTTTATATGTTGGCCCCAAATTGTCTGGCCGCTCGAAGTATAATTTGGAATCAATAAAATATTACATTTTTACAAAATGATCGCATATCTAAAATTGTATTAAATGCTTATAACTCTGACATAGTTGAGATTAGGTACTTGGAGCTTGAACATTTGGTACTCATATTTTTAATACGTGATTACCTTTGAAATATTGGGTTCTATGTGTGTTATACCTAGTGTTATTTAAAGTGTAATCTAAATAGATTATAAATGTACTTATAAAAAACTTTAACAAAATTTGGTTAGATAACTATGTGTACTTACCTATATTGCATTTTAAGATACTTCAAAAGTATATTATTTTATGTGCAGTTTATTAAAATATCTTTGGGGGACATTTCGTGTTCCATTGCAGGGTTAATGTCGCTGAATTCAGCTCTGATGATAGACCCTGCAATGGGATCCGAAATTTTGACCGGAAAAATCGGATACACTCGACAAAATAACCCATAAAACTGTACATATAAGATTCTGAACGGAAAAACCTGAGAACACGTGTATTATTTTGGTTTACTTTTTTTTTATTTTTGTTTTAATACATACAGTAAGAAAAATATTATTTTGAATGGCTGTACTTATACGCATCTGTGTTATGTGTATCATTGTTTTCATGATAATTCCATAAATAAAACACAAAAAAACAACTAACAAATCTAACTAACTATAGTACAAAAAATTCGTGTTTTGAGTTATTGGCATTGGCATATTATTATAGTAACTTAAAATTAACATTACCAGTCCCTAGAAATAAAAAAAATGTGTTAAAATTGAATCTGTTAAACAGTGCTAAGATTATATTGTCTACTTTTGAGATATGATAGAATAATAATGCTTTATTTTTTTTTAAATGTAAGTGTGTGTGTGTGTATAATAAACAATATAAATCGCATTATCCCACATTCAGTAAAGGAATCGAGAACCGCTTAATAATCTTCAGATTTAATAATGATTATTAATACTTTAAAGTAAATTATCTCAAAGCTATATTTTCTTTGTAATAAATAGTCTTTAACTAGAGGTTTTCGAAATACCACGATATTTTTCAGAACCCGCATTTTTTTGCTATTGGCCGATGTCAGTAGGAAATAAAATAATCGCATATTATGCTAGAATAATAAATCAAAATCTTGCAAAGAGGTATTTATCAGCTTAAATTTAGGACGGTACATCGCTGAAGATCGATTTTCTTATTCCAAATGTCTCATATACGCACTAACGCCCATATATATAACCCAGTATGCGAGTATAGTCTTGACTATTAAATAAAGTTATTCCAGCGTGATAATCTAAATGTGGTGGGAAAATATTGAATCGTCTCGTTTAGACATTCTAAGCTATAAATATTTGCATAATAATTTATGAAATTCATCATGGCGGCACGAAACTTCAGAATTATCCATTACTCTCAGTTTACTCGGTTATAAATAATTAAATACTATATGTGAACAAACGTCGGTTCACGCCCGAAGCCATATTGTAATCATTTTACCATTGTGACAGGAGGTATTTACATTAAATGATACGTTTGGCAGGATTGTCCCCATATGATGGAAACTTGCACTCGTAAACTGTATCACAACCGGGTGACTCGGTACCACATTAAATAACTATTTATTTAGTTACTCTTTTAACATCGTTGCTAGTGAAAATAAATTTTTAAATGTGTTAATTTTCTACTGTTTTTTTTTTATAAAATTTGTGCTTAATTTATCTTTGTGCATAGCTATAAATACATGAATATACATTATTCCCTTAGGGATGAACGAAGGAAAAAGACACCGCACGTTCTCATTTTGAAACAAATTTTAGCTTCTCCCGCATTCCACTTATACACGCTCAGCGATTCATAAAACTTCTGAATTTATTATATTCAGTTTATATTACTGTTAGATCTTACTTTTTCGTTCTTATACCCTCCATACTCCACATTACAGGGAAATTATGCTATACCGTTAATTATAATTCATGCGATTTGCACACAGTGATGGAAACTGACAACAAACTCTATATATATTTTGCGCTTCGTCACTATTGAATCTGAATATGTTAGTGTTAGAAAAAATATCAAAGTAGTCTTTAAAAAATCCACATAATCGCAGTACAAATTAAAATGAATATACATTTGCATTTTCTTTTCAAATCCGCTAAATGGCAGTACAGATTAGCAAAAATAAAAATGAATATTAATATTCATTTAAAATCTTTCAAAATTGTGCAATAGATATCTCTGTGTATATTCACTTAACATTTTAAGCTAATACCTGCCCGCAGGACCTAGTGGCAAAGCATTTATTAATACTAGTGGCATTTATTAATATTGCATTACTACCTTGGAGAGAGAATGGCTATTTAAAATGTGACCATAAAATTTCACAAAATACAGTAAATAATCAGTATTTTACAGATATCCTTATTTTTTCCAAATATTGTGAAGCTATATCGAAAGTTACATAGGTTACCTAGAACAATTTACATTGGGATTTATTAGTATTACCAATGTGAGATGATTATAAATGAGTTACCAACCGCCATAACCTAGTTCCATTATATAAGTATACCTGTTTGACTTATTATACTTGTTTTTATGTTCCATAATCCTTCCTCATATGCTTCACAATGAACACGTTTCCACCGCATTTACTACCATTTTATATTCGCTGATACATATATTACACTTGACATGCATATATTTTCTTAGATTTCATTGTGTTACGCTATAGTTTGGCTTACCTACTCAAATACTACATGGACTAAATTAATTTTATTATTTTCACCAACATTCGTATAATTTCACCGATATTATCTGATTTTTTTAAAATAATCTTTTGTTAATTAAAATTGAATAATAACATTTTGACCACCTTACAGATTCAAGTCTATCGGGGCGGGTCTCAGCTGTCCAATAATTTTAGAATTTAGCATACAGATATTAAATATACAACGTGCGAGTTATTATAGATGACTATTATATCAGAGACCTCTGCTGGGAGATTTAATAATTTCGCAGTTATCTGTTATAAAATGATTGGTACAATTTTAATTTTTAATCAACGAACCGGAAAGTTGCTTAAAGTCTTTATTAGCGCCAGATTCCTCCTCATTCAATTAACAATAAATTAACATATACGAGTAAACTAATGTTTTCTTAATGACTATAAAGATTTTTAACCAATTTTAGATCGATTTTAGAATTAAATATTATTTTCAATTAAAATTCGCTTTACACCTCGCTCGTTAATATCAGGTTATGTTCATTAATATTGCTGATATTTGTAGCGTTAACTTTGAGGTTGGATAAAATTTAAAATTGTATTTATATTTGACTTTGTTTAAACCACTGTATTGTACGCCACTCTTAACAAAGATACGTTAGTATCGAAACCGGTTGACGTAATAACAACACAGTGGTTTAGATAAAGTTAAATATTAATACAATTTTGTTCATCAAGTTTATCTTTATAAATAGCATAAAGCTATCTACTGCACAATAGTATCGCAACATATTGCTGTCACGTATTTTTGTTCTATCCAATTACTGAACTATTTCATCTTGTATATTCCACGAGCGATGTACTAGCAAGTAACCCACACTTTCAGATCTTGCAACAGAAAATGTATATTATATATAAATTTATATTGCGTAATATTTATTTTTATGTGATTTTTCAAATATTTTAAAATATTCATTTTCTTCGAAATACCCTTTTCAATCATTTGTGTCCTTATTTTTATTAATGTATGTTGTGTGATCAGTAGTAACTTTTTACTATAGTAAAAAAGTTAGTAAAGTAAAAAAAATTTCAAAAACAGGTTGTTGGATCGTTAGTAAAAAATATTTACTTCTCGAAAGTACAACCCGTAGTAAACGCATTTTACTCCCCGATATCCCAAAGTAAAAATGAGAATCGATAGTTAAATATGGCGGACTTTTCACAGCTATTCCAAAAGTCACCTGACACATTTATACTTAAAAAGTTGCAGGATACGACAATTAATCTTTCAATATCCCGCTATTTTAGTGTTGAGTGATAGATATCGAACGCCTAGGTGAATAAATCCACAGATAATGCATAAAATAAAGCATATTTCATGATTATTTGTCGTACTATATTATATATCGAGACATCTGCATCTATGTTTTGACAATAGTAAATTTAATGTATCAACAACCCGCAAAGGATTTTTACTACGGGCATTAGTAAAAAGTTACTATAATAAAAATACCGGCCCTAAGTGTTTATTTTCCTACACTATAAATGCTTTTGTTTATAGTACAGGTAACCCCTGTTGATCGCGGGGGGTACGTTATGGACATAGTTGCGTTAAGCGAAATTTAGCAATCAAAAAATTATTGAACAAAAAAAAATTTTAATCCGAAAAAAACACATTATTAATAAATCAAACATTATTAATAATAACAAAAAAGACAAACATAACATAATGCATTCATTTTGTTCCATGACGTCATTTTCTTGGGACATAGTATTCTCCATTTCTTACATTCATTAGTTAAGGGTTCGCCGTGTGATTTTAACAAAGTCTGAATATCATCTAGCGTCTGTTTAACACTGCAGCTAAGATTATACTAAAGGATAGACCCAAATGATATATTTGGCTCAACTGTGCTTTTGTCTCACTCGCAACTTTACGTATATGTACGTGTATGATGTGAGTGAGCAAGAAAGATAGCACGCACGTGCGACCACTGTCACTGTGCAAAAACTTTTTTCTTTTTTTAAAAAAAAAGATCGCGATATAACGAATCCGCACTCGCCGGGGTCGCGATCGCGATGAACGGTAGTTACCTGTATACACTCGACCAAAAAAAAAATTGGTTATGTCATTTTCTTGCTAATTGTATATTTAAAACCACGATACGAGATATATTCAATTTTTATTTTCATCGAAAAATTAATTTTGATTTTCTATCGAAATTTTATGTTTATTTCAGATATTATGTACTGTATTAACTTATAAATATCGCTGTGTTATGAATCATATTAATACATTCTTCATGTTTAGGTATGTTCGTTATAGTTACGCACGTATAATGTAATATACGTGTGTTCATTGTGTCACGCAATGCGAGCTCCTCACGGCGGAAATCTCGCAAGAATGATTATTTCAAATTTCGTGTGCGCGCGAGAAAATATCGACTTTTCAGTGATTTAGCTAACAGTGTAGGGGCGTTCGTAGCTTTTACTTGTCAGTTAAAATTTTTATGTCTTTTTAGATTTTGTGAGGTGCACAGTTTTCATGCCTCGCGTGCGTGACGAGAATTCTTATAGTATAAGAATGTGACAAAAATATTCTTGAATATATTTCAAAATCGATTTTACACATTTGGTGCCAATAAGAACAAATTTTTAGAGACTAGTGTCTAAAACCCATCCTAAAACGTGCACAAAAAACAAACATGTGACAAATGTAATAATCTAATAATATGATTGCACGTCGTCGCTATTGGATTTGAATGTTACTGTCCATTGCCATTGTCAGTAAGAAAAAATGCCAAAGTAACAAATATGTCGAACGTGTTTTTAATATGTCTAGGTTAAGATTACTTAAATGTTTTCCCTTTTATATATTCAATAATAGTTCGTAAATATATTCAATATAAAATGAAGTGTACATTATCAATTATTACGAGTATGAAAAAACATATATTAGTGAAGTCGTATGAATTTTACGAACTGGCAAGTATATTAATCAACTGTCATCTCGCGTAGTCAATCGTAGTGAATCATCTGTTAAATATATGTTAGTAATATTTACGTTTGTTCAGTAATTATTTATTGTAAACATGATTTCAGTTTTTTCAAGAATGTCTTTAAGTGGAATGGCGAAGTATAATTAATCAGATATATATATATATATATATATATATATATATATATATATATATATATATATATATATATATATATATATATACATATCTTTAAAAATGGATAATTAAGAACACCGTTTATACAATTGCAGGAAGGGCAATACAGAATGCACCAGCAGATTGCTTGCTGCTAGGCCTAACGGACAACTATTATGATCGCCTCGCGGCCAGGGCTTCCGTATAATAAATATTTCATCCAGACCAATATAATAAGGATGAACAATGCACCATTACTATGTCAATATAATAAGGGATTTTTGCGTTGAAATATAGATCAGTAAGCAATCGGCCCTTGTCGACTTTTCTGCTAGTTTAAATAATTACCTATATATATATATATATAGAACAGTGGAATTACAGGATTCCAATTTACAAATTTCTGACAATAGAAATAGACTTTGTTTTCGATTTGAAAAAAGTTGCTTTCAGAACAAAGAGGTCACACATCTGCTTAATTCGTGTATTTTCAAGGAAATTTATACTTCATTCCACTATAATATATATCAATTTCCTTTCAATTTTTTTATGAGAATATTATATATAAAATAACCGCTACATTTTAAATATAAAATTCCATTCCATTTTTGAAAATTGTAGATCGAAGAGAATAGACAGTAGTATAGTAAATAGGGAGGAATGAAAATAACAAAATATTTTTTAATATATACCTACATTGATATTATGGTGGTTATATTTCACTAAAAACATTTTCATATCTATGAATGCTATTATAAAAAATGTTATTTAATAATTTATTATATGAACGCCACATTCTAATTTTTCAAATCAATAATTTTTTAGTACTTAGAAATCACATATTTTTTTATGTATCTACAGTCTATTTGTTGGTCAACGTTTCGAATTACAATGCGGGGGTTCGGTAATCGGGACTAGTATTCGTATAGTGGATGAAAATATGTAACTATCTATTGGCATATCGGCATATTGGCGGCAGTACCGTGTCGAAATCAACATAATTTCTATAAAAAATATGTCCCCAAATTTAACAGTAAAGTGTTGATAACATGACCCAATAAATCTACTACAAAAATTCTGAGCTATTCCCGTGAAAACCCGAGAACTTAGCTTATTTATTGAAACAACCACAATTTAATTTGATAATAAATACCTTATCACAGATTATTACTAAAAGCACTAGTTAATTTCAATTGAATTAAACCGCATTTGTAATACGAAAGGTCACAGTTTAATAATAAATTGAGTTTAGTGTAATAATTTAATAAACTACACACAGCGCAGGTAAGTTACTGCTGCTATCTGAAATGGTTCCAGAAAATAACATTTTTATTTCATTCACGTAAAATATTCTCTCCGCTTGCCGAACACTAATTCAGTTTCAGATCTAAACCAGTAATTGTAAGGTAAGGTACCTAAAACTTCATTTACCAGAAAATGAAAATTTATTTACTCGAACAATACAGTTATGAGATAATGACATTTTTAATGGTTCGCCTTAGATAATCTCGAATTATGTCCGAGGTATCTATGATTCCCATCGAAACCTACATTTATTTGTGACGTCTCTGAAACCATCTGAGTTAGGGACTTGAAATCAAGACTCGTAAGCGTATAAAAAATTTCTATATTGAAGATGAGTAAAGTGTATAATATTTTGATAATAAATAATACATTTGATGTTTTGAAAAATTTATAAAAAAACCGCGTTACATGACCTATACACGTATTTCATATTACCGATGCATATATTTTTTTCTTGATCGAAAAAATTATCGTAAATTCAGTTAAATAAATAAAATTAAAATAAAAACCTCCCATTTCAATTACGTGACAGAGTTAAAATTATATATTATATATTTATACAAATTAAATGTATCAATAAGAAAGATATACGGATAAAGTCAATTGATTTTTTTTCTTTGATTTTTCTTATTGATACATTTAATTCGTATTTAAATATCACAGACTATGTTCTAAAAAACTAGAACTTCACAATAATGATATGTTCCTTAATAATAAGCGGTTTTTTTTCGATTTATAGTTAACTTGATTTTAATATACGTACCATGTTATTTTTGTTTAATCTTTCATCTGCGAATTATAGAAGGGTAAATAAGAGTTTGTTAAATAATACATACAATACATTCATATTAAAACATATTCATCGGCTTACATACATACAATTGTTAACATTTATTCCGGTTGCTTTTAGGAACCTCGTTAATAATTTATGAATGATTCGATTATTAAATGTTAGAATAAAGTTATATTTTGTTAAGGAATGGTAAATTATTTTCGGAAAGGTATTGACCTATCTAATCATATTCTCTATTTCAAAACCGACAAAATTACATAACCGTTGTGAAAATTATTGAACCGCAAAATGAACGTTCTGATGTATTTCCCAGAATCCTAGAAAAATCATGTCACAAAACTGTGAGATAGAAAACGTTTTCATTTTATATTGGGTCAACTTATTCTTCGGCTTCCTTTAAGTCAACAATCAAGCAACCATTTCGAGGGTTTACGCATCATACGTTTTATACATCCTTTCCATCCATGCTTTAATTTGATGAATTTTGTGACTTTCGTGTATGAATGTGACAGTAAAATTTCTGGTTATAATTCCATTTTCTTTCCAAAAATTCTTATAATGCGATTTTGTTTTTTTTCCGTCCACGCCTGCGTAAGATTTCTCCGAGCGATATTAACAGTTTTCGTCTCACAGTAGAGTAGCGGAATCAACGGTCGCGAAATTCTGAGAACTTATTTGAGAACGATTGATGGTCTCGCAACCTGGTGATAATAAATGTAACTTCGCCTCTGGATTACGGTAAATTTATAGTCCGGGCCATTGTGGTCACCCACCTAAGTACGGTCGCAGAACCAAATGCTTCTCCTACAAAAGCATTTAACCAGCAAACGCCCGCGTAATCGTACAAATGGCTGGAGTGTTCCTGGACAATGTTCTATTTAACTTTTTTTTGTTTGAAAATATTTTCATACTATCCTCATCCACAAATGATTGATTCCTTCGTCAGTTTTGCAAAACCCCCCTGGTCTCAGAAAGCGAAAACGAAATCTTCAATTCTGACAGGGGAGATGATTACCCCTTTGTTGATCTTACACCGCACGTAATAACTATGCAAATCATGCCAATACTTCGGATGACTGCGTCTCTTTCAAGATCGATGTAGGTTTGACGGATTCACCTCGCGGGAGTCGCCCGCGAGTTGAACATATTTAAGGTACACATATTCTGGTTCACAAGTGTCTTGGGAATTTCGAGAATATGTATTTGCACTGTTCGTACGCATATTTTTACAAGTTATGTGGAAACTTCATCTCTTTTCGGTTTGTAGATGGTATGTCATGACGTTCACGTTTAAATGGGATGTTCAGTGCTGTGTATAAATTATTCAATATTCTTAAATTATGTGTATGTATTTTTTTACGCACGTTCGTATTTGAATAAAAAATATTTCACGTTTAAAGTTGTAACGACGCTAGTTTCTGCTTCTTTTTATTTTATAAAATCTCGATTTTATAAAATAAATTTTATAAAAATATTTTATAAAATCTTTATTTTATATAATACTCGCAATTATACTTTATAAATTAATTGTGCATATATACATATACAATATATTTTAAACATGCACGAGTATAAATTGCTCGACATGGGTAGGCACACAACTAATAAATCAATCAAATAATCCGAGTAATGTTTAAAATAGTATGGGACAAGCGTCATCCTTGATTATTATCACGTGTCAGCCTACCCAATGAAAAGTTGAGTCATAAAGTCATAAATAATAAATAGTAAACAATTTGGTGACGATTTGGCGGTCACATCATTTTGTTCTTCTAAGATGCGAAATCTTTTCATGTTAAGCGATTTTACTTTCACATTGAAAAAAATATACGCAAACACATTTTGTATAGACCGGAATGTTTATTCACGTTAAACCATTTTTTTTAACGTTAAACGATTTCGTGTTAACATAACAGATCCTCAGAAGAAGATCAGCACAAGTAAACTGTAAGAATAAATAATGTGTCTTCACTTAATTTAATATGGAATACAATGATTCAATTCCTGTCAGCATTTCACTACCAGTCTTCCAGTGAAGCCGGATTATCACACATGTCGTTAAACAAAAAAAATATCTTTCTTTTCTTTTCGTAGACTTTTTTATATATCAATAAAAATATCTGATGGTGTCATATTAATTTCCTCTGGGGCCAGGGGGAGAGGACGTGACTGTATTAAGACTTCATTCTTCGCAGAGGATATGCCTCAATGTTTCCCGGTCTTCGTATAATATTTTTTATTTCTGTTCGTCTCGCCGCTGGTATTTCTCCGGCTAATATTTAATAAACCTTTTCTACTCACCGAGTTATCGCCCAATCATGGGATAAATGTACTCATTTTATAGGAGAAATATAGCGGAGCATTTATTCATATCATTTATGAAACATTTCACTGTTATTATTTATGTTTTTCACATATTAATTAACTTAGAACCCACAATTATTGGATTTTCACCTACAAAAGCACTGTTATTAAACAAATAATAGCTATCTCATAGAGACAAAGCTATTTTTTATTAATGGAAAAATATGTCCTGTCTTCGGCTGGGTTAAGTAATCCCTTTACACAATGTAACGTTCACCATTTCACCCAATCAACCTTCATATCTATGAAATTTTTAAAGTTGTATATATGTTAGTATGTGAAAACACTTCAAATACCACTACACTATCGCCATCTATTATCTAACTTTGATATCCATTTCCCTAAAACAGTTTATATGTCACAATGAGTATCTAATTATTTATTACTTCTAATTACCCATACTTCCATATTTTTAGCTGCTTTAGTCAATTACCTAACTATTTTATTGTTATTTATCAATTATGAAAATAAAAATTGATAGTAAAATCACAGATCAGATCTGAAATTTATTGGTTTAAAAAGGTATCAAAAGCCGCGGTTGCGCATCTCATGAGATGTTGCCGCGCACTATATAGAATTCTCAGTGCATTATGCTGACAAAGTAGGTAAACATTGGAACTCTTTTCCAAATGTTTATTATTATTATATATATGACACTACAAAAAATAAACCTATATTATAATAATTGGTATGTCCATAACCATGTGGCAAACCTCGCGTTTTTGGGACTTCACTTTAAAATATTTTAAGAGTTCGGTACATAGTAAGTTTTATTATTTATTTTATTGATACACTGAAAATCATTCTCGTAATTTTCTGTTCTTTTTAGACTAACTAAAAAAAGTTTAAACAATTCGAATGAAATACATGAACATCATTTTAATTATAATGACTGATAATTTAATAACAGTAGTCTTGTAAGCAGATTGGTGTCCGTTAGCCAAAACGTTAGGAAACCCCTGTTTTGTTCTGTTGACATTTCAAGAATGAGTAAAGTTGTACAATTGTTGAGGAAACAATACCTGTCAAAATGGACATTCGCAATCCCAAGGCGATGATTGAGATTGGATTTATATGAAGACGTTTGTTAGAAGTAATGTTGGAAGACATTTTGATAACCATAAAGCCTCCTAACACTTATCAGATCTGTAACTATTGTTCGGAGTACATTATATGATGTAATGTGTATAGGGGTGTGGCTGTCGCTACCCTCGGGGTGAGGATTTATTTGTGTTGCGCGCATTTGGAAATTAGTTAATTTAACCGTTGCGAGTTGCGACAGAAGGCCGACGATACGTGTTGTGATTCACAAGGATCACGGTACGAAGGTTGCTCAACGATAATACTTTCTGGGGAACTAGAAGCGCCAGCTTTCGTCTCCTGTTTCTGGCTGTTAGTGTTGTATTGATGAGTTAAAGTGACATTATTACTGACGCATCGTTTTATTTTCAGAAATAATATAATTTAAAAAAATTGATGTACCTACATAATACATGTGTCACTATATACTATATATTTATATATTTTTGGTAGTCGCCAAATAATTTTAACGATTTTTAATTATATGATTAGGCCCTCTTCATTATTGACTTTTTATTTTGTTAAGTTTGTAACACAATTCACATCATAAGTTTTTAAAATTAGTCATATATTTGTATTGATTTATTAATTCATTAAATCTTGTAAGTATTTGTGTATTTATTAATACGTTTTACCACGTGCTTAATTATTATTTACTTATGTAATACTCTTAAATATTTATAAATAAATAATGATGGATAATTTGTATAGCGCCATTTTCGTAAAAACTTTCACCTCAAGGGCGCTTTACACATAAACTGTTAATAGTTTTACAATTTTTTTTTTTTCAATTAATAATCGTTATTTTTACTTATGGAAATGATTTTTTGAAAAGGTGCGTTTTTAGTTTTTTCTTAAATAAAGTCTCTGATGCACTGTTCCTTATAATGGAAGGCAAAGAGTTCCACGCTTTTGAGCCTGCAACCGCAAATGCCCGCTCACTAAATTTAGACTTCTGGCAACGGTTGGTCGGTTCTACAACCCTTCCTGCAGCTAAAGTAGAGGCTGACCTGAGAGTTTGACGTCTACCATTCAAATTGTCTGGGATACAAAGTTCTTGAAGATACAGAGGCGCCATGTTATGTGTCGCCTTGTACATCAACCAGCACAATTTAAATTTAACTCTTTCAGGGAATCAGAGCCAATGTAGCTGATGTAAAAGGGATGTTATATGAGAGAATTTGGAAACTCCATATATTATCCGTGCAGCCGCATTTAGAATAGATTGCAATCTATCCAGCTGAAACATTGGCAGGCCAGCATAGATGCTGTTACAATAGTCCACACGTGACACCACAAATGCATTTATAAGTAGACGGGCTGCCTCAAGAGGAAGGTGTCTCCGAATACTTTTAATCTGTCTCAGTTGATAAAAGCATGCACTGATAGTTTTACTGATTCGAGTATTCATTGAAAGATCTAAATCAATGTCAATGTGCACGCCCAACAACTTAACTGCAGATTTAGCTTTTATAAATGGACATCTTAATATATTTGAGTTATTTTTGTGATTTCTTGTAATATGACTAATTTTATGCTGAAAAAAAATATTTATAAAAATGTACTTTTGCCATAAATAACTCATTGCGTACTTGATACGATTTTTATTACAGCAGGCTTCAGAGTACTCATAGGTTCATAATTTTTTTTTTTCATAATTAAATAAATAAAATAGGTATGAATCTAATTGTTTTTATCGTATATTACGTGTATGTAAGGCAACACATGTCTATCTATGTATTACCTTATAATTCGAGAACGACTGAACTGATTTTGATTTGGTTTTCTCCAGCGTATTTACATTTCTATACGGACTTTTTAAAAATTTAATTAAATAAGGGATTTTTACAGTATAAATAAACATAATAGAACTAACATAATAAATATATAACTTAAGACACTAATTATGAAAATTCACAGAAATGTTCAGACACATATCATAGCAGAAGATAAGAAAATAAATAAGAAAAAAAAAAGGCGGGAGAAAGGGTAGGGAGGTTGAAACTATGGTTGTGGTAAAGGGAGAGCAAGATGTGTTTGTAGGTAGAATTATTGGTTAAAGTTAAGAATGTGGTGGTTCATAAAAATAACTCTTTAAGCGTAGTAAGACTAAAGTTGAAAAAGTCAATTTCAGTTAACATCTCATTACGGTATTTACGTGAACATGAATAAATGGGTTTGGTGTGTAAGATGTTCTACTTCTAGGAATATGTAAGAGTACGGATTGCCGAGTCGATTTAGATCTAGATCGACCCGACAATCCGCACTCCGTATTCTAGATTGTATGTGGAAGAATAATAGTTTCAATTGGCTGGGACAGTCAATATGGTCTTGCAGTAGTTTAAAGATACATTAATATATCATCACGCTACGACAGGAAGCTGAGCAGAGACGAAATGTGAGTGCTCGGCACATTAAATTCAATACGCTGATTAAAATATTAAGATATTTGTCAAACTAATATTTAAGATACTTTTAGGGTTTTAATAGTTCTACAAATATGTCAACTTGGGCGCATAACCCAGATTAATAGATAACTTACAATTTAATACAAATGGTTATCTACGCCCGGGTTTTACGGGCTTTCTAACAAAGCTGGGTTTTCTGCTACTTTAAAATACAGTTACAGTGTAGTAAAATTAAATTTACTAAATCAAATTTCCTTCTAGAATATTACAGTGGTACTGGCCGGGAAATGTGAAATATCATTCATCCGTGTTCGAGCGTTGTAGTCTGGTAGGTACGCAGCAGGTAGGTACGTAGCTTCCTCAGACATAAGTCATAGTTATATGGAAGATTTATGCTTTACTGACAGACTGGCATTTATCATAATAAATATCTCTGCAATAAGTTACATTTTCGGAAAAGATTTAAAAAATCATTAGTCAATTTGGTTAGAATGGTATAACTAAATACCTATTACGGAAATATTTGTGAAATTTATCCTACTATCATATTAAATACACATATTTTATATTCGTGTTGTACAGATTTTGATAATAAAACATAGATATATAAGTTATTCTTCTTCTATTAAATAGGCAATCCACCCTTCAAGAGTGATTTGTGTCAACTATCAAGTTAAAACTTTATCTTATAGAAAAAAGTACAATAATATTATAGAATTGTAAATATTATATATTACAAGTCAATACTATTGTCGTTCAAAAAATTCGTTCTTATATAGATTAAATGTGACGAGTTAAGAGAAAGAAGGTGACACAAGTTGACCGAGATTTGAAAATTACCATTGACGAGATTACTTTAAAAAAACCTGTGATCCGTAATAGACAGACAAAAAAGATATGGTCAAGGGTTTCCTCCTCGGCACCACACCACTCACACATTGGGGAATCTATTAAGTTCAATCTGAACTCTGAACAAATGTGAGGCTACCTGGCAATGCCAATTCTCATTCAGCACATTCATTGATATATAAGTTATTCATTGATGTTTTATATATTTACGCTGGTCGCTATTATGTCAAAAAAAAATGTTTTGACTTAAAGCAATCAATTTCATTACGTTAGTCATATAATTAATTTATTTTATATTATGTATTTTAAAACATCTCCATAAATAAATATAAAATAATCTGTCCATGAAACTTCTGAATGAACTGATTACTTCTGTATATGACTACGAAATAATGTATATCTTAAAAATAATAATTGTTTTGTTACTCCATTGACGAAAGAAGAACTTTGTTAATCGGACGGCTGATTCTTAAAATTTTTGTCTTTTTTGACGGGACTTATTTGCTAAGTATGGTTATCTGTTCCGAGTTAACTTTTACTTAAAACCCTAAATTCTCTTTGGTACAATTATAAAACATAATCGCAATTTAATATGTCACCCGACGAAAAGGAATGAAAATAAACTGGCAATTTATTGTTTTCAACATTTTATTATTCATACATTTTTTAAGTTTGTATGGCTGAAGTTCCAAAGAACACTAAAACAGGCTATTAAAAGCTTTTATTATATATTTTTCACGCTACCTTGTAGGTTTACACTGGGGTAAAATTTAACGCGTTATATATTAATTTATTATTCTCCAACGTGTGTGTAAGTCACTCAAGTTACCCCACGCTTTCGTAAGTTATTCGCCTTTGTCAAACAAAGAAAGACAGAGTACCTACCTACCATAGCATTTTGGAATAATCTTTTCGATCTTATTTTTATTAATAATTCTTGTTATTTGGGTATCTTTAAATCAGCAAACCATATTTCTGAATCACATTATATTATTCTAACGTGAATTGCTAGTTGAAAGGTCTGTATTTGCCTACGAAACGAAAGGTCAATCCTGGGTAAAGCAGATATATCAACTTTGTTCATAATGTACATACTAGAATTTTTAAAAGTAAGTAAAAATTATGAGCAAGGGGGAGTGGAAAAAAGATAATTACTGAAATTGAGAATATTTGAGAATTATTAAGGGATTTTAATCATCTAATTTAATTAATTCTGACCTATTCTTGTAATCTAAGACCTCGATTGTTTACGTGTAAAATTTCAATGCCGTTTTCACGTTTGCACACTCAGAAAAATTATTATTGCAGAGGCATATAATAACAACATTTTTTCTAATATTAAAATTACCAATATAAAATCCAGAAACGTATTTGTAATTGAGTCGGTTAAATCGACCATAATTGTCTTTGAAGTTTATTATAAATGTATTTTAAGATAGAATGATACCGAAACCGGTTGATTTTAAAGTAATCGACTTGATTTAATATAAAGTTAGGTCTAACCATAAAATTAGCGCTATAAACAAGCAGTTATGTGGGATTGGGGTGTATTCTTCGGCTAAAAATTGTCATTTATTCAACATTACAACGAAATTTGCAACAAGGCGATGAAATCCTTAGGTTTTGTGTTAAGGACAGCCAAAACCTTTAACTCGTTCCGCTCTCTAAAAACTTTATATACATCTATTTATCGAATTTAACTCCACCCTGCGGTCTCCCTACTATGGCTCACATATTATAAAAATCGAAAGAGTGCAACATAAATTTCTAAGATTTATTAATTTTAAATTGCATATTCCGATAGAAAATATAAATTATGATTATTTAATGAGTCTACTTCATTTAAAAAAATTTGCTTGGAGAAGAGAGGTGAGCGATGTAGTACATTTATATAAAATTATCAATAGCATGTTGGACTGCCCTGAGTTGACAAAAATTGTTTCGTATAAAGTACCAACTCAAACGAGACAACATGAAGTGTTCTTTGTAGGTACACATAGAAATAATTATGCTGTTAACTAGTCAATATCGCTGATGCATCGGCTTGGTAACAAGTTGAATTTCGTTGACATTCGTTGCAGGAGCATATTTGAGCAAGAAATATTTGTATATAAAATATACTTAGTTTTTATATTTTTATGTTATATTTAAACTGTTATATTGAAATGTCAATTAAAAATGTACTGTTATATTGAAATTAAATTAATTTTTATTCTTATGTAAAAGTTCTCAAGGGCGTTGATAGAAATAAATAAATAAAATTAATAAAGAATATAATATTTTCTTCTTTTAGGATCAATTTCGTAAATAAAAATATTTACAAGCGTTATAAACAGGCTCATTAATTTTTTTTTTTTTAATATAGAAGCACACACGGAATACAACAGTCACGTTATTATTATTCATATACAAAACTGAGCGATGGCCTCCCGGGAGTGTTTTACCTCTAAACCAAACAAGCACGTCATATAAACTTAACATTTTTAATATTAGCCGAATCATTTCGCATTAGAAAAAGGTTCACCACCATTCTGAAACACATCCGTCAGCGTTTCAACAGGGCAGTGATTTAATGTACGAAAAACACTTTAATTCATGATTCAAGCAATTCATATTCTATTCACATTACGCGAACGGGATCACCTTTCGGCCGGGCCGGCCGCGGCTCTACAAAAAACACGGGATAAAGTTTTCCCGTGTTTTGCAAGAACGTGATGAAATTTTGATTTAGTGTTCCCGTTCCCGGCTCCCCAGCCCGCGAAGCGTTTTGCTCGCCCCTCCTGTTTAAGGAGGAAAGTTGGATGATTCGCTATGCGGTGTTGTATCGTTTTTATGGCCTCATCGTGAAATATGCGCTCGGCGATTATTTTTCCCGCGCCTGCCGTAATAAAATTTGAGAAAACTGGCTAGGCGCGGCCGAATTAATGGCCGACGTTAGCTCGCTTTATACTTTCCTTCTTATCATATTTCTGCGCAGGATATCGCTCTTTGTGGGTCTCTTTTGGCGAACCTCGTCGCTGGTAATTCTATATCTTCGCGAGTTTCACTGTTATTTCTGGACCACCGATTGGAATAGGTTTTATATATTTTAGGTTATCTGTACAGTCATATTCACAGGTACACGCTTCTTTTGAGAGTTGGAAAAATATCCTAATTTGTTAAGAACGAAAAGATATGAAGGTGACAACTGCAGGGACTAGTTGCTGACATGTATGGTACTAAGGAAAGTACATAGTCTAGAGGTAGTAGAAATGAGGTCGCCCAAGCGTATACGTGATACCGTAATGGCGTCTACATGTATACTGCGCCGGGGAATCTTGTATTCTTAGGGGGTTTTGGAATTAGACGCTACATATACTTACGATACCAGTATTACGACACCAGAAATGAAAGAAGTCCTCGATAAACCTGGCAAGACCAAGTAAACCAAATACTGAAAGATGGTCCTGTTAGTTGTCATGTTAGACGGTCTTGATAGATGACGATTTTTTATGATAAGATATATGAATCGTTTTTGTCTACCCCCGCGTGATTGTAAGTTAGTTGGTTAATAAATACACAGTTGAATGGAATGCGATTTAAACGATAGATACACAATACACATTTGTATTTTATGTCAGTATTTGCAGTGCAGCAGATTGGTTTGCGTGGGTAGTGTTAAGCGAGAAGTAACATTGCAATATCCGAATAAAATCATTAGTTGTTATATTAAATGAAAACGTTGATAATTTGATAGACCGAATAAAATAATTAAATATATATAATAATTTTAACGTCGATGCGAGTTTAGTGAAGTAGCCAGACCAACCACTAATTACCTACTACCCAGGGGTGTTTGTGCACATTTATACTTTACTGAAAATATAGTCAAATACCATATTCATTTAAACTCACGGCAAAATTACTATATTTTATTCCATATGTATTTTCAATTTAATAATTGTGTCGTTATATTCCCTTTAGTGTTAAGTAAAATAATGTACAGTAATGTAATTTCCTCTGCTACTTTTACACATTGTACACATATCTTCTCGGTAATGTAATTAAAATTGTAATATTTGAAGATCTCCATGACTTCTTAACAATTAATAACTAAAGTAACTTATTTAAGCAACTTCATAACAAAAATATGTTTTTATTAAAAATAAAATAACTTTATGATAACCACGTGACTGGTATATATATATTGAAATGTCAAATAAAAATGTACTGCTATATATATATATATATATATATATATATATATATGTATATAAATATATTATATATACCTGTATACATATCGTATATACGTCATTTTGCTGACTATCTGATATGCAGTATTACAAATAATTTTTGGTAGTGATTCTTGTATGGCGTGAGTGAAATGAGTAAAGTCATAGACAAGATATATCCGATAAATTTTTTAGATATTATTATACATTCTTCCATTCTTCATATTCCATTCCATTACGCTTGGATCATAAAATATTATCAAAAGAGTATCCCTAGAAGATTGTTTGCGTCACAAGAGGACGTCTCCCTGACATTGATTTGTCGCTGTCAATTTTGAAAGTGTCTCTTTTACGACAATTCATCTGATTTAACACAAAGCGAGTCTCGGTATCTACCATCTTTATTTTTCTCGCCAAACGTAGTCTTGGCCATAACGCCGAGAGAAAAATACATGTAAAAGTGGGTCCTATCTACAAATGTGTTACGGCCTCGGTTCCGTGTCCTACATTTCGTATTTCTCGAATAACCCCTTATCGCCTTAACTCGATCTTCTGACAGAACGGCTTAAAGGCGCCGAGGAATAAATTCGGCGTATCAGTGTAAAGTAAGGTTCCAGCGGGTTGTGTAGCCTGGAGCCTGAAGCTATCGGTATTCAAATGCAAATACGCTTTTCTGCCAGTTGGCTGCGGCGCTGATACCGCGCTGAGGCTCAGTCTACCGGAGTGATCTTAGGAGTGCATTCAATGTACACAGAAATTACTAATACACTAGAAAACAATTGTTTCATTCATTCGTAAATTTTATATATTAGAAATTCTCTTTCCAGTCAATGTGCTTCTCGGATTCCGTTATCTGGCCTGTTTATCTGAGGGTTTCTTTAACAATGACCTTATTAATTTTTATTTTCTAGTCAGATTTATATCCCAATATTTTCACCATTAGAAACAAATTTCACTTGAACGTATAAAATCAGCTTGAATACAGAGTATATAGGTTGTTGCAAATGTAATTTTCGTTTTTTTTAAATAAACGATTTTAAAAGAAACAATATTTAATACAAATTAAATCAATAAACTAGAAAAATATTCAGAAATAATCTATCTATTTATCGAAAATATATTTAATTACTACTGCTATTCGATCCGGGACCTCTTCCAATCCAAGGAAGCGCGTTCTCCGATTTTGCAATATCAATTTTAATCTTTATAGTTCATTAATTTAATTTGTATTAAAATACCATAGAACTATCTCCCGAAAATGCAATTTCACTACAAAAACTGTTTTTCTCCTTAATTGAAACGATATTTATTTAGTCAATTAGATAATTTCGATTAATATCTATAACTGGAAGTTCTCTTGAGGTCAGTCGAAGGCCTGCATCCACCATGGGCTGGAGTTGCTCGTCATCAAATTTGATGGGACATCCAGCGCGGAGCTCGACTTCCAGTGATAAATTCTTCGAACGAAAGTTGCTAAACCACATACGACTCGTTCAAACTTTAAGACATTTTCACCATACACTGAACAAATATTGTTAGTCGCGGCAGTTGTTGTTTCCTTTCATAAATTCACATTTAACTAACTAACTAACGCCGTTTTGCAGACGGATACGCAATACGCAATACGGCATACGCAGAGAGGATAGAGCGCTAAACTCTTCTGTGACTGATACATAATTCTCGTCTCATCCACATTCATACATCTTCTCATACAAGATTTTCGATTATTGAAGCTTCTAACAAAACCATCTTCCAGTATCGAGTTTACCTGGTCACGCCAAGTCTTCCGCAGACGTCTTCTATTTTTGGTGCCATCAAAACTTGTGTCATATGTGTAGCGCCTAATTCCAAAACCTCCTAAAACAGATTTCGGAAAATTTGAGTTTAATATGCAGTTTTGTAGATTTTATTGTCAGCTATATGCAGAACGCATTGTTTCTCGTAAAAGCCACTTAAACCCATTGATATTGCATGTTCAAAACCAGGGTTTGTTCCAAAATACCCCAAAGCAGACAGTATAATTTGCTATTTCCCCTAAAATGAAATCAGCCAATCACAACGCTTGTTGATCATCACGTGATCCAAAATCCAGTATGGCTGCTAGAACAATTTGTACAAAAAAAAATTACATTAAACATTATACATTTGCTTTCAAATATATGTTTTGATCCATACTCAAAAACACATAAAATCGTTTTAAGGGGTTTTGGAATTAAGCGCTACATATTTTCTTACTATTCTACATATACACATTACATTCAAACTTAATTATGAATTTTCTTTTCGCAATTGATATTTCTTTTACACCACGATTAAAGTTGAAAGGAAACTGGCTAAATCAGGTAGAATGTGTCCTTTTTAAAAGCAATGACAAATAAATATGTTTCAAGACAAACGCACACACCATCTCCAAGTAAGTACCATGAAAATGGAAAAAACTTTCGCATTGACCTTATAGATTAGTAAATATTAGGTTAAAATAATTCAATACTAAATTAATGTATTAATTATAAATATATACATATAAAATCAATTTTGTCGAAAAATATTTTTTTTGCGTCACCGGGATTCGAACCTGGATCTCTATTTCCAATCCGGGGAAGTACACTACTAATTGTGTTATAACGCCAGTATTTTTCATGACAAATTTTCGAACCTATATGTTACATTTTTCAAATTAATACACCTGTCGTTCCATTATTTGAAAGCCATCTGCATTATTTTTACAGAATCTCAAATACCTGTGAGTAAACCGACTGCAGACGCCAGAACCTATGTTCTGAATAATTACAACTTCACAATAAGAATGTGTTTTCCTTAATAAAATAATTCACATCAGATCTGACAGTTCTGATATTTATAACGCTGAGTTCCTTCGCGCTTAACGCGATTTCCTCTGCTTCTCCGTACGACAAAGTAGAACACCAACTACGGTCTCGTCTCTCCGTAGTAAATTTCATGTTAGATAGATACGTATTTTATATACATATCCTATGGTATTTAACAATAAATCCTATACTTATATTATTAGATATTTTTGCAATGAATAAATTGACATTGAATAATAGTCTCTCTCTCCTCGTCACTGTGCTATGTCTATTTCGTTGTTTTTTGACGATATCATATATACGAGTATTATTCAGCACTCATCGCGATTCTGAGTCTTGTTTAATGCGACGTGTAGCGCGGCTCCGGTCATTTCTTCAACTTGGTCCATCCCATCTTGTTGGAAACCTCTCGCTCGTCATCCTTGTGCATTCCTAGTGATTACCAATTTATTCATCTCTTATAAAATATAACACATGCAGACTCATGTAACCTTTAGGAAGTCTTCATACTCCGCTCTGAAATCTTCACACTCCGGTAACACACTCTTTCTTTTATATATTCTCCTTGTAGAACTTTTGTTTTGTATCTTTACTTTTGAGCTAAACTTCGTATTGTTACTCATGACAGTGAAAGATTATAATAGTTCAAAATATTTCATTCTCTATCTAGGTATACAATGAGGGTCGGAATTATATTATTAATATTGGGTGGCTGAAAAACCAATCATGATTAACATCTTGGTTTTTTGTTCGAAAACTCAAAATTATTTTAATTACTAATTAAATGTATTAATTAGAAAGATATACATATAAAATCAATTCTATCGAAAAATATTGTTATTGAGCTACCGGTATTCGAATCTGATTTTCCAATCAGGGGAAAGTGCATTATCAACTATGCTACAGCGACAATACTATTGACGACATATTTTCGAACCCATATACTACACCTTTAATTAGTATTTAAAATATCACTGATCTATGTTCTGAAAAATTACAACTTCACAATAAGAATGTATTTTCCTTAATAATATATAAGTTGTATCAATGTGTCCAAAATTTAATCAAAATGAATAGCTAATTCTGGTGTCTGCTGTCGGTTTACTCAAAGGTATTTGAGATTCCGTAAAAACAATGTGGATGGCTTTCAAATAATGGAAGGATACATGTTAATGTTGTTATTAATTTGAAAAAAGTGTAACATATAGGTTCGAAAATTTGTCGTCAAAAGTACTATCGCTGTAGCATAGTTGGCAATGCAACTATCCCGGATTGGAAAATAGATTCAGGTTCGAATCCCGGTAGCGTAACAATAATCTTTTTGATAAAATTGAATTTATATATTTATTAGTATTTAAACATTTAATTAGTATTTAAAATATTACAGACCTATGTTCTAAATAATTACAGCTTCACAATAAGTATGCGTTCTTTTTGACAACATTATTTGATAAAAATCAGGTGATTTTAACATTTCAAACTCTATTGCCGTTAAAACAAGTGAACTGAATCGATTTTGTTCAATTGTATTATGTAAATAATTTATAATTCATGACAATATGGTATAAATAAATTTGTGTACTCGTTGCAGTCTTAATGAGAAAAATCCAAATGGAATTTTGTATTTTGAAAGCTATTTTTACTACAATTTTTAAAAATGTTTTATGATCGCCGGCTCCTAATCGATCTGGGGCTCCTGACCCCTTCAACCATATGGTAAATCCGGACCTAAATGTACTCCTAACTGCCGTGTGTTTTCACGTAATAAATGAATAAACTAAACGGAAAGCACTCCCAGAAATATGTGTTATTAACTCTTATTTCGTCGAGTACATAACAGACATGGCAGACTCGTATTTAATATCCATTCGTGGGAATGATTCGATTGTTCGATTCACGAATGTGAACAACCTTTTTAAGTTATGAATAGTATTTCCACAGCAATCAGTTTGCTTTTATCCTTTCATTACCATATCCATGTTGTCATGCGACTGTAAATGTCGGTACTAACGTTTCGTTACGGTTAAGCTGACTGAAATGTATGATTTATAGATTTTTATTTCCGATTTCGGGACGAAACATCGTTAACCGTTTTCTCGCCTCTCATCAATACACCTTCTGCTCTTCCATCCCGATTAAAGAATGCGAGACCGTTAACTCGCTCCAAAAGTAATAAATAATATTACTAGAACTGTTACAAGTATGATTTCAATTTTTTTTAACGTAACTATTTATAAATAAAATTATTTAAAGGTCTTCTTTTTTATAGTTTTAAAATAGTTTTTTAACCACTTAAAAATTACACCAACCTTTTTCGAAGATATTACAAATATTAAAAAAAAATCTTATTATTTTTTTAATCTCTTGTATGTATTTAATTCCTTTGCCATTGTCTTCATTAAAATAAACAGAGCGTTTCCTTTGATTTAGTCGTTTATTTTCTATATGAAAGTATACCTAAATATTTTAAATATTTGTTGCTCATTTAATATATGTATTTTTTAAATAATAGAATTTTAAAAACATTAATAATTTGATATATGTGAGGTATATAATCAAAATAAGACATATTCAATTTTTATGGTTTTTGAGTTGGTTATGTATAAATATAAAGCAAATGAAATCTACAAGACTAACCTATCGAAATTAGATAAATATCGCCAAATTTCGTATAAAAATGCATTTAAAATTTGCTTGTTACTTCAATTGCTGACATGTCTAATAGATAATCTGCTTTTGATTCTGAACCTCACATTTACGGTTTTAGTTAGTTTATTTGACATCCTGATGAAGGAAATAGTATTTTATGAAACCGGTTGATGTATTAAATTAAACTCATAAAGTGATTAAAACAAAGTTTTAAATAATTTGTATTAATATTATATGTTTCTTAACTACAGTTTAAAGTTAAATATACTAAAAAAATATTTTTTTTTACATTGCTATCCTACCAATTAGATGCAGCACTATTTTACAAATTAGAGCTTATATAAACATGCTTGCAGATTGCCTTTTTACTACCACCGATAAATCATAATAGAAATGACTCAAAATAAAACCGGATATATGTAATACATGTCAATATCGTTGCACACATATGTATTCGAGTATCAGAAAATAAAAATTCTTAAATTTTCAACATATAAATTTCTATTAAAATAATAATTACTAAACATAAAAAAGCTTTTCTTTAATTGCCAAACGCCATTCCAGTGGATGGCTACGACGATTGATTCGTAACTTAAAAATTAATAAATATGAATTAAATATATTAATTAGAAAGATATACATACATATAAAATCTATTTTATCGAAAAATATTGTTGTTGCGCCACCGGAATTCGAACATGGATCTCTTTCCTAACCGGGGAAGGTGCATTATCCAACTATGCTACAGCGACAATATTTTTAGCGACAAATTTTCGAACCTATATGTTATCTTTTTAAGAAAGAGATCCAGGTTCGAATCCCGGTGGCACAACAACAATGTTTTTCGATAAAATTGATTTTACATGTATATCTTTCTAATTAATATATTTAATTCATATTTAAAATATCACAGACCTATGTTCTGAATAATTACAACTTCACAATAAGAATGTGTTTCCCTAATAAAAATTAATAAAATATTATATTTTAAAACCGTATTTTTGTAAGTAATATAATTAATTATTCTAATTTTCACAAGTTAGTTATTAATTATCTAAAGGTAGATACTTTTTTACGTTACATTGATATACTTTATATAATAAATAAATATGAATTAAATATATTAATTAGAATGATATACATATAAAATCAATTTTATCGAAAATTATTGTTATTGCGTCACCGGGATTCGAACCTGGACCTCTTTCCAAATCGGGGAAGATGCATTATCCTACTATGCTACAGCGACGATATTTATAGCGACAAATTTTCGAATATGTGTTACCTTTTTGATATTAATACATTTAATCGTTCCATTATTTGAAAGAGCCATCTACATTATTTTTACAGACTCTCAAATACCTTTGAGTAATCTGATAGCAGACGCCAGAATTATCAATTCATTTTTATTAAATTTTGGACACATTGATACAACTTTATTATTAGGAGAACACATTCTTATTGCGAAGTTGTAATTATTCAGAACATAAGTCAGAGATGTTTTAAATACTAATTTAATGTATTAATTATAAATAGTAATATAATCCAGGTAGACAAAATTGATTTTATATGTATATATTTATAATTAATACATTAAATTAGTATTCAGAACATATTCTTATTGTGAAGTTGTAATTATTCAGAACATAGGTCTGTGATATGAATTAAATATTTTAAATATGAATTTAATATTTTAAATATGAATGCGTTCTCCTAATTATATAATTCTATTAGAAATTGAAATATACATAACTGTTGTGTGATTACGCGCAATAAATAATAATGCCTTTCGAAAACAATGCACTGTGGTTAATTCACAATATAATTTTACGCTCCAAAGAAAATTCTTACAATCCGTGCATTTTGTCGTTCCTTATGAAATGAAATATCTGCAAGCCAGCCAGCGCAAGGTTTATTCGCCCTGAAACGTGCCGCGCCACAATCGACAAAAATATTCTCATCACAATGTTACGTCAGTCTTAATTGTACAACTTGCGATCAAACCACACCACTTGTGCGATAATGAACACCAAGTTGTTGGCATTAATCACGAAATAATGAATTAGTCAACGGCTTAATTCATCTGTACGCCCAGTTTCGTTGAATTTGTCTGAATAGGAGAGGCATTTTGAAGATTGTATTCTCGTTTTCATTCATTCGACTCGTATCAGCCCCCTGCCAAGAAGATGTTTGATGAGTGAATTATAATAACACGTATCTCGTGTGTCCAAAGTAAGCTCACCGATTAATTTATCATCTCGAAAATGTATAAACAATTGAATTAAACATTTAACACTGTCATGAAGGCTATTAATAATGAAAAGTTTCAATTAAAATAAAACACGAAATCCACTGCTGTATCTTCTCATTCACCCGCACTTTATGAAGTAGTCGGCAGGTAACTGAAACATTAATCTTTTTCTAGATGTAATTCTGTTTAATTAAATCCCAATGTTGACGGATTAATTATTATTTTTTTTTTAAGAAGAACACATTCTCAGTGTGTTGCAAGTTGCAATTTTACTGAATATAGGTCTGTGGTATTAAGTACAAAATTTTAATGTATCAATTACAAATATGTACAGATAAAATAAATTTATTGAAAAAAAATATTTTTTTGCTGCCGGGATTCGAACCTAGATCTTTTCCTATCCGGGGAAATGCATTAACATCTTATCAGATTTTACTTTAAGATGTTAGAGATTTCGTAAATTAATTAAGATGGCTTTCAAATAATGAAACGATATATGTATCAATTTGAATGTGCAACATATAAGTTCGAAAATTTGTCGTCAACTTACTGTGTTGGTGTAGTGTAATCGGTTAATGCATTTCCACAGATAGGAAAAGATCCAGGTTCGAATCCCGGTAGCTAAAAAATATTTTTTCAAAAAATTTATTTTATCTGTATATCTTTGCAACTGATACATTCAAAAATTTGTATTAATTATTTTAAATTAACAATAATCAGCAAAAAATAATCTAAATACAACTACACAGCTGACTTCATTTACTTAATCGTGGTGACTGCTGAATGTGTCTATAAATATATATTATATATAATTTATATATAGTAATATACACCTGATCTGTTACTCACATCTTGGTCCCTGCCTAGCAGTGAGAAGATGTCACGGAAAAATAGTTATGGGCAGTATTCAGGCGTAAATTCTTTGTACTTAAAAATTCTTCATAGATTGGTTAATGATTTGAATTATCTTTCAGTTTATAAAATTAATTTAATTATCTATCAAAGTATTTATAGAAATGTGAGCATCCTCCATCACGGATTTACATACTAACCTGTAATTAAATAATACTATATAATTTTATAAATTGTTAAAAAGGTATCATTAAATATTTTAATATAATATAATTGAAATGAAATTAACAAAAAATCACTTTATTTAAAACCACTTTATCGTTGGTATCACCAACCGTATTCGGAACCACCGTTTCTTTTTCGTGGTAAACTAGATTCGTTCTTTCTTCAGGGTGATGTTGTTAATTTAATTTATAATGATTACAGTGGTAGCTGAATACAAACAACAGTATAATATAATTTCATAAACTAATGAAAAAATAAGCAATATTAGAATATGTCCAAGAACGTACATTTACCTACAAATGCACTGTTATTAAACAAATATCAAATATCTAATAAATAGCTATTTTTTAAATTATACTTATTGGAAAATATATGGAAGTATGGTATATATTTTTCATTAAATATAATAAAATAGCTTTGTCTCTAAGAGATATTTGATATTTGTTTAAAAATAAGCGTTTGTAAATCATATTTTTCAATTCATTAGTTCTCTCCACTATGCTATTTATATCGTAAATTGTGATTTATCATTTCAAATTATAATATTTACATGATTACATGTATATAAATATATATATATATATATATATATATATATATATATATATATATATATATATATATATATATATATGTGTGTGTGTGTGTTTATTTTCATAATAGTTTTTTTATTATTTTGTAACACGTTAATTAAAATCCTAATTTCTTATTGTAATAGTTATTCCACCTCTACATTTGTTTTTAATATTTAACTAATTGAATATTCTCCATTTTTTCAGGTAAGTTTCTTAGTGCTTCTAACAACCGACCCAACAAGATATTGCGATGCACGAGGATAGATTTCTGATGGTACGAATTTAGATTTTTTAATTAATAATTATTCAATATCATTAATTACAAAAGTTAATTTATGCGTGTCAATTTTAGATTAATTGGATTACTTTTAATTAAATTTATTGTTTTCTCTACCACATCGTAAAATTTTCTTGTTTTATTTTTCTTCCATGTATTCATTCCCATGGAAACGGAAATTTGAAATTGAATATGTTTGAGGTTAATAATAAATTATTTTAGCTAGCAATAAATTAGCTTTTGTAAACACTAAAACCATGCGTATGTCAAAAACTATTTAAACTGAATTTGGGGATAAATTTTTACGTTGAGTTCACATATTTTTTCTCCAAATGCTTGTGGTAAATGATTAAAAGAATGGGGTACTACCGCACGCCTAGAAGATCTAATTCTTAACAAAAAAATATATGCCGCCCTGGCCTCACTGCACCACTGATTGTATCTGAATATCTTGAAAATAGTTTGATATGCGGAAACAATTTGTTCTGAAAGGAATAATAATAATATAAATTAGTAGATAAGTTTGATGCTAGGATCTACGGGCGGTTAGTAGCCCCTACGCGGCCATTGGTGACCGCTGTGCGGTCAAGGTCTTATCAGCTATCGCCGATTGCATGCTGCTAGACCCTGCGGGTGGTTAGTGGCCGTCTCAGTAGAATGTATATTTCAATGCGCGAATCCCTTATTATTTGAATTCATCAAGTAGTAAACTTTTTATTTATTGGCAAAAAAAAAAACTATGATACTAAATCATATTTTTTACGTTGAAAAATAGTTTATACGAAAACCCTGATCGCGTAACAGCCACCACTGCACCACCGCAATAGCCGCCCGGAGGCCAACAGCGATAGCCAATTGTAGTATCCGTTGGGCACGGACTTGAAAGAGCACATGAAGCTAAAAAGGCTAAATATAATCAACCAGAGTTAAAGGTCCTAATAACTGAAAGAGTAAGTAGGCAGGTGAGCGACGTCACCTGCTTAGCAGCGACCATATCTTGGCGCGGTATTTGGTTTGCGGAGAGTACCAAAGAGCTGACTAATTTGGGTATCTCACGATTGCACTACTGCGCGGTTGCACTACTCGTGTACTATGGGGGTCCTTCATGAATTGGAGGACTTATAACTCTGGCACATCAAGAGGCTTAGCTAGAAAACATATGACACAAGATATCGACACGTACACATCGTACGGGGTCGTGAGGACGACCCAACCTCTCGGTTTAGATGTCTTGATCGCCCCCAAGACGTAAGATTGCGCGATGAGTAGTCATTATTAGGGTGTCAAAGCGGCTCGTTCTTACGTTACGTGAGCATGACTAACAGATGCTACGAGCTCTAGCTTAGTCGCAGGGGTGAATTGTCTTTCTACATCGTGTACATTGCCAGTAAGAAAAAACACCTTAGTTGCGGAATCGCGCATCTTATATAAGTATTTCGAACGTCTTTTAAATATCTCAAAGTTAAAATTACTTAAATGATTCATTTTATATATATATTTAATACAATTTAATATGAATTTACATTACAGTACGCAAACGCATCAAAGTAATGTTTATTTATTTTAAATCTGCTGATAACTTTTTATAAAGAGCTTTCTGTAAATATAGTACATATATAGAAGCATCTTAGCCTAGAATACATAGAATTTTTGGTTATGTTAAAAATTTTCATACGCAGGTTTTGACATAACCAAAAAATAGTAATGACAGTTTTAGACTGTAATGTAAGAATATATTTCATGTTTCATTTCATATTGAATAATATATTCCCATACCACAATGTAAATATAGTACATAGAAGCATCTTAGCCTAGAATACATAAAGTTTTATGGTTATGTTAAATTTACGTTCAGGTTTTGACATGACTACATTTAGATTGTACTTACTTACTTACTTACCATCACGCCGTTTCCCCGTGAGCGTAGGCAGAGAGGATAGAGCGCCACACTCTTCTGTCCTGACACACAATTCTCGCCTCATCCACATTCATACATCTTCTCATACAAGCTCGCCGATTGTCGAGGCTTCTAACAGAACCATCCTCCATTATCTGGTTTACCTGGTCATGCCAAGTATTCCGCGGACGTCCTCTATTTCTGGTGCCATCAACACTTGCATCATATATCTTTCTTACCATTCTCTCCTCATTCATTCGTTCCATATGACCGAACCACGTAAGTGATAAGTGATCTAAGTGATGATGAGTGAAAGAATATGTTTAAATATTTTGAATGGAATAATATATTCGAATATACATATATATACTACATTGAATATACAAAAGATTTATTAGAAAGCATTTAAGTAACCTATCTAGGGATATTAAAAACAAGTTTGATTTTCTTACGTCAAAATTCAATAATAAGCGTCAATATCATAGCATAGATAATAAAGTCAATAGACAATCAATCATATTGCCATAAATTCGTAGGTTTCCGCTACATTGATTAAAACATTTCATTTTATTTTATTATGTATTTACTTACTATTATATGCATTAACTTACTATTATATATATTTACTTACTGTAAAAATGATATTTAATATATAAAAGAGAAAACACTAAGTAATCTTTACCTAGAGATATTAAAAACACGTTCGACATTTTCGCTACTTTGGCGAATATTTTTTTTTAATGGCAAATGACACTACATCCAAAAGATGGGGAAACGTAATTTTATTATAGATTGTATCTAAATATCATGAAAATAGTTTGAAAATCACAAGTGATTTATTCTGAATGGAATTATTAATTTATTATATATTTTATGTAAATATCGTGAAAGTAGTTTGAAAAGCGGAAGCGATTTGTACTAAATAGAAAATTTTTAATTGCAACATGTTGCATTACAGTCTGAAGTAAAACAATTCTGGCTTTTCTCTTGCACCTTTCAGTTAATCCGACACACGAGCTCAACAGCAGCCAACGAGTAAGTTAGGACTGTGTTCAGACTTGTAAAGACCGAGTATCTCTTGGTACCAACCAGTATGCTGCGGTTGGTACCGATGTATGACGGCCCCGCGAGTATTGTGGAGATACGGCGTTCGTGGTTCGGGTTGAGCATCAGGTTCTGAAAGGTGCTGCAATTTAATACTGGTTTATTTGCAGTTTTGAAAGATGTACGAATTTTTGTGCATGATCACGAGTATCGATACATAGTAACTTTTGATGATTGTTGACCCACTGCTATTTTCCTAGTCAATAAGTTTGAAAAAAATGCTGAGATTCGGAGGTTTGCAATTAAATTTTTTTCCACTTTTAAAATTAGGAATATTAACTTTGTGGTTAAAACTCATATTTTTATTTATTATCTTTGATTTATTAACCACTTAATTGAGTTTTAGTACATTTATTTTTAAATTTCATTAATTCATTTAATAATAAAGTATAATTTACATAAGAAATGGAAAGTAATTCGACCCTAAATTTTTTGGATCTAACATTGATTAAAAATAATAATAAAATTGAATTCAAAATTTTTTGGAAAACCAACTTTTACAGATACTCTCATATACAATGAATCTAATCATCCATTATCACACAAACATTCTAGGTTCCACTCTATGATACATCGTTTAGTCAATATTCCTATGTCAACATCCATTTTAATATTGAATTGAATACAATTTAAAAAATAGCAGTTAGTAACGGGTATAATACAGGTTTGATAGACACTATTTAAAAAAAAAATTAAAAGAATATAATAATCAATTTTTATATAAATCACAGATAAAACATGATAATAATGATTATTGGCGTAGGATTTTATACATAAATAACTTTTCGAATCAAATATCTAAACACCTACCACATTATATTAGACCGGCATTTTATACAAATAATAGTATAGGAAATTTACTCATAAATTCTAAAGACAAAGATGATAAATTTAACAATTCTGGTGTCTATAAACTTAGTTGCATGGATTGTGCTGCATTTTATATTGGTAAAACAGGTAGAAATTTTAATGTAATACTAAGGGAGCATTTGAGATGTTTGAACAGTAGGGGGTTTTCAGAATTTGCTAATCATTTGATAGAAAATGGTCATGGCTTTGATTAAAAATTAAGATTGTCAATTTTGCATATAAACGGTGTTGGTCACAAGTTAAATAATTTGGAGATAAATAAAGCGTGTAAAACTAATCGAAAAATTATAAACAACCAACTAAATTTAACTACGAGTCCCATTCTAAAATTTTTTCCTCAAAATTATTTGACTAAATTTGTATTAACAATTTGAGTTAGGTACTAAATTTATTTTTTAAATAATTGTTGTTTTTTTTTTAAATAGATTCTGGTAAACAATAATATATGTTTTTAGTTAGTTATGACATCCTGAAGAAGAAAATGGTATTTTTCGAAACCGGTAGATGTATTTAAACTCAATTAAGTGGTTAATAAAACAAAGATAATAAATAAAAATATACATTTTTTTTTGTGTCAGTTATATTTTAGTAAATTCATCCGCCTACCTATTTTATTTATGATGAAAAATTGTTATGCACATTTTATAACTTAAAAATCTGTTAAAAGTAATTAAATATCGAGTAATTTTTCTATGCCTAAAGTCATTTGATATCTTAAATGTATAATAACCTAATATGTCGCCATGCTTGTTGGTCTATAGGTAAAACTCTTACCTACTGAATAAGTTGAACCTCGTCGATGCTTAATTTGAAAATAGTTAAAATATTAACATGACATATATTCCGTGAACTCATCTCATTTTTTTTTTAATTTTAAAAAGTACACATATATGTATTATATATAATGTACTGTCAATTTTTGGACTAAATTTAAATTGAATAAAATTTTCAGTAATTCTATATATGAATTGTATGCAAATAATCATTCCTTTGCTTTGTGCCGATTTTTGTCTTTGATTCTATACAAATGTATGAATTAGCTCAAATATAAATAGTAAGTATATAGGCACTAATAGTTGATATTAAAACATTAATTATACATATATTCTATAATTTTGTACATATTGCTTGTAATTTATACATAAATATATGACATCGGCTTGTTTATCCGACAATGTTTGAGGGTTGATGGTTCCATGCCTGCGGACGATCGGTGCTAAAACCGGGGCATCATTTATCTTCTGGCTCTATGCGGAAAGGCCCCGGGATATTTATGATCTAAGTTGGGATCGAAATATCAACACGTTATGTAATGATGGTGAATTCTAGCACGCCGCGCACTGGAGGTAGAAGGGGACTAATATTGCATGTGGTCGGATGCGGTTTTCGATGCAATTTTGCGCACATTGTGCAATGTTTGGACTCAAGCGGAATTCGGCTGAATTGGAGTCGACAAACTTGTCGGGAGATTTATCTTGCGGTTTATTTCGAATTTCTGTTTAAATGTAATAATTTTTTTCTAGAAAAAACTCAAACGGCATATAATAAATTATTATATTACATTTATAAGCAAACATATAAGCATGAAATTAACAGTGGCTTTTTCACTTCTTATTTTGCTCTTGACTCAGTATTTTTGCTGTTTAACAATCATGACTGCTGTATAACTATAATCATTGCTACTTAGATTTCTCTAAACGCCGCCAAATGCCGTATGAGTTCAGAGTTCATATATGCAAGTTCAGGTCGGCACAGCTTCAAAAGGAATATTACTAAACGTTATTATAAACGAGTAAGTATGTCTTAGATAAATTTCAATAAATAATTTATAATCAATACATGTGCAGGTACACCAAAAGTTCATAAATACGTATTTCATGTCGATTTTATTGTAATTACGGACAAAGATCGTCATATATGTTAGTATATTTAAAATAAGGTTTTAGAAGATTCTGTACTAATTAATATTTTGAGGCTTTTAAATAATTTATTGAAGTTATTTGGTGCTATATGGGGGTTGTTAACAGTTGCCAAATGCATTTATACAACTGTGCGGTATGTAAATGGGAATATTATTGCGGGATGAAAATCTGGAACATAGTGAAATATGTTATTGTGTATTTATGTTTTTTATGTGTATTACATATTGTGAGAACTATCACTTTTGACATGTATGTGCGTGGATATGTGTCAGGAGAGTGAGTAGATGAGTAGTAGAGGACAAGGATTATAAGAGGCCATCTCTGGGGGAACGGGTCTCTTTCCATCGCCACTTCACCATAATTACTAGTCTTTCTCTGAATTGTATAATTATAAATTACTGTAAATACTTCTTATAATAAACGTGTAATTATTATATGGAAACGGCGTTATTATTACAAGGAACTGAACCCAAGTAACTCGACAGTAAAGAGAGAATAGATCACCGAGGGAATCTGGTGGTACTACGAAAGTTACCACACACATATTTTCTAACTATATATATATAGTTAGAAAAGTTTCCGACCTAACAAAGAAACAAGATATTTTTTTCTTCAAATTTATTTTTATTCTTCTTCATAGTCTCCTTGTAAGTGTACACACTTCTTTCTGTGATGTTCTCATCCCTTTAACCTGCCCAAATAGTACTTCGAGTCTTTCTCTGTAAAATAGTTATTTACGTAGTTAATGACCTCCTCATTTAAAAAAATCTCTGTCCTCAGAGTGAAACTTTTAGCTTAGGGAACAAAAAAAGTCGCTTGGAACTAGATCTGGTGAGTGAGGAGGGTGGTCAAGCAGTTCAAACCGTAATTCGTAGATTCGCCTTGGCAACCGCTAAGACGTCTTGGTGAAACAATTTTTTTTCTGCAAATGTGGTCGTTTTTCCGCAATTTCTGCCTTTAGCATGTCAAGTAATAGTAGTTCATAGTATATTCCTGTAATATTTTTTCCTTTTTCAAGATAATCGATTAAGAAAACTCCATGGCTATCCCAGAAAACAGTAGCCATTACTTTCCGAGCAGCCTTTGCCTTTTTTGGAGCCAATTATCCCTTCGCAGTCCACTGTTTTGGCTGTGTTTTTGTTTTGGAGTATATTGGTGTGTCCAAGTTTCATCTACAGTAATTAATCGGCGCCAAAACTCTGATTTATTGCACCCAAACTGCGCCAACAGAGCGTTGTAAATGTTCATTCGAACACGTTTTTGGTCTGGAGTGGTAAACGCGGCACCTAACGTGCGGCCAGCTTTCTCATGCCCTAAATCTTGATTCAATATGTGAAAAACACGTTCTTTGGACAAGTTCATAGCCTCTGCTATCTTTCTAACCTTAATTGGACGGTCGTCCAGCACCATTTGGTAAACTTGAGCGATGTTATCGTCAGTGGTTGCAGTTTTTGGCCGTCCCGAACGTTCATCGTCACCCAAGCTGGTACGGCCATGTTTAAATGCAGCTGCCAAAACTTTCACCGTGATAAATGATAGTGCAGAATCCCCGTACACAGCATCCAACTTGTCTTTAATTTATGTAGGCGTATACTTAATGATAGCTCGATTCTCGATTTTTTCTATTTTCACAAAAACCCTTACATTGACTCACTCAAACGATTGTTAAACAACAAGAGCGCCTCCAAAATGGCTGAAATTTTGGTGAGTTCTTATCAAAGCATGTGCAAACATGTTCTCCAACTTTTGTTGACGAGTGCTGCCATCTTCATGTTGAGGTCGAAAATTTTTCAGACTGCCCTCATGTATAAAGAGTATTAGTATGGTTCGTTAAACCATACACCAATGCAAGACCACCACCAAATCAGAGCATTTCTTTCTTACTTGTTAATATACTGGATCTAGGAGGCCTACACGGCGTCGTGTTATATTTATACAATCGTAGTAATCCAACCGTATTTGCATTTTATATATTCAAAATTGATTATTTTCCTGAATTAATGTATTAATTATAAATATATACATAATTTAGTATTTAAAATATCACAGACCGTCTGTTCTGAATAATTACAACTTCACAATACGAATGTGTTTTCCTTAATAATGATTATTTTCCTTTATTCAACCTTGATGTATGAAAACATTTATTAGATTGGATGTTATTTAAAGTTTTATTATAATTGTTAGTTTTGTATGAATAACTTACACTAATAGGGAATTAGTAGGGTTTATTGATGTTATATTTATCCGACATAACCTATATATTTATTTATTTTTATTTTGAAGCAGCTTTTTTAATTTCTGATTTACGGAATGCATCTACATGACCGTTTCTTGAGCAGTTATTGACACCTTGTAACCATTGCGGTGTAATAAACGACTTTGTAACATAATATCTCCGACCCGTTCCCACAGAAGAATTTAACACCATCCACGTAACGTATATTAAGTAGATTCAACAAATACCAACACCACATATGATTTACCCACACGTGGGCGGCAGACCGGCGAGCGCCTGCCAAGTATGCATATTTCTCCCATAGGCGGATTTGCTAATAGGGTTCCTCCTTTATTTATCAGGGATAGGCCAATCGTTTTTCTACACACCTGACAGCACAAATTAATATATTTTGCTTTTCGAAAATATCAAGTTTCAGTATTAAAACCGTACAAAGATTTAATATCATTAATCAAATAAGCTGAACATAATTGCAAATTAGTTAGGTTATTGTTAATGTTGCAGTAAACCAATGCAATATTGATGAAACTTATTATCCCAATACCTTAAAATACAATATATAAATCTTAATGGTCTTCATTTTTTTTACACAGATTTTATTCCCTATCTTATTTTTTCCCCTTCACCCCCCCCCCCTCCGTTCCTTCTGGAAATTTTTTTCCTTTTAGAAAATAGGAAAAATTCCATAGAAAATCTTATCAGAAGCGCAATACACAAAGAAAAAAAAAAAATTAGCATGTTTTTTCATAATCAAAATTAAAAATGTGAAGTAAAGCAATTTATCCGTCACCATTGAGTTGAGACACAAAAAAATGTAATAATACAGTTTTATGAAGAGTTAAATTTACAGACAAAATGTCGACTACTTCCGCATTTTTATTCCCCAAAGAATGCAATCAGGGAACTGCGGAGTTAGCTAACGTATGTGTTCTGACATTACCCCTGTAATAGAACAATGAATTGTGTTTCGATGAACTTAATGGTGCGTAAAAGTCAAGCAGACCAACAATATGGGGACAGTCTATCATACCGTTTATGATCCTATAAATAAATATAAGGTCGGTCATCGTACGTATTACTGATAATTTTAATAATTTCAGACAGGTAAGTAGATATTCGTAATTGATATCCTCACAGCGTATTTTTAATTTAAAATTAATGAATCTTAAAAATTTTATCTGGATTCTTTCAACCCCTGTGGAGTGAACAATGTAGTGAGGCGACCATATAACCGAATTATATTCTACCTAAGGTATGAGTAGAGACTAATTATGTAAACTGAAGTGTAGACTGTAATTATTCTTATGATTTTTTTTACATCGTTTAATTGTTTGTTTTACAAATTAAAAAAAAAAAAAACAGAAATGAACTGCGCAATCAATGAAGCAAAGAAGATGTCCTTGGAATAGAAGAAATACCCCAAAGTGGACAATACATAGTCGATAACTGTAAATGACTAAGTTTTTTGTGAATCAAATGATGTATATGACTAATTATTACGAATACAACTCGGATCAGTGACTTTACGGGAAGAAGTGTGTTGTTAGTTCGACACTATTTATTTTTTGTGATGGTTAGGTGTTTTATAATATATATTCCTACTATTTATTGCGTTAATTACGCAATAACCAATAACAAATTTGTGTTATTATATATTAAAAAGTTATCGGTATTATCAGAACAGTAATAGTTTTCGGTACTTTTATTTATCAGATCAGTGACTTTACGGGAAGAAGTGTGTTGTTAGTTCGACACTATTTATTTTTTGTGATGGTTAGGTGTTTTATAATATATATTCCTACTATTTATTGCGTTAATTACGCAATAACCAATAACAAATTTGTGTTATTATATATTAAAAAGTTATCGGTATTATCAGAACAGTAATAGTTTTCGGTACTTTTATTTATCAGATCGAATTTTCCTCTTTTCTGTAATTGTTTTATAACACAACATTTGATAAAATTTAAATCTACGTATTTATACGCATTTAGTGTTTCGCCACCGTCACGGAAACGTTTTTTTTTTGTGAATTATAAATTAAATATATGCAAAACATAAGGATTTAATGAATTTTATTTGAATGGTGTTTGAAATTGAAAATTATTTCAACCCTATCCGCTTTGAACTGTGATAGGTTAACGACATCAAAGTTGCGTTAACAAGACTTTCATTCCTTTTCACAGTGTTTGTTATTCGAACTTTGTACTACGGACTACATCGTGTATGGCATTGATTTTAATACGGTTAATTTTTTAATCAAATGGCAACGTCATTTTGTGTGTCGCTAATAGGCCAGCGTAGATTGTTAATATTCGTACGTAGATTGTTTTCGTCTGCCTTAATTGACATTTAGAAATTAAAAGAAAACTAGTAAAAAAATAAGTTAAAAATATACAATATTTGTCATCATGTATCTTCTTTCAAATATGTTGTATGCGTAAGTAATACATTATATTTGGTCATGACACTAAGTGTAAGCCCTGAGTGCACGCTTGAGTCGAGTTGAGTGCTGGGTGGGGCGTGCAGCGTGCATAGCAATTTCACGTTTATGAATGCGAGTGTCCGAATGGCGGTCGCCTAGAGCGGTGAGGAAAGCGTGCTTGTTTACGTTCGGCGTGACGTGAGCGTGCAAGTTCAAACCAGTTTGTGGTTTAATAGCGTCTGTGGTAGCGTTTCACAAATATTATGTGAAATTTAGTTAAAGCTTAAAATATTTTTTTTTTTCTATATGGTCAAAGGTCGATAATGAGATTCTTGTATATTCGTGAAATTTGGGTTCATTTAACCATAAACCATTATATAATGTTGAAAATTCTCTAAACTCTTCTCTTTGCTTAACGACATTCTTATTACATAAATCAAATTTAAAAAAATAATTTTCTTTCAAATACATATCGATTATATCACCAGCCATGATCATACTTGAAATATGACCGCCTCTTCTGAACGCTGTGTGTTGACTGAAGATAGGTAATGAACGCTCTAATTAGTGATGATAAACTTTTATACGACTGTGATTGTGTCGATGATTGGTAACTCGAGATTTAAGATTTACTTTCTAGTGTACCAGTCATTGCTCAAAGAATTACGTTAATTAGAATCAAACATCGTTGCAATCGAACAAAATCACAGTCACAATAACACTTAAAATAACCAATATTTTTCGATAAAATTGATTTATATGTATATCTTTCTAAGTAATATATTTAATTCATACTTAAAATAACCTTTTACATAAGATTTTACCATCACTAGCTCTAATGTCACACGCTCCGAACGCTGCACGCCCAGCAGAACGCTGCATTCACTGAGGCCACTCGGTGAACTCTCACATGTCGTACGGCCCGCACGCTGCATGCTCCGCAGAACGCTATAGCCTTAGCAATCATCAATCCTCGAATCATCAATGCTCATATTTTATACATTATCCTTCCAATGGTTGGTATTCAAGCTTCATAATATTTTACATTGTCTTGCGTAGTTCTTTTATTTTATGGATATCTATTCAATCATTTGTTTTATTGAGATTTTAGTGAGATTAATTAAACACCAGTTACAATATTCATAATTATTGGAGACCGTTAAATTTATCCCACAAAGCGATATAATCAACTAACCATGTATTTTTCATCAGTTACTCAACCCCCTTGATATGAATGGGTGGAAAAAAAACGTGTTGTCACTGGTTACCTTCATGACAACATAGGATGATCCTATCTCAGAACAGGTACTTTATATGTACTTAGCGAGGTAGCGAGCGGGTAAAAGGCTTGCATATAAATAAAATTGTAATATGTAATACTTATTATACTTGCTAGTGTATTAATTACATAGAAAATGTTTATATTATTTTGAAAATAAACATCGATTTATCTGCACTGAAATCAAAAAGTCAAATTTAATTCCAATTAACTAGACAAAAGCTGATACATAAATCGTACACTGTCAATAAATAATATTCATATTTGGACCTTTACACGATAAATTCAAAACTTTTTGTTTTCTAAATAATGTTGAAGAATATCCTACGGGTATCACATATATTATTTGATAAAAAAAATATGATTCACGAGTATTGCTTGCTAAATTTATTCTCTCTGAAATTTTTCCAATAACGCGTGTTTTCTTTAGAACGCTTGAAAAATAACGCAAAACCCGAAACAGATCTTTTGAATCACTCGTGTATTGCGTCGATTGAATAAGTCTCAAGCTGCTCTTCAGAGTCTACAATATTTTCAAAGATTTGCAAAAAATGTGATATACACCTCGATAACCATCGGACGAAACAACCCACCCATACATTATTTTCCTCTTTTTAAAAGGGAATCCATTGTGAAACTGGCAACATTACGGTAGAATGGTAAATATCGAGTGGTGCTTTTAAGTTCCTTCTCGTTCGTTTTCTTCTACTGACTCTTTCGTACAAACTTTGCATTATGTTATTTTTGAGTATAAATTCGTTTCGCGTAGTTGATTTAGCAAATAGAAGACGGTATACACACACTAATAGTAAATCGACAAACTTAGTTCGTTTTTTAATCGATTAAGTAAAAGACAATCGCTTTGTATGAAATCACGAATTTTATTTCGCTTTTATTCGGTTTCGCGTAGCTCAAGCTTCGTCAGGATGTATTTAAAACTAAAACTAACAATAAATACAACAATACTGTAGTTATATGTACATAAAGAGGGAGATAGAATATAAAATTACAGAATTTAAATCTATAGAATTACAAATAGAATCTCCCTCTTTATGTATATATAAGTAATTTTTGTTTTTATTGTTAGTTTTAAATACGTCCTGACGAAACTTGAGCTAAGCGAAACCGGTTGGTGTATAATAAAATTCGTGGTTTCATACAAAGTGATTTTTTTTTATTTAATCTAATATATCAAACCACAAAGTGATGTATTATTTTAATCTAATTTCTAAATCCACGTAGACAGTGAAACATGCTGGCACTTATGCTTATTTATCACGCCATTTTCCAGTAGGAGTAGGGTGAGAGGACAGAATGCCGCACACTTTTTTCTGTCCTTGCACACCCATCTTCTCAAGCACGCTCTTTGATTGTTGAAACTTTTAACATGCGCCTTTTCCAATATTTGGTTTATCTGATCATGCCAAGTCTTTCATGGATGCCCTCTGTTGTTGCTTGTCACCTCATATATTTTTTTCATAATTTTCTCCTCGCTCATATGGCCAAATCAGTTCAGCAGCACAGCTCTTCATTCACTCCTAATTTGTTAATTATTCACTCTTTCCTGCATTTATTTACCACACATTTAATCTGAATGATTGCATTTCCGCTCCATTCAGTCTACTTTCATTGTTATTTTGCCAATTCCAGGCTTCACTTCCATAACCACTAGATCATAAACACGACATTAACGAGAGTTATCCAGTTATCCGCATCAACTCTGAACTCTTCGAGATTTCAAGTAGCCGTATATATATAGATTTTATAGATGCTCTGAAATTGAGAAGACTGAGATTGGTAAGACATGTTGCTAGATGCAAAGGCTCCAGAGCACTCCGAAAGATCTTCGAAGAAAATCTGGCGGATATAATATACACAGAGACACAATGGGGCTGTTAATCCCCTGCTGGTGAACCGTAGCTCGAGACAGAAATGCCTAAAAAGAGATTTTGCGATCGGCCGTGGATCTGAATCTAAAGTAAAGATAAATAAGTAATCTTCAATATTTATTTCTACTTATCAAGTCATTTATCTACATTCATAATATATTTTAGTCGCGATAATAGTATGTTTTGCAACATTTTGCCTATTAGCTATAGTCTATTAATTAATTCTGGTAGATTGTTGCAAGCGACTGAATATAAAATAGATTACTTTTAAATAATAAAATAACAGATGTATCAATTTGAAAGTGCAACATGTAAGTTCAAAAATTTGTCGTTAACTTGCTATGTTAACGTGGTGTAATAGGTCAGCGTACTTCCCTGGATAGGAAGAGTGCCTAGTTCGAGTCCGGGTGGCAACATAAATTTTTTTTCGATTAATTGATTTTATATGTATCTTTGTAATTGGTACATTTAATTTATATTATAATATTATTATTCAATTGTAAAATAATTAATATTTTAATATTATTATTCAATTGTGAAATAATTAATATTATAATATTATTACTTTTAAAATTAGCAATATTAACTTGGTGGTTAAGATTCATATTTTTTATTTATTATCTTAGTTTTAATTAACTACGAGTTCTATTCTAAAATTTTTTCCTAAAAATTATTCGACTAAATTTGTATTGAGCAGTAATTTGAGTAAGGTACTAAATTTATTTTTTTAAATAATTGTTGTTTTTTAAAAAATTTAAAAATAGATTCTGGTGAAGAAACAATACTATATTTTTAGTTAGTTATGACATCCTGAAGAAGGAAAAGTGTTTTCCGAAACCGGTAGATGTTTTTTAAACTCAATTGTGGTTAATAAAACTAAGATATTAAATAAAAAATATAATATTATTATTCAATTGTAAAATAATTATTTAGACAAAAGTTATATGGACTCCAAGATGTATTTCTACGTAATCATTTACCCGACTTTTTAGGCTATTTGGATACAGGTTGAAGTTTCACGACAATATTTTGTCGATAAAATGGACCTCCACAAAGTCTATCCGGTTTTTAGTCATCTGACAGACTTATCTATGCTCGTGTTTTAAATCAACTCCCTGTGTTATATTATTAGCTATCAAAGGAGTCCATGTACTGCAGATCATATGTATGTATTTTTCTTTACAAAGCGTTCCTCAGTAATTAACAGTGATGCCGCTGGGTACGACGTCCACAGTCAAAAAGCGATTCCTCTGAAAGGGACCTCTAATTTGATTGTGCGCTATTTGAGTGCACTCCCAACCTAAATGTGAACGACGGAGGCGGGTTGCTCGCGCTGAAAGATGAATATGTAGTCGCTATCGAACTATCTATGTATATTACAATAACATTGACTTGTGCCGAATACAGCAGTAGCTCCTGCTATGCGTCAGTTCTAAATTGATTAAAATGCAACAGCATACTTCGGTTAATAAAGTGATTGGCTCGTTGGCACCGCTCAATTCGTGCATGGTGATTTCCTTGTTATATTTGTTGCATTGTTTACTTTGGCAATGTTTTGTGAGCCATTTTCATCAACAATAAATTGAACCATCTGATCATAAACACTTTTTTTTTTTTGAACTCCCTGACATTTAAAACTTTCAGCAGTTGTCATTTTATTTTTAACTAAATCTTTTAAAATTTACACTCGTTTATTGTTTAAATTAACTGTATCGTTTGACACTTAATAGATAATAATTATATTAAGTAATTTAAAAACATATAAATGTAATATGATCTTAAATATAAATGTCGCACATAATTAAAGCATGCATTTGTAGGTATCTATACACATGCCTACAGACTGATATTTTGATTGTACTATCTACTTTATAAAAATCTAGTTGAATGAAATATCATATTTTTAAGATTGGTAAAATCAACTTTGTGATTAAAATCTATTATTTTAAATTGTTAACTTTGTTTTATTAACCACTTATGATGAATTATAATTAATTAAAATACATCTACCTGTCTCGAAAAATATAATTTTCTTCTTCAGGATGTCATTAACTAAACATATTTTATAAATAAATTTAGTACCTAACTTAAATTGTTACTTGTCATGAAATTATAAACAACCAACTGACTTTAACCACAAATCCCATTCTACAGTTTTTTCCTAAAAATTATTCTAGTAATTTCGCATCATCAAGTAACAATTAAAGTTAGGTACTAAATTTATTTTTTAAATAATTATTGTTTTTTTTTTTAAATAGAATCTGTTAAAGAAACAATAACATATGTTTTTGATTAGTTAATGACATCCTGAAGAAGAAAATTATATTTTTTGACACCGGTAGATGTATTTTAATTCATTACGTGGTTAATAAAACAAAGTTAACAATTTAAAAGAATGAAATATCCACCAATATTATTAAAAAGATTTAAGGATTTACTTTTTTCCAACCCTTCGTGTTAATTTTATTTGGCGACGATAATATACGTGAATAAATAAAGCAACATATTAAAGCTTCAAAGTCCTTGTGTTCATTCCTCGGTCAGGTGTTTATTTTCCAATAAATAATTTTTCCCAGAAGGTAAAAGCGAATATTCTTTTGAGAGTCTCGTATATCTATCTAATCATTTTAACGATCATGGCTAAGCGTATTATTTACTAATAAGTAGATTTACACTATTAATGTGTTAAACAATACTTTACTATTACCAATACTTGTTTGTATTATTTTCTGGTTTTCTTCGGGGCGAGGCTCTTCCTGTATCATAAATGAAACATACATGTATCACATGTTCTTTCTATTTAACTGAATGCTTCCCATTTCATACGGGAATATAACAGCAGAAATGAAAATCATATCTTTTTGGGGGAATAACAAACAAAGACTCATCACAAGTGGGCCTAGATTGGATTTATTTCTCTACAATAGCCAAAATACAAAGGAATCGTATCACTCTACCGAATCCAACCTTCTAAGAGATTTCCCACTGTTATTATTATTTATTTACATGCGAGATCTTAAAGGATTAAATGGATCAAATGTATTCATGAAACATTTTACTCATACGTCATATATTACATGTCCCACTTCCAAATGTAGGTATTCAATGTATCCTTTTATATCATACTTACCAGTGGCTTTGCCCCTAGCTGTCTCGCGGCCCAATCCCGTCATCGTCGAGGACAAGACGCCTCTCTGTTGTCTAATTAATTAGGTAATACCTATATATTTTGTTATGTTGAATCTGAGTATGAGTATTACTTACTTGATTATTGTGATAACTTTGTATCATAACGCTCAAACGAGCCATTTTGCACTAGAATCGTTAAATGCGTTAAATAATAAATGTGTAGATCAAGTGAATGAGCTCGTTGGTTTGAGAAGTATGCAATGTTCTCTAGGGATAGAAAGGTTGACTAGTGTATGAAAGGGCGATGGCGGAGAATAAAGTGAATGGTGTTTTCGCACTATTATCGCCAATAATAATATGTCTTCTAAGATAAAACTCATTCTCATTTTCAACTCCGATCGATTTTATTATATTTCGTATAAGTACCTACTAAATTATTTACCTTTATTTTTAATTTATTAGTAGATATATACATAGAATATCGCATACCTTACCTGCAATATTTTTGGGCGTATTACCTTTATAAAATACATATATATCGAAAATGTTTGGACTACATGTGTTAAATATCGCTGTTTCATACTTGTAATAAGATAGCACTTTAGAAAATTCGAGGAAAAGGTTTTTGCTTCATTTAATACGATTGAGTTTTAAAGATAAATAATATTAAATACAAAATATAACGGCAGTGACGGTTGGAGGGAGGGTTCTTTAACCTTCAGTGTTATTAACCTTTCCCATACGGTGCTAAAATAATAACGCGCGCTACGGTACTGTAAATTCCAGTGTACATGGAGACTTTTGCGATTTTTAATTTGGATAAATATGAATATTTTACATATAGGCGATGCAAGCCGAAAGCTGCAGTACATTCTCGTGCTCGGGTCCTCTCGCCGTGCCTCGGCGAGAGTGGACTGCTGGTATAACTAAAGTGACGATCGACACCTGGCACCCCGCTCCCCGCGAACTACACCTTCCACACTGCTCCACACGTTCACATACAAATCACAATTCTTCGAGAAAACAGTTTTTATTGTTGCGTATGGTAAATACTTATATATCGTAATTATTTTATCCTATACATAAATATATTTCGGAGGAATACCTAAAATGTGAACTCTGTATTTAGTATATTAACAAAGATATTGACATAATTAAAGCCTATGTTAACTCAGTTTACATTACCGAAAAGGAAAGGATAAGAAAATAATATTTTAAATATAACGAAAATTCAACACTCATGTTTACATGTTTTATTATAGTTAGACAGGTTTACATTAGTTCTGATTGATCTGAAGATTGTATCCATATTCGTAAAATTGAAACCTGATTATCTCCATAATTATTTACTTTATTTATTTATTTATTATTATACACGCCGTGTTCAGGCATTAACATAATTTGTAAAATTACAACAGAAGTGCAATACACAAAGAAAAAATTAAATAGTGTCAGCATGTTTTTACACAATCAAAATTAAAAATAAATATAAAAAGTGAAGTAGCAATTTATAGCTTCTCTTAATGGTTACGCATTTTGTTATTGGAGTTTATATGTACCTACTGACATTTTGCTCTTTGTTAAATGGGCTTTTTACCCTTGGTTATAATGTGTCTTAAATAATATAATGTGTTTCTAGAATTAAGCCACAAAATAGTAACACTCCGCCCCCTGCGAACTCTAATGGGTTACTAATGTACTGAACACGTGCCGCTAAAGTAGGAAAAATACTCAGTGGATGGTATATTTTTTAGAATGTAAACATTTTCACGTCATTAAACTTTGATCATTAATAATAATTAAAAATAGTAATGAAATTATTCGCACACACGTAGTTGAAATTTCATATTCTTAAAATAAATAAATTTATACACAACCTTAATTTAAATATCATTAGCTTATTTAAAAAAAAAAACGTTTTTTGAAATTGAAGAATTAAGAAAATTGGAAATATCGTTTTTTCAAATTAATTAGAAAATAAAATATACTTTGCAATTATTAGTATATTTGTTAGCAACTACTAAGTTTCTAACAAATTACTAAGTGCTAAACTACTTACAATTTTTATAAATATAGTTTTATAATTGTGATGTCCTTGAGATCTGCGTGTGTTAGAGCGCCGCACCGCCGGGGCGGGATGTGTATATGTATGTGTGTGTGTGTGTGAACGGGGAAAAAAGGGGACGCGCGCAAGGCGCGGCCTCTCTTCTGCGTTATCGTTTGACTTCAATACTAGTTATATAACTTGTACCATCATTTTATTATTCTTGTAATTAATATTTAATCGTCACATAAGAGTATATATTGGAGAACCATCAATCCAACGACAAGGTATACAACTGAGACGTACTAGTACGTAATAATAATGTTTAAGTAAAATTAAAAATTTAACCTCTCTGTGCATTCTTCTCATATTAAACGTAACTAAACAAAGAAAAAATTAAGATTTTTAACATTAACATTAAACGATAAAACAACTACAAAAAAAATGTTTTAAAGATTTGAATCAATGAACGCTTGAAATTAAACCAATAAAACAATTATTTTTATTTTCATTACGTAATATAGAGTTCTACAAAAACAACACGAATGGAATAAACAGCCAATGTTATATACCGTGTATGTAAATAAAATTATAATATTTTTTTATTGAGTAAATTATTTTTATTCAAAAAGTTAATGATGCCTCTTAACTGTTAGGCATATTATTTCAAACACGTGTGTGTTATAATATTTTAAATAAAAATATGCACATATAATATAATAATATGATTTTAGTGGGTGCCCTCGGGAGGCGTTTTAAATAACTTATTTCAGCTGTTTGGCAATCTTTGCCGTAGTTTTCTGTATTATCAATAAAGGGTTTTCAGTATTTTAATAATAATCTCAAGTTCTTGAGTACTTGAACGCATACGGGTGCGTGCGGTTGTTAGTATTTTTAGTTATTTTTGAAGTATGGCGCTGCTGCCACACATGGCTCGTGCTGTTTTCACTGGAATTTTTTTCCGCCGAAGCATTCTACAAAGTAGAGTAATGATCGCAATAATTTTTAAATGGTCACAATTCATACTACACAAAATTAAATCACCAAAAAAGTGTGTTGACAATGGAATATTGTAATAGTTCAACTTCGCTACAATGTGGTTAAGATAACTGACGCAGTCCATTTTTATAATGACACTGTTGAACTCAAAACTTTTCATTTATTTATGTTTAATAACAAGTCAATGATTACTTGAATTACTTCAGTATAGTTACTTGAATTAATTCGGTTTATATTTATTGAATTTACACTGTTTTTAATAGGTAGATTCATTCGCCAGATCGTGCCCTCGAAACATTATATATTTACATAAAACTACAATATTTACATAAAACAAAAAAATATATTAAGATTCCAAATTTTGAATAGTAATTTTTGGATTTCATGAAATTTGGTTGAAAATAACGCTGTATAATTTAGAATAATAAAGTAAACTGATTCCTGATTTCGGGCCCGTTTTATAACATATAATATTATGTAACGCATATATTTTATTTATTTTCAAATCAACAATTGTTTTTCTAAAAAAATATTACAATTGCTATTAAAATAAAACTTAAATTTTTGTTATTTCCTAAACATCTAGATAATTTAACATGGTAATACAGTTTAAAAGAGAAAATTATTGGTAGAATTTTGATACAAAAAAGTTAATATTGACCTTACTTTTCCAAGGTCACGAGAATTAGATTTATTCGTCTCATGTTGAATAATGAACTGAATTATTCTGTCCTGTAATTCCGCATATGTCCGTATTCTAGAAATCTGTTATTTGGGAAGTCTTTCCGTAGTTACAGTAAATGTGGATTCTAGCTAACAAAAGCAATACCGTACTTCTGAATAAATGTTAGTTAAAATGCGTTAATTCTTTATCTCATCATTGTAATATAAAAATTATGAACGTATTACAAGTTACGTACATATTTTTAATAATAATTTGTACTAATTTTTAATATTCTCTAAATTTACATATTATATATTAAAATTTTATTTTAAAAATATTTACTTACTCGTGTACTAAATCGTAAAAATATAGTGTAACTCCGTGAAGATTTTCGTACGAATAGAGAAAAAAGTTTGTGTAGACGCCGAATCCGTATAATCTTTAATATGATTCAGTGCGCAACACTATTCACAACACGTGGTAGGTAAAATGAGGTTTCAGTGGAAAAAAAATTTTTTTTTTTAATAAAACACCCACCCACACAAAGTTGTGAAAAAAACGGATCATTTTACTCGCAGCCCTCGGCTGGAGGACGCTCTAAACGTTCGTGTATCAGGCCTGGAAGTGCACTTTTTCATTCTCGAGTGCATCGTATTTGCATTCGCACATGCCTTGCCAGTACAGACTGCACGCACGCCACGCCACCTGCATTCATGGCACCAGCTGCATCCTATGTTTTTTTTACATGACCACATTGCACGAATAATGGAAGGCGACTCATGGTGTATTATTATGACTGAAATAGTAACAGTTTCGAAAGTTCTGAAAGACTGCAGTCACATGTGGTACTTGAGTAGTAAAATATTTGTATTTTCACATTACGGTTACTTTATTTAACAGAATGGTCTTCTTCGACATGTATTCACGGAATTTTTGTAGGAATAATTTATTAAAGAATTTTTCTTTTTATTGCAGTTATTTACTAGATAGGTACTCGCCTAATATGTTAATTAAAACTATTCCGTGTTACTTAATTCCTGAATCATAAACAAGACAAAAAGGTAAAGATGCCGTCACTACTTATAAAAAAACTCTGACATACCTACCTTCTGTTTACTTTATGTAACTATTCAAATTGTTAATTTAAATAATCCACCAAATTAACATGAATTAACATTTATAAAGTAAGAGCTCAACTACGCAATACATTAAGATGTTACCAAATAGTTCGATAGAAAACCGAGACACGTATGTTTATGGGTGTTCTTCTATCACAGATATTAGATTTGAATAAATTACATTAATCACAATCAACTAATTTCATACCTTGCATCATATTTCAAATCGATTCATTTTAATTTTATTGCTATATATTGAATTAAAAATATGCGTTCGCCAAGATCAAGATATTTCTTCAAATATTATATTTATACTTGGTGTCTCTCTTTGCGGATACATTTTAAATAAAATCCCTACATTATATTGTAGTGAAGTGTCAATATCATTTGAATTAGGAGAATATGTTACCTTTTTGTTCGAGGAAAACGAGTAACTTTGTTTCTATTGTCCGAAATTTAATTATAATTATTATGTGTTTGTGAAATTAGATAGTGTGAATTTAAATTTATATATGAGTTTTTTGCAAGTATGCGTACTATCTATACAAACTATTTTAATAATATTGACGATGAAGTTCATGTTTGACAATATGCAACACTAAAAGGTCGTTAATAGTAAAAAATCTTTTTTTTGTTATAACATTCGCGCACCTCATTTCAACACTTGAAGTGGTTTTACCTTTCTTAAGACGGGCGTGTTGCATTAATCCTGATTTTTAGCTACAAAAGTTTTGTTATTGTACATTTAAAATCACCCTAAAGTACCTTATCTCCTTTTAATATTATTTTTCTTCTCTCGATCCGCGTCCGTTGCGTATGTATAGTGGTGATGATCTATAACGTTATTTTACCCGTAGTTGTAACTATGATTAAGACATTTAAATTTGATTGTAACAATGATTGGTAACTGATTATTCGTAATTCGCCGAACAATCACTGGTAAACTAGAAACTAAACATCCAACAGTAAAATCTCAGTTACCAATCATCGTTACAATCGAACACAATCAGATTCACAACAACGGTTTAAATAATGGTTTTACCATCACTAATGCATAGGCCTCCTTTTTTTGCTTTTCGCGGTTCCCTGTCACACGCACTATGCTTCCAATTTTTCTGATATTATCCAACATGCCTAATGATATCTGAACATCGCATCTTAAAATAGCTAATTAAAAATAGTGTTCTATATTATCAAGACTTGTAACGTATTTTAACATTCTTTTCATATACATTATATTTTTATTGTGCTAGCAACGTCCATTATCTATTTTTTTGTATGAGCTGAGTACTAAAATGGCTCCCTTAAATGAGGTTTTTATACCTAGAAATTGTAATTTACAGTTATTTATTATGGTTTCCGTGAAAAATAATTTATGATACGTACTTTGCAATGATTTTTGTGTATAGCAAAAGTCACACATTTGAATAATGAATTTTGCCAGTATTTTTTTACAGGTTACGAAGAGATCATGAAAGTTGCCAAAACTGTATTGCCTTTAATAATCCTTTTTAGGTTCAAAGTGATTTTGAAATCGAAAAGATTAATTTTTTTCTCTTCTTAAGTCTTTAAGTCTTTAAGTCTTCTGTATTTCTGTAGCTTTACAAGTCTCACAATCAGCGATTCATCCTTAATCATGTTAATAAGGAATGCTGCTCTTATTTTATTTATTCGTACTGATGAATTTATGTTTAGCTATTATAATTATTCTAAAACATTATTTACTTGAGAATTAATTTCTTAATTTTTAAAGAGTTTCTGGAATAAATTACCCATTTTATATTAAAAATGCGAACAGAATTTTTTAAAGAATTTCCTTTCGAAAACTGAAATTAGTTTCCTATTTGAAGTATCCCTTAAATTAACATCAGAAATTTTAATTATTTAAACATTTTTTCAATTCACGTTGGTAATGTTTCATCAGAGATGCTGTGTGCTCGTGTTCCTCAATTTGTATTTGTATCAGTAATAGTTGAAGAATTAACGCCGCATTATCGTCTATCTTGGGTAATTCGAGCCGACAAAGGTGGCAGACATATATTTCCTGAGCACAAACGCTTCTAAAATTACCTGCATTAGTACTGTAAATGGACGCAAGAAACGTTCTGCGTCCGATGTGTGCAACAGCGTGAGAAATGAATGCACCGCAACACCTGCGACTGTTTTTGTTTACAACCTGGACAGGCCGGTTGAAGTTAATGTGTCTAGGGTGTTGGGGGGTGATCACAACTTGTTTTTGTTGCCGGTCACTTTTCTGTCTTGGCACAAAACTTTCGCCTCATCCACATTCATATATTTTCTAATGCAAGGTCGTCCATTGTTAACCTTTTAATTGCCAACTCTATTTGAAATGGAAGACGCTACATAGGGTAAGACTAGGTTTTGACATATCCATCAAAAACCGATACCTGTCACCCACAGATGGCAAAATGATTAAAAATTATGACTTTAATCCCTGCGAGTTTGCAAGGTTCAAAAGTGCGTGTTAAAACGTGTATAATTTGGCGTGTTAACGCGCTCATGGCATTTAAACGGTTAAGGTTTCTAACAGGACCACCTTTCAGTATTTGTTTATTTTTTCTACCTTCTGCCTAAATATGATCTGATGTTCTGTTCTTGTGGGTTAAATCTGCCGGCAGTTGTGCGTGGATGTTGAGTCTCTTACATGTTTTTATTCTGTACCGTCTCGTTTCCCGGAAGGAAGTGCCTCTTCACTTCCCCTCTGCTCCTTGTATTTTTGTATCATCTTTATGTATTTTTATTGTATTTTTGTATTATCTTTATGTTATGTATTGTAAATATTGATTTATTTACTAATATAGTGAGTCAACCGGGGACAATGAGGTCAAATTTTGTTTTGGCAGCTATGCGGTGTTGCCCTGTCAATATGCTGGACGCTATAGAACTGCCTAGTAGCATTAAAAAATTCCAACCAGGCGGCGAATGAGTAGGACCGAGATAGAAGCTTTGAGCTTATTGCATCGGTTCTCGGTAAGCGGTGGGTCCGCCCTCATTACCTGGTCACGGTCTTCTATTTCTGTCTTTAACGCTCGCGTCGTAAATCTTTCTTACCATTCTCACATTATACTTCATTCATTCGTTTAACATGACCAAACTATCTAAGCGGTCCATTTTAATCATACTCACCAAGCTATGCTCAGCTGTACGTTTTTTTCAAATTTGTTATTTTCCACACCATAATAGAAATAACCTCGTTCCTGCGAAATAAAAACTTTTACATTAAAATTTGAATTCATTTGTACGTAGATCTATAAAAAATGCAATAGTCACAATGATCTTTTATGACAAATATATTATGAATATGTTTATAATTAATTTAGAATACAGTGGAACCTCTATCTATCGTTTTTGAAGAGACCTACTAAAATAAACTAAGAATCCAGGAATATATAAAAAAAGTTACATTCGTACATCATATTTAAAAAAAAATACACATTTCATATGTAAATGTCCAAGTACAAATATGTCTACAATTCAGGTATGCCCCAGCCACAAAATTCAACTTATTGTCAAGCCGATGCACCTGTGTTATTGGCGAGTTTACGGCATGTGGGTATTTCCATGAGTACCTACAAAGAACACTTCATGTTGTCTCGTTTGAATTGGTACTTTATTCAAAATCATTTGTGTTAATTAAGGACAATAATATTAACAAGGGACAATATCAATAACTAAAAGGCACAAGAATTTAGTCTTAGGTACTGATCAACAATATATTTCTTTGAAAATGTGACAAGTTGGAAAAACAGAAGAAATTAGATTTCACTGAACTCTGGCCGACATAACGGCTTCAAATGTTGGATTCTTGGTCACAATGTACATTGACACATAAATATAATATCACTATTGGAAGGAACCCACATTTTCCTGGAATCGTTTTAATGTATTGGTTCCTCCCAACAAAATATGTATATTACAGAAAAGACGATATGTTAGTCTGAGAAATTAGAAACTACACCTTTCGATGCCCTTATGGCGCAACTTGCAATAATAATTCAAATTTTCGCATTTTTTACTTAATATAGAAAAAAGTTACATTCGTACATCATATTCTAAAAAAGATACAAATTTCACATGTAAATTAATGTTTTTAATACCAATAAAAGTAGAAAGCTGCACAGAAACAAAGAATAATTTAATTAAACTTTGTATCATACATCATTTAATCATTTCTTTTTTTGTCTATTGCGTTATTTCCATTAGTAAACAGTTTTTTTTCGGTGTTGCAAATTACATTTTTTTCGGTAGCAGTTGTTGAATGTTCTTAAAAAAAAGTTTCAAATTTTCGAAGGCCATACATGCCTCTGAAAACAATAGTCAGGCGTGTGATTCTCTTCATTGACATCTTCAACCTCTTCGTTATATAACGCGCATTTCTGTGTCAAGGTCCCTTAAAACAAAAACAAATTTAAAATATTCGTAGTCATCCATGCCCAAAGTTTTTGTACTCTTAAAATATCTAGGCTCAGCAATTTGCCAATTGCCAATGCTCGCATATGTCAGTTCCATAACTGTTGACGCAAAACAGAGATCCTCTCTTTCGACCCTTTACCATCGTGACAGAACTTTAACATCAATGTGCCGTTAGGCAGGCAATTATAAAACAAGCCAGTGTAACGAAATACATGTAAAGGGAAGGATCGATGCGATCTATTTTTGTGTGTTTTGTATGAAATTAATTCGGGACTGGATTAAATAAACGACACATGCGGGAAAACGATTATTCTAGAAATGATCGATCGAGATGACCTGTATTTTTTCAGTAGCATTTATCGTTTTGCTGATATGTGTTGCAATTTTACCCAGTATAGTCAATATTAGCCTTATGTAAGTACCGATAGTGTTACATATCAACTACACATGGCAAGAACACTCCATAGGCGTGAAACGCCAATTTAAAAAAAAAAAAAACTATATGAAAAATATTGTAACATATTAATTAATTAAGTTAATTTTTTTATGGAAATTTTAACTTAATTCACAATGTAACAAAAATATATTTAAAATTACTTAATGGCGATGATATATGAGTTTAAAATTATTGTTAAGAGAGAAATACGTTTGTGTTAATAAGGGAAAGTTGATTTTTTACCTCTTAACGATAGAAAAGTAAGAATTATTGCCAATTTACAGAAAATAAATAAATATATAATATAATATCTTTTGACTTTGAAATGAAGTAAATTAATAATGAAACGAAATAATTACTATCTGAATGTTAATTATTTTCTTTCGCTTAATGATTTTTATAACTTCTAACTGAAGATTATAAAAAAATATTATGTGTATACGTACATTAATGCATTTATATTACAGATAATATACTTGAAACTAAATCTTTTTTAGAGACAAACCTATTTGATACCTTAAATGTATGAATATGAACCACAAATATTTCTGAATACTGACAAAATTGAAGCTATAATTAAATACTTAATATATATATACGCATGAATGTCTTAAAAAGCACGTCGATTATTATTTGTTAATATTTTTTTCTCACATTTTATTAAGTTACTTTTAACACAATTAGTAAGCGATTTTTATGTATTAATTATTTATAATAATAAAAAAATAGTGACATTAAAATAATATTCCACAGATTGAGAACGGAAACACCCGCATATTCGCTATACTGATGCTGTGCTCAGTTGTGTGCTCACGTTCTGTATCGCAATAAGCAAACATCACAAACGAGGCTATCTCTCGCTTTTGCATACGCTCGTTTCTTCATATCTGATCTGAGCCGAGTAATATGTGAGCAAGGCTTTCTGGAGTATACTAGGAATGCATTGAAGGCGAGATCTTCGCCGACTCCGTGATACTATTTTTCGTCTTCGTGGAATGTGGCTCGTGGCCCTTATTTAATAATAGGATGTACGTTGAAAAACCCTTCTATAGTTGTATAATATAAGTATACCAGCAACCATAAGCACTACCCGTGAACTCATTGTTCTATCAGTGTTAACAATAGTGTACTTAATGGAGTGTCTTTACATATATCTAGTGCTTTTTTTCTGTTTTAACGCACCCGTAAGGCGTTCCGGCACCTATTTTTGGCGGTTTTTTCAATATTACAAAAACAATTTGGTTTATGTCTAAAATAAAAAATATTCATAGTAAATTATATTTAATCTGATTTTGCTCTGATGATATGATACTTCGTGATATCAACTGCAACATTTGCTTTGTTAAAAGCTTAACAAGATGTTCCATCATGTTTTTTTCTATAAAAAGTACTGCATATATATCTGCTAATGCAGACTGTTGGTTTATCTTTTAACGCCGACCGGTTTTTGAATATTCGTTCCAGCATCAGCGGTATAAAACTAATTCTAATAATATCTTTTCATGTGGACTCTTCAACAGTTGTTGCCTAGTCCTACAAGTAGCTCGCGTAATGTACTTGAGATCCTTAGGGAGCTTCTAATCATTAACTGTTAAGTGGCAAGTGTCTTGGGTCTGATGCAGGGGGTATCCATCGAGTGGAAGAGGTCAGGAAAGATCTATCGGGAACAATTTTAATACTTAGACTCAGAAATTTAATTGATCATTTTCTGTCGTAGCACCCCACTCTTACCTCGTCCACTTTCATACATCTTCTCATACAAGCTCGTCAATTATTTACGCCTCTAACAAGACCATCTCTCAGTACTTAGTATAGTTTACCTAGTCATGATAAGTCTTCCGCGGACGTTTTCTTATTATGGTGCCATCAACACTTGCGTCATATACTCGTATCTTCGGTTGTCGTCCTCCAGTACTTAGTTTTTTTCTGATCATGCCAGGTCTTCCGCGAGCGCCCTCTGTTGCCTTCAACACTCACTTATTTATTTTCTTTACCACCCTCTCCTCGCTCACACGTTCCACATGACCAAACCCTCTCGGCTACTCTTTCTTTACCGTTCCAACTATTCTACAAATAGCTTTATATATTTGCTCTTAATTTGTTCATTCTTCACTCTATCGTACATAAACTTTCCACACACACGCATAAGTGACACACATTTCCACCCCATGCAGTCTACTTTTGTTCGTTGCCAATTCCAGGTTTAGCTTTCGTATATTAGTGTTGGCACCTGAACTTCATTATGCACCACAAGTTTAACTTTATTTAACAAATTTACATTGACGTTAATTGCATTTATAATACTATTCACTTTATTTTCCACAGTCACTCTGCTTACGGTATAATTCTCATTTATGAGTTTCTTTTATGAATGAATTATTGCGTATTATGGTTATTTGCAAAAATATACTATCAAGATAGGGGATCTCTAATTCAAGGACAACTCAGCTCAAGATTATCTACTAATTACAAATTCTTAAGCACTCTTCAGAATGAAATTTATATTAATTTAATATAACTTTTCCCGTGATTGCCTTCGACAGCTTGTTGTTCCCGGGCTTCCTATTGATAATATGGTCACGTATGCAGAATGAAAATTACCACTAACCTTGATTGACAGCAGCTGTTTCTCAAGCATCATGGGTTGGTTCGATGTATTATTCTTCTTATCTCTTGGTATTATTCCGATCGTTTGAAATACGCACTCCCGAAACTACTTAGTAGGATATGTTTTCCTGACGTGGTACCAACCGAAACTGAGCTCCAACCGTAGTTTGACAGCGATCCTTCAGTTTCCGAAAGCGGCAATATTCACACTACATAAATGACCCATACCAATCAATAAGAAATCCAGGAGTGCCAGACGAAGGAACAAAACATGCATAAATAAATAAACAAACATTTTTTGGTAATGGTAGATTTATAGTTTTTAAAGTGCAATATCATTTTATTATAATGAATAAATAAATAAAAAGAATTTCAAACAATTTGTCGGTAACATAATATCATACGTATAAATTTTCTTTATACATTCCCGTCCGTTACAACATACAACAAACGTATATTGCCAGCTGTCAGCAAATAAAAAAACATTTGTACATAATTCGAACAAAAGATCTGCTGACAACTCTATCACACGAAATTATTTTTCTATTGTATTTTCGTTAAATTTTTAAATTAATTAAGGTTAAAAATTTTTTATTTCCTTTCAATATTGACGGGTTATTTCTAGTGCCCCCCTAATGTATACATCTAAATGAATAATGTTTTTTTTACGACTAGCTAATGCGAGTCAAATAGTACAGAATAGGATTCCATTATATTTAAAAAAATATATAAAAGGGTTTCAGGCTTAGTGATTGTTATCATTTGTGTTTCGACCGGAAGTCGCCAGGGAAAGCGATTTCCGATCAGCGGAAATACAAAACCATTTTCGATTACTCTCTTTTAACTTTTCATGATTCGGCGTAACGGACGATTAGTAAAACATTAACCTTATAATGATTTGGTTATGAAAAGCTTTATTTTTTTAAATAAATATTTTTATTTTCACAAAAAGTCATCAAGGGTAGAGGGTCTTATATTTCTGTATAATTTAACTTGTATTCTTTTACTAAAATATTATTTTAATTTTTTGGATATATTTTATTGCATTGAATCGGAAACAAAACGAAATGTAACTACGCCGAGTTTAAGCTCGTTATAAGTAAAAATTTGCACTTTTCACATCGTTAACTAAATTTTTATTATAATATTATGAAATATTTTATAATATTATCATAAGATTACAATATTTTTAAAATATTAATATTGATTATGATTGATTACAGAGTTAAGGTACAGAATTTAGTATCGTTTTATTTAAAAATAATAATAAACGGTTTGAACTGAAAATCGGTTCACTAAAATTCAACGTTCTACACTGAACGTCACGTACTCCAATTCGTACTCCTCGAGACATACTTGTACAAGTATGGGAATGGAGCCAGCGCTGGGTAATATCTTCCGTGACGTTTTTTTCAACTCCGCAAAGTGAGAATATCCTAGTTACCTGAAAATATTATGCAAGTCAAAAAAAAATTATTTCCAAAACGTTTCATTTAAATAAATCTAAACGAAATGTACTTAAAACGACATTTATCGAGTCCTCTGTTGCTTCAACCATCGGCCATCGACCGATCTGTTGTTATGGCTCTTATATTATTTCCATACTTTATACCGCGGCTCGTTTGACGTTGAGTACTTCATTATTCATACAAACACAGTAAGTTACCGGCCAAATGGAAAATTTCAATACAAAACAATTTAACATGTACGAGGCAATCCAAAAAGTAAAGACTTTTTAGCTTTAAGCAATGTTGGAAATATTTTATTATACAATTTTACATATTTTTAAACACACAATACCTCAATTTATACTTTTACATAATCACCTTCTACAGTTAAGTATTTATCATATCTATTCACAAACTTTGTTGCTGTTATAGTCGTCCGCCGCTAGTCCGCCGCTAGTAGTGACTGTAAATTACATTTCGTCACCATTTATAAATTTTTTTCCACTCAGGAACTCTCAAGCTTAGCAAAAAAGTAAAATCGCTCGGAGCAAGGTCCTGACTGCGGTGGATATTTGAAAACCTCACACCCAAATACAAAATTGCCCAAGAAACATAAGATTGGGACCTTAAAATTCGTGAACAGCTTTGATAAATGATTAAATGACGAAATAGATAACATATTACTGTGCGTTTAAAAATATAAAATTGTATAGTAAAATATTTTATTCATTTTTAAAGCAAAGAAGTCATTGCTTTCTGGATTGCCTCATGTGTGTATATTTCTGTATTATAGCCTAAGAAACGGCGGAAATAGCGAAAGTTAGATGCTTTGTTGGGTTAGTAAGGATGGTATGATACGAAGGTTCTTTTCACACCAAACTTTACTATTTATTTTGGCGGCTATCGTGTATATTGATATTAGAGAGGAAAAATTTTTCCATGGGAAATGCATGTAATACCTGTTATACTTCTCGTAAAAAATACAGTCGGATTGCGATGGCTAACACAGTTTTTCCCAATTGAGAGAATGCGATATGGCTACAATTTTATTAATATTATACATTAATATGTATTTAAAATTATTAAATGTAGGTGCTTAGCCCTAATAATTCAATTATAATAATAATTATAATTCTATATGAAATAAATTGTATTTACTAGCGGTCCGTATCCGGCGTTATCCGGGATACAGAATTGTTTTGTTATAATTGAAAATAAGAATTTATGTTTCACGCAGACTTCTGAAGAGTACTGATATTATATAATTCATATTTATACTATACTGTTCCTTGTAGCAAATAATTTAACTTGTACGTTTTTAAAAGATTTCATAATACATTTGTTATATAAATATAACATACAGCAATTCCACCCAAATTTTAATAGCATGTAGAATAAACAATATTCCCTAAAAATACATTGAAAATTCGGTTCATAACTTATTATTTGCTTTGTATATATTTTTCTTGTAACTTTATGTAAATATGTAGTTCAACTGTTGTTAATGTTGTAAATATGACCTCTTCTCAATTTTATACAAGTAGATACTCTCAATATTCTTGTAAGTTTTCCAATAAAATTTATAGTACCTACTTACACTAGGAGTTTTTAGTACATTTATTATATGAACAAAATATACAGCAATTTCACCCAAATTTTATTACCAAACAAAATAAACAATATCCCCAAACTTTTAAATTGTGATTTTTTTTATTGTCTCATATTTTTGTTTCATAATAAATAGGTTAATATGTAGTTGAACTGCATTATTAATGCAGTTAATATGTACTGTTCTTGATTTTATACTGGTAGGTATTAATATTCTTGTAAGTTTTTATCTCATTCTTTTAAATTAGCTCTTTTTTTATATGTGATCAATTGAAAAGAGAGCTTCAGAGCAGCTAGAATTACATTACATGTCATTTAATTCACGTTAATACCCAAACATTTTCCAAGCGTTCCCGAACATTTAAGGGGAATTGGTTGTAAAACACCGCCGGATAAATGTCACATTTAACATCACCGTTGGAACTAACAAGCGTTAAGACAGAAAGTAATGTTATTTTTCCTTCCATAATGGCACCTTTACGGGGGGCTGTAGTAACGTTAGTTCGATGAGGTCATAAATAATTCCATTACCTTTTTTTAATCGGACCGGGTTTATACTTTTACCTTCACGGAAACGGGCCGCGCTGCCTGGCTGCTTCGATAGTACGCTTGCCTAGTAAGGTTGGCTCGATTATTCGGACAAATTAGTCCGGCTGAGGTATATTTATATATGTACGATCCTGATGAAGTGATATAAAATCTAATATTTATCAAACTACATATTATGCACCTTAAATATCAAACGTTAGATCGTGAGTAATGACATCGTAGACCATTTTTTTGAGCATTACATAACTATTAATTGTAATATATTGCAGACACATCGATAGAATAAAATAATTCTCGTCGTTTGTGCGTCAATAAAAATATTTTTTACATAACCGATATATCAGAAAATACAATTAGGTAGGTAGCCATTAATATATTCAATTAGTTATTTATTATTACTTTTAATATACTACTGATACGTACATAATTAAGAACTAATTAAAACAAGGTAAATAGTTAAAACAGAAAATACAAAATGGAGACAAGTAGAAAAGGAGTAAAAGCAACCAAGTAAAAAAATTATGTACCTACATAACATACTAAAGACATGTAAGATGCAAGAAATACAGTAAAGGACAGTAGAGCATATGCATGCATATTTCAAATAAAATAATTTTATAATCGTCATTGTCACTTGATTGAATATAAAAAAATATTTCTCCCTGGACTTTCCATTTTTTCATGTGAATTAACTAAACTAACCTAACAGCCTAAATAGGACTGGCCTTAACGAAAAGTATAATGTACATAGTTAATAGGAATAACGAGAACCGTAGCGGGGTTATGGAGTTGAGTATTGCGAAGCGGCTTGGCATACATCCTCATTCCCAGGTGTTCAATAATAATTTATTTTGATATCAAAAAATACCTATCAACTACTCTATAAATTCGAAATGTGATTTTTTTCCTGTCATTATTGACGGGCCTAGTTATTAATTTATAATTTCACGATAGATATGGTAACGTTCTTTGTACGTCGCTTTTTGAAATTAGTCGTCATTAATTTTGTGTAGATATAATTTGCAACAATTGCTACGCATTAGACTTAGGGTACATAGAGTATACCTACCTAAACCTATACGTAGTTCGAGTGGAAGATTATTTTTTCTCATTTTTTTAATGAACTAATACAGGATTTAATTTCGTATTTGAAACAGAATGTTCATTGACACTACAATAAAACTGGCAAGTAATTATTAATAGTAACATGTGTGTATTGGTACATCATTTTTTTCTTTGCATAATATAACATTAACTTACCATCACCCTAATACACCGAAGGTAGTCAGAGAGGATAAAACACCACGTAAAGAGAACCTCCTCGACTCGAATTCAGTATAACAACTCATACAGTCATACAGTAATAACTGTTCAGGTTGGCGCGTTATTGTAGCTCACCTACAATGATTGCCGAAGGTCGCATGCATGGATTCGTTCCGCTTCCGAGATATCGAATCGCTGGCGAAAGGTTCACCCAACTCTGTAGTGCAAGCGGTGCTCTCAAGGAAGGCTGGCTCCCTGACCAGAGAATGGCATCGACTGCAGAATAGTATCACAGATACAATAATAGTCGTGACTGAAATTTATTATTTTTATTTTGTTAATATGTATTTCTGTGTGAACTTATTCTTATTTTTTTTGCTTTTCATTTTATAACATAAATATTATGTTGTTACTTAAATGTATTATATTTACGTATTATTTTTATCGCGAATCGGGTTTTGCATAAACAACCCGATCAGTATTTCTTACCATTACCAAACCATCCAAGCTCTACATTATTTCTAAATTAATTGATTCTATACTCTATCAAAAATTAATTAGTTAAAATTATTTTTTACTAAATTTGTTGTACTTTAATTCTTTTTTGTCAGCTTGGGCTTCACTTCCGTACATCATCCATCATTGGTACCAGGACTCATTGTGCACCGCTAATCTTAAACTCTACTTTCTTACCTTGGACGCGTTCAAAGTTACGAACGTAGAGTGGTCCAAAAGTGCGGTAAGCATTTGAGGTTAGAAATATACAAAAGTAATATAAGCTTATTCCTGGTTTACTAATACATAATGAATTTATATAAGGAGATCTATAAACATTCATTAAAACTAATAAAGTAGGTAAAAATCCTTACTTTTCGTACGATTTTTTTACAAATGTGTAAATTAAAAATACTATTAACAAAATGACAGAATTTACACTATAGTACTGCTAGTTGATGAAAATATTATGCTGTCCGAAGGTAGGCCCCTACAGTGCAGTTCGGTTCAGTCAAATATTGTATAAGTACTTCCGAGTACGGAATCTTTTTCGCTTATTTTCATCATTCACCATCTTAATAAAATGCATAAAAATTTGTCGGTTAATCCGCTCCCAGATAATCGAACGCAAGCCGTAATCAATGAGGTAGTTGTATTTTGAACTCTGGCGATAATTTTGTATCGCATGGTCGATGTAAATAATAAAAGCATCGGGTGGTCCTGTCCGTCTCTCGCTATACCCAAATAAACGTCCTGACATTATGGCTCTGAAACCCTATATGAATTCTTGAACCACAGAAAACAAATTATAAATACCACTTGTCAAAATGCGGACACATTACCAAAATGTTTTTAGCATTTGTTTGTTTTAAAACCGTCTATCAAAGTGGAAATATTTTTTATAGTTTGACGCCCAATTTTTTAATTAAATTTTAATATTTTGCTTGTAAATGTTGCGGGATAAATATACTTTATCCCCTTTTGCTCGTCGCCGTATTTTATAAAACGTACGCTTTACTTCTCAACGTATGGGGTTCAGATATTAAGTTGCGGTGTATAGCAGGTCAAAGAAAGGAAACAAAACTGATCGCAGTGCTGACCATGGACTACAAAGTGACTAGAATCAAGACAAAATATATACGTGATATGTGGAGCACGTTGTGTATGTGTTTATTGTGAAAGGCACCTTATGGAAAGTTTTTTGATATATGTATATATGTAATATAATGTTATCATTTTTATTATATATAACATTATTGTAAACAATTATTTTTATTTTTATATACTCCACCTCTCTACACAATCATAGGCTTTGAAGAGAAGCGTAGTATATAAAAAAAATATATATTGTACCTTCCATGAAAATTGTATCATAATTTGAAAATACACACACACATATATATATATATATATATATAACATAATATATGTCGCTAGCTTATAGGTATCCCACACACATAAGTAGAACCATAAATAGGAAACGTAAAGTTTTTTTTCAATGTGTGAGAAATATTTATTTTTCGTGGAGGTAAATTTGACGATGATAGGCATCACTCGATAAAACACCTTTTCATATTTACGAGATTTTAATCTGAATAATGTATAAACTATTAACGAAAATATTCAGTCGTTTATTAAACAGTTTGACTAGCCTTTCACATGGACACCGTGTCTGCTGGTCGCGAATGTGAATGAAATATTTTAGATTTACACACATGTTTTTTAATTAAACAATTTTTCGGGTGATTCGTTGCCGTACAACATATTACGAGAACTTTTTAAATTAATTTGTACCGGCGTAGGCATAAGCAGCAATGGTGGAAACATCAGTTTCAAATACTATCATAATAGGGTAGTTTCATATGTGATGAGTGTCACATAAAATATTTGAAATGTTGAGTTGAAATATGCTGATTCGAAATATAGTGCTAAATGTTATTAAAATATATATTTTCATTAATAATTTTTCATTAAAAATTATACCTAAAATCTCGAAATAAGAACGTTCTTTGGCATCATTGATACTCAACTGTCTATTGTCCATATTCTATGACAAAGTATATATATTATTCTTTGACATGTCATAGTGTCGAACGCGACGTATGTGGGACTGAACAGTACAAAACAATACATTAATTATTTGATTTGATTGATTTGAGCGCTGGCAGATTTGACATTTATAGGTAAAAATATTATATAATATGGTGTGGACAGAAAATTTTTGCAGGGAGCCACCAAAAATTTAATTTTAATTATACCAGAACGTAAAAGAGTTCACCCTCAAAGTGCTTTTTCCCTAACAGTATGGACATAGCCCGACACATTTTCCATCCGAAATCCGAATTCAAACCCCCGTCGTTTCATGTTTTCTACATCCTCAAAATGTTCACCCCACATCATTTTTATTTCTGGATCATAATCGCACATCCAAAATCCACAATCCACAAATATTATTTACAAATACTAGCACAGAAAAGTACGTTCGTACTCGATTGCAACCAAATTTGGACTGATGATATATAAGACTTCCCCGTAGATGCCAAATCATGGCAAAAGTTTATACAGTGTTGCCATCTTGGCAGAAAAATAGGTACATGAATTTTTGTTCATAAGTGTATATTGTAATATAATGAATTTGATTAGATAAAAGTAAGAAGTGGGTGGTTATTTTATTTTATTTTATAGCAGTAAATATTAAAATATCTTTACGGTCTGACTAAGCCGTACAAATGAACTTTTTTTATTATTTGTATGATAAGAATTATACCCTTATTTATAAAAAATAAATAAATAGTAAATAAAAAAGTGAGACAACCCTATTAAGAAGAAAACCTATTATTCTCGATTACATTGAAGGTGCGACTTCAATGATTCCATTGAAGTGAGACAATCAAGATAATAAAAACCCTAAAAACTGAAATCCAGCACCTTAACTTTTTGTGTTGTCTTTACTTTTCTGTAAGGAGAATGGCTCAGTACTATACTCCTAGATTAAACTGAATACAACTCCATAATATGCTTTTATATAATCTGTTTCATATATGTGGATGAGAGAGCTTTAATTGCAATTTTCCATTTCATATGGAGTTTTCCAGTATTGTTTCCGGTTTTTCTACCGCCATCGCATGTCGTCTCCACGGCCAATGTTTTCCAAGTGCTTTAATAAAAAATATTTACAAACAACTTCCTTTGTTGGAATGTATTTTATTTTCTTTGGTATCCGTAATTGTTTCGTGGGAATACATTTCTCAGTAAATAATTATTTATTTTACTCCTCTGTAAATATACAAGTTCAAGAATAAATTCGTTCCTTTCCGTCACCATTAATTGATCGGTCTCTTCGAAAATTGTTATTTGTATAGAAACAGTTCTAGAGACAATTAATTTTTCTAATAAATTGAAAGCAGCAGCAAGCAGAAAGCAGCATCAATACTACATTAAATATATATATATTGTTGTTATGAATCGCAGATATCGCCTTTTTTGATTAAATTATTTTGGTTAAAAATGGTTTTTATTAGAGCTTATATGCAGGGTGTAATGGACCTAATTCACAATATTTATGGGTGGGATACCAGACTAAATTACAATTCAACAATATTTACGAAATTATTTTGTAAATTGAGTTTAAACACTGTTATATTCCACTGTATTTTTTATTGTCTTCAGACTTTCAAGTGTTTTTAATTTTAATTGAATTATAATATTTATAATGGGAAGATGTTTTCGAAAACGTTTTGACGTTTAACACAATAAATAATATAGTGGAATAGAATAGTGTTTTATCTCAATTTACAAAATAATCATGGAATTCCACAAAATTTCACCAAAAACCTTTGAAGATTAGGTACATATTTACGAAATATGTACCTAATTTTATCATGTCAGAGATAAAAGCATTTAAAAAAAAACATAGTTATACGAGTATTTTGATTACATAATTAAAATATTTAATTGATTCCAAATTATATATCGAATACAAACAATTAATCGTCATTGAATTTCGAGCTGTCAGACTATTTTAGGTAGATGATTTAGGTCGTGAAGCAAAGATATAGATTAATAATGGATATTTCAGGCAAATATTTATTTCGAAGTACGTAACAAGATTCGGTAAAACTTTCAATCAACAATATTTTCTGTAACGATGCAGAATTTTCACATTCGGCAAATTCTTCACATTATGCAATTCTCATAATTTAGTCAAATATTCACCCATAAAATATTGTGTACTAGGTCTGATACACCCTGTATATGCAAATGCACTTTTTAAGAATAAATAAGTGAATAAAATATTACACGTTTGCTATTATAGGTTAGATTATGTTTTAAATCTCCTATTTATGTATTCCTTACTTAATTCAGAAATAAAATGTAAACGGTAGAATTACAAACATAGCTTAACCAATGGTATTTTTGTTATTATTTTTAGAACTATCTTAAAGGATCTGTAAAAAACGTTTAATGAGATATATTTATTCAAAAATTAAATGCTAGTTATTAAAATAAATATAATAAATCTTATTTATTATTTTTATTTAAACAATTCTCAAGGTACATCTTAAGTAGCCTAACTTAATCTCTTGTAATCTTCTAGTTTTATAGTAATTACAGTAAAATGTATAATATACGTACGTCATCATCGTTGACGATTTTCTATCCACTGCTGTAAGAAAGCCTCCTAAATGACCCCACTTTTCTTTGTCAATTATCATCGCTGCCACCTATTTCCGCTTTTCGCCGTCTTTTCATGTAATGCCCAACATATATGTTTCAAAGAAAGGTAAGAATGAACAGTTGGCATGTGTTAGGGATAGTCACAGTCGACTGTACGTGTTAGACGACGAGGTAGGATGACACAGTACTAAAGAAACCATTTACCAACTGAAGCCAAGGCTCTCTCTCCAAACTCAGTTTTGTAATCCCTCAACGATGTTGAAAGTTAATCACTTTTAAGACACTCGAATTGACGAAAGGTACCGTCGGCCACTTTGCATAGATTTGTCAAGGTAAGGTAGGGAACCGGCGTGTAATCGAAAATAAAACCGTTTTAATTGTTTTCAATAAGGCGATCAAATTAACACTGAAGTGTGCCACGCTAGTTGGCGAACAAGTAGCTAACCTAGCATGTGTCTATTGGATACGTTGAAAGGAATCTATAAAGGAATTAAGAACTTTCTCTAAGAGCATGAAGATTGTCTTCTCGATTAAATAAATTATGCTATTTATTTCATTAAATATATTAACCGGGATTCGAACCTGGATCTTTTCCTATCCGAGGAAATTTCGTTAACCGATTATGCTACACCAACACAGTGCATCAACGACATCGTTTCATTATTTGAAAGTCATCTTCTTTATTTTTACAGAATCTCAAATACGTTTAAGTAATCTGAAGAGACGCCAGAATGAATAATTTTAGATACATTAATACAACTTATATATTATTTAGAACACATTCTAATTGTGAAGTTGTAATTATTCAAAACATAGGTTTGTGATATTTTTTAAATACAAATTTAATTTAATCAAAAATACATCGAATCCCGGTACCAACAACGATATTTTTCGATAAAATTGATTTTATATGTAAATCTTTCTAATTAATACATTAAATTTGTATTTAAAAAATATCATAGATCTATGTTCTGAATAATTACAACTTTACAATAAAAATGTGTTCTGTTTAATATTATTTATTTTATTTTTAGTCTGCAGTTTTCAGTTGTCCTTAAACATTTTTAAGTTAAAAGGTAATTAATTTGCTCATGAATTACCAAAATTACGCTAAATATTATTCAATTATTTTAGTACAGTGCCTTACAGATGAATTATTGAAGCATGACATGAGTAGCCTTGTGCCATTCGGCCTTTTCATGTCGAAATGGCGTCTGGTTTATTTAAAAATACACCGACTATGGTAAGTGCAGCACATTCATACATTTAAATGTTGAAAACTGTATCACATGGCCACCCCGCACCGTGACGTGTGGACATGTCAAAAGAATTTCCTATTCGTTTCGTTTTGAAATAAATAAATAAAGAATGAAATAAATGGTGTAAAATATCGTGCATCTTTAGCGTGCTTATTAATCATTATCTTTATGGTAACAAAAATAATATACACGAACTTAAAAAATACACAAATAAAATTTATATTAAAATGAGAAATATGAAATCGCAAGGTAATTAATCTTGTTTGGTTTTGATGAAGGCGTGCCCAGTAAGCTTCTCACTCGAGATAAGCTTATTTATTTAAGCTTCTCTCCGTATGTGTTTCCGAAGAATGAATTGTTTTGTTTATTTTGACCTTATGGCCCTAAATCATCAGCAGGTAGAAGAACCCCTGTCCCCTCATAATTTATGCGCCCCCTTAATATTTGTTTGTATAACGGGCCACAAAAGAGATTTGATTTTTGCTTTTGTTTACAATAATAATAATATATCAGTTTTTATTATTTTTTTTAAATCTGTCTACTTCTAGTGACACTCACAATAAATTCAAACTCCGTCACTTTTCTCATGGCTTCATTTAACACCTACACAATCAGGGTAAGTGCGACATATAAATCATTAACATAATCTTTGAACTGTTTTCAATCTTCATAGGATAATGCTATTATTACTTTGAAACTTTGATAGAATGATCATTAACCATTTACTAATTTAAGTGATTAAAAATCGGAATGTAACCTTTTAGGATAGCTGATATTGAAAACATTTTATGAAAATTGGACGAGTAGATGCACTTACCCCAAATTTGGGGTAAGAGCATCTAGTTATATTATTTCTGACTAATTGTTAAAATAATGAAAATGTCTTTACTGATCTGCTTAATGACAATATGAATTAGTTATTTTGGTCCTTAACGACAGGTAAAACGTGCTAATTTCCAAAAAAATCTAGTAAAATTGCTTATACGGAGGAAGGGCGACATATCATAGTGATCGTTGTTGAAATTGGATAATTATTTTTTTAAATAATGGAACTGTTTACACATCACTACTTGTGAAAGTTTCGATTAAAAAATATATGGGGTACCAAACCAACCACTGAGTAGATGCATCTGGAGCAGATCTGGTCTTATAAATCGTAATCCGCGGAAATAATCACAAAACTAATATATACATCACAAACTACGATTAAAAATAAAGGTACTTACATCCTGGCACATATCAGCATCCTGGCACAAAATATTATCGAGACATACGAATGATTGAAAGGCATACACAACTCCCAAATAACTGTCATAATTTGAAATGGTATTACAAGTAAACTAATATTTGGATTTGCAACATTTTTGGACTGCCTCGTTAAATATTGATTTATAACATTTCTCAACAGATTGCGGTATTGTAATCCAATTTCGAACGTAATTAGGAAACGTAGATGCACTTCCCCATAGATTCGCTTACTCACTATATTTATCTGAGGAATTGTAAACCCTCGTACTAAAATACTAAGTGTAATACGATCTACGTGCTTACATCAATATGTGCTATTGTAGCAAAGGTAAATGTAAGTGAATCATGACGTGTCAGGAATGGCGAACTTTTTTCCACAAATTCATATTACACGCCTAATTATTAAAAGTGAACATCGCTATTATTATCATTACAAAATAGTACATTTAGAATTATTTTTAATTTAATCAGCAATAATATTTTAAAAACATATTTATGAATACAATTCAATGAGACTTTATTTGATTTTTTTCTGATGATAATTTATTTATACTTAGTTTATTGGTTTTTACTTATTCCTAAAAACGCCTTAGTCAAATCTTATTATTGATTTAATCAAATTCTTCGTAAATATAATATAATATATTTGCTGACTACAATATTTTTTTATTCAATGAAATCTATTGAGAATTAGGAATTTAATATATTGGGGATCAAATCAAAATAATTCATTAACCATATATTCATCGCACTCTTTAATAAAATGGGAAAGAGTTTAAACATCAAAATTCATTTTTTCAGATTAAACTTTTTTCAAATTCAACTAATCTCTTTGATAATTTAGATAACGAAATTCGAACCTTGTCGACGTGTCACTAAGAATATTTAGCGTGTCATTTCACGACACGCGAAACATTGTTTGCCATCGCTGATCTATTTCAACGTGTAATATAAATAATAGTTCTTTGATGTTTTTTACGTATACGTATATATGTACGTAAATACGAACACGTTATACCCAGCTTGAATTGTGTTTTTTTAATGAAAATTTAATATATTGAGTGAATTAAATTTACAATCTTTGATTTTTTATGTGTACATTTGTTTGCCAATTAATATTTTGTATATAATAATATATATTATATTGTTTTTCTATTGGATAATTCCACTTCGTTAGGGTAATTTTAAGTCATTCGAAATATTGTGATTATTTAAAAATAACCTAAAAGAATAGTTTGACCTACTTATTTATTTTCTTGTCATAATTTAAATCTTCTAAATATTTTTGTTACTCGTGAAGACACGCAAAATTGGTGATTCAAAGGAGGGTGAAAGGAATCAGGTCTCTTGAAAGGTCACTAACACGATGTACCGACCTGGTTAGAACTTCAATGCAAAGCTTGCTCTCGGAATGCACAAAAAATACTACTAACCGGAATGGGTGGCGACAAATTATTCATCTCATCATCATGACTGCTCTCATTAAGAGTAAGAAGAGAATGAATAAGAATTGAAAAAAATCTGTATTAATCATTCGAAAATATTGCTTTAATCTGCATTTCGTGCATAAGTATGTTTGTATATTTTTATGGAATACTTATTCTTCTTCCACGATACTACATCCCAGGATGGAATTCGGCCTTCTCTACAGGTGCTCTTCACCGACTCTTATCTCTGGCCATTCTTCTCCAGTTTCCGGACTGTTCCTGTCTTATTCCTACTAGTAATTTTACTACAAAATTACAAATAGCAAAAAATTCATCATCATTTTTAATATTTATTTATGTATATATTGACATACATATTTTTGTTCTAACAGAGGTGGATACATAATAAACATAAGACATTACTCATAGTTTATTATGTGCGATGGAGTAGACTTCACCTCTGATATATACAGCGTTGTCCTGGCCACTTTGCTAGACTGAAGTCTGTGTTAAAGTAGCCAGTTTTTTTTTCGTGCTGTTGTGGTGTTATTTATCGAGAGGAATAAAAAGAGAATTACAATTATGTATAAAAAAGTAAAAATAAAATATATATATATGTAGTGGGAGTGTTGTAGGACTAGTGAATTATTAGTGAAGATATTGTATAAATTATATTAGAATGTTGGATATCCATGCTTCTGATTCATCTCTACTTGATTGAATCATATATTGGGTCCATATTTGTGTAATCTTATTAGAATTATACGATTTCCAGTTGGTACGGAGTGTGCTGTGTAGTTTCGGAGCTAAGAACATGTAGAATCTTTGATAAACTGTCGTTGTTGGTGTGTAGATGTTTGTTGTTTGTCTTGTGTTGTGTCCATGATTTATTGCTTGAGGAGAGTTGTTGTTAGTATGGAAATATTGAAAGAGTCTCAATATAAAGATTTGTTTTATGACATCTTATAATACAACTGATATATTTTGTCGCCAAATTTTTTTATTTGTCATTGAGATAATAATTTCTTTTAATATTTTAACTCAAACACATTACTTTCCCAAAATACATAATGACTCCTCAGGCATCTATCACAGCTATCGTAGGATTGAAAGTTTCAGGCCCAAAACCATTTAATGCCTCAAATGTCCGTTAAGTTGTCGCCTTTGAAACTGATAAAACGGCTAACTTTCACACACATCAATTGAATCGCCCCCTTTCCACAATACTCTTTGTCCTATTTATGTCACTCGTACGTCCAGCCTCAGGGACGGTTCCTAATTCTGGACATAGTTCTTCCCTCGTTGTTCTTTGTTAATGTTGGTCCACCCTCATATTATGGTCGCTACCCTTGTTTGTTCTCCCCGTGTCCACCGTCAAACTTTTTGAGTAACTTAAACCTTTTCCGTGTGTGGTGCCTGTTCCATTAATTAAATATTTAAGCTCTCTTTGTTTGAAGTATGGAATAGGAATTTCGGACGCCCATCGTCATGCTTTGATGATTTTTTTTCTGTCGGATTTGGATGCTCTTTTGACATCCTTGCGGTTTAAGGAATGCCGAATTACGATTTAAAGTCTTATAATTATTTTATTAAATCTAACATTTAACATTGTATTATAAAAAATCATTTCGGGTCTGACCGCAAGAATCATGTAGATTTCTTCTATATGTATGTTTTTTTTTTATTACTTTTATCTCTGGATTCAATATTAATGGAGCTACAAATTTTTTTTAATAGCCGCCGTTTTGAAATAATATGGTAGATCAGGCTGAGTAATCTAGTAATTTTTTCCAAAATGTTTGATTTAAATCTGATAAGAATCGTGTCCAAAAATGATAAGTTATATATTGAAAAAAAAAAAGCATAAAATATAAATATATATGAGATATATACGTACATTTTCTGGAAGTTGTGTCATGAGACCCTCGGCAATTGGTGATATTTCTTTGGATATACATACCTAAAAATGCTTTCAATATCAACGATTTTCTGAACTGATCGCTAAAATTTTACACACAATTATTTTTACATGTATTTAAGGATGTTTTCATACATTTATATTAAAAATAAACCAGTCTTCATTTGCATTCTCTTTATACGCAAACTATCGGAATAAATATGACAAGAATACAAACTATTCGTTGAACATTGGCAGAGAAATCAGCCTTCTCCGTCATCAGATTTTACTGGCCATATCGACTTGCGTTCGACTTTCTATTTGTTTTGCGTCATTTGATACTAAACTGCCGAGGCCATACTACTTGACTGTAATTAATCTATCCGACACTTCGCTGCTGAATCGATTTTTCTAGAAGCCGACAATACGAGAACAGTCGTGACTGAAAGAAAAGCTTTCACCGGTAGGCAATGCATAAATTGTCGGATTATATCTGGTAGAGTAAACCGATTGGATTGTGTTTATTTATCTCAACGACTTTATTTTAATACATTTTAAAAAACAGTTAACACACGTAATAAAAATATGAATACAATATCGCTACGTACCGCGCACAACGGTAAAATACATTATGGTGTTCGCCAAACGTTTCAATGTGGTCTTAAATTTTTTAAACCGCGACTGTTTGACATATAATACGTGTATATTAAATTTTATTACAATATTTTTCTGTTTTATTATTGTACCTAATAAAAACAAACACCTTTTGGTCCCTGATCCTGTTGCTTAATTGTTCCCGTAACATAATTCCACCATTTCTATCTCGGAATGTGAACGCAACATTAGTTTTAATGTTGTGTATGAGACTTTATTTAGAGGAAAATTCCCGGCACACATACAGAGTTAGTTACCTATAAAAAGAAAAAAAAATACTAAAACCTACATTCGGTACATTTTATTTATATCCGTTTAGGTTTTTCAGAAAAGTCTAAAACATTTTCATGGCAAAAATATTTAAATATAATACTGACATTGAATGCAAGGATAACTCTGGCTGTATTTTTGTTGAAAGTTTACAGTACGGTGGATATTATAGTTTTACAAATTTTAACTTTGTTAAATCGTACCAAGCGTATCTAGATACTATTCTGTCACAAACATGAGTTAAATTATTAATAAATATGAATTAAAATACATTAATTTGAAAGATATACATATAGAAACGATTTTATCGAAAAATATTATTGTTGCGCCACTGGGATCTCTTTCCTAACCGGGGAAGGTGCATTATCCAACTATGCTACAGCGACAATATTTTTAGCGACAAATTTTCGAACCTATATGTTACCTTTTTGACATTAATACATTTAATCGTTCCATTATTTGAAAGAGCCATCTAACTTATTTTACAGAATCTCAAATACCTTTGAATAATCTGACGGTAAACGCCAGAATTATCAATTCATTTTTATTAAATTTTGGATACATTTAGAACATTGGTCTGTAAATAATTACAACTTCACAATAAGAATGTGTTCTCCTAATAAGTTATTAATGTATGTTATAATTTTCTGTAATTTTTCTGCGAGTTATTAATCTTTTTCTGCGAGATATCTATCTAAAAATTTTGTTAACGTTGAATGCTATGTTTATACATATTTTATGGCAATTTTAAATGCAAAATAAAAGCTAAATTAAAATTCACAATACTATCGTATTTCTCGTCACCGTATTTTCTAGTTTTTTCATTTAGAATCGATATTTGATATTTTGAAACTACAAATAGTCTCACTGCATTCCGGTCTATCATTTTCCATTTTTATCTTGTGTGATACCATATCGCTGTCTTTTTTTATTATATCCTTAATCTATTGATATCAAATTTTTAAAGAAATGAAATACTACCATAAATTTTGCTACTCTAGCTATGTTTTCTCACTGTTAAACTTATATTTAGTTTATTTTTTATTTTCATGGTAAGTGATGAACCTTTGAATTGGTTAAATAGTTTAAATATATGGCAACAAATGTTATGATATAAAACAATAATTAAATAGCATGATAATATCAGGAGTCGCTTGTTATTTTGCTTTATAGAAATTGCTGTTGTCGAGGTTGTTGTCACATAATTTAAAGATTTAACTATGTAAGACACTCACACAGTCAATCACTGTATATGGGTGAAAAGCATGATATCTAGCGCTGTAAAACGGGTTACAGTTCTTCGAAAATAAAGTCTTTCGCAAAAATGAAGAAGGTTAAAGATCTTGGCACTTTGTAACCGTATGACGCCCCAGATAGAGAATGATAGATAGAGATAGCCTCATTCACAAGTCAACAGAATCAAACTAGATGGGCGAATAATACCAATGATGGATAGCGCTCTGTAGTGGCTGTGGTCATGAAGTTTCGAGTCCTACGAGATCGCTAAAAATATGTTTTTTTCATTTATTTTAGGTGTAGAAATTTGATAACGTAAAATCATTTTCTCATCTTATTACAATTTTGACGTAGAAATTCTATCGAATATTAATATATTTTTAGTAATTGCGTTTGTGAATTGTTTTTTTTACAATGTTATTAATTACAATAAATTCTTTAATATTACGTATATTTATATTTTATAAGCAATAATATGCAGGTGTATATTATAATAATTATCTGGCATTTTGTAACATCTCTCACTTCTGTGCATTTGTATGGGTCCCAATTTTCATTGTTAAAATTTATTATACATATATTATTTTTGCGAATAAACTGAAAAACCAAATTAAAAATTTCAAGCAATTTATAATTTTATAAACGTTTATTTTGTATTGTAATTTTCGTTTTGGGTGCCTAGTTTATTGATTTTCTATTTATTAAGGTTCATAATAAAATGTATTTTAAATCACGTCAACCATTATATAATATTATTGCAAAATTATAAAATAATGTATACAATATTATTATAATTCTACTAATAATTATTATTTGAATATTATAAAAATTACAATTAACAGCGCGGAATAAAAATTACGCCTAAATTTTATTAAAAAAAAATTGTTTTTACTTTTATTTAAATTATTTATATTCTAAAATTTTTGATTGAGGTCATTAAAATTTACTGTACATCCAATACCTCTTGAGAAATAAACGATAATCTCTAGAATATTTCTGACTTCGCATTCGCCGAGTACGATGACGCACGCCGTCGCCTTTGTATTTTAATGTTCCTTTATCGCATTCTTCGCCGCTTCATTTTGTCCTACTCTTACTGTTATTTATCGCTCGCGTCGGGCCATAAACTAACCGATCCAATTAACGAGTTTTGAATTTTGGGTAATTGAATATTTAAGGTATTGATATGAGACGAGCTGATCCCTTTGTTGCCCGGTGACTTTTAACATCGGCCGCTGACACCACAAAGGAGGAATGCCGATTATCTCCCTTATTCCTCGTTTATGTGTTCATTACGCGCCAGCCAGTCGAATCTGAAATATTTCGGGTCTCAAGAACTTAACCCAGGTACTGTCGATGAATTGAACAAATCAATTAGAACAGATAATAAACTATTAGAAAGAAACAAAGGTGGATCTTAACCATTAGATACTATTTTATATGTTTGTTTATGGTCTAGCCCAGGCAATGTATCTCAATTCGTAATTTATCAGGCCCGAAATTTAAAAAATTTCAGGTCAATTCGTCCATTAAATCTGTAGTACGACTGTTTATATGAACAGCTGATTATAATGGATCGCTTAGGTGGTTTAGTAATGTGCTACGAATGAATGAGGAGAGGTTAATAAGCATAATATTCATTGGTTTATATTTCTCTTTCTATCTAATAAATTGCTAATGAAGGCCACGTTTGCATTTGTTATTATTTGGGTTATATGTTTCCGTCTCGGCCTTCATGTATGACCTCTTCCTTCAATTTTATATTCTATTCACTTACTGCTTATTAGTTCATGTTCAAAGATTCGTCACAATATTGTTCAATTACTCGTGTAGGGACAAATCTCAACATAACATAATATACGTATTTATTTTTTGAATATCAACAGTGTTAAAATGTGGAAGTAGTCTACATAATAATAATTAATACCTCGTCATCTCAAATACCTTTGAGTAATTCACGCTAGGAGACGCCATAATTGAATCAAATTATTTTTATTAAATTTGAATTTTTTTATTTATTTTTAACTATGTATGTTCTGAAAAACTGCAAATTCACAACAATAATGTGCTCTCAGTAAAAATAAAATAATCACAATAATTATGTTGAACAAAACACATTAACACCTTTATTAAAATATGTTTATGGCAAAGTTTATTTAAAATGTATTTAGTTATTCGCAATAATTCCATAAAATACAAATCAAGACCACTCGTGACCTTTAAACTCGACCATCTATGAAAGTACATTGGAAAGTAGTTGGGTCCGTGACAAGTTTCTTACTGACTGAGTGGCCTCGAGGGTCCCTTCTCCAGACCTTAACAAACTCCGCACTCTTGTGGTCTCCCTTCTCAGCTCTGTTTCCACACTCAACATTTCCTTCTAATCACGTATTACGTCATTCAATGCCCCATGCTACCATTAATTAAGGCATTTGCTAATGTAAACGATTTACAAGATCTTAGTACAAATCATCGCGGTAAAGCGGTCAACTAGTAGTCTTGATATATTACATTTCAATTGTCTGTGTCTATGAATTTTATTTATTATATAAAAAGTCTACTGTGAAGCATGTCTACAAAATTACACATGATTTAATGCATTAAGACAACTGCAATACTTGCATTGTGCATGTATGAAGACAAATTAATTTACTAATGTTAATTTTTTTTATTTTAACACAGTTTGTTACTATTACCTACTTAAAAATACTTAGGTACGTATATTTGTTAAAATCTGGACGCAAATTTAGTGTAACTTCTTAAATAATCAATAATATTTTTTAAATATATTAATATTTTCGGTTTCTATACCTCACTTTTATTGGAAACAAATATCGTATTACATCGATTATAAGACGCCATCGATTATAACCCTCATTTTTCTAAGCTAGAATGAAAAAAGTGAATACCTAAAACTTTTATTATAAAAATGAGACATCATATTGCACGTTTTTGTTTCAATGCAGCATCGTATGAGGACAAATTTTGCAACAATTATGGGCACAATTTTGAGCAGTCGCTAGATCACTGGAGGTGGGTTCCAAGGATCATCAACGGCAAGTACATTTTTAACAGCGATTCTAAGACGCACCATGAATATAACCAAAATTACAAAAAAACATGCCTCTTATAATAATTGTAATACGGTACATTTCTGAAATCAAATATTTGAAAAATTGAAGAAAAGGGGGCTTAGATATTTTTCTCATTTTGTATTTTATTGTTTTGGTGCCTATTATTACAAGAATTTGGTGATGAATGAATGAATTCGAGATTTGTGTACATTTGTGAAGTAATCACAATTTGTGAAGTAATCGCAATGCACTGTAATTCATTTTGCTGACTCGTTTATAATATTATGGAATGATTTTTTGGCTTTTGTATTTCATCTTTCGTTAATTAAGATTCGGAAATTAAATTCTAGGAGATATAATTTTTTAATCCGTACTTTTATACAGAACGAAGTATAACTAATATGTTTAAGAACACATTTTCACAAAGGGGAAGCTTTTAGTGGCACGATCTTGCTATCAGCAGACTAAACCATAACCAATGCACAAGACCCGGAGATTGTTCAATGAAGTACAAAGTGTTGCTCCGTTATTCGAGATACCTCCGGAGTCAATTGTATGACCTGCCAACGCGATCACAAATGCCATAAATTATTCACAGCTGATCTCCGTTCGGTCGGCGGACAAAGAACTGGGATGATAGTTCAAAACGTAAACTTGAGCGGAGATTTGCCTCGAAGATTGTGCAGCGTGAACTGCATCAAAGTGCATGTCGTGTATTGTCGGTGCCTTAGACGACATATTCAACATATGTTAAAATACATTATCTATATCTAAGGACACACAAACGTGTTTTTTATGATACAAATTTAATTAATTAATTAGAAAGATATGTAGAAAAAATCTACCAATTGAAAAAATATTTTGTTGCTATCGGGATTCGAATCTGGATCTCTTTCTACCAGAGAAGCGTGTTCTCCAATTTCGCTATAGCAATCAAATACATTTTCGACAAATTTTGAACTATTCTACATTCTGTAATATTTACAATTCCACTACTTCTTTAATATCTACTATTCCATTTTTACTGTATTAATTGGAAATACAACAGAATACTCGTGTAAATCTATTTAAGTAAATTTGTCGAAAATGTATTTGATTGCTATAGCGAAATCGGAGAACACGCTTCCCCGGTAGAAAGAGATCCAGATTCGAATCCCAGTAGCAACAAAATATTTTTTCAATTGGTAGATTTTTTCTACGTATCTTTCTAATTAATTAATATAATTTGTATTAAAATACCACAGAACAATGTTCTGAAAATTCAATTTCACAGCTAACATATTAATTACTATGTTTACTATGTTATTTAAATAAAACAAGTATATTATAACATTTATTATATATTATTGTATATTTCCGCAAAGCACACAATATTGTAATTGGGTAGAGATTTGTTTATGGTGGCTTATATTATATTATAATAGTTTTACATGTACATGTGTGGGTATTTAAAATTCCAGTTTATATTTTTGGGTTTGTATCCAAGAATTTATCCAGTTTATTAAATTTTTAAGAATATACTTTTACATATATGTAGTTTTAGTAGAACCAGCAGACCACGAAATTGATCCAAACAATAAACTGATAAGTAAAAATTTGTAGAACGAATCAAAAGAATAGCAAATATCAAAACACTTACAAACGTGAAAATCACCAACACAACTTACATATATAAAAATGATAATTCTGTTATAATTTAATTTGAAATGAATCCATAAATACGTATATAATTATCGAGTATAATGTTTTATTTAATATTAAACAATTCACGATCCTTTGTCATAGAGATTATTTTTCGTATCTGACTTAATGCCAAACACTGAGTAACAGTGATAAATCTTTGTATTCAAAAAATAATCCTTCATTAGTACAAGCGCGCTATGAACAAACAAGCTACACGAAGACTTATCATTCATTATACCTCTGCGAATATGCACGGTGCACTGTACCTTAAGTCACGAACTAGGCCATGATACTGGAAGGAAAGCTGTTCACAGTATGTATATAAATATCTCATTGTTATCAACAGTAACCGAATTCTGATCCGATTTGTAGACGTACTTGTAATTTGTGCGCTGCAAATTCTCGATTTTCATTCAAGTCCTCCATGTTAAAAAATATTTCAATAATTTTTGCATGCCGGGAAACTACTTGATTTTATATTTTTTTGGATGACGGTGTGTGCATAAAAAATCTTTTGTGCAATTTTAAAGACTAATTCTATTATTTGTGCTCTGGGAGAGAAAATAAGAAAAACATCACCATACTAGTATAAGATTACCAAAGTAGCCTTGCGCTTAGCCTAGCTTTTTACTAAAATGGCGCTATAAAAATTATTCAATATTATTATTATACATAATGACATGTAAGTTTTCGCACTCACCCTTGTTATCGAAATTATGGCAGTGCAAAGGTAAAAGAAGGAGATTGTTTAAATTAATTTTGTCAATATATTTTAATTATTTAATTTATCTGCATTTGTGAATATTATAAAACAAGCTCGGAATTTGTTTTAATGGATTTTATTTTTCTTATTTTTTTCATTTTGTCAGACGACGGCCTGCGTATTAACAATGGTGTATTGTTGGCAGGCGTTACCAAATTATTTGTGGTGATTTTTTGTATCACAGGAAACGTATTTAATCTTGAGATCGTTAGATATTTAATCATCAGATCTTTAGTCAAAATTTAGAATGATTGTATCATTCATTGATATATATTGAAACATATCACATAATATTGATTGATCTGGGCACATATCTATTTCATCTGCATCACTTGATCCCGTCTGACGACATTCCAATTTGTCTCTCTGCTAGAGAGTAAGTAAGATAGATGCTCCTCCGTTGATTGGCTAAGGTTAAACCTGTTTCGTTCAATGTAGGTGTAGTGTATTATGTGAAGCTATATTTTTAGGTTAGAATGGTAAGATATCTGATACTAGTAAACCGAAACAAATTGATATATGTCTTCAATGAAATTCTATTTACTCGGATTCTCTGTACGTATTTATGGTAAGAGAAAATAATTTATCCAACATAATGTCTTCTTTTTTTATAAACATTATTTAATTTCAACGTAAGTATTGTATTTCAATAATTAAATTTAAATCATTTTCACTGCCTCTATATCTTGTTTTATATGTATTTTTGAGACTAATGTATTTAACTTATTTGTGTTATTATTTTTTGTAAAAATAAGATTGAATAAATATTCATTCTGTACATCTTATTTGTACGTTCAGCCTTAATAAATATCTCAGAATCGTATAATTTTATTAATCTTTGATCATTTAGAATCACTTTTAAATAATGTAAAATTTAGAAGTTCATTTTTTCACAGCTGCCTTTTTTAGCATTAAAAAAATTCCAATCAGGCGGCGAATGAGTACGACCATATAGGAGCTACTACTTATAAATGGTCCTGCGTAAGCGGCGGGCTTCCCCTCACCCTCACAGTACAAATTTTACAAAAGTACACAAGTTGTCATACATATTCAAGAAATTTCCCTTATTATTTCTTATTCTGCTCCAGAGACAGCAACGGAATTCTTACAGTAGCGTATATATGGTTTCTAGGAGGGATTGCACCTCGTTGCAGAGACATGCATGCACACATACGCACGCCCATGCCGAGCTTTTAAGATCCTTTGATATTACATTTTGCTGTGAACATTCTTACGTGGTAACATTCTATGAATTCTCAATACGGGGGAGAGTTACAGGAATATTTTCATATAATATGAATGTACACAGTACATTCTCTAAGTTTATGCTAAATTTTCAAACCAGCATTAAAAAATTTTCTCATGGAATCAAATATTTTTTTTAGCGTTACAAACCAATGCTGGACAGCAATTATACAAATTATTAAACATTTATTTTATTCATGATTTAAATAAAACACCTTTTAATTTTTTTCTACTATTTACAATAAATTTAAATCATTAAAATGAAATTCCACCAAGAATTAACAGTAGTTTCAAAATACTATTTTTTTCCTATTTATTTACTAGTATAACGACATTATAACATTTTATTGGATATAAATTTACAAATATTTTTCTGTTGAGTGATTTTTTTGTAATACCACATTATTTTATGAAGTTTCATTTAATTATTTTTTTTCGAATTGTTAGCTAAATTAATTTGAACAATCGTTTGAAAGATAAATAATTGTTCAAACATTCGTTTAAATTCATAAATTACTCACAATATGAAAGATTACTTCAGTAATAAGTATATAAAAAAAAGACTATTTAATATTCCGGGATGTACTTATCTACAATTCTCACTGTTGAAATGATTTAAAAAATACATTTTATTCTAATTTTTGGAATCAAAATATATATTTTTTAATTTTCCTCATAATTTCAGATCGGAAAATAGAGCCATCTCGATTTTTTTTAATAGTAAACAAAAATAATTAAATTTAACGCCTTACCTTGAATAACATTTTGAATAACACCAGAATAAAAAAAAATAAAAAAATACTAAGATGCGAACAGATGCATATTTTATTACTACAGATTAAATGTATCATCTTGAAAAGATATACAGAAAAAACAATTTATCGAAAAATATTTTAGTCGCTACCGAGATTCGAACTTGGATCTTTTCCTACCCGGGGAAATGTGTTACCAGTTACACCACGCCGACTGAGTAAGTTGACGACACATTTTCTTACTTATATGCTGCAGCTCGTTTAAATTGATACATCTGTTATTTCATTTTTAAAAAGCTATCACTCAATTTGTATTAAAATACCACAAAACTATTCATGTTCTGAAAAAACTGTAACTTCACAATAATAATGAGTTCACCTTAAAAATTAAAAAAATATTTTATTTAATAAGTAAATAAACGGTCAAATTACAGATTTCTTGGAAGTTGTAATAAATTAGAGAAGTAGGTGGTAAACAAATTAAAATTTGATAGGACTTTTACAAAATTTAACACAGGCATGAGATTAAATATAAAATATACATCGTAAATTAAATACGATGTCGCATATACACACACATCGGACAAATGATAAAAATCAGTACAACGTTTGGTTTATTTTGTAAGTCAGTACAATTCGTTTTTCATATACTTTTCCCTATTTACATCAAAAATCGATCCTTTAATTTGAAACCTAGAACATGAGAACAGTACTGAATTTTGTTTTAAAATATTTATGTCATGTTATACGTTTATTCATTCCAATGTTTAGTATTAGACCTAATGAAGTGAAATAGAAGATTGCATATAGCAAAACGGTGCGTGAAGTGATGCGTGATAGTAATTTTGGGGTTATCAAGATAACAAAATTTAAAAAAAATAATTATATGACTACTTTTTAAATTAGCAATATTAACTTGGTGGTTAAAATTCATATTTTTTATTTATTATCTTAGTTTTATTAACCACAATTGAGTTTAAAAAACATCTACCGGTTTCGGAAAACACCTTTTCCTTCTTTAGGATGTCTTAACTAACTAAAAATATAGGTGTTCCGAAACCGGTAGATGTTTTTTAAACTCAATTGTGGTTAATAAAACTAAGATAATAAATAAAAAAAATAATTATATGACTAATTTTGCGCCACTTGCTTAAACAATGTCGGAACTTCGTAGTTCAGACAATACAATCCAAATTTGTACCACAGGTGTCAAATTACAATATCATATAAAAATTCCAAAAATAATTAACAAATGGAATTTTATATGATATGTTATAAATTTCAATTTATTTAATTTTGGACAGAATGACGAGGATTCTTAGCATGCTGGACATTTTCATGACACGTAAATGATGGACTATCTGTACTTTAATGTTCATTTTTACATTAATCAGTTGGTTATATTAAGTTGGTAAGCATCCGCATAAGCTATCAATGAATGTGAATATATTTAATTTTATTACAACGCCACTAAGAGTATTATTTAATACTAGCGTCTATAAGTTCAATAGAAACCCTTTACTTATCATCACGACATTTCTCCGTAGGCGTAGTCAAAGTATAGAATGCTTAATTTTTCGGGCCTGGCACACGATTCTCGCCTCGTCCACTTTCATACGTCTTCTCGTGCACGCTGATCGGTTGTTGAAGCCTTTGACAGGGTCGTTTGAGTGTCCTGGATGATAAAAGTTAACTGTTTTTTTTTTCAGTCTGGGCGTCCCTCGCCATGAAATCTCTGTCTTTCAATTTTTTGCTGCGAGTTGTATTGCATACTTAATTGGAAGCTAAAAATACGTTCGTGACAACATCCAATGTGTCGTTCTTATTTTACTTACATTAGTCACTTATTATATATACCTACATTCATAGACTTTACGAATATTCGTGCGAATGTATTTTCTAGAATTGGTAGGATTTATATATAATTGTCTCTATAAAACATATAAAGCATATAATGCCAGTTAAAGCAGTTCAGAAGTAATTTCTATGATCAGCATGTTTTTGATACTGAAAGGTATTTTGAAAATTAAACAGATCGGCAACAATATTAATCATCATATATATTCCATAATTTATTCTAATACATGTAATAATTTACTTAATACGGGCGTTTTTATATTATATTAATACTCTTGCACATTACTTACCGCGTAAGTACTTAACAACTTGTATTAATTATATTTGGTCGTTTCGTGCAGCGAGAACGTCCATTACATTACATTTAACGAAAATTACAAATGTACAACATTTTTCATTCATATTTTGGTATTTTCTCATTCAGTATGTCATATTTTAAAAAGGTTCTTATTTTATTTTGTCAAGCGAAATACGCACGAATACTATATGTAAATTTTTAAATATTTTAATATGCACATGATTTAAAAAAATATTACTTAATAGCGGATAAGCTTGCTTGCTGCTAGGCCCTGCGGGCGGCCATAGACCGCTTCGCGGTCAGGGTCTCAATATAACCTATATTTCAATGATAGAGCTTTCCCCAAAACAAACCACATGTAAATAATATCTCGATGTAATTAAAATAATTCCACCTTTGTTCGCGGGTGGACAATAATAAACACAAAACTGTTATTTGAAATCGGATGAAAAACATAACAAAAAATCGTTGTTTTGACATTTCGTCAAGTGCTTAATTCTATAGTGTACCATAGATAAGAAAATATGACAGATGTCATGTACGTTTTTTCTTACTCATAATACAGACAATGTACACTTCATTTCAATTTGAATATATATTTACGTACCGTTATTGAATATATAAAAGAGAAAACATTTAAGCAATCTTAACCTAGAGATATTAAAAACACGTTCATTTTCTCACAGACCTGACCGTTTAATCAAGCACTATACAGACAGAATGACACTACATCTAAAAAGTCATACATGTAGATGGGGAAGCGTAATATTATTATGGATATATTTACTTAAGTATATGTTAATTTATACTCGAATTTAAATTATTCATCTATTTATTTTTATACCCTAATTTATTTAAATCGTCATTATTTGTATTGTCCATAAACTAATTAATTTGACCAAATTATAATTTGAAATTAAATAATTTGATGTGATTATTTTAACTTCTTATTTGTATTTGTTACATTTTCTTTGTTCATTTGCCAAATAAAATATAAATATGTTTTTTTTTTTGAATAGTCAAAATGCATTTTATAAAAACAGTGTATTACTTTTACTTACCAATTAATCAAAAATCTTTATCATATCTTTTCTTGGAAATGGATCCCTGCAAACTAATAAACCCAATTTAATTCGCAACTTTTTAGTCATTTGAGAAATTAAGTTAGTTTTATAATATTTGAATATACTAGTTAAATTTTTTCATATATCTTTTAAATCAGTAGAAAGAAGTTAAAAACTGAATTCAATTTCATCAATCGTTAGTTCACAAATGTAAAAATTAAAAGGAATTATTCTTCCTAAAAAAATCCATTTACCACCAATTAATCAATCTGCAGTTCAATTTTTCAGTATTCTGGAGAAATTTTTCGGATCGTACGTTATCGGAGGACACCTTCACGACATTTTTCCGATATCTCATTCCCGGGGATTTTAGCTTGACGTGATCTGTATTGTGAAATTTATCTCGTGTCGAAATGCGCCACAGTTGGATTTTCAGCGTTATTTTCTTTGACATATCCTATACATGTTTTATTAATAAATAAACTTAAAACCCCCTTATGATAAGCATTTTTCTCTGTGAATAACGAACTATTATTCTGGTCCATCTAACAATGCTTTGCAAAAGAAGAAGAACAGTTATTAAGATCAGCTGTTATATCGGAAACTTTTATAACACAACTACTAATAAGACAAATATAAAATTTATACTCGTTATGATATAAATATATTTGTAATAATTGCAAATTCAACTTTGTGGTTAATGTTTATTATTGACGAAGGAAATGGTATTTTCCGAAACCAATTTGTGTATTAAGTACTTAAAAAAGTTAAATAATATATATCAATTTATTTTATACATATATTGTTAAACTACACTAAATAATAATATTCTTTGCGACATGTTTTGACGCAACGCGTGATGATATTCGTTGTCATTACCAAAATATGAATAATGACAATGGACAGCTTATAAAACACGCGACAAATTAATGAAATTATGATAACCTATCGCAATATAGGTATTTTATTCATATACATAGTTAAACATTTATTAAAACCAACATTAACGCTGAAATTAATATTTAATAAAATAAATTGTGCGTGTGTCAAATATACTTCATTGTCATTGTACAAAATTTATTTTCTGAAATATTAAGTTATATTAATTTTATATTTTAATAAATCTGAATTTATGATTTAGTGAATTTTAATAAATCGTTAATATCAGTTACTACTTATTAGTGTGTCACATTATGATAAGAATATATTCACAGGACACCTGAATATCCACGCGCAATTTATGCAAATATACATTTTATTCGAAAGGCCATTGGCCATTATTCGACATTTTTATTTAAATAAACAATAAATTTAAGCAGTCGATTCTTTCCTAAATGGCACAATCTATTCAATTTCATCTCCGGGTGACTTAAAATTAAAATAAAAAATCGTCTCACACTGGAAAGATTTCAGATTACGTCAATTAAAACGGAATATAAATAAAGCTCGGATAATTTATTGTTTCAGCGGCAAATATTTTATTTCTGCGGTTCTGAACTTATCTAAACGTTTCATCTTTCCTAATATGTATTTTCATTTCACAGAAGGGATCATCTTGAATAATGAAATCCGGTTACACGCATTTTTTCTCCCCTGCCATTTAAAAAAAATTGGCTCAGTATTAATATTTTTTCCTTTTAGATGTACAGTACACTTCTCAGCACAGACAATATAAAAAATTAATGGCTTTTAATATCGACTTGATTTAATAAGTAAGGCCCATTTTGATTTATTTTATTTCCCGTTTCAATCAAAACGAATTGAATAAATTAAAATATTCGGTGTCCCAAAATAAAAAAAACTTTTTGATATTTATTTTATGATAAAAAAAACAATGGTCTAATAAAAATCTAAATTTATCTTTGTTCATTTTATTTTCTATATTTAAAAATATTATATTATATAGTAGTAGATTCATCTAATACAGTAGTATTCAGCATACTTGATATGAGGGACATGTGTAGATCAGCTATTTAAAAGGTTATTTTTCTTCAATGGAGTTATAGATTGAGCCACGGCATTTAAGTACTCTACCTCCATGACGCTCGGTCTTCTTTTGCGTATTTATAATTATTCACCAACAGCAGATCTATAGCATCCTTTTTCACATTATCTCTCTAACGGAGTCCTTTCCTCCTTGGATTTTCATAGTGTCTTTTGAAATATATATGTGACACAAGTGAAATAATAAGCACTGTCGTGAAATGGGTACATATAACAGTTATTATTGTTTCAGGTGACATATTATAATGATGTATGTTTTTCAGTATAATCGGAATGCCATAAGAAAGTGCGGGAAAATGTATCTATCATACAAATACACTTTAACTGTTTAAGTTATAATAAAATAATAATTGGAATGCGCAATCGTGTTAATAAATATACTATTTTTAAAACTCTCCGAAGCATAACTAAATTAGCACAATAAAAGTAACGCGTATACATTAACAATTTATATATTATACTTCAAACTACATGTTACTGTATCATAATTAGCGATGCAGACTACCAGCAACAGAAAGATCGGAACCTGGTGTTAAATATATTTTTTCGATACATTAAAAAAATATTTACTTATAAATATTACAGCTCAGTAGAACAATAATGCATCTAATCGTATATAATTCTTTTTTTTTAATGTAATATATTTTATCGATACAATTTCGTGGACTCATGAAATTAATAATACGATTAGCAAATACATTTGTGAAGCATGCTTAATGTGAAATATAGTATTTGTAAATAATTGTTAATACCTGAATCTTAACTTTTATACATATAATATAATATATTGTACTGCACTAAATAATTTTAGAAAATTAGCATATTAATTCCATCAATATGAAATAATGTAGCGATTTAATTAATTAATTTTAATTTAATTTAATTTAATTAATTTTAAGCACCTCAATGATTAATTTTTCGCGATGAAATGTACATACTGTAAACGCACTCTAAAGGTCATTTAATAAAATTTTTTTTCATGTACTGAGTACGAAATCGTAATAAATAAAATGTTATGTGTACGTGTGCTCTAAATAAACCATCCAAATATTTCACCAGCTATTGTAAATGTGTTAGTTTAATAATTTTTTAAATATATTTCTCTGTAATCATTATCTTATACGTGTTTTTGATTTTTTTTATTTTCATATAATATCTAATTCACACGAGAGCTAACGCAATCTCCTTCGATTTATTTTACAACCCCATCTCATCTTTGTATACACATTTGACTATTATTTCATCAATTGTATACTCAATATTAGCGATCTTTTTAAGTAAACCCATCTTCATTCAGATAATATGTTACACTTTTGTGGCCCTAGTATTTGGGTATATTGAGTTGAATTAGTCAAATGTGAGAACAATATCTGTAAAGCACATTATACTACCTTGCACTATTATCCTTACACGGAGCAGTGAAATCTGTATTCTAAATGTCAAGCTGATTCAGATGCTTCAGACGACACCGCATAGTAGAAGAATATAAAACAAACTTAGCTATACACGGTTTCTTGTCGTGCATTAATACGTATATGAGAATCGAAAAAATATTCTAAAACATGTTTAGACCGCATATGGTGTAAACCAGACAGTAATCTACATCTGAAATCGTTTATACTGGATACGCATATTACTGATCATTTCCCTGTAGGTCTATTAAATAAATGTTAAAACTACAAAAAAACTAATAAACCTTGTTGAAATCAAAAATACATTTTCTAAAACAAATTTCGAAAAGTTAATTGATGTTATAAACAAACTAAAATGGAACGATATTTACTTGATCGATAATGCTAACAATGCTGAAAATTATTTTATAGAGACGATATACGAACACGTACAAAGGTTCTCAACTACAATGATTAGAAAAACATAATACCTGTTAATTTTCATATTTTTTAATTGTTGTAAACAAATTTTTACATGTAGTATATATTGATCTTGTATTAAATAAATGTTGATAGCCACCCCCATAATTCAAAATATTTCTTATTTGGGGGTGCGTTATTCCACTATTGTTTTTTTTATTGTCGAACATATAAATAAATAAATAAAATTTTAAAAAGTATGGAAAAAAATATGCTGGAAAGGAACAAATGGGAAAGAAAAAAAAACACGTTAAAATTGCAGACCAAAGTGAACATTGTAATATATGGATCGTGTTGAAAGACACGACAAAATTTTAAAATTCAAAAAAATTCTTAAAATTGATATACTCGTGAATAGTATTCATAACACAAAAATAATCTAAAAGATATCGAAAGTGTGCCAGTCATGGATAGACCTTTATCCAGCAGTGGAGTGACAGTGCTGATGATGACTGTGATATTATGATTATTAACTGTATCATCTTCAAATAAGACAGCGTCACTGTAATCGTATTTATTAGGGAGCATCTAACGCCTCTAGAACGTATGAAAGTCATTAAAATATATTGTAACCATTAATGGTGATTGCTATTGTCACATGTTGGAAAACTTCTCGGTAGCCGAATTGAGTCGATTGGGCCTGCAACACATGTCGTTTTAACAGGATGATGCCACCTCACACACAGCCTGAGCTACGCTTAAAATTTTGCAAGGAATAGCCCAGCCGCATACTGTCAAAAACTGGCCTCCTCGATCACCGGATTTAACGGCTCCCGGCTATTTTCTGTGAAAGTACTTTAATGAAAAGGTCTACGACAAAAAGCCAATAACAATTCCTATGCTACAGGACAATATTCGAAATGAAATTGCTGAAATAACACGCAAAGTGTGAGAGAATGCTATGAAAAATATCGGTTAAAAAGAACGTATTTCTTCCTTTCCTTTCAAGCGGTCATTCCATACATCATTCTAATCAACCAAATAATCGAAAAATAAAAACCAAATTAAAAAAATATTATTAATTTCCTAGTTATTTAAAAACAATATCGGCATGAAACATAATATTCACCTGTATTTTGTTTTTTGCAAATAAAACTGACACTAAAGATTATACCCTAGGGCTTGTAAATGGTAACTTTTTGGTATAGGTAGTACCTCCATACTATTCCTTTTCATCTCAATAAATCATTAACAAAAAACTTCACTGGTGTTCCACGCACCGTAGTTCTGAGCACTCCAGAGTAAAATCTACATCGCCTATCAACAAAAGGTTTCTCGGGTCCGGGTTTAGTCAGTGCACCGGCTAGTATAATTTTTTTTTACTTTGTAAATATTCATTAGGCAGGTATCGGAGGCCTCGCATGTACATTTACTTTCTGCTGATGGTGATGGCTTACTGAAATCATCCCCGTATGTTAAATAAAAGGCGTGTTGTTAAGTCTGAATAGTCTGATGGTGTTGTTAAGTCGGAAAAGTCGATATTACTTAATCGAAAATATTCGACAATATAGTTAGTTTTCAGATGAGCACAAATCCGTACCCAGTATTGAAAAAAGTAATCCAATTAATATATTAAATAACTTATTAACATGCATGTCATTAATAAAATTATCTCGCTCCGAATGATAATTAAATTAATTTTCCACATTGACTCGTAAATGACTGATTAATCACACTAAGGTCAGGATGGTGGAATTGGGTCGTGGAGCGCCCAAGATAGAGGTCCTACTGAAAGATTATTTTTTTACTAATTAAGATTTCATTGGTGATTGCTTTGATCGGATGCTCATGCGTTGAAAGCTCAATACTTTGTAATACGTAATTATATTTTGAGCAACTAAAATATTATTAGTAAAATTCAGATATGTGAAAATAAAATACACGTTTTTTGAGTCTACTCATTTAATTTACTTGAAACGCGTTTCGCCTTTCAAGGCCATTATCAATCAAATAATTTAACTCTACAACTTGTATTTATAACTATCATGTGGAACAGCTATACAATTTTATTTATATGATGTGAAAAGGGACAACATTAGAATTCTAAGGATTTCCATACATTTTGAATGCTTTTAATTATTCTAAGTAATCGTTTAGTTTCAACACTAGTGGTATTTTAATTTCATGGGTAAATTGTAGGAAAGGACATTCTTTATAATCTAAGAAGACAATACAAGATGGTAAGAGATTAATTTTTGGTTGAGTTAAATTGATAATACCCTTGCAAGGCGAAACGCGTCTTAAGTAAATCAAACGAGTAGACTCAAAATATAAGTGTTTTATTTTCACATATTTAATTATGGAGTTCTACAAACTTACCTCGGCAACAGTAAAAAAGTAACATTCAGATTATTCATCATAAAAATATTTATATTTGTTATTCGCATATTTGTAAACCCATTAGCGTGCCTACTCGTGAAGCGCTCATCCAATGCGCTTCCAAAAACGTATATATAAAGGAGCGGGACCACCAAAATGTGTGAAATGCACATATCAATAATTTATATAAAACAAAAAAAAGTTCGAAATGTCCTTGTGCGAAGATAACACAATACCTTAAGTTTCCATATAGTACATTTTACGTGATGTTCATTGTACGCCACAACAATTTAATTATGCCAACTAGAATATCCTTGTCTGCTCTGAGCATTTGATTGTAGCGACAGAACTTGCACGACCATTGGTAATTTATTAATTATACTCGTATATGAACTATTGTTTACAGTTATTAACTGACATGGCGGTTACTTTGTGGTGTAACTTGATTATTTTAATTTTCACAACAAAACTTTGGGTTATTTTCACTACTAGTTTCAAGAGTCCCTGTCATCATCGTGTGATAACTAAACTTAATACAGTATTGTAGTTTATTCGTGTAATGGGGTGGGGCTTGAGAAGAGGTGGGAGGTTTCGGTCGGACATATGGACAGTAAAGGTGAAGTGTTAGGGAATATTATGTTGTTAATTAGTGTTTTCTCCAAATTTAAATTCTTTTGTATTTCAACGGTTTCCAAAGTGTTCATTATTCATTTTTTATACTATACTATACTACATATGACTGTCAAAAAAGTGAATTGTTTCAATTATTCATTCAGTCTACTTTCGTTCCTCTTTTGCCAGGTCCTTGCCTCACTTCCATACATCGGTGTCAGTACCAGGACTCCATTGTGTACCGCTAGTCTTGCCTCGGTTGACATTTTTCCGTTAGATATATTTTCATTCAATGTACCGTTCACTTTATTTCCTGCAGTCACCCTCCTTTCGATATCTTTCGCAGCCTTTCCGTTTCTATCATATTCCCAAATACACAAGCTCATCTACTTATTCAAAACATTAATCAACTACAAATATTTTGCACCGTGTCCCGCTTTCCTCTTTCTCGAATACCATCGCTTTCGACTTGTTGATATTCACAATAGCATTTATATAAATAATTTTAATTCAGATATCTTGTTTACAAGTGAATAAAATAATTCATATTTTTGGTTATTTTAAAAAATAAATATTAAAAAATTAATAAATATGTACATGGCGAATACTCGGCGAGTGTGGATTCCGCTGTAAAGAAAGAAGTTAAATTTTGTAATAATATGAAAAATATTTTTGATACACAAGTTGTTTGAGAATACTTTTTCATTTTGTATGTTACGAGGCGTGTCCGTAAAATAAGTTCCACGAATTTTTTTCACATAAAAAAACTGGTTTAATTTTAAAGAAAAGTATATTTTTGGAAAGTTCAGTCCTTCTTTTATTTTTCTACATAATCGCCGTTGCGTTCTATGCACTTCTGCATTCGAGGCACCCACTTCTTTAAACCAGAGTCATAGAACTCTGCCGCCTGTCCGCGTAGAAAACTAACAACCGCATTTTGTACCTCTTCATCTGTCTTGAATTGGGTTCCGCCAAGGTTTTTCTTCAACTCGGGGAAGAGATGGAAGTCACTTGGTGCTAAGTCTGGACTGTAGGGTGGGTGAGACACCATTTTCTATCCAAATTTTTCGATGAGGGCTGTGGTTCGATAGGCGGTGTGCGGTCGGGCGTTGTCATGGTGAAAACGCACTCCTTTGGTCAGCATTCCTCTTCTCTTGTTCTGAATTGCACGTCTAAGATTTTTCAAGGTCTCACAGTACCGTTCAGCATTGATTGTTGTCCCGCGAGGCATAAACTCGCACAACAATACGCCCTTTCGATCCCAAAAAACGCTAGCCATGATTTTTCCGGCAGACAGGATTTGTTTGAACTTCTTTGCTCTTGGCGAAGAAGGGTGCTTCCACTGCTTCGATTGCTCCTTTGTTTCCGGTGTGGTGTAGTGTACCCAGGTCTCGTCGCCAGTAACAATAGAGTCCAGAAATTCCTCTTCGGTTGTTCCGTGAAAAGCGAGAAATTCTTGGGCCGCTTCAACCCGCTGCCGCTGGTGATCTGCAGTGAGCATTTTTGGTACCCATCTTGCGCAGACCTTTGAATAGCCTAAATGTTCAGTCAAAATCTTGTCGATTGTGGTTTTGCTGGCCTCCGGAATCTGTTCGCACAGCTCCCTAACTGTAATCCGTCGATCTTCGAGCATTGCCGCTTCGACTCTGGCAATTGTTTCGTCGGAAACCGATGGCCGCCCTGCACGGGCTTCGTCGTGGACGTCTGTTCGGCCATTTTTAAATTCCCTGACCCATCTGCGCACCATTCTGGAGCTCATACACTCTTCTCCATACACTTCACAAAGTTCTTCGTGAATTTCCTTCGCCGATTTCTTCTTAGCGGCCAGGAAACGAATAACAGACCGCAACTCGCAGCTGGCGGGAGACGCAAGAGGAAGCTCCATCGTTGACGGCTGCTGGGCCTAGACTAAACGTCGCAGCGACGCTGGCTTGGTGAGGAATTGTAGTGGGGGAACCAAATAACCTGCCTTTGCTGTCTGGTCGCGCATAGAAACGATCCTAGCGCCAACGGCAGTCCGTGGAACTTATTTTACGGACAAGCCTCGTATTTTATAGTGAATTCTGCATTAACTAATGTGATTTTATTTTGTTTTGCGTTTTAAGTTTTCTCTTTGAATAAATGATTAAAATCATTTGTGTGCCGTTATGCTTGGACAGTACTTGTATAAAAAAACACTAACTTTAAGTAACGCCATTCTGATTGCATCCACTAGCTATTTGCAAAGCAAATTTTGCCAGATATAAAAAAAAAACATCAAGATTGATTGGCCACCCCCGCTGTGGAGTATTAAAACGTTTCTAAATTCCGAATAATAATTTTACGGCCGACCTGCGGTTTCGAAGTATTTGTGCAAAGTTCCCGCGATCCTTGTGGCTTTGCTAATATTACGTCGAGTTTAATGGCTCTCTTTCGAATTTGGGTAATAAACTGAATAGTAAAAGACGAACGAAATTCACCAAGACTGAAACTTTTATTACGCCCCAAAAATTACACACCTTTTGACGATGAGGTGACGATTTTTCCTTTTACTTGACCCCGAGTTTTGTGTCGATTTCGTAAGTTTATTTATACATCTCGAAAACGACTATTCAAAACATCACCTAACTCAGCTTAAAAATATTAGTCTTAAATGAAAAAACAAATATAATTAATTAATGAAATATGAATATAATTAATAAAACTTAGTCATTTAAAAAACGCGATAAAACTACTCTGTTCTATCTACTCAGTAATGTATCTATCCGTTCAGTAATTTGTAATGTACTACTGATTTTGAATTTGCAAAAACACTGGAATTTATACTTTCTCTTAAAATATTCATGATAAGATAAACACCAAGTTGAATACTCATTTACTCAGGTATATTCTATATGTGTTTATGTTCTTCATAAAAGTTATTTTATTTCAAATGATCAGTCTATCAAAAAGGTTTAAAGCTAAATTTTCCAATTTTCATAAGTAAGTAGTATTGAAGCACTTTTAACATTAATTACTAATGAAATTAATTAATTAATTAATCTTCTTTGTGAGCTTAAAAACATTTATGGTTCTTTTTAAAATAAATGAGTTCGTCAACCGTATTTATTTACTTCTGTTAATTAGTATTTGCACTTGATTGATTACATGTTACATTTTATATAAAATCGTTGTGTAAATAAGTAGAAATGCTTTTAGCGGTTGAAAATTGTCGTGGTCGGAATGAAATTATACAGGTAGGATACTATTTTTTTGGTCACATCGGGAATTAAACAGTTTTTTGTCACAGTATTTTGAAATCGACGAAAATTTTACTGAACGTATTTTTTTTTCGAATAATTAGTATATTTAATACAAATTAAATGTATTAATTAGAAAGATATACATATTAGATCATTCTCCAGTATACATGCAGATTAAAATCAGATATACTTACTAATTTTCGAACTTATATTTCGTACTTACAAATTGATACATCTGTCGTTCCATTATTTGAAAGCCAAGATGTATCAATTTGAAAATGCAACATATAAGTTCGAAAATTTGTTGTCGACTCACTGTGTTGGTTTAGAATAATCGGTTAATGCATTTCCCCGGATAGGAAAATATCCAGGTTCGAATCCCGGTAGCAACAACAAAATTATTCGATAAAATTGATTTTATATGTATATCTTTATAATTAATACATTTAATTTGTATTAAAAATATCACAGACCTATGTTCTGTAAAATTACAACTTCACAATAAAACTGTGTTCTCTTTAAAAATTTGTATATTTGGTGATATCTATCCAATTGTATTTTATTCTATAAAAATTATCAAATATTATACAAAATGTTAAGATTCGTGATCATGTAACTAAGTTTATTTAATTCTGATGATTTCCTAACATTATTTATATCCGTCACTATTTTTTTATGTCGATGGCATTAGAAATAGGGAACTTCCGCGGATGACTTGGCGCGACCAGGTAAATCAGATACTGAAGATGGTCCTGTTAGAAGCCTTACTAACCGACGAGCTTATATGAGAAGATGTATTAATGTTGATGATGTGAAAATTGTGAGTCAAGACAGAAGAATGGTGCACTTTCCTCCCTGCTTACCCGTTAGCTTAATTTGTTATTTTACTTATTTATTGAACACGATTGAGATACTTGAGAGAATTAAAGTTATGAATTATTTTTAATTTACGGGCGATTTTCATTTTGTCTTCATAAATGATAAACAACTTGTAGAAATAAAATGTAAAGTTATTAATTTTTTATTTCATTCAAATTTTATTTTAAATTAATATGATACCTATTTACATTATTTATTTAAAAAAAATCTTATTTAGTTTAATGGAGGGGTATTAGTAATAGGTATTATGGATACGGCTAACCTACTCAAAAATTTGTGTTGTGGTATTTATTTATAAAATCCTCACTAAGAAAATATCGGGCAGAATTTATAATGAAAAAATTATGTAATTAACATGAGCACGAACTTCATACAAGAGAAAAAGATAGACTGAGACTGAGACAGGAAGAAAACTAAATCTCAGAAATCGATGATCTACAATGCGATGAAGATTTTTAATGAAATGCCAGAAAACATAAGAAATGAGCAGAAACTACATAGATTCATAATGAAACTAAGCAAATTTGTAAAAAAATAGGTTGTTGTAAAAAGGAACTATTTTGATCTTGTTTATATTAAAGCATATAAAAAATATACTTATGTATGCACTATATTAAGAATAAATAAATAAAAAACCGTAAGTAGTTTCCTTCCCATAACTTGTGGCCCGCCACACTGACATATACACAATAAATTCCGCGACTATCAAACGGATTGGAGAGTAGTGGATGGATATTGGGGCAGCACATTTCATCATTCAAAACATGACTTTTTAAATCCTCTTGATTCGCATCTACATACATCGACACACATTCATCCGTTAACCCACGCGCATTAATTCAACCAATCATAATTGCACAACGAACATTTTTCTCCACGGTATTAATTCTTATTACTCCACAGTTTTATATATTTAGCAATGCATAAAAATAAAATTTATGTCGACTGTTAGCTATCTGTAAAATATTTATATACCTTTACTAAAACATTTTTTTTATCTCGTAATAGTGTCGCATATTCGCCCGCGCTACCAAGTATGTAAGTCGTGTCACATTTTTGACATAGATTGTCGGGAGACATTTTGGGTGACTTATTTCGATCTGAGCGTAAAACAACCCTACCTTCTCAAGACAAAGGAAAAGGTCCGGTGAAGAATATTGGAATGTAATAAAGTCGAACCGTGAAGTTGTGAGTGCTTTTCTTGTGTCTACTACCTCACTACGTGCTCTTCTTTATTTATACATACGCTTTAATTAAATATGTACATTCTATAAAGGAAATGTATTTGTTTTTCTTGCACAAAATACCTACCCATTTATTTTACCATACTGCTATTTTGGAATAACACGTGCAGAATATAACCAAACTTATACTTGTAAAAAGTAAGAGCGATTATTAATTGAATTATAAATTTTATATAATTGAAACTCCCTACCCCCCTCCCCCCCCCTCTGAACAATACTGTATATCGTTTTTTATAAATGTTGATAGATAGACAGAGCATCAGCCATCTTGAATGATATATTGTGTGCATTAGTTTTTTATTTATTTTATAAGGTTATTTTATATACCATTCGATGCCCAAGAAGATATACAACCTACATGCATTCATTATTCAGATCTGCCCAAAAACGATATACAGGGGTGGTCACAATTTTAATTACGCTTACATAACTTCGAAGCCCTAGAAATCAAGAAGGCCATAAACAATAATGAGTATATAATTATCAACCAAAAAATCTAACCTATGTCTAATCTAAGTCCTATCTTAAATATGTTTTCTTTCACCATATCATCTATCTCTTTTCAGATACCCCCCTCCCACTCCGCCAGGCGCCCACCACTACTTTAATACCTGACACTTATGTATAATTGCCCATATTCTATAACACTAAGTTAGTATCGTGTTCACCCTGAAGAAGGAACGGTGGTTCCGAAATCGGTTGGTGTTAGCAAAAATAAAGTGGTGTTTAAACAAAATGAATTCTTTTTAATTGTATTTTAATGATTTACCACAAAGTTTTAATGGAATACAACAATATTTCATTGTTATGTATTTATAATATTTGTGGAAACTTTCATGATGATGTAACATGGTACGTTCTCGTTCAACATGGATCCTTGGAGTAATAAGAAAAATAATAAAATGATTAAAACTGCCCGATTTCACTTAAAAAAATGTGGAATAAAATTTTAAAAATGTAGTCAAGGTATGTTTTTAACCTTGTCACGTATTGTAAATATTTTAAATTAATTAATTAGACTTAGGTGCTGACAATATTTATTTCCATATGCAACAAAAACTTCGGGAAAATATAATTTATTTAGAGATTCAATTCAAACGAAGTCCTGAAACTGAAACTGATTTTTTTTCCTTTTCATCCGTATTGAACGTTAGCCACGTATTGTCAATTTTGTTTATTTTAGCTTTACGAAAACCGGCAATAAAGTCGGATCGTGTCATGACAGCTGACAAATCGACTATAGACGTATCTTATTGGAATCGACCATTTATCAGAGGAAAGGAAACCGGATCAAATCCATTGCTTTGAATATTTGATACGTACTTACCCTATTAATCATAAAAAATAAGCCCATTTAATCAAAATATCGAAATATAAATTTAAACAGACTTCAAAAATAGCAAAATAAAATACCGAAAATGGTTTACATCTTAAACTACACGACATTAACTAATATAGTCACCACATAGACTTAATATAAACACCACGACAAATATTTAAAGACTAAAATTTGAAAGCAAGATTCCAAAATGGTTAATACAAGAGAAGGACATTGAATTACACAAAATACGTGAAAAATATCAGCAAGCAAACATTGAATAATGACAGATTAAAAAAAAATAAGTGACAAACATGCTAAGACGTGCACGCGCGTAAAATAAATAAATTGTTTTTGTTTTATCTTTTTAAATTTTCGGCCTTTAAGCAATGTGAATGTTATTTTTCATAGCCTTCCTGAGATTTCTATATTTTTAATAATTAAAATAAAACATTTTTAACATTTAAATTCATTTTGTACGTATATACTCAATAATAATATATTTGTTATGTTTGCGACCGAATCTTAGAAGCCAGGTTTCTTCTTTCTCACATACCTGCATCCTTTCATCTTATCTTTAATCAGCACAAAATATCCTGACATAAAATAGATTGCATCTTGACACGTGACGACGATTTCTATGTGGGTTAACGTACAGAAAACCTATAGCATTATTGCTCGTAACTCCATGTGGGGTACTATAATAGTGTATTTACTGTATCTCTTTAACCGGTGTGACGTATATTTCCTCCCACTTCGGGCAACCACGTGATAGGGCACTGCGCGGGGTGTAATCTATCTCAATTATCGTGGACTTCTTGAATTCCTATGTCCGACGCTCGACCGTTGGTCTCTCACTTTATGGTCCCACTGTCCCAGCGCGGCGCGCGGCGCTTCCGCGCTGAGCTCTTCTGTACGATTCTCACGAACGATAGTGTAACTAACTACCTGACATAAGGCTTTAGGGATTTATTATAGTAATTTTAAATGGATATATACTAAATATATATTTTTTATAAGTACAAGGAGTCCCAAACGTCTTTTTCATAATAAAAATTTTGTAATAAAATATTGGATGGGTTTAATAAAAAAAAATGTTCGTATTTATGTAGTCCTTGAAAGTTAATTTCTTAAAAATTATGTTTTCTAAATGTGATCTGTTATTTCGCCGCTACTCTTCTAAATGGGAGGCAAAATTTCTGAGAACTACTCCGCACGTTTTCTTCTCGAATATTTTCTTTTAATTGGTTCCCAGAGGGAGGATTGTTACAGCATATTTTTGACTTAAGGTAGTCCCATAGGAAAAAGTCCATTGGTGTCGGGGCTACGTGGAGGTCAGTTTGTCACCTCGTCGGGATATCAATTTTCCAGGGATAATTTCACGAATAACTGGTAAGAACACGCTCCATAGCGACTGAATTCCCAAGGACGTGGCTAGCGATCGGCATACCCCCCACCTCTGTATGGCTCGTTGCGTTGGTTCGTCGGCGATTGAACCAAAATGAAAAAGAATTTTGGGACACACTGCATAATAAAAAATTAATTTCTTTGAGTTCACTTCTATTTACCATTCTTTAGAAGACTTGAATGATATTTTTGCGTAAATTTAACTATAATACGTATATTTAATTGTTTTATCTTGAAATATTACTTCCCTAAAATAAATTTTATTAGAGTGAGTTTTTTTTAAATGAAATTTTTAGGAGACTGCAGTGACGAAATTAAATCTATATTTTATGAAATTGAAATTGTATTACGTTATATTATGTTAAGTAGGTATTAAATATTTAAAAAAAAATGTATGTATGTATTTTATTCGCATTTTTATATAAATTACAACAGTTTTGCTACAAACACATTACATATCGAACTTTAATACGACATTCTATTCCTTTAAAATAATATACTTATTGAATAAATTATTGAAATATTATACAGGTATCCATTAATCATCTATTTTGTAAGCATCGTCGGTTTACTAATAATCAATATCTAAATTTCTTAACATGATTCCACTGTACAACTATTCCGAAGTTTGAGCTGATCTGTTGTATACATATCTGTCGCCAACTTTCAATAATATTTTGACCTATCGAGAACTGAATCTGTCTCGAACATCCTGGTCTGTTGGCGTCCCTCTAGATTTCACATTATTAAATGCCGTAATTTTGACGAGGGTCTCTCCCTCTGACTCTTCTTCGTCTTCCTATATATCTCGCGTGTATCGAAGTTTAACAAAGTTTGATGAGACGTTAACGATGACGTTTAGATACTTTGGACACTTGTACGAGAGGAAAAGTTGTTTTGAACTTTGAATAATATCGTTTTTGCTTCCATTCGTAACAAAACAAATATGCTAATATTAATAACTGAAATAAATTATATAAATGCTAAACACATCTTCAAAATACATACATATAATATATATATATTTTTTAAATAAATCTTACTTTGAATACATTCTACAGTAGTAAGATAGATTTTTAAATTTTTCCCATATATTTATATAATCGTTTAAAAATAAGATAATTCATTTTATTTCACACGGTGCAACTTACAATAAAAATTGTGGTATTATTAGATAAAGGGTAGACTATTTTGCAAAAAATATTTATTTAAGTTACAATGAAGATGATAACATGTTCAAATACACATTATTAATGATATTTGCTTGTTTAAGAGAAATTATTCAATGTATGTGATAAAGTGTAGTATTTTATAGAGATATCTGTGGGTAGCTAATCCCTAAAAAAATATAAATATATTTTTGAATTTACAAAAACTTCAGCAAACCGTTTAATTATTGTCCAATGTATTGATTTGAATATTTGTTTACGTTTATATTTTTCTATGCAGTACGATGAATTTTTATTTTTAATTCATTTAAAAAAAAATCTAGATACATTATTCAGCTGAGAAATTGCTTGAAATGAACTCTTCATCAGCGAGTAAGGTGAATAGGATACTAACGGTGACTCTTTAGCATCATTTTCTTTTATTCGAGTCCAGCATCATGCTTCAGCTAATTTATCTGTGATCTGTTGGATTTTTCTGTCGTTTGCAACTTGGAAAGTCTCTCGGAGACCGGCTCATCGAGGACTCATCGTTGGGTTGAGATCCTCCATTCTAGAGGCCGGGAGCCGAGAATAGTCGTGACCGCCGGCCGTGGGTTGATCTCATGAATATGTAACTGTTCGATCTCCACTCGGTGGCAATCACGACTCTAATTACTGGATCCCATGGCCGGCCCCGTTAGTGTCAGGCTACTATAAAATCGTCTAGCGGCCTGTCAGTGGTTCAGACATCGTTGTTTGCTCCATGGCAGCACCACCGCGGCCGTCCTGCGCTTGATTGATCGGAATGCGGACTATTTCTGTCAGGCTATTCAAAAAAAAATTGTCCTTATAGTAGAAGTACATATCAGAATTGATAACTGTATTTATTTTATTTAGACAAATTATAATTATTTTAATACAAATTAAATTAATCAACTATAAAGATATATAGAAAAAAATCTATCTCAAATACCTTTAAGTAATAATATCCGATAGGAGACGCTAGAATTAATTCTGGCATTGATATAATTATTTTATTTAAATTGTATAATGAACATTAACGTCTACTACTCTTATTAGGTTGATGTACCGTATATAACAGTATTTTTAATTCCCCTTTTCCTGTAAAAATAATAATATATTTGTTATTGTATTTTTCATTATTATATAACAATAATTAATTTACTAATTCGTTTTCTCGCCATTTTGCCGAAGATATTGGAAAAAAAATATGGAATGACATACTCTTCTATTCTGCTACACCACTGTTCCATTTTTCTTTTCATAATACAGCTGTGTGCAGTAGCTGTACTAGGTACAATAAATATTTTTAAAATTATAAATATCAAGATGATTTTTTTTGTTATTGTATATAAATTATATAATGATAGAAATTAACTTTTACAAAATCATATCCGTAGAGCGGATATATTAGATATTATATGCGTGAGTACATTCCTATCATATGATACTAAATTTTACCACACATTCATAAACTTTTCACACGGTTGTGCAAGCCTCACCCTTCTTCAGCTTTAGTTTGATTTTATCCTCATTCCAAAATGGTTACGTGTATTTTAAATAAACAGATGTCACGTGACTCTTCCAAACTTTGGTATCAATTTGTAATCAATCCTTAATTTTAAATTCGCTCCAAATATATGATTTGTACCGTTTGTACCTATATACCCAGCACATCTGAGAAAACTTTTAATTACATGTCTTGATTACGTTGATTTCTGCTTAAAATTATTTCTTTCCACATTTCAATATGATTTCCTCCTTAGTGTATCATTTCATCTTGTGATTCACAAGAGTAATTTAAAAATACTTTCTAAGCAAAACTATCTTTATTCGTCCTATAATGCTCATATTATCTTTACATTATTTTTTATTCGGTCTTTATATATTTACATACATTTTAATGAGCCCAATTATATCTCATTGCATCGACTTCCATTGTTCTTCTACTATTTCAGATAGTCGCTGGAATAGGCAGATTATTTTCTAAAACTATTCAACAAGCACCATTTTGCTTTTGCGTTTATATTTAAAGACTTAATTTTACGTACAATGTATATGGAATCATATTGTCAAATAATATTGTTACTATACTTATCTTCTTAACTTCTGGCATAGAATTAATCTATTTCATGAATGGAAAAAATGTTTTATCGGCGCCTATGAAAAATAATTAAATCAAACAGCAGATTTTTTTTTCAAAACCGTAAGCTAGAATAATGAAATATTACGTTCTTTTTTAAAAATGTTTTTGGGGTACAAAAGACATATAAGCTCCGTCGTACGAATATTGGCGTACAATATTCCTAAAATTATATAGACGCAATATTCAGGGTCATAATTCATGAAAATGCATACTAAATTATTATACTTAACAGAGTTCATAAACTATTAATGAATCGTGAAACGATTCTTAAACGAAAAAATTTCAGAATAAAAATGTATGATCTTTTACGTATCTATCACACATCTAAAAATCATTCTTAAACATAAATCAAAGCATTAATTGGATTTTACAATATTTTACCGAATTAATATTTTTAAAAAGTAAATGTCCTCTTCAGTAATTGCAGATATTTGACAATTTATCATATGTAATAAACAAATGAAATTATTAAATAACCCACCTTCTGAAGCTCGTGTATGAAAATAATATTTTAATTAAATAGAATCTGTTCACATTAACTATGTATGTATCTCTCTCACACCTACATATCAATTTTAATTGTGATATATGGTACAATTGAGGGTATGTCAAATTTAATACCTTCAACTCTGCGATATTAATGCGATTTCAGTTATGAAAATGGTTATTGTGTATCGCGTTTTGCACGTTATATAGATTAATTTCATTCATCAAATATTTGAAATAAACTGATATTATTTTCGTCACACGTAACAGTATGATCTCTGACCGAACAAATAATATTAAAAATCCATCAGAAAATCACATTTTATTTATTCCAATTAATTTCATATTGCGTACTAACAATCGCTTTAATGAAAGCTTTGAAAATATTAAACATATTATTAGGAAAAGCACCTAGTAATTAATCATCAATGAACATAAGGCGATAAATTAATTGTCCAAGAAATAATTATTAAAAACTCAACATAAATTTAAACCTAATAAAACTAACTATTCTTTGAAGATACCTATACTTTGAAGTGCTCTGAGTGCTCTGAAGTGTAATTATTTCTGACCAAGGGGTAATCTTCAAGTTCTAGATAGAACATACCCTGAAAGTGCATAGAAAATAAAAATGATTTCAACGATTGTTAGTTATATTTACTATTTGATAATTGATTTATTTACTCGTAAGTATTTAAAAATTTTACTAATTTATTGTAGAAGTATACGCAATCTATGATGTATACGATGCTACGAGTATAAGTGGGATGATATCAAAAAAAAATCAAATACATACATACATCCATTTGTCTTGGCGGTCACTCACCGATATAATAAAATACAATAGACATATCAGAAGGAAATAGGGTATCTACAAATAGACAGTCTCTGGTAGTCCTGATGATGGACTACAAATTGTTTTTGGAAATGTGTACGATTGATATTAGACAGAAGTGGTTTCATAACCCAAAAAATTGTACGAAAGATTTTATAAATACATATTCTTACAAAAATATGTAAATAATTTTAAAGCATCTTTTTCTTATTTTATTTTGTCATCTGCCAACGCCAGTTATATATTTTTATATTTTTTTACAAAAATAACGTTAACGCGTCTGCCACATTTTTCGGCTGAAAAAGATTACTTTAGAAAATGGTTTATGATTTTTTCTGTTGTAATCCGTCATTCAAGCTAAACCTGTAAAACCGTCTTCAACTGTGTAGAAGTGTTTTAAATATTTTAAAAGTAATTTCGACTATCTATGTGAAGATACGACGCATTCGAAAAATTATAAAATTTATTAATGTAGAACTATTATATTAATACGTTCTTTGTTCGTCATATTTACTGGATCATTGTTCTGTGCATGTGACAGTTAATTTTTAGATAATGTTTATAAATATTTATATGTTCAATACAAATACCAAGCATTTTTAATACCCTTATTTTAAAATTTAATAAAATTGCGATCTGACAACGCAAAAGTAAACGCCTACTGTCAATTTTATATGGATGAAAAATGAAGATTTTTACACTCGATTTCAAACATAATTCGTGTATTCTTAAGTTGAAACAGATTTCTGTAGTGTGCTGTACGATATCACTACTGGAAATAATAATTTGGTTAAAGATCCGGTCCGCGGCGCCGGTGATATCACGCGTTATTTGATGGTCATTTGCCGTGAGAAATAGACGCCGCGGAATATCACGTGGTTGTTCACTGTACTCAGGACAGCCAACTTAAATCCTGACAGTTTTCATTCCATCTCTTTCTATGTCGGAAACTTGCGACATGGGCGGCCGAGGAGTTTAGATGTATTTTTTTGTTATATTATATTTATATAATTAAAAATATTTAATTAAATGTATTTTTTTTTCTTCTACTTCTTCAGCGGGGCATGCTGTTGCCTATTTTCAATTATTTACTAGCAGCAGGTCTTTAACATCCTTCTTCACATTGTCTCTCCAGATGCTTTCTAATTAGTTTTTTCCCCTGGATTTCCATCTAGTATACTTTTTGGGATTCTTGAATCGTGCACCCATAACGGTAATTTTTAAACATTTTTAAATATATTTAAATAGCACTTATCGTTTGATTTTGTAATTGTAATAATATTACCGTAAAAATATATACTGTTTTTTAAGGAGAACACATTTTGTTGTGATCTTGCATTTTGAGAACATAGTTTTATGGTATTTTAATACAAATTAAATGATTTAACTAGAAAAAACTTACAGAAAAAAATTGACTATTTAGTCGCTACCGGAATAAATATTATTTCGATAGATCTGTATATCTTTCTAATTGATTAATTTCATTTATATATATACTGTTAGCTATTCTTTCTGTTATTTTTATATTCAAATTAAACCTATGTTCTACTATAGACAATGCTGTATATATCAGAGGTGGAGTCTACTCCATTCCACCCAATAAACTACAAATATTTCATTGTAATATAATTGTATCTTATGTTTATCATGTTATATTACAATATATATTTAACCTCTGTTACAACAAAAACATGTATGTCAATAAAGTTTAATAATTAATGAACTATGTGCATTTATCACTAAAATAATACATCATTAATTCGTTTATTTTAAAGCCACTATAATGTCTTTCGCCATCAACTTTTCAGTTCGTCATTAACAAAGTTCATTAATTTAATTCAAAGTATGCATGTGTGTGTGTGTGTGTGACGATGTTTAAAATTTGAACGCAATATGTAATCGGAGCTACTCTTATTATGAAGTGACTGGTGGTTTTAAAGGTTTTACACTTATGTATCTACATTATTATTGTTTAATTTTTTGTAACTAATGAATGTAAGAATTTTCTCTTCTTTTTATTTCTATTTTTTTATATACTATGTCCAATATTGTTTATAGTTTTAATAATATTACTGTTGTTTTTACTCTATTTTTTATATTTTTTTAAACAGTAGTGTATATATACACATATTGCTTGAGCACTGTAACCAACCTATTGCAAATGATAAAAAAAATAACAAATGGTAATGGTATAGAGAAAACACTGTCCATCTCGATACGAACTCTGATCTGGTGAGGTGGGCAGTGAACACATAAAATGTTGAATGTATTGAAGTTTTAAATAAATAGTAAATTGTTAAATATATTTTTAAATGTTATCTTTTTCTGCCCGAAAATTTACAATTGTGATAGCGGTATTTTGAAGAATTAAATATTTCAGCGTACATGTTATTAGGTCGACTTGGCATAATATTTGGCGTATTTCACCTCTGCCACGAGCAGAACATGCCGTGTTGAATGATTTGGAGCACCGAGCTGCCTACAACCTACCACTCTACATTGTGAACAATACCCTCGCGGGGAAGCATTACCAATTGGACATCTCGTAATAAGCTTTTACGATATTTGACATCCAATTAATAATTCAGACTAATGGATTCTTTTCGATTTCGATTTTAAAATCTGTCAATGTTTTCGGATCCATGAGTGTTATGAATAACTTCATCGACGGTTTGGTGATTACTGGTGACATGACAGAGTTGTCAAATAATTCGATCGTTATTGACGTTGATAGATTCAATTATTTTTCGGTCCTCTGGGTATTTTTGGCTTTTATCGTTCATCTCTCATTTTACTCTAATATGATTTTTATAATATCGAACACACATCATTATTTACTGTAGAACTCCATAATCACGTATGTGAATATAAAACACTTGTTTTCTGAGTCTACTCGTTTAATTTACTTGAGACGCGTTTCGCCTTGTAAGGATATTATCAATCTAACAATTCAACTCGACAACTTGTATTTATATCTACCTTTAGTGGGGTACAGCTATACAATTTTATTTGCATGAGATAAAAAGGGACAACATTATTCATTGGAATTCTGTGTCTTATTCTAGTGTTGAAACAGAATAATTAGAAGCGTTAAAAAATGTATGGAAACATCAGATTATTAGATTATTTAACAAGAAAATTAGGAACATAGGAAGTAATTATGCTAAAATAATAAAAATGCGGTTTTCAAGCTAAACGGCCTGAAAAGCGTACCCGTGGAGCGCAGGTTTTCGCGGAAGTCACAGGTATCGTCGAATACAACATTTTTACATTTCTGCTCACTCAAATCACCCAGCTTGCGTGAGGGTGGAATCCTCGTCACCTACATGGTAGAATAATTATGTGAAAATTGGAAGGGTGTCAGTCGGAAGAATTAGTTATTTTAATTCTTAGTCTGGTCTAACTATATATATATATATATATTATTTTCAGTGTAACGCTCCCAAAATAATGTTTTTCTTTCTTATTATTTACTAGTATTATTTTTAATATAGACATATACACATCAATATTTTTATTATCTATATTCAAATTAAGTTATGCTAGGGAAATAGGATTAACTTGAAGATGTCCTGGAGCGAGACTCAAAACTCCGACGGAGGTCGAGTGTCTCACTACTAGAATAAATAATCACATCGATTATAATTTTTTTTAAATGTGAACTAATTTCGTTTATGAGTGTCATAATATGTAGATCAATTAAAGGTAATGGAATTTAAACCAATCGTAAAGTATTATTTGTTTCAATCGCGGGGTAGTGATTAATATTTTATTAAGGAAAACACATTCTTATTGTGAAGTTGTAATTATTCAGAACATAGGTCTGTGATATTTTAAATACTAAATTAATGTATTAATTATAAATATATACATATAAAATCAATTTTGTTGAAAAATATTGTTTTTGCGTCACCGGGATTCGAACCTGGATCTCTATTTCCAATCCGTCTGCAGTCGGTTTACTCAAAGGTATTTGAGATTCAGTAAAAATAATGTAGATGACTTTCAAATAATGAAACGACAGGTGTATTAATTTGAAAAAATGTAACATACAGGTTCGAAAATTTGTCATGAAAAATACTGGGGTTATAACACAATTAGTAGTGTACTTCCCCGGATTGGAAATAGAGATCCAGGTTCGAATCCCGGTGCCACAAAAACAATATTTTTCGACAAAATTGATTTTATATGTATATATTTATAATTAATACATTAATTTGGTATTTAAAATTAATATTTTATTTTATTTATACTTGGTGAAAGATTTTATTATCCTTATGTGTTATAATCGAGTGCGCTGTTATTTATTGGAATCAGTAGTCGTGCCATTCTTCTGAGCCACCTACGAATAATGCTCCAAGCTGACTGCACTTCCCTCTGGATCCTCTCCACAGTCCGTCGAGATTGTGTTGATGCCTATAAAAGCCCGAGATGCGTGTTAATCCTTAATGGATTGATAACTCAGGGCTGCTGGAGGTATTAAACGCGTAAGACTCAAACCTCTAATGGAGGGCATTAACTTAATGACGACTGGTCAAGCCTCTTACTTCTTATTCCACCATCATATTTCTTTTGAATCTCCGCGGTGCGCGTCTCGACTGAGGTCATTCCTGGCTACGAATCGATGAACATTTTCCGTCCTTGGACCGAGCTTTGTGACCTATTAATTATTTTTATAATACGCTGGAATTTGAACCAAATTACTTTTACGCACGGCAAGAAATCGTAAAGGTGTTTATTAAGAACATTTGCTCGCCTTTAATCATGTCGTGATTTTTTCTTCGCAAGGAAATGTCGCCATTCGCACGTCTGAATAAATTTAATGCATTTTTATTCATTATGTGTATTCGTTCGAAATTAATTTCAAATGTTCTTTAGCATATGTACCCACCTACATTTAGCTTGTATTCCTAAGTAAAAATATGGTTATCAACCTTTTTTTTGTTATTTGAAATACATTTTCTAAAAGTAAGGAAATCCGATTTATCCGATCTTATTCTTTACAGGTACGAGGTATGGTTGGGGTATTGTATTAGATATTATAGGTAGGAAGAATGCTTAGAACATTATATTAGATGGTTCGTTTCATATTTAATTTACTTAATTTACTGCTTACCTATTTTAAAAAATTCTCTTCCGGTATTGATAGCTTGTATCAGGTTGATTTTTGAGTTAAAGGAAAGAATAATCCCTTATAATTTTTTTTTTAAATTTGAAAGATTTTTTTAAAGTTTACCTCAGCCGCTATTTTGAAACAAAATGGTGGCTAATGAACTTTTCCGAGATATTTACAAGATTAATTTTTTAGAAAAGTTTGATAAAAATCTGATAATTTAGATTATATTTAAATATTATTTCACTTCATTAAGTCGGAAAGAATTATATACAAATAACTATTATACCAGCCAGTAGACATGTCAAACTGGTGAAAACTTGTTTTTATGTGAAAATGTATGGAAATATTATTTTTCAGAGAGAAATGAAATTCTCGAAATAACTTAACCTTTTCATACGACGAAACGTAAACATAGAATTGAGTGAGCATGCCGATGTACGTGTGCACCATTCCTGTACAGTCTTTCAACCCCGAGTCTTTTTTCATGGGGATGGCTACAGCACCACGCGTTATGGAGACCTCTGTGGGGGTGCGTGCTGAATTATTCAAAGCTGACAGTCGGCTGGGACGTGGACGGGGTAGTTACTCTGTGAAGGGGTTGTCTAATAGTGACTGTTGCATAGGGTTGACTGCAGTCAATTGGCGAGTTTATAATATTACAATGGTAATAATGCAATGCTAATAGAACGTTGCTGTTAATTATGCTCGTCACCACATTTTCTGTTCTGTGTTCTATTAAAACTTTATATTTTTTAACGATGTTTGCAATGCACCTGCATAATAATTGTCCTTTAACTTTTTTTTCTTTATATATATTGTAAACTTTCGTAAAAAAAAGTTTATTAATGATTGCTTCGACTCATATTAGTTAATTAAATAGCCTTTAAATTTTTCTATAATTTAAAAAAAAAATCTTTTCATTCATAATCTGTTATTCCATATCTACGAGGATTAATAATTTCGTCACAAATTTTAATAAAGACATTACTTTAAATTTGTCTAAATTAGATTACCTTATTATTTAATTAAATATTTAGAAGATATGTTTACTTAGCTTAGAAAAGATATCTTTGTATGTTTCACGTCAATTATCGAATAAAGACCGTCGCTAACTTGATTTTTCTTAATAGAAAATATAATGCATACCTACTAGAAAAATGACGACATACATACGAACGAAACAACTTTATTCAAAGTTGTAATTTGTAAACCAATCTTTTTTCGAAGTAATAAAATAAACTTTTAACCTTCAAATAAACCTTTTTGACCTTCAAATAAATGAAAATATCAAATAATATATTCAAAAAATTGTCAAACTTTGATTTAAAAATTGTTTACGAGTAATACTCTTATCTTTTTCAATATTTCGTAGGTTTAAATGTTTTATTTCTGCTTGCATCCCTGGAGTGCCTACACCTCTGCAACCCCTATTTTCTCTATCCATTTCTCTTGCGCTACCCCCGCAACAACCTTTACCCTCCCTAAACCCCACCACTGTCCGCTACCATCCCCCACTCCAGTCTCGCCACTATGGACGTGCCGTCCGGCTCGGTAGCACCAAAATCACTGGAACCACAAAACGTTGCATGCTGGATTCCAACTTAACATTAAAAACTTTTAATAAATATCCAAATAATTTACTAAATTATTGCCAATGCCAAGTCAGAGCCTGTTTTGTTTGCGTTATTAAGTTTGTTAATGTTTTTGTCTATATTTTGTCGTAGATAAGAAGTACTAGATTTTAAGTAAATGGTTTTCAAAATAACGGTAATAATAAATAATTCTGAAAATTCTACCAAAATAATATTTGTGTTTTTATTTTCAAGTTTTCAGTATTCGTAGCGTAGTATTTAGATTAATTTTCAAAAGTCTTTAATAGTTTGCTGTATTTTATATGATTTTAATTGGCAATAATTTAATTAAAGTTACGTTCAGACAAATATTCCGAAACTCAGAACTGTACAATTTTCTTGAATCTGTGAGTTCACACATTCTTAATGAACTGATTGAATTTGAAATGCATTCTAATTTTATTCAATTTATCTCCCATTTTCATGATATTTCCCAATTTTCTAATTAAATATTTTCTAGGGAAAATTTTAGCCAAAATCAAACTTTATGCCGTATAAAATTTAGCGTAAGTACCTATTTAATCGAATTTAATTTAATAAAATAAAGTTTTATTGAGAATCGTAAAGAAAATTTGATCCAACCAGCATTGTGTATGAAATGTTAATAGATACGTGAATTGTTTTTTTATTTTATTTCTTACATGTCTTTAAATTACGTAAAATCAATTTATCAAATTTATAAAATAGTTATTTACTATCCCGTTATTCCATTTGTGATATTAAATTATTATTAATATAATGATCAATTATCGTTACTAAATAATTATTAATTTACCTCACCGTATGCATGACGTATAATCACGTATCTACGTCCGTCGTTGGTAAACGAATTTGAGTTTCAATTAATATTTGTTACGGTTTGTTATTGTTCGGACCGAAGTGGTACGTAAAATTGATTGAAGACTCTTGCGGTGTATACATGCTATTGGTATTTTCTGTGAAAAATTCCTACATGCTTACCTATTATTATTATATTTATGTAACTAAAAAATATTGTTTTCTTTTGTTTCAGGTAAGCGCTACTTCTCGTACCAGTCTTTTAAAAAATAAATACACCAAAAATTCTATTTTTACAATTTTGGTAAGTGGTTTTCATTCGTGGTTATTTTGAAATTGAAAAGAAAAAGGTATTTCAGAGAAATGTTTAAAAAGTTGAATATAATGAGTTTATAAAATAGAATGAACCTACATAAATTAAGAAGAAATAAACTACTGACGGTTATGTGGAGATAATGACAAAGGTAATTCTAATGGGTTCAGACCTAGTCAGTTAAATGTAGTTACTTTCGCGTACAATAATAATGAAAATGAAATTTTCTCTTTTGCAAATGAAAAACTTTTTGAACACTTCAATTCGTAAGGTAGTATTTACGGTATTTAGAAATTTTAAATATATATTTTGTCACTTTACATAATTTTTTATTACCCCTATGAAACCCTTATGCTCTTTTCGAATCCCGTTTCACCATAAAGTACTTTTTCTCGTTTCACCAATCGAACCGCCTCTCGATTGATAACTTTTTTTTACACAAGTACAAAAGTACGTACTTGCATAAATTTGGCCTGTTGATGGAGTGTTCTGTTGACTGTATTTTGACATAAAAACCAAAATAAAAACTTTTTCGTGAAATTATTAAAGCACCTAAAAGTCTATTGTTTGCGACTTTGATTCCAAATAATTTTTAACTTTTTTGTTATTATGTTCCAAAACGTATTTTCTAATCTGTGTAGGTATATATTATTTATAGTTTTTATTTTCTTTGTAATTCTAGGGTTTATTTAACTCTAATTATTTATAAGTAAATTTTCATTTTAAAATAATATGATTAGTGCACGGTATTATTAAAGACCATCGATTTTATAATATTTTTAAAATTATTTTTAACTGTATCTTCGTATATCTAAACACTATTTAGACCTTCCGCGTTTCGTTCCTCTCTCATTTTCCGTCGTCCAATTTTAAACGTCTCGCAGCCTCCCTACGCAGACGGCGCACGCACAGACGATTTTTCATAAAAAAGTCATTAATTTCTACCTTTTCGCCTTTCCCTTTGTCTCCGCACAGAAACTTTTAATGCAAACTTTGTTTTACGTGGAAATGCCCCCGGGCCGTAAGCGGCGGCAGAGCTTAGCTTCATCGGCCCCTCTAGATGGCGAAACATATTTCACACTTTTCTGAGCCTCCCGAAACTCATTTATATAACCAGATATTTTCCTTCCGATGGTGTTTCGTATTTATCCGCCTTTTGGACGTTCTTATAAATACTTCCACCTAAGCGTAAACTACCACCTCACACCTATATATGTATGTACACACCGACCAATAAAGTCAATGTCCAAATGTCTCCGTATAATTTTTTTTTTTACTTAAGAAATTATGACTTTACTGTACTGGCCATAAGAATCAGGTATATTAATTATGTATGTGAAAGTATGTTTTAATTTATTTGGACCAGAAAAATAAAAATAAAAAAGTTTTTTATTTTTTCTCTTGGACCGATATAATCGGAGTTACGAATTATTAAATTTTTGAATAGCCGAGAACTGAACAAAGAACTGGATATGTATTTTCAGATACAAACATTTTTTTAACGCAATCTATTATACATGTACATAATGTATTTTATATGAAGCTACTTTAGAAACATACAATGTAGAAGTGACAATATATATATGTAAAAATAATATATTTATTGGTTTTTATGTCAAAATACAGTCAACAGAACACTCCATAAACAGGCCAAATTTGTGCAAGTAGCTACTTATGTACTTGTGTAAAAAAAAACTTATCAATCGAGAGGCGGTTCGATTGGTGAAACGAGAAAAGTACTTTATGGTGAAACGGGATTTGAAAAGAGCATAAGAGTTTCATAGAGGTAGTACAAAAATAATGTAAAGTGACAAAATATATATTTACAATTATATATATATATAATTTTTTTGTTAGGGGTTTATAATTATTTTTAAAATCATTGCACATGTCATTTTTTACAATAATATAATAGATCTACCTATTTTATACATTTTCCTAAAACATATGTATATACATGTACATTGCATTTCTAACATAATATATCACGATATAAATAAAAAATTCACTACAAGGAATATTAAGTATAAAAAAAAAAATACTAAATAATGGCGGTGAAAAAATATTAATTTACAATCTCTAAAATTGTAAAATTAAGAGCAATGATATTATTTTTTTTTAAATACAAACTAAATGTATTAATTAAAAAGATATACATATAAAATTTGTAGCAACAACAATATTTTTCGATAAAATTGATTTTATATATACATCTTTCTAATTAATACATTTAATTTTTATTTAAAAAATATCACGTATGTTCTGAATAATTACATTTTCGCATTAAGAATGTGTTCTCCTTAATGATATTAATTTTAAGTAACGTTCCTATTTATACTTATTTTGTTGGACGTTTCGGTTTAATAAAAATCTAAACTTAATTTTTTGGCCGAAACTGCAGACGATTACTGTCTAAAGTCTATAGTAGAGACATTATTTAGTAAAGTTGATAATCTTGCGAGACGCACACGCATTACATTATATAACATTAAAGTTACAAATTATTCTTCAACTTCGACGGACATTTTTAAATATAATTATTTATTGTGTTCACAACCATTTGGCAAATGAGCCGTGGTGTAATTCGAACCCGGGTCCGGTTAAAATTACCCCGTTGTGGTCGGGACACGCACCCATTCATCTTTATTGTTTGCAGTATTTGCATTATGCATATTTGCTTTATGCAGTTTACTAGTACAGCTAAATACACAACGGTCACTTTAACTACGGTTCGATTTATTAATGCGTTCGTGAAATAATGAGTCTTTACCACAAAGGTAGGTAAACTTTACGGAATATAAAGTTTACTTTGAAAATACTTCGAAATTAAATTTCTTACTTTTACTACTAAAAATATTGACATATGCATATATATTATTTATATATTACCGAAGTCTATTTGAATTAATAATTCGTTCATTCAAAATAAATTTGTTTAAAAAAATTGAGAGTTACTTTTCGCGAAATAATGATTGTTAACTGACTTGCCAAATGATTATCAAAAATTCCTATTTTGAAATTCACCCTTGCTTTAAAAGGATATTCAATAAATATTTAATACATGTTTTGATATTTTTTCTGTTAACTCACGACCGAATTAACTACATGGTTCTACTTTGTTACAAAAACATTTCTTGACGAAACACCCTTTCTTTCTCACCCCTCTATATGTATTCGACGCCCGGTTGATTAGCTATAAAAAGCAGACAGGTATTGTATGAATGGGGTTATATAATTTGGGCACGTCTATTAAAGGGGAGGTTACCATTTGGGGGGTTAAAAGTTATTTAAGCGTCTATTTTATGGACCCGTTGTCAAGGTGTCTGTAAAAACACCGTTGGTATTAAAACAATACAGGTATTTATATTACCTAATATAATTTTGTGTAATTTTAGTAGGCTGAATAAAAATAATAACATTCTTAATAATATTACGTTTCCCCATCTACATCTGTAACTTTCTGGATGCCGGCTTCAGTGAATGATGTCATTATGGCTGTTTAGTGCTTGCTTAAACGGCCAGGTCTGTGAAATGCGATCATGGCACAAAATAACATGTTTTTAATATATCTAGGTTAAGGTTACTTAAGTGTTTTCTCTTTTATGTATTCAATAATATTACTTAAATATATATTCAATTTGATATATAAATGATATAAATATATATAAATATAATATAAATATATATAAATATAATATAAATATATATAAATATAATAAATATATATAAGTGAAGTGTCGAGTCGTTTTTTATCTATACATACAGACTGTCTATCTTCTCTATGATATACCATTTCGAAATATCAAAATAACTATTTTTGTTTATGTTTTTCATCCGATACCAAATAGTATTTTTGTGTTTATTATTGTTTTTCCGCGAACAAAAGCTCTAGCGAATTTTAATTACATCGATATTTTATTTAAGTGTGGTTTGTTTTGAGTAAAGCTCTATCGTTGAAATATAATTTATATTGAGTCCCTGACCGCACGGCGGTCACCAAAGGCCAAGCAGTGGTTACTATTGGTCGCGAAGCGGCTATAAGAGATGCCCGCAGGGTCTATCAACAAACAAGCAATCGATGATAGCCGATAAGACCCTGACCGCGCAGCGGTCACAATGGCCGGGTAGCGGGCACTAGCCACCCGCAGGGCCTAGCAGCAAGTAATCAGTGACAGCCGATAAGACTAACTACGCAGAGTGATAAGACTGCTTATCTGCTAGTTTCAATGTAATTATATCACCAGGTATTTATTTTCGTATACCCACTCGTGTACATATAATTTTTTCGAATAATATATGTGTATGCAAGTGAGTAATACAATATATTGTACTTTTGAAATTGACAAAATTAACTTTGTGGTTAAAATTCATTATTTTTATTTGTTAACTTTGTTTTATTACCCACTTATTGAGTTAAGATTTCTATAACAGTAAAATCATGTTAATTATGCTAATAATTATGTTTTATAATATCGATTCAATTATCGTATCGTATGTTGTAAATTGATTTATTCGATCACCTCATGATCAGGGTGATTTTTGCGTGTTGTTATTTCTGCCACTTCAAGAAATGCCCATATATAGCTCAAAAAATTATATTAAAAGTTATCCTCAAATCCCCAATCACAACGAGCACTGACGAAATTTTTGATAAATTTAATGTCTTTGATATTAGACAAATATACGCTAATACTACTCTCAAATACATATATAAATACAAACATACACATTTTAAAACAACCCAAAACATAATTTCCACACGGACAAATACAAATAACCTACAAACCCAAAGAGCTTATACTACATTTGGTCAAAGGAACTACAAATATTTTGGACCTAAACTGTTTAATAGAATGCTAAAAGACTTAAATCAATTGAATTGTCACAAGATCATGAAACTATATATTAAAACTTGGATTCGTAATATGGGTAAAGCCAGTATTGGTGCACTCACCCAAACATATTGATTCATACCTATATTAATTATTGCTACAAAGTGATCCAAAAATTAAGTCCATTTTAAAATTGTTCTTCATATACACCTTTTATATGGTAATAAATGTAATTCTATCTACTTGTAATTTTAATTAATTGAACAATTGCTTGTAAACTATACCCGTCTCGACACAGAATTTCTCTAGTGAGACGGACACAGTCCAAACAATTTTTTTATATATATTATATAGTTACTAATAAATAAATATAAATGAAAATTTGAGATTTTAAAATAAATCAGGTAATTTTAAAATAAACAAATTCCTAAAATTGTATGAAAATCCACCCCAATTCTCATGCAGTGTAATGAAATAGAAGTATCGCAGTAATTGTAAAATCTTTCCTCAGAACTCTTGCACACGACGCAGATTACTTTCGATAAGTAACTTTGTGCTGGAAGAAAATGAGGCCGTGAATTTTCAACGTAATGTTTTTTTTCAAAGGGCAATCAATTTTATTCAAATGCATTCACCTAAAAGTCCCTCGTCCCTTTGAAACAGTTGATGTGTGAAAGCCACAAGGCAAAGATTGCATCAAAGTATCCCCCTTTCTTTTTATATACATATTATTTTTTCGCACAAAGAGAAGAAGACATTATTGTCTCCGCTTGTGGAAGGGAGGACCTAACTCCATTTTCTTTCGCCGAGGGTGCGCCGGGACGGGGACGTGCGGAGAACAATTTGGACGATCGAAATTTAAAATAAATTTGACGACGAATTTGAACCGGGGAACGTGCTCAGTATTATGTTGGTGGAGCGGTACTCGTACGTGCTGTGTGCCGTGGGAAGGGTCATCGGGTTGATATTTAAACGAAATATGTTGTTTTATTAATATAAATCAAAACTTTCCAAAATGATTGTAAATTATTTTCCAATAATTATTTCAATCTTCGATAACTTTACAAATATGAAAACAATAACGAAGCCTGCATTACATTTAAATGTAAACACTTCTCTTTTGGTTCCTTTCATGACCACCTTCGCATTGTTATTCCCCTCGCGCGACATAAAGCTCCGTCCACAAACTCTATTGTGTCGGCGGGCGACTTAATTGCACGCCCGCGCGCTGCCCGATGCTGCCTAAACTGAATTACACCCGCGTTAGGTCTAGATCTGTGCTTAAGACTGCTGCAGGTCACCAAATTATCTCGACACAATTTCAAAAGTTAATCTAAAACTAAATATTGAAAATGAACGCATCTAGAAATGCTTAATCCCTCGTTACAGGGTTGCCTTATTTTGATTATTCTCATCTAGTTCGCTCGAGTCGCACCGAGCTGCTGTTTCGCTTTTCCCCTGCGTGTAGTGTTGTCTCTCTTTTATCACACGAATCGTCCCATGCGTTACTTTACTACCTATGACGTACCGCAGGGCTCCTTGTTGGTAGTCGGTACCGCCGCATCTGCGGTCATGCAGACGGAGGGAATTGACGCGTAGTATTGTATTATTGTATTTCCTTTAAGGTGTGTGGGTATTGTGTACGGGTGGTGGCATTCTCCCGTCTCCGGGCAGTCCTGGAATCACGGCCCACGGAGCTGGGCGTATTTATCGACCGTTTTTATTGGGTGTGTAAATCCGAAGATGCATTGTGGAATTTGCTTGACCGAATGGACAGCTACTGCAAGTGTACGCGCGCCATTTTATCCTCCTCCGTACAAAATCACCGGTCGCAGATGTTTCCTGATATTGCATGGAAACAGGAAGCTATTCAATTGATTTAGGGGGACATTGTAACTTGTACGTGAGCTATTGACCAGACTATCGCGGTGTTCTTTGAATATACTTAGGTTGCCTAGCATATCTACCGATGGAATTTATTCTATTTTATTCTCCCTCTGGTCATGAAAATATGGTAACAAAACAAATTTGATAAGTAACAAATATACACAAATCCTAAACCTTAAAATGTAATATTTATTATTTCTGGAATTTACGTACTCATTCCTCATTTTTTAAACATTTTTTATAAAAGCATTATCGAATTGCTTTGAATTTCAAAATCAGATAAAACTTTCTAAAATGAGTAAGTTTTCTTGTAATGTATATTCTTATATTCATTTTTTGATTTAAATAAATCTTCAATATATATTTTTTTTCAATTCTGATTCTACCTATATTGTCGCTTTGTATACATATAGGTACCATACTATCGACATTATTTTATCTGAATTATAGTTCAGTAATGAACACTTCGCACCACTTTGCACGTGTCAACCAGGGATGAAGGTTTACATACTACATTTGGCTAATCATCCTTCGCAACCCTCCGCATTGAGAAGGAAGTAAATTCCATATTTTATTATTCCGGCACCATTTATATGTATTATAGCATTTGATATTTGTATAATTTAGCTTCCCTCCTTATTTCAGATGCCCCCAAATAATATCCTCAATGTACGACCATCCCTTTGTGTCTGTGTCGTCACATAAAGAGAAGATGTTGTTTCTTTTCCATGGAGGGGCATTTTCAGAGCAATATTAGATCTATATTTTACAATTTATGTATTTATTGCTAAAGGTTCCCCAGTTTATGTTATAATACAATATTAAGTAAAAGAATATATATATTAAAACTGAGCGCTTTTTTTAGGTAGTATGCATTTTTTTACGAAATATTTTAATAGTTTTTCATTAGTATAAAAAAGTAGTAGAAAGAAACTAAATTTACAAATATATTTCTACCAATATTTAAATATGTCCAAGAACACACAATTACTGGATTTTCATCTAAAAAGGCACTGTTATTAAACAAATAATAGATATCTCATAAAGACAAAGTTATTTTTTATTATATTTAAGGGAAATATATGGAAGTATAGGTAATTAAATAATTTCAAAAAAATAATTAGATTCTCATTGTGACATGAAGGGAAATGAATTATCAAATTTAATTCATAAATGGCGATAACGTAGTGGTACTCTAAATGAGTCCACATATTAACATATATACAACTTTCAAAAATTTGATAGATATGGAGATTGATTGATGGGTGAGAATGGTGAACGTTAAATTTATATAAAGCAATCGCTTAAGGCAGCCGAAAACAGATTGTAAGCCCTGTAATTACCCATACTTCCATATATTTAAATATTAAATATAATAAAAAATAGCTTCGTCTCTATGAGATATCTATTATTTGGTTAAATATATTTTTGTCTTTATCGATCGGAGATAACGTCTATTTAATTTGGAATTATCACAAAAGGTACCAATTTATTATTAATAATGCAGTAATTTGGATCAATTTATCATTCACTGCTTTTTTTTCTTGATATTGTTTTAAAACATAAGTTGAAGTAGCTGTTTTTAATAATAACTGACTAAATGTATGATCGTATCAATAAAAATAAGTGTACTCATTTGACCATAATCTGATTATAGTAATAGTGTTGAAAGTAACACGAATAGATGAGCATGTGTGTGACGGTGTATGGACTAGAGCGGCAAGAGTGCAAAGATAAGAACATGAGTGGTATACTAAGGCAGAAGAGTGTCGTTAAATTATATAGTGAAACTGCTTGATTGTAAGTTAATTAAAAAAAATAGTGCAGGTAAGGTAAAAAGTGTATAATTATCGTGAAGGTTAAGCTAATAATATTGATTCTACTATACATATCATAGATTGACAATCTCACGCTTTACATAATTTTTTTTTTTAATCCTAGATCGTATTATTTTTTCTGTTTTGTCTTCAAATCTGGTTTGTCGCTGAAAAATGCTATAATCTCACACTGTAGATCCAATTTACGAATCTAAACGAACGCTAGTATCGTTGCATATAAATAATACTAAACATAGCAATATTATCAAAAAATGTTCCTGAAGGAATGGTGTTCACACCAAGTCGATGTTGAAGTATGTATCTTCCATTCGTAGCTACTGATTTTAGTACAATTCATGTAAGATTCTAACATTTTTAAATATCTGTAATCTTATTATTATATTTGACATATAATATTTCCTGTATAGTTAAAAACACTTGTCATTATGTTGAACCTCTTGCTCCACGAACTCCTTCCAAGTTTCCCCAACAAATTTCCGGGAAGACAGGCGGAATTTTCCTAAAGTTATTCACTGCATCGTATCCCACCCTAATTGTCCAGCACCGTCTGTTAGTTTAGGCTGTACCGCCGCGGGTAGCGAATGTTAAATTGATGCATATAAATTAGACGGCGTGTGTCGTGGTACGTAATTGTAAGTAAATACTCGAAATCATCCCCTACACCAATAGTAGTTTTGCCTGATTTGAATATACGGTGTAGAGTGTTGTTGGAAGGATCAGAATAATAACTCGTGATGCCCTTTAACAAATTCTCTTTCATATACCAGTACAAGATATCTAACGTGTGTTGAATTAAAGCCCCGATATCCCCTCTAAGCTGCGCGCGCGCGCGCGCGCGCGCCTGCACTACCTGCACTGCAGATGATAGCCTGATACTCTATATCGTCAACGCACTACGACTACCATTTACATTAGTAAAGTTATGTTACATTATGATCCATCTAATATAATTATTTATAATTGCAGTATTAAATACTAATTACGAGTATTTTACCTTATGATCCATCAAATGTAATTATTTATAATTATGGCATTAAACAAAAATGAAATGTATTATTTAGAAAGATATAAAATAAATTTTATCAAAAAATATTTAAAATATCACTGACCCATGTTCTGAATAATTCATAATAAGAATGTGTTCTATTTAATAATTATAACATTAATAAATGGATGTAGAAAAAACCTCCTTGTGGATTTTTACATTGGATAACCCACTTTATTTAGCGCGCACTGGTAGGTACTTCCGCCTTGAGAGAACCTTGGTAAGGTCCATAATATTCGTTTGAGAGGAGGACTATCGGTTATATCTTGCCACAGTTTGTCTGAAGTTTTTATGGTGGTTTTGCGAGTTCCGAATTGTGAAGAGTTACTCAACAATCGAGCTGTCAGATAATTATACATTCTCACGAAGCTCACATGAACGGTGGCTGGGCTTTCGAGTTCCCTTTCTCATTCTTTTATTAAATATCGAAACAGAGTAAAAAACAGAATAACTATAACTAATTATATGTACAATACCTATAGCTGTAAAATTCTCTTTATACCAGTTAGTATGCTCTCTCTTAGCATTCTTCTCATTAAATTATAACTCTTTTTGAAAATTTAATGCCTGCCTCGAAATACTACCAAATCTTATAAGCATATTTCTATAATAATAACGTAAGAATTTACACCATATTACCACAGTTAGACCGAAACCGTTTAACCCAAAAGTGGTCATTATATAAACCCCTTACTAAAAAAAACTAATACCTCAACGTTTAACTGATAAATACAGAGCTCGGATATGAAAAAGTATGTGAAATCAATACATTCGCCGTGCCGCTAAAACATTCATCAAAATAAAGGTTAATAGACCTGTCGTAGACGACGTTTCCAAGTGTAATTTCTTCCATAAAACTTTCGATATTCGATTGCTCCACGGAATTATTTAGACTTAAAAAATACGCGATGCACAACTCAAGAAGATATTTAAAAAAATTTAAATTTCCGTAACGGACACTAATAATAAGCATACTTTTTTACATTTCGTGATTCCAACTTTAGCAATTTTTTCATTTGAAGTCACGCATAACATTAAATAATTTATAAAGGTTGAATGTCATAAACACGGAATGCTGGTGATTTATGATTTTTCACAATAATATTTTATTTACCAGCGTTCTGTATTTTTATTGTTTTATTTCAGTATACTTAATAATATTTTTATTTTTAAGTGCAATCAAACTATAAACTTAACCACTGCTTTCCCGTGAAACCGGCATATGTTAATCTTATATTATTTCTGAATGATTATTTTTCATTGCGCGCAGTTTTATCGGTCATTATTTTAATAATTGCAATAAAATGTTTAATGAGCATTTTGGAAAGATTGTTGGTGTAATCAAAATGAATCCAATGAATATTCACCGAAGAAAAATATATATTCTGCTCTTTTTCTAGAGGTATTACGATAATTGGTAGTTCTTTGAGGTTGTGTTTGTGGTTCCTTCTACCCCAGTGAATTTCTTGTAATGTATTTGCAGGGTGTTTATAACCTATTAACATAATAGTTTTAAATAATATTGATTGTTTTTACTTACCATCACGCCGCTTCTCCGCGGAGGTAGACAGAGGTTTCTGTCCTGACAATTCTCGAATCACCCATATACAGGCTCGACGATTATTAAGACTTCTAACAGGACCATCTTCTAGTATCTGGTTTACCTGGTAATGCCAGTCTTCCGCAGACGACCTCTACTTCTGGTGCCATCAACATTTGCGTCATATATCTTTCTTACCGTTCTCTCCTCATTCATACGTTCCACCTAAGCGATCCTTTCTTACTACATTACACTAGGATCAGCTTTACATTCTTTCCTTATTTCTTCACTCTTAACTCTATCATAAATAGATTTGCCACATATACGTCTAAGTGATCTCATTTCCACTGCATTCAGTATACTATCATTCCTCTTCTGCCAGCTCCAGGCCTCATTTCTATACATCAGTGTCTGTACCAGGACTCCACTCTGAACCGCTAGTCTTGCCTCAGTTGGCAAGTTCCCGTTAGCTATAATTCCATTCGAAGCGCCGTTCACTTTATTCTCTGCAGTAACCCTTCTTTCGATATCTTTCTCTGTCTTTCCGTTTCTATCAAACATACTTCCCAAATACACAAACTCATCTACTTTTTCCAAACATTCATTACCTATAAGTATTTTGCACGTTGCTCGAATACCATCACTTTAGACTTGTTGTCATTCATAATGAGGTCGCTTTCCTTGCATACATCGTACATTCTACTCACTAGCCTCTGTAATTTTTGTTAATTATTCGCCATTAATACTGCTTGATTGTTTTTAATGTGTATAAAAAATGTTTAAATTGGGCAGTGATAAAACTTTGTACGGCCAACGCAAGAATCGATTGTAAATATTTACAATTCTTGTAAAGAACAGCATGAAACGGTTCAATCTTAACTTTGCCCTACCAGTATTGGAATAAAGTATCACCACCTTTTTTTTACTTCTTAGATTCCGTCCTTGTCAAATAACGTAGTTTTAAAAATTAAAATATGAACTGTACTTCTTGATTTTCTATATTTAAATTAATTAGTTTGCATTAAGTAGGTTTGTAGGTATTTTTTTAAAAATTATTATAATAATTTAATTTATATCGGTCTTAAATAAATACTGTAGTAATTATGTTTGTATAAATATTATTTTAGAATATTCTTTGTGATCACCTTGTCACTGCCACAGAAATAAAGTTCATCACAATTTGAATTTAAATCTACAATCGTTCGATGTAAATTGTTAGTTTGGCTCTATCCAAACCCAATTACTCGAGCTGTACCTACGGATATTTATGACAGTCATAATGTGAAGGTAGCCGCATGGTATCGTGCGGAGTGCAGGAGTCCTCGACCAATAAGCATGCATCAATTTCTTGCGAATTCAAATTTGTCTTGCACGAGAAATTAGCAAATCTCCCGCCAGTGCCAATAAAGCACGCAGCGTGGCGCAGGGGTCCACGGCGTGACTCACGCAGCTGTACAATCTGATGGTTCTCAACCTTCCTTGCAAGTCCCTACCTGATGACTTGTTTTCAAACACGTCTCATTAGCTAAAACGTGTTTTACGGCAAAATATTAAATATTATTCGGTAGATTATACATATAAGATTTATTTATGTGATATATATGTATATATATATATATATATACAAGCGTATTTTATATAATAAACAAATTTAAACATGTATTGATTTCATTACAAATAAGAAATATTTATATTTAATGTTTGGATCAAGCTTTCAAAGTAATATATAGAATAAGCCATTATTGTAACTAATCTCTTTGGATCAATCTATTTTTGTTTGCAACTCTGAACCAAACACACCTGATGCCATTACCCGAGTGACTAAGAATGTCAACTTTTATCGGCTAAAATGGAATGATCCACATTTGAAACATGATAAAATTGCAATGGGCCACATTTTAAATTAATGTGATATTTTAATGCAACATTTGTATGGTATCAATATAGATATGAAAGTGCATTCTAAAATTACTTCGCGTTGTTTTTTATTTTACAAAATGACATTCAAATTTCATTCTATATACTGGAAAATATACTGGAAAAAGTCCAGTTTGCAATTAATAGCCTCAATTAGTAAACTAAACTCTGTAAAATTCCTTTCTTTTCTACATTAACATCGTTATAGTTCAGTGTGTTGGGCACTCACATATCTCTTACAGTTCTGACGTGCATGACAATATGTATGAAAGTGGAAAAAGGTTAAGAGTGTTGTGTCCTCTGCAGGAATACGGCGTGATGGTAAGTAGTTAGTTATGCACGAATGTTGTACAAATTGAAATGTTAGGGGCGCGATTCTCCAGTTCGGAACCACCGGCTTGATAAATCGGCGGCTGAGCAGCCCGGGGCGCCGGTTTGCATCCCGCAGGTTCCATACCGTTCCACCCACGCTCCGTATAGGTATGCAGAGAGTTGTGCGTGTGCGGTGTTTGGATGTGCAATTATACGCTTGTACGCAATTACAGCATAAACTCGTTTAACACTTGCGGATGAATATTCATTTGAGCATGCGAGTCCACATTTGCATACTCGTGATCGCCCACGAAGGCAACACGTGAAGTCATTTTCCAAAGATGTAAAAAAGTTATTTAAGGATCAATAGTTAAATATAAAATTGAAGTGCTGTCGTTTCTGTTTTTACTTTCATTTCGAGTGCATTGAGTGCACGTTGTCCGATTGTATCGTGTGCATGTATTTTGCGGATATCTTTGATTTTATTATTAAGGGATCACATTCTTATTATAAATTTGTAATTATTCAGAACATAGGTATGTGATATTTTAAATACTAATTAAATGTATCTATTAGAAAGATGTAATCAATTTTATCGAAAATTATTGTAGTTGCTACCGGGATTCGAACCTGAATCTCTTCCAATCCATTTTTATTCACCACCATCTCCTTACTCGTGTGTTTCACGTGCCTAAACCATCTTAGCCATCGTTTCTTCTTATTTGTTATTTTTGCTTTATATTTTAAATATTTATTCCAAATTGTGCGTGTCGCATAAATAGATCTCCTAAGTCTTAAAAGTTATACGGTTTAGTAATTGTCATAGATTTTTTAATTGAATTTGTTGATCAAAAATTTTCAGTTGATGTGTGCTGCTTGTTTGGTCTAGATACTCTTCTGGAGACCAAATAATCAAAAATTTCAGCTTCCTCCTATTCATTTTATCATAGCAAAAGCGCAAAGATGAGAATTGAAAATAGTGAGAATGTGGATGTGATATGTATTTCGTGTACACATCTAAATTTTTATTTTTAAAATAAATATATATGTTAATATATGCTGCAGAAAGACTACCGACGTATACATACACACACTGAAAAGTAAAAATATATTTTCTTAAAATTAGGAATGTAAACGTTTTAAATAATTCCAAGTTTTTAATATTTTATTATTTTTCAGATAAAATTCCAAATTATTATGATGAACGATCATATATCAAAATTAATTATTTTCACTTATTCATTACGTACTGAGTAAGGCGTATTTTCGGCGGCAGTAAGCGATGTGTAATAATCGACGTGTTTGTTTTCAAAATCATATTAAAAATTATTCTTAAATTTCTCATCAAATCAAATACGCAAAAATTATTACAATTCGACGAATCCAAATTAAAATACCAATTTAATTAATATCTGTCTGTTATAAAATGTGTTTAAATATTGAAGGATTGATTACTTATCTTTGCAGGGGCGCGCGCGTGTGTGTGTAGCAGGGTTGACCGCCTACCTTCCGATAAATTGATGTAACGTAGTCCTGTGCAAATACCCTTTATTATTTCAATGTGATTAAAACTTGTCTGTACCCACCGTTTGGGGTAAATTGGGGGACAAAGCATCCGTCCATTGGAGGCAATTTGTTAATGCAAACATTTCCAAAGCGAGAAATGTAAGGGACTGTAGTTGAATTATTTAAATTATGTTGGGATGTTTTAATTTCACTGTCCCTACGCGTTAACCAAATACGGAGGAATAGTCGGAAAAAACATTGATCTGTCTAATTGAATCCTCTTCATTCTGTATTTTATTATTATTATTAATTTTTTTAATATTCTTCGTTCTCCTTTTACTTCTTCATGTTACAGTATGCGACCAAGTTACACTATGCTGATTTATCTTGTGCTCCGGAATAATTATATTGGACATTGAGCCGCTTTCTGAGTTTACACAGCCAAGATAACCTATTTCTATACAGGATATAACAGACCAAGTCCACAATATTTTATGATCTAATTAAATTACTAGTCTTAAATGTTCAAGAAATATGTGCAAATTCTGCACCGTTGCGGAAAATTTGACTGTTTGAAATTTTTACAATATCTTACTACGAAATAAATATTTGCAAAATTTATCCATTTTTTGTTTCACGCCCTAAATCATTTAACAAAAAATAGTTCAGCCGCTCGAAATTCGATGACCTTTAATTTTTTGTATTCAATATATAGTTTTGAATCCATTAAATCTAATATATAATATAATTTGAAATCCAATTTATCAAAATAATCGTTATTTGCTTTACCAATAACATGTTATGCTTTACCAATAATTATTGATTTTTAAAATTTTTATAAATTCATTCGAAGCCGGTCAGACACGCACACTAGAACTATACTCCTGACAATATTCTGAGAACGTATTAAAATCAGCGAATATTTTTCTGTTATCAATTTTAGGTACAGCTTGCACGCAATCGAGTTCACAAATATAGGTTTTTTTGAAAAAATCGCAACCACAAGCTGTTTTATATATATATTTTTTTAACCGATATTTATTTTTAAAATAATTGATAATTTTTGTTTCTTTTCAATAGCATGTATTATGTTCACTAGATGACAATTAAACAAATTAAATATAATAAATTATTGGCTCATATATTTTTTTCACTTCTTCTAACCAATTCACTACTACTTTAATAATGTTTAATCTATCGTTTAAAGATTTTCCATATGTATTTCTAGTCTGTACACGACAGGTATACCTCTTAAGGTAAACATGACAAGTTAACCAAAGCTCAACTTTGGCCACACACGAAGTGGCCAACCAGTGACCATCTCTCACTCGACCATGGCATCGGTACAGCGCAACTATAATACGTCAATTCGGCAGCGCTAGTAGGTCTTCTCGTTATCCTATGAAAGAAATAAAGAAAACCGCTACAAAAGTGATTTAATCGAGTGGTTGTTAAAAAGAAACCAATTACGTCACGTTAACTTGATAAAGGAATAAATGTAGGGCCTCAAGATTACTGTAATTATTTAAGAATAGATAGCTTAGATTTATACAATTAAATAAAATCTTCCACAATTACGCTGCGCTTGCGAGACGCCATTTTTTCGCACTACCGACGCGACTTCCCCTTCGCGATGGACGGAACAACTGAGACCCGCGCCCTGGAGTGAAACACACGTTTTGGTTTGCCTGAAGTTAGCACTTACCCACAGGTAGGGAATATGAATTTTTAATTCTTGTCAGGTGGCCTATACAGGTAGGGATATCTGCCAGATTTGTCACATACTCGCTCCGATTTGCCTATACAGGTGTAACGTTGCGTGTATGACTGACTTAAGGATAAACTTATAATAAAACAGGTTTAAATATATCCAGACTCAAGTGGGATAGTAGAAGCGAATATGACTAAAATCATAACGACTCATAACCTATTATTTCAGGGTGTTAAAATCCTTCAATATAGATGGTACTATTAATCATAAATGGTTTATTAATAACAGTGGACCATGCTAGCATTCGCATAACAATAAATAGCACTGATTCTAACATTGTTAACATGCACCAAAACAATACTTGACTTGTGAAGGTGTATTACGAGCAGTATATCAATTATACTCATTAACTATATATGAATACTGACTTGAAAGAAAGAAAAACATAATTAGTTAATTACAGGATTAAAAAATATTCCATATTTCCTCGATTATAAGACGCATGTTTTTTCCTATTTTGGTGTCTTTGAACTCGGGGCGCGTCTTAGAATTTCCTTAAAATTCCGCAGTCGTGATGACTCATCACTGATAACTAGTAGAACTGAGTCGAAAAGTGATTCATATAAATCGTACACTGACCTGAAGAAATTTTAGACTCTGATGGTGATAGTACATAAATAATCAGCCAATTTTTATTGTGTTTGTATGACTGTTTTAATAAAGTTTACATAACATTTTTATTTTTGGTATATAAAAATAATAGTGTGTCTTATAATTGATGGCGTCGTAAAATCGAGGAAATGCGGTAATAATAATTAGCTAATCTATATTATAAAACAGAAAAAACTTCTGTTAATATTCCCATAAGTTGGCATAACCTATCGGACGCCTCGGTTACTGAAGTTTGTTTAGACACTGATCATTACAAATACTGTCTCCAAGCTGTGACATGACTCCGCAAAAGCTGAAAACCGATTTCCACGTAGCTGGTCGTTTATAATTTTGTTTGAAGAGAAATTCTAATAGGTAGAATTTTCAATTTTTTTTTTGCATTTCTAAAAATTTTATGTTTTTACTTCATAAATGTCAAAAATTGAACGAGATATAAAGGATCAAAGACGGCACGGTAGGTGTGTTCGACCGCGCACGTCAATTAAGTCACATTTTTTATTCTATCGCGTTTTCAGCAAAAAATTTATTTCTTAATTTTAAAATTAAGACTTAAATTTTTTTACAAATATTTTAGATAATATTATCTACAATGCAACATACGAATTTTTTAATTTAATGAACAATTTGTTACTAACAAATGTTTAAAAGGGTTTTTTTTTCAAACTGCTCCCAATTTTACAATAACAGTATTTTCATATCTGATGTCTTACATTTTAGATATTTTATTTCTAAATAAGTATATGACCTTTTTTCTGTTTCAAACGAACGTGCACAGGGAAAAATTGCCGGCCAGTCACGCGCGCAACGATGGAGGAGCTCCACGGGAATAGACATGATGCTGCCATGTTTTTTTTTTAAATTAATAAAATCAAAATAATATCTTAATATGTACATCAATAAATGTCAATTAAAAAATTATTAATCACCTCCTTGTAAAAAATCACCCAATGTCTTCCTAAGGTAACCCTTAAGGTTTGATCAAATATAGGATGTAGCAATGGAGAACTGCTATAAATATAATTTTTTTAAATAAAGTTTCTTTCAAAGCAAAATATAATATCATTAAATTACACTAGAATCTCTGTTCTCGAACATTGCCTATGTCGAACGATTCGATTCTCGAACATATTGTTTCAGAAAAAAATATCTCGGTTGGTGTTCATCCAGCCGCTTATTGGAACCTATATGACATATCTCACATCAGAATTTTTTTAAAACGCAAAGTAAATAACCTTAAAAACCTTAAAATTAGATATAAAATAGAACTAATCCCAGAAAGACTGTATGAGTGTGTACTACTGTGATTGAAAGACAGTGTACTTTTGGTGCTCTGGAACGGATTGATCTATAATAATTTATAATATATTATTTTTCATGTGAAAAATTCATTCTTTTTCCTTTCTAATCAACTGCCTTCTGGAACGAATGAAGTTCGAAAACTGAGGTTACACGGTGTTTGTTTCCAAGAATTTATTTTCCTAAAAATATATATATATGCATCGAAAATAAATTTTCAACATTCCACTGAGAATATTTATGATAAGGATTAATCATCAGAATTGCCGTTCGGGCTTTTAAGATGCTGTGATATGATCAGCTTGTAGGTTCCGAATGCAATTTATTACTTCACAACCAAAGAACATGGCTTCGTTAGTGATACAATGTAACGTACGCTTGTAAATTTAGTATGCATCGTTAGCAATTTGTTATACTTGTATGAATATGATCTTGAATCTTCGTCATTCGTCCTGGTCGTTGTTAAGAGCATACACAATTTTTGCATTGTCGGAAATTAAAATAAAATTCGTCTCTATTTTTAATTTATTATATTATTACATTTTACTGTGTTTTAAATGTACACAAAAGTTATTTACTATTTCTGTAATATTGATAATTACTTAATTACAGGTTTGTTAATATACCTAAGTATCGAATGTCGTTGGTACATACATATTATAATATAATGGCTAATGATTTCATTTTTGTCATATTGTTTTTTATTTATGTAGAATGGTTATTTACGTAATGTTGATATATTAATTAAAATATAATGATATCTCATTCCAGTTAATTGACGTGTTAAACTAATAAGATAATTTTATCAGCGTATGTATTTGTATTCTATATATAAACGAAATTATTATCATAACATTATTCCAATATTTATGGTGACCTATTATTCCAATAAATTTGACGTGCATTTAAAATAATGTGCGGTATAAATCATACCCCGATAATAACACACAAATCAAAATACTATTTTCGTCCTTTTAAATACCGAAGATGGAGCCCAAAGTCTCATTTGCCGTAATAAATTACCCGAATTGTTTTCCCTAGCTCCGCGTCAGAGGGTCGTACCATTAGCGATCGCTTGTAATCGCTCAGATATGGGAAATTCCCCACACTATCGGGACCCTGCCTATCCCATTATCGGAGTTTAGGCCCTTTCGCCCCGGGGCCTGACCCTTAGCGTCGTTAGTCCTCAGTCGCCTCCACGGACGGCGATAGCAAACTTTAATGCCTAGCGTCACTTCAATACTTTATGTTAATATTATACATTCATGTTGTAATTTGTTCATTAAAACTTCTTGGACGTTACGCTGGTGACGGTGCAAACTTTGACGACCAAACCTATTTAATAATTTTATAGTAATAATGAAGACCTTTGAATTATTCTTGTTATCTTGTCACCACATCCTACCACAATCTTCTGTACTGGAAAACAATTCTTGCCTAGTTAACGTTCATACATTTCCTCATTCATGCTCGTTGATCATTGCAGCTATGATAAATATATGAGTGAAACACCTTCGATAGCGAAATCCTAGGTTCTGAGTTTTCTATTGACAAAACCTAATTTGCTCAAAGAAATGGCAACAATGGCTTTTCAAAATTGGAAGAAGTTAGCTGGAAGAGTTCCTTAAATGATCAAAGCTACTCATTTGATGTAATTCTTTTTGTCCTTGCATCCTACCTCATTCTTATCAAGTTTTGTTTGCTCCCTGCTTATTTCTTTTATTTTACTTCTTACATGTTTTTAGACTGTATCAAAAAATTTACTTTGTTCAATTTACTTATTTTCTCTACTTGTCTCGTTTTGATTTTTCTGTTTTTTACCATTTAATTTAATTTGTTACTTTACTTCCAACCTATATTCTAGCTTATGGAACCTTATGGCTACCTACCTCAGAACAGGTACTTTATAAGTACCTAGCTAGGTAAGAAGCGGCCAATAGGCTTGCATGTAAATGAAATGTGTTATAATACTTGTACTAAGAATTTTCGTATTAATGCAAGCTATAAAAGGGATGTTGTTATAAAAATAAACGCCGATTTATTGGCACTGAAATGAATATTAAACCGTGTTACTCTAGTAATACAAATAACCATTAACTTGGACAGACGGCCGATTTCCCAAATGCAATCCGGACTGCTGACTGCTCTGTCGAATTCTCTACTGATGTTGTATGTTCTCTACCGGTGTCTGTAAATTTCTAATATGCGCCGTGCTTCCTAGAGCATGTCTAAGAGTGAACCGACATCGATGATGGCTGTATTATTTCAGTCACAAGTTAAGCGGCGTCTCCGCCAATACCGAGTACACCTTCAACAAGAAAATCCAGGGGTACCAATCGAAGATAGACCTACACTAGATGCTATGTCAACGAACATCTACAATGTCTTTCTAATTCCGTTATAATTTTTTTTTGTTCAAACCACTTTAGCGACATTATTTTTTTTTTGTTACCTATGCTTTAATCACCTTTGCAATTCACTACACAATTCTTGAAATTTATAACATAAACCTAACCCTAAGAGACATCACCTTTTTATGCTTACCCAGAAAATATACACTGTCCTGTCAAAATGTTATCTCACTTATTAATCTTCTTCACACATTTGCAGGTGTGGAGAAGATAATGTTACCTGGTTACGTAATAAAGTAATGTTTCAAAACTGAATGGTGGTACTCCACTGCCAGCATCACTTAATGCATAAGTTTTGATACCACCACCACTCCATTGTGCTTCTCACAAATGTGTTTGAGTTGAGGGCACAAATACAGTTATACTTTAATTTTTTATGCAAAGCCTTGACAATGGCACGTGACACTACGGCGAAACGTCGGCTTAAGTTTTCTCAAGGAAACTGCATAAAACGTAAACTAATATAGAAGAGACACCAGTATCCATACACTAGTGCTCGCGGAAACCTTAAATTATACGATATTACCTATTAATTTTCTCGTAGTTCTATTTTGTAATCATATCATGTTACTTCTACCTCAGCATGTTCCGTAATTTGATTAAACTTATTTTGATCGGTGAAGGGATTAATAAATCGACCCTCACTGGGATTTTGAAAGTTTCGCGTCAACCCGAGCGCGTGATTGGTGACGTGATACGCACATGAGATTAGGTAACTATCACTCGCGTACTTACCAAACCGAGAAAGTTTAATAGACGTAGTGTAAATCATTATTCCCTAAAATAATGCTTAGGCTAATCTACAAAAGGAATATTATACTGTGTCAGTATTACGAAAGATATGTTCATTTCATTTTATTACGTTTTCTTGAAAAAAATTTTCTGGCGATTTGATTTTAGGCTATGAATTATACGAGTATAACGTGCTGAACAGAGATGTTAAAATAATAATCAATTTGTAAAACAGTCTTTTTCAAATTCACACATAAAAAGGTTTATGTATCTTTATACAAGCTTTAATGTTTTGCAACTGGGATTTATTAGCACAATATTTAGTAAAAATAAATCAATTAGATCTGAGGAAATAAAAAAATATTATTTATAACGAACCTGACTATGCAATAAGAATATATTGGAAATTAACTTGTTATCTTTGGACAAATGTGTATTTTTATTATTGATTTTTTAGCATGATTTTATAGGTAAACAATGTTTATTTATATATCCTTAATTTTTTTTAAATTAGCAATATTAACTTTGTGGTTAAAATTCATATTTTTTATTTATTATCTTTGTTTTATTAACCACTGAATTGAGTTTAAATACATCTACCGGTTTCGAAAAATATCATTTTCAATTAAACAATAAAATAATTTAAATAATTGTTGTTTTTTTTAAATATTTTTTGAAAATAGATTCTGGTGAAGAAACAATGATATATGTTTTTAGTTAGTTATGGCATCCTGAAGAAGAAAATGGTATTTTTCTAAAACGGTAGATGTATTTAAACTCAATTCAGTGGTTAATAAAACAAAGATAATAAATAAAAAATATTCTTAATTCTACTATTGATAGTCTGCATGTTCAGAAATGCACCTTATGTACGTAAAAAATATTTTTTTAAGACAAAATTGTCTTTTCTTCTGTATTTGAAGTCGACTCATAAGCGCACAAAAATATTGGTAATTTGTTGATGAATGTAGTGGGAACAACATATTTCAGTGTACTCGATCCACATTTTAAAGTGGTTTTAGGAATAAAATGAATATCTTCTACATAAATTTTCTGTTGGAATTCATATTATGGTGTTTCGAGTTTCTCAATCTTGAGAATTAGATATAAGATATCTGCTTGAAAAATAAAAAGCATTAAGGAGAAATAATAATATTTTACAAAGATATTAAACTTTTGTAAAAAGTATTTAAAATGTTTGAAGCAGTAACTTCTTGATTAGAAATTGAACTGTTAATCTATTGCTTTAGATGCTTATAATTCGCTTCAAGATACTTATTGAAGTAATTAAATACTTATTTAAAAAGAGTTTGAAATTAACAATTAGTATTATACTGCTGTGAAGATGGTTTGCTCTGAAACTGGTCGGAATCGAATGATTAATCATCAGTGGTTAACCTTTTAATTGCAAATTCTATTTGAAATAGAAGACACCACATAGGGTAAGACGAGGCTTTAAGAGTCTTGACTTATATGTTAAAAGCTGGGACCTGCCGCCCACAGACGGCAAAATTATGGCTTTGATCCCTAAAAATTTTCAAGGTCTAAAAGTGCGTTTTAACACGCTTATAGCTTGGCGTGACATACAAAGTTTGGCGTCTTAACGCGCTCATGGCATTTAAAAGGTTAAATATTATAAACACTATATTGTAGAATCTTAGTATATACCCATTATATTATATTAATAGTTAATTAGTAAAAACATTGTATATGTACATTTTTACTTAATTGGGGAATCACCACGTACCAGAAAATAAATAGACTTAAAATAAAATGTACATAGAGGGGTTTGGAATATTAGTCGCGGGACGAAGAGCATTTTAGAAACATTCTTTGTGGAAACATAAATCCAATAATTTATGACAATTTATGCACAGTAAAAGTATTTCCTCTTCAAAAATTAAATCTTTGTGTAAACGAGATGTATTTTTACATTAATACATATTATATTTTCAGCGTTTAAATTTTCATTTCAATCGAGTTATATATTTAAAAAAAGTCGCGAAGCTATTTGATTGCGTAAGTAGTACCAAAGTGATTACGTGGGTAACATCAAAATTAAAATATTGAAACAAAGAATTTGGGTTTTTTCATTTCTATATATTTGGTGGTCTGTGGTATTCGAAATATAAAACAATGTTCTTTTATAGTTATAGATGAAGAAAGACAAATATATTAAATTATTAATTAAAATTAATATTTTCACGGCTAAAATTATGAGATTGATTTATTATTTACGCTTTGCCAGTCCACCGAGTACAGACGCAGCACCGTGTTGCCTTGTACCCCAACTCCCCCTCAGGGCAGTCCTAATGACCGCATGCACAATACCCCCATTATAAGCAAGAATCGGCTCGACCACAACCGTCCGATAGCTCCTATTCACCGAACTCGTCATGCAATCCCTAGAAAGGGATTATATCTAAATGCTAAACCGTTTTATGTATGTATTATTATTGATAATTATTCACCTGCTGTTATGTACTGTTAGTTGTCTTTATTATATTATATATTATTTAAAGTCATTAATTTGATTGGGCTTTTATTTTACTTCATCCGATCCACTTTCTCAACACATTAAATGTAGAGTAAAGATATGAATGAATTACACAATGGTACCTCGGTATACGTCCTTAATTGTTTCAAGATATTTGGACTTATACCAAACACGACGTGTACCAAACGAATTTTTCTCATAAGAAATAGTGGGAAAATAATTAATACGTTCCCATGAAAAAAATATTTTTTTTTTTAATAGCATATTATTCATTGATGGGATATTAATAGCATATTATTCATTGATGGGATATTATGTATTAAATATATTAAACACTGTTTAATACTAAAATATATAAATACAATGACATTGTTTAAGTACTAAAAATCTATCCAAAAAAATTTGCTTTGCTTTCTTAGGATATTTTGGAAATGTAACATTGTCTGATTGTTCCAAACTATGCTATTACGGTTTGTTTGAGAATTTGTTGGGGTGGTACTTCTCTGCAAAGTTTTAGACATTCATCCATTTGGCAAAAATTTCCTTGATTAATGAAGTAGGCTTCCCCTATCTCCTCCTCCGAGCTTGAAAATAGTGTATCTATCGTAGTCTTGTGCTCCTTCTTCTCAAGTTCTTGCAGCTTTTCAGTGGTTAGCTCTTCCTTGTGTCCTCGGTCGTATACCAAACAAAGGTCGTACATCAAACAAAAAAAATCGCGTCCAAATAGGACGTATATCAAGGTGGACTTATACCAAAGCAGACATATACCGGATACCACTATACTTTCTTTAGCACTTTGGCATTGAATCAAGGCTTAACAGAGTTAGCCGTTTGGCATTTGAATAAAAATAACCATTAACATTAGTATTCTATAGTTTCAATTAACCAACTCAAATTCGCACATATGTACAAATCACGCCGTATGTACAAATATGTAATTAATACGTAATATGTTCTTCTCTCAATATCTATTATTTATAATGTACATATTAGCAGCGGTGTTGTGCAAAATAAAAAAGTACCAAGGCGGTATTTGATTTTAACCCTAACTCCCCCACCCTCCCATTTTTATTCCATGTTTTTCCACGGAAATTGCAAATTGAATATGTTTGAGGTTAAAAATAAATCATTTTAACCAGAAATAAACTAGCTTTTTTAAACGCTAAAACCTTGCAAATGACAAAAAAAACTGACAAAAAATGTAAATTTAGGATGACTGTTTATTTAAGTTGAGTTCACATATCCGTCAGTCATGGGTATTAATTGCATGTGGTCAATGGTTGAAAGGATGAGATACCGCCGTGCATTTAGATTATCTAATTCTTAACAAAAAAAACTATATCCGCTGCACAATATTCGATGTACAAAATTCTGTGCAGAATATTTTGTGTCAATATATTTTTAATTGTACTTGAAAAGTAAGTTCCGTGTCAAAAAAAGTGGCAGAGCTGCGCCCTGGCTCGAAAGAAAGTGCCACTTTCAAATAAAGCTGTAGGTTTAATAAAAAAATAAACGTAATATCCGCTATTTTATAACACTAAAAAATCGATCATTCATTAACATGCATAAATATAGAAGAACTCGTTAAAAAATTTACCGTAAAATGTAAATAGTGCCTGAATACAAGTACAATTATATATTGCGTGTTATTTATTAATTAAAAAATAATGTTAACCTGATATGACTTAACGCATACATTCTGAAGGAGGGTAATAACAGAAACCTACGGAATCGGTGATCGTAAGTAAGAAAATGTAAGATAATAATTACGAATATGCCATAGAAATATGGTCTATGTAAAAATGTATACATGATCAGAACGCTGTATTAGAACATTTTTGCATTGGACCTCTTTGCAATGACTATTAGAGTACTACTTTGTAGGTTGAACAGATCATTATGAACAGATCATTATGAGAATATCTCAGTGAAAACCTTCTGAATTTTCGATTTAGCTTCAAAATAATCACATAGCCTCCAGCGAATAATTTATTATTATCAACTAGTTAATGACGGCCAAATTTATCACAATATATTACCACTACTTTTAATGGCACAAAGTATACGAATAATTAATTATATGATAACATTCATTTTCTTCACATTTGTTTCTTTATCGAGGTATTTAATACATGTATCAAAAAAAGGTACCTACTTATGTATAAAGCAAAACAATATTTTTAAATAAGATAGCCATTATTTCTACCTTCTTTTCTCGTAACACAATGTGAGTATGTTTCATGGATTGGCCAGAATATTCGTTTTTTTTAAACAATAAAACATGCTTTAATGGCATTTTAATCGGGTCTGACTCTCAACATGTTTTCTGTATATTTTATAATCGTTTTTTAATGAAAAACTCATCATCTATACTACAATGAATTTAAACGGTTCTTTTCAAACACAACGAAAAAAGACAACTAAGCATTTGTTCTGCGATTTTCTAATAATTATTTAAGGCTTTATTTATATGCAATATTTTAAACATATATAATATTATATATTTTAAACATCAATAGCATGTATTTAGAATATGTTTTAAGTACGTTCGTCATACTTGTGTGTCAGACTGCTGATATTTTAGGATACATAGATAATCGTATATGTGGCAGGTCCATTTATGATAGAGTAAAGGATGATGAAATAAGGAAAGAATATAAAGCTGATATTACTATAGTGAGGAAGATTAAGAAAGGATCACTTAGGTGGTTTAGTCATATGAGACGAATGAATGAGGAGCGAATGGTAAGAAAGATATATGACTTAAGCGTTGATGGCACCAGAAGTAGAAGACGTCCGCGAAAAACTTGGCACGATCAGGTAAACTAAATACTTGAGGATGGTCCTGTTAGAAGCCTCAATAATCGTCGAGCTTGTATGAGAAGATGTATAAATGTGGATGAGGCGAGAATTGTGTCAGCCACAGAAGAGTGTAGCGCTTTATCTCTCTCTCGACGTGATGGTAAGTCAGTAAGTAGAGATAATCGATGGAACGCCTATAGTCTCGATAAATAGACGAAATTATCGGAACCGTAGAACTGATATGGTAAAAATAGGCGGAATGCCGAATAGGGTGGCAGTCCTTGGGAGGCTTTCATCCTGCAGTAGAACGACAACGGCTGATGATGATAATAATATAAACATAATATTGTATCAGATAAATGCGTCACGAAAATAAATAATGTATACTTTACAAAGGAATTGTAATACTTGAATGTGTAGGGACATTTAATTTGTCAAATTGTTCAGCGAAATGAGAGTGTAAAGAGCTTATGTGATGACAAAGCCTTCACAGTCGAAATATTATTATTTAAGCTATCGTAATTTAGGACGGATTACACTATATTTACAACCAGCGCACTTCGGAGCTTTCACAAATTCAAGGGTAAATAATTTAATCTAATATAATATGTAAATAATTTGAAGCAAAAAAAATATATTATTGTGTTGTCGCTCTAATCATATACTAATTCATGTTTATATGTATACATTTCTAGAATCACAATTGATGTTTTTCTTCTTTTTTCCATGTATTTAATGGTAAAAGGAAGCTCTGACAAAATATCAACCCCGACCAGCGAGAAGGGGAAAAACGATAATAATGATGATTTTTACACTATTCAACTATAGTGGACTCAATACATTTTCAAATTCAACTTAGCCCTCATTTTATATAGGAAAAACGAGCAATTTTGATATTAGAATTAACGAATATATGAGATGCTTAAACAATAACAGTATTTCCGAATTTTCCAATCCTATTATCGAAAAACACCGTAGTTTCGATAAAAGTACGAGAGTTAATATTCTCCACATTGATAATGAAGGTAAACCCTTCGATCTCAGAGGCCTTAGAAATCAAGAAGTCCATAGATAATAATGAATGCATAATTAACAACCAAAAAAATCTAACCTTCAGTCTTATCTTAAATATGTTCCCTTTCATCTGTCTCTTTTCCTTCCTCCCGCCCCCACTCACAATTACCCACCGACACTTTAACACCTGAAACTAATGTATACTTGCCCATATTATGTAACACTATGTTAGTATCTTGTACACCCTGAAGAAGGAATTGTGGTTTCGTAACCAGTTGGTTTTAGCAAAAATAATGTGGTGTTAGAACAAAATTAATTGTTTTTTATTATATTTGTAATGAATTACCACAAGCTTATAACGGAATACAACAGTAAAACTTATCCCTTTTTTAATTATAATTTTAAAAAATGATTGTGCCTACCACCATCAAAATAATCTTGTCAGAGCTTTCGATGCAAAAATAGCAGGGGTTGTCTAGAGCTCGATCTATTATTCCTCTATACAATTTTAAATGTAGTCACATTTGTACCCATCGACCCTTTGAATTGGTATCTGTTCCGTGATTGTTTTTTCTACCCTTAAACCACAAAAGGGGTAATCCGACCTAACCTTACTGTCATTATTATTTTATATTGTGCAATATTTATTAATTTTGAATATAATTATTTTATAGTATTTTATGTATTGTAATCTAATATTTATATCTTAAGGTTAGTAAATTCATCATTTAATGATGAAGAAAGTAATTCTATAATATTTAAATCACGAGTTGATTAGAAAAAATCCAAAATATTTAATATATTCTTGTGAATCTATTGTTAAAGCGGTATCTCTTTGAAAATATTTAATATTAATTTAAATTATTTCGTATTTGTGAAGCTTGGCCTCTCACTTTAACGCAATAAAGTAGGTTACAGATCTTCGAAAATAAATTTTTGCTTAAGATTCACGGCCCAATATGAGATACCGAACCTAACATAACCTAACCGGAGAATTGAAGAGGTTAATGAACTTGAAACTTCATAAATAGTATGACGCCCTAGATATCCCGAGGAAGTTAATAACAAGGAGGCTGTAGTGGTCGGGACATGTAGTGAGAATAGATGAGTCCTATAATATGCACAAAGTACTCCCAAGTAACAACCAACAAAGGACCAAAACCGAAATGTAGTTGTACGGATTAGTCAAGGTAGACCTGCGACAGATAAGCGAGTACCTGGCAGACTGGACCACAATGTCAAAAGATGCAAACCGCTCATTAGTGACTGAATCTGATGTGACCGAGTCCCACGAGACTTTAAAAAAGAAGGATATGTATTTTTAAAATAGGTTATTGAATAAATATTATTAGAAATAATGTTTAAACTACGAGCACTTGTGTCGTATTACATCGATTATAAAATGCATGTATTTTCCTATTTTGGTGTCTATATTCACTATGCGTCTTATACTTGATGGCGTCTTACAATCGGTGTCAAATTGTACTTTCCGTTGACGATCCTTGGAACCCACCTCTGGTGAGCTAGCGGCCGCTGCTGCACAGTTGGGGTACATTTTTGAATAAAATTGTACTTCTAATTGTTGCATTATATATCCTCAAAAACAATTCACTACGATGCTGCATTGTGACAAAAACTTATTGTATATTCAATATGATATCATTCATTTTTATAAAAAAGTTTTTAGGTATTAGGTAGAAAAATGTAGGTGCTTCTTATAATGGATGTAATACGGTATTTGTTTTACTAATAATTCCAAGTAGGGAATTTTTTTTTAATATAACTATTTTTGTACGTAATCAAAGATCTAATTCGTGTTTTTTGTAGTCCTTTTAACCTATAAAAGCTTTCTCCGGTGATAATACCGTATTTTTTAAAGAACGCCGTATTACATTTGAACTGAGCAAGTATACCTATATCTATATGATTATATGTATGAACTGCTGAATTAAAAGTGTTTACTGAACCAAAATGATCCATACCTATTATTATTCGACAATTTCATTAAATTCCTAAGTGATTTATCTCTTGCCTGATCGTGAATCATAAAGAATTCGCTCGAACTGATTCACGAATAAAATTATGCGGGAACCTATCTCAAATATGCGATACTTAACTTTAAACACTTAATAGCAGTTTATGGCAATGGTCTAAAACCATCGACAAATTAAATATAATTAATACGCATTTTTATGAAAAATTTTAGGGACGTGGTTGTATTATTTTAAGTAGACAAAATCATAATAAAACTTTATCTTAATAAATCTAGCAGAGATATATGTGTTAGTTCTGTAATGTATTTTATTTTATTAAAACTTTGTGCAACATTACCTGTCCAGTTCTTTTTTATGAAGTTTTTTTTATTTATAGTGCTGTTTTTTATATATTATTAAGGAGAACACATTCTTATTGTGAAGAAGTGACCTATGTTCTGAATAATTAAAACATCACAATAAGAATGTGTTCTCCTTAATAATATAAGTTGTATCAATGTGTCCAAAATTTAATAAAAATAAATTGATAATTTTGACGTCTGCAGTCGGTTTACTCAAAGGTATTTGAGATTCCGTAAAAACAATGTAGATGGCTTTCAAATAATGGAACAACAGATGTATTAATTTGAAAAAGTGTAACATATAGGTTCGAAAATTTGTCATGAAAAATACTGGCACTATAACACAATTGGTAGTGTATTTCCCCGGATTGGAAATAGAGATCCAGGTTCGAATCCCGGTAGCTCAAAAACAATATTTTTCGACAAAATTGATTTTATATGTATATTTTTATAATTAATACATTAAATTAGTATTTTTTATGTATTCGCATAAGTGATGATGATTGTCGAAGTTTGCTACATTCTTCTAATAGGGTAAAAGCACTTATGATTTATTTCATATAAACTTGCTCTGCCATAAAACTGTTATTCAGTTTAGCAAAAAATAAACTTATAATATATATATGTAATAAGGTTGTAATAAAAAAAATATAATACATAATTTATCACGTCAATTATACTGTTTTATGATATCGTACTAAAAATTGTTAAAAAGTATTTTAATTTTGCAATTTCAATAATAAAATAACATTATACCTATCACGAAAAACCGAAACACCACGTTATTTGTTAACACGCTCAACCGATGACACCTCTAGTACATTGAAATATTTTCTAGTTTATGTGTCGATATTGTTTCCAAATATCATTGTGTCGTTATTTTTCGTTATATTTTTGAACGTTGGCGAGTTTTGTCGATAATTTATCTTCAAAGCTCTTTACATCGCAAATTTATTATCTGAATTTATAATTTTGATAAATGTAACCGAATTTGTATGGATCTTTTTCCCTTCTAACGCCATACACGTATTTTAAAATCAACCGAGCGTTTTAGCTCCAGGTTCAAAGCATTAACATAATATTAACATTCAAATATGCAAAGTTAAAATATTCTTATAAGGTTTATTAATACTCAAAATTTCTCGTTCACTCAATCTTTTTTCATTAATTATCACTTAAATATGACTGTTTTAAAATTGCATCTGCACAAAAAAAATTCGTTTTTGATAATTGTTTTATATTATATAATTAATCGGATGTTGTCGCACGTACCTACTCTAATAAATTCAGTAACGCGGGTTACAAATAAAAATATTAATTTTAATTGATTTGATGGAAAAATGTCAATTTCAATAAAGTTATTGGGATTATTTTCGATTTTCTCTATTGAACGCCGTCCAAATAGATCGCATTTCTTGCACAAGGCTTTATTAAGGTGTATTATTAAGGGTAATAACGGTATTCCAGTAACGTACCGCCACCCCCACCCCCATACACCATAGTCTTGCGTAGAACTTCCCAAGTTAGTCGATTAATATTCCGATCGTGTTATCGACTCTTCTCTTTTACTTCTGATATCAATTGTTTTTTTGTAAATTCGGTCTGGTCCGACCGCCCCTCTTTTTTTGCGCTCTAGCAAAAAAGGTAAAAACATGAAAGGTTTGTTTATTTTCGCATTTTTAGTGAATCATATTTTTTTTAAACATACTTTTTTTTTATCATATTTTCAATATTTAAATATCAAAGGCGGCTGAACACAATTTATGCATATTTCCCATGAATAACATTTCTATTATTACATAGAACAGACAATAATAGGGTGTAGAATGTAAATATTATCTTGCAGGCCGACGTTGTTTCATTCATGTGTTACAGGCCCAATCGACTCAATTCGGCCACCAAGAAGTGGTAAGGCCCCATAATTCTGCTGGCCCACATGGCGCATCATAACTCTGCGTGGATGTGAAGGTCGTTGGTGTATCAATTGAGAATTCTCAGTGCCCCAATAATGGCTGTTTTGTTTATTAACTAAACCCGCCAAGTCGAAATGAGCTTCGTCGCTCATGATGATTTTTTTCCAAAAGCCGGGTTTGTATTTGTTTTAGTGTTTTAATGACTAACACATTATTGGGATGTTAGACACCCCATAATATATTGTAATTAACTATTTTCTACGACTACCAAATACGATCTGACAAATATCTGCCAAACTAAAATGGCGTTCAAACATAATATTCACCCTCTAGTATGTAAATATCCTTTATTTTATTATATAGTACAGACAATTATAGGATGGTAATCATTTTGGTAGAACATTGTTTTATCGACGTATCAATCAGTGATTTTCATTAGTTTCTTGGATCATGCTGTTAATAATGATGATGTAAAAATATTATGAGAGGTCATTAAGGGTTGTATTCACCTGAACTGAAGGTACTTTTTTTACCTGAAAAGAAATGCAATCTTTCAAAATCATTTCTTGCGAAAAACACACTTGTGGGAGTTATTTTCATATCTTAAAAAATATTAATATAATTTGATTACTATTATATTTGGGAAATTCATGAAGCTATTAATTAAAGGTAAACAAATGTTATTTTGATATATAAAATGTACCACTTTTATAATTTAATGAAACGCATACTTTAAAGTCTACTTGAAATACAAAAAATTAAATAGAAATACAAAAAAATGCGCTATGTAGTTGAAAACATTTTGTTAAACGTTCAAACGATTGTATTAAGCGAGATAAGTATAACTTGGTTCAGTGACAACTGCACCCAGTTAATTTGTTGCTCTGCTGCCGTTACTATGTATTATATAACCTAATCTAACGTAACCTAATCTAACATAACCTAACCTAACTTATGTAACGTAATAAGATAACTAGTGCAGGGCCATATTGCGTTTAGTTCGTATACGTTTGGGGTAGATTTTGCGAAACAGATCCACAAACTTATTTATTATTTCCAAATTATTTTAGTTAGAATTATTTACGCGCGGACTTCAAGGTGCGTACTAAGTACATGATATATTAAATAAATAATATGTGTAATTCAAGTTTATTTAGTAGTAATAGCTTTTTTATTGTATTTAGTAGTCGCCCCTGATATCAATACTAAAGACTTCTACATGCAGAAAGTTAAATCACAATAGCTTGACGTCTATATATTGTGATTGATAAACTATTAAGTAAGAATCTTATGTCGAGGCAATTTATTTTATATTTTGATGGTTGTGTGAACGTAGAGGCGACGATAGGAGCAAATAAGAATAATAGATATGGTAATTCATTTTAATTTAATTTTAATTGATTAAATGATAATTATCTAACAAAACCTCGATATGCCTAGCCATTATCTACAAACAGCGATGTAGTTTTCGAGAGATCTTGATATATAAATGTCACGCAAGATTCTTTAATTAAGTCTTCGATACTCTTATTTTATTAGTATAAAAATAACAAATGCTTAATATGAATACATAAATTGGAAAGGTAAAAGAATCTAATAAAAATCGCTCTAAACATTTTACTGCAATTTCGTTAACTGCATCCAACTCAATATACTATATAAAGATGTTGCATATTATATTATTTATACGATTAAAAATATAAATAAAACTTGTCGCTAAATTTATTTAAATTCGTTTAATGCGATGACATTAGGAAAAGTGTTGTTTTACGAGCAAAATAAAATTATGTTTCTAGACACCATTTCCTCAGAAAAAATTTCAGTACGATCATACTGAAATGCTTTATATTTCACGGTAAATCTTCTTCCGTAATCGGATTCCGTCTTTATTCCGTGATAAAATACGTTACATCACATAAATTCCATAAAAAGCAGCCCATGTGTTAGATATGGGCTATTATTCCCATGGAAACAGTACCAGCGGTACAGATGAACAAAGATGAACATCTTCCAGATTTTGAAGATTTTGTCTCGAATCAAAAATGATATACAAAACCGCTTTCAGTATGATTCAAGATGAATACTAATGATTTAATCTACTTCCTCCAGAAATATCTTTATTAACTGGATCTCTTGGTAATTTTCAGATTAATTATGGTGTTTTAAATTAAATTCATAACTTTTTATTAAACGTAATTTGCTATAGTGTCGCTGGGCTTATATTATATCCGTATATGCTGGGAGTAATTTTTAGGTAGGCTACGAATAATCCTATGAAGCCTTCGATCGTTTTTCGAGCATTTCGCAACGCTTCTTGAGTCAAAAACTCCTCATTCTTTATTCAAAGATATATTTTCTCTCAGGATTAACCCTCTCTATGTTGACAACATGCTGGTAATGATGTTCAAACATGAAGCAAGATGTTGACAAATGTGAAAAAATATGTCAACTTATATTTAATTAGATTAATTTATTATAATATTACATTTCATTTTTAAGTTACAATTTTATTAATATTACATTATTTAGTTATTAAAAACTTTTTGTTTTGTTTTAAAATTCTTAACCTCGTGTGTGATCTTTATGCTAAATGTTCATTGGTGTGTTATCTTTGTTGACATTTTTTTAATTAGGCGTATTATCTGTTGTATCATTTGATTCATATAATTATACCGACCTATGAAATTCATTATTACGTAGTTAATTTGTGAAATATTTTATTATGCATATTTAATATTCTTTGTTTCTGTGTTGCTTCGAAAATTACTCTTACGTATCACATAATATCTTCCTCATACGCAGTATATAATCTTTAAAATATTTAAGATAAAGATAAGGCAATGGAAAAAGAGAAGTTAAAAACATCTTCATCTCATGACGCTTCATTCAATCACGAATTAATAATATCCAATGATGTGCCGGTTTTTATATTTTTCATATATTTCTTAAGGTCTTCAACATAGCGCATTCTGGAATTCCCTGAATGCCATCAAAAATGTGTATTATGTAGTCGCACTAAAACTGTAGTCTACGCGTAATGGGATTCTATTGAGGTGGCTTGATGGGAAATCCACCCTTTTCCGAATCGTCCTTACCGACGCCGGCGTCATTTTCTTTTAGCGTCGAGCGATCGGTCCTTCCTCCGCCGCACAGAAGTTCAATCATAAATTGAGCACGACAAACACATAAAAAAATCGTTGTTTTATTTATTTTTAATAATTTTCTTTATTATTCTAGCTACACACATTCTTTATCATTGATGTACGTTAAAGTAAAATAAACATATTTTATTCATACGTGTTGGTATATAGATGCTAAATACTTAACTAACGTAGGTATATCTAAGGAACTGTTAACTTTAAATAGAATGACGTTTTATTTTACATATATTTTATTTTTGCAAATGTAGAATTCACAGTCCTGTGGAAGGATAACAAAATTTCCATTTCAAAATTGTGAAATGGTTAAATATTTCAATGGAATGATTGCTGAGAACGCAATTTATTTGAATTCCCCTGTTAAATTCCTGTTTTTATTACAAACGGACCATAGTACACATTATTAGCATAGTTAGATATAAATTATTGATAAGACATGGAAAATGTTAAATGTTCAATAACAGTTAACTTTTATTTGACGATATGTAACTGCCTGTTTTACTTAAAATTATATTTTTTTGTCATAAATAGGATATGTTATACATAAATAATTTTTTTTAATCATTTGGCTACTGAAAATTCCGATTAGCCCTGTTCGATAAGCTATTGATTGGCTTTGTAGCTGATCATATAGTAATGTTACTCGTATATCTGTTGCACTAACTAGTTGGAACTATATAAATATTCATAGCATTATATTTTGGGTCAGAACAAAATTGTGATTTTGTCGCGCTAAAAATCACCCAATGTCCTTCAATGCGCCGGCGTCAATTTCTTCTGGCGTCTCGCGACGGGTCCTCCCCCTCCCGTCGGGTGGGCGCCCAGGATTACAGGGCAGAAAGGGCCGCGTGGTGATGCGCCGGGGTTATTCCGAACACGTAAACGTCTTGCAATGGCCCAGACGGGGTGAGAATTCCCTTTTTTAGGGTAATTTATCATTCAGGTAACGGTTACGAAGCCACTCTGATGTTTTACGGAATTACACGCACAGTTTTTTTTTTGTCAAATTCATTTCATTTGTCATTCTTGTCGATCGGAGTGCTAATCTTAAAATATGACAATGACATGTTACATATATTACAGTACAGTATTTTTAGATGAAAGTATATATATATCGCACAGAATTACGAGGTCACCGCTGTGACGCTAATTAAATGATATGGTAAGATACGAGTCAGTAATTTAAAGGTAAATTCATTAGCGTGGCGCCAGAGAGACGTGAGATAGGTTTTGGTAAACAAAGACTATAATTTTCTTATAAAATGTGCATTGCTAATACGGTGAGAAAAATATGAATAAATGAATTTACTGTTTGTAACTGAAATAAAACAAGGTATTTTGCGGGCGAGATTGCATTCTCGATTCTGTCGCCGTAGTGTACTTATATTGAACATCGTTTATGTTTCATCATTTCAACCTCATAATCATCTTCATTATCATCGCAGGGTAAGATAAGCAGAGATCGGCGAACCACCCTTGTCTACATTTCTTGTTTCCTATACGGAACAGTATATGTAATATACGCAGTCTTCGTTGTATAATCTCCCGGAATACCATGATTTGGTCATATGGAAGGTATAAGCTAGGAGAAGATGGTAATGAAAATATTTAAGGCTAGTGTTGGAGGCGTCGAGAATAAAAGGCCCCCGCGGAAGACTTGGCGTGACTAGATAAATCAAGTACTGGAGGATGGTCCTATTAAGAGCTTTAACAACCGAAGAGCGTGCATGAAAAGATGAATGAAAGAGAACGTGGCAAGTGGCAAGAATGATGTGCCAGAACAGAAAAGTATGACGTACTATTTTCTCTGCCGAGGATACTATGTCAAGCTACTAAAGTTCTAGAATATCTCAGTGTGATAAATATTTCATTTATAAATTCTCACAATAAAGTATTGTGCACCAATAGATAAACATATAAACTATTCTTATTTCCGTCTCACTTTCTTTACACTCTGCTTCGTAAACTGACAGCGATTTTGTAAACGATCATGCGTATTCCTTCTATATATACTTCGCGTTTACGTTCGCTTATTTAATTAAAACATTTTCTTTAAATATTTATTGAAAATAATTCTGATTAATAATGAAAATAATTACTACGTAACATTTCTGATTATGTTCTGAAAATGCAACTTCACAACAAAAAATGTGTTTTCTTTAAAAATGATTTATATTGACCGAGACAATATATGTTTTATTAATCATGGAAATATGTTAGAAATATGAAATATTGTAAAAGTGTGAAAAATAAAATTGATTATTACGTAAAAATAAAATAATTATAAATAAAAAATCAACGTCAAACAAATTTGTGGAAAACAAGAAAGCTAGTTACACGGAGTTAAAAATGTATTTGATTCATTATATTATATTTAACTTATAACATATATTAATAGTATATTTGGAACATGGATTCTGATAAGCGCGGGAAATTCATAAATGTTATTTGTTACTTTATGCAATACAATAATGTTTTTTTTTAAATTATTTTACTTATTTGTATTTTCATAATACAAGCAAATATCAAGAATATGACATGTTCAAAAAAAATCACATATGTACCTTAAAATTTGATGCTGTACTCATTGAATCAAGTTTAGGTATTTTAGATAGTGCGGAAACTATACGTACCTACTTTATAGCATATTTTTTCGTAGTTTAATTGTATTAATAAGACTATTTTATTTATGATTTCTTCAATATGATTTTAAAATTAACCCGATGATCAAGAATGTTTACTAGTTTTGGTGATAAATATGGTGAAATAGCACACCCATATCGCAACATTAAAAATTTGATTTATTGTTTTAGTTATTCTTGAATTTTTAATTTACTCCAGACTTGTGCCTTCAGTATTTGATTTTCACAAACGGGGTTGAAAATAAAAATACATTAAAAATATTGCAATAGTCATCGCCTAGATATGTGCAAAATTATTGTTTATAAAAGTGCATTATTTTTTAAACCATATTTTTTTGTTATATTTTGTTCGAATCATGTTTTGTTTCGTTTAGTTGTTAATATTTCTGCCAAAATTTATCCCTGTTAATGATTTTTATAATAACGAAGAATAACGAGTAATCACACGCATGAAGCCATTCTTCGAGCGTAGCCAGCCACATTCTGCATAAGTGGTAATGTGATCTCAGTGGATGAAGTTACCTACCGCTCTCCACTTGCGCCAGTCACTCGAGCCTCGTCTGAACAGCGACAGCCATACTGGAAAATCGCTAGGAACAAGGATGACCAAATACAAGTTGATCTTTTAATATTCCTTCTCTGTTGACATTTTTTTATGAAATACTCCAATTAATATAAATAGTACCTACCTGCAAAACTATATTATATTTAAAAAAATTAAAAAAAATAGTCGAGTGACTGCGTATATTAAGCGGAGAGCGGAGACAGGTAATTGATCTGGACAGCTTTCACTATACATATATGTATTCACAACTCTCGTCCTCATTTATATAATGCATCTTCAATTCTTGGAACTTTTAACATATTATATATATATGCTCGTGGTAAAATAATACTTGTCAAATAGAGAGGAAGTCATCTAACTAACTAAGAAACACAAAAAACTAAAGAAATCAACAAGAGCTTTCTTAATACATGATTGTTTGCAGTGGAAACGCGGTTACTATTACGTGGTAAATCTGTATACTTGAAAAGTAAATAAAAAAAATTGAAGCAAATACAGAACAATATTTAAAACGATGGCAAGATATGGCGATTATTGAAGAGAAACAGAAAATAAAAAATTGTGAAAAATGATCGTAAAGAATATTAATATCCATACCTATTATATATTTTCAGTCAATTTCATCATTTTTTTCTTTATTAAGATGTCGTTTTTATTACTCCGACGTACTATATAATCGAATTGCAGCATAGAAATTGAACATTATTAACCATATACTTTTTTGCAAAGTGCCAACTAGCCACTACCCAGCAAGTGCAGCGGGGTGCCTAGGTGCCTACCCCAGCACGCCGCTTGTCTCCCGCTGTTAATTACCCAGTGAAAGGGAAAGTGGGCTCGTCATATGCCGGCCCATACACACGACACACATACTCACACGCCCAATCGAAATACACGCACCGTACTGCGCTCGCACATGGCCGATATCCGCACTTCTACAACAGTGCCGTATTTGGAGCCATTTATTTGTGTAACATTATTTCGCGAGATCTAAATTTAAAATATCCTAAATTACAATTACCTCTGGTTTCAGAATATCCTGAACGGCGGCGTAAATCTGAAAACTTATGAAGTATACATTGTCACAAGTACTAACTCAATTATCTCGTCATCTACCCCTGGTAAATACCTGTTCAGAAATATTAAGATGAGTTTAATTTATTTTGAAAGTGTGCTTTGTTAATTATTATTGTGGATTATCAGGGGTGAGCGCTTAACTTTTGATTTGTTCTAGAAATTATTTTGGAAAATAGAACAGAATTTGTATTAATTTTCTTCTCTTGTATAATAGGTACGTAACCCTTTCTGAGGCTTCTATTTTAGGGAGAAAAATTATTATTGTGAATCAAAATGTCCTTAATTTAAGGATTACTCCTGTAGTTTGTTTGTTTTGAGAATTCAAGTATAATATATTATAAACCACAAAATGGTATATATTAGTGTATATAATTCGGTACTGCTTTCGTGTGCGTTTACTAAACAATGGTGTGAGCAAGTACTCCATTGTAATTCATCCCTATTGCATCGCATGCCTCTGTGTGAACGAAGTTCTTTGCTTGGAGGTATTGCATATAACGTATGATCTATGTATAAATAAGTACAAATCTATTGTGAGAAATGCATTTTCATCAAAGTTTGGATGGGTGAAGAGGATAAGGGTTGATGTGTACAACTTTTATGCGAATTAAAGAAATTTGTGTAAGTACATTGCGGGGAAAACACTCCTAATATTAATAAAATGTTTTCAATTTGATAAATGTTTGTAAACGACGGATTAATATTAAGTAAAATATAAATTTGAAAGGAATATTCGAAACTTAATCACATCCTTTATACTCGCAATATCCATACTAAATTTAATCGCGTCCTTTATGTTCGCAATATCCATACCAAAATAGAATCGGATTAAAATAAATTCTTCCATTGAATCCCGCAATAATTATATAAAACACTGGAGCCATTAAATTTTACAATCTTTTTAATAGATTTATTATTCTTAATTCGCTATAATATTCAAAAATAATTCAAAATAATTTTTTTACATACATTTTTAGTAATTGAAGAGTTCGGCCGAATAACGGTCTGTGTTTTTTTTAAACATCACAGGAGACAATAAAAGTTATCGCTAAATTAGGGAAACATCTTTTTTCCCTGGAAGTAAACGTAGGCCGTTATTCCGTCAAATTCTTATGGCAGTGACATTACTTATGTCATTGTTTTCAGGCAATATGCCTCATTATGTCAATAGGCTTCATTATGTCTAAATCATCCAGTTTCACTTAATGTGACGGAATTTCAATAGGTTTATTAAAATAAAAAAAATTTATTCCATAGTTTAGAATGCAGCAGATTCATAAATAAAAACTGCAACGAGACGATGTACAAATGTAACAATAAATAAATAAATAAAACAATTAACGCAACTGCAACCAAGACCGTTGTTCCAATTACGGAACTCACAATTTCAGCTGTGTAAAGCAGTATAGCAACGATATCTGTTGGTTTTTGCAGTAAGTTATTTAAGGAGCATGTAGCGGAAGCTACATAGAATGTTATTCAGTCAAAAACTCGATTTTGCTAAGAATGTAACATTCGGCCGAACTCTTCCATTATTGGATTGACTATTTCAATTTTTTTAATATTTTACGGTGAAAATTCACTAACTCTGAGCTAAAAAAAAAACTCTTTAACTCATCCAAAATATTGAATCAGAAAATAGACGCTACAATTTTGTATTGTTCATATAACACTAGAACGTAAATAGTCTCGTTCAAAATAATGAATATCCTGTTTATTTATTATATAAACCTAGCAATCCGGGGATCTTTGCGCATCGCAGCGCTCTATGTACAAGTCGTTTCGCCGAGTGGCGCGTTCAATGGGACCCCCCGCAAGCCCCCATGACTTTTATAAGCCCAATAGGTTTTGCATATTAATCATAATATCCGCCCCAGATCGGATAAGGGACTTAGCAAATATTCACCAAGGGTCGGACGGAAGCGGAACCGTTTGATTTCTACCCCCTTAATCGGGCAAAGCGCTTTTTGTGCGTCACACACGAAGTCAAATAATTCACAAAGGGTTGTTTCTATGCCGGAGCTTTTTTAGATTCGTGATAAGCCTTGTGATGAATGTCGCTTTCGGCACTTCGGGTCCGGAATGTGAGGAACTCGGGTCGAATTGTTTGGGTGTGACTGCCAACCCGCCAACCCATGCAGATATTTATTTGACGATTAAATTTTATTTTTTACATTTGCATATTTCATCTAATCTAACCCAATCCTATAATAGCCTATCTTTTTGGTACTTCTTAATATTTGACGATTACATATTTCAATTTACTTAATATTTTGGTGGCTTGGCACAAGACATTCAGTGAAATATATTATAGTCACAAGGGCAGTGCAACGCATTCAAAATATAATCATTCAATCAGTTAGTCAACTCGTGAACTATTTAAAATTAATTATTCTGTATATCTTTTTTTATACGTTATTCAGTTTGCACATCACAAGAGTGATATATTTATATGCAAATACTAAGTACTATTTACTAAAGATCGACTAAATAAATACATCATGTTTATTATTAAATTGTATTTTGAACTAATTCTACATACCTATCATGTCACTATTCTCAATTGGCTTTAACACAAAAAATAAATATTAACTAACGCCGTTTCCCCGCGAGAGCAGATAGGATAGAGCGTCACACTCTTCTGTCATACATACATACATTCATATATCTTCTCATACAAGCTCACCGATTATTGAGGCTTCTAGCAGGACCGTCCTCTAGAATCTGGTTTACCCGGTCATGGCAAGTCTTCCACGAACGTCTTTTACTTCTGGTGCAATCAACACTTGCGTCATATATCTTTCTTACTATTCTCTCCTCATTCGTCCTTTCCATATGACCAAACCACCTAAGTGATCCTCTCTTAATCTTACTCACTATACTAAGATTAGCTTTACATTATTTTCTTATTTCTTCATTCTTTACTCTGTCATAAATGAATCTGCGACACATACACAACGAGTGATCGATCTCATTTCCACTACATTCAGTCTACTTTCGGTCCTCTTCTGCCAGCTCCAGGCCTCACTTCCATACATCAGTGTCGGTACCAGGACTAATTGTGTATTGCTAGTCTTGCTTCAGTTGATAAGCTTCCGTTGGATATATTTCCATTCAAAGCGCCGTTGAATAATTTCTTCTGTCCATCGTTATAAAGTTTATTTTTGACGTTTCGTATTTTTTTTGTACTAAAAATATTATATATACATATGTTTTAAATTTATATTTATATTTTATTTATTTATTTTTATATTTATTTATAAATTTGATAAGTGTCTAAAATATTTATGAAGTGTTAAGTCATAATAGTGTACTTGTAATTAGTGATCATTACCACCATTATTTAAACCGCTATTGTGACTGTGATTGTGTTCAACTTTAACGATGATTAGTAATTGCTTATTCGTGATTCTTAGCAGTTACAGTTAATAGATAAATCTCAGTTACCAATCACTGTTATAATCGAACACAATAACGATCTGCCATTACTACGAGTAATCTTTATTAATGTACACTTATTTAAAGTCTAAGTAATATATGATATTCAAATAAATTACAAGGCGTACTTTTATTTTCTTTATTATTTTATGCATCTCGTTGACGATATTTAAAAAACCCAAAATTATCATTTTTAAATGATAATTTTGCTACAAGTCAGTTGCACTCGAAATGTTGCAAATGCTGAGAAATGGGTTATAAATTTGAGAAAGTTTTGGATAATTCTGCTTTGGGTAGAACATAATATTTTGTATTTTCTATGCTTTTAAAATTTGCGAACACTACAGTTGCGCGAAATGGTTCCACATTTAACGATACACCGCTTCGGTATATTTCGTTTGAACTGCAAACTCCGGTCCAAATGCTACTGCGCTAAAATGCAATCGCACAGAAATGCTACCGTCGTGAAATAAATGCATTTTCTCCCGGTGTTGCAATAACAGCACCGCACACGGGGTGACTTGGAGAATTATAGAAGAAAGGGGAACGTTGTATGAGGATTTATTCCCAGCTTAACCGAATGGACCCGTTTTGTACAGGGTAGAAAAGAGAAACTTTCGCGAATTTACTTGATTTTCCTTTTTTTAATAAAATTAAAAAGGCATCTAGACTTAATTACATTAATTTTTGATCGAGAGTGTTTTTTTTTTTACTTCAGTCAATTAAGGTTTTAATATAGCGTATACAAATTATAACTTAACTAGTAAAACATACGCGATATTAGTTGCGTAGATATTCGAGTTGATGTAAGATTCTACTATCGAAAAAATTTTTGTACCTACTAGTATTTTGTGATACATTGAATGTACTGCTTTAACTTGAAACTTTTTGGAATCTTTTTTAAATAAACCTAATTGACAATTGACACATCTATACAAATCTCTTAAAATTTTATAAAAAATTCCGCTACCTTGATTCTGAATGAAACACATTATTACAAAGTTATTTATTTCTTTCCTAATAATTTTAAACACCCTATGAACCCAGTAGTTTTATACCGCGCACAGTGACAAATAGTCGTATCGCAATATCATTCATTGTACCTTATAACTGACGCGTTACGTTCCATTATTTAACTCAACGATTGTAATATAATGATTTTGAGTATTTTTATGAAATTGTGGATGCTTTTAAATAGTCTGCTTTTGAACATTGATATTGCACTTATGTAAATCTTTGGCCAACGCTTCAAAATCTTTAATGATGTCATTCCTGATCATGGACAGCAATGAGTTTCGAAAGGTTGACCAAAAAAAGACATGGTATATGGTATACAAAAAACTATGAGAGGCTTTAAAATCTGAGAGTTTTTAAAATTTATTTACGAGTATTTATTTTCTATTCTAATAACGTTTCTGTTCTTATTTTTTATTTATTATCTTAGTTTTATTAACCACTGAATTAAAACTAAGATAATAAATAAAAAATATGAATTTTAACCACAAAGTTAATATTGCTAATTTTAAAAGTATTTCTGTTCTTGTTACGCAAGAATTGAATAATTAAATAATATATGAAACCTTTCCAAATAAAGGTTGTTGTTGTTTAAGTGGGTTAGAATTAAAACAGCTTTTATTTTATTTATAAAGGTATATTTTTCGTTTTCTTATAATTAACGACAATGTGTAAACTTTATGAAAAATAAACGTAATCTTAATAACTAGCTATAATATAATTTATAAATAAAAAGACGAAATACTTTGTTTAAACAATTATTTATTGATAAATCAACATGTTTCGATACCTGTGGTATCTTCTTCAGAAAACAATGTATACCTACTGAAATTAAAAATACAAGCATAGATAAAAATTAAACTGTAATGAGGTGAATAAGTAAGAACTAATATGAAAACAAATTTAAAAGGTGACTATTTGCGGAGGATTTGGTTGTTTATAATATTTAGCTTGCTATTAACACTTTTTCTTATTTCTAAAATTTTAAAGTTATCTAACTGTAAACTCCTAGTATTTGCAAGTATAATTTCTAAACCCTTGTTAATGTCAAAATATTTTTTTTTTTTTCCAAAAGTTGATTGGAAAATTCAGAATAGTCGTTGCTATTTAGGCATCTCAAATTCTCCTTAATTCTAATATAAAATTTTCTGAAAGTTTTACTTATATAAAAATAATTGTAATCATTGGAAATTAATTTGTAAACCCCCGATTTTTTTCTAAATATCGTTCTTATTTTTGTTATTTAATATATAATTCTTTAATTTGTTATTAGTGTAAAAAGCTGGTTGTATAGAATTTCGGATATATTTTATAATTGAATTTGGTTTATATAATTTGTGGCCACTGAGTAATTTTGCTAATATTGAAGAATATAATATAATTATTTAACTTCGTTTAAGTCATCATTTGTTTAGTGACTTCATAATGTGATCAGCCTAGTTCCTTCTTATTTTCGATGCGTGAGTCAACTAATAAATAAATAAAAAATAATATTTTTGTTGATACCACCATTTATTTTTAATGAAAACACATTTTGTTGTGAAGTTCCAATTTCAGAACATAGGTCTATGACGAATGGTAATGCATTTCTCCGAAACTTTACATATCCGGGGAAATGCGTTACTATTTCGTTAAAAGTTACGGGTTCGTATCTCGGTAATAACCAAAATATATTTTAAATATGAATTGAATATATTAATTAGAAAGATATACATATAAAATCAATTTTCAATAAATCAAGGTAGATAGATGGCTCTTTCAAATAATGGAACGATTAAATGTATTAATATCAAAAAGGTAACATATAGGTTCGAAAATTTGTCACTAAAAATATCGTCGCTGTAGCATAGTTGGATAATGCACCTTCCCCGTTTTGGAAAGAGATCCAGCTTCGAATCCCGGTGACGCAACAATAGTATTTTTCGACAATTGATTTTATATGCATATCTTTCTAATTAATATGTTTAATTCATATTTAAAATATCACAGACCTTTATTCTGAATAACTACAACTTTACAATATGAATGTGTTCTCCTAACAAAATATATTTTTCTGTACATGTTTCTAATTGATTAATTTAATTTGTATTAAAAAAACCATTTATTATTTAACATAAACTATATCCTGGCGTGCATATAGCTGCCCAATTAACCACTGTTGAAGTTAAGCAGCAATGTTCGTTGACCCTCAACGATTTTGCTCGAATCCTCTATATATTTGTTCGAAGCGATTACGCTCGCTCTGAAATACGTGTCGGAAAACACACTGTATGCACGACGTGTGCACTGTGCACATGACGTGGGATTTCTAATGTCGCAATTTTTCATTCCATTATAAAAGACAAGAAAATATCTTGAGAACTAACTTAATTCCTTACTGATTGAGTGTTTCAACTTGTGTTATAATTTTCTTCTTTAATATATATTATATTTACAATATTATAAATTCAAATATAACCAGCTCTTTCAATGCTTTCCTTGCCGGGATATTGAATTTCCCTACTAAAACAAATCCAGTGTTTGTTTAACATGGAGAAATGGCGAATGCAGTGTGCATTTTTCACGGTAGATGCATTTAATTTAATTTGAAATAACTGGAGGTTTCGCACAGCGAAGGTGGCCGTGACTAGAATTAAGTAACCCTTCTTCTGAAAGCTCTGGCAAAACTGCTTATAGAAAGTGCTCTTTTTTATTTAGTATTGTGTTGTTTATGCATAAGAAGGCTAGTTAGGGAGAGACGATCAGGGCTGAGATTTGTTAAATTATTTCTTTTAAATAATACATATTATGTAGTAATTACATTTTTTGTTGATCATTACACTATATTCAATTATGGATGTTTCACTCGTAAGAAATTTAATTTAATATAATTTATTAGTGTAGTTATTCATTATAGTCTCCAACAAGTTCAACGCAAATTTGTTCAACTCGTCATTTACAGAATTATTGGAGTTAATAAAAGATCAACTACTTGGTGGATATAAGTTAAATTACTTATCACTAAAGTTTATTGTTACATACAGAATAACGGATATTTATGTATTTCCATAATTGATAATAATTATAATCGTAGGGTAGGCCCACTAATCATTCGAAGGAGCGTTCATCGCAAGAATGTGACACAGTAGAGTGATACACTAGATGGAAGCACGTAAGTCAAGAAGTTGCGGGGTACAAGCGGGTATAAGCGAGGGTAATTGTAAAATAAATGTCGGGTGATAGTACGTTACTGAATACTTTCTAACTACAATATTTTGAAGTAATTTGTACAATACACCTCACAAAAATTTTATGGAGCAACTTTAAAATTAAAAAAAAAAAAACATTATTTGCATTAACGACATTAGTGTATATCTCTCTTGACAAAGATACAGCGGTATCAAAATCAAAGTAATCAATAATTATGTTTAACCACGTCAACGTTGTAAACATTTAAATTACTATTAAATTTTTATATTCATATTTTGTATTTTATATGGATGGCGCGTACGTCAAAAACCTGCCCGCCACACATTTAAAATCGCAAGGCAGCGCGTGGCAGCATACCATATCGCTTTGTAACATATTTCATGTGATTATTAATAAATTTAACAACAGCATTTGTAACACCTTTACCATTTTTGAATTTTTTATTACACATTTTATTCTATGTAACATTTTGGCATACATCATTACAATTTGGTTTTTTTTATTATATTAATGAGTTATATTGTATTGAAAAATGTTGTTATTCTGAATTGGTTTCTTTTTTACGCCGTTGTTACCTTGCCTTATTGTAATTATATATTTTTTTGTAAATTGCACTTGCGCTGTGCAAAAGTATTATGGTGTACATCTTTTTTACTTCTTGCTTAATCTAAAATCGCTCATCGTTCTTGTTGTATTTATTCAGCTTCGGAGTTTTTTCTACAAAACTCTGTCGTGAAAAGACACATCTAAGTAATGAATGGAATAAGGGCGCGGATTAAGCCTTAATCCCGGACTAAAAAGAAAATCACTGCAAGCATTTTTCCATAGTCAATACAACGACAGGCGGGTGTTTTTTTTTAAACACAATTGAGAATTACTCGGGTAAGAGAATGATGGAATATATATACTAAAGAATGGACGATTGGGAGGGCTCCTGTGGGGTACAAACCACCCCTAGTCGTTACAAAAGTGTGCAAATCACCCGGAGAGGATTAGTGTTAAGTGCATTGACATTAATTGGATTCTGTGGTCTCTCATTCTTTATTCACAGCTTTTGTTTCGTCGGCTAGAAGTGTTGCACTTAAAAATAAAACCTAAGAGTGCTGCAAAGTTTGTAGCTTGAGCCACTTCCTGCTGTTTGTTTAATTTTTTTAATGCTGTTCATTTTTTAATGTTTCCTACTGAAGAACAGTTGTATCAATTGATATTTACATCATTCAGTCATTCAAATAAAATACAATGATATCTGATGTTATCAGTTTGGTGTTATCTTCCTCTATCTCATCCGCTTCAGTCAACTCGGAAAATCTACGAGGACGCATGAGCACACTACACTGCCTTGGTCAGCCGAATATTTTTCCCAGCTTTTCCGATAGCATTATGTTTTCGCACTGAAAATCCCACCGCTTGGATCAGCGAAATTGCAGAGTTCATCGCATTGAAAATTGTTTGAGTTCGTGATTGGATAATTTTATGCGCCCCACGTTTTAGGGTTCAGGGCGATTGCTATAAAAAAGTATTTTTGAATCCAAAACAAAAACCAAAATAAAAACATGAACTGAAATCCGCGGAATATGGAAGAGCATTACATTCTGAAGGGTCCCAGATTCTGGGTCTTTTAAGAATTAATTAGAGTACACCTAGTATCGATTTAAGCGGTCACTTTGGAGAGAGAGCTTGAAGATACTTGTTGAATTTACTTTTGTTATTTTTATATGTAAAAAAGACAATCTGCCATTTAGGGAAGGAGAAATGAAGCGATCTGCCTTTTTTTAAAGGAGATATATTATAGGCGACGGGCAAATATTCTTCTGCGATTAATGTGTCATCAATACTTTATAAATATTTAATTTAAGGTTAATTGAATAACGTATCTGAAAATATATACAAATGTCTGGCGAAGGTGAGTCTGATGAGTCATGGCCGTAGATATTTAAAAAAAAAAACAGAAAAATTAAAATGTTAACTTTTTAAAATATTTCATTTATAGGATTTATATTGAAGGAATTAATTTCATTAGGCTCTGAAATATGAATTGTTATTTTTAAATAATGAATTGGGTGGTGTAATATTACTCACGTCATTGCCTTAGATTCTTCGGCCAGAATGTCCTTTGTCTTCCAGTTCCTCTTCAAAGTTGCCTCTTCTTCTAGCAATTTTGCCTTGAATAAGATGCAAGATCTGATGTTTTTTTCTAAATGTCACGTCAAAAGATTGCACTTTCTGAGTTATTATATTAAATTTATTTGTAATTATATAATTTTTTTTTTCTTTCGTATTGTCATTAGTTACCCTTTCAATTGATATTATACAAGTCACATTTTGCATGCTTCAAGTCACTTTGGCATTGATTGGAAATGGAAATAACACAAAACGTGTTTAATCCTTTGCATCCACTAAAATGATTTAAATGTTTTATATCTCATGCGGGAAATAAAAGACGTATTTTAAATAATACAACTTTGAAGGATGTGTATTATTCACTTGTGTGTTTTACAGGAGTCACTTCGTTAATAACAAAAAGCAAATTTAGTCCAAACTCATGATGCTGAATTTGATTGCTCCATGAATTTATGATAGACTACTTACTCCACGGTATGCTCTTTCATGAATTGTTCAATGGTCGCCTCCGAATCTTGGTGGTATTTGCATTCTGTGTCCGCGCGTATTATTGTTTCATACGACAATTTCTCCTGGTCTAGTTTTCACGGTATTCTCCTGCGAAATCTTTTCAGAGCGGAAAACGCTAGCCTTAAAAAGCCGCTTCCAGTGATAACAACTTACATAAAATATTACCTATTAACTTACCTAGACTTGTTTCGTATGTAAATTACATATCCAAGGTTGTCGAAATGAGCCATTTATTGGTGACCTTCCAACCTAATATTTAATAAGTCAAAAATAAATCAACTAAATACAGAACAAAATATACTATAATATCATAAAATTAAATTTCGCTTGGGAATATCAAAAATAAAACAGTATTATTATTCATATTATTTATGAATTAAAAATTCAATATTTATTATAATTAAAAGTTTATGTCACATTTCAATAAATATTGTCAGGGATTTGCATTCAAACTGTACATTTTTAATGTACTCACAGTAAGTTATATAAAATTCATAATACGTAACATTGATGTAACATACAATAGTAGCTAATAATGAACATAACGCCATTTCTAGTCACATTTGATGTAAATAGGAACCTTTGGATAAATGTCACTCTTAAATAACAACGAAACATGAAAAAAAAGTTATCACGTGCTGCTCGATGCCATGGATAGAACGCCAGGCCCCGAGCTCATGTCACCAGCTAACTACAATCGGCACTTACAAATGTTGAGTTCTTACTCGGTATCGTCTATGGGCCGCTTCAAGAGAGTTATTTTGTCTGTAGGAAAGGGTTAATACACAATGATAACAAATTTGTTCACAATTATAAACTATTATTTAACAATAACATATTTTACAACCACCCACGCTTCACTTGACTTATCTAATTTTTGTCCTTGTCCTTATGACCGTGTTTCACTTCACTTTCTACTCTTCTTTTCAGCACCATTTCTTTTTAGATGATCTTGTACATCAAAGGTCCTAGAGATCCGACCAAACGGAGCTCAACGCGGATCAGCTCCCCGAAAGCACGCCGTCATCTCACCAGAAATATAGCCAATGTTGTCCTGCTTCTAGTTATAAACCTTACAAGCCTTTTGCCTTTTTTTTCGTCTTGGCCAGCTCTCTTCCCTCAACCACATCAGTCGCGATCTGCTCACCAGAAAAAAGTGACAACTCCCGTCTTACATTGCGGGTTTCTCATCGGCTGACTGATATTGACTGCTGTCGGTTCCACAGTCAATGTGACATTTTACATCTAACGTTTTTGGCAGGCATTCACACATGGACGTATGCATCCTAACGTTACAGTATGTTTTTTCTCTTTTGGACTTTATGTCATATATTATCATTGAAACAAAGTTCACATTTTTCAATGACTATTGATTCGGTCCTCAAGAAACAAATTGTTACGTTTCTAAAATCAGTCACTAAAAATAATGGAAATATGTAATTTAGAATATTTACTATATCTCACGATTAGAAGACATGAAGATATTGTATGTACATGCGAGTATATCTTAATTATATTGAATTTTAATTATTTACTGATAATACGTCAGATTGTTGCATTGTTGACTTAAAAAACAAGTTTTAGTCACAGTACAAGGGAGTAGGCTCTCTAAGCTGGACATTTCAACCCTGCACAAGGCGACAGGGTATTTTGATTCCGGATAACAAGGATGATAAAATGAAAATTCATTTTTTTAGAAGCCATAACAACGCGCCATTTTATGGTGGCGATATAACACGATTTTCGCATCACAGATTCGGATTATTGTACCTATTTATTTTATTTTATAGTTATATACATCGTAAAGAAGCGCGATGGTACTGGATTAGGGAAGCTTAGTATGTTTATCTTTTTAAGGCTGGTGATTCTGGATTATATTAAATATTCTGTATTTATATCTTATTATTACTACATATTATATAATGTATATAGTTTTTGCTAGGAAGTAGGCAAAGCTGAGAAAACTGTAAATTTTTATTTATTTTGTCAAGGTTTTTATTACATCTAATATTTTATAGGTATATTTAATACTGCAGTTATACCTACATAGCCCGTTGAATGTAATCTTTATAAGAATATTTTGTATTGGATCAGTTTTTATAGAATAAATTTGTAAAATAATATTTTTTTCCTGAATAATGATAAATTTATTTAACATTAAGTGTTAACAATACCTAGTAAAATTATATTTATATGTTATTAGACAAATTTGTTCTAAATACAATTTTATTAATGAATTAGTATTAAGATTACCGATGTATGATAAAATGTGTGAATGTGGATCAGGCGATAATTGTGTGTTTGGACAGAAAAGTGTGTCGCACTACCCTCTTTGTATGGTTAGTTAGTTAGTAGATTACCGGGTTTCGAAGATGTCAAAATTTGATATGTAATTTATGCAACCAAATAAGTAGTTAAACTTCATTTTTGCCCTACTAGGTAAATACTTGTCTTGTAAGAATAATATAACATTAGGAACTTTTGTCAATATACGTAAATGTAAAAAAGAGGATATATTTTTTAATTTAAATTCAAGTCATAGTGTGTGCAAATTAAAATAGATGAAATGAGCAATTTAATACATATTTATGCTCAGTATTTCATTCGCATTGGCACGAACTTTTAAACAGAATGCGACGTAAAGTTCTGTTGGGCTTTAAGCATGATACTAAACACATAAAACCGCCGATTTTATGTGTGGTATACTTTGTACTCTGAATCTGAAAAATCATCTAAAAATTTTGCATATTTAAAACAATATTCCTCGTTATTGAATCTACCCCCATTGCGTTATTGACATTGAAGCATACTATATCGAAACCCACTATAGTATTTCTCGTTACCACTACGGTTTAATTCGTAAGCACTTATGTGTATTTTTTACAAGTTTTGCAGATTTTTGAAAATAATTTTCAATTACACAGCATTCTTAATAAATTTGTAGCTTACCTAATGAAGGGGATGACTGGTAAAGGGCTCCAATGTTGAGTATTTTGTTAGGGAGCTTTTTGGAAGCAACAACGGCCGGTGGATTGTAGCTATTTAATAAGCGGACAAAGAAAATAAAATCAGATTGTCTCGCTTGTCGGTACACGGGATGCTGATGGCGCAGATACCCCACCCCCTCCCTCGCAAACCCCAATCTCTTTACATCCTCGAACTCCATCCCTTGAACATTTAGCCCCAGAAAGCTGAGGGTGAATTACAAAATATTTTTAAATGAAAAACGCTAGATTATGTATTTATATTTATATTGGACAAGATAGTGCTTCTTATATTATATATAATACAGTTTCATTTAACGTATCGCAGTCCGTAGTGCTTACGTGTGCAAATATAATTTTTTTTAAATTTCGTTTTTCGGTAACACTACGAAAATATGATCATGAATTTCAAACAACACAAATATATTAAAATAATAGTTTTCTATTTGTATGGGTAGAATAGTTTATTTTTCATGGTAATGTTACAACACACACACGCACGTACGCACGCCCACACATATATTTATATATATACAGTCGATTCCACTTAGTGGAGACGGATCGGGACCAGGAAATATGGCCCAATTAAGCGGCTGCCCCAATTAACGGAAGCGAGGGTAAAATTAAACAATGAATGTTTTTCTTTATGTATTATTTTTCTCATTGTGTATTAATACATTCTTGAACAAAAATATAAATTCCAGTTTGAGCTTCCTATGACGCCAATTCCTCACGCAGTAGATTTTGGTGCACTAGTTCAGCGAGCTGACGCGCGACGTTGACGCAATTTATTTTTTATTTTTTTTATCATTCTTCTTTTAATACCTAATACTTTTTAGTTATTATCCGAGTGACTTAAAAGTGTCAAATCATTACTTGGCATTTTGCCGCAAAATTGGTTACAAATTTTTAAACATTGAAGTTGTGTGTATAATAATTGTGATCTTAAATTTATTATCCCAATTAAGCGATGTAAATTACCGTTAGTTCCATGGTTTGGTTTCCGTTCCTTAACCGGCCACCCAATTAATATATGTGTTATATTTATACTTGTATTTAGATAATTGTCTGAAAGAACGAATATATTAATGTTGGAGCGAAAATGGGCGATTTAATTGTATGCTGTTTATTGTACGCCGATGATGCAGTGATAATGGCAAATAATGAACAAGAATTACAGAGGCTAGTGAATAGAATGTACGATGTATGGAAGGAAAGCGACCTTATTATTTATTTATTTTTGTGTAGCGTAAATAGTACATAAGAAAAATAAAGGTAATTGCTTTACTACACTTTTTGGACTTTGGTTTCATGGCTAACAGGGTACCGGGTCCGCTGGACCCCTTGCCCCTTCATCGTGAAGTTGTGCCTAATGGCCTGTTAAGTTTTATTATTATAGGTTTTTTATTATTATTCTGCAATCTTTACTACACGTAGTCTGTTCTAAAGCGATTACCTGTAAAGTTATTAAAAGTTATAAATGTTAAGAGGTAAGTATTATAATGAGTGAGTTATAAAAAATTATGTGAAAAAAAATATAATCAGAAGTTATAAAACGATATTGAAAAAAAGGTTTGAAAATATTATTTTTAGTAATATACAATAGTCGGTGACAAGAATGTGCGGGTTGTTAGGTTAGCACAAATGACAAATGTTTAATTTTGCTTTCTACCCACATCAAGCAATCACTTTGTTATTTTTGGTTTGAAGTCATTAATCACTTTAGACCCTTTAAGGTCTAGAAAACGTTATGTGAAAAAAGTATAATCAGAAGTTATATAAAGATATTGAAAAAAATTACAAAAATATTATTGTCAGTAATATACAATAGTCAGTGACAAGAATGTGTGGGTAGTTAGGTTAGCACAAATGACAAATTGGTCTCATTTTGCTTTCTACCCACATCAATCAACCACTTTGTTATTTTTGGTTTGAAGTCATTAATCATTTTAGATCCTTTAATGTCTAGAAAACGTTATGTGAAAAAGTATAATCAGAAGTTATAAAATGTGAAAAATTATTATTGTCAGTAATAATACAATAGTCAGTGACAAGAATGTGTGGTTAGTTTAGTTAGGTTAGCACAAATGACAAATTGGTTTCATTTTGCTTTCTACCCACATCAAGCAACCACTTTGTTATTTTTGGTTTGAAGTCATTAATCACATTAAACCCTTTAAGGTCTAGTGGCAATTTATTAAATATTCTCGGAGCACAAAATAAGCATTATGAATATCAACAAGTCGAAAGTGATGGTATTCGAAAAGGAGGAGAGCAAGACAACTTGTAAAATACTTGTAGGTAATGAATGTTTGGAACAAGTAGATGAGTTTGTGTATTTGAGAAGTATGTCCAATAGAAACGGAAAGATAGAGAAAGATATCGAAAGGATAAAGACTGCAAGGTATTAAACGGTGCTTTGAATGGAATTATAGCTAATAGGAACTTCTCAAGTAAGACAAGACTAGCGGTTCATAATGAAGTCCTGGTACCGACACTGATGTATAAAAGTGAGGCACGGAACTGGCAGAAGAAGAACGAAAATAGACTGAGTGCAGTGGAATTGAGATCACTTAAGCGTATATGTGGTAGACCCATTTATGACAGAGTAAATAATGTAAAGCTGATCTTAGTATAGTGAGTAAGATTAAGAAAGGATTAGGTGGTATGGTCATACAGAACAGATGAATGAGGAAAGAATGGTAAAAAAGATATATCACGCATGTGTTGACGGCACCAGAAGTAGAGGACATTCGCAGAAGACTTGGCACGATCAAGTAAACGAGATACTAGAGGACGGTCCTGTTAGAAGCTTCAATAATCGTCGAGCTTGTATGAGATGATATATGAATGTATATGAGGCGAGAATTGTATGTCAGGATGGAAGAGTGTGGCGCTCTATTCTCTCTGCCTACCTCGCGGGGAAAAGGCGTGATGGTAATTATGTAAGTATAAAAGATAATGGATTATTTTCTGTGGGAAACCGCGTCAAATAGTCCCGAAAATAACTTTTATACTCCCGACGTTTCGAGTAAATATCATTACTTATTCTCAATGGGCTTTTATCCTGAATCCTGTTTTAAACTGACGAGTAAACTCAATCGTTCGACGCAAGAGCCAAAGTGAAAGTGAGTTACAATTTTAGTAGGTACTTAATATTATTAGTTGATGTCCCGATTATCTGTATTTAATGGTAACGAAAGGTGACTTGTAATTTTGTTATTTGTTTAATAGCCGGCTTTGTGCATATCTAATTACCTTGCTAAGTGATTCTTTGATTATTATATTATATTATAGGGGAATTGTTGGTTTGTTATGAATGATTCGGTTTTTTTGGATGAATGTACTGTCGTGGACGACTGTATCGAAGATAATAATCAAAGATTTTGCTAGAGAAGATGTATAAATGTGGACGAGGCAAAAATGGCATGCTGATATAAAAGAGTGGTGTTAGATATTAGTTCTGAAATTCATTTGTGTTTTATATGTTTTATGTTTCATGTATGTGACATGTTATTTATTAAACCCCGTCCACTCGCAATATATATATATATTATATTTTTATAATTATAAGAACACCGATGTACAACACGCGGCGTGGTGTAGTAACTCCGACTTCTCCCGCCCAGCATGAGCCTGTAACTATCGGAAAGTCGCTTACGCACTAATATCGGAAAACCGTGAACGGTAAAAATGTATACAAAAGTCAATATTTCCCCGGCGTAATCGGCGTGTATTGTCGTTTGACTTTGCGTAATTTTCCGAGTATATTTTGTTCCATTGTATGGGTTATAATATGATCGGAATTTTTTCGCGTAATGGAAATTTTGTAATTGAATTTGAATGGTTTTTATAAATGTGATTGAAAAATCGTTAATGGTCCACCTGTGATTACATTGTGAGAGTTTATTAAAATTAATTTGTTTTCAATATCCTGGATATGTATTCCAGTTAATTAATAATGTTATTATTATTTATTAAAATTGTAATGGCCCCCGGGATGGTGGACAATTTTAAATTATTACATTTTGTTTTCAAAAATACTTAGCCATTGAGAAAATCGTGATCCGAAAGCACCCTTTTCGGTGATTTTTATTAATCTTTTTTTATATTGCACGTTTCCTTTGTAATGCAAATATTTATATGTTTCAAATATTTTCAAAAATATAATGTCCATTCTTACTTTAACACTAATCACAAGTATGTTTACACAATAAACAAATATATCGTATCAATTATAGAAAGATCTTATTATTTTAAGTTGAGGGTTTTCTACACTTTTTTAGTCGTGAATAAATTTATATATTGTATTGTGTTGTGTACGTATGTCAATTAATTTATTGTACAGTGGCTGCATGTACACTAAAAGTAATATGGTAAAAGATTATATACTGGTACATACGTATATTCAACGATGAAACATTAAACAATATAAATAAAAATTATAAATGTATAACGGGTCAGATGAAAAATATATTCATACCGAAGCAAAGAGAGTGACAACGTGACATATATGATCAAATATTATAGACCATTTAAATGGTGATAGGGGGTAGGGGGTGACCTGCTCAAGAATTCTTTCCATTCTATTCTTCCACCTCTAATTTTAACTTTAAAAATAAATAAACTTTTACCGTTCACATTTCCGTCTGCCTTGCGAGGGGCATTATCCATGTGCATGATACATAAAGAACAGCATGATGGATTACTGCAATAGTAGGTACATAATTTTAACTTAAGAGACAACAGAAAAATATTAAATATTTTTCGACATATTTGCTTTTAATGTATATTACAAAACAGACTAAATGTAGAAATAAAATAAAAACACAATTTTAGACCAATATATCGACCCCTCGGAATTACAAGGTTCCATCTGACAATGACACTGTTTTTAGATAGTGAGCTCAAATGTGTTAATTAATTTATGATCATTTTTAAGGTCTTAAATTATTTTTAGTATTATCAATGTCCACTGTATGATGAGGGAAATTAAAAATAATAAAAAAAAACATTGTAAAATAACAATAATGATCCATAATTTGAAATAAATAACTGATGCAGTTGGAACTTTCAGCTCTTGCTATTTCCTTTAATATCCGTTAAATATATAGAAGAAATAAAGAATAATATATTTGGAACTCATTTTCAAGTAATAACCATAATTAGTCCAAAATATTAGTTGGAACCTTGTTATTCTAAGGGTTCAAGATAAAGATAGTGCCATCTTATACTTACATATTATCTACTTCTATATATAATAGATAAACGTTAATAATTTGTTTGTAGTATATCGCACATCAAATTCTGTGAGATATTATAATCAGATGCCTATTATCATTACAGTTCTTAAGCATTACCCATCACAATAAGATTCATTTGTCAAAATTTTAATTTTTTTTTTCCTTACATCAATGTCACATTCAAGTGATAAATAATAAAACAAAGCAATCATCATACTTCCATACGCGTTCAGTTTCTATTTTCTAAAAAGGTTTTGCATTATTCCGTTTAATCCCGGATAATCCATCTCTCCCGTTTCGCCGATAATGAAATAACCGAGTGTTGCAAATGGCCTCCTCCGCATCCTGTCCCACATTTCTTCACTATAAAGCCCTGTCCCCCACCCCCCACCCGACTGGAATTTTCTTTTAATAAACCTTCACCTCGCCCCGCCGCTCCCTGCCCCAGTCCGCTACTTTGCTTTGATGCTTCTGCATTCTCCGCTCCAAATCGATTGCTATTGTTGTTTTGAAATAACTTTTAAAAGTATTTCAATTTATATTCCAAGTTTCTGATCGACTCGAAATTGGGGTGTGTATATTTCGGCGCTTTGAAAAATGTTTAAATATACTTATTTAGTGCTTGTACCTACCTTTCTTATTCTCTTTGAAGTTTATTGTGGAAATAATAATTCGGGTTCCGCACAATATCCTAATTATTTACTATCCTTTTGTATTTACGTTCCCTATCGAACTGAATATCGTGGATTTGTTCCCCAAATACGTGTACGAGTAGCAATTCTTCACGAATTATTACCCTATTTGAAATACGCACTATTTCCATACAACTAACCGGTTTGTCGCACCTTTCTGATCATTATTTGTTTCGGATGGAATATAGCAGAACGGTAGATAAAAGCAAAAATAAATTTCCGGGGTGGTTCAAAACAGCACTAAATCTTACCTTTATCCGAGGAATAAAATTTCTTTGTTAATTTATGAAAATTATTTGGCAGCGGGTAATTTTTGACACAATGACCCGTCGATGATGAATGACCCTGGGCCGATATCCAACACAATAGCGCTATCTTCCGGAAGCGGCATGAAGTATTAGAATATCATAGTACTATGTGACAACTGGTCACGCTCGCGAGATTGCTGCTATGAAAAGGCAACCTAGTATATTACGAGTATATCGATTATGTATATAAATCACAATGGTGACATGTCTGTGATTTTACTAAAATGAGCAATGAATACGAATTTGTTTATTTATAAATATTATTTCAGATAACGCATCCAAATTATGAACAATTTTTTTTTGCAGAATTGAAAGTTTCAAGTCCTCTCCAATAATATTTATACAGTTCTGGTGATGTGTCCAAATTTGTCAAACAAAAAATCGAAACATTTATGTAAAAATATACATAAGTAGACTGTCATATTATATGCACTTAGGGCGGGTTTTGTGATCAGAAGTAACTTTTTACTATAGTAAAAAAAGTTACTAAAGTAAAACTTTTTGCGAAAACGGGTTGATTGATCGTTAGTAAAAAATATTTACTTCTCGAAAGTACATCCCGTAGTAAACTCATCTTAGTCTGCGATATCCGATAGTTCAATATGTCAGACTTTTCAAAGCTATTCCAAAAGTCATGTGACACATTTATTCTTTGAAAGTTGCAGTATACGACAATAAATTATTCAATACCCCGTTATTTTAGTGATGAGAGCTCATCCGACAATGATTTCGTTGTTTAATTTGCATTATTACACATAATACGAAAAAAATTCACCACCAAAGTGACATATTGAACGCCTAGGCGAAAAACTCCATAGATAATGGATAAAATAAAGCATATTTCATTATTATTTGTCACACCTACAGACATCTCCATCTGTGCTTTGACAATAGTAAATTTGACGTTCGAAAAACCCGCAAATGATTTCAACCACGGACGTTAGTAAAAAGTTACCATAGTAAAGAGTTACTAATGATTACACAACCGGCCCTTAGTGTTTTTTTAAGATAAATATGATATAAAATATGTTTCCCACAGAGAGGTTAAAGGAATACCAAAAAAATATATTTTACATGCCTGCCCATACTCTGACCTTAATATTTGTTATGTTTTATTATTTAAAAAAAATCTACATACTTACGCATTTATAATGAATATTTTTTTGGTTCGATGTTTATGAAATAGAGAATAACACGAGTACTTGTCTCTTGAGAACTATCGTCTTATCTGCCTCGGACATCTTCCGTATTGTTTTATTGTGTATAACAAAGGAACGCGGCATAACAATGAGAATAAAGCGTCCCGTTTTGTATGGCACTGACTTAATTATTGTCCTGGTTTAGTGTTCAGCCATTAAGCTGGCTGCGGGCTGACTCAGCCAATAGGAAGTGCTTAAGACTCGGGATCAGTAGACTGGCTTCAAACTAAATTGTCCTAAGCCCAACAACCCCTGGTCTTCTGTGAGTGCACTCGCCCCTCTCTCTTATATACTTACACGATGCTTCTAATACCGAACGTTTGGGGGTGGTTAGTTGGCTCTCGGCCGCGTATGGTACCGGATTCTGGCTATCTTTTTACTCGGCATTATTAATGATATTTCTTACTTATCATTCGCCCTTGTTGCATTAAGCAGTTGGAATAGAGGTACGACTGTGTACATAACCTCATCTCGAAAGCTTTCATATAACTGCTATTATTTTTGATATGAAGTTGCATAATTTTAGCGTGCTTGTCTAGTGATACTCGCCTAGAGATTCAGCGGTCGAAGTTTCGTGCCTTATTCTAAGAGACTAACAATTTAGTCCTATTTTCATGTCACAAACATTTAGCTTTGTTTGAAAAATGTAAGAATATTGATGTGACACATATCTGTATTTTAATAAGATTATCAATTAGTTTATACTCAATTTGTTAATACAAATTGAGTTTTATAAGCAATAACCAATTTGAAATATTCCCTCTAAGGTGTGGTGGTGTGCGCGCGTACACGATTTTACATCATAGCGCAGACACAAAAATATAGCGCGTACACAATTTTTAACAACCCTTATTTTTCATGTGTCGGCTTCTATCGAAGGTTGGCGACCATATTGCAGTAAATTGATTTAACCTATTAACATTATCAATATCAAACCACTTTCTGAGGTAACACACTCAAAAAAATCTTTTTCTACCTGCGTCTCTGTTACTTTCTGCATAATGAGTTGGAAAAGATCATATTTTTCATTACGGAGAATATGTCCGAAGTGTACAGCTTTTCCGTACTAGTAGTTTTATTAATTATTTTGGCTTGTTTTTATGTCTTAATACATCTTCATTAGTAATGTGGTCAACCCAGGCCCTATAAGTAGCCCTATATGTGCTGGTATGGTAAAAAAAAAATTCTCCAACACACAAATAGTAGCACGGTTTCCTTAAAATTGCACAGAAAAATTGTGATCAAAAATTAGAGACAGCATTCATTAGATCACTTGAAATATCTCTCATCAATAATTTTGCTTATTATTCGTTTTACCGATGACCAATAACCTACTAGATATCGAGTTAAAATTTATAATTACAGATATTTATAACGTGAATTTTTTTCTATCATGAGAAAAGATAATATTAAAACTTTCAATAGCGGAATAAATTCTATTTATTTATTACTTTAGATTATTAACTTTGTTTTATTAACCACTTAATGAATTAAATACATCTACCTGTTTCAAAAAATATCATTTTCTTCTTCAGGATGTCATTAACTAATCAAAAACGTATGTTATATTGTTTCTTTAAAAGAATCTATTTTTAAAGGACAATAATTAAGCAAAGTAAATTTACTTTCTATATTAGTAAAACAGGTTGAAATTTTAATATAAGAGTTAAGGAGCATTTGAGACGTTTGAATATTAAATAATGGTTTTTCAGAATTTCTAATTATTTGTCAGAAAATGATGATACTTTTGATCAAAATTTGAGATTGTCTATTTTACATGTGAACGGTGTTGGTCTTAATCTGAATAATTTGGAATCATTGTAAATAAATAAAGCGTGTAAAACTATCCAAAATATTATGAACAACCAACTAAATTTAACCACGAAACCCGTTCTAAAATTTTTTCCTAAAAATTATTCTAATAATTTTGTGTCATCAAGTAACAATTTAAGTTAGGTACTAAATTTATTTTTTAATTAATTATTGTTTTTTAAAAATAGATTCTTTTTAAAAACCAATATAACATATGTTTTTGAATAGTTAATGATGTCCCGAAGAAGAAAATGATGTTTTTCGAAACCAGTAGACGTATTTAATTCATTAAGTGGTTAATAAAACAAAGTTAACAATCTAAAATAATGAATTTCAACCTCAAAGTTGATTTTGCTTATCTTAAAAATATATTTATTTATCAACGAGTCAACAAATATTAAAATTATTCCTATTATGATTGATTTTATTTTATATAGATTATTTAAAAACTTGATACTAAACGTTTTGTCGCTGAATTATCATAATCTACCTTGGCACTGAATAGTACTGCTTGCGAGGATCCAATTTAATGATCATTTAGTCCCTTCAGAATGCCTTTCAGCTCCATCGCAAGTTAGTTTGCATTCCGACTTAACCCATTAAATAGGTGTTTTCAGGACATTAGTCCTGTCCTCAGATCCGAAGGGAGGCGACCAGAGTCTGAAGTTTGTTTTGCATTTAGTCACTGTAATGGTTTCGCAGGTTGACCATTAATATTTTAATCACCTGACAAGAAACGTGAAATATTTTTACTACCCAAACTTCGACAAGGAAAATTTGATAAAGTTTTCTAGTAAAAATTTACGACCTAGTATAAAGCCTAGGTACTGAAAAAATTGATTTATCGAAAATTGTAAAAAAGGGAGAATATTCGTATTAAATATTTGCGTGTACCTTACTCTAAAGGTGTTCCTGCATTTGATACTACTACACTTACCGTTTCTGTAAATGGATTATTCGTAATCTGCATCCATTTATTTGGCTTTTGGCCATCCAAACCCAAAGAACCTGTTTTTGTTTCCCTCTGTAAAATTTATGTTTGTCTGAACAACTTACGCACTTGGTCGTTATTCATAAGAAATAATTTGTAAAATAATTATACTCGTATAATCAGTTCTGAGTTTTTGGGAGATATTTATTCTAAATACTAATTTAATGTATTTATAATAAATATATACATATAAAATCAATTTTGTCGAAAAACATTGTTTTTGCGCTACCGGGATTCGAACCTGGATCTCTATTTCCAATCCGGTATCAATGTGTCCTTAATGATATTTATTCTAATTTTACGTAAACTGGCCTCAAAATGCACACCTGCCTGCATCTTGCAATATGATACATATATATAAATAATTGTATGTGAATTATCTGATGAAGGCTACCCCAAGTGTCTCCCATTTATTTGTTCAAGAATTTGATGATTTCTTTAAAACATTAGTCGTATATCTTGACTAACAATGCTCCCGAGTATGTTGGTTTGAATCACGATTATTTGAACACATGTAAATTAAGTTTGTAGGAAACCGAATCCAACAAACTCTGTTCGCATTTTAATAAAATTAATCGCCCTGAACAAACGTATTATTTTTGCCTCAAGGTTAAACCTTTCTAAACAAACTTACCGATTTTTTAAATTTTCAAACATAAAATAATCACATAAATACAATATATAGCAGGATCAAAGTGAGGTTTTTGGATATATCATTTTTAGACAGACAACCAGTGTCAATGACAATACTCTTGTATAAAAATATGTTAAATACTAAATTAGTGAGTTAATTATAAAGATATATACATATAAAATCAATTTTGTCGAAAAATATTGTTTTTGCGTCACCGGGATTCGAACCTGGATCTCTATTTCCAATCCGGCAAAGTACACTACCAATTGTGTTATAACGCCAGTATTTTTCATTTTGACAAATTTTCGAACCTATATGTTACATTTTTTCAAATTATTACACCTGTCGTTCCATTATTTGAAAGCCATCTACATTATTTTTACAGAATCTCAAATACCTTTGAGTAAACCGACTGCAGACGCAAAAAAACGAAAAAAAAAGAAAATTTGACATGAAAAATACTGGCGTTATAACACAATTGGTAGTGTTCTTCCCCGGATTAGAAATAGAGATCCAGGTTCGAATCCCGGTGACGCAAAAACAATATTTTTCGACAAAATTGATTTTATATGTATATATTTATAATTAATACACTAATTTAGTATTTAAAATATCACAGACGGTCTGTTCTGAATAATTACAACTTCACAATAAAAATGTGTTTTCCTTAATAAAAATATGTTATAAAGTGACGTCTTCCATCGAATGTCACGATTTTTTCGTTTCTCGAGTTTTGATATCGTTATAGGTATTATTTTAAATAGTACGTATTTAACGGAATTTTAAGTACTATTACGTTCATTTATGTACGTTTCATATTACTTTAATTAAAGTTTGTTATCTTCTCTTCACTGAGTCTCACTAGACTTAAACGAATTATTAGAATAATGAATATTGACTGTAGGAATTCTATAAACTACGGAAATGTGTTGAAAAAAATCACTTAAAAATCTCTAGGATTACTTTACTCAGTCAACAGACTGTACAAAGCTCATCAACTTTGCGAGAGAACTGCATTCATCAACCCACAAACCTTCGGTGAAACAAATATTCTTGCTCCGCCTGGGAGGAAGGAGGAAGCACTTCAAAGTAAAACAGATAGCGTTGCGTACATTTGTCGAAAAATCTAAAAAAGGATACATTATTAAATCACATGCCTTGATAATGCATCCTTTTATAGCATCCTTAAATATTCTTACTATTTTCAAACTACGCTAAACCCTTGTACTATTAAAATAAAACTAACTCACTGGTATCCTGGAACGAGACGCGAACCTCCGACCACTAGATCACTATGCCAACAAGCCATAACATAAAGAAAAAACCATGCACAGATATGTGAATCTATAAAAAATATATATAGTTGAAAGTGATGGTATTCGAGAAGGAAGAAAGCAAGACAACGTGTAAAATACTTGTAGGTAGTGAATGTTTGGAACAAGTGGGTCAGTTTGTGTATTTGGGATGTATGTTTGATAGAAACGAAAAGCATGAGAATGATATCGAAAGGAGGGTGAAGCAAAACTAACGGTACACAATGGAGTCCTGGTACCGATATTGATGTATGGAAGTGAGACCTGGAGCTGGCAGAAGAGTAATGAAAGTAGACTGAATGTATTGGAAATGAGATCACTTAGGCGTATGTGTGACAGATCCATTTTTGACAGAGTTAAGAATAAATATATAAAGAAAGATTGTAATACTGATCTTAGTATAGTGAGTAAGATTAAGAAAGGATCACTAAGGTGGTTTGGCCGTATGAAACTAATGAATGAGGAGATAATGGTTCGGTTCTTATGCTATATTCTTTCGTAAACGTTCTTCCTGTACACTAGCTTATATTGTTATTTTCAATAAAAGAGAATTATAACAACGAAGCTGTAAATAGGATGGCTTCACAAGGAAGAACTACAAGAGGTGCAGCTTATTAGAATTTAATAATTCACAAAATCACCAATAAGTATGAATTGAGAACATTAGAATTTGTTGTTCCTATATTGAAAAATAAACTACCTGGGTCTTTATGAAATAGTATGCTTTCTCCCAATTAGGAAGAAGTGATAAAAAATGGCTTATCAATAATGATTTGTCTTACTTGTAATCATGAAATGAATTGTTTAACTTTGACACTGATTACTTTTTTATGTTTAATTATTGTTGGAATATTAATAAACACAAATGCAAAAGAGCGGTTGGTGTTTCGTCTGTCAATATATAAGAACATCGGTTTAGCATATAAGTCTACGCAGTAACTTGACGTCCAGTAATAGGCGTGCATGATTACATTGACCCTCACTCTTTTGTATGCACACGTGCCGACCCTTTCCACGAGGGGCCAACAATTAGCCGCGGTACATAAAGTTTTGTCAACTAGAATACACGTCGCTCAGCGCGTCCCTAAAGACTCATACGTTTCGGCCAAAAAAGCGGTTTGGGATACAAAAGACGGTCACCGCGCAGTGCGCAAAGCTAAAACTGATCCTCACCTTTCTGCCCCGCGCGCGTTTATTAAGAATTTTCCACGAGACTCTTGTAAAAATCAAATACACCAGTCGTAGAGCAGATCTTAAAAAAGAAGGGTGTTCGAACCTGATCCCTGGACTACAGATATGTAGGTCCAGAGATTCGTCTAATCCTGCCGAAGGTCAATTCGTAAGAATATCATCGTTAAGCGCGATCGAGGACAAGCTCTAGCTCAGGAAGGCCCGCGTATGCGATTCCTACATGAAATAATCGAACCCCTCTAATTTTTCTCAACCATATAAAATCTCATTGCCATGTCTATCACCCCATGAGGAATCTCTCATTGTCATGTCTATAACCCCATGAGAAATCTCTCATTGTCATGTCTATAACACCATAATAAATCTCTCATTGTCATGTCTATAACCCCATGAGGAATCTCTCATTGTCATGTCTATAACCCCATGAGAAATCTCTCATTGCCATGTTTACAGCTTCATGAGGAATCTCTCATTGTCATGTCTATAACTCAATGTAAAACCTCTCATTGTCGTGTCTATAACTCCATATAAAACCTCTCATAGTCATGTCATCAATCATTGTACGCATTTCTCAATAAACATCGCCCATTAGGCCTTTAAGTTATATTACCATTATTTCATTGAAGTTTATCCTTTTGGTGGCCCTCGGGGCAATGATACCATCCTGTTTAATAACGAACCAATACGTCATGAACGTTTGATTCTGCCAAGTTGTCTCATGATGTTATCGCTGGGCAGTGAGTTTACGAAGAAGAGGAGGTAATAATTTTCGTAACATTATATTAAATGTAATATAATTTATATGAATGTACGTGCAGTCAAACGTCTAGCAAGATATTTTGTGGGTCTAGTCTAATTACAAAAAAATAAATAAAATAATATCCCTGAAGACTTTTGAGCAAACACTCGGTTGTTGCTCGGTGTGCACTACTATGCATGGTTTTATACAAAACCAACTTTAATTTTTTCTTTATTTATTATAAATTTGGATTTTGTAACATTATTATAAAAGTCACTCAAATTAGTATAATGATTTTAGCGTAAATAGTAAATAGGTAACTATGTACATAATCTTGTTTTAGTGAAGTTTAAATTGTGTTTGCAAGTTAGAGTTAACTGTTTTCAAATATCCATTTAAAATAGTACAAAAAAGTTAAAATAAAAGTCAGTCCGTTTTCACTCGACATAGTCAAAGCTTCGTTCCCTGACGAAATTTGTCAGCCAGTCAGTCAAAGTCGGTTTAAATCAGCATCCGTTCCGGAGATAACCGAATCCTCCCGAACTAAATACACATGCGGTCGAATCACAAACTGTTCTCACTTCTAAATTCAGTTCCCAGCCTGCTTTAATATGCGCGAAAAATCTCTCCGAGCTTTGTGCATAGCGTCGTGTGATTCGACCTTTAGTGTCGGATGTGGGCGCATTGGCTCGCTCACAATGAAATTAAGCTTCTTTTAGCCGTGTGAACGCCGCTTAAGTATACCCAGTTGACAACTCGGGTGACAGTGACGAGAATGGCTTACACTGTATCCTTTGCATCTATCTCATGATACCTAATACCTACTGCATTCTCTTTATTATTTATTAAGGAAAACACATTCTTATTGTGAAGTTGTAATTATTCAGAACATAGGTCTGTGATATTTTAAATACTAAATTAATGTATTAATTATAAATATATACATATAAAATCAATTTTGTTCCGGTGACGCTAAAACAATATTTTTCGACAAAATTGATTTTATATGTATGTATTTATAATTAATACATTAATTTAGTATTTTCTTTATTATTTTATTTTCAATTTTTTTTAATACTAAAAAATATATATACATATACTGAAACTCAATTAAAGTGACCTATAAGATAATGTTAATACACATATTTTAATAAACCATGGTATATATAATGTTTTCCTATTTTATTCATTATATCCATGGTCACGTAATCCACCAAGAAGTGACATTTAATTCTGATTAATTATCAAACAATGTTGTATTTGGTCTTGGCATGATCCACCCGTCTAGTGGCAGCATGTTTTTCAAAATTATGTATTTTAATTGTGGTCTGTTAATATCAATAAACAGGTGATTTACGATGTACCTAATATTATTATTTTTCTATTTCTTCTTAAATAACATTTTCTTGTCGTTGTAGCTCACTCCGTGAAAATTCGATATTATTATATTAATCTTGTTAATTTCTAAATTGTCTACCACTGTTATCTAGTCATTGTATAACGGGTTTCCAAATGGGTATGCAGATTGACTTAAAAAATTATTTTAACATAACAAAATACAAGTACATTTATTAAATATATCATTAGACCTTATATACCTATATACCTTTGAATTTTTTTTTAACATACTTTTTAAAGTTTTTTTGAAGTACTCAACCCAATAATCTACTGAAAATCAATATTTTTTTCTATGTATTGTAGTGTATACTAATAAATTTATCTTTCACATACTTTTTATGTTCACGAAAATTTTATTCCATTTTTCTGTGTTGTCATGAAAAAAATATATGTAGTAGATATTTACTAAAAATCTAATCCTAAGTTGAATGCCTATTTATAAAACGTAAAATTCTATACTTATATAACATACAATCGACACGACTCAGCGTTAAATAAATTCTGTCGTAAAATCATCCCTCGAATTTGGTAATTTAACATTTCTGCTACAAAATTCGTTATATTAACCCACACAGCTACTAGCAGCAGATGCTCAGAAGTGCGTATTCTCCGCTGTACGAATACGGATATAAAGAAGCCGATAGCGCGCTCTAGATAAACATAAATTTCCCTTTTTAATCAAGGAATGTTGAAAATCCCTTAATAAACTCCTTTGTTTGATGAAGTATACAGATTCTTCGGTAATATTTAGCAGATTAATTGAGAAATTAATCTAATACTGTCTGTCCACAAAATGAAAAAATATCTTCCTTTAGTGGTATTTTTTCGTAAATAATCCAAGGCTCAATTATTAATTATATTTATCCTTTTACATTTTTGGAAGAGCTCATTTAAAGAGAAACAAGTATTTGCAAAATTCTTTATAAAAGGTGATAAATACGTTTTATTTAACAAATTATCAAACATTTTATCTCGGTCTTTCGAAATAAATAATTTAAGTATTTAAATTTAATTAAATGCCAAGAATTCTTCAGTTATAGAAATTTTTGATTTAATTCTTAAGATGTTTTTCTCGTTCTACCAGGTTTGCATCCACTAAAGTAAGTATTTGGCACCAACCGTTAATCTTTTTAGTATCAGACGAAGATCTCTAAAGTAACACTGAATACTCGTATGATACATTATTCAGTTTAAGACTAAATCAAAACTTTTACTTTCTGGTTGTCTTTCCTCATACTAAAAAAGCTTAAATCTTTTATATTGTTTTTAATACATAAAGGAGTTAAATGTCTATCCTTTTTATGCGTTGGTCCAGGTAACTTGAAGCTTGCGGTCGTGGCTTAAATGAATAACTATTCCAGCTCGGTGTTGCCACAGTGTTCACGTATTCTGCACCTAAGAGCATTACTGAAAACCTCCACATTTCGCACGCCAGGCAACACCGGCGGCATCCTAATGCTTTTCAATTATTGTAGTTATTTTGTCTAACAAAAGCTTTGCAGTCGGTTTCGGTAAACTTTTAATTTCAAAGTTCCCTCTGTGGAGTCTTTGTACCGCATAATCAAAAATGCTATACAAACTCCGAAAGCGTTTTATTTTTTATATTCTTGAGTTGTGTGAAGCACATCTCGTGAAAGCTGGCCACAGTAAAAAATATACTTTAATCTCAAGGTACTCAAAAATCAATTGATGGTCGCAGTAAGACTAAAATATATTTGTATATGCATGATATAAACTAAAGCATTGTTAATTATTATATTTGATTAAGGAGTTTTAAGTAGAGTACATAAGTTATTTATCGTCGAATAATTTATTTACGGAAGAAGTATTAAACAGAAATAAAAATACTCCATAACGATACATCACGTCAATAACATTTGTCAACAGGTATCAGTTTATATAATGCAGTGTCTAAATTATGTATGTAATGTATTGCATAAATAAATAAATAATGGTCTCTGGAGAAAAAATGTTAGGCCTTGTTTCCAATTGTGTTTATGCGCTTCATAGACATTTGAGAAAACTCGAATTAGCTGCTACAGATTTAACGTTCGATATGGTGAAGACCTGAACAATTTTTATTTTATTTTGGGAAGTTATGATTTATTTGACAGAATTTTGTTAAATATGTACACAAATAATATCACTTATTGTAATATTATTCAATATTATCGAGTCGGCATTTGAATAGTACAGTTGCGTCTTGCGACTGTTGATCCAAATAGAATATAACACAATCTATTAAATTCGAGTACCATTAAGGTTTTTGAGCGATTTTTATATTTCTTTTTCGAAGGCTTACAATGACACCAGGTCCATTTTATGTATAACATAAGAGACATTTATGTACACAGTATGTCTTAGATTTAAAAAAAAAATATTATTATTATTAAATAAAACATTACTTACTTGAATCGGGTTAAAATCAAAACCTGATTTCAATATACGTATGTATCACAGAATCTACCTACTATTTGTCATACCGAGCGTTCACGCCCATGTGAACTGTTGACCCGGCGACTGTGAACATAACCTTTGTAGGCTTTATCTCGGCCGCATCTGCGTGGTTCAAGTACACCAGTCCTCCAAGTATAAGGTAAATTAAATCGTAATCTTGGAAGGTATAATAAATTGTGCAACCTTTTTTCTAAGTGCCGCTAAGTAGATTGTAATCTAGACTCGCGTTAAGCAGACTATTCAATTGAACGATTTAAACACGTGACTATAACTAGTGTGTAAAAATATTAAATCGAACCTTTTGTTAGGTTTGTCGAATATTTTTTCTTCCATTGGTTATTTGAAATTTGGAGTTGGTATTTCTAGGTATAAATGTTTAAGTCGTAATGTACTTTCGTGTTTATATTTCATTTTTAAAAAAAATAATAATTTGAGATAGCATATTTTTAGTTAGATTCAATATCTAAATACATTTATGGACATAACGCATGATACACAGACGAGCAGTGATAAATAATAATAATAATATGTGTTTTATTGGTATTAAAGTTCAGGGACGAGTGATAAAACCAGTCACGAACCACATATTATATGATTTATCCTTAATAAATGTGAATTACACGAAGCATTCAAAATTAAAACCCTTAGAAACTGGTTACAATATTACACAAGACTAAATAAAATTACTGTAGATCCTCACCAGTCCTTGTACCGCAGTTTTAATACCCAGCGTTGCCCGTAATTTGGATTCTTATATATGTCAATTTCATATTAAATATTTCACAAAAAAACGCTGATAAAAAGATGTTTGAACGAAAGAAAAAAGCCGAAATAAATCACAATTTATTTATATCTCGTTCAGCACATCGTAAGAAGAACACTTCACCGACATGCTACCAATGAGTCAGGATCATAATTGAATGCTGCGCCCTTTAAATCTCGGATTTGACGTTAGGCGCTCATTCGTCTCTTCGACAGTCTCCTTACTCCGCCTTTTATCAGTCTGATTAAAAAATTATCACTTATTTTTGGTCATTGCTACCACAAATAAAATTAAATAATATTAACCCAAGAAAATATTCGGGATGTATGAATTATGTATGGAATTTGCG